>OY728148.1:869977550-879977550 GCA_963277665.1 Viscum album | reverse complement strand
AGTGACAACATCCACATAATGTATGGATCCTAGATCCTTGGGGTTTGTATGAAAATTCAGGGCCACAGTGTTAGTTGAGTCCAGTAATCTTAGTCCACTAGGTTAGAGAAAATATTATGGGGCCATCTTCTATGCAGTAAAGGGATACATGGTTTCACCTAAATATGACGCCAAACCACATTTTTGTGGGGGAGGAGATAGAGGGTGCACATGGGAAATTCTTGGATTGACTAAAAATCAATTACTTCCAATGAAAGGGTGTATTTGGATATGGTTAGGTTAACTTTATCTAAACATTCATCCAATACTATGTCCAAACTATAAAACATTATATATTTTTGAGGAATAAAATTTTTCAACCATTTTAATTTTAGGTACTCAAATTCCTTATTCGTAAAGTTCTAGTGGAAAAAAACACCTTATATCCTCTTATTGATCAATCCTACACTCCAAAATCTAGGATTTAGTAAAACTCATCCTTTCAGCCTCTGATTCACGATCAGTTTTTTTATTTGATAGAAACATCCAATATATCTACAATAAAGTCTCCATTCATTGATATCCTTCTGAACGATGGCGTTATTTTATTGTGATCTCTTATTATTTATTTTTATAATGTTCAACGATTTTTTTTCATTTTCATCAAATACGGACCAATCTATTGGCTGATAGTGGTTGATTAATCTATAAAATGTTAAAGTTAGATGTTATATACCATTTCACTATGGTTTTTGTTTGTCTATTTGAATATTGGATTAGTACCACAACTTAGATTTTTTTCATTACATGTAAAACATATTGTAAACATAAAATTAATTATTTAATTTAATAAATCCATAATTTAATCCATTAATCATGTTTGGAATTTTTTAACCTCAACTGGATCCCCCCATGTATTGTATTCATTTATCTTCCCGAAGAAAAACCTACAATTTGGTTGTGTGAGCACCCCACCCATCTTCTTGGAGGATTTAGAATGTTAATGAGATAATATGATGGGATCATTCCTTTATTTCCATGTTTTAAAAATATATTATATTGATTAAGTGATTGATTAAATTAAAATTTTAATGGTTATGAAAACAATCATATCCCTGAAAATAATAACAATGTTTTCTTATTAATTTTGGATATCTATGTGTGGAACTGAATCCTTATGATCATATGACACATATTGCATGATGTTATGACACTGACTTTGGGATGCATGTATGACACATATAACCCCGATGTTTGATTATTTATGGTATGGAAATGAATATGGAGTTGATGAAAGGAACTTGTGACCCTAAGGAATGATAAATATTTCTGGTCAATCACCAACAATGATGATCAGGGTATGGAAATTTCAACTATCGTATACATTCACATTTCCGAATAGAGGTGTCCCTGGTTAAATTAGTTGGGACATAGTCCATGATGCTCTGTAACTTTTTTCGCACGTGTATTATGCATTGTGGGTTACTACCTATTTTTGATACCTTATATGTATATATATATATATATATTTATTATCATCTATTATATATTTCTTCTTCTACATCTTGTACCATGGACTTGTTGTATATTTTCTAACATTACTTATAACTTATCATGCCTACACATTGCTTTATTTTATTTTCATAGGCTATTTTTGTTATAAGAACCATTTGTGGTGGCCTACTATAAATACCTCAAGCCCTATTAGGGCCACCAAATGGTACCTGTGTCGCCTTCATTGATGAAGGTAGGGAAAAGGAAAATTTCCCAATTGTCGATGCATAATTCGTTCTAGCATGGGAGAGGGTGAGAATAGGTCCAAGCTCTGGTTCATGATGCCTTTTGGAGTTAATCTTTTTATAATTGTTGGTTCTTCTAATATACATGTATTTTACTTGATATCTACTTCCATGTTTACCATTAAATATTTTTAGAGACATTACATAAAATCATTTGGTATATGGTGTTCGGTATTACATTTAAGGCTCATTTAATATTGTTATCGAGATGGTTTACATTCTATTCTAAATCGATACTATCCATCCACTATCTATTCATATATTATATATATTATTGAAAAAATCTAATTATGTTGGAATAATATGAAACTATAAAATGTATAACCTTTTCTGGTAATTAGTATTGTCTAGCATAATAGTAAAAGTGATTTACTCTATTTGACCCACCTTCTCAATGTACTATTCAATGGATTTTCTCTCGGGATGTTACATATTGGAATTTTATTTTTATTTTATTTTTCAAATGATATTTTGATGGTATAATGATTATTAGGATGTATCATAATTATACAATGAGTAGGTTCTTATGTGTATATGAACCATGTATTGGTAAAACCATATTAACTTGGATGGGATATGATTTCATATTTTATTCTTTTTATAGTTTATTTGATTCCAAGGGTGGGTGGCACACATGATATTAGATGTTTATTATTATTATAAATGATTATTGATTTTGTACATGGAATTCAAAAGTGAGGAAGCACTGATCACTCAACATTTTAGGATGCTTATAAGAATGTTTTTTCAAGTGTCATTTCATGCCAAGTAGGTTTCATTTCCTGTCTTGATTATACATATTTTAGAACTAGGAGTAATATATCTATTGTAGAAAAAGTGTTCATAAATAAAAATTGATATCATAAAATGGGTTTTTAATGTTTCTAAATCATCCTTAATGTTATTTTACAATATATATTGATTTTAGGAAACTAAACAACTAGTTATCACATGTTTGATAATGAAAATGAGGTCACATCGACAGAAACATTATTTTATCAAAAAAAAAATATATTTTACTTGTTATATAAATATTAAATTCACCTATATAAAATGGGAATGATGATAAATTTATACAGATAAGTATTTTTTCATGTTACATTATGTTATCGAATATAATGGTCTGGCAATGTTAAATAGACTACCAATTGAAATTTATAAAATATGTTCTTATATAAATTAAGAATGTTAGTTTAGTTAAGTGGTAGATTATATATATGAAAGGGTTGAGAAATCCTAAATTCTAATATGGTTACTATTAAATGGAGTTTCATATAGAAATCAAATGGTTTTATTCCAATATAATGTGCAATAGACAGTTCATATAATGAGATATTATAGCGAGTATAAGATCTTGACCAAGACCCAAATGTAGTATTGGGAGATAATCATCGTCTCTTGTGTTCATTATAACCATTCATATTACATAGACCTAGATTTTAAAGAAGGAATTGGGGTATGAATATAATATAATAATTCTTATATATATATATATATATCAAATTAATGTATATGTGAGGTTATTAATGTTGATTTCTATTTGATTTGTGTGCTTACAATATATAGTGATATTACCCCACAACATCATCATGTAATGATATAGGAAGATAGTTACAACCATCATCCAATGGCAGTGAGCCATGAGAAACTATTTTTATCGTTAGTAGTTCCATATGTAGTACCTCCTACCATTCTTTATGCTAGTGTTGATACCCAGTTTCAAGGGGAATTTCTATGGTTTAAGAACACTATATATGTATCTTTGTGAAATGAATATTCTATCGAAGAATTTATTTGAGAGTTCCAATAGAAACATATGTCGATGCATTTAGGGTATGGCATTCCAAGGGCTATAAAATCATGGATAGATGACATACTAACAATCCTCAAGATCCTTGATACACCTCCAGAGTGGAGTGTGATCATATCTATTTATATAACACATGAGTATTCCATGTGTTGGTGAGATTTCATCACCATGGTTGATATTAATCATGTTGAGGCCTATTATGGTTTTCATACATTTTTTGTGAATAAATTTTCCTTAGGAATTGCAGATCTCATAATTCATGGAATTTCATAAACATGTAGTAGTGATAATATTTTGTTATGGATTAATCCTACCATTTTATATAGATTTAATTTTAGGAGTCTATTTATGATAATGTTGATCCATCCAAATATACATGCTTTTAGGATAGGAATATGAATAATTTTAATTGGTAGGTGAACATTTTTCAGTTGACTATTTATTCTATTATTGTAATCAATGATCATAACTCCAAGCATAGCCTTATAGAAGCTGAAGGACCAAATATTATTGGACAATCTTCTAAATATTATAGTGATGTATATTAAGGAAGGAATCTTTATTAGATACCTCTTATAAGGGAATTACTAGTCATAGTTCCAGTATGTGCATTTTTGTAGACGATAATAACTTTTGGAAGTAGGGGAATATGAATCCTCAGTGTGATATGGTCACACATATGTATGGATCCTATGGAAATATGATATATTTAAATTGATTTGTAAATATTCCCTCCATTAACCAGTATAAAAGGATAAACACTAACATATTGTCTTAGAGTGTGGACAAAATCTCTGTTTCTTAAAAGGATCTGGAGTGATACTAACTGTTTATTTTGAGGAGGTAGTCATTGACATGGGATCCAAACAGATGTTTCACAGTGTCAACATAGAGATCTTTTTCCAGGAAGTCATGTTTTTCCTTTTGGACCACAAAACAGTTAGGTTTCTATAGTGTAGTTTTTTGAATTTGAGAAGAGTATCATAACTTCTACAATTTGAGGTATAATTTATGTAGAACCTACGAAGGTGTATTTATTTGTGGACATAGGATAAAAAAAATATTTTCCCTTAGTGGATATGATGGAAATCCTCAAGTTTGAAATTAAATACTTATATTCCATGATGGCCCTTGATAACCTGTTGGGTATATGTTCTGAGAGTGCATGCCAATGTGGGATGTTCCACCTTGAGATAGGTTGATATCAATTTCAAGGGAATTTTTTCGTCCCTAAGATTTATTTTTTTACAGTATCTTCTGGATGGGATGGTTAGTTCATTATCATTCCTCAATTTAGTTTTTGTTCTAGATGGTGTTTGTTACATCGCCATATGGTTGTATTTATATTCACAATCGTTAGTGTGATTTCTAAGAAGGAAGAAAAATACCATATGAATGTTGAATGAGTTTCATCACATACTGTATTTCTATCCACTATAATTTTTATATTGGATTATATCATGCTAAAATATATCTTATAATAGAATTTTCAATGATGTTTTTCCTTATGGAAATTTAACGTTTACCTTTGAAGATGGAGTTTTAGTTCTCTATTTATATGGTTTTGGATGTTTCATTGATGTCCATTAACCATTATATAATTTCCAATAATAGGCTATTAGAGCTCAACGTATAGTTGGATGAAATAGTATAAAATAATTTTATAAAGACTAGTACTTCTCCCTCAGGATAAAAGATCATTTTTTCATGATTGCAAACCAAAACCTAAGGCTTCGTGTTGATTATTGAATGTTCAAGTATGTTACTAGGATGAACTAGTATCTCTTCCTAGAAAAAATGACCACTTTTGTCCCCTTAATGTATCTATATTATTCTAAAAGATAAAATTTATTTCTTAGTGTCATGAGGTGTGCCTTGGAAAAACATACAAACTTCTATTAAATGATCTATAGCTGGTATGGACATCAGGTGTATCTGGTTATTTCAGTTATTCTTGTGAATGTACCATCCATTTTCAGGGATCTTATAAATTATGTTCTCTCAATATATCTAGATTAATTTATAATAATCCTCATTGATGATATGATTTTATATTTATAGAATCAACATGACCATAACAAACAACTTGAGATCATTCTGAATACACTAAGATAGAAACAACTCTATGATAATCATGGTAAATGAAATATTGGGATTGATAATTTCTAATTATTAGGTCACATTATATCTGAGTTATTAATATCATCTGACCTTGATAAGTTTAATGTTGTAGTTACCTATTAGAATCACAAGAACTTGTTTTTCATATGTTTTTTCATATGGATATGTGGTTATTATTGTCGCTTAATAAGAGAAATTTCATGCTTATAATCACCTATTATCAGATTGAATATGAATTTTTTGATGTTTATATGATAATGATATGATATAACCATTCATGGTCTTAAAGGGATGTGGAATTCAATACAGATCCAGATTCTTCCTGATTCCACAAAAATCTATATAGTCTATAATGAAGCATTATATATCTGATTAGGAGGATTTATAATGAATGATGTGTGAGTCATGGTATATGGGGCATGTGAGTTAAGGAGAAATTATATAAATTACCAAAAAATGTCAATTTACTTTTTTGTTTTAGGATTTCTCTTATCAGATGCAATTGATATATGAACAATGTTTTGTGGTGTTTATAGACCAAACAATCCTTAGATATATCTTCAAACAACTTGAAATGAACCATATGAAGAGAAGTTGGGTTGAATAGTTAATTTTTTAAGACATTTATCATTTCTGTATTCCCAATAAAATTAATTATATTGCAGATATTTTGTGACATAGGAATCAGATAGAGGAAGTTCGAGATAATTGTGATGAATGGAATCTTATTTCCATATTTTTTAACATGATGACTGAGATCTAGGACCACCATGGATATTTTTTAATTAATTCATTTTCAATGACCTCATTACATCCTAATACAGTTAAGATGAAGTAGTTATTATTACCCAAGGGTGTAGTCTTATGGGATAGTGATTCACGTGATGACCTACATCATTGATGTATTGTTGATGTAAATGAAGTCTTGATCATGCATAGATGTGTTTGGGATTCTAAAAACACATAAGTAGAGTTTATGTGATATTATCATGACTCAAATAGGTTTGTAAAACCAAGTATTATACATATTCATTGTGATATGTGTTGCAAGTATTGGTGTCTTGGTATAAAATGGGAGATATAAGGCTTTATTACTTGGTGTTCTACTTTTCAGTAGGTGGAGGAGAAACACCAGTGTCCATAAAAGGTTCTATAGCTTTCAATCATTCACAATGTGGAGCATGGATATGGTGATTATAGATTTTATGACTATTTTACTAAGATCTCATCAATGAAGTGAGACGGTATGGCTATCCATCTACCAGCTCAAAAAGGACACCAGAATCATACATATCATAGAGACCTTCCCAGTGGTTGAGATAGAAATTTTATATAACTATGTGACTATATACTCACCCAGGGTACCTTTTACAATCATCTTTTATAGGTATTCTAATTTCATGAAACTATTCTACATGTTTTAATAAAGATATTTTCGTACGTAAGATCTTTTGGGAATAACATTTCACCCACATACCAACGTATAGTAAGACCAGAAGAGGAACGTTTCTAAGGAAATGCTCAGAGTATATGTCGTTAATTTTAAAAGTTCTTTTATAATAATATAACACATATGATATTTGACTACAATAAAATCGTCCATGTGACCATACATATGTCTCTTTATGAGGCCCTAAAATGTTGGAAATGTCGTTCACTACTGTACTAGTTATAGAAATGATACGAAACTATCACATGGTTCACATCTTGTTCATGAGTTTTTATATTAGGTATAGAGTACCAGGAAATTTATTTTCACTACTCATCCTAGGTAGATTTCATACACCATTCATCATCATTTACCAGTATTGTTCCCGGTTTAGGGTCAAGCATTTTTTATAGTATAAACTAAAATAGGGCATAAAAAATTTACTTGACCGTGGAATCATTGACATCAGTTCATTAAACCATTTGTGGTTCTGGAGAGATTAAATATAATAAACCATCGGTTAGGGATACATTATAGGTACTTTTATATACATGAAATATTCAATGTTTCATAGATATTTTATCACAATTCATTTATGTTTCCTTTATTTCATCCCATTGAGTTTGAGTTGGAGGTATATACATCCATTCAAGATAATTCTATCTATATTGTGGACCAGATCACAAAGGATATCTAAGGAGGTTCGGTTACTCAGGTAGAAGTGCTATGGATTTACAACCATGTACAAGATGAGACATATGAGTGATAAACTGGTGTAAAATCTCAATGGTTTTAGTTTTCTTAAGATGATGTTTAACATCATTTTTAAGCTAATATTGTGGGTGAGTTTCTGTAAGGGGGATGAATTTAAGAAACTGATTTTTCGTTGATGTATGGAACATTTATTTTATATTTTTAATCTCTAAAATTTCATTTGAATTGTTATTAATATTCTTATTAATTAAATTATGGGATATATCTCTTATTAAGATCATGAATCCCTAGGTGTTTTGTGAAATTATATGGGCCACATGGTTAGTAGAAACAAAGTACACTAGTCCATACACCTAGAAATAATTTTCAGGTCCTCTTTGGGCATTTCAGAGGCCTATGAGATTAGTAGACACCTTAAATCCTAGTCCTTATAGTTTCAGAAAACTATGAATTTCTTCTAAGGTAATAACATAATCTCACAGGGTTTGAAATAACCAATTATTAATTCTTCACAATCATTTCTAAATGATATAGTGCATGTTCATGGGTGGAAATTGTTTCATTTAACTATGCACGACAAGCCATGTTATTGGTATCTTGGGACATATCTAGGCACATGATAGGTGAATATTTTTTCCAAACATATGTTCAAACCCCATGAATGTTAAACATTAGATGAAATGTAATTCTCTCCCCCTATCCTTCAACTTGAAGAACATAACTTCCTTCTTCATAAATTTTTCATCGACATCATCACCTTATATTCTCCCATTAAGCTCACCTCCAAACCAAATGTTAGGGTTTGAAAAAAATATCTCTTATGGTATATAATTAATGTTATTTCAATCGCTTTGGAAAGCCCCAAATAATCTATTTATTATATAGGATCATTCCATCATTCATATTGCAGTCGATGGAGTTATTTTGTTTTGATGTCTGATGCCCTATTTTTAGGTCGTTAATCTAATTTATTATTTTCATCATTGCTAAAACAAAAAAATGGATGATAATTGATGATTTTCTAACCCATGATAACGTAATATGGTCTATAAAGATTAAATATGGATTTTTTTATATTTGAATAATTCCATTATGCCGCACACTAGACCTTTAATTTGTTACATCTAAATTTTATTTTAAACATTATGGAATGTATTGCTTCGAATATGAAGCGCCCTTGTATAACCAAATCATTCTGGGATGTTTTTCATCCTCAACTAGATGCAACCATGTGGTTTATTATTTTATCAACCCTATGTTAAACCACCCTTTTGGGTGTGTGATCTCTCCACCCCTATAATGGGATTATTTATTATTTAAATGAAATGGTAGTAGAGGATCTAGCCTCATTTTCAATGTTATTAAAATCCATTAAAAATATAAAAATATGATAAAATGAGAATTGTGATTGGGTATTTAAACTAATATAGAACCTATGATTTTATAATTAATATCTTCTTTATTTTGGATATGTCATTATGGAACTGAATCTTTATGATGGTATGTAACCTATTTCATTAGGGAATTGAACGGACTATGTGATTGTGGTTTGGTAACAATAACCACTAGGTATGATTATTGATGGTATAGAACTTAGCAGGGTGTCATAGAATGGAATATAAAACAACTTTTTTATGATAATTTTGGGTATGGAACTGAATGAGATTATTGATGTATGGAACCTATGAATAAAATATACATTAACATCACTAGATATAGGTCACCCAAGATGGATTCCATTATACTAGGTCCATGAAATTATGTTACTCTTCTCACACATTGATTATGTTGTGTTTTTACTGTATTTTTCCAATATTATATATATATATATATTTGTGGTATATCTTTTACAACCTACTAAATCGAAGAAACCTCCCTTGAACTAGTTATATATTTTCTGAAATTAAAGCATACATTTTATAATTACACATAGTAATACCAAATTTAAACATGTTATATTTTTTATTTACTCTGTTGGTGGTGGCCTACTATGTATACCTCACACCTAGTTTGGGATATTGAATGGTACCAAGAATGATTTCATGGATGCTGGTAGGTACAGGGGAAAATCCTATTTTCCGATGATTGATTCTTTTTTTCATGGGTGTGGGAGAGTATAATACCAACTTATAGCTCATTATGATATCTAGATATAATATGTTTTAAAATTTTTAATTTTTTTGATATACATATATTTTATTAGAATCTATCATCCATGATTTATATTACTTATTGATGAGATACATGATCTTCCATTATCTTGTATATGGTACTATATATTTCATTCATGGATTACCTATTATTATCATATAGATATATTACCTTCTTAGGTTAGTTTATGATATTCTTATATTATATTTTAATCTATTTATTATACCAATTAGATACTCTAATATCAGTGGTATACTCTCCTAATTGAACCACATTGGACCATTATTTCTAGAAGGGATCCTCTGGCATATATAGAATGTAATTTCCCGGTTCTGAAAGCCACCCAAAGGCTCCCCGTAACTGATTGGTCAAATAACCTCATCAGTATTTCCCCGAACGCCAGAGGCTACTGACTTGTAGTGAGGGACATGGGTGTGATAGTGGGAAAACTATGCCCTCATTGGCAAACTACACAGTGGAAGAACAGAAATACATACAACAATGGAAGCAGTAAATACCAAACAACAGTAACAGTGGAATACTGATAAATAAACAACTGGATGAGAAATATATTTAAATGATGCATGATACATATATGTCTAGGAAAACAAAAAAATAAACCACAATGATGAATATAGTACTAAACCAAAGTAAAAAAAGAAAAACAATAGATGAGAAACTCCTCAGCATCGCCTAACATGGCTTGGTCCCATACTCTCCAGCTCTAGTGCAATCAAGAACCTAATAAAGAAGGTCGATTCTCCTTATCTACACCTGCAACAATATAATCATTTTGGGTCCAAAATCATGACCCAAACAAGGTGTTAGATAAAAATACATGTAGGTAATCACCCGAAGATCTGTGCCTAACAGTCAGTGAATATATGGTAAGTAAAAGTACAGAAAACAGTAAACAGGAAAGTACTCAGTAGCAACTATCCACAGTCTCTAGTATATAATGTAAAAAAAAATCAACCACTCAAAGAATTAGAAAATATAGGTAATTTATGGGTATTTCTCACAACCATACCAATATGGTTCAACCTACAATTACTAGGAACCCTCTGGGAGACACACATTCTCACCCCTCTGGTTCATCTAAAGAATAAACACTCTCAGGAAGCACTCACCGTTAATTACCTCTATAGTATGTTATCGTACTAAAGGAGCTCTGGGGAAGCACTCAACATCTCATTCCCCCTGTGGCCTGTGTAGAGGAACTACAGGCTCTTTGAGAAAGCACTCAACGTCAATTCCCCATGTGGTATCACATCATAAATTAAAGACACTCTGGTGAAGCCCATACGTCCATTCTCTCATATGGTCTACGACACTAGGTTCCCACAGCCCTGTGTAAGGTCAACAAGAATCACATAGTGTAACATCCCTAGTATCCCCATGAACTACATGTCTAGAATCTACAACATCAGAGCATGGAAGAACAATCATAAAATCCTGAAAACTAGGCATGGATCTAGCAATATTCTAACTGGAAATACTCGATCAAATGGCCATAAAAAATAAGAAACATGCATGGGAAAATAATCCAAAGTATAATAAATTACCCTATTCACAAAAAAAAACATATACTCAAGAATATAAGCAATTAAAGGAAAACAAAAAGGTAAAAACAGGAAACACGCAATACACTGTTCAAGGTTATTGGTGGAATTTTCCAAATATACACAAAGACATTCTACAGAAAGGCACAAACCACATACCATGATGCTAGGAGATTGATATAATTGAACCATGGGGATTTATTCTCCTTGGAACATCAAATAACTAAGAAAACATCCCAAACGTTCATCCCACAATAAATTGAGAAAGATGAGGAATTGGAAGATGATGCTCTAGGTGAAGGAAGAGTTTACCACTGCGGTTCAAACACAATCGACATAGGTCGATTTAGAGAACGGATGGAGGCTCGGGGGGTTGTCGAAGATCTGTGACCGTATAGAATGCTCTCGGTCAATGAAGCTGGAGAAGAAGATAGTTCTGGGGTTACGACGTGACCCTGGTGCTTTTAGTGAAGAAAATAAAAGTACACTGCGTGTACTTTTGGAGTATATGGTGTGTACTAGGCTTTGATATACTCCTATTTAGGCGGCCTCTACATCACCCCTACATGGTCGTGTGCATGGTCATGAAACAGCCATCATGCGACCCCGAGCAGCACCAATGTACATGGCATGGACTTATAAATTAAACGGTGAGTACTTAAAAAATTTCCAGAAACTCCTCTTTTCTTAAAAACACTAGAAAAAGGAAAAACATACCTGAATAGAAGGTCCACATTCGTACCTGGAAGAATGTCTGAGAACATGTGACCCACCAACTCTGGGAACTATTGTGTGGCTCCCATGATGGGATGATTTTAAGATACATAGGAAAAATGGTTAATTTTGTGTTGAAAAATGGATGCTTCTAATTTATTCCTCTTGATATGGTTCTTGAACATTATTAATGAATGTTGGATTTGGGAGTAAACTTAGATACTTAATGGAAATTTTTTGAAATATTATAGATGGGTCCTTTACATCCTTCCAATAATTTAGGTACTAATAACATTGTCAAACTAATATGGTTAACTCTTGTGATAGTTCAATGTTATCTACTTAGTTTGTAACTGCAAAGGGATTAATGATATTAACAAGGTATGTTTATCCCTTCTATAATAGTTCATTTTAGGGTTCTATGATAATTTATTTACATGATTCTGAAAAAATTTATATATACTAGTTTTTATATTATAGTGGATCATTTTATCAAGGAATGTTTTCCCATTGATAATGGTTATTGAATTATATGAATCATGTATTAATACATTTTTTGATTCAATTATTAATTTTTTATTATTAATTTTTTATGGGTATCGTTTATCTTATGTCATTATTATGTACTTTGTATGTATTATCATTATATATGAAAATATTATTCTCACTTATGGAGTTATATTTTTAATGATTACAATTACCATTACATGGAGATTGATATCAAGCTTGGTATATTTCATTATTCCATGGTTATAAAGAAATATTTCAAATGATTTTTTCCTAAAAAGTATTAATTTTTGATTAATTATATAGGATATTTGGAATAAATTTTTTGAAATAATATAATATGGGTTGATAAGGGACAATAGTAACCAAAATAAATTGTTACTTCCATTGAAGTATTTTTCATGATTCTCAATAAATCTAATTATAATATTTACTTGGGAATGTATGCGATCCAATATTTTTCATTGGATCTAGGAGTGTGGCATTACATCTTCTATAGTTGGAATCCAATAATGTTTTATATGAATGTCGACTAAATTAGTTTTCTATACGAGGTTATATTATGAGTAATGAATGTCATAATGGGATTATAAGTGTACATATTATCATATGTTGAAAATCATATATAGCCCTCTCAGGTTTTAATTTATGGGGTTTATGGTCATTAATGTTATTTATGGATATAATTTATTATCTTGTGGAATATGTACCATCAGGGGGTTATAATGAACCTTTATTTTTAAAATACTGATTTTTAATTTTGGGGATATAAGTTCAAGGATACGATACATTTTTTAGGGTAAAATATAGTGACCCATACATTAAATACATAAATATATCATAATTTTCTATGAATATTAACTACATAACTTAACGATATATGTTATAATCAAATAAATATAGTGAATTTGGAGACATGGATACATAAAAAAATGGGTCATAAGAAATATAAATCATCATTCACGTAATCCTTCAAAACTATCACCCATATAATATGTCATAATTAATACACATATTCAAAAATTAAGTAAATGAAACATAAAAATGGGTCACATCATATGACGAGTAAGGGTAAAACAGGGAGATATCAATATAACATTTGGCCAAAGGCTATTATAAAATGTTTATATAATTTAAATTAATAAACTAAAAATCATAGATCTTATTATTGATTGATGAAATAAAGAATGCTAGTTTATATGACATAAATCAAAAAAATATATAATAACATGAGTTATGAGAGAATAACATTAGAATGGGATATAATTTTGTGACATATATATATATGGATATAAAATCATGTCCTTAGTATTCAAGGATATTTTCCAATAATACCATAGTAGAGCAGTTTTACTCCAAAAACTGTTTTAGTAGTAAATATTCAGTTCAAATAATATATTATTATATTATTTTCACACCACAAACTATAATATTAGTTAATGTTCACTATAATGACTATCATATTAGGCATATTACATTATTAAAAATGGTTCAATCAACCATGGGGTCTTGCATATATCATGATAAAACCAACATTATAAAATTTATAAGAGGGGTAATTAATTCAAAACACAACCATTGAACAATAAAAATCATAAATATATGTTCCATGTGACCTTAATACATTTATCATATCAGAAACTAGGAAAATTAATGTATTTCATAAATATTTCAAAGTAGTGATACATGTGTTAAATAAATGTGTTTCATAAACATTTCAAAATTACATCATATAATATCTAGTGGAAGTGGAATGGATTTCATAAAAATTGAGTAATCATAAACCCAAAAAATTTAGAGAAAGAATAAGTTTTGATTTTTGGATCATACCCTTAATAATTAATTATTTAAATCAATGGTAATTGTCTTTGAGGAATACAAATACCATTACATGTTCATTAATACATTATTGAGCAAAATATAGTTTCTAATTTAAAAATAACATTTCCAAACTGAAAATTCACAAAAAATTGGGAAAATAAATTTCTACAAAAATATCCGTGAATATTATAATGTAATAATTAATTTATTAGGAGGTAATTAGGACAGAGAGATTTATTAATTCTATATATGTTAAAATAAATCATTTGTTTCACATTCTAATAAAATGTTAAAAAGTACCATAATATAATGATGGCATGAAGATTAATTTTAAACAATTTTTTTGAAAATTAAATAATGCGTGAAAATTATTTTATTCAAAAAATAAAATATATCAAAAATATTATTTGAAACAGTTGGAAAAAATCTAAATACTAAAATATTATTTTCTCACATGATGATTAAAATAATGTCTATTTAACAAATTCTTTTAGAGAAATTAATATGATGATTGTGAATTTAATGTCGATATTGACAGAAAATAATAGAATAAGAATTAAATTAATGAGTTTCATGATAGGTGTAAAATAATATTTCTACATCATAATCATAAACACAAACATCCTTGATAATCAATTATATTTTACTGTAAAAATATTTCAACAATGGTAATATTTGAATCATAATCCCGATGAACTAGATAATTATTTATATATATTTAAATTCCTAGAAAATTTATAACTATCATAATAAAATTATTTTATTAAAAATATATAAACCAAATAAAATTATCACGTGTTGTATATGTAATGTGTCTCAATGAAACAAAAGTGAGGTGAAAGTCCATTACTTCATTTATGAATTCCTTCTCACATTTTGAACCACCTGTATAATAATTACATAATTTTTAAAAATATAATCCAAAAAATATTCATATATATTATACCATATATTTATTAATTATTTCATTTTATCATACCATTATAAATTATTCATTATTAAGAACATTGTTTAGGTTCATATGTTCTACATTTTGTTATGTTATTTTTGGTTCTGTAGTTGTGGTACTTGTATGTTGGGGAAGGTTCCATTATATATTAGAGTATAATCATAAATAAAATATCATATATATTCATTATATACAAATTTATTTTCATACATAAAATATAATGATGGATAAATTATTTACATCATTCATCAAAAAGGTATGTCATACATATTCATGAATGATTTTTTAATATTTCAAAAGAAGGAAAAAAAGAACGGTAAATTTAAAAAAATTGAAAATTCATTATTATATACTACAACTTTTATATATTATATAAAACTGTTTTTATAGTTCATGTCAAACCAAAAAAAAATAGAAATCATGTCGCTTTGTGTTGGTGGTAGTCTACACATTCGTATGATCAACATAATCATTTTCCAACAATTTGATGATAATATCATAGATATGATATTATAAATACAAGAGTATAATTATTTCAAAAATGTTATATATAAACATTAAAATAATCACAATATCAACCGATTAAATATGTTTATGGAAAATTAATTGTGTTGCTATGGGGAGACATTAACCTTTATATATGAAAAGAAATACTTTAAATTCCAATTTGACAGAAATTAGTTAAATGAAGGAATGTTTATATGAATTAAAATATTTCACAATATTTATAATAAATAATATATTTTGTGATGAAGAATATAAAAAACATATATTAGTCTAATGAAGTATTACAAAAATGTGATCATTTAAGGTGACTATCTCATTGGTGAAACAACACAATTAGATCTCTATATAATGATCATAGTGGTCATATTTTGTTAAAAAAGAACATATTAAATTTGTATAGGAATTTTTAGAAGTGTTTTTTAATTTTTTGGTAGATATTTATGGATAAAAAGATGTGATTATATAAGGGTAACTAGATCCATTTTTATAATTGATAAGTTGGTAACTTTTTTAATTTTATGATATATCAAAATATAAATAAGACATTATAAAAAAATGATTTCCAAAGTGTATTTATTGGAAAATAATAATGTATTGGGTTTATATAACATTATGAAATAATTTTTTTTTTTGTTTATGTGTGTTTAAAAAATTATAATTTTTACCCCCTTATTTTACTCATCTTAACATTTACCGTGGTAATAAATTTTTTAAACACAAAGAGATATAATATTACATATATTGTAGAACATTGTGTCATAAATTGCTAGGGTATGACATTTTAGTACATATAATATCAACCATGTTATCCTGAAATTGTTTTTTGACTTATATGTAATTTAATAAAATATTATCTTGAAAAAATATCCGGAATTAAAATGTTGACCTTATTCAATTAATTTCACATAGAATTAATAATGAAATAGATGTAATTTGAATATAATCATTTAAAAAATAAATAATATAGTATATTTATATATATAATTCTTCTAACACTGAAACTCAATAAAATTATACTTTTTTAAAAAATTTAAATCATTTACTTTTTTTCATTACATGAAGAAATACATCATAGGTGTTTTATAAATGTATAAGTAATATATAAAATTAATATAATATTTAAATTAATCACCATTAAGAAAATAATTTCAATCAAATAAAAATAATAATGTATATTCATTCATAACATCCTTTTATATATATTGATACATAATAAGTATTTAAAGCTATACGAAGGGATGTTTTATTTTTATTTTATATAAAGATTATATGAGTCATTTCAATATAAAATATTTCACTATTAAAAAAACATTCAATAATAAAGCTATAATATTTTAGCGAACATCTTAACATAAGAATTATTGTGAATAAAATAAACATTAAAACTTTGTTTTATTCTAGATAAACCTGATTTTCACATTAGTGAGATGATACAATTTACCATGGTCACAATTAATATCGAACAAACCTAAAAAAATATATTTACCAAATATGAACCCGTGTATTTAAAATATGGAATCAATTTTTTTCAAGATATAATTTATATTAGTGGATGAAATTAATTTTTTTTAAAAATATTGTCAAATGTGTTTAAAACACTTTCATAAAAATGTAATCATTACTATAAATCGTTTATTAATCATACACTAATCTTAGAGAAAAATATTAAATGAATAATAATTTTTTTATTAAATATATTATATATATTATTCATAAAAAAATTTAAAAAAATTGACTTCTTAAATCTATTAATATAAAATTTATTTTCTACATAAATTATGTTTTTTCCTATAAATAATACTATTTTATTTATATAAACGTTTTCATACAAAATTCAATGAAAAAATATATTCAAATTAATTTAAATAGTTTATTTAAAAAAATTACTAATACTAAATTTAAACAATTTTATAAAAAGTATAAATTTTAACAGGATTAAAATGAATATATATTTTGTAATAAGAGTCTATATCATTTTACTATTCACTGAGAAAACATAATTTTCAGAGGTGTTTCATAATGTAGTCTAAGATAATTTTCTCCTGATGATATAAAAAATGATATATTATTTATAATATATAATTTTAAAAATTTCTAAAAATTAATTTTTCAATTTTCTTAAAAAAATAAATAAAACCCATTTTCTGATGAAAATATTTCATTGAGGAATTCAATGACATTACATTGAAATTTTGTGATTAATTACAAAAACTCTATGAATATATTTATTTTTAGTAAATCAAATATATATTTTCCTTAAGTAATTTAATATTATTCATAAATTCCCATTTAATAGATGGATTATAATAGTTATATTTAAATAATTATATTTCATGATATGTTTATGCATTATTTTGTGTATCTTGTATGCTACTAAACATAATGTTCATTTAATATATATCCATGATTACTGAAACATTATTTAATGTTGATGTTTTTATGTCTTTTTTTATGATAATTGATTCGTTTTGGGAATGACCTATATTCATCGATTTTTAATACATTATATATTAATGTATTATTTTCTTCAAATGAATGTAAATTAATTTGGTATTTTACCTTTACGTGTTCTATACATTTTTTATTTGGTAAATACCTAATGTTAATAGAGTATGATATTATCCTTTTATGTATTGTTTGATCCATTAAATGATGAATATAGTGCTTCATGCATGAAATAAATCTATATGAATAATCATTATTTGGAGAAATAAGTGACATTGTTTTTTATTTTAGTTAAATGTTTCAATTATACTTTTTTATGTAAGTCTATTATCATTTATTGCTGCTATATATCTTAAAATAATTTCTCACTATCGTATATGTAGAGACCCAAAGCCTGACATACATAGAAATTAAATTACTTTTACGGAATACTTAATACATACCAAAAACAGACACCAAAGGATCGTAATAGTTTTGTGTCTTTGGAAACTCGGAACGTAATCTTCTATTCATGGTGAAAGATCTTCAACATCTCCCATAAATATCTCCCCCTTTTGGTTTTCTTACCTAAAACATTTTTTGAAATCCTGGGGAAAATAAAACATATAAATGGTGAGCTCAAATTCTCAACATGGTTAAGCATGGAGAAAATAAAACAAACCATATACATTTGGACTTAAAAACGTGAACATAATGTTTAAGCATAAAAATCTTGTGCAAAGACATAAATCGTGGATGTTCGTAAGGAATGTATCATAATGGAACATCAATCTTTATAAAATAGCATTGGAATATATCATGTAATTGTGGAAACCATTCAGCACTTGTTATGATTTTTATAGTAGCCAAGGCAATGTTGCCAAGACCATCTTAGTGGACAAAGTCCCTTTCTGAATCACGTTCACTCCTCGTTCCAGCCTGTATCACTGAACCAGATTAACTTACCGTTCCAGCCATGTCTATCTCATGAGATATAAATCATTAACCAATGAATTGGAGGGATATATAGGTCCCACCCATCTCATAATGAAATCATTCTTTCGTGTGCCACAAAATCATAAATCATACATCATAACCCATGTAATAGAATGTGATTCTTAAACATCATGACACCATAACATTATCCATATAAAAATGGATATCTTTTCATCCTAAGAAAAATAAAACCATGTAAATAATGGAGGAATTGTAATTTCAACATAAACATATTAAATAATTTCATTTTAGATGGAAAATAGATTTTATAAAACACTTGAAATGAAATCATGAGGAAAATATCCCTTCTTCTTCAAAATCATTTTCTCTTCACAAAATGCCATGAAATTTTCATAAAAAATGGTTTTGTTGAAAATAATCATGCATTCTTGTAGAGTATGTTTTAATAAAAAAGTCATTATGAAACCGTAAAAATCCGATCATGCCGTATAAGTTAAAAAAATCATTCTTCTCGTACTTTTGCTGGAAAAGTCAAAAACTACGTCGTAACATAAAAAAAAGAAACATTCCTTACATACCATGTAGTAACAGTCAAAATGGGTAAAAAGGACTTTAAACATACAAAAAAACACATTCATAAAATATAGACATAGATAATAACAATAACCCTAGTAAATATATACGATTAAACAATCTCGGATAAGAACGAGATTGGAATAATTATCAATTACAAATATCTTTTTGTAAACAAAATAGATCACTAATAATTATTCACTATAAGGTCACATAATTAAAGTATAAATACAAGATAAGAAATTCATTTCTCACATAATCAAAGAACGACATAAACAAGAAAGAGAAGATCATCCCAAAGAACGAAAATTAGGTTAAGAAGTCCCCTTAACATATGTCCAATATACATCGTATGTTTATGAACCTCCTATATATTTATTTAAATAATGTCATTTACTTATTAAAGAATCATATTCATTGTTATTATATCATATATGGTCCCCTTCTGACTTTATATTGCCCGTTCTTTTGTAAATTCCATGTTAAAGCACCGTTTAGGGTAAACTCGTTTTATTTATCATACGATTTTCGACTTGTTTTTCATAATATTATTACTTATATTCAGATTTGAATAATTCCATAATGTAAAACATGATTTATATATAATATATATTTAGAATATATATATATATATTATAGTTCGATAAATGGAATGAAATAGACCACTCGTGGAGAAGGTAAGCCGTACGTACGCATGAACGTTGTTTTTGTTTCCTTATTGAATTGAATGGAATTAATTAGATGGAATAAATATATATATACATAAATCAAGTATCATTATTATGTCATATATTTTATTATTATTCATTATATATACTTTATAATCATTCATGAATTGTTAACATGGAGAATGAATCTCATCGAGTCATGGAGACTGTAGTCTGTACGTACGCACGAGGGATGATATCATTCCCATGACCGTGGAATTGTATTTAAGTGTATTTATAATATGTCAGAATCAATATCACTTTACAATAATCATATATAGTTATTAATTTACACGATTATACCCATCCATGTATGGTGGTGGTCGAAAATAGATTACACCACGGCGTGGAGACGGTATTTCGTACGTACACACGTGCGGTGGTTTCGTTTTCCATAGGATGGATAGAAGGTGAAATAGGGTTGTTTAATATTTATAATAACGTATAAGTATATAATTAATACATATGTATTTACTTTATAATGAGAAAACTAAAGAATAAGTAGTAGAAGAATAAATAAACTTAAGAGAATCGGAAGAAGATATTACCTCTTCTTCGACGCACCTCCTTTAAGATTCCTCTTAAGGAAGTAGAGTTGGTATTTTGAGAAGACCAGAACCTCCAAAATGTTTCTACAGAAGAGGAGAAGAGAAATGGGCAGGGTTTGGCTGAGCTTCAAAGCTCAAAAGGGTGTAAAGTGAAGAGGGAAGGGGTGCCCCTTTTAATATGGGAGGATAGGGGCACCTTTGCAAAAACTCAAAATATTATTTTATAATAAACTCATATTCGGTTTATAATAGCTCAAAAATTATTTATTTCTAAGTTAAATTAGGTATGGGTAGAAATAATCTCAACCAATATATTTTAGGCAGGTTTGGGTCATTATATTAACCTTATCATTTAGTTTTTACTCTTACTTAATTATATGGACATTTACCGTGTCACAATGTATTTTTATATTATATAGTTAATAAACTTACCATATACATCCAAGAGACCCCCAAGTGGTCCATTAATGATACAGATATCATTATATAAGTATCATGGCCGAACCTTATATTTTTTTTAATATAATAACAATTAATAATATAATATTAGTTTAAAAAACTATTTTATGTCAATTTTGACACTATTTGGTAATTGATTTTTTTGAAAATCATTACACCATGACTAGTTCGAACGAAGTTAATTAAATAAAAACTAACATGTAATATTGAACTATAAAATTAGTTTAATTCATAAAAAGTCTCAAATTACATTTATTTGGCTATTTATAACATCAATAATGTTAATATTTGTTTAATAAGATATATACTGCATCATCATTGTGTCATAAATAAATTAAATTATTTAATGTCTAAAAATTATATATAAAATACCATTATGTAGGAAAACTTTTTATATTTCTAATGAATATTTATAGTCAAATATATCGAATGTATAACCCTATATTATAAAATATTTAGTTATTAAACATTGATATTAACTATTTTAACCCTTCTTTAAATAAATTAATAATAAATGTCCTAATCGAATCCCATTGTACCTAAATGGTCATATTTTATTCCTAAGGTTGTTTTTGGTCGAATTAAACTTATCCAATAGAATTATTACATGTGTTAGGCTAATAATAATATCATTTTTACCCTTAATTACCCTATTTACTTGTAACCGTGATAAATAAAATTAAAAAGTTACTATTCACCAAAAATTATTTTCATATCATTGAACAACATTTTAGTCCTTGATATTAACAATGTCTCCCAAATTTTTAAAATTCCACTCATAGATGTGGTAAAATTATGTTTTATATGAATTTCAAAATTCTCCTAGGAGGTGGGTAAAAGACGGTGAAAAGGTCAATAAAATTTTTATATATCTAAAATTATTATAAAATGACTCCAATGAATTACATTGAAATTATATAGGTATTATGTATCAATGTTAACATAAAATAAATTTAAATAAAATAAATAGTTATTTAAAAAAAAATCGGTTTTAAAATAGTAACCTTGTGTTTTCACTATTCATCAAAAATTAAAAGTTATCATAAAAATACCAAAAATTCACCCTAGGCTAATTTCGATTTTCAAATCC
Organism: Viscum album; assembly: GCA_963277665.1. Classification (NCBI taxonomy): domain Eukaryota; kingdom Viridiplantae; phylum Streptophyta; class Magnoliopsida; order Santalales; family Viscaceae; genus Viscum; species Viscum album. The sequence goes on along the minus strand of OY728148.1, from coordinate 879,954,729 downwards.
AAAAATGAAGTCCATTTTGAAAGATGAAATTTATAAAATTCCAAAAAGTGGGCATTACTATTCATAATGGCTAGTTTATATAATATTTTAACAGCATATATTTGTTTAGTATAACTCGGTATTGCGTACAACACACGCTATCGGGGAAGGTCCCGATTGCATGTAATGTATGCCAAGTTAGGGTTGCGTGCAGTGCAAGTCTCCTTTGTTGTTGCGTATAACAAAATCCAAGCATATTTTATTTACACATTGAATATATAAATATATATACACTCAATGTTGGGTATAACATAATCAAAACTTATTTCATTTATACATTAAACAAAATCTATACTTAATGTTGCGTAAAATAATTTCCCCAAAATGAACATGAAATTGTGTGTAACACAAGTCAAGAATAGTGTTGCGTATACTACAAGCTAATACAGTGTTGCGTATATTGCTAGATAATCATGGTGTAGTGTAAAACAAAAGACATCAAAGAAATTAAAAAGAATAATTCTCATAAAATATCTTGTTGTTATATTCTACCCCCCTTAAAATGTTTTTCTCCCTCAAATTTCGTCAGGGTTATAAATGGTTTTCTACATGAATGTTTCTTTAACTGAAACCCACAACCTAAAAAGGAATACCAAAACATATCTTTAAAAACTAAAGTATGTGATGTAACGGTTACCCAAATTAACTAATCACTGGGTTTCCACGTAGGAGAACATAGGTGAAAATATAGATATGGAAGAGAAATCTAACCATCATGTTCTGATAAAGAGTGGTAGAGAACATGGATATGAAAAATCCAACAATCACAAAGCTATAAATTTCTGATGATCTTGGGTACCATCTGATTCATCAGATATGAGAGCACTAGGACATCATTTTTGGTTTTCAAGACCATTTTCCTAATGTTGAATAATTTTTTAATTAAAAGAAATATTTACTAGATTTTGGAATAATCTCAACATTGCTCGTGCCTCGAACAATTTCTACTTCATCTCTTAAAGAAATTAAGTTGAATTTGTATTTTGCGATGTGTTAGAAGATCATACAATAGAATGATAGGTAATTCCATGTGGTCTCAAACATAGGGTTAGCAAAAGATATATACATAAGTCCATCTATGGTGAGATTAATCGGATATGGATCCAAAATGGACTTATACTTCATCTATCATCCTTCTTAATAAAATAAAACTAGTTTCTACTAACAAGGGACTTCATGTAGGCCAGTGGTAGGCGATAAAGGCATGTCATACTTCGGTTGTGTCTTTGATTCTCACAGCCTTGTCTGATGCAACGGGTTGTCGCACATCCTGTAGGTTATCCTTTTTCTTAAACAATACTATTATAAAAAATAGTTCTAGCCTTACACAATACTATATAATGTCCAACATAATACATTCTAATATTTTGGCTTATCCAAAATACATATGTCCAATCTCATAGTATAAAGAAAACGATTACTTGAAATGTCACATAACAACCATGTGAATGCCATCATTTATCCCCCATATATCATAAGATATATCTTGTTGGTCACATTCCAAACAAGTGAATACCTTATTCATGTATTCTTTTGAAACATGAATTACCATAGAACCTTAGTGAAAACATGAGTTCTGTCAAAAGTTAACTCCTTCCACATTCCAAAATCCCAAAAATTCTATATACTCAAACCATGATATAGCTTAGTCCTTTGATCAATCATGAGCTCATGAATACTATCAAACAATTTATTTTCTCCTTATCCCTTCATTATGCACATATAAACTACTTTGAAAAATATTTGAATAACTTTTCATGGTTATTGGTACCATATTCTTGTAGAAAACCACAATGGACCAATACACATATATTTCAATATACAATATAAGTACATCAACAACATTATAATTGAATTCCAATACTTAAGCCCTTCAATCCATCCTCTTCGATGATTGTCTTGGTATATGTCCTTCCTTAATTTAGAAGTAACTTATTAGGTCAGGAAATTGAGTTGGGGAATGCCCATGATCTTCGCAAATAAGAAATTGTACTCCATTATATTTTTTCACTCTATTACCCTTTTCTCCTAATAGATAACATCTTCCCTTCCGTTTGAGGTTATCCTCAAGTTTCTTCTTCCCTTCTTTAGAAATCTCAATCTTCCATTCTCTATGCTCCTCACCATGTGAACATGAAAAAAATCCTTCTTCCTCTTATTTGATGACATAGGAATACAAATAATGTTCACCATGTTAATCATATATTGAGATAACCGATTCTTCATAATCAAAATAACTTCTTCTCCGGGCGTTACATAATTTCGTTGACCGTAGTCACCAATTTCTCCATTGGAATCGATGTTAACTAAATTCCTTCTCATTCCCTCCATTGAGTAAGATTAGAAACCATAGTGTAAGAAATAATTAAAATAATGAGGAACCACATAATCATAAAAAGTCACTTATGGGATGTCTAATTTGTCAAAAATTCATTAATCCATGACACCTTACGTTACCCTAGGTTATTCATGATCATCAACATAATTCTAGAACTCTAACCTATATGCGTACTTAACCTTAGGTACATCCCTAGACATACCTTAGAAATATCTCTAGGGATCTCACTAATGTTTTCGCATCCTACTATCCAAAGGATAACGAAACCTTTCCTATGATACCAATTGTAGAGACCCAAAGCTTGATATACGTAGACATTACATTACTTTTGCAGAATACTTAATACATAACAAAAACAGACACCAAAGGACCGTAATAGTTTAGTGTCTTTGGAAACTCGAAACGTAATCTTCTACTCATGGTGAAAGATATTCAACATCTCCCATAATGATCTTCCCCTTTTGGTTTTTTTACCTAAAACCATTCTTGAAATCCTTGGGAAAAGAAAACATATAAATGGTGAGATCAAATTTTTAGTAAGGGTAAGCATGGAGAAAATAAAACAGACCATATACATTTGAAATTAAAAACATGAATATAATGCTTAAAAATCAAAATCTTGAGAAAAGACATAAATCGTGGAAGTACGTATAGCATGTATCATAATGGAACATAAATCTTGAAAAATTAGCATAGGAATAAATCATGTAATTGTGGAAACCATTCATCACTTGTTATGATTTCCATAGTAGCAAAGACATTGCTGCCAAGACCATCTTAGTGGACAAAGTCCCTTTTTGAATCGAGTTCACACCTCGGTCCGGTTTTGTATCACTGAACCGGATTAACTTACCATTCCATCCATGTCTATATCATGGGATATAAATCTTTACCCAATGCATTGGGGGGATATATAGGTCCCACCCATCTCATAATGAAATCATTCTTCAGTGTGCCACACAATCATAAATCATAAATCATAACCCATGTTATAGAATGGGATTCTTAAACGTCATGCCACCATAACATAATCCATATTAAAAAAATGGATATCATTTCATCCTATGAAAAATCAAACCATGTAAATAATGGAGACATTATAATTTCAACATAAACATATTAAATAATGTCATTTTAGATGGAAAATAGATTTGTTAAAACACATGAAATGAATACTTGAGGAAAAAATCCTTTTTTCTTCAAAATCATTTTCTATTCACAAAAAGCTATGAAATTTTCAAATAAAAGGGTTTTGTTTAAAATAATCACTCAATATTGTAGAGTAATCTTTAATAACAAATAGAATTATGAAACTGTAAAAATCAGTTCATGCCGTATAAGTTAAAAAATCATTCTCCTTGTAGTTTTTTTGGAAAAGTCAAAAATTAACCCATAACGTAAAAAAAAAAGAAACATTCATTACATACCATGTAGTAAAAGTCAAAAACGGGTAAAAAAGTATTTAAAAATACATAAAATCACTTTTACAAAACATGGACATGGATGATAACAATAACCCCCCGTAAATATTTACGAATAAACAATCTCTGATAAGAACAAGATTGGAATAATTATCCCTTACAATGATATTTTTGTAAACAAAGTATATCACTAATAAGTATTCACTATATGGTCAAATAAAGAAAGAATAAATACCTGATAAGATATTCATTTCACACATAATCAAATAACGACAAAAGCAAGAATGAGAAGATCCAACAAAAGAACAGAAATTGGGTTAAGATGTTCCCTTACCTTATGTCTGATATGCTTCGTATGTTTCCGAACCTCCTATATAACGATTTAAATAATTTCATTGACTTATTACAGAATCATATTCATTGTTATTATATCATATATGGATCACTTATGACTTTATGTTACCCGTTCTTTTGTAAATTCCATGTTAAAGCACCATTTTGGGTAAAATCGTTTCATTTTTCATACGAGTTTCGACTTGTTGTTTTTGATATTATTACATATATCCTGATTTATATAATTCTAGAATGTAAAACATGAATTATATATAATATATATTCAGAAATATATATATATGATTGACCAATAAATGGAATGAAATACACCATTCATGGAGATGGTAAGACGTACGTACGCATGAATGCTATTTTCGTTTCCTTATTGAATTGAATGGAATTAAGTATATGAAATACATATACATATATACATAAATACAATATCATTATTATATCATATATTTTATTATTATTCATTATATATACTTTATAATCATTCATAAATGGTTAAAATGGAGAATGAATCTCATCGAGTCGTGGAGACTGTAGTCCGTAAGTACACACGAGCGATGATATCATTCCCATTATCATGGAATTGTATTGAAGTGTATGTATAACATTTCAGAATCAATATCACTTTACAATAATCATATATAGTTTTTTATTTACACAATTATACCCATCCAAGAATGGTGGTGGTCGAAAACAGATTACACCACGGCTTGGAGACGATATTCTGTACGTACACACGCGCTGTGATTTCGTTTTTTGTAGGATGGATAGAAGGTGAAATAGGGTTGTTTCATATTTATAATAACATATCAATATATATGTAATACTGATGTTATTACTTTATAATGAGACAACTAATGAAGAAGAAGTAGAAGAAGAAATAAATTTGAGAGAATCGAAAGAAGAGATTACATCTTCTTCGACGTACCTCCATTAAGATTCCTCTTAAGGAAGTAGAGTTGGTCTTTTGAAAATACCAGAACCTCCAGAATGTTTCTAAGCAAGTGTAGAAGAGAAATGGGCAGGGTTTGGACGATATTAAAGGCTCAAAGGGTGTAAAGGGAAGAGGTAAGTGGTTCCCCTTTTTTATAAAGGAGGAGAGGGTCACCTTTGGAAAACTCAAAATATTATTTTATATAAAAGTCATATTCGATTTATAATAGATCCAAAATTATTTTTTTCAGAGATAAAGTGGGGATGGGTAGAAAAACGCTCATCCAATATATTTTAGGCAGGTTTGGGACATTATATTAACCTTATCATTTAATTTTAACTCTTAGTTAATTTTATTGACATTTATGTCACATTGTATTTTTATATTATATAGATAATAAACATTCCATATACATCAAAGAGACCCTCATGTGGTCCATTAATGATACAAATATCATGATATATGTATCGTGGCCGAACCTTTGATTTTTAGGAAAATAATAACAATTAATAATATAATATTTGTTTTAAAAACTATTTTCTGTCAATTTTGAAACAATTAGTAATTGATTTTTTTAAATCATTAATTCATGAATAGTTCGAAAGAAGTTAATTAAATAAATAATAACATGTCATATTAACCTATAAAATTAGTTTAATTCATAAAAATCTAAAAATACAATTATTTGGGTATTTATAACATCAATTGTGTTGATATTTCATTAATAAGATAATTACTGCATCATCATTGTGTCATAAATAAATTAAATTATATAATATCTAAAAATTATAAATAAAATATAATTATGTAGGAAATATTTTTATCTTTCTAATTAATATTTATAGTCGAATTTATCTTATGTATAACCCTATATTAAAAATGATTTAGTTATTAAAAATTTATTTTCACTATTTTAACCATTCTTTAAATAAATTAATAATAAATGTCCTAATCGAATCCAAGTGTACCAAAATGGTCATATTTAATTACTAAGGTTTTTTTGCCCGAATTAAACATATCAAATAGTATTAGGACATGTGTTACGGAAATAATGATATCATTTTTACCCTTAATTACCCTATTTACTTTTAACCATGATAAATAAAAATAAAAAATTACTATTCACCAAAAATTATTTTTGTCTCATTGAACCACATTTTAGTCCTTGATATTAACCGTGTATATCATATTTTTGAAATTCAACTTGAAGAAGTGGTAAAATTAGGTTTCATATGAATTTCCAAATTCTCTTAGGAGGTGGGTAAACGAAGGTTAAAAGTTCAATAAAATTTTTATTTATCTAAAATTATAATAAAACGACTCCAATGAATTACATTGAACTTATATAGATATTATGTATCAATTTTGACCTAATATAAATTTAAATAAAATAAATAATTATTTAAATAAAAAGTCGGTTTTTAAATAGTAACCCAATGTTTTCACTATTCATCAAAAATAAAAAGTTATCAGAAAAATACCAAAAAATAAACCAAGGCTAATTTCGATATTCTGAATACATAAATGAAGTCCATTTTGAAAGATAAAATGTATAAAATTCTAAAAGTTTGGTATTACTATTCATAACTACTAGTTTATATAATATTTTAATATCATATCTTTGTTTAGTGAATCTCTGTATTGCTTACAACACACGCTATCGTGGAAGGTCGTGATTGCATGTAATGTAAGCCATGGCAGGGTTGCGTGTAGTGCAAGACTCCATTTTTGTTGCATATATCAAAATCCAACCATATTTCATTTACACGTTGAATATATATATATACACACTCAATGTTGTGTATAACATTATAAAAACTTATTTCATTTATACATTAAACAAAATCTACACTTAATGTTTCGTAAAATAATTTCCACAAAACGAACTTGAAATTATATGTAACACGAGCCAAGAATAGTGTTACATATACTACAAGCAAATACGGCGTTGCGTATAGCTCTAGATAATCATGGTGTAGCGTACAACAAAAAACATCAACGAAATTAAAAACAATAATTCTCATAAAATATCGGGTTGTTATATTCTACCCCCCTTAAAATTAATTTTCCCCTCGAAATTCGTCGGGGTTATAAATGGTTTTCTACTTGAAAGTTTTTTTAATTGAAACCCACATTGTAAAAAGGAATACCAAAACTTATCTTTAAAAACTAATGTATGTAATTTAACAGTTACCCAAATCAACTAATCACTGGGGTTCCATGTAGGAGAACATAAGTGAAAATATGGATATGGAATAGAAATCTTACCGTCATGTTATGATAGAGAGTGGTAGAGAACATGGCTATGAAAAAGCCTACAATCACAAAGCCATAAATTTGTGTTGCTCTAGGGTACCATCTAATTCATCAGATATGAGAGCACTAGATAGTTTTGGTTTTCAAGATCATTTCCCTAATGTTGAATAATTTTTGAATTAAAAGAAATACTTACTAGATTTTGGTACAATCTCAACATTTATCATGCCTCGAACAATTTCCACTTCATCTCTTAAAGAAATGAAGTTGAATTTGTCTCTTGCGAAATGTTAGCAGATCATGCGATATAATGATAGGTCATTCCATCTGTCTCAAACATAGGGTTTGAAAAAGTTATATACATAAGTCCATCTATGGTGAGATTAATCGAATATGGTTCCAAAATGGATTTATACTTCATCTATCATCCTGGTTAATAAAATAAAAGTAGTTTATAGTAACCAGGGACTTCCTGTAGGACAGTGGAAGGCGATAAAGGCATGTCGCACTTTGGTTGTGTGTTCGATTCTCACAACCTTGTCCGATGCGACGGTTTGTCGCCAGTCCTGTAGGTTATCCTTTTTTAAAACAAAACTTTCATAACAAAGAGTTCTATCCTTAAACAATACTATCTTGATATCCAACATAATCCATTCTAATTTTTTGTCTTATCCAAAATACATATGTCTGATCTCATAGTATAAAGAAAACGATTACTTGAATTGTCACACAACAAGCACATGAATGCCATCATTTATCCCCCATATATCATAAGATATATCTCGTTGTTCACATTCCAAACACGTGACTACCTTAATCATGTATTCTTTTGAAACATGAATTACCATAGAACCTTAGTGAAAACATGAGTGTTGTCAAAAGTTAACTCATTCCACATACCAAAATCCCAAAAAATTTATATACTCAAACCATGATATCACTTAGTCCTTATATCAATCATTAGCTCATGAATACTATCAAACAATTTATTTTCTCTTTATCCCTTCATTATGCACATATCATCTGCTTTAAAAAATATTTGAATCACTTTTCATGGTTACCGGTACAATATTCTTATAGAAAACCACAATGGCCCAATACACAGATATTTCAATATACTATAAAAATACCTCAACAAAATTATTATTGAATTCCAATACTTAAGCCCTTAAATCCATACTCTTTGATGATTGGCTTGGAATAGGTCCTTCCTCAATTTAGAAGTAACTTATTAGGTCAGGACATTAAGTTGGGTAATGCCCATGTTCTCCGCAACTAAGATATTGGACTCCATTACAGTCTATCACTCTATGACCCTTTTCTCCACATAGATAACATCTTCCCTTCCATTTGATGTATTCCTCAAGGTTCTTCTTCCCTTCTTTAGAAATCTCAATAATACTTTCTCTATGATCCTCACCATGATAACATGAATAAAATTCCATCTTCCTCTTATTTGATGACTTATGAATACAACTAAAGTTCACCTTGTTAATCATATATTGAGATGACTGATTCGACATAATCACAATATCTTCCTCTCAAGGCGTTACATAATTTCTCTGATCGTAGTCACCAATTTTTCCATTGGAATCAATGTTAACTGAATTCCTTCTCGTTCCCTCCATTGAATAAGATCATAAATCATAGTGTACGAAATAGTTAAAATAACGAGGAACCAAATAATCATAAAAAGTAACTTATGGGATGTATAACTTATCAAAAATTCTTTAATCCATGACACCTTAGGTTCACCATAGGTTATTCATGATCATCAACATAATTATAGAACTCTAACCTATATGTGTACTTAACCTTAGGGACATCCCTAGACATACCTTAGAAATATCTCTAGGGATCTCACTAAAGTTTTTGCATCCTAGTTTCCAATGGTTAACTAAACCTTTCCTCTGATACGAACTGTAGAGACCCAAAGCTTGAAGTACATAGACATTACATTAGTTTTGTGGAATAATTAATACATAACAAAAATAGACACCAAATGACCGTAATAGTTTAGTGTCTTTGGAAACTCGGAACGTAATCTTCTACTCATGGTGAAAGATCTTCGACAACTCCCCTAAATATCTTCCCCTTTTGGTTTTCTTACCAAAACCCTTTCTTGAAATCCTGGGGAAAAGAAAACATATAAAGGGTGAGCTCAAATTCTCAGTAAGGGTATTCATGGAGAAAATAAAACAAACCATATACATTTGAACTTAAAAACATGAACATAATGTTTAAAAATCAAAATCTTGAGAAAATACATAAATCTTGGAAGTACGTAAGGAATGTATCATAATGGAACATCAATATTGATAAAATATCATCAAAATAAATCATGTATTTATGGAAGCCGTTCATAACTTGTTATGATTTCCATAGTAGCCAAGGCATTGCTTCCAAGACCATCTTAGTTCACAAAGTCCCTTTCGGAATCGAGTTCACTCCTCGTTCCAATCCTGAATCACTGAACCAGATTAACATACCATTCTAGCCATGTCTATCTCATGAGATATAAATCTTTACCCAATTCATTGGAGGGATATATAGGTCCCACCCATCTCATAATGAAATCAATCCTTCGTGTGCCACATAATCATATGCCATACATCATAACCCATGTAATAGAATGGGATTCTTAAGCATCATTCCACCATAACATAATCCATCTAAATAAAATTGATATCATTTCATCCTATGAAAAATAAAACCATTTAAATAATATAGACATTATAACTTCAACATAAAAAAATTAAATAATGTCATTTTAGATGGAAAATAGATTTGATAAAACACTTGAAATTAATTTTTGAGGAAAATATCATTTCTTCTTCAAAATCATTTTCTCTTCACAAAATTCCATTAAATTTTAAAACAAAAGGGTTTTATTGAAAATAATGATGCAATATTGTAGAGTATGCTTTAATAACAAAAGGCATTATGAAACCGTAAAAATCCATTCATGCCGTATAAGTTAAAAAAAGAATTCTTCTCGTACTTTTTCCGAAAAAGTAAAAAAGCAACTCGCTATGCAAACAAAATAAAAGATTACTTACATACCATGTAGTAAAAGTCAAAAATTGGTAAAATGGACTTTAAACATACATAAAAACACTTTTAGAAAACATGGACATGGATGATAACAATAACCCCAGTAAATACATACGAATAAACAATCTCGGATAAGAACGAGATTGGAATAATTATCCCTTACAAAAATCTTTTTGTAAACAAAATAGATCACTAATATGTATTCACTATAAGGTCACATAAAGAATGTATAAATACATGATAAGATATTCGTTTCTAACATAATCAAAGAACGACAGAAACAAGAAAGATAAGATCAACCCAATGAATGGAAATTGGGTTAAGAAGTTCCCTTACCATATGTTTGATATGCTTCGTATGTTTCTGAACCTCCTATATAATGATTTAAATAATATCATTGACTTATTACAGAATCATATTCATTTTTATTATATCATATATGGTTCACTTATTACTTTATATTACCCGTTCTTTTGTAAATTCAATGTTAAAGCAGTGTTTTGGGTAAAATCATTTCATTTATCGTACGAGATTCGACTTGTTGTTCTTGATATTATTACTTATATCCTGATTTACATAATTCTAGAATTTAAAACATGATTTATATATAATATATATTCATCATATTAATATATATGATAGATCAATAAATGGAATGAAATACACCATTCATGGAGACGGTAAGTCGTACATATGCATGAACGGTGTTTTCATTTCCCTATTAAATTTAATGGAATTAAGTAGATTACATACATATATATATACATAAATCCAGTATCATTATTATGTTTTATATTTCATTATTATTCATTATATATACTTTATAATCATTCATGAATGGTTAACATGGAGAATGAATCTCATCGCGTCGTTGAGACGGTAGTCCGTACGTACGCACGACCGATGATATCACTCCCATTATCATGGAAGTGTATTCATGTGTATGTATAATATTTCAGAACCAATATCACATTACAATAATCATATATAGTTATTTATTTACACAATTTTACCCATCCAAGTAAGGTGGTGGTCGAAAACAGATTACACCACGGTGTGGAGACGGTATTCCAGACGTACACACGCGCGGTGATTTCGTTTTCCGTAGGATGGATAGAAGGTGAAATAGGGTTGTTTAATATTTATAATAGCATATCAGTATATAAGTAATAATGATGTTATTAATTTATAATGAGACAAATAAAGAAGAATAAGTAGAAGAAGAAAGAAACTTGAGAGAATCAGAAGAAGAGATTACCGCTTCTTCGACACACCTCCTTTAAGCTTCCTCTTAAGGAAGTAGAGTTGGTCTTTTGAGAAGACCAAAACATCTAGAATGTTTCTACGGAAGAGATTACCTCTTCTTCGACGCACCTCCTTATTTATTTACCATGTCACTTTGAATTTTTATATTATATAGTAAATAAACATACCGTATACATCCAAGTGACCCCCAAGTGGTCCATTAATGAAACACCTATCATGATATACCTATCTTGGCCGATCATTAGTTTTTTATGAATATACTAACAATTAATAATATAATATTTGTTTTAAAAACTATTTTTATGTCAATTTTGACACTATTTGGTAATTGATTTTTTTGAAAATCATAACATCATGACTAGTTCGAAAAAATTTAATTAAATAAATACTAACATGTCATATTAACCTTGAAAATTAGTGTAATTCATATAAAGTCTCAAATTACATTTATTTGTGTATTTATAACATATATTATGTTAATATTTCCTTAATAAGATAAATAATGTATCATCATTGTGTAAGAAAAAATTAAATTATTTAATGTCGAAATATTATAAATAAAATACCATTATGTAGTAAATATTTTTATTTTCTAATTAATATTTATAGTCGAATTAATCTTATGTATAACCCTATATTAAAAATTATTTAGTTATTAAACTTTGATTTTAACTATTTTAACCCTTCTTTAAATAAATATATAATAAATGTCCTAATCTATTCCAATTGGACCTAAATGGTAATAGTTTTTTTCTAAGGTTGTTTTTGGTAGAATTACACTTATCCAGTAGAATGAGGAAATGTGTTAGGGTAATAATAATATCGTTTTTACCCTTAATTACCTTATTTACTTTTAACCGTGGTAAGAAAAAGAAAAAAGTTACTATTCACCAAAAAAAATTCATCTCATTGAACCTCATTTAATGTCTTGATATTAACCGTGTCTCTCAGATTTTTGAAATTCCACTCACAGAAGCGGTAAAATTATGTTTTATATGAATTTCCAAATTCTCCGAGGAGGTTGGTAAAAGATGGTGAAAAGTTCAATAAAAGTTTTATATATCTAAAGTTATTATAAAATGAATCCAATGAATTACATTGAACTTATATAGGTATTTTGTATAAATTATGACCTAAAATAAATTTAATTAAAATAAATACATATTTAAATAAAAAGTCGGTTTTTAAATAGTAACCTAGTGTTTACACTATTCATCAAAAATTGAAAGTTATCAGAAAAATACCAAAAATTCACCCTAGGCTAATTTCGATATTCCAAATCCAAAAATGAAGTCCATTTTGGGAGATAAAATTTATAAAATACCAAAAAGTGGGTATTAATATTCATAACGATTAGTTTATATAATATTTTAATAGCATATCTTTGTTTAGTGAAACTCGATATTCTGTACAACACATGCTATTGTGGAAGGTCATGATTGCGTGTAATTTAGGCCATGTTAGGGTTGCGTGTAGTGCAATCCTCCTTTGTTGTTTCATATAACAAAATCCAACCATATTTCATTTACACATTGAATATATATATATATACACTCAATTTTGCGTATAATGAAATTAAAACTTATTTAATTTATACATTAAAAAATCTATACTTAATGTTGCGTAAAATAATTTCCACAAAACGAATATGAAATTTTTTTTAGCATGAGCCAAGAATAGCGTTGCATATACTACAAGCTAATACGGTGTTGTGTATAGCACACGATAATCTTGGTGTAGCGTAGAACAAAATACATAAAAAAATTAAATAGAGTAATTCTCATCAAATATCGGGTTGTTACATTCTACCCCCCTTAAAATGAATTTCACCCTAGAAAATCGTCAGGGTTATAAATGGTTTTCAACTTGAAATACTCTTTAATAGAAACCCTCATCGTAAAAGGAATACCAAAACTTATCATTAAAAACTAATGTATGTAACGTAACGGTTAACCAACTTACATAATCACAGGGATTCCATGTAGGAAAACAGAGGTGAAAATATTGATATGGAAGAGAAATCTAACTATCTTGTTCTGATGGAGAGTGGTAGAGAAAATGGCTATGAAAAATCCAACCATCACAAAGCCATAAATTGTTTATGATCTAGGGTACCATCTGCTTCATCAGATATGAAAGCACTAGGAAAACATTTTTGGTTTTCATGATCATTTCCCTAAAGTTGAATAATTTTTTGAATTAATAGAAATACTTACTAGAATTTGGTACAATCTCAACGTTTCTCGTGACTCGAACAATTTCCACGTCATATCTTAAATAAGTGAAGTTGAATTTGTTTTTTGCGAAGTGTTAGCAGATCATGCGATAGAATGATAGGTCATTTCATCTATATCAAACATAGGGTTATCAAAAGTTATATACATAAGTCCATCTATGGTGAGATTAATTGGATATGGTTCCAAAATGGACTTTTACTTCAGCTATAATTCTTTTTAATACAATAAAACTAGTTTCTACTAACCAGGGACTTCTTGTAGTCCAGTGGTAGGTGATAAATGCATGTAACACTTCAGTTGTGTGTTCGATTCTCACAGCCTTGTCTGATGTGACGGGTTGTCGCCCGTCTTGTATGTTATCCTTTTTCAAAAATTAAACTATTATAACAAAAAGCTCTATCATTAAAAAATACTATCTGATGTCCAACATAATCATTTCTAATCTTTTGTCTTATCCAAAATACATATGTCCAATATCATAGTATAATGAAAATTAGTACTTGAAATGTCACATAACAAGCATGTGAATGCCATCATTTATCCCCCATATATCATAAGATATATCTTTTTCGTCACATTCCAAACATGTGAATACCTTAATCAGGTATTATTTTGAAACTTGAATTACCATAGAACCTTAGTGAAAACATGAGTGCTGTCAAAAGTTAACACTTTCCACTTACCAAAATCCCAAAAATTCTATATACTCAATCCATGATATCACTTAGTCTATACATCAATCATGAGCTCATGAATACTGTCAAACTATTTATTTTTTCCTTATCCCTTCATTATGTGCATATCATCTACTTTCCAAAATATTTGAATCACTTTTCATGGTAACCGGTACCATATTCTTATAGAAAACCTCAACAGACCAATACACAAATATTTCAATATTCTATAAAAGTACCTAAACAACATTATTATTGAATTCCCATAATTAAGCACTTCAATCCATCATCTTCAAGGATTGGCTTGGAATAGGCCCTTCCTCAATTTAGAAGTAACATATTTGGTCAGGGCATTGAGTTGGGTGATGCCCATGTTCTCCGCAGATAAGAAATTGGACTCCATAATAGACTTTCACCCTATGACCCTTTTCTCCACATAGATAACATCTTCCCTTCCATTTGACGTACTCATCAAGGTTCTTCTTCCCTTCTTTAGAAATCTCAATCTTCCTTTCTCTATGCTCCTCACCATGAGAACATGCATAAAATACCATTTTCCTCTTATTTGATGACTTAGGAATTCAACTAAAGTTCAACTTGTTAATCATATATTGAGATGAATGATTCTGCATAATCAAAATATCTTCCTCTACAGGCGTTACATAATTTCATTGATCGTAGTCACCAATTTCTCCATTGGATTTAATTTTAAGTGAATTCCTTCTCGTTCCATCCAATGAGTATGATCAGAAACCATAGTGTAAGAAATAGTTAAAATAAAGAGGAACCACATAATCATAAAAAGTCCCTTATGAGATGTCTAAATTATCAAAAATTTGTTAATCCATGACACCTTAGGTTCACCATAGGTTATTCATGATCGTCAACATAATTCTATAACTCTAACCTATAGGTGTACTTAACCTTAGGGACATCCCTAGACACACCTTAAAAAATATCTCTAGGGATATCACTAATGTTTTCACATCCTAGTTTCCAAAGGTTAACTAAAACTTTCCTCTTATACAAACGGAAGAGACCCAACGTTTGACGTAAATAGACATTACATTAATTTTTAGGAATACTTAATACATTACAAAAACATTCACCAAAGGACCGTAATAGTTTAGTGTCTTCTGAAACTCGGAACGTAATCTTCTACTTAGGGTGAAAGATCTTCAACACCTCCCATAAAGATCTTCCCTTTTTTGTTTTCTTACCTAAAACCTTTCTCGAAATCCCGGGGAAAAGAAAACATATAAAGGGTGAGCTCAAATGCTCATTAAGGGTAAGCATGGAAAAAATAAAACAAACCATATACATTTGAACTTAAAAACATAAACATAATGTTTAAACATCAAAATCTTGAGAAAAGACATAAATCTTGGAAGTACGTAAGGAATGTATCATAATGGAACATCAATCATGATAAAATATCATGGGAATAAATCATGTAAATGTGGAAACCATTCAGTACTGGTTATGATTTCCATAGTAGCCAAGGCATTGCTGCCAAGACTATCTTACTGGACAAAGTCCCTTTCTGAATAGAGTTCACTCCTTGTTCCAGTCCTATATAACTGAACCAGATTTGTTTAATTTTCCAGCCATGTCTATCTAATGAGATATAAATATTTACCCAATGCATTTGAGGGAGATATAGGTCACACCAATCTCATAATTAAATTATTCTTTCATGTGCCACAAAATCATAAATCATATATCAGAACTCATGTAATAGAATAAAATTCTTAAACATCATTCCACAATAACATAATCCATATAAAAAAATGTATATAATTTCATCATAAGTAAAATTAAACAATTTAAATAATGGATACATTATAATTTCAACATAAACATATTAAATAATGTCATTTTAGATGGAAAATAGATTTGATAAAAAACTTGAAATGAATTCTCGAGGAAAATATCCTTTCTTCTTCAAAATAATTTTCTACTAACAAAATGCCATTAAATTTTCAAATAAAAGGGTTTCGTTTAAAATAATAATTCAATCTTGTAGAGTAAGCTTTAATAAGAAAAGTCACTATGAAACCGTAAAAATCCGTTCATGCCGTATAAGTTAAAAAAAATCACTCTTCTCGTACTTTTGCCGAAAAAGTCAAAAAGTACCTCGTAACGTAAAAAAAAAGATTCCTCACATACTAGATAGTAAAAGTAAAAAATTGGTAAAAAATATTTAAAAATAAATAAAAACACTTTTAGAAAACATGGTCATGGAGGATAAGAATAACCCTAGTAAATACTTACGAATAAACAATCTTGGATAAGAACGAGATTGGAATAATTATCCCATACAAAGATATATTTGTAAAAAAAATAGATCACTAATGTGTATTCACTATAAGGTCACATAAAAAAATTATAAATACATGATAATATATTTATTTCTCACATAATCAATGAACGACATAAACAAGAAAGAGAAGATGAACCCAAAGAATGGAAATTGGGTTAAGAAGTTCCCTTACCTAATGTCTGATATACTTTGTATGTTTCCGAACCTCCTATATAATGATTTAATTATTGTCATTGACTTATTAACGAATCATATTCATTGTTATTATATCATATATGGTTCACTAATTACTTTATTTTATATGTTCTTTTGTAAATTCCATCTTAATGCAATGATTTGGGTAAAATAGTTTCATTAATCATACGAGTTTCGACTTATTGTTCTTGATATTATTACTTATATCCTGATTTACATAATTACAGAATATAAAACATGATTTATATATAATATATATTCATCATATAAATATATATGATAGATCGATAAATGGAATGAAATACACCGTTCATGGAGATGGTACGCCGTATGTACGCATGAACGCTGTTTTCGTTTCTTTATTGAATGGAATGGAATTAAGTAGATGACATACATATATATATATATACATAAATCATGTATCTTTATTATGTCCTATATTTCATTATTTTTCATTATATATACTTTATAATCATTCATGAATGGTTAACATGGAGAATGAATCTCATCGCGTCGTGGAGACGTTAGTCCGTACGTACGCACGAGTGATGATATCATTCCATGATCGTGGAATTGTATTGAAGTGAATGTATAATATTTCAGAATAAATATCACTTTAGAATAATAATATATAGTTATTTATTTACACCATTATACCCATCCAAATTTGGTGGTGGTCGAAAACATACTACATCACGGCGTGTAGACGATATTCTCTATTTACACACGTGCGGTGATTTCATTTTCTGTAGGATAGATAGAAGGTGAAATAGGTTTGTTTCATATTTTTAATAACATATCAGTATATAATTAATACTGATGTTATTAATTTATAATGATACAACTAAAGAATAAGAAGTAGAAGAAGAATGAAACTTTAGGGAATCGGAAGAAGAGATTACCTCTTCTTCGACGCACCTCCTTTAGGCTTCCTCTTAAAGAAGTAGAGTTGTTATATTGAAAGAAAAAAAACTCAAGAATGTTGAAATGGATTTGTAGACGAGAAATGGGCAGGGTTTGGGCGACCTTCAAGGATCAAAAGGGTGTGAAGAGAAGAGGTAAGGGGTGCCCTTTTTATAAGGGAGGAGAGGGGCACCTTTGGAAAAACTCAAAATATAATTTTATAATAAAGTCATATTCGGTTTATTATAGCTCTAAAATGTTTTATTTAAAATATAATGTGGGTATGGGTCGATATACTCTCATACAAAAGATTTTAGATAGTTTTGGGTCATTATATTAACCTTATCATTTAGTTTTAACTCTTATTTAATTAGATTGACATTTACCATGTCACATTGTATTTTTATATTATATAGTTCATAAACACACCATATACATCCGAGAGACCCCATAGTGGTCCATTAATGATACACCAATCATGATATAAGTATCTTGGCTGAACCGTAGATTTTAGGAAAATAATAACAATTAATAATATAATATTTGTTTTAAAAACTATTTTATGTCAATTTTGACAGTATTTGGTAATTGATTTTTTTGAAAATCATAACATCATGACTAGTTCGATAAAAGTTAATTAAATAAATAAAAACATGTCATATTAACCTATAAAATCACTGTGATTCATAAAAAGTCTCATATTACCTTTATTTGGGTATTTATAACATCAATTATGTTAATATTTCATTAATAAGATAATTACTGTATCATCATTGTGTCAAAAATAAATTACATTATTTAATGTCTAAAAATTATAAATAAAATACCATTAGGTAGGAAATATTTTTATATTTCTAATTAATAGTTATAGTTGAATTTATCTTATGTATAACCCTATATTATAAATGATTAAGTTATTAAACATTGATTTTATCTATTTTAACCCTTCTTTAAATAAATTAATAATAAATGTACTAATCTAATCCATGAGGACCTAAATGGTCATATTTTATTCCTAAGGGTTTTTATGGTCTAATTACACTTATAAAATATAATTAGGACATGTTTTAGGGTAATAACAATATCATTTTTACCCATAATTACCCTATTTACTTTTAACAGTGGTAAATAAAAGTAAAAAGTTACTATTAACAAACATTATTTTCATCTCATTGAACCACATTTTAGTCCGGTATATTAACTGTGTCTCTAATATTTTTGAAATTCCACTCACAGAAGCGGTAAAATTATGTTTTATATGAATTTCCAAATTCTCCTAGGAGGTGGGTAAAAGGTGGTGTAAAGTTCAATAAAAAAATTTTATATCGAAAATTATTACAAAATGACTCCAATGAATTACATTGAACATATATAGGTATCATGTAACAATTTTTACCTTAAATAAATTTAAATAAAAAAAAATTATTTAAATAAATATTCGGTTTCTTAATAGTAACCTAGTGTTTTCACTATTCATCAAAAATTGAATGTTATCAGAAAAATAACAAAAATTCACCCTAGGATAATTTCGATATTCCGAATCCAAAAATGAAGTCCATTTTGAATGATAAAATTTATTAAATTCCAAAATGTGGGTATTACTATTCATAACTGCTAGTTTATATAATATTTTAATAGCATATCTTTGTTTAGTAAAACTCAGTATTGCGTACAACACACGCTATCATGGATGGTCGTGATTGTGTGTAATGTAAGCCAAGATAGGGTTGCGTGTAGGGAAAGACTACTTTGTTGTTGCGTATAAAAGAATCTAACCATATTTCATTTACACATTGAATATATATATATATATACACTCAATATTGCGTATAACATAATCAAATCTTATTTCATTTATACATTAAAAAAATCTACACTTAATTTTGCGTAAAATAATTTCCACAAAACGAACATGAAATTGTGTGTAACACGAGCGAAGAATAGTGTTGCGTATACTGCAAGCTAATATGGTGTTATGTATAGCGCAAGATAATCTTGGTGTAGTGTACAAAAAAATACATGAAGGAAATTAAAAAGAATTATTCTCATAAAATCTCGGGTTATTACAGGATACATGTCCTAAATTTTTTTATCATATTACCTATATTTATAATGAATCACTGGTCATTTTTACAACCCAATTATTTTTTTGGTCATTTATAATCTCATGATAATTTTATTTATTATTTTAAATGTTCCCATTTACTCTATATAATTATTTAGACATTACCTTTTGTTCTAACATGTACATATTTTCACATCCCTGAAATGTTATAGAATTTTGATGACTTGTTATGTTATATTCATGACGAACATCATATTTCCCTCTCCATCAATTCAATTGGAAATTTTCTTAACTCTTTTTAAAATTACTATTTTCAAGAAACATATTCTGAATTGTAAAACACATGATTACCGAGATGAAGATTAAATTTAGATGATTCTATTAACCCTTAAAAATGAATTATCTTCTTAATTGATTATTTATTGATTTTCTTGATATTCAATTAAAATTATTTCCAAAATAAATAGATATAATATTTGATAAAATGGTAACCATTTTTGAAAATATCATATAAAAACTATAATTATATTTTTTTTGGATATTTGTGAATTTTTTATTCAATAAATATTTCAAAATACAAATTTTTATCAAAAATTTCATTTTGATTCAATAAAAATTTCGATTATTTTTTTATTTTTATATAAAAGAAACATATGTAATATTTTACTATATATTATATTATTAGATACATTTATAACATTATTAATAATTATTCTGGATATGATTAGTAATGGGATTAAAATTTATTTATTTAAAAACATTTTTTTAATTTAAACATTTTATACTTAAATTCATTTATTCCACTTTCAAGAATGTAATAAATACAAAATGATCCCACATTTTCAATATTGGGGGAAAAATTGTAAATATTTTCCGTTAATTTTTTAGATAATGGAAAATTACTAGAGTAAATATTTATTAAATTTTAAAGGGTATATCACTAAATTAAGATAAAAATAGTTTAATAATATATAAAACATACCATAAAACATTGTATTATTATATTTAATTAGTGGGGTTTTACCATCCTCATCAATTATTTTATGTTATCAAAATTTGCTTACAATTTTCATTGGTAATGTCTAATATATTATTTTTAATAATGAAAAATATAAATTGTTAATCTCTATCTTATAAATATCTTATATATGTTTTTATAAAAATAAGATATGATAAAAAATATTGAATTCATTATTAATAAAAATTATATTATTTTGATGTTAATTTAATTATTCTTATTTTCAGTAGAGAAGTAATTTCTATAATTGTTTACGAAATGTTCTCAAAATTTTTGTACAAATGTAAAAATATCGAGTAATTTATTTGAATGAAATAAAACTAAATTATTATGGTTGAGTTATAGTATAAATCGAATATATATATATATATTACATATTTTTAAAAAAAAATTATAATTCCTCATTAATCTGGATGAGTTTAATGTGAAATTTAATGATTAGTCTAAAAAATGACATTAATGATATATTATCAATATCAGTATGTTGATATATAATTTTAAAATAATAAAATTCATATCCTAATATGATTAATGGTATATGATTATATATTTTATTAATATTCCATTTATCTGTCACTATTCCAATTATAATAATTTTTTTAACCACAATAAAGTAAAAAAACATGGATTGTGTAGTATTAATTTAAAGGGTAAATGGGGGGTGTTAAAATAGATAGATTATTTTGAAAAAATCAATTAAATAATAATAAAAAATATTATATTATTTAGACTCATACACATCCGATATCCTAAAAATATCAATTTAGATCCACTTTTCTATGAAAATTACTTATTATAAATTTAATACTTTAAAAAATTCCCAATTTTCCTCTCACATAATTTATAAAATTCAACATCCACTCTTCTCCTACCTACACATTATAAAAAGTTTAGTTCCTAAAAAATTTACCAAAATGATCTCTTAAAATACCCATCCTATAGTTAATATTTTTGGTTGAATACCAAGATTGTAGTGTTTAAAAAATATTGAATGTTAGGTTTTTAGAGAATAGATAAACATTTTCAGTTTTTTTTTTATTTTTTCAATATACCAATTGAAAAATATAGCCACAATTTTTAAATAATTAATTTATTATACTAAGTACCATGATAAGTTATGTTTCTAATTTAGTAACATTAATACATCTATGTATTCAGTAAAATTGGAAAGGAACCCATTGTCTCTCTCTACAAAATACAACCACCTCAAGAACTGATGAAATTTGTTTTTCATCACCAATTTTCACAAATGGATATAATTAAAAAATATATATAAATAGATTATATGATTACAATAATTTTTATTTTATGATCATAATTATTCATCTATTTTCTTACCATACAATCCATTAAATATTGATAATGTAATTTTTGTGTACATGTGGATTATGGCATCGATAAAGCTATACGATAATTTTCATCAGAATATCACATGGATGGTTTAAATATTTTTATTTAAATATAGAATATAATATTTATGATATAATATTATTTATTCAAATATAAATTATACATATTGACTTTCACTGATGTTTGGTGAAAAATTGGAACATTATCCTTGTCAATGTACAACATACCATCTCCATGATTTTAATGTAATTCATTTTTTAGATTCATATTTAATAATCGATATTGAATGGGAATTTAAAGAGTTAAAATGAAACTTTTTTCATGCTTACAATTTATTTTATTTTATAAGAAAATATCATGTTGAGGTGGTAAACATTCCAATGTAATTTTGATTTTATGAATTGAGAATCCTCAAATACACCAAGGCACAGATTTATCTGGCTATGTAATTATAATTGTCATAAAAAAATTAGATAAATATTCTTAATGATAATGGATTGATCATCAAAAATGATCTAATGAAATGAAATACATGATAAATTAAAAAATATAATTATGAAAGGGAAAACATTGGATCATTAAATATAATATATGAAATTTTGTCTCAATTTATCTTTATTTAGTCTTGGATTCATGATATATTCTTCCTTTATATTTTATGTTGTATATGGTGAACATTGAAATTATTTATCAATAATCCTAATTACTTTTGACTGTTTTAATTATGAATAAAAAAAATCAAACAAGGGGATTTCTATTAAGAGTTTACAATTATTAAGTGATTTATTCACTCAATCTCACTACTATAAAGGGAGTTTATACCGACTCCCTATAACAGATATTTATAAATCCATTACTATAGGGGTTCATATCTCATCTGTTTATAAAAAACATTAGGATATGTCGTTTATATGAGGGTTATCCCAACAGTTTTAAAATCCCATTGGTATAGATACCCATATTCCAGTGGTTTTAAAATAATTGTTGGTATAGAGTATCCCAAAATCCAGTGCACATAAAGAACCTCTTCATTTTTGAATTGATCCACATTTTTCCTTCCAAGTGCTTCAACTTCTTCACCATCCATATAGATCGATCCTTGGTTTCATTTATTTGGTTCAATTGACATCAAATTATTATGTTTTAAAAGGGTCAAATTATCTTCCCATATTCATTTTATTTTTTTTCTACGTAAAAATCAACACCATATGACAATAATATTCATTCACCATTTACATCAATCTCTCTACTCAAAGGTTTTCATTCAATTATTATGGAATATCAAAATTTTAAATTACAAAATCATTATTGTTATATTCATCAATCAATTTCATTTTTTTCTCGGTCAAAATGAATTATCATTAATTGTTTTGATTGTAGACTCATTGAATGGAAGAATTTATTAAATATACTTTTTATTAAATTTCATAATTATTCTAATTTTGTGTGATGTATTTATTTTTTGTTTATTTACATTATACTTTTATATATATCTAATATGAACATAATATTTTTTGTACATTATAATGTAAAAATAGAATTAGGTGTTTATAAAAAATATATTATTTGGTTTTATAATTTTTTCTCTTGGTCTATTTACTTTCTTCCAAGTTATTTTTGGTGATATTTCCAGATTAGGTTCATTAAAATAAAAATTGGAAAGTTATTGAAAATAAATATAATACAATTAAGACCACATATCAAACATACAAGTCTTTTATTTGTTTTAGATGTATTATTTTGTCACAATGTATTTAATAATTTATTCAAGATGTATTATTATTTAAATAAATATTTCATATTTTTAGTTTGATCATATTTGATAAATATAGATATTTTTTTAACGAGTGTTACTATTTTTTTATTGTCAACTTATTAATAAAATGTATAATTCAAAAAGGTGATCATTCATATATAGAATCTAATAATATAATCTACAAATAAGGTGTTTTATATTGATTTTTAGACCATTAGAGACAATGTAGACCTAAACATCATCTATACTAGCATCATAAGTGATTAATTAAATATTTAAAACATGACCATAACATGAGGAGGGGATGGATAATTATATTATATTTAAAAAGTGTTAAATAGAAATAAAATTTGTGATAAATAAAATATTTTTATATAAATATGGAAAATCATGTAATTATATTATGTAATCCTTCACTATTATAAAAATCTATTGGAATGTTTATTCAACTGTGTATTTTAAATGACTCAAATATTAGAGAGTATCTTAAGAGTGTATGTCCTTGAATAATATTAACTATTGTAGTGTATAACATGTTGGGAATACCACTCACATTATTATATAATAAATAATAGTCAATTTATATCAATATAATGGAAATTGTAGAACATCCTATATGATTGAATAGATATTCAGAACACAAATCTAAATAGGAATTCAAATTCAAATAATATCATATATAAAACCATAAAATTACCATTAAAATCTTTAATAATCAATGGAATAAAAATTATTAAATAAAAATCAATAGGAAATGAATTTTTAAAAAATATCTCCAAAAAATAACAAACTCTATAAAAAATATAATCTTCAATGGTGTATAAACAAATTTAACATACACAACATATTATGATATATATTTATCATCCAAATTATCTACTATAAAATCATTCATCACCAATACTAAATTTGTTATTATATAGTTATAATATTATGGTTTTATATTAATTGTATATATATATATGATAATTTTAACTTTTATAATTTGATTCTCATATAGACTAGTGTGACAATTATGGTATCATATAAAGTATAAAATTATTGTTTCCTTTAATATATTATCTATTCAACGTTAATCTTATGTCATTGAATTTACTAAATTATATATATATATATATATATTACAATTGATTGAAGTTAGATGTAGGAATCTTATTGGATCTGAAGTGATTTTTAAAAAAAATTGGTAAACGTTTTGATTATGCACTAAAAAATGAATCAGATAGTGGTCATATACCCTGGAAAGGTTATAATTTTGTTGGAATACCTCAGTTTAGTACTAAATAAGTTCTATACAATATAAACAAATATTAATTAAAAAAACTAATATGTGTGGTATTATCATAATGTGGGGATAATATAATATCTAAACTTTTCGGATCCAAATGAGAGGATATGATTAAATAATTTTTTGGATGACTAGTTTCAGTTTCTTCATCATCATTAGAAATAATGGATATCAATCCATTAAATACTAGATATGATTATACATGATGAATGTAATGATAATTATGATGTTGATAGGGTAAAAATACTGAATGATGCTTCAATGATTATATTGTAGAGGACATGTGGTAAAATTAGGAATTTAGATTTTTTAACCTGACAGTTTCATAAGAAAACCATTAATGGGTTTTCTAACATTTGTGTCTATTATATTTTTCTTTTTTAGTACATACATCATTATGATTTATATATTACATCAAACCATTATATGTCATGAATTTTAGTTGACAAACATGAATTTTCTAAAAAGAAAATTTGTGTATTCCAAAATGACTAAAAATTATTACTAGAAGAAAATACTAGATTGAATGATTTTATAAAATGTGTCATGTCCCAATGGAAGAAAAATAAAAATATAACAATATATCATGATCTAATTAATGTATTTTTGATATTTCCATAGGCAACCAAAATCTAGAATCATTTCATTTTAGTCAAATAATATTAAAAACATGATGGATTGTTACCAAGATTAATAATGATAATTATAAGTTCATTCATCATAGAGAAGAACTTGAATGAAAGAAATTTAATCTTTTATATACTAATTTTTTAACTAATGTGTTTATTGTGCGGATGCTTATATCATGTGAAGGTTAAATCCATATTTTTTAGATTTTACTTTTTATAACACACATCTCATTTTCAAACACATTTAAAATCATCATTGAATGATGTGTACGAAAAAACCGTTCATATTCTTGAGTATACACATATCTAGACATTATGGTCATGAAAATGAAATATATATATACATGAACACATTAATAAAATATTTCTATTATATTAATTTGGGTGGTGTGTGTACATAAGATGCATTCATGAATGAAATATTTTAGTTGCATGTTGCGCTTATGGGGACAATAAATTATTTTCATGAATTTTTAATTATTTATCTATGATAATTAGAGTGAAAACTATTATATATTTAATTTATGGATATTATACTTTACATAAGAAAAAAATATCATCGTTGTTTTATTCTTATGGGAAATCAACAATTCATTTCAATGGATTATATATATAGGAATAATTGAATATGGATTGGACCTACCATGGATACAAAAAATCTGCCTCTGTGTATTTCCTGAATTGATGGGCCAAATGAATTAAAATATGTCAGTTATTCAATTAGTACGGGTAAAATAAACTCAAAATTAAGAAGAATGATTCCACTAAAACCAATTACCTTTAGAAGAATAAATGTATCTTTTTTCAGTTTCTATATTAGGTATAAAATTTGATACACCATTTCCTAGATTATATGCACATTCAAAAAAATTTATGTTAAATGTTTCATTCAATTGTTTTATACTTCAAGGTAATTATGTAATATGATTTATGATCATGGTGTGTCTTGGTGGATTGGGATATCATACCATAGTTTAATCCAATTTCTATTAGTGAAAATAAAGGTAATATTCCATCTACCAATTATGTGATGAAAACTATAGAATGAAATATAACATTTGATGGATAATATTAATATTCTTAATGGACATTCACTAAATATATAAAAATTATTTCATATAGGAGAGTAAAATATAACATATTTGTATAATCTTTATTATCAAATTCTTCAACATGACTTCATTCCCATATAAATTTTTCTTCTATTTTCCAAAAATTTACAGTTTCCTTTTATTTGGATATAACATTATTATATAGATATTTTTATTAATATGTTTTATATGTTATTAAATAATAAAATTTAGTAGAGGGTGAATTAATTTATTGTGAGTCACTGGAAATATTTCTTCTAAAAAATTTCCATGCATACTATATCAAACTATCCATCATTTAACTGAAAGTCTATTTGAAGGATCTATTTTTTTGATGTATAAATCCATTTGAAATAAATATGTACACATAAAAGTATTATTTATATAACATTAATAAAAAAATGATATATATTGAAATAATACATGCCCCAAGAAGGTATAGATTTTTTTTCATTGTATGTGTCTAATTTGGAAACAAAACAATACAGACCAATGAGATATTAACATGTGTATTATAATAAAATTGAACATAGTTGTCAATAACATCCCCACGTAGGGAGAATTATCAAAACATATACATTATCGACTTTTAGACTTAATTTGTGGGTGATGACATATTAGATATTTTTTAACAATAAATTTTTCTATTAATACACAAATTAATTAAATTGAATATTTACATTTCATTTCATCACATTTTTTGTATATATCCATTATTTTTTTAATAGGTAACATAAATAATTGATAAATTGTAATAATACTAATTATCATTGATAAAGTGGTGTATTTTTCATATAAAAGTGTTTTCTTATTTTTTTTAATTGAAGGAAAATTTATTACTATAATATCTTAATAAAATAAACATTTATAATTTCTTTAATATTTATTTATATCTCAGGTATTTATTTTTTCCTACTACCTCTATATATGAGAAAATAACAGCATTAGATTTTGTTTCTAATTTTTTTATTAGTTAAAGTATAAAATTGTGATCAATGGATAAATATTTAATATACCCGAATGTGAAAAGAACATGAGAACAAACCATGATTTTATTGCGGTAACTACCAAAATATATTCTTATTCCAGTTTGATGGATTATAGACATCAATAATAAAATGTTTCATAATATGATGTTATTTAAAAGATACTCATATTTAATTATTACTTTTATGGTTGACTCACTATGATCAAATGCATATAGTTTTATTCAACAAAGAGGGATGAAAATTTATTTATTATTGTAGATTTATAGTTATTAAGATGACATTAAAATTTCAAATGATGATGCATATATATATAATTAATGAAGAAACATGTTTTTTATCTTAAAGTCCTCATGATACTTGAGTTTGGTATTCATATATAAGTAATCCCCAAAAATTATTTTTGGTGAAAATGAAAATTATATTCAAATAATCTATGCTCCTATTGTTCCTAATCAATTTATTTCTTATGGTTTCTATAATATAAAATTTTTTATAGATGATTGTGAACATAATAATTTTGTGGGAAATATATATAATCATACATATCTACTCTCACATCTTATGGTATACCTTAACATGGGGTGATAATTTTGGTACTATTCAAATTTATTTAATTATTATAACAAATATTGTATATCTAACATGACATTCATGTGACTTTTTAGTATATACTAGTTGAAAATTACATTGAGTATAATTTTATAATATCTAATTGAAATATATTAAAACATACAAAAATATAGCAAATTTAAAAAAATTAAATTTCAATAAAAAAAGATAAATTGAACTGACCCAAATATAACTAATGAAAATGAAAAACAAAATTAGTGAAAATAATGAACATAAAAATAAAATTAAAAAATACATAACCCAAAATATGAACAAAATGACATAACCCAATAAAATGGATAAAGGGAAAAACCAATTAACCAAAATGAATCAAATTACATAATAAAAATTGAATTGGTTATTATTAATAAAATGATAAAAATATAACATACCCTTAATAACAATGCTAATTTTAACATAATGGGTTTTTTGTTGTAAAATGCCATTTATTTTTTGATATTCATCCCACTAAAGATAAAATTAATTTTTTATATGAAAATTTATCCATTATTTAGTTTCAATATTGGTATTCCTTAATTATCTTCTGTCTCATATTGTTTTTATTTTGTAATTCACATTAGTTATCATTTTCTAATTAATTCAATTTTTTTCATGTTTAGGATTTCAAAAACTATGATGAGATTTCTCGGTGGAAGATGAAAAGTAATAATATAAAAAATATAGATATTTACATCACTCTGTTGGTTCGTTTTTGTGGGAATTTTACATGATATATATATATATATGACATGAAATTACATTATACTACTTATGTTTTTAACTTTTTATCAAGATCCACTAACAAGGTAGAAGTTATTATATGACGAGTAAAAGGTTACCAATTATCAGCCTGAAGATTTTTGGGTGTGGTACTAGAGCTTAATCACTACTCAAAATACCTAATTACACATTTTTTGTTCCTCTGAAATAGAATCAAGAAAAAATTATTATCCCATTGTTTACATAGAGGCACCCTGTATATTTAGGCCACTTATGTTTTTTCCACAATTTTCAACTAATCATTCAATGAAATACAACCATTATCTAATGATGAATCATTCAAAATATTTAGATTATATATTTCAACATATGTCTATTACATATTCATTTACTTTTATATACTTCTACCCAACCATCTATGACCATTCTTCATTATCTTCTACTCCAACACAATCTGATCCCCTATAAAAGACGTAGGGCCTCAATCCTTCTATATATTTTGATGTTCTATCAGATCAAAGGGATCCAGTAGAATCTAATAATCTAACATCCTTAGGAATATTTATAAAACCCTAATATAATTTGACCATAATTTACATTCATTATATTAATTAGTTATTTAATATTTTTTGTACAGCTGGATCATCTGTTAGGCGATTTGGGGATACACACAAGTGTCTAATGTGTAAGTGTTTCACATAGCTGAGGGATGAGTACAATAAAAAAAATAAATTGTCTAGGAAAATATTTTGAGAGTATAATAATTTTATGGAAACACACTCCAAATAATATATCATCATTCCCATTAGGCAACTCTATTAGACACACTTTAAAATGAAGTAATATATAATACATGGGTGAAAATATGTGTTGGAAATTTTTTTGGATTTATGGTTATATTATTATTGTATTGATATGAATTAATATATTTTTCCATATTAATTGTAGTTTTCAAACGAGTATTGAGTGATGGAAGAACAACTCATGAAATTAGTTGAGTTGTGGAGAGCATATAATCCTGAGTTGTATAGTGGCTAGTATGCTAGACATGGTATAGAGTTATCATCCACATATATCCACACTAAGTGACTTGTAACACATTATCAAGAAATGATTTATTATTAAAAGAGTACTGAGTTCATTTTATTAATCAAATATTAGTTCTTCGAATGAAAATTAGTATAATTTTCATTAATGAATTATTTTTTATTTTTGAAATGTTTTAAGATGTTTCTAGAGGAAATATAAAAAAACGTATCATGTAAAATACCTCCACACATTGGGGTGGTCAATGATGTCAAACCATGGTAGGAAGTATGGACTATAGTCGTCTTATTATCATCATCATTTTTAATCAATTGCATAATATTAAAATACATATTACAGTACATTATTTGAAATATTTCATAAATTCTCAATTTGATAAGTTCAGAATTTTTATTATTTCATATATCTGTCACATAAAACACTTCTATGAAATAAATTTTAATTTCCTTATTCAATGTGTGATCATATTAAATTAGTAATATATTTCAAAAAAATATCCCTTCAATTCTCATATTCACCCTTTAATTCTCCATGTTCTTTGAAAAAAACATTAGATATTTTATTTGACTCAAAAACACATATATATATATATTATAATCTTCCAACTACTTATAAATCTCATAATATTTTATTTATTTACGATTACACATTAGTCATTTTCAAAATATTTTTATCGTATTGAATTTTTTAATGGACAATCTAACATGATATAAAGTACACAAATTCTAACATGTATAATGAAACAACATTCAAAATTAAGATGAATAATTGAATTTAAAATAAGTTCATAAAATTTTTAAATTGTTTAAAAAAAATAAATTTAATGAAATAAAAATAACTCTATATAAATATAGTTATTTGGGAAATGAAATTATGATTTATATGGGGATCTATAAGTATACCATAGCTCTGAATTGTAATATACTTAGCTGAACATTTCCAAATAAAAATATTACCTAATTTATTACTCACTTCTCTCACTCAATTGATGTCCCAATTAATCCCCCTAAATCATGTCACATCAATCATTATTATTCTTTAAATATTATTCAAACATTATGATAATTAGTTTCATTGAGTTTGAAAACAATACACATCTTTCTAATGTCCCTAATATTCATATATTTTTGGTATTCAAATTAAATTTCCCTAATTATTGAGTTCTATTATCTGTTTGATTAATGAATTTGATAATATATGAACACAATAATATATTTAATGGTCATGTATTATGGGATGCATGACGCACCATGAAATAATTTCAACTCATAATTTTGGAAAGGTAATTAACCTTATGTATTCCCTTTAAATTAATGCAGACATTATGCATCAATTCCGATAACCCATCTATACCAAATATATCTCCTCTATGTGAGATGTATAAACCATTACATATATATTTAGTAATCTTATATATTAGTGCTTCCACTAGAATAATATCCTCTATTGTTATAAATGCATAACTCATACACATTTTTATGTTCACAACTATTAAGAGAATAGATTAATATCAAATGAAAAGATAAAAAATAATAGAAACCTAACATACGAAACCAACCCTTGGTTAATGAAAAATATATGAACTATATTGAAAAAAAATTAATAAAACCAAAGTGAATCAATAATTAATAAATAACAAATATTTAATCAATAATTGAAAAAAACATGATTAAATGTTACAAACTATGATTACAATGAAATATACATAATAAATAAACATACCATAACCAATGTAAATCCTAGAACATCATAATATGAAAAAAAGTTACTGAAAAAGAATCCAATCATGTAAAACATCATTGAGTCTCTATGACGTGACGAATTCCAAACCAAAATTAACGAAACAAAAAAATTCTCCCTGCATGGAATTTAATTTTTTTAATCAAAATAAATAAGTCCAAAAAACCAAACTAAATGTATAAAAAAAATATAATCTATAAGTAATTATTTAAATTGAATAAAACATAAAAAAATTTCAATGTTAATATATGAAAAACCAAACATATTTATCATATGTTTAATAGAAGAAAACTGAATATCGATCACTCAACTAAGCTTAAATCAACCAAATAGAATGAAAATAAAAAAATAGAAACAAGTAATGATGAAAAAAATAATTTCATATCATGACCCATCACCCTAGGCCCGTGCCGTGACAACCCCAAGCCCGCGTTCCATAGCCCAGGTGCTGGCGACTAGCACCAATGGAGTAATTTCATAAAAATGGGAAGGCATTGCCTTTATAAACTATAAACGCACCCAACAGAGCACACAACTGGATAGAAAACACAATGTAAACTATATAAAAAATGTTTGCTGAAAAGTAAAAGGGGTCAGAAATACATGACCGACTGTAATGTACAAGAAATTGAATGTACAACTGAAGAAAAGAGAAACTGCCACTACGTCGTCCTCTGAGGTTCCAAAATGAAGGGTAAGTAGAAATCGCCTCCTCCGCACTCCAAGTCCACCCGTCTCCTCCATGTACCATCACACCATATGGTCCACATCTGGGTACCATCTGGTCTTGGTACTCTTAGCCTCAGTCAACGTTGTCCGTCATCTGCATCCAACACAATGTGGTGCAGGAATAGCCCATAGAGGGGTGAGTATAACGATGCTCATTAGGGACCTTGAGACCCTCATGGTCTAACAAAATCCAAAAAGGACAAAATACAATTAATTAAATCAACAGATAACCCCACATAGGTATATACCCATATATATACATATGTTATCAAATAATACATCTCAATCATTCGAAAAACCCAACAATTACTGACTCATCTCAACCTTGGATTTATTCAAGAGGTAAAACATTTTGAACCCTTGGCTGTTGGAGAACTCCTCCTCTATCGAGTATAGTGGGCATGCAGACACAACCAGGTGCATCCCACTAGACTTGGACTTTTGAGGACCTTCTCTTCTCTAGTACCATCAGTCTGTTGTGTCACACAGAGGTGCTCCACACCATTGGTCTGTTGCCAAAACCAGGCACTCCCGCTCATAGCATGTAGAGGTACTCCTCATCTCAAGTACCGCTTGTCTACCACCACAACCAGGTTCTCCTATATTGTGGGTTTTTTTCCATAACCTGGCACTCCCCAATGGGCCATAAAAGTCACTCTAAGTCGATTGGTCGACATTTGTCAAGTATCAGCCAGCTTCTAAGTTCCCGTAGAAATGCTTAATCATCTCCAGAAGATCTACTCCACAAGCTACTGGTCAATTCTCCAACTATATCAATTTCCCATTATGAAATATATCAATGGTGTGTCACGTTAGAGGGTTCTCAACGCAATAGATGGGGCGTCAATCGGATGTTCGGTCTATGAGTTATTAGCCTTTTAGTTTCAGGGGACCAGTTGGATTCATGTATGATCCAACCTTGTCATAACTCAACTATACCCCAAACTCTATTGGGGTATTCTCAAAGAGATTGTCATGCTCAAAAATTACTAACACCACTGAAGGTTCATCAAATAGACTTCTGGTGCCAACGATATGGCCAAAAGAAAGTTAACGGGTCGTAATGGGCCAAAGTCCGGTCCGACCCTGTCGAACCGATCCGACTCGACCTCGTCGGGGCCTACCTAGTTCAGGTAGACTTGGTCATACCAGTTGTGTATGACCTGTCCCATTGGGTTGGATAGCCTATTGGGTTCGGCATGGCCGGCTCGGCCAAGCCCAGCCGGCTGCAAAGGGGAGTGGAGGGCCGAAAGGGCGCAGACTGGCCACGGGGGCACTGACCGTCCGCAATTCGGCTTGAGGGTGGTTGACCCGGAGGGCTCCACCAGGGCACATGACAATTCAGAATAATCACCACGATGGGTGCGGGAGTCCGACTTTGTATGGGTTCTGTGATAGGTGTGGGAGGCCGGCTCATTCGGGGCGCTGCGAGGGCATGGTTCTACCGAGGGCTCAGGAGGCCGGCTCGGCCGGGAGCCGGTTTTACTAGAAGGCCTAGGCGGCCGGGAGGGCACCATAGTTTTTCCCGGGGCGCGGAGCCAGTTCGGACGATGAATGGGTTTCCCGGGGTATGTTAACCAGTTTGGTTAGGCGGAGGGTGCAGCCAGGGCCGCACAACCGGGGTGCGGCACGGCTCGGGCCAGTTCAGCTGGCGGGCGACACAGCCGGTGGGCGATGCCGGTCTAGAGGCCGTGGGAAGTTCTTCCATTTCCTTCATCGCATTGGTCTTATCTTTGCCTCATCACCATTATGAAGATCATCCCAAACTAGAATGATGGAGGGGTCTTTCCATGTGGGTTTGGCCCAAACCCTCTGTGTTTAGGGTGGTAGAAAACAAATCAATTATTTCATGAATTTCAATGAATTAACATGAAAAGAAGATAGAATAAAAATCAATCCAACACCCCACATATTTCCGCAAAATAAAAACAATTCCCAACCCACATGAAAAAACATCCACAAGGATTCTTTGATTTTGATGGGAAAAATTAAAAGAATAATATCATATTTAAATAAATTCCCTATATTGATCGTTGTTCATCGACGGAGTCGTGGGGTAGAATCCGAATATTTAAACGTGATTTTCTTCAGACACAAACTTCAAATACAATCTCATGTGTTTTATTATTGGAGAAGATGAGGAGGGAAGGTCGGTCGTCAAAGACATCCCACGTTGGTTGCCTCCGCAAGGTGCTTCCGTGGAAAAAGTCGAAGACGCTACTCGTTGGCATTCTTCATGTAGGAAGTTCATCATTGGAGAGAATTCTCCATATGTCATCCTCTCCCATGTTCCAAGAATATTAATATGACATGAGAAAATAATAAATTATATTTATCTATTATTTAATTGTTGGCACAAAATTTAAAAAGGTTTAAAAATAATTATTATATGTGATCAATTAATTAATGGGGAGGATTTGGCACATTAATTGAAAGTGTAATGGAAAAATTAATTGGGTAGAGGAGGTCAAGAGGCTCCACCTCAATAATGATTGTAGTTTATAGGATTTCAATAATTAAAAAGGTCGTTTAGTATAGGGTGGTCCCCACATCTGTATCCTCTCACGGGATGTTAGGTTCGGATGGGAGCCACCACCATAACCTCTCATGGGAGGTTATGGTCAGGTGTTCCCCACACATCAACTCCCACAAGGAGGTTCTATTCTAGTGGACCCCACCTCCAACTTCCTAATGGTGTCTAAAAAATAAAATAAAGTTAAGTTGATTTTATTTTATTATTTTCCACGAAAAACCCAAAAACTATCTTTTATTCTCGACCCACTATCGTTGAGGTGAAAGTCTCCTTTAGGAAATACAAGCGCTGTGAGTTCAACAGTGCCCTCAGATATCAATTCCAAGCATCGATTCTAATGTTATAAAAACCAGGTTGTACGTTTACTGAATGTACCCGAAAAAATATTCAAAAATTGATTTCTGGAACACAGTGCCTTGAAATCACGCGCCATCAATTTTCACAGACTAGTAAAATTCTCATTTATTTTTAAAAAATTACATTGAATTTTCTGGATCTTTACATTGTCCCCACCTCAGGGATCTATACCCCCTTAAGTCAGAACTCATACTATTGGAAAAAGTTAGGGTACTGAGCACACATCTGGGCCTCCCAATCCAATGTGCTCTCAAATAGGTTCTCGTGCTGCTTGCGAATGCACACAGAGATATAAACTGTCCACAATAGACATGCTTTAGTTGATCCTCAATCTCAACTGAAACCTCTATAAAAGTCACCCCATCATAGATGTCCAGATCTCCATGCTCGATGATGTTGGTAGGGTCATGCATGTATCATTTCAGTTGGGATACGTGGAAGAAGTCATGCACCCGGTGCAACTTTAGTTGAAGAGCTAAGTGGTATGACACCACGCTAACTCTGTTGAGGACCTTAAAAGGTCTGATGAATTTCGGAGATAACTTGTCACCTCAGCCATATTTACGTATACCTCATCAGGGTGAGACCCATAGAAAGACGTGGTCCACATTCTCAAACTCTAGATGTCTCTATATCCAATCGGCATATAAATTCTTTCTACTCTGTTCAGTCATCATCCGCTCTTGGATGATCTTTACCTTCTCTGTGGTAGCTCGTACCATCTTTGGTTGCACTATTGCGGACTCCCCTAGGTCAGTCCAACACCAATGTGATCTAAAAGGTCACCCGTACAATGCCTCAAAAGGTTCCATTCCAATGGTGGAGTGATAACAATTGTTGTACACAAACTCAACCAATGATATGTGATCCTCACAACTACGACCGAAGTTGAGGACATAAGTACGTAGCTTGTCCGCGAGGGTTTGAATTGTCCGCTCAGTATTACCATTCGTCTGAGGATGGTAGGTGGTGCTGAAATGAAGCTATGTCCCGAAATCCTCCTGCAACGCCTTCCATTTTCGGTAAGTAAAATGTGCATCTCGATCAGAGACAATAGTTGAGGGTACTCCATGTAGCCGCACAATCTTCTACACGTAGTGGTGTCCCAAATCTGTACTAAACCCTTCACATTTATTTGTATGAGGTGGGCCGACATGGTGAGTTGGTCAATGATCACCCAAATCGAGTGGTGACCACGGATGTTCTATCATGAAGTCCCTGGATATCCCATCCCATATCCACATTAGGACCTCCAATATTTGAACCAATCCTACTGGTACCTGATGCTCCACCTTCACTTTCTGAAAAGTGAGGCATTGAGAGTCAAACTCTATAACTGATTTCTTCAATTCCAGCTACCAGTTTTGTCATCAAATATCATGGTGCATCTTCTCCACTATTGGATGTATTTCTAGCGGGGATGTTGGGTACTCCGACAACACTTCCTCCTGAAGTGACACTAGTACCATAGTACGACCTCTGAAAAGGATGGTGTGCTCCCCACCTTCAGAAAATCGATCTTGTTCTTATCCTATGGATATCTAAGAATGTCATGTCTCACAATTAGTTTCCCTATGTTGCTCCTCCCGAGCTCGCTGAGGAATTGGTGGAGTGATTATAATAAACTGAAGGGTGGTTGCTCCATCTCTATCGACAAAGGATATCTGTAATATATCCAACTGCTTCGTCGCCTCGCCTAGCAGCTGTATACTAGATATCCTACTGAGTTCATCTGAAACAACATTCCCATATCTATGAGTTTAGACTATTTCAATGTCATAGTCCTAGAGGAACTAAATCCAATGTCATTGTCAAAGGTTCAGGTCCTTCGGGGAGAAGATATACCTGAGACTCTTGTGATTTGAGTACATAGTAATACGGTCTCCCATAAGATATTGTTTCTATATCTTTAAGGTGAAGACCACAAATACTAACTCCATGTCATGGGTATCATAGTTATTCTCATACTGTTTTAGCTGTTGATAACCATAAGCAATCACTTCTCACTCCTGTATTAGGACACATCTGATTCTACTCCATGAAGGGTCGCAACAGACTACATACCCAACGCCTTCCACTGGAAGCCTCAAGACGGGGGATCTAGTCAGACTGTACCTCATCTCCAAAAATCTTTGTTGGAATCTCTCAGACCCCAGAAAAGGTTTCCCATTTCTTCGTCGAGGCTGGTAGTGGTTCTGCAACTCAAGAGAAATCAGTCACAAATCTCTGGTAGTATATGACCAAACCTATGAAACTTCGTACCTCTGTCACACTCCTATGTGGATCCCAAGAAAGTACTTCCTCAATCATCTTTGGATCTACTACAACACCAGCCTCTGAGATGAAATGTCCTAGAATGTGAACCACTCAGAGGTTGGATTGGGGTAGTCACCGCACGGGCCCCGGGGGACAGGTCATGACAAATTGCTATCAAAGGCGTAATTCCCTAAAACATTATAACTATTAAATGCACACAACAGAGCACACATATGGATAAAAAACACTAAGTAAAACCTATATCAAAGATGTGATGAAAATTAGACGGGGTCGGAAATACATGCCCAATTGTAAAGTAGAGGAAACAGAAAGCACAACTGAATAAAATAAAAATCACAGCTAGATCGTCCTCCGAGGATCCTACCAGATTGGTAGGTACAAATCACCTCCTCATCACTTCAGGTACACCCATCTCCTCTGTGTACCATCATGCAGTATGGTCCTCCTCTAGGTATCATCCTAACCTGGTACCCTCATCCTCAGTCAGCGGTGCCCATCGTCTGCATTCAACAAATCATGGTTCGGGCTTAGCTCGTGCATTGGTGAGTATAATGATACTCAGAAGGGACCCCGAGTCCCTCAAGTTCTCACATAATCCAAAAGAGATAAACCAAAATCTATGAAATCAGTAGATAACCAGACTTATGTATATTCGCTAACATATACCTATGTTATCAAGTAATCATTCTCAATCATGAGGAAAACACAGAAGTTACTGACTCAGCTCAAACCATGATTTATTCTATGGGAAAAGATTTCCAACCCTCAGAAGCTGGAGAACTCTTCCTCTATTAAGTATAGTTGGCTTTCTTCCCCAACCTGGTGCTTCACACTAACCCGAGACTACTGAGGTACTCCTCCAGTCTAGTACTGTGGGTCTGTTGCATCACACAGAGGGGCTCCCCACCCTAAGTCTGCTGCCACAACCAGGGGATCCCCCACATATCATGTAGAGGTACTAATCCTGTAAAGTACCACAGGTCTGGCACTACAAATAGGCACTCCACTACCATGGGTCTTCCTCCACAAATAAGAGATCCCCCCTCGTCCATACGAGTCACTCGTAGTCAATCAGCCTGCAGTCGTCATGTCTCAACCAACTACTAGGTTATCTCACAAATGCTCTCTCATCTACAGGAGATCTTCTCCACAAGATACTGTTCAATGATCCAACTTATAATATGTCTCACGAAGAAGTATCTCAATGGTCCGCCACATTATATGGGTCCCAAAGCAATATATGTTTCATCAATCAAAAACATGGTCTATGAGTTATTAGCCTTTTAGTTCTGGGGGCCCGGTTGGATTCATGCTTGATCAAACCTGACCATAACTCAACTATACCCCAAACACATTTGGTGTGCAATCAAAGCGACCGTCACAATCCATGATTACCAGCACCGCTGACAGTTCGTCAAATTGACTTCTGGGGCCAAAGATATGGCCACCAGAATGTGACCATGTCGTAATGGGCCCGGGTTCGGTCTGAGCTAGTTGAACCGACCCAGCCCGACCCAGTTTGGGCCTACCCGGTTCGAGTGGACCTGGCTTGACCCATTGGGTATGGCATGTACCATAGGGCATGCCATCCTATTGGGTTCGTCTAGGCCTGTTGGGCCCATCCCAATAGGCCACGAGGGGCTGCGGAGGGCAGAGAGGGCACTGACCGACCGTGAGGGCATAGACCGACCGGGGTTCAGCCCGAGGATGGTTAGATCGGAGGGCGCCATGAGGGTGTGGGCCGGTTCAGCTGATGCACCACGAGAGGCAGGCTCATCCAGGGCACCGCGAGGGGAGCAGGTGGCTGGGTTGGCAGCGGTGCCGCGAGGGTGTTGTTCGGCCGGGGGCACGGGAGGTCGCCTTGCCCAGTATCCGCTTTGGCCAGGAGGCGCGGGCGGTAGGAAGGGTGATGTGGTTCCGCCTGGGGTGGCAGAGCTGGTTCTGCCGACCAATGGGGTGTGCAGGGTCTGGTTTGGTAGGTTCAATCAAGCGGAGGGCATGACCAGGGCTACACAACCGGGGCACAAAACGGTTGGGGCCAGTTCGGCCGGGGTGCAACGCACATCGGGATGGTTTGGCCAGCGGGGGATCAACCGATGGGCGGCGAGGCCACGATGGCCGCAGGTATCGCATCCATTTAATTTGTCACATTTGTCATCTAGTCGCCTCGTTTTCATTCTTAAGAACATCAAAAACAAGAAAGACGGAGAGGTCAGGGAATGTTGGTTTGCCTTGCACCATATGCTTTTAGGGTGGTAGAAATTAGATCAATTATTTTAGGAATATCAATGAATTGAAAAATAAATATGATAGAAGAAAAATAAATCCAACACACAAATCTTCCTATAAAAACAGTTCCCAACCCACAAGGAAAAACATCCACATCTATTATTTGATTTAGAAGGGAAGAATTAAAGGAATAATATCATATTCCAATAAATTCCCTAATTTCATTGTTTTTCATCGACAATGTCATGTGGAAGAAGATGGAGTTGTCATCATCCATCGTGTCCGCAACACACTTGCAATACAAGTTCATGCATGGGTTTATTGGAGATGATGAAGAGGGAAGGTTGTTCTTTAATGATGTCCCGCGTCAGTTTCCTCTACAAGGTTCTTTCGAGGAAGAAGTCAAAGACGCTCTTCACCGGTGTTATTTATGGTGGGAGTTTTTCATTGGAGAGCTTTCTACTTATTTCCTCCTCTATCAACTTCCACCAAGATTAATATGCCAAGAAAAAAATAATAGATTATGTTTATCAATTATTTAATTGTTTTCCCAGAATTCATAATTTTTTAAAAATAATTAATTGATGTGCTCAATTATTTAAGGGGGAGGATTTGGCACGTTAATGGTAAGTGTGTTGGAAGAACTAATAGGGTATAGGAGATCAATAGTCTCCCCCTCATGAATAAGGGGAGTTGAGTGGTTTTCCACAATTAAAATGGGGGTTCAGTCTCGGGTGGTACCCACCACCATAACCTCTCGTGGGAGG
The DNA here is from genome assembly GCA_963277665.1 of Viscum album. Taxonomy (NCBI): domain Eukaryota; kingdom Viridiplantae; phylum Streptophyta; class Magnoliopsida; order Santalales; family Viscaceae; genus Viscum; species Viscum album. The sequence continues at coordinate 879,913,550 of OY728148.1, read as the reverse complement.
TCATATTCAGGTGGCCCCCACCAACATAACCTCGCATTAGAGGTTATGGTCGGGAGGTCCCCACACATCATCTCCAACAAGGAGGTTTAGTTCTGGTGGACCCTACCTCCAACTACCATATGTTGGATCAAAAATAAAATCATGTGTAGTTCAATTAATGTTTTTTTGTTTTCCACAAATAACCCAAAAACTATATTTTATTCTCGACCCACTGCAATTGAGGTGAATGTATCATTAAGTGAATATCGGTGCTACGAGTTCAACGGTGCACTCAGATTTCAATTCTGTGCACCAGTTCAAAAGTTAAAAAAACCTGCTCATACGTTTACTGATCGTACTCGAAAAAAACATCAAAAATTGATTTCAGGCACACAATTCCTCAGAATCACGCCTCGTCAATTTTTTCTGACACGTAAAATTCAGATTTAAAAAAAAGTTACATGGAAATTTATGGGTCTTTACAATTGAATGTATCAATAAACAACCAATTAAAAAAATATCAACATAAATAGTGATAAAAAATTAATATTACCAAAATTAATTTACATGATCTAATGAAACTATACAAAACTAATTAGCAGAGAAAATAAACAAAATGAGAAAACCTAATCTTAATACTTTATACATCATAAAAATTGTGAATAAAAATTTAAAACATCACACTAAAACAATTAAAGTAGAGTTAAACATATTTCATATAAATAAAATCAAAGAAAAATTATCTAATTGAATATAATGAAAAATACACCTAGATAAATAGTATTAGGGATTAACAAACTAAATCAAAATGAAATGAAAATCCATAAACCAAAATATTTTAATAAAAATAAATATATATGATCTATAAAAAACTAAAATAATTTAAGATGAATAATATATTCAGGGCATACTAAAATAGTACATCATTAATATAAATTTAATATAATTAAACTAAACTAAATTGAATTAAAACAATACCTAAAAATGGAACTAAAAAATACTAAATTAAATAATATCATTTAAAACTGAATTGTAAAAATGATGATCAAAACATATTCTAAACATACAAACTCTTAGGATAAATCGCCTTTCACACTCATTAACCAAATAAACAACAAATCTAGTCAGTTTGTGTATATTTTTAATATAAATAAACACCAAATGTTATCTATAATAAATTATCAATATCCACTAATGAAAATTCATCATGCCTTTTATGTTTTACCCATGTCAAAATTAAATCATATTAAAATATAAAATAAAATAGAAACATGTCTATAATATATTTCACCATTAAATATTTCAATATAATACATGGCTTTATTCTTTTTCAGCATTTTACAACAATGTTATTCCATTTCAATTTTTCTATAATTACACTTCCACTATATTCGTGTAAATAAAAAATATAAACAATATCCTCAAAATTCCACATTATTTTAATTTATCAAATAATTATTTAATCATATTTTAAATTCTCAAAATATTTGATGTAAATTTTCTTTCATAAGTAATTAATATCATACTAGATCCCAATCACTATACAACATATTATTTCATTATCGAGTACATATAATTTTATTTTATTTATGAAATTATTTACTAAAATAATATATTAAATTAATTTTTTCTTTATTATATGTAATTTGAGATGGTGGTTTTTTAATTTGATGAATCTGTATGTCGAGAAAAAACTATCAACAAGAAAGAAGAAATATTAAAGAATTTTAAATAAACTGACAATGCATCAGATTTTATTTTTTAAAATATTCATTTCCAATTTAATTATGTATTTTTTAACTAAATATTCAATTTGTTTTTTTTATTGTGATATATGGAATCCCATAATGAGTAATGAGCATACAAATTTTGGACAAATTATTATGTAAGTAATGTTTTTTGAGAAGAGAATCATAAAATAGTATGATGTTGACCGCGTAAGAGTATTGTCCTGATTAGATATTATCCCACCTCAGCTGCTAGTTCTTGTAGCACTAGGTTGGAAAATGATAATGTGTGGGCTACATAGTCTTAGGGTGAAACAAAACATGCTTAATATTGGTCATACGAGATCTTGAATAGTATTAGTGGGACAATAATGAAATTTTCAATATTTATGGAAATTATATGTACATGACTTCATTTAGATACTATTGCGTCATATGATTTATATATTTATATGATGTGTACATTGTAATGGGAAATGGGTGGTGGTCCTAATGTTGGTTAGGATGATAACATTCCTAGCGATGGTGATGAATATAGAGAGAATGATGGTGTGGATGATTATGTGGGTGATAGTGAGGACGAATGCGACGATAAATAAATGGATGAGTGTTAGGATGATAATGATGATGATAGGGTGTATAATGGTGTTGATGACAAAGATTTTTGTGATATAGATGGTTTTTTTGAAGTGGGATAGATTGATCCTTCACATTTTTGAATTATATTTATTACACAAGATGTTTTTTTTATTATTCTTAAATTATTATATGTCATTTTTTGAATGTGTTTAATAATATTATGAACGTATTGATTGATTTATTATGTTATAATAGTTTTTATATTGTTTATCAATGTTAGATTGTAGGTAATCGACCCTGGTTGGGTGCTTCATTGATTTATAGTCTCTTCTGGTGTTTGTAATGATATATTGGGGGTGTTTTTTCTAGTGTAATTTTTTTTGGGGGGGGGCTATACCACAAGACTAAACAATACTTATATATATATTTACTGATGTTCTTAAACTGTTTGTATAGACTTACATCCAACAAAGTTTAACAAAAATATATTTATCTGTAAAAAATTTTATTACAAAAAAAATAATTGGTATAGGTCTATGTTGACATCGAATTAGCCAACAGTTCATTGAATAATTAGTTTCATCTAGACTAATTGTTATGTAGACATTATGAAATGTTTTTGAATCATTGGTATGTCCATTAAATCCAATCGTTTTTCCTTTCATTGAGTAATAAATTTTCCTCATTGATTTTTTTCAATTAATGTTTAGATTTTATTGGGTATTAAACTGATACTTTTTTGGATTATTTATATTTTTTACCATAATCTCTACATGGATCAATAATCACCTCACATTTATGACAATTGGAATGGTTTTATTTGTTTCAATCTCATTTTCATGGGAAACAAATCATGTTGTAGACCATGAATTAATTTTTTATTGTACTTATATGCCCCATGAATAAATATCAAAATATTACTTCTTGTAAATATTGGTATTTATATATCCATATAAAATTACTTCTATAAATTAGTTTTTATTTCAAAAGTCACCAATGTGGTGAATGATTTATGTTAAAATCTAATTTATTGAGGAATTATATAAGGTAAATTTTCATTTATGGGAAATCATTTATTCATGTTTACGTGGACTATATGACATTTCCTATATATAGTATATTAATTTGGATAAAATATTTAGTTTTAATTTTATAACATATTGATTTTTAGAAACATCAGGAATGGTTTTGTGTAGTTGATACTAATCTTGTGACTAATTTTTGATTGAGATTCCTTTTGTTCAAAATCCTTGTACCTTAAAATTAAATTAATAATTTACTTATATAATCCTAAATTCTTTCTTATTATTATTGTACATGATCATTTAAATTCTCTTAAAATGTTATAAATGTTAATTTATTTTCATTTTTTATATGATTCACTATTGACACTCAGTACATGTTTAAGAAATGAAGGTTTATTTTATAAAATTTAGACACGAATATACATTGTAATTGTCATAAAAACTCGTCAAATGTAATATAACATTACACATTACCATAGTTCATTAAAAATAAAAATATTATCAAAATATTCATTATATATTATATTTTTAAGAGCTTTTTTATATTTGGAATTTTTCTTTTCATAAACAATTATTTAATGATCTTTTTTTCTATTTCTATTCAATTTTGAAAACAATCCATTTCTGTATTTATACTTCTTGGGGTATATGATTTAATTATATCATCATAATTTTTAACTAGGATGGATTTTAGTTCATTCAATGATATTTACATGGAAATATTTTTATTTCCATGGGTAAATAAAACCACGATACAGAAATGGTTGTTACTATGTTGAAAATAGAAATATTCTAGTTATTTTTCTAATTATATACTAATTGAAAAAAATTATGAATATTTTAAATAGAATGTTAAAAAAAATCATTTTAGCAAAAAAATTTATATGATATAGTTTGTTCAATATTAGCCCCCCAATTCAGTTGATAAATTAGGGTGTTGACTGAATATAATTTGATCATAAAAGATAATAAAATTAACCACTCAAATGGTTACCCTAAAGCTATTATTGTTATTAAAAATATATTATTATCCCATATGTAAGGATACTCATAATGGTTCTTTAATGATAATGTTAATTAGAATAAATATTGTCACTTTATGCTTGCTCTGAGTTTTTATTGGATACAATTCTCATTGTTTTTTTCACATGGATCATAATAGATTGATTATATGAATATTTCCTTATGATAGTGGTGTATACCATGTTTTATGATTTATGATCACAGTTTTTATGGTTATGAATTCTCTTATTCCATTATCATGAATTTTTTTTTATTTCATCATACTTTTATGCTCATATTATTCTCAAGAAATAAATGTAATTGAAAACTCATATGTTTACACTTTTTTATCATTTTAGATCCCTATTATTATTTTCCCTTTCCTCGTGTTATAATGAATTATTTTAAATGATATATTTTGAAAATGTTATATTGGTTCAATAATTATATTGTTAATGGTGAAGGATTTTTTAAAATAAAAAAATCTTAATATAATAAAAAATATCTGAGATGAAGAAAATTGTATTTTCATGAATGGCATTGTTATAATTCAATAAATCTCAAGAACATAAATTTTCTTTAGTATATAAGTTTCTGAATTTATTTAATAGATTTTATATGTTCTAAAAGGTAAATATTTTATCATGTTTATCATTATTATTAAAATATATATAACGACTTGGTTTTTAAAAACATATTCAACTTTATAATTTCAGGTATGGTATCAGAACAAAATAAAATAAAACATATATATAATCTAGGATATACATTGAATAGTAATTCATCCATGTCTAGCATCATAAAGATCCTATTGAATTGTATATATCCTTATAATATTTAGTCATCAAACATGCCCTATTGAACCATTTATTTTCTATGTTATTAATATATATAGGGTTTTTATCCAAAATTGATGTTATACACCACTAATATATTTTTAACTGCCTCAAAAAAATATGAATCCCTCGAAAAAAATGTATACAGATGGGCCAAATTTACACATCAAATAAACTCCAATGGTAGTTTATCAAATGTGTAACTAATATTCCCTCTCATCCAGTAGTAGATTCATCTAATTGGACGACCCCCACGTAAGGATCAAATGAAATAAAACTCCACCATATCATTTAAAATTCAATTTGGTGTAAATATTATATCATAATCGTGAAAATATCATATGATCCAGCAATTTTATCACTTGGAGGTTATATAATTGTTACACTAATAAACATAATAAAGTCAATAGTTTTATCCACTTCCAGACCGTTCATAATGTATAAGGCCTTATGAATAACTTTTGGATAATAATTATGTCAAATCCCTTGAACTCCACTACATTGAAAGAGGAAACATGTTTATGACTATCCTCTTCAGTAACCATTGGTGGAATAATAAAATCCTTTATAATGGGATTGTTGAGATTTTCATCGCAAGGTGGTCCCATAAATTTTTACTTAGGTTTAATTTATTAGAAAATAAAACCCATTACAAATAATGAAAAAATTATATTTCCCAAAGGTTAAAAATAATTATATTCATATGAATGATATGGTTTTATAATAGAAAGACTTGTCCTAGAATTTTTACCACAACAATCGAGCCCAACTCTCATTGTACCACCCAATGTCTATACCTCACTGTCCATTTCAATTAATCTTCTAAGATCCCATATAAATAAAAAAACATACATGATAATGTCGAATAAATTTTTAATAAATATTGTGTTTCAAGAATAAACATGGTATAAATAATTTTATTTATATAAAAACTATTATGTATAAAGTTTATATGTATATATATATTTGACATGTCATCTTATCTTCTAGTCATGATGAACCACAACAACAAAATTCAATAATATTAATAAAATTATATACTCTTGATCAACATAACACAATAAATACACCACTATAGTAGTTGTATTATATATAGTAACACGATGGTATATTAAATAATAGTTATCCATAAACTTTTGTGACACCCTACATGAGTTCTATACAGTACAAAAACATTATATATTTCCTAAACAATAGTCAAGAATAAAATAAAATTAAAACCCCTATTGATTCCAATGTGTGGACTTGACTACAATTACCCAATATGGACCAGATATCAACATTTCCTAATGAGAACCCCCATATATGAATGTTTTTTTTATGATCATTGATGGTATTATTAGTGTAAAGGGGGAAATATATCCACAATATTGATGATCATAAACTAGTTTAATTTAAAATAAAACTGATAAAACTAAATCTATAAGGCCCCAGACTTAAACCTTACTTAATCTTGAGTTATTACAAAATTACACATTGAGGATCATTCCAGGTTTAGAGTTTTAGAGAATTAGGACATAACTATTACATCTCAAAATATTACAAAGTAGAAACTTTTAGTAAGTTTCCATCAAATAAAAACTCTAAAAAAGAAACATGTCAAGTTCCATGTTTTAGGTTGCATGACATTCCCTTGATCCCATCCTTGACCCTATTCCACCTTATGTCCTATGAAAAACATTTCAAAAACATGGGATGAGCATAAAAAGCTTAGAAAGGGTTATAAAAATATGGAAAGGAAACATGAGTTCATATATACATAAGAATGAAATCATACTTTACCCATAAAACATGGTCACTTTAACATACCTCATCAAACCATGAATAAATCATAGAAATCATAAGACATAAAGGTAACCTGAGGCATTCATAACATTCTTACGTAGGGAGTAACCCTCTTGGTTATGTTTGGAATACCCATCACAGTATATTCCCTAAATCACTTCGGAGAAACCTTTACATTTCACTCTTTCGCGTTACCCAATGCATTGGAGAGCTATATCGGGCTCACCCGCCCATAGTTTATCACGGAACCACCCATTTTCATAACAATTCCCAAGAACCATAACATTAACTTATCACATAAAACATTCATGAAGGAAACATAACATTTCCACATTTCAATCACAATATAACATTTTAGTATATTGAAATAATGAATCCATTCAAAAAGAAACCATTTCCAAAACCATTTAAAACATTTAATAAAGAGATTTTTAAATCAAAGTGTCCCATACCACCTTGAAGATTTTAAAATTTTAAACCATTAATATCCATATAAATAAATCCTTAAAACCATTTGGAAAACATGGATATTAATAAGAACAAATAATTAAAACATTTAAAGCGATATTTTGGTTAAAGGGGTTCTACCAAAAATAGAGACAATTGAATAAAATAATTGAGGAATAAAATTTAGTCAGAACATTATAATATCATGAGAATAAATGTATTGATGATATAATATTCCAAAGGACAGTATATACACCATATAAGAGTGAATTTGTGCATAACAACAAAGAAGTCTCAATAGAAATGTCGAATGTGATGAATTCCCTTATAAAGAATGTATCCTTAAATTAAGGATAATTCAATCTCAAAATTATGTGTGACAAACATAAATACACCCAATATAAGTGGATATTAAGTTTAAAACAATAAAATGTCATTCACACATATTCAAAATAAGACAAATTCAATAACTACATGTTGAACCCAAAGAAATCGAAATTGGGGTAAAAAGTTCCCTTGGTAAAATTCGGCAGCCTAACGACATCACTTCAAAATTCAGAAAATGAGTTGATGAGAGATAAAAAGGGCATATCATCACATGGAGATAATATTTACATCCATAAGGATATAAAATAACTTATCCCAACATAATAGTATGTGAATTAAAAGACATAACAAAAGAAGTCTTTTAAAAAGAGGAGGGTGAAAGGTCCCCTTACCGAATTAGGTAACATTAGAAATGTAAACCTCATGGAAGAAGGGTCATACAATGAAGATGCGAATAACCATAAATGAAATTATACTACACAAAGTGTATAATAATGGGCAGTACATACACCACTCAAAGGAAATTGTGGCAAAAGTAGCATAAATCTCACGGGAATAAAAGTGAGATGAAAAATCCCTTACGAAAACTCGACAGCCTAATGGTGCCACTTAAAACATCCAAAATGGATTGATGAGAGAGAATAGGGTCAGTCATAAAATGAAAAAAAAATTTAAAGTAAGAGTAATATATAATAACAACCCAATAATAAGAAAGATGAGCTTAGAAGGAATGACATAAAAGAGTGTACTTAAAAAGAAAGAGAGGAGTAGGATCCCTTACCTCGGGTCCGACATGACTCGATCATTCATTAACGTCCTGAATAATAAACTTGAGTTAATTTCCACTTTATTAATATCCTTTTTCTAGTTCATTATTCCTTTTAGATCACTTATTTCCATGTTATAAACATTATGTAATCATTTAAGTTAATAATGTTTGTTTTGTCGATATTTGGTTCTTACGTCGAAAGTGGACTTCTTACAATAACATGTTGTTTGTGTGGTCAAATGTTCATTATATCCAGAATTATATTCATGATTTAGATATCATATATATCATATATATCCAGAATATACATGTATTTATAATATTACATAATCATTTAGAGGTAAGAAATGAAATGCACCGTTCATGGAGACGGTAAGCCGTACGTACGCATGAACGCTAATTTCATTTCTATTTTATATTTTTATGGAATGGAATAAAAATGATATAGAGGTATATTATAATTCCAGTATAAAATCATATAAAATAAATTTAAATTCACCCTTTATACGTCCCACATATGGCATTAACGAATCACATCACTTTGAGGGGGCGGTAGTCCGCACTTCCTTTAATGAAGATATTGCGTTTACCCATAATGGAAACCATAATGTAATGCACAAAATTAAAAATACAGAAGCTTAAGGAAAACATAAACATATTATATATCATATATAAATATAGTGTCATATTAATGGCCACCTTTGAAGGTGTTAAAAGAATGTTGAACAATCATCGTTTCGGGAGGCCGAAATTCACCATCCATGGAAACAATATGTTCTTTAACCATTAGATGTAGGTGTGTGAATGTGTAGCTAGAATCCTTCTTATAACAAAATCCTAGTATATTGATGATACTGGAGTTGTTACAAAATAAATTAATAAAAAGAGTTTAGGGGGTTGGAGAAGAAAAATAAAACAAAAGGACTCAAGTGATGACATTACCTTAAAATCGGGTAACTCCCTTTGGTTTGAGCTCAAAAGCTTCCTTGGGAAGACTTCTGCCCAAAGTGAGGCTTCAAGGTGTAAGAGAGGGAAGTTTAGAGACAAAATGGGCAGAATATGGCCAATACAAAGGCTTTGGGAGTGTGGGTAAGGAGGAAGAGGTGGGGGCCTTTTATAAGAGGAGAGGAGGGGCACTCTTGGAAGGTAAAGAAAAGTCACTTTATTTTAAAATGGTATTCGGATTCAAGAGGTCCCACATTGATGTGTTTTGAGGATAATGTGATAAGGGTTCGAAATCCACTCATCCAATAGGTTTCGAACATGTGTAGGTCTTAGATATTACATTATCTTTCCATTTTATTTAAATCGTTAAATAATGAGGTCATCGCTGCATCATCATGATGTCATAATTAATTTAATATATTTAATGTCTAAAAATTATTAAAAGACTACTATGATGTAGAAAATCTATGTAGATTTCCAATGAATATTTATAGTCAAAAATCGGATTTGTGTAACCCCATGTAAAAATTGTTTTAGTAAAACATATCATGTTTGTCTCATATTTACTTTAACTTTAAATAAAAAGAAATTATTGTCATTTTCCAACCAAAGTGGCTTCATGGGGTCCCCAAGTTGACCCATGGGTTTTCTTGGTCGTCCATGACACATCCAATGAGGTTAAGACATGTGTCATGTACATTTCATATTATTAAAACATTATTTTTACCTTAATCTACACCAATTACCTCTAATCGTGATTAAAAACTTAATAAGTTACTATTCACCAAAAAAATATTTTTATCCCATTAAACCAAATTTTACTTCTAAATGACAACCATGTATGTCGGATTTTTGAAATTCGAAACACAAAGATGGAAAATTTTCATTTAAACAGAAAAATCAGTTTTTATAAGTACCACTTAGTGGTTTCACTATTCATTAAAAATTGAAGTTTTTCAGAAAAATCCCAAAAATTCACCCTAAGCTATATTTGATATTCCGAATTCAAAAATTAAGTCTATTTTAAAAAAATCGAAACATATAAGTCACATTAATTAATTTAATAATTAATTCCCGCTGTCAGAGAAAATAGCGTGTTTTTATGAAACAATAAGTATCAAAAGATTGACACTAGTTTAAGTCTGGTTTCAAAGTGAAATTAATTCAATGACCACTATTGGATTTAATGGTAAAAATATATTTTAATTTCACTTTAAAACCAATTCAAATGATAATCTAATCATGTAAATAAATTAGATAAAAAAAGGTTTTGAATTAAAATACAACATTTTACACTATTATTTTAAAAATGAACTTTATCAGAAAGATACCAAAAATTTACACAAAGTAAATTTTGATGTCCCAATTCTTAAGAAGAGTTTTATTTGGTCCAAATGAATGTATAAGAGTGAACAAAACTATTTTTAATGACGGTTCTCCATCAAAAGGCGATAAGTGAACCTTTAGTTAAAATAGGGCATATAGGCCTAAAATTGAATTCATTCCGTATTTTATGCCTTTATATTTTATTGGATAAATGTAAAAACATTTAAAAACATATATAATAATATTTTAGTTATTTCTATCCATTCCCGCCAATACAACGCCTACATGATAACTACCATTTAAAATAATATTATTTTATTATTAGAGTACAACGTAAGATTCCAAAGAAACTCGTTATTGCATGTTGGGTACGCCATCGAGCATAGAATACCCTTTAAAGTCATATTAATATTTTATTCACAAATATGGATAAATATAAAAATGTCATATTCTTTATTTACCTGGTGTGTTTCATCCTTCCCCCCTTTTGGGAATTGCGTCCTCGCAATTTTTCAAATTGAGCTTGGAATCATCTTTGAAAGTCCCACATCGGAACAAGAGTCGGTAAAACAATCACTTTAAAATAAGGAAAGATAAGTACAGAGGTCACCCGAGTTAACCCATAATAGGATTCTGTGTAAGAAAACATGGACATGGAAGAAAAATCAAAGGATCATGTTCTTGAGGGAGAGTGATAGTAAACTTGTCTAGGAGAATGTTAACCATAAGAAAATCACAAACTTGTGATGGGTTAAACGGTATTCGATTCCCCAGTAGGAAAAGTTAATAGACAACATTTTTGTTTTAAGTTACATTTTATTGATAATTTTATTCATAAGGAAACATAATCACGTATCATGTTGACTTTCAACTTTTACTAGATTCCTTAATCAAACTCATATGTTTTTCCAAAAGACGAGTATTTAGGGAGACTTGTTCGCATTAAGAGTACTATAATCAACTTCGAGAGAATAACCTAATCCACCAAAGAGAACTATATACATCCCATGCCTTTAGGCTTTAACCAAAACCAAAACCAAAAAGGTTAGTACAAGGTCAGATAATCCAGAAAAGGATAACCCATTAAAAAGAAAATCTATGCTTAATCTCGAAAATTTGTCCAACAAAACCCAAAGATCAACGAGGACCATCATATAAACTCTAATGGTACCTTTATAATTATTACCTGAACTTCCACATCGATTGGTCATCTTGTACATGATGCATTAAAGAACATACCAAGGTTCAAGTGGTTGATCATGAATCCTTGATATTTGGTTTAGAACAACCATGAGTTTCCTCATTGATTCCTCCATTTTATCTACTATCTTAATCAGAGAACCAGCACAGTTTCCTTCAAACCTGTTGTCTCTTTGGTGCCTGCTAGATCCATCCATTCACTAAAAATGGAAATGTCAGTGTGAGTATATCAACAAAAAATCATGTACTAATGAGGAAGGTAAAGACTAAGATATACTTACTCATTCACTTTATCTAAAACTAGGACTTTTTCTGAAATCCTAACCATTATGGTAATGTCAATTATGCTTAAAGAATAACATAACCTCTAAATTTATCTAAACCGACCTTTGATACCAACTATAAGGCCCCAGCCTTAAACCTTACTTAATCTTGAGTTTTTACAAGATTACACATTGAGGATCTTTCCAGGTTTAGAGTTTTAGAGAATTAGGACATAACTATTACATCTCAAAATATTACAAAGTAGAATCTTTTACTAAGATTCCATAAAATAAAAACTCTTAAAAAGAAACATGTCCAGTTCAATGTTTTAGGTTGCATGACTTTCCTTTATCCCATCCTTGACCCTATTCCACGTTAAGTCCTATGAAAAACATTTCAAAAACATGGGATGAGCATAAAAAGCACAGTAAAGGTTATAAAAATATGGAAAGGAAACATGAGTTCATATATACAAAAGAATGAAATCATACTTTACCCATAGAACATAGGAACATAGGAACTTTAACATACCTCATCAAACCATGAATAAATCATAGAAATCATAAGACATAAAGGTAACATGAGGCATTCATAACATTCTTACGGAGTTAGTAACCCTCTTGGTTACGTTTGGAATACCCATCACAGTATATTCCCTAAATCTCTTCAGAGAAACCTTATCTTTTCACTCCTTCACATTACCCAATGCATTGGAGAGCTATATCGGGATCACCCGCCCATAGTTTATCACGAAACCACCCGTTTTCATAACAATGCCCAAGAACCATAACATAAACGTATCATATAAAACATGCATAAAGGAAACATAACATTTCCACATTTCAATCACAATATATCATTTTAGTATATTGAAATAATGAATCCATTCAAAAAGAAACCATTTCCAAAACCATTTAAAACATTTAATAAAGAGATTTTTTAATCAAAGTGTCCCATACCACCTTGAAGCTTTTAAAATTTTAAACCATTAATATCCATATCAATAAATCCTTAAAACCATTTTGTAAACATGGATATTAGTAAGAACAAATAATTAAAACATTTAAAGCGATATTTTGGTTAAAGGGGTTCTACCAAAATTAGAGACACTTGAGTACAATAATTGAGGAATAACATTTAGTCTGAACATTATAATATCATGAGAATAAATGTATTCATGATATAATATTCCAAAGGATAGTATATACACCATATAAGAGTGAATAGGTGTATAAAAACAAAGAAGTCTCAATAGAAATGTCGAATGTGATGAATTCCCTTATAAAGAAGGTATCCTTAAATTAAGTATAATTCAATCTCAAAATTATGTGTGACAAACATAAATACACCCAATATAAGTGGATATTAAGTGTAAAACAATAAAAGGTCATTAAAACATATTCAAAAGATGACATATTCAATAACTACATGTTGAACCCAAATAAATTGAAATTGTGTTAAAAAGTTCCCTTGGTAAAATTCGGCAGCGTAACGTCATCAATTCAAATTTCAAAAAATGAGTTTATGAGAGATAAAAAGGGCATATCATCACTTGGACTTAAAATTTACATCTATAAGGATATAAAAGAACATATCCCAACATAATAGTATGTGAATTAAAAGACATAACAAAAAAAGTCTTTTAAAAAGCGGAGGGTGAAAGGTCCCCTTACCGATTTGGGTAACTTTCGAAACGTACACCTCATGGAAGAAGGGTCATAAAATGAAGATGATAATACCAATAAATTAAATTATACTACACAAAGTGTATAATAATGGGCAGTATATACACCACTCAAAGGAAATTGTGGCAAATGTAGCATAAATCTCATGGGAATAAAAGTGAGATGAAAAATCCCTTACGAAAACTCGGCAGCCTAACGGCGCCGCTTAAAACTTAAAAAATGGATTGATGAGAGAGAATAGGGTATCTAATCATATGAAAATAAAAATTACAGTAAGATTAATATAAAAGAACATCCCAATAACAAGAAAGATGAGCTTAGAATGAATGACATAAAAGAGTGCACTTAAAAAGAAATAGAGGAGTAGGATCCCTTACCTCGGGTCCGATTTGACTCGATCGTTCTTTAACGTCCTGAATAATAAACTTGCGTTAATTTCCACTTTATTAAGATCCTTTTTATAGTTCATTATTCCTTTTAGATCACTTATTTCCATGTTATAAACATTATGTAATCATTTATGTTTATAATGATTGTTTTGTCGTTATTTGGTTCTTAAGTCGAAAGTGGACTTCTTGCAATTACATGTTGTTTGTGTGGTCAAATGTTCATTATATCCAGAATTATATTCATGATTTGGATATCATATATATCATATATATCCAGAATATACATTTATTTATAATATTACATAATCATTTAGAGGTAATAAATGAAATGCACCGTTCATGGAGACGGTAAGCCGTACATACGCATGAATGCTACTTTCATTTCTATTTCATATTTTTATGGAATGGAATAATAATTATATAGAGGTATATTATAATTCTAGTATAAAATAATATATAATAACTTTAAATTCATCCTTTATAAGTCCCACATATGGCATTGAAGAATCACATCAGTTTGAGGGGGCGGTAGTCCGCACTTCCTTAAATGATGATATCATGTTTACCCATAATGGAAACCATAAAGGTATGACCAAAATTAAAAATACAGAAGCTTAAGGAAAACATAAACATATTATATATCATATATAAATATAGTGTCATTTTAATGGCCACCTTTCAAGGTGTTAAAAGAATTTTGAACAATCATCGTTTCGGGAGGCCGAAATTCGCCATCCACGGAAACAGTATGTTCTTTAAACATTAGATATAGGTGTGTGAATGTGTAGCTATAATCCTTATTATAACAACATCCTATTATATTGATGATACTGGAGTTGTTACAAAAGATATGAATAAAAGTGTTTAGGGGGTTGGAGAAGAAAAATAAAACAAAAGGACTCAAGTGAAGACATTACCTTAAAATCATGTAACTCCCTTTGGTTTGAGCTCAAAGGCTTCCTTGGGAAGACTTCTGCCCAAATTGAGGCTTCAAGGAGTAAGAGAGGGAAGTGGAGAGACAAAATGGGCAGAGGTTGGCCGAGACAAAGGCTTTGGGAGTGTGGGTAAGGAGGTAGAGGTGGGGGCCTTTTATAAGAGGAGAGGAGGGGCACTCTTGGAAGGTAAAGAAAAGTCACTTTATTTTAAAATGGTTTTCACGACCCGCCCTCGGGGTCCGTGTCGTGACTACCCCAAGCCCGCCTTCCATAGGCCAGGGGCTGGCGACTAGCTCCAAGGCGTAAATCCCGGTAAAAAGGGAAGGCATTGCCTTTGAAAAGTAAACACACACCACAGAGTAAACAAGCGGAAAGTAAACACTAAACAAGCAGAGTACGACTGAAAGTGCGGAAAAGTAAATGGGCCAGAATACAAACCCAAACTGAAAGTAAAGTACAACTCGAAAAGGGAAAAACAACAACTGAAATGTAAAAGCCGCTACTCCGAGCTGTCCACTGGAAATCCCACCTGAAGTGTGGGTACAGATAGCTCCTCTACTCCACGGGTCCCGCCGTCCGCTCCGAGCACGTCCCGCCCAGTGGTCCACCTCCGGGTACCGTCCCGCTGTGCAAGCCTCAGCTAAGGTCAACGCTGTCCGTCGTCTGCAACCAACACAACGTAGTGCGGGAAAAGCCCGTGCAGGGGTGAGTATAAGCTACTCAGTAGGGACCCCGAGACCCCTGAAGGTCTCTCAAATCCACAAAGGATAAACCACGAGGAAAAGTACAATCACGAAGTAACAACCGACACTGCTTAGGTATATGCCCATACATATACCTAAGTCATCAATTCAGATACGCTCCAACCTCCGAGCCCAAGTACAACTCAGTCCACGCAGGAAAGTATACGTAATCCACATAGGGAAGGAAAACATAACCCACACAGGATTGTACAACACAATCCACACAGGAAAGCAACAGAATTCAGCTCACACAGGTATACTTCTTCAAGGACGATAAAGATGATCACTGATCCATCTAAGTCGTCGGACCCACGAAGGATCGATAGGTAACTATCCCCCGCAGAAGACCCACACAGGATCGGGCTCACACAGAACCTGTAGGCGCTGGCTCACACAGAACCGCTGAGCGCAAGGACCCACACAGGATCGGGCCCACACAGGACCTGTAGCACTGATCCACGTAGGATCGCTGAGTGCTGTAGTCGTCGTCGTCGAATCCACAGAGGATCTCTGTACTGTCGTCGTCGAATCCACACAGGATCTCTGTACTGTCGTCGTCGCATTCACAGTAGCAGTCGTAGCAGTAGAACAGTCGCAGCCAGCACTAGGGTTCCCGCACACAGCTAGCTCGTTCGGAGGGTCCGCTCCACGAGCCGAGAGGCTGATACATCAACTGTCACGAAGACCAGAGTTGATGTATCCAAAAGTTCCGTATCAACAACAGGAACTCAACCCAACAGACGGCGCGTCGATCGGACGCCCGGTCTGAGAGTTATCAGCATTTTCGTCTCCAGGGCCCGGTTGGTTTTTAAGGAAAAACCAACCCGAACGTACTCCACCTGCGTCCAAACCTCGGGCGGAGTATGCCAAAAGATCCGTCTCACTAAGAGGAACACAACGCGACTGACGGCGCGTCAATCGGACGTCCGTAGCTGAAGATATGAGCGTTTCCGCTCCGAAGGCCCGGTTGGTTTCGTGAACGAACCAACCCGGCCGAACTCAAAGTTAACCGAAACCTTGAGTGCGATATATCAAAACGACCGTCTCGATCCAAGGATCGTGTTGCCGCAGACGGTTCGTCGATCGGAGGTCCGAGGCTTAAGTTATGGGCCAAAAACCAAAACTGCTTCGAAACGGGGGGGTCCGGGTCCGGGCCGACCCGGCCCGACCCCCCCCCCCCCCCCCCCCTCCCCCCCGGGGCGGCGCGGCGGCCGGCGGCGGAAGGCGGCGGCGGCGGGCCGCGGCGCGGCGGCGGCGGCGGCCGGCGGCGGCGGGCCGCGGTGGCGGCGGCGGCGGCGGGCCGCGGTGGAGGCGGCGGCGGGCCGCGGTGGCGGCGGCGGGCCGCGGCGCATGCGGGGGGCTAAGCCCCGCTTCTTCAGAAGGGCGGCGCGGCTTTGCCGCGCCATTTGCAACAAATCGGCCCCCCACGTGGGGGCCGGTTTTAAAATTAAACCGGGGGGCTGCTGCCCCCCCCCCCCCTTCCATGGAACTGCCCCCCTCATTATGAGGGGGGTTTTAAAGAACCAGCCGGGGAATTAAATTCCCCGGTTTTAAGTCATCCGGCCGGCCAGCTGGCCGGGCGGTTTTTACCAACGGGACCGGAAATTCCGGTCCCGCCTTTGACTTCCGACGCCGGCGGCCCGGCCGCCGGTCTCCTCTTCTGCCGCGGCCCGGAACCGGCCGCGGTCTTCTCGTCCCGCCGCGGCCCGGAACTGGCCGCGGTCTTCTCGTCCCGCCGCGGCCCGGAACCGGCTGCGGTCTTCTCGTCCCGCCGCGGCTCGGAACCGGCCGCGGTGTTCGTCGTCCGGCGCGGTGCGACGGCACCGCGCCCCTTTCGCCGTGCCATGAATCCTTTCAACGCGGCGCGACGACGTCGCGTTCTTGAAGATTTTTCCTTGGCGTAGCGCGACGGCGCCGCGTAAATTATTTGTACGATCATCCGCGTGGTGCGACGGCACCACCCCACTTTGCTTCCACCGCAAGAATTAAACAAGAACAATGGAGGGGGGGTTCGGCCGTGTTCGTGCGGTCCGGCCCCCCTCACGTTAAAAAAATAATGCAACTCAAAATAAAATCAAGTCACACGTTAGTCTTGATAAAATCACGATCAAGAATAAAATAAGGAAACCAAAAGAAATCGACAACCCCTACCTTGGTTAAGGTTCGAAGATTCGTCTACGCTCCACGGAAGACGGCGTCGCGGAGGTCGGGTGTCGCGGTCGTCGTTCGTCAAATCCGTTGACGAGGAGTTATGCCCGAAGAGACACGTCGTTGGCGGATCTTCGTTTGCCGACGAAGAAGGTCCGAGGAGGGTGCGGTGTTCCCTCTTGTTGACACCGAGGACGAAGAAGAAGGGCGTCGTTCTTCGTCGGAGTTTGAGCGTTCTTCGTTCTTCGTCAGAGCTTGAAGATGAAGAGGAGCTCTCCAAAGGACAAACAAAGAACCCAAAATAAAATAAGACTACTTCTTATTTTATTAACACATAACACAAAAGATTTTCAAAGTTTGAAATTCAAAAAGACTTAACTCCCATAATTAAATAAGAGTAACTTAAGCCAATTAATTAGGGGTTAAGTATGTTGAGAGAATTTGAAAAGATTAGGGGTTCGTGTGGGCCCCACCACACTTAATCCTCCCAAGGGAGGTTAAGTGGGTGTGGGTCCCACTTCCAACCTCCTTTGATAGGTTTTAACTTGTTGTAATAAAATTGTTCTTCACAATTTTATTTAACTCAAACTAAAAACCCCAAAACGTAACTTTCAACCCGCAACAAACGCAACTACCGAAAAGGTCTCTTTAAGCGAATATCGGCGCTGCGAGTTCATCGGTGCGCTCGGATTTCAATTACGAGCACCGGATCAAAAGTTAGGAATTCCCGCTCGTTCTTTCACTGAACGTACCCGAGCCAAACTTCGGAAATTAATTCCGGGCACTCCGGGCCTCGGAATCAGGTGCCGTCTGAAACCGCGCTCTTGTAAAATTCTAAAGAAAAATAAGAAAAAAATTTCCCTTGAATTTTACGGGTCTTTACATTACTCCCACCTCAGGGCTTTACGTCCCCGTAAAGATACAACAAAAACTAGGGAAACAAATGAGGGTACTGAGCACGCATCTGAGCCTCCCGCTCCCATGTGCTCTCCTGGAGATTCCCGTGCTGCCATCTGATGCGCACAAGAGGAATCGATCGCCCACGCAGGACCCGCTCCTGTCGATCCTCTATCTCCACCGGGACCTCCGTAAAAGTCGCCCCATCGTCAACGTCAAGCTCCCCATGGTCAATGATGTGCGTCGGGTCGTGCACGTATCTCCTCAGCTGGGATACGTGGAAGACGTCGTGCACCCGGTGCAACTGAGGTGGTAGAGCCAGGCGATAAGCCACCTCGCCAATCCTGCTGAGAATCTGGAAGGGTCCGATGAAGCGCGGAGATAACTTGCCGCCTCGGCCAAATCTCCGAATACCACGTCGAGGTGAGACCCGCAAGAAGACGTGGTCGCCATCCTCGAACTCTAGTGGCCTCCGCCTCCTGTCAGCGTATGACTTCTGCCGGCTCTGAGCTGTCCTCATCTGCTCCTGGATGACCTGGACCTTCTCTGTCGTGGCCTGGACCATCTCCGGTCCCACCAGTGCTGACTCTCCGGGGTCTGTCCAGCACAAAGGAGATCTACAAGGTCGGCCGTACAACGCCTCGTACGGTGCCATCCCGATGGTGGAGTGGTAGCTGTTGTTGTATGCAAACTCCACCAAGGGTAGGTGGTCCTCCCAGCTACGACCAAAGTCAAGGACACATGCGCGGAGCATGTCCTCGAGAGTCTGAATGGTCCTCTCCGTCTGACCATCCGTCTGAGGGTGAAAAGCTGTGCTAAGACGTAGCTGCGTCCCGAATGCCTCCTGTAACCCCTTCCAAAGCCGGGAAGTAAAGCGGCCATCTCGATCGGAAACGATAGATGATGGCACGCCGTGGAGCCGCACAATCTCCTGAACGTAGAGACGTCCCAAGCTCTCCACTGAGCCCTGCTCTCTGATGGGTAAGAAGTGTGCCGACTTGGTGAGTCGGTCAACAATCACCCAGATGGAGTCGTGACCTCTGGAAGTGCGTGGAAGTCCAGTCACGAAGTCCATAGATATGCCGTCCCACTTCCACTCCGGAACCTCCATGGTCTGTACCAAGCCTGCTGGTACCTGATTCTCTGCCTTCACCTGCTGACAGGTGAGGCATCGAGAAACGAACTCTGCTACAGCCTTCTTCATGCCCGGCCACCAATGCTGTCGTCTGAGGTCCTGGTACATCTTCGCCACTCCAGGATGTACCGCTAAAGGAGAAGTGTGAAACTCTCTCAGCACTTCCTCTCGCAATGCGACTGGTACCATGGTACGTCCTCTGAAAAGGATGTCATGCACTGCTCCAAGTGAGAAACCATCAGGTGCCTGTCCCGAGGATATCTTTGCACGCCGTGTCTCACAGTCAGCGTCCCCGCGCTGTGCCTCCCTGACTCGCTGCAGTAGTGGAGGAGTGACTGTGAGAGACTGAAGAAAAGCTGCTCCATCTCTATCCACGTAGGATATCTTCAAAGAGGCTAGCTGCTCCGTCGCCTCCTCAAGTAGCTGAATGCCCGTCCTCCTGCTGAGGGCATCGGCTACTACGTTCCCCTTCCCAGGAGTATAGACTATCTCAAAGTCATAGTCCTGGAGGAACTCGAGCCATCGTCGCTGTCTCAGGTTCAGTTCCTTCTGCGAGAAGATATACCTGAGACTCTGATGATCGGAAAAGACTGTAAAGCGCTCTCCCATCAGATAGTGTCGCCATGTCTTCAGAGCGAAGACCACTGCTGCTAACTCCAGGTCATGGGTAGCGTAGTTCTGCTCATGCGGCCTCAACTGTCGTGATCCATAGGCGATCACTGCCCGCTCCTGCATCAGAACACATCCGAGTCCCGTCCCTGATGCATCGCAGTAGACTACGTACCCTACTCCCTCCTCAGGCAACCTCAAGATAGGTGCGCTAGTCAATCTCTGTCTCAGCTCCTGGAAGCTCTGCTGACAACTGTCTGTCCATACAAAGGGGTTCCCCTTCTTCATCAAGGCTGTGAGTGATGCCGCAACCCTGGAGAAGTTCGGCACAAATCTCCGATAGTATCCAGCTAGTCCCAAGAAACTCCGAACCTCAGTCACGCTCCTGGGTGGCTCCCATGCTAACACAGCCTCAATCTTCGCGAGATCCACTGCAACTCCCGCCTCAGAGATAACGTGTCCCAAAAAGTGGACCTCACGTATCCAGAACTGGCACTTCGAGAGTTTACCATAAAGTTGGTGCTCTCGGAGTGTGTCAAGGACAACTCTCAAGTGATAGGCGTGCTCCTCCTTTGTCGTAGAGTAAATCAGAATGTCGTCGATGAAGACTACGACAAACCGATCGAGGTATGGCTGAAAGATCCTGTTCATGAGAGCCATGAACACTGCTGGAGCATTGGTTACACCGAAAGACATAACCAAGAACTCATAGTGGCCATACCGACATCTGAAGGCCGTCTTCTGCACATCCTCGTCTCTGACTCTGAGCTGATGATAGCCTGACCTGAGGTCTATCTTCGAGAACCACCGTGCTCCCTTGAGCTGATCAAAGAGTTTATCAATCCTCGGTAGCGGATACTTGTTCCTCACTGTCACCTGGTTCAGGCGACGATAGTCAACACAAAGTCGCAAGCTCCCGTCCGCCTTCTTGGCGAACAATATCGGGGAAGCCCAGGGTGAAACACTGGGTCGGATGAATCCCTTGCCCTGCAAGTCCTCCAACTGTACCCGTAGCTCTCGAAGCTCGGCGGGGGCCATCCGATATGCTGGAGTGGATATCGGGGCTGTCCCGGGGTACATGTCAATATAAAAGTCTACCTCTCTGCGAGGAGGTAGCCCTGGAACGTCGTCAGGAAAAACGTCCGCAAACTGATCCACCACTGCAGGAAAACAAGGACTCCGCACGTCAACTGCTCCAAGGATAAGGCTAGCCAACTGATGAGTGATGGGATGTCCTCTCCTCCGCGGAAGTCCATCCTGTGCTGCTAAGGCTCCCTTCTCGCCGGTGAAGGTGAACCTGCTCCCGTCGGTGCGTACACATCGCACCTTGCGCCTAAAACAGTCAATCTGTGCATGGACCGTAGACAGCCAATCCATGCCCAAGATGACATCGTAAGGCCTCGACACTGCTACAAGAAGATCCCAGCCGAAGCTCTCGCCTCCTAGAGTAAGCTCACACTGCCGGCACCAGTGCGTAATCGTCAAGTCTGCTCCCGTAGGAGTCTCTAGCCGTAAGGATCGAGCCAACGGCTCTGTCGGAATCTCCGAGCTCCGAACAAGGGCAGCGGCTATGAAAGAGTGACTCGCTCCTGTGTCTATAAGAACTGCAGCAAGGGTGGAATAGACACAGATAGTACCTCGAATCATCTCAGGTGCGCCGTGGTCGTAGGCCTCTTCTGCCTGGAGTTGTGCCTGTCGCTGCCCGCCAGCTCCCTGTGGTCGGGGTGGACCTCCTGGTGGTGGTGGTGGTAGAGCCTCAAAGCGTCGGCCACCACCAGCTGCTCGTCCAACTCCTCTGCCTCGTCCACCTCCTCCCTGCGGACCGCCACGGTCGACCCTCTGCCTCTGCCTCGGTGGTCCATCAACTGTCTACTGCTCCTCGGCACGACGGGTCGGGCAGTCGCGAGCCATGTGGCCCTGTCCGCCGCACGAGTAGCACTGTCTGCCTCTCGGAAGACTGGCTCCGCGCTGTGTGCCCCGCACTGCTGAGCCAGTGCCCTGAGGTCGTCGGCCCGAAGTTCTGGTCTGTCTGGACTCCTGAGTCATCCGTCGACTGCCTGCTGCAGATGACTCTGCCATGTGCCGCCCTGCGGTGGGTCGCTGTGCTGGTGTAGACTCAGCAAGGAAGCTCTCGATCAGAAGATCCTGCTCCAGTACTCCTGTCTGAGTCGGTATGCTGAGGGAGATCAGCGATGCCCTGATCTCGTGTCTCAAACCCTGCTCGAAGGTCCGGGCCCGGAAGAATGGGTCCCGTACCATGTCGGTCGAGTAGCGCGAGAGATCGGTAAATCTCGCCGAGTACTGGGCGACCGTCATGCTGCCCTGCCGCAGCTGTAGAAGCTCCTGGATACGCACCGCACGAAGGGTGGCTAGGACGAACTCCGAGCGGAAGAGGCTCTCAAAGTCCATCCAAAGAAGAGATGCCTCATCGTGCACCTGGAGCATCAAGCTCCACCATCGTCCTGCTGCTGCGTGTAGTAGGCTCGCAGCGAGGATCACCATGAGGTCTGCTGGTGTCCTCACTAGCCTAAACACTCGAACTACTGCCTCCAGCCAGTCCTCTGCTGCCTGGGGATCCGTCTCCCCGCGAAACCTGGGCGGTCGCTGGCGCTAAAACTCATGCAGTGCGCTGAGGCGACGTGCATCGTCAGCGGCTGCTGCTGGAAGAATCGGGGGATCGGCGGGTAAAGCTACCGCCGGTGCCACTACTGGAAAAGGGCCCTGCACCGAGGCCTCGTCGCTCGGTGGGCTGTCGTCTCGCTCGACTCTCGGAACCCTAGCTGGCTGCCGTCGTGGGGCCATCCTGAAAAGGGAACAGGTGCGCCACGGTTAGAACAGTATACCTGGTGAGCTGATATAAGTAATCACAAAGAAAACTTTGAAACACACACGCAATCAATGTTTTCGTGCATTAAGTCGGAAATCAGAATTCAGGGTCCTGGTGTACGGATACGTCGGCCGCCGCACCAACACTGGACTCCCTGGACTGATATCCATACTCAATACGCTAAACATTATTGCTTCACATAGAAAAGATCAGAGTTCGGGGTAGAACCGAACTCCTCTGATACCAATTTGTCACGACCCGCCCTCGGGGTCCGTGCCGTGACTACCCCAAGCCCGCCTTCCATAGGCCAGGGGCTGGCGACTAGCACCAAGGCGTAAATCCCGGTAAAAAGGGAAGGCATTGCCTTTGAAAAGTAAACACACACCACAGAGTAAACAAGCAGAAAGTAAACACTAAACAAGCAGAGTACGACTGAAAGTGCAGAAAAGTAAATGGGCCAGAATATAAACCCAAACTGAAAGTAAAGTACAACTCGAAAAGGGAAAAACAGCAACTGAAAAGTAAAAGCCGCTACTCCGAGCTGTCCACTGGAAATCCCACCTGAAGGGTGGGTACAGATAGCTCCTTTGCTCCACGGGTCCCGCCGTCCGCTCCGAGCACGTCCCGCCCAGTGGTCCACCTCCGGGTACCGTCCCGCTGTGCAAGCCTCAGCTAAGGTCAACGTTGTCCGTCGTCTGCAACCAACACAACGTAGTGCGGGCAAAGCCCGTGCAGGGGTGAGTATAAGCTACTCAGTAGGGACCCCGAGACCCCTGAAGGTCTCTCAAATCCACAAAGGATAAACCACGAGGAAAAGTACAATCACGAAGTAACAACCGACACTGCTTAGGTATATGCCCATACATATACCTAAGTCATCAATTCAGATACGCTCCAACCTCCGAGCCCAAGTACAACTCAGTCCACGCAGGAAAGTATACGTAATCCACATAGGGAAGCAAAACATAACCCACACAGGATTGTACAACACAATCCACACAGGAAAGCAACAGGATTCAGCTCACACCGGTATACTTCTTCAAGGACGATAAAGATGATCACTGATCCATCTAAGTCGTCGGACCCACGAAGGATCGATAGGTAACTAACCCCCGCAGAAGACCCACACAGGATCGGGCTCACACAGAACCTGTAGGCGCTGGCTCACACAGAACCGCTGAGCGCAAGGACCCACACAGGATCGGGCCCACACAGGACCTATAGCACTGATCCACGTAGGATCGCTGAGTGCTGTAGTCGTCGTCGTCGAATCCACATAGGATCTCTGTACTGTCGTCGTCGAATCCACACAGGATCTCTGTACTGTCGTCGTCGCAGTCACAGTAGCAGTCGTAGCAGTAGAACAGTCGCAGCCAGCACTAGGGTTCCCGCACACAGCTAGCTCATTCGGAGGGTCCGCTCCACGAGCCGAGAGGCTGATACATCAACTGTCACGAAGACCAGAGTTGATGTATCCAAAAGTTCCGTATCAACAACAGGAACTCAACGCAACAGACGGCGCGTCGATCGGACGCCCGGTCTGAGAGTTATCGACATTTTCGTCTCCGGGGCCCGGTTGGTTTTTAAGGCAAAACCAACCCGACCGTACTCCACCTGCGTTCAAACCTCGGGCGGAGTATGCCAAAAGATCCGTCTCACTAAGAGGAACACAACGCGACTGACGGCGCGTCAATCAGACGTCCGTAGCTCAAGATATGAGCGTTTCCGCTCCGAAGGCCCGGTTGGTTTCGTGAACGAACCAACCCGGCCGAACTCAATGTTAACCGAAACCGTGAGTGCAATATATCAAAACGACCGTCTCGATCCAAGGATCGCGTTGCCGCAGACGGTTCGTCGATCGGAGGTCCGAGGCTTAAGTTATGGGCCAAAAACCAAAACTGGTTCGAAACGGGGGGGTTCGGGTCCGGGCCGACCCGGCCCGACCCCCCCCCCCCCCCCGGGGCGGCGGCGGCGGGCGGCGGCGGCGGCGGCGGCGGCGGCGGGCCGCGGCGCACGCGGGGGGCTAAGCCCCGCTTCTTCAGAAGGGCGGCGCGGCTTTGCCGCGCCGTTTGCAACAAATCGGCCCCCCACGTGGGGGCCGGTTTTAAAATTAAACCGGGGGGCTGCTGCCCCCCCCCCTTCCATGGAACCGCCCCCCTCATTATGAGGGGGGTTTTAAAGAACCGGCCGGGGAATTAAATTCCCCGGTTTTAAGTCATCCAGCCGGCCAGCTGGCCGGCCGGTTTTTACCAACGGGACCGGAAATTCCGGTCCCGCCTTTGACTTCCGACGCCGGCGGCCCGGCCGCCGGTCTCCTCTTCCGCCGCGGCCCGGATCCGGCCGCGGTCTTCTCGTCCCGCCGCGGCCCGGAACCGGCCGCGGTCTTCTCGCCCCGCCGCGGCCCGGAACCGGCCGCGGTCTTCTCGTCCCGCCGCGGCCCGGAACCGGCCGCGGTGTTCGTCGTCCGGCGCGGTGCGATGGCACCGCGCCCCTTTCGCCGTGCCATGAATCCTTTCAACGCGGCGTGACGGCATCGCGTTCTTGAAGATTTTTCCTTGGCGTAGCGCGACGGCGCCGCGTAAATTATTTGTACGATCATCCACGTGGTGCGACGGCACCACGCCACTTTGCTTCCACCGCAAGAATTAAACAAGAACAATGGAGGGGGGGTTCGGCCGTGTTCGTGCGGTCCGGCCCCCCTCACGTTAAAAAAATAACGCAACTCAAAATAAAATCAAGTCACACGTTAGTCTTGATAAAATCACGATCAAGAATAAAATAAGGAAACCAAAAGAAATCGACAACCCCTACCTTGGTTAAGGTTCAAAGATTCGTCTACGCTCCGCGGAAGACGGCGTCGCGGAGGTCGGGTGTCGCGGTCGTCGTTCGTCAAATCCGTTGACGAGGAGTTATGCCTGAAGAGACACGTCGTTGGCGGATCTTCGTTTGCCGACGAAGAAGGTCCGAGGAGGGTGCGGCGTTCCCTCTTGTTGACACCGAGGACGAAGAAGAGGGGCGTCGTTCTTCGTCGGAGTTTGAGCGTTCTTCGTTCTTCGTCAGAGCTTGAAGATGAAGAGGAGCTCTCCAAAGGACAAACAAAGAACCCACAATAAAATAAGACTACTTCTTATTTTATTAACACATAACACAAAAGATTTTCAAAGTTTGAAATTCAAAAAGACTTAACTCCCATAATTAAATAAGAGTAACTTAATCCAATTAATTAGGGGTTAAGTATGTTGAGAGAATTTGAAAAGATTTGGGGTTCGTGTGGGCCCCACCACACTTAATCCTCCCAAGGGAGGTTAAGTGGGTGTGGGTCCCACTTCCAACCTCCTTTGATAGGTTTTAACTTGTTGTAATAAAATTGTTCTTCACAATTTTATTTAACTCAAACTATAAACCCCAAAACGTAACTTTCAACCCGCAACAAACGCAACTCCCGAAAAGGTCTCTTTAAGCGAATATCGGCGCTGTGAGTTCATCGGTGCCCTCGGATTTCAATTCCGAGCACCGGATCAAAAGTTAGGAATTCCCGCTCGTTCGTTCACTGAACGTACCCGAGCCAAACTTGGAAATTAATTCTGGGCACTCCGGGCCTCGGAATCAGGTGCCGTCTGAAACCGCGCTCTTGTAAAATTCTAAAGAAAAATAAGAAAAAAATTTCCCTTGAATTTTACGGGTCTTTACAATGGTATTCAGATTTAAGAGGTCCCACATTGATGTGTTTCTAGGATAATGTGGTAAGGGTTCTAAATAAACTCATCCAATAGGTTTCGGACATGTTTAGGTCTTAGATATTACATTATCTTTCTATTTTATTTAAATCGTTAAATAATGAGGTCATCGCTGCATCATCATGATGTCATAAATAATATAATTTATATAATGACTAAAAATTATAAAAAAACTACTATGATGTAGAAAACCTTTTTATCTTTCCAATGAACATTTATAGTCAAAAATCTGATTTGTGTAACCCCATGTAAAAATTGTTTTAGGAAAACATTTCATGTTTATCTCATTTTTACTTTAACTTTAAATAAAAAGATAGTAATGTCATTTTCCAACCAAAGTGGCTTCATGGGGTACCCAAGTTGACCCATGGGGTATCTTGGTCGGCCATGACACATACAATGAGGTTACGACATGTGTCAAGTGCATTTCATATTATTAAAACATTATTTTTACCTTAAACTACACTAATTGCCTCTAATCGCGATTAAAAACTTAATAAGTTACTATTCACCAAAAAATTATTTTTATCCCATTGAACGACATTTTACTTCTTAATGACAACCATTTATGTCAGACTTTTGAAATTCAAAACACAAAGATGGAAAAATTTCATTTAAACGGAAAAATCAGTTTTTATAAGTACCACTTAGTGGTTTCACTATTCATCCAAAATTGAGGTTTTTAAGAAAAATCCCAAAAATTCACCCTAATCTATATTTGATATTCTGAATTCAAAAATGTAGTATATTTTACAAAATTCAAAACATATAAGTCACATTAATTAATTTAATAATTAATTTCCTCTGTCAGAGCAAATAGCGTGTTTTTATGAAACAATAAGTATCAAAGATTGACACTAGTTTAAGTCTGATTTCAAAGTGAAATTAAATCCAACGACCACTATTGGATTTAATGGTAAAAATATATTCTAATTTCACTTTAAAATCAATTAAAAAGATAATCTAATCATATAAATAAATTAGATAAAAAAAGGTTTTGAATTAAAATACAACATTTTACACTATTTATTAAAAATGAACTTTATCAGAAAGATACCAAAAATTTACACAAAGTAAATTTTGATGTCCCAATTCTTAATAAGAGTTTTATTTGGTCCAAAAGGATGTATAAGAGTGAACAAAACTATATTTAATGACGGTTCTCCATCAAAAGGCGATAAGTGAACTTTTAGTGAAAACTAGGGCATATACGCCTAAAATTGAATTCTTTCCGTATTTTATGCCTTTATCTTTTATTGGATAAATGTAAAAACATTTAAAAACATATATAATCATATTTTAGTTATTTCTATCCATTTCCTCTAATACAACAGCTAAATGATAATTACCATTTAAAATAATAATATTTTATTATTAGAGTGCAACGTAAGATTCCCAAGAAACTCGTTTTTGTGTGTTGGGTACGCCATCGAGCATAGCATCAACTTTAAAGTCATATTAATATTTTATTAAAAAATATGGATAAATTTGAAAATTTCATATTCTTTATTTACCTAGGGTGTTACATCCTTCCCTCCTTTTGAGAATTGCGTCCTCGCAATTTTTAAAATTGAGCTGGGAATCATCTTTGAAAGTCCCACATCGGAAAAAGAGTCGGTAAAACAATCACTTTAAAATAAAGAAAGATAAGTACAGAGGTCACCCGAGTTAAGCCATAATAGGATTCTGTGTAGGAAAACATGGACATGGAATAAAAGGCAAAGGGTCATGTTCTTGAGGGAGAGTGATAGTAAACTTGTCTAGGAGAATGTTAACCATAAGAAAATCACAAACTAGTGATGGGTTAAATGGTATTCGATTCCCTAGTAGGAAAAGTTAATAGAAAACATTTTTGTTTTAAGTTACATTTTATTGAGGATTTTATTCATAAGGAAACATAATCACTTATCATGTTGACTTTCACCTTTTACTAGATTCCTTATTCAAACTAATATTTTTTTCCAAAAGACGAGTATTTAGGGAGACTTGTTCGCATTAAGAGTACTATAATCAACTTCTAGAGAATAACCTAATCCACCAAAGAGAACTATATACATCCCATGCCTTTAGGCTTTAACCAAAACCAAAACCAAAAAGGTTAGTACAAGGTCAGATAATCCAGAAAAGGATAACCCATTAAAAAGAAAATCTATGCTTAATCTCCAAAATTTGTCCAACAAAACCCAAAGTTCAACAAGGACTATCCGATAAACAATTTGTCTATAAAATTATTCAATGTAAACCAATATATGTTTGAAAACCAAATATTTGAAAGATTTAGTCACATAGTCTTCCAAGTTAAATCGTAACATTTATCTCCAAACAACATCAGTTACTCTGAAAGTCTCGTATTGAAAAGTAATTAACATAATCACATATCCTCCATGATAGGATAATCATTTTCATAAATAACCCAAAATCAACTTACTATTAATTCATAAAATCATATAACTAAAAATAATCAGTCAAAATAACCAGGGACTTCACGTAGTCCAGTGGTAGGTGATAAATACCAGTGGCACTTTGGTTGTGGGTTCGATTCCCGCAGCTTTGTTTGACGTGACGGGTTGTCACACGGTCTGCGTGTTGTCCTTTTTCCAAAAGTATATAATTCTTAAATCATTCCCCAAAAAGAGATAAAATAATCAAAAATGATCATAACATATTTTAACCTCATGTTTATCTCATGCCTTAAATTTTCCAGCATATCATATAATAACCCACAATTACCTCAGAAGTAAGGATAATATAAACTCTAATGGTTACCTTTATAATTATTACCTGAACTTCCACATCGATTGGCCATCTCATACATGATGCATTACAGAACATACCGAGGTTCAAGTGGTTGATCATGACTCATTGATATTTGTTTTAGAACAACCACGAGTTTCCTCATTGAATCCTCCATTTTATCTATTATCTTAATCAGAGAACCACCACAGTTTCCTTCAAACCTGTCGTCTCTTTGGTGCCTGCTAGATCCATCCATTCACTAAAAATGGAAATGTCAGTGTGAGTATATCAACAAAACCATCATGTACTAACGAGGAAGTTAAACACTAAGATATACTTACTCATTCACTTTATCTAAAACTAGGACTCTTTCTGAAATCCTAACCATTATGGTAATGTCACTTATGCATAAAGAATAACCTAACCTCTAAAGTTATCTAAACCGACCTTTAATACCAACTATAAGGCCCTAGCCTTAAACCTTACTTAATCTTGAGTTATTAAAAGATTACACATTGAGGATCTTTCCAGGTTTAGAGTTTTAGAGAATTAGGACATAACTATTACATCTCAAAATATTACAAAGTAGAAACTTTTACTAAGTTTCCCTAAAAAAACATTTAAAAGAAACATGTCCAGTTCCATGTTTTAGGTTGCATGACTTTCCCTTGATCCCATCCTTGACCCTATTCCACGTTATTTCATGTGAAAAAACATTTCAAAAAAATGGGATGAGCATAAAAAGCTCAGTAAGGGTTATAAAAATATGGAAAGGAAACATGAGTACATATATAAATAAGAATGAAATCAAACTTTACCCATAAAACATAGGCACTTTAACATACATCATAAAACCATGAATAAATCATAGAAATCATAAGACATAAAGGTAACTTGAGGAATTCATAACATTCTTACATAGGGAGTAACCCCTTTGGTTACGTTTGGAATACCCATCACAGTATATTCCCTAAATCACTTCGGAGAAACCTTAACGTTTCACTCCTTCATGTTACCCAATGCATTGGAGAGTTATATCGGGCTCACCCGCCCATAGTTTATCACGGAACCACCCATTTTCATAACAATGCCCAAGAACCATAACATAAACTTATCGCATAAAACATGCATAAAGGAAGCATAACATTTCGACATTTCAATCACAATATAACATTTTAGTATATTGAAATAATGAATCCATTCAAAAAGAAACCATTTCCAAAACCATTTAAAACATTTAATAAAGAGATTTTTGAATCAAAGTGTCCCATACCACCTAGAAGCTTTTAAAATTTTAAACCAATAATATCCATATAAATAAATCCTTAAAACCATTTTGAAAACATGGATATTAATAAGAATAAATAATTGAAACATTTAAAGAGATATTTTGGTTAAAGGGGTTCTACCAAAATTAGAGACACTTGAATACAATAATTGAGGAATACCATTTAGTCAGAACGTTATAATATCATGAGAATAAATTTATTCATGATATAATATTCCAAAGGACAGTATATACACCATATAAGAGTGAATTGGTGCATAACAACAAAGAAGTCTCAATAGAAATGTCGAATGTGATGAATTCCCTTATAAAGAAGGTATCCTTAAATTAAGGATAATTAAATCTCAAAATTATGTGTGAAAAACATAAATACACCCAATATAAGTGGATATTAAGTGTAAAACAATAAAAGTTCATTCACACATATTCAAAATATGACATATTCAATAACTACATGTTGAACCCAATGAAATCGAAATTGGGTTAAAAAGTTCCTTTGGTAAAATTAGGCAGCCTAACGACATCACTTCTAAATTCAGAAAATGAGTTGATGAGAGATAAAAAGGGAATATAATCACTTGGAAATAAAATTTACATCCATAAGGATATAAAATAACATATCCCAACATAATATTATGTGAATTAAAAGACATAACAAAAAAAAGACTTTTAAAAACAGGAGGGTGAAAGGTCCCCTTACCGAATTGGGTAACTTTCGAAACGTACACCTCGTGGAAGAAGGGTCATAAAATGAAGATGTGAATACCCATAAATGAAATTATACTATAGAAAGTGTATTATAATGGGTAGTACATACACCACTCAAATGAAATTGTGGAAAATGTAGCATAAATCCCACGGGAATAAAAGTGAGATGAAAAATCCCTTACGAAAACTCGGCAGCCTAACAGCGCCACTTAAAACTTCCAAAATGGATTGATGAGTGAGAATAGGCTCTCTCATCATATTAACATAAAAATTAAAGTAATATTAATATAAAAGAACATCCCAGTAACAAGAAAGATGAGCTTAGAAGGAATGACATAAAAGAGTGTACTTAAAAAGAAAGAGAGGAGTAGGATCCCTTACCTCGGGTCCGACTTGACACGATCGTTCTTTAACGTCCTGAATAATAAACTTGAGTTATTTTACACTTTATTAAGATCCTTTTTCTAGTTCATTATTCCTTTTAGATCACTTATTTCCATGTTATAAACATTATGTAATCATTTAAGTTAATAATGTTTGTTTTGTTGATATTTGGTTCTTAAGTCGAAAGTGGACTTCTTACAATTACATGTTGTTTGTGTGGTCAAATGTTCATTATATCCAGAATTATATTCATGATTTGGATATCATATATATCATATATATCCAGAATATACATGTATTTATAATATTACATAATCATTTAGAGGTAAGAAATGAAATGCACCGTTCATGGAGACGGTAAGCCGTACGTACGCATGAACGCTACTTTCATTTCTATTTCATATTTTTATGGAATGGAATAATAATGATATATACGTATATTATAATTCTAGTATAACATAATATATAATAACTTTAAATGAATCCATTATACGTCCCACATATGGCATTAACGAATCACATCACTTTGAGGGGGCGGTATTCCGCACTTCCATAAATGAAGATATCGCGTTTGCCCATAATGGAAACCATAAAGGTATGCCCAGAATGAAAAATACAAAAGCTTAAGGAAAAAATAAACATATTATATATCATATATAAATATAGTGTCATCTTAATGGACACCTTTGAAGGTGTTAAAAGAATGTTGAACAATCATCGTTTCGGGAGGCCGAAATTTGCCATCCATGGAAACAATATGTTCTTTAACCATTATATGTAGGTGTGTGAAAGTGTAGCTCGAATACTTATTATAACAACATCCTAGTATATTTATGATACTGTATTTTTTTACAAAAGAAATGAATAAAAATATTTTAGGGGGTTGGAGAAGCAAAATAATACAAAAGGACTCAAGTGAAGACATTACCTTAAAATCGGGTAACTACCTTTGGTTTGAACTCAATGGCTTCCTTGGGAAGACTTCTGCCCAAAGTGAGGCTTCAAGGAGTAAGAGAGGTAATTGAAGAGACAAAATGGACAGATTTTGGCCGATCTAAAGGCTTTGGGAGTGTGGGTAAGGAGGTAGAGGTGGGGGCCTTTTATAAGAGGAGAGGAGGGGCACTCTTGGAAGGTAAAGAAAAGTCACATTATTTTGAAATGGTTTTCGGATTTAAGAGGTACCACATTGATGTGTTTAGAGGGTATGGTGATAAGGGTTCGAAATACACTCATCCAATAGGTTTCGGACATGATTAGTTCTTAGATATTACATTATCTTTCCATTTTATTTAAATCATTAAATAATGAGGTCATCACTGCATCATCAGGATGTCAGAAATAATTTAATTTATTTAATTTATAAAAATTATAAAAAAACTACAATGATGTAGAAAAGCTTTTTATCTTTCCAATGAATATTTATTGTCAAAAATCGTATTTTTGTAACCCCATGTAAAAATTGTTGTAGTAAAACATTTCATGTTTGTCTCATTTTTACTTTAACTTTAAATAAAAAGATATTAATGTCATTTTCCAACCAAAGTGGCTTCATGAGGTCCCCAAGTTGACCCATGGGTTTTCTTGGTCGGCCATGACACATCCAATGAGGTTAAGACATGTGTCATGTTCATTTCGTATTATTATAACATTATTTTTACCATAAACTACACTAATTACCTCTAATCGCGATTAAAAACTTAATAAGTTACTATTCACCAAAAAAATTATTTTTATCCCATTAAACCACATTTTACTTCTTAATTACAACCATTTATGTCAGATTTTTGAAATTAAAAACACAAATATGGAAAAATTTCATTTAAACGGAAAAATCAGTTTTTATAAGTACCACTTAGTGGTTTCACTTTTCATCAAAAATTGATGTCTTTCAGAAAAATCCCAAAAATTCACCCTAAGCTATATTTGATATTCCGAATTCAAAAATGAAGTCTATTTTAAAAAATTCAAAACATATAAGTCACATTAATTAATTTAATAATTAATTCCCACTATCAGGGCAAATAGCGTGTTTTTATGAAACAATAAGTATCAAAAGATTGACACTAGTATAAGTCTGATTTCAATGTGAAATTAACTCAAATGACCAATATTGGATTTAATGGTAAAAATATATTCTAATTTAACTTTAAAACAAATTTAAAAGATAATCTAATCATATAAATAAATTAGATAACAAAAGGTTTTGAATTAAAATACAACATTTTACACTATTCATTAAAAAATGAACGTTATCAAAAAGATACCAAAAATTTACACAAAGTAAATTTTGATGTCCCAATTCTTAAGAAGAGTTTTATTTGGTCCAAAAGGATGTATAAGAGTGAACAAAACTATATTTAATGATGGTTCTCCATCAAAAGGCGATAAGTGAACCTTTAGTGAAAACTAGGGTATATATGGCTAAAATTGAATTCTTTCCGTATTTTATGCCCTTATCTTTTATTGGATAAATGTAAAAACATTTAAAAACATATATAATCATATTTTAGTTATTTCTATCCATTCCCGCCAATACAACAGCTACATGTTAACTACCATTTAAAATAATATTATTTTATTATTAGAGTGCATCGTAAGATTCCCAAGAAACTCGTTGTTGCGTGTTGGGTACGCCATCGAGCATAGCATCCCCTTTAAAGTCATATTAATATTTTATTCACAAATATGGATAAATATAAAAATTTCATATTCTTTATTTACCTGGGGTGTTACAAAATCGATAATGAAACAAAGTAATAACAATTATATTGTAGAAGGTGTATAAATTATAAAAGACTTCCAAAATATAGTATAATAAGAAACCCAAATGCAGTATATCAATATATATAACAATGGGTACAATGTTAAAAAAGACACAAAAATTTTCACCCAAAACATTCCAGATACTTTCATGGATCAATGAGCATTATCACTTATTATACATATACCTCAGTAATTTACCTTAAATAGACTCCAAATCATGATACCTATAGGATAATATAGTTTCTTTTGCAGTGTGTGAGAACAAAACCCAGCAGGGTCACTACAATGGTTTTGTAGAAGAAATATAAATATAGTTAGTATATTGAAAAATGATGGTAAAAAAATTAAATCATCAACCACAATTGTCTGAGTCCATCTTTCACTAACTTGTATTCCACAATCCCATTCCCCAAATACATTGGAACTATTCCAATAATGATACTACATTCATTTATTACATTCCATGAAAGTGATATAATGACCTCATGTTGGTTCAACACCTTATTACCATCAGTTGAATTTCCTAGTTAACCCTTTACAGAATACCTCTCCTCCCACCCTAAGTTGGTCATCTATACTCAAATGATCTCATGTCCAGCTATCGTAAATGGAAAACTATATCGCATTCAAGAAACAATGAATTTCTTCTACGATAGTATTCTGGAACATTAGATTGACTTATCCCATGAATGAATATATTCCAATGTAGACTATGAATTCCAAAGATAAATTACAATACAATCATGAATTCCCAAGTCAATGGAATTTTTTCCAATACCCACACTCCCCATCTAATGGTAAATTTTACCAATGTTAAGTATCCCAATCATATTCATACCTAATTTAGTTTTCCATAAGATCTTTCGTACTAGCATGTGTGTCACCTCATTGCAAGAAAAACTAGTTATATCATGTTACCTTATGAAGGAGCCATGAAAACATCCATAAAAACACATATCAATCATGGGTCTCAAAAATATGATTTTAGATATGGTGTCAGATTATTAATATCATTTAATATACACAACAACCAGCATCATTAAAATTTTATCCAGATCTGGTCCATGTAATGTTAAACCATAACTCTTCTATGTTATCATTATATAGTCAAAAATTCATCATTTACATGATCGTAGATCAGTATAAACAATACTGATAATGAGATGATAAAAATAAGCTATTTTAAGAAGGATAAGCAATTTATATACCCATATATGGAATAGTTTTGATATTAAATGATTCCAAAAGGGGGAGGATTATGTGTTAGTATGTTAGGGATTCTGTCAATAACATATTCAGGAACTTCTAATGAAAAATCGACATTTTCCCATATTTTAAAATAAGAAACAAATTAAAATGGTTAGATAATGTATCCATTTTTTAAATTTCAAACAACTTCTCATATAGTGTGTTTATGTTCATCATCGTTGTGGTGGATATGAGAACAGTAATCCCTAATCACTTGACATTATGACCCACCGAGGTTTTTTTAGAATCATTATTGATTTAGAATGAAATAAATATCTTCTATGAAATTGTTATCCTTCTATAACCATTGCTAAATGGTGGTCTTAAAACATTTCAAGATTGACTGTACACCCATTCATGGGAATTTCCATCATCCCATATCATAAATATATCATCATGGTGTTAAACGGCCAACACAATGAAATGAACCTATCTTTAGTGCATTTAAAAATACCAAATACATTTTTTACCACACCGTGAGACTTAAAAAATATCCAAAACTCGAAATTAACCATCCCATGTGTCTATAATTACATACCATTATATCTAATGATGATTCACATGAGTTAAATAGATGAATAAGTTTTATATTTCAGGTTCCCTACTATTCAGGTCAAAATTATCAAAATCGATAGTTAATTAAAAAAATATACATTATCATTCATGATAGTTCACTATCAACTCATCTGGATCCATTAACAATAATAGTATAATTTCTAAAATACATTTTCAATCACATTTTAATGACATAATTTCAAAATATACAATAAAATTATTCTATAGATAATTGAAATGAACTCATAAATAAATGAATATATCTCTACATAACCAACAGAGCCATTAAATATTATCTATTTTATTATAATATATCATATTTTCAATGGACTATTCATTCTATAAATAATTGTTTTATATACAAAACTATATCTATAAATTTATAGGATAATTTGTTTTATCCACTAGTTTGAAAAAAGAATAGGGATCATGTTTTTTTAATGTAATATTCTTTTACATCATTCAATTGAGAATATTTTTTATTAAAATTTCAATTTTGTACAGTTGATTATATCCATTCACAAATTAAATATTTTGAAAAACATTATTTTTATTATTTTCACTATGCTTACTAAATATTTATTTTTAAAGTATAATTATTCAAACAACATTGATATATAGTGAATTTACAAAAAAATATTTACATTTTCTTACAAAATAGCTAGTTGTACCATGAATTATAGACCCTATAATTTAAACAAGAACATATAAAATTTCAATATCTATGAATATCAAGATTTTTCTAAATTACCATTTTTCATTTTATTTTTATAATTTATTTTAAAATTAACTGTAGTATATAAAGATATATATCCAAAAGAAATATAATTTTATTAACATCGATACTATTTGAACACTTCCAAAATTTCTTATAACATGTATTGAATGATATTGATATTGAAAAGAAATTTATACATATCCCACTAAAACACTGTAAATATTCTCTCATATTAAATTATTAATAAAAATTCGTACTTCCTATAATAGTGTTTTCTATCTTCCATTAATTCATTCATTGTATTTTATGTAAAACCATTGGAAATAATCAATATTGTTAATTAATTTACCAAATGAAAATATAATGATTTATTCTATAATTTTATAATAAAATACTTTTATATAATATGAGTATTCATTGAAAAAATATTCTGTTAATTTTATTAATAAAATTTTTCTTACTTTTTTCAGTCATTATTCATTAGATATCTTGGATTTAAATAACAAAAAACATCAGTTATAAATAGATAAGGAATGATTAATAATTTTTATCATATTTATTTATGATATAATTAATTTTACAGTGT
Source organism: Viscum album (assembly GCA_963277665.1). Classification (NCBI taxonomy): domain Eukaryota; kingdom Viridiplantae; phylum Streptophyta; class Magnoliopsida; order Santalales; family Viscaceae; genus Viscum; species Viscum album. The sequence continues at coordinate 879,875,248 of OY728148.1, read as the reverse complement.
CTCTTGAATATACAAACACCTAAACAAATTATATGTGAATTATTAATATCTAAAGAATATACGAAAAACGAGTTTATTTTTAAAAGATAATGTATTTCAATTGAGTTATATATTCTAGCTTACATGAATAATAAATGGCACCTTGATTGATTTATTCTCTTTACCCGAGAGTATAAATAATAGTAAATTAACCTAAAATACTCTTAATATTTAAAAGCATGACTTAATATATTAAGCAAATGACAGATTATTAAATAAATAACTCATAATTGGATTTATAACCTCAATAAATTTTTAATATAATTGATATTATACATCTATTTTCATTATCGAATGAATGGGTTAATAAATATTTGAATAATACAGTATAAATTTTCTATAGAATATATCAAGATTGAAAAAGATTTTTTCACACCTCACTATGGTGGGTGTATAGTGATTTTAAATGAATTCTACCTGAGATTTAAAAATATGAATAAATAAAGTATAAAACTTTTTCCCAAAAAATATATTCCAACACAATATAGTTAAATTCTCCAAAATTTTGAATCCAATTTTATGCATAAAATATCATTTTTATTAAGAAAAATAATTCATAAACAATCCTAGTTGATTGAAACTGTTATAAAAATAAATTAATGAATATATTAATACATGTATTCAATAAATTTAATTCAATATCCATCATAAAAAATTGATATATTGTTTTGCAGGTCATTGTAATATAATATATATTACTCTATAATCAGATATTATAAATATGTATTTATAAAATTATCTATTGGTTTTATTTTTAACTTACAATGTGGTTTAATACTAAATGTCCTTCCAATGAATAATTAAAATTTCTCCAAGTAGAAATATAAATATTGAATCAATTTATGATATGTTATGGTAATACCATGATAAATTAAGTTTTAATGAAAAATAATTTATATTGTATTCATAAAACACAAATCCATGTATTAATAGAATATAGATATAATATAAACTTGTAATTATTTATATCAAACAACTATTTCCTTATTGCTGAATTTGGGGGTATGGATATGAGTATTCAAATATTGATATATATTTATAATTATCTCAATAAAGAAATTTAATGGATTAATTTTTTCAAAATAATTGACCTTGTTTTTTGGAAAGTCATATTATGCTTCAAAAATGTAATCTCTTCGAAAAATATTTTTTATTTGATATTATGAATGTTATTTATAATTAATTTTTATCACAAATAGAAATATTATATTATAATAGTAATATTACTATTAAAATCAATATTTAAATAATAAATATGGGTTATATTTATTGTTTTTTTATAAAATTATTGATTATTTAGTGAATACAAAAAAATATGGATATTTGAAATAATTTCTTTTATTTTAAATAAATAAAATAATTTTTAATACCAATTAATTATTAAATTTAGAAATACTATTTTATATAATCTTATAGATTTTTAGTAGTTTTTAATGAATATTCAATTAGAAATAATTATTATAATGATATATGTTAACATTTTTTTTTTAAATTTTTTTTTCTAAATAGAATTTATTAATTATTAAAATTTTATATTAATATTTATTTAATAAATTTATATATATTGAATATCTAAAAAATCATATTATAATTGATCTAAAGGAGGCCTACGGATGAATATGTAACCATCTTACGCATCATATTTCAATTTATCTATTATTTAACCTCCTATAAATATATTATATTCATAGTAAAATATTTATTTCATTATTTTTAAAAGAGATAAATGATTTTATGACTATGGAACCACCACATTTCACCGTATTTTCAATGAAATTAAATGTTAAAGTATCTCTCATTGATTTTTGTGGACTATCACCTCCATATAGCGATATAATTAATTTTTCACTAGTGTCATTAATGAATGGTTGTTATTCAGGGTTTCTATTTATATATGATATTTTTTACATAATTATTCATATATAATTATATTATTTTATACACCATATTAATGTTTCATCTATTGAAAGATGATAACACCACTCTTTCATACGTGTCGACTACAAATTACATGATGTAACGATTCATTTTTCACTTATACATTACATAGATTTTAATAAGGACATATATGAGGAATATATATATATATATTATTTACAACATAATTAGGAATAAATATGGGTTAAAAAATATTTATATTTCATTAATTCTATTTGATTGAAAATTTTAAAAGTGTTCACGCATACCTATAGCCTACAATCTCTATTATAGAGTAAATATTTATTATCTACCAATTATTGATGATCATGAATAGGTATTTTATCAATATATATGATATTTATATTATTACTTAAATTCTATAAAATATGTAACAATTTTTAAGGTATATGTTCTGGAACATCCAATCCGAAATATCCATTGAAAACAAAATATTTTACACCTTGATATAATGACATTTTATGGTAATTTTTTCTTAGATCAATTTTTTTTCTATGAGACATATTCCATATACAATACATTTTTCATTTTTTCATGTATATAATGAACTTGAATAATTTTTTTAATTCTTATATAAATGATGTGGATTTAAAAAATCTTTATATTCCTCTCCCATTCAATATGTTTGTATTCATAGGCTAAATTTTTAATGTTATATCATCTATACTTTTTTATTTTGGTCATATATTATGTTTTAAACCAATTAAATTTTACGAGGTTTGAATACATAGCCTATATAATGTTATATTATCTATATACTAATTTTTATTTATTTAACGATACTTTTTATTCTGTTATATAATTTTTCTTATAATTGAAAAGATACAAATGTGTTAAGATATTTATATTTTAATTTCATTTTAATCATGAAGATTTATAATTGATTTTCCATTTACGAAATTATTTTACCCATTAATGATAAAATAAATTATGATTATTATCATATATTTATCAATTCTATTTTTATTTAGTAGTACTAATTCTTATCTTTTATAATTAACGTGAAAAGAATTTTTTTTAAGAAAAACCAATTTTATTTTCTCTTTTTTCAAGAATAATTTTATTCGCATTTTAGGTTATACATAAATGTTTTTTAGGAATCTAATTTTCTCAGATGTTAATTGAAAGTAATTTTTTCACGTCATATAAATTCTATAAAAATGATTCAATGAAATATTCTTTTTTTTCTAAATGATTTAATTTTTTTATAGAAACTTAGAAGGAAACCATTATTTAAATATACAAGATAAGAAAAAAATTCCTATTTTAATTAAAGATCAATAATTTCATGAATCTGTAAAAAAAATAAAATATTATTCTCTATGAATATTTGATCCTTATTATTTAAAAACAATAAATTTTATATTAGTTATTTGAAGATGAAATGCGTATTTTCCTTAAAAAATGTTCTACTATTATATTGACGAAATTCTTTATCATTAATAAATAATTATGACATTGTGTATGATTTACTAAAGATATGATCAAATGGCACCGTCATTTTTATATCCTAAGATGGGTTATGATTATTAGGATGAGATAGTTGAGATTATTATTTATTTTACATGTGTTATGCTTAATGATATAATATTATATTTAGGTAATTTTTAGATACAAATGAATGTATTATGATTATTAGATGGGTATGCCCAAATTTATATAGTTATGAAATTCAGTGGGTAAATATTAATGTTATATTATCTACAAGGGAATATAGTTTATTATCTAAATCCCAAAATATGGTATATTGGGGGTTATCCATTTCCCAAAAGAGGGTACACTAGAGTTTATCACATTCCTAAAGCAGGTATAATAGAGGTTGGCCCTACGATCGAATGTTATGAATTTGTTGGTGGGTATCATTGAGATAATATTTATATTATTATTATTAAGAAAATAATTAGGCCGATAATATTCTCTAACATATAATTTTATTTCATTTGTTTATTATTCATGTCATATGAATATCCATGATTTTTTCCATGACTCATGATTGTATTCTAGTAATTATTTTTAAAAAATTTAAGTCATTGGTCATGTTATCATATATTTATGCTCATGTTATGATTCTACAATCATTAATATAATTATTTTATCTATACTACTAATTTTATCCCACTATTTTTTATGATTAGTTTTTCACATGATATAAAGATAGGTTTTATGTAAGATATTCCATATAAGGTTTCATGTTTAAAAATACTATGTGGGATATCATGTAGATATTTCTTGTATAGTTTTTTATGTATCTACGATTCTAATGATATTAAAACCTTATTGTTCTAGAAATGGTCATAATTATTTTTAATAAATATTGATCCTATATGATGTAATGTAATAAATAAAAAGAATAATTTGGTATTGTTTTTAAAATAGTAGGGTGTCGTTAATGATTGGCGGTTTGGGATAGAAATAATTAGTGAAAAAATAGATATATTTTTAAGTATGAAACACCATCCTATGTTTTTTTAGTGTTTAGATTATATAGATTTACATAAAAACCCTTTATAGATAGAATATGTTGGTTTGGTTTTAGAAAATCCTAATCTATGGTTAATGAAACCAATAATAGTTTTCCGAATATATGTCAAGCATCATTGTGGTTCATAGTGAATATTATCTAAAGGAGAATATAGTATAGATCTTTTAGGGGATATGAATGGGTGAATAATGATTTTCTATTAAAAATTATGATCAATTTTAAAAGATGAGATATTTTGATTTCTTATACTAAACATAATGTTTCATTTATTTGAATGAATGTTTCATGATTTTAAAATTAAATAAATGATTTTTCATGAAATATAAAAATGATTATTTTTTCTGACAATGCCTTTTTATGTTGTAGTCAATGGATTAAACTATGATCATTCAAGTTAATGTTGAATGGTAGTGATAGTTGAATTAATTTAAATACGATAAGATAAATAAAATCGTATAATGAAAGTAAATCCATATAATTTTTATGAATTACCTATCATGATATATGAATAAAAATGTAAACTCTAATAAGTTTCCTGTTGCATAAAATAAGAGTAGGATTTTTTATGAATTTTTTATTTCGAAATGACTATATATGAATTAAATTTCAATATTATTTATCTCAATATTTTTGTAATAAGCCCAAGTGAAAATTTTCCCAATAAAGAGGAAGTTGTTTTCAATATTGAAATGAAGGCCACATAGAAATGATTTACGGATGAATTCAATTTTTCTATATGGGATATATATATATGTTATATATATTTATTCCCTAATCCAATGTATAAATACAAAACCAAGGATGTTCCTATGTTATTCAAATAATTGAATAGGAATAGTTAATTTTTTTAAGTATTTTGATTTATGAAATCAGTTTTAGAACTGTTTATAATTTTTTTTCAGTTTATAATAATCATGAAACACATAACAATGGTACATTAATAAACATTAATGAGGATTTTCAAAAAAAATTGCATGATGATGATATACCATAAAATATATTTCATGGTAAGTGGATATTATTGTAAAAAACATAATTAATGGATATATAAACCATAATATATAAATGATACTAAGATAATAATGATTAAATTGGATAATAATATGATTTTTTATAATAAATATTTTAATAATGATGGCCTTTGAATAGATTAGTAATTTTATGAAAAAAAGGTTTATGTTATCATTAGTTAAGTTTTGTTCAATTTTTGATTTATGGAATATAATAGATAATATAAAATTATATTTAATAAATAAATATAGAATTATAATTTTAAATAAAATATGATTTTTTTATGTTTTATGATTGTTCATGTTATTTTGGGATATGATTTTCATGGTTTAAGTTAAAATATGATTAGGGTAATCGCATATTTTGTATCTGAGCTAATGAGTTACATCATGTTTCATGGGGATAAATTTAAAACATCATCTTAAAAAATATGTTATAATTGTTTTGAATATTTATATTTTAATTTCATTATACCAATTTTAGTCAATTAATAAGGATGATTATTTATGTGACGCATTTTGTCAAACATTGGTTATAATTAATGAATTTTAAGAGGTTAATGTATTATATTTATCGATATTTGATAACTAGTTCAAACTATTTTCGTTTTGATAATTATTTAGTGATAGAAGATATTATTGTTCATTATTTTATAGATTTTATGGTATGCTAAATAATAATTTTAATAATTACAAAAAAATATCAATTCATAGACTATTGGAAGATGTGAATTCTAATCAAATTAAAATGAATCGATGAAAATGTGCATATGAAATGGAATGGATTTAATTAAGTTAATTTTCCATGTTTCATATCAAAATAGAAAGATTAAATTATAATTATTTTTAGAATCATGAAATAAAAATATTAACCTTTTAACTTTTTTTATTATTAATTTTTTTCTCAGTTTTCCCCTGACATATTTATGGTATTGTTGTCATTAATTCTATTATTAGTGTATGTCATATCACTCTTTATTAATCCTTTGATGTATTTTTTCGCCTACATTCATATAGTATAAATTCCCCCTAATGTTATCATTTTACTGTAACTAAATTATGTGTCACTTGATGAAACATTTATGAGTCCCTTTTTATGTTTTAAAAAGACATTTTATTAACAATCATTATAATATGGGGTTTTAGTGATTATATTTTCAGAAATTGATCCTTCGAAAGATAATATAAAATTACTAGGGAAAAATTCATTTGTTTAGGGAATAATGTAAACCCTAAAAAAATAGTTTTAAATAAAAATATGATATAGAGATTACGTAACACAAAAAACATATATATACGGAAATATAGATATATTATTAAAATATTTTTAATTACGTGTAACTATAGTAATATATCTATTTAATTTGAATATATGAATATGATTAACAAAATTAAGTAATATATATATATATATATATAATATTTTAACTCAAAAAAAATCTATTCATTTATGAATTGTAAATAATAAGTCCACTTTTTTAGTGAATTCATAATATGAATCAAATTTTCATTAGCGTCAAAAATTATTTTTATATCATTATCAGCATGGAAATGAAAAAAAAATTTAAACCTATTTAAAAATATAATTTTATAAATAAAATATAATTTTATAATTTATAACATCAAAATTAACATAAAATAAATTATATGATTTTTATAAAATGATTTATTTTTTAGTGAATTGATAGAAATATTATCAAAAATTGTACTCTGCATTTTTCTAATTATAACTATAAAAAAAATTAATAATAAATTTTCTATTAGTTATTAACATGAATTAAGATCATTTTTATTTATAATTACATTCTAAAACCAATTTTAATATGATATAATAATTATATTTTTATTAGTTAATCAATAATTTGGTTTAAAAAAAACTGAATTTCATTACATTTTTTAAAATTATATTAAAATTAAATATTTCTATTTATTGATATATAATCATTATAAGATGTACAATATATGGAATCGGATTTTTAAAATTTGGTAAACATGCCCATTAACATTTTTTCATTATTAATGGTAACTGTAGAAAATATTTTTCACCTCGATAAGGGTAGAATTAGAAAAAATTGGTTAAAACTATGAGATAAGGACACCAAATCCTCAACAAAAATAGGCATTTATTTCATTATGTGTGATTACATTTACAATATTAGTACTAAATTTTATTATGTGGAATTATCATTCCATGATTATTAGATAACAGCAATTATATTATATTCTATAAATAATAATCAAAACATGTCAATCGCCTGCTTTTAATATCCAAAATATGATCACATAATGATAAAATATTATCTAAAATTAATATTCAATGTTATTTTTTGATTAATGAATCTATGTTCTGGATGGTAAAATTTCTATAATTTTAATATTTGGGTAATTACATTAAACAATTTAGAAACACTAATAGAGTTCTTGATAATGTAGTTGAATAATCAATTAATGATTTTTGTAGAACAATAAAGGATTTTTTTTGGGAAAAAAATTTGTTTATAATACTTTTATGGATAGAAAAAATGTATAATATATGTTTAATGCATTATCATTCTTATTCATTTATTATTATTATGCCTTTAATGCCAAATTAAATTAAAGGTGTCACAAATTTCATTAATGATTCTTTATTATATATATAATTTTATTAAATTTTATATGATTAAATGTTTTTCAAATATAAAAGGGTTGTAAAAATGGTAAAAAATTTAATTCCATTAAAAATTTCTAAAAAATTTATCCCTTTTAAGAAAATATAAAATATGTTATAATTGATGAATGATATTTTTTGGTTAATAACAAAAAGGGGTTAACATGAGTTAAATTAAAGAGATGATAGTTATAGTGATCAAAAAACATATATCAATATATAATTTAATTAGTATATTTAAACCCTATATAATCATTTATTTTTAATTATTTTTGATTTTATCCACATGGACATGAATGAAACTATATAATATTTTAACATTTTATAATATTACTATAGTGTGCCTTCCCCTTATTCATATATTCCCCTATGTTATCTTATTTAAAAAATATTGATCCATTTATCTTAACCATTGCCATATGGTTTCGCATATAAACTTCCTAGAACATAAATTTTAATGGATTAGCATTTTCATATTCCACAAAAAATGACTTTTAGAATGGATAAAAAATATGTATACTGAATAAGAGGTAACCATAATACCCAGTATCATTCAATTTAGTATTTCATATTCCTCACCTAAGTCTGTGGTATTCATAATAAAATATTATAACATGCATCTTAATTTTTTTTTAAAAAAAATTGATTATTGATCCACCATTATTAGCCTCATTGCCGTTAAATAGAAGATGATGTATCACTTGTGAAAATGTATAGACTACTATGGCCACATAGAAACACAATTAATATTACATAATTTCAAATAATGTTTTATTATAATTATGGGTTTAATTCATATATATAGTACATTGAACATAATTAATTATATTTAATTATAATGTTTTATATAGCATGCTAAATTATCATTTTTTGGAAAATAATATCATCCCTTGTGAATACATATGGATTACATGATAGCCTAAATGATGTGAATAATATTTAATTTAAATATTAAAAATATATAATATGTAAGAATTTAAGATATTTATATTTCATTTATTGTATAATTATTTTTCTCAAATGATAAAATAACATTTCACATTCTTTTATTCTTTTCTATAATGTCCCAAACTCTAGTAACTAAGGACGGATGTTTACTTTTTTCATTATTATTATATACATGAAATCACATCCCTAAATGAAAAGTATATTAGTACAAATTTCAAAATAGATACATAATTTAAATTAAAATTTCATTTCAAAAAAATATAAATGGTTATTTATTTGAGAATGTTATTATTTCTCTAGGGAATATGCATGCATATCAATCATAAAAAAAATTCTGCTATACTGTGGAAAATAAAAAACAAGAAAGGGGTGAAATAATATCCCATGTAAAGGTATTAATATATAATATTCTGTTAATAAATATTATGCAATCAATATATCATTGTAAATAAATAAAAAATATGACATTTAGTAAATAAAATAATCAGAGTATGGATAAAATAAATGATGATCAAATAATTCCAATATATAATCACATGATATTTAAACATATCAATAGATATTATTAAAAAAATATCATGGACATCTATAACATATCTCATAATGAAGTAATTCAATATAATAGACTTTTGAAACAATCAAATTATTCCTTAAGATTATCCCAATAAAGAGGAAGTTGTTTTCTATATTGAAATGAAGGCCACATAGAAATGATTTACGGATGATTATAATTTTTCTATATGGGGAATATATAATTTATATATTTTTATTCCCTAATACAATGTATAACTACTAAACCAAGGGTTTTCATATGTTATTCAAATAATTGAATAGGAATAGTTAATTTTTTTTAGTATTTTGATTTATGAAATCAGTTTTAGAACTGTTTTATAATTCTGTTTCAGTTTACAATAATCATGAAACATATAACAATGGTAAGTTAATAAACATTAACGAGGATTTTCAAAAAAAATTGAATGCTGATGATATACCATAAAATAGATTTCATGGTAAGTGGATATTATTGTAAAAAACATGATTGATGGATATATAAACCATAATATATAAATTATAATAAGATAATAATGATTAAATTGGATAATAATATAATTCTTTTATAATAATTTTTTTAATAATGATGGACTTTGAATAGATTAGTAATTTTATGAAAAAAAGGTTTATGTTATCATTAGTTAAGTTTTGTTCAATTTTTTATTTATGGAATATAATAGATAATATGAACTTTTATTTAATAAATAAATATAGAATTATAATTTTAAATAAAATATTATTTTTTTATTTTTTATTAATGTTCATCTTATTTTGGTATAGGATCTTCATGGTTTAAGTTAAAATATGAGTAGTGTAATCGCATATTTTTTATCTGACCTAATGAGTTACATCATGTTTCGTGGGGATAAATTTAAAACATCATCTTAAAAAATATGTTATAATTGTTTTGAATATTTACATTTTAATTCCATTATACCAATTTTAGTCAATTAATAAGGATGATTATTTATGTGATGAATTTTGTCAAACATTGGTTATAATTAATGAATTTAAGAGGTTAATGTCTTATATTTTTCTATATTTGATAACTAGTTCAAACTATTTTGGTTTTGGTAATTATTTAGTGATAAAGGCATTATTGTTCATTATTTTATAGATTTTATGGTATGGTAAATAATAATTTTAATAATTAAAAAAAATATCAATTCATAGACTATTGGAAGATGTGAATTCTAATCAAATCAAAATGAATCAATGAAATTGTTCATATGAAATGGAATAGATTTATTTAAGTAAATTTCTCATGTTTCATATCATAATAGAATGATTAAATTATAATTATTTTTAGAATCATGAAATAAAAATATTAACCTTTTAACTTTATTTATTACTAATTTTTTTCTCAGTTTTCCCCTGATAGATTTATGGTTCAGTTGTCATTAATTCTATTATTATTGTATGTCATATCACTCTTTATTAATCCTTTGATGTATTTTTTCTCCTACATTCCTATAGTATAAATTCCCACTAATGTTATCATTTTACTGTAACTAAATTATGTGTCACATGATGATACATTTATGAGTCCCTTTTTAAGTTTTAAAAAGGAATTTTATTAACAATCATTATAATATGGGGTTTTAGTGATCATATTTTCTGAAATTAATCCTTTAAAAGATAATATAAACTTACTAGGGAACAATTCATTTGTTTAGGGAATAATGTAAACCCTAAAAAAATAGTTTTAAATAACAATATTATAGAGATATTACGTAAAAAAAACATATATATAAGGGAATATAGATATACTATAAAAATATTTTTAATTAAGTGTGACTATAATAATATATCTATTTAATTGGAAGATATGAATATGATTAACAAAATTAAGTAATATATATATATATATAATATTTTAACCCAATACAAATCTATTAATTTTTGATTTGTAAATAATAAGTCCACTTTTTTAGTGAATTCACAATATGATTCAAATTTTCATTAGCGTTCAAAATTATATTTATATCATTATCAGCATGGAAATGAAAAAAAATTCAACCTATTTAGAAATTTAATTTTATAAAAAAAATATAATTTTATAATTTATATCATCAAAATTATCATAAAAGACATTCTATGATTGTTCTAATATGATTTATTTTTTAGTGAATTGATAAAAATATTAACAAAAATTGTACTCTGCATTCTTTTAATTATAACTATAAAATAAAAATTAATATTAAATTTTATATTAGTTATTAACATGAATTAAGATCATTTTTATTTATAATTACATTCTAAAACCAATTTGAATATGAAATAATAATTATATTTTTATTAGTTAAGCAATAAGTTGATTTTAAAAAACTGAATTTCATTAAATTTTTTAAAAATATATTAATATTACACATTTCTATTTATAGATATATAATCATGATAAGATGTACAATATATGGAATCAGATTTTTAAAATTTGGTAATCATGCCCATTTTATTTTTGGTCATTATTAATTGTAACTGTAGAAAATATTTATCACCTCGATAAGGGTAGAATTAGAAAAATATGGTTAAAACAATGAGATAAGGACACCAAATCCAAAAAAAAATATGGATTTATTTCATTATATGAGATTACATTTACAATATTAGTACTACATTTTATTATGTGGAATTATCATTCCATGTTTATTGGATAATAACAATTATATTATATTCAGTAAATAATAATCAAAACATGTCAGTCTCCTCCTTTTAATATCTTAAATATGATCAGATAAGGATAAAATATTATCTAAAAGTAATATTCAATGTTATTTTTTGATTAATGAATCTATGTTCTGGATGGTAATTTTCTATAATTTTAATATTTGGGTTATTATATTAAACAATTTAGCAACACTAATAGAGTTCTTGAGAATATAGTTGAATAATCAATTAATGAATTTTATAGAATAATAAAAGGTTTTTTTGTGGAAAAAATTTGTTTATAATACTTTTATGGATAGAAAAAATGTATAATATATGTTTAATTCATTATCATTCTTATTCATTTATTATTATTATGTCTTTAATTCCAAATTAAATTAAAGGTGTCAAAAATTTCATTATTGATTCTTTATTATATATATACTTTTATTAAAGTTTATAGGATTAAATGTTTTTGAAATATAAAAGGGTTGTCAAAATGGTAAAAAATTTATTTCCATTAAAAATTTCTAAAAAATATATCCCTTTTAAGTAAATATATAATATGTTAAAATTGATGAATTCTATTTTTTGGTTAATAACAAAAAGGGGTTAACATGGGTTAAATTAAAGAGATGATAGTTATAGTGATCAAAAATCATATATCAATATATTATTTAATTAGTATATTTAAACCCTATATAATCATTTATTTTTAATTATTCTTGATTTTATCCACATGGACATGAATGAAACTATAAAATATTTTAACATATTATAATATTACTATAGTGTTCCTTCCCCTTATTCATAGATTCCCCTATGTTATCTTATTTACAAAATATTGATACATTTATCTAATCCATTGCCATATGGTTTCACATATAAACTTCCTAGAACAAAAATTTCAATGGATTAGCTTTTTCATATTCCACAAAAAACGACTTTCAGAATGGATAAAAAAGATGTATACTGAATAAGAGGTAATAATCATATCCAATATCATTCAATTTAGTTTTTCTTATTCCTCACCTAAGTCTGTGGTATTCATAATAAAATATTATAACATGCATCTTAATTTTTTAAAAAAAATGATTATTGAGCCACCATTATTAGCCCCATTGCCGTTAAATAGAAGGTGATGTATCACTTGTGAAAATGTATAGACTACTATGGCCACATAGAAACACTATTAATATTACATAATTGCATATAATGTATTATTATAATTATGGGTTTAATTCATATATATAGTGCATTGAACATAATTAATCATATGTAATTATAATATTTTATATAGCATGTTAAATTATCATTTGTTGTAAAATAATATCATCCCTTGTGAACACATGTGGATTACAAGATAGCTTAAATGATGTAAATAATATTTAATTTAAATATAAAAACTATATAATATGTAAGGATTTATGATATTTATATTTCATTTATTATATAATTATTATTCTAAAATGATAAAATAACATTTCAAATTCTTTTATTCTTTTCTATAAGGTCCCTAACTCTAGTAACTAAGGAAGGATGTATACATTTTTTAATTATTATTATATACATGAAATCACATCCCTAAAGACAATATATATTAGTATACGTTTCAAAATAGATACATAATTTAAATTAAAATTTCATTTCAAAAAAATATAAATGGTTATTTATTTGAGAATGTTATTATTTCCATAATGAATATGCATGCATATCAATCATAAAAAAAATTCTGGTATACTGGGGAAAATAAAACACAAGAAAGGGGTGAAATAATATCCCAAGTAAGGGTATTAATATAGTGTATTATGTTAATAAATATTATGCAATCAATATATCATTGTAAATAAAAGAAAAACTTGACATTTAGTAAATAAAATAATCTCAGTATGGATAAAATAAATGATGATCAAATATTTCCATATAAATAATCACATGATATTTAAACATATCAATAGATATTTTTAAAAAAATATCATGGAAATCTATAACATATATCACAATTAAGTAATTCAATATGATATACTTTTGAAACAATCAAAATATTCCTTCAGATATTCTAAATAAGTGAGTAGATTTCTAATATATGTGGTATTTATAGAATAGTAATATATATATATTATTATTATTTAAGAATAGAATTTTGATTTTACAATAATGAGTACATTTTTATATAAATTTTTATCGACAAGAAACAACATGTTTCATTTAAATCTAACATTTTACACAACATTGATTTATATTGAAAAATAATATAATAATATTACGATTTTAAATAATAGTTGACACAAAGCCATAGTAATGAATGTAACGAAAAAAACTAAATAAAATATGATTATACATGATTATTGTTTGTTTTAAATCTAACCAATAAATTTTACATGCATAATATGAGAATAAATCCAATTTTATAGATGAAATACTCTTATATTTTTTGAAAGGTCAACTTACCACCTTTTTATAAAGAAGCCTGTTTAAATATAGTTTCGACCACATTCAAATGGTCAATTTGAAAAAATAAATTATTTATTTATAATTTAAACATAAAAATTTACTTAGTTTGAACTTTTGGTATTTTTATGATAAAATTCAAATTTTTATGAATATTGAAAAATACTGCATTAAAATTCTAAACATCATTTCTTATAATTTATTTATATAATATATTGTAATTTTAACTAGTTTTAAATTATAATTAGATTATATTTTAATCATTTAATCCATTATTGTTCATTGAAATTAATTACACATATAAATTGGATATAAACGGATGTTAATACTTATATAGTTTTTATTACATAAAACCTAGAATTTTTGGTTTTGAACAAAAAATTAATTTTAAATTATTTTTTCCAATTATTTGTTTTGATATAGGAAATATAGATCCGATATTAGTATTCAGGAAGTTAAATTTTTTTAAATATTTACCTTCTATTTTTAGATATTTTTTATAGTAACTTTAGAAATTATTTCATTTTCCATGGTTAAAGGTAAATCTGGTATATAAGGGTAAAAAATTAATTCAATAATAATATTAAGATACCCTAAAATTTGTCCTAATTATATTTGATGATATATGTCTGACCATTGCCATACATTGGTCTATTTTGGGACCCCATTGAGCAACTTGGATGGGAAAATATCATTATATAATAATTTATTTAAATTCAAAAAAAACTGTAACAAAAACATTTATTTTTAGTAAAATAAATTTTATATGGGGTTATATATGTGATCTATTCAACTATACAAATTCATGATATTGATAAAAATATTTCCTTTTTGGTTGTATTTTATTTTTAATTTTTAGATATCAAATATATTAATATATTTACGACACAAAGAGAATGCAGTGATTACCATATTAATGAATTTTTAAAATAAATGGTATTATAAATATAAAAATAAATTTATCTTGAAACTTTTTTATGCCATCCACAAATGTTAACGATTATAATGACTTTTTATCTTTTAATTGTTGATTTTTTTTCAAATAATCCCGTAGTAATGGATTTGTCTTAAAAAAATCATGATATAAATTGTATATAATTTACAGAAATGAATTTTTTTTTTCAAAAAAATATTATATTAAATGATATGATCAGCCTAAAAATATTATATTCATAAAAATGAATTTTGAAATATTTAATGTTTCATTAATGATCCACTTGAGGTTATATTTTAATTTTATTTTAACTATATTAATGATATAGTATGAATATTGAACAAGACATGGTAGAAGACAAATTATTTAACTATGGGTTAAAGCTAAACGATATGATTAAATATGACAAATGGATTTGTCTAAAACCTAATGGATGTTATTTTTCCTAAAAAATATAATTTTTTTTAAAATGACTTTGGTACCATTTGAAGAAACAAATTATAATAAAATAATATTTAAATACCTTCCTATAGTGCGCGTCCTCCCTCTAATAAAAGATAATCACCTCTACCTATCTAATAACACCTCTAAAACCACATTTCTCATCCAATATCTACCAATATTTTCTACCAAAATCCATCTCTTGGACTCAGAATCATTAATTTATATATAAGGTAAGTTAATTGTGTCTTTTGGCTCAAATGAAAGATAGTAACACATTTTAAGAGGTAGTGTCTTATATATAGTTCCTTTCCATTATTTTAATTCTCCACTCCCCAATCCATTATTATTATACGTTTACATAAAATACCCTTTATAATATTTATGATTGGATTTTTTTATACTATGTACTCTAATTACACTTACAAACAACTCCATCAAGTGAATATGAACAAACTATTTCGGGGTAAGATAAACGAATTCCTCAAGAAATAATGATTTTTGGATTTTTCCCTACCATATCTCATGGAAGAAATAATTATTTTACTATATTTATATTTGATATAAATCTTATTAATATTGTCTCTATGATACAGTAATATTATTTAGAAATATACCTTTATGATTTTAATTATATGTAAATTCAATAATTTCATTTGATGAAATGTGGACTACAGCCCCATAAATGTTATATGACTAGTTCATTCCATACATGGAATGTATAAAGTATGGAATTAATGAACTTTTGTAACATATATAACATATTTTATTATACATTAATTATAATATACCTATGTAAAATTTAGTTTTCATTTCATTAATATGAAAAACAAATTTATGTGGTGTTCATGTGTATTTATGAATTACCATCTCCATGAATGGTTCATTACATTTCATATATCAAAATGTTATTGAATATTATTAATAAATTTATACAGAATATATATATTAGTTGATTCATGAATAAAATTATGGAGATAATAAACCTTTGATTACATGGACAATTTCTAATTATAACAAGATCATTTTCAACTCAACTACCTAATATCGAAAAAATGAAAGATATTAACATAAATATTTATGTAATTTTTATATTATGGTAATAAATGATATAAAAAGTATAATATTCTTTAAAAAGGGTCTTAATATTTTTCAAATTAACTTGTGTTAATTATTCATGAAGAAAAAGGAACATAAATGACTTATCAAACTCAAGATAAGGGACTTCGTCTCTATCTCATTTAATTGAGTCATGTTTTGATAATATAAACCTCTTCCTTTTTATAAGGTGTATATGGAAAAAAATTTATTTTTATGTTCATTCAATGAGAATCTTTTTTCTATGGAACTTTTTTCAAAATGACCAAAAGAACTTTTTTAACATATGAAATGACTACGACCTTTCCACCACCACGATCGTTATTCGATATTTAGGTTTTTTAACATGATATAATGTTTTTATAATGAAAAGTAGATACCATATAACCTTTTACATATTTCAGTATTGAAATTTGTTTTTATATGGATGGAATATTTCAATATTTTGAAAGTAATTCTTGTGTTTGTAAAATTAAATGTTATTACTGAAATGTTGATATTTTCAATATTTTAGGTGTTATAATTTTATAATGGTACATGGAAATTTGATGGGTGGTTATGTGATAAACCAATGATGGGTTTTTACATGATAAACTAAATGACTAGTGGTTCTGTGGTAAATCAAGGAAGGGTAGTTACATTTTAATCTCTAATGCATTGGGTATGAGAGTTGGCCATGTGGCAATTACATTTAGTGATATGTGTGGATGTCAATTGTATGGTTATTCCATTTAAATATTTTTATGTCCAAAATTACCATTATATGTGGTATTTATATTTCTATGGGCTTTACATAATCATTTTTTTAAAGAAAGGGTAATCAATGATTTGTATTTAGTAAAGTATATTTAGCGATTTTTAAATGTGAAAAGTATTACATTGTAATACTGTATTAATGGTTTTCATGTTATCCCAAGACTAATAGTTTTTAATATTTATGTATCTATTTCTGATCATTATATACTCATCCCATGTTTTGAAATGTTTTTATAGGAAAATTAGAAATAATAGAGTCAAGGGTGGGATCAAGGAAATGTTATGAAGTTAGAACATGAAATGATATCGTTTTTTGTTTTAATTTTTTTTATGAAAAAGTGGATAATGAGTAGAACTGTATACTATTAATAATCATGTTGTTATGTAAATTTTTTGGCCAAATTATCTAATGCTCTTAACATGAAAAAATCCTTATTGTGAATTAAAATTTAAATTACTGACTTAACTAAATATTATGTAATGTTTAAGGCGGGGGGCATAGAGTTTGTACTAGAGGTAGACGTAGATAACATTAGGAGTTCAAATATTATTAATAATATTTCCATAAAATATTTTTACATCATGGTCAAATTGAAATGATATAAAATTTTAAAATTACAATGTTGCTTTATCCACGTTATGTATATTAAAAATGACTTTCCACCGAGGAAAGAGGGGAGCTGCGTTGGGACGGAATACCGAGATAAATATCCTTCCAAGTCTACACCCTGATGTGGTTGGAATAAGAAATAATCAACTTTTTTCAGTAATGGATCTATTTACTAGGTGATAAATTGTGGTGGTGTTCATGCACAAGATCAACAAGACCAACCTCATATGTGTATGACGAGCGTAGAGTATTTCCTGATGCAACACCCCCATAATTCAAATTATTATTTGAATATGTGGTAGATTAATGTAACATTAATGAATTTCGAAATATTTTTGATTTAATGGGTTCTTCAGAATGATAAAATGTTTGTCTTTTTGTTTATCGTTTTGAAGGTGAAACTGAAAAGTGGTGGTCAATGATTAAAAGTATCAGTGGAAGTTATGAGATTGAATCTATTGAATAAGATGAATTTAAGAATATATTCCTTAAGATATATTTTCATAAGTCTATTCATATTTGGATGGAGAATAAATTCATGGAATTGAGACAAAAGAACGATCAATCAGTAGCCTCATGTTACAAAAAATTTCACTAGTTCGTCAATGTCACGAACCAAAACTGGTCGCCACTGAAACTGACACCAAAAACCATCCCGTGAAAAGTCCTAAAGTGAGTTTCCAATCCCCATAGGCTGGAAAAAGTGAACGGGTAACATTAAATGAGAATTTGTAATGACTTACCAATGTTTATAAACTAAAAACAACAAAAGAATCCAGTAAAATGAATCTAGATTTTTAAAAACTAAAAATTTGTTACAAAAATTCAGAAATGAAGTACATATTTTAAAACAACTCAACAGGAATATAAAAAAGGTAAAAACACAAAATTAAATATCCCAATATCCTTCATGGCAAGGGGCACCACCCTCAATCCATCTCTACAATACTTCACCACTAAGGACCAGCTAGAAACCCGAACCACTGGAACTAAAATCTGTACCCAACCTATGACAAAAAAACCAAGTCTACTTACACAAAAGGGTGTAAGTATCGTGTGAGAAAATTTCCAGTACGATACCACCACTATGATATTCCATGCGATATACATTCAAAAAATAAAATCATGAATGTTTTCAAATACTTGTAATTACTAGTTACAACTTCTAAAAGAAGAATCATAAACAAATCAATTTTCAAGTGGGATAATTTAATGAATCAAAAATTTTAAAATAAATTCAAATGAAACTGAATTTTTCAACCAATATACTGTATTCCAACGGTAAGTATGAAGGATCTAATGAGAACAAGCAATAGGAAATATCCCTTAGGCACTAGCTCATTGTGTGTCCTAGGAACCTCATATCTCAGGGCGAGTAACCTTCAAAATATTAATTCTCATGCATGATCCACTTATAGGGAACATAGACATAACCTAGTGGTTCCCAGACATCATCATCATAGTTTAGTTATAGTTGTAAGCATCAATATTGCTAACTGATAATGAGTCCAAACCCCACGGATTCAATAGCATACTAGTACACGTCCACCTACCTAGATACCCATGTTTTCCCGTTGTGGTAAAACAAGTTAAACAATTCTTGAAATATAATTTTCATTTTCATATATCATTTCCTCACAAAATAATAACCAAAAATCCCACATGTGTACCACAAAAGTCATAAAAGTCCACTTTTAATTCATATTGATTTAAAATCCAGCTCACAACAAAATATCCCAAAACACTTTTCACATTACATTAACACATCCACAAATCCATTAAACAATTTTATAAAAATAGTCCAATATATTACATCTCAAATAACAACCCACTCAAATGTTGCATAATACCCTTTGTAAAAAAAATCCATTTTCCACATCACACTCACACAAAACATTCTATATCACATTCATATCTCTTACAGACTTTAGAAAATCCTTCAAACATTTTTGTAAAAAATTTACAACATGGTACACATCACAAAACAACCCTTCTAACATTTATAATGTACAATTTCATAATATAAACACTCCAAAAAAAATTCCAACATGGTTTCACCACTTACATAAATCATTAAATCATTCAAATCTTTCATAAAACAATTAAAAATAGTATACTCAATCTTTTCTCATAAAACCAATTTCAAAACAATATTTAAAGGAATAAACCTCACCAAAACACTAAAAATGTAGCATTATAATCCATTGATATATTTATAAAACCACTTTCAAGTGTTCTAAAATCCCCTTGGATAATACAACTAAAGATATAATTGAAAACACCCATTTCATAAAATGATCTCAAGATATATAACAATGTTTTACACAACAAACCTATTATAAAACCACCATTTCAAGGCCCACATGACACTATGGAATTAAACAAACATAATTTGAATCCCCTTTATACAACTAATAAATCAATTTCATATTTTATAAAACTACCACAAAAGATACAACTAGTGTTACAATCGAAAAGATCCCAACATAAAAAAATGCAATTATAAAATTAAATGCTTAACAAAAACCTTCAAAAAATGGTTTTATTAACAAACACAACATATGATGATTATGAAACCCCATTATAATAATAAACCTAACTCATCATGGAATGATTATCACCTACTGAATGTGTTTAATCCCTTAAAAAATTGTGCAAAACATCAACTGCACCACCACGGCAATACAAGGAAGTTAAATCCAGACCTAGGCCATAACATATTACCAAAAAGACATCGAATCATACTATAGGTTAGAACCCTAACTTCTGGACATTTTAGAACATAATGAAAGAGGTAGGAAACCCCAAGGGAAAAAGAAGAAACCAAGAAAGAGTCACTAACCTTGAAAATATTGACAAAATCACCCCAAATATAGAATCATATGAACATGAAAACAGAAAACCATTAAAGGGAGATTGGAAAATGTTTTATGAGATCATTTAGGAACCAGAATCAAGTGAAAATAGTGATAAATGAAGGATTTATGAAATAATCAATTTACCTCTTAAAATCTGAAATATTTGAGAAGTTCAGAGATGTTTCATCCAATATTACAGTGAAAAGGAGCTCCATATAGGGGGGGAGAATGGGGGTATGCCTTGGTTATGTGGGTTTGGGGTAGAGTTGGAATCACCTAACAAACGTAAATTTTTAATGTGATATTAAAGTATTATAAATTTTTTTTGCACAAAATGGGATTTTGGGTAGTCTCAATACCTTAAATAAAAACCCATATCCACCATGATTATGGATTCATAAATGGTCCAAATTAATAAAGTGGTTTTAATAGGTTGTTGTATTACACGTAGGAATTTTAATGGATGAAAAATGTTGAAAAATTAAGTAGTTATGAAGGAATCAATATTAATTTTTAATCCTGGAATTGGGCTTACAGTTAGGCCCAATTCATGAAGACTCATTCATTCCTCCATAAAAGCTTGGTTAACCCCCAAAAAAATTAATTAATGGAAATTAAATGAAATATAACTTTAAAATAATTCATGTATGTGACAATTCTTCCCACCATGTAATATTTTTGTCCCCGGAAATTCACAATAGAGACAGATACAAAAAAAACCCAACTGATAAACCAAGTTGTACTTTTTTGCCAAGCATCACCCCAAAGGGCCAAAACACCTCCAGTGATCTATGAAAGCATGATTAAACTCAAAACCCAATCATACACCATTATACTTAAAAGATCAATCACATTCATAATTTATCGAAAAGTAAAACTCCTCAAACACTATTAGAAAAAGACTCAATCAATCCACCCAAACAAACATCAAATTCGAACAAGATTACACTTACCTTACTTTAAATAAACCAATGGGAACTCTCCAATCCCAAAATATACTCAAGGAAGATATTAGTGGATAGATAGTTCCGAATGAGACTACCTACCACCAATCCAAGGCCATGGATAAATATGACCTATTGGTACATGGGACACAAATAGGCCCCCCACCATAAGTGAAAACCTATGTTTTTTTGAGACAGAATCAGGACATTGAAAGGGGAGGCCTGATCGGACTCCCTGGTTCAAAGGGATTATTTAATTAAATTTTTACAAATTAATATACATGTTAATTATAGTGGGTATCCTCACCATAAGATTCAAACATCATAACTAACCAGCATCGACGGACACAGAAATACCCAAAAAAATTATTGATTTGGGAAGGGTGCAAGGATAGTCTGTGTAGTTTGGGTAATCGTGCACTAACAATACAGATAATTCTTTCCACCTGACTTTCAAGAACATTGTCACTACTAATTGTTCACAAACTATGTCCTCAACAAGTCTATCCAAATTTCCACTCATTCTCAAATGACTCAATGGAAACCAAAGGGGGATGGAATGACATTAGGTGATGAAATGGGTACAAGTCCCTCCACCAATTTCCAATAAACGGGAACAACAGAAGGAACATGATGACACTAGAGTTTTGAAATCATCAAAGCATTCATAATAAGGATTAGACATTGTACAAGGGTTTAAACAACCCTGGGATTTCCCTCGGACTATGAGCCATCTTCCCTCCTAGACATATGGCCGGAGATCATATGATTAAAGCATCTTTGACCTCACAGTTAGTCTTTGGAAACCCCATAAATGATAATTATTCTTTGGGTACCACTAACAACTACACTACAATTCTTGAATGATTTCAAATACATAATACATTCCAAACTCACCTTACCCAAACATCATATTCCAATGAAACAAGGATTTAGAATATGAACACACATCACACCTTGTTTCATCGAGTGAGAATCAATAGAAGTAAATAGCACCTATACCCAACTCCCTCTAAAATAGATGATTATGAATTTTTTTAATAGAGACATTCTCCCAACATAATAGGGACATTGAGAAGATTGCACAACATTCACATTTACAGTTAATCAATCACATGGCATCACAAGGCCTCACCTAACATGAACATGTTGACTGATATAAACCATGCATATAGAGTGACGTAATACAACTTCCCAAAACAACACACAATTATAGAATGTGGCCACAATATCCACTCATGACTAGAATTCCCACACGGGTAGTTTAACATGAACTCATTATTCTAAGAGACTATGAAGGACTGAGAGGACCTCCTAGACACCATCCAGATACTCATTCATGCTAACAACCCTAGACCAATTCCACCATCAGCAAAGCAGGAAAATTAAAAATCTACGGTCTCTTTCAACCTTCCAAATAACTCTCCCTCTATAAGAGGATACAAAAAACCGATGAAATTAAATGGTGTAGAATCCATATAAAAAGTATAAGAAAAGGATTCCTTACAGTTGTTGAGTCAATAAGGGTTTCCTTATGACTTTTCCATTCCTTCTTGTTTTGAAAATAACAAACACATTATATTTGAGAAAATCTATATTTTACATTTATAAGGAAAAATTTCTTCCTTAAGGAATTTTACCTTAACCTACATTTTCTTATACATATCAATATTTTTTTATGTATAAAAATCAGATTCATACCTAAAACCTCAATATGATATAATTCTAAGATATTAATCATTCTGTTTTAGGATCCGATTTCTGAACCGGAACTATAATGAAGTACCACTCCGAATTCCCGATATGAACTATAATGATGTTTCATTCTAAATTCCGGATATGGACTCTAATAAAGTTCCATTCTGAATTATAGATACAAACTCTCATATAGTTTCACTCCAAATTCTGGAACCCGAACTTTTACTAGTTCGACTCCAAACTTATATGAGTTCGACTGTGAACTTTTACTACTTCGACTCCGAACATATATGAGTTTCACACCGAACTTTTACTAGTTCGACGCCGAACTTTTATGAGTTCGACTCTAAACTTTTACTAGTTCGACTCCGAACATTGTAAGTTCAGATTTTGAATTCTAGTGAAACTAGAATCCAAATTTCCTTAGAAATTCACACTCCGGATTCTTACAAAATTCAGGTTCCAAATTCATATAAAACAGAATCTGAATATCCTTTTTATTATAGAATCCGAATTCCATTTTGGCTAGACTCCAAACTTTAATTTAATTACATTCATAACTTTAGTTTTTCTTATGCTTACATATGATCCATTACAAAACGTTGTCGTGCATTTATTTATACATGTTTTGTTATAAAACAATGTCATCCATTCTATTTCAAACTAACCGTTGGTTGAGTTACACGTGTACAGGCCCCCCTGAGATTTATGTAAAATATGACTGTTGAAGGACGGATCTGATCATTCCAACCGACCCTATAAATAGGAGCTCATTTTAATGAGCTCAATAACAAGTTGATCACTCTAGAGACCACACACTATTAAGGTGATTTCTAGAGAGAGATGATTTTCATGCTTTGTGTGTACTGAACTGCTAGTTAAGATTGGTTCGTGCGACTCTGAATGTTGGTGATTACATTCAGGGACTTCCGTGGATAGGAAGACAGAGGTGCCGACTACCTTGAATTTCGAGGGCTTCCTTGATGAGGAAGACAGAAGTTCCAACTACCTTGAAGTTGAGGGATTACGGGGATATCAAGACATAGACTCTGATCTTCATATCTAGGGCTTAACCTGGGGTGGGGAAGATAGACTTTCTTGAAATTATAAATCAAGGGACCTTTATCCAAGGTTTTTGGATACCCTTCTCTTTGGGTTAAAAGAGTTATTGTTTGTTTCTTGTAGTTGTACTGCTTGTTTTTCCGCTGCATTGTGTATTGAAAGGATAGAATAATCTTCTTATATTTATTTACACTTGTTCTATGATATATTTATATTCTATATGCTTTAATTTAGATTCTCACTTTGTAAACATTGCTTAAGATGCAATTTCCGGATCCATATTTCCAGAACCTGTTTTTTGGAATCACTTTCCAGATTCAAGAAAGTTCATAGAACTAGATGTTTGTAACTTCACACTTTTTCCCAATCTTTCATTGGTGATTAGAGGTGTTGTGAATTTTCATAGTTTAACATTGTTACACATAGATCTCTCCTTGTTTAAGTAAATTTTTAAAGTATACAATTACCCCCCCCCCCTTGTATATTGAGCATCTACATCATTATTTCGATCCTACAATTGGTATCAGAGGTTGGGAACCTCATACTCTATACCAATCATACATTTCGAATCCTGGCCAAGGTTATGAAATAATTATACTTACATATAAGGTTTTCTTGCTCAATTTTTCATTGTTCAATTTTTTCCTTGCTTATGAATATTTTTCCTTGAATCCGAACTTTTGTGATTAACATGTTTTTGTGTAGAATGTTTTCTTAAAGATGATAGGAATGAACATTGGTTCCATTGACAACCTAAATCCAACAATACCACCAATTTTTTATGGTAATGATTATGAGTATTGGAGAGATCGAATGAATAATTTCGTTAAAAATACTGGGTTAGATAACTTGGTTATGCTTACCGGTGAATATAAAATTCTTGATAAGGAAGTTCGTTCTTTCACCATCCTAGAGAAGCATGATTATCAATTAAACTATAAGGTACGCAATACAGTCCTGTGTTCAATGACTAGGAATATATATATCCATATTTCTTCTTGTGAAATAGCTAATTGTATATGGAAGAAACTTGAATTCACTCATTTTGGTACATATAAATTGATTGAGACTAGAAGAGTTATGCTTGGAGCTGAGTATCATGGTTTTAATTTTCATTATGGAGAACCTATAAGCAATGTCCAACTGAGAATTATGACTATCGTTAAAAGCTTACAATCTATAGGAGATAATGTTATGGATGATGATTCCCTTGTAGATAAGATTATAGATATCATTCCCATTGAGTGGGAATCAAAGAGAACAGCTATTGATGAGAATAAGAAGGTAACTCAAATTTATCTTGATGAATTATTTGGAACTCTTCTTCAACATGAAACAAGGATAAAGAGAAATGCTTAAAACATCAAGAAGAAGAATTTGAATGGTACTGTTGCTTTTACATCAACATCAAATCATGTGAAATCAAAGACTCCTGAGAGAGTAACTAGATCCAAGTCTAAGATATTTGTTATGAAATCTGAATCTAGTGAGATTGAAGTCTTAGAGAATGAGTTAGCTAATCATTCTCGAAGGATGAATAAGATAGCTAGTCAGAGAAATTTTTAATCCAAATATAAGAAGAAGGATATGAAATATAAGAAAGATGGAGATTTCACATGATATGAATTCAATATAAGTGGACACATTAGACCGGATTTTCCTATGCTCAAAAGGAAAGAAAGAAAAGAGAGGCACTTTGAAATAAACAGGAAGAAGTATTACAAGTCCAAAGCTAAGAATGTTTGAAAAGCTAATGACACATGGAGTGCCAGTGGTGGGGACTCTTCAGATGAATCTTCTGATTATGAATCTTCTGGAAAGAAGAATCTTGGTCTTTTAGCCAGGCTACCTATTGATAATCAATTATTTATGGCTAAGGTACACAATGCTGAATTGTTGACCAATGATTCTTTAAATTCCCATAATAGGAGATATTATAACTCTTTGGATGAGGAATCCTCTTCTGATGGAGAAAATACTTTACCTACCTATGAAGAAGTTTCTAGGTTTGCTGAACTTCATGAGATTTAGAATTCAAAACTGAATAATTAAACATGACAAGAAAACTCTAGAAATATTATTCTTACTAAGGAAATATCAGATCGTTCTAATGATCTTGAAAAGAGAAATGATTATTTTGAATGTATTTCAAATAGTCTTGAGGAATTAAATTCTGAGAAGAATATACTTTCTAATTATCTAGAAAAAGTAATTTTTAAAAAATTATTTTCAAGCCAATATGTACTTATAAATCTAATGATTTTGAAGATAAAAACGTGTTTATAAAACTCAAGTCCAAAATATTTTCCATAATGAAGTGTTTGTCAAGCATTAACTTAGGTAAAGTCAATTTTGATAAGATTTATTCACAAATACGACCTTTAAGAACCAAATCCAGATTTGGTTATACCCATGCAAAACCATCTTTTAGTAACAACTACATTGTTCATAAAAGTGTCTCATTTTGTACCACGTGTCAATATGGTGGTCACTGGGAAATGAATTGTTCATTAATCAAAACACAATCATTAGGATTTCATAAATCTTATTTCTCTAAGAAGATGTGGGGAGATTAAATTTTGTTATCTGAAAATCTCGGATCCAAACATGTTTGGATTCCAAAAGTCTAATTATTTTCTCATTTTCAGAAAGATAAAGGATGTACCAACAACAATACTTGGTTCAGGGATAGTGGATGTTTCCAGGACATGATTAGTAACAAAATCTATTTCGAAAGGATTATCAAAACTAAAGGAGGAAAAATAAATTTCAGAGATAATGCTCAGGGAGAAATTGTTGGTATGTGTAATATTTTTCTTCTTGGTAAAACATTGATTTCAAATGTTTTGTTTATTAAGGGTCTTAAGCACAATCTCATTAGCATAAGTCAAGTATGTGATGAAGGATACCTTGTGAATTTTAGGAATTAAAAGTGTTTAGTACACAATTCCAAGAAAGAGTTTATTCTTTCTGCCCATAGGCAAGAGAATGTTTACACATTGAACATAGAAGACATTAGGAGCCAAGACATACCTTGCCTAAGTGCAATGGAAGATCATTCTTGGTTATGGCATAGAATAATAGGTCACTATAACCTTAGAAATTTATGTAAACTCTCTAAGATGAAACTAGTTAAAGATCTACCAGAGCATAGATTTGATTCTTAAAATTTTTTTAATCCTTGTCAATATGGCAAGAAACATAAATATAGTTTTAAATCAATCGGCGAAGTCTCAAAAAATGATGAATTACAGTTGGTGCACATGGATGAATTTTTTCAAGAAAAAACTGGAAGCATAGAAGGAAAATACTATGTGTTTGTTCGAGTTGATGATTACACTAGATTTACATGGGTATATTTTCTAGCAATGAATTCAAATGATTTTTCTTATTTCAAAAGTTTTAGTGCCCATGTTAAAAATGAGAAAAACCTTCCACTAAAAACTATTCATAGTGATCATGGAGGAGAATTTCAAAATTCATATTTTGAAACTGTTTGTAGTAGAAAAGGTATTACTCACATCTTCTCAGCACTGAGAACTCCTCAAAAAAATTTTGCAGTTGAAAGACGAAATAGAATTCCTCAAGAGATAACTATAACCATGTTGAGTGAATATTCTATAGCTAGATATTTTTGGGATGATGCTGTAATTACTTCTTGTTATACTATAAATCGAGTTTTTATTAGACCTTTTCTTAATAAAACTCCTTATGAGTTATAGAATGGTAGAAAACGTTGACCTTCCTACTTCATGGTTTTTTCTTGCAAGGTATTCATCCTGGATACTAAAGATAATCTGCACAAATTCGCACCAAAATCTGATGAAGGAATTTTCATAGGCTACACCACAACTTCAAAGGCATATAGAGTTTTCAATAAAAACACTTCTACTATTGAGGAAACAGTGCATGTGAAATTTGATGAATCTGATCCTTTTGTTTTTTTAAACCATCTCAACCTACATCTTTGGATGTGTTTTCAAAAACTGATTATCAACCTTTAATAGAAGATCCTTCTGGTAAGGAAAATGATCAAGACGATACATCTGAAACATTTACCCCAGAATACTTTCAACCCTATGTTGATGAACAGGTTTTACAAATCACAAACCAGTAGCTTCTAAAGAATCATCCCAGTGATAGTATCATTGGTGATGTAAGTCAACTTTTAGGGACAAGAAATTCATTGAGAAATGAAGCATAACATCTAGAATTTCATTCTCAATTGGAACCAAAAAGCACTGATGAAGCTTTAGGTGATGATGATTGGATTAATGCCATCCAAGATGAACAAAATGAATTACAAAGGAATAAAGTCTGGACCTTGGTTGAAATACCTAAGGAATCTACTATTATTGGAGTAATGTGGGTCTTCAAAAACTAGTGTGTTGAAAATGGAATCATCGTTAGAAATAAAGTTAGACTAGTTGATAAAGGCTATAATTAGCAATAGGGAATATACTATGAAGAAACCTATGCTCTTGAAGCTAGACTTGAATCTATTCGTATTTTACATGCCTTTGCAGCAATCATCAATATTAAACTTTTTTCAATTGGATGTTAAATTTTCTTTTCTTAATGTTTTTGTTCAATAGGATGTTTTTGTTGAACAACCTCCTGGATTTGAAGATACAAAACATCTTGATCATGTTTTTAGACTTACCAAATCTTTTTATGGCCTTATACAAGCCCCAAGATCTTGGTATGATAGACTTACATGAGTTTTGCTTCAAAATAACTATGTTAAGGGAAATACAGATCAAACCATTTTTATAAAGAAAGATAAGAAAATTGTTTTGATTATTCAAATATATGTTGATGGCATCATATTTTGTTCAACTCAGCAATCTTTAACTGACACTTTTCCAATTATAATGAAATATTAGTTTGAAATGAGTATAATGGGTGAGTTAATATTTTTCCTTGGTTTTCAAATTTCTCAAAAACTAGAAATAACCAATATATTTGAACATAAGTATATTAATTATCTTCTTAAAAAGTATGGTTATGAAAACACTAAGAGTATAAGTACTCTTATTGGTACCTCAAACAAACTTGATCATGATGAAGCTGGGAAAAAAGTAGATCCAACATCTTTCAGAGGTATGATAGTAAGTCTACTTTACATAACAGCTAGTCTACCATACTCGATGTTTTCAGTATCCTTATATGCAAGATATTAATCCAATCGTAAGGAATCTCATTTGCAGGCAATGAAATGACATTTTCACTACATAAAGGAAACCATGGATTTATGATTATTTTATACTTCGTGAAATGAGTTTATTCTAAAAAGCTTTTCGGATGTTGAATTTTGAGGATGTAGAATGGTTAGAAAAAGTAAATCTGGAAATTGTCATTTCATAGGAGATTCATTAGTTTCTTGGTCATGCAAGACGCAACAGTCAGTAGCACTCTCCACTCTTGAAGCTGAATATGTAGAAGTTGGAAGTTGTTGTTCTCACGTGTTGTGGATGAAACACACAGTCACAGATTATGGCTTGAGTTTTACTAAGACTCAAATTTTGTGTGATAACACAAGTTCCATTTCCCTTAGTAAAAACCCAGCACATCATTCTCATGCAAAGCACATAGATATTAGGAATCAATTTTAATGGGATCACACACTTAAAAGAGATATCATTCTTCATTTTATCGGAACACAAGATCAACTTGCTAACATTTTCAAAAAATCTTTACCCTCCGATATATTTGAATACATTAAACATAAGTTATGAATGAAAACCGTGAGGTAATCACACTTAATTAACTTCTTGTTAAACAATTCTCCTTAAAGTAATAAACTCCTTTAATAGGAGGAGTACATTTAGTTGATAGCATAATCAAAATTTCTCGTAGTCAATTTTTTTAGGCGTTTGTAATCAAAATATTCATTGTAAGTATTTAAAACGTTTGTAACTGAGTTTTCATAATAAAAAATTTCTGGGAAAAAAATTTTCAGAATTGAAATTTTTGGAACTGAAATATTCATAATAAAATTTCGGGAATAGAAATTTTTGGAATGGAAATTTTCTTACTGAAAATTTTCGTAATGATATTCTCGTATTGAGAATTTTCGTAATAAAGTTTTTGTACTGAGAATTTTCGTAATAAAGTTTTCGTACTAGGAATTTTCGTAAAAATGTTCTCATACTGAGGATTTTCGTAATGATGTTTTCATACTGAGAATTATCGTAATGAAATTTTTGTACTGAGATATTTTCGTAATGAGATTTTCGTACTGAGAACTTTCACAATGAGTTTCTCGTAGTATGTTTTTTTTCAAATTTTCATCAAGAATAAAATCACCTATTATGAACAATTCTTCAAGAAAATCCAAATGTTATGACTTCCTTAATTAATTTTCCGTAGTCGTATTTTTCTTACTGGTATTTTCCATTGATTTTTTTTCAAATTTTTTTTGGATTTTAGTTTTCTTAAATCCGAATGCTTTTCTTAAAAAACCTCAAAAGATCGAAATCATGTTTTCCTTGCGGTTTGTATCTCAACCGTCAGATCAAATCTCAAAGTATCTCAACCGTTTGATCAAATGTGGAATTCGAACTGTCATCTCAACACATATATAAAGGGGACCCCTCAAGGTCGTCCCACATCATTTTTTCAATGCTTTCACATCTCGAAGCCCTGACTCTCTTCTTATGGACCGTTCTAATATTTCTGAACCCCGTTCCGAATCTTCAAGAGCTCTCCACTCTGAATCTCTGCTGAAGCAACTTCTCAAGATATTTCAACCTCAATTACAATTTCAAAATTGAATGTATACATAGAGAGACTAGTCCATCCGAGTTTCTACATGTATGATTCTATCATCACCAAGAATATCAAGCTGAATGGTTGGGAGGATGCTTGTGTTTTCAAGACAGTTGATCAGGTTGTTGTTTTTCCGATGTTACTTATAGAATTTTATGAGTCAGCAAGATTTTATGAAGAAGATAGAAGACAAAAGTTTTCTTTCATGTCTTATAGAAATTCTTATAAACATACATACACCAAGGCAGAATGCTTGGTGGGGCTATCATATGAAGGAGAAACTGATTTTTTTTACATAAACTCCCGGATTCTCAATGAAGTTTTGTTAAGGTTAAGTCTTTACAATTTATTGGACTTTCTGATATCAAGACATTAAATATTGCTCACATTTACCCTAATAATTGGATTCTTCAGCTTTGGGTACAAGGATTATTTGTTCCGAGAAAGGGTGATAAAGATACCCTGAAGAAAATTAATATTTACTTCTTAGACTTCTCAGTGAATCTATGAAAAATAAATCATATGAGGCATGTCCTTGTGACTATCAAGAATATCAAGGAAGGAAACTTGAGAGATCAAATTATTATGTACCCTGCCTTATTATCAAAGATAATAGTTCAGTTCTTAGATTCATTCAAGGTTTCTTGTAAGTATAATTTTCAGAATTGTAAACTTACGCTTGTTAGTGATGATATGCTGAAAAGAATGAATATGGATTTTCTAAGGAAACAGGTGAATTTTATAGCTTCTCAAAGGGAGAGGCTGAATTCATTCCGGAGAATGAGGAGATTCCTAAACTAGTAAAAAAAATCTATGGAGAGGAAGCATAAGGAAGTGGTTCATGATGATATAGCCCCAAAGTATAAGGAAACCCAATCCGCACCTCCCATGCCAATATAACATAAAGCTTATCCAGATAAAGTAGGTGCCAAGTGGAGCAAAGGTAAAGAGATGAAAAAAGAAGGGGATCCACAGTTCGGACTGGACCCTGCTAAGGCTAAGACCTTAAGGGAAAAAGATGCTGATGAGTTAGAAAAACATGGTAAATAAAAGAAGTTGAAGAAAAAAATGTTAGAAGAGGAGATTGTTCAATCTCTTTTGAAATCAACAGAGATGTCCTCTGAGAAGATTCTCATTCCAGAAACCTTTTATGTCCAACCATCATTACCAGAGACTCATGTTAAGAAATTCTCCACTCTGGAAACATCCAAAGAAAAATAAGTTGTTCAAGGAGAAGAAGAGGTTGTTAAAGAATAAGAAGAAGAAGAAGAAGAAAGAAGTGATGATCTTGATGATTTGATCAAACAAGTAGAGGAGTATCAAGAAAAGGCAGAATCCGCAAAATTACCCACTCCAGGAAAGTCAGTTGAAAAAGAAAGTAGCAAGGATGATAATAAGAAAGAGGAAGAGAAGGAAAATGTTTTATCTGATGAGGAAGTATCTTATGAGAAGAATTTACTTGAATAAGGTGAAGAAAAGGAGAAACCAGATGAAGACCAGATTGTTCAATTATCAGAAATCGAGGAAGAATATTCAGATGATCAACCCATTCTGAAAGCTGATAAGGGGAAGAAAGTTATGATGGATACAACAATACAAGATATCATTAGGAAGAAAGAGGTTCGTGGATCATCTTGAAGAAAGATAGTACAGGTTTGGGAAGAGTAGTCACCATGAAAAATATCTGATTCGGAGTCATCTGCTCATGGTCATGATTTTGTGGTTGAATCTCTGAAGAGGTTGGTGGGCACCATTCCGATATTTCCTACTATTGACTCCAGATGCCAGATGCTGCAACATAGTTTGAATCAGAAGTAAGAATTCATATCCATGGTAATGGATACGTGTATAAATATTGAGGCCGACGATACAAATTTCATTATCAACTATGATTTTCACATGAATTCATGCAGAAAAACTACATTGTGGTCAATGAAAATTGATGAAGACATGTCTCAGTATGATAATTTTCAGAATGAGGTAAAAGATGTTTTTGACACCGAGGATGCAAATATTAAGAATCCTCAGGATGAGATGATCATTGATAAAAGTTCGTGGATTCAACATGTGATGGAACTAAATGATAAGACTAACTCTCTTGCTCAAATATTTATAAGCAATTGAAATATCTGGATTGAGTTTGAGAAAAGACTTCTAAAGCAATATGAGCTTGTGAAGATACAGGAAGAGGCCATGAAGGCTCAGGAAGAAGATTTTAATGCTCAAGATGAATGGATAAAAGACTTGGAGAGGCAAGCTGAGGAGGATGAAAAAGATTTGAAGAAATTGAAAACCTTGTTGAAGAAGCTGATCTCGAAGGAAAAAGAAGACAAATAAACCCACTCGGATCTTTTGTTGTATTTGTCTTTACTTATAAAAATTTTCTCAACTCTAATGAAATTTTGGTTGGTTTCATCTTGTCTTCTTATGTACTAATGTTTCAGGTTCTTGATTTTTTTCCATTCCCTTCCATTCTTTTTTAAATCACAAAGGGGGAGAAGATAAAAGAACTACTCAAAAGGGGAGTATGAAAAATTATAAAATTGAGAAAGGAAAGATTTCTAAGTGAAATATCATTAATGTAAGGGGGAGTCTCCCATTATGATGTTTTTCATTGCCATGAAAATGAAAACTCCACTCCAGAAATTTAGAATACAATCCTTAGAGTTTCAATGGCTAAGTTGGAGTTAGTTGTATTCACTATCATCCATGAACCAAGGGAGATAAGTTGTATTTTCCAAGACTAATGAAAATTTTCAAATTCTGTATGATATTTTTCGTAAGGATGGTTGTTCTTTTCAAAAAGGGTGATATTGTTGAGTCAATAAGTTTTTCCTTATTACTTTTCCATTCTTTCTTGTTTTTGAAAATCACAAACACCTTATACATAAGTAAATCTATATTTTACTCTTATAAAGAATGTTTTCTTCCTTAAGGAAATTTACCATAACCTAGATTTTCTTATACATATCAATATTTTTCTTATGAAAAAAAATTGGATTCATACCTAAACCCTCAGAATCATATAATGCTAAGATATGAAGCATTATGTTTTAGGATCCGAATTCAGTACATGAACTGTAATGAAGTTCCACTCCGAATTCCAGATATGAAATATAATGATGTTTCATTTTAAATTCTAGATATGAACTCTAATAAAATTCCATTCTGAATTCTGGATATGAACTCTTGTATAGTTTCACTCAAAATTATGGACTCTAAACTTTTACTAGTTCGACTCTGAACTTCTATGAGTTCGACTCTGATCTTTGACTACTTTGAATCAGAACTTCTATGAGTTCAACTCCGAACTATTACTAGTTCGACTCTGATCTTTTATAAGTTAGACTCCGAAAATTTACTAGTTCGACTCCGAACTTTGAAAGTTCAGATTCAGAATTCTAGAGAAACCAGAATCCAAATTTCTGTAGAAATTCAGACTCTAGATTCCTACCTAATTCTTGTTTTGAATTCCTATAAAACAGAATCCAAATATTGTTTTTATTATATACTCTGAATTCCATTTTGGTTAGACTTCGAACATTTATTTTCTTAAATTCCGAACTTTAGTTTTTCCTATGCTTACATATGCTCCATTACAAAACAATGTCGTGCATTCAGATATACATGTTTCTTTATAAAACGATGTCATCCATTCTGTATCTAACTAACCATTGGTTTAGTTACACGTGTATAGGTCCCTCCAAAATTTAAGTAAAATATGACCGTTTTTTGAGGGAGCTGATCATTCCAACCGAGCCTATAAATAGGAGCTCATTTGAAAGAGCTCAATAACATGTTGATCACTCTAGAGACCACACTTTGTTAAGGTGATTTCTAGAGAGAGAATATGTTCATGCTTTGTGCGTACTGAACTACTCGTTCATATTGCATCGTTTGACTCTGAATATTGGTGATTACATTCGAGGACTTCCAGGGATAGGAAGACAGAGGTGCCGACTTCCTTGATGTTCGAGGGATTCCTTGCTGAGGAAGATAAAGGTTCCAACTACCTTGAAGTTGAGGGATTGCAGGGATAGCAAGACAGAGACTCTGATCTTCATATCAAGGGCTTACTCTGGTGTGGGTAAGAGAGACTTGATTGAATGTATAAATCAAGGAACCTTTATCCAAGGTTGTTGGATACCCTTCTTTTTGGGTTAATAGAGTTATTGTTTGTTGCTTGTAGTTGTACTACTTTTATTCTGCTGCATTGTGTATTGTAAGGAAAGTATATCCTTATTATATTTCTTTACACTTGTACTCTGATTCATTTAGATTCAATACACTTTAAGGTAGAATCTCACTTTGTAAACATTGGATAAGTTTCAATTTCCAGATCCATATTTCTGGAACCTATTTTTTGAAATCACTTTCCGGATTCAAGCAATTTCAAAGAACTAGAAGTTTTTAACTTCACACTTTGTCCCAATATTTCATTGGTGATTAGAGGTGTTGTAAATTTCCTTAGTTTATCATTGTTAAACATATATATGTCCCTGTTTAAGGAAATTTTTAATGTATAAAATTCACCCCCACTCTTTTATATTGAGTATCTACATCTTTATTTCGATCATACAACATTGATCAACTAGATGATATTCCAACATTGAAAAAACCTTCGTTGCACTTCAATATTGCACTAACCCTTATTGGGGAGTACCTTATCTAATCATTAAACACAGGGACCCAACCAAAATGGAACATTGGTCAAGATATACCACAAACCCGATCCAAACACATGAATGGAACCACTATAAAGGTGTCCCAAAATATTTCTTAGAAGAGACCACTAACCGGCCCTTCAACAAAGCTTACTGACCAAACAGAAACCTAAAACAGAGTACAAACATGAGGGGTTGTTGGACTCAAAACATCCCAAAACATCAACATTTAAAAAAAACACATAATACAATCCCTCCAAAACAAGTCATAAAGAAAAAAAGTTTCTCTTTTAAAATCACCTTTTTGAAAATAAATGGTTCAACGGTTACCGTATCCACAAATGGTACCCCATGGGATTCACACATGCATGTTTCTGTGCCACACCAGGAAACCTCCTCATATACTTCCCAGAACTCATCTGGTTATTCCATCAACCATCTATTATCCCATATAACCCCATGCATTTAGTCTCCCATGGAAATGCGAATGTTTAAAATAAAAATTTCTTTCCACATTTCAAAACCAAAATTGTCAACCAATGCCTCATTTTTCTCAAAACCTCTAACCACGAAATCAAACCCAAATTAAATATTAACTAGATTTTTATAAAGGAACAATAATTTAATTGAAAACTCACTTTCAAGTAATATAAATTAATTTCAAAACATCTCATCCCATTAAAACAATTCTCAATAGGTTGGAAAACTCTTTTCAAAACACATTTTCAAAACTAACTTTTTCACCATTTTCACCTTTCAAAAGATGTGTAAACACCCCATTTTCCATTTCAAAACCATTCTGAGAACTCATTTCCAATAATTCACAAATTAAAACCTTTCTATATTTAATATAAAAAAACATACTCTTCTTAAAACCATGCCATTTTTAAAAAAAACTAACTTTCAATATTTCAAAATTAAAGGACACAATACAATGCATGGGGTAAATAGCTTTGGTTGGTGATTTGGACAGATAGTTGGTGGCCATACTCTAATAACATCACAATAATAGAGAGTTTTCAAGGGAAATGTCTCTGGCTCTATAGTTCTTCTCGGACCCTCCGATCTCACAGAGACATTTTAGCCAACATTCTTTTCATTTCCCTTAACCGTCATCAAACCATGAAAAATAAAATAATCAGAGGAAGTCATGACTTCCCCTGGGGACTTGAATCCCATAATGAAGTGTGGTGATCATGTATACAACTCATAACAGAAATACCAAGTCCCAAAATTCATAACTTCATACTATCCTGATTGTTCCCCAAACAACGTCACCCAAAGAGTTAAGCAGAACTTCCACTGACACCATTTTGTCACGAACCAAATCTGTTCTACACAAAAACCGTCACCAGACCTAGCGCGTGACAAGTTAAAAAGGGATTTATTGATTCCCATGGTCTTTAACATGTTTTTGGGTATCATAAAATGAAAATTCAAAATTATTTACCTGATTTTATAAACATAAAATAACAAAAGAATCCATCAAAACGAATCTGGATTTTTCAGACCAAACAATCTTAAAAAAAAATTAGAACTGAATTAAATATTCTAGGAAAACTAAACAAGACTATAAGAAATTTAGAAAACCAAATGGATACATCCCTAGAACCCTCATGTCAAGGGGCACCACCCTCAAGGCATCTCCACATGACTTCACCACTAAGGACTTACTAAAAACCCAAACCACTTGAACTAAAAATTGTACCAAATCTGCAAAAAAGAAAAACAAGTCAAAAAACACCGAAGGGTGTAATTAGGGTTTGATCCAATTCCTAGTAGGATACCACCACTAAGATATTCCATGTTATAAACATTCATCAATGAAAATCATAGAGGTTTTAAAAAACATGTAATTTCTAGTTAAAATTTCTAAAAGAAGCAACATAAAAAAATCAGTTTTCAATTGGGGTAATTTAAATAATCAACAAATTTAAAATAAATTCCAAAGGTATTGAATTTTACTTCCAAATATACCTTATGTCAATGGTAAGTATAAAGGATCTTCTGAGCACAAGCAATAGGAAATAACCAATAGGCACTTGCTCATTGTGGGTCTCAGGTACATCGTATCTCGGTGAGAGTAACCATCACAAATATCTATTTTCAGGCACGATACACTAGTAGGGAACATAAACATAACAGAGTGGTCCCCAATAATTATAGTCATAGTTTGGTTAGAGTTTTAAGCATCAATATTTCTAAGTGAATCTGAGGCCAAACACCAAGTATTCAACAGCATAGTAGTACACATCCACCCACCTAGATACCCATGTTTTCCCTTTATTATCAAACAAGATCAACATGTCATGAAATATAATTTTCACATGAAAATATCATTTCTCATAAAAAATTCACCAAACATCCTACATGTATACCATAGAAGTTACAAAAGAAAACTTTTCATTCAAATTGATTTGAAATCAAACTCACACAAAAATAGCCCACAATACATTTCAAATTACATTAACACTTCCACAAATACATTAAACCATTTTATAAAACCATTAATATATATTAAAAAACACATAACATCCCACTCAAATGTTACATAATACCCTTTTTCACAAAACAAATTCCATTTTTCATATCACACTCACAGAAAACATCTAACATCACATTCACAAATCTTACACACTTTATTAAATCCTTCAAACATTTTTGTAAAAAATTTCCAAGATGGAACACATCAAAAAACAACCCCTCTCACTTTTAAAATGTACCATTTCCAAATATTCACACTCCAAAATATTTTTGCCAATGTGGTTTCAGAACTTACATAAATCATTAAACCATTAAAATCATTCATAAAACAATTCCAATGATTATACCCAATCATTTATAATAAAACCCATTTAAATGCCATATTTAAAGGAAAACACCACACCAAAAAACTACCAAAGTATAATTGGAAGCCCCATAGTTACTTATAAAACCAATTCCAAGTGTAAAAATATCCCCTTGGATAATACCATGAATGATACAATTGAAAACACCAATTTTCATGAAATGCTCTCAAAAAGTATAACAAAGTTTTACCCAACAAAACTACTCCAAACACCCCCTTCCAAGCCCCGCATAACACAACAGAATTAAAAAATCATAATATTCATCATCATTCAATATTTAATAAATTAGTTACATATTTTATAAAACCACAACAGATGATAGCATATGTGATACATTTGGAAAGTTCACAACATCAACAAAAATGCAATTTTAAAAATAAATTCTTTACTAAATCCCTCAAAAATGGATTATGTACCACAAAAATCTTATATGGAACATTAAAATCCATCAAAAAAATAAAAATAACTCTTAAAAGAATCATTAACAATGGTATCTCCTACCAAAAGTGTCGAATCCCTCAAAACATGGTCCAAAACATCAACCACACCACTACCGCAACACAATGAAGATAAATCCCGCCCTGGGCCAAAATATTTGACCAAAAAGACACCATATCAAACCCTAGGTTCAAACCCTAACTTCTGAAAATTTTAGAACATAATGATAGAGGGAGGAAACCCCAAGGGAAAAGGAAGAAAAAAGAAGGAATCATATACCTTGAAAATAGGGAAGAAATCACCCCAAATACACCAGTATGTGAATTTTAAAACATACAAGCATTCAAGGGAGATTATAACATTGTTTAAGAGATAATTTAGAAAATGAAATGGGTTAAAATAGTGAGAAAATAAGAAGGTATGAAATAATAAATCTACCTCTTCAAATCAGGCCGATTTGAGTTATTTAGATAATTTTCATCCACATTGTCGATGAAAACATCCTCGAAAGAGTTGTAGGAGAGCATGGGGGATGCTCATTTTGTATGTGGATTCTGGGGAGAGTTGTAATGACCTAAAAACGCAAATAATTAAATAGATATTAAAGAATTAAAAAATATTTTTATGATGAAAATGGGATTTTAGGCAAGCCCAATATCTTAAAAAAAATACATATCCATCAAGATTATAGATTCTTAAATTGTCCAAATTAATATGGTGGTTTTAATAAGTAGTGGAAAGACAAGTATGAATTGGAATGGATGAAAAATGTTGAATATTTAAGTAGTTATAAAGGAATAAAAATTTATTTTTATATATGGAATTGGGCTCACTATTGGGCCCAATTCATAAAAACTCACTCATTCCTACATAAATGCTTAGAAAGACCCCAAAACAAAGCATGAATAGAAATTAAATGAAATTTAACTTTAAAATAAGTCATTTATGTGATAATAATGGTATGACTAAAATTTTACCTGGGATATTGATAGAAAGATAAATTGATTTTACTCAATATTGAAGCCAAAATATCGAATGGTGTAAGAATATTATCAGTTCAAAAGTTATGAGAAGATTGGATGATGTGATCAGAAGGTATAAATGGATTTTTTTGATGGCCATGTATCCTATAAGGGAAAACAAATGATGTGATAATGTTCGAAGGTAATAGGAAATAATTCATCAATGAAGTCTCAATGTAAGAAAATACAATTTCCAACTTGTGAGATGTATAGTAAAAACCATCAAAGAGAATGTATCTCAATGTCCAGAAAGTGAGTATGATGTGTAAAGACCAGAAAATTTCATGGGAATTTTTTTCTTAATATCATTGCAATTTTATGAGCCTGTGGATTCTTACAGCACATGATTCCAAGGCCCGGTGTTCCGGGAATCAATTTTCGATGTTATGTTCATGTACGTTCAGTAAACCTTCGTGTGGGTTTTTTTATCTTTTGAACCGGTGCTCGGAATTTAAATCCGAGGGCACCGATGAACTCACAGCTCTGATAATTGTGTAAGGGAACCTTTTCTGTAGTTGCATTTTATGTAGGTTGAATGTTAAAATTTGGGGATTAGTTAAAAAAGTTAAATAAAATTGTTTAGAACAATTTTATACACCATGGTGGTTAAATCCTATAGGGGGAGTTAATGGTGGGGTCCACCCCCACATAACATCTCATGTATGGATATTTGTAAGGTGTGGCCCACACGAGCCCCAACCATTAATCTCCCATGAAACCCTCCTTAAACTCCCTTTCATTTATTGTGTCAATCATTCCATTTATTATGTTTGTTAAGCTCCCCAACGTCCTCCCAATTAAATTACAAACACATTATAATTAATTAAGGGGATTCTAAAGTTAATTAATTATAGTGGTTCATTCTTAAATAAATTGTTGTGAGAATAAAATAATATGAAGATATATTATTTTAGTAGGGAAATTGTGGTGTTGGAGAAAACCTGTGAAAGCTCTAGAGATATAGATAAAGAAAGTGTTCTTATCTTTGATGAAGAACGCCTCCAACGAAGAAAAACACCCTCTTCTCCATGACGCCGGTTCCATGAAGAACGGCGATGCTCCTTCCTTTCTCTTCTATGTGACGTCCTTCTTCGTGATGCCATCTACCGCGACGTTTGACATCCATGGATCAACAATGTCTGACTTCTTTGTGAGGTAGGAGAATATTGTATATTTATAACCTATGGGGGATATACCCTCAAGCTTGAGCTTTTATTTGTAGGATTTATCTTTGTGGATTCCTTACCTCGGTTTAATTTCTCATAATGAACACGAATTAAATAAATTAATCCTTGGATCGATATACAATTGATTGAATTAATTTTCTTGTTGTTTATCATGTATTTGAGATTCTTGAAGCATGATAAATATTTAATTTCCAATTTCCCATGTTCTTGATTCTCAAAAAAATGATTTCCAAACTAACACAGCTATCGATTCACACTTAGATCGTGATCTTTCATTATTCGTTGTCCACGCATTCTTTGAATGTTTTTCATCATAAAATTATTATGTGAGCATAGAACTCAATGCTTCGTTGAACGTGACTTAT
This sequence comes from Viscum album, assembly GCA_963277665.1. NCBI lineage: Eukaryota > Viridiplantae > Streptophyta > Magnoliopsida > Santalales > Viscaceae > Viscum > Viscum album. The sequence goes on along the minus strand of OY728148.1, from coordinate 879,832,835 downwards.
GGACGCGGAGATCTCGACCCAATAATCACCGAACCACTTTCGTCTTTTTTTCGATTTAAATCAAAGTCGGTATGGCGCGTGGAAGGATCCCCTGGTGTGGGTTCAGCAAGGGTTCCAGCGGTCCAAGGCTATGGTTTGGTTGGGAGAGAAGGAGATCATGGTGGATGGTGCAGGAAAAAGGCGGCCCGACATGGGGTCGGGTGCGTGGTAGTGGGAGGTGGCACGGTGAGCGGACGGGGGCCAGGCGATGCGGCTGGTTTGAGGCACGCCGGCGAAGGTAGCCGGGGGCGGTGCAGCGGTGCGGCGGGAGGCCGGGATGGTGGTAGTCCGGAGGTGGCAGATCATGCATGATAGGTAGTCGCGGGGAGGCCAGGTTAATAGGGTTTGGTGGAGAAGAAACCGTGAATGGAGAAGGATATTGGAGAGAGAAAACGTTTTAATTAAATAAATTAAAATTTAAAGAGAAAAAATAGAATCCGATGAACGTGACGCACTCTATTTGAATAGGGATTTTTGTGTAGTTGAACGAATTGAGCGTGAGTGAAAATAAATGGTTCAATAATATTAAAATTAATAATAATATAAAAGTGTTACAATTAATTTTATTGGGAAAAAATTATTTTGACGGTATCTTCTTCGTACAACCTCAGTTTCACGAACCATCAGCGGCAGTGCGACTCTGACTCCAAGACAGAATTTATGAGTCCAATATGGGATATCTTTTTTTTTTGACTTTTTGAATCGGGTACCCAAAACACTCATACATTAAAATATTTAATAATATTATTAAATCTTTAACCTGCTATAACTCATGGGTACAATGTCTGATTGACTCGCTGTCAGCGGGGACATGACCCTGTCTTTAATATGGTCAATTCAAGTCTACTGTTGGATACTAAATTCTGGTAATGGCTTGGGTCCACGAAACACTAAATAATTTTATTATTATTATTATTATGGGATCTTGTATCTAAAATATCTCTCTCATACGGTGTCAGAATGAAAAATCATCTGCGACGTTGCGATCCTAAAATTAAGAAGAATTTTTCAAGGCATGTTTTGGATATTTAAGTCGAGGTCGAGGCGTGGGGCCCACGAGTCGCGGTTCGTGCGTGTTGCGGTGAAATGCAACATTTTCACCAGCTATTTGTTTTGGACCAATGGGTAGTACATATCATGTGTTTTTTTTTTATGGATCGCAATGGTGTGACCGGTTTGGTTAACCGGTGTCATATGAAGTACGACCGGGTTGGATCGAACATGAATCCAACTGGGCCCTCGGTAGTAAAACGCTTATAACATAAGGACCGGACATCCGATTGACCTACCGTCAATTAAGTTGGATTCCTTATGATAAGACGGTTCTTTTGGAATACTTCACATGAGGCTTGGACACAATTGGGGTATGGTTGGGTTGGTATAGATTTGAAACCAACCAGGCCCCTAGAACAGAAATGCTAATAACTCACAGACTAGGCATCCGATTAACGCGTCGTTTGTTTTGATGAGACCCCTATGACAGGGCGGTCCATTGAGATACTCTCACATGATATTTCGTGGCAATTTGAAGTATTGGCCAGTATCTCTTGGATCAGACCCTCCTGGAAAAGAGCATTTTGAGTGCGGAGACCTAGTAGCAGTAGATCTGATGACTGCGTGACCGATTCGACTCGGATTGATTCGATTTTCCCATAGGACGGAGTGCCCGGTATTTTTCGGTAGACCCACGGTGAACAGAGCTCCTAGTAGTTTGAATCAAACTCATGGTACTTGACAGGAGGGGTACCTCTGTAGGATATTAGGGGGAGCACCCAGTATTTGGCGGCAGACCCACAGCGGATAGAGCACCCCATATTTGGCAGTAGACCCGTTATACTCGACAAGAGGAGTACCTCAGTAGTCTAAGGTTAGTGAGTAGTGCCTTAGAGTCACGACTGGGCCTCTTTACTTGATAGAGGAGGTGTTCTCCAGAAGTTGTGGTTTCGATAATGAATATCCTGGTAACTTGATATCTTAGGTATATGTATGGGCATACATCTACGTAATGGTTATCTGTGGAGATCTATCATTTTTGGTTCATCCTTGTTGGATTTATTTGGACTATGATGGTATCAGGGTCCCTATTGAGTATCACTATACTCACCCCTGCACGGGCTATGCCCGCCCCTCGTTGTGTTGGAGGCAGACGACGGACAGCGCTGATCGAGGCTGAGTGTATGAGGACTGGACGGTACCCGGATGTGGATCTCATGATGTGTCCGTACTCGGAGGAGAGGAAGGATGGGTGGACAGACGAACACAGATTGCTGAGGAGGACATCTATACCTACCTTTCAAGTGGGATTCATGGTGGACAATCCAGGAGCTGCTTGTCACCTTCCATTTGTTTGTCTTTTTCCTTGTACTTTACACTTGGGCTTATATTTCCAGCCCCCCATACTTTTAGCACTGCATTTGTATTCAGTTTTACCTAGTTTTTTACTTCCACATGATCTCTGGTTGTGTGATTTTATGTTTTATAAAGGCAATGGCTTCCCAGTTATAGAGATTTATGTCTTTGGTGCTAGTCGCCAGCCCCTGGCCTATAGAAGGCGGGCTTGGGGTAGTTATGACACGGGCCCCGTGGGACGGGTCATGACAAATTTTTATCAGAGTAGTCGGTTCTACCGCAGAACTTATAACTCTGATATTTATTTTGTGTGATGTAATAGTGTTAAGGGTACCGAGTGTGGTTTTATGTTCACGGAGTCCAGTGTTAGTGCGGCGGCCGACGTATCCATACACCAGGACCTTGACTTCGGATTTCCGACTCAGTTCATGAAAACACTGATTGCGTGTGTGTTTTCAAAAGTTTTATTAAATACTACTCAAACCAAGTCAACTCACCAGGTATAAACGTTTGACCATGTCACATATATTCAGTATTCCTCCACGAAGATAGTCAGATGGAGATCAGAGAGAGTACCTGATGATGGCCCACCGATCGACGAGGGTCCAGTGCAGGGAACTCTTTTTATTTTGGCACCTTTAGGTGGTGTACCAGCATCACCACCACCTGTTGGGTAGCAGATGCCACTATGTGTACTAGTAGACGGTGAACTCTTATTGATCACGTTGCACGAGTTCTAGCAGCAGTGGCTTCTGAGGTTACGAGGAGTGAGAGATTCCCAGGTAGCAGAGGACTGGCTGGAGGTTATTGCTAGAGTTTTTCACCTAGTTCAGACAGTAGTAGAGCGGATGGTGGACTTAGCTACTATTTGTTTCCAGTGAGTGACCATGAGGTTGGTTCGTATAGTGATGAGGCTTCGGTACATGGACCGATTCCGGAGATAGTTCCTTCGGGTAGTGTGCCAGCTATATCACTACCTATTGGTCAGCAGACACAACCGGTGATACTGGTAGATGACACATGTAGGCGTAAAGCCGTACATGTGTTTCAGAATCAGATACCCCTCATGTTCTGAGGAAATCTTGACTCACAGGCAGGTGAGGAATAGCTTAAGGAGGTGGCTGAGAGTTTTCAAGATCTTATACAGCTTCTACAGGACGACATGTTAGTAGTTGAGTATTCATGGAGGCGTACTGATCGTTCATGTTACTTGATGACTACGATACGATCAGCGCTTCAGGACTCAGACATCTGAGCAAGGTGTGTTTAAGGTCATCCAAGACAAAACTATTCCTCTACACATTCCTACATATGTTAGGGTGCTAGAGAGAACCATTGTGGATGAATGATCTTTGGCTGAGCAGATACAACCAGTGAATGTTAGCATTGTGAAAGCAAGAAACCAACACTAGTATGAAGGACTTGGGAATGCAATAAGTTTCAGGAAGAGGATGTGACATGGATAGATAAATATGTTGGGTAGCTGACATGGATGCAGAGCTAGGAGAGAATAATGAGGTGGTGTATATTTCAACATGTTACAACCACCCGCCCTTGTAGTCCCCACCAGGCTTAGGGGGGTGGAGGGTAGGGGAAGAGAGTAGTTGAATGCAGTTATGAAGTGTGACCCAGGGGCTCTAGGAATGATTTGAGGTATGTTCTGGGTCTACTATGAGCTTCCATATCAAATGACATAGGTACGAATCATGCCTTACTTCCACGAATCTTTTCCCAGACCTAGAGTTTCTGGTTATGCTATTGACCTGACCCTCATGTCTGGAGAAACCATTGGTTGGATACTCGATAATCATGCTTACACCGACGGTGTGATCTAACCCTTGAGGTGAGAGTTTCGATTGGAATCTCTTGGTGGCAGCGTTGAGGCCTTACGACTGTAGTTTGGGTATGGAATGGGCAACCCCAGTTCATACACAAATTGGTTGTATTAGGAAAAAGGTTGTAATTTATCTACAAAGTTGGGATGGGGTTTTCCCTTGGTCGGTGAAAAGGGAAACCAAGGCAGTATGAGAACCTCCAGGGGAGCACATGGGAGCGGGAGGCTCATATACATGGTCAGTACCCTCTTTTGGTTCCCTAGTGTGTGTTGAATCTTTACGAGCACGTAATGCCCTATGGTGGGAGTAATGTAATGACCCAGAAATTTCATTGAATTTTTTTCGTAATTTTGTTGGAACTTTACGAGTCTGTGGCTTCTGACAGCACTTGATTCCAAGGCCCGGTGTGCCCGAAATCAATTTCTGAACTATTGTTCAGGTATGTTCAGAAAACGTATGTTTGGTTTTTTCTATCTTTTTAACTAGTGCTCAGAATTGAAATCTGAGGGCACTGATGAACTAACAACACTAATAATTTCTTAAGGGAACCTTTACCATAGTTCCATTTTATGCGGGTTGAAAGTTAAAATTTGTGGATTAGTTAAAAAAGTTAAATAAAATTGTTTAGAACAATTTTATACGCCATGGTGGTTATATCATACATGGGGAAGTTAATGGTGGGACCCACCGCCAAATAACTTCCCATGAGTTTATTTTTGTATGATGGGGCCCACATGAGCCCCAACCTTTCATCACCCTTAAAACCCTCCTTAAACTCCCTTGCATTTATTGTGACAACCATTCTCTTTATTAAATTTGTTAAACTCTCCACCTTCCTCCCAATTAAATTGCCAACACATTATAGTTAATTAAGGGGAATCTCCAATTATTTAATTATAGTTTTTGATTCTTAAATCAATTGTTGTGAGAATAAAATAATAGGAAGATCTATTTTTTTATTTAGGCAATTGTGGTGTTGGGGAAAAATGTGAAAGCTATAGAGATATAGATAAAGAATGTTTTCTTCTCTTTTATGAAGAACGCCTCCAACGAAGAACGAAACCCTCTTCTCTGCGATGCCGGTTCCATGGAGAATAATGACACGCCTTTCTTTCTCTTCTCTGTGACGCTGTTCTTCGCGACGCCATCTACCGCGACGTTCGACTTCCGCGGATCGATGTCGTGCGACATCTTTGCGAGGTAGGGGAATATTTTATATTTCCCATTTATGAGGTTTATACCCTCAAGCATGAGTATTAATTTGTAGTTTTTATTTTTGTGGATACCTTAACTCTGTTTAATTTCTCAAGATGAACGCGAATTTAGGAAATTTATTCACAGATCGATAAACAATTGATTGAATTAATTTTCTTCTTGTTTATCTTGGATTTGAGATTCTTGAATCATAATATATATTTAATTTCCAATTCCCCAAGTTCTTGATTCAAAAAAAAATTATGACCAAACTAACATGGCTATCGATCTGCACTTAGATCATGATCTTTCATTAATCATTGTATGGCAATTCTTCATATGTTTTTCATCATAAAATTATTAAGTGCACCAAGAAATCAATGCTTCGTTGAGCGTGACTTACGGAAGCGGAGATCTCGACCCGAGAATCACCGAACTAATTTCATCTTTTTTTTCGATTTAAATCGAAGCCGGTATGGCGCGTGGAAGGATCCTGTGGTGCTGGTGCGACGAGGGTTCTGGTGGTCCATGGAAACAGTTCGGTTGGGAGAGCAGGTGACCATGGCGGTTGATGTGGGCGGAAGGTGATGAGGCATGGTGTTGGGTGCATGTTAGCAGAAGGTGGCGCGGAGAGCAGACGAGGGCCAGGTGATGCAGATGGTTTGAGGCACGCCGGCACGGGCAGCCGGGGGGCGGTGCAGCGGCGCGACGAGGGGCCGGGATGTTGGTAGGCCGGAGGTGGCAGTTCTTGCGTGAGAGGCAGTCACGGGAAGGCCAGGCTGGTAGGGTTTGGTGGAGAAGAAATCGTGAATGGAGAAGGAGATTGGAGAGGGATAATGTTTAAATTAAGTAAATTAAAATTTAAAGAAAATAAGAGAATCCAAAGAATTTGATGAGTACCATTCGAATAGGGATTTATGTGCGCTGGAATGAATTGAGCATTAGTGAAAATCAAAGGATAAAATAAATTAAAAATAAATATTATATAAACATGTTATTATATTTTTCGTTGGGAAAACTGTATTTTGACGGTATTTTTTCTTGCGATCTCGGACTCATGAACCGTCAGTGACTGTGTGACCCTGACATTGAGATAGAATTTATGAGTTCAATATTGGATATCGTTTTTGGGTTTCGGATTGGGTACCCAAAACGCTCGTACATTAAAGGATTTAATATTATTATCAAATCTTCGACCTGCTATAACTCATGCGTGCGACGTCCGATTGACTTGCCGTTAGTGGGGATGTGACCCTGTATTTAATACGGTCGATTCAAGTATATTTTTTGATACTAAATTACTGTTCATGGCTCCGGTCAACGATAAAACGAATAATAATAACATTATTATTATTACAAGATCTTGTATCTGACATGTCTCTCTTATACGGTGTCGGAATGACAAACCGTCTACGATGGTGCGACCCTGAAATTAAGATGAATGTTTTAAGACAATTTTCGGATATTTATGTCGAGGTTGAGGCATGGGCCCCACGAGGCCCGGTTCGAGTGCGTTGTGGTGAAATGAAACTTTTTCACCAACTATCCATTTTGGATAAATGTGTAGTGCATCTCGTGTGTTTTTTGGTATGGATCATAAGGGTGTGACCAGTTTGGTTAACCAGTGTCATTTGAAGTACTACTCGGTTGGATTGAACATGAATCCAACTGGGCCCTCGGTAATAAACCTCTTATAACTTAAGGACCAGACATCCGATTAACGTGCCATCAATTACATTGGTTTATTTATGATGAGATAGTTTTTTTGGAATAATAAATTTGACGTTTGGACATAGTTGGAGTATGGTGGGATTTGTTTATCTTAGAAATCAACCCGGACCCTGGAACGGAAAGGCTAATAACTCATAGACCAGGCGTTCGATTGACGCGTCGTCTGTTGCGTTGAGACCCCTATGACGAGGCGGTACTTTGAGATACTTCAACATGATATTTCATGACACATGGATGTATCGACCAATAGATTTTGGAGCGGACCCTCCTAGAAATGAGTGTTCAGGGTGCGGAGAGCTTGTAGCTGTAGACCAGACGATTGCTTGACCAATTTGACTCAGATAGATTCGATAAGCCCAGTGGATGGAGAACCCATTATTTGGCGGAAGACCCTCGACGAATGGAGCACCTGTTTGTTGGAAGTAGACCCACGATACTCGACAGGAGGAGTACCTCTATAGGTTATTAGGGGGAGCACCCGATATTTGGCGGTAGACCCATAGTGGATAGAGTGCCCGATATTTGGAAGCAGTCATGTGGTACTCGACAAGAGGAGTACCTCAATAGTCTATGGTTAGTGAGTAGCACCTCGGAGTCGCGACATGGCCATTGTACTTGACAGAGGAGTAGTTCTCCTGTAGTCGTGGATTCGATAATGAAAATCCTTGGTTGAGCTGAGTCAATGACCTTTATTTTTTCCTCATTATTGAGACGATTTACTTGATAAATTAGGTATATATATGGGCGTATATCTAAGTAAAGGTGTTCTATTGAGATCATTCTATTGTGGTTTATCCTTTTTGGATTTAGTGAGACTTTGAGGGTCAATGGGTCACTATTGAGTATCGTTATACTCACACGTACACGGGCTATTCCCGCACCTCATTGTGTTGGATGTAGATGACAGACAACCCTGATCGAGGAAGAGTGTACGAGGACTGGACGGTACCTGGAGATGGATCTCATGACAAGTCGTTACTCGGAGGAGACGGACTAACGGATAGATAGACAGATGCGGAGTGCTGAGGAGGACATTTGTACCTACCCTTCATGTAGGATCCGTGGTGTAGGATCCAGGAGCAGCATGTCACGTTCCAGTTGTTTGTCTTTTTTCCTTGTACTTTACAGTTGGGCTTTTATTTTCGGCCCCCTTTACTTTCAGCACTACATTGGTATTTAGTTTTACCTAGTGTTTTACTACCACTTGATCTCTAGTTGTGTGATTTTATGTTTTATAAAAGCAATTACATCCTAGTTATAGGGATTTATGCCTTTGGTGCTAGCCTCCATCCCCTGGCCTTTGGAAGGCAGGCTTGGGGTAGTTACGACACGGGCCCCGGGGGACGGGTCGTGACATGATGTGATAAGACTGGTCATATTTCTCATAACTATAAGGAATATTATCATACATGAAATGAAAAACCAATGGTAATGTGATTAAGTTGCAATGAATTTGAAAATTATGCAATAGTTTTTCCATAGTTGATTACCCATGGTGGAATCTAGAAAGTTTAAATGTATAATGGCATGTAAAAATAATTTTTAACTACTGAGATTGATGTAGGACCGTAAAATAAATTGGTGATAGGTATGTTACATATTTCTTCCAAATATTCAAATACTCTATTGGAATATAGATCTTCACATTCTTTCTTTTCTCAGTTCTTTTCAGGTAAATTGGATATAGAACATCATGAATGTGATATATAAATTTTGGTAAAAAATTCATGTGGATGTATTAAATAAAGCAAGATTTATATGAATCATCCTATTATCATTAGTGGGGTAGTCTTTCATGAAAATATTTTTGAACATAACATATTGGAATTTGATATTATTTTTGGTGTTGATTGGATTTAATTATTTCATGACAAAATATATTTTGAGGAAAAGAATGTTTTATTCAATGATTTAATACCTTTGATAACATATTAAGAAGCTAGAATATTGATTAAATTCGGATGTGGATGTTATCTGGATCATATTGTTCAAAATAAATAAACAGTTTTTATTGGTGAAATACCAGGAGGAAATGAATTCGCTTATATTTTTCATGATGAGTTTCTTGGTGTTTTTCATAATTGGGATGTTGAGTTTATTATTGCTTCAGTTCCTAATGGAAAACCTATTTCTAAATCCCCATATCAAATGTCTCAAGTAGAACTTGTGAAATTAAAAAAATTAGTTACATAAATTAAATGATAATGGTTTCATTCGACCTAGAACATCACCGTTGGGTGATTTAGTTTTATTTGATTAAAATAAAGAATTTAATATTAAAATATGTATGGATTATAGAGTCTTTAATAACATCATTATTAAAGAAAATTATTCATTGCCTCATACTGATGATTTGCTCGATCAGATCCAGGGAGATTAGTATTTTTCATTAGTGATTTGAGGTCTGGGTACCATCAGATGAAGGTAAAGGATGATGATATTCCAAAGGTACTATTAGAATGATATATAGGCATTGTGAGATTTTGGTTTTCCACTTTGTGTAATAAGATAATCCTAGAATATTTATGTAGATCATGAATGGAGTCTTTCATTAGATACCGGATTAGTTTGTGGTTGTTTTTTAAAGATGATATCTTGGGATATTCTAAATGGAGAGAGGAACATAAAAGTTACTTAAGTATTTTTTTTCCATGACATAAAAGAAAATTAAATGTACAGAATGTTTACTATGAGTGAATTTTGATTTCAAGAAATATCATTCTTTGGTCATATAGTTATAAAATATGGCATAACTGTTGGCCCTTCTAGAACAAGTGTTGTTTAAGATGTGCTAAGTCCTACCAAAATCATAGTGATTCATTGTTTTTTTTGTTTGGAGTATTATTACCAAAGGTTTTTTGAATTAATTTCTCAGTAATCGTGACCCCTAACTGAGTAAAATGTAATGGAATAAAGATTATCATGAAAAATAATGTGATAAATGTTTTAAGGAACTGAAAATAAGGTTGATAAATTCTCATGTTTTTGCACTTCCTTCCAGAAATCATAAATTTGATATCTATAATGATGCTTTGTTGCACGTAATTGGTTGATTCCATATGTGGAATGATAAATTAATTGTTTATGCTTCACGTTCGTTGAAACCTCGTGAGATAAATTATCTTACACATGATTTTGAATTATCTATTGTTTTTTTTCTTTAATAATTTTGATGCATCATTTGTATGGAATAAAGTGTGAAATATATAATGATAAAAAACGCTTGATGTATATATATTCACATTAATGATATTATCTTGAGAAAAAGTTATGGGGAGTAGTAATCAACTATTATTATTTCATTATCCATAAATATACTGGAAAATAAAATAAAATGGGTAATGTTTTGAGTCAAAATAATTATGCTACATTATCCATGATACGTTTAGAACAAGATCCTTTGGTTTGTGAATTTATGATCTTTGGATTGGATGTTGTTAGTTCAATGAATTTACCTATTTTATTTTAGGTGGATGTGAAATCATTTTTATGAGATAGAATTAATAAAGTACAGAAAGATGATAGTGAGTTACAGAAAAAAGTAGAATTTATTTAGAAGGTTATGTTAAATTAATTTAACCTTGATCATGATGATTTTTTAATGATTTGAAAGATATTATGTCTACATTTTTATTCATAGATAAAAAAATAATTCATACATGAAGCACATAGTTCTCTTTTTTTAGCTCATCTTGTAAGTACAAAGATGAATAAATATGATCTATTGTATATCCACATGAATGAAAGGAATAGAGATATTGTGGACATTATTGTGATGTGTTTAATTTTTCTCCAAGTTAAAGAACATCAGTAGTTATCGAAAGGGATACATCAGCCATTGATAGTTCTAGAGTGGATATAAGAAAATGTGTCTATGGATTTCATTATGGTATTACCAAATACAACTCTATTTAACATTGCATTTTGGGTTATTGTTGATCAATTGACTAAATCTACTCATTTTAATCGTATTCGAGATAGTATATCTCTAGATTGACTTTCTCAATTGTATATTAAAGAGATTTTCAGGTCACATTGAGTTCCTCTATCCATTGTATCTGATCATGATACCAGATTCACTTTTAACTTTTAAATGGCCTTCAGAAGTAATTGAGAACTGAATTAAATTTCAATATAAATTTTTATCCTCAATATGATAGTATGTAAGAAAAAAAATTCATACCTTGGTGGAAATTCTATGTTCTTGATAACTAGATTACCAGGGATGTTGGGATCAAAATCATTATTTGGATGTGTTTTCTTATAATAATAGTTTTCATTACAATATATATATATATAGAACAATTTTATTCATTATATAGAAATTAGTTTCAAACATTATCTTTATTAGGTGAAATATGTGAAAGTATGTAGATGTGACCAAAACTGTTATATGTGATGAAAGAAAAAGTTCAGTTCACTCAAAATCACATTAGGACAGTACAGAGCATGAAGAAATGTAATGGGGATAACTAAAAGAATTATATTTCTTTTGATTTCGGTCATCATGTCATTTTCAATGTTTTTCAATGGAAAAGTTTGATTTTTTTGTTAAAAAGAGACGGTCGAGTCTGATGTTCATTGGACCCTATGAAATCTTATATTAAGTTGGATAACGTGCCCTAAGGGTTCCTTTATATCTATGTTTATCCAATATACACAATTTTTTTCATGAATAATTTTTTAGAATGTAAATGATTGATCTATATCATGTTTTGAGTCTATAGGCATTTTATATGGAGGAGAATCATCCTTAAGAAGAACACCCGGTACAGATTCTGGACCACAATGATCATGTATTGAGAATAATGTGATACATCTGGTAATGGTTTGTGGAAAACCCATATAGTTTAAGAGGAAACATGGGAATCTGAAAATGATATATTATAGAAATACCCTCACTTATTTTATAACTAAATAAAACTAAGAGGAAACAATTTACCAATGGGGGTAATAATTTAGCATCCTATTTATTTAAATAAAAATACATTTTCATATATATTAATATTTACAAATAGGATATTAATTTTATGTTAATGTGGTCATTTTTTGCATACTCAACACACAATAATGGTATTCATTGAAATCATACGTTGCACACAATATGGAGTTATACCAAAAAATAATATAATATTATTATTATTTTAAATTAAATTTAATGCCTAGCCATTGAAATGGTGGAAATGAACAGAACATACTACAATAAGATTATACATGTTTTTTAAAAGTTATATATTTATCTAATAAATCGTAGAGTCGTAATATGTGAATTAAACAAAATTTAAGCATGAAATACTCCAATATTTTATAAAATGATTGTTAACCACCTTTTGATAGAATTTTTTTTTAAATGTTTTTTTTTTCAATTTTATATATTCTATTTGAAGAAATAGATTTCTTTTTTATACGAAGAATATCAATATTTACATTCAATTAAATTTTGGTATTTTTCTGATAAAATATATATGCCCATGAATAGTGGAAAATACTACATTTAAATTCTTGACTTCATTATAATATAATTTATTTACATAGTTATATTATATTCTTAATTAGTTTTAAAGTATAATAGAAATATATTATTATCATTTAATATAATATTATTATTTTTATGTAATTTCAATTTTAATTTTGACATAAACCAAATACAATCTTTTGATAGTTATTTTTTAGTAAAAACATTTTTTTTGGTTTTGACAATGGTAAATTGATATTAAATTAATTTCTACCAAATTTTTGAATTTAATTTTCGAAAATAGATTCTATATTTTTAATTTGGATGACCAAATTGTATAAATATGATCTTTTTATTTTGTAGACATTATGAATAGTAACATTAGTAATTATTTTATTTACCATTGTTAAATGTTAAATATGGTAAATAAGGGGGAAAATAATACTATAATAATATTTAACTACCCTAACCCATGTACTAATACTTCTGTAGGATATATATTTGACCATATTCATCCTTGGGTCTATTTTGGGACCCCATGGTGTCACTTGGATATAAAAATGACATTTTATCAGAATTAATATGAAGGAAAAAAATATATAACATAAACACGTATCTTTAATTAAAATGATTTTTATGGGGTTATATAAGTGATATCATCAACTATAAATAGTCAATATAATGAATAAATCTTTTAAAATATAATTTCATATTATTTATAATTTCGATAAATCAAATATTAAATTTTTTTATGACATAGTGGTGATGTAGGGATTACAATATAAATGAATTATTTAAAAAATGTGATTATAAATACTAAACAATTATTTTTAACCATTTAATGCATGAAAAAAAATTGAGGTATGATCATGACTTTTTATCATTTAATTAATATTTTTTTTAATGAATAAAATTCTTATGGTTTTTTCGAAAAGTAATGTTATGAATTGTATAAAAATTGACATAAATAAGTATTTAAAAGAAATTCAATTTTATTAAATGATATAATATTTATCGAACCCTAAAAATTGGACAAAATACTAAGATAATGTATAAATCGTCATTAATGAACCACTTGAGGTTCGATTGAAATTTTATTGTTACTATATTAACCATATAGTATGAATATACAAGAAGACATTGTAAGAGTCAAATTATATAACAAAGGGTTAAAGATAAATTAAAATGTTAAATTTATGAAAACGTATTTTTAAAAACATATTGGTTGAGATATTTTAGAATAAAAATACATCTAATATTTAAATAAATGACTTTTGGTCCATTTAAAACTGAAAATCATTTTATAATATAATAACATTTAAATCTATTTATAATGTGACCCTCCCCTTCTAATAAAATTTAGTCAAATCTACCCATTTAATCACACCAATCAATCCCATTAGGTCATCCAAACATTGATAAAATGAGATTACAAAATCGCACTCTTCCGCCTAGAATCCTTACCTTAGCATATAGATATTCAAGAAATCCTTTTTGATCAAATCTAAGGTATTTACACGTTTTAAGAGTTAGCGTCTTCTATAAATATTATTTCCATTATTTTAATACTCCACTCCCTATTCTATTTGTATTATATGATTACATAACAAAACCATTATCCTTATTATTCTAGGATTTTTTAATTATAGGTATTCAAACAACACTTACCCACACCTACATCTAATGTATACTAACATAATGTTTATATTTATGTTGAACTGTTGGCTCACGAAACAATGATTGTTTGATTTTACCCAAACACCTTTCATGGTGGACATTGTGATGCCAAAATATTTATATATGATATATTTTATATTTATATATTATATATGATACTGTAATTTTTATTTACGAAAAAACATTTATGCTTTTCATGATGTGTAAATACAATAATTTCATTTGAGGTAGTGCGGACGACCGTGCTCTCAAAGTGATATGTCTTGTTCATACCATACATAGAATATATAAATGAAAAATTTAATGAAAATAAGTAACATATATATCAAATTTTAACACAATGGAATTATAATATTCCTATGTATCATTTAGTTCTTGTTTTATTCATTTGACATATATATGGGCGTACTGTTCATGCATACGTATGACTGACCATCTACAAGAAAGGTGGATTTCATTTCATATATCAAAATGTTATAAACTGTTATAAATACATATATAAGTGACATATATTATATTTAAATCATGAATACTATTAGATATATAATGTTGTTTTGACCACATGGAAAATTTGATGTTATAATAAGAATATTTTTGACACAAGTACCCAATTTTGACAAAACAACTGATATTAAATTAAATATATATGTAATTTTAATAACCTGGTAATAATTGATATAAAATGGATAATAAAATTGTAAAAGGTTCTTAATCAAGAAGAAATTATTATAGTTAAATTATTCAGTATGAACAAGGAGCATACATGACGAATCAGACTCAATGTAAAGGACTTCAACTCAATATTTTTTTCATTGAATCATGTTTTGATAATATACACCTCATTATTTTAAATGGTGAGTAGTATTCCCCTTTTATGTTTAATTCCATTCAATGGGATTATTTTTTCTATTAATAATATTACAAAAAAATAAAAGGGGTGTTTTTTATATGTGTGGGGATAATGACATTTCCGCCTTCATTAGCATTATTTGATATATTACTTCCTTAATAACACGTAATGTTTTTTTAAAAGGAAAGTAAATACCTTATACCATTTATACATATTTTTTAACAGAAAAAAGTTTTTGAAATCGATTAAGTACTTTAATATCTAGAAATTATTTATTGTGAGTGAAAAATCTAATGATATCAGTGAAATGTTAATATATGAAATATTTTTTTTTTTATGGTTTTATAATGGTACATGGAAATTTAATGGGTGGAGACATGATAAAACAATGATGGGTGGTTATGTGATAAACAAAATTATGTTTAGTTCCATAAAAAACAAATAATCCGTGGTTATGCTATAACCAACAATTCATTGGTTATGGAAGTCATCTGTATGGGTATTCCATTTGGTTTTATTTGTGGAATTCAACCATATGGTAATTCAATTTAAGTATGTTTATTTCTGAGGATACCATTATATATTATATGATTCTTTCTATGGTAATGTGGTAATATTTTTGATATATAATGGTTATGAAATTATCGTATAATCAGTAAATTATATTTTACACCTTGTTATGGAGAAAATTATTTAATTATAATAAAGTATTCATGGTTTTCATGTTATCTAAGACTAACTTTTTCCTTTATTTTATGTATCTCATACTAATATTTTTATACAGATCCCATGATACGGAATTTTTTCATTAGGAAAAATATGTAATAATATTGTCAATGATTGTATCATGGAAATGCTATGCAGTTAAAACATGAAACGATGTCATGTTTTGTTTTAAAGGGTTTTTGTTTTATGAAAAGTGGATAGTGAGTAGAAGTGTATACTTGTAATATTCACATTTATCTTTATATTTAATAACCTAATTATCTATTTCTAAACCTGATAATGTCCTTGATGTTAATTAATGTAAAATTATTGACTTAACTCAATATTATGTAATGTTTGAGGTTTAGTCCTTATAAAATACCAATCATATTTGGACTAGTTATATTAATCGTGAGACTTTTCGATGAATTGAGGGGATAACTATAATTGGGAGAAACCCTTAAAATAAAAAGTCCAATGATTATATTTTATGAATTGGTTGAAATATAATAATCATAATCAATCTAAAAAACAAACATTCAAATTGTTAAAACATACCCTAATCACAAAAATGTATTGATAAACCATCGAGATAAATTTGGTGAATTATAATAAAATTACACATATTTATTCAAAATTATCATAATATATTCAAATTAATAATAAGTATTATTTCAATAAAATATATCCCTAATATATAAAATGTAAATTAATGGATTTATTTCATTTATTAATATAAATATCTTATAAATTTCATTAAAAAATTGTCAGGTGAAATTATATTTTCACATAAAAATCATATTCTAAAACAAAAAAGACAACTTAATTTTTTTAATAATAAAATTTTTTATTACATAAATTTAAATTGAAATAATAAAACGTATAATGTTGACTTTTTAGGAATATGGAATATATGGTTCATGCGTTTGATGTTAATGAAACAATTACTTTCACATTTTGTATAAAATCCTAATAACCCATGTTTTGAAAATGAGATGACTATTCATTTAGAATTATTTTTATGGAAGGTAAAATGAAAAATTAAATCTTTTATAAGCCTGTTGGAATGTATTTAAAGCATATTTATGAAAAATGGATTATAATGAAAAAATATTTTTGACCGATGAGTGAATTTTTTTTGGATTTATCAATAACATTTTATCAAATATGTTGAGTATAGAATATTATAAAATGGTTAAATAAATATAAAATGTACATGAATAAATATTTTAGAATAAACTATATTTACATAATAATAGATATATGAAATAATTAGGCGGTGTTAAACTTAAACAAAAAATAATCCTGAATAATGACTTGATCATTAAATAATCATGTTCAACAATGTAAACACTATAATTATAATATTAATGATATAAATATCATCCAATAAACATTATATACCATTAATATAATGATATGAAATATATAGAATATGAAATTTAATTTATCAACACCTAAAAAAATAAATGATTTGTTAATATGGAACATGTCTTAGATAATTAAAACAGAGACAAGAAACCCTTTCCTCAGGGTTGATTTCCTTTGTATGTGTCTTTAAATCTACTATAATAAATATATTTTTACTATAAATGTATTATAGAGCAAATATAATGTATATAACTGAATATATTTTCACCTTATACCTTCTTACCACCCATTTTAATTATTATTTAATTATTTTCATTTATGTGGGTGTTAACGAAACACATTTATAATTCTTGTTTAATCAATAAAGTATTATTATTTCTAAATAGGTTATAGTTAAATAATCTTAAGAATTATATTAATGTTATAAATATATTTTTTTTCATTAGATACATCTTCATAACCACTCTTGGAAATTGGACATAGAAAATGAATCACATCACCACATTGAGATGGTATATTGTACATACACATGCACGAAGATAATATTCACCAATTGGGTTAATATGTAATGAATTTTATGATATAATGACATTATAGATATTTTACCATTTCATATATATCACCTATATTCATTAAATATAACTTTACGACCTTTCATGGAAAGAGTATGTGGGAAATGAATCACATCACTTTGTGAGATTATAATCCACCATTCACACAAGCAACTTTATGGTATCCCCAATTAAATTCAAATTAAAATGGTATATGTGATATAATAATCACATTATCATAATAATTTAAAAAATATCATATAATTATTTTAAATTAATAATTATATCTATTCTATTAAATTTTTCTAGAAAATGAAGTATATCGATTCGCGAGGATGTAGACCCCCATACTCACTGTCAATAATTTTGTTTCCAAATTGGTCAAGGAGGATATGTATAAATATTATTCAATAAAAAATTAACATATAAATATATGAAATATACTATTTTTATTATATTTTATTTATTAATACATTATTTATTATAGAAAAAAATGTAAATTTGTTAATCCAATTAAATTCTCTAAGAAACCACATCCTTTGGATATCCTCTAAAGTATCACATTGTTGGAATTTTTGGAGGAAAACACGATATAATATATATAATGATTTAGGGGATTTATTATTCATTTTTTTCTTATAGAAAAATGATGTAGTTTTTGTGAAAATGTTATGGGAGGGAGTTTCGTTGTATAAGTGGGGAAAAGTAACACACAAAGAATTTTTATAAAAATTACCTAAAACAATACCAAATGAGGAATAAATTTACCTGAGATTTTCTCATCAATAACATTATTTTATATTTTATTATTATAAAGTTGATATATGACTATAAAATATAATTTTAATAAGTTGGTATGTCATTTTAACCCTCATCATTTTAGTTTAAGACAAGGTAAACCATTTTTACCTTAACACTGGTAATTGGTTTTTATGGTATCACAATTTATTTTAATCATTGTTATACATTACATAATAGATAATATAAATAATATTGATTAAAAATTTTGACCCTTTTTGAAAACCCATTTCACATTATTGGAAGAATTCGATATAATTATAAGTGTATATGCAGGGAAAATGCATCTTCCAAAGAGAAAATTATAATCATTGTTGATTGTTAATGAATCAATATTCATTAGGAAATTAATTAAAAAAAATACATTTTTTTATTAAAATAAAATATAATTAATTTTATTTTTAAATAAATTTTATAGAATATATAACTTTTTAAATAAATTTAACAAAAAAATAGTTATCATTAAAAGTATGTATTTTTTTCATTATTCATTGAAATATTAAAATTAATATAAATATCAATAAAAATTACTAGAGATAATTTTAATATTCTAATTTATAAAAGTATATTCATTTACTAAAATAAATTTCTAAAAGTTGCAGTTGATAATGTTATGATATGTTCATTAGAAGTGAAGAACCATTTTCATTGAAAAATAATGTTTTATATAAAGCATTTATTTGTCTTTCATTTAATTCTAAAATCATATCAAATAAATATATAACCATTTTATTTAGTTTATTCAAAGGTAAACTATATAATCTCTTATTTAGTTAGTACTATTCATTCTATCTATTTTAATGGCTACATTATAATATCCATGTTCAAATAATAAATTTTTAATAGAGTATTATGTTTCTTTTAAACATTTTACTTAATGCATCACATGATTTTCAAGAGAATAAATTATTTAAAAAATAAATATATCTTAATTTATGTGGATATTTTTTTTCTTCTATTCATATTGTATTGTGTCATAGATGATATCGAGCAAAATGTTTCAATGTTAGATTTTTAGGGTATTAAATCCTAACAAAATAAGAAAAATTCTATAATTTAATCTCAATAAAGGTATAAAAGTGTTTGAAATTTAAAAATACATTTTTTTGGAACCCACATAATAAAAATGTTTAATAAAATTTTATCTTTATTAGACTAAAATATAATTATATAGGTCATATAAAATAACATGTTTCTATATTTCTAGGTAGGAGATAAATTGTGGGAAATGGAAACATAGACATGGATGATAATATTAACACACAATAACTAATATAGAGTGATAATGATAATTGATAATAAAAATGTGGGTTATCTATATAAAGTTAATTAACTAAAACACATATATATTTGATGACTTAATAGACCATTATATTCCTTGAAACTGAATGTTCCAGGATAAATTTTTTATTCCAAGATCATTTCCATGGAGTTATGGGATTTTTTTCCATATACACTATGAATATAAGAAAATATATTTAATTGATAGCTTTCTATGGGTAAAAGATAACACATTGGATGTTGTTAAATAAATTATGACTTCATGTCTTACTCAAAGAAATGAATATCCGGTATGATGTTTTATATCAGAATATATAATATTAATAATTAACATATAATTGTTATAACATATTAATTAAAAGTAAGTTCTCACGTGTCAATATATTTTTCAATACAAAAATGTTTACCACAAGTTATTTAATAACATCAGAAAATATAAAAAATACCTTCATTAAATTGTTACCCAATATACTCAGTTGAAAAATTCCTAACAAAATTTAAAATAAAAAATTGATGAAAGAAGGTCACTAAAACAAAATTATATTGACAAAGAATGTAAAGAAGTTATTAATTTAATGTTCCAAATATTTTTATCCATCATTAAAAATAAAACCATTATGAAAATATTCATTAAACAATATATAAAATCTAGTGCTGTCAAATATAGTCTATAAATAAAATATAGAATTAATCTCTAGAAAAGATTAAATAATCTATAAATCCTCTAAACAATATCATGTTAAACAAAAATATCCCATAAAAATTTGATTACTTTCTAATTATCAAGATACTGTTATGGGTTATTCTACCATAATCATGTTTTTTCCATTGGTTCCACTTATCAATGAATGATATTTATTGGTAATTGATAACATTAATACTATTCTCTTAAGGAATTTATAAAATATTACTACAGTAAAATCCATATATACTTCATGATTATTATAACCATAGTAACATTGATAAAATACTCAAATAACCTATTTTATGAATCCTATAATATGACCATTAATCATTTCACTTTGTATGTGGTAATAGAATAATATTGACCAACATTCATAAGATTATTTTGTGTAATATTATACAATAATTTTGTGAATTGATTTATAAATCACCCCATATTCTTAAAGATGATGAATTGATCATTGTTAATTTCTTTTTACCCATTAAATCATGATAATTTCATCCTTTGTCTCCACACTAGTATAAAACAACCAATCCCTTCAATAAGTACCAGTGTTTTTCTTTCAATAATTATCTCCTATGAGATAATCCTTCTAATATTTAATCTCCTTATCTACTTTTTAAATGTAAATTTTTATTACTTCTCATCTATTTGAGACCATAATACATAAATAATTCTTTCTCTTATTTGATGCCACATGATATTATATCCTCGTATGATGAAAATTATTTTTAATATATTTCCCAATCAATATTTTCTAACCTAATAAATGAAATGATAATTATTACTATTTGGATTATATATATTGATATCATTTTCATTATGTGAACTAAGAGTAATTTATAATAATAGAATACATTATAATATATCATTTAATTGTGATAAATTATATATAATATCAATACTAGTTAATAAAAAAAAATAGGATTATTTAGGCATATATAATCTCATAATCATAAGACATGCTTTTTTGGGATATCATTATTTTAAAATCTATCATAATGGTTTTTAAGGAAGATGTCAATTATCCAAAAATATCTCCCAGGACTGTAAAACTAGCTGAATAGTATGGATAATTTTCATACACCTGATGATGACTAGGAAAATTCCAATGTGATATTTTTAGAGTTATTAACCATTGGTAAATTTGTTACTGAATATTGTTAACTTGTAGTATCTATATATGGTTTTATTTCAAGGAAAATTCAAATAAACAATTAAATATAAAAACCATGGGATATTATTCTTTAAATATCCTCAAACTCTACCATTGAGTTGTATTATCTATATAATGTTTTCATAAATCTATTTCCCATGGTTTTTAATAAATATCCTATGATACCAACTGTAAAAAAACTAACAGTGGTAACCTTGTGATAATGCATACTTTATTACATTGGAACTTGGTACAAGCAATCACATCCCAATGGATGGATTTGAATAGTAGTCATGGTGAAATATATATATACATGAAATTAAATTTAAATTTCAAATCATCGAAATCATATTGAATCTTCATTTTAATGTATACTATTTCCACTTAGAATATATTTATGTATCAATTCATAACACTTACTTGTATCCTAGGGAAAATGAAACATAAGAAAGGGGAGAGATCAGAAACGTGGTATGAGTATGAATATAGTGTAATCTATGAATTAATTAGGAATAATTATTATGGAAATGTAAATTACTAGACACATTTGTCATTGAATAAATAAACTATGTATAATATTGAAGAAATAAGTGATTATTAAATAAATCCATAAAAAATCACAGGACCTTAAAATTTTACCATGGATATTCATATTAATAAAATAATCATATGGAAATAAATAACATGTCTCATAATGAGTAAATTTTTAATGAACGACGTCTGAAAATGTAATTAAATTCCACATGATAGTTTAAATATATTTTTAGAAATCCTTTAACGTGGCCTATAGATTTGTCTCGTGAGACTTGACGAGGCATTAATGTTAAATATTGATATTTTGTAATTTTTTTCAAATGAATATTTTTTTTAATATATATTTTTTAAATGAAATTACCCGTTATTCCTGAATTTATTGCTTCACTATGTTTATCTTTTTTTAGAGTCAACAAAATGATTCACCGATATCATACAGGAAACAAAATACAGAGATTCAGTTAACCATGAAATGCTACTATAATAAATATGATTTTTATATATATGATCCTAAATAGGAACATATGAATTTTATTAATTTTTTTTAAAACATACATATAATATTACAACTATATATAAAATATTAAGTAAATAATTAACCAATTATTTAGTAATGTAAGTATATTATTAAAAAATAGGCCTTCAGAAAAATGTATTTTCATCCATTTTTATAATAAAATAATTTATTTTAATTATAGATATTTATGGAAAATTATTTCATAAAATTTAATAAATTTTTCAATCATTTTATCCAAATTAATATACTTTTATATCATAGATTTCTTTTGAAAATATTGATTTTTCATTGAATACTGAAAGCATCAATTTTTTATAAAACATTCATTTATTTCAAAAAATTAGGTAATTTAAATGAATAATTAGGATTAAAAATAAAAAATAGCTACTAATAAATATTTATTTCAATTAATTACATTTAAATCATTATTATACTAGAATTTAGTATAAGATTAGTTTTTGTATTATAATAGAGATTTTCTTCAATCATTTTAAGTGCATAATATATCTACATTATAATTTATCAAAAGAATACCTAATGAGAACTGGTTAAAATTATATATATATAACTATTATTTAAAAAAAAATTAAATTAAATTCATACAATTATTATTTTTCGAAATAGAGTTAGTATAAATTCAACATTTTCTTGAAAAAAGTACACTTATCAAAAATCATATTTTTTGTCCGGTCTCGGTTCTATTAAATTCATATTTTTCCAATTTTAGAAAACATATTACCAAAAAAGAATATAATGTTTTATATTATAATTTCAAAATTATAATAGTGTTCTATTTTATACTTCTCTAAAAATAATAATTTTTTAGTAATGAAAAATATATAATTTATATTGAAAACAACCTTTTCATTAAATTATTTATCAAATTTAATTATATACAAAATTTGTTTAAAAGTAGTATTATATAAAATATACATATATTAATCTTATTTAGTTTAGTGGAGACATTTTTATATATTAATTTAAAAAAAATCATATCCTTTTGAACTATTTTTCATTAAAAATCAATTTTCTCCTCGCTTCTTTGTGATGAATTTTAAAATAAAATTTTCCACTTCTTTGAAAATAATTTTTAAAATATATTCAATTTTTATAATGGGAATAATTTATATTATAAAATAATTAATCAGACAATTTTAGTAAAATAAATACTAAAAAGTGTAAATGTTATTAACAATAATTATTTTATAAATGGATTTACTTTGGATAATTAAACAAGAATGATATTGGTATAAAAATTCAACAAGAACATGTCCAAAATCAATTTGATGGATGTATATTGATCTTATATATTTTCTGAAACATATTCTCAATTTTTTTACCAATTATCATGATAAAATTAGGGGTGTAATTATTTCATAATTATAAATTAAAATGTGTCACTCACATCACATATACAGGGCCACCCCTTCTCCTACCTTACTCAAACCTTCAAACAGTTTTTCATTCTTCCAGGACTTACAAAAATCACATTCTAAATTCTATCATATAACTATAGAACCCATAGTTTAGATAGAAGGAAACAATACTATGCCTTTTAGTAAAAACAAAAAGGATTCCCTGATTATATGAGGTTTGAATGTGTGTGATAGAATTTTTGACTTTAAGTAAGGGATTTATATCCCTATATTATTTTGGATGATACGCAATCCATATTCACTGCCAATTATTTTTACATATAAAAATTCCATTAAGTTAATTTTTATTCATCCCCTATAAATAATAGTTATCTATACCTCTATTTAATGATAACACTTTCTTTGGGATTATAGTTACACCATTATCAAAAGGATAAGATATTTTTCAACAAATTCATTACTTGAGAAGATAATTTTATAAGGAATCCATATTAATTCCTGATGTGAATATAAAGACCATTTGAAATATAAAATCATGAATCTTTTTATCCACATAACATTTATATTTTAATTTATGTTATTCTTTGTGGGATATTATGATTCAACGTTACCAAATAGTTGATGATACTATATTTCAATCTCATCATATATCATAATTATTCATGATAATGTTTTTTGTTATAAATTATTATTATCCATCTCTAAACAAACAATTTTTTTATCATTTTGATATTTATCATATTTTTATGTAATATTATATATGTTACACTCATTGGAAGTTAAAATAATTTAGAAATTGATTTTATTATAATTAATATTTATTTATCACTTTTTTCAGAAATCTATTTTCTTCCAAATTTTTAATTTCTAAAAATGTTTCCAAAAAATTATTAGTATTCACATAATATTTTTAAAATACATATTTACCACTTTATTACTATTTTAAATTTTTTTAATGGAATATTTATGTCATTTTCCAAATAATGTGGTTTTATATTTTTCTAAAATTGATAGTGGAATATTTATATTAACATATAAGGATTGAATAAAACATTTTATTTATATGATAAATGTATTATATTAAGCTTCCATCATATGTTTTCAATGATATTGTTATATAAAGATATTTTCGAAATGTTTTATGTTTTTTAAAAAATAAAATTATAGTGGAAATGTTCTTCTATAAATGTTAAAAATTATCCATAAAAATAATTTTCCAACGAAGATGACATGTGTTGAGATTACATATGAATTATTTGGAATGTTAACCATGTATATAATTTATATTACAATTATGAGAGGTTTTTGATGATGATAAAATGATTTTAAAGAATCCCATTTCTCTTCCTCAACTTATATCGTAATAAAATTATCATGAAACCAGTTTTTTTCCCTTGTATTATGCTATGATGAAATGATGAAATGATTTAGAAAAAATTTTATTTTATATTGGTTATTAAAATTTTATATGTTTATAGAACCCATTTTATTAATTAGGATATGTTTTTATTAATGTTTTCTGATATTCTAGAAGACATGAATATGTTTTTCATCATGCGACTCGTGGGACATATTTCTCCCTCATATGAATTATTCAATTATAGATAACTAAAGAGTCAATGTATTATGCATGAATGTGATTACATGTTAAAAATGTTATGAATTAAGATCATTATATTTTCTCAATCTTATGTTTTCACTTTATTATACATTCAAAAATATATTCATGAATTTTATTACAAGCTCAGAGTGTTATATATGGAACTATCTTTCACGAACAAAATGTTATGTTGGTACTAGGATTATTTTCCATAATACTATACAAGGTTCTAATTTAATTTCCTTAACATAATTAGTTAACATTCTTCTATTTATTCATTATTATAATTCTATATGATGATGTGTATACCAGAAATATTTTTACTATTCCAATGTTATACACTCATGAATCATGTTCTTTTATTCTATTTTTATTCATTTATATGATATTTTATTCTTTATGCCACGACACAATATTGATATCATTGACATGAAGGGTATAATTTTTAAATTTTATTATTTTATTCCAATACCATTATTCACATTTTATACAAACACATGACTAATTTTTCCCTTACCGAGCATTTGAAATCACACTTTCATATGTTTACATTCCCCAGGTTTTGAAGAAAGGACTATGTATTGTGTTTTTCTTAAGAGTACTAAAGGGGGATGATCTTGCTAGAAAAAATTGAATATATATCATCAAATTAAGAGTTTTTTGTTCTAAATTTACAAAGGAACTATAATATTATATTACTCTCACATGTGTGTGTAGTTTAATGAATATTCATTGAAAATGATATAATATCTCTATATTATTATCTTCGATCTCTATAGTTGGTATCAACTGAATGGTTTAGATAAAAATTTGGAACTAATATGGGAAATCATTAATAATATATCTAGAGATTTTTCAAATTATAAGTCAAGGTATATATCAAAGGATATTTCTATGAATAATTCAATGTATAAGAAAATGTAATGGAATATTGTTGAAGGATATAAAAAGTGGATTCTAAAATATTACACCCATGTATGGATACAAAAAGTCGACGTAGATATAGAACAAAGGCACAAAATGGGAAAACAATTAAAAAGGATGAATAGAATTGGAATTGACCATCACTTGTTTCATGATAAATGGAATTTCCACAGACAAAGTATGACACTCCTAGGAGATATGAGTTTGACATTAATAAACCCATTATAAATAATATTGAAGGATTTAATTTGATTATTACTATGAATGACAATGAAAAAACCATTGGTGTCATATATAAATATGGTATCATAATTTATAAATAATATAAGTGATTTTTCAATCTTAGTGTATTCCAAAATATGATTTTTTTACTCACACTATGATTTTTTTAGTCAATGATGGTAACTAAAATTAAATGGGAATAAATAGAATGAGATAGTAAATTTTCATATGTAAATAGAAATGTGACGATGATTATAGTGAAGGATATTACTATTATTTATGAAAATTCATTATATTACATTGTTAATAACATGAATATTAACCAACTCTCAGACTCACCCAATATGATATGGATAATGTTTTTTGAGAATTCAGCTAGTAGAGATTATATAAGAATGAGTATTTGGAATATATATATTGAGAATGTGGGAGAACCACCCACATTAATGTACTATAGAAATAAGATGATGTTTTGAGTTTGGAAAATAAATAAAAAAATGTATGTAGTTTCCAATGAAAAATTAACTCTCTATTTTTTACAAGGATCTGGAATATCTACCTCCTTAAATAATTATCAAGTGATGACTGTTTTAAATGTGGAATATATGGGAATTATTTATATATTTGTTTTATCTAGAAATATCATGAATTTAATCATCATGGTTTTATGGGTCATGGTTTTTTAATAATTAAGAGGCCACAAAAAACATAAGAATTTTATGGGATGATATAGTGATACTGATTATAAGTGTGGTAAAATTGTTGTTGATAAATGTAATGAAATGATTCATATTTACTAGTTGAGTAAAGTGGTAATAAATAATAATTTTATCTAGTGTAGTAAATCGTTTAAGAGTGAATTTGATTAATTAAAGAGTTTATAGATTGGAATTCATGAATAATTAACCATGATATTTTTATTTGAATGTTTTTTAGGTATTATTGAAAAATATATTTAGAATGGTTCTGATAACCAAGAAATTTTTTTTAATTATGAGTTGATATCATTATTAAGGAAATGTTACACTTAATATACATATAATGTTGATAAAATGATTTATATATTAGATAAAGAAATTACTGATTTGGAAAAAATATATTGGATGATGTTGATAATCATAGAACATATAATATCATTGTTGACCTCATAACCTATAATTTGGTTGTTGAAATTTTTTATGTTCAATCCCTTATAAAGTTTATAATATCTTGGGATTTGTGGAATATATCCAACAATATATGATTTATGTAAGGAATGATGATTAATCTTCTACTTCAAAATGTTCTTATGGTAATTCAGGTTTTTACCATGTTTTAATGGAATATAGGTGGATGGTATTATAATGTTTGGTTTTTCCAAATCAAGTGTATCATTTTGATATACAATGTATTAATGTGATTTTTTTTAGAAATTGACTTACCTTATTATTAAAATTTAAAATTTAGAAGTTTTTATTGTTTAATTTTTATTTAATTATTAATGATTAACAATGGATTAGGATTTAGAGAAAAAAATATTACTTCACCATATGAATATTTACCCATATTTGATAACTAGTGTTATCATTATTAAAAATGATTTAAAAGGAATAATATATTTTTTTATTAAGTAAGTTATGATCTATTAAAAGTTAATATTAGTGGATAGGGGTTAAAAAATAATATTTTGATATCTGTTTTTTGGAGTGTGAAATAGATTTGTATGTAATTTAATAACAATATTAAATAATAATTTTAAAATAAAAGGAATTATATATATATATTTCTTTAAATTATTATAAAGTAATATAATTTCTCAAATCATGGAAAAATTTATTGAATCTAAATGTTATTTTATTATATATATTTTTGATAATGAAATAGTTTCTTAAATAATACCATATTAATTGTTTATATGAATTTTACATTACAAGGATCATTCAAATTTTTGTGATCAATGTTCTCTTTATCTCTCTATCTATATTTGGGTTTTAGTTAACTATTATATGTTAATGTTTTCCTTTCAAGTCGATGTTAATCTATATGGAAACCTATTTTTTCTATTATATATGTTTTTTTATAAAAAATTATCCATTTAAATATTATTATGCACCCTTTTTAAAATGTGGGTTATTAGGATGGAATTTTGAAATGTTAAACAATTGATTTCCAAGATGAGTGTCAAGGGAGGTATTCATTTTATATGGGTTAAAATGTAACACACCATGATTTTGTGTAATTTTCTAAAATGAATTTAATAATTTAAATATTTTATGGTAGACATAACAATGATTTTATATTTCATTTCACAACACACTATGTTTATCTTTCTTTACATGCAACAAATAATTTCTTTGATATCTTACAAGGCATGCAACATTGAGAATTACTAAACCATAAAATGATATAAATTTAAATATGAAAAGTATATCATATGTTAAATATATGGGTATGAAAGTTATTAAATATATTATGAAATATAATTTTTAATTATCATAGAGAATCGAAATTTGATATTAAATAATCATACATTTTTGTAAAGTAATTATATTCATAAAAAACATGTATTCATTAATAATATATTAATTTATTTTTATGAGAAAAAATTATATAAAAATAATAGATATTTTAGAAAAAAAATTTTATGAAATGAATTATATTTTTGGAATCATCATATAAAATTTTAAATATGGTTAAATTATTTGAGTTCTAAGAATTTTTTTCTTTAAATAGTAACAAATATATTTTTTTTAAAGCATTTAAATTCTATAAATTATTAAATTTTAATTCCGAATTACATTTAAATGTATAATAAGTATTATTTATTATTATTTAATCAACATTATTACTTTTCAATCCACATAATACGGTATTTTAGTATATGATTTTTTTTTTGTAAAAATGGGGTTTTATTAAAACTATTTTAAATAGAATATTTTTCCACATTATAATTAATAAAACCAATACATTATGTTTTAAATAAAAAATATATAATATATATCAATAATTATTTTTACAAAATTTACAATCGTTTTATTAGAGATAAATATAACATAAATTACTCATGTGGTTGAAGACAATACAGTTCTAAAAAATCCAGTTTTCATCACATATGTAGGTTTTGTTTTAAATATAATATTAAGCACTTTATGAATTTATTTTTGAATATATTAATTTTTTTATTCATATCAAAATTATATATTTGTGAATTTTTTATAAATTTCAAATAAGATTTCTTTATTTGTGATTGATGATGAATAATAAATTTTAATTATAAACATAATTTACATATAAAATATTCAAAAAGTTATATTTTTTTAAATGAAAATAATGTAAATTTGCTTCTATTTTACATATTAGTATAAATTTAGGTAATTTTAATTATTTTTAAATATATATTTGAAAAAAAATATTTTCAATGTTTGAATGATTTCTCTTTGAATACATGTTTTCGTATTACCTCTATTGGATCCATTTTAAAATAAATTTTTAATATTATTTGA
This sequence comes from Viscum album, assembly GCA_963277665.1. NCBI lineage: Eukaryota > Viridiplantae > Streptophyta > Magnoliopsida > Santalales > Viscaceae > Viscum > Viscum album. The sequence continues at coordinate 879,802,503 of OY728148.1, read as the reverse complement.
AGGGAATGTAAGAAATGGATTATATTGATAAAAAAATAATTTATATAATATAATATTCTAAACATAATTTTTAACAAAAAGGCATAATAAAACCAGTAAAAATTATATACCTTGATTAAGGTAAAAATTGATTACCATGTAGCTATACTAAAATTATATGCGTATAAAATGACCCAAAAATTTCCAACACCCATTAGATGGAAAAATTTATTTCTTATCAAATATATTATAAAAAATAATACTTTTTAGAGCCTTGTTACATGAATATATGTTGATAGATTAGTTCACATTAAACAAATTATGTGATTGTCACTGACTTAAATTATAAAAGTACACTCCTTACCCTACCATCCTCACACCATAATAAAATTTTTGTTTGAAAAAATCATACCAATTTAAATTCTGAAATTCTATCCTCTATTATTAAATGAAATATTTTGTACATAAATACAACCATGGAATCCTTTTGAAGCAAACCTATGGTTCAATCCCAATGTAAAGGAGGTTCGAACATGTTTTATGGAAGTTATGACATAAGGTAAGGGATTTTCAATGAGATTTTATTTTGGATGGGGATCATTCCATTACTCTTCTTAATTAATTTAATATAATTATATATGATCTATAAATTTATTTTATTATGCTTCTAATGAATGTTATTGTGACTTATACCACCATTTTAGGATTTATCTTTTATGTGAATTGTAGTTTTAGTATTATCAATTGGTTAAGTTATTTTTATATTATTTTTAGAATATTTAGATGTTCTTTATGTTTTAAATATATATTATTTAATGATATATATATAGAGACCCTATTATATGTATTATCATCAATTTTATTTTTTATGATATTTTATGTTCCATTTTTTTATTTATTTATGGGGCTTGTGATTCAATGTAACCTACATTTTGATGATTTTATGTTACAATGTAACCATTTCTATGGATTGATCAAGATTATGATTATCATGAAAAAATATTATAATATATCTATAAATAATCCCAATTTTTAAGTTATCATTGGGAAAATCATGATATTTTCATTTTATAATATTATTTCTTTGCCTCCTTATTACTAAAAATAATTTTAAAATCTTTCTAATGAAAATCCCACAAGGTTTCCATCTTCGGTCAAAACCCTATTGTCATAAAAAAATGATTACCAATTTTTTTAAATTTTTTTTATTATTCACCTATGATTTTTAAATGATATTTATAAACAAAATTCAGTTTTTATAAAATTATTTCAAATGAATATTTAGGCAATTTTCCCAATAATGCATATTCTTATTTTATAAAAAATTAACAAGGAATATTATTTTAACATATATGGTATAAAAGAGACATCCCAACTTCATGACCATTGTTTTATTTTAAGATTACATTATATTTTTTAACATTTAATTTTAAGAAAATATATATTATAAATGTTTTATATTTTAAAATAAGTTTTTAAACCAAATGGATATTTTACACAATAAGTGTTATAAATGGATAATCAAAATAATTTATTATCAATGATTCCATTTTTGATGTTTCATATTACTGACATCAGATTTGATCCTAGGATAACATTTTTATTTTTTATCTATATTTTTATGTTTATGATGTAATGATGTTTACAAAAACCATTTTTCATTAATGGGTTATACCATGATAGTATTATTTTTAACCCTAATTCATTTTTTGGATATATAATATGCTGAAATGATGAAATGATTATGAAACATATCAATATTCTATAGGATAAGAAAAAAAATAATAGTGTAAGAAACCCATATCATTCAATGGTTAATGGTATGAATAATTATTTTTGATATTGAATAACACATAAATACGTTTTCATTATGAATTGTTTTGAACCTATATCAACCTCTAAATCATTGGGTAAAGAAGTATAACAAATGAGTAAATATATAATTTGTGAGCCCTATTACATGTTCAAAATGTTATTTGTGGACATGTATACATGTTCACAATTTTATTCTTGAACCTTATTTCATGTTCATATTGTTATTCGTGGTTCTATATTTCATATACATAATGTTATGTCCAGACTTCGTTTCCTGGACATATATTTATTCAACTTCTTGATCTCATGTCCATAACATATGGAATGACCTTTTCTATATTTACACATTTTCACAATTTTATAATATGATGTGTATGCCAAAAATATATTTCTGTATTCCATTTTTATAATTTCATGGTTTATGTTTATTTTATCCATTGTTATTCATGTATTATGAACTACCAATCTTTATTCACTGACTCAATATTATTATAATTTAAATTCGATGTATGGTTTTAAATATTTAGGATCTTATTATCATACCATTTATATAAATTTATTATTAAATAAAACCCACTTTTTCCCCTACTGAGCATCTGAGATCAACCTTTCTAATTTATACTTTACACATGTTATGATTAAATGTTTATATAGGGAGTGTTTGTAATGATTAATAATGGTGTGGGCCTTGATGGAAAGAATTGATGATCTTTCACAAATTAATAATATTTTTACCATTTTTATGAAGGCAATAAACGATAATTTTCCTAAGTTGTTTATTTGTTTAATGTAATGAACAATTATAAAAATGATTTAATATCAATGTATGATTATCCTAGGTCTCTATATTTAAAATATTTATATAACCAGTCCCCAAAAGAAATATACCATGTCCAACAGTTTCCTTTTATGAATGGGGTGAATCATAATAAACAAAAACATTTGTATTAAAAATATCATGGGAAATTTTAATAATTAACCATACAAAATAAATATGATTATAAAATATCTAGAGTAATATGGTGAATTTAAATTTAATTATGCATCCTTTATTAGACTAATAAAAAACCATCCAAATAAATAGTAATGGTTAATTCAATAAAACATTTCCAAATTGTATTATAATTATATTTATGTGTTTATTTCATTGATGAATATAAATACCATAAAATTTCATTACAAATATTTTTGATTAAATTAACATTTTAACATTGGAAATATACTTAAAAAAATAATTTATTATAAAAAATTATCAAAAAAACCATTTAGTAATTTTTAAATAAGAAATAAAAATATAATTTTTCATGATGTCATAAAATTCTAGCCATTCCCCTCAAATTAAAATAATGATTCAATTATCTTTTTTGATAAAAAACCGTCCTTTTTTGAAATTGTTTAGAATATTAATTTAAAAAAAGCTGAAAATGTGAAAATGAGTATGTTATTTAATTAATAATATTTAAATTCATAGAATCATTTTATAAATATTTTTTAGAGAACATTAATTTTATGAAAAATGATTTTCAAGAGAAGAGAGAAATAAATTCAAATTAGCTAAAAAACAATTTCCTGATAATTTCGAGTTTTAAACAGTAAAAAAATGGTACAATTTATTGATTATTTTAATTAATAACGTTTTTATAATAAGATAATTTCACATTATGATAGTTATATCTCATAGTTACCCAAGGTTATATTACAAATTACATCCTGAATAATGGTGATACTGTGAAATTAATGTTTACTGCATTGGTATCTTTTGAATCAGAATCCACATTATCGAAATAAAATCAAATAAAAAAGTAAAAACCATTAATTTAAATAGAATTTATATATAATATATCAAAGGGTTTGTTTATATACCTCACAAATGGAATTAGTGTTTAATATGACATATGTCTCATTGAATTAATTATGAGATGATAAACACAACTTTTACCTAATGGATTATGACCCTTATAAATATCCATACATACCATATAATAAATTTTGGTATATTATAATTCTATTAAATAATATTAATCACACATATCATACAATTTATGATCCTCTAATCATATTATACAACATTTTTTTACAATTCTTAATTATTTTTAATATTTCGATTGTTAATTACCTAGTTTTGTAATGGGTATTTTATTTTAAATTTTCAAGATATTGTACATAGAATATAGTCACCATATAAACATAATGATATTATATACATAAATAATTTTTCAATTGATACATCATAATATATATTATTTGAAATTGAACAGAAATAATGCATTTCATACCATCACTGAGATGGCAGGGTGCACATACTCACGAGGGGTGATATCATTCACATAAAGGGTTAAAGGTTAAATAATTTTATCATATATTAAAATTTTATAATTTATATCATTTCATATATATCACATATATTCATTAATATTTTCCTTAATTCTATTTATTTCAATTGCATGTGAGAAACAAATTACATCGCATTGTGAGGTGGTAGTCCTCCATACACACGAGTGACATTATCATATCCTCCTTAGAATTGAAATTAAAAAGGTATATGTGATATAATAACTAAATAAATATTATAAATCATAAATATCATATAAATATGTATATATTTACTTGAAAGGTGGAGATTAAAAAAATAATAACATAGGTTCTCAGGTTGGTAGTCTTTCGTAAGGACAATCCATTATTTTTATAACCCATTTTATGGAGGAGGATATCAATATATATTATTAAATAAATATAATTAGATATAAAACTATGTAATATAATACAGTTATTATATTTTAATTGTTAACAAATATTTTACGTTTTAAAAATAATAAAGAAAAATAAAGATCCTTGTTAAGAAAATTAACATATCTAAGTGGAACCCCATTTTCATCTCTAATTAAGGACCATCGATTATGTATTTTTGAATAAAAACACCCCAATAATCTATCTAATTATTTTTCGGAGAAATAATTTTATGGGGTTTTCCATGAAAAATGGAATTGGATGTGTGAAAAAGGAATGGGGGGAGTTCCCTTTTATAATTGGGGAAAGAGAATGCCCATTGAAATTACTTAGAAATTTCCTTAAGAAACCCAAAAAGATAAATTAATTTCATGAAAATGTCATCCAATTAAAAATTTGAGTAAATTATTTAAATTATATGTTTAATTATTTCTATTTAATATCATTTAACAAGTTCATTTGTCTTTTTAACCGTTATATTTTTTTATGCCCCTGATAAAACCAGCTCTACATTAAATATGATAATAGTTTTCTAATATTTCCACTATATGTTTTGGTAAAATAATTTAGGTTAATGTATTATATTAATATAAATTATATTTATTTAAAATATGTAATATATTTTTCAAAATTCCATTTCTATAATTTATAGAATTCTAGTTAAGGTTACATTACAAAACAAGTCTAACAAGTGGGTTTCCAAAGAGAAAAATCACATAGGTATGAGGGTATTAATTTAAAAATTCTATATGAAATACATTTTAATTAACAAATTTTTATTTATTATAATAAAATTTAACTATTTCTCTCTTAAAATATGAATAAGGCACTTCAATTAAACGTTTTGGTTCAAACCAAAGAGAGTTACCCGATTTAAATGTAACTTCTTCTCATAAGTTATTTTCATTTATTTTATTTCTACAACCTCCTAATATATTTTTACTCCATTATTTTATAAAAAAATAATTATCATAAATATACTAGGTTTTTTATATGATACATATTATAACAACACATACACACAGCTCCATCTAATGGGTAAATAACATATTGTTTCTGTGTATGATGAACTATTGCCTCAAGATATTCTGATTATTCAGTTATATCAAATCACCACTCATGTTGGCCATTATGATGAAACAATATTTATATGTTATATATATTATATTTATTTTTTTCTATGCTTATGTACTTTCCATTTATCTCATACCTTTATGGATTCCATAATGGGTAAACATGATAATTTGATTTGTGGAAGTGCAGACTACCACCCCTCAATGTGATATGACTCATTCATGCTATACATGGGAAAAATAAAGGATATAGATAATAAATTATATATGATATTATTATTAAATTATAATATAAATATTTATAATTACATTTTAATTTCCTTAATTATGAAATATAAATGAATGTAGAATTCATGCGTATGTACAACTTACTGTCGCCAAGAACGGTGCATTTCATTTCTTATCTGAAATTTTTTTGTACTATTATAAATAAATATATATACTCGATATATAAGATATATATGATATATCCATAAATTATATTATTCTAGATATTATATAATTTTGATGACATGGTCAATTTGTACTTATAACATGTTCATTTTTGACTCATGTTTCGAACATCGACAAAATGTACAATATGAATTCAAATAATTATCTAATTGTTATTGAAAGGTAATAGGTGATATAAAACGAAAAATAAAATTGATAAATTTTCTTTTTAAAGTAGAAATAAACTTATTTGTATTATTCATCAAGAATAAGGAACAAACGTGTCATGTCAGACATGATGTAAGGGGTATCTTATTTAACTTTTAATTCCATGGGATTTCCATTTTTCACCACTTATTTCATGAATGTGGTGTATATTTTTCAACCATTTGATATATATTATCATTATTTTATTCATATTCATGGTATTCTATGAATCATTTAGTGTTTATTAATATTTTTCCACATGACTTGATTGATTATGACGTGGTAATGTGTTTTCATCACCCTTTTTATTCTCATGTGATTCGTGGTATATTGCCACAACTTCCTTTTTGGTGGTTTATTTACTTCCCATAATAATATTAATTGTGTAATATAATTTAATTTATGTGTAATTACTTATTCATTTTATGATCCTTCTTTAATGTGGGGTACGTTTCTTAAGATACCAATTCGGTAAGGGAACCATTCACCCTTCTATTTTTAAATGACTTTTTTTGGTATGTCTTTTAAATAACATATTATTATGTTGTTATAGGTTCTTATATATATATATATATATTTCTGTTAGTATTATGTACATGTAATGAGAAACCATTTCCTCACTCATCAACTCATTTTGTGAATTTTAATGTGATGCCATTTGGGTGTCGAATTTCTGTAAGGGAACTTCTTCACCCAATTTCCATTCTTAGGGTTAATATTATCCTTCTTAGTTATTTTGTGATATGAAGATGTGTTAATGAACTCTGATATTTTTAAACTAAATATACACTTATTTTGGGTGTATTATTATTTTTCATATATAATTACTTCATCGATTTATCCTTAATTTAAGGATATCAACTTTATAAAGGATTTCATCTCAATTTACATTCAATTGAGTCTTAATTTTTTTATGAACCAATTCAGTAAAACAAGTTGTATATACAATCCTTTGGCATATTTTATCATGAATCCCAATAATATTATTATATAATAATGTTCCCATAAATTTTTTTCCTCATTATTTATATTCTAGTGTCTCTCATTTTGTTAAAAAATCATTAACTAAATGATAATTTATATTTCTTCAAGATTTATTCTTCTAAACATTTCTCATTAATTTATAGGTATTCAAAATTGTTTATAAGATTAATTTATATGGACATTAATGTTTTCAAATGATAATTCCTATAAAATCCTCATTTTGTTATGGGACACTTTTATTCAAAAGCCACTTTATTAACTATTATTAATGGTTCATGAAATTGATTTATTATTTAAATATCATGAAATGATTTCTTGTGATTGAAAATGAAATGTTTATATTTGCAATATTTAATGATTTTATTATGGTACATGGACAGATGAAAGGTGTTGTCAGGATTATCCTATATGTGAGGTTACATTATAAACTCCAATTCATTTGGTATGGATGTTGGTTGTATGACTATTTCATTTAGTTATATGTTTGGAACTTGACTATATGTTTATTTAATTTTAGTATGATTATGTCCCAACTATCCTATATATTTTATGTGGGATTCCAATTGGTTTTATGGTAATATTTTGGTTAAAAAGGGGTAACCAATGATCTTTTATTCAGTAAAGGTTATTTACAAATTCATAAAGGTGAAAATTATTACTTAAGATAGTGAATTGATTTTTTACATGTTGTTTTGAAAAAATAACAACATTCCTTCATGGGACTAAAAACCTTTATGACCTGTAGAAAACAATTCAAAAATATAGGATGTAATGAACTAGTTATGGCCTAATAATCTAAAACTCTAAACCTGAAAAGATCCTCAATTTGATTAATTCATTTATTCAAGATTATGAAATGTTATAAGGTCGAGTCCTTATAACTACCCTATTTATAATGAACATTGAGTTAATGGGGTTTATTGGTATACAATTATATTATTAAAACAATTATATAAATTTTAATTATTCTATTTTTATGATATCCATGACCTACACCCCTTTATAATTATCCCTTATATAACCATATGGGAAACACGGGGACCAATTTCCCCTATTAAATGTAAATGCATCTTAAAAGAATATATAGAATCCAACCTATCCTTAATGGCCATTTTGGAGCCCTTGGAAAATGATAGACTCATAATAACCATTGTATCACATCTACCATTTATAAAATACATACAAGAAATTAAAACTAATAATCATATACAGTTCATTTGGAGAAACAGTTTCACTATAGTGATAATAATCCCATATCCCCACAAATAATTACTATGAAGACAAACCTTGACAGGAATATTTGGTTATATAATTCTATTTACTTGAAATGTAAAACCATTTATAGTGATTTTTTTGGGAAGAATAATATATATTAAACCAGGGATCTATCACATGCTTTATATATAGGGACAAAAAAATATTATATATAATTCATGGAAAAGAAATTGGTGTTTCTTATATTATAAGGCCATTTATAATTTTAATAACCTATTATATTCAAATAATATGTTGGAGTGGAATTTCTAGATATATATATAATTATTTCAATAAGAAAATTATAAACCACTGTATATGGAACTTCCATGATTAGATTTTGAAAAATAGATAATCTATTTTATGATTCCAAAAAATATTTTTTAATCCATAGTATATATCCCTATCAAAAAAATCAACCTATTTTATCTTTTAGGATGGTATGGTGATGAAACTCAAAATCATGTTTTTTAATATAAGTTCTTAATAGGGGGTTTTTTATCAGTAATTTGAACAAGAGAATTAGAACCATTCACATTAAACATTAGGATATACTGAAAAGAATGATAAATTGTCTAAATTCGACAATAAAATATTTTTCCTCCCACTATTAAAATGATCATACGTGTGTCAATAAGTTTATTAATGATATTATCTCCCAGTATTTAATATTTAAAAATTAATGGAGTGATTAATATAATACTTACCTATATACAAATTACTATCCCCATCAAAAATATTGCCCATTGATAGATGAAATTCTATTGAAAGATACATAGTTTTACGTCTAAATTAATGTGACTAAAACTATACTTACTACTATTTATACATCAAATAAAAAATTATTATAGGTAATCTAAACATAAATAGGGAAGAAATATATTTCATAGACACAATATTTAAAAATGATTTATTGGAATTCATCAACATATAATTTATAATTTCTAAAATATGAAAGCCTTATGTGGAGGATATCAAAGAGAGAACACTAAATATTATTATTTTAATAAAATTTCTACTCTATGTCTACAACACCCTGAGTATTTATGAATTACGTTTTAAAATCAATATAAGTTTTTTGATGATTTCCATTTTAAGCAACACCGAAGATAGATTATTCTATATTAAAAACTATGTCTGGAATGAAATAAATACAACACCATGTTAATCATGTACAGCACCCAACCTCAAAATTATCTTCCTCTACACCTAACACAGACATTATCTTGCATTACACAAAACAATGACTTTCCTTGATGGCTTACATAACAAGCAAGACCAATGTATACCAAACAATAATAAATAATTAAACCATGATTATTTATTATAATAAGATATAACCTTGATGTTAAATTAGTGGTCATGAATAGTATTAACTAATTTATGAATATTTGTTGATTACATAATATATTATGAATTCATATGTCACCGGTTTATTATATTTGTATATGAAATCCCATTGAGTAAAAAGGTAATATTATTGTTGTCAAAAAAATTTATTTAACTCTAATTAATTAGTGTTAATAAAATTAGTGTGTGATATTAATGTAATTTACTTTTCATATATTCAGTAAATAAATTCTTATCTTCGATCAATAAATTTTATGGATATAAAATATGAACAAACCCAATTTTATGCTTAAAGACATATATTTTTATAAACGTAGTTTTACAACCTTTTAATGAGAAACCCATTTAAAATCCAAATTTTGATATTTTTATGCACTATCCAGGTAAAAGAAGACTTCTTATTTGACAGAAAAACGTTAACATTTGGTTCAGGTAATTTTTGATAAATTTTCTATAAGGATTATTTTATTAAAGAATTATTAAAAAAAATTATTTTAGTTGAAAACTGCCTTTCAAATTTTTTTATTTATAAGGATAAATTATATTTTAAATTCTATAAATATTTTAATTGTCTAATAATTATATCTATTAATCTAATTTTGGACATTAGAAGCTATTTCACAGTGAAATTGTATATAAAAACATAGCATTGTTTTAATCATTTTTACTTTAAAAACAACAAGTGTCGTCACATCAGAAAAATTTATTTTAATTGATTTTCTACTATAATTGTGATTATAATTTGAAGAAATATATTCAATATTTGTGACCATCATTATTTATAATTTCTTATATGGTCGACATAATTTTTTACAAAAAAATAGAATTTTATGTTTTTAAAAATAATTACATCAATTATGGATAAATTAATTATAATATGGGATTAAACCATAAACTTAAGGACCAAAACACCCTTTAAAATATTACAAAATCTATTTTGGAGAAATATTTCGACCTTATACTACATTTTATCAACATTATAACTTTATTGGGTTCACCTGCAATGTGAACCACATTGGTGGAATTATCTCTTCAAGTATTTACAAGAGTGCCGGTCCTTTTACACTATAAAATTACATTCCCTATCACTCTTCATCAAAACATTAAATACACATAGGTTGAGAAAATATTTACCCAATAATAATTCAGTAAATCATCCAATCCTCATTTAATCCTCTTTTTGGTTTGAAGTATTTGGAAGTATGTCTTTTGGCATTAACTAAAAGTACATACTTGATTTAGAGGTAATGCCATATCTCAAGCTCCATTCTTTTATATTCCGAATACAACTATAAAATATATTTTTTACATTATTTGATATCAATTATAGTATCCTAAATATACTAGGAATTTTTATGTTAATTGTTTTACATACACTTACACACTCCTCCCTCTAATTGGTATCAAACTTACTGTCTATGTGTAAGACGAACATCCACCTAACAGAACGATGATTGGTCAATTTTTCATACTATCCCTAAATGTAGAAATTATTATGGAAACTATATTTATATATATTATATATTATTCATATTATTAATAATTTTTTAATAATATTTATTTCTTTTTTGTCACATATTTATTTACATTTCATTTTTTGTTAAAATAATAATTTCATTTGACGAATTGTGCACTACCGCCCCCTCAAATAATTGTGATTCATTCACCCATTACATAGAATGTATTGAGGATAGTTTTAGTGAATTTATATGATATAAATAAGATTATAATTTGAATATAATAATAATATATATGTATAAACTTATATGTCAAATTCTTTATATCTATTTATTAGGTAATTAAAACATAAACAACATTGATAGGTATATACGACTTGTTCTCTCCATGAATGGTGTGTTACATATCATACATCTATTTTATATAGATTTATATAATTAAAATATAATTTATATAAATGATATTTATTTCATGTTTTATATTCTGGAATCATCATATAAGTATAAAGGTCCATTATATAATAATTTAAGAGACATGCAAAAAATAATGAGAATATTATCCCAAGTGAAACTGTAAAATTGGATGGTAAAAAATTAGGTAACGTAGTGTCATAAAAAAATTAATGTAATATATTTAATAATATTATTTTTTAAAATATTTATAAAAAAATTACATTTATTATACAGGTTTTTCAAACAAGTATGACGAGATTCAATATACAAGGTAAGGGGATTTCATCTCTTTTTTTATTTCTATGAGATGGATGCTTTATTCACCACCCATTACGTTAGTGTTTTTTGTATACATAACATTGATGTATTAAATAAATATTATATATAAATTTATATGTATTTTTATAACTTTTCTACGCCCTTCAGTTCATTGAGTTTACATATCAAAATTTACCAAATTGGTAAAATTGTGTATTCTTAATTTTCCTTCATCAATAATCATGTATTAATATATGATTATATTCATTTTTAGGGTTATAAAAAAATTTATATTTAATATCATTAATATACTTATTTTCCTGGTAATAAGAGGTTCATCTAGTTTTTTTCTTACATTGAGAGTATGACCCAAACATACTATGTGATAATAGTTTATTGAAACAATCTCATTGCTTTTCAAGATTGTTTATATTTATGATTGATTTGATGAAATATTATAACACATATCGAAATAACATGAATGAATTTTATTATCCATTGGTTATCCGTGATATATTTTTTTATTGGTAATATCTCTCTATTCACTGGTACATATTATAGTATAGAAATTATTTAATTAGAAATCTTTTCATTTCCGTCTCTTTTCTCATAAATCTACATTTTCTAATAAGGTTTAAAATAATATTATATTATTCTTCTAAAAAATTAAAATAAATTTCTATATCATTTCTTTATTTTACAATATTTTTAATGGAAAGTTCTTTTCTCTTTTTAGATAAGGATTTTATCTTATTTTTTAACCGTGTAAATTGAATTTTCTTTTTTAACTCGTAATACATGTTTGGATTTACAAATAATCAATTCTTTGAAGATTTATTATCATGATTAAAGAGTTAGTTTTTAAGAAATTTATTTTAACAGATATTTAAAGGAATTTTTATTCAAATGGATTTCATGATTATTTTATATGTTTTTAATGAAAAAGTATGTCAAATGATTTTAGGTTTTAAATAGACTTTTTAAAATAAGAAATCATATTTTTATAAATAATTATTTTCAGAATATCCTTCCAATTTATTTTACATCTAATTAAACACGTTTTGATTTAAAAAATATCATTATAGGATGTTATCCAATGTCTTAATTCATATTATATTATTGATGGATTTTGTATTTAATGAATTATGCATAAGACTCCCTTTTCACTTCCACAAGTGTTATTCTTGTGAAACCCTCTAAATATCACAGGTTATGAATGCCTAAAGAGACTATGAATCCTATATATTTTAATAGGTTATAATGTGATTAATGATTAATGATACCCATTTAATTACATGGGTTCTTATATGATGTTTATAAAACTTGTCCCTTTTATGGGTCAAGTTATAATGAAAGGTTTATAATATTGTGGAACATGAATTAATGATTTTATAATGTGATGGGTGGGACATATATCTCCCACCAATTCATTTTTTAATGTTATGTGGTATATAAGTTCAAATGTTATACTTGTTGTATACCAATCCTAAATTGAGGAAGTTACATGTGTTGGAGCGTAATCCATAAAAAAGGGTACACTGGTTGTAGCCCATGCATGAAAAAAAGAAGGTACATGGGTTGTACACCAATTCTAAAAGAAAAAAGGTACATAAGTAGTATCCCAATACCAAAAAAATAAGGTAAATTGGTTATAGACCAATCCAAAATGAAATATAGTACATGGGTCATATCCCATTCCAGAAAATAATAAGGTATATGAGTTGTAGACCAAGCCTAAAAGAAAGAGGTTGCATGGGTTGCAAGACTAATCCCAGAGCGGGTATATGGGTTGTAGACCAACCCTAATATGTAATAAATTTCATGGTAGGTAACCTTGAAATTAAAATTTTTATTCTTATATGTATGAAAAAATTCATTTGACTAATTCCTCAGGAACAATTTCATGGGTCATGATGACTATTTCCTTAGGATTTAGGTATTATGAACTACCAATAATTTTCCCATAACAGATGTTTATGATATCTTACATGTAATTAATGATATCCTAATATTACAATCACATTATAATACCCCAATAATCATTATTATTCCAGTGATGAACCCTTTTTTATGATTATTATATACTGGTTATGACTAAAGGTTTTTCGTATATGTCATAATAGGGAGCTGTTTAGTGGATATGTTGAAGATCATTCATTAGGATAGAATATTTTTTCCATGATTATATAGTCCAAAAAAAAATTATGTTCCTCAAACTTATTTATTTTAATGGACTGTATATTCATCTAAGATGATGTAATATCCATGAATTACATGCCTTTCAAAACCCTTACCATAGGGGCCCATGTCATTAAAACCCTAAGTGCCCCCTCCCCCACATAGACATGGGTTTGGAAACTATCCACAAATATGAATATCCCACAAATTGGAGGCATTTTCGTAAGCGCGTGCACACACACATCTCTATGACCATACTGAAAAAATAAAAAAAATACTAAGTAAATAATGCATTCATAAACCATGATAGCAATAAAAGAGTATTATAGAATAAAATTAGATGGTAAAAACTGCCAGAAAACAGGCCCACCAAAAGACAGATTCTATAAATGTGAATTCTAAATTTCGTGAATCACATCCACATAAAACCCTACTTGATGGGAAATTTACTAGGTAAATTTCTAAATATATAGAAGTACACATCGGCTTTCTGGTATCTCTATGAACTACCTAGTTATTTTACACCAAGGACCACATCAAAATGTCAATAATCTTTACAAGAAACTACATGTTCAGGCAAAGAAATTGCAGGGTTTGGTAAAACTATAATCTTTATGACACCCTAAAACCATAAATAAATACCACTAATATGTACATGAATTATAAAATTATGAAATTCATGTATTCAAACCCAAATAAACAGTATATTAATCTTAAACAAAAATAATTCTATAGTACACAAAAGAGGATAATCAGAAGTGATACAAAAAAACACCAGTATCGATAAGACACATAGTCACAATGAGACAGTTAGTCCTAATAAGACATATAGTGTAGGTAAGACACATAGTCATTCTGAGAAACGTAATCTTAGTAAGTCACATAGACTTATAAAGTCATGTAGTCTCATTTTCATAGCCATTCACATGATTCCGCCCATAGTACACTCGTTATGGGAGAACATACTCCTATAGCTATTAGGTCATAACAAAACATCTATAAAACATAGTTATGTTATCTCAAAATAACTACCATCATACAATGGCCAAAATTCCATAAAAAACTCACCTGAAAGACTTGAAATTTGAATGTTACAGCTATTTTTTTTAGATAGTTTTGTCTCGGGTCAGATCTTGGTCCTATTTAACCCATGGGACACTTCATGACCAATTAGAAGACAGGACTCGGAGTGGTCCAGCCCAAGCCATTAGGCTACATATCCAGGCCTACTGGGTCACTACAGTGACCTAGCCCACACACATGCAGGCTTATATGGTCTCCCGCATGAGGCCCACCCCGGTAATGCGCCCTTCTCCTCTACACGGTACAAGACCATGTACCACGTGGCCGACCCACCATGTTTGGATGCCCACACCCTCACTACCACAACAGGCTTCATCCTACCTCCCAACATCATATGTTTCCACCTCATAGTGTCCCTCTCATGGTCCTACCACATCCCCTCGTCAATACTAAACCACCGGTTGGTGTCTCCGCAACCTCATATGGACACAATCAGGACAAACTCCATCTTCACAAGCATGTGGCACATACAACATGAACCACCTCCCACATGTGGCTGACACCAGTTTCAGCACTCTGGTTGTCCCTTATACAGACCACCAACACACCTTGAATGCCCATAAATTGCAGTGATCATCGATATAGGTTCCTCATTGCCAGATATACACTTATGTAGACTATGAGACAAATTTCCTTCTAATTAGGGAATCTGATCTCATTCGAATCCTCTCAACAAGTCGATCCATGAATACGAATTAAAATGGAGATGAACAACATCAACATGTGTATGAAAAGAAATAATAAATCTTCAAGGATTGAATCCTGGTGTATTTTTGTTCCATTCTCAATCCATTCTCATTAGAATGATGATCTAAGAAACAAATACAAATAATTCATTCCCCAATGATTTCCCACAAATAATCCCATCACTTAAGAATAATCAAACAATGGGTCATCTTGTTTGTTGGTTGATCAACATTCATCAATTATTCTTTAAAAGGGGAAATAAAATCATGGAACAACAACCATCCTCAATGTTGAATCGTTTGCGGAAGAAAATTGATCGTCACATAGCCTCTATTGGAAAGATCCATCAAAATAGTATTTTCTGATCTATAATCT
This sequence comes from Viscum album, assembly GCA_963277665.1. Lineage (NCBI taxonomy): Eukaryota > Viridiplantae > Streptophyta > Magnoliopsida > Santalales > Viscaceae > Viscum > Viscum album. The sequence continues at coordinate 879,786,191 of OY728148.1, read as the reverse complement.
TAAATCCCATCATGGTTCACCATCATGATAGTTATATAAGATTTCTCTAAACCGTCAATGAAATTATATATTTAACATCATAACCCTAGATCCCAGTCTCTATGACTTGTTTAAAAATAATCTCACTATGTTAGTGAAATGTTAAAAATTAATTAAATTCACACGTTATTTTATTTATTAACTGCTAAAAAATTCATTCCACTATTGACCCATTCTGGTCAATGGTAGTCCATTCCTATGGTAATGTTACAACAATGAATGAAACGGTGCACTCAAATATCTGATTAAGGACCCCATTTATAATATATTACTCTTTTTTATGGAAAATGCATGTGCCTAATATTTAAAAATTTATTATTTTCAAGATATTATTATGGGCACACCAATCCTTGGAATCACATGACATGTCACCACCGAGTCATTAATTAATTACATATATTATAAAAATATAAAATATGGAAAATACATGAAATTACAATCTCCACACCTTGGGTCTTTACATCCCTAAAATCCATAGACAAAAACATTAAAAATAGATGAGGGTTCTAAGAAAAATTCTAATCCTCCCGTACACATGTTCTCTCATGGAAATTCTTTTGGTTCCACTAATTGTGCACCATAGGAATTGAATACCCATGAAGGATACTCTTATATTGATCTTATATATTTACCAAGAGATGTGAAAAAGTCAACCCATCGTCAAATTCCAACTATCCTTGATCAATGATGTGTGATAAAACATACACGTTTTCCGTCACATGTGATATGTGGAAGACAATGTGCACCGTTGTAAACTATGGATGTTGATACAAGGTGTATTCTACATCACAAAATCTTTGATTCTTGGTATAATCATTGAGGAACCTCGTAGATAGCTTCCATCCCATGCCAAATCTCTGTATCCCATGTCGAGGATAGGCTGGAATGAACACATGGACTTCCTCATTGACCTCAAAAGACCTTTTTCTCTAGTTATCATATGACATATTATGGATCTGACTAGTATACATCCATTCCTTTTTTATGTACTCCTTATCTATAGTATCCTTCACCAACTCTAGTCCCAAGACTTATTACTCTCCAATGTCTTCCCAAAAATGTTTTTACCTGTAGGGTCTCATCTATGAGGCCTCGAATGGTTCCATACTGATAGTGTAATGGTATCTATTTATGTATGAATGCACTACAAAATATTGTAGATTCACCCAACTACAACCACAATCTATGATGTAAACATGATTCATGCACCCCAAATCCAGAATGTTTGGCTCAATGATGTCATCTGTCTGTGGGTGAAATGCTGTTGACAATCAAAGATGAGTCCCACACACATCTGTAATCACTTCCCCAACCGGAATTTAAAGAAAAAATAACATTTTGAGATTTTAATTGATGGAAATACATAAAATTTGAAAAATATCATGCATGTAGAGGCGTCCTAATCTAACTACTATACTCTTATCCTATGTAGCATGGAAGTAGACTGACTTGGTGAGTCAGTAAATGATCACCCATATGGTATCATGTCCCCTAGACATAAATAGTAAAACTATCACAAATTCCATTGATATCCAATTATACTTCCATTTGGAACCTCAAAAGGTTGAGTCAAACCTGCCGGAACCTTGTGCTCAACCATAACTTGTGGATAAGTGAGGCATCAAGAGACCCACTCTTCAACTCCCTTTTTCATTACCGACCATCATAACTGACATCAGAACTCTTGTTTCGGCTTCTCCATAACTGGATATACTTCTATATGGTATGTATGGAACCCCCTCATGACAGCCTCTTATGAAACCCTAGGTACTAAAATTTTTCCTCTCAAAATTATGATGTTATCCCAAATATTTTAATAACCATATGGGAAATTCCTTACGCACATCTGAGCACATAATTTCTCATAGTCGGTATCATGGAGATATGAATCGTTGACTCACTATAATATTGGAGGGGTCAAAACAATTGACTAAAGTTATTCTAATCCATCACCATCCAATATACATATCTACAAAAATGCCAATTTTTTGATGACTCAGTCAGTATCTGTGAACTCAATCTCCAATTGAGAGAATCTCTCACCATATTCGCCTTCCCAGAGGTATAGTCAATCACAGTGTAATAGTTCTATAGGAACATTATTCCTCACCTTGGTCTCATGATCAGATCCTTTTTAGAGAATATAAACATGAGAATCTTGTGGTTATAGTAAATGATAAACTGCTCACCCATATGGTAGTCTTGCCACATCTTCATCGTAAATACTACTACTGGAAACTCAATATCATGGGTCATGTAGTTCATCACATGTGATCTCAGCTATCTTAAACCATTTGAAATCACTAATTCCTGATGTATCAGGACACAACATATTCTAGTTCCTAATGTATCGTATAAAGCAAATTATTCAGCACCCTCCTCAAGAAATTTCAAGATAGGATCCCTCATTAATCTATTCCTCAACTACAAATAAGACATTCTTGGCACATATTCATCTATGAAAAAGGTTATCCCTTTCATGTAAATTCTATCAATGATGTTACTACCCTATAAAGGATACATAATGTCCTTTGATAGTACCCATCCAAACCATGGAATCTCCACACATCAGTAAAAATCATGGGTGGATCCCAAAATAGATCTTCCTCTATCTTCATTGGATCCATTTAAACCCCAAAATTTGTAATGTTGTGTCATATTATATGGGAATGTAAAATATATAATAGAACTTTTTGGAGTTTTCAATCGATTTGGTGCTCTCAGAGTTTCTCTAGGACCATCCTTAAATGTATCACATAATCCTCCTTGACTGCCGAGTATAGTAGGATTTCATCAATAATGGTCACCATGAACTAGTCTATGTATGGATGAAATATCTTGTTGATGAGCCCCATAAAAACTATGGAGGAATTCGTCATTCCAAACAACATCACCATGCTCTCTTACTGGTCGTATCAACATCGAACGTTGTCTTTAGTATAGCCTCATCCTGTAATCAAATCTAGTGATATCCAGATATATGGTAAATCTTCATGAACTACATATCTTTTTCCAACTGATTGAAGAGGTCATTAATCCTTGATAGTGGATACTTATTCATCATGGTCACCTGGTTATAGAAATTAATGTACACAAATAATATCTTGTTCCCATATGCCTTCATGGAAAACTAATGTTGGCCTTCCCATGGTCTAACAATGTGTCTCACGAAGCCCTTCATCTGCAAGTTGTCCAACTGTATGCTCAACTCACAAAGCTCTATGGGAGACATAAAATATAATGGTGTATATATTAGTTCCAGGTTAATGTATAGATCACTATAGATGTATACAAACATATGGGAAGGTAATCCTAGAACATCTTTGGTAATGGTGTCCTCATACTCCTCGACCAATATAAAAAATGGGGACCCATATCATCCACTATGTTGAGGGTCAGGCTAGTCAACTAATTAGTGATCTTCTACCCCATATTATGTGAGAGTCCTTCTGCTTATTATGTTTCCTTTTCATTGAAAATGGTATATCTAGTCCCATCACTATGGAAAAACCTCACTATGCACCTCTAAGAATCAACACGAGCATGGATTATGGATAACAATTCATTACCAAGAATCACACCATAAGGACTCACGACTACTTCCAAGAGATTTTGACCAAAACACTCACATCCATGAGTGAGATAATATTGTCGGAACTAGTGTATGATCATTGAATACCCTCCTATAAGAGCCCATGAAAATAAGGGTTGACTGGATGGTTGCATTGGAATCTCTATGTGGAAAACAGGGGTCATGGAAAGAACTGAATAACTGTAACCTGTGGGTATAAAAACAAAAACTATGATGGAAAAGTGAAAAATCATACCTCCAATCATTGCTGGATTATCGGGGTCATATGACTCCACCACTTAATCATAGCCTCATCTTTATCCACCAGATCTCATAAGCCTTTCGTGGACCTCATGGTGGTGGTGGTGGTAATAATTCAATCCTCCACCAACCACATACTACCGACCCTACTCCGATTACACGTTCACTACAATTTTGAATACCCTCCACTTTCATCCTCCCCTCCCTTTATGATCCCTTGACCGTCCCCTGATCTATCTTATTATGGTTTGGGAAATATCAATCCAGATTTCCCCGACTACCACACATGTAACACAATATTATTCTTCATATCACAATTCTCAATGGTCCCCTTATTGTTGATTCTGTTCCAAAGGGTAATCCCACAGGGTTCCTAACCAACATAGGTCATTGAGACTACAATCAGCAACCTACCACAAATGACATTGATCCATGGTGCCCAGTGGTAGCTCCAAATAATGATGTCTACTCAACTAGAATGATCATTACTAATTTAGCTCAGTCCAAGACCGTATAAAATTTAGGAATTCTATGGTATATCATTGATTCCATAATCTACCTATGTAAGTCATGATTAATTGTATGAACCCTAAATAACGGGTCTTTTACCCTATCCATGGAGTACCATAAAGGATCATTAAACCTCCCTGAGTATTCCAAAATATTCTAATGCCCCTATTGCATATGTAGGATCTCTTGTGTGTGAACTTATCATAGTGTGCCTGGATAGATCTCCCCATTGAAGATATGATCAATGTATTCCAATGATAGAGTCACCTCATTATTTGAATGGGTCATTAAGCTCTAGTATTGCCTCGTAGATCCTTATAGAGGACTCGTGGATCATACTGTCGTTTGGTCAGATGGAATCCTCACAATGAGGAAGACATAGGTAACTACCTATAGAAAATCCTCATCTATCTAGGGGTATAGATCACCCCGACACCATGTGTTCACTACCTTTAAATTTCATGAAACCTGATTAGTCTACATGTAACCTTAGTCGGTAGTACTTGTATTATCCTCACCTCGGTGGGTGGTGGAATCATTGGTAAACCACCCTAAGGTGATATCTCTTGTACAGAGCCTTATACCAATACCTCATCGCTAGGATGATCATCCTCATGGACATGAAAATCAATCCTTTATGGCTATAAATATGGAGGCATCCTAATTTATAATAATATGTTCCATTGTCAATTAAGTATACCTAGAGATCATACCAGAGAAGGAATGAGAACACACGCAAATCATATATGATGCATTTATATCTTTTTCCCATAAACTAAGGATTCCATATACCATGTTAAAGAGAGGTGCCTAGGTTCCTAGTGTATTGATAGGTCAACAATCGTACCATCACTAGAATCCCTAGCCTGAAATCCGAACATGAAACATATAACATTATTTCTCTTAACCAGCCTCACAAAATCCTTGTCCTTATGTAAGTCCAACCACTCTATCACAATTCATCCCAGATGGGCATATGCAATGATGACCCCAATCCCTCACCCAATAGGCAATAGGTTGTAGACTAGAACCGAGTAGGAATATCCCAGAAATGAAAAATTTTTACCTATGTACTTGTACACACACACACATCCAATTCCAAAATGATTAAATGTAAAAATATTATCTTGAAAATATATGCATACACTATGATATGAACTAAACTTATGATAGTAGAAACTGAAAAGTATATAGGGCTATAATACAATCCCACCAAAAAAAGTAGTCTATAAAAGATATTATAAAACTCACAAAAACACATCCTAAAAAAAACCTACCTAGATAGCATGGTTCTAGAACGCAATATGATGAAATAGAAGCACATGTCAACTTCCTAGTCTATCTAAGCACCACCGGGATTGGGTCAACAAAGGACTCCATAAAATTGTCAATAGTCTGTACAAGGAAATACATGTGTGGGAAAATCTCATGCATGGATGAGTAAAAAATACATAGTAGGACACCCCGAAAACATAAAGGAACACCACTAATTGGTACAATTAGTATAAAATAAATAAATACATGATGTATACTAAAAATAAATAGTATAATTATATTATAGAGGTATATGTTTATAGTATGAAAAAATAGTATCATCAGACATAATCCACAAAAAACCAAGTATCAATAAGACTTGTAGTCTTGATTAGACCCTTAGTCCTGATAAAGAATGTTGTCTTGGTAAAACATGTAGTCATGGTATGTCACATAGTCTCACAATGTCATGCAGTTTCAGAATGCAGCGTAGTCTTAAAGCCAAAGCCAGCTACATGGTTCCTCCCATATCATGATTATTCCCAAAGAACCTACAATTCAACCCATTAGGTCTTCTATGCACCTCAATAAACACCAAATTATTATATCTCAAAAGTAATATATCATTGTATGAGTATCAATAGAACAAAGTGAATTTCAAATAAACACATGGTTTGAATGTTATAGTTATTTTTGTAAAAACGTCTAACCCATCCGACATAGCCCAACAATTTTTTTCCCTAACCTAGTCCAACCGACCTAGCCCTCCCTAGTCCAGCACAAACTGGATCTTCCCGTTAGGCGTCATGGTCCATCTTGCTAGACTGCTATAGTATCTTGACTCCTCTGTTCCTGATGGAATGAATGTGGGACAGTCTGGTCATTTGCACCTGCCTATCCCTAGCAACATGCCCCTCTACTCTTTACGGCTACACACAACATCCCATGTAGACGAGCCTCCATGTCTGCCTACCAATAGTCTTTTCCCCAACATGTTCTCTATGTGGCCGCCTCACTGAATACCATTTATGGCCCAACCACATCCATTGATCGATGTCTCCCCACATGTGGGAACCACCATCATCTTCACTTGTATACAACACCTTCACCGTGCGCTGCCTCTATCACATAGCCTCTACACTGTGTCACCACTATCAACAGAGCTCTAGTGGTCCCATCCTCAGACAATTGGGGGTCCTCTAATGCCAATAATAGTTTTTGATCAATGATCCATGTTCCACATGGAAAAATATAACCAACTACGACCTCTATGGTCAATTTACCTCAATAATGGATGTTCGATAACATTCAGATCCTTCTGAGAAGTCATTCTGTAACCATGAGGGTTCAATAGTGAAAAACGCCAAGAACGATGGTTTTTAAAGAACAAGAATTCCATAAGGAATGAATCTAAATCATTGTTCATGTAATCCTCAGTCTGTATTATTTAGAAATAAAACCAATCAAACCAGGATAAATATCTGATTATATAATTATTTCCCATAAATATTCACATCTCACAAGAATGATCAAATGATGGGACAACCTAATCGTTGGTTGTTCAGCATTAGTTATTGATTTGAAAAATGGGGAAAGAAAATAAAAGTACAATTGTAACATCCCAGGTAAATAAAGAATAAAGAATTTTCATATTTATTAATATTTACGAATTAAATATTAATTTTATTTTAAAGGGGTTGCTATGTTCGATAGCGTACCCGATACGCAACGATGAGTTTCTTTGAAACTTACGTAGCACACTAGTAATAAAATAATATTATTTTAAATTTTAGTTAACAAGTAGCCGTTGTACTGGCAGGAATGGATAGAAATTACTAAAATATGATTATATATGTTTTTAAATGTTTATACATTTACCCAATAAAAGATAAAGGCTTAAATTACGGAAAGAGTTCAATTTTAGGGCATATATACTCTAATTTTCACTAAAGGTTCACTTATCACCTTTTAATGGTGAATCGTCATTAAATATAGTTTTGATCACTCTTATACTTTATTTTGGACTAAATATAACTCTTCTTTAGAATCGGGACATCAAAATTTACTTTGTGTAAATTTTTGGTACCTTTCTGATAAAGTTCATTTTTTTATGAATAGTGTAAAATGTTGTATTTTAATTCAAAACCACTTTTTAATATAAATTATTTATATGATTAGATTATTATTTTAATTGGTTTTAAAGTGAAATTAGAAAATATTTTTACCAGTTATTCCAATGGTGGTCATTGGAATCAAATTCACTTTGAAATTGGACTTAAACAGGTGTCAATCTTTTGATACTAATTGTTTCACAAAAACAAGCTATTTGTCATGACAGCGGGAATTAATTATTAAATTAATTAATTTGACTTATATGTTTTGAATTTTTTAAAATGGACTTCATTTTTGAATTCGGAATATCAAATATAGCTTAGGGTGAATTTTTGGTAATTTTCTGAAAAACTTCAATTTTTGATGAATAGTGAAACCACTAAGTGGTAATCAAGCAAACTGATTTTTCAGTTAAATGAAAGTTTACCACTAATGTGTATTGAATTTTGAAAATCTGACATACATGGTTGTCATTAAGAAGTAAAATGTGGTTCAATGAGATTAAAATAATTTTTTGGTGAATAGTAATTTTTTTTCATTAATCGCGATTAGAGGTAATTAGTGTAGTTTAAGGTAAAAATGGTATTATAAGAATGTGAAAACACCATGACACTTGTCCTAAACCTATTGGCTGAGTCATGGCCGAACAAGACAAGCCATGGGCCAACTTGGGGACCCCATGGAGCCACTTTAGTTGGAAAATGACATTAATATATTTTTATTTCATGTTAAAGTGATAATGACACTAACATAAATTGTTTTACTAAAATATTTTTAAGTGGGGTTATACAAGTCCAAATTTTGATTATAAATAGTCATTGGAAATATAAAAAGATTTCCTACATCATAGTAATTTTTTTATAATTTTTAGACATTAGATAAACTAAATTATATATGACATAATAATGATGCAGCGATGAAATCATTATTTGACGATTTAAATAAAATGGAAAGATAATGAAAAATATAAAACCTACACATGTCCAAAACCAATTGGATGGGTGTATTTCGAACCATAATCACCTTATCCACGACTTATATCAGTGTGGGACCTTTTAAAACCGAAACACATTTTCAAATAAAGTAATATTTCATTACTTTCCAAAAGTGCCCCTCCTCTCCTCTTATAAAAGCCCCCCACCTCTACCCCATTTCACACACTTCTCAAGCATTTGGCTAGGCCAACCCCTGCCCAATTACTCTCTCCACATCCCTCTCCTCATCCTAGAGGATTCACTTTGCGAAGAATCCTTTCAAAGGATGCCTTTAGGCTCAAATCAAAAGGAGTTACACTTTTAAAGGTAATTCATTCTCTCTTGTTCATTTGTTTAATTTTGCTTCTCAAACCCTCTAAACTCTTTTTATTTACTTCTTTTGTAACAACACCAGTATCTTCAATATACTATGATGTTGTTATAAGATTTATTTGAGCTACACTCTCACACAACTACATCAAATGGTTAAAGAACATACGGTTTTCGTGGATGGTGAAATTCTGCCTCCCGAAACGATGATTGTTCAATACTCATTTAACACCTTAAAAGGTGGCCATTATGATGTCACTATTTTTATATATGATATATAATATGTTTATGTTTTTTTAAGCTTCTGTATTTTTCATTTTTGGCATACCTTTATGGTTTCCATTATGGGTAAACACGATATCTTCATTTAAGGAAGTGCGGACTACCGCCCCCTCAAAGTGATGTGATTCGTTAATGCCGTATGTGGGACGTGTAAAGGATGGATTTAAAGTTATTATATATGATGTTATACTGGAATTATAATATACCTCTATATCATTATTATTTCTTTCCATTAAAGTATGAGATAGAAATGAAAGTAGCGTTCATGCGTACGTACGGCTTACCGTCTCCATGAACGGTGCATTTCATTTCTTATCCCCAAATGTAATGTACTATTAAAATTACATGTATATAATGTATATATATAATTAATGATATATCTAAATGATGAATATAATTCTGGAATTAAAATATACATACCTCTCATTTAGTTTTAATTCCACTAATATGACAAAGAAATGAAAGTAGCGTTCATGCGTACGTACGGCTTACCATCTCCATGAACGGTGCATTTCATTTCTTACCTCTAAATGATTATGTAATATTATAAATACATGTATATGCTGGATATATATGATATATATTATATCCAAATCAGGAATTTCATTCTGGATATAAAGAAATTTTGACCACACGAACAACATGTAATTGTAAGAAGTCAACTTTCGACTTAAGAACCAAATATTGACAAAACAAACATTATTAACTTAAATGGTTACATAATGTTTATAACATGGAAATAAGTGATATAAAAAGAATAATGAACTTTAAAAAGGTTCTTAATCAAGTATAAATTAACTCAAGTTTATTATTTAGGACGTTAAAGAATGATCGAGTCAAGTCGGACCCAAGGTAAGGGACTTCGTCTCAATCTCCTTTCATTGAGGCATATTTCGTTTTATACACAACTTTCTTTTATATGGTGTATAAACCCCTTTGACTTTTACTTTTATACAAAAGTAATCTTTTTCAACGAAGCGTTTTACAAAACGAAAAAAAAGAATGTTTCTTTTAACGTACGCGGCGACAACGACCTTTTCCGCCGTCGCGAGTATTATTTGTCTTTGGCTTCCTCAACAAGCCGTATTGTTTTTAGAATAAAATAAATACCATATACTCTTTTATGTATTTTGGTATTGAAAATGGTTTTGAAAAAGGATTCTATTATGTCAATATATTTATGATATATTGTGATTGAAATGTGGAAATGTTATCATTCCTTTATATTGGTTTTATGTTGTACGATTTTATATTGGTACTTGGACATTTTAACGGGTGGTTACGTTATAAACCGTATGACGGGTGGTGCCGTGAATACCAGGACGGGTGGTTACATTATAACCTCCAATGCATTGGGTATGGAAGTCGGTCGTATGGCTATTCCATTAAGTATGTATGGAAATTGGCCGTATGGATATTCCATTAAGTGATATGTGTGGAAGTCGACCGTATGGTTATTCCACTTAAGTATGTTTATGTCCCAAGTTACCTTTATAAATGTTATGTGTTTTTTAAGAAAATCAAGAAAATATTCAAATAAGTAAGGAAAATTACAGGAGTCTAAAGGAGGAAATTTTACACTTGTCTCTATTAAGCAAATTAGAAAAATCCTCATCTGGTATGGTCAGATGCACTCTAGAGGCTGCAGAGATACCCTTGGAAGCAATCCTATCAGCAACAGAGTTGGCTTCATGATATACATGAGTAATGATAATGTTCATGGAGGCAAGAGTTTCAAGGCATTTGATCCATTTCAGGGTGAGTTTCCAGGCAAGGTGAATCCGATTTTTCCGAATAGCTTGCACTATAGTAGAAGAGTCACTTTCAAACCAGAGATCATTCCAGTTTCATTGATGAGACATATCCAATGCATTAATAAGGGACATCATCTCAGCTTCGAGGGCAGTGACATGACCACAAGAGCCATAGGAGCCCTCTAGAAAGTTTCTATTTGCATCTCGGAATACAATGCCATAACCAGCCGGTCCAGGATTTCCTTTCGAGGCACCATCAATGTTGCATTTGATCCAACTTGCAAGGGGAGGTATCCATAAAATTTCCATAGTGCCTGAAGGTTTGGGGAAGTTACCTGACAAATGTAGCCTCCTCAGGACTACAAAATCTTTGATAGAATTGTGACATTGTCTAGAATGAAGCTCATTGGCATTTCTGGTCATTGTGAGAATACTAGAGATGGAAGAATTTTGATTGAAAGCAGACCTTCCATGCCTAATGTTGTTCCTGCCTCGCCATAGGGTGTGGAAAGTTTCAGCACAGGCAACAAAGAAGAGGACCTGGATCTGCATTGAGAGGTGTTCGGCTATAATAAAGTGCAGAAAATCTGCAACACTGTCAACACGCGGTAACGAGATATCAAAAAGACTAAATATGATAATCCATATTGAAGCAGCAGTTTTGCAAGAGAGAAAGAGATGATTCAGATCGTCTCTATGTTGGTGGCACAGGTCACATCTTGAGCACAGAGAGATGCCAGCTCTTTGAAGGTTGCTGTCCATTGGGAGTTTTTTCCATTGAATTCTCCATAGAAGGGTGTACCGAGAGGGTTGTATCCATCTCCTAAAGGCTTGGACATCAGTAGAGTTATTAATATGTATGGAATGGTGGTAGAAGCTTTTGGAATCAAGCATTCCATTCACAGATGGCTCCCAAACCATTATGTCAACAGCATTTAAGAAATCACAGGAGTTAACAATTTCCAGAATTTGCATCGGCAGATTGTGTCGCATCTCGAGTTGGGCAGAAATGGAGGCATCAAGATCAACATCCAAAGAATCAGCATTGATATCCTCGGCCAAAGGTGCCCATGTCCAGTTATCCCTCCAGAATTTCAAGTTGGAAGAGGCATTTACCAACCAATGGGAATGAGTCTTGATCGTTTGATAGATCTTTTTCAGACCAGGCCAAACAGAAGAGTGCATATAAGAGAGTTTACCAGCAGTCAGTCTGGAGAGAATTCATTTTCTGAGGAAGGCCAGAGAGACTGAGTTTTCATTTATAAGTCTCTAGATAAAATGATCTTGAAGAGAATTATTAAAGCATTCAATGTTCTTAATGCCAAGTCCCCCCATAGTGAGGGGTAAACAACATTTGCTCCCAGGGACAGTAGCAATCTTCCTTTCAAGGATAATACCGCTCCAAACAAAATTCCTCATGAGTGAGTTAAGGAGCTTAAAGGTAGATGCTGGCCAGGAGTAAACCATAAAGGAATAGACAAGTTTGGAGATGATCACATGTTTGACAAGGCAGATTCTACCTTCCATAGAGAGAGCTTTGCCCTTCCAATTAGAGAGAGTTCTTCGAACATTGCAAACCACATCAGTGAAATAGGTGGATCTCGGTTTACCAAAAAACATTGGGACTCCAAGATATGTAAAAGAGAGGGAGCCCTCTTTAATGCCAAGACTATTAATCATACCGTGCCTCCTGGACTTTGTAATGCCTTTCCCAAAGAAGATGAAGGATTTATTCCAACTCACCTCCTGTGCAGAGACAAGCTCATAGTGATCGAGGATGGATTTGAGATTCTGAATATTTCTTTTTCCTCCTTGAGTAAAAATGATAATGTCATCAGCAAAGAGAAGATGTGAGGGAGCAGGGTTACCCCTGTTAGCCCGCAGAACTTTCAGATTTCCATTGTCAGCATGATAGGTAATCAGTCTACTAAGGTAATCCTCTGCAATTGCAAAAATAATGGAAGACAAGGGGTCCCCTTGCCTCACCCCTCTGGAACACTTGAAAAAACCTTCAGGTGAGCCATTGACAAGGATGGAAATATAGGCAGAGCTGAGCAAGGTGTAGGACCACTGAATGAATGTCGGATGAAAACCAAATCGGTGCATAACATTACCTATAAAGCCCCAATCAATGGTGTCAAAATCTTTCCTAATGTCCAGCTTAAGGGCGATGCTCCCTCCTCTAATGGACTGTTGCAGAAGGTTCACGCATTCAGAAGCATTAAAAAGATAGTCATGTATTCTTCTACCTTTGACATAGCCAAATTGATTCCAGGAAATGATTTTATCAGAGATACATGCTAGCCTGTTAGCCAATATCTTTGTGAGGATTTTCTGGATAGTGTTGATCAGGGCGACAGGTCTGAATTGATTAATGTCACTTGCATTATCAACCTTTGGAATTAAGGCAATGAATTGAGCATTGATTCCATGAATTTCTGCTCCATTAGTAAAGAAGTGTTTGACCAGCCGGCAAACATCAGCCTGTATGGTATCCCAGTAGCATTGGAAGAAGTGATTTGTAAAACCATTCGGTCCAGGAGAGCTGTCCTTTGTCAGACCAAAAACAACATTCTTTGTTTCAATATCAGAGGGTAGTCTAGTTAGCATTGCATTATCCTCATCACTAACAAGGGCAGGTATAATTCCATCCAGGAGTTGCCCGTTTCTTTTGTAGCCATTGAAAAGGTTTTGATAGAACGAGACAATATGATTCGAGAGGCTCTGGTGATATTCCAAAATAACATCTCCATCCTTGAGAAGAGATAGTGGCCTACAAGCTTTTTTACTCCTCTGTAAGGCATTAATGAACTTAGTATTTCTGTCCCCATCCGTTAGCCACTTCACCTTATAAACCTCTTTTGGATGTTATCTCTAAGAGTGAGCAGATTTTTCAGATCCAAGGATAACTTAGCATCCTGTCCAGCAAGGCAAGAGAAGTCAGAATCAGTCATTGATTGCTGAATTCCATGTAAGGAGTTTTCAAGAGAATCGATTTCCTGATCCAAGAGGCTGAATCTATCTTTGCTCCAAAGTTTCAGCTTAAATGTTATGTGTTATTTTTATGGATTTTATGGTAATACTTTGGTTACAAAATGGTATGTAATGATACTTTATTCAGTGAATAGTTTTTTACAACTTCATGAAGGTGAAGGTATTACTTTGATAGAGTATACTTGGTTTACTTGATTTTGAAAAACTAACAGTTTTCATTCTTTTTGTATCCCTTACTGAGCTTTTTATGCTCACCCCAAGTTTTTCAAAATGTTTTTCACAGGTCTTAAAGTGGAATAAGGTCAAGGATGGGATCAAGGGAATTTCATGCTATCTAAAACATGGAATCTAGACATCTTTCTTTTTAAGAGTTTTTTTTATGGAGACTTAGTAGAAGTGTCTACTTTGTAATCTTTTAAGACGTAATAGTTATGTTCTAATTCTCTAAAACTCTAAACCTGAAAAAATCCTCAATGTGAATTATTCATTTAATTCAATATTAAGTATGGTTTAAGGATGGGGCCTTATAGTTGGTATCAAAGGTCGGTTTAGACAACTTTAAGAGTTAGAAAAGTTTTAAATTATAAAATGATTGAAATGATATAGCATTTACGGATTACCATGTTGCTTCGCCTAAGATATTTCTGTGTTCAGAATGGTTTTCCGCAAAGGAAACAAAGCAGCTATATTGGGACGACATCAGGAGGAAGATAACCTTCCAAATCAGCAACCTGAGATGGTCAAAATCGGAACTGAACAGTTTGTTGCAGTAATGGCACAGTTGACTCAGGCTATAAATGGTGGTGGTATCCATGCACGAGATCAGCCAGATCAACCGCAGAGGAACATGTCAGTGGTGGAACATTTCATGAGGCAACATCCCCCATCATTCAGAGTATCATCTGACCCTGTGCAAGCTGAATGGTGGATTAAAGCACCGGAGAAGATTTTTGATGTCATGGGGTGTTCAGAACATCAAAAGGTTAGTCTTTCTGTTTACCATTTTGAAGGTGAAGCTGATCAGTGGTGGTCGATGGTGAAAAATATAAGGGATAGTGATGAGATTGAGGATATTCACTGGGACGAATTCAAAGGTATGTTTCTTGAGAAATATTTTCCTAAGGTGGTTCGTCATAGGATGGAAAAACAGTTCCTAGAATTGAGGCAGGAGGATGATTCAGTGGTTGCTTATGAAGAAAAGTTTACTCGATTGGCAAGGTATGCTCCAAACTTCATACGAGATCTTGATAGTAAATTAAACCGTTTTTACTCAGGGTTAAAGCCAAAGTACAGAAGGGATTTAGCTTCTCGTGAGTTCAAAAGTTATGAAAAACTTGTTTGATGTTTGGAGAAGGTGGAAATGGAGTTTGCCGATGATCAGGTGTTCAATGACAAACAACAGAATAAGAGGTCTAGTTGGCAGGCAAAGGGGAAGAATTCATCAAAGAAACAAGGAGGTAAGAAAACCAAATATCCATCCTATGAGAATTGTGGTAAAATGCATCCTGGAGAATGTTTATCCAAGTCTGGTAAGTGCTTTCGGTGTGGTAAGTCTGGTCATATTGCTCGTAACAGTAAGGAAGATGATCAAGCAGGAAATGAAAAGCCAACAGTAAGATGTTTTACGTGTAATGAAATGGGTCATTATGCAAACGAGTGTCCAACGAAGAACTCAACTGGGGGAATGCAGCCAGACTACAAGAAGAAAGGGGTGGTGGAATCCTTTGAAACAACTTCAGCAGATGTTGGGCCATCGAATGAAGTGGTATCAGCTCCAGGGAGCTCAGTATTTTTCGAAGATTGACTTGAGGTTGGGGTACCATCAGTTGAAAGTAAAAGAAGCAGACGTTCCGAAGACTGCGTTCCGTACTAGATATGGCCATTATGAATTTGTAGTTATGCCTTTTGGGTTAACCAATGCACCTTCTGTATTCATGGACCTTATGAATAAAATTTTACATGAGTTCTTGGATAGGTTTGTGTTTTTTTTTGAGGTTTGTGAAGAGGTTATGTGTGCCTTGTGATTCACAGTTGAAGAATGAGTTGTTTTTTCATCCTGGCAGTACTAAGATGTACAGAGGTCTGCGGGAGTATTACTGGTGGGATGGAATGAAAAGAGACATTGCTGATTTTACTGTGAAGTGTTTGACATGTCAACAGGTTAAATCAGAGCAACAGTTACCGAAAGGGATGCTTCAGCCTTTACCAGTGCCAGAGTGGAAATGGGAGAATATATCCATGGACTTTGTTGTGGGATTACCGAGGACATCTCGAGGTAATAATGCAATCTGGGTTATTGTTGATCGCTTGACCAAATCTGCTCATTTCCATTCTATACGAGATACTTTCTCTCTTGATCAACCGTCCCGTCTGTATCTTAAAGAGATAGTCAGGTTACATGGAGTTCCTATCTCCATTGTATCAGATCATGATCCCAGGTTTACTTTTAAATTTTGGAAAGGCCTTCAGAAGTCATTGGGTACTGAATTAAATTTTAGTACAGCTTTTCATCCTCAATCAGATGGGCAGTCAGAACGAAAAATTCAGACATTGGAGGATATGCTACGAGCTTGTTTGATGGATTATCAGGGAAGTTGGGACAAACATCTTTCTTTGGTTGAATTTTCTTATAATAACAGTTTTCATTCTAGTATACAGATGGCACCATTTGAGGCATTATATGGGAAGCGGTGTTGAACTCCAGCATTTTGGGATGAAGTGGGTGAAAGGATGTTGATGGGACCAGAATTGGTAGAAGAGATGGCAGAAAAAGTTCAGCTAATTCAGAAACACATGAGAACAACTCAGAGCAGGCAGAAGAGTTATGCGCATAACCAGAGGAAGGATCTATCTTTCGAGGTAGGTGATCATGTTTTTCTCAATGTTTCTCATTGGAAAAGTGTGACGAGATTTGGTAAGAAAGGAAAGTTGAGTCCAAGGTTCGTTGGACCATACGAAATTCTGGAAAGAGTTGGATCAGTTGCATACCGAGTGGCATTACCTCCGAGTTTATCTCAGGTACACAATGTTTTTCATGTTTCAATGTTGAGAAAGTATATGCCAGATCCATCTCATGTATTGAGTCCAGAGGTAGTTTAGCTGGAAGAGAACCTATCTTATGAGGAACAAACGGTCCAGATTCATGACCACAGGGAGCAGGTGTTATAGAATAAGGTGATTAATCAGGTAAAGGTTTTGTGGAAAAACCATGTGATTGAAGAGGCAACATGGGAATCTGAAAATGCTATGAGGGATAAATACCCCCACTTATTTTGATAAGTGAATAAAATTGCGAGGACGCAATTCCCAAAAGGGGGGAAGGATGTAACATCCCAGGTAAATAAAGAATAAAGAATTTTCATATTTATTAATATTTACGAATTAAATATTAATTTTATTTTAAAGGGGTTGCTATGTTCGATAGCGTACCCGATACGCAACGATGAGTTTCTTTGAAACTTACGTAGCACACTAGTAATAAAATAATATTATTTTAAATGTTAGTTAACAAGTATCCGTTGTACTGGCGGGAATGGATAGAAATAACTAAAATATGATTATATATGTTTTTAAATGTTTATACATTTACCCAATAAAAGATAAAGGCTTAAAATACGGAAAGAGTTCAATTTTAGGGCATATATACTCTAATTTTCACTAAAGGTTCACTTATCACCTTTTAATGGTGAACCTTCATTAAATATAGTTTTGATCACTCTTATACTTTATTTTGGACCAAATATAACTCTTCTTTAGAATCGGGACATCAAAATTTACTTTGTGTAAATTTTTGGTACCTTTCTGATAATGTTCATTTTTTTTATGAATAGTGTAAAATGTTGTATTTTAATTCAAAACCTCTTTTTAATCTAAATTATTTATATGATTAGATTATTAGTTTAATTGGTTTTAAAGTGAAAGTAGAAAATATTTTTACCAGTTAATCCAATGGTGGTCATTGGAATCAAATTCACTTTGAAATTGGACTTAAACAGGTGTCAATCTTTTGATACTTATTATTTCACAAAAACACGCTATTTGTCATGACAGCGGGAATTAATTATTAAATTAATTAATTTGACTTATATGTTTTGAATTTTGTAAAATGGACTTCATTTTTGAATTCGGAATATCAAATATAGCTTATGGTGAATTTTTGGTAATTTTCTGAAAAACTTCAATTTTTGATGAATAGTGAAACCACTAAGTGGTAATCAAGCAAACTGATTTTTCAGTTAAATGAAAGTTTACCACTAATGTGTATTGAATTTTGAAAATCCGACATACATGGTTGCCATTAAGAAGTAAAATGTGGTTCAATGAGATTAAAATAATTTTTTGGTGAATAGTAATTTTTTTTCATTAATCGCGATTAGAGGTAATTAGTGTAGTTTAAGGTAAAAATGGTATTATAAGAATGTGAAAACATCATGAAACTTGTCCTACACCTATTGGGTGAGTCATGGCCGACCAAGACAAGCCATGGGCCAACTTGGGGACCCCATGGATCCACTTTAGTTGGAAAATGACATTAATATATTTTTATTTAATGTTAAAGTGAAAATGACACTAACATAAATTGTTTTACTAAAATAATTTTTAAGTGGGGTTATACAAGTCCAAATTTTGATTATAAATAGTCATTGGAAAGATATAAAGATTTCCTACATCATAGTAATTTGTTTATAATTTTATAGACATTAAATAAATTAAATTATATATGACATAATAATGATACAGCGATGACATCATTATTTGACGATTTAAATAAAATGGAAAGATAATGAAAAATATAAAACCTACACATGTCCAAAACCAATTGGATGGGTGGATTAAGAACCCTTATCACCTTATCCACGACTTATATCAATGTGGGATTTTTTAAAACCGAAAAACATTTTCAAATAAAGTAATATTTCTTTACTTTCCAAAAGTGCTCCTCCTCTCCTCTTATAAAAGGCCCCCACCTCTACCTCATTTCACACACTTCTCAAGCCTTTGGCTCGGCCAAACCCTGCCCAATTACTCTCTACACATCCCTCTCCTCATCCTACAAGATTCCCTTTGGGAATAATCCTTTCAAAGGAAGCCTTTAGGCTCAAATCAAAAGGAGTAACACTTTTAAAGGTAATTCATTCTCTCTTGTTCATTTGTTTTATTTTGCTTCTCAAACCCTCTAAACTCTTTTTATTTACGTCTTTTGTAACAACACCAGTATATGTAATATAATAGGATGTTTTAATAAGATTTATTTGAGCTACACTCTCACACAACTACATCAAATGGTTAAAGAACATACGGTTTCCGTGGATGGCGAAATTCTGCCTCCCGAAACGATGATTGTTCAATACTCATTTAACAACTTCAAAGGTGGACATTATGATGTCACTATTTTTATATATGATATATAATATGTTTATGTTTTCTTTAAGCTTCTGTATTTTTCATTTTTGGCATACCTTTATGGTTTCCATTATGGGTAAACACTATATCTTCATTTAAGGAAGTGCGGACTACCGCCCCCTCAAAGTGATGTGATTCGTTAATGCCGTATGTGGGACGTGTAAAGGATGGATTTAAAGTTATTATATATGATGTTATACTGTAATTATAATATACCTCTATATCATTATTATTTCCTTCCATTAAATTATGAGATAGAAATGAAAGTAGCGTTCATGCGTACGTACGGCTTACCGTCTCCATGAACGGTGCATTTCATTTCTTATCCCCAAATGTAATGTACTATTAAAATTACATGTATATAATGTATATATATAATTAATGATATATCTAAATGATGAATATAATTATGGAATTAAAATATACATACCTCTCATTTAGTTTTAATTCCACTAATATGACAATGAAATGAAAGTAGCGTTCATGCGTACGTACGGCTTACCGTCTCCATGAACGGTGCATTTCATTTCTTACCTCTAAATGATTATGTAATATTATAAATACATATATATGCTGGATATATATGATATATATGATATCCAAATCAGGAATTTCATTCTGGATATAAAGAACTTTTGACCACACGAACAACATGTAATTGTAAGAAGTCAACTTTCGACTTAAGAACCAAATATTGACAAAACAAACATTATTAACTTAAATGGTTACATAATGTTTAAAACATGGAAATAAGTGATATAAAAAGAATAATGAACTTTAAAAAGGTTCTTAATCAAGTATAAATTAACTCAAGTTTATTATTCAGGACGTTAAAGAATGATCAAGTCAAGTCGGACCCAAGGTAAGGGACTTCGTCTCAATCTCCTTTCATTGAGGAATATTTCGTTTTATACAAAACTTTCTTGTATATGGTGTATAAACCCCTTTGACTTTTACTTTTATACAAAAGGAATCTTTTTCTACGAAGCGTTTTACAAAACGACAAAAAAAGAATGTTTCTTTTAACGTACGCGGCGACAACGACCTTTTCCGCCGCCGTGAGTATTATTTGTCTTTGGCTTCCTCAACAAGCCGTATTGTTTTTAGAATAAAATAAATAGCATATACTCTTTTATGTATTTTGGTATTGAAAATGGTTTTGAAAAAGGATTCTATTATGTCAATATATTTATGATATATTTTGATTGAAATGTGGAAATGTTATCATTCCTTTATATTGGTTTTAGTATTTATGATTTTATATTGGTACTTCGACATTTTAACGGGTGGTTACGTTATAAACCATATGACGGGTGGTGCCGTGAATACCAGGACGGGTGGTTACGTTATAACCTCCAATGCATTGGGTATGGAAGTCGGCCGTATGGCTATTCCATTAAGAATGTATGGAAATTGGCCATATGGCTATTCCATTAAGTGATATGTGTGGAAGTCGACCGTATGGTTATTCCACTTAAGTATGTTTATGTCCCAAGTTACCATTATAAATGTTATGTGTTATTTTTATCGATTTTATGGTAATCCTTTGGTTACAAAAAGGTACGTAATGATACTTTATTCAGTGAAGAGTTTTTTTACAACTTCATGAAGGTGAAGGTATTACTTTGATAGAGTATACATGGTTTACTTGATTTTGAAAAACTAACAGTTTTCATTCTTTCTGTATCACTTACTGAGCTTTTTATGCTCACCCCAAGTTTTTCGAAATGTTTTTCATAGGACATAAAGTGGAATAAGGTCAAGGATGGGATCAAGGGAATTTCATGCTTTCTAAAACATGGAATATAGACTTCTTTCTTTTTAATAGTTTTTTTATGGAGACTTAGTAGAAGTGTCTACTTTGTAATCTTTTAAGATGTAATAGTTATGTTCTAATTCTCTAAAACTCTAAACCTGAAAAGATCCTCAATGTGAAATATTCATTTAATTCAATATTAAGTAAGGTTTAAGGCTGGGGCCTTATAACAATACACATCAAAAATGTTTTATTGTTCATTGAAGAGAATCGAATGTCGTGTCCCCATTATTGTTTTGATTTTTCAAAAATAGCATCTGTCATTTTGCGATCGTAAATCCCATCATCTTTCTCCCTTGAGATAGTTCTCCATGTTCACTCTAGAGCCTCCATGAAATTCTAGGGATATGTTCTTTTCCATGGATCCCAATATATAAGGATTATTTGAATAAAATTTTACTATGTCAGTGAAACATACAAATAAAATAAATTCAATATTTATTTTATTTATTCATATTATAAAAACTAATTCATAGAGTTTACCCACGACAGACAATGTTAGGACCCTCATACGTTAATGTCAATACCATGATCATAACCATGTACTTATATTTCTGATAATGACACCCATTTAGTTGTTATTACACTTTTTCAGGAAAAAATACATACTTGTGAACATTAATATTTTTTTTAAATTTTTAGAAAAATTGTTTCCAGTACACCATGTCTTAGATTTACTAATTATATCAGTGCATAGTCTCGATATAATTATATATAATATTCAATGAAAATTCATAGAAAATTTAGGACATTTAAAATCCAGGATCATTACTGTTGGTAATAGGGGAATCATTCAGTCAACCATTAGAATTTTGGATTATAAAACCATATATAAATCCCGTTGGGTATTTCTAAGAATATTTTTAGTGATATATCTAGGGAAACGAATAAGGATAAGGAAATGTATAGAAAAATTCCATGGAATGTTTCAAAATGATAGAGAGTGTGGTTTCGTAGAAATATATCCATGTATGGATACTATAAGTGTATGTTTCTCTGGTACAGATGTACCTTGTTGTAACAGCTTCAAAAAGATGTTTTGGACATAACTCAGGGTAATTTGGTACAAAATAACGGGACTTGATGCACCCCTGGATTGACACCTTGAAGAGATATTCATTGGAAATACACAAAGTATATGCAAAAAATTGTATGGGATATGAATATAATATCATTGCAAAATAGAATAGGTTAATCATAAGGTTCTATATATTAAGGAAGGTTTTATAATTTATATATCATATAAGTTACTTTTTTTGATTAGGTTTTTTATCTATATTATAATTTTTCCAAAGAATCTATTATTTATATTTAATTAATCGCTAGATCTTTATGACACTATGTTAATTCAGCTTTAGAGGGACAATGAAACTATTTTCCTCCTAAGAACCTGAATTACATATGGGATGTAATAAAAAAATCATTGTTGTACACAAAAAACATTCTCAGGATTTGAATCATGTTAAACTTCCAAATGATCAAATGAGGGAACAAAATTATATTGATTCCTTCATGAGGAAAAATCCACTTTATTTTAGGTGAACAACTATTTTCTATTCTCCAATGTCTGGATCAGAAGGAATTCATTATCATTATTTATAGTTTAGAAGGTGAGGCATACTAGTGGTGAACACTAATCGAGAACGTGCCTAATTATGATTAAATTAAATTAATGGATATTGATGAGGTAAAGAAATTATTATTTAATAAGTACATTTCTCACATTTTTCATGCCAAGATGGAGAAGGAGTTCCATGTGTTGATGTAAAAGGGTGAAGAATCTATCAGTGCCTTTGAGGCCAAATATCACAAGACTTTATAAGTGTATTTCTTTATATATCATCCAATCATAAAGTAATATTTGTTTCTTATTTAGTGGAATAGAATATTGTCTTATAAAGATGTTGTATGTATGTTAATTTGGTATCTATGACTAGATTATGGGTGTTGTGAGGTCAAAGGTGAAGGGGATGATGGAGTTATGTATCAATATAATAGTTTTAGAAATAATAGGAATATGGAGATCAAAGTATAATAAAAAAATCCTTGATATAATAAGATGATATTTTCTTTGTTCTCTACGTGTGGAATGAAGCATGGTGGAAAATTTCATAATGGGACTAGAAAATGTTTTATGTGTAGAAAGAAAGGAAATCAAGAATCTGAATTCAAAAGTGATAGAATAAAAGTTTATAATGTTGTGAATGATGAGAAAATATAATAATATAAACCTCACACACAAAAGTGTATAAATGGAAGGATCTTTTGGATGTTCTAAAAAAAGTAACCACATTGGAGGATTTACAATGGTCATCAGTGCCGACAAGATATGATGAAAAAAGAAAACGTGAAATAATTTGATATAATAATTGATTAAGTAAACCATAAAAATAATGGAACCCTATAGTGGGGAATTTAAAATAGTATTGGGTGAAGATATGATCATTTAAAATATTGTTGATCCATTAGTGTAACTTTTTACGAGTATTATAATTTATTTTACTTTATTAAAAGAATGTTTAATTAATAAAATCATGTTGATTCTGTAGATTTACATAGATAAACACATACTTCAAATAGATTTTTTTAATAAGAGTCTATTTAAGGATTAATGGGCGAAATATCATTTGGAAGCAAGTATCTTTTAAAAATCTATTTATGGAAATTAATATAAAAACATTTTATCAAGAGAATATATGATGAATGTATTTATTTTTATTGTGAGTAATGACAAATGGGGTATCCATGATACGCTGATTTCATGACCTTGTTTCTATTTTATTGGATTTTCATCTTTTTGAAGGGTTATATGGCTAACAATTTATAGAATGACTATGATAATATTGAAACAATGTTTGTTTGAATCATGTATTATCTTACCTCATGGGGATTTGTGAATATTGGATAAAATATTATTAAAATATGGTGGTGATTATATGTTGTGATATAGGGGATGGAATATCATGGGTCTCATGATTTTTTAATTCTACTAGAATGAAAAATTCACCTTCCGTTATAGATAATGAGGTGAAGTGGTTTAAGGAACAACAATGGGTGAGGTAGACCTGCAATCACGCATGTATATCATTTCATGAAATCTCAATATAAAAAGGAAAAAAGAACCCTTGAACCAAAATATTTATCATTTTAATTAAATTTTCATTTAATCATATGGTCCCTTAGTTTATCAATGATTTATGGATTTTTTTGGATTACATTATCATAAATTTATTCTCTATCACTCCCCATCATACCATAATAGTAATGCTATTCTTCCATTTTAATGGTTTTAAATCCAATATATATTATTATTTGTAGAAACCCAGTTATATGTTACTTTGGGTAGCTGTTATGGATCAAGCTTTTCATTTTAAGGGATGTTTTAGTATTCATTTTTCCTAATTGGGTTTCTATGACTGATATATTCTACTATTAAGCCTCCGATAACCCAATCATTTTGCGGTGAAATTCAGTTTAGGTGGGTATGAATATAACATGTGAATATTTTTTGAATTATATTTTTTGATTTAATATCACCTTTTTGATATTTTTCATTTTACACAGCACTTTTGATAACATATTGTATATTAAATTACCATGTATATATTATTTTACATGGAAAACCATTTTAATCATGCACAACACACAAAATAAACATTATCATTCTCTACAAGGAACACCAAGGGTATCTTTCATTACACACAAAATTTAATTCCCTTGATGTCTTGCGTAACATGCAAGAACGATGTTTATCAGAAAATTAAATATTATTTAAATTTTATTATATAATGTAAAACTATATAACCATGATTATAAATTAGTGGTCAGGAAGAGTATTAAATAATTTATAGAAATAAATATATTACACAATAAAATATGAATTTATATGCAACCAATTATTTATAAATAAATATTAAGGCCTATTGGATAAAAAAGTTTATATTATTTTGGTCACAAAAACGATTTACCATAATAAATTTAATTTAACACAATTAGTGAGTGATTGTAATGTAATATATAAGTTATATATTAAATAAAATATTTTTTATATTCATTGAATGCATTTGATTGATATAAGGTATGAGCAAACATAATTTTATGCTCAATAACATATATTCTTATAAGTGTAGTTTTACCTCCTTTAAATGAAGAATTCAATAAGATTACAAATTTTATCTTTAATAGACATAATATTTCAATACACACTTAATTTATTAATTAAAAAAAGAAATTTGGTTCGGATAATTTTTTTTATGAGAATTTATTTTCAATAAATAGTTAAAAAAAATGGATTTTAATAGAAAACTACTTTTTTGTTTCAAATATTTATAAGGATAATTTTTTAAAAAATTTTAAAAATTTTAATTTGATAATTTTTTTTTTACAATATTCAAATTTAGATCATCAAAAACATTTTCACAATGATATTGGGTATAAAATAATTGTAATCATTTGATAAATATTTACGTAAAAACCATTCTGTCATCCTGTCAATGCAATTAATTTTATATAAATTTATGCGACATAAGTTATTATAATTTTTTGAAATTTATTCCATATTTTTATTAAGATATTTTTATATTTTCTGAGATGTTAAAAAAATTTCACAAACATGATTAGTAAATGTGATTAAAAATAATTACACCAATTATTGTTACATTAAGATTAATAAGGGACTAAATGAAAATCTTATATACCAAAACGGACAATAAACATGTCAAAACTCCATTTTATGGACATATTTCAAACCTATACTCCCTTTCCATACTTTTTATCTTTATATTATCCACTTTCTAAATTAAAAACGTGGTCATAATTATCTCATCAAATGTTTACAAGAGTTTCACTTCTTCCCTATAAAAGGAAAATACCTCTCCCTCTAATTCACACCTCTAAAACAGTATAGGTTCTACCAATATCATTCCAATACACTTAAAAAAATACCTCATTTTCTCTATTAATCCTCCATTGGAGCATAAAGTCTTACAACGAAGTCTTTAGGCACATACCAAAAGGAGTTATCAGATTAAGAGGTAACACCTTCACTGAAGCCCATTTCTTTTATGTTCCTACCCCACCACCTTATGTATTTTATTACATGATTTTATAATAAAAACTATCCTAAATATAATATAATGTTGTAATTAAAATGTTTTCCTACAATTATAGACACCTCCATCTAATGGGTAAAGGACATACTGCGTACGTGTATAGAGAGCATCTAAATCACAAAACAATGATTGTTCTGTTCTCTATACCACAACCCATGGTATAAATTACGATTCATAAACTATATATATTATAAATTATATGTATTATTTCTTTATGATTTTTTTTAATTTTACAACACATATATTTTTAAATTTTCATTTTCCGTTAAATGATAATTTTGGTGGTGCGAGTGTGGGCTATGACCCCACAATGCATTGTGATTTGTTCAAACAAAAATTTGAATATATTATAGATGGTTTTAATGAACCTATTTTATATATACAAAATTACAATTAATCATTAATTTTAATATATATATATATATTTCTTTTTATGTTTTTAGTTCAATTTATCAATAAAAATAGAAACATCATTCATGCATAGGTACGACCTAATGCCCCTATGAATTGTGTATTCCATTTCATACATATAAATATATATATACATTATTATAATAAAACAATACTAGGTAAAATTTATATTTATATATTTTTTACAATCTAGAATCATGATATATGTATAACGACCAATTATATAAAACATTAAGTCACATGCAAAAAGCAAAGAGAATATCATCCAATGTGAAATCATAACATATGATGGATAACTAGAATGTAATATATGATCACTATAAAACAATGTAATGTATGAGATATAAATATATATTCAACAAAAGATTTATAATATATTTATATTTATATAATAGTGGTTTTGACTGATTATGAAGACATTCAAGATAAAAGGTATGAGGATTTCATATTACTTTTTAAATCTGTGATACACATGATTTATTCACCACCCATTCCTTTTGTGTGTTGTGAATACTAACAATGGAACTGTAAAATGATTCTTGTAATTAAATTTATGTGTATTCTCATATCATTTATATTACCTTAATTTTATTGGGATTATGTGTCTAGTGATATCAAATATGTAAAATACTTTTGTCTCAAAATTCATTTATTTAGACTCATGTTTTGTTTTGTTGTTTAATTCATTTTGAGTTATATATACATATATTTTATATTATATGTCATTAATATGAATAATTTTAGGATATTCTATTCTTCATGTAATTATATTTTCCAACATGTAGAGTATGATCCCATGTTATCAAATAATACGAGTTTATTGAAACAATCTCATTGTTTTTCAATTATATTTATGATTATATATGATTTTATGAAATCATCAATCCAATATATAAAGAAAATTCTAGAATTTTATTCTCCTCTATTTTTTAATGATATATTGATGTATTGGTTCCATCATTCTACTCATTGGAAAATAATATAGTCAAGAATGTATTTTTATGAATGCATGACATTAACATTTCTTAGGTCGGAAATCTATGTTTTCTAATAAAGGGCTCTAATAATATTATATTTTTCTATTAAAATATATAAAACAATATTTAACCACTTTTTTTACATTAATCAATGTTTTCAAATGAATCATATTTTCAGTTTTTGAATGGGTAATTTTTCTAACATCCTTACTGTGTAAAAATAATGTTTTTTACCACATTGGACAAGTAACTATTTACCCACCATCAGTTCTTTGAAGTATTACATTCATGTTTATATATATAATATTTAAGAATATTTTGTAAAAATATATTTTCACATATATTATTTCAAAAATATTTTCATGTTTCATTTATATGTTTGAGTGAATTTTTTTTTCAAATGGTTTTTTTAAGAACCATTTCATAATATGAAATAATATTTACATCAAAAAATTTATTGGAAACATCCTTCCAAGTTATTTTCACTAAATGATAAAATATTTTTATGTAACTCATTCCCTTCAAGGAAATTATCCGAATATTCTATTCATATACATTCATGAATGATTTATGTTTTTATGTAATGATTCTTAAGACGCCAGTTTCACTTCCATTAATTTTCAAATATTAAACCCACTTGTTTTTATGGGTTATGATTTCCTAATGTGATTATGAAACCAATCTATTTTCATATGTTATTATGTGATGAAATTTTTTTATACCCATTTTATTTCATGAGTTTTGATTTGAGGTTTATAAATCCTATTTCTTTTTATGAACCATGATATGATGAATATGTTATTATCTTATGCGTTATATATGAATGAGTTTATTATGAGAATAGTGGGACCTATATCTCCATCTAATGCATTGGGTAACTATAACATGCATATGAGTTCAATTGGTACCCTGTTTGTAAAACAATACTATAACCCATAGGTTACATGGTTTGTATACAAAGAGTAAATGAAATAAGGTACCCATGTTATATCCCATGTTTGAAAACAAGATGGTGCATGGGTTTTTTCATAAGACTAAAAGAATAAGGGTACACTAGTGGTATTCTTAGCTTGAAAACAATAAAGTACATGGGATGTAGACTAATCACAAAATAAAGAGTGTACATGTGTTGTTTCCCCTACCCCAAATGAAGAAGGTACATTGGTTGTAGACCATGACATGATGAAATATTATACCAGGGTTATTATCCCATGCCCAAAGTAGGTATATGTGTGATATCACAATCCTAACATGTTACGTAGGTATTGGTAAGTATTCTTGACATAAAATTGTATATTCTGATATTTATTACAAAAATCCATTTTCTAATTACTATATTTTTATTTCCTAGATCATGATGTATTCTTTTAATTGTGGTTATTTTGTTATGAACTACTAAGATTATCCCATAATTAATTTTTTATGATCTTTTATATGAAATTCCTGATAACATAATGTTTTGATGACATTTTTATAACCCAATGATAATTTTAGGCCTAAATGTATCCCGTGTTTAC
Source organism: Viscum album (assembly GCA_963277665.1). Taxonomy (NCBI): domain Eukaryota; kingdom Viridiplantae; phylum Streptophyta; class Magnoliopsida; order Santalales; family Viscaceae; genus Viscum; species Viscum album. The sequence goes on along the minus strand of OY728148.1, from coordinate 879,756,875 downwards.
ACTTACTGAGTATCTGAACTCTTATAAATTTTATGATTCTTTTCCCTATGTTATAAAGATTGTTTTTAAATAGTATTATAAATGGTGGAGATATTTATGGTATATTTTTAAGATCTTTAACTAGGATATAATATTATTCTTTTTTGTTTCCAATGACACTGAACTATTCAATCCCTTGGGAATATTTTTTTAATATATTGTGTATTAATCTAAATAGATGTAGTATCCATGTACGTTAATCCTACGTTATTATAAATTCCAGGATAAAATCAAGGACTATATTTATAATCATTTAATCATTTATATGATTTTATCATATACCAATAACTATATCCTTGATAGTTCATGTGGTCTAAATGGGTTTCCATATGCTTTCTATGTGGTATACTAAAATGTTATCAAAGAGGATCTCAATTGATATATCACTGATTAAATTATATATAACCATGTATCTAGAGTTTCATACAAAACATTTGTTGATCATAATAAATAACTAATGTACCCTACAAAATTTTAACTAGTCTCACTTAGTAAGAATGTTATATTTCTCGTACAAATGTTTCCAAAAACCATTATTTATTGAATTTATAACTTCTCACCCATGTTCGTACGTAAATTAAAATGTTCTTTTGTTATGAATAGTTTCATTCAAGGTGGTATATCTAGGGTTCATGAAATGATAAATTTTTTAAAAGTAATGTTATTTTATCTAACATCGTCAGTAATGGTTACCTTGAAAATATCTTCTAATGATGTCCAGTGGAGCTTCATTGTCAAAATTAGTTGGGAACTCGGATTTTTGGAGTATTTTTTTAATAATATTATTCCAATTTTTCTTCTCCCCATGGGTATGTATATCATTATAAAGAAAGGGAATTGTAATAATCAAATATAATAGAGTTTTTTGTTGAAATGCATCCATATTCCCAACCCAATCCATTTTCCATGGACTATATCTATTAAAAAATATACAATGTGATTTTCTATTATGTGATACATTAAAATAATAGTATATATAAAAGTATTACAATCTCTTACATATTGTTTTTTGTTTGCATAAAATATTTTTAAGGTAAATTTTGACTCCAAAATGGTATTCTATGACCTTATGGATAAATAGGATATATGGAGAGGAAAATGTATTATCCATACCAATTTAAATGTCCTTATATCCAATTCATATATAGTTTCTTGATATGTGGAAATTTAATATATGATGGACATTGACTATCCACTGAAAGAGGATAATAGTAGATTCTTTTATATTAATATTCATGTGTTTCAATATCCATTCACATTGGTTTTCGTCCCTTTTATATATTTATCATCATTTATAGTCACATGTGAAATACATGATTAATGTGTATCAATTTGGGACCAATAAAACATCAGGTTTGTGAAAAAAAATATTTTATTTAATATAATATTTTATTTTATTATCTTATTAATCAAATTTGGGGGAACATTTTCAATTTCAAGATCAATGTATGAATCACAAGGAATGACAGATATAATTTTTCATTGATGCAAAAAATTATGATAAAAATAATAATGGACCTCATACTGATAAAATAAATGTGGATCATGAGATTAAATTTCAATGAAGATAAAATTTGAAATGAGGATTGATAATGTTATGGGGATAATTTCAATTTACTTTTTCTACGGGTATTTATAATTTTATTAAATATGATCCTAAGAGAACAAGATGTGGATTAAAATTAAAGATAGATTTCATGGCTGAAAAAATCATTCGATCAATTATAGAATCAAATATAAATGGGATATATTTTCTTTTGTGATTTTATCCTTTCGAATCATATTTTACGAAATCCTTCACACAATGGTGAAGTGATCAATTTATTAATATTTTCTTCTTTAATTTTTCCATCAAGTGTCTACTTCCGGCTTCCATTGATATAATAGCATCAATTGAGGGATAACCCTTTTATGAAATGATCTACAACACTATATACGGGGTTTTATTGTTTCATATTTATCATTTTATTAATTCAGAATCAATTGTCTTGTTGATGATTTCATTCAAGGATAAACCATCTCATTTGATCTCACTAATTGTAAGGCTAAAAATCCCAAAGGATAAAACAATGTTATACCTTGTAGTTTTCATTTATATAATCAATAAATGTATTGGTGATTAGCTATAGGATAATGAAAAAATCTGTATGTGGTATGGAAATTTAATATATCCTTGAATCAAATACTCTATTTTCTGACACTGAGACCATGAAAAAAAATTATTCAGTCATCTATTATAAAAAAATTAGATTAACTAATTCACATTATTTAATTTCGTTTATGTTTTTTAAAATATGAAATAATACACTCAGGCTCAACCCATGTTAGCGAATTCTTATCAAAATCTCCACTATATATCTTATGATACATTAGGTTACTTTTTTGTCTTTGATTAATCTACCACACAAGATATAGTAAAAGACAATTATTTAACCATATAATATAAGTAAATTTGGGCGTCGACAAAATTTGTCATGGTAGCTGGGGAAGAAATTATTTAATGTACAAAAATAATTCTATTCTCTTCTATTTCTCTTTTCTTATCCCCTTTCTATTATCATTTACTATTACTGTTTTTCAATTTTTGGAAGATTTCTAACTACACTTGTGACAACACAAATCCTCATGTTATATTGAATAAAATAATGGGGGAGGAGTCTAGTAAATCTAGGGGAATCCTTCAGAAATATAATTATCAAACTATGAATAATTATTCAAAAATTTATTTCAAAAAATATATATAATCATCCACAATAAAACCATATAATAGGGAGAGAACCCAAATGGAACCAAAATTATCAATCCCATAACATAGAAACTGATGTAGACCTGATCATGAATGACAACCTCACACCTTCCTTAACCAATGTAACCACATGAATAAGGTGTAATTTTATATGAAATACCTAATATGTATTAAAACCCTATTCCTTGAACCACCTTCCAACATTTTATGGTATGAAGTCTGGAATGCCTTAGCACCATGTTAAATAATTCAATGAAATTGTTGAAACCGTGTTCTCACATAGTAAAATTTAAAAAAACTAATATCATAATGTTTCCTTTTTTATGAGGGATCAAGAAAATAATTGGTTAAATAATCTAATACCATCATACAATTACACATAGGACCAAAATCAATGAATAATATACAAAAAAATACTTCCTTCATTACAGAAAAATTTCAATTTAAAAAAAATTCAATTAAAAAAAACAAATAGATAAATGTTCTATGCCACACCATTTTTTACCAATCCTAAAATCAATTATAACATTTTATGATGTTCTAAGGCTAGGTAACCAAAAAAATTTACATGATGTATAAGTTAATTTTGAAAATAAATCCCTATAATATGCTTATTATTATTTGGAAATTCCTGCTAAATATAACCATGTAGGGGAAACAACACATTACTATGATAAAGCACACAAATCTAATGTAATGAATAATTTTAGATAAAAAGAATGTATTATGGAAATACATTTTTCACTCACTATAAAGGATAAATAGTATGAACATGGGAAGGTCCATCAAATATAAATTGTTGACCATGATTTCCAGTTTGTGAAAAGCATGACCACATAAATGAAAAAATTTCAACCATTATTTTTTAAAGGATCATGCATTAGGAGTACCACTAGTATTGTTTAATTCATGGAATATTAATAATATACAGTAACCAAACACTTTTAATATGATGTATAAAGAGTATCTAGACTTCAATTACAATGAAAATCAATAACCAACAAAATAAGATTTCCCTAACCCCTATCATCGAGAAAATTTTCAAACACATTTTTTGTTTCTACCAAAACAATTACAATTTTAAAAAACATCTAATAAATTAATCCATATCCTATCCCACATACAGTCTATCTATTATGGTAAACCAACAAGAACAATTCCCAATGTAATCTGTCTATTACTCAGTCCAGAAACATTGAACATTCTCACCCAACCATGAGGGTTGAATCTATTTACACATAAACCTCTCATGAATAACTTAGTGGGGTGACTATTTAATATAGTGGTATAACCATTACAAAAAACGAAAACAATTCTCCTTATAACTTCAATGCTTCAATATCTTTTGATCATGATGATAAAAAAACTCATAGAATCTAAAAAAACTATTTATAATTTTGAGGAACCACTACCTATGAAAAAATCATACAACATTTTATTTTTCCTCAACTAGTGGTGGGAAACAAAACCTGAACTAAATAAAGCATTTAGTTTAATATTATCACAGTTTAATTTGATCGTGCCTCTTATCGATGTAATAAAAACCATACATTGATAATATAATTACATAAAGGATATATGTACATAAAAAATACGGTTTTCATACAAAAACTATGCCTGTTTGGAAGCTAGTGAGAGTACCACCATCCAGGGAATTATTCCCCATATGTTACGGGACCCATATTTTCCATTCAATATGTGTATATTAGAGAGAAATAAATTTTCAAGTCCATATGTAATGTAAGATATAGTGTGAGCCTCATTACATATAAAGCTCAGTGTTAGTCAGGCCTCTTGGTTCTCAAAAAAATCCATTCACTCTCCAACTCACTGACCATAGAGTTCATATTCCCATGGGTATCATGATAGATATTTTTTTGAACTTTTAATAATTAATTCACTTTATTTACGTCATTATCTATGAAATTCACCAATTATTAGATATTAGGGTGAAAATCCCCATCATCCCTATTTTTTCCCTAATTAGAAAAAATAAACCAATACATCCATTTTGTTATGGGAAAGTGTCAATAACCTATGGAAACATGATTTTTTCATCTAAATATCTATAACCTAATTTCTCATGTTTCTGATTATGTTGATGATTGTGAAGTTAATTTTATAAATAATATTGAAAATGAACCTATAAGTGATCAAGGAATTGTTGATGGATGTCTATGTAATGTGAAATATATGTTTTCTATATTCACATGAAGTAATCTCATATCAATTCCATGATTATATTTTAGATGGGTCCAATAGTAATTTTTAAAGATCACTGGCTACTAAAAAATTGGGGGAAAACACAAAAATCATATATATATCAATATCATAAAATCATCACGAAAATTTTTCTATTGAAAATTCATTTCAAAAGGAACCTATTATATTGATATATTTGGAAACTATATTTGAGCATAATTAAATGTATCTGCTAATGTATGAAACTATTTCGTTCATGAGCAATAATTAAATGTCCATACTCCCTATCATTTTTAATATTTCATAAGTGTTAACAAAAAACATTACTTTTTCATTTCATACTCTCTCAAAAATAATGGTTATAAAATTATACTATTTGTGTTTAGCATGATCAAAAATAGAATTAGATAGACCATTTTTAATATTCAGGTGGTTATCCCAATGATTGAGACTGAAAATGTGGTACATACTTCATTTTATATTTCATCCTTTCATTCTAAAAATTTGATAATATGTATAAGTAAATCCAAATTAAATCATTTATTGAATTTTTTTGAATATGAGTTGTCGAGAATTTTTCAGATAATTCTCCCCGAAATAAAAGAATAATAGGATACTTATGATGAATAAATAAATATAAGAAGAGCATGGAAGAAATATGGGGATAAAATAAAACTATATTCCAAATGGAAAGATAAAAAATCCATCAAATCTAAAATAATTAATTTCATATCTAATGATGATGAATAAGATGGAAGTCATGTTGAATATGACAAATCTATTAGGTATAGTATTGGAAATACATTTTTTGCAACATTCAATGATAAAGATTTAGAAATTAGTACATTCGATGAAGATAAAACAAAACATGAGTTTTAATTGAAATAATAGTTGAATCAATGTTTGTGAAATATAAGAATTATTGTAAATGAAAACAAATATTTGGAAGACAATTGTTCTTTAACATGAATTTTTTTTTTTCAAATTATAAGGTGAATCTAGTGACTGAAATTGATGATATGTTGTAATATCGTAATAAATAAAATAATAGTTAGGATCATCAATATGTGATGATAAATGACAGAAAATAAAATTAGCAACTTATCCAATAAATGATTTATAAATATTATCCTATAAAATAATGTTTTAAAAACACTCTCTTAGATGATTTTGAATGTTATCGAAAAGAAAAACCAGAGAATTATTAGAAACATTTACCATAAATGAATAAAAATATGGATGGATTTTTTTATAAAAGAAGAAATTTGGGAATGTTACTTATGTGACCAAAGCCATCAATTTTTTGAATTCAGATGTTAAAAAATAACATAAGTCTAAAATTGTATTCAATCTTTCTAAATAAAGAAAACCATTCCAATAGTTTTTGTATCGATAAATATGAAAAGAAAAAGAATATTTTTATTGATGAAATAATTATTTTTGGCTCATTAAAGAATGAAAATGATGTTATTGAGAGATGTATTCCCAATTCCAGTCATTATGGATGTTTCTGGGAAAAATGCTCTTTCTATCGCTATTGTTTGTACTGTGGTGGATTCATAAATATTGAAAAAATGGTTGGTTCAACAATATAAATTACTATTGTTCGACATGTTATTTATATAATAGTTTCAGGTGGATTCAATTCTCTCAAATAAAATGTTTGAGATGTTTCAGTTAAATAAAAATACGATTGAAGGACTACAAATATGAAATAGGATTCTAAAATTGGAAAATATTTTTCAAATATGTGAAAAACCAGAAAACATGAAAGAGTATGTCTTATATTTTTACTATCACAATGATAGTATCTTGATAATTATCAAAGGTCAAAAGTGAATAAATAAAATGAAGAAAAAACCTATCATTTATGAGATAAAAATTTAGATAAAACAAATAACAAACATATATTATTTTTACTGTGTATTCGTACCATTTTATAAGTGACATGATTTTGTCAAATAATGATAAAAATTTTAATGAATGATAAATAACCTTTGGAATTTATGATTCTATAGGAATCAAATGTGTTCGATCATCGTTCATTAGATTGACATCCCAAGCTAGTGGAGGTCATTCATGTTTGGAGATATTGAGAAACCAATCCAAAGAGATTAAAATGTTGACATGTAGAAAAATGTAAACACAAACATCATTTAGTTCATATTGTTCCTTAGCTATCTCAATGATTTTTTTATCAGTTTTACAGATAATATAACATTTATTATAATCTCTATATCAAATAGTTTTTTTTCAAGTTAAATGGTTATTTAATTATGGATGTCTTTTCACGGAAAAAAATTAAAGAATTAACAATCATGAATGATAGAAGTAGAAAAATATCATATGTATAAAGACTATATAATTCATGGATAATCACATTAGTAATAAAAAATAATATGAATAATATTGTGATGATGATAATAGTTATCAATTTATGAATAAAAGGATAAAATCTCTAAATAAAATATTTCATCGGCATAGACTTCCATAACTTTAGATAGAATCGAATCATAGATAAATTTTCTTCACCAACTAAATGTCAGGTGATTTCAATTATACGGGAATATTACAATGAGGTTTTTGTTTGAATTAACATTGTTTACATCAAATTTTTCCTTCCAAATCAGGACATGGTGTAACTATGAGGAAATAGATGAATAAATATTAATTAATTATTTTGGTATTTGGGAGTCCAATCAGTAAATCATGGAACTATGAGTTAATGTAGTTGGAATTTGAAATTCCTACCAAAAAATATTCAATTTACATAAAAAAACAATGTTGGGTTTATAATAAGGATAATATGGACACTTTCCACTAGGAAATTCAATGAATATGATATTTCAAGGATAATGGTGAGGGATATTGGGTTTCGATAAAAAAAATGGGAGACTAGTAAATATAATATTTATTTTCTTGTCTAAATTCTATCAGATAAAGTAATAATATTTTTCTTATCTTTCTTTAGGAAATAAATATAATAAATAAAAAGTATCATTGTAATAAACACATTAGAAGGATAATGTTCTCACCTACAAAAATTTCCAAGTGTTTAAAAGACTAATATGTGTCATCCTTCACCGTGAATGGAAATTTTATTTTCTGGAAGAACCTTTACCATTTTTACCTAGTAATAATGAAAGTGATGAAAATATATTTCTCTAGTACAATATTATAAATGATGCAACATATGATACGTGTTTCATGATATAGTCCATTTATAATTATACTTAGGAGAAAAATGAGGATTTTGATGGATATATTGTAAAGACTTGGAAATTTGAAGGAAAATTTTTTCTTAATTTTCATTGAATTTTACAAGAATGCAATTTCTGACGGCGCCTGATTCAGAGTCCCGGTGTGCCCGGAATCATTCTCCGAAGTTTGGCTCGGGTAAGTTCAGTGAACGAATGAGCGGGAATTTCTATCTTTTGAACCGGTGCTCGGAATAGAATTCTGAGGGCACTAATGGAACCGTAGCGCCTGTAATTACTTAAGAACGCCATTTCCGGAGTTGCGTTTACCCGAGAGAAGATGATAAAAATTGTGGAAGTTTAATTTATAATTTACCAACAATTATTATTTTCTTGTTAAGTAGATTAAGTGTTGTGTTCCAACACTTTTCCCTCTCTTAAGTGGTTTTAATCTATGTAAGGGAGTTAGGGGTGGGACCCACTTAGATTCAACCACCAATGGAAGGATTTAAGGAGAGGTGGGGCCCACACGAACCCCAGCCCTTCAAATTCCTAACTCCCTCAACTCACCCCTTTAATGTTGAAAACTTCGCTTGAATTAATTAAGTGGAATTAATTCAAACTTTTGAAATTCAATTTCTTATCTTGTGTTAATAAAATAAGACTTGGGTTTATCTTATTTTTGGTTAGAGTCTTCTCGCGTTGGGTGTATTTGGGAGGCTTGAAGAAAATCTTCTTCAACGACGAAGAACGTGAAGAACCAATCGGTCTTCAACGAAAAACGTCGTCATGTCTTTCTTCCGAAGAACGAAGACGCGCCATCCCTCATTCTTCTTCCCACGACAAAGGAAGGGAAACACCGTTCCACCTCGGACAATCTCCATCTTCGTCTACGAATCCTATTCCGCGACACCGACCCGCCGAACGACGTCTTTTTCTCCGCGACAGTAACCTCGTTCAAGCCACGCTCGAGGTAGGGGATTTATTTTATTTAATTATTTCCGTTCATGATTCTGGCTTGTCGATCTTTGTGGATATATGACTAAATGTTATCATTTAACGAGAGTGGGCCAGACCGCACAAACACGGCCAAACCTCCTCCTTTATCCATGTTTGATTGTTTGTGTTTGGGATGGAATGGCGTGGTACCGTCGCACCATGCGGGAATCGCACAACAAGTAATACGCGACGCTGTCGCACTGTGCCGTGAAGATGAACAAGGACTCGACGCCGTCTTGTCGCGTCAAAGAAAATTGAAGACGTCGCAGCCGAAGCGGGGCCACGGTGGTGGGGTGTGGTGCTGTCGCACCGCGTCGGAAGAACCAAGTTGCGGCTGGTTTCGGGCCGCGGCGAAGCACGGTGAATGGCGGCCGGTTCCGGGCCACCGATGTCGGCGATGAAGGAAGGACCGGTCATCGCCGGTCCTTGTCGGCAGAACCGGCCGGCCGGTGGGGGCCGGCCGGACGAAGGGGAGCTGGGGGAATTAATTCCCTCCGTTGGCCCTACAATACGGCCCCCTTAATTGGGGGGGTGCGGTTACACAAGGGGGGCAGGCGCCCCCCCCCCCCTTTGGCCAACCGCACGACCAAAGGCCGAGCTGGCCGGCGCGCTGTGCCCAAGCCGGCCAGGCCGCATGGCCGGTCCGGGTCCGGCCGACCGGGGGGTCTCGGGCCGGGTCAGTCCGGGCCTGAAACCCCCGTTTTCCGACCGTTTTCGGTCTTTTTCCCATAACATGGGTTAAGTAGTCCGAACGACGCACCGTCAGTTGCGTAGCGATCTTTGGAACGAGACGGCCGTTTCGTTATATCGGACTCAAGGTTTCAGATTACTTTGGATTCAGTCGGGTTGGTTCGTATACGAAACCAACCGGGCCCTCAGAGCGGAAACACTTATATCTTGAGCGTCGGACATCCGATTGACGTGCCGTCGACTTTGATGGATTCCACTAAGTGAGACGGATCTTTTGGCTTACTCTGCTCGAGGTTTGGATGTCGTCGGAGTGCGGTCGGGTTGGTTCGCTCAAGAAACCAACCGGGCTCCTGGAACGAAAAAGCCAATAACTCACAGACCGGGCGTCCTATTGATGTGCCTTATGTCTCGTTGATTTACTCTTCTTGAGAAGGAACTTTTGGAATATTTCGCCCGAGTTTTGGTTGCTGTTGGATAGTGGCCGGGTTGGATTGCACCCGAAATCTAACCGGGGCCCTCGAACAGAAAAGCTGATATCATTCAGACCGGACGTCCGTTTGACAAACCGTCAGCAGCGTTTGTGATCACGTTGAGAAACGGTCCCCATGAGTATACCATATGGGAGTTCGGGGTATAGTTGGGATACGACCGGATTGGTTCGCACACGAAACCCACCGGGCCCGTGGGACGAAAATGATAATAACTCACAGACCGGGCGTCCGATTGACGCGCCGTCTATTGCGTTGAGACCCCTATGACGAGGCGGTCCTTTGAGATACATCTTCGTGATACTTTGAGATACTTGGAGTATTGACCTGTAGCTCATGGAGCGGACCCTCCCGGAGACGAGCGTGCGGAGTACGGAGACCGTGTAGCCGAGTGAGACCTGACGACTACTTGACCGACTCGACTTGGAGTGAGTCGACAAGCCCAGTGGACGGAGAACTACTTTTTGAGGTTCAGACCCATGGAGGATGGTGCACTACCTGTGTGACAGTGCAGACACGCGGTACTCGTCCGGAGAGTACCTCAGCAGGCTACTAGGGCGTGTGCACTACTGTGTTTGGGTGACATACCCTGGTGGGATCCACTACTGTGTTTGGGTGGCTGACCCGCAGTACTCGACAGGAGGAGTACCTCAGCAGTCTTAGGTTAGTGAGCAGTACCTCGGAGTCGTGACAGGACCACTGTACACTCCAGAGACGGAGCTCTTTAGCAGTTACAGTTTCGATAATGAAAATCTTGGTTTGAGATGAGGCATTTGACCTTTGTGTTTACCTCATGATTGAGATGGGTCACTTGATAACTTAGGTATATGTATGGGAATATACCTGGGTAGTGGTTATCCATTGATTTCATGATCTTGGTGTTTTCCTAATGATTGAGATGGGTTACATTATAATTTAGGTATATGCATGGGCATATACCTATGTAGAGGTTATCTGTTGAGATCCTCTTTGTGGTTATCCTTGTTGGTTTTTAGTGAGACCTTGAGGGTCTCGGGGTCCCTACTGAGTATCTTTATACTCACCCCTACACGGGCTATGCCCGCACCTCGTTGTGTTGGTTGCAGACGACGGGCAGTGTTGACGAAGGCCGAGTGTTCGAGGATTGGACGGTACCCAGAGGTGGACTACATGACGAGTCAGTACCCAGAGGTGGACTACAGGATGAGTCAGTATCTGGAGGTGGACTTCGCGACGAGACGACACACGAAGGAGGTTGACGGGCGAGAGCGCTGTGGATGCTATCTGTACCTACCCTTCAGGTAGGATCCGTGGTTGACGATCCAAGAGCTGCGCCATCTGTACCTACCCTTCAGGTAGGATCCGAGGAGGACGACCCAAGGGCTGCTTCCATTCTTCCAGCTGTTGTCTTTTTCTGTTGTACTTTGTTCAGTTGTAGTTGTACTTTCTTTTGGGTTTGTATTCTATCCAATTTACCTCTTAGAACTTTCTTTTGTACTTAGTGTTTTACATCCGATTGTACTATGTGGTGTTTTGTTTACTTTTATAAATGCAATGCCTTCCCAGTTATCAGGATTTACGCCTTTGGTTCTAGTCGCCAGCCCCTGGCCTATGGAAGGTGGGCTTGGGGTAGTCACGGCATGGGCCCTGAGGACGGGTCGTGACAAATTGGTATTAGAGGTGTCAGTTCTACCGCAGAACTTATAACTCTGCTATTTTTTTCTTTCTGTGATGTAATAATGTTATGAGTACCAAGTGTGGTTTTCAATTCAGGGAGTCCAGTGTTGGTGCGGGTGGTCGATGTATCCATACACCAGGACACTGACAACAGATTTCCGACTTTGTGCACGAAAACACTGATTGTGTGTGTGCTTTCAAAGGTCTTCCCTTAAAACAGCTCAAACCAGGTCAGCTCAACAGGTATAAGCATTTGACCATGTCACGTTGTTTCTTTCAGGATACCATTTCACGGACGACCAGCTAGAGCCCAGAGGGTTGTGTGTACTGACAGCATGTCGAGTGACGAGGGTTCGGTACAGGGCCCTATTGCAGTTGAGGCACCAGCGGTACTACCATACGTTGGGCCACTAATGACTCCATCCCCAGAAGTAGGTGATGCACGCCACTTGAGTGCTCTGCACGAGTTCCAACACTAGAGGCCACCTAGGTTCCGGGGAGAGATGGACCCTCAAGCGGCTGAGGATTGGCTGGAGGCTGTTGTGAGAGTCTTCAGGCTGGTGGGGACGCCGATAGACTTCATGGTGGTCTTTGCTTCCAACCTCCTTCAGGCAGCAGCAGACAGGTGGTGGAGCCACTTGTTTCAGTTTTGCGAAGGGATGACCATCTCCTGGGAAGACTTCGAGACCTTCTTCAGGGTGGAGTTTGTGCTAGTAGCTATACACCCCAAGTGTGTACAGGAGCTTCTGCCTTTGCCGTGTGTTTTTAGATCAGTAGCCGAGTCATCTGTGGGAAATAGATATATGATGCAAAGGTCTAGGAGGACCAGACTAGTAGTTGGATGATCACGGGTTTTAGGACCGGTGGTGTGGGGCACCCGAGGTGGGGTTAGAGCCAGGCGTGCCAGAAATGGATAGTGTTACTCCTGCGGCGGGAAGGGTCACCTGGCACGTGACTCTCCGACTCCTCGTACAGTTGATCCACTGGCTTTGGAGGAGCCACCGAGGTAGAAGCAGCCGCGGGTGCTTGAGCAACAGTGGAGCAGTGGACAAGGCAGTATAGCATTGGGAGCAGGTGTACAGGAGAGGAACTAGTGGATACGTACTTTGTACTTCTAGTTCTATGTTGTTGTTGTATTCGCGTCTTTGTACTATGAGCTGTAATAATAATAATATACATATCTTTGTTTGCTTTCCTGTCCTTTTGTTTGGTTGATACTGAGTGGTCCCGGTTAAAACTGTTGACTTGACCGTCACATTCGAGATTTCTACTGGAGGAGACCCAGTGACCTCACACTGATGCCGATAGTGTGACTCGACCATTGGAGGCGATAGTGACAGTTGGATCTCTTAGTAGTTACGTCGAGGCCTTACGACGTCCTCCATGGCATGAATACAACATTCATGTCAGTATTGACTGTATTAGGCAATAGGCGTGGTTCATCCAGGGGATGAGACCGAGTCTCTCTTTTCAGCAAAGGAGAAATTTTAGCATCTCTTTCAGATCATCCAGGTGTGGATTAAGACTGCACAGTGCAGTAAGAAACAAGAAACTGGCACTAGTCTTGGAGACACGGGAATGTTAAATGTTTCTATAAGAGGAAGCTTAAAGGAGAGATTAGTCTAAAAAGCAGCAGACGTGGAGGCATAACTAGGAGAGCAGGATGAGGTGGTGTACATCATAACATGCTACAACCACCCTCCTTAGTTATCCCCGCCAGGCTCAGGGAACGGGAGGATGGAGGAAGAGTGTGGTTGCATGCGGTCAAGGAGTGTGACCCAATGGCTCTATAAATGATTCAAGGGACATTTAGTGTCCACTACTAGCTGTTGTAGTAATGGACGTCGATATGAATAATTCCTTGCATTCACAAATATTGTTCCAAACCTAGAGTTTTCAGTAAGCCGTGGACTTGACCCTCACATTTGGAGATACCTTAGGAAGAGACTCGATAATCACACTTACGCCGATGGAGTGGTCAGACCCTCGAGGTGAGAGTTCTGGTTGGAATCTCTTGGTGGCAGCGTCGAGGCCTTACGACGTTAGTTTGAGTATGGAATGAGAAATAACTATTCATACTCAAATTGACGGTTTTAGGCAAACGTCAGGAGGGGTTTTCCTTGGTCGGCGAAAAGGAAACCCCAGGCAGCACAGGATAAACTCTTTCACAGGAGGGTGTGACCGATCACTCTTGAGTCGGTCAACCTTACCCTCGTGGAAGCAGTCGTTTTGAGTTCTAGTTCTAACAGGAAGTGGATACCACTAGAGTTCAATGATGATGATCACGTCCTTATACGGGTATCACCTCGACGATGTTTACGGAGATGTGACCAAGGCAGGATGTTTTCTCCGAGATTCAACGGACATTTCTAGGTCCTCAGCTGGGTAGGCGTGGTGGTTTACCGCTTGACCCATCCACCTCAATTGCACCAGGTGCACGACGACTTCCACATATCTCAACCGAAGAGATACATGCTCGACCCTTCGCTTATCATGGACCATGAGGAGAAGGACGATGGCGATGGGGTGACTTTCACGGAGGTTCCATTGGGGATCAAGGATCGACAGGAGCGGATCCTACATGGACAATCGATTCCTCGGGTGCACCTTCTCTGGAAGTATGGGAACCTCCAGGTAAGCACCTGGGAGCGGAAGACTCAGATGCGTGCTCAATACAGCTTTTGTGACCCTAGTTTGTGTTGAAGTTTTACGGGGATGTAAAACCCTGAGGTGGGAGTAATGTAAAGACCTAATAATTTCAAGTACAATTTTTTCTTAATTTTCTTTGGAATCTTGCAAGAATGCAGTTTCTGATGGAGCCTGATTCCGAGGCCCGGTGTGCCCGGAATCATTTTCCAAATTTTGGCTCGGGTACGTTCAGTGAACGAATGAGCGGGAATTTCTATCATTTGAACCGGTGCTCGGAATCAAATTCCGAGGGCACTGATGGAACCGTTGTGCCAGTAATTGATTAAGAACGCCATTTCCGGAGTTGCGTTTACCCAAGAGAAGATGATAAAAATTGTTGAAGTTAAATTTATAATTTATCTACAATTTTTATTTTCTTGTTAAGTAGATTAAGTGTTGTGTTACAACACGTTTCCCTCTCTTATGTGGTTTTAATCTATGTAAGGGAGTTAGGGGTGGGACCCACATAGAGTCAACCACCCATGGGAGGATTTATGGTGAGGTGGGGCCCACACGAACCCCACCCCTTCAAATTCCTAACTCCCTCAACTCACCCCTTTAATGTTTACAACTTGGCTTGAATTAATTAAGTGGAATTAATTCAAACTTTTGTAATTCAATTTCTTATCTTATGTTAATAAAATAAGACTTGGGCTTATTTTATTTTTGGTTAGAGTCTTGTCGCGTTGGGAGGATTTGCGAGGCTTGAAGAACATCTTCTTCAACGACGAAGAACGTGAAGAACGAATCGGTCTCCGACTAAAAACGTCGTCACATATTTCTTCCAAAGAACGACGACGCGCCATCCCTCGTTCTTCTTCCCATGACAAAGGGAGACGCCGTTCCACCTCAGAAAATCTCCATCTTCATCTACGAATCCTCTTCCGCGACACCGACCCGCGACGCGACGTCTTTTTCTCCGCAACGATATCCTCGTTAAACCCACGCTCGAGGTAGGGGATTTATTTTATTTAATGATTTACGTTCATGATTATGGGTTGTCAATCTACATGGATATATGACTAAATGTTATCGTTTAATGAGAGGGGGCTAGACCGGACAAACACGGCTGACCCTCCTCCTTTATCCATGTTTGATTCTTTGTGTTTGGGAAGGAATGGCGTGGTGTCGTCGCACCACGCGGGAATCTCATGACAAGTAATACGCGACGCCGTCGCGCCACGCGCGTGAAGATGAACAAGGACGCGACGCCGTCGCGCCGCGTCAAAGAAAAACAAAGATGCCGCTGCCGGAGCAGGGCAGCGGTGGTGGGGTACGGTGCCGTCGCACCGCGTCGGAAGAACCAAGCCACGGCCGGTTCTAGGCTACAGCGAAGCAGGGTGACCGGCGGCCGGTTCCGGGCCGCCGGTGTCGGCGATGGAGGAAGGACCGGCCCTCGCCGGTCCTTGTCGGCAGAACCGGCCGGCCGGTGCGGGCCGGCCGGATGAAGGGGAGCCGGGGGAATTAATTCCCACAGCCGACCCTACAAAATGGCCCCCTTAATTTGGGGGGGGGGTTACACAAGGGGGCAGGCACCCCCCCCCCCCTTTGCCAACGGCACGACCAAAGGCCGAGCTGGCCAGCGCGTTGGGCACACTGTGCCCAGGCTGGGCCAGGCCGCACCGGGCCGGGCCGACTCGGACCCGGGGTGGGTCAGTCCGGTTCGGGTTGACCGGGGGGGGCTCGGGCCGGGTCGGTCCGGGCCCGAAACCCCCTTTTTCAAACCGTTTTTATCTTTTGCCCATAACATGGGATACGTACTCTGAATGACGCATCGTCAGTTGAGTAGCGATCCTTGGAACGAGATGGTCGTTTCGGTATATCGCACTCAAGGTTTCGGATTAATTTGGATTCGCCCGGGTTGGTTCGGATACGAAACCAACTGGGCCCTCGGAGCGGAAATGCCTATATCTTGAGCTCCGGACGTCCGATTGACGTGCCGTCGACTTTTGTGGATTCCTCTATGTGAGACATATCTTTTGGCATACTCCTCTCGAGGTTTGGATGCCGTCGGAGTGCGGTCGGGTTGGTTCGCTCGCGAAACCATCCGGGCTCCTGGAAAGATAAAGCCAATAACTAACAGACCGGGCGTCCGATTGACGCGTCGTCCGTCTCGTTGATTTCCTCTTGTTGAGACGGAACATTTGGCATACTTCGCCCGAGTTTTTTGTTTCTGTTGGATAGTGGCCAGGTTGGATTGTACCCGAAATCCAACCGGGCCCCTGGAACGGAAAAGCTGATATCATTCAGACCGGACTTCCGTTTGACGAACCGTCAGCGGCGTTGGTGATCACGTTGAGAAACGGTCCCTATTAGTATACCCTATGAGAGTTCGGGGTACAGTTGAGATACGGCCGGATTGGTTCGCACATGAAACCAACCAGGCCCCTAGGACGAAAAGGCTAATAACCCACAGACCGTGCGTCCGATTGACTGGTCGTCTATTGCGTTGAGACCCCTATGATGAGGCGGTCCTTTGAGATACTTCTTCGTGGTATACTGAGATACTTGGAGTATCGACATGTAGCTCGTGTAGCGGACCCTCCCGGAGACGAGTGCGGAGTACGGAGACCGTGTAGCCGACTGAGACCTGACCAATGCCTGACCGACCCGACTTGGAGTGAGTGAACTAGCCCAGTGAATGGAGCACTACATTGTGAGGTGCATACCCATGGTGGAAGGAGCACTACATGTGTGACAGTGCTGACCCGCGGTTCTCGTCCAGAGAGTAACTCAGCAGGCTACTAGGGGGTGTGCACAACTGTGTTTGGGTGACATACCCCGATGGGATGCACTACTGTGTTTGGGTGGCTGACCCGCGGTACTCGACAGGAGGAGTACCTCAGCAGTCTTAGGTTAGTGAGCAGTACCTCAGAGTCACGACAGGACCACTGTACACTCCAGAGACGGAGCTCTTCATCAGTTAAAGTTTCGATAATGAAAATCCTGGTTTGAGCTGAGACTTTTGACCTTTGTGTTTACCTCATGATTGAGATGGGTCATTTGATAACTTAGGTATATGTATGAGAATATACATGGGTAGTGGTTATCCGTTGATTTCATGATCTTGGTGTTTTCCTCATGATTGAGATGGGTTACATGATAACTTAGGTATATGCTTGGGCATATACCTAAGTAGAGGTTATCTGTTGAGATCTTCTTTGTGGTTATCCTTGTTGGTTTTTAGTGAGACCATGAGGGTCTCGGGGTCCCTACTGAGTATCGTTATACTCACCCTTGCACGGGCTATGCCCGCACCTCTTTGTGTTGGTTGCAGACGACGAGCAATGTTGACAAAGGCCGAGTGCTCGAGGATTGGACGGTATCCGGAGGTGGCCTACATGACGAGTCAGTACCCAGAGGTGGACTACACGACGAGTCAGTATCCGGAGGTGGAATTTGCGATGAGATGACACACGGAGGAGGTTGACGGGAAAGAGTGCTGTGGAGGATATCTGTACCTACCCTTTAGGTATAATCCGTGGTGGACGATCCAGGAGTTGAGCCATCTGTACCTACCCTTCAGGTAGGATCTGAGGAGGACGACACAGGAGCCGCTTCCATTCATCCAGCTATTGTCTTTTTCTATTGTACTTTGATCAGTTGTAGTTGTACTTTACTTTGGGTTTGTATTCTGACCCATTTACCTCTCAGCACATTCTTTTGTACTTAGTGTTTTACTTCCGCCTATACTCTGCGGTGTTTTGTTTACTTTTATAAAGTCAATTCCTTCCCAGTTATCGGGATTTACGCCTTTGGTGCTAGTCTCCAGCCCCTGGCCTATGGAAGGCGGGCTTGGGGTAGTCATGGCACGGGCCCCGAGGACGGGTCGTGACAAATTGGTATCAGAGGAGTCGTTTATACCACAGAACTTATAACTCTGATATTTTTTTTTCTTTTTGTGAAGTAATAATGTTAAGAGTACTGAGTGTGGTTTTCAGTTCAGGGAGTCCAGTGTTGGTGCGGGTGGCCGACGTATCCATACACCAGGACCCTGACAACTGATTTCTGACTTTGTGCACGAAAACACTGATTGCGTGTGTTCTTTCAAAGGACTTCCCTTAAAACAGCTCAAACCAGGTCAGCTCAATAGGTATAATCATTTGACCATGTCACTTTGTTTCTTTCAGGATTCCTTCTCATGGACGACCAGCTAGAGCCCAGAGGGATGTATGTACTGACAGCCTGTCGAGCGATGAGGCTTCGGTACAGGGACCTCTTGATGTTGAGGCACCAGCGGTACTACCATACGTTGGGCCACCGATGCCAGCAGCCCCAGCAGTAGGAGATGCACGCCACTTGAGTGCGCTGCACGAGTTCCAGCGCCAGAGGCCACCCAGGTTCCGGGGAGAGTAGGACCCGCAGGCGGCTGATGTTTGGCGGGAGGCTGTGGTGAGAGTCTTCAGGCTAGTGGGGACGCCTCCAGACATTATGGTGATATTTTCTGCCAACCTCCTTCAGGCAGCAGCAGCCAGGTGGTGGAGCCACTTGTTTATGTTTTGCGACGGGATTACCTTCGCATGGGAAGATTTCGAGACCTTCTTAAGGGTGGAGTTTGTGCCAGAAGCTATACACCCCGAGCATGTATAGGAGCTTCTGCCTTTGCCTTGTGTTTTTCGATCAGTAGTCGAGTCATATGTGGGCAGTAGACAGATGATGCAGAGGTCTAGGAGGACCAGACTAGCAGTTGGACGTTCTCGGGTTTTAGGACTGGTGGTGCGGGGCACCCGAGGTGGGGTCAGAGCCAGGCATGCCAGAAACGGACAGTGTTACTCCTACGACGGGAAGGGTCACTGGGCATGTGACGGTCAGACTCCACGTATAGTTGATCCGCTGGCTTTGGACGAGCCACCGATACAGAAGCAGTAGCGGGTTCTTGAGCAACAGCCGAGTAGTGGACAATGCAGTATAGATCTGGGAGCAGGAGGACAGGAGAGGAACTAGTGGATACTTCCTTTGTACTTCTAGTTCCATGTTGCTGTTGTATTCGTGTCTTTGTACTATGAGCTGCAATAATAAAAAGATACTTATCTTTGATTGATTTCATGTCCTTTTGTTTGGTTGATACTGAGTGGTCCCAGTTAAAACTGTTGACATGACCCTCACTTTTGAGATTTCTACTGGAGGAGAACCAGTGACCTCACACTGATGCCGACAGTGTGACTCGACCCTTGGAGGCGAGAGTGACAGTTGGATCTCTAAGTAGTTACGTCGAGGCCTTACGACGTCATCCATGGAATGAATACAACATTCATGTCAGGATTGACTGTATTAGTCAATGGGCGTGGTTCATCCAGGGGATGAGACCGAGTCTCTCTTTTCGGCAAAGGATAAATTTTAGCAGCTCCTTCAGATCATACACGAGCAGATGAAGACTGCACAGTGTAGTAAGAAACAGGAAACTGGCACCAGTCTTGGAGACTCGGGCATGTTAAATGTTTCCATAAGAGGAAGCTTAAATGAGAGATTAGTCTACGAAGAAGCAAATGTGGAGGCATAGCTAGGAGAGCAGCATGAGGTGGTGTACATCTTTACATGCTACAACCACCCGCCTTAGTTATCCCCGCCAGGCTCAGGGAGCTAGAGGGTGGAGGAAGAGAGCGGCTGCATGCGGTCAAAGAGTGTGACCCAATGGCTATAGAAATGATTCAAGGGACAGTCTGTGTCCACTACTAGCTACTATAGTAATGGACGTCGATATGAATCATTCCTTGATTTCACAAATCTTTTTCCAAACCTAGAGTTTCCGGTAAGCTGTGGACTTGACCGTCAGGTCTGGAGATACCTTAGGAGGAGACTCGATAATCACACTTACGCCGATGGTGTGGTCAGACCCTCGAGGAGAGTGTTTTGGTTGGAATCTCGTGGTGGAAGCATCGAGGCCTTACGACGTTAATTTGAGTATGGAATGGGCAATAATTGTTCATACTAAAATTGACGGTTTTAGGCAAACGTCGGGATGAGTTTTCTTTGGTCGGCGAAAAGGAAACCCGAGGCAGCATAGGATAAACTCTTTCACATGAGGGTGCGACCGATCACTCTTGAATCGGTAAACCTTACCCTCATGGAAGCAGTCGTTTTGAGTTCCAGTTCTAACAGGAATTAGAGACCACTAGAGTTCGATGATGATGATCACGTCCTTATACGGGTCTCACCTCGACGAAGTTTACGGAGATGTGCCAAAGGCGGAAAGTTATCTCCGAGGTTCAATGGACATTTCTAGGTTCTCAGATGGGTAGGCGTGGTGGTTTACCGCTTGACCCATCCACCTCAGTTGCACCAGATGCACGATGACTTCCACGTTTCTCAACTGAAGAGATACGTACTCGACCCTTCGCTTATCATCGACCATGAGGAGCAGGACGATGGCGATGGGGTGACTTTCACGGAGGTTCCAGTGGGGATCGAGGATCGACAGGAGCAGATCCTACAAGGACGATCGATTCCACGGGTGCACTTTCTCTGGCAGTATGGGATCCTCCATGTAAGCACATGGGAGAGGAAGGCCCAGATGCATGCTCAATACCGCTTTTGTGACCATAGTTTGTGTTGATGTTTTACGGGGACGTAAAACCCTGAGGTGGGAGTAATGTAATCATGAAATAATTTCAAGGAAAATTTTTCTTAATTTTCTTTGGAGATTTACAAGAATGATGTTTCTGACGGCGCCTAATTCCGAGGCCCGGTGTTCCCGGAATCATTTTCCGAACTTTGGCTCAGGTACATTCAGTGAACGAACGAACAGGAATTTCTATCTTTTGAACCGGTGCTCGGAATCGAATTCCGAGGGCACCGATGGAACCGTAGTGCCGGTAACTGCTTAAGAACGCCATTTCCGGAGTTGTGTTTTCCCGAGAGAAGATGATAAAAATTATGGATGTTTAATTTATAATTTATCTACAATTTTTATTTTCTTGTTAAGTAGATTAAGTGTTTTGTTACAACACTTTTCCATCTCTTAAGTGGTTTTAATCTATGTAAGAGAGTTAGGGGTGTGACCCACTTGGAGCAACCACCAATGGGAGGATTTAAGGTGAGTTGGGGCCCACACGAACCCCACCCCTTCAAATTCCTAACTCCCTGAACTCACCCCTTTAATGTTGACAACTTGGCTTGAATTAATTAAGTGGAATTAATTCAAACTTTTGATATTCAATTTCTTTTCTTGTGTTAATAAAATAAGACTTGGGCTTATTTTATTTTTGGTTAGAGTCTTGTGGCGTTGGGAGGATTTGGGAGGCTTGAAGAACATATTCTTCAACGACGAAGAACGTGAAGAATGAATCGGTCTCTGATGAAAAACGTCATCACGTCTTTCTTCCGAAGAACGACGATGCGCCATCCCTCGTTGTTCTTCCCATGAAAAAGGAAGGGAGACACCGTTCCAGCTCGGACAATCTCCATCTTCGTCTATGAATCCACTTCTGCGACACCGACCAGCGACGCGACGTCTTTTTCTATGCCACGGTAACCTCGTTCAAGCCACGCTCGAGGTAGGGGATTTATCTTATTTAATTATTTCCGTTCATGATAATGGTTTGTCGATATTCGTGGATATACGACTAAATGTTATCGTTTAATGAGAGGGGGCAGGACCGCACAAACACGGCTGAACCTCCTCCTTTATCCATGTTTGATTCTTTGTGTTTTGGACGGAATGGCGTGGTGCCGTCGCACCACGGGGGAATCACACGACAAGTAATACGAGACCCCGTCGCGCCGCGCACGTGAAGATGAACAAGGACGCGACGTCGTTACGCCGCGTCAAAGTAAACCAATGACGCCGCGGTCGGAGTGGGGCCACGGCGGTGGGGTGCGGTGTCGTCGCACCGCGTGGGAAGAACCAAGCCACGACCGGTTCCGGGCCGCAGCGAAGCTGGGTGACCGGCGACCGGTTCCGGGCCGCCGGTGTCAGCGATGGAGGAAGGACCGGCCGTCACCGGTCCTTGTCGGCAGAACCGGCCAGCCGGTGCGGGCCGGCCGGACGAAGGGGAGTCGGGGGAATTAATTACCCCAGCCGACCATACAAAACGGCCCCGTTAATTTGGGGGGGGGGGGGTTACACAAGGGGGGCAGGCGCCCCCCCCCCCCCCCCCCTTTTTCCAATGGCGCGGCCAAAGGCCGAGCTGGCCAGCGCGCTGTGCCCAGGCCGGGCCTGCCGCAGGGCCTGTCCGCCCGGCCTGGCCGCGCCGGGCCGGGCGGACCCGGACTCGGGGCGGGTCGGTCCGGTTCGGGCCGATCGGGGGGGGGGGGCTCGGGCCGGGTCGGTCCGGGCCCGAAACCCCCTTTTTCAGACCGTTTTCGATCTTTTTCCCATAACATGGGCTACATACTCCGAACGACGCACCATCAGTTGTGTAGCGATCCTTGGAACGAGATGGTCGTTTCGGTATATCGCACTCAAGGTTTAAGATTACTTTGGATTCAGCCGGGTTGGTTCGGATACGAAACCAACCGGGCCCTCGGAGCGCAAACACTTATATCTTGAGCTCCGGACGTTCGATTGACGTGCCGTCGACTTTGATAGATTTCCCTAAGTGAGACGGATTTTTTGGCTTACTCCGCTCGAGGTTTGGATGTCGTCGTTGTGCGGTCGGGTTGGTTCGCTCACGAAACCAACCGGGCTCCTAGAACGAAAAAGCGAATAACTCACAGACCGGGCGTCCGATTGACGCGTCGTCTGTCTCGTTGATTTCCGATTATTGAGACGGAACTTTTGGCATACTACGCCCGAGTTTTGGTTGTTGTTGGATAGTGGTCGGGTTAGAATTTACCCAAAATCCAACCGGGCCCCTAGAACAGAAAAAATTATATCTTTCAGACTGGATGTCCATTTGACGAACCGTCAGCGGCGTTGGTGATCACGTTGAGAAACGGTCTCGATGAATATACCCTATAAGAGTTTGTGGTATAGTTGAGATATGACCGGATTGGTTCGCACACGAAACCAACCAGGCCCCTGGGACGAAAAGGCTAATAACTCACAGACCGGGCATCTGATTGACGCGTCGTCTGTTCGTTGAGACCCCTATGACGAGTCGGTCCTTTGAGATACTTCATCGTGGTACTTTGATATAATTGGAGTATAGACCTATAGCTCGTTTAGCGGACCCTCCCGGAGACGAGCGTGTGGAGTACGGAGACCGTGTAGCCGACTGAGACCTGACGACTGCTTGACCGACTCGACTTGGAGTTAGTTAACTAGCCCAGTGGACAGAGCACTAATTTGTGTGGTGCAGACCCATGGCGGACGGAGCACTACCTGTGTGACAGTGCAGACCCACGGTACTCATCCGGAGAGTAACTCAGCAGGCTACTAGGGGGTGTGCACTACTGTGTTTGGGTGACATACCCCGGCGGGAAGCACTACTGTGTTTGGGTGGCTGACCCGCGGTACTCGACATGAGGAGTACCTCATCAGTCTTAGGTTAGTGAGTAGTACCTCGGAGTCATGACAGGACCACTGTACACTCCACAGACGGAGCTCTTCAGCAGTTACGGTTTCGATAATGAAAATCCTGGTTTGAGCTGAGACTTTTGGCCTTTGTGTTTACCTCATGATTGAGATGGGTCACTTGATAACATAGGTATATGTATGGTAATATACCTGGGTAGTGGTTATCCGTTGATTTCATGATCTTGGTGTTTTCTCATGATTGAGATGGGTTACTTGATAACATAGGTATATACATGGGAATATACCTAGGTAGAGGTTATCTGTTGAGATCTTCTTTGTGGTTATCCTTGTTGGTTTTTAGTGAGACCTTGAGGGTCTCGGGGTCCCTACTGAGTATCGTTATACTCACCCCTGCACGGGCTATGCCCGCACATCGTTGTGTTGGTTGTAGACGACGGGCAGTGCCGACAAAGGCCGAGTGTTCGAGGATTGGATGGCACCTGGAGGTGGACTACACGACGAGTCAGTACCCAAGGGTGGACTACACGACGAGTCAGTATCCGGAGGTGGAATTCGTGATGAGACGACACACGGAGGAGGTTGACGGGCGAGAGCGCTGTGGAGGCTATCTGTGCCTTCCCTTCAGTTAGGATCCATGGTGGATGATCTAGGAGATGCGCCATCTGTACCTACCCTCTAGGTAGGATCTGAGGAGGACGACCCAAGAGCTGCTTCTGTTCTTCCAGCTGTTGTCTTTTTCTGTTGTACTTTGTTCAGTTGTAGTTGTACTTTCTTTTGAGTTTGTAGTCTGGCCCATTTACCTCCCAGCACTTTCTTTTGTACTTACTGTTTTACTTCCGCTTGTACTCTGTGATGTTTTGTTTACTTTTATAAAGGCAATGCCTTCCCAGTTATCGGGATTTACGCCTTTGGTGCTAGTCGGCAGCCCCTGGCCAATGGAAGGCGGGATTGGGGTAGTCATGGCATGGGCCTCGAGGACAGGTCGGGACATATATAATGATGTCTCACTTCAAAATCACTATCAAGAGAAGGCGAAAAAAGAGAGGTATGAGATATCCAATACATGGTTAAAAACTATGCATACAGATTATGAGCTATCTAGGCCTCATGTACTCAAACATATATAAAAATTTAATTCATTGACATTATAGGGGTTAAATTCCAAGATGATTTTTGCAAAGATATCATACATTCATCACTACCCAAGAACATCTATACCATTGTTTTCAATTATAATACGAGAAATAATTTGAATATTTTTTTGTATAATATGAACATGATTCTTAAAGTCGATTAGCACATTGGATTTAATAAATTCACTGTCATTATTGTAGAAAATAAATATAAGAACAATGGAAAATGGTCCCAAGACTAATAAAAAATCTAAAGCTCTTGAGAACCTTATTTAAATGATGAAAAATATCCAACGGTAAGGAAAGGAAAAGAAATAAGTATGTTTTTTATGTGCAAAGAGGGTCCAATGGAAGAGGAACTATACCAATTAGAAATGGTATGATAATGTTGTTCGGTTATCGAGAGATATCTCTCCATTTATATAGATTGGGTATTATAAAAAGCCTTTTGTACTAAAATCTATAACCAAATTCATGAACCAAGTAAATTTTTTAATATTTCTATAGGATATGTAGATCTGCGAGCTAAAAATGGTGTGGGGCTACATGCTTGGGCCATCGGGGATGACCACCATTAATTTCCAATGAGAATGATTTTGACTTCAATAAATTTTTATTTTGAACCCACATTTACAAAAATATTATTTTTGTATCATAAATTGTAATAGATGTGTTTATTTTCAAATATAAAAATAATGGATGTTTATTTTAAAATAGAACAAATTTTATAGTATACAACATTTAAATAATGATATTTATGGTTTATATTATGAAAACCAAGTGTTGGAAGTTGATAAAAAATATGGATTACATGACTTGTATAACACCAAGTTATGGCATCACCATCATGTTTTTGTAAAAATGATGTGTTTGACATAGCTCTATCAATACAGTTATTTAGACTCTTCTAATATAAAACCACTTGATATTTATTTTTCTTGTTTACATGTAAAATGTCAAAACCACTATTTAGTGGAACAGTTTAAAGAGAAACAAAATATCGAGGATTATTACACACTAATGTGTCTTGATGATTTCTAGTAGATTCTAGTGGTGGATATTCTGACATAATAACATTTTCTGATGAATTGAGTAGATGTGGCTATATATAAATGATGATGTATAGGACTTATTCCATTGATAAATTTATATAGTTCTATAATTATGTAGAGAATCATCGTGGTTATAGGATAAATATTCATTGATCTAATCCAGGTGTTGAATGTCATAACCAAGAGTCCATCAACATTCTACGGGTGTTTTAGAATCTATCTTCACTCACTCCACCTTATACTATATAGTGGAATAGTGTTAGTAAAGGAGGAAAAATACCATGTCATATATGATAATGAATATGGTGTTTCATCCAAACCATCTGTTATCCTTTTGTGGATATGCATTACAACCAATGACATAAGTGATAAACTGAGTACAAACTAAAGAGAAAAATGGAATTCTCTTCGATTTATAGAGTGAAAATAAACCCAATAGTTTTCACAAACATGTATAGGGTTGAGCGGAATTTGTTAAAGCCTTATTAGGAAAAAACAAATCACACTGTGGCTTGAAGTTTATCATTATTGATTATAAAAAGGAAATATAGTGATATCAACAATACAACCCCTTAGAAATGAAAGTGGTGATCACCTAACAAGCCTTATGTCATGATCGGGAGAAAATTATCGAAAATTATAGTTGGATATTAATTGACTTAAAAGAAGATGATGTAGAAGATACACAAGAATTGGTACATAAATATTTTCCACAATTTCCTGTGGAAGAAGTAGTTTGTAATGAAAATTACAATATAATAGTTTAAGAGATGTAAGAGAACCAATGAGATAATATTTTATTGTCACTGAGGATGGTGACTTGTTATTGGTTGAAAATATTGAACTTGTATCCTACATGGGGGAAATAGAATGCTTAGAAGCTGCAAAATGGGTAGTAGCTATGAATTCTGAGATAGATTCGATGTATCAGAACAAATTTTAGCTCTTGGTCAATGGGTCAATTGATTTTAAAACCTCTTTATTGAAAATTGGTATTCAATAGGAAATTATACGTGGAAGGTAATATATGAACCTATAAATAATGAATTGTAGATAAAGTGTTTAAACATGGTCATGGAATTGAATATGGTGAAACCTTTTTTAATTCCCCTAATTAAATCCATAAAAATCATACTTTCTATTGTAGAAAACCAATAGTTTGAGAATATGTTGATGGATGTCAAAACTGCATTCCTTAGCGAGAACCTTTTAGAAGATGTCTATATTACACAAATAGAAGGGTTTTTGACTCCACATGATTCCAATAAGAACAGTCAAGTCGCAGAGATCTAATTATATATTCAATCATGCATCCATGTTATTGAAAATTCAATTCGATAATGCCTCAAAAGAATTTTTGTATCATTATTATTAAATGTGAGCCATATTTTTAGAAAATTATTAATGGGAATGAGGTCATTGTCTTAGAATTATATTTCGATGAAATATATTTAACACAAATGATATACCAATATTACAATCAGTTAAGTAGTGGTTGGATAAGTGATTCTCCAGGAAGTAAATGGGAGAATAATCCTATATTCTTGGGATCAAAATCATTCATGATATATGTAAGATGTTACATGGACTATGTCAACATACATCTATTGAACATATACTAATGATATTTATTATGGAAAAATACAAGAGGTGATTGGTTACATTGTCACATGGATTACATCTTTCTCAAAAAATGTGTCCTCAGACAAAGAAACATAAATATAAAATGACTAACAACAAATTCACATTAGTTGTATGATCAATGATGTATACCATGTTATATATTAGAATTGATGTTTCCATTCATTGATCATAATAGGAAGATATCATGAATATCTTGAAGAACATCACTATACTACTATAATTACTATCCTTAAGTATTTGAGAAGAACTAATGATATGTTCCTGGTGTATGGATGATGTGAGGAGTTGTTCAATAGGGGTTTTAAAGGTGATGGTTTTCGGAGAGACCATAATTATATGAAGTAATAATTAGGATATATTTTCTTTCTCAAATGAGGATATGTTATCAAGAATTGTTCAAAGAATCCAATAGTAACTGATTCTACATGATATTTAGAAAATATAGCATCTTGGGATGCAACCAAGGAAACAGTTTGGATTTGGAATTCTGTCATGAAGAGTGATGTGTTACCTAGTAGTAATGACCGTATCAAATTGTATTGGGATAATACTGTAAGATCTAGGTTCTTATTATGGAGGAATGGGTTTCTTATTTTCTTCTTTTCTTAAGTGTTTTCGAGAAAATAATGAATACGGGGAAAAATCCGAAATTTTCGGGGTACATGCCTTGTACTTTTCCAGACGCCATGTACTTTGGCTGTGTGGAATGTGTACATAGGGCATGCAAGACTATCTATAATTAATTGTGTAAAATCGAACTACACACTGTGTAATTAGTAGGTAGGTGAATAGTAAGGTGGTGGGAGTAGCCACCAGTGGAGCAATAATACATGCCATTTATTCCGAAATGCGCGTTGTCTACTCATGTCCACCGATGAACAGTGTGGCGGTGAAATGTAGTTTGTAGAGGAACAATTAAAAAAAAGTACATGTTGTCTACTACATAGTACATGCCATGTAGATTGTTTTTTAATGCTTAAAATTTGCTGTAGCCTCCTCTTTCACTGAGGAAGTTTAGAACACCGGGAAGCCACAAGATAGAGGGTCAGAACATAGAGGATCTCCCGAAAGAACACTGGGACTCAGATTCCTTCGCTGACGATCAGGTTCAGACAGCGTGGGTATGCCCTTCCCTATAATTAATTGTTTCGTTTCAATTCATTCCCAAGGGGACGTTATTATATTTTTATTGGGTGAATGTTTAAACTAGATCTACATCGTTCATGGATGATTTGGGAAGCGTCGTTCAAGTTTATCGATCAATAGATATCAAGGTAGGTGGTCTGATGATTAATTCCAACTGTCATGTTGTTTTGTGTAGCATTGTGCTATGTTCCTATGTTTGGGGTTTCACATGAATGAGGTATTGATTAATTAAACAACTAGAATTGTGTTGGTAATTTAATTAATATATAAAGCTGCTGTTTGGGATCAATTCATGGTTCCAGGGCCAACTAGTGGGCATGTTTCCCTTGTTTAGTCGTATGGATAGGTTACCTGATGGTTTTCCATGATTTATAACGCTATGAGTTTTCTTGAGGGAAAATGTATATAATTGCTTTATATGGGTTGGGATCATCACTATTTCTTTCTTAGCCTGAGGGAAGTGTTTTGTTAGCTTGAGGGTAATTGTTCGTTTTTCCTGAGGGAAACTGTTCATATGCATGTGGGTAGTTTATTCCGTGCCTGAGGAAATTATCTTGTAAGCCGGAGGGAAATATTCGTTAAGAATGTGGTCAATCACTTGATGGTTTTTATTACTATTAATTGTGGGTAAGGTTTTTCATGTTTAAGGACTCTATTTACTTCATATATTCAATATGGTGATTTTATATGTTACACCTCCCAAGCTAAAGCACGTGCATGGTATTGCTTAACCTTGTACATGTTAGATAACTTGCTATGGTTTTTTCTACGACACTGTATATGAGATAGTTGGATAAGGTTGTGTCTCAGTAACATATAATTCAAAGATAATGAATTGTTAAATAATAATTAAATGGAAATGGAACAGGTACGAGTAGCTTCTATTTAGTACTTCCAAATTTAATACATTTTCATTACTGGTCACTGTTGTTGCACATTTTCACTGACAGTTGGACATGAGCCTTTTGTGGTTGCCTACTGGGATTTATTTCTCACATCTTGTTTGGGTCATGTCTTGGCCCCAAACAGATTATATATCTATAGGTGTGGATAAGTTGAAGGATCCCTATAAAAATATTTGATGTTGTAGAAGAGTAAGAGAGCACGAGACCAAACTTATGCATGCAATGCTGCTGAGTTCCTGCTACGCTGTTTTATTTGGATTTGTTTTATTTTTCCCTCTTACTGTATTGTTTTAGATTGCAGTGTATCATGTTTTGGCTATTTTCATATACTTCAGTACATATTTTACCATTCTATATTAGTGTTGGTATTTTATTTACTTCAGTACTGTGTCCATTTCAGCATTTGTATTTTTTATTGCATCCACTTTTGTATGATTTTATTTTGATACGGAGTGTTACACTTTGAAAAATGAGGGAAAAGTTTCCACACTATCAGACCTGGACCCTCACTGCTAGTCAGTAGCCTCTACAATTTGGGTAAATGCTCTTGAGGTATTGTGACTAACCGGGTTCGGGTCACCCATTGAGTAGCACCCGGATCCGGGAGGTTACAAAGTGGTATCAAATGAGATTTATTTTCATTGACATATAGTTTGGAGCTTATATTAAGGGATAGAACAGATTTTTTAATTGATAATAAGCTGTTCCTAGGAGTAGCTAACCCGTGTATAGGGAAAATCCAATCTACCTTGTCAAATTGAAATTTTTTCTCGTTTTTCAGTTTTACAATTGACCTAATTTCCACCATTGAGTGATGCACTTGTGGTGTGTTGATTATTTTTTTATACTAGGTTCTATTTATTTGCAACCCAATGAGATGAGGATATGTCATCTCATACATCATTTAGCAACATATTAGAATCACATGCCATGCACATTTTCCATGCCATGTTAGTGCATTATAAAACTTCATGTTGTTGTGATAGATGTCATGCTAGAAAATGAATGTTGTTGTGATATATGCCTTGATAAATACCTATTATTTGATAGGGTATTGTTATTTAAGGTTTTTTAAATGAATTCCAATCATTGGTTTTTGATGAGTATGGGCCCTCAAAACCAGAATTTGGTGGGTAATCGACTTTTTAACATTATTATAACACGCATATGATGCCATGCACTGATTTATGGGGATCATGGGACCTCAAAGATTGGAATTTGGCACTTCGGTGTTGGTTTTAGTGTTTTCTGGGCATCATAGTACTTTTTAAGGATTTTTGTTAAGAAGAACCTAGAATACACACCGTGTAGTTTAGATTACATGCTGTTTACTATTCTGTTTGGGATGAAATGAAAAAAATTTAACTACACACCGTGTACCATATCTAATCGCCCTGTTGTTTTTACCCGTGTCATTGAACAGGTAGGAAAAAACATGGGATAGTGAAATTTGAAGGCACATGCAGTGTAGTTAATATACACAATTTGTTGTGATGACCCTATTTCTACTGTGTAACTAACATCATGGGTGGAGAAATCTTACCTTCAACAGACCGTGTCAAGGACGAACAGACCATGTAGTTTGACTTGGGGATCTAGCCATTTAACTAACAAAAATAGGTTGGTGTTATCTCCACATAAACATGTTGTGTACCTAAGGGACAAGCCTTGTATTTTTGACCGGTGAAAGACCATGTGGACTTGGATGTGTGGCTGTAAAAAATGGGGTGGTGTATATGCTATATGTGGGTGTACCACGTTATGTAGTGTCCACAGAGCAGTCATCAGTGTTAAGAACAACACAATCAGTAGGAATTTAAGTTGTACATGTTGTGTCAATATGGAACATGTTGTTCAGTCTGAGCTGTATACCCGGCCGTGTAATGGAAAACACATGTCGGTGAAGCTCTTCATGTATATGCCGTGTAGACCTTATACACGCTGTGTAGTTTCGTTCAAAATATATCGATGTGGCTAAGCAGTGTTGAGGGACTCAGGTAGGGGAAGAAAATTAGAGTACACACTACGTGTGTGGACACCACGTCGTGTGTTTGGGGTGTTAAACAACCAGTTTTGGTAGAGTACACGCCCATGTGGAAGACTTGAGGGAACAAACCGTGTGTTAATATACCTGTTGTGAAATCCTGTTTGGTAAAACTTGAATGTTTCATTCTCATATTCCCTACCTACACTCCATGTTTTCAGTCCTTAGTGACAATAATCTCAGGATTTTTTTTGACCTTGTATAGTCATTCCATCGTGACGAACTCGAGTTGTTCTCCAAGAGAGTGGTAATGAGTATACTCTATAGATAGTAGTCCACGGTCTACAGATGGATCCTCCGGAAGAGCCAGATACGGTGCCAGACATTATATCAAACACATGTGCGGAGGCACAATTCAATGATGGCGTCATGTGGTTCATTCACACCTTACAGGGAGCACCACCGGCTGCCACATCTATGGAAGAGCTGATGCGTATATTCCAGCAGCAGCACATGCCAAAATTTTCATGGGATGGCGGACCACAGGTTCTGGAGTCTTGGCTGGGTGTTATGCAGACTATCTTCGAGCATCTAGTGATGCCTCCCAGGTGGAGGTTCATGATCGCAACATACATGCTGCCTGATTCCTCTATGAGATGGTGGGATGTGTCCACCCAGGACGATCATCACTGATACATGGCAAGAGAGAATATTTTCAGGCAGTCATCTATGACTTTTTCATCCTTAATATGCTGAGGGTAGATCGAGCATGAGAATTCATGAATCTGAAGTAGGGAGCCATGTTAGTGATGGATTATTCTACCCGCTTTGCCGAGCTACAACTCTTTGCACCTATTCTGGTGGGAGATGAGATGTTTAGGGCTCGACGCTTTGAGGATGGTAATAGATGTGACATCTGAGCGCTGATGAATGTTTTCAAGTTTCCTATAGTGCATGATATTGTGAACTGCGCACCGATTACGAAGGAAAATCTACAAGAAGCTAGTGGTTCAGGCCAGGGTGGTTTGGCACCAGTTTCTGGTAATATTTCAACTGGTATGAGGAAGAGGCAGACGGATTTCTCTCACCGTGGAAATACTAGAAAAAGGAATTTATCATGTGGCTAGGTGATGTGATACCAGTGCATTAATAATGTCCAAAAGAGACCTCAGTGTCCATGTGACCAAGTGGATGTAATATCCCGTGTTCTTGGGTCCATTTACCTTGTGAAAATATGATGTTGGGTGTTCTGGGTAGTCAGGGAATCTCGGTGAAGTTTGACCTCTAACGGTAGGCCTACTGGTGGCCTTAGCCTACCGGTAGCAGGACTACGGGCAGCTCGATATACCGATGGCCGCAGCATACCGGTAGCTCTGTCGACCGGTAGTTTGGTTTACCAGTGGCCACAACATACCTGTAGCTTTGTCTACCGGTAGCTCGGTCTACCTGTAGTCGCAGCCTACCGGTAGCTCTGTCTAACGGTAGCTCGGTCTACCAGTGGCCGCGGCATAGTAGTAGCTCTTTCTACCGGTTGCTCGGTCTACCGATAGCCACTTCTTACTGGTAGCCCTTTCTACAAGTAGCTTGGTCTACCGGTAGCTCTCATCTAGCGGTCGTTGTCATCCACCGGTAGCTCTCAGCTACAAGTACCTCCAGCCTACCCCACAGGTTTTCCAGTAGCATCTCCCTTTTTCGCAAATTGGGTTTCAAACCCTATTTAGACCCCTTTAAGCTTGTTTTTAATCCAAGTAACACCCATAAATGTCATTTAATTAAATATTTAATTAGTTAACCTACTGGATATGTCGGTTTAAACCGCAAGGACCCATTAAAGACGTGTAGGGTGTCTTAATTGCGTGGTCAACCCACGACCCCTCTCCTTACGCAGTTTTTTGTTCTTATCTCAACCGTCCCCATCATTTATAATCTAAAAGGGTTCTCCCTAGGTTTCTTTTCTCGATCACCCTGTGCTAGGAGTACCCTTCGTTCAGATGAGCAGCTTTTCGTTCGGACGAGCTGCATCGCTATCCGTGAAGTTCCACGCCCGGCCTTAGTGTCGATCGTTGATAAAAGTTAATGAATATCTCCTTTTTCTATCCCTTTTTGTGTTTCATGTGGGGTGGGAATGATTTTGATTCTATGGAATTGGATGAACCAAACCTACATGAAGATAATGAACGGATTCTATAAATAACGAAGGGGGGAGGGGTGTGATCGATGATGTTGCTTTGTTTGTTTTTATAATTTTCCATGATTAATGTTTTTTGAATTGTGTGGTATTGAGGCTACTGAAAATCATGGTCGTTGGTGGTCTTTCTCTATGCACTAACGAACCCTTACCTCTGGTGTTTTAAATGGATTTTATTGTGGTTAGTAACCCTTGCCGTGTAAATGAAATTGTTTAATTATGTAAATCCGGCTAAATAAATTTAAAAGCACCCAGATCAACCCTTTACTGTGATAACCCCTGTTAATGTACTGTGTAATTGGAATCATGGAGTGTCTTAAATCGTTTAAATCTGAAAATACCGGCATGGGCCTGCTTTTCATTTGTGCTAGTGGCTTGATTATTCTTCCTTCATGGGACGATTGCGGTTGATGTGGGTGGGGATGGGATCCCCTATTGTTATATTCTCATGGTTGGGAAATCTAGGATGGGATCCTCTGTTATATCACGAATTGGGGTCATATCATCTATTGTCGAGAAACATTTTGGCTCATGGATATTGGATATGGGGCTGTAACTTGGGGCTTCCTTTGGTTATTGTGTCTTTACAAGAGAACCGAGTGTGAATGCTTAAATTGACGTTTGGCTGGATCTATTTCCCTTGGGTTGTGCTTATGTTGTTAGTTACCCGGTAGTTGCAGAAACCTTTTTTTAAACATTATTATTGAGCATGTAAACTAGGATGTGGAAAATGGGTTTTGGTTTGATGTGAGTAGTTACATGGACATGGTACTGTTTGTGTTCTTTAGGAAGGCTGAAGAAAAACCTAATCTTTGGGTGAGTTCTTGTTACCTATACTTATACTTGTAGTTTTGTGTTTCTTATTCGCACCCCACCCAAGTTGAGCACTTTGTGACGAACACCCCCATTTCATGGGGGAGGGTGTTTTTTCCAACACTTCCATTAGTGGCTGGTTATTAGCACATTTTCTGCTCCTTTTCCCGGATAGCCCAACTATCTTTCGGGTAGGCTGTGATGGGATGAAGTCCATTATTAGCCCAAGAACCTTCGGGTGTTGTAGTGTGCTGGTTATGGCCCAGGTGTGTGTGGGCAGGGGGTTTTCCCAAGTGTCTTCAGGATGAGGCCCAGGTGTCTTCAGCTGTGGAAGTGGATCTTCTAGCCCAGGTGTCTTCGGGCATGACGGTGGTTGTTCTGGCCTAGGTGTTTGCAGACGTGGTTACGCGAGAGAATTGTGGCCCAGGTGTTTGCGGGTGGGGTTTGGCAGAGGGACTGCGGTGAGGTTATGGCCCAGGTGTGTGCGGGCAGGGTGTGGTAGTGGGACTCCAATGAGAATGGAATGATTGGTCCGATTTGTAGGTTGTCTTCAAAAACTAGTGGTAAAGTGGAGAGGGGTACCCAAACATCGATGTGATATTACTATACTTTACTTGACTTGCGTTATTTGGAGAGTGTAACTTGGTGAGGCATGGGTGGTTAGTTTAACTTGTTAGGTGTTTGGTTACTCTTTTTCTCACGGGACTCTAGTACGTTCCCCCCACTTGTGCATGATAGCTTTAGTTTTCTCCCTCCTGATTATACTTGTATGCTCACCCTAGGTATATAAAACTATTTTCAGGTTTTCAGGTGGACTTCGGGGACCGTGCTAGACCGTACTAGCTCAGACCTTTGTGATAGTTGCAATTGTTGTTTTCTTTCTTTTTTTACTTTACCATTGTAGTCACTTTGTACATTGTGGTATTTACTTTTCGAACAAGCATTTGGGAAAGGTAGTTCTTCCTTTTCTTTCACTTTGATTTTTGGTGTTGTGGGATTTACTACCTTATCTCCCAATCCTATTAAATGAAAAAGGGTAATTCATTCCATTTAGTGAGTGATTCTATACCCTTGGTGCAAGTCGCCACTTTAGGACCTATTGAATGCGGGTTTTGGGGGTCATTATCTCTCCTTCAAATTAAAGAAAGAAGGGCCTGGAAATCTACCGACCCTTCCCTCCTTTTGGTGAAGGGGGTTCATGACAGAATGGTATAAGATGTATGGTTGAGAGATAGGATGGATTCTGTAGTTAGGCATAGTGAGGATTGCATAGGATGGTAGGAAAACCATGTTGGGTGACCTTGGTGCGTGATTTAGGCCAGGGAAGACGGGCTAGGACGCGGGATTTTAAGGCCCCCCGTGATCTGATGCAAGAACTCTGGACCTAAAAAAGGACCAAGTAAGGCCATGCTGATTGTAGGGTAGAGAGACCCTAGGAAAGTTGCATGCATCATAATCACTTGTGTTCTTGTGTTTCTGTTGTGTTTTGTGTAATTGAAATAAATAAGATGTATAAGAAATTTTAAAAACAATATTCTACACTACTTGGGATTAGACATTCCTTGTTTACCTTGCAGCTATGGAACATGGGAGATGACCATGTTTGGTGTGGGAAATCGAGGCCCTGGATACAACCTTGGCTGATTGGTAAACAGCTGATCGAGGGGAGGAGGATGACCAATGGAAAAAAGACACTTCGGTCCTTCCAGCGAGAGACCCTCGAGAAGTATGAGGGTAGCACCTCTGACAAGAAGACTGAGGGACTGATAGAGGAGCTAGTGATAGCCTTCAGCTTGATTCGGGGTCTGACTGAGTAATGGGTTCCTCTGGCCGTCAGCAGATGCGGGGATCAGCGCGTCAGTGGTGGACTCCTCACCTAGGGGAACAGAGAGAGGCTTAGGTGGTATGGGTTGATTTCGAGAAGGAATTCTGGGCGAACTTCCTCTCTTCTACGATGTAGGCGGAGAAGAGGCAGGAGTTACTATCCCTCCAGTAGGTGAGTATGTAAGTAAGGGAGCTAGGAATCAAGTTCAAGGACCTCCTACATTTTTCTCTGGTCCTCTTTCTTGACGATGAGTCTCAGGCGAGACGTTTAGAGGAGGCGCTTCGACCCTCCCTCTAGTATGCTGTTACCCCCTTTAACCTGCCGACGTACTTGGTGGTCCAAAAGAAGGCCGAAGTGGTGTAAAGGATGCACGCTCTGGGAGTTGTGACATGATAGGGGATCCAGGTGGGACCATCGAAAGGGAAGGCCATTAGCACAAGGCCTCCAGCTTCAGGACCATCCATGTTCCGACCAGTAGGGATCAGGTCGCAGGTGTTTCAGTTCTGGTCCACCTATCCTCACCTTTTTCCTTCAGGCCCATCACAGAGGTTCTTCGATTGTGGGAGCCATAGAAATCTTCAGAATCGGTGCCCCGAATGAGTTCAGTATGGTAGTGGCGGACAGGCACAACATCCACCACAACAGCAGCTTCTAGCCAGGCCCTTTCAGCAGTAGCAGCAGGGGCAGTGAGCTCCCGCTCCTCCGAGGGCTGATGTTGTAGGGGAAGGCCGGCCTCAGGGCACTCCTCAGGGACCTCTACCAGGGTGAGGTCAGGGAGGTGGCAGACAGCTGAGAGGAAGAGTATCTGGGCGTGGGAAGTTGCACGTCGCAGAGGAAGCAGTTCTAGCAGAACCAGATATCGTTCGAGATATGATCAGTTTGTCTAGCACTCTTGCTTATGCCTTGTTAGATACCTAAGCTTCGCACTCCTTTGTTGCACCCAGACTAGCCCGTTCATTGGGCCTAGATGCCGAGAGACTTCCAGTGCCTCTAGGGCTGATCACACTAGTCGGAGGTCAGACCGACTTGTTATATATTTTTCGAGGATACAGACTGATGATAGGGCCACATCAGTTGGTCAGAGATCTTATTCTTCTACAGATATATCCTTATGATGTCATCCTAGGAATCGACTGGCTTTTCACAATGTGTGCCATCATCGAATGCTTATGAAGAAGGGTTGTGTTCTCAGACGTGGGTGGCTGGCATGTTACCTTCACTGGCGAGTGAAGCATTAGAAGGGCAGCATGAGAGAGGAACCCCTCCTCTCCTTGTTAGCCGAGGTGTCAGTGGAGTCAGTGGATGCTGAGATGGTGGAGGTTCCAGGAATCATCAGGGAGTTTATTGATGTCTTCCCTGAGGAGGTGATAGCTCTACCACCTCGATGTGATATCGAGTTCGGGATAGACCTGCAGCCTGGTGCTCGTAGGATTTCGATGGCTCCTTTCCGGATGGCACCTTCAGAGCTACAAGAGTTGCGGATTCATATTGATGATCTGATGAAGATGGGTTATGTTCGACCAAGTGCGTCACTGTGGGGTGCTCCAGTCTTGCTCTCTAAGAAGGCAGATGTTGGTCTCAGGTTGTGTAAAGACTACAGGAGGCTGAATCAGGTAATGGTCAAGAATCGCTACCCTCTTCCAAGTATAGACGACCTTATCAACTAGCTGAAAGGGGAAGGGTGGATCTCGAAGATCGAACTGCGGTCTGGGTATCACCAGTTGAGACTGAAGGATGGAGACATCCCGAAGATGTCCTTCAGATGCATATATGGACAATTCGAGTTCGTAGTCATGCCTTTCAGTGTAACAAACGCCACAGATGTGTTTATGGGGCTTATGAACTCCATCTTCCAGGAGTACCTGGATCAGTTCGTAGTAGTGTTCATCAACGATATCCTGGTCTATTAAAGATCACAGGAGGATCACATTGTGCACCTGAGGACAGTTTTGGAGGTCCTCCGATAGCACCAGCTCTATGGTAAGTTGTCGAAATGAAAGTTCTGGACACGATAAGTGTCCTTCCTCGGGTACGTGGTGTCCGAGCGGGGGGTAGCGGTGGACCCATCCAGGGTTTAGGTAGTTTTTTCTTGGGTAACACTCAACAATGTGGAAGAAGATCACAGTTTCCTCAGGCTAGAAGGTTACTATCGGAGGTTAGTACCCATCTTCTCACGAGTTGCAGCCACTTTGACGGCCTTGACCAAGAAGGATCAGGTTTTTGTTTGGAGTGAGCAGTGCGAGGCAGACTTCAGCTATCTGAAGGGGAAGTTGGTTAGTTCCCCAGTGCTGAGGATACCAGAAGAAGGGGTGGCATATGAGGTGTTATGTGATGCTTCAGGGCAAGGGCTCAGATGTGTGTTGATGTAGCAGTAAGGAGTGATCTCTTATGGATCTAGGAAGCTACGCCCTCATGAGCGTAATTATGCCACCCACGACCTGGAGCTTGCTGCGGTCATTTTTGCGCTAATGTTATGGTGGCATTACCTCATCAGGGAATGCTTGGGGTCTTCACAGATCACAAATGTTTGAGGTATATCTTCTCCCAATGGGACCTAAACCTACGGCAGCGGAGGTGGATGGAGTTTATCCAGGATTACGACTTCGACATTTCTTATACATCAGGGAAGGGGAATGTAGTGGTTGATACCTTGAGTAGGAGGACGCCGAATGATGTGGTTAGAGAGTTGGCAGATGCCTGGAAGGTGATGGAGGATTTTCCTGCCTTGCACATGGATTCGAGGATGGATAACAGTAGAGGTTTCCTATATCAGATGACAGTGTAGTCATCTCTGTTTCAGCAAGTGGAGGAGTCTTAGTGGGGAGACCAAGAGTGTGAAGTGATGCATGACCGAGTTGACTAGAGAAATGATCTGGAAGGATGGATGGAGGATGGTCAACACCTGATGTTTTTCCAGGGGATGCTGTTTGTCCCAGAGGCGATGCACGTCAAGGTTCTCAGTGAGTTCCACAACTCAACCCTAGTGGTACACCTAGGATTTTCCAAGATGTACCAAAGCCTGAGGAGTCAGTTTTGGTGGCCCGGAGTGAAACCAGCAGTGGCAGAGTTCGTGGCCAAGTTCTTAGTGTGTCAGAAAGTGAAGGCTAAACACCGAGTTCCAGGAGGCCTACTGTAGTCTCTATATGTCCCCGAGTGGAAGTGGGATGACATATCGATGGATTTCGTCACAGGACAACCCAATGCCCAAGGTGCATACGACGCCATCTGGGTGGTAGTGGACCAGTTGATGAAATA
Organism: Viscum album; assembly: GCA_963277665.1. Lineage (NCBI taxonomy): Eukaryota > Viridiplantae > Streptophyta > Magnoliopsida > Santalales > Viscaceae > Viscum > Viscum album. Next base: position 879,716,807 of record OY728148.1, on the reverse strand, counting down.
AGCTCACTTTCTGGCGATCAAGGAGTCGAGTGCAGTGGATGCTTTGGCCTAAAGGTATGTGGATGAGGTGGTGCGGTTTCATGGAGTTCTGAGGTCCATATTCTCGGATAGGGATGAATGGAATACCTCATGAGTCTGGAGAGGATTGAAGCATGCTATTGGAACCCAGCTACGTCTTAGCATGGATTTCCATCCCCAGACTGATGGGCAGACCGAGTGCACCATCCAGACCATGTAGGATATGTTGCAGGCATGCGTGATGGACTCAGGAGGATCGTGGGTGTGATAATTTCATATGGTAGAGTTTGCCTACAATAATAGTTTTCACACTACCATTGGTATGGCCCCATTTGAAGCCTTGTACGGGAGGCTATGTCGTTCACCTGTGTGTTGGACCGAATTAGGAGAGGCAGGCATTCATGGCATGGAGGTGTTGTAGAGCACGACAGAGAAGGTTCATCTTATAAGAGAGAGGATAAAGGCGGCTCAAGACCGGTAGAAGTCGTATGTTGATACCAGGAGGAGGCCCTTGGAGTTTGAGGTTAGAGACCATGTTTTCTTGAAGGTCTCCCCTCGGTGTGGACAACAGAGGTTCAGAAAGGGGAGTAAAATTTTTCCGAAGTTCATCAGACCCTTCGTAGTGTTGTGGTGGATCTGTGAAGTGGATTATCAGCTAGATCTACCACCGCCGCTACTGAGGATACAAGATGTATTCTATGTGTCCCAGCTACGACGATATCTACACGACGACTCCCACGTCATTTATTGGGGAGAGTTAGATATCGAAGATGATGCAACCTTCATAGAACGACCAATCAGGATCAGGGATCGTATGTAGAAAGTGCTTCATGGAGGAACCATCCCATTTTTTCCAGTGTTGTGGAGACATGATGGGCTCGAAGAGAGCACATGGGATCGGGAAGCCCAGTTACACGTTTAGTACCCAGAGGTGTTTTGACTTTATGTTTAGTTCTGATCCTTATGGTGTTGTACTTTCTATTTTAATATATATAGGGAACGATTTTTTTTATTCCCTGTTCTATGTGTGTGTGCATGAATGTGTGTGATGGGAAACCCGACTGCTAATCAGGACTCATTAATGTGGATGCGATTGAACCCGTGCAGTCGAGTCACTGCCGCCCAAAGTGGATAATATCCTGACATGTATGAGGGGATCCATAACTCATGCGTTGGAAAGTGTAAGTGTTCCTGGATATTGGGGGTTCTGTTCCAGCTTTCGAACGGAGGGGTTTTCACCTGAGAAGTATGTTTAGAGGGTGGTTGCTCGGACCCCACTCTTCTCCTTTCTAGTTGGCTATTATATTCTCGAGGGCGAGAATAGTTTTCTAAGAATCTGATGTAATGGTTCGGGTTTTGGGGTCCATTACTTTGTGAAAATCGGATGTTGGGTGTTCCGGGTAGCATGGGTATCTCGGTGAAGTTTGACCTCTAACAGTAGGCCTACTAGTGGCCTTAGCCTACCGATAGAAGGCTTACCGGTAGATTTGTCTACCGGTAGCTCGGTCTACCAATAGCCGCATCCTATAGGTAGATCAGTCTACCGGTAGCTCGGTATACTGGTGGCCGCATCATACCAGTAGCTTTGTCTACCTGTAGCTTGGTCTACCAGTAGCCGCAGCCTACCGGTAGCTCTGTCTAACGGTAGCTCGGTCTACTGGTGGCCGCAGCATACCTGTAGCTCTGTCTACATGTAGCTCGATCTACCGGTATTCGTAACCTACCGGTTGCTTGGCCTATGGGTAGCTCGGCTACCGGTCTCTGTCAGCCACCGGTAGCTCTCAGCTACCGGTGGCTCCAGCCTACCCCATGGGGGTTTCCAGTAGCGCCTCCCTTTTTCACAAATTGGGTTTCAAGCCCTATTTAGACCCCTTTAAGCTTGTTTTTAATCCCAATAACGCCCATAAATGTCGTTTAATTAAATATTTAATGATTTAACCTACAGGGTACGTCGTTTTAAACCGCAGGAACCCATTAATGACGTGTGGGGTGTCTCAACCGCATGGTCAACCCACGACCCCACTCCTTACATGGTTTTGCATTTTTATCTCAATCGTCCCCGACCATTATAAACTAAAAGGGTTTTCCCAAGGTTTCTTTTCTCAATCACCCTGTTCTAGAAGTACCCTTCGTTCAGATGAGCAGCTTTTTTTTTTCGGACGAGCCGCATCGCTATCCGTGAAGTTCCATGCTCGGGCTTAGCGTCGATCGTTGATAACAGGCAGGGAATTTCTCCTTCGTCTCGCCCTTTTTGTGTATCATGTGGGGTGGGCATTCTTTTGATTCTGTGGAATTGGATGAACCAAACCTAAATGAAGATAATGACCGGATTCTATAAAGAACGAAAGGGGGAGGGGTTTGATCGATGATGCTACTTTGTTTTTTTTTTGTAATCTTCCATGATTAATGATTTTTGAATTTTTCGGGCATACGCCTACTGAAAATCATGGTTGTTGGTGGTATTTCTCTATTCACTAACGAACCCTTACCTCTGGTGTTTTAAATGGATTGTATTGTGGTTGGGAACCCTTGCCGTGTAAATAAAATTGGTAAATTATATAAATCTGGATAAATAAATTTAAAAGCACCAGGATCAACCATTTACTGTGATAACCCCAGTTAAAGTACAGCGGAATTGGAATCATGGTTTGTGTTAAATCGTTTAAATATAAAAATACCGGCATGGGCCTGCTTTGCTTTGGTGGTAGTGGATTGATTGTTCTTCCTTCACGGGACGATTGTGGGTGATGTGGGTGGGGATGTGATCCCCTGTTGTTATATTCTCATGGTTGTGAAAGTGATGATGGGATCTGTTGTTATATCACGTATTGGGGTAGGATCCTCTGTTATCAAGAAACCTTTTGGCTCCAGGTTATTGGACGTGGGGTTGTAACTTGGGTCTTCCTTTGGTTGTTGTGGATTTACAAGAGAACCTGCTGTCAATTCATAAATTGACATTTGGCTGGATCTTTTTCCCTTGGGTTGTTCTTATGGTGTTAGTTTCCCATTAATTGCCGAAACCTTTTTTTAAACATTATTACTGAGCATGTAAACTAGGATGGGGCAAATGGGTTTTGGTTTGATGTGAGTTGTGACTTGGACATGGTACTGTTTTTTTTTCTTTAGGCATGCAGAAGAAAAACCTAAACTTTGCATGAGTGCTTGTTACCTATACTTATACTTGTAATTTTTTGTTTATTATTTGTGCCCCACCCAAGTTGAGAACATTGCGACAAACACCCCCATTTCATGGGGGAGGGTGTTTTTCCAACACTTCCATTAGTGGCTAGTTATTATCTCCTTTTCTGTACCTTTTACTGGATAGCCCATGTATCTTCAGGCAAGCTGTGATGGCATAAAGTCCATTATTAGCCCAAGAACCTTCGGGTGGGGTAGTGTGGTGGGTACAACCCAGGTGTGAGCGTGTAGGTGGTTTACCCATGTTTCTTCGGGATGACACCTAGGTGTCTTCATGAATGGTAGTGGATCTTCAATCCCAGGTGTCTTCGGGAATGACGGTAGGTGTTCTGGCCTAGGTGATTGCAGGCGTGGATACGTGAGAAAGTTGTGGCCCAGGTTTTTGCGGGCGAGGGTTGTCAGTGGGACTACGTTGAGGTTATGGCCCAGGTGTGTGCGGGCGGGGTGTGGCAGTGGGACTGCAGTGAGAATGGAATGATTGGTACGATGCATAGGATGTCTTCAATAACCAGTGGAAAAGTAGCACGCGGTACCGAAACATCGATGTGTTATTACTATACTTTACTTGACTTGCGTTATTTTGAGAGTGTGACTTGGTGAGGCTTGGGTGGTTAGTTTACCTTGTTATGTGTTTGGTTACTCGTTTCTCACGGGACTCTAGTACGTTTTCCCCACTTGTGCACAAGAGCATTAGGTTTTTCTTTACTGAGTATACTTGTATGCTCACCCTACATATATAAAACTATTTTTAGGTTTCCATGAGGACTTCGGGGATCGTGTTGGACCGTACTAGCTCGAACCTTTGGGACAGTTGCAGTTTCTGTTTTCTTTCTTTGGTTCTTTACCATTGTTTTCACTTTTTACATTGTAGTATTTACATTTTGAACTTGCATATGGGAATGGTTGTTTTGGATTTTCATGCACATTCAGATTTGGTGTTGTGGGATTTACTATCTTATCTCCCGATCCTATTAAAAGAAAAGGGGTAATGTCTTCCATTTAGTGAGTGATTCTATACCCTTGGCGCTGGTCTCTACTCCGGGACCTATTGAAGGTGGGTTTCCGGGGTCATTATCTCTCATTAAACTAGAAAAAGAAAGGGCCTAGAAATCTACTGATCCTTCCCTCCTTTTGGTGAAGGCGGGTCATGACAGTGGTGTTCTGATCTTCTGGCAAGATGGGACATTTGTATCTCTTTTTCAGAGAATTTCCACCAGTGGCTATTGAGAGAAGTTTTGTGCAGACTCCGCGTACGGGGAGTAGGGCCAGTAGCTACTTAGAATTCAGGGAATTGGGATACGTTTGGATGTTTAGGAAAATGTGGTGGTTTAGTCCGTGGTATCCATACACCATAATCTCAGAGACAGAAGGGAAGGTCACCTATTGGTATCCCGGCTGTGTCGCAGGGCTGTGGCACTGGGCAGACATATGCAGTGCAGCAGACCCAACATGAGCAAGATCCCAATTCTTCCACTATCAGAGTTACTATCCTAGGTACTTCAATATATCCTTATGTACATTTTGATACTGGTGCTACACATAGCTTTATATCTATACCAGTTTTCAAGCGCCTTGGGCTTTGTGTTTATTCTTCTTCTAATGTCATGACGCTAGACACTCCGTTGGGGATTAGAATGACTGGTGTGCGTCATTTCAGGGTGTTCCCTCTAGAGGTTGGTGGGTTTTACTTTCTATGGGACCACTATGTCTTTGAGATGACATGATAAGACATCATTATTGGAATGGACTGGTTGGTACCCTATCGAGCTTTTGTGGATTACTATCGTTTCAGGATGAGTTTCACATTAGTAGAGGGCGGAGAGTCTATATACAAGGGAGAATGAGATGTACAGGTGAGCCGATCTGGACTTGATCATCTAGGGTGAGGTGGTGTTACATCCCAAATATTGAGATTATATCTAGATGACCAGAGAACTCATCAAAAGTATTTCCCTCCAGTGTTTGATCATTTCGTTGATGTCTTCCCGAATGACTTTTCAGGTCTACCTCCCGAACGAGAGGTAAATTTCTATATTGAACCAGTTGCAGGAGTGGCATCAGTGTCCATTCCTCCTTATTGGATGGTAAAAATAGAGTTTCAGGAGCTCAAGAGGCATTATAGGGAGTTGCAGGTAAATGGTTTCATATGACCAAATACTTCTCCTTGGGGTTTGCCTGTCCTGTTTGCTAAGAAGGCTGACGTACCCACAGACTTTGTGTTGATTATTTGAAGTTGAACTAGTTGATGGTCAACAATTGATATCCCTTGTCAAGGATTGATGATATTTTAGATCATCTTCGAGGAGCACAAGTGTTCCCAATGATTAACATGAGATTTGGATATCATCAGTTATGCGTTATACCATCAGACATAATGCTTACAGCCTTTCGGAGAAGATATGGTCTATATTAGTACATGGTAATTCCATTTGGACTCCGAAACGATCCATAAGTTTTAATGCCTCTGATGAATCGTGTGTTCCATCCATATCTGGATTCATTTGTGGTAGTCTTCATGGAAGACATCTTGGGGTACTCACTCACTCGACACAACCATTCCACCAATCATGAGATCATACTGAGTACACTGAGAGAGAATCATCGCTATGCTAAGCACTCAAAGTGACCCTGTTGGATGGACCAGATACAATTCCTTGGTCATATTATCTTAATGGAAGGAGTTGCAGTTGACCTATAAAAGGTGATAGTAGTAGTTTCATGGGAGCATCCTAAGAACGTGATTGAAATACGGAGATTCATGGGGATAGATGGTTACTAAGGGAACATTATTCAAGACTTCACCCGCATGACATTTTCATTGACGGTTTTGAATAAGAAGGGTGTGAATTTTTTTAGGTCAAAATCTTTCTAGACAACCGTTCAAGAGCTTAAGGGAAGGCTAACTTCAACACCAGTCCTGATACTTCCATGTCAAGGAATGAGGTATATAGTTTACTCTGATGCATCAGTTATTGGGTTGGGAGAAGTGTTGATGCAAGGTGATCAAGAAGTTGTGTAAGAGTCTCGGCCTTTGAGGCCACATGAGAGGAATTACCAGACCCAAGATCTCGAGTTGGCTGCAGTTGTTCATGTGTTACGTCGTTGGAGAAATTATCTCTTTGGAGATCATTTAGTTGGGTTTACGGACCACAAATGTATGAAATATATCTCTAGCCAGCATGACTTGAATCTGAGATAGTGATGGTGGGTTGGATACCATCATTCCTTCAACCTTGAGCTTGCTTATACACCTGGTAAGGGTAACACAATTGCTGATGCACTAAGTATGATGACATAGATACAGGCATTTCAAGAGGGTAGGGATGAGTGGAAGCTCCTGGCTTTGTTCAATGAGATGAATTTGGAGGTGCATAATAGTCAGGGGAGAGCCTATCGTTCTTCCATAGCTATGAAATCTACCCTCCTGGACAGAGTGACGATGAAACAGCTATCATATTCAGAAGGCCTAGTTCTACGGGAGTAGGTGGCAAGTGGGGACCCTCTTCTTGTTTAGATGATAGGAGATGAAGAGGTACTACATTTTCATGGACGTGTGTGGGTTTTAGGGGATATACACAAGTAGTTGATGTGGGAATTTCATGCTTCATTATGGGCAGTGCATCCTGGGGTTACCAAAATGTATCACGCCATGAGACGTCAATATTGGTGGCTGGGTATGAAATAAGAGGTAGAAGGTTTTGTTACGTGATATTCCACATGTCAGTAGCTGAAGTCCAGCATCAGAGGCCAGACGGACTGTTATAGCAGTTACCCATTACATAGTGGAAATGGGATGATGTCACGATGGACTTCGTGATCGGGTTGTCGAGGTCACCTTGAGGCAATTATGTCATGTGCGTTGTTGTGTACAGACATAAAAAGGTAGATCAATTTTTGCCGATCATGGAGACCTTTAGTGTTGAAGATCTTGAGAAGTTATATATCTGAGAGGTAGTATGCCTTCATGGGCTCCCACGTTCTATCGTTTCAGATAGGGATTCTCGTTTTACATCTAGTTTCTGGCAGGGTTGTCAGAAGGAATTAGGTACACAGGTGCTTGTGAGCACAACATACCACAATTAGACCAATGTCTAGTCAGAGCATAAGTTAAAGGAAATTGAGTACATTCTACGTGCATGCGTCCTGGACTTTGGGGGAACTTGGGAGAAGCACATACCCATGGTCAAATTTGCCTACAATAATAGTTTACAGGAAACTATTGAGGTGACACCTTACAAATATTTATATGGTAGGACATGATGATCACCATTGTGCTGGTTGTAGGATAGTGAGGCAGCTTTAATGGGACCACGTCTCATGCAAGAGACATCAGAACAGGTTCAGTTGATACAGAAGCATATGGCTACTGCACCGTTTTTTCAAAAATTGTATGTTCATCGCCGTAGATGACCCTTAGAGTTCGTGGTTGGGGATCAGATTATCTTGCATGTTTCACCGTGGTTGGGACACAAGCAAATTAGGAGACAGGGTAAAATTTCACCGAGGTATGTGGGGTCATTTGAGATTCTAGAGAGAGTCATCCTGGTTGCCTCTCGATTGCAGTTATCACAGAGGTATTGGGCCATGGACGATGTCTTCCATGTATCTCAGTTGTGCCATTATCACTCCGACCCATCTCAGATTTTCAGCACAAGGAGGTTGGACTTAAAGTTGATGAGTCCTTTGAGGAAAATCTAATTCTAATTGTTGATAATATAATGATGGTTCTCTGAGGCTAGTCAATTCCTCTCATACGGGTGATATGGCAGCATGGCCTAATGCAGGACGAAACCTGGGAGCGGGATACCGACATACGTGCTCAGTGGCCAGAATTGGTCACAGCTTTATCTTCACCACCCTAGGAAAGAAAAATTTGGGGATGAATTTCTTTAAGGGGAGAATTTTTTATGAACTTGGTTCTTATTCTAGAGTTACGAGTTTTTAATTTTCCACTTTTCTTAAGTGTTTTTGATAAAATAACAAAAATGGGGAAAATTCCCAAATTTTGTTGGTACACGCTGTGTACTTTTCCAAACTCCATGTACTTTAACCATGTGGGATGAGTACATAGGACATGTAGTCCTACCATCAATGATGGGTGTAAAAACTGACTACACACTATGTCCTTAGTATATACACGCCGGGTAATCAGTTGATATGTGAAAAGTAAGTCGGTGGGAGTAGTCGCTAGAGGAGTAATAGTACACGCTGTGTATTCAGAAATATATTCCCTATACACTTGTTTACCAATGAAAAGTGTGGAAGTGAAAAGTAGTTTCGAGAGGAACAATTAAAAAATGTAAAGTACAGGCCATGTACTTCAGTGTACACACTGTGTAGTTTGTTTTTTTCACATAAAATGGGAAGTAGTTTCCTCTTTCAATAGAGGAAGATTAGGATGCTAGGAAGCTCCTGGAGAGAGGGTCGGACATTCGACGAGCTCCCGACTGAACATCGAGACTATGATTCCTTCGCTGATAATCACGTTTGGACCGTGCATGTAAGCCCTTCACTCTCCTTGAGTGTTTCATTTCAATTATTTCCTGAGGGGAAGTTATTTGATTTTGATTGGGTGAAAGTTTATCCCAAATATACATTTTTCATGGAAAATTTGGGAAGCTTCGTTCATGAATATCGATCAGTAGAGATCAAGGTTGGTAGTCTAATGTTTAATTCCAACTATCATGTTGATTTGTGTACCATTGTGCTATGCGGCCATGTTTAGGGTGTCTAATGGATGAGGCCTTGATTAATTAAACTCCTATAGTTACATAGGTAATTTAATGAATGTTTACAACAACTATTTGGGATCATTTCTTGGATATAGGGCCACCCAGTGGGTTTTTTTCCATTGTTCAGCCGTTTGGAAAGGTTAACTGAAGGAATGCCGTGACTTAGCATGCTTTGAATTTTCATGAGAGAAAATGTATATAGTTGATTTTAATGTGTTGGGATCCTCCGAGGTACATGATTAGCCTGAGGGCATTGTTTTTTTCAGCCTGAGGAAAGTGTTGGTTCATCTTTAGGGAAACATTTCTTATGCATGTGTTATGTTTCTTCTATGCCTGAGGGCATTATCTCGTATGCCAAAGGGACATATTCATTATTCTTGTGGTCAATCACTTTTGGTTTATGATTCTGATTACCTGAGGGTATTGTTTTTCATGTGTGAGTAAATTTTTTAGATCATATATTAACTTTGGTGATTTTATATGTTACACCTTCCAAACTAAAGCACTATCTTGGTATTTCATTACCTTGTACAAGTTAGATAACTTGTTTTGGTCATTCCTATGACACTGTATATGAGATTGTCGGCTGAGTCTGAGTCTCAGAAACTTATAATTCAAATATATTGAATTTTCAAATAATAATTAAGTGGAAAAAGAACTGGTAGGAGTGGCTGATTTTGAGTACATCCTAGTTTACTAAATTTTCATTACTAAACACTACTGTTTTACATTTTCACTAAAAGTTGGGCAAATGCATTTGGTGGTTTCCTACTGGGATTTTTATCATGCCCTCTTTGGGTCATTTCTTTGGTGAAAACTGATTATATATCTATAGGTGTAGATAAGGGATTGGGTACCTATACATGTACTTGATGTTGCAGAGGAGTAGGAGAGCATGGGATTGAGCTTAGGATTGCAATGCTGCTAAGTTCCTACTACACTATTTTATTTTTTGTTTTGTTGTATTTGACCCTCATACTGTAATGTTTTAGATTGTAGTGTATCTTATTATGGATTCATTATTAGACATAGGGACATATTTTAACATTTTTTTTGACTGTTGGTATTTTCATTACTTCAATACTGTGTCCATTTCAGCATTGGTAATTTTTTTACTGCTTCCGCTTTTGTATGCTTGTGTTTTGATCTGCTGCGTTAAAATTTGACAAATGAGGGAATAGTTTCCCCACTATTAGACATGGGCCCTTGCTGCTAGAGGGTATCATTTCAGGTTTGGGGAAATGTTCTTGATCTCATGTGACCTACTGGGATTGGGGCAACCATTGATAAGCACTCGGATCAGGGACGTTACAAATACTGTAGCGGTGGCTCTTTTAAAAGAGCTAAGGTCTTACCAATAGACAAATCATATACTCTGGAAGTATCACCTATTGATGAATTTTTAAGAGAGGGGTGAGGTAGTGGTAAATATCGTACACGTGGAATAGAATGTGGAGAATCCCATGGACAAAATTATTTATCTTACATGAAGCATAGGTTTAATAAGAGATCTAGTGGACATATTGTTTTAAAGTGTTGGATCTAGTACAATTCTGATTCCGTTGGAGTCAATGAACATGGTCCAACTTCATCGTACAATTTGAAAAAAATTATTCAGGGTTTCTAATAATAATAACATCATTATCAAATCATGATTTTAATCATACATTACATATCATGTGATATTTTTCTAAGTGTATTTGTTTCAGTAAATGTTCATAGTAGTTCCCCGATATGATGAGAACACTGATGTGCTATGAAAATATTAATGAATATATGTTTTATCAAAATATGATATAATTTGAGGAACATAAATTATTTATTATATTAGGAGTGTATAATTATATATCTATATGGAACCATCTCATTTTGTATGCCATCGGTAATATCTAATAAGATATTATGAGAAAGAGACACATCAGTTGGAAACCCACATTTATATGTGTCATTGGATGTTAATATCTATGGACACCTATATTGGTCCTTATAATTTAATATTATATAAATTATTAGAATGAGACACACAATTATATGAATTGATGAAAACCATGATGATAGATGTTTTTGGTTAAGTGGAATACATTGGGTGCATCATAAGTAATATTGTATTATTGAATAATGTGATACATGGATTATCCCTTATATTCATTAATGGATGTATATATCTCAGAAAATTTGAGGGAAGTAATTATCCGAAATAAACTCATGAACATAGTGTTCGATAAAAATTTTATATTTTTGGAAAGTCAATGAAATAGAAATCAAGCATATAGGTTGTCAGAACTGAAATGAAACATGCTCGATTTTAGATATTGTGATAAAAGGATTTTATTATAAGGTTATAATTTCGTTGAGGTTTCATTTCATTGTGGAATTAAATTCATTCTCTATGGATGTCATTGTGTGTTGTCAGATGAGAAACATGGTCTTGATGATTCATCACCTAATTCCAATAAGAAAGTGGCCTTTAGAGTACCATACTAAGTCTGTCCAGAATATCAGTTAAATAAAATATTCTTAATTATTAGTTAATAGGTTGAATATATATCATTCCCTCATGTGGAATAATAATTATTCATGAATTCTTGATCAATTTTATTCCATGGCATGTTACTTGAGATTATATATTATGAAATGAATTTTTTATAATAAATTTTTTAGTGAATATATGATTTATTAATTTATTGCTGAATAATGTAGTGATATTTGTTTGATAAATAAATATACACAATTCAAATTATAATATATATGGTTGGGGAATAGTGTAATATAAATAATGGTCGAGTGAAAAATAATAATTATTGAATAATATTTAATTAAATAATATTTAATTATAATTCTCATGATATGTGCATGTCACGAAATTATAATATTACTATTATTATTTGATATTGGGTTTTTAATGTATAAATAAACTATTAAGGTCCCTAGTGGAATTAATTTAGTTCCACTCTATCAATATAAAAACACAATTCTGTAATTTTTTCAATATATAATATTTTTGAGCAAAATAAATCTTGTTGAATAATCTGAAGATAATAGAGCCACCATCATGACGAAACATCATAGGAATGAAAAGCATTCATCATACACCATATCAAGATGAATTCATTGTAAGTGATTCACGAGGTGAACAAATATGAATATTCAAGAACAATGATATTATGTGCTAGAACACTGAGACACCTTCAATGAATTCTTGATATTCTTGGTATATGTCTCGATCACCACTAGAAAAAAATACACTTCTTTTGTAAAACAAAATTATGGTGCACCACATATTTCTCCCTTGAATCATTAATGAAGAAATAATTTCAAATAGGTAACAATTAATCTAATTCAATTAATTTTAAACTATATCTATTGATCCCCTCTCTCTCAATTCTAGAGTTATTATCCATTTTCTATTTCTTTTATTAAATTCCATGGATCACGAAATTCAACCTCATATATATATTGTATTGATCATCAAGTATAGGAAATGCAATTTTGGGAACCAAACATGACACGATTCCACTACACCTATAACCTAAAAATTGAGTGTACAAGATCATTCAAATTGGATGTAAAATCCAAGTTCATGAATGATGATCATGATGTAAAAGATAAAATTAAATAACCTTTTGTCTTTTTTTTGTAATGATGACTTTAATTTGTGCATATTGAAGAAGGAATTATATGGGCTGAAGGATATATTAGAGAATGACACCCCAAATTGGATACATGCTTATGGAAGAAGAGTTTTAGGATTGGTATATTTGATAAAAATATTTATATCAGATAAATTATTGTGTATTTACTCTTCATAAATGTTTATGTTGATGATATTATCTTTACAATAAATCATGATAGAATTTTTGAAAGATAAAAAAATGAGATAAAAATTTAATTAAAATGTACATTCTAGGAGGAATGATATATTTTCTTGGGTTACATGTTTTTAAAATAAAGAAATATTTCTTTATTCTCAATATAATTAGGTTAACGATATTCTATATAGGCTCAATATAGATAAATAAAACACATTTATTTCTATGGATAAAATGTTTATAACCAATTAATATGGAAAAGAAGTTGATTAGATAAAATTTTGAATTATAAAGGGATGTTTTACTAATTTGATTACCTAAAGATATGAAATTTATTATGATGTTAATTTATCTGATATATTTTAGATTCCTTTTAAAGAATCACATTTAGTTGCTAAAAAATTAAGATTTATTACATAAAAAGAATAAAAATATTCGAAATCATGTATGACGGCTAAAAATGTAAGGTTTTTTTGAATATTCATATGCTTATTAGGCAGGAAATATTTATGATAGATGATCCACATATAGAGGAGTAGTATTTTTAGGAAATATTTATGATAGATTGAATTTAAAGAAACATAATTTGGTAACTATTAGTATGACTTATGTTGAGTCTAATTCAACCACATGAGCTGCTACTCAGCTTATGTGGATGAAAATTCAATTACAATATTCACTTGTTGAAGATAAGTTAAACTATATATTAGATTGTGATAATCAGTGTATAATCAATCTCACTAGGAATATAGTTTAATTTTCATATTCAAATCATATTGATATAAAATATCATTTTATCCAATATCATGTAGAGAATATTAAATAATGAATTTGTATATTATTACATATGAAAAGGTTGCTAAAATTTTTACAAATAAATTACTAATATAATCCTTTTGAAAATATATGTTGACTATGGGTTTCCAACCATTTTCTCACAAAGGGTGAGGTATGTGCTTGTGCCCCGTCTCTTATCTTACCATTGCAATGTGTTTTCAAGGGGGATATAAAAAGTGTCTCATAAATCTATCCTTTTTCATTCATGTAAAATGGGGAGTTGTGGGAATGTTGTGAATTTATAATTGTTAATGTTTGATATATTATATCTCTTTGTTGGTGTGGCTATAAGAAATGAAATTTTTTGTATTCCAGGAAAGTTGAAAAAAAGTTGAAGAAGCATTCATAATAAATCCTTTTTTAATATCATGGATTTTTATCAGTGATTCTTATTTCTTATAATAATTTATCTCAAATTAGATAACAATTTTTGATTATTAATACATAGATTGTAGATACAGTTTTTAGAGATTTATGAATCATTGAGGATAAAAAAATCGAAATGGGTATATTTTATGGACCATGCTGATGAGATTTCTGATTATTTTTAGATATTGTGTTTTTCATTCAAGAATGTTTATGAAAGAAGAAAGGATAATTTGGAAGAAAAGAACATCATCTCACATTCTATTTGAAGAAAATTTGGTTGAAAAAAATATTAGGGAAATCAGAGTCACAATGCTTTAAAAGTTCAATAACATTGAGGAAGAATTTTCCTAGATTTAAGTTGTTATTTGATTAAATTTAAATCCAATTTTAATGTTCATATAATAATGTGGTGAATAGATGTCTACATGAAAATTTATAATATGTGATGATAATTTTCTGATCATAGATTAGTGATGAATGACATGTATTTGGATGACTTGTATGAAATCCTGATGAAATAAAAGGGGAGTGAAAGAGATGATACCAATCATATTCAGATCTATCATATATAGATAAAATGATAAGAGGAGATAGAGATCATATTCAGTCCGATCATAATCCTGATTGTCAAAATAATTTCTATCATATATAGTTCAATTAAATTAAGGAAACTCATATGCACGATGAGGTAAAAATAAAGATGGTTGATGCTGTTTTGGATAGATCTTATAGTTTACCTTAAATGAATGATGATATTGAAGATGCTCTCAAATGTAATCAATGTTATGAAGGAATCCATTACACAAGAATTTTTTTTATTGATGGATTTTTCTGATGTTGTATATGATGAAATAGGTGCATTATATTAAGTATTTAATCTCATTGGCCATAGGAATTATTTTTTTTCATGAGATGTCTAAGGTGTCATATTTAGAAGGGAAAGATAAATTATGATCTATTTTTACATATTTTTTAAATTAGGTGGAGATCCTTCTTATTATAATTGATAACGATTCATCCATCTGAATACATGGATAATTATACGTGATTTAATTACTTTAATTATCATTTCTGTGGATCAAGAAATGAGCTGAATGAAGTAGTTGGATTTGTTGTTAGGGGACCTTGAATTTAGAATAAGATTTTTTGGTTAATAATATGGAATATATAAAAGTAATTAATAAATGTAATGGGGTTTTAGATAAAGATAAATGATGGTAATTTTTCAAAAACATACATTATATTAGTATACAGAGTCATATTGATTAAATTAAATTGATCTAATAATAATGGGAAATAAGAATCGCACTAGTGTTCAAAAATAATGTCCAAATAAGTACCAATGATTTGTAGAATATCGAAGAAGAATTGAAAATATATGATAATAGATGAGAAGCATATACATAGTATGAAATGCCCCAAAATTCAAGGAATCGTGCTAATTTTTTCAATATGGTTGAGTGGGACACCATTTAATATTTCTTCAAAAACCATATATATGTCACCATTTAATTAAGATAAGTATCTCATACATTTCTAGATTCTGAAAATAGTTTAGAGTTCAAGATAGTATAGTGATATGTTTTGATGTTAAAGGTTTATTATGATGTTTTTTATTATATTTTGTTGAATATGTTTTGATGGAGATATTGGATAAGAGAATAGAAAAGATTATTGTGTATTCAACTTATCATTGTATTATGTTATCATTTTATTTAGTTGTTTATTATATTCTCTGTGACATCATATATGGATGGTCACCATATCAGAATAGATAATTGGATCATGAATTATGTATTGGTATTTTTTGACTAAGGAAGAAGTAACTGTTATGAATTATCTCAATCACTAAATTTTATAGATGTATTATCATATTAGGAAACTGGATTGGAAGAATTAGACTGCTCTAATTATGATAAATAATCATATTCAATTTTTCATCATATTTCATGATGTTCTTACCATCATTTGGGTATGAAATTGAAGAATTGTTTTGAAAATAATGCATCATTAGAAATTGAAAATGATGTATAGGTAACATGTGTTGTTACGAAGACATTTTATTACCCAAATTGTGTTAATGGCTGGACATATACTACTGGTTAGATTACATAGTTAAAAATTAGTGTAAGGTAATATCATAGTCATTTTATTCGACATTAATGGATTGTTTCCTAGTGTATTTTGTGGTTGGGGGTCATTTCTAAACCATATCAAAGAGGTAACTAATTTTATTTAACAACAAAGTATACAAATACATATATTCTTTTTGATGTGTGTTTGAATTATTTTTATTATGTTATGAAATCCTATATAGTACACTAAGGTTATTTCATTATCATGTGAACATAAAAATTATCATTGATTCACCTCTCCCACTCTCAGTGATATAGTTTTCCAAACTAGGTTTTTAAATGTACATTTGATTATTTCAATCTCCTTTGATCTTGTAAATTTTTACAGCCACACATCTTATATGCTAGTACAATAATCTACCTCAGAGTGAATATGAATATGATTTGTCATGTATAATGTTGAATATCCATTGGATAATAAAAATAAAAAATCTATGATGGTTTGTGAAGTTCATATTTAGAATAATGAAAAACTAAATTTTATAAAATTCAAACCACTGAAGAAACTTCATTCTATACAACCCATGAAATAACATGGGATCAACTAATTTTCTTAAATTTATTATACTTTTGATTTTAGAACACTTTAATAATCCACCAATGTCAAAACAATGTTTTACACTTCATATCCCAATCACCCACATAGAATTTATGTTTTGTTGGGATTCTTTTTTGGTCTCTGAGGATTCAATAACCCATGTCATACTAAAAGAGACCATTTTTAATAATATAAATTAGACCAATTTGAGCATCACCAGGGATATGTAAAAGTGATTTTCCAATGTATTATCATAGAAATCAACTTTTTATAGGAAAAATTATTTTTTAACGTAAAAAATACATTAAATAAAATTTTAGGATAGATTGTCTACTAAAAGGGATGAATAATTTCTTTTTTCATATAATAATAATTTACTCTATAATGACATTAATACCAATGAATCTAGTTTCTATCATCAATTTTCCTACAGGGTGTCATCACGACATTTTAAATTCATTGTCACCTACCATTGAGACCTATATAAGAATGTAAATTCCATTTCGATAACATTGGTCATTTGTAAACCCCTATTGATGATGAACGAATAAATCATGAAGGTCTATTGGAAACCATGAATTCCGTGGATGACAAATATCTAAGTCATATTATCAAAGGATATTCTATCTGGGAGATTTTAAAGAGAAACAAATATAATGTGGCTCTTGATAAAGACTGTAACCTAAAAGATTCTTCATCCTCTTAGTTAGGATGAATTCAAGTTTCCATCCATTATATTCTATTTCACTCAATAAGGTTGTTGTGATGCAATTTTTTTTCTAGAATGACAACTAAGTTGAAAGACCTTCTTTCCCCCCACTATTTCATACAAAGTATTTTGTTAATGAAGACAATATTTTTAATAGATTCTGCTAATTTTCTCTCAATATAAATCAACGAACTACCATAAGTAGTATTAGTTGGGTTGAGGATGATTTTTCGTTATTATATTTAGTTATCATGTCCCACATCTAAGGTTTTTCAATATAATGGATTTGAATTAGCCACTAATTTCCTTTCATTCACAAGTTCACATTCTAAATTTTATGATCAATTATTCCTCTATAAAAAGTTTTATTTATCTACATGGGTTTTTCTATTACTGTGTTTCAATATCATTACTGCATTTTGAACATTATATCTTTTATTAGTTTCTTGGTTTTTTGATAATTAAATTTAAACTGATATCATAATAGATCATTAGGTGAGATTGAAATCCATTTTATTTCATATTTGATAATCAATAAATAACATCACATTCAATGTCAATCGATTAAACATCCAATGTATTTTGATGAAGACAAATATAAATAATTATTATATTTCAATTACAAATATTTTTCTTATGTATTCGACTAGTTTCATTGAATTTTTTAATTCTTCTCCAGCATCTGCATCCAATATGTTTTCAAGTTACTAGGTTTCAACAACTATCATATCCTTAGGTATAAAAATGAATAAAGATGGATCTTTATATAATTACATTATAACAGTTGAAATAATCCTTCATGACTATTCGAGAACATTATTTATGGATTTTATTTATATTTATAATGAACTTATATTTCACTAATTTGAATCTAATGAACTGGTTAGTGGTCAATCACTTTTTTTGAGTGAGTAATTTTTAATTTGTTTGGGGAATGATATTTCCATTTAGTATTTAATTATTTTAATGTCATAGTACCCACTCATTCGTCCATATTTATACCATATGGGAATTTGGAGGCCTTTTAAATAAAATCATATGTATTTAGCATGGTTCAATGAGAGGAAAACATGTATTTTCTATCAAATGATTCGAATTTATTAAAATGAAAAAAAACCCCAGTGAGTACAAAGATATATAATGTAATGAAAACAAAGAGAAAATGTTAAAATAATATCCACAAAATCAAGAATGGGATAAAAGTCTAGAGAAGAACATATACGGATTTAAATGAGAGGCCCTATATCCGTGCTATCTATATTTTTTCCCTCATACCACATGCGACGAACCTCCAACTAATTATTAATGATTCTCTTACATATTTAGAAGTGATAAAAAACAATTAAGTAATGACTGCATTTTAATAAAGTGATAATTGATGAATATAAGAAATTGTTTCCACTGATATAATCATAAAACCATGGGAGTGAAAAATCTTCAGGCCATGGGTGATGACATGTTATTTAATTTGTATAGAATCCCTTGACTCATAGAGGAAACTAAAATAAAGACCCAATGTGTCACTGGATTCATGAACATCCCTTATTCCTTGTATAGAATAGAAAATCTTGGCTCTGTCTACATTGTGCTTGAGGACACTAATAGAAGAATTATATTGAATCCATCTCCCTTTCATAGAAGTGTTATAGAAATAAAGGGTTTACCTTCTATTGGCCACAAATATTCTCCAAGAGGTGGTGATTACCTAGTGATTAAAACGAGAAACTATTTTAGAAACCATGATTCTCGTATTTGCGAATAGGGTCATAAAATGTATAGGTATAACATCAAACTGATCCTTTTTCCCAATGATTCCAATACACCAACATCGATGAATATTTATTATCCCTTATACTTATTCATTTCACATATTATGATATGAAACCATGAGTGATAAATATATTCTCTGTTTTACCCATGAATATCTTATGAAAAGAATTATAAAAATATTCACCACATAGTGACCTTCCACTCGTCTTAATAATATGGGAGAGAGGTTGTTACTTCTTGGGGGTTCTGATAGCATATTTTTTAGGAACCCAAAAAAATACCCTTATGCTTGAAATCATCCTCAGTTTTGATGATATAGTTTTTGATTTTCAAAACAAGAAGATAATAATTTTTTATAATATCATTTCAATATACGGTATATCTCTATACATATAAGATGTATTTTTCATGGAGATCAGGAAAAAATCATTTTATAGAGATATTTCATGATTTCATATATGTAAACAAAATACCATTTTCTTTAAGTAACACTGATTCTATTAAACATCCTGAATACATGATGATTGAGGATTGAATAGATAAATGAAGTATACCTACTACCATGAGAGAATGAGATTTCAAGGGTAAGGTACCATGATAATCCAATAGGGGTTCCAAACCTAGGATGCTTCTAAAACCAAAGCACTCCATTGAAAATCACACATCATCCGTAATGTCAAAGATTAGTGTTGTGTATATGGAGTGAATGTAATTGAAAAAAATATTATCCCCATTAAAACATAATTATTATTACATTATTTATTTTGTATATAATGGCCCAAAAGTGTGAGAGCATACAAAACATCCCATGTGAGTTTATATTTCATGCATTCCATGTTTCCTGCAACACTCTTTAGGATGATATTGTTGACCTCAATAAAATTTTCCATCATATTTCATTTTTCCATGATATTCGTAATATCATAATGATTATAACAAATGAATTATTATAATAAATATTTATTTTTTTCATTAATTTTTCCGCACATTGATGAAATTAATGATTTTCATGGGTATTTATGTGAAAATATTTTATATGGTTAATTCCACCCCTCAAAAGTGGGTAAAATGTTCTTCCAGTTGATGATAGAAATCTTAATATTATCTAATAAGCATTCAATATGATGAAAATTTATCTTTTCTAGGGATAATAGGTCTCATATGTTTTCAATTGTGGGGTTTCAGCAATACACTGTAAATATCTCTTGAATTATTTCCACTTATTTATAATAAAAGGTTTGAAGTGAATACACTATTATTCAATCAATTACTGATATCCCCATTCTATTAAAAATATTTTAAAAATGATATTGATATAATATATGAATTTAAAATTATGATTTAGAAAAAATAACATAATATATGAAGTGATGGTGTGAGACCCCATTGAGAAAGGCTTACACTAATAGGGGAGGATTCGACCATTAGAAGTTCCACTTGAAAGATATCAGCTAATAGATTATTGGATAAAAAATAATATGACAAGAAAAAATTGGCGTCCCTACCTCATTTCACCTAATGTTTTCATGAAACTACACTTTTTTCTAATAAAATAGATTTAGATCCCTATGAATCTAAATCAGCTTAAATACAACTTGATTACCCAGCTGAAAATCCCTTTCAACTCAATATCCTGATGATAGAGCCTCACATCTCCATAAAATATAATTTTTTATTCCTGTTTTGATATATATTCCATAATTATTAGAAATCGAATTAATTTCATTTATCATTTCTATATCCATATAAATAGATCCCTAAGTAATCCAACATTAGATAAAGCCTTGTTATTCTAGATATGCCCATTGTTTAAGATGAGATAAGTTCTTTCTATTGATAATAATAGAAATTGTCTAAGATTAAAAATTAAACAAACTAATGGGTCAATATTTCTTGAGTGATGAAGATTTCATCACCTATGGGATTTGATATATTGTGGTCTTGAATACTACCCGAGTAAGACTACCTCCGCATAAGTATTTCTTGAAGGATTCAATTTTATCACACATAAAAATGTCCTAGGAAACATTATAGATGGATCCTGGGAAACTGTTAGGGTCTTGTGAACTTCTGTTTTTGTGAAACAATATTTTTTTCCAATACCCATATATAGTGGATAATTTTCAATTAACATGTTGTTAGTGTTGAATAGCATTCAAGTGGGTGAGTTGAAATAATTAGCATGACCACTACGGTAACATTAATGAACTTGAGGATTATCTTTTAAAAAATATTTTGAAATTTTGAAAAAGTTATACGTCCCACCACTTCAATATAATTGGTGACCACAAATTCTCCATGCGGATATTTTAGGTGGTGGTATATTTCATCATGTTAAAAAAAGAATAATATAATTATATTTGTTATCCCCCTCATTTATCCAGGAACCTGTGGAAATTTTCATGTTGTTCTATCTTGTTTCAAGAAAATTTAATAAGGGTATTTTTTTTATTATGAGGGTGAAGAATAAATCATAATCCAAATTTTCTTCATGCTTTATTTCATATATCTTCATATCATCATTAATTTATTAATACTCAAGATAGAAAAAAGGAGTGCTATTATTGAATATTTGGGGGTTAATTTTGGAAATCTGATTAATGTTTTAGAAACTAAATAATAAACCAGATTTAATGTTTTATTTCTAGAACATTCACACAATGAGCTGATATAAATGATCATATTTACATCTAATAGATAAGAATAAAAAATCAAATAACTCTTGTATTGGGACCATAACGTTGATAATGTATATGTTATATAGAAGGTCTCAGATGAGGTTTATGACTCTCACATTTAGTAAGGTGTATATATATATAATTTCGGAAGGAAATCTATTATACTGGAATCATTTACCTCATCAATACCTCTTTTTATTTCTCCAGGGTAACTTGTACCCTAAAAACCATATCATAGATCCTATTCCAATACGCGATTGAAGAAAAACCTAGATGATCCTTTATGGGGTATGTTCATCCACTATTTTTCTCAAGTTAATCTGAAATTTAATTAACATCTACTCTATATATCTAATATGTTTACATCATGTTAAATACATTCAAATCATGTTAGCGTGATCCTCTAGATCAGACATTACACTTGGAATAAAAAATATTAGTTTTATCGTGAGATTATATAACTAGACATGGTAGAAATATGTTCACTAGATACATCATGTTATTCCACTAAAATGGTGTACTTCGAGAACAAAATATATATTAGGTAGCAGGATCCCATTGCATTCATTTTTGAAAAGGTAGTTTCTATGTGAAATCAAAAATCATCAATGGATGATGTTTTTGACAGAGCACCTCGATAAGAGAAAACGTATGTTGAGGAATATTAAAGGGGGAAACTTTTTCATCACTAAAAATTTAATTACCAAGAAATTATAGGTGATTATATATAGTATTAGATGAGTCTACACATATGTATGTCGCCTATATATGTAGAAGACATTGTAATGGGATTTAAGGAAGACCATTTTGTTGTTATAGTGAGACTCAGTGAAGGCAAAAATGGAGGGTGGCAAAATGAAAATAGAATGTATGGAAAAATCCTCATACATATATGATATGAAATTATATCCATAATATGTGCTTATAGTAAATATTATATAGGAACCTAGGTCTATGATATTTGGATCCTTAAAGAATTCTTAAAGAATATATATATACTTCACTATAAAATAATCATGGTAGTGATTACATAGCAGACATGAGAAGCAGTCCCTAAGAGGCTATAAACCACTCTATAATGTACAACACCAACTCTAGGAAATGGCCCCCATTTTAGGGGGAGGATATTAGGCAACATATACAGATAATTGTTATCCATCTTCATGGTCAGAACCAAATTTACTTGAGTAAAGGATGATGAAAGAAAGCCACAATAGCCCCAACAGTAGATGTTATTCCTGTAGAGTCTATATAAGTACCAATAAATGGTGGGGATGCAGTCGTAATAGAAACAAGAGGATTATTTTAATGATAAAATTGTATTATTACAATAGATTTATTTGTAGGATAACAGTTTTTGACCTTGAAGATAACAATATATAAAATACCATGTTGGAGAGTTGTAAATAATGAGTCGCACCCAAAAGAATATTTTTCATATTTAGAGAGAAATATGTACCTGTAGGGGTAAAAATGATTCAATTCAACATGAATTTGATGCACTATTGAATCTTAATTTTGAAGGCTCTTCTTTCCCTCATAAAATAATTAACTGAGAGATTCTTCTCCACCATAATGTAATTATATGATAAGGAAATGGAGAGAGAGGCAAGCAAGATTTAATTACATAGATCTCTGAGATATGTCTCATATACAGAGGTCATACATGAACCATTGATGTAGCATAATGTTTCATTTTTTATCTAATTGGGAGATCTGACACTATGCCTTCAAAAACTCCTCACGAGATGAATGAAATACATTGAAACATCTCTTCTTCATAATAGAATCCATGGGTGGATCTTCTAGACACCATGAACAGAAAAAGTTATAAAATAGTGGGATGAGAAAAGTATCCACAAAAAATGAACCATCACCATCTACCAATGGAATTGCACCACATTGTAAAAATACGAGACTATAAAATTTATTATTGATGAGGAAACCACCTTGGATATACAATTAACTCCCATATCAACCATGAAAAACTATGGTGAGGTGGTTAAATATCTAGGTGGAGTGTGGTGGAGTAAATATTTCTATGACAGGCTTGTCAACACATCCTAACCAATAAGAGGGATGGGACCACCCACAAAAGGGTGTAAGGAAACCTATACCTATAGGAAGAGGTGATAAAATCACTTGCTAACTACCATTATAAGGGGGTCCACTAGATATGAATTGGAATATGGTTGGGAGATGATAAAAAATAACTTGGAATGTGAGGGGAGTGTAGATAAAATTTAAAATATATCACTCTTGATAAGGGATAACCGATATTAATTTTATATAATTTTACAAAAATATTGAATCAATTTACAATAATAATAAATTTTTAACTCTATTATACATTCCCTAGAACTGTTAAATTTTAGTTCCTTTGAAAACTGTTTACATAAAAATAATATGTATTTTTAGGATCATCAATATATCTAATGATGTAAATTACATTAGTACACTTCGTTATATATCATTATTATATCTCTAAATCAAAAAACTAGGGAAAATAAAAAAATCTAAGCATATTTACTCATTAATTTTAAAAATTAGATATTTTAATCAATGATCAAACATGAGTAAAATGGTATGATAACATAATCATAACATAATCATAACATAATAATTTAATTCCCTTTCAATAAAATATAATTTGTAATGATTAATGGAATAATGAATACTCATAATAAAAGATGTAATTCCTAAGAGTGATAGATCATGAATAATCAATAATGATAAATGAGAGAATATCATTAAACTAATATAATTGTAAGACATCATATCATAAAATATTAAACATGTTTACATAATAACAAATTCAATCATTATGTTACCATAATGAAATTTGGACCATTCATTAAAAAATTATCTGGAAACTAGGAGCTTGCAATTTCTTATGTATATGAAACTGCAAAGATTCATAATGCGATGAAAATTAAATCATATTCACATATAACACATTTATCTAATGAGTTAACTATCATTAATGAATTAATTGATGTACTATAATCGATCCACCAATCACGAAACCTAACTACATTAAATTTTCTATAATATCTTATAATTTTTCATCAATTCGTTATATAATAAACCAGGTAAATGATATTATTTTCATTAAACCATTATATTATAGAAAACACTTTGAATAAAAAATTGTTCGTATATATTTCATCATAAGTTAAATTAATATGGGTAATAAATGGGTTTTAATGGGTAATCCTGAAATCATCATCATAATATATAAACAAGAGAAATAACGTGTATGTTATAAAAAAATAATATACCCTGTGAACCATAACAATCACAGAAGGATGTCACATAGTTTTATAATACTAATAAAATAACATTTAAATCATTATTTTCAAAAACAATGAAAATATACATTTATTTTTTGGAAATTTATACCGAAAACTCAAATAATATTGAGAAATTTATTTCCATTGAATATAACCATTGAAACATATTAAGGATTATTTAAATTAAACAATTTTTGAGAGAAATGGATAATATTTTCATTACATTTTTGATAAAAGAGAACATTATTTTCATGCATTTGAAGAAAGTTAAAATCCACATGTCAACGACAATAATTCTTTAAAATGATTCATTTTAAACATTTTAAATAAAATAAAATTTAAATTAAAATATATATTTAAAACACTCTATCTATAGTTAGAATATTTTGTCTGTCAATTTTCCAGAACATGCAAATAGAAAAAAAATAATTCAACCAAAAATAGGAATATATATGTAGTAAATTAATATTAATTAAATAATTATTTGAGATGAAAGCATTTGTGGTTTAAATAATAAGTTCCATTTATTTTTCCTCAATAGAAATATGGTATATAAAATAAAAAAAATTGTAAAATAAATCCCATACTCCATGTGTCAATATACTTCGTAGGAGATCAAATATATTAAATAATCAATATATATTTATTATATAACAAATAAAAAACCATATTCCTACACATCAAACCATATTTTCACCCTTTTTATAACATCTCAGACATATATGCTATTCTATAATGCCGCACACCAAGTTAGATGTGAAGCCTCAAGAGAATCTCACCAACTTCCAAAAGCTACTGACTAGCAGTGACAGACTTGGTGAATAATTTCGGATCTATGCCCTCATTAAAATGGTATATCAAAATAGATGTCGAAAACATTAAATAGAGTAGTCGAATAAATAAGTAGTAAACTGAATTTAAGGAAATGAATATAGAAATATATAACAAGCAGGAACTATCTCATATACAATGATTTAGATGATATATTTATCATGAAATCATCTAGAAAAGTACATGGATATAAAATACTATAAAATCCTCCAAAAAACAAAATGACCAAAAGTCCTAGTATCATCACAATCCTCATCTTGGTCTCACACTCTCCTTATCCAGAGAAACTATCAAAAACCCTAAACTGGGTCATATCCCCATACCATTAATTACAACCATATAATCTATTTTTGTCACCAAGGTTGCCCAAAAAGAAAGTGAGATAAAAATTAAAGTATGTAACAAACATAGAAGAATACATGGTTTCATGAAGTAATATAAAATATTATAACATGTTCTTAAATGTCAGTAACATAAGTGTGAATTTCCAAGGAATTAGTCCACTACAACAAATATTATCTCTAAACAAGGAAATAATAAGAAATGTAAACAAGAAACATATCCTTGACAGACATTCATCCATATCAAGAATACCTGGACTTTCCATCTAAAAAAATTCATAAACACACATGGCTACACCATAGAATTTATTCATGTATCTCACAACCATGACAAATAGTACATTGTAGACCACAAAGGGTGTGGTCCAATGTGTAGAAGACCAAGGCATCATCATTGATTCCCAAGTTCATCTCGATAGAAACTCAATATGGGAACTAGTTGGAATCTCAGTTGAAGGTATACTAGCATGGATTATGTGAGTCTAATAAAGTCATATACATGGGGTAGAAAGACCTGCGTCATCCTAATTAATCATTTCCCAAGGGGAATAATCAACCTAATCCCTCCACTACTATGTTCCAGATCCATTGAGAGTTTTTCATGGCATTTATCATATATTTATTCAAACCATTTATCAAATCAAACAATTTGAGTATACCCACTCATATAAACCATTCCAATTTTGTGCGATTATACCCACTCATACAATCCATTTGATTATAGTTTATGGGTTTGACCATCAATTAATCATAAGTAAAAAACTAATCTTTAAACATAATCATAAGGGTATACCCACCCACATAAACACAACATTTCATTTAGTAAGAATAACCACTCATAATTATCAAAACCATCATGATTATACCCACTCATGTGTTCCTTTCGCTTTTAATCATTCCATATTAGTATGCCCACCCATATTCTACCAGCTACCATTTATCACTCTACATGGGGTTACCCCTCCATAGCCACAATTTCTTACAATTCCCTTTAATAATGTTAACAACAACAAAAAATTATACCAACTCATAGAATCCATTCGATTTAGGACATTTACACAATTAAACATGGCTTACATAAGGAATTTTCAATTGGAACACCCCATGGGTGACCTTGAATTTCTAAATGGGTGACAAATCAAAACAACAAAGCTGACGAGAATCCTAACAAGATCTAATTACATTTAATACTATAAATCTACTTCAAAACGGTCATGTTGGAATGTCCGGAGGGAAAAAATGGATGATATCTCTAAAAATCACCAAACTCTAAATGAAATGTATAGAACACCTACCTCAGCATGGTGGTAGAGATCAGGACTAGTATTGAGTCTCGGTTAATTCGAGTTTCGATGAAATATGAAGAACATATGAAGGAAAATATATTAGGGAATTTGATTCAAAAAAATAGAACATTTTATTTCCTAAATAATTGATAAAGGGTAAAAATTAATGAAGACTTTACCGATGGGGATTTAATGAGATAACCCATGCCCAGATTGGAGGTCAGACAAAGAATCAATCTCTAATCCATGATTATTATTCCAAAGTAGAACCCATGAATGACCCCTTCTTTGAAGAGATTCAATGGAAGATGGTTTTTTAAATTTTAAATATACTAGGTGAAAAATACTCATTTCTTCCAAATAAACATGGTGGCATGGTTTAGTTGAATGGTTTTCCTATCTATGGACCATTTTGTAGAGTGGATTCAAGTACATAGGGGAACTCTCAAGATAACCCCAAATAGTTTTTTGACCATGCTATAATGATATAGCAGGTCTTGGTCAATGGTCTGCAATTTTACTAGGCCTATTTTATGTCTGTGCATCGCCTGCCACCCACTATCCTCTAGCCATGAGGACAAACCCACACAGTTTCTACTAACCATGCCCCATGAAAAACCTAAAGAAATACCCAATTCTAAGCTTTAATGCAGAAATAGACACATCCAACACACCCATGATCAAAATGGTAACTCAAGTGAGGCCATAAGAAATCACATAAACTAGAAATAAAAGGATATGTACCTTATATGAAAACCATGGTTCTTACAATCACCCCTTATGGAAATTTGTCCCCTAATATCTCTCTAAAGGGTGGTCAAGATTAATCTAAGAACAAATATGGCTACTAAACATGTACATCGGCCTCCTTCTCTCATGTCTTAACCAATAAACAGTCATGATACCATAGCACCTATATAATAAAAACTAAACGACCTAGGAGAACCATCATTCTCCTGTCAACAATACGTCTTAGATGCTCCACAAATGGTGCATATACATGCAACTCATCCTCTTGAAGATAAAAAATGTGATATGGGTTTGAATGATAGTGGCGTAGCTGGGAAACAAGGAAGATAACATTCATCGATTGGTAACTCTATGGAAACTACAATAGATTGGATGTTGATCAGACTCTCCTAAAAATCTTGAATATCCTAACATATACATGTTAAATATTACCCAATCTATGGATTTGAATATGTCCGAACCATTGTGAAACACATATGAAAACCCAATATCCATCCTCAAACACTAGAGTTCATCTACGATGAAGGACGTAAGATTTCAGATGACATTGTGCATTAGGCATCCAATTTTTAATCAACTGGAAAAGTTATGATGACTCCTCCATGATACATGGTCCCAATAAAAAAGACTTAGTTACATCTAGCTTGAATAGGGTTGATCGGAATGGCCTACCTTGAAAATACTCATAAGGTGCAATCTATATGGTATCATGATAAATGTCATTGTAGGAGAACTCAACCATATGATTCTGCCTATCCCAACATGCCCCAAAATCCAAGACGCAGCTGAATGTATGTCCTCCATCCCTTGTATCATATGATCTGATTGACCATAAGTCTGAGGGTGGTAAGCTATGATCAATCACACCAGTGTACCCAACTTCCTCTAAAAACTCTTCTAGAAATGAGATATAAATTGAGTGTACCTGTCCAAAACTGTAGAACAAGGGACCCCATGATGTCGTTTCACCTCTCAAAAGTAAAAAATTCCACCCTCATCAATACTGAAGGTATCCATGATCAGAAAGAAATGTTAGACTTCCATAATAATGTCGACAACAACCGACACAAAATTATAGCCTCTGTAACACCTTGGTAAACCAGTCATTGAATCCATCACAACGTCATACCATTTCCACTACATAACAGGTAACTACAATAAATCCCATATGGTTTTCGATGTTAAAACATCACCTATTGATAGGTGGATCATTTCATAATAAGACAAGTTACCTCATGCTTCATACCAGACAACGAGTGCTATGAGTTTATGTCAGGGTACATCATGCTGACCCCAAGGTGCACTTCCGTATATAAATTCAGAAAATCCTTCATCAAATACTCACTCGTAAACCCTAGATCGTATACATGGACATAGAAATAAAAGATCTCACCATCTCCTATTGTCTAATAAGGAGGTGGATCCTCACCTAACATAAATTCCTATATGACTGTGCCCTTGGAATCTGATAGCTACCACATCCTTAATCTCTATAGTAGGGTAGATGTCACAACTAAAGATGATATAAATATATATACCCCAATTTCATGAACCTCTAGATGCATCTCAGAAAAAACAACCTAATATCACACATTATAAAGGCCTATTTCACTGCATGCATGTGCGTCCTCCAACTCAGCGCTCCGACCAATGCATTTCCTCTACCAGGCATGCTGGCAAGTTCGATGTCAAAATACTAAAAGAACTCTAAGATCCTTCATTTTCCAAGATTCATATCATGTTAAATAAATATAAACTAGAGTCTTTTGTGGTATTTTTATACACAAAATGTGCCCCCAGTAAATAGCTCCTCTAACCACATAATGCACGAACAGTTACAACTAAATCAAGATCATGTAGAAGGTAATTTTCCTCATGAGGTGTCGCCAACTGAGAATTGAATGCCACAACACTATCTGCCAGTATCATCACTACTACCATCCCAAAACATGACGCTTCAATGTACATCAGGTAAATATTTCCCAACATTGGTAGTATTTGTACTAGCGCCAATTTCAACCTTATGTTAAAATAAATAAATGTTGTCTCTTAAGAATCTATCCACACAAACTCGACACCCTTCATAGTCAATCCCATTAATGGTGCTTCTAATCATGATATATATTATATATAATTCATGTAGTGACCACATTTACCAAATAAGCTCCATATAGAAAAAAATATTTGGATGTTCCTTGGAAACTACAAATCAAACATTCTCTAGGTCCACTGATTATCCTCTCTTAGAGATTATGTGACCGAGGAAGTTAATTTGATCCATCCAGAAGTGGCACTTTGTTAGCATATCATATAAATGATTATTTATATTTGTATTTAAAATTATCTCAATATGATTGGAATGGTATTTTCAATTATGATAATACAATAAGATATTATACCTAAATACCACAACATAATAATCCATGTAAGGATGGGACATAATGTTCATAAACACAATAGACATCATTTGGGAATTCATGAGACTGAACAACATAAAAAAATACTCATATATACTATACATACAATGAAAGGATGTATGTAGAATGTCTTTAGGTCATACACACACCATATGATATTCTAGCCTTAAATAAATATTGGAGAACACATAATCTCCACAAATCTAATTGAATAGGTCATGTATCTTTCATAACATATACAAGTTTTTAACATTCATATGGTTCAGTTATTGATAGTACATGCATATTATATGAGTATTGCCTATATTTTTTTCATTAATGGACATGGAACCCCCACTGAGAAGTACATGGTCTTATAGACCCCTTCACCTCCAAAATCTATAGGATCCTCTTGAGCTCATGAAATTATTTCACATCCATCTTGTAAGGAGGAATAGAGAATAGTGAATCTAATAGAACTAGATTGCTAGGAAAATCCACCTTTATCTAAGGAATTAATCTAGAAATGTAATTTGAAAACTTGTACCAAAATATCTCAACCATTGGATGAATGTATGCATGACTAACACCCTGATCATTCAAAAATAAAATAGTTATATGGGATGTCATTTCGACCAGACAATGATGATCTAATATCGTTCGACTCGCCAAGACATCCAATTCACCCATTTGAGTACACTGCACCCTTGGGTGACGTAATATAATTCTCTGGTAATAATAGTCATTGCATTATCAATACGCTACAATAAAATATATTCTGAGAATAATGTCAAGTGTTATAATCGCAAGGACCTATAAACTCAAAAAGATGTGACACCAACCATCATTAAGGGGTGCTCCACACAGATGCCCACAACACCCATTATTATTCAAAACAATGTTTCTATCATCATAAAACCCTAAAAAAGAAAAAAAATAAGCCCAATTATTTTAACCACCATTGCAGATATAAAACAATGTGATGCACATATATCCAAGAGAGAATATGCAATCATATAGGGTACTAAAATTGTACCTCTCACCACAGATAGTCAAACATCCTTATATTTGCATAGTATGTTCTACATAATAGAACTAGACATAACAAAACCTATAATAGAACCTCAATGAATGGAGTATTCCAACTCTGATGTCTAGGTGTAATTAGTGTCCGAATTCCTCTGCCAATGCTACCACTACCTCATCTTAAACGACCTACACTACTCTAGATCCATGCTTGATGTGAATTTCAGTATCCTACTCCACATCCTGATGACCGAGATGACACCCTATAACTCACAGGTGGATGGAAGGTCCTAAAAACCCACTGCCTAAGGCCCATCATGTTGCATGTTGAGCACACGATTTGGTCACAGCTGCACTGATTATTCATGTGTCCACACCGAGATCACTGATGAAAAAAACCAAGCTTCCAGTTACCATAGTCTATCTGGAACTAATCTCACAAGAAACCTCAAAATGGAACTTCCATCTCGAATATGTAGATCGATTAGGTATAGAAACATAACTACCCAAATATAATCCCCATCCCCCCCTCAAGTTCAAATATATAATCATTGATGGATTAACAACCCCTGATATGGAAGCCAATCTGAAAAGGATGAACATAGATTGGATAGAAAATATGTGAACATTATCAATGTGTCTCTTTCTAGACATCTAAATATAAAGGAACATCATTGCACCATGTTGCATCTTTGGAATGAATTTCATGTACTCAATAACTGTCATCATGCCCTTCTCTAGACACATTAATTCACTATACTGATATGACCACATAGTCTTGTGGCAAACATATAGAAATATGTGGTTCATGAAATCAATCCAACCTATATCCCATTACCTGTTATCATGGTTCAAAAAATCCCACTAAGGATTTGTTATTCCACGTTGCCTTTATGTCGTGATCTGGGCCCTCTAGTCATGAGGCATCTCTAGATGCTCAAAAATTGGTAACATATTCTCAAGCCATTTTCTCTATAGCCTGTGGACATACATACCACCCCCCAAAGGGAGGATGATGTTGTTAGAACACCAACATCATCTCATCCATAATTAAGGAAGGATCGGGTTCCCCTTGAATAGTCTTCATGTAGTGAAATAACGACTCCTAGAATTGCACCCAATCACCTATGTCTAAAAACCCTCTAGATTCATATCAATTACTAAGGGTGGATCAATGTATAGACCACAGACCACCACCCCGTGTGACATGTCATCGCCTCCCTCACAACGTACCCCTAGAAGTTAACATGGGGGAATCTCCCTACAATGACAATAACACACCTTAGAAAACAACAAAATCAAGGTTCAAAGATCAAAATTATATTTCATGTCAAAACCCTAAAAAACCAATTCATCACATAGATACTCCAAAATTCAAGATAGTATAAATTAAATCCCCTAAAGAAAACTAGAAACACTTCCACTTTTCCACTCAATATTCTTCCCTTGGTCAAGTCTCTAATCACAATTTTAGGATTCCATTTCATGTTCAAATTTTAATTATTCAGAAAATTCAATCATGTTTTACCAATTACGAATCCTTCAGGTCCCATAAAACCTCATTTACCCAAAACATGGTTCTCAATCAGGCCATATATATAAATTTCACATTAGTATATTCAGATCTTTGGTTCATTGTTTCAACTATATTAGGGCCCATGCACATTATGAATTGAAAGAAGAAATCACTCATCTATCCACTACATCGAAAATACTACAACAACAGGCACAAATATCCCAACAACTATCAAAATAGCATGCAATAAGTAATTAATCATAAATGGTATGCCACAATACATGGAATGAAATTTCAAATAAGTTCCTATATGATGCATGAGATGGAATACCATCATATAATTAGGTTGTAACATATATAATACCCACAATTTCATCATCATTAATATAATAAATAATGTGCATCCCCAAATTGTGAAATAAAATCAACTATAATATTCATAATCCATGAAATCAAAATTCCATTCTAGGAAATTTGAACTATACAAATACATGGGGCAGCTACTCCCTAGAACATCATAATATCAAATTGCATTTTCCTCATATTCATTATTATTGGTTTAAAATAGTTTTGAAAAAAAAACACTCCTATGATACCACTTTGTAACATCCTTGTCTCGGATACCACTCAATAGTTCCCTGATCAAGCTTATTTACATGGCCTACATCACATATCCCCAAATTCCAATGGCTGAAAACTAGTGGCAAGGTCCTTGGAGAGTCATTGGGGAGACTACACCTTCATTACCAGAGTATATCAAAAGGGAATCCAACACATTCAGTAGTTGAAGCAAATAAAGAAGCAGTCAACTGAATGAAAGGAATGAAAGATAGAAATATAAAACAATCCAAAAGTGTCTCATATAAAATTATTAAGATGATATATGTATATATAAATAATCCATATAAGTACATGGAAATACAATAAAATACATGATTACAAATAGAATATAAATACCAAATGTCCTAATTGTATTTCCATATATAGCTTGGTCTCATTATCCACTGCTCTAAAGAAACTATTAACAACATGAACTGGGTAACCTACCCCCACCATCACCTATAACCATGTAATCTATTTTAATCACCATGGATTCCAAAATACGATGTGAGATAAAAATCCCAGTAGGAACCCACCGATAATTCTATATAATTCTATCCAGAAATATACAATATGATAAAAATGTTATGAAAATTAATAACGTATGTGTGAATATCCATCGAATTAGTCTACGGCAAAAAGTGTTAGCTCTGAACAAGGAATCTATATGAAAATCAATCCCAGAGCTTGACCTTTCTGTATATACATCCATATAAAAAACCCACGACCATGCTCGATAATGAATTTCATCCCAAACCCACATCCCAATCGTACAACCATGTCATGAATCCCAAGTATTTGTCATATAGTAATTTGTAGACCATGAAGGATCAGATTCAAGTTAAAAAAGACCAAGGATTACTTTTCAAGTCCCTATAGAATATCGAAAGAAACATATAATAGGCACTGGTTGGAGTCATGGGAGCATGTGTACTGACATGTCCTACGGGAGTCCAAGCAAGCCGGGTCCATAAGGTTGCAAGGCCTGAGGCATCCCATATTATCAAGACCCATGGGTCATAAACAAATCAAGCTATCAAATGTCATGTTCCTAATCAATTGATATTTTTCTAGGGAATCTATAACTTATTAATTCAAAACATTCATCAAATCAAACCACATGATTATACCTACTCATATAAACCATTCCATTTCTTTATGAGTATACACACTCAAACAAACTATTTCATTATAAAATATGATTTTACAAACCCAGTCATCACAATTAGAAATAAGTATTAAAACAAAATCATATTGGTATACCCACCCATATAACAACAACATTTCATTTAATAAGTATACCCATTCACAATTATAACACATAGCAAGAGTATACCCACTCATGTTTACAATTCATTTTTAATCGATCCAAATGGGTATTCCCACCCATATTCCACCAATTAAAATTTATCACTCTAAATAGTTTTACCCACCCAAAAACCATAATTGAAAAAAATTCCTTTATGAAAGTTAACAACAACCAATTTGTATAACCACTAATGTAATCAATTCCTTTTAGTCTATTTACTCAATTATACATTTATTACATGAGGAATTTTCAATAAGTACAATGCATGGGTTAACATATTGGTTTGGGAAATGGGTTCAAATGCTGTATAAAGAATCCTGTAGTATTCCCCACAATGTATCATTACATATATTAAAAATAACCACATCAAAAATGGAGTTTCACAGAAATGTATGGAGGGAAGTATAACATTTGATCACTCTAAAAAGAACCAACTGACAAAAGAAAAGTACATACCACCTACATCAGCTTGATAGTGGAGAAATCATCTAATATCAAATTATTAATCACCATACTTTAGGTGAAATATGAAGAACAGATGAATAATGTCGTAGTAGGGAAGATGACCCTAAAATCAAGTTCTAAAATCCATTTCATGAATAATCAAGAAAGGATACAAAGTAACGTAGTCCCTACCAATGAAAATATGATGAGACAACCAAAGACCATATTGGATGTTAGATAATGAATAAATCCTAATGACTAGATTGAGATTCAAAAGGGGCTCCCATGTATGAACCCCCCAATGTGAAATGATTAGTGGGAGGATATTTATTTGGTTTTAATATAATAGGGCTGATAATTTCATTTTACCCAAATAAACTGGGTCGCATAGTTTTCATGCATGGTTTTTATACACATTGGTCATTACTGATAGTTGATGAAAGTACATATGTTAACTCATATATTAAATCCCACACAGTTTTATGATTGTGCGGTAATAGTGTGGCAGGTCTACTTCAATGTTTTTTAATTTTAGTAGAGTTTCCACATGGATCTATGTCTAATACCACTTGTTATAATATGGTCGTGTAGCTAATATACCCCCACTATCCATCGTTTAATGGTTTTTTGTACCTTCTATCCTGACCTCATAGGTTCTAATAACTATGAAACAAGTCATAACTAGCCCAAAACCTAGTTTCGGACTCAGAACGATCCTGTGACACCTCAAAAATTTCAATAATCTAAAAGGGTTGTCACAATAGTCCATAAAAAATATTT
Source organism: Viscum album (assembly GCA_963277665.1). Lineage (NCBI taxonomy): Eukaryota > Viridiplantae > Streptophyta > Magnoliopsida > Santalales > Viscaceae > Viscum > Viscum album. Next base: position 879,680,442 of record OY728148.1, on the reverse strand, counting down.
TAAACATTAAATAATGGGCTCTAATCATCATTATAAAACATGGTTTCTTACAATTTTATTAATAATTCATTATTTAAAAAATTATTCAACTTGATAGTTGTTTAATTTTTTGGCATGTTTTGATTTGATTGTTCCAAAAAATGTAATTTGATTAATTTTTTTCATTATCTCTATAATTTTAATCATGCAATATGTTTCATATTTAATAATATTGTAAAAAAATTATAACTCTTCATATTCATTAGTGGTGAATAAAATGAATTACATCACTTTGTGGAGTCTGTATTAATACATACAAAAATGTGATGTGTCAATATTATAATGAATGGATGTAAAGATATTTAATTACTAATTCACCTTTAAAAAATAATTGGTTAATCATACATGTAAATTATACTGATTTACCCAATTATAATTACAATCCTTGTAAAAAATGAAAATTGAGTCACATTGCTTCATAGTGGTTGTATCCTTTATGTACAAGTGGGAGACATTATCATTTTACAATAGATGGAAATGTAAAAATTTAAATAATATATTATAATTCAATAAAAATTAAAAATATACAATATATATATATATATATATATTATTAACATACAAATAACCGTACCAGAATGGTTAATATAAAATGTTAGAGTGCATCATTTTAGGATGTGGTTGTATGCATGTATGCTCGAATAATGATTCTGTTTAAATTTTAATATTAGTGAGATTAATAATGCTTATTCCATAAAAATAATTTAACTATATAGTTTATGTTAATTTTATTTCATAATAATGGATAACATTTAATTTAGTTAGTTATAAGTGGAAAGAATATTAAAACACTTGGTTATGACCTATACGACTTCTTGGGACAACCTCCTCTGGATAACACATTAGTCCTTTTTCGATTGGTAATTTGATCATTCTAAGAGCTATAAAACATGGTTAATAATGGAAGGAGTATATTTTTCGGATTTAATATCAATTATAGAGTGGTTTTGAAGTTTTAATAACATAGTAGTGGTGGTTTCCTATTATAAGGGAGGAGGAGGACATATTTTGAATATTTCAAAAGATTCCAATATATTAATTTATTACTAAAGGAATGTTTCTCCAAAATGAATTCTACATGAATTAAATATTATTTAATGTTGAAATATATACATAAATTTTAATTTAGGAATTGTTTTTTAATATACTAGCCATTATTGTTTCATTTTTAATCATTTCTTTCTTGCCTTAACTCTACCTTGGAAACTGTATTTTTTATGAATCATTCTATTCATAACCAACTATATATATGTTGAACAAATTATATAAGATTATTTATGCAGAATAAAATTAAATGAGGCATATTTAAGGCTTAAATTTTAATATGTTTTAGAAAATCATTTTGATATATTTGTGCAAAAAAAACAGTTTTTATAAAAAATGAATCTTTTAACCATTAGATTGAGATTAGTATCATTCCATTCAAATTAAATAATATAAAATATAATTTATTATATATTATTATATATATATATATAATATAATAATTTCACTACAAAATTCATCAATTGAGATGAATTTCAATTTTTTAAAAAGAATCCTCTCTGCATAAAAAATAATTTTTCAAGACAACATCCCTTTTTACATTCAACTACATTAATTTTCATTTATAAAAAAATTATAACCCTTTAAATTCATTTATAAATGTGTAAAAATTATTTTCAAAAATAATATTTATTATTATTTATACAAAAACAACTTTATAGGTTCTAAATGACTCATAAAATTAAAAAATTTAATATTATATATTTGTTCGTTTAAATACAATATCAAGTGAAAAGAAACTATTCAATGAAATAAAATTTAATTGATGATATATATATCATATATACTATGGTTTCAAATTATAACAACACTTTAATAGGTTATAATCTAAATTTTCATTACTCTGATACAAGCATCAAAGGGAACTTTTGGATCATCACATCAATAGGTTCCCATATTTCTTCCGAGAATTTAAGATTCCTCTTAAGAAAATTATCAAACTAAGTTGTATACATTTAGATATCATTGTCTCTATAAAAAAATTATGGGTTTTTCCTTAGTAAAATGATCATGTGAAACTATAAAAATTTTGAGTTTAGAAAATTTTAGTTATTAGGTATGCACTTCATCAGTAGTGATACATGGAACAAATAATGAACACGAGAGAGGTTTGGAATATACACATAAGTATATGAAGCCATTCTGATATGATTTAGAATTAAAATGTGTGTAATATATGTTGAAAAAATATTCCAAAATTCCAAATCTCCATGACTTATCCCACATAAAAATTCATATTTATACATTGGCACCAATATTTTTATTCAGATCACACCCAAAATTGTATTCACAACATTTTTATCAACTAAAAGTTACCTTGTTGTGCTATTAAATAGATATATCATTATTTCTAATATCATATACTATATCATTTCATGATATATTTATTTATCCAATATTATAGAAGATCACATGATTTATCAACATCTTTATTATATGGATTTATTAGGATCAATATAAAATCATGAGTGAAAGAAATTATTATAAGTCAATTCAACAATAGTAATGTATTTATCTGAAGAACTTATAAATTCCTCATAATATGATCTCAATATATAATTTATGGTTAAAATATTCCTCTCAAACATACCATTATTCAATGTATGATGATGATTATTGAATCATAACACTTTATCTAGATCTTATTAATGGTTATAATATAATTTCAATTTAATATTTAGATTTTGGATATATTAAATATATTATAGTACTCCATATAATCATATAATGAACATAATTTATATCCTAGAAATGTTATCCAGATATATATATATATTTTAATGGTGGTTAAATTTTTTTATTTATTAAAGTTATTCACTACAACTCAAATTACAATATGACCCTAAAATGTTTTTGGGTTTTAAAAAAATAAATATATTCAAATTTTTTAAAATTTCTATTTTGGTATGAGTAATGGTTTTTACATCCCCTTAGAAAAATGCATCCAAATTATAACTTTCTAACATACCAATAATCAAGATACACTAATTTAGTATTAAACTTAATTTCATCCCATAGGAAATACTCATTCAAATCGCTAACAATATTCAATCATAAATTTTGAATAATGAATAATATTTTGTGATATTTTCATAACAACACCATCCTCAAAAATAATATTGAATTAAAAAATACTAGGTTCCTAAACATTATTGTTCCATTATAATCATGTTTTAACTCAAGAAGATTTCTCACATTTTTTCAGTTTCACGTCTTCCTTCTTCACTTCATTAATACCTCCATGGATGGATAGATCAATATTAATCTGTGAATGATATGTTCAATCCTCCATCATCATGATTTTCTGTTTAATATTTTACAAATCTATAAATAAGGTCTCTTTTTAAAGCATCATTCTAGACAAACAAAATTTTTCTTTACAACACATAACATTAACTACATTCATTTCCTTCATATGATTGTAATGTATTGTGAATTCATAATATTTAAATAACTCTAACAATCATTGATGGTGTATGTTAAACTAATTGTTTTTGAATAAATAATTTATAATATTATTATTACTATCATAACTACACTATTTACCATGATAAAAATCCCTCTTAATTTTCAATGAAAAAAATTCAACTTATAACTCCCGATCATGAGTTAGGTATGTTTTATCATGAATTTTCAATTGGATGGAGTAATAAGCTATCACCATTATATTATGAATGAAGATGAATCACAATCACCTCTTCAACTAACCTCTATAAATCTGAAACACTTTTATACTATAGGATAGTGTATATAAAGATTCACGGATAATGTTTACAATCAATTCCATGAAAATAAGATCATGTTTACCTATCCAAAAAAACATCACTCACTTTCATGTCAAATTTCGTATTGGAATTGAGAGTTGTGATAAAATTTTCAAATTTTTCAATCATATCATTCTCTTATAAGATAACATTGCATCTCAATCATTATGGTTTGCATGATTCATTTTTTGAAAACTTCTATCTTTAGACGATACAGTCATATTCCCTCAAATGAGATTATATAAACTAATAATTATTCTTGAATTATACAAGATAACTCCACTATAGATTCAGCCTTTTACCACCCTTAGACTTATTAACGCTAGTCAAAATCAATGATAATGCCCCACAAAATCAATTCTAAAAAAGTGAAGATAAAGGGGACATATATTAGTGCTACAAAAATAGATGATAAAGGGCGTATCATTATCTGGGCTAAAAAGGTTCTAATAATGGCACCTTTATCAATACTAAAATATATATCATAATTAACCCCATAGTGGATAACTAGGATGAAAGAACCCCTTATCTATATTTTTCTAGAGATTCCTTTTGAAAACACGAAGCTCAATTAGGAATATAACAAATGGAGCCTGTGATTTATTCTTTAAAATGGTTTATATTTTTATTGGAACATTAGCATAAAAATTAAGAGGTTGAATAATGAGATACAAATGGAATAGCTCCGTATATTTCTTGAAAATGAAAAAAATATCAACGTTTAGTTTCTCCTCAATAATTTGAGATATATATACCTCATTAATAGGTATTAATCTTATATAATATAATACATATTCATTAAGCTTTATGAAACATCATATAACCAAGATAAGATCATAGGTTTACTCGGTATATCAAATGTAACTTCCTTTCTGTTAAAATTTGTATGCGATCTATACTAATAGAGGTGGTAGATGACTAAAATGAAAATAAAATTAAAATTTGGGAGGAATAATGATATTTTTATGAACTCTATTACCCCAAACATCAATATTTGATAGCTTGAAAATATGAGATGAAATTATCATACCATTATTTGTTATCACTGGTAACAACAGTTCTAATCATTGGGTTATGGATGTGATAACACTATAATAATATTAATTATTAAAGATATTGTATATCAGGAATAATTAAAAAATCTAAAATTCTATATTGGATGATAAGGGAAACATTATTCACATTTTTCTCCTTTCCCACTCTAGTATTTTTGATTGCATTATCTTTCCCATTTTACATTGATGTTAGAGGTTATCTAGGAATATTATCCCCATTTTCCCTTGTATTAGAGAAATAACTAACATAATTCCCAAACATCAGGAATTTAAACAACGTATGTGTTGGTGGTGTAGTATGTTGAGGATTATATCCATTCATTTCATTGATTTTCATTTTCATGTCACATTGACATCATTTTTTTGGATTTCTATTTCTCCCACAATTAAAACATATTTACAACATATCCCAATTATTTCAATCACAATATCCAAATATTTTATCACATATCTGATTGAAACATTTTATTCCTTCTTTGTGAAATACCGAAATATCCCCAATGAAACAATATATTCCCTTTATTGTAATTAAAACCAATAAAATTATAGTTTTCGACTTCAATTTAAATATTGACTTCACATATTAAAATCTCTTCATAGCATTAAATGTTCTTAATATCTAATCTCATTCAAGGAAATGGTATCAGACCATTATATAATAAATCAATATAACAATTTGGATAATAAAAAATCCAGATTTGTACCTCTCATTTCTGTTAAATGTTTCCTTATATATATATATGTGTATTAATGATCATTTTATTTCAAATTTATAAAATCAATCTATATTTATTTGTGAACAGTTCATGTACGGAACGAATATACAAATAACCTCATAAAATACTCATAATATAAGGAGTTTATTAATTAATATATCTTATTATACATACTAAGAATTAGACATTGATTAGAGTAACATCAATTTTGATATAAAACTAAGAAAACACTCTCTTGGTTTGAGCTATAAAGAAAATGAAATTTAGATTCCATTAAATTGTTTTATTTCATTGAAACCAGTGGATCAATGGACCCCTAAAATATGGTTTAATTTTTTTAGATATAATATTAAGTGGCATGTTTCTCCCATGTTGATGTATTTATAATACCAGCATGATATGATTTTACACTCAAAGAATGTGAAATTTGAGTTATCATTGAAACAATATATTACATTTTAAATACCAAGTCATTTGGTTACTCATAAAGATGATAATTTTATTAGAATTCTTATTCAATTATCTATTTATTCCTTCTAGTTTGGTCTATTTCTTAAAATAAATAACATAGTGTAATCATAATTATATAATGATAAGAGTGAATAGTCAAAAAATCATGAAAAAAATTAATGATATTCCCCTATTATGAATCCTCTTGTCAATCCACGGAATTTTTTTTATATATAAGGCCTCTCATCAATATAATATATTAAATCCAGCATAAACATTTATAAATAGAATGATAACTAAAAAATAAATATCCATATGGAGTGTCTATCAAGGTGTTTAGTATTAGGATGACACATATTGCTCTAGGAAAAATAGAGTTAGAACCCACTCCATCATTTTTGTGTTATTCCCTCTTTTTATATATTCCATGGAGAAATACAACATCCCAGATCCATATAGATATGTATTTTATAGGTAAATAAAAAATATATAAAAAACCACAACTATAATATGTCATACTATACATAGTCTTGTCATCATGTTCTCTTAACATTTTTTACTAATATGAATCACTATAAATGAAAGATCCCAACACTGATATATATTCGGGAAACCAATCTATATGACACATAATATTACATCATTTAATATAAATAGACAATAAATAAAATAATTATACATGACCCAAGGGAAATAAAGATTCAATTTCTCTAGAATTTTAATAATAAATTTTTGATTTATAAATGGTCATCCACATCTCCAAAAATGTTTTTTAAATTAGTATCCTTAAAGAGATATCAATCATATAACCGAATATTTTAGAATTAGTAATTCAAACGTCTAAATGGATGTTTTATATGCCCAGTATGTTAAAACATATGAGATATTAATCAATAATTATACATGTGCATATGGGTTTGAAGACACAATAAGGATAGGTTTTCATCAAATATATTTTCCATATATTTTTTCAAACTGAATATATAAAAATTGTACTAATGCATTAAATTTCATTTAATAATTAGAGGAATTTAAAGTATATTATCTTATAAGATAATATAAATTTAATTTCCATGAATAAAAATTTAGCAGATAAAATATAAAATAAATGATACTGAATAAAAAACATCTTATTACAAGTCTCATCATGATTTATAGATGAACAAATATATTATATAATAAATATATATTTTCACTTAAACTAAAAAAACTTATAAATATATATAATTTCATAATTTATTTACTCAAAACATCTCATCACAAATAAATCAATGTTTCTTTATTTTAATTACTTTTATGGGAGATACATTTTCTTATTTCATTCATATGTTGGCCCATCTATTTTGGTCTATATAAATAGACAATTATTCCATTATATCTATGATATCAATCATATCATATGTATAATATATATTCATTATGTATTCTTTTATATCTCTTTATTTAAATATGTGACAAAAAAATGAATTGCATCACTTCATGGACATGGTAATCTGTACGAATACACAAGTGAGGTTTCAAAATTCATATGGATGTAATGAAACAAAGGAAAATGATAACTAACCTTTAATAAATAATTATTATTTTTATAATAAATTATTTATTTATTGAATATTTCATTATAACTATCCATGTAAAATTAAATTTTTTATTGAAACAAAATGCCTCCTAGAGGTTGTAGTCTACACTTATACATGAGCATCATTGTAAATATTAATTGGATAGACTGAAAATAATGTAGGAAAAATATTAAAATTAAATAATAATAAATACTACACAAATATAATATCTATAATAATAAATAAATCATAAAAATCATCCATTAATGTTGGTGGGGAATCATAAAATATAATATATTGTGACATTATAATCTGAATGTACATAGAAATGATGCATTAATTTCCCATTTTGGGATAGGGAAAGATGTATATTATTTAAAATAAGAAAATTATAACATATAATTATATGTGTAATATTTTTTTTCATTCATAAAGGTTATCACTAAATTGAAGTTCGTATAAGAAGAAATAAAATTATAACACTTGGTTATGATTTGTACCACTTCTTTTGTAAACAACCTTTGTATTAAAACATAATACTTCAAATGATCGAATTTTTACCAACATAAAACCTCAATATAATGTAGAGGGCTGTTTGGAATTTATATTTGTTTATATTTTTGGATCTACATGCATTATGTTGTGTGGGGAAGATAGGTGAGGTGGTTCACTATCATATGAGAGTGAGTGGACACACATGGAATTTTTCAAATGATTAAAATATATTAATGTATTAATCAATTAAAATGCATCAAAAAGTATCAAAATAATAAACAACATGATATCGGATATAAATATGAACATAAAATGATATTTATAACAATAATAATTTCATTTTAACCCTTCTAATTTTATTTTTAACCCCATTATTGTAATTTAACTCTTACTGTGTTACTAATTTGTTTTCCAAAGATAGTATTTATAATGTTGAAAATTAGTTTTAACTTATTAGATAATATTAGTTAATATAATAACACATATGAGATCAATTTTAAATTATAAAATTTCTATAAGTGATTTAAATTAAATTTAAAATAATATCACAAAGTGATATAATTCATTTTAAAAAAATGCATTTTCATTAAAAAAACAAATGTTCTACAAGATTCCATTCTATGTAAAGTAATCGAATAGATTTTAGTATATTTTATTTAATATAAAATCTATAAATTTTAGTAAAATCATTTATCAGTAGCGATTCATTTAATTTATTAAAAAAATAATTTTTGTGAAAAAATAGGGTTTCAAATGAAAAATAATTTTTCCTTCAAATTCATTTATTTTATTTTATAAATTAGTAATAAATAGTGATTTCATTATATACATATGACCAAATTTTGAATAATTTATTTATTTCTATTCAAAACCTAAAATATATAATCTATTTGATATCTTTGACATTAAATACTAATAATCCCATATTATATCATTGTCCATTTAAAAATTATGTTTTATATAATTCAGCGATTATAAAAATAATATTTATTTAGAAAGAAATATTTTATAGTATATCATGTTGATTTATATTATATCTATTTTGAGTGAAAGAAATAATTTTTCTATAAATAGTGATGACACATGTCTGCATATTATTTTTTCCTCCTTAGGATACTCCTGACATGAATTTAATATGAAAATTATAGATGATTCACTTGTTCATCACTATTTTAGGCCAATATAACATATTTTTTTCACTTATTTTGTTTAATTTTTTAAAAAATATATTATCTTTTAGTCTTTCAAAAGATTTTAATTCATTTTTTATCCTAGTGTTTGGTAGGTGGTTGATTTATTTCATTATATAGGAAATTATAAATTGGATTTTCATCACATCAAATTTTCTTTTAAAAACACTATTACATTCTATGAAATTCATTTCGAAATATTATTAATCAATGTGTTTCCATATATAAATATTAAAATGACTAACGCGTTCATAATATGGGTGATGAAACACTCTTATTGGCTGAATTTTTAAAATCATATGGGAGTGTTGTCTTAATATAAATTCATGTTTTATAACATTGGGTATTATTTTATCTTTATTATTAGATGAATTTATTTATCATGGAATCATCCTATAAATATTTAATAAGATTACATTGGGAACACATTACATAATTTCTCTAATTAGATCCATTGATTTTTGTATATTTAAAAAATTCAAATCATCGGTATAGATGAAATTCTTCTAGAACCTACTATAAGGTAAATGACACTTTTATTAAAAATTAAGACCCCTTGAAAACATCAAAGATAGTTTTCTTTGGAAAGGATCATGAAATGGTCAAAGTGCATCAAATAGAACATTGAACTTGATGATATTTTTGAGGTTACAAAAGTGATTTTGGACATATATATGATAGGTGGACATGAAATTTAGTGGTATTATTTTATCCTATATGATAATTTCATTTAATTTACTCTATAGGGAGGATATTTAAATGTTAATTAATTTAATAAATTTATACAAAAATATTAATTGTATAAATAACAACTGAATTATTCTATGTTAAAAAAATTTAATTTCTATTGGGTAATATAAAACACAATTTTATAATATATAAATGTTTAAACCGGGTATATTAATTAGCGAATTCTTAATGACCTATAGTATTTTGTGTAATCTGAGTAGTCAAAAAATCTATGTGGGTGACATTTTTCATTGAATAATAAGATAATATGGTGTGGAAAATATTTTTTATTATAAAGGATATAATATTAAATTGTTCATTGTGAAATAATATTACTCAACAGGTTACAAATTGTATCACATGATCTATTAAGATAAAATATCATCATAATTTTTCTAAAATTACTCACACAATTCATTTTCATAGTACTATTATGTGATTATTAATATAACATCCTTATATGGATCCTTGATATTTTAAATTAATCTATAAAATAAAATAATTATCCTTGGGGTAATTGGTTTACACAATGTTGTATTTTAAAAATCCTACCATGATAATTTTATTGATGTTTCTAAAAATGATTAATAATTTAAGCCAATATAATAATTCCAAAAACAAAATCATAGTAAATAAAAGATACACACTACGATGAATGATTATACCACTATATGGAGAACATAATATTTAGATTCTAGTTAGGCGTATTGAATAATTCGTAAGAATCAATATGAAAATTTTGTAGTTGATTAAAAATCAATGTATATGTAGTCCAAAAATTGAATATTATATGTATTAATATATCTATTATTATTTCATTTGGTTGTAGAGATATTTTGATTTTGTATAATAAATATATCACTTATTATTTGAAAATAAAAAAGATTGGGAAAGAAAATTTCTTATTTATTAATGTTAGTATCTGATACTAATATGATTTGAAACATGTAATTTAAATTTTAATTATTTCAAAATAATATTTCCATTATTCAAATAATTATATGAAAAAAATAATTTATTGTGGGGGATTCCAACATCGATTATTATAAATATAAATTAACCCTTATCATGACAAATTATGATCTATATATATATAAATAGAATAATGTGAAATGTATAATTGAATATATAAAACTAATATGAATAGGTTATAGAGATTACTATGATAATTTTATTTTAATAATTTGATAGAAATTAAGGTGGACAGAAAATAGAAACATATAGATTTACTAAACATCTGCAAAAACATTTTTATGACACATTGTATAGATTAAATCATAATTGGGCGTTATTTTTTTATTTATATATCTATATTGAAAAATTATATATATATATATATATATTTAATAGTTTATTATATATATATATATATATTAGTTTTTGGTTGGATAAATAAATAACCTGTTGGATTTTTCAAACAATATAGAGTTTGATGTCCATTGGTAATGGATCTCTATGAACTAAAACTGGTTTATTGAGAGATAATTATAAAAAATGGATAGATCATTCATGTTGCAATAGGATAGAAATTTTATTATTTTAAATTATTTAAAAACATAAAAAACTGTCACATAATTAAGTGAAAATGGATAATCACTTTATAGAATTTTCATAGAGATATTTCTCCCATAATATGGTGATGGTTAGGGTTTCTATTAGAGATTCGTATTACCTTGTATTCATTATCAATACATCTCTCTTGAACTCCATATCATTAACTTTTATATTCGTTTCATGAGTGATTAGACATTTTTTATATAATTATTCTGGTTTATGGTCCAACTCGATTATAATAATGTGAATTTACATTTTGATTATCTATGTGGTTATGGAGTTGTGACAACATGCTTATGGAGTAGAGGTCTATAGACATGAAAACCTACCACCCTTCTTATTAAACTGGAATATCATGATTTTCAACCCCATTAATACTCATCCATTATTAGGATTGTTTCTAAATAAATATACTAATGTTATATATGATGATTTAAATGTTTGTATTCTTTTACTGATATCCTTTTTTATAGGAAATGAAATGATTTGACAGAATATAAGTCCTAATATATTGACTATTTAAATTATTACATACTTATTCAATTTTGGAATTTGATTTTCTTACCCACAATTCCTCTATTATGGTCAGTTATTAATTTTATTTAAGGTCATCTAGATATTTAAAATTATTCATTTAGGGGATGTTGTGATATTTTCATTTTCATCAAGGATCAATTAATGGGAAGCAATAAAAAAATATCCGAAATCCAATTATTGTGTGACAAATTATCAATTTTTAATGTTGGTACATCAATTACATATATTAAAATTTTACTGAAGTGAAATTGTATTAATTAATCATGGATTTTCTTACGTATATTGATTCACTAATAGAATATTTTTTTAAAAATATTATAATTTTTCTATGGGTTTCATAGTATACCTTTCTTATTTGACAATTTCCAATGACATTCGTATTTTCAACGAATTATATCGAATAATAATCATTCAATTTCATGATGGGCTTATAAATTTTTTAAAAATATTTTTTCATTTCAAAATAATTTTTATAGGTCTTTGTAATTATTTTTATTTATAAATAATATAAAATTGTGCACTTCTTGTCAAATATATTTGTCATTGATTATATCTACGAACCCACAATGAATCCCACTTTTATGAACATAAATATTTATAGTTGTTTCAATATTTTGGGGAAACATTCTTAGTCATTAATTTATTTGTGGTAATAAAATCCACGATCAATATCCCGAAAATAAAAATACAATAAAACATTTTCTTTTAATAAGTACTAATCAATATATGGACCTCACTATGAGCTACTAAAATTCTTTCTACAAGGATTTTAATTTAACAATTGAAATCATATAACATTTAAAAAAATAACCTTTTTTTCAATAATATTTGGATTGTATGACTCTGAGTATGATATAATTTGTGATACCAAACATTGGATCGAAATAATAATGATATTCTCAGATAAAAGAGGGAGGGTGAATTGTACCTTTCAAAAATACCCTTAGGAAATTTTAGAATTGTTATGTTTAACAATGATTAGTAAGATCATTCACCAGACCTCTATGAGTAACAAAGAGTTACTAGATTCTGGAATAGTGATTCCGAAAATGGAACTTATCAAATGTTACAATGATTAAGATTCTACCTTAAAGTCTATAGAATCTAAACATATCAGAGTATATGTAAGGAAGTATAAGAAATTTATAATTTCCATAAAAATACAAAAAGAAGTGGAAATAAAAGTAGTAAAACTACAAGTAAACAAACAATAACTCTTTTAACCCAAAGAGAAGGGTATCCAATAACCTTGGATAAAGGTCCATTGATTTATACATTCAAGAAATTTTGTCTTACCCACACTAGGGTAAGCCCTCAAAACGAAGATCAGAGTCTGTCTTATTATCCTCGAAAGCCCTCAACTATCAGTTAGTTGGAGCCTCTACTTCCCCAGCAAGGAATCCCTCAACTTCAAGGTGTTGGAACCTCTGTCATCCTATCCCCGAAAGCCCTTGATTGCATTCAGAAACAATTTTAGTCACACGATGAAAGTATGCACAAGGAAAAGTGTGAACAAGCTGTTAAAACTTTCTGTATGAAGATTTGAGAGTAGATAAGAGCCTCTCTCTCTAGAAATCAAATCAAGAACATATGAGCACGTTCAAATGATCTCATATTTATAGGAGAAGCTACAATGGTCGGCTCGCTCCTCCAACGGTCATATTTCTCCTTGAATTTCGAAGGGACATGTAAACGTGTCACTCAACCAACGGTTAATCAATAATTGATTGCATGAAATCGTTTTGTAATGAAACAAGTGTAAGCATTAGTAAAAATGATGTCTGTAATTTATGAAAATAACAGTTCTAAGTCTAACCAAAATAGAATTCTAATTCTATAAAAAAGAGATATTCAGATTCTGTTTTGTAGGAATTCAGAACCAGAAGTCTGTAGAAATCGGGATTCTGAATTTCTAAGGAAATTCTATGTCTTGTTTCACTAGAATTCAGAATCTGAATTTACAGTGTTCGGAGTCGAACTAGTAAGAGTTCGGAGTCTAACTCATAGATGTTTTGAGTCTAACTCATAGAAGTTCGGAGTCGAACTAGTAAGAGTTTGGAGTCGAACTCATTAATGTTCAGAGTCGAACTCATAGAAGATTGTAGTCGTACTCATTAAATTTCGAATCCATAATTCATAATTTTACATTATGAGAGTTCGTATCTAGAATTCGGTGTGGAACATTATGAGAGTTCATATCCAAAATTCACAGTAGAGCTTCATTAGAGTTCGTATCCAGAATTCGGATCCTAAAAACAGAATGCTTCATATCTAAGTATTATATGATTTCGAGGTTTTAGGTATGAATGTGATATTTTTAAATAAGAAAAATATTGATATGAGTAATGAAAATATGGTAGGGGTAAATTCATTTGTAAATGAAATTTTCCTTATAGAATTAAAATATTGATTTGATAATGTATAAGGTGTTTGTGATTTTCAAAATAAGAAGGAATTGAAAATTCATAAGGAAAGACTTATTGACTCAACAATATCCCCCTTTTTGGAAAGTGCAAACAACCTTTCAAAAAATAAATAAAATGCCTTAGAAAAATTTCATTTTACTTTGAAATTAAAACATATCTCCCTTTGTTCATAGATGACGATGAATACAAATAACTCCCCCTTAGGATTAGGAACACTAAGAATTGTATTCTGGATTTCCAGAATGGAGTTTTCATTATCATGGGGAGGAAAAACTTCGTAATAAGAAACTCCCCCTTACTTATGGATAGTTCTTAACATTGAAATTTTTCTTCTCCCTTTTAGATTTTTCCTTCTCCTTATTTGAGTATCTTTTTTTCCTTCCCCCCTTTGTGATTTTAAAAAAGAATTGAAGGGAATGGAAAAGAAATTAAGTACCTAAAACATTAGTACATAATAACACAAGATAAAACCAAACAGATATTTCATTAGAGATGAAAGAATTTTTACAAGGAAATACATTACAACAAAAATTCAGATTTGACTATTTTTCATCCTTTTTCTTGGGAATTAACTTCTTCAACAAGGTTTCAAGCTTCTTCAAATATTTCTGGTCCTCCTCATTTTTCTTCTCCAAAGCAGTGATCCTTTCTTCTTGAGCATTCAGGACCTCTGCATGGGCCTTCATGGCCTCTTCATGCACCTTTAGTAATTAATATTTCTTTTCATGCTTTTGTTTGATCTCAATCCGGATATCTCTTTCCCCCTTCAAGTTTTGAGCAACTGAGTTATGCTTCTTATTCAGATCCCTCACTTTTTGATTCCGAGTATTTTTCTCTTGGGTCAGCATATCCTAAAGATTCATCATCTTTGCATCCTCGGTGTCAAAATCATCGTTAACATTATTCTGAAAATGATCAATAACTGCCATATCATCATCAATTTTATTTAACCATAGATTGATCTTTCTGCACGATTTTCTATGGATCTCGTAATAGATAAAAAAAATTCTATGATCAACCTATATATTAACACATTTATCCATCACCATAGATAAGGATACTGATTTTTGATTAAGGATGTGTTTAAGCATCTGGCATTTGGATTCTATGGTAGGAATGATCATAATTGTTTCCTCCAAATTCTTCAAAGACCCAACAACAAAATCAGGACCCAGTGCTGATGATTTCGAATCAGAAACCTTTCATGGGGATTGTTCTTCATCAATATCCACCAGCATTCTTCTAGAAGAACCACCCACAACATTCTTCCTAATGATATAATTTTTTTGGTGTCCATAAGAACTTGCTTCCCCTTATCAACTTTCAAAACTACCTCATCAATAGATTCTCCATCGCATTCAGATACTTGAACAATCTTATCTTCATCTCGTTTCTCATTTTCTACTCTTTCTTCAAAAAAGTTATTCTCAAATCTTTCTTCTTCAAGAAATTAATTTCCTTTTTCTTACTCCTTGGTATCATCCCTCTTACCATCTTTATCATCTCCGTTTCCTAGAGTGAGAAGATTTGAGGACTCGGCCTCAGAAGTTCGGAGTTGTGGTTTTTCTGATGGATTTTCCTTCTCTTGATATTCTTCCACATGTTTAATCAAGTAATCTAGATCACCATTTCTTTCTTCTAATTCTTATACTTCTTCTCCTTCTTCTACTTACTCTTCTTTTTATTTTTTCTTCAACATATTCTTCTTATACTTCTTCACCAGCTCCTTTCTCTACTCCTTCAATAACCTCTTTCCCTTTAGTCTTTTCCAGAGTGAAGTAATTTTTTCCAGGGGTCTCCGGTAATGACTCAACAAAAAAGGTTTTCGGTACAAGAATATTCTAAGAGGCTATTTCTGTGTCTCTCAAAAGGGATTTTACATCTTCAGCTTCATATATCTTCTTCTTCATATACTTCTCTTTGTCATGTTTTTCTAACTCAGCTGCAACTTTTTCTCTTAAGGCCATAGCCTCAGCATGGACCAATCCGATATGTGGATCCCCTTCTTTCCTTTTCTCCTTATCTTCCCTCCATTTAGCAGCCACCTCATCTTGATATGATTTCTGTTTCTTCATCTTGGGAGGTGCGGATTGGGTTTCCCTAGCTTTGGGGTTCATGTCTTCAGCAACCACTTATTTCAATTTCCACTTTTTACTATCATTATTCACGATCTCACCTTTCTCTATATTTTCTGGATTGGTTTCATCCTCTTCCTCTGAAAAATTATAAAACTCTTCTGTTTCCTTGGAATATGTCATATTCATCTTTTTCAAGGTATCATCACTAACATGCATAACCTTTCAATTCTGAGCCTTAGACATACATGCAATCTTGAAATAATCTAGACACCAACTTTCAACTTTGATAGTAAGGCATGGTACATGATGATTTCAGCTCTCAAATTTCCTTCCTTGATATCCTTTATTATAACAAGAACATGCCTCATCAGATTTATTTTTTGTAGATTCACCCAGAAGTCTAAGAAATATATAACACTTTTCTCCAGGGTATCTTTATCACCCTTTCTTGGAACCAAGAAACCTTGTACTCACAACTGAAGAATATGATTATTAAAATATAGATGAGAAATCATGGCTGTCTATAAATCATGAAGCACTGACACTCCAAGGCCTTCACCTTAACAAAACTACCTTGATCATCCAGATGTTTGTGTGAGAAAAATTCACCTTCTCCATCATATTCCAGCCCCACCATGCTTGTTGCCTGGGTGTATGTAAGTTTGTATGTCTTGCCATAAGACTTGAAAGAAAAATTTTCTCTTCCCTCTTCCTCAAAGAAGCATGCTAATTCATAGAACCCTACAAGTTACAAATGATTGACCATATCTTGAACACTTGTCTTGGATACACAAACATTTTCCCACACATTCACCTTGATGTTCTTAGAGATTATTGAATCGTACTTGTAAATGTTTAGATGGACAAGTCTTTCTTTGTACACTTGACATTTTGAAATTGGCTTCGTGGTAGAAATATCTTGGGAAGTAGCTTCTACAGACATTCGGAATGGAGGATCACTAAAATATTTTCAACGACCATTAAGAACTGTGGCAGATCTACAAGACGCGAGGGCTTGGAGATCGATGTGGGACATAAATGGGGGTGCCTTATAGATGGCGATGAAGATGAAATTTCAGCTTCCAATAAACAATATAATTGTTTGGAAGCTTTTTGATCTGATCTGACAGTCGAAAAACATACCAGTAAGGAAATCATGAATCCGATATTTTGAGGTTTTAAAAAAATTTCAGATTTAAGAACAAAAAAAATACGAGAAATTTTAAAAGAAAAAGAAACTACCAGCAACTATAAATGACTACAAATACTTAGGCAAGGAAATCAAACCTTTTAGATTGTCTAGGATGTTTATTCTTAAAAGGTAATATTTTTCTTGAAGAAAATTTGACTACTAAAAAAAACACTATGAAAAACTCACTAAGAAAAACTCTAGTACAACAATTATGAGTAAGGAAATTCTATTACGAAAATTCTCATTACAAAAATTCTCCTTACGAAAATTCTCTGTACGAAAATTTCTTTACGAAAATTTCAGGTAGGAAACCATCATTACGAAAATTTCTAGTATGAAATCATCATTACGAAAATTTCCCGTACGAAAGCATCAATTTGAAAATTTCCATTATGAAATATTCATTATGAAAATTTTCTATACAAGGTCTTCATTACGAAAATTTCGAGTACGAAAACTTCATTACAAATTTTTTTAAAGACTCATTACGAAATTTTTTGAATGACTCATTACGAAATTTTTTGAAAGATTCATTATGAAAATGTTTGAAATACTCATTACAATAATTTTTGAAATGATCGTTACAAAAAATTTTGAAATGATCATTATGAAATATTTTGAATGATTTATTATGAAAATTTTTGAGAGACTCATTATGATATTTTTTGAAAGACTCATTACGAAAAATTATGAAAGACTCATTATAAAAAAAATTTAATGACTCATTATGAAAATTTTGAAAGTATAATTAACAAAAGTACCCCCCCTATGAAAATGATTTTATTACTATATGGAAAATGGTTCAACAAGAAGTTAATGAAGGTAGATTACCTCACGATTATTATTCCTAACTTCTATTATATGTATTCATATCTATTGGAGGGTAAATATTTTTTGAAAATGTCATCAAGTTGATCTAGAATTCCGATAAACTAAAGAATGATATCTCCCTTTTGTGTGTGATCCCTAAGAATGTGATGCCTAATATCTATATGTTTTTCACGGGAGTGATGTGAAAGGTTTTTACTAAGGGAAATAGAACGTGTGTTATCACGCTGAATTTGAGTTTAGTAAAACTCAAGCCATAAACTGTGAGTCTGTGTTGCATCCACAACACTTGATCACAACAACTTCTAGTTGATACATATTCAGCTTCATCAGTGGAGAGTGCTACAAAATTTTGCTTCATGCATGACCATGAAAATAACGAATCTCTTACGAAATGACAAGTTCCGGATGTAATCTTTCTATCCATTGTACATCCACCAAAGTATGTATCTGAAAAAAATTTTAAAACCAAATCATTTTCAGAAGTATAAAATAGTCATATATCCATTGTTACCTTTAAGTAGCGAAAAATTATTTTCACTGCCTTTAAATGCGATTCCATAGGGTTGTATTGATATATTGCACATAAGCATACTGAAAACATCATGTCTGGTCGACTGGCTGTCAAGTATAGTAGACTTCCTATCATACCTGTAAATGATTTTTGATCTACTGGTTTCCCATCTTCATCAAGATCAAGTGTGTTTGAGGTACCAATAAGAGTACATATACTTATAGTGTTGTCATACCCATACTTTTTAATAAGAAATTTAATATACGTATGTTGGGATATGTAGATTCCTTATGGTTTTTGAGAAATTTGAAAAGCAAGAAAAAATGTTAACTCACCCATCATACTCATTTCCGAATCATATTTCATTATATCTTCAAATAAATCAGTTAAATACTGCTGAGTTGAACCAAATATAATGTCATCAACATAAATTTGAACAATCATAACATTTTTCATATCTTTATTTATAATAAGGGTTGGATATGCATTTCCCATAACATAGTTATTTTGAAGAAAATATCTCGTATGTATATCATACCAAGCTCATGGTTCTTGTTTAAGTCCATTCAACGCTTTGGTATGTCTAAATGCATAATTAGGATATTTTGTATCTTCAATGCCAGGAGGTTGTTCAACAAAAGAATCCTCTTGAACATAACCATTAAGGAAATCACATTTCACATCCATTGGAAAAAGCTTGAAATTGAAGAATGCTGCAACGGCATGTTAAATACGAATTGATTCAAGTCTAGATACTGGAGAAAAGGATTCTTCATAGTCTATTCCATCTTGTTGATTGTAGCATTTAGCAACTAATCTAGCTTTATTTATTACGATGATTCCATTTTCATCACCTTTATTTCTAAAGACCCATTTTACTCCAATAACAGAAGTTTCCTTAAGTCTTTCAACCAAGGTCCAGACTTTATTCCTTTTGAATTCATCTAGATGATATTTCATGGCTTTAATCCAATCATCATCACCTAATGCTTCATTATTGCTTTTTGGATCTAATTGGGAAAGGAATTCTAGATTCTATAATTCACTTCTTAAGAAACTTATAGTTTTTATGGGTTGATTGAGATCACCAATGATACTATCACTGGGATGATTCTTAGAAATGACTGATTTGGGTTTTTTAAAACATGTTCATCAACATAGGGTAGGAAATCATTTGGGATAAATGTTTCAGAATTATCTTCTTGAAAATTTTCTTAATCAGAATTATTTTCTATCAAAGGATGATATTCAGTTTTTGAAAACACACCCAAGGATGTAGGTTGGGGTTGTTTGAAAACAAAAGGATCAGTTTCATAAAATTTGACATGTACTATCTCTTCAACAGTGCAACTATTTTTGTTAAAAACTGTATAAGCCTTAAGTGTTGTGGGGTAGCCTAAGAAAATTACATCATCATATTTTGGTGTGACTTTTTGTAAGTTATATTTAGTATATAGGATGAATACATTGGAACCAAAAACATTAATGTAGGAAAGTATAGGATTTCTACCATTCCATAACTCACAATGGGATTTATTAAGAAAAGTTCGAATTAAACCTCGATTTATAGAATAATAAGTAGTACTTACAGCTTCAACCCAAAATTGTTCGGCAAAAGAATACTCACACAACATGGATCTTGTTATATCTTGAATAATTCTATTTCTTCTTTCAAAAACACCATTTTGTCGAGGTGTTCTGGGTGCTGAGAAGTTGTGAGTAATACCTTTTCTAGTATAAAAAGTTTCAAAATCATAATTTTTAAATTCTATTCCATGATCACTATAAATTATTTTCAATGGAAGGTTTTTATCATTTTTTTACATAGGCTATAAAAATTTTGTAATAAAAATATGATTCAGACTTCTTTGATATAAAATAGACCCATGTAATTCTAGTGTAATAATCAATTGAGAAAAATTCATAGTAATTGCCTCAAATGTTTCCGGTTTGTGTTGGAAGAAAAATATCAATGTGCACCAACTGTAGTGCATCAGTTGTTGAGATTTCATCGATTGATTTGAAACATAATTTATGTTTCCTTCCATATTGAAAATGTTCATAGATTTTTGAAGAATCAAATATATGCTTTGGTAGATCCTTAACTAAACCTTTCTTAGAAAATTTGCATAAGTTCCAATGGTTAGAGTGTCCTAACCTTCTTTTCCATAAACAATAATGATCTTCTAGTGCACTAAGGCAAGGTAAGTCTTGGATACTAATTTATTCTAAGTATAATGTGTAAACATTCCCTTTCATTTTGAAAAAAAGAATAAACTCTTCCTTTAATTGTGTACTAAGAACTTATCATTCCTAAAATTCACAAGGTATCCTTCATCCCATAATTGACTTATGCTGACGTTGTTGTGCTCATGAACTTTAACATATAACACATTTCAAATCATTGTTCATCCATGAAGAATGATGTTACCTATACCAATAATTTCTCCCGAAGCATTATCTCCAAAAGTTAGTTTTCCTCCTTTAAACATGATAATCTTTTAGAAATAGCTTTTGTTACTAATCATATGTCATAATCATACACTATCCATGTACCAAAAATTTCTGTTGGTATGTTCCCTTTTTTCCTAAAAATAAGAAAAAGGTAGGTTTTCAGAATCCAAACATTCTTGGATCTAGAATTTTTAGACAACAAAATATTTCATATCCACATTTTTTTAGAAAAATAAGCTTTATGAAACCTAATAGATTGGACTCTATTTAAGTAAGAGTTTTTCTTTCAATTCCCACCTCTTTGACACTTAGTGCAAAAAGGGGCTCTATAAGGAACAAAATAGTTGTTTATGAAAACCGGTTTTTGGTGAGTATAAACTACTCCAGTAGTGTTTCCTTCAGGTTTAATTTGAGATTAAATCTTGTCAAAATTTTCCTTTTCAGAGATAAATTTTTAATGGAGTTTCATAAGAGAGATTATTTTAGATTTCAATATGATGACTAAATTCCTATCCTCATGAATCATTTCCTTAGAGTTATATTATTCCTCTAATATTTTCATCTCTAAAATAGAATCCTTATAATCTTTAGAATGTTCATCCTTAATAGAATTTTCTTTCTCAAGGTCTTTATAATGTTTTTCTAAAAGATCATTTTTATCTCTATGATTTGTAGTATGATCTGAAATCTCTTTTGGAAGAATTTATTCCCTAGTATTTGCCTTGTCTAATTTCTTAGAAACTTTATAATTTTATTCTCCATGTTACTTGGAAAATCTAGATACTTCTTCATATGATGGTGATTTATTTTTTGATGATGTAGTATCTTCATTAGAAGTACTATTTTCGGAAAAGTAATTCTTATCAAGAGATAAATTTGTTAAAGCCTCGGCAGAGCGTAACTTGGCCACACGACATGTATGTGGGAATTAAGTAGCACCAATGAATCCCATATTCTTCTGAGATGATGAATCATATTCAAAAGATTCTCTTTCTGAAGAGTCTCCACAACTAGCACTCCAATTAGTATTAGCTTTCAGGACTTTTTTAGCTTTAGCATTGTAAAACTTCTTCTTATTCCTTTCTAAATGATTCTCTTTTCTTTCATTCTTTTTAACCAAAGGCCAATTTGGTCTTATGTGTCCACTTCTCTTGCATTCATAGCATGTGACCTCTGAATATTTCATATATTTATTTTCTTTATTTTTAGACTTGGGTTGGAAATTTCTCTGTCCAGCTATCTTGTTCATCCTTCGAACAAGATTAGATAATTCATTTTCTGAGACTTCACTCTCTCTCGATTCGGATTGGATAATGATCTTCTTAGACTTGGATCAAATAACTCTCTCATGAGTCTTAACATTATTGTGATATGAATTTATAGTAAAACCAATACTACCATTCACATTATTCTTATTTATGTTGACATCATCTCTATTAATTATAGTCTCATGTTGAAGAAGATTTTCAAATAGTTCATCAATGGAAATTAAATAACCTTTCTGTTATCTTCAATTGCATTCCTCTTGGAATCCCACTCATTCGGCATGATATCTATGATCATGTCAACAAGGGATTCATCATCTAGATCTTTCTCTGCCCTAGATTATAAGAAATTCACGATGTTCATGAGTCTCTGTTTCACCATAAAAATTGGTTCTCCATAAGGAAAACTGAAACCATGATATTTAGCTCTAATCATGGCTCTTATTGTCTCAATCACTTTAGACGTACAAAAAATGTGTAACTTTAAGCTTCATCCGTATACAGTTACCAGTTTCAGAAGAAATTTTTTGGCAATATATATTCCTAGCCATTGAACACAGTAAAGTATTCTGTACCTTATAGTTTAGTTGGTATTAATACTTTTCTTGATTAGTAAACGAAATTACTTACTTTTTAGGAATTTTTTATCCACCAGTAAGAATAAAATTTTTTTCTACCCTAGTATTGATAATGAAAGTCTTCATACGATCTCTCTAATATTTATAATCATTACCATAAAAAATGGTGGTCTGGTAGGATAAACATTGTCAATGGATCCAACATTTAAAACTTCCATCATTAAAAAAATATTTGCACACAAACTTGTTAGAAGTATATGTTTTTAAACAAGAGAATATATTCTATGAAAGAAAAATTATGTCTCTAAGAAAAAGTGAATATGAACTATTTGTCTGAAAAAATAGATTCCAAAAAATAGATTCCAAAAAATTTGATTCCAAAAAATGTGAATCCGGGAATGTGGATCCTAAAAATAAAATTCACGAATTATCTTCTGAATCTAATAGTGAGATTAATTCAGATTGAACCAAACCCTATGATACCAATTTTTAGGATGGTATGATTCTATGTATTATATACTCTGTGATACCAAATGTAGGATCGAAATAAGAATGAGATTCTTAGATACAAGATGGGGGGGGGGTGAATTGTAACTTTTAAAAATTCCCTTATGAAATATTAGAATGGTTATGTTTAACAAAGTTCAACAAGATAACTCACAAGACCTCTATGAGTACTAAAGAGTTGATAGATTCAAGAATAGTGATTCCAAAAAAATGGAACCTAACTAAACATACAATGATTAAGATTCAACCTTAAAGCGTAGAGAATCTAACTATATCAGAGTATAAGTAAAGAAGTATAAGAATGTTATAAATTACTTAACAATAAAAAAAGAATCAGAAAAACAAGGAGTAAAACTACAAGTAACAAACAATAACTCTTTTAACCCAAACATAAGGGTCTCCAAAAAACATGGATAATGGTCCCTCGATTTATACTTTTAAGAATTTCTATCTTACCCACACCAGGGTATGCCCTCGATAAGAAGATCAGAGTCTATCTTGATATCCCATCAAACCATCAACTATCATGTAGTCGGCACCTCTCTCATCCTCAGCAAAGTATTCCCTCAACTTCAAGGTGTTGGAACCTCAATCTTCTTATCCATGGAAGCCCTCGATTGTAATCATCTATAATCGGAGTCGCACGAAGCATGTCTGAACAAGGAAATGTTTGAACAAGCTGTTCAATCTTTTTGCACGAATCATTGAGGGTTGTTAAGATCCTCTCTCTCTAAAAATTACTTCATGAAGTTATGATCACCCAAATTCCAAAATTTCTGAGAACGTTCAAATGAGATCCTATTTATAGGAGAAGCTCCAATGGTCAGATCCCTCCTCCAAGGGTCATATTTCTCCTTGATTATCGCAGGGACCTATACGCGTGTCACTCAACCAAGGATTAATAAATAAATGAAATAAAGACATCGTTTTGTAATGAAACAAGTGTATGCATAAAAAAATGATGTTCAGAATGTAATAAAATAAATGTTCGGAGTCTATCCAGAATGGAATTCAGAGTCTATAATAAAGTGATATTCGGATTCAGATTTGTAGGAATTTGGAACATGAATTCAATAGAAATACAGAGTCTGAATTTCTATGGAGATTCAGAGTCTCGTTTCACTAGAATTCAAATCTGAATTTACAGAGTTTGGAGTCGAACTAGTAGAAGATCGTAGTTGAACTAGTAAGAGTTCAGAGTTGAACTCATAGAAGTTCGGAGTCGAACTCATATAAGTTCAGAGTCGAACTAGTATGTGTTCGGAGTCAAACTCAAAAAAGTTCGAAGACAAAATAATTAAATTTAGGAGTCGAACTCATTGATGTTCAAAGTCGAAATTATTAAAGTTCGTATCTATAATTAGGAGTTGAGCATTATGAGAGTTCGTATCCAGAATTCGGAGTGGAACATTATGAGAGTTCGTATCCAGAATTCGGAGTGGAACTTCATTAGAGTTCATATCCAAAATTCAGATCCTAAAAATAGAATGCTTCATATCTACGTATTATATGATTCCGAGGTCATATGTATGAATCTGATTTTTATACTTATGAAAAATATTGATATGAGAAATGATATTATGGAAGCGGGAAATTCCATTGGGAACGAAATTTTCCTTATAGAAGTAAAATGTACATTTTCTTATGTATAAGGTTTTTGTGATTTTAAAAACAAGAATGAATGGAAAAGTCATAAGGAAAACCTTATTGACTCAAAAAATAAATTTTAACATTTTTATTAATTCAATGAAATATCGATATGTTTTATGGATTACAAGATATTTTGAAATAATAAACGTATAGTAGATAATGTGTATATCATTAAGATAAGTTTTTTTTGTAAAATTTATAAGGAAAATAAACTATTTAATAATAAAATTTATTATTACCAATATTTTTGTATTTTAATGTAATTAAGGAATCACATAGTTTACTAGTATATATAGATGTTTTCTGTACTATTTATCAATTATATAATGTTGTAATTATGATCACAGCTAGATAACAATTATAATTTAGAAATTTAATTTACCATATAGACGATCAATCGCCATTATGAATATTTATCAAATGATAAATTTTGATATATGAGGTTAATAATATTTATAATAAGATATTATAAAGTTTAATATTAGTGGAAAATGTGACAAATAATTTTATGGTATCTTTGTAATCATAAAAAAATTATTTAAATTACATTGTCTGATATATAGAAGTGTAATAATAATGATTATTTTAATAAATTTGGTTATTTCATTAATCAACTACAACATTTTTTTAGAATAACGAATCATTTTCAAAGACACAAAAGTTCTATTGTCATTTTAAATAGTTTAACTATTAAATAAAATCAATATTTTTTCTATTTCCATTTGATTGAGATATAAATGAAATATTTTTACTACATTAAGAATAGTGCATAGATGTTTCCTATTGTAGAGTATTCATGAGGTCATATATGAGATAAATAAATTTCTAATAATATTAATGTATTATAATACACAAAACATTAAGAATGAATTTATGGTGCTCAAAATGAAAATATTGAGTCACTACATAATTATAGGGTTTTATAGTATATTAATATGTCATTATATAATCATTTTTATCTTTTTATAATAATATTTATATTTTAGACAATTATAGTGGATGGAATATATTTTGAAACATTATTTAATTTTTTAAAATATTCTAGGAATCTAAAATATATTAGTTTGTGATTTCATTCCCAAATAACATTAATAGGGTGTTTATAATACTTAATCACAAGATCATGTGAAATATATTTTTAATACTAACAAGGGTGGATAAACCACTGTAAAATTATTTTAAAATTACATATGGTTGTCGACATTTATGAATAGTAAAAAGTGATGATCCCATTAAAATACTAAATTCATCCTAAAACATATTATATAAGTATATAAGAATATAAACACTACGAGATTTTTTACATGGATCCCCAAAAATATGGACGACTAAAACATTTAATTAATTTTTAGAATTAAAAACCCATATGATCCTCTAATATCAAAATTTGAGTATAATTAGGAATGGTATCATCCATAACTATAAACAATATCATAGAAGTTATGTCACCTAAAAAGAAAAATTATAATGGATACCTCTTATTTACAGTTATTTCTGACCTAATATAAAAGGATGATCGATGGTTATCAAGATGATTTGAGAACAATTTTTATTTATTCATCACATTATAAGAGTATTATCATAATAATATAAATAAATAAATTTGATCGTAAATTAAACTCAGGAACTATAATATTATTCTAGACATATACGAAAATATTTTTTATGATTTTCCAAAAAATTATTATTTATAAAAGTGCACGTAATTGTCTCAGATATTCTCATTTATACATTGAATTATTATTTCATTTTTTTCATTTTAAAAAATTATTATTATTTTTTAGTAGTTTCCATTTTCTTATTTTGGTAACTATTTAATAATAGATGTTTTTATTTTCACCCATTAACACTA
The DNA here is from genome assembly GCA_963277665.1 of Viscum album. Taxonomy (NCBI): domain Eukaryota; kingdom Viridiplantae; phylum Streptophyta; class Magnoliopsida; order Santalales; family Viscaceae; genus Viscum; species Viscum album. The sequence continues at coordinate 879,652,965 of OY728148.1, read as the reverse complement.
GTATAATATTTATATTTTAAGGAATTACCATTGATCTAAACAAATATAATCAAATACAGACTTTAGAATTTAAAAAATTATCATTTAAGGATATTCTTTATAATACATTAATATTATTATTTAAAATAAAAAAAATAAATTTCTCAAATCTTATTTCATATGTCGTGGAAAATCTATTTAAAAATGCATACATATCATTTTGTATATGTTTCATGAAAATTTTAAAAATATATTTATTATAGAATTAAAATTTTATAATATTTTATTTCTCATTTATGATCATTGAATAACATTTAATAATATTAAATGAGAATTGAATAATATTATATGGAATTTTAATCAACAATGTTATTCTTATATATAATATATAAAATCCAAACTACTCACACATTATAATTTTAACATATCAATCCTTTTAGGAATGGATTAAGAGTCATTGAAAACATTTCTTTATGATTATTTATATTCTAAATTACATATAAATAACTATTTTTTCACATTATTTCTAAATATATAGATAATTTTAGTTCTACAACCTTAAAAAAATTAACGAAATCATCTTTTTGTACGTAAAAAATGTCAAATAACTGCTTCTTTGATATATTATAATTCAAAAAATGATTTGTCAAAAAAATATTAAAATCCTTAAATAATTTATCTACACCACCATTAATAACCTTTTGATATATCGAAAAATCCATAACATCATATTTAACTTATAACATGAATATAATAGAATATATCAAGACACTACACTACCAAATAAACTAATGTTTTTTATAGAATTCTATAGAACCATGAAAATAATATTTTTTATTATTATATAGATTTAATTGAGCATTTAATACTAAAAAAACATCCTTATGTTATATAGAAAATATTTGGAATCCATAAAGTTAATAATACTTGAGTTATGTATCTTCTTCCCTTTTTGACAACATAATACAACACAATGGGTAAATAAAATAACTCTTATATAATAGTAAATCTATAAAAAAGTATATTCAGCCATATTTCTTCAAATATAACCTTTATTGTAACCTTTGTAAAAATATCTATAATATTATATTTATTTCAAAAATAATTTTTTCTTGTATGTGATGATTTTTAAATAAATATTTTATATATTGATATTTGATATCAACAATTTTATATATTGATTATTTCAATGGGTTTGTAGTTTAATTAATTCTTCTTTTATTACTAAAAAAATTGTTAATCTGTTTCCCAAACAATATATCATTATAATAACTTTTTCAGTCATATAAAATAAATATTTATATATATATATATATATAGTATCAAAATATCTATAATCTACACGAACATTATTTTTATAAAACTATATCATAATGTCTTAAATATCACACCTCAATCATTCCATTCATTATGTCCTATGATTTTTTAGTTTTTTGTCTTCTTTTCATATTTTATTCTTCTTTTACACTTTATTGGATTTTGAATTATATGTTGTAAAAGGTCACACCATGGACAATGGAATTCTAACTAAAATTTTTCCTTCCACATTTATAACTTTTGGGGATTAATTTATTTTTTATCACAACAAATGGGTGTCACATAATGATAGTTGAATTGGGAAATAAATATTATAAAAATCATATATATATATATAAATATATAAGGTTTTATTGTATATATATTTATTATATAACATATTTTACTATTTGGATTTCAAATGATGATTATTCATGTCATAAACCATGGGTTTTCATTAAATAATGTGATTGGATTTTCTAAAAATGCGATTTTATATATTTATGATGAAATAACATCACCTCATATATATAATTCCCTAGTATTTTTTTCATTTTAAATTCATATCCAAGAGGAATGAGACACAGCAGTATATCATATTTTTTCCTAGGAACAATCTCATGTTATGGAAGTTACACAATGGTTTTATGGTCATGTCACATTGTGACTCTTGGTTTTCTATTTTCCACCAATTTGACCACTCATATATTTAGTATTGACTGCATTCAGTCATCCTATAATTGGACCCTATTAGTGATGTATAGAAGTTTTTCTGGTGGTTATTCAGTATTACTGGGCCCAAATATCACCTCCCCTCCACTATGCATCATATAAAAATTTTATATATCCTTACCATCATTACAATGAAGTAAGGTTTCTTAGTTTATGAATTTTAATGGCGGTTCTCTTGATTTGGTGGTTTATATGGTCCTTTATGTGATGATCATACCATGTCATGTTTTATTGATCACAATATTAGATAATGAGGTGATTAAATGTAGGATTTCTCCTTCAAAGAATCATTAAACTTAAGAACATGAATTTCTTCATCTTTTTATTGATAGTATGATTCTTTTATATTATTAAGTGTGGTTACAATATATTTTGATATGGTGTCTATTTTTGAATTTTTTTATTTGAAAAAAAATATAATATATATAAGTATTGTCACCATTTTCCTATATCAACAAAGACAATGTAATTTATTTATTTCATAAATGCCTATAAAAAAATAAATTTTATAGGCTTTGAAATGTGAAATTGTTTTAAACTGTACTATAATAGTTTTAAATTAAATATTATTTATGTTCATGAATTATATCACAATTATTTTGAATTCATAATATATTCATATCCATGATAATTTGTTTCTTATTTTTTTATAAATTCTATTGAATAACATGGTTTCATAAGTTTTGTTTCAAACTCTATGTGCACACTTTATAAATATATTTCAATGTGGAAAATTTACCCTTAAATTAAACCCCTTATGGATTTTCTAAATATTGAAACATTATATAGATTATTTGAAATATTTATTATATCATTATTCATTTTAAAAAGGGTATTTATAAATAAAGGGTAACTGAATACTAAATGTGGTTTCATGAAAAAATTATTTATTTATTGATTATTTTTTTTACCAGTATTTTATCTCTATACGTTAATTATTTTATAGAAATTTTATAATATATATCATTATTAATGGTTTGTGAATCGATACTAAAATCCAAGATGCTGCTATGAAAATTGAATGTATAGTTTAAAGAGAATCATTCAAGTGTTGGTGCATGGTTTTCATAACCATTCAAGATAAATATTTCTTTCCACTATAATTCCACATTAACGGTGCATGGTTGTAATATGGTGTTGGTATAGATTGTAAGAAACATTCGAGTCACCACACATTATATTTTATTATAACAAAAAAAATCCATCTAATTTTAAATAAATCTGACCCCATATTCTTAACTCTCTATCAAGTCCCATAGCTGAATCTAGTCCTAAGAACCTTAGTCCTTCATTCCATTCTAGTTCATGGGAGAATATTCTTTCAATTATAATAAGTAATCAGTCTTGGTGAGTCCACATATTTTCATTGTAGTACATTCTATATTTATTCATTGTTTTTATTTTCCCATATATCTATTCACACCCTATAAAAAAACGAGTAAGATGTCATGGTTCAAAATATCGATATCATTCAATTATAGTATTTTTTCTAGACTTTCCAATACTATTTTTCCACCTTGAGAATGATTTTAGTCATTTATTTGTGTCCTACAATATTGGATCCATGATATTTTATTTCTCTAATACAATGCATGTGTTTGATAAATTTTAATTGATATATTTGAAAATATAATTTCTATTATAGTTATATTTGATTTTTATATTCATTTATTCATGTTTTCTAAAGGATTTTAAGTGATTTTAAAATGTTATCATCATTAATTTCCCAAATTTTCAATTATCACATAAATAATATATCATTATTTGGAATAATAAAACTTTGATGATTATTTTCATAAATAATTTTTTGGTAATAAATTATTTTATATCATTTATGGAAATTTATTATTTGTCATGTGAGATAAAGAGATTATGTTTTATGGATTACTTTACAAAGGATATTGTTATATTTATTTATTTTATCCCAACATTATTTCCTCAATGATTGAAATTGGGAATGTTTATTATTCTGTTTAGTGATTATCCAAATATGTTTGGGAGTATATATATCTATATAAGGTCTTATCCACATCAAAATCATTTTGAAATGAATGTATAATATATAAATGTGCATATTGGAATAAATTTTTAAAAAGTGAGGTTCAAAAATTTATCTTTATGTTTAGATTTAGTTTTGAAATATTTTTACGAAAGGGAACTTTTATTTGCTTCTATATTAATTTCAAAATAGTTAATATTCATAATTTATTTTCAAAATTCCCTCAACTAAGACAAATCTATTTTAATAAATCTTTAAAATAGATTCCAAAAAATATAATCATTTTTAGACTATGCCTTCAAATTTTACTTATTATTGATGATTGATTATATGAACATCATGTTTTATATTTTGGTGATGGAAAATAAAAGACCATATATATGTAGTAATTGGATAGGTGATACCCTAATTTTATATTAAGTGATAGATATGGGTTATACTCATTCCATTTAGTGGCTTATGATGCATAATTTTTCATCTCACATTGAAAGCTTTTAATGTTAGAGTGATAAAGTATCCTTCAGAACTTATTATTTTGAGGTACTCCCTATATATCATAGATACCATTTTCCTTATTAGATGATGTAAACTATCAACCAAAATTTAATTAATTATTATTATCTCTAACATTTTTTATTATTTCCAAATTCATTTAATCTCTAGTAAATAATTTGGATTTAATTTATTTATTAATTCTATTATAGTTACATTTCATTATATTTTTTTCATTATTATTACAATTGTTTTCATAAAAAAATTCGTATAAATTTATTTCTATTCTCCTTTTGTGACAATTAATTACAATGTTTTGTTATATGGTTATAATGTTAGTGATTTCATATATATATAAAAATTAATTGATATTTTAAAAAAATTATTGGTCTTGTTGTTTCATTTTCATAATATTTTCTATAAAATTTATTCCCTTATATATTTTTATATGATAATATTTTATATAATTTGGAAAATGGAATGTGTTGACTCAGTGGCACTTACCTATTATGTTATTAATTCCCATAACCTACTCAAACTACATAGTGTTATAGGGTTACTAGCCTTTAGAAGTTCAAGATGAGATTATGATAATGTGATCGATGTTTCAGATAAATCACACTCTCTGGTCACATATGTCTATACAGTTTGTTATGTTAGTGTTTATGTTAATTTACTTAGTATATTTTCTGAGGATAAATTTTTGTATTTCAGTTATGGTTAATTTTTTTCACAATATATGTGATGCATGGGTGATGCTCTTATGTGTTATTTTTTTTGTTGGTAATTGGAGTGTAAGATAAGATATTTTTTTGTTTTATGTTATTAGTTCATTTCATACATTTCTATTGATAATTTTAATTTACATATTGGTGTAATAAAAAATACTTAACTCTTTGATGGGTTGTGAAAGAACTTATATAATCTTTATATTTAATTTAATACTATTTATCAAGGGACAGAAACACTAATTATTACTATTCATGTCTATGAATCTTTTTATTTACACAGTGGGATCACGTATTCCCCTATGGAAAATAAAGTTTCAGGATGCGTTCTTGATCTAGAGGCACCCATGTCCATTATAATAAAAATTGAATTTAAGCATAGGATATTGATCGGTAATATCATTCAATCAACCCTATATAATTTCATTTCAAATACATATATATAGTATTAATAGAGATTAATTAGGTGGTATGGAAATGGTCTGGAAAAATATTTTATCAAATAAACATCAAGCATCCAAAGAATTTTGGTTTTCAACACATGTTTTTTAATTTTTAAAATTTCTCTTTTATAGTAATGGTTTAAAGGGTTAAATTAATTTTTTAGAAATATCTGGACATATTTTATGTTATGTTTTGATGAATGTGGAGTTCAACTAGACATACATGATGAGTTCTCGTGGAGAGGGAACCCATGATGAGCTCGAATACAAGACCCTCTGTTACACTTAAGGATGATTGTGTTACTAAATTTTATTCCACTAATTCATTTAATTAATTAATTAATGGTCATTGGTCCTATTTATTATGATATTATGTTGTGTGATATTGATCGATCGCGTTTTTTTGGTATTTTAAAATGGAATTTCAGATGTATTAAATCTATTATATATTATGTTTAAATATTTAAAATAAAAAATTGGTATTTTGAAATATTTAGAAAAACTCTTCTGAGAAGGGAATTTAATTTAATTTTGTAAATATAGGTCTTAATTTTAAAAAATTATGTTTTGTTTTTAGAAAGTTTTTTATGAATGGATTTTGTTGACAAATTTTGTAGAAAAATCAATTAAATATATAAACTTTAGTTTTGAAATTATTATTTCAGTTTAAAAAAATTAAATTATATATAATGTGTGGATAATTTAAAATTACAATAATTTATAATGGTTGATTATTATTATTATTTTTCAAATGTTTCTATTAATTTTAAAATTTATGCTTCATGTTATTTAATGGATAAAATAGGGTACTTTTTATTTCATTACTATTCTGAGACACTGTGGTGTGGTTCATGGATTTTATATTTAAAATAGTCAATTTGGATACGATTATAATTTTAGATAGTACAGATGATTCATATAATGTATTTGAATATGTATTCTGTTATTTATTTTATTTTATGTATTCCTAATAGGAATGTTTCTTGTTTTTTTGGGTTTTGTTGATCTTATATTTTAGGGGTATAGTCGATCAATTTTACGAGGTAATTATTTTTTCCACTGAAACACCATGGGATATTATTTTATAGTAATCGAAATTATTCGTGGTTTTATCATTTATTTTTATGTTTGATATTTTTTTAGAGTAAAATAATATTTTAATGATTGTGAGTATTCATTTTAGTCGATTCATTTTTGGGAAAACATTAGATTATCTATGGTTACCTATGATAGATGTTAAGCTATTTAAAATTACACATTGAGTGAAATCTATTTGGTTTGATGGGATTAATGTGTTTGGGGTACCTTGTATGAGTTTCTAGGTTACCACTTATTTTTTCTTTTTCTATGATTTTATCCCATGTCATTTGAAGTGTTGAACTCATGGGATATGCCTTATTTATTTCATTCCCTATTATAAAATAGTGATGGGAGGTTTGATAATCCTTGGTATGGAATCAATATCGATTGCTCATATTTGGTTTTATTTAATTTATGAATATGTGAAGTGGTTACTATATTTTTTTTCAATATTTTGAATGAAATTTTTAGTATTATGATTTAATGAGTTTATATTAGTAGGTGTTTCAACCAATAATCATAAATATTGTTTTCGGATTCACTTGAATTGTTTATCCAAAATACTATGGATGTTACTAAATGGATGGTACATCTACTATAGGTCTTAATTTCATGGTTTATCATTTAGGTTCATATTGTAGTTATTGATTAGAGACAAAAGATTCATAAAAATTTAGATATTATTTTTTTGTAATATCGCAAATTTCATGTTGGGATTCATGGATATGATGAATTATATTTTGTTTCTTTCACTTTGTTATTCATAATTGATCATTCTATATGAGTTAAATGTACATCTACTAACATCAAAAAATATGGTGGGGAGGAATGGTGAACCATGTTTTTTAATTCCTAATTTAATTTATTTCATAGCATATAATTTCTTGAGTTTTGGGCACAAACACTTATTTTTTTAATTTTTAAATATTGTGGTGTTAAACAGTTATCACATGGTTAATGAAACCCCTAACAAAATTGTATATTTTATATGAATTTCTTGTGTTTTGTGCCTTTCCTTCAAAATAATGCAGAGAAAAACAATTGGTTCCATATTAATCCTAGGAAAGATAGAATTGATTCAAAATGTTTTTTTGTAAACATTAAGAATGTCATGTGATTATCAAACATTAAAAGTTTTATAATTAAAAAAACACATGTCCTATTTTATCCAAATCAAATCACTCTCTCCTTCAACCTCTCTAAAATTTCAAGAATAAACCCATGCTTAAGAACACCCCTATATAATTCATCTTTATTTCTTGGTAAATTAATATTTTGACTTCATACTGGAATCTATATGGGTGATCATCCTTCATCTCTCCCTTATTCCATTTTTTTAATATTCATTTCCCATATTACTAAAAGCAATAAATTTAAACCCTATCCCTAGAATTGTGAATTAAATATGAATTCATATAATTATTAGGCTGTGTGAAATGTTTTTTAAGACATCCACTTAATGTTTCTGAAGGTTTCACATCATATATACATGTCCTAGGTTGGTGTTTTTTATATGGATTTTCCTTATTACACCACTTTTTATAGATAATTTTATATTTTTATTTAAAAAATAAATTCTTGATTAGTTATATTCTATTTATGTCATAATATTTAACTATTATTTTATGTTATTAAAAGGGATTAACTAATGGATTATTAATTTCTTTTACCATATTCCAGTTAGTACTCATTGAATAATTTATTATATGGAACAATAATATATTATTATGTTTTTAAATAAGAATTTGGCTGCATAATATTTAATTGAGACCATTTATGAAATATTACATGTTCATCTATGAGAAAAAATTGTGATGTTTTTTCCTTTGTTTTATGAATTTCTTTATGTTTGATTTCTTTATTCACTTTTTATTCCATAATTATTGTCATTGGTAATGTTTTATATTATTTTTAGTGGTCGCACGAACATGTTTTTGTTGTTATATATAGGTGTATATGGTAATAATAAAAAAGAAGAAAAGTATGAAATTAATACTATATATTATTATTTGGTTTATAATTTTTTTAAAATGGGTATTTTTATATTATTATATTCTTCATTTTTTAATATCATCATTTATCTATTATATTTGAAGTGGCCTAATGAAAAAAAATCAATTGATGATTTATAGGTACATGTAAATGAATTACTTTTTACAATTTTTAGTGTGACTTGTTATTGATTCTGGATGAGGAGATTAAGTTTTTGTATTTTTGTGGTTGGTACAAAGGGTTTCATAAGTAGGTCTGTAACAGGAAGAGTGCTTCTCCATTTAAGAATGAGTTTCTATCTAGGGGTCATTCTATATTTCTTTAGAGGCATGGGTTATGCTATTATTTTTATCACATAGTGAGTTAGTCTCCAATGAGTGATTTAGAATCCTCTAGAACCTATATATCATATATCACAAGAATATTTCATATATTATTTTTGTTTTATTTCATATATTTTAGTTGCAACTCTTTATTTTTTTATGGTTATCTCTATCTACCTTATTTATTATTTATTATTAATTATTATTTAATTGTGTATTTTATTTGGATTTGTTTTCCTTATTGATTTTATTTTTTGTAACATTTAATTTTTTTGATTTAATTGATATTATTCCACTTCAATAAAATCATAAACAAATGGACTTTATAATTGTGTGTTTTTAACAAATCTATCTTCTATTTAGTAAAATGCTTTTCAAAGGATTGATTTCATTTTAAAAAATATTAGTTTTTATTGAAAAATCCTATCATGAGTTTTAGTAACTATATTCTCAATTTTGAAATATTTTTTAAAATATTATCTTACAATATCATGTGTTTACTTTTTTTTAAAAGAAAATGCATTGATTCATTGGTTCTTACCCATTTCTATATTTATGTGTCCACCCTTCCCACAACATAATGTGTCTGTAGACCAAGTGACCTCCTGAGTTTACAATCTATTATTACCTAAATGATATTTTTTTGTTTGGTTTGTTAATTCATGTCACACGAGGTTCTTTTTTGTGGTGTATGATAGTTAATTTATTATTTTTAAGTTGTTTAAAAATATTATAATTTCATTCTTTCATTTATGGATGTTTTTTGTGCACTATATATAAATATAATGGGTGATTATCCCTACTATTGATTCTAAGGTTTGAATTTGATTGAGAGATAAGAGGTTTATTTTTAATCTATTGTATATATTTATTATTTAACGATTCTATATTTATATGAAAGTAAATATTTTCATTACTGTGGATTTCAAACATATATACTGGTCATGATGAAATTTTTTTACATTTCCAATATGGTTATAATAGTATATATCAAGGGAAAAGTAATAAAAATGATTTATTTTGATCTTCATTATTATTTTTGTTAACTCTAGTTGATAAAGAATACCCCTCAGGTCCAATGTGATCGGTGTATAGTTTCAATTTAGGTGGTATCCAATGTTGGTAATTTTTCACATGTGTTTAAATATGAGGGAGAAATATTTTTTTATTATAATTTATTATTTGACATATTGATTTATCCTCCATATTTGACACATTATGGGGAACCAAGACTAACAAAATTTGTAATTTGTGTCCTCATGTTTCCAATGGGAAGATGTGTCTCTCCTTTTATCCCTAAGTTATCATATTCAATACCTTAATGAATTTTCCCAATAGTTAAGATAATTAGTGTATGGGTTAATGTTATAGTAATTAGATCATATCATCGACAAATAAGTTGGATTCCATTATTTTATTTTCCCTCATTTTCTCTAGGGCACCATGATATTTCTAGGATTCATTTGATTTTCCACATTTTGATATTTTCATAATTTTATTTTCTAGGTTATTATTACATAAATATTCTCGGATTGAATTTTATTTTATTTATGTGACAATCATTAGGTTTTCTTCACTAATATAAATTAAACTATTTATTTTTCTATGTCTATATAAATAAATATTGTTTTTTATTTGTATTTTCTTCATTATTTTCCTTTCTTGGCTATTTGAAAAGATTTTTTTTAATCAGTTCACATAATTCAGAGATCCATATCATACGGAATATTTTTTCAATGAAAATTATTTCTATATAGGTGAATAGTTTATTTTCAGTAGGTTAAATTTATGAAATTGAACAACCTGACTTAAAAATGAATTGATTAATTTTATAATGTAATTAAAACTAGAATGGACGTGATTTATTTTTACTAGTATTTTATGGGTTCAGGGGAGGACACTAACTAAGAATATTTTATAATTCTTATGTATATTTTAGGATTTCAATATATACGTCATCAATTGGTTAGTTTTTTAACTGGGTTTTATGAAGACATAATAAACGATAGTTCATTGTTTGCATAGAAATTAAGGGTTCTATTTTTATTTATGATATTATATCCCTTGTGTATCAAGATACATTTCATTTCGTTTTGTTTTTTCATTTTATATTTAGATGGTATTGTATCAATGATCAAGTGTCATTATATATGATATTTTATTGGATTATTATATTCATGTTGGTCATGGAATTTTTTACATATTATATTATGTGGTTCTTGTTTCTAATTGATTTATGAAACTGTATTTAATTACATTTTATATAGTCATTTATTATTTTTATGGTATATTTGATGTTATTTCTTATATATTAGGTTATGAATTTCCCTCTAATATTTTTATTAATGATGTAGTACTTTTCATAGTTTTTTGAGGACTGAAAATAACTTCATTCATTTCAAAGGACCTGGTTTGGCACAATGATTAGTCAAATGGGTTGGTATTTGAAAAAATGTTATCAGTGACTAGTTATTAGGTAAGTAAAATAAAATTAGAAATATGAGTGTGAAGGAAAAGGTAGTTATTGAAATTATTGTATAGTAATCCCTTCCTTGTTTTTTTCCTCATGTTACGATGGGAAAATGGGATACCTATTTTATATATTAATTTTTTTCTTTAATTTTTTTATTAATTTTACTTCTATTGATAATGATTGAAATATTATTGATGAAATATGGATTTCATAGTGTATTATCTTGTTTGGGGAAAATGGGGGAGGAATTAGAAGAAAATATTACCACTCCTGTTGCGAAATAATCACAGAAGGAGTTGTCTCATTGTTTTTTGGGAGATGGTGATAGTTGAAGAAGATAGTTGACTTGAAATTAGTATGGTTGGCATTACTGAATAAGATATTTATGGTGGGATAGTTTTCCATTGTTTTCAAATTATTTTCTCTTAAAAATTGGGAGTTTCTTATATCCAAAAAGACAATTTTATAGAAATGGGTCTATAAACTATTGTCTATGGGAAATAAAGCGTAGTTCATGAATTGAAAATGAGGTGTGTATAATTGGGATTTAAAATTGGCAATAGACGGGTTATTGCAAAGAACACTATGTGAAATGCATCGTGAAAACTACTCACATAAGGCACACCGTTCATGGGAGTCATATTAGTTCATATGATTTGTTTCACTTATGAATTGATGCTGTGATTATGGCCAGCACAATGGTTCTTTGATTAGTGGATTATTACTGCCTCAAGAAAGTATAAAGACATATTATGGACCACATAGACATTCATGGAGATGTTTGAACCACAATGATGATTTGGATTTTTTATATTACTAGGGGTTTTGGATTTATTTTACTATATTATTCCCCAAAATTAGATCATTAAAAATAGTGAATTTCATTAGAAAATATCTTCTCAATGAAAATAATTTCACAAAATGTGATGTAATTTGTCGTGGGTAATTCCTTGAAGGATAAGAATTTACAAGAGAGGACTCCTTGAAATGTGAATTAGTTTACATGAATTGTTTATAAAAATGTTTTTTGGGGATTTCGTAACCTGTAATGGAAATTGGACCTTATAGATGGGTTGGACCATGAGGAATTAGCCCTATGTGAAGCTTGGTTAGTCTGTAAAGAAGATTTTAGACAATAAAAAACACACGCCATGTAGTAGAATAAAATTTTATGAGGATTCAAGGACATTTCTATAAGATTTGTGATATTTTGTTATGGGATTAAATTGTTTGGGAAAGTAATATCAACAATCTCACAGTATGTAGAGATAAAGATTTGATCTATTGGAGAAAATATCAATTCAACATACCATCAATCTATAACTGAGGATATATAAATTAATGAAAATTATGTGACCTATATGTCTATATACTATATGTGGATCTATTCCAAAGTAGTTAACAATTGAATATGAAGAAGGTGATCTTTCTAATTGGTAGTGATCACATGAATGATTCCACGAGAGATACCCCTTAGAATGTATTGAACTGACCGTAATCATTATAATGGAAGTGAGCATGGGCATATAATTAATCTATCCCAAAACTTGTAATTTTTCATTTATCCATATGGTTTTTGATAAATCGACACATTATCATGGCATTATCCTTTTATGCATCCACATGACGGAGAACAAAGTAATATTTATTTCTATATATTTTCATTATTCAAGTATTACATTCTATATATCACCATTTGATAATGTCGAACAAGATAAGAAAAATATATGCACTAGAAATAAAATTAGGTGACCCCTATAATGAGGAGTTATAAACCCTGTTGTGATTTAATAATATCAAAAAGTATATCCATACCCTAATTCATCCCTCTATTAGGATATATAGGCCACTTTTGGACTTACAAATTGGAATTGGAATCAGTTTCATTTAAAAAATCTGTATTTACAAAAATTTGTTAATTAGGTTGTAGAAATTAATTTTTCAGTATTCTATTATCTAATAGATCCATAGAAAATATAATAACTTCAATGAATAATAATAAGTTAGGTGTTATTTCTCAGTTTGGATGTTTCTACAGAAAAAAGTGTTATTCAGTATAAAGACTCCATCCATGCTTTGAATAGTAGTTTGGATGAGTCAGACAATGAAAATATTTACTCCACCAATGATGATGCATGTACGTGTGAATAACCTAATATTTCAAGGGATTATGAATTAAATGATGATGAATAAATCAGAAGAAGACCAAAGAGGTAGTTATCAACAAATAAATGGAATTTGAATTGAAATTGATTGATGAAATTAAACTAATGATATTCATGTCCAGATAATTTAAATTGATTTCAACAACCTAAGAGATTTAAATAAAAGGCATCTAGATGGGGATTCTTATCTAAGAGAAAATATTTATTCATATGATAAATAATTTAGAAATATTTCTACAAAATACAATTACTCAAAGTTGATGACAAGGGGATGAATAAAACTAAGATGAAATTTAGATTCTAAGTGCTAAAAATTATTATCTTACCTTACACCTATATAAACATTTTAAGGAGAATAAAATTTCACAATTGTCAAATTCATGTTGTAATGATATTTTTTGTGAGATGAATTATAAAATTAATGGGATATCTAACGTGGTGGATAAGATCAAATGAGATCTAGAAGATGAGATGTGTAGTGGGAAGAATCTAAAAAAACACAATTCTCAACATGAATCAAGGCATATAAAGATTCAATAATGGAAAGAAAATATAAAATTGCTGAATAAATAATTGCAGGGACATAATTCCGAAGGGAATCAAAATTTAATGAATTATTTTCACATTATATATGATTGTCTTAAGATATGTGATAATGAAATAAAAGAAAAATATGAAACATTAGATATGAAATATAAAATGATTGTCTCATTCCAAAGTACATCATGATTTGGAAAAAATTGTATTCGATGCGATTATCCCCTCCAACAAATAATAAGAAGAGTGCTATGAAAATTTCCAGAAATTTGAAAAATAATATAGGTGCTAATGAAATATCTAAAAAGTGATTTTACAAGAAATAATGGATTAATGTTTTATTTCTCTTGGATGCATGTACATGATTCATGTTTATCACATTATTCCTTGTACAATATTTCAAATTGTGAAGGAGTAATTATTTCAAAATCTGAGAATAACTAGATTCTATTTGAAAAGGCTAAAAGGAAAAAATCTTAGAACACAGTCTCTATAAGATTTTATTATTTTTTAATATAGAAATAAACAATTATTAGGTCCGATGAGGTATATGTAATCCATGTTAGAATATGAAGTACTATAGATTAATCAATTTCATAGGCAAAAAATTATTTCATGGGGTATTTTCTATGGGGAGATGTTTTATATTTCTAATCATAAGAATTTCGAAAGATATTGCAGGGGAAGAGAGAAAATAGAGAAATGAAAATTGAGTGAGATCCCCTATTAGTATGGTGTATAATAATAAATCCTATACTATAATTCAAATAGATATGTTAAAAAATATGTTCAAAGTCTTGGAAAAAACAAAATGGGTTCAATAAAATGTGTACTAATCACCTCAAATATTACCCTCACAATATCTCTCTTTGAAAGAATGTGACTGAACATGTACGGAAGAGGGAAGATCTAAAATAGTTGTGATTAAGAAGAATGTTTGTTATGTAAAGGACCAATCATTATAATGAAATTGTTGGGTGACTTGGAAAACTCATAAATGATAAATTAAAAAATAATGTCTAAAAAAATTCTCATGTCATGCCACATGGAGAGATGTAAAAGAAAAGGGAAGATCCCTCCAACAAAAAAATGAGAAAGTGAAGATGGCCCATGAAAATATTCCTACTCAAATAAATATTTTTGAAAAATGGCATCATGGTGGTACAATAATGAAGTAATCTTCTAAAAATGTGTTTAAAAAATTGGGGAAAATAAGAACACTATATAAACCAAATATCAGAATAATATTAATTATTTGGATAAATAATTGTTAGTTGTGTGTCCAAAAGAGTTGAAGTGGGTTGGAATTTTAGTCAAACCAAAAAATTAATATAGTGATTTTCAATAAATTATCAACGGGTTGATCCATATTATTCATCCTCAATCCTCTTCTTGAATATTCATGAGGCACCCCTCTCCCTATGCATTAAATTTTTGTAATATCCATTTGATGTTGTAATGGACGATAGTAGAGATACCTTCCATGGGTTGTGTGTGCTAAAAGAGAAAGGGTGTATATATTGAATGGAGAAACATGTGACAAGAATAATCTAAATAATTGAAATTGACATTTGATATGATATTCAATAAGTGGAGTTACATAACAATTATATTTTTCAAATCCGTATCAAATGGTTAGGTGTGGTGTAGAATAGAAATTATATAATTAATAGTATCTTTTATAAATAAATAAAAATCAAGGCTATACATTTATTATCAAGTGGTTCTATGTTGTATTGAATTTATAACATTGGTATCATTATCTTATTCTAGTGTTAGTTTTCTTTCGAGAGAAGCTAAATTACATGAGATGAAACAACATTCATGTATTTCATAGTCATCATTTATTTCTAAAAAATTGGTATCATATTACTATTTTCATGACACTAAGAAGTCAAGATATAATATGATCAATAATTCCACAAGAATCTAGGAAATTTAGTTGAATGAAATGACTTAACTATAGTATAAAATGAGAATAATTGCAATAAAATTCATATCCACTATGAAGAGGATAGTGATGAAGGGATAATAATATCAATGGATTCTCTAGTTCTAGAGGATGATTTAGAAGTTGGTTCAGATAATGGAATGAATGATCATAAAACAGTATCTCCAGAGAGATCGAAGAAAATTGTAGACATTGATAAATAAAACATAATCGATAACCAGGAATCACTAGTGAAGATAACGAGGATGAAGACTCCACAACATGCCTTGTTATAATCACAGGTACTTATGAAAGGCTTTTATAAAGTATCTAAAGTTGAAAACTGTGTTAAGGATATGAATGAAGAGCATGACAAAATTGATAAGAATCTGACAAGTATGATTGTTTCGAGACAAAAATATAAGATTTTCATCAGGACCAAATGTTCATTTCCCAACAAGATAAATGCATATGACACAGTGATTCAAAACAAGAATGATTAGTGTGAAAATATTACTCTCAGATAGCAGGTATCAATGTTGATGAATCATTTTCACCTGTGGAAATACTACGAACAATTATACAATTCTTTTTATTACTAGTGTAATGAATGTTTAATGATTACCAGGTGGATATCATGTGATAATTTCTGAATGGGGTTCTGGAAGATGATTTTTATACAGATCATCTATATGGTATTATCAGTAATGAATAAGATAATAGTGGTTTATGACTGAAGATGACATTATATTGGATGAAGCTTGTATTAGGAGCTTGGTATTCAAGTCTAGATCAGTTTTTTTAAGTTGATTAGTTTTTGTTGTTGTGTATTTAATTACAGTCTATATTTAAACATTAAAAAGAATCATATGATGATTTTCCTAGTATATGTCTATAAAATAATATTATTTAGATTATATGGTGTGTATTTAAATTTGTTGGAATATGTCAAGAAAAAAGGATTTTGAAATGTTAATGATTTGTGTAATAATGTTTATTCATTAGACTATTGGTTCAAAAGGAAACAATTTCACATTCAATTCTCAATATAAATGTGTCATGGAGGGTTTTAAAAGATTTAGAATGGATTATATAAAATAGATTGTTACTATGGTGGATTCTTCAATGATTGATTCATGTAATGATAGAGTATATGTTATTATTATCATATAATACATGAAAATAATTGACATCGTGTTTTACATGATAAAGATAAGACCTGATATAGTTTTCATAAAAATCCATGTATCACAGTATAAATGAAATCAAAAGGAAACCCAATTTATTTTAGTGAAAATTATACATCTGTATATCAAGGGCATGCTAGATACAGTTTTATATATAATGAAAAATATCAGCATGATTTATTAAGATATATAGATTGATATTGAACAAAATCCACTAATGAAAGAAAATAAAAAAATGGTGGTTCATTTTATCTTGGTGTATTTTTTATTTAAGGGAAAAATATGAAATAAGATTTAATTTTGTTATAGACTATATAATATATATATAAATTGGGGCCATACAAGCGTGAAAATAATTATTATGGTTGAATTAGCAGATTGATGATATGTGATTTGTAGTGAAGTCATTATGAAAATCCATTATAATAATTTAATTTATATAAATATTAGAAAGAATATTTTAAATCACTCATTTAAAAATAAAAGTGAAATCTAGTATTATTTTATTTTGGATAATGTGGAGTAATGGAATGTGATTTTTTAGTATGTGCCTACAAAACAATATGTTGAGAACTTTTTGAAATGTTCAATTCATATAAAATAATTTCAAAGGCATCTCTGAATTTGGATGTTCTATCAACTTCCAACAATTGAAATATTATTGATGGGGGAGAGATACTTGCAGAGGTATGGTGTGTTTTCCCTATTTTGTGTATATTCTATCATTACACATTTACAGACCAAAAATGATTGGCCTTCAGGTTTATTAAAAAATTCTTTAAAATGTAGTTGTACAATGGGATAAAATATATTAATCATGATAGGGGAGAATATGATAGGGGGGAATTGATGCTGGTGGGGGTATTAAATCTATTAAAGCTAAATATGATCTATTAATTGATATATATCATGACAGATGGAGTTCAAGATGATTTCAAATGGGTTGTTTTTGAATAAATTTATTAATTGATTGATTATATTTACATGGTACTCTTATTTATCATGTCAATAAATGATAATGTGGGCATAGAGTGTGTGGATTAAATCCTTGAAGAATATCCTAATCTCATGAAGCTAACATTGGTCAAATACAAAAATAATATTTAATATGTTTCTAAATGTGAAGAGTTTTCAACAAACCCAATGGGGTTGATTGTTGGAAAAAATACATACAATTGTCATCCAATTGTTTCTGTGGTGACTATGTTTTTTAACAAAGTTATATTACTGGGAATAAATATGTATAATGTCTCCAAAGTTGATATATAATGTTATTTAGTTTCATAGAATGTGCCAAATTTCTGGGCATCAAAATCGGAAGTTTGTTTTATGGAAAAAGATGAATTTCTACAAAGAAGTTCATTTCAATAATTTCATGGACCAAGATGTGATGTTCACATACCACAAAGGGGGTACACAAATAGTGATGGAAGACCTAAAAATGCAGGATTTTAACTTAATAGTTCTATTTAAACAATGAAGCACGCTACATGGACCTCATATTAAAGATAATATGCGTGAAGGGATCATAATTCATGGTAGGATCATCAGATCATGGGAGGTCTGTTTTTTGTAGATTAAGGTGGTTATTTTGGACACTGGAAAGGGTTTCTTCATTTGAAGATGACAACAATGTCTACATAGGATAAAAACACTATGTGTACTGCCTAGTTTTCGATGAAGGATACACAAAATCCATGTTTTGGGTAATATGGATTTTTGGTTTTTGAAAATCTAGTTTCTCACATAAATAAACCTAATAATATCATTAATGAAAAAAATTCATTATAAACGATCCACACATTAGTAATAATTCACTGATGTTCGAAGTAAATCTTGATGGAGATTTTTTTGAAGTAGGATTGTTCTTGAGGGGGGATTACACGAATGGTTATGTAGTTCATCGGAATATTTTTTGAAAGAGTTTTGTTGGTATTTTTATCTCTCAATGGATAAAAGACTAGATAGAAGAAGCCTCATGTGAGTCATAATCCCTCCACAATGTTGGGATAGTTTATAAAGAAGAAGGAAATATGTGAATCACACACACTATGCAATCCAATACTATTCCTAGAAGATTCAAAAAGTTCATAGTGGAAGAAGAATATTTAAAGAAGGAAATAAAATAGTTCACAAAAGGTATTTATTAAATTTAACACTACCAAGAAATGTGGATTTCATCTCTATTTGAAAACATGACTTCAACGGAGCATCTATCTGCAATTGCGGATGTGTGAATTCATGAAAATGAAGGTACCTACATTTCATTAAACTGTTTGTGGAATCATTATGGAAAAGTGAGAAAATAAAGAAGATTAAGGTGACTCATTCCTATATTTGTGAGCCATATAAATGTACTCATGGAGTTACCATATAAAATTATCGAGGGGTCCCTAATACTTGTAATGGTTGTGATCCTAGGTATAAATGAGATCTACCTAAAACCTTGTAGCTTGGAAGTGAGCCACAATGGATTTGGAACATCAACACATTGTTGTTGTATACACATTTTATGTATCACAGTGAGGGTTTATAAAGTAGAAATATGTGTGTTTGTTATATTTCATTCCAATAATACTCTCTATGACAAATCATTATATAATATTTTAGAGGATAAGATAAATATGTGCACTAATGTTAAAATTAAGTGGCCCATGATTCCAAGATGCCAAGATATTATGACAAAAAGAATCTCCATACACTGATCCACCACCACCAGGGTATGAAAGCCCATTTTTGGGCCAAATAATTATCATTCTATAAAATCAATTGGATACATTGAATATTGTGCTATTAAGAACCCATTGAATGGTGGGAAATTTTAAAATGATCTACCGACCATGTAGATAATTATTTCGTATCCAATAACCCTTCAAATATAATTATGAATAATATCTTGAATTCAAGTTACTATAATGTTGATTTAATATTACTTTGGATGAAATAAAATTAGGTATTATGATTTTTTATGTAACATTATTACATTTATATGATAATTTGTAATTTGAAAAAATGTTTTTGTGGTAAATGATATATTTGATTATTAATACGTTATTTATAAATTATATATTTAAATAAACTGAAAAAATTAATATTGTAGTGGATTTGAATATAAAATTATTTAAATAAATAATTGATGAGAAGGAAAATAATTTTTTTATGCTATAAGATTTGAAATAAATTTTGTGTTATTCAGAGTATTATTTTTAATTATTTTTAATAGGTATATTTTTATATTTTCAATTTTATACATAAAACATGGTTTCCAATATAAAAGATAGATTTTTGGAAGATTAATTAATGTGTCATTGAATTATAAATTCTATGATTTATTTTCACAGAGATCAAAAAATAATTTGATTTATTTACTTTTTTATGAAAATTGATTTTCAAGGAGAATGCTTTATTTTTAGACCAAATTAGATGATATTGAACTAATTGTATGTCTTGATTAATTGAGATTGTTATTTTGTATTTAATTTTAGAAGTGTGGTGGTAGTTGGGGTCATTTTTGGATCAGGATTGATTCTTTTGTTATATTATATATCATGGTATTTGGATTCATATGATTTAAGATAATGTGACTTTTTTATCTTGCGTTCAATTTTTAGTCATTTACTATACACCTCATACAATTTCATGATGGATTATTAACATGAAGCCCTATACAATTATCTAATTGTGAACACCTCTTTTCATTAACTAAAAGACAATGTTCTAGAATTACAAATGTTAAATTCCACCTTATTGTATGGAAACCTAATTCGTTTGAATAATAATGGTTGTGGAATATTGATAAGATCTTTATCCTTCATGTAATCCCTAGGCATCTAGATTATATTTTTTCTAACATTATGAGATAATTTCATATATTTATAATGTTTAGGTAAATCATTTGACATAACCATCATCTTTTTATTCCTAGTATCATTTTCCAAATTTATCCATCATGTAGTATTTTAATGAGGCCAGGAATTTTGTTAAGGAAACAGTTTTATAGTTCATTCCAAAGGGATATTAATTACTTTTTTATTATTCCAACCAATTAATTCAAATAGTGAAATATTTTTTTTAAAATTTACATTAGACTAATAATCATATGATTTATATTTTGAGTGATTTATTCCTATTGGTCTTTGGGTTGAGGTATATAATTTTTGATAAACCTATAATGTTGAATTTGTTACGTAATATATTAGGGTTGAGTGATCATGTAAATGTTAATTGAGGTGATCAATACTTATTCTATTCCCATTAATAGTTGTTAAAATTCTATATTAGGAAAATAGAAGTGAGTTGTGACTTAGAGGATGAAGGAGGAATAATTAATAAATCATCATTCTTTTTATTAAATTTTTTTATAGAAATATATAGGTGTTCATAGTTAGATATGTTAGGTTATTAGTATCCCTAATTTTTAGTAGTACTGTATCCTAACCATATTTGTTATCGAATTTTCCATCAATAATGTTTTTATATAGGATTTTCTTATTATCAGAGTGGACTTAGATCTATGACTTTCTAGGATATTTATTATAAACCTATTAAACTCTATGTTTTTTGCATCATTTCTTTGAGGTATTCCTTATTTTTTTATTCTATATATATATTTTGTATTTTTCACTATTTGAGTATATTATAACATTTAAATCATTAATAGATGTATCATAAATATGTTATATTGTCCCTTATTTTATTGAATGAAAATTAGTATTGGTTGTTTTGAGGAATTTCTATATTCTCAGTTGCTTCCCACGTGAGTGATATGGGAACTTTGTTTGTACAGCAAGAAATTATTTTTTCCACATATTTATAGTTCTTTTCATTTGATTCATTGGATTGACTATTAAACCTATTTGTATCATATAACTAATGAAATTTTATATAATTTGTGGTGGTTATTATATTTTTTCTTTATTCATTAATTATTTACATATTTATTTATAAAAGTCGTTGAGTGAAATAATTTATTCAGGAAATTATTTTTCTGACCCAACCCTATAATAAGATAAATTTAAAATTCATTTTACTTGATTATTTATGTTAAAACTAATCTACCTTACTTTTTGATTCCACATATATAATGTGATGTAAAATTATTTTATGTCCAATATTCATATTGAATATAAAGTTTATACTTTTGGTCTATTGAATTAATTTTGATTCATGTTATAGGTATTCTCTTCGTCTTTGTCATATTGTTCAATGTTTTTTATATTTTAGAAGTTAGTGATGAAGATACCATCATCAACATTCATCAATCATCCAATTATAAAATTAATTTCTTTGGCTAGAAATTAATATGAATGGGATAATTTTCACACATAGACTTTTACAACATTATAATTTTATATATTTATGTTTTTTATATTTGTTTTACATTTTATTCAATTTTCTAATGTATTCATGTATCATATAGTTCCTTATTATAGTAGGCCATACCAAAACAAAAGGTTGTTATTTTATAATGGATCCATTAGGATTTCATATTTTTGTGTAATTGTGTAGTCCATTCCATGAATGATGGGTGTCCTTCCATTAATGTGGTTAGATGAAAAAAACTAAAAAAGTCTTATATTTTAACTATATATATATCCTTACTATCGTAAGATTATAATACTTTTAGACATGTAAAGTCATTCTCAGATGCATGGTAGTCTCTATGTCATAGGTGTTTAATTTATAAAAAAATAAATTTTCCATGGTTAGGGATAATTAAAATTTTCATTCATATAGGTTCTATGAACACGTGTGCTCTTCTATTAAATATTTTTGAGAAAGTGTAAGGTCACCCCATGGTGGTGGATGTAACACCAAAAATGTATTATCCTGGATTGGTCATACTATGTTGTTCTATTTCCAGGATTATATTTAACACGAATCCTATTTAACCCTTTTATCAGATTAAATTACCCCTAGTCCCCATGTGTTCTATAATATAGCCACAATCATTTTTGAGATACATATCCATTTTCCCGTCTCATTCGTAGAGATATAACATACACTTATTATGGTTTGAATGATCATTATTCACGGTAATTCCAACTAAATCTCATCATATCCTATCATAAATTATTTAACTTCTAATGTATTCCCCTAGGTTGATCACTATAATATAGGGTTTTAATCTATAACAATATATGTGTTAATTTTCCTTCAAAAAATGATTTATATGGATTTTTTATGGTTTATCATTTCAGGTTGTGGTCTATTAACATCTAGATTAAAAAATGTGATCATTTGAGGTATATTTTGTCTACAAATGGTTATTTAAATATTGAATAATCATCTCCAAATCAGTTTAAATAATTATATGGACTTTCATGGATAATAAAATGTGTCAATATTATTTTATTTCAAAATATTTATGGTTTTCACATGGTATTAATTTTATATAAATCAATATTCAACTACATTAATGGATTCAATTAGTCATTATCTAATCATAGACAATGTGTGTACCCATTAATTTTTAAATCTTCCATTCAACGAAATTTCACTGTTTCATGAAATTTCATTGTTTTCAAAATGATTTTCAATGGTTTGAATTTAAAAATAATTTTTTTATTTTCCTCAATTAATTTAATGTTTTTATTAATTGTAAACTAAATATTATTGATGCTGAATATGTTATTTGGTTTTGGAAAGTGGAATTCATGACATCGTTTCTTAAATGAATTCTCATTGTCATTGTTGGCACTTTATAAAAATTATTAACTGATGAAAATATTACCTCAAATTATCCTACTTAATTTTTATATATAATGTTGACTATATTATAAATTTTATAATATATATGATATTTATTTATGTTCTTGTTAAAAATGGGATATTTCTATGATGGGTGTTTGGAGGTGAGTGATATTACTTCTTATTAATATGATTTGATTTTTTAACATTATTTTTACTTATCTACATTTAATATATCATTGGGAACCGTGAGTATCTAGGTGGAAAATTTGATTTCTCAACATGTGAGTTAATAATAATTCATTCTTCTTGTGTTATAAATTGTGGTCATTCCCTACATTGTGGTTTTTACCCACAAATCGGCCATGTAGGGTAAGGACATGTGTTATGGTGATTGTACAACATCACTTTAGGATTGGATCGATTTAATTTTTTCATTATCCAAGATTTTTCTCTATATATCCTTGGTGCGCCCATGATAAATAATTTCAGGTTATGTTATAATGTTTGTTATTAAAATAAAAAAATATATAATTGGAAATTT
Source organism: Viscum album (assembly GCA_963277665.1). Classification (NCBI taxonomy): domain Eukaryota; kingdom Viridiplantae; phylum Streptophyta; class Magnoliopsida; order Santalales; family Viscaceae; genus Viscum; species Viscum album. Next base: position 879,628,375 of record OY728148.1, on the reverse strand, counting down.
ATTATTGTATTGTTGAATTTTTCCTTGATAATATAATTATCTTCATCATTTTATCATTAATTGAAAAATATGACATTTTTTCATTTTTTTCATAGTTTTTATTATTATTATGAAATTCATCCTTGTTCATTGTGATATCTTATTTTTTAAATTTATTTTTATATTATTCTTCTATCAATGACCAATATCGTTGTGAATTATTTTAAAATATATTTTTTCCTAATGTTTTTAATGTTATATTTTATTTTAAAATATTATAAAATAGACCCGATACTGTAATTATTCATTAAAATATATTTCATTCCTTTCTAATGTATTTAAAAATTTAATGAAATTTATTTACCTATTATGGTTATTCTTATTATGAGGGTGATACAAGTTTCGAATTTTTATTCATGACTATTTATAATTTATGATGTTTATAAATTCGATATCATTGTGGTAGTTTGTTTTCATGATTTATGGTGGTTGTAAGTGAATATGTTTCACATGAGACACTGAGACTAGTTTTTTTGAGTTTTATTCTGTAAAATATACCAATAAAATTCATATTTCTATTTAATAGACTCTTTTTTCACCTAATTTTATTTATTATTCTATGAGGTATAATTATTTATGTTATTTGATTTAAATAAAGTAGTCTTTTTTATTGTTTTATGATATATTTTATTTTATGAAATACATAGATATGTTAATTTGTGAAACTATTAATTTTATAAGTAAATTCTTCTTTAAAAAATTTATTGTTCAATATGGAAATCAATGGGTATGTTTTGTGTTCATTCACATTAATTTGGATAGATATATACTCCATTATTAGTAATCATTAACCAAAAACTAGTTAGAAGACCATAAATAATGGAAACACTATTTTAGGATTTCCAAAAACCAACTATGGTTCATGGATTCATGGTAGCCTTGTTCAGTAAATTACATTATCAAACATAATGTTTTCTAAAAAATTATAAAATTATAATAGTGAATTATTATTATAAAGTTTTATAACTCAATCAATATTTTTTTAGTGAAAATTTTATTCTTCGCCGTTTTTATTCAAAAATCCATAATACATCATCTATTCTATTTATCCATAAAATCATTTCATATCATTAATTTTTTATTATTTAGAATAATGATGAAATCATTACCAAATGGACACTTTTTATAAAATTTTCCCATTTATAATATGAGTTAAAATACACTACCAATTAATTTTTAAATCCAATCATGAATTAACAATTTCCATGAAATATATGTATTGAGCTTCATAATAATTATTGTGGTTCTCATTTCAAATTTTGAACCAGCTGTTTAAAATTTCTTCAATAATTATATTTAATAATGATCATAATATAAAAGAAGAAATTTACCTTTCTCTTATAACCGAAAATACATAAAAAATATTTCCATTATAATAATTTTCATATAAAAATAATTTTTAAATTGTCTTCAAAACTCATTTCATGTGTACTCCACATCACTATAAACTATTTTGTCACCAACGTAGTTAATATAAATGGGAGTACATGTGATAATCAATTGAGTTTATTGTCAATTGTGATACTTTTGTTTGATAAGTTTCGTAATATTTAAAAAAAATTATAATTTTATACAACAGATTAAGGTTTCTGTTTGAATCCATCAAGATCATTCGTGATACTTCAAAATATTGTGCAATCTATTTCAATGGTATCTACCTTTGGATTCGTAATAATATTTTATTTCTCATAGAATATATTTAGGAATTTAAATTTTGAATTCAATTTTAAAAAATTTATTATCTTGGTAGAAAAACTCTAAAGAAGATTATAATATAAATATAGAATTAAATGAGTGTCACACCCGGACACATGAAATTAATTTATTATATTATTTTTCATAGATGTTAATATTATTATTATCGTTTGTTCAAAGACACTATTGTAATTTTTTCTGATAAATGGATTTTTTGGGCTTGAATACTTCTAGCACATGAGTATCTCATTGTCGAAACCATGTGGCTTCACACAGGTCACAATGCTTCCTTCTCGGTGTTAGAAAAAAATTAATAAGATGAGTAATAAAATGAGAAACAAGTAAAATAAGAAAATGAAAATGAAAATATTAATTGTCTTAATAATTACAATAATGATAATATTATTTATGTATATTTATACTTTAGTTTTTGTTATTATTAATATTAAGTTATTTTTATCATTTTCATTATCATCATTATTGTCATTATTTGAATTGTTTATATTTGTTATTTTTTAGGGTTTAACTTTTCATACTTTTCACTTCGTTTGTTTCCTTTTTTATTTTCATATTTTTTTCATGCCCTACTCTCCACTTCCTCCCACTCCTTCGTATGTCGCGTCTCTTCCCTCCTCCTACCTACGTCACACCACCTCCCCTACCCTTGGATGCTCTCCCCAATTGAATCCTCTTTCTGGGGAGAATCTATAGCACCCTAAACTCCCTCATGCCACCCCTACCTCTTTAATTCCACCCCTCAAATTTCCCCCTCTTAGTCAGAACTATTTGTCATCCCTCCTCATGCATCCATCCTCTCAGATTTCTCTTCACCCCTCTTCTCCCTCTGCCATAGGATTGATCTACCCCTGGTGATCCTCTTACCTCCACCCATTTAAATTTTATTAAGGGAATTCATATTGTATTTTTGGATCTAATAATATTGGTTAGGTTTTTATTTGGCTTCTGGGCGGCCTGATTAATATTTTATTCAATGTTTTCACCCATTTTTTTGGGATTTATACACCCGAAATTGGTGATTCTATACAGAAACATTTTTGATAAATTAATTTTTATTTCATTTGGATTTTATCATGATTTATAGTTTATTTGAATGGCGAGAAACTAGTTTTATATGATATTCATATGCATATTTTTTTATGATTGACTTTTTCACAACAATTTTGTGGTTTCATATATTAACATTACTCAGAGAATTTATTTCAATGTCGTTGGTAAATTCGTATGTTTCGTGATTATTTCCTGTTCTCCAAAATTGTTTTTTTGAATGATTTTGCATTAGGTTTATTTTAATGTGTCAAATAAATTTTAAATTTGATATGTTTCATATGTAATCTCTTTTTATTTCAAATAATATTATATAATAATTTGTGATTTTAATTTATAATGTTATATAAAGGTATTAAATCATTTTTTGATCTGTAATTGATGTTGGACTAGATTTAAAAGATGATTTTGGGTTCATTTTATGTGTAAAAGAATTGTTGCCCCTTTTAAATTTGTTTTATAAATTATATTAATGATTTATTAAATTTCTTAAGAACTAAGAAACATGTTTTGAAAAATATTTCATGTGTATATAATTTTAGTATTTTCTTTTTGAGTGTAATTGGTGACATGTAATGGGTAATTATTTGTTTGGTTAATGAAATGTGTACGTTGTGTTATGTTACTTGTGAAACATTATTGAGAACAAAATGGAATCTTTGGGTAACTATGTGGGAAATTGATAAAAAGTATACTAGATGATTATGAAGTGGTTCATTGAAGATTTATGAAGAACGATTTATGTTACAACAGTAACTAAACAATTTTGATGATTGTATACCACTATAATTTTGGATTTTTATCATATCTGGTGAATCATTTATGAGAACAATGTGGGTCTTGAAGTCTATACCACATTTAACAAAGATATGTGTTTTCAAGTGTCAATTTATTTATAGTGCGTAGTGTTATCTCCCCTGACTAGTGCCTTTCAGTATTATCGAACTTATCATCAGAAAATGATATACATTGTTAGTTATTTAAAAAGCATCCATTTTATCCATTCTTTATATTTTTTTTAATAAAAATGTTTTAGTTACTATTAATTAAGAAGGTGAAAGATTATTTTTCAGTTAATGTTTAATTCATGGAATCATTGTTTGGTGACATCCTACAAGTCATTAGCTCACACCCTACATAAAACATTTGGTGTAAGTAGATTTTTTTATGTTTTAAATAAGTAAGTTAAAATTATTTTGGAGAAGGTGTCTCTGTATTCTATATGTTTATTTTTTCAGGGTTTTGTCAAGATGGATTTAGGGTGGTTTCATCATGCCATATGGTGTTTTTTGATCTGGTTTTTTTTCCACCCTCATTGTAGTAGTTATTTTGAATTTGGTCCTATTTTTGGTAGAAACCCTTTTTAGGTTTTTTATTAAACTTGTTACAATAATATTGAATGTTAAGGTCCTGATTAGAAATGGGTTTTTATTTATTTTCCTTTACACTATTGGTTGTTTTATTATTTTATATTCAAGTAAACCATTTCCACTTCCTTTTTTGATACCTAAGAACTTTTTCTAGCCCCTATGGATCGAGAACACCCTTAAGGCCTTTTCAAAGGCTATATCGGGCACCAGTTCAGATGATATCACCTAACTGTGATCGTTAAAAATCGGTATCAGAGAAAGTATAATCTAGTTGGGTTATTTTATTTTGGATTAGTTTAGTTTGAAAGGTTATAGGACTATCAAGGCTCGGGGTTATGATTGCATGAAGGGTTCCTTGACAGTACACCTCATGACCGACCTCATGTCTCCATGGGATGTTCGAATCCTTGTTTGGACTCTCTTCCAAGTTGGGAGTGCATGCTAAAAACATCACATAGACTATAGTTGGAGGTGAATTGGATTTATAATTTCCATTTCATGACAATATTGATTAGTTTTTAGTTGATGTAATTGCAGAAAGTTTTCAGACCTATTTTTCTAAAAAGAATTCATATGATTGTTGGTTTTTGTCCCTGAATGCCTCCTCAGGGATCTCCCTAGAAATTGGGGAAGAAATCCATAGAGAGTTCGCTTAAAACACTGGATCAGATGATGGTTGGAGAAATAATATAGGATGCTTATGACCGAGGATAAAAAGTGTCTCCAACTCATTCTCTAGCACCGCATAAAAAAGCTGAATATTGTCCTAGAGATGAAAAACCCATAGATGTTTCTCAAAAACAAACCCACTTTTATCCTATGTTTCAAATTACCTCAAAAATATGAAGGGTGTTGAATGAAGATCATGTGATTGATTTAATTTCTTGATACTCAAGAGAAAGTAAGAGTAAAAATATCGTCGTCATATCATGATGGTCTCAATTGATGGGGGCAGGACTCAAAGCATTAATATGAGAACCATGAGCAGATGTGATGGAAGAAATTTAATGAGGCCTTCCATGACAAGTACTACCCTAAGGACTTCGCGTAAACATGATCCTGAGATTTCATTAATCATGATTAGGGGGCCAGGGAGTGATGGAGTTTTCTAATTACTTTTTTCATGACAATCTGATATACCCCTAAAATAGTTTCCAATGAGAATATGAAGGCTCAAAGGTATGAAAGGGGTCTGAGACTAGAGATCTATTCTCAGGTATTCTGGTTCACACTGAAAACCTATAATAAAATAATGGATTTCTCTCTTTTGGTGCAAATTTACCATAATGTATGATTTGGTTCCTTTTGGGGATATGTTAGCATTGGGTACTTTATTTTCATCTAAGAAGAAGCGGAAGTGGCATGAGTAGTGGAAGAAGGGTGGTTGTAGTTCAGTTCATCCTTTGAAGCAGACTTCATCTATAGCTTCGGGTGTACAGTCAGCTGTATTCCATCAGATACGGAGGGAAGTTAATGTTTGACTAACATTTAGTTTTTCTCCTATTACTTATAATCTATGAGGAGTTATTTGGAAATTTCCCTATTGTTGTATGGTGACACGACCATACCAGAGTGGGGGCATGGTATATAACTTATAGGGGAGTGTCAGTTTAATTATAGCTATCCATAATGGTGTGTTCTAAGTATGGAGGTCTTGGTGGATGGACTAGATCATCTTATGGATAGGTAAAAATCAGGGAAGAGCTTCATGTGAGAAGCTCTTCTCAGTTAGGGACTGATCATATTCATACTGTGAATCAAAAAACTAGCAGGAATAGAAGCAGGACCTTTGATAGATTGAGCTACCATCCTGATTGAATCTTCTATATGATTTGTTTTATTTGAAATTGATTCATATGTTTCTTTTATCTCTACTTTTCTTGAGGTTTATTTGAACATACCAACCAGTTGATCCCTTTCTCAATGGTGGTCGTAACACCACTTGGTAAAAAGGGGTATAAAGGTCTAATGTGTCTATCTTGTGTGCTATCCATGTAAGATATTTAGTTAGATTGGGATTTTATGGCCTTGTATATGAACATTATTTATGTAATATTTTTCATGGGCTAGATGCCATGCTTTCAAATGCTTATTTATTGCTATATGTTACTTGTGATCTTCATGTAACCTCAAGTGAGTCCTCAAATATTTCATGGGGAATGGAATCCTTAGTTGGGTTGGGTGGGGCCTCCACTCCCAAAGTTGGGAATTCATGAGTTTTAGTTATCATCACACGCACTAGAGGATGGTGGTGGTGTTCTTAATTGATGGTTCGTCCTATAGTGGATGATTTCATAGAAGTATAACCAAATTATTTTTTAGGGCTACCCCTGGTGGTGACATGGATTTTTCTATTGATTTGGAATCGTGAGCATAACCAATATATCTTTTATAATATCACTTTCCGTCCGAAAAAATTTCGGGAATTGATGATGTATCATGTTTATTTATAATCAAAATGGTTTATTTTCGTGATATTTTCTCCTTGGGAAACACTTAATCTATTCATAAAAAAATTCTGATGGATCTCTTTAGTTGTACATCAATTACATGATTATAAATAATGCAACAATTAATAATGAATACCATTTTCCAAAATTTATGACTTTTTTATTAGTTTAATTGTGAAAAGTGGGTTTCCAATATAGACATGAATTTGGGTTACCACCATGATAGGTTAGAATGGCGGATATCCCATATATGGATTTCTAAACTGATATGTCCACTTTAAGAATATGGTCAAGCATTTCGGATTGCCAAATGATCATGTGGTTTTTATGAAACTCATGAATAGGGTGTTCCAATAGATTTGTGACTCCTTCATTGTGGTATTATTGGATGTCATCCTAGTTTACTCCAGTTTTGAGGAAGTTCATGATCATCATTTACAGATAGTGTTGGGAACTCCATGGAATAATTTCTATTCTTTGAAGCATTCAAAGTATACCTTCTTGATTTGGGGTTTGATATTTTTAGTCTATCTGATTTTCTGTAAAGGGTTTTTAGTGGTCTATGATAAAATTCATGCATCTATGTCGTAGAAATAGTTGAATAATTTTTCCGAGATTAGGAGTTTTCATATCTTTAATGGTTATTATAGTCGATTTCTTTGGGTTTTTTTGTGGCTTTCTTCCAATATGACAGCACTAACTAGAAATGGGGTGGACTTTTAATGGGTCCTTGAGTTATAATAATCAGTTAAGGAGTTGAAGTTTTAGTTGAGTACCAAAACTATAATGATATTTCCGGAATTGGGGAGGGGATATGATGTTCCAAATTTGTGTATACATTTTCATACCTTCAATTGATTATAAAAAAACTATCCCTACATAAAAGCTTTTGTGAATATTAAATTATTTTAAATAGGGTTCATGATTATTTTGATGTTTTTTTATCCAAAGTCACAAATTGGGATAGATCAGAATTAGGATTATAATAAACATGGTTTGTACTTTATACACATATTGTGTAACATTTCCCAAACATGTATCGACTTGACCCAATACATTCCCTTGTTGCGTAATAGTGACAACATGCTATGTAATACCCATTCAAATTTTGATTCCACACGTCTTGACTCTTTTGGTGTATGAATTATACACTACATGAAATGGAAGGTGGCACTAAACGCTATCTACAGCCACCGACCGATCGTCGATGCATTCATAGTCAAGGAGTAGCATGACGGGTCACATAATAGAGGAGAAAACAAGAAAAAACTATTTTGATGGGAATAAACACCATGTACTATAAATTACACCCCCTGTAGTTTTGTAATATATATATTATAGGTAATACCTCCATATTTAGGGTTGTACATCCTAGGGAAGTGATGTGTCTCTTCCATTCAAAATACCCTCGTGTTAATTTTTTTTATTTCCTGTTTTATTTCTTTTTAGTGTAACTCTCCTACTACCCTTCTTCACCTCATATCCATGGTATTGGTTGTGTTTTTTCTGAACATACAGATCATTTACATTGTAATAAGAGTATAGTTTTCCCAATGTTAGGTGCTGTAATAATTATAGTTCATTATTTGTAATTGAAATCCCAAATTTTTTTAATGATTTTTTATAACATCTTCAAATAATCAAATTCCATATTTACTATTGACCTTATATCAGAACAATGATGAAACTAATGAAAAATAATAAGGTGTTGAAATGAGTGTATCAATGAAATTAGGGTGGTCTCCTTTCCCCTTTCTTTTGGGGAAAAGAACAATAAAAATTTTAATTATACAATTACTAGAAATCATAATACAACATTAAATGTGTTATTTATTGACTTCAGACAAAGAAACATCAAATTTATTGAATCACCATTGTTAATAAGATTCATTAATAATATTAATGTTCCATAATGACTATTAAAATAAATCATGATCATTGTTCCACCCCAACATGATTGTTTTTATGTTTGTTATATTTTTCTCATGATTCTATTTTTATTTTCTCAAGTAGTTTAACTATTTATTGTTCCCTTTAATATATATTTCTATTAAAGGAATCAAGACACTATTTATTCTTACTATTTTGTTCATTTTCCATTTTACTATTGGGATCTACCCTAAGGACCACTAGATACCTAGTAGTATATTCGGAAGGGAACATTAATTTCAAATTTGGGAACACACCTCGCAATGTGAGGGATCCTACATTATGGTGCTATTGTCTATAAGAAAATGAAAAGTTTCAGTGGATTATTGGGTTTATGGTTTTTTACCAAGAGTTTTTCCTTTATTATTTTCTAAATATATATTCTATTTCATAAGAATCTCAACCCCATATGCCAAGGATTTTTATCTGACTAGGGAGTTTTACGATCCAGCTAGGGATGATTTTTATCCATATTATCCAGAATTTTCATACCCACACCTTGAATAATACAATTTATATATGGTTGTTTGGTTATAATAAGAGAAAAATTATTATTAATCACCCAAAAAATATCATTTTCTCCTTTAGAACGATTTTTAGGTAACATCAAAATGTTATTACCAGGGTTAGTGGAATTTACAACAATCTAGTTATACTAAACAAAAATGATTGAATGACTTGGAAATTATTTTACAATATATATATGAGGTTAATTATAATATGGATCGCCCAATGGATATTGGGAATAGATTTTATAAATTTCTTTCATCTTAAGATACAATTTATGATGTCAGACCTACCTTTCATTCATTTAAAATTTCTTAATATATTTTTCCGAACTAAAATATTGAATAAAAGAACACATAATGTCAAATTTATACATAATTTTATCACAATTTTATTTTGGAACCCCCGGTTGATTATATATCTATTTCGAAGGATGCCTTTAAATATTTTAATTTTTTCGGCATTTCAGAGAAAGAACCTCAGAAGGTGGTGGATGTACAAGATAAATCCAAGAACCAATCTTTTGTTCATAATCTATTGACCATCGAGTAGGGATACTACAAGACACCACCTAAATTATAAGAAACATGGAACCAAAAAGAGGGAGTTAGACACATATGGTGGTTTACATTCTAAAAAGGTAGACCCTCCTAATTATTTGTACATAATGATAACATAAATCAATCCAAAGGCCTAAAAATGGAACATTATAGGAGTAAACCCACCTAGTCCATTCTACATTATTTCATTCATTTTTATTTTTAATAAAAACTTGATGGTTATTAACATTAAATACATCATGTACTACCTTCTTTTCTATACACTTTTCAATAAATGAAAAATGATTGAACATGTCATGTGTGTCTTATTACATGACATGTACTTATATTTTTATAACATATTACTACATTAATTTTTGTATAATTAACAATTAATTAACATAATAAACATGTATGAGGCATATCATGATTTAAAGGTCACTGGAGTGTAACTGAGTCTTCATTAGCTAGAATTGTTCCACACCTTCACTCGGTACAAGAATATTTATTTTGGAAGATGTGTATTAATTAAATAGTGTGTGATGTGTTTTCAAACTAAATAAATGTTTTCTGAAATAAAATAAAAACTATGGTGGGGGCTATATATGTAAGGAGGAATATAACCCATTGATCCAAAAGACCAAGGTTCATGTCCTAACAACCTACCCAGTCCCATAATTTGTTCAATTTAAACAAACATCGCATTGTGCATTGTGATACATGTTGTGTTGGTTATAATTTCAATATAACATAAAATATATTAAAATAAAAAAATAAATCACCATGTAATGATATAGGTTGATTTGAATAGACATAGCCCAGGGTTTAAAAGACCCTAGATTAAACGTAGATAATATCTAGGCTTCATATTGATCATTAAATAATTAAAAATCCACACCATTCACTATTATTTCTTCCATGTAGCATATCATTTATACATTATATATCATGATTAACTGTTATTGTGCAATACTAAAACCTTCACTCTAGTCGTATAGGGGATATCTATGGGTCGAATGATCCCTAGTTAAACTCGCGCCCCTAGCACCGGAAAGATGGTTTCAGTTTCCTTTTCATTGTTTAGGAAACACGATGTGTATTTATTTGATACATTTTATGTGTAGCATTATTTTACCTTTTTATATAATAATATATATATGTTATATATTTATTTCATCAATTATAAAAAATATTTATTATATAGGTTATTATAATATTTAAACAAATTATGAAAAAAATTATTAGACAGTGACTAGGACCTCTACACATCTTTTCTTCACCTATAAATGTCAGGATCCTTATGCGGCCTGACCCCATGTCACAACCCCCCTCCCTTCCTATTTTCATCATCCCCACTAATGCTTCACTCGTAATATTCCATGATACCATGCCTCAATCCACTATTCCTATATGTTTTATTCCCTCATTTCAATTTCATTACAATCCACATTCCAGTTATATCCATCATTACTCCTTATTTAATTGTTTTATAGGTGATTAAAATGACTTTGAGATCAACAAACCATTCATATTTCCCAAAATAAATGAGGTAAATTGAAGAACACACATATTTTACTATAGGTACATAGCTTAATACACTCTAATGATAAAATTTGACATTAATGGGAATGTAATTTTAGTGAAATCTATATATACTCCCTCATCCTGGTCTTTAAGAGAAACATAAGTAATACAAAGAAACGACCCTGATCCCATGTATTTACAAAGGGAATGTATGTTCGGTGCACATTGTGTACCAAATTCAATAAAAGTAGTCTGTATGAAATTGTCGACATGAATTCAAATCCATGTTATAACTCACAATGTATAGTACCTACACACAGAGTGTACTATATTGTAAGATCCCTCAATTTTGAGTCCATATACTATGAACACACCACAAACACCCCAGGATCTCACAAATGGTTTCCATACCTTTAACATGCCATGTACTATTCATATCACAAACACATGCACACTCAGTGTGTTTATCCTTAGTACATGGGTTCCTCACCCGATTACATGACTTGTCGTGTAACCTATATATACATGTCATGTAATTTTATTTTTCTGCATTCTCACTTTTCTCACATCATTTTCCCCTCATTTCGTTTTTTTCCTCTTTTATTTATATTTTTTCTATAGAAGATTGATATCTTGCTACTAGGAAGTGTAATTCACCCTCTTCTAAGGAGGTGAGATGAGATCACTCCCATATCAGGCTTTGGACTTCTATGACACCTTCCATGACCAATACTCTTCATGTCTCCTAACTGCAATCCTTTTTGATGTTACCTTCTCTTTTACGAGCACCAACATCATTGTCACTGACTTTTATTTCAAACACACCATCCACAACTTCTGAGTGATATAGTACAGCTTCTCCCACATCCATTTTGGCCTCTTCATATCCATTCCTGACTTTAGTGGACCCTACTCTTCCCTCACCTCCTTCCAGAGCTAGCACTGTCTTAGAGGCCGCTCTGGAACTATCCACTTCTCCACCTACTTCCACCGCCTCTAGATCATCCACATAAGTAGTTGTGTCCCCACGTAAGCCTAAGATAGAAGCTACTCAGCCAACATTACATCATTGCATGATCTTTACTAAGGTAAACCATACGACATATAGAATTCATCATCTTTTATGGCACATGATCTATCTATTAATCTATTTCTGAGTTATAATAGTGCCCTAGGGTTTGTGTGCCTATGAGGAGATTGAGGAGATCCTTAGCCACATAAATATTTTGGACACACTCCTGGTTATCACTCATATCCTTTTGGGAAATTTTTTGAGTTCATAGTGAAATTTTATTTCTATTGGCCCATGTATCGTCGGACGTCCAATGATACTACTACACCTGTCTGATTTAGGCTGAGTGGATGACACTTCAAATTTACTTTAGTTGGGATTGGTAGAGGTTGTGTGTTCTACCCCCATACTACCACCCTACTTCATGTATCCACCCCCACCGGCCCTGAGCACTATGACATCATTTTTATGTGGTGTGAGTTAACAAGGCCTGACGACAAGTATACCCCACATCTCAGAAGAGAACACTTATCATTTCCCCTCCTTACACTTCTTCCATCGATCTTTTATTTCCATTATTCTCCCTATCCAAGATGACATATTACTCATGTCTCATTAATATATGGACCTTCTCACATATATTTTCATGAACGACAACCATGACCTCCCTTGCCTTTCTACCTCCAATTTTCACTCCATGGTCCACGATCTTTTGGGAATCATGAATTATAATTTCTATGCCACCGGGTTGGTACACTACATGGGATTTTTAGAAATATCTCTCTAGAATATGGACCTTTTCATTCATATTCTCATGAGAATGGTCGAGTGGTTGGGATATTTATTTTTTCTCTTTCATGATTCAATTTCTCTTACATGGGATATAGATGACCATGATGTCCTAACTACTACTGTTGGACCAATCCCACCCCATCCACCATAATATTTTCCTTTTTTCCCTCCCTACTTCTTCATAACCTCCTTCTTCCCTCACCATCCCATATTCTTACTGTACATCCAATGCCCCACCTCCACCTATAACCTCGGATTATTTCCCCATATCCCTCTACATTTCCATTATGGTGTGTTGGAAGGATACTATAGATCATACTCTCATGTGGATAAAACAGATGTTTGGGCTACTTCTTTATCACCATTGCCTTTAGTTTCCCACAACACCTTATCCAACATCTGTTACTAATACTTCACTACCACAACCACCATTTACAGCTCATTCATAGATTCTGCACACTATTTCACTAACGTACTAGCATCTACTACCACTAAAAGATTAGCTAGGACCATCAGGCAACCCAAATAGATTGATGATCTAGTGCCTCCATCTGCCACTACTTCTGTGGTCATGATGTATATACCCACAACTACCACCGCACAAATCTCAAATCCCAATTTTCCATCTTCCTCTACCACTGATCCTACTCTGCATGTTCTCCCTTTTACTTATGATGTCGCATCTGATGCCACACAGTGACTAGTTTTCTATTCTTGTTTCATTAAATATATATATTTTTTGTTGTTCTTGTGATGTGATGGTGTATGTGCATGTAGATTTTTTTTCCATTTCATTTTTAGTCACAAGAACTCTTGAACAACACACTTGTCTCTTTTTGGCTACTTCCCATATTTTTGGGCTCTCCATGATGTGAGTATTATTATAGAGTGTTTTTTTTCTTTTTTTACCATACTTCTTCCACTATATCCCCATGTTCTAGACCACTAGTATTTTATAATATCCTCTTATTTTTTATGGTGCCTTGAATGGTAAATGTGCAATATAATGTGTGAGAGAGAGTATATGAATACACTAGTATCTACCCTAATACTTCTCTAGGAGACATCATTAATAGATGAAATATTTTAAATTGTGAAATTATTTTTATTAATAATACTTATAAATAATAAATTTACATTTTTGAATTTTAGAAGTTACATGTTTATTTTATAATTAAATGATTTTTAAAATGATTTTTGTTATTGATTGATTCATGATTTTAATTCTTGGAAATTTATATTTATTATTCTGGTCATTATTTCATGTAATGACTTGATTGACAATTTTCTTCATTCTTGATAGGTATTTTAAGTATTCTAACATATTCATTCTTATACCATATTTCATGGGATATTAATGGGATATGCATAAATAATAGATCATGCATGTTTTTATCTTCCAAAAAAGATGATTTTGAATTACAATATAATGACTGAGCCATTTGATTGTTTTTCTACCATTATTGACCTTGAGACCTACCATATATATGAACATAATTAAACAATTAGAAACTAAGAAATGACTTGACATGAATCCATATTATAAGCCTAATTATCCCAATGAATGTAATTCTTATAAAAAATGATGATTCTTCATTTTAACTGTAAAGTGTGAATTTGGTCATTCAATATACATTTTTTGGTGATTGACCTTGAAATTAAATGTGGGGGAGAGTTCCTCTTGTTAATTTGGGAATAAGGGTTCAAAACCCAAAATTCATTGTATTTGTAGTGGTCTCTTTAAAAAATAATAATTGAATAATTCAAAAGGGGCACCAGATTCATTCATTACACATTATTAATGATTTATGGGCCCATGATGGAAATGAAATATCATGGTGATGATACCCTTTGAGATATCTTTTTGGTGTTAGATTTTTCATTGATATTTATAATTGAATATCATTCATTTTAATTGATGAATTCATCGCCATATTTTCATGAATCTGAAATTATTTTTCACATCATTACCTACCCACCTGAAACCTCAAAAAAATTTGATCCATAATAAAAAACATCCTTATTTTTGATATTTTATTTCTAATATTGTTAATGAGATTACATTAATGCCTATATATAGAGTTAATATACTTGATATTGGACATAACAATGATAAAATGATCTTGAGTGATCAGTGTGTTAACTTCTAGTGTGGTAAATCAAAAATTGACACATGTATTTATCAAATGATGAAAAAAGTGAATAGAAAAAATAAAAAGCATTAATACAATTATATAGAGTGTAAGAATAATCTATATTTGAAATAGAAATATTTATTTTCATATTAAAATACTCTATTATTGATATACTATTCAAATGTATAATTAGTTGAATGATTCCCTTTTTAGAGTACATATTCTATTAATTAGAAGTTGAGCTTTTTCTTGAATTAAATAAAATGACTAAGTGTAGGGAGGCATGATGTGATCAATTTTTGTAAAAATATTCATACATTCTAGTGAGTGTAAATACATGTTTATCTTAAATACAGGTGGTATTTAAGATAAAATTCTATAAGTTGTGGTTCATGATGATTTTCATGTATTTTCTTTTCCAAAGTCTTAAATATGTAAATATCAGAACAATGATTCAAATATTCAAGGTGTGTACTTTATAAAAATGTTGTGTACCATTTCCCAAGTATGAATCATACAGAACGAGTACACACCAATGTTTTTTTATCGTAATAATAATATGCATACTACCCATTTAAACACCATTTATTAACTTCTAAATGTTTTTGGTGGATAAAGTTGATACTAAACACCACGTGGAGTGGAGATCTATGTTGTGTTTCCCCACCAACTGAACAAAATCATATTCAAAGACAAGGGGGTGGGAATAATGGCCACTAATTTATATAGAAAATAATACATAACCAATTTTACCTTTGTATAAACCGTGTTCATTATATTACACTCTATGGAGTTTTAAAATCTATAAATAAGAGGGAGGACCTCCATGATTATTGCTGGGAATCCCAGGGGAGGTGTTTCCTCTATACGACTTGAAACCACATTAGAACCATTTTTAGTGTTATTTCATTTTGTTATTTTTGTTTTGTGTGACTCCCTAACCCTTTCATTCTCTCATATCAATTTTGGAGATTGTGTTTTTTCTCAATCTACACACTGTGACCATGGTCATAAGAGGCTATATTCCCAATTTTTGGGGCTGTAATAATGATTTTTATTTATTTTTATTTGAAATTCATATGTATTATTTTTATTATAATTTTTATTAAATTTTTTTCAATGTTTCATTATTTACCATTGGTGTCTTAATATTCAAAAAATGGAACCAATACTGAAAACTGAGGAAGTTGAAAAGAGGGAATCCATGTCCATTGGGTGATCTCTTTTCCATTTACTTTTAGGTTAAATCATAAACATGATTAAGTAGCTAATTATTAGATAAATGAATTAACCATAGAATTAATAATTTTTTTATTCAGGCCAAGAATAAAATTTATTGAATCCCCATGATAAATAACATCCATTAATAAAATTAATGATATATAATAGTGATTTCAATAAATCATTATCAGTGTCACAATTCTAACATGACTACTTTTAAATTTTTATTATTCTTATACATGATTTTTTTTTATTTTCCCAAATAATTTCACAGATGATTGAAACCTTTACTCATTTTTTCTTGAAAACCAATCAAGAATCTCTCTATTGATACTGGATTCCTAATTTTCCACCCTACCCAAGAGATCAACCTCAAATACCACTTTCAACATAGTATTTGATAGAAAAGGGAACATTAATTTCTAATTTTGAGCTTCACCTTATGATGGGAGTGGTTCCAGGATATGTAGTCTATTGTGATGATTTTGGTATGGTTATTAGGTGTGTTCCCCTGAAATATGATCATACAGTTTCATATGGTCCTCACCAAATATAACCACATTAGAAGAATTACACAACCCATTTCATGGCAATTTAATCTATTATTCATTCACAAAATACATGGCACCATTATCATTTTTGAGAAATTTATTATCTATTCAGATCATAAAATTGTAGAAAACAACATCTCAAAAAAAAAATATTTGAGCTTGAGGATGATCCATTGAATCAAGTATATATAGGTGTTTGAATTTTATATCACCTATACCCTAGGAATGGGTAACTTCGTTGATGACCCATTGAGTACAAAATTGACAGTCTCTAATTTGAGGAAATAAAATGATGAATATACCTCAGTGGGGATCTTTTTTTTGTATCACTTATAGAACAATGATCATAGTGGAGGAGCATTATTGGTGATTTTTTAGTTGTATCCTTATATCCATATTTGAATATGTGGAAACAAAAATGTGATGAGATGTATCAGTAGTTAAGGCATTTCAATCATGGTAGGGAAGAATCTCATGATTGATTGTTGTTTCCAAATGGAATATTGTGTTTTTAGGGATATTCATTGATGTCGTCATCCAAATGGAAGGTGGTAATGCAGGATAGCCACCAATCTCTCCATTAATCTGGGAGATACCAAAATTTATTATGATTTTTTTGTCATTTATGGTGTCCATGTATGATACATAAAATAGAAAACATCATATATAGATGTCATAAATTTCAATAGGTTAAATCATAGCATCAACGATCCTCTTGATTTCTCAAGAAATTACATAGACCTAAATGTAAATGGGATGAGGTCACCATGTATTTAATTAATTGTATTAATCAAACAACTTGAATAATGAGTTCCATTTTGGTGAAAATTAAAACTTTTACAAAATCATCCCACTTCATTCTAATTTGAGATTTAGTGAAGGTGGATGAGATGGTTCGATTGTACATTCAAGAAGTGGTCAATCATCATTGTGTTCCATTAATGATTATTTATGATGAAGACCACCACATTACCTATTGTTTATGGGGAGGCCTTCAAAGGAAATTGGGTCATATATTAATATGAGTATGACATACCATCCGAAAATAGATTGATAGCTGGAATGGGAAAATCAAATTCTTGAGGACATGCTTCATGCATGTGTTTTAGATTTTAGAGGAACAAGGGATAAAAATTTGGGATTGGTAAAATTTTCTTATAATAATAATTAACCATATTCAATTCTCATGGATTCTTTTGAGGATCTTTATTATTGTCCATATAGGTCCCATTTATGTTGAGTTGTGGTAGGCGTGACCTCAATTTTGGGACGTAGTCTTATGAAATAGACATCTTAGAAAGTAGTGTTTATTAAGTAATGATTATTTACAACCCAAGGTTTCCAAAACTCTTATTCCAATTAGTGGAATGGAGATATTTAAATTTATGTGGGTGATCAGGTGTTTTTTAAGGTGGACCCCCGCTTGGGCCACCATCGTTTGGGAAGGTCGGGAAAGCTGACTTTGAGGTATGTCGGACCCTTCATGATAACTGAGATGATTTTAAAAGTAGAATTTAGGTCAATATTACCTTATATGTTTATGTATATTCATGTCATATTTGATTTTTCCCAATTATGGATAGATAATCCTGATATATCCATTGTGTTTAATTAGGAAGAGTTGGAGATTGATCCTGGTTTATTAGTGTTTGAACGACCCATGTTGATATAGGATTCCTAAGGGAAGGTGCCTCATGTGAATTATTTTCCATTGGTATACTTACTTTGGTAGCATAGAAATGATGTGAATAATACTTGGGAGAAGAAGTTTTGGGATGAGAAACCATTTTTAATCTCTGATCAGGATTCCAGGGGAAATTTTGATGGTGGAATTATTTCAGGGTGGGTATAATTATGACACCCTGAATCTTGAATTGTTTTTATTTTTCATGTTCTCGAATATTATTTTTATGGTTTGATCTGAGTACCAATTAGAATTTGTATTTATGGTAAATTAAAGTTTTGTTCTTGACAACATCTGGTTCATGGGAAGAGCTTGGACGAAACCATGTGGCGTCACCTAAGTCACTATCCGGCCAACCCTATGCTCAACAATTGTTTATAAGATGAGTATTAAAATGTAAAAAAAATTAATAATAAAATTAAAATGATATTATGAAATAATTTAATAATAATGATGATAATATTATTTAACAATATTGTTATTATTATTACTATTAATTTATTATTATTTTTAACATTATTATTATTAATATTTTCAATATTTTTATTATTATTATTATTATTATTATTATCTTTAAATAATTTTTCGGGTTTTCATTTTTCCTCTTCTCCATTTTTTCTTTCCCCTTTAATTTCATTTTTAAGTACCTCTTCTCTTATTATTCTACATGTACTTCATGCATCATATATCTCTCCTTCATCTTCTGATGTCACGCCACTACTGCACCCCTTATATGCTCTCCCTTATAGAATAATCCTTCTGACAAGAATACCTGGTGCTCCAACCTTCTTGCACCTCCCCAATCTCACTTGTGATGCCATCGTGCGACCCCCATTTGGAAAGAACCCTCTGACATCCCCTCCTCACAAGACCAATATACAAGAATGCTCAGTACACCTTCTCTTCCTCCACCGTATGTGTGATATACCCTAGGTAATCCACATCCCACATTCCTTAGAGTTTCAGTTACTTCGATTACAAGGGTTTTTATTAAGGGGTTTGATCTTTTATTTTTGGATCTAATCATCATTGTTGGGGTTTAATTTGGATTTATTGTGGAGTAGTTATGGTGAAATTGGATATTCACACTAATTTATGTGGATTTCTACACCCGAGGATGGTGACTCCTTTCATAAACATTATTGATTAATTAATTTTACATGCCTGTGAGTTTTCCTTGCTTTATGGTGTATTTGAGTGGGGAAAATAGTTATTAAAAATATTATTTATGATTTTGGTTTTAAAATTTATTATTTCCGATGAAATTAGGTGGTTTCATATATATAAATTATTTGGTGAATTTATATCACTTTCTAGGGTAATTTAGAATGTTCATTGATTATTATTTGTGGTGGGAAATTTTTTTTTTAGTGCCATTGAATATGTTTTTGATTTTAAATTGTCACTTCTATGTGAAATTATATGTGTTTGATATTTGAACTCTTGTTTTGTCACATAATATTATTATTTAAATTATGATATTGGTTTATTAAAGCATAAATTGGATTAAAATCATGTTTTTATATGGTGTTGGAGTCCAATTGGATTTAAAAGATGTTTTGGGGTTCGGTTTTTTGGCAGAAAATCCTTGTAGTGATTTTTGAATATATTTTATAAATTATTTTAATGTTTTATTAAATCTTTAATAATGATTAAACATGTTTTGTGAAAATATTTGGTGTGAAAATTTATATCAAAATTGATTTTTTGTGTGTTTGTGGTGTGTTGTAATGGATAATGTTTTGGTTGGTTAATGAAATGTGTAAGTGGTGTAATGTGGAATGTGATTCATGGTTGAGAACTAATGGGAAACCCTGGGTACCTATGTCGGAGGACTAGGAAATGTACTCTAGATGATTCATATGTAGGTTTTTTCAGTTTCATCTAGATGGATATTCATACAACACTAACTAATCAATTGTGATTATTGGAGACCACTAGAAATTTGGATGTTTCACATCCCTAGTGGCTCGTTCATGAGAATGTTGTATGCAATTATTTCCATACAACATTTAATCATGATATGAGGTTCTAGTATCCCATTGTTAGGTAGTTCCTAGAGATATCTCCAATTACTAGTGTTATTTGGTTGTATCACACATATTTTTGGCATATGGTATACAACATTGGTTATTTAAAAAGAAATCATGTTTCTTCTCTTTAAAAATTATTTTCAATAAAAAATTTCTAGTTATTTATTATTAAAAACATTCATGTTTATTTGACTTATAATTATTAATGTATGTAATATTTGTTCGGTGGAAAGACACTAGGGATTATCTCACACCCTACCTACACATTTGGGTGTATATACATATGGTTATATTTAACTCAAGTAAGGGATGGATTTTGGAGAAGGTAAATTGGATTGTTATACGTTAATATTAGTAGGGTTTCGTGGATATGGATTTAGGAAGGTCTCCTAATTCAATGTTATGGTTATTTTGATGGTTTTTTGTCACCATAATTATTGTATAGGTTTTTGAATTTTGGCCCCAAATTATTTTTTATTAAACATGTAAAATAAATCCGGAATGTTAAGGGTTTTTTGAAATGAGGTTTTTAATTTTTTCCTTTACATTGTTGGTTGTTCTATTATTGAATATTTTGTTATTTCATTACAACATAATTTTTTTGATACCCTCCCAATATTTTCACCCTATGGGGATACAGAACGACCTTTAGGCCCTTCCACAAACTTGGTCAAGTACCGGTTCAGATGACGACACGACATGGTTCATGACATTATGTACATAGGATTCTACAAAATCTTTTCATCCAAATTTAGAATAATAATTACATACTATATATTTCATTCTATAAGAATTCCTTTATAACAGAGTTTCTTAACACACGATAGGTTCTAAAAAAATTCATTCCTTTTATTATATGTATTAGATCCAAAATTGTATTCTATTCAACATGATTCATATCTATATTTATAGAATTGATTACCTTTTTCTATTCAATATATTAATAAATATAATATTTCATGGTTTTTTAGAATATATTTCTCTTATTAACAGATATTAAAATCATTAAAATATTAAATATATATATATATAATTATTAATCATATTAATACCCAAACAAATTAAAGAAAATAACATCTTATAATTCCATTATAGATATATATTCTATTTTTCCAAAATCTGAATATTGAATATTTATTAAGAAGTGAAAATAAAATAATTTAAAATATTTCATAGATTATTTATTTTAAATGAAATATATTGTAAAATGATAAATTTTATGGGTTATAGTAAAAACCTATTTAAATGTTAATAATATATGAAATGATTTCTCTTGAATAATGATTTGATTATAGGAATACGTCAAACATAGTCCTACCAATCCCAACAATACATATATTATATCTCTATAAAATAACATTTATTGAGTGTGTGTAAATAGTGTTACACTAATTTTTAATAACATGATAAGATAGTTGGGCTTCATATTCATTTAAATTATAAAACATTTTATATTACATTAATAGATTTTTGATAAACATTCCTGAAACACAATTGACAGATCTAATAAACATTTTTAAACATGTTCAAAAACACCATTTCTATCTTCTAGATAACATATTAGTCATCCAAGTGAAACAATTAATGAAAGTGGTTATAAAATATTATATATAATTTAATTATTTCACTACACCCTACATAAAATAATATTTTTAATTATTAGTACATAGAGGATTATACCTCCACTGTTTTTGAAAATAAATTACAATATTTCCTTTTCAACTATTTTTTCATAAAATATATTAATACAATTATAATAAAAACCTATATTTTCATGACATAACTAATTTACTGGATACGGTTTTATGATTATAAAATCATAATTTTTTGGGATGTAATTATCTTATCTATTTTAGGATCATGTTTTATTTTTCATTAAATATTCAAAACTTATTTGAATAATTTAAATTATCATTGTAAATCCCATGTGGGATTACTTATACATGGTTGGGATTATCTTTTTTGATATATATTTCTATTATAAATATTCTCATTACTTTTGATAAAATTCATATTTTCCTAAATGTAATTTTTTTTAAATAATATCTTCTGTAAATAATCTTATGGTGTAATAGAATTATCATTTAAGGAGTACTAATACTTGGAAATATAATGAAAATAAATATATATCTAATTAATTTTTCTTACATGGATCTCAATTTCTATAAATAGAGGGATCTTCAAAAGTAAATTTCCCTATATACTGAAAATATAAAATTATTGCTAGATTATGTGTCTTGTTGAAGTTGTTTTATCTGATTATGATGGGGTTATATTATGGAAACATTAAATCATGATCATTTATCTTACATGGATTATTTTTTTTCCAGTATATATTTCAATCAATTTTAAAGAATCACTTTAAAATTATAAAATATATTTGGTAATAAAATTATTCTATTTTATGTATCATAAAGATTGATTCGATTTTATGATATATCTATTTAAATAATTTTCCAATATCGTAAAATAGATAGTCCAAAACACTATAAAATCTATCAAAATCTACATCCTCTATTATTTATATCCTGGGAATAAGGAATCATGAAAATATTTATCCATTCGTTTTATATTTCAAAGGGTTAGTTTGGTTGACTATGTTATATAACTTGTGGACTTGATTAAAATTAGAAAAAAATATTTGAATAATACTACACCATAGTGCTACTCTTTAATGTTATTACATCTACATTTATTTATATTTTACATCAATACTTTCCTTCATTTTATTGTGTGTCAAACCCAAAGATTTGTTTTTTATTTTTTGGTAAAACTTCACTTATTTTTTCATGTCTGTGATGGACATGGACATGTACTATGATGGGGAAGATATTTTATAATATCATTGACCAATTTAAATAGTGAAAGATCCATTCAAAGAGTTAAGAGATCCCTAAAAATGTGTTTTTAATTAAAAATAACTAAAATTGAGTTGTAGAGTGTTATTACAGTGGAACAAGTGATCATTGTACACAAGAAACATTTAAACTCCTAGTGGTCTTTATATTCTAATATTTAATTTTAATCCAGCCAAAATTTATGGGTATGGAATATCATAATAGTTCATACATCGAGTGAGGCTGGTATAATGCTGAGAAAATTCGAAGAACTCAATCCCTCCCTCCTGTGTCATTTCCCAACATCTATCCAGTAATTTTTCTAATTAAATATTTTTTATTTTGAGTATTCAAATATCATTACATTATATTTGTTGATTATTTTTTGATAATGGTTCATCCTAAATAATAAATTATTATATATTAAGAACGATATAACAATAGAGAAAATTATATTAGTTTTAAGGATCTTATGGTTATTTTTTTAAATAATTGTCTATAAAAATTATATCTAAATTATATTAAACCCTGTAGAATCCTCAAACTAAACCCTATAGATATTATTTTGATAAATATGTCAAGTACATTCTTAACCCAATATTCAGGAATGATATCATTACTAGAATACGTCTATATGAGTTCCATAGAGTCTCCTAGTGTAATACATGTAATTAAATACAAGATAATGTTTCAGATTATTAAAAAGGAACTAAAAATGTTAGATAACGTTGATACAATATTAAAAAAACTCATGTTTGATACCATCGGTCACATGAAGGAAGAAAGAATCACATAATAAATTGATCTAACAACCTCGACTAATGTGTATCACAGACGTTTCTTACATTATTACATTGGATTAGATACATAGGTTTAAATAAAAACGACCGATATGTTTATTATTTTTTGTGAAATATATACATATATGATACTAATATAATATTTTTATTATAATATAAAAAATATTAAATGAAAATATTCAGAATAATGGAACTATTTCATAAAATTATTCTTCAGGTCTTGGGAAGTGATAGAAAAACTAGGGCGAGATCAAATGATCAGTAATAGTTACATATAGAAAAATTCATCATGAACCAATAAAAAAATGAATATATAGAAAATTAGATAACTGAACTCATATAAAAATTAATCAATAACATTTATATCCAGATATGTTGTGTCATTATCAATAAGGAAAGGTAATAAAATTTTAAGATATTTAATTTAACAAAAAAGATGAGCACAATGTGCATCCATGGATAATGTAAATGGAATAAACACAAAGATAATAATTAGATTATTCATAATATTGGGAATTCATCATATAGTAAATCAAGATATAATAAATCATTATATCTAAACAAACAAGACCATGAACCAATATTTTTCAACATTATTGGTAGACCCCCCCCATTTAATTTGGCCAACTAATTAGTCTCATGAGACCTATCAATGCACCGAGGGGATATATAATTTCATGCCACACAAATTAATGTATGTACATAGAATTTATAATATATTAGATGATAAATTTAATTAGTGAATAATAAAAATTTTCAATTAATATAGATATTGTGTAATTAATATCAATTTATTTATATTTTCCTAGTTAATTAAATAAAATTAAAAGTTAACACCATTTGTAAAAATGGTAACTGCTTTAGTAAATAATCATATACATGCTCTAAATAATATAAAGTTTTAATATCAAAATAATTTTTTATTAAAATATTCATATGTAATTTATTTTTTCAAGAGAAATAAATTATAAAAAATTAATCAAGTGATTATAGTTATCTATAAGTTCATCCGAAATGATTGTTTTTATAGAAAAATCATGTCATTTGGCATGAAAACATGAATTGAAGTGGAATATTAAAATAATCATTAATAATAGTATTTTAATTTTAGATCCATTGAGAATATCTATAATAGTATACATATCATAAAAACGTTCTTGTGTTGGGGAAGTCTATTATTATAGTATAGTTTTAAAGAACATTGTTATTGATTTTTTAAAAAGAATGTTGGAAATTTACCATTCGTAAAATAGTACAATGAATCTTATAAAACACTCTTTATAATTCATGTATACCAAAATTTTCCATATTAAATAATTTTATCGGATAAATATGATATTTGTAAAACCATTATTATAGAGGTGGAAAAAATAAAAAATATATCTTATATAAATATATATAATTTTTTGATATTAGATTTTCCATTATTTGATTAATTTAATAGTGAGTGGAAATTAATAAGAGAACATAAAATCTCCTTGAATATCTTGTGGATAAAAAAGGCATTCAGTCTTATTTTGTGTAATTAATATGATTTCCTCAATAGAAATAATGAAAATCCCAAGACAATGTGATATTATAAAATAGATGAATACCTCTTCTGAGTTTCACCCTTGAATGAAAAGATGTGAAATCGAAAATTAATCATCATTAATCACTTGGTATTGGGGTTAAATACATACACGGGAAATATAGACACCACATAAATGTGAAAAGATGTATAATAACATATATTTCATGACGGAGTGTAAATTTATATTACATCTCTCACCTCAAACATCCCATTATTTGTAAAATACTTCAACATCATGTATAATAGTTTCAACATGTTAATTATTTATTATTCAAATAGATTCTTATTTATGGTATCATATGATATCTTCTTATCTAAGTTAATTAAATTTTTAATGGTAATATTTTAATATTACAATTGTTTCATGTGATAATTTATTTGTTTTCTCATGATTGTTTTCCAAGGATATTATAGTACTTATTTCCTATTTATAGATCCTTCAACTAATGATAATAATTTTATAAATATCAATTTCATTAGTTATATTAATTTTCTAACCATACTTTAAATTCTGAATTGAAAATTAATCACATCGCTTCGTGGAGATTGTAGGTCATACGTACGTTTCATCAATGATATAAAGTCATTGGCTTGTGAAAGAGGCAAGGAAGTGGATGGTATATTAATACTAAAATATTAATATAATGTCATTTTCTTCATATAAATTCATTATTTACATAATTATTATAATCAATTTTTTACATTTATTGAAAAAAAATGGCCTCCATTTGCGAGGCGATAATAACCCATACACAAGAGTGATGGATTTGCTTCCCATTTGATGGACAATAGATAGATAAATAATATTAAATAATCATGTGAAAATATATTTATACGTTTTTGGTAGTTTTATTATACTATTACTTTAATAATATAATTTTACGTCATAAAAGAATAAGTGAAAAATAAGATGTTTTGTGGAGAAATATAACATCCCTTAGAAGAAACTCTTATGGATATCATTTTAAGGACCCCAGAGTCGGTATTTTTTGAATAAAGCAACACTAGAATTTGGATTGGGGTTTTTAGGAGATAGTTATTTATGTTTTGATCAATAAAAATTCTTTTTGAGGTGTGACAATGATAGGGAGGGGTTTACCTTATATAAGTATGGTAAAAGACATACAATGAATGTTTTAAATTAATAATATATACCCACATTTTTAAAACACAACAAGGACCAAAAATAGATCATTATAAAAAATAATATGAAATTATTTTAAAAAATGGACCTAAAATATAATTTATTAATGTTTTAAGGTCCGACCAGCCCTTCTTATTTTATTTGTACCCATCAAAAAATAAATTTTTAGGTTAACCACGATTTTTTTATATATTTATACTATACATTATAACCGAAAAAATATGTCAACCTTCAAAAAAAATTTAAATATTATAATTTATAATATACAATCTATTTTATCACATTAAATTCATATAACTGTAATGATATTATTTAAAAATAATCCCACAAATCCTCTAAAAATGGGTTTTCAATAAATCCATCTTCCAAGCATAAGGTTGTCAAATAATAATTGTATGAATAGAAATAATAAATAGATATAATAAATTTCATATTTTTAGATATATAATCTATATATTTAATTTAAAAATATCATAATTAATGATTCTTGGTATTAATTAAAATGGACATCATTATACCTTTTCAATCATAAAGTGTTTTCTGAAAAAAAAACTTTTATAAAAAATAAACGTTTTACCACCAAATATTATTGAATTTATTTTCATAAAATTTATAGTAATTAAATTTATAATGATAAATATTATCATACATAAAATTAAATAAAATATTGAATATTTAAATTTTATATTATCTATTATTCGTAAAAGATAATTTCTAAGGGATGTATTAAAAAAAATCCTTCTAGGATTATTATGAAAAGTTATTTTTTATATAAATATTAATCATATAAATTTTTAATTTTTCATCCTCAAAATATTAAAATTATCAGTCTTTTATATTTCTTTTAAATAAAAATTTTCACTTACTCTTAATGTGGATCGGGTTAAACATTATTAATTCATATAAATAATTATTCCTTGAGATACTATTGGATTATTCCTTAATAAAAATATGTGGGTGTCTATTCCTTAGAGCGTCCACTAGTTCCCATGTTGCATCCTTCTTTTTATGATTTCTCTAATATTCCTTTTCCACTTGAATTATAATACAATGGATTGGGTGGTACTAATCTGGTGCCTTGATCCTGACCAACATATGACCTCAAGTTCATCTCCTCATATTCTATTGGTTTCCAACTACCAGCAAGGGTCTAAAGCAAAACTGTGAGGAGGATATACCCCCAAGTGATAGTTGCAAAACGTATGTATATAACTAAATATAAAACATAATATTAATTAGAAATCATAAATTAACTGAAATATTCTATAAAAAATGGAATGAAATAAATCCTAGAGAGAGTTTGTCAAATATATAAGAAACCAACAAGTTGTCCGATTACATAACACTAAAATCTAAATGAAAAAATATATTATCCCCATAAAATCACTAATAAAAACAAATATTTTCACCATATACCACTAACGTAATCATTCTCATCTAATTCATACTGAACTATGTCACTCGAACAAATGGATTCAATAACATGTGACAATTTCTTGGGTATGCAATGGAAATGGACGTCTTATTAGGGTTTGAGTAAAAGCCAATAATCCACCACCAATAGTGACTAAATAGAATAATATTCTTGGTAATAGTGTATGCATATAAATAGTGGAATAACAAATAGTACAAAAATGGATATAAGACAAGGAACACACTAACACATATAGTAGCCACTATCTCATTGGTTCCACAATTGAACTGAGTCCAACCAAACAAGAAATAACCTAAAATAGACTTATGAAGACAAATATTGGTGGGGTGACTCATATCTAAACCATGAAGGGGTTTTTCTTATTAATTAATCCTAGGGATTCATAAAACATACAATAAAAATACATGTTCCATTAGTTCCTAGAACACTTTTATGACATCTAAATCAAATATAATTTCAATAGAAACATGGTCGAAACCCCCACCCTAAAACTATCCACATAAAAAACTATATGTACAATTATATAACATTTATCTAAAAAAATAACTAAAAATTTGCATGGAGATATAGTCTAGCATCCACCTATCCATTACATTTTTTGTCTAAATCATCATTTTGGCATAGAACGTAAAGGACGAGCATCAATCCATATTCCTTTTCCAAAAGGTATAACATCACCAAAAAAAGTAGTAGATTAGAAATCTTATCGTTAATATAATATCAGTGATTATATCCTCATACATACACTATATACATCTTATACTACCTATTCTAGGTGTATAATTCGAGCACCCAAAACATTCCATCATTTCATAATTACCTATGCTCGAAGAAGCAGTCTTCCATCTGAACTATTCAATCATATCATAAATACATCAAGTAAAAATAATGACCATTAGAAACATTACATTAAAACTAACTGAAACTTTTCAAATATTTTACACTAAATGATTTATCTACAGACCATAAAAAAACATCCCTCCACAATTCTTGTCAATTTTCACACTTCAAAAGAATATAAATAAAACAACATCATAAAACATTTACAAATTACTAAAATAAGAATGGGTCTTTATATGTAAAAGCAAGACATGTTACAAGGAATAAATTACCATTAAACCCATAATAGAATACATAAATTACCTTTCACCAAATTCTTCACCACATAATGATTTAAATTCAACATTATAAATCCAATTAAAAACTTCTTTAATAAACCACATAGAGGATAACACATTGTTTCAAAAAATAGAATATTACAAAAAATATATTTCCCCCTTTCATACCCAAAACAAATTCAAATACCACTATACATATTTAAATCCATTTCAATGATCACAATTTAATTTCATAGTACTCATCCAATAATACACCACATTATATCCCCTTTTGTGTCGCATCCCTTTATCAAAAGGTTTGACCAATTTTCCCATTTAACTAGTTAATAAAATAAACCAATAAGCTTAATTAAGTTATTATAATCACCCAAATACATTACATAGACCCTAGAAGAAATATATTAATCATGGGAATTATGGCTCCCACCATAAACACATGAAAATAAATTCAAATGTATATGGGTAAATTTCATGTGAATCCTTACTCATCAATGATGAATTCTGATAAAAATCATAACAAAATATTCTTGTCAAGGCCCATACAACCATCATTCAAACCCCTCATCAACCAACTAACCTTGTCCTTATCACCAAAGAACTAGTACTACACCATGAAATAATAATTAATGAATTATAACAAATAAATTTATTTAATTCACCAATATATAACTTGGGATAATCATAAAAAACTCACCAAGTCATCATGCCACAATGAAAATCAATCCAACGACTAACTAATGATTTGAAGCATAACCCTTACAACATTATAGTCGAATCAATAAAATCCAATCAATATTTAACAAATAATTAATATAAAATTTTGGAAAAAAACCATAGAAAATTCACTATAGTGATATAACATGATGAACCACTATGCAATGACATGCAGAATCTATCTCAAGAACATAAACATACATGATAACTAAAAACACCTATATGATAACGTTGAATAACCTGTTCTAGGCTTTAATTATCAATAAAACCTAACCCATGGAATAAAAAATCATAAATAACGGAGTAGAGTGATAAAGGAATCCACTACATGAGTAAAACTCACATAAAACAGAAAAGAATCTCATTGAAAATTCTCTCACAATCAATAGAGTAATGGGGGAGAAGGGGTTTTGGGATCCCCTAGATCATAGAACTAGAATTGAAATGCATGGTGAAGAGAGGTTGAAAAAATCTTGGGGGAATTTTGGTAAATACACCATTTTTAATGAAATCTTGGTAGTCACATGATATTCCAAATTTTGTTCTAACTATATGGTTTTCCCTCACCAAGGACAACCCAATCAAATGGGTTTGATATATGGTTGTACAATATATGAGTCATGTATGAACAATCATAATTTGGATCAGCCAAGCTTTATATGGTTATGCCTCATGCTTTGTAAAATCATGCCCAAAATCGGTTTTTAGCATTACCTCTCACCTATAGAAAGGCACAAGGTTTGTCTACAACCATGTGAAACATGTGTTCCATGAATCAAACCATCCACAACCTCACTAGGATTCTCATTTTACCTGTAATGTTCTACCCAAACAATTACAATTCTATTAAACTGTACATTTCCCAATTAAAAATGAATTGAATGTATTTTTAACATCATCGATTCACACTACTTCTCTTAATCCATGCACACCAAATTATACACCATTTACAGAAGACTCTTAAACCCCAGAAACCTAATCCCATGCATCTAAATCTCATCCAAATATTTATTCCACTTCCCAAGACTCATCTCTCATTTAAAACCTATAATTTTTCAAATTTAAACACTGGAAATATCATTTTGATTCATGATTCACGCATAAAATGAAAAAAAATCATCTTCCTTCAATTTTTTTATTCCTCTAGACGGTCTTATAGAAAACTACAATAATACATCTCATCATTGATAAATCTTGTTGTTTATTCACATGTACCTCCTATCCAACAGTAGTCACCAAATTCCATCAAACATCTATTTCCATCCTCTTTTACCTTTGAACACTTCTGATGCACAATGTCATATTCAATGCCCTCAATCGGTCAAAAACATTTTTCTAATTCTTATTATGAAAACAAAAATAATAGGATGATGTATATTTGAAATAATTATAGGGAAATATTTATTTCAAAATAACAAAATCATCCTTCAATATACTAGATTCCCCAACAAATTCATTATATTATAACCACCATCATATGATACTTAAAAATATTTCTATCAGAAAAACACATCCAATGTAGTAAACATGCTACCAACAAGAACTCAAATCATTTATAAAATTACTCCATCTATAACCTAAACCAAATAATATAATTTTATTACAATTCCATCATACTCAAGGTAATTATACAACCCCATAAATAAATCCACTTGTGTACATTCCTAAAAAACTATTCAAAACCACCTTGGTCCCGAAGTAAACACTCGCCCTTTTCATCTTCCACAACATAAAACCCATAAGAATTCCAAAAATAATTTAAGTACACATGACAAATATAATCATTGGAATTTCAATAACACCCAAATATATCTGTAATATGTTACACACATGTACAACCCATTCAACATAAGGGTCCTATAACAAAAAAAATAAAAGAATACCCACTATAGGATGGTCATCATCATTGACTTACTAGAACACCATCATCCATTTTGATCCCATACTTCATCCTCTAAAAACCTACATATTGGAAATTGATTTATATTTATCAGCTATGTAACAAAACAAAATAACAATTATCATCCATTCCAATCATTTGATATCAATAACCCTGGTTTTTGAAAATTTATTATCATTCTGGAGGACCACACCCATAAATAGTTATTGGAGAACTTCAACCCAATAATACCTCATTTAACATTCCAAGAGTGTAATGTACATGATGTCCCATATCAAACCATAATAAATATGGGAAGCTAGGAATATATCCATTTATCTCCCAATGTACCTATGATGATTTTATAATATTGGGCAAGATCATCACAATTATGAGTTTTCTACGATGTCGTTGCAGAATACCACAAATACTCACCCATTTTTTATGTCACACCAATCTTCTAATACATTAAAAACTATAAAAAGTTCCTATTCATTTATTAATTTAACCATATCATTTTATCTACATCTTTCCTTATATAACTCTTAGTAACATATATCCATCATACACACTCATGTGTGACCCACTATTGAACATTATTTTTACTCCAACTGGTCATGCCTCATAAATCTAGGGCTCATAACCCCTGTCTATCATCCATTCATACCTGGAATTATAATATCTACCCACATAGGGAACCCTTTATTCGTAAAAAACACATAATAAACATCTCATACAAAAACCACATGCATGACCACTAAAGGCATGTCTGTGATTAAAATTATCCTCTATGATCATATAAAATTTCAGTATGATATTAAAGAAAAATATAGAGGTAAATGGGTCAAGAACCTATTCGTTCAATCCCCAAAACCCCATAGGTTCTACAAAAACTACAACACACAATGTTTATCCCATTTCAAGGAAAACAGTTTCCTTAGTGTGACTCCTACTAAAAAACATGCTCACATGATCACCCCCAAAACATGACCCTTGTTAATAAATCCAAATTTCCTTGAGTACTCCTTATTCCCATTATCCTAAATATGACCATCTCATGCACATTCATTCACATAAATTGCCTTTTTAAGCACCCAAACAATCTATCCCCTCATGAAACCAACCAAGAGGCTAAACCACTAGAACTCAAGTTATATTTATCAAAACCAAAGGAATCATTGATGCTATAACCTAATAATAGTATTAAACTACTATGCACTATTTTTATGGTCCAAAAAACCCCATATATACTCCACACACCCAAATGAACTCATAACTAGTTTGGACCATTTTAAAGGTTACCCACGAAAGACACATGACACCACTCCCATGACTAGATTCATTTAAAAAAGATAAATAGTTAAATCCAATAAAGGCCTCCTCCAATTATTAGAAGTACATAACTCATAGGGCATTAACATGGACCTATATCACTATCACACTAATTCAGAATGAATGATATCCCCCTCTCATATCCTAACACTATAGGATTCATATACCAATCAGGTTACCACTACTATGGAATCCATCCTATACAAGAATCTTAACATTAGTCCCCTCCCTAGAGAACCTAGTCATAATATCGACCACAAGAAAACCACCCATATGGGGTCCAACGATCCAATAGTCACATTTTATTGACTAACCAGGGTTACTGCAGTATCCATACATATGTAACACATTAATGTACTCATCTAGATACTCACTATAGATCCACATAACATGACATTAGAAAAAACCCACAATATCATACTAGAATCCCTATAAAATGTTGATAATATGTGCATTACATGATGAATTAGAGGCCAATTGACTAAATTTACCAAGAGAAACATCCAAAACACATGGAAATTAACAATGGGACAAAAGATTTAAATCTAGCACAAGTCATCAATTGTAAAAGACATGCTCGTCTCTTGAAGAAATAATTATATAAAATTGTAACATAACAAGCTAAAAAATAATCATAGTCCTTGATAACAAGGAATTTACACTGGTACCATTGTTTGTGACTCACCATCCCATTATAAAACATATGATCTGACACATTCTTATATCTCTTCTCATCCATATCCCATGTACTAACATAATAGGATGGTAAAAATGCTATTTAACCTCTTTTTTAATGTTTATTATTGGGTGAAACTAAACTTGTTACCAAATCCGGACCACCACATGATCTCAAGAATAATTACTTATATGCCAAAAGATTTAAACTAGTAGAAGGGGTTTTATGTGGGAATACGAAGAGACTATACCTAAAATAAGAGTAGAAAACCAGAAGTAAATAATTAACTTTCATAAAAATAATATTAAAATAAATGAGTAAATAAATTAAATTAGTTTATAACAGTATAAAATACAATATAGGCCCAAACAATAATTACATGCATATAACAAATATCCCACAAGACCAGTTATATAACACAATAAAATAAAAAACAATAAAAGGTCCCTATATCATCACCAATCCAAACCCATCTAGACAATATATACCAGTCGAGAAATCCTTCTCAACCAATCCAAACTCAACATTGGCCTCATCCCAAAAATGTTCCTCCAATAACATGTGGTAGCTTCTCAGGCGCCCATGTGAAATGGTGGGTCAGGTAGGGTCTCATTGAAAACCTGTAGGCCACCACCAGTGGGGTTTTTTATAAATAATTATTTATATAAATTGTGTATATAGATATAAATTTTAAAAAATAAACAACATAAAAATAAATTAAATCCATGGAACCACGAAACTCATACAGTACTCACATTATTTTGGTTTTCATTGTGACACCCGAGAAAACCAAACCAAAAATGAACTCAAATAGTCCCCAAAAAAATTAAATATGAAAGATACCTCATATCTATATCAAAAAGTGTTTTTAATATTCATTATAATTAGTGAGGAATACATCCACAGAACACGTACCACTGTTAACGAGAAAACTAATATGCACTCTAAATCAAATATCACTTCAATATGGACACAGACATAACCCCCATCCAGTTTATAACCATATACCATAGTATTGGTATTGATACTGAACATAATTTATATATAAATTATAAAAATACAAAATTGAAGTTCTAAAATCATCTATATGTCCCAACTAGAGTGTCACGACCCGACCTCGGGGCCCATGCCGTGACTACCCCAAGCCCGCCTTCCATAGGCCAGGGGCTGGCGACTAGCACCAAGGCGTAAATCCCGGTAAACAGGGAAGGCATTGCCTTTATAAGTAACAACCACCACAGAGTCAGCAAGCAGAAAGTAACTACAAGTGCAGAAAAGTAAAGGGGGGCCGGAATACAAGCCCAACTGAAT
Organism: Viscum album; assembly: GCA_963277665.1. Classification (NCBI taxonomy): domain Eukaryota; kingdom Viridiplantae; phylum Streptophyta; class Magnoliopsida; order Santalales; family Viscaceae; genus Viscum; species Viscum album. The sequence goes on along the minus strand of OY728148.1, from coordinate 879,593,010 downwards.
GTACAACTGAAAAGGAAAAGAACAGCAACTGAAGAAAAGACGGCGGCCTCGTGTCGTCCACTGGCAATCCCACCTGAAGGGTGGGTACAGATAGCCTCCAGGCTCCTCGGGTCCCATGTCCGCTCCGAGCACGTCCCGCCCAGTGGTCCGCCTCCAGGTACCGTCCTGCTCCACGCCCCAACCGTGATCAGCGCTGTCCGTCGTCTGCATCCAACACAACAAGGTGCGGGCAAAGCCCGTGCAGGGGTGAGTATAAGCTACTCAGTAAGGACCCCGAGACCCCCGAAGGTCTCCCGAAATCCACAAAGGATATAGCACAAAAAGGAAGGTGCAATCACGAAGTAACATCTGACTCGACTTAGGTATATGCCCATACATATACCTAAGTCCCCACTTCTAGCTCTGCTCACGAGCTCAAGAACAACTCAATCCACATAGGAAAGCAAGACTCAAATCCAAAAAGGAGAGTAAACAGTAAATCCACATAGGATAGTTCAACACAATCCACAAAGGAGAGTAACATAAGTTTCAGCTCAACCAGGTATACTTTTTCAGATGACGTCAAAGATGATAACTGATCCATCTAAGTCGTCGGACCCACGAAGGATCGATAGGTACTAACCCCAGCAAAAGACCCACATAGGATCGGGCTCACACAGAACCTGTAGGCAGTGGCTCACACAGAACCGGTAGTAAGGACCCACATAGGATCAGGCTCACACAGAACCTATAGCACTGATCCACGTAGGATCGCAGAGTGCAGTAGTCGACGCAGTCCACTGAGGATCTCTGCACAGTCATCGCCGCAGTCCACGAAGGATCTCTGCTCTGCCGTCGTCGCAGTCCACTGAGGATCTCTGCTCTGTCGTCGTCGCAGTCCACGGAGGATCTCTGCTCTGTCGTCGAAGTCACATCCAGCGCTAGGGTTCCCGCACACAGTGAGCTCGTTTAGGAGGGTCCGCTCCACGAGCCGAGAGGCTGATACATCAACTGACACGTAGTCCGAAGTTGATGTATCCAAAAGTTCCGTATCGACAACAGGATCTCAACGCAACAGACGGCGCGTCAATCGGACGCCCGATCTGAGAGTTATTGGCATTTTCGTCCCAGGGGCCCGGTTGGTTTTTAGGGCAAAACCAACCCGACCGTACTCTGCCTGTGTCCGATCCGCTCGGGCGGAGTATGCCAAAAGTTCCGTCTCACTTAGAGGAAACTACGACAGCTGACGGTACGTCGATCGGACGTCCGTAGCTCAAGTTATGAGTGTTTCCGCTCCGAGGGCCCGGTTGGTTTCGTGTACGAACCAACCCGGACGAACCCAAAGTCTTCCGAAACCTTGAGTATAATATACCGAAACGACCGTATCGATCCAAGGATCGCGTAGCCGCTGACAGTTCGTCAATCGGAGGTCTCAGGCCCAAGATATGGGCAAAAGACTGAAGAAGGCCCGAAAACGGGGGTTCTGGGCCCGGGGCGACCCGGCCCGAACCACCCCTGGGTCGGCCGAACCGGGTCGGCCCGAACCGGGTCGGCCGACCCGGCCCGACCCGGCTGGGCCAGGTCCGGTCCGGCCTGGGCGCGGCCCGGCCGACCGGACCGGCCGGCTCGGCTTCGGCCGGGCGGCCGAATGGGCGCCGCGGGTTTGCCCCGCGGCTTAGGTGGAACGCGGCCCCGCGGGGGGCCGCCTGTCACGCGGACGCGGCCGGGCCGCCGCGTCCCTCCCCGGTTCCGCGCGGCCGCGGAACCGGCCGCCGCCGCCGCGGCTTCAGCCGCGGCGGATCTCCTCCACAGCGGCGCGACGGGCGCCGCCGCCTTCCGCGGGCCGCCGGAGTTGCTCCGGTGGCCCGTTTTGCCTCCCGTCTTCGTCGTTGCTCCTCCCGGGGGCCGATCTTCACTGCGGGATCAACGGATCGCCCTTGCCGCATGGTTCGTCGTCGTCCGCCAAATCCGTACAACAAAAGATCGGCGGAGGGTTACCGGGTCTTGTTCGTTAGATCCGCACCCTCCGCGTTAGTCATAAACAACGGGAGGAAAAGAAAAATAATCAACAACAATTTTAATTAAATTAAAATTGTTCGGAGATCAGGTTCTTTATTTTAAAAGAATAAACACGGGGAATAAAATATTCCAACATCCCTTACCTCGAAGTTGTCGTCGGACGTGAGGTCGTCGCGGAATCGCTCGTCGCGAAAGGAGGGGATCGTCACGTCGTTCGCGGAAGAGACGTTCGTCGCACCGCGGGAAAAGCGTCGCGCCGACGATCTCCAGATCTAGAACAAACGGATTTAATTAATTAAATCCGTTGTTATTGAAATTAAAAAAAGGTGAATTAAACGATCCGTTTCTCACCTTAGTTGCTGAACGAGGATCGGCCGCGGAAGAAGAGGCGTCGCCGAAGAACGTCGCGGGTAGAGCTCGTCGACGTCGCAGATCACGGTGTGCGTCGTCGAATTCCGGTTCCGGCGTTCTTCGTGTTCTTCGCGTTCTTCGTGTTCTTCGCGGGGAGGGTGGAGGCTCAGAGGATTTCCACAACGATAGCAATCCTCCAAAATAGACAAGTTTGTCTATTTTATTAACTTGCCAACAAACGCAAAACGCGTAAGTAACGACCCATTAAATTCGTTGAATTAATTCAACGAACGAAACAACCCATTTAATTCACGAAATAAACCGCCCAATTAAATGGTCTGTTATGAAATAAAGAAAACGCGTCGGTTGACTTTTCAGTTACTTTGACGGGTTTTCGCGGGTGCGTTACTTAGCGAAAGAAACGGCGGGGCTCGTGCGGGCCCTGCCTCACAAATATCCTACCAAGAGGGTAGGATATTTCCGGATAGCACCCTATCTGCTTTAACTCAGTTCAAGTGGCTTCCAAGTGACTTCCAAGCAGCTTAAGTGAAATAAAATAATGTTGTCGCACAAATTTTATTTTATTTCTGTCTTAAAGCCCCAAAATTTAAAAACCACGTCTGAGCAAACGCAACTCCGGAAGAGGCGTTTCTAAGAAAATACCGGCGCTGCGATTTCATCGGTGCCCTCAGAATTCGATTCCGGGCACCGGTTCAAAAGATAGAAAAACCCGCTCGTCCGTTCACTGAACGTACCCGAGCCAAACTTCGGAAATTGATTCCGGGCACACCGGGCCTCGGAATCAGGTGCCGTCTAAAGCAGCGCTCTTGTAAAATTCCAAAGAAAATTAAGAAAAAAATTTCCTTGAAATTTGCGGGTCTTTACATTACTCCCACCTCAGGGCTTTACGTCCCCGTAAAGATACATCAAAAACTAGGGGAACAAATGGGGGTACTGAGCACGCATCTGAGCCTCCCTCTCCCAAGTGCTCTCCTGGAGGATCCCGTGCTGCCATCTGACGCGCACAAGAGGAATCGACCGCCCACGTAGGACCCGCTCCTGTCGATCCTCGATCTCCACTAGGATCTCCGCAAAAGTCGCCCCATCGTCCATGTCCAGCTCCCCAAAGTCGATGATGTGCATCGGGTCGTGCACGTATCTCCTCAGCTGAGACACATGAAAGACGTCGTGCACCCGGTGCAACTGAGGTGGTAGAGCCAGGCGATAAGCCACCTCTCCTATCCTGATGAGGACCTGGAAAGGCCCGATGAAGCGTGGAGACAACTTGCCGCCTCGGCCAAATCTCCGTAAACCACGTCGAGGTGAGACACGCAAAAAGACGTGGTCGCCATCCTCGAACTCTAGTGGCCTCCGCCTCCTGTCAGCATATGACTTCTGCCGGCTCTGAGCTGTCCTCATCCTCTCCTGGATGATCTGGACCTTCTCTGTCATGGCTCGGACCATCTCTGGTCCCACGAGTGGTGACTCCCCAGTGTCTGTCCAGCACAACGGTGATCTGCAGGGTCTGCCGTACAACGCCTCGTATGGTGCCATCCCGATGGTCGAGTGGTAGCTGTTGTTGTACGCGAACTCCACCAAGGGTAGGTGGTCCTCCCAGCTGCGACCAAAGTCGAGAACACATGCACAGAGCATGTCCTCGAGTGTCTGTATGGTCCTCTCCGTCTGACCATCCGTCTGAGGGTGGAAGGCTGTTCTCAGATGGAGCCGCGTCCCGAACGCCTCCTACAACCCCTTCCAAAGACGGGAAGTGAAATGAGCATCTCAATCGGAGACGATAGACGATGGCACACTGTGAAGCCGTACGATCACCTAGACGTAAAGACGTCCCAAGCTCTGCATTGATCCCTGCTCTCTGATGGGTAAGAAGTGTGCCGACTTGGTGAGTCGGTCGACAATCACCCAAATGGAGTCGTGACCTCTGGAAGTGCGTGGAAGTCCAGTCACGAAGTCCATAGATATGTCGTCCCACTTCCACTCCGGGACCTCCAAGGGCTGTACCAAGCCTGCTGGTACCTGATGCTCTGCCTTCACCTGCTGGCAGGTGAGGCATCATGAAACGAACTCTGCCACAGCTTTCTTCATGCCCGGCCACCAGTGCTGTCGTCTGAGATCCTGGTACATCTTCGCCACTCCGGGATGTACGGCCAAGGGAGAAGTGTGAAACTCTCTCAACACCTCCTCCCGTAAAGCGACTGGTACGAAGGTACGTCCTCTGAAAAGGATGTCGTGCTCTGCTCCAAGGGAGAAGCCATCAGGCGCCTGACCTGAGGATATCAGTGCACGCCGGGTCTCACAGTCAGCGTCCCCACGCTGAGCCTCTCTGACCCGCTGTAGAATTGGAGGAGAGACTGTGAGAGACTGAAGAAAAGCTGCTCCGTCTCTATCCACGAAGGATATCTGTAAGAAGGCTAGCTGCTCTGTCGCCTCCTCAAGTAGCTGAATGCCCGTCCTCCTGCTGAGGGCATCGGCTACCACGTTCCCCTTCCCAGGAGTATAGACTATCTCAAAGTCATAGTCCTGGAGGAACTCAAGCCATCTCCGCTGTCTCAGGTTCAGGTCCTTCTGAGAGAAGATATACCTGAGACTCTGGTGGTCAGAAAAGACTGTGAAGCGCTCACCCATCAGATAGTGCCGCCAAGTCTTCAGAGCGAAGACCACTGCTGCTAACTCCAGGTCATGAGTGGCGTAGTTCTGCTCATGCGGCCTCAACTGACGTGATCCGTAGGCGATCACAGCCCGCTCCTGCATCAGGACGCACCCGAGTCCAGTCCCTGACGCATCGCAGTAAACTACGTATCCAACTCCCTCCTCAGGCAACCTCAAGATAGGTGCGCTGGTCAACCTCTGCCTCAGCTCCTGGAAGCTCTGCTGACAACTGTCTGACCATACGAAGGGTTTCCCCTTCTTCTTCAACACTGAGAGTGGTGCCGCAACTCTGGAGAAGTCTGGCACAAATCTCCGATAGTATCCAGCTAGTCCCAAGAAGCTCCGCACCTCCGTCACGCTCCTGGGTGGCTCCCAAGCTAGCACTTCCTCGATCATCGCGGGATCCACTACAACTCCCGCCTCAGAGATGACGTGCCCCAAGAAGTGGACCTCACGTAACCAGAACTGGCACTTTGAGAGCTTTCCATAAAACTGGTGCTCTCGGAGTGTGTCTAGCACAACTCGCAGGTGGTAGGCATGCTCCTCCTCAGTCGTCGAGTATTCCAAAATGTCGTCAATGAAGACCACGAAAAATCGGTCGAGGTATGGCTGGAAGATCCTGTTCATGAGGCTCATGAACACTGCTGGAGAATTGGTTACGCCGAATGGAATAACCAAGAACTCATAATGGCCATACCGACACCTGAAGGCCGTCTTCTGCACGTCCTCGTCTCGAACTCTGAGCTGATGATAGCCTTACCGGAGGTCTATCTTCGAGAACCACCGCGCTCCCTTGAGCTGATCGAAGAGGTCATCAATCCGTGGCAGCGGATACTTGTTCCTCACTGTCACCTGGTTCAGGCGACGATAGTCGACACACAGTCGCAAGCTCCTGTCCGCCTTCTTGGCGAACAATATCGGGGAAGCCCAGGGTGAAACACTGGGTCGGATAAACCCCTTGCTCTGCAAGTCCTCCAACTGTACCCTCAGCTCTCGATGCTCGGCGGGGGCCATCCGGTATGGTGGAGTAGATATCGGGGCTGTCCCGGGGTACAAGTCGATGTAAAAGTCTACCTCTCTACGAGGAGGTAGCCCTGGAACGTCGTCGGGAAAGACGTCCACGTACTGTTCCACCACTGCAGGAAAAACTGGACTCCGCACGTCCACTCCTCCTAGGATGAGGCTAGCCAACTGATGAGAGATGGGCTGCACTCTCCTCCGCGGAAGTCCATCCTGTGCTGCAAAGGTTACCTTCTCGCCGGTGAAGGTAAACCTGCTCCCGTCGGTACGAACACATCGCACCTTGCGCCTAAAACAGTCGATCTGGGCATGAACCGTGGATAGCCAATCCATGCCCAAGATGACGTCGTAAGGCCTCGACGCCGCTACAAGGAGATCCCAGCCGATGCTCTCGCCTCCTAGAGTAAGCTCACACTGCCGGCACCAGTGCGTAATCGTCGAGTCTGCTCCCGTAGGAGTCTCTAGCCGTAAGGATCGATCCAACGGCTCAGTCGGAATCTCCGAGCTCCGAACAAGGGCAGAAGCTATGAAAGAGTGACTTGCCCCTGTGTCTATAAGTACTGCAGCAAGGGTGGAATAGACACAGATCGTACCTCGAATCATCTCTGGCATGTCGGGGTCGTAGGCCTCCACTGCCTGGAGCTGGGCCTGTCCCTGCCCACCAGCTCCATGTGGTCGAGGTGGCCCTCCTGGTGGTGGTGGGGGTAGAGCCTGGAAGCGTCGCCCACCACCCGCTGCTCGGCCAGCTCCTCTGCCTCGTCCGCCTCCTCCCTGCGGACCGCCACGGTCGACCCTCTGCCTCTGCCTGGGTGGCCCCTCCACCGTCTGCTGCTCCTCTGGTCGGCGAGTCGGGCAGTCACGAGCCATGTGACCCTGCCCGCCGCAGGAGTAGCACAGCCTGCCTCTCGGAAGGCTGGAACTCCGCTGTGTGCCCCGCACTGCTGAGCCGGTGTCCTGAGGCCGTCTGCGTGGGGGTCTGGTCTGCCTGGACCCGAGAGTCATCCGTCGGCTACCTGCTGTCGAAGACTCAGCTATCTGCCGCCCTGCGCTAGGTCTCGCCGCTGAAGAAGGATCTGCCAGGAAGCTCTCGATCAGGAGGGCTCGCTCCAGCACTCCCGCCTGGGTCGGAATGCCGAGGTAGATCAGCGACGCCCGAATCTCCTTTCGCAAGCCCTGCTCGAAGGTCCGGGCCCGGAAGAAGGGGTCCCGTACCATGTCGGTCGAGTAGCGAGATAGGTCAGTGAACCTCGCCGCGTACTGAGCGACCGTCATGCTGCCCTGGCGCAGCTGGAGAAGCTCCTGGATGCGCACCGCTCGGAGGGTGTCCGTGACGAACTCAGAGCGGAAGAGGCTCTCGAAGTCCGTCTAGAGAAAGGATGCCACATCGTGAACCGGGAGCATCAAGCTCCACCATCGTCCTGCCGCCGCCTGCAGGAGGCTCGCCGCGAGAATCACCATGAGATCCGCTGGTGTCCTCACTAGCCTAAAGATCTGTACCACCGCCTCTAGCCAGTCCTCGGCGGCCTGGGGGTCCGCCTCACCGCGAAACCTGGGCGGTCGCTGGCTCTGAAACTCATGCAGTGCCCTGAGGCGATGTGCATCGTCGGCGTCTGGTACTAGCAGCATCGGTGGCTCGGCGGGTAAAGCTACCGCCGGTGCCACTGCTGGCAAAGGGCCCTGCACCGAGGCCTCGTCGCTCGGTGGGCTGCCGTCGCGCCCTACACTCGGAACCCTAGCTGGCTGTCGTCGCGGGGCCATCCTGTAAAGGAGAACAAGAGCACCACAGTCAGAACAGTATACCTGGTGAGCTGGCACAAGTAATCACAAGGAAAACATGAGACTTTCATGAAGCAGATCAGTATACCTGGTGAGCTGACACAAGTAATCACAAAGAAAACATGAAACACACACACAATCAATGTTTTCATGCATTAAGTCGGAAGTCAGGAGTCAGGGTCCTGGTGTACGGATACGTCGGCCGCCGCACCAACACTGGGCTCCCCGAACTGATAACCACACTCAATACACTAAACACTATTGCTTCATATAGAAAGAAAAGACGATCAGAGTCTGCGGTAGAACCGACCACCTCTGATACCAATTTGTCACGACCCGACCACGGGGCCCGTGCCGTGACTACCCCAAGCCCGCCTTCCATAGGCCAGGGGCTGGCGACTAGCACCATGGCGTAAATCCCGGTAAACAGGGAAGGCATTGCCTTTATAAGTAACAACCACCACAGAGTCAGCAAGCGGAAAGTAACTACAAGTGCAGAAAAGTAAAGGGGGGCCGGAATACAAGCCCAACAGAAAGTACAACTGAAAAGGAAAAGAACAGCAACTGAAGAAAAGACGGCGACCTCGTGTCGTCCACTGGCAATCCCACCTGAAGGGTGGGTACAGATAGCCTCCAGGCTCCTCGGGTCCCACGTCCGCTCCGAGCACGTCCCGCCCAGTGGTCCGCCTCTAGGTACCGTCCTGCTCCACGCCCCAACCGTGATCAGCGCTGTACGTCGTCTGCATCCAACACAACAAGGTGCGGGAAAAGGCCGTGCAGGGGTGAGTATAAGCTACTCAGTAAGGACCCCGAGACCCCCGAAGGTCTCCCGAAATCCACAAAGGATATAGCACAAAAAGGAAGGTGCAATCACGAAATAACATCTGACTCGACTTAGGTATATGCCCATACATATACCTAAGTCCCCACTTCTAGCTCGGCTCACGAGCTCAAGAACAACTCAATCCACATAGGAAAGCAAGACTCAAATCCACAAAGGAGAGTAAACAGTAAATCCACATAGGATAGTTCAACACAATCCACAAAGGAGAGTAACATAAGTTTCAGCTCAACCAGGTATACTTTTTCAGATGACGTCAAAGATGATCACTGATCCATCTAAGTCGTCGGACTCACGAAGGATCGATAGTACTAACCCCCGCAAAAGACCCACATAGGATCGGGCTCACACAGAACCTGTAGGCAGTGGCTCACACAGAACCGGTAGTAAGGACCCACATAGGATCGGGCTCACACAGAACCTGTAGCACTGATCCACGTAGGATCGCTGAGTGCAGTAGTCGACGCAGTCCACTGAGGATCTCTGCACAGTCGTCGCCGCAGTCCACGAAGACTCTCTGCTCTGCCGTCGTCGCAGTCCACTGAGGATCTCTGCTCTGCCGTCTTCGCAGTCCACGGAGGATCTCTGCTCTGTCGTCGAAGTCACAGCCATCGCTAGGGTTCCCGCACACAGCGAGCTCGTTTAGGAGAGTCCGCTCCACGAGCCGAGAGGCTGATACATCAACTGACACGTAGTCCGAAGTTGATGTATCCAAAAGTTCCGTATCGACAACAGGATCTCAACGCAACAGATGACGCGTCAATCGGACGCCCGGTCTGAGAGTTATTGGCATTTTCGTCCCAGGGGCCCGGTTGGTTTTTAGGGAAAAACCAACCCGACCGTACTCCGCATGTGTCCGATCCTCGGGCGGAGTATGCCAAATGTTCCGTCTCACTTAGAGGAAACTACCACAGCTGACGGTACATCGATCGGACGTCCGTAGCTCAAGTTATGAGGGTTTCCGCTCCGAGGGCCCGGTTGGTTTCGTGTACGAACCAACCCGGCCGAACCCAAAGTCTTCCGAAACCTTGAGTATAATATACCGAAACGACCGTATCGATCCAAGGATCGCGTAGCCACTGACGGTTCGTCAATCGGAGGTCTCAGGCCCAAGATATGGGCAAAAGACCGAAGAAGGCCCGAAAACGGGGGTTCTGGGCCCGGGGCGACCCGGCCCGAACCACCCCTGGGTCGGCCGAACCAGGTCGACCCGAACCGGGTCGGCCCGACCCGGCTAGGCCGGGTCCGGTCCGGCCTGGGCGCGGCCCGGCCGACCGGACCGGCCGGCTCGGCTTCGGCCGAGCGGCCGAAGGGGCGCCGCGGGTTTGACCCGCGGATTAGGTGGAACGCGGCCCCGCGAGGGGCCGCCTGTCACGCGGATGCGGCCGGGCCGCCGCGTCCCTCCCCGGTTCTGCGCGGCCCCGCGGCGGATCTCCTCCACGGCGGCGCGCCGGGCGCCGCCGCCTTCCGCGGGCCGCCGGAGTTGCTCCGGTGGCCCGTTTTGCCTCCCGTCTGCGCCGTTGCTCCTCCCGGGGGCCGATCTTCACTGCGGGATCAACGGATCGCCCTTGCCGCACGGTTCTTCGTCGTCCGCCAAATCCGCACAACAAAAGATCAGCGGAGGGTTGCCGGGTCTTGTTCGTTAGATCCGCACCCTCCGCGTTAGTCATAAACAACGGGAGGAAAAGAAAAATAATCAACAACAATTTTAATTAAATTTAAATTGTTCGGAGATCAGGTTCTTTATTTTAAAAGAATAAACACGGGGAATAAAATATTCCAACATCCCTTACCTCGAAGTTGTCGTCAGACGTGAGGTCGTCGCGGAATCGCTCGTCGCGAAAGGAGGGGATCGTCACGTCGTTCGCGGAAGAGACGTTCGTCGCACCGCGGGAAAAGCGTCGCGCCGACGATCTCCGGATCTAGAACAAACAGATTTAATTAATTAAATCCGTTGTTATTGAAATTAAAAAAAGGTGAATTAAATGATCAGTTTCTCACCTTAGTTGCCGAACGAGGATCGGCCGCGGAAGAAGAGGCGTCGCCGAAGAACGTCGCGGGTAGAGCTCGTCGACGTCGCAGATCACGGTGTGCGTCGTCGAATTCCGGTTCCGGCGTTCTTCACGTAATTCGCGTTCTTCGCGTTCTTCGCGGGGAGGGTGGAGGCTCAGAGGATTCGCACAACGATAGCAATCCTCCAAAATAGACAAGTTTGTCTATTTTATTAATTTTCCAACAAACGCAAAACACGTAAGTAACGACCCATTAAATTCGTTGAATTAATTTAACGAACGAAACAGCCCATTTAATTCACGAAATAAACCGCCCAATTAAATGGACTGTTAAGAAATAAAGAAAACGTGTCGGTTGACTTTTCAGTTACTTTGACGGGTTTTCGCGGGTGCGTTACTTAGCGAAAGAAACGGCGGGGCTCATGCGGGCCCTGCCTCACAAATATCATACCAAGAGGGTAGGATATTTCCGGATAGCACCCTATCCGCTTTAACTCAGTTCAAGTGGCTTCCAAGTGACTTCCAAGCAGCTTAAGTGAAATAAAATAAAGTTGTCGCACAAATTTTATTTTATTTCTATCTTAAAGCCCCAAAATTTAAAAACCACGTCTGAGCAAACGCAACTCCGGAAGAGGCGTTTCTAAGCAAATATCGGCGCTGCGATTTTATCGGTGCCCTCAGAATTCGATTCCGGGCACCGGTTCAAAAGATAGAAAAACCCGCTCGTCCGTTCACTGAACGTACCCAAGCCAAACTTCGGAAATTGATTCCGGGCACACCGGGCCTCAGAATCAGGTGTCGTCTGAAGCTGCGCTCTTGTAAAATTCCAAAGAAAATTAAGAAAAAAATTTCCTTGAAATTTGCGGGTCTTTACATAGAGGATGTGGATAATGAGTCTAAAGTACTTTTCCACATGGTATACCATCATCTCCCATAGCATCAACCTAGAACTATCGGCCTGCTTTATAGTTTTAGCATCCATACCGTAATTATGAATCCATATCCACATAATATTATTGTTTCTGACACAATCTTCTTGGGTTACCCACTAGCACATTCTATAGATGGGGATAATCACATTGTATATCACATTCCTGCATTCCAAAGGCATGCAACAATAATAACTTCTTATTTATTTTTTATCCTTGATTAAAACATAATAATGGGATTATAGTCACTCATTTAATTGATTTCTTTTTGGAATTAATCTAATACAATAATTATACCATAGATATCAAGGAATTAATCATAAAACTCCCCTTGGAGCCATCACAGTGTGGAAGTTAGTTAATTACATAGCTTCTGACAAAACATTTAAAGTGTCATGTATGGACATCAACCATCAGTTATGAGAGTATTCAAGTTTGAAATTGTGAGCATTTCTAGGTGTTGTAAAAATGGTACACCGTAATTAACATAAACATCAGGCCATCATGATGGAATGGAAAATTCATACATCCATTTTTTGCTTGAAATTTTCCTCACCTTCCCATATATAACATGAGGTATGCCACGATTTTATTGTCTAGTGGAGATGCATTAGGGTTGATAAAAATGGCCCAAAGATATATTTTATAGATGTGGATCTCTAGTTTGGAGAACATAATAGTTTTTCCAGATGTAATGGTCTATACACCCAATGAGGATGGACTTATGATGGCATGCTCCAATATAGGAAGGTTTCATACAGTGAAGACTGATTTGGACATCACAATAGATGTACCATGGAGGAGAACCCTAATATGGGAGACACCAATGATTACTATTGACTATGACTAAAACTCAGTGTAGCTTCCTATTTTCCCAATATATAAGAGACGGACCAAAACCAACAGAGTTAGAGAGGTCAAGGAGTGGGTCTTACACATGATTGACTTCCCTTCAAAATAGGTGCACTCTTGGTTGGATTTATGTGATATGTGGTCTTTATCCATGATTTTATTCCCAAGTGCTGTGAAATAGGAATGTGCTAAATTAGACTTCAACTTGGTCGTCATACCAAATTGATAGTGTGATCCCATATAGGATGTAGAAGGAAGAAAATGAATTAGGATAGATGATGGATGTTTGGGTGAAGTGGGTGGAATGAATGTGGTGGAACCTATATTAAGGTTATAGAATAGGGATTGAACCATAAAAAGGATTCTTACATATCCCATTGATAATGATTCAATGTCCACATAGTATGGTGGGGGAGATGGGCCACCTATGGAGGCATCCCATGAGAATGGAGCACATGGGTTTGTAACTGAAGAATGTGGAACATCTGGGTTAGGGAATGATATTCCCACGACAAAAAGGATCAATAGAAAGGTATGTGTGGGAAATGGATGATGGTATTGAATCTAAGGGAGGTTTCCTACATAACATGTTTGAAATTTAGGGATCAAAGTCCATATAGTTCAGGATGGTGATATATAATCTGGGAGTACAGAAAGGATGGTGAACTGGAGATATGAATTGGAATTATTCATGTCTAGAGGCCCTTCAAAAAAGATTCACTCTTTGTTGGAGGAGTCTGGAAAAGTACATGACATATTTAGGGTTAGCATCCCATATGGATTTGAACAAATAAAAGGATGAATATGAGAGATGTTTCCCAAAATGGGGTGATGTCACATGCAGATGGTACATCCCAAGAAGGAAATTATGGTTTACTATTGTTTGGGATAGATCCTTAAGTAGGGATCATATGTACCCCAAAGAGATAAATCCGTACATAGATCGAAGGGTGATGTCTAATGTCATGCAGGATGAATGAACTGACATGGAATAGACAGAAAAAATTGATTGTTGGGAGTGATGTGATTTAACTTCAGATAGACTTCCTACGTACCATATTTAGAAGATAGTGATAAATGTCTACATAGTTCAGTACATTCAATTAAGATTCATGAAGGACAAAGAGGGAATTATTCTTACACATGGCTAGTAGCCATAAATCATGTCAGTACTTACATTTAGTTAGAGGAACCAATAGGGGTTCGTAGTACCAGTTTACTCTATGTCCATGTGAGTCATGCTCGATGTGGGAAACATGAGGTAACAGTAGACCCAATGATTTTTTCATGAAACATCTGGCCATGAGGGATGGTGTGAAGCTTACACATGGCTAGCAGCCTAGGGACATTCAATTAATAATTACACAAGTATGGAATCCCAAGAAGGTGGTTTTGGGGATTATGTTTGTACTGAATGAGGCACACATGTTGACTAAGTCAAATTGGAAAGGGATAGTGGATCGTGATGGTCAGAATCACCATGGTTCTCAGTCCCAATTTCTGTTAAATATTCTCAGTCATGTTACACATGTAGAATCTTACTATTTAATAGTATGTGTTGAGGACATGGTTTCTATGCTATTTAACATCATTCATATTAGATGGGGCAAGATCACATCTTATCCATTGGTCTTAAATAACATTACACACCCACACAATAGAAGGTATGCCACATGAAATTCCATACCAGAGTGAGGTAGAAGAGTTTCAATTATGTATATCTTATAAATTATTAGTTTCTAGAGGGCTGCTAATGAGACACAGTGGGGAATTGGGCTTATGCATCGAAGGTGAATGTGTGCCTCTAAGGAGTGGTAATAGTTAATGGAGATTATTCAAGGATATTTCTTGGGTAATCTAAGGATAGGAAATGTTGACAGGTTCTTATGCAATGAAACATTTCGTGATTTTTCAACCTGGAATTAAAGGTAGGTGATAAAAAGTTTCTTGGGGCATGATTCAAATAAGTGTACTTGTGAAATTGAAGAGGATAATATCCACTCAGAACATGAGAATGGGTCCAAGGGGTTTATGTCAACTCAATATCATTAATTTATTATTTAGTAGTATCTCAAATCATTGTTTTTTTAGGGAGGATGTTTGATACGCATATGGGCATAATATAAAATTGGTCCAGCCTGACCAGAAATGTTAATAGAGAGACTATTGATTTTTCATTGGGGTTATTGACAGTAGTGAAGGTAATGGCCTAGAAGGTTGGGATTAAATCCTGACAGTTATCACGAGTGGGGGTGAGGAGTTGCATCACCCTTGGTATATAATTGTGGCCATAAATCATGGATCATAATGAAGGAAATGGATTCACAAAGAGAGGTGTTAAAGAAGAGAGGGGTCTCTAGAAATATATTCAGAAATGAAAAGTGTTACTTGAAGAAAAGGTCATTCCAGATCAGGTGTATTTTTCCTTAGTATATAATTAATTAAAATAGATATTTTGAAAATATTATTTTTCCATAGATCCTCGATCAACCAGAAGGGTCTCCCACATTCACAAATGGTGGAGGAAATAAATAAGAGAATCCCTACCTCAGACATGGGGAATCCATTTCCTTGTTGGTTCACAGTTATCTAAAGCACTGTGAAAGGGGATATTGAAAGGCCAAACAATTGATTTATCATGAAATAGAGGCATCGTAGCCACATATTTATTGGCAATGCGTCGCATGATACTCATATGAGACATCGTGAAGAAAAAGGATGTCATGATGAAAATATGTTCGCATGGACCTAAATAAAAAAAAGTGTCCTGTGAAGTGAAGATGTTTATGAGGACATGGGGGGTAAAAAGGACTGCATGAAGAATATATGCTCATGTTTCTGAAATGAAAAAAGGTGGAATACGATGAAAACATTTTCTTGCAGCTATGGATAGAGCTATGCAAACCATTTATTCATCCAACATCGAATGACGATGACATTTAATCTTTAACTCTATTCTGAATATACGACCATTAAAATCAAACCTATGGAATGGGATACACTCATAGATATGTTTTCTGTAAAATTTAAAGTATTATTTGGTTATGTTTTATAGTTACAATAACTACCTATTACTAGAGAATTAGTCCATGACCTGATCTATTATATTATTTCATTATTACATGTTCTTGGAGCATCAATCCATCACTAAAACAATTTAATTGTTTCATTAAAACATAATCTCAACATAATGAAATGTACATTAATTGAATACACAAAAACCATTTTCAAACTGTTCACACTAAATACAGTCCCTATATACCTTCAAGAAAAAATATGTTTCTCAACATATCCCAACCCCTTTCACATTCCAAAAGAAGCTAAAAAAGATTCCCTAATTACTCATTTCAAAATTACAATTCACAAACACATGGAAAAATTTTATAATACAAAATAATTATAAAGTCATATATTTCTATTTAAACCAACAAAAGATTCACTAATAATTATTCACTAATGAATCCACTACATACCTTTATCAAATAAAAATTTTAAATTCATTAAAACCCTTTATTCATAAAAAATTTTAGGCCAACACCTCATTTAAAAACTAGGATCATCAAAATCATAGAATTCAACATTTGAGATAACGAACCAAGATTGAAGTACATGGAAATTAAATCATTCTTGTAAAAAAATATATTACACATAAAGATTCCTAAAGACCATATTTGATTTGTTTTTTTTTGAATCAAGGAAGACATTATTCTTATTTGATCAATTATTATCAAAATCTCATATAATGATATTCCCCTATAGTTTTCCTTCCTTAAACCTTTCATTATATCTAGTGGAAAAGAAAACCAATGAAGGGTGAGAGAAATTCTTTGTAATGGTACACATAGAGATCATATAACAAAATAATAAACCTAATAAGGTAAATAATATGAACGTAAATTCTGAATATCCAAATCATGGGTGATGAAATAAATCATCTATCTAAATAATAAATTAATAAAAATGGAACACACTACATAGTAAAATTGGATTGGACAAAAAATAGAATTGTTTAAAACACAAAATCATTGAAAATCATTTCCATATTATCCAAGGGTCATTTCCAATACCATCATAGTGTAAAAAATCCATTACTGAACTGAGTTCAATACTCATTCAAGCCATATACTATTGAACTATATTTACTTTATATTCATAATATGAATTAATTAACCATATTTTAAGGTCATTACACTCATTTATATATTATGAGATATAATTATTTACCCAATTAATTAGAGGGAGATATAAAACATACCTTTCTCATAATGAAATCATTCTTACATGTGCTACAAAAACATAAATCATTCATCATAGCCTAACATAATAAATAAAAGGATTTTCTTAAACAAAATTCCACATAATTGATATAATGAAAACATAATTATTAAATATAATTTAACCATAAAAAAATATTTTTAATAATAGGTATACAAACAGAACCCAATTTATATAATTTCATCTTAGATGGAATATAGATTTGATATGAAAGAAGAATCAAATTCTTAGTAAACATATGGTTTCTTTATCAAAGTTGTTTTCTTTTATCATGGGAAGACAAAATTTTAAAAGAAATGTATTTCTTATAAGATATAAATTAAAAAATGTATAGTATAATTCATTGAAAAAGGTGTCATGATGTTTTAAAAATCCATAAATGTTTAATCAATAAAAAAACATACTCCTCAAACTTTTGATGGTAAGGAAAAAAATTACCTCATATGGGAAAAAAAGAAATATTCCTTCTATACCATTTTATATAAATTAAAAAATAGGTAAAATTTAAATGATTCAGTTTAAATAATCTTGGATAACAGTGAGATTCAAAATTTATCCGTTACCCAATGCCTGCTTTTCTTTTGTATGAATTTGAACATCACTTATAATGATTTAAAAAATTTCATTGATTTATTACAGAATAATATTCATTTTTATGATATCATATATGGTCATATTATCATCTTGTTGATAGTAAAATTTAATTGTTACTTGTTTTCAATTATTAACCGCTTTATGTTCTTATGAATATTTTATCAAATATATTCTACTTCTCTACCTTAGTTCATAGTTATGTCATTTAAAAATTATAATAACATAATATATACCATATATAATCATTATTTACATTTATATAATCATTCAGTAAATAATTTCTTGTATAATGAATCACATTGTATCATGAATATGGTAGGCCTTACGTATGCATGAGCGATGTTATCCTTCCCATATTTTTTGAATGGTATTTAATTGGATGTTTTATAATATTTTATAATTTATATAATGTTATAAGACTAATATATAGTTATAAATTCCAACATTAGTTGAATTCAATTAATCTTTTGGTGATAAACATATTACACCACGGTGTGGAGACAGTATGTTGTGCATATGCATTCTTGGTGATTACATTTTTCATAGGATTGATAGAAGGTGGAATATGGTTATTTCATAATTAAAATAACATATAACTATATAATGGATAATATAGTTATTAATTTATAATGAAATAAATCATAAGTATGATGTGAAAGAAAACGAAGTTTGAAAGAATCAGTAAAAGAGATTACCTCTATTTCAATGTGCTTCCTCTATGTCTTCTCTTGTAGCACTATAGATGGGATTTGTAGAAGAACATAACCACTCAAATTTTACTACGGAATTTGATAATGTAATATTTCTGGGTATGTATAGAATAGAGAGCTCAATGTGACGTGAATAGATGAGGGAGAAGGATCCCTTTTAGAATTTTGGTGAGGGGCACGTTTTGGATCTCCGAAAATATTTATTTATAATAAAATAAAAACCAACACAAAAACCATGAAATTGGACCAATTTATATGATGATATAAGATATAGTATTAATTTATCAAGGCGTTAAATTTTCATTATTTTTTAGGTAAATTTAAAAATTATCATTTTAATTAACACATAGTTATTCTAATTAATTTTAATTTGTATAAAAAATATTTCTATTGTTAAAGGGTGAAAGTTTTACGTATTTTATTTAAATTCAGTTTTAAATAAATAGTATAGACTATTTTAGACCATATAATAATTATTAAGTACATTTATAAATGGTATAAATTTTATAAATAATTTAATAATACATTATTTGAAAAAACAACAATATAGTATATTTTGACACTATTAAATTCATAGATTTATAAACATATCAATATAAGAAGTTATTATAGAGAAAATTATATTTTTATATCCCTATAGGGACTAGGTCCTCCAGAAAATTAATTTTATATAATAATTATTAGAAATAAAATTAATTTTGGTATTTTTTATATCATTAATTGGATATTTCAATAAATAATATAATTACTACATCAGTTTTGTTTATTTATTTTATATACCTGTATTTTGGGTATAAATTAAAAAAATAATTCTATGTTGAGTATAAATCAAATAAATTTCAGATGAATAAAATTAGATGACTTTATCATCTAGAAAATCCAAGATTTAAAATGTTGGACTTATTAAATTATGAATGTGACAACATTAACATCACATTAAATAAAAAAGTCTAAGCGTCACAATCTCTTTAATAAGGCTCAAAATGGTCACTAGATCAAAACGTGCTTGTTTAATATATAGATATACTCTACCAAAAACATATGGTCATGTTTTTGGGTCCTTTGATGGTTATTTTTTTTAATAAAAAGTAATAGCTTTATCATCAAATAATTAATCAAATTATAAATCATTAATGTAATTATTTATTTCATAGAAATTATATACCAATTACCATTATAAATAATAAAAATTAAACTTTCATATAAACTTTTATAATCAATTTTCTAATCTTTATAACCTTATATAAAAAATTATTTTTTATTATAATATGACTGAGGCCTATTTAACTATTCCTTAAATAAATCAAATTACATGTCCTGATCACGTCCAAATGGATTCCAAATGAATCCATTTCGATCCAAAGACTTTTTTTAACCGCACTAATCAAATGATATTATGAGAAGTTTCAGGATAATTTTATAATAGTATTATCAGCCTCAGTTACCCAATTAACACGTATACCATATTAATAAAAAATATTGAAGTTAATATTCATAATGACTCAAAATAAAATAAATATATTAATATAATTTGGACTTAATTATTCAAAATATTTAATACAATTTTCAATATTAAGAACGCATAAGTTTCAGGAATAAATTTAAAATCATTATTGTTTTCGGAAAGAGAGAACATATATTTTAATGTTTAAACATGGAAAAATATTGAATTGTTTTTAAATTTTAATTAATTGTAAAACTAATCCTAATTACATAAAATACATTCAATTATAATAATATATTCTATTTATAATATAAAATGTTTAAATTATAAATTTATGTACCTAAATTATTTTGATGAAAATTTTGTTTTCAATTAAAATTTTGTATAATTATACAATGCATCAAAATTTTAAACTTTTCCATAAAATATCTGAAATACATCTAGAGAAACATTTTATATTCTACTTCCAAAGAAGAATGTTAATTTTTAAATATAATATATTAATATGTCAAAAACTAAATTTAAAATTGGTGCGCCATCAAAAACTAACAATACATCATTATTTGAAAAATACATCTTTTATCCCAAAACATTAAATTTGTTTTATATTTTATCAAGAAAACATATAAGTTAAATTTTATATATTAATATATTAAAAATATATTTATTTAATAAAAACCATCATTGCTGATTTTATTATTTTATAAACTCAATTATTTTCATTTATATTATTTTTTATAAAAATATTTCCTTTTATTTAAAAAATATTTTATTTTACTTTAAATTAAATTCTCATCAAATAATTAAGAATATTTTAAAATGAAAGACCATGTTTTTCATACCCTCTATTATAATGATTAGTTTATATGTTAACATAATTATTTTTTGTTTTATCTATTAAACTCAGTTTTTTGTAAACAAATATCTATGAAGAGATATCAAAATTGAGGGTAACACAAGCCATGCAGAGTGTGGAATATATGGCAACATGTAATGGTGTAGCGTTTAGTGAATGATAATATTGTTGTAGTGTACCAAAAAAATCAATGAAATTAAATAGAATCTATATCATAAAATATCGGGGTGTCACATTTGACACCTAAAACAAAATCCAATCCCAATGATATTATTTAAACCCATTTCAAAACCCGACATAAATTTTATAAAACTCAACACATGAATACCAACATTTTATCCCCTAAAGAGTCCCAATACATTATCCCCATGTTATACCCATTATCCATTTTCACTATATAATCAAATCCACTAACCAACTTAATTAATTTAATCTTATCACCCAAATACATTAGTTAGACAATTTAATAAAAGATTCACCTCCTTGGTGTTAATGAACAGACAACATAGACTTAAAAAAACATAAATAAAAAAGGGTGAAGCTCTTACATTTCCTACCACATAAAAATTTAATTCCAATGAAACTTCAAAGGACATAGGCCATTTAGAGGCCCCCTATATCAACCCTGAAATGTGAGACATAAAAAGGATAAATGTTACTACCCATGTCAACAAGCTTGGCCTTTATTTTAAAGATCATTCCTATTTAGAACTCAATAATTAAGCATTCTCGTCATAGAGTAGTGATCAATATGGTTGATGTTTTGAGAATCTTCCCAGTATATGTGTGACTGATGAAAAAATTATTGAATGAACATGTGTCAACTTCTAGGGATTGTCAAATGTCTAATAAGAGTCCCCAGTGGGTAATAGCATGTGGTATGATCAAAATTAACCCATGTTATTAGAAGATATTTTTGGGGTTAGATTACTAGGTTTGTGGTCCAAGTAAAGAGGAGTAGAGAAAATTATATCATATCCATTACATAGTTAGAAGTGTAATAGCACTTCCCAGGTTTGGTTATTCAGGTCCACGGTGAGGGAATTGTGATTCAATGATGGAGAGAGTGTGACACCATTTTAATTTGAGACAAAAGATGATTTAATGATACTACCCATGTCATCAATTTGAGACTTTATTTTCTATAGTATACTCTATTATAACCCCATAGTTATGAATGATTTTCTGGGAGTAGTTATTATGATAGGTGATCTTATGAGAGGATTCCTAGTGTTTTTTGGAGTTTTATGAAAAACACTTAATGAATATGTGTTTGATTGTGGAGAAAATGATTAGTCTACTAAGTGATCCCAGTGGGTAATAGAATATTGTGTACTCTAAAGGAAACCAAGGTATTACTGGAGACCATTACGGTCAGATGACTATAGTCATAGATTAGGTAATTTTTGTAGTGACAATGCCTTTACACCATCCAAACCCTTGGCACCTAACTGAGCTCATTCTAATCACCCAAGTCATATTCATACACTATTAAAAAATAATAAAATATTTATACCATCAATAATTAATTAATTGGAAAATAAAAAATGGAATAATTCTTGAATACTCAACAAGTCATTGTCTCACACCAATAGAGAAGTTAACCACTCATTGAATACCAACTACATAACCTGACCACATTCTAGGACAACTACATAATAAAAATTACAAATATAAAAATATAAAAACTATTGGGAAGACCCTATGAAATTTCTTAATGATCACATATCATGAAAATGTTCCATGGAACAACATTTGTAATCTATCTCAGGATATCCTATATGAATGCTAACCAAAATCTATAAGTTAAAAAGATAACTACACCATGATCCAGTTTAATCATCCAAAAAACCTAAACTAGAGAATAACAAAATTTCATACAAATAAGAGGAGTAAAAAGGGAAACCACCGTAGGACAATAAGTCAACACAAATTCTATAGAACCTCTATTATTACACCATGAAAATTGAAGAAGGGGTACTAGAGAAGGGGGTTGGACAGCCCCTGGTTTTTTAACATGAAATGGTTGATAAATTAGGTAGATAGGCTGAAAACCCTAAGTGTGGATTTTGATAAAATACCATTTTTTTAAAATATGGTTATACACATAGTTTTTTCTATTTCGTTTTCTATACCAGGAAATATACATGATGTCTGAAATATCCAAGGTCATCCAACTCCCAATGTTTGGCCTCTTAGTTAGACAACCCATGTGCTAACCGTGTGAACCAATACTATACAATACCCATGACTCACATAAATAGTCTATATAGTTTGAAAATTGTTCCTGCACTATGCTGTAAACACTTCCTCTCACCATCAGCATGGTTCACGATTTTTCTACAACTATGTGAAACTCGTGCAGTATGCGTTAGTCTAACCTAATCCTCACACAACTTCCCCTTTTATCTCAAATGTTTTACCTCAAATTGTGATTTAATGGTTGAAAATTACAATGAATAGTCCAAAATGGAATGAAAAACACTTGAGGGTCAATGTGTCACATAGATTCTCCAAAACTATACTAACCATTCCCCGACCCCTTCATGAAGACTATAAAAATCCCAAAACCTAACATGAATCTCTCAAATATTTTCCAAACACTTAAGCCTACTCTCAAGCATACACCATATTTGAGAAATAACAATTTGTTGAATTTTTAGAATCATAATATCATTAAAAGTCAAAAATCAAGACTCGATCTGTTTGTTAATGAAAATTCAAATTCCTATGGAAATTTTTGATCCATCCAGATGTGGGATATTAAATGAGTCATCTAATTCCCCATTATGTAATATCTAGTAACATGAATCAGTATGGGTTATTCAAATTAATAAAAACATCATATGATATTATTATATTATCATTTTATTGAATAGAATATGAATCATGAAACCCTAATAAATACATCAAGAAAAATATATTTCTCTAAATTTATTATATTTGACTTTTGTGGTGCACGTTTCCCACAGCTTGAATGAAAAATAAAATAGTATAACATTATAACATAGCTTTTAAAATAGACAACATGAATAAAATTATCAAAATAATTAAAAATATTGTTATCTTTTGAATATAAATTATATAAAAATTATTTAAATGAATATAAAATGTTTTTTTATATCATTATTTTCCTAAAACACATATTATTTTCACTTTAAACACATAAATTAAATTTATTTTTTACATATAATATTTGATTTATTTTAAAAAATAAACATAATTTTTAAAATCATCATATCAATATTATCATAATAATATTATTTTATTTGAAATTTTTTGTAATGAATAGTGATAATAATAATTTTTATTCAAAAAAAAACATATTTTATTAAAATTATTTACAATGATAAATTATATTTTATTTTTTTAATGGGAAAAAAATTATATAAATATTCAACGAATTTAGGACATTGGAATATTTTTCACATTGAATTTTCATATTAAAACATTTTAAAATTATGAGAAGTTTCTCTTAAAAAATTCATTATTCAGTCACATATTCTGGTATGATTTTAAATTAGATTCATCAGTTTTGTGTATAAAATCTTAAAAAATGGATCCATTATTGGGAATTATTATAATTATTATTATCGTATTACTTTAAAATAGTATATGATCATATTTATAGTAAAAGAAGTAAAAATTAATTTTAGTGGTTAAAGTAAACACCGATTTACAGGGGTTAATTGAAAAAGATAATGGTTTAAATGACCAAATTAGTTGAAAAAACCATTTGATTATTATATGTTGAATTTATCACCTATTAGGTTTCATAATTACCCAATTTGGATGATTTGGAAATGATAAAAGTGATGATGTAATTAAATCTTTTCGAAATCTCATGTGTGTCCTCTACCCCACTTAGAAAAGGCCACAGAGTATCATCCCCTATAAAAACTTGAATATCCACTTTTTCGTCCATGAACTACTCATTCAACTTCCCAACACCCCTAATATTATCTTATAAGCCTTGGTTTGATAAAAAAAATAAATCATAGGATGGATTATGTAGAAAACCTATGGAGGTTCTCCGAAGAGGAGGTAATGTTCCTAAAGAATATTTTTTAATATCTTCATCCAACTCGTCAAAATATTATTAAAATATTATAGTGAAATAAAAATCATGTATCTTTGTACACAGATGTTATTATGGAGGACTACCGCAACACGAACCAATTTATTACATATTCAATCACTGAAAATGAAGGATATATATAATAATATATTTAAATCATTTATATTATATATATTATAATATTATACATCGATAATTTTATTATCCCGTATAAGTTTTTATGTTTCATTTTTTTGAAAATATGATAACATCACTCATGTTTATAACATACTATCACCTTATAAAGTAATGTGATTCATATTATACTAACATTTGACATCGAATAAAATAAAGAAATTTTAATTGAATATATTCAATATATACGAATTTATATTAATTATTTATAATTAATTTATTACACATATCTTTACCCTTACACACCATGATGTGTTTACCATGACTAACTATTTTTCATTATTGTTTATGTTTTAATTATAAGTTATCTTTATTCATTGTATCCTGGATTTTAATATTTCTTAAATTGTATACTATTATAACCTTATGATTTTATTATAATGTAATTTAATTTACTATGTAAATACTGTTAAATCCTTGTTCTTTAATCAATATTGATATATATTGACCAGGAATAATATTAATGGAAGAAATTCAAAATTTTATATATGATGAATGTGTTTGGCATGGAGTGATTGGTGGGACATGAAATTATATTGTCCCCTGATTTATTTATTGGTCTTAGGAGACAAACTATTTTTCCAAATTAAAGGGGATTGTACCTATTATTTTAAATAGTCTTGTGAAAAGTCTTGAGAGTATCTATTTCATGATTTTTGAGAACATTACATACCCTAATTAATCATTTTCAAAATTATATTTCAATTATTATTTTAAATGAAATTTTCTCAATGATATTATATATATATGTACGTATTTCACTCATTTTTATTGATTATATGGATTTTTTTGATATTTACATTCCCAAATAGAATAAACCATATTTATTCATGTAGTAATTTTATTTAAATCGAATATGTGTTTTTTATATGACATTACATATTTATGATTACTTATCTAATAAAGATATATATGTTATTTTTTAAATGGAATGATTATTTCTTCATTTAATATTCAATATGAATTATTTTTTATTGATTTATAATTTAAAACAATGTATGTAACACTTAATAAGAATTTGAAGTCACCGTTATATTGTTTAGTTTAAAAAGATTATAAAATGTACAATATAAGAGATATCTAAGGTCCTTCTATACAGTTTAAATAATTTCCCTAAAATAAATATTTTATATTTTATATATTCAAATATATTTTTGAAATAATTAATTTATAATGATTCTCAGGACTACGAAATTGGTCATTCAAAAGGGATGTGATTACATATATACTATCCCAATGTACTAAAATACATATCATCTGTTGGAAAGTTTTTTTGTGCTCATCATAGTAATATATGTCATGATCCAGCACTATTTTTTCACAATGAGAACAATAGTTGGGTCTAGTAGGTAATTCTTTAATATAGATATATAAAATATTTATGTAATTTATGGAGCCTGGGTGAAATTTAATGTCAATATGACACAGTTATAAAAAAAATATAATATTTAGATGTATTAAATATAATTGGGGTTTAGTTTTTCCTTCCTATAAAACATCACAACACCCTTTTTTATACTTTCTATAATGTGTGATGGTTTACTTGAAAATCCAAATCCTTCCTCCAAATGATAAAATACATATTTTTCAAGTAAAGATACTTAATGTGATATTTTATATTATTTAAAAGTTATTAGCACCACAAATATTTTTGGGACAATAATTTTTGTTTCACCAAAATTTGTCACAACAAGCTAGACTATAAAATCTAATTTCATACAATACATCATACAATGAAATTTGAATACTCGAATAGAAATTAGATTAATAAGAAACCATATTTAAGGTAAATATTCATCTCACGTCCCTTAAATGTCATGTTATAATACCCTCAATATGTCCTAAAATGTTTTCATACTATTTTTCTTGTGTATATCAATTTTATTGTGGCAGTAGATTCCTAAATAAAGCGCAGTATCATGTGAATTCCAAAGACTCCGCTAGATTTTATATATAAAATTGGTACCAAGATTATACAAATTCTAAATGGGTCACTCTGAATATATATATAAAACCATTAATATTTTTTCATGTGTCTCATTAAAGATGAAAATATTCTTGTATAGTAAGGAAATGTGCATATTTGTTAAACAGAACTACACATACCGTAATTGTATCATTCATTCTATGAGTCATCAGTAGTCCTCTAAAAATTTTTATATTAATTTCATCCCATATACAAATAAGAAATGAAATATGTTTCATGACTCCTCTAAGTTTTTTTCTCTCAAACATCACATTTTGATGAACTAAATATCTTGAATCATAATCAGCAATTTCTCACCATATGATATCCCACCAAACGTTTTCCCTAAAATAGATATACAATGTCATTCTACCTGGTTATATAGGAAAATTTAAGAGATTATAATTAAAAAAATTACCCTTTTAGTTATAGTATATATTTAATAACTATTTTCCTTCCAAATTATAATATTATATCGTCATTAATGAATTGATCCAATATCCCATCATTCGAGGAATTAATTTTCTTTAAAAAATTATCACTGTGATATCAATAACATTTTATCTATTACAATAAATATAGTAACAAAATTATATAAAAAGGTGATATTTATTCTTATTCAATAATTAAAATATCTATATATTTATTATACATGAATATAGGGTCCCAATACATAATCATTTTGTTTATTTCTCTACGATATTTATTACTCAATTCCTTTATTATAATATTTTCCATTTTTATTTGTAGTTTGTTGAATAATTTTAATACATGAGTAGCTCGATAAAAAATATAATTCACATGATATGTTATTTTTTTATTGAAGACTCTTATGGTATATTTTTTTCTCACATCTTTTTCCATATAGATAATTTATTAAAATCATTACAGCAATGATAATAGAAGCCAACTAAAGGTCAATGTTTAGATAGTTCTAATATTCTATCTTTTACTATATTTTCTAATTTTCAAACACATTATCATTTTTATTAAGGAAACAATAGTTTATATTATAATATGTATCAATATAAATCAAAGTCCCATTTTTTCTACCATTAGAGTAAAAATTGGATCAATGGGAAATATCCTCTAATATTTTTACAGTAATCTTCATATTCATTTTCATATATGAAGTTATGTGCATTTCATGTATACTTGCCTAACCGGTTCACCAATTTAGAAATATTCTATATGAATCAAAAAAATTAACCCTCCAAACAATTGGAATTATGTATCATAGTTATGTTTTTATGATTAATCCATTATCAAATTTGAATTATCCTTACAGGATCAACTATTCTTTTATCATTTGAGACAATATGGCCATGAAAATAACCTTATTAAATCCAAAATTAACACATTTTAAACATCTTATTATAAAAATTTCATTATGTTTTTGAATAATTATTTGATAGCCCCAGAGGGCGTCATTAGTTCCATTCAATTTTATATAAAAATATAATTAATAAAACTCATACAATACTAACTCTTTATTTTTTATCTGTTATGTAAAATAATAGAAGCCATAAATACGATCTATATGTAAAATTATTTTGGAAATTGAAATATCAATTTATTAGTTATTGCAAGAAAATATAAAAAATAGTATAATTGGTGGGGTTTTAATATCAAGATTTAGGCATGCAAGGATAAGTGATTTTCAGTTTTGTTTGGTACAGATTTAGTTAAACATATGTTTATTAATTTTTAGTATTGGAATTGGGACAGCATGGATCCTTGTTCTCGGTGACCCCCCCCCCCCCCCAAATACTGTTGTTGGACCTTTGGAATGGTATTATATATTGTGAGATCACAATACAATATGATTCAAAACTGTATTTAAACATAATCAATCAATGTTCCATAATGATCTTACAAAAAATACATTAATCAATTGATGAAATAGAAATAGGACTCTTTAATTCACAAGCAATGGTCATGTGATTGTAGGAAAAAGATATTTCCAATTTAAATAATGAGTTTCAGCTATCCAAGCATGAATAAAATTTATAAATTAATCCCTAATAAAATATCCCCATATGATCACATCACACCACACAAATGGGTATACTCGCTTAGGGTTAGAGTGAGGTTCATGGGCACATGAAAAAGAAAGGTAGTGTAACAAGAACCCAGATTATCACTCCTTTTTCTGGAGACCTTTCCTTGGTGTTACATGGATTTCTATCCCTCCGAGTATATTGGTATAGAGGATGGGAGTGTTATTTGTTGGTATTTCTCATCCAAACATGCTACCCACGTCTCATGTTTTTCATTGTGCATCAACAACTACATGGGGTGTACTTGTGTTACAAGACGTATTCCTCAGATTTCATTATTCCACCACCACATCAAATTCGTTGACACAACATTGACTATTTTACTTTCATCATGAATAATAATGACAGTACATGACATGTACATGGATTTCACATTGTGTATTCTCATCACGAATTTTTCGGTGTATTTATTTTTTACATTAAATGATCATTAAATATTCTTATGGTACACAAAATGTAGTAATTTTTCATTTGTTTCTAACTCATCTACTCTCACAAAAATCTAATGTCACTCCGCTTCGCTCTGCTCATGCTGCGAAGTGTCATTCAGCCCATATTTCCTCCCACTTTCAAAAAATTTTCACTAATCCATTATACACTACCACAAAATTTAAAACATGTAAATACATTGCCAAATTGGAATGATTAACTATTTAAATACAAAATTACATAAATAAAACATTCTAATATACATGCATGATATACACTTATCACGATTCATGATTGATTCTAATAATCTTCCTAGGTCATAGAATACAACATGATATCATCAATGAATTCCACTATTAAATTATTAAGATATTCCATTAATAATCTAATCATTATATATATAAAAACTGATTATTCAATAATAAATCGAAATAGAATTACAATTGATTTATAATGTATTTACCACATTCATATTGTTTTCATAAAAATATATTCTTCATTTACACACAAATGATGATACCCTGAAAAAATGTCAACCGTTGAAAAATATTATGCTCCATGAATCATGTTTAATAGGTTATAAATATTTGGAAGGGGATACATGTTTGTTATCATAATTTCATTAATTCCCCTATAATCAATACACATCCTCATAGGTCCCTCTGCCTTCTTTACAAAAAGAACCAAATATCACTATGGAGAAACACTACGATGAATGAATAACTTATCACATATATACAATATTTATTTCATAATCAATATTAATTCAACATAGAACATTCTATAGGGTGTCTTTGATAATTCTCATGAACCATATATTAATTCAATGAGAAACCCGAATTCATGCTCTTGTTAAAAAAATGTATTTATTATATAAATCAATCAATCTATTCAATTACAGTAGGTACATACTCAAATATAATATATATATTTTCTTCCATAGATAGTGTTCTATATTCTTCTCCATGAATATAATTTTGATATACTACAGAAGGGTGGATCTATAACTAAATCACAAAACTATGTACCCACTCTAAAGATAATGAAATTCTATATAATCATCATGAATCATAATTTTATTACCTATAAAATAAATATGAGCATTTTATTTTGAAATATAGCATATAAAAATGACTATATAGTATTATACAACATGTTTGATAATAAATTGGAAAAATAGATTTGATTTATGTTTCATTGTTCATACTACTTAACAAATCATTATTTCCATGATTCATCCAAATGAGTCTAGTACTAACATCTCCCTTCTTATGGTTCTTGGAAAATTTATTAATTTCATGGTAAAATGAATATAAAAAATACTGTGATGGTATATAATATAATATATAATAGGCTAACTTTTTGGATGTGACTTATCCACCTACCCCAAAATCATTGGGTACTTCCACCTTAGCCGTAGTAATAAAAACCTTTACCCCATATCATCTTCATTGGTATATTACCTCGATGCTTTGGGAATAGGTGTGATTAATTCTTCAATTCATTAATACTAAAAAACTATAAATAAATGATTTTTTTTTCATCCACTTATATTAATTTACTAGATGACCATTATCACAACACTTATAAAAAACCCATTACTAACAATACATTTCAAGGATTTATCTTCCCATAATTCTCAAATCAGGGAAATTGATATAATTTCCTATATTTAAATGAGGTGTTCCCTTTTTTATAGATTTCAGTTTAGCACTACATCACCTAATTCCCATTTAATATATAATATCATATAAATTCATTCTTAATTTTGATAGTGTATAAAAATATTTAATAATATAATGAAACAAATTTAGAAATAAATTCCCTTCAACGAGTTGACATATTCCCTATCACGAAAAGATTGACTTTTAATTCTGTATATTTTAGTCAATCCACTAAATAATTGGATAGTAATGTAAAGGTAGTCTCATAATTTACAACACATTATTCTTTATTTTTCATCAAGCTATGGAACATAATCCACATTTTTGTTTGTTTTTAAGGACATAAATATTTTTAAAATAATGTTTTTATAAAAAAAACATTATATTTTTTATATTTCCTCTTCCTAATTATTATTATGGATCAACAAAAAATAATTTTTAGTATAATATTGATACAATATACCATAAGTATAATAATTTTATTTTCATTGAATCTTAATTCCAAAACTATCTTCTCAAGTGACTCAATGAATTGATTGGGTACCATATTATTAGTTGTAATATTAAATTATTCAAGATTTTATGCATTATATGATACATTATTGGACAATCAAAGCATCAAATAATTTGTTGTTCTATTTTGGAAAGGTAATTTTTCATAAATTTTCCAAGAAAAAATTAATATATCAATGATCTTATCAGTTCAAATGCAAACTATATTGGATTTCTCACATGATAAATATATACATCTAACATGAGTATTGAAACAACAATTCCATGTATGTTTCATTACTATGAAATGGAATATATTGGATTAGATCATGAAATGGAGAGTTTTAAATCATAATATATAATTGAAAATATATTGTAAGTCTTAATATATAAATTGAATATTTACACATTTATATTCTTGTAAAAATAAAAATTGTTTTTTTGGGGATATCATTATTTTTTAATACATAAATATGGTTTACAGAGTAAATATTAATTATTCTTTTAATATACCTCATGATTTGAAAATTTGGGAAATTTTATGTCCCAATATCAAGATTTAATTGAGGATAGTTGTAAGGATCAATTTTAAATTTTTAGTGTTATTACCCCCAGGTGAAACTATTCTTGAAACATATCCAGTATTAAAATTTAAAATTTATTTATTTATATGAAAAACCATCTAATAACTTCCATATTGTATCATTGAGATTTTATTTTATACATATCCTAATCATCCATCGTTGTTTTGTATTCCATTATATATTTTTTCCTCTATATAATTCCAATGTATTCTTCTCAAATCCCACTTATACCGACTATGAACCCCTGACTAACCATGAGTTGATGTCCGCTTTATTACATTGGAATCAATAAAAGGGATAAAATCCCAAAGGACAATGTAGTTTAGTGTTTTTGTAGAAACAAATATATAAATTATACACAAATTACATTGGAAATTTAATATATAAAATTTTAATTAATAATCATTAGCTTCCTTAAACTCTTTTAGATAATTCATCTTCATATACAGTGGAAAAACAAAATAAGGGTGATTTAAAATTCATATTAAGGGTTTGTTACTGTAAAGTATATCATAAATAAATAATTCATAAAAAAATTAACTATGGTAAATAATTTAAATAACATGAAATATAATCAATAACATAGCTATTATGACATTAAAAGTCATAATCAATATGGAATGTTAAATAACTAATCACATATACAATTTTTTAAATATCATGAGAAAATAATGAATACATGGATAATGTCAATTCAAAAATATCATGGTTAATAATTACTACATTCTCAATGATTGAAATTATTTTTATTTGACATCATGATCTCATACATTCTAATATATACTCTACTAGAACATTGCACCAAAATAGTTTAGAACTATTACTTGGTGTATATTTCTAATGAAGTGGGATTAATTGAGTACCAAATAAAATTTCTATTTATAATTGTTTATTTTGAAATCCACCACATGTTTAAATACTCCCCAATTTATGAAAATATGTATTATCATAAAGATAATACTATTTTTTTATATTTACCTAAAGATTTATTATGTCACGGATGAAAAATAAATATTACTATTAGATTATTTGTAAAAAAATTAAATTTTCAAATTAATATTTGATCACAATTTGAGATAAACTATCAATGTATTTATTTGGATTATGTAAATTTAATTTTCATTTTTAAGGAATAAATAATTAAAAACAAAATTAAACTAGACAATGGAATATTTGAAAACAAATATTTAAGTCAAAAGTAGATACATAGTCCTCCCCACTTAGTGGTAACCTGCCATCATGTAGTTTGTATAAAATAAACATGATGATCAACAAGATGGATCTGGTTTTAAAATAGTTTACAAACTATTAATGTCACACACCACCTATTCTATAGTAATACGAGGGAGTGAGAATACTAATTGTACAAAATGATCCCTACAACTATTATTATCAGGAGTAAAGGTATAAGAATATATGATAATATCTCTACGTATATCCTAGTTCATTACAATAGACAATGTGTGTATATAATATGGAGCATAACACACACTTCTCAATATGTAATAATGATAGGTAGAAAAGAGAAATATAAAATTGTAGAGGATAAAAATTATCATTCTTATTAAATGAAACATGAAACTCGTTATTTTTTTAGTAAAGCTTCATTTATGTTCTTTTAAAAACATTTGAAGAACATTTTGTTGTGGAATCATATTCTTGAATGGATGGAATCACTAGATGTGATTCTGTAATTAATATTCCTAGTTGAGTGGTTGTATAAGGGTAGATATGGTTGTTTGAAATTTTTTACACCTCTATATTAGTGTAGTAATTTTGAGCTTTGATCATTCTAAAAAACTACTTCACATACCACAAGATTCTCTATATAAGGAGGGAGTATACTTTCATTCATAACAATATATTTATAAAGAATATCCACAAGCATCAGAATATACTACTTCATCATACAACCCACATGAAATCAACTTTAATGTGTTATGTCATGAATTTAAGAAATAATCATTGAAATAGAAAATGAAATTAATATCAATATAATTTATGTTATTATTAATTCAAAATAAGATATTTATAAAAATAATGGTGGTTTCATAGACTTGTGGTGTCTCTAGGTATGACAATGTCTCGATCTGGTGGTCTTACATTGTAGGTGTCTTGATCATAGCCAAATTTCCTCAATTCTAGAAGTTATTGGATGATGGTGTCACTTACAAACGATAGATCAGTTTGATGGTAGGTCAATCTAGGGGTGTCATTTACTTAGAAGATTTATAACTCGATCAGTGTGTCATATGAGGATGTATCATACATAGTGAGACTTCCATGCTGACAGTGTCTTAAGCATGATGGTGTCTCATAATCAATAGAAAATAATACATGAATGTGACATAGCTCGGCGATGAGTCTTCCTTGATGTGGAATCAACTTTATCTGTCACTCATACATTGGAATTTTCTTAACCTATCTCAAAATATAAATACTTATGGAGTATCATAAAACTCAATATAATCATTAGAATTTTGGTTTTTTATCATTATAACTATTAGGATAATAATATCCTTCTTTTTGATGATCAAAAATCCTGGAATCAAATGTAAAAATTCATAGTATGTGAGATAATAATTCACATTTTAGCCATGATAAATAATGAATAACTATCATAGTGACCTTAAATGAAAAATTATGAATTAATATAAAAATATAGAAATTAATTACACACTAAAATTCCATAAATCCTCTTTATCCCTCATTAAGGATTATAAAAAAGGTAGACCAAGAATAGGGTAAAATGTAAGGATGGAATAATGAAATGAAGAGAAGAACGATTCATCAAGTAATGCATAAAAGTGTATAGGAAAAAGATACTACTAAATATCCCATAAAGGGAAAAAACATAATTCCAATAATAAATTAAAGGTTTACGGATTATGAAATGGTTCAATTAGAGATTTTACATCATCTTTCATTTTATCTTGATTTGAGGTAGTATATTTAACTTGGGGTTGAGTAGAAAAAACACCATATGTTAGTCTTGATATAATCTGAGGATGATATTATACTATTAAAACTGGTTGTAGGTGTTGGAAATCAGGATTATGAGACATTGAAAAGAGTTTTAATCTTGTAAGAATATGCACTAGAGGATCTTAAAATACTTTTAGTCAGAGAGGACACATAACAGTAATAATAACTACTTCCTAATCAACAACATCATGGCTATGATCACGAAGATAAGTCTATAAGATATTTATAACATCCATGATAAACTAATCATCTGTTTATATATAAAAAAATAAATCACCCTTTTCCACCATAAAAATTATCAACACATGAGTCATATTATTCATCTCTCTTGCGTTCTCTTAGAAGGACTTATTCATAGGGGGGATCCCCATATTTTTATCCAATAATTATCAATTTTCATCTATTGAATGCATGGAATAAATCCACAATTTATAATTTCTAATGTATTTGGTAATAGTTTCCCTATAGGATTTCCTTTAATGGGAATAATTGGAAATGAACTTGAGAACATTATTAGAGATATATAAAATTTTTCCCAATGTCTCTAGGGGACGATCTGCAACAGTAAAGAACGAACTGGTTGAGGAAGTGGTCATCTATTCTCTGACAACCGACCATATAATATCAACATCAAGAACATGATAAGGAAGAAAAGAAAAAATATATCTATTTGGATGGTTATCATTAAGAATTTTAATAGTCCCATATGACGAATATTTAATCCCTCATTTCATTTCTTCAATGAATGAATTAATGGATTCTATACCACCGCT
Organism: Viscum album; assembly: GCA_963277665.1. Lineage (NCBI taxonomy): Eukaryota > Viridiplantae > Streptophyta > Magnoliopsida > Santalales > Viscaceae > Viscum > Viscum album. The sequence continues at coordinate 879,557,480 of OY728148.1, read as the reverse complement.
TGTTTTTTATTCTCAATTTCAATATCATAAATATTATGTGTCATATTTTTTTGGATGTGAAAAAAAACAACTCAAATATATAAATGGAATTCTTCTCAATTAATTTGTATTAGAGAGGAGTATGATTATTCAAACATTTATCAAAATAAAAAATTATCTTTTGACCAATGGCATCTTAGTCACTCCATGTAACAATATCAACTAGAACATATTGAAAAAGATTAGTAATCTAAGGTACTATGAAAGAGGAAAATTTTTCTGATACCCATAAAAATCAACATGAGCTTTAAAATATCCCTTAGTATATCCTCATTATGTACCTCATTTCCACATTGAAATCAAGGACACCTTAAAGTGCATGATCAATTTCTCCACTATTACATCATAAGGTCATCCCATCTATGAGAAAAAGTATCAACTAAAATTTCATCATCGGACTGCACAACCGATGGTATCACTATAATATTAATTGTCATTGAAAAGGTATCGGTAGCTATCATAACACTTTGTGTTGCAGATGAATATTCAACAATAGACTGTTTATCTCTCGGATGACATGCTCCCTTAAACTCAACACATCATTATCCAAAAACATAAAATTCCACAATTTCAATTAATTATTTTATCTAAACATGTAGATTCGAAAAAAATGATTCATATTTAATATGATGGTAAATTTGATGATTTTTGAGTCAATAATAGAAAAATAACTAATATGGAATATTTCAAAAGAATCAATCTATTTAATTGTTTAAATGGAAAATAATTTTTTAACATCAGATATATCTCACATTTCCTCAGCCATAGTAGGGTTTGACAGAGTATGATAAAAACTGACAGAAAATTCATATTTTCCATCAACAAAATATTACCTATTGATGAAATTCCATAGTTGATGATTTTTCCTCCTCAACAAGTGAATATATAATTTTTAGATCAAGTGGAATCTATGTATATTTTCTTCTAATTATATCATTAGATCTATTAGGGATAGTGTTTTCAATTTCATCATCACATGTATTACCATTTTTTTCTTCTCCATTAAGATTTAAGCATTCATTTTCATTTCCATTTCCATCTTCTTCAATTATTTCTTCCTTCTCATCCCCATCATCATAATATTATTTATTTGATTTGTAACTCTTTTATTATACCTCTATGGAGATCTCAATCTCTTATTCATTACTTTTTTTACTAATGTTCGTATTTTTAAAAGTATCCTAAGTGGTCTAAGAGATAAAAATTAACTCATATCTAATATAAATGATTCAAATGAGTCACTTCCTTACTAAATAGATGTTTCCTTTTCCACTTTTTCCTTTAAAATACCCTCTTCATATTTATCAAAAAATTCTATAGCCTCATCATGAATTATACTGAGATCAACAACATTATAAGGTCTGGTTTGATTATACACATGATTGAACTCAGTATATGACATCTTACATTCACCAAATAGCTATATTTTCTAAGAAATCTATCTAATATTCCTTAATGAACAGATTGCACTAAATTTACCAAAATGACCATATTGTGTAACTGTTTATTCATACTCCACAACTAAACCCTTGTCCATTTGTATTCTATAAATAAAATATGAGTATAATAATGAATTATAGATGAATAAGGGTTCATCATCATTGATATATAGACCATGTTATCTCTACATAAATTTATCATTTTTCTTTATTCAGTATGATATAAAACATAAACATCTTCGTACCTTAGAGGTTCCAAATAATCTCTCTTGGGACATTATATGTGTTGAATGAACTTGTAAAATTACCTTCATTGTTTAGTTATATCATATTCAACTGGTCTTATTGTCATCCAATTTCTTATGTTGTCTTATAAGCATTCCCATGTATTAATAATTCACTCCTCTTGGTAATTATTCCTTGGAGGTCATCGTAATTTCCTTCATGTGGTATAATGAGACACTCACCCCATATCCGTGATGAAAAATTTTATTTTGGGTCTTTGACATGAATTATTATCCAATCATCAAAATCATGTTCAAATTCAAGGACCACATACATATAAAACTGTTATAAAAATTTTCGATAAAATATATCATTATTCGGGGAGAACTACTCTAATAAACCCAAACATGGTCTTGAACCACATTAGGCAAAAGTGACTTACATAATAGTAACTGCATTGTTTCCACTTCTCATTTGGATATAAAAACATTGTGTTCATGATTAGGTTTAACAGGTCATATAATGGCCCACACACTCGACTTTCTCTTCATCTTCTTAGTGGGTCTCAATTCATCTAATGAAGATACTTATGAATTCTTCATTCAGGTCATGAATGAATTTTCTGTAATCTTGGTCATGGGTAAAAAGACGTTATGAATATCGAGAGGTCACACAAGGCTCAAGAGAGGAAGGGGATGGGCTTATGATGTAAAAAAACATAATTATGTTTTTTATAGGAGATATTAGGTATTCCTATAAAAAATATATACATGATATAAAAATAAAAATATTTGGAAGAACACATACTAGGATATACTATATATCATAATTTGGAAAATAAACCAACAGTTCAAAATACTGAGAAATGGAAATAATTATGAAGGAATGAAATAAGAATGGAATAAAAACTTAATGGTGTGATAGGCCAATGGTGCATTACCACAATTCTAATTCATAAATTATGTTTTTTCAGAACAACAGAGTTCCAACACATCAAAATTTTAACCACATTAGTGTGTCACCACAATGGGGTTCCCCAATAATGGCATGTCACCAAAATAGTTTATCAACCAGAATGGTGGGTCACCAAAATAGTATTTTGGCCAAAATAGTGTGTGAACTAAATAAAAAAATGTCCCAATTAATAATTCCCACTTCATGTTTGATATTTTTCATTATTTCTGTATTTGAATTCATAATAAAAATATTATCTAACTGGTTTTCTGTGCCAATCAATGAAAACGTGAAATCACCTTTTTTAAAATATTCCCTCAAATATTGATTAATTATATCGATGTTCTTTGACCTAGAATGTGATACATGATTTATTGAAATGTTAGAATCACATGTTTTGTCACATATTATAGCTATATGATTGAATTGATATTTATAGACTAGTTAATTGTGTTTCATCCACACAATTATTTCAAAGAAACTACCAATACCTTTGTATTCAACTTCAAAAATTGGTAATGCTATAGAATATTGCTTCATAAAACAACATGAAACGAGAGACATTCCCAAAAAGTTACATTTCTCATTTGTTCTTTTTCCCTATAACAATCTTCCCCAAAATAAGCAACAGAATAACTCACTAAATAAAATTATTATTATAAAGGCTAAAACAATCCCAAATTGGTTGTATAATTGTGTGTTATCATAAAACTATTTTAATAATATTTATGTGTGAAACTATTGGGTGTTATTAAAAATGAGAACTCAAATACACACTAAATATAATATATAAGTTGTTACGAGTCTGGTAGAGAAGTTATCCAATCATACCTCTATAACTAGATTTATCAACTAGTTTCCCAGAAACAATAAAATCCAATTTATAGGTTATACAAATGGGTGTGTCACTAAGATTAGTTATAAATAGGTCAAACATTTTAAAATATCTCATTTATATTTATTTTATTTAAAATAATTCAATCTTTGTTTTAAAAAATTCATAATCCAAAGAAGAAATCAAATTTATCCATTAATCTCAAATCAAACTAATTTTTCATCATTTTAGAAAAATTAGTACATAAAAAATTTCATGATTATCAAAAATTAATATCATTAAAATATTTTATTACTAATAAAATATCTTTTGAGATTATTGTTATAAAAAATGATTGTTCTGATTTAAATTTTGAATATCCTTTTAAAATAAGAAAATCCTTAGCCAATCAAAATAAGATATAGGAGCTTGTATCAAACCACATAAGGATTTTGTTAATTTAAAAATAGGATTTGGAAAATGGGGAATTTGACAACCAGGGGGTTATTTAGAAGAAAACCTAAATTATAAACCAATCATGAATTCACACCTGACATTAATTTCATAAATCTCGAAATCTAGATTAGCTATATAATTGAGAAGAATTATTATGGACTCATTTATGGATATAAGTGAAAAATATTCTTCATAGTCTATTCATTTTTCATGAATATAACCTTGTGAAATAAAAGCATCATTTTTACAAATTATATAATCAGTCTCATCAACCATGTTCATAAATAGTGATTTAGTGTCAATAGTCGAAGATTGTATAGGTATATCTATAAGTTCTCATATATTGTTTCTTTAAAACTTATTTAATTATTATTTCAATTATATTGCTTATAATTAATCATTTATTTATTCGTTGATGTTAGTCAATTCAATCTATGACATTGAATATTGATGTGAATCCTAAATTCTCAAAAAAGATCTAATTTATGTTTTCCAATTATTGTTTCCCTAAAATTATTATAAAGGATGATAATTAATGGTTATCATATCTCTAGAAAAAAAAGGTATTTCCAATTTTGGATTTTCAGGTTCGAGTTCAAGAAATTATAGAAATTCTTAAAAACTGGATGATTTTTCATTTTGTTTTACAGTTCAGTCTAAAGGTTTGTAAATAATTTATAAATAAGAAAAACATCCTAAATGTTTTCCAGGGAGTTCATAACCATATTTATAATGGTTTCCTCAAACATTATCTGAATAGATTCTTACATAGTTTTGTTCTTCTTGTTTAAATTTCTATATTCTATTATAGAGATTGAATAACCAAGGATAATTCAATCATCACTTTTGGAAGAATATTTCTCCAAATTATCTGTAATATTATGAATAAATACATTATTTCCAAAAAAACTAAATTAGTTGACATTATATTTTTTTATTTTTCTACATCTCTAAAGTATCCTTCTTATGGACTACTATGTTCAATACATTATTGATAATGTAGAAGGCTATATTGGCGGCTACTGCCCAAAAATATATAAGTATAGAATAATCATTCAGCATGGTCTATTTTATCCGTTATAAAGTCTCATTTATCCTTTCTACAAAATCATTTTTTGAGGGTTCATAGGTGTGTAAGAGGTTATGAGTGTATCGATTTTGTGAGAAAAAGGTTTAAAACAGGATTTCAATACTCACAGCCATGGTGACACCATTATGAATTAATCATAAGGGAACTAATATTTTATAAATACAATGCATACATGGTAATGTTTTAGAAAGCCTCACTACTGTGAGCCCGAAGTTAAACCCATGTATAACTTGAAAAGACATATGTTATAATATTGATATAGTTCTTCCAATTAATATCTGAAACTCTCAATAGTACAAATAAATCCATGTGAAAAAACACTAGATGCTGAGAAGTGGAAACTTATTTCTTTAATTTGAATGAAACAGAGTGTTATTTATATTATTTATAATGGTTTTAGACTTAATCAGTTGGGAACTCAAGCTTATATACATCTTAAAATAACCCTTTCTTTATTATCATCCTATGTTAGTGAATGTTGCAATGGAATAGTATCATGTTCAAAACACAATTTTATTTGGGAAATTAAATTATGTATTATAATTTTTATGAAATCAAATATTTTAAATCAACCTCATAAAAATTATCATTTTTTAATGTACTAAAAAATTAATCCTTTTTAGAATCAATAATATTACAAGAATCATTTTCAAATTTAAAATAAAACCCGTCATCACATAAATAATAAATAGAAATCATATTATTTTTTAACCCATCAAAATATAATACATATGAAATTGAAACCTAATTCTTATTACCAATATTTCATAGGCCAATGATATTCCCTATAATATTATAACAAAAAGGGGCACAACCACCATAAACCCTGATTAGGATATTAAATCATGAATAATATCATGTCATATTCCATGAAAACACACTATACAGGTACCATATACTTCTACTAGAGGATTTCACAATGTTTTCCTAAAAAATATTTAATGTATACAATGATTTTGGATCCCAGAACTGTTTAAGTAAAAAATATTATAAATTAGAGCTTTGGGAACCCATAATTTTTTGATATTTTTCTAACACTGAAATTGTACACTATTAGATATAAAAAAATTTGTTTTTCATTGACAAAAATGTATTATAGAAGAACATTAAAGTCTATATTTTGGATCAAATTTAACTTATAAAATTATTCTACGTCTACACTCATATCCTATTCCATTAACATATTTAGGTGAATCATGCTAACCTAAAATATGAGTAAGATTTTCTATACCATATTTAAATATTTATATGTATTTATTTAATGTCTCATGAGATAATTTAAGTTCATTATTTTCATGGAGTTTTTGTTTATTTTCTCATTTTCTATAGACAATTTAGATTGGTTATTTTCTGTTAGACAATGTTATTATTCGAAAAAAAATTATTAACTATTTATCCAATTAAAGTTCTATTATTACATGATTAAACATTAAAAAATTATTCATTTGAAATATTATCAACCCCATGTTTGTTTTCATATATATAAATAATATGAACATTAAAAAATAGATATATTATCTAAAAGACCCACCTCGCAGACTTTAGTCATGAAACATATATTTACTCTATAAGGTTTCTCTTCATGTGATGCATCAAAGTCACCAGAGATATCCCACAGGGCACTCCAAGTGGATTTTTGATCCTTTTTTTATAATATATCATTATCCTCATATTATTTTGTAATTAATCCTTAGACATTAATATTTTATATTCTCAATTCATTTACAATAATTGCACACAAATTAGTTTTCATCGTTATCCTTTTTCCAATATTTCTACTATGTTCTCTTGGAGTTGTGTTTCAATGTTTGGTTTAGTGTTTTAAAGATCTTATTATTCATATAATACAACTTAAATATTCTGGAAAATTGAGCCCTCTCTAGATCACTATTAGAAGGACATACATTATCACTAGGACATTGACCTTTCACCAACTCTTTCTAATTTTAATTTTTATTTTTTGGATGTATTATCATTGAATGTTACTCACATCCTCATTGTCACTTAGTCTTCATCATAGATTACCATTAATTACTCTACATGAAAAATAATCTTTCTAATCAACTCCTTGTCAGAAATCATGTCGGTATCTCATGATTCTTGGATGGATAAATATGTTCCACTCCATTATTCAGGTAAGAGTCTTAGTAATATCATAATCTGGTCCATGTGAGATACTAGTTTTCCAAGGTAGCTGATTTCATTTAATATTACATTAATAATTAGTTATTTTTTTAAAAAATATTCATTATACTTCATTTTAGTGTTTTTATATTTAATAGTACAAGTGTTAATCCTCGTATCATTAACATTAGTTTTCCCATCATTATAAATACATAAGGTATCCCAAATTTCCTAGACAATTTTACATGGTGATATTGAATTAAACTCTTAATATCCTTGTTCACAATAAAATGGATTCATGGATTTATAATTATTATTTCATGTTTACTTTTTTTCATAATCACAAGTTCTTCTATCAGTATAATATATAACATATTTTTCTTCTATAAAAGAAAAAATATCGAAACACGTGTATTATATGTGAATTATCATATTTATTTGAAATTAATTATAGTTAATAAAATTAAATAATTAACTTATATTGTTAGAGGATCATTTTTATTGATAATCCATTTAAATAAAATCATTTTTAAATAAAATAAATTTATGATATTTATCGTAAAATGAAAATGAATGTTTATATATTTTTGATAATGTTAATAACATCTAATGGAAATAATTTATTACCAATTGTTGGATGGAGTGAGTATCCAAAAAGGGGTGGTGAATTTATTTCCCAATAATTTTTTAAATGTCAATTATTTTTAAATCATCCACATGTGTAAATATATCCCAGTTAATCAAAATATTTATTATGATATATATCATAATTATTCTTAATATTTCTCTAAAGATTGATTATATCTCAGATGAACAATATGTCATATTATTATATCCATTAACATAAATTTACATGATAAAAATATTATATGAACAAAAAATTATAGAATGTATGAATAAATAATTTTTTTTAGAGTAAAAATAATTTTCAGTTTTGAATCCGAAATATAGAAAAATAATAATGAAAGAAATGTAAGGATTGAATACATGAGGTTTAGTATCAAGTTGATATTTATACCCCTACCCTTTATAATAATATTCCACCATGAAATATAAATATATTTATATAATAAAAAATATGATAAACAATTTGGAATATGATTTTTATCTAATTACAAATTGCCTTTGTCACAGAAGGATGCTTCCATAGTTATATGTTGGTGTTAAAATAAACATGCCACAAAATGACCTAAAGCACTATTATTTATGGGAGTAAATGTGTATGAAAAGTTGATAAGTAATATAAATATTATCTAGTTCATTAAAATAGATTGTGTTTGTATATAAAATAGAATATAGCATAAACTACTCAATATGTAATAAAGATAAGTAAAATAGATAATTCCAACAGATTAGAGTTTTGAAATGCTCGATCATTTAAAATAAAACGTGTGAATATTGATATCATTTTAATTGAATCTTGTGTGATGTTACCTTGAAAACATTAAAATAGTACAGTTTGGTAGGCTCTTTTTCATAACTAGAAAGAATAATTAGATGTGTTGATATAGTTAGGATTCACAATTGAGTATTTATGGAAGGTGAGATCTTCATTTTTTCAGAAGAATCAGCAATATTTATTTCTGTATGTTTCATCTCCCATATTTTAAAAAATATAATATACACATCACATGAGTCTCTATTGAATGAGGGAGTATTCATTAATTATTAAGAATAGTAGTAGGAAAAAATTTTAGGTCCATCTAAATATTTTATTTCCTCATCCAATATGCATGAAATCCTCTTCAATGACTTTTTAGGACATTTAGGAAACAAACAATGAAATTTATAATGGAATTTTTTATAATAATTTTTAAATTAGTAATAATTCTAAATATGAGTGTTACTAAAATAATGGTGGTGTCTTAGACTAGCTGTGATTCAAGGTTGCATGATGTATCTCCCTTGGGATTTCCTCCTCTAATAGTGTCTTTCACTTCTTCAATTTTACACTTTTTAAGGGGAGAGTGGATGATGGTATCTCTTCTTAATGGTATGCCATGTTGATGTTACGTTTTCCAAGAGGATTCCCAAATTTATATTGTTTTTAAATACATTGGTTTTTTATGACATTCTCTCATAATTAGTTATATTTCCATGAAGATGGTTTCTTAAACATGGTGGTGTCTCATAATTCATAAAAAGTATTACTTGACGGTGACAAAGCTCAACAGTTAGTAAAACATTTTGGATAATCATTCTGATGAATTTTCATCACCTTTCTAAAAATATAGGATACTTATAGAGACCCATGAAACTATTTAATATCATTTGAATCTTGATTTTGGAATTAGTAAAACTAGTAGGACAGAAAATTATAGGAAACACCCAATTTTATTTATCCAACTATTTTTTCTCATGAGACCTATCAATGTTACAAGAGGATATATAATTCTAGTAATGAATCATCATTTTATAATTAAATAATTTTCTATATATTGAGATTTTGATTTAATTAAAAAAACATATCATATCAACAATTATCATTATTGTTATAAAAGTTTTTTTCAATATTTATCTAATTAATCAAAGAGGATTTAATGTCTTCAATATATGTAAACATTAGACACAGTTTTTTAAATATGTTTCTCATGGATATATATCATCTTGATATTTAATATAATTTTTATCTATGATGAAAATAATCACAAAAAAGTGATTCTATAATGATAAATTTAACTATATTATTATTAATCATTAAAGTATGTGTGACTATTGGTTCATTAGAAATATATATTTTTACAATAAAATAATTTTTCATGATGAATCTATGAAATGTTAGTAAAATATTACAAAATGACTTCAAAAAACGATTTATTTAAAAACACCTAAAATATGTAAATGAAATATATTTCATAAAACAACCTTGAAGGTGTGGAATTACATTATAACCATTTCAATTAAAATAAATTCATTGTGAATTTTTATAATAAAATCAAAAAATTTCCATGTCATAAAAAATAGAATTATTATACTAATTTTTTTAATGAAATCTATGATATCATAAAATTATAATAATAAATAATTTGATTATATAAAAAGTAATTTGTTTTCAAACCATGTTGGGAATCATAGAAGTGAATAAAAAATATATCTCATTTAATATAAAATAATTTTTTTTATTTTACAAATTTAATTGTTTGATTAATCATCCAAGTGGATGAAAAATATTGATGTAGATATATTAACTCATTAAATATCTAATGGATATGAAAATAATTTGCAATTTTAATGTGTGATTGTTATGAATCCTTTATTTAAAATAAAAGAACACAAAAAACAATGTGACATGGTGAAGTTGATTCATATCTCTTTCGTAGAATCGAAATTGTTTCTAAATAAAGTAATATACATAATTAAAAACATTTATACTGAATAATAAGTAGGTATTAATGTTAAATATATATAATGGGTAGTATATATTCTATATGAATATGAATAGGTTGATTATGACAAATATGTATACATAGGGTTCAAATTGAGATGAAATCTTTTACTTCTTACTTCCCATTTGTTGAACAGTATTTAACATCTTCTATAATGTCTTATAAAAGGTTATTAATTAATATTAAAACATATTAACATTTTTATATCATATATGACCATCTTATAATATATTATCATCAATTCATTAAAAATTATTTATATGTACTATTATTTCAGGTGTCAATTACATTGTTTTATCATGCATCCTTTTTCGCAAAAGTTCTCGTTCCTGTTCATATAATATATATAAATATAAAAAATATTTCTAATAATTATTTAAATATCACTTTTATTCAATATATAACTTTCTATAATCATCCTTGAATGTTGAATATGGAAATTTAATCCCATCTTTTTGGGGAGATGATGGTTCGTTTGTATGCATGGGCAACGACAGCATTCCCTTAATTAGTTATAAACTAAAAAAGTGGCTTTTAATTTAATTATACATTAATATAGTTTCATAAGTATTATAAATTTTTATTATTTACATAATTATCTCATTCCCTGTGATTTGGTTATGGAAAACAAATTCTGCCAGTTCATGGGGTGATAATACATCGTACACTCGTGAGATAGTTTTGTTTCCCATTTGATGGGGAATGAGATAAATGAATATTATCCATGAAAAATAATAACATCAAATTATATGGGTGATAATTAATATTTTATATTTTTATGATTATTAAATATATTATGGTGATAAGATAAGAATAAAAAAATAAGCAACATAGGGATGATAATTACCTTGTATTAGAGAAACCACATATGGATCTCTAATTAAGTACCCTAGGGTTGGATGTTTTTAAATAAAAGAACCTCTACAATGTGGATATTTATTTTTTGTGTTGTTTTGGTAGTTTTTGGTCAAGAAAAATGTATTTTTATGTGTTAAGAAGTACGAGGATGGGTTCCATTTTATAAATTAGGAAAAAGACACAGAACGAATACATGAATAGAAAAAGATATTTACTTATTTTTCATACACTATGAAGAAACCAAATGAAAAATTATTTAATCTTACATAAAATTGAGTTTAAATATATAATATAGTATCTATTATAAAATTTTTTAGGTAATTTTAATCCATACAATTTTAGGATTTCCATTCAATAATGTCATTTTTCTATAACGATGGTAATAAATGTTTACTACATATATTATTCAAAATGATAAAAATATTGAAATGAAATTATTACAAAATATTAATTATTATAATTAAAAATATTTAATCCATTTTATCAAATTAAATTTATAACGGTTGAATAATTTTATTTTAAAAGAACTGACAAATCGTGTTGAAAATGGGTTTTCAAAAAATTTAGTTTGCATGCATACAGTGATTATATATTAACAATAATTCTTGAAATAATAATTATATGTATTTAAATTAATATTTTTAGATATATATTATATAAATTTATTTTAATTAAATAATAATTAATTATTTTTTTATTTAATTAAAATGGACACACATTATTATTTTTTAATCAAAGGTAGTTTTTTGAAATAAAGAATGTTTTTCATAAAAATATATCATTTGAAACCAAATTTTATTATATTTATTTCTATAATATTTTTATACAACATATTTTTATTTATAAATATTTTAAGAAATTATTCCAAATAATTGTATAAATTCATGAATTATACAATTTTTTTTATTCATAAGAGCATTATTATATAGCAATATTTATAAAATTAATTATAGGATTGTTTTGAAAATATATGTTAAAAATAAATAGTCAAGATAAAAAATTATAATGTTTTTCCCTGCTATATTAAAATTAAAAAATTTATTTTTTTATTAAAATAATGTTTCATCTTAGTACGAAAAATGATTCTTCATAAAAATGAAAGATTATCAAGGAATGTAAATATTTTTTTTGCTCTATGACCACGTAATCCTAAAAATGACCATGATATAATATTTATAAAAATTTTACATCAAAAATGTAGTGGAATAGATAATATTATATGTTAGTAATCACCTTTAAATGACATTGAGTTAAAGGATCTGATCGGCACTTTTATGATCCTTAGTATTACATTTATGTTGATGTTGATGATAATACGATGATAAATAAGAAAGTATATCATTAAATTTTTGTACATTTAAATATAAGAATAAATATATTGAAAATATATAACTAGAATCATCCAAAAAAGGAGAATCAAGATGTAATAAATTTTATGAAGAAATTTATTTGTTTTCATAAACATTTAAAATTTATTTAAAACAAAAGTAGTAGTTTTATAACCAATTAAATTTGTATAAATAATATAGGTTGATTAAAAAGAATTTCGGTTCTTGGAATTTATTATGTATAACATATAAAGTATGATATTCCTCAACTATAAGATAATAAATGGCATGAAATATTGTTCTGAAATAATTTTGGTTATAATAAGAAATAAAAGAAATTAATTAACCCACTATTATAAATTACGAATAATGATGTATTGATTCATTTAGAAGTTCATTAAATGAAAAGTTAATTTTTAAAAGTAATATATACATTTTAGCACAAACAGACGTGGTATAACCTATTTTTTATTATTTAGTATAATATAAATCTAGGAATTTTTAATAACATTTTCAATAATTTATAATGTTATTGGATAAATATGAATCTATTGAAAAAAAAGAATTGTATTATTTTTATTGATATTATTATCAATGAAAGATACGATTTGTCTCAAAAACATTCTAAATTAATGTTTGTTTTTTAGAAAATAAATATTTCCACATGTGGTATTCATGTATGAAAATTAAGGAATTCTTATCCTAATTTGACTCACATAAAAAGTTTTATTGGGTTTTTAATAAGTTGGAGGGTGTGGGTATTTAAAATAAGTTCATTGTAATACCGAAAAGAATAAATAAAATACTACATATGAAGTAATTTTGAGAATTAAAAAATTTAAAAAAATTAAATTGGTCCCACAAAATATAATAAAATAACATATACAATTATATTTATTTATAAGTTAAATTCCAAGAAATCATAATTAAAATTGTAGTACTAGAAATCCACAAATATTTTGAATAAAATAGAACCATTTAATTAAAAAATTACATGATGGTAAATCAAATGTTTCTATTAAATGTAATCTTATCATCTTATCAAGATCATTAAAAGATAACATTATTGGACCAATGAGTTTTTATGTCCTAATGAATACATTTTTTATATTATTTTTTTGAAAATTTTCATAAGAAAATTGGAAATGAATATAACATGTACAATATTTTTTCAACGTATTATATCAGCGATATACCAATATTTTATACACACACACTCTCTCTCAAACTTTAGTTGGTAATCTATCACTTTTATGGAAAATACTGAAGGAATGAATTTGTTTTTGATAAAATTGAAGATATAAATTCAATTATGTCTATAATATTATTTATATTAAATGTTATTATCATAATATTATCAATTTTTATCAACTTTATTATGATTTTTATTCCATTAAAGATTTTAAAATTTATTTTAATGTTTTCTTATATAAATTTTATAATTTTAGGGAACCCTCAGATAAAAATATTTTCACCTTAGTTATTAATTTCTTTAATAAACAAAATGAAAAATAATTGACTCCTAAAATATATGAATGATAAATTTTTAATAGAATTCATAAACTTTATAATGATTAATATTTATATTACCTATTAACAAAATTTTAAAATTCCATGTAGGCTCACCATAAATTGAATATAAAATATAATATATGATTCATTTCAAGTAAAAAACAAATAGAAATCATCTTTTTGACCAATTAAAGTTGTAACTACAACTTTGATACTAGAAATAATTCATATATATTTTTTGGAAATACTAGAAAAAAATTCAATCATGGGAAATATTTTTAATATGTTTTAGTATATATTATCATTTATATAAATTGTTTTATTTTTTTAATTCATATAAGTGAAGGATTTTAATATTTCTAATTTTTTCCATTATTATAAAAAATAATATATTACAAAGTTCAGGACAGTATGAAGTGACCCTTGGGTGGGGTTTTTTAATTATGAATTCAACGCATAATTTATAAACACATGGAATATAAATTACCTTATCTGACCCTATAATTACTTTATAAGTGGATTAATTTTAATGAAATTGTGAGTCTTAATGAAACTGATAGAATTTTATTTTTTTAATATAGATATCCCAGTAACTATTATTTTAAATATTTGAATACAACTTTTTATGTCATTAATATCTTCTAATAAAGGTTATCATAAATAAAATTCCCAAAATGTAATGGAATAATGGTTACCAATATTTTAATTCATTAATGTATTTATATGAAGTGTGTATATCATAAAAATCACATATTATCACTAATTTTTTTATCTAATATTAGAATGAATTAATTATCCATATTTATATTACTGCGTTGAAAAAGTGTAATATTTTCACGAATAATTGAAGGGTATTTTAAGAATATACTCCTATTTTTTTTAAAGTGAGCGTTTTGATCAAAAAAAGAATAAAATTGATAACAAAGTTTATTCTAAGTGAATATAGTAATAAAAAATATAATGATTTTAATTATTATGAATTATAATTTAGTCTTAATGTGATTTATTGAGTTAAACTATAATGCATCCCTCTTTGAAAAACTAGATCTCTTAAACACAATCCTACATGAATAATGACAAGAAACAAATATATTGTTGTTATAAAAAGATTAAAAATACTAATAATTACTATTTTTATACAATTATTTTAAAAATATAAACTAAAACAAAAGTAGAAGCCGTTTATTATGAATATTGGGTTGTTTTCATGCAATAAAATGTAAACTAGGTTAAACAATTTGATACCATACTTGTAAAAATTCATTTTTATAATTTAATTTTACTTTTTTCATAAAAAAAAGCTGTAGTGAATTTTCAAAAATAGTAAAAGGATGTTTAAATCATCATGATGTGTGATTTAAAAATTATTATTTATTTTAAGATTTTATAAAGGTATTTTGGAATTTTTTTTTACTATATAAAAAATTATAAGAGTTTCATAAAATATTTGGGCATGGGAGTAGTAAAAAAAGAAAACTATTATAATTCCTATCATTTTTCATGACTTGTATGAATATGGAAAATCAATTGACAACAAGTTATACAATGTAATAATTAAGAGATTACTTTTTTGACTACATGTATACCAAATATTATATTTTTTTTTATTAATTTTTTTTTTCAGTGAAATCCAAATGAAAATCAATTTACAATATAATATTATTGATATTTTAATGTAACAATATCATTGTATATTATTTTCCAAAAATCATTAAACTTTTATTTATCTTCATTGTCATATACTAACATTTTAGTGTCATCTCCCTATAAATATTATATTATATTCCTATTACATTATAGGAAAAGTTTTAGTTTCATGTTTACTAATAAGAAACAAAATGATTCATTTTAAACTATAGAAGATTAGTACACTATAGCTGGTAATTATTATACATAGGTGTTGTGGAAGAAACACCACTTGAAGAAAATTGGATTTAATTTTGATAATAAAATATTAAAATGCTGTGAAAATGGTTTTATTAAAACTTAAAAATCCAATAAATAATAAAATAAAAAATATCAAGGATTTATTACTACAGGTCTATAGAGTTAACAACAAAAGAAGAAAATATTGTTTGCATTTATTCTTATAGAAAACCTGTAAGAGTTTATTTGGGCCATTTTCAGTTGATATATTTTATTTTAAATAATGTGATTATTTTTTTTATAATATATATTTTCTTTCTATGTAATTATAGTATATTACCTAATTAAATATTTTGTTATTTTTAATAGGGAAGCTAATTTTTTGGTATTATTTTCAATTTTTTTGATATTTTCCCTATTAGAGATTATTAATTGATTCCCAAAATATCACGATTCAGCATTATATTCTATTTATTTAATGTTATTATTATTCACATCGCAATTGGGGTGATCATTCTTACATCTCACAATAGAGAGGGTCAATAATTCATTTTATCTAAAACCATGATCCAATGTATGAATTAGAGTGACTATTATTGATTGTTAATCATTATTTCCTTTAATACTATGAACCACATTTATTTTCCTTTTTTAAATTTATGTTAATGAAAAATCATAGATAATGTGGATAATATTAGATGAAAAAGAAAAAAATCTAATGAGGATGTTTCTCAATAATTATGATATCAACTTCATTTGGTTGGAATGGAACTATATAATATTTATGTAGGATATGAGTCACCAAGGATCAATGTTTTTCAATGATTACATGATATTATGATTCCATTAGGAGAAATAATAATTATGTTTTTATAAAAATGACACTTTCTACATTGGAGACTGTGAATATATTGTTACCTAAATTTTCAATTAAAATGATTTTTTTATTTTATCTTATAGAATGGTTAGACTAATTTGTTTTCCATATAAGAGAATCTATGAAATTAATCTATATCTCTATTTTTTTAGATTTTAACCCACATAAAATATAAAAAACTATTTTTAGAGTAATATATGTTGAGAAGATCATCATCATAGGCCTTTAGAAATAAAAAATTGTCTTGGGGATGATTACATTATCTAATATTACATAAAGAAAGGGTGAGATTGATAATTTTCTATTAAAGGACAATTATTTTCTATATCGCATCATGATTGATGAGAGAGTAATAGATCTATGGAATAATCTATGATATATGATTCATTTATAGAATAATCGCATAAACATCTATGAAATTCTATGAATGTTGACATTGATCTTTTCAATGACCACGACACTAGTAACCTAGTGATAGTTCCTACTTAAATACATTGGCATATATACATAGGGTTAAACCTTAAATTAATAAATATTTTTCCAATAATCAAGAACTAAATACAAAATTGATACTAATTTTATTTTTGGAGTAGAAAATAAAAAAATATTATATAAAAACATAAGTGGAACACATCCTAGAAAACTCTTTTAATGAACTCTTCTTCATATCCATGTGAAAAGATACAAAATAAGTGTGAGCTCAACTGATATGTATGTATTTACTGAATTGGAGGATATAATGAATAAAAAAGACTAATCAATATGGAAATATAAACAACTAATCACACATTCAATTTAAATAGAGTTAATGGATTAATATATATTTCATAATTAATATTATAATTTTAAATAAATGAAAGAACATTATATTTAATTAATTAATATAAAAATGAATTGTGTCCAGATAGAATATAATTGAGAAAATTTCCTTGATAATAATATATGAATTATTAATGAATGAAATTATTTATTTTTTTTATTCCATTATCTCAAGAATCATGATATATTTATTATACTAACCATTCACAAGAATGATTAAATACAACATGTAAAAACCTACTTAATCTGGTGAACCTAATTTATCCCTGGTGACCTACCGATGAATCTATAGGTTGTATTAATCTAGTACCCAACCATCACTATAGGTCCAAATAATTCCTCACATATAAAATTATATATTTAATTCACTAATAAATATTCTTTATTTTAAAATATCTGTATTTATTAAAGGATGCACATTTTCCCATATTTTCCTTGTTAACCATATTACTTTCAATGTATACACTATATGTGAAAATAAAATATAGTTTAATATATTGTCACACACAACATGAAAAATATGTAAATTAAATATTAATTATTTTCTAATGAAATAAGATTGTAATAAACTGGCTGTTTCAAGAGATTGTTTACAATCATAGATAAATGATATTATAAAATAACTTTTACCACATGTTATTTTTTATGGAAATAAACATTGATTAAATGATTAAAATTGAAACATTAAATACCATAATGTAAGAATACATTAATATATTACATTTTAATTGGGTAGTGTATAAACCACGTTGATGAAATTTTGTTCATATCACTATAATATGCCTCCATGAGGGAAAATCGAAATGAAATCCATTAACATGTGTTTACTTTAAGATGATCATGCTTTAACATCCAATAATATGTTTTAATAATATTATAATCCAATAATAAAGCAACATTAATATTTAAAAATCCATATATTATAAAATTATAACATCTTATCACACTTTTGTTAATAATATTTTGTTTTTTTCATTAATTGATGTGTTAATTGCCTTGTTTTCTCTTTTGTTCTTTATCTTGAGATTTACAGTTATTATGAATATAATAATGTTTCTTAGTATCCATAATAATTGTTATGATATAAATATTATATCTATAATTAAATTATAATATTAATATTATTCTGGAAATATGGTTTTGATAAATTAATTGTGTTATTATCATAGAGATAGTGGGTCGTACATACCCATGAGTAACGTTTCTGTTTTTCGATGATCATTTTAGACAGGTAGAAAGAAATATTTAATCATTATATTGTTATTTTACTAAAATGAATTCCATATTATTAAATCAAATATAATTATATATATATGTATAATCTATGTGCTATGGTAATGAAAACATAGTCATATCAGTTTTTGAATCTGGTAGTCCACACTTTCATGAACGAAATTAACATCCTTCATTGAGTTAAATGGTAATAAATAAAATGATATATATATATATTAACTTTTAAGAATGAAAAATATTTACTTAATATCATAATTAATTGTTTAATATCATATATATGCATTATATTTATTGTAATCAACTACAATGTAATTCATTAATGAATGACGAATCGCATCGTTTTATGAGACGGTAGACCTCCATTCACACGAGTGATGTTATCAAATCCCCTATGTAATGGAAGTTAGAAATCTATATATTATATAATTAATAAATTGGTATGATTATTTTATAAATTCCATAAACATAAATTATATTCATCATCGTACATATCCATGATAGGTGGTAACGGTAAATAAATGGCATCGGGTCATGTGTCGGTTATCCCCTTTTATGTATGTGTGTATGGTTGTTGGATATCATAAAAAAAATTAATATATTTAATATAATTTCTATTTTATATCCACATTTTTCAATAATAATTTAATGAGTTGTTTGAATGAATAATATAAAACATTTAATTGAAAAATGTTAACTCTTAATCTGGTATCTTCTTTGTGTTTTAAAAAAAACCAATGTCACATTTTTTTCCAAATAAATATTATATTATGGTATGAGGTAATTTTTGGAATTATTTATGCATTTATGTTCTAAATTAGAAAGGTTTTATGGTTCGAATATTAAAAGAGACGTGGGGGCCTTTCATAGGTGAGGTGTGTGAAACATTTTTAATTTCCAAAATGTATGAATTATACCAACCTTTTCTCATTTCACAAGGCATAAATAATGTCCCATTATCGATAATGTAATCTATAATATACACATATATCAATAAAATAAATATGTTAAATTTATATGGTTCTTTTAACTATTATATTTTAAGCTTTACTCCATAATAATTATATTTTTACCTTAACAATGGGAATTAAATTTCCCTTTTCCAGAAATTCATTTGGGTAAAAAATTATATTGATCTCATTATAATTTATAAATTAATATTATTAAAAATATGGAAACAGATTTTAATAATTAATTTAATATAGGTTTCATGATTTTATATTAATATAATATCAAATATGCAACAAAATTACATGTTTTCAAAAAGAAAATGTAGAAAAGTTTAAAAATATTTTAATATAAATATTAAATTTAAAAATTATTCAAACAAAATAAATTGGATTGGTTGACATAAAATTGTATTGATTTTATTTTTTTAATAACTGAAATATAGAGTAACATTATAAATAATTTAATCAAAATAATATTTTCAATTAAAATTCAGTTTTTTACAATTCTAAAAAAAATTTATATTTTCTAAAAAATCCCAAAACACACCATAAGATTAACTCGATATAATTATTTAAAAATTATACATAATTTTCTCAAATAAATAATATTAACTCCTTAAAAAATAATATTAATTTAAGCTTGCAATGGCTGATTAAAGCGTTATTTAGAAAAATACACCTTTTTAGAATAAAGTAATGTCTCATTTAAATAATTAATATTATATTTATAATAAATATATATCTATATTTTTAATTATTTAGTTAGTATTATTCATAAAAACCAATTTTTATTTTAGTTGATAACTAGAATTTTATATATTAGTAATTTGATAATATGTCAACGTTCTTTTGAAGTTGTTATTGTGTTTAATAGATTCTATTTTCATTGATTCACATAACTCAATCTATTAATGGGATTGAATTTATTTCAAAAAATAAATATATTATAATTTATTTTGTTAATATATCCTCTTGTAATTTTTTTATGTTTCATACACACTATTTAATATGTTTTTTATACTTTAAAAACATTAGGTCTTAGATTCATTAAACTTAAAATAAATCGGGACCTCTCAATTTGAACCTCATCTCAAATATCACCGGTTTTCCTTAAAAATTACACTTCATGAAATATCACTTTGTTATAATGGATAATAAAACATCTTATTAACATGATATAATCTAATTAATGGTGTCATATAAAATAACAAAATCGATGAATCCAAATAGGAGAGTATAGGTGGAATATGAAAACACATACTTATGATAGTAAAATAAAAACCAAATACTAATGGAGAGTTATAGGGATCATGATTAAGAGAAAGTTAATAATGAAAAATCTAGTAACCAGAGGTGTGAGAAAATTCATTGATATCATAAAAAATTATTATAATAGAAAAAAAATATTTATTTCCAACTCTTTTTTATTTTAGTAATTCCTTTACATTCAATGAATATATATAAATATACTAACTAGATATATTATAATTTCCAAGGAAAATTTTCTCCCTTTGTTTTTTGTTCAATAAATGTTCACTTCATCACTAAATCTAAAAAATGAATTTCCAAAAATGATTTTTTTTCATTGAGCACTAAAGATAACTTTTAATGGATCGTAAGATCTAATAAATGGTAATAAGATATTATTTTTAACAGTACTAAAACTAAATTGGTTTGAAAAAGTAGTTCAACAACACCCAAAGTTAAAATTAATCCCTAAATTAAATAGTGGACCATATGGATCATCCAAAATATGTTTGATCAAATATAGAAAGAGTGTATCTAAATCAACATTATATTACCATGGCAATATCTAGTGGATATTAGTGTCACATTCCTAATATGTGAATACCATGACCATCATAAATCATTAATGAATACATCCATTCATCCTTATTCCTTATGTAAAACATATATTATTAGATATATTATTTATTTCCAAAAATGATGTATAATCCATCAAGGAGAGCATAAGATAAATTTTCCTAAAACATCATTTATTGGTTTCATGTGGTCAGTACTATCCAATTTATTTTATAAATATTAATTATCTATTTTTCAAACATCATTATCTCCAAACCATAAAAATGAAGGGTTATATTTACCTCAATCATGTTTATTCGTATAATTTTAATATTCCACTGAAACATTTTCCTTATTCATTGTGATCGTTCAATATAATCTTTCAAATTATTAATGAAAAAGTATTTCAATAAAACAATTATAAATTTCATAATTATTATAACAATGATATAGTTGGTAATCTAATTAAATGAAATAATTCTAGAATCCAAATATAATGACATTAATCATTCCACTTCATATATGGAAAATGAATAATTTTGGATCATATCCATTAGCTTCTTCTAAGGTATTTTCCTTTGAGGATTGAGACATTGAAATTTCCAGTTCCACATCTCCTTAAAATTGAATCATTGTACATTGGAAACCATTTTTCCACCGCTAGATTCAAAATAATGTTTATCTTTATTTATAACCGTGTATCAAAATCCCATTCCATTTCCACAACCACCATGGGTTTCTTTCCTCTATTATAACATGTTGGATATTCCTTCATTCTCTTATTCCCATTATTCAAAATCTTCCATACCATCCTTATTTTCACATGAATCTCATAGAATCCATAATTCATGAAGAGTTATTTACCTTTATTTTTTTAACAAGATAGTGTATCCTTATGTTGTCTATATTTGTGTAAGACTATTTCCTTTCAAAATATTATATTAAGACCATCAAAAAATGACCATTCTTACTAATTGGATTGCGTGCACTGATGTGGCTCAAATTCTATATTCTAGTCCCCAATTTTAAATGATATAAAACACTAAATTAGATTATATCATTTTGAAACATAATATTTATTCTATAAAATTGTGATATAATTAATGTTATTAGATATAATTATAAAAATCTAATATCATAATCATAAACAAGGTTTCTTTTGGGAGATCTCTTTTTTTAACAAATTTATAATGTTTTGAAAAAAAATGTGAGTTATCATAAGAATATACCATAAGATAATTAAATAAAAATGGGTTCTATTATAAAACCAGGTGATGATTGCTTCCATACCAATGTACACTTTTTGTGTTATTAACCATAAATTTCATCTATTCTAGAAAAGTATCCCATTGTTGTATCTAGAATATAATGCAATCCTATTAAAACCCGCATAATATATCCTTTACCAAAACATAACGATGTTCATCATTATTATCCTCATTGCCTATAATATGGTTATATTACATTATTTATGCATTCATAAATATAATTCCCAATGATTCAACTAAAATTCCTATGATACCAATTGTAACGAACACAATCCCAGTAACTTGGTGTCAGTGCCTTTTTCATCACATTTGTAGAGAAACAAAGGGTACAACCAAATTAAACAGATAGATTTCCCATATTTTATATCTAGATACGTATATGATACCCATTTTAATTTTTGAATAGAATATATCATAATATATAACAAATGTATGTTGAATACATCCTTTAAAACACATTAAAAGATATCACCATTATGTTATGTGTAAGGTAATGAAAATAAGTGTAAGCTAAAATTTTCAATAATGGTTAAGTAAAGTTGAAAAACCCATCAATAAATAAATTATAATATATATATATATATATCTAAACATAATTTCCATTTATATAATATGATTCCATGAATAATAAGGCATAATCAATATGGAAAGGTAAACAAATGAAAGCTTGTATAATTTAATCAATTAACTATAGATAACATAAATCTATATATTATATCATTGTAATAATATAATGGATAATAATAGCTACATTATTAAAGAATTATATTCTAAATTGTTGGAATCTATGAACACAAACATAATGTTTCCTCTACATTCAATACCATTCAAAAGTTTAAATACTAATGGTAGAAACACATTAAGTTTGACCAAAATAATTTTAATTATGAGACCTACTAATTCCTCGAAGGGTTATGTAATATCTACCCCCACATATCACTAAAATTACAATGAAAACCTCACATATAAATGATCAATTTAATTTATTAATCAATATTACATATCATCAAATATTCATTATTTAGTGAAGGATACATATTTATCAATATTTCTACTGTTAATCAGATAACTGTCAATGTAAAACATGTATTTAAAAGTGGGGTAATTTATATGGAGTAATCATACCAATAATCCAAATATATGAAAACATAATATAAATTAAATTTAAAATGAATTTATATTACAAGAAACTCTTTTTTTAAGGTGAAATAATCAATCACAAAAAAATTTGATATTTTGCACTAAAATTTACCACATTGTAATATTGATATCAAATCCCCTTTGATGAAATAATTAAAATTGAATCATAAAGTATCATGAATTATGACTAACTCTTTATATTACATATTTAATGGAAATTATGTACATCACATAGAAGAAATTTGGTATATAATTGTAAAATATGCCTCAGTGAAGATAATTTTTTTTGGAGACCCTTACCTCATTCGTCAATTAGGAATTAATATGATTAAACATTGAATATATTGTTATTAAACATGAAAATAAATTATTATTATGACTACCTATACATTACATACATTGTTATTACATTAGAATTGAAGCATACTTATTACAACAAGTAACAAATCCATGATAGGACCGTATAATTATAGTATCTTTCGAAATTGGGAAACATAAACAACTGGTTGATAAATCATCCACATTGTCTCCCATTTATTTCATAATATCTTGAGTACCTTTTGGAATATCCTACGTAATACCCTTCATCTTGACATGGGGAAAAGAAAACATACAAAACGGTGAGATGAAGTGCAAAGTAAGGGTAAACAAAAAAATCAATCATATCATAGTCATAAGAACATAACATTTTGAAAATCTTACCCTGAAAAAGAGATCATAATATCATGACATGCGACAAATAATAGTAGTGAAATTTAATCCCATTATTCATAACATAAGACATGAAACATTATAGAATACATACATAATCATTGAAAATCATTTCATATTAGTCAAGACTCATTTCCAAAACCATCATAGCAGAAAAAGTCCATTACTAAACCAGGTTCACTCCTCATTCCAATCTTGTATCACTGAACCAGATTTACTTGTTGTTCCATCCATGTCTATCTCATGAGATATAAATCATTACCCAATGCATTGGATGTAGATATAGGTCTCACCCATCTCATAATGAAACCAATCTTATGTGTGACACCAAATAATAAATCATACATCATAACATAACCCATGTAATAAAAATATTATTCCTAAACAACATTCCATCATAACCTAATTTATATTAGATAAATAGACAACTAAAAAATAATTCCATCATAACATAATCAAATCAAATTAATAATAGGGGTAGAAACAGATGTTGAGTCAATAATGTTTTCCATATGACTCTTTCCATTCATTCATTCATCGAGGAGATTAATAAGTCCTCAAGGAATCCTTATGACTATAACATTAATCTTGTTTTGAAAATGACAAACAACTTTTCTTAAGGAAAATTTCATTTTACCCTTGTTTTAATTCCATAAGGAAAATTTCCATCAAAATGGAAATTTACCCCTACCTTTTTTTCTTTGTTCATATCAATATTTTTCTTAAGTGTAAAAATCATATTCATTTCTAAAACCTCGAAATTTTATAATACATAGACATGAAGCATTCTGTTTTAGGATATGAATTCTACATACGAACTCTCATGAAGTTCCACTCCGAATTCTAGATATGATCTCTTACGAAGTTCAACTCTGAATTCTGGATATGAACTCTAATGATGTTCAACTCCGAATTATGGATACGAACTCTAATGAAGTTAAACTCCAAATTCCAGAAACGAACTCTCACGAAGTTCCACTACAAATTTTGGATACGAACTCTCATGAAGTTCCACTGCGTATTCTGGATACAAAATCTCATTATGTTCCACTCCGAATTCTGATTACGAGCTTCACTATGTTCTTACTCTGAGTTCTCTAAATTCAGACTCTGGACTCTGATGAGGTCTGACTCTGAATTATCATGAACTTAGACACCAAATATTGTATGTTCTGGTTCTGAATTCAAGTGAAATCAGACTCTGAATTTCCTTGAAATTCAGACTCCGGATTTCTACAGATTACAGGTTCCGAATTCATATAAAAAAGAATGGAATATTCTTAAGTTTATATACTCCAAATTTATTTTTTACTTCAACTCCTAACATTAACCTGTTCCATTCCGAACATTCATTTCCTACTCCATTCTGAATATCAGTTTAGTTATGCTTACATATGTTCTATTACAAAATGATGTCGTGCTTTCAGTTATTAATGAACTATTGTTTGAGTTACATGTGTACAAGTCCCTCCGAAATTCAAGGAAGAATATGTCTTTTGGAGGAGGGAGCCGACCATTAGAGCATCACCTATAAATAGTAGCTCATGTGAACATGCTCATAACTTTTGGAACCTTGGTGCTCAATACTTCCTGAAGTGATTTATAGAGAGAGAGAGTCTCTTATCAACTCTCATGCTTCGTGCCGAAAGTTTTATCATCTTTTTCAAACTTTTCCTTGTGAATATATTCTTAATGCGACTCCGACTATTGCTGTGTACTATTGAGGGCTTCCGGGGAAAGGAAGACAGAGGTTCTGACACCTTGAAGTTGAGGACTTCCTTGATAAGGAAGACAGAGGTGCAGACATCCTGATAGTTGAGGGCCAATAAATATAGAAAGATAAACTCCAATCTTTGCATTGAGGGCTTACCCTGGTGTGGGTAAGGCAGAATTTCTTGAAAGTATAAATCAAGGGACTGTTATCCAAGTTTGTTGGATACCCTTCTCTTTGGGTTAAAAGACGTATGACTTTTTACTTGTTTTGTTACAAGTTGTTTTTCCGCTTCATTTTATATTGTTGAGGAATTTATACTTTCTTATACTTCCACATCCTTGTACTCTGATATATATTGATTTTATATGATTTAAGGTAGAATCTTAATCTTTGTATCTTTTGTTATGTTCCATTTTCAGAATCACTTTTCCAGAATCTAGCAAGTCATTAGTACTCATAGAGGTCTTGTGAATTATCGTATTTAACAATGTAAAACAGAAAAAACCTAAAAATTTCCGAAGGGAATTTTTAAAAGGTACAATTCAACCCCCCCACCTCTTGTATCTGAGAATCTCATTCTTATTTAGATCCTACATTTGGAATTATATAGTATATCATACTCAGTCACATACCATCCTATGAAATAGTATTAAAGGAGGTGAACTAATACCCTTTACCAATCTAACAATTGATATCCGAGGAGGTGAACTAATACCCTACACCAATTTAAAAATTGGTATCAAAGGATTTTGTTCAATCTGAATTAATCTCATGATTATATTTATAAGATAATTCTTGGAATTGTGTTTTCGGATTCACACTTCCGAATTCATATTTTTCGGAAATATTTTTTTCGGAATCAAAGTTCAGATTCACTTTTTCGTAGAGATACTTTTATTCTATTTTTTCATTTGAAGAATATTTTCCTTGTTTAAAAACTTTTTATACTAACGAATTTTTGTGTAAAGACATTTATTAAAGATGGTAGGATTAAATGTTTGATCCATAAACAATATTAATCCATCCAGGCCTCCAATATTTTATGGTAATGATTACGAATATTAGAGATATCACATGAAGACATTCATTATCAACACTAGAGTTGAAATTTTTTTTATTCTTACTGGTGGATACAAAATTCCTGATAAAGAAGTAAGTGCCATTACAAATCAAGAAATTCATGAATATCAACTCAACTATAAGGTACATAATGCATTACTTTGTTCAATGACTAGAAATATATATAGCCAAATTTCTTCTTGTGAAGAAGCAAATTCTATATGGAAGAAAATAGAAGTTACTCACTTTGGAACTTCCAAAGTAATTGAGACAAGAAGGGCCATGCATAGATCGGAATATCATGGTTTTAGTTTTCTTTATTTTTGAACCCATATTCCATGCACAACAAATATTCATGACTATAGTGAATAGTTTACAATCAATGGGTGAAAAAAAAGATTAGATGATGATGCCCTTATTGACAAGATCATCTACATCATTCAAAATGAGTGGGAATCTAAGAGGACTACAATTGATGAGAATAGAAAGGTTACTCGGATTAATTTTGAGGATATGTTTGGAAGTCTTCTTCTGCATGAGACTAAAATGAAAATATATACTGATATTTTGAAGAAGAAGAATAGAAATGGATGTGTATCTTTTACTACTAATTCCAATCATATGAAACCCAAGACTCCTGAGAGAGTAACTAGATCCAGATCTAAGAAAGTTATTATCCATTCTGAATCTAGTGGATGTGAGTCCTTAGAAAAAAAATTAGCATATATTTCTCCAAGGATGAACATGATAGCTGGAAAGTGGAACATTCAATCTAAATACAAGAAGAAATAACAGAAAGAAAAGAATGATTCTGAAGTTACATGCTATGAATGTAAGATAGCTTGACACATAATACCGGATTTCTCATTGCTCAATAAGCAAATAATAAATAAATGACATTCTGAGAAAAACATAAAAATGTATTACAAGATGAAATCTATGAAATTGTTGAATGCCAATGACACATGGAGTGCTAGTGGAGGAGACTCCATAGATGAATCATCAGATTATGAATCTTCTAGACAGAAGAATCATGGTCTTATAGCTAGGTTACCTATTGATAATTATTTCTTGATGGCTAATGTAAACAATGCTGAATCAATGACCAATGTTTCTTTAAATTCTAATGATAGTAAATATTATAAATCTTCAGATGAAGAGTCCTCTTCTGTTAAAGATAACACTTTGCCTACCAAGGAAGATGTTTCTAGGTTTTCCAATCTTCTTGAAAATGAGAATTCAAAACTCATTAAAAACTCGACATGGAAAATTCTAGGAATATTATTCTTACGATGGAAATATCAGATATTTATAAAGATCTTGATAAGAAAAATGCTGATTTTGAAATTATTTCAGAAAATCCTGAGGATGTAAGTTCAGAGAAGAGTAAACTTTCTAAAGATCTATAAAACATAATTTCTATGAAAATTGTTTTCGAACATAGATGTAGCCCAAAATTAGAGGTTTTTGAATACAAGAACCTTATTATAAAACTCAAATTTGAAATATATTCTTTAAGGATTTGTTTTTCAATCATTACCCTAGGTAAGGAAAATTTTTATGAAATGTATTCACAA
The DNA here is from genome assembly GCA_963277665.1 of Viscum album. Lineage (NCBI taxonomy): Eukaryota > Viridiplantae > Streptophyta > Magnoliopsida > Santalales > Viscaceae > Viscum > Viscum album. The sequence goes on along the minus strand of OY728148.1, from coordinate 879,528,241 downwards.
ATTCGACCTCGAAGGAATACATCGGGTTTTGGTTACACAAGTTCTAAACCAATTTTTAGTAACAACTACTTTGTTCCTCAAAGTACCCCATTCTGGCCAAAGTGTCAATGTGGTGGTCCCTCAGCAACGAATTGCTCCCTAAACTAAACCCAATAATTAGGATTTCATAAGGCTTATTTTTCTAAGATGATGTGGGTACCCAATAATTTTCTTTTTGATATTTCCAAATCCAAGCAAGTCTGGATTCCAAAAAAACTAATTTTTTCTTATTTCCATGAAAATAGGGAAAGTACCAATAGAAATACATGGTACATGGATAGTGGATGTTCATGGAATATGACTTGTGAGAAAAACAAATTTGAAAATATTATCAAGATGAAAGGAGGAAAAGTAACATTTAGAGATAATGCTCCGAGAGAAATTATTGGTATAGGTAACATTGTTCTTCTTAGAAAAACATTGATTTCGAATGTTTTATTTAATAAAAGTCTTAAGAACAACCTCATTAGCATAAGTCTATTATGTGATGAAGGCTACCTTGTGAATGTTAGGAATGATAAGTGTGTAGTACACAATTATAAGGAAGTGTTTATTCTTTCTTCCCATAGGCAAGAGAATGTTTACACACTATACTTAGAAGAGCTTAGGAGCTAAGACATACCTTGCCTTAGTGAAATGGAAGATCATTCTTGGTTATGGAATTGAAGGTTAGGACATTGTACCCTTAGGATCTTATGTAAAATTTTTAAGAAAAGTTTAGTTAAGGATCTACTGGAGCGTAGATTTGATTCTACAAAAGTCTGTGAACATTGTAAATATGGAAAGCAATACAAATCAAGTTTTTAATTATTCGGTGAAGTCTCAACCACTGATGCATTACAGCTAGTTCAGGTGGATCTTTTTGGTCCAACACAAACTGGAAGCATTGGGGTAAAGTACTATGTATTTGTTTTGGTTAATGATTACACTAGATTTATGTGTGTCTATATTCTAGAAAAGATGTTTGAATCATTTTTTTCAATAGTTTTAGAGCCCATGTCGAAAATGAGAAAATCCTTCCATTGAAAACTATTCATAGTGAGCATGGTGGAAAATTTCAAAATTCTAAATTTGAATATTTTAGTAGTAGAAAAGGTATTACTCACTACTTCTCAGCACCCAGAACACCTCAACATAAAGGTGTTGTTGAATAAAGAAACATATTTCTTCAAGAGATAACTAGAACCATGTTGAGTGAGTATTTTGTAGCTAAATTTTTTTGGGCTGAAGCCATAATTACTTCTTGTTAGAATATAAATCGAATTCTGATTAGAACTTTACTTAATCAAACTCTTTATAAGTTATGGAATCATATAAATCCTAGACTTTCCATCTTTAAGGATTTTGGATGCATGGTATCCATTCTGAATACTAAAGATATCTTACACAAATTTTCACCAATATCTGATGAAGTAATTTTCTTAGGATAATCAGCACCTTCTAAGGCTTATATAATTTTTAACAAAAACACGTGTACTGTTGAAGAGATAGTACATTTCAAATATTATGAAACTTATCCTTTTGTTTTTAAGCAACCCCAACCTACATCTTCAGATGTGTTTTCAAAAACTGATTATCATCCTTTGATAAAAAAATCCTTCCGATAATGAAAATTATCAAGAAGATACTTATGAAACAATTACCCTAGAAGATTTCCTACCCTATGTTGATGAACAAGTTTTACAAAACCCAAACAAGTCATTTCATAAGAATCATCTTTGTGATAGTATACTTGGTGATGTAAATCAACCTATAAGGACTAGAAGTTTCTTAAGAAATGAAGTAGAGCATCTACCATTCCTTTCCCAATTAGAACCAAAAAGCACTGATGTAGCTTTAGGTGATGATTATTGGATTAAATCCATGCAAGAAGAACTAAATGAATTCTAAAGGAATAAATTCTAGACCTTGGTTGATAGACCTAAGTAATCTTCTGTTATTCGAGTCAAATGGGTCTTCAGATATATGTGTGATGAAAATGGAATCATTTTATGAAATAAATCTAGATTAGTGGCTAATGGTTATAATCAATAATAAGAAAGAGACTATGAAGAAAAATATGCTCCTGTAGCTGGACTTGAATCTATATGTATTTTATATGCCTTTGCAGCATTCTTCAATTTTAAGCTTTTTCAAATGTATAAAAAATGCATGTTCCTTAATGGTTATGATCAATAGGATGTTTTTGTTGAACAACCTCCTGGGTTTGAAGATAAAAAACATCCTAATCATGTTTCTAGACATACCAATGCTTTGTATGGCCTAAAACAAGCCCCTCGGGCTTAGTATGATAGAATTATAGGATTTTTGCTTCAAAATGGCTATGTTAAGGGAAATGCAGATCAAAATATTTTCATAAATAAAGTTAATAAATTTTTTTTATTGTTCAAATTTATGTTTATGATGTTATATTTGGTTCAACTCAGCAATCTTTAACTGATTCCTTAGAGGATCTAATGAAATATGAGTTTGAAATGAGTATGATTGGTGATTTAACATTTTTCTGTGTTTTTCAAATTTCTTATAAACCAGAAGGAATCCACACATCCAAACATAAGTATATAAATGATCTCCTAAAAAAGTATGGATATGACAATACTAAGAATATATGTACTCTTATTAGTACTTCAAACACAATTCATGTCGACGAAGCTGGGAAAGTAGTAGATCAAACATCTTTTAGAGGTATGATAGGAAGTATACTATACATGACAGCTAGCTGTCCGGACTTAATGTTTTCAGTATGCTTATGTGAAAGATATCAATCCAATCCTAAGGAATCTCATTTAAACACAATGAAAAGAATGTTTCACTACATAAAGCGAACCATGGATCTAGGACTATTTTATACATCTGGAAATGATTTTATCTTACAATGTTTTCAGATGCTGCCTTTAGTTGATGTAGAATGGATAGAAAGAGTACATCCAGAAATTTTCATTTCATAGGAGATTCATTTGTTTCATGGTTTTCATGAAGCAACATTCTATAGCACTATCCACTGCTGAAGCTGAATATGTAGCTGCTGGATGTTGTTGTTCTCAAGTGTTGTGGATGCAACACACACTTACAGACTATGTCTTGAGTTTTACTAAGACAAAAAAATATTGTGATAACACAAGATCCATTTCCCTTAGAAAACACCTTGAACATCACTCTTGTTCAAAGCACATAGATATTAGGCATCACTTTCATAGGTATAACACACTAAAAAGAGATATCATTCTTCAGATTATCAGAACAGAAGATCAACTTGCTGACATTTTCACAAAATCATTACCCTCTAATAGATTTGAATACATTAAACAGAAGATAGGAATGATAACCTTAAGGTAATAATCCTTAATTAACTTATTTTTGAAACAATATCTTTAGAGTGATAAACTTCTTTTCATAGAGGGATTATATCTGTTGTGATGTATTTCAAATTTTTCGAAATGAACATTTTCGTAATGGAAATCTTCGTAAAGAAAATTTTCATAAGGCAAATTTTCGTACTGAAAATTTTCTTACTAAAAATTTTCGTAATGGTTATTTTCATACTCATAATTTTTATAATTGAGTTTTGGTACTCAATTATTTTGCAATAAAAGTTTTTTCGTAGTGAGTTTCTCTTAGTAAAATTTTCTTCCGGAAGAATATCACCTATTATGAATAATTTTCCCCTCCAATCCGAAAGGTATGATTTCCTTACATAAGTTTTTGTACTCAATTTTAATTGTTAGTAGTATAATTTGTTTTTATAATTTCATGGATTTATTTCTTCTTAAATTAGAATGTTTTTAAAACCTCAATAGATCAGATTCATGATTTCCTTGCGGGTATGTTTTAAACTGTCAGATTAGATCAGAGAGATTTTCAACCATGAGATTGGTTTTTGAAGTTGAATGGTCATTTCCATCGCCTATATAAAGGGGAACCCTTATGCGGTCCGACATCGATTTCCATGATCTCGCGTCTCGAATCTCTACCTCACTTCTTTTGACCATTATGAATCATTTTGTGCTCCTCCATTCCCAATGCCTGTATAAGCCACTTCTCAAGAAATGTCTACTATAAAAGAAATCTTATGTTTGTTAGTCTACAGGGAAAGGATGGTCCATCATATCATTTTTAGTAATTATGATTCTCTTATATCTAAGAATTACAAGCTCAATGGATGGGAAGATTTCTGCATATCGAAGTCAGGGGATCAGGATGTTATTTATATGGATTTTCTTGTAGTATTTTATGAGTCTGTTTCCTTCTATAAAGAAGATGGAAAAGAAAAGTTCTCATTTAAGAGCTATGGAAAGACTTACGAGCTTTCTAACACCAAGGATGCGAGCTTGGTGGGGCTCTCATGTGATGGAGAAGTCGAATTTTGCCTTCATAAGCTATTGTATGTGCAAGGAAGTTTTAGCAAGGTGAAGGCTATGGAATGCCTTGGGCTCAAAGATGAAAAAACAACAAATATTTCCCATCTATCTACCATCAACTGGATTTCACAGTTGTGGGTTCAAGGGTTTTTCGTACCAAGAAGAGGTGATAAGGATAACATAGAGAGGTGTGATATTTACATCTTGGATTTCATGGTAAATCTAAGAATGATAAATCTAATGAGGCACATCTTTATTACGGTTCAGAACATCAAGAATGGGAGTTTCAAAGCTCAAATTATTATGCATCATGCTCTTCTCTCCAAGATTATTATTCGGTGTCTTGATTCATTCAATGTTGCTTCCACCTCTAAACCAAGAAATTTCAAGGTAATGCTGATTAGTGATGACACCTTAAAGAGGATGAAAGTTGGTTTTTCAAAATAGACAGGTGAGTTCTATGATCTTCCACAGGAGGACACAAATGTTGTTCTGGAAAATGTAGAGAATTCTGAACCATCCAAGAAGGCCTGGTAGAAATGGATGTTGAAAGAAGTGGATGTTGAAGATAAACACCCTAATGTTGAGGATGATTAATCCACACCTCCCAAACCGATGAAACAGAAAGTCTACCCAGATGAGTTTGTATCAAATTGGAGAGAGCTAAATGTAATGAGGAAAGAAGGGGATATACAGTTTGTCCTGGACCCTGCTGAATCCATGTTTTTAAGAGAGACGACTGCTGAATATCTTGAGAATATAGAAAAAGATAAGAAAATGATGAAGAAATTGTCTGAGGCTGAATTTGTACAATCTCTTTTTAAATCCACAGAAGTATCTTCTGAAAATATTCCAGTACCAGAAACATTTCTAGTCGAGTCTTTACCTGAAACTCCGGGGAAGAATTTCTTCACTCCTGAAAAATACAAAGAGAAAGAAGTTTTTGAAGGAGTAGAAGAAGAATAGGAAGTAGAAGAAGAAGAAGTAGTATAAAAAGATAGTGGTGATTTAGATGATCTGATTAAACAAGTTGAAGATTATTATGAAAAGGCATATCCATCAGAAAAATTACCACTCCGATCATCTGAGGTCGAGTCCTCAAAGATTGTCACTCTAGGAAAGGTAGAAGAGAATGATGATAAGAAAGATGACGAAATGGTTGAAGAGAAAGTGAATGAATTATCTGAGGAATAAAGCTATGAAAAGCAATTTCTTGATAAAGGAGAAGAGAAGGAAAACCCTGATAATGACAAGATAGTTCAACTATTTTAATGTGAGGAAGAATCTCCTGATGTGGAAGCCATTTCGATAGTTGATAATGGTAAGAATGTGCTTATGGAAACCCCAACAAATGATACCATAAGGAATAAGGATGTTGGTGGATCTTCAAAAAGAAATCATGTGGAAATTGAATAAGAACATTCACCGAGTAAGATGTCAGATTCAGAGTCATCTACACTGGGACATGATTTTGTTGATGAGTCTCTGATGAAATTGGTGGATACAATTTTGATCATTCCTATAATAGACTCCAGATGCCAGATGCTTTACCACAAATTAAATTACATGTCAGAATCTGTATCCATGGTGATGGATAACTGTGTGAAGATTGAGGCTGAACATAACAATTTTCTTATCAATTATGAGGTCCATTTAAAATATAGTAACAAAATGACTTTACGGTCATTGAAAATTGATGAGGATTTGACAGAGCTTGATACCTTTCAGAATAATGTAAAAGAATCTTTTGATACTAAGGAAGCCAAGATGAAGAATCTTCATGAAAAGCTGACCCTTGAGAAAAATAATCAGAATCAACAAGTGAAAGATCTGAATTGGAAGCTTAATGCTATTTCTAAAAATTGGAAGAGGGAAAGAGATCTCTGGATTATGATCAAAGAGAATCTTGTAAATCAGGATTAATTTCTGAAGATTTAGGAAGAGGTCATGAAGGATCAGGAAGAGGTCATGAAATCTCATGAAGAATGTATCACATCTTTGATGAAACAAGCTGAGGAGGACCATAAAGACATATAGAAGCTGAAAATCATTCTGAAGAAGCTAATCTCCATGGAAAAAGAAGAAAAATAGACCAATCTGATCTACTGTTGTATTTTTTCCTTGTAAAAATCCATTCAATCTTAATGAAAACATTGGTTACTTGTATATTTTGTATGTCTTACTAATGATTAAGGTACATTATTGTTTTTTCATTAACTCAAATTATTTTTGAAAATCACAAAGGGGGAGAAGGAAAAAGAACTCAAAAGGGAGAAGGAAAAATCTAAAAGGGAGAAGAAAAATTTCTAAGTATATGAAGAACTATCCCTCAGTAAGGGGGAGTGCTCATTACGAAGACTTCCATATTAATAATAAAAATCCCATTCCTGAAATCTAGAATATGATCCTTATAGTTTCAAAGCCTAATGTAGAGTTAGTTGTATTCAACATTTATCATAAACAAAGGGAGATAAGCATTAATTAAATGATTAGAAATTTATTCTAACTCATTACATTCTTTTTCAAAAGGATGCTTGTGCTATCCAAACAGGGTGAGATTATTGAGTCAGTATGGTTTTACTTATGAATTTTTCCATTCCTTCATTCATGGGGGAGATTAATAAGTCATCATGGATTCCTTATTACTTTACCATTCATCTTGTTTTGAAAAGCACCAACACATTTTCTTAAGGAAAATTTTATTTTACCCCTTTTTACTTCCAAAAGGAAAATTTACATCCCAAAGGAAATTTACCCCTACCTTGTTTTCATTGTTCATGACAATATTTTTCTTATGTTTAAAAATTGGATTCATATCTAAAACCTCGAAATCCTATAATACATAGACATGAATAATTCTATTTTAGGATCTGAATTTTGGATATGAACTCTCATGAATTTCTACTCCAAACTCTAGATAAGAACTCTAATGAAGTCCAAATCCGAATTATGGATACAAACTATAATGAAGTTCAAATATGAATTCTGGATACGAACTCTAATGACATTCAACTCTGATTTCTGGATACGAACTATCATGAAGTTCTACTCTGAATTCTGGATATGAACTCACATGATGTTCCACTCTGAATTCTGGATACGAACTCTCATAAAGTTCATCTCTGAATTCTGATTACAAACTTCCCTATGTTCAAATTCTGAGTTCTCTGAATTCAGACTCCGAACCCTGATGAGGTCTTACTCCGAATTATCATGAACATAGAATCTGAAACTCATATGTTGTGGTTATGAATTCTAGTGAAATAAGACACAAATTTTCCTTGAAATTCGTACTCCAGATTTCTACAGAATTCTGGTTCTGAATTCCTAAAAAATAGAATATGAATATTCTTATGTATATAGACTCTGAATTTATTTTTTAATTCCATTCCTAACATTAAAATTTTCCATTCCGAATGTTCATTTTATACTATATTCTTAATACCAGTTCAGTTATTCTTACATATGTTCTATTAAAAAATGATGTCATGATTTCAGTTATTAACTAATCGTTGTTTGAGTGACACGTGTACAGGTCCCTCCAAAATTCAAAGAAGATTATGACCATTGGATAAGGGAATTGACCTTTGGAGAATCACCTATAAATAAGATCTCATTTGAACATGCTATGAACTTTTGGAATATTTTTTCTCAGAACTTCCTGATGTGATTTCTAGAGAGAGAGGCTTTTATCTACTCACAAGATTCGTGTATAATGTTTGAACGGCTTGTTCAAACTTCTCCTTGTATATAATTTATGTGTGCATCTCTGACGGTTGCTGTGTATAATCGAGGGCTTCCGGGGATAGGAAGATTGAGGTACCAACAACTTGATGTTTAGGAATTGCATGCTGAGGATGACAGAGGTTCCAACTACATGATAGTTGAGGTCTTTCGGGGATAAGAAGACTTCATATGATCTTCTTATCCAGGGCTTACCCTGGTGTGGGTAAGAAAGACATCTTTGAAAGTATAAATCGAGGGACCTTTACCCAAGGCTATTGGATACCCATCTATTTGTGTAAAAAGACGTATTACTTGTTACTTGTTTTGTTACAAGTATTGTTTTCCCTGTATTTTATATTGTTGAGGAATGTATACTTTCTTATACATCCTCATCCTTGTACTCTGATATAGTTAGATTATATAAGCTTTATGGTATAATTATAATCATCATAAATTTAGTTATGTTCAATTTTCAGAATCACCTTTCTAGAATCAAGAAAGTCTTTAGTACTCATAGAGGTCTTGTGAATTATCCTGTTTAACCTTATTAAACATAACCATCCTAAAAAATTCTTATGGGTATTTTTAAAAGTTACAATTCACCACCTCTTGTATATGAGAATCTCATTCTTATGTTGATCCTACGTTTTGTATTATATAGTATATCATACTCAGTCACATACCATCCTAACAACAGAACCCTATATTATCTTAGATTGAATATAATTTTGGCAAAAAACATGAACTCCATTCTTGAGAAAAATATCCTTTCAACGTCAAAACATTTTTTCTTTCTCAACATGTCATACAATTTTAAACTAAAAGAAGTTAATTGAGAATAAACTTGAAAACATGTAAAGGAAGTATGATGGAAATAATGTATTATTAAATCATAAAAATCCATTCATGTCTTATAAGTTAAAAAACATTCTTCTTGTACATTTGTTGGAAAAATCATGAAGTAAATCGTATGGTAAACAAAAGAAAGATTCCTTCCAATGTAAATAGTAAAATACAAAAAGGGGTAAACATGACTTTAAATATACAAGGAATAATAGTAAATAGTTTATGAAAACATTTCTCTAAAACATGGAAATGGATGATAAATATAACCCCAGTAAATACTTACGTAAAAGCAACCTCAGATAAAAATGATATTGCAAACTTTTCCTTTACTATAGGTCTGATATGTTTTGTACATATCTGAACCTCCTATATAATGATTTAAATAATGTTATTGACGTATTCCAGAATCATATACATTTTTAATATATCATATATGGTCATATTCTTATCTCATTATTAGTTATATTTCATTTCTACTTGTTATTTGGGTATTCATTGCTTTATGTTTTTATGCATGTTTTTTCGAATAAATTATTATTAATAATTTTTGGTTATATCTACATCATTTACATAATGGTATTAGTATAATATATATCTTATTTATTCATTCAATTCATTTATATTATCATGGTTTAATGAAGATCATGTAGAACGAATCACATCGCATCGTGGAGACGGTAAGTCGTACGTACGCACGACCAATGATATCATTCCCATAATTATTTAATGGTATTGGAGTGGATTATAGAATATATAATAATTATTATCATGTTAGGATAATAATATATAGCTATTCATTACACTATTATACCTATCCAAGTATGGTGGTGGTGGAAAACAGATTACCCCACGGCGTGGAGACAATATTTCGCATGTACGCATGTGTAGTGATTTCATATTTCGTTGGATGGATAGAAGGGAAATAAGGTTGTTTCATATGTATAATAACATATCTGTATATGAGTTATACTGATTATATTACTTTATAATTAAACAAATTACGAATATGAAGTAGAAGTATTAATAAATTTGAAAGAATCGGTAAAGGATATTACATCTTCCTCTACACGGCTCTTCTAAACCTCCTCTTAGGGAACTAATGTTGGGCTTTAAAGAAGACCAAGACCTCTAGAATGTTTCTAGGGAAGTGGAGATGAAAAATTGGCCAGTGTTGGCCGAGCATGAAGGCTCAAAATGGTTATAAATGGGAGTGGGAGGTTCCCTTTTATAGGGGAGGAGAGGGGCACTATTGGATTCCTCTAAAATATTAATTTATAATACACTCAAACCACACCTAAAAACAACCAAAAATTACTCAAATTAGAATATTAGATGATATAGGGTCGTAATATCATCAACCAATAAAATTTAGTCATATTGGGAATTTATTTTAAACCTTATCGACTTCATTTATCTTTCTTTAATATATTTAATTTTTTGTGTAATAATATTCCAATTTTTAAATTGTTATAAATAACTACTGATGTGTTTGTAATTGTCCATAATTTCATAGTTTATGAAATTTTAAACCATATAAATTTCAATATATAATTTTTTAATGTTTTTTATATTTTTTAAAAAATTTATAGTATGTTATTTTTATAAAATAACAATAGTGTCAATTTTGGAAGAATTTATTTATTTGAATTTAAATAAAATCCGCACCGAGAAAATAATCAAACAAATATTTAATAGATTTATAACATATCATATTCATCTAGAAAATGTTTTTAGAACATTAAGTAGTTCGTATAATATTTATTTTAATATTTTTAAAACCATTAATTTGATATTTCAATGAGTAAAATAATTTATACATCATTATTGTGTCCTCATTAATGATTATTATTTAATCCCTAAAAATTCGAAATAAATTATCATGATGTAGATAATTTTATTAGAATTCTGGACTATTTATATTCAATTTTTTATGAGTATTATCACTAAAATAAAATTTTTACACTTATAAGATATAAGAGAGTGACATGTTGTCACTTTCTTTAGTTTTAATAATAATTATATCATTTTCATGGTCAAAAGTCCTTGAAATGAATCTATTCTGACCCTTATGTGATATGGGTTTACTATTTTTCATCCTATATAATTTTTTCAGGTTGTAATTAAATGTTAAAATCTTATTTTAACCCTTAATTACCTGATTTACCATTAACTATAGTAAATAAAAATTATTGTAGTTACTATTAATAATGTAAAAAGAATTTAAAAGTAAATTATTAACATAATTTGGACCCTAGGAATCCAAATATGGAATCCATTTTTAAAAATTAAAAAAACTGAAGTTTTATTAATTAATTTAAAAATAATATCGTTGTTATGAAAATAGGGGTTTAAAAGTTAAAACATTGCCAAAGATTGAAATGTTTTTAACTATGAATTCAATGTAAAATTGTTAGTAATGTCATAAATTATGTTAAATGATAAAAATTTATTCTTTTTATACTTTAAAACCATAAATGTTATCATTTAACCATAAAAATTATCGTCATGAAAAATGTTGTTTTTAAGAAAAAATAAGGGTATTTTTACTATTCATCAAAATATGAAAGTTATCAGAAAAGTATCAAAAATTTATCCAATGTAAATTGTTTTATCCTGATTCGAAAGAAGAAGTTTATTTTGAAAAATTTAACTTATTAACTTGTCAAAAATTATATTTAAAATGGGTGTGCCATCAAAAGGTGGTAAAACTACATTTTTTTAGAAATACTCTCCTTATCTGAAAAATTGAATTTGATTTCATATCTCATTCTATAAAATGTGTAAGATGAATTATAATGTTATAAAATTCAAAATTTGTTTTATACTATTCATAAATGGTAGTTCATAATAATATATCATTGTATAGTGAAACTCGATATTGTGTAAAACACATGCTATTGAGGAAGGTTGCTCTTGTGTCTAACGCAAGCCAAGTCTGTGTTGTGTGTAGTAAAAGATTCCTTTTCTATTGCGTATAACAAAAGACATAAAAATATTTCTCATAAAATAACAAGGTTTTACATTCTACCCCCCTTACATTGATTTTTTCCCACAAAATTCTTCACTTCATAATAAACAGCTGAGGATACCTCACCCTCATCAGATCCTCAAATTCCCATGTAGCTTCTTCTAATTGGTTGTCCCTTCAAAAACATTAACCATGAGAGTAGTATGGATTCATAGAAATTTTTTGCGATGATCTAGAATCTCTATAGGCTCTTCTTCATAAAAAATATCTTTCTCCAGCTGTACAACTTCTGAGCTTAATACATCTGAAAGATCAAGTATGTACATTCTCAGGAGAGATACAATGGAACACAACATGAACTTGAGAGAGATTTTGTGGAAGTTCCAATCGGTAAGATACCTTCCCAACACGGTCCAACATTTCCAAAGGACCGATATTCCTAGGGCTTAGCTTTCCCGTCTTTCCAAATATCATTACTCTATTCCAAGGAGATATTATTAAGAACACTTTATCACCCACTTCAATCTATAAGTCTTTTATTTGGTTCCGGGCATAACTTTTTTGTCGACTATGAGTTTCTCTTATGTGTTGTTGAATAGATATTACCATTTCTGCCTTCTCATCAACAGGATCATGTCCTAATAGCTTTATATCCCAAACATCATCCCAGCAAGATGGAGTTATGAATTTCTTTCCATAGAGAGCTTCAAAAGGATCCATCTGAATACTAGAGTGAAATCTATTATTATAAGAAAATTTCACCAAGGATAGGTGTTGATCCCAACCACCTTCTAAATACATATAGAGTGCTCTTAACATGTCTTTCAATGTTTTAATTTTCCTCTCAGACTGACCATATGTCTGAGGATGATAGACAGTGCTGAAACTTCGCTCTGTATCTAGATCATGCTGAACAGTTCTCCAAAACATCAAGGTAAACCTCATATCCCAATCAAATATAATGTAAAGTGGTACTCCAGGAAATCTTACCAAATTCTTCAAATATATCTTTGCATGATGATCAAAATAAAAATCATGTCTAATAGAAATGAAGTGTTCTGACTCCGTAAAATGATAAACTATAATCCAGATAGCATTATTTCCATTGGATGTTTTGGGAAGTATGATGACAAAGTCCATAGTGATGTTTTCCCATTTACATTCTGGCATGGGTAATGTTTGTAACATCCCTTTATACATCTTTCTCTCAGCATTAACTTACTGACAAACCAAGCATCGAGAGACATATTGGGTGATATCTCTTTTCATTCCATCCCATAAAAAGTAATCTTTCAGGTCCCTGTACATTTTTTACTTCCATGATGAGTAGTGAATAAAGAGCTATGAGCCTCATCAAGCAGCTCCTTCATTAATTATTTTATGGTTGGAATACAGACCCGATTTCTGAACCTTATTATCCCATCACAATCAAGGTTTAATTCAAGAACATTTCTCACCTTCTTTTAAAGCCCAACATCCCCCTTTCAGTGCCTCTTTAATATTCACTTGTATAGATGGTTTACCATTCATTTGATAAAGATATGATATCTCCCCTTTAATTAAAAATCCAATTTCAATCCCTCGCAATTCCATAAATATTGGATCCTTTTTTATCCTCATCATTGATAAGCTAGAATGGTCTTGTCGACTTAATTTTTCTACCACATTGTTTACTTTCCCTGGGTGGTAATGAATTGAGCAGTCAAAATTCTTAATCATATCCAACGATCTTCTTTGGGGAATATTCAGCTCCTTTTTTGTGAAAATATATATTAAACATTTATGATCAGTATAAATATCACATCTTTCACCATAATGATAATACCTCCAATTTTTTAATGAAAATATTACCACAGCAAACTCCAAATCATGAGTTGGGTTATTTTGCTCATAGATTTTCAATTTCCAAGAGGAAAAATCTATCACCATATCATTTTGCATGAGAACACACCCCCGCCCCTTCTTGGATGCATCACTATAGATTACAAACCTTTATCCACTACAAGAGAGTGTGAGCACATGTGCACTGGCTAACCATTAGCTCTTTGAAATTATCTTCACATTTCACCGTCCAAATAAACATATCTCTTTTCAGATTGAATTTGGTGAGAGGGTAAGATAATCATGAATAATTGTTCACAAAATGTTTATAATACCAAGCTAAACAAATAAAACATCAGATTTTAGTTATTTTTGTTGGTCTCGACCTTCTTTCAATATCCCCTGTTTTTTCTGGATCTATAGAAATCCCCTCCTTTTAGATTATGTGACCCAATAATGAAACATTTTTAAGCCCAAATTCACACATGGAAAATTTGGAAAAAATGTTCTCCTTTCTCAGAGACTTTAATACAATTATTAAATGATATTCATGTTCTTTCATGCTATTTTAATAGAAAAGAATATCGTCTATAAAGACTACCACAAACTAATCAATATAGTCTCTAAAGACTCTATTTATTAGATCCATGAAGATTGTATGGGAATTAGTAAGACCAAATGGCATCACTATAAATTAATTATGTCTATACATTGTATGGAATTTTGTTTTTACTATATCCTCTTTTTTTACCCTTAATTGATAATACCATAAACACAGAACAAACGTGGAAAAGTATTAAGCTCTGCATAGTTGGTAAAATAAGTCATAAATGCATGGGAGAGGATTTTTTTACTTGATAATGACCGTGTTAAGTTCTCGATAATCACTGTAGAGTCTTATAGATCCATATTTCTTCTTAAAAAAGATAACAGGTTCTCCCCATGGTGATGCACTAGTGTGTATGAATCCCTTATAAATATTCTTTTTGTGTTTCATATTCAATTCCTGCAACTTAATTTGGTCCATTATATAAGGTTTCTTTGAAATGGTCATTGCACCCGGTATGAGTTCTATTGAAAACGCAACTTCATGATTTTGTGGAAGACATGGAAATTCCTTTAGAAAGACATCATCAAACTCTCGTACAATGGGTATATTCTTAATTGTGAGTTTTTCTCCACCATTTAAGATAAATAACCATCATTTATTTGTATCAAGACTCATAAGATGGAAGAAATTTCCACGGGATGGTTATATTCATCCTTTCATTGATAGATGATCATAGATTGATCAGGAATCTAAAATGTGACTTCCCTTCTTTGGAAATTGATATGAGCTCTATATAAATAAATACAATCCATCCTAATAATCACATTAAATTCTACTATAGAAATTATCACAATATTTTTAGGAAGCACATTCAAAAAAAACTTTAATTATAGAAGAATTGTAAACTATTGATGCAATTATTGCGTCATTAAAAGTTGTTATAGCTAACTCAACAGAAAATTTTTGGGGTTGTTTGGAGAAACCCTTAGCAAATTCTTCCGAAATAAAAGAGTGGGTGGATCCATAATCAAATAAAACCCTTTCTTCTTTAGAGTGGATTGTAAGTGTACCTTTCACCACTTTGTTATCACACTCAACATCGCCAATAGAAATTTCATGTGACTTTCCATTGTCCTTGACCTTAATATTTTGTTGATGTTGATCATCATCAACAACCCTTGGATTAGGGAATTGATTTCTATAATTCCCCATTTCCTTTTACTTGTAACATTGAAGTGCATGAGATACATTCTATGAATCCTTTTCTTTTTTGCATCACTAGACACCTTTTTCCCATCATTGCGGAATTAAATTTCCCAATGACCTTATTTTCCACAATTATAACATTTACTTGTCCCCTACAAAAATTCCCTCCATGTTTCATTACAAACTTTGAGCATAAGGGATGACTGATATTCTTTTCAGTGTTGTCTTTATATTTTCCATTTATTTCCATTTTCCTCTTCTTATCAGACTCATATGACTGATGGGTTTCTCCAATCTCTTTCTCAACCTTGAGGGCACATCAAACTATTTCCCCGTAGCTATTGATGTCCCTAATAGCTAATTCCATTCATAGACTTGGTTTTGAGCCACTAAATAATCGATCGATCAAACTATCAGGTTGGATAATAATTCCAAAAGCGTACCTTCGATGCCTTGTAAAATTTGCTTCGTAGATACCAACAGATTCATCATCCTTTTTCTTTATTTCAAGAAACACCTTCTCCCTCTTTGTTTGAAGAATATGGGGGATGTACTTATTGGAAAATAAGTTATTGAACTCATCCCATTCCATGGAATCAATTTCATCTCTTTCCATTGTATTCATCCCATGATTCCACCATTGATCAGCTTCACCTTCCAAATGATATATTGATAAGATGATTTTTTCATGTTTAGTGCATTTATGGACTGAATATATCTTTCTAGTGGTATTGATCAAATGTTTATCCACTAATGGATTAGAAGAACTGCTGAATGCATGTGGACGCTGCCTCGTGAAGGATTCAACGGAATGTTTCTCCCTTCTTTTCTCATTTGGAAGTCTGGCATGATTCATAGCTTGAGAATGTTGTGTGATCCTGGAAACAATATTTTTCAGTCCATCTACCATAATGTTTGGTTGCTGAGAGGGAAAAGCATCTCATTTCCCGTCACATTTAGCATTAACACGGTTCCTTCGGGTTCTAGCCATTGATTAAAAACAAGAAGCATTGTGTGAGAAACAATAATTACAATAAGAAAACCAAATAATCAGGAATAAAATTTCACACTTTATGTCTTATCATAGGTTATTCGTGGACATTTCTAAAACACTAAGGTTGTGTTTTATGCTTAGGCATATACTTAGGGTACTTACTAAGTCTTTCACATCCCAGATTCCAATGGTTTATTATACCATTCCTTTAATACCAACTATAACGACCCATACTTTACATACATTGTTATTACATCAGAATTGATGCATACATATTACAACATGTAACACAACCATGATAAGACTATAGATGTATGGTGTCTTTAGAATCTGGGAATCATAAATAACTGGTTCATAAATCATCCACGTTGTCTCTTGTTTATTTCATTATATCTAGAGTCCCTTTTGGAATATCCTACTTTATACAGTTTTTCCTGACCTGGGGAAAAGAAAACACACAAAAGGGTGAGGTCAAATGCTAAGGAAGGGTAAATGAATGAAAATTTCAATCATATCAAATTCATATAAATATAACATTTTGAAATTATTATACTATAAAAGTGATCATAATATCAAGACATGGGATAAATCATAGTAGTGAAATGTAATCCCAATATTCATAAAATAAGACATGAATATTTTTTGAATACAGAAATAATCATAGAAAATAATTTTATATTAGTCAAGACTCATTTCAAAGACCATCAAAGCGGGAAAACTCCATTACTGAACTGAGTTCAATCCTCATTCCAGTCCTGTATCACTGAACCGGGTTAACTTGATGTTCCAACCATGCCTTTCTGACGAGATATAAATATCTACCAAATGCATTGGTGGGAGATATAGGTCCCACCCATCTCATAATGATACTATTATTTTGTGTGCCACAAAAAAATAAATCACACATCATAGCAAAGCCCATGTAATACAAATGGGATTCTTAAACATCATGCCATAATAACATAATATATATTAGATAAAAGGACTTCATAAATATAATTTCATCATAACATAATAAAATCAATGTAATAATAGGGATAGAAACCGAACCCTATATTATCTTAGATGGAAAATAATTTTGATAAAAAACTTGAACTGCATTCTTGAGAAAAATATCCATTCTAATTCAAAACATTTTTCCATTCTCAACATGTCATAAAATTTTAAACAAAAAGATGTTAATTGAAAATTAAATTTAAAACCTGTAAATGATTCTTCATGGAAATGATTTTCTATGAAATTATAAAAATCCATTCATTCTGTATAAGTTAAAAAACATTCTTCTTGTACTGTTTCCAGAAAAGTTAAAAAGTACCTCATATGGTACACAAAAGAAAGATTAATTCCATAGTATATAGTAAAAGTCAAAAAGGGGCACAAATTTATTTAAACAAAAATGGAAGAATAGTAAATAATTTATGAAAACATTTCACTAAATCATGGAAATGGATGATAAATATAACCTCAGTAAATACTTACGTATAAACAATCTCAGATAAAAAGGAGATTGCAAAATTATTCCATACCTTAGGTCTGATAAGCTCTGTAAGTATCCGAACCTCTTGTATAATTATTTAAATAATTTTATGGATTATTACAAAATCATAAAAAAATTTATTATATCATATATTTTCATATTTTTATCTCATTATTAGTAATATTTCATTGATATTTGCTATTCGGGTGTTTATTGCTTTATGTTCATATGTGTGTTTTGTCGAATTAAATCTTATTCATTTTTTTAGGTTATAGATACATCATTTACAGAATGGTAATTGTACAATATATATCATATTCATTCATTCAATTAATTTATATAATCATGGTTTAATTAAGATCATGTAGAACGAATCACATCACACCGTGGAGAGAGTAAGACATACGTACACACGAGCGACGACATCATTCCAATAATTATTGAATGGTAATCGAGTGGATGATAGAATATCTCATAATTATTATCAAGATATATTAATCAAATATTGCTATTCCTTACACCATTATACTCATCTAAGTAAAGTGGGGGTGGAAAAAAGATTACACCATGGCGTGGAGATGGTATTTCGTACGTACGCACACGTTGTGATTTCATTTTCCGTAGGATGGATCGAAGGTGAAATATGGTTATTTAATATTTATAATAACATATCAGTATATGAGTGATACTGATTCTATTTCTTTGTAATTAAATAAATAATTAAGAGGAAGTAGAAGAAAAAATAAATTTTAAATAATCGCTAAAGGATATTACCTCTTCTACGACGTGCCTCTTCTAAACCTCCTCTTAGTGCACTAAATTTGGTCTTCGAAGAAAACCAGGACCTCTAGTATGTTTCTAGGGAAGTGGAGAAGAGATATTTGCCAGGTTTTTCTGAGATTTAAGGCTCAAAATTGTTTGATAAGGAGAGAGATAGGAGGTTCCCTTTTATAGGGGAGGAGAGGGTCCCTTTTGGAAGAATCTAAAAGATTAATTTATAGTAAACTCAAACCCCACATAAAAACCTCCATAAATGACTCAAATTCGAATATTTGATGACTTAAGGTTGTAATATCATCAACAAATATAATTTAGAAATGTTGGTAATTTATTTTAAACCTTATCAACTTGACTTATCCTTATTTAATATAT
Organism: Viscum album; assembly: GCA_963277665.1. Classification (NCBI taxonomy): domain Eukaryota; kingdom Viridiplantae; phylum Streptophyta; class Magnoliopsida; order Santalales; family Viscaceae; genus Viscum; species Viscum album. The sequence goes on along the minus strand of OY728148.1, from coordinate 879,509,104 downwards.
TTAATTTCATTTGTGGTAATAATATTCCAAATTTTAAATTATTATAAATAATTACTTATGTGTTGTGAATTGTCTATAATTGGATAATTTATTACATTTTAGACCATATAAATTTCAATTTATAGTTTTTAAATATTTTTATGATTTTTAATCAATTTTATAATATGTTATTTTTATAAAATAACAATAGTGATAATTTTGACACTATTCATTTATTTGCATTAAAATAAAATCCACACAGAGAAAATAATCAAACCAAAATATTTAAAATTTTACTAACATATCATATTCATCTAGAAAATTTGTGGATACCATTAATTAGTTCATTTAATCTTTATTTTAATAATTTATAACCATTTATTTGATATTTTAATCAATAAAATAATTTCTATATCATAATTGTGTCATCATTAATGATAATTATTTAATCACTAAATATTCTAAATAAATTATCATGGTGTAGAAAATTTTATTCTATTTCTGGTGACTATTTATAATCGATTTTATATGGGGTTTATAACTAAATTAATGTTATTACACTTATAAGATATAAGAGAGTGACATGTTGTCACTTTTTTTGTTTTAATAATAATTATATCATTTTCTTGGTAAAAAGTCCATGAAATGAATCTATTTTGACCCTTACATGATATGGGTCGACTTTTATTCATCCAATATAATTTTGGCAGGTGGTATGTTAATTTTATAATTTTATTTTTACCATTAATTACTTTATTTCCCTTTAACTGTAGTAAATAAAAATTAGCATAGTTACTATTCATAATGTCAAAAAAATAAAAGTAACCCATTAACATAGTTTGGACACACTGAATCCAAATATGGATTCCAAATTTAATAATTCAAAAAATAGAATTTTTAGTAATTAATTTAATATTTATCTCGTTGTTAAGAAAATGGGTTTTTAAAAGTTAAAACATTTTCAAAGATTGAAATATTTTTACATATAAATTCAATGTAAAATTAATGGTAATGAAATACATTATATTAAATGGAAAAAATATATTCTATTTATACTTTTAAACCATAAAATTTTATCATTTAACCATATAAATTATCTTGATGAAAAAAAAATTTAAGAAAAATTTATCTTGTTTTTATTATTCATTAAAATATGAACGTTATCAAGAAATCATAAAAAAATTTATCCAAAGTAAATTTGAATATCCTGATTCGAAAGAATATGTTTATATTGAAAAATTTCACTTATAAACTTTTAAAAATAAATATTTAAAATGGGTGCACCATTAAAAGTACATAAAACTACATTTGTTGAAAAATACTCCTTTTATCTGAAAATTTGATTTTGTTTACATATCTCATTCTAGAAAATGTGTAAGATTAATTATAATGTTATAAAATTCAATATTCAGTCAATACTATTCATAATGACTAGTTCATAAAAATCTTTCATTGTATAGTGAAACTTAGTATTGCGTACAACGCACGATATCGAGGAAGGTTTCTCTTGCATGTAGCGCAAGCCAAGCTAGTGTTGTGTATAGTGAAAGATTCCATTGGTGTTGCGTATAATAGAATACATATATATATATATATACATATATATATTTCTCATAAAATATTATGGTGTTACAATTATCGATCCATATTAATATTTATAATTTCATATATTTTCTTTTATAAAAAATTATCATCTGTTAATTAATAATATTTCATTATTTTCAGGGATTTTTGTGTTAATTTCCTTACATTCACATTCATACTATTCCTTGAATGATCCAGTGCGTGTGAATTTTATATAGATTCATAATATCAATAATATTAATCATGAAATAATTATAATATTTATATATAAATTATTATTTTAACAAGAATAATGATAGATGTTATCGAGAAATGGTGTATGTTATGATGAGGGAGATTGTTGGTCGTACAAACGCAAGAATTACATGTCAATTTTTCAATGATCATTTTTTAAAAAGGTATGTAATATTGTATCATTTCATAATCATAATAATATCATATATAACATATTATATCATTAAATATAATTATATATTTGTTTCAAATGGTTTCGTGATAAAAATAGAGTCACATCATTTCCTGATAGCGATAGTCCACACTTATACAAACAATGTTATAATATTTCATTTAGTGATAAGGTTCAGAGTAAAATTAGATATATTATCATTTCAGAATTGCAAATACCTCATTTATATAGTAAATATTTTATTTTTATAACATTTAATCATTAAATTTATCTTTATTATCTTCTATATAAAGCACTAGTGAATGATTAATCACATCATCTCTAGATGAGGTAGTTCATAGTAAACATGAGCTATGTTATATCATACTCTAAATAATAGAAGGTAACATATAATGTATGATATTAGACTCTTTAGGTCTAATTATGTTTTAAAGATAATATATATACTTTATATAGATAATCATACCCTCCTGTTAGTGGTTGAAATTGAAAATGAATTGCATTGGTTCGCGAGGAGGTAGTTCACCGTACACATGAATTATGATTTCATTAGCCATTTGAAAGATACAGGAATATATTTGAGCAATTAAATTAATATAGAAACATATTCATATATGTGAAATAATAATATCATTGTGTCATCATAGTTTAATATTAATTGAATAAGGTGGAAAGTAAAATTAAAAAAAATTCTCATTTAAGAACATTAACTCTTATTTAGGAATCATCATTATGGTTTATCCAAAGCCATACATGGATGTATTTCTAACCAAAATAATTATATTAGCAGAAAATTTCTATGGGAAGTGATTTTTGTATGGATTGGATAATCAAAAATATTTTGATCTTTTGAATTAGAGAAAATATGGGTGTCCTTTTATTGGTGAGTTCAGTGGTACACTAGATAATTTTGAAATAAATGAATTCAACTGTCAAAAGTTTCTTTTAAAATGTATAAAAAATAGAAACATACATACCCTACAAGTAAAAATTTCTATGTTTTTCAGTATAATATATTTTAGACATGCTTTTATGTAATTTTATCCCTTATCATTTTACATTAACCCCTTCATAAATCATTATTTACATTAATAGTGGTAAATATTTTTCATTATGTTTTGACTATTAATTTTGGTAAAAAATATAATTGACCTTATTATAAATTATAAATTATTCTAATTAAAAATATTAATTTAACTTTTTTAAATAATGTTTAGAAAATAGAAAATTTTCATTTATATTTAAGCACGCAGACATGTTGAGAAACATATGTTTTAAACAAAAAATGTTCAAATGTTTACATAGTTTTACATCAACAATCAATATGAAAATTAATTGAATGACGTAAATTTTATTAATTGATGTAATATTTTCTCATTTTATGTTAATACTAATTTGATATATTTTTTATGTTATAAATACTTTCAATAAAATGTTTGTTTTTAATTAATATTTAGTAATTTTTTTCTTAAAAAAATTGAATTTATAGAAAAATACAAAATAATAACAGGAAGTTAATTTTTATATCATGATTACAAATATTATCTTTCTTTTTCAAAATAACGTTTTTACAATTTTTGGAAATTTATTTTTAATTAACTACGCAATGTATGATAAAACATTCAATTAGGGAAATACTGTTCTTTAGAAAATATTTATCTTTATTTTTAATGATTTTTAAATTATTTCTAGTAAATATATTACCATAATTTAAACAATTTAGTTAGAATTATTCATACATAAAAAATTGTTATCTTGTTGATAAATATTATACTAACTATTGATATATTAGTAATATATCACATTTCATTTAAACACGATATTGTGTCTATCGAAAGGTAAATTCAACATTTCGTATAAATCAAGCTATTAAAGAGATAAATATTATTATTTAAAAATAAAAATATCATAAAATAATAAGGTGTAATATTTTTTCCTAATATTATGTTTTATTTCATTTATGGAATAAGATTTATATTCATATTTTAACAAATTGAAGTTTCATAGTAAATGCTAATTTTTGTGTTCAATTATCAGATGTGTTGGCCTATTGATTTAATGTTTTGGAATATGAATTAGTGTAAATAACCATGTTTTGTGTGTACATATGGAATTGTTCTGCTACATCACAATTTCCCTTTAGAGTCGAGCATGATTTCGAATCAGATCCAACTTTAGACATGAGGGTGCATCACATGGTAATTTTTATTACTAATGGAATAGAAAAATATTCAACCAATTTAGATATGGATAATAATACATAAGATATCCCCATGCTGATAGAAATATATTTGGAGATTTAATTTTAGATATGATTTTAAATGAAGCAGTTTATAGTATTGGGGAATCTAATGATTGATATAAATCAATCATATATCAGATTGTAGTTCAGAAACTAGGGGTATATAATACCTCAGCATTAATTCTTGAATTTTATAACCTAGAAAACACATTTTGAGATAATACTGTTTGAATTTATTCTTGTTGAGAAATATTGGCTATATCCATCACTAAACATGTTACTATTAGCTGTGGATAATTGATAACTGTCACATCAATTTCTATATTAATTCCTGAACATGATTTTTACATATTTCCTACCTTGAATGGATCATTAATATGGAGATGAAAATTATTTCCTCAAGTATTTTACATTGATCTAGTGAATACAAGAATATGAGGATGGTTATTATTTAGTCTCTATGAGGTAGTATCTTTCAGATAAATCGTGTCACCAAGAGAAATTAAGGAACTTCTATCCCATGTTCATGTTGAGGTTGGGCATAATGGATCTAAAGGGAACAACAGTGATGTGAAAAAATATCAATTTTTATTAATGTTTTATCAGACTATGGAAAATATTATTTCAATAAATGTTTCATTAACAGAATCTAAATATAATTTACAAACAATAGGGAGTTTTTCATTCTTAAAAGATGATCTGTATTTTCTATATATCAATATTGTTTTACAATTTGATTATTTTAAAAAGATATTAATGACTCAACAAAATCATATCTCCACGATATATTTTGAAAGATTATAAAGAATTCTCCAATTTCATTCTGATGCTTCTAAAGTATCCCTAGATAATAGGCTATATAATCAACAACCCATATCCAATGAATTTTATTATAGTTATTTGGAAAATTTTTAACTCACTCTTGAAACTCAAACTACCAATATTTTATCTTTGTATGTGATTTCATTACATCAGAATATTTTTTAGATGTTAAGTGGGATTTTTGTACTAATATATGATGAATACCATTATTCTAGGAGTGGTTAGCATATTATTTTTTGTAATACCCTAAAATATGTAGTTAATTGTTTGTGGAGGATATTCCATTTCTCAGAAGAGATTTATTGAAAACTATAAAGTCAAAATTATATATTATATAAATAATTGTAATGATAGTAAATTCCCTATAAAATATTTTTTAATTATATAAATTATAATATAGAAGAAAATTACAAGTTAATTTCATATAATAATTCCTCTTACTCATCATTATCCTATGATAATGAATACGCATAGTCCATAGCGGAATACATAACATCAAAGGGTAAAGATTATTTTTGGTGGTTACTCTTAATGTTTTCTCAAATTAATTTTCACTCAAAATTTATATATATGTTCCCTTAGATTCAGAGATTTAGGTGTCTATTTTGATGATCAAATGTTGTGCTATGATGACTACTCACCGTTGCTACACATGAAATTTTTTCAAAAAATCATGGAATAAATTTACATAGCACCTAAAACTCTATCACTATGACATAATGATGTGAGCTAATATATTAATAACTGAATTTATTAGTTTTCATAGAATAAATTCTCTTACACCATCAATTACATATCTCTATCCTAACTCATTATTACACAAAAAATATGTGATTAATATAGTTACATTTTTATACAATTAAAATCATATAAGAATTATTAAACTCTAAAAAAATAATGATTCTACATCAACCTCATAAAATAATAATTTCACACTACTGGATTAGTATACCAAATAAGGATTTCTCTATTTAATTATCTTGTATCATTACAAAAACTAAATTATTCTTTACCTCAAATTGGAATACACTGAAAAAATGATTGGTCTATTGAAATATACCAAACTCATATAGTATTTTGTTGGTGGAGCATACTAGGTGATCATTAGGCCCCAAATAGAAATTAATCCCATTTATTCATTAATTTATACTACATATTGTTATTATTATAATTATTTTAACAAAAATGAAAATATAAATCATTCAACCATTAAGATAAGATGGTTTTATGTAGATGATATTTTTTGAACTAAATTCACCCCTTCCACTTGAATCATTTTGAAATGCCTTTATAAAAAACCAATATTCAATATGGGGAAATCCTTCTACTAATATCATTTAGAAATTTTTTTCACACATATTTGTGAATGATGAGATATTATTTTATGTTAAAATAAATTATCATACGTAATTATGAAATATCAAGAATTTAGCTAATTTCTAATTTAGAGAAAATTACAAACAATTATTTCCCTTTTACTAATATTCATTTTCTATTTTATGTTGTGGCTGATGAAATATTTTTATCTTATAATATACTTATCTTACTAATTACATATTATTTAGAGGTTGCGCTATAATTTCGTACATAATGATATTAATTGAATCATTCCATGTTATGATTCCTAATGAATGGGAGTATAACTTAGAGGGGACTAGGTTGAATATCAAGTTCTAATAATGTACAATTTCGTCCACTTAAATATAAAATTTACCATTATTTAGGATTCAATACACTAAAATATAAAATTTATCCTTACATAAAATAATTATAAAATAAAATTAAAAAAATATGGATCAGTTCGAGAGATTTTTGACAACCTAAAATGGAACATAAAAATACCATTAATTTTTTTACGGTGAGGGAATCTACTTAATAGTATTCACTATTTATTATAAAATCACAATGGTTTTAATTTTGAGATTACATATGGTGGTGATTTTATACAATCTACTTAAATTATAAACTCAAAAACATAAGTATTCCACCCATGATTATATACATATGGTAGTATGCTTTCCTCAAAGATATGGTGGTATTTCTGTCATGTATATCATTATATGGTGTTTATAATTTTTAAATGTTTTTTTATATTTTATTATATAATGATATGATTCGAAATAATTGATAGTAGATTGATTTAATACATTAATAAGTCACTGATATATCTGAAACACTATGGAATTGTAAATGATTAGATGGTGTCATGAATTTGATTATATTTATATATTTTTCAAGAGATACTAGAGATGAATGGATGATAATATATTATCTTTAAACACAACATAATTTTATGGAGGTTTAATGTGGTATATATTTCATATAAAATTTGATAGTTAATCTATCTATGATGTAGAAGGATCAATATTGTTAGCTATGGGATATTTTGAGGAGGATTGTAATGATAGTATGTTCCAAACAGATATTAAAAATAGTTGTTTAAAGGATATTTTTAAAAATTTATTTTTTAGGGAAATAATATCCATTTATGGTTGAGGGAGTTGATTATTTAATAATTTAATAGATCCTTATTTGTTAGTTATTATGTTAGATCAATGAATTATCAATCTTAATGATGTGAGAATTAGGGACTAGGGATGAATATTCTATTACTAAACTTATGGTTTCAATTTTTGGGCTACCCAAAATAAATATATCCAATAATAATGTTATTTAAGGTTTGTCATAGGAATTGTATGTTCCATTATCACATATGAATATTGAGGTATTTCGATGAAATTTTCCTTTGATCTCATGGAGGATATGATATTACGAGATTTATTGTGGATTGTTGGATGTTGTTGGATCATTAATCAGAGGTCGTGTTTTCATGTGAAGAGTATTATTTGAATAGTCCATATATAGATAATTCGATGAAACATATCATATTTTTTAGGAAAATATTATTTAATTTTGAACCATATTATATTTCATGTGTTTGAAAGGGTTGGCATCAATATTTTGGATTCCACCTTTTCCCTAATACTATATTTAATCTTCAAATGGATGGGAAGAAAATGAAGGATATCAAGTAAATAAAAGTCATTTTTCAGGAAATTTTTCTTGATTATGGGGTCTCTTGGGTGAATTATAGATTCTTTAATGACTTCTATTGTAAAAATATTTATCACTCATATATATTTATTTATATATTTTAAAATTTATATAGGAAACTAAGAAAATATATGTTATTGTAGAACAAATTTAATAACATAATTACTCTTTATCATAAATTTGTTGATATAATCACAGAGAAGATACTGTGTTTATAATGGTGTCCCATTATCACCTCCATGGTTTTTAATAAACTAGTATTTATGGTTGCTCTGATCACCTTTACCCTAATACTAAATGAGGTTTTTAATGCTCAATATTGTAACCGTTGGTTAGGAAAATGAATTTTTCCATTCATTAATATCATATACAAAATTATTTCTATTATAAATATATCATATTAATGGATATGAGATTTAATTATAAACATCCATTATATTGAAACTTTATATGATTATTCACATAATATTTTTCACACATTAATAATTCATTTAATATTTCTTTTAGCAACTCACTATTGACTAATTTTACAATAACATCCATTAAAAATTGGATTTCATGAATCATGTTGTTTTTTTTCATTGATTTATAGTCTGTTTTGTAATATTTATTTCCTATTATTTAAATTTATAATTTCCATGAACTATATTTTTTAAGGAACAACTATACATTAGTTTTTATATAATTCATTCATATTTTCACATCAATTTGTAATGTGTTCCATCTTTATCCTTTTACTAGGACTATCTCTATAAAAATTTTCCCATTTAAAATCATTTTATATTAAGGCATGTGAGAATATTCATTTGGATATTATTTTGTGATGAATAATGAATGATGGCATTATGTCATCCAATTTTCACCTATAATTGTTAAAATGTAAATATTATAAAACCACACATGTATTCTATATGGATTGGGTATGAGGATGTGTACATGTAAAAAATGAATCATCATTAAATCATTTTCACTTTTCTTAATATATATTCATCTAGGACAATTATTGATGAACATTTATAGGAGTTTAAATTATTATATAAGATTATATAATTTAATATGCTTCACTATTTTCATTAAACATATATGAAGTAAACTCCAAATCCATCATGATATCTCATAGTAATAGTCGATGATGTTTTTAGGAGGTAAGGTTCTGCTATTGGTGAGAAAATGTACAATCATGCATCTGGGAAGTCTGTCTACACTCCTAGGGTAAATAATTCCTCCCCAATTTCAATATTGATGTTTTTTATATCTAATTATATGATTTTATAAAACAAATATATTGATGATTTAGTAACATAAATGTCATATATATCCCACCCACCAAATGTCGAGTATTCAAATATGGTGATTTTTAATGAAAATGATATACTTTAGATATTATTAAAAGGATTCATGAAAGGGATTGGAATGTTTGTACCCATTTTATATTTATGTATTCGATAGAATTATAGGGTGGGAATAACTAGGTTTTTTATCCTTTGTTATTAGAAATACATTATGAAAATAAAGATGAATATTTTATGAGACCTAACTAGGGTACACATCCAAAGGGAATGTCATTTTTTATTTTATTAGTTCTAGTTTAATATGTTATAGGTTCGGTTTATCTGGTGTTTGATCATGTTTTCATGAAGTCCATTGACAGGTTTAAGGTAAAATTAATAATTTTTTGGATCAACAAATGTAGAATATAGTATCAACATTTCTTATTAAAGATAGAAAATAATTAATCCCATCAAATAAGCAATAAATTCAGAAACATAAAATAAGAAATTAATTTTAGCATATTTATATTCTAAATGAAATGTCTCCTGACATAGATTTTTGTGGTAATAATGGTATTCTCGACTAATACTCAACGAATTAGGTGGATATTCAAGAATATGATTATTTTTATTCTATTATACTAAAATGAGATATATTATATGAAAAATTTGATGGTATCTACATAGAATTTTGGAAGAATTGATGATTTCACTCTAATTATTACAATATACATAATCCCATAGTTACCCACTTTTCTCATAGTGCCATCCCCACTTCCTTTAACAAAAATATTGAATAAATACCTCACTATGAAATATATATAAATTATATTCTCTACTTCTTGGATTCGAAGAAATATTAATAATGTATTATATGATGAAATATAATATCACATATTGTATATGAAGTTAAAGAAATGTTTTTACAGCATGGGAAAATTTAAATCATTTTTTCATTCTAATTTTTTTATGAGGTTCTTCACATTGAGAGTTTACTAGCCTAATTTTTTTAAATATATGTTTCCTATAGAATTATACCATATATTGAATGTATTTTAGGGTATATAAATTGTAATTTTTTTTTCTAACATGTTATTAACTAGAATAACGACCCCTGAATACCAATTTATGTATTCTTTAATTTAAAATATAATTTTCTATAATGTCAAAAAAATTGGGGTTTGTTATAAATTTAAAATGTATTAAAACACATTTTTAATTACTCCAATGAGGATGAAAACAACTAAAGTTCAATATATATCTCCAGTTAATAATTATAGAATTATTCTAGGGATTCATGTCAGAGATCTTACTTCCATTATGTTTTACCTTCATCCAATTAAATAAGGGATCGACCAATGTTATAATCTTAATCATAAATTTTTAAGACACAATATAGTGTTAGAATATATTTATGTGGTGGCATAATATTTTGGGCATACATTACATTAGGATCAAATTCATGATATTTTTAATGATTTGTAGCTTTACCAGTATGCTACGAATGAATATTATACCATTTATTGTGGTGATATACATATGGATAATGATGAAAATATTGGGACCATGATAGGAGTACAATAATGTTAAAAGATATTTTTGAGGAGCTATTTCTTTAGTTGTCATAAAAAATAAAAATTTATTTGTGAAATTATTGAAAAATCTGAAGATTCATATTTGTTTTTTATTTCACAAATATCGTAAGTATTTTTGAGAACATGTGATGAAATACTTATTAACAAAACGGTGAGTAAAGATATTTTTAATAATATTTTGTATTTATTGGAAAGAATGTAGTTGCAGTAATACAGTGATGTTTTAATACATTCCTAATAATATATGATGTTCCTAAAGGTGATTGATCGGTTATTATATATCAACATAGATAAGGTTCTTGATGAAATAAGTGTTATGTGATGGAAATTCGTAAATGGAAGGATGTTGAATTATACTGCATTATGAACCATAATGTGTAAAGCGTATACCTCATAAGAGAAATGGGTCACATGAGGACTGTAGTTCATAAAAGGCTTCAGGTTCACATAAATAGTTGGAATTTTCATAATGGAGGAGGTCATCCATTCACTATTGGAATTGTCCACTATGAAAGAAGAATGGTGGAATGTATACCACGAAGTGAAAATAGTTCACTACAGGAGTGTTGAAAGCGGTGAAGGTTGTATCACATCGAAACATTAAGAACATTAGATTATGTAAATTTTGTGGATTTATTTTCTTATATAAAGGACAATAATACATTATTTATATGTTATTGATGTTTATGAGAAGATATCATCATTGTGGAAAAAATATTGGATAATTATATAGTAGTTCATGATGGATACTTTCATGAAGGGAAGAAATTCATATAGGATTGTTTATGTGAAGGATTAATCAGTTTTTGGGGGATCATTTACATGATTTTTAGGGTTAATATATATAGTTTAAAAAAGAATTTTTCAATGAACTATATCCAAAAATTGAAAGGTGACTGAAAAAGAGAGGCATTCCATGGGGGAACTCATTGTCTGCGACGTAGTGCTAGTCCCTGGAAGAATCTGGCCTCTACAAAGCAGGATTTGATGATGGAATAAGAATACTATCTATAAATAACTCACACTATGGGGTGAAAATTAGTACAAGGAGGATATATGCAGTTCATAGCGGATGTAGGATGGTTCTTAAAGGAATAAATAAAGTTCCTACCAGCTATTGGGTATTAGAGTGAAGAAATTTTGTGAATGACCATATTTTCAAAAGATGAGCAAGATGAACTAAAAGATTGTTTTACACTATTTATGTTATGATATAGTAAATTAACTATTGTACTTTTATCACAATGCTACATGTGTTTAACGGAACATCATATTTATTGTATTTTATATCTAAATGTGATTTTCTAGTGTATTTTGTTGAATTGGATTGATTCTCAACCATACTATGGACATATATCCACTTTTTTAATAGTAAAAAAATTTAAATTCTTTTGCTCCTATGGATGTCTAATTGAATTTGGTTCATCTGAGAAATAAATCATTATCCCAAGGAAAAATATTTTTCAAAATTTGAAACACAAGAGTAAAACATATCACTCATTCCCCCCTCCCCCACATACTAATACATGAATCCAATCTTAGAAGCATCAATATTTATAGAGATACTATGTACGATTTATAATCATCAATAATAGGTGTTTTGTGGCTCCGAAATTATATTGGTGCATTTATTTTTATGTTATAGAGGCTTGATAGAATATATGTGGTATTGGTACATCCATATGAATAATAAATATCAGACCATTTGTTATTATTTTTACCTAAAATATTGATATTTATTTATATATATATGATTTAAAATTACTTTTCATTTTCTTCTTTAATAATTTTTTCGATGGTGGAATGATTCAAATTTAATAGCTAAGTTAAAGGATGCTTTTTTCATGATTGTTTTAAACACTACCGGATATTAGTTTTGATTAACTAGGATGAGAATAAGTTTATAGGTATCTAATATAGAATCTTTAAATTCCATGGGTCTGGTAATATGTGTATTTATCGTTTTATAAATATTTAGGATGCGTATTGAGAATAAATGTGAGGAATTTTTTTTTGATGATCCATATATAATTTTAGGATATATTTCTTTGTGAATTTATTTAAATATTAATCTAAGCTATAAAAAGGGTTAGCCTTATTAAATTAAAATTCAATCTGTTGCGGCATAAAGTGTTGGATTATATCCAAAAAGAAGATTGGTGATATTTCACTGACTCGCCATTTTGGTGGGGATTAATCATTGGGTCAAGGTACTATAAGTTGTTTTTTGGAGAGTCACACTATGATTATTTATCATTTATTATTAAATGTATTTAGTATAATCTTATATGAAAATCCATATTCCTTTATGATAGGAATTTTGTTTTTGTGATTTTATGGGTTAGATCATATTTTATTGGGGAATGTTATGATAAAAAGAATTAATTCTAGAGGTATGAGAATTATATTGTTGTCTTACACATTAAAACATGATAGTACCTTGTCATATTTATTTTCTATTATTATTATTATCCAAATTTAATTATTGTTATAATGTGATATCATTTAATGATCATTCGTTCATTCTTTGTTCCACCACGACACTTTATATCACACCATTATTTATGTGTCAATAATAATTAATTAAAAAATAATGTTCCTTATAGTTTTAACATAAAATAAAATAACAATCCTAAATCCCTAGATAGTCAAGGATGGTATTCTTGGAAATATTAAACATATCTGATGAAATTGTTTCCCTAAAAATTACGTGAAATATTCTCGATAAATATAACGTGATCATATCCTTTGTCTACTCTATAATTTATTGTTCATTCAGTCCTCAAAGGCTATGAATCGAGGGATTTTTTAGTTTTAAAGAGTTATAAACAAGGATTTGTATGTAGATTTATGTATAACATGATCTTTAGTGTTCCTATTTAAATTTTTTGTGGAGTTTTTTTATTTTTTAATCCTATATCATATGAATTTTTTGTTGAATCACTATTATATATATTAGGTTATATATATTTTCACCTTCTATAGCATAGATTTTTTATTACCATTATTCTATTTTCAATTTTAAATGATTAAAAATATTCTTAATAAATAGTGTAAAATGAATTTATTTAAATTGATTTCTGATTTGTTATTCGTATATACTTTATGTGGTATTCATGAGTTTACTTATATATTTATACATATATTTACTGAAATATGTTGTTGATATATCAACATTATTGTTGATGTGAATTATAACTATAATGTGTGGTTAAGTCACTTAAAGATGTTAGTTAAAATAAATATACAAAAATACTTAATATATATTGATTTTTTATAATCCAAAGGTGTTTTGTAACTAATGGGGTATTAACAATGGAAAATTATTAAATGTTTACTCTCTTGTAATTCATGTTTTTTAATAATAATAACTATTATTTTAATTAATTTATATAGTTAGTGTGGGTTTCTAATGGTTTTTTTGATGTTTTCGAATGGGGTTGTGATTTAATATTTTTATATATGTTTTATTATATTTTTGTAGTGGGATAAATTTGATGATTTAGAAAAATGATATGTAATTTTGGTTTTTTTTCATTATATAATGTTTTATTATTATTATATTATTTTAATGGCATTTAGTTGGATTGTTTGTTTATTTTTGCACTAATTTATAGATGTTAACGTAGTCATGTATTCAGTGTTGTTAAATATGGAATGATAAATAATCAAAAAAAAATTTAATAGGTGGGGGTTGTGATAACATAAATAACGTCAGAAGGAATAAATTATTAAATTAATAGGATATTTTGAAATTATATTTCGTATATGAATTGATGAATATAATAGATATTGAAATAGGGATAGAGAATACATTTATGATTTATTAAATAATGATCAATATTGTGAGTGGGTTTATATACTTTATAAGCTAATAATATATGTGGAATAATGAGATACATTTGGAATGTAAATTATAATGTGTAAGTGGAAAAATAATACAATTAATGAATATAATATAACATATTGCTATGTGGTTACTAAAATTATATGTAGGTATGAATAAATGTACATTTGAAATTAAATAATAATTATATTTATATGTTATGTGGTGTGGGAATATAGGTATCAATTATATGGTATTTGTAGTGCATGATGTATGGTTGATAGTGGTTGTAGAAGGGCCGAATCAAATAAACAATTATCATGGGAATTGAATAATTATGATTTATATCAAAAAATAGAATTGGTTTTTTATATATAAAATATAAAATATTATTTTTAATTTCTTATAAACCCCTACACATGATGAGTAATGTTACCAAATTGTATATAAGGATTTGCATTCCAATTGTGCTTCCCATATCTAAGATATAACTTATATGTATTGTAAGATAATCATTCTTTTCTCTCTCAAGAATTTATATCAGCCGTAACTGCTTATATTTATGACACCTTATGTTGTGTGTACACGGTGATATAATACATGTATATTTGAGGGAATGATATGGATGGCCTACATGTTTTTTTCTATACTATGAGTTGGAATGTGGATGTAGTAGGTAAATAAAATTATTGTGTGGTTTCAGTTGTTGATTTGTGTATGTGATTATGTATGTATATGATTATGTTTATAAGTATTGGATATTATCATAATAGAGTATCCTTCTTGGGCATGAGGGTGTCGATTTCTATGTGGAATTAGATTCATGGTTCCTTCTATTATATCTTTTTTAAATTTTTTTACCATACATTGAATATATTTTCAAATATCGATATTTGGTGAGAACTGGAAATTGGGCTACCATATGTATGTAATGATTTAAATACATAATTTTTCACTATGTCTATTGAATTTTTTATCAAAATTTCCAAAGTGGTTTTAAGACATAACTGAGAAAACATTCATGATCTCCCTTATAATATTATTTGTCAGACATCTAAAAAGATTTATTGACCGATAAAGAAATTATTATAAGAGGGATAATGTTGTAAATATCTAGTATTGTTTGTTTTGATGCCTAAATATTTTATTTTAGAGTATTTAATTTTTAGACTATTCCATGTGAACTATGTCTTATAATTTTTTTAATTAATTTAATTTCAAAATATTGGATTATGATCATATGTACTTTGGATGAATAGGGAAGTCCCTAATCTTAATGTGTTTATAAACCACAGGTGTTATCCACATACCTATGGATTATTGGATGAGGGGATTGGAATTCTAAGTCATCTTCACTTCTAGACATCCTAGATTTCCAAATTTTGTTATTCATAAATGCATTTTAACATGAAAATTGGTATGTTTTCCCTAAAAAATAAAATTTTAAATTATGTAAATATATTATTTTCTATAAATGCAAAAAAAATCATTGAAATGTAACATTATTTAATTTTACTAAATAACTAAAATGATAACATAAATATGAGATTGAAATTTTATAATCATTTCCACTTATAATTTAGATGTCTCATAAAACAGTAAAGATGTTATATGGGGACATTCCAATGACATATAATATGGAAAAAAGTATATAGTTTATCATTTAATATACTCATCAAATAACACCTTATTATAGATATTACAGTTAAACATTTCATAAAAAATATTGATATTTTGTATTTTACGAAAATTGATATGTTTTATATGGATCTTATAGTGATCAATTGAAAATGATTCAAAAATATAACCTCTATATTTTAGCGAATTTATAGAATTATTTTTTAATGATTTTGTTTTTTGGAATAATTATCATATAGAAATAAATAGTCATAATGTGAAGAAGATAGTAGTATACAATTATATGATGGGAGATATGTCATTAATTTTACTATATCTTTTTGTACATAGTTTCTATTGGATTTATTTTCCTAAAACAACATTTTACTGTGATTTATTATGAAGGTTAATTTTTTAATAAATTTATATGATATTTTGTACATTTCAATATATTATGTGAATTTATGTAATGACTCAATGAAAATGTAATTATTACCTTGTTGGATATGAATTAGAACAAATTATTTACCAAAGGATATATATGTAACAAAAACTCATGTTATTATGATTACACAGATCTCATTTATTTTGTGATAATAAATATTAAGCCCCAATAGAGTGAAAAATGTTATATATTCAATAGATAAATTTTAGAAATTATTTGAACATGTTTCATTTTAGAAAAAATATAATATTTATTTTTTACAATGAATATTTATTGAAATTAATTTAAATTTGAAATATAAAAAACATATTATTGAATAGATTATATAAGTTTATATCCGAGTCATTGATTAGTTTTTCATCCAAGGTGATGAATTAGTGAGGATCGTAGTTGTTGGGCCTATGAATATTCATTTTTGGTCCCTACAAAATACAACACACCATGATTTTTTATCATTATAATTACATAGAAAATTTTTTAATTATATTTTTTTCATTTATTTATATAGATTTTATAGTGAATGTGAGATAGGGATGATTTTTATTATAGTGTAAGATAAAACCACATTGTGTTAATAACCAAAAACATTTGATTAGTAATTAAAATAATGATTATTTTTTTATCATGATTGAGGTATTGCTGATTTTTATCAATAGAACCTTAATTTAAGGTCATCCCAAAATAATTTTAATCAAATATTTCACTAAATAATAACATATTAAATAAACTAAATATAATTGGTGAATATTTAATTATTTTGACAAATATTATTGGTATCATACAATTAATCATGTATCTATTAATATAACTATTTGGTTAATTAATTTCAATTATAAGGAGAGATAATTCATCCCAGATATAATTTTTTACTTTTGTAATTTCATCTAATGGTTATTTTACTATTTATTAAGATAATAGGTTATTTTATTATCAATTAATCTACAAATGAAACTTTTCAAAAAAAAAATCAATGTTCATCCATGAATAATTTTGACATGATGTTCTCCAAAACAACCCAATTTGATTCACAGTTTATTTTTTATCGTAGTTTTTCTCATTCATCCCATACTATTATAAATTATAACTTTTATAAGAATACTTTGGTTATATATATTCCATCAACCACCATGTATCATACATATTGTATTGCGATGCATTTTTATATGATATATGTTATATTTGATGGAAAATTAAATTCCATGGTTAATAATACCTCCATGGAATAATTGTTTAATAAATTAAGAATACTTATTGATTCATACTTATAAGACTCATAGTAGTGTGTAATAAGGGGATCTCATGTGATAAGGAACCCATTGGAGGATCTATAATTGATGATTTCTTTAATAGACGATGTCTTATCTATGGAATAAAATATACTTATATATACATGAAATTTCGATTTTTAAATGATGTTTTGGTTGAGTTATTAATAAAATATGTTCTTTATCGAATTCTAGTAGATGAATAATACAACATCCATAATGAGTGAACATGATAAAGTATACAATATTTTTGAAATAAAAAACTATGTATTGGATAATAAGAAGATATAGATTGTGTTTTTATACAAAATCAAATTATAGCACATAATAATAAAATGAATGGGAGAATGGTGAATCCTCTTGGTGGTGTGGAGATATGTAGTTTTCAAGGATATTAATTAAAATTAATGAAAAATAAATGATATTATATAGAAACTCAGATGTCTATTTGGAATTCATAACAGGGTTACAATTCACCATTAATGAAACTCATAATAATATAATAAAATAACATTATTTTCTTCATCATCATCCTCGATATGTATAGTTTTTCATTTATTATTTTATGTACTAGTTCACTCAATGAACAAATAAACACAATACGTCACATCACCATGTCAAAAAAAATTATGGTGTTTGAAGATCTTTTTTCAATATAAAAGTGATGGAATATTATCCATGACTACATCTATTAAACTATTTGAATTATTGATGACTAAATTATTAGCATAAGAATGATCAATAACTTAAGGATGATAATTTGACATTTATAAGGGTGGGTGACTTGTTTCATATAGATTATCAAATTTCAGTAGTGTTAAATACATTTTACAAAAGGTCAATTTTCAGACTTCATATGGATATTCATAGGATTGTCATCTCTATGAATAAATTAATATTTGTAATCATAAAAGTGAGACCATTTTAGAATATAAAAAGTACTATAAGTATAATTTTAACATGTGTTTTAGTGACATTGTGGAATAATAAATATTATATATCATTCAATTTGGGGAGTGTAAAAAATGTCCAAATTTTCATTAAAGAAATTCTGGATTTTGTATGAGACATATAATTATCACATGGCACACCTATGGGATTTTCATTAAATTTTAATTGATTCAACCAATAGAAAATATATTTTTGAATTATTATACCTATATATTTGAAAGTTAAAAATTAATGTTTACATGATGGTTATATATTTAAATGTCCTTTAATTTTATATTCCTTGATTTATAATGTATGTGGTCATGTGTTTAAAAGATTAAATTAGGGACTTCTCTGAGTTTTATTCTCATTGTTTCCATAAATAATTTTCTATAAAATATATTATGGCAATTATTATACTGGTTTAATTTAGATAAATACAAAATTAAATACTGATAGATTTAAATCCATGTGAATTAAAGGTATTTAATTTTTTTAAATTAATCAATATTATCTCAAATGCATTAAAAGTCACATATAAGAAGAATGAACGGAATGAGGGTGATGATATCAACACTTAAAATCATGAAACTCCATATATTTCTATGAATGAAATAATTTGTTAACAAATAATATGCAAACTATTATTTCACAAACATATCGAAGAAGAAAAATTGGATTTTTACAATGTAGTGAGGTTGATTGAAATCCATTTATGGTAAAATATGGAAATTTTCTTGATCCTCTATCGAATAATACATCCTAAAATTTCTAAAATTACATAATATAGGTGAATTAATTTTCATGGAAGACTCATGTAATGGGAAAAAATATTTATATCCAGAGAATATTCTCAACATGCTAGTGAAGAAGCTACATACGGAGGCCAGATTAAATGATCCCATATCTAGTTCCTTAAAACAATAGCGATATTTTTTATTTTATCATTTGAATAAATTTAACCATCTTGGTTTAGTGAGTAGAAATACAGGATGTAAATTTCGAATTAATCCTTGATTAGTAGTGATCTTATAAAGAACCATTTAAAAATACAATTTTCCTATAAAGGTGTGAAATAACCTTTATACATCATAGTTGATGTCAGTATACCAATACATTGACATTTTTTTATCATGGGATTATAACATATAATGTTAAGTGTTTAATAATCATGGTTTCCCTCATTATAAAGTTTCATTTTCAGATATATTATATAGAATTCATTATAGTGAAAAAATAATCATTGGCTGTTGTTGGTAAATTTCTAGTCGAACAACTATAAGATCATAACTTAAAATTGGAGAATATAATAATATTAAGAATTAATATTTAAATATCTAATATATTTTTGATAGTCTATGTAAATGAGTTTAATTTGGAAAGTATTCTGTACTATAATTCACCCCCACTCAAATGGTAACACTTACATAAGACTCATCAAAATATCTGATATGTTATACTCGGATTTATAACCTAGGGAAATGGAATCATAATCAATATGTTTTATATAGTTCTAGGTAAGGATAAATTAATATAATAATAGTATAATAATATTATATTTCATAATAAGATAACATGGGTATATTCATTACACATAAGAACATATGCCAAAACAATCATATATCATTAGTGATGGCCTTGGGCTTGACATAACATAATAAATCAATCAATATGGAGATTAAGAATGATTCAACGACCATGGTCCATTAAGAGATTTATAATAATTATAATTAATATAAATATACTATATCCTTTATATATAATATAAAAATTAAAATTGGAAACAAATACATTCATCTTGCACACCATCACTTACCTCACTGATTAGAAAAAACTATGATCTAAATAATATTTAACTCAAGAGATATAAACATGTACGAAATTTATTTGAGGGAGATATAGGGATAATGAATTATCATTATTAGTTATTAGTTACACGTGAAAATCATTCACATTTTACATTATAATGACCATGCAGAAATAAAATTGCATGAAAAAAACATTAAATGAAAATAATTTAATATTTATAGAATGATGAACCCAAGGAATGAAAATGGATTTAAAAATTCATATGAAAATCATTCAAAACGTAAAGAATAATGTATAAATTATAAAAAAAATGGATTTAACATCTATTTGAAATTTAACCATGTAATTAATTCATTGATATATATACATAACAAACTCATGTAATAAAGTTGTATCCAACGATAATTGGTGATATTCTAGGTAAATTACCACCAATAAAGACCATAAATCATATGGAATTTAAAAAGTATAAAAAATTGTATATGATTAAGAAAATAATATACCTAAAAAAATGTCTGACATCATGATAAAGACCTTTCTATATAAATAAGGAAATATAGATTGTTTATAGGGAAAAATCAATAGAATATAGATCACATTCATAAATATTATATGACTAGTATGAATAAAAGGATGTGATGGATGATTCCTCAAAAAAAGTAGGTAATTACATTATACATAAATAAAAATAATTTAGGTTGTATAATTTATGTAATTACATCCATCATATATCATATATGTCAAAGAAAAATGACTTAAATAAAAATTGGATTTTTAGAGTCTTTAGAAAAATAAACTTATAAGTAAGAAATATCATTGAGAATTTGAAATAATTATAAAATATATAATTTATAAACATTTGACTAATTTAATTCCAATTATAATCCTTTAAAACAAAGTGAGAAGGTTTCAGAAAAAAATTCAAGGAAGAAGGAATAATTGAACGCACTAATTTTTTTTGAAATGATATTTCAGAATATATAAATAATAGAATGATGCTCTGGGTAACATGGAAAAGGTATTTTTAAAAATTGTAGAGAAAATATTGACAAAATACCTTTTAAAAATAAATATCAAAAATGTATCCTTGAAATGACATAAATTTTATCGTTGAATGTTTGGCAGACAGTTACAACATCTGATCTCAATGGATGGGAAACTATATTAATGTTTTCAAATATATTTATTGAAGACACACATCATTAAATGAGTAAAACAATTAAAATATTTGAAGTAAAATATATTGGTAAAATGATATAAAACATAATTAGGTTTCAAAATATTATATAGAAAATTGGTTTCAAAAGAAACCATATAATGTTAGATGAAACCATCATTAAAACGGAACATAATTAATATTAATAATGAGATACACTTTATAAATTAAATATATTCATGAAAAACCTTCTACTGTAAAAGTTAATATTCCAAAATATAAGAATATAATTTAAAATGAAATAAACTCTTAAAAGGAGTGATATAAATCATGGAATAATTATGTTGAAGAGGATTCTATTAACCTAAAAATATATAGTTCAGTTTACAACAATAAAACCCCTGTAACAGTGGTATTTCTTGATTATAAATATATTTAAAGAGATGAAATAATATTTCTATTAAAATATAAACTTTAAATTGAATATAGGAAAAATTATTAATCATTTTTAGGTGTAGGACATTAAAAAATTGTGGTGTACAATTAGACATTTTTCAATAGTGGTCAAAATGTTAGACAATAAATCATTTCCTTATTGCACACTTATTTGAATGAATTATAAGATCTTTCATTAAAAAAATAATTAAATAATTTTATTCATACATAAATTTTCATGTTTATAACATTTTAAAATCTGTTTTTAAAATTTTTCTCCAAATATAAGTATGATTGTAACTATAAATTTCCAATATTAGGTGTGAGAAATCACGTTCATTATGAACAATTTTTAAATTAGAAGTGTTGTTCTACATTATTCATAAAATGATCATTATTCCTATATAATAAATATTTTTGAAATTCAAGTTATATAATAATATAAAATATTATAAATTCAGTACATGGATGTTTTTATTATGACTCGTAATGGTGAAATCAATGATGATAATGTTTCAATGATTTTTGATGAATGAGCAGTAATATCTTAATTAATAATGTTATTAGGAATATGAAGTCACCATGTACATACATGACATGTATAACCCAAATATAATATTTAATGTATTTCCCTACTAGATGATTACTGTTATTTTACCATTTAGGATCAATCAGTTCAGAAATATTAGAAAACATTCTATATACATGACTCGCATACTACATTATAAATTTAAAAACCAAGAATATGAATGTTTCTTTCATCCTGGATATCATTCAAAGATTCCATAATCACATATAGGGGAAAGGAAATAAAATAAAGGGTGATATTAAATGATAATTGATAGTTTTATAAATCGAAATCTATCATGTGTAAATAAGTCATAATAAATATTTTATAGAGGATATTCAATACACATTCCATTTTATCAACCACATGAGTTCACATAATGTATATGTATTATATAATCATTATATTCAGATTTATAATTGAAAATAAATTTTTAATAAAAGAAATTAATATTTATAAACATTCTTGATTGTACCATTATTTCCTCATCTATGATATCATAAACCTTTCCCTCAAAGGCGTGGATAAGTCATCACTCTAACTATATTGATAGGTGTAAATTGAAAACATATCTAATGTGGAAATCATTATATTATTTTCCTGAATCCTACAAATTCATCTAAAAGATATATATAATTTATACAACTCTATTAATTTCAAGACATATACATTCCTAATATTTTTAATTATAAATACAATTCAATAAAATAAGACTTTTAATTCAATATATATATATATATTAAATCAAGAATATTAAATATTTACCAAACTATAGAAATAGAACTCATAATAAATATCTTAAAAATAATACCATATATTGAAATAGTATACTATTAATAAATGTTCAAAATGGTATAAATATTGTTAATAATGGAATCTGTGATTCTAAGTATTTGTACATAAAAGGGAAACTAATATCCAATGAAATTATAGAGTGTCAAAATATTTTGATTTTGATAATGTTAATGACAAAAAAACCAAGACTCAGTAAAGCATGAATATAATTCCATCACCTTCATCATAAATGATGTTTTTAGAATAATACCCTTTTTTTAATATGAATTAATTTTGAAGTGTTGAATTTAAAATTACTCATTTTATACATAGATTAAAAATAATTTTATATATAACTTCCAAAAATATGTCAATACATTTTTAAAATAATAAAAAACAATTTTGGTGTTATTAAACTCTATAATATAAAAAAATGTTGAAAAAGATATCTTATTTGAAAATAACCAGATAAAATGTGAATGTATTATTCATAATTTATTATAGATCTAATAGTAGAAAAGGGAGGCCATGTCATGTTTGGGGAAAATATTTCATTGTTCTTTTGATAAAATAAAAAATATACCACGCAATAAATTTTGAGATGATAAACTTTTAATAATTTATTATGAAGTAAAAAATATAAAAATATATATCTTTATCAAACCATTAGGAATCAATGAGAACATTAATGTGACATTTAAAAGTTCATCTTCAAATAATAGAAGAAGTTGCATGAATAGTTTAAAAAAATATTTTTTTATATGAAAACACATAACTTAAAAATGATATGATGATTCATGATCAAGAAGAGATAAAATATAAATTAAAATTTTAGGAATAAAAAATAACAAGAGAATAAAATATTATATTGGGATTCAGATAATAATATTATATAATTTTCAAAAAAAAATAAAAATATAAGGAATTAAGAAATGTTTCTGTTAAACAAATCGCATACTGTTGGTATCCATACAGTTATAGGTGTTTGATACTATAGTATAATGAATTTAAATTTATTAAATATCATCGAAGGAAAATTTTTCATATATATATTCTATTTTCAAAGTCTTTTTATTTTCATTTGAAAAAAATTATTTAATTCTTTTAATTTACATCTCACACTTCATGTTGATAGATCAATTCTTCCATCATTAAATCAATGTATTATTCATTGTTAAAAAAATATAAAAGAGTTACATTATCACTATAATATAAATTATTTAATGTATATTTTTTATTAATTATATAATATTTAATAATCATAAATTAATACTGGTAATAGGAAAATGGACCACATCAAATTGTGGATATAGTAGTCCAGATATATTAATGACTATCGTTACAATTACAAATGAAATAAAAGGGATGTATGGTAGCTAATATATTATATATCTTGACTTATAATTATTTTATAAAATAAATATATATTGTGTAATTAAATTTTTACAACCATCCATGTAAATAAGTAATGTAAAATTAATTTCACTGTTATGTAGTGAGAATTGGTTGTATGTACACATGAGAGATGTTTATTATTACCATATAATGGAAAGAAGATATAATGTGGAAGAAAATTTAGAATACAAACATCTTATTAGGGTTTATATACAGATATAATTAGTTTATTATTGTTATAAAATATTTGTTGGATTTTTATGAATAATGGAACTTGAGAATGGTCGGTAAGAAAATATACCACTTTATTTGGTTAACACATTCATGTTGAAAATTTATCATACTTGAAGTGGTATTATAGTGATACAATAACCTATATAATATTCTTATTTCTATTGGAATGGTATTTGTCTAGTTATTTGTTGTTAAATGTAGCTGATTTAGTGTTTAGAAGATAGGATATGGGGTTCCACTTTAAAATTGTTGTTGTTTGAAAACATGAAACTACTCAAAGATTTTCTATACAATTCATGTCTTACACTTTAATGATGACTCCAAATTGTCATTTAACCTCATACGATAATTTTTTCATAGGAATTGTACAATCCAATGTGTTTTAATAATTTTTTTTTGAGTTATATTCAAGCATTATCCTTTTAATTTTAAACCATTGAACTAATTTTTTCCATAATCGAAGGGTGAAATAGATAACATGGTTACTCTTAATTTTGAAATAAAAAACATGATTCCATTATTAAATAATACAAATTATTTTGATTCCAAATTTTTAATCCATTTACATGTCTCAAATACCTTAAAAATCTAAAATTACAATTTACATAACATAACAAAACATAAGAAAAATGGTTTTCTGAGAAATTATTGTATTAATAATATAAATTCTTTTAATCCAAAATAATTTATGATGTATCTTCTAATTTAATTAATTTGATTATTTTAAATTAAATTATACTTAAATTATATAAAATAAACCCAAATAGTTAAAACCCCCAAAATATAATATACATCTATGTATTCCATAGTGTTTATGACAAGTAACTCCAAGTATAAAAAGGGAATATATTGACATGGTACATTACAATATTATATGAATATAATATATTATATATATTATAATACATTAAACACAATATTAACTAGAATCTTAATGAATACTGACCATCCTTGATAGGTTGTACTACACATAAGAGTGTCCTTCCTTGATTACTTTCTCTACAAACATTATAGTGTTTTTTCAAAGAACAATAGATTATTAAAATATAAAAATTTAATATAATATGCTATAAGATAGACTTTATGATATAAGTTTTTTAAATGATTAATAAATTAGGAAATAATATGTTTATATAAATATTAAAATAATTAATTGGTTACCAATAAATAAAAAATTAAAATAAAAATCAATTGTATTTAAAAACAAATATTATTATTTTACTTCAAAATATTTTGGTCTTAATAAACATAATTAATGCCAATTTGCTAAATTTTTTAATGAAATACATATTTTATATATTCAATGCAATTTTTTTATCCATTAGGTTTGATATCCTTAATATAAGAACAGACTCTATTTTATATAAAAAAACCTATATTTGTATAATATTAATTTAATGTATTTCAACGTGGAGCACATTTAAAATATCAGTTTTGAATCATTAATTTATTTAATATGTAAATATAAAATTTATATTTAATAAATACATATAATCATTAGGTTAGGGTGAATTTTTCATATTTTTTGGAAACCTATTATTTTTATTGAATAGTTAAAAATATTGATTTTTTTTCAATTTTTTTTTCATATAATTATAAATAAGAACAAATAATAAATTATATTGGTTTCAATGATGAATAAAATAAATTTTTTATCAATTAATTTAGTTTATGTCATTTATGTCAATTTCACATTGAAATTAAAAAAACCATTGGAAACTTTTGCACATTTTTTACTTTAAAAACATTATTTTTTTCTTGCCAAAAATATAAATTGAAAATTATTTTCTGCCACTTAAATAATTATATTTGGGAAAAATAGATTCAATATTGGGAAACAAAATAATATATAATTTCAAATAAAAACATTTTAGTTTTTTTCTAATATGTTTGGGGAATATAATAAAATTTAATTTGATCAGTTGTGCTTAAATAAATATTAATAAGATATTAAACATTATCCTTATGACACAAAATGACATATATAGTTGTATAAGAGCTATTTTATGGCCATATATAGACCCTTATATCTCATGTATCAAAATTGGACCATTATTGGATCCATATTAAATAAGATAAACATTCTTTGAATTACTTTGCCAAAATATTACACGATTGTCACTCATCCACCACTATAAAGAGGCCTCAAATACAACTACATGTTGACACCTATCAAGAATCATTTTATCAACCAGGATATTCAAAAATATACTTTCAAAATTTCAAAAAACATTATATAATCATCCACTTGGGAAGAAATTAATCCATGGAAGTCTTTAGTTCAAACTAAAAGGTGATACCCAATTATGATTTAACAAACGTATTCATGTTTTTTAGTGTAATTTCAATTTTAAAACCCATAAAATATTTATATTACACACTTTAATAAAAAAATTATTAAAAATATTATATTATTTTTTATAGTATGGTTTATACCTACACTTTCACACACATTAATCTTATGGGTAATGAATATATTGTTTCTATCTATAACGAATTTTGGCCTCTTAAAACGATGATTATTCATTTATCAATTACCACCTCACACGGTGTCCATTTTGATGTAATATATATTAATATATAATATATAGGATAATTAATTTGAATATAGGCTGCAATAATTCATTTACAACACATAAATTTATACTTTCTAATTTGTGTAAAAATGATAACATCGTTTGAGGATGTGTGGAGTAATGCATCCTCAAAGTGATTTGATTTGTACACACAATATAAGGAGAGTAGAAAAAAATGGATTTAAATAAAAATATGTGACCTAGAAAAAATATATATCACAGTAATTAGATTATTAATATTCTATAAATATAATAATATCATTTTATATACTACCCATTAACACACATTAAAAGATATAATGTCTTTCATTGATGGTAGACTACCTCCTCCCGACATGATGTGGTTTCTTTATTACATCATAATAAATAAATATATGATTATATATAAATAAATAATATTAAATTTTTTAATATAATATTCTTTTTTAATGATATAATTCTACATAACATTTTTCCATAATGATCATTGAAAATTGAGTTTGTTATTAATGCTTACGTACTACCTATCGTCTCCATGATAATAATATTGATTAATTTTTCATAATAATATATAACTATTGGGTTTAAAATTATCATTTATGTATAAATATGATAATTATTTGATGATTATTATTCGATATATGTTTATTTAATTACAAATTTGACTATAGTTATCCTACGAATTTTGTTCTTGACACATAAGTTGAATATAGTCAAAACACCTCATGTTAACAAATTTTTTTATATAATTGTATACAATATAGTAATTACTATAATATATGTTATTATAAACATGGAAATGTTTATGAAGAAATTATTCAATTGATAAATTATTTATTTAATAATTTAATGACAAATAAGACAAGTCATATGTGAGGTAAAGGAATTTTTCTAAACTATCATTCCATGGAGATATATTTTTTGATATACCCCTAGTTTCTTTTATATACTGTATATAATGTCATTTGAAATTTTATATCATGAAAATATTTATTCTAATGATATTAAAAGTTTCGTTTAATTTTATTCCATAATGGTTATTATTACTCAAATCCTTCTTTGTGGTATTATATTCATTATATTGTTTATATATTATTCTCCTCAAGGACATTTTAAATGATTATATTTGAAATCTCGCGTACATTTTAATTGTTAACGTTGTTGTTAATAAATTAAATTCGTGTTGTGCACCTAATTTCATATATTTAGTTCAACTAATTCCATTTACTCATATAATATCATGATTTATTCAATATTTATGATACAATGATTTTCAATTTGAATTATTTCATCTAAGGATATTTGGGTGAAAAGTTACAAAGTGTAAAATAGATTTTATAACCCAATTTCTTTTCATTTTTTTATAATACTTCCTTTGTTTTCAATAATATTCCTTGATTTTGTGTGTAATGACATTATCTATATATTTATATCATTAGTATTTTATATATGGATTTATATTTGATAACCATAATCAACTCATTGATTGATTCTCAATACAAATTTATAATATTCTCAAGATTTTACATTACAATATAATATTTTTGGAATGTTTACAATTAAATTATAATTATTGGAAAAAAAGTCATTATACATTAAACCCTTTAAATTATTTCTCCTCAGGTTATTTATAACCTTTATTATATGATGGTACCATTTTCCACACATTGGTACTAAAATGTTTTATAATTTTTTATAAACTGTGTCTTTATTTGTCTACTTATTTGAAGAACTTTTTTTTTATAATAAATAAGATTTATTTAAATTTTTTTAAAATTATTTGGTAAAGACTTGTTTTTCATTTTTTTCTTTATAATAATTTTAAAAGTAATATTCTTATAGATTTATAAACAAGTAATTTTTCTAACAATTAAATGTGAAAATTTAATGTTCTTTTTACCTCATACATCATGTGTATATTTATGTGTTTCTTTTCTTTTAAGAAAAATTTTTATGTTTAATATTATTTTTTTATGTATTTTCAAAAGATAATTTAATAAAAAAATAATTTTCATAATTAGAGGTTATTTTACTCTTGAATTTTTTTTTAAAATTTCATTTTATACTATTTTTATTCATTAAGGAATACAACCTTTGTTTTTAGACTTCATGGGATATATTCTTTTCATACCATCCTATATATTATTTTGGAAGGATCATGATTTATTTGGACAAGGATAGTATTAAAATTCACCTCCATAATTAATTTTTTAGACTAATTTAAATATTCAATATCATATGATCATTGAGAATTTAATTTATCCTAAATAATCCATTTTATTTATCAGGAATATTATTATTTCCTAACCAGTATTCCTCGTTAAATAAAATGTCTACATTAATACCTATCTGATTATTTTGTCAAAATATTGATAAATCTATATTCATTATTCAATATGGAAATATGATTTTCAATTTTGTTTATAAATTAAATGGATTACTCGACATAAATATTTTCTTCGGAATGCAATGATGGGTATAGCCTACAAATTATATATCTCCTAAATACATCAACATGTTATCATAATAAAAATAAGTATCAATAATTAAATGGTTTTCTATCTATATAAATAACCTATTTGAATGATGTATCTTGATATTAGAGGTTTTGATGTGTTGCACACATGATGTCCAATATTTAATAATTGTCTTCTTATTGATTCATTATTTATTATCATAGATATTTTCACATGAGAAAATATTTTAATCCTATCATACATATTTATATGATTAAATTACATGTTTTATTAGTTTCCTATATCTACATGTATATTTTAACTTATCTAGTTATTTTAATAACATGTGTTTCTAGTTATTACATTTTCATGTCGATTAGCCACATCATTCTCAGTTTATTGATTATATGGCATGCGATTTCTATTATTTTTCATTTCATAGTTATTATTCTCATTGATTCATTATTTATTATACTATTTTTTTCATTACTGAGAATCTCAACTCACCGTTATTATGTATTAGTATCAAGGAATCCATTAAACTTACTATGAATGTTATTTTGAGATTCACTAGTATGATTACAGTTATCCTCGAAATTATTTAAAAGTAAGAGAAAATATGTTTTAATTAGTATATTATTTTAAAATAAAAAATACACACACACACATATATATATATCTAGTTTAACAAGAGTATTAAACTATCATTTCATAGAGATTTGATACCTTATAATCATGATAATGTAAATATTATTTAACATTGCCTCTTGGATATCTAGGGTTGGGGAACTACAAAAACAGAAATAAACCAAGTAAATTAATAATGAGATAATAAATGAAGAAAAATTTTATTTTGAAAAAAACATTTCTCATTATTAATAAATTAAAATAATATATTTTTAAATTCAACGCTATATGTTTATATATACTATATTACTTATAAAATATCTATTTTTTCTATCTAAATTATTTTTTAAATATATTATTTATTCATATATTAAAATAAATTCATAAATGTGTGAGTTTTTTTCCAAAAAAATATATTTATCAATATTCTCCAAAAGAACATTTATATCTTGAAAATGGTAAAAAAACTATATGAAAAGTTTAATTGAAACGTAAGATGAAAATTAATTTAAACATAATAAATTTCTAATTTTCTGTATTTATAATTTATTCAGATTCTTGTATAAATCAATATATATTATTAAAAATAAATTAGAAAAAAATAACATACTATAATTATAGCTCATGTATAGCAATAATGACCCCTTAAATATTTTCATTCTAAATACTTTATATAATTTTACCTCATAATTAGATATTGGTTGATATTCATTATAACCCCTTCAGTTTCCAAAATTTCATCTTCTATTTAATTATTTCTTCAATTTGTATTCACCAATTAAGTCATTGAATTATAAGAATCTTCTTATCCAATTTTAATGATATAGATAGGCTCTTCAAGTAATGATAAATAATCAAAAGATTATAAATCCCCATTATTGATCAAATATGTAGTCTCAAACAAATATTTTCCCAAAAATAGATAAGGATAACATTTGAAATTTATTATATGTTAAGAGAATTTTTTAACTGAAAAATAATTCTTAAATATTATCCAAAATTTTAAAATGCCTCATATACTGTAAACACGGTATCACATTATTTATAAAACATATGAATCATATTCATGGTGGTAACATTAATAAACATTATTATTCAACTGAAAAAAATATCCTTCATTTAATTATACAAATTTCAATTTTCCATCATATGAGATTCCATGATATGACTTTAAATTGTTGTCTCATTCATCATTACATCCTTAATATGCTTTGGGCCAAAAATATTCTTTTAAGTATCATCAACCCTAGAAAATATTATAGATGTACAATATTCTAATACTATAGTTAGTATGGTTCAATTTGAATTATTTAATATAATATATTAATATAAGATATGTTTACTATATATTATGGTAATCCAAAATACCTTGAAAAACAAGTGATCATAGACTCAAAAATTATTCGAATGCTTGAATATTCTATTTACACTACCCATGATTGTAATTGTGATAAATAATTCTCAAATTCCATTTGGTTTCAACATCCTTTAGTAAAATCTTCTATAATTAAAATATAAATATTGTGTGAAAAAAATATATAATTAAAATAGATTATCAGGGATGTATAATAATTCATATAATATTGAGAGTCATGAGGTTCTCAAGAGGCAGATCACCCCTTATATAATTTTATATTTAATATATAGTAAGGGGATAAACAATATTACACACAAAATCATTTTTTCTTTGTTTAATTTACCATATATTAAAAAAATATATATTAATATCATCAAATTAACACCCATGAAAGGGTATAAGATTCTAAACCCCAGTAGGATGTTTTATCAATGTTTTTTTCTATGGAAAACATAAAAATATTTACATAAATTAAATAAATGTTTTGATAATTTTATTCCACAAATTTCAGGATGCATTTCTTGGGCTACCATGGAGTATTTATAAATTTGATGCATGGGTTGCATATAATAATATTATATTTTTCCCAATAATTAATATAACTGATAACCTTTTTCCAAATTTCAAAAATCCATATTCATTGTTGATGAATTTCAACATCCCACCAATCACATTTTTATATTTTTCTATTCTTACCAAGGAGTTTGGTATGTTTTATTATATTTGATAAGGATATATTGGTAATAATTATATGTGGTGCTTATCCATAATTAATGAATCTCATATCCAAATTTTCTAAATCCATAAATATTGGAACATTTTAAATCCCCATTTCTTATAAAACTCCATGATCATTCTCACAAAATACATCAACCACATTATTTTCTATTCCCTATATAGTAGCGAAATGATATATCATATTCCTTGTTTATTATCCTCCATTTCAATTTCAATAATTTGGTATATTTCTATAATAATATAAGTTAAAAACATTCTTTATCCATATATATATATATATATTACATTTTCCAATATAAAGGCACATCCTTTATATCATTAAAAAAAGTTTTGTATATACCTACCTGAGTTTTTGGGTTGGATAATTCTATTCATCACACTCTAATTATCATGATTCATAGGAGACAAATATATCTCTTTACTGGATGAACATCTTATTCCCTTATATGACGCCATGTTTAATATCAAGAATAAATCCCTTCCTGTAGGTAAAGTATTTATTATTACATTGATAAATCACCCTAATATCATTGGATAATATAAATTCCAGACCTTTACATGTCAAACTAGTTAATAGGTTAGCTACTTTAGAGAAAATAAATAATGTTTCATCATAAAACATGGTAATCTATCCATGCTATATATAATTTTAATATTTTTTTAGAAATGACCATTACATAAATATATTTTTCATTGATTTATAAAATGTTATTCGATCTGTAGTGATAATGTTTAGATGGATATTAATTTTTTATAGAAATAATTATTTTTTGCTAAATTTTTCTTTATAAGTCCATCCCTTTAAGAGTCATAATAATAACTCAAAATTTAATATTGTTATCATAATTGATTTTATAGTATATCAATATATATCCAATAAATTCAAATACTAAATTATTGTGGTATTATTTATGTACTCAATTATTATAATTCTATTAATGACCATGTATTTCTTAATAAATCATATCAAACTATTCATTTAGAATATGTAGATTTTTTATTCCAATGATACCTTTCCCATTCAAATATTGTTTCTAGTTTTCATTTATATTAATTTAATTAAGTTGAACTGCTAGAGGTGGTTACCAAAATAATATAATGATGTAGTAACCCCATTGAGTACAATGGATTCAATATATCCATCTTTAATAATAAAAATATTCTATTGGAAAGAAATTTTTACATTATATTTTAAGATACAATCCAAAAATATTATATCAATTTAAACCATATGTATAATAATAATGTTTTATAAAATGGTATTTATTTGTGTCATAACAGGAACTAAATTTCGCATCCTAATTTCAATAAAAACTTTACATTTATTCATGATAGAAAACTCCATTTTTATATTATTTGGGAGATATTTAATTTTCATATCAAACATGATAGATAATGATACTGAGAAGATCTAAAATCAAAAAAAATAATTGGCCATATTTTTTGTTTTTATCAATGTACCAAACACCACATCATTAGGTACATCATTATTCATTTTAGAAACAATAAATTCTTGTTTTTCTTCTCATGGTCACATATATGTTTGGGTTCTATGATGATTATGATAATTTATTTATTTTTTCCCTATATCTTCACAGGCAATAAACTGGCTAGTAGTGATTTTATTTTTTCATAGGTATTATGCAGCCTTATGGTCCCTTTATTAAACAATGAAACAAACTCATGTTCTCATTAATAAAGTACTTGTGTGTTTCATTCCAGAATTTTCTTATTTTTTAAATCATGTATTCCCTTTTTTCTTCACTAAGACATTTCTTTTTCATGGTTCTCAATGTTATGTTTTATTTTCATTATTTACCTTCATGATAAAATACCATAAAAAGTATTTCTTCTTATAGATGGAAAATGATACCATATCATCATATGCTGAGAATTATAGAGAATCTAGATCCCTTAAGAGAATCAACAGAATCCCTTTAAGTAAATAATAAATCATTTTTTCTATATTAAGTAGGTTGTCCAATAAATTTATTGATAATAATTTAATTTAGTACACATTATCTATAATAATTTATTCATCCTTCCTATTTAATGTGGATAACATCCTCTAAATTTTTTCACATTACTCTTGATGAATGTATTTTTATCAAAATACCTCTTTAAATAATCCCATTCCTTAATTTATATTTTATAACAATATTTTTTGGTTTTTTTAATTCACCACAATTGATCTCTATCTCCATTAAAAAAATATATTGCTCAAATAAACTTTTACCTTTTCATTATTCTATATATCATGAATCAACTACCTTAATATGGTCATGGTCTAGGAATCTTCAACCATAATTTCTTTTTCGATTTCTCAGAAGGAAAAACATTATATTTAATATGGGTTGGAATTCCCTTCCTTCCACGTTGATCCATTACTAAACAACGGAACACACTTAGTTATCTCATTGTCATCATGAATCTTGATAAATTAAATAGCCCTAAATTTATTAAATACAATAATGGATTTTCATATTTTATAGGTTAGCTATGTTTGGTTAAAATTTATACCCCAAAGTTCTTACTAAATATCATATCATAGAATATACAGTGTATCTGAATTCATTGAGTTATAGTCAATGATTAATTTTTTGAATTAGTATAAGGTAAAATGGGTAAAACCCTGAATGATTGATAATTTCATCACTATAAAAGTACTAGATACATACTTTTTTACTATATTTCATTTGAATAAAAACATATCATAAGAAACATTTTAATTCCTTGAATTTATTCAATTAATCAATAATTATATCCATGAAAAATAGTAAAAAATAAAGGGTGAGTTATAATTCATAGTAAAGATTGTGTATAATGGGAGAAATAATGAGGAAATATGGTATAATATATATGGTAGATTGGATAGTTAAAATCCATTTCATCTGATCAATAACTTTAGTCCAAATTCAATCCACGTATAATATCATCATAAAAGGACATGTATAAAGGAAAATAAATTATTAATATAGATAATTATTAAATACATACATTAATTATTTTTATATAAAAGTCTCAGTTAGTATATCATGAAAGATACCCATAAATACATGTCAATGTCATCATTCAAAAAATATAGGTATTTGTAAATAAAGTACATATCTAGTATGACATTAATGAAATTTTTTATTTTATATCAATGGATCAAGGGGGTACATATAATATTTAATCACTTGTTAAAAAAATTACGTTTTTATTATTAAAAAATTTAAGGATCAAAAAAATTCATTACCAAAATTCCATTAAAATTTACCATTAACTATACCGAATCATTTATATGGAATATTTCTCTTGTCAATGAAAATACATTATTAATGAAATTCCTTTAACTAATATAGAAAATTAAAATGTAAGATGGTTTGTATGAAATCAATGTATAATAAATTATTATTTGTAAATACCACATAGTATGTACATCGAGGAGAAAATGATTTCAAATTACTGATGGACCTTAAAAGGGGATTTCATAAAGACAAAGTTAATGACCAAAACAACATGAATCAAAAATGGGTAATTGAAGACCATTAATTCCGAAAAAATGTATGGGTTTTCCATGAAGAGAGTATTTTTTAATATAAAACAATGTTAATGATCAAATTAAAAAAACATGCTCATAAAAATGTGTAAAAATATATTTATAAATCACATATAAAATTATTTTCATTCCTTTAATAAAAAATATTTTTATTTTAAAAACTATAAAATAATAATATTTTCGATAATAATAAAAAAATTTACATTAAGATAAAATTAAAATATTTTACTGGAATCTATATAACATATAATGGAATTAATGACATTAATTTCCAGTCATGTCAGATATGAAAAAAAATAAATTTTTTAAAATTTTTTAAATGACAAAATAAATGATAATAAACTTTTTGAGAGGTTTCAGTCTTAATACATTATAAAGAGTAAGCTGAAATGTTTTAAAATAAATTTTTCAATAATTTATGGAAAAATAATATTATTATTTAAAAATATATTAGATAATATATATTGAAGAAAAATGGTTTTAATGGAGACTATAATAAAAGAATTATTTTAATATAATATCAATTTCATGTAATGTACAAGATGATTCATAATGTAAATACAGTTTTATGAGAAAATAATGAATTTAATACATTATATAAAAATGTAATAAGAAAACTGATGTTATTTTAGGGAATAGTATTATATAATTTTCTCAATGGAAATCCAAATAGAAACGACCCTAACATAAACGGAGATTCTAATAACGATATATTACAATAATTGTCTATATAGCCATACCAACTCGATCCTCATGTATACAGAATATAATAATAATGAACACACTATTAATAATTTTCATCATCAATGTTATATTATTTAAACATTTTATATTCATTGAAAAACCATTAACTAAATTTTTACACCAATCACTTATTCTTGTTCAGTCAATTTCCAAAAAATAACTTCAGAATTATTTTTGTGGTTAAAGGAGTTATGAAATTCTTCTATATTATTTTTTTTAAATAATTTCATTAATAAAATTATTAATATACATTTAAAATTTTATAATCATCCTTAAATTTTGGTAAATATATAATTTTTTCAACCCCTCTGGGATGTAGTAGTGCACACATACCCATGGAGAACATTATCACATCTAAGTAATATAAGGGTAAGAATGTAGATAATATATTATATTTTTATAATTATAATAATTTCATAAATATAAAAAAAATTCTTCCATATTTATAAATATAAAAAAACCAGCTATGAGACACAAATTACACTTCTATATGGAGACAGAATGTCATTTCTACACATGGACCCTATTTTCATTATCTATTAGAGAGAAATGATATTGAAAATGGTTATACCACTTAAATAGATATATAGAGGCGTGGTTAATAAACATATTTAACTATATTGATATGGGACTTGATTATTTAGTGTAGGATTAATAATACATCAACTTGAAATATCTCATTAATAGTATATACCACTCCTTTCATCATATATATCCGGTTAGCATAAAATTATTCACATTAGGATCCTCCCAAAATCATCTTGTTAAAAACATAAAGAAATCATATTAAATAACAATAAACTATAATGAAACATGATTTTTCACCTTAATACGTATGCTAAATTCCAAGTCTCAACAGGGATACTTTCACTATGTATCGCAAAAAAGAGATAATATGATATAATAATTAAAAAATAGGGGTACCCCACTCATTCTTCCCCACTCATTTACTGCTCTTCCCCAACATCGGATGTCTTGACCCATAGTCTCTAAAATAAATCCATAATAGAAAAACAAGGGGAAGGAATCACAATGTGAACCATGTGAATAACATCAACACATCATCCCATAGCACTATCCATATTATAAACATGTAATTTTTGGTAGCCACTACAACCCAGATAATGTATCTCAAACATCGTGTACGATTCCACAAGCCATTGCACCCCAAATACTGAGGAAGTACCACCACACAGCACTACATATACATGTGATACAAAAAATAATCCTTTAGATATTATATCCATGAATAAATGTTTGTGAAATTTCCATAATCCTTCACATCATACCACACACATATATGGGATAACTAATCATTGTGTATACTAACACATGTAGCTACCAAGAGAAGAGATAGATGTTAGAGGGGGAAGTCATCCATCTATCCTAACACAAGTATTGTTTTGAAAACACCATCTCATAGTACACTAGATTTATGCTTTGCTAACCATCATGGTTGGGGAAGCATATGAAATCACAAAATAATCATGACATAATAGAGATCACAACCAAATTTCATCCATAACCATGTCTTAGACTCAAATATATATTGCATCCCTTAGTCTCCCAACTCTCATTGCCAATACCATATATCCTATAACCACACAACAATTTTAAAGAGATAAATTAAATTTATTCATTTATTGTATCATATTTTATTCATTAACTAATTCAAAATCCATTAATTAACTATTATCAAATTTTCATAGTACATTTATTACAACATCAATGTATCCCCCTTCCCTCTGAATAAATAAATCTAATTCCATGGTTAATCACGAGTTACTTATTTTTATAATTTTCATTCCTTCCACACACAACCATGTCAGATAAAAAATTATTTATTCATTATTAGAATCATTATTTATCTAGGTACTCTATTAAACCATACTATGTTACCACCAAGAGGAAACACTCTACCAAGAGCATCTTGGAACTATGAGTAGTATAAAAAAGAATATAGATAATAAAAATAGAACCAGCCATCATCGATTATGAATAATCATAAATAGAAATCACATTTCTTAGTATCACTTCAACGAGTAATAATTGATCTAACCTATTACATCATCTAAAACAACATCCATCACACCCTCATCCATATATTCATGCATCTCAACATCATAGTTTACTATTATTTTTTAGATTATCTAGGCCTCCTCACCCACATATCACAATATCCATCGCAGGCTCATTCACCATCTTCTCACATCACATTTGATCACACCACCTCCATATCACCCATCTATGGTTCTGTAGTATCTAGCCTATATTAGTATGCTCATATACAAAGCACGTGAAAAAAGAATCCCGAATAAAAATACATGGAATATAGGGAAATAATGTCCCTAAAATGAAGTCTCCATATTTCACAAATAAACAAGTTCTCACTAATCCAACACAGGGTATGATCCTTCTTAATAAAATGGGAAATCTATGTCCTTGAATATTATTTTTATCACAAAAATATTTTATTGTATATTGAATTAATCAGTTCATTATTAATAGATTTATCTAAGGGAAACCTAAGTCCTTAAGATATATCAAGATACATAAAGAAAACATTCTCTTAAAATATATTCAGGATTCAGAGAACCTAGAAAATTTACATTCTCAATTAAAATTTATATTATTTATTAACAAAAAAATCATAAACATGCTTCACATTATTTTATAATTCCATTAATTTCCCATGTAGATCATTTTCAACTACACATTTACATTGAATATTTTTAAATATAATCATCTATGTCAACCAACAAACTGAAATCATGCCTCTTCTAGAATTATGATGAAGATAGATAACTATAAATTAATTATAGATTTATGTTAATTACGAATTTCAACAAGAAAGTAACTATTATAAATAATGGAATAGATATCATG
The DNA here is from genome assembly GCA_963277665.1 of Viscum album. Lineage (NCBI taxonomy): Eukaryota > Viridiplantae > Streptophyta > Magnoliopsida > Santalales > Viscaceae > Viscum > Viscum album. The sequence continues at coordinate 879,468,793 of OY728148.1, read as the reverse complement.
CTATTTAGAAAAATAAGAAGAATACCATCATAACAGTATGAACTAAAAACATCTTCATCATTGGATTACAACCAATTCTATTAATATATTTCAATATTAATTGGTTTTCTACATTGAAATCCAAAGGGCTAAACCATCCTATAATTATGATTTTATATGAATAAATAGTGAAGAAACAAATCCCCTACCTCAAAATCTATTAGTATTCCTTATATAAAAATAGACCTTGAATTAAATCTCCGATCAACTCTCCTACAATAAATACTTCCATCAAATGATGTAGTGACACAACAATAGAAAAATAAATAATTAAAACCTCATTATCAACATTAGATATCATCTTCTATCACACATCAAGATAAAAATAGTGGGAAAAAGATAGAATCGGGAGAAGCCACTATAAATGAAAAGGGAAGATGCCTTCAATCACTATGGATCAAATCTAGAAGTCCAAGGATCAATACAATTAAATATATCTCAAAAACACCAATGAATGGAAACATTGTTCTACTGGAATGAGACGAGGGGTCAGATAGAAATTGGGTTTTTTTTCAAAACTCTTAAGACATTTTAGCTTTTAAAGATTCACTACATTGTAAATTTACACAATGTGTAATATATTTTCATTTCAGGTAATTATTGGGGTTATTTTTATGAATAATGGTGTGTTTCTTTTTATTATTTAACCTTGAAAAATTACATGTCATAAATCGACCATGTACGAGTTCTGGAACACACATACACATCATGTAAATATTAAACTGTGTGTAATAACCATGTTTCCAATATTTCTCAAACCAAACCCTCTAGACATAAACCATGCCTCCCATGAGAACCAATTCATTTAGAAAGAATTTAATGTGTTAGATTACATTTATCTAATAACGTAAATTACATACATCTTCAAAAATTCACATCCATTCGAATCCAAAACCCAACCAGAGATAACAAGAAGCGGCATCTGATTAGCCTCCCTCTAGGATACCTAAATAAGATCATACCACATCATGATATCAACCACCTCAATCATAGAATAAAAGTAAAAAAAATAAAACAAAATGAGGAAATCACCACATAGACCAACATGGTAAAAACCCACTATGGACAATGTTATAAAAGGATAACTAAATTGAAATGATCCATGTATTTATAGAATAATATTTTTTTCATATATATTTATATTTATTAATAAGATATTAATTTTACATTAAATGGGACACTTTTTCTGAAATCATACTCGACATGCAACAACAGGTTTCTCTAAAATCATAATATGATCACAACAATGAGTTATACAGAAAAATTAAACTGTAAAAATATTTTAATTTTAAATGGTAGTAAACACCTATCCATTTCATGGTGTAAATGAGTTCAATTAAATGAATTAATAAAATATGGTTTACATAGGTTTAAATAATTAATCATTTTCTGTCATATTTATTACAAATGTCAATACAAACTAATTAAATATAATAGTTTTGTTTTAATGAATACGTTTTATAAATAAAGTATTTTTTATGAACTCAGATCACTCATTATGGATTTTTATTTAATGAATAATATAATTAAAATATTAAATATATTTATTTAAATTCATTTTATATATATTCAGGGTATTTTATAAGATCAAATTCAATTTTCTTGATAAAAAAGTATTTTTCTAAAAATAATATTTCATCACATTTTGATGGAGAACCGTTTATAATTTCAGTTATTGACATCATAACATGTCCTCTTTGAAAAAATAAACATTTAAATTAAAATCAGGGAATCATGATTTAATGGGGATTAGGTATTGATATTTTTTTATAACTATCAATTTTTTAACATAATATTGTATTTAAATTAACCCACAATGTGTAAATAACATGATATAACTTTATGAATTAAAAAAAGAAAATAAGGGTTAAACCAAAAATATAAGGATAAAAAAATACTACAAAACTTATCTAAAAATTATTTCATGATAGGTATTAACATAAAAATCATAATTTATTTTAATTAATTGAGTATTGGAATTTTTTTCATGAAATGGTTTTTAAACTAAATTAATATCTTTAATTATTTCCTTAGTGTGCCTCCTACCTCTTATAAAAGGCAACCACCTCTACCCACTTTCTCACACCTATAAAGTACCATTACACGTCTAAATTCTTCTCAACTAATCTCTTAAAATCTCTCCCTTCCTCTTATAATCCTTTCCTTAGGATTAAGGCAGTTCAAGAATACCTTTTGTCTCAAATCAAAATAAGTTACCCGATTTAGAGGTAACTTATTCTCTCAATGTCCTATTTTTATTTTCCATAGACACTTAATATTCTATTTATATTCATTGATTACCTAAAAACACAAGTATCCTAATTATACTATGAATTTTTATTGGAATGATGCTAACTAAATTTAGACACACCTCTCTCTAATGGATACAGACATACTTTTTCAATGTATGACGAACTGCAGCCCAATGAAATGATGTTTTTTTTCAATTTTCTCCTACCACAGATCATCACGGCGATTATAATGGAACTATATTATTATATGACATATATTACATTTAAATTGTTTAGATGATTCTGTAATTTTTATTTATCAAATAACAGTATACATAACAAATTGTATAAATACGATAGTTTCATTTGAGGAAGTGTGTACTACCACCCCCTCAAAGTGATATTAATCATTAATTCCATACATGGAACATTTAAAGGATGGTTTTATAAAACCTATTATAAATACATGTTATTAATATAATAATTGTATTATCATATACATATATATCAAATGATTATTATTATTTTAATATGAAAAATAAATGAAAGTAGTGATCATGTATATGTACGGCCTACTGTCTCCATGTACGGTGCATTTAATTTATAATCTACAAATATTATGAATATAATAAGAACATATATAAAAAATATATATGAAATTTAAATCATGAATAATATTTTGGAGATGATGGAATTTCAACCTCATAGAAATTTACCCCAAACATGGTCATTTTTTACTCAACGACCAAATATCATCAAACAGACCAATGTGAACATTAATAATTATGTAAATTTTATAAAATGTTGATAAGTAATATAAAATGAATAATTAAATTGAAAAAGTTTCTAAATCAAGTATAAATTATCCTCTCTTTATTATTTAGTGAAATAAAGAATGAACGAGGCATGATAGACTCATGGTATGGGACATCTTCTCAATCTCCTTTTGTTAAGGAATTTCTAGATATTATGCACTTTTATTATTTTATAAGGTTTAAGTATTTCCAATAGGATATTTTATATCCAAATTTTATATCTACTAATTTTATATAAAATTTTTTAAATGTATTAATTCATGAATATTATGATTAAATTGTTCAAAGTGGCATATGATAGCTTGGACATTAAAATATTTAATTATAAAATCTTTTTCTACATGATATTATTTTACATATATATTGTATTGATATAAAATAAAATAAAAAATATATTTTTATATATTTTAATTTAATTGAAATATTTTGAAAATTGATCTTTTATAAGATTCATCTTACTTTCTTTACAAAATGGAAAATGGAGTTTTATCAACGTATGTAGTGACACCAACATCCCTTCCACCTTAACTGTTATTTGATATTTGTCTTCCTATATAAGCCTTAATGATTTTAAATGGAAAAAAACCATTATCCCATTTTTTTGTCTTGGTATTGAAAATGGTTATTTAAATGTATTAAATATTTTAAATATCATGAAATGATTTTTTTCTGATTTCAAATGAATGGTTTTTAGTTAAATTTTGATATTTGTAATATTTTATATTTTATGATTATATAAGATACATTCACATTTGATAGGTGGTCATGTGATAAAACAATAATGGGTGGTTATGTGATAAACCAAATAACAGGTAGTTCCATGATAATCCACGAATGGGTTTTTATGTTATAACAAAAAATGCATTGGGTATGGAAGTTGGATGTATGGTTATTACATTTATTGATATGTGTGTTTGTTGACAGTATGGTTATTCCATTTATGTATTTTTATTTCCCATGTAACCTTTATATTAAATGTATTTTTTTATTGGGGCTTCATGGTAATGTTTTTGTTGAAAAATGTTAACCAATGAGTTTTTATTCAGTGATGTGATTTTATAACTTCATAAAGGTGAAAAGTATTACATTATGGTAAAGCAATCATAGTTTAAATGTTTATTCATAAAAAATTAATCATTATTCATGTATCCCTTATTGATATTTTTATGCTCATCACATATTTTAAAAAAAATGACATGACATAAAGATGAATAGAGACAAGGATGGGATCAAGGAAAAATTATTTTGATAGAACATGAAATGAAACAATATTTCTTTTTAAAGAGTATTTATTTTATGAAAAAATGGATTGGGAGTACAAGTGTCTACAAGAAATATTTAATTCATTATGTATGAGATATTACCTAATTCTAAAAATCTATAAACTATAATATATCCTTGATGTGATTAAAATTCAAATTATTGACTTGACATAAATTACATAATGATAAAATAAGGGGCCTTATATTTGGTAGTAGTGGTTAGTTTAGATAAATTTAGATGATATACTGTTATATAATCATAAATGGTATGTTTTATATAACAAAATCGGTTTTCATATTAAAAATATTCATAGTTATTTTAGATAATTTCAATGATATTAAGATTCCATGAATAAGTATATCTCACTGTTAACACTCATTATTAGATAGAATATGATGATTTTACTGATATACTCACACTAAACATTTTGGTTTTAGTATATGGGTGGACCTAGAATTAACCAAAGTAATAATGGATATGAAGGAAACTATAGTGATTGTTTGAATAAGAAACTAAATGAAATTGGAGCTACAATTATAACTCTTGTGGTTATTCCTAACTACGTATCTTAAGTCTTGATAGGCCACTCGAACCTAGATTATTTTTCTAAGAAATCTTATATGTTAGAAAAGAGTCCCTATAGAAGTTATGGTAATAATCACAAATATATGTACATTCAAAAAACAATGTGTTAATGATGTGTAAACAAACACATAATTACATGTCTCAAATGGATGGGAATATGTAATTGATTTTTTAATTATGGTAATAAAGTAATAACATATCATGTAAAATGTATGCATTTAGTTGGCTCTAGGAAAGGGAAGGATGTTATTTCCAAGGGATCAATTGAATGTTTTAAATGAGGTTTCCAATGTCATTACACAAATAGATCTCCTAAAAACAATGTTCGGGAATTGGATTAGCAGGACCATACCAATATATGTTTACCAATACAAAATTTCATTCTAATTCAACCTAAATAAACTGATATAACATTTTAGAGATATGTATTATTTCTTATCTCATGTTTTCGCATTTTTTAATCATAAGACATTATGCATGAATTTTTTTATTATTATGAAGTATAAAGGAATAACATGTAAAACCAATGATAAAGGAACATAAATAATGATCAATGTTTAATATCTCTGCATTAATTGGAATTGAAAATTATTGTTGGATATATGGATGATGATTTGATTAAATCTAATAATGATAGGATTTTTAGTATAATTCTAGTATTTTTAACCCTTATGTTTGTTACATAAAAATTTTAATGGAATAAAAATTATATTTTATTTCATGTATATATTTTTAATTAACCGTTAGGGTTTATCTAATTGTTGAATTTGTGGGTTATTACTTTTTAGGATAAAAAATAATATATATGAGAAAAAATTTTATGTTAAAAAATTTTATGGTTATTTTTGTATATTTCATCTCATTTTGGGAATTTTTTAAGAATTATATTGTTTTAGGAAATGGAAAACTTGTAGGAAGGGTAAAAACCCATTGCATCTGGAATGGCCATTGGATTTGAACCCACATCCAAAGGGTGACAAGGGTGTCTGGTTAGAACTATCCTACTTGTAACCCCTAGATAGTATGACTTATTCTCTTTTGATAACAGATTTTGTGGATCAAAAAAAGTTCATTTTCAAAAAATATTAATTTTCAATTTAATATCCACATAATATGAAATTAATTTTTTATTAATTGATAAATATTATTTGAGATGGATTTTTCCCTTTTGGAATATCTATGTGCCTAAGGAAAATAGAATACTATGCAATTTTGTAGGATAATATTGTGAATTTTATTTTCAAATCATCTCTATATTTATTGTGGAATTTTTTTTTTTATTTTTTTCACTTTTAAAAATTATTAACGTATCATGGAGAATACATGATTAGATTAATTACATTTATGTAAGAAACTTCTAGAAAATTCAATGTTATTTAGAGATAAATGTTAAGATTTACCGTGGAAGACTATGTGATCAAATTCATTAGATTTTATTGGTTTTAATATTTGTATGGAATAATTTGAATCATTTTAAAGAAAATTGTTAATTTAATTTTATATCGTAATCATTGGGGTATAGTTTTTTTGAATTTTGGAGATTAAGAGTAGTTTTTATTTTTATAATTGGATATCATTTTTTGGGATTATCTGATATTGTTCTAACATTTTTGGTTTTGGTTAATGTTTCAACACAAGATGAAAAAATAGTAAATATTTTTTGGATTTTATGATTCTCTTTATAATAGATATAGAACATCAGGTGTGACAATGTCATCTTGAAAACTCATCATTTGGAGAAATTATGAGTATTTGTAATATATATATATTAAATGATGAAACTCTAATTTACATGTATGTATGATTCCATATGTTCGTCATCAAGCTAATAAATAAATTACTCATCTTTATAAAATGCATACTAAAATAAATATCTTTTTCATTTACATTCCCAATTAGGAAATTAAATAATTTTTATCCCATCATAAGTTTATGTTTTTTTGGTTTTTAACTTTCTCTAGATCATGATTTTTATCAGGCAGAATCAGAATATGATTGTATGTTTTCTCTTCCATATCCATGTTTTCCAATAGGTAAACCTAATATATATTATCTTGGGTGACCTTTTTACTTCTCATTATTTCTTTTAATGTGATATTTTATTGACTCTTTTTCCTATGATAGATTTTATATTGTTGTTTCTGAGCCCAATTTTAAAATCGTGATGTCGCAATTTCCAAAATGGGTGAATGATGCAACAACCCAGTTATTTATAGAATAATAAATTTTTATATATATTTATAATTATTAATAAGATATTAATTTTCTGTTAAACGGTATGCTTTGTCTGATAGTATACTCAACACACAACAACAGGTTTCTCCAAAATCTTTTGTTACCCACAACATTGAGTTACACAAAAAATATATATTAATATTATTATTAATTTAAATGTTAGATAATTCCTAGCCATTATATGGATGGAATGAATAGTATCAACTAAATTATTAAAATTTGGATTAAATGTTATTTTTTTAATGAATTATTGGTTAAAAATTTATTAGAAATTCAAATACAAACTAATTGAATATAGACGATGTTTTTTATGAAGTCCTATTTAAAAATAAAAAAATTCATTTTAAAAACATATCACTATTTGTGGATTTTTATTTAAGGAAAAATAAATGTTATACATTATATATAATATTTTAAATTAATATATTATTTTTTCTATATATGTCAAAATAACAAATTCTATTTTTCCAATGAATGAAATATTTTTAAAAAAATGAAATTTTACCACATTATAGTGGAGAACCCTTTTTAACGTTAGTTCTTAATGCCTTTATATGTTCTATTTGGAATAATAAACATTTTTTTTTAGAATTAAGGCATCAGTATTTACATTGGATTAATATTTTATATTTTTCTGATAAATATCATGTTTTAATGAAAAGTAAAAATACGCATAATTTTAATTTAAAACAATTGTTTCTATCTAGATAATTTATATCAATAAATAATATTATATAATTATTTTATGTCAAAAACATAATATATTTTTATCATTTAATCTAATTGTTTTCACAATAAGTTATTTTATATTGTAATTGGACATAAACACATATCAATCTTTTTCTAGTTTTTACTTCATAAATACACACTTTTGGTTTTATCAATAGAAATTAATTTTAAATTATTTTATAAATGATTCTTTATTTGAATTTGAAAAAAATTATTCCATTTTACTAATCAAAAGATCCCATTTTTTTCAATAAATACCTTTTATATTTTGACATTATTAATACTAACTTCTGTAATTATCTTTATTTACCATGGATAAAGGATAAAACTACTAAATGAGGATAAAAAATACTAATATAATAATATTAAAATACAATAAATTGTGTCATAATCCTATTGTATGAGATATTTATGACCAAGGGAATTTTTGGATACGTTTTAGAACCCCATTGATCAATATGGGAGTGACAATGAAATGTTATAATAATTAATTTTATGTTATGATAAAAATATCATATATATGAATCCTCTCACTAAAATAAAAATTATATGAGGTAATATAAGTCATCTATTTGACTATAAATATTAATTTGAAATATAAAAATATTTCCTACATTATGATATTTTTAAAAAATAATTATACATTAAGTAAACAAGTTTATTAAAACATAATGATGATGCCAATATTGTTTCATAAAAAAAGTGATTCAAACAAATGATAGTAGAAATATAAAAATAAATATCACATTAAATAATAATTGTCGTCCATGAATTTTCCTGGGGAATATGACATGTTAGAATTAATTCAATGTTTTTTTGAAGGAATTCGTCTGTTATGAATTTGTAAAGGAATTCAAGTATGAAGAGTGTCCACAATTGACATAATTTGTAACATATAATATAAAATAATTTCTTAAATAATAATAAATTCCTAAAAACCAATTATTCATCTAAATGGTTATGATATTTCCAAATATATAATAAATGAATTTATTTGCTTTTTTTGACATAATATGGTAATTACATAAACCTAAAATGTTTAAATAGCATAATATCACTATATGATTAAAAAGTGTAAAATATGGGTTAAACCAAAATGATATGGATAAAAAATATTAAAAACTTGAATAAAAATTATTGGACGATGGGTATTACAACAAAATTCATCATATCATATAAATAATTGATTTTTTGATCTTATTTAAAATAAATATAACTTACAGTAAATTAATATTTTAATACTTTCCTAAAGTGCCCCTCCTCCCTCTTATAAAAGTTCGGAACCTCTACCCAATTACTCACACCACTCAAGACCCTTGGAACAACCAAATTCTGATCAAATAATCTCCAAAAAACTCTCCCTTCTTCCTATAAGCCTTTCCTTAGGTATAAGGCATTTCCAGAAGGCCTTTTAGATGAAATCAAAAGATTTTACCGAATTTAGAGGTAATGTCTTACCAAATGTTACATTCCCTTATTTTTCTTCTCCACTTACTATTATATTATTATTATTTTATTAAATAACATCACATGTATATTTAATATACTACAATGATGTTGAGGTAAGGATACAAACTATAATTACACACACCATCATCTGGCGGATATGAACATACTATTTTTGTGTGTGGTGAAGTACTGCCTCACCAAACAATTGTTCAATTTTCTCCTAAAACATCTCATGGTGGATATTATGATAGAATAATATTTATATATTATATATATTATATTGTTATTGTCAAAATATTTCTTTAATGTTTTTAATAATATTACTTTATACTTTCCACAAAGTATAAAAATGATAATTTCATTTCGGGAAGTGCGAACTACCGCCCCCTCAATTTGGCATTAGTCGTTCATGTCATACATGGAATATAAAAAGGATGGTTTGATTAAAACTATGAGACATAAATCATATAAATATAGTAATAGTACTATAATATAAATTTATATCATTTTACTATTATTCTTTTAAAATGAAAAAGAAATTATTGTTGTGTTCATGCATAAGAACGACTTACTATCACCATGAATGGTGAATTTCATTTTTTATCTCCAAATATAATGGAATTTATAAGTACATATATATTGTTTATATATGATATTTAATACTAGAATAATTTTATTGGAGATGGACTTTTGACCACATGGACAATTTACACCTAACAAGGTTATTTTCGACTCATGTACAAAATATCGACAAAGCAACAAATATGAACATAAATAATAATGTAATTTTTACAAGATAATGATAAAAAATTTAAAATAAATAATAAAATAATAAAATGATTTGAAACAAGTTTATATTAACCTATGTGTATTATTCAGGTATTTGAAGAAATAACATGACATGTTGGACTTAAGGTAAGGGACTTCATCTCAATATCTATTCATTGATACACTACATGATAATATGAATATTTATTCTTTTACAAGGTGTATAAACAACCACTATAACATTTCATGTCCATATTTTAACTCTATTAATATTATTTAATGTTTTGTCATATGTATTAATTCAAGAAGATTTTTATTTAAATGGTCATGTGGTTTGGAACACCTTGAACATTTAATGATTTAATTATCAAATATTTTTATTTGTGATATTAATATACATATTTATTATATAGATATCAATGGATTTTCAAAATATATTTTTATATATTTTTATTTAATTAAAATAATTTGATATGTGATATTTTTTACGAAACATCTTACTTTCATTGAAAAATTGAAATAGGAATGTAATTAATGTATGTGACAACAACAGCTTATCTTCCACCATAACCATTATTTGATATTTGGAATCCTCTATAATAATTAATGGTTTTAAAAGGAAACGAAATACTTTATCCCATTTTAGGTGTTTTGGTATTGAAAATGGTTTTTGAATTGGATTAAAATTTTCAATATCGTGAAATTATTTCTTGTTATTAAAATTAAATTGTTATTAGAGAAATGTTGATATTTTCAATATTATGTGTTATGATTATGTAATGGTATTTGGAATATAGATGGGTGGTTATGTGATAAACCATTGATAGGTGGTTACAAGATATTCCAAATTACTCATGGTTCCATGATAAACTAAGGATTGGTGGTTAGGTTATAACCCCTAATACATTGGGATTTGAAGTCGGACATATAGATATTCTAATTGGTGATATGTGTGGAAGTAGACTGTATGTTTGTTACATTTTAGAATGTTTATGTCACATGATACCTTAATATACCATATATTTTTTATATGGGATTAAGGGTAATATTATAGTTACAAAAGGGTAAGCAATGAGTTTATATTCAGTAATGTTTTTTATACTTCTTAAAGGTAAATATTATTAACATATGATATATTTTTCATGGATTACATGTGTACAGAAAAATAATAGTTTTCATTATTTATGTATCCCTTACTGAGTTTTTTCAATTATTATATGTTTTGAAAAAAAATTACTGGACTTAATGATAAATATATTCATGGATGGGATCATGGAAAATGTATGTTGTTAAAACATGAAATGATAACATTTTATTTTAAGGGTTTTTTATTTAATGAAAATATTGTATAGTGAGTATATGTGACTAAATTTAATATTTATATCATTATATATGAGTTATGAACGATTTCTATAAAGCCCTATATGAGATAATATAACTAATATGATTAAAAGTCAAATTATTGAATTAACATGTGAGTTAATAATGGTTTTTTAGGGCCATATATAAATCAGAAACGACTTGGGGTACTGATAATGCATATCTGACTCATGTTACCTTTTAATCATCTCCAAACAAATAAGTATTCATAAGAAACAAACAAAGGGAATATCATATCCATGAAACACCTTATCTGGGAATCACTTGATTTTTATAGACCCCTCCTTTATAGACACATTGATGAAAACAATGATTATTTCCCAATCAATTTCCTTTAACACATTAGGAAGATAACAATAGAGCTATGAAACATGAAAAACATTGTATATCAGAATCATATGTGGGGGATGTTTTATATGATAATAAATAACTCCAACATAATCAGACACATTGGAAGACCCAAAATAACAAGCTAATCTTATTCCCATGACAACAAAATCACTACCCCTAATGAGGAGTCAACATCAAGAACATGTCATCTACCACATCAAATTCATGAGGTCTCCTTCTAGGATTATTATATTATTTTTGATGATACTTCCCTTCATTAATAATATTTATATTTACCTACACCAACATTGGGATATTGAGTACCAGTTCTAGACTAATAATTATTTCCTCTTTCTCCCAGTCCATAACCAAGGAGAATGGGAGATTATTCATACAAATCCTAAAGAATCTCTATACAAATTGTGTATTGTAAAGTATTATTATAATAAAACTCAACCAAGATATGTGTTTTTATCTAAAATCCCCCAAAACATTTAAAATAAGAGCACATAATGTCATTATAAGTATGTATGGTCTATTTTGTCTAACCGTCCATCTGTAGATGAGAGGAAGTGCAAAATAATAATTAAGAACCCAAACCATTTAACGAAACATCTGTACACCCTAGAGGTAAAATTTGGATCCCAATCAGATATGATCACACTTGATACTCTTTAAAGTCACAACACATCTTTTAGATAGCTCCTCAACAAAACCTCTACTGATCTGGACTCCGTAATTGATATAATGTGGAATGATTTAATCAAATTATCCATTATCAGTCATACAACCTCACAGTCTCCCTCGGCTGAAGGATATAATGGTAATTAAGACTATAAAAATATTATAACACTTCCACTAGGGAATATATAATAGCTCGAGTAAATCATCAGGAACATGAAACATGACCTTCAAATTTTAGAATACGAAACATCGGGAGACAAACTCTATAAATGCTGGCTTTAAACCATGCCCGCCAAAACCATCCTCTCAATACTTGGTAAATATTTTTCATACTGGTAGGCACCACCAGAGAAATGCTATAGCACTAATGAATAACCATATCACTCATAGATGAATGAATAAAAACCTTCTTATATTAACAACATATGTTTTCCATCCATATACCAACCATCAAGGGCATTAAAAAACTACTCGATATCCTAAGACATCTAAATTGGAACCCCCCAACTAGGATATATCTCCCTACTATTCCAAATATGAGTGAAATATCATATGAACAAGAAAAACTATACAACCACTATCTCTTATATCTAGATAAATCACATAGATATTATCCATCACTCTCTAGAAATTCCTAGATTTGCGTTTAAAATCATAACCTGGAATCATTCTCAATAAATTAGATACACCATTTATATTTCCTAGTATATAAAATATTTCAAATTCATGATCTTTTATGAATTTCATCCACTTATGTTGTCCCAAGATTAAATCACATTGGTAGAAGACATACCTTAGGATATTTGGGATGGTAAAAACCGCCAAACACTTTCTGATGATGTAATTTCACCAAAAAAATTACTGAAATGAAATTTCCCCTATCTCAGAATCATATTCAAGATATAAATTCTCATGAGGAAATAACAGCCAATACACATAATAATCATCCAATATCTACTAAATTAGATTGTATGATTAAAAAGGACTTCAAGTGTTGTATAAAATATCAAACCGAACATCCTCTAGTGAAGAAACAATGAATTAAAGTGATAATAAATTTATCTTTTAGGTTCCAAATGTTTTATTCACATGTCATTCCAAAATAATATTTGAACTTTCCTAGCCAAGCATATCAGAGGATTCGCAATCTGATTAAATCTTCCATGAAACCTCTGCAATAGCCCGTACGACCAAGGGAACTCCGCACCACAACCACTTTCTAAGTGGATTACCAATAAAAACCCACCAAGGAATTGTAAGTGTCCTAAGATACTAACTGATGTAAGAAAAAAAATCCAATGAAATATAAATCATGGTTCTATAACTCAGAGTTCATTAGTATTACAAACAGGTTTATCAGGATGAAGAATTCCCAAAATGGCTGGAAAATTCCTTGTATGTTCCTCTTCATAATCAGAGTAGACAAGGATGACATTAATGAAAACCTCAATTTAGATATCCATGAACTATGTGAATAGCTCATTCATTTACCCCGTTAATATGGTTGGTGACATCATCCCACTGAACAACATCACAATGAACACATAATGCTCATTATAATAATAAATAATAGACTCATAAATATCATTATACTTCACTAGTATCTGATGATATCCTGATAAAAAATAAATAATCCTGAACCAAAATTCTCTCTTTATAAGATTGAATAATTCATAAATTCTTGGAAGAGGATAATAGTTCTTCACTACAACCTTTTTCATGAAATAATTATATATACCAATCCAAAAGCTACCGCCATCCTTCCTCATGAAAAAAACTCGGGTACCCCAAGGTAACACTCTCAAATAAATAAAATCAAGCTGCAACAATCCATCAATACATACTCAAAACTCCCACACCTTGGAAGGTTCCATCACATTTGGAGACGTTGAGATAGGATACAAGCATCACTATTGTTAGGTCCCAAAATAAATCTCTCATCAATGTGTAAATTCTGTAACCTCAGCTGGAAAGAAAACATGGTATTTATCTTCAATCCTAGGAAAAACCTAGTGTATAACCTTCAATGAACACAAAATTAAATCTAAAATCAAATATGATAATTATGGAACACTCCTTTTACCCATTTGAAGGACTTAAACACCAAAAAAACACCAGTGTCTCTCCATCATCATCATACAACACAAACAACGTCCTAAATCAATCTAGGATATACTTCATGGAATACATAAAATCAATGCTATGGATGATGTCATATTTATTTATATATATTAATAAGAATACTTCATAGGATTATTGATTCCTAAACAATAAATAAGATTCTATAAATAATTAATTAATGTTATATCAACCACAATCAAGAGTAGATAATTCTCAAGGCACTTTAAATATCTCTACCTCATGCCCCATTTCATGGATAAGGTTTATTAAAATAAAATGGATCATTTATCATGAATTAAATAATTAATGAAACCAAGAAGAAAACCTGAAATGTGACACCTAAATGATGACTATTTTTCCTAGTGCTAGAATTATTAGTACTAAAAATGACTCAAATGATTCTTAAATCCTAATTTAATTCCATATATCTAGATTATAACTCTTATATCTATATAACTTTTCATTTTGGTATAATTTTACATTATAAAATAATTATTCTCAATTTTTAAATTCAAAAACACAATGTTTGTCACCTCTAAAACTTACAAAAAACACGCCTTATCCTATCCTCTTCACACAGTAAAAGATATTTTGTGTTAAAACCATATTCAGTGTCTTTATAATATCCCTAATAACACACATGATGAATTTATATATCATAAATAAAATATATTAATGATTTATGATCAATTTAATGAAGTGTAACAAAGGATAGATTACGTTCATAAAAGACTGTTTTTTTTCTTCATCAACATTCATAAACTTCAACTAAAATGTTATTATATAATAAAAAAATAATATATATATATATATATATATGTTAGAAAGTAATGTTCATGACCTATATTATTTGTCTCTTCCATCAAATGGGAAACAAAATAATTGATCTTTTGTACGGTGGTCTCCCACCCTACGAACCAATTTAATTCATTTACAATAAGCTTATTTAAATTATGGATATAATGAAATATTATAAATATTATCGGGATATATATGAAATTAATATACTTATGGTATTATAATATCAAATATACCTTCTTACCATCCTACCTTTTGAAAATAAATATCATCCCTCAGGTGTAAGGAGGATTATCACCTCATGAACAGATGTGATGTGTTTTCACATTTCCATTTTATATCAATGGTAATTAGAATATAATCAATTAATAGGTATAAAATTTATATTGAAATTATACCTATATAAATATTATATTACCAATACATTCTTAGATTCCATTTCATCGAGGATATTATAATGTCGCTTAAATATTGGAAGGACAACCGCCTCATTAAAAATTTTGTCTCATTATTCACTAACACCTTCCATGGAAGATTATAAAGATTAATTTAATTAATATATGTTATATAAATGTTATATAAAATAATTTTGAAATGGGGGTATTTTATTTACCTTTATTTCATTTTATCCATCGATAAAAATGGAATCAGTATTCATGAGAACATAGGGAATACTTTCTCCTTGATTATTGAAACAAATTTGTTTTCTATAAAATATATATGATAATATATATATATAATAAAAATTATATTTCTATAATTTCTAAATTTATGTAGATGGTGTAACGGTTATCAATGTAACAAGAATACCATTATAGAAAAAAAAATGACAAGAAAAATAACATAATTATCACCCGAAACAATGATATTACAATATAATTACATTAAAATGTTAATGAAAACTATTTTTAAATCATATATGGTATGATATATATCATTATGTTTTTATAATATATTTATAATAAAACTATATTTATTATATATGTGGTATAGACACATACAATTAATTTCAAACCAAATATAAGGGTATCTCATTTCACTTTCACTCCCACGAGAAATATTCCATATTTACCACTTATTATTTTTTTTATAATTATACTAAAAAATTACAGATATTATATAATGAATTTTTCTTATATTCATGGAATTTTATTTTACATATAATACTATTTCATTCATGGGGATTTTGATTCAATATATTCCATTGATGTTGGAGTTTATTTCACATCATTTCACAATTCAGTCAAAAAACAGTTTCCTTCCAAACCCATGTTTTATAAAAATGTGTGAAAACATATTTTTTTAAATTAAAAAAAATAAATTTTTTATAAATTTTTACTATAGTTTTCATTTTATAAAAACTTTTTAATGAAATATTATTTTATTTTTCTGGATGGGGTACCATTCCCCTTTATACAATAGTATATAAGGAATGATTTTTAAATTATAAAGATTATACATAATATAAATCCACAATTAACACTAATGGTTTTAAATATAATTTTAAATTATTAGATGGCAATTTTGAATTAATTTTTTTTTTAAATATTTTCAAATTTTTTTGTATGCTACATTCAAAGAGAATAAGTTATTTTCCTCAAAATTTTTATTAAGGATCCTTTCATGGAATAAATAATAATCAACATAAATACACTTAATATACTTATGATACACTAATGATATATTTCAATAACATAATGGTTATTATTTATTTTTTGTTTTATTTTTATTATTATTGGGCATGTATAATTTTGTTACCATTCACCATATTTTGCGTGATGTTTTATCATTATTGATAGGGGTATGTATTGAAATTTAATATATTTTTTTTAATAAAAATTTCTATGTTGAAGAGGTTTCACCCAAATCATAGGAGTTAGAGATTGGATGTTTTAAATAATAGTTGGATCATATAATTATACATCCCCTTAATGCATCAATATGTCTCATGGGAAAATTTTGTTGGATAATTTAATTCTCTTTTGTTCATAGTTCAAAAATGCTATATAAAAGGATTGTACAATATGTTAATGAAGATCATCATTATAAATTCCCAAATTATGATATTTGTTATTTATCTGCATGCTATTATTATACTTTTTAGAATACCTATAGATAAGTATCCTGATAATGTTATTATGTAATTTGATCTATTTTATCACACATTTTTATGAACATTATATGGTTAATTTATTTGATAAAATAATGTGTTTTTGTAGTTTATGATTCTATATTGATTATTCTTATTTATTCGGGATATATTCTCTTATATACATACCCTTGAAAATAATCAGATCCCACCACTTTCCTATATTTTATTTTCTTTAGGATACTAGCAGGTGTTTTTTGATAGATATGAACGAATACACTATGGGAAAAATGGTGTTCTGTAAAAAATTATGTTTTTAAAATTTAAATTGAATTTCATGGGTCTGTTTTTTACCAATAATACTAAACTATTCAATCCTTTGGGATGGTATTTCTTGTATTATGTTTGAATTTAATAATGTAACAACCATCTCTAGGATACATGTGATGGGGTATTTATAGTTGGTAAGAGATAATGTTTAGTAGAATCCATTGGAACTATATATAGGAAATCGTTGATTTTGAAATATTACATAATGATTTACATTAATGAGAAGGCTATGTGAAGGATAAAATCCTATTATTTTGGTAAGGTAGTGATTATATGGATTTTATGAAATAAATCACAATCAAGATAACCCAACATTATGTGGATTTTGAATAGATGTCCATCGGGGTAAAAAATCTAACATAGGTGTGTCGGGCTCGACATGAGCATCACCTGACACACGAAAATTTCACATACTGTTAACAAAGATGGATACTCTAATTTGATATTATTTGAATAATTAATATTTTCATTAAAAAACAATTTCAATTATTTGAAAATGTTTTTATTATATGAACTAATTCCCAAGGAGACCATGTTTATAATTTTATGATTACCAATTCATTGATATTAATATTAATACTATGTTTTTCACAATTTCTATGATTAGAATTGTTTTCCATTATGTTATGATTAACTATAATGTATTACATTTCTTAAATATAGTTTCTCGAATATATAAAGGAAAAATATAAATTCATTAACCTAATGTAGATATTTCCCGTTTATGAATGATAATGAATACATAGCTACATCAATACATGAAACTGATAAAATCGATACCATATTTGGATAACATAATTGGGTTATAAGAAATAACCTTTCCCTTAATGAGAAGAATACTTCTCCATAATGTAGTGTATCAATTTTACATTACATTAGTAATAAGAAAACTATTTAATTTAATAGGGCTGCAAAAAAATTATGGCTGAAAAATAACAGGCACCATGGAGAATTTATTTCTCACAATATGTAACAAAGAAAATGATAATGTTTTCATTGTATTTTATCATCACATGGGACATACAGATCAATAGTGGAAAATTTTTCCACACACTATGGTTGATGATTAAATATAGAAATTTAATTTTTTTGATTTAATGCTGATCTTCTTTGAAATTTGTTTTCCTATAGAAGAACTTGTATATATAGATAGACAATTTCTGAGTCTAAGTCAATAGATAAATAAAAATGATTATATGTATGGAGACAAAATTATATAGTTAATAATGGATATAAAATAATATATATATAATTCTAAGATAATGATATAATTTTTTTTTAAATGATTGACCCGATTATTCAAAGGTAACTAGTCTACTAAACAATCTCATTATATAAGGTCATAATATAATGAGGTATCATGATATATAAATAAGTCTCCAAGTAATATGTCTAATATGGTAAGAAGAGGAGGAGAGGATGACAGAGTAAAATATAGATACAAGGAAGAATGGAATAATGTATTTTTACCTATTTTATAATTTTTAAAGAAACCCCATAGTACATTCATAAACGGAATAATAGTTTATATCGTTTTTAAATGGAAAAAACCAAGCTCATAATATGAAGATTAAAAAAACGTTTTATGTTATTAGTGGATAAACTAAATGGTTATTTGAAACTAACAAATGTATAGCAGATGATTCAATGGAATATACCTTAAAAGAATCTAATTGATCAATGTCAAGCTTATACTATTACTATAGCCAATTTGGAAGTATTAAACTCATATTGTATCTGGATTCAAGAATTATGTTGAATAATTTTTTGACCAATGATATTTCATTAATAATAAAGAGAAAAAGATCAAGGATTGTAATGTTTTTGTTTTCCAAGATGGATTTGAAAAGATATTTTTTATTTTTTTGATAGTAAATAAAATTAATAAAGTGGAAAATTGATTTAATTAAACCCATTATTTAGGAGGGATAACTCATATTAATTTTATGATGTTGGGATAAAAATGATATATTTATATTGTATATGTAACCTTGTAATTTGTTAGTGATATGATGTTTTATGTTATATTTGATATATTATATTATCATTTTCAAATTGAGGAATAAATTTGATAAATTTATATTTTATTAATGGTGTGTGGAGAAAATTTAATTTTAGAATATTACACATTTTCATTCTGCTTTTATGGTGATAAAGGCATTCATATATTTGGAATGTGACATTAAGAGATAGATTATGTTACTTGGTGTATCTATTGATAAGTTTGTTTTTAAAACTTAGGTTCCTTCCATAAGAACATTTAGTGCATGAATTTATAGAGACATATTATGGATGATTCTTAAGTTAGCTATGTATGAAATTTATTAATTTAAACATTGGATTAATTTTTAAGGATTTAAAAATTACGTTATTATTGGATGACTCATTATAACATATTTTCTCATAGAATATTTATAGATATAGGAAGAATACCTTTTCATTATTTTTATGATCCATTCGTAGCACATTTTATTGCATCATTCATAGAATTAGATTTTTTATAATCATTTAATCGAGTAATAAATAATGTTTGAATAGATTTAATGAAAACGAAATTTTGAAATTTTCCTATTGAAATTGATATATATCATGTAATTATATTTTTTTTGTTCTCAACTAATTTGGAAAAATAAATCCTCCACACTAGGAAAATTGTCTTGAAAACAATTTAACCTTTTAGACTTAATTTAATGTGAATCAAATGGGTTTTTAGATAATTATGGATTTATGTCTTATTGTTCATTAAATATTCAATATATTTCACCTTAAATTGAAAAATGATCACTATTTATTTCCATTATTATTTATGTATTTATTTTAAATCTATGTCTTTACATCCCACCATGGTTTTTATACATGGAAAACCATTAATGTGTTTTTATATATGAACATCATACATCCTAATTTATATTTTCATAATGAAGATTTATTAACCCATTTTAATATGATTGTTTCTAAAAAAGTCATTATCAAATATCAAATATTACATTACTGAGATAAAGATCAAATTTCAAGGACACAATTTATTTTAGGGGTGTAAAATAACACCCCAAATATTTTAAAACATGCCCATATTTTTACATTGTGTATATGAAAAATTTGAAATCAGAGAATAAAATCAAAAACCTTGATACATCCCAAAATATTGTTCTTCAAATTAAATAAATAATTTAAACTTCTTTCGATCCATGAAATATAGGATTTAAAAAAACTTCATACACTATTAATATATTTTTATTTAAAAATGACCATTAAAACCTAACCATCAAGTTGGATGTTATAAATAAGAATAATTAATGTATATCAATTTTATGATTAATAACAAAAAATAATGGTTAAATAATTATTTGAAACTAAACAAGAAAGTTTTAAAATAAAATGAGATCATTTTGATAAAAAGTATTTTTCGAAAATCATATTAAGTTGGGCCTTCCATACATAACATAAAACTAATTATAAACAGTTTTTTAAAATTTATTTGACGATTTTTTTTTAAATATGAATTTCATAATTATAATTTGGTGGTTTTTTGGATATTTTCTAAAAATATTACTATTTTGATGAAGGGTGAATCATACTTATATTAAATGAGAACTTCTTTTTTAATATTGATTAATTATACATATAAATTAAATTTTAAATTTATTTTTAAATTAATGTTTGATAAAAAATATTATAACATAACTAATATATGAAGTTTTAATCAATTTAATACTTAATTTTAAATAAATAAAATTTGGAATTTGAATAAGTTTTATTGAATAACCTTATTTCGTTGGCTTTTTATTTATCATATTAAATTAAATTCTTCCATTTCTATAAATTTAATTTAGAAAAAAATGATTCAAAATATTAAATGAAAGTAATTCATAATACATGAAAATGTAAAAAAAAAATTGGCCCATTGAAAATATTAAAAAACCTCCAAACAATTATTTTGGTTAGAGATTAAACATATTTACTTAGTGGTTAAAATAATATATAGGAGTTATGAATTTCCTAAAACATGTATAAATACAACAATATAATAATATTTCATCATTTTATATTCCATGGTTCATTAGTTATTCTTTTTTAATGATTTAATCCTGAGATAAACACGGGTATCACTTTTTCTATTAAAATTTTTATATATGTCCTCTCCACCACTTATGAATGGTCATACCATCGTATTCACTCTTAATAATAATAAATCCGATTGGTTACACCAAAACCAAAATATATATCTTCAATAAAACCCTCCCAATGTGTTAAGGACAAATGTTTTAATCCTAAATATTACCTAGCATAGAATTTGGTGTGGCGCAATTATAAAGATGATCCCTAAAGAAGAGGCAACTATCATAAATGAGAATTTATGTTTTTTTCTTCCTCCTAAATATATTATTAGTAAAAAATAATTATATAATAACTAAAATAACAACCATATAATGAGATTTTTTTGATTTGTTGACCTGTATCAATATCCCCTTAAATATATTTGGAAATGAAACCATTAATCATGTGTTTGGAGGACTATAGCCTCACAAACTGATGTAATTACTTTCCATTACTGACTCTCACAGTTGGGTATAATGATTGATTTTAAATATTTAAATTATATGTTAAAAATTATTAAACTTATTTATGTATAATATAAAATATAACTTCTTAACATCCAACCCATTATAAAACAATAATGTTGCTCGTGTGTATTGTGCCCTATCACATTACATACCGATATGATTTATATTTCCCATTTTAATTTTACACATACTTTAATAAGGATTCCTTGAATAAATATATATTATATTTTTTTCCTAAAAATACACTCATAAAAATTATTTCAGATATACCTTCTTACATTCCATGTCATTTTGGATATGATAACATCACTTGTGTGTACAATGAACTTCCACCCCATGAATCAATGATATTTTTTCCCAAAACTCATTACATTGAAGGTAAAAAATAATAAACGAAATAATATATATTATATATAAAATATTGTAACGAATTTTCAATAAGTGATATATTTTTTACCTTTTATTAATTTTGTACATTGAATAAAATTGAAACAACCATCATGTATACGTACGCTCCACCATCTCCATAAATGGTGTAATCCATATATGTATCTAAAATTCATAGATTAATGTAAATAAATATATAATATTTATATAGTATATTTATATCACATATAAAATAATATATAAATTTTAAACATGAAAAATATAAATATTAATAAATTTGTGAACACAATGTTATATGAAAATTGAAGCAATTATTACGTGAAATAATCATTTTAAAAGTGTATTATTAATAAATATGAGAAAAAATACTATTATAAAATTTTATATGGAATAAGATATATGATTATGTTTTTTAAATATATTTATAATATTCACATATTTTTTATACACGAGGTTTAGACACATATGATTAAAGACAAACTTGAGGTAAAGGTTAATCATATCACTTTTAATTCTGTGAGACATATTCTATATTCAACACTTATTACATTGTGTGTGGTATATAATACCATTTTATATTTTTTACCATTAGTATATATTTATTTATGGGTTTTAAGGATTCATTTGAATTCATCATTTGTGGTTTATAATATTCCAATGATAACATTTCTTTAAGAATTTATTTTAGGATCTGTTCATTATTCAATATTTTTTATTATTAATTCTCCCTTGGTAAAATAATTAATATTTATATATTAAAATTAATAAATTTAATTTGAATATTTTTATTTAATAAATTTTAATGTAATAGTATCAATTCCCTCTCTAAAACCCATAATATTATTAAGTAAATGATTTTATAAAATTCTATATTTACTTCACTCTTCATTTGAAAAATTCATTCTATTCAAATGGGATGTTTTATAAAAATGTTTTAAAAATGTTTTTTTAAATTATCCGAAGGATTTATTATAGTTAATTTTTTTAAATATGATTTATTTTAAAAATTGTTTTAAATTAATCTTATAATTATTTTTTTAATGAGATACTCTTTAGCATTTTACACTAATGTTAAAGAATTGTGGTAATAAAATTATACATCATGTATGGAATTCCCCACAATCAAGAACACTAATCGATTTAAATTTGATTTTATAATTTTACATTTTTATTTTGGTAATTATATCATAAACACTTTTTAAAAAATAATATTTTCATTTTGAAACATTCATTTTCAGTAAAAATAATTATGTATATTTTTATGGAATTCATTTTCATCAATAAAAAAACATATTATACTTAAGATCCACTGGGTAAATTTTGTAAAACCGTCCTTATTTTTTATTCAAATGGATTTTTATAATATTGTTTGGGGATGTACTATTTTTTACTCTTCACGATATTTCTCGGGATTTTTATGACTATTTATTGGGGTGAGTATTAATATTTCATATGGTTGTTTTTCAATATAAATGGTTATTTAAATAATGCTTCACCCATTTCTCATGAGTAATTCATTTGACTAATTATTTGATGGGTTGGTATAGGGAATATATATCCCTCAAAAAAATGGTATTTCTCATGAGAAAACTCAGTTGATCACATTAAATGGGTTTTTCCCATAGTTTTAAATGTTCGTAAGATATTTCATGACAGTATATTTATGATGTCCCGTAAAATTAATTCTACAATTATGATATTAGTTATCTATATCAATTTGATTAATTGATTAGTTGTATTATTCATGGATATTTTTCAAGATCGTGTGATTATTTATATGTTCTTAATTTATCATTTTTCATTCTGTCCATAATTTAAACTAATCATTTTGTAAATTCAATGTGTTTTCTTTTTTTACCATTCCATATTTATTATTATCATTTATTCCCTATAGTTTCTGTTATATGCATACCCTTTTTAAGTATATGAGATCACCCCATTAATAGGCTATATTTTCTCCCAGATAACATGAAGTGTTTTGTGATTGATATTTATGCATATGATAAGGGGAATAATGGAGTTCTCAAAGAAAAATGATTAATTATTTTATGAATTAAAATTTTAATTTTAATATCTTATATGGATCCAGGTTAGCAACAAAAATAATCTATTTTTTCATTTGTAATGTGATTTACATTATCTAGTTCTAAAGTAAAAAAGTAAAAATACACATTATTCTATAAGTTTTGGTTCCATTATATTCATGAAGACAAAAAAATTGAAAGTTATATTTTCTGAAGGATAGAAGGTTTATAATACAATGAAAATTTATTTATTAACATTTAATCATGTTTTTATGTAATTTACTCCAATAATAATCCTTATTATGTTTTTTTGTTTTACCACAGTAACTACTTTTTAATTTTTTTTAATTTAATATAATTAAATTTGTCTATATTAGAATAATATGTGCTTATACATTAGAAATATGAAATATTTTTTACCAAATAAAAATTTTGTCAATAATAAAATTTATTTTTAAAATTAGGTCAAGTAAAACGAAATTTTTTTTAAAAAAAAATCTTTATTTTAAAAATTGATTTTATTTATGGGATAAAATTATCATTGTCGTTGATTTCCAGGATAAAATATTCTTTTACTTTAAAATGATAAAATTATATGCGGATATAAATTAAATATATCATTGAATTTTAATGAAAGAATAAGTATTTAAAAAAATTAAAAAATGGTTCTTATATGAAAATATTATTTTTTTCATAAAATATTTATCAATGGATTTATAATTTCCATAAAATATTTTAAAATTCATTATTTATTTCCCATAAATATTTTGCCAATATTTTTTATGTTTTTATATCAAAATTATTTTATGAAAATGATAGAAAAATTACTATTTTTGTTAAAATGGTAATTTTTATTATTCAAATTAAAAATTAAAAAATTAAAAATAATATCATAAATTTTTCATAAAATAATATTTTTATTATATGTCCAAAAAATATAATTTTGTTAAATTAAATTTATTAATTTTTTTTAAAAGAATATATATTAAAATAAAACATATAAGGATAAACATTTTATGTTATAAATTTACTTTTAAAAAATTATGTGTGCATAATATCATTTCATATATATCTATAAATAATTGAATTTTTGATATTAATTTTAGATATAAATAGTACATATTATTATAAACATCTATCTATGATAAATTTTATTTATTATCTTAAAATACAATCCATTTTATCAAATTGATATTTTAATGGAATCATGTTTAAAATATAAATCATATAAAAATTTAAAATATTAATTTATATTAATTTATTATTATCCTTTTAATATAATAATGATTATATTTTTCATTAAATAATAATTTATTTTGATCATTTTATTAGATTGTTGTGTTCTTAGAGTGGTTTTAGTGACAATCATATTGTACAAATAATAGTTAATGGTTCCAAAATATTAGGTCGATTATATTTTATTGTACTAAACATATTTAATCCTCATTATTTTAAATATCATTCAATAAAAATCCTTTCTGACTGAATTCTTAATATATCATCCATTTGGGATATGTGTTTTAATATGACATATACCATAAAATTATAGGATATTTAAATGTTATGTAGCCTTTTTCATAAATAATTAATAATGTGTACTATAATGTACACCAATCATTATGTTATGTAGTAAAATATTGTCCCGAACAAACCTTTCAACATACTATATGAATATTAAATATATTAAACAATTGTTGAATCACACGAAAAATAACACTACCATTAACCCTAAAAAAATATTTACATCTAGTTTATATCGTAACCTAATAATCGATAAAAATAACAATCACAAAACTAGGATACACTTCACAAAATATATCATGGATGACATCTATATAAATTTAATAATAAATTCTATGGTTATCAATACAATCTAGGGAATATAACCAAAAAGCAATTAGACCTTAAACACATCAACATAAAGTAAATATTTATCCCAGTGCTTCTCTATAAATCAATCATATATTTCCAAATAGTTATCATCAGAAATATAACACCAATATTGAATCATATCTCATGATTATTGATTAAATTTAATATCTTTTTAAAAAATACATAAAAGTTATGAATAAAAATTCCTTAATTTTAAACAGGATCCTCATAAATTATAGAATATTCTAGAATATCCTTGATAAATGTAACTTTCTAATAAATATCATTATGAGTTTAAAGATTCAATTTCTATTATGATATATCACTAAAAAACATAGGTATGACTATGAAATTTTCCTTCAACATCACAACATTCATATAATATAATTTTAATCGAATTTTCTTATTCCCCTTTTTTTATTATAAGTCATAGTAGCATCTATATCAATACATTTATTTGATCAATTTTCATGATCCTATTTATACCAAATAGTATAAATAAAATACGGTTATCAATAAAGTCAAAATCAATCAGCACATGAGTATGAAAAATAAATCATAACATATAATTGTTAATGAAACCATCATGTAATCCATTTATAATCTAAATAGATACTAATTATATTAGTATTGTGGTTTATTGAAATAATTAACCTAATAACATGATGTTTTAAGTAAAAAATAGTAAATAATTATTTTAAAAAAGAATATGAATGACTAAATCATATCCATTAGAATTTTCTAACCATGTGTGCACTCGTAGGCTCACTCATTATAAACTTAAGAGGGGATTAAATTAATACTCAACCAAAATATTTTATGATGATTAGTCCTATATAAATATATTAATTATCCTCAACGTCTTTCACGTATCCATATTTAGATGTAGATTCTATGAAAATAATAAAATACAAATTTTACCAAAACTATCAGATGTTAACATACTTTTACAATCATCCATATAGTTTTTACTTAATATCTATAATAATAATCGCCAAAAAGGACTAAAATATTAATAAAAACATTTATACCCTCATTTTATTCTTTCTAAGAATGAAAAATATATATATGTTCTACATTTTAATTATATTATATCAATAATAAATCGATATTCCAAATTATCTAAAAAATAATAAAATGTTGGTTCTGTTGTAACACCCTCATAAATTCAAAGGAGTAATAGTTATTAAATTGTTTGAATGACACACAACATCAACCATTATAAGGTATGTAAACTCTCAAAATAATATGGTAAATTTAATATTTTAAATAAATTTAATATATTATATATATTTCAATGCTTGAAATAGTGTGTTGGCTGCATCGAATGTAGTAATGAGTTTTTTTGATAGCTTGTGATACATGCAATACCGAGTCTTACTGAAGAATAATATATTATTAAAAAATTACTATTTAATATAATAAGAAATTATATATCTATCAAATTATAATTCATGAATAGTATTAACAATAATATGAAAATATATGGTTTACACAAATAGAAAAATAATTAATTTGTTTTTAATATTTTAAATGAATATTTAAACCAATTGGATTTAATGAAAATGTCATTATGATACAAAATTTGACTTATCCTAATAAATTAAATTACTTACTATTAGTGAGTAATATTAATTAAATTAATATAATATATATTCAACAAATTATTTTTGATATTCATCAAATACATTATATATATATAAGATACGGAAATAATACATTTTTATATAAAAAATATATATTTTTATAAAGATTGTTTACGACTTTTAATGGTGCACCAACTTTTTAAAAATAAAAATTTTTAATTTTAATATGAAATAATAAACTTTTGTTTTGAAATAAAAATTTTAAAAATATTTTTGGGAGGTTTTTTATATTTTTTAGAGAAGTTTTATTTGTTGATAAATTATGATATAAAATTATTATAAATTTTAAAATATTTTTTCATCTATTTTATCAATAAGTTTAAGTTATATTTTTGCTGTGTATAAAGATTATTTAGGTAAATTCTAAATATATAAATCTAATTTATGTCAATTTAATCAATATCACATTGATATTGGTTAAAATTCATATCAATTTTTTTAAAAAATTCCACTCTAGAAACCAACTTTTTCATCTCTAATGCGGTATTGATATTTTTCTAATTGTATCCATAATAATTATTTGAATTTATAAATAAGTATTAGTCATTTTTAATCCAAAATATTTTTTAATTTCTATTAAATACATCTTAGTTTTTTAAAAAAATATTTTAGAATGTAACTAAAATTAAATACAGTGATTAAGAGAAAAATTTGAATAAATACGGAAAAAACCAGAAATATTAGGGAAAAACAAATAAAAACATAAAAAAAAATTCTGGCCTTACATTGACCATATAATCCTTTTAATTTATTTTAGATCATTATTTGATCCACTTTATTAGGAAGTAACATGATTGGGATTCCCTCTTTCAAAAATTAACAGGTATCACACTCCCTTTCCCATCTAAAAACGGATGAACCCACCTTGACATATTCAAACCCTTCAAGCCATTTGGTTAATAAAAAAATGAAAACATATCTTCCCAATATTTCTGCCCTTATCCTAGAATATTCAATTTCGAAACAAATCAAGGAAGGATATTATTTTTTATAAACCATAAAGAGTTACATGAAAAAGAGTTCATGTTCTTTAATAATCACTTTTGTTTCATTTATTATCCCACCATTAAATGATTAATATATTTTTCTCATATAATAAGCCATATATATTTAATAAATTTATATATTTTTTATTTCATGGTTATAACCTGCACTCACACACACCTCTGTCAAATTTTTTATGCCATCATTGTTCATGTGTACGATGGACTACCACCTCGCGAACTGATATCGTTCGTCCATCCATTTCCACATTACAACGACGTGAATAATGATGTATTTATACTTTATATATAAATTATATGATATTTATAGTGTATTTATTTTCTATTATTCATTTCAACAATGAAATTCATGATTTCCATTTTTTGGGAACACGCTAAATCTTTTGTGGATATGTGGACTACTGCCTCTTCAATGATGGGTAATTCATTAACACTATACATGGAAGTTATAAAGGATGGTTTTAATAAAAACATATGATTTTTATTATAATAATATTTTAATGGAATTATAATATTCATATATTAGCAACTTTCTGTACTATTAATATGATATTAAAATGAAAACATCATTCATGTGTACGTAAGACCTACCGTCTCATGAAATGGTGCATTTTATTTATATCTCCAAATTTTATGAATTGTTACAAATATATATGATAGAATATATATGATATTTAAATAATGATGTCAGTTTTTATATGATAAAATAAGGATCCACATATGAGGAACAAATAAAAATCAAGTTAAAACATACCCAAAAACAAGGCAATTAACACCTAAAACAACTAAATTAATTGAATTTTATTAATGAATTGGTTATAATATGTTATAAAAATTAGACATATGATATAATTAATATTACTAATGACATATCTTAATTTAAATACATGTTTTACACAATTATACATTATTTTGAAGGATGATCACCAAAAATGAAATGCAATGTATGGGGACTTCTAGCCTCAATTTTATTTCTACGAGACATATTCCATATTGACCACTCATATATTTTTTGTGGAGTATGTAATATCCTATGGAATATAATATAATTAATATAATTATTTTATTTATATTCAAATTTTCATTTGATTTTATTTTTCGAAGGGTATCATAATTCAAATGATACTAATGAATGATGGGATTCCATCTCAACATTCATTCCATTGTGGACTACTATTTATTATGGACAAATTCAGTTTTATATGGGGTATATACATCCAATTTGATATAAATTATCATGAATAATTCATTATTCAGGGTATTTTGGGTTTCAATTTTAAATATTTCATATAATGGGATTTTAATTTAATGTTACCAAGTTGTAAATAAATTTCATTACTTAATTCATTTTCATTGATTTATATTACATCCTCATAATCCTTATATGATTATGTGTTTAATGACTTTTAATTACAATTTATGTGCATAAAATTATTTTATGGGTTTTTTTGACACACACAATCTGAAGTGCCCAGATCAGTGTGAATCACTGAGAGGGGGAGGGGGTGAATCAGTGATCCTTTAAAACTTTTTACTAATTGATTCTTAATCAATTAAACCTCTATGGCTGGTTAAGGCCTCGATCCACTCTTCTTGTATCTCTCAACCTTTCCCGAATGATGCAGTAATGAAAAGGCACAGGACACAAGGATTTACAAGGTTCGGCGCCAAAGGCCTACATCCTTGCCATGCTCTCCCAGCATGGATTCTCCATTATAACCTGTTAAAATTACAATGGTCGATTCAGAGTCCCACTGTATCTCTCCTAAGTCCCACAGGAGGGTCTTTATACTGCGTCACACAGTGTTACCAGAGTCCCACTGGCCTGCTCCAGAATCCCACTGAAGACTTCTTCTCCCTGAGTCCCACAGGGTCTTCTCCTGGCTCCTCGAGTCGCACGAGTAGCTCTTCTTCACTTTAAGCTTCTTCAAGTATCTTCAGCAGTCTGGGATAAAGACTGTTGGCCTTGCTATGTACCTCTGATCACTTGTGATGATCAGGTCTTCTCATCTTGCTCAGGTTTTATCTCCTTCTTCTCAGGATGACCTGGCTTCTCTCTTAAAGAATCTTCAACAGCCTCTGAAAAGGTCTGTTGGTCTTGCTCAGCAACTTCTGATCACTTCTCTTGATCAGGCTCTTCTCAATCTACTGCAAACTCAGACAAACAATATCGTTCACTTCATTCTAGCTCAGTCTCACTTCAATTCAACTTCATGCACTAAGTGCATGGCAACTCTTCATCTTCATGCACTGATAGCACGGGTTCTCAAATCTCTTCAAGATCTTCAAGTCTTGGACTCCTCAGATGCACACCACTGATTTAGCACTGTTCACGTGTGCACGTGCATGCATGCATGCATTCACTCCCCTTCTCCTCTTCTTGGTGCAGTAAACCCTCAGAGGGTGTAATTCTTTTCAGCACACACCTACTTCTCAAACTTCACACACTTTATGCAATTTGTCTACACACATAAATGTGTGTTCTTCTTTGTGTGGATGTCCTCCCTTTTCTTCTTCTAAGTGTATACACACTTCTTAGTGCACACACCTAGGTTCGGCCCACTTCTCTTCTTGTTGCACACACACACTTTAGTGTTCTTTTAGTTTGTTCTTAAAAGTGTGCACAAACAAGGCTACTGCCTTTTGTTGCTTTGCACATAAACCACCCGTAGGTGTGTCTTTGGCCTTTACTCCACTTCTTGCACACACACGGCCTCTTCGTCAATTGCAAACACAAATGCCCATAGGGTGTTCATTACTCTCTCTCCTTATGGGTGGTATACTGCGTCACCCGAACTCCCTACTGCCTTCAACAGTCGCGCAAGACCTCAAGGAGGCAAGGCAGTCGCGGGCGCGCAAGCTCCTCCTGCCGCAGGGCGCGCAAGTGCAACACCCGCGGGGTCTTCCTCCTGCCGCACAAGGGTACGGGCAGAGAGGGAACATGCCTCGGGCGCGCAAGGTGTTGCGGCCACGAGGTCTTCCTGCCACGCAAAGGATTAGCGCGCAGGGCTTCTACTTCGCGAGGCCAGGCTCTCACGGGACTTGGATTTTCAACAGAGTTTCAGAAAGCATATTCATGCCTCGGGTGCTCCTTTTATAGGCAAAGAAACACTTCTAAACATCCGCGTGATAATAACTTAAGTTCCCGAAAGTTTTGGATCTTTAAAAATCTTTCAAATCTTTATTTTTATCCTCGGTTCACGCGGGCTCTTCTCTTTTTTATTTTTCTCTACGTGCATGCGACTTAGAATGCATGCACGGCCTCTTCTCTTCCAATCCATGCAAAGGTATAAACCTTCACGGCCTCGGCAGCGTTGCTTGCCTCGGCCGAACTTCTAAATCCTCATTTGTTGCATGCATGATCATTTTATAGCATGGATCTGTTCAGTAGGTCCAGACGAGATCAATGGAGCCTTCGGCTTCGGAAATGGTGGTCGGCAGCTCAAGAACGATGCTCGGAGAGCCCCTGGTTCGTCGGCAGCTCGCGGGAGACTTCGGGGTGGCTCGACGAAGGAGACGAGCCGGGAGCCGTCGGATCAAGCGTTTGAGATACATCGGACGGCCGGATTAAATCGCGGCACGCGGCAGATGAGATGAGCGGCTGCGATCTAGCGCGCGATGAGACGGACGGCTCAGATCTGTCCCGGGTGAAATTTCTGCGTCCCACATCGAAACGGGCCGCGATATTTCCGCGCTTTATCACCCTGGTGCTCTCCACCACACTTCAGTTGAACTTCTCCCCTCCCGGTGCCGCCCCGCACCGATTTCTCTCTGCGGGCGCGCTCTGCGCCCACTCTCTGCTCCCTGCGGGCGCGCTCCTAGCGCCCACTATGCACACTCGGGTGCGCGGGCTTCACCACCGCGTGCCCTCGGGGCTTATACACGGCCCCGACCCTTCTGCCTCAGGGAGCGCCTTGGCCTTGAGGGTTCCCCATGGGCGTGGCGCCTTAGGCCCATATGTGCCTTGGGTGATCCCTCGGTTGGCCTCCTTGGTGGCCATATTTTTGGCTAAGTGTTGGATTAAAACACTATTAGAAACAAAGTTCTCCATATGAAACATGCCAAACCAAGTGCCCTTCTTTCTTCCTCCCATTTCTTCTTCATAATAATTCTTCCAATCTCCTCAACATATATTCATTACTTAGGAGGGAAATTCTTGAAGGTTCTTCATCAACCGAGCTCCTGAATCAAATAATTCTTCAATGTTCTTCATTGATCTAATCAGAGATCAAATTGGATCTTCTTCACATTCACATGCACTAAGTGTTAGTGCATGGACTTCTTCAGCTCACTTCATCCACTTAGGACTTGTGGACGGATCTTCTTCAACTCCTCATGCATTGTCACTACAATGTATGGTCTTCTAATCATGTTGTGACATTGTATCTAGTTGATACAAGTTCTTTGAACTTAAAGATCAGCTCAACAATTGTCAGATGTTCATAGAGAATGTTTCAACCACAACATCCTATGTCACTTAGTGAATCTCCTAAGTGACATGCATCTTAGTACCATGACCATTCTCCTTTCCTCAACAACATCATCACATCCTTTGTCATTCACATATTGACTCTCCTTGACATCCATTCATTCTTTAACATCTTTTGATCAACAACATACCTTATTGACAACAAATGCAACACAGTGCACTTCACAATCCATTAATTTATTTACTCACAATTCTACATGATTTTTAATTTAAGGGTTTATCTCATAATTTCTTTCTAATTGAGATTATTGATTCTCTAATATTTTATTAAAGAAAATTATATAATTTTTTAAAAATAAATCCATAAATTTTTTATCCTATACATAATAATTATATTTTTAAATTAATAGTTCTAATTTTCATCTCTTTTCTATTTCAAATAGTTTAGAAAAATATTTTCAGAAAACTGTACTCCATTTCTCTCTTTGGTAAAATATCTATATTCTGTCAAACCCATGTTTTGTAAAATGTTTTCCAAAATTCTTTTAACCATTTTAAATTTTTTTTTAATATATTTTACCCATTTTTTATCTTATAAATTTTTTCAATGGAATATTATTTTCATTTTTCAAACACTTTACTTTTCTAACTTTTTTATCTTGCAAAAGGAAGGATCCTTTAACCTTGTATGGCATTTACGAATTTACCCACCTTCATTTCATTGAAGCATAATTTTAAAATTTAAAATGTAACCCTTTATTGAATTTATTTTAAAAAGTATATTTTCAAAGAAATAATTTTGAATATGCATTTTAAATTAAAAATAATGTTTTCCTAATTTTATAAACGAATATTTTATAGTAATAATATTATTCTAGAAAGAAACAATTATTTTTATTCCACATGGGATTCCTTGTTTTGATCTCATCTATATTCCTCTTCTAGTAATTTTTTGATTCATTTTTATGATGAAATTATTGATATTTACTAAATAGATTCATTTTTATTGACTTTGAAATATCCACATTTATGTGATTATTAGATTGTAATTTTCTAATCAATTATTTTTATAATTTTTTATGTATATTTTTAATTATTAAATTGTATACCATATTTACATAAGGTACTTTTATTGATAGTAAATTGATTATATGAGGAAATATTAAGAAATTTGTATTCTTTATATGATATAGATATTTTATATGTAACATTGTTCAGTAAAAAAATCTATATTTTCTGTGTGAGGAATGTTTTAGGCATACACTATAAAGGTATAAAAAAGATGAAAATAGGACCCTCAAGGCATTTAAAGTCCAATGATATGGAATCAATTTGTGAAAAAACCCTTTTAGTTTTTTTTCAACATAAATCAGATGGGATTCTACCAACTTATATACACATACTTGAGGGTAAATCTCTATGGTACATTGGACTATGTGGCAGATACATGACTCTGAACAATTAAGAATTGCCTTCATTAAAGTATTGTGTTTATTATCCATGAGATTTTCACTATTATGAATTCTATTAATGAATTTTATTCTCTGTTTATTAATTAAATATCATGTTTATTTAGTTATTTTCCTTTCTATATTTACACTTCATAATATATTTATGTAGTCATGTTATTAAAATGACATGTGTGTTCAGTAATTTACATTTCCTCGTATTTTACAAACACCCTTAAAAGTATATTTATTACATGGCATGTGACTTTTAATATTTATTTTTCCATAATAAATTTTCATGTTAATTCATTATTTCACCTTATATACTTAACTCTTACTGATAATAAGATTTCAACCATGTTTTTTTCATTCCCCAAGATTCTATGATGTGTATAATAAAGATATGAAAAGATACACTAGATGGGAAATAGTTATTATTAAAAAATTATATTTAAATTTGTGTATACAATTTTTAATAAAAGGCTCTTGTATGTATCTTGTTTAACAAGACTAATAAACTTATCAATCATTTAGGATTTGATTCTTTATAATCAATACAATATTATTATTACAATAACCAACTGTAGGATTACTAGGGGTTGGGTACTACAATTAGTATCAAAGGGAGGTTTATTAGAGGCATTAGAAACATGATTTGGGGAAAAATATAAGGGAAAAATATCATAGGATAATTATTGTGGATTATCATATAATCTCATATGTCCTAATTAAATTATAAGTTGTAGATTCTATCATTAGACAATGAGATTAATGATGACCATAATTTCTATTACTTAAACATCACTTTTTAGATATTATGGAATCGGTGTTTAATGAGATTACATACATTTTGGATAATTAGTGTAATTATATTTTTCCGTTGAAAAGTTATTTAAAGAATCAAACATTTACATTTTGTAGACACACTTTAAAGGGATTAATATCATATTAGGTTAATATGATCATTAATGAAATTTTAAAAATATTTAAATAATATTATTATACTTAAATAATTGATTATTTTCAAAATACGTGAAAATTGGATATATAATGATTAATGTAATTACAAGGATTATCATTACTAATTTTAAAAAATTTATATGTATTATATTAGTGTACTTTAGAAAAAATATAGCATTTATATCTTGTAAAACCCCATCATATCCAGAAAGTCTATAGTGTTGAACCCATAACTAAAGTAAGATCAGGGTTTAAAACCAACCACTAACCTATGAAATTCCATGATTAAAATTTCATTATTTATAGTTCAATTATGTGACGTATAAATTTAAATTAGTATCCAATAGTATTAATTTTTTTAAGGTATTAAGGTATTTAAATTAATTATTTTGGGAAATATTTAAACACATATAAAAAAGTGTTTCAATCATTTATGTATCTTTTGATTCATTAAATATAAATTTTAGTTCATTATGAATAAAAGTATGTTTTTTGGTAATCATTTATTGGCGTAATGGGAAAAAATTGGTAATTGATCATAGAAAAACCAAATAATAAAAATTTTGTTTATAATAAATAAATATTACAGTAAATATTTTTCTCTATATTTATAGGATGTAAAATATTTTCTTAATAGTATGAAAATGATCTTGAATTTTTTTTATCATTATACCTTTATTTGTATTCAACATGTGGTCCTTCAAAAAATCACATAATTATGGATTTGGGTCCCTCAAAATTTAATTGGATATATACTTATTTTTTATTATTGAACTCAATATCCCTTTATGATTGATTACTCATTTAGAAGTAGTCCATATTCTAACTTGTAACTTTTAATCTACTATATAGATAACTAGTTATATTGTATCCCTTATGACTATTTTGCATCCCATTCTCTGATATTAACTTGATATTTTATTAAAAAAATTCTAATGTGTTTTTTCAAAACATTAATTTCTAGATGTCTGTAATTTTAATCATAATATCATTTTTAAATTTTTAGGATAAAATTTTCATAATATTGGATGAATTTAACACCATAAAATTCAAAAATATTAACTTTTATTCTATATTGTGTATGACACACAACACCAAATATAGAAAAAAATATAACCTCTCAAGAAATTATACATTATTTAATATTTTATAAAAATAAATATATTATATATATATATATATTAAAATTAATGAAATAATGTCTCATCTTTTGTGGCTCAAAACAACAGGTTTCCTTAATAACATGAATTACACACAACACATAGTTTTTCCAAACATCAATATATTATTAAAATATAATTATTTAATAACATAAGATACAACCTAGATGTTAAATAAGTATATATGAAAAATATTAAAAAAAACTAATTTAAAAATATGTTTTACATAAATTTAAAATGACCTCACTAATCATTAATTAATTATTATTGAATTAAAAAAATTGAATATAAAGGAAATGTTTTTATGATCACAAAGGAATTATATCATAGTAAATTAAATTAACTACTATTATTTATTGATAATAATAAAATATAAATATTAAATATTGAATAAAACATTTTTTAAAATCATATATTATATTTTATTGACATAAGATAATAACCAATTATACTTTATGGATAAATAATAATATTTTTATAAAGGTAGTTTTATTGAATTTTAAGGGAACATCTATTATAAAACAAAATTTCTAAATTTTCATAAATATTATATAAAAAATATATACTATACTTTTTAAAAAATAATTTAAAAAATATATTTTGATGATTCTTTTAGATGTTTTATGAAAACATTTAATTTTTGATAAATGGTGAAAAATAAAGAATTGTAATTGAAAATTGAATTTTTGTCCAATTTATTTATAGGAATAATTTATATTTTTTATCATAACTAATATTTATTATATAAATATTAAATCCCTTAAAAAATAATTTTTATTGGAAAAAATTTCATATTTATATTTTATATAACAAAATTTAAGTGTTTTGAATAATTTTACTTTAAAAAACTAATTTATCCTTAAATCTACAATATTAATTTTAAATAAAAGTATGCCACTTATATGATTTGAATTTTGAATAATTAATTTCATACTTAGAGTACATATAAATTATATTTTATATTATGGTTAACTTTTTTATTTTAAAAACTAATTGTAAAATCAATTAAAATAAATTACATTGATTAACTAAAAAACTTTTTAGAAAGGGACTAAACCTTAATCCTACGTGCCAAAATAACATATAAACATATAAAGAACTTTTTTTATGGAAATATATACTATACTATCCTTTTAAAATAATTAATTGTTTTATTGGATCCACATTACATGGAAAAACTTGGGTGGAATTCCCTCATTCAGAAATTTACAAAAATGTCCCTCCTCATCCGCTATAAAAAAAGAACTCAACCACTGACACATTCACACATATCAGAGAATTTTTTTCTAATAAATACCAGGATAAAATATCTTCCCAAAATCCCTAGACTATACCTTGAAGCCTAAATTTGTTAATAATTTAATCTAAAGAAGCCTTTTGGTTTAAAACCAAAGGATTTCCCCAAAAAATAGGTAACATATTTCAATGATAACTGTTTTTTCATTTCATTATCCACTCCATAAATTATTCATATTATTTTATAATATAATAATTTGATCACATTTAATAAACTAATTATTTGTTATGAAAACATTATGATATAAACTAACACGTACTTCCATCAAATGGGATACACATTGATCGTTCGTGTTTACAGGTGAATGTCATCTCACGAACTGATGTTGTTCAATATTCCATTAAATCATTCCATGGTTTGGAATAATTATGGATTTATATATTATTATTAATATATATATGATATTTATAATTAATTTATGATTATTAAATTTATATTTAACACATGATTGATTATTTTCCATTTTTTGTCAATTCGATAACATTATTTGTAGATGTGTGGATTACTTCCTCCTCAAATCGGTGAGAGCCAATCACACTATAAATGGAATTTATAATGTATATTTTAATTACAATATATTATAAATATTATAAAACTATTATAATATAATTTTTTATACATATATATTGTTTAAATTTCATTCTTTTAATATGATAATAAAATTAAAACATTGTTCATTTG
Organism: Viscum album; assembly: GCA_963277665.1. Taxonomy (NCBI): domain Eukaryota; kingdom Viridiplantae; phylum Streptophyta; class Magnoliopsida; order Santalales; family Viscaceae; genus Viscum; species Viscum album. Next base: position 879,429,474 of record OY728148.1, on the reverse strand, counting down.
TACGTACGACTCTTCCTCTCCACGAAATGTGCATTTATTTTATTGATATGAATTTTTTATATTATTAGAAAAACAAAAATATTTTTTATATATTATATTTAAATTATTAGTTTATTTTAATATATTATAAAATAATTATCATAATAAGATAAACAAATAAATAAAAAGTCAAAACATACTCAAAAAGGTATTTATCATCTAAAATAATTAATATAACAAAATATTATTAATGAAAAAGATATAATATGTTTTTAAAGACTATATATAATATAACATACATTAATAATTTTCTCATGTATGTTAATAAATTTTTCTAAAACATTATATAGAATTTTAAAGGACGATCATCTAGTAGGAAATACAAGGTAAGGGAATTTTTAGCCGCAGTTTTATTTCTATGAGAATTATTACATATTCCCCACACACTTATTTTTATTATTTTAGATACTATCCTATGAAATTTTATATAAAAAATTTAATTTATTTAATTCTATCAATAGTTTTATTTATGTAACTATTTCAAGTTTTTCACTATTTAATGTTTACTTGAGTAGTAAGGTATTTCATCATAATTTACATTTCATTGATACATGTTCATTATTATGCAGAAATTAACATTAATATTTTTTATATACTATCCATTTAAATTTATTATCATTAATACTTTATTTATCATGATATTCCAACTTTAAATATTAATTTTTTCATCTTAGTGGATTGTAACATAATGTTACCAACTGGTAATGAAATTTCATAACTCAATTCCTTCCCATTGAGTTATATTACTTCGTCGATGTCATTATATGTTTATATGTATAATTTCGTTGAATATGTAGTGATTTATTTATAATTATTTTTTGTGGATTTATTTTTTATAAATATAATCAATTCGTTAATTAATTCAATCATCATCATTATGATTAATTTAAGGGTTTAATTCCAAATCTCATTCTATTATACATAGTTTATGTAACATACAGGATAAATGAAGAATATGAAATTTTCATATTTATTGATATTTGATAATTAAATATTAGTTTTTACATTAAATAGGTTGCTATGTTTAATAGCGTACCTGATACGCAACAACGGGTTTCTTTGAAATATTACGTTGCACACTAATAATATAATATTATTATTTTAAATAGTAGTTGAATCCTAGATTTTTTATTGGAGGGAATGAATAAAACTAACTACAATATGATTATACTTGTTTCTTAAAAGTATTTACATTTATCCAATTAAAGTTAGTGGCTAAAAATGTGAATGAATCTGATTTTAAGAATAATTTACATTAAAAGGATGATTTACCGCCTTTTAATGGAGAACTCTTATTAAATCTAATTTTGGTCACATTAATAAATTCTATTTGACCAAATAAATATTTTATTTATAATTGGGACATCAAAATTTACTTTGTGTAAATTTTTGGATTTTTTTAAATAAGGTTCATTTTCTAATGAATAGTGAAAATATTGTAATTTAATTCCAAACCGTGTTTTAATATAATTTATTTATATGGATAGATTACCTTTTTAATTGGTTTTAATGTTTAATTAGAATATATTTTTACCATTTAATCTAATTTTCATCAATGAAATTTATTTTACAATGAAATAAGACATAAACAAGTATCAATCTTTTGATAGTTATTGTTTCTCACAAACACCCTATTTGTTTTGATAATAGGAATTAGTTTTAAAATTAATTTATGCCACTTCAATGTTTTGAATTTGTAAAAATAGACATCATTTTTTAATTCGGAATATCAAACATATCTTTGGTTGAATTTTTGGTATTTCTCTGAAAAATATCAATTTTTTATGAATAGTGAAACCACTTAGTGGTAGTTTAAAAAACTGACGTTTTCATTTAAATGAAATTTTACCACTTCTGGGAATTGAATTTCAAAAATAAAACATACATGGTTGTGATCAAGAAGTAAAATTTGGTTTATTAAGATGAAAATAATTTTTTTTGTGAATAATAACGTTTGACTTTTATTTACCACGGTTAAAGGTAAATAGGTTAATTCAAGCTAAAAAGAATATTATAATAATTAAAAATTACCTTAACACTTGTCCAAACATTATTGGTTGAGTCATTAATGACTAAGGGAATCTTTGGGTTGATTTTGGAACCCCATTGAGCCACTTGGGTGTGATAATGACAATTTAGATTAATTAATTTAATGTAATGTCAAAATTGACATTAACAAAAAACATTTAGTAATTAATTTTTTTATTGAGTTATATAAGTCATATTTTCGACTATAAATATTAATTGGAAATATATAATGATTTCCTACATCATGGTATTTTTTATAATTTTTAGACAGCAAATAAAATATATTATTTCTGACATAATAATGATACAATATTTACCTCATTAATAAATCATTTAAATAAATAAGATTATAATGATTAAAATAATATCCAAAACATGTCAAATTATGATTGGATTATTTTCTTTCGACCATCAGTCATCTTATATTCATCTTTAATGTTTTTTGGACCATTATAAACAGAATATAATTACATAATAAAATAATAGTTTCACATTTTTTTAAAGAGCCCCCCCTCCCCCTTATAAAAAGAGACCACTTCTATCCAATTTTGCACACCTCTCAAGCCATTTGTCTCATCCAACCTCAGCCCAATTATGCTCCCTACATCCCTCTCCTCTCCTTATAAGCCATACCTTAGGAAGAAGGAACTTCAATAAGTCCTTTTGGTTCTAACCAAAGGAAGTTACCCAAATTAAAGGTAACAGTTTCTCTTAAATTGTTTTCTTTTATTTTACTTATAAAACCCCTAAACTTTTTATATTCCTTTTCTTGTAACGAAATCAGTATCCTAAATATTCTAGTATTTTTTTATGAGATGTATTCAGGACACACATACACACACCTACATCTAATGGATGAATAACATAATGTTTCTGGGGATGGAAAACTAATGCCTTACGAAACGTTGATTGTTCAAATATCTCCAAACGCCTCTCATGGTGGACATTATGATAGAAATATATTTATATATGATATATTTTTTTTTATGTTTTCTTTATGCTTCTATTTTTTCATTTATAGCACACATTTATGGTTTCCATAGTGGGTAAATATGATAATCTCGTTTGAGGAAGTGCGGACTACCGCCCCATTAAAGTGATTTGATTTGTCAATGACTTATGTGGGATGTATAAAGGATGGATTTAAAGATATTATATATGATGCTACACTGGAATTATAATATACCTGTGTATCATTTTGTTTTATTTCCATTATAATAATAAATATAAATGATAGTAGTGTTCATGCGTACATACGACTTATTGTCTCCATGAACGGTGCATTTCATTTTTACCTATAAATGTTATGTACTATTATAAATACATGTATATAATGGATATATATGATATATATGATATCAAAATCATTAATATCATTCTGGATATAAGGAACCATTGACCACATGAACAACATGTGATTATAAGAAGTCCATTCTTGACTCAAGTAACAAATATCGACAAAATGGACGTTATTAACTTAAATGATTACATAATGTTTATAAAATGGTAATAAGTGATATAAAAGGAATGATAAACTTGAAAAAGGTTCTTAATCATGTAGAAATTAACATTGTTTTATTATTCAGGAGATTAAAGAATGATCGACTCAAGTTAAACACAAGGCAAGGGATCAGACCTCTCTCTTTCTTCTCAAATACTCTATTTTATGACATTTATATTATGCTCCATATTCTTATGTTGAAGTATTTCTTTTATATTCACCCTTATTTAATTTTTATTTTCATATGATGAGAGACCCCCTCTTACTCTCATCAATTCATTTTAATAAATTTTATGTGGCGCCGTTAGGCTGCAAAATTTTTGTAAGGGTTTTTCTTATCCCACTTTAAATTCCGTGAGATTTCCATATTTCACCCCTTATTTAAAACATGTGGTGTAATTTTTTACATCCATTTGATATATATATATATATATTATCTTGATTCTATGTATAATCATGGTATTTTATGATTCATTTGGTGCTTATTAATTTTTGGTCAAACAACTCAGTTGATTACAACGTGGTAAAGGGTTTCATCTCACATTTTATTCTCGTGAGATTCATGCTATATTTTCCACTATTTCCTTTTGTGTGTGTACTGGCCATGATTTTACTCTTTCTGTAATATAAATTCATTTTTTAGTATTTTCATGATCATTGTATGAATCTTCGTTCATGTGGAATATGTTTTGTATGTTACCAAGTCGGTAAGGGAACCTTTGACCCTCCTCTATTTAAAAGACTTATTTTGTTATGTATTTTAATACACATATTATTATGTTGGGATATGTTCTTCAATATCCTTACTGATGTAAATTTTATGTCCAAGTGATGAGATACCCTTTTTATCTCATCAACACATTTTCTGAATTTTAACGTGACGCCATTAGGCTGTCGAATTTTTACAAGGGATCTTCTTAACCCAATTTCGATTCTTTGGGTCAATCTTTTACTTTTCGAAAATTCCTTCCTATGAATTTGTGTGAATTACCTATAATTATTTTACACTTAATATCCACTTATATTGGGTGTATTTATGTTTTTCACGCATAATTATGTGATTGATTTATCCTTAATTTAAGGATGTCGTCTTTATAAGGGATTTCATCTCAATATACATTTCCATTGATACTTCATTGTTGTTATGAACCAATTTACTCTTATATGGTTTATATACTGTACTTTTTCATTTATATCATGAGTCCCTTTATTCTCATGATATTATAATATTTTGATTAAATGTTGTTCCTCATTTATTTGTATTCAAGCATCTCTCATTTTGCAAAAAAGACATTAACTAAAATATCATTTTAAATGTTTTAAAGATTTATTCTAATAAAAATTTATCAATAATTTACATGTTTTCAAAATGTTTTAAGGATTTATTTATATGTACATTATTGTTTTAAAATTTTAATTCCTTTAAATGATTCAAAGTGGTATGAGACACTTTGTTTCAAAATAATATCTTTATTTTATGGTTTTGAAAATGGTTTGCTAAAGCATTGATTTTACCAATATGTTGAAATGATATTTTGTGATTGCAAATGAAATTTTGAAAGTGAAATGTTTATATTTTCAATATTTTATGAGCTATGATTTCATGATGGTACATGGAAATTTGACGGGTGGTTACAGGATTAACCAAATGATGGGTGGTTCCGTGAATACTAGGACGGGTGGTTTTGTTATAACCTCCAATGCATTGGGTATGGAAGTCGGACAAATGGCTATTCTATTTAGTGATATGTGTGGAAGCCGACCGTATGGTTATTCCATTTATATATGTTTATGACCTAAGCTACCTTTATAAGTTATGTGTTCTTTATATGGGTTTTATGGTAATCTTTTGGTTACAAAAGTGTAAGTAATGATCATTTATTCATTGAAGAGTATTTACAACTTCATAAAGGTGAAAAGTATTACTTATGTTAATGTATTCATGGATTACTTGTTTTTTTGAAAAACTAACAGTTTAACTTCTTTGTGTATCCCTTACTGAGATTTATATGCTCATCCCATGTTTTTGAAATGTTTTTCACAGGGTATAATGTGTAATAGGATCAAGGATGGGATCAAAGAAAACTAATGTTGTCTTAAACATGGAACTATAAATGACTCTTTTTTTAGAGTTCATGTTTTGTAAAAAAATCGATACTGGGAAGAAGTGTCTACATTGTAATATTTTGAAATGTAATAGTTATGGACTAACTCTCTAAAACTCTAAACCTGGAAAGATATTCAATGTGAATTATTCATTTAATTTAGTATTATGTAATGTTTAAGGCAGGGTCCTTATAGTTGGTATCAGACGTCGGTTTTGAAAAACTTTAGAGGTTAGGGTGATATCTAAGCATAAGTAACATAACCATAATGGTTAGTATATTAGAAAGAGTGGTAGTTATTTTGAATTAGTTTATGATAACATTAATAAGTATTTAAACTCCTCGTAAGATATTATATCATTATTTTATCGATATACTCACACTGACCTTTTTGGTTTTAGTAAATGGCTTGATCTAGCAGGCACCATAGTAACGGAGGATGTGAAGAAAATGGTGACAGTTTTCTGAAGGAGAAACTCAATGAAATGAGAGATTAAATGAGAACTCTTGTGTTAATTCTCAACCAAATATCTGGATTCATGATTGAAAACATAAAACTTGGTGATTTTTATAAAGCATCATATATTCAAGAAACAAATCATTATGGAATTTTATGTAATAATCATAAAGGTAAGTATGTTCAAAACCCATATGTGTCAAGGATGTGGAAAGAAACTCCTAGGAAAATTCATCAAAGAGTCGAGAATATGTTATAGATTTGGGAATGAAGGTCATAAAGCAAGAACCTTCCATGGAAAAATGAAGCATCTATTTGACTCTAGGAAATGGAAAGAAGTTATTTTTGAGGGATCAATTGAATGTTTTAATTATGGTGTGCATGGTCATTATAAAAATAGGTGTCCTATGAAGATTTTTCCGGAATTGGATCACCTGGATCGTACAAATATTTATTTAGCAATACCTAATTCCATTTCGATTGAGGATGAAGAAACTGATAACGAACAATGAATGGTATGGATTATTTTATAACATATGTTTTGATATTATTTAATCTTAAGATATGATTCATGATTCTGTCTGTAGGAAATAATTATTTCATAATAAGTTGAAATGGAATTGATAAAGGATCATGAAGAATGTTGACTGTGTAAGATGTCAACATATAAGGGATTCACGATTTATGGTAGATTTTTGGATAGTGAAATGATTATAAGTATTAAGGCTCTTCTGATTATGGGAATTACATTAGAAGACTTTTTATAGTATGTGTAACCCTAATGTGTGATTTATGAAAATTTTATTCAATGAATAATTATCTTTTCTTTTGTGGATATAGTTATAAAGAACCATTTCAGTTAATATGTTCCTTGAATTTGAGGAAATTATAGGTTAATACATTTTTTGGGATGCAAAATAAAAGTTATTCATGGTTAAAATATGATATGGTTATTTTTTATAAATTTATCTCATTTTGGGAAAGTTATAAAATTATATAGTTTTTGAAAATAGAAAACATGTAGACCGTGTGACAACTCGTCGCGTCGGACGAAGCTATGGGAATCGAACCCACAACCAATTTGCAACTGGTATTTATCACCTACCACTGGACTACGTGAAGTCCCTGGTTAGTTTGACTAATTATTTTACGTTATATGATTTTATGAATCCATAATAATTTTATTTTGGGTTATCTATGGAAATGATTAACCTATCATGAAGAATATTCGATTAGGATAATTACTTTTCAATATGAGATTTTAAGAGTAACTGATGTTATTTTGAGATAAATTTTAATATTTATCTTGGATGAAAATATGATTAAATCCTTCGGAGATTTGGGTTTCAATCTTAGATTGGATTACATTGAAGAATTTTATGGACAACTTTTCATTGAATGGACTTTGTTGAATTTTGGTTTTTGTTAGATTAATTTTGGAGATTATGAGTAGTTTTCATTATGTAAAATTTTATACTTTGGGGGGATTATCTAATCCTGTACTGAACATTTTGTTTTTAGGTAATATGTAATGATAAGTAAATATATAGTTCATCTTATGAGGATTATTTGATTTTTACTAAGATGGTTATAGCACTATTAATGTGAAAAATAGTCATTCTGAAGACTCGTCGTTTGGAGAAAATATGATTTTGTGTTAGAAACATTGTAAAAGATGAATGTATGCATGACAAGTAAGTAAATTTCCTTATGTTTTTAGGTAATCTCATAAAAAATTCCTTAATGAAAAGTAACTTCAAAAAAAAAACCTTGTCTGTTAACTTTTCCTACCGGGGAATCAAAGACTGTTTAACCCATCACAAGTTTGTGAATTTCTGGTGGTTAACATTCTCTTAAACATTTTTTTCTATCATTCTCCATCAGAACATGAAGGTTTTTTTTCTCCTCTATATCCTTGATTTCATGGATTCACAATATCTTTTGTCCAGGGTAACCTTTGTACTTATCTTCCGTTATTTTAATGTGATAGTTTTACTGAATCTTTTTTTTTCGATATGGGGCTTTCAATGAATTTCCTGAGCCCAATTTTTAAATTACGAGGAAGCTATTCCCAAAAGGGGGGAAGGATGTAACATCCCAGATAAATGAAGAATATGAAATTTTCAAATTTATTAATATTTGTGAATTAAATATTAATTTTACATTAAATGGGTTTCTATGTTCGATAGCGTTCAAGATACGCAACAACAAATTTCTTTGAAATCTTACATTTCACACTAATAATATAATATTATTATATTAAATGTTAGTTGAATACTAGATTTTTTATTGGAGGGAATGAATAAAACTAACTACAATATGTTTATACATGTTTGTTAAAAGTATTTACATTTTTCCAATAAAAGTTAGAGTCTAAAATTGTGAATGAATCTAATTTTAAGCATAATTTACATTTAAAGGCCGATTTATAGCCTTTTAATGGAAAAACCTCATTAAATAAAATTTTGGTCACTTAAATACATTCTATATGTTCAAATAAATCAGTTCTTTAGAATGGTGACATCAAAATTTACTTTATGTAATTTTTTTGAAATTTTTATGATAATGTTCATTTTCTAATGAATAGTGAAAAATATTGTATTTTAATTCAAAAATGTGTTTTAATATAATTTATTTATATTGTTAGATTAACTTTTTAATTGGTTTTAAAGTGTAATTAGAAAATATTTTTACAATATAATAAAATTTTGGTCGTTGGAATTAATTTTACATTGAAATTGGACATAAACAAGCATCAATCTTTTGATAGTTATTGTTTCTTAAAAACACGCTATTTGTTTTGATAACGGGAATTAATTTTAAAATTAATTGATGCCCCTTCAATGTTTTGAATTTGGAAAAATAGACATCATTTTTGAATTCAAAATATCAAATATAGCTTAGGCTGAATTTTTTGTATTTTTCTGAAAAACATCAATTTTTGATGAATAATGATACCACATAGTAGTAGTTAAAAAAAACTGACGTTTTCATTTAAATGAAATTATACCACTTCTGTTAATTGAATTTAAAAAATCCGGCATACATGGTTGTTATCAAGAAGTAAAATCGGGTTCATTAAGATTAAAATAATTTTCTGTTGAATAGTAACTTTTGACTTTTATTTATCGCGGTTAAAGGTAAATAGGTTAATTCAAGGTAAAAAGAATATTATAATAATTAAAAATTAAATTAAAACATATCCAAACCTTATTGGTTGATTCATTATCGACCATGGGCATCATTGCGTTGATTTTGAGACCCCTTTGTGCCACTTGGGTGTGATAATGATAATTTAGAGTAATTAATTTAATGTAAATTCAAAATTGACATTACCAAAAAAATATTTTAGTAATTAATATTTATATTGTGTTATATAAGTCATATTTTTGACTATAAATATTAATTTTAAATATAAAAAGATTTCCTACATCATGGTAGTTTTTTTATAATTTTGAGATAACAAATAAATTAAATTATTTATGTCATAATAATGATACAATATTTACCTCATTAATAAATAAGAGTATAATGATTAAAATACTATACAAAACATGTCAAATTATGATTGAATTATTTTATTTCAACCATTATTCATCTTATATTCATTTTAATTATTTTTCGACCATTAGAAACCGAATATAATTATATAATAAAATAATAGTTTCACACTTTCCTAAAGAGCCCCTCCCCCCTATAAAAGGAGACCACTTCTAACAAATTCCTCACAACTTTCAAGCCATTTGGCTCATCCATCATCTACCCAATTAAGCTCCCTACATCCCTATTCTCCCCATATAAGCCTTACCTTAGGCAGAAGGCACTTCAAAAAGTCCTTTTGGTTCAAACCAAAGGAAGTGACCCAAATTAAAGGTAACTGTTTGTCTTAAATAGTTTTCTTTTATTTTACTTCTCCAACCCCTAAACTCTTTTTATTACTATATTTTTTAACAAAATCATTTTCCTCAATATAGTAGGATGTTTTTATGAGAAGTATTAGAGCTACACATACACACACCTCTATCTAATGGATGAAGAACATAATTTGTTTGTGGTTGGAAAACTAACGTCTCACGAAACGATGATTGTTCAAATATCTCCAACCAGCTCTCATGGTGTCCATTATGATGGAAATTTATTTATATATTATATATATTATGTTTATTTTCACTTTATGTTTCTGTATTTTCCAATTATATCATGCCTTTATGTTATCCATAGTGGGTAAATACGATAATCGCATTTGAGGAAGTTCGGACTAAATCCCCCTTAAAGTGTTTTGATTCGTTAATGCCTTATGTGGGATGTATAAAAGATGGTGTTAATGATATTATATATGATATTATACTGGAATTATAATAAAACTATGTATCATTTTGTTTTATTTCCATTAAATTAAGAAATATAAATGAATGTTGGATCCATGCATACGTACGACTTACCGTCTCCAGGAATGGTGCATTTCATTTCTTACCTCTAAATGTTATGTACTATTATAAATACATGTATATAATGGATATATATGATATATATGATATACAAATCATTAATATCATTCTGGATATAATAAACCATTTACCACATGAACAACATAGGATTATAAGAAGTCCATTTTGGACTGTAGTACCAAATTTCGACAAAATAGACGTTATTAACGTAAATGCTTACATAATGTTTATAACATAGTAATAAGTGATATAAAAGGAATAATAAACTTGAAAAAGGTTATTCAGAAAGTATATATTAACTTTAGTTTTTTATTTAGGAGATTAAAGAACGATCGAGTCAAGTCGGACATGAGGTAAGGGATCTGTCCTCTCTCTTTATTTTCAAGTACTCACTTTTATGTAATTTTATTTTATCCTCCTTGCTCTTATCTTGAAGGATGTTCTTTTATAATCACCGTAAAGTAATTTTTATTTTCATATGATTAGAGACCACCTCTTAATCTCATCAAAAAAATTTAATAATTCTTATGTGGTGTCGTTAGGCTGCCGAATTTTTTTAAGGGATTTTCTTATCTCACTTTTAATTCCATGAGATTTCCATTGTTCACCACTTATTTATTAAATGTGGTGTATTTTTTACTAAAATTATATATATATACTATCATTATTCTATTTATAATCATGGTATTTTGTGATTAATTTGGTGCTTATTAACTTTTGGTCAAACGACTCAGTTGATTACAACGTGGTAAAGGGTTTCATCTTACTTTTTATTCCCGTGATATTAATGCAATATTTTCCACTATTTCATTTTTTTTATGTACATTCCATGATTTTAATCTTTGCGTAATATACATTAATTTATGATTATTTACATATTCATTGTATTAACCTTTTTTCAAGTGGCAAATGTTTTGTATGTTACCAAGTCGGAAGGGACCCTTTGACCCTCCTCTTTTTAAAAGTCTTATTTTGTTATGTCTTTTAATTCACATCTTATTATGATTGGATATGTTATTATATATAATTAATGATGTAAATATTATGTCCAAGTGATGAGATACCCTTTTCATCTCATCAATACATTTTCTAAATTTTAATGAGACGCCATTATGTTGTCGAATTTTTACAAGGGAACTTCTTAACACAATTTCGATTCATTGGGTTAAACATCAACTTTTTGAAAATGTCGTCCTGTGAATATGTGTGAATTACCTATAATAGTTTTACACTTAATATCCACTTATATTGGGTGTATTTATATTTTTCACAAATAATTATGTGATTCATTTATCCTTAATTTAAGGATTCTGTCTTTATAAGGGATTTCATCTCAATTTGTATTTCCATTGAGACTTCATTGTTGTTATGCACCAATTCACTCTTATATGGTGTATATACTGTACTTTTTCATATTATATCATGAGTAACTTAATTATCATTATATTATAAAGTTTTTATTAAATTTTATTCCTCAATTATTTGTATTCAAGCGTCTCTCATTTTGTTAAAAATTCATTAACTAAAATATTGTTTTAAATGTTTTAAAATTTTAGTCTTCTAAATATTTATCATTAATGTCCATGTTTTAAAAAATGGTTTTAAGGATTTATTTATATGAAAATTATTGTTTTAAAATGATCATTACTTTAAAAGCTTCAATGTGGTATGTGACACTTTGATTCAAAAAAATCTTTTTATTAAATGGTTTGTAAAATGGTTTGACAAAGCATTGATTTTCCCAATATCTTGAAATGGTATTTTGTGATTGCAAATGAAATGTTAATAGTGAAATGTTTATATTTTCAATATTTTATGTCTTGTGATTTTATAATGGCACTTGGACATTTGATGGGTGGTTACGTGATTAGCCAAATGATGGGTGGTGTTGTGAAAACCAGGACACATGGTTACGTTATAACCTCTAATGCATTGGGTATGGAAGTCGGCCGTAATACTATTCCATTTTGTTATATGTGTGGAAGTTGACCATATGGTTATTCCATTTATGTATGTTTATGTCCCAAGTTATCTTTATAAGTTATGTGTTCTTTATATGGGTTTTATGGTAATCTTTTGGTTATAAAAGAGTAAGTAATGATATTTTATTCAGTGAAGAGTATTTACTACTTCATAAAGTTGAAAAGTATTATTTATGTTAAAGTATTCATGGTTTACTTGTTGTTTTGAAAAACTAACTATTTTACTTCTTTGTGTATCCGTTACTGAGCTTTTTATTCTCATCCAATGTTTTCGAAATGTTTTTCACAAGATATAATGTGGAATAGGGTCAAGGATGGGATCAAGGAAAATTCATGTTGTCTTAAACAGGGAACTAGACATGAATATTTTTTAAGTTCATTTGTTATAAAAAAATGGATACTGGGTAGATGTGTGTACTTTGTAATATTTGGAAATGTAATAGTTATGGCCTAACTCTCTAAAACTCTAAACTTGAAAAGATCGTCAATGTGAATTATTCATTTAATTCAATATTATGTAATGTTTAATGTCGGGTCCTTATAGTTTATTCTTCAATTTATATTATATGATTCTATATAATAATACTTTAAAAAAACTTTTATTTTATTCTCATATAATTATTCATGATTTTTTAAAATCGTAGTTCCATTTTTCACTCTTTGGTGCAAAAAAAGGTTATTGAAAAAGTATTTTATCAAAACCTGATATGGGTAGAATAAGGATGAACAACAAGCTAATATGAAAATAGTTTTAAATTCGAATGATTAATCACACAATATATTGAAAATTGATAATAAAAAAATAATATACATATAAAAAATGGGAGACCATTTTATAAATAGGTTATATAGATGAAGGTTTTTCTTAATTAATTTATAATGATATCAATCTTTTTTACAGTGGATCTAAGTCTCCATTTGACAATATGGTTAATCATGTTAAGGCTTTCTTGCATAAAATTCATTCCTATTTGGATATATTTCATACTATACATAATGTTACATCTATAATAGTGCATATGCTTCATAATAAATTTATTTTTCAATAATAATATAATTACTGATGTTTTAGGATCCATATCATGTCCTCTATTTATATGGACTTTGATTCAAAATATAACATCTTTGTAAGTGTTTTTTGTAATCTCAATTTCCCCCATTGAGTTGGTATACTTCTGCTTTAACTAATTTAATATTATATAGATTTTAACCTTAGTTACATTTTATTTAATACTATATTTTCTTCATATTTGGTGGAACATTATATTTTAATTCATATATTTTACAATGTTAAAATTTAATTCTCTAATAGTATATAATAATTTTTAAAATTTACCTTCCTATTTTTTGATGGTTTATCGTCCTTGTAACTAATTTTTATTCTTGTAAATTTTATCCATTATATTTTGATACCAAATTATTTTTCACTCTCATATTTCATGTATATTTTCCCTATATAATAATAAAAATGATTTTCATATACATTATATTATTTGTTTTGTCTAATTTTTTTTCAATATAATAAAACTAATTTCCATCAATTCAGATAGAATATATTATCATTAACCCGAGATTTTTTTTTCGAATGAGGATTTTTTTTCATTTATTTGTTTTATATTTTTTTTAAATTAACCATTTTAATATAAAATTTAAATGTGGATGTATATTCCTCTTTATTATGGTTATCTTCAAAAATATAATTTTAATTTTTTTTAATTTGAAATCACTTTATCACCACATTAATCATACTTTATGATATATTTATTTTAAATTTTACAAGTTTTCAATTTTCTCTAATATTTTTTTATATATTTGTTTAAATCTTAGTAATATTTCTTTTTTAATAGGATTTCTATAAAACTCCATAAAATATATTTTTCAAAAAATTCAATTTTTTAACATAATTTTGTGTTGATAAATGCAAATTATTAACCAATACAATCCAATTATTTTTTTAGGATGTGTAATTTAATTCCATTCTACTATGGAAGAATTATTAATTACTTACATTGAATTTAATTTTTATATGCTTTGTATAAATATGAGGTAAATTGAAATGTTTCACTACTATTATCATTGTAAAATTATATCCTATAATTGATGGTTTTTAACCAAGATGTATCTCATTTGTTTATTGGTTAAATTGTTACCTTGACTATATACCCTTTATCTATAAAGTGTAAATTTTATATTATTTTTTATCTTGATTGATGGTTATTCACCTACAAAGTTTAAAAATAACATTGGGTACATATTTATTTACCATGGGATTACGTTGTTATGAATATTGATTATTTTATTATTTGATTCCATTTGAAATGTCCAGGAAACATATTTTCATTCCATGGGGGTTTTACTAAATTAAATGTTAATGATTTTTATTTGAATTTTTGAGAAATCCAATTTTAGTTTGATGGGATCTTTGCGGTATAAAAAGTTATATTTTTTCTATTGATGGCTTCATGAATCCAATTTTAAATCCAAGGGTTCAATATGATTTTATAAATTAATGATTTTTATACTAAACTCTATGTATGGATGATAACATATGGGGTCTAATATAAACCTCTATTGAATTGGATAGAATATTATATCTTTTGAGAAAAGTACTTATGAGAAAAATTTTATTTTGTGAAATTGTGGAAATTATTGACGTGGATCATGAATGTACTGGTTACCTATACTATTGTTTGTTCTATATTTGAATGATGTAATATTTTTAGTAATATTATATACATTATTATTTTCTTATAATGGGTTAGATTTTTTGAATTATCTTTCCAATACCTATAGATTCCCTCATTAGGTTTTATAAATCATTATTCCAAGATTTATGATATATGATTTTTTAAATTATTATTATATATCTCAATTAAACTCATATTATCATATTGTGAACAATAATTATATCTAATTATTTTTAGATTTATTTATATATAGTTAGAATCTACAATCACCTCTTAATTATTTTTTAATTCTGAATTTTATAAGGATGTGAATAACTTATAATAGTTATATATGGTGTCTAGTATGTCTTAATTATTAATTAATGTTGACTTTATTTTCATTAAAATTAATTCTAAATATAGTCCTCAAAATAACTAACATAGTTTCTTAACCCTAGTAAAACAAGACACAATGTTTTCTATAAATAAATTTCTAATATTTCAAGGTATAAAATCCAGAAGTACCATTCAGTTCAGTATTCTTGCTCAACTAGAATCATATATGAGCCTCCTATAACCGACAGATACAAAAATTTATAAATAATTTTTTCGTTAATAACATTATTTTATATGGTGTTTTCTTGAATATATTTCAAATTATAATTCATATAATCATGTTGAAAGAAAAAAAATTAATGATTCTCTAAAACGGTTATAAATGGTAAATATAAGAGAAGAAATAATGAATTAAATAGGATAACCATTGTAGAATGATCAGTATCCCAACACACATTACATTTAATTAATAAAATGTGAACTATTTGCATAAAAAATATATAAAGGTAAATAAATAAACTTAAATTATATTTAAATAACAATATTTCATAAAGATATACGGTAGTGTAAGTAAATAATGTGAAATAACTAAAAACACATGCAATTTAATCCGTAAAATTAGTATTAAATTTCTCCCTAGATTTTTTCATAGTAAAAATATAATGTATAATAAATAAAAAACATGAATAATGTATCAGATTAATTATTAGATGATATGTATCTATAACATGATCCACTATTACATCATGATAACTCCTCTAGATAGTTTATGTCTATGTGTAAAAACCCAACTGATTCTTCCTGAAAACAAACTCGAAGGGTTTGTATCGATCTTATTTTCCTCATGAGAATACTGATGCATCAAGGATATTATCTTCAACGGTTCCTAACCAGTATATTGAATGTATAAAATAATACCTCATAAATAAATTAAAAAACTTAATTAACAAAGAACATGCCTTACGAAATATCAATACATATTTAAGAATTCATATTTTTCAATATTTCCACAGATATTAAAATATCTATATAATTAATTACCAAATGGAAAATATTTATATGGTATAGGAAATGACCATATCCATGAAAAAATGATATGGATAAATGGGGGAAATTTAATGTCTTATGTTTGATGGAATGTGAATATTTCAAGGGGACTACAAAAAATGAATCAAAGGAAGTGAATTTCAATAATATCCTTCGCCAAATAAATAAATAACCATACAGAGTTAAGAAAAATGTGGTATCAATACAAAATAATCCAATTGATGTAAAAAATGGGTTGTTGTAATTGATGAATAGAAATAAAATAAATAATATTTCGAAAACATTTAATTGATGAAAAAATTTATTTCAAATTTGAAAATAATTTTGAATATACATTTCATTGAAAATCACATTTAAAACATTATCATTAAAAATAAACTTTTAAACATTCTAAATAAGATTCAATGAAATTAAGATAGATAAATATCTACATGCATGATGTGTAATAACATTCCTTTTGCAAGGTAGAATGTGTATAAAATATAAACCCTCAAAAAGAAGTTAAATTATTCCAATGAAAACATTTTAAAAGTAAAAAAATGTTAATTTTTTATATATTAATTTAAAAAATTTAATAATAATTTTGGAAAACATTTAAAAAAATGGTTTTTAATGAAAACAGGCCTATGACTGATGAGATAAATGGAAATAGGTTTTCTGAAAATACTTTTTTTATAACATGTTTTAGTACCAAAGAGTGAAAAATGGAACTATGATATGAAATAATCATGAATAATGAGTAGAGAATAAAATTAAAGGTTTTCTTAAACAATTATTATATAGTATCATTTATTGGAAATTCAAGAATAAACTATGTATATTAGAATGAGATTGTGAATTAAACCCTTAAAAGAAACATAATAGTGATGTTTAAATTAATTAAGGAATTGATTATATTTATAAAAAATATATTCACATAAAATAGTTATAATTATATCAATATATATTCAATGGAATTATACATATAATCTTATAATGACATCAAACAAGTAATATAACTTAATGAGAAGGAATTGAGTTATGAAATTTCATTACTAGTTGGTAACATTATGTTACAATCCACTAATATAAAGTAATTCATATATAAAGATAAAATATCCTGATAAATAAAGTATTAATGATGATAAATTTCAATGGGAATTATATACAACATATTAATGTGAATTGCAGCATAATAATGAACATGTCTCAATGAAATGTAAATTGTGATGAAATCCCTTACTACTCGAGTAAAATTTAAATAGTGAAATACATGAAATAATGACATAAATGAAACTATTAATAGAAATAAATAAACTAAATTTTTTATATAAAATTTCACTTGAAATAATATACAACACTAAAAATAAGTCACTGGGGAATACATAAAAATTATCATAGAAATAAATGTGGGACCCAGAATTCCCTTACCTTGTATTTCCTATTGGGTGATCATCCTTTAAAATCTTATATAATGTTTTAAAAAAAATTATTGATATACATGAGAAAAATATTAATGTATTTTATATTATATATAGTCTTTAAAAACATATTATATCTTTTTCATTAATAATATTTTGTTATATTTATTGTTTTTACAATTAAATACAATTTTTAATATGTTTCAACTTTTTATTTATTTTTTTATCTTATTATGATATTTATTTTATAATATATTAAAATTAAATAATCATTTCAATATATTATATAAAAAATATATATTTTTTTAATAATCCATAAAATTATGAGAAATAAAAGAAATTCTCCATTCATTGAGACAATGAGTCGTACGTACGAATGAATACTGTTTTAATTTTATTATCATATTAAAAGAATGAAATTTAAACAATATATATGGATAAAAAATTATATTATAATAGTTTAATAATATCTATCATATATTTATATTAAAATGAACAGTTATAAATTCCATTTATAGTGTGATTTAATCACACCGATTAGAGGAGGCACTTGTCCACACATCCATAAATGATGTTATCGTATTGTCAAAAAATTTAAAACAATCATTTATGAGTAATAAATAAATTTATGAATCATAAATTAATTATAAATATAATATATATATATATATATATATATATATATTAATAATAATATAAAGTCCATCATTATTCAAAACCATGGAATTCTTTCAGGGAAGATCGAACAACATCAGTTCGTAAGACGACATTCAGCTATAGCCACAAACAATCACTATGTGTCACTTTGATGGAAGTACATGTGAGTTTATATAATAATGTTTTCATAACACAAACTAATTATATTAAATGTGATAAAATTATTATATTATATAATTTTATGAGTAATTTATGGAGTGGATAATGAAATGAAACAGCAGTTATCATTGAAAAAGGTTACCTATTTTTTCGGGAAATCCCTTTTGGTTTATACCAAAAGGCTTCCATAGATTACATTATTAACAAATGTAGGCTTCAAGGTATAGACTAGGTTTTTTTGGAAGATCTTTTTTCTTAGTATTAATTAGAAAAAAGGTCTTGATAGGTGTTAATCTGTGAGGTGTTGAGTTCATTTTTATAGTGGATGAGGAGGGACATTCTTGGAAATTTCCGAATGAGGGAATTCCCCCATGTTATTCCCTGTAGTGTTGATCCAATAAAAAATATAATTTATTTTGAATGGATAATATAGAATATATTTCCATAAAATAAGTCCTTTATATGTTTATAAGTCATTTTGGCAAGTAGGTTTATGGGTTAGTCCCTTATTAAGATGTTATTTCGCTTAATCGATGTATATTATTTTAATTGATTTCAAAATTATTTTTTGAAATAAAAATTTTGAGCATAATATACAATATAATTTATAAAGACTCTATGTATGAAATATATTTTTGAAAATTCAAATCGTATAAGTGGCATAAATTATTATATTATTAATATTTTATATGGGACGAAAGATTAGTTTTTTAACGTGAAAATATTCAAAACACTTGAATGTTTTTATAAAAAATATAAATATGAAATTTTTTCCAATAATAAAATTTATTAATGGATTTAAAATTGATCTAATAAATATTAATACCTATAAAAAATTATAAATTATCCTTATAAATAAATTGGGAAAAAATGCAATTTTCAAATAAAATTCTGTATTTTTTACCATTCATCACAAAATAAATCTTTTGATAAATAATTCGAAAAGAATCATCATAATATATTTTTTAAATTATTAAAAAAAATATGTTATATATTTTTTATATAAAATTTATAAAAATTTAAAAATTCTGTTTTATAATAGAAGTTCACTTAAAAGGCAATAAAACTACCTTTATAAAAATATTATAATTTATGCTTAAAATATAATTTGTTATTATATAATGTAAATAAAATATATTATATGAATTTAAAAAATGTTTTATTCAATATATAAAATTTATATATCATTATTATCAATAAATAATAGTATTTAATCTATTTTACTTGGATACAATTCCTTTTTGATCATAAAAACATTTCATTTATATTCAACTTGTCTTTACATTCATTTATAATTAATTAAGTAATAGTGAGATCTTTTTAAATTTATGTAAACCATATATTTCAATAAGTTAGTTAATATTTTTCATATATACTAATTTATCATCTAGGTTGTATCTTATTTTATTAAATAATTATATTTTAATAATATATTATTATTTGGAAAAACACTGTGTTGTGTGTAATGAAAGTTATCAAAAAACATGTGGTTGTGAGCCACAAAATATGACACCTTATTTCAAGAATTTTAATATATATAATATATTTATTTATATATAATATTGAATAATGTATAATTTCTTGAGAGGTTATATTCCTTTATTTATTTGGTGTTGTGTGTCATATATAATATGGAATACATGTTTCTATTATTGAATTTTGGGTGTTAAATTCTCCAAACATTAAGTAAATTTTATCCTTGAAATATGTAGTTGATATTGTGATTAAAATTATCGACATATGGAAATTAATTTTTTGAAAAACCACAGTAGATATGTTTTAATAAAATATCAAGTTAATATCAGAGTAGGGGAAGTACAACAGTCATATGGGATACAATAAAACTAGTTATATACATAGTAGATTAAATGTTTCATGTTATAATATGGACTACTTCTAAATGAGTAAATAATCCTAGAGGGATATTGAGTTCAATAATAACAAATAAGTATATAGTAAATTAAATTTTGAGGGACCCAAATCCATAAATATGTGATTTTTAATGGACCACAAGTTGAATAAAAATATAGGTATTATGATAACATTTTTTTCAAGATCATTTTCTTAATATTGATTATTTATTTTACTTCATACATATATAGAGATAAATATTTATAGGAATATTTATTTTTTATAATCAAAATTTTCATTCACTGGTTTTTCTACGATCAATTACCAATTTTAAACCATTACTCTAATAAATGAATACTAAAAAACTAAATTTTATGCA
The DNA here is from genome assembly GCA_963277665.1 of Viscum album. NCBI lineage: Eukaryota > Viridiplantae > Streptophyta > Magnoliopsida > Santalales > Viscaceae > Viscum > Viscum album. Next base: position 879,408,419 of record OY728148.1, on the reverse strand, counting down.
TGGATCACTATAATTTATATTTAATGAATCACAAGATACACAAAATATTGAAACATATTTATATATGTCTCTAAATACTTCCCAAAATAATTATGTCAAATAAATTAATAACTTAATAAAAATGTAATACTATTGGATAATAATTGAAATTTATTCGTCAAATAATTGAACTATAAATAGTGAAATATTAATCATTGAATTCCTTAGGTACGTGGTTGGAGTTAAACCCATTATATTCTCTGAATTATGGGTTCAACAACTATATACTTTTTGGATATGATGGGGTTAACTAGATATAAATGTTTTTGTTTTTATAAACTACACAAATATAATACCTATAACATTTTTTAAATGACTAATTAGAATCCATGTAATGACATTAATCATTAAATATCCAATTTACAAGTATTTTGAATAAAACCAATTTTTTTTAATTTATAATAATATTATTTAAATATAATTAAAATATCATTAATGATTATATTAACTCGGTATGATATTAATACAGTTGATATGTGTATGTAAAATGAAAATTTTTTATTTTTCAAATAAATTTTCAGTTGAAAAATATAATTGCACTAATTCTCCAAAATGTATGTAATCTCATTACACACCAATTCCATAAAATCTAAAAATTGGTGTTTAAGAAAAATAATTTATGGTCATCATTAATCTCATTGTCTAATGATAGATTCTACATCTTGTAATTCAATTATGACATATGATATTATATGATAATCCACAATTACTATCTTAAGGTAATGTTCCCAATTATTATCTTTTCCCTAATCTAGTTTCTAATGTCTCTACTCAACCTCCCTTTGATACCAACTGTAGTACCCACCCCCCAGGAATCTTAGAGATGGTTCTTTCAAAAATTATATTGTAATGATTATAAATAATCAAATCCTAAATTATTGATAAGTTTATTAGTCTTGTTAAACAAGATACATTCAAGACCTTTTTAATAAAAAATGTATACACAAATTACAATATAATTTTTTTATAATAACTATTTCCCCACTAGCGTATCTTTACATAACATGGAATCACAGATAAAGGAAAAAAAATATCGGTGAACTCCTATCATCATTAAGGGTTAAGTACATAATAAGAAATAATGAATGAACATGAAAAATTCTTATGAAAACATAAATATTTGAATACACATGACTTTGAATAAATATACTTATAAGGGTTTTTGTAAAATATATGGAAATGTAAATAACAGAAAAAACATGTCATTTAAATAACATGACTACATAAATATATTATGAAAGGTGGATGTTGAAAATAAATTAACTAAATAAACATTCTATTTAATTAATACACTTAGAATAAAATTCATCAACAGAGACTTTCATTGTGAAAATCTCTTGGATAATAAACATTATATCTGATTGAAGGAAATTATTAATTGTTCAGAGTCATGTATCTGCCACATAGTCTACTGTAGCATAAATATTTATCTGGAAGTATGTTTAAATAATTGATAGAATCCCATCTGATTCTGGTTGAAAAAAAAACCTAGAAGGGTTTTTCACAAATTGATTTCATATCATTAGACATAAAATGAATTGAGGGACCTATTTACAACATTTTTCAACCTGTATAGTGTATTTCCAAAACATTCCTCATACAAAAATTAATATATTTTATTAATGAACAATGTTACTTATAATATATCTATATCATGTAAAGAATACAAATTTATTTAAATTTCCTCATATAATCAAAGTACTATAAATGAAATTGCATTATGTAAATATGGTATACAATTTAGTAAATAAACATTTACATAAAAAAATTATACAAATAATTGTTTAGAAATATACAATCCAATAATCACATAAAAGTGGATATTTCAATGTCAATAATAATTGAATATATGAAGTGAATTTCAATAATTCCATGGTAAAAATGAATCAAAAAACATTCAGATGAAGAATATTGATAGTATCAATATAAAAAATCACATGTGGAATAAAAATCAATGTTTTTTGTAGAATAATAGAATTACTATAAAATGTTCTTTTAAAATGATTAGTAAACCATTATTTTTATTTTTTAAATACATTTTAAAAAATATTTCTTTGAAAAGAACTTTTTTAAAAAAATCAATAAATAGTTACATTTAAAAATTTCAAAGTATTATTAATGAAATGTTGGTTTGTAAATTTGTATATGTCATACAAGGTAAAAGGAAACATCCTTTTGCAGGATAAAAAATTTAAAAAAGTTATGTGTTTGAAAAATGAAAATAATATTCAATTGAATAAATTTATAAGATAAAAAATTTGTAAAATATACTAATAAATCTCTTTTAAATAGTATGAAACTTATTTGAAAACATTTTACAAAAAATAGTTTTTACAAAAAATAGATATTTGACCGAAGAGATAAATGGATTATGTTATTTTGAAAATATTTTGCTAAAATATTTTAAATATGAAGGATTGAAAAAAATAGAACTATTATTTTTAAAATATCATTAAAAACTAGATGATGAAAATTGAGTGGTTTTATTAAAAAAAATTATATAATTTTCGATAATAAAAATTAAAAAATCAATAATCTTGATTAGAATGAGATTATGAAATAAACCCTTAAAATAAACATAATGTTGAAGTGTGAGTTAATAAATGAAATGATTGTGTGTGCCAAAAACCCCCATAAAATATTTTAAGCACATATATGGATATTAAAAGTTATTAAACACATAATTGTATATGGATAATGAGGATGTAATATAAATCGATGAAAATTAATTGAGTTATCAAATTTATTAACAACATGGTAACTTTAAATTAAAATCCCATTATATGACATATTTAAAATTGAAACCTAAAATACCATGAATAATGAATTATGCTTTATAATGTATTTCAAAGTGGATGTATATACCCCATATAAATGTGAATTTGTCCGTAATAAAAAATAGTCCACCATGAAATGTAAATTGGGATTGAATCCCTTCATACATTAGTATCATTTGAATTGTGATACCTTTGGAAGAATAAAATCAAATAAGAATTTGAATATCATTAAATTAATTAAATTAATTATATAATATGTTATAGGATATTAAATACACCACACAAAATAAATGAGTGGTCAATATGGTATAAGTCTCATAGAAATAAAACTGAGACTGGAAATGCAATGCCCTGACCCCAATTACCCAGAGTCAGTGCATTATTACGTAACATTGGCATGATCAGAAAATATCATCTCTTGAAAGACCGATTAGATTAGTAGCCTTGGAAACACTAGATACATTCATAAACATTTCATTACATCATAAAGTGAAAAGATACACTAACATAGTCTCCATAGTCCACACTCATATCCCCTTCAGACTATCCCTGCAGGTCAGTCATAAAATATTTCTTTACATCTTTGGAAAAATAAAACATTGAAAGGTGTGAGCTCAGATGCTCAGAAAGGATAACAATATAGTGAAAATGTTCATAAATAAACATAAACATTTATGGAAATGTATAACTAAAACAAAATCCTTTTAAACATGAACTTCAACATGATATGGCAAAAGTATAATGAAATAATTTCATTTACTTATTCACATGGATATTCTACTAGTAGAATAATCACATGCAAATCAATAACCACTTTCATAATGATAGAATTCATAAATCCATAATATCATAACCACATAGTCAAGGACTTGGCCAAGACTACAAATGAGATTTTTCCATGGCCTTGTGCTAGGACACTAGTTTCTCTCATGATACCTACTATTCATCGAGGAGCTATAGAGGGATCCACCAGTCACATACTAAGTCCAATGCATTCCTTATATGAAAAGGTTTAAACATATCATAATTCATAACATAATTGTATTACATAAAACATGCATAATAGAAAACGAAAAATTTCCACATTTAATTCACAAGATATAAATACAAAAATTTGAAATAATAAAAACATTTTCAACACAAATATATGAGAAAAGTAAAATTTGGTAATTATTTTTCATTTAAAAAAAGTTATGGCTTGTAGAGGAAGCCGAAAGTCAAATAATGGTCACGGCGGTGAAGAAGTCATTATCGTTGCGTACATATGATAAAACATTCCATTTGTAATTTAGAAAAATGCTTCATAAAAAAATATTTCTTTTTGAATAAAAGTAAAAGTCAAAGTGGTTTATACACCGTATAAAAGAAAGTTGTGTATAAAACAAAATATGTCTCAATGAAAGGAGATTGAGACGAAGTCCCTTACCTCGTGTCCGACAAAACTCGATCATTCTTTAATCTCATGAATAATAAACTAGTGTTAATATATACATGATTAAGATACTTTTTCATTTTCAATATTACTTTTATATCACTTATTACTATGTTATGAACATTATGTAGTCATTTATGTTAATAACAGTCGTTTTATCGATATTTGGTACTTGAGTCAACAATAAACTTCTTATAATTACAGGTTGTTCATGTGGTAAAGTATCAATTATATATATAATTATATTCATGATATATATATCATATATATCATATATATCCATTATATTCATGCATTTATAATATTACATAACATTTAGAGGTAAGAAATGAAATGCACCGTTCATGGAGATGGTGAGCCGTACGTACAGATGAAGGCTACTTTAATTTCTGTATCGTATTTAATGGAATGAAATCATAATTATATAAATCTATATTATAATTACATTATAATATCATATATAATATCATTAACTCTATCCTTTATATGTCCCACATTGGAATTAACGATTCAAATCAATTTGAGGGGGCGGTAGTCCGCACTTCCTAAAATGAAATTATCGTGTTTTCCCATAATAGAAATTATAAATTCATTCCATTAATTAAAAATAGAGGAGAATAAGGAAAACATAAACATAATATATAACATATATGTAAATATTTTCATGATAATGGCTACCATGAGAGGTGTTAAAAGAATATTTAACAATCATCGTTTCGTGAGGCAGTAATTCGCCACCCATAGAAATAGTATGTTCTTTAACCATTAGATGAAGGTGTGTGTAAGTGTAAATAAAATACTTCTCATAAAATTATCCTAATATATTTAAGATACTGATTTTTTTACAAAATAAATGAATAAAAATAGTTTAAGGGGTTGGAGAAGGAAAATAAAACAAAAGAACATAAGAGATGACATTACCTTAAAATCGGGTTAACTCTTTTTGATTTGGCATAAGGCTTCCTTGGGAATAATTCTGCACAATGTGAGGCTTCTAAGAGTAATAGAGGAAAATTTGGAGAGTATTTGGGAAGATTTTGGCTGAGCCAAATGGCTTTGATGGTGTGAATAAAGTGGTAGAGGTGGGTGCCTTTTATAAGAGGAGAGGAGGGGCACTTTTGGAATGATTGAAATGTTTCTTTATTATGAAATGATTTTCAGATTTTAAAGGTCCCATAATGAAATATTTCTAGGATAAGGTGATAAGGGTTTTAAATACACCCATATAATAGGCTTTAGAAAATTTTATGTCCTAAATTTTACATCATTCTTTTATTTTATTTAAATCATTCATTTATGAGGTAATCGATGCATCATCATGGTGTCATAAATAAATTTATTTATATAATGTCTAAAAATTATAAAAAAAATCCAATGATGTAAGAAATAATATTATATTTCCAATGAATATTTATAGTATAAGTGATAAATTTTTTAGAGAAAATTAAAATTGTTTTACATAGGTGATACATACTTTTGTTATATTTTCCTTTCTTTAAAAATAAAAAGATAAATTGTCACTATCACACAGAATTAATTCCACGTGGACCCAAATATTGGAAGAAGGCATCCAATGGTCGGCAGTGACACAACCAGTAGCATTAGGACACATTTTGGGGTCATTTTATATTATTATGATATTATTTTTTTACCCTTAACTACCCGATTAATAATTAATCATGATAATTAATGACAATTGTCATCGTTACTATTTATAATGTCCAAAAAACAGAAGAGTCTTAATAACATAATTTAGACCTTCTTATTCCAAATATGAAATCCATTTTACCAAATTATAAACATTGAAATTTCAGTAATTAATTTAAAAATTATTCCCGCTGTCAAAACAAATAGCTTGTTTTTAAGAAACAATATCTATCAAAGGAATGACAATTTTTTATGTCCAATTTCAAAGTGAAGTTAATTCTAATGAACACAATTGGATAAAATGGTAAAAATTTATTCTAATTATACTTTAAAACCACTCAATAGTATAATTTATCACTATAAATTATTTTTATTAATGAAGTTGTTTTTAAGTATTTTTCACTATTCATCGAAAATTGGATGCTCTCAGAATAATTCCAAAAAATCAATATAGGATAATTTCGATATTCCGAATCAAAAAATAATGTCCATTTTGAAATATAAAATTTATATAATTTTAAAAATTGGTTATTACTATTCATAATGGCTACATTGATTGGACGTAATGTGTTAGAACCTCAAACATGGGTGTAATGCAAGCTATTGCATTATTGAATGAGAAGCGTACTATGGAAGCATCAAGTGTTACATTCTACCCTCCAATAATAAATTGTGTCCTTGAAATTTGAAATGTTTCTTCAAAAAAAAAGGTTGCATGTAGAAAATACCTCTGTGGGAAACCCTAATCGGAAAAAAGGTTGATAAAATTTAGCCTTAGTAAGAGGTAAAGGGAAATAAAAATGTCACCACTAAATTATGATCTCAATTAGGAGAAAATTGGTGGCAATTAGGGAAAAATAATCAGAGGGAAAAGGTAAAAAAATTTAGGGAGTGTTTGAGGTCATCAATAATAATCAAGTGAAAAATTTACGGTGTCAAAGCCTTTAATCTATGGTAATTTAAAATATCATCAGTTCACCAAAACATAAGTTATTAGGATAACAAATTTTTTTAATATCCCTTTCTTAAATTATAAGAATTAATTTATTCATATAAGGTGATATAAGTATATATATATACATGATAAGTAGAGATTCAACCTTCAACTAATTTCTACCACAAACTCATATTTCCCTCAAAAAGATAATTGAACTCAAAAATATTATATTTATCATAAGTGTACAAGTTTCCAAATATTACCACATACCATTTATATTATGAAAGCTATTATGTAATAACCAGGGATTTCATGTAGACTAGTGGTAGGTAATAAAGGCCTGTCTTACTATGGTTGTGGGTTCAATTCCTGCAGCTTTGATCGATGCGACGAGTTATCCCCCAACATGAAGGTTATCCTTTTCCTAAAACTATAGTATTATAATATTCCAAAAATAATCTTCAGAAATGTTTTAACCTTAATCAATACTATCCAAAGTTCAACATAATCTATTCCAACCTTTATAGTTATCCAAAATTCCTCTTTCCATAATTTCTCTAAAAGGTCTCTAAATTCCAAAAATCAATTGTAACAACAGATTCCCAAAACAGAGTAATGTTTCTCTTATTGTCACATAATAAAAATATTATTACCTTCATCATATTAAAACCGTAATGTAAAAAACAAGTACTGTAGTACAATACTTATATATATCACATTATTCGTATAACCAGAATATATTCCTTGAGTCCAAAAGCACCAATGAATTAATTATTCCACTTCAGCTGTAGTAACAACATAATATTAGACTTGATCCCTTGTCCTTTTCTGAGGTATGTTTCCCTGACGCTTAGGACATTCATTTTCATAATTCCCCATTTCTTTAGAATTGTAGCATTGAACTTCGGTAGCTTCTTTCTTCCCCTTACAATCATGAGATAGGTGGATTTTTTCACCACACTTGTAACAGACTCCCATTCCATTCAACCAAGTACAGGGGTGTTTCATCCCACATTTACTATAGTATGGATAATCAAATTTTACCTTCTTCCCCTTATTTCCATTTCCAGAGTGATCAGTAGATCTCTTTTTCTCTTACATTGCTTTAAAGTCGTATGACATGGGGAATTCCTTTTCCGTCTTAATATCACATGAGATAATGTCTTCGTATAACGAGAAGGATTGTGAGACTATGGTTCGACAGAGAAATGGTTTTAACCCGTCAATGAAATGATAAATCTTACTTCTTGGGTTACCTATATAATCAGCAGCATGCCTCGTTAACCTTGTAATGTTGGCCTCATACTTTGCGACATTCTCATCCTCCTTTTGTCTCAGACTCAGAAATTGCCTTTCCATATCTGCTCGATGGTCACAAGGAAAGTATTTTTCTAATAAAAGCTCTTTGAACTCCCTCCATTCCATATTTGATACTTTATCATCTTCCTTTCTGTTTTGAATCAATGAACACCATTGATCAGCATCTCCAGTGAGACGGTAAACTGCCATGATAACCATTTCCCTTTCATTACTCCCTAAGGCATGGAATAATTTCTCTATGGAATTTATCCATTTCTAATCTACTAAGGGATTTTTACTCCCATTTAATGTTGTTGGTTGTTGCCTCATGAAGCGATATAACATTGATCCTCCACGTTGCGGATCAGGGTGCTCTATACGAGTAAGGTTATTATTCATAACCTGAGTGATTTTTCCCCATATGGTGATAAGTTGATCAGCACCAGTTGTATCACCAGCTCCATTATAAGTATCTTGAGCAAGAGAAAAATCCCTACATGGATTGTGTGCATTAATATACTTTCCATTCCTTCCACTATGAGCCATTTCTAAACAATAGAACAAACTAGATCAGTTCATGAATCAAAATACATATTCCATACTTGTAAAACACCTAATATAAATTGAACTATTTATGGATATAATCGATAATCAAAAATATGTTTTCTTTGAGGAAGCATATAGTTATAAACCCTTAATAATTGTTTTCAATGAAAATGATAATTATCCTAAACATTTCCCTTGGGAGAGTCGTAACCAGAAGTGCAGCAAGGCCTGTTGTCGTGCACCAGTTCCCATTCAAGTCTAGCTCAAAGTGGTGTATTTGGGTTTTACCCCTAGGTACATCTGTCCCAGAGCCGCCTCTACCTGCTCGTATCCAGACATAGATTCATTGCCTGGAAAACTCAAAAAATATCTACAATACCAAAATTCTAGAAAGTTCTTATATACTAATCCTCAAATTCTATATTAGGGCTATGTGCTCTAATCAGAGTTTATCTAAATCTAGCTTCCAAGGTTAGTACTAAACTATCTCTGATACCAACTGTAACATCCCGACCCTAGTTTCCCAGAGTCAGTGCATTATTATGTAACATTGGCATGATCACAAAAGATCATGTCTCGAAATAACGATTAGTTTTGTAGCCTTGCAAACACTAGAAACATTCATAAATGATCCATTACATCATAAAGTGAAAAACTAAAATAACATAGTCTCTATAGTCCACACTCATATCCCCTTTAGACTATCCCTGCAGGTCAGTCATAAAATATTTCATTACATCTTGGAAAAAATAAAACATAGAAAGGGGGAGCTCAGATGCTCAGTAAAGATAACAATATAGCGAAAACATTCATAAATAAACATAAACATTTAAGGAAATGTACAACTAAAACAAAATCCTTTTAAACATTAACTTCATCATAATATTGAAAAAGTAAAATTAAATAATGCCATTAACATATTCATATGGATATTCTACTAGTCGAATAATCTAATGAAATATCAATAAACACTTTCATAATGATGTAACGCATAATGCCAGACTATCATAACCACATAGTCAAGGCTCTGTGCCAAGACTACAAATAAGATTTTTTCATGGCCTTGTGCCAAGACCCTATTTTGTCTCATGATACCTACTGATTCATCGATGAGCTATAGAGGTTTTCACCCGTCACATACTAAGTCTAATGCATTCATTATATGAAAGGATTTAAACATATCATAAACCATAACATAATCACATCACATAAAACATGCATAAAGGAAACATAACATTTTCACATTTCAATCACAAGATATCATAACAAAAAATTGATAAAATAAAACCATTTTCAACACCAAAATAAAAGGAATGTAAAACGTGGTATTTATTTTTCATTTAAAAATATGTTATGGATTATAGAGGATGCCGAAACTCAAATAATGGTCACGGTGGTGGCGAAGTAATTGTCACCGCGCACGTAAGACAAAACATTCCTTTTGTTGTTTAGTAAAATGATTCATACAAAAAGATTCATTTTTAATAAAAGTAAAAGTCATAGGGGTTTATACACTATATAAAAGATAGTTGTGTATAAAACAAAATACACCTCAATGAAAAGATATCGAGACGATGTCCCTTACCTCGTGCCCGACTGAATCGATCGTTCTTTAATATCCTAAATAATAAACTAGTGTAAATATTTTATTTCTTAATAACCTTTTTCAAGGTAAATATTCCTTTTATATCACTTATTACAATGTCATGAACATTATGTAGTGATTTGCATTAATAACGGTCCTTTTATCGATCATTGGTACATGAGTCAACAATAAACTTATTATAATTACAAGTTGATCATGTGGTAAATTATCCATTATCTCCAGAATTATATTCATGATCTAGATATCATATATATCATATATATCCATTATATGTATAAATTTATAATATTACATTACATTTAGACTTAATAAATGTAATGCACCATTCCTGGAGATGGTAATCCATACGTACGTATGAACGATACTTTCATTTATATTTTGTATTAAATGGAATTAAATCAGAATGATATAAAGGTATATTATAATTACAGTATAATATCATTTATAATATCATTAACCCCATCCTTTATATGTCCCACATATAGCATTAACGATTCAAATCACTTTGAGGGGCGGTAGTACGCACTTCCTAAAATGAAATTATTGTGTTTACCCATAATGAAAATCATAATGTTATGCCATAAATTAAAAATACAGTAGAATACGGAAAAAATAAACCGAATATATATCATATATGGAAACAGTTTCATCATAATGGCCACCATGAGTGGTGTTAAAATAATATTGATTAATCATCGTTTCGTGATGCAGTAATTCGCCACCCACAGAAACAGTATGATCTTTAACCATTAGATAACGGTGTGTGTAAGTGTAAATAAAATCCTTATCATAACAACATCCTAGTATATTGAAGTTATTTTTTTGTTACAAAATAAATGAATAAAAAGAGTTTAAGGGGTTGGAAAAAAAAATAAATCAAAAGAACATAAGAGAAGACATTATTTTGAAATCGGGTAACTCTTTTTGATTTGAGCCAAAGGCTTTCTTGGGAAGTATTCTGCCCATTGTGAGGCTCCTAGGAGTAAGAGAGGGATGTTTAGAGAGTATTTGGGCAGAGTGTGGCCAAGAAAAATGGCATTGAATGTTTTAATAAGGTGGTAGTGGTGGGGGCCTTTTATAAGAGGATAGGAGGGGATCTTTTTGGAAAGATGAAATATTACTTTATTATGAAATGATTTTCGGATTTTAAAGGCCCCACAATGATAGATTTTGAGAATAAGGTGATAAGGGTTCTATATTCACCCATCCAATAGGCTTTAGACAAGTGTAAGTCTTAGATTTTACCTTTTCTTTTCATTTTATTTATATCATTCATTAATGAGGCAATCACTACATCATCATGTTGTCAAAAATAAATTTATTTATTTAATATCTAAAAATAATAAAAAATATACCACGATGTAGGAAATCTTTTTATATTTTGAATAAATATTTATATTCTAAGAGATCATTTATTTAGACAAAATTAAAATTGTTTTACTTGGGTGATACATACTTTTGTTATATTTTCCTTTCTTTAGAAATAAAAAGATAAAATGTCACTATCACACAAAAGTGATTCCATGTGGTCCTATTGTTTTTCACAAGGAATCCCATGGTCATCCATGAAACAACCAGTAGAATTAGTACACATTTTGGGGTCATTGTATTGTATTATGATATTATTTTATTACCCTTAACTACCCGATTACTAATTAATCATGATAATTAAAGATAATTGTAAACGCTACTATTCATAATGTCCAAAAACAAAAGAGTCTTAATTACATAATTTGGACCTTATGATTCCAAATATGGAATCAATTTTACCAAATTACAAACATATAAATTTCAGAAAATAATTTAAAAATTATTCCCGCTGTCAAAACAAATAGCGTGTTTTTAAAAAACAATATCTATCAAAAGATTGACAATTGTTTATGTCCAATTTCTAAGTGAAATTATTTATAATGACCAAAATTGGATAAAATAGTAAATTTATATTCTAATTATACATTAAAACCACTAAAAAGTATAATTTATCACTATAAATTATTTTTATTAAATAAGTTATTTTTAAGTAATTTTCACTATTTATCTAAAATTGGAAGTTCTCCGAAAAATACCAAAAATTCAACATAGGATAATTTCGATATTCTGAATCCAAAAATGATGTCCATTTTGAAATATAAAATTTATATAATTTCAAAATGTGGTTATTACTATTCATAATGGCTACTTTGATTGGTCACGGTGTGTTAAAACCTCGAACATGCATACAATGCAAGCTATTGCATTATTGAAAGAGAAGCGTACTATGGAAGTTTATGGTGTTACAAGAAATCCCCATACATTGCATTTCATTTTTTGTGATCATCCTTTAAAATAATGTATAATTGGTTAAAACATGTTATTTAATGGATATAGATTCTTATTAATAACAAATATATCATATGTCATATTTTTATAACATATTAAAATCCATTCATTAATATTGTTCTATTAATTTAGTTATTTTTGGTGTTAATTGCCATGTTTTCGAGTATGTTTTAACATGATTTTTATTTGTTCCTAATATGTATATCATTATTTTATCATATAAAAAATGACATAATTATTTATATATCCTATATATTTTGTCATATATATTTGTAATAATCCAACAAATTTTGAGATATAAATAAAATGCCCCTTTTTTGGAGATGGTAGGTCATACGTATGCACGAATGATGTTTTCATTTTCATATCATATTAAAAAAATTTAAAGTTAATAATATATGAATATTATGATGGAATTATAATATTCATATATTATTAACTTTCTATTCAGTTAATATGATATGAAAATGAAAACATCATTCGTGCGTACGTACGACCTACCATCTCCTAAAATTGTGCATTTTATATATATCATCAAATTTTATATATTATTACAAATATATGACAGAATATATAGGATATTTAAATAATTACTTCTAATCATATATGAAAAAATAATGATCTAAATATGAGGACCAAAAAAAATCAAGTTAAAACATACTCGAAATCAAGACAATTAACACCTAATACAACTAAATTAATATAATGTTATTAATGAATGGGTTATAATATGTTATAAAAATAAGACATATGACATAATTGATATTAATTAAGATCATGAGTAATTTAATAACATATTTTAAGCAATTATACATTATTTTAATGGATGATCACCATAAATGAAATGCAATGTAAGGGGATTTCTAATATATGTTTTTTTTCTGCAAGAATTATTCCATATTGACTACTCATTTATTTTTTGTGGTGTACATAATATCCTATGGAATATTATATAATTAATTTAATGAATTAAATTATATTCAAATATTCAATTGATTTTATTCTTCCAAGGGTATCATATTTCAAATGATACTAATGTATGATGGGATTCAATATCAATTCAAATTTCATGGTGGAGAATTTTTTATTATAGAAAAATTCACTTTTATATAGGGTATATAGATCTACTTTGAAATACATTGTCATGTATAATTTATTATTCATTGTATTTTTGTTTTTAATTTTAAATATTTCATATAATGGGATTTTATTTTAAAGTTACCAAGTTGTTAATAAATTTCATAACTCAATTACTTTTCATTGATTTATATTACATCCTCATTATCCATATATTATATAGGGTTTAATTACTTTTAATATCTATTGAAGTGCTTATAATTATTTTATGTGGTTTTTTTGACACACAAAATCATTTCATTTATTACCTCACACTTCAACATTAGGTTTATTTTAACGGTTTGTTTTATAATCTCATTCTAATTGAGATTATTGATTCTGGAATTTTAATAAAATAAAATTATATAAACATTTTTAATAAAACCGTTCATTTTTTATCCACTAGTTATTAATGATATTTTTAAATTAATAGTTCTATTTTCCACTATTTTCTATTTAAAATATTTTTGAAAAATATTTTCAGGAAACGATAATCTTTTTCTCTCTTCGGTAAAATATCTATTTTCTGTTAAAACCATGTTTTGAAAAATGTTTTTAAATTCTCTTTAACCATTTAAAAGAGATTTATTAATATATTTTACCCATTTTTTTATCTTAGACATTTATTTAATGGAATATTATTTTCATTTTTCATACTCTTAACTTTTTTAACATTTTTATCTTGCAAAAGGAAGGTTACTTTTACCTTGAATGGCATATAAGAGTTTACCCACCATCATTTCATTAAAGATTAATTTGAAATGTTTATATGTAACCCTTAATTGAATTCGTTTTAAAATGTTATTTTCAAAGAAATAATTTGGAAAATGTATTTCAAAATAAAAATACATTTTTCATAATTTTTTAAAAGAACATTTTATAGTAATTCTATTATTCTAAAAAAACATTGTTTTTTATTCAAAATGGGATATTTGGTTTTTATACCATCCATATTACTCCTCTGGATGGTTTTTGATTCATTTTTACCATGAAATTATTGAAATTCATTTCATAGATTCAGTTTTTATTGACGTTGAAATATCCACTTTTATGTGATTATTGAATTGTAAATTTCCAAACAATTATTTGTATTATTTTTTATGTATATGTTTATTTACTAAATTGTATACCATACTTATATAATGTAATTTTATTGATATTAATTTGATTATATGAGGAAATGTTAATAAATTTGAATTCATTAAATGTTATAGATATATTACGAGTAACATTTTTCATTACTAAAATCTATTAATTTTTTTATGAAAAATGTTTTGGACATACAATATATAGGTTGAAAAAAGTTTGAAATTGTATAAGGCCCCAGCCTTAAACCTTACTTAATCTTGAGTTATTACATGATTACACATTGAGGATCTTTTTGGGTTTAGATTTTTAAACAATTAGATCATAAAACTTGAATTACACTCCACATATAAACAAAGTGGTTACATAAAGATAGTATTCTTCTTTCCCATCAATGTAAACATATTTAAAATAAAACATGGATTCATTCTTGACATTTCCTTGACACTATCATCATATGATGTACCTTTCCCTTAACCTGTGAAAAACATTTCAAAAAACATGGGATGATCATAAAAAGCTCAGTAAGGGATATAAAAATATAGAAAGGAAACATTGGTACATATATACATAAGAATGAAATCATACTTACCCATAAAACAAAAGCACTTTAACATACCTCATCAAATCATGAATAAATCATAGAAATCATAAGACATAAAGGTAACTTGAGGCATTCATAACTTTCTTACATAGGGAGTAACCATCTTGGTTACGTTTGGAATACCCATCACAGTATATTTCCTAAATCTCTTCGGAGAAACCTTAACGTTTCACTCCTTCGCGTTACCCAATGCATTGGAGAGCTATATCGGGCTCACCTGCACTTAGTCTATCACGGAACCACCAGTCTTCATAATAATTCCCAAGAACCTCAACATAATCGTATCATATAAAACATGCATAAAGGAAACATAACATTTCCACCTTTCAATAACAAGATAACAATACAACACATTGATATAAAAACATTATGAAAACAATTTTGAATACCAAAATAAAAGAAAAGTAAAACATTGTATTTATTTATCTTTTTTTTAAAAAAGGTATGGCTTGTAGAGGAAGACGAAACTCAAATAATGGTCACGACGGCGGAGAAGTCATTGTCGCCGCATACGTACGACAAAAACATTCCCTTTTGTCATTTAGTAAACGCTTCGTATAAAAACTATTTCTTTTGAATAAACGTAAAATTCAAAGGGTTTTATACACCGTATAAAAGTAGGTTGTGTATAAAACAAAATATGCCTCAATAAAAGGAGATTGAGACGAAGTCCAATACCTCGGGTCTCACTTGACTCGGTCTTTCTTTAATCTCTTTAATAATAAACTTGAGTTAATTTATACTTGTTTAAGAACCTTTTTCGAGTTCATTATTCCTTTTATATCACTTATTGTCATGTCATGAACACTATGTAATTATTTACGTTAATAACGGTCGTTTTAACGATCATTGGTACTGGAGTAAAAAATAAGCCCTTTATAATTACAAGTTGTTCATGTACCCATTATATACAGAATGGTATTCATGATTTAGATATCATATATGTCATATAAATCCAGTACATTCATGCATTTATAATATTACATAATAATTTAGAGGTAATAAATGAAATGCACCGTTCATGGAGACGGTAAGCCGTACGTACGCATTAACGCTACTTTCATTTTTATTTCGTATTTTATAGAATGGAATCATAATGATATAAAGTTATATTATAATTCCAGTATAATATCATATATAATATCATTGTTCCATCCTTTATACGTCCCACATATGGTATTTAACGAATCAAATCACTTTGAGGGGGTGGTAGTCTGCACTTCCTTAAATGAAGATATCACGTTTACCCATAATGGAAACCATAAAGGTACGCCCAAAATGAAAAATACAGAAGCTTAAGGAAACCATAAACATATTATATATCATATATAAATATAGTGACATCTTAATGGCCACCTATTAAGGTGTTAAAAGAATGTTGAACAATCATCGTTTCGGGAGGCATAAATTCACCATCCACAGAAACAGTATGTCCTTTTACCATTATATGTAGGTGTGTGTAAGTGTAGCTCTAATACTTCTTATAACAAAATCCTATTATATTGAAGATATTGGAGTTGTTACAAAAGAAATTAATAAAAAGATTTTAGGGGGTTGGAGAAGCAAAATAAAACAAAATGACTCAAGTGAAGACATTACCTTAAAATCGGGTAACTCCCTTTGGTTTGAGCTCAATGGCTTCCTTTAGAAGACTTCTGCCCAATGTGAGGCTTCATGGAGTAATATAGGGATGTGGAGTGTCAAAATGGCAGAGGTTGGCCGAGCCAAAGGCTTAGGGAGTGTGGGTAAGGTGGTAGAGGTGGGAGCCTTTTATAAGAGGAGAGGAGGGGCACTCTTGGTAAGTAAAGAAATGTTACTTTATTTGAAAATGATTTTCAAATTCAAAAGGTCCCACATTGATATAATTAGAGGGAAAGGTGATAAGGGTTCTAAATACACCCATCCAATAGGTTTTAGACATGTTTAGGTCATAGATGTTACATTATCATTTTATTTTATTTAAATCCTTTATTAATGAGGTAATCGCTGCATCATCATGATGTCATAAATAATTTAATTTATTTAAAGTATAAAAATTATAAAAAAATACAATGATTTAGGAAATCGTTTTATCTTTCCAATTAATATTTATAATCGAAAATATGATATGTATAACCCCATGTAAAAATTGTTTTAGTAAAACATCTCTTGTTTGTGTCATTTTTACTTTAATATTAAATAATAAGTTAATTATGTCATTTCCCAACCAAAGTGGCTCCATGGGGTCCCCAATTTGACCCATGGATTTTCTTGGTCGGACATAACACATCCAATGAGAGTAGAACATTTTTCAAGCTCATCTCATATTATTAAAACATTATTTTTACCTTAAACTACACTAATTACCACTAATCGCGATTAAGAACTTAAAAGTTACTATTCACCGAAAAGTTATTTTAATCTCATTGAACAACATTTTATTTCTTAATGACAACCATGTATGTCAGATTTTTGAAAATCAAATCCCAGAAGTGGCAAAGTTTCATTTAAACGAAAAATCAGTTTCATTAACTACCACTTAGTGGTTTCACTATTCATCAAAAATTGAAGTTTTTCAGAATGATACCAAAACTTCACCCTAAGCTATATTTGATATTCCAAATTAAAAAATGATGTCTATTTTACAAAATTCAAAACATGTAAGTTTCATTAATTAATTTAATAATTAATTCCCGATGTCATGACAAATAGCGTGTTTTTATGAAACAATAAGTATCAAAAGATTGACACTAGTTTAAGTCCAATTTCAAAGTGAAATTGATTCCAATGACCACCATTGGATAAAATGGTAAAAATATATTATAATTTCACTTCAAAACCAATTCAAAAGATAATCTAATCATATAAATAAATTATATTAAAAAGAGGTTTTGAATTAAAATACAACATTTTTCACTATTCATTAAAAATGAACTTTATCAGAAAAATACCAAAAATTCACACAAAGTAAATTTTGATGTCCCAATAATAAATAATAAGTTTATTTTGACAAACATAGCTTATAAAATTGTCAAAATATAGATTTAAAAAGGGTTTTCCATCAAAAGGCAGTAAAACAATCTTTTAAGAATATTAGTGTATTCCATGCATAAGATTGTATTTATTTTCATTTTTAGCCTCTAAAACAATATCATAATAATTAATAGACATAGATAAAAATATCTATTATTCATTACTTATTTTGGATGTAACATCCTTCCCCCCTTTAGAAAATTGCATCCCCGCAATTTATTTACTTATCGAATAAATGGGGGTACTTATCCCTTATTTCATTTTCAGATTCCCATGTTGCCTCTTCCATCATGTGGTTTTTCCACAAAACCTTTACCTGATTAATCACCTTATTCCATAACACTTGTTCCCTGTGGTCAAGAATCTAGACAGGTTGTTCCTCATAAGATAGGTTCTCTTCCAGCTGAGCTACCTCTGGACTCAAAACATGAAATGGATCTGGCATGTACTTTCTCAGCATCAAAACATGAAAAACATTGTGTACCTGAGATAAACTCGGAGGTAAAGACACTCGGTAAACAATGGATCCAACTCTCTCCAGAATATCATATGGTCCAATGAACCTTGGACTTAGCTTTCTTTTCTTACCAAATCGCATCACACTTTTCCATGGTGATACTTTGAGAAAATCATGATCACCTACCTCAAAAGAGAGATCCTTCCTCCTGTTGTCCGCAAAACTCTTCTGCCTACTCTGAGCTGTTCTCATGTGTTTCTGTATCAGCTGAACTTTTTCTGCCAACGCATCTACCAATTCTGGTCCCATCAACTTCCTTTCACCCACTTCATCCTAGAAAGCTAGAGTTCGACACCGCTTCCCATATAATGCCTGAAATGGTGCCATCTGTATACTAGAATGAAAACTGTTATTATATGAAAATTCAACCAAAGAAAGATGTTGGTCCCAACTTCGCTGATAATCTATCGAACAAGCTCGTAGCATATCTTTCAAGGTCTGAATTGTTCGTTCTGACTGCCCATGTGATTGAGGATGAAAATCTGTACTAAAATTTAATTCAGTACCCAACGACTTCTGAAGGCCTATCCAAAAGTTATAAGTGAACCTAGGATCACGATCAAATACAATGGACAGAGGAACTCCATGTAACCTGCATATCTCTTTAAGATACAAACGGGAAAGTTGATCTAGGGAAAAAGTTTCTCGTATTGCAAGGAAATGTGCAGATTTAGTCAAGCGATCAACAATAACCCAGATTTCATTATTACCTCGAGATATCTTCGGTAATCCCACAACAAAGTCCATGGATATATTCTCCCATTTCCACTCTGGCACTGGTAAAGGCTGAAGCACCCCTTTCGGTAACTGCCGCTCTGCTTTAACCTGTTGACATGTCAAACACTTCACAGTAAAATCAGCAATATCTCTTTTCATTCCATCCCACCAGTAATACTCCCGCAGATCTCTGTACATCTTAGTACTACCAGGATGAACTGAAACCAGAGAACTATGAGCTTCACATAACTACTATCTCTTCAAATGTGAATCACAAGTCACACACAATCTCTTCCCAAATCTCAAAACATAATCATTATAAATTTTGAATTCAGGCAACTTAACTTTCTGAACCAGCTCTACCTTTTTCTGCAACTCATTGTCTTGCTTCTTTGCTTGCTTGATTCTATATGATAGGTAAGATCTCATTGATACCCGAAACAAAAGAGAAGGACATCCTTCACCAACAACTTCTATGCCAAAGTTCATCAAATCCTTAACCAAAGGATCACGTTCCAAACACAACATTGTTAATGAAGCATTATTTTTCGACTCAAATCATCAGTCACTTTATTTTCTTTTCCTGGATGGTAATGAATTGTACAATCATAATCCTTGATTAATTTCATACATATCCTCTATCTCATGTTTAACTCTTTCTGAGTGAATATATACTTTAATCTTTTGTGACTAGTATATATTTCACACTTTACTCCATACAAATGATGTCTCCAAATTTTTAAAGTGAAAAAAACAGCAGCTAATTCCAAATCATGTGTAGGGTAATCTACCTCTTGAGTTTTTAACTGACGTGAAGCATAAGCAATTACCTGATCATTCTGCATTAGGACGCAACCAAGTCCTTTCAACGAAGCATCACTGTAGATAACAAACTCACCATTCCTGGGAGGTAGTGCCAAAATTGGAGCTTTCACGAATCTTCTTTTCAATTCCTGAAAACAATCATCACATTCTTTTGTCGAGATAAACTTAACACCCTTCTGAGTTAGCTTAGTCATTGGACTAGATAACCATGAAAAAATTCTAACAAACCTTCGGTAATAGCCTACCAAACCAAGGAAGCTATGAATCTCAGTTACATTTGTGGGTCTTGGCCAGTCTTCCACAACTTTGTTTTTTGCAAGATCGATAGTTATCCCATCTTTAGAAACAATGTGACCAAGGAAAGAAATTTGTTGCCACCAAAACTCACACTTGCTGAATTTTCCATACAGTTTCTTTTCTTTTTAGGTTTGTAAGATAACCCTTAAATGTCTTTCATGCTCCTCTTTACTTTTAGAAAACACCAAAATATCATCAATGAAAACCACCACAAACTTATCCAAGAACTCATGGAAAATTCTATTCATTAAGTCCATGAATAGTGCAGGTGAATTGGTTAGCCCAAAAGGCATTACTACAAATTCATAATGGCCATATCTTGTACGAAATGCAGTCTTCGGAACGTCTGCTTCCTTTACCTTCAGCTGATGGTACCCCGATCTCAAGTCAAAATTTGAAAAATACTGAGCTCCCTGGATCTGATCAAACAATTCATCGATATGAGGAAAATGATATTTGTTCGTAACAGTGATTTTATTCAAGGATCTATAATCAATGAAAAGTCTCATTGAACCATCTTTCTTTTTAACAAATAAAACAGGAGCACCCCATGGTGATGTGCTAGGTCGAATCAAACCTTTCTCTAATAAATTGTGCAATTGCTCCTTCAACTCTAAAAGTTAAATTTGAGCCATTCGATGAGGGGGTTTTGAAATTGGCTTAGCATCAGGAACTAAGTCAACGGTAAACTCAACTTACCGATCTGGTATTATTCCAGGCAACTCATCAGGAAAAACATCATGATACTCATTTACCACTGGCACATCATTAATCTGGACAGTTCCTTTATTTTCAATGATGTGTGCAAGGTAACATTAATTTCCATATTTTACAAGTTTCTCGGCATTTTGATAAGTTATCAACAGTAAGGGTTAATTCTTGTACACAAACTGAAATTCATTTGGAAAAGAAACTTCTTTAGCTCCACAGTCAATCTTAGCATGGTAAATAGAGAGCCAATCCATACCCAGGATTACATAAAACTCAACTAGAGATAGAACAACAAGGTTTTCAAGTAGGTTCTTTCCACAGATATGGATAGGAAGATTATTATAAATTCTTTTTGCCTCAACATTTCCCCCAGGTGTTTTTACCAAAAGTTCAGGAGTCATTTCTTGAGATGGTATTCCCATTTTACTAGAAAAGTTTTCAGAGATGAATGAATGTGTAGACCCTAAACCAAACAACACACTGGCATAATCTGAAAAACAAACAAAGTACCTGATAAAACTTCATTTGATGGCCTGACATCTGCTGAAGTAGTTGCAAAGGATTTCACCACCCCTTTCTTCTTATAGTCTAACTGATTCCCATCAACCAAGCTCTTTGTCGGACACTCGTTTGCATAGTGTCCCATCTCATTTCACTTATAACATTTCACTAACTGTAAATAAAATTTGGTCTTACCTTCACCTTGATCCTTTTCAGTGCAATCGCTTGCCTTATGTCCCATCTTACCACATCAATAGCACTTTCCAAAATTCATATGACATTCCCCAGCATGACTTTTGCCACATTTATCAAAAACTGGAAACTTAGTTTTCTTACCATCAGAATTTTTTGAAGAATTCTTAACTTTCTCCTGCCACCTCGGTCTCTTCTTCTGTTGGTTGTTATAGAACACTTGATCATTGCCAAACTCCATTTCCACCTTCTCAGCACATCGAAAAAGCTTTTCATAACTTTTAAACTCACGAGAAGCTAATGCCCTTCGATATTTTGGCTTTACTCTTGATTAAAAATGATTGATTTTACTATCAAGGTCTCGGATAAAATTTGGAGCATACCTTTCCAATCGAGAGACCCTTTCTTTATAGGAGACAACTAAGTCTTCCTATTGCCTTAATTCCAATAATTGCTTTTCCATCCTAAGTCGAACAGCCTTAGGAAAATACTTCTCATGAAACATACCTTTGAATTCATCCCAATCAAGAGCATCAATCTCATCGGCGTCCCTAATATTTTTAACCATAGACCACCACTGATCTGCCTCACCCTCCAAACGGTAAATAGCAAGACTAACCTTTTGATTTTCTGAACACCCCATGACATCGAAAATCTTCTCCACTGCTTTAATCCACCCTTCAGCTAGAATAGGGTCAGATGATCCACTGAATGATGGAGGATATTGCCTCTTGAAATGTTCTACCACTGACATGTTCCTATGCATTTGATCTGGCTGATCTCGTGCATGGATACCACCTCCAGTTATCGCTTGAGAAAACTGTGCCATTACTGCAACAAACTATTCAGTTCCTATTCCGACTATATCAGGATGCTGATTCGGAAGGTTATTTCCTTCTATTCCTTCCTAGCATTGCTTCATTGTTTCCTCTGCGGAAAACCATTCTGAACAAACATGTCTTAGATGAAGAAACACGGTAATCTTCAAATACTATATCACTTCAATTAGACCATTAAAAAAATATTTTTGGATACCCATTTAATAGAATTCTAACTCCTAAAGTTATCTAAACCGACCTCTGATACCAACTATAAGGCCCCAACCTTAAACCTTACTTAATCTTGAGTTATTACAAGATTATACATTGAGGATATTTTCGGGTTTATATTTTTAGAGAATTATATCATAAATCTTGAATTACATTCCACATATAAACATAGTGGTTACATAAAGATAGTATTCTTCTTTCCAATCAATGGAAACATATTTAAAATAAAACATGGATTCTTTCTTGACACTTCCTTGACACTATCATCATATCATGTACCATTCCCTTGACCTATGAAAAACATTTCAAAAAACATGGGATGATCATAAAAGGCTCAGTAAGGGATATATAAATATGGAAAGGAAACATGGGTACATATATACATAAGAATGAAATCATACATTACCCATAAAACATAAGCACTTTAACATACCTCATCAAATCATGAATAAATTATAGAAATCATAAGACATAAAGGTAACTTGAGTCATTCATAACTTTCTTACATAGGGAGTAACCCTCTTGGTTACGTTTGGAATACCCATCACAGTATATTCCCTAAATCTCTTCGGAGAAACATTAATGTTTCACCCCTTCACGTTACCCAATGCATTGGAGAGCTATATCGGGCTCACCTTCCCTTAGTCTATCACGGAACCACCCGTCTTCATAATAATGCCCAAGAACCTCAACATAATCGTATCACATAAAACATGCATAATGGAAACATAAAATTTCCACCTTTCAATCACAAGATATCAATACAACACATTGATATAAAAACATTATGAAAAAAAATTTCAATACCAAAATGAAAGAAAAGTAAAACATGGTATTTATTTTTCATTTTTTTTAAAGGTATGGCTTGTAGTGGAATCTGAAACTCAAATAATGGTCACGGTGGCGGAGAAGTCGTTGTCACCACATACGTACGACAAAAACATTCTCTTTTTTCTTTTAGTAAACGATTCGTATAAAAAATATTCCTTTTGAATAAACGTAAAAGTCAAATGGGTTTATACACCATATAAAAGAAGGTTGTGTATAAAACAAATTATGCCTCAATGAAAGGAGATTGAGACGATGTCCCATACCTCGTGTCCGACATGACTCGGTCGTTCTTTAATCTCCGGAATAATAAACTTGAGTTAATTTATACTTGTTTAAGGACATTTTTCAAGTTCATTATTCCTTTTATATAACTTATTTCCATGTCGTGAACACTATGTAATTATTTAAGTTAATAACGGTCGTTTTAACGATCATTGGTACTTGAGTAAAAAATAAGCCCTTTATAATTACAAGTTGTTCATGTACCCATTATATCCAGAATGGTATTCATGATGTAGATATCGTATATGTGATATATATCCAGTACATTCATGCATTTTTAATATTACATAATCATTTAGAGGTAAGAAATGAAATGCACCGTTCATGGAGACGGTAAGCCGTACGTACGCATGAACGCTACTTTCATTTCTATTTTGTATTTTATAGAATAGAATCATAATGATATAAAGGTATATTATAATTCCAGTATAATATCATATATAATATCATATTTCCATCCTTTATACATCCCACATTTGTTATTTAATGAATCAAATCACTTTGAGGGGGCGGTAGTCCGCACTTCCTTAAATGAAGATATCGCGTTTACCCATAATGGAAACCATAAAGGTATGCCCAAAATGAAAAATACAGAAGCTTAAGGAAAACATAAACATATTATATATCATATATAAATATAGTTACATCTCAATGGCCACCTTTGAAGGTGTTAAAATAATGTTGAACAATCATCATTTCGGGAGGCATAAATTCACCATCCACGGAAATAGTATGTCCTTTAACCATTAGATGTAGGTGTGTGTAAGTGTAGCTCGAATCCTTCTTATAAAAACATCCTAGTATATTAAAGATACTGGATTTGTTACAAAAGAAATGAATAAAAAGAGTTTAGGGTGTTGGAGAAGCAAAATAAAACAAAAGGACTCAAGTGAAGACATTACCTTAAAATCGGGTAACTCCCATTGATTTGAGCTCAAAGGCTTCCTTGGGAAGACTTCCGCCCAAAGGGAGGCTTCAAGGAGTAATAGAGGTATGTGGAGAGATAAAATGGGAGAGGTTGGCCGAGCCAAAGTCTTTGGGAGTGTTGGTAAGGTGGTAGAGGTGGGGGCCTTTTATAAGAGGAGAGGAGAGGCACTCTTGGAAAGTAAAGAAATGTTACTTTATTTGAAAATGATATTCGGATTCAAAAGGTCCCACATTGATATAATTCGAGTTTAAGGTGATAAGGGTTCTAAATCCACCCATCTAATAGGTTTTGGACATGTGTAGGTCATATATTTTACATTATCCTTTTATTTTATTTAAATTCCTTATTAATGAGGTAATCGCTACATCATCATGATGTCATAAATAATATAATTTATATAATATCTAAAAATTATAATAAAAAATACTATGATGCAGGAAAATCTTTTTATCATTCCAATGACTATTTATAATCAAAAAATCTGACTTGTATAACCCCATGAAAAAATTGTTTTATTAAAACATCTCTTGTCTGTGTCATTTTTACTTTAACATTAAATAAAAAGTTATTTATGTCATTTCCCAACCAAAGTGGCTCAATGGGGTCCCCAAGTTGACCCATGGATTTTCTTGGTCGGACATGACATATCCAATGATGGTAGGACATGTGTCAAGCTCAGCTCTTATTATTAAAACATTATTTTTACCTTAAACTACACTAATTACCACTAATCGCGATTAAGAACCTAAAAGTTACTATTCACCAAAAAAATTATTTTATTCTCATTGAACCACATTTTACATCTTAATGACAACCATGTATGTCGGATTTTTGAAAATCAAATCACAGATGTGGCAAAGTTTCATTTAAACGAAAAATCAGTTTCATTAACTACCACTTAGTGGTTTCACTATTCATCAAAAATTGAGGTTTTTCAGAAAGATACCAAAACTTCACCCTAAGCTATATTTGATATTCCGAATTCAAAAATGATGTCTATTTTACAAAATTCAAAACACGTAAGTTGGATTAATTAATTTAATAACTAATTCCTGCTATCATGACAAATAGCGTGTTTTTATGAATTCATAAGTATCAAAAGATTGACACTAGTTTAAGTCCAATTTCAAAGTGAAATTGATTCCAATGACCACCATTGGATATAATGGTAAAAATATATTCTAATTTCACTTCAAAACCAATTCAAAAGATAATCTAATCATATAAATAAATTAGATTAAAAAGAGGTTTTAAATTAAAATACAACATTTTTTACTATTCATTAAAAAATGAACTTTATCGGAAAAATACCAAAAAATTACAAAAAGTAAATTTTGATGTCCCAATCATAAATAATAAGTTTATTTTGACAAACATAGCTTATAAAATTGTCAAAAGATAAATTTAAAAACGGTTTGCCATCAAAAGGAAGTAAAACAATTTTTAGGAATATTAGTGTATTCCATGCATAAGATTGTATTTATTTTCATTTTAAGCCTCTAAAACACTATCTTAATCATTAATAGACATAGATAAAAATATCAATTATTCATTACTTACTTGGGATGATACAAATATGACCCTCAATGCATTTGAAGAATAATGATATAAAATAAATTTGTGAAATACAGTTCTAGTTTTTTTAGACAAGAATCATATGGGATTCTAGCAACATATTTAAACAAACTTCCTGATAAATCTTTATGGTACAATGGACTATGTGGAAGATACATGACTCTGAACATTTAATAATTTCCTTTATTAAGATATAGTATTTGTTAACCAAGATATTTTCACAATGAAAAAGTTTATTGGTGTATTGAATTCTTAGTGTATTAATTAAAAAAAATTTTTATTTAGTTATGGTTTTTCTAAATTTAATGTTCAAAATATGTTTGCATAGTCATGTTATTTAAATTAAATGTGTGTTCAGTTATTTACATTTCTATATATTTTACACACACCCTTATAGGTATATTTATTACATGGCATGTGTCTTACAATATTTATGTTTCCATTATAATGTTGAATGTTCATTCATTATTTCTTATAATATTCTTAACCCTTACTAATGATAGGAGTTCACCCATATTTTTTTCCTTTCCCCATGATTATATTATGTGTATTAGAAAGATATGAAAATATATTCTAGATGGGAAATAATTATTATAAAAAAATTATATTGTATTTTGTGTATACATTTTTTATTAAAATTCTCTTGTATGTATCCTATTTTCCAAGACTAATAAACTTATCAATCATTTAGGATTTGATTATTTATAATAATTTCAATATAATTGTATCAAGAACCAACACTAGGATTACTTGGGGTTGGGTAATATAGTTGGTATCAAAGGGGGTTGAGTATAGACCTTATAAACTATATTAGTGAAATGAAAATATTAGGGAACATTACCTTAAGATACTCATTGTGGATTATCATATAATATCTCATGTATTGATAAAAATATAAGTTGTAGATTCTATTGTTATACAATAAGATTTACGATGACGATAATTTCTTTTTCTTAAACATCACTTCTTAGATTTTATAGAATGGGTGTGTAATGAGATTACATACATTTTGGAGAATTAGTGAAATTATATTTTTCAATTGAAAAGTTATTTGAAGAATCAAACATTTACATTTTATAGACACATTTTAAAGGTATTAATATCATATTGGGTTAATATGGTCATTAATGAATTTTTAATAATAATTAAATATAATTATTATAATTTTTAAAAAAATTGGTCATATTCAAAATACTTATAAATTGGATATATAATGATTAATTTCATTACAAGGATTATCATTAGTCATTTTAAAAACGTTAATGGTATTATATTACTGTAGTTTAGAAAAAAGAAAACATTTATATATTGTAAAAACCCATCATATCAAAAACCTCTATAGGTTTTGAACCCATAATTGAAGGAAGTTAAGGTTTTAACACCCAACACATACCTATGGAATTCTATGATTAATATTTCATTATTTATATTTCAATGATTTGATGAATAAATTTAAATTATTATCCAATATTATTGCATTTTTATTAAGTTATTAAGGTATTTAACATAGTTATTTTGGGAAATATTTAGAGACATATGGACATATTCATCAATATTTTATGTATATTGTGATTCATTAAATATAAATTATAGTGCTTCATGCATAAAATTTATATTTTTTTGTATTAATTTATTGGATTAATGGTATAAAATTGGTAATTGATTGTAGAAAAACCAGAGAATGAAAACATTGTTTATAAAAAATAAATATTCCAGTAAATAAATATCTCTATTTTTATAGGAAGTAAAATATTTACTCTATATTAAGAAAATTATCCTGAAAAAAATGATATCATAATACATTTATTTTTATTCAACATGGGTTCCATTAAAAAATAACATATTTATGGATTTGGGTCCCTCAAAATTTAATTGTCTATATACTTAATTTTTATTATTGAACTCAATAGCCCTCTGGGATTATTTACTCATTTAGCAGTAGTACATATTCTAACATGTAAATTTTATTCTACTGTGTAGATACCTAGTTATATTGTATCCCATATGACTGTTGTATTTCCCCTCCTCTAATATTAACTTGGTATTTTTTTTTAAAAATTCTACTTCGGGTTTTAATGAAATATTATTTCTATATGTCAATGATTTTAATCACGATATCAATTATAAATTTTGAGCATAAAATTTACTTAATGTTTGGAGAATTTAACCCACCAAAATTATAAAATAGTAACTTTTATTCCATATTGTCTATGAAATAGAACACCAAATATATAAAGGAATATAACCTCTTAAAAAATTATAAATTATTTAATATTTTATAAAAATAAATTTCTAATATAAATAAAAATTCATGAAATAAGGTGTCATCTTTTGTGGTTCACAACAACAGGTTTATTTGATAACGAGCATTACACACAATAAAAATTTTTTCCAAACAATTACATATTATAAAAATATAATTATTTAACAAAATACGATACAAATTTAATGACCTGAGATTTCCATGAAATTTATTTTCTTAAATACATAGGAATTTTATGAGTCCATACATTCTAAAGGTTCTTGATTCTGATGCCCAGTGTGCCCAGAATCAATTTCTGATGTTTTTCTCGAGTACGTTTAGCTCAGTGATTGCTTAGTGAGATCTTCACTGCAGTTGCGTTCTAACGAGAATGGTAGTTAGTTTTTGGGGTTTTTATGAATAAAGTTAAATAAAAATAAGTGTGGCTTATTTTTATTTTGGCGGGTTAAATCTCCAAGTTGAGGTTTGAGGTGGGGGCCACCGCACGATAACCTCCCATGAGAGGTTATGGTGGTGGGCCCCACCTGCACATAACCTCCCATGGGAGGATAATTAACGTGAGGACCACACGGGCTTTAACCCCTTGAAACTCATGGACTTCCTCAATAATTATGCCAAACCTATCTTCCTTTGTTTCTAACTCTCCCCCTCCCCATTTCAAATTTTGAATCCATTCCACCACAATTAATTAAATGAGTTGTCTCATTTAATTAAACACAACTCTTTGTGTTTTTGTGCCAACAAACAATAGACTTTTCCTCTATTATTTATTGTTGGAAACTTGGTAGATCATGGAGAACCCTTAGAGAAATCTCTTAATGGAGATTCATTCTTCCACTGAAGAACATGAAGAACGTGAAGAACACGAAGAAATTCAGCGAAGATCTCCTTCCTTCTTCAACCAGATCAATGGACGGAGCTGACTATGAAGAATGCCAACGATGGTTCTTCCCCGGTCTCCTACCCCAGACGCTTCCTGATGTCGACGAATTGACGCGGTTATCCCGCGACTTCATCAACGATCAACAACAAGCGAGGTAGGGGTTTTTGATATTTTTCTTATCTTCTACATTATACAATATTTTGGAATAAGTTATGTCTATTGTTAATAACATAACGTGGAGGGCTCGGACCGCTCGAACACAGCACGACCCACACCCCTTTGATCTTGTTTTTTGTTGACGACGGACGCGGAGAACATAGGCCAACGTCGGGCCGACCGCGAAGAAACCAACAGCGCAAGACCATTGGGTCATCGGAAAGATGCACAACCGTCGTGTTGCGCGGTTGAAAGCCTGGTCGTGGACAGGCTGGGCCGAGGTGGTGGAAGCACGACGCCATCATATCGCACGTTAGAGATGAGCCACAATCAGAGCGGGCCACGGGAGAGAAGATGGTCGCGGCACCGTCGCACCGTGCCAGAGAAAGACCACAGTTGTAGGCCGCGGCAGACAGGGGATGAGAGCCAGCTGAGTTGGCCACATATGTGCACTACAGGCGGGACATGAAGGGTAATTTGGTTACCTGAACAAGCGTTAGGCACTGATTCCATTACAGAAAACAGTGGGGCGTGCCTCCCCCCCCCCACAGCGTGGCCAGCTGGGCCCCACGGCCTATCGGCCTGGCCCCATGGCCTGCCGGCACGTGGCCAGCCCGACGGGTCGAGCCTCTCTTTCAGGTAAGGACGCCTCTTCAGCCCTGGACGCCCCATCGCACCGCGTTGGACTCACTGACCAGGTCGAACCCTGGTCTAAACCCAGGTCAGGTCGGGTCAGTATGAATCTGTCAGACCAGACCTGAATACACCTATTTTTCATTAACTCGGGCTACTTGTGTCCTATAATCAGCCCTTCTACGGGGATGTAAATCATAGAGCAAGACTGTTAATTTGGCATACCCCACATGAAATTTGGGTACAATTGGGGTATGGTCAGGTTGGTTTGAACCTAAAATCCATCCGGGCCCTAGGAATGGAAAGGCCAATAACTAACAGACCGGTGGTCCGAATGACGATCCTTTAGTTGCGTTGAGATCCCATTGACGACAAAGACCTTTGAGATACTTCTACGTGAGACTTCGTGATAGTTGGAGTTTTTCCAGTAGATCGGGGAGCGGATCCTTCTCGTGACGAGCAGACAGAGTGCGGAGACCTAGTAGCTGATATACCTAACAACTTCTTGACCGATTCAACTAGGTCAGTTGGGAGCTCCTAGTATTTGGAGGCAGACCCATAGAGGAGGAGCGCCTAGAATTTGGCGTTATACCTACGGTACTCGATGAGAGGAGTACCCCTGTAGGCTTTTAGGGGGAGCGCCTGGTATTTGGCGGCAACCCCATAGCGAAGAAGCGCCTGGTATTTGGCAGCAGACATACGGTACTCGATAGGAGGAGTACCTTAGCAGTCCACAGTTAGTGATAAGAGCCTTGTTGTAGCGATATGCCCATTGTTCTCGATAGAGGAGGATCTCTCCAGTAGCTGTGGTTTCGATAATGAAAATACTTTTTTGATCTGAGTCATGACTTTTGTGTTTTCCTCATTATTTAGATGGGTTACTAGATATCTTAGGTATATATATGGGAATATACCTATGTAATGGCTATCCATTGTTTCATACATGTAGTTTATCCTTGATGTATTTTGTGATACCATGAGGGTATCAGGGTCCCTACTAAGTATCATTATACTCAACACTACATGGGTTATACCCGCACCTCATTGTGTTGGATACAGACGGCAGACAGTGCAGACCGAGGCAGAGTGTACAATGACTAGACGGTACCCGAAGGTGGACCTCATGACAAGTTGGTACCCGGAGCAGACGGATAGACGTGGAGCACTGAGGAGGGTATCTGTACCTACCCTTCAGGTAGGATACATGGTAGATGACCTAGGAGCTTCTAGACACCTTCCAGCTATTTTTCTTTTTAGTTATACATGTTTTTCTTTTTCAATTACTTTAATATTGGTCTTGTATTTCTGGCCCGTTTTTCATTCCATCTCATCTTTTTTATATATTTTTACTTATTAATTTACTTCCAGTTGTGTACTATGTTCATTGTGTTTACAAGTTATAAAGGAAATTCCTTCCCAGCTTAGGGATGTATGCCTTTGGTGCTAGTGTCCAGCCTCTGGCCTATGGCAGGCGGGCTTAGGGTTGTCATGACACGGGCCCCGATGATGGGTCGTGAAAAATTGGTATCATAGGAGTCAATTCTACCGTAGAACAAATGTCTCTGATATTTCTTTTATATGAAACAAAAATGTTAAGGTACCGAGTGTTTTTTTCAGTTTACGGAGTCCAGTGTTGGTGTGGCGGCCGACATATCCGTTCACCAGGACCCTGACATTTGATTTCCAACTTCGGGCATGAAAACTGTGATTGCGTGTGTGTTCCAAAATTTTCTCTTTATGTCACCGCAAATAGTTCATCTCACCAGGTATAATGTTTTTATCATGTCACATCTATTCTTTTCAGGATTCCTCCCCGTGGACGACCAGTTAGAGCCCCGAGAGTTGTACGCACCAACATCCCACCGAGCGACGAGGACTCAATATAGGACCCCTTTCTAGTTGAGGCACCACCGGTACCACCACCCATTGGGCCACCAATACAACCAGCCCTTGCAACAGACGATGCATGCCACTTGAGAGTGCTTCACGAGTTCCAGTGCTAATGTCCACCAAGGTTCCAGGGAGAGATGGACCCACATGTGGCTGAGGATTGTCTAGAGGATGTGGTGAGAGTCATCAGGATAGTAGGGACACCAGCAGAATACATGGTGATCCTTGTTGCTAGACCCCTTCAGGAAGCATCAGGTAGATGGCGGAGCCTGATGATTCATGTCCAAAAATAGTCAACGCTACTCTGGGAAGACATTGAAAGCCTGTTCCGAGCAGTGTTTGTCCATGCCACCCTTCTAGCGGTGCAGATATAGGAGATACTTCATCTGCAGTTGGGCATCATGACAGTAGATCAGTACTCTACGAGTTTCACCGACCTCTCATGCTCCTTCGATGATATGGTATGAGACTCGTTTATTAGGCCCCAGACCTTCGATCAGGGACTCAGGGGAGAGATCAGAGCCTTGATGGTCTCCCTCAGTATCCCGACGCATGCAGGGGTGTTAGACAGAGCCCTCTTAGTAGAGAGTTTCCTTTCTGAGTTGTCACCAGCAGTGAGACATACTACAAGTCAACATGTAGTAGAGGCTTCTGTAGCTGGATGTAGACAGATGATGCAGAGGTCCAAGAGGACCAGACCCACATGTGGTATACCTCATGACTTGAGACTCATGATCGGTTTTCCAGGGTATACAGAGCAGAGCCAGTCATGCCAAGAGCGTGCAATGCTACTCTTGCGATGGGCAGGGTCACATTGCTCATGACTATCTAACCTTCTATACAGACGATCTGCAGTCAGTTGAGGCACCTCCCAGAAAGTGTCAGAGTTTTGATCGAGGAAGTCTCTAGGGCGCAGAACGACGTTGCAGATGAGCAGGTCAAGTAGCTGGTGTCGATTGACGTTACGAGGTCCTACCTCCACCACCACCAGGAGGTCCACCCCGACTGCAAGGAGTGGGTGGACATGGGAGTGCTCAACTTCTGGAAGCTAAGGCATATGACTATGGTGCTCCAGAGAGGATTCCAGGTACGATATTTGTCTTTTCCACCTTAGTTTCTGTTCTTATTGACACAGTTTCGAGTCATTTTTTCATTTCCACTACCCTCACCCGGAGCTCGGAGATTCCAATGGAGTCATTGGCTCGTTCCTTACGGCTATAGACTCCTATGGGAGTAGACTAGATTATTACGCACTAGTTCTCGATGTGTGATCTTACTCTAGAAGTTGAGAGATTTTTCTGGGATCTCCTTGTAGTGGCATTGAGGTCTTACGATGTCATCTTGGGTATGAACTGGTTATTTATAGACATTGATCAGATTGACTATATTAGACACAAAGTGTGGTGTGTTTACACTGATGGTACTAAGTTCACCTTCACCAGCGAGAAGGGGACCTTTTCAGCGCATGACAGACTTACTCGGAGGAGGGTGCAGTCAATCACTCTCCAGTTGGCTTGCCTCACCCTCGGAGTACTTGATGTGGAGAGTCTTACTTATCCTATAGTGGTGGACCAGTACATAGATGTTTTCCCTGACGATTTTCCTGGACTACATCCACATAGAGAGGTGGAATTATACATTGACGTGTACCCCGAGACGACACAGATATCTACTACAGCATATCGGATGGCTCCCATTGAGCTTTGTGAGCTGCGGGTACAGTTGGAGGACTTGAAGGGGAAGGGATTCATCCGGCCCAGTTTTTCTCCCTGGACAGCCCCGATTCTATTATCCAAGAAGGCGTATGGGAGCTTGAGGCTCTACGTTTACTACCGTTACCAGAACCAGGTAACCGTGAAGAACATGTACCCACATCCTAGGATTGACGACCTATTTGATCATCTCAAGGGAGCATGGTTGTTCTCTAAGATAGACCTCAGATAAGGTTATCACCAGCTCAGAGTTCAAGATGAGGATGTGTATAAGATGAAATTCAGATGTCGGTACGATCATTATGAGTTCTTGGTTATGCCCTTCAGCGTATCCAACACTCCAAAAATTTTCATGAGTCTCATGAATATGATCATCTAGCCTTACCATGATCATTTTTTAATAGTCTTCATCGACGACAATCTAATCTACATGACTACTGAGGAGGAGAAAGCCTACCCTTTGCAGGTAGTACCAGATACACTCTGAGAGCACCATCTTTATGGTTTGCTCTTGAAGTGCCAGTTATGGATTTGAGAGGTTCACTTCTTGGGACACGTCATCTCAGAGGTTGGATTTGTAGTGGATCCAGTGAAGATTGAGGCAGTACTTTCTTGGGAGCCACCCAGGAGTGTGACGGAGGTTCGGAATTTTTTGGGTTTGGATGGATACTGTGAGAGGTTCGTTCAAGAAATCTCCAGAGTTACATCACCACTTTCATCATTGACGAAGTAGGAGAACCCCTTAGTGTGGTCGGAGAGATTCCACAAGAGCTTTCAGGAGCTGAGGCAGAGGCTGAATAGTGCCCCCATCTTGAGGCATCCAGAGGAAGGCGTAGGGTATGTAGTTTAATGTGATGCATCAAGGACCAGAATCATGTGTGTCCTGATGTAGGAGAGAGAAGTGATCCTGTATGGTTCCTGGCAGTTGAGACAACATGAGAAGAACTAAGTTACCCAGGACCTGGAGATAGTAGCAGTGGTGTTCTCCTCGAAGATGTGGCAACACTATCTGATGGGAAATCATTTTACCATGTACTCTGATCACAAGAGTCTCAGGAATATATTCTCTCAGATGGACTTGAACATGAGACAATAGCGTTAGTTTGAGTTCCTCCGGGACTATGACACCGCGATGGTCTATACTCCTGGGAAAGGGAACGTTTTTGTTGATGATCATAGTATGAGATCATGCATTCATCTGCTAGGAGAGGCGATAGAGCATATATCTTCCTTACAGATATCCATTGTGGATAGGGATGTAGTAGCCTATCTTATGTCTCTTACAGTCACTCCTCCACTTCATCAGTGAGTCTGGGAGGCATAGCATGGAGACACTGACTATGAGACGCGACATGCTCAGATATCCATAGGGCAGGCACTTGATAGATTTTCTGATGGTGGGAAGAATTTCATCCCCTTTAGAGGATGTACCATGATACCAATTTCCCTTCAGGAGGAGTTGTTTAGAGAGTTCCACACTTCCCATGTAACAACCATATATTTTATTAGAATTATCCGTTTTAATTTAATTGATGACTTGTTTTGTAAGATACACTAAAAGTAGCTTTCACTATAAGAAAGACTGTATTAGCTTCCAGTATACGCAACACTATTCTTGGCTCATGTTACACACAAATTCAAGTTCGTTTTGTGGAAATTAATCTACGCAACATTATGTATATATTTTGTTTAATGTATAAATGAAATAAGTTTTGGTTAGGTTATATGTAGCACCAAAGGAATCATTCACTACATGCAGACCTGGATTGTCTTGCATTACACGCAATCACGACCTTTCTCGATAGCGTGTCTAGTACGCAATAATAGGTTTCACTAAACAATGATATATTATATAAACTAGTCGTTATGAATAGTAATAACAAATTTTTGAAATTTTATAAATTTTATCTTTCAAAATGGATTTCGTTTTTGGATTCGGAATATCAAAATTATCCTAGGGTGAATTTTTTATATTTTTATGAAAACATTCAATTTTTTATGAATAGTGAAAACACTGGGTAACTATTTCAAAATCGAATTTTATACAAATAATTATTTATAAAAATTTATTTTAGGTCAAAATGGATACATAATACTTATATAAGTTCAATTTAATTCATTAGAGTCATTTTATAATAATTTTAGACATATAAAAATTTTATTCAACTTTTCATCATCTTTTACCCACCTCCTAGGAGAATTTGAAAATTTACATAAAACATAATTTTTCCACTTCTGTGAGTGTAATTTCAAAAATATGAGAGACACGGTTAATATCAAGGAGTAAAATGTGGTTCAATATGATAAAAATAATTTTTGGTGAATAATAACTTTTTAAATTTATTTACCATAGTAAAAAGTAAATAGGGTAATTAAGTGTAAAAATGATATTATTATTACCCTAAAACATGACCTAATTCTATTGGATAAGTGTAATTCAACCAAAAACAACAGTAGGAATAAAATATTACCCTTTAGGTCCACCTGGATTAGATTAGGTCACTTATTATTATTTTATTTAAAGAAGAGTTAAAATAGTTAAAATCAATGTTTAATAACTAATTTTTTTTTAATATAAGGTAATAAATAAAATAAATTCTAATATATATATTAAACAGAAAGATAAAAGAATTTCCTACATAATGGTATTTTATTTATAATTTTTAGACATTAAATATTTTAATTTACTTATGACACAATGATGATGCATTAATGACCTTATTAATGAAATATTAACATAATTGATGTTATAAATACCCAAATAAATGTAATTTTATACTTTTTATGAATTATACTAATTTTATAGGTTATTATGATATGATATTATTGATTTAATTAACTTTTTTGAAATAATAATGCTGTTATTAGTTTATGAAAAATCAAATACCAAATAGTGTCAAAATTGACATAAAATAGTTTTTAAAACAAATATTATATTATTAATTGTTATTATATTTCTAAAAATCTATGGTTCAGCCAAATGACTTAGATAAGGTTATATATATTAATAATGAACCAATTGGGGTTCGTTTGTCTGGTTATAGAAATTTTATTAACTATATAGTGTAAGAAAACAAGAATAAACAGTAAAAGATTATGTATTTATCATAGAGATAAATCTAAATGATAAGGTTTAAATAGTAACCTAAACATTTATAAAAGCAATTGGTTGAGATTATTTCGACCCACCCCCACATTATCTTCAACATAAATCAATTTTGAGGTATTATAAACCAAATATGTCTTTATTATAAAATAATATTTTATGTTTTTCCAAAGGTTTTCCTCTCCTCTTTTATGAAAAGGGAACCCCTTCCCTCTTCACTTCACACACTTTTTAGGCTTGAAGCTCGGCCAACCCCTGCCCATTTCTGTTATCTACTTCCCTAGATACATTCTGGAGGTTTTGGTGTTCTTAAAATACCAAATCTAATTCCTTAAGAGGAAACTTAAAGGAGGTGCATCGAAGAAGAGGTAATCTCTTCTTCTGATTCTTTCAAGTTTATTTATTCTTCTACTTCTTCTTCTTTAGCAGTCTCATTATAAAGTAAAAACATCAGTACTACATATATACTGAAATGTTATTATAAATATTAAACAACCCTATTTCACCTTCTATCCATCCTAAAGAAAATGAAATCACCGCGTGTGCGTACGTATAGAATACCGTCTCCACACCGTGGTGTATTCTGTTTTCGACCACCTCCATACTTGGATGGGTATAATGGTGTAAATAAATAACCATATATGATTATTGTAAAGTGATATTTATTCTGAAATATTATACATAAACTTCAATACAATTCTACAATCATGGGAATGATATCATCGCTCGTGCGTACGTAAGGACTATCGTCTCTACGATGCGATGTGATTCATTCTCAATGTTAACCATTCAAGAATGATTATAAAGTATATATAATGAATAATAATGAAATATATGACATAATTAAGCTACTTAATTTATGTATATATATATATGTCATCAAATTACTTCCATTCAAGTCAATAAAGAAAGTAAAACTGTGTTCATGCGTACGTACGGCTTACCGTCTCCCTGAACGGTGTGTTTCATTTCATTTGTCTACATATTATATATATATATATACTTAATATATATGATATATAAATCATTTTTACATTCTGAAAGTAATTAAATCATGATATAAGTAATAATAATATCAAGAACAACAAGTCCAAACACGTACAATAAATGAAACAATTTTACACAAAACACTACTTTGACATGGAATTGACAAATGAATGGTTAATATAAATATCTAAGTAAACCATATATGATATAATAACTATGAATATGATTATTTAATAAGTAAATGACATTATTTAAATCATTATACATGAGGTTTGGATACATACGAAGCATATCTGACTTAAGGTAAGGGCTAATTTTGCTATCTCATTTTTATCTAGGATTTCTTATAAGTAAGTATTTACTAGGGTTATATTTTTCATCCATTCCCATAAAATGTTTTCATAAAGTGTTTAATATTATTCCATGTATGTTTAAATTCATTTTTACACCTCATGACTTTTACTTTGTGTCATGGAAGGAATCTTGATTTTTTTTTACCATACATGGTACTCTATAACATTTCCGTTAAAAGTACGAGAAGAATGTTTTCTTAAACTTATATGGCATGAACGGATTTTTACGGTTTTATAACGCCTTATTTTCATGAATTTTAATCTATAATATTTCATGAAAATTTCAAGAAAATCCTTTTCTTTTTAAATTTCATGGCATTTTTTGAAAATAAAATGGTTTTGAAGAAGAAAGGATATTTACTCAAGAATTAATTTCAAGTGTTTTATCAAAACCATTTTCCATCTAAGATGACATTATTTAATATGTGTATATTTCATGTATAATGTCTCAATTATTTACATGGTTACACTTTTCTTATGATGAAATTATATCCATTTATTTTATATGGTTTATGTTATGATTTGATGATGTTTGTGAAACCTATTTTATTATATGGGTAATGTTGAATGATTTATGTTTATGTTGTGGAACACGTAAGAATGATTTCATTATGAGATGAGTGGGACCTATATCTACCTCCAATGAATTGGGTAAAGAATTATATCTCATGGGATAGACATGGCTAGAATGACATGTTTAACAAGTTCAGTAATACAGTACTAGAACGAGAAGTGAACTCGATTCAGAAAGGGACTTTGTCCACTAATATGGTCTTGGCAGCAATGCCTTGGCTACTATGGAAATCATATCATGTGCTTAATGGTTTTCCACAATTACATGTTTTGTTACCATTCTATTTTATCATGATTGATGTTCCTTTATGATATATGCCTTACATAATTCCAAGATTTATGTCTTTGCTCTAGATTTTGATGTTTAGATTTTATGTTCATGTTTTTGAATACAAAGGTTTATGGATTGTTTTATGTTCTCTATGTTTACCCTTACTGAGTATTTGAGCTCACCCTTTATATGTTTTCTTTTTCGCAGGATATAAATAAAGGTTTTAGGTAAGAAAACAAATAGGGGAAGATCTTTATGGGAGATAATGAAGATCTTTCACCACGATTAGAATATTTTGTTCCGAGTTTCCAAAGACACTAAACTATTACGATCCTTGTGTGTTTTTTTGTTATGTCTTAAGTACTCCGCAAAAGTAATGTAATGTCCATTTACATCATGCTTTGGGTCTCTACAGTTGGTATCAGAGGAAAGGATTAGTTAACCATTCGAAACTAGGATGCGAATACTTTAGTGAAATCCCTAGAGATATTTCTATGGTATGTATAGGGATATCCCTATGGTTTAGTATAACTATAGATTACAGTCCTAGAGTTATGTTGAAGATCATGAATAACCTATGGTGAAACTAAGGTTTCATGGAATAAAGAATATTTGATAAGTTCGACGTCCCATAAGTGACATTTAATGATTATGTGGTTTCTTGTTATTTTAACTATTTCTTACACTATGGTTTCTGGTTTTATTCAATAGAGGGAACGAGAAGGAATTAAGTTAACGTTGATTATGATGGGCAAATTGGTGACTTTGATCAACCAAATTGTGTAATTCCTAGAAAGAATGATATTTTGATTGTTCGCTATCAGTCATCACGCTATATGATTAACAAGGTGAACTTTGGTGGTATTCCTAAGTCATCAAATAAAAGGAAGATGGAATTTTATGCATGTTTGCATGGTGAGGATCATAGAGAAAGGAAGATTGAGATTTATAAATAAGGGAAGAAGAAACTTGAAGAATACCTCAAATGGGGGGGGAGGATGTTATCTATGTGGAGAAAAGGTTCATAGAGTGACAGACTGTTTTGGAATTCAATGTCTTATTTGTGGAGAACATGGAAATTACCCAACCCAATGCCCTAACCTAAGAGGTTACTTCTAAATCAAGGAAGGACTTACTCCATGACTGTAACACCCGAGACTTTTATGTTATATAAATCATCAAAGGAATCTTTTTCTACACAACACTTGCTTGGCTTGCTTTACACGCAATCGCGACCTTCCTCGATAGTTTGCGTCGTACGCAATACCGAGTTTCACTAAACAACAATATGCTATTAAAACTAGCTGTTATGAATAGTAATAACCACTTTTTGAAATTTTATAAATTTTATTTTTCAAAATGGACTTCATTTTTGGACTCAGAATATCGAAATTAGCCTAGGGTGAAATTTTGGTATTTTTCTGAAAAATTTCAATTTTTGATGAATAGTGAAACCACTAAGTGGTAGGTTAAAAACTGAATTTTGCATAAAACTTAATTTTACCGCTTCTGTGAATGGAATATCGAAAATCCGAGAGACACGGTTAATATCAAGGACTAAAATGTGGTTCAATGAGATGAAAATAATTTTTTGGTGAATAGTAACTTTTTACTTTTTTTACCGCGGTTAATAGTAAATAGGGTAACCAAGGGTAAATATGATATTACTATTACCCTAACACATGTCCTAATTCTATTGAACAAGTGTAATTCGACCAAAAAAAAACTTAGGAATAAAATATGACCATTTAGGCCCACTTGGATTAGATTAGGACATTTATTATTAATTTATTTAAAGAAGGGTTAAAATAGTTTAAATCAAAGTTTAATAAGTAAATCATTTTTAATATAGGGTTATACATAAGATAAATTCGATTGTAAATATTCATTAGAAAGCTAAAACGATTTCCTACATGATGGTATTTTATTTGTAATTTTTAGACATCAAATAATTTAATTTATTTATGACACAAAGATGATGCAGTAATTATCTTATTAATGAAATATTGACAAAATTGATAATATAAATACCAAAATAAAAGTAATTTGAGACTTTTTATGAATTAAACTAATTTTATAGGTTACTATGATATATTATTATTGATTTAATTAACTTGGTTCGAACATATAATTCTGTTATAACTTTCACAAAAATCATATATCAAATAGTGTCAAAATTGACACAAAATAGTTTTTAAATCAAATATTATATTATTAATTGTTATTTTATTCCTAAAAATCTAAGGTTCGGCCAAATGACTTAGATAAGGATATATATATTAATAATAAACAATTTGGGGTTAGTTTGGCATGTTATAGTAAGTGTATTAACCATATAGTGAAAGAAAACAAAAAGACACGGTAAAAGTTAAATTAATTAACTTAGAGTTAAATCTAATTGATAAGGTTAAAATAATACCCTAAACATGTCTAAATCCTATTGGTTGATAGGATTTCGACCCATCCCCACTTTAGCTTCGAAATAAGACCCTTTGGAACCATTATAAACCGATTTTGACTTTAATATAAAATAATATTTTGAGATATTACTAAGGTGCCCCTCTCCTCCCTTATAAAAGGGCACCTCCTCCCCCTCCTCCTCACACCAAATTGAGCACTCAAGCTCGGCCAACCCCTGCCATTTTCTCCTATCCACTTCCCTAGAATAATCCTAGAGGTACTGGTCTTCTCCAAAGACCAATCATAGTTCCTTAAGTGGAGGATTCCAAGAGGCGTTCCAAAGAAGAGGAGCTTCGGACACGAACAAAGCAAATCGGACCTAAGGTAAGGGAAATATCACAATCCCATTTTTATCCGAGATTGTTTATTCGTAAGTATTTACTGGGGTGTATTTTATCATCCACATCCATGTTCCCTCAATATGTAATATTGTTTCCATCCACTTGAAATAGTTTAAATCCAATTTTACCCTTAGGTGAGTTTTTAGTAAAGAATATGAAAGGAATCTTTTGTCGTTTTTCCGTACGAGGTACTTTTTGACTTTTCCGACAAAAGTACGAAGAATGTTTTTTTTAACTTATACTACATGAATGGATTTTTAAAACATTACTTCAAAGAAGATTCCTATACAAGTTTTCAAGTTTATTTTTAATCAACTTCTTTTATTTTAAAGTTGTATGACATGTTATGAAAGGAAAAATGTTTTTGAAGAAGAAAGGATATTTTCCTCAAGAATTCAATTCAAGTGTTTTATCAAAATTATTTTCCATCTAAGATAATAAAGGGTTCTATTTCTATCCATATTTTTACATTGGTTTGACTATGTTGTGATGGAATTATGTTTATGAATTCCTTTATCATATATGAATTGATTTATGATGTCATGATGTTTCAAGAATCCCATTTTTGTTATATGTGTTATGCGATGATGTATGTTTTATGATTATGTGGCACACATAAGAAAGGATTCATTATAAGATGGGTGGAACCTATATCTCCCTCCAATGCATTGGGTAATGATTTTATATCTCATGAGATAGACATGGCTGGAACGGAAGGTTATTTCGGTTCAGTGATACAGGACTGAAACGAGGAGTGAACTCGGTTCAGAAAGGGACTTTGTCCACTAAGATAGTCTTGGCGATGAGTCATGACTAACAAGAAATGATTTTCCATGATTATGTGTGCATTCCACAAAGTTTCAAGTTTTATGTTATGATTATGGGGATCTCATTTTCACTCCTATGATTTGTTCCATGTTAATATATTATGATCTCTTTTGCAGGGTATGATTTTCAAAAAGATATGATATGATTTTTATTTCCTTTATTTGCCCTTGCTGAGCATTTGAGCTCACCCTTTTATGTTTTGTTTTCCCCAGGTCAGGAAGATGGATATTAAGTAGAATATGCTAAAAGGGACCCTAGATATGATGAAATAAATGGGAGACACTATAGAAGATTTATGAACCAGTTGTTTATGTT
Organism: Viscum album; assembly: GCA_963277665.1. Lineage (NCBI taxonomy): Eukaryota > Viridiplantae > Streptophyta > Magnoliopsida > Santalales > Viscaceae > Viscum > Viscum album. Next base: position 879,364,803 of record OY728148.1, on the reverse strand, counting down.
TCCCAGTTTCTAAAGGCACTATACCTATACGGTCCTTTGTAGTTTTATCATATGTTGTAATAAGTGTGCTTCAATTTTTGAAGTATTAAAAATGTATGTAAAGTATGGGTCGTTATAGTTGGTATCAGAGGAAAGGTATAGTCAACCTTTGGAAACTAGGATGTGAAAGCCTTAGTAAGAACCCTAAGGATAAGTCTAAGCATAGAACACAATCTTAGTGTTTTAGAAATGGCCATGAATAACCTAGGATAAGACCATAAGCATGAAAATTTTATTCTTGAATTATGTGGTTTCCTATTATAATTAGTGTTTCTCACACTATTCTTCTTGGTTTTAGTCAATGGCTGGAACCCGAAGGAACCGTGTTAATGCGGAATGCGATGGGCAATGCAATGATTGTCCCCCTGAGCAACCAAACGATATGGGAGCTGGAATGCAAAATCTTGTAGCCATGCTCACACAACTTTCTCAAGCTATGAATCATGCAGGATTTCCAAACGAGCAAAGGAGGGAGCAACATTCTGTTGAATCCTTCATGAGGCAGCGTCCACCTTCTTTCAGCGGGTCTACTGATCCATTAGTTGCTGAACAATGGATTAGTACTACTGAAAAGATATTTTCAGTTCTTCAATGTTCTGAGCATGATAAAGTCATCCTAGCAGTGTATCGTTTGGAAGTAGATGCTGATCAATGGTGGAATCATGTTAAGAATACAAGGCAAAGGGATGAAATTGAGTCTATGGAATGGGACGAGTTCAAGAACTTATTTTTCAATAAGTACTTCCCTCGTATTCTCCGAACAAAGATGGAGAAAGAGTTTCTTGAACTGAAGCAAAGGGATGATGAATCTGTTAGTACCTATGAAGAAAATTTTACAAGACTTGCAAGGTACGCTTCTGGTATTATTATCCAACCTGAGAGTAAGATCGATCGATTCTTTAGTGGCTTAAAAACAAGTCTTCGAAGGGCGTTAGCCATAAGGGACTTCAATAGCTACGAGGAAATCGTTCGATGTGCTCTCAAAGTCGAGATGGAGATTGGAGTAACCCATCAGCCACATGGGTTTGATAAGAAGAGGAAGATGGAATTCAAAGAAAAATCTAAAGAGCACACGGAAAAGAAGATGAACTTTCCCTTATGCTCAAAGTGTGGAAAGAAACATGGAGGGAGTTGTCTTAAAGGGACAAGTAAATGTTTTAAATGTGGAAAGGAAGGTCATCGGGCATTTGAATGCCGTGATAATGGGAAGAAGATTTCTAATGATGCAAACAAAGGAAGGGATACACAGAATGAACCTGCTACACTTCAATGTTTCAAGTGCAAGGATATGGGGCATTATGCCAATCAATGCCCAAATCCAACGGTTGATGATGATGGTCGACGTCAACAAACTCTTAAGGCTAAAGAAAAAGGAAAGTCACATGCAATTTCTATCAGCGATGTGGAGTACGATAACGATGTGGTGAAAGGTACACTTACCATCCACTCTAAAGTAGAAAATGTTTTATTTTATTCTGGATCCACCCACTCTTTTATTTCTGAAAAATTTTCTAAGGGTATCACCGTATTACCTCAACAATTAGATGTTGAGTTAGCTGTGACAACACCTAATGGCACATCAATCGCATCAGAAGTTTATAATTCTTCTCCGATCGAAGTTTGTGGGAAAGTGCTTCCTGCAAATCTTGTGATCCTTCCTTTAGTGTAATTTGATGTGATTCTTGGCATGGATTGGCTTTCTCTACATGGAGCTCATATCAATTGCCAATGAAGGGAAGTCACATTTCATATTCCAGATCAACCTACGATCGTCTATCAATGCAAGGATGAACATAACATTCCAGTGGAAATTTCTTCCATCTTATGGGTATTGATTCCACTAAATGAAGGTTATTTATCTCAAATAGTTGGTGAGAAACTCACGATTAAGAATATGCCCATTGTACGGGAGTTTGATGATGTCTTTCCGGAGGAATTACCGGGTCTTCCACCAAATCGTGAAGTTGAGTTTTCAATAGAACTCGTACCGGGTGCTTTGCCTATTTCAAAGATACCTTATAGAATAGCCCCAATTGAGTTGCAGGAATTGAAGAAGCAACTCCAAGAGAATCTTGATAAGGGATTCATACGCCCTAGTGCGTCACCTTGGGGAGCACCTGTTCTATTTGTTAAGAAGAAAGATGGATCAATGAGACTCTGCATTGATTATCGAGAACTTAACAAGATCACTATCAAGAACAAATATCCTCTCCCACGCATTGATGACTTATTTGACCAACTACGCGGAGCTCAATACTTTTCCAAGATTGATCTTCGTTCAGGGTATCATCAATTAAGGGTCAAAAGGGAGGATATACCAAAGACGGCTTTCCGTACAAGGTATGGACACTATGAATTTATAGTGATGCCATTTGGTCTTACTAATGCCCCTGCTATCTTCATGGATCTAATGAATAGAGTCTTTAGAGACTATCTTGATCAATTTGTGGTAGTCTTTATAGACGATATTCTTGTCTATTCAAAGAGAAAGGAAGAACATGAAGATCACTTGAGAATTATATTGAAGACCCTGAGAAAGGAGAAGCTTTATGCCAAATTTACCAAGTGTGAATTTTGGCTTCAAAAAGTTGCATTTTTGGGTCACATAATCTCAAAAGAGGGGATATCTGTGGATCCAGCAAAAACAGAGGTTATCGAAAGATGGTCGAGACCAACAACAGTAACTGAGATCCGAAGTTTTCTTGGTTTGGCTGGATATTATCGACGTTTTGTAAAAGATTTTTCACGATTATCTAATCCACTCACCAAGTTGACTCGGAAAGGAGTTAAGTTTGTCTGGACAGAGGAATGTGAAGAGAATTTCAAGGAGTTGAAAATAAGGTTATCCAGTGCACCTGTGCTCACACTGCCTTGTAGTGGAGAAAGGTTTGTGATCTATAGTGATGCATCCAAGAAGGGATTGGGGTGTGTTCTTATGCAAAATGATATGGTGATAGCTTATGCCTCACGACAGTTGAAAATCCATGAGCAAAATTACCCAACACATGATTTGGAGTTGGATGCGGTAATCTTTTCATTAAAGATTTGGAGGCATTACCTTTATGGTGAAAGGTGTGATATTTATACTGATCATAAAAGTTTAAAGTATATTTTCACACAAAAGGAGCTGAATATGCGCCAAAGAAGATGGTTGGAGCTGATTAAGGATTATGACTGCTCAATCCATTACCACCCTGGGAAAGCAAACAAGGTGGCAGATGCATTAAGTCGACAAGACCATGCTAGTTTATCCATGATGAGGATCACAAAAGATCCAATATTTATGGATTTACAATGGATGGATCTTGGAATTATAATGGAAGGGGAAAAATCTTATCTTTCTCAAATGAATGTTCAACCATCTATACATGTGAAGATTAAAGAGGCACAGAAATAAGATGTCGAGTTACAAAAGAAGGTGAGAAATGTTCCTGAATTCAACCTTGATTGTGATGGGATAATAAAGTTCAGGAATCGGGTTTGTGTTCCTCCCATCCCCGAATTAAAGAAAGAGCTGCTGGATGAGGCTCATAGTTCTTAATTCTCTATTCATCCTGGAAGCACGAAGATGTATAGGGACCTGAAAGAGTACTTCTGGTGGGATGGCATGAAAAGAGATGTTGCTGAATATGTCTCTCGATGCTTGGTTTGTCAACAAGTTAAAGCTGAGAGACAGAAGTCTAAGGGGATGTTACAACCATTACCCATACCCGAATGGAAATGGGAAAACATCACTATGGACTTTGTCACAGGACTTCCTAAAACATCCAAAGGCAATAATGCTATCTGGGTCATAGTTGATCGTCTTACAAAGTCTGCACACTTCATTGCTATTAGAGAGGATTTCTCTCTAGATCAGCTTTCCAGGATATATGTAAAGGAAGTGGTAAGATTGCATGGAGTACCACTTTCTATTATATCTGATCGAGATCCGAGATTTACCTCGAAGTTCTGGCGAAGTCTTCAGCATACTCTGGATACAGAGTTGAGTTTCAGCACTGCTTATCATCCCCAGACAGACGGTCAGTCTGAGAGAACAATTCAAACCCTAGAAGATATGTTGAGAGCTTGCTCTATGGATTTCAAAGAAGGTTGGGATCAACACCTACCTTTGGTGGAATTTTCTTATAATAATAGCTTTCACTCCAGTATTCAGATGGCTCCTTATGAAGCTCTCTATGGAAAGAAATGCAGGACTCCAACTAGCTGGGATGAAGTTGGGGAAAGAAAGCTATTAGGACCTGATCTCGTTGATGAAATGGCAGAAAAGGTTAGATCTATTCAACAACACATAAGAGCAGCTCAGAGTCGACAGAAAAGTTATGCCGACAACCGAAGAAAAGACCTAGAGTTTGAAGTGGGCGATAAAGTGTTCTTACGAATATCTCCCTGGAAGAGGGTTATGAGATTTGGAAAGAAGGGGAAGTTGAGCCCTAGATATATCGGTCCTTTTGAAATACTGGATCGTGTTGGGAAGGTAGCTTACCGATTGGCGCTTCCACCGAATCTCTCTGAAGTTCACGATGTGTTCCATGTATCTCTCCTGAGAAAGTACATACCAGATCCTTCACATGTACTCAACTCAGAAGTTGTACCGCTGGAGCAAGATCTTTCTTATGAAGAACAGCCGATAGACATTCTGGATCGTAGCGAAAAAGTCCTACGAAACAAGACCACTCGCTTGGTGAAATTTTTATAGAGAAACCACCAACTTGAAGAAGCTACATGGGAGCTTGAGGATATGATGAGGGAGAAGTATCCTCATTTGTTTGTTGCAAAGTGACGAATTTCGAGGGCGAAATTCTTTTTAAGGGGGGTAGAATGTAACACCCGAGACTTTTATGTTATATAAATCATCAAAGGAATCTTTTTCTACACAACACTTGCTTGGCTTTCTTTACACGCAATCGCGACCTTCCTCGATAGCTTGCGTCGTACGCAATACAGAGTTTCACTAAACAACAATATGCTATTAAAACTAGCTGTTATGAATAGTAATAACCACTTTTTGAAATTTTATAAATTTTATTTTTCAAAATGGACTTCATTTTTGGACTCAGAATATCGAAATTAGCCTTGGGTGAAATTTTGGTATTTTTCTGAAAAATTTCAATTTTTGATGAATAGTGAAACCACTAAGTGGTAGGTTAAAAACTGAATTTTGCATAAAACTTAATTTTACCGCTTCTGTGAATGGAATTTCGAAAATCCGAGAGACACGGTTAATATCAAGGACTAAAATGTAGTTCAATGAGATGAAAATAATTTTTTGGTGAATAGTAACTTTTTACTTTTTTTACCGCGGTTAATAGTAAATAGGGTAACCAAGGGTAAATATGATATTACTATTACCCTAACACATGTCCTAATTCTATTGGACAAGTGTAATTAGACCAAAAACAAACTTAGGAATAAAATATGACCATTTAGGCCCACTTGGATTAGATTAGGACATTTATTATTAATTTATTTAAAGAAGGGTTAAAATAGTTAAAATCAAAGTTTAATAAGTAAATCATTTTTAATATAGGGTTATACATAAGATAAATTCGATTGTAAATATTCATTAGAAAGATAAAACGATTTCCTACATGATGGTATTTTATTTGTAATTTTTATACATCAAATAATTTAATTTATTTATGACACAAAGATGATGCAGTAATTATCTTATTAATGAAATATTGACAAAATTGATAATATAAATACCAAAATAAATGTAATTTGAGACTTTTTATGAATTCCACTAATTTTATAGGTTACTATGATATATTAGTATTGATTTAATCAACTTGGTTCGAACATATAATTCTTTTATGACTTTCACAAAAATCATATATCAAATAGTGTCAAAATTGACACAAAATAGTTTTTAAATCAAATATTATATTATTAATTGTTATTTTATTCCTAAAAATCTAAGGTTCGGCCAAATGACTTATATAAGGATATATATATTAATAATAAACAATTTGGGGTTCGTTTGGCATGTTATAGTAAGTGTATTAACCATATAGTGAAAGAAAACAAAAAGACACGGTAAAAGTTAAATTAATTAACTTAGAGTTAAATCTAATTGATAAGGTTAAAATAATACCCTAAACTTGTCTAAATCCTATTGGTTGATAGGATTTCGACCCATCCCCACTTTAGCTTCTAAATAAGACCCTTTGGAACCATTATAAACCGATTTTGACTTTAATATAAAATAATATTTTGAGATATTTCTAAGGTGCCCCTCTCCTCCCTTATAAAAGGGAACCTCCTCCCCCTCCTCCTCACACCAAATTGAGCACTCAAGCTCGGCCAACCCCTGCCATTTTCTCCTCTCCACTTCCCTAGAATAATCCTAGAGGTCCTGGTCTTCTCCAAAGACCAATCATAGTTCCTTAAGTGGAGGATTCAAAGAGGCGTTCCAAAGAAGAGGAGCTTCGGACACGAACAAAGCAAATCACATCTAAGGTAAGGGAAATATCACAATCTCATTTTTATCCGAGATTGTTTATTCGTAAGTATTTACTGGGGTGTATTTTATCATCCACATCCATGTTCCCTCAATATGTAATATTGTTTCCATCCACTTGAAATAGTTTAAATCCAATTTTACCCTTAGGTGAATTTTTAGTAAAGAATATGAAAGGAATCTTTTGTCGTTTTTCCGTACGAGGTACTTTTTGACTTTTCCGACAAAAGTACGAAGAATGTTTTTTTTAACTTATACGACATGAATGGATTTTTAAAACATTACTTCAAAGAAGCTTCCTATACAAGTTTTCAAGTTTATTTTTAATCAACTTCTTTTATTTTAAAGTTGTATGACATGTTATGAAAGGAAAAATGTTTTTGAAGAAGAAAGGATATTTTCCTCAAGAATTCAAATCAAGTGTTTTATCAAAATTATTTTCCATCTAAGATAATAAAGGTTTCTGTTTCTATCCATATTTTTACATTGGTTTGACTATGTTGTGATGGAATTATGTTTATGAATTCCTTTATCATATATGAATTGATTTATGATGTCATGATGTTTCAAGAATCCCATTTTTGTTATATGTGTTATGCGATGATGTATGTTTTATGATTATGTGGCACACATAAGAAAGGATTCATTATAAGATGGGTGGGACCTATATCTCTCTCCAATGCATTGGGTAATGATTTTATATCTCATGAGATAGACATGGCTGGAACGGAAGGTTATTTCGGTTCAGTGATACAGGACTGAAACGAGGAGTGAACTCGGTTCAGAAAGGGACTTTGTCCACTAAGATAGTCTTGGCGATGAGTCATGACTAACAAGAAATGATTTTCCATAATTATGTGTGCATGCCACAAAGTTTCAAGTTTTATGTTATGATTATGGGGATCTCATTTTCACTCCTATGATTTGTTCCATGTTAAGATATTATGATCTCTTTTGCAGGTTATGATTTTCAAAAAGATATGATATGATTTTTATTTCCTTTATTTTCCCTTGCTGAGCATTTGAGCTCACCCTTTTATGTTTTGTTTTCCCCAGGTCAGGAAGATGGATATTAAGTAGAATATGCTAAAAGGGACCCTAGATATGATGAAATAAATGGGAGACACTGTAGAAGATTTATGAACCAGTTGTTTATGTTTCCCAGTTTCTAAAGGCACTATACCTATACGGTCCTTTGTAGTTTTATCATATGTTGTAATAAGTGTGCTTCAATTTTTGAAGTATTAAAATTGTATGTAAAGTATGGGTCGTTATAATGACAATCATTGAAGAGTATGGATTGAAGTGTTTATTTATTGGTATTCAAGAATAATGTTGTTGAGGTACTTTTATGGTATATTAGAATATTGTTTTTTTAGTCTATTATAGTTTTCAATAATTTTATGGTACCAGTAACCATGACAAGTGATTCAAATATTTTGGAAAGCAGATGATATGCACCTAATGAATGGATAAGGAGAAAATAATATGTTTGATAGTATTCATGATCTGATGATTGTTATAATGACTAAGTGATATAATTGTTTGAGTATATAGAATTTTTTGGATTTGGTATGTGGAACGTGTTAACTTTTAACTGCATTCATGTTTTCACTAATGTTCAATGGGTATTCATTTTTCCAGAGAATACATGATTAAGGCCTTCCAGTTTTTGGAATGTGACCAAAAAGACATTTCATATGATATATGGGGATCAATGATGGTATTAACATGATTGTTATATGAACTTTCTGGTAATCATTTTCACTATAATATGAGATTGGACATCAGTATTTTGGATAATCCTAAGGATTGGAATGGATTATGTTGAACATAAGTTAGTATTGTTTAAGGCTAGAACATTTTCAATATTATTGATGGAATGTTATAATAATTTATTTTTAGAAAAAGGACAACCTTCAGGATGGGTGAAAACCCCTCACGTCAGACAAGGCTATGGGAATCGAACCCACAACTGAAGTGTGGCGGGCCTTTATCGCCTACCACTGGCCTATAGGAAGTCCCTAGTTAGTAGAAACTTGTTTTATTAAGAATTATTATAGATGAAGTATAAGTCCATTTTTGGAATAATATAATATTAACCTCACCGTAGATGGACTTATGTATATTTGGTAACTTTTTCTAACCTTTTGTTTGAGATATATGGAATGACCCATCATTCAATCAGATGATATCCTAACACTTCAAGAATGAGAAATTCAACTTAATTTCTTTAAGAGAAGATGTGGAAATTGTTCAAGGTCTGAACAATAGTGAGATTATACCGAAATAAATTAAATATTTCTTCTAATTCGAATTCATCAACATTAGGGAAATGATCTCGAAAACCAAAAATGTTGTCCTAGTGCCCTGAAATCAAATGAATCATATGGTACCTTAAATCATCACAAATTTATGTCTTTGTGATTATTGGATTTTTCATAGCCATGTTCTCTACTACTCTCCATCATAACATGACCATTAGATTTTTCTTCAATATCCATATATTCACTTATGTTATCCTATGTGGAATCCCAATGATTAGTTAATTTGGGTAACTGTTATGTTTTATAATTTTGTTTTTAAAGTTCAGTTTTGGTATTCCTTTTTACGATGTGGGTTTCTTTGAAAGAAACTTTCAAGTAGTAAACCATTTATAACCTAGACAAATATAAAGGGTGAAATTTATTTTAAGGGGGGTAGAATGTATCAACCCATGATTTTATGAGAAGTATACATTTTAATTTCATTGATTTCTTGTGTTTTACACTACACAAAAATTATCTTGCACTATACGAAAGACCGTATTAGCTTTCAGTATATGCAACACTATTCTTGGCTCGTGTTACACACAAATTCAAGTTCATTTGGTGGAAATTATGCTACACACCATTGTGTATATATATTTTGTTTAATGTATAAATGAAATAAGTTTTGATTATGTTATACGCATCACCGAAGAAAGATTGCACTACATGCAGCCCTGACTTGTCTTGCATTACACGCAATCACAACCTTCCTCGATAGTGTGTGTAGTATGCAATAATATGTTTCACTAAACAATGATATATTATATAAACTAGACATTATGAATATTAATACCCACTTTATAAAATTTTATAAATTTTATCTTTTTAAAAATGGATTTCATTTTTGGAATCGGAATAACGAAATTAGCCTGGGGTGAATATTTGGTAATTTTCTAAAAACATTCAATTTTTTATGAATAGTGACAACACTGGGTTACTATTTAAAAACCGACTTTTTACATAAATATTATTATATTTAAATTTCTTTTAGGTCAAAATTGATACATAATACCTATATAAGTTCAATTTAATTAATTTCAGCCATTTTAAAATAATTTTAGACATATAAAAATTCTATTCAACTTTTCACCGTCTTTTACCCACCTCCTAGGAGAATTTGAAAATTTACATAAAATATAATTTTACCACTTCTATAAGTGGAATTTCAAAAATCTGAGAGACACGGTTAATATCAAGGAGTAAAATGTGGTTCACGAAGATAAAAATATTTTTTTTTGATTAGTAACATTTTACTTTTATTTACCACAATAACAAGTAAATAGATAAATTAAGGGTAAAAATGATATTAATATTACCCTAACACATGTAATAATTCTGTTGGATAAGTTTAATTCAACCAAAAACAACCTTAGGAATAATATATTACCCTTTAGGTCCACTTGGATTATATTAAGACAGTTATTATTATTTTAGTTAAAGAAGTGTTAAAGTAGTTAAAATCAATGTTTAATAATTAATTTTTTAATATTTGGTTATACATATGATATATTCGACTATAAATATTCATAAGACAGTTAAAAATATTTCCTACATAATGGTATTTTATTTATAATTTTTAGACATTAAATAATTTAATTTATTTATGACACAATGATGATTCTGTAATGACCTTATTAATGAAATATTCGCATAATTGATGTTATAAATACCCAAATAATTGTTACTTGGGACTTTAATGAATTACAATAATTTTATATGTTACTATTATATGTTAGTATTGATTTAATAAAAATTCTTATAAATAATAATGATGTTATGAGTTTCAAACAAATCAATTACCAAATAGTCTCAAAATTAACAATAATAGTTTTTAAAACATATATTATATTATTAATTGTTATTATATTCCTAAAAATATATGGTTCAGACAAATTATTTAGATAAGGTTATATATATAATAATTAACCACTTCAGGTTCGTTTGGCTGGTTATAGTATGTTTATTAACCATATAGTGTAAGAAAACAAGAAGACACGGTAATAGTTAAATTATTTTACATAGAGTTAAATCTAAATGATAAGGTTAGAATAGTAACCTAAACTTGTCTAAAACCTATTGGCTAAGAGGGGTTCGACCCATACCTACACTAGCTTCGAAATAAATCAATTTCGAGCTATTATAAACCGAATATGTCTTTATTATAAAGTAATATTTTAAGTTTTTCCAAAGGTACCTCGCTCCTCCCTTATAAAAAGGGAACCCCTTCCCTCTTCTCTTCACACCCTTTTGAGCCTTGATTCTCGGACATCCCATGACCATTTCTCTTCTACACTTCCCTATAAACATTCTATAGGTTCTGGTTTTCTCAAAAGAACAACTCTACTTCCTTAAGAGGAAACTTAAAAGAGGTGCATCGAAGAAGAGGTAATCTCTTCTTCCGATTCATTCAAGTTTCCTTCTTCTTCTACTTCTTCTTCTTTAGTTTTCTCATTATAAAGTAATAACATAAGTATTACTTATATACTTACATGTTATTATGAATATAAAACAACCTTATATCTACTTTTATCCATCCTACGGAAAACAAAATCACCGCGCGTGAGTACGTACGGAATACCGTCTCCACGCCGTGGTGTAATCTATTTTTGACCACCACCTTACATGGATGGGTATAATGGTGTAAATAAAAAAAAATATTTTATTATTGTAAAGTGATATTGATTCTGCAATATTATATATACACTTTAATATAATTACACGATCATGGGAATGATGTCATCGCTTGTGCGTAAGTATGGACTACCGTCTCCACGACACTATGAGATTCATTCTCCATGTTAACCATTAATGAATCTTTATAAAGTATATATAATGAATAATAATGAAATATATGACATAATTAAGCTACAGTATTTATGTATATATATATGTCATCTACTTACTTCCATTCAAGTCAATAAAGAAAGGAAAATAGCATTCATGCGTACGTACAACCTACCATCTCCATGAAAGGTGTGTTTCATTTCATTTATCTATCTATTATATATATATATATATTGAATATATATGATATATAAATCAGGTTTTACGTTTTTGAAGTATTTAAATCATGATATATGTAATAATAATATCAAGAACAACAAGTCCAAACCGAAATGATAAATGAAACATTTTTACCCAAAACGCTACTTTGACATGTAATTGACTAATGAACAGGTAATATAAATATCTAAGTGAACCATATATGATATAATAACTATGAATATTATTCTGTAATAATTCAATGAAATTATTTAAATCATTATACAGGAGGTTTGGATACATACGAAGAATATCAGACATAAGGTAAGGGATAATTTTGGTATCTCATTTTTATCCGAGATTTCTTATACATTAGTATTTAATGGGGTTAAATTTTTATTCCATGGCCATAAAATGTTTTAATAAAGTGTTTAATATTCTTCCATGTATGTTTAATGTCATTTTTACCCATATTGACTTTTACTTTGTGTCATGGAAGGATTATTTCTTTTGTTTACCAAACATGGCACTCATTAACTTTTCCATTAAAAGTATGAGGAGAATGTTTTATTTAACTTGTATGGAATGAACGGATTTTTATGGTTTTATAATGCCTTATTTTCATGAAGTTTAATCTATAATATTTCCTAACTATTTTCAACAAAATGTTTTTCTTTTAAAATTTCATGGCATTTTTTGAAAAGAAAGTGATTTTGATGAAGAAAGGATATTTTCCCCAAGAATTCATTTCAAGTGTTTTATCAAAACCATTTTCCCTCTAAGATGACATTATATCATATGTTTATGTTTCATGTATAATGTCTCTGTGATTTAAATGGTTTAACTTTTATTATGGGGAACTGATATCAATTTTTTTTCTTTGGATTATGTTATGATGGGATGATGTTTATGAAAATCGTTTAATTATTTGTGTTATGATGAATGATTTATGTTTTTGTTGTGGAACACGTAAGAATAACTTCATTATGAGATTGGTGGGACCTATATATCCCTAAAATTCATTGGGTAAAGGCTTATATCTCATGATATATACATTCCTAGAATGGAAAGTTCAACTAGTTCAGTAATACAGGACTGGAACGAGGATTGAACTCGATTCAGAAAGGGAGTTTATCCACTAAGATGGTCTTGGCAGCAATGCCCTGGCTACTATGGAAATCATATCATATCCTTAATGGTTTTCCACAATTTCATGTATTATTCCCATTATATTTTATCATTGTTGATGTTCCTTTATGATATATTCCTTACATAATTCCATGATTTGTGTCTTTGCTCAAGATTTTGATGTCTAGATTTTATGTTCATGTTTTTGCATTCAAATGTTTATGGATTGTTTTATGTTCTCCATGTTTACCATTACTGAGCATTTGAGCTCACCCTTTATGTGTTTTCTTTTCCCCATGATATAAATAATGTTTTTAGGTAAGAAAACAAAAAGGGGCAGATCTTTATAGAAGATATTGAAGAACTTTCACCATGATTAGAAGATTTTGTTTTGAGTTTCCAAAGACACTAAACTATTATGGTCCTTGTGTGTTTGTTTTTATTATGTATTAAGTATTCCTCAAAAGTAATGTAATGTCCATATACGTCAAGCTTTGGGTATCTACATCCTCTCTAGCGGTACATCCAGGAGTGGCAAAGATTTATCAGGACCTTTGATGACCACATTGGTGGCTAGGTATGAGGAAATCAGTAGCAGAGTTTTTCTCACGGTTCCTCACTTGTCAGCAAGTGAAGGTAAGGCACTAGGTACCAGCAAGCATGGTTCAGCCTTTAGAGGTCCCAGAGTGGAAGTGGGATTATATATCTATAGAAATTGTGACGAGTCTTAAACATACATCCAGGAGTCACGACTCAATATGGGTGATCATTGACCGACTCACCATGTCGGCCCAATTCCTACCGATCAGAGAGTAGGGATCAGTTGAGTGCTTTAGACACCTATATGTGCAGGAGATAGTGACTTTACATGGAGTACCTTCTTCTATTGTCTCCGACCGTGACACATGATTTACTTCCCGGCTATGGAAGGGGGTGAAAGAAGATTTCGGAACACAAATTCATTTGAGTACTGCCTTCAATCCTCAGACAGATAGTGAGACTAAGAGGACCATTCAAACCTCTGAGGACATGCTCTGTGCTTCTGTCCTCAACTTTGTTCATAGCCGGTAGGACCGCATACCTTTGGTGGAGTTTTCCTACAACAACAGCTATCACCCCACCTTCAGTATGGCACCGTTTGAGGAATTGTATGGTAGGCCTTGCAGATCACCACTATGCCGGATAGTCCCATGGGACACATCACTAGTGGGACCAAAGCTGGTACAAGCTACCACAGAGAAGGTTCAAATCATCCAATATAAGATGAAGACTACATAGAGAAGGCAGAAGTCTTATGCTGACAGGAGACGGAGACCTATGGAGTTCTAGTATGGTGACCACATCTTTCTATAGGTCTCACCTCAATAAGGGTTGTGGAGATTTAGCCGAGGCTTCAAGTTATATATGCGGTTCATTGGACATTTCAATGTCCTCAGTAGAGTAGGTGAAGTGTCTTATCGCTTAGCTCTTCCACCTCAGATTCACCGGGTGCATGACGTCTTCCACGTATCATAGCTGAGGAGATACGTGCGTGACCCATCCCACATCATCGATCACGGAGAGGTAGACATCGATGATGGGGTGACTTTCACATAGGTTCCAGTGGATAATGAGGATCAACAACAACGGGTCCTACGTGGATGGTCGATACCTTCGATGCGAGTTTTCTTGCAGCACAGGAACCCACATTAGTGCACATGGGAGTGGGAGGCTCAGATGCGTGATCAGTACCCCCATTTGTTCCAATAGTGTGACATGAAGCATATGGGGAAGTAATGCGATGAGGTACGGAAAATTTAAAGACCAGAAATTTCCATGATTTTTTTTTGTAAATACATTGTAATTTTACGTGTCCGCAGTTTCTGACATAGCTTGATTCCAAGGCCTAGTGTGCCCAAAATCCATTTCAGAATTTTTTCTTGGGTACATTCATTAAATGTGCGAGTGGGATTCTATAACATTTGATCAGCTGCTCAGAATTGAAATTAGAGAGCACTGTTGAGCTCACAGTGTCGGTGATTGTTTATTGACACCATCACCGCATTTGTGTTCTAGCGAGAATGGAAGTTATTTTGTGGAGTTTTTATGAATAAAGTTAAATAAAAAAAGTGTGGATTATTTTTATTTTGGAAGTTAAAATCTACAATTGGAGGAAGGAGGTGGGGGCCACCACACCATATCCTTGCATGGGAGGTTATGGTGTTGGGTGCCACCCACACATAACTTCCCTTGGGAGGATAATTAATGTTGGGAGCACACAATATTTAACCCCATGTAACTCTTGAACTTCCCCCATAATTATACCAACACTGTCTTCCATTATTTATATCTCTCCCCCTCCCCTTTTTAAATTTTGAATCCACTCTGCCCCAATTAAAGAAATGTGTTTTCTCATTTAATTAAATAGAACTATTTGTGTTGTTGTGCCATCCAATAGTATACTTTTCCTCTATTATTTTTGGTGGGAAACTTGGTAGAGCATGGAGATCCCGTGGAGAATGCTCTCAATGAAGAATCATTATTCCAATGAAGAACATAATGAATGCAATGAATGTGAAGAAGGTCATCGAACATCATCTTCCTTCTTCAATGGGATCAAAGGAAGGATCCAACCGCAATGAACGCTGGAGAAACTTCTTCCTCATTCTTGTACCCCAGATGCTTCTAGATGTAAACAAATTGATGCCGCCATCCCGTGAATTTTTCAAAGATCAACGACAAGCGAGTATGGGGTTTGTTTTATTTTGTTTCTGTTCTACGTCATAAAATATTTTTTGGAATATGTTATGTTGATTGTTAACAATGTAACATGGAGGGTTTTGACCGATCGAACACGGCCTGACCCTCCACCCTATGATCTTAATTTTTGATGATGTCGGGTCACTGGAAAGACACGGCACCATCGTGCCGTGCAGATTAATACTGGGCCGTAGCTAGGACCGACCATGTTGGAGGTAGCGCGGCACCATCGTACCGTGTAGTTGAGATGAGCTGCGGCTATGGTAGGCCACGATAGATAAGATGGGCATGGCACCATCACCCCGCCCTGGAGAAGGACTACGACCTTAGGCCGCGGCGGACAAGAGATGGTGGCTGGCTGAGCCGGCCACCGGTGCGCCCTACAGGTGGGACCCAAGGGTCCCACTGTTACAGGAACTGGCGCTAGGTGCGGATTCCTTTACGGACAATAGGGGTCCTGGGACACCCCCCCCCACCCCACTACGTGGCCAGCCGGGCCGCGCAGTCGACCGGCCCGCCGGGCCCCATGGCCTGCCGTCATGCGGCCCGCTGGCCGGACCCCGCGGCCTGCATGTTGGGCCGCCACCAGAGGTTGGGTTGCGCCATCCGTCCGGGCCGCGCCTTCGGGTCTGGCCGCCCCTTCTGGCCTAGCCACCCCTTCGGACCAGGTCAGACTCATGGACAAGGTCGGACTCACAGACCGGGTCTGACCCTGGTCTAGACCCTGGTCAGGTCGGGTTAGTCCAACGAGGTTGGACCAGACCTAGTCCTATCAGACCCAAATACACCTATTCTCCCAAAACTCGGTCTATGAGTGACCTATCAACAAAACATCTATGACGACATAAAGCATAGAGCCAGACGGTTCATTTGGAATACCCCACATGAGATTTAGATACAGTTGGGGTACGGTTTCGTTGGTTTAAACCTAAAATCCTACCGGGCACATGGAACAGAAATGCCAATAACTAACAGACCGTGTGTCTGAATGGTGCACTGTCTATTGCGTTTAGATATCATTGATGAGACAGACCTTGGGACACTTCTACGTGAGACATCACTATAGTAGTAGTTTTTCCAAGTAGCTCGGGAGAGAATACTTCCAGTGACGAGCAGAAAGAGTGCAGAGACCTAGTAGTTCATAGACCTGATGATTGCTTGACCGATTCGACTAGCCTTATGGGGAACACTTGGTATTTGGTGGCAGAACCATGGAGGAGGAATTCCTGGTATTTGGTGGAAGACCCATGGTGGATGAGCTCATGGTATTTGGCGGCAGACCCGCAGTACTCGATAGGAGGAGTACCTATACATGCTATTAGGGGGAGCGCCTGATATTTTGCGGCAGACCCACGGTGGAGGAGTGCCTGGTATTTGGCGGCAGACCTGTGGTACTCGACAGGAGGAGTACCTCAATAGTCCAAGGTTATTGAGAAGCTCATTGTTGTCACAACATGCCCACTGTTCTCGACATAGGAGGAGCTCTCCAACAGTCATGGTTTCGATAACGAAAATCCCGGTTTGTTCTAAGAAATGAATTTTGTTTATTCCTCATGATTGATATGGGTTTCTATATAACATAGGTATATGTATGGGCATATACCTATGTAATGGTTATTTTCTATTTCGAACATGTAGTTTATACATGCTGGATTTTGTGAGACCTTGAGGGTCTCGTGGTCCCAAATGAGTATATTTATACTCACCCGTGTATGGGCTATGCCCGCACCTCGTTGTGTTGGATGTAGACGACAGACAGCGCTTACTGAGGTGGAGTGTAAGAGGACTGGACGGTACTCGGAGGTGGACCTTACAACGAGTCGGTATCCTAAGGGGACGGATGAATGTGGAACACTGAGGAGGGTATCTATACCTACCCTTCTGGTAGGATCCATGGTGGACGACCCGTGAGCTACTAGACACCATCCAACTGTTTGTCCTTTTAGTTGTACCTGTTTTTCTTTTCCAAGTACTTTACTGCAGTGCTTGTATTTCTGGCCCCTTTTTCTTTCCAGCACATCTTTTGTATATAGTTTTACATAGTGTTTTAATTTTAGTTGTGTACTCTGTTGTGTGTGATTAAAATTTATAATGGTAATGAATTCCCAGCTTGGGGATTTATTCCTTTGGTGCTAGTCGCTAGCCTCAGGCCTATGGCAGGAGGGCTTGGGCTAGTCACGACACGGGATCTGAGGACGGGTCTTTACAATAACCTAAATGTTAAATTAGTATATATAAAAAATGTTAACTAACTAATTGAATAATATGGTTTAAAAAAATTTAAAACAAACTCACTATTCATTAATTAATTATAAATGAATATAAAAACAAATTGAATATAAAGGAAATGTTTTTATGGTCACAAAGGAATTGTATCCTAGTAAATTAAATTAACTACTATTATTTGTTAATAATAATGAAATATAAATATTTTATATTCAATAAAACATTTTTTAAAAATCATCTAATATATTTAATTGATATAAGATATTAACCAATTATATTTGAAGCATAAATAATAATATTTTTATAAAGGCAATATTAATTCCATTTACGGGTACATCTATAATAAAAATAGTTAATTTTTTATAAATTTTATATAGAAAATATATACATTAATTTTCTTAATAATAATTTAAAAACTATATTATGATGATTAATTTGGAAAATTTCTCAAAACATTATTTTTTTGATTAATGGTGAAAATTACTGAATTTTAATTGAAAATTGAATTTTTGTCCAATTTATATATAACGATAATTTATATTTTTTTCAGTATAAATATTTATTAGATATATTTTAAACCAATTAATAAAAAATTTATTGGAAAAATTTTCATATTTATATTTTGTATATAAACATTTATGTGTATTGAATATTTTCACTTTAAAAAACTAATTTGTCGTCCAATCTACAATATTTATTTTATATTAATTTATGCCACTTATATGATGTGAATTTTGATAAAATAATCATACTTAGAGTCTTTATAAATTATATTGTATATTATGGTAATTTTTTTTTAAAAAAAAATTGTGAAATCTATTAAAATAAATTACATTGATTAAGCAAAAATACTTCTTAATAAGGGACTAAATCTTAATCCTACATGCCAAAATAATATACAAACATCTAAATAACACATTTTATGGACATATATAATATATAACCATTTAAAATAATTAATTTTTTATTAGATCCACATTACATGGAAAAATGTGGGGGGAATTCCTGCATGCAAAAATTTATAAGAATGTCCCTACTCATCTGCTATAAAAATGAACTCAACCCCTCACAAATTTAAACCTATCAAGACATTATTTTTAATATATAATAGGAAAAAATATCATCCCAAAATCCAAAGACTATACCTTTAAGCCTAAATTTTTTTATTAATGTAATCTAAGGAAGCCTTTTGGTATAAACCAAAAGGATTTTACCCAAAAAATATGTTAAATTTTACAAAGATAACTGTTGTTTCATATTTTTTATCAACTCCATATATTATTAATATAGTTATATAATATAATAATTTGATAACATTTAATATACTTAATTTTTTTCTGAAATCATTATGATATAACCTCACACGTACTTCCATCAAATGGGATACACAGTGATAGTTCGTGAGTACAGTTGAATACCATCTCATGAACTGATATTGTTCTATCATCCATTAAAGCGTTCAATGGTTTAGAATAATGATGGATTTATATATTATTATTAATATATATATATATATATATGATATTTATAATTAATTTATGATTCTTAAATTTATTTATAACTCATAATTGATTGTAGCCCATTTTTGACAATATGATAACATTATGTATAGGCGTGTGGACTACTTCCTCCTCTAATTAGTGTGATTCAGTCACACTATAAATAACATTTATACCTTTTCATTTTAATATAAATATCTAATAAATATTATAATTCTATTACAATATAATTTTTTTACATATTCATTGTTTAAATTTCATTCATTAAATATGATAATAAAATTAAAACAGTGTTCATTTGTATGTACGGCTCATCGTCTCCATGAAAGGTGAATTTATTTTATTTCCCATAATTTTATGGATTATTATAAAAATATATAATTTTTTTATTTAATATAATTAATTGATTATTTTATTTTAATATATTATAAATTATTTATCATAATAAGATAAACAAATAAATAAAAAGTCAAAACATAATTAAAAAAAGGTATTTAACTGTCAAAACAATAAATATAACAATAGATTATCAATGAAAAAGATATAATATTTTTTAATGACTATATATAATATAACATACATTAATATTTTTCTTGTGTATGTTAAAATTTTTTTTGAAACATTATATAGGATTTTAAAGGATGATCACCCAATAGGAAATACAAGGTAAAGTAATTTTTAGTCCCACTTTTATTACTATGAGAATTATTACATATTCCGGACTAACTTAACTTTATTGTTGTATATACTCTCCTATGAAATGTTATATAACAAATTTAATTTATTTAATTCTATTAATAGATTCATTTATGTCATATTTTCATGTATTTAAATATTTAAATTTTACTGGAGTAGTAAGGGATTTCATCGCAATTTACATTTCATTGAGACATGTTCATTATTATGCTGGAATTCACATTTAGATAGTTTATATACTTCCCATTTAGGTTTAATATCATTAATACATTACTTATCATGATATTTGAACTTTAAATATGAATTATTTATTCTTAGTGGATTGTAACATAATGTTACCAACTGGTAATGAAATCACATAACTCAATTCCTTCTCTTTGAGTTATATTACATCCTCCCTGTCATTATTTGATTATATGTATAATTTCATTTAATATATATTTATATAATTATAATTATTTTTTTGGTTTATTTTTTATAAATATATTCAATTCCTTAATTAATTCAAACATCATCATTATTTTTCCTTTAAGGGTTTAATTCACAATATCATTCTAATATACATAGATTATTCTTGAATTTCCATTAAATTATACTATATAATAATTGATTAATAAACCACTTAATTTTATTCTCCTCTCGTTATTCATTCTTTTTTCATATAATAGTTCAATTTTCACTATTTGGTACAAATAAATGTTATAATAAATGTATTTTAAGAAAACACGATTCCATTTCTGTCAATAGACATAGGCATGTCTTCGATAAAAAGAATGTTTTTAAATATTTTTCAAAATTATTCTTAATTTTTTAAAAATAAGATACAAAAAATTACCCCTTTTTACTTTTAAAAAAGTTTTCATTGGAAAGTTTTTACTGATTTTTGAAGGTGTATATTTTCTATCCTTTCTACCTTGAAAAATGATTTTTTCCACAAATTGTAGGTAGATAATTATCTATCTTCATTTTATTCAATCTTAATTATTATTTATAAAAGGTTATTTTATATGATAATTTTTAAATGTTATTTTCAAGTAAATGTATTTTGAAAATTATTTTGAAGTTATAAATAAATTTTTTCATCAAATAAATGATTTCAAAATATATTTTTATTGTATTTCTATTCATCATTTAAAAAACCCCATTTTTACATCAATTGGATTATGTTGTATTGATACCATACATTTCATTATTCTATATGGTTTTTTATTTATTTGGACAAGGATATTAATTAAATTCACTTCCTTTGATTTGATTTTTTAGTCCCATTGAACTACTCACATTCCTTCAATGATAGGACATTAAATTTCCCCTAGTTAACCATATCATTTAGTTATGGATATGGTCATTTCATACACCATATAAAAAATTTTCATAAGGTAATTAATTTTATAGTTATTTTAATATATTTGGAAATATTGAAAAATATGAATTCTATAATCTGTATATATATATTTGATAAGGCATGTTATTCGTTAATTAAAATTTTAATTTTATGTATGAGTAATAATTTTTACATTAAATACACTGGTTAGGATCCATTAAAAATAATATCCTTGATTCATAAGTATTCTCATGAGACAAATAAGATAGACACAAACCCTTCGAGTTTGTTTTCAAAAAGAATCAGTTGGGTTTATACAAATAGACTTAAACTATCTAAGGGAGTGATCATGAAGATATAGTGGTTCATGTTCTAGATAAATATCATCTAATAATTAATCTTTTACTTTATTCATTTTATGTATTTATAATACATTAAATATTAACAATGACAATATCTAGGGATAAATTTAATTCCAATTTTATTGATTAAATTTCATATGATTTTAGTTATTTCACTTTTTTAATTTACACTGCCTTATCTATTCAATCAATCATGTTATTTAAATAGAATGTGTGTTCATTTATTTTCCATTATATATTTTTTATACACATTGTTCACATTTTATTAAATACATGTAATGTGTGTTGGGATATTGACCATTATACAATGATTATTCTCATTATTTTATTTTTTTATTCTCCTATATTAACCGTTACTAATAGTTTGAGAGAATCGTTAATTTTTTTACATTCCCCGTGATTTAATGAATTAAAATTTGAAATATATTCACGGATACACTATACAAAATAATATTTTTAAAAAAATTATTTTTAAATTTTTTTATTCTACTGTTATAGAAGACTCGTGTATGATTATAGTTTAGCAAGACTACAAAACTAAATGGACCTTCTAGATTTTATACCTTGAAATAATGAAAACCTAATTATAGAAAACATTTTTTCTTGTCTTACTGGGGTTAGGGAAGTTTGTTAGTTATTATGAGGACTATATATATATATTTAATTTTAATGAAAATTATGTGAACATTTATTCCCAATTAGGACACACTAGACAACATATATAACTCTTATAAGTCATTCTCATCCTTTTAAATTTTTGTAATAAAACATAACTAAGAGGTTATTGTAGAATCTAACTATATATAAATAAAACTGAAAATAATTAGATATAAATTTTTATCACAATATGATAATATGAGTATAATTAAGATATATAACAATCATTTAAAAATCACATATGATAAAACTTGGAACAATTCTTTATAAATCCTAATGAGGGAATATATAGTGATTGGAATGATAATTTAAAAAATATAACCCATTATAGAAAAATTATTATATATATAATATTACTAAAAATATTACACCATTAAAATATAGCCCAAACATTAGAATATGTAACTGTTACATTCATTATCCACGTCAATAATTTCCACAATTGCACAAAATAAAAAATTACTCATAAATTTTTTTCTTATAATATATAATATCCTAACCAATTACTTAGAGGATGATATTAGAAACCACTCGTTATCCTCCATACAAATAGTTTAGTATAAAAATCATTCATTTATTAAATCTTGGCTTTAAAATTGGTTTCATAAAGTCAACAATTTAAAAACTATATCTTTTTCTACCATAATGAACCCATAGAATTAAAATTGGATTCCTCAATAATTAAAATGAAAATAATTAACATTTTATTTTACAAAACCTCCATGGAATGAAAATATGTTTCATGAACAAATCAAATGGAATCACAGAATAAAATAATAAATATTCATAACAACGTAATCCCACGGTAAATAAATATTTATCTAATGATATTTTGAAACATTCTAGGTAAATTAACATCAATAAATATATAAGTTAAAATGAAATTTAAACATTATATATGAATGGTATATAGTCAAGGTAACAATTTATCCAAAAAACAAATGAGATACATCTTTGTTAAAACCCATCAATTAGAGGATATATTTTGACAATGATAATAGTTGTGAAACATTTCTATTTAGCTCATATTAATACAAAGCATGTGAAAATTAAATACCAAAGAAGTAATAAACCATACCTCTATAGTATAATTGAATTAAATAACATTTTCTAAAAAACATATTTGGATGGTTTTGGATAATCATTTTCTTTTATCAACATTAAATTGTGTTAAAAAAATAATGTATTTGAAATATAAATTTTTTGGTGTTTTATAGAAATCCCAGTTAAAAAATATCCCTGATAATTACACAAATATATACAATAAATATTGGAGCTAATTGATAAATTGTGAAATTTCATAGAAATATTTCATAAAGATAGATTAACGTGGTGATAATGTGATTTCAAATTAAAATAATTAAAATTATATTTTTGATGATATGCATAAAAAATGAATATACATTCACATTTAACTATTAAATTAAAAACGTACAGTTAAAAAATAAAAATTATATAAAACTAAAAATTGAAAAAATATCCTGGTTATCAAATTAAATTTAGGGTTAATGATAATCTATTGTATCTGAATTGATGCGAATTTGTTTTATTATATTGAAATATTTTTTTTGACAAAACACAAAATATAATGTGTATGAAAATCCATTTTAATTTTATATTGGGAAAATATAAGGTGAATATGAGAGTGAAAAATAATTTGGTATCAAATCATAATTGAAAAAATTTACATGAATGGAAATTAGTGACTAGGACGATAAACCATGATAAAAGATGAAGGGAAATTTTAAAAATAATGAGATACTATTAGAGAATGAAATTTTCTAATTGTAAAATATATGAATTAAAATATAATTTTCCACCATATATGAGGAAAATATAGTATTAAATAAAATGTAACTATTGTTGAAATCTATATTATAAGAAATGAGTTATAGCCAAATTATTGCAACTAAATGGAGGAAATTGAGATAACAAAAAACACTTACAGCTGTGGTATCTTTTGAATCTAGTCCATTTAAATAGAAGACTTGATATGGATCCCAATACATCATTAATTATATTATTATTAAAAAATAAATTTATTATGAAGAATATGCACAATTTGATATGTAACATGATGTATAAGAGGAAATATGTCCAAAGAGGTATGAATTTGAGGCAAGAAACCCTTACCTTGATTCCCCAAATAGTCGAATGGAGACTTAGATCCATTTTACAAATATAAATATCATTATAAATTAATTACGAAAATTCTTCATCTATATAACCTATATAGAAATACATTCTCTCATTTTTAATATGTATATTAGTTTTTATTATATATTTTCAATATTTTGCGTGAGTAATCTTGCCCATTTTAAACTAGTTTTATATTAGCTTGTTGTTCATCCTTATTCTCCCAATGATATTTAATAATAGATAGTATAATATATTTGAAATCATTCTCGGTAATTATATATAAGGTTTTAAATTAATTGAATGTGAGTTTATATTAGAAAATTCAATGCTGAATTTGATGATGTGAAAGATTCGATGATTTTTAATATATAAATTTTTTTATAATAATAAATTTATTAAATATTAACATTACCCAAAATACCCCAAAAATAAAAATCACTATTTACATATTTATATCATATAATATAAATATACATGTTATTATAGTCATTCATGATATTATTGTATTCCATTGTTTAGGTCTATGGTTATACCTACATAAACACAAACATACCATCACAAATAGATGGTTATTATTGTGAAATTGGTTTATATTAGAATAATTTAATTGATAAAGTTGCATAATTATAGTATATATAAAATTATACTGAATTGAAATTGTATTGTCATTTTTTATAAATTATGTATGAAACTAGATGAAAAAGGATAAATGTTACTTCATATAGGTTGTAGTCCACACAATGCATAGTTAAAATTTAAATATTTCAATGAATGAGGGGGAAGTAAGGTGTATTATTATTTTTATCATCATTATAGTAATTTTTATTACATAATTTAAATTTATTATTTAAATTATCCCTTAAAATTATTGAATAGAGGTAATGGTTAAAATCATTTTTCATCAATTCATGAAGATAATATTCAAATAATTCAGTAATAGTAAATTTTTATGATGTTAAAGGGGAAGTATGGTTAATAGTAATTCCCTTAGTGTAATAAAATTTATTATTTAAAATAATGATGTCATTATACTGAAATTACAAAATTATATTTGGTAATATATGACAAAAAGGAAATAAATTTATGAATGAAATGTGTAATAATTTTGAAATATTTGTATTCCACATTGAGGAATCTTTGTAAATGGACGTATTAAATATCATTTTACCTATCATTTTATCAAAATTTTCATAAATTTTTTATGTCATTTACTATATGTATTTTAACTTTTCCTATTTCTGGTTTTACAGTTGTAATTAATTCATAATAATGTAATTTAATTTAAATAAATAAAATAAAATAACCCTACTTAGATAATTGTTTCTTAATTATTCCACATATTGAATTAATTTTATTCGATAAATTTTATATGTGTTTGAGTAATTATTTACAATATTAGCACGTGTAATGTGGAAAAAAATATTTTAGAAAAATCCCATATTTAGGATTAAAATTTATATATTGGAAAAATGTTTCAATGTATTTTGATTTCATGATATAAATGATTTTATTATAAAACCGACAAATGTTATGTTGAATAAAAATCCTCTCAAAACCTAATTTTTCTAAAATAATATTAAATTATACGAAATAACCAAAACCATTTTATATTGGAAAATGTTTCTTTATTCATTAAAATATTAAGCAATGAATTTAAAAATTAAAGATAATATATAAAAATTCAAATTTTTTATTACCAAAATTGATATTCAATTTTTTTCCATTTCTATGATGTAATTTTCATATGAACATTTCAATAAAATTATTTCTTTCATATAAATAATATTTTTTTACAATTCATGGAAAAAATAAACTACTATAAAAAATTAACACTTAATTATACTTACATAATATTATTAATATAAGTCCAAAAATGAGGTTACATTTGTTAATATTATATTCTGCAATTTATTTATTTACCTTTTATATTAAAATAATGTATATAAATATATAATGTTATTATTTATAATAATTATCAATTTTAACAAAAAAAGTGTCTATAATAATATTTCATATATATTTATAATTAGTTTTTTTTTTATATTAATTTATTGATATACATATATCCTATAATAATAAATATTTATGTCCAATCTATTAAATTTATTATGGTAAAAACAATTCTTTTATAAAATCATTATTCAAAAGAAATCCTTATTTAAATTTTTAACTAAAATAATATGGGATTATTTATATTTATTTTTATCTTTTAAAATATTAATGATTATATTTTTTCAGTAAATTTTAATATTTCATGCTACTTTATTATGTTTTTCGTTAGTTTGGTGTGGCATGTGAAATAAGACATTGATGATTGTATTAATTCAATGGATTACAAATCATAGGTCATTGAAAATTAGGTTAATATTTTTAAATATTTTAATTTTTAGTAACATGATTATATAATGAAATTTATAATGAGTTTAATCTCATAATATTTTTACAGGTTGACAAAAAAAACTCCACCACATTTCATGAAGCTTCTCCATAAATCAAAAAAGTTGTATATTTGAAAATGCTTAAATATGTTTTAATATTTTCGATGGAAATTGGTTAATCGGATAAATCGTTGGAGTATTAGTCCTAGGAAAAGAAGTTTTTTACATTGATTACATTTGTATTCGATGTATTTAATATTACTAAATATTTTTATTACATATTTCTTGGTATTGAACATGAATTTAATGTAGTAATATCTTAGTGTATGCTTTGCATTGATTAGGTCACATCTGTTTTGCAATATGATGACAAAAATGATATGATATAATGAAATTATCAAATAATGTTCTATAGTTGGATTAATTACTATTATAGGACACATATTAAAAATACTATCAAGTTAAATTACTCGTAAGAAGATGATGATTTTTCTCATGAGGTTCTCATTTGTGATCTCCATGAAGGGATATTATAAGAACAGTCTCACATGTAGAAATTCCCCATATTTTGGTATAATCAAATTTTCCTATATACAATAATGTTTGATAGAATTTATACTTTAAGATTATTATTAATGCATCTTACATATCACGTAATTACATTTATTTCATAAACCATAATTATAACAGTTCATGGAGAAGTTAGATATGATTGGTGCGTCATGAGTGACATGTCATTTATGAATATATCAAGGAAGAATATTTCACATCCATTTTTATAAGATTTTATTTGTGATCCCTGTGATTGGAATAGAACCATGGCATTAAATTTCATGGCCATGGTGTAATGGTGTGTTTATTTCAGATAGTCATAGAAAGACATATAAAAATTATAGGATAGAGATAAATATGTAAATAAATATTGATGATATATTATGAAAAATGGATTATATTGCATAGTGAGTGATAATATTCGGTTGTCAATTTTGGGGATTAAGTTATTCTTAATTGGTGCCTTGAATCATTGCTAGACAATAGTCTTGATCTTTAGGTAAACCCCCTAATGGAAAATGGAAATAATCCTAGAGGCTCACATAGTAAGTGTCTACCTAAATCTTAATTAAATTCCATTGGATTTTAATTAAAGGAATAAATTTTATTCCTATGTTTGTGGAATAATTTTATTTATGATATATTTACCAAAAAATTTATGTAAATTTGTATTCTCCAAATTGTGAATAAAATATTTATCTACAAAATATTTTAATTAATAATTACTTGATATATTGTGATGAAAATATTTCATTTTGAATAAAATATTTATTCAGTTTTTCAATAAATTCTAGAGTATTTCAAACTAACTAATTTTAAATTCATTGACAAATACTAATTAAACTAGACTACTATATACATATTATTACTGTTGAAGTTGACACATTATTCAAAATAAAAATTAAATAATTATTATAATGTGTAATAGGATTATTTTAATATAAAAAAATTATTTATGTTCTAGTATGGAATTATAAAATATTTTAACTTAAATATCATCTCAATAAATATATATCTATTTCTATTGTGTTACAATCAAAAATTGACAATATATTTTTTTTTTCACATAATGAATTATCTCTTAACATATCCTTCTATATCTAACTCATGTACACTAAGGGAAAGAAATATTTCTTCAAGATTGATGAAATCATGATCAAGCATGAACCATGCAAGAAATTCGACTCATTGCACTATCACGTTGAAATTGAGTCGTGTTGATGGGTGATCATAGGAGTTATTGTGGATCACTGCTAGTGGGATCCTATCAATTGATCTTCACAACACAATAATGGGTTTTTGAAAGGGTCCTTTTATTCAAAAACAGTGTTCATAAGGCTTGGTATTTTTTCATTAAATATTTTATGAATTAAATATAAATATGTAAAGAAGGATCCTCTCACTGAAATTAAGGAATGTTTATTAAAATATTTTTTTGATCTATCTCCCACATCTATACACTTCCCCTTCCCCCAAATCCATCCATTAGTATCAGAGTAATCACATTTAAATTTATAATTATTTATGTTATTATTTATATATGCACCATGGTAATTAGTTTTTTTTCATGTTATTCGTTCTTTAATCTTATTTGAATTAAATTGTTTTTTCTATATTAAACATGTTCATTCATTGGTTAATATTCGTAAAGGATTATTAAAAATGAATAATAACTAATGATTTGATCGGGAAGTTATAAATCATTGGTTGGTGAACCTATGTTACATGATGTGTAACTATTTCACATGCCATATACCTGTGCACATTGTATATAGATGCACTGAGAAATTATTTACACAATGTGCTTTTTCATCACACCAAGTGTTGGTCGGGCCATCCGGGCACACAATATACCAATACAGGGTGTGTGGTTGGCATCTAAACACTCTTTATTATAACTTAGTTGACATACTAAATCCATATGTATGTAAATTGGATAAAATTAAAAATAATTAGATGGTGATTAGTTTATATACACGTTTTTAGACTCCAATTAATAGAAAAAATTAAAATTAATTTAAATTTGAAAATGGTTCCATTAAAGAAATAATTTATGGATTTGTGTAGAAATTTTTGTTTTAAATTTTAATAGTGGTTTTATAGAATTTCAAATAATAAATTTATTTATTTTATTAAATATTTATTTATTGGTTCTTCTGCTTATTCACAATGAATTTCAATAACGATTATCATCTCCAAATATGATCAGATGATCATTAAAAATGAAAGGGATTTAATTAATGATTCTTTTTACATAATTAATGCATGTGTGTTTCTCTTAAATTATAAAATAATGAATGAATAACTAAATTATAACAATTTACTTTTGTGTAATCTGTCTATGTACCATTGCTAGTGATCATGGAAAGGCATTTTTATCTTTTTATTTTTTTTTCAATTATATCACGAGTTCTCAATTATTTAAATTTAAATTAAATGATTTTCTATGATTAATCCCTTAATTAATTATTATGTAGGTAATTTATTTCAACATATATTTATGTAATATCCTTTAACAAATCTATTGTTTCCCCACACCTGTGTTAGAGTAATAAATATTTATCAACAGTGGAGCATCCTAAGGCATGTGGAGGTGGTTCAAGATGGACCCACAATGACACCAACCCATGTGATAGATGGGTGGATATCTAGAATGTTGTAACTCATTCCAAGACTGGAAATGTGTGTATTTCACCTAGGTAAAAGGATTACCTAATGTGAAACCTATATATCCACTATTAGCTAAATATCCTAGATGGGTCATTTAATTATTTAATTATTTCACTCAATGTAATTATTTATTTTCTACATTAAAGGTCTCGATCACATAAATCAGTTAATTAATGATAAAATATTAAAATTAATTAAAAAATTGATGCATAAAGGTTTTATTCAATGTGGATAATTAATAACCTATCATTTATTGAATATTAACAAGACATGTAAGGGATAAAACATGATAAAATTTATGAATAATAAATTACAATCCCACAATTAAATACAATTTTAGACTACTCCATCCATGGTTTGATTGGGATGGTACCATAGAACTATTTGTAGTAAATTCCTAAATTGTGGACATATACTTTTATCATATAGTTATACTGATATATTTGGGTTTACATAACTAAAATTGTATTAATTTTAAAAACCTATGTATATTCAATAAAACTTTATATAAAATTATTTAGGAAATCCAATTTATTATTTATGGATAGGGTAATACACTCAATGGATCATGGTGTTGTAAGTCCATAGTTGAAAATACCGCCAGCCTAATTACATTATTTTTGGTTTTCATGGACAATTTCCAGATCATTACAAAAATTATTGGGTATCCTTTCCTCTTGAATGTTAATGAAACAAGACAATTCATCTTTAATGGTGAGAGTTATTGATAATTGGTAAAATAGTGGGATATTTAATAAATAAAAAATGATTTTATTTATAATATATCAATTATTTTTTAAAAAATAGTACTAATAAAATTCCATTTTTAATCTTAGAATAAAATTAAAGGTTCATCATCTACACTATCCATATGATCATTTTCAGAGAAAGATAACCTCCTAACTGGTAGTAACATCTATGATTTGATTATATTGCTTGGGTTTTGTTACTCCATAAAATGAAATATTACATGAAAGAATCCATACTTCCTTATCCACCTGATAAAGAGTTGAGTTAGGAGGAGCTATTTTTCTATGAAAAACATTTGAGAAATGCAGTTGATGCTCAATTTTTTATGATTGAATCAATTTCTAGAGAACTAATAAAGTCTTCTTAAAACATAGATGCATATATCATCATTGATCACTATTGGTCTCATTACTATGAGGAACCTGGATAAGAATGGTCTTTGATATCCAAGTTACTCATTCAGATAATCCTAGTTTAGGGTTCCAGAAATGGTCCTTACATATTAATGGTCAATGACAACATTGAGAAGTTATAGGTTTTGGGTTTTAAATACCATGATTATCTGGGCATCAAAAGTATTTTTGAATCACTCCCTTAGATATTATCATGTTTTTCTGTGAATTTTAATATGAACAACATTTACAAGTATATTCTAGATCATCGTATTCTTCTTCGCCAAGCAGATAAGCATACCAAGAATAAAAGACAATTCTTCAGTATGTTGAAAAACATACAGGTAAAGAAATTATCTTTTATCCACTATCTTATTCACTCCCTAATAATAATAATTCTATCAAGGTTTAATAAAGATAATAGGATTTTATCGGTTTCTCATGTTGCAATAAGGGCTAGTAGATGAAAAACAAAACCCATCCAAATCTAAAAGGGGAAGAATCAATTGAATTTTTATCGATATCAATTTATATTCATCTAAAAATTGTGTATACGATATTCTTGTGGTGCTTAAATATGTATTAATATATAGGAACCATATATATTTATACATATTGTGCGAGTAATGTTATATATTTGAGTAGCTAAGGGATCTTAACATTTTGTTGTAGCTATCGGGGACTACCACCTCATCTTTCCCATCAGGATGATAATGGTTTTAATGGGGTTTTGTTATGTTGATAGAATTACTAAAAACATAATTTCTGTATCCAAACATAATATGGATGGATTTTTTTAAAATTAAGACATTAATGTTTATTATTATTTAAATATATAATTTTTTCTGTTCAGAATCATTTAAATAACGGCCTTTATGTGTTGTATTATACAAACCATATATTTGTTATTGATAACTATCTTACTTCACATGTGTAACACCACAAATAATATTGGAATCACCACCTTGGTCATCTGAATAAATTTTTATTTACTAAATTACATCATTATGGATATTTAGGATCTTTTGAAATTAAACCACTCAGTTTACGTCAAATATCATTATAAGGAAAAATATCAACACCCATTATTAGTGGGAATGATAAAAGTTATATAAATCTTAATGAATTGTTTAATATTGATGTCTGTGGACAATTTACCTTAGAATACAGTGGTGGGTACTCATACTAAACATCATTTATGGAATATTTTTTTAGATATTGATATGTCCACTTAATAAGGAATAAGTCAGTCAAATTTGATAAATTCAAGGAATAAAATAATGATGTTGATAACCATATCGTTAAGAAGATTAAGAAACATCTCTCAAAAAATTATGTATAATATCTTAATTGAGATATAATTGATTATTTATGGTAATTTGGGATCTAATCTCAAATAATTCCTCATTAAATTCCACTACGCAATGGTGTAAGAATAAATATGAACCACACCTTTTTTTAACATAGTGATATTAATTATGACTCATATGAGTCTTCTATTATACATTTCAGGATCGAAGTTACAAAAAATCAGTATGCGTACTAAGAAGAGTTCCATATAAGAAACATATAGTATACCATACCAATTATAGAATGAAAGGAAACCCATTGTGTCTTACTAACATCTTCAATCTTGGGAATAATTTTGTAAGGCCTCATCATTTTATAAGCTTAAACCTCTAGGAATAATGGCTATATTTATAGGATATCCCAAAGAAACAATGGTATAATACATATGAAATCCTTCATGAAAATGGATTTGGTTAACATTTGTCGAACATTTCATGAGTATTATCTTATATAAAAAAGAGATAGAAGGAGTTAGATAGTTTTTGATGAATTGTTGGGTCAAGATACACAAGAGTATGCATTGAAAAAAATTCCAAAAAAAGCGGTGTAAGAATAAATTATTCCAGAGAAAAAAATTCTACATTAGTATACTAGAGATGTTATATGACCATAATGGTATGGTTTCCGATAACACATTTATAGTGACACATTATTATTTTATTATAATGACCTTATAAACAAAAAGGTAGAATTGAGTGGCGCAACTATTTCCAACTGGAATGAATGCATAAATTCTAAATTGTATTCCATGTTCCAAACCCTTGTATGGATTTTTGTAAAACATCCATTAAATATAAATCCAATTGTTTGAAAAATGATAACCAAGAATAAATTGGACATGGATGGACTAGTCAGGACCTATATGGAATGACTTGTAAGAAAGGGTTTATACAACATCATGAAATTAACTATGATGAATCACTATCACAAGTTTTCATGAGGAAATATATCATAATAAGACATTCCATTGTGTATATCCATGATTGTGAGATTTGGAAAAAGGATTTAAACATATCCATCATTAATGAGAACCTTTATGATGATGTTTATATGAAACATCATGATGTTTTTTTGACTAAAAATAATTCCATCAGGGAATACATTTTGCAAATATCCATTTTTGGATTAAATAATTCATTTAGATCGTAGAAAGTCATATTAATGTGGACATAATGGTATTTTTTCATTAAGAATGAATAAAATCCATGATAATATAAAAGTTTACTAATAGTGAAATCATTTTCATAATAGTATATTTCGATTATATATTACTCATTTTATTTAAAATAATAATCTTATGGGATTTTAGTTCATGGATGAATAAATGAATCTCTATAAAGGGCATGGGTGAGGTGTCATATATTCTTTGGATCAAGATTCATCATGATAGATCCTATAGGTTATATGGCCTACAACCAGGTACATATATTGTGATGATACTACAGTGATTTAGTATGGAATAACCCAAGAGGGGATTGTTTCCAACATTAGGTTTCATTCATATTTATAATAAAAATATTCCTTAGATTTATGAGAAAATATATATAATAAAAATAATATTATATGAATCATCAATTGGTCCAGTCGAGTCTGTCATGTTATACACAAGGATAGATGTCGTGTAACATACCAAGTAAATAAAGAATAATAAATTTTCTATAATTATTTATATTTGTGAATTAAATATTAATTTTACTTTAAATGGGTTTCTATGTTCGATGGCGTACCAAATACGCAACAACGTGTTTCTTTGAAATCTTACGTTGTACACAAAAAATATAAATTTATTATTTTAATTCCTAGTTAACGACTAGCCATTGTATTGGCGTGAATGAATAGGACTAACTACAATATGATTATATGTGTTTGTAAAAGTTTTAACATTTATCCAAAACTATTTAGTGGATTAAAGTAAGAATAAATCTAATTTTAAGCATAAATACTTTAATATTTATTAAAAGGTTGATTTACCACCTATTAAATGAGAACCCTGTTTTAATATATTTTTGGTCATTTTTATATGTAAAATTTGAAAAAATGAAAAAATTTATTATATTCGGGACATCAAAATTTACATGGGGTAATGTTTTGGTATTTTTCCGAAAAAGTTCATTTTTAATAAATAACAAAAAATATTATATTTTTATTAAAAAGTGTCTTTTAATATAATTTATTTATATGGATATATTACTTTTTTAATTGGTTTTAAATTTTAATTAGAATATATTTTTTCCAATTAATCCAATGCCAGTCATTGTAATTAATTTCACTTTGACATTGGACATAAACAACTCCCGATCATTAAACAGTTATTTTTTCTAAAAAACATGCGTTTTGTTTTGAAAATAGAAATTAATTTAAAATTAATGAATCCAAATTCTATGTTTTGAATTGTGTAAAATAGACATAATTTTTGAATTCTGAATTTCAAAAATATCTTTAGAAGATATTTTGAAATTTTTCTGAAAAACTTTAATTTTTGATGAATAGTGAAACCACTTTGTAGTAGTTAGGAAACTGAATTTTTCATTTAAATGAGATTTTATCGATTCTATGAATTGAATTTTCAAAATTCGACATGCATGGTTGTTATTATTAAGTAAAATTTGGTTCTATAAGATGAATATAATTTTCAGTGAATATAAACTTTTGACATTTATTAACTACTGTTAATGGTTATTACAGTAATTAAAGGTGAATAGAATATCCTAATAATACAAAATTAACATAACACTTGTCCTAACCTTATTGGATGAGTTATTTACGTCCATTATCTTCTTTGGGTAGATTTTGGGACCCCATGGAGCCACATGGGAGTGATAAGGACACTTTAGATTAATTAACTTAATGTAATGATGAAAAGAACACACAAAAAACATCTTTTAGTAAATAAATTATTACATGGGGTTATATAAGTTATCAGTGAGACTATAAATATTCATTGGAAATCTAAAAATATTTACTATATCATGGTATTTTTTTATAATTTTTAGACATCAAATATATTAAATTATTTATGACACAATAATGATGTAGTATTTACCTCATTAATAAATGAGTTAAATAAATAAGATTATTAATGTTAAAAAAATATCGAAGACATATAGAATTCTAATTGGAATATTTTATTTTGACCATGAGTTATCTTATAATCATCCTTATTTATTTTGGGAACTTTAGAAACCAAATATCATTATATAATAAAATAATATTTTCACACTTTCATAAAGATCCCCTCCTCGCCCTTTTAAAAGACATCACTTTTTACTCATTCCTCACACCTCTCAAACTTCGTGGATCATCCAACCCCTACCCAAAATAATCATTCAAGATTCCTATACTCATCTTATAATAATTACCTTAGCTATAAGGCATATCAATAATTCATTTGGTTTCAATCCAATGGGAACTAGGCAAATTTAAGGTATTGGTTCCTCTTATCTTCTTTTCTTTTATCTTACTTCTCCAACCGCTAAACTATTTTTATTAAATTATTTTATACCCAAACCAGTTTCATAAATATACTATGATGTTTTTATGAGAATTATTAGATCTACATTTACACACACATCCCTCTAATGGGTGAATAACATCCTGTTTCTTTGAGTGGAAATTTAACGCCTCACGAAATGATGACAGTTCGATTATCTTTTACCGCATCTCACGGTGGCCATTAAGATTGAACTATATTTAAATATAATATTTATTATATATATGTTTTCATTATTCATCTGTATTTTACATTTATATCTTACATTTATGGTTTTCATAATGGGTAAACTCTATAATTTCATTTGAGTAAGAGTGGACTACTACCCCCTCAAAGTGATATGACTCGTTAATGCCATATACTAGACTTCTAATGGATAGAGTTAATGATATTATATATAATATAACACTATAATTATAATATACCTATGTATCATTATTATTAATTCCATTAATGTATGAAATAGAAATGAAAGTAGTGATCAGGCATACGTACAACTTACTGTCTCTATGAATGGTGCATTTCATTTATTATCTCCAAAATGTTATGTAATATTATAAATATATATATATACTAGATATATATGATTTATATAATATCTAAATCATGAATATCCTTCTAGAGATAATGGACTATTGACCACATGGATATGTTATGTGTTCATTTTTTAATTAAGTACCAAATATCGAAAAAACAACCACTATTATCTTAAATGATTATATAATGTTTATATCATGGTAATAAGTGATATAAAAGGAATAATAAACTTGGAAATATTTCATAAGAATGTATAAATTAACATTAGTTTATAATTCAGGATATTAAAGAACGAACTGGTCAAGTCAGACATGAGGTAAAGGACACCATCTCATTATCCTTTCATTGAGGAATATATGATTTTAAACAAGACTTTTTTTATACACTGTATAATCACCTTTGAATATTCATTACAATCAAATGGAATATTTTTCTATGAGGCGTTGTACTAAATGAAAAAAGAAATTTTTCTTTAAACGTACGTGGTGAAAATGATGTTTTCGCCGCCGCGATTATTATTTGATCTTTGGCTTCCTTTACAAGTCGTAGTGTTTTTTAAATGAAAATATATACCATATTATATTTATGTATTTTGGTATTGAAAATGGTTTTTATAATGAATTTTTAATGTCAACAAATATTAATGATATATTGTGATTGATTTGTGTAAATGTAATCATTCCTTTATGTTTGTTTTATGTGTTATGAATATGTTATGGTTATTGGGAATTATATACGTATACGGGTGGCTCCGTGATAAATCTGCAGTGGGTGAGCCTGAGACAGCTCTCAAATTCATTGGGTAATGTGATGGAGGTAAACTTGAATGTTTCTACTAAGAGATTTAGGGAATATGCTGCCATGGTTATTCCAACATAACTCCATACAAAACTGTGATAACTACAACGTAATTATGATATGAAAGCCATAAGCACGATTATGATTTGTGATTACTATGTGTTATTAATAAATCGTATGTTTTCATGCGGTGAGTAAAAAAGTTTATGTTTTGTATGTATTGATGGACTAATTATTTCTTTCTTATTTTATATCCCTTTCTGAGTGTTTGATGCTCCTCCCATGTTTTGAAATGTTTTTCAGTGGACATAAATATGAATAGGGTCAAGGATGGGATCATGGAAAAGTCTGGTTGTTTAAAACATAGAACTAGGCATGAACCATTATTTCAAGAGTTTTTTTTGGGTTAAAAAATGGATACTGAGTATAATTTTCTACATGTAATCTTCATTTTGTTATGTAAATTATATGACCTAAATCTCTAAATAGCTAAACCAGAAAAGATACTCAATTTGAATTATTCATTTAATTCAAGATTATGTAATGTTTTAAGTTCAGGTCATTATAGCTGGTATCATAGGTCCGTTTAGACAACATTAAGAGTTAGAATATAGTTAAAATAATATCTATAAATTATTTTAGTATAAGTTATGACTGAAATGATATTTCGTTTACAGATTACCATGTTTCTTCGCATAATATAATCATGTGTTCAGAATGGATTTCTACAAAGGAAATAGGGTAGCTCTGTTGGGACGACATCAAGAGGAAGAAAGACTTACAAATAAGTAACGTGAGATGGTTGGAATAGTAACTGAATAGTTTTTGTAGTGATGGCGTAATATACTCATGCTATAAATGGTGTTGGTATCCATGCACAAGATCATCTAGATCAACCAAAGAGGAACATGTCAGTAGGGGAGCATTTCATGAGGCAACATCCCCTATCATTAAGAAGATCATCTGACCCTATGCAAGTAGATGGGGGGTTTAAAGAACTGGAAAAGATTTTTGATGTCATGGGTTATTCATTACATCAAAAGGTCGGTCTCATTGGATACCATTTTGAAGCTGAAGCTGATCAGTGGTGGTTGATGGTAAAAAAATATCAAGGATAATGAGGAGATTAATGGTCTTGATTAGGATGAATCGAAAGGTATGTGTCATGAGAAATAGTTTCCTAATGTGATTCATCTCATAACAGAAGAAAAATCCAATAATTTAGGCAGGATGATGACTTAGTGGCTTCTATGAGAATAATTCACTAGACTCTCAAGGTAATATCCAAATTTCATACAATATCTTGTTAGTAAAATAAACCATTTTTACTCTAGATTAATGACAAATTATAGAAGTGCTTTAGCTTATTGTGATTTCAAAAGTTATTAAGAACTTGTTCTTAGTGAGAATATGGTGGAAATGGATTTTTCTGATGATTAGGTGTTCTTTGAAAAACAACAAAATAAGAGGTTGAGGTGGTAGGTGAAGGGGAATAACTCTTCAAAAAAATATGATAGTAAGAAACATAGGTTTACAGTTTGTGAAAATTGTGGTAAAAAGCATTCTGGGGAATTCCTTTTGAACTATTTTATGTGCTACCTATGTGGTAAAATGGGACAAATGGATCATAATTCCATTGAAAAATATCAGGTTAATGGTAATAAAAAAATATTATTACAGTCCGTAAAATGTTTCAAGTGTAATTAAATGGGTCATTATGCAAAAGTGTGTCCAATGAGGAACGCAAAAAAAGGAAATCATCCTGACTAAAAGTATATAGGGGTGGTGAAATCATTTGCAACTACATCATCATATGTTTGTCCATCAAATGAAGTAGTATCAAGTGCACTTTTTTTGTTCATATTAGGCCAATGTGTTGTTTGATTCAGGGTCTACACATTCGTTCATTTTAGAGAAGTTTTCTCGTAAATTGTAAATTCCATCTCATGAGATTTATATGGAACATATGGTAAAACCACATAGAGGAAATTTTGAGACAAAAATTCATTATATGAACCTTCATGTCCATGTGTGTAGAAGGATTCTACCTGCAAACCTTTTTGTTTTTACTGTAGTAGAGTTTGATGTTATTTTGGGTATGGGTTGGAATTCTATTTATCATATTAATATTTACTATAGATATATAGATATTTCTTTTCAGATAGATTTTTCAGTTTTTGTACATGAATGAACACTTGTTTTTTTATAACATATCTGGATGCTGAGAAACTAGAAAAATATGGAAATGAATGTTACATTGCAAATATTGTTGAAAATATAGGAAGTACTGAGATTATTGACGTGCCCGTGGTAAATGAGTACCTTGATGTTTTTTCATGATGAGTTTCTTTTTAATATACATGATCTGGATGTTGAATTTAATTAAATCTTAGTTACTAATGCTATGAAATTTTCAAAAACCCCCGTATTGAATGGCTCAAATTAAAAATTTTGAGTTAAAGAAGCAATTTCATGAGTTATTAGATAAAGGATTCATTCTACCTAACACATCTACATGGGTTGATCTAATCTTATTTTTTAAAAATAAAGATGGTTCAATGAGACTTTTCATTGATTATAGATCATTGAATAACATCACTATAAAAAACTAGTATCTTTGGCCTCATATTGATGATTTGTTTGATCAGATCTAGAAATATTATTATTTCTATAATACTGATTTGAGTTTGGGGTACCATCAGTTGAAATTAATGGAATGAAGACATTCTTAATTCCGCATTTCATACTAGATATAGAAATTATGAATTTGTATTTATTCCTTTTTTTAACCAATGAATCTGTTGTATTCATGGATCTTATTAATAGAATTTTCCATGAGTTCTTGGATTAGTTTGTGGTTCAGTTCATTGATGATATTTTTGTTTATTCCAAAAGTAAATAGTAACATGAAAGTAATTTAAGGGTTGTCCTGAAAATCATAAATGAAAAGAAACTGTTTATGAAATTTATCTAGTGTGAGTTTTGGTTACATCAAATTTCTTCCCTTGGACACATTGTTTCAAAAAAATGCATAACAGCTGATCTTGCTAAAACCAAAGATGTTGAAGAATGTCCAAGACCCACAAATATCACATAGATCTATAGTTTTCATGGTTTATTAGGTTATTACTGAAGGTTTGTTAACTATTATGCATGGTTATCTAGTCCAATAACAAAGTTAACTGAAAAAGGTATTATGTTCTTTTGGACAAAAAAATTTGATGATTGTTTTCAAGAATTGAAAAGATGATTGCTGAATGCTCCAGTTCTGTTACTGTCTTACAGAAATGGACAGTTTGTTATATATTGTGATGATTTGTTGAAAGGACATGGTTGTGTCCTTATGTAGAATGATCAGGTAATTTCTTATGCTTCAGGTCTGTTGAAACCTCATGAGTTAAATTACCCTACACATGATTTCAATTACCTGCTATTGTTTTTGCTTTAAAAATTTAGAGGAATCATTTATATATATTAAATTATGAAATATATATTGAACAAAAAAGTTTTAAGTATATATTTACAAAAACATAATTAGTCATGAGATAGAGGAGATGGTTAGAACTAATCAAGGAAAATGATTGCATGATTCATTACCATCCACAAAAGGCAAATAAAGTGGATGATGCATAGAGTCAAAAAAGTGATGCTTCATTAACCATGATACATTTGGATCGAGATCCTTTGGGTTTTGATTTGATGAAATGTGGGATAGATGTTGTATGTACAGGAAATTCTCTTGTTTGGTTTCATATTTCAATGGAATTCACTCTATCAAACAGAATAAAGAAAGTGTAGAAAGAAGATAGTGAGTTGAAGAAAAAGGTAGAGTTGTTTCATAAGGGTATGGTTAATTATTTTATTGTTGATAATGATTGTGTTTTGTGGTTTATAAAAATATTAAGTGTACCTTTTGATTCAAATTTGAATAATTAATTTTTATGTGAAACTCATAGTTCCCCATTTTCAGTTCATCCAGGCAGTACTAAGATGTATAGACATCTTCGGGAGTATTACTGGTGGGATGGAATGAAAAGAGATATTTCAAATTTTACTATGAAGTGTTTCACTTGTCCACAGGTTAAATAAGAGTGATAGTAACCAAAAGGGATGATACATTCTTTACCGGTGCCAGAGTGGAAATGGGAAAATATATCCATGGAATTAATTGTGGGATTATCAAAGACATATCTATGTAATAATGAATTTTGGGTTATTGTTGATCGGTTGACTAAATATACTCATTTCATTTCTATTCGAGATACATTTTCTCTAGATCAACTATCTAAGTTACATATTATAGAGATAATCAAGTTTCAGGGAGTTCCCCTC
The DNA here is from genome assembly GCA_963277665.1 of Viscum album. Taxonomy (NCBI): domain Eukaryota; kingdom Viridiplantae; phylum Streptophyta; class Magnoliopsida; order Santalales; family Viscaceae; genus Viscum; species Viscum album. The sequence goes on along the minus strand of OY728148.1, from coordinate 879,322,991 downwards.
TCAATTGTATCTGATCATTATCTAAGGTTTACTTATAACATTTGGAAAGGCCTTCAGAATTCATTGGGTAATGAATTAAATTTTAGTACAGCTATTCAACCACCATCAAATGGGCAGTTAGAATGAACAATTCTGGCCTTAGAGGATATGCTACGTACTTGTTAACTGAATTACCAGGAATGTTGGGACCAACATCTTTCTTTGGTGGAATTTTTTTATAATAACTGTTTTCATTCCAGTATACATATGGTTCCATTTGTGGAATTATATGGAATGCATTATCAAACTCATTCATTTTTTGGATGAAGTAGGTGAAAGGAAGTTGATGGGACCAAAATTGGTAGAATCGATGGCAGAAAAGGTTTAGTTGATTCAGATAAACCTGAGAACAACTCTGAGAAGGTAGAAAATTTATATAGATAACTGGAGGAAGGATTTATCTTTTGAGGTAGGGTATCATGTCTTTCTTAAAGTTTCTCCATGGAAACGAATGATGTGTTTTGTTAAGAAGGGAAAGTTGAGCCCGAGATTCATTAGACCTTCTGAAATCCTAGAGAATGTTGGATCAGTTGCATACAGAGTGGCTTTACCTCCAGGTTTCTCCTTGGTACACAATTTTTTTCATGTTTTAATGTTATGAAAGTATATTCCATATCCATCTCATGTTTTTCACCCAGTGTTAGTTCAGTTGGAAGCGAATCTCGCGTTTGAGGAGAAACCAGTCCAGATTTTTGACCGTAGTGAGCATGTGTTGCAGAATAAGGTAATTCACCAGGTAAAGGTTTTATGGAAAATCCATATGGTTGAAGAGGCAACGTGGGAATCTAAAAATTCTATGAGGGATAAATACCCACTTTTATTTGATAAGTGAAAAAAATTGCGAGGATGCAATTCCCAAAAGGGCATAAGGATATAACATCCCATGTAAATAAAGTATAATACATTTTACATAATTACTCAAATTTGTGAATTAAATATTAATTTTACTTTAAATGGGTTTCTATGTTCGATGGCGTACCCAGTATGCATCAATGGGTTTCATTGAAATCTTACATTACACACGAATAATATAATATTATTATTTTAAATTGTACTTAACGCCTAGTAGTTGTATTGGTGAGAATGAATAAAACTAACTAAAAAATGATTATACTTTTTTGTTAAATGTTTTTACATTTATCCAATAATTTTTAGGGGATTAAAATATGAATGAATCTAATTCTAAGCATATATGCTCTAAAATTCACTAACTGGTCGATTTAAAGCATTTTCAAGGGGAACACTCTTTAAATATAGTTTTGGTAATTTTTATATGTTCTATTTGACAAAATAAAATTATTCTTTAGATTCGGGACATCAAAATTTACTTTAGGTAAATTTTTGGTATTTTTCAGATAAAGTCCATTTTTAATGAATAGTGAAAATACAATATTTTAATTCAAATAAGTCTTTTAATCTATTTTATTTATATATTTAGATTAACATTTTAATTGTTTTTTATGTGTAATTATAATATATGTTTTTTGATGTATCCATTTTTGGACATTGGAATTAATTTCATATTGAAATTGGACATAAAAAAGTGTCAATCTTTTGAAAGTTATTGTTTCTTAAAAATACACTATTTGTTTTGAAATCATTAATCAATATTAAATTAAAAAATCCAACTTCTATGAGTTATATTTGGTAAAATAAACATCATTTTTTAATTCTGAATATCAATTATAGCTTTGGCTGAATTTTGGGTATTTTTCTGAAAAGCATCAATTTTTGATGAATAGTTAAACCACATAGTAGTAGTTAAGAAATATAATTTTTCATTTAAATAAAATATTACCACTCCTATGAATTGAATTTTGAAAACCCAACATACATGGTTGTTGTAGTAAGTAAAATGTGGTTCAATAAGATAAAAATAATTTTCTGTGAATAGTAACTTTTGACTTTTATTTACCGCGGTTAAAGTTAAATATGGTAATTCAAGGTAAATAAATATCATAATAGTACAAAATTACCTTAACACTTTTCATAACCTTATTTTATGAGTCTTTTATTACAATGAGCATCATTGGTTCGATTTTGTGATCCCATGGTGCTACTTGGGAGTGATAATGACACTTTCAATTAATTAACTTAATGAAATGACAGAAATGACACAAACAAACTTCTTTTAGTAAATAAATTTTTACATGTGGTAATATTAGTTATCATTTCAAATGATAATATTTATTTTAAAGATAAAAATATTTCCGACATCATGGTATTTTTTTATAATTTTTATAAATTAAATGTATTTAATTATTTGTGACACAATAATGATGCAATATTTATTTCATTAATATATGATTTAAATAAATAAGTTTATAAATATTAAAAAAAATACCCAAAACCTATCCAATTCTTATTGAATGATTTTATTTCAACCATTATTCATCTTATTTTCTAATTTAATTAGTTTTGGATCTTTGGAAACTGAATATCACTATATAATAAAATAATATTTTGACACATTCCTAAATATCGCATCCTCCCCCTTATAAAATCCCTCACTTTTTACTAATTACTCACACCTCTCAAGCCCTTTGGATCATCCAACCCTTTCAAAAATAAGCTCTCAATATCCCTATCCTCCTCTTTCAATCCTTACATTATGTAGAAGGCACTTCAAGGAGTCCTTTTTGTTCAAAGCAAAGGGTGTTACCCAAATTAAATGTAATCGATCCTCTTTAATTGTTTTCTTTTATATTACATATCCAACCCCTAAAATTATTTTATTCCTTTATTTTATAAAAAACTAGAATCCTAAAATTACTAGTATGTTGTTATGAAAATTATTTTAACTACACCTACAAACACCTCCATCTAATGGGTGAAGAATGTACTGTTTCAGTGGACAGAAAACTAACCCCTCATGAAAATATGATTGTTTGATATTCTCCTATGGCCTCTCATGTTGTCCACTAATATGGAACTATATTTATATATTATATATATTATGTTTATTTTCTAATTATGATTTTTTCTTTTACATTAATATCCAAACAATATTTTTTCCATAATGGGTAAACGCTGTATTTCAATTTGAGAAAATGTGGGCTACTACCCCCTCAATGTGATATGAATTGTTAATTCCATATGTGGTACGTATAATGGATAGATATAATGTTGTTATATATGATATTATACTGTTATTATAATATATATATATATATACATAATTATGTTTTAATTCAATTAAATTTTGAAATAGAATTGAAAGTATCCTTGAATCGTACGTACTTCTTGCCGTCTCCATGAATGGTGCATTTCATTTATTATCTCCAAAATTTTATATAATTTTATAAAGAAATGTATATACTAGATATATTTGATTTATAAATTTCTAAATCATGAATATCAATATGGAGATAATGTACTATTTACCACATTGACAAATTGTAATTATAAGGTGTTCATTTTTGACTAAATTCCAAATATCGGCCAAAAAACCATTACTAATATTAATGATTACAAAATGTTTATATCATGGTTATAACTGATATAAAAAAATAATAAATGTGAAAAATTTAATTAAGTAAGTAGAAATTATATTTATTTTATTATTAATGAGATTAAAGAACGAACGGGTCACGTCGGACACGAGGTATGGGACTTCGTCTCAATCTCGTTTCATTGAGGCATATATTATTTTATACACTACTTTATTTTATACACTATATAAAAACCTTATCATTTTCATTTCAATCATATGTAATCTTTTTCTATGAGGCGTTTTACTAAAGGAAAAAAACTAATTTTTCTTTTAACAAACGTGGTGACAACGACCTTTCCACTGCCGTGAGTATTATTTGATCTTTGGATATCTTAACAAGTCTTGTGTTTTTTATTGGAAAATAAATACCATATAATTTTAATGAATTATTGTATTTAAAATGGTTTTATAATGGATTTTTTTGTAAATATATTCAATGATATAATGTCATTGAAATGTGAACATATCATCATTCCATTAGTTTTGTTTTATGTGTTATGAATATGTTATGGTTTTTGGGAATTATTTACGCATACGGGTGGTTCTGGGATAAACCTTGTGTGGGTGAGCCCAAGATATCTCTCCAATGCCTTGGTAACATGACAAATGTAAATGTGAAAATTTCTCCGAAGAGAATTAAGCAATATACCGTGATGGGTATTCCAACGTAACTCCCTATGTAGGTGTGATAGCTATAATGTATGTATTATATGAATTCCATAAGTACCTTTATGATTTGTGATTATTACTTGTTATTCGTAAATATTATATTTTCATGAGGTATGTTAAAGTGTGTATGTATTGTTTATATTGATGAAGTAATGATTTCTTTTTTATTTTATGACCCTTACTGATATTTTTATTCTCATACCAAGTTTTTAAATGTATTTAATAGGACAATGAGACGAATAGGGTATAGGATGGGATCATGGAATATTTTGACAGTCTAAAACATGGAACTAGTCATGAGTATTTTTTCAAGAGTTTTTAGTTTATTAATAAAATTGATACTGGGTATAATTTTCTACAGGTAATATTAATGTTGTTATGTAAATTTTGTGACCTAACTCTCTAAAACTCTAAACATGGAAAGATCTTCAATTTATTTATTCATTTAATTCAAGATAATGTATTGTTTTATAGACTGGTCGTTATATGTCGCATACACATTATGTGTGGTTGGATGATATCAAAATTACACAGGTGACATCCATTGGATGGAAGTAAAGGATATCCTTATGTAAATGAGGCGTACAAGGAATATATTTCTGGTTTATTTAGAAGATGAGTAACTAATCCTCGGAGTCTATTTTGATACTAGATTTTAAATAGATCAAGATTCCATGAAATCACAAACATGATATATCTTCATATTTAATTGTGGTGGTGTGAAATGGGAAAACTCAAAACCAGATGTGGTTATATATTCTATAGTATATTCTTAGCACAATGTGAATTATATAGAAACTAAATAAGTAGTACATATATAAATGTTTTATCAATATAATGATGTGGAATATAGAATTAATGATCTTATAATAATCCTTTTTGAGAATTCTGCAGTCATGGATCTGGAAAAATAGTCAAGGTCACATTAGTGGAAGAACAATAATAATTGTAAGTATTATTTCATGAAGTATTTATCATAGATACTTGAATTTTTAGTGATAAGTATTTCCACAGAAGACAATGTAGTGAACCCCTTGACAATAGAATTGACTCAGTAGAAGCAAGACTATTATTTTAGGTCTACTAAACTAAAGGTTTTATGTAGTTGTCTCTAGTCCATGATAGTGATTGTGGTAGTTGGTTTCCTAAGAGAGAAATATTTTTATTTTTATAAAATATATATATGATGTGTTATATATAAATAAGGCAACTTATTACATATTTTTCGTTCTGCATGAATCTATTATAATAATGGCCTAGAGTATATGTTGCACTGATATGGTTATAAGAGTTCCCTGCTCTGATGAGATCCCTGATCTGTTATGAAAATATTTTCAAATATTTAATATGGTTTTATAACATACTATGATGGGACACATAGTATATAGTCTATCTTTTATGAATACTTTTATGATGATGAGGCTTCTTCTCATCAGGTTTATACTTGGTATTCTCCATGATGGGAGATTATGAGAACATACCTCCCAGTAAGAATTTTGATTTTATTTGTTTCGTTGTATATTCATATCTAAGAGAAATTTTGATGGTCAATATGCATTAACATTATTATTGACGAATGTTAAAACTCATTTACATAGATGTATTTTGAAAACCATGTTTATAATAATTCATACTGATGTTGGAGACATTGGGTGCGTCAAAAGTGACATGTCAATAATGAAGAATCCGATGAAGGGGTTGTCCCTTCAATATATATGAAAACTAATATCGCATCCCCGTTATTATAATAGAATAATATAGTAAAATTCCATGTCGATGGTGTAACAATGTGTTTATTTCAGATATTCAATGAAAGAGAAATCAACAAAATAGGTTTGTGACACATCTGTGAAACTAGGTTGAATGGATATTATGACAAAGGGATTATATTAAATAGTGAATATTTTTAAGTGGTTGTCGATTGGAGAATTTAGTTTTTTCACATGGGTTCTGTGAGCTATTTCTAGACAGTAATCTTGTACTTTTGGAAAGCTCACCAAATACCAACAAGAAATAATCCATGGTGGTAACACACTATGTTTCTACATTGATCTCAATTAAATTCTATTTGAGTTTCATAAATGGAATATATATTCTTCATATTTCTAAAGAATAATTGTATTCTTGTTATATCGATCACATAAATAAAATAGATATTTATTCACCATCTTTTGATTAAAATATTTATTTATTGAATATTATAATAAATTTTTATTGACAATATTTTGAATAAAATATTTATTTATGAATAATCTATTTTTTTAGTTGTTCTATAAATTCTAGAGATGTTATTAGTGACCAAAACCAAGATTAATGATAGTTGATATTTAAAAAAATAATTATATAAAATTAATTAGTGTGCATGTTTTTTCACTCACAAAAAATTATTTAATTATCATTAAGTCGCATGGAATTTAGTAATGGTAATAAATTTTAATTTAATGGAAATTATGAAAATAAATAATATATTAAATTAAATAAAAACCTATAAATAGGTGGTTGTGTTTATTGTGTAGAGACACCAAATTTGGGAATATATAATTATTGAACCTAATGAATTATCCCTCAAATCCTATTTGTCTCTCCTTATCATAAATGATAAGTGATGGAGAGATTTCATGAAGATCAAAGAAAGATTCTTCGACAACGAAAAATGTAATACATTTGACTCACTCAGAAGGCACTAAGAGATCAATAGGTGTTTCTCAGTGACAATAAGAGCACATGTGGATCACAACTAGTGGGACTCTATCCTTGAATCCCCAAAATGAAATGAAGGTAATCCAAAAGGATATTTTTTTCATTCATCATTCACTAATGAAGAATGTACGTACACCTAGGTATTTATTTTTTCAAATATTAAATAAATAAATTATAACATTCATGTGAATGAACCTCAATGTTTGTTTCCGGAAACCATTATCAAAATAAAATTTTCATATATCTCTTACCTTTTTATGATATTATTGCACTGATATACATAATTTATTACGTTTCTTGTCCATGAAATACAAACTTGGAGATTCCTAACATGTCCAGTTCACAAAATGAACTGGGCTGGTAGGGCTTATTTACCAACTCTATATGATTGATTATTCAATAATTTGGGCTATATATTACCTTTGAATTGTAATGTAGTCAGATTCTAGTGTAATGGTTCTATTTATTAGGATAGTTTCCAATATAAAAGGTGTAAATAAATTAGTTTCTTCTTATGAGTGGTGGGAATGTAGTATTTGTAACATGGGAACACCTATAAAGGGAAACCCCAATTCCATAACATTGGGACCTTCTATTTGATTTATGGGAGAATGAATGATTTTATAGGCTTCTATGAGTTCATAAATATCCATTCAATCATATGTTCATATATCATACCATACATAAACATTATAATTAGGCTTAAGCCAGGTTAAATAGGTAATTGAGAAGGTGTTCTGACAACTGTTTTATATAGAAAAATAAGATATGAATGGTTAATTTCACATAGGATTCTGAGTATATATTGAGGAATCCAAATGAAATTAAATGAACATCCCTGAGGAATAATAAATTAAAAAAATCCAACAATTGAACCCAGATTCTTATTGATACTTATATAGATCGATGTGCATACCAAAGTGAATTTTCATTAAATTCTGGTAATTATTATAATCTGAGAGGATTATTTTGAGACATGGATCCATCATATCATGATATAAAATAAATTAAATTAATATCTTGATTTAATGTATCTTTGATAATCTATTTCATATAAGAAAGATAATTACTAATGGAGACAATATGTATGAATTAAAGGGATGGTTCAACCAATCCTATTTTAACATAGATGAAACAGAAGTATGTGAATGATCTAGATATTTATTATTATTCTATAAAAATTTTCTCCTTTCCTCCAACTCACAGAATTGATAATTATATAAAATTGTAGTGGAAGTGGAATTTTTGGATTAAAATCATTCAAATGACGATGTTTGTAGTATACATCAGGTGATATAGAATATTTTAAAAGAGCTTGGACAAATTATGACCCTCTAAAATTTAAAAAATACGTTGAACCACATTAAGTGACAAAATTCATCATTGATTTAGATTACAGCAACCATTAATGGGAGGATGTGACCTTTAATTTAGATTCTGTGTCAACATTATTTGGGGTAAAATTATGAAATATAGACAATGAAGGTGATCAAGAAATGTTAATATTAGTGTTTACCATAATATGATAGAATGAGTATTAAATTATAAAATAGAATAAGATATTTTATTAACTATTTTTAAAAATTTATAAGAGTTATAATTTTTCATTCCTCATGTTGTGTCTCAAATATACAAAGTTATAGATACTGCTAATTTCTCATGTTCCCATTTATTTACAATTGAAGATGTGGCGGAAGAATCTCTAGATAGAGAGTGTATATATGTTTTGAGATCTATGACCCTCTATTGGAATTAATAACTCTTCCACATAAAAACATTTTTATAGAACCATCATAAGAGGGAATTTCGAATCTAAATCAGTACAAATCATTTATAGATTTCATTTTCCCATAGTGGGTTGTTAAATTTTATATTTACCTTCAGAAAATCTATTTTGAGGATATTTTATTAAAGTAATGTATATTAATTAGACATAAGACTGATCGCCATGAATATATATATGTCATCCTTCTTTGGGATGAATCTTGATTACCATATTAGGGAGTGTGTTTAGAAGCAACTTTGTAAAAAATTCATTAAGGTATCACATTAAAAAATGATTTAAATTTCATATTTTTCCAATTTATGATTGAGGTGGTAGCTCATGTATGATGACAAAATGTTATTGTGATAAAATTTTACACAAATGTATCGACTTTATTATAATTGATCGATTTATACTCAATGAGGATCTTATAATGTTCGATATCCTATTTTATAACATCTATGCTCCTCTGAGGAAAAGACTAGTAATTTTAATAAGTTAATTGAATTAAATATTACTTCACAATATATTCATAAATTAGCTAATTCCCAACATTTTATTTAAATTCAAGTCTCTAACTCATGAATCATTACCATATATAATACTTTAGGATTAATCCACTAATGGGATGTTGAGTATTATCTCAAAAAATACGATCCAAATATCACTAGTCCAAGAAAATAAAATGGTAGTTCTCCAACGAATGCCTAATGTAGTCTAGGAAGGTACATAAGAAGTTCTATTCATTCATAATGATCTATGTTATGGATTTTTGAATCCATCAATGTGGGAGAGATTTTAAATCACCCCATTGACATGGTCATGATAATAGATTCATTATCATTAGTAATGATGAAATATTAGAAACTAATGATAATTATGAATCATATAATTGAAATTGATAGAACTTGTATTAGGAGAGTGTTGATTAACATTACCATACTTGAGGTGGTGGACACTATAGAAACCTGAGTTATATTAGTTGGTTAGATTTGTAGAATCATAAATCTAACCATTTTTTTATTTATAATGTATTGTTTTCCATTAGTAGTAGAAGTCTAAGAAACACATGATATATGTATTATTGATGTGGAATGCATTATTAGAGATTAATCATCAGAATTCATGGATGTTGAAATTGCATAGTGTTCGTGGGGATCTTAGTGATACAACCAATCAGTCCAAATGAGTGAGTAAACTCTAGAGAATATCTCGATTTCATGGTGTTACTCAAAATTAAACCATGAGAGCATGATGAAATTATTCATTTCACTTTAATAGGTATGAAGGTACATATGTATAGTAATCTGATAGACTCTTCTAATGTATCTATCCATGAATAATTATAACCCTAAAAAACATTTATTTCACAGGGACATTGAGGATCCAATTATCATGATATGCATTTCATCATGAAAAATTCTATTTTAAGTAGTATAAATGATCAATTATTTTAATGACTACTCAATATGGCATAATATCATCATAATAAAATGATCTTCAAGATATTGTATCTTGGGATGAGTCCCATTATGTTGGGGGTAGTGATATAACATCACCAACCTAATGAGGTTTCCATCCATGTGAATCGTTTCTAGGATGATATATATCCACTAAAGTAAATTCTATTCGAATGAAAAAGTATTATTACATAATAAAAAATCATAGAAAGGAATGTTTCAGCCATGACAGAGGATCCATTACCTGTATAATAATTCATTGTTAGGAAACTAGATTGACTATAGCAGAATGAAAATTAAACAGAAAAATAAATCACATAACTCAAAACTTATATAGAGAAATAAAATTCTTTTCTCAAATATTTTCATAATTATTACCTATATCTAACTCAACATATCCCATTATGGTGACTTTTGATGTATATTAATATATATTTTTATTTAACTATATCCAATAAAACTAGTTAATAATAATGACTAATGGTAATCATGGATTCCAAAACTAATGATTATGAAGGATTCTTTTATTGTTGTGGCTCATAGATTGGTCTATAAATAAACAATATCATCATAACACAAGAGTTATACCATTTATAAGTGAAGAATTATTTCTTAATAGTTATTGATTATATAAAATTACATACATAAATAAAATCACTATGACTGTAGATTTTTTCAATTAGGATGTGGAACATGGATACCTCTTATGTAGATATGTTATGGGTATAATTATAACCATCATAAGTATAACACTAGATATAGAATTTTTGGATGTGATATTTGTTAATATAATGTGATTATGATAATGAGTGAGTAATTTTGGAAATAAAATCAAATATCAAAATAGCATGATAATCCTAATGATATGTGATCACAAATTTCTCTTTGGTCATGCAGATCAACATATGTGCGTTAATAGATGGATACTCTATATTTTTTCTAGTAAAAGTACCTTGATAGATAAACTTTTCTTATTATGGGATAATATAATGGTTGAAAATATATTTTAATCATATTTTTTTATACATTTGAAACTAGAATTTACATAAAATAAATTTGGGGGAGACATAGTGGGTAACAAATGATCAATTCATTATGATTTTCTAATATTAATTTTTTTTTACATTTAATATTTTTATAAGGATTTATATTTATTTTATAATAGAATTGGATTGTTTTGGATGTTTAGAAATATCATTTTTATAGGACAACCTTTGGTGTATTATAACATGGAGTGTCCAATTTGTCTTTATTTGGATCATTTTAGTTCAGGGATATTATGCCAATAGAGCTTATATTTATGGTAAAACAGCTTTGATCAAGATATATGTTGTCTAAATTATGTCTTCTATGATGTTAAACTTATTTATATTGGTCACCTAATTTCAATAATCCTAAGAAATAGTACGGAGAGTTTGGGGTTATAGTTATTTGACTATAAATTGATGATGTTTTTCATTAAATATCATTAACCAAATCGATAATAAAGTTTAAGGTAGTATTTATTAGAATAAATGGTTTTTCAAAAATTATAGAATCAAGAGTTATAAATAATCAACATTAACGAGGATCAAGTTCCATCATAGATCTGAGTTAGTGAATAGTGTTTTACGATATACTTACAGAGACCATGAGACATAGTTTTTAAGGATAAAAACCATTGAAAAAAGGTGATGTTTATCATCCATAAACCATGGGGTGAAACCCCAAATGTAAAAAATAATCTCAATTCTAATAATTTAAATTATTTCACATGTATATACATATAGTTTTTGATTTCCAAGATTATCCTATAGGTGAATTATGTTTATGGTCAAATAAATTTCCCCCAATATGGAGAGGGTTTGAGATTACATGTCTTTGTAAAATTGGTGATATATCCTACTCATCATGGATGATATAAACATAAAGTAAATGAGGTCAGATGATAGTGATAAAAATATCATGAATGATTTCATGTAGTTTTTTGTTTACACAATGTATTATGATTTTTGTTTAAAGATCATGAAACCGAGAAAAAATAGAGGTTAAAATATGATATATCATATCAATTCCTTTAATGTGAGTATAGTGAATCATATGAGTAATATAGTGGGTATAGATCCACAAGAATAGTTTGATTAATTTTTTAAATCATAACTCGATAATTTTAAAATATCGATGATTATATGGTAAATTTATACTATAGATATCTGATTATCACATTAAAATAAATGTTTATGATATAATGGTGTCTATAAATTGAATACTAGTGGACCTTATAACTTATATAAAGCAATATTTTATTTTATAGGCCATATTAAGTGTTCATATGTTGATCCACATTGTGTTAATGTATATATATTCAACTATAATTTTCATATGGAGTAAAACATACTCATTTTTGGTAGTCAATAGCGAATTATGGTTATTAAAAAACATGAAATTGATGTATATATGTGAATAAAATGGATATTAACAGATTTTTAAGTTACCATATAAATTAAATCTCTATGTATGAAATATTGAGTTATACAAGAGATTTTTAACATGAAATAATTGTAAATATTTCTTATATTAGATGCTCTATTGAACATTGAAATGCATCCTTATAGATAAATAATGCACCCCATAAACATTTTTTTATCTATATACACTCAAATTTATCCTAGGAAATTAAATATGGAGGTGTAGTGATTTGTTTGTTTTCTTACTCATTCATTCATATATTTGATTATTTTTCTAACAAAAATTATTTTTCATTTTTTATTAGTTTAAGGTCTTCGGATCAGGACTTGTTGAGAGTGAATGTTTAATGTTATAAAACATTTGATTGAAGTGGTACAAATGTTTAAGGTCATACAAGGTTTTCAAAATACAAAATAAATTTATGTTTATAATTAATTGATATGAAGGTGGATTTATCTACATTGTGGTGAGGGAAAGGTATTCCTTAATTGAATGGGATTCATAATTATAGTATAAATTGTCCTAATGGAGAGTGACTATATTTTATTATCATATTGGTTAGACACAAATAGTGATACATCCAATGTACAAAAGAAAATAAAATTCATAATATGAATGGAGCACCCAATGATATAATAAAATTCCTTGGAGTTCTAATAACACCATTTATAAGAAGTGTTTTTGGAAATAAGGGTGAAAATTGAAATCCCAAATGGGACTCAAATTCCAAGATTATAAATAAACAATTCAAATAGGGAATAGTGACAGAGTTAGACATGAACCAATGATTTTAGACAATGTGTGACAATAATGAGTTTATTTGAAAGGTATCTCTTATTACCCAATTTTATTAATGGGTATCTCTATTTTTTCAGAGCTATATAGATATTATAAGACCCTTTTATCAGGATGAAAATAGGATTTAGTTTGGAAAACTATATTTGTTGAACATATACCAAGTCATATTGGTGGAACCTATGTATAGAAAAAAGGAAGACACCCTTAAAGTAAAATTAAATCATTAATGATATTCGTTAAATTTTTCATTTAAATCCATGTTACATGATATATGAAGCGTGATTTTGGGAAGAAAGACAATTTTATAGTATGTAATGTATTTCTAGACTATTGTATTACAAATTTAGGATATTGTAATCAATTATTATGGGGGGATGATGAATTATCACTCAAGGGTTTATCTATAATATATGGGTTGGAAGTAATTATGTATCCTATAATAATTATATCAATTTGTGCATAGTTATTAAATAGATAATATCTATTATATTAATATATCTCAAATAATGGGGTGGGGTTCTTCTAGATCAAGCTTTAGGATTGGATGTAGATTGAATCCATTGGTGGTATTCTTATAGTTCCTATAATTCATATCAAAATATGAATATGGGTTGTGAAAAAAAATTAAATTTAGGATAAAGATAGAATTTCTTCCTAGTATCATGTCCAATATGACGTGCACCATTACATAGTTCTTTCTCCCATGTAAGGGATGGTGGGTCATGTCACACATTCCAATCTAAAAAGTTTATTATTATTACATTTTGGAATAATATCATATATATATATATAATCATCATATGATTAGACAAAAGTTTTATATTTAACAAATTAATATGATGGGGTGCTGAACAATGCATTTAAATTTCATCAAACATGGGCTTTGATGAAGATATTATGGGAATAGTCCTGGGGTAAAAAACATTCCTCTCTTTGTGACATGGATATGGATAGAAATTCTGATCACCAATATGTATCACAAGGAATGGGAATCCGTATATACATATTTATTGTAATATAGACGAATAACCTTTCATTTTTGTTCAGAAATTACGTCACACCCCCATATTTAAATAATAATTTATATAAAATGTAAAATATCTTATTTCACAAGATATAATGAGATAAAATTATTTATTAGTATTACTAATAAAAAATTATAAATATTGAAATTTTACCAATATAATTTATCATCTAAATTATATTATCTGAATATAATAAATTTTATAATTAAATTAACTCAAAAAAATGATTAAATTGATCCATATTGTGGAAATCATCTTTATAAGACTCATTTATCCAATCATGGAATGAATGTGGATTTATAATTGGTTTCTCCAAATCTCACCCATACCAAAATAAAAATATTAATATTCAATAGAATTAATCATCAAGAGTATTTCAATATTTTTGAAATTTTGATTAGGTCCACTCATGTTAAACAATAACCAACAAAAAAGACATGATCTTATTTCAACCATAGGTCATATAAGGATATAAATAAGGATTTTATTAATAAATGATATAGTGGTATAAACATACAATTATTAATGAATCATGTAAATTTATATATATACAATTCATTTTTTCTTTTCGAATTTGTACTGTTAATGATAAATAATATTTATTTTTATAAATTCAAATGTACTAATAAAATTCAATTATAGTTAAAATAAAACATATCAGACCATTCTATGCACGTAAATGTACTAAAACAATTCCTCCTATGAGTTCTTAATTTTTTAACTTTATCAAATGAAATATGATATAGTAAAGCAAAAAATTGTGTTTTTGATAAGAATTATTTTTTGAAACTAATTAAGAATTAATTTTCACTATGATTAATGATAATTAATATTTTAAAATTGTTTTTCCTATAAAAAATATTTCTCTGTTGATCATTAAAAATAAAATATCTAAAATGTATAATTTTTAATTCAAAAACTTTGTTTAGCTTTAGATTAATTTTGATAGTTTTAAAATTGGATCAATTCTTTCTTATGATTCAAAAAAGTTAGTCTTTATGTGAATGTTGGTAAATAACATTTTCACAAATACCAGGACATTGAAGGCGTCATTATGAGATAATAATAAATTTAATTTTATGAAATCCATTTAATTTTAAAAATATGTATTTAATAATTATTAACAAAAATTTACAAAATATTATTTTTAATTTGAAAAAATGCATTTTAGAAAATATTATATATTTTTCTCTAACTCTATTTCAAGGGGTTATACAAGTAATATTTTAGAATTAATTTTTTTTAATTTTTGAATATATATATATATATATAATTTAGGGAATAATTATGAAAAAATTATGTGACAGGAACTATTTTATATCAATCATAAAAAAATAAATTACATAGAAAATAAATTCTATAGTAAAAGAAAAAAAATTGTTAAATTATAATATAAATGTGTCAAAAACATAAATAATGTTGAAAACTATTGAACCCTCTTGTAATCTAGTTATATTACTATATTTTGATAATCACAATTATGCTTTATTATATGTTGATAATCACAATATTTCTTATTTATATTTTGATGATTCTTATTGTGGATAAATACTTACTTTACTATTTGTGTACTTCAGACACATATTTATATGTTATGATAATTATATTTTTGTAATGACCCGTAAAAATTCAAAGAATTTATTTTCATAATTATCTTTGTATTTTTTACAGGAACACAGTTTCTGACGGCACCTAATTCAAAGGCCCGGTGTGCCCGGAATCTTTTTCCGAAGTGTGGCTCGGGTACGTTCAGTGAAATAACATGTGAGTTTTTCTAACTATTGAACTAGTGCTCAAAATCAAATTAAGAGGGCACCGATGGAATCGCTGCGCCAGTATTTTCTTAGAAACGCCATTTCCGGAGTTGCGTTTTCTCGTGTGAGGTTTTTAATTTTTGGAAATAAGTTAAGAAATAAAATAAATTGGTGCGACAACTTTATTTTATTTCACTTAATATCAGGTTAAGCGGATAGGGTGGAACCCAAAATATCCTACCCACATGGTAGGATATTTGTGAGGTGGGGCCCGTACGAACCCCGCCGTTTCTTCCCTCCTAAGTAACTCACCCGCAACCCCCTCTTAAATGAAAGTCAACCGTGCGTTTTTCTGGTTAAGAAACGCCCCATTTAATTGGGCAGTTACGTTGTGACAATTAATTCGTCGAATTAATGGTTCGTTACATAACTTTTAATTTCAAATCGTTGGCATGGGAATAAAATAAGACCAACACTTTCGTTGAGGGGTTTCTTGGTGAGAGGATTTGGGGAAACCTCTAAAGCTTGAAGATCTTCATCCTCCTTCGTGAAGAACGTGAAGAACGCGAAGAACATGAAAAACGCCGGCATCCGACAAAGGGAGACGAAGAACGCCGAACCGTCGGAGATCGATGACGCCGACGATCCTCCTTCTGCGACGTTTCTTCCACGACGTTCCTTCCCCGTGACAATCTTCGATCAACAACCGATTGAGGTAGGGGATTTCTATTCTTTTAATTCCTTTGTGAATTATATCCTCAACATGGGTTTAATTGGTCCAATTAAATCTGTGTGTTTTAAATCCTTGGAGTTTGACAGCGCAATACCGTTGTTTCGGTGCGGATGTGCGTCGGGTTTCTGTTCCGACGCTGTTCCGCCAGGACGCGTTCGCGCGTGCGCCCGTCGACCCGAGGGGATGGGAGCGCGGCTTGTGGCCCCGCAGTCCCGCTTTCCAAAGGCGGGCGGCATCCGTCCCTTATTCAGGGACGTCTGCTCCTTGATCGAAACCAGGATGATGGGATGTCGGCTCCTCCTTCAGTGGACGTCTCCTCCGAACTCGTCGCCTAATCCGGGTCTCCCTCATAGATTTAAGAATGTTCGTCAATCTCGTTCCCAGCGCCATATCTTCATGGACACCGGTTAATTACGCTACTTCCGCCCAGACGCTCCAAGGAGTCTGGTCAGGGCAGCAACCTGCGGTGAGGAGACCGGGTAGCTCCGGGTGTTGGGGACGTGTCTTAACACTGCGGCTCTGCATGTCTGCCTTCCGTCCCTAATAGGGCTTCTCGAAGGCGTGATGGCCTCAGGCATCCCGTGATGGGTACGGAGAACTGCGTTACCTGAGTTTTTCCTCAGCTTCCCATGTTTAACATGGGGTGTGCCGCGAGTTTAACGTCCAGCGGGGACAGCATCGGACTGATCAACACGAGGGGTGGATTAGATGACAGAACCCCTTGCGGGGAACCTCCGACGCTGGGGCCAGCACATGGGCGGCTTCTCGAGTGAAGTGGAGTGGAATGAAATGGCATGACCCCACCGGGATGTGGCGGCCCGGGTGAGGGTCAGGATGGATGATGGAGTGAAGAGCTTGGACCCCGTAGGGGCTTCCTATGTACCGCGCGTTAGCGCGGATCAAAGTCAGCGTAGTTCGGATATTCAGTTTAACGTCATGCTGGACGTTGGCAAGCCGACTCACAAGGAGGTCGAGGCTGCCGGGCGGAGGATTGAACCGAACCACCTTGCACAGAGGGGGATGGAACGGCCGGGTGGATCACAGTTTCACGTCATGCTGGACGCTGAAAGGAGAAATAGAAAAAGGCAGTGGGGAAGAACAATGGAGATACACATGTGCATTCCCCCACAAGGGCATATTCATAGGTGAATCGACGCGAATGTGAACCCGGGAGGGGTCCAA
The DNA here is from genome assembly GCA_963277665.1 of Viscum album. Taxonomy (NCBI): domain Eukaryota; kingdom Viridiplantae; phylum Streptophyta; class Magnoliopsida; order Santalales; family Viscaceae; genus Viscum; species Viscum album. The sequence continues at coordinate 879,304,925 of OY728148.1, read as the reverse complement.
TGATGGAAGAACCGACGTGAATATGACCGGGACGACCAGGTGGTGGGCTTGAACCTCAGGGAGGCTTCCTACGTACCCTCTTTAGGAGACAGGGATCAAAGTCCACGTAGTTCATTCTGTCAGGACTTACGCACTGAGGCAGCCTGGATGCGGCAAAACTCAGTTGGAGAGGGACTTGGGCCGAAGGTGAGAGACCTCGATCCCTGTCACGCCCTCTACTGGCTTCGGCAGTGGGGAAGCACAATGGAGATACACATGTGCAGTCCCCCACAAGGAACTAGGGGTTTGTAATACCCTACCCCCGTGGGTGAAGGCCACTCCAATAAATCATCCCTAAAGAGGGGCAATCCCGACATCCCTGTAGAGACGAGCGGGTGGGGGCCACATCCAAACCGGGGGGGACCCTGCGTGCGGGGTACGGGATCGGGTGATGCGGACGGTTTAACGTCGGCCGGACGAAGTACAGTTTAACGTCATGTAGGACGAAGATGCTTGGCAGTTTAGCGTCTTGTCGCGCAGACGTGGATGCTTGGCAGTTTAACGTCTTGTCGCGCGGACGTAGTACAGTTTAACGTCATGTTGGATGATGGATGCTTGGCAGTTTAACGTCCTGCAGCGCGGACGAAGATGCTTGGCAGTTTAACGTCTTGTCGCGCGGACGAAGATGGTGCCGCCGATGGGTCTGTGTCACTTCGCGTGAGCCTGGAGGGCCGCACGGGAAGACAACGCACGGTGCGGGCACCCGGGATGAAGATCATCGGGCGCCACGCTGGCGGGTACCCTTAGGGGGTCAAAGGTGGCGACCCTGGCGGTTTGCGTGCAAAAGAGGTGCTTGGCGTGCAATACCGCGGGTCGGCGCGCAAATGGGCGGGCTGGCGCGCAATTAGGCCAGCGCTTTGCGCGCGGAAGATGGAGATTGCGCGCACCGGGCCTCTGATAGCGCGTGGGGGCAACGACCTATTCTTTAACGAATGGCCACTTTGTAAGGGGGGGGGCAATCGGGCTGGATTGCGCGCACCCGGGGGCAATTGCTCGCAAGAGGCTTCTTTTGCGCGCGACGGCCTTTGGGTGAAGAGTTGGTCAAAGGAAAGGAGCCAAAGGGATTGCGCGCGAAGGTGAATCCCGAGGCTTGCTTGCGCGAAAGAAAGGAGGTTACCTAAAGATCGGCATTGCGCGCGGAGGGGGTTGGATTGCGCGCACGAGCGACCCTTCGAATTCCGTCCACCTTCAAAACGTTGGGGGTCTCCTTGTATTTATAGGCAACCCCGGGCGCGGAATCTCACCGCCGGCGCGCAATTCATGGCGCGGGCGCGAAATTTCTTCGCGGGCGCGGAATCGGGGCTCCGGCGCGCAAGGGAGTCGCGCGGGCCGCGGGCGCGCAAAATAGCGCGCCAGCCCGGCGCATTGCGCGCATCCCGGGAGGATTGCGCGCTGCACTTCAACTTTGCGCGCGGACCTCCAAAATTCCGCGCAAGACCTCCGGGCCTTCCGAAACAGGCTTCTGACTCCAAATATGACCACGCTTTCCGCATCCGGAGCTTCGTTTGGGAACAACGGACTTTTCCGGCGTCTACAAAAGCCCCCCCTCGGAATCTGATCGGCGAGAGGTCGCAACGATCGGGTTCTGAGGGAGACGCCGGAATGCCGAAGTCCTGGGTGGCGCGGGACTGTGGCGGCCAAAAAGGGCGTCGGGCGCGAAATTCGCTGTCGCGGTCGCGCAAAGCACTTTCCGCGCAGCGCGGACACCCGGCCTCGCCTATAAATAGGGGCCCTGGGTCCCCCGTACCGTACACAGGCCTTCCGCGCGACAAGCTTCCAAGCTCTCGTACGCGAAATTGCCATTGCCGGCGCGAAATTCACCCGTTCGTCGCGCAAACCCTTCCGGATTTCGTCCTGTTTTTGCGCGAACACCCGGGGTTTTACGCGACAGACATCCCAATTGCGCGCCGTCCACTAGGATTGCGCGCAAACTCTCAAACTTCTCTACCATCCTCTTCCGATTCCGCACGCCTCATCCCTTAACCCACACGACTCCCGGAGCTTCTAAGATGGCCGCGAATCAAGGGAATGAGGGGGATGCCTCCATTCGCAGAGCTGAGATGGCGGCGAACGGGGAGGTCTACGGAGCCAAGGAGATTGTTTCCAACAATCAATCCTTGTTCGACTTGCTGACGCCGGCCCAGAAGACATATCCGCTGTCGGACAACCTTTCACTCTTGAACTATGACATCCTGGATGAGGTTCCGGTGCCAGGGTTCGAGGTGGATGCGCCACGGACCTGGGTGACTCGGGAGGACGAGCTTCCCCGCTATAACATCACCAACAATGGGAATCCTGCCAGGGAGACCATGCACTTAGATGTCTATGTCCTGAACCCGAGGACGCGAACCATTGCCGGGAGTGAGCCTACTGCGGAGAACTCTCCAGCCCTCTACTCGAGCACATACCGCCAGAGTGTCACTGACGACACCAAGGGCTGGCTGAAGGACTGGGACTTGCGGTCTGGGGGCAATTTCACCAGTGAGTGGGCATGGGCGTTCTGGGTACGCAACACCTGCGATCACTTCGCGGAGGAAGATGGTGCCGCCGATGGGTCTGTGTCACTTCGCGTGAGCCTGGAGGGCCGCACGGGAAGACAACGCACGGTGCGGGCACCCGGGATGAAGATCATCGGGCGCCACGCTGGCGGGTACCCTTAGGGGGTCAAAGGTGGCGACCCTGGCGGTTTGCGTGCAAAAGAGGTGCTTGGCGTGCAATACCGTGGGTCGGCGCGCAAATGGGCGGGCTGGCGCGCAATTAGGCCAGCGCTTTGCGCGCGGAAGATGGAGATTGCGCGCACCGGGCCTCTGATAGCGCGTGGGGGCAACGACCTATTCTTTAACGAATGGCCACTTTGTAAGGGGGGGAAATCGGGCTGGATTGCGCGCACCCGGGGGCAATTGCTCGCAAGAGGCTTCTTTTGCGCGCGACGGCCTTTGGGTGAAGAGTTGGTCAAAGGAAAGGAGCCAAAGGGATTGCGCGCGAAGGCGAATCCCGAGGCTTGCTTGCGCGAAAGAAAGGAGGTTACCTAAAGATCGGCATTGCGCGCGGAGGGGGTTGGATTGCGCGCACGAGCGACCCTTCGAATTCCGTCCACCTTCAAAACGTTGGGGGTCTCCTTGTATTTATAGGCAACCCCGGGCGCGGAATCTCACCGCCGGCGCGCAATTCATGGCGCGGGCGCGAAATTTCTTCGCGGGCGCGGAATCGGGGCTCCGGCGCGCAAGGGAGTCGCGCGGGCCGCGGGCGCGCAAAATAGCGCGCCAGCCCGGCGCATTGCGCGCATCCCGGGAGGATTGCGCGCTGCACTTCAACTTTGCGCGCGGACCTCCAAAATTCCGCGCAAGACCTCCGGGCCTTCCGAAACGGGCTTCTGACTCCAAATATGACCACGCTTTCCGCATCCGGAGCTTCGTTTGGGAACAACGGACTTTTCCGGCGTCTACAAAAGCCCCCCCTCGGAATCTGATCGGCGAGAGGTCGCAACGATCGGGTTCTGAGGGAGACGCCGGAATGCCGAAGTCCTGGGTGGCGCGGGACTGTGGCGGCCAAAAAGGGCGTCGGGCGCGAAATTCGCTGTCGCGGTCGCGCAAAGCACTTTCCGCGCAGCGCGGACACCCGGCCTCGCCTATAAATAGGGGCCCTGGGTCCCCCGTACCGTACACAGGCCTTCCGCGCGACAAGCTTCCAAGCTCTCGTACGCAAAATTGCCATTGCCGGCGCGAAATTCACCCGTTCGTCGCGCAAACCCTTCCGGATTTCGTCCTGTTTTTGCGCGAACACCCGGGGTTTTACGCGACAGACATCCCAATTGCGCGCCGTCCACTAGGATTGCGCGCAAACTCTCAAACTTCTCTACCATCCTCTTCCGATTCCGCACGCCTCATCCCTTAACCCACACGACTCTCGGAGCTTCTAAGATGGCCGCGAATCAAGGGAATGAGGGGGATGCCTCCATTCGCAGAGCTGAGATGGCGGCGAACGGGGAGGTCTACGGAGCCAAGGAGATTGTTTCCAACAATCAATCCTTGTTCGACTTGCTGACGCCGGCCCAGAAGACATATCCGCTGTCGGACAACCTTTCACTCTTGAACTATGACATCCTGGATGAGGTTCCGGTGCCAGGGTTCGAGGTGGATGCGCCACGGACCTGGGTGACTCGGGAGGACGAGCTTCCCCGCTATAACATCACCAACAATGGGAATCCTGCCAGGGAGACCATGCACTTAGATGTCTATGTCCTGAACCCGAGGACGCGAACCATTGCCGGGAGTGAGCCTACTGCGGAGAACTCTCCAGCCCTCTACTCGAGCACATACCGCCAGAGTGTCACTGACGACACCAAGGGCTGGCTGAAGGACTGGGACTTGCGGTCTGGGGGCAATTTCACCAGTGAGTGGGCATGGGCGTTCTGGGTACGCAACACCTGCGATCACTTCGCGGAGGAGCTGCGGTACATCGGCCAGTTTGAGGCGGTGTGGACGTCACAGTTCCACTTCTACCAGCAGTCCGAGCTCGGGCCGGAGCTGTTCACCCGCTAGTCCCCGAATACCAACACCTTCCATCTTCACCATGGGGAGGTCAGCATCGGTCTCTGGGATATCCACTGCATCGGAGGTATCCCGCTGGAGGGTTACCAATACGATGAGTTCCTGCCTCCGAGGAACACCTAGGGCGACTGGTCACGGACTCCCATCCTGACATGGTATCTACTGGACCTGGCCACAGAGCGGATCGGGGTCAAGGACTTCCACAAGGACATAGCCTACAAAGAGTGGTTCAACCAGTTCATGGAGCATGACCCAGCAGTCAAGATGCCAGGCAGGGGGAAGCGGTGCCCAACCGCGGCTCAGAGGAGCCGGAACAGGTCGTACTGGCGGGTCCTGGAGACGGAAGACTACCGCTCATGGGGGTACCGCGTCATCGAGGCCCGGGACCCAAATGTCCGGTACGCGGCGTTCCTGACCACCTTTCTGAGTGGGTGGCTCCTGCCAGTGTGGGACGCGAGGATGGGCGTCCGCCCGGCGACACTGGCGATGGCGGGTTCCATGGCTGCCAACAAAAGATACAACCTCGGGGTCCCAGTGCTGGCTAAGCTGTACGCCATCCTGGGATGCATCTCACGAGGAGGGTCGCCACGAAGGGTCTGTGGGCCCTTTCAATTCTTCCACGGCTGGGTGGCTGCTCACCTCAGTGGGTACACGTTTCCAAACGTTGTCATTCCTCCGGGCAACGGCATGAGACCCTCCCATCTGAACATCGCGGGGGTCGCTCCGATGACCCTAAATGAGGAGGGCGTGAGGATTCGGATTGGCAGTCTCGCCAATTTCAACTTCAGCCCGTTCCCCACTCCCGTTGGCCAGATGATCGACAATGGACAGGTTCTGCTGGAGCAGCACGAATACTTCCTGAGCATGCGGGGCAGTGTGCTCGTGGCTCGGATCGACGGGAAGGTGATCTGTGAGCCCTACGTGCCAACCCGGTTCGCCAGGCAGTTCGGGTGCCTTCAACGGATGCCGAAGAGGGTATTCACTGCTGTCCGGGAGGAGACATACCCTTGCGTCCTTCGCCAGATGTGGCTAATGTTCGCCGCTTTCGGCTCTGGCGACGTCATCACTCTCCCTCCTACCGGGGTCGACGCAGGCTTGGCAACCGATTACGCCGAACACTGGGCCATCGCGTACCCCGAGGGGCTTCTAAGGAAGCCAGTTCGGCGACTCGAGGTCACCCGTGCGGAAACCGGGCGTCAAGGAAGGAGGCGAGGCGCCGTCACACGGGGGAGAACGGAGGCGCGCCAAGCAGCGGAGCCGGCGCAGGCAGGGACTTCGGCGGCGGTCACATCGCAGGCTGCCGCCACGACTTCAGCGCCCAGAGAGGGGGGACATGCGGTGGTCGGGGAGCGGCCCGGGAAGGAGGTAAGGCGTCTGCTCGAACCCTCCCACGATGCAGTCTTCCCAGCGCTGTGGTCGGCCTGGATGACCCTGCGGCAGTCGCTGGGGACCGAAATCATCTGGCAGAAGATAACCAGCGAAGGAATCCATCTGCCAGAGGTCGGGCGCCTTCAGGTCTTCGACAGGGTGAACTTCCACCGGCGGTATGCGTATCTGACAGCCATGGACGAGTACGCGCGCCAACGTGGTCAGCGTACGGAGTCGTCCCTTCTGGTGAAGCTGATGCTCGGTCTAGAGCCTTCTCCAGAACAGATGTCGCTGGAGGAAGATGATAGTAACGACGACTCCGAGGAAGAGGAGGAGACGGGGGAGGATGAAGGCTCCGAGGGAAGGTCCCATCAGGGGAGTCCGCGGGAGAGCGGCGAGGCGGCCGGCTCTGGAAATATTGATATCGCTGAGCTCCTCGAGGTCCGCTTCTATCCCTACTCAACCTACTTCATCCATTCTCTTATGCAGCTTCTAACCCATTTCTCCACCTTTCTCAGGAGTGCACGGATGTTGGTCAGGCATCCTCAGTAGGAGTAGGAGAGGCGCCAGCAGGACAAGGCGGGGTCCAGACACCCATCATTGAATTGACAAGCGCTGAAGGGTCCCCTGCTGCAATTGCTCCTGCGGTGGCCGGGACAGCGGAAGATGACGCTCTGGATTCCCGTAAGTCTCCTTACTTTACTGTTGGTGTTTGCCGTTGACGATCCGTGACTAACCACGGCATGCCCTGCGCAGTGATCTCAATATTGGAGGCTCGTCGGGCTGCCGAACCTGGGCCATCCACGAGTGGACCAGTGGAAGACATGTCGCCCGCTCCGAAACAGACTTCTCACACCGAGCCGGCCCCACCAACTGCTGATCAGGGGGCGGCGGACGCCGGCGGTGCTGCCATCGGAGAGAGGTCGGGGGCTGATGAGGGTGTCAACGCCGCTGGGGCGAGAGAAGAAGGTCGCCCAGATGTTGGGGAACCTATACCCCGTGAGGACATCCCAGGGGTGGACCCTGCAGCAGACCTGCTGGTTGCCTTCCCTGCCTACCGGCCTGCCAACCCTGAGGAGATGGACGACTCGGACACGGAGGCGGTCGAGAGCCGGATAACGCGTCGCAGGGGGTGGAAATGCATCCAGCGCTTCCTCAAGCGACCCTCATCGGAGTGGCTGGGGCGCATGGGATCGCTTCAAACCTGGATGCGCTTCCTGTGTGCCGGGGGAGCTGATGCTCGATGCCTTCATCTGACGGTCCGTGATTTCATGGCCGAAAAGATGCGCGAGAGCCGCCGGCGTGCTGACGTCGCACAATGTCGGGACATGTCGGAGAACACGCGGGCGCTCCTCGTGGCGGAGCAGGATGTCCGGCGCCTCGAAGGGCAGGAGGCAGAGAAGGAGGCCTTCGTCGCAGCGTGCACTGAGCTTGTGGAGCAACTAACGGCCCACCTGGTTGATGCCCAGGTACAACTGACAGAGGTGGGCCAACAGATGGTCACACTTCAAGTCGAGCGGGAGCGTGCACAGGCCAGGATCGGTGAGCTACGTGCTGCGACCGCCGACGAAGAGAGGGCATGCAGAGAGCGAGAAGCAGCTCTGGAGGCCGCTAGCCAAAGGGTAGCGGCGTTGGAAAGACTCATTCAGCACGCTAATCCCTAGGGGCTTTGTTTTTTCCATTCCCAGAACATTTTGCTTTCGCTACTCAATACTTAGATCCATTTGTATGAATCAACATATTTATCTGCATCTTTTGTCTTAACATGCTCAACCACAATTCATTGTCTCACGGGAGCGTTAACCAAGCTTCAGGCATCCACAATTGGGCCTGGATTTCTAAAGAAAAGAGGGAGGTCATTCCTAGGAAAGGAGACCTCATACCTAATCAATGTATCATCCCCCCAACTTGTTCTGACACACGAGCGGGACAATGCTAGGGGCGTTGAGATTTTATCCGAACATAAGGAAATGAGAAAGGGTGAATCACGTGTCCCGATTTCAGAAATCCACGAGGGTCAGCCTTCCAGGAAATGCCCAAGACGGCAAGCGGACAATGGATCAATCGACCATACAAATGCAATAGATGGACTGAAGGTCATCATTCATATTGCAGGAGGCGGATCACATGTCATCATCAAAACCGCTTTGGGGGTTCCTTCAGGCACAAGGATGGAAATCCGGATCAACAGGGCATGCAAAGCGTGGGGCGAAGTGATGATTTGTTCGGACAGAATCTAACACTCCCAAAATTGCGCCACCGTGGGAAAGCGTATTAGGCGGATGCACTAATCTGGCCGTGAATCACCTCAATTCTCAGACAGAACCTCTTTGACGAGGAAACTGTCACTTCCCATCATTGCAATGGGGCATCCCGAGCTGAATCGGGGAGAATATCACAACTGCACCACTCTACCAGAAGCCAGGCCAGACGGACGGCGATGAGGAGGGGCGGGACTTAGCGATCCCTGAGGCTGGACCCGAGTCGAGATGCCCGGGCGTTCCTACATACTCCATCAGGCTGGAGATCAAGCCACACGTAGTTCTGAGAGTGCAGTTTTAACGTCATGCGGGACGTAGAACCCCGTTTAGGGAGATCTTAGTTTAAGGTCGTAGAGCTTGGACCATAGGGGCATATCTTAGTTTAAGGTCTTAGAGCTCGGACCATAAGAACCTCAAAGTACGCCACATCGTGGTCCTATCCCCTGGATATGCGAAGATGCACTGAGGGATAGTGTCAAGAGTGTCGAGGTTTCACCTGGTCAGAGTGGGAGGTGGAAAACGTAATGTGAATCATGCGGCCATTCACTCAAGGACTGGGGGCACCGACGTAACGATATGGGAGTACTGCCGACCGTGGCGGAAAAGCAGCATCAATATCGCACTGACCGTTGATGGAATGAGGCAGAAAACGAGCATCAACCGCTCAAGCGCATGATTCATATCGATTTGCTGCCCGAGGCCCTTGGGGGCACCAGCCTGAGTCGGTGGGAGAGCACTGAGGCATTGTGTCCAGACCGCTCATGGGGGTTCCACCCAGGGCATAGGCGATGGGTCCGAATGAAGGGGAGCACGAAGCCTGAAAAGTGGAAGGAACCTGAACAAGCTGAACCTGACCCTCCTGGCAATAAACCAGAGTACTCTTGACACCGGTGGACCACTGCAAGGGGTCGAGGGACACGCCTTGAGGGTGACCTGAAGGCGGCGGATTCCCCAGAGAAGGGGGAATCTCTAAGAGGTGGGGGGTTGGACCCGAAGTTTCAAACATCCAGGCGTTCCTACGTATCCCATAAGGATGGGAATCAAGCCACACGTAGTTCTTGAAGCGCAGCGCAACACAATCGGGCACCAGCGCGGGGAGGGGTGCGGGTCTGGCCCTCGCACCCAGAAGAAGCGGCATTTGATATTTCTTGTTTGTCCTTAAAGGTGGATGGTTTTTCTTTGCGCAACGACATGCCTGTGATTAAAAAATCTCTAGTGTCGCCACAATAATCAAGCCATGAAAGGCATTGATAAATGGCGTGGTTATTAACCAGCGCCCAACGCGAGTGTCCCCTGAGGAGAACATCACGATGCAGTGCCGTTTCTCGTCGAGCGGCCAAGACGATCACAGTTTACGATCGTGTGGTAAGACCAGAACACAGTTTAAGGTCGTGTGGTTCGGACCATGGAGGAATCCGCTTATTGCGATACGGCGGACCCAACGGAGGTGGGAACATATCCCAGCACTGAGGTCACGCACAATTCCAGGAGAAGGATCCTGGGATAGGGGCCTGCATATGTCTATCACCCGAGGGGCAGAGATGCTAGCCTCCAGCTGTGCTGGGCCCAGAACGCGATTGTTCGGGCGACTCCATCCTCCTCATGGGGACGAGGGTCTAGCTACACATGGCCCTTAGGGAGGACATCAACATATATCCTTGGTGCTCAGATCGTGGGATCCTCGAAAGACACCATTACCCTGGTTGGCCTGCCTAACGTGTAGAGGTGTACTGAAGGTCAGTATGAAGAGAGGTGTCAATATTCCACTACAACGCACAGAGGCGGAGTGTGATGAGGACTGCGCAACCAATGTTCAGAGCCTGAAAGAGCCGACATGGCGATCAAGGATGTCGCTGACCATATTCGCAACACAACATCCGATCGCGTCAGCCTAGGATGAGGCAAGAAAACGAGCATCAACCGCCCAAGCGCATGATTCATATCAATTTGCTGCCCATGAAGTCCCGAACAAGAGGAAGCGCGAGGCCCGACAAGAAACACAGGGCTTGTCGAGATTGAATCCGACACTACAGGTCATAGACCGGAGTACCCAAAACATGTTAACAGATCACCGGAAAGGGTCGGAGGACTCACCCTGAGAGCAACCAAAAGACGGTAGATCCCCGTGATCAACCAAGAGACGGGGCTGGACCTGGAACACAAGCATCCAGGCGGTCCAACTTATCCCATGAGGATGGGAATCAAGCCGTACGTAGTTCTTGAGAGGCACTTTAATGTCATGCGGGACGATGAGGGGTGTGAGGTAGTCCCACACATAGGGGAGGCGTACAGCGCGGCCAGTAGACCGACGTGAATGAGGACATAATCCCCCGCTCACGTCATACGCCTCGCACAAAAAGGAGTGGAACTGGTGCCAGAGGCCCAACGCGGGATAGAGATTCCTGGGAAATGGGGCTGGGCCTGAATCAAGAATGATCAGGCGGTCCTACGTATCCCATAAGGACGGGAATCAAGCCGCACGTAGTTCTTGAAGTGCAGTTTAACGTCATGCAGGACGAAAAAAGGAAAGGGGGGAGCGGAAGGCATCCCCAAACGTGGGGGGCGTACAGCGTGGCGAGAAAACCGACGTGAATGAGGGAATAGCCCCGTGTTCACACCATACGCCGCATACCCAGAGGCACTTGGGCCAAAGTCCCGAGATGGGATGGAAATTCCCAAAGGATGGGGCTGGGCCTGAAACATGAATGGTCAGGCGGTCCTACGTATCCCATAAGGATGGGAATCAAGACGTATGTAGTTCTTGAAGTGCAATTTAACGTCATGTGGGACGAAGTGAAGTTTAACGTCATGCGGGACGAAGTGCAGTTTAACGTCATGAGGGACGAATGCTGAACAGTTTAACATCTTGTAGCTCAGACGTGGTGCAGTTTAGCGTCATGCGGGACGAAGGACGCTTAGGCAATGTACTGCTTGAGGAACCTAGCGTTGGTGGGAGGAGTGACACGCTCACCATCCATAGTCACTAGGGAGTACGCGCCATTGGGATAGACCTTGTGGATGACAAAAGGTCCCTCCCACTTGGGCTCCAACTTGGGCGGCTTCCTGCCGGGGATCATTGGTGCCCTTAGGGCCAGTACTAGGTCACCCTGCAGGAAGGAGTGGAGGCAAACCTTCTTATTGAAAGCTCGAGCCATTCTGCTTTGATGCCTCTCCAAGTTGTGTAAAGCGCGAAGCCTATTCTCATCCAGTGCTTCCAACTCGACTAGACGGGCTTCAGCAGCTCTGTCCGGCGCTTGCTGGTCGTAGACCGCAGTGCGCAAGGATGGTAACTGGATCTCGATGGGCAGGACGGCCTCAGATCCATACACCAGGGAATACAGGGTCATCTGGGTGGAATTGCGAGTGGTCGTCCGATAAGCCCAGAGGGCGTTGGGGAGCTTGTTCGGCCAACTCTTCTTGTTCTGACCAACCATCTTTTGCAGAATGTTAGAGAGGGTTTTGTTAAACGCCTCAATCTGTCCATTCGCCTACGCATGATAGAGAGATGTATGGTTCGAGCGAATGTTGTACTTGGCGTACAACTTCTTCAACTCAGCTGCTCGGAAATTGGCTCCGTTATCCGTGAGGATAGCGTGAGGCACTCCAAATCGATAAATGATGTTTGAGGTCACGAAGTCTGTGATAGAACAGGATTTGACCTCTCTGAGCGGAATCGCCTCTGCCCATTTGGAGAAGAAGTCTGTGGTGGTCAGAATGAACCGGCACTGGCGAGCTGTCGCCAGCAGGTAAGGTCCCACAACGTCCAGTCCCCAGACTACAAAGGGCCAAGAATACCTGGTGGTATGGAGAGGCTCCGGCGGCCGATGCACAAAGTTCTCATGAACCTGGCACACATGGCACCTCCTGGCATACTCGATGCAGTCATGGATCATGGAGGGCCAGAAGTATCCCAACCTCCGAATCTGGTGGGATAGCTTGGGCCCAGTCTGATGGGCACCACATGAACCAGCATGAACCTCTGGCATGACTCATGGGATCTCAACTCCCTAAAGGCAACGGAGGAGAACACCATCAAATCCGCGTTTATAGAGGATCTGCTCCAGGCCGGGACTGCTCTGGAGGACAAACTGCGATGCGCGGCGTCGAACTCGCTCGCGCTCGGCCCGATCCGACGGGAGAATGCAATGTTGGTGGTACTCAAACAAAGGCGTCCTCCAATCAGGGGCTGATTCGACTGCCATATCTGGGGTACTCGGGGCTCCGGGCACAGGGGCAACCGTGGTGAGGTTACTTACCGACGGGCCGCGATCTCCCTCCGGGATAACGGGAGCGATGATCCTGCGATGCGTCACGTGGATGATCAGGGTGTCCTGTTCAGGCTCTGCGAGTGACGCAGCAAGGCTGGCCAAAGCATCTGCTCGACCGTTCTGCGACCAGGGAATATTGAAAATTTCTGGCCGAGAAGGGAACTGGGCCATCAGGAGGAGGGTGCACTCCAGCAATGGCACAAGTTCCGGATTCCGGAAAACATAGTCACCATTGATCTGCCTAACGACCAGCTCGGAGTCCCCTTTCACACACAGATGGGGCACGTCGATCTCGAGAGCTAACTCGAGGCCAGTGATGAGGGCATGGTATTCCGCCTCATTGTTGGTACAGCCCTCTGACAACAGGAAAGAGTATGGCAGCACAGCTTGCTCCGGGGTAATGAAGACGATACCCAAGCCCACTCTATTGAGCTTAGGATTATCGATTCTTCTACCGGTGGGGCTCCGGGAGGCACCGTCAAAGTGCATCTGCCAGCATGGATCGGCATGATCGACTGAGAGAACGGCCTCATCAGGAAAGCCTAGATCCAGCGGCTGATCCGCGGAGGTCGGGTGAGAAGCCAGAATGTCCGCCAATGCTTGCCCTTTGATGGCCTTCTGAGACACATACCTGATGTCGAACTGCTGGAGAATCACAGCCCACCGCGCTAGACGACCAGTCAACATAGGCCGGCTCAGGATATATTTCAACGGGTCTACCCGAGAAACCAACTGTACCTCATGGTGCTGCAAGAAGTGCCGTAATTTCTGTACGGCAAATACGAGCGCCAGGCAGCTCTTCTCGATGGGGGAATACCTAACTTCTGCATCGAGGAGCATGTGACTGAGGTAATAGAGGCTATTCTCTGTTCCCTCGTTGTTCTTCTGGGCGAGAAGGGCACCAAGGGACCGTTCCAGGGCGGTCACATAAAGGACCAGCGGCTTCCCGGATACAGGCGGCATCAGAACCGGAGTTTGAAGCAGGTACTGCTTGATTTCCTCGAAAGCGGTCTGACACTCCTTATCCCATACATAGGTGGCACCTTTCTTCATGAGCCGAGAAAAGGGCTTACACTTGCCGGCCAGATTCGCGATGAATCGGCGTATATAGGCTAAGTGGCCTTAGAACCCTTGCAGTTCCCGGATGTTACCTGGGGGAGGCATCTGGCTAATCACCCTGATCTTCTCTGGGTCGACCTCAATACCCCGGTATCTTACCACAAAGCCAAGAAACTTCCCGGAGGTGACCCCGAAGGCACACTTCAACGGGTTCTTCTTCAGGCAGCGAGACCGGAGGAAGCCGAACACTTTCTCAAGATCGTTGAGATGGTCCTGACGCTGGCGCGATTTAACCACCAAGTCGTCGACGTATCATTCCACTAGTGTGCCGAGGATTGGATTGAATATGTGGTGCATCGCCCGTTGATAGGTGGCACCTGCATTCTTCAGGCCGAAGTGCATGACCCGGTAACAAAAGATACCTTGGGGGGCCCTGAAGGCAGTGAACTCCTCATCCTCAGGGGCCATCCAGATTTGGTTGTATCCGGAGTATCCATCCATGAAGGAGAAGGCTTGGAACCCTGTCGTGGCGTCATTCAACAGCTCTGTCACCGGAAGGGGAAAATCATCCTTCGGATAGTGGCGGTTGAGATCGCGGAAGTCGATACAGACTCTGATCTGCCCGTTCTTCTTCCTGACCGGCACAATGTTGGCCAGCCATTTGGGGTACTGAACTTCCCTCATGAAGTTGGCTTTGATAAGCTTGTCAACTTCGGCCTCAACCATGGCACCGTGGGATGGGTGCATCTTCCTGGGAGGCTGCTTGAACCCGCGATGGTTCGCCGGGAGACCAAGGCGGTGGACGGCTGCCTGAGGATCTAGCCCCGGCATCTCGTCATAGCCCCAAGCGAACACATCACGGTGCTGTCTGAGGAAGTCCATGTACTGCTGCCGCTCCTCAGAGGGCATGGCATCACTGACCAATGTGGGTCTTGGATCTGCCTCTGTTCCAAGGTTCACCTATACTAACTCATCGACCGTGGCGGAGACGCCCTCCTCAAAGGCTGGGGGTGAATCTTCCACGTCCTCTCCACTCGGGGAGGAATCGTCCACGGGAGTGACTGCATTGGAAACTGCATTGGGGCTACCAGATCCTGCTGGGCCACTGGTGCTGGCATGGGTGGTCGCGGTCATCTCATCAGGAGACTCACAGGCCGTCGAGACCATGGCTACGTCCAACCGTTGGATCGGGAGGACGTAAGCGTCATCCAAACATGCCCAGGGATCACTTGCAACAGCGACAGGCTCAACCTCACCTGCCAGGATCTGCTTATCCTTGCACTTGTAATAGTCCGCGTCCAGATAGCGGGCTTCACATGAGGCAAAAGGAGAGGCATCTCCCTGAAGCATGCCTACTCGAACATTGTGGGAGTATTTAAGGCATTGGTGGTATGACGAGGGAACCGCCGCATGAAGGTGGAACCATGGCCTGCCCATCAATGCGTTGTACGCAGTGTCCTGAGAGACTACCATGAATTCGGTGTTGGCAACCAGGTCACCGAATTGGGTCTTCAAACGTATCTTGCCGACCAGAGTTTTCTCGGTGCGGTCGTACCCCTGGATCCTGAGGTCCGAGGGAATCACGTCATCCTCAGACAACCCCAATCTCCGGAGCATCCGAGTTGGAATCAGGTTAATCCCGGACCCCGTGTCGACAAGACAGCGCCGGACTTCATGACCATTGAACTGGCCAGTGACATAAATCGGGAGAATGTGCCCCTGTATAGGAGGGTCTTCATCCTCACCAGAGAACGGGATAACTGCCTGACATTCGGCGTCCTCAATCGTTTCGGCGTGAAAGGCCTCTACAGCCGCAACCTCCGTCTCAAACTGGAGGGGGCTCTTCAGGGCTTCAGCGAGCACCTCGCGCATCTCAGGTGACAGGCGCAGAGCTTCAAGGATGGAGAGCCTTTCTGGGATATCAGCCAAGTGCTTCAGGACATCATACTTTCTTGCCAAGCGCGAGCCCCTGGTTGCAGGAGGTTGCTCTGCGGTTGGAGGCATGACGGACCTTGCCGGTTGGACCGGCGGCCGACTGGTACTTGGCGCATCTCGCTATTCACTGGTTGCAGCCCGGGAAGTGGTCACCGTACTGGGGCCAGGAGGCCGGGATGGACTCGCGGCAGGACGGAGCTGGTCGCGGCGCGGCTGAGGCGGTTCTGCCCGGTCCCACACCACAAACAGTGGCGGAGGCGAATCCGTCATCCCCGGATGGGGGGGCTGCGCGCGCTGAGCTCGGTTTTGAGCCTGCTGCCTAGTCTCAGTGGCGTGCACGGCCTGGCTGGAGGTACCAACTGATGTGCCCCAGCGACTCCTGTTGTTGCGGTTCCTCCGACGGTGGCGATGACCGGGGACACTAGGGAGGTCCACCTGGTGTTCTTCAACGTCGGGAACCGAAAAGGGATTTACCAGCTCGACGGTATTAACCGAAGCGTACCCAACACTGTCATCGGACGAATCATTCATCTCCGGGCGGATCCGAGGAGGGACCCCCATCTCCGGGGGCATGAAATCGCCGAGAGTGCGGGATAGTGGCAGAACTGGCGGGGCACGCTCTTCCATCTTGCGCCGCCGCCGTTTGCTCTTCTCGGAAGAGGCAGGCTGGGACGACGATGCCGAAGCAGCACCCACAGATTCTGGGGGCTCAGGTTGATTCAAGCGCGCATGGATTATTCCATGGGCGCGAATGGTCGTCTTGTGGGCCATCCATTTATTATACTTCTGGGATCCGCGGTTGGAGACCAGCTGCCATTCGTCCTCGTTGCCATTGTCATCTGATCCCACGAACACACCCGCCACTTGTGCTGGAGCTGGGCCCAACCTGATTACATTGTTGTTAATCTAGCCATGGATCCAATCCTTAAACACATAGCACTGCTGGATGGTGTGCCCCAGGGCCCGATGGTAAGGGTAGTAGTGGGGGTTATCCATGAGATGTGCCTCCTCTGGCCTACAACACTCAGGCAGTCGCACAATCCTCTGCTCCAGGGCGCTCCGGATGTAACCGGGGACCTGATCCTCGTGAAATGAGTAAGTCAGGTATCGCGGGCCCCTGGGAGCGTGGTCTTGACGAGGGTCTGGAGGGGCCTGCCGAGGAGGTGGACCCTGATTATCTCGCCTGGGTTGTGGCGGTACATTACACGGAGGGGCCGGCCGGTTCTGGGGCTGCCGCTGGTGGGCCGGGAACTGAGCCCGTGGAGGCGGATTCCTGTGAGGCTGTGGAGCTGGCCTCGCCGGCAGTAGCTCCAATGGCCTGGGGGCCTCTATCTGGGCAACAACAGCGGGCTCAGCCCTGCGGACTCTCCTTGCAGGGATCATAGGAGGCAGCGGGTGTGCCTGACTGGCCTGTTGAAGGGCTTCCTCAAGACGTTGAGCTTTGTCTAAGAAGTCCCTGAACCCTCCGGGGTAATTCTGAGTGATCAAGGAAGGGACCAGCTCGGTCTTGACGTTCCCGACGCACATTTTCAGCAACTGCTCTTGAGTCAATGTCATGTCAAGGGAATACGTGAGACCCTTCCATCGGGTGACGAAATCCGTGACTCGCTCATCAGGCCTTTGCTTGCACTTGAAGAGGTCTGTGATACTCGTCTTCCGGGTCGTGGAACTGAACTGGTAGAGGAACTTTCTACGAAGGTCCTCCCAGCTAGTTATCGACCCGACGGGGAGCTGGCTGTACCAGACAAATGCTGGCCCTTCCATTGTCTGGACAAAGCAGCGAAGCTTAGCGGCCTCCTGCTGCGCCGGAGTTCCCAACATAGGCCCGCACCTCGAGTTGAAATGGGCCAAATGCTGTGGTGGATCTCCAGTCTCGTTGAAGTGGGCGAAAGTGGGTTTCCCGAATCCCGGAGGTGCCGGCATGTCATCCACCCATGCTAGGTATGGCTTACCGTCCGGTGGGATTGCCACTTGCCGAGTCTCCAAGGCTTCCAAGAGGGCGATGAATGACGCCATCGGATCGTCCGGACATGGGATCCAGTCCTGGCGATGATCTCTAACCACGAGCGCATTGCATGTCCCTTCAATCGGGTCATCGACCGGGTCGTCGAACTCGGCAGCTCGTGGGATGGCGGGCGGAGCGGCCCTTGGGGCAGCGGGAGGAATCTGAGCGGGGTCTCTCAGGGAGTCACGCCGCTCGGGAGGGTGTGGTGAAACGTACCACGCCCTCTTGCCATAGGCAATGGCCTCTCCCCTATCGGCAAACATGGCATAATCACGGCTGCCCGGGAGAGTCTCGTCGAGGAGTGGTTGTTCCTGTCCCTGCTGTCCTGGACTAAGATCACCGTAGTCAGGCCGCTGCTCTGCAGCGTGCTCGGCGAGGAGTGGGTCTACTAGCTTCTTCTGCTCGGTGAGCTGTTGATGTAGCGTGGCCTTCTCGGGATCCTCCTCTGCCCTCTGCATGGAGGCAGATGGGTCGGCGGGCTTTATAGCCCCGCCGTGCTCTTTACCATTGCTGACGTTTCGGCTCAACGTCAGTGCTTCAGTGGGTGTGGGGGGACCCAGGAGCTTCCTCTGGTGATGAGTAACTCTCACCGATGGATCCAACAATGGCTTGTCTTCGGGGGGAGAGCCCCTGTCGAGAAGTTCCATGCCGTTCCCCTCTCCCGACAGGTCAGCCATATTGACCGTTTCCGTCCCTGGGGATATACCCTCAGGGCCACCCAGTGAATCGGGCTATCGGCGAATCGCACTGAAGCGTAGGGCAGGGTACTTCCCCCATCCACGGATATACACGTGGGGGGTGGATTCCTCGATAACCTTGCAGAGTACTTGAAAACACTCAACGCATCGTTGTTGGAGGGCCTCGTGGTGCCCAAATGACCCGGGGTGCCGAACCGCGGGGAGCGTGGCCAGGTCAATTTGACGGCACTGCTCACCAATATCCTCCAGGTGCACTTGACTCTCGGGATATGTCATTTGTAGGCAGTGAAGATGGGAGTGAGTCTCCCGGAGAGTTCGACGGATGCATTCGAACTCATCCGGGGTGAGTGATTCGGGTGCATCAAAGTCCGGTCCTGCGACTGGCCAAAACTTCTCAGGGAAGTGGCCCTCTGCAAGGACGGTCTAGAAGCTCCATTACTCAAACTCGGGACCCAGGTCTCCTTGGTCCTCTTCAACGACTGGGAATGGACGGGGAAGCGGCAGTGGTGCCGAGGCGGGCCGCCGGGCCGACGGGCTGGCCGGCGGTGAATACGGCGAGCAGGCCGATTGGCCTATATATCCTAGGCCGCCCTCTGAGGGTGGCGGTGCCCCAGCTACCACATCACGATAGGACTGGCCTGCGAGTGAACATCCTGCCATAGCGTCGGTTCTCTCCGAGGGTTCACTAGATCATGGTTCGATCGTCGGTCCCCAGAAAAGGTCTCCAGCTTCTCCGATCGAGGCAGAAGGTGCTTCCGCAGGGGTCGGTACCAACCGCAAGCTTGATCCTTGGGGGTCTACCAGGCCCTCGCTTCTCCGAATATACCTTCGGAGAGAAGCGGGGATCACATCGATCTCGCTCTCGGGGAGCACGAGGCTGACGTGCCACATTCCTACCCCTTCCCCTAACTGGCGGGATTGGGGGGAGGGCTCTGTCGCCGAATCGTACTCCGCCTCTGTATCAGAGAAACGAACCGGTCGGATCTCTGTCCGGAATTCCCTAACATTCCTCCCTCGGCGTTGACGCCTCGCCCTCCTGCCCCTGGGTGGTTCTTTGGGGCATGGCTGATCTCTGTCCTGGCGTCCTCCGGCCGCACCGATGCTGGGGCCAAGAGGACTGGAAACCAAGGTGCGAGGAGCACCAGGACAGATATCAAAGGGGACGCGGGGAGAGATGATTCCGGGCAGGCCTCCGGGCCGGGATCGGAAGGTGGGATGACCCATGCCTCTTGGATTGGCCACACGGAGTAGACCCTGTTGGTGAATAGCACTACCGCGAGGTGGTCCGCGGTGGCTATTGCATGTACCAGCAACAGGGAGAGTAAACCCAACCTGCCTTTGGGGTGGTCGGGGCCTCGATCCAGGTCGGGCATAGAAGTGCCCCTGCTCAGGATGCGCAGGGGCCTGGTGACTGGAGCCAGCAGTGTCTTGGGCCAACGCGGCCGCTGTTGCTAGGGCCCAAAGGTGGGCATCCTCTTCCGCTCGTGCCCGACGTTGGTGTCGGGACAGACGAGTCGGGATGAGCGGTGCGGGCAGGTGGAGAGCCCGTTCTTCGACTTGAGAGGCCTGGATGCGGTGTCAACGTGGCCTGACAGGAGCCCTTATCGCGGATCCCTGGAGCGAATCTCGGATAGGGTGGTCCCGGGCATCTTCCACCTCATCCGCATAGGGGAGGGAGCTGTCAGAGCGTTCCGGGGATAAGCTCCCGAAGCGGTTGGACGTCGAGGTAGGCAGCGGTGCCTCCCTGCGCGGCCCTCGGGGGCGGCGTTGGTGGCGAGGTGCAGCTTCCTCGAGGTCTAGGCGAGCCATGTCCCTGGTGGGGATGACTCTCTCTTCCTCATATCTCCGCACCATGTTGTTGATCACCCTTCTCTGGATGACCTCCGAGGGGGAGAGAGGGCGTGGTTGTCCCGCAGTTGCGGTTGCTGGGACGGCTGTGGAACGGGCGGGACCGCACGGAGTAGCCGCGTCGGTGTTTCCCCTACCCCTGCACCAGTGGGCGGGCGGCGATCGGGAACTGGATTGGGCGACCTGATTCCTGAAAGCAGGGAGAATAACCCGTTAACACTGACAGGAAAAGGAATCGACAACCAACCATTAGTGCCACGATGCCTTCCATGGGGGGAACCCAGGCCATCGACGTCCTGAGACGGAGTGCCCGATTTCCATTCCCCAGCCCCTGGCGGGTTCCGTTCCCCAGTGCTGAATGCTCGGCCGGGCAACATGCTGGTCTTCCAAAACCTCTGAAAACTATCGGTCTTCTTATTGAGGAGAAGAGATTCACGTCGTGTTCACCATTTTTCTGTTTCGGTGCGGATGTGCGTCGGGTTTCTGTTCCGACGCTGTTCCGCCAGGACGCGTTCGCGCATGCGCCCGTCGACCCGAGGGGATGGGAGCGCGGCTTGTGGCCCTGCAGTCCCGCTTTCCAAAGGCGGGCGGCATCCGTACTTTATTCAGGAACGTCTGCTCCTTGATCGAAACCGGGATGATGGGATGTCGGCTCCTCCTTCCGTGGATGTCTCCTCGGAACTCGTCGCCTAATCCGGGTCTCCCTCATAGATTTAATAATGTTCTTGAATCTCGTTCTCGGCACCATATCTTCATGGACACCGGTTAATTCCACAGCTTCCGCCGAGACGCTCCAAGGAGTCTGGTCGGGGCAACAAACTACGGTGAGGAGACTGGGTAGCTCCGGGTGTTGGGGGCGTGTCTTAACACTACGGCTCTGCATGTCTGCCTTCCGTCCCTAATAGGGCTTCTCGAAGGCGTGATGGCCTGAGGCATCCCGTGCTGGGTACAGGGAACTGTGTTACCTGAGGTTTTCCTCAGCTTCCCATGTTTAACACGGGGTGTGCCGTGAGTTTAACGTCTAGCGGGGACGGCATCGGACTGATCAACAAGAGGAGTGGATCAGATGACAGAACCCCTTGCGGGGAACCTCCGACGCTGGGGCCAGCACATGGGCGGCTTCCCGAGTGAACTGGAGTGGAATGAAATGGAATGACCCCACCGGGATGTGGCGGCCCGGGTGAGGGTCATGATGGATGATGGAGTGAAGAGCTTGGACCCCGTAGGGGCTTCCTACGTACCGCGCGTTAGCGCGGATCAAAGTCAGCGTAGTTCGGATATTCAGTTTAACGTCATGCTGGACGTTGGCAAGCCGACTCACAAGGAGGTCGAGGCTGCCGGGCGGAGGATTGAACGGAACCCCCTCGCACAGAGGGGGATGGAACGGCCGGGTGGATCACAGTTTCACGTCATGCTGGACGCTGAAAGGAGAAATAGAAAAAGGAAGTGGGGAAGCACAATGGAGATACACATGTGCAGTCCCCCACAAGGGCAGATTCACAGGTGAATCGACGCGAATGTGAACCCGGGAGGGGTCCACTGATGGACGAACAGACGTGAATACGACCGGGACGACCAGGTGGTGGGCTTGAACCTCAGGGAGGCTTCCTACGTACCCTGTTTAGGAGACAGGGATCAAAGTCCACGTAGTTCATTCTGTCAGGACTTACGCACTAAGTCAGCCCGGATGCGGCAAACCTCAGTTGGAGAGGGACTTGGGCCGAAGGTGAGAGACCTCGATCCCTGTCACGCCCTCTACTGGCTTCGGCAGTGGGGAATCACAATGGAGATACACATGTGCAGTCCCCCACAAGGAACTAGGGGTTTGTAATACCCTACCCCCGTGGGCGAAGGCCACTCCAATAAATCGTCCCTAAAGAGGGGAAATCCCGACATCCCTGCAGAGACGAGCTGGTGGGGGCCACATCCAAACTGGGGGGGACCCTGCGTGCGGGGCATGGGATCGGGTGATGCGGACGGTTTAACGTCTTTCCGGACGAAGTACAGTTTAACGGCGTGTGTTGAGGACTAAGCGGACGGTTTAACGTCTTGCCGGATGAAGTACAGTTTAATGTCATGTTGGACGAAGATGCTTGGCAGTTTAACGTCTTGTCGCGCGGACGTGGATGCTTGGCAGTTTAACGTCTTGTCGCGCGGACGTAGTATAGTTTAACGTCATGTTGGACGATGGATGCTTGGCAGTTTAATGTCCTGCAGCGCGGACGAAGATGCTTGGCATTTTAACATCTTGTCGCGCGGAAGAAGATGGTGCCGCCGATGGGTCTGTGTCACTTCGTGCGAGCCTGGAGGGCCGCACGGGAAGACAACGCACGGTGCGGGAACCCAGGATGATGATCATCGGGCGCCATGCAGGCGGGTACCCTCAGGGGGTCAAAGGGGGCGACCCTGGCGGTTTGCATGCAAAAGAGGAGCTTGGCGCGCAATACCGCGGGTCGGCGCGCAAATGGGCGGCCTGGCGCGCAATTGGGCCAGCGCTTTGTGCGCGGAAGATGGAGATTGCGCGCACCGGGCCTCTGATAGCGCGTGGGGGTAACGGCCTATTCTTTAACGAATGGCCACTTTGTACGGGGGGGTGCGCGCAATCGGGATGGATTGCGCGCACCCGGGGGGCAATGGCGCGCAAGAGGCTTCTTTTGCGCGCGACGGCCTTTGGGTGAAGAGTTGGTCAAAGGAAAGGAGCCAAAGGGATTGCGCGCGAAGGCGAACCCCGAGGCTTGCTTGCGCAAAAGAAAGGAGGTTACCTGAAGATCGGCATTGCGCGCGGAGGGGGTTGGATTGCGCGCACGAGCGACCCTTCGAATTTCGGCCACCTTCAAAACGTTGGGGGTCGCCTTGTATTTATAGGCAACCCCGGGCGTGGAATCTCGCCGCCGGCGCGCAATTCATGGCGCGGGCGCGAAATTCCTTCGCGGGCGTGGAATCGGGGCTCCGGCGCGCAAGGGAGTCGCGCGGGCCGCCGACGCGCAAAATAGCGCGCCGGCCCGGCGCATTGCGCGCATTCCGGGAGGATTGCGCGCTGCACTTCAACTTTGTGCGTGGACCTCCAAAATTCCACGCAAGACCTCCGGGCCTTCCGAAACGGGCTTCTGACTCCAAATATGACCTCTCTTTCTGCATCCGGAGCTTCGTTTGGGAACAATGGACTTTTCCGGCGTCTACAACCGTGTACCGCGACGATAGCGGCGCCCCTTCCGTGACATGACGATCCTCTTCTTCTGCGACGGTTAATTCTGCGATGAAATCACGTTCGACAACAACGTTGATGTAGGGGTTTTGGTTCATTTTAATCTATGTGATTATATCTGCGGTTGTTTAAAAATATGTAGTGAGTCTTTTTAAAACCACTAACATGGTGGGTGCGGACCAACAAACAAGTCTGAACCCACCGTTCGTTCATTCTTGGTGTGTGGATTGGAAGGCGATGAAAAAGTAAGCTGCACGGGAGATGTGAGGTCCTCGCAGTGGAGGACGGACCTTGGGAGGGCCATTGGCAAAGACGACATGAAATTCCAACCACTGGAACTCGTCCGGTGGTCCACGGAGCAGCCCGTCGGCGCGCCTCGCCGGCACGGTAGCTCCGGCGACAGGTGGCGGTGGCTCCCAACGCGCCACCGGAAAAAGCAACCGCGCGGGACCGGAGGGGGATGGCACACGGCCGCCGGCCGCTTCCCCTGGCAAGGGCGGCCCCACGCGGGGCCGCGACTACTTCATGCGGGGGCAGCACGCCCCTCGCTCTGCTCGGCCGTAACTGGCAGAGCCTACCCGATGGCCACCCGGCCAGCGCCAGCTAGGCCGCGCCGGCTGTTCTGGGTCACGCCTAGCCGGGTCGGACCCGGACTTAGGTCGGGTCGACCCAGTTCGGGCCGACATAGGTGGGGTTGGGCCGGGCCCAGACCCCCCATTTTTGGACCCCTTTCGGTGTTTTGCCTGTATATTGGGCTACGGACATCTGATCGATGCACCGTCAAAGGTGATGTGATACTTGGATCGATACGGTCATTTTGACATATTACACTCATCGTTTCGGAGAACATTGGGTTTGGCCGGGTTGGTTCGTACACGAAACCAATTGGGCCCTCAGAGCGGAAACGCTTATAACTTGAGCTCCGGACGTCTGATTGATGTGCCGTCGACTTCGATGGATTCTTCTGAGTGAGATGGATCATTTGGATTACTCCTACCATGGTTTGGACGCAGGTGGAGTACGGTCGGGTTGGTTTTGACTTAAAAACCAACCGGGCCCCTGTGACGAAAAAGCCTATAACTCTCAGACCGGGCGTCTGATTGACGCGCCGTCTGCGACGTTGAGTTCCTGTTGACGATACAGAACTTTTGGATACATTAACTCCGGATTATGTGTTAGTTGATGTATCAGCCCCCCATATCATGGAGAGGACCCTCCCGAACGAGCTTGCTGTGTGTGGGAACCCTCGAGCTGGCTGCGTCTGCGACGACAATGAAGACAGTACGAGAATACTCCACGGGTTCAGTAGGGACCACTACGGTTATTTTTGGGATACATCAACACTGGACTACATGTCAGTTGATGCATCGACCTCTTGGCTCATGGAGTGGACCCTCCCGGAACGAGCATGCTCTGTGTGGAAACCCTAGAGCCGGTTGAGACTTTACGTCTGCTAATTGAATGACTCGGTGTGTTACAAATAGCCCAGTGGGAAGTGCTTGGTTGTAGCAGCAAGCCCACGGTGGAGGAGCGCATGGTTGTAGCGGTAGACACGTGGTACTCAACAGAAGGAGTACCTATGGAGGCTTTGAGGGGAGCGCTTGGTTGTAATGGCAGACCCACGACGGAGGAGGGCTTGGTTGTAGCGGCAGACCTACGACGGAAGAGAGCTTGGTTGTAGCAGCACGGGGGAGCGCTTGGTTGTAGCAGCAGACCCACGTCAGAGGAGCGCTTGGTTTTAGCGGCATACCTGTGGTACTCAACAGAAGGAGTACCTCTAGAAGATATGAGGGGGAGCGCTTGGTTGTTGCGGTAGACCCATGGTGGGAAGCGCATGGTTGTTGCAGCAGGCCCACAGTACTCGATAGGTGGAGTACTACAGCAGTCCAAGGTTAGAGGCAAACCCTTGGTTGTAGCGGCATACCCACTGTACTTGATAGAGAAGGGGTTTCCCAATAGCTATGGTTTCAACATCATGATCGATCCTGTGTGGGTCATTACGGGGGTTAGTACCTACCGATCCCTTGTGGGTCTGACAGCTTAGATGAATCAGTGGCTATATCTAATCATCTCTATCGTCTTAAGAAGAAGTATACCTGTGTGATCTGAAATCCTGTTTTTGTTTCCTATGTGGATTGTGTTGTGCAATCCTGTGTGGATTTACATTTTTCTTTCCTGTGTGGACTGGGTTATACGTGGGCTCAGATGTTGGAGCCGAATGAGAATTGATGTCTTAGGTATATGTATGGGCATATATCTAAGTAGTGTCGGATGTTACTTCGTGATTGTATCTTTCCTTCGTGGTTTATCCTTTGTGGATTCTGGGAGACCTTCGGGGGTCTTGGGGTCCCTACTGAGTAGTTTATACTCACCCCTGCATGGGAGTATGCCCGCACTACGTTGTGTTGGTTGCAGACAACGCACAATGTTGACCGAGGTTGAGGCTTGTGGAGCAGGACGATACCTGGAGGTGGACCACTGGGTGGGGCATACTCGGAGCGGACGGCTGGACCCGAGGAGCTATGGAATCTATCTGTACCCACCCTTCAGATGGGACTTCCAGTGGATGGATCGACGCTATAACTTTACTTTCAGCTGCTTTTTTTCCTTTCCAGTTGTACTTTACATTCAGTGTGGGTTTGTATACTGGCCAACTTACTTTTCCCGCACTTACTATTGTACTCAGTTTTTACATAGTGTTTGCTTCTACTTCTTTCTTGCTCGGTGGTGATTATTTACTTTACAAAGGAAATGCCTTCCCTTATTACTGGGATTTATGCCTTGGTGCTAGTCGCCAGCCCCTGGCCGATGGAAGGTGGGCTTGGGGTAGTCACGCCGTGGGCCCCGAGGATGGGTCGTGACAAATTGATATCAGAGGAGCTCGGTTCTACCGTAGAACTTGGGACTCTGATCTTTTTCTATTTGAAGCAATAGTGTTAAGCATATTGGGTGTGGTTATCAGTTTCGGGAGTCCAGTGTTGGTGTGGCGGCCAACGTAGCGGTACAACAGGACCCTGACATCGGATTTCCGACTTAATGCGTGAAATCATTTATTGCATGTGTGTTTCAAGTTTTCTTTGTGATTACTTTATCAGCTCACCAGGTATATTTTTTGACTGTGGAGCACCTGTTTCTTTTCAGGATGGCCCCATGACGGCAGCCCGCTAGGGTTGTGAAAGTTGTATGTGACGACAGCTCACCGAGCGACGAGGCCTCGGTACATGGCCCTTTGACAGCAGAGGCACCAGCGGTACCTCTACCTGCCAAGCCACCGATGCTACCAGCCCCAGCCGCTGACGATGCACGTTGCCTTAGTGCACTACATGAGTTTCAGCGCCAGCGACCACTGAGGTTCCGCAGGGAGACGGACCCCCAGGCAGCCGAGGACTGGCTGGAGGTAGTTGTACGAGTTTTCAGGTTAGTGAGGACACCAACAAACCTCATGGTGATCCTCACAGCGAGCCTACTGCACGCGGTAGCAGGCAGATGGTGGAGCTTGATGCTACAGGTGCATGATGAGGCATCTCTTCTCTGGACGGACTTTGAGAGCCTCTTCCGCTCGAAATTAGTCCCAGCCACCCTCCGTGTCGTGCGCATCCAGGAGATTATACAGCTGCAGTAGGCAGCATGACAATAGCTCAGTACGCAGCGAGGTTTACCGATCTCTCGTGTTATTCCACGGACATGGTACGAGACCCATTCTTCAGGGTCCGAACCTTCGATCAGGGGCTCAGTTGAGAGACCAGAGCATCAGTTGTTTCTCACAGCATTCCGACACAGATAAGGGTGTTGGAGTGAGCCCTCATAGTGGAGAGTTTCCTTGATGAGCATTCTCCAGCACCAGGACCCACCACTAGCCGGCATGGGGCAGAGTCTTCTGCAGCGGGTTGTAGATAGATGTCACAGGGGTCCAAGAGGACTAGACCTACAGGTTGTCGACCGCGTGGCACAAGATCGTTTGTGCGAGGCACCCGGGGTGGACAACGACTTACCATGAGCGGAAATTGTTACTCATGCGGTGGGGTTGGTCACATGGCTCGTGACTGTCCGACCGGCCATACGGATGACCAGCAGATAAACCAAGGACTTCCCAGGCAGAGGCAGAGGTTTGATCGAGGTAGACCGCAAGGAGCAGGAGACCCTGGCAGGGTAGCTGGCCATGCAGCTGGAGGTGGACGACGCTTCGAGTTGCTGCCACCACCACCACTAGGAGGTCCACCCCGACCACAAGGAGCTGGTGGACATGGGAGAGCTCAGCTTCAGGAAGTTGAGGCCTACGATCTGGGAGCTCCGAGAGCAGATGGACAAGAGCGGGACTAGCTCCAGACCTAGAGAATTTTGTTTCTGCTGCTTCTAGAGTTGTTGATGTTTGTTTATAGATGTTTTGTGTCTTTGTACTTTGAGCTGCAGAAATAAAAGTCACCTTTTTTGGGGTTTACCTTCCTGTCCTCTCTTTGTGTTGTTACTAATAGGTTCCGGTTTAAAAACCGTTGACTTGACCCTCACATTGAGATACCTACTAGAGGAGACCCAGTGACCACACACTGATGCCGACAGTGTGACTCAACCCTTGGAGGTGAGAGTAACGGTTGGATCTCTTGGTAGTAGCGTCGAGGCCTTACGATGTCATCCTTTCTATGGGTTAGTATCATCCATGGTTGTATTGACTGTATTAGGTGATGAATGTGGTTCATCCAGAGGATGAGACCAGATTTCTCTTCTCGGCAAAGAAGAAATCTCCGCAGCTCTTGTAGGACCAGAAAGGTCCAAGTCATCCAAGAGCGGATGTGGACAGCTCAGAGCCGGAAAAAGTCTTGTACTGACAGGAGGCGGAGACCACTAGAGTTTGTGGATGGCGACCAAGTTTCCTTACAGGTCACACCTCGACGTGAGTTACGAGGATGTGGCCGAGGCGACAAGTTATCACCAAGGTTCAACGGACCTTTCTAGGTCCTCAGCAGGGTAGGAGAGGTGGTTTACCACTTGACCCACCCACCTCAGTTGCACCAGCTGCACGATGACTTCCATGTATCTCAACTGGGGCGATATGAGCTCGACCCAAAACATATCATTGACCATGGGGAGCTAGACGTTGATGATGGGGTGACTTCTGTAGAGGTCCCGGTGGTGATCGGGGATCGACAAGAGCATGTCCTACAAGGACGGTCGATTCCTCTAGTGCGCTTCAGATGGAAGCACGGGAACCTCCAGGAGAGAACATGGGAGTGGGAGGCTCATATGCGCGCTCAGTACCCACATTTGTTTCCCTAGTTTATGATGTATCTTTATGGGGACGTAAATCCGTGAGGTGGGAGTGATGTAAAGACCCATAAAAATTCAAGGAAATGTTTTCTACATTTTCTTTGGAATTTTTACAAGAACGCAGTTTCTGACGACACCTGATTCCGAGGCCCGGTGTGCCCGGAATATTTTTCCGAAGTTTGTCTTGGGTACGTTCAGTGAACGAATGAGCGAGTTTTTCTAACATTTGAACCGGTGCTCGGAATCGAATTCCGAGGGCACCGATGGAATCGCAGCGCCGGTATTTGCTTAGAAAATCCATTTTCGGAGTTGTGTTTCCTCGGGTGTGGTTTTTAATTCATGGGGTTAAGTTAATAAATAAAATAATGTGGTGTGACTACTTTATTTTATTTTAGTTAAATCCAGGTTAAGCGGATTGGGTGGAACCCAATATATCCTACCCACTTGGTAGGATATTTGTGAGGTGGGGCCCTCACGAACCCCACCGTTTCTTCCCTCCTAAGTAACGCACCTGCAACCCCCCATCTTAAATGAAAGTCAACCGTGCATTTTTCTGGATAAGAAACGCCCCTTTTAATTGGGTAGTTAGGTCGTGATAATTAATTCCTTGAATTAATGGTTCGTTACATAACTTTGAATTTCAAATCGTTGGAATGGGAATAAAATAAGACCAACACTTTTGTTGAGAGGTTGCTTGTTGAGAGGATTTGGGGAAAGCTATAAAGCATGAAGATCTTCATCCTTCATTGCGAAGAACGTGAAGAACGCGAAGAATGCGAAGAACACCAGCCTCCAATGAAGGGTGATGTAGAATGTCGATCCCTCGGAGATCGACGACACCGACGATCCTCCTTCTGCGACGTTTCTTCCGCGACGTTCCTTCCCCATGAAAATCTTCGATCAACAACTGATTGAGGTAGGGGATTGTGGTTCTTTTAATTACTTTGTGAATTATATCCTCAACATGGGTCTAATTGGTGCAATTAAATCTGTGTGTATTAAATCCTTGGAGTTTGACTACGCAACGCCGTGTACCGCGACGACAGCGGTGCCCCTTCCGCGACGTGACGATACTCTTCTTCCGCGACGGTTAATTTCGCGAAGAACTCACATTCGACAACAACGTTGAGGTAGGGTTTTTTGTTCATTTTAATCTATGTGATTATATCCGCGGTTGTTTAAAAATTTGTTGTGAGACTTTTTTAAACCACTAACGCGGTTGGTGCGGACCAACAAACAAGTCTGAACCCACCATCCGTTCGTTCTTGGTTTGCGGATTTGCGGGTGATGACAAAGTAAGACGCACAGGCGATGTGAGGACCTCGTAGTGAAGGACGGACCCCGGGAGGGCCATTGGCGAAGACGGCATGAAATTCCGACCATTGGAACTCGTCTGGTGGTCCGAGGAGCAGCCCGCCAGCGCCGGCGGTAGGGGGTGGCGTCGCCCGGCGCGCCGCCAGAATGAGCCGCCGGAATGAGCCGCCGCAGCTGAAGCTGCGGTGGCAGGGCATGGTCCCGCCACCCGCGTATGACCGGAGGGGGATGGGATGCGGTAGCCCGCCGCGTCCGCTGGCAAGGGCGGCCCCACGCGGGGCGACGACTCCTTCAGGCGGGGGCAGCCCCCCCCCCCACTCCGCTCCGCCATAACTGGCAGAGCAGACCCGCTGGCCACCTGGCCAGCACCAGCCGGGCTGCGCCGGCCGCGCCGGGTCATGCCCAGCTGGGTCGGTCCGGGCACAGACCCCCCGTTTTCGGACCCCTTTCGGTCTTTTGACCGTATCTTGGGCTACGGACCTCCAATCAACGCACCGTCAGTGGCGATGTGATACTTGGATTGAGATGGTTGTTTTGACATATTACAGTCATGGTTTCAAATATCTTTGGTTTCGGCCGGGTTGGTTCGTACACGAAACCAACCTGGCCCTCGGAGCGGAAACGCTTATAACTTGAGCTCCGGACATCCGATTGACGTGCCGTCGACTTTGATGGATTCCTCTATGTGAGACGGATCATTTGGATACTATGACCAATGTTTGGACGAAGGTGGAGTACGGTCGGATTGGTTTTGACTTAAAAACCAACCGGGCCCCTAGGATGAAAAAGCCTATAACTCTCAGACCAGGCGTCCGATTGACGCGCCGTCTGCGACGTTGAGTTCCTGTTGACGATGCAGAACTATTGGATACATCAACTCCGGATTATGTGTCAGTTGATGTATCAGCCCCTCAGCTCGTGGAGCAGACCCTCCCGAACGAGCATGCTGTGTGTGGGAACCCTAGAGCTGGCTGCGTCTGCGACGACAATGAAGACGGTACGGGAATCCTCCGTGGGTTCAGTAGTGACCACTACGGTACTTTTTGGGATATATCAACTCTGAACTACATCTCAGTTGATGCATCGACCTCTTGGCTCATGGAGTGGACCCTCCCGGAATGGGCATGCTGTGTGAGGAAACCCTAGAGCCGGTTGAGACTTGACGACTGCTGATCGAACGACTCGGTGTGTTACGGATAGCCTATTGGGAAGCGCATGGTTGTAGTAGTAGAACCACGGTAGAGGGGCGCTTGGTTGTAGCGGCAGACCCGCAGTACACAACAGAAGGAGTACCTCTGGAGGATATGAGGGGGAGTGCTTGGTTGTAACTGCAGACCCACGACGGAGGAGCGCTTGGTTGTAGCGGTAGACCTACGACGGAGGAGCGCTTGGTTGTATCAGCACGGGGGAGCGCTTGGTTGTAGCAGCAGACCCACGGTAGAGGAGCGCTTGGTTGTAGCGGTAGACCCATGGTACTCAACAGAAGGAGTACCTCTAGAGGCTATGAGAGGGATCACTTGGTTGTAGCGGCAAACCCATGGTAGGAACCGCTTGGTTGTAGCAGCAGGCCCACAATACTTGATAGGTGGAGTACTACAGCAGTCCAAGGTTAGAGGGAAGCGCTTGGTTATAGAGGAATACCCACTATACTTGATAGAGAAGGAGTTTTCCAATATCTATGGTTTCAAATTCATGATTGATCATGTGTGGGTCATTGCGGGGGTTAGTACCTACAGATCCATGGTGGGTCCGACTGCTTAGATGAATCAGTGGCTACATCTGATCATCTCTATCGTCTTAAGAAGAAGTATACATGTGTGAGCTGAAATCCTATTTTGCTTTTCTATGTGGATTGTGTTGTGTTATCATGTGTGGATTTACATTTTTCTTTCCTGTGTGGTCTGGGTTGTACGTGGGCTTGGATGTTAGAGCCGAACGAGAATTGATGACTTAGGTGTATGTATGGGCATATACCTAAGGAGTGTCGGATGTTATTTAGTGATTGTATCTTTCCTTTGTGGTTTATGGTTTTTGGATTCTGGGAGACCATCAGGGGTCTTGGGGTCCCTACTGAGTATCATATACTCACCCCTGCATGGGCTATGCCCACATTATTTTGTGTTGGTTGCAGACAATGGAGAGCGCTGACCGTGGTTGATGCTTGCAGAGCAGGACGGTACCTGGAGGTGGACCACTAGGCGGGTCGTACTCGGAGCGGACGGCTGGACCCGGGGGGATGTGGAGGCTATTTGTACCCACCCTTCAAGTGGGACTTCCACTGGATGTCTCAACGCTGCAGCTTTACTTTCAGTTGATGTTTTCCCTTTCCAGTTGTACTTTACATTCAGTGTGGGTTTGTATACTGGCCCACTTACTTTTCCTGCACTTACTGTTGTACTCAGTTTTTACGTAGTGTTTAATTCTAATGGTTTCTTACTCTGTGGTGTTTGTTTACTTTACAAAGGCAATACTTTCCCTTTTTACTGGGATTTATGCCTTGTTGCTAGTCGCCAGCCCCTGACCTATGGAAGGTGGACATGGGGTAGTCCCGGAACGGGCCCCGAGGATGGGTCGTGAAAATTATAATCAATGAATGTGGTTAAGAAATGCTATATTAATTTATGTTTAGTATTAGACTTTCGGTTACTGGATGTATGTATACTCTGACATAACTTATTCTTCCAATAGAATGCTT
Organism: Viscum album; assembly: GCA_963277665.1. NCBI lineage: Eukaryota > Viridiplantae > Streptophyta > Magnoliopsida > Santalales > Viscaceae > Viscum > Viscum album. Next base: position 879,272,418 of record OY728148.1, on the reverse strand, counting down.
AAACAGAATAGAGCTACCGATACAGAACAGAGCTACTGATACAGTTAAGTCTACCACTATGTGAGAGCTACCTGTACAGATTAGTCACCGTTACACAAGTCTACCAATACATCAAAGTCTACTGAAACATCAAGGAAGCTACTAACAGGGACTTGCCTCTACTGATAAAGACAAGTCTACCACTACTGATACAAGACAATTCTATAGCTACCGATACAAGAAAGTCTACCGCTACCGATGCAATCAAGTCTACCGACAGAAATTCTAACATTGTAAATAAAGTCTACCGATAGAAGATTTACTGATGGAAAGGCTACCGTTACAAAAAGGGCTACCATTACACAATAAGCTACCGATACCCAGACCTACTGATACACAAGGCTACTGATATCCAATGCTACCGTTCCAGAAATAGAACCCGATGCTTCTTTAATTTATTTATCAATATTTAATCTAACCAACGGTCATATCAGGTATATTTTAATACACTGACATTTATTTAATGTGTATTGTTGGATGTCAGGGAACCGTACCTCGTACCTGAAAAAAGGAAATCACTTATGTTGCCGGAGCTCGTGCTTTAAATAGGAGATGCTACTGCTGTTGAAAGCAGGGGGTTGGATAAACAAATAAGAGCGTGCCAAAAAATGATAAGGTGATGAAATGTGTTCATGAAAAGAAAAGGCGACTGAACTTACACGAAGAGCTCATACATTCATGCATACCAGAAAGAGCTGAGAACGAGAACTAGAACATCCACACAAGAACTTCGTCGACTACGTTCTCCTCTGTCTCTACACCTGGATGTCAAGGAAGCAGACGACACTTTGTTTTCCAGAAAAAAACTATAAGAGGACCTAGAACCAATTCTGATCAATCCAATGATGTTCAGAGTTTCACTGCAATCACTAGAGCCATTCTAAACTCTACATCTTAGCCTCTGTGATTTATTATTTACTTTTTGAGCAGCGTGTGTCATATGCTGTATTTTTACACACACACTGTCTCTTGAATGTTAACTGGAGGATCTGTAAATCCTCACTCAAACTCTTACATCTTTTATTTCCCACTGGGATAGTGGTAGAGGTCGTGCGTGACCTAGACAGCTGGTTTTCTATTGTGTTTGATTCCCACGAATAACAGTGGTAGACGTCTTAGACCTGGACAGTTGTATACTATTGTAATCCCCGATCCAGGGTGTGGATCACTTTTATATAAAGTTTTTAGAGGACTAAGTCTTAACTTGAGACTGAACCTCTTGGTTATATCTGTTGTGCTTATTTCTTTTCAATGTTATTTTTTTATTCCACTGCAAACTACTTTAAAACCAAAAACTATTTTAAAGTCACTTTGATAATTAAACTCAGAAGTGTTTATATTTGTTGTAAATCAGTAAGTTAGTTTCAAAAGTTAATCAACTCTTCTGATTTGATTAACTGGGAAATAATCAATCCCGTGAGAACCAAACAGAACCTTTACATTGATATAAATTCACTACCGCTTAATTCTATGGTTTTTTTGGGGAATTTGGTAAATGATTTTAAAACAGAAATTTCAATTGCAACTCAATTCACCCCCCTCTTGAGTGTCCACTTCGACCAACATTTGGTATCAAAGGAATAAAATATTTTCTTAAGTACTCTATTTTTCAACTGTGATTTTTGTTGTATTTTAATGTTCATAAAATTTCTGTTATTTCTAAATTTTTATCTCTTTAAAATTTTTATTTTAAACTATTTATCACGGATAACAGACTTGAAGGTGTTACTACTAATAGACCTCCATTTTTCAATGGAAAAAACTATGCTCAGTGGAAGATTAAGATGAAAATTCATTTAGAAAGTATGGGTTTTGATATTTGGACTGCCATAGAATCAGAATATAAAATTCCTACTACTGTTAGATCTACATGGAATGAAGATACTAAGACAGCCTACAATAATAATTGCAAAGATATGAATGCCCTGTATTGTGATTTAGGAGATGAGGAATTTAATGGAATATCTGCTTGTAAGACTGCACATGAAATTTGGGATACATTAAGTGTTTCTCATGAGGGAAAAACTAACATTAAGGAAATGTGATTGAACACCTATACTATTAAATATGATAATTTTAAGATGAAGCCTAATGAACCCATTTCTGATATGTATCTTAAGTTTAATGAAATTGTCAACACAATGATCTCATTGGGAGAGGATGTTCCATCAAAGGAGTAGATCATGAGAATTTTGAGATGCCTACCTGAAAGATGGAGGGGAACTTCTATTTCAATTAGAGAATCTTGTGATATTGGTGAACTGCCAGTTAAAGAACTTATTGGTAAGTTGATGATGTATGAAGAAGAGCTTAAAGTAAATAACGAATAAGAAGATGAACCAAAAAGTAAGTCAGTTTCCTTCAAGAAATCTACTTCAAAGAATAAGGAGAAACTTCAAGTTGTAAGTGATAACTCAAGATGTGAAGAAAGTGAAAGTGCATCTGACAGTGATGCAGAAATGGCTCACATAGCCAGAAGATTTATGAAGTTCTATAGGAAAAAGAAGTTTTTCATAAAATCAAAATACAAAGGTAAGTATGACAACAAGAGACACTGGAAAAAGGATTGGAAGAAATCTGACAAATCTGATGAAGTTGTCTACTATGAGTGCAATAGAAAAGGACATATAAAAGCAGATTGTTCAAAACAGAAATACAAGAAGAAATATGAGTATAAGGATAATAAGTATAAGAAATCCATGAAGGCTACTTGGAGTGCTTCTGAGGATAGCTCCAGTGAATCTGATGCTTCTGAAACTAAAATCAGAAATAAGGAAAACATGTGTTTTATGACATACAATTATGAGGGAACCTGCTTAAAGAGATCATGTAGAAAGACCACGTACATGGACAGTGGATGTTCAAGCCATATGTCAGGAGACTTCACATTCTTTAAAAGCTTAGTCAGAGTTGATGGATGTTTTTTCACTTTTGGTGATAATTCTAAAGGGAAATTCATCGGCTTAGGCCAGATTGGTAACACTGACTCAATATTAATTTCTAAATTTCTATTTGATGATGGACATAAATATAAATTACTATGTATTTATCAGTTATGTGATGATGGTTTCAATGTTAAATTTTAAAATTATTCTGTTAATGTTTATTCTAAAAATAATTTAGTATTTTCTGCCTTGGGAAATGAAAATGTTTATGTTTTTTATTTAAATTTTTTGGCTATAAAAAATATTACTTGTTTAAATTATTTTCATAAAGAGTCTTGGATTTGGCACATAATATTTGGACAATGCAATGTACATTTACTTAGAAAAATTTCTAGGAATAACATAGTTAGAGACCTACCAAAACATGAATTCCCAGCAGAAAAAGTTTGTAATCCCTGTCAAAAGGGAATGCAACATATAGTTTCTTTCAAATCAAATAAAGAATTATCAACTTCCCAGCCTCTCGAGTTGGTTCACATGGATTTGTTTGGACCTTCTAGAGTTTCTAGTTTAAATGGGAAGCACTATGTCTATGTTCTAGTAGATGTCTATTCTAGGTATACTTGGGTATATTTTCTAGCTCACAAAAGTTAGGTTTGGTCTTAATCTGTTAAATATTCCTAGTCTGTAAAGACCCTTAGTGGACTTAAGATTAAAACCTTGAGAAGTGATCATGGTCGCGAGTTTGAAAATCATGAGTTTGAATCCTACTACTCACACAATGCCTATAGTCAAAATTTCTCTGCCCCTAGGACACCTCAGCAAAATGGTTTAATGGAATGGAGGAATAGAACCCTTCAAGAAAATTTCCAGAACCATGCTCAATGAGTATGACCTACCTATTTATTTTTGGGCTGAGGCTGTCAATACAGCTTGTTATATTATCAATAGAGTCTTGATCATACCTGTTCTTAAAGAGACCCCTTATGAGTTGTGGAACCATAGGAAACTTAAGGTTAACTACTTCAGAGTTTTTGGTTGCAAAGTCTTTATTCTTAATACTAAATATAATCATGATAAGTATGCATCCAAGAGTTATGATGGAATTTTTCTAGGTTACTCTATTTCTAGTAAATCCTATAGAGTTTTCAATAAGAGAACCAAATGTGTGGATAAATCTGTTCACATCAAATTTGATGAAACTAATCCACATGAAACTAAGACCTCTCTTGAAAATGTTGAAGATGATCTCTCTATTTTGAATCTTAATGATAAAGACAGTGGACCTATAGTTAAAACGCCCAGTTCTGGAAATTTTCTAGAACCTGCATCTGTTGACTCTCAACCTGTTGATGAACCTGAAATCTAAAGCCCTACCTTTTCAAGACCAACTAGGATTCTAAAGAACAATACTTTAGATGTTGTTGTAGGAAATATTGATAGAGGAACGCAGACTCGAGCTTCTCAAAGAAATCAGGTTGAACATCTAGATTTTCTTTCACAGTTAGAACCTAAAAATATCAATGATGCTATCAATGATGAATTTTGGGTAGTGGCTATGCAAGAAGAACTAAATCAATTTGAAAGAAATAAAGTCTGGGAACTAGTATAAATACATAAAGACACATTGACCATAGGAACAAAGTGGGTGTTTAGAAACAAAGATGATGAATATGGAAATATCAATAGAAACAAAGCTAGACTAGTTGCACAAGGTTAAAATCAAGAAGATGGAATTGACTATGAAGAAACCTTTGCACTTGTAGCTAGATTAGAGGCAATTTGTATCTTACTTGCCTTTACATCACATATGAATTTCAAGTTATATCAAATGGACGTGAAAAGTGCTTTTCTAAATGGTTTTATTATTGAAGATGTTTTTGTAGAACAACCACCTGGTTTTTCAAATCCTCACTTTCAAAATCTTGTTTTTAAACTTTCTAAACCTTTATATAGTTTAAAATAAGCTCTAAGAGCTTGGTATGAAAGACTTACAAATTTTTATATTTCAAAAGGATTTACAAAAGGCATTGCTGATCCCACTCTTTTTATAAAAATAATTTCAAAAGATGTTTTAATAGTATAAATATATGATGATGATATTGTTATTTGATCTTCGAAAAATTATTTATGTATTGATTTTTCAAAGGTTATGCCAAATGAGTTTGAAATTAGCTTAATGGGGGAGCTTAAGTACTTTCTTGGATTTCAAATATTTCAAACTAAAGATGGTATTATTTTGAATCATAGTAAATATACTAAGGATTTATTAAAACGTTTTGGTTTGGATAGTATTAAGGGAAGTGATACACCTATGAGTACCACCTATAAATTGGATATTGATGAAACCGATAAACCAGTAGATCAAACTAATTATAGAGGTATGATTGGGAGTTTACTTTATCTTACTGATAGTCGACCTTATATTATTTTTAGTGTATGTATGTGTGCAATATTTCATTCTAACCCTAAAGAGTCACACTTACTTGTTGTTAAAAGGATTTTTAAATATCTAAAGTATACTATAAATTTAGGTTTGTTTTACCCAAAAGAACAATCATTTGATTTAATAAGTTATTCAGATGCTGACTTTGCTGGATGCAAGTTAGACAAAAAGAGCACATATGGAACATGTCATTTACTTCGAAAGTCCCCAGTATCATGGTGTAGTAAGAAACAGAACTCAGTTGCATTATCTACTACTAAAGAAGAGTATATATCTACTGGTAGTTACTGTGCACAGATTCCGTGGATGAAACACACTTTATCAGACTATGCATTTGAGTTTAAACATGTTTCAATTAACTGTGACAACACTAGTGCGATCAACATCTCAAAGAACCCTCTGTCTCACTCTAGAACTGAACACATTGATGTTAGACACCACTTTCTAAGAGATCATTATCAAAGAGGTGATATAACTCTTGAATTTATAGGCACTTAACTCCAATTAGCTGATATTTTCACTAAGCCATTAAGTTCATAAAGATTAAGTTTCATTAGACACGAATTAGTAATGATAACTTACTCTTAAACCGTTAGACAATCCTCACTGTTTGAGAATCATCACCATTAGGGAATCCTCACCGTTAGAGAGACCTCACCATTAGGAGGCCTCACTGTTAGGAGACCTCGCCGTTAGAAGACCTCACTGTTAGCAGACCTCACCGTTAGGAGACCTCACCGTTAGGAGACCTCCCCATTAGCAGACCTCACCGTTAGGAGACCTCACTGTTATGAGACCTCACCGTTACGAGACCTCACCGTTAGAAGACCTCACCGGCAGGAGACTTTACCGATACATCTCGCGCTGTTTTAAACTTATGTAAATCCAAGACGTAGAACTGTTTTTAAAAATATTTATTTTATTTTGAATCCTAAATGATATTAAACCTGATATTAGACTTCCCTCAATCTCACCGCGATCTCATCTGTTCGAATCCCTCCAACATCAACCTCTAAAGCCGCAAAATCCTATAACTCAGATCTGTAATGGCCCGAATTAAGAGACCTCATGTTACAGATGGTAGTGATGAGCCGCAGGCGAAAATACAGAAGGTGACCAATGCTGATGCCATTGGAAGCGGTGAATGTGTAGCTCGAAGGAATCCAGTAAACCCGCATCTCTCAAGGTGAGAGATTGTCATTGAGAAAGAGGTGTGTGCATAATGGCTCATGGAGAGAAAGTCCTTGGTTATTAAGGTTTTAAAAGAACAAGGTTGGCTCAAGTGCTTCACAAACAACAATGGACCTCATTATCGAGGACTGGTGAAATAGTTCTATGAGTTCGTTCATTTTGAGAAGTCTGAAGAATAAAAAAAGATGTTTTCTTATGTAAATGGTCACGAATTTTCCTTTACTTCAGTTGAATGGGATGGGAACTTAATAGTTCCACATGATGGTGATTATTCTATTTATTCAAAATCCATACCGTCAACCAGTGACTTGTTTAGGTATGATTATTTGTTGTAAGAGATGACAGGGAATGAGACCCCTAGAAAAATCATAGCTGCAGAGATAGCCGGGGAAGATAAACTTCTTTTCAAGTTTATTCAATATGTTGTTAGTCCAACGAGAGGAGACTTATCTACACTAAGATTCCAGGAAATTTATTTGTTACATCTGATGAAGCATGGAGTTAAGGTAAATCTGTGTAGATTGACTATGATTCAGATTGAGGATATGACTAGACCGAAGCCTAAGTCAAATTCATTGTTCTTCTCAAAGTTGATTTCTGTTATGATGAAAGCAAAGGAGGTGGCATGACCTCAGGATGAAATGATAGTAGTTACAGATAACTTCTGCATCACCAGGACTTTCTATAAATATATGAAATTCAGCTGGAATCCTTAGATAAAATCATGGGTGAATGATGAAGGAAGAATATATGATAAGTTCACACCAAAGGACCATCCCTCTAGACCAAGGAATGTGAGAGATCCTGGTCTTGGACCAAATGAGCCAGAACCGGTCTACAGTGATGATGAAGTTGTGGAGGAAGAGACCTCAGTTGAGGAAGGAGGAGACCCTGATTTACCTCCTAGTCTTATGCCTCAAACCATTTCCTATGGAGAAGCTAGCCCTATAAAAGAACTACAAAGGAGAGAAACTATTTTGAAGGACAATGATACTGAGACTGAAGAAGAAGAAGAAGAAGCATGTCAGTATGTTGTTAAGGACACCTCTGAAGAGGATGAGGCAACTGAATCCGATCGTGTCATTAATAGAGAAAAGGAGGATTCTGGTGAAGGAAATGATGAGGAAAATGAAGAAGAAGAGCTCAGTTTGAGCCCTCTAATAGACAGTATAGTAAAAATAGTGCCTGGTCAGGAAGCAGAAGTAGCATCTGTTGTTGAGAGAGTTCTTGAGCCATCAGAGAAAATGGCTATTGAATCTACTGCAGATGTAGAGGAAATTATAGAATTACATCAAGCGGAACAGTTCGAGGAGATACCTCAGGAGAATATTCCAAGTGAGGGGGAGAATCTTGGTTCAATATCTGTTTTGTATGACATTTAAGGTTGGAAATCAGATCCAGGATATATGGTTCTTGGAAATTCTTATGGAGATTCGGATGAGGAAGACCAGCCCCCAAGAGAATCATTTATCCTACCTGCTGTGGCTAAACATGTGGAAACCAAGGAGGACCATGAGTCACTAAAGGCTGAATTGAAAGAAGCACTGAGAGAGTCAGTGGAAGATTTGAAGACAAGTCTGGTTGAAGTGATGAGTAATGTGGAGAAATCCCTGGAGATATCTCTGGGATGTGGTGTTGCTAGTCCAATGAAAGGAATGTTGGATGATGTTAAGGTGTGACATACTCAAATTGAGAGTTGGACAGGAGATGTGGTTGCTCTAAGACAATCAATTGCTTCATTGACTACTTTGAACAGTTCTCAAACCCAAGTACACAATGATATCAAATATATCAATGAAGTAGTCAAAAAATTTGTGGATGTTTTTGAGGATTTTAAGAAATCTGTCAAAGAACACATGAACAGTCAATATGAACTTGTCCAGAAGGAGTTTAGTAATCTGACACAATCTATCAGGTAGACAGTAGCTTTCTCAGTTAAACCCTTTCCCTCATCCAACTCCTCTGTGAACCTTGACCAGATCAGAACTATTATTCAGGAAGAGTTGGCTAAGGCCAGTACCAGTGGCTCCTCGGATACTCAGATCCTTGCTACCACTAGGGTAGTTAGTAGTTTTATTTGTGATCACATATGGGCATCTACTGCTTCTAAAGAGTCAATTAAAAATAATGTGGATGCTTATTTTGAAAAGGTTTACACCAAGAATCAAATGACCAACAATTTCAAGCTCTTGCTGGAAAATATGATGTTGCCTCCAGTGACTCGGGATTTTAGAGAACAGGATAGTAAGCTCAGGGAGATTACTCCTGCCTTGGATAAATTCATTGAAAATCGTTATGATTTTGTGTCTACAATGGAGAGTGGAGGGAGTATTATTATAGATTTCAGGAACCTGTTGCTACCCTTGTTGCATGTGGATGCCAGACATGTGATTGTACCTCCCACACATCCTGCCTCTGACTCTGGGAGTAAACCTCAGTTGACTCCAGTTCAGGCTATTCGAAGCATGACACCTATGATTCCTCAGAGGAGTACAGATTTCAGATCCGGTACAGTTTCACTAGCTGACCCTCTAGTTATGCTTTCAGCTATTCCTAAGCCATCTACTCAATCTGACCCTACACCCTCTTCTAATCCTTAGGGAAAGACTCCTGTTCAAGAGGAAGATGGAGTGATTCTATATCTTTTTGATAGGATTCACTTTTATTTTTGAACTTCTGATTTTATCAGTGTATCTCTTGTCCATTAATGAAATACCTCTTACTTTCTCTACTGTACTATGTTTCTGTTACTTTGCTAGTCTTTATCTATTCTCTGATACCCTTCTTTTTGTTAATCACAAAGGGGAAGAAAAACATGAGTCCTAAGAGTTAACAAATGGGAGAAAAACACAAAGGGGGTAAAATGAGACGAAAGAGAATCTTGTAGTACTTTTGAAAGGGGGAAGAATGTAGAGACCCGAAGCTTGACGTACATTGACATTACATTACATTTTCGGAATACTTAGTACATAACAAAAACACACACACAAGGATTGTAATAGTTTAGTGTCTTTGGAAACTCGGAATATAATCTTCTAATCCTGGTGAAAGATCTTCAACATCTCCCATAAAGATCATCCTTTTTTTAAATACCTAAAACCTTTCTTTATATCATGGGGAAAAGTAATCATAAAAGGGTGAGCTCAAAAGCTTAGTAAGGGTAAACAAAAGAAATATCAATCACATCATATTCATAAGAATATAACATTTTGGAAATCTTAACCTGCAAAAGAGAGAATAATTTCATAACATGGGATAAATCATGGCAGTGAAATGTAATCACAATAATCATAACATAAAACATGAACATTGTGGAATACACACATAATCAAAGAGAATCAATTCTTGTTAGTCAAGACTCATTTCCAAGACTATCTTAGTGGACAAAGTCCCTTTCTGAACCGAGTTACCCTCGTTTCAGTCCTGTTTCACTGACCCGGTATAACCTACCGTTCCAGCCATGTCTATCTCATGAGATATAAAATCTTTACCCAATGAATTGGATGGAGATATAGGTCCCACCCATCTCATTATGATACCATTATTATGTGTGCCACAAAATCATAAACCAGACATCATAGCATAACCCATGTAATAAAAATGGGAATCTTAAACATCATGAAATCATAAAACAATTCATATAAGATAAAGGAATTCATAAAAATATTTCCATCACAACATAATCAAATCCATGTAATAATAGGGATATAAATAGAACCCTTTATTATCTTAGATGGAAAATAATTTTGATAAAACACTTGAACTCCATTCTTGAGGAAAATATCCTTTCTACTTAAAAAACACTTTCCTTTCTTTAAATGTCATACAATTTTAAACTAAAAGAAGTTGATTAAAAATAAACTTGAAAACTTGTAAAGGAAGCTTCTTGGAAATTATGTTTTAAAAATACATTCATTCCGTATAAGTTAAATAAAACGTTCTTCTCGTACTTTTTTCGGAAAAGTCAAAAAGTACCTCGTACGAAAAACGACAAAATACACCCCAGTAAATACCAAAGTATAAACAATTTTAGGTGGATGGAAATAATATTACATATTGAGGAAACATGGATGTGGACGATAAAATACACCCCAGTAAATACCAAAGTATAAACAATCTCGGATAAAAATGAGATTGTGATATTTCCCTTACCTTAGGTCCGACTTACTTTGTATGTGTCCGAACCTCCTGTATAATGATTTAAATAATTTTATTGACTTATTCCATAATCATATTCATTGTTATGATATCATATATGGTTCACTTATGACTTTATATTACCCGTTCTTTTGTAAATTCCTTGTTAAAGAGCATTTTGGGTAAAATTGTTTCATTTGTCGTCCGTGTTTTGATTTGTAATTATTCATATGATTACATAGATCATGATTAATTAATTCCAGAATATAAAACATGATTTATATATATATAATATACATATATATAATAAATCAGTAAATGGAACGAAATACACCGTTCATGGAGACGGTAGGCCGTACGTACACATTAACGCTGTTTTCGTTTCCTTATTGAGTTGAACGGAATTAAGTAGATGACATACATATATATACACATAAATCCAGTATCATTATTATATCATATATTTCATTATTACTTATTATATATACTTTATAATCATAAAGAATGGTTAATGTGGAGAATGAATCTCATCGCGTCTTGGAGACGGTAGTCCGTACGTACGCACGAGCGATGATATCGTTCTCATGATCGTGGGACTGTATTGGAGTGTATGTATACTATTCTAGAATCATTATCACTTTAAAATAATAATATAAAGTTATTATTTACACCATTATACCCATCCATGTAAGGTGGTGGTGGAAAATAGATTTCACCACGGCGTGGAGACGGTATTCTGTACGTACGCACGCACGGTGATTTCATTTTCCGTAGGATGGATAGATGGTGAAATAGGATTGTTTCATACTTATAATAACATATCAGTATATGAGTGATACTGATGTTATTACTTCATAATTAAACATCCTAATAAGAATAAGTGGAAGAAGAAATAAAGGTGAAAGAATCGGTAACGGAAATTACCTCTTCTTTGAAGCGCCTCTTTGAGACCTCCTCTTAGGGCACTAAAATTGGTCTTTGAGGAAGACCAGAACCTCTAGGATGTTTCTAGGGAAGTGGAGAAGATAATTCTTAAGGGTTTTTCTGAGCATGAAGGCTAAATGTTGTGTGAGGAAGAGAGGGAGGAGGTGTCCTTTTATAAGGGAGGAGAGGGGCACCTTTGGAATAACTAAAAATATTTTTTTATTATAGAGTAAAGTTCGGTTTTAAATAGCTCAAAATTGATTTATTTCGAGGCTAAGGTGGGGATGGGTCGAAATCCTATCATCTAATGGTATTTAGATAATTTTAGGTTATTATTTTAACCTTATCAATTAGATTTAACTCTAAGTTAAATAATTTAACTTTTACCATGTCTGTTTGTTTTCTTACACTATATGGTTAATAAACATACTATATCAAGACAAAATAACCCCAAGTTGTTTATTATTAATATATATTATCTTATCTAAGTAATTTGGCCTAACCATAGATTTTTAAGAATAAAACATCAATTAATAATATAATATTTGTTTTAAAAACTATTTTATGTCAATTTTGACACTATTTGGTACATGATTTTTATTAAATTCATAACAGAATGATAAGTTCAAAAAAAGTTACTTAAATCAATAATAACATGTGATATTAACCTATAAAATTAGTGTAAGTCATAAAAAGTCTCAAATTACATTTATTTGGGAATTTATAACATCAATTATGTCAATATTTCATTAATAAGACAATTACTGCATCATCTTTGTGTCATAATAAATGATAATTATTTAATCCCTAAAAATTCTAAATAAATTCCTATGATGTAGATAATTGTATTATATTTCTGGAGACTATTCATGGTCTAAGTTTCATGTAGTTTATCACTAGATTAAAATTATTATACTTATAAAATTTAAGAAAGTGACATGTTGTCACATTCTTTGGTTTTAATAATAATTAAATTATTTTCATGGAAAAAAAGTCCACAAAATGAATATAATCCGACCCTTAGGTTATAAGAGTCTACTTTTAGCCATCCAATATGATTTGTCAAAGTGTTAGGGTAATTTTATAATCTTATATTTACACTTAATTACCCGATTTACCTTTAACTATAGTAAATAAATAAAATTTACCGTAGTTACTATTCACAATGCCCAAAAATAAAAAGTAGCTTATTAACATATTTTGGACCCACTTATTCTAAATATAGAATCAATTTTTCCAAATTCAATACACAAAAGATGCAGAAATTAAATTAAAATTAATCCCGTTGTCGAACGAAAATGGGTTTTTCATTAAAACATTGCAAAAGATTGAATTGATTTAACCTACGAATTCAAGGTAAAATCAATGGTAATGACATACATTATATTAAATGGTAAAAATATATTCTATTTATAATTTAGAACCATTCAATATTATAATTTAACTACATAAGATATTACGATGAAAAAAGTTGTTTTTAATTAAAATATAGCGTGTTTTTACTATTCATTAAAATATGAAAGTTATCGGAAAAATATCAAAACTTTATCTAATGTAAATTTTTATATCCTGATTCAAAAGAAGAATTTTATTTTGTCTAATTGAACTTATAAACATTTAAAAAACTAGATTTAATGTGGGTGCGCCATCAAAAGGCGGCAAAACTGCATTTTTTGAAAAATACTTATTTTACCCGAAAAATTTATTTTGTTCTTATACAATGTTCTAGAAATGTGTAAGATGAATAATAATGTTATAAAATTCAAAATTTAGTTAATAATATTCATAACGTCTAGTTCATGAAAATATTATAATTATATAACATTGTTTATTAAAACTCGTTATTGCGTACAACACACGTTATCGAGGAAGGTCGCGATTGCGTGTAATGCAAGCCAAGTCAGGGTTGCGTGTTGTGAAAGAATCCTTCGTTGTTTCATATAACAGAATACAACCATATTTCATTTATACATTGAATATATATATATATACTCAATGTTGCGTAGAATAACTATTATCAAAATTCTGTGTAACACGATCCAATAATAGTGTTGCGTATACTGCAAGCTAATACGGTGTTGCATATAGCGCAAGGTAATCTTGGTGTAGAATAAAACACAAGACAATAATGAAATTAAAAGAATATTTTTCATAAAATCTAGGGGTGTTACAAGGAATATGGAAGCATTGTTTTAATAAAAGCAATCTTTTTCCTCTGATTCTAATCCTTCTTTGATTTTAATTATTTTCATTTTGGAATAAGTTGTGATTATCAAAAAGGGGGAGATTGTTGAACCCTCTAGGAATCTAGTTACTTTACTATATTTTGATAATCCCAATTATGCTTTATTATATGTTGATAATCTCAATATATCTTATTAATAGTTTGATAATTCTTATTTTGGATAAATACTTACTTTAATATTTGTGTACTTCAGACACATATTTATATGTTATGATAATTATATTATAATGAAAGAATGTGGTTAAAATATGCTCTATTATTTTATGTTTAGTATTAGACGTTCGGTTACTGGATGTATGCATACTCTGACTTAACTCATTCTGCCAATAGAATGCTTAAACAGAATAGAGCTACTGATACAGAACAGAGCTACCGATACAGTTAAGTTTACCGCTATGTGAGAGCTACCAATATAGATTAGTCACCATAACAGAAGTCTACCTATACATCATGGATGATACCGACAGGACTAACCGCTACTGATACAGACAAGTATACCGCTACTGATCCAAGAAAAGTCTACAGCTACCGATACAAGAAAGTCTACCGTTACCGATGCAATCAAGTCTACCGATAGAAAGTCTACCGTTACAAATAAAGTCTACCGATAGAAGGTTTACCGATGGAAAGGATAACGTTACACAAAGGGATTATATTACACAAGAAGCTACCGATACTCAGACCTACCGATACACAAGGCTACTGATATCCAAAGCTACCGTTCCAGAGACAGAACACGATGCTGCTTTAATTTCTTTATCATTATTTAATCTAACCAACGGTCATATCAGTTATATTTTAATACACTGACATTTATTTAATGTGTGTTGTTGGATTTCAGGGAACCGTACCTCATACCTACAAAAAGGAAATCATTTCTGTTGCCGGAGCTCGTGCTTTAAATAAGAGATGCTCCGGCTGCTGAAAGCAGGGGCTTGGAAAAACAAATAAGAGCATGACAAAAAATTGGAAGGTGATGAAACATGTGCACGAAAGGAAAAGATGAATGAACTTACACGAAGAGCTCATACATTCCTGCATACCAGAAAGAGCTGAGAAAGAGAACGAGAACATCAACACAAGAACTTCATCGACTAATTTCTCCTCTGTATTTACACCTGGACGTCAAGGAAGCAGACGACACTTTGTTTTCCAGACAAAAACCACAAGAGGACTCAGAACCAATTCTGATCAATCCAACGAAGTCCAGAGCTGCACTGCAATCACTAGATCCATTCTAAACACTACATCTTTTCCTCTGTGATTTATTAATTACTTTTCAAGTAGTGTGTGTCATATGCTATATTTTTACACACACACCATCTCCTGAACTTTAACTGGAGGATATGTAAATCATCACTCAAACTCTTACATCTTTTATTTCCCACTGGGATAGTGGTAGAGATCGTGCGTGACATGGAAAGATGGTTTGCTGTTGTGTTTGTTTCCCACGAATAATAGTGTTAGAGGTCTTAGTCTTGGACAGTTGTATACTGTTTTAATCCCCAATCCAGGGTGTGGATCAGTTTTATATAAATTTTTGAGAGGACTAAGTCTCAGCTTGAGACTGAACCTATTGGTTATATCTGTTGTGCTCATTTCTTTTCAAAGTTATTTTTTTAATGTGCTGCAAACTACTTTAAAAAAAACTGTTTTAAAGTCACTTTGATAATTAAACTTACAAGTGTTTATATTAGTTTTAAATCAGTAATTTAGTTTCAAAAGTTAATCAACTCTTCTGATTTTATTAACTGGGAAATAATCAATCCCTTGAGAACTTAACAAAACCATTACTTGGATATAAATTCACTATAGCTTAATTCCGTGTTTTATTTGGGGGAATTTGGTAAATGATTTTTAAACAGAAATTTTAATTGGAACTCAATTCCCCCCGCCCCTCTTGAGTGTCCACTCCGACCAACAAAAACATTACTCCAAATGGAGAATTAAGGTATTAATCAACATAAATTAATCTCATATTCATTATTTTCATCTTGTGGATAATCATTCCTGTAATAGTGACGCTTTTATTAGAAAAGTCTATTTCCTCTATATTATAAAAATAACCCTTAATGAGAAATCTTCTCCCACACTATAATCCATTTATTTTGTAATATATCCACCTAAATTAATAAAATACACCTACACATTTCATAAATTTTTTGTTCTACAAATCCTTGATATTTTATGAAATATTTTATTCAAATTAAATTAGTTTCTATGATAGATTTTCTTACATGTATCATTGAGTTGAAAGGAAGAACCATATACTATTAAAATAAATGTATTCATTATGACATTTATCGTACATACATTAGATTATAGGGTATATATAGGAATAAATAAATTATTAAGGTCATACGTACTACACATGTACAAAATAAATTCATTCGTAAATAATTTTTTATATATGAAATTTAAAATCATCGGATAGTAAACGAAATATCGTTTCTAGATATTATTTTCCCTACGTATAAATTTTATTTTCCATAATGAATTAAATTAGGCACTTTTGGTGTAGTATTTTAAATAAATTTATATATTATATATTGAATAAAATCTTATATCATTAATCTAATATTTTTTTCCTAGAATAAAAGAATAAAAAATTCTGTTTACTGATTGAAATTTATTTTTTTGGAAAAAATCGGTCACATTAATTATTCAAACTAATCGTAAAATTAATTTTTTTTCCAATTTTAGAAATTTTTTAAAAAAATTACTTATTTTTTTAAATAATTATAGAAAAATTATCTTAGAGTGAATATTTTAGAGTCTTTTAATGTGGTGATATTTTTATGATTACAGAAAAATTATTTTTCATTAAATAAGTCATTAAATTTATGAATTTACCAAGTTACATTTTTTAAAATTTTTCGAACATAAATTTGATCAATTAATGTATTATTAATATAAATTATCTCATTTTAATTATTTTATTTTCCCACTTTATATAAAAACATTGTATACTTCTAGAAACATTTACATTGGAAATACACTTTTTCTACAGGTATATCGGTTAAATTTTAAACAAGTTCCTCCAATTATTTTAATTGAATTAGATAAAATGTATGAAATATTTTTAATTATATAGTAATTGTTATATAATTATTTCAACTTAATTATATTTCAGAAAGATAGTATAAGTAGTAAAAATGTGTTCTCATATTAAAGGTACAAATGAATTTACCTAAGATTAACGTAAATAGATAATTGTTAAAGTGACCAAAAAATTGTCTAAAAGTAAATTTATAGAAACATATAAACCTTATATAATCAATGGTTAATTAATTTCCCATTATAGAAACATTTTTACAAGAATTATACATGTCATTTGTCTAAAATATTGACAAATTATAAGTGTGTCTCTCAACTAAACAATAAAATGGAATCAACTCTCCTCCATCTTTGACACATAAAGAGGCTTTTTGCAATAGAAAAATACCTGAAAAAAATAATTCCTTTAATATTTCCCATAACCTAAAGTAAATTTAATTATCAAAAAGTTATCCACGTTTGAATTTATGTGTAAACCTAAAGATATTGTTTAAAGAAGATGTGTTGCTCTTGACTGAGATTTTTTATTTTATTTCAACCTCTACCTCATTGAATTATTCATAAAATATACTGAAATAATAAAATATGTGTCTTATATATACAAATATTTTTATTATGGTAATGAAATAATATATATCAATTCCATTTTTAATCAAATGGGAAACAAAACTACTGATAGTCTATATGGTGGAGTACCACCTCAATGGCTAATTTAATTCATTTTTAGTAACCACCATTGAAGGATATATATAATTGTTGATTTAATATATATATATATATTTGATATTTATAACATAGATAAAATTCTACAGTCATAATATCACATCTCACTTCTTTCTATTCAATATGTTAGAAATCAATAATGTCGCTCGTGCATATGTGTGTACCATAAAGCAGAGTGATACCTTTGTTATTTTTTTACAGTGATATTGATATGATAGATTTAATAAATATATATGATATATATTACATTATAATTATTATTTAATCATGAATTAATATTATACTTTCTTTTGTTATATCTACCAAAATGTGAAAACAATGTCTATGTGTATGTTTATCTTATCATCTCTATGGATAGTGTAATTAATTTTTCAATTTATACTATTATGGTGAATATATATATATATATTAAAATTTTGTCATATTTATTTCATGAAAAATATTATTAATATTATTTAACCATTGACATTGTACCAAAATTATAAGAAGCAAAAGAAACATGGAAAATTAAATAGTTCTCACCTCAAACAATAATTTTAATAATTAATTTTAGATAAAATAGAGATTGAAGGATGGAAATAAATCATAAATGTTAATAGATATTTGTTTGTGGTTCTATAATAGATATATAATAATCATATATTTATTATAATTTTGGTTATTACATGAAAAAATGAATTTGTTCCTAGGCTAAAGGATTTTAATCTCACTCTTATATCTGTTAGATACATTCCATATTCACTACATGTTTAAATTTTTTGTATATATATAACCCCTGAATATAATTTATGATTATTCCTATAAATTTTTGAATATTCATATATATATATATATATATTTTCTATCATGGGTCTTATGATTAAAAATTTACCAAAGTGATAAATGTTTTATCTTTCAATATCATCTTTTATCTGGATCATTTTTGATTGCACATGTGATATTGAAATTTCTTGATCTAATTATAATTAATGACATGAATTCTCTTATATTCTAGTAAATTTTATAAATTACTAGATTTTATTTCATTTTCCTCGTATTATGTAATAAATAGTCCAAATGAATGTATTTGGGAAAATCAACCTGATTTCATTTATTGTTGGAAAATACATTCCCTTGATGCCCATGTTTTATAAATCATTACTTAAAAAAAGTTATTTTTATTCTAAAATATAATTTTTCTCATCATTTTTATCCATGTTTTAGATGAAAAAATATAGGTTAAAAATATTCTTATCACCCTTTTTTTAATGATATACATTTTCCATCTTACAAAACATTTGAATAGAGTCATTGTTTTAATGTATATAGACATAATGGGATTTCCCTCCATCCAGAGCACTATATAAAATAAATATTAGCTTAACATTTTCCACATATCCTTACAAATAAAAAAAATTATTATTATTTTAGGTATTTTTATATTTTATATAAGTAGTTTCAACGTATTAAGGTTATTTTTCTTATGAATGTATCCATGATAAATTTTAAATTAATTTTTCACATATGATGGACTATTTTAATGTTAAAAACCCATCACTATATATCTGATCCAAAATTTCCATTACTAATGTTTCATTAGATGGTTTTATCTCATGTTTACAAGTTATTTATGAAACTCGTTCCTTTTTTCATACGTATTTATTTAGGAAATAATGAAATGATAGTGAATATTATTTACTTTGTAATGTTTTTCCCTGATGAACTAATTATAAAGACTATTTCTATTTCATGGGTCATGATATGATCAATATTTTATCATATTGCAGCACTGATCAATGTGACTTTTATTATGTGATGGGTGGTAATGTAATTATGTTATTCTATAATGAATTTAGTAATAACTAACATCTCATAATATCAATGTGAGTCAAAGGGAGAGTGAAAATAGTTTAGTAAGGGACCTTTTCCACTATATTAAGAATGGAAGTGATCCTTTATAATTATGATGTCTTATTGAGTGAACCATACCCACTATAATAGTTTTGGGAATGATCCTTGACTATTATGGAAATATTTTCCTTGGTTTATGTGTATTATAAAAATATTTGTCTTATACCAATGTTATAATCTCATAGATTATGTTCTTTGATTCCATTGTGGGTAATGTATTATAAACAGTAAATAATTATTCAATGACCCAATATTATGATCTATGATATGCATGGTATAGTTTATAATTGTTATTTTCATGATCTCATTACCTTTCAAATATTTTATATTTATTTGAACCTTGATATCTCCCTTAATTACCCTTACTGAGAATCCAAACTCTCCCTTTATTATGATTCCACTTCTATAGGTTATATAGAAAGGTAGTATGAATGATCTTTCATTGAAGCGATGCAGTTTTGAAGAACATTGTTGCAGAATATATGGATATCTTATGAACATGTTTTTTATATATCTATCATTCAAATTGGAATAAACGTAAACGATTATGTAATGGATAATTATATTTTGTATTGAATATTCATCTATTACGATGGGATATAGTTGTATAAAATGTATGGCTCACTATAGTTATTATTACCCTAATTTATATTTATCTTTGTAATTATTATTAGAAAATATTAGTAAGAACCATGAGGATAATATCATATATATACTAACACTCTAATGGCATTCAAATTTTGATATATAAAATAGGTCAAACATTATTGTTGTTGATTCAAAAGAATGTTTATTGATTTTCATATCCTATAATAAATCATTAGTATATCTTTCCCATTGTAAATATTATTTCAAAAAAATAATTTTATTTTTGTTGATGGTTAGACTAGAAGTAATCATGTAAATATTAAAGGCATTGGACAATGTAACTATTTTTGACCTTAGAAAACAAATATCTTTTATCTATAATGAATAACCTCATTTTTATCTCCCACATCATAGTTTATCTATGACTCATACTAATCATACAAATGAGATATGGGGGGGGGAACAATTTTATGTTTAACACTTTATAAGGAATAATTCACCCTATTTCAGTGGTTTTACTAATCAACTAGTTATTTAGTAATGGATTTGTACCAATGAAAATATATCATACATTCTGTTTTGGTTCGAGGATGAAAAATTGATTTGTATTTTCAATAATTTCGAAGGAATAAAATATCAATGGTGGACTCTGGGGAAGAGTTTGAGAAAAAATGATGAAATTGACTTCATAGAGAGGGATGAGTCTAATAAGTTATTTTAATATAATTAATCTCCTCATATTGTTCATATGAAAATTTAAAATGAATATCCTGATCTGAAATATAAGGATGATGGATATATCGTAACCTATAATAAAATTACACATAACATGTGATGTATGATTATAGTATTTAAATCCAACCAAAATATAAGGTTTCTTGATTATTCAGTTGATTAAAACTAAGACCCTGATGGGTGTTAAACATAGTTTAAATCCATGGTTTTGAATAAATTATTTGTTGTTATAAGAAGGTGGGAAATTTTTAATATAGTTACCCATGTGTATCGTTGTTTTGATATGATAAAAAGGATGGAATAAAAAGAAAACACTAAAAATTAAAGAGTAAATAAGGTAAGCCTTCCTCTATTCTCAATGTTTGGAAGGATTCATGGAGTTAAACTCCTTAAGGGGATTGGTTGACGATTCATGTGTATAAAGCAAAGTTACTGGGAAATCGACTACCAAAGTTATGGATAGAAGTTATCATATAACGTGAATTGTGAGAAATAATTATATAATCAACAAGCAACTATTTGATGCTTAAAATGTTTTGTGAATGGGAATTTTTATAAAAATTGCACAAATTTAAATGTTATTGTTGATGATTGACATTGTTATCTTTTCAATCCCAAATACAATGGAATATATCACATGATCCTTATTTCTAGTGAGGGATACTATATATAAATGGTGAAAGGTAAATATACCCTTAGATCTATAACTTGAGATATCTTATTTGAATATGGATCTACCCACTCACTCATATATGAATAATTTTCTAATAATATATAAATTCAACCCAAAAAATTAGTTGTTGAAATTTTAGTGTGATTTTATAATTGTATGATAAATGAATCTCATGTCTATAGTTTTTATCATATTCAATGTTATGTTAATTTTCTTCCTAAAAATTTTGTCACTCTCGATCTAGTTGAATTTGATGTTTTCATAGGCATTAAATGTCTTTCTTTATTAGACTCCTACATCAATTTATTAGGAATGGAAGTCAATATTGATCTTCTAAACAAACATTTGATAGTGTATCATTATGACAATAAATATGATCTTCAACTGTGAATCTCATCTGCATTATGCGGCTTGATTATTTCTTTAAATGGGGTAATTATTTATGATCTTTTTATAGAAACATGTCAATGATTATATGCCTATTGTGTATGTGTTTTTTTAAATATTTAATGTTGAGTGATGATGTCTTCCACTAAACCATTTAGTTTACTTCTTCATAGATCTCATACCTAATGCAATAACACTTTAAAATAATCCATATAAAATAGCCCATATTGAGTAATAGGAATTGGTGAATAAACTCTAGAATAATTGTGAAAATGGAATTATTTATTCAATTATATTAACATGTGGTGAACCATATATTTTTTTATTAGATGTAGGGATCTATGAAACTCTTTATTGTATATTGGTAGAAAAAAATGGTTAAAAACACAAACATGTACCCTCTAACACATATTGTTAATAATTTTACATGTTTATCCTTTGTTCTCAAAAATCAATTGATGGTAAATATTGAGGATATACCCATGAGAAAAATTTGAATGATTAATTTGAATTGTGAATATACAGTCATTAATGTTGTTTTAAAAATTATCATGCTATATTAATTAATTTTTTGAATATAGTATTTATCTATTAATTTTATCCTTTTTTATTAATATTTGTTGATGTTATTATTATAAATTTACTAGTATTTTATGAACTTGAAGATCAATTGGGAATCATTCTGATATCCTAAGGAAGATTAATTTGTATGAAAACATTACAAAGGTGAATTATTTCTATAAAAGTGTTAATTTTTTGGACAAATAATCTCAAGAGCATGTTTATTTTTGGACACGTCACTGACCGATGAAATTAAACGTTCACTGAGACCATCCATTATGACTGATATTCATTGTTTTCTTATATTATATTTTCTATTATTTACCCGTTATATAAAATATATACTGAAATTATAATACACTAATCAATTTTACTTTGATGGGTGGGATTTTCTTTGGATAAGTGATTTTGAATAATATTTCAAGGAACTGTAGATAACATTAGTCATTTCAACTATTTTTTTCTTACCCTATAGTGGTGAAGGGTTGTTGATTTATATTTATACATCAAATAAGTGGTTGGTATTTGTTCTAATGATTATTTACATGGTTATATATTATTCCTCGTGCTAATTTCAGGTTCATGGGGAAAATTACCAAACTCGTGATTTGGAGTTAGTCAGGTTAACTGTTTCATTTATGGTATAGATTCAATAACATTACATAAAAATGATGGATGTATATATAATGACCATACATTTATAAATTATATATTTACATATAAATATCAAAATATATTCCATTTAATATGGTTGGAATTGATTAATGATAATGAATTCTTAATATATTACATCCTTTGGAGAGATATCAACATGAATGAAACCCTCAGTCGAAAGGATCTTGCTAGATTATCTGTAATAAGGATAAAAAAATTATCCAATATTACAATATTTTCAAATAAAATAACTTAAAAACTAGAATGAGGTAGAAGTATTATCTTTATCAAATGATTGTTCAACCATTAATCATTGTTACAATTAAAAAATAACAAAAGGTTGATGAATAAAAGAATAAGAAGGTGACAAATGTTCTTTAGTTTCACGTTTATTTTCATATAATGGTATGGTTTAAGAAATATTTTTTTTCCATCCATAACATATTTGAATGAGGTCTTGGATAAAGATCGTAGTTTATTATTCTTTATCCATGGAGTAAGTACAAATATGTATTAGTATTCTAAAGTGTATTTCAATCGGGATGGAATGAAGAGATATATTTACGATTAGGTATCTCATTACTTAGTATGATACTATGTTACTATGTTTATTATTAGTGATAGAATTGTAATTTTATGTTACCAATATTACTTACACCAAAATAAAAATTATAAAATATCACCATGGATTTTTTCATTGGACTCCCAAAAAACAATTAAATTCTATATTTGTATTTTGGATCTAGTGAATATCCTTATGAAGATATCACACTTTATAAACATTAGATAATACTAATTTCTAGATCATATTTCTATGATATTCTTGAATGGTGTGGTAAGGTTTCATGGAGTACTATATTTTAATATATCTGGACAAGATTTTTGGATTATAACTATGTTCTCAAAAAAGGTTTCATCAGGCTCTGGAAAAAAAATTATGTAGCGGAACTACTTATCAATTTCATGACCAGTCCTAGTGGGGCTCATGCTGAGACTCCCCAAGCCCTCCTATAATAGCCCTAGGGTTGGTGACCAGCACTGAGAAGGCATATCACTAACATTGTAGGAATTTATTATGCACATATACACAATCAAAAACCTCCATCCCATAAATTATGAAATATTTAAACCACTAAGATCCAAAATGAAATGAATACCACTATATTCCAACCATTATATTGTGATAAGAATGTAAAGAGTATTAATTTAAAGACCAAAAAAATATAGGGCCGCCAAAAAGAATTATGTAACCACATGTCCAATCTATAAAAGGTTTACTGGAAATGCAAGTTGTAATTGTAGGAACACCTCGGTCTGCCTGATCTCACAAGGCACTGTCTGGTCTAAGTCCACCTAGTACTCCTTCAAAAGGATTTTCTTCTACAAAAAACATGACATATGTGGGAAAATATCATATACCAATGGGAATAATAATACTTAATAGGAAACCATAAAACCACATATCAATACACAAAAGAGTGATACAGTCATCTCAACACAGTATGTCTCTATTGAACATTTAAAAAGATTATCCAGATATACTCAAACCAAGACATGCAGTCTAGAGTTAAGCCACTGCCAATGTAAGCCAACACTATGAATTTAGGTCTATGATTCCATTAATCAATCATCCAGGAGAACACACTATTGAGACTGATAAAACAATGGAAGTCTATCTAAGATGTACTATTCAATGTGAAACATCATGATAGAGATAAGATTATTGATTTGACGAGAGAGATATGATACATAGAGGAGGATCATAGCTAGGTCCTTTGGGTGATACCAACAACTCCATGTAGATTAAACTATTATTTAGAGGTTCAATTCCCGGTGAATTTTGTTATGTCAATACAAAAGAATCTACCTAAGGAATTAAGAATTAATAGAGGATCTGACACTAGCACTCTAGGAGGATTCCAACAACATAATCAAGGAAGTTTTATTTAAGGGGTCATAATCTTATTAGTATGAAATGATACACACAAAACATGAATGGAATTATCAATGGAAATAACCCTAATGAATCTTATCCAAGATAAGGAGGAAAAAATACTGAATTGTTGTTGAAAGGAATAAATGGCATGTGGTGGGGCCACACACCTTGTCCCATGATCCTAGAAATTTCATGTGTACAACAGATCATGCCATTCGAAACATTTTCATGTAGAAGACCAGTACACACCGTGTAGAAGGGTCTCAATCCATTTCATTCCATCTGGGATCCTCTCATGTACAGTAGGCATGTGCCAATTCCTGGTGTTCATCTATATCTATTTTCTCGTATAACAGTACATAAGGTATTCCATTGACAAGGACCAGGCCAAGATGTGTGGTTGGGTATACACTTTGTAGGCACCCCATATACTCCACTATGTTTCCATTTATCTCCTGAGACACACACCATGTATCTATGAAGGGATTGCGAAATATGTGACATAGTCACATGTCATGAGACATTTAATTATATTCCAAAAACCTAGACCCCACATAGTTGGGACCATATTCCATGTAACTATATGTTACATGCCATGTTCATCATGAATTTCTATATTACAATGCTTATCCTCCCATGCACATCATATGATCTATCGAGTTCTTCTCTAGTGATTTGTTCACCTCAAAACTCATGATAAAGTGTCATCAGATTACACTAACAACAAATCAAGGTTCTATAGGCCTTAAATATACTTTTAAAACAGCATTTAAATACATCCAATGAAAACTGACTGAATAATTTTATCTCACAACCCACTTCAATTCATCTATCACTATCAAAATAACTCCTCCACTAGGTTTTCATAGTGTTGGATCTTAAATTTTATATCATCCCACCATGAAATAAATGTCTAATGATCATTTGTTCGTAACTCCACAAAGAATGATTAACATGCATATAAAATTGGGGGTGAATTTCATGTTGAATATATACGAGGAATGAAAGCCGACAATTTAATATTCAATCCTTGATCCATTATCATAAGAGTGAATAATAATAAAATAAATATGATAATCAGCCCGAAAAATACCACAATTAAAACATACCTGACAAGAATGAACAAGCCACTGATCAACCTATTCATTCGTGAGTCTGAATTTGTTGGTGATTATAATAAGGGGGAAAATAATATCAAAACAACACACCCTGCATTCGATTTTTTTCATTCCTAATTGACATTTGATTGTGGTTTGAAAATCCCGTGAAGAATAATCTTCAATTTAATTCTTTATCATCGTCATCGAGAGAATTCTACATGGTTTCTCTCTAGAGGCCATATTTAATTTTTTGGGTTATGAGCCAAACTATGCCTCCCTACCTAATGTTTTCATCAAAAATAAAAAATGATTCACTGTGTCTCTGGGTTGATGAAACAGTAAAATAAAATAATTTCATAGTTTATTTAATTCATTAAGAACACCCAAACTACGTTTCATAGCCTCCCCACTATGGCCATTGTTAGGCCTCTCATAGGGTAAATCTAATGCTATTAATGAAACTGTGAACTCATATTTATGATATTTGATACCATTTAGTAGTTATTTCACAATTTCAATAAAATTGTGCATGTGTTCTACTTAATATTTATAATATTATTCAAATAATTGTTCTGAGCACACAGATACTCAGAATCGCATGTAGTCTCAGCATTTGGTCTCGAATCTGATCCATATTTTATTTAAACATAACATAGGGAAAATTGTAGATATTTTATTCTCCCCACATTGGGGATTTATTTCTTTAATGATCCAAAACAAATTCTAGTCAATAAGATGTTGGTACAGAGCATGAATATGGGCCTCCTTCTCCCTTGTACTCTTTTGGAGCTTCGCATGCTTCTAAAATTCACACAATAAAGGAATCAGTCACCCATAAAAGATACCCTCATATTGATACTCAATATCCATTGGGTAATATGAAAATGTTTGTCAATCCTCAAAGTCTAACTCACCCCAGTTGATGACGTGAAAGGGTTCATGCACGAACCTCCTCAGTTGCAACACATAAAAGAAATCAAGATATTGACCTAACTAAGGAGGTAGATCAAATTAGTCTTCAACATATATAATATATAATGATTTTGAAAATCGATAATAATCATCCAAGACATGATTTCACGCCAGGAAAATCCCAAAATTTCCATCGAGGTGAAACTATTATGAATATGTGGTCTCTTTCCATGAACTACAAAGGACTTTGTCACATGTCCATATAAGACTTCTGATGGCACTATTTATTCTTCATCTAATACTATATGATCTAAATCTACTTGGTAACGTATCAAACCAACTTTTGTCCAATGTGTGCTGACACTCCTAGGTCGGTCCAACAATGTGGTGACCTAAAAGTTTTCCCATACCAAGCCTTGAATTGTACCATAATAATGGTGGAATTGTAGCTGATTTTGTTCTTTAAAACCACCAATTGTAGGTGATCCTACCAAATACAGTCGAAGTCAAACATGAAATCTCACATCATTTATTTAGGAACCTAAATGGTCTATTCCATTTTCATGTCCTTTTGAGGGTGAAATCTAGTGCTCATGTGTAACTGGGGTCCAAACACCTCAGGCAATTTCTTCCACAACCAATTTTTAAAACGAGAATCCCGATATGAATTTAATAATTTATGTAACTCCCATGAGTCAAACTAGATCATAAATTTAGAGGCATCTGAATTTCAATAATAAACACTACTCTCGAATAGCTATGAAGTGGGCCAACATTGTGAGTCACTAAATGATCACTTAGTTGGAATTGTGTCCCCTTTTTGTACGTGTTAAAATCACCATGAATTCAGTCAATATATCATTCCACACCCATTAATGAGAATCAAGAGGTTGACCTAAACCCAGTGTAACCTTGTTCTTATCCTTCACATGCTTATAAGTATGTAATTGAAAAAAAACTCTTCCACTCCATTATTTAGACCCATAATCCAAAACAGACATTGATGTTCCATGTATATCATATCAACACTTCGATAAGCTACTAATGGGGATGTATGATAATCCCATTGAACATCCTCTTGCAATGACCCTGGGATTACTATGTGTTCTTTGAATACGATGATTCACTCCATCCTTGTGAATATCCATCTGGAGAATGCTATGTGGATATCTGAGCATGAAGATTCTAGAAGTTAGTATCTCAATTTCATACCTCCCTGACAGGAATTAAGAGTGTAGGTGTAAAAACCATCGACCTGAGGTAATCTAGTCCATCTCCATCCACTAATGATAACTATAATGTTTCCAACTACAAAAATCCATCAATCATAAGATACATAATATATCTCTTGATAAGATAATCTACCACCATGTTCTCCAAGAAAATAGTATATAAAATCTCTATGTCAATGTCCTAGAGGAACTCTATACATCACCTATATCTTAAGACCAGATCCTTTTGAGGGATGATATACTTGATATTATTGTGAAAAAAGTAGATGATAAACTTCTCTCCCATCATTTAGTGTTAACAAATATTATATAAGAAGACTGTTGATGAAAAATTATGATCATGGGTAGCGTTGTTCTTCTCATGTTGTCTCAATTGGTCGTGTTGTACAGTTCAAATCACCACTTTCTTCTACATCAATTTATAACCAAGCCCGATCCATGATCCATCATAGAAAACTACATACTTGACACCCTCCCCAAATAATCCCATGATCAAAAACCTCATCAAAATCTAACTCAACTACTGAAAAATCTAATTGTATTTCTCTACCCACATGAATATCTTCCCCATCAATGAAAAAGCTATAATCAGTGATGATATCCTAGAGAAGTTGGGTATGAACTTCTTGTAATAGCATGCAATCTGAAGGATTCTTTGATCCTATTTCATTATCATATGTGGCTCCCATACTAACACTAACTAAACCTTGATCAGTTAAAAAATACACTCCTTCTGCTATGATATCATGTATTATAATGTTGACCATGTGAATCCAGAACTATCGCATCAAGAATATTAAATAAACCCGGTGCTCTCAGAGTATGTTCTAATCCATCCTTATGTGTCATTCATGCTCCTAATTAGACACAGAGTACAAATGGAAATTTTCAATGAATACTACCATGAAATGGTCTATATAAGGCTAGATGATCTGGTAAATGGGTCCCATGAACATTGGTCGTGTGTTTTTTATTCCATATGGCATGACTAAGTACTCATGGTATCATTAAAAAAATCTAATGTATTTCATTGGTATAAACTCATCCAGTATTCTGAAATTATGATATCCAGATTGAATTTCAAACATAAAAAACCGTAATGCCCCACTCAACTGATCATAGAGTTCATCGATTATTGTTAGTGGGTAATTTTTCTTCAAAGTCACCTGGTTCAAGAATGGGTATTCCACAAAAAAACTAAGGCTCCTATCTTCCTTTTTGGAAAACAAATCTTTTGTTTCCCAGGGTCAAAAAGTGGGTCTCACAAAACCCTTCTTTTGTAAGTCCTCCAACTGCACCCTCAAACCATGAATCTATATGGGATCCATCTGATATTCTAGAATAGATATTGGTATTATCCCTAGGTTTAAATCAATTAATAAGTCTTTCTCTTGGTAGGCAGGGTATCCTGGAATAGTTTTAGTGAAGATGTACTCATACTCTGGAACTACAGTTGGAAACTATAAGCTCATAACATGTGATGCACTGAGGATCAGGCTAGTCAAATGATAATTAATCAATTGCACCCACTTATTCAGGACTCCAACATATGCTTCATAGGTTTCCTCTTCCATGAAAAAAGAAAATCTTCTTCCATCATTAGAGGCACACAACACCATTCCCAAAAAATTGTCAATCTAGGAATGAACTATGGATATCCAATCCATTCCAATAATTAAATCTTATGACCACAATGCGTCCACAAATTGGTATCAACCAAAACCACTAAATACAAGGGCCAGGTCACACTATCTACATAGATGTGCAATCAATGATTCCACTTTAATATGTGTCTCTAACAATAAGTGTTGAGTAAATGGTTCAAATGGAATCTATAGGTCATTGAAATGATATGTGGTGATAAATCAATGACTACAACATATGTTTATCGATAATATAGATAATGTAGAAAAAATGCTGATCATTCCATGAATATTTCTCAAATCCAATTGTTTATATGCCTCGAATTCACAAAGTTATCCACTCCCATGTCCTCTAGCTCCCTGATCCTAGATGGGACAACCTTGGGTGGTTGTCGTAACTTGTCTAATTGGCAACCACCTCAACCTAATATCCCAGCTCCTATTCCATGTTCAGATCTCTCTAACTATTGTCAAATCCATTCTATTGAGGTATCTGCACCTTCTCATCCATTTCTTGATATCACCATCAATATCTGCACATCCAAGAATATTTTGACAACCATATATGGCTCAAAATCCAAAACATACCAGAGAATGAATCGATGGATAATGTCATCTTGATTGTATCAAATCAGACCATGATCGATGTTATGATACTTGATGTACTGATATCTAACCATATCCATCAAGTAAATGGAATGGTTTTTTATCCTTGATAAATAGCTAGTGACAACATGCTACCCTAATGGAGATGAAAAATCTCTTGTATATGCAAGACCCTCAACATAATTGCTGATAAGTCTTATTTTATGAAACACTCAAACTCTATCCATGAAAGAGTCCCTGCATTGTGATTCATGATAGAAAATCATCACCATCTCCCATTTGAACCCTATAAAAGGCTCACTGCTAGGAGTACCATCTGATCTGTTGAGGTACGGACTTGATGAGAAACATGGGTCACCAACTCAATCTAGTCCTTAATGCATTGCTGATTAGGCTCACCTCAGAACATTATGGGTCTATATCTCCGAAATTAATGGAGAACCCACATCTTATGCTCCTTGTATGCTGGTATTGTGAGTACCATGTGTTGCTCCATAGGTGGTGGTGTGGATTGTGAACCACTCTGAAGTAACATCTGGGGAACTGGACCTTATATCTGTGAAACCTCATTAAGGGGTTCATCATTGTGATTGAGATACTAAAATATACCTGGTCTACATTTAGGGGAATCATGTAAGAAATCAAGATGTACCACGAAATATGAGTATTTATAGAGACCTAACTCAATAATGACATGGAACTGAAACTCATTCTTATATGATTCATGTACCATTTTTTTATTATAACCTCTTTTCTTGTGTACCAAGTAGAAAATTAGGTGATCATAGTTTTGGTTTATGGATACGTCGGCCAACAAAACAACACTGAAGTACCTGGAATGAAATTAGAACATGAAACACAAAACATTTTTATACAAACCAATCTCATAGACACCCATTCCTAATGTAGAATTCAGAACCTCTGATACCACTCTATCATGATTTGTTCTAGTGGGGCCCTTCTGCAACTCCATAATTACACCTCTAATAGGTCATAGTCAATTGACTAGCACTGAGTAGGAATATCCTAAACCTGGGAGGCATTTCTTATTTACCTATATGCATGCACACATCTCCAAGACACAAAATTCTGAAATGTAAAAACCAAAAAGAACCAAAATTCATACATTACACTATATTTCAACCAATATATTATGATAATAAAATGAACTGATGTAAACTAAACTATGCTAGAATACAATCCTAACATAAAGAACTTTGTAACCATAAGTCCAACCTATAAGAAGAAGTACTATGACTAGTGTTTGTTACCATAGGAACACCTTGACTTTATTGATCTCACGTGGAAAAATCAATCCCATCATATCCTAGGAATCCATCAAAAGGTCTATTTTATACACAAGACAAGACACTAGTGGGGAACGACCATGTAGGGTGAGTTTAACAATACTCAGTGGGACACCCTAAAACAATAAATTAAAAAACAAGAGAAATATATAATCATATCCACACAGTATATGTATACAACCCATGTAACAAGAATAACTAGATATACTCAAATCAAGGAACAAAATATAGAGTTTTTTCACAACCACTTTATGAAAACACTTGGAATTCATCTTGACGATTACATGAATCACTCATCTGTAAGTAAAAACAATTATGCTTGATAACACTGATGACATCTGTATGATATGTATTGTTCATCAGTAAAATTTATGAGAGAGATACACTGATAGATATGAAAAGACATATATAATACGCATATCATGTTCACATATAGGTCTATGGGGTGATACCAAAAACTCCACATGTATTAACTCGATAGGTAGTGGATCGATGCTTTGTGAAGTTGGTTATGTCAATAAAGAAGAATATACCTAGGGAATAATGAATGAATCATGGATCCTACTCCCGTCCTCTCAGAGGATTCTAGAAACTCTATCCAGGAAGTCCTACTGAAGGGATAACACTCCTATGTGTATGAAATGATACTCACCAACCAGCAGTAAATGATAATGGCAATGAAATGTATCCATAATTTTCCATGATATAGAGGACATGTGATTCAATATTTGTAAAAAGGTATTCATGACATATAATATGGTTTCACACCATGTCCCTTTACCCTAGGTACATCTCTTATAAAATTACATGTGTAATTCCAAAATGTGTTTTGTAGAAGATGGGTACACATCGTGTTGAGGGGTCACACACCATGTCCTTACATCCATGGTCTACCCATGTACACCATTTGTGTGCTAGTAAAATATGTTATCTTGTGTCTCTATAACCATGTTCATGTATGGGGTAGTCTCTTTTCATGGACTACGCTAATTCACGTTGTGGGGTATACAATGTGTAGGAATCCCATGAACTCCACCATGTTCCCATATATCTACCGATATTCATGAAGAGTCGTTGGAAATGGCATACAAATCATGTGATAGGGTCATAAACTTTGTGAAATTTAATTACCACCATAAACTCCAGTCTTTGATCATTAGGGGTCACACACCATGTAACCTTGAGTTATATGAAGTTTTCATTGAGATTTATGAAAATTCCATTTTATTCATTTTATGCATTGGTCGATCATCTAGGTTCATTTCCAGTGGTCTGTTCACCTTGAAATACAATATCGAGGGTCGTAAAATCACTCTATCAAAAAATCAAGGTATTCTTGGGCATCAATAGTCTAGAAAAAACATTACATCCATACATTTCTAAAATCATAAAGAAAATTATCTCCAAAAATTCTTCAATTTTCCCATCACTCTCACTGTCACACCTATTCTAGGTCATCCTATTGTTGGATAATAAAATAAGGATCGATGTTCCATGAAATGATGGGGAAATGATCACTTATTCATAAACCCATATTGAATGACGAAGACATGTATATAATGGGGGAGATAATTTTACATGGAATAGACATGATGAACAATCCTCGAACATTGTTTATTTTGGCCTTGATCCATTACTATAAGAATAATCAACAATATGATCAATATAATAATCAACCTAGTAAATCCCATAATTAAAAACCATCCTGCACGAAGAACATAATTTTTGATCAACCTGTTCATCAGTTTTTTCATATTAATCATCATATCTATGAACATAGAAATGAATATCAAAACATCAATCCGTACTTTGCAATTGGAACATTCACTATTTAAGACCAATTACAGTTTTACAATATCTTTAGTAATTTACTTCAATCCATGTCTTTATCATTAACACTATGAAAATTCTCCAGGGTTTTTCTCCAGAGCCTCCATGGAATTTCTTAGTTTGTGAACAGAACCCAGGATTCCTTCTTGAAAGAATTAAAAAAACAAAAATGAATTGTATCATAACTGTTTTAATTAAACCATAAAATAAAATAAATTCATAATTTTTTTATTCATTAAGAATTCCCAAAAAATCATTTAAAATCTGACACGTGCTGGCTGATGATTGGACTCACCTAGGGTAAATCTGCTTATGTGAATGCAACCGTCCCCTCAATACTCTAATACGGGAACACATTTACATGTTATTCCATTATTTCAAGAAAACTATATGCATATTCTTATTAATGTTTTTTAATTTTCATAAAATTGTTCCATTAACACTGAGCTTTAGAATCAATCATCGTCTTAGCTGCTGGTTACAATTTTTACCCATTTAAAATTTAAAAATAATTCATGAAAAATCAAGGACATTACAATTATACTCAAATATATTTTCATTAGAATAAAATCATTCATCCCAAAAACGATATTTTTAGATCATTCTATATATAATTTAAAGGTGGAAGGTTTCAATATAATCTTATAGTCATGTTTTCATACAATGATAACTTCCTCTATTATATTCAGGCGCCACCTTATGAAACTGTCTATTGAATGCACTGTAGATATATAACATGATGGAATGAAGTTAGATAATGAACTATATTGGGACCCAAGAATCCTGGAAAAATTTAAGGGATGTTTATGGATATTTATTAACACGTAATGAAAACAATTATTTGACAAACAATTAATGTTGGGAATCATCGGTCACATCTGCAGTTTGATGTTGGTGACAATGTGTTTCTATATATTGATCAACGAAATTATTTTATGATATTTTAAGGTAAATGTTATAGGATTACAAGTAATATTGAATGAATTGATATTCCTGATTGAGTTGGTATGGTATCTTATAATTTGGAACATTCACTAAATATAACTCAATTTCATGGTGTATTCCCTGAATAAATACTGAGGAAGTACATAAATTACCTCTAACATGTATTAAATTGAGTTCATACCACTAGAGTAAGAAATACCTTGTTAATAAAACCTGGTGAGGATTACAAATTTTAGTGAGAAACTGACACAAAACTTGACCAATCACTTAGTCAATGGTTTATTGAGAAACAGCTAATTTGAGAAAGCTATATAAGAACCTGGGGATATTATGAGGTAGAAGAAACCCAAATTAATTATATATTTGTAATGTAAATATGATATTGAAATTATTTTTAAGGTTTGTTAGAATGTTAAACCTTGATATTTTATGAAAAATATTCAAATAGTTTTTTTATATGACAACTTGTGTTATATGAAATACCGATTTTGAACAAACCATTATTTACTACTAAATTTTATTATTTAATGATAATGTTATAACATATCAATTAGATTGGAATATATTAATTATAATACAAAAATTATTAAAAATTAATGGTTCACGCATATATATATATATATATTCATTGGGTTTAAAATGATTATAAATGAAAATAAAAAACATTTGAAAGTAAAAGGAATTTATTTTTGAAAAAAAAAACAATTTTTGTGCTTGTAATATGTTTTTATCTTAATTAATATATATATTAATTATTTATGAATGATTTTAATGAAATTTAAATTGATTATATTTCCCCAATAAATTTTTCATTCAACTAATATTTCTTCTATGCATATGACATCAATAAAACATGTTTTACGTTTCAAAATTATTTTCCTCTAAAAACATTATTAGTATACTTTTTAAATTTTTTTAAATTAGTGTATTCCACTAATTGATAAAATATATTAAAAAATAACATTATTTTTAAATTCAACATGTAAAAATATTATAACATATATTTTTCAACATTTTATTGAATGTTTATTTTTTTGATAAATTGATAAAATTATTGATTTTATTTAAAATTATCTTCTATATTTAATGATTTTATGAAGTTAAATTTAAATATAATGTTTTTTAGTAAAAAATATAGTTCAATTATCTAATTATAATTTGAATTTATTTCATTTAAATAATTTTTGTATTCAATTATGATATAATGTTTTAGATTTAAGAAAATATTTTCATTGGAAACCCTCATTTTCATCCCATTTGTGGGATTCATTATAAATTTAATTATGCAACATATGTGGATTGAATATGTTAATATTGGTTCTAAATTTGAATCAAAATAATTAATATTATTTAATATTATTGACTAAAATTTTTGCCAAAATGAAAAGAAAAAATAGTAAGAATATGTTACGATAGTAAAGGTTACAACTGATTTACCATTGTTTAAATTAGAGGGAGAAGAGTTAAAATGACCTAAAACTTGTATGTGTTGTATTTTATTGAATTATATAGACCATATATCATATAATATTTCTTAATAGTCCATTTTGAGAACTATTTTATAATAAATTGACTTGAAATTATTGTAAAACATTAACAAAATATAGGAGTGCCACTCACCTCAATAATATAAGGACACACACACTACTACATCTCCAAATATCATGATACTATTTTAATCCAAAGTCAACAAAAATAACTTACTTAATTCAATAAACATGATCTATATTCCCTAGTATGATCATAAAACCATCCTATGATGTTTTAGTCATAAATCTAAAATGGTCTTTCAATAAAGATTCATAATTCCTATCCTAGAATTTTTTTTAAAAAATCTTCTACCTCCATTAAATATTATTTAAATATTATAAAATAATAAAAATAATATATTAAATAAAATGATATATTATTATTTTAATGGGTTATCTTACTTTTATCTTCTCTTAAATCAAATTGGAAATGAAGCTCTCAAATGTGTGTACAGTGGACTACAACCTCATGAACCGATATAATTTGGTATACATAACTAACTCACCTGGAAGGATGAATGATTTATTTATTATATATATATATATATTATTTATTACAAAATTGATGTTATTCAAATATAATATCACATATTCCTCAATACCATACATTTCCTCAGAAAATGAAAACATTGCTCGTTCGTGTGTGTGGACTACCACCTCCATGAAGCGATGATGTACATTTTTCAATTTAATTTTACATGGACCGTAATAAATTAATTTTTAATGATTATAAATAAAATATATAATATAATAATTATTATGTAATAATGATTTAATATTTACCACATTGTTTTCATCCTTTGATATTTGAAATAGTGTTCCTCAAGACGAACGTCCCATCGTCTCTATAAATGATGTTATTAATTTTTCTATATATACATTTATGAATGAATATCAATATTTATATAATGAATATATATTATTTTTATATAATTATTATCTTTTTAGTGATTATTTAACTATGATCCATATAAAAATACTACAACAGTCAAACCCAAATATTTAAGAAAAACAAAGAAGATATCACATGGAACATTGGTTTTATTAATAGATTGTAAATAAACAAGTCATATAATATTTAAAATAAATTATTTATCTAATAATATATATATATATATATATATATTATTTTTATATAAAATATATATAACAAACCTATATTTATTATAAATGAGGTTCCATAAGTAATGAAATATGTTTGATATAATTTAAGGTATTTCTTTCTCACATTTATTTCTGTGAGACATATTCCTTGTTCACCAATTATTTAATTTATGTGTTTTAAATTCATATCATGAATATTTTTTATAGAAATTATTTTATAAATTATGGTTATATTAATATACATATATTATTATATATTTCAAGGGGAATTTGATTCAAAATTTACCAATCTGGTGTGGGATTTATGATACATTCTCGTTGTTTATAATGATTGTTTTCTATTATGCTTATAATGATGAAATTTCATTATATACCTCTCAATAATATATGTAATATTATTATAATATATTTATTTATTGAAATTTGATGTTTTATTTTTATTTCCCTCTTTTATTTCCCACGAGACCAAAAAGTGTTCTTATGTAAAATCAACTACATTTGTCTCTTCGGTCAAAAGAATTTTCTCTTAAATTACCATGTTTTATAAAGCGGTTTGAAGAATATTTTTACAATAGTTCTATTATATTTCAATGTATTTTTTTCCATTTTGTAATTATAAATAAATTATTTTAATTAAATATTATTTTTATTTTATGATTTAGGTAAATTTTATATTTTATTGAAAATATGAAACAAATATTTGTTAAATATATATGATATGAAAAGAATTTCATGTCAATTTAACCACAAAATAATTTAAATCCTTCCATAAATGTTTCAAAGTCTATAATATAAATAGTTTCTTTAATATTTTTTTATTCTTATAATTAGAAAAACCGGTTTCAATCGAAAAAGATTATTTTCTTCAAGTTAAAATCCTAGAGATTTTTTATAATAATTTGAAATCTAATATGACAACCATTGATATTTAATAACCATAACTAGGGATTTTATCCAATGATATCATCTTTCTTATTTCTCTAGATCAAAATGATTATGATGAAAATATATTTAGGTATATCATTCTTTTATTCAATGGGTTATCTTCTACGTAAATGATGTAATGATTATAACACTTTTTTTTGATTGGTTATTACATGATGACATGATTATAAAACATATTTTATTTTCACTATCTATTAAAATATGAATTCATAATTATTTTTGGAGAACATTTTTATGATTTTAATTTGGTGATATGTGATCTTAGATTTATAAATCATTCCAATTAATTTGGTAATGATTAATATATCATGAGATAAATAGGAATGGAATAAGAAGTGATAAATGTTTTGAAATGGAATCTATCCATTTGAAATATTATTGCGAGTTATCCTTGACTACTATCATGGATTGTGGGGTTAATCCATAATAATTTTATATTATTATAATTGATATAAACTACTAAGAAAATAATTTTTTGTTCTTATGAGTAAAAAATAAATCTATGTCTTATGCCAATGTTATTCTCTAAAGGATTATGTTTTTTTATTAAATTATAATTCATATATTATGAAATTATACAAATTATGAAATGACAATAGATAAATATATATTAAATCATGGTTATGGATTTAAAATGTTGTGATCATGTTCTCAAATCATTATACACCTGTAATTTTTATGTGATCATTGATATATACCTTGTTTACCTTAATTAAGTATCTAGTATCACTCCTTATTATGTTTAAATTTACCCATGTCAAAAAGGATGTTAATAAGTATGATATGTAAATAAGGGTACTATTTATGATTATCATGGTGGGAGAAGATTTTTATATCTCACAGTCAACTTTATTATGTTTCTATGTTTCCAAAGGCACGACACATATATGATTATTATGTGAATTTTTGGGTTATATAATTGGTATTAATTCATTATGATGATATATGTATGCAATAACTATACGAGTTTCTATATATCATCTTAAAATGACCACCCCACAAATCCTTAATCCTTTTTGTAATAGAGTTATTCCTATGTGTAAAGTAAATATTCATAAATCACTCATTCTCATTTATATTTCTTTAAGTCATACAATTCTATGTTAATATTTATTATAAAAATTCTAAAATATTACCATAAATTTAAATAATATAAAAAATCTTATTATCATCAGTGAAAATCCAATATCCACCTTCCCCATTCCATTGATTATTTATAACAACATTCTTTTATTTTTGATGACTACCGCCTTCCAAAATCCATGTAATTTTTTTTTCATATGCACCATCTATGGATTGTAAAATGATTTTATTTAATGAATACATATGATATCTATAAAATTTCAATGTATTTTAAATGATATATAAATAATTACCATTGTCACGTTCAATGAAAATTGAAATTATACTCCACGTTTATGTGCGAACTACCCCTTAAAAGAGAAAAATGTTATATGTTCCATCACATCCAAATATCGATCGTTCTAAAAAATAAACAATTAGTAAATAAGGTATTATGTCAGAATATATTTTAGGAATATTATAATTAAAGGATAATATAATATAAAATTATGCTTCTAATTTAATATACTGATATACATAAATTACTATAAACATGTTGTTCATGGATTTTATTATCACAATGCAAGACCATTAGTTCCATTAAATGAACATGAGATCACAAAATTAATTGATGAAAAATAATTGGAATATATTTTATATTATTTCAATAATTAACAAACATAAAATGTTGGGTTTTAAAAAAACCATTATAATATAATGGGGAACAATAATAATTATCAACACATGATAATAACAATGCACATAAACTAGATAATGAATGTATAAAAATGTTTTTAATTAGTCATAAAAAATAATCCAACATAATATTAAGAATTTGAAATTTCTAATTATGATGGTAATTTCAATATATATTATATAAAAGAATTTAGGGAATCTATGAATAAAT
Source organism: Viscum album (assembly GCA_963277665.1). NCBI lineage: Eukaryota > Viridiplantae > Streptophyta > Magnoliopsida > Santalales > Viscaceae > Viscum > Viscum album. Next base: position 879,232,225 of record OY728148.1, on the reverse strand, counting down.
GTAATGTTTTTTATACTCAATAATCAATTACTGTAAGTAAGATTTTCATTCTAAAGAAATTATAGTATAAAGTAAATATATTTATTCAATAAATTAATTAAAAACTAAATAATAAACATTTATAAATTTAATGTGATTAAATTACTTCCGTTATTTTTTTTGACATGTCAAAATTAGCATAGTGTGATTTAGACAAAAAAATTATTAAACATATCTTTTTAGGGGAGAATGGTGAAAATAAATATTTTACCGATAATATAAATTTTATGAAATTATATATATATAAGAATGAAGTAAAAGATTATGAAACTTTATTATATATAAAAAATATATTCAAAAATACATATTATGAATAAAAAAATCAAATTTTGATCTTATAAATATATACTTATCAAATGAAATCAATGTAATGTTGTTATTAAAATAAAAATTGTTTTTTGTTCTTCTATTTTACACAAATGATCAAATAAAATTCTTAAGTTTTTCTTGGGTTGGAGATAAAAATAAGAATTAATTTATGTATCAAAATAAAATTAATTCTATTTGAATCATCAATATTCATTATTATTATAAAAAATCCTTATTATTCATAAAGAAAAATTAATCTAAAAATGGTCTTTATTGTTTTTATTAAAATATATTAAAAGAAATTATTAAAATTTATAGATATTTAATATTTAAAAACTGAATCATTATTTATAATAATAATATTTAATATTTTTTATTATGGTTAACAAAATTTTTTTAATGAATTATATCAATGGTAAATATTTATCACTCTTTTTGGGGTTAACTGAGATTAAATTGAAAAAAAAGTATGAAATTTTTTTAGGATAATAGATGTTATCTTTTAAATTACATTTATTGGTTTTATTCATACATTTACATTATCATATTTTAATAAATGATACTTTTTATACAAATTAAATTAGTAAAATATTTGTTATATAATAAATTTTCAACTATTTATATGTTTCCTTTCCACCCCACTGATAAATATGAACTTTCTTCACTCTCATATAGACACTACTTCAGACAATTATCCTAACCATGAACTTCAAAAATAACATAAGAACATAATTTTACTTCTCTAATACTTTATGGTCTCAAAAAAAAAACGAATTCAAGAAGTTAAAATGTGTAATAAAATGGTGATTTTGAAAGGATGATGTATATTTTCTTACCAATATTTTCCAAGTTCCATTAATTTAAATCATACTCTAAATCCGCAATAAAAAATTAAAATAAATAAATCAGTATAGGAATCATAGTGATATTTTCCTATTTTAATGTTTCATTAATTGGTATTTTCATTCCGTGTTAAAAAAATTAATAAAATCGCTTAATCATAAGTACAGACTATCGTATCCACATATAACTGAAATTCCTTTTTCATCATGACTTCATTTGGATGGTTGCAAAGTTGGAATTAGTAAATGTATGTGATATTTATTACAAAATAAATATTTGGAATAAAATAATATACTATATACATTTTAAATCTTCTACTTGTATAATCATTATAATGTGGCTCATAGATATCTGTGGATAACATAAAGAAGAGACATGATCAATTTTTTACCTTATTACCTTAAATAGATGATTATAAAATTGATTTGAATAAATAATAATTATGTTAATAAAATTATTAAAATTTGGGATATGTTAAAAAAATTCACAATCCATTTGATGATGTTCAATATACTGATGTTTTCTTGGATAAATTGACAAAGAAACCTTAATTTATCAGCATACACTATATTTATAAATGAAATTATTTCAAATGATAGGAAAAAATCATATCAAATGTAATTTATTAGAAACAAGTTCCTTATATGTTATTTAATAAACCCAAATTAATTAGTCGAGAGCATGTAGTGAAGAAAAAAATAAGGAATCCCATGATATGTTTTTTCATCTAAATTCTTTTTTATTAGAATAAATTTTATATTATGGCCCAACATTCATATATATAGATTATTAACGTTATTTAAAATCTAACTAATATTTGGTATTTTTTCATCATTAAAATTTCCATGTAAAAGATATATTAAATAACTATTATGAAACCCCATATATATTTATTATTCTATATCCATGGATAGTTTTCTATATTATCATTAATATTATACTCCCATTATCCCTCAAATATACAATGTATTTTTTAATTAATATCTGACCTTATATCTTCTCTTATATTAGGAATATTTTTCCTTTAAATATATTTTTATCAAATAATATATGAATGATATTATATATTCCGTAGTGATTAATTAAGGAATGATTTAAAAAATTGATTTAATTTTTACGGTTCTATTTTCTAAAATTTTTAGAATATTTATAATTTATTAGTCATTAATTTCTCTAAAAATGTATTAATGTTATTTTATTTTTAAATATCTATAGAGTACCTAGTTTTTTCATTCATCATAGAAATTATTCATTATTTTTATTCTTCTATAGGTTTCAATTTCCTTAATAATAAATTAAATTTCCAATATTCTCATCATTTTTATTTCATTATATTACAATAGAGGGAACATTATTTTGAATATTGCAATAAAAAATTTTATAATTTATCTAAATGATCATTTAAAAAAACTACAATCCCAGTAAAAATTTATATTTTTTATGTTTCTCATATATTTTCTTCTCTTATTATCAAATGAAAATCCTATTTTTACCTGTTCATTTCAGATGAATTTATGGAATTTATTCATCCATTAAATAATTATACATTATACCTTTTTTATCATTCAAATTATTATTACAGTGTTCTCAATCAGTATCCATTATTCATTGGAATTTATCTCAATCCTTATCTATATTTTTTCAGTATTATATATGTATTCAATTTCATGTCCATGAATTTTTTTTACAATTTACCATTTCAGTGTATGGTTTCAATTTAAGGACTATTAATAATAATGACATCTAATATAAATCAAGAATAGTTATGGGATTTATTATTTAATTGATAAGGATATTTATTAATTAATAAGAATTTTTGAATATGTATTATAATAAATATTTAAAATTTAAAGAATACATCAGATATAAGCTTCATTAGGGTGGAGGCTAATTATAGATATCCACTTTTTTAATCGACATGTGTTGTATCTGGTTACTAGTTTTCAGGCACCCCTCAATAATTATTGTTAACATTCTTTGGTTAATGTTTCCCATTGGGTTTTTTTCAAATTAGGTAAATTTAGGAGGTTTTCTAGGAAATTCAAAGTTATCCGAGTGGTACCTCTTGGTTGTAATGCTTTCCCTTCATGGGAACTTGCCTAGGTTCAAGTCCCTCTAGACTCGGACATTGTGTATATAATGCACAGGGCAATTCAAATCCATTTACCTAGCCAGGGAACATGTGGCACACTCTAGGAATCATGGGGCCCCCTAGTGGGAGGTGAGTGTTACCCTTTCACATATTTTATTCCCATGGGGTGTTAGCCGAGTGGTACCATCTAGTTATACTCCTCGCTCTCCGGGGGAACTGTCCCAGGCTCAATTCTTGCCAAACATGGACACTGTGCATATTATTAACAGCACAATTCAAATACAATTGCGTAACCGAGGAACCTTGGATGGCTCTTGGCATAGAGGGGCCCCTAGTGGGAGGCAACTATTACCCCATAACATGTTATTACCCATTCATAAAGAGTTCATTGCTTTAAATAATTAATTGAGGCTTCAACCCCATCCTTTTAACGAAATTGAATCTTCTCACATGATTTTTATTCCACTCTCACATTCCCTCCTGTATAAGGGTAATTAGATAATCTACTTTGGTGGGTCTAAATTTTTTTTCATGAAATATTTATTATAGGTTTTATTTCTTGATATCTATCACCTTTTATCTTTATTAGTGTATGTCATTGTAGGTGTTTTTTTCAGGATCATCAATTAAAAGTAGTTGGTTCCATTTCAGATTTTTCTTATAATGGAAACCATTAATTGACTGATTTGTTTGTAATCGATTTTAATTGATTTATAAAACCATGATTTAATGATAATTGATCATTGAATAGAAAGTGTAATGGATTTTTGGATAACATATAATTAATATTAAATTATAATAAATATTTTTTTTAAAATGAATGAATATATGAAATTATTTTAGATTTTATTTGAGAAAATGGATTTAAATTGAAATAATGAAAACCAATTATTTTTTATTTATTTAAAATCTTGGAATTGACGAAAAAATTACTTGAAATTGAATTTAAATATTGATAATGAATATTTGGAAATGGAATCATAAATGATGCTTTATTTTAAATTATATAATTTTTTCTTTTTCTATTGATTGATTGAGGATATGCTAGACATGGTAGTTATAGGGTTATTTGGGACACAGTAACACTATTACTGATTACCTAGAAATAAATTTATAAGGAAAACTCTAACAAAAATATAGTATTGTAGATCATTTCATCCATCAGATAATGATGACTCCAATTCATCCTGAGCATAAGGGTTGTCTGTGTATATACATAGACATGATCACTAATATGAAATGTGTGATAATCTTATAACTAAAGTCTAATGTACTATAGGGTTGTTGATCATGGTTATTATGGAGATTATTTTGATTACATAAATAACATTAATTATAGAAATATTTTACTCATTCCAAAAAATATATACAATTTATTTTAAATAAAATGATTATTTATGATAGAATTGAAACAGTTTCCTTCCTTTAAAAAGAAGAATGGTTTGTTTTAAATATCTAATTGATATAATATTTCATACCCTATTTCATATAAATTGAATTAATGGTTTTGTTTATTATTATAAAGTATATTTTTGGGTAGTTGGTGGAACCTTGGTGAGATTTAAAGCTCACAGTCTACCTTATCATTCAGGAATTTATAGATTTCCTTTTGTGAGTTTCAAGTAAATGGAAACCACCACATAGTTATGGTGGATATTATTGATCATATAGACCATAGTTTTTTATTTTCATCCTCAAATGTTTATCTTTCTGTTAATTAATGTGATGATGTACTAATTATTTTTTTTATCCCAGTTTGGCTTCAAGTAAAATATATTTTTTGAGTGCTGAGCCTATAGACTTATAGATTTAATCTTCCATTGTTTTGATGAAAATTCATTTCATTTTGAATTGGTATGATAGAAGATGGTAGTCACACACCCATGGGGATAGGAAACCTCTTCATGCATTGACAATGTAGGATTATGTATTAGGGTATTAGGGTATTTTGGATGTTTTGTGTCAAAGTGTTATCTATGGCGTAGGTTACACATTTTTACGTGATGCTAGGATGTAGTTTTGGAAATCATCTCTGTGCTTAAGATGTAATTATGAGTGATTTCATGACGATCTCTCATCGTAATTATCCTTTATTCACCATGGTTTATTTGGTGAAAATCATAGTAAGGAATAATTCAATAGTATTCTAGTCTTTTATTTGAATTTATTAGGATAAATATAAATTCCAGTATTTTATGTATTATATGATGGGACTGATTGTTCTCATTTTCCATGTTTGAGTTATTAATCTTACTAATATTTTTTTTACAACACTTCTCCTTATTAAACATTAATTATTAATTCAATACATAATTTTACACATAATAAAACCTAGAAGATCAATATTTCTATTGTAATTGGGAATTAGGTAATTAAATAACAACTTAAAATAGGGAAGACAATGCTATTACTGAAAACCTCTTTAATAGAGCTCATATTAATACGTTGTACTTAATACTGCAATGAATATACTAGGAATATACATAAGAAATGGGTGCGGTACAAATCCTAGTTAGGGAATAATAATAGAATTAAATGTGGAAAATTATATATTTTAATCAATAGAGATATCAATGAGTAATAAAATGAGTGAGAATCATTAACAAGAACAATGAGGTACGATATAACATGGTAGAAAATATAAACATTGGAAATGAAGAAAAAAACCATAAACAAAGCATTCAATACATATGTTAAGGCTAGTTTCCAAGACACAATGATGGAACAATTCCCATGATGGATTATGTTATGTCTATAATCCCTGGAATGATTTCTCATGATACTAAAACATTACCCAATTAATTGATGCACTATATTATTTTGGATTCACCTTCCACATTCATTTCATTATCATACATAATTATGCCAATTAGAATATAAAGAATGGAATCATTTACCATCACATTTTATTCCAAAATCATGGAGTTTTAAATAAATACATTAATGTCACCAATAAAATAATTTTTGTTACACAGTGTTTAACATTGCATTAAAAAGGTGTATGATTCTCTCTAGACATTTGTACTACATAGAAAACTGCGGTGAAATTTAGGCAACATAATATTGTTACATAAATATTTTTAAAAACATTTTATGAGGTAAAAAGTGGTTTATAATCATTTATAAATGAAATATATAGTATTGGGGACATGAAAAACCTATCACAACACTAGGAAATTGAAATGTAAGGCAAAACATAATGATGGAACTTGTATAATGTTGAAAAGGCAAGGCCCCCATACCATGAGAGTGTGAGTTAAAATTTGTAGAAGGCATTTCTGGAGAACATGGGCGATATTGGGAGGATTATAGATAAGGGATATTAAATTATTTATGTTTTCTACATATGTTGAGTGAAGGTAAATGAGATATTTAGTGTGTTTGTATATGAAAAGATTTGGAATTTGTAATTAATTCACAAACATAGGTTTGGTACTCTATAAAAGAAATAACCAAAACCACAACCCTTAAAATTGTATTTGCTAATATTTTATACCAAATATTGGTGGATTTAATTATTTTGAAAGGAAAGGGTCAAGACTTATTAAAATGAAACCCTTTATGATGTGGTGGTAAGTCACACTCTTAATGAAATTCTTTTAAAAAATTAAATCTATTATTGGATTTTGGTGTATTCATAAAATATTTTTAAAATTAATAAAATAAACATAAAATCAAATTCTATTAAAAATAAAACATATATTTTTTCTTTTATACACTTAATATTATTTATCAAATCACTTTGGGATAATTATTGAATCATTATATGCCCTGTCTGTTTATACAAGGTTTAATTTATGCACAATAATCCAAATATCTCAAAAATTATGAAAAATTTATCATTGGATGATTTTGAAGTTATGATTCCAAAATAATATTGAATTTTTCGAAATAGTTTTTTAAATCTGTTTATCTTCAATTTTAATAATATAATCGACATTTATTGATAAATGTTGTATTTTCTTTGAAAAATATTTTTTAAAACCCTTACAAAAATTGTATTTGAATTCATAAAAAATATATGATATGTAATTGTTAATAAAAATAGATTATAAAAATATTTTATTAAAATATTATTTATTACAAAAATCCATTAATTAAATATATAATTTTGTTCGTTGAATTTGAATATTACCTGAAAAATACATTTTTTCTTTTTATTGTGTAAAAATAAAAACCGTTTAAAATGTAAAAAATAAAATAAAAATATATTCATTACTCTACACAATACCCATATTCATATTATTAGGTTATTCATAAATATCCCATTAATATTCTGTAAAATTCTCTAAGAGTAAGGTGTGTGACTATGATACTTTCATGATGCCGTTTGGCATAAATGGTTTGGATCATGATATTGAAAATCCTGAACATCTCCCATAAATGGGTTTTCTCATACGTAAGATTTCGGTTCTCATATTTGTTTATATAAATGTAAAATGCTATTCATATCAACCCACTCAAAAAATCTAAAATATGTGTTTTATAGGGTTCAATCTTATAGGTTTAGGCTATCACATTGTTTGTTTATTTCAATTGGATTGGTTAAAACCCTATATTTATAATAATCATATAATCACTATTCAGTGGATATATTTTCAATTGAAATGATATCTAAAAATATATTATATCATATTTATATTGTAAATCAAAATAATTTTATTCATTTTTAACCATAATACAAAATAATATATTTAATTAAATTATATGGATAATTCTATTTAGTAATTTTCAAGTCGTTTCAGTCAACCCCCTTCAGAAATATTAACCTTGGAATTTTTTTCTACACACTAAAATATATAATGGTATCTATATTTTATCACCTCCTATGGTTCCAACATTTCTTCTTCAAACATGTTATTTTTTCACAACACTTTGACATAGAGAATTTTTAGATTCCATAGATCTTTTCCTCTATGATCTACGACCTTCATAGGATGAAAATCACATAATAGATCATTCTACAATGGTACCATATATTGATTGAGTACATGTGTTGGGTATAGTATCTAATTACTGAAGAGGGATACATGTAATACATCATGTATTGGATATTTGTTTGGTGGGCTTTCCAGTTCTAAATCCACTACTCTAATGCGATCAAGGACCCCAGAGGCGATGATGTTTCTTGGACATAGATTTCGCTTATTTGAAAATATCATGACTTATTTCTATAGATATATAAATAGGAGTAACAAGTATCTAACATCAAACTCATTTTCTTTCCAAAAACCTAGAATAGATCTTTGGTTGATTATAAGAATCCATGTTATGTATTTCAATGGTTTTAACCATTTCCACTATTTTATTGACCAGTTAATGACTGTGTTTTTTGTGTTCCCCTACTTCATCCTCACATGTAGGTGTTATACACCTCCTCCCATAAATCTCATTATAGTATTTCAATTGGATTCTTTAAGGGAAACTTCTATTATGTTATAAATTTTCTATAGTAATATGTTGTTTCCATCTTCTATTGGAGTAAATTTAGTATTCTCTCAACAGGTCCATATGTTACTGAATAGTCCAATCATATTGACATTCAATTTGTGGGTGATACATCATCCAAAATATCAACATAGAATTTAGAGTATGTTGTAGATTCTTATTAGATTTTAGGTAAATCTTGTATCTGGGTCTGATACAATAGGCAATAATGTTCCCTAGAGACTCACCACAACTCTTATGTATATCTTGGAAATATGATCGAGTGATAACTCCTCTTAGGCAACAATTAAGTGAGTAGACTTTTCACTAAATCAAAATACAACCTATACAGCATTATATTTTCTAGATATCATTGGAATATCAGTGACAAAGTCCATGGTGATGATTTCCCACTTCCATGTTTGTAATGGTAATGATTACATCACCCCCTTGGATTTTTTTATTTTTCCTTCACTTGATGACATAATAGACGACTTGATGTAAATTCTATGATATTCACCTTTATATTGTCCCACCAATAATGTTATAATACTTCTTGATAAATATTTTTGATTCCATAATGATTAGAAAATTTTGAGTTGTTTTTATCATTTAACCACTCCTATAACTCAGCATTTGATGGTACACATTTTCTTGACCCAAATCATATAACTTCTTCTTCATCAACATTGAGCTATTAGGATTTTACTTTTTTATAGCATCCCCTTTTTTTAATTCCCAAAAAATAACATTGGGCATACATTATCCAGTCTATATGGGACATCTATGAAATTATTAGTGAAAGTATTCAAAATTTTGCTTCTTTATGATTCCCATGTAAATAATTTTATAATAAAATAATATTGGATCCTTATTAATTCAAATCATTTATAATATTTATGGTCCTTTTCTTCTTATAGAGTTTTCCAAATTATTTTCATTCCATGGTTGGAAATGGTTTGAGAGGTCAAAGACATTGATCTACACTAACCATCACCACTAGAGCATATTTTAATCATTATATGTAAATATATAAGTTAGGATCATGTGATCCATATTTGATTCACACTTCTCCACATATTGATATTATTTTAGTCATTTTAATGAATAGATCACTTCATCCATCTATAGATCATGAATTAGGAACTCATTTTCATGGATATTCAATAATATTAATGGATATTCTATCATATTGAGATTTTACATCTACACACAACTCAATCCATTATCCAAAGAATCACTGAATATCATTAAATTTTTTCCATTAATGGGTAGTGTGAGTAATGGTGTAGGGATACAACAATTTTTCAATTCTTTTAATCTCTCGAAACATTGTTTATTACAATAAAACTTAACTCACGTCTACATTATCTTGGATAGACTGATTGTAAATCATAATAAATTTCTCACAAATCAGATATAATACAATGATAACCATATATATATATATATATATATATTAGTCGCACATGTTAGTAAAAAACATCCTTCAATTATGAATATATTTGAAGGGTCTAAATATAACACATTACATGTGACAATATTCCCCATCAATGAGACTTCCTTTAAATAGAACTGAAATTTGTTTTACTTGTCATAATGCATCTCCATTCATATGGTCTTTAGAATAGTGTTGAAATACTCATCATGATCCTCTTTTCTTTTACTATATACTACAATATAATCTATAAAGAATACCACAAATTCTTTTTGGTAATATATAAACTCACTATCCATTAAGTATATTAATATTTATGTAGAAATAGTGAGTCTAAATGGAATTAATATAAACTCATAGTTATCATACATTGCATGAATTGTATTCATGGGGGTAGCGTCCTTCTTCAACATTAAATGATAATATCACATCCAAAGATCCACCATGTAGAAGTATTGTACTCCCCATAGCTGATCAAACATGTCATCAATCCATGGAAGAGGATACATTTTATATATTATTATCTTTTTTGTGAAAATATAGTAAATTTAATGATCTATTGACCCATCCTTCATCATGAAAATGGTGACTGGTGCACCCCATAGTTAATGTCTTTGAAATATGAACCCTTTTCCATATTCTTCGGTATTGGTTTCCTTTTCTTCTTAGGTTCAAAAATAGCTATTATAAATTAATTAACGGTTAATAGATACATCACAGGTTTAATATCTATTGAAAATTCATCCTCTCATCTAGGAAGAAAACTGTAAAATAATTTGGGAAACACTTCACTGTATTCCCTCACAATGTGAATCTATTCAAGGATTAATCATTTTCATATAGTATATAAATTGATCTAGATATGATTACTCATAGGGAAATTATATCTGTGATTAATATATTGCTTCTAAATATGATTCATCCTCTTTTTTCACTTGTACAGATTCATGAATCGATTCATTATACATAGAATATTTTCCATTCAATGATAATTTATGTTTTCTCAATATTGGGAAGTCAATTATATGTGTAAAATTGTAGAAAATTCCTCCAAGGGAAATATCACAATGTTCCCTTGAAAGTTCCTACAAATCATTTTGATAAGTGATGAGTTATTTATATGGGAGGAAATAATTTCCTCATTTTCCATTTTAATCAACTAATATACTTTAATGATTTTTTGGTGGAATGTTAATATTTTACTAATCATTTATGATATAAAGATATTCATAAAACGAGAATAAAAATATACACTATATATAATTTAATGAGTTATTTTCATACCAATCACCAATTAATTTTTGGGATCCACCTCAGTGGTTGATAATGCATAAGCTATCACTTGCTACCATGGAGTTTTTTGGTTGTCTCAAAAAATCCTTGTCTTTGTACATTTATTTAAAAATTTTACTGGTTCATTGTAGTTGATAAAATGAATAATGCTTTGAAAGATTACTAGAGATTTCCCCCCTCTATCATCTTAGTGGGTTACACCTATCAATAATCTCTATCATGGTGTCCATAATTCATGCACCAAAAGTGTTTCCTATTTCCCTATATGAAATTTTATGGGTACTTCATTATGCTCATCTGATATGTGGGATATTGAAATTACATTACAATTTTCCATTTCTCTGTCAGTCCACATGAATTAAAGTCCACTTTCTAAATCTTATCACTATAAAACCATTTATATTTTCCAATCATATTTTTAAATTTGATATCACATCATACAATTTTTTCATATTTATCAATGTCTTAGATCTCCTTGGATTTATATAGAATATGTTTTATCCCACCAAATAAGTGGTCAATCTTACATTCAAGGGAAAAGAAAATGTTGAGAGTCATATTGTGCAATTATTGTGATGTATTTCACAAATTCATTAATAGATTTGCTATATTTTTTCGTAAGGGAATTTAAATACTATTAAATTTTATGTTAGAGAATGTGGAAAAAAATTTATAGAAAAAAACTCCACCACTTCAATATGATATCATCCAAATTCATCATATTCTATTCCAATTTCCACCGTTGATCATCATCTCCCTCTATATGATAAATATTCAGGAAAACCTTTTCATTCTTATTACATTGAAAAACAGAGCATATCTTCCCAAGGGAGTTAATAAAATCTTACCTGATTAATTTGTTAGATTATCCATTGAATGTTGGATGCCTTTGTCTCATAATTGACTCAATTGAAACTTGGCCTTTTATAGAGGTCTTTTATAACTCCACATGATCTGGGTTTTGATTAAAATTATTATTCAACTAAGAGAGTATCATCGTAAATGTCACAGTTCCTTCTCCCATTAGGCTGGGAATCTCATTGGGTGGTCAGCACATTTCCCTTTACATTTCATGTTTATTTGATTCCTAAAACATCCAAACATTTGTTAGAATAAATTAAAAATCAGGGATAAGTATTTTTAAATAATTAATCAATGAAATTGAAATTGAAATTACATTAAAGGGATAAATCGTAAATTAAATTTGTTAATAAACTTATTAATTTATAAGATTAAATCAATGTTATCCATGATATAATTTCAATCATATACTATATTTGGAATTTCTTTCAATTATAAATGGTTCATAATGTGATTGTGAATTAGCCAATCATATCCAATGGGAGTGTCAAACCATGTGTGCAGTTTGTCCCATTATCATGCACCAGTTCCCTTTGGAGTCCATCTCAATGTGGTTGTTTTTCATTTTAACCCTATATACATTTGTGTCATATCCACATCCATATATCATATCTCCATATGGATGTATTTTCATAATAATCCATTTAATTTATACTAAAAAAAATTTGAAATAGGTTTTCTTATAATTAGTCTTATCCCTAATTCTTTCTCTAGATTTTATTAATCTTAATACCCAAAATAAATATTATTTTCTTTTCATACCGACTATTACTACTATTCTATTTATTACATGTTAACACATTATTTAATACATATTATTACAAATAATTTAACTCGAAATATCACTAACCCTAGTGGTTTTGTGAATTAGATTCATTATATTGATACATAAAATAGTGAATACATAATAATTACTAAAAACATCATTAAAGTGTTTATTTTATAACTTCATACATACAAATACATGGGATAACATGGGAAAATACATAAAAATTGGTGAGTTATATATGTCATTAAGATAATAAGCATGGTATACCATTTAGAATATAATAAACGTCAGACAAGAGGCATATCAATGGGGGATAAAACAAGTGAGAAACATAACCATTAAAATTGATGAATTATATAACATCATAACAAAAATTAAACCTAGGAAATATTGATAAATGATAAAAATAATGCATCTTAAAAATTGGTTAAGGCTAATTACAAAGACATCATGATGGAATATCACAAACCAAGCTGGGGTTCCATCTAACCCAAAACCCAACAGGGGCCATGTCATGGCCCTATGGGAATTCTGAAAACCCCTAAGCCAGAAACCTATTTTGGGAATAAAAAATAATCTTTGGGAATAATATCAATAATTTTTATAAGACTAAAAAACCAATATAAAAAATAATCATAACAATAAATAAAAAAATCACAAAAAGACATAATAATAATCAGATTCAATGTTACAAAATTTGAACCAAAACCAAAAACACAGAAATATAAATATAACAAAAAAAACTATAAAACCCTCCATGAAAATGGAGAGATATGACCCTCATGCAAGAACCAACATCACCTGTATGAAAAATCATCACTCTAACAGCCAGAACCACTACGACACATTATTCCTTTACCCGGGGCATATGTAAAAAAGTCTACATTCACAAAATGTTTTATGTATGGTGTGACCCAAATCTTAGTAGCATGCCACCCAAAATTAATAACTCCATTAAAAAATTAACATTATAATTAAAATTCACTTTTATATAAGATCCCATGAATAATTTTTAGGAAAAAATTTATAGAATAACTATTCTTATGATATAACATTCAATGAGTCACATTTTTCCACAAACATGATTCAAAAGTGAAATATACACATGGTCCATTGTATAATGATGGATGGCACCACATCACATAAACATCATGTTATAAGATAGAACCATTGGTAAATACCGAAGGGTTGATAACAAAAGTGAGTCATTATAAAACTCATACCTTGGTGAATGATGGTATGGAAATATAATCAATATCTTCCTCATGAACGGTCCAATAGAAGGTATCATCTCAAGGGACTTATCATATCTCATTAATTCGCATGTTTCGTTAGTGTTGTAATCATAAATCTTTTGATGTAAATCTTGGAATTTAAACATTTGGGTTGACTACCATCAATCCACTAGAATAATTTAGGCTTTCTACTTCTGAATCAGGAGAATAATATTTATAATTTTCCTCATGAGATATACGAGATTCAATTTATTCTCAATACCATTCCCCATATCCCACAAATTCCCGCATTCAAAAATCAATTCCAAGTAAGTAGAACATATAAGGAAATCACTACTTTCACCAACCATCACATAAAAATCAATATATTCTATAAAAAACACATTCCATTTTTCACACTAATCCCATTTAAAAATAGATTTTCCACCACATTAAAAATTCATAAAAACTCTTTTGGAAACATAACATGAAAATCAAAGAATCTATATAATCATTTCTCATAGCCATTCCGAATTCAAATCTATACCTAACACAATTTCATTTTCACAGCATGTTACACATGATTTACATAATTCCAAATCACATTTGGAGATGTAAAACAAAATACAACATGCAAAAATAATTTATTCTCCTTTAAAAAACATCATTCTTATACATTTGTACATTAAGTTCTATTAAAATCCATTTCCCAACATTTTAAATATAAAAAATTATATAAAAAATCAACAAGAAAAATAATAAACAAATAATAACCATATTCCTTCAAAATTACTATTTTTATCATATATTTATGTCAAAACCTTTCCAAAACATATTTATCACAAAAATATTAATTCTATAACACATTTGTAATGCCAAAATATCATAAAAAATGTAACTAAAATTGTTAGAGCATGGAACCACCTACCTCACAGTTGAAAAAATATATAATTTTTTTCTAAACCACTATAACAACTCCGAGAACCAAAAAAGAAAATGATTAAAAAAACATCAAGATCTCACTTAAAAAAATATCAAACCCTTCCTAGCTCAAACATAACTATGGAAAATGATAACACACGAATGAGATGAAAGAAACCATAGAAATAGGGTATATTCAAGAGAGGAACCATCTATGTGATGAATCCTTGAATAATCAAGTTCAAAAATTCCCAAAGATTGATCCTTAAGTGGTCTATGGAATATTTGAGGAGGCTCTCATGGATACAAATTCGTAGTGGAATAGATGTGAGAAAACAAAGGTAATTCTCCTGTTTTTTAATGTCTAGGACAACATACATGATTTTCCAAAAAAAATCCAAAATCTATGGAAACAGTGCATCCCACAATACCTTGGATAAACATTACACATGGTTAGGTTGCATAATTTACAATGAGCACTAATACTGATTTACCCACTTTCCAAAAATACCAGAAAGGTCACACAGTTCCCATAATCAAGTTCCAACAAGGCATACCTACTACTTTACTAAAAAACCAATTTATTCATTACAAATAAAAAAACATTGGACTGACAATTCCCCTGACCAAGAAATATGTCTTCCTATGGAACGTCCATCCAAGGTTTGATCTGAAAAAAATGGTACTCCTCTAAAACATATGGATATTATTAATTAAAAAAAATTGTATAAATAAATAAAACTATAATGGAAGTTTATATTTATAGGATTAAATTCTTGAGGCAATAAAGGAATCCCTACAATACACATTTTTTCAACAGAATGTAACAACACCTCTAGTTAATAGATAAAATAAAATGAATTCTCACAACACATAATCCAACCACTCATAACAAGAACACATTATATATTACCAAACATAAATATAACCCCTTGAGAATAATGAACATATGAAACCTAACAATCCCTCGAATAATACCTCCAGAACAGTTCTTCCTAAAAATCAATGGGTGTACTCCAACCCCAATGTTTTCTCAATAGATAAACTCTAAATGTGATTGATCAAAATTTGGATACCCACTTCCTAGGAAACACTATAAGATAAAACAAATTATCAATATGGGGAAGCCCAAATGGACTCCACAACATTAGATACGAACACACACTGTTTTACTCTAGATAAAATTTCAACAAGACCCATGGAGGGTCTTCCCCCCATGAAAACCAAACAGCTTTACCGAACATAACATATTGAAATAGGAAACCCCCATTAGTCAAGTTATTAACTTCCTATACAAACAAACAAACACAAGCCATCAATCCCCTCCACCTAGGCTCCGATTATAGGACTCTATCCCAAGAGGAAAAAATACATAATTTATCATCCCCACGAGACACAACCATCTCTAGATGATCATAATCCCAGCCCAAAACTAATTCATAAAGTAAAATCACATAATGCAAACCAAACAGAGATCAACATCAAAAAGTATCAACAACTAGAATCTCAAGAGTATGAGACTGTAATTCTTCATTATAAATATTGAAAAAATTTCTCTACCTATAAGTTTAAAAATAAATAAATAAAGACTAAACAACGATTCCCCAAAGGGAAAATTTTCACAATGAAGAAAACACCATAGGAAACATAAATTTTACCCATTCTAGAACTGGAGACAAAATCTAGACCAATGTCCCCTAACATCCTAAAGATTTATAACTATGCACAAGCATCACTTTGAAGCCTATGAATAGAGTCTTATGGTATGAAGTATCTAGTGTATGGTATTTAGAGCGTAATAAAACTCAATCTGAACACAATATCTTCTTTCCAGAAGAATCTGTATTGAAATATAGGAAGAACCAATAGGAAATAGTACACCATGGAGCTCACTTCTCTTTAACAAGGAAATTTACCAAGATGAAAATTTGGGGACACATATTTATCATACTCTTTCATCGTAATGAGAAGCCACAAGAACAAAGAATTCATTATAGAAAACTCCATTTGAAATGGATATATTTGTAATTTATGAAAGAAAAATGCGATCTGATTGAAAAAAATGTTCTCAAAATAGTCACAATACGACTCTTATATTCACCCTGATGATTTAGAATAACAATAATTCTTAAAACTAGGACTTATGGATGTAGTCTTGATGTTTGAAGAATCTCTTAACTCATAGTCAAAAGCTGATAACCCCTGATTAGAACTCCTTATCTTTGTTCCATAAGAATCCATAGTGGAATCCATGAATAGCCAATAGACCACAACGAACCATAGAGCTCACTTCACCTCAACAAGGCAATTCACAAAGAATATGATTTAGGGGAAAGATATGTATCATTATCTTTCATCGTAATGAAAATAATAGAAAACACACAAAATTCATGGTAGACACTCGTATTTAAAATGGACAAATCTTAAATATCTAAAATAAAAACAATCTTCCATATAAACAAAAGTTCTTAAATAAGTCACAATCTAACTATTATATTTCAATCTAAGAGTGAAACCCCCCAAACCCCACTAGAAAAAACCATTATGAATAATTAATCACACATAGGAAGGGGAATCAATCTAATACCATAAACCCCAACAATTTATCTTAGAGGAAGATAACAGAAGATCAGAGGGCCTTTTGAACATCATGGAAAGCACCAAAAACATTTGGCCACTTTTCATTTTACATATAATAATTCAATTCACCATTTCTAGGTCATACATTCATGTATAATGGTGGAAAACATCATCATTCAATGACTCAATCAACTCGTGGAAACTATAGATTCTTTAAATTATTATATTTCCATTTTTCCACTTTAAGATGACACTCTTGACCATGGGAACGACGATGATTGAATATTAAAAACTGAACAATATATTATATGGGTTGATAAATTAGAGTTTCTGTCAATAGTGAACCACCTACAGCTCCACTTTTAATATCCATCGAATCTATGGTCTGTACACTAGCCAACTAGAAACCCAAGAACTCAACAAAACTAATCCATCAACCAAAAAATACAAACAAAAATTCCTTACATAACATAGAATCCAACTCAAAGCCTTCACAATTTTTTAAATAAACAACTAAAACGTACATAAAAAAAAACCAATCGGCAATAACTCAAAATTAATACACCATAAAAAATAGTGTTCTCAAGCTCAAAACAAATCTCAAGAAACATCCCCAAATTACGAGGATATACACCATACAACTACTAGTTATAAAAACATCAAATATTCTGTCAAAATAACATTTGAAAATAAAAAAATATTTATGGTTTGTACACTCAACAATGACATTATTAGGAGACTCACACCTGAATATTATTATTCCAAACTGGGAACTCATCCACTCATGTCATCAAACATCGACATCCCATAAAATTTTCATGCATATGGAAACTCATAGAAATACCACAGGGAAAAAATTCCTATTTTACAAGTTGAATCATTCAATCCACAGAAACAACTTTTGAATTTACATCCCAGTTTAAAATTCATAAACATTTTCAATCTCTCACTGACCTCAACATAAAAATCCATTTTTAGACTCCACGTATCAATCTGTTTCATCATTCTCATTAAAAACATTTATGGATTCTACTAAAAAACCATTAAAAAATATTCAGAAGATCAATAAATATAATTATACCAAAATAAATTCTTTTTAAAACCCATATGTCCTTATTTAAAAAATGTTTCCCCAAAAATTCTCGAAAATGAATTCTATTTTTACACAAATGTTTTTGTTAAACACCATAATTAAATTATAAAAACCCAATATAAGTAAAACAATCCTCATTTTACCCAAAAAATTATTTTATAAAAAATACACTATCTAAAGATTCCACAAAAATTATTCTAAAACCATATTTTAGAAACCTTTAAAACCAAATCATTTTTAATGTAAAATCAAATATTAATAATATTCAAACAACAGTTTTGAAAACCATTTTTCTGATCCCAAGAAGTAGATAACAAATTCATAATCTAGAAAGTCCTAAAACAATTCAAAAATAAAACTAGATTAGATGGGTGGCATTAATATATGGTTACCACCCCTACTTAAATCGTACCAATATCACATGGTGTAATCTTAAGCCATGTCCCTAGAACAACATGGATGACTAGGCTATTTACGGTCATTAAGACCACCTTCCCATCTCCCATTTCATTTATTAATCACCATAAAAACCCAAATATCCAAATATAATTTCACATAATGCATGACTTAATATGAAATATTAAAGATAATTTAATATGGATTATTATGAAGAATAGTTTTATTTTGGGAATTATGTAAATAAATACCAATATAACATAGGGAATACATCACCATTATTGAAAAATCCATAACATGGTTATCTTTTTGCTTCTTAAAAAAAATTAGATAAACTAGGAACATACATATGAAAGGGGTGATCTATAATGCCATGTAAGTGAATAAACATAGAGTGACATGACGAAACTATTATATGTTAGACCATAGGAATATCAATTGGGAATAAAATAGGAGAGAATCATAATCATGGAAAATAAGGCATATATAATTGTATACAATAATGGAAACATGGGAAAAATAGAAACAACATAAAAAAATGAATAATAAAAATATTTTGAGTCTATCTTCCAAGACATCATAATGGAATATCATGAATCTAGATAGGGTCCCATCTAAGCTAACACCCAACATGGTCCGTGAAATTGGCCTAAGGGATTTCACAATCCCCGCAGGATAGAAAATAGTGCTTGACTATCATCAATATGCATTAGTAACAATTTAAACTATTTGTAAAAGAGAAATAAACAACATAAATACACATCAAAATAACAAATACAAATCTAAAGAAGAAAAAATAATTTACAAGGTAACAGTTTCATAATTTTATTGAAACCCAAACAAACTATAATTTTAAAAAAACTAAACTCTCCAAAAATAACTCCATTAAATAAAATAGATATCACCCTCATGCGGAACGAAACACCACCTTCAAGAAAAATGAATAACTCTAGAAACCAGAACCACCATAGAACAACATTCTATTACCTAGTTTATATTTAAAAAAACTACATACACCAAAATTTGAATCTAGGATGTGAAACTAATCCTAATAGGATTCCAAACAAAATAAAATATTCCATTATAAATCATTAAAAAAATTAATATGAAAATTAATATAAAGTACATTGAATCATTTTTAGGGAAAAAATTTGAAAATAACTATTAATAGGGAATCACATTCAATGAAAACCGTTTTTAACAGTATTTTATCAAAAATTATATATGAACTAGTTATAACATTTTTCTATGGATGGGACAACATCACATATGTATCAAGCTATAAGGGAGAACCACAGGTAAAATTTGAAGGGTATCAAACACAAGTGAGTCACTAAGAACCTAATTCATTGGTGAAATAGGGTATTGAAACCCTAACCAACAACTTTCACAGGAACTATCCACTATCAGATAATAATCTATTGTCTTAGTGGTCTCCAATAATTACCCATGTCTAGTTAGAGTTGTAATCATCAACCATTCTATGTGAATCTGGGCATTCCCACTTCTGGGTCAACTAGAGTCAACCCACTATAAGAATATGGGCATGATACTTCTGAATGACATGCATATTATTTCTAGTCTTCCTACCTATACATACACGAATTTATTTGTACTCAATACCATTTCAAATATCCCAAAAATTACCATATTCAAAAATCAATTCCAAGCATTAAAAACACAAAATGAAATCACTACTTTAACAAAACATCACACAAAACCCACCACATTCTATAAACAAAAAACATCCCATTTTACACAAACCAAAACCTTTTGAATACACATTTTCCTCATCTTTCAAAATTTCTAAAAACCAATTTGGAAATATCATAACAAAATCACACAATAAATCCAATTATTTCAATATTCCAATCCACCCATAAACAAATTTTATTTCCATAATATTCTAGTAATCATTTACATAATACAGAAATCAAATTTAGTGGTTGAAAACAAAATCCATTATGAAAAAATAATTCATTATTCTTTGAAAACCCACATTCAAATACATCTTATCCATCTGTGTCCTTCAAAATTCACATCACAACATTTTCATAATTATAAAAATATCCCATGACGAACAACAATAAATAACATAATAATAATAACCATATCTTTTCAGAAATCCCATTTTTATCACATATTCATTTCAGACTATTTCCAAAAAACAATTTCCCAACAAATAATTATTTTATAGAACACTTTTATAAATTCAAAAAATAATATTTAAAAAATAAATCATTTTAGGGCTGGGAACCACCTACCTCACACATGGAACCATCTAGAAATTGGTGTGAGACCTAAAATAACAAACCAACAGATCCTAAAAATGAATGATTAAAAATAAAACATCATGATATCAATAAAAAACACATGATTGAACCATTCCTATGTCAAACACCTCATTTGAAATTGAGAACCTAAGAAAGGGTGGGATGAAACCCCATAAAGATGGAGGAATAAAAAAAACTACTTAAATGATGAATTATTGAATAACTAGGGTCAGAGCCACAACAATATTGATGAAAAAGAGTTATAGGGATGATTAGAGGGTTCTCTTATGGTGTAAAATTTTTAGTGGAGTGAATGGGATGAGTTTGGGTTAAATCCTAATAGGATACCATGAGAATTCTATAATTATTTAATAACCTTGAGATCACCCATGGTATTCCCCCATGGTTTTCCAAATACTGTAGAAATCGTACATCCCTCACTATCAAAGAGGAATAATCTACACTATTTTCTGAAACTCTTTATAAACTATTATCAAACCATGCATTATCCACTATACAAATATACCAATAATCTATACAGTTACATGGGTGAGGTCACATGGTTCCCCTTTTCACATGACAACCATGTAGGATCGAAATAATGATGTAGATGCTCAATTTACAAGAGGGGGGTGAATTGTATACTTTAAAAATTCCTCTGGAACCTTTAAAGTTAGTTACGAATAACTATGATTTCCTTAATAAAAGGAAAGAGCTATGTTCAACAAAGTTAAACTTAAGAAAATTCACAACACCTCTAATACCAAATGAAAACATGGAAAGGGATTCTGAATATGGGTTCCGAAATATGGTTCCGGAAATTGAAACTTAACCAAAGATTACAATATGAGATTCTACCTTAAATCGTATAGAATCTAAATGAAAAAGAGTACATGTAAGGAAGTATAAGAAAGTTATACATTCCTTATAGTAAAAATTACAGCGGAAACAAACAAGTAGTAAAACTACAAGTAACAAGATATAAGTCTTTTAACCCAAAGAGAAGGGTATACAAAAACCTTGGATAAAGGTCCCTTGATTTATACTTTCAAGCAAGTCTGTCTTACCCACACCAGGGTATGACCTCGATGCGAAGACCGGAGTCTCTGTCTTGATATCCCCGCAAGCCCTCAACTTCAAGGTAGTTGGCAACCTCTGTCTTCCTCAGCAAGGAAGCCCTCAACTTCAAGGTATTTGGTAACCTCTGTCTTCCTATCCCTGGAAGTCCTTCAATATAATCACCAACATTCGGAGTCGCACAATGCTTTGAGAGTTAATAAGATCCTCTCTCTCTAGAAATCACTTCAAGCATGTAATCACATGAGTCGAAGATCAGTCAGAATTTTAGCACTTCAGCACTGATCTCTTTCAAAAGAGCTATTATTTATAGGTAAGGTCGGCCTCCTTTCCAACGGTCATATTTTCCTTAAAAATCTGAGGGACATGTACATGTGTAACATAACCAACAGTTAGTTCATAACAGAATACACGACATCATTTTATAACAAAACAAGTGTAACAGAACGTACGACATCATTGTAAATCATAACTAAAAAGTTCGGAGTGAAGATTCAGAGTCAAAGAAAATATATTAAAGAGTAGACAATTTATAGAAGCGTATGCAGAATGAATGTTCAGAGTCTAACGAAAATAATTTTCGGAGTCTAAATAAATTCGGAGTGTATAAAACAAAGATGATCATATTCTGTTTAATAGTTGAATTAGGAATAAGAATTTGGAATGAGAATTCATCATCAGAATTCGTAATGAGAATTTATCATCAGGATTCGTGATGAGAATTAATCATTAGAATTTGTAATGAGAATTTGTTGTTGTACTTCATAAAGATTTTCATCTTGAATCTGATGTAGAACCTAATTAGAGTTCGTATCCGGAGTTCGGAATGAAACTTTATTACAGTTCTCATCTGGATTTCAGAGTGAAACATTATTACAGTTCTTGTCCAGAATTCGGATCCTAAAACAGAATACTTCATATCAATGTTTAAAACAATTCCTAGAAAATAGAAATGAATCTGAATCTCATACTTTAAGAAAAAAATCTGGATGAAAATATGATAAGGATAATTTTTCTTACAAAAGCGATTTTCCTTATAAAAGCAATTTTCCTTATATAAGCGATTTTCCTTATAAACGAAATTTTCCTTATAAAAGCAATTTTCTTAAAGATAAGGTGTTTGTGATTTTCAAAACAAGAAGGAATGGAAAAGTATTAAGGAAAACCTTATTGACTCAATAATCTCCCACTTTTTGGAAAGCACAAACATCCTTGAAAAAGAAATTCTAAGAAGAAAGAAAAACATTAAGGCTTATCTCCCTTTTCTTTAAGGATATTGATGAATACGACTAACTCCCCCTTAGACTTTGAAACTCTAAGGGTAGTATTCTAGATTTCAGGAGTGAAATTTCATTAAGAATAAGAAATTCTTATTTAATGAAAAAACTCCCCCTTAGATATGCTTTTATTAGAGTTCTTTTTCCTTAAGGATCTCTTCCTTCTCCCCCTTTGTGATTTTCAAAATGAATTCGAGGGAATGGAAAAAAACAAAGTACCTAAAAAATTAGTGACAAAAAAAAATTTCAAGCACAATTTCTATTATGTTTGAAAATTTCAACAACAAAAGAGTTAAGGTACACCAAAAGATCGGATCTGTCTATTTGGGATCTTTCTCCTTTGCCATGAGACTTTTCAGAATAGTCTTTATCTTCATTAAGTCTTTATGATCTTCTTCAGCTTGCTTCTCTAAGACCACTATTCTTAGAGATTGAGCTTCAATCTTTTTTTCCTGAGCTTTAATATTTTCTTCAAACTCAATCCGATGATCCCTTTCAAATTTCCAGTTTTGAGAAACGGAATTCAGCTTCCCATTCAGATCTCTGACTTCTTCAATCCGGAAGTTCTTTTCATCTGTCAACTTCCCTTGAAAGGAAGAAGTCAGCTCATTTATCTTCCTATCCTCATTCTCAAAAGCACTTTTAACATTGTTTTGAAATTCATCAAATAACCTCATTTCTTCTACAGTCTTATTCGACCAGTTTGTCTTCCTCATGAAAGATTTTCTATGGGCATCGTAGCCAACAAAAAACGTTTTGAACTGAGCCTCTATTTCTACACACTTGTCCATAACCATACATACGGATTCTGATTTCTGATTCAAAGCATGTTGGAGCATCTGACATCTTGAGTCAATACTTGAGAAGGTCGGAATGGTTCCCACCAACTTCTTTAAAGACTGAACAACAAATTCATGCCCCAACGAAGATGACTCCGAATCCGAGACTCTGCTTGGAGAATTTTCTTCTTCAACAAGGTCAAGCTTTCTCTTTGAAGAACTACCAACTTCCTTTCTCTTCACCACTACTGAGCTCGGAGTATCAACAAGAATTTGCTTTCCCTTGTCTTTTTTCGGAATAGAATCATGATCCAGAGTTCTCTTTTCACTATCAGTGACTTGGACTACATTGTCTTCCTCATCAGCAACTTTCTGAGCAGCAACCTCTATGTTTTCCATCTGAGCAATATCTTGTAGATGTTTTTCTTCCTCTCTATGATAAGCTACTTCTTCTTCTCCTTTCTCTTCTTCCATTGCTGAAGTAACTAGCTTCGAAGATTCATCTTCTGAAGTTCAGAGCGATAAGTGTTCCGAAGGTGTCCTTTTTAATCATCTACTTGCTTCAACACATCTCCGGTTTCACCACGTCCTTCAGAAACATCTTCTTCTTCTTCCACTTGCTCAACTTGCTCTACTTCCCCAGCAGTCTTAGCAACAGCTTCTTCTGGAGCAACGAAATTTCTTCCTGGAGTCTCAGGAAGAGATTCTAGAGAAAATGATCTCCGAACATGAATATTTGCAGAAACCATCTCATTGAATTTCAACAAAGCCTGAGCTACCTCAGCCTCAGACATCTTCTTCTTTGGTTTTGGAGGTGCGGAATGAACTTCCTTAGACTTGGGATTCTCTGCTTCTACTTCCACTTCTTTCAGCTTTCTCTTCCTTACCGGTTTAGAGGATTCCAGATCCGCAACTTTCGGAACTGTTTCTTCTTGAGCAGGTGAATCAACAAACTGACCAGTCTTCTTGTCAAAAGATACATCCATCCTCTTAAGAGTACCATCACTCACCAGCATAATCTTTCAAACTCCTGGCTTAGACTTGCAAGCCTCCTTTAAATACTCAAGGCACCGAACTATCAACTTCGAGAGAATTGCTGGATACATTATAATCTGCGCTCTCAGATTCCCTTTCCTCACATTCTCAAGAGTGATAAGAATGTGCTTCATCAGGTTAAACTTCCTCAGATTTATCAGAAAATCTAGGATGTAGATCTCACTCTTCTTCAAGCTATATTTATCACCCTTCCTCGGTACGATAAGACCTTGTACCCATAACTCAAGAATCCGGAAATTTGTAGATAAACTAGCAATCTTCGGAGCCTTGTCATCTGCCAGTCCGAGAGTTTCTAAAGATTTTTCCTCATCGAAGCTACCTTTTGAATCCAACAACACATGAGATATGAATTCTGCTTCACCATCATTATTCATCCCTACCAAGCTGGCTGCATTGGCATATGAAAGCTTATAAATCTTACCATAAGACATAAAAGACAATTTCTCCTTTCCAGCTTCATTAAAAAAGGAGACTATCTCATAGAACTCTATAAGGAAATATGAATATACTTCATCTTGATTCCCAGGTTTTGACACCGCAACATCTTCCCAACCATTTAGCTTGATATTCATGGAAATAAGAGAATCTTACTTGTTGAAGAAATCCAGATGAACCAACCTCTCTCTATATACTAACCACTTTGAAATCGGCTTAGATGAATACATGTCTTGAGAAGCTACTTCCACAGACATTAAGATTTGATGACCTCTGAGAAGTTCAGAACGAAAAAAGCTGAGGTTCAGAACAACTTTAAAATAGAGAGGCAGAGCTTTGGGACGCTAGAGCTTGAAAACCGATGTGGGACAACCATTTGGGGTCCCCTTTATATAGGCAACGAGAAAACAGTTCAACTTCCATGGTTGATCGAATAGTTGTGATAAACTGAGATCAGATCTGACGGTCAAAATCCAATTCTCTTGAATCCGATCATTTGAGGTTTTTATTAAAACAAAGAATTAAGAAAACTATAATCCGAAAACAAAATATAAGAAAATGACAGCATGTAAAATATGACTACAAAAACTTGAGTAAGGAAATCATACCTTTCGGATTGGCTTAGAATGATTATTTTTAATTGGTAACATTTTTACAAAAACTACAAAAAATACTTTATTACCAAAAGACACAATTTGGAAAACTCACTACGAAAAACAAACTCAGTACGGAAAACTCGGTACGAAAAACAAACTTTGTAAGGAAATACTTAGTACGAAAATTTTATTATAGAATTTGAAAGAAAGTAAAAATCCATTATGAAGGATTCGGTACAAAAATCCCATTATGAAAATATCAGTACGAAAGTTTTGATTTCGGATGTTTTCAATACGAAATATTCCTTCCAGAAGTTTTCTATACGAAAATACCCATTCTGGAGACTTTTAGTTTCTGAAATTCCATTCTAGAGTTTTAGTTCCGAAAAGTTTGAAATCAAATTTTTAAAAACATTGTTAAAATAACAATCAAATGTACTCCCCCTATGAAAAGGAGTTTATTGTTGCAAAGAGAGTTTTTCAACAGAAAGTTAATTATGAAGTATTACCTTACGGTTATCATTCCTAACTTCTGTTTAATATATTAAAATATATCAGAAGGCAATGATTTTGTGAAAATATCCGCTAGTTGATCTTGCATTCCGATAAACTGAAGAATAATATCTCGTTTATGTTTGTGATCCCTAAGAAAGTGATTTCTAATATCTATGTGTTTTGCACGGGAATGATGTGCAGGGTTCTTACTAAGGGCAATGGCACTTGTGTTATCCCACAAAATTTGAGTTTTAGTAAAACTCAAGACATATTCTGTGAGTGTGTGTTGCATCCACAACACTTGAGCACAACAACTTCCAGCTGCTACATATTCAACTTCAGCAGTGGAGAGTGCAACAGAATGTTGCTTCTTCCAGGACCAAGAAACTAATGAATCTCTTAAGAAATGAAAAGATCCTGATGTACTTTTTCTATCCATTCTACATCCACCAAAGTCAGCATCAGAAAATCTTTTTAGGATTAAATCATTTCCAGAAGTATAAAATAATCCTAGATCCATGGTTCCCTTAAGGTAGTGGAAAATTATTTATCCTGCCTTTAAGTGAGATTCCTTAGGATTGGATTGATATCTTTCACATAAGCATAATGAAAAAATTAAGTCTGGTCAACTAGATGTTATGTATAGTAGACTTCCTATCATACCTCTAAAAGATGTTTGCTCTACTGGTTTCCAGCTTCATCAAGATCTAAAGAATTTGAGGTACCAATAAGAGTACTTATACTCTTAGTATTATCAAAACCATACTTTTTAAGAAGATCTTTAATATACTTATGTTGATATATGTAGGTTCTTTATGGTTTTTGAGAAATTTGAAAACCAAGGAAAAATGTTAACTCACCCATCATACTCATTTCAAACTCAGATTTCATTAGACTTGCAAAAGAGTCGGTCAAAGATTGCTGAGTTAAACCAAATATGATGTCATCAGCATAAATTTGAACAATCAAAACATTTTTATTATCTTTATTTATAAAAAGGGTTGGATCTGAATTTTCCTTAACATAGTTATTTTGAAGCAAAAATCCAGTGAGTCTATCATACCATGCTTGTGGGGCTTGTTTAAGGCCATACAGAGCTTTGGTAAGTCTAAATACATAATCAGGATGTTTTGTATCTTCAATGCTAGGAGGTTGTTCAAAAAAAATTCCTCTTGAACATAAACATTAAGAAACGCACATTTCACATCCATTTGGAAAAGTTTGAAATTAAATAATGCTGCAAAGGCAAGTAGAATACGGATAGAATTATGTCTAGCTACTGGAGCATAGGTTTCTTCATAGTCTATTCCCTCTTGTTGATTATAGCCTTTAGCAACAAGTCTATCTTTATTTCTTACTATGACTCCATTTTCATCACATTTATTTCTGAAAACCCATTTGACTCCAATTACAGAAGTTTCCTTAGGTCTTTCAACCAAGGTCCAGACTTTATTCCTTTCGAATTCATTTAGTTCATCTATCATGTCTTTGATCCAATCATCATCACCTAAAGCTTCATCAGTGCTTTTAGGTTCTAATTGGGAAAGAAATTCTAGATGTTCTACTTCATTTCATAAGAAACTTCTAGTCCTTACAGGTTGATTTACATCACCAATGATACTATCAATGGGTTGATTCTTAAGAAATACCTGATTTGGGTTCTGAAAAACATGTTCATCAATATAGTGTAGAAAGTCTTCTGGGGTAAATTTTTCAGTAATATCTTCTTGAAAATTATCCTTATCAGAAGGTTCTACTATCAAATGTTGATAATCAGTTTTTGAAAACACTTCTGAGGATGTAGGGTGAGGAGTTTTAAAAATAAAAGGATCTGACTCATCAAATTTTACATGTACTGTTTCTTCAACAGTACAAGTGTTTTTATTAAAAAATCTATAAGCCTTAGATGTTGTGGAATAACCTAAGAAAATTCCTTCATCATATTTTGGTGCGAATTTATGTAAGTTATCTTTAGTATTCAGAATGAATACTTTGCAACCAAAAACCTTGAAGTAGGATAGTCTTTGTTTTCTACCATTCCATAACTCATAAGGGGTTTTATTAAAAAAAGGTCTAATCAAAACTCGATTTATAGTATAGAAAGCAGTACTTACAACTTCAGCCCAGAAGTTTCTAGCTATGGAATATTAACTCAACATGGTTCTAGTTATTTCTTGAAGAATTCTATTTCTTCTTTCAACTACACCATTTTGTTGAGGAGTTCTAGGTGCTGAAAAATTGTGAGTAATACCTTTTTTACTACAAAAAGTTTCAAAATCAGAATTTTGAAATTCTCCTCCCTGATCACTATGAATAGTTTTCAATGGATGGTTTTTCTCATTTTTAACTTGAGCTCTAAAACATTTGAAATAAGAAAAAGCTTCAGATTTCTTTGCTAGAAAATAAACTCAAGTAAATCTAGTGTAATCATAAACTAGAAAAAACACATAGTATTTGCCTCCAATACTTCCAGTTTGTGTTGGACCAAAAAGTTCCATGTGCACTAACTGTAATGCATCAGTTTTTGAGACTCCAACAATTGATTTAAAACTAGATTTATGTTGCTTGCCATATTGACAAGGATCACTAACTTTAGAAGAATCAAATCTAAGATCTGGTAGATCCTTAACTAGTTTCTTCATAGAGAGTTTACATAGGTTCCTAAGGTTACAGTGACCTAGTCTTCTATTCCATAACCAAGAATGATCTTCCATTACACTTAGGCAAGGTAAATCTTGGCTTCTAAGAACTTCTAAGTTTAAGGTGTAAACATTATCTTGACTATTGTCTGAGAGAATAAATTCTTCCTTGGAATTGTGAACTAAGCACTTATCATTCCTAAAATTCACAAGGTAACCTTCATCACATAACTGACTTATTCTAATGAAGTTATGCTTAATACCCTTAACAAAAAGAACATTTGAAATCAATGTTTTACCAAAAAAAAACAATATTACCAATACCAACAATCTCACCCTTATCATTATCTCCGAAGGTTACCTTTCCTCCATTTGTTTTGATAATATTTTCAAAATATCTTTTGTTACCAGTCATGTGCCGGGAACATCCACTATCCATGTACCATGTATTGTTTCTAGTACTCTCTTTATTTTCCTGAAATCAAGAAGAAAATTAGACTTTCGGAATCCAAACTTGTTTGGATCCGAGATTTCTAGATAACAAAATTTTAGAAACCCACATCTTCTTAGAAAAGTAAGCTTTGTGAAATACTAGAGATTGAGTTTTGTTTAAGGAACAATTATTTTCCCGGTGACCACCACATTGACACTTGGTACAAAATGGGGCACTTTGAGGAACAAAATAATTGTTACTAAAAATTGTTTTTGCATGGGTATAACCAAATCCAGATTTATTTCTTAAAGGTCGTATTTGGGAATAAATTTTATCAAATTTTTCTTTCCCATTAGTAAAGTTTGATAAACACTTCTTTAAGGAAAAAATTTCGGACATGAGTTTTACAACCATGTTTTTATCCTCAAAATCATTAGTTTTAGAACTGGATCTAGGTTCGAAAACATTTTTCATATAAATTACTTTTTCTAATTCTATAGAAAGTGTATTCTTCTCAGAACATACTTCCTCAAGATTTTTTGAAATACTTTCAAAATCAGAATTTTTCTTATCACGATCTTTAGAAAGATCTGATATCTCTTTTGTAAGAAAAGAATTCCTAGAGTTTGCCTTATCAAGTTTTTTATTTAGTTTAGAATTCTCAATCTCAAGAACTTCAACAAAACTAGAGACTTATTCATAAGTAAGTAATTTATTTTCTTCATTAGAAGAATATTCTTCATCAGAAGAGTTATAATACTTACTATCATTAGAATTTAAAGAAACATTGGTCAATGATTCAGCATTTCGCACCTTAGCTATAAAACAATGATTATCAATAGGTAATATGGCTATAAGACCAAGATTATTCTATCCTGAAGATTCACAATCAGAAGATTCCTCTGAAGAGTCACCACCACTGGCACTCCAGGTATTATTAGCTTTCAAAACATTCTTAGCTTTGGCTTCGTAATACTTCTTTCTGTTCTTGTCTGAATGCCTTTCTTTTCTTTCTTTCTTTTTGAGTAAAGGGCAATCTGGTCTAATATATCCAGCTCTCTTGCATTCATAACAAGTAACTTCTCCATCTTTTCCATCTTTCCTATCCTTTTTCTTATACTTTGATTGGAAATTTCTCTGGCCATCTATCTTGTTCATTCTTCGAGCAAGATTTGCTAATTCATTTTCAGAGATTTCACTCTCACTAGATTCTAACTAAACTACCATCTTCTTAGACTTGGATCTGGTTACTCTCTCAGGAGTCTTAGCTTTCATATGATTTGATGTTGTTGTAAAAGCAACAATACCATTTCCATTTTTCTTTTTGATGTTGTCAGCATCTATCTTCATTCTGGTTTCATGTTGGAGAAGAGTTCCAAATAACTCATCAAGAGAAATTTGAGTCACTTTCCTGTTCTCATCTATAACTGTTCTTTTGGATTCCCACTCATTAGGCATGATATCAATTATCTTATCCACAGGAGCTTCATCATCTAAACCATTCTCTCCCATAGACTGTAGGCTGTTGATGATAGTCATAAATCTCTGTTGTACTTTACAGATTGGTTCTCTATAAGGAAAATTGAAGCCATGATATTCAGCTCCAAGCATAGCTCTCCTAGTCTCAATCACTTTAGAAGTTCCAAAGTGTGTAACTTCTAATTTCTTCCAGATAAAGTTAGCTTCTTCACAAGAAGAAATTTGGCTATATATATTTCTGCTCATTGAATAATGTAGAGTATTGCGTACCATATAGTTGAGTTGATATTCTTGCTTTTCCTGGTTAATAAAATTTCTAACTTCCTTGTCAGGAATTTTATAAACACCAGTAAGCATAACAAAGTTGTCTACTCCAGTATTGATAACAAAAGTCTTCATTAGATCTCTCCAGTACTCATAATCATTACCATAAAAGATTGGTGGTCTTGTAGGATTTAGATTATCGATAGAACCAACATTAATTCATTTCATACTTAAAATAATCTTCGGCCCACAAACTTTTTAGTAGAAAAGATTCGTAATAACAAAGATTGGAAAGAGAAAGTTCGGAATGGAAAATTTCGGAATGGGAAAGTTCAGAAT
Source organism: Viscum album (assembly GCA_963277665.1). Taxonomy (NCBI): domain Eukaryota; kingdom Viridiplantae; phylum Streptophyta; class Magnoliopsida; order Santalales; family Viscaceae; genus Viscum; species Viscum album. The sequence continues at coordinate 879,199,808 of OY728148.1, read as the reverse complement.
GATAAAGTGATCAAGAAAAACTTATTCGTAAGTACATGTATTTCAGAGACCTACTCTGAAACCAATTGTAGGATCGAAATATTGATGTAGATGCTCAATTTACAAGAGGGGGGGTGAATTGTATACTTTAGAAATTCCTTTGGAACCTTTAAATATAGTTACGAATAACTATGTTTTCCTTAAGCAAAGGAAAGAGCTATGTTTAACAAAGTTAAACGTAAGAAAATTCACAACACCTCTAATACCAAATGAAAACTTGGAAAGGGATTCCGAAAATGGGTTCCGGAAATATGGTTCCAGAAATTGAAACTTAACAAAAGATTACAATATGAGATTCTACCTTAAAGCGTATAGAATCTAAATGAAACAGAGTACAAGTAAATAAGTATAAGAATGTGATACATTCCTTATAGTACAAAATACAGTGGAAACAAACAAGTAGTAAAACTACAAGTAACAAGATATAAGTCTTCTAACCCAAAGAGAAGGGTATCCAACAACCTTGGATAAAGGTCCCTTGATTTATACTTTCATGAAAGTCTGTCTTACCCACACCAGGGTAAGCCCTTGATGAGAAGATCAGAGTCTCTGTCTTTCTATCCCCGAAGGCCCTCAAATTCACGGTAGTTGGCAACCTATTTCTTCCTTAGCAAGGAAGCCCTCAACTTCAAGGTAGTTGGTAACCTCTGTCTTCCTATCCCTGGAAGTCCTCGAATGTAATCACCAAAATTCGGAGTCGGACAAAGCTTTTAGAGTTAATAAGAGCATCTCTCTCTAGAAATCACTTCAAGCATGTAATCACATGAGTCGAAGATCAGTCAGCATTTTATCACATCAGCACTGAGCTCTTTCAAAAGAGCTCCTGTTTATAGGTAAGGTCGGCCTCCTTTCCAACGATCATATTTTCCTTAAAAATCAGAGGGACCTGTACATGTGTAACTTAAACAACGGTTAGTTCATAACAGAATACATGACATCGTTTTATAAAAAAACAAGTGTAACAGAATGTACGAAATCATTTTAAATCTTAACTAAACAGTTCGGAGTGAAGATTCGGAGTGAAAGAAAATATATTAAAGTGTAGACAATTTATAGAAGCGTAATAAGAATTAAAGTTCAGAGTCTAACCAAAATAAATTTCGGACTCTAAATAAATTCAGAGTTTATAAAAAAATATGATCAGATTCTGTTTAATAGATGAATTCGGAATAAGAATTCGGAATGAGAATTCTTCATCAGAATTGATAATGAGAATTCATCATCAGGATTCGTGATGAGAATTCATCCTCAGAATTTGTAATGAGAATTCGTTATCGGACTTCATAAGGATTCAAATCCTGAATCTGATGTAAAACCTAATTAGAGTTCGTATCCGGAGTTCGGAATGAAACTTTATTATAGTTCTCATCTAGATTTCGAAGTGAAACATTGTTACAGTTCTTTTCCAGAATTCAGATCCTAAAACAGAATACTTCATATCAATGTTTAAAACAATTCCGAGAAAATAGAAATGAATCTGAATCTCATACTTTAAGAAAAAAATCTGGATGAAAATATGATAAGGATAATTTTTCATACAAAAGATATTTTCCTTATAAAAGAATTTTTCCTTATAAAAGTGATTTTCCTTATAAAATCAAGATTCCTTATAAAAGCGATTTTCTTAAAGATAAGTTGTTTGTGATTTTCAAAACAAGAAGGAATGGAAAAGTCATAAGAAAAACCTTATTGACTCAACAAACCATGCACCACAAAATAATTTAAATTAGAAAAATCCATTTTATCAACAGAAACCAGATTTGAAAACAATGGATAATAACTTTTAAAAAATAAAAAATGAAATTTCTTCATAATTCAATCCATTCACAACGAAATCTTGAGAGAAAAAAAATGATCCCAAAAAAGAAGCTGTACAAAAATAGGGAATCCTAAAAATAATGGTGTGACCTTGAAAAATTCCTCTGATGGATTAGGTTCACACTCTAATCCTATAAATGACATATCTTGAGACTAAAACATTTCCCCATTCATTATAGCGCTATAAATTTTTTGTCAAACCCATCACATTCATATCATTCAAATGTTTATGTGCTTCACATAGATCATAAATCATGGATTCTATTATAATAAAATTATATTCCACAATCATTGAGAATGTAATAAATACATGTCAGTACACATTAAATTATTTTTTTGTGCATAAATTATAATTCCCTTTGTAGGAAAAATGGTATTGGTATATATTATACATTTGTCTCGCATCGAAAATCATGTAGAAATTCATTATCTTTATAGTGTTACATAAAAATTATTAAAATAGTTTTATTTTTGAGAAATGATTATCTCATAATTTGAAAATAAAAAGGACTAAAATATATACATGGAATAACACATCCCGTCATTTTTAATTTAAAATAGAGTCCACAATATATTGCAGAAACATGAATAAAAAGGGATGGATGTAATCCATCATGTTGAGAGTGTGACTCAACGTGCACGGAAAGCGATTCTTGACAACTTGGGGAACATAAGGAAGAATATAGAGAGGGTAAGGTGGTTTATGGAAGTGATAATAGGATTTAGTTAATATAAATGACAGCTTGGGTTAGTTTATATAGACAAAGAGAGTAGAATTCATTATTATTTCCCAGACATAAATCATGGAGGCTATATAAAAAAATATAAAACTAAAAAATCCTAAATTTATTTTTACCATGTGTTTTTTAAAAGTGGGGTGGTTATCACTTTTTTATAATTCCATTATATGAACATATTAAAATAATACCCTTGTTGATTTTGAGGTTATTAATACTTTTAACTAAATGATTCCAAAACAATAAAATATAATATTGGAATCGGGGGATTTGAAATGGATTTATAATGTTAATAAAATAAACATAAAATCACCTAATATTAATGTATTAGAATATTTTATATACCCTTAATTGTATTTATTATATCACTCTTTGGCCATTCCGATGACATTATAAACATCATATATTTTTACAGTATTTAATTTTTAACTGAAAATTCAACAGTCTTAGATAATAATGAAAAATACACAATTAGATAATATTTCGGTTATGATTCCAAAAATAATATTAATTTTATTGAAGTTATTTTCTAATCATGTGAATTTTAAATTTTGAGAAAAAAATCGGCATTTATTGAAATATGTTGGGTTTTTAAAGAATAACAATTTACACCCCTTAAAAATTACATTTGGATTAATAAAAATTACATGATAAATTATATTTAAAATATATTTTATAACAATAAATTATAATAGAAATATTTTTTATTTCAAAAACAAAATAAATAATTAAAATAAACACCTTAATTGAATTAGAATATTACCAAAAAATTCAACTTTTTTATTGTGTAAAAATAATAAACATTTATAAATAAAAAATAATAAAATTAAAAAGTATTAATTATTCTATATAATGTAAATATTCATATTAATAGGGTTTTGATACATATTACTCTAATATACCAGAAAACACCCAAAGAGTAAGGTTTTCCTTGATGAGACATTAATGGTGTGGTTCAATGTACATGGTTTTTGTTTCGATATTGATTTTTGAGAACATATTATATAAATGGGTTTACTCATTATTTAGATATTTGGTATGAGTTGGGACTTCATAAAGGGAAATTCCGAGTGATGATATCTCATATAGAAGCTATGCCGATTGGAGTTTATAGGTTATTATCCTACTGGTTCAGTCCATCGCTTTTTTTTTTATGTTTCAATTGGATTTATTATAAATTTAAATTAATAGTAATCATATGATCATTGTTTATAAGTTACATTATAAATGGTAATGATACATAATAGTCTTTGAAATATTATTTTATATAATGAACCCAAATAATTGAATTCATTTTCTATAATCATAAAATATAATAATACAATTAATTAAATCATATGTAGAATTTTTTTTATAAGGTTCATGAAATTTCACATATGGTGTCTTTAAAGATGTTTGTTAATATTTTGGACACCATTTCTCTTAGAAGGAATCTATATATGCTCTAGGGGGAAGCCTATGATGTACTATAGTGAGAAGATCTACCAATGAACTAGAACATTGTTGACATTGTTATACATGTAGTCTATGCACCGGTAAAAGAACATGTACCCATTCCCATTCAGGATATAGTTTTTTATCCTCAATGTGTTGCATCTCGAAATCATTTCAAAGAGTTTCTTCACCAAAATACACCAACATTTCAAGTCTCTAATGATCCTCATGTTTTTTATGATTGTTTGATAATTATATATCTTTCATTAGATTTCTTGGAAATGCATTATTTTATTGAGGTGAAATTTGAAACCATCATTCATGAGGGACTTAATAGGAGATGGTGGGAATATATGGTTGTGGAGAAGAAGCTGGGGATTTAGAGACGATGAACATAAATGTTACTTTTGCTGATCAGTTCAATCCGGATTTTTTTTTTGCTATGGTTATAGGGTCTTTCAAACTCAAATAGGCTAACAAGACCAAAAAAATGTATAGGAACCACATTGCTATGATTTTGTAGTTTTCACCAATGAATATATCAAATGAGAGGATGAAAAATTGAAAATTTGATATGGTTCTTCACCCTAATAATTTTTATCGAGTTTTCTTGACAAATCTCAATTCTTATAATAACGTGTTGGATAAATTGTTGATGTTATATCTTTATCCGGTAGATATGTCAGTGTTTAAGGGTGTTGTTTTATATCTCAATGGTAGTTCTATGAATTACATTAAATTAAAGAGGATTATTGATGTGTCTCATGGTGTATCTTGATATTATGGTTCCTCTAGACCTCATTATGTTCATAGAACATGCCCTTTTACTTTCATAAAATGTGGTAAGCCTTGGAATTCGAAACAAGCTTTCCATATGGTACCAAATAAATATAGTTACTAATGATGCTCAGGACGCATTCCAAATTTATGTTATATGGTTTTCTCCCCAAATAATTGAATTGTATCATCAACACTGTATTATTCTGTGGTGAAATCAAATGATTAATGAACAATGGGTTTCCAGCTACCAGCACCCAGAATGAATATTCTTCAAATAGTGGAAGACTTTCGAGAGGAAGTAGATTTGGGTCCAATGACATTGAGAGGTCCCATTAGAACAGATTTATATTTAGTCACATCTTTATTTGATACCGATTCATCTAAATAATTTCTATAAAATCATATTGTGAACCTTCTAGATATTCCATTTCATAGATCGTTCTTTCCTGGGATGTTCATGTTATTGACATGATAGATCCTGATGTAATTATCATGTTATATTGTCTCTTTTCTAATAAGGAATGAATTAAATTATATCTTTTATGGGTATCCTTAATAAAACCCAATGTGCTTTTTAGAATCCTTTGGAAAATAGGACATGGGGTCAATTAGAGCCATATTTTCTTATCCATGGTTAGGAAATGTAATATTAGTGATTTCTTTTTATCTAGAGTGAGAATATTTGGGTGATGATGACTTTCCAAATTTATTCATTTTTTCCAAATTTTTTAACGTCTAATATTTAGGTTTTCCATAGGTATTAGAGTTTTATATTTCTATCGTTATTTGTTTGGTACATAACCAATGCTTATTACTTCTTAACACATGGAACAAGATGATGTGAAATAGTTTAAGACTCGGCAGTATGATCTTTTAAATGATGCATTTATATTCCCAAGAGTTTCAAATTGGGTATATCCTATTCTGTTTTCAATAAAAGATGAAAGAGCACATAAACTATTTTCTGATTACCAAAAACATACTAGAAATAGGGTGAAGAAAAATTATCTCTTATATCAGATAAATAATTTATTTAACAAGTTGGATGGTGTGATGTGGTTCCTAATGATTTTTCTTTGAACTATTTGCCGGAATTTGATAGTAATAGAATATAACGTTTATAAAAGCACTATCCAAAAAATGTATGGATATTATGAGAATCCTTCCATTCAATTTAGTCTATATAAATCTCCTGTAGTATTTATAGATTTTATGAAAAATTTATTCCATTTTTATTTTGATATGTCCTTTATGGTTTTGTGGTGATATCCCAATTTAATCTAATTTTTAAGAGGATCAAATTATTCATATGATATTATTTATGGAAATGTTGAGAAATATCCTACATTATTCCAACATATTTAAATTTTATTTATTGATCTCAGAGGTTAATTTATTTAGACACATGATCTCATAACATGGAATTCTATTTGACCATAAGATGGAAAAAAATATTACGGAACTAGAAGAATCCTGAAATTTTATTAAGATTCATATCATATTAGTTCTAGTGGAGTAATATCACCAGTTTGTAAAGGATTTCAAAAATTTGGATTTTTCTATTACTAATATCACTTGTAAGGAGGTGGTCTTCTCTTTAAAAGAATAATGATATGATTCCTTTATTGAGATGAAATTTATTTTGACATCTACACCATTGTTGACTCTTACATAGTCATGCAATATCGTGTGGTATTTTGAAATAGATCAAGATCAGGTTTGGTATGTTCTCTTATATAGGTTGATAACATTTTATCATATTTTTTTCAACATATTTGGAAACATGATAAATATTTTCTAACTTGTGACACTGAACTGACAACTATGATGCACGTACTTAAGTTTTAGAGGCATTACCAATTCAATGAAATGTTTACCATGTATTCTATAAAAATAAAATTGATTTATATCATCTCCTAGTAATATTTGAATCTATTCTATAGTAACTATGTGGATTAATTATATTATTTTGATTTTGATATTTCCTATACCCTAGTGAAAGTTAATGTCATCATTGATGCTTTGAGAATTGTCTTTCTAACTCCATCCACGAAACAATTGTAATAAGTGTGGAATAAGATGGATATTTTTCCATAGTTTCATATAGGATTTTGATATATATGGGATTAGGGTTTTTACACAAGTGTTCAATTAACCTCTTCTCCTCTTGAGATTATTCATCATGAACAATAACATGATAATTTATATCATATAATTATGAACTCTCTTTATGGTAAACCGACTATTATTGAGTTGTTTATCTATATAGAGGGTACATTATGATTTATAAACTAATAAGGTGTACCTTTTCAACTGATAAAATCTGTACATGGTGCTTTCTTTAATTTATGTGGGAAGTGAACTCAGTAACCACACAAACATTCTTTGACATCAAGTAATGATGTTCAAGGGTAGTTTTGAGATAGGATATCACTATCTTTTTGTCACCTTATATACATTCGAACCGATCAAGGCTAAGCACCACCGACCTTTGGGTTTACATTAGAATCTTCATGTGTTGTCTTATAAGTGTGATGATATCTCCCAGTACATTGGGGATATGTTTCCATCTACCCCTAGAATGATGAATGTGACATGGGTTATGATCAATCATCTAACATTGTACACATTCATGTTACAACCAATATTGAAGAGATGGAAAATAATTATGAGAAACAAATTGTTCATTTACATAGACATCTCAATATTTTAATATCAAATATTCATCCATGTATTCCATTTAGTTTCTAGAGAGGCCTTCATGAGTCGATAAGGTCTCTGGTTCATTTGAATAAAACATTCCATCTGCAGATGGGGGCCAAATTGAGAAGAATATAAAAATACTTGAGGACATGATTTTTTCATGCATATATTGTTTTTTGGAACATATCATGACTATTTAGGACATTTTTAGTTTTACTCTATTAGTAATTACTAGTATATGATAAGAATGCCTCTTTTTGAGGCCTAATTTGGCTGTCTATCTTAATATTTGTTGTATTTGTAAAAAAATTTTATAACATCATTGGTTGGACTAATATTGGTCGAAGATATTAAAGATAATATTTATATGATTTTTAGATAAATTTCAAGGGAAAAAATATGTCATAAATCCAAATATAAATCTTTTAATATATCGTTGTGGTTTTTATGGTGATTGGGTGTTCATAAGAATTTCATCTCAGGTAGGCCACTGATGTCTTTGGAGTCATGTAAAGATAACTGTTTTTTATTTAGGATATTTTGATGTTGTTGAAAAGGTGGTGAATGTAGATTAACATTTATAACATCTATCACAGTTTCTTTGGATACATAATGTGTTTAATGTGTCTCAACATTTAAAATATATTTATCCCCAATTTAATGTATTGTTTTAAGTCTATCTTGATGTTGATCCTGATTTATTCATGACATAGAATCTGATTAGTATAATTAATTTTCAGGAAACAGTATCTCATAAGATGATGATTACTTTGGTGTGTATGTTTATTTAAACATGGATTTGATTCTTAATAGAATTGGGATTCAGATGAACTGGTGTGAGAGCAGTGGTATCATCTATTTGGTATAGAATCTATATGACCAGGGTTCTGGGAAAAGATATTATTTATGGTGGGGAGGTTATAAAATCACATTGCGTGTTCATAAGAACTATTCAGCCCTTATTTTGATCATCATTTGTTTTGGATTGTATTATGATTATTTTGATAAATTTTGAGAAAATAATATATGTTTTTTAGGATGACCATGGTTTGTTCATTTTTTTCCTAGACCACGCTCCCTTTGTAGTGAAAATCATGAAACTCTAGACATTGAGTGTTTTCATGGTTGTTGCATGGTATAAAAAATATTTAAACAACCTTGGAGACACAATGTTCCTTGTATAGTGATTCCATTGGGGGTTCATGTTTTATTATAAGAGTACAACTATAACACACCATCATTTTTGAAAAATGTGTGTCCCAAAATTATTAAACTTTTCCAAAAAAAATATTTCATGAAACACTTATTGTGGTATTCCTTCTTTGAAAGAACAAAGTTTGGTTCATGTTCTCAAGAACAAAAAGTTAATATTGTGATACAAACAACACAAATATTATATTTATGTACATGTAACAATATGTTTGGCTACTATTACACAAAATTATGAGTTCTTTTGACAACATTCATTACCCATGATGGTAATATTTAACGAACAACAATATATTATAAATATTTTTATTATAATTAAATTATATTTACCATATATCCATTGGAATGGAAGATACTAATAAGATTAACTAAAGTGGGAATTGTAATTTACACATTAATATGAAATTATTTCTTTGATTATCAATTATTCTAAAATTAATGTGAGATCTATTTGAAAATAATGAAATTCCATTTCTAAGAATCCTTTTCCTCGTAATATCAATAAATAATGAAAAGAAATTTTGGGGAATAGATTTTGAAAAAATATATTTTACATTTTCAATCAAATAGTTTAAAGTCATCAAATAGATTTTACTGGCCTATGATATTAATAAATCCAATTTTATGAATGAAAAAATTTATTTATTAAAATTTTTATTTTAAATACTTTTAATGGAAAAACAAATTTAAATATAGTTTTTGACAAATTTATTATTTTTATTTTTAAAAAATAAATTTTATTTTTGATATTTTAATATATAAATTTAATTTATTTGAAAAATAGGTATTTTATATATAATTTTATTGTTTTTGATGAATAGTGATAAATACTGAACTTTAATTGAAAACTACATTTTTTCTAATAAAATAATATATTCAATTATTTATTGAATTGGGTATAGAGTTAATTTTTATCAATTTGACATAACATGATTTAATTTAGGTTATATTAATTAATATCACATTGATAATTAATTTAAAATCAATACAAACATTTTAACTTTTTAACTTTAAAAAACATGTTGTTTCGTGCTATTTGCATGATGACATTTTAAATTAATTTATGCTACATATGTGTTTTATAATTTCGAAAATGGATTCATTATTTGGAATAATAATATATTAAAACAAATACTATGGTGAAAAAATATTGACCAAATATATTAGTAAAAATAATTAAACATAATTACAATGAATAAGGTAAAAAAGAATACTCTGTTACTTAACATTAGTTTATGTGGTGAAATATCCTAGAAATATTTCAAATGTAAATTTATTGGATTTATTTAAACTAATTTTACTATTTTATAAAATATTGAAAATTATGTGATGAACATTATGTAATTGAGACCTCTCAATTGTGTTTTCCTTTACATATTTACCAGAACCTCAATCCTCCTCCTTGTTAAAATGGGAACTCAACCACTCAATTATTCACCTAGATAAATCCCTTTTTCCCGAGTAATTACTATCTAAATAATCAAATATATTTCATCAATTTATCTTATACACAACCATTTTTGAATAAATCTACCAATGTATTCCTTTTTTGTTTAGTCCAGTTGGATTTACCAAAAGAATATGTAACATCCTTCCATAAGATATCTTTTTATTCTCATTATGTATTAAATCAATTATTTTTATTAATGGATTTTGTAATAATATAATATTCATTAGTATAATTATTTTTTATAATATATATTGAACTTACTCTCAAACACACATCCATATAATGAGATACCCAATCATCATTCAGGTGTACGATAAACTACTTCCCCAAAAACTAATGCCAATCAATCTTCAATTTCACCCATTAAATGTTCGTAATAATTACAAAATTTATATTTTTATATGATAAATATGATATTTTTTATGTATTTATTATTTTTTAATTATTATATAACACATAGCTTCATGATTACCATTTTCTGGAAATATAATACATATTCTTTGTGTACGTGTCGATTACTTCATCCTAAGTGCTAAGTGATTTGAACGCACATTATATGGAATTATTATGGATGGTTTTATTAAACATATAAGATATATATTACATATTAAATATAATAAAATAATAATATACAAATATATATATATGTCATTTATATTTCTTTCTTTAATAATATGACAACAAAATGGAAACATCATTCATGTGTACATACATCCTTCTGTCTACTTGGAAGGTGTATATCCTTTCTTATAAATAAATTTTATAGATTATTCCAAATAAATATATAATTAATATATATTATATTTATAGAATTTTTTACACTATTTAAATAATTAACTAATGAAATATGTAACTGTTCAAATAATGGCTTGTCAAATCATGAATGAAAAATGAAGCGGTTTTTACTCAAAACATAACCTAAACATGGAATTGTCAGTAAATGGGTAATATATTGTATAATGAAGTCATATATTGTAAGATATAAAATAATAAGTTTATTTTATATATTTAAAATAAACTAACATGTATTATACATGAGTATTAAACGTGTATAAACAAACTCAACGCTTATGGTATGTGTTTTCTCATCCCACTTTTATTTCTGTGAGACTTATACCTTATTCAAAAGTAATTTATTTTTATGAAAGGTATATAATTCACCTGACGGAATTATATGATTATTACACATAAATTTATACATACATAAATATCCATTTTATTATCTTTCTTTCTTGGGGTTTATGATTCCAAAGCTACCTAATCGGTATTGTTATTTTTGTCTCAATTTTACTTATTTGAGACACATGCCATGTTATGAACTTCAATTTTTATATGGGGTGTTTATAATTCCCTATTATATGTATTATCATGAATAAAATTTTTTAATGAAATTTTAAGCTTTAGGTAATGTTATTATCTCATCGGTATTATGATTTAAATTAACCAAAGTGAAAATAGTTTATTTCTACTATCTCATCATTTATCAGGATTGTTTATGATATTTCTTACAATAATGAAATATCATTATCAATTTCATAATTTTTTTATTAATTTTATCATTATCTGTTTATTCATGATATCATTAGGTAATGGAATTATTTTTTCATTATTTTTTACATTAGATTATTGAGAGAATGTTTTTTTTGAAAATCAGACATTATTTCTCTTTTTTTCTAAAATTAGTGTTCCTCCAAAACCATGTTTTATAAAAAAAATTCAAAAAATAATAAATATTATAATTTATTATTTAAATAAATTTTTATAGAATGTTTCAAATTTTTAACAAAATCATTTTAAAAATAATGGAATCCCTTTATCATTTTCTAATCTATTCTTATTTCTAAACATTCGACAGAGCATAAAGAAAAGTAGACATATAGAATTTTGTATTTAGTCGTTACCGTACTTTGAATAATCCCAAAAAAATTTTATAAGATTCATTTTAAAGAAATAAGTTTCTAATATTCATGTATTCATTGTTTTAATGGAGTTTTCTAAGAAATTTTTTTCCAAAATTATTTCAACAGTTTTTATATGTTTCCAAATCAATTAAACGGGGAACAATTTTCAAAATGATATTATACCCTCCTAATAATATTTCAAGGTATTTTCATATAAACATGGATTAAATATTTTGATGATTTATTTATATTTTTTTAATTATTTTATAAGAAAAATGGATTCAAAATTCATAATATATATATATATATATATATATATATAATTATTCCAAAATAAATAGAAATTAAAAATAATTTCAAGATATAATAAAAAAATTTCAATGTATTTTTATTGAAAAAAAAATTAAAAAAAAAAATTCAACAATACATTATTATTTTTGAAATCTATATTTATGCAAAAAGATTTAATTTTTTTTTCTGTTTCAAAATACATTTTATCAAATGTGCAAATATATTTTCCTCAATAAATGTTTTTAATGAAATTCAAAAGCTTTATTTATTGGGGAATAATTAATTTTTAAATGGTATGTTGAAGTTATTTTCAAATATATTATATTTTTTATAAAATGATTTCCAAATGATCATTCCAAATAATTGTATTTATTAGATGAAATCTTTTGAAATTGTTTATTTATTACTACTTATATGATCCAAGGAAACCATTTTTATTATTTCTTTTAATGGTTTACATAAAATATGACATGTTTTTTAGGGAACCAATTTATCCTCCATGGGTTATATATTTTCAAACCATCTTCTTTTCACATGTAATTCGTTGATTAAATTATTATAAAACGTATATATTTTCTATAAGTTATGATATAATGAAATATTTATGATACTCATTTCATTTCATGGGATATGATATGAGGTTTTATAAATCCATATCATTGTATATCTCATGATATGATATATGTTTTATTATCTTATGGAACATGTAAATATGATTACATGATGTGGTTGGTGTGACCTATATCTCCCACAAATGCATTGGGTAATGATTTATATCTCATGAGATACACATGTTCATAACAGGGATTGAACATGAATCAATGATTGAATTTTTCCACTAATATGGTCTTAGGAGTGAACCTTAACAACTAATATGGTCTTCATAGTGAACCATGACTACTAAGATGTTTTTTGTAGTGAACCCATTGTACTAAAAGGAAAGGGATTTCATTGGGGATATTGGTGTTCCCCACGTAGTAGGTGTAGTCCCGATGGAGAACCATAAAAGGTCATATAAAAAAGTATTTACAGATATAGAGTGATTTTATATGCTTATTTTTATCCAATAATTTCCATGTATTATTCCTATTTTATGATTTCAGGGATTATAGTCTTGATTCCCTTATGATTCATTTTTTTACGAAAAACAAATATTTATGCCATAAATCATGTATATATTCTTTGTTATGTATTGTATGGTATTTAATTTTTTTTATAATTTTCTCATACCCTTAATCTCATGTTATACTAACACATCTCTTTTATTTACCCATACTACGAATCTGATATCACCCATTTTCATTTTTCCATCCAACGTGTCATGAAGAATGGTTTTGCATAGAATTATAAAGAGGGGTGATTATGGGAAACATTGATGATCTTTCACCAAGTATCAATATTTTGTTCCATGTTTCCAAATATAATAAATTATCTCAGTATTTTGGAATGTACTTTTTTAATGTGGTGAAGATTCTTATGAATTGAAGTAATACGCGAATATGAAAATCTTGAGTCACTATAGTTGGTATAAAATGAATGGATTAGTCATCGTTTGGAATCTATGATGAGAAATATTGAGTGAGATTCCTTGGGTTATTTCTAAGGATATATATAGGGATATATCCGACAATAAGCATAATGTGTAATATATTTAATATAACATCCCATAATATAGACATATTACATGTTATTTTTCATGATAAAGTTGTTTTCTGTTATAATAACTGATACTCAAACTATAAATTAGGGTTTTCTCAATTTCAAGAACCATAAGGAACTAGTTTAATGATGAATGTGAAATATAATTTGATCATGAGAATCCAAATAGGATGATTACTTTAGTAGTGGACATGTTGATCATTCCTAATCAATTTTCATACAACATGATTAAAAATTTGTACCTCAAAAAAATATATTACTCAACAATGAATAAATGGGAATTATTTTCTGAGAGTTTGAGTAATTAATACCATCGAGGAAAGAATAATATGTTTTGTCTGTGTTGAGAATGTGGAAATAATATCCCATGTGAATTTTTTTAGGGAACATACATTTGTTTTGACTATGAAAAATAATGACACCATGAAAGTAACTTAAAAAAATGAATATATTTGTTAATGTAATAGATGTGAATAATGGTTTCCATTATAAATCATTGATAGTTCAATATGATTATTGTGGAATGAATTGGAATTAAGAAAAAATATATTGTAAGATGAAAGATCTTTATGAGAATCAGCAATGTTATACAAGCAATGTGTATATTTCTGATAAAGATGAGACTGTATGTGAACTTTAAATAGAAAGATTTATTAATAATAGGATGAGATATCATTGGTATATTACTAGTTCTGAAGTAATGAAATTTTTACATGTAGGGATTCATGAATATTTATATATAAAATATATAAGTAGTGTACAGTTTGTATATTTCACTACTGATTTAAAAGAAAATGTTGAATGGCTATGTTGGACTAGAAATGTGATTTAATAGATGTGGGAAATTTTTTCAAAGGGAATACAATCCTTAATATGTTCCTGATTTTGATATTTCATGTAATAAACATTTGATAACCTATAAAAACATTGATGATGAAATTCATTTAATGGGGGGTGGAATGTAACTCCCTAATATTTTTGATTTTTTGAAACATTTTGATTTTTACTGTAATTTATGAAAAATTAAATATAACTTGTTTTATATGAATACACTATGTTTCGTTTGATTTTCATGCAATACCAAGATAATCTTTGGATACATGAAACACTTATATTAACTTTTGGTACATTCAAAACATTATTTGCATTTTATTACACACAAGTCCAAGTTCGATTTATAGATTGTGTAACATATAAGGTCGAGTTTTAATATACTACAATATACTATTAAAATATTCATGAATGTTTAATTATAGTTACCACTAAGAAATTAGAAATACTCTTATGAATAATATTAACTAATGTGTAAAAATATTTATTACCCATGTATATAATATGTGTCTCTTGGTTTTTAGTTAGTTTGAAATTAAATTAATAACTATTAAAAAATAGAGAAATTCATTTTCAATAAAATATAATAATCGTTATCTCAATAAAACAATCAAAAAAATTATGAATTTTTCTGATAATATTTATATATTACATATTATATCTAATTCATCACACTCATCTAATGGATTTGATAATCATAGGATAAGAATAAATCCAATTTTAAGTATCAAATGATACATTTTTCAAAAGGGAAACTTTATAATCTTTAAATGGGGAAACCCTTTTAAATATAATTATTGATACTTTTATAATTTTTATTTTAAAATATAAATTTTTATTATTTGAAATTGTTATTAAAATATTTACCTTTGGTAAAATATTTGTTTATTTCTAATAAGTTTAAATTTTGAAGAATACTATTTTTTAATTAAAATTTTCATTTTAGAATAAACAAATTATATTGTTAAATTATATTTTATATTGGTTTTAATGAAACATTATATAAATTTTACCCATTTTAATATAACTATATTAATTTAAATTTATTACAAATTGAAATGGGATAGAAAAACAATTAAAAAATTTGAAAATTTTCACTTTAAAAAATCTAGTTTTTGTATAATTGTATGTGGGATTAATTTTAAATTAATGTTTATCAATGTTGTGATTAAAATTTTTAAAAATGCATTCCATATTTGGAATCAATATAATTTATTATTTCAAATAATATCAATAAATTTTTTTACCAAAAATATGTGTAGAAGTAATTATAATTAATTACAGAGATAGAGTTTAAAAAGATTACTTGTTATTTGAAAATTAATATAATGGGAAAAATAACCCAGACACATTTGAAAAATATATTAAATGGAAATATTTCAAACAATAAACCGGATTTTTAAAAATAGAAAATTATTGGTGGCACATGATATATGGGTGACATCTCAAGAGTGTTTTCCTTTTTATATTTAAATGATCGACACTCCTTATCTATTATAAAAAGTGAAATAACTGTTGTCACTTCATTAAACCTCTCATGTAACAGTAAGAAATTAAATATATAAAATTCTAATTTGGATTCAATTCAATATATTATTAAGTAATATGGTTATATAATACACATGCATTTATTTTGTTTTATTATATCCAAATGGATTAAACTAACCCTTATATATCACCACAATTGATTATATAATCGTTTGATATTGATCAAATTATTAACATAAATATATAGTTTTATAAAATCCAATATACATTGAGAAAGTAGGTAATTCCCTCAACTAGTAGGATTATACCCGATAAATCCCATTTATCATATCTTCCGAGGTAGCGAGCATTCCCATGATTTTTCTTTGACCGACCCCATGATGAGATCCATCCACATTAAAATAATTAAAACCATTTATGGTGGATTAGAATGATTATTGATATAAGTTCCCAAACCATGTTCACCAAACCACCTTATGAAAGACCAACTATCACGTACATTACTCATAGAGAGTTTTTTTGTTTGTTAATGTGATATATATAATGTCCCAATAAAACTTATTATGTACAATTTTTTGTATATAATAATGAATCTATTTTTATTCTATTATTGTATCTTCAAAAATATTTTTTATAATCAATAAAACATAGATAATACTATTATGGTAATATTAAAATTTAAATATGAAATTTATTTTTATGAATAAATGGTTTTCACAAATAAAAAAAATTAGACTATTATTATTAAATAATTTATATAAAATATAAATGATGATAAAATTTTTATGAAGTCAAATTTAATTTAAATAAGGGTTCAAAAATTTTATTATCAATATACCGGACATTTCTAAAAGAAATTGTATTTTTTATTAAAAATAAAATTTATACATTATAAATTTATTTACATAAACATAATACAATTTTTGGAATCATAATTTCAAAATTATCCAATAATTATTTTTTCGTAATTTAATGAGATAATATAATTTTCAAGTAAAAAATTAAATATCATATAAATATACATTTTGTTTTATGATGTCATAATGACCCAAAAGTTATGTAGTAATTACTATAAATTAAATCCACTACCAAAAACAATTTCCCCTTTAAAATAATGTCATTTTAACATTATTTTATTTATTTTTTAAATCGATTATGAATGTTCCAAAAACCGAATATATATTTCAATATATTTAAATCATTTCATTAGGGGTGTGACTCACCAAAAAAAAATAATGGGAATTATTTTAATAACATCATACCATTTCTTTATAAAATAATATAACTACTCCCATTTTGTAGAAACCATGTGAAACCCCTTTGGGTGGTTTCTGGTTTTGGATATGTATTTATGTAGCGTACAAAACCGTATAAATATAGAAATCCCCCACATTCCATACATAAACCCACCAAAAATCCCATTTAATATAATTAAAACTCCTTGGTGAAAACCCATATACATTCCTACATACTATAGATTCAACTAATGGGGCCCCAATATATCAACAATTTCTCCAATCTTTTAGAGTCACACTCTCAAGTAAAGGATATTCCTCTCCAACGTCAAAATCCAAGAACCTTCGTTGAAATTAGTTCTTTTCATATCAATTGATTATATTTTAATTCATATACAATCTGTAACATCCCAGGTAAATAAAGAATAAATCATTTTCATATTTATTAATATTTACTAATTAAATGTTAATTTTACTTTAAAATGGTTTCTAAGTTCGATAGTGTACCCGATACGCAACAAAGAGTTTCTTTGAAATCTTACGTTGCACACTAGTAGTAAAATAATATTATTTTAAATGGTACTTAACACGTAGCCATTGTATTGGCGGGAATTAATAGAATTAACTTGAAAATTATTATATATGTTTTTTAAATGTTTTTACATTTATCGAATAAAAGTTAAAGGCTTAAAATAATAAAAGAAATCAATTTTAGGCATATATACTCTAATTTTCACTAAAAGTCCACTTATAGCCTTTTTATGGCCATCCTTCTTTAAATATAGTTTTGTCTACTCTTATATATTCTATTGGATCGAATAAAATTCTTCTTTAGAATTGGGACATCAAAATTTACTTTGTGTAATTTTTTTGTATTTTTCTGATAAAGTTAATTTTTAATGAATTATGAAAAATGTTGTAATTTAATTCAAAACCTTTATTTAATATAATTTATATATTTTATTATATTATATTTTTAATTGGATTTAAAGTAAATTTAGAATATATTTTTACCATTTAATCCAATGGTGGTCGTTGGAATCAATTTCACTTTGAAATTGGACTTAAACTAGTGTCAATCTTTTGATACTTATTGTTTCACAAAAACACGCTATCTGCTCTGACAGTGGGAATTAATTATTAAATTAATTAATGTAACTTATATGTTTTTAATTTTTTAAAATAGACATCATTTTTGAATTCAGAATATCAAATATAGCTTAGGGTGTTGTTTTGGTATTCTTCTGATAACTTCATTTTTTGAGGAATAGTGAAACCACTAAGTGGTACTTATAAAAACTAATATTCCATGTAAATGAAATTTTACCACCTCTGTGTTTTGAATTTAAAAAATCTGACATAAATGGTTGTCATTAAGATTTATAATGTGGTTCAATGGGATTAAAATAATTTTTGGTGAATAGTAACTTTTAAGTTTTTAATCGCGATTAGAGAAAATTAGTGTAGTTTAAGGTAAAAATAATGTTTTAATAATATGAAATGACCTAGACACATGTCCTACCCCTATTTTATGTGTCATGGCCGACCTAGAAAATCTGTGGGTCAACATGGGGACCCCATGGAGCCACATTGGTAGGAAAATGACATTAAAACCTTTTTATTTAAAGTTTAAATAAAAACGACACAAACATGAGTTGTTTTACTGAAAATTTTTTTAAATGGGGTTATACAAGTCATGTGTTTAACTATAAATATTAATTAGAAAGATAAAAATATTTCCTACATTATGATATTTTTTATATAATTTTTAGACACAAAATAAATTAAATTATTTATGACACCATGATGATGCATCGATTACCTCATTATTTAACGATTTAAATAAAAGGAAAAGATAATGTAATGTCTATTACCTACACATTTCAAAAACCTATTGGATGGGTGGATTTCGAACTATTATCACCTTATCCTAGAAAAATATAATTTTGGGACCTTTTAAATCCGAAAATCATTTTATAATAAACTAACCTTTTATAATATTCCAAGAGTGCCCCTCCTCTCCTCTTATAAAAGTCCCCCAACTCTACCACCTTACCCACACCTCTCAAGCCTTTGTATCTAACAAACCCTGCCCATTTTGTCTCTCCACATCCCTCTATTACTATTTGAAGCCTCACATTGTGAACAAGTCTTCCCAAGGAAGCCTTTGAGCTCAAATCAAAAAGAGTTACCCGTTTTAAAGGTAGTGTTTTCTCTTGTGTTCTTATGTTTTATTTTGCTTCTCCGACCCTCTAGTCTCTTTTTATTCCTTTCTTTTGTAACAACACCAGTATCTTAAATATACTATTATGTTGTTAAAATAAGGATTCGAGCTACACTTACACACACCTACATCTAGTGGTTAAAGAACATAATGTTTCTATGGATGGCTAATTTCTGCCTCACGAAACGATGATTGTTCAACACACATATAACACCTTCAAAGGTGGCCATTAAGATGTCACTACATTTATATATGATATATAATATTTTTATGTTTTACTTAAGCTTCTGTATTTTTCATTTATGACATACCTTTATGTTTTCCATTGTGGCTAAATGCGATATCTTAATTTTAGGAAGTGCGGACTACCGCCCACTCAAAGTGATTTGATTCGTTAATACCATATGTGGTATGAATAAAGGATAGATTGAATGATATTATATATGATACAATAATGGAATTATAATACTATTATGTATCATTATGTTTTAATTCCATTAAATATGTAATAGAAATGGAAGTAGCGTTAATGCGTACGTACGACTTACCGTCTCCATGAACGGTGCATTTCATTTCTTACCTATAAATGTTGTATAATATTATAAATGCATGTATATACTGGATATATATGATATATATGATATATAGATCATGAGTATAACTCTGGATATAATGGATACATGAACAACTTGTAATTATAAAGAGCATATTTTTGACTCAAGTGCCAATGATAGTTAAAACGACCAATTTTAACATAAATAATTGCATAGTGTTCATGACATGGTAATAAGTGATATAAAAGGAATAATGAACTTGAAAAAGGTTCTTAAGAAAGTATAAATTAACTCATGTTTATTATTCAGGACATTAAAGAATGATCGAGTCAAGTCGGACCCGAGGTATGGGACTTCGTCTCAATCTCCTTTGATTGAGGCATATTATGTTTTATACACAAAATTATTTTATACGGTGTATAAACACATTTTACTTTTACGTTTATCCACAAGGAATATTTTTATAAGAAGCGTTTTACTAAATAAAAAAAGGGAATGTTTTTGTCGTACGTATGCGGCCACAATGACTTCTCCGCCGTCGTACCATTATTTGAGTTTCAGCTTCCTCTACAGGCCATACCTTTTTTTAAAGAAAAATAAATACCCTGTTTTACTTTTCTTTTATTTTGGTATTGGAAATGGTTTTCATGATGTTTTTATATCAATGTGTTGTATTGATATCTTGTGATTGAAAAGTGGAAATGTTATGTTTCCTTTATGTGTGTTTTATGTGATACGATTATGTTATGGTTCTTGGGCATTATTATGAAGACGGGTGGTTCCGTGATAAACTAAGGGCGGGTGAGCCAGATATAGCTCTCTAATGCATTGGGTAACGTGAAGGAGTTAAACATTAAGGTTTATCCGAATAGATTTAGGGAATATACTGTGATGGGTATTCCAAACGTAACCAAAAGGGTTACTCCCTACATAAGAATGTTTTGAATGCCTTAAGTTACCTTTATGTCTTACGATTTCTATGATTTATTCATGATTTGATGAGGTTTATTAATGTGCCTATGTTTTATGGGTAATGTATGATTTCATTCTTATGTATATATGAACTCATGTTTCCTTTCCATATTTTTATAACCCTTACTAAGCTTTTAATGCTCATCCCAATATTTTGAAATGATTTTCACAGGTCATGGGAATGGTACATGATGTGATTATAGTGTTAAGGAAGTGTCATGAAAGAATCCATGTTTTATTTTAAATATGTTTCCATTGATGGAAAAAATGAATACTATATTTTATGTAACAACTTTGTTTAAATGTGGAATGTAATGCAAGTTTTATGATCTAAATCTCTAAAACTATAAACCGGAAAAGATCCTCAATGTGTAATATTTTAATAACACAAGATTAAGTAAGGTTTAAGGCTGGGGACTTATAGTTGATATTAGAGGTCGGTTTAGATAACTTTAGGGGTTAGAAATTTGTTAAATTATAAGTTAATTTATGGTATGATTGAAATTATATAGCATTTGAAGATTACCATGCTGCTTCGCCTATGATATTTCTGTGTTAAAAATGGTTTTCTGTAGAGGAACCAAGGAAGCTATGTTGGGACGACATCAGGAGGAAGGCATCCTTCCAAATCAGTAAACTAAGATGGTCGGTATTGGAACTGAAAAGTTTGTTGCAGTAATGGAATAGTTGACTCAGGCTATAAATGGTGGTGGTATCCATGCACAAGATCAGCCAGATCAACCATAGAGGAACATGTGAGGGGTGGAACATTTCATGAGAAAAATCCCCCATCATTCAGAGGATCATCTAACCCTGTGCTAGCTGAAGGATGGATTAAATCACTGGAGAAGATTTTTGATGTCATGGGGTGTTCAGAATATCCAAAGGTTAGTCTTTCTGTTTACTATTTTGATGTTGATGCTGATCAGTGATGGTCGATGGTGAAAAATATCAGGTATAGGGATGAGATTGATGATATTATGGTGTTTTATAAAAGTAAAGAGGAGCATCAAAGACATTTAAGGGTTATTTTGAAAACCATAAAAGAAAATAAATTGTATGGGAAATTCAGCAAGTGTGAGTTTTGGTTGCAAAAAATTTCTTTCCTTGGTCATATTGTTTCTAAATATGGGATAGCTGTTGATCCTGCAAAAACAAAGGTTGTGGAAAAATGGCCAAGACCCACAAATTTAACTGAGATTCGTAGCTTCCTTGGTTTTGTAGGCTATTACCGAAGGATTGATAGAAATTTATCACGGTTATCTAGTCCAATGACTAAGTTAACTCGGAAGGGTGTTAAGTTTATCTGGAAAAAAGAATCTGATGATTGTTTTCAAGAACTGAGAAGATGATTAGTGAATGCTCCAGTTTTGCAACTACCTTCTAGGAATGGGGAGTTTGTTATCTACAGTGATGATTCATTGAAATTACTTGGTTGCATCTTAATGTAGAAAGATCAGGTAATTGCTTATGGTTAATGACAGTTGAAAACTCATGAGGTAAATTACCCTACACATGATTTGGAATTATCTGCTGTTTTTTTCGCTTTAAAAATTTGGAGGCATCATTTGTATGGAGTAAAGTGTGAAATATATACCGATCACAAAAGTTTAATATATATATTCACTCAAAAAGAATTGAACATGAGACAGAGGTGATGGTTAGAATTAATCAAGGATTATGATTGTACAATTTATTACCATCCGAGAAAAGCAAATAAAGTGGCTGATTCGTTGAGTCGAAAAAATAATGCTTCATTAGAAATGTTTCGTTTGGAACGTGATCCTTTGGTTAAGGATTTGATGAAATTTGGCATAGAAGTTGATGGTGCAGGATGTCCTTCTGTTTTGATTCATGTATCAGTGAAATCTTCTCTATCAGACAGAATTAAGCAAGCACAGAAGCAAGAAAATGAGTTGCAGAAAATGGTAGAGCTGGTTCAGAAGGGTATGTTCCCTGAATTCAATATTGATAATGATTTTGTTTCGGGATTTGGGAAGAGATTGTGTGTTCCGTGTGATTCATAGTTGAAGAGATATTTGTTATGTGAAGCTCATAGTTCTCCGTTTTCAGTCCATCCTGGCAGTACTAAGATGTATAGAGATATTCGGGAGTATTACTGGTGGGACGGAATGAAAATGGATATTACTGATTTTACTGTGAAGTGTTTGACTTGTCAACAAGTTAAAGCAGAGAGGCAGTTACCGAAAGGGATGCATCAGACTTTACCAGTGCCAGTATAAGGCCCCAGGCTTAAACCTTACTTAAAATTGAATTAAATGAATAATTCAAATTGAGGATCTTTTCAGGTTTAGAGTTTTAGAGAATTAGAACATAACTATTACATCTTAAAATATTACAAAGTAGACACTTATACTAAGTTTCCATAAAATAAAAACTTTTAAAAAGAATGATGTCTAGATTCCATGTTTTAGATAGCATGACATTCCCTTGATCCCATCCTTGACCTTATTCCACTTTAAGTCCTGTGAAAAACATTTCGAAAACTTGGGGTGATCATAAAAAGCTCAGTAAGGGATACACAAAGAATGAAAACTGTTAGTTTTTCAAACATCAAGTAAACCATGTATACTATATCAAAGTAATACCTTCACCTTCATGAAGTAGTAAAAAAAATCTTCACTGAATAAAGTATCATTACTTACCTTTTTGTAACCTAAGGATTACCATAAAACCCATATAAAGAACACATAGAATATATAAAGGTAACTTGGGACATAAACATACTTAAGTGGAATAACCATACGGTTGACTTCCACACATATCTATTAATGGAATAGCCATACGGCCAATTTCCATACATACTTAATGGAATATCCATACGACCAACTTCCATACCCAATGCATTGGAGGTTATAACGTAACCACCCATCCTGGTATTCACGGCACCACCCGTCATATGGTTTATAACGTAACCACCCGTTAAAATGTCCAAGTACCAATATAAAATCATAAAACATAAAACCAATATAAAGGAATGATAACATTTCCACATTTCAATCACAACATATCATAAATATATTGACATAATAGAATCCTTTTTCAAAAACCATTTTCAATACCAAAATACATAAAAGAGTATATGGTATTTATTTTATTCTAAAAACATTACGGCTTGTTGAGAAAGCCAAAGACAAATAATACACGCAGCGGCAGAAAAGGTCGTTGTCGCCGCGTACGTTAAAAGAAAAATTATTTTTTGTCGTTTTGTAAAACTCTTTGTAGAAAAAGATTCCATTTGTATAAAAGTAAAAGGCAAAGGGGTTTATACACCATATAAAATAAAGTTGTGTATAAAACGAAATATGCCTCAATGAAAGGAGATTGAGACGAAGTCCCTTACCTTGGGTCCGACTTGACTCGATCGTTCTTTAACGTCCTAAATAATAAACATGAGTTAATTTATACTTGATTAAGAACCTTTTTAATGTTCATTATTCTTATTATATCACTTATTTCCATGTTATAAACATTATGTAACCATTTAAGTTAATAATGTTTGTTTTGTCAATATTTGGTTCTTAAGTCGAAAGTTGACTTCGTACAATTACATGTTGTTCGTGTGGTCAAAAGTTCTTTATATCCAGAATGAAATTCCTGATTTGGATATCATATATATCATATATATCCAGCATATACATGTATTTATAATATTACATAATCATTTAGAGGTAGGAAATGAAATGCACCGTTCCTGGAGACGGTAAGCCGTACGTACGCATGAACGCTACTTTCATTTCTTTGTCATATTAGTGGAATTAAAACTAAATGAGAGGTATGTATATTTTAATTCCAGAATTATATTCATCATTTAGATATATCATTAATTATATATATACATTATATACATGTAATTTTAATAGTACATTACATTTGGGGATAAGAAATGAAATGCACCGTTCATGGAGACGGTAAGCCGTACGTACGCATGAACGTTACTTTCATTTCTATCTCATACTTTAATGGAAAGAAAGAATAATTATATAGAGGTATATTATAATTCCAGTATAACATCATATATAATAACTTTAAATCCATCCTTTACACGTCCCACATACGGCATTAACGAATCACATCACTTTGAGGGGGCGGTAGTCCGCACTTCCTTAAATGAAGATATCGTGTTTAACCATAATGGAAACCATAAAGGTATGCCAAAAATGAAAAATAAAGAAGCTTAAAGAAAACATAATCATATTATATATCATATATAAAAATAGTGACATCATAATGGCCACCTTTGAAGGTGTTAAATGAGTATTGAACAATCATCGTTTTGGGAGGCAGAATTTCGCCATCCACTGAAACCATATGTTCTTTAACCATTTGATGTAGTTGTGTGAGAGTGTAGCTAAAATAAATCTTATAAAAACATCCTAGTATATTGAAGACACTGGTGTTGTTACAAAAGAAGTAAATAAAAAGAGTTTAGACGGTTGGATAAGCAAAATAAAACAAATGAACCAGAGAGAATGAATTACCTTTAAAAGTGTAACTCCTTTTGATTTGAGCCTAAAGGCTTCTTTTGAAAGGATTCTGCCCAAAGGGAATCCTCTAGGATGAGGAGAGGGATGTGGAGAGAGTAATTGGGCAGGGGTTGGCCGAGCCAAAGGCTTGAGATGTGTGTGTAATGAGGTAGAGGTGGGGGCCTTTTATAAGAAGAGAGGAGGGACACTTTTGGAAAGTAAAGAAATATTACTTTATTTGAAAATGTTTTTCGGTTTTAAAAGGTCCCACATTGATAGAATTTGTGGATAATGTGATACGGGTTTGAAATCCACTCATCCAATTGGTTTTGGACATGTGTAGTTCTTAGATTTTACATTATCTTTCCATTTTATTTAAATCATCAAATAATGATGTCATCGCTGCATCATTATTATGTCATAAATAATTTAATTTATTTAATGTCTAAAAATTATAAAAAAACTACTATGATGTAGGAAATCGTTTTATCTTTCCAATGACTATTTATAATCAAAAATATGACTTGTATAACCCCACTTAAAAATTGTTTTAGTAAAACAATTTATGTTAGTGTCATTTTCACTTTAACATTAAATAAAAATATATTAATGTCATTTTCCAACTAAAGTGGCTCCATGGGGTCCCCAAGTTGGCCCATGGCTTGTCTTGGTCGGCCATGACTCACCCAATAGGTGTAGGACAAGGTTTATGGTGTTTTCACATTCTTATAATACCATTTTTACCTTAAACTACACTAATTACCTCTAATCGCGATTAATGAAAAAAAGTTACTATTCACCAAAAAATTATTTTAATCTCATTGAACCACATTTTACTTCTTAATGACAACCATGTATGTCGGATTTTTAAAATTCAATACACATTAGTGGTAAACATTCATTTAACTGAAAAATCAGTTTGCTTGATTACCACTTAGTGGTTTCACTATTCATCAAAAATTGATGTTTTTCAGAAAATTACCAAAAATTCACCCTAAGCTATATTTGATATTCCGAATTCAAAAATGAAGTCCATTTTACAAAATTCAAAACATATAAGTCAAATTAAATAATTTAATAATTAATTCCCACTGTCATGACAAATAGCGTGTTTTTGTGAAACAATAAGTATCAAAAGATTGACACCAGTTTAAGTCCAATTTCAAAGTGAAATTGATTCCAATGACCACCATTGGATTAACTGGTAAAAATATTTTCTAATTTCACTTTAAAACCTATTAAAATAATAATCTAATCATATAAATAATTTAGATTAAAAAGAGGTTTTGAATTAAAATACAACATTTTACACTATTCATAAAAAAATGAACTTTATCAGAAAGGTACCAAAAATTTACACAAAGTAAATTTTGATGTCCCGATTCTAAAGAAGAGTTATATTTGGTCGAAAATAAAGTATAAGAGTGATCAAAATTATATTTAATGACGGTTCACCATTAAAAGGTGATAAGTGAACCTTTAGTGAAAATTAGAGTATATATTCCCTAAAATTGAACTCTTTCCGTATTTTAAGCCTTTATCTTTTATTGGGTAAATGTATAAACATTTAAAAACATATATAATCATATTTTAGTTATTTTTATCCATTCCCGCCAGTACAACGGCTACTTGTTAACTAACATTTAAAATAATATTATTTTATTACTAGTGTGCTACGTAAGTTTCAAAGAAACTCATCGTTGCGTATCAGGTACGCTATCGAACATAGAAACCCCTTTAAAATAAAATTAATATTTAATTCGTAAATATTAATAAATATGAAAATTCTTTATTCTTTATTTACCTGGGATGTTACATCCTTCCCCCCTTTTGGGAATTGCGTCCTCGCAATTTTATCCACTTATCAAAATAAGTGGGGGTATTTATCCCTCATAGCATTTTCAGATTCCCACGTTGCCTCTTCAACAACATGGTTTTTCCACAAAACCTTTACCTGATGAAACACCTTATTCCGTAACACCAGCTCCCTGTGGTCAAGAATCTAGACCGGTTGATCCTCATAAGATAGGTTATCTTCCAGCTGAACTACCTTTGGACTCAAAACATGAGATGGATCTGGCATATACTTCCTCAACATTGAAACATGAAAAACATTGTGTACCTGAGATAAACTCGGAGGTAAAGCCACTCGGTAGGCAACTGATCCAACTCTCTCCAGAATTTCATATGGTCCAATGAACCTTGGACTTAGATTTCCTTTCTTACCAAATCTCATCACACTTTTCCAAGGAGAAACCTTTAGAAAAACATGATCACCTACCTCGAATGATAGATCCTTCCTCCGGTTATCCTCATAACTCTTCTGCCTGCTCTGAGCTGTTCTCATGTGTTTCTGAATCAACTGAACTTTTTTTGCCATCTCTTCTACCAATTCTGGTCCCATCAACTTCCTTTCACCCACTTCATCCCAAAATGCTGGAGTTCGACACCGCTTCCCATATAATGCCTCAAATGGTTCCATCTGTATACTGGAATGAAAACTTTTATTATAAGAAAACTCAACCAAAGAAAAATGTTGGTCCCAACTTCCCTGATAATCCATCGAACAAGCTCGTAGCATATCCTCCATGGTCTGAATTGTTCGTTCTGACTGCCCATCTGATTGAGGATGAAAAGCTGTACTAAAATTTAATTCAGTACCCAACGACATCTGAAGGCCTTTCCAAAAGTTAGAAGTAAACCTGGGATCACGATCTGATACAATGGAGAGAGGAACTCCACGTAACCTGACTATCTCTTTAAGATACAAACAGGAAAGTTGATCAAGAGAAAAAGTATATCGTATAGCAAAGAAATGAGCATATTTGGTCAAGCGATCAACAATAACCCAGATTGCATTATTACCTCGAGATGTCCTCGGTAATCCCACAACAAAGTCCATGGATATATTCTCCCATTTCCACTCTGGAACTGGTAAAGGCTGAAGCATCCCTTTCGTTAACTACTGCTCTGATTTAACCTGTTGACATGTCAAACACTTCACAGTAAAATCAGCAATGTCTCTTTTCATTCCATCCCACCAGTAATACTCCCGCAGACCTCTGTACATCTTAGTACTGCCAGGATGAAAAAACAACTCATTCTTCAACTGTGAATCACAAGGCACACATAACCTCTTCACAAACCTCAAAACACAAACACAAACTTATCCAAGAACTCATGGAAAATTTTATTCATAAGGTCCATGAATACAGCAGGTGCATTGGTTAACCCAAAAGGCATAACTACAAATTCATAATGGCCATATCTAGTACGGAACACAGTCTTCGGAACGTCTGCTTCTTTTACTTTCAACTGATGGCTCAAGTCAATCGTCGAAAAATACTGAGCTCCCTGGAGCTGATACCACTTCATTCGATGGACCAACATCTGCTGAAGTTGTTGCAAAGGATTTCACCACCCCTTTCTTCTTGTAGTCTGGCTGCATTCCCCCAGTTGAGTTCTTCGTTGGAAACTCATTTGCATAATGACCCATTTAATTACACTTAAAACATCTTACCGTTGGATTTTCATTTCCTGCTTGATCATCTTCCTTACAGTTACGAGCAATATGACCAGACTTACCACACCGAAAGCACTTACCAGACTTGGATAAACATTCTCCAGGATGCATTTTACCACACTTCTCACAGGATGGATATTTGGATTTCTTACCTCCTTGCTTCTTTGATGAATTCTTCCCCTTTGCCTGCCAACTAGACCTCTTATTCTGTTGTTTTTCATTGAACACCTGATCATCGGCAAACTCCATTTCCACCTTCTCCGCACATCGAACAAGTTTTTCATAACTTTTGAACTCACGAGAAGCTAAAGCCCTTCGATACTTTGGCTTTAACCCTGAGTAAAAACGGTTTATTTTACTATCAAGATCTCGTATGAAGTTTGGAGAATACCTTGCCAATCGAGTGAACTTTTCTTCATAAGCAGCCACTGAATCATCCTACTACCTCAATTCTAGGAACTGTTTTTCCATCCGAAGACGAACCACCTTAGGAAAATATTTCTCAAGAAACATACCTTTGAATTCGTCCCAGTGAAGATCCTCAATCTCATCACTATTCCTTATATTTTTCACCAACGACAACCACTGATCAGCTTCACCTTCAAAACGGTAAACAGCAAGACTAACCTTTTGATGTCTTGAACACCCCACGACATCAAAAATCTTCTCCAGTGCTTTAATCCAACCTTCAGCTTGCACAGGGTCAGATGATCCTCTAAATGATGGGGGATGTTGCCTCATGAAATTTTCCACCACTGACATGTTCCTCTGCGGTTGATCTGGCTGATCTCGTGCATGGATACCACCACCATTTATATCCTGAGTCAACTGTGCCATTACTGCAACAAACTGTTCAGTTCCGATTCCGAACATCTCAGGTTGCTGATTTGTAAGGTTATCTTCCTCCTGATGTCGTCCCAACATAGCTGCTTTGTTTCGTTTGTGGAAAACCATTCTGAACACAGAAATATCTTAGGCGAAGCAACATGGTAATCCGTAAATGCTATATCATTTCAATCATTTTATAATTTAACACTTTTCTAACTCCTAAAGTTGTCTAAACCGACCTTTGATACCAACTATAAGGCCCCATCCTTAAACCTTACCTAAAATTGAATTAAATGAATAATTCACATTGAGGATCTTTTCAGGTTTAGAGTTTTAGAGAATTAGAACATAACTATTACATCTTAAAAGATTACAAAGTAGACACTTATACTAAGTTTCCATAAAATAAAAACTTTTAAAAAGAAAGATGTCTAGATTCCATGTTTTAGATAGCATGAAATTCCCTTGATCTCATCCTTGACCTTATTCCACTTTAAGTCCTGTGAAAAACATTTCGAAAACTTGGGGTGAGCATAAAAAGATCAGTAAGGGATACACAAAGAATGAAAACTGTTAGTTTTCCAAACATCATGTAAACCATGTATACTATATCAATGTAATACCTTCACCTTCATGAAGTAGTAAAAAAAATCTTCACTGAATAAAGTATCATTACTTACCTTTTTGTAACCAAAGGATTACTATAAAACCCATATAAAGAACACATAGAATATATAAAGGTAACATGGGACATAAACATACTTAAGTGGAATAACCATACGGTTGACTTCCACACATATCACTTAATGGAATAGCCATACGACCAATTTCCATACATACTTAATGGAATAGCCATACGGCCGAATTCCATACCCAATGCATTGGAGGTTATAACGTAACCACCCGTCCTGGTATTCACGGCACCACCCGTCATATGGTTTATAACGTAACCACCCGTTAAAATGTCCAAGTACCAATATAAAATCATAAAACATAAAACCAATATAAAGGAATGATAACATTTCCACATTTCAATCACAACATATCATAAATATATTGACATAATAGAATCCTTTTTCAAAAACCATTTTCAATACCAAAATACATAAAAGAGTATATGGTATTTATTTTATTCTAAAAACATTACAGCATGTTGAGAAAGCCAAAGACAAATAATACTCGCGGCGGCGGAAAAGGTCGTTGTCGCCGCGTACGTTAAAAGAAACATTCTTTTTTGTCGTTTTTTAAAACACTTCGTAGAAAAAGATTCCTTTTGTATAAAAGTAAAAGTCAAAGGGGTTTATACACCATATAAAAAAAAGTTGTGTATAAAACGAAATATGCCTCAATGAAAGGAGATTGAGACGAAGTCCCTTACCTTGGGTCCGACTTGACTCGATCGTTCTTTAACGTCCTGAATAATAAACTTGAGTTAATTTATACTTGATTAAGAACCTTTTTAAAGTTCATTATTCTTTTTATATCACTTATTTCCATGTTATAAACATTATGTAACCATTTAAGTTAATAATGTTTGTTTTGTCAATATTTGGTTTTTAAGTCTAAAGTTGACTTCTTACAATTACATGTTGTTCGTGTGGTCAAAAGTTCTTTATATCCAGAATGAAATTCCTGATTTGGATATAATATATATCATATATATCCAGAATATACATGTATTTATAATATTACATAATCATTTAGAGGTAAGAAATGAAATGCACCGTTCATGGAGACGGTAAGCCGTACGTACGCATGAACGCTACTTTCATTTCTTTGTCATATTAGTGGAATTAAAACTAAATGAGAGGTATGTATATTTTAATTCCAGAATTATATTCATCATTTAGATATATCATTAATTATATATATACATTATATACATGTAATTTTAATAGTACATTAAATTTGGGGATAAGAAATGAAATGCACCGTTCATGGAGACGGTAAGCCGTACGTAGGCATGAACATTACTTTCATTTCTATCTCATACTTTAATGGAAAGAAATAATAATGATATAGAGGTATATTATAATTCCTGTATAACATCATATATAATAACTTTAAATCCATCCTTTACACGTCCCACATACGGCATTAACGAATCACATCACTTTGAGGGGGCGGTAGTCCGCACTTCCTTAAATGAAGATATCGTGTTTACCCATAATGGAAACCATAAAGGTATGCCAAAAATTAAAAATACAGAAGCTTAAAGAAAACATAAACATATTATATATCATATATAAAAATAGTGACATCATAATGGCCACCTTTGAAGGTGTTAAATGAGTATTGAACAATCATCGTTTCGGGAGGCAGAATTTCGCCATCCACGGAAACCGTATGTTCTTTAACCATTTGATGTAGTTGTGTGAGAGTGTAGCTCAAATAAATATTATAACAACATCCTAGTATATTGAAGACACTGTTGTTGTTACAATAGAAGTAAATAAAAAGAGTTTAGAGGGTTGGAGAAGCAAAATAAAACAAATGAACAAGAGAGAATGAATTACCTTTAAAAGTGTAACTCCTTTTGATTTGAGCCTAAAGGCTTCCTTTGAAAGGATTATGACCAAAGGGAATCCTCTAGGATGAGGAGAGGGATGTGGATAGAGTAATTGGGTAGGGGTTGGCCGTGCCAAAGGCTTGAGATGTGTGTGTAATGAGGTAGAGGTGGGGGCCTTTTATAAGAGGAGAGGAGGGGCACTTTTGGAAAGTAAAGAAATATTACTTTATTTGAAAATGTGTTTCGGTTTTAAAAGGTCCCACATTGATAGAATACGTGGATACGGTGATAAGGGTTTCAAATCCACTCATCCAATTGGTTTTGGACATGTGTAGTTCTTAGATTTTACATTATCGTTCCATTTTATTTAAATCGTCAAATAATGATGTCATCGCTCCATCATTATTATGTCATAAATAATTTTATTTTTTTAATGTCTAAAAATTATAAAAAAACTACTATGATGTAGGAAATCTTTTTAGCTTTCCAATGACTATTTATAATCAAAACGATGACTTGTATAACCCCACTTAAAAATTGTTTTAGTAAAACAATTTATGTTAGTGTCATTTTCACTTTAACATTTAATAAAAATATATTAATGTCATTTTCCAACTAAAGTGGCTCCATGGGGTCCCATAGTTGGCCCATGGCTTGTCTTGGTCGGCCATGACTCACCCAATAGGTGTAGGACAAGTTTCATGGTGTTTTCACATTCTTATAATACCATTTTTACCTTAAACTACACTAATTACCTCTAATCGCGATTAATGAAAAAAAGTTACTATTCACCAAAAAATTATTTTAATCTCATTGAACCACATTTTACTTCTTAATGACAACCATGGATGTCGGATTTTCAAAATTTAATACACATTATTGGTAAACTTTCATTTAACTGAAAAATCAGTTTGCTTGATTACCACTTAGTGGTTTCACTATTCATCAAAAATTGAAGTTTTTCAGAAAATTACCAAAAATTCACCCTAAGCTATATTTGATATTCCGAATTCAAAAATTAAGTCCATTTTACAAAATTCAAAACATCTAAGTAAAATTAATTAATTTAATAATTAATTCCCGCTGTCATGACAAATAGCGTGTTTTTGTGAAACAATAAGTATCAAAAGATTGACACCAGTTTAAGTCCAATTTCAAAGTGAAATTGATTCCAATGACCACCATTGGATTTACTGGTAAAAATATTTTCTAATTTCACTTTAAAACCAATTAAAATAATAATCTAATCATATAAATAATTTAGATTAAAAAGAGGTTTTGAATTAAAATACAACATTTTACACTATTCATAAAAAAAATGAACTTTATCAGAAAGGTACCAAAAATTTACACAAAGTAAATTTTGATGTCCCGATTCTAAAGAAGAGTTATATTTGGTCCAAAATAAAGTATAAGAGTGATCAAAACTATATTTAATGAAGGTTCACCATTAAAAGGAGATAAGTGAACCTTTAGTGAAAATTAGAGTATATATGCCCTAAAATTGAACTCTTTCCGTATTTTAAGCCTTTATCTTTTATTGGGTAAATGTATAAACATTTAAAAACATATATAATCATATTTTAGTTATTTCTATCCTTTCCCTCCAGTACAACGGCTACTTGTTAACTAACATTTAAAATAATATTATTTTATTACTAGTGTGCTACGTAAGTTTCAAAGAAACTCATCGTTGTGTATCGGGTACGCTATCGAACATAGCAACCCCTTTAAAATAAAATTAATATTTATTACATAAATATTAATAAATATGAAAATTCTTTATTCTTTATTTACCTGGGATGTTACAGCCAGAGTGGAAATGGGAGAATATATCCATGGACTTCTTTATGGGATTTCCATAAACACCACGAGGTAATAATGCAATCTGGGTTATTGTTGATCTCTTGACTAAATCTGCTCATTTCCTTGCCATATGAGATACTTTTTCCCAAGATCAATTTTCCCGTTTGTATCTTAAAGTGATAGTCAGGTTACATGGAGTTCCTCTCTCCATTTTATCTGATCGTGATCTAAGGTTCACTTCTAACTTTTGGAAAGGCTTTCAGAAGTCGTTGGGTACTGAATTAAATTTTAGTACAGCTTTTCATCCTCAGTCAGATGGGCAGTCAGAATGAACAATTCAGACTTTGGAGGATATGCTACATGCCTGTTTGATGGATTATCAGGGAAGTTGGGACCAACATCATTCTTTGGTTGAGTTTTCTTATAATAACAGTTTTCATTCTAGTATACAGATGGCAAAATTTGACACATTATATGGGAAGCGGTGTTGAACTCTAGCTTTTTGGGATGATGTGGGTGAAAGAAAGTTGATGGGACCAGAATTGGTAGAAGAGATGGAAGAAAAAGTTCAGTTGATTCAGAAACACATGAGAACAGCTCAGAGCAGACAGAAAAGTTATACGGATAACCAGAAGAAGGATCTATCTTTCGAGGTAGGTGATCATGTCTTTCTCAAAGTATCGACATGGAAAAGTGTGATGTGATTTGGTAATAAAGGAAAGCAAAGTCCAAGGTTCATTGGACCATATGACATTTTGGTGAGATTTGGATCAGTTGCATACCGAGTGGCTATACCTCTAAGTTTATCTCAGGTACACAATGTTTTTCAGGTTTCGATGTTGAGAAAGTACATGCCAGATCTATCTCATGTTTTGAGCCTAGAGGTAGTTCAATTGGAAGAGAATCTCTCTTATAAAGAACAGCCAGTCCAGATACTTGATCATAGAGAGAAAGTGTTGTGGAATAAGGTAATTCGCCAGGTAAAGGTTTAATGGGAAAACCATATGGTTGAAGAGGCAACATGAGAATCTGAAAATGCTATGAGGGATAAATACCCCCACTTATTTTGATAAGTTAATAAAATTACGAGGACGCAATTCCCAAAATGGGGGAAGGATGTAACACCCCAGGTAAATAAATAATAAATTGTTTTCATATTTATTAATATTTAAGAATTAAATATTAATTTTACTTTAAAGGGGTTGCTATGTTTGATAGCGTAAGAGTTTCTTTGAAATCTTATGTTGCACACTAGTTGTAAAATAATATTATTTTAAATGGTAGTTAACACGTAGCCATTGTATTAGTGGGAATGAATTTAAATAACTATAATATGATTATATATGTTTTTTAAATGTTTCTACATTTATCCAATAAAAGATAAAGTCTTAAAATAAGAAAATAATTCAATATTAGGCATATATACTCTAATTTTCACTAAAAGTGCACTTATCGCCTTTTGATGGAGATCCTTCTTTAAATATAGTTTTGGCCACAATTATATATATTTTATTGGACCGAATAAAATACTTCTTTAGAATCGGGACATCAAAATTTACTTTGTGTAATTTTTTGGTATTTTTCCGATAAAGTTCATTTTTAATGAATAGTGAAAAATGTTGTATTTTAATTCAAAAACTCTTTTTAGTATAATTTGTTTATATGAATAGATTATATTTTTAATTGTTTTTAATGTACAATTATAATATATTTTTACCATTTAATCCAATGGTGGTCGTTGGAATCAATTGTACATGTAATTGGACTTAAACTTGTGTCAATGTTTTGATACTTATTGTTTCATAAAAACACGCTATTTGCTCTGATAGCGGAAATTAATTATTAAATTAATTAATGTAACTTATAGGTTTTCAATTTTGTAAAATAGACATCATTTTTTAATTCAGAATATCAAATATATCTTAGGTTGAAGTTTTGGTATTTTTCTGATAACGTCAATTTTTGATGAATAGTGAAACCACTAAGTGGTACTTATAAAAACTGATTTTCCGTTTAAATGAAATTTTACCAACTATGTGTTTTGAATTTCAAAAATCCGACATAAATGGTTTTCATTAAGAAGTAAAATGTGGTTCAAAGGGATTAAAATCATTTTTTGGTGAATAGTAACTTTTAATTTTTTTAATCGCGGTTAGAGGTAATTAGTGTAGTTTAAGGTAAAAATAATGTTTTAATAATATGAAATGACCTATACACATGTCCTACCCTTATTTAATGTGTCATGGACAACCAATACAATCCATGGGTCATCTTGGGGACCCCATGGATCCACATTGGTAGGAAAATGACATTAATACCTCTTTATTTAATGTTAAAATAAAAATGTCACAAACATGAGTTTTTTTACTAAAAAAATTTAAATGGGGTTATAGAAGTCGTATTTTTGACTATAAATATTTCATAGAAAGATAAAAAGATTTCCTACATAATGATATTTTTTTATAATTTTTAGACACTAAATAAATTAAGTTATTTATGACACCATGATGATGCAGCAATTACCTCATTATTTAACGATTTAAATAAAATGAAAAGATAATGTAAATTCTAAGACCTACACATGTCAAAAATCAATTATATGTGTGGATTTCGAACTATTATCACCTTATCCTAGAAATATAAAATTTTCGGACCTTTTAAATCAGAAAATAATTTTATAATAAAGTAACCTTTTATAACATTCCAAGAGTACCCCCACTCTCCTCTTATAAAAGGCCCCCACCTCTACCACCTTACCCACACCTCTCAAACCTTTGGCTCGGCCAAACACTGCCCATTTTGTCTCTCCACATCCCTATCTTACTCCTTGAAGCCTCACTTTGTGCAGAAGTCTTCCAAATGAAGCCTTTGAGATTAAATCAAAAAGAGTTACCCATTTTAAATGTAAGGTTTTCTCTTGTGTTCTTATGTTTTATTTTGCTTCTCCAACCCTCTAAACTCTTTCTATTCCTTTATTTCGTAACAACACCAGTATCTTAAAAATACTAGGATGTTTTTATAAGAAGTATTCGGGCTACACTTACACAGACCTACATTTAATGGTTAAATAACATACTGTTTCTGTGGATGGATAATTTCTACCAAATGAAATGATGATTGTTCAATACTCATATAACACCTTGAATGGTGGCCATTAAGATGACACTACATTTATATATGATATGTAATATGTTTATATTTTACTAAAGCTTCTGTATTTTTCATTTATGGCATACCTTTATGGTTTCCATTATGGGTAAACGCGATATCTTAATTTTAGGAAGTGCGGAATACCGCCCCCTCAAAGTGATTTGATTCGTTAATACCATATGTGGTATGTATAATGTATAGATTGAATGATATTATATGTGATAAAATACTGGAATTTTAATACAATTATGTATCATTATGTTTTAATTCCATTAAATATGAAATAGAAATGGAAGTAGCGTTAATGCGTACGTACGACTTACCGTCTCCATGAACGGTGCATTTCATTTCTTACCTCTAAATGTTATGTAATATTATTAATTCATGTATATAATGGATATATATGATATATATGATATATACATTATGAGTATATCATTGGATATAATGGATACATGAGAAACTTGTAATTATAAAGAGAATATTTTTGACTCACGTACCAATGATCGTTAAAACGACCAATATTAAATTAAATAATTGCGTAGTGTTCATGACATGGTAATAAGTGATATAAAAGGAATAATGAACTTGAAAAAGGTTCTTATGAAAGTATAAATTAACTCATGTTTATTATTCTGGACATTAAAGAATGATTGATTCAAGTCGGACCTGAGGTATGGGACTTCGTCTCAATCTCATTTCATAGAGGCATATTATGTTTTATACACAACATTCTTTTATACGGTGTATAAACACCTTTGACTTTTACGTTTATCCAAAAGGAATCTTTTTATACGAAGCGTTTTACTAAATGACAAAATGGAATGTTTTTGTCGTATGTATGTGTCGAAAATGACTTCTCCGCTGCCATGACCATTATTTGAGTTTCGGCTTCCTCTACAAGCCATACCTTTTTTAAAAGAAAAATAAATACCCTGTTTTACTTTTCTTTTATTTTGTTATTTGAATTGTTTTTCATAATTTTTTTATATCAATGTGTTGTATTGATATCTTGTGATTTAAAAGTGGAAATGTTAGGTTTCCTTTATGCATGCTTTATGTGATACGATTATGTTATGGTTCTTGGGCATTATTATGAAGACGGGTGATTCAGTGATAAACTAATGGTGGGTTAGCCCGATATAGCTCTCCAATGCATTGGGTAACGCGAAGGAGTCAAACGTTATGGTTTTTTCGAAGAGATTTAGGGAATAAACTGTGATGGGTATTCCAAACGTAACCAAGAGGGTTACTCCCTACATAAGAATGTTATGAATGCCTCAAGTTACCTTTATGTCTTATGATTTCAATGATTTATTCATGATTTGATGAGGTATGTTAAAGTTCCTATGTTTTACGGGTAAAGTATTATTTCATTATTATGTATATATGAACTCACGTTTCCTTTCCATATTTTTATAACCCTTACTGAGCTTTTTATGCTCATCCCAAGTTTCTGAAATGATTTTCATAGGTCAAGGGAAAGGTACATGATGTGATGATAGTGTCATTTACGTGTCAAGAAAGAATCCATGTTTTATTTTAAATATGTTTCCACTGATTGGAAAAATGAATACTATCTTTTATGTAACCACTTTGTTTAAATGTGGAATGTAATGCAGGTTTTATAATATAATTCTCTAAAACACTAAACCTGAAAAGATCCTCAATGTGTAATCTTGTAATAACTCAAGATTAAGTAAGGTTTAAGGCTGGGGCCTTATACAATCATTCTATAATAATCCATTTTATTTTATTTCAATGCGTTATTATTTATCCTCCATCATTTAGAACCATTAATGATGTGTTAAATTGTCAAAATTCTGCAAGGGGTCCTCACATTCTATTCTTTATTCAAATTTATTTTGGAACTTATGAATTCAATTTAAATTTGGTAAATTTGGGACATGTATTTCAATGTCTATATTACTACCCTTTTTATGTCCAAATTTTCATATATTTATTTTTCTCTCATAAAAAGTTTGATGATTTTTTAATAATGCTGTAATGTTTTTCGAAACATCATAAAAGTTTTACATGCCAAATCAGTTGTGTAGTGAATACCATACATATTTTTCAATCAATATTTTCACTATTATAATCATATACATATTTTTTTGGGACATAAATATATATATTACACATTCATTTATCATGAAATAAATTATTATGCTGAATGAATCCATGTTGGGTGATCTATGAGGCACATCTAAGCATGTAGATTAAAGGAATATATAGTGGGTGTGCCCCGATTGAAATCCAGCGTATTGGGTAATGATTAGTGTCATGATATAACATTTTGGGATTTGTATTGAACCCAATTATTTTATGGGTCATTTTCCTCCCTGATTTCATGGTATGTTTAACCTTTACGGATGTTTATGATTTAGGGTTTTATGTTTTTTCTACATTTATCGTGTTATGATTAGCATGCTATATCATTCTTTATTATTCATGTTTCTTATAATCCTCATTGATATTATTATTATCTAACATGTATCACTTATTATATGTGTATTCCCTTATTGATCTTTTTAGTTTACCCTTTTTATATGTATTTCCCTAGACTATCCCTTGTAGTTTTGTGTTCAATTGTGTATTTTGAGTGTGTTAAAGTCATTTTCAATAAAGATCTTGTATTTACTATTTTATATTTTCATATAATGTACCTAATTCGAAATTATTCTAAACATATCGACCTATATGTTTTATTATGTGTAGTATTAGGTAATAAATCAATTATTAATGTGGTAGAATGGTTAGGGTTGTTAGAGTTGGTATTAGAGGAAAGGATTAGTTATTTTTTTGGA
This sequence comes from Viscum album, assembly GCA_963277665.1. Taxonomy (NCBI): domain Eukaryota; kingdom Viridiplantae; phylum Streptophyta; class Magnoliopsida; order Santalales; family Viscaceae; genus Viscum; species Viscum album. The sequence continues at coordinate 879,159,370 of OY728148.1, read as the reverse complement.
TTAGGAATAGAAATCACTAGAGAAATCCCAAGGAATAAGACTAAATATACGAAAACATCACTATATATTTTTTAGCATTGGATAAGTGGTTTATCAAGAAAATTAATCAATATCTAGATACTACGTGTGGAAATGGTTCTAGAACAAATGTACCATGGAGTAACAACTCTAACAATGTGTTCTGTGAATTAATTGGGGATACCTGGAACACAAAAACATGACATATTTCACACCTATTTTGACACTCCAGGGGGATTTACTTTGTAAAATTCATAATATCATTATGAACCAATATTATATGAAATATTACATAGAAACATATTTTGGGGAATAGGTTATGTATAATATATGTGGAATACTATAAATCCATATGTTAAAGAAATAAATGAAATTTAAAAAAAATTCCTTTAATTTCTAAATATTCTAATTTACGTTATTAAGAGTTTAAAAATAATCAAACCTAATTTTCTATATATTTTATCCAATGTCTAAAAATTATAGGAATTAGATAAATATTCAACGTGTAGGGAACTATGATGGCTAGGAAAATGGGATGCCAAATTAGAAAAGAGATAAAGATGAAAATATTTGTGAATATGACAGTCCTTCTATCAAAAATAAAAATTATCAAATGGACCTTTGTTGAATTATCTAATAAATTACCAAATAGGAAGATGATGTATTATGGAAGCTCACTGTATAATGGTTATAAATAAAAGGATTTTCTATTTTTTTTTAATTTTTTTTGAAATAAGTACCATGGGGAATGTCACCAAAAGTTTCATATATGTTTTATATGCTGAAAGAAAAGTAATTAAATGGACGATTTACATAGAAAAAGGGATATGGTGATCAATTAAAATAATGTTCAATCTAATGGACCATATATATACTTATATGTCAATTTTAGGGGAATTTCGGCATTATCCCAGACAATGCTCTATTCCAATGGCTGAGAATCAAGAGAAGAATAAAAAATATCCATGAAAAAGTGAACAAAAAATTATTATGTTGAGGTTGATCATGATATTTGATGTACATGTAACCACCACTTAGTAATTTTTTATGTCATAATATATTTAAATTCTCTCCCTAATATAATATATTGTATGTTTTCTAAGAACATTGAGTCACCACCTGAAATCATTTTATATCATCCAGGTAAATTTATATGATCCTGCATCACATGTTTAATTTTTTGGAACATTTATCCTTGAAAATAATATATGTCTCCATTTAGTGTACTTTTATACCATTCATAGTATGAATTGGATTTCCCAATCAAGAGTGATCATAAATTGTTTTGAGCTGTTAATAACTCTCTATAATGTGAATTGACCCCTAATTCTATACATGTTCAATTAGATTAATTAATCTTTTTTAGAATCTAAAGCATGGTAATTATTTGAATATTAGTAAGAAAATATAGCCCAAATGTCTGACTAAAATTAAGATAACCATACTCATATACATTCATAATGTGAGGGAATATGATGACGTGTTTCATAGAGAAATTCATTGACTTCATCCTAACTGAGAGGTTTAATTTTCAATCAATATTGTACCTAGAGAATTAGCAATATCAAAGACATAATATTTAATAGCTATTGTGGAACATGAGAAGATGATGAAACAACCATGGGAGATTGTAGATAAAGGTATCACACACCCAAGTGCCTCACCATGGGGTGTGTTAGTCATTTTAATCAAGAATAATGATGGGTAAATTCACCTTTTCATTTATTATCTTAAGATCAACAATATCACAATTAAAAACATGTACCCTCTACCTCAATTTGATGACATTTTTGATCATATTCAACAAAAAATATGTATCTTAGGTTGATATTTTTTAATGATATTATCACATAATGGTGGATAAGAAATATATCCCAAATACCTCTTTTTGTATAAGCTACAAGCACAATAAGTTCACAGTTATACCATTCTGACTCAGTAATTCAATATCATGCTTAATGGAATTTATTAATAATGTATTTAAATAATACCATGAAAAAATTGTGATAGCCTTTAGTGATAATTTTCTAATATACCCCAAAATAAATGAAGTGCATGAAGACTATATGAGATGTCCTAAGAACCAAAAATAAGAAAAAACATTATTCAAAAGTATAAAAAATATGAGATCTATGTGAAGGAAGTCTCTTTATAGGGGAATATAATCACAAGTAATTGGATATCAATGGATCCTTCAATGATGAATGAAATTGAAGGATGTATGAGGCAAACATCTATGACAGATATCCACAGTTTCCTATGGTTAGGGGCGGTATTATCACTAGTTTGTGAGAAATTAATCATGATTTTGAAACCCTCTTTACAAGATAACTTGTAAGGGATTCTTGTTTTCATGGAATGATGAGTGTAAAGAGAGATTCATGGTGTAAAAAATGATACTCATCACTACACCCTTGTTCAAAATACCCATAAGTGGAGAACAATTGATATTATTCAGGGATTCTTCGATGAAATGATTGGGATGTGTGTTAATGAATAATGAAAAGTTCATATCCTATGTTTCAAGATAGTTCAAATTTTTTGATCCAATATATTCCATGAATGATTTGGGGTTGGAATTTGTGATATTTTCATTAAAAATATAGAGTAAATATCTCTACGTGGAGAAGTGAAAGATATTTTCAGATCACAAAATCCCCAAATATATATTCACATAGAAATATATAAATATGTTAAAAAGAAAATTTTTATATCTGATTAAAGAATATGACATCTCAATCCTCTAACATACATAAAAAGTGAATATTGTGGTTGATGGCCTAATTAGAAATGGTCACACATATTTACCATTAAGGAGAATTTATGTGTATTAAATAATTGTTGACCTAAAAATATAGACATGGGAATCATAAAGGATGAAAAATCATCATTACTTTATCATGTTATTTCTAAAAAATCCCTTTTAGAAAGGGAAAAGGATTAACAATAAAATGTGGTCGAAATGTTGAATAAGGAGAAATCTATGATAAAACAGAAGTCCACGAAGTTTAAAATTGAAGAAGAGAAAGTTTTTGAGATTTGGTTCAAGACTATTTGTTCCAAAAAATCACGAGTTGAGGAATGAGCAGTTGGATGATGCCCATAGTCCAACATTCTCCACTCACCACAAAATAACAAATATGTATCATGATATATGTGTCCACTATCAGTAAAAAAATATGAATCTGAACATCTCTGAATATACATCTATGTGTCTGTTATGCCACTAAGTAAAGACCGAATCGTATACGTTTATGGGGATGAACCAACTATTTCCCATTCCAACATTGAAATGGGAGAACATCACCATGGAATTTTTACACTAGACATCCAAATACATATAATGGAAACAATATTTAATGGGTTTCTGTGGATTTGATAAATAATAAAACACATTTTAAAAGAATTAAACTTTAATTTCCATTTGATAAACATCAACTAATATACACCAGATGTACAAGGGATGTTTGATGTACAACTATATATTTTATCCTATTATGATCTGAGATTAACCTAAATGTTCTAAAATTGTCTACAACATGATCTAAATACATTGATAATCTACAATATGACTAATCCTCTAAAATATGATGACCAATATGAAATTACTATTTAAAAACTAGAAGACATGTTGTGAGATTTCCTGATGTTCTTCATAGGTGGTTCGGATCAACATATTTCTCTGATCGATCTCTCATTCAACAAAAATTTCCACTCAAGAATCCAAATTGATCCCTATGAATCCAATTATGGGAAGTGGCGAATAACACCTTCACTTTGGGATGTAGTATGGGGATGAAAACTGATAGATCCTAAAATGTATGTGGAAATAGTGGGGAAGGATAAGACCATTCAATAGTACATCAAGGCTTCATAGAGTCGATAGAAGAACTATGATTAAAATTATTAGCGATACCTAGAGCCTGATTCAAGATACATGTTATTCTTTCAAATATATCAATAGAAAATATTAATGTGATTTGGGAAGAGGAGAAACATAGTCCAATATACATCGACCCCTTTAAGATCAATTATTTCATCAGAGTTGTGGCTAATCTACCTGAAGTCCCACTGAACCTATATCATGTAAATTATATATTCCATGTATCCATCTTCAAAAATTACATACCTAACCCCTTATGTGTCATCAATCTAGAGGTAATACAATTGGAGAATTTCCATTCCTATGAGAAGCATCCGGTGAAGAGCTTCAATCATAGAGAAAGATTTATACAAAATATGACAAAGAACCTTTTAAAAGAATTATGGAGAAACCTCAGGATTGAAGATGTTGGGTTGGAACTATATGAGGTGATGAAACATAGATACCACCATCTGTTTTATTTTGGGAATAAAATCATTTGATGCTGAAATTTCTAAAGGGGAATAGATTGTAATGACCTGAACTGTTACAAATAAAATTACCCTATTAATTCAATTAAATGTCTTATTAAGTAATATGGTAATACAAATCATCTTCATTTATTATATTTTATTATATCTAGTTTGATTTCAATGACTGTTACATATAATTACTATTGATTATATCACCATTGAATATTGATTACATTATTATTATATAGATAGGTTTTTAACAAAAAGAATTGAAATAAAAAATGAATTGATAGCCTTAAACAGTATGATCATAACCTATGAAGATCTTTTAACGGAGCTGATGATAAAGAATTAATTTGATGGGTTTTTTTACCATATACACTCTAAGATAAAACAACATAATCATGATTGTATTCGTTTATTGAAGATGTACAAGCTCATCAAGATCATATCCAAAACCACGTTTGTTGAAACTCCCCATGAAAGTCCAACCATCATGCACCATACTCTTAGGGTGTTTTAAGGTGTATTAAAAGGGGTTTTTTTGATACCGTTGTGTTATTAGTATTTATATTTTTTTATGTAAAAAAATTAATATATTTCCATCCAATTATTTCTACTTTAAAGTTATTTTTATTTTTATTCTATAAAACCATGATAATTTTTTGGGGAATTATTAATATTCAATTAATGAATTTTTTCATAGATTTATAAATTCATAAAATAAATAATATTTCAATATATATATGGAATAGTTTTTATCAAATTTAAATGATCATATAATTTATATAAAGTCAAAATTTCTTTTTATAAAGGTTTGAAAAATGTTATCGTCAAAAACATGACATTTCTAAATAAAAGAAGAATTTATTTTAAAAGTGAAAATTACAATTTTTATAAAATAATTTTTATAAATTTAATATTAATTTTAATAATAATTAAGAAATTTTCCAATAGTTAATTTTGTATCATTCTTCGAGACAGAAGAATTTTCACGTAATAATTAATTATCCTATAAATATAGTTTCTATTTTATGACATCATAGTAACCCAAAAGTGTTGTAATAATTTTTTTAAATTGGATCCATGACCATATAAATTTTTTCCCTTTCAAATAATGTTATTTTTTGTATATTTAATTTGTCATATAAATACATTTTGAATATTTTTAAACCTAAGTAATATTTTATGGTTTTAATGTAATTTATTTAAAAGTGTAACTCAACTTCACATAAGAAAAGGAATTATTTTTATATTATCATCCGATGTCCTGACTAAATAACAAAAAATAATCCAATTTGGTATAAACCATATGAATAAATATAGGGTTTTTTTTGGTTTTGGATATTTTATTATGTTAATTATAAAAGCTAATAAATAAATAAATCAACATCATTACCAATATAATCCCACATAGGGACCCATTTATCTTCAATAAAACAACTTTAAAAATGAACATGATCTTCCATCCACTCTATTGAGTCCTCCAATGTTTCCCCCAAGATATCATGAGGCCCCTCCATTGTTTTTGGAGTCACACACTCTTATAAGGGACCATCCTCTGCACTTTTCAAATTCAACCACCTCCTTTGAAATTATTTTTAATATCAATTTTTAATATTTTAATTCATTTATAATCATAAATTTATTATTACACTGTCATTATTTGAATGATTAATCAATTTTCATCCCTAATTTTTACCATTACCATATAAATTAATATGAAAAAATCTCATAATGGATCCTCACCTATTCTTTATTCAAGGTTCATTATAAATTTATGCATTTTATATACATTTCATAATGTTAGGAAATGTATTTATATTTCCATATTAATATATACTTTATTAAAAAATTAATAGAGACAACCTTTTCACTCATCAACCATTTTTATTATTTTTTATATAACATCATTATGCTCTCGAAATAACACCGTGATTTTCAACAATGAATAATTTTATAGTGAATACTATACCAAAATTCATATAAATGTTATTCATATATATCATAATACACATTTTGATTTGGGGAATGAAAGTTTTTAATCCACATTACTTGATCGTGAAATAAATTATAATGATTATTTAAAGCATATTGTATGATATATTTGGCACACATAACCTTGAGAATGAAATTAATTAGATGGGAACACCCAGATGGAACTCAAATAGAATGGATAATTTTTATTATCATGATATGTCTTGTTTGAATATGGAGCGAACCAAATTATATTTTGGATAATTTTCCAATATATTTTCTTGGTGGGTTTTTCATTTACCTATGTTTTTGATCCAATGATTTATGTTGTTTCTACATTTCCCATGTTATTATTATCATGATATACCATGAATAATTATATATTTTACATTAATTACTGAGTGATATTCTTATTTGGTGACATGTATCATATATTCCATGTTTATTCCCTGATAGGGATTTATAGATGACCCATTTCATATGCATGTCCCCATGTTATCTCATGTATTTCAATGTCCGAAGGATTATATTAAGAATTGTAAATATGTTTTCATTAAAAAAATTATATTCCCTATTTTATAATTTTTTTAGTGTACCTGATTACTTAAGAAAATATTCTTCCCTGTCATCTGGGTTTTATTAAGTTTAGTCTTCTGAAATAAATGAATTTTTAATTTAAAATAAATATAAGCTCGGATATATTCAAAGACCATTGGAATGTCCAAACAATTCAAAAATAAGATCCCAAAATTATTAACTTCATCCTAGATTCCTCCCTTTGGGTAGAAATCCTACCATGGAATCACTTTTGAGAAACCCAAGAGGAGTTATCCAGTGAAGTAGTAACATCATTCCAAAAGATTTTCTTTATTTTCAGCATCCACCCCCTCATTTTTTATAAGAATGTATATTAATATCAATGTTCTCAATATAATAATTTTTTAATAAGGGTTTAAACCCACAATAACCCAAACATTCATGAAATTGGGTATGAAATAATCATTCGTGTGTATTAAGGACTATCGCCTTATAAGCTGATGTTTTTCATTTTTATATTTCCATTATTCAATGGTTAATATAATTATGTAAATATTTTAAATATAATATATATAATATTTATGATGTGTTTATGATTATGTAATTATTATATAACACATTCCTTATTTATTTTATTTATTTGTAATTATAATAACTTCATTTGTGGATGTGTGGTTGGCTACCTCCTCAAAGTAGTGTGATTTGTTCACACATTACATGAAATGTAATAATAATGGGTTTAGTAAATTTATATCATATATATTACTTAAATATTATACTATAAATATAATATTCATACATATATATATATATATATATCATTTTCATTTATATATTTAATAATATGAAAAAATGGAAATACTGTTCTAGCGTACATAAGACCTACCATCTCCATAAAAACTGTATTTCGTTTATTATTTATATCCATTATATCATATTATATATACATATAATGTGAATATATATTATATTTATTCCATTTCATACATTCTGAAAATAAGAACAATGATCTATGTAAGAGGACCAATAATAAAAAGTCCAATCATGAATGAAAAACGATGTTATTAGTACATGAAATATATCATTACATGAATTTGTTATTTAACTAATAATTTATGGTGTGATATATAATAATATGGTTCAATTTATATATATTATAAACTATTATTAATTATATATGAGGTGTTAATGTGTACTACGAAATTCAGGTATTATGATAATGGTTTTTTCGTCCCACATTTATTTCAGTGAACCATTTTCCTTATTCAACACTCATTTATTTTTTTGTGGAATATATGATACCAATTAATGAACACTGTTATTATTATAAATTAATTTTTCTATATTTTCGTATCCATTTGATGATTTTTACATAATGAGTTTTATTGTTAAAAATTTACAAATTCAATAATGTAATTCTCGTCTAAATATTCCTTCATTGGGATTCATGGAATAGGCCAACGAAGCACATAACGGAGGTAGGGATCAATATATGAATCATATGTGGTACCTTGTAGGGGATTCATGCTAAGAATTATTGGGGTATCCCTGATGAAGATTTATTATGATGTTATATTATTCTGGATAAATATTATTTGAGGTAAAACATGCAATGATCTTGACCCTATTACATATAGAAAATATCCATGCCTTATCTCAAGATCCTCTAGCCATCCACCTATTGAGTTTTCTGAAAGGGTAATTCTACCATTCGACATCAAGATTAGGGAGGTGGTATTATCTAGTTTATAGGCTACCCAGTGCCAAAAATTTCTTTTAAGGATGCTCAAAGTCATCATAGATTTATTCTCGCAATCCTGAATGAGCCCCAACACAACTCCATAAAAAGAATAGTTCTTAATGGTGACTCGGATAGATGTGTCTTCACAGGATCAACTTAAGGAGCCTTCTCTTCCCTTTTGTTTACTAGATCGTGGTGAAATCCTGATAATTGGGATTCATGGTATAATACCGTATAGTGCAGAGAGACACCTTCCATGTTCAATATTCTAATTTACCTGTTTTCAAAAAATCCAATCCTAATAATCACCTCATCTAGAGGAGGGGTATCTCCTTTAGATCCCATTTCATCTATTATAGGTAACCTCAAATGGAATCTATCAGCCACATTTTCATTTGTAGTTAATGGCCCAGTAGGGTGTGTAATACCGTTGGGGTTTTCATAGGGTGGTTTAATTAGGATACAATGTGTGAGGCCTTCCACAATAAGTGGTTTCAAGGTGCAATAACCCATGGACCCAAAAGGAAATATCACTCCATCATTATCAACACTAGATGTTGGAGTCTCTATAATTCTTAGAATGAGGCTTCTCAGCTTAATAAGAGTGGTTCTAGCATAGGTATATCTTTCAAAATCAAAAACATTATTCTGAATTTGACCTGACTATGCGTGGATAGCATGTCAACCCCCTACATTACCTTTATTTAGGTTTTGACCCTCCACCAATACTTTAAAATCATGGAAGGGACGGTGGATCCATTGGACACCCCCAAGGACTTCAAACTAAACATTAATTGTTATTGAATCTTAAAAACCATGAGAGGGGGGATTGATCACGGATCAGAGGGGATCAGTCATTATGATATTCATGAAATCCTATAGCCCTAGTGAATCACTTTAGGTCGAGGCTAATGCTTTTTTCCCAGGGCCTCATATAATACACAAATAGAATCTGACTCTTGGAAGTGGTGAGAATGATTCCATGATCCTCTACAATTTTCTTTTAGAAAATTATAAAATTCCCTCGTCAATAATGTTCCTCGATGTAAGTAAAAATATCTCTTGGAAAATAACATGGTGATATCTCACACAAGTAACAAATTATGCATGGTAGAGGACTAACTCTTCACCATATTGACTCATAATGAGAATCTTATCTACTACTCCAAATTCAAATATTTTCCAGCGAAGGGATCATATTCGTGAGAGAAGATGCGCTGGACCTCCATAATTTTAGTCCACTTTGAGGGGGGTCCTTTTTCATCTTTGGACTATGGGTTATCTGATTTCCATTGATTATATTATCCTTTTTTGTACATTCTATACTTCGTTGTTTTATAATAAAATAAAATAAAATTCATTTTTTGGTATGGTAACTACCATTTTATGAGCCTGGATTTCTATATGGGATGTATATAATTTACATTGACTTATTTTATCTTGAATGTATGTATTTTCATGATATTTTATACTTAATTTATTTTTATTATCAAGTTTGGATTAGAATTCAATGATACAAAAGTTGTAAGAGTATATTTCTTCATTCTAATAATTTAATATGATTTTTCATGATATGCAGGTTATGATCCTGAAAATTCATTCTCATGTTCACATACCAATATTCTCACATTATGCTTATGTATCACCTTTAATTGCTATTAATGACCATCTGGTCTCAACCATTATTATTCATGGTTTCCCTGCTTTTTATAATGGTTTCTACGTGGAAGAAATATAGGGAATGATCTATGTGAGAAAGATTCATGATTTTTCACTGAGTTAGAATATTTTGTTCCAAGAATCCAAAGATGCAAAATAAATTCATTCCTTGGGCATGTAAATTTATCTTGTGTTGAATTTTTATCTAAATTGATGTCATATATATGTATGTTAATCATGGGTCCCTGTAGATGCCCTTTCTAGGAATCCATATTCATGGGATTAATTTACTCTAATTTTTAATTTTAAAATCCAAAATACCCTGGTTTAACCTCTAGATGACCCCACTCGCCCTAACTCAAATTTCATAGTGTATGAGGCTCTAAAAAGTAGTTTTTTTTCCTCCAAGCCCTTTTCTTCGAGGATCAAGGAATGTTTTATCTTATTTGATATCCTCTATAAAAGTTAATCATATTTCTTTAGTTGTCTTATAGTCTCTCATTTTTTCTATATAGACCATATTAGACTATTTTGTTTTTATTGATTTATACTACATTTTATAGAATATGAATTCCATGTTTTATTTCAGGCTCATTCAATATTTATTTATTTGTTTTTTTTTGATATCCTTATCGGTATTTTATTGATCATCTATTTAAGGTATTATTTTTTGTTTATATCTTATGATATAATTCAAATCATTAATTTTTTGATCTGTTTAAAATGGATTTCAAATAATTTATATTACATTGATTTGAAGTGATTATATTATAAAATTTTAAGTGGGATGGATTTTTGGAAAATACACAAATTCCAATGGAATTATAATTTGGTGAGTATTATGAAAATTAAGAAATGTTGAAATGATTTGAAATTTCATTTGAGTATATTTATTGAATTGAAATGAGGAAAACATGTGACATTTTTGGTACATAAAATCATCAATTGATGAAAAACTCTTGTTTTAGTTTTGAAACAAAATTGTAATAATGAAAATGTAAATTGGTAAATTTAATTATAAATAATGATTTAATTCTTTAATTAGATGATATAACCTTATTCTAGTGATTTATTTAGCACATGTGAAAATGAGTACTTATTGGACTATTTGGAAAATTTCTACTACGATTTTGATTTTTGTGAAATGGATTTATGGGAAAAACTATACAAAACCTAGTTTTGTATATCAAGACCCTTAAGGTATGTTTATGAGACTTATTCAGCCTAATCCTGAGGGATATTTTTATACATACATATCCATGATCAATGATATATGATGTGGTAGGATCTTATAACAATACACTAATGTACTACAGTGGAAGTTATTGTGGTGCTTGTGGTTATTGTTTTGATTATATATATTCTATTTATTATAGAACTTATTTACTCATTCATAATAATTTAATAAAAAATTATATAAAATGTTTTTAATTCATGTTTGAAATTATTTCCATCCCATGAAGGGTATCTTGTTCTATTTTAAATAATGAAAATGATTTATTATTCCTTACCAAATTTTATTTAAATGGAATTTATGGTTTTATTATTATTAGAGAAACTATTATAAAGAGTATGGTTAGTCCGTAATGGTAATTACAACTCCTACCATACCATTTCTATTGAGAATTTGTAAATTTTATAGGTCGGGTCCTAGAAAAGGAAATGTTTCACATATAGGTGGTGGATGATCCTGATCCATTAAACTCTAGGTTGTTTCATTATTTAAGAGATATTTATATTTATAATTATTACATTTTTGATAAACTATATTAGTGTTTGTTTTCCAGGTTTGGATTCTAGTACATTCTATACATGTAGTGTTTATAATACAAACTTGTATCTTTTATCTCCCACTTTTTTGTGGACATGTAATTCCATCTAGTTTTTTAAGAAACTATGTTTTATTTTAAAACCTATGGGGATTGGGAATTCTCTTCATACGATGTCAATGTAGGAATAGGTATTAAGTAACCATATTATCTAGTCTAGTTCATGAATATATTTATTAAGAGACAAATTGATTTGTATTAATTATTTATTTTGTATTTGGTGTGTTTCTAAAAAACAAGTCTAAGTGTCATTGAAATGTACCTCGATTATATTACTCATAATTTCTTCTCAGAGAGACTTAAAAGAAATATCATGAAAGTCTAATTTTATTCAATTATTTTAGTGAGAATTTAGTAACAAATATTCATGTGTTTACTTTCATCCATCGATATATTTCATGGTAATGTTATTGATAAAATGGATTATGTAATTATTATTCACTTTTCAATATTGTTATTCCATACCTAATCGTGGTACGTTTTACTCTTTCTTATTCTAATTATTTAACACCATCCTTTATTATTTATTCCATTCCATGAATTTTTATAAGGAATCCATAATGATTCATTAAAGCCATAATAATATTACTTAATGTTATGTTCTATTTTTCAAATATAGTATTGTAAAAATATTTAGATTTTTTCTTACAAAGTGTTAAACTGGTCAATTTTTAATGGTGTGATGCCTTTTATATTAGAAAAAGGCATTAACGTATTTATTGGCATAGATTTACTAGAATTAGGGTCACTAGCATCTTTATCATAGCTGGTTTAGTATTCCAAATGGAAATAATTTTTAAGATAACATATATTCTAAAATAGTTAAATTAGTCCCATAAAGTAATAGAAAAAAATAATGGATTTTTATGTTATAGATCAATATTCATTATTTAATGAGATAATTACGTTTGTTTCATTTTTTATATATAGATCCTATAAAGGGAATGTAAAATTATGTCACCCTATATAGTAAATGTAAATGATTCCCTTATAATAGAGTCAATACATTTGGTGTTTTATGAAAGAAGATCGTAGATATATCACGGAATCAACACAATATCATGAATAATATTCTCACCCATATAGAGGATCCATTTGTTTTGTTAATTGATGTACTAATGTTTGATAAAATTGCGTGAAAATATTACCCATTCGTTGAACTAAATACTAATCCATATGTATATATATAACTTTTCATGTAACAAGAAAATATATTACTATCATTGGGTTTAAAAAAATATAAATGATTATTATGGAGATATATTGTTTTGAATAGATATCCTATTCAATATTGTCCAATGATCAAGAAAACATAATATATTGTTGAAATAGAATTGAGAAATTGTAGTGTGATATTCCTCAAAAATTATTTTCCTCAAGAAAGAGAATCTAAAATAGAAATAAAATTCCTCAACCTAAATAAAACAGGAATAGGAAAGTGTTTTTGAATATGGGGATATCATTATGACATTATCACAGAATGAGAAATATGATATAAACAGTATATAAAATAAGATTCAACATGTTATTGATATGATAATCTAATATTAAAAGGGATATTTTATCCCATTAGTTTTCATCACATACAAATATAATTTCATGGACTATTAAGAATGATCAAATTTTATAAATGTTTGATTTTTCAATGAAAATAAAAAATATAATAGGTCAAAAAACAATTGAGATGGATTAAAAGTGTTAAAGAATAAAAATTATATTGTGGATTTTCACATTATGATAATTATTGAATGAAACAAACATGTAAATTCTTAATGGTAATGTAGGTTTTTTATGTGTGGAGTAAAAGGATACAATGTTAATATATTCATGGGAATGAAATAAATACCCTTTTATCTAGTGAATCAATATTAGGGGTGGAGAATGATTCAAATCAATTCCAAAAGAGTCACAAGTACCTATCATAGAATGTGACAAGGGAGGAATGTCATACTTATATGATTAGTATATCTAATGTAAATTTTTATAACGATGTATTGGATCATATGTTGATTATTATGTGGGATTTTACTAATAGTTTATTAAATTTCTTATTGTAATAATACATTATATAATCAATGTTTCTCTATAAATTAAAATGATTCCTTAGATCTTGTAGAAGATATTTATCAGTCACGACTCAAAAAATAAATCTTATCGAATCAAAATGTCTCAGTTAGTCTCTAATAAAATTACATGAAATTATATTTTAAAAAAATTATTATAAATATTTTTTACTATGATATAATTGATATTATTTATTTTCCTAGAAAGTATAATTCAGACATTTATTTTAGAAATATGAGATTACAATTTTTCAGGGAGGTGTGGAATATCATCCCTTTATAGGGGTAAAATATTCTTCTGAATTGTTTTTTGATCGACACATTGTGGATCCACGTAATGATATTATAGGAGAATGAAAACACAATTAATTTATGTTAAAAGTTAAAAAAAATAGGATACTCACATATTATATAGGAATAAATTAATGTGTTTTTCATGAACAAAACCAATTAAACCATAAATCGGTTACTTGAGAAGATCCCTGGCATGGTCCAAAGGGAATTTCTGATCCCCACAGGCAGTAATATAGTGTCGGGCATCAACCCAGTTCATAGGGGAATCATTTAAATAGATAAATATTAAATAAACTAGAAATCGTAAATATTAATGAACTAGTCTAATACAAATAATACAAAAATTAACATCCTTTATACAAAATATTAAAATAAAACCAGACTACATCGAAATTCAAACTAAACTAGACCACCATATGATCTACATGTTACCTCATGGGTCACTCTACAACACAAAAATCAGTCATTGCTCAAGGTGATGAAACACATTCTAAAACATTCACTAAAGGGTAAAAACAGAAAGTAACTATCGGTGTGAGTATTAAAACACAATAGGATATACCTATAATATATTCTTAATGTGGTTCCTTTAAAATAAAATAATCATCATCATAATGTTTGAAATAAAATTTACAAAAGTAATCTTTTTTTCTTATTTATGTTTAAAAACCACTACAGTCAATTACCCCACTTTATTTCAAAACCATATTTCGTTCCATTAGTGAGAAATTTTTATTTCAAGGGAAATATGGTGAATTAATATTAAGAATGCACAATATAGTATTAAACATCTTTTAAAATTAAATAATCATAAATCATTGGATGAGATATAATCATTTTTTAAGAAAAAATCACACATTGTGAATAATGTGGTAACCACATAAAAAGGGAAATATAAATAAATAAGTATGTATTTCAATAGTCACTCCAAGTATAAATGTTCTAGTAGACCTGATTGAACTAAGTATATCATGAATAATACACAACATACTAATAAATGAGACCCATCCCCAAAATCCTTCCACCCACGATGAAATCAAAAACTCTCTAACACTCTTGGTCACCAAAACTATGGAATGACCTTGGGGAAAATACCATACAAATAAACCAAAATATATCCACCTTATATGGGCCATTAGATAGTGTATTAACTAGTCAGTGTAGGAATCAGCCATAGATTATTATCTCAATGTGATGGGTTCCTATGTATCATTTCTATAGGGGTGAGCCCACTGATGTTGGCTGAGCATCCTATCACAAGTACATATTATAATAATCCAATAAAATTCAACACCTAATTCATTCCAAGGAAATATCTCATGCCATAGAATAATAGAACACAATGTTTCCATACCAAGGATCTCTTATAATGGATCACAATTATGGCATAGTTATAAAATCTCATCAATTAAATATGATGGAGGCATTAGAATCATCTAAAAGATGATTTTATAATAAATACTTTTACTATTTTCATAATGTTACTAAACAAGCCTTTATGAATTTTTTAGAAAAACAAAATTTATCAATGATACAAATCTAACATAAAAATTTTATAGAAACTCACCTTTTTCTATTTCTAAATCAACAAATATTATTTTAAAATGATTACATTACACTTTCATTACATGGACATTTTTATAAAAAAATAAAAGTAGGACACTAACTGGAAAATGTTCAAAATAACCATAAAATTAAATACACATTACTTTATATAAATATGAAACCATTAGGGGAATCCTATTCTTGGATCCAATGACAATATTTTACATGACACAAGTATATTTACAAATGAAAAACATTATTTTTATATAAAAACACTTATAAAATCTAACTTGGATCCAAATAAAAAACATAGTGTTCACAATATTACCAAACAAAAATATTTATACTAAATCAAAGAATAAACCCCAGCTTTTAATTCCAAACAATTGATACAATGGTTATACATAAATGTTCTTTAATCAACTGAATATTGAAATGTATGAAGTCAAATATTGTTAAATTATAGAGGAATATTCACGATAACCCAACCGTGAAATTCTGTGCATCAAAAACACATGCATTAGATCACACCATAAGGGTTCAAAAACCATAGATCTATATTGAGAGAACATAAAATAACAAACTCCATATCATAAAAAATGGATAAAACCAATCCCTAGGCCGATATGACCATGAGAGAAGATATACTCAAGATAAAATTGAAGGTTGTAGATGGAGTTGAGAGGAGAAGGTTTCCATGAATATCTAGAACAATCTATTAAAAAATACACTTCAAATCACCCAATAAGGAGGTGGGAGGCATGGAAAATTTGGTATGACACTCCTAGGGTAAAATGATCAATGAGGGGCATGAATAAATAGATTTGACGTAAAATTCGGGAAGGGGTAAACCTAAAAAATCACAAAAATTTTGATTTGGGAACCTGACATATTTTTTCAGCAACGTTTATCAAAATGTTGTGAAACCGTGTGGATAACACTATCCAAAAAAGAGATAAACTACATGGCTAACCCACACAGTCTCACTTATAGTGCATAGATAGTGTGGTACATTTTGTCTAAATCTATAGCTATCGCCCAGTTTCTTGGTATCAGCCAAACGGTTTATCAAACCATGTACTGACTGTGCTCAGGTCATTCCCGCAACAAAATTCCATATTTTCTCCAAAAATTTCATATTGAACTATTCTCCAACATAGGGAAAAAAATAGAAAAAAAACATAAAAAATAAACCCCCATAATAACAAGAACTCAAGAGAAGGTCCGAGATTCCCAATTAATAGGAACATAAAAATAGACATGAAAATTTGCGTGTCACAGTTCTCCCCACCTTTAATGCCTTCCACCAATGGAATTACATAATATTATCTAGTAAATTGATCATGACTAATAATTCCATAACCACAGAATATATCCTCATATGCCAAGGAAATTTCACCCACATAAAAAGGAACTTATACCTCTTTCCAGAAACAAAACAAGTACCCAAAACCATTTCCTTATATTCAATAGAATGATCAAGCCACTATGTCTAGAACTATGCAGAGAAAAATACGGTTGGACCTCCAAAAAAAGGAAAAGTTAACCAAACAATAAGGTACTATGAGATCAATGACATAAGAATAATGATAATTATCCTACAATAATTCCAAAACCAATCTAGATGTAGACCCCTAACAGAAGGGAGGACTGGATGGACATCCCACCATTAGAAAATATCAAATACCCAACAACATCATAGTAGAAGATTTGACGAAACCAACAATGAGTCTCCCCTCAAATTAAAATCAACTAACACCACTAAACCAAAAATTCATCACAATCCAACACAGGGCCTTTTCCACATGGTAATGCCAAAACTCTTCCACCATAAACTACCAAATATAATAATAACACAACATGAAAATTTAAACTTCCCACTACCAAAGGTAGGGTAAAAAACTAATACTACACTACCCACTGATACACAAGGTGTTCTGGAATATGATCGGGAAACACTCTTGGACCTATAGATGGAGCATTGAGGAAGGGATAATCTACTTCATCATAGTAAGAAACTAATAATCCCAACAAGGAAAATGCATAAAAAAATAAGATAAAAAGAAGAAAATCAAAATATCTAATATGGAAATCACCATTCCATTGAAAAAATGAGTTCATTAAGAGACTCACATTTTCCCTTATATTTCAAAAAACAATACACCACTAGAACAACCTATGAGAAAAAATTAATCCTTACACTAAAATACAATGACAATAATAAAACATTGAAGGTGTTATCGATAGCAAATCACTTCTGAGAGTTAGCTCGATGACCCATTCTAGCATCTCCCCAAAAAACCCATATCATGTAACCCATTTTCCACAAATATGGATGGGTATGGGAGTAATAGGACATGAAGGATTCTTGTGGCCTAAGTTTCCACACTGATTACACTCTAGGATCTAATTCTCAGCAGATATTTATGAATTATCTCAAGGCCTTTTGATTCCAGGTCTCGCTAAATCAACTTCAAACTAGCTTCTCATATATTTATTTAATTTATACCCATAGTTTTCAAGATTGAATGAGGGAGGAATACCTTTAGCACTATATCCATTAGGGATTAAACATGAGTAACTTTCCTCGCCAAATTTTTAGAATATGTTAGATTGTACTTTGACACATTTGACTATATATTGTGATAAATCGCAACCTAGAAATGATGAGCCATCATGGGATTATTTTCAACATACATCAGAAGGTATGTTACTTGGTCAAAGAGATGATGGATATACTCCAACATTAATCAATACCCTTTATGAAAAAAAACACATATACATCCCCAATATCACCCTTTATTTCTTAGAAAAATACTACTTAACGAATGTAGACTTAAGGAACTCCCAAGTATGATCTTCACTGGGGTTTTTCTGAGATACCGGAATCCACCACTAACACTATGAACCATAAAACGTGAAGGTTGACAACATGACCATCAAAAACATGGGAAATTCGATGTGTAAAATTTTCCCTTCCATAATTTTCATCAAATATTCATCTTTGATAGGATCCATTTTTCTATAAAATAGATTCAGATTTAGCTTTAAGAATCTCAAGAACAAAATCATTAGGTTGATCATCTAGAATCCCACTAACAAGGAATAACTAGTATCTGCACTATGATCACCAATCAAAGCTCTATGTGGACAATCACTACATAATGAAAAGATGAGGACTAAATCAATGCTAACTCAACAATAAAATCCTATCGATCAAAAACACTAGCCAACAAGAATTTAACATAGAAAAATAATCCAATATTAATAATCGAATCATTCCTTTTGAAAACATCTTTGATTTAAAACAAACTCAGTGGGATGAATGCTCACCATTTTTATTACTTATATTATCTATAACATGCATGTTTTTAATGCCACCCTGGGATATTATACACTATCCCATGTTAGGAATCCTGTCAAAATTTCATATGACATCATGCATGTGATCACCCATGAGAACACTAAGTCTATAGAAAAAAATTCAAAATTTTCTTCAAAAAAACTCAACCCAATTGAAAAATCATGATCCATTAATAGTCAGACTAACCACTGAGTCGAAATCCTTTTTAACATTCTCAAAAATAATCACCTATATATTTCACTCAAATATAATTTTTATATATATCAAATTTACAAAACAAACATCAATTTTCTATAAATTCCATGGATTTTTTTATAAAATTCCGATTTCCTTAAATCATTTCAATTTTACCACTAATAGGTCATTTTATGAAATCTCACTTTTTTTATTGTCTTCCACATGTTCAGTTTTTAAAATCCCATTTTCCCACTTTCAAAAATTTTGATCAGTACCATTAAAACTGATTTTCAAAAATCCAATAAAATGGATCTCAAAAGAAATTTCCAAATTCTATTATGACTCAAAAAGAGTCATAAAATGGATCTACTTTTAGTGGGTGACATGACCATATTGTCTATTTCAATATGTTAAAAAAACAAGAACCCTGAGAGATTTTTAGGACCACGATCCTATATCCACTTAGCATTCAAGGACCTATAAGCTAATAGAGGCCATTATCCCAGGTCCCCTATTCATACACTAATAACCAAAATATCACAAAAGACAAATGAGACTTATAAAACTAGAAATCCCATGGAAACATGAGGATTATAAAGAGAAAGTGTTAACTATGCACTTCTTGTACTTACCTCTGAAGTCTCGATATGTCTACTATATCTAACATGACATCCTTAAATTAAGAACGGAGCTTTGAAAAGCAAATACCTTTGTGGTACAACATCCTTTGATATTATTTTGTCATGAAAAAACTTATTTCAACCCTAATCTATTTACCTAATCCATTTAGTGGCATGGCCTGATGGGTGTTCCTGATCCCCGTAGGCATGTAACTAATGTGGATCATCAATAGGGTACAAAAGAGAATTATTTCAACTAATAAATAATAAAGAAACTAGACAACAGAAAGTCGAATAAAGTAGTCTAATTAATATAAAACTGAACAGAAAAACTTTTATGAAAAAAAGAAAATGAAAGAAAAAAATACACCCCAAGACCAATTGAAAAATACGATAACACTATTTACATTTGGCCCCCCAAGTCACACTCCATAAAAATGATCAAATATCACCCAAGGTGATCAAACTGAAGCTAAAACATGTAACAAAGGCTAAAAATAGATAAAAACTCTAGGATTGACTATTAAAAATTATTAGATTATCCAAATAAAATGTTTCAATTAAATTCATTTAAAAATAAAACAAATTTTAATTTTAATTTTTAAATAAAATTTATAAAATAACACATTTATAAATATTGACTTGAAAAAATCTAAAATATGTTTCCCCATATTATTTTAAATAGTGATATATTATCCTTTAAAGGGAAAATTTAATCATTTGTTGTTAAAAGAGTGAATGATGGTATCAAATACTTTTACATTAAAATATTTACCATATATAATCAGAAAAAAGATCAAAAATTTCCATGAAAACACCACAAAAATAGAACACTATGATAACAATAGAACAAGGGAAATGGAAAGAAATATATAAGTATCTCATTAATCATTATATAAAGATATGTGATAATAAACTTGGGTGAACATATGAGGTTATTAATAATCTAAAAAAATATTAATACATGAGACCCATACATTGTAGCATGACACAAATCCTGAAATAGAAAATGCCCTTACACTCCCGGCCACCCTAATTGATGGAAGACCAAGGGAAAATCCTATAGAAATAATCCTAATTATATCCATCTTCTATGGGCCACATGATAGAGCATAAACATGTTATACCAACAATCAATCTCAAAATATTCTCTCACAATTTATGGTTACCATGTATCATGTATATAAGGGGTGATCCAACAGATGTCAGTCAAGAATCCAATCATAAGAAATGATAATAATAATCTAACAAGATGCCTCACACCGGGTCACTCCAAGGGATGATCTCGTGTCATATAAAAATAGAACACAATGAGTTTGTACTGAGGATATTTATTACATGATGATGATGATTTAATTTTGACAAAATCATATCCATTAAATATGAATGAGTCATGAGAAATATCTAAATGAGGTTTTCATAATAAACACTTTTACTATTTTAACAAGGTTTCCAAATAGGCCTTTAAGCATTTCCCAAAAAACAATAAATTATTAAATATATAAATCCAGTATTCATAAATGATGTATACACACCATTTTCTATTTCATAATTATTTACAAATTCTTTTTAAATTTTTAAAACATACATTTAAGCCATTTACATTTTTATAAAAATTCGAATCAGGCAAGTAACTAAAAAAACATTCCAATTCACCATAAATTCAAATACATGTTAGTTTATAAAAAACAAAATCCTCTTGGGAATCCTATACAAATAACCCAAGACATTATTTGAAATTTCCCTGAAATCTATTAAAATCCGAAACATGCATTTTATATCATCAATCACCAATAAAATCCAACCAGATATTAAATCAATCACTTGGTGTGCACAATGTAACCAAACCATGTTGTTTATCATAAATCATGGTATAAAACTCTACTTTTCATGCCTAAAAAACTAATCCAAGGGTCATAGAAGAAAATTTAATACTAAAAGGAAGTGTGAAAATCATGAAATAAATGATTAAAAATTTATAAAGTCACTTGCATGGGAAACCTACCTTGAATCCATGGTTCATCAAGGACTCATGCTTAAGAACACTATAAAAGGGCTCCAAACATGAGATCAATAAAAAGGGACCCTAAAATAACAAAACCCCTTACATAACATAAGTTTATAATTAAGCCCTATGTCTAAATGACCACGGGAGAAGGGAAACACATGAAGAAATGGCATAATAGGGGAGAAAGAGAAGAGAGGAGTGGGTGACCATGATGATCTAGCACAAACCCATTAAGAAATCCACATTAAATAACCCAATATGGAGGTAGGATAAGTATAGAAGAGGGGAGAGACTTCCTAGAGTCTAACAAGCTATGTGAGGGAGGAAGATATTATTTTGGGTTAAAATAAAGAAAGGGGTAAAAAAGGAAAATCATAAAATATAGGATCTGGGCAACTCACATTGATTATCATCACAACATGTTAAACCATGATAAAACCATCTGGTAGCCACTATCCAAAAAGATATTGACTACATGGACAACAAACATGGTTCCACAAACCATGCACATACCATGTGGTATGTTATATCTGAAACTATAACTGCATCACAATAACTATAGTTTGGCCACACGGTTTATCAAACCATGTGATGATCACGTAAAACATCAGTGGAAAGATAAAATTAATGATGTTATAGAAAATATCACAAATGAATTATGGGAAACCACAAAGTAAATACTAGACAAAGAAACACATAAAAATTGAACACATGTCACTCCAAGAACTCAATATAAGAACTGATATTCCCAATGAATGGGAAAATTAGACAAGACATGAAAAATTAATCAACGATAAATGATGAGAAATATGGTTCTTTAAGGGGAAATGTTAAAAAGATTACAATGTTTCTATATATGTATTTAATATTGAAATTATTTCAATGAACTATACTATATTAATATATAAGTAATTTAATTAATTTTTTTTTGAAACAGATAAATAATATAATTTATCTTTATAAATAATTTAAATGAAATATCATTTTTAATTAAAATTTAATATTTTCACTATACCTTTAAAAATTAAATATTTTAAAAAAATACGAAAAATTGACATAAATCTAATGTCTATGTTATAAAAGTGTACTATATTATTGTTCATCTCAATTCAAGGTTGTATTTTTGGCAATTTATCGAGGATATTAAATTTAAAAAATTATATTTGATGGCTAATTTAATATTAGTGTTGCATCTCACATATGTTTTTGAACACAGTGAGCTTATTTTATAATTTTAGGGTGAAAAATTATCACAACCAAAAATATATTGTGCACTCGTAATTTAAATATTATCTCAGTAATTAAGGATTTAATAATTAAATATTATTTTATTGAATGGTAAAAATGTTAAATGAGTTGCTAAAAATGTCAATTAATAAGGGTGAAATGGGAATTAAAATGACACATAAGTATGATTTTATGTATTAAAACATTGGTGTAAGGTGAATATATGTTCATTGTATAAAATCATAAATAATTATAAATAGTTATATATTTCTTTGATCATATGAATTTCATCTAAAAATTTAATGTTAAGGTCCTAAAAACTATAAATACATCTATTTTAAAATACTATACGTTTACGATAAAATAAAATTTTATGATCATAATTTTTTTTCAAAACAATATCTTATAATCAATGGCCTATTTTATGATATAATACTATAAGGAAATACATTAATTAGATATGTTTCTATTTCATAAGAAAAATTTAATCCCATGTTAATTCATCGATCAATTTCTAATACATCACGTAAACCTGAAAAATAGATATCCAAAAATGGAGTTTTTTTATAGAATCACTATAATTCTATTTGAATAGATCATAATAAATGTAAAATTGCGAGAAGTCTTCCCATAATCCACACATTATTTAACCAATCCAATATTCTTAGAAAAATTTAAACAATATAATACATTGATCTCTAAAACTAAATATTAACACCACTCATTCATCATTAATATTTAATAAACAACTATTTAGCTAAAATAAAATCAAATATTAACCTTGACATCACATAGGTCATAGGTAGGAATTAAACCCGTATCATTAATTTATAATGGGTCCATGACTCATGAAATTTCTTGTTGAAATGGGCTACAACCCAGTATGTGGGTTTTCCATTTCTGAAATAATATTAATAAAATTATTATAAATTATTCAAAAGAATACTATGGAAATCCTTGAAATACAATTAATCATTAAAAACATTTTACTATAATTTTTGATATAAACCCTTTTCCAAAATTCTAATAATATTATATGAATTTTATTATAATGTCCTTATTAATATTAACCATATTGGTTATCAATACCTTTAAATACATTTAAATAAAATGTAAAGGCATTATTACCGAAATAAATTATCCACTAAAACATATTATTTCCATATATTTCACCAAAAATAACCTTATTTTTGTTCGAATTCCTACACATAAAACAAAAATGGAGGTCTTTAAGATTTAAACATATGATTAACCTCAAACTCATAAACCATGGATAATATCAATAACTCTTATATTATTGATGATTAATATTCTTCTAAAACATAATTCTAACCTTAAATGTTTAATAATTATTATCACTGAATTACCATTGGTTAAAAAAATACATCTATGTCTTAATCCTTGAATCCCAACACATAAATAAATCATTCATTGTATTTTTAAATGGGTCCTTCCTTATCTATTGTTTTATCTTTAGAATAGGTAATTGACATGGAAAATATCTTGGTTGTCTATTTTTAGGGTAATGAGCTATAAATGGATCCCACAGATGAGATTTATTTCTATATATAAAACTCTATATTTTCTCAAAAATTATTCTCTTTATTACCTTTCCTTCCATGAAGAAATCATTTTTTACATTGAGAAACTTTCATGGGAGTCTCCATAATATTTTATTCGTTATGAAAATTTAGAATTAATTCCTCCATAGTATCCATCACTAGAGATTATGGAAAATCTCATCCTTATATACATTTCTGAGTCTGGGAGTTGAAATATTTATATATACTCAATCATATTCTGGAAAAAATGGTTAATCATAATTATAGTATCATTTAATCTACATATCTTCTCTTTCTCTTTCTCATATTCACCTAATTTTCCTTCATATAAAATGTTAACATGTATATTTCGGTTCCTATCATTAACAAAAACAAAAAATACATATTTTCCACATAAATAATCATATTGGGATAACTATATAATCATATTTTTTTAATTTAAAGTCATGAGTTTTTGTTTTAAATATAAGGCACCTATGGATTAACCTCGGTTATTCATTATCATTATCAAGTAAATAATTTCATAATGATTTATAATGAAAATGTGAATTACCCTAAAAATATACCATATGATCATTAAACTAAGTATACAATAAGGCCCATTTTCATGTACGAAGTGATGATCTAGTCAATCCCAATGCACCTATTTTGGATTTATTACACATATGTACCACTATTCCAGAACCACCTCTGGGTGAGGTGTCTAAATATGGATGTATTTTAATGAAAAATTGGCATAGTATGTCCCCTAATAATACATCAGGATGAATCTATATATATAACCATATTTTATCATATGGTTATCTTCCCTAATCTATTTTTTCCTAAATCAATTTCCCAAGGTTTCTACAAAACATCCATTAACACTAACTATAGTGTCCCCGACCCCTATAGCATGAAGTTCGTGCCTAAATTAATACTTTTTTAGAATATACATAGAATTGAATCTAGAAGGACCAAATATTTTAGTACTCTTGGTAATGTAGATATGTAAATGAGTGCATTTGAATACATAAATTACAGTATAATTTTTTTCAATAATATAATTATTCCTTCAATAATATTCTTATATATAATTCACAATAACATTCATGGTCTGTGGGTGAATGAATAAAAATAAGGGTGATATAAAATTCCCCATAAGTGTTAAGTACCACATAAGCTCTCAGGAATCAATGAGTATAATCAACATGGAAAGGTAAATAATTCCACACACATTCCATTAAAATAATTTTCATTGCAGAATAAATATTTTTTTAAAATAAATAAAATTACATTCCATTTTATCCTTAACAATACTATCATAACCAGATATGGAATAATCTATATATAAATGTAAAAAACTAAAAACACATAACATTTAGTCAAAAATTGATGAATAAAATTCATATAGAGATAATATCATTGTGAAAATATGAAGGAAAATAATAACAAAATTATTAATTAACTAAGAGATTAAATATTGGACATCATGCTTCCCAGAAACATTATACCACTACCATTATGATCTGACTTCATGATAATTTAAAAATTATGGGTATAACCCCATTTAACAATGTCTACCAAAACAATTATCCAAGAGACTACAAATGCGTTAGCGGGCTATCTATAACCAGGCCTCAAAATGTGCTTGCACTCCCAAATCATTCCTCATCTATCGAATAATCGATTTAATATATAAATAATGTAACTTATAATAAAATATAAAAATTGAGTAACAAATATAGATTTATCGATATTTCCCCTTATAAAAAATGACTCAAAATATATAAAATTGTGTTTAGAAATAATATATATTTTATGAGAATAACATATCCATGATAAATAATAGTGTAATTCAGAATAAATATAATGTTTAAAGATCATTAGAATGTGAATATTTTGAGGATAGTTTTTTACTATAAAAAATATTCAAGTATGTGAAGTTTAATACTACACATGGTCAAAATAATAATTAAAAATTCTATGGAAGGATGACTATTCAATCAATTAAACATATCCCTAGTATATTATATGTGAAACGAGGGATTTTATACATTTATGAATAAAAAATCAATGAATACATTTATAAAAACATGATGAAAATATCTTTTTGACTTTGAAAAATAACTACTAAGGATAAATTTTTTAAAAAGAAATTTGGAACTATTTTTCATTTAAAATAACCTTGGAATAATATAAAATAAACTATAAAATTGTTGAGTAATCATGATAGGTGGAACATTTATTAATGTAAAACCTGTTAAAACAATGATTCCTTTAACTTTTTTCAGTAAAAGGAAAACATGCATCATTTTGAAAATGATATTAATATTCTATTAAAAATTGAAAAGGTTAAGTTGGAAAAAATTTATTTAATAAATAATTATGAAAATAATATTTTTTTATACATGTTTTGGTAAGAAAATATATTTTTGAATGAAGTGATAAATGATGATATCTTTTATTATAATGATTTTATAAATTATTTTTTCTACTAAATAGAGGAAGATATTTTTCTACTAATTAAATATATTTTGAATAATTATATGAGAATAAATTCCAATGGTTTTATTATAAAATTAATGAATAATATCATTATACCAAAATTCAAGAAAATAAAATCTTGATTAGAATGAGATTGTAAACTAAACCCTTTCAAAGGTCATGAAATTTATGTGAGAATTGATCTATTAATATATAATTTGTATTATCAAAAAATATATATAAATTAATTTGATATAAAATATAATATAATAAAAATTTATTTCACATAAAATATTATCCTGAAATTATCAATAATGTATATTTTTTTCCAAATGAGTATAAATTGAGTTAATAAAAATATTTCCACATGATACCATTTAATTAAAATCCACTTAAATTAAATAATTCAAAATAAAAAATAAAATTCCATTAATTAAGAGAGGATTGTTATAAAATGCATAAAATGGAAATTATATACACTCATTAAGACAAATTAGTTTCCTAACATTACAATATGTAATAATTAAGGGAAATTGATTTGAATTCCCTCAGCATATGCTTCCTTTTGGTAAATGTTCTTTAATTTTTTTTATAATGTTGTGTATCAGGTTATTAAAATATTTTAGTACCATATTAAAATTTATAATGTAATATATTAACCTTTTTTACATATTATTTCTCATTAATTAACAATATTTCATTATTTTCATTATTTAGTGTTTTAATTGCTTTGTTTTCCCATTCGGGCTTTGTCGTGAATGTTCTTGTTATTGTTCATAGTATATAGTTTTATAATATACATATTGATAAAAGTGATATATTTTTCATATTTATAATTAAATTATAATTTTAAAACAAATCATAAAATTTGGTTATAGAAAAATGATGCATGTTACGATAAATGGGATGACAATTCATATGTATGCATGAGTAACATTTCAAATATTCACTGATGATTATTTTATAGTGGTAAGTAATGTGTTTGAAAAAAATAATGATAATAATATCATAATTGAAATTTTATATACATATATATATATATATATATGTGTGTGTATATCATCTATGTGTTGTGGTCATTAAAATAAAGTCACATAGCATTGTGAAGGAGGTAGTCCACAAATACATAAACAATGTTATCATCTTTATGTAAGTGAAACTTTAACAAATAAAATTATATTCTAAATTTAAAGAATGATAAATATATTACTAATAGAATCATTTGGTATTCTATATCAGATAAAATCCGTAAAATTATTCTTTCCACTTTCTATATATAGAATTAGGGAAAGACGACTCGCATCGCATACTTAGGCTGTACAAAATCGCAGAGACATGCATCATTATTAAATCCCCTATAGAACGATACATTAAAAGTGATATAAAATATAATGAGCTCATTGGTATAATTATTTCATAAATATCGAATATATAATTTATATCCATTGTCATACCCTAACATAACCTGTGGTAATAGAAAAAAATGAGATTAATTCATGCGGCGGTTGTTGGTAGTATACATGAATGACGATTTAATGACATATTTAATAGATCTGGGGATGTTTTTAGGACATTAACATAACATGAAAATATCTCATTATATGGATGATATTGTGAATATTATTTAATCATGTATTAATTATAATTACAGGTTGTGGAGGGATAAATTAAATAAAAACACGTGTTGATGAATGTTAACTCATTTTCAAGTATCCTTATTGAGATTCACCAAAATACTTCATAGGTTGAATTTATACAAAAAATAATATTTTTAGGGTAATATATGGGAATTTAGGTTCTTTTTAGGTAGTTTTTTTTTCTAAACCAATATGGATTGAATGTTTGAAGAATGAAGGAATGGGGGTGGCCATTTATATTTGTGTTAAGTTGAATAGTTGTAATTTCTCGAAATCATTAAATATTACCCATGTTTTTATCATAACAAAAGATTATATAATGGCCAATTATTGAACCTATAAGTTTTATGTATGAAATATGGATATAAAATGGGTGTTGGAGAATATAGTAAGTCATTTTAACCCTAATTTTTTTTGTTTTCTCACTTGTAAATCCATTTTTTCCTTAAACTCGCAAAATAATTTTTATGATTTACACTATTTATTATTTCCATAAATAAAACAACCCAATATTTTTAAAGGGAAACATTATGTTTGATAGTGTAGAATATACACCACATCGACATTAAATGACAAACATAATATTATAAACTAAAAGTCATTATTATCACTTATCTGTTAAATTGTCTGGTATGAATATTAAAAAATAATTAATGATATAAATATAAATTTTAATGTTAATATTAGTTCATTTTTTTAATATTATATGATAAGTAGAGAATATTTATGAATGAAATTTTATTCGTTTAAAAATATATTTTCATCAAAATATTTTTTATTAGTAAATATTATAATTTATTGATTTTTTTTGAAATGTTTTTGTAAAAATAATTTATTTTAATTAAAAATTTCAATATTATCGTATTTTTTTAAACATTCTGATAAAATTGATTTTTCATGTAATTTTAAAAAATACATAGTCTTATTGATTACGTTATTTATTTATATATTATTTAAATGGTCAAAATATATATTGGATTTGGATTAAATATTTATTAGTTCCATTCTATTGAACATAATACAATTTTGGTTTTCAAAAATAATTTTATTCGTTAATTTATTTTAAATACATTATATATTTTAAACTGGAATTTTTATGAAAAATTGATTTTCATTGGGTTTTCTCAGTTTAGTTTTAAATTAAATACTGAAATTTCTATTAATTTAGTTCTGAAAAATGGGTTCCATATTTGGAATTATGATATCTAAATTTAGTAAATATTAAACTTTTATTTTTAGTCAAAATGAATATTAACTTTGGTAAAATATTTTGTACCATGGTAAATGGAAAATTGGGAATTTAAGTGTATAAATAAAATGATCAAGACTATAAAATGATCCTATAACATAAAAATAAAATTATTTTTATGAGTATAACACATCAATAATGATTTATGGTTCTGTTATATTACTATTTTTTCATTTGGATATGATTATAAACTATACAATACTTTATTTAATGAAATGTAAAAGATGTCAAACTTTTGTTATTATTAAGTGTTATATTTTAAAACAATGGTAACCTGATGATATGTTTGAAAATAAATATTAATTTTCATGATAAAATATTCTTCATCATCATGTTAATTTATTTTTAATTTTTATTGAATATATAATGAACTTGAATTCTTGCACAATACTGATGAGTAATAATTAAATTAGTAGAAAAAGTCAAATAAATGATAAATAATATATTAAAATAAATATAATTCAATATAATTTAATTGATCCATGATTTCTCTTGATTTAAATGATATGATCCGAATAGAATAAAATATTTTTTTAAAAATTGAATTTTGTATTTAGGCTTTTCAACATAATGTAATCAGTAGTATAAAATTTGACAATGATGATATTGTGAATAATTAATATAATATTAAATTATTTAAAAATAATTAAAAAATTAAATTATCACATGACAAAAAATATACCAGAAATGTTCAGCGGTCATAAGAATTTGATTATACCAATAATTATAAAAAAATAGATGTTGTAACATGGGAAATAAAGAGAACAAGAACAACAATGGGAAAGTAACTAGAAAATAACTAAAATTTGGTTAAACTAGTGTCCCCATAATCATGGATAGAAGAATTAGTAGACACACGTTCTAACTAAGAGATCTTCTGATTGAAAAGAAAAAAGTAATTTTCCTTTAGTTTTAACTTTTCTATAGTGAGCTCTTTCGAAGAAGATGACTATCCATACCTATGTTCCTCATCATACCTTCCACATACTCTTCCATGATTTGTTGGGTGCCTACCTCCTTTGTGTGTATTATTATGCTTCCAATCCCATTCTATCACATATCCCTCAAATATGAGAGGTTGGTATAGTGAATCATTAGTAGAATGGATATTATATAGTCCAAATTATCACACCAAGTTTGTTTATAGTTCAATTTGAATCAATGTTTTCTATAACAGTCTTATTATATTTTTATATTTGGAGAAATTCCAAGAGTTCCCCTCCCCTATATTATTATATAGAACCTTATATTCCCCATACCACATACCTCAACACCATTTTTTCTCATAAAATCCATTCATAAATTATTTCCTATAATCACTCCACATAATTTTAAGGTCAAGGTTTAGGAAAAATATAAACCCCAATATAAGGTGTTAAGGAAATGATGATATTCAAAGCATATGTGTTGTTTTTATCTCATTTATTAGTTTTATTTTCCTTCCATGTCAATAAAAACATATTAAAACATAGTGAAATTATATTTAAATTTTCATAAATAAACTTACTTATTATTATGTTAATACTATCGCTTAAATATATATCATATTTCATTAAATTGGATATGAAATCATCAATTGTGTGTGTGATATACTAATACCCCGTAAAATGATGTGATTCATTTTGCATTATTGTCTCTAATAGATTGATTTAATATTGGATATAATTAGTATATAAATGACATTTTTAAAATAATTATATTTAAGGATTTATGATTCCTTATATAAATTCATACTTTCTATTCCAGAAGGGGTATGATAACATCAATCCTGTCTACGGAGGATTACCGCCTCACAATGTGTTGTGATTAGTTGTTTTTACTGATACTTTAATTGAAATGTAATGTCGATGAATATATGTTATATAAATTAAAATTTTATATTATTTATTAAATATTTTTAATACATAAATGAATATATATGATTTATGTTTTTATCTTTCCATGTATAGAAAAATGATATCATTATTTGTACACAAGGGTGGACTACCTGTTATATGAAGATATGTGATTCATTTTTCATCATAAAATCAAATGGATAATATATATAAGTATATTTAAATAATTCATATTATATATTTTATATAATTATCAATATTTTATGAAAAAATAATAATTATATTATTTATGTAATGATCATTGAAGGATTGAATCATTACTCATGCATACATACGACCTATAGTCTACATGATTGTAATGTAGTTCATTTATGATAACAATATTTAATGGAAAACATAAAATAATAATTTAAATATAAAAATTGTTTTTATTTTCTAAAAATTCTTTCTAAATTAAGTAATAAATATATATATGAGCAACGTCATCCGATTGAAGTCATTCTATACTTATGAACCAAATATTTTCATAGCGTCTTACATGAACATAACTAATTAAGTAATTATTTTAAAATGGTAATAATTGAAATAAAAGTAACATTAAAAATGGGAATTTTTATATTTCATTAATATTATTAATGAATTTATATTATCTTTGATGATAAAGAGTATACATGACATGTCAGACTTTAATTAAGGTACTCTTTAACTAAAAAAGCCTTGTTTTAAATGTTTTAATGATTTCTTCTCTAAATAATTAAAATTATTTTAAATTATTTAAAAATAATTTTTTTAAATTTATTTACATGGACATGAATTTTATAAAAAATAATTTTTATATTTCATGAAAATGTTTTCAAATAGGGATTTTTTTGGTTTACTATGAGGGACATTTTATTAAGAAACATCTTATAAATTTTTTTTCAAAAATAAAAATTATTTTTTAGTCTTATATAAATAATGTACTTTCTTTCTTCCATGATGAAATAATTTTTTTAAACATGATATAATATATTACATGGTTATTTCTAATGAAATATTATTCCAATGTATGTTCATTGTATTCTTTAAAATAAATTGGTTTTCCCCCATGAATGTTTTCATGATTCAATAATTCATGTAATTTTTTATTATGTTATGTTTTTTAGACATTATTTTTGGTGATAGGTTGTTACATTATAAAAAAATATGGTTGGTTCCATGATATCCCGCCAATGTTTTTTTTGGGTATATTGGATATTGATTGTGATGCGTATTCCATGTGTAAATACGATTGTTACTCCAACTATAACTTTTAGGATTATGTCAAGTATTACCACAAGGGACATATCAAGATACTTGGGAGGGTCACATCATATGTAATTATGATATGAAAATGATTCTCAAAGTTTTGTATATTTTTTATTTATAATTTTTATAATTTTATATAAATCTCATATTTTCACATGGTTTGTTATTTAGATTATTTCCAAAGGAATGAATATGTTACTTCTAAATGGTGAACTATAAAACATGATGAAAAAATTGTAATTTTTTTTATGTTTTCAAAGAAACTTATATTTTTTATTTTCCCTTTATGATTTTATATTTATTTTGTTATGAAATAATTTTGGAATAAAAGGATCATTCTTGTTTATGAAAATATTTATTTTTAACACAATGATTATTTTGAATAAAATAAAAATTATATAAGTATTTATTGACTAAGATTTCTTTTTTTATTTTTATGTCCCATTTTGTGATTTTGGTTCTGATCCATTGTTTTTTAAATGTTTTTATAGGTATTATGATAAATTTCATGACCCGTCCCCCGGGGCCCATGTTGTGACTACCCCATGCCTGCCTTCCATAGGCCAGGGGCTGGCGACATGCCCCGAAAGACGTTTTTCCTAAAACCATGAAGCCATTTCCTTTATAACCTACAAACACATAGAACCATGCACATAGCAGGATACTAACACGAGTCAACTGAATAGTAAACAAAGTGATTACAGTATGTAAAAGGGCCCATAATACAAGCCCCATTAGAATGTATAGGAAAACTGAAAAGTACATGTAAAATGGAATAACTCCTGTGAACACCCACCAAGGATCCTACATGAAGGGTAGGTACATATCTTGACCGGTCATCTCTACAGTATTTCTAGTCTAATGTCCACCTCTGAGATACCTCTAGTCCTAGTAACCTCGTCATCAGATAGCACTATCTATCGTCTGCACGAAACACAACATGGGGAAGGTATAACCCGTGCCATGGTGAGTATATTGATACTCATTAGGGACCATGAGACCCTCAAACGTCTCAAAAAAATCTACAAAGGATAAACCACAATGCATGTAATCAACTGACAACCCTACTTAGTTATATTCCCATATACATACCAAATTTATCATGTAAACCCATCTCAATCGTGAGGAAACAGATGGTCCCACACAAATTCCCAAAGCTCAACTATTTCCCAACGGAAGGAATACCATGATGTTTGTTACCATAGAGGTGTGTGATACTGAAGAATACCACCTGGGATTACCCTGAAATAAATTACCACACAGGTACAGATGCATCTCACACTTGGTATATCTTTCGTACAATAGTAGAGATGATTAGATGTAACTACTGAACCATCTTACTCTATTAAAAGACAGACACACGTAGGATCCAAAATCTTCATCAGACCCCCAGAGGATCATAGTAAATTGTCATTCCCACATAGAATCATATTACCTTGTTAGACCCACATAGGATCTATGTACATTTTCAGACCCACATAAGACCCTAGTACCTCGTCAAACCCACACATGATTCTAGTACATCCTCATACCCAAACATGATCCTAATACCTCGTCAATCCCACACAGGATCCTAGTACATCATCAAACCACACATGATCCTAGTACATCGTTAGACCTACACAATATCCATGTACCTCATCAGACCCACACATGATCCTAGTACCTCTTCAGACACACACAGGATCCTAGGACATCGTCAGACCCACACAAGATCCTAGTATCTCATCACATCCACAGAGGATCCTAGTACACCGTCACACCAACACACGATCTTAGTTCTTCGTCAGACCCACACAAAATTCTAGTACATCTTCAGAACCACACATGATCCTCTTACCTCATCAGACCCACACAGGATCCTTGATGATCGTCAGACCCATAGCGGATCATAGTACCTCGTCAGACCCACACATGATCATAGTACATTGTCAGACCCACACATAATATTAGTACCTATTCAGACCCAAACAAGATCCTAGTACATCTTCAGACCCACACATGATCATAGTACCTCATCAAACCCCTGAAGGATCCCTTTCTCAAGTCACAACCATCTACAGGGTACTCGCACTAAGCATGGTCATCTCTGGGATAGTCTTCTCCTCCAGATACTGGTCGATACTCCAATGTCCACAAAGTCTCATGACTAATAGTATACCAATGGTATTCCATGTCATATGAGTATCAATGCAATACACGATGCATCAAACGGACATATTGTATTTATGTTATTGGCCTTTTAGTCCCGAGGGCCCGGTTGGATTCGTGCACGATCCAACACAACCATACCAAAAATTTATCCAAATCTAAAATGGGGTATTCAAAATGGTCCATCAAACTCAATGGTTTCCCATGCCGGAAAAGGTTCTTAAAATGATTTCCGGATGCGAACGTGATGTCCAAAAAAACATATAGGATCGAAACTGGTTAGGGTTCGGTTCGGGTCGGCCTAACCCTATGACAACCCAACTTTTTATTACACAATTAAACAAACTTTATTTCATAAACATCACTTGATACAACAAAAATTATTGAGAGGCCTAGTTTTTTGGGGATTTTTTTCATTACATAACAACTTAAAAAATGAAATACAACATCTTTATTGAAATCATCTTTACATGGCCACTACATTCCCCCATACATAGCATTTCATTGGATAACCTAAGAACATGCATAATAAATGGGTGATATATGAAGCCCAGTAATGGAATAATAATGGAATAACATGAGGAATAAAATACATGTAAGACAATAGGAATATCAATAGAGAACAAGAGATGAATAATCATAAAGTCATGATAAATCTTGATAATCATAACATGGAAATGTGGAAACAACACTTAACATGGAATTATCAGGATCCAAGTCTCATTGCACCTGAAGCATATGTAAACCCTCAATGCACATGAAGAAAAAGTAAACCCTCATTGCACTTGAATTATCATGAGTAAACACTTATTCCACGTGACATATCAGGATATTATACTTTACCTTATGTGTTGGAGCGCTATCAGGGCAGACCCTTCTTAAACATTTCATTTCATGCATAAGTGTGCCACATGTATTATAAGACATTGAATAATTCAATATAAACTTATATTATTAGTTAAATTTATTTTTAATACATACATTAAAATCATTAAAAAATAAGTCTATGTTCACAAAGGTGAATACCATTGATAGAAAAATGGGCATGGTATTTATTACACAATGACATTGGATTGAGAAAGCGTAGTGCAATTTTAGTAGCAAAACGTCGTGACATAAGAATCATAAAAATGTTTGATGAGATATAAAGGGGTGTCTCATCATATTTACATGACATGGACAGTAATGGGTTCATATAGATACATGTTCCAACAAATGTAATGGAATTTAAATTCATGATACAAAAGAATTTCTTGAATGTAAATGTGGAGATAGAAATTTCTATCAGAATTTCCGCATATAAACATGTGTACATGAGAGGAATTTATTAAGAGATAAAAGGGTATCCCATAATTCAAACATAAATAAGTATGTTTGGGGGAGGTTTGAAACCATACATCAACATTTATAATTGAAATTAATATGGAATAACAAATAATTTTTTTTGACAAAATGGGATAGGAAGAAAAACCCTTACATGGAAGTGTGCTTCCAATGGCTTGAGAGAGGCTTCTTGGAAGCTTGGGGCACCATGGGAGGATTCTAGATAGATCAGGGCAAATGTTGGACGAATTACAAAGGCTATTACTGAGGAGGAAGTGGGAGATTGGGTGGGGCTATATAGGAAAGGTGAGGGAAGTCTTTATTATTTAGATTTGGGACACCTCACATTAAACTAATCCAAAACACAAACGAACCTCGTGGTTTTTGCTCATGGTTTTTGGAAAAGGGAAGTGCGGGAAATTAATATATAAGGCCAATGTTAGATATTATTAAAATCTTGGGGTTTCTTATGTTGAGTTGAGTGACACACCCAAGGAAAATAATATAAAAAGACCAAACGTTTAATAAGTCTTGAAGGGCCCACTAAAGCTTTAAAAACTAAATCAAACAAACCCAAAATCACATAATTTTAAAGGTAAAACATTTATTTTCCAAAAATAATGTTTATAGTATTTTATTACATAACTATTGGGTCATTATAATGTCATAAATCAAATTATAATTTTAAATGGTGTTAAATTTTTACCTAAATATTTTTCTGTCTCAGCAAATTATGAAAAATTCACTATTGGATAACTTCGATGTCATGACTCCAGAAATAATATTCATTTTATCTAAATAATTTTCTAAATATGTTAATTTTCACTTTTAAAATAAAAACATACAATTACCTAAAATTCATTGTTTTTTACAAAAATGGATTTCAAATTTTAAAAAAATTGAATTCTTATTAATAAAATTATATGATGATTTATGTTTAATAAAAATTAATTTATTTATAATAATAGTAATTTATTAAAATATTATTTAATTTAAAAATCCACTAATTCATAAACATATATTCCATAGTTGAACATTAGCTAAAAATACTATTTCTACGTTAAAAACTATTTTCAAGGTAAAACTAATAAAATAAAAGTATATTCATCATTATATACAAAAATAATGTAGATAACCATATTACTTGGGTCCTATTACATAACCCCTTATAACACCTACATAAGACCGTAGAGTAAGGTGTGCAATGGTGATACACTATTGAGGTGGCCGGGATAACATTTCTCGAGTTGTAATCTCTATCAGTTTCCACTTCTCTCGTAGGTGGTCCCGCTCGAGCATAAAATAATCAAGCTCATCATGGGTATGGTCATGAGTGAAGCCCAAAAATTTAACCTCCATTATATTCTTTGATAAATTGGTTTCATATGGGGCATGTCGACTGGATGAGGTTATCACTTCCTTTGTCTGATTAAATTGGATTTTTTAAAGCTCTATATTTATAATAATCTTGTGATCACTATTAAAATGCTATATTAGAAATGATCACAATTCTTAACAGTATTTTAAAATCTAAAAACATAAAACCAAAAAAAAAGTTTACATTTTTTATAAACATTTTACATAAAGAGACATTTAATTAGATGAAGAGGGATTTCTATAAATGAATATCGGGTCATTAAAATCTTCCCACTTAAGAAAATTATCCGTTGAAAAAAAATTCCAACAAAAAAAATATGTGGGTAACACTAATTCATCATTTCCTCTAATTCCCATATTGCTTCTTCAAACTTTTGGTTTCTCCACAACACCTTGACGATGGGTATTGTCTTATTTTGTATAACTTTTTCTCTACGATCTAAGATTATCACTAGTTTCTCCTC
This sequence comes from Viscum album, assembly GCA_963277665.1. Lineage (NCBI taxonomy): Eukaryota > Viridiplantae > Streptophyta > Magnoliopsida > Santalales > Viscaceae > Viscum > Viscum album. The sequence continues at coordinate 879,120,625 of OY728148.1, read as the reverse complement.
ATATGAAATATCATACTATAACTATACCTCCTCTGAAGATAGTACATTTGAAGGGTCTGGTATGTACTTCCTTAAGATTAATACATAAAATACATCATGTATTTTGGCCATAGAAGGTGGATGTGCTAATCAATATCCACAATCCCAACACGATATATAATCTCTAAGGGGATGATTTACCTTGGACTTAACTTACATTTAATTCCAAAACTCATGACCTTCTTCCATGGAGATATGCATAGAAATACCATGTCTCAATTTTTAAACTCAAGGTCTTGTAGACAGTTATATGCATAACTCTACTGTCAACTCTGGGATTCCTTGATATATTGCAGAATAGTTTTTACCTTCTCAACCATTTCTTAGACCATTTATGGTTCAAGAACCTTATGCTCACCGACCTTATACCAACACTCCGTTGTTCTGTACCTTTTCCTATAAAGGGCTTCATATGGTGTCATTTGAATTATTGAGTGTAAATAGTTATTATAAAAGAGCTCAACCCGGGGAAGATGTTGATATCATCCACATTTAAAGTCCATTGACCACATTCTCAACATGTCCTCAAGTGTTTGGATAGTCTACTTGGATTGACCATCAGTTAGAAGATGATAGTTTGTACTGATGTTCAGTTTACTATTCAAAGCATGTTGAAGACTCATCCAAAACATAAAGGTGATTCTTGGATCTCAATCAGACATAATAGATAGTGGTACTCCGTGAAGCCTTACCACATCCCTCATATATACCCATGGCAGTTGATCCAATGAGAAATTCTCCCGAATAGCAATGAATGGTGAAGAATTTTTAAGACGATCCATAACAGCCCAGATTGCATTGTTGGCTTTGGTTGTGTTCATAAGTCGGGTGACAAAGTCCATAGTGATGTTCTCCTCATTCCATTATGGTATGGGAAATGGTTGCATCATCCCTTTAGACTACTGCCTATCTGCCTTCAGTTACTAACACACCAGGATCATTGATGTATATTCATTGACCTCTTTCTTCATATTATCCCACCAATAATGCTATCAGAGATCTCAATACATCTTTGTGTTTCCTGGGTGAATAGAGAAATTTGAACTATGTTCATCATCCAAGAGTTCATTCTTATTCTATGGACTTGATGGAACACATAGTATTTTCCCAAATCTCACAATTCCTTCTTCATTAACATTAAACTCTTAGTATTTTCATTTTCCAATAGCTTCCACTATTTCCTGACATCATTCTTTTGAGCACCCATTAATATTTCCAAAAGTGACGATTGGTCATTCATTTGTGAAAAGATATTTTATTTTACCTTCTTTATGATACCCATGTCCAGCATCATCATATCTATGAAGATTGGATCCTTTTCAATTCTCCTCAATGATATATTTGTTGGGTTCTATCTACATAAGGCATATTCCTCCTTGTTTTCTTTACTAGGCTGGTAATGGATTGATCATTCAGAGACTCTTATCGGCTCTAACCATGTTTGTAGGAGTATGTTCAACATTTTCTGTGTGAATATATAATTGAGGATTTTTTGGTCCATATATATTTCAAACATCTCCCCAAAGAGATAATGTTACGAAAATTTTCAAAGTGAAGATCACTGCTGCCAAATTGAGGGAATGTGTTGGATAGTTCTGTTCAAGAAATTTAAATTTCCTTGAATCATAGACAATGAGTTTGTCATTTTGCATCAACACACATCCTAGTCACTTCGTAAAATCATCACTGAATACCAAAAAAAGCTCTCCACCTTTGGGTACTGTGAGGACAGGTGTTGAGATAAGCCTCTTTTCCAACTCCTCGAGTCATTATTTACATTCATCACTCCATGATGATGTTCCTCTCTTGTAAGATAACTTGGTATGAAGGATGAAAAAACGTGATAAATTTCTCACAAATCGTTGATAATATCCAGAAAACACCAAGATGCTACAGATATCCAATATAGATGTTGGCCTCGACCATCCATCAATTAAATATGTTTTGGAGAGATCCACAGATATCCCATTGCTTGGGATGATATAGCCCAAAAATAATACCTCCTTCAACCAGTAATCACACATTCTATACTTTTCATAGATATTATCCATCTACAAGGTCTCTAGTACAGTTCATAGATGCTCCTCAGGATTCTCCGTGGTTTTAGACTATATCATAATATCTTCTATAAAGGCTACATGAAATTTGTCGATATAATCTCTAAAGACCCTATTCATCATGTCCAAGCATATTACTGGAGAATTAGTGAGTCTGAAAGGAATTACTATGAATTGATAGTGCCTGTATCTTGTACGAAAAGAAGTCTTGGGATATCTTCTTTCTTTACCATTAATTGATAATATCCCAAAAGGAAATCATCCTTGGAGACATAATGTGATCCACACAACTGAGTGAAAAAGTCATCAATTCATGGGAGAGGATACTTGTTCTTTATCGTGATTTGGATAAGCTCATGATAATCGATGAAAAATCACATTTACCTATCCTTCTTCTTGATGAAGAGGACTGGTGCACACCATGGCGATGCACATGGGCATATATGCTATGTATCCAGATTATCCTATAGTTGTTTATTCGGCTCCAAAAGATCCAAAACAACCATTATATATAGAGTCTTGGATATTGTAAATTCCCCTAGTATATGATCAATTTAGAATTCAACATCTCTTCAAGGAGGAAGACCAGGTAATTCCTTGGGAAACACTTCAGCGAATTCCATCACAATAGGAATGTCTTCTTGGATGGTTTCCTTATTAGACTCAATCATCAGAGCCAGATACGCATGCTGATATGGTAGTAATATCCACTCTTGCGATGATGAATCTAAAGAAGGTTCATCTTCCTCCTCACACTTGTAAATAAGTTGGGGTCAATTCTCCACAAGGATAGTTATTTCACTCTCAGAACAATTTTTGTTAGCTCTATATAAGGAAATCCAATCTCTACCAAGAATTGCATAAAATTCCACCAGAGGGAGTATGACAACGGTCACCAGGAAGTTTAATCCATATATTATGATAGAGGAAGAGTTATAATCATGGGATTTAATGATTTACCCATTTTCTATACTCCCCGACATCATCACTTCCATGACCTCTTGTGGTGTTGGGATTATTCAACTAAACATTTGAGATATAAAATAATGCATAGAAACCTAATAAAAACGTATGTTCACTATTAATTAATGAATAAACATTATACCTATCACCACATCATTATTGGGGTTCACTTAAGCAGTAGCGATGGATAAAATCTCTGCCTTGCTGCCCAAGAGGTTGTTGTTTGCCTTCGAAAACCCATGGCTTAGGGCACTGATTTGCAAGAAGCCCTAGTTCTTTGTAGTTGTACCAATGAACCACAGGTTGAGGTTCTAATGGAGCGTCCCTCTCCTCTAACGTAGCCACAAGTATTTCCTTCCAATAGTTAATAGCTAGGTTCCCTTCTCCTCCACTCCTAAATCATTTCATCGTCCCCTCCATGCAGTTTACATGGTGCTTCTATCCACAGCTTTGGCAAGTGGGGTGCTGGATCATTATAGCACCATTGGATTTATCCATCGGACTGCAAGCATTGAATTCCACTTTGTTCTTCTTATCCCCATGATACCCCTGAGACTCTCTAATCTCCATTTTAACCTTGGGGGAACATCAGAAAATTTTCTCATAGCTTTCGAAGTCATGGATTGCCAGCACATTCCACAGGCAAGGTTTCAGCCCACCAAAGAAGTTGTCAAACTTGAATTAGGGGAAAAAACAAAGCCATAGGCGTATCTTGTAAGAATTGTGAAGTTTTACTCATACTATCTGATAGATTCTTCGCATTTTTCCTTGATGGAATAGAAGTCCCTATCCATCTAATGCCCGAGGGTGCACAAAAAATATTTATCTGAAAAAAAACTTCTTGAAATCCTTCCATTCCAACGCCTCGATGTCCTCTTCATGCTTTTTATTTTTTGATCAAAGTCCACCATTGATCAGCTTCACCCACCATACGATAAGAATCTAGGAAAACCAACCCTTGTTCAGAACATATAAAGATGGTGACGATCTTTTCAATGGAGTTGATCCATTGTTCAATGATTGAGGGATCACATGATCCATTAAATGTAGGTGTCCTTTATCTCATGAATCTCTTAATAGTGACATGTTCATTCTTTGTGGGGGGGGGGGGGGGGTTGAAATTTCCTATTGAACCATGTTTTTATTCAATAAATTACTAATCTAAGAGTTAATCATGACGATGTTCACGATTCATGCTCCCATTGGATTGAGCATCTCATTTGTATAGTCATCACATTGATCATTACATCAGCTATTTGCCCGATTCCTCCTATAACGGGCCATTGGATGGAATAAAAGGAATTTTAGAGGTAACACATAAAGGGTAATCAATGGAAAAACCCGAGGGTTTATAAATAACGTTTATTTCCATAGAATATGAATCTATTGGCTTAAGTCTAGGTTATCCATGATCTAATTTCTAACATATATTCATAGGGATTTGTTTGTCCCATAATAATGGTTCATACTAAGCATGTGAATTTACTAAAGAATATATCCTGGGTGTTCCATAACCAAAAGTGCATCAAGTCCCATTTTTGTGCACCAGATCCCATTTTAGTCTAGATCAAAGTGGTGATTTCGTGTTTTACCCCTAGGATACATATGTTCTAGTGTCGCATCTGCATGATCGTATCTAGACAGGGATGTATTTTCTTCAAAAACCACTTACTCAATACTTGAAAAAACATAGAGATGTTTTTTTATACTTATTGATTTCTCTAAGCCTTTACTAGGGTTTTCTCAACCTAATCACAAAAATAACTGAACCTATCCTATGATACCAACTATGGCAACGCTTCATTTAATTACAAAATTAAACATAATTTATTACATAAACATAAATTGATACAACATAGAAGATTGAGATATATAGTTTATTTTAGGCTCAGGTTCATTACATAACTACTCAAAATATTAAATATAACATCTTTTATTGAAAACATCCTTTACATGACCACTACATTCCCTCGTACTTGGTATTGCATTGGAAAACCTGAGCACATGCATATGAAAAGGGTGATATTTAAAGCCTGGTAATGGAATAATCATTTAATAACATGAGGAATAGAATAAATGTTAGACAATAGGAATGTCAATATATCACAAGAGAACCATAAACATAAAGTCATGAAAAAGTATGATAATCATAACATGGAAATGTGGCAATAACACATATCATGGAATTAGCATGAGCCCAGGCTCATTGCACATGGAGCATTAGTAAACCCTCATTTCACATGAAGCATTAGTAAAACCATGTTGAACATGAATTAGCATTAGTAGACACCCATTTCACATGATGTATCAAGATACTGTACTTTACCCAATTCATTGGAGTGCTATCAGGGCGAACCCTTCTTAAATATTTCATTTCATTCATAAGTGTGCCACTAGAATCATAAAACATTGAATCATTCAACATAATTATTTATTCCACGATAAACGAATGTGTAATAAATACATGAAACTATTTAAAAAATGAAAATGTGAAAATGGTTGAATACCCTTGATAGATAAATGGGCACGGTATTCACTACACAATGACTTTGGCTTGGAAAAGCGCAGTGCAATTTCGGCAGCACAATGACGTGACATAAGAACTCAAAAAAATCGTTGATATAGAGAAAGTGGTGTATCCACATATTTACATGACTTGGACAGTAATTGTTTCATATAGATACTTTATTCAACAAATGTAATGTAGTTTTGATTCATGATACATAATAATTGCTAGAATGTAAATGAGGATAGAGAAATTCCTTTCAAAATTTTGGCATAGTAATGGGTGAACATGAGAGGAATTTAATACAAGAGAAAGGATATCCCATCAGTCAAACATAAATAGGGTACTATGGGGTAGGTCTGAAACCATACCCCAACATTTATAATTTTAATTAAAAGGGCATAGCAAACAATGAATATCAGACAAAAATGAGTAAGGAAAAAACCCTTACTTAGAATTCTGTTTCCAAAGGCTTGATAGAGGATTCTTGGTAGCTTGGGGCACCACGAGAGGATTCTAGAGAGAGGAAGGTATAAGATTAATGAACATTAAATGATTTGAGTGTGGAGGGAGTGGGAACTTGGGTGGGATTATATATGAATGTGAGGGAATTCTTTATTATATAATTTTGGGACACCTCACAATAAGCTAATCCAAACCATAAACCAGCCCATGTTTTTATACAATGGTTTCTGGAAAATGGAAGTGGAATACAATATTTTATATGTCCAAAGTCAGAACTTCATAAAATAGTGGGGATGCTTATGTGGAGGTCAGTCACACTACCAAGGAAAACAATTTAAAAAGAATAAATGTTTAATTAATCTTGAAGGGTCCACTAAAGCTTTGTAAATTAAATCAATCAAATTGAAAATCACATTATTTTAATTTTAAAACATATATTGTCTGAACATAAATTTTATAGTATTTTATTACATCACTATTGGGACAATATGATGTAATAAAACACATTATTTATTTAAACATTATTTATTTTTTACCCAAATAGTTGACTGTCTTGGAAAATTATGAAAAATTCACTGTTGGATAATTTCAACATCCTGACTATAGAAATAATATTCATTTAATCTAAATAATTTTATAAATATGTTAATTTTCAGTTTACATATAACAACCCGCAATTATCTAAAATATCTTGGTTTTGAAAAAAATGGCTTTAAAACCATTATAAAAATTAGAATTGCATTAATAAAATTTAATGATAATATATATATAATAAAAATTAATTTATTAATAAAAATAATGTTTTATAAAAATATTATTTAATTACAAAATCCATTAATTCATCAAAATAGATTTCTTAGTAGATCATTAACTAAATAAATACTATTTGTTCATGAAAAACTATTTAAATGGTAACAATAATAAAATTAAAGTATATTCATTATTATATACAAAAAATAACGTGCATAACCATAGTAATAGTGTCTTGTAAAATAAATCCTTATAACTCTAGCATAAGACCGAAGAGTAATATGTGTGATGTTGACAGACTCTTGGGGTGGCTTGGCTAACATTACTATGGTGGTAATCTCTATCAACATACACTTGTCTCATAAGCAGTCTCTCTCGAGTATTTCATATAAAAGCTCATCATAGGCTTGGTCAAGAGTGAATGCCTAATACGCATCCTTATTTCCGAGCTCTGACAAACGGTCTTTGTATTGGGAACATCTACTGGATGAGGCCATCACTTCCTTTATTTGAGTAAATTGGATTTGTTAAATCCCTATATTTATACTAATCATGTTATCAATGTTCAATGTATATATTACCAACGATCACAATTCATAACAGTATTATAAAATCCAAAAAACATAAAACCAAATAAGTTGAAACATTACATTAACATTTTACATAAAGAGACATTTGATTAAATCAAGATAGATTTACATTAATGAAATATTGGGTCATTACAGGTCCGCTGGTTCTAGCCTAGTCTGGTAGGCCCACAAGGTGGGCTTGCTGTAGTGAAGTAGGGCACCATAGAGCAGTGGTCCACCACTACTGGATGGATGGGATGTCGTGCTCTTTGCGTGGCTTGGCCCCACACTACGCCTTCATCGGTGGCTGGTGCAGTTGTTGTATTAAACGTCGGAAAGTTTCCATCAACAACCACAAGGCATTGTGGTGTGGTCGGTCAATGTTCATTTGGCATGCACCATCCGTGTTAGAGCGGTAGTAAGCAGTTCAAAACCATTTAATCATGAAGAACATCAGGAATGGGTAAGGTATATATTTAAAACATCAACCTTACCTCGAAGGCTTGTTGATGTGTCGTGAGATGAAAATCGTGAAGTTGAAGATGGAATCAACGATCGTCGCTTCCGTAACACGCTTCATTTTTGGGCTCATGTGTCATCCTCTTTTTCGGCTCAGAAAACGTTATTTGATGGTGATGGAATTCTTCATTTTTATGTGAATATATTCGTTGGAGATGAGTTTCTCAAAGAGCTCCCATGATTCTCCGTTTTCCCTCAATTTCCTACTCGGAAAACAAATAAGGGGTGAAAACTTTTTAAATTAAGTCTATCAATTTAATTTACATTGGAATAATTATTTTTGGAAGAATTAATTGTGCCATGTTGGCATGGTAAATTTGGATGATTTCCGTGGGTTAAATCTTCTTTAATGACGGAGTTCAAGGGGTTTCTCTAATTAGGAGGGTTCAGGTGGTCCGATCCTTTTTAAATTAAAAATAGGGGTTTTTGTTCAGGTGTTCCCCCCTATTGAACATTCACATGGAATGTTTCAACAGAAATAAAATAGATTTTTATCTAATTTTATTTTTATCTTCATGAAAAAGTAAAAAAACTATCTTTCACCCTCGACCAAGTACGGTCGATGTAAAAGTCTCCTTAATCGAATACAAGTGTTTCCAGTTCGATGGTGTCCTCGGATTTAAATTCTGAGCACTGGTTCAAAAGTTACAAAAACCCGCTCTTACGTTTACTGAACATACATGAAAAAATGTTTATAAATTCATTCTGGGCACACCAATCCTTGGAATCACGCATCGTCAATTTTCATGGACTCGTAAAAAACCCATATAATTTAAAAAATACATGGAATTTCTTGGGTCTTTACATTCTCCTCCAATTAGGGATTTAAAACCCCATAAGCCACAACACAAACAAAGGAATCATGTGGGGGTACTGAGAACTAATCAGAGCCTCCTTCTCCCATGTTCGTTCTAGGAAGTTCTCGTGCTTCCAACAAATGTGCACTAGATGTATCAACCGCTCATGAAGGACTATCTACGGTCGATCCTTAATATTTATTGGAACATTTGTAAACATTTACCCATCATCAATGTACAGATCATTGTGGTTGATGATGTGAGAAGGGTCATGCATGTATATCATCTGGTGGGATATGGGGAAGACGTCGTGCACCCGGTGCAACTGAGGTGGAAGAGCTAGTTGGTAAGCCACCTCGCCAACTCTGCTGAGGACCTGGAGGGATCCAATGATCCTCAAAGATAACTTGCCACCCCAACTAAATCTCTGCAAACCTCATCGAGGTGATACCTATAGAAATTCATGGTCACCATCCTTGAATCCTATAAGTCTTCATCTCCTATCATCATAAGACTTATGCTTTCTCTATGTAGTCTTCATCTGCTTTTGGATGACCTAAACCTTCTCCATGGTAGCCCGTACCATATCTGGACCCCCGAGTGTGGACTCCCCTAGGTCAGTCTAGCACAAATGTGATCTGCATTGTTTCCCGTACAACACCTCAAAAGGTTCCAACCTAATGGTGGAGTGATAGGTGTTGTTATATAAAAACTCCACCAAAGGAAAGTGATCCTCTTAGTTGTGAGCAAATTTGAGGACCCAAGCACGTATCATGTCTTGAAGGGTTTGAATGGTCCACTCAGTCTGGCCATCTGTCTGAGGATAGAAGGGAGTGGTCAAACGAAGCTACATCCTAAAATCCCCCTTCAACCCCTTCCATATTAAGGAAGTAAATAGGGAATCACGATCAAAGACAATAGTCCAGGGTACTCTATGTAGCCACACAATCTCCTACACATAGACGCATCCAATGTTCACTATTGATCTCTGGTATCTGATCGGTTGGAATTGGGCCGACTTGGTGAGTCATTCGATGATCACCAAGATAGATCATGACCTCTGGATGTACAAGGATGTCTTGTAATGATGCCCATGGACATCCCATCCCACATCCATTCTAGGAACTCTTAAGGATGAACAAAGCCTTCTAGTACCTGATTTCCCGCCTTCACTTGCTAACAAGGGAGGCACCGAGAGACAAACTCTACTACTTCTTTTTTCATTCCCGGCCACCAGTGCAATCGTCAGATAACATAGTACATATTCGCCACTCATGGATGTACCAATAGAGGGGATGTGTGGAACTCCCTCAACACTTCCTCTCGAAGTGACACTAGTACCATGGTACATCCTCTAAAAATGAAATTGTGCTCCCCACCATCAGGAAATCCATTAGGTGCTTGTCCTGTGAATATCTGAGCACGTTAAGCCTCGCAGTCAGCATACCCATGATGTGCCTCCCTAACTCACTGAAGAAGTGGGGGAGTGACTGTAAGAGACTGAATAAAAACAACTCCACTATGATCCACAAAGGATATCTGCAATGTGGCCACCTGCTTAGTCACCTCGCCTAGTAGTTGTATACTGGACCTCCTATAAAGTGCATCTGCTACAATGTTCCCCTTCCCAAGAGTATAGACTATCTCAAAGTCATAGTCCTGGAGGAACTCAATCTAGCTCCATTGTGTCTGATTTAGGTCTTCATAGAGAAGATATACAAGAGACCCTTGTGATTATAGTAATCTATAAAATCAATGCCCATCAAGTAATGTTGCCACATCTTCAAGGCGAAGACAACTACTACTAACTCCATTTCATGGGTAGCGTAGTTATTCTCATTTCGTCTCATCTGTCGAGAACCCATGGAATCTCTCCGACCACATGAAGAGTTGTCCATTCTTTGTCAAAGTTGATAAAGGTGTTAAAACTCTACAGAAATATCACACAAATCTCCGATAGTATCCCACCAATCCCAGGAAGCACTGTACCTTCATCACACTCCTGGGTGGCTCCCAAGAAAGTACCACCTCAATCATCCCTAGATCCACCACAACACGAGTCTCTCAATTTGGAACTAAAAACTCAAATATAAAAATTCCATGAGGATAAGGTTGGATGACTCAAGAGAGATCAGATGCACCTTCCTATGCATTAGTTTATCATGTGCTACCTGGGCTTCCTTTTTCACCGACTAAGGTAAACCTCATACCAACATTGTAGATAAAAAACAACCATTTTTCCAAGTATTGTCAATCTGGGTATGAATTGCTGATATCCATTCATACCCAAACTAACGTCTTAAGGCCTCGACACCACCACCAAGAGGTTCCAACCTAAAATCACACCATAAGGCTTACTATCAGTGTAAGTGTTATTATCGAGTCTCCTCCCAAAGGTATCTCTAGATGTGAGGATCAAGTCAACAGTTTAACCAGAAACTCTAGGTCTTGGACAAGATTTTTGGAAGGAAGGAATGATTGGTACCTATGTCTATTTATATTAAATCTTACATTATACATAGACCGTACCTTGAATCATTCCTAGAGCCCTTGCGGCGCACTCTTTGATGGCATGCATCTACTCTCTTCTCCTATCCTCCAACTCCCTGAGCATGTTAGGGACCACAATGGGGTGGTTGTAACATGTCAAAATTTACAACACCTCATTCTTCTCCCCTATTTCTGATTTTACATATGTAGCCCTGAAGATTCATCTATCCCTAACACTTCTTCTTCCTAAAACAATTTTACACGGCCAAGTCCTTGATACTAGTTCTAGTTATCTATTTTCCCACTACCAACATTCGCTGGCTGTATCTGCTCAGCCAAAGAACATTCAACCACAATGGTACTCTCTAGCACCCCAACATATGTACAAATGCATAAGGGAATAGTGTTGGCTCGGACCTCCTTAAACACGCTATGCTCGAAAGATTGAGCCCCGATGCACTGATCATATAGTATTATTTGAGTACACAGAATGACCGGTATGCCTCGATGAATACTCAGCTACCGACATGTCATCTTACCGAAGGAGTTGAATCTATAGAGAACTCCCAGCCACATCTTCAAGCTAGTAATCATCTTCATGTGAGTCAGGCACTCCTTATAACCTGATAGGTATCTAATGTTGAATCACACATATGCCACTAACCATGTATGTTTCATCTACGGGTACCGCTGGTTGTAAATTCTGACCAACAGGTAGTGATATAGCTGACAGACTACCCAAAGGTACCATCTTAGGCAACAGTCCAAGTATCAAAGCCTTATCACTAAGAAGACCATCCACATGTTCACTCGCTGAAGAATACTAGTAGCTATGATCAATATAAGCTCTACTGTTGTCTCATCTAGGTAGAAAACTCTAGAAATTGCCTCCATCCAGCCCTTAGATATGCGGGAAACTGTCTCACCTCGAAACCTCAGAAGACTATGATGCTGGAACTCATGCAACGCTCTCAGTCAGCATGCACCATCAACCAGTGAATCTGTTAGAATCTACTTCACAATGGGTGTTGATAATGATGGTACACCACCCAAAGGTGCCATCATAGTAAGAGGTCCCTCCACCGTAGCCTCATCGCTCGTTGGGACACTATCATGTAATCTGCCAGGAATCCCAGCTGGCTGTCTATGTAGTAGAATTTTGATAAGGAACAAGTTCTCAATGATCATTTAGATATATATGGTGAGCTGACTCATTAAAACACCAGAAAATTTTTTAAGACACACACACAATCATTGTTTTCATGCACTGAGTCAGAAATCAGATGTCAGGGTTCTGGTGTATGGATACGTCGGTTGCCGCACCAATACTTGATTCCCTAAACTAATAAACACACTCACTACAATTGACATTATTTCCCTTAAAAGAATAGATTCTAAAGTTATAAGGTAGAACATACTTCTATGATAATAATTTGTCACGACACATCCCACGGGGACCATGTCGTGACTACCCCAAGCCCGCCTTCCATAGGCCTGGGGTTGGGGACTAACATCAAAAGGCGTATTCCCTAAAACAATGAAGTAATTTCCTTTATAACCTGTAAACACATGAATCCAAGCACACAACAGGATACAAACATGAGTAAACTGAATTGTAAACCAAGTGAGTAGAGTGAGTAAAATGGGCTAGAATACAAGCCCAACTGGAAAGTATAGGAAAATAGAAAAGTACAAGTAAACTGGAACAACTCCAATGAACACCCACCAAGGATCGTAAATGAAGGGTAGGTACAGCTCTAAAATGGCCATCTATGTGGTATAACCTGTCTAATGTCCACCTCCGAGCTACATCCAGCCCTAGTACCCTCATCCTTAGTTAGCGAAGTCATCATCTGCACAAAACACAACAAGGTGCGGACATAACCCATGTAGGGGTGAGTATAATGATACTCATTAGGGACCTAGAGACCCTCAAAGGTCTAAAAATTAGAAAAATGATAAAGGACAAAGCATATAATCAACTGACAACCCTACATAGGTATATTCCCATATATGTACCTATGTTTTCAAGTAAACCCATCTCGATCATGAGGAAACACAAGGTCCATCCAAAAATCCCAAAGCCCTACTATTCCACAAAGGAAGGGATACCACGAAGTTAAGTTCCAGAAATGTACACCCCACTGAGTAATACCACCAAGGTATTACCTGAAAGGAAAGTACCAAACATGTACGGACTCATCTCACACCAGGTATATCTTAGGTAAAATATTAGAGATGATTATATATAACTACTGAATCATCATATTCTGTTAAGTGGAAGACCCACGTAGGATCCAAAATCATTATTAACCCATAAACGATCGTAGTACAACATCAGACCCACATCAGATCCTATAACAATTTCAGACAGACATAGGATCCTAGTCCATTGTCAGATCCACAAAAGATCCTAGTACCTCATCAGACCCACACAATATTCTAGTACATCGTCGGACCCACACATGATTCTAGAACATCGTCAGAAACACAGAGGATCATAGTACATCTTCAAACCCACAAAGGATCCTAGTACCTCATCAACAGACAAAATATCCAAGTACCCTGTCATACCCACACGTGATCCTAGTACCTCGCCAGACCCAAAAAGGATCCTAGTACATCGTCAGACTCACACAGGATCTTAGTACCTCGTCAGACCCACACAAGATCATATTACATCATTTTACCCACACAATATCCTTGTACCTCGTCATACCCACAATGGATCCTAGTACATCACCAGACCCACATAGGATCTTAGCACCTCGTCAGACCCTCACATGAACCTAGTACATCGTCAGACCCACACAAGATCCTTGTACCTCATTAGACCCACACAGGATCCTAGTACATCATCAGACCCACACAGGATCCTAGTACATCGTTAGACCCACACAGGATTCTAGTACCTCGTTAGACCCACACCAGATCCTATTACAACATCAGACCCACATAGGATCTTTGTACCTCATCAGACCCACGAAGGAACCCTTTCTCAAGGCACAACTAGCTATAAGTTACCAGCACTATGATTTCCCATCTCCGAGATAGACCACTCAACAAGCTAATGGTAGATACTCCAATTTTCATGATAAACCATGAATAAATGTATCCCAATGGTATGTCTTTTCATAGTAGTCTCAACACAATAAGTAGTGCGTCAACCAGATGCTCTTTCTGTATGTTATAGGCCTTTTAGTCCTAAGGGCCCTGTATGATTAGAGCTATATCCAACCAAACTATATCATAAATTTATCCAAATATCATGTGGGGTATTTAAGAAGGCTCGTCTTGCTCCATTTTTTTCATCACCACAAATGGTTTTTCAAATGGTCAACCAGTGAAAATGTTACGACAAAAAGAACATATATGGTCTAAACTGTTCTGGGTCTAGTCTGACCCAGTCAGACTTACCCAGCCTGGGCTGACCCAGTCCGGTTCAGGTCGGCCCAACCCATGCAGGGTGGCATGCGGCACAATGGGACACCGTGGTGCGGTGGGGACCACGATGCAGTGGGGGGACATGGTGTGATGGGGTGCCGCATTGCAGCGAGTGCCACGGTACGGCGGGTCTCCGTGGGGGGGCCCCAGGGCAGCGGGGCGGCCGCGGTGCGGTAGGGCGGCTGTGGTTCAGTGTTCTACCGCGACTAGACAAATAGCCTATCATGCTCTCCACACGGAATGGCCATGCTCCATGCCTTCTCCGGTGGCCATCTCGGTTTCCATCTTCCACATTTCAATGATTCCAAAAAAATCCACAAGGGATTGCAGAGAGGTCGGGCCATGTTCATTTGGCCCGCACTCTCCATGATTGAGATGTAGCAAGCGGTTCATAAACATTGAGTCACAAAGAACACCATGAATGGGTAAGGGAGGTATTTAAAACAACAACCCTACCTCAATGGTTCATGGATGTGTCACAAGATGAAAACAGTGGAGGTAAGGAGGGTGTCAATGATCATCGCATCTAGAAAACGCTTATGAAGTTGGGCTCGTGCATCATTTTCTTTCTATGATCTGATGATGATTATTTGATTAAGATGGATTTATTCATTTGGAGGAGATGTTCTTCATTGGAGATGAGTTTCTCTAAGCTATCCCATGATTCTCCCTTTTCCAACAATTTTCAATCAAAAAAATTGAGAGGTTCCAACTTATTAAATTAAATCTATCAATATAATTTATGTTGGAATAATTAATTATACCACGTGGGAAAACTAATTTTAGAGGAATTCCATGGGTTAACTCTTCATTAATGTAGGAGTTCAAGGGGTTTCTCTGAATAATAGAGTTCATGTGGTCCCCACCTTTAGGAATACAAAATGGGGGTTTCAGTTAAGGTGGTCCCCACCTCTTTTACATTCACATGGGAGCTTTCACCAAAAATAATATAAAATTTTATCTTCTTTTATTTTTATTTAAATTAAAAAGTGAAAAACTATCTTTCACCCTCGACCCACTACGGTCGAGGTAAAGGCCTCATTAAGACAATACAGGTGCTGCGAGTTTAACAGTGTCCTCAGATTTGAATTTCGAGGACTAGTTCAAATGTTACAAAATCCCACTTACACCTTTTCTGAACGTACCCAAAAAAAAATTCAGAAGTTCATTCCGGGCACACCTGGCTTCGAAATCACACGCCGTCAATTTTCACGGATTCTTAAATTTCCCATATAATTAAAAAAATTACATTGAATTTATGTGATCACAAGACTCTTTTGTTAGGTTATCTATTAGAAATTATATTTTGTTTTGACTATATTGGTTCATTAATAGAGTAATAGGAAATGAAACGTGGGGCATATATTTTTTCCGACTAGTGTTATTTTAAAAAGGGCCAGGCTTGTAGATTCTTGATTTTCTATTACAGCTTTTTATAAATATATATATGATATCTTTTATATTTATAATATTTTTTATTACTATCCTAAATCATCTCATGTTTTTTATGTTAGGGAAGTTTCTTTTGATGATGGTGCTTATTTATTGAATTATCCAATTCATATAATATACTATTTCACAAAGACACTCTAAGAAATAATTTTTTCTATGGTTGAGGAGATATGATAGAAAAACTACAACAAGTAGAATAAATGGGAATGTGGGTCAAATATACATGATCAGTGTCTCGATTTATTCTCCATCATTTCTAAAAAATTCTCAGTGGTGTAACTTGAGGATTCATTAAAAAATAAGAATGTGTTATAAGAACCTCATCTTCTATGAGGTACATATTATTTATGTTTCTTTACATAACATTTTACTTAGTCAATGTTTCATATGGATTAGAGTAGGATTCATAAGAATTTAGGATGATATTATTTCAAAGATTCATTTTTTTTGGAAGTAAAAGAGGGGTTCATAGTTTGAGTGTAGTTTTTGATAACTATGTAACATGTCAATTTGGATTGAAAATAGAAAGTTCATGATTTGGGAAACCACATGAATGGGCCTATAAACCGTGAATAGCCTGTAATTTATTTGTGGTTCACAACATGTGGTTTTTTAATGGTATATCTAACTACGTGCTTAAAATATGAAAGGTATGGGATCATAGAATATGTTTTTTCAAATGGATTATGTAGAGTTTTATGAACAATGCAGCAGTATTTTCTTATACATAACGAAATTGGTAAAATTCTCTTTTCTCCTTTACAATTTATATGCAATTACATTTTAACTCTCCTCAGTTTCATATAGAATCCATCCATATAATTTTCCTTATACTCAACTCCAATATTCTTCAATTTCCCACATCTTCCCATTGGATTTTTTATCTTCTAAATCATTGTAACTGGAGGTAAATCTAATACTCTAACCTACTCAATTCTTTCTTAAACTTGAAATTTATTATTCTATAATAAATTAAACATATTATCAACTAATTTCATGGATGTAGTATGGTTCTTCATTTTCTATCATTCCCACACAAATATATGGTCCATTCCATATGAAGAGGATACCATATTCCTAATGTCAGTGTTCTATATGTTTCGCCATAAATGGGTTTTTATTTCAATAATTTGTTATTTTGAAACATGCCATCATTTCGGAGCATTATCCATATTATATAGATTTATAAAATTTGACATTTAAAACTTAACATAGACATGTTATGGGCCTACCAAACCCCGTTGTAGGTTGAAAACCTCATCCCAAACTACCTCTTTGTTATGTTTGGACTGACTACCATAAGAATTGTATATATTTCACAACCAAAACAACCATTATTGCGCGTTTTTCTTGAATTCTATGAAATAATAGTTCTTTTTATGTAACCAAAAAACTCTTTGGATGTGTTTGACCTAACTTATAAGAATGTTAATTCGTAATAATGAAATCATTATATGTCTTGG
Organism: Viscum album; assembly: GCA_963277665.1. NCBI lineage: Eukaryota > Viridiplantae > Streptophyta > Magnoliopsida > Santalales > Viscaceae > Viscum > Viscum album. The sequence continues at coordinate 879,103,111 of OY728148.1, read as the reverse complement.
GTGACTTTAATGTAAATAAATTAAATAGGGTTTATTGGATTAATTATAATGTATAACCCCATTTTTTTAATTCCAAGAGGTCTGGACTTTTAATATTGTGAAATTATGTGTTTCCCCTATGGTGGTAATTTAATAATGGAGAAATATCTATCATCAATAAATATTTGGGTATTCAGTCTTAAAACCACAAATGAATTTTTTACTAAATATAGTATATAGTCACACCGTCCATGGAGTGGAATGTCTTAGAAAAGACATGAATTTCTTAAATGGAATACCTTGATAAAACTCATAGAATGCCACTGGTTTCATTGATTTTAATTCATAGTCGTAAAAAATATTATGATATTATCAATGTATTACTCTCATGAATGTACCAGAAAGCCATCATGGATTCATGTATTTCTCCCAAAATCTAGAATTATGTGGGTGATCTCATACGTTTTTCTTCTTTCCCGTGGAAAATGAACAACATAAGGAGGAACCATGGATTCAATTAGGGAGTTAACATAAAATTCAAGAATATATTTTCTTGGCTTTGTAAGATATGATTACGAGTTTAATTCTAAGGGTTTATCCCCTATGTTCGCCTAAAAATTAAAGAGATAAAATTTAGGGATTTTTCAACATAGGTTTGATCAATCACCAAGTTAAATAATTTCTTGGGATTTCCTTGGATTCAAAATAAGTGAATTTTGTGAAAATTATTTGACTCAACTAATGGAATACATTGTCTTATTTATTTTCGGATGCCTTGATAGCATTATGTGGGTCCCCTTTCTAATTAAAATCACTCCAGATAATATACATTTATCATAGGAAAAATTCATTAGGGTAGGACGGGTGTCCCAAATGGAAGATAATATTTAGAAGGAATAATTTATTTATATAATTTAAATTATTACTTTTGAATACTATTACATTTAACACACTTAATCTAGATTTTCATGTGGCATAATTGGTTGTCGATAACTGAATTGCTATCAAACCATGTTAAGACATTTGTTTGGTACCCATTAAAACATCAAGGATACAAGAAATTATAATTGTAATAACCCTATTTTTTAAAAAGGATTTTTATTTTATGATGTAACATTAGAGTAAAGGATAGAGTTGGGAATCATGATGATCATGTAGGTTAATTTCTTTTTTCGTATTTGTATCCTTTTACTTATTATATGGTGTCTTACATGATATTCATTAATTAAACATTCCATGATGATGAAATAATCTATATATAATAATTATTTACTATATTAGCGTTTATTTTATAATATTAAGTATCTAGTTGAGTTATGCATCATTTATTTATGAAGTGAGTCACTTTATTTAAGAGTTTGCAGTCACCCCACTATTCAACAATACAGGATCACTACTAGAAAAAATCCTCTAGAATATTGGGTTGTTTTTTGAGGCCTAATAGCAATATGGACTAGTCAATTATCATTGATCTGATCCAACCAAATAAAATATTCAATACAGTAGAAACCATCCCTAGGATACTACAATTGGGTTTATTAGTGGTTTCCTCATCATAATTTTCTTCACTATGATATGTTTTATATACACCAAATATATTTATTTTTCTTTTAATATAATTTATTTGTATGTAATTTTAGATAACATATCAATAAATTCTTTTACTTTAGAAATAAATATTATGTTCTACATCAATTATTATTGAATTAAAAATACCAAGAAGTCGTAAGAAATTTTCATTATTAAAATTCTTATCATGATTTATAATAATTACTATTTGATTATTTTTTTGAAGTTGGATGTAATTATATATTTAATAATATTATTAGTAGTTTCCTCCTTATATATTGAATTAATTTCATGAATTTAAATCTTCATAAAATTTCAAGATATTATAAATAATTACCATTCTCTCTGAATAATGTTTTCCATATTCCATTTATATATCCATTTTTCCTGCAGATGTTCTCCATTCTTATTTTGAAATAAAATTATTTTTTTTTATCCGTCATCTTTGATTTTATGTTTACATATTTTCAAATTATATTTTTATCATTATTTATACATTATTGGTTTTAATAACTATATTATTAATAGATTAAATTTTTTTTCCTTTCTTGATATAAATTTTATCACCTAATTCCAATTTACCATTGATGAATTTTTTTCAAGAACCATTATTTAAATTTCATTGCCAGTAATTTCTAAAAAATTATTTTACTCAATTTCATAAAAAATATTTTACAAAATGGATCATATGTATTATCTTTTCAATAATTTTATGAATTGGTTTCTAAATAGTCTTTGATTTTTCACAAAAAAATCCATATTTAACAAAAAATATTTATCTATTATAGAGATAAGTTCTACTAATCACATTCTAAATAAAAACTAGAAATTATCAATTTGGGATGTTGAATTTTTTTACTCATCGATCTACATTTAATATCACTTTATGTGATAAAAATTTTAAGTGATATGATTCTTTGGTTTTTAAACTATTTTGAGGATATATTAAGTGGTCTATATATTATAGAACACATATGATTGTGTGTTTTTTGGTGGATAGCTATATAATTATCCAATTAATTGCACATTTATTTATATATCTTGATTTAATGATGTTATACATGAATTGTTTTTGATTAAAACACAATGTGTGGACATTTTGTTTGTTCTCATTAAGAATCATGGGGAAAAAATGGTCCCAATATGATGTTTTGGAATTTTTTTAATCCATAATATGTGAATATATTTTTATTTCTTATCTTATTCATTGGAGATTATAATTTCTATTACAATTTAATAAATTATATATTCAAATGTTTCATTATTAGTATTTTCATTACATTTATCCAAGGAATGAAAAATGTTTATGTTATAATCCTATGATTATGATCCATTGTCCATGTTTATCATCTCCAAATAAAATTTTATATAATTTGGTTATAAATTTGATAATTAATTTTATTCTATCGAGGCCTATAGAGAAATATTATTCTTCCTTCTCCTTTTTAAAAATTTATTTTTATCATGCTCATATTTATTAGATATTTATTATCTAACCCTTTATGAAATATTGGGTATTTTCCGTTTCTGAGCATTTGAGCTCACCAAGTTCATATATTTTCATTCCCTATGTAATAAACGTGACTATATCCTCTATGGGGTATATAAATTATATACTGTAGTAATATAAAAGAGATATTTACAAAGGTATTGTAAAATATATTTTTATGTATATTGTTCTTAAATACACTAAGCCTTTAGTTCGTGGGATTCTGAGGTTATTATGAGATAGAATATCTGACCTATAAAAATTATAAAACATAATTATATTTTTAACATGGTTTATATCACATGAAATCAAATGAAATGTGTAATTTATTTATTTTTAGAACTTAACTAAGGTGTGGGGATCTTGCATTCCCCAGTTAGTATGAGAAAAAGGATTAGTAACATTTGGTTGGTAATTTTTTTTAATCTTATAATAAGGTAAAAATTTTAAAAAACCAACTGGGTTTTGTATATTTAGAGGATATAATATATATTTTATTAATGTAGTGGTATAGTGGATTTCATGTACTAAATACCATGTATCCATAAAAACATGTTTTCCAATGCACTATCATAGATTTTTTTAGTTTTAATAATATTGAAATTGTCTATGACATGTAAACATAATATTCTCCTTGTGCATGATAAAAAATTATATCTACACACCTTCTTTAAATATCCAATAGTATATTATTGAGGGATTCCCATTACATTTATTATCCATTGTGATTGATTTGAATTTATTTCAGTTAGATAATGTAAGATAATAATAATTATGGATAACCTATATTGAACCCAACAAATAAATATGGTACATATTCCATTTATTATTTTTTCAATTAAATTCAAATATTTTATTTTTTATAATCATGTCAAATTAATTAATATCAAATTTAATTTTTATGTATAATAGTAAATTAATTGAAATATGAGGACCCATTTAAACAATGAGGTTTATGTATAATGTAATTAAAATACAAAATACAAACAAAAAGGTATAGGTTCTAGAGTGTAAATTTTTTTATTCCTATTATACCAAATCAAATTTTTATTACAATCAATTACCATGTCTAATTTTTAAATAAGATAAAAGATATTTTTAGGAATGTTCACTTGGTATGGGTCCATGAAGAAATAAATATATCATTTCTTATGTGAGATTAATGTGGAGAAAGTATCCTATAGAAATTATTGGCTTAATGGGGGAAATGACATCTATACAAATGATCAACTAATATATAATTGTATTAATTTTGGTTAAATTGGTCATTCTCAATGAATATTCTGAATTTAGAGGGCTATAATGGATGAAAATAATTAGATACCATACCAAGGGTACAAGGAAGCACCTAGGAAAATGATTGTTTATATCCACAATCCACATATTATTTAAAAAAATTGTGAAATCACATTTAATAATTCATAAAACATATTATAATCAGTTAGATGTTGTTTTGTTTTTAAAATATATAGGAAAATTAATCCAATTATAGGAGTAATGATACGTAATATTTAGGGATGATTGGCTCAAATGATTTGGGAAATAGTTTTTATTCAGTTAAAGTATATTTTGAGGAAAAAGATATTTTTATTATGATTGTTTGATTGATTTCTCTATAAAGTTAATATCTTCAGTTAATTATACATTTTATATATCTCTATCCCTTTTCATCAAAAATGAATAATAACAATTATATGGATGAATATAATTTAAGATGTAGAATATAACACCAAAATATTTTTGTTTTTAATTAAATAAAATTATGAATACCTCATTTAATTTTTTGATTAATCATTATAATATTATATTGGGATGTATTTTTATGATATAACTCAATTGATTTCATTTTGATGAGTAGTGGAAATAATTATTTTTAACACAAAAAATGATTTAGGATCATTAGGATATATAATTAATGTACATTTTTGGAAATAATTTTTTAATAATTATTATGTATATTATATGTATAATTATTCATTTAAAAATATTTTGTTTAAATTAAAATCTTATTTTTGACATTTTATAGTGTTGGTTATATTTCCCCATTAAAATAAATTATTTTTTATCATTATAATTTCAAAATTTATTCTTTTCACATATATAAATATTATTTAATAAAAAGAATTTCCTATTTTTTAATGAGTATATAAAAACTATTTTCTATGTACCATGTTATATTAAGGATTAAAATTAAATTACTTAGGTAAAAAATAGTCACCATAATAATGTAAAAAAGGTAAAGGGGTAAAATAAAAGGGTAAAAGTACTATATTAGATTAAAAAATGACTTCGGGTTTATTTTTTGGGAGATTGATCAATAGAAACTCATATACCCCCCCCATTATGAACCACATTTAGAGTCAAATTCATTATATAGTTTTATTATACATTCTTCAAAAAAATGTAAATAAGTTTTTATATATTGTTTAAATATTATATATATATAAGAATTATTAATGAGATGGGGGAGTATTCAAAACATCTCGGGCTTGTTCAGACCCTTGATCTCTATTTGATATGGAAACAACAAGAGGTGAATTATTAGAGCATAGTTAGTAGTAATCTCACAGCTCAACCTTAGAAACCATATATAATAGAATATGGTGATTCTATATATGTGAGGTTAGAATCATGGATATGAAAATCCTTCAATAAATTGTGGGTATACTAAACATGGTTAGTGCATGGTTTGTTTAACCATTCTCCTTGAAATGATAATGGGTGGACTACTTCGAAAATAAAATATTCTTAGGCAATTAACGGCTTGTAAAAACCTGAAAATAGCATTATGAGGGGTTGTACCACATAGATAACATAGTATCATGTTGGGTGAACGGGTTATCCTACTGTACAAAAAAATTATGAACACATTAAATGTGGGTGAAATTACATTTTATCATTTACCCTTTAAACCTTATTCCTCTATTTTCCCTTGAAAATTGATTATGTCCTCTTTCTATTATAAAGATCATCTCCCTCTCAACATATTCATTCATCCTCCTACATTATATAGAATCAGAATAACTTGTTATTCATCATGTTGGATAAACATCGATAATTTTATCAATCCACATTCATCCTTTCATCAATTCATTCACGATTTAAATGTTATTTACATGTGAGAGAAAATACCTTGTTTTTAGGGCATTTTTTTATTGCTCTGATTTCTTCTAATCTATCCCTGGTTAGTGGATGATAATATATGAGGATTCTACTACCCATATATTGAATTTGGTATAATTGTATTCCCTAATATCTTGGTTTAGAATAATATGTTCCACTTTATTGAATTCCATACCTTCCATCTGATTCCCCTTAAATGATAAATTTTTTAAATTAATTTCTATTACTTGATGTTTGATAGTCCTTGTGATCAAAATTCATTAGTGTATGTAGCCTACCTCAATACAAACTGCACTTTGGGTTTGTAGAGTAAAATTTTTATGAATATTGTGACTTGAAATGTATTTAAATCACATTATGAGGTGTTTTGTACTATAACTCATAAATAATATGTTTTAAATAACTTAAATGGTTGGTATGACACCATGCATATCCCTTATAATAGGCATTGTAATTTAACCACCATCCATGGTGAGTTTGGATTATACATTACAAATTAAATGATTATTGAATTGTATGAATTACATATTTAATTATCTTATGCCTATTTATTATTTTTATATATGGTTATTAAAACATTATTTGATAGAACATTATGTTCTCAACCCTTTAAAAGGGTAGTTGGATATGGTGTTTCCACTCATTTTTTTTGATTTTTGGTCATGGTGATCATTAACATTATATAGAGAGATAGGCAAGATATTTCATCTCCTGGTTTTATATGATTGGATTCCTTATTATATCTCCTTGAAAATGAAATTGAACATTATGATCCAAATATAAGAATTTATTGTGGTCGTGATGATTTGGGAAATGAGTAACATGACATTATATGTGTTTATAATAGTTAACACAAATAAAATATAGTGCATGTTCTAGTGGCATGGGTAGAACACCTTTGGGTAATATGTCAAGGGTATGTCCCTTTTAGGATTATACTCAACTGTAAAAGTAGTACTTTTCATGAAACATTATAGTTTCGTTTTTAGATTATTATAAGTGGATTACTCGACTATGTGAAAAAATTTACAAAAACCTCAAATATGACTATATATATAAATATATTTCAAAATATCAAATGTTCAGAGACAATATAGATTTGGTCAAAGAGGGTAGGGCCACTCGAGTGTTCATTAGGGACCTGAACCAACTTAGTTTTGTTATGTTACTGATTTCATTATTATAGTACCTACACAATATTAATATTATATTTACCATAAGGATATTATCAAAAATCATTAGTGGTGGACTATATAGTTTTACTCAAAAACTATCTGGGTTGCAAATTGATACCTATACATATTTCAAGGATACTAGTTGGGACAAAATGGTTAACCCAACATTGGATTCTTGATATTATTTACTTGTATGGAGTACAAGAGTAATTGATCAAGCCTGTTGTCCCGATGATATTAGAAATATACATTGTATTTTTTAATCATTTATTAGAGAATGTATTTTGTATACCTACTACCATATTCCACCTAGTTTCCCCCATTTCTTATAGCATCATGGCATCATTATTTTGTATATCAAACTTTATATTATTTTTCTCAGTTTTTTTCTACAGAATTACACTGGTTGTTTCCATTATTATTAATTCTACTGATTTAAATATATATATTTCTATAATTATCAAGTCTAATTATGTGAGTATAGTCCTCACACTATACTATAATAGACCCTCCTTGAAAGTTTCCAGCCTCGGGTGTACAAGGAGGTGCACAAGTGGTCAGGTAGACAACCAGGTTCAGTTAAATATTAGTTGTTATTATTTTTTTGGTATCATTCTGTTATTTATCATAGCGTTTTCCTCTGAGTTTTGGTAAAATGTAGATATTTTGGGCTTGAAAATAAATTGTTAATGATTGGGACCTGATTATATAAAACTATTTTCCCTTGTTTTGGAAACATAGTGATAAAAATTTATTTGATAGTATCGGCGGCATGGTTTGAATGACCATTTTGTCAAACCATGCAACATGTTCTGCTTTGATAGTGAGGGAAGAATGGTTTCCAAACATTTTGGACGACCTTGTTGGAAAATGGTGTGATCTGTCCAGGTCATTAATATTGTGAAGTTACACTTCAATCATCCCATGATTGTATCCCCAAAACTCCCATTTTCTTATTATCATATATACTAATGGGGGATCCATACTCATTATACAAGGTTATCCTCCTATCCCATTTTTTGGATCTAGGGTTTCCCAATGTTTTGTGGTAATCCTTCATGTTATTCTCCTCCACTATTTTTTCTTCTCATTTTTCTACCATATTCTCTCATTTTCTTCTTATCCCATGGTCTTATAGATCTAGGGTTCATGATTATTTAATATTAATTTAGGTTTTACCCCTTTTATAAGGTTTACCTTGGTTTTTATTACTTCTTGTAACCCTCATGGAGTTTTTTTTTGTTCGCAGTGTTTAAGCGCGTGTAATTTGAGGTAGGTTCCCCTTTGAACATGTCCTTTCAATTTAAGAACAACTGATATCCTACTTTTTACACCTTCCATGGATATTAACTAGTTATATATGATTTTTTAATATTTTTTTGGATTTTAAATTAATATATTTCATTTTAATTTTGATGTATCAAGAATTGGTTTGTTGAGTGTTCTGCACCAAGTGTTTAATGTAATGTATGGATTGATTTTGTATGTGATTTTTTAATTTTCTTGCATGGATTTGGATTAGGAATGTTATTTGGTTTATAAAATTAAATTTTGGGTTTTTTATATTGGTTTTTCCTTAATGGTATTGGATATTGAAAATTTTGTATGTTTGATGGTGTGAAAAATGGTTCAATAATGTGATGATGGTGTGTCACACATTTGGTATCTTGGTGAAAGTCACATCTGTTGGAAAATGTGTTGCAAGTTCTTAAATGAAATTTGTATAAATTTTTTGTTGAATTACATATAATGTGGGTGGAATTTTTGAAAGGTGGGAATAATTAATTGAAAATGGTTTGATAATTTGAAGGAAATTTTTTGTTTTTATTTTGGAAACAATTGATTTTTGGAAGTTTCATTATGGACTATTTTAAACATTAACGTAAATGATCATCTTGAAAACTCCCCTTAGATAGTCGCTTTGCCTGTGATTTCATGAATGTTATGGAAGTTCCACACTTGGATACCCTATACTGTTTGAATGGTTTAAATAAAATATATTATTCTTTAAGGTGGATTTAGGGTGACATGTTGTGTGAGATTCTTATTTATGATTTATGTTAATGTGATTGAATACTTACTGGAATTATTGTCTCACCCCACTTTATTCATGACATGGGAAACTATCATGGCTAGTCTATTTTTAGTGAAATATTTCGACACTAGTATAGGATTTCACTCTAGCTAGTAGCCCATAATATAGTATTTTTATTGTTTTTGTTGATATGGGATAATTCCCCATGGTCATACCAGTTGGGGGGAGATTTTTCATGAGGGGGAGAATGATTTTTTTGGTGAATAATTAATTATAGATGATTCATGATGTATCATATTTTCTATATTATTCCCATCAGCACCTATGTTCTCTCATTTCATTCGGCAAGTAGTTTTCTTGTTGAGGATGATTGAGATACTTGTTAGTTGTTGAATTTTAATTTATTATTTATATTTCCCTTATTTTGTGATCACTATGGTTTCTCTCTTGTATGGTGTACCATTTATGAAAAATGATGTTTCGGTTTTCAATGTGTTATGGTAAATTTTTTGATGGTGTTTTATACATCATTTCCCCATTTTTAATTAAAAATATCATTCTTATTCTCTATGGTGATAATGGTTCATCCATGGAAATGTTATTATAAATTAAAATGGGAATGGGTAATGGTTGTTATTAAAGGGAAAGTGTGTGTTTGTCTGTGTGTATAAGGCCATGTTTTTATTAGATTAATTTTAAACTTAAAGTCGATGATTTTTATTTTGGTCGTAATTATTGACTATTAATACTCACACATATTGTTATTTCCTGATTTTAGCTGATGATGCAATATATATATTGGATTTCATCACTGTATGTGATGGTTGGTTTTGGAATCAAAGACGGACCCTCATGGTCACATAGTGGTGTTGTGGACATTCGGTTCAGTTTGGTTTTGGATGTTATGATTTTTATAATTTAATTTTTTTTATATAAATGATGTTCATTTTGGTAAGTTATATTTATTTTGGGACTCTATATTGTTTTAGATGATATGATCTTTTTAAATTGGGAAAATAAATCAACTGGTTCTATGATGATACAATGATACAAGTTTCCACCCTGAGAGGATCAAGAATTCCTAATGGGCATTATCTGGGGTAGACATGGGTAACTGGTTTGGGGTCGAATTGGGTTGGTTTGTGAAAAAATGAAACTTGAGCAGGTTGTGATCTTTGGGGGACCTCGGTTTCAGAGTGACCAATGTAATTTTGGGGTGTCGAGGTAGATGTAGTTGTAATATCAGATATAGGGGTGTTGGTTTGGGGGAGTGTGTAGCTAACACATTCCGGATAAAACCTTTATTTTCCATGTACAATTTTTTTTGTTTCTTTCGATCTTGTTTGGTGTTTGGTGTTTGGGATATTAAAATATAGTTATTGTAAAATTCTTTTTGAGCTTATAGGTTCTTTATTTCCAGTGGATCTGTAGAAAGGGTCTAAAAACCTATCTTGCTGGTGGTGTGATGGATATATAGAGGCCAAATATTTTTCAATGACACCCATCGACACTAGTTTTCCCTAGTGAGTTGTTTCAGGTCTTCCTTGATTTTGAAATTGTTTTTTAGAACCCTTTTTGGAATTGTAAATATTGGATTTAAAGATGAATTTTTTTTGGTTTGGGAGGATGGAAAATTATTTTTCGATATATATTGATGATATAAATAGAAAAAGGATTATTATAACATTATTTTTGGGTAAAATGGGGATGACTTTATCAATATTGGATGTTTATAATTAAATCATAGGGTTTATTGAATTCTTTTTGGATAAAAATATGATTATTATAATGAGAGAATCATAATTTTTTAATAATTGTTTGAACTTTTATTAAATGTGTTCTTTTTAATCAAATATTTATGGATGGAATTGGATTTGGTGAGGTTCTAGAAATGTTTGGAATTGGATGAATTGGAATCTTGGATGGAATCCATGCCATTTTTTTAGAAGGATAAAATGGGTTGGTGTGTGGAATTTGAAATTGATTTTGAATTGGTGTTTAGTGATATTTTTAAAAGTTTTAAGAATATTGACTTGGGAAGTGAATTGACCATATAACAATTAGGTTTATAGTTCAATTGAAAATGAGAATGTTTCATTCATATGTTTGTATTCCCATAGATTCTCACAAGAATGGATATGTTTGGGAATGTAGGTGGATGATGACATGGGTCAATGAGTTCTTGGATTTCCATGATTTAATTAGTTATCATGGCTTTATTAGAATGTTCATGTGTGAGGCTCTATAGAAAACCATTGATGACTTTGAAACCCAACATGTTTATTTTATTTCTAAAGTATTTTCAAAAGGAAATCTGTGATTATTTCATAAAAAGTTGTTATGTGGTTAGTTTTCTTGGGATTTTGAAGTGTTTTTAGAAAGTGTTGTGAGTTTTTGATTTTTTTTTATTAATTTCATTTGATTGGGTTCTGGGTTTTCTTTTGGTTTTGTGTTTACCCCCACCAATGAGTCCTTGTATATTTTGGGTGAACCTATAAGGTTTTCCCTATTAGAGAACCCTCTGATGATAAACCTATTGAACTCTTTATTGAGTATTTAAAATTGAACCCTGGATTTTGTTATGGTAAAAAATCATCTCAGATAAGAAGAGTGGATACGAAAAATTAATAGGAACCTTGATTTCCATGAGTTTCTTGAGTTTCTAATGGTGATGTTTCCCACCTGTATGCACTACGATCTTACCTATATGTGGTGGAAGTTCATAACTCAAACCAAGCCTTGGGAAGATATTTCTTAAGATTTCTTCAAGGCGTTGTTCATCCGAAATTATTTCACTTAGGTAGTGAAGAAGAATAAGGGGATAGTAATTTTCTATCTACAATAAGGTGATCGATAAATGATGGAGTTCTTTTTTCAAATTTAGGATCTAGTTACTTACCTATAGTGGTGGAATATAGATGATTCCTTGAAGCCTTGATATTTTGATAATGTGATTCATCTTGATTTGTATTTGAAGGTGTCGGTTTTTGGTTTACCCACTTTTTCTGACATGGTGAGGTATGTTTTTCTGGATGAAGATGTGTTATTAAGAAGTGATTCAGAAATATAACCTTCCCATAGTCTATATGGGTATAAAATAAAATCTTGATAAGGATGAAAAAAGGTTTCTAGAAGTTGGGGGTGTTGGTCAAGGAATTAAATGGCCTCTAGATCTATCGTCAACATCATATAAGCATAGAATCATGTTGTCTCATCAGTATGGCAGGAATTGATATAATAAATCATTATTTTTAGTGATTTGATGATCTTTCATGCCCATGTGTGCCTATGTATTTTTCAAAGGTTCAAAAAATGTGTTTCCAGGAAGTGATATAGAGCCACATCCAACCCTTCAAAAGAAACCCCAACATATTTGTAAGATTATAGTTCTATTTTGGGATTATTTTAATGCATATTTCTATGTAATTTTACTTTTTTGTAATATTTTTTTCGATGGTATGTTGTGGTGTTGATTTGTTTAATATTAAAAGGGGATTTCTTCGATACCCAATGAACATCAGTTTTAATGAATTTGTGTCCTTTATAAATTTTTTAACTCTTCAGTCTTGAGTAGAGGTGTGTTGTTTTCTATTTTTGGTTTGTTAAGCATCTTGTCTAGGGTAAAATAGGATGATGCATGTGCATATTCTAAATCCCCATCTTAGTGATATTTCTTTATTGGTTGAATGTGAGTCCTGTGGTGTGTCGTGATATATTTATTCTACCTAGGATGTTTTGTGACCACTCGGGAAATCATGATATGGAGTTCTGATGAAGGATTATTAGCTCCTAACTATGAGGTAGTGCATACATCAAGACATAAGGGTTTTTTCAACATTCCAAAGCATGGTCATAAATCATAAGGGACGTGGAGGACCTTTTCCTATATTTGGCCTCTAATTTTTAAATTAGTAATGTTTAGGTTCATCTTTTGTAGTTTGTTTCATTATGGAAGGACCTGTTTTATTGTAAAAGGTGTAGAAGAATTATGTTTTCATTATGGTCGTTATATTTTGAATGTTCCTCTCACGTATACGATGGAATAGTTATATCATTTTATGGAAATTAAAATTTCTGTGAATTTTTGAATTTGAATCTATTATGGGTTTCCTATAGGTTGGAGTATCCTTTGGTGGATCCACCATGTTGTGTGCGGTTGGTCAATACGAGGATTTATCGAGGTGATTTTTGTGGGGTTTCTCATATTGGTCGGTGCTGGTTGGTTTAGAAAAGTTGGTTCTTAAAGGTGGGGAGAGCCACAAAAATAATTTTTGTGATTTCATGTCTAGATGGATAGATTTTGTCTAGTTCTTATTGTGGGAATTTATTATGGACTCTCATGTTGGTAATCCTGTTCTTTTTCCAGTGTATTGATCGCTTCACAATTCCCTTCTATATTTCACCCTTACAACAACTTTTTGAACGTGTTTTTTATTTTAAATTACATATACTATATCACATTTAAAATCTTATTTGATTAAATTAATGAATTTTTATAACTATTTAAAAGAAAAATTATTATTATTTTGTTAATTTCATTGTAAGATAAGGTGATTTAGAGGGTTGGAGATGATCCAAATGGAAAATGGGTGAAACTGAATAGAATCTGAGAAACGTTTTCCACTGTTTTTTTAATTTATGGAAATAAGTTTCTCCAAATGATTTTCAATTTTTTGAGCCACTCCATTACTTATCAGGATACATATCATATCCCTAAAATGTATCCCAATTCTTCTATTAATGGGTCCATCCAAACCATTCTTTCCAGGGGACATAATCTGCACGAAGTCAAATATTTGGTTCTATATTTCGGAAATATATCATGTTTTAACACTCAATTGGCCTCCAAATTTTACATATATTCATTCAATATGTTGGAATAAAAAAATTTCATTTGTTAGAGTCCATAAAATGTCATTTACCAACCCAAAACCATGACATAAGTAGTATCTCGAAATATGGGTTCCCAAAACAACTTCCCATTTTGGCTATAAAAGGGCACCTTGGGAACACAATTTTTTTTTCAGCTATGGAGTGACATGCTTCCATTTTGGAGTTCAGGATGTGCCCACTCATCACCTAGGATTTTTTTGAACATCCTATTCTCATAAGGGGTTCACTTGAATCTCGGATCCATTAATTGAATACTTCTTCTTCTTCACATTGTAATATTGGTGTGCTTTCAATAAACTCTTAGTCTCTCTCCACATTCATTAGTTATTTTATATTTTATTCTTCTCTTAATAATAATATTTGGGATGTAAATAAATAGTATAAAATTAATTTGTTTATACACATTAAAATAACTATTACATATGCAAAACATTTCTACAATTACTACAACACTCATTGAAAAGTAGTTCTTTATAATAATCGGTCGAAATATAACCATCTTCACTTAATTATTGTTGAATAAATGAGCTAATACAATTCACTTACGATGATTTATGAATTGTGTTTTTGATTTAAAATAAACTATGAATGTTATTTAATGATTCACAAAATAACATACATGGTCGAGAATTTAGTGAATTATGAGAGCACGACCATAGTCAGTGATACAAAAATACATATAATTAATTTGTTGAGATAAAATATAATCTCTAAAATAAATTAATTTTCATTTCATTAATGAATATGTTCTCTAATTTTCCACATACCATAATCTATTTTTAGAACAACAATTGATGTATGGTGTTTTGATTTAACATTCTGAAGATAGCCTAGGGTTTAATTCTTTTCATCCTTATGGTAATGTTAATTATCATAGGGATCGAGGGCTGAAAAATTAGGGGATAATAATCAATTGTATTTTAATTTAAATGGTAATGATCAAAAATTATGTGAATAGGTATAGTTATATCTATTATTCCATAAAAATATTTTTATAAAAACCATTTTCTCATTTCATTTTCTAAATATCATTTCAAAAACAAAAAAATGAAATAAAACCATATTCCAACATAAAACCTATTTTCTTATAAATATTAAACAACCCCCATCATTGTTAGTAGATTTTTTATGTTAATTTATTTTATTTTCATTTTACCTTAAATATTTTTTTAAATTTACTTCCTCCTTTGATTGACGACTTTGGTCGTCCACTCTAAGAAGTAAAATTTTCACATAATTTGAAATTGACCATGAAATCACCATTCAAATTGGATCCATATTTGGGGAGGAAATTTATTTTTCAACTAATTTTAGTTATTTTTTTCCTTTTATTTTTTCCTTTTATTTTATATTTATTCTTCATCCTCTTTTCCCCTTTCTCAGTTTTTTTCTCTCACTCTTTATTCGTTATATATCCTTTCTCTTATATTAGACCATTTGTTGAATCATATTCTCATGATATTATGTTATAATTTTCTAAATTGGTTTTATATATGACATTATACCATTGGTAGGATCATTTTATCTAGGAACATACATTTAATGTAGCCTTAGGCATCGAATTAGAAAATCTCAGTCTACAGGAAGTGTCAACATTTACCAAACAAAGAATTACTCACTATATGAAAATTAAAATTAGAAACACATCTGAATCTAACAGAAAACAAAATACAATTTTGGAAAATAATATTAATGAACATTATTGACCCATTTTAGAATTGGTTGCACATGAAATTAATTAACAACAGAATTGTATGGAATATTCAAATCCTGAATCGGACTATGAATTGCAATCTAAGTTAATTAAATTTCTTAAAAATTATCTTTTATTATCTTATCACGATCCAAAAATCCATTTAAAATAATTTAATGTGGTTTTCCTAACCCTAAATTCAGTAAAATTATCTGATGATAAAATCTCACTAAGAGAATTTATATTTCCACTTGATGTATTTTCTAGGGTTGTATGGATTATTTTATACCTAAAGATGAAACATGTTGGAAAGTTTTGAAAAATCATTTCATGTAAATAATTTTTCCAGTATCAAGGACCACTTCCATTCATTGAGATATATCTGGGGTCAATAAAGCACACTAGGGGTCACTGTATGAGTACTGGGCGTGATTTCAAATTTTTTTTGTGAAAGATTCCCACAAAACCAAATCAATGAAAAACTACTAAAACAACACTTCTTTGAAGGAAACAAACATATGGAGTGATTTATGGTTGATTTTGTGGCAATAGGGCCACTGGTTAACAAATCACCAATAGCTACACCTGAATTGATCAACAAGATGGCACAAAACAACCTACAATTTAGAGATCAAGGTATGACATATGTTAGAGAAGTATACTAGGTAAGTAAATATTCTCATGAAATTCATTTAGTTGATTCAACCATTGAATAGTTGAATAATATGGTGACACGTATTTCATTGGCACAGAAGAAATCTCGACCCACTCTTATAAGGCATTGTGCATTTGCACTGAAATATGCCACCCAACTATTTGTTGACCCCAACTATAAGAGATGGTGGATTGTGAAGCTGTATTCACAGGGAGACCATATCAGCAGCAAAAAAAACCACATCCCCAGAAGATGTATGATTCCATTGATCTGAGATAAAACTAAGGGTGGAAGGATCAATCAGATAGGAGGTATGGCTCTAGAAAATAACAAAGGCCACCTTTTCAAAAATATCCAATAGCCTCCACCTTACCAACAGAGTTTCCAAACACGTAAAGGATATATGAATCCCATGCATCAAAAAATAATCAGAAGGGGAATTTAAAAAAAATAAAGATTATTATATTGATGATCTGTTGAAAATAATTATTCTTAATCAATAGAACGAGAAGAAGATAATGGTTTAAGAATGAGGGTGTTAAAAACTCAAATGATCAAGATTTCCACTGATCACCATTAACTGATCACTAAGAACATTATAAATCTTCCTTCCCATTATACTCAAAATACCAATGGAAATATCAGTGCCATCACATTGAGATGTGGGAAGAATACACCTAATATATCTACACCTATCATTCCACCGAGATTCAACTCAAATCCAATGAATCCCCCTTCAAGAAATTTTTTTGAGAAACACTAGGATATATAAAATGGAATGAAAAATATTAATGAGGTTACTCCCAAACCCCTACAATTTCAAATAATATTTGTAAAAACCTAGATTATGGCTGTCGAAGAAATTAAAAGAGAGTTTTTGGAAGCATTCAAGATAGCCGATATCAATATCCATCTATGTGAATCCATTAAAAAAATACGAAGGTAAATTTTTTTAAAACAAAAATGTACCAAATAATGATGTATAAATGGAAATGAAATGATCAATCTTGGATGGAATGTTACATAACTCATTACACCAACTATATCTTTTCCAACAGTGTGAAATGATCCTGGTATATTAACAATAACATGCACCACAGGGGAGTTACACTTTTTAAATGTTTTATGTGATTTATGTGGTTTTATAAATAATGTTACAGACACTATATTCTTATCATTATTGTTTCATGAGTTGCATCCAACAAGAGTAGGGGTCCTATTAACAAACATAGTTATTACATATCTAGTCGAACTCATTGAGTATGGAGTTGTTTATTTAAGATAAATGATCTTTATAGTATATTTATGCGTTCTTAAGATGGAGGATGATCATGTAAGTTCTCTTACTCCAATTATCTTATGTAGGACCTTCCCCAAAACTGTAATAACCCTCATAAATCTTCATGAGGGTTCATAGTCCATGTATTTTGGAGATGAAGTTATGATATAAAATGTTATTGACGCCATGAAGTATCCCTCATAGGATCATTATTCCTTTTTATAACCCATTTTATACGAACATGTAAAAGCACATTGTTTTTTAATATGTTGTACTTAGGAATATTATGATCATTGATTCTAGTTTAATTTTTAATAGAACGTCCACACCAGTTTAAACTTCAAAAACTATCATATATTTGGTTTGGAAAAGGATTAATATTGTTATTTTGATCATAAAAACACTTATTATGATATGGTTGTTGAGTATGCTAATGTATTTGATGATTTATCATCTGATTTTTATGATTTACTTTTTGGTAATGATCTTTATTTTTCATATATTTTAGTTCCTTCAATTTCCTCATCTATACATCACCCCCAACATTGGAACCCATATAATTACCACCAAATCTCATATAATTATACTTGTTTAGTAGTGATATATTAACAACTTTAATTTCTAATTATATCCCTCTTGATCATTAAGAATTTTTTTAAGATCATTTAATGGAGAACATTAGGGAAATTGGGTGGATCATTGCTGCCATATTAGGTATTATCCCCTCCATTTTTATTCATTGGATTGTTTTAGAGGATGTGTCTAAAGGGCATAGAAATTCTCAAAGGTGACTCAATGCAATCCTTTTGGATGTTGTTAAAATATAGGTTGAAAAATAGTTTGAGGCATGTGGAATTTATCCCATTTCAAATTCACAGTGTGTAAGTCCTATTCAGGTTGTGCCTATTAAAAGTTGTGTTACTATTGATAAAAATTATAATGTGGATTTTCTTCCAATGATGGTGAAAACCAGTTGGTTTGTGTGTATTGATTATAGGAATCCAAATCAACACTCTCGTAAGAAACATTTCCCCCTACCATTTTTTGATCAAATTCTAGAGAGACTCGCATGGAAAACACACTATTTCATCATGGATAGATTTTATAGATATTTTCATGTTCCAATAGATCCATAGTATCAACAGAAGAAAAAATTAACTTGTACATTGACCACATTTGTCTTCTAGAGGTTTCCACTTAGACAATGCAATACCTAGGTTCCTTCTTGAGAAGCACAGTGATAATTTTTTCTTATTTTATTGAGACCTTCGTGGTTGTATTTATGGATGATTTTCAGTTTATGGGTCTTTATATGGGGATTTTATCACATGTTTGGGAGATGTTTTGAATAGTTTTATTTCAATAAATATGGTCTTAATCATTGTAGATTTTCATTTCATGGTAGATCATGGGAGTCTCTTAGGGAATATACTATCAATACATGATATAGAGGTGGATATATCTTAGTTAAATATAATTCCATTCTTATAGTATCCTTCATTTGTGCATGTAGTTAAATCTTTCTTAGGTAACTCATGATTTTACCTATGTTTATCAATGATTTACTTTAATATTACTCTTCATATGTCACAAATATTCAAAAGGATTCAGATTTTGTGTTTGATGATTCTTGTAAGACTTCTTTTGATGAGATAAAATAGTTTCTGATAACTCCACAAATCAACAACCCCATTCATTGGAAATTCCATTTGAACTGATGTGTGATTCTTCATGTGTTGTAGTTTGACTAGTCATATCTTTAAGGGTGTAGGAATAGTCACTTGTGAGTTCTTATGCCTCCACGAAATTGGTCTCTACCCAATAAATCTAAAAAACAGTGAAAAAAGTAGTTTCCTTCTATCATTTTTGATTTATATAAATTTCGTTCATATATTTTGAGCTCTAATGTTTTTTATGGACATCCATCTCTTAGGTACCTATTAAAGAAGCTAGAAAAACACACTATACTTTTATGATGGATGTTTCTCCTTCAATAATTTAATATCAACATAAATGTTATGCAGGGTTTATAAAACATGGTGTCATTCCACACAAGTAGGCTTAATCACACATTAGAGGCTGACACCATGTATTAGGTACATGTTTATGACAATTTCTCCAATAATCATGATTTTTCCATCTCAACTATGCATGTTTCATATGTTGATTTAGTTAAGATCCATGTGGTACCTAAGAATGATTCAAAATTAAAGACACATCATGTAAAAATGATAAAGAGTGAGTCCAAATTTTCTGTGTAGTATGATCCCTACCTATAAACATCTTTATTGACCATGTTATTAAGAGGTGTGTTCCTGATCATAAATTTGAATATATTTTACATTTTTTTCATTGACATCCTAGTGGTGGAAACGTTGGACCTCAAAAAATATATAAAATTGCCTTATGATATGGATTATAATGTTATAGATTATTTAATGATGATCATGTGTATTTTATGTCATGCACAAATTTCCAACACACTAGGAACTATTCTAGGATACACAAAATTTACCAAAAACCCATATTATTCATTGAAATTTTTGATGATTGGGCATCAATTTTATGGCTCTGTTTTATAGTTCATTTGGGTGTTTGCATATTTTTTTAGGGTTTGTTATGTTTGCAAATGGGTGGACACATAGTCCACTAGGAAATATGATTATCATTTTTTGTGAATATTTTACAGAAATATATTTTTTGTAGGTTTCGAGTAACGAAAGACACCATAAGATACTAAGGGACACACATCTACAATAGAAATTTTTCTTCCATCCATCCGAACTATGGGGTGACACACAACACATCATCAATATACAACCCCCAAACAATTGTCTAGACTATGGATTAAAATTTTGAGTGGACATAAATTTTTGAGTAAACCATGCTGCTAGAAAGGAAGGATTTTATGAAGTTCTTGGATAATGTGTTATTTTCTTATAGAATAACATACAAGACACAAAAGGGTATTTTCCCATTTTGATATTTTTTTTGTAAAATCTTGTCATCTCTTAATGGAAGTAGAGCATTTGGAATATTGGGCTATAAAAAATGAAACATGGGTTTGGACCAAACTATAATTCAAATGATAATTCAAATTCATATTTTTTAGGAGATTCTATTATCATCATATGAGAACTCATGGCTCTAAAAGAATAGATCATATTATTCTAATGACAGAATGGTACAACAAATAGATTTTTTGGGTGGAGAGAATACAATGCAATAGAGTTCATTACTAAATCTAAATCCCATGGAGATCACACAAGAGTGCACTAGAAGAATAATTACAGTCAATGGGAATTTTTTAAAGCAATACATTGAGGAAATTTCTATTGATGCAGTGGATTACATCACACTGCATGACCCCATTATCACTTAATAATATCAGGTTCTTCCTAACCCCTTCAATTTTTATTATTTATCATATTTAATATTCTATATTTCATGAGAACATATAATCTCATGAGTTCACATTGAGGAAAATTAAATGAATAATGTCTTGAGGTGGGAGGACAACATTTTGGGTATTTATTTTGGATTTTTCGTTTTTTAGGTGTTTCTATAATGTTTTGTATTAAATTAAAAAATTAAAACAAAAATATTATTTATAACTTAATTAAAATGAGTGTTTTAAAAATTAATTTTTCTTATTATAATAATGAGTATGATTTCATTGTCAAGGTTTATTTTGTATAAATGTGGAATTCATCGTGATATTATTGGTTTTGTCATTATAAAACCGTTTAGATTTTGATATCATTCGTTGTGATATTTTTTCGTGGTAAATTGTTTCATTGATTTGTCCACATAAGAATTCACTCAACCATTAATTGTGAAATATTTCATACACAATTGAAGTTATTTCCATTTTAGGTAAATTAAATCTTCTTATATCAATGGTCGGTCCATATATTCCTTTCTCTTCCAATCAATTTCATTACTATTCCAAATTGACCTATGTGTTTATAACTGTTATCCGACTATTGTGCACCCTTAAAAATTTCAAAAATATGGGATCTATCTTCGGTAGGTCACAAACCACTCTTCCGCAACACTTGATCTTGTTATAACTATAAAAATTATTATCATGATGAGATTGAAAATCAGTTGAGAGATGATTGTGAGATATGTTCCAATTATAAACTAAAAATTAATAACAAACGATGGGAGTGATGAATTGTAAAACATATAAGGGTAACTATTTTGGTAACTTATGGTTTTACTTTCATGAATTCCTATGTGACACGTTCATGAAATTTGATTACAATGTAATGTAGAACAATTTAAGTGAATTAAACCAGGTGAAGGGAATTATTACACATGGCCTGATTATACTAAATAAAGGGTGAATATTATAGCTTAAAATGATTTTCCCCCGACACATTTTGGAATTAGTTTGATAGATTAGCCATGACATTTATCTCTATGATTTCTTCCATTAATCTCATTATATTTTGTTTTGATATAATTTATTATAAAATGACTTAAAATTTATTGATATTGTCCTTTGAAGGGATTCATACATTTACTATATATCTATTGGGGATTTGGGGACATGTGTAACACCAAAAGCTTCCATGGTACACTTCCCTTTCAATAATACAATAGCGTGTGTTGTATGCAACACTGAGTTATAACAGACCACAAAAAGAAAACTAGCCATTATGAATAGTAATACCAACTTTTTGAAATTTTAATATTTTATCTTTCCAAATGGACATCATTTTTGGATTCGGAATATCAAAATTAGCTTAGGGTGAATTATTGGTATTTTTCTAAAAACATTCAATATTTTATGATTATTGAAATACACTGAATTATAGTTTAAAAATAAAATTTTTATTTAAATAATAATTTATTTTATTTAAATTTAATTTAGGTCAAAATAGATACATAATACTTATATAAGTTCAATTTAATTCGTTGGATTCAATTTATAATAATTTTATATATATTAAAATAATATTAAACTTTTCACCGTCTTTTAGCCACCTCCTAGGAGCATTTACAAATTTGCATAAAACTTAATTTTACAGCTTCTGTTAGTTGAATATCAAAAATCTGAGAGCCATAGTTGATATCATTATTTAAAATATTGATCAATAAGATGAAAATAATTTTTGGTGAATAGTATCTATTTTACTTTTATTTACCACGGTTAAAAGTAAATAGGTTAATTATTGGTAAAAATGATATTATTATAATTATAATAACACATGTCCAAATTCTATTTTATAAGTGTAATTCCATCGAACAAATAGTCGGAATAAAATATGATCCTTTAGGTCCACTTGGATTAGATTAGGAAATTTATTATTATTTTATTTAAAGAAGAGTTAAAATACTTAAAATCAATGTTTAATAACTAAAACATTTTTAATATAGGGTTTTACATAAGTAAAATTAGACTATAAATATTCATTAGAAAGATAAAAATATTTCCTACATAATGGTATTTTATTTATATTTTTTAGACATTAAAATATTTAATTTATTAGTGACATAATGATGATGCATTAATTACCAATTTAATAGAATATTAAAATAATTGATATCATAAATATCAAAATAAACATAATTTTAGACTTTTTTTAAATTATGATAATTTTCTAGGTTAATATGACATTTTATGGTGGGTTATAGGAATTGTTTTCAAAGTAATAATGATGTTATGATTTAAAAAAACAAATATCAAATAGTGTCAAAATTAACATAAAAGAGTTTGTAAAAAAAATATTATATTATTAAGTTATATTCAATTCCTAAAAATATAATCATCTGAAAATAGACTTATATAATGATAGGTCTATCATTAATTTACCAGTTGGGGTTCTCTTGGAAGTATATAGTATGTTTATTAACCATATAATATAAAAATACAAAGATACATGGTAAATGTCAAACTATTTCACTAAGAGATAAATCTAAAATATAAGGTTCATTAGTGACCTAAACCTATCTAAAACCTATTGGTTAAGTGTCTTTAGACCCAAAACACCATAGCCTTTAAATAATATAGTTTGGAGATATTAATAAATGAAAATGATTTTATTATAAAATAATATTTCTATCTTTTCCTAAGGTGGGTCTCACCCCTCTTATAAAAAGGAACTCCCCCTTCTCTCTAATTCACACCTTCATAGCCATTTGACATGTCCAAACCCTACCCAAATATCATATAAACTATTCTACCTTCATCATAGAGGCCTTACATTAGTCAGAAAGCCAACCTATAGATCCCTTTTGGTCAAATCAAAATGAAGAACCCAACGAAGAGGTAAATATTTCATCACCTCTTTGAAGTTCCTTTCTTCATCCACTTCCTCTATAATTGTTTTTTCCATTATAAAATAATAACTACATTATCTTATATATACTGTGATATTATTATAAATATTTTACAACCAAATTCATTATTCTATCCATCCCTTGAATAACATGTCACCATATGTGTGTATGTACGGCTTACCGTCTCCACGTCGTGGTGTAATTGTTATTCAATACATTATTGTATGAATGGGTATAATAATGATGTGTAATTCATGTAAATAATAAATATAACATGATAATTATTCTGTATATATGATATACCATCCAATTATATATTATTTTAATATCAAAAGACTAATATTTTCGCTCGTGTGTACGTACGGATTACCGTCTCCACGAACGCGATGTGATTCATTCCCCAACGTTTCCATTAAACACTAATTTTTATTTGATGATTATAAATAATGTTTAATGACTTCATATAATTCTAGATATGAATAAGATACATCCCATATATAACAAATATGACTCACATAACAAAGAGTATAAAGCAAAACGAATCTCTTAAAACCGAAACGACGATAATACTAAGATATTGTTAACAAAGCAATATTAAAAGATCATATATGATATCATATTAATGTAAATGAATCTTGAATAATTTAAAAACAATTACTTCACCATTATACTAGTGGTTAACCTACCCCTGACCAAGAAAATTACAATGTAAGGGGTTTTCATCTCACTCCTTATTCTCGTGAGATTCATTCCATATTGCCAATATTACCTTTTATATGGTGTATGTACTATCCATAATTGTATTATTTTTGTAATAAACTGTAATTTATCTGTATTTACATATTGACTATATGATACTTCTTTCATATGGTGTATGTTTTGTAAGTTACCAAATTGGTATGGGTTAATTCTACAATATCTTCATTATCTGAGGTTGTTTATACATAATTATCTATTGGGACCTCTTTATCATCCACGTCTATGTTTCTTAAAAATATATTCAAAAACATTTGTAATATTTACAATATTATGGGTTAATGTCATTTATACCCTTTTTTTACTTTTTATAAAATGTTTTTAAAGTAATCTTTCCATCGTTTTCCAAATAAGGTACATTTTGACCTTTTCAAAAAATTTAATGTAAGAGTGTTTTTTTAAACTAATACGCCGGGTGCGGCTATTTTCCGCCATTATAACATTGTCAAATCTTCACTTAAAAGCTTATAAGAATTTTTTCAAAATAAATATTACCATTATAATTATGTGACTCTTAAATGATTTCAAAATAAAAAAAGATATTTATTTAATTTTTTTTTATTTCATCAATGTCAACATCCATTGATGGATTGTAAGGTTATTTTATGTTGATTTATTATGATACAAGATATCTTAATTCTATTGAATGTTTTGTGATATGTTTGACTATGGATGTTTTTTTTCATACCATTCATTGTTTGTGGATAATGTATTGACATTTCATATGCTAGTATTAATATGAATGTTTATGTTATATTTCAACCTCTACTTATATTGAATTTATTGGACTAGTATCTTCTAGGTTGGATACTGGTAAAAGTAGGCCCTCTGGGTTGGGTTCCGGTTATAACAGACCCTCCGAGTTGGAGTCTGGTTATAGATGCTCTCCGAGTTGGAGTCTGGTTACAGAGGCTCTCCAGGTTGAAGTCCGGTCATAGAGGCTCCCCGTGGTGGAGTCTGGTTACAAAGGCTCTCTGGAATGGAGTTCAGTTACAGAGTCTCTTCGGGTTTGGGTCCGGTTATAGTTAGCCCCTAGGTCTTGTCCTGAGTCCTTGACACAGAAATTATATTCCGACATTATGCATTCCATATTAATGAAAGTGGCTATTAATATTTCATGTGATTATTCGAGTAGTATAATATCCATGTGAGTAAGTAAATGGAATTATTTTGATTTTATCATTGCCATATTATATTGATGTTCGTGTTTAAAGGGCTGTTGTTTTAGTTCTATAAATTGCCTTAAATTTTTATTCTTATTTTTTAAAGTTTATGGTATATTTTTATCCTTACTAAAAATCAAAGATCACCCTTTTCTATGTATTATTTTTCCCAGTATGTGAAATATTATATTATGACTGACCTGTAGGGACAATCTATGGGATCTCAGTGTTGTCTATGGAAGCAATGTTGTTTTAGTTTTCCATTTTATGATGTAATGTAATTTTTGTGAATGTGTCTAGTACATAAAATGATACTAAAATAAATGATCCTTTGGGACTTGATCTTTTGTGATCATGAAAAATATTCGTAATAATGCATCGACTCTTGGATTCTGGGGTCAGGGCATTATAATTGGTATCATTAGAAGTTTAGTAAACACCTTGGAAACATGATTTAGGTAAACTCTCATTAGGTCACATAGGCCTAAGATAGTCATTAAGGATTAATATAGAATAACATCCTATAATTTTGGTATTGTAGAGATTTTATGAGTTTTCCAAGCAATACATCCCCATCTAGAAACGAGTAGGTAGAGGCAGCTCTGGCATAGATGTACCTAGGGGTAAAACCGGAAAAGAACACTTTGATCTAGACTCGAACATGAACTGGTGCAGAACAACGGGTCTTTCTGCACTGTTGGATATGACCCTCCCGAGGTATATGTTTTGGATAATTCTCATTTTCATTACCAACCATTATGATGGTTTTTTGAGTATATACATCCACAAATAAAACATTTTTATTATTATGGAATATATCCATAAAATGATCAGTTTATGTTAAGTGTTTTACAAGTTTGGAATTATGTATTTCGATTCATTAACTAGTTTAGTTTATGACATTGTTTAGAAATGGAGCCTGGTGGAAGGAATTGAAACTGTATTAATCCATGCACTCCATGTAGGTATTTCTATCATAATCAAGATAATTATAGTGGAGTTGGTGATGAAAACTGCTGCTGATCAGCTAAAAACAATACTAGGACAACTCACTTAGGTTATGATAAATAACCTTACCCGTATGGAGAACCCTATCTACAGCATGGAGGATCAATGTTAGATCTCTTCATGAGGCAACAACAACCAACAGTAAATGGGGATAAAAATCCACTACTAGATGAGCAATGGATAAATTCCCGAGAAAAATATTCCACACCTTGGAAAGTAGTGAAAGGGAATAAGTTATCGTGGCAGCTTACCACCTCAATGGAGATGCTGATCAATGGCGGTCATTGATTAAAAACACAATGGAAGATGATGAAGTAACAAATATGGAATGGAGGGATTATAAAGAGATTTTATTAGAAAAATAATATTCTCGTGACCATTGAGCAGATATGGATAGGCGATTTCTGAGTTTGAAGGAAAAGGAGGATAAAATGTCGCAAAGTATAAAGATAACTTTACAAGGATAGTGAGGCATGCTTCAGATATATACGTAACCCAAGAAGTAATATTGTCCGTTTATTTTATGGTTTAAATCCATTTCTCCATCAAGAAATAGAATCAAAATCCTTCTCATCATTGGAAGATATAGTCTTGTGTGCTATCAAGACAGGAACAGAATTCTCTAAATCCTATGAAAATAAAGTAAAGCTAGAGTAGAACAGAATAGTGGAGCAAGAGACAGATAAAGGGAAAAGGGGAAAGAAGGACTTTCCATTATGTGATAATTATGGGAAGAAACACCCAGGTACTTTCCAAAAAGGAATGAGAGTTTGTTAAAAGTGTGGTGAAAAAGGCCACCAAGCTCGTGATTTCTAGGGGAAGAAATAGACCGTCAATGTTGAATGATAAAATTGTAGAGAAATGGGGCATTAAGAAAATGAATGCCCTAATTGCCAAGAAAACTTAACTCATAAAATCCCAAGGTATCAAGCCCAATCATAGGTTGTTACTACAGTTGAAGTGGAATAATTAATGTATTTGTGTTTTTTGTGCAAAAGGATTATATTCCGATTATAAGAATAATGTGATATATATAAGTATTGTACTATAGTACTTGTTGTATTCATTAAGGTTTTAATATGACTAAGGTAATAATATTTTCAGTAAGTGTCAATAAAATAAAATTTACTTTTTTGGGGGAATCTGATGTTACAATTGATTTTGGAATTTAGATACCTTTTACAAAGATTCTGGACAAAGGTATTTTGGATAACTATAAAGGTTTGAATGGATTAAGTTGAACATTGGATATTATTGTTTGAGGTTAAAACATTTCATATGATTATTTTTGAAAAAGGACAACCTTTAGGTTGAGCGATAACCTGTCGTGTCAAAAAAAGCTGTTGGAATCGTACCCCCAACCATAGTATGACATGCCTTTCTTACCTACCACTAGCCTACAAAAAGTCCTTAGTTATTAAAAAATATTTTCCTTCAATTAAATGGTATGTGTTAATGTTTGTAAACTTATATGATTCGGATAAATATAATATTTTTTTTGGGTTCTATTATCGTTTGGAGTGAAAGATAAGTTGTGGTAGGAATTAGTTGAAGGATGAAACATTACTTGTGAAGTATATATATATATATATATATTATTCTATGAATTAATTAATTATTAAAATTTAGGGATGGGATATTAAGAACAAATATGTGTTATCCTAATACCTATTTTTTTCAACTGATGATATTTTAAATCATCATAGATTGATGGCATTCCGGCCCTCATTTTCACACATGTTTGTGATTGATGGAATCAATCACTATCTATAAATATTTATGTTTTTCCTCTAATTACGTGTCTATAGTTTTCACTAATGTTGTCCAATTCAAAACCTTAATTTTGTGGTGACTTTCTCATTTCAATTCCCCTCTTATTAAAACTAGTTTTATTAACCCTGTTTCTGATTTGGGTTTTCTTCAAAGGTATTTTATTTTTTCAACAATTTTTTTGAAAACCAATTTAAAATTGTGAGGATGAAATTTATATAAGGAGGGTAGAATGTAACACCCCAAGCTTCCCTAGTACGCTTCTCTTAGAATAATATAATAGAGTGTGTTGTACGCAACTCCAAGTTCTAACAGACCACAAAAAGAAAGATAGCCATAATGAATTGAAATACCCACTTTTTTAAAATTTTATAAATTATATCGTTCAAAAATTTACTTGATTTTTGGATTCGGAATATTGAAATTAGCCTAGGGAAATTTTTTGGTATTTTTCTGAAAACATTCAATTTTTGATGAATAGTGAAAAACACTAAGTTATAGTTTAAAACAGAATTTTTATTTAAATAATTATTTATTTTATTTAAATTTGTTTTAGGTCAATGTAGATACATAATACCTATATATGTACAGTGTAATTCATTGGATTCAATTTATAATTATTTTAGATGTATAAAAATTTTATAGAACTTTTCATCATCTCTTACCCACCTCCTAAGAGAATTTGAATATGTACATAAAACTTAATTTTACCTCTTTTGTGAGTTAAATTTAAAAAACCATAGAGACCCGGTTGATATCAGTAAGTAAAATTCTTTTCAATAAGATTAAATAATAATTTTTGGTGAATAATAACTTTTTTACTTTTATTTACAATGATTAAAAGTAAATATGGTTATTAAGGGTAAAAATGAAATTATTATTACCAAAACACATGTCTTAATTCTATTTTATAAGTGTTATTCAACCAAGAAAAACCTTAGGAATAAAATATTATCCTTTAGGTCCACTTGGATTATATGAGGACATTTATTATTATTTTATTTAATGAAGAGTTAAAATAGTTAAAATCAAAGTTTAATATGTAAAAAAAATTAATATAAGGTTATACATAAGATAAATTCGAATATAAATATTAATTAGAAAACTAAAGAAATTTCCTACATTATGGAATTTTATTTAAATTTTTTATAAATTAAAATATTTAATTTATTTATGACACAATGATGATGAAGTAATTACCTAATTAATAGAATGTTAAAATAATTGAAATTATAAATATCCAAATAAAATTAATTTTAGACTTTTTAAGAATTAAAATAATTAACTAGGTTAATATGACATGTTAGTGTGGGTTAGATGAATTTTTATCTAAGTAATAATGTTGTTATGATTTTAACAAAAAACAAATACCATATAGTGTCAAAATTGACATAAAAGAGTTTTGAAAACAAATATTATATTATTAATTAATATTATATTCCTAAAAATATAAGGATTGGCATAAAGACTTACATAATTATAGTTTTATAATTAAGGAACCACTTGGGTTTTTATTGTAAGTATATATTATGTTTATTAACCATGTAATATAAAAATACAAAGATACATGGTAAATGTCAAACTATTTAACTTATAGTTAAATCTAAAAGGTAAGGATAATATAGTGACCCAAAGATGTCTATAACGTATTGTTTTATTGGTTTTATACCCATACCCACCATATCCATTAAATAACTCACTTTTGAACCATTTGAAACCGAAAATTCTTTTATTATAAAAAAAAATTTCTAGCTTATCCTAAGGTGCCCCTCACCCCTCTTATAAAAGGGAACTCCCCCTTCTCTATAATTAATTCATTCAGATTCATTTGGATCGGCCAAACCCTACCCAAATACCCTCTCAACTATACTACCTTCATCCTAGAGGACATCCTTTAGTCAGAAAGCCAACATAAGGATCCCTTTTTATCAAATCAAAATGAAGAACAAGAAGAAGAGGTAAATATTTCATCACCTCTTTCAAGTTCCTTTCTTTTTCCACTTCCTATTTCATTGTAGTTTCCATTCTAAAATAATAACTCCTGTATATTCTATATACTTTGATGTAATTTTAAATATTTTGCAACAAAATTAATTATTCTATCCATCCCTTGAATGACATGTCACCATACGAGCATACGTACGGTTTACCGTCTCCACGTCGTGGTGTAATTATTATTCAATACATTATTATGAGGATGGTCATAATAATGATGTGTAATTCATTTTATTAATAAATATAACATGATAATGATTCTTTATATATGATATACCATCCAATTATATAATATTTTAATATAAAATAAATATATTGTCACTCGTGTGTACGTACGGATTACCGTCTCCATGAACGCGATGAGATTTATTCCTCATCGTATACATTAAAGACTAATTTTCATTTGATGATTAAAAATAAAGTTTAAAGATTTAATATAATTATTAATATTAATTAGAAACATCCCATCCATAACAAATATGACCCACATAACAATGAATATAAAGGAAAACTAATCTTTTAACACTAAAATGATGATAATACTAAGATATTATTAACAAAGCAATGTTAAAAGATCATATATGATATCATATTAATTAATATGATTCTTGTATAATTTCATAACAATTATTTCAACATTATAATAAAGTTTAACCAACCCTTGACCAAGGAATATTACAAGGCACGAGGTTTTCATCTCACTCCTTATTCCCGTGAGATTCATGCCATAATGCCACTATTACCTTTTGTGTGGTGTATGTATTGCCCATAATTGTGTTTTTTGTGTAATACATATCAATTTATGTGTATTTACATATTCAATATATGATACTTCTTTCATAGGGTGTAAATTTCATATGTTACCAAATTGGGATGGGTTAATTCTATAATCTCTTCATTATCCGAATTTTTTTATACGTAATTATCTACTTGGAACTCATTATCATCCACATCTATGTTTCTTAAAAATGTATTCCAAATTTTTTTACTATTTACTAGACTATGGTTTAAAGTAATTTATACCTTTTTTTGACTTTTTATAAAATGTTTTGATGGAATCCTTTTCGTTGTTTTCCAAACAAGGTACATTTTGACCTTTTTGACAAATTTATGGTAAAATGATTTTTTAACTTATACGGCTTCTGCAGGTATTTTCCACTGTTATAACATTGTGGAAGCTTCCTATAAAATCTTTTAATAATATTTTAAAAATAAATTTTATCTTTATAATTATGTGACTTTTAAATGATTACAAAATAGAAAGTGATATTTATCTAAAAAAATGTTTTGATTTCATCTATGTCAACATCCTTTGATTGATTGTAAGGTTATTTGGAGTTGATTTATTATGATACAAAACATCTATATTTTATTGAATTTTTTTTGATACGTTTGACTTTGGATGTATTATTTCAGACCATTCATGGTTAATGTATAATGTATTTACATTTTGTATGTTGTTTTTAATATGACGGTTTATGTATATTTTAAATTATTCTTATGATGAATGTATTGGACTAGTATCTTCTACGTTGGGGACCAATAAAAGTAATCCCTCCAGGTTGGGTTCCAGTTACAGCAGACCCTCCGGATTGAAATCCAGTTATAGAGGCTCTTTGGGATGGAGTCCGGTTACAAAGAACCTCTGGGTAGGAGTCCGGTTACAGAGGCTCTTTGAGATGGAGTCTGGTTACAAAGGCTCTCCATTTTGGAGTCTGGTAACAGAGGCTCTCCGGGATTGGGTCTGGTTATAGCTATCCCCTAGGTCCTGGCATGAGGCCTTGACACAGAAATTAAAGTCCAACATTATGCATTCCATCTTTATGAAAGTTGCATTTGATATTTCATGTGAATATTCGACTAATTGAATATCCATGTGAGTAATTAAATGAGATTTTTTTTTATTTTATCATTTCCATATTATGCTGAAGATCAATTTTAAAATGCTTTTGTTTTATTTCTATACATTTCCTTAAATTTTTATGTTAATTTTTGAATGTTTCTTCTATATTGTTCTTCTAATTGAGCATCTGAGGTCACCCCTTTCTATGTTTTATTTTTCCCAGGATGTGAAGAAGTATCTTATGAATGACCTACATGGAAAGTCTATGGGATCTCAGTGTTGTCTATGGTAACAATGTTGTTGTAGTTTTCCATTTTATGATGTAATGTAATTCTTATGAATGTATCTTTTACTTCCATGGCTATTAAAATAAATGATCTTTCGTGACTTTATCTTTTGTTATCATTCCAATGATATGTAATAATGCACCAAATCTGGGATTCTGGGTTCGGGGCATTACAGTTTTTATCAGTGGATGTTTAGTAAAAACCTTGGAAACTAGATTTAGGTAAACTCTAATTAAAGAACATACCACTAAGATAGACATTGACGATTAGTATATAAGAACATCATAAAATTTTAAATTGTAGATATTTTTGGAGTTTTCCAAGAAATACATCCTTGTATAGATACGAGCAGGTAGAGGCGGCGCTGGCACAAATGTACCTAGGGGTAAAACCCAAAAACACCGCTTTGAGCTAGACTAGAATGAGAATAGGCCTTGTAGCACTCTTAGTTACGACACTCCCAAGGGATATTCTTTGTATAATTCTCATTTTTTTACAAACCATTATAAAGGGTTTATGAGTATATAATTCCTCAATGAATTTTTTTATGATTACAGATTATACCCATAAACTTTTTAGTTTATGTTAAGTGTTTTACATGATTGGAATTATGTATTTCGATTCATAATCTAATCTAGTATATTACATTTTTAGAAATGGAACCTAGTGGAATGAATGTAAACTATCTCAATCCATGTACTCCATCTAAGTATTTCACTCCTACTCAAGAAAATTATAGTGGAGCTGGTGATGAAACCACTGCTGATCAGCTAATAACCATACTGGGACAACTCACTCAGGTTATTAACAATAACCTTACCCGTATAAAGCACTCAGATCCGTAGCGTTGAGGATCAATGTTAGATCGCTTCATGAGGAAAAAAACACCAACATTAAATGGGATTTATAATCCACTAATAGCTGAGAAATGGATAAATATCATAGAAAAATATTCCACGCCTTGGGGAGTAGTGAAAAGGAAATAGATGGCATGGCAGTTTACGGCCGCACTGGAGATTCTGATCAATGGTGGTCATTGATTCAAAACAAAAAAGGAGGTGATGAAGTGACAAATAGGGAATTATGGTTGTATAAAGTGATTTTCTTATAAAAATAATTTCCTTGTGACCATCGAGAATATATGGAACGAAATTTTCTCAGTTTGAGGCAATAGTGGATGAGAATGTCACAAAGTGTGAAGCTATGTTTTCAAGGATAGCTATGCATGCTTCAAATTAAATACATAACCCAAGAAGTAAGACTGACTGTTTTTTGATGGGTTAAATTCATTTCTTCACCGAGCATTAGTATCACAATCCTTCTCATCATACAAAGATATAGTCTCGTGTGCTATCAAGACAGAAAAGGAATTATCAAAATTTTATGACAATAAAGTAACGAAAGAGAAGAAGCGAACGGTGGAGCAAGAGACAGATAAAGGGAAAAAGGGAATGAAGTATTTTCCATTATGTGATAGTTGTGGGAAGAAACACTCTGATACTTTCCTAAAAGGAATGGGAGTTTGTTACATGTGTGGTGAAAAATGCCACCATGCTCGTGATTTTAAGGGGAAGAAAGAAACTGTCAATGTTGAATGCTAAAATTGTAGAGAAATGGGGCATTATGAAAATGAATTCCCTAAGCACCAAGGAAACATAGCTTAGAAAAGGCCAAGGGATCAAGGCCAATCGTATGATGTTACTATAGTTGAAGTGGAATAATTAATGTATTTTTGTTTTTTTGGAATCAGAGATTATATTCTTATTATAATAATAATGTGATATATATAATTATTGTACTGCAGTACAGGTTGTTTTCATTAAGGTTTTAATATGACTAAGGTAATCATATTTTTAGTATGTGACAATAAGAGAAAATTTACTTTGTTTGTTGAATCTGATGTGACAACTTATTTTGGAATTTAGATACCTTTTACAGAGAGTCTAGGTAGAGGTATTTTGGATAGCTATAATGGTTGGAATTGATATTTTGAACTATGGATAATATTGTTTAAGGTTAAAACATTTCTTATGAATATTTTTGAAAAATGACAACCTGCAGGTCGGGCGATAACCTGTCGCGTCGGAAAAATCTATAGGAATCGAACCCACAACCATAGTGAAACATGCCTTTATTACCTACCACTTTCCTATAGTAGGTCTCTAGTAATTACACAATATTTTTCATCAATTAAATTTTATGTTTTAATATTTGTAACCTTATACGATTAGGATAAATATAATATTTATTTTGGGTTCTATTATCTTTTGGAGTGAAAGATGAGTTTTTGGTAGGAATTAGTTGAAGGATGAAACTCTAATTGTCAAGTATATATACATATATTTATATATTTATTTTTAAATATATATTTCTCTTATTCAACGAATAAATTAATTCATAAACATTAGTGAAGGGATATTAACACAAAAAATGTTTTATCTTAATAACAATTCTGTTCAACTGATGATATTTTAAATCATCATATATTGATGGCATTGAGACCCTCAATTTTACACTTGTTTGTGATTGATGACCTCCATAACTCCCTATAAATATTTACATTTTTTCTCCAATTAAGTGTCTATAATTTCCATCAATGTTCTCCTATTCAAAACCCTAATTTGGTGGTGAATTCTTCATTTCTATTTCCCTCTTATTAAAACTAAGTTTTATTAACCCTATTTCCAATGTGGGTTTTCCACAAATTTATTTTCTATTTTCAGAATTTTATTTTCTATGAACAATTTGAAATTGCGAGGATGCAATTTATTTAAGGAGGAGAGAATGTAACACCATTAATCATTTATGGTATGCTTCTCTTTGAATAAAACAATAGCGTGTATTGTATAGAACTCCGAGTTCAAACACACCACAAAAAGAAAATTATCCGTTATGAATAGTAATACCCACTTTTTGAGATTTTATAAATTATATCTTTCAAAATGTACATAATTTTTGGATTCGGAATATCGAAATTAGCCTAGGGTAAATTATTGGTATTTTTCTAAGAACTTTCAATTTTTGATGAATAGTGACAAACATTGAGTTATAGTTTAAAAACCAAATTTTTATTTAAATAATTAATTTTTTAAAATTTATTTTAGGTAAAAATAGATAAATATTACCTATATACATTAAATGTAATTTATTGGATTCAATTTAAAATAATTTTAGATATATATAAATTTTAAAGAACGTTTCACCGTCTTTTACCCACCTCCTAGTAGCATTAGAAAATTTTCATAAAACTACATTTTACCTCTTATATGAGTTGAATTAAAAAATTCCGAGTGACATAGCTGATATCATTATGTAAAATTTGGTTCAATGGGATGAATTTAATCTTTGGTGAATAGTAACTTTTTTACTTTTATTCACCGTGGTTAATTAAATATGGTAATTAAGGGTAAAAATGATATTTTTGTTAGCCTAAAAAATGTCCTAATACTATTGGATAAGTTTAATTCGAACATAAACAACCTTAGAAATAAAATATTATCCTTTAATTCTACTTGGATTAGATTAGAAAATTTATTATGATTTTATTTAAAGAAGAGTGAAAATAGTTAAAATCAAATTTTAATAACTAAAACATTGTTAATATAGTGTTATACGTAAGATAAATTATACTATAAATATTCATTTGAAATATAAAGAGATTTCATACAAAATCGTATTTTATTTATATTTTTTAGACATTAAAAAATTTATTTTATTTATGAAAAATTGATGATGCCGTAATTACCTAATTAATGTAATATTAAAATAATCGATATTACAAATATCCAAATAAACATAATTTGAGACTTTATAAGATATACACTAATTTTATAGGTTAATATGAAATGTTATGGTGGGTTAGATGAACTTTTTTCGAAATAATAATGCTGTTATGAATTTTAACAAAAAACAAATACTAAATAGTGTCAAAATTTACATAAATGTGTTTTCAAAAAAATTAGTATATTATTAATTTATATTCTATTACTAAAAATCTATGGTTCGGGAAAAATACATATATAATTATAGATGTTCATTAAGGAACTATTTTAGGTTCTCCTGGAATTATAAAGTTCGTTTATTAACCATATAATATACAGATACAATGTGACATGGTAAATGTAAAACTATTTAACTAAGACTTAAATATAAAAGATAATGTTAATATAGTGACCCATACCTGTCTAAAACCTAATTCTTGAGTGTTTTGTGACCCATAACCACCCTATAATTAAAATAATACACCTTGGAGCCATTAGAATCCCAAAATTAATTTATTATAAAATTATATGTCTAGCTTTTCCTAAGGTCCCCCTCACCCCTCTTATAAAAGGGAACTCCCCTTCTCTCTAATTCACTCATTAAAAGCAATTTTTCGTGGCCAAACCCTACCCAAATACCCTCCAAACTATCCACCCTTTATCCTAGAGTCCTTCATTTAGTTAGAAAGCCATTCTAAGGGGCCCTTTTGACCAAATCAAAAAAAAGTACCTGAAAAAGAGGTAAATATTTCATAACCTCTTTCAAGTTCATTTCTTCTTCCACTTCCTCTTTCTTTGCAGTTTCTATTATAAAAAAACAACTCCAGTATCTTTTATATAATGTTATGTTATTAAAAATATGGTACAACCAAATTCATTTTTCTATCCATCTCTTGATTAACATGTCACCATACGTGCGTACGTACGACTTACTGTCTCCACGTCGTGGTGTAATTGTTATTCAAAACATTATTAGATGGATGGGTATAATAATGATGTTTAATTCATGTTAATAATAAATATAACATCATAATGATTCTTTATATATGATATACTATACAATTAAATATTATTTTAATATCAACAGAATGATAGTGTCCCTCGTGCGTACTTACGGATTACCGTCTCCATGAACGGGATGAGATTCATTTTCCATCATATCAATTAAAGACGAATATTCATTTGATGATTAAATATAATGTTTAAAGACCTGATATAATTGTCTATATGAATAAGATACATCACATCCATAACAAATAAGACTCACATAATAAAGAATATAAACATAAACGAATCTATTAACACTGAAACAATGATAATACTAAAATATTATTAACAAAGAAATGTTTAAAGATCATATATGATATCATATTAATGTATATTATTCCAGAATAATTTAATAAAAATTATTTTACCATTATATAGGAGGTTAACCTACCCCAGACCTAGTAAAAGTACAAGTTATGGTGTTTTCAACTCTCCCCTAATTCCCATGAGATTCATGCCATATTGCCACTATTACCTTTTGTGTGGTGTATGTACTACAAATTTTTTTATTCTTCGTGTAATACACTATAATTTATAAGTATTTAAATATTCACTATATGATACTTCTTTCATGGGTTTTATTTTTAGTATGTTATAAAATTGGTAAGTGTTAATTCTAAAATCTCTTCATTATCTGAAGTTGTTTATACGTAATTATCTACTGGGACCTCTTTATCATCCACATCTGTGTTTCATAAAAATGTATTCCAAAACATTTTTACTATTTACTATACTATGGGTTGAAGTCATTTATACCCTTGTTTGAGTTTTTATAAAATGGTTTGAATGGAATCATTCTGTCATTTTCCAAACAAGCTACTTTTTGACATTTTAAACAAATTTAAGGTAAGAATATTTTTTTAACTTATACAGTGGGTGCGGCTATTTTCCTCCATTATAACATCATCAAAGCATCACATACAATATTATAAGAATATTTTCATAATAAATGTTTCCTTTATAATTATGTGACTCTTAAATGATTTCGAAATAGAATGATATATTTCTGTAAAAAAAAATTGATTTCATATATGTCAACATCCTTTGATGGATTGCAAGGTTATTTGAAGTTGATATATTATGATACAAAACATCCATATTGAATTAATGGTTTTGGGATTAGTTGGATTGTGGATGTGTTCTTTCATAACATTCATGGTTTATGTATAATGTATTTACATTTGGTATGCTAGTTTTAATACGAATGCTAATGTTATATTTCAACCTCTTCTTAGGATGAATGTATTAGAATAGTATATTCTGGTTTGGGGACCGATAAAATTAAGCCCTCCAGGTTGGGGTCTAGTTACAGTAGACCCTTCGGGTTGGAGTCCGATTACACAGGCTCTTTGGGTTTGAGTTTGGTTACAGAGGCTCTCCGAGTTGGAGTCCCGTTACAGAGGCTCTCTGGGATGGAGTCCGATTACTGAGGCTCTCCGATATGGAGTCTGGTTACAGAGGCTCTCCGAGTATGGGTATAGTTACTGTTAGCCCCTAGGTCCTGGCACGAGGCCTAGATAAAGAAATTAAAGTCCTTCATTATGCATTCCATCATTATGATAGTGGCTATTGATATTGCATGTGACTATTTGACTATTAGAAAATCCATGTGAGTAAGTAAATGTAATTATTTTGATTTAATCTTTTCCATATTATGTTGAAGTTAATGTTTAAAAGGCTTTTGTTTTAATTCTATACATTTACTTAAATGTTTATTATTATTTTTAAAAGT
Source organism: Viscum album (assembly GCA_963277665.1). Lineage (NCBI taxonomy): Eukaryota > Viridiplantae > Streptophyta > Magnoliopsida > Santalales > Viscaceae > Viscum > Viscum album. Next base: position 879,063,568 of record OY728148.1, on the reverse strand, counting down.
TTCCACTATATTGTTATCCTTACTGAGCATCTGAGCTCACCCCTTTCTATGTTTTATTTTTCCCATGATGTGAAAAAAGTATATTTTGACTGACCTGCAGAAACAGTCTATGGGATATCAGTGTTTTCTATTGAAACAATTTTTTTGTAGTGTTCCATTTTATAATGTAATTTAATCCTTATGAATGTATTTATTAATTATAAGGCTACTAAACTAAACAATCTTTCAGAACACGATCTTCTTTGATCATGCCAATGATACGTAATAATGCACCGAATCTGGGCTTCTGGGGTTTGGGCATTACAACAAGAACATGTGTATCTTTTCATATTGTTTTGGAATGCATGATGTGATTTTTTCCACATTGTGCAAAAGGGTAAGTGTGGGGTGTAATCACATCCCGATTCACATAATTATTTAACCTTTACATCACTATTATAAACATAATTTCTATTTTAAATTAAAAATATTATCTAAAACTGAACAACCAATTTTATTAAATTATTAAATGTCTATCATGGTTAAAAATATCAATTATTATTGTTTCGGTGATTTTTTGTTGTTGGAGGAGGTGGTTTGGAGAGTCGGGATGATTTATAAGGAAAATTTTCCAAACTGTGTGGAATCCCAAAGACATATGTCCATGGGTTTGAACACTCTAAAAAATAGGTCCATCATAATTGGCTAAAATTTTCATTCCACTCTAAAACATAATGGGATACAACTCATCTTATGAAAACAAAGCCCACTTCATCCATTAATGGGGATATCCTAACATACTATCTAGGGTAAAAAATCATCATGAAGTCAAATATATAGTTCCGTATTTTGACAATATCTTATGTATTATTACTCCCTTGGCATCAAACTTTTACATGAAGACATTCAATATTGTGACATACAACTTGTGTCATTTTTTCTAGTCGAGATTGGGCCATTTACCGACCCAAAACCGAGACACAATTGGTACCTCGATATCTATGCTCCCAAAACCACTTCCCAATCTGGCTATAAAGTGGCACCTTGGGAACACCATTTGAATGATTGGTCAAGGAGTGAAGTTATGAAATTATTTAGTTTCATAGAAGCCCTATAATCACATTGTAGGTTTTTAAATTCTTATACTCATAGGGGGATCTCTTGAAGTAATGATCCCTTCATCGAACCCTTTTTCTTCTTCTTCACTTTGTAATATTTTTGAGATTTCTATAAAATCATATTTTCTCTTCCTTTTCATTTTTTTAAATTTTCTTCCTCTAATAATATTACTATTTGGGTGGGAAATAATGACTAGAAACATGATTTCATTATACCCTTTCGACGACCTTTTTCAATTGAAAAATGTTTCTACGATGACTATGTCGCCAATAGAAGTGTTATTCTTCATAGTAATTGATTTAAATTTAACCATATTCACATTACTATTTTGAATCAATTAGATAATTTAATTCACATATTATGATTTATTAATTTTTTATTTTAATCAATAGAAACTAATCATGAAATTTAATGATTCATGATAAATCACACGAGGTAAAGAATTGTGCTAATTGTGAGAGCATGGCCGTAATAGTTGATAGAAAACCACATGAGATTATTTTGTAGAGATAAAATATAATCTATAAATTCAATTTTTCTTCACATACAGAATGCATATGTGTACTATTTTACCATTTATCATAAGATATTATTGTAATTACAGTCAATGTAGGGTGCTGCGATTTAACATTCCGATGACAGCCTAGGGTTTAACCCTTTTCATATTGTTGATAAAGGTAACTATAATATGGTTCAAGGGATAAAATATTTGGAGGATAATAATTAATTTAATGTTAATTTAAATGGTAATTATCAATAATTATGTGAATTGGTATAGTTATATTGATTATTTCATTAAAAAATTTCTAAAAACATATTCTCCTTCCATTTTCAGAATCTCATTTCCAAAACAAAATGAACAAAAAAATATAAAATCATCGTCTACCATAATTTTTGTAGTATTATAAATGATAAACCACCCTCCATAATATTAATTGGTTTTTATATTTTATACAGTTTTATTATCAATATAGATTAAATATATTGTTAAATTTACTACTTTATTTGAGAAATGACCTTGGTTAGCCACTTTGCTGTACTTAATAAGTAAAAATTACACCAAATCTGAAAGCACCCATAAGAGTTCCTTTCTTGTACTCGGGTAATGGTTATTTTTTTGGGAGTTTTTGTTTCTAATTTTTTCCATATGTGTGAACATTATGTTTTTGGGAGTACACTGTAATATCATGTATGGGGTAATGTTGTTGAAGTTACTACTTGAGATTTTCATTATTTTTCGGGACATTTTATTAAATCATTTGATTATTCTGGGCAATAAATGATGGTTTTTATTATTTTTTGGTTGTGGTGAAATCTAGTTAGGGGAATCATATTGTGTGATCTTTTGAACCTAATCCTTTTAATATGTCAAATGTAGATTGTGTGTATTTCATAGGGAAGGAAGAGTAAGGGTTGGGATAAGTTTCACATCCTTGATTTTTTAAGATATTATTTTGTTTATTTTTGTTCTTTTATTTATCCTTGGGGTTCTAATTATGTTTTGAAAAAATATTTTTATTTTGTATTGAAATTACTTGGGGAAACATTGGTCCTTGGTTAGGGAAAACCATGTGCCCTTTCCGAAGAATCCTTGTAACCAATAGCATTGTTAGACAACAGTGACCAAATAGTTGTCACAATGGATTGAAATACTATGTGTGATAATTATGTTTCTTATTACTCTTGGATAATGATGGAAACACAATTTTAGCATCGTTCAGGAAACCACCCATGAAAAATGTGCATCCTTTCTATGTCATTTAAATTGTGAAATTAAGATTATATCCTCTAATAGTTTTAACCCCATGATTCCCATTTTTCTCCCCTCCTGGTTAGTTAAACCAAAAGAGGGATCCTCCATTCTTCATCAAGATTATAATCCTATCCCAAGCAGTGTATATATGGTTTCTTCAAGGATTTGTGGCCATTATTCATGGTATTGTCCTCCTCTCATCTTACTCTTCATTTTTCATGAATCTTCTCTTAATTTGACAATATCCGTTAGTATTATGGATCTATGATTCATATTTTATTGAGTTTAAATATGTTATTTTTACTTGGTTCTATTTTTAGTTTATTAATTTTTTTTCCCCAAAAATTATTGGATTAGTTTCAAGTTGGCGTTGTTGAAGAACCTGTCATTTGAGGTGGGTTTCCCTTTTCTCTTTTTCATTAAATATAAGAAACATTAGGTTAATTTTTTTCAATCCTTACATGGATATGGCTTTGTGATGTATGATTTTTTGAATAATTTTTTAATGTGAAATTTTTTTATTCATTTTAATTTTCAACTATATTTAATCATTCTGTTAACTGTGTCACCCCATGTGTTTGATAAAATGATCGGTTGTATTTGTAAGTGATTTTTGAATATTGAACCATGGTTTTTCCATAGTGAAGTTGTTTGGATTATAAAATTTTGTTTCATGTTTCTTAAATGGTGGTTTTCCAAATGGTGTAGTATTTTTAAAATGGTGTATGTTTTATGTTTACGAAGATGGCTTTGTCTTGTGATGATAGTGTGTTTCCAATCTATAATCTTGGTGAAAGGGACATTAGTATGAAAATGTGGTGACATTTCATAAATATAACTTTTATAAAATCGTTCTAGAATTAAATATTGTCTGGTTAAATCATTTAGATAGGTGGGTTTGGTTCTTCTTATATGATTTGAAAATGTAAAGGAAATGTGTTAGTTTTCTTTTTTATATGGGTGATTTCTTAAAGGGTGTTTGAGGCCAGTAGGAACATTTATAGAAATGTTGATCTTGAAAGCTCCCCTTGGATAATCATATTGTGTTGGTTATATAGAATGTTGTGGCATATCCATTCTGAGAGACTCCCTTCTATTTTAATGGTTTAATTTGAAATAAATTGTTCATTGGAAGGATCAAGGGTGAATTTTTCTATGATTTATTTATTATGTATATGCATGTGATTGGTTTCGTGTTGTCATTGTTATATCACCCCCACTATAGTCTCTACATGGTAACAAGGAAAATATGGGTGATTGTTGGTGAATGGCTTTTTCACTAGAATAGGATTTCAATATGAACAGTGACCCCTAGTAGAGGATTCATTATTTTCATATAGTATAGTGCCCCTTGGCTATAAATTATAGGGTGTGGTCGAGCATGTGGTTATAATGATGTCATCAGGTGAGGCCTACCTTCAGGATGAGTCAAGATGTATAGTGTGTTTTTGATTATTTCTCGAACATTCAAGATTCTCCCATAACTTTTGGTACTTAGTTTTATACGGTAGATGATTGATGTGCCTATTGGTTAGTTAGTATTGCAATCTTATTTTCATTTACATTATTTTTTAATCACTATTGTTTATCTCTTGTTTAGTATCCCTTTTATGAAAAATATTTATTTTCTTTTGAAGGTTTTATGGAAAATGTTTTGAATATTTCTTACACCCCATTTTTCTATTTTTAACTAAAACCAATATTCTTATAATATGAGGTATTAATGTATCTTTCATGTAAAGGGTTTGGTTTTAAATGTAATGAAATGGACCATTATTGTCATTTAATAGATTGTGTGATTGTGAATGAAAATGAATTTTATAACCAGTATTTCAAACCTCAATTTGATGTTTTTATTTTAAGTAAATGCATTGGGATTAGATTTTTTGGAGATACATACTGATTTTTAAAACTCACACCTATATTTCATTCTTATTTTTATCTTTTAATACATCATCTATCTTGGTTTTGGTCATTTTGGTTGATAGTTGGATTTTTTATTGAGGAGTGGCCCTCAAGGTGACAAAGAGGTGTTGTGGTAGTAATTGGTTCATTTTTCATTTGGATGTTTAGTTTTTATAATTTTAGTTTTTGTATAAAGGATGTAAAGTTTGGTAATTGTATTTATTTTGGGATGTTGTATTTCTTTTTTATTTTTTATTTTATTTTATATTGGGAGAAATTATTCCATTGGTTCTCTTTTGATTTCACAACACTAGTTACCAGCACAAGAGGATTTGTAATTCCTCTCAGGCCGACTATGGTGATAGGTTCAGGGACTGCATGAGTTAGTTTGTGATAGGTCTGGGACATCACTTATTATATTATAGGGCCTTTTCCTTTATCATTAATATTTGAGTTGGTAGAAATGATACTAGGGTTGTGTCAAAATTTAGAAATTAGAATGTGTCTAAGGGTGTCTGACCCACGTAAAGGGAAAGTTATATATTACTTGTGATGTGTAATATTCTTCTGGAACATGCCTATATCATTTGTACAAATTTAACTATTGCGAAATGCACATGAATTTTGTATTTTATAATATTTATTGATTTTATTTTAACATTTTAATGATATCGAAAATATTTATTTTTCCATGCACCCCTATATTCACCTAATGATTAATATTTTTCCCACATGTCATTCAATGATTATAATCACACATATTACCAATAAAAATTTGTAGTTCCATGACTCTTATATCATTAATTTGGATAATAATTGTACCTGATTAATGAGATAATTAATTTTCTAATTATTCTGCCTAGACCTGTCATATTTTTTCCCTATATTTCTTGATGGTGTCACCATTTATATCCAATTATGAAATTTTTGGGCTATGGGCCACTAGTTTAATCATATTGAAAATTATTGGTTGAAATTAAATGTATTAAAATTTCAATTTATAAATTTTGTGGACCGATATTTATTTTGAATGGTGAAACATGAAATTAAACCATAATAAGAATATGGTTTTAGTTACATGTAATTCCAATTTTCATCTAATGGAGCATATGAATTTATAAATTGGGAATGGAAATGCATATAATTGGACCATGATATATTTATTTATATAACCGTTGAATGTAATTATTGAATGAATGGTTTGTCATTAAATGGGGAAATCAATAGAACATAACGACTATTTTTCTTGGAAACATTCTACTAAAAGTCAGAATACTTGAAAATATGTTATAAAAAATGAGAAATTTATCCTAACCAACCCTTATTACTGGGAATTGGGGGGTGTCTCTTATAGCCCATATGATCTTTTAAATCTCACAGAACTAGATTTAGAAACTAGTGATGGGGTGTCATCTCTGGTGTCGAAACACTTGAACGTCCCATAATTGTTTATTTGTGAACTATTATATTATCAAATATTGATCTATGGAATTTTCTTGGAATTTTAGTGATATTATACCATGACAGGATCTGGTTGAGAACACGGAAAAATTCAATGACCATGCATTAGAGGTGGTGGGTCCCAATCCAATAGTATTACCAAATTTAGTGCCAGTTATGAAACCTCCTATTATTCCTGATCTAGTAATAGATTCTCAATTTCAAGGTGACTTTTTAAAATTAGTAGGGTATATATAGGTATCTTTATGGATAACCAATTCTATGGGAATGTGGAATCATAAAAAGTTGAAGTATCACCCACATACTTTTTTATGGTAATGTGGTAACTTGGATTTTGATTCATCGTTGGATTATATGAATTACATATTCAATCACCCGGAGACAACAATAAAAATGAGAGTGAAGAACCCTATATACATGCTTTTTGGATATACGAAATGTTTGTGGTATCTCTTGAATCAAGCCTATCATCATTAGGCTCTATCCTGAAGGGATTTCTAGAGTACCTTTTATTATTACATTTATCCTATGAACATTATAGTTTATCATGATAGGGAGTAAATGCATGTACAAGAGGACATCGTGTCAGTTATTATTCGTGACCATTTTAAGGACGAATCACTTAGAGGGATCTCATCTAGGAATTGGTGGTTAGATTATCTATACCAGTATACATGTTCTATGACATCAGTGTTGGATGTTTTAGGAATCATTAGATTCATATATACCCCATTGTTATTTGGGTTTTATAGAGTAGGTAACCATAAAAATGTAGAATCATTCCTCTATTAGATAAGGAGAGAGGATCTATAATAACTCAAAATTCAAGATAATTTTTAGTTGTCACTCCCTAGGTGTGATGATGGAGTAATACCATCTATTTTGGGTGAGGAGGTGGTAATCTAAGATAGATCTAGATTCAATAAATTTATCACCAATATAGAGAGACTATAAAGAATAGTCAGGATGTATATTGGGGCGGTGGATCGGTAGAGATGTATGCATTTTTTCTAAAATAATTGGAGTAGTGTTGTTCCTCCAATTGTTTTAGGTAATTTTTTATTATCATATACATTACTATATTATTTATTCCTTACATGTTCTTCACATTCATAGCAATTTGTGGAAATTAATAAACATATTGTCCTTTTTATCAAGTAATTAAATGGAGTGATGACTCTAGATACTCAGTTGGGGGTAAGATCAATGGTTTTAGGCTAGTTTATGGAATTCTTCATATATATAGGATGTTACTTCTTCCTTTGGAACCCTGAATCCTTTATATGAAAGGATTTTACATCATTATTGTGATTTATTTATTAGTAACTTGTCACAATCATGTATATTATAAATTCTCGTTTGTATCATTCACACCACACGAGAGTGGTAATTATAATCAAAAAAGAATATGGGATGTATAAGAAGCCACGATGGAGAATAAATATACATTATTTTCAATGTTATATAATTTATTCCATGTATTTTTATATGTGATCATAGAATATTACATACCAATTTCCCTCCTGAAGTATATCATTTCAAGGATGATTTTATGGATAAACATTCTCGATTATCTCCTATGGGGGTGGTGGTTAATATTGAGTTACTTCCATGAGAATCACTTGTTTTTTTCAAAATTTTAGGATATATACTATAGGAAATTAGGAACTCAAGAGATATTTAGAGGACCTAGAATCTGAGGGTTTTATATACACTTGTACATCACCAAGGGGTTCATCCGTGCTTCTCACCCAGATAATAGAAAGACCACACTATAATTTCAGGTATTGATGATGGTTGAATTAGGTTATTGTTCAGAACAAATATCCATTGAATTGAATAGATGTAAAAATTTATTAATTAATAGGAGTTTTAGTTTTTTATAAATTGATTTTAGGTTAGTATGTCATTAAATGATGTTTATACCCTTAGAAAAACCACATATATCATTCCACAGAAGTCATGTCTTGTATGAGTGTTTGATAATGTTGTTTTGTCTCATGAATAAACATGCAGTTTCAATATTCCTTATAAATCATATTTTCCACCAATAAATGGTTTATTTTGTAATGGTTTGTGTGGGTGATATCATGGTGTATTCATAAAAATTAAAATATTATGACAAAAACCATCATATCATATTTGAATATACTAAAGAAAATTGGCTGTATTCTGAACTCACAAAATGCTACATTTGGATTGAAAAATTTCACTTCCTCATTCATATAATATAAGAAGATGAATCATCTGTGGATGTGGATAACGTGAAAACAATGGTTTCCTGGGAATAACCCAAAAATATTATTTTTGTACATATTTTCTTATTGATAGCTTGATATTGTAGGAATTGTTTTATGACAATTCACACCATGTCTCACCTTTTATAGTCTTGACTAAGAAGGTTATTAAGTTTAAATGGTCAGATGATTGTAAAAAAATACCTTCATAAATTGAAATAAATTCTTATCATTGTGATGATAATGATTCTACAAGATCCTAGAAGATTCAATATGATTTAATGTGAGGCATCAAGCATCATGATGGAAGTAGTTATGATGAGAGAGGATTGATTCATGGTGTAAGATCTCACTCGTTAACGAATCAGGAGTGGAATTTCCTAAAACATTACTTTGAGTTTGAACTATCCACTTGATCCATATGTTTTTGGAGAAGTTATATACTATGAGTGAACATTGTGGTGTACACTGACCACAATAGGCAAAAATACATATCCACTCATTATGACATCCATATTTGTCAAAAATTTGGTTTGAATAACTTTTGTAGGTTGATTTTGAGAATACATATAGACCTAGGAAAGGTAATTTTATGGATTATGATATGAGTAGTGAGATTTAAACACCATATGTAGTTCAAGAGGCCAGAAGTGAAAGAGAGTTGATGGACTATTTTCTGACATGCATCAGGAAGTGCGAAACTATTATGGGAATCATATACTCTCTTCATTATCATTGGCCACATCACTTATGGATAGAGTTAAAATGATATATCATTATATTCTTGATGTTATATTACTATGTGATAGACTTCCATGTGAGGGAGCATCTCATAATTGGATCCTAACTAAGGATGATAACTTTTGTATTCAGGTACAGATCTAGGTTTTTTCATCTTGTGAGTTGATTTTTTACAAAATCTCATACATATTTTTCTGCAGTACATACTAGTATTACAAATATTTACTTTTAATTCTAATACCAATATGTGTTTCTTGGATTTTAATGGGAAATGAACCGTTTTGTTACACATGGTTCTATCTAGCAGTAGGAAGAGGCATAACACCAGTGACCAATGAGACATTTACATCAATTACATATTCCCGAGTGAAATTGGTATTATGTCACCATGTATTTGTTGGTAGGATTTCTAATATTCAATTTTTTTATTTATGTAGTATGAGTGATCAGTGAGAGAGGTACAATGTTTTCCCACTTATTTCTTATTCAAGTGACATTTTCAGTTCTTGTCCTTGAATCGCTATGTTCAAAGGAGGCCAAAATTCATCATTGATTTCCTTGTACCATCGTATCAACAATGTATGTTCTATTAACAAATAAATTATTGTTAGTGTTGTATACAGATTTAGTTCATAGGTAAAGTTGAGTAAATTCTATCAACCGCATACTGATGGTCAGTCTGAGAAAAAGATACTAGAATTAGAGGACATGTTTTGAGTATGGATTAATCATTTTGAAGGTTGTTTGTAGAAAAAATTACCTTTTAATAAATTCATTTATAATAACATCACCCTAGAGATGATACAAATGTATACTTATGAGGCCTTATATAGAACATGATGTCTTTCACGCATATATTGGTTTGAGGTAGGAGGGATATTTTTACTAGGACATTATCTCATTCATTAGGCATTGGAGTAGGTAAAACTTATATGAATGTTTATGGATAAAACATATTCTAAGAAGAAATATTATGTTGATCATCTCCACCAAAATCTGGAGTTCATGTAGGAAAATCAAGAATTATTTCTTCTCCATTATTCATTCATCAATGAATTTACACGTAGAGATTGTTATCACCTAGATTCAGAGGATATTTAGAGTTTGTGGAGAGGTTTGTATCTATTTATTATCTTATTAAAATATATTATAAATACAACGATATGAATGACATTTTTCATGTCCCTAGATTACATTATTATAACTTATTCCTGCATCCTATCCTTTATCAAGATGAGGTTGAGTTTGATATTGATTATTCCATAGAGGATCACCCATTATTAGTGTTTTTATCATATCATGAAGGGTCTATGTTTCATGTTAGTTCCTAGAGTATAGGTTTCATGTAAGAATGGGAATATAAAGGATGTGTCCTTAATGGGAGAGGTCGATGTACATACATAGTGGAAAGAATTATTTAGAGATGATATTTAGTCGCCCTAATAAAGGAATCTATGGATGTGTTGCTTATATGAGGGTAGGTTATAACATCAAAAAAATAATGACAGATATAGATAATTCTAAATTTTGAATGATTTTTTTTATATTTATGGGAATTATTAACGTAGAATGTTGGTTTTAGGGGAATTTGGTTCTTGTTTAGATCCCAAAACAGCGGGTTTTTAGAAACAATGTAAGACACATAGTTAGAATTAACAATGTAACACAAAATTGAGACCTGTATATATTGAATCATGGTAAGTATAATAGTTTTGGAGAGGAATCATGGCCATTCAAAACATGAAATAATTTGTTTATGTTGAGAAAAATCAGTGCATTTTTTTAATAGTGTTCCTAGACATGTGGGGGGGGGGGGAAACATGGTTAGTAAGCACACATAGGTTGTGAAATAAATTTAATACTATATGCCTAACAATGTGAGAGGGTGCTACACCTAGATAGTGATGGCACTTAGTTGGTGCATAGTTTATCTATCCATTTTTTATCCATGCACCCTTTAAAAGTTCTTGAAATTGGCATTTTTGTATTGGTACATTAAACCTTATTACAACATTTTTTATTCACAAATCGCAAAACACCTCTCCCCATGGGAAACTCCTCTTCCCTTACAAAATATGTTCTGAGCAACCTCCTAATCATGGAATCCAAATCACTCATCCTTTATCACACTGGATTGTCATCTATACATTCATGTATCCTCTTTATGCATTACATAGTTTCTTTAACAAAATGGAATGTGATTTCTATGTTATCTAATAATCCCTATATTCATGGAATTTTACTATTTATTTAATCTATATGGTCTGATCATAAGGTAAAGGCTGATATAAGATGAGGAGTCAACAAACTATCTATGTTATGTGGTCTAATGAATATTCATAATGTTATAGTTGACTGTGTTGTCTGATGTTATGTTGAACACAATACCTATAATGAAAAACCTGTTGAATTATAATTTAACTTAATTAATTACAAGTACATAGATCTGGATAGTTCAAATCACCCAATATAACTTTTGGATGTCGTCTACCTTAGTTTGAAGCACCCCATTGGGGGTTTTGTCATAAATATCTATGAATGATATGACTGTACATGAATTTAAAATTCTTTATTTGGTGTTTTGGAGTATCACTCATATATGAGATGTTCAACATATCTAAATGGATGGTCCAAAACCATGCTCAGTCCTTATATAATATAATGAAATTGAATCACCATCACATGTGAGTTAGGAAAATGAGTTAAAAATAAAATTCTTCAACAGTTAATTTATTTAAAGATATAATTATATTATTCTGATTTATTATTACTACTTATTGTTAGTAAAATATCATGTGGTGGGAATAAATATTCTTGAACTATTAAAATATAGTTTGGACATGGTATTTTCTCTCATCATTTTTCAATATTTTTTATGTAAATCCTAATCATTAATGTGGATTTTTGGAAAAGTTTTCAACTCATGGGTTTATATTATTGTGTATAAAATTTTGTCTCAATGAATATAACATTGGAAATTATAATCGATGTCCTTGAATTGGATTCATTCATGATGATCCAGGCACCAATAAACATGACATGATGTTGCTTTTTAATAGTTATCACTGCAACCATAGAAGATGTTTTTATGTGTATCAGGTAGGAAACCATTCGGTGATATACTAAGGGTATACCACTTTCAGACTTATACTAGACCGTTAACGTCATATATTTCTTGGGACTTCATTTTTTCCATTTTAAATTTCTATATATGGACTCAGAAAGAATTTTTTATCAGTCCCAAAACATCCTTTTTAATGTATATATATATATATTACAATTTTATGTGTTCAAGGACATTATATCTTATGCCATAGTATATACATTTTTGTGGTGTCCCCTCAATTACATGAGCCAACATGTTTTTTAATATTGATACATTAATTATTACTCTAATTAAAAGTTTTTCATATTAAAATCAATGTATAGACAGTATTGTATATCATTTTTGGCGTCTTACCATATTTTAATTACACTATGTATGGGTATCCAGTTGATTCCTAGACATACATCATGATTTTATTTAGGTAACATGAGATACACCCAACTTGGGATACATGATTTTCAATAATAGTATGAAGTATGAGAAAAGAAGATCGTTCTTGTGCCTATGATCATATTGGTGATATATTTTGTCCTTTTTGTCATTTTTTACATCATGGATGGGGTATTCATACATGTTTCTCCCCTTTCTATTCCAACATTTTTAATATCATCATGATTTTATTATTTTGTATATTAAAATAAATATTTTTTATGTCAGTAACCTTTTTCAGAATTATTACTTCCATATTACCAATTATTACTAATTATTATGATTTATATCCATATAGAACCATTTTAACATACTCTGATAAAGAGGGAATAGCCTCCCGACTAAACCATCATTAAACCTCCCTATTTTTTCTTACATATGAGTTAACTAGGTTTGGGATGTTACTATGGTGCAACTTTTATGAAAATAACGTCACTCATATCACATTGGAATGGACACTTCACCATAGAACTTATCATAAAACAAAAGACCTTTATTTAAGACAGAATCATAAAAAATACCCTATAACATGATTAGATACATCAAATAAAATTTTTTCACCTCAATAGACCACGAATCAAATCCATAATAATTTTTTAAAATGTAATATTTTAATGAGTATGGAAAAAATTCCAATATTTCACTTCATCATTTAAAATAATGTAATTACTAGTTATTATACAATAAATTCAACTAAAAAATTAATAAAATAATAAAATAAATGAAATAATTATTATTTAATGTAATTAAATTTATTGAGAAATTATTATCTATCATTTTCCATATAAAAATTAGATTTGCATTAGTGTGTACATGCAGGAAAACACCTCCATGGAGTCCCATATCTAATTATCCATAAATATATTATATGGATGGTTTAAGGGTTAATTTAAAGAATAAATATTATAATTTTAATATTATTAATTTTCATAAAACATACAACATTTTCAATATTCATCATGTTTTGTGAAAAATGAAATCATAATGTGTTTGTATCTGAGGAATATCACCTCCACATACATGTTATCTCTTCTATAACCACACAACGAGGTTAGTTGTAAACAATTGACAACTATATATGATTACAAGGTGAAATATATTTCCTGAGAATGGTTCTACATAAATATTATGAAATTTTAGCTAACCTTATAAAATGCACTATTGATGGAAGTAAATCTCATGAAACATGCTCATCCTGGATTTTGATCTCACAAATCACACACAAATATTCAATATAAAAAATATAGGGATGATTATAAAATTATAAAATTATTTTAATATATTTTATAATTTAGGAATGATGATCCTAATATCGAATTATGGGTTCTTATGAAAATATTTTTAATTTTTTTTAAATGATTAGAATTAATAAAACATGATAAAAAATTAGTATTTATCTAGTAAAAAAATATTTAATGATTATAATTAAAAAATTATGAATAGTAATATATTTAAATAATGTTATAAGATATATCATTAATATAGTTAAATTTACAATAGAGTATATTAAATCACATTTATGGATATCAAGAGTTATGGTAGGGATATCCTCATCTCAATTTTATTCAAAAAGATATTCTACTTATTCAGCCCATATTTTCATATATATACCATCCATGGGTTTACTTTTAATATAAATATAATGAATTTAAATGGATGTAAAAATTTATCTTTTTTATTACTATGGAATTACATTTTTTACTTCATTCCTCAAAAAAATTATTGATATTTAATATAATTATCATTCTCTCATAAAAACAAATATTTATTAACTTTACATATTAAATATCACTATAAATGATCATATTTAATATTTTAAAATATAAATACGATTTTTATCTTGGAATAATTTAATTTCTTACTATCTTTTTTGAAATATATGACATGTCACTCCTTTTAATATGTATCTTTCAATAAATGTATATGTAAGATTTTGAAATTGTTTTCACCAATGACCAAACCTATATTTTATCTTAATCATCACATTACACCATATTAACCTTATTCCCCTTCAATGAATCATTTCGGAAATTTAATTACTTAGAGTATTTTTAGATACATTCTTTCAAACTTCTCAAAGTTTATATTAAAAAATGTGATACATATTAATTATCTATAAGATGATATTAAGAATTTTTTTCTATGGATTCATTTAAATTCAGTAATAATTTTACACATTAACCATAAATGATGTATCTCCCAAAAAGTTATATTTTATTAATAACAATCTTAATTCTTTTCATATATTCTAATTTTGGGTGATTTTATTTTTCATTTTCATAGACATGTGATTGATATCACCTTTTATAATGCCATTTATATATGATTTGAAACCCATTTTAATTACATGGGTTTTCATGATAGTATGAATTAATTATGTATTATAACACACATATATAAGGAAGATGGTAGTAGGATCACTTATAAAGAAATTACATTGGTTAAGGATTTGTACATCATGAGATAATGATTCTTAAATACGAATTTTGATTGTTTAATACATGATGTGTGGAAATTTTATTTTTCAATAACATGCTACATAGAAATTTTAATCAATCGAACTAATTTTGTGTAAATGGTTTAATTTTATCATAATTATATAATTTCCATTTTCATATATTTGTTCTATAGTTATATGTTATTCTATGTTTTTAGAACTTTTAATTTTTTAATTTTATTATTATTATAATCTATGGTAAATGTTTACCATCTCACACACTTATAATATAATGCATTTTTTTAATTTGGGATTACAAGATCTATTTTCTAGAAAATAGACAACTCTTATTATTTCATGATTTCCATATCATGTTTCTCTAATACTAATGTTAAAAATATTATTATATTATAAAACTTCATGAACTGATAATAATTTTTCCATACTAATAATTTGATATCACCCTTTATGAATTTTCCATTCCGATATTCTACAGATAACTATAACCTATTAAGAGACAATAAGGGTGTCTAGTGTGGTTAAATTATTTAGAAAGTTTCAAAAGTACTTTAAAATATGTCAATTATGTAGCTATTAAACAAAGACACTAAATAATTTATTCTAAGAATTATGTGATTATTATGATATATAATGATTAACTTATTGAAATGATGAAAAATAAATGTATATTTATCATGGGTCTTATCACCTAGTATCAAACGATTCATGTAATATATGTTTTTTACTGAAGTCGGGAGTGTGGGTCTGGGAAGCTTCAGGTGATAGGGGATCCTATCATCAGTGGAATCGAATTCTAGATAAAATTTAAAGTGGGGTGGTATATTTAGAAGTGAATTTTTTTGTTAGGCTTAGGATATTCAAAAGTCACTATCATTATGGCCCTCATTTTAACATGTTAAAATTCAAATTGAAATTTTATCAATTTCATTATTATTAGGAGACATGAATTGTTTATATGAAATTTTAGGTTGATTCGCTATGTTTTTTAGAGTATTTGGGAAATTTTTAATGATTAATGTTTAGTGCACAATTTACACAAACCATGATGAATCTCTTTGAAACTTTATATCTATTAGAATAGGAACTTGGATAGAAGCATAGTTACGGTGAATAGTTTATCAGACAATGTTTTCTCACATTAGAACATATGAATCTAATTCAAGTGTAAAAATGAAGGGTTGCGCCTTGGTTTGAAAACTATGTCACTAAACCTCATGGTTTTCTTAGAGAGGAATAAATCCCCACAAATTTTGTGCATGGTTTGGACAATATTGTGTCTAAACTCTGTGCATGGGTTGATAAAGATATAAAACAAACTAAAATGACCCTAACCCTTTTAATTTAACTATTTCTTCTATCTATTATCTATTATTATTGATCATATGGATTTCAAAGGATTAATAGGATAATTTCACCCCTTCCTAGTGTTTTTATTTCAACTGATATGGAGAAAATGGATCGTGGTATTTCAATGAATTTTTTAATTTGTCATTTATTGATAATGTTCCTATAAAATAGTCTCTATTACTTGGTCATATCAAGTTTTCTATGTTTTTATGGTCAAATATAGTATCATGGAAATGATATAATTATTTTTCTCAGATTGTTTGTAGATCATCATTATATCTAGAATGGTGGGGATTATCCTTAATTGTATTTCAGATCTTCCATGAGTGGAACATCTAACGAGGACTTATTGGTCAAACCATCATGAGTGAGTATAAAAAATATTATATTTTTATTATCAATTCTTGGTGACGTAATTGATAATGATTATGATCATGTATTTATTTTTTAAGATAGGTGTCCTCATAGATTATCAGTCAAGCATACATCAATTGATGGATTATCATTTATGCCACTATAGTTCTTGTTTGTACATTCATTGTTTCTTGTCTTTGGTTAGACTGTGAGACCCTTATACTAATATGATTGGTTACTTCAAAGATCTAGACCATGATTAATGGACCTTATCATGTAGTTTGGGTGAATATTATTTTGAAAAACATTGTACACTATGTGGCGATGAATATGTCATACAAAAGGAGACATCATGTTAGGTTTTTGAGTGACTAATTAAATTCAGATATCATAGTTTTTGAAATCTAAAATCAGAATGGATCCTTTTGGAAATTCATTATTGGCTGAAGAGGATTAACAAATTGTGTTGATTGAGTTATTTTTTCTTGTATATTTTTGAGGTAACCACCCCTGGGTTTCATGATATAGTCTACATTTTTATCTCCATATTTCAATTAGGATGGCATGAGTGTGTTTTATTTGAACATTGAATTGTATTTCATTTAATTAATTGGTTGAAACCATAGTATAAGTCATAATATTTTCATTATATCATTTCATTTAGAAGAAATATGCTCTTTTTTTGTACTATAAACTGGATGCTGGAATCCCTCAGCCTAGAAGATAAAATGGGTAGTAGCATTCTCATGTGATGATATTGGGTGTTGATACCTGTGAAGTATGCCCTGATGGAACATTATTGGGGGTTTCAGTGAACATGTGATGTGGCATAAAATATTAATAGTTTTCCAAATCATTTATTTGAGTTTTTAATTGTTTAATTAGTTTTTTTATCTCTTGTAAAATATTAACCCTTTTATAATTTTATAATTACAGGATTTAATTAATAAATTATTATAACTTAATTTTTATTTATGTCATTTTTATTAAATAAGTTTATCAATCACATGAGCCTCGGCCCAATGGGTGAGGACTCGATAAGTGCATATAAGAGACATGAGATCAAATCTGTGCGGAGACATATTTCTGGGTTACTATAGTAGTACTATTGCAAGCACTGTAGAAGTTATTGTTCCGTACTATAGCAGACAGAACTATTCATCCATCTTGGACCCTGGGCTACCATTTTTTTCCTCAGGTGCTCGAAGGCATTGGGTCCACCCAGTGCATTCGAGCCAGTTGTTTCATAAGGTTGTCGGGTCCCCATAGGGCCTTAGGGCCACCCCAAGGCCTTTGGGACACATAATGAAGATGTACCAGTTAGTGTACAAGGTACAAGTAAAAATATGAGGTTTAGGGAAGGCGCATCCACTAGAGGAGAGTGAACCGGAATTGGAATAATGAGAGGGTATGACATTGACATCGGTACTGAGCATGTGCAGCTTCACATAGGACAGCTAGTTGACCCCTTGTGAAGGTAGAGAGCCGATATCATAACACATTCTTGGGAGGTGAAGTTCCAAGTTGTCTTGTCTGGGTGATCTCCTCTAAGACCTATGGGTCATGTAATTTTCTCTAAGCCTTCGGGCTATGTAAAGGTTCCACCTCACTCCTTAAAAGGTGGACTATCAAAAATAATAAAAAATCAAGGCCTTTGGGTCATTCGGCCATGTTTTTAAAACTATGTTATTGGGTTATTTAATTTTTCTATTTTACTTCGATAAGTTAATGTTCTACTTATATAATATTTGGTGTTCTTATACTAATTAAATATTTAATATGATTCATTTATTTAATTTGAAAAAAAAATATAATTAGATTTTCAAAATTAATTTATATTTATAAACAATTTATTTAATTAATTTCTTCGTAACAATTTGTTTAATTATATTAAATTAATTATTTTCATTAAAATTATTAATTTCACATTAATTTTTATTTTTATTTTTTTTGGTAACAAAATATAAAATTTTAACATTACAATTAAATGAATTTTTATTTTATGTTTTATTTGTATTTAATTATGTAATTTATTTTATCATCAACAATTTCATCACGTTATAATGGTTAAAATTTTTTATTTGATTATTTTTTATTTCTTGTTTGTTTATTTGATTAATATGATCAAAGAAGTGTCACTGTTAGTTATTCCTCCCCCTTCATGCATCGGTGCCACTTCTGTTTCCTGCTTCAAAATTTCCCACCGTTTTCTCAATTTTGATACATGTCAACAGTGTGTTTATCTTCAACTCACACCACTCTTCCCAAAAAAACATGATTATTTATCGTGCCTTTGTCTCACATTTTCTTATTAATGGTGTCAACCTCAGTGCACATGCATCTAGTTCACATGTAACTCCTTTAGTCATCACTCCTTTTACAACTATATTATCAATCTCACAATGGCCAAACATCCCACCCCAATGAGATATTGTAACCACCAATTTCCCTAACTCAACTCGTCATCGCGGAAACATCCTTAAAGTCTGGCTATTATTGGTTTACGATCCAAGGAACTATTACCACGGCTAATCCACAATGACTCAAATTAAAAAATAGTTTCAACATAAACTATAAAATGAAAATAGATTTGAACAATTATATGAATCATTATTCTAAAGTGATTGATTTTTAGAAACCCCAACATAGATATATGAAATTGATAAAAGCTTCTTTCTGTCGTAGATTCAGTAGAGATACTAAGGATGTGAAATTCCATAATTGTCACTCGATACCAAACTTGAGGTTACCTTGAACTATTTAGGCCACTACGTACGATGTCTTCGAGGCGGTTCCACGGATGGAGGGCTCTTCATTGATCTGATGTAGAGAGTGGTAGCTAGGGCCTAATAAAGAGCTATGAAGATCCTTTTCACACATTCAGGATGAGCCACATGTCGCTAGATTGAAGGAGGAGCACATCTGGGGGTTTTCTACCAGACCATCTCACAAAGAGAAAAACCCCCACCCCCTACATGCACACTAAAAAATAGAGGGTATTAAATAAAAACAAATAAAAAACATGAAACATAATTACTTTATAAAATTATTCAAATATAATAATTTAGACTAAAATATAAATAAATAAATATTAAATGATTTTAATTAAAATATAAATAAAAATATAAATAAATAATTTGTATAATAAAATAAACTGTAAAACTAATTAATAAATTAATGTTTATTAAACTAAAACATTAATAATAACATAAAAAAATAAAATATGTAAATATAGACTAATAATTAAATTATAATTTAACATTATAAATAAAATAATTATAAATATAATGAAAAAATTAATAAATAGAATTTAGTAACTAATTCAAATAAATAAATAATAATTTATAATAGTAAAAATATTTAATAAATAATATTGATTTATTAAAATAATCAAATAAATAAATATTAATTTATGATTTTAATAATTTAATCTAATTAAAAATTATACACTTCAAAAAACATGTTAATAACATTTATAAATTAAGAAAACCTAAAAAATGTATATAAGGTTAATAAAAAAATTAATAAAATTACTAGTTAATAATTAAATATAATATTAAATTAACAAATTTTTATAATAATTAACGTTATGAAAATATATGTTACTAATAATAAAAAGTTTAAATAATTATGTAGTAAAAAAATATTTTACTTTTTATTATTTTCATAATTAATTAGTTATGTTAATTAAATTTTTTTATGTTTTACATTGTCTTATTTCACAGTCTATTTGTCTTTACAGAATCAAGAATCGCCCCAATCATGACTATGTTCACTCCGAATAATTATTCAAGTGTTATTTATGATGGACAGGTTAAAATGACATGATATGTAGACAAAAACACATGTATACATATACATGTTTAAGAAAAAAAATAAGTCGGTGGAGAATGATGGTGATTAGAAGAAGATGACAGTTGTATTACATTATAGAATAATCATTATTTAAGAGACATTGATTTTACAATCATTCGCACCCTCAAAGCAGAGAAAATGATAATGACCCAAAGAGACTTGGAGAACCACTCTTGGAGCCATGTGGATCAACAGGAGTAACAACAACATGTTCTTAAAGAAAGAGATTTAATCCCTTGTTCTTTTTTATTTTCTATTGTTACAATCATGTTTTTTAATATCTTTATATAGTATGATATTAGGAAAAAATATTTATCTCGATAAATTTAAATTTTCCGGGCTTATCATTAATATTTATCCATCTTCCTTTCTCTAACTAATTTAGAATTAATCAATTATAATGATTATGATTTTCATTTTAATCGAATCACAACTCATTGTTTTCAAATTGAAAATTTTCTGATCATTCGATGTGATTGATCTAGAATTAATTTATTAAAAGATTAATGTCATTAGAAAATGTACTTTTATGATTAGTTTAATTCCATAGATTTTTTGTATTGCAATATTTATAAGTATGATTGATTTCTGGAGTGGTGAACTCCAATAATAATTCTTCTATGTGTTGAATCTCTTTGTGAGGAAACATCTTCAATATATCTTGGGGTTCAACTCAATTAATAGTATTGAAAAAGTCATCATTTTAAAGCGGTAATTCATGAATTCATTATTGTATTTCTTGGTCTATTGTTTCATTTCATTTTTTCTTGTTTAGTTAATTCTATTTCCAATAGATACATAATCATTCTAGTCAATTTTCCGAAATCTTAAATTAATTTATTTTTCTTAGTTTTTTATAATACTCCCAATAGTATATATAAATAATAGGTAATTTAAAAAATATATTCTAACCCACTATTGATAGCATTGGGTTGTTTTAAAAAATAAAAATTTTCACCATCCTTCCATGTGGGTTCGACCCTACTAGCCACTATACACTAGCTATTATAACTCATAATTTTTTTAAAATTTGTCTTCTTTTAATGATCAGTGGGTGATGATTTTGAATGTTGGTGATTAGAAGCAGATTATATTAGTACTAAAACATAGTACGAATAAGATTGTGGAGATTTTCATTATACCATCATTCACACACATGGAGTAGATCAAATCTGAGAGACTCAATGAAGAACTCTTGGTGACATGAGGATCAACCTGATTAGTAGAAACACGACCATTGAGAGGGATTTTTTTCTCTTGGTCATTTTCAATTTCAGTTGTTGTAATAAATTGGTTTTTCTATCTATAATAAATATGATATTTGTCTAAAAAACATAGCTCAAGAGTTTTTAATTTTTCTGGTTTATCTTTTAAATTTCATCATTTGCATTTCGTTTACTAAATTAAAAATAATAGATAATACAGATTCAAATTTTCATTTTAATCAATTCACAATTCGGTGTTTTCAAATTTAGAATTTCAAGATCAATCAGCGAGATTAATCCTGATTTCATTTATTATAACAATAAATTAATTCTCAATTGTAGTTTTACAATGAGTTAAATTCTAATTGATTTAATTATCAAAATATTTAGTAATCTGATTGGTTTTTGGAGTGGAAAACTCCAAAAATCTTCTTTATGTTCAATCTCCTATAAAAGGAAATTTTTTATTTTTTTATGTGAGATTCAATTACAGGTAGTGACAAAATCATCTTTTTTAACAACTAATTTATGAATTTGTAAGTGCATTTCATGAGTAGTTTTTTTATTCTTATTTATATTACTTTTTTCTAATAGTTACATCATATTTCTAGTTTAATTCCAAAAATATTACTTCAATTTAGTTTTCTTAATGTAAAAAACCAAAAAATATATTAAAACTAGAAATGTTAAAAAATATAATCTCACCCACTCTTGATAATAATTGGTTGTTTTTGGAAATAAAATTGGTCACCATCCTTACATGTGTGTTCGACCTAGCTAGCCACTATACATTAGTTTTTCGAAACATAATTTTTTATACATTGAAACAATTTAATGTGGAGAAGGTCACTGTTTACCAACATTTTCAATGAAGTCTTCAACATTCCACACATTACATTATAAAAATTAAAAAAATAATATATAAAAAATCTAAAATAATTAAATACATTGCTTAAAAATTTATTCTTTGATTCACTATTTGTTTTGTCCTTACTGTTTTTTCTGTATTTTTGGTATTACATCACTTGTACAGATTTGAAATTTTGTTTGTGCTGAAATACATTTTTTATTTACAGTTTCATTTTGCAGAAGATGAAAAAATGATTTGTTAGATCCCTTGAAATGTGAAATTGATAAACACTGAACAACTCTTCAGAGGAAAAATAAAATTGGAATAAAAAATATAGTGGATAGGGATCCTAAACCTACAAATCAGAAAAACTTTCATCTCCCTAAACTCTTAGAGAAAAATGAAAGTCCTAGGATGAGGGAGTTCCAACTCCCTCAAGTGTCATGTTATCCTTCATTAATCAAACGTACACCATGAGACAGAAAATATGATTTTAAACAGTCTCATATTTCACTACTTCCATCATTTAATTAAATCTATAATTAGGACTCATTATCCAACATTAGAAATTTTTATAACACTGGGAAACAAAATCCACTATTAGGACCCACAGAAAATGAACTTCTGAGGAGTTTATTTCCATTTTTCCTTAAATGAAATGATAGAAACTTTTTTTATAGTCTTGATGAGATTATTCTTTTGAATTGGGACAATGTCTTAAATTTATTCATAATGAAATTATATACCAAAATAAATATGGGTGGATATAATACTATGATTACAAACTGTTACCAAGAGTATATAGAATCACATCATGAGTCATGGGATAGATTATGTGACCTTCTTAAACAGTGTCCCTAACATCAAATCCTATCCCATATTCCCAAAGACACCTTCTATGAAGGGTTATCCTCTTATAGTCAGAACATAGTTTATTAAGATATTGGTGGATGTTATAATGATAAGACTGATGATTAATTGAGAAAAATATTGAATAAACATTCATTAATTTCTCAAAATTAAAATTAATGAAGAATAAAAGTTATTAGAAGTGTTAATTGTGGTTCTGGAATGGAAATGAATACTCACGATCAACTTTTTGAAATAGCCAAACAACATCAATATTTGATGAACAAAAATTCCAATCAATCTAATTCCACGATGGAAGTCAAAACACTAACCAATATCTTATTGAATAATTTTCATAATGTGGAATATTCTATCACATTGAGAACATTTTACCTACATTGATATTCCATCACAACAACAAGAAGACTCAAATTTTTTTACATTTGGTTCTAGGAATCCTGTAAATTAAAATAAATTTTCAAATAATTACAACAAAAGATATATGAACCATAAAAACATTTCATTTAAAGACCAAGGTTTAACAATAAAACCTACTACAACTAATTACCTATACAAAACTAAGAAATATATTTATGATCAATAATTAGGTGAATCATCTAATTCATAAGGAAACTATAATGGAAAAGTGTATTCTAAACTAGATCTAATTTTAAATAGATTGAACTCTCATGATGAAATATTCAAAACACAATTTACTAAACATCAAGACCAATATGAATCTGATAATATCGAAAAAGTTGTTAAAATGAAACACATAGAAACACAATTGATCCAAATATCTAGATAATGTACTTCTAAGGATAAGGGTAGATTGCATAGTAAAATTAAACATAATCATAGAATGAAACCCAAGGATATTGTTACTAGATGTGGGCTTAATACTCAAACAAGAACATGAAAAAGACTCTTAAATTGCCCAAACTAAAATATTCATTGAATCAAGAAATAAAAATCCTATTTTATAAGAATCAATAAATCAACAAAAAAGTCAGGAAAATGAAAAAAAATATCCTATGAAACTAGAAGGGAATTTTTATAGAAAATAAAAAGAATAAATGGATTGAAAAAAGTGCTGAAGAAATGAGGGATATGCCCATTGTCCTTAAAAAATATTCCCCAACCATCCCTTTCCTTGAAAAAGAACAACCTCAAAGAAACAACAGAGCTGAACATCTTTAGTTTTGTGGTATTTTAACCAAAATACAAGTTTACATCCCTTTCATCAAGGATTTAATTTAAATCCCATCAAATCATAAATCACATTAAATTATTATTCCCAAAAAACACATGATGAATTTTTGACCTATAGCCTCACTGAACTGTGTACTGTTTTTCTCCAATATAATATCCCACATTAACTCAAACACCCATGAAGATTTGTCATACCATGTACCTTAGGTAATTCCTGTCAACTAAACTAAATGTGTGGCATAGATATAAGAAATAATCATATCTAATAATAACTAAGTAAATAGTTGATATTGGGTGATATTCAGCCGACCAAAGTCATCCTTCACCTTTCTGGACATTCGTTAACTCATCTACTAGGGCAGGTGGATGATTTGTCTATTAGAGTGGGTTTGATTTTTATAATAACTGACATATTAGTGTTTGATATGGAGTAGGACCAAGTCATTCACATCATTCTGGGTAGGCCTTTCTTTTCCACTGGTGGAGCTATCATATATATGTCTAATTTTTAACATATCTTCAAAATTAGAGACAATAATAAGTTTTTAATGTATTTTCGAATGTCCAAGGGCCAATATTCCCTATAAATTGTTAAAAAATAGGGTCCTTGGAAGCAGAAAATGTACATGAAATGTTGGAAAGGTTTTAAAATAAATCCTCTATTGAAGAAATCAATTTGGAAACTAAAAGTCACGATTTTCCTATTTCAATTACTATAGTATCCACTAAAACAATGAATCTAAATTATTCCTCATAACTAGACAACTATCTAGTTTCTCCTATCAATGAAGATGTGCGGTGTGTTTCTGAGAATTAGAATAACATGGGGGAATTTGAAGGTGGCTCATCTATGACCAAAACATCTGAACATTTTTATAAACATTTGGGAGATCATATTTAACAACCTGTATATTTTTTCTTGGTAAAACTCTTCAATTCAAATATGGAAAATGTGGACAGCGAGCAGTCTACTGTGGAAAACAGTGCTATAAATTCAGAAATGGAATCAGAAATTGAAATATTTCATCATATAAAAATTTTTAAAGGTAAAATATTAAATAAAATAGACCCCATGCCACATAGTCCTTAATCTAGTAAAAAATCACCCATCCTTTAACATAATCCACTTCCAACATATCTAAATTATTTATTTTTAGGTGAGAATTCCACACTGCCAATTATTGTTTTTGCTAAGATGAATGTTAATAAAGATGAATTATTATTGAGTGTTCTTAAAATTTTTAAATCATCCATAGGATATACCATATCAAATTTTATGGGAATTAGTCTTTCATTATAAATTCATAATATTTTTATAGAGTTAAACCATAATCCTGGGGTGCAGTCTCAAAGAATATTGAATCTCAATATGAAATAGGTTGTGAGATATGATTTAATAAAACTTCTAGACACTGAATTATATGTTGTATTATTTAATTTACTTGGGTCAACTAGGTCCGAGTACTCCCAAAGAAATAATGTTTCACTATTTTCATAAATCAATAATATGAATAAATTAAATACATGAATTGAATAAAATGGAGAGTATGTTTATATAATAGGATGATTATTTCATCCATTAGTAAGGACCATTTTCTTATGCCCTTCCACGATAAAATTCTTGAGAGGATTACTGGGAATGATTTTTTTTTGTTCTTAAATGGGTATTCTGGTTATAAACATATTTCAGTAGCTCCAGATTATCTAGATAAGACTACATTCACATTCAACTTTGGGTCATTTTCTAACTATATGATTCCTTCTAGGTTATGTGGTGCCCGTACTACCTTTCAAAGTTGTTTTATGGCTATTAATTCTAATATAATTGAGAATATCATAGAGGCTTTAATGGGAGACCAATATATTGTGGTTAGTACATTTGATACTTTATTATGAAATAAAGATTTAGTTTTAGAATGTTGATTAGATTCCATCATAGTTTTTAACTAGGTAAATGTCAATTTATCATCAATGATGGGATATTGCTAGAACATAAAGTGTCAAAGAGGGGTTTAGAAGTTGACACTGAAAAAATATAAGTTATTAAAAAACTACCAACTCTTAGAAAAGTTAAAGGTATTTTAGGTAATCTAGCTCAAACAAGTTTTTACTAGAGGGTTAAAAACCCTTTTCCTGAATCACAATGTCCTTTTGTACATTTCTCATCAAAGATGCCCCATTCCATTTTGACCAAAATTATTTTGAATCTTTTAATCTACTTAATGATAAACTTAATTCATCACCAATAATTTCTTTACATTATTGGAAACATCCTTTTGTGTTAATGTGTAATTCTAGTTATTTGGTTGTTAGTGTGTTCATATGAAATTGGAGAGATATGATGTTGAATCTGGTTAATTATGCTACTAGACTAATTGATGAGGATCAAATAAATAATAATACTACTAAAAATGAGTTTTTACCTATGGTGTTTTATTATGAGAAGTTTTTTGAATAACTTTTTTGTTCTAAAGATATTAGATTTACTGATCATTATAGCATAAAGTACTTGCTATCTATGAAAGAAGCTAGTCTTAGGCTTATTATATGGATTCTATTATTATTGGAATTTGAATTATAAATTATTTACAAGTAGGTAGAAAAGAACATTATTGTTGATCATCCTTCTAGGCTTCCCCATTCTCATTGAGAAGATCTAAGGGGTATTAACTCTTCATTTCATAATGAAAGGATACTCACTATCTCAAAATGGCAGTCCACGTGGTTTTCATGCTATTACAACTTTCTATGAAAATGTGTCTTTCCCAACAATCTATCCAATATCCAATGGATGAAATTCATTTCATAACATAAGTACTATCCTTGTCATGATCCTTTTCAATTAAGTAGATGTGCTGATTATATTCTTAGAAGGGTTGTTCTAGAAGATAGATGCAGGCTATTTTATAGAGTTTTCACTCCACAACTTGGGGAGGACTCCATAGTGGTGAAAGGACAACATAAAATGTTCTTCATGCTAGTTCTAACTTGTCTATCTTATTCAAATAAGCAAGGAGTTATATTGTTGTGGGTGATAGGTGCCAATGGTTAGGAAATGTTAGGACAATGAAGAAGACACCCCAAAAGTGTATTCTAGAAGATGATATTTTTTATGTTTGGGGTTTATATTTCATTGGTCCATTTCTATCGTATCATGGGATTGAGTACAATTTAGTTGTTGTAGATTATATTTGTCTGTTGGTTGAGGCACTTGCACTACCCAACAATTACACCATTAGTGTCAACATGTTTGTCAAGAAGAATAATTTTTCATGATTTGGTGTTCCCAAAGACTTTATTTTAGATAATGGAACACATTATATAGACTACAAGTTTATGGATTTAATAGAAAATTATGTATGCACCCATAAGACTAGTACCACATACCATCTATAGTTTATTGGAAAGGTGGAAATTATTAATAGAGAACTAAACAAATTCTCGTAAAAAAATCGCTCACCCTAAAATGTATGGTCTATTAATTTAGATGATTCTTTGTGGTCATATATAACAACTGTTAAGATCCCAATATCAGTGTCTCTATATAGTATGTTATTTGGGAAATGATTTCATTCGACAATGTAGTTGAAACATAATTCATTTTGGGTAGTTAAGGCATTGAATATTGATTTTATGGTTTCTAGTGAGAGAAGAATACTTGAGTTATGTGAACTAAATGAGATTAGGAGAGAGTCATTAGAAAATTCTAAAATTTATAAAGAATGTTCCAAATTCATTCTTAATTATTTCACAAAAACCATAGAATTTAATCCCTGACAAAAGGCCATACTCTTTAATTAAGACTTATACTCTATCCTAAAAGGTTGAAATACAAATTTTATAGACCAATTACAATAGTTTGAGGGTTTAATATTGGATCTCTATAGATTTTAAGTGAGGATAAAAACCATTTTTTGTGAATGGGTATAGAGTCAAACTCTATTTTAAAGAAAATACATTGGAAATTGTTTCCATAACTATTGTTGAAAACTAAATCTGAATAATGTCTTACTAAAGACATAAAACTCTGTGCATCATGGGAGTCAACAAATGGTTCTTGAGTGGTCATTACATTAGTTAATTTTTTGTATTTAATAAAGTGATATGGGTTTTATTTTTGTAATATCTGCCTCTATTGGAATTTTTTTACTTGGACTTCATCCTCTGTGTATTTAGGGTAGGATAGTGTTGTTTTCATAATGTAGTAGAATTCCCATGGTGGAAAATTAATTTCAAAATTTAATATAGGTAAGTTCATTCATTTTATCTTTTACAAACAAATTATGGTCCATTCTACATTAAAAAAAATTCACTAATTATTATCAATTACACTAGTGTCCTTGATACATAAATTTACTATAGATGGAAAAAATTCTACTTTAAATGTTTGATGCTGTTGGAAACATTCAACTAAATTTGTCTCTTAATACAAATTTTTGATGCATGTCACTATGATTGATATTTTTAATGTTCTTCTTTGTTGAATAATTGATTTTCACTATGTTAAAACCTCTTCATTTATACAACTTATATGTGCACGATTTTCGATATATTGTTGTTATTATATGTGTTCTTCTTGTTTTAGTGGGTTGTGTATCATGCACTTATTTTATTTTATTGAATATCCAACTAAATCTCTTCATTTAATATTCTATCACCAATTTTACAATGTAATTATGTTCATTGAAAACAATTTTAATTTAATTTAAATTTTTTGTCAATGACTGAAATTATAAATAATGTTAACATGTTTTAATGTAGTTATTGTCGAAAATAAAATTATTTTAAATTTAAATGGGACCCTTAAACATGTCACTAACCTATATTATTAAAAATATATTTTGAAAAATAATTTAACAATTATTTTCTCCCCCCCCACTGAGTTCAACTTTGGGGGAATAGTTTGTTTTTAAATATGGGGGAGGGGTTTAATTCTATACTTAGCTAAAAAGTGCGTAATGTAATCCCATCAATTCTCACCTCTCATTAATATTTTGGTAAAAAATGGTTAATTTTTGAAATTCTTTCACATATTGAGTCGTTTTAGGGTTTATATTGTACTTTAATTATATAATTCCAAAAAAATACCATATTATTAGGTAATACATGACTTGAATATGAATATTTTGATGATGTATGATTACTAAGTGAATTTTTTTAGTAATTTTAGGAATTTTATATCAAGAAACTATATTTGATAGTGATATAGGATACTTGTTATTGGGGTTGAGATCATAAATTTTGGAACTAGAGTTTTTGAACATCTTCCTAGTGGATTCATTATCTTTTAATTATTAAAAATAATCACTTTAGTGAGACAATTTGAGTGGTTCTTATATTAATCTTTTGAAACAAGTGTAAAATGGGAATTTGGTATACCATGGTAAATATATGATAATGTAGGTACAAGGTGCGTTACTATTAACTAAAATCCCTATGTACACTGTGAATAAGCGCATATGAATAACGTATATCACAAGATACATGGCTTGAGAAAATTAAAATAATTTTTCTAGGTTCAAAATTGAGTTCATTAAGGTGAGGTGAAAATGAACACCATATGAACAAATGGAGAATTGGATTATGTGGGATTAATTTATGTTTAATCAATAAAGTGATTAAAAAAATGTAAATTACATGAAATTCAAAGTACAAGGTTTTTTTGTTTAGTTCTTGACCCCACCAACATTTTATATGTTATAACTCTTCAATTTAAAACATGGATTTTTATTGTAATGAGTAACTATGAACAATCATATATGAAGTAAGACATCCATAGAAATGAATGATTATATGCCCTTTTAATTACCATGAGAGTATTTTATGTTAGGTAGGATATAATTTTGAAATTATTCTTCATTATCCTAATGATAGTTTTTTGTCCTTTGATTTTTAATTGTTAGACATGATATATTTTAGAGTTGTTTTATAAAAATACATTTAAGTTTTTTTAATGATCATAAATATTGAGATTGTTTGAGGACAAACAATTTCAATGTGTGGGGAATTTGATGGGGCCATACATTTATATACTTTAAAAAATCATTTACTTATGTTTTTAATTATTTAATTAATAATATTTTCGTTTTTGTGTTTAATATTTACACTATATATGATTTTTGATGTAAAATAATTAACTACTAATTTTTTATAACTTATTTTCTATGTATGACCTTTTAATTAAGTTTATAAAAAAATTAGGTTATTTAATTATTATATTCATATTTTATAAGTTAACATTCTCCTCAGATAATTTTTGTTGTTCTTGTGGTTAATAAATAATTAATCAAATTTATTTCTTTAATCTAAACATTATTATTATTTAATTTTTCATGATTTAGTGATTTTTAATAAAAAAATTATTTAATTATGTTTATCTTATCAATTAGTTTAATTCTACTAAATTACAATTTTTAATTTTATTAATTTATGATCAATTTGCATTTGCACTACATTTTGGTAATTTAATAAAAATATTTTAACATCATCATTAAATCAATATTATTTTATGTTTAACTTATATTTAATTTTTTAATTTAATCTCTCAACTTTTTCTTCATTAATTTATAATGTTGATATTTTTTCCTTGATTATTGTAATTTTTAGTTTAATTATTTGATTAATATGATCAAACTAGTGTCACCGTTCATCCTCTTCCTGCCATCATTGATGCTACTACTATATCCTACATCAAACTGTCTCACTATTTTCTCATTGGGGAGACATGTTATTGATGTCTACGGCCTCTACTCACATCTCTCGGCTCATAAATCTTTCGTTCTTTCCCTCTGACTTTGTCTCACCACTTTTTATTAATAGTGGAACCCCCAGTTCCCCTGCATTTAGTTCAACACACATATTCCACAGTCACTGGTACATGATTCTATTTTTGACACACCACTCCCCTGAAAACTATCTCATTGTATTCACTGACATAAAATTATGTTTTTATTAAAAAATAACTTTTGAGGAGAAAGTGTTAAACCAAGATGAAATAAAAAAAATAAACACAACAGTGCCTCAAAATCCAATATCATTAAAACCAAACACATTCCTATTAAAAATCAAGGAAAAGTTTAGATTAATAATAATAATCTAATATCATTAGAACCATGGATGTTGATCCAAACCAAATCCAAATCCAACCAATTGCACAAACCTCACCATAAAAAATCAAACATGAAAAACTCAAAAAAAACTGAGTCAGAATGCCTCCCCCTCGGAGTCACGTAGATCGATGGGCGAGCTGCACTGGAAACTGATGAAGAACCTGGTCGTGCCAGACAATCCAGTAAACCATGAAAGAGTCAAGCCTCGTCATCGTGGAAATAAACACATTCTCACCTGAAAATAGATGACACTAAGCAAGTTTCCTTCAGAGTGGTGAGCCACACCAAACCATTCAAATTAGCACTACTGAGAAGAGAAGATGACGAGACCCGCCGAGAAGATGGATCTGAAAAAGGGAACCGGATGCACAACCACACCTACACTGAGCCGAGACTAGGGGAAGCCTCTGCGAAGAGACTTGTCCAGAGGGGGGAGGAGAAATGGGACTCGAATAAACACTAGGTGCCCCTGGTTTGGGAGAAGAAGCCGCTCCAAGGCAGGTTCCCTGGTAACTAATAACTAAATTATATCATCTCATTATTCTCACAACATTTAGACATGTCACTGCAATGACATGTTTTCACCTCTCATTTCCCAAGAACATCACGTTTAAACCACCTTGAACAATCCATGGATAAAGAGTTCATTGTAGACCTGATGATGAGATCCATATTTGAGGCCACCAGAACCGCTATGATGAGCCATTTTTTACCTTCAGGATGAGATGGATCCATCCCAAGATAGAAGGAGGAGTACATCTAGGGGGTGTCGTTGGACTTAGTCATAGATAAACAAACCCCCTCCTTATGTGCTAAAGAAGAAGGGGGTGTGGGTGTAAATTAAAATATGTAAATTACAATGAAACATGAAACATAATTAATTAATAAAATAATAAAAAATTTAAAAAATATTATATAAAAATATACTAAAATAAAAAAGAAAGAATAATAAAAATATAATAATAATATAAATTAATATATAAAATAATTAATTATTTAGATAAATATATAAAACAAATTAATAAAATAATTTTTATTAAATTAAAACAATAATAATAACCTTTAAAAAATTAAAAAATTTAATATAGATTCATATTTAATTAAAATGAATATTTTAATAAAATAATTATAATTATAAAGAAAAAATAAATAAATAAAATTATTTAACTAATTCAACTAAGTAAACAATAATCTAAAATTATAAAAAGGATTTAATAAATAATATTGATTTAATAAAATAATAAAATACATAAATATTAAATTATGATCTTAATAATATTTTCTAATAATAAATTAATAACATAATAAAATAAGTTAATAACTTTTAGAAATTAATTATTCCATAAAACATATCAACATATAAATTTTTAATAAAATAGTTTAATAAAATAATTAGTTAATAATTAAGTATAATTTTAAATTAAAAAAATTTATAATAAATAACATCAAATATGTATAAGATAATTTTCATAATATGTTCAATAATTAATCAGTAAAAAAACTTTTATATTTTTTATTATTTTATAAATTAGTTAGATAATATAATTAATTATTTTACATTTTAAATTATATTATTTCATGCTCCATATTTATTTTTAGATTCAAGAGAGGATAGAATCATGACATCGTTCACTCCATCTAAATATTTTGGAGTTAGTTAAAAGGGAATGATTAAAATGTTGTGTGATGCAAAGAAAAAAATTCATGTGTGTGGATGCATAGTGAAAAACAAAATTAAGTCCCTAGAGAATAATGGTGATGGGATGGAGATGATAGTTTTACTAAAACAGAGAAGTATCATAATTGAGGAGATATTAATTCTTCCATCATTAACACCCATAGAGTGGAGAAAATTGGAGATAATCAGAGATCCACTCTTGGAGACCAGAGTATTAATAGGAGTTGATGTAATAAAATCATAGAGAGGTTGATTTATTCCAATGTTCTTTTTCAATTTCTCATATTTTCATCAAATTATTTTAACATGGGTAATAAAAATGTAGTAGGATAAGAATTATATCTCGAGAGTTTTATACTTTTTATAATTAATCTTTTATATTTCACCATCTTCTATTATTTTTCTAAATTAGAATGAATCTGCGAGGATGATTCTAATTTTCATTTTAATCGATTCAAACCTCAGTGTTTTAAAATTAATAATTTCCATATTGATTGGAGATATTTATATTCACTACATTTAAAGGAACATTAATTTCATTAGAAATTGGAATTTTATGTTGAGTTAAATTCCAACTATGTTTTATCTAAATATTTAGCATTCTGATTGGGTTTTGGAGTGGTGAACTCCAAGAATCAATATTCTGAGTGTTTAACCTCTTGTTGAGGGGAATTCTTCATCATTTCTTGAGATGAAATTTAGTTAGGAGTAGTGAAGGAATCATATTATTAATCCAATAGATTAAGAATTACTAAGTGTATTTTTTGAAATGATTTGTCTTGTCCATATTTTTGTTTAGTTTTCTATTTTTCATATAGTTAGATCATCTTTAATGTTTAATTCACAAACTTTTAGTTCAATATATCTTTTTAAATGACTAAAATAATACAAAAAAATTATTAAAAAATATGAATGTTAAAAAATATAATCTCAGCCACTTTTGACATGAGTGGGATGTTTTTTACAAAGAAAATTGGTCAACATCCTTCCCTGTGTGTTCAACCCTACTATCCACAGAAAATTAGTTAATATGAAAAATAAATTTTTAAACATTGACTAATTTTAACTATGAGTAGGTCAACATAGTTTGGGTTGTGATATTTATAAGGTTGAATATTTCCCATAAAAAGTTTCATTGGGGCTCTATCTATTAAATCTCACCTTCATATTCATCAATAGAACATTCTAGTGATGAAATCACCCTTATACGCTCTGATAAATTGGATTCACAAGGTATAATCATATTAGTCAGTGGAATTTCATATTCCATATATTTCAATTTGTCTTTATCATACCCCTTAGTATATATTAATGTTAATTTTTATTTTACTATGAAAATAATAAAATTGGTTAAGATTATTAATGATCATTTAAATCAAATAGGATAATATCATTAAAAAATAATGAAGGATTTTCATCTATATTTTATAACTACAATTAATTTAATAACATAAAATAGAATTTATTTTATGTAATTTTTTTTGTATAAATTCATCCCCCAATAAAAACTTTCTCCCTAGAAATTTTTATTTTTTTCAACTACAACATATTCGGGAAATTATTTTCTATTTATTATTCGAGTTACGATGTTTCTTCACTAGAGTTTTGTTTCCCCCACTACTCTTTAACTAATTTAGTTTATTGTTTTTTATAAATTTGTCTCTACTAACTGAGATAATTATTGAAATTTCCTTTTGTAAATGTTGTTCACTAAGTGTTCCACCTCTTTATTTAATACATGTTAGGGGTATCAGATATACTTCTTCAAGGGGGATACATGGAACACATCATATAGTTTTTAAAGGTTGTGAATGATTTCTAGTTTCTAGTCTACTAATATGATATAATCTAGGATATCTCAAAGGGTTTTATGTTTATTCAACTAAATATTGTACTATTCATACAGCAGATGAATTTATTCCACGGATATATATAAAATAGAATGTTATCTCAGACCATAAACCCTATGCCTCACCAATTATTTCCTACATGGATTTCTTTTATAGATTTTATATGAAATTTAATGGTTTGAACTTTTTTTTGGTATATTTTATATGATCAGGTCCCATATTCTTATACTCATCATCATCATCCAATCATGTTGGAATGTAAGACATATTCATATATAAAGCCACAAATGGTTATATTTGAATGCTATAATGGATTCTATTATTATTTAAAATATCCAATATGGTAAGGAACTGATCTCAACATCATTTTAATTACATTGAAAAAGCAATCTATATATCTTATAGATTTTATATTGTTCTCTTACAATGACCATCCATCATAGGGTGATAAGAAGTACTCAAACTCACCTCAGAATCCAACAAAAATTGAATGATTCTCGAGAACCTTAATTTAAATCTCATATAACATTAATATACAATTAAGTGTTTCATCCCATGTTTTTTTTAATACATCTCTTATGTATATCGTGGTGTGTTAGGGATGAAATAACTCTTTATTTATGGATAAAAAAGTGATTACATGATATGGTGATTGAATATCATCCGTATAATTATATATCCCATAGATGTCTTTGGGAGCCCTATGAAAAAAAATCCCTGATTTCATTTTCAATTTCCATACAGATTTGGGAAATTATTTTATCAAGCCCTTATAATTTCATTGGTCTTCCATGACTTATTCTCAAACCTTTTTTCTATATAAAAATTCTACAATATCTCACTTCATATTTTCTTAGAAGACGTTTTTCTTCATATATCGATAAATTATAATGATTCTTGTATGAATGGATAATGATTAGCTATTCTCGTTATCCATAATATACCACATTAATTTTATTTTATATAGGACACATTTCTAGGATCCAAATATCATAACATCATATTTACAAAAATATAACTCCCAAATAATTCGTGCTTTTTTATAAATCCTCATATCTTTTTGGTCCTACAAGATCCTATAAGGAATTTATTCTTGTGAAATGTTTTTAGAATTATAGAAATAAGTCTCCTTCATTATTCATATATCCATCAAATTTATTTCCACGAATAATAGATCCCATTAATTTCACATCCTTAATATAGTTTTACATGCCATCAACTCGAAGCATTTACACATTCATCACCTTCTTTGGATAGAAATTGATTAAAAATAATTATCCATTACAAGATATAATAATTTTTTTGGGCACATATTGAGATTGTTTATTATGAATATACACTTCAGGCATTTATGATCCGTATATACATTACAATTCTCTTTAAAATGTTATGTTTCCAAATGTCGAACATTATAATAACTATATAAACGTCTAGATCATGCATTGGATATTTCTTCTCAATGATCAATAATTATAAGGAACATAGGCTATCAATTATTTATCATTCATTTATAAAAATACTCAATAACTTTTTAGATTAATCATTTTTTATAACAAATAATTCCCCACTAGTGCGTAATGTGATCACATGTGCTTTTTTATCCTCTTCTTTAACTACTCAATTATATCCATATATTCATTGGTAAAAAAAATTCACACCCATCCATTTTACAGTGGGTAGTGGTCCTAAAAATCATGAAAAATATCTCAGAAATTGATTTTTACTACAATATTAATCCACCAAAACTATGAATCTTTATCATAAGTGTTGTTTGGGGTCATACCTCAATTCAATTAATTTTTTAAGAGTCAAAAAATATCCCTTTAATAATGATGAAATTTCTCTACGAGTGTTACTTTCTTAGTCTAAAACACAAATTTAGTATATATAACATAAAAATATTCAATCTGAAATGTATTCAGTACTGTAGTTAAATGCACCTCAGGTTATAAAATACTTTTAGAGTTGACGATAATGTCATTTAAATATACTACAATATGTTTTTCAGGGTAATCCATAAAAATCTATTTTTATGTCTTTAGAGATAACTGGAGCATTAGTGAGTCCCAATGGTTGAACTATTAAATCATTGTGGTCGTACCATATATGAAAATATGTGATTGGGGCATCGTCATTAATTCTGTATATTTTAAAATTCTATGTTTAAAGATTCGGCTTAATGAAGTATTATGATGCATTACGTTGATCTAAAAAGTGATCAATCCATGGAAGAGGACAAAATTTCATTATCATGATCTTGTTGATCTCAAGATAATCAATGGAGAGGTGCCTTAATTAATAAAACTTCTTGATAAATATGACCCATGCACTCATTGGTGATGTACATATATGTATAAACCTTTAATCCATATTCCCCTATGGTCTCTATTTAATTTCCTTATGTTCTACAGTTTCTACTCAATATGGGGTCTTGGATATTCGAAATATTCCTATTATAATCTCGATTGAGAAGTCAACCTCATACCTTGTAGTATGAGTAGAAAATTAATTAATAAATACATCCACATATTCCCTAACAATGGGGATATCATCAAAGATGATATTTTCTATATTATTATTCATTTTATCGTGATATTATTACCCATAAGTCATTTATATCCACTCATTAGATGATGACAACAAAGTATATGCCTCCTCCTCCATTAACTTGTATATAATTAGATGGTGATTCATGATATGTTTAGTGATTTCCTTCTCTCAGAAATTTTCATTTGATATATATGTTGAATGCCAAGAAATACCTATAATTTCATGGAATTCAAAAAAAATGGAGATTCACAAGTTTTTTTGATGTTTATGATAAAAATATGTATAGGGAAGAAGTTTAATACTTGGGATATAATAAATTATCCATTTTTGGTATTCACATGTGGTACTACTTCTATATTTTAAGATGGTGTATGAATAATTATACCACTCTTACTTGACATAAAATCATATATTGAACAAGAATAAAATAGTTTTTACACAATTATTGAAGAAATAACCATCATACCATTCATCATTTCATTTTGTAGATCAACCTCATTAGTTTCAAGGTATAATATCACCCTTTATCAAAATTTCAAAATGGTTATTTACATCAGTTATCTTCGACAAACCATTACATAGTGAATTGATATGAATGGTGACCATTCTTAATGCAGTTCAAACATTGTATAGTATGCTATATATTGAATAGGTTGTTACATTATTCCATCTCATTGGTCTATTTCTACCATCAACATTCACTATCTAGGCTCCCTAACTTCCCAATCATATATCATTCCATGTCCCCGTCATTGAATTTGTAGGATGTTTTTTCCCACGTATTTTATATTTTAGATGAGAGAATTTCTTCCCCCATGATATTTTATGGTCAGAGTAGGACACTCAAGAATGATGGGGTGATTTTATTTCCTATATAATTTTTTGAAAAAATTTTATTTAAAAGATTCACCCAAATAAAATTAAAATATTCTAGTTAACCAGGGTAGAATGATTATAATAGATAAACTATTCAAATAATTTCCCAGAAGATTGATTAATTCCTAGTAATATCAATATAAGATATTGTTAGATCATTTGAAACTAATCTAATAAGTCAATATATTTATAACTATTCTCCAATACTAACTGTCAAAGTAAAATTTATTTTTCCAAACTATGATTTAAGAGAGGGAAAGTATAAATTTAATGTAATAATGGATAAATAATGTTGTTCAGTCTCATGTCGAGTCCTAATCCACTTTATTTAGGGATCACCTACCACCAAACAATATATATAAAAATATTTTATCGACACACTGGATCGAGGTTAACAATAATACTTATGACAATCCAGGGCACAATACCTCTTCCACTATTATATGTGGGAAAACAAACAACAATGTCACACAAGACCTCATCTATACTTTTACGTGGGTGAAACAAGGTGTTAAAAAATTTTGAGTGAGGATATCATGTATCCTCCAATTTAGTGCAAGACACAGTGTGTGTTTTAATACAGATACACACACTAATCGAAGAATAATAAAACAGTACGAAACAGAGAAAAATGTAATGATATAGAGTTTATATGGATTTAGATGTCATGAAATGTAGCTCTGGACTCTTTAGATGTAGTAGATGAAATGTTCCATTCCTCTTTAGAAAATAGAGTTTCACGAGTTGAGTGCTCTATTTCTTAGCGTTCCTTGATGTTCCTCCTCTTCTTGGAGTTACTGCAAGGATGAATTCATGATGGAACACATCAGTTACTTCTTTGTTTACTACCATCAAGAATTTAAAATTATTACATCAATGTATTCTGTGTCTATGGATGTTCTTGTCATTTTTCATGCAATCCACTGGTCGTGTATTTTATCTAGTGCCATTATTTTATTTGAATATCATGTGATTGTGTTGGAGCTGACAAGATTCACTATCTCCACTCCTCGTACCTCATACTTACTACTAATAGGATTGTAAAATAACATTAATGGTTTCAATGTCATTAAATGACTAACATATGACTGTTAGAAACAAATTTTTACTTAAATTGAAAAAGGTAGGAAAATGGTTTAGTCTATAATGGTGTCACAATAGCGATTAGATAGTCATAGTGAGATAGTCATGGAGAGACAGTCACAATGATATAGCCCTGATGAGACTATTATGGTGAGACAATCACTATGAGTTAGTCGCGGTGAGAGAGTCATGGTGAGAAGGTCATTGTGAGACAGTTATGGCCCCATAGTTTCATTGAGATCTAGAACCAGTAGCTTAGTTATAAAGTCTAGTCCGTTGTGAATTTTGGAACGTGTAGTAAGACTCCAGTGTCAGATAAATAGTGTATTAGGTAATGGTGTCATGATATCTTTAATAATTTAGAACTATGTCTTGTTACGGTGTCTTGGAAACGGTTGCAAAGAAATGGTGTTAGGTCCTTTGCAAAAATCTATGACCAGTACCAAGGATACGATGTCACAGAATTTGTGAAAATTTGGAATAGGTATAAAACTTATTGTTTCACAGACTTAGCCAAAAATAATTAAGTTGTATTAAGAAAAAATATTCACAGAATGGATTAAGTCTAAACATAATCATATTGAAATATTATTGAACAAGATTGAACATAGTTTACATGATTAAAACATGATTTGTGACATATTGAATCACGATCTTGTGAGTGTTTAAACCAATAGTTTTAATCATTAAAACATGAGGAATCTAACAACATCTGACCATGATTACTGATCATTACATAGGAGGAGTCCAAAAATATCCCCCTTTTATGATAAATAATAATGGAATTTACAAGGAAATTTTTTTTGAATGAAATAAATAGATTACTTATCAAATAAATATATTAAGGAATATAAGTAATAAATATCATAAATGTTAATTCTAATCTATTATTTACTCTTTTTGTATCGTCCTTATAATTTCTCCTCCTTAGAGTATCCAGGTAGATATGTCCACCTATTTAAATTTCATTGTATTATTATACAACATTATGGATTATCAAAAAGAAAACAAAAAAAGAAAAAAACATTTAATAATGGAAATTAAGAGAATAAAAAACAACATGGAACATTGTATTGAATAAACTGAGAGTGTTCTTGATAAGCATGATGAAAAATAAAATACATCAATATAGATATATATATATCATGTCTCATTAGAGAAATCAATCTTTTATTTTCCCTTGGAAAGGACATCAGGTGTAGTCGTAGGAGAAGAAGTAGATGTGGTAGAATGGATTGATCCAACTCTGAGGGAAGGAAACGGAACTCCTTCAAAGAGATAGGGTGAAAATAGATGGTTTGGTGGAAAAATGAGGGAAATATTTCTCAATAATAATATGTTCAATATAGCTTCGAGCCAGATATAATGACATGGTAGAAGTAGAAAAGGTAGTGGTGGAGGAAGGAGTTAGACCTGGTCACAATGGGGCAGTTTCAGAATCCACAATGGAAGTAATTTTCACATGTATATAGGGTTCAATAGATTGATAAAATATAATGTAATATCTCTACCGTATTTCATAGCTTTCTAAAGTCATCTTTGTTTTCCAAAAACATGACTAATAGATGATTGATTTCATTCATCTTCTAAACATCAGTCTTGAAGGATTGATTGATAGGATGAATGGTCAAATTCTGAACAAGATATTTGATATTTTTGTTCAAATAATGCTCAGAATAAATCCTTTTGAATTTGTAGTCCGCATTCATATATATTTATTTTTGAGAATAAGTGGAAATATTTGAATAGACCCTCAACAAATCTTGTACATGGTCACATTTCTTGATGACAATAGAATGAATTTATTTATCAAAACCACTCAATACTGACTAAAACTCATCTCTGATTATACATATAATCAAGTAACTATTTATAGGCTAAGAGGGTTTTCCAAAGGTAGATTAAGTTGTAATAGCTGATGTGAGAGTCAAAAGATGATTTAAAACCTTCTATAAACATCCTTTATATTCATCAGTTAGATTATTGATTCCAGCACCAAGCACACACATCTCATTGGCTATCATGGTGTTGTTCTCAACCAATTATTCATATACTGTAATCATGTTTGGTTGAATTATAAATACAACCTTATTTGGAATCTAATCACAATCATCTTAACTATGATGAACAATAAAATCTAGATAAGTTGGAATGAAATTATACATAACTTCAAGAATAGATTTTAGAGAGTTTACCTCATTACTCAAAAGATTGATCTTAATCCAATCCTCCTGAATTTCATGAAGCATCTTCAGTTAAATCTACCATATAATTTTCTTTAATAGTAGTGAAACATGTGATTAACTGAGCATTGTTACAGGAGAATGTTGAGACTCTACCAGCATTCTAAATCCAAACAAAATGTTCCTCCAAATTTTTTAAAATCTCTTTGACTCACAAATTCAGGAGATTTTATAGCAGATTCTGGAAAAAGTACAGAAACAAGTTCTGATTCTTAAGCAACATATACTTGTTTGGAATAAATTTGTTTTAATTGAAACAATTGTAATTATATATCCCTTTTATTAAGGAATTTTTTGTATTATCAACATCAAAATAATTATGAAACCTATACTAAGAATTCACATAGCTTTGGTCAATTGTATTTGTAAGTTGAACACATTCTAGGTTGGGCTACTAATTCCCCACAATAGTTCCATATCTTATAGGACTAATATACTCCATCTCTTGACCCATTAAAAAATATAAATTATGTTAGGTTCACCCATGCTTTCTCAAGCTATCTAAAAGTCTTCTTCCATTTCTTTTTCTACAGATAATATTACTTCGGGTTTAAAATTTCCTTCTGACCATTCCACCACAACATCCTCTTCCTCAATAGCAGGCTCCTTCTCTATGAAAAGATCTTCCTCTACAACTGGTTCATTATCTACGATAACTACATCTTAACACCATTTACTTGTATCAAAAATACCTATATAGAGAGGTGATATCACAGGTAATATTCTGAAAAGGCCTTCACTAACACCATCATCTATTTCTCCATCCAAATATTCTGCAATATCATTAGCATCTAATCCAGGGTATGCTATATTAATAGGTCTTGATGGAATATCAACATGATTAAAATCACGATACAACCTTCCATTATCCTCAACCAACAATTTCTTCCATGGATTCTGATTTATCTTCAATCATATGCAAATAGCGTTAGATATTTAGAAATCACACTCCTCAAGTACTTCTTTTTTCTATAAAACCACACCTTTGTCTATAAGAATAGTACAAAATTACCTTTAATATAATTTGGAAGTTGTCTTTGATGTATTTTTTAGAATATGACACATGTGATGTATAATATACTCAAACAAGTGTATTCTATGCCCATTTCTCAAATGATGAATTAATAATAAACCTCGATACTAAAGAGTGGAATAAACCCATTTTCATGAATAAATGTGGTGTTGAACAAACATGAACAACAACTTTGTTTCGCCATTAATCAAAACAGTAATTTGCCTTATCTTCATGTCATCCCCATTCAATCATTCACGACCTTTTTATGGGAAAAAACATCGCTAGCTATATGAGGAAGTCTTGGGTAGTCCAAAAAAATCTCATCATGTGGTATTCTTATAAAGGCATCCCATAACATTGAAGAATAATTGTATCATTGACCATTTACCTTGATCCTAACAAAATATTCCTCAATGGAGTCTATAGAAAATGAAACGTATTGATAAAAATCAAAATGAAGCCTTAGGTAGATGTAACACCCCCAGATTTCATAGAATATTATTTCTTCATAGTAATTCAATAACATGCACAACACGCAACACCGAGTTTTGGCGCACCATGACTTCCCAAACAAGCCGTTCAAAAGAGGTTATGAATTGTATTAATAGAATAATAAACTTTATATAATCTTTATAATTTTAGAATCCATATTATGATTTTCATAGACATAATTCAAGAACAAATATATTTTTTCAAATAAAAGAAGTATTTTTCAAAAAATGAAATTTTACTTCCTTTTAGTGGCGAAGCATTTTTAAATCCAATATTTGAATCTTTTATTTATTCAATTTGAGAAAATAAATTTCTTTTTTAGAATCGGGACATAATAATTTAGTTTTGATAATGTTTTGGTGTTTTTCTGATAACTTTCATATTTGGGTGAATAGTGAAAACACTATATTTTAACAGAAAACAACTTTTTAAATAAAAATAATTTATTTTGTAATGTTATAAATTTTAATGGTGTGGAAGTATAAATAGATTATATTTTTACCATTTAATCTTAGGATGGAAATTGTATTAAATTTCACCTTGAAATTGGACATAAACAAATGTCAAACTTTTGGTTGTAATTATTTCTTAAAAATACATCTTTTGGTATTGACAGCGGAAATTAATTTTAAATAAATAAATGCAACTTCAATGTTTTGAATTTGGTAAAATAGAATTCATTATTGAATTTTGAATATCAAAATTATCTTAGGGCAAATATTTTTTATTTCTCTAAAAACTTTTAATTTTTGATAAACAGTGAAAAATAGTGAGTTATAGTTTAAAACCAATTTTTTTTAAATAATTATTTATTTTATTTAAATTTATCTTATGTCCAAATAGATAAATAATACCTATATATGTTCAATCTAATTAACTGGAGTCAGTTCATAGTAATTTTAGATATATAAATTTTTTTAAACTATTCACCATCTTTTACCCATCTCCTAGGAGAATTTAAAAAATTACATAAAACATAATTTTACCTCTTCTGTGAGTGGAATTTTAAAAATACTAGAGACACTGTTAATATCTAGGAGTAAAATGTGTTTCAATAAGATAATTTTTTTTGGGAGACTAATAACTTTTTTACTTTTATTTACCATGGTAAAAAAATAAATCGGGTAATTAAGGGT
Organism: Viscum album; assembly: GCA_963277665.1. NCBI lineage: Eukaryota > Viridiplantae > Streptophyta > Magnoliopsida > Santalales > Viscaceae > Viscum > Viscum album. The sequence goes on along the minus strand of OY728148.1, from coordinate 879,018,676 downwards.
AAAACAATATTATATTATTAATTGATATAATATTCCTAAAAATCTAAGGCTTGGAAAAATGACATATATGATTATATATATGTCATTAATGAACCACTTGGGGTTTTCATGGAAGTTTATAGTAAGTTTATTAACCATATAATATAAAAATATAAAGAGACATGGTAAATGCCAAACTATTTAACTAAGAGTTAAATCTAAATGATAAGGGTAAAATATTGACCCAAACGTGTCTAAACATATTGGATGAGTGGTTTTCTACACATACACACCTTATACTTTAAATAATCTAGTTTGGATCCATTATAAACAGAAAATGAATTTATTATAAAATTATATTTTATGTTTTTTTCAAAAGAGCACCTCCTCCCATTATAAACGAACACCACTTCTAACCAATTCCTCACACCTCTCAAGCCTTTTGGCACATCCAAAATCTGCCCAATTAAGCTCCCTACATCAATCACCTCCTACTAGAATCCTTATCTTAGGCAGAAGGCACTTCAATATTCCATTTTGGTTCAAACCAAAGGCAGTTACCCAAATTAAAGGTAACAATTTCTCTTAGCTTCTTTTCTTTTATTTTTCTTCTCCAACCCCTAAATTCTTCTTATTATTTTATTTTTTAACAAAACCAATATAATAAACATACTATGATATTTTTCTAAGATGTATTCAATATACACTTAAACCCACCTCCATCTAATGGGTGAAAAATATAATGTTTCTGTGGATGGTAACCAAACGCCTCACGAAACGATGAATCTTCAATTATCTCCTACCACCTCTCATGGTGTCCATTATAATGGAACTATAATTAAATGTGATATTAATGATATTTATTTTATATATAAGATTATTTAATTCCATTTTATATCATACCATTATTTTTTTAATGTTTTATATATCTACGATAATTTCATTTGAGAAAGTATAGACTACCGCCCCCTCAAAGAGATATGACTACTTCATACCATACTTGTAATGTATAAAGGATGGTGTTAATGAACATATGTAAAATATATAAGATATTATATTATATAGGAATAATAATATTTCTATGTATAATTTGGTTTTAATACATTTTAAAATGAAAAATGAATTGGAAGTAGAATTCGTGCGTACGTACGGATTACCATCTCCACAAACGCGATGAGATTCATTTCCCCATCATATCTATTAAAGACTAATTTTCATTTTATGGTTAAAAATAATGTTTAATGGCATAATATAATTATGTATATAAATCAAATATATCCTATTTATAACAAAACATGACTTACATAACCAAGAAAATAAAGGAGAACAAATCAGTTAACACCGAAACAACGATAATACTAAAAGGAAACATTTAAAGATCATATATGATATCATATTGATGTATATGATTCTTGAATAATTTAATAACAATTATTTAACCATTATACAAGAGGTTAACTTACCCTCTACCAAGGAAAAGTACAAGGTAAGGGTTTATTTCACAATCTCTTCATTATTAGATGTTGTTTATACATAATAATCTACTTTGACCTATTTAGCATTCACATCCATGTTTCGTAAAAATGTATTTAAAATAATTATTACTATTTTATAGACTATAAGTTAAGTCATTTATACCCTTGTTTTACTTTTTATAAGAAGTTTATAAAGTAATATTTCTGTCATTTTCCAAGGAAGTTTCTTTTTAACCTTATCGACAAAATTAAGGTAAGAATGTATTTTAACTTATACGGCGGGTGCGACTACTTTACGCCGTTATAAAATCATCGAAGCTTCCTTTATAATCATATAAGAATATTTTCCAAGTAAATATTTTCTTTTATAATTAGTTGAATTATAAATGATTTCAAAAAATGTATATTTCTCTCAAATAGTTTTAATTTCATCAATGTCAACAACCTTTGATAGATTTTAAGATTATTTGAAATTGATTTATTATGATACCAAACATCCAAATTGTATTGAAGGTTTTGTAATATTTTTTACTATGGATGTGATATTTTTATTCCATCCATGGTTTATGGAGAATGTATTGACATTTTGTATGATAGTTTTAATATGAATGTTTATGTTATGTTTAAACATGTTCATATGAGGGATGCATTGGACTAAATAAGTGATGAGTGGAGCCCGTTATAGCTTCTCGATGCATCGGTAGGTCTCATGAGACAAACTAGTGTCTTGAAACAAGTCCTTGACAAAAACTTATTTGTCATCTTGGCACAAGGCCTTGACTATGTGGTTATGATAGTCTGCCATTATGCATTCCATCATTATGAAAGTGGTTATTGGTATTACATGTGATTATTTGACTAGTAAAATATCCATGTGAATTAGTAAATGGAATTATTTCATTTTATTTTGTCCATATTATGCTGAATTTCATGTTTAAAAGGTTTTTTTAGTTATACATTGACTTAAATGTTTCTGCTTATTTATGAATGTTTCCACTATATTGTTATCCTTACTGAGCATCTGAGCCCACCCCTTTCTATGTTTTATTTTTCCTAGGATGTGAAAAAATATTTTATGACTGACCTGCAGGGATAGTCTGAAGGGGATATGAGCGTAGACCAGAGAGACAATATTATTGTAGTTTTTCACTTTATAATGTTATGTAACATTTATAAATGTATCTAGTTATTACAAGGCTACTAAACTAATCTATATTTTGAGAAATTATATTTTGTGATCATGCCAATGATACGTAATAATGCACCGATTCTGGGTAACAGGGGTCAGGTCATTACAGTTGGTATTAGAGGAATATTAATACAATCATTGGAAGATATATTTAGATAAACTCTGATTAGATCACATAAACCTAATATTAAAATTGAGGATTAGTATATAAGGACTTCTTAGAATTTTGGTATTGTAGAGATTTTGTGTGCTTTTCGAGCAATATATCCCAGTATGGATACGAACAGGTAGAGGCGGCTCTGGCACAGATGTACCTGGGGTTAAAACGTGAAAACACCACTTTGAGCTAGACTCGAACGGGAGATGGTGCACGACAACGTGCCTTGCTGCACTCTAGGTTTCGACACTCCCGGGAGATATGCTTAGGATAATTCTCATTTTCATTACAAATAATTATGAAGGGATTATGAGTATATACTTCTACAATGAAAACATCTCTTTGATTATGGATTATAACCATAATCCATTCAATTTACATTAGGTATTTTACATGTTTGGAATCATTAATTGCAATTCATAAACTGGCCTAGTTTATGCTATTATATAGAAATGGCGCCTATTAGAAGGAATGTGAAATCTGACAATACGTATGATCCAAAGAGTAAGAAGGAACATATCTTTCACAGTACTAAGCCAACATTTAGAAGGGAATTATTCTCCCATGTACTTTCCACTTATAATGAAATCGTATCATGTGTTAATAAGATAAGTAAAGATTTCTCTGAGTCCGATGGCTTTGAAGGGAAGTAAGAGAAGAAAAGGATGGAAGAGAGAAAGATGGATAAAGGGAAGAGGGAAAAGAAGAATTTCCCCATATGTGATAACAATGGGAAGAAACACCCTATAACTTTTCTAAAGGGAATGAGAGTTTTTTATATGTGTGGAGAAAAAGGACACCAAGTACGTGACTACAAGGGTAACAAAAAGGTTTCAAATGAACAATACTTCATCTGCAAGTAGTTGGGATACTACGCGAATCGAGGTCCAAATCATCAGAGTATTATTCAAATGATGTTATTGGATAATAATCAAGTTATGATACTACCGCAGATGAGGAGGAATTATTAGACTTATTACGTTGTTGTTAGATAATTAAGTCATTTGAGTGTTGTTTCATCAATGTAATGGTTATAATAAATATGGAGTATATAAGGATTGTACTGCAGTACTATTTCATTAATGACTTTAGATTGTGTAGAACCATGAAAACTGTCTCAATAGAAGGTTAAATTTTTGCAAAATATATGGTTGAGAGAAAGATATACCATAATATAGTTCGGATACCGAGGTACTGATTTTGAATAATACATGATTGATTTGGATAAATTATATTGGATATTCTTGATTACCTTGAAACTGATTAATGATTTGTATATTCCATCATTGTTGGAGTTTAAAACTTTTTGGGATAGAAGGAGTATATCCAGTATTATATAAGGAATAAGGGGTCATGAATGTAATCAATGAGATTTTATGGTAATTTAGGATGTTACAGTGTTTTAAAAGAATACATGATGAAGGTGTTCACATGATATTACACGGAAAAAGGATCTTCATTGTGTTTACCTTCCTTATAAATTTTGGACCGTGAGTTTCGACAGAAGTATTTGGGATAATTCTAGTTTGAGATTATTTTTGGATTACCATAAAAGGACAACCTAGAGGTCGGGCGGTAACCCATCGCATCCGGCAAGGCCGTGAGACTTGAACCTGCAAACGAAGGGAGACAATAGTGTATCACCTACCAATGGACCACGTGATGTCCTGGATTGAATAATGTTGTATTTTTTAATATATTCAGTAGATTAATTATAAATTAATTTTTCAACCCTATACGAATAGGATAAATAGAATATTATTTTTGAGTTCTATTATCTTTTAGAGTGAAAGATGAGATTGTGGTAGAAATTAGTTAAATTATGGGACTCTACATGTCAAGTATATATTTTTCTTATTTTAATATTCTATGAAGAAATTAATTCTTATGCTTTAGTGAAGGAATATTAAAACAAAAAATGTGTCATCCTAGTATGATGTGTTTTTTTGAATCGATGGTATTTTAAATCTTCATAGATTGATGAATTTAAGGCCCTCAATTTTACACTTGTTTGTGATTGATGACCTCAATCACTACCTATAAATATTTACCTTTTACCTCCAATTATATGTCTCTAATTTCCACCAATGTTCTCCTAATAGAGATCATAATCTGGTTGTGACCCTTTCATTTCCATTTTCCTCTTATTAAGACTAAATTTTATTAACCTAATTTCCAATTAAGGTTTTTCCAAAGGTATTTTCTATTTTCAACCTTTTATTTTCGAAAAATAATTTCAAATTGCGAGGACACAATTTATTTAATGAGGGAAGAATGTAACAACCCAAGATTTCATAGTACATTATTTCTTCAAAATAATTCAATAACTTGCACTACACGCAACACCGAGTTCTAGAGCACCATGACTTAACAAACATGTCATTCAAAAGTGATTATGAATAATATTAACTGAATTTTCAACATCATATAATCCTTATAATTTTAGAATCCATATAATTAGTGTCTTAGACATAATGTAAAAACAAATACATTTTTTCAGATAAAAGAAGTATATTTCAAAAAATGCAATTTTATTGCCTTTTAATGGCGTAGACTTTTGAAATCCAATATTTGAAACTTTTATATATTCAATTTGACAATGTAAATTTTTTCATAAGAATCGGGACATAAGAATTGAGTTTCGATAATGTTATGGTGTTTTTCTGATAACATTCATATTTGGTTGAATAGTGAAAAATTCTATATTTTAACTGAAAAAAACTTTTTAAATAAAAAAAATTTATATTGTTAAATGATACATTTTAATGGTTTGGAAGTATAAATAGATTATATTTTTACAATTTAATCCAATAATGGTAATTGTAAGTAATTTCACTTTGAAATTGGACATAAACAAGTGTCAATCTTTTGGTAGTTATTTATTTTTAAAAATACACCTTTTGGTTTTGACAGCTAGAATTAATTTTAAGTTAATAAATGTAATTATATAATTTGAATTTGGTAAAATAAACTTCATTATTGAATTCTTAATATCAAAATTACGTTAGGTTAAATTTTTGTTATTTTTATGAAAACTTTTCATTTTTGATGAATAGTGAAAAACATTGAGTTATAGTTTAAAATTGAATTTTAATTTAAATAATTATTTATTTTATTTAAATTTTTTTAATGTAAAAATAGATACATATTACCTATATTTGTTCAATGTAATTAATTGGAGTCAGTTTATAATAATTTTAGATATATAAAAATTTTATTGAACTTTTCATCGTATTTTACCCACCTCTTAGGAGAATTTACAAATTTACATAAAACATAATTTTACCGCTTCTGTGAGTAGAAATTAAAACTTATTAGAGACACGGTTAATATCTATAAGTAAAATGTGGTTTAATAAGATAAAAATGATTTTTGGAGAATAGTATCTTTTTACTTTTATTTACCATGGTAAAATATAAATAGAGTAATTAAGGGTAAAAATGATATTATTATTACCCTGAAACATGTCCTAATTCTATTGGATAAATATAATTCGACCAAAAATAACCTTAGGAATAAAATATGAACCTCTTTGGTCATCTTGGATTAGATTAGGACATTTATTATTATTTAATTCAAAGAAGAGTTAAAAGAGATAAAATCAATGTTTAATAACTAAAACATTTTTAATATAAGGTTATAAATAATATAAAATTAATTATAAATATTAATTAGAAAGATAAAACTCTTTCCTAAATAATTGTGTTTTATTTTTAATTTTTAAACATTACATAATATAATTTATTTCTGACACATTGATGACGCATTAATTATCTTATTAGTGTAATTTTAAAATAATTGATATTATAAATACCCAAATAAATATAATTTCATAATTATAATGAATTAAAAGACTTTTATTGGATAATATAACATTTTTGGATTGATAAAATGAATTTGGGTCGAATTAATAATGTTATTATGACTTTAACAAAAATCAATTATTAAATAGTGTCAAAATTGACATAAAGGAGTTTTTAAAACAAATATTATATTATTAATTGATATAATATTCCTAAAAATCTATGGTTATAAAAAATGACATATATGATTATATTTATTCCATTAATGAACCACTTGGGGTTCTCTTGGCAGTTTATGGTATGTTTATTAACCATATAATATAAAATTACAAAGAGACATGGTAAATGTCAAACTATTTAACTAAGAGATAAATCTAAATGATATGGGTATAATAGTGACCAAAACATGTCTAAAACCTGTTGGTTGAATTATTTTCTATCCATCCCCACCTTAGACTATAAATAATATAGTTTTGAGACATTATTAACTGAATATGAATTTATTATAAAATAATACTTTATGTTTTTTCTAAATAGCCCCTCCTCGCCAATATAAACGCAGACCACTTATAACCAATTCCTCACAACACTCAAGCCTTTTGGATCGTCAAAAATATGACCAATTAAGAACCCTACATCAATATCCTCCTCCTAAAAGCCTTACTTTAGGTAGAAGGCACTTCAAGAGTCCTTTTTTGGTTCAAACCAAATAGAGTAACCCAAATTAATGGTAACAATTTCTCTTTGCTTCTTTTATTTTATTTTACTTCTCCAACCCATAAAATATTCTTATTATTTTATTTTGTAATAATAAAAGTATAATAAATATACTAGGATATTTTTATGAGAGGTATTATAACTACACTTACACACACCTCCACATAATGGATGAAGAACATAATGTTTCTGTGGATGGAAACCAAACGCCTCACGAAACGATGATTGTTCAATTATCTCCTACCACCTCTCATAGTGGACATTTTGATTACACTATAATAAAATATTATATTAATGATATTTATTTTTTATATAATCTTCTGTAATTCCATTTTATAGAAAACCATTATTTGTTTCATGTTGTATATATATACGATAATTTCATTTGAGAAAGTGCGGACTATCGCCCCCTCAAAGTGATATAACTCATTCATACCATTCTAGGAACGTATAAAGGATGGTGTTAATGAAAATAAGTAACATATATAATATATTATATTATACTAGAATAATAATATACCTAAGTATCATTTGGTCTTAATTCCTTTTAAAATGAAAAATGAAATGGAAGTAGCGTTCGTGCGTACGTACGGATTACCGTCTCCACGAATGTGATGAGATTCATTTCCCCATCATATCCATTAAATAAAAACATTCATTTGATGTTCCAAAATAATGTTTAATGACATAATATAATTCATTATTGAAATCAAATATATCCTATTCATAAGAAACATGACTTACGTAACCAAGCATATGAAGGAGAACGAATCAGTTAACACTTAAAAAACTATAATACTAAAAAGAAATATTAAAAGATCATATATGATATAATATTAATGTATATGATTCTTGAAAAATATAATGAAAATTATTTCACCATTATACAGGAGGTTAACCTACCCTCTACTAAGTAAATGTACAAGGTAAGGGTTTATTTCACAATCTCTTCATTATCTGATATTGATTATACGTAATTATTTACTAGGACCTATTTATCATTCACATCCATGATTCTTAAAAATGTATTTAAAATTATTCTTACTATTTTACAGACTATGGGTTAATGTTATTTATACCCTTGTTTTACTTTTTATAATACGTTTATAATGTAATCTTTCTGTTGTTTTCCTAACAAGGGTGTTTTTTACCTTTTCGACAAAATTAAGGTAATATTGTCTTTTTTATCTTATACGGCAGGTGCAGCTATTTTCTGCCATTATAAAATTGTCGAACCTTCCTTTATAATCATATACTAAAGTTTTCAAATTATATGTTTTCTTTTATAATTATATGACTTTTAAATGATTTCAAAAAAGAGATATTTCTCTCAAATAGTTTTGATTTCATCTATGCCAACATCCTTTGATGGATTTTAAGTTTATTTGATGTTGATTTATTACGATACAAAACTTCCATATGGTATTGAAGATTTTGTGATATGATTGACTCTAAATGTGTTATTTTTATACAATTTAAGGTTTATGGAGAAAGTATTTACATTCCGTATGATATTTTTAATACAATTGTTTATGTTATCTTTAAAACTGTTCATATGATGAATGCATTGGACATAATAAGTGTCTGATGAAGACAGCTATAGCTCCTCGATGCATCAGTAGGTCTCATGAGACAAACTATTGTCTTGGAATAAGGCCTTGACAAATACTTATTTTTAGTCTTGGAACAAGACCTTGACTACGTGGTTATGATAGTCTGGCATTATGCATTCCATCATTATGAAAGTGGTTATTGATATTGCATGTGATTATTCGACTAGTAGAATATCCATGTAAATATTTAAATTGCATTATTCCCTTTTATTTTTTTTCATATTATGATGAAGTTCATTTTTAAAAGGCTTTTGTTTTAGTTATACATTGACTTAAATATTTAAGCTTATTTATGAAAGTTTCTGCTATATTGTTATACTTACTGAGCATCTGAGCCCACCCATTTCTATGTTTTATTTTTCCAAGGATGTGAAGAAAATATTTTATGACTGACCTGTAGGGAAAGTATGAAGGGGATATGAGTATAGACCATGGAGACTATATTATTGTAGTTCTTCACATTATTATGCAATGTAACATTTATGAATGTATATATTGATTCCAAGGCTATGAAAATAATCAGTCTTTCGAGACTTTATCTTTTGTGATCATGCCAATGATACATAATAATGCACCGACTCTGGGTAACTGGGGTCAGGGAATTACAGTATATGAGTCTTTTTTCATTTTTAATCTAATCCAACCACCCCTATTAATTTATAACTTTTAGAACCATAGTCTTACTTGTCAAGAGACATTTTGAAAAAAAAATTATTTTTCTTGTACATCTTTTTGATCCTAAAGACCTAGGATCAGTGGATTCTCAGGCATTATAACAAGATAATTATTCTAATGTTTTGGTACCTATTCTTTTAAGGAGTCAATGAGGATGGATGCTTCATCCTTGGAATTCACCAAGAGATCAGGAAAATGGTAAGAAGGGTAAGCTGTTTGAGAGAGAAATATAGTTTCGGTTTCAATAAAAGTGAGTCTGAGAGACGTGAAGCGATATGATTTAATCCTTTAGGGCGTTCCAACATCTTGAAAACAAAAATTCATAAAAAATAAAATAAAAAAATTGACAAAAATAATATTTTAAAAAAATTATAAACAATACGGTGAGATAGGTACTGACATACATGATTTTAATATTAATGTTTGACTTAAAATGGTGTGACCATATCCTTGAGACCACTAGTATGATATCGTTACTCAGAGATAGTAACTGTGAGGCTGTGAGTGTGATGAAATATCTTTAAGAATGTAACATGTAAAACCATGAATTGTGAAACCATAAACTGTGAAACAATAAAAACATCACTAAAGTATTATCATCCCTACCTAATGTATGATGTAATTTATCCTTTCAACATTTAATAGATTAGTGAATATATCATCAAACTGATGTTCTATGCCAATTAATTATAAATTAATATCATCATTCTGATAAAAAAATCTCAAAATTTTATGTATTATATAAACATGTTAATCCATATAATGTGAAAAAATTTACTTTGAAATTTTAAGAGGACTTGTATTGTCACAATTTATAGGCACATGTATGAATTTCTATCCATAGTCTAGCAATGTATGTTTAATCCAAATAATGTTATCACAATAATCACCAGAATCTATGTCTTCAGCATAAAGAGTAGATAATAAAAGAATATTTTAATTTTACTACTCCTTCAAACTAATGACTTTCCCAATATGTGACATCATCCAGAGGTGCTTTATCTATCTATCTTGCAATAACCAAAATAAGCAACTGACTAGCTCACCAAGTAAATTAATTTTTTCTAGAATAAAATAGTCCTATGTTGGTAGTTTAATTTTGGTATTTGAAAATACTATTAATAGAAATAATATGTGACACTTTAGGGTTTTCTTGAAAATGAATGCACATACATACACTAATGATAATATTAGGTATAATTGAAGCCATGAAGAGTAGACTCTCAATCATTCTTATGAATTTTGTTTGATCAATCAATTTACCATTATCATCAACATCCAACATAGAGTTTGTACTCTTCTAAGTATCACTACATTAATTATCATCTAAACCAAAACATTTTATAAGATTTTCGTATATTTATATTTAGTAAAAATAATACCTTCCTTTTTTGAAATACTTTAAATCCATGAAAGAATTTTAGTTCACCCATTAAAATCATTTCAAATTCATTTTATATCATTTTTGAAAAATCAATAGATAATGAATTTTTTAAATATACAAAAATTATCTCACCCAAATATATTTTAAAAAAAATACATCATTATAAATTATTTTCATAAATAGAATAGTATTAGTTATACCTTCTGTAAGACATTTGGAAATAAAAACTATATAATTTATCAGACCAAGCTCTTAGAGATTGTTTTAAACCATATAAATATTTTTATAATTTAAAATCATTATGAGGGTTTGTAATACATTGGGGTTGTTCAAAAGAAACATACTCAAATAAATACCCATTTAGGAATTCAATTTTTACATCCATTTGATATTGATTAAAATTTTGATGTGTTTCATATTAAAGAAGTATTCCAATGGATTTATGTGTAGAAATTATAGAAAAGGTTTCCTCATAGTCAATTTCATCTTCTCAACTTTTACCTTGAGTAAGAAATCAAGACTTATTTATTAATATGGTGCCTGATTACTGTAATTTATTTCTAAACACCCATTTAGTTCCTTTGTTCATGATGTATTTAGGTCTATCTACATGTTTTCAGAATTTATATCATTCAAACATATTTACTTCCTCTAGTATATCCATCACCCAAATTTCATCATTGATTGCTTCATTGATGTTTTTAGGTTCAATCTGTGAAATGAACCTTTAATTTTCATCCTAGTTTCATAGAGAAGCTCTGGTCTATGTTCTTTTATATAAGCCACTAACTATTTCACCTAAAATATTGTTCTTAATCGTTCTAACGAGTCTAGAAAAACATGGGACAGTTATAAAATAAACTTCAACAGGATCATGATCATTATGATTATTATATGTAGATTTTCCCAAACATGATATTTTAATAGATTCCTTATAGTATTGTCAAAATATTTAGCATTGATGTCCAAATTTTACATATCTTCCTCAAGATTTTGTAAAGTGGTCACAGGTTCATGTGGATCTCTTTCCTCAAAATTGACATGTACAGATTCCTCCAAACATGAGTTAATTTTTTTAACGACTCTATTGACATTAATAATGATTTAATAACCTAAAAACGTTCCTTCACCACACATGGATAAAAACATATCATGATTTTCCATAGTAATAATATTATAGTCATTGAATCCTAACAAAATTAAGTAACTAATCTTGGGTGTTCTTTTTGTTCCACAACTTATAGGGTGTTTTATTAAGTATAGGTATAATTATGAATATATTGATTATATATCATGATGTTTTGATGGATTCTTCCCAAAATTATATATGTAGGTCATACTCAATAAGCACGTTTCATGAAATTTGTTGCATGGTTTAACTTCTTCTTTCATTATAACCGTTCTACTAAGGCATCTAATGGGCAGAGATGTTATGACTATGTCCATATTTTGAGAAAAAATATTCAAAACTCAGTTTTCAAACACAACCATGATCAATTATAAAAAAAATTTATCCTAAGTCCACTTAGGTTCTCTACTAATCGGGAAGACTTGGTGATGCAGTTATATGCTTCACATTTGTGAGCCAAAAATTAAGTCGTGGTATTCAAAGAATAGTCATTTAAAATAACCTAAACATAGTGATTCGAATATAGAATTGAGACTCTAGAATATCCAAAATAATCCATGTGATCCAACATGAGTGGTTGAAATGTTGAAACTACTATATTTGGTTTGAAACATATTTTTTGTTGTTTACCCTTTTGACAAGGATTACAGACCTTGTCATTTGGAAACTCATGTTTGGGTAGATCATTGACTATACATTTTCTGGTAATATTTCTAAGGGATTTTATATTATAGTTTCATAAATTACTATGCCCAATACAAGACTCTTTGTGAAACAAACATAATTATTATTCATTTTAAAAAACTAAATAGTCTATGATAAAAAAATAAATATTTTCATTTCTAAAAGTAGAAAATACTAATTAATTATTATAATTAAAATCATTTCATGAATTATTTTCAAATTTAACATGTAAACCATCATAATAAAAATGTTAATTACATAGAAGATTATATTTTAATCTAAAAAAAGTTCTTTATAAATTAATACTAAGTTAGAGTTACCAATCTCTTCAAAGAAAATTGTTTTTCCTTTAGCATTGTCACCAATGCTGACATCCCACCATTAATATTTATTCGGTTCTTCAAGCATGATTAACCTTTTATAATATGTCTTGAAAATATACTATCCATGTTCCATAATATTTTTTCTGAGCTTTCTAAGAAATTTTCCTTCATAAGATTCAACCAAAAATAGATTTTGGTACACAAATTTGTTTGGATCTACTAACATTAGTAAATAGTGATTTGGGAACCAACATCATCTATATGGGTTTCTAATAAAAATTATGTAAAATATTTGAAAAATAAACTCTCTTCATTTTTGAGAAATTGGAAGGAGTAAAACAATTATCAATACTAGAACTTTCATAAAACTTGTTAGTTTTAGGCACCAAATTAGTGTTTCTATATTTTTTAGCGAAGTTCCATTTATCATTTTTATGTCCCATAACGATAGTATATATAGGAGCTACTTGTTTACCAATAATTTTTGATATATTATTCCATCTATTGGTACCTTTTTCTATTTCGCTTTTCAATTATTCATTAGGTAGTTTTTGTTTTTTTCTTTATTTATTTGATTATTTTTCCCTTTTTCTATAGAAACATCATATTTAATATTGGTAGTCAAGTAATGAAATTTATTTAAATATTTGTATTTATTTTTTAGTTCATTATAGTCATCCTCTAACATTTTCTAAAATAAAAACATTTCATCAATTTAGATATTTTTAGAATAACTTTTATATCTAGAATAGTATGAATTTTTTACAAGAAACACAAGTGTTACCTCAGATGTTTTTATTCATAAAAAATGTTTTCTTTGTTATATAATTCATTATATGGAGTCTGAATGTAATATGGGTTATCATCAAAACACTCCGAGTTTTCTTCAAGGACTATTTATACTTTCTATCATTGACCTAATTTTTCTTCTTATATTTTATCTTTGGACAACCATCATTTACATGTCATTTTCTATTAAATTCATAATAGACTATTTCATGATATATATCGCATTTCATAGAATACTTTTTCTACATTCCCTTGTCATCTTATTTACCATTTTATTTTGGATTCAGAATAATTATCTCCTTCTATAAAAATACTTAAATTCTCTAGATAATTGATCCAATTACATATCACAAATAGATAGTGAATTTCCATTACTTATACTATTAGAATGAAGTTTAATCCTTTCCTTTTCATTAGTTATGATTTAGTGGTTTTTAAGGCCACTTAATTTATCTTCTGTTAATCTTCCTATAAATTGTTGACTTTTATTTCTTCCTCATGCAACATTAGCTTTGCAATAAATTACTTGATTGGAATCTTCCTAATATCACATTATTCACTAATTTAAATAGATATCAATCTCCATATATCTTGTCAGCATATGTGTATTCTCATTATTTTTTCCAAGGATGTAACAACTATTCCCAGAGAGAACATAGTATTCATGATTTCATTTAATCTAAGATACATGTCAAAAATAGTATCATGCAGATTTATTTTAAGAAAATCTTAAATAATAGTATATGTGTTATTTCTCATTTCCTAAACACTAAAGGTTCCTTGATGTGACATAGATAATGTATCCCAAGATTCATGGGTTGTTTTACATGAAGAATGTTTGTTAAACTCTTTATCTCTTAATGAATAGTATAGGAAATTCATGGGTTTTAATTATAATTATATGAAGCCTTATTTGGGTAATCCAGTGTATGCCTAGTAGTGGAAGGAGTCTTATATATGAGTATAATTGATGACACATCTCAAACCCCATGCTTTCTTTGTGCATTTTAAATTTAATTTTCCATAGTGAATAATATGTTCCATTGAAAAATGGAGGTCTCTTAGTAATATCACCATATATTCTATTATACAATTCAATAATATTGACTTTTATATAATTGGAAATCATGATCTAATAGAAATTTTGAGATATTAAAAATAATACTAAAAACATGCCGGAAAAATATTTTAAACAGATTAAAAATGTTAAAACAGTAACTTATAAACACCCTCTGATAACAAATATCGGTCAAAGTAGGACACTCAAGAGGGGGTGAATTTAGTCCCATTAAAAATTTCTATTAAAATGATTGTTTACAAAATTCCCCAAATTAAAATTAAAATTGGCTAGTTAACAAATGTAGTAAAATTATAATAGCTTAACTATTAAAATAGTTTTTCAGAAGATTGATAAATTCTTAGTAATATAAATATATGTTATCGAAATATCATTTGAAACTAATCTAATAAGTCAAAATTGTTATAACTATTATCAAATAATAAATTTCAATGTGAAATTTATTTTTCTAAACCATAATTTAAAATAGAGAAAGAATAAATTGACAAATAAGGAAGATACTACAAGTGATTCAGTTCAACCAGAGACCTAATCCACTCCACTTGGTGATCACCTGCCACCATGAAATATATATATAAATTTTGGATCTACTATAAGGACCCGACCTTAAACATTACATAATATTGAATTAAAGGAATAATTCAGGTTGAGGATATTTTAAAGTTTAGAGTTTTCGAGAGTTAGGCCATAACTATTACATTTCAAAATATTACAAAGTATACAATCTTACCCAGTATCCATTTTTTTACAAAACATGAACTCTAAAAAAAGAGTCATGTCAAGTTCCATGTTTAAGACAACATGAATTTTCCTTGATCCTATCCTTGACCCTATTCCAAATTATGCCCGGTGAAAAACATTTCAAAAACATGGGATGAGAATAAAAAGCTCAATAAGGGATACACAAAGAATTAAAACTATTAGTTTTTCAAAAAAACAAGTAAACCATGAATACATTAACATAATCAATACTTGGCACCTTTATGAAGTAGTAAATTCTCTTAAAAGATCATTACTTACGCTTTTGTACCCAAAAGATTGCCATAAAACCCATATAAAGAACACATAACTTATAATGGAAACATGGGACATAAAAATACTTAATTGGAATAAACATATAGCCGACTTCCGCACATATCACTAAATGGAATAGCCATACAGCCGACTTCCATACCCAATGCATTAGAGGTTCTAACGTAACCACCCATCCTGGTATTCATGGAACCACCCGTCATATGGTTAATCACGTAACCACCCGTAAAATGTCCAAGTACAATCATAAAACATAAAATATTGTAAATATAAAAATTTCACTAATAAAATTTCATTTGTATTCACAAGATGTAATTTCATGAGATTGAAACAATCAATCCATTTTCAAAAACCATTTAAAAAAAGATTTTTGAATCAAAGTGTCTCATACCACTTTGAATATTTTAAAATAATTAACACTTTAAAACAATAATTTCCATATAAATATATCCTTAAAACAATTTTTAAAACATGGACATTAATGATAAAGATTAATAAGAATAAAATTTTAAAACATTTTAAACGATATTTTAGTAAAAGAGTTTTTAACAAAATGAGAGAAGCATGAATAAAAATAATTGAAGAATAACATTTAATCATAACATTATAATATCATGAGAATAAAGGGATTCATGATATAATATGAAAAAGGACAGTATATACACCATATAAGAGTGAATTGGTGCATAACAACAATGAAGTCTGAATGGAAATGTAAATTGAGATGAAGTCCCTTATAAAGATGGCATCCTTAAATTAAGGATAATACAATCACATAATTATGTGTGAAAAATATAAATAAACCCAATATAAGTGGATATTAAGTGTAAAACAATTAGAGTTCATTCACACATATTCATAGGATGACATTTTAAAAAAGTTGATGTTTAACCCAAATACTCGAAATTGGGTTAATAAGATCCCTTATCAACATTCGACAGCTTAATCGTGTCACATTATAATTAATAAAATGTGTGGATGAGATAATAAGGTTTTATAATCACTTGGACATAAAATTTACATCAATAAGGATATAGACGAACATATACCAACATATGAATATGTGAAATAAATGACATAACAAAAGAGGTCTTTTAAATAGAGGAGGGTCAAAGGTTCCCTTACTGACTTGGTAACATACAAAACATATGCCACATAAAAGAAGGTTCATACAATGAAGATGTAAATACTAATAAATGAATGTATATTACACAAATAGTACAATCATGGGATGTACATACACAAAAGGAAATAGTGTCAAATATAGCATGAACCTCACAGGAATAAAACCTGAGATGAAAACCTTTCCCACGTTGTGATAAACTGAGTCATTTGACCAAACATTAATAAGCACCAAATGAATCACATAATACCATGATTATAAATACAATCAAGAAAATATATATATTAAATGTAAGTAAAAAATACACCAGATGTAATAAATAAATGGTGAACAACGGAAATATCACAGAATTAAAAGTGAGATAAGAAAATCCATTACCAAAATTCAGCAGCCTAATGGTGCCAGTTAAAATTTCTTAAAATGAATTGATGAGAGTATGAGGGGGTCATTAATCATATGAAAATAAAAATTACAGTATGGGGAATATATAAGAACATACTTCAACATAATAATATGGAGCATAAAATAAATGACATAAAAGAGAGTAATTGAAAAGAAAGAGAGAGGTCGGATCCCTTACCTTATGTCCGACTTGACTCGATCATTATTTAATCTCCAAAAAAATAAACTAAATTTAATTTATACTTTCTTAAAAACATTTTTCATGTTTATTATTCCTTTTATATCACTTATTACCATGTTATAAACATTATGTAATCATTTTATGTTAGTAACATCCATTTTTCGATATTTGGTACTGGAGTAAAAAATGGACTTCTTATAATCACATGATGTTCATGTGTTCAATAGTTCATAATATACAGAATGATATCCATGATTTGAATATTATATATATCATATATATCCATTATATACATGTATTTCTAATAGTACATACCATTTAGAGGTATGAAATGAAATGCACCTTTCATGGGGATGGTAAGCTGTATTTATGCATGAACGCTAATTTCATTTCTATTTCTTATTTTAATGGAAAATTAAAAAAATGATACATATGTATATTATAATTCCAGTATAATATCATATATAATATCATTAACTCAATCCTTTATACATCCCACATAAGGCATTAACGAATCAAATCACATTAAGTGGGCGGTAGTCCGCATTTTCTCAAATGAGATTATCGTATTTACCAACTATGGAAACCATAAAGGCGTGATACAAATAGAAAATACATAAGAATAATGAAAACATAAACATAATATATTTCATATATAAATAAATTTCCATCATAATGGCCACAATGAGAGGCAGTTGGAGATATTTGAACAATCATCATTTCATGAAGTGTTAGTTTTCCATCCACAGAAACTTTATGTTCTTCATCCATTATATGGAAGGGTGTGTAAGTGTAGCTAGAATAATTCTCAAAAAAACTTCCTAGTATATTGAGGATACTGATTTTGTTACAAACGAAAGGAATAAAAATAGTTTAGGGGTTGGAGAAATAAAATAAAATAAAACAATTTAAGAGAAACTATTACCATTAATTTGGGTAACTTCATTTGGTTTGAACCAAAAGGACTTCTTGAAATGCCTTCTACCTAAGGTAAGGCTTATAGGGGGAGAAGAGGAATGTTTGGAGCTTAATTGGGAAGAGGTTTTATGATCCAAATCAATTGAGAGTTGTGAGGAATTGGTTCTAAGTGGTCTCCTTTTATAAGGGTTATGAGGGACTCTTTAGGAATGTGTGAAACTATTAATTTATTATATAATTATATTCGATATCTAATGGTCCAAAAGTCATTAAAGATGAATATAAGTTGACTCATGATCTAAATAAAGTCATCCAATTATAATTTTTAATGTTTTGGATTTTATTTTAATCATTATAATCTTATTTATTTAAATTATTTATTAATGAGGTAAATATTGCATCATTATTATGACATAAATAATTTAATTTATTTGTTGTCTAAAAATTATAAAAAAACTACCATGATGTAGGAAATCTTTTTATCTTTCCAATTAATAGTTATTGTCGAAAATATGTCTTATATAACACCATATATAAATTAATTACTAAAATCTTTTTTTGTTAATGTCAATTATGACTTTACATTAAATTAATTAATCTAAATTGTCATTACCACACCCAAGTGGTTCAATGGGGTCCCAAAATCTACCGAAAGATGCCCATGGTCGTTAATGACTCAACCAATAAGGTTTGGACATGTTTTAAGGTAATTTTGAATTATTATAATATTCTTTTTACCTTGAATTAACCTATTTAACTTTAACCGCGGTAAATAAAAGTCAAAAGTTACTATTCACCAAAAATTAATTTCATCTGACTGAACCCCATTTTACTTTTTGATAACAACCATATATGTCATATTATTTAAATTCAATTCATAGAAGTGGTAAAATTTCATATAAATGAAAATGTCAGTTTTTTAACTACCACTAAGTGGTTTCACTATTCATAAAAAATTGATGTTTTTTAGAAAAATACCAAAAATTTAGCCTAAGATATATTTGATATCCCGAATTAAAAAAAGATGTCTATTATTCCAAATTAAAAACATAAAAGTTTCATTAATTAATTTTAAAATTAATTCCCATTATCAAAACAAATAGCGTGTTTTTATGAAACAATAAATACGAAAAGATTGATACTTGTTTATGTCCAATTTCAAGGTGAAATTAATTCGAATGACCAACATTGCATTAAATGGTAAAAATATATTGTTATTACACTTTAAAAATTATTAAAAAGCTAATATAAACATATAAATAAATTATATTAAAACACATTTTTGAATTAAAATACAATATTTTTCACTATTCATTAGAAATTGACCTTTATCAGAAAAATTCCAAAAAATTACAGAAAGTAAATTTTGATATCCCTATTCTAAAATTTTTTTATTCAGTCAAATAGAATTTATTAATGTGACCAAAATTTGATTTAATGAGGGTTCCCCATTAAAAGGCTGTAAATCGGCCTTTTAATGTAAATTATGCATAAAATTAGATTCATTCACATTTTTTGCCTCTAACATTTATTGCATAAATGTAAATACTTTTAACAAACATGTATAATCACATTGTAGTTATTTTTATTCATTCCCACTAATACAACATCTAAGAGTCAATTGCCATTTAAAATAATTATATTATATTGTTAGTGTGCAACATAAGATTTCAAAGAAACCCGTTGTTGCGTATCAGGTACGCTATCGAAAATAGCATCCAATTTAAAGTAAAATTAATATTTAATTCATGAATATTAATAATTATGAAAATGTCGTATTCTTCATTTATCCGGGATATTACATCCCTCCCCCCTTTTGGTAATTGCGTCCTCGCAATTTAAAAATTGGGCTCAGGAACTTCTTTAAAAGCCCCATATCCAAAAAAGTAGTCAGTAAAACTATCACTTTAAAATAAAGGAAGAGAAGTACATAGGTTACCCTAGAAAATAGATACTATGATTCCATGATAACATCGATGCGGAGGAGAATAAAATCCAACAATTTAATATGGAGAGTGATAGAAAACATGTTTTGGGGATAGTTAACCACCAGAAATTCACAAACTTGTGATGGGTTAAACAATATTTGATTCCCCAGTAGGAAAAGTTAACAGAAAAGTTTTTTGCTTTACGTTACATTTCATTGAAGAATTTATTTATGAGCTTAACTAAAAATTTAAGGAAATATACTTACTTGTCATGTAGACATTCATCTTTTAATAGATTTCGAACACAAACTCATATTTTCTCCAAAAGATGAGTATTCGGGATGACATTCTTTTACATTAAAAGTGATATAATCTACCTAGAGAGAGTCAAATAATCCACAAAAGATGAACTATATATTTCCCTGTCTTTAGATATTAAATAAAACCAAAACATTTAGTACAAGATCAGATAATCCCCCTAAATGATAAACTTTTACATAAGCAAAAACTACTCTTAATCTCCAAAATTTGTCTAAAAAAACCCAAAGTTCAACAAAGAAAATTCAATAAAAATTTTTCCTTAAAATTATTCCATGTAATCCTTACTAATATTTAAACCCAAATATCTAAAGCATTTAATCATATAGTCTTCCAAGATAAATTTTAATTTTTATCTTCAAATAACATCAGTTAATATTAAAATATCACATTGAAAAGCAATTAACATAATCATATATTCTCCATGATAGGTTAATCATTTCCATAGATAACCCAAAATAAACTTATTATGTTTCATAAAATAATCTAACTTAAAATAATTTGTCAAACTAACCAGGGGCTTCACGTAGTCTAGTGGTAGGTGATAAATACCAGTCACACTTTGGTTGTTGGTTCGATTCCTATAGATTCGTCCGACGCGACGGGTTGTCACACAGTCTACGTGTTATCTCTTTTAAAAAACTATATAATTTTATAACATTCCTAAAAATAGATAAATTCATCAAAAAATAACCATAGCACATTTTACCTATGAATAACTTTTATTTTGCAACCCACAAAATGTATTAACCTATAATTTACTCAAATACAAGGATCATATTAACCAAAATGGTTCTTTATAACTATATCCACAAAAGAAAAGATAATTATTCGTTGATTAAAATTTTCATATATCAATCTTTAGGGTTACACATACTATAAAATGTATTCTAATGTAATTCCCATCATCAAAAGATTCTTAATACTTATAAGCATTTCACCATCCTAAAATCTATTATTACTCTTGAATCCCTTATATGTTTACTTCATACACATTCAAAATTCTTCATGATCCATTAACCATTTCTTTTAAAATTATTCTAAAATACCTCCTTCCTACAAACAGAATCATGAATCATATCCTAAGATTCAATAATATCAAAACATATGTTAATAAATTATCCATACTATTCATTGGTTATTATTAGTTTCTTCATCTTCAATCAGAATGGAATTAGGTATTGGTAAACAAATATTTGTAAGATTCTGGTGATCCCATTCATAAAATATCTTCGTAGGACACTTGTTTGTATAATCACCATGCACACCATAATTAAAACATTCAATTAATCCCTCAGAAATAACTTCATTCCCTTTCCTAGAGTAAACTCGATGTTTCCTTTTTCCATGGAAGGTTCTGGCTTTATGACCTTCATTCCGAAATCTATAGCATATTCCCGTCCCTTCAAAGCATTTTCCAAGGTGTTTCTTTCCACATCCTTGACACATAGGTTTTTGAACATACTTACCTTTATGATTATTACCTGAAATTCCTTATGGATTTGTTTCTCGAATATATGATGCCTTATAAAAATCACCATGTTTCATGTTTTCAATCATGACTCCAGATTTTTGGTTGAGAATAACCATACGAGTTCTCATGACAACTCTCATTTAATTCATTTGATTGTTCAAAAAACCGTCACCTTTTTCTTCACATCCACTGTTACTTTGGTCCCTGCTAGATCCAGCCATTTACGAAAACCAAAAAGTTCAGTGTGACTATATCAGTAAAATAATCATATAATATCGTATGAGGTGGGTAAATACTTATTCATGTTATCTTATACTCATTCACAATAACTACGACTTTTCTAATATGCTAACCATTATGGTTATGTTATTTATGCTTAGATAACACCCTAACCTCTATAGTTTTCTAAACCGACCTCTGATACCAACTATAATGACCCAGCCATAAACATTACATAATATTGAATTAAATGTATAATTCACATTGAGTATCTTTTCAGGTTTAGAGTTTTAGAGAGATAGGACATAACTATTAAATTTCAAAATATTACAAAGTAGACCCTTCTACCCAGTATCCATTTTTTTTACAAAACATGAACACTAAAAAAATGGTCATGCCTAGTTCCATGTTTAAGGCAACATGAACTTTCCTTGATCCCATCCTTGACCCTTTTCCACATTATTCCCTATGATAAAGAGTTCAAAAACATGGGATGAGCCTAAAAAAGCTGAGTAAGGGATACCCAAAGATGTAAAACTGTTAGTTTTTCAAAACAAAAAGTAAACCATGATGAATTTAACATAAGTATTACTTTTCCCCTTTATGAAGTAGTAAATGCCTTTAAAAGATCATTACACTCCATTTTGTAACCAAAAGATTACCATAAAACCCATATAAAGAACACATAACTTATAAAGGTAACTTAGGACACAAATATACATAAATGAAATAACCAAATGGTCTACTTCCACACATATCACTAAATGGAATATCCATACAGCCAACTTCCATACCCAATGCATTGGAGGTTATAACGTAACCACCCATCCTGGTATTCACGGCACCACCCGTCATATGGTTTATCATGTAACCCCCCATAAAATGTCCAAGTACCATCATAAAAATTAAAATATTGCAAATATAAACATTTCCATAATAACATTTCATTTTCATTCACAAGAAGTAATTTAAAGATATTCAAATAATCAATCCATTTTAAAAAAACATTTTAGAAATGATATTTGAATCCTAGTATCCCATACCACTTTGAAGATTTTAAAGGAATTAAAATTTTAAAACAATAATGTCCATATAATTAAATCCTTAGAACCATTTTTAAAACATGGACATTACTTATAAATATTTAGAAAAATAAATCTTTAAAACATTTAAAATGTTATTTTAGTTAAATAGTTTTTAACAAAATGAGAGACGCTTGAATACAAATAATTGAGGAATAACATTTAATCAGAACTTTATAAATCATTAGAATAAAGGGATTCATGATATAATATGATGAAAGATATTATATACACCATATAAGAGTGAATTGGTGCATAACAACAATGAAGTATCAATGGAAATGTAAATTGAGATGAAATCCCTTATAAAGACAACATCCTTAAATTAAGGATAAATCAAAAACATAATTATGTGTGAAAATTATAAATACACCCAATATAAGTGGATATTAATTTTAAAACAATTAGAGGTCATTCACACATATTCATAGGATGACATTTTCAAAAATTATAAGTTTAACCCAATGAATCGAAATTGGGTTAAGAAGTTCCCTTGTGAAAATTCGACAGCCTAATGGTGTCACTTTAAAATTCAGAAAATGTGTTGATGAGATAAAAAGGTATCTCATCCCGTGGACATAAAATTTAAATCAATAAGGATATATAATAACATATCCCAACATAAGAATATGTGAATTAAAAGACACAACAAAAGAAGTCTTTTAAATAGTGGAGGGTCAAAGGTTCTCTTACCGACTTGTTAACTTACAAAACATATGCTACATGAAATAAGGTTAATATAATGAAGATGTACATACTCATAAATGAAATTAAATTACACAAAGATTAAAATCATTTGAAGTACATACACAAAATAAAATAGTGTCAAATATATAATGAATCTATCGAGAAAAAAAGTGAGATGAATCCCTTTACCACGTTGTAATAAACTGAGTCGTTTTCCAAAAGTTAATAAGCACCAAATGAATCACAAAATACCATGATTATAAATATAATAATGATAATATATATATATATATATATATATCAAATGGAATTAAAAAATACACCACATGTAATAAATACGTGGCGAACAATGGAAATTTCACGGAATTAAAAGTGAGATAAGAAAATCCCTTACAATATTTCTGCAACCTAACGGTGCCACATAAAATATCATAAAATAAATTGATGAAAGTTAGAGAGGGTCTATCATCATATGAAGATTAAAACTAATTTATTTTTTATATAAAATAACATCCTTAATCATAATAAAATGGAGCATAAAAGAAATGACATAAAAGATAGTACTTGAAAAGAAAGGGAGAGGTCTGATCCCTTACCTTTTGTCTGACTTGACTCGATCATTCTCTAATCTCTTGAAAAATAAACTAAAGTTAATTTCTAAATTCTTAAGAGCCTTTTTAATGCTTATTATTCCTTTTATATCACTTATTACCATGTTATAAACATTATGTAATAATTTAATTTAACAACATCCATTTTGTCGATATTTGCTACTGGAGTCAAAAATAGACTCTTTATAATCACATGTTGTTCATGTGGTTAATGGTTTATTATATCCAGAATGATATTCATGATTTTGATATCATATATATCATATATATAAATTATATACATGTATTTATAATAGTACATAACAGTTAGAGGTAAGAAATGAAATGCACCGTTAATGGAGACGGTAAGTCGTACGTACGCATAAACGCTACTTTCATTTCTATTTCTTATTTTAATGGAAATAAAAAGAATTATACATAGGTTTATATTAATTCCATTATAATATCATATATAATATCATTAACTCCATCCTTTATACATCCCATATAAGGCATTAACGAATCAAATCACTTTAAGGGGGCAGTAGTCCGCACTTCCTCAAATGAGATTCTTGTATTTAACCACTTTGGATACCATATAGGTGTGATATAAATGAAAAATAAAGAAGCATAAAGAAAACATAAACATAATATATATCATATATAAATATATTTCCATCATAATGGCCACCATGAGAGGCGGTTGGAGATATTTGAACAATCATCGTTTCGTGATGCGTTAGTATGCCATCCACAGAAACATTATGTTCTTCATCTATTAGATGGTGGTGTGTGTAAGTGTAGATTGAATAATTCTCATAAAAACATCCTAGTATATTAATGATACTTATTTGTTTACAATATAAAGGAATAAAATGAGTTTAGGGGGGTGGATAAGTAAAATAAATGAAAACAATTTTAGAGAAATTGTGACCTTTAATTTGTGTAAATTCCTTTGGTTTGAACTAAAAGGACATCTTGAAGTGCCTTCTGCCTATGGTAAGGATTCTAGGGAGAGGATAGGGATATATGGAGATTAAATGGGTAGTGTTTGGACGAGAAAATTGGTTTTTTATGTGTGAGGAATTGGTTAGAAGTGGTCTCTTTTTATAAAAAGGCGGAGGGGCCCTTTAAGAAAGTGTGAAACTATTATTTTATTATATAATTATATTCGGTTTATAATGGACCAAAAAATAATTTATTATGAATATAATATGACTCATGGTATAAATAAAATCATAAAATTATAATTTGACATGTTTTGGGTATTAATTTAGTCATTATAATCTTATTTATTTAAATGATTTATTAATGAGGTAAATATTGCATCATTATTATGCCATATATAATTTAATTTTTTTATTGTCTAAAAATTATAAAAAAAACCATGATGTAGGAAATAGTTTTATATTTCCAATGAATATTTATATTAGAAAATATGACTTATATAACACCATATATAAATGTTTTACTAAAATGTTTTTTTGTTAATATAAATTTTGACTTTACAATAAATTAATAAATCTAAATTGTTATTATCACACCCATGTGGCTCAATGGGGTCCCAAAATCGACCCAAAGATTCCCATGGTCGTTAATGACTCAACTAATATCTTTTGGACAAGTTTTAAGGTAATTTTGATGTATTAAAACATTTTTTTTACCTTGAATTAACCTATTTCCCTTTAATCACGGTAAATAAAAGTCAAAAGTTACTATTCACCAAAAATAATTTTCATCTTAATAAACCAAATTTTAATTATTTATTACAACAATGTGTGTTGGATTTTTGAAATTCAATTCATAGATGTGGTAAAATTGAATTTTAATGAAAACGTCAGTTTTTTTAACTACCACTATGGGGTTTCACTATTCATAAAAAATTGAAGTTTTGCCGAAAAATACAAAAATTTCCGCCTAATCTATATTTGATATTTATAATTAAAAAAATTTTGTCTATTTTTACAAATTAAAAACATAGAAGTGGGATTAATTAATTTTAAAATTAATTCCCATTATTATAAGAAGTCGAGTGTTTTTAAGAAACAATAACTATCAAAAGATTGTTACTTGTTTATGTCTGTTTTCAAAGTGAAATTAATTCCAATGGCCAAAATTGGATTAAATGGTAAAAATATATTCTATTTACACTATAAAACTAATTAAAAAGACAATCTAACCATATAAATAAATTAGATTAAAACACAGTTTTGAATTAAAATACAATATTTTTAACTATTCATTAGAAAATGAACTTTATCAGAACAATTCCAAAAATTTACACAAAGTAAATTTTGATGTCCCCATTCTAAAGAAGGATTTTATTTGGTCAAATAGAATGTATTAAAGTGATCAAAATTTGATTTAATGAGGGTTCTCCATTAAAAGGCGGTAAATCGGCCTTTTAATGTAAATTATGCTTAAAATTAGAGTAATTCACATTTTTTACCTCTAACATTTGTTGGATAAATGTAAATAATTTTAACAAACATGTATAATAATATTGTAATTAGTTTTATTCATTCCTGCAAATACAACATCTAGGAGTCAACTACCATTTAAAATAATAATATTATATTATTAGTGTGCAATGTAGGATTTCAAAGAAACATGTTGTTGCGTATCAGGTATACTATCCAACATAGAAACCCATTTAAAGTAAAATTAATATTTAATTCACAAATATTAATAAATATTAAAATGTAATATTCTTCATTTATCCGGGATGTTACATCTACACCTTGGATCAAGGTTAAAAATTGTATACAAGACACTCTAGTTAACATGACCTCTTCCATTGTTCTACGTGGGAAAACTAACAATCAGGTGACACAATAACTCTAATATATTTATATGTTGGTGAAATAAAATGTATAAAAATATTTTAGTGGGGATATATTGTATTCCCCAATACTGTGTATGAGAGAGTGTTTGTTTTAATATATATACAAAAACTGCTCGAAATGTAATGAAACCGAACAAAACAATGTATAATATAATGATATAGTGTTCAGAAAGCTATATGTGTCATGAAATACAGCTATGGACTATTATGATGTTGTAGATTCAATGTTCCAGTCCTCTTTTAAAAATTGAGTGTCGTGAGTTGAGTGTTCGGTTTTTCAGTGTTGTGAGATTTTCCTCTTCTCATTGGAGTTGATAAAATGATTCTTCCAAGATGGATCACAAAATTTTCGCCATTGTTTACTGCAAGTGGGAATTGAGAATTCCTCCCTCTTTGTATTCATTCATATATGGTTGTTCTTATTGTTTTTGCATTCAATCCATTGATCATGTATTTTATCCAGCACTATGCTTTTATTTTTATTTTTTGGTGCTTGTATTAGTACAGACGGGAAGACCTATCTCTACGACTTTTTCCTCAAACTATCTACTGACAGGACTTCAAAAAACATTAATTATTTCAGTTTCATTAGATGAATCACAAATATTTGTTAAAAATAAATTTTAAATTTAAACAAAATAGATAGAGAAATGGTAATGTGATGAATTGTGTCATAATAACGTTGAGATACTCATAACGATATAGTCACAATGAGGGAATCATGTTGAGATAGTCACAATGTGACAATCATGGTTCCATAGTTGTGTTGAGATCTAGAAACTGGTAGAATAGTTTTGGTTTATGGTCGATTGTGAAATCTAGGACCAGTTTCTAGACTGTGGTTTTAGATAAATGATGTCTTAGGTAACGATGTCTAGTCTATTTTCAAAATTCTATATGGTGTTATGTTATGGTGTATTGGAAATTGTATCAAGGAAATTGTGTCCGGACCATCGCAATATTTTCAAATCGGTAGCAAGCTTAAGGTATCACAGACTTTGTGAAAATCTGGAACTTGTAACAAACTAATAGTTTCACAAACTTTTGAAAAAATTTGTATGATGTCATAAAAATAAATATTCACAAAATATATTAAGAAAAAAAATAATCATACTGAAGTATAGTATTAAAAAATTAATCATAGTTTACAATATTCAAACATGATTTGTGAGATTTTTAATCATGTTATTGAGAGTTTTAAATAATATTTCAAACACTAATATATGAGGAATCTATCAATATCCAAACACGATTTGTGATAATTAAAACATGTGGAGTCCAATATTCTCTAAACATGATTTTTGAGCCATAAAACATGATGATTCCAACAATATTTCCCCATCACCTAGCCAAAATTAAAATTTATTCTTCAGTTATTATTTTCAATCACCTGAGACCCTTGACATTCACTGATCTACATTTCAATATTGAGGGTACACAAAAATATTTCATTATTTTTATCAAAGTCTCAAATTAGTTATTAGTTTTATAGACTCAATGTGATAAAATAAAAGAATAGATCATCCTTACTCCCTAGATCAATAAATATGTTTGGGGCATGTCATAAATGTCTTCTGATGATCCTAACTTACACCCTAATGGGGTTTTCATACATCTTCTTGAGGAAAAGGAAACACCTATATACTTTATGTGAGATAGTGTGAGGAATATATTTATCAAAAAATATTTCATTCAATTATTTCTGATCCATCGCAATTATATGTTCTTATAACATCATATTTTTTATCCACATCCACTATTTATTAGATTCTCCCTCTAAAAAACACACAACAGGATAGACGATCTACTTCTTAGAGCATTAAATGAAAGAAGATATTTTAATATAGTTGATTCATTGTTTGAATATTATTCAATTTGGATAACCACAGACTATTGGTAGAGTTTTTCCCATAATTGTATCAATTTTAACTCAATAATCATTAAGGGGGTGAGGTTTTTCAATCAATTATTCAATTTTTATTTAGTACATTATTGAATTATTTCTCTATTTTCATTATTTTATCAAATCCTACTCTCACTGGGTCCGGTATATCATATGATTATTTACCATCATAATGGTTATTGACTCAGTTTCCCCATTTCCCATCTGTTGACTAAATATAATGTGAATATTATGCATGAAAAAAATGAATATATATGCTATTTATAAGGGAATATATGAACATTCAAGGGACATGACATACATTCCAAAATATATGATTTTGTATCACTTAAACTATGTTATCAATTTTATATTTCTAAACATAAAATTGTACATGAATTTATGTTCCCTGCATAATGGTTTTTAAAGAGATTGTGGTTTTACCAAATAGTATACATAGAGATTGTCAAATTATGTGTACAATAAGTCCTCATTATTTCACACTGGGTGATGATTAAATCAACGACCAATGTTCCCTTTTCAGGGTTATTCCCCAAATGCATGACTTTGTCATAGACACAAGAACATGTAGTATCTAGATAGAGATTTTGATTCTTGGAAACCACTTACTCTATAGATAACACTTATGGATGTTTCACAATGATTATTCAAAATCACTAATGAATTCACTAATATTTTCTAATCCTATTTACCAAAATTTTCTAAACCATGATTTGATTCCAACTATGAAAAAAATATTTAATTAAACAAAATTTATGATTAACAACATAAATACTATCATAATAAAATCTAATGAGATCAAAAGTCATAGTGTATCTAGGTAGTTAGATAGATAAAATAATAATATTAAACATGGATACAAAAATATTATTGTAAAATCCCATAACATTCCATTAGAATCCTTTTGTCTTTTAAAATTTCATTTGATAACCTAAGGATGTATAAAAAATGGGTGAGATATAAATTATAGTAAGGGAAAAATAAATTTAAATAATAAAAAAACTAGTACATGTTATCCCATAGGAATATCAAGTTGAAATAATTGGGTATGAAAAATAAACATGAATAGTGAAGCATGATATATGATGATAACATCAAGGAAACATTAGGA
This sequence comes from Viscum album, assembly GCA_963277665.1. Classification (NCBI taxonomy): domain Eukaryota; kingdom Viridiplantae; phylum Streptophyta; class Magnoliopsida; order Santalales; family Viscaceae; genus Viscum; species Viscum album. Next base: position 878,987,868 of record OY728148.1, on the reverse strand, counting down.
TGTGGAATAAACGATATAACACCCTGATATTTTATGAATTTATTTTGAATTATTTTAATATTTTAGATATTTATCATTAAATTTGACAAGTTATTTTAAATTTCATTATACAAAACAGAAATTTTAGATTATATTACACGAAATAATGAGTTGCTTCTACAACATACATTCTACATGATACCAATCTCTGGAGAACCAAGAAATAATATTCATATTGCATATAAATTAAGTAAGTGATTAAGAATAGAATTAACATCAATAATAAATATACATAAAAACTTTCAAATAAATATTAGTTGAATTCTAAATCCTTTCTAAATAATCAATAAATTTTTGGTATGTTAATTATATTCTTTAAAAATATGTTCCCCCTAAAAATGATTTATATTGAATAATATGAGAAAATATATTAAAATCAATTTAAAGAGATTATAGAATTTTTTACTCGATAAAATAAACATCATTTTTTAAAATAATAAAGTCAATATTTTCTCTGGGTTATTATTTAGGTTTTTTTTCGAAAAATGTTTATTTTTTAATGAATAGTGAAAAATATGAATATTAGTTATATAATTTATTTAAATTTAATTTTTGATAAAGATAAATTATATTTTAAATTGATACCAACGTAATATTAGTCTAATTATATATCATTAAATCCAATTTATTTCATTTTAATCAATTTCATATTTAAAATCTATATAAAATCATTGTAATATTTTGAACATTTTTTCTTTGAAACCCCTATTTCTTATAGCATCTGTGGGATTATTTATTAATTAAAATTTCCTCTTATGTGAGTTAAAATTTTAAAAATGGATTCCATTTTTGAATCATTAATATTTAATATTATATAATAAGTTCGACAAAATATATCACAAAAATGGATAGTGAAAAAAGTGAAAATGATTTACTACAGTTATGGAAAAAATGGGTTTACCGGAAGTTATAATTAAATGTTAAGAATTAAGAATAACCCAATACATGTCAAACACCTATTTTATGGAAATATTTCGACCTTATTATTTCTTTTATCTTTCTTTTCCAATTATTTGTGACTTTTTTACTTGAATAATACATCATGTGATTCCCACTATTCAATAGTCACAAGTGTACGACTCACCTCACTTATAAAAATGTAACCCCATATTCACTTATTAAATCCATAAAAACCCATTTGTTTCCTAAAATACCTACTCAAATAAATTAAAAAAATCCATCCTCAAATTCTATAATCCTTACATTGGACACAAATCCATAATATGAAGGATTTTTGTGAAATCCTAAGGAAGCTACCTGAAAGATAGGTAATGTTCATCAATGACCATTTTTTTATATTTCTTTCACAACATCCACAAATTATTATTATAAAATTATAAGATAATAACCTCAATATATTCAATAAACTGGGATTATTTTATGTTATGTTCATTACCTAAAACCATCTCTACATCCATCCAATTGGTTACGAAATCATCGTTCATGTGTACGAAATATTATCTCCTCATGAACAAATATCATTCATTTCTCCATTTACACCAATAAATGTTATAAATATTTATGGATTTAATATTTTTATATTATATATATATGTTATTATTATAAATATTGAATCTATATATCACACAAACATTCATACTCTCCATTTTGTGGAAATATGATAATGTCACTCATATGTATGATTGACTATGGCCCCTCAAATTGATGTGATTCATTTACACTTTACATGTAAGGTAAAAATTATGGAATTAATGAAAATATGTGATATATATGACATAAAAATTATTATATATTTTTAATATTAAATTTACACATATTTCATTAAATTAGAAATGAAAATAGAAACCATATTCACACGTTTGTAAGGATTTCCTTCTCCATGAAAGTTGTATTTCATTTTCAATCACTAGAATTTATGAATTACTATATATATATATATTCCGAATAAATATGATATTTATATCATGGTTAATATTATTTATATTTTGAAACAATGATCAAAGTTAGAAGAAATAAAAATAAAAAATCAAAACATATTTGAAAGAAAAAGTGATTATTACATGAAACAAAACTTTAACATAGATTAGTTAATAAATAGATAATAAAAGGTCATATTAAAATAATATATGGTATTATATATGTAAATACTGTTCTATAATTTTTTATAATAAAATTATATTTATTTTCAATTGTGATTTAATGTGTTTGAGGTAATTCATGTGTTAAGGTAAGGGATTTCAGATCACTCATTTATTTCAATGAGACATATTAAAATTCAGCACTCATTCCATTTTTGTGGTGTATATACTGAAATTTTGAAATGAAATATCATATATACTATTTTTTAGTGATATTTCAAGTTCCATATGAATTTATAATTTATAATTTATTATGATTAAAAATAATAGTAATGAGGCAATGAATTTTTGTCTCAATTTTCCTTCTTTGAGACAAATATTATATTATACAATTATTATTATATAATTTTATTATATAAATCACATTTAAAATATAATATCATGAATTTACTTATCTTCATGATATTTTATGTTTAATTTTATTTTATTCCTTAATGGGTAAAACAAATCAATGTTAGCTAAGTGTTAAATATTTTATGTTAACATATCACCATTTTTTGGGATGGTTTATGATTATGGTTCCAATAATAAAAAGTTATAATCATTATATCAAAAAACTGATGAATTATATTCTACCCTAATTATTTCAAGAGAATAAAATTTTCCCTTTATTTTATCCTCTATATTTACCCGTGATTTCCATGTAATGATTTTATGAAAATCATCAACATTACTATCTTCTGTTGAGAATCCCATTTTTATTCAATGCCTTGTTTTCAAAAAATATTTTCAACAAAAGATTTAATATTCTATAATGAATTTTTAAATTAAATTTTTAACAAGAATTTAAATTTTAAAAAAAATTATAAATTAATCTTCTTATAATTTCAAAAAACAATTCTTATTTGATTTTTACCAAAAGTTTGAAATGAATATTTGATTTTAAAATGCACAAAATGAAATTTATGTGCCACATTCATAACCGCTAAATGATTTTGAGAAAACATTAAAATTTTTAAAATATATTTTGAAAGAATTTTCTTATTTAATATTTGGTAAATTTTTTATTTTAAATAAATGATTTCGTATTGAAAATAATTTGAAAAATGATTTATGTATAAAAATGTGTATTTTAAAGCGAAAAAGATATTTTATTTAAATGTGTTCCACATGATCATTACAAATAATTTTCTATCTATATTAACATAATTTTATGTTACTTATGTTTTAATAGGGATATGATTTAATAATACAATCCTAATTCATTCTATGGAAGGTTAACCTCTACAATGTTGACTCATATTTATTTTTAATGGGTTATTCAATAATGAATTAATAGATTGATTATGAAACTTATTTTCATTACACAAATTTTAATATTATTAGTTGATGAATGATTTTTGATTATATATCACAGGTATGTATTAATTTCAATATTTTACAATGGTTTTTATCACTAATGATGGTGGTTACATTTTTACCAATGAAATTTGGGACCTATATATCTATCCAATAAAATGGGAAAAGATGGATAAATCATAAGTTAATATGTGATGAGACAACCTAATTACATGTTCACAGTGATATGTGTGAAACTTATTAAATGTTAAAAAATTTATGTGATCACCTAATTATATGTTCATGATGTAAGGTGTTATCCAAATTACCTGTTCAAAATGTTATGCGTGGGTCAATATTTCATCTCCATAATGTTATGTGTAGACCTGGTTTCATGTCCATAATTTTATGTGAGGAACTCATTTATTGTACTTAACATATTGAAAAAATATATCTCTGTATATAAATGTTCCTAAAGATATAAGGTGATGTCAATTCCATAAATCTATGTTTTATTCTAATGTAATTCCCTTAGGGATCATGTTCCTTGATTTCATTATGATTCATATCCTATGAAAAACAATATTTATTCCTTAATAGAAGATTATTATATTTTATATAAAGGGTAGGATTTTAGATTTCTATTCTCATGCTCCCATACCCTTATGTTCTTATTATGATTATCAATCCTGTTCACATACCCTTTTGCTAGTGTTATGCTTAAGTATCACACTTATTTTCTGTTACTGATCGTCTAAGATCACCATTATTATGATTCATTTTCCCATGATATGAGTAATGGATTTTGGTAGTGTTTGTCTATAAGGATTAATAAATGGAATGATCATTGGTGGAAGACTTGAAAATAATTCACCAAGTAAGAATATTTTGCTTATCTAGTCTCCAAAAGGAAAAAAACATTATGGTACTCAATTTTGTATCTATATAACGTAATGAATAATTATCATAAATGATGTAATATCCATGTATTAGAATAATACCTATCTATATTTGGTATTCGAAGATAGGTTTGGGTAACATTTGGAAACTAGGATGAGGAAACACTAATGATATACATAGGGGTAATTATAAGGGTGTTTTTAGTGATGAATCTAAAGGTATTTCTATTAATGGATCAATGTACAGGAAAATTTCATATAATTTAGGTTAATTATTGTGAATGTGGATTCTAAGAAATTTCATCCCAATATAGATATTACCTGTGGATTTGGATCTGGGAAAGAGTTAACGAGGGGGAAAGGGTGTATTTATATGGACTTGATCATCAAATAGTTTATGATAGTGGGCCTTTGTGAACACCTCATTTGACAAAATCAATGTTATTTTTTATAAATTCACAAACTCTTTTATAATAATCATGATGGATTTAAATTGATGATAAATATTAATCACCAATGACTAAACAAAGGTGTCATTATTTTGATATGTATATCTTATTTTTTCATGATTTTATGGTTTATTATAATGATATGTGTTTCCCACATTATTATTTTTGGTTTTATTCAATGGTAGTAGAAAGAAGGAATTATTTTTTCATTTAATGTGATGAAATAAATTTTAATGAGAAGAAAAATTGGATAATGATAAGAGTATATGATATTACAATTTTTCATAATCAGTTTTTATGGAACTTGATTATGAACGTAGACCATATCCTACACCTAGTGTCACCAAAAAAGATATGAAAAGAGTTCAATAAAATTTCATGAAGTGGATACCATAAAGAAAAGAATAATTGGTATTATATGTGTTGAGAGTATGGGAAGATACTTCTAAGAGGATGTCTTAGAATAAATGGAAATTTTCTTGACTATTGAAAATAACCACACAAATAAAGTGACTATAAAGGTAAAATCAAAATACAGGTCAATAAAGTAAATGAGAATAATTTCATCCTTATGATATTAGTAAATATTGAATTCCTTAATTGTGGAATTTATGGGGCTTATGAATATCATTGTCCTCTAGTAAATACTCCTAAAGAAAAGAAGATAGGTTTTATGAGAAATGGTTATATGGATGATGATGAGGAGACAAAAAATGGCAATGAAAGGAAATATGTATTAAGGAATATGTTGATGAAGACAAATAATTGGATTCATATGTATGTTGGGTGAATGAATTTCTTATGTATGGGGATTCAAATATATTGTTATATGAGTAAGGAAGTATATATTAATATTTTTTGGTATAATTTATTCATTAATTATTTGAAATAATATGATTAATGATGATGATGAACCTAAAAAGTGATATAAAGATATGGTGATAATTTTAGGATAACACTTAATATATTTTAAATATTGGGATAATGATGTCAGGATAAATAAATGGATGATTTGCATAAATTAAATTGGACAGTACTAATTTCCATATAACTGGTTAATGTTATGATGAAAAATTTCTTAATGCTATCATTGATAGGGGTTTACCGAATATATATATTGAAGGAATATTTAAAATAATATCCATTTTATGTAATGAATAACAAAGAATTTATGTTTTCAACAGGGTTTTATGGAAGTTATGGTTTCATCTAAATATATTAAAAAGGTATTCACATGTTTTTTAAGAGATAATTAATAAATTTTTCATGCTCTTTGGGGAATTAATGATAATTTCGTTTTGGAAATTTTGCAATATTCATTAGAAATATATATATATTTTAATCTTTTTCATGGTTCATAAAGTTGAACATTTTGTAAATGCAATATGATGAACATTGAATGATAAACTAGAGAATAATGTATTATTTTTTTAATATAAAGATTAATTACCATTGGATAAAATGTGATATTAATTTATTTATAAAATTACATATATGATGAGTGAATTATGATTATTTATTGATATTATGATCCAAGGGTGATTCATGCATTAAAAGTATACATTATTTTCATTGATTAAGATATAAAGTTGGAATTAATAAAGTCAAAACCAATTGGTGAGATTGTTAATGTAATGAAATCATGTAAGTATATCATCTCCTACAAATTCAAAAAAATTTGGAAATTAATCATGAAATAAATTTTTGTCTTATTATAATCAATTTTTATTATATAAATTGTGTTTTTCACACATCATTGGATTATGATATTATAGTCAATAAACCTTTATAGATAACAAACTTTCATGTGACCAATGATCTCTATCTCTCTCCCTTATTATTTACACATTTCTTCAATATATAAATATTCACATCTAGCCAATGTTCTCTTATATAGAAACCTAGTTATGAGTTAATTTATTTAACCTTTATATTTGAATTTTTTCCTTTTTAAGAGATTTTTTATTATTAAATTTTACGATGTGGGTTTTTATGATGTAATTAAAAAATGTTAATCCTTTTATGAAAAATAAAATTTTAAATGGATAAATTATTTTTAAGGGGGTCGAATGTAACACCCTAATATTGTGTGATTTTTTTCAAATGATTAAAATATTTTCAATATATTTCATTACACATAACATGTATTATAACTTCTTTTATACACCATTCTGAGTATATCATACATTACATGAAATAATGAGTTTCTTTCATAGTTTTCAAGACATGTGTCCCAAAGCTTTAGCCACCCATAAAATAATATCATTATAACCTAGTTATTAAGTTAGTGGGAGTGAAAAATATGAACTATATTATGAAATATTTCGAGAAATCTCATATTAATTAAATAATTTTTTTTATAATTCATATTAAATAATAAATTAAATTTTAGTAGACTAATTGTATAAATTAAATATTTATATTCACCAAAATTGATTTTTATTGATTTTTATACGAAACGATTCTAGTTTATTTGAGGAAAATTTAGAAAACATTATTTAATAAATATTACTTCATTTTTGAAGTCATAATATTTAAATTATCTTAGGGTGATGTTGGGTTATTTTTAAAAAAATTACATTTATTGATTTATACTGAAAATTATTGTTTTTTAATATAAAAAATACATTTTTTAAAAATATTCATGAATTTAATTTTTTTTAAATTAATTTTCAAGTAAAATTATACCAATTATATATATATATAATAATCAAATATAATAAATTTTATTCACTTTTATATAGGAATTAGATATTAAAACATTTAATGTTTTGTACATTTTATCTTAGAAAACCAACTTTCTCATCGCCTATATGAGAATATTTTTTAAATAGATTTTCCAAAATATATGATTTTAATTTGAAAAAATTTATTCCATAATTTTAATCATCATAATTTATATAATTTAATTGGTTAACTTTTATTTTTATCAAAATTAATAGTAAAAAATATTTAACATAGTTACGTTAAAAATGTGTTTACCATGAGTTCAACATATAAGATAATGGATATATATAACCAAATACTTGTGGAAAAGACATTTTATGGCCATATTTAGGCCTTAACCATTATATTATAAAACTTTTTACACTTTTTAAGCCTTGTGACTTGAAAAAAAATGGGTGGACTTCTCTCTTTTCAAAAATTACAAGCCCGCCACTCACAACACTTATAAAAGGTAAACCCATGTCCGCTATTATTCTCTATATAAAAACCATTTATTTTCCATGCCAAAAAAAAACTTCAAAAACTCCTTACTCTCGAAAAATTATCCTTTGTTTTGACAGAAATTCTACCTAGAATGGTTTTTGATGCAAACCTAAGTAAGACATACTAAGAAGAGGTGACGTTCATCAAAAAGAGTTATTGTTTTTTATCACCCCACATATTTCATTAATTATTATAACATTATTATATAATAACTTCATCATCTTAAAAATACTTAATCGTTTTATTCTATGTTAATTACATATAACAATCACCACTTCCATCGAATGGATTACAAAATCATCGTTCTTATGTATGACAAATTACTTCCATGTGAGCCAATTCCATTTTTTCATTTCCACATATATTGGATATAAATAATTATGGATTTATTATTTTTTTATAATATTTATTATAATATCATTATTATTGAATCATCGTATCTCACATAAATTTATAATCCCTATTTTTTGGAATATGATAATGTCGCTCGTATATATAGTAGACTACTGCCTCCCGATGCGATGTGAATCATTCACACATTACATGAAAGGTAAATAGATTTTATTTAATTAGAATAAATAATTTATATGGAATAAAAATTACAATTTAGTAAAAATATATAATTTATATTTATTTCATTTATTCTGATAATAAAATGGAAACAATGTTCATAAGTTAGTACATCATACTGTCTCCATAAAAAGTGTGATTCATTTTATATCACTAAATTTTATAAAATAATCTATATATATAGAATGAATATATATATATATATATCTTAACATCCTAGAGATGATGAAACCATGATCTTTGTAATAGGACCAAAAAATAACAAATCAAAACATATATGAAAAACAAAGCAGTTTAAAACTAAAATGTAACATTAGCACAGAATTGTTAATATACACATAATAAAAGGTCATAAGAAAACTATATATGGTTTGATATATATATATATATATATATATATATATTAATTTATGTATAATAAAATATTTTTTATTATGAAGGTGGTTTGAATATGTACTAGGGATGTCATTAATTCTGGTAAGGTATTTATAATCTCTCTTTTATTTCTAAGATATATATGAAAATTCACCACTACATTCTTCTTTTGGTGTATATAAATCTTCTTATACATGTTATATAATGAATCTATTTATTTTTAGAATTGATGGTAAATCCATCTATGTATGATAAATTTGTATAAGTATGACACACCATGGTGTAAAACACTATTTTCCATGACACAATGCAGACATAAAAATATCCATGTCTTAGATACCGTCAAGATATCCCACCATCATAATGATGTACAACTGTACTGAAGAACTAAAAAAGTATGAGACACCATCGATTGACACACCACCTAGATATCATGACACTAGAACTCAAGTGGCAATGAATTTTATATTGTCAGATGATGAACAATCAAAGTCACAAAACCCTTATCATACCACCAACATTGAAAAATTGTCTATGTATAACATATTATCATATAATCCTCCATCAAAAAAGACATAGTTTATTGAGACACTTCAAGTGTTGTGAAAATTCGGTTAATTCAATGTAACCATCATTGTGATACTACCAGAATAACATATTCTCGAGGGATATGAAACTATATCTTGACACCTATAGATCCAAAGACACCGTCACATTATTTTTTACTTTACATATTTTAAATTACATTAATATAATGAATATATTCATAAAAATTAATGTTTTTTAGTACTTTAATATTTATACCATAAATTTACGATAAAAATCATGTTAAAATTTGTAGTATGAGGTTTCAACTGATTCCTATGTTCTTGTTATTGCTGATAAAATTTTAGAATACACCGACATGAAGTGCACACTGATTCATATAGAGAAAAACATTCAAAAAGTATAGTGAAAATTATGCACACAAATTTCCCATGATTCACTAAATATATAAGACATAAATATCAACATCTGATTGAAAACATGAATATATCACCTATATTGGACACTCGACTGATAAATAAAAAGCATCATCACATCCAATGCATTCTTTTAGTTAGAAAAAAAGAGATTGGACACCTTGTTTTCCTAAATATTTCAAGATAACATGACTCGAGAATCATTATTGATTCGTCACAAGAGGTACATGATGAGATATTATAGAACGAGAACTTGTACACTATATACTATTATATTTATTGATTATGTTTAGTTTTATTAGATTGTTGTGGTGTGTGTGCTTAATAATCATTACCACACACACAAGGTCCCCTGCAACAAACTGAGAGATATTCAATGAATTCTCAAAAACATTTCTTATTTGTTTCTCCCAAGTATAAGAGTGGTAGAGGTCCATGTGTGGCATGTTTCCTTTTACTCCCATGAATTACTGTGGAAGAGATTGTGTGTGACCTAGATAGTTATAAACTACTATATTACTCCGATCCAGGTTTTGGGTCATATAGTTTATTTTATATAAACATCTAGTTGGTGGGTGTTCACCAAGAGGAGGTAAATGTCTCTACTTGATATTTAACCTCTTATATTCAATCATTTTGTCATGTGTTTTAATTTTGTTTTATATTATTTATGCTTTAAAATTGAAATCCTATATAATTGTAAAAAAATTTGTACATTGATAGTTAATCTACGTTCCTATTCACAAATTATTTTGATCAAGTAAATAAAATTAAAATGATTCAATAATACTTTATATATTATTCATCATAGAACTATTAAATATTAAGATAAGTCTTTAGAAATATTAAGATATATATCAAACTATTCATTTTGATAAACATTCCCATATTTAATCATATGGGGGGTTTTAAAATAATGTATTTTTAATAGAAATGTGTATTTGGTACTCCATTCACCCCCCTCTTGACACACTCACTCGGACCAACATTTATTATCAAAGTCTATTTTACATTCATTGGAATTCATGTTTTCATATTATTTTAACTTTGATTTTTGTTGTACACTTAAAGATCTTATATTTTTTATAGTTATAAATTTTTTTCCTTAAAATAGATAATTACAAAGAGGGTTATTTTACCAACATACCTATTTCCATCAATTGAATAAACTATTCATAATGGAAATTAAAGATGAAAATTTAAATATAAATCATGACTTGTGATATCTTTTCTACAATAGAAGATGATTACATTATAACTTGTACTAGTAGAATAACATAGGATGATGCAACAAAAATTTCATACAATAGTAATTTTAAATCTATGTATCTATTCTACTCTTTCCATTATGATGAAGAGTTTAATCATATTTCCACTTGGAAAACTCATTTTGAGATTTAGGACAATCTATATATTTTCAATCATGGAACTTAAAATGTTATTTAAATGATGATTAATACCTATTCAATTAATAATGATAATTTTACGATGAAACCAATTATCTGATTTATGATATGTACCTCGGGCTTAATGAGATTTTCCATACTATGATATCAATGGGAAATCTGGTATCTGAAAAGGATCATATAATGAGATTGTTGATATGTTTACCTAATATTGGAAGAGGCACTTTAGTGTCAATTCTAGAATTCTGCAGTATCAGTAAATTAAATGTCAAGGAGATGATAAATAAACAAATAGTTTATAATGTTTAGTCGAAGGTAATATTGGATGAGGATGAGGAGACTAAGATGAATTCAATATATTTCAAGACTACTTCCCCTAGACACAAAAAGGAAAAAAGGAAAACATAAAGTACAATCTACTAGTTCAAGTGATAGTGAATATTCCTCTAACAGTGATGAGAAAATGGTTTCCCTAGCATGGAGGTTTATGGGGATATATAAGATGAAAATTATTTCCATGAACCCAAAATATTATGGAATGTATGATAAAATATGAAATTGGAAGAAAAAGAATTATTGTCCAAAGAAAGTTGTCTACTATTTATGAAGAAAGGGATTTTCAAATAAAATATGATTTTCATACAATGAAATAAAAAATAAATATTGAAGGTATGTGTAACACCCCGATATTTTATGAAAAATATTCTTTTAATTTCATTAATGTCTTGTGTTGTATTCTACACCAATATGACCTTGCTCTATACGCAACACCGTATTAGTTACAGTATACGCAACACTATTCTTGGATCGTGTTACACATAATTTTGATAATATTTATTCTACGCAACATTGTGTATATATATATATATATATATATTCAATGTATAAATGAAATATGGTTGAATTCTTTATACGAAACAATGAAGGATTCTTTCACAACACGCAACCCTGACTTGGCTTGCATTACACGCAATCGCGACCTTCCTCAATAGCGTGTGTTGTACGCAATACCGGGTTTTAATAAACAACGATATATTATTATAATATTGTCATGAACTAGCCGTTATGAATAGTATTAACTAAATTTTGAATTTTATAACATTATTATTCATCTTACACATTTTCTAGAACATGGTATAAGAAAAAAATAAAATTTTCAGGTAAAATAAGTATTTTTAAAAAAATGCAGTTTTTCCGCCTTTTGATGGCGCACCCACTTTAAATCTAGTTTTTGACATGTTTATATGTTCAATTTTACAAAATAAAATTCTACTTTTGAATCAGGATATAAAAAATTAAATTAGATAAAGTTTTGATATTTTTCCGATAACTTTCATATTTTAATGAATAGTAAAAACACACTATATTTTAATTAAAAACAACTTTTTTCATCATAATATCTTATGTGGTTAAATTATAATATTGAATTGTTTTAAAGTATAAATAGAATATATTTTTACCATTTAATATAATTTACGTCATTAGCATTTATTTTACCTTGAATTCATAGGTAAAATCAATTCAATCTTTTGCAATGTTTTAAAGAAAAACCCGTTTTCTTTCGACAACGGGAATAATTTTAATTTATTTTCTGCATATTTTTTGTATTGAATTTGGAAAAATGGATTCTATATTTGGAATAAGTGGGTCCAAATTATGTTAATAAGCTACTTTTTATTTTTGGGAATTATGAATAGTAACTACGGTAAATTTTATTTACCATAGTTAAAGGTAAATCGGGTAATTAAGGGTAAATATACTATTTTAAAATTACCCTAACAAATGTCAAAATCCTATTGGATGACTAAAGGTCCACCCATATCACCTAAGGGTCGGATTAGATTCATTTAATTAAATTTTTTCAATGAAAATAATTTAATTATTATTAAAACCAAAGAATGTGACAACATGTCACTTTCTTAAATTATATAAGAATAATAATTTTAATGTAGTGATATACTTCATGAAACTTCTAGAATGAATAGTATAAAGAAATCTAATACAATTATCTACATCATAAGAATTTATTTATAATTTTTAGGGATTAAATAATTATCATTTATTATGACACAAAGATGATGTAGTAATTGTCTTATTAATGAAATATTGAAATAATTGAGGTCATAAATAACCAAATAAATGTAATTTGAGACTTTTTATGAATTCCACTAATTTTATAATTTAATATGACATGTTATTATTGATTTAATTAACTTTTTTCGAACTTATCATTCTGTTATGATTTTCACAAAAATCAATTACTAAATAGTGTCAAAATTGACATAAAATAGTTTTTAAAACAAATATTATATTATTAATTGTTATTTTATTCCAAAAAATATAAGGTTCAGCCAAATGACATATATAAGGTTATATATATTAATAATAAACAACTTGGGTTTCTTTTGGCTTGATATAGTAAGTTTATTAACCATATAGTGTAAGAAAACAAAAAGACATGGTAAAAGTTAAATTATTTAACTTAGAGTTAAATCTAATTGATAAGGATAAAATAATAACCTAAACATGTCTAAATCCTATTGGATGAGAATATTTAGACTCATCCCCACCTTAGATTATAAATATATCAATTTGGAGCTATTTAAAACCGAATTTGACTTTATAATAAAATAATAGTTTTAGTTATTCCAAAGGTACCCCTCTCCTCCCTTATAAAAGGGAACCTCCTCCCCCTCCTCCTCACAGAACTTTGAGCCTTCAAATTCGGCCAAACCCTGCCAAATTATCTTCTCCACTTCCATAGAAACATCATAGTGGTTCTGGTATTCCTAAAAGACCTATTTTAGGGCCCTAAAAGGAGGTCTTAAAGAGGCGCTTCAAAGAAGAGGTAATGCCCGTTACTGATTCTTTCATCTTTATTTCTTCTTCCAATTCTTCTTATTTAGTTGTTTCATCATGAAGTAATAACATCAGTATCACTCATATACTGATATGTTATTATAGGTATGAAACTACCTTATTTTACCATCTATCCATCCTACGGAAAATGAAATCACCGCGCGTGCGTACGTACGGAATACCGTCTCCACGACGCGATGAGATTCATTCTCCACGTTAACCATTCATGAATGATTATAAAGTATATATAATAAGTATTCATAAAATATATGACATAATAATACTACTGGATTTATGTATATATATATTTATGTCATCTACTTAATTCCACTCAATTCAATAAGGAAACGAAAACAGCGTTCATGCGTACGTACGACCTACCGTCTCCATGAACGGTGTATTTTTTTCCATTTATCGATCCATTATATATATGTATATTCTGAATATATATTATATATAAATCATGATTTATATTCTGGAATTAAGTAATCATGATCTAATTAATCATATGAATAATTACAAGTTAAAACACGAAGGACAAATGAGACAATTTTACCCAAAACGCTACTTTAACACGAATTTACAAAAGAACAGGTAATATAACCTCATAAGTGAACCATATATGATATAATAACAATGAATATGATTCTGTAATAAGTCAATGACATTATTTAAATCATTATACAAGAGTTTCGGCCACTTATGAAGCAAATCGGATCTAAGGTAAGAGAAATATCACAATCTCATTTTTCTTCGAGGATGTTTATACTTTAGTCTTTACTGGGGTGTATTTTATCATCCACTTCCATGTTTCCTCAATATGTAATATTATTTCCATTAAACTAAAATTTTTTAAATCCTATTTTACCCTTCGGTGAGTTTTTATTAAAATATATGAAAGGAATCATTTGTCGTTTTTCGTACGAGGTACTTTTTAACTTTTCTGACAAAAGTACAAAGAATGTTTTTTACGGCATGAATGGATTTTTAAAACATTATTTGCAAGAATCTTCCTTTAAAAGTTTTCAAGGTTATTTTTAATCAAATTCTTTTAGCTTAAAATTGTATGACATGTTAAGAAAGGAAAATGTTTTTGAAGTTGAAAGGATATTTTCCTCAAGAATGGAGTTCAAGTGTTTAATCAAAATTATTTTCCATCTAAGATAATAAAGGGTTATGTTTCTATCCCTATTATTACATGAATTTGATTATGTTGTGAGGGAAATATTTTTTTATGAATTCCTTTATCTTATATGAATTGTTTTATGATGTCACGATGTTTAAGATTCCCATTTTTATGACATGGGTTATGCAATGATGTATGTTTTATGATTTTGTGTCACACATATGAATGGTATCATTATGAGATGGGTGGGACCTATATCTCCCTCCAATGCATTGGGTAAAGATTTTATATCTCTTTGAGATAGACATGGCTGGAACGGTAGGTTATACCGGTTCAGTGAAACAGGACTGAAACGAGGGTGACTCGGTTCAGAAATGGACTTTGTCCACTAAGATAGTCTTGGCAATGAGTCTTGACTAATAAGAAATGATATTCTATGATTATGTGAGTATGACACAAAGTTTAATGTTTTAGGTTATGATTATTGGGATTTCATTTCACTACTATGATTTATCCCATGTTATGAAATTATGCTCTCTTTTGCAGGTTAAGATTTCCAAAATGTTATGTTCTTATGAATACGATGTGATTGATATTTATTTTGTTTACCCTTACTGAGAATTTGAGCTCACTCTTTTATGTTTTCTTTTCCCCAGGATATAAAGAAAGGTTTTAGGTAAAAAAAAGGAAGATCTTTATGCGAGACGTTGAAGATCTTTCACCACCATTAGAAGATTATATTTCGAGTTTCCAAAGACACTAAACTGTTACGATCCTTGTGTGTGTGTTTTTGTTATGTACTAAGTATTACGAAAAAATAATGTAATGTCCATGTACGTCAAGCTTAGGGTCTCTATAGTTGGTATCAGAGGCAAAAGAGGTAGGAATGTATCTGATCCTTGGGAACTCTGACATGTGAGCATTGGACGAAGCATGGCACTCCATCCAAGGGATTCATGAGGAAATGGCTTCCACTAGGGATGGTGGTTTGTCCCACCCAGGGGGTGTATCCGTCCATGGAGTGCCCTAATAGGTATCAATTATAGTCCACTGGATGTAATTCTAGACCGCTACAGTTGGTATCAGAGGAAAGGTTTAGTCAACCTTTGGAAACTAGGATGCGAAAACGTTAGTGAGATCACTAGAGATATTTATAAGGTATGTCTAGGGATGTCCATAAGGATAAGTATACGTATAGGATACAGTCCTAGAACTACGATAACGATCATATAATTTAACATAAGATGTTAGATATTGAGGATACTCCCCCTTTATTATGTTGTTTTCCCTAGCATGATTTTTGCCTCTCACACTATTCTTTTTGGGTTTTAGACGATGGTCGGAACCCGAAGGAACTGTGTTGATCAATGCAATGGAAAATGCAATGATTGTCCTCTTGAACAAACAAATGTTATGGGAGATTGAGTGAAAAATCTTATTGCTATACTTACACATGCTATGAATCATTCTGGACTTCCAAATGAGCAGAGAAGGGAACAACATTCTATTGAGTCCTTCATGAGGCAACGCCCACCTTCTTTCTGTGGGTCTTCTGATCCACTTGTTTCTGAACAATGGATCAGTACCACTGAAAAGATATTTTCAGTTATTCAATGTTCTGAACATGATAAAGTCATCTTAGCAGTATATCGTTTGGAAGTTGAAGCTGATCAATGGTGGAATCTTATCAAAAATACGAGGCCAAGAGATGAAATTGAGTCCATGGAATGGGACGAGTTCAAGAACTTATTTTTCAATAAGTACTTCCCTCGTATTCTTCTAACAAATATGGAGAAGGAGTCTCTTGAAGTAAAGCAAAAGGATGATGAATCTGTTGGTATATACGAAGCGAATTTTACAAGGCTTGCTAGGTATGCATCTGGATTTATCATCCAACCTGAAAGTAAAGTTGATCGATTCTTCAGTGGCTTAAAACCAAATCTTCGAAGGTCATTAGCTATAAGAGACTTCAGTAGCTATGAAGAAATTGTGCGTTGTGCTATCAAGGTAGAAATGGAAGTTGGTGTTACGTATCCATCTCATAGTTTTGACAAGAATCGAAAGATGGAGTTCAAGGAGAAATCTCATAATAATGGTGAAAAGAATATGAATGTTTCCTTATGCTCAAAGTGTGGAAATAATCCTGGTGGAGATTGTCTTAAAGGGACTAGAAAATGTTTTAAGTGTAGAAAAGAAGGTCATCAAGCAGCTGAGTGTCGATGTAATGGAACAAGGGTTTCTAATGATGGTAATAAATAAAAGACTACAGAGAACGCACCACCAACACTTCAATGCTTCAAGTGCAAGGAAATGGGGCATTATGCTAATAAATGCCCTAATCCAAGGGTTAGTAATGATCGACATGAGCAACCACTTAAGGCAAAGGACAAAGGGAAGTCACATGCGATCACTATTGGAGATGTTGAATAAGAAAATGATGTGGTGGAATGATTAAGTTTTTATGTAATGGGATTCCAAAATAATGTTGTATCATAAAGTATTAGAATATTTATGTATTGGTCTAATGTGGTATTCAAAGTGATTGAGATATTTTTGGAAAAAAGATGATATGCGCATAATGAAGGGAAAACGAGAAAATGAAATATTTGACAGTATTCATGAGCTCATGATTGATATAAGGACTAAGTGATATCATTGTTTGAGTATATAGAATTTTAAGGATTTTGGTATGTGGAACGAGTAAACTTTTAACAGAACTCATGTTTTCAATAAGGTTCAATGGGTATTCAAGAGAGTACATGATTAAGGCCTTTGAATGTTTGGAATGTGACCAACAAGACATATGTTATGATATATGGGGATCAATGATGGTATTAAATCTCTGGGAGTGGACTGCAGTATTATGGATAAGCATAAAGATTGGAATGGATTTTGTTGTACATAAGTTAGTATTGTTTTTTTCGATATTATTGATGGGATGTTATAGTAATATAGTTTTAGAAAAAGGACAACCTGGAGGACGGGCGACATCCCATCGCGTTGGACAAGGCTGTGGGAATAAAAACCACAACCGAAGTGTGACTGGCCTTTATCGCCTTCCACTGGCCTACAGGAAGTCCCTGGTTAGTATAAACTAGTTTTATTTAATTAAGCGATATGATATATGCAGTATAAGTACATTTTAGGTACCATATATGATTATTCTCACTATAGATCGACTTATGTAATCTTTTGTTTGAGACAGATGGAATGACCCGTCATTCTATCACATGATCTGCTAACACTTCACAAATAACAAATTCAACTTCATTTATTTAAGAGATGAAGTGGAAATTGTTCAAGGCACGAACAACAGTGAGATTGTACAAAAATAAAATAAGTATTTCTTCTAATTCAAAATTTTCAACTTTAGGGAAATGATCTTGAAAACCAAAAATGTTGTCCTAGTGCTCTTATATCTGATGAATCAGATGTTACCTTAGATCATCACAAATTTATGGCTTTGTGATTGCTGGCTCTTCCATAGCCATGTTCTCTACAACTCTCTATCAGAACATGATGGTTAGATTTCTCTTCCATATCCATATTTTCACCTATGTGGAAACCCAGTGATTAGTTTATTTGGGTAACCATTACGTTTCATACTTTTGTTTTTAAATATTGGTTTTGGTATTCCTTTTTATGATGTGGGTTTCTATTGAAGAAATTTTCAAGTAGCAACCCATTTATAACCCCAAATGAATTTCGAGGGATAAATTCATTTTAAGGGGGGAAGAATGTAACACCCCAAGATTTTATGAAAAATATTCTTTTAATTTCATTAATGTCTTGTGTTGTATTCTGCACCAAGATTACCTTTCTCTATACGCAACACCGTATTAGCTTGCAGTATACGCAACACTATTCTTGGATCGTGTTACACACAATTTTGATAATAGTTATTCTATGCAACATTGAGTATATATATATATATATATTCAATATATAAATGAAATATGGTTGGATTCTGTTATACGAAACAACGAAGGATACTTTCACAACACACAACCCTGACATGGCTTGCATTACACGCAATCGCGACCTTCCTCGATAGCGTGTGTTGTACCCAATATCGGGTTTTAATAAACAATGATATATTATTATAATATTGTAATGAACTAGCCGTTATGAATAGTATTAACTAAAATTTTAATTATATAACATTATTATTCATCTTACACATTTTCTAGAACATGGTATAAGTACAAAATAAATTTTTTGGGGAAAATAAGTATTTTTCAAAAAATGCAGTTTTGCCGCATTTTGATAGCGCACCCACTTTAAATCCAGTTTTTAACATGTTTATATGTTCAATTTGACAAAATAAAATTCTTCTTTTGAATTAGGATATAAAAATTTACATTAGAAAATGTTTTGATATTTTTCTGATAACTTTCATATTTTAATGAATAGTAAAAACACGCTATATTTTAATTAAAAACTTTTTTCATCGTAATATCTTATTTGGTTAAATTATAATATTGAATGGTTTTAAAGTATAAATAGAATATATTTTTACCATTTAATATAATGTATGTCATTAGCATTGATTTTACCTTGAATTCGTAGGTTAAATCAATTCAATCTTTTGCAATGTTTTAAAGAAAAACCCGTTTTCTTTCGACAACGGGATTAATTTTAATTTAATTTATGCATATTTTGTGTATTGAATTTGGGAAAATGGATTCCATATTTGTAATCAGTGGGTCCAAATTATGTCAATAAGATACTTTTTATTTTTGAGAATTATGAATAGTAAATACGGTAAATTTTATTTACCATAGTTAAAGGTAAATCGGGTAATTAAGGGTAAATATAATATTTTACAATTACCCTAACGAATGTCAAAATCTTATTGGATGACTAAAAGTCGACCCATATCACCTAAGTGTCGGATTAGATTCATTTAATTAAATTTTTTCTATGAAAATAATTTAATTATTATTAAAACCAAAGAATGTGACAACATGTCACTTTCTTAAATTATATAAGTATAATAATTTTAATCTAGTGATAAACTTCATGAAACTTCGAACATGAATAGTCTCCAAAAATCTAATACAATTATATACATCATAGGAATTTATTTATAATTTTTAATGATTAAATAATTATCATTTATTATGACACAAAGATGATGCATTAATTGTCTTATTAATGAAATATTGAAATAATTGATGTTTTAAATGCCCAAATAAATGTAATTTGAGACTTTTTATGAATTGCACTAATTTTCCAGGTTAATATGACATGTTAGTATTGATTTAATTACCCTTTTTCGAACTTATCATTCTGTTATGAGTTTCACAAATATCAATTACTAAATAGTGTCAAAATTGACATAAAATAGTTTTAAAACAAATATCATTTTATTAATTGTTATTTTATCCCTAAAAATCTAAGGTTCAGCCAAATGACTTATATAAGGTTATATATATTAATAATAAACAACTTGGGGTTCTTTATTCTTGATATAGTAAGTTTATTAACCATATAGTGTAAGAAATCAAAAAGACACAGTAAAAGTTAAATTATTTAACTTAGAGTTAAATCTAATTTAAAAGGATAAAATAATAACCTAAACTTGTCTAAATCATACTGGATGAGAGTATTTCGACCCATCCCCACCTTAGTCTAGAAATATATCAATTTGGATCTATTTAAAACCGAATTTGACTTTATAATAAAATATTAGTTTTAGTTATTCCAAAGGTACCCCTCTCCTCCATTATAAAAGGGCACCTCCTCCCCCTCTTCCTCACACAACTTTGAGCCTTAAAGCTCGGCCAACCCCTGCCAAATTCTCTTCTCCACTTCCATAGTAACATCCTAAAGGTTCTGGTCTTCCTCAAAGACCAATTTTAGTGCCCTAAAAGGTGGTCTCAAAGAGGTGCTTCAAAGAAGAGGTAATGCCCGTTACCGATTCTTTCATCATTATTTCTTCTTCCACTTCTTCTTATTTAGTTGTTTCATCATGAAGTAATAACATCAGTATCACTCATATAATGATATGTTATTATAAGTATTAAACTACCTAATTTCACCATATATCCATCCTATGGAAAACGAAATCATCGTGCGTGCGTACGTACGGAATACCGTCTCCACGACGTGATGAGATTCATTCTCCACGTTAACCATTCATGAATGATTATAAAGTATATATAATAATTTGTCATGAAATATATGACATAATAATACTACTGGATTTATGTATATATATATTTATGTCATCTATTTAATTCCACTCAATTCAATAAGGAAACGAAAACAACGTTCATGCGTACGTACGGCCTACCATCTCCATGAACGGTGTATTTCCTTCCATTTATCAATCCATTATATATATATGTATATTCTGAATATATATTATATATAAATAATCTTTTATATTCTGGAATTAATTAATCATGATCTATGTAATCATATTAATAATTACAAGTTAAAACACGAAGGACAAATGAGACGATTTTACCCAAAACGCTACTTTAACATGAATTTACAAATGAACGGGTAATATAACATCATAAGTGAACCATATATGATATAATAACAATGAATATGATTCTGTAATAAGTCAATGACATTATTTAAATCATTATACAGGAGGTTCGGACACTTACGAAGCAAATCGGATCTAAGGTAAGGGAAATATCATAATCTCATTTTTATCCGAGGTTGTTTATACTTTAGTATTTACTGGGGTGTATTTTATCATCCACTTCCATGTTTCTTCAATATGTAATATTATTTCCATTCACCTAAAATTGTTTAAATCCTATTTTACCCTTCGGTGAGTTTTTAGTAAAAGATATTAAAGGAATCATTTGTCATTTTTCGTACGAGGTGCTTTTTGACTTTTCCGACAAAAGTACGAAGAATGTTTTTTTACGGCATGAATGGATTTTTAAAACATTATTTCCAAGAAGCTTACTTTACAAGATTTCAAGTTTATTTTTAATAAACTTTTTTTAGCTTAAAATTGTATGACATGTTAATAAAGGAAAATGTTTTTGATGTTGAAAGGAAATTTTCATCAAGAATGGAGTTCAAGTGTTTTATCAAAATTATTTTCCATCTCAGATAATAAAGGGTTCTGTTTCTATCCCTATTATTACATGGATTTTATTATGTTGTGATGGAAATATTTTCTATGAATTCCTTTATCTTATATGAATTGTTTTATGATGTTACGATGTTTAAGATTCCCATTTTTATTACATGGTTTATGCAATGATATATGTTTTATGATTTTGTGGCACACATATGAATGGTATAATTATGAGAGGGGTGGGACCTATATCTCCCTCCAATGCATTGGGTAAAGATTTTATATCTCATGAGATAGACATGGATGGAACGGTAGGTTATACCGGTTTAGTGAAACAGGACTGAAATGAGGGTGACTCGGTTCAGAAATGGACTTTGTCCACTAAGATAGTCTTGGCAATGAGTCTTCACTAATAAGAAATGATTCTGTATGATTAATTGAGTATGCCAAAAAGTCTCATGTTTTATGTTATGATTATTGTGATTTCATTTCAATACTATGATTTATCCCATGTTATGAAATTATGCTCTCTTTTGCAGGTTAAGATTTCCAAAATGTTATGTTCTTATGAATATGATGTGATTGATATTTATTTTGTTTACCATTACTAAGAATTTGAGCTCACCCTTTTATGTTTTCTTTTCCCTAGGATATAAAGAAAGGTTTTAGGTAAAAAAAGGAAGATCTTTATGGGACATGTTTAAGATCTTTCACCACGATTAGAAGATTATATTCTGAGTTTCCAAATACACGAAACTATTACGATCCTTGTGTGTGTGTTTTTGTTATGTACTAATTATTCCAAAAAAGTAATGTAATGTCCACGTACATCAAGATTCAGGTCTCTACAGTATGCATAGATGATAGACGAAGGCCTTGAAAGAGACCAGGAGTGCATATGATAATAGCTTTAGTAACATGGATTTATCAACTAAAGAATAAACAGATAGTGAAAACATGTGCTTCCTAACTATGGTCAGTGTGGTACTTGACATACCTAGTGTTTCTATAGTTATTCCTATGAATGATATTGATAATTATGTAAATGGACATGATGATTATAATACTTCAATTGAATAATTATTTGAATACTTCAACAGGCTGAAGGATACTTTTAATGATTTAAAAGATTATTATAAAAGTCCCAAAAGAGAGAATGACCAAACTATAAATTTTTTGTCTGAGATATCTATAGAAAAGGATTATAATATTCAACTTCTCAATGAACGAAATAACCATAATAATTCAAAATGGAAGTTTAATTAAGATAGTAAAAATTATAAAATTTGTAGAGATAAAATCACAAAAGTTTTGTAAAACAAGTTTCTCACACATATTTTACTAGGATATGATATAAACCTGAATAGAGGAAAATAACGAAGAAAAATTTTGCTCCAAAATCCACACCTAAAACCTATTATGTAAAACATTTTTCAAAAGGAAATAATAAATTTTATATTTCTAATAATTTACTATCCATTTATAGGAAATCCATTAGTAAAATATCGGTTCCCCAAGCATTGATTACTAATAATTATGAACCTAAACATATTTACATACCCAAATCATTTATTTTTTAAAACATGTTTTGTAGAAAAAATTCATGAAGGCCTCTAATAGAAGAATATGTTACATGAATGTGGTTGTTCAAGACATGTGATAGGAGACCATTATTTCTCAAATTCTTTTATAAAAGTTTATGGTGTATATTTCACCTTTCGTGAATATTAAAATGGTAAAGTCATCTGCATATTCCAGATTGGTAAAAAATCTCTTTTTTATTTCTAAATTCATTTATTTTTATTGTTTAATGTATAATTTCCAAATCATTTATCAGTTGTGAAAATATGTTTTTTATTTTATGTTTGAAAATGATTATTTTAATATTTTTTATTCAAAAACTGATTAACTTTTTTCTACATTGAGATATTAAAATGTTTATGATGAATATTTACATTCATTAGTTTCTCAGAATGTTTATGGATTAAGTGCCTTTAATAGAGAATCATGGTTTTGGTATTGGAGATTATGTCCTTAAAACCTTCACTCACATAGAGAGATAAATAGAAAAGTGTTAGTTAGGGATCTACAAAAACATGAGTTCCAAACTGCTAATGTTTGTAAACCTTGTCAAAAATGGAGAAAACATAAAGATTATTTTAAAATAAATAACGAAGAGTCAATTTCTCAACTTCTCATGTTGGTTCATATGGATTTTTTTGGACCATCTAGAGTTTTTAGTTTAAATGGAAATTAATATGTTTAAGTTCTTGGAGATGAATATTCTAGGTATACATAGTTATATTTTTCTAGCCCATGAAATTTAACATTGTTCTTACTTTATCAAGTAATCCAAATCTGTAGAAACTATTAGTGGACATATGATTATGACCTTAAGTAGTGACCATAATCAAGAGATTGATAATAATTATTTTGAATCATTTTTTTAGAAAAATGTCTACCCTCATATGTTTTATGCTCCTAGGACACCCAATAATAAATGAGTTTTTAAAAGAAGAAATTTATCCTTAAAATAGATATAAAAGAAAATGATAAATGAGTATGACAAATCAATCTATTTTTTTGGTATATGTTGTAAATAAATCCAATTATATTATAAACAGAGTCCGGAATCGATATATTTTTAAGAATACCCCTTAAGAGTTGTGTGATAATAGGAATCCTAAGGTTATTTAATTTCGAGATTTTGGATTCAATGAATTTATTCCTTACAATAAGGATCACTTAGAAAAATATTCATCCAAAATTGATAAAAGAATTTTTATGGGGTATTCAATTTATGGAAAATGTTATATAGTTTTCGATTATAAGATGAAAACAATAGAAGAATGATATCATGTAAAATTTGATGTGATTGATTGACATGATCCAAGGCCCTCCTTATAAATCATTAATAATTATTTTTCTTCACATAAAATAAATTCAAAACCTATATATTCTGTTGTAAAACAAGATGAAAAATCATCCAGTTCTTATTATTGCAAGAACCTCCAGAACCTGAACCTATAAATTCTGAAGTGATCGGTCCCTCTATCAATAGATTTGTTAGAACTATTATAATCCATGCATTAGATTTAATTGTAGGATATATTATATTAGAATATAAAACTATAAATTTTGTTATAAATTGGGTTGAACATCATGATTTATTGTCTCAGCTTGAAACTAAGAACATCAATGAAGCTATCTATAATGTATTATGGGTAATAGAAATGTAGGAAGTGGTAAATCAATTTGACTTAACTATGTGTGATAAATGATAGATAGACCCAATGATATCTTGATTGTTGGATCCAAATGGGTGTTTAGGAATAATGTTTATGAGTCAGGAAATATAGATTGAAAAATGGCTAGACATGTTACACAAGGTTATAGTTTGCAATAAGGTATTGTCTATGAGAAAACCATTGAACCTGTATCTATAAATGAATCCATAAGAATAGTACATTAATAAATAATACAACTAAACATCATGATTAATAAAATGGATTCTAGGTGTGAATTTTTATGTGGTTTGATTTTTCAGGATTTTTTTTATAGAACAACCAACTAGTTATAAAAATTATTACATTCCAAATCATGAATTTTAATTAACAATATATGTATATGGTCTAAAACATTTTCTCAGAGCTTCGAAAGATAGGTTTAATATTTTTCTAATATAAAAAGGGTTTTCAAAATTAAAGGATGATCATACCATTATCAAAAATTTATTCCAAAATATGTATTATTAGTACAAATCAATGTTGATGATATTATTTTTGGAATGTTAAAAATTTAAATTTTTTAAAATGATGAAAACATAATTTGAAATGAGATTAATGTAGAACTATAATTTGTTATTTGATTTCATCTATTTCAAAAAAAATGAATTAATTAAAACCAAAATAAATATAAAAATGATATGTTAAAATGGTTCAATTTTTATTGCGTTAAATGTAGTGATAATTATATTAGTACCGCCTATAAAATAGATCTTGATGATGATATGAAACTTATTTATGAAACCAATTATAGATGTATGATTTTAGGTCTTCTATTAAATACTTCCAACTGACCAGATATTAGTTTTAATGTGAGTATGTGTCATCATTTTCATGAAAACCCAAAATATTAACACATAGATGATGTTCAACTAATTTTTAAAATCCTCAACTATACTGTCAATTTAGGATATTTTAATCTAAACGATAAGAATTTGATTTTGTAAGTTATTGTAATACTTATTTCTTTTGATTGTGGTTATATATAAAAGTACCACTAGAACAATTCACTTTTTAAACATATCTCGTGATTTATTTTATAGTAATAAGAAAAATTTATTTTCAGTTTCTACTATAGGAGTAGCACACATAGTTGCATGTAGTTATTGTGCACTAATTTTTCAGATGAAACACACTATTCTAGAATATAGATATAAATTCGGATAAGTCCCCCTAAAATCTAAAAATAAAAGTGGAATTAAAATTTCAAATAATCATGTTTCTCATTCTTGGACAAAGCACATTGATATAAGAAATAAATTTTTGAGATGTCATTTTCAAAAGGGATATATTACTAGTGAATTTAATTGTACAAACATCAATTTGATGATATTTTTACCAATCCAATGAATTTTGAGATATGTAATTATATCAAACATGAATTCAGAATGATATTTTTTTATTAGGATAATTTCTTTATGTCATACCATTGGCTATGTCATACCATTGCATGGTCATATTATTAGTTTGTGTAATGACCCAAACTTCTATTAATGAAATTTAATCTTGATCAAATTAAATGGATTATTTTGTAAAATGGTTATATAAAATATATGAACTTCCTTAGTTTTATGTTTTTTTAAATATAGTTATGAATTTTTACCATTTCAAATATAATCGATGAACAGTGATCACATCATTATTATAAATATAGGGCTTTAAAAATTCCAATTTACATTGACAAAGGAAGTGATGGTGTAATGACCCAAAATTTCCAGGTAATTGGTTTTAATATATGTTAATTTTATGAGTCCATGAAAATTGATGGCTCGGGATTCCGAGGCCCAAAGTGCTCAAAATAAATTTCTGTACTTTATTTCAGGTACATTCACTTAACATACGAGTGGGTTTTTCTTACTTTTGAATCGGTTCTCGGAATTGAAATCTGAGCACACCGTTGAGCTCGTAGTTACAATATTTCCTTAAGGAGACCCATACCTCAACTGCAATAGGTTGAGGGTGAAAGATAGAATTTTGTATTTTTTTATGCAAACAGAAATAAAACAAAATAACATTTCTTTTCTTTTCTTTTTGTTGAATCCTACCATGTGGAATGATTAAGAGGTGGGGACGACCTGAACATAACCACCCTTGAGAGGGTATGGAGGTGGGGACCCCCATAACTAAACCTACCAATATAGGATATGGTGGTGGGGACCACCCAAGACTAAAACCCCCTTGAAATACCTCTTATATGTGAAGAAGCCTCTTAAACTCCCCCCACTATAATCGTGCCACCCCATTTAAATAATTATAACAACTCAATTGATTAATTAAAAAAATTAGAAATTATGCCAACATATTATATAATGTTGGATAATTAGTTTTTTGGTGGATTGGGAGGATGGTATTTGGAAAAGGATAATGATAGTGCTTTTGGGATAATTACACTTCTCCAACAAATAACTTCTTCCAGGATGAACTCTCCTCCAATGAAGAACACTCCTACAATGAAGAACGCTGACGCACAACTTCGAATTCTTTTTCAGGACATCCTCCAATGTGGGACATCTTCAATTTATGACTGTCCTTCCCTCCTCATCTATTTCAACAAACGAATGAGGTAGGGGTGTGTTTTAATTTTGATCAAGGTTAAATTCCCTCTCACATTGAATCATCTCACCTGAGCCGTATTATACGGCCATAAAACAGAGGGTATTGGACAATCAAATGTAGACCGGCCCCCATGAAAATATAAATGAATATTTTGTGTTTTCTTCACAATGGTGTCAGTGAACGGTATCCATGGTTAGCACCAGAGGAACTCGAGAACTGCGAAGAAGGTGATGAATGAAGGGCAGCTACTCAAGCCAGCCATCGGTGAAGGCACGACGCCCTGCGGCCTACACCACTACACAACCTCTGCACCCTACAATGCTCTACCTCCCACGGCCTCCATTGCCTTGTAGCCTCTACGGCCTGTGGCCAATGCCGCCCAGTGGATATGTCCCCCGCGGCCCCACCACATGGTCTGCGGCCACGACCAGCCACCCCACAGCTCCACCGCCCAGCGGCCTGGCCATCCAGTTCACAGCCCCTCCCTACCGCTACCCCACCACACGACCCCTCCTCTTAGACCCATGCCCCTAGGTCGGGATACCCAGCATGGTCCAAATATAGAGGGTATGTCTGGGTCAACCCAAATAAGGATGGCCCAGGTTGGGTCGGCTCGGGTCTGTCCAACCGGGTCGGACTGAACCCGGACCCACTACGACCCATTTACCCTCTTCTAGCCATAACATTGGCACCGAACATCCGTTTGATGAACCACCAGTGACTCTGGAAACCTTGGAGTAGGACGTTCCCTTTGAGTATACCACATTGGAGATTTGGGTATTATTAGAGTATAGTCAGGATGGATTGAGCACGAATCCAACCGGGACCTCCGGACAAAAAGGCTAATAACATACAGACCGGGCGTATGATTGACGCATCGTCTGTTGCGTTGAGACCCTTATAATGTGGTGGTCCATTGAGATGATTATTCGTGAGACTTTTAGCAGTTGTATTATCATCTAGTGGCTTGTGGAGTGGACCCTTTTATAGACAAGAGAGCGTAGTGCAGGAACCCAGTAGTTGGATGTGACGCGAAAAATGAATAGTGATCCTGTGTGGGTCAAAAACTAAAGATCCAGGGTTGGTCAGCCCTGAGAGATCATGTCTGGGTTAGCACTGAGCAATCCTGTGTGGGTCACCACTGAGTGATCCTCTATGGGTCAGCATTGACCCATCATGTGTGGGTCAACACTTAGCTATCCTGTGTGGGTCAGCACTGAGTGATCGTGTGTGGGTCAGCACCTAGCGATCCTGTGTGGGTCAGCAACGAGTGATCCTCTGTGGGTTAGAATCGATCGAACATGTGTGGGTCATCACTGAGCAATCCTATGTGGGTCAGCACCTAGAGATCTTGTGTGGGTCAGCACCTAGTGATCTTTTGTGGGTCACCACTGAGTGTTCCTTTGTGGGAAAGCACCAAGCAATCCTTTGTGGGTCAGCATCGGGCGACCATGTGTGGGTCTGTAGAAGTACCTCTTAACAGAGTAAGATGATTCAGTAGTTACATCTAATCATCTAGACTATTGTACCTATGTTATACCTGGTTTGAGCTTAGTCTGTAACTTGTTAAACTTTCCTTCATGGTAATACCTTGGTGGTATTCTTTTGTGTGGTATACCAGTGTGGTACTTACAATGGTGGTATTTCTTTCTATTGTGGAGTAGTTGAGCTTTATGATTTCAGTTGGTCTCCGTGTTTTCCTCATGATAGAGATGTGTTTACATGATAAGATAGGAATATCTATTTTCATATACCTATGTAGGGTTTTCAGTTGATTCCATGTTGTGTGGTTTATCCTTGTTAGATTTTGTGAGACCTTGAGGGTCTCGGGGTCCCTACTGAGTATCGTTATTCTCACCCAGCAATGGCTATTCCCGCACCATGTTTTGTTTGGTGCAGATGACAGAAATCGCTAACTGAGGTAAATAGTACCAGGACTGGAGGTATCTCAGAGGTGGACGTTGGATGAGGCAAACCGTAGAGATGGAAATTCGTGAGCTATACCTACAGATTATGTTGGATTCATTTTGGATGATCTAGGAGTTTTTTCACCTATCAGTCATCTTGTACACTCCATTATTCTATGTAAGTTCAAGTTGGTCTTGTATTGTGGCCCCTTTTACTTACTGTACTCACTCTATTTTATATTTAGTTTTCCTATGTTCAAATATTGTTCTGTGCTAGGTTGTGTGTGTTACAGGTTATAAAGAAATTCCTTCCCTGTTTTATGGAATATTCCTTCGGAGAATATTTCCAGGACCTGGCCTTTGGAAGGAGGTCTTCGGGTAGTAATGACACAAGCTATGGGGGATGGTCATGACAAATTGGTATCAGATGAGTCAGTTCTACCATAGAACATAGGACTCTAATATTTTTAATGTTAAGAATGTTATGTGTATTATGTGTGGTTATCAGATTAGGAAATCCAGTGTTTTTGAGGTGGCTGATGTATCCATACGCCATGACACTGACTTCTGATTTCTAACTTGGTGCATGAAAACACTAATTGACTGTGTGATTTGAAGAGTTTTCATTGTGATATCTTTGAGTCAGCTCAGCAGGTATAACATCTAGACTATGGAACACCTGTTTATTTTCAGGATGCCTCCATGAAGATATCCGGCTAGGTTTTACGGAGTAGTACACACTGATAGCCCGATGACTGAATAGGGATCGGTGCAGGGCCCTCTTCTAGTAGAGGCACCAACGGAGGCACCAGCATAACCATTACCCATTGGCCACCGATTCCACTATCCCCGACATCAAGGTGTGTAGGCCACATGAGAGCAATGCACTAGTTCTAACACTAGAGGCCACCTAGGTTCTGGGATGAGACAGACCCACAAGCTGCTGAGGATTGGCTGGAGGCTGTGATTAGTGTTTTCCGACTAGTATGGACACCATCTGATCTCATGGTGATCCGTGATGCCAATATTCTACAGGAAGTAGTAGGATGATGGTGGAGATTAATTCTCCATGTTCACGACGATGTGATGTTTTTCTAGGAAGACATCGAGAGCCTGTTTTGGTTAGAGTTTTGTACAGAGACTCTCCAAGCAGTTCACATTCCAGATCTACTTCATCTACAGTAGGGAATAATGATTGTGACTCAGTAATCAGTTAGATTCAGTAACCACTCCCTCTACTACACTGGTATTGTGTGTGGCTTATTATTCCGGGCCTATACCATTAAGCAGGGACTCTGACGGGAGATCAAGGATTCGATTATCTCACTCAGTATCGCAATGCAGGCGAGGGTGTTAGAGATGACCCTCTTAGCGGTGTGTTCCCTTTATGAGCAGTCACCATCATCAAGACCCTCCACCAATCATCACGTAAAATAATAATTTGTAGTTTCTAGCAAAAACATGTCACAGAGGTCCAAGAGGACCAGACCTACAGGTGGACAACCGCAGGATTCAAGTTCGGTTGTGCGAACCACCCGAGGAAGAGCCAGTTATGCTAGGAGAAGGTATTGTTACGTATGTGGCAGGCAGGGTCACACGGCTCATGAATGTTTGACCTATCGTACGGATGATCAGCAGATGGTCGAAGGAAAACCCAAGAAGAGAAAGAGTTTCAATCGCGGTGTTCTGCAGGCAGTAGGAGGATGTGGTAAGGGATCTGTTCATGTAGCTAGTTTTGGGAAAAGATTCGAGATGTTACTACCACCACCACCAGGTGGTCCACCCCGACCACATGGAGAAGGAGGACAGGGGTGAGCTCAGCACCAGGCAGTTGATTCTTACGAACATGGAACATTGGAGATGATACATGGTATGATCTGTGTCTAATACATCTTATATGAAGTACATATAGACACAGGTTCTAGTCATTATTTATATTACATTGACATCGTTTGGTGCTCGGAGATTCTGACATATTCGTTGGCCCGATCCTTATGGATTGAGACACTTATGGGAGTGTATTCGACAATTACATAATGGTTCCGATAGTGCAATACTACTCTAGGAGGTGGGAGCTTTGGCTGGGATCTCCTAGTAGCTGCATCGACGCCTTACGACATCATCATGGGTATGTACTAATTATCTACATTCCATGCTCAGATGGACTGTTTTCCGTTCAATGTGCGGTGTGTCTACACGGATGGGACCAGGTTTACCGTCACTAGAAGTAGGGGATTCTTTATAGTACAGGATGGACTTACATGAAAGAGAGTGCATCGAATCACTCATCAGTTGACTAGCCTCACCCTTAGAGCAGTTGATGTGGAGAGTCTGAATTATCCTGTAGTGGTGGACCAGTACATGGATGACTTCCCTAATGATGTTCTAGGTCTACCTCCTCACAGAGAGGTGGACTTTTACATTGAATCATATTTCAAGACGACACATATATCTACAAAGGCGTATCAGATACCTCATGAGGAGCATCAAGAGCTGCGTGTACAACTTAAGGACTTTCAGGTGAAGGGATGCATTCGGCCTAGTGTTTGACCTTGGGAGGCCCCGATTCTATTCTTCAAGAAGGACGATGGGTTCTTGAGTCTTTTTGTTGACAATCAGTTCCTGAATCAGGTGACCCTTAAGAACATGTACCAACTATTAAGGATTGATGACCTCTTTGATTCGGTGATTGGAGCATAGTGCTTCTCGAAGGTAAACCTCAAATCATGTTATCACCAGCTACGAGTACAAGATGAGAATGTGAAGAATATTAATTTCAGATGTCGGTATGGCCATTATGAGTTTGTGGTTATGCCATTTGGAATATCCAACGCTCTATTAGTGTTCATAGTACTCATGAAAAGGATCATTCATCCATTCCATGATCACATTGTAGTAGTCTTCGTTGATGACATTTTGATATTCTCGACTAATGAGGAAGAGCATGCCTATCATTTCTAGGTAGTACTGGACACACTCAGAGAGCACTAGCATTATGGTAAGCTCTCAAAGTGCTAGTTTTGGATCTGAGAGTTTCATTATCTGGGAAAAGTCATCTCAGAGGCTGGAGTTGCAATGGATCCCATAAATATTGAGGTGTGACTTTCTTGGGAGCCACCTAGGAGTGTGACAGAGATACATAGTTTTCATAGGATTGGCTGGATACTACCAGATATTTGTGCTAGATTTCCCCAGAGTAGCAGCACTACCTTCAGCATTGGTGAAAATGAGGCAACCCTTCATGTGGGTGGAGAGATTCCAGCAGAGTGTTCAAGAGCTGAAGCAAAGGCTGACTAGTTCCTCCCCTATGAAACTTCTAGAGGACGGTGTTGGGTACGTAGTCTACTGCGACACATTAGGGACGGGGGTTGGATGTGCCGTAATACATGAGATTAAAGTGATCACATATGGTTATCGATAACTGAGACAACATGAGTAGAACTATGATACCCATGACCTTGAGCTAGAAGCATTGGTCATCTCCTTGAAGATATGGAAACACTATCTGATAGGTGAATGTTGTAGAATTTACTCTGATCATAAGAGTTTTATGTATATATTCTCTAAGAAGGACCTAATCCTGAGAAAGCGACATTGTCTTGAGTTCCTCCAGGACTATGACTTCAAGATTTTCTATACTATTGAGATGGGGAACATTGTAGTAGATGCACTCAGCAGATGATTTGGTATATAAATACTAGGTGAGGAGACTGAGTAGTTGGCAGATTTGTAGATATCCTTCATAGAACGTGATGGAGAAGCTTTCCTTCAGTTTATTATAGTCACCCCCTACTTCTTCATTGAGTCCGGGAGGTGCAATGGTGGGACACTAAATGTGAGGCTTGATGTGTCAGATATCCACAGGGTAGGCACCTGATGGATTTTCTAAAGGTGGGGAGCTCATCATCCTCTTCTGAGGACATACCATGGTACCCATGTCACGTCTAGAAGATGTTTTGAGGGAGTTCCACACATCCCCACTAGAGGTACATAAATGAGTGGAAAATATGTACCAGGACCTCTGACGAAAGCACTGGTGGCTGTGGATGAAGAAATTAGTTGTAGAGTTGGTCTCTTGATGCCTCACTTCTCCGCAAGTTAAGGTGGAGCATTAGGTACCAGTAGGTTTTGTTCTTCTTTTAGTGTTCCCAGAGTTGATGTGGGATGGGATATCCATGTACTTCATGATAGGACTTCCACACACATTCAGGGGTCATGAAAAAATTTGTGTGACCGTTGACCGACTCACCATGTTAGCCCACTTCCTACCGATCCGAGAGCAGGGTTCAGTAGAGATATTGTGATGCATCCTGGTTCAGAATATTGTGCAACAACATGGAGTTCACTCGATGATTGTCTCAAATCCTAAGGCATGTTTTACTTCCCGGATATGGAAGGGGTTGAATTAGGATTTTGGGACGCAGCTTTGTTTGAGCACTTCCTTCTATCCTTAGACGGATGGTCAGACTGAGCAGACCATTCAGACCCTCAAGGACATGATGTGTGCTTCCATCCTAAACATTGGTCATAGCTGAGAGGATCACTTGAAATTGGTGGAGTTTCATATAAAAACAACTATCACTCCACCATTGGGATGACACCTTTTGAGGCATTGTTCGGGCAACCTTGAAGATCAAATTTGTGTAGGAATGACCCAGAGGAGTCCGCCCTCATGGGACCATATATGGTTTAGGATACCAAAGAGAAGGTGTAGATAAACCAGGACAAGATATATACTGCAAAGATCAGGCAGAAGTCATATACTGATAGGATATGGAGACCTATAGAGTTTGAGGTTGGCGACCACATATTTCTAAGGGTCTCGCCTCCATGAAGTTTATGGAGATTTGGATGAGGCGGTATGTTATCTCCAAGGATCATTGGACCCTTCCAGGTCCTCAGAAGAGTTGGTGAGTCGGCTTACCACATAGCTCTTCCACCTCAGTTGCACCAAGAGCATGACGTTTTCCACATAACCTAGCTGAGGAGATACATGCACGACCCCTCTCACATCATAGACCATGATGAGAAGGATGTTGATGATGGAACAACTTTTACAAAGGATCTAGTGGAGATTTAGGATCAACAGGAGAGAGTACTTTGTGGGAAGTTGATACCTCTGGTGTTCTTTCCTTCATATCATGATACCCTCTAGGAGAGCACATGGGAGCAGGAGGCTCAGATTTGTGCTCAGTACCCCAACATGTTTTCCTAGTTTTGAGTTGTGGCTTACAAGGATGTAAATACCTGAGGTGGGGAGAATGTAAATCTTGGGAATTTACATCTAATGTTTTTAATATATTGAAATTTTACGAGTCCATGAAAATTGAATGTGAATGATTCTGTGGCCCGGAGTGCACGGAATGAATTTAAGAACTTTATTTTGGGTACGCTCAGTAAATGTGCGAGTGAGTTTTTCCAAGTTTTGAACTGCGGCTCATAATTGAAATATGGGGCACTGTTGAACTCCAAGCACTAGTGTCTTGTGGAGTGGACCCTCCCAAGAGACAATAAATCATTGTGTAGGAACCCAATAGCTAGCTGTGACATGAATAATGAATAGTGATACTATGTGGGTCAGCACCTAGCGATCATGCATGGGTCAGTATAGAGTGATCATGTGTGGTTCACCATTGAGAGATCATGTGCTGGTCATCACCGAGCGATCTAGTTTGGGTCAGCATCGAGCAATCCTATATGGGTCAGCACGTAGAGAATCTTTGTGGGCCAGCACCGAGAGATCCTCTGTGGGTCAGCACCTAGCAATCCATTGTGGGTCATCACTGAGCTATCCAGTGTGGGTCATTATTGAGAAATCCTTTGTGAGTCATCACGGAGCGATTATGTGCGGGTTAGCAAAGATTGATCCTATGCGGTTTAGAACCTAGTGATCCTATGTGGGTCACCAACAAGCGATCTTATATGGGACATCACCTAGTGATTCTCTGTGGGTCAGCACCGAGCGATCTGGCCTGGGTCAGCAGTAGAACCTCTTAACAGAGTAAGATGGTTCAGTAGGTACTTCTAATCATCTCCACTACTATACCTATGTTATACCTACTGTGAGATGAGTCTGTACGTTTTGGTAATTTCCTTCTTTTGTAATACCATGGTGGTATGCTTCTATGTGGTGTACCTATGTAGTACTTACCTTCATGGTATTCCTTCCTTTGTGGAATAGTTGAGCTTTGGGATTTGATATGGACTATGTGTTTTCCTCATGATTGAGATGGGTTTACTTGATAACATAGTTATATTTATGGTCATATACTTATGTAGGGTTTTTAGTTTATTTTGTGTTGTGTGGTTTATCCTTAGTGGATTTTGTGAGACCTCAAGGGTCTCGCTGTCCCTACTGAGTATCGTTATACTCACCCCTGCCTGGGATATTCCCTCACCCTTTTGTGTTTGGAGTAGACAATAGACAGTGATGACTGAGGATGAGATTAACAAGACTGGAACTAGGTCGGAGGTGGATGTTAGATGAGGCGAATCACAGATATGACCATTCATGAGTTGTACCTACCCTTCTAGTAGGATTCGTGGTGGACAATCTAGGAGTTGTTTTTCACCTATCAGTCATCTTCTACTTTCCATTTTTCGTTGTATTTTCTAGTTGGGATTGTATTCTGACCCCTTTTACTTACTGTAATCACTCTATTTTCTATTTTTTACATGAGTTCATATCTTGATTTGTGCTTGGTTGTGTGTGTTAAATTTTATAAAGGCAATGTCATCCCAGTTTTAGTGAATACTCCTTCGGTGTTAGTAACTAGGCCCTAGCCTATGGAAGGTGGGCTTAGGGTAGTAACGACACGTGCCTTGAGATACGATCGTGACAGATGGCCCCACCCAGTAGAATTATTCCATATGATGCCCATTTTTCATAACTTATAAAGGAGGTTGCATACTTGTCTTTTCTCTAAAAAAAATCCCATGGCGAGTTTCCGCACATTAATCTTGAATGAAATCGCCTACGAGAGATGTGGAAATTAATAGAGATTACATCTTGAGTAAAGATATCTGATCCTCCTCAAGAGTATTTCACCATAACACAAAATAAACGTAAGTATTATGTAGGTGTTATAAGGGTTAATCTAACAAGGCCCTATAACAGTGATTATATACATTGTTTTTTTGTATAATGAATTTTCATTCATTTATTTATTGTTAATTTGTAAATGTGCTTTAAAGCACAAATAATATATTTAGTTAATATTATATTAAAAAATAATTTTTGATGAATTAATGTTTTTTTAATTAAATAATATTTTTATAAAATATTTCTACTGAATTACTCTTTATTAAATATATTACTGAATAATTTTTTTATGAATACAATTATAATTTGTATTAAGGTTTGAAAGAATTTTTTTGTCAGAAACCATTAATTTTTTATAAATATATGTTTTTATAATGATGGTATAAAATTCAAATATTTAAAAAATTATTTATATAAAATGAATTTATTTTCTAGTTTCAGGATGTAAAAACTATCTAAGAGTGAATTTTTCATAATTTTCTGACCCAATCGATTTTTTGTGTAAAAATAAATACTGTTTAAATATATAATGTGTTTTATGATCCCATAATGAATCAGTAGTGATGTAATAAAATAATATAAAACTCATATTCGGCCTATATATGTTTTACCTTTAATATAACGTGATTTTAGATTTTTTTTATTAATTTTATGGTGCTTTAGTGGACCCTCCAAGACTTATAAAATATTTTATCTTTTTAAAAAACATTCCTTGAGTTGTGACTCACCTGTACATAACAAAGAATAATATTTTAATAGGTTCGGCCATTTGCCTTTTAAAAAAATGTTTTCCATTCCCCTTTGTAAAACACCATGCTAAAAAACATGGGTTGATTTGTTGTTTTAAATATTTAATATTATAGATTCTAAAACCTATGTTTGAGAAATATTAAAAAAATTCCCTCTCTTTTCCTATATAAACCCACACATGATCTCACTTATCATCACTCAAAACCCTTTTATCACGCCCCAAATATACTATCCTATATTTATAATCATCCCAATTCACCCAAGGCTCCCATTAAGCCCCTATCAAGCCTCTCCCAAGCCTTTGGGATCACACTTCTTTGTAAGGGATTTCATCCTTTCTCATTTTTGTCCAAATACCTTTATATTTTTATACCATTATTTTCAATTATAAATGTTTGTGTATGATTTATCACCTCCCCCATACCACCCTACTTATGTTTTAAGTATTATATACCTATTTCTATCTCAATAATTCCTCCCTTGCACACCTGTTACCATGCATAAATTCTGTAAAGAATTTCTCTCTTCACATTTACATTCACGAAATTATTTTAAATTATGCATCTAAATTCCATTACATATGTTTAGATTTTATGTTCCAAGAACCCATTGTTGTCCATTTAATGTATAAATTTTGAGGCACCACTTTCGCTCCCATCAACCCATTTTAGAATTTCTATTTGACGTCATTATGCTGTTCAAGATACACCAAAATTTCCTATGCCAAAATCATCATGTAATTGAATGCCACACCCATTTATCTACCAAGGGTATTAACCATTATGAACATATAATTTTTGATTGAGTAATTTTATTTATGTATATATATATATTTTTAATGGAATAAATTATTATTTTTAATGAATCCATGTTGTATGATCTATGTGACACAATTACGCATGAAAATAAATGATTAAGTATAGTGCACACTGATAACCATTTAATGAATTAGGTAAGGATTAATATCATGATACATCAAGGAAAATTAGGGTTTAATCCTGAAAATTCAAGTGTATTTACAGATTACTAATTCTAATTCAAATGTAATGAGGGTTTTCTCATGCTTCATGTGCAATGATACTTAGCTCATGCTAATATCATGTTAAATGTTGTTTCCACATTCTCATGTTATGATAATCATGGTATATAATTTCATTATGTTCAGGTTACTTTTTTGATATATTTATATACCTATTTACTAACATATAATATATTCTTTATGTTATTCCTTGTTTACTCCCTCAGTGAGCATTATATCTTACAGTTTTCTTATACATTTCCTCAGGTTATCCCATGCAATGC
The DNA here is from genome assembly GCA_963277665.1 of Viscum album. Taxonomy (NCBI): domain Eukaryota; kingdom Viridiplantae; phylum Streptophyta; class Magnoliopsida; order Santalales; family Viscaceae; genus Viscum; species Viscum album. The sequence goes on along the minus strand of OY728148.1, from coordinate 878,948,704 downwards.
TAAGTACAAAGGAATATTGTGGCCATGTAAAAGATGTTTTCAGTAAAGATGTTGTGTTTTATGTTCTATGTTGTTATGTAGTGTTCCTTATTTTCTGAATACACTACATCTCTAGATCATTAGATTTTTAACATGTGAATGTTTACATAATAAATCATGTTTATGTGTGTAATAAATATCAGTGTTGTAATAGTTTGTATCAAATGATAGGTTTATTAATTTTGGGATCATGATTAGAAACCACTAGTGAAATCCTTATGTATAAGAATATGTATAATAGAATACTACCTAAATTTTGGTGGGTATAGATTAAGTGTTTTATCAATAAAATACATCCTTGTCTAGAAACGAACAAGTAGTGATGGCTCTTGTAGAGATGTACCTTGTGGTCAAAACCAAAAACAATAATTTGAGCTAGACTCAATTTGGAACAGGTACAAGACTATGGGCCTTGCTGCACTCTTGGTTTGACACTGCCATGGTATATTCTTTAGTAAATTCATAAGATTAATACGGACCATTATTACGGGAATAAAAAAATTCCTCTAAAAAAATAAGATGGGAAGTTGATCGTCGATAACAAAGATTAATGCCTATAAATTTATATGTTATGGATATAAATTTAATTTCTAAGTTATACCTTATATCATTGGATTCCATTTTATGTGTTACCCATAACATTACATTTATTCTAGCCAATAGCAGGTAATAGGAGGACATAGACTAACAATCAATTTGAAGATCAATGTGATGACTATTCTTATGAGATTCACAATCTAATGTGAGTAATAACCATAAACCATATCACGATACTATCTCAAATAACCCAAGTATTTAATAAAAAATGGTTCACGAGAATCAATGAACCCCCCCCCCCCCCACGAAAGAACAAGACACAATCAAGAGGTCAATGACATAAAGGCCTCCAACTATTAATGGATCATTTGATCCCTCAATCTCTGACAAAATGATCAACTCCGTTTAAAATAACGTTTCTATCCTTAAATTATCAGAACAAGAGACAGTTCTTCTTGATCCTTATTTTATGGAGGGTGAAGCTGATCAATGGTGGACGTTGATCCAAAATTCGAATCCTGAAGAAGATATCGAGGCGTTGGAAAGGAATGATTTCCAGGAAATGATTTTCAAAAAAAATTACCTGAAACCCTTAGAAATAAAATGGAATGGGACATCCTCTCCCACATGAAGAATAGAAAAAAATCCATCAGAGTGAATGAGGAAAACATTAAAAGGCTTTCACGATATGCCTCTATCTATTTCATTACCCCTGAATACAAGGTTGACCACATTTGTGATGCGAAAAAATATAGCCTACAGAAATCCCTAGTGATCCATGACACTGACAGCTATGAGAAAATTGTCTGATGTTCTCTCAAAGACTAAATGGATATCATAAAGTCTTAGGGGTATCATGGATATATGAAGCGGTAAGTACAATTTAAGTGTAGCTGTCTGATTAACAAATCCAACAGTGCTGTGATATTCTATCACCCCACTTGCACACGGTACGGAAAGAAGCACCTCAGAAATTTCCTAAAGGGGAGGAGAAAATGCTTTTGGTGTGGATGATAAGAGAAACTTTCCATTAACTAATTATAAGAAAACCATTATACAGTGACAGAGGATGGGAATTATTTATACGACCATCATCGAATTTTTCATTGTTTTAACTGCAGTGAACCAAGGAATTTTCAAACTAGTTCCCTCCGCCATGATTTTTCATAAGAAACCAACAACCTCCAAGGCAGCAAGCGTGATCTTTTCCATCACTATCGCTGAAGAAAACCCTAGCAATGAAGTGGTGACATTTATATTAGTTATTCATTCAAAAATATCAAATGTAAATTTTGATTATGGTTCTAGAAATTATTTTATATCCAAAATGTTTTTTAGAACAACCCCAACACCACCACAAATCATTGAAGTAGAGATGTTGTTGAGAATGAAAAATAGGGAAAATATTTCATCCTATAAATATAATAACATCCATATCACAATTTGTGGATTTAAAATCTTAGTGATACTCATCATAATCCATCTGGTGGAATTTGATGCAATTATTGGCATGGATTGTCTTTCCTTATGTAGGTCCAACAAAAATTTTTTGTTAGTGATAAATCACTCTCACTATGGAGAATCGAACCCATATTTTGTACAAGTGCAAAGAGGGGGATGAATCTTATTTATCACCATCATCTCATATTAGGATATTAATGGCCTATGAAGACGTTTATCTTGCTCAGATTATTGAGTCTATTGATGTAAACAACCCTGGATACATGCCTATTGTGAGAGAATTCACAGAATTTTTTCCTGAAGAATTCCATGGTCTTCCTCCTATAAGAGATGTTGAATACTTGATTGATATTATACATTGGTTGTTTCCAATATAAAATACTCCATATATAATTTCCTTTTTAGAGCTTGAGGTTCTAAATAAACAACTACAAGATTATTTAGATAAATGGTTTATATGCCCATGTTCTTTATCATGGGGTGCACGAGTCCTCTTCATCAAGAAGAATGATGGGACAATGTGCCTTTATATTTATTACCATGACATAAAAAAATTAACAAAAAAGAACAAGTATATCCATCTATGAATTGATTACTTGTTCTATCATCTATGTGGAGCACAATACTTATCCAAGGTGGTACTGCGGTCGGGATATTACCAAGTAATAGAGATGAATGTAGATATCCCCAAAACTTATTTTCAAAAATGTATAAATCCTATGGATTCATAGTAATTTCTTTATGACTCACTAATGATCCAGTAATCTTCAAGAAAATGATAAATCATTTATTTAGAGTATACCTTGAATAATTTTTTGTAGTCATTATTGAAAATATTAAAATATACTCCCAAACCATGGAGGAGCATCTAAGAAGTGTACTAGAGACCTTGATAAAGGATATGCTCTATAAAAAGTAGAACATGTGTGACTTATAGTTGATAGAAGTCTCATTCCTGGGTCATAACATCACAAGTAAATGGATATATGTGGATCTCTCCAAGACATCTTCCATTGAGGGATGGATAATCTAACATTGATGATATATATACATATCTTCATGGGGTTATCTGGGTATTATTGCCAATTTGTGAGAAATTTCTCTGGATTTTCAAACCCCATTACCAAGATAAATCAATAGGGAGTCATTTTTTCTTGGAGTGATGAATGAAAAGATCGAATCAAGGATGTGAAAAGGTGGCTTATCTTTGTGCCTATGATCACACTAACTACAATTGGAGACATTTTTGTGGTGTTCAGTGACATTTCAATGAAGGAATCAGGTTGTGTGTTGATGAAATATGATATATTAATTTCCTATGAATCAATTCAATTGTATGTTCATGAGAAAAACTATCCAACACGTGATTTGGAGTTAGCTGTAGTAATCGTCACATTGAAAATTTTGTGGAATTACCTCTTTGGGACGAAGTGTGAAATATATACAGATTCAAAAATCCTGAGGTATATATTCACATATAATGAGTTGGAAATGCATCAACAAATATGGTTAGAGCTGATCAATGGCTATGACTTCTCAATCCATTACCACCCTAGGAATGTGAACAATGTGGAATATTCTCTAAGTAGAAAGGGCCCCGATGATTATATTGTTGATGATAATTGAAAAAGATCTAATCTCCATCGATTTGATGATGATTGAAATGGGAATCCTAAAGAAGGGAACATCATAAATTATTTCACAAATTATTTCTACACCGTCTCTTTTGTAAAGGTTAGTGTATTCTCAAAAGGATTATGTGGGAATTCAGTAGAAAATGGAAACTATAAGAAAAGTAAAATCATTGGTCTTCAACTTTAATGAATATTGAATTGTGATATTTGGGACAAGACTATGTATTCCATAAAATATAGATTTATTGAATAATGTTTTGGATGATTCACATAGTTTGAATATCTCCATTCACACTGTAACCACAAAGAAGAATTGAGTTCTCCAAGATCATTATTGTTGGGATAAAATGATGAAGGTGATTAGTAAGTATACATCAAAGTGACTAGTATGTCATATAGTGATGGGTGAGAGACAGAAGTATAAGTGAATAATGCATCCAGTATATATACAACCACGGAAATGGGAGAACATCACCATGGACATTGTCACCAGATTATCGAATACATCCAAAAGAAAAAACACAATCATTGTTGTTGTGGTTTCATTTACAAATACTAAACACTTCATTTCAATTTGTGAGGATTTATCACTAGATAAACTGGCATAAATATACATAATAGAATTGGTAAGGTTTCGTAGAGGTCCACCAGTTACTATGTCTGGTCAATAAAAATGATTAACCTCTATGTTCTGGAAGATTATCCAAAATAATTGAATATTGAGCTGAACTTCAATACGTATTATCATCCTCAAACTGATGGAAAATCTGAGTGGAAATCCGTAAAGTTGAGGGTATGTTGTGAGCTTTATCAATGGAATTCATAGGAGGATGATATTAACATCTTCCTCAGGTAATGTTCTATTACAATAATAGTTTCCACTCAATCATCTAAATGGCTCCACGTGAAGACATATATGGGAAGGGGTGTAGAACACCGACATGTTAGGAATAAGTTTGGGAGTGAAAAATCATAGGTTCTGAAATGTTTGATGTAGTGGGGAGATGGGTAAGACCATCCAACAACACAAAAAATCTACTAAGAGTTGAAAAAGATAGATGATGATAATCGTCGATGTGACCTAGAGTTTGATGTTTGAGACATGGTATTCCTCTTCATATCACCATGGAATAGAGTAATTAGTTTTGGGAATAATGGAAACCGTATTCCATGGTACATTATCCCTTTTGAGATCCTCCATCACATTTGTGTAGTGGCCTATCGACTAGCACTCCCACTAAACCTATCCCATGTACATAATGTATTACATGTATCAATCTTGAAGAAGTAAAATATTTTTCCATCTCATGTACTCAATCAAGAAAGCTTATAATTGGGGAATGACCTCTACTATGTATTAAATAAGGTGAATATATTAGTTCATAGGAAAAAATTTCTAAAAAATTAGATAACTCCCCTTGTCAAGGTGTTGTGGTGAAACCACATGTTTGAAGAGGAAATGTGTGAATCATAGGTAGTGAAGAAGTACAATTACCCTTATCTGTTTGAGTGTGGGAAAAGTAAATTCAGAATGAGAAATTTATTATGGGGGGATGATTGTATCCACCTAATATTTTGTTAATTAAAATTCCTCTTAATCTAATCAAATGTATTATTATGTAAAAATAGTTATATAAAACATAGGACCTGCCTTCATTTTATGTTTTTGGATTTAAAAATACCATTGGGAATTATTATCAATGATAATATTGTCATTGAACAGTGACCACATTACTAGTAAAAATATAGGTCTTTAAAAAATCTAATTTTATCAGACAGGGTATGCGAGGGACTCGCCTAGTAGAATTTCTCCATATGAAGCCCAGTTGTCAAAACACGGGAGGGAGGTAGTATCACTGAGCTTTTCTCTAGACGAATTCTTAGCAGATATTAAATAGTTTATTCTTGAAAGGAATTCCCTATTGTACAAGTTAATGTTAATAAAGATAACCACCCAAGCGATGTCATCCAAGCCACACCAAGAGCCTGTCAACACTGCACACCATACCCTTAGGTCTTATGCAGGTGTTATTAGGGGTTATATAACATGTCCATATCACAATGATAATGTGATTTATTGTTTTTTATATGGAATATATATTCATTTTATTAATGTTAATTTGTAAATGTTTTTTTAAACACCAATATTATTTTTAGTTAATAGTCAAATAAGAAATATATTTTAATGAATTAATGGTGTTTATAATTAAATAATTTTTTCATAAAATGTTATTACTAAATTATTTTTAATTAAATATAAAAGATCATATAATTTTCTTATTAATACAATTGTAATTTTTATTATGGTTTGATTGTTCTTTTTATAAAAAATGATGTGTTTTAAATAAATGTCAGTATTAATTTTGAAACTAAAAATTCACATATTTAAAAAATTATTTCGATAATATAAAATAATTTCTTGATTCATGTCATTGAAATTATCTTAAGGTGAATGTTTTATGATTTTCTTGAAAAAATTCAATTTTTTGGTAAAAATTAAATAATGTTTAAATATATAATGTGTTTTATGATATCATAATGACCCAATAGTGATGTAATAAAATACAATAAAAGGAATATTTGGGAAATATATATTTTACTTTTAAAATAATTTTATTTTTTATTTTTTTATTAAATAATGGTTCTTTAGTGGACCCTCCAAGACATAGAAAATATTATTACTTTTTAAATTGATTTCCTTGAGATTGTGACTAACCTCCACATAATGAAGCCTAATATTTTAATAATTTTGGACATTGTCCTTATAAAATATTTTATTCTACTCCCATTTGAAAAAGCATGGGTTGGTTTGTGGTTTTTAATATTTAATTATAGAGATTCCCAAACATATGTTTGTGTAATATTAAAGAATTCCCCTCTCTATTCATATATAAACCAACCCAAACACCAACATTTCTTCACTAAAACATCTTAGAGCACTCCCCTACTCGGCCATTCATTATATATAATCCTTACAAGGTTCCTCAAGCTCCATGAATCCTCTCTGAAGCCTTTCTCAATCTTTTGGGATCACACTTCAATGTAAGGGATTTCATCCTTTTATCATTTATCCCAAATTTCATTATATTGGTATACCCTTTTATTTTCTATTAAAAATGATGGAGTATGATTTATCACCTCACCCATATATCCCACTATATTTTTAATGATGAGAGACCTATTTCTCTCTCACTAATTCCTCCCATGTACACCCGTTACGATCCCGAAATTCTGTAAGGAAACATTCTCTTTTCATTTATCATAACGAAAATATTTTAGATTATGCATTTAAATACCATTAAAATTGTTTGGATATTATGTTCAACTACCCCCATAATATCCATTTCATGTATAAATTATGAGATACCCTTTTATCTCTCATCAAAACATTTTATGATTTCTACTTGACGTCGTTATGCTGCCGAAGTGACACCAAAATATTCCATGCCAAAATCATCGTGTATGTGAATACGATACCCATTTCTCTATCACGGGTATTCAGCATTATGATCATATAAAAGTTGAATGAGGAAATAAATTTATTAATTCCACATCTCTTATTCATATAATGAATTATTATGTTTAATAAATCCATGTTGTATGATCTATGTGGTACACTTATACATTAAATTAAATGATTATGAAGGATGCGCCCTGATATCGCTCAAATGCATTGGGTAAATATTAGTATCACGATACATCAAGTGGAATGAGGTGTTACTGATGAAAATTCATGTAGAATGTGGTTTTAATAATGCTAATTCAACTGCAATGATGGTTTACTCATGCTCCATATGCAATGTGACATAGCTCATGCTAACATCATGTTAATTGTTGTTGGGACATTTCCATGTTATGATAATAATTATATATCATGACATTATGTAAATGTTTCTCTTATGATCCATTTATATTAATATTTCATAACATGTACTATATTCTTCATTTTGTGCCTTGTTTACTCCATTACAAGACTTTAAAGCGCCCCTTTTTCTTATGAATGTCCCCATGTTATCCAATGTAATTATAAGTATGAAGGACTGTTGTGTTCATGTAAAATTAGTTTCCAATAATGATGTTTTTTTATGTAATGTTCCAAATTTTTCCATGAAACTACACCTCTTGATCCTCAATTTCATCTGTGCATGTTTTTGTAATAAATCATGTTTATATGGGTAATAAAATGTAGGGTTGTTATATTTTTTCATAACATTGGAAAGTTTATTCATTTTATATATCATTCCATAGATTGTTTCATGTTGTTTCATTTCATTTCAATAAAAAAAATCTATGGATTTGGATATTTCAAACTGCCAGTTTATTTCATGGTTTTTTCTGTTTTCTGAAACCAGATGCAGGTTCTTTTCTCAATATAAAAGTTGATTTCAAATTTAATTTAGATATTAGAATAACTTAAATCCGAAATGATATTAAAGTATAACATTGTCTATTCCCAACATACATTGAGCCCCTTTTGGTGCTCGTATTTGTCTCTCTTTATCCTAGTGGAAACCTTTTGTCTATCATTGTTCAAACCTTCTCCTTACTCTCGATGGAGCTTTACATCCTGATTTGAATGCTGATAATGATGACTAATTTTTTTATACATAATGATTTATATCATAATAGAAATATAATAAGGAACTGAAAATTTCTTCTCTAATACCTTCAGTTAATCTAGATCTTGTCAACCTAGTTGTCATTGTATAAAGGATATATAATTTAAATTTTTTTGTAGAGTAATTCTCAAGTACATATGGTTGTACAAAACCCTAGGTGGTTATAGTGGTTTTCATCATGTAAAATTCATTTGTACATAAAGATTATATTTGAGTTTTGTTAAAACATATGTATTTGTTTTAATAAATATAGTGCAAGATTTGATTAAAAGTAGTGTTAAAGGATAAGTGTTTGGTTTTTACTCAATAAAATGTGCTATTTTTTTAAATGATACTTATAATAGTGTTTTTGATGATTATATAGGAATCATCCTAGAAGATAGTTTTATGTTCATTTATGATGATTCCCTTGATGTGCTAAGAGGTGATGGTTCATCCGAATGTCTTATTGCCTTTCAGTTAAATCGATAATGTAGGTTTCTATTTTAATTCATATAGCACATGATTTTACCAATATAGTGGGACTTCAATACATTGTGGTACCATGATGTGTATCTTTTTTCACTAATTATATAATGTCACGAGGTTAATATTTGTAGAAATAAAATGGAATATGTGTGAGATATGGTCAAACCATCCTCTAGATTAAATTTTTTGATCTACCCAATAATAATTTCTACCATGTTATTGGCCAAGGGAATGATATGTTATCATGAGTAATATGTTATGGATTGTGGTAGTATCTAAATAAATATTGAAACATTATTAATAATTATTTTATGGTGGATCTAATGGAAGACACAATTGGTTGGTGATAGTGAGAACTTTTATACTGAATATAATCTGGTTGATCATGCAACCAAACTTAAGGATTAATTTGATGTAGGCTTGGAGCCTGATGATGTTGTCGAACATTCATTTTATGAAGAATCTATTATTAAATAAGTTTAAAAGTAACAATATGTTAATGTAGGTTGTGACCCTAAACATTATACAAAAGCCTATCCTATTTCCTCTTGAACTTCATTTCCACCTAGGTGATTTCCAAAATGATATAATTTTAAAAGAGTGATGAGGAGGAGACTGAGGTATCTAGAGAGGATCAAATTAATAGTTCAAAAACTGATTGTGATGATGATAGTGAGTAATAATAAATGGAGTACGAATATGGAAATGAAAAAAGTAATAATGGTAATGAAAAATATCTTCTACGTGATGTACCTGATTGAGAAATTGATGATGATGATGGATGAATCAAGAAGAAGGGTGTCTAAATTTCTTCGTATCATAAAGATTAATTTGATTAGAGGGAGAATTCCCCATTAGTGGATATTTTTTAGGAATCTCTAGATTTTGATAATGTTGAGTTCATTTGATTTTATACATGTGATGATTTTTCATATTCTGTTGTGCACAAATGGATGAGAGTTATAACTATCGTGAAATAGCATGTTGTTGAATAAGGGAAAACGAGTTAAATTAAGAAGGATTTGGAAAAGAAAAGTAGGTTATTTGAAATGATTATAAGTCTCCTGTGTATAAAAATGTTAATGGTGAGCCCACTACTATTGATTCCAAAAAGTATATGAAGATGCAAGATGTACCAACTATTGGTACCAAGTTGGAGGCCTAGCCTACCAATGTTGAACACACCCAGGCTGCTCTATGTTCATAAGGTTATAGGAATCATGAAGTTTCATTTTTTTTCTGCAAGTGTTGTACCTCCTGATACAGTATATTTTTTCATACAATTGGTTGGAACCTATGGAAGAGGAGTGGGGAATGTTATCTAATTTTTTATAAATCTCTACAATGTCTGATAAACATAAATTTAATGTTGAAGTTGATCCTAATGGATTCTTGGTATTCCATGTTGTCATTGATGTACTGCTTGAAATGTTCAATTATATGAGACCACATGTACCTAATCCTTCTTTATACCCACTAGTTGTCCTAATTGATGTGGTAACTCTAGGTTACCAAAAAAAATTCAGAAAAAAGTTGATGATTGAGTTTCACATGTGTGTAAGGAATCAATCCCCTCTTATGAAAAAGATGAGTGAAAATGATGCATGGTACTTATTTGAGATGGTTATTCAACATATACAACCTAAGATGAAGCATCACATTTTTTAGATATAGATTTATAATAAATGGATAAGTAGTAATTTATAAACTATTATATCTTTGGTAGAAGAAATGAGATCTGAGTTTAATGTTTCTTTGTCTAGTATATTTAAAAGTAGTGAGGATACTTCTTCAGATACTTGTATTGAAAATGCACCTCCTACTCCTATATTTCATGATGTTGATCAAAATATATATGTTATTATAGATGAGAAAAGATAACATATTCTAGTGATTAAGGTAGTGACATATATCTTCTCCAAGAAACTATAAGAAAAATGAAGTATAATTACTACCATGTTCTCAAGATGGTTTCTAGCTATGCCAATGATGTGAATCATGAAAGAGGCTATAAAAAATTCCATCATGTTATATCTAAATTGTATCTATAACCTACATGATATGGATTTTGATTTTATATTCTTATTTTAGAATTTGATAATTCCACCTATAACTCAAGATTTCAATGAGAAAGTCAGATAACACAATGATATGACCCCAGAATTGAATCATTTCCTGTAGAAGATGTCTAGTTTCTATAGTGTAATGGAAGGTGGTGGCCAAATTTAAATGCATTTCATCAATCTCAAGAATCCATTTCACCATGATCAAAGAAATATAATTATTCATATGTCAGCCATTCTGATTACTCCTCTCTTATCTTTTAAAACAGGAGTAAGTGGTGGTTCCTAAGTACCTCTACCATCTAGTTTTCTATATTTTCTTACAGATCCTAAGCAAGCTACATTCCATCTCAGGCTAATTATTATTTCGTAATATCAACCATTTATGGCTCTCATTGTTCATTCTCTCAGTGGTCTATCTATTCTTCTTCTGGATGATCCTACTACATCAGAAATGGAGGAAGAACAATCGAGGGAAAATTGTAAAAAACGGATGGACCCCACATAGAACCATTTTATTTTGTATTTTGTTGTCTTATTCTATACTGTATATGGTGGGATTTATACTATAATAGCTATTTTTTCTTATAATTTTGAATTTCCTTATAACCTCTTATTATGATTGTATACATTTTAATGTATTTAATATCTCTTAATTTGTTTAATCTTCTAGCCTTAATTGAAATCCTATTCCTTTTTAATAATCCCAATAGTGGTAGAATTTCTACGGAATACATTATTTTATAGAGAATTGTTTTAATGAAAATGTGTTTCTGATAAATTTTATGGCATAAAAATGTGTTTTGAAGTATTTTATGAAAATATGATTATCTTTTTTCCAAAATTATTTTCTATTATACAATATGTTCCAAATATTTCATTCTTTGAAATATATTCTTACTTTTTATACTTAGTATTTTTAATTAAATATTTAAAAATCAACAAATAATGTGAATCAAAATTCATGATTTTTATTTGGATCTTTCCTACTTTTTTAATATCTTTGATATACTTTTTTACATTTATAATATAATTTTGATAGTATGATTAGTGATCATAAAAAAAGTGGTGACTATTTACCTCTTAGTATTAATGATAAAAAAGTCATGATTCTAATGATACTTATGAATTTCATGATTTCCTATATGTAATATGTATTTTGAGAACACGTAATAAATCAGTCTGTGTATGAGACACTTCTAAGGGATAAACCTATATCCATGATCCATCATTGGCATAAAATATATATGTAGGAGATACTGCCAGGATATCACATGTCAGACATTCATATCACCGGACTGAGGAATTTAAAAAGTATGAGACATCATTGATCCTCTCACAACTAGGAAATCATGCTTCAAGAATGAAAATATGGCTATGTGTGAGATACCATCAAATGAGGCACCGTCAATGTCACATCATCAGTATCAACCCACCAACATTGAAAAATTATCTATGACTAAGACACCATTGAACTAGACACTGCTAATTGAGAAACATCATCATAGTGAAATTTTCGTTTTTTATAAAGCATCACTATTTTCATACCACCGGTTTCATATCATTACAACAACATTCCATCAAGAGATACTCCACTATATTAAGAAACAACTAGATCTAAAGATACCATCTCTATTTTATTTACATTAATTTTTTTAAATTACAGTACTCTAATTGATATATTCAGTGAATTGAATTGTTTTTACTATTTTAATTACTGTACCTTAAATTTCCAATAGTAATCAAGTCAAAATGAATAGTAAGACGTACCATTTTAGTCATATGATCTTTCCTCTGCTGATAAATGTAGGAAATACTCCCCCCATTCAATACACCTGGTGTCATGTAGATAATAATCTGTTAAAAAGATATCAAAAAGCTATGGATAGAACGAACTCATGAATCACTAAATATTTAATTGCTAAAGAGTTGAACTTGACTAAAAAATAATATCTCACCCATTGTGAACACTCAACTGATAAAACTAAAGAAAAATAACATCTTGTTCTTTCAGCTAGTCATAAAACAAGAGTTCCACCAATTTATCTTCCTAAATATTTCAATAGAACCCAACTCATTCTTCGTTGGTGATTCATCACTAGAGTCACAAGATACATTGTAACATACCAAGCACTTTTAAACTGTATAGACCTAGATTTCCAGATTATGTTTAGTTTTATTACACTTGAGTAGTGTGTGTCCTTACTATTATTGACCACACACTCACTATCACCTACACCAAATTGTATGGAACTCAATATCTGCTCAAAAACATTTATTATTTTTTTCTCCCACATATAAGAGCAGTCACGGTCCTTATGTGGCCTATTTATTTTTACTCCCATGGATAACTATGGAAGAGGTCATGTGTGACCTAGATAAATGTTAACTATTATATAAACTTCATCCATGTTGTGGGTACTCAATTTTATTTAATATAAATTTCATGGTGGTAGGTTATGACCAATTGGAGAGGACAAAGTCTTCAAATGATAGTAGTCCTTTTGTATTCAGTGTTTCATCTGGGTGTCTTAATTATTTTTATATTATTTACACTTTAAAACTAAATACTATTTTTAACTATAAAAATTTATACATTGACAGATTACCTTAATTTGTGTTTATTTTGAATTTGGATCAAGTAAATTGATTTCAAAGTACTCCATAATATTATATATATTATTCATTAGAGAACTACTCAATATTTAGAAAAATATTTTGAAAAATTATGATATATACCACACTACTTCTTTTGATGCAAATTACTATATATAATAATTTTAGGGATTTAAAAATAATTTATTTCATAATATAATTTGTTATTGGGTACTCAATTAACCTCCCACTTGAGATACTCAGTACAACCAGTAGATTCAATGTTTCTGAATTTTTAAAGATATTATGTTACATCTTCTTTTTTATCATGATTGTCTTTTATTATGAATCTAATAATGAAATGTAATGATATATCACTCCAGAAACTCATGGATTCTATTATAAATTGGTTATTTTATTAGAATAAAATTTCCCCGTTCCATTTCATTCTTCTCTGAACCAATTAAATTAAATGAATTTTGTAATAATATCATCTTCATTTATCCCTTTGGTTGAAACCCCCCTTTTTCATAAAAACTATGTTTTATTTAAAAAAATTCCAAAAATTGGTTACTTTTCTCATATAAAATTTTAATGAAATTTTAAACCATATTCTAAATTTTAAAAAATTAATCTTCATGTATTTTTTAAAAAAAATTCTCATATATATTTTATTGAAAATGTGAAAGGAATCATTTTTTTTAACATGAAAGACATGGATAATATTTCTCTCTATCATGATCAAAAAATTATTTCGATCATAAGATAAATGTTTTGAAAGTTAATTCCAAATAAATTTCTCCTTTATTATTTCATAAATTTCTATATTTTAATTAAATAATTTCAAACTAAAATGCATTTAGAATTTTTTTTATTGTTTTCATAAGTGTTTTTTTCTATGTGTAATGGATAATTTTTTTAAGAAGGTTCTATGTGATCTTAAAAGTTAATTTTCTATCTATGGAAAAATACATTGATTTTACTTTGGTTTTACTATGGATAATATTTTATAATTAAATCCTTTTTATTTCCTTGGATGGTTAATTTTATCACTGATGAAAGAATACTATTTTCCATGAGTTATTATTTTATTAATTAATTAAATATTTTTGAAACATGTTTTTTTATTGTGGATGTGAAATGATGACATTATTAATGACTTATCACATTACAACACAATTATATATGATTTTTTATGTGATCATGATTAATTTATAATAAAATATTGTTGTTATGTTATAATAAAATATAAGTATGACTTGTAATATTATTTGTATGCAAAAAATCTATTTATTATGTCAAATTTATTACCTCGTGGATCATTTTACATGACTTACTTAGGATTGATGTCTTATGAACTATCAATATTTATTCCATGGCTCAATGTTAGGATCAGTGATATGCATAATATGGTTTTTAATTAGTATGATTATCTTATCATACCCTTATGATCATTTTATGCTTATGCATCATGTTCTCATCCACAAATATTCATTGTATAATAATTTATCACCCTTTTTTAACCTTACTATTCATCTAAGATAAATTTTATTATGTTCATTTTCCCAGCTTATGCTAAGATATTTTATGTAGGGTATTTTAATTTTGAGTAATAAATTTAATGATTATTGTTGGAAAAATTGAAAATATTTCACCATGTTAGAAAATAATGTGCCTAGTCTATAAGGTCACATAGATATTACATTCCTCATGAGTTTTTTGTGTTATTTAATTAAAACTCGTCTTAAATGATGTAATATCCATGTATGAGAAGAATTGAACATTATATATGGTATCATAGGATGAGTTTTTATTAACGTTAGAAACTAGGATAGTACAAAATTATTGAGATTCATACGGATATTAATAAGGATATTTCAATATATGTATCTAAGGATTAGTCTAATGTTGACTCAGTATTAAGGTAAATGTTATATATTTTTTAATGGATAGAAAAACTTGTTTCAAAAAAATTACATCACCAACTAAATACAAAATGTAAATTTTCTACTGGCATCGATGTAACAATGGATAATAACTTAAAAATGGAGAATTGAGTTGATCTTTAATGTCACCTAGTCCAATATAATGGGACTTGTTTCACCTCTAATTTGACACACCTAAGAAATATGATTTGAAAATTCAGAAACTCTGTATGAAGCATCATAAATGATTTAAATATATTATGACTATGAATGAATAAGTGTAAACATGTGGTGTCTAGAATTATATATCATATAGGTAAATTTTTTAGGATTATGTGGTTTTACTATATGATTATTATTCCAATAAAATTGCATTTTTTTAGTCAATACCAAGACTGAGAAGGAACTGGGATAAAAATAAATTTGAAAGACAATTTTGTAACCCTAACTAGATTGGATGATGACATGAGTGAAGGATGTTTTGATTATTCCATATCAATATTCATGAAACCTGATTTACAGTGTGTACCTTATCCAACTCTCAATATCACCAAATCATAGATGGAATGAGTTATACGAGAGTTCAGGTAGTAGATACCATAGTAGAATGAATATTTAGTTTCCTATTTTTCAAGGATGGTGGAAGAAACCCCCATGTGGAAGTCATAGTGGAACATGAACATGTTTTGACTGTGGAAAATAAGGACACAAAGTAATTAATGTCAAATGGAAAATGAAAATTCAACAAATCTAATGGATGGTAATCATATTACCATTATGATATCATTGATTTTTGATTGATATAAATGTGTAAAGTAAGGTAATTATAAATACAGATGTTTTAAGGGGAGTGATCGTGAAGATATTCTCAAGGTTGTATGAGTAATGGTTATATGTCTAATGATAAATACTATAAATGAAATAAGAAATGAAATATTTATTATATAATAAGAAAATGAATATTACTAAATTGTTTGATAGGGATGTAGTGTGAATTAATTATTTCTATATTGGAATTCAAATATTATGCAATATGAAAATTGAAATATGTATACACTGTTCTCTCTAATTTTTTCATTAAGGATTGGAATTAATATGTTGAATGTTAATGATGGAAAGGAAAAATTGATTTAAATAAATGGTGATAATTTTAAATAACCGTTAATATGTTATTAATGATGATAATATGATTTTTGGAAAAAGATAAGATTTATTTGGATTGAGAGTATTAGATATTACCTATTTCTTCAAAACTGATTAATGTTTTGTTGAAAAAGTGGTTTATGTTATCATTTATGGGGTTTATATCATTTTTGAATTTAATGAATCTACCCAACAATAATTGTCTTATATAAAAAATAAGTAATCATGAATTTTTTAAATAAGGTTGTATGGTAATTCTAATTTCAAGATAATACATTATGAGGTTATTCACATGTTTGTTTTGTTACAATTAAGAACTATTTCATTATGTTTGGGAAATTATTTGTATGTTTTATTATATATGGAGATTTTTTTAATTTTTTTACTTTAATATTTTGGAATATTAAAATGGTAATCAATTTATGAAATTGACTATGTTGAAATTTGAATATGTTTTACAGATTAATTTATTATTTCCTCATATGAAGATTCATTCATATTAGATGACCTGTAATATAAATTTTATTTATACAACTAGATATAGAATTTATGGATTATCATTATATTTGGAAATTATGATCAATTGGTTATTTTGGAATTTAAAAGTCACCCTCATTTAGTAGAGTATGAGATGAAGTGGAAATAGATAAATGCATAACCAAATGTTTATATTGGGATTATAAAATAGAATGAAATCAATTAAAAACATCATGTGAAAATTCTCTAACAGTTGGAAATAGTTCTTGAAATAAAACTTCTTCCCATTATGAACATTATTAAAATATAAAATACCCTTTATAATCTTTAATTTTTTATGGTTTTGTGTTTGTCAATATTCTTTTGATCACACAATTTCTTGAGATTAATGATCTCAATCACTCTATATTATTATTTATAGTTTTCTTCCCCAATAAAATAATAACATCCCACATATATTCTCATTTTTGGATACATAGTTATGAGTTAATTTTTTTAACATTTATGTTTCTAACTATCCATTTTTTGGGATGTTATTTTTCATTTATATGATGTGGGATTCAATTAATTTATATTTTAAATTCTAACCCATTGGTGACCATGATAAATTTTAGGGGAGAAATTAGTTTTATGTGTGTAGAATGTAACAAACAGAGATAATGTGTTTTTTCAAATTAATTTAATCTATTATAATTTTTTTTAATTTTCACTATGATTATTTCTTGGGTAATACTCATCCATGAGTCTATATTGGGATACATGTAAGAATATATTTCTTCGATACCATGCTTGACACATGACACCAATCTTTAAAGAAAAATAAAAAAATATTATTATAAACTATCAATTATGTAGGAAGGTATGAATAATAATAACAAATTTATGATATATATATATATATAAATTTACTACTTAATATAAATATAAATATAAATTATTAGTAAATAATAAATCAATCTTTGGTAAGTTAATTATATTCATCAAAAATATGAATTTCGAAAAATTGAATTTTATTTCGTTTTATAAAAAGTTTTATAATTATATCATTGAGATTTCAGATAAATTAATTTTATAACATTTAATTTGTTATTTAAAATTTAATATCAAAATAATTTAAGGGTTAATTTGGATATTTTCCTTCAAAAGTAAAATATTTTTATGAATAGTAAAATTTGTGAATTTTCTTGAGAACTGTCTTTTCTTTTATATTTTTTTAAAAGTAAAATTATATATTAATTTTTCTTTAATTTAAAATTATTTCAATTATATATATATAAATCTTATTTTGGTAATTATAATCAATTTCATATTAAAATATTATGTTAAAAAATTATATACTTCTAAACATTTATTCGTGAAATTATAGTTTTCTTATCGTGTATGTGAGATTATTTTTAAATTAATATTTATCCCTTATATGAATGATAGATGAAAAAATAGATTAAATATTTGAATCAGAAAATTTTATATTACATAAAAATGACTTCTTAATATTTTAGTTAAATGGATAGTAATAAAAGAAATGATAATTTTCACTTTTAAGGTAAAACGAGTTTATTGGGGGTTAAACATATAAGAAAATTTCCAAAATCCAGCAAATAATATAAAACATCCATTTTTTGAGTATATTTTGATGATATACCTTATATTATCCTAAATGGTCCATTATTGGAGCCTTTTAATATGAAAAAATGATGGAATTCTCCATTTTCATAAATTACAGGTGTGCCACTCACCCCACTCATAAGAGGCAACCACCATCACTCTTTATCACACCTTCAAACAAAATTAGTTAGAAAATTATCTATCAAAATTACTACCCAAATTCCATATTCTCATCCTAGAATCCTTTCATTAGATCCAAATCCAATATATGTAGGATTTTTGGTTCCAATCTAAGGATGATACCAGGAGATGTGGTAATGCTAATCAACAAGTGGTTGTGTTTTATTTATTTATCCACATACATTAATTATTATTATTTCATGATGATATATTAACTTTATTATCTAATATACAATTATATCTTTTATTATTATGTTGATGACGTAAAACATTCTCCACTTCCATCAAATAAGTTATGAAATCATCATTCGTGTATACAACGGACTACTGCCTCGCTAACTGGTGCCATTAATTTTTAAATTTATACATATCAAGGATTTAGATACTAAATGATTTATTATTTTTATTTAATATTTATAATATTATTATAATTATTGAATCCTTATATTAGACATAATTTTGTACTTGCTATTTTTTGGGAATGTGATAATGTTTATTATGTGTATAACAGAATACCACCACTCCAAAAGAATTGATTTATTCCCACATTACATGGCAGGAAAAAGGATGAGTTTAATGAAAATATTTCATATATATGAAATTAAAATCAAAATATAATCAAAATATTTCATTCACCTTTTTTTCATTCAATTTGGAAAGAAAATGGATACAACGATCACATAAACGTATGACCAACCGTCTCGATGAACGATGTATTTTATTTTCTATCACTATATTTTTTGGATTAAAATAAGTACATATATATTGAATATATATGATATTTATATCATGGATAAAATTTTTGATATTTTTTAACCATTATTATTATATGATGACCAAAAAATAAATAATTAAAACATATACTAAAAACAACCGATTATTTCTCAAAACGTAACATTAATATGGAATTATTAACAAGCAGATCATAAAATATTATAGGAATATAATATATGGTATGATTTATATAAAAATATAACTATAATATATGTATAATATATTATTAATATTTTTACTTTATGTTTGAAGATGAATGAAAGAAGATAAAAATTTAGGTAATGGATTTTTAATCTCTCTTTTATTTTTGGGAGACATGAAATTTCAAAACACATTTATTTTGTGTGGTGTATATTCTAACACTTTCACATTTCATATAATGAATCCCATTATTTAAATTATAATTAAATTTTTATATGGTGTTTTGTTTTGTTGGATTATGTTTCAATATATTACTACAAAAATAATTGATTTTTACCTCATTTTTCATTCATTGTGAAATACGTTATGCTATCCACATATCCTATCTTATGAGGAGCATTTGAATCCCATATAACTCGTAAAATCATGAATTTATTTATCCTAATTTTTTTAATTCCTTCATGGTTCATATGATTCAATGTTTCAAAAGTGGTAAAGATTTTATCCAACAATCATATCATTTATTAAGATTGTTTAGGATTATGCTTCTAACGATTAAATTAAATGATATATATCTCAAGAAACTCAGGAAATACATTCTTAACTATTTCTATTATAATAAATCATGTTTTAATTTAATTATATACTCTAATTGTACCCATGATAGTAAATGAATGTTTTTTGAAAAATATAATTATTATTAAATTTAGTTGAAAATTTCATTTTCTCCAAAACAATGTCTTCTAAAAACATTTTCCAAATTTTTTTTCTTATTATCGATTGATTTTTAATGTAAAATTTTAACCATGTTTTAAATTTTTTTATTTTTCTTCAAATGATAAGCTTCATGTCAATTTCAATAAAATCAAATTTTTCGTTTATAGAAAATGTGAAACGAATATATGTTTTTAACCTAAACAACATGAATAGTATTTCATGTTGTCATGATCTCTCAATGATTTCAAGCATACATTATATTTATGCATTTTTATTCTCATAGAAAATATTTTATTTGTTATTGGGATATTTCTGTATTTTATATAAATGATTCCAAAGTGAAATGGTTGTTTCAATTTTTTTTATATTTTAAAAAGTATTCATTCCATTGATGAGAGCTTATGTTCATAAAAATGTTCCAAGTGATCATTCAAAATAACATTCCATATAATATGAAATAATTTCATTATAATTTTTTATTTGGGAGAATATTTACTAAACCCATCAATATTATTTCTCCGGCTGGTTAAAGTTTTCATGGATAATACCAATTTATTTTTAATGGTTTAGTCTTTGATGAATCAATAAAATCTTTATGAAACCTATTCTCATTACAAATTCTATGATATGATGTCTTCCTGAATGTTATATGATCTTATTTTATACATATATTTTGTTTTTATTTTGTGATAGTGATTAATTTATAACTAAGGGTGGTGGTTACATTATATCTAAATAATGGTGGGACCTATATCTCCCTCTAATATGTTGGTAAATATGGATAACTCATGAGTAAATATGTGATGTGTCAACATGATTAAATGTTACCAATGTCATGTTTGAACCAGGATACATGTTCAAAATGATATGTGTGAACCATATTACATGTTCACAATTTTATTCCATAAAATGATTAAATATTCAAAATGTTATGTGTAGACCTATCTTTTATGTACATAATGTTATATAAGGACCTAATTGCATGTATATAGAGTTATGTGAGGTCATAATTTCATGTCATTAACATAATTAGTGATCATATATCTATTTATTTATATTCAAAATGTTATTATTGGATTTTTACACCACCAATCTATGTCATATTCAAACGATTTCATCTCATCTCACTTGTTCCTTGATTTCCAAGTGATTCATATCATATGAACTTAGATTCATTATTATACAACTCAAGGTTAGGATACATATTATGAAGGGTATTAATATAAATTTTTATTCACATGTTCTCAGACCCTTATGTTTTTGTTATTCCTATACATCTTGTTCTCATACACTTATTTTCATTTTATGCTCTTGAATCTCTATTTTATACCCTTAGTGACCATCTGATCATATATTTTTTATATTTATTTTTCCTATATTATGACGGAAGGAATTATGTTGGGTATGTCAATGAATATTACTGAATGATATGATAATTGATGTATACATTTAAAATATTTCACTAAGTCAAATAATATTGTACCGAGTAACCAATGGACCCAAATTATTAATGTCCTCAAGTGTATGTTTGAGTAATTTATTGAATACTTATCTAATATGGTGGAATATACATGTATGATAGTCTGTATCACTATAGTTGGTATTAGATGATTTGTTTTATTAACATATACTAACTAGGATGATAAATATTTAGTCTGGTCCATAGGGATATTTTTAAGGTTATATATACGGATGTCGTATCTAAAAATATGTTATATTAATGGATGCGATAATTGGGTCACTAGAAACATAAAACATGACATCATAAGAACAATTAAAGGATAACTACTAATACATTCAAACATAGTTTTCATTCGATGAACTCTCAAACACCACACGTGACATACCATGAGATAAAAACATTACCCAGTATATTGAGGATATAAATAATTCCAATATAACCTATATTATTCATATTATATTGAATCATTAGTTTTCCACATAGGTAACAGAACATAAAAATTTCTTTCAATGCTTTTAATACAATAATTGAGGGTTTTTTAAAAACATATATGTCCCATATCAATAAAGCATAGGTAAATATATGTGAATTACTAATGTGGTGATATTTTGATATAAATTTAAAATATAATATCTCTAATTTAATTATGATTTATTATTTTAAATAATTTATTAAATTTATAATTTTTATTGGGATATTTTTGTTTCTAAAAATATCTGAACAAAATGTTTTTATGTTTAATTAATTATTATTTATATTCTAATTATTATATTTTCTATCATTGATTTAATATTTTAATTTTAATTTTTCTTTTAAAATATTAATTTAATTTATTTTTTTTATTTTTTGTATTAAAATTATATTTTCCTCTATTTGTATTTAATAAATTGTTTGATGTGATCGTTTTAATTTATTGTATTTTAAAATTTTAATACATTATTCCAAAAATTAAAAATTTAATGCTTTTTTATTTTAATTATATCATTATTTAGTTATTATTTTAAAAGATAGTAAATTTAAATAGTCTTGTTTCTTATAATCCACCTATAACACTAGATAGATTTTGAGCTGACATTAAAGGTGAATGGGGATGCTAATATGAATAGATTTGGTGTCATGGTATAGTTTTTGAAAATAATCCTTTTTTATTTTCTAAGGGAACCTACAGACCAGACACTATGACAATTGAGGAATATGATAGGAAATAGGGTTTAAATGGTAATGAAAATATATATGTTGAATGAGGATGTCTCCAGTGTGTTCTTGACAGATCATTTTGTATAATGCCAGGTATCTTCAGTCTGATTTGTCTTCCAATAGATATGAAAATGATTAATATGTTCTTTTCGATATAGAGGATGTTCTATGGAACTGCTGTCACTTCCAATGAAGATAAAAATCATGTATTAACTATAATTAATGAACATAACATTATATTGTTCTAGTGGAATGATCTTATAGATTAAAATGGGTATTTCCTTCATAGATTTTATTTATTGGTCTTCTATTGTTTACTATATCAATAATTATGAAAATTGAATTGTCTATTGGGATTTAATGATCAGTTTTACTTTTTTAATTCATCATTTCACTTCTAATTTTTATTGGAACATATATGATTAGAGTGAGTTATTTAGTGTATGTGATACATTAACTCCTGCAGGATAGGTATTCGATAATTAAAACATAATAAAATAAGGGTAAAACTGATATTTTAGTATATTAAATTGAATTTCATAACCAATTGGACTTCACATGTTGTGTTCTTTATTCGTGAAATGGTATTTTTTCAGTAAATAATTCCACATGATTCAGACAGATTGATCTATGATACATATTATATATGGAAAAATCTATATAGATGTTCACATTCTTGTTCTTTTCTCTTAATTTCATTCAATCATACCACTATTATTTTTTATTAATTTCATTCAGCCTTTTAAAGTAATAGAAATTCGCATTAATAGTTTTAAAAATAATATATTTATATTTATATTTATATTTATATTTATATATATCGACAAATTAACTCTAACAATCCATTATTGATAACTGACATCCTACACCATTAAGTTACTATAGTCTATAGGTTCTATTATTTGAAATAGGTTTAAATAAAAAATCCTTTTTAAATTTGTGTACTTTTCGGTGAGGCTTCCAAGGGTATAATAAAAAAAAGACCAATAATATTTAAAAAAATTCAGAAAAAGTTAAATAAAATTTCCTTTAAAAATATAATGCATTCATAATAATCTTTTAGAAAAATTTGAAGATAAAATATCATACAATATGGTAAATAGAAATATCCATTCTAGAAAAAGTAACAAGATGTAGATATTTTAAATCATTGAGAAAATAAAACTATCACAAAAAAACTAAAAAAACACTTAACTTCAAATTATTTTTAAAAACACAGGAAACACTACTAACAACAGAACTCTAAAGGATCTTAATACACTAGATTTGTAAAATCAGGAAAATGGTTTTTTTATCTTGAGATCACTACTGCTTTTAAACCTCTATTAAGAGTGATTCATCATCTACATAAATTTTTATGGACTATTGTTACGGGGACCATTCATGATCCTATAATAATTTCAAATTCTATACATCACCATGAAGCCCCAATTTGTAAGGAAGAACCCACTAAAAATGAGGTATTTCCCATTTTCATTGGATATAATGGAAAATTAATGATTTTACTATTCATAATCTGTAATTATACAATTTTTTCATAACCTAAAGAATGTTTTATTAGAATTATTTTTCTTGTTCTCTTGGATGGCCAATCTTGAAGAAAAAACATTACATTTGGTATCTATAAGGGGACGACATCAATGAGTATTGATTGATGTTTAGGAAGAAATTCTCTAGATTCCCTCTTTTCCAAATTTATGATTAACTCATAATTTCAATATTTTGATAAAACTCTATTATTTAATGATATAGAAATGATAGATCCTTATATTAGAGGAGAATTGGTTGATAATACTCCTATTGATCCTAATAACCTCATTTATAACATGGCCTATAATTCACAACATTTTGGTACTTGGATTCTAATTTATGTTAAGCGGGTTATGGAAGTGTCAACATCAAATTTTGATAATATCCATATTGAGAATCAACCAAGATAACTTAAAAACATTATGAAGAAGATGTTGTCTAAAAATACTCCATAGAATTCCCAACCTGAAACAATATATCTCATTTAGATTCTTTTTGGAATTTGTTTGGCCACTGAACAATTTTAATGATAAATGCCCAAAATTTTGTGATGGACTTGAAGCATATAATGTGATAATTCAAGGAAATCCATTCTTTAATAATCCAAATAGTCAATTCCTTAACAATAATTTTTCACCTAGGAAATTTCAATCAAATAAAAATACTAATCTGAGATAGAACAACCATAAAAAATATGTGTTTAGACTTATTGATCAATCCAAAAGAAATTTCTAGACCCATTATTTCAAAAAACAACCTATGAATAATAAAAAACAATTTTAAAACCAATATAGTGACAATTTATCATCTTTTTGGAATTAAGAGAATCTAAATAAACAAACTAATCAAAAAAATGATTCACATAAAGATTAAATTGTTAAATAAAGAAATTACACTTAACAATAAGAAAATGTATTTATTCATAATTTGGTAACAAAAATGGGTGAAAGAGAAAACAATATTTTTATTTTGGGGAATAAAAGAAGATCCAATTTTACATCCCAATCTAATGATTTTTTAAGAGGAAGAAATAATGTTAATGCAATAATCTTGAGATGTGAAACCAATATTCAAAGCCCAAAGACTTAAAATAATAAACTATTAACTTAAAAAATAACGTATTTCTTTTGAAATAAATGTCGAATCATCTTCTGAAATTTTCATAAAAAAATTGAAGTTGTTATATCACTGATGGAAATTATTTTACATTATGTTAAATATTCACAATAATATACTCCCCACATATCAGTTTTAATAAAAAATTCATATACGAAGTGGGAAATATAAATTGGATGAACCTATAAACCATATAGAAAAATATGCTATATAACTTAACCAATATCTGTGGTTTTCAAAAAACATGGCTATATGTTTTTATGCCATGGATATATCAATTTATTATATAAAATTGGGTCTATAAGAGATTTTAATAGCTACGTTTGGCTTAAACTATGGCTATATTTTGACTGTCAATGCCTATAGACACGTTTTTAGACAATTATGGATATAAACTACACCTATATCCACAGTTGTTTGTAAACCATGGGAATAGTATTCCTGCATAGGACTGGGAAAAACTAATAATGGAAAGATGGAGGGAAAACATATTTCCATGTCTAATATTCAATTTCCATTAGTTATATATATATATATATATCACATTTTATCATTAGTTCTATGGTAATGCTGCTAGTTAATGATAGTGGACATATACAGATCAAATCAGGATGGGGGGAATTTATTGTAACCCTATGGTCAAAATTTGAAACACTAAGACCAATATAAAAAACTATGTCTATCAACATACTTTCATGGTGGATAACCCATATGGCTATATCAATGGCTTATAAAAAAATGGCTATAGGTTTTTTTCATAGTGAAATCGAAGGCTACATCCCCTTAAAATGTTGGACATATCATTTTACTGTAGTTATACAAGAATGACACATGACAATTTGGAATCGTGGATATATCGTAAACCCACATTGTATACCTCTATATCCATGATTTCGGACGGTATCTATAGAAAAGTTATCTGTTTGTGTATGGATTTTAGAAATATACTGGGATCTAAAAATGGAATAAAATAGTTTTAATGATATTAAAATGTATAGTCGTCTAACACATTATCCATTGGGTTTCCATCCTATTAAGGATGATGTTGATACTAAAATTTCTAAGAATTACTATAATCTATTAGGAAAGTCCATGTTAATATCCCTTTGTTATATTTATTAAAAAATAACCCTTATTATATAAGATTATTAAAAATATTTTTACTTATAAAATGTGATTCCAAGGAGGGTATATGATTATTATTGGGTAGAAAAATTTCATCCATGACTCAAAAACATCTCCCTATTAAATGAGAATATCAATGTATGTAACAAATCCCATGTGTAAGTGGTAATCATAAATTTGTAGCTGCACTGTTAGATCATGGATCCTCCATAAATGTGATATTTTATACTATATTCTCATATATGCATGTTGGACAGCTTATGAAATCTATAATTTTCAATTCAGTTAGCAAATGGAGTCATATATAAGTCAGCTGAGGTTATTAAAGATGTTTTGATATAGTTAATGATCATGTTTTCTATTTTTATATTTACATACTAGACATGGAAGATGGTTGTTTTACATCACATGTACAATTTTGGTCAGGTAGACCATTCTTTAAATCTCCTAATGAACAAAAAAATGTTCATAAAGGTACCTTGTCATCAGAGTTTGGGAGTAATAAGAATAATTATAAAAATTTTGAATCAATAAATCACCATGTTGAAGGTTATTCATTATGTAAAGTTAAAATGGTTGGCTGGTGTTCTATAATGCTTTCCATGATTTTATTCAAGATAACCGCACTCTAGATTCATTAGATAATCTAAATTATTTTGAAATATAACCCTTGTATGTTGAAGAAGTTTTTTAATCTAAAAATAATGAAATCTGTTGTAATAATGAATTTGAAATTGAATAATCATATTTAAAAATTGTATGTTATTTTCAGATTTTTCAACAAGTTATGAATGAAGACATTGTGGAAAGATATACATAAAATTATGATGATATATCAAAAATGTTTTAATCATGTATCACTATAGAAAATTCTTATATATTGAGGAAATTTTTATTTTAATTGGATAAAATTGAGTCATATTATACTAAAGTTTATAGAAATTATGAAATCAAAATGACATAAAATAGTCAGGTAATTAATGTGAACATGATCATTACTGACCAACATATTTTAATGATCTAAAAATAATTATTCTAGCAAAATTAATTAATTTCATGTCATTATGTATGTATTTAATAATATTAGACTAGTGTTAGAATTGGCTAAGGTTGAGTCTCTTTCAAGGATAAGCCACCATCATCTTGACTCATCACCATGATATAACACTGTCAGACGTGTCACTACCAAGATATAATTTTATCAAGGAATGAGACAATATCACATATAAAATAGTTTTTTCCATGAGTCACCAACATCATCAAAATATCACTATTTATAAGACAACTTCAGAATATATACCACCAGTGAAGACACCATCATAGAAGCCCCACCAAAACATAACATTGGAAAAGTGTGAGTTGCCTCAAGCCCAACCTACCATCAGAGGAGACACCACTAGTGATGTGGAATATTTGATATGTTTATGACACAACCAGTGTCATACCCCCAAAATGATACACCATAAGACAAAGGCACCATCATCACGAGACATAACCATACATCCACTGTCACTATATTATTTACTTAAACATTTCATTTAATATTTTTCAAACGACTATATTATTGATGTTTATAGACAATTATATTTTACATATTATATCTCAAATGATTGACAAAACTCATTGAAGAGGATTTCAGAAATACTGTATGAGGAAACGAAATATAAGAATGCATGTAGATATTCTCCTTGCTACTACTATTTAGATTGGAAGCAGAATCTCACATGTGATAGACACACCTGATGCATGAAGAATAATAATAGAAATATGATAGATTGTGCTTACTATAAATTCTCATAGATCTAGATAGATGAGCCCATGCATCGTGAAAAACACTAAAATGAGGAAACATGACCTTCTACAAATCAGTTGGATTTATCTAGTTTTGAAAAATAGGCTATGAGACATTTTTTTTAAAACAAAAATATATCATGACTCATGAATCACTGCATATCACGTCAGGATTCAGAAGACACACTTTAATAGACCAAGCAACTCTAAACCCTATAATCAATTATTATATCAATTCTGTTTATTTATTTTTACATGTTGAGCAGTGTGTTCTATACATCGATTTATATACAAACATTGTCTCATGTGCTAGACTATAAGATACTTGATATCTTTGAATACCATTTACATATACTCCCATTGATAACAGTTCTATAGTTCCTTGGGTGTCATGATTATTTTTTTACTCCAACATAAAACTTTTCAAGATATCATGTGTGACAAAAACAGTTGAAATCATTTTTAAAACCTTATCCATTATTCAGATCAAACTACTTGTTTTATATAAAATTCGTTATTACATGTGATTAACAAGTGGATAGTATTATTTCTCAGCATTATATTGAAATTATTGTATCAATTTTCCTCTATATTATTTTTTATTTCCACCTTTAAAACTGAAACACTTTCAACCAAACAAAAACTAATATTTTGATAGTTAATCATTATTACTATATTTATATGATTTTAATTTAATAAATTGATTTAAATGGAATAATTAATATTTTATATGAAATATATCATAACTAATAAATCATTAAGAAACCTTTCTAAAAAATAAAACTTATATCTATCTAAAATATTGATTAACCTGACTCCTTAAAATTAACTATGGGATTTAAATTTAGTCACTTTTAAGTAGATATTTTTATTTGGAACTCAATTCTCCTCTACCTATTTAGATACTCACTCTAAAATACATTTCTTAATAATAGTTTTAATTTATTTGTTATTAATGTTTTCAATTTTTTCTAGTGTGTTTTTTTTTATAATTTAACGATATTGAATTTCTGTTATATATAAATTTGATTATTTATACGAATAATCATAAAGAAGGTTATTCTAGAAAAATACCTAATTATTTAATGGAAATAATTATGCTCAATTTAATATTAAGATGATAATATATATATAAAATACTGGTTTTGATATTTGGTCTACTATATAAGATTAATATGTTATTCCGGAAACTGGTAGAAATTATTGAGATGAGGTAACAATGTTAACTTACAATAATAATTATAAATCCATTAATTCCCTCTAATATGCACTATTATATAAATAGTCAAGTATATGTTTCTCTTGTAAAATTACTTATATGATTTGGTACACTTTTTTTATTTCCCATGAGTGAACTACGAATGTCAAGAATATGAGGCTTAATACTTATACTATTAAATATGAATACTTTAAATTCAAGATTGATGATGCTATTTATAAAATGTGCCCTATGATTAATGAAAATTTTAACATAATGACCTCCATTAAAATAGTAGTATCTCATAAAGAATATATTATTATTTTTTTTAAATTTCAATCTAAAATATGTAGATGCACATCAATCTATATCAGAATGTCTTGTAATATTATAAAGATTCTTGTAAAAGAGTTGATTAGAAACATATTATGTATGAAAATGGGATAAAATTAAACTGCTAAAAATATGATGAACCTAAAAGAAAATCAATATCCTTTAATATTAATGATTCATGAAAAATGGAATGAAAAATAAAAGGACAATGCTTAACCTATTAGTTCTCGTGATATTGAATCCCCTCCTAACAGTGACAAAGAGATGGATCATCTAGCAAGAAGATTTATCATGTTTTATAAGAAGAAGAAGTTTTTCATAAATCCAAACAACAAAGGTAAATATGTATCCATTGGAAGATGGAAGATATATTTGAAGAAGGATGATGATTCAAAAGATGTTGTTCGTTACTAAAGTATGGGGAAAGTATATATGGAATTATTTTTAACAAAAAATAAATATAAAAATAAATAATAGAAAAATTTAAAAAGAAAAAAAAAGTATAACAAATCCAATGGGAGTGGTTCATAAGTAATCACCAATGATTCATATTCATCACATGAGGATAAACCTGATAGAGAAATTAGGTGTTTCATCACTAATTTCAGGGATTTACCTAATTTACCCTCTATTTCTAATATTATACATATGAATAATTATGATGATTTTGAAAATCAATATAATGATTTTGAAAATATTCCAAATTTGGAATTATATGAATATTTAAACATGTAACAATATACCTTTAATGAAACAAAGGACATGCATAAAATTCTAAAATGATATCATTCCCTAACCGAAAATAGAAAATATGAATCATTTATTGAAAAATCGAAAAATGATAAAAATATTAGGGAAAATACTGAACTCCATCATTCAAATATGAAATCAATGATATACCTAAAATGTTTACAGTTTTAGAAAAAAAATTACACAAATTTTCGGTAACAATCATGAACCTAAATATGTTATTATAATTTGATATGATCTCGGAAAGAAGAAAATAATAAATGATACTTTTGTTCCGCAATAAAGACCTTAAATTTCTTCTACAAACTATCTTTCTAGGGACACAAATAATGAATTTATCTTGAAAATTTTAAAATATGTTTATAAGAAACCATTTAAGAAAATATGGGTTCCGAAGTATTTTATTTCAGGAATTTCGGGACGCAAACAATGTTGGGTGCCAAATTCATTTCTAGATTAAAACTTTTGTTCTATGGAAAATGTTTGAAGACGTCCTATAGAATTATATGGTAAATAGAAAACATAAATTTATGAGAAATTATATGAGATTATTCATTCATTATGATCCATATTATGGTTTATTATGGTCATGTCACATTTGGTGACAATGTTAAAGTAAAAATCATCAGGCTGCCAAATCAGTAACCCAAATTTAGTTTAAATTTATAATGATTGATATATTGATGGTTTAAAATTTAACATTCTTAGACCTTCCTAGTTATGTGATGATGTTTTTTATGTCAATATAAATAATTATTTTAGTGATATTTTTGATTCAAAAAATGATCTAAACAACCTTTAGAAATGATAATTTCTATGTTTTTCATTTAAATTATTTTGTTTTACAAAATAATTCCTGATTATATACCTTTAAAAAAGAATCTTTCCCTTGACATGGGATACTAGTCCATTGAAACATTAAATCTCTTAGTAAGAAAACTAGGAATGTGTTAGTTATGAAATTACCTATGATTGAGTTACGAAAAGATAATGACTGTAATTCTTGTAAGAAAGGGGAACAACACAAATATTCATTTAAATTAAATAAAGTGTTCACTTCTATACCTCTCTAATTGGTTCACTTGTAATTTTTTGGACTAGAAAGAGTATCATGTATTAATAGGAAGCATTTTATTCGAGTTATTTTTGATGAATTATCTAGTTATACATGAGTATTTTTTCTAGAAAACAAAACATAATCTTGATCTTATGTTAGAATGTATTCTATGTATGTATAAAATCTTATTGGACTTAGTATTTAGTCCTTAATAAGTTACCATGGTAAGTTTTCTGAAAATTATTTTTTTGATTCATTTTTTACAAAAATAACCCCACTCATAATTTCACTACTCCTTGGACAACCCAGTAGAATGGTTAGCAGAGAGGAGGAATAGAACCTTATAAGGGATTTCCCTTACAATGTTTAACAAGTATGACCTGACGATCTATTTTTTGTGATAAATCAATCAATTCGACATATTACATCATAAATATAGTTCTATTCAGACCAATAATTAAGAATACACCTTATGAGTTGTGAAAAAATATGAAACATAAGGTTAATTACCTTATAGTTATTGGTTTCAATGTTTTTATTCTTAACACTTATCTAATTTGGAAAAAATTTCTTCCAAAAGTGATTAGGTAATTTAACATGGTTATTTAATTTCTCGAAAATACTATAAATTCTTCAATAAGAATTCCACAAATATTGTAAAATTGATCCATATAAAATTTTATGAAACTAATCCACATGAACATAGTACCTCTCTATAATTCCATGAGGATGATTTGTGTTCTTTAAATCTAAAATCTAAACCCTCATAATCTACTGTAAAATAGTTAGAAAAATCTTCCAGTTATAATGAATTTCTCAAACTTCTTGAACTTGAGTCATTAGAACTTTAATTGACTAGTCTGTCTTTTTATCAATCTATTAGAACCATTATGTACCATCATTTAGACGTTGTTGTAGGATATGTAAATATATGAAAAAAAACTAGAGCATCTCTATGAAATTAGCTTTGATAACAAGAATTTCCGACTCAACATTAACAAATGAAAATACATGGAGCAATTAATCATTAATTTTGGGTCATTGAAATGCAAGATGAATTGAAAGAATTTGAAGTAAAAAATATGTGGGATCCTAAAGATAGACCCAAGGTAAACATTAACATTGAAACTAAATGGTTATTTAAAAACAAGTATGGTGAACCATGAAATATATTTAAAAACAAGTCTAGACTTGTTGTACAAGATTATTTTCAAGAGGAAGGAATAAGAAATGAGGAAACTATTGCACCTTTAGCTTCAATTTAGTCCAATAGAATCCTGATTACATATGCATATCATCTAGATTTCAAGCTCTATCAAATTGATTTAGAGAAGGCATTATTAAAAGGTGTTATAGTTAAGGATGTTTTTTTGTAGATAACCCCCTTGATTTCAAATTCATCACTTTCCAAATCAACATTAAAATTTAAAAAAGGTTTTATATGGTTTAAATAAGGCTCCTAGAGTTAGGTATGGTAGGCCCAACTACATTATTAATATAAAATGATTTTAAAAATTCATAACATATCATAATAATATTCTAAAAAAAATACAAATTTGTTTTAGTAATACAAATATATGTTTATGATATTATTTGTGGATATTCAACAAATTATTTATGTACTGATTTTTTAAAATTATGAATAATGTATTTGAAATGAGTTTAATGGGTGAACTCAAATGCGTTCTCGGATTTAAAATTTTTATGAATAAATAATTATTTATTTTAAATCAAATTATGTATATAAAATATCTTTTAAAATTATTTATCCTTGATAGTGCTACGAGTAGTGATACTTATATGATTACCACATGTGTGATGGATCTTTATGATGTTGGAAATCCATTGAATCAAACCAATTATAAATTTACTTTTGGTAGTCTTATCTACTTAACTACTAGCTACCCAGATATAATGTTTAGTGTGTGCATGTGTGCACATTTTCAAGAAAATACAAAATTAGAACAATTAAATACTATTAAAAGAATTTTCTAACACCTCATGTATACAACATGTTTTGGATTGTTTTACCATTGAGGAAAATCAATTGATCTGTTCTGGTATTCTGATAATGATTTTGCTGGATAAATGTTTTATAGAAAAAAATTACAAGAAAATGTCCCCTTTTGGGAATGTCTATTGTTTCACAATGTATTGTGAATCCAAATTCTATAGCATTATAAACTGATAATGATTCATATAAAATAGCTATAATATTTTATAGGTTAATTTTATGGATGAAACACATTACACTAGAGTATGGATATCAATTCTAACATGTCCCTATAAATTATGACAACACATGTTATAATAACATTTACAAGAAAATTATTTCACATTCTAGGACAAAGAAAATTGATTTAAGACATTAATATTATAGGGAAAATATTAAAACGGTTATATCAATTTGGAGTTTATTGTAATATAACATCAGTTAGCTAATATATTTACTAATCCTTGGTATTTTTAGGTAGTTGACTATATTAATTATTAAATAGGAATGATTAATTTTGTTGAAGTTTAATTTTTTGTGACACGTCATTGGGAAAAACAACATTGGTGACACAGTATTGGGTGAAATACCATTATGATTAATTTTTTTTATTTTCATATCATTGGTTCTCTCATGCATTTGAATTTTTTATTATATGATTTTTGAATCACTAGTTTTATATTTTTATGATTTATTTTCAAAAGAAGATACATATATTTTCTCAAATTCAAATTTCGATTTTCTCTGTATTATTTTAATTGATTTTTTATATAAATCCACAATGTTACATATAAGAATCTATATCTAATTATAACACACCATTAGGCTCGCACAATATTCTCGTATCTTCCTTTCTTGAGCCCAGTTCTACCATTTTTCATCAAACCATCAAACATGAAACATTTCTTTTATCATTTCACTGATCAGACCTAACTGATCTACATGACAAGGATGAACCTCCCTTCAATTACAACTCTTTTAGAGTCATGATTATCTATAATTTATATGAAATGATGTAGTTTCCATGCTTAGTTTGACCATTTATCATCATTCGTGAAAATAGAACTATAGTATCATATAAATAAGAAGATGAAAAGTTGTTTTTTTCTATTATATATTTTATGTTAATACTTACATAGAACCAATGAAAGGGATTATTGGTTACAATGAAACAAAAGACCCTTTTATCCTAGGTTGGTTCACCTTTTCCATCAATATGTTCAATTTTGAAATAATGATGTAAATGAATATAGTGTGAGAGCTAGAGGAGATGGAATAAATGGTTTTTCCTTCTTAAAAATGATTCGATTGTCTGGGTGTAACTCATGTTGGTATTTATGAAAACTATAAAGGATATATCCCTATGGATAGTGAATTATTTTTCTATGAAGATTCTATTACAAAAATAACTAGTAATGAGTTTACTAAATTGCTTGTTTCCTCAGAGTTTAATGGGTAGTGTTGGTTGTTATTCAAGTTCATACAACAAATTCTCTAACCCAAATTGGTTATTTTTACACCATGAGACCCCAAGATGTTTAATTATTTTGTCTTACAAAGAGCGGTCATAGGATCAATCTGTTTAGTTATATCATGTTCCATATATTTTGAGGTGATAAAACCCACTTCAACATATAAATATTTTATATATCCAAATATATTATATATAGTGTTAAAGTCCATGGACGTAGTTCATATGAATGAAGATACATTTATAGACTATGGTGGTTTCTATATATCGAATGAAATATTTTCTAGGATGAAAATGAGTGGGAACCCCTCAAATAATAAATATTTTGGTATAGTGAAATGTTTTATGTTGATTTTAACCTAATGGATCATCCTACCAGACCGAGGGATGTTGTTGATCCGAGAACCAATCCTGATGAGGTTTTAGAATAATCATACATTGATTAAGATGTCATTATTAAAGAAAAATTAATATATTGATGAAGGAATTGATATAGGATTATCACCCTGATCATCCCTGATGTTATATAGAGCTCTTATTCTACCGAGGAGACTTCCAAAAAGAGAGATTCTGGTTAAAATAACGAAGAAGATGCCACTTTTTCAAGAGAGTTTCAGATTAAAAGTTCATCTAAAAGTGATTATGATGAAGATGATGATGATAAGGATGAAAAAAAAGAATATTAAAATAAATATAGTGATTATAATAATGAACTTTGAAGTTATAATGAGGATGATGATTCTAAACCAGACGGATCACTAGGAATAATTATTATTAATTTTTTTTAGATTCCTCTAGATATTTTTCCCTCAATTAGAAAATATACCAAGAAACATTATATTTTATAACAATTCCACTTAGAGCATAAACCTACAAATTATTTTATTGTTGAGGTTAAATACCATACTATGGATATATTTCTGTACTTCTAGTAATTGAAAGATATATAGGAATATCTCTTAACACTTGTTATACATATTCTGACTCTACATTAGTTGAGATTATGGGTGTTATATCTAAAAAATAAAACCATGTGGTTGAGAAAGACAAAATATTGGTGCTTTCTTCTAAGAATGATAATTCTATATATCTTGTTATTTTGGACACTGATGAGCCTCTAGTTGAAAATCATTTATATTTTGAACCTATTGATATCTAGAAAGTTGATATACAAAGCTAATGTGTTTAGAAACCTAATGTATATATGGAATTTGTTGTAGAGATTGAAGTGGTTCTTGATGATCAGAGTGTTGAGAAAGATGCTACTACCCATGAAAAAATTGTAAATGTATCTATTGTGTTACCTCATAACACTACTTTTATAGTTTTTGTATCGTTTTTTTTATTTTTATTGGTAATCCATTTGATATATGGGTTGATCCTATGATGGAAAAGTTTGGTAAATTCAATGATGTCAAGATTCCACCATAGGATGATTGAACCATGGTTTGAATTGATGTAGATCCTTTATGACATTCGATAGATCCAATTGATATTATTGGAATGTTTGAAATTTTTTCATCTATAATACCTCATGATCATGAACCTACTTCCCTTGCTCCTTCTTTTATTCTTAAAGATATAGTCATTAGACATGAGTTGATAAACTTTGGTAAAATAATTATTTTAGACATCAATAAAATATTGAGAACATAGTCTCTAATTTTTCAAAATCTAGTGAGAATGATGCATGATATTTGTTTTAATTGGTAATTCAACACATATAGCCTTAGATGATGCATCACATACAATAATTTTAGATTGAAAAGAAGCTAATAAGTGAGGATTTGGAATCATTAATATCGTTTATTGGAAATTTGAAACCCCTATTGATATCTCTCAAGATGGTATTCTTAAATATCTTGAATAAACATGTTCAGATATATCCTAAACACCTCCATTGGATAATGATGATTAGGTCAAAATAGTGAATAGAGAGGAAGTTTCCGCAATGTTTAGTGAACTATCTAGTAGAAAAAATTTCATTCCGTTTGAAATTTTGAAGAATATTTTGCATCAAAATGATAATGATCATATGATTATAAGAAAATATTATAATGATATGGATTATTATACTGATAAAATTACTAATCCATAAAAGTAAATCTGTCAAGGAATTATACAAAACATTCAATGAATTAAAAAATCAAATTTTTAGCAGAGAATCCACAGATTCTTCCTATTACCCATGCTTTCAAGGAACAAGTCAAAAAATTGATTGAAATCACTCTAGTATTGTGCTGGTTTATGGAGGATAAGGGTGATTTATTTGGTTCTATGGAATGATATGTTAATAATATAATGTAGGTCATTAATATCATGAATTCATTTATTCATATTCACATCCAATAAGTTTTTTCTCACAAAGACATTCATATTACTCAAAATATTTATATATCATTGACTCAATGTTTCCAAAGATCCTATAACACCTCTAAATTATACATTTCAACCATTAACTATGCCTCATGCTCAATATTTTAGGTTTCTCCGGACAATTATTTTGGTATATGATCATCCTTGATCTATCACATAAAATTCCAACTGGTGTTTCATGTACTTTTCCTCTAACCCTTCCTAACTCTTCTACCTATGATCCTAAGAAATATAAGGTAAATAGAAAAAACCCACTTGATCCTCCTATCTTTCCTTGAGGATGTTTTTAAAAATAGTTTTTTTATTTTGATGGGAGTACTGTTTTGAAAAATAATTTTTGGTTCCTACATTATGTATTATTTTGATACACATTCTTCTTGAATCATTCTATGATCATTCTATATTTTTACTACAAGTATATTTTTCCTCTTATACTATTTATCAATTTGATAGTCCCAAAAGTGGGAGAACACAAGGGAATTTCCCTTTAGTGAAATATGGTTCATTTATTTCTATTTTTTACACTGTTGTTTCTTTGTTACCTTTGACTTTTTTACCTGTTTACCTTTGATACAATGTAATTTTAATCTTATTTTTGCATTTATAATTATTAATAATCATTCCATTATTATTATTTATTTTTAATACCATATTCACATGCATTTAATGATAATTCTTTATTTTTCATCCTTATCTTATGTTCGATTTATTTTTCTCTATTTGAGATATTGTTGAAGTCAATATTTTTTATCATAAAAAAGTTGAAGATTGATTAACTCTTTGTTTTAATGATAAAAAATCATGATTTTAATGATATTAATGAATTTTATATATTTATATATGTATTTATAATCTTATATATGTTATGTTATTGAATAAGGATGAGTATCCATTATTTTTAATGCACCATAAATGTGACTCTCCGCCAATATATCACACCACCTGACATGTCACTGCCAAGAGAGAATGTTTATAATGTTTTAGACACCGTCACATAATAGACATCTTTGTACATCACTCACCACTAACATGAATATCTCACTAAGTTTGAGACATTGTTAGATGACATAGCACTAATAGAAACACTTTTATCCACACACTTCCAGAATGAGAATATAGAAAAGTGTGAGATGTCGCCTGACAAACCAACCATCTGAGGAGGAACTTCATGAAATGTTCGGTTTTGGATAAGTTAATGAAACCTCCAATTTCATGTCTGAAAGTTGATATAATGTTATCCTAAGACAATTTCTGCATAAGACTCCACCAAAAAATGGCACCACTAGGTTTTGTCTAAACATAATCATTTAATTTAATGTTTTGGTATTGTTTATATTAATAAAGTTAATGAAAAATGTTATTTTAATTATTATCTCATAATTTTTTATGTGAACACATTGAAAAGGGTTTCAGACATGATTTATGTGGAAAAATATCCTGATGCACATGGATATACTCTCTACTAATTATGTTAATAATTAAACTATAATACCTCATGTTATAGACAAAATATACACATAAAAAAGACTAATGGTAGGATTATAGTTTGTAATTATGAAAAATTCACATAGATCTAAGGTTTTTTCTACAGCATCCTAAAAACACTGAAATTAGAACCTAAAACATCTACGCATGTTATGTATCCCTCTAGTCAAGAACAAGAGTCTGTGACACTATATTTTTAAAAACATCATGATTACCTGAATTAAGTTTCACTTTAAATCAAATCTCGTTTCAAAAGATGCACTTCAATAGATTGAGAATCTCTCAACTCTATACTCTATGATTTCCCAGTTCTATTTTATTTATTATTTCATATATAGTAGTGTAATTTATACATTGTTTTATGTATGCACAATGTCTCATATTCTAAACAAGGTGATAATTCATATATTATGATATATTTTACTTATACTCTGACATATAATAGTGGCAGAGGCCGTTGTGTGTCCTATTTCTTTTTTTACTCCCTCATATAACTATCTAAGAGGTCATGTGTGACCTAGACAGTTGTAAACTATTTTAAAACCAAATCCATGTTGTTGATCAACATTTTGGTTTAATATATACTACTTTATAGAAGGTGATCACCATGTAGAGAGGACTCGGTCTCATACTGATACAAAACCTCCTGTTTTAAAATTGCCATGTGTTTTTTATCTTCTTTATTTCCACCATTAAAAATAATTTTTTTAACCAGAAGAAAAAATCATCCTTTGCTAGATAATATTTATTAATTTTTTAAATGATTTTTTGTATTTTTTTTTCAAAGGACTGGGAAATATTTTATAATACTTACCTGATAATTAATCAATCATTAAGAATCATTTTGAAACATTAAAGCATGAAATTATATTCTATATTTATTAATTGTTCCATTAGAAATAAAATGGTGGAATTAAAATTTATTGATTTTAAATAGAATTTTTTATTAGTTACCCAATTCACCCCTTTTGATATACTCACTCAGAACAACAAATATGAATTTTTTTGAGGATTACTTGAATTTTCTTCCAGTAAATACTTATACTTGATGTCTATAAGATTGTAGTTATATTATCATTGAGGATGTTCATGTCACTAAAAACAAACATATATAACCCATAGAACCACATTTTTTCAAATATGAAATCTCATATACATTTTAACATAAACAATTACCTAAATTTTTTGAACATGTATACATGGAAGAACAACAATAATTTTTTATTGTAATTACATGTGGTATATCCAATTTAAATTATAATAAACTCATAGTGTTCTTTATGTGGTATAAAAAGGTCATAGGATGGTACTTATAAGATTTTCCATGTATTAGTAATTTATATTGAATGCATATGATTATTCTAGAAGACGATTCCAAAATCATTATACATTTTTAAAAGAGATTAAAAAGTACAAATTTTAAAGTGGTTAAAAAATAAGTTACTACCTTATTGGTTGTAGGTATTATTTAAAAAATTTCTAATAGTTGATGGGCACGTGTTGTTCAATATTTATAAAAAATGATGGATTCACATGTTTTTATAATGAATTTGGATATTTAATTTCTTCATGGTAACACAATAAATGTAGTGTATGAATCTATTATAATAGGCTTAATTTAGTAAATAGGAAATAATTAATTATAAACCATTTCCTTGATAAATTTCTTGACATCATAGTCTGAAAATCACATTATTTCATCATAGATGGTTTTTAGGGAAACTAATATTCATATAGATACATTGGACTAGGACAAAAAACCATTTACATAATATTTTTGTACCTTTTCTTATCAAATATTTCCATTAACACTATGAAACTCCACTTCCAACATCTAAATTTGTTTACATAAAATATTTTAGGACTCTCATATAGAATGAAAGGAAGGGTTGATGAAATATTTTACTATGTTTGTTCCATATTTATACAGATATCTGAGGAGTTTAAAAGTTGTTATTAAAATTTTAATTGAGTAGAATATTGGTCTAAATAATGAAAAAAAAATTCGTTTGAAAGTATATTTTTTCTTGGCCATGAAGTGTCCACATACAGAATTTGGGTGGAAAATTATATTTTAGAAATAATACCTTCACTAAATTTTACGACAAATGTGTATCATAATAGATATTTTCTTGGCATTTCTAGGATATATATGTAATTACTAAAAGACTTTGGATGAACTACTCTTCCTTTTATATGATTACATTAAAATGAAATTCTTTATTTATTTGATGAGAAGTGTGAGGAATCCATTAATGAACTCAAATAGAAGCTTGTTTCCCCACAAATATTTCAAATACCTAACTATAATTTTCCATTTTATTTGATGATAGATGTTTCATAATTATATTTAAGAGGTGTTATTGGAAAAACATTTGTGACGAAATCACATATTTTTGCTCATTAATCTAGGACCATAGATGTTTCAAAATCCATTAAATCAACAATAGAAAAACAGATTTTAGTCATTAAATTTTACATTGAAACTTTTTGAGGTTTTCTTTTTTAGATATAATGGTGTGGTATCAAATACCATTCTTTTATCTAATATCTTATAAAATTTATAGATTCAAAACCAATGATTGTTTAATGGATCTTCTTTCTCTTGTAATTTGATATATATATCCATGATAGGGATGGAATTGATAGATTTGTACATGAACATTTGAGTTATATTCCCATTGAATATTGTTATGAAGATTCATTAATTGAATCTAAAATATAGGTTTTCCCTTTGGTTATGTTTTATTTTTCAGTTGTTGACAATAGTCCAAGATTTTCAAATATTTTAAATTATGAAACATTTTAAATTATTTCACACTAGTTTTCTATGTTAAAAGATTAAAGATTGATTTATCAGACACGGATCTATGTTTAAAAATTTCCTTACTTGTGGCACACTGTATGTGTCAATATTTCTAGTAGATGTTTTTTGAATTCTAAAATATCTACAGTTTAAATATTATTCAGTAAATTGAGTTGTGGTTGCCACTTTGGGCTGTTGAATGATTCGATGAAAGTTCATGATTTGGGTATATTTTGAAATACTATTTTTTTATTTTCAAATATTCATTTTATGATTTATAAATAATTTCAATTATAAGGAATTATTTCTAAAAAACATGAGATATCACAACAACCTTTGTTGTTTTGTGATGCTTTTGATGTGTTTTGAATGTAATGTTTGGGTCCTTTTAATAATTATGTTGGATACATGTACATAACTATTGAGGATGCCTAGGTGTTGATGGGGAATGAAGATATTCCAACTAGAATTGATGATGTTAGAGTGTAGCACCAAATTTTTTATAGAAATCTCTTTAATATATTTGGGATGCCCAAATTTATTCTCACATACCAGGGAACTCATTTCTCCAATATGTCCCTTATGTATTTTCTGAAAATAATGTTATAAGATATAAAGTTTATATATCCTAAAACATTAAAACAATTTTTTAGTTTATTATAGGGAGATTAATCATATTTTTGAGAAATTTTTTAACCATAATAGTAATTATTGGAGCTTCCAGCTTCAAAATGATCTTTGGGTGTATATGAATACTTATAAAATTCCAATTGGGATTTAACATTATAAGATTTTTTTTGAAGATATTTTCATTTTGGTAAAAAATTTGATCATAAATATTTTGTAAACAATGAAAACGTATAATATGAATAGGTTTTAATCCTAATGAGTGAGCAATTTGTGTTTTTTAGTTGTAGGATATAAGAAATAATTATTATTAAATTCTTTGGATTTTTTAAAATATAAATAAATTTTATCACGATAAGTTGTTTATAAAAAATATTTTCATGTTAATGATAAAGAGTTGTTTTAAAACACTAGGCTTAAAATTTTCCTTGTAAAATTTTCATCAAAATGGGATGGGCCTTTACTTCTAAATCACATAATTATTTTTTCTATTGTGTAGAATAAAGATCAAGCGAAGGATGTTCCATTTACATTTAATGGATATAAGGTGAATCTGTTTAGATAAGGTAATACATAACATATAGGTGGAAATCACATTTTTAGAAGATGAATGTAAGTGAATAAATTATATTATTTCTTTCCTTCATTTTTTAGAATAAGTGTGGGATAATATACTAACTTATTATAGAATTTATATTTCCTTTTTGTTTCTTTAGTGTTTCATTACAGTGAATATGTTGGACTTCATAGAAATATATTTTTCTTGTTGATCACCATGACTAGCCCCTAGATTTGGACATGAAGAATCCATTTGGGGGTACTCTCCAATTTATTTTCTTATTGTAGAATATTATTTTCACATTTAAATGATTCATAGAACCTACAAGAGAATTTATTCAGGTTGATAATCTTAAATTTTTAAAAATAGATTTCTTTTATTGAATATATAATTTTATATATTTAAATGTATATTTGTTTCGATTTTATAGAGCATAATGTTTAATCACTTGGGATGACTTCTTATAGGGACCTAAAGGGGTCATGGTTTATGATCATTTAAATATAAATAAGGAATTAAATGACGGGAATTGATAAACTAAAATTCTTACCATTCACATTATTTTATGAATTCTTTTTTATGTTTCTATTTTTTATCATAACTCTTTAAATAAAAGTGAAAATAGATGATTTTAGTATGATGAAATTTGTATTTAATGATGTCAGTTTATAAAATTAATGTGTTTATATTTAGATTCAGTTTTAGTGATTAATATTACATCATTTTCTGTAATTTTTTCTAAAAACATTCTTAAAATTCACTAATATAAAAATAATATCTTTGAGATTAAATTTTTGAAGTGGTTATCAGTATTTCACCATTTAATATGTACTGTGTTGTTATTAATTTTTGTTGTTGAAACTTTACACTTAATTTTTATGTAACCCTTGAACATTTTTGTAATATACTAAATTTTCATATCCTTTTTAACATTAAAATTGAATTTATATGTTTTATACAAATTGGATTCAACATTGAGGAAAATTTTGATCATTATTGCGAGGGGGAGGGTATTATAATGAGCTAAAAAAATACCACAGTCAAATCCTATAAAATACTTCTATATGTTTTAAATTTTATTTTTTCTCAAGTTTCAATTATATCTTTTCAATATTTTTATATGTCTATAAAATAGATTTATGTATAGCCACTCTAAAGAGGTTTATTCTATATTACCCATTGGATATAGTCGACTAAGTCATTTTTCATTTCCCAATTGAAAAGAAGAATATTTTTCTAATAAAAATTGATTTCAAACAATTATAATTTACATTGAAACATTGAAATTAGATTTAGACTCATAAGGTATTAATTCAAATGGATTATGAGATGAAAATCCTTATAGATACTAAACTATTTCTTTTAATCATTAAACTGATCGGTGAGATATTAATAGTACTAATTAATTTATTATGATTTCTCATCCAAGAAAA
The DNA here is from genome assembly GCA_963277665.1 of Viscum album. Taxonomy (NCBI): domain Eukaryota; kingdom Viridiplantae; phylum Streptophyta; class Magnoliopsida; order Santalales; family Viscaceae; genus Viscum; species Viscum album. The sequence continues at coordinate 878,904,017 of OY728148.1, read as the reverse complement.
GTGTCAATATTATTTTCTTTTCAATTGAATTTGAGACTATTCTCCTAGTGGTAATGAGATTTTTGGACTTTCAATTGAATTTCATTTGAAACGGTTTTAATATTTATTTAAAATACTATGAACAATAAATTTATATAATTCTAGAATTAATTTTTCACTAGAAAATATTTATTATCTCAAGGGTAATCTATTTTAATTACTTGATCAAATCTGAGATTGTAAATTATTTTTAAAGCCAAAATTTTAGGGCCCCCAGTACTTCAAATTTAGGTTTTATTTAATTCCACTAAATTTGAATTTTTATTTTCATGAAGGAAAGATAAATATAGTGTGGAAGAAATTATGTTGTAATATTTTGATACAATTTTTTTAAAAAATAATATATGTTATTCATTTAGAATTTAGAAGATTTAATATTTTTTCATTTCATAATTTATTTATGTGATTAGTTATTTGTTAAAATAATAAAACTCTTAATTTGGTTATTTTATTTTTATTTAGTGATTCTTTATATTTTAATTATAAAATTGTTCAACATTTATTTTATTAATTAAATTTTAATTTTATTTTAAAATATTAATTTTATTCCCTCATATTACTATTATATTTTCAATTTATAATTTTCTGGTTTTTGAATTCAAATAATTAAATGAATAGAATTTTCTTATTTCTTATATATAAATAATTCCACAGTTATTTCTAATTCTTTTTAATTTAATCCTTTTATAATTTTAATCATTTTATTATTATATTAATTATAAAATAACGTAATTATTTTAAGATAATTTTTTTAATTTGTAATTTAGTTATGATTTTATAATTAATTTATTTTAAATTTTATTAATTTTATTTTTAAATTATTCTAATTAATTATCCAATGTAATTTATCAATATATTATTTTTATTTTTTATAAAATTCAAAAGATGAAAAATCTTTTTTATTATAGAGGAATGAATATAGAATTTTAATATTTATATATCCACGTATCCGAAAATTATAGTCACCTGGTCGATTTCTCTTTTGATTTCATATAGAATAATTTCTTAGCAATCACATTGGGGGTTCTGGTGTTGTGGAATCATGTTGACAAAGTTACCAGTCTTATTTTGGAAGTAATCATAGGGATCTTGTTTAATAATTATTTATGGAGATGTTTGGTGACTGGTTTATTGAAAATTATGACACTAGATCAATTGAATGTGTATAACACCACAAACTGTTTGGACAGTATCATCCACAGATGACATGATTCTTGTGTCCGATTTGTTCTCTTCATGATTGGAAAATGCTAAACTAGTTATATTTAAGGGGGAGATTTAGATAATTTGAAAAATCTATGATTAACATGGTTCATCCAATCATATATTTTTCAAATAAATTATTGAGAGGTATTATATATTAACCATTAATGCTGATGCTCTACTAGAAATGGATCATGTGTATGAGGAATATGATGATTATGAATCGATATCTACTGATCATGACCCCAATCCAGTAAGATTTTATTTCTAAGAAAAAATAGAATTTCGAAATCAGATAGGGTATGTGGATACCTTCTCAAACCAAATGAGTCAATTTAAATTACTGGGAATCTATTTGTTATTTTTGTTGTGTTTTATAGGTTCTACCATATATGATGGGACCTTGTTTTCCCTGGATTAACTAGTTGTGATGTTGATTTGTAGTGCACTCCACCTGCTTATCATAATTCCTTAATGAGATTTTTTCTAGGTTTTATGATGTCTGTTTGATGTTGGAGTTAATCTACATCTATGGATGAGAAAAGTGTTGTTCCAAGTTGTGAATATTCTAAATATTAGTGCATGAAAAGAACATGATGGGTTATGAACATAGTTTTGTGAGAATGATATTCTTTTCTACTAATTTCGAGATTAGTATAAATATGAAATACTAAAGTTATAAATTAATCTAGTTTCAACTAACAGATGGATACGAAAATATATTTGAATTTGATGATTGATATGGAGGCATTAAATTCCTTGGGGTTTTCAAGAGTAGGTTGAGGAGTTCTTTTAATGTATCTTGAGATGTGACAGAATATCAAAAAAATAACATCTCCCATTTATTGTCACTAAACGAGGTAGTGGTCTAGATCATTGATTTTTATAGAGAAAAATAGTTATTTCCAATAAGAGGAAAAACATAGATATATGATTTTATAGAGTATAATGATGGGACAAGAAAATGGAGGATTTTTTGCATAACTGATTCCATTTCTAATCTAAAGGGAGATCAATTCTTGGCCTCTCTCTTTGAGCATGATTGAATCATTTTCAAATGGGAAAATCTTCTATATTCTATTTGTGATTTATTTTAGATCGGTTATTTCATGATCATCTGTTGTCTTCTAAATCTATAATTTTGTAAATTGAATAATTTATTATCATTTAATTTTTAATTTTTATTCATATTGAATTCATTTATTCTCTTTAACTTTTTTATTGAACCATATTTTATCAAAATGAATAAATAATATAGTGTGGAAAATTAACTCAGCATTGTTTAGGGTTTGGTGATTAACACCCTATAAAATAAGGTTATAATTACAATTTTACATTATGACCATGAATTTTTGAGATGAGTAAATTTTACACATTGAGATCCATATTTGTTAAATGAAATTTTTTTTAATAAATAAAAATATGGGATGCATTATGCTTCAACAATTATACCTATTCGATTTTCCCATATCTCACTTCATGTTTATTTACTTATTAATTTCTCCTTCTTTATTTATATTCAATATACTATATTTTTCATATAGTCATTTTGTCTTTTACAATAATAATAATTATCCATGAGAATATTAAAAAAAATAAAAACAATATATACATATATGTTTTTACATATTATCTCATACATGGAATTATCAATAAGAGACAACCTTCGGCCCTACTAAACTATATTCCATGGGTTTTAATATTTTAAAGTGGTTATACATATTGGTTCTGAGCGCAGTAGAATCATGGGAGGGCCAGTTCAAAAATTTTATTTTTTATTTTGTCAATGATTATTATGAGATCAAGTGAGGAAGAATGGTGTGGTCAGTGAATTTTAATCCAAGAACAAACTAGGGTTATTAACCTGAAACTATGAGATATGAGAAAAACACTTTTTGTTTAGAATTAATTTAAGTAAGTTAGAATTACCTCCATGTTTATTGATTCTTTTTTGATGTTTCAGGAAACTAAAATGTAATGTTCAACCATTCTATTGTAGAATCACAACATAGTATTACTCTAACGCTGATCCACATGTGCTCCAAAAATACCTGGATGTTGCCTAAGGAGTATCCAGGGGAAATAGTGGACTATCCTTGTATATGTCATCCCGCCTTCAGTCTCTTTGAAAAATGCATCTAAATCATTCTCTTTTATCTAGTGGAAGTGGATATATTTCATTTTCAGTAGCGTTCTAAGATAGGGATGAACTCTCTAGGCATGATATATTTTCTCTAATGCATTTTTCAAAACTATTTATTGGCTAGTTCAATGATAAATTAAACATAATTGGGTATTTATTTCACTAGGGTTAAAAAATCATAACTGCACAAGTATGATTTTTTATTTTATTCATCCTAGAAGTACCCCAAGTGAACTAATAATAGTATTATTATTAATATTTCATGACATGTCCCTAACATGAGATTTATAATTAAATATTATTTTATAAAATAATATTCAACATTATTATTTCTCACCAAAATCGTGAAATTAGTCTCCCAATCCCCCGCCATATTTTATAGACCATGATCATGTCAATTTATTTGTTAAATAAATAACACTCCACTATTCTATAATAAATATATAAATATTATATTTAACAAATAGTAAAGAAATATTTATTAAATATTTCACCCAAAATATATTCTCTCAAATAACTTGTGTAAGAATAAATGAGATCAGGAAACAATGAATAATTATTAAACCATAACAAAGAATAATATTTCTTCAACCTGTTAAATATCAAATAATGTATTATTTATTTTATATACTGAATAAACATAGTGTGTCAACCACAAGCCCTCTTTCTCAATGGCATTAGGCGAGGAAGCCTATATTCCAATATTAGCTTCCGTCATCATGCTAAGAAACACATAGAGAAATAAGTTAATTTCACAATGACATGTCACATCAAACATAAATTTATTGTGTAATGTAATATATTTAACATAATATCTCAAATAGATTAGGTGGTATTCCAGTTACATAAACCTATATGCTTAATATCTCATTATTTTAATTTTTGTAAATAGAACATGCACATTTATCACTATATAAATGGGTTTATTTAGGTTATATCACAACCATAAAAGGTACTGAGATACTGTCTTCGACAAATGAATATAAGGGATAGATGTCTTCTCACATTATTCATTAAAGCAATATTATTCGTAATGATCCCATATTATCCTTAATCACTATGAACATATTTCATCACAGTTTTCATCAATATATCTAAATGTATGACTCATAAAAATAATTAATAATGTATTAATGTATAAGGACTAATATACAAGTCTCCAAATAAGAATATAAAATGGCATTTACAAATGTGGAGTTTCTACTAGTGGGACTTATTCTTACAATATCCACATGGACATTACCAACGACATACACCTTGAAAAGATTCATCATTGTCCTAAAATTATACACCCTTGATAGAATATTTCATTGTGTCATGTAGGTGATATAATACTGCTATAGAAAATATATTCAAAAATAGTGTCATAGCATGTCTTGGTTCTCATCATAGTAGGGATCTACTATAAACTTTTAGTGAGAGAGTTAATCTTAAGAAATTATCACATTCAATTTCATGCAGATGAATAATCATGGTATATTTATGAATTTATTAATATTAAAAAACATCACTATAAGTTATCATAAAGTACAAAAAAATTTGTTCCTTGGTCACTAACTCCAATTGATTCTCACATTCACTAGTGCCAATAGCTAAAAATCATCAGTCCACTGAATCTCATGTCATATTCATGCTTTTGTTGAGATATTCCATTAGTCAATTGGTCCACCATGTACTCTTCAATGGGTACACTACTCTCCACAACATTACCGCTTTGATAAAACTTCCTCAAAAGGTGATTCTTATTGGGTATATTACTTTTCCATTGATGTGAACTTGGCTCTTTTGTATGAGCCAATGCAATAGAATTTTCATAATAAATTGTGATATGGTATTTATGGATAGGTATCATGTCATTCTTCAAGGAAATGTTCTTGAATCCAATAAATCAATAAGGGATACATTATAATCCACTATATAGTCAGGAATAACTTTAAAATCAGCAATAATTTGTTGCGTTAACTCTTCCATCTCACAAAACCTCAGTTGAGGTAGAAAAAATATCCTAATTGTGATATCAGGTCATGCTGATCTGTAGGAAAATAGCATCAAAATACCCTCTAATAAAATTCTCCACATATCCTCTATACACTAGTAACATATCCTTAGTTCTTCTTACATGCATAAGAATAGTCTTAACAGTAGTCCAATATTGTTCTCCTGGATCATCTTCATATCATTCTACCATGATCAATGGAAAGGAAACATCATTCCTATCACATAACCTGGAATACATGATTGATCATATCACTAATGTGTATGTGATCTTACTCATTATATCTTTCTCCTATTATATCTGGGAAGACAATTTCAAAGAAATATGTAAACAATATCACACTTGAACCAATCCCCTCTTATATTATTTTATATTATTCTCTATAGTATCCTGTCAATATATTTAATTTCTCTTAGTCCATGTATCATCTTTGATGTATCATGAATGATCTATATCCCTAGACTATAGGATTCTTTCCCTATGTCCATCAGAGAGAAGCACTTTTTCAACCAATCTTTAACTGACTGTAAGACTAGTATGTTCTTTCCAATAATTAACATGTCATCAACATACACAACTATGATAATGACTAAATTCCTCTTAATCATTTTATAAACACATGGCTCACATTAATCCTTAATAAAACCAAATTATCATATGGATTCATCTAAATGAATATTCCATGAATTGGAGACTTTTTTTTAATAAATAAATGAAACAATGCTACTTGGAAATAGGTTTGGAATCACCTAGTGTCACAAACCCTTCTAGTCCTGTCATATAAAAATCTTCATCACGGTTTCAATTAAGGAATGAATTTTTGACATCCATCTTACCAATAAAATTGTCATGGTATGCTACAATTGAAAATATGATTCTTATGGATATTGACATGGAAACCTGAGAAAATGTTTCATCATAGTCAATACATTGATGTTTTTTAAAACCATTCACTACTAGCCTTTCTTTATATGTGTTTACTTAACCTTGCATTTCCAGATTTTTCATGAATACCAATTTGAAAACAATAGGATTTAGAACTATTGGTGCATCGACCAAAACCTATACCAGGTTATAATACATGGATTCCATCTCACAATTCATATCATATATCCATCTTCCATCTTAGGACCGCTTTGTTACCTCCATTAATGAGAGAGTTTCATCATGGTCAAATAATAATGAGCACCATCCTCAGTAACTAAAAAACCATATCCCTATAGTTCCACTACCACTATTACACTCTTATTTAGTACATGTGTTTTCATGAACTAGTTCTTCCATGGGGACTTATGGAACTTGTTCCTATACCAAACATTTTGTATTATGAGCATCAATTTAATTGAATTCAATCTTGATCACACTATCATTCTTTATTATGTGCTACCTCTTAACAAAGTCATCATGTCTAATGAAATTAAAATTCTTTTCTAAGGGGTTTTATTGGTATTATCCCTTTGTTTCTTTAAGATACACTATAAAGGTAATCATCATGCCCTGAGGTGCTACTGTTTTTCCTAAAAAGTATTTAAGAAACACCTCGCCACCCCATACATGTTTATGAAGTAAAATGGGTTTATTTCCACTATATAGATCTAAGATAATTCTATTCACTTATTTATATATTATTGAGCCTAATGAGTATACCACAATTTTTACTGAATATCTCCAAAAGGATAATTGAATATCTACATGATTCATGATCAAAATTACAAATTCGAAGAAGGTACCATTCCTACTATAACTAACACCATTTCAATATGGTGTATAAGGTTGAGTGAGTTGAGATAGAATCCCATACTCTCATACCAATTTAACAAACTCTTGGTTATTATATTCACTACCTCAATATGTTCTAAGATTCTTTATCTTCTTACTAATGTGATTATCTACATCATTCATGAATTCCTTGAATTTCCCAAAGGAATCCTACTTAAAACTCATTAAGTAGATATATCTATATCTACTAAATTCATGAGTAATATATATGAAGTAAGAGTTTCCACCTATCACTTTTATTAAAAATGGTCCACACACATTTTTATGTAAAAATAAGAAAAGCTATGTGGCACATTAACCCTATCAAAAAATAGGTTGTATGGTCATTTTCCGTAGTAAACATGAAAACCATCTATCAGGTGTTTTATGTCAAATGTATCTAAATAATGATTTTAATAGAGACTCTTCAAATGATTCTCATTTAAATTATAGAGATGGTGATGTCACAACTTGGTGTTATATGAGTCATGTGAACAAGAATCTTCATAAATTGTAAACACCTTGTTTTTGCAGCTTAATGCATACATATTATTATTTAAATGTGACATACCATAACATATATTGTCCTTCTAAAATAAACAAATTTTATTTCTAAACATGAAAATAAAAACATGTTTATATAAAAATGATAAGAAATTATTTTTTTTTGTTACCCTATCTTCCTAATAAAAATTATATAAAACCAAAATCGTTCTTTTTGAAAGGTGAAAATGGTAGTCACCAATGGAAACAGTGGAAAACCTCATAACATTAATTGCTCGCAGATCCACATATCATTTCAATATTTTATGAAATCAACCCGGTTCCTGTATTTATATATAGAAGTTATCACCTTATATTGTTTCTAATAAACAATGGGTAGAAATGGACAGATTTCACTTGATAACAAACACAACAATAGCATCCCCTCTCTTTTAGGTGTAGTTCTTCTTCTACTATCCTATATATCCACATGAAAACTTACTACCTCTTTTTTTCATTCCCTATATCTATATATTCTCTTTCATGGAAGGATAGTGCTCGGGTGATTTAGACTATATATAAGACTTGAGAACCTTTTCCCAGTCCTTACTTTTCTTATTCACCATATGCTCTATGGGTTTTCACACCCCATGTCCTTATCCACATGGAGAATTAATGTCAGAGGTTATGATAAAATCTTCTCATTGTTTCTCATATTATAATTCACAATGAAACTAGATATGTTCTTAGGAAGTGATGAAATTATGAGATCTATACGCAACTCATATGAAAATTTAATCCCTATTATGTCCAATAATTCACTAAATCCAATATTCTTGACTATATAAGGACCAACTGGCACAGTCTCTTCATGATCAAATTTGACCAAAACATTGGGGATCTCATACCTTTCATATCTCACATTCTCTTGATAATTATCCTCAAGGTGAGACGTCCTGTTAAAGGCATCTGTATCATCTTGTTGCTTCAATAGGTCATTGGACATGGATGATATCATGAATCACTAAATATATGTAGCATCATTCTGATATTTCTTATATATTGATAGCTCTTAATAAATTTTCTCATTTACTGAGACAACTAGAAAAGGTACTTCTAACACATATAATTTCCATTCACTGTGATGGATGACATGTAAAAGCCTCTTCCATTTCTAGAAATTCGTTCGGGTGATGATGGTTTTTCATCTCATGTAAGGATTGAGATGATATACCTGATATCAATTTAATGATCCTTAAAAAAAATAATATTACCCTAGATTTATTACATTATCTAACAAATTAAGAAAAATAAATAAATATTATATTTATTAGTCTCCCACTATTTTAATAAAACTTAATATCCCACACCATTGGCTTTATAATAACATTTTTCATGGACATTCAAGATGAAATGATCCATATTCCCCTACACATTACCCCAACTATGGATGGTCCAGAAAATCCGATGGTTTTAGGCAGACATTTCAAATGCAAAATTCATTAACTCATAGTTCCTTGATCTTTTGAGTGGTATCCCCAATCTTATAATCATTTAATTGGATTTCCTTAACCTTTTATTCTGAGTTACACTCTACCCTTATTTGGCAGTAAACATTTGAGGTGAACCAATTCATGTCAACTCAAACCCTCGTGCTATAATTCCCCGATAATTTAAAGTACAACAACATCGGTTGGACATGTACATTGAATAATGGGTTTATTCTAAGAGATGTAATGTAAGGTTATACCATCTTAATACTTTATAGAGGTATTTTATCCTTTTTTGCATATTTTTAATTATTATCTTCATCACATGCTTATTAATATTACCTAGGATTAATTAAGTGATTGACCATTTCAACAAATAATATTTTTGCATAATAAAATTTGTTTTTGTTATATCATATATGATTGTTAATTCACTAATTATTTTATTGAAACAAAACATCATTAATGAAAAATCATTCAACTGAAAGAAAAAAAATAAAATGGTATGGTAATGATCTTGTTCTAATGGTATGTTTATCTAGTAGTTGATAAAATATCCACTAACCATGGAAAGAACTCCTTAACCTATATAAGGTTTAGTTTTATATCCTTCAACATGTATACCTTCGTACCTTGCTGGGATTGGTTCTACCTCACCCCAAACTCAATCTTCCTCCACTTTCTTGGGAGCTCCAACCATTACAAATTCATTTACTCAGATGTTGGTGGGGGGTAAATGGGGTTTAATAAATGAAACCATGTACATGTAGGACCAATATATTAAAGAGGAGTGAATGCACACATTCCAACAATTTTACTTAGTAATAAATTTAAATTAATTCAATCAAATATATAGGACTAGTCTAGCTCATGTCCATCCACTAACATGAAACAAATTATGAATTTATTAAAACTATAATTCAATTCCTAATCATTTTTATTTCAGATAAAGTACTCTTTAATTGATTAGATATTATTTTTAATTAATAAAATATTTTATCTTAATACTTATCTTAATATCCTTGTGATTATCTTCTATTATAATATTAAAAAAATTAAATAATATCATTAAAAATTAATTTTGTACATAACTTATACCTTGGTGGTAACCCGGTGAATACCCATCCAAATCAACCCAATATATGTTACACTTTTATGAACATGGTTTTTTATGAAATACATCATGATCAACTTATAATTTATTTTTAGGGTGTGTACTTCATAGATGATTGCGTGAATTATATTATTTTTCGAAAATGTCTAATGCTTTAATGCACGTAGACTGGTTATTGTAATACAACGCATACTTGACATTCACCTCTTGAAAATCATGATAATATTACATAAACATAGAAATATTAGCGTATATTGAAACCTATCACATGGAATGTCCTATCTCTATAATCACATAAAATTACATATCTCATGTTTAACGTAGTAAAATAAATAAATTTTAAATATACATAATTTGGTAAAATACTTTGCATGTAGATCAGATTTTCCATGCATGTACACCCTTCACCATATATCTAATTTACACTCATAAAGACTTGGTGTGTCTGACATTCTTTAAAAATCCTGGAGTACATGGAATATCTAGTGGGCCCCATATTGTGTTGATTCAATATTACATTTTACCATTCGGTTGGCCATTTATATAATGCCTGGCCCAACCACTATCCTTAAAGAACTACAAAACGCATACATTGGGCCACATGACTTGTAGTCTGGCTGATTGTGTGCTAGTTATTCCTCATCAAAACATGGTTTGTAATGGTTTAATTAATACCTTAATCAATGAAGAAACATGAATTTATCTCAAAACCAATATTAATGCGTTTATCATGACTACATGGTGTGTAATGCAGATTATATGACGTGTAGTCTTGTGTTATACGACTAGGATCCATGGAACCACCATATGAGATCATTTATTTTATTTTAATTATAAAAATTATTATTTAGGTTAGATATTTGAGAATATATTCGGAAATAAATACATCTTGAAAATAAAATTTAATTAGATATTAAACTCAAATTGAAAATTAATTATTAATATGAAAATAAAAAATAAAACAAATAAATTATAAACAATGATGTGCCTTCTCTGATACCACATCTTGGATATGGTCGTAGCATTAGTATAGCAGGGGTGGTTACCTTCTTTTCTTTTTTCCATTATTAGTGATTAATTCAAGATCAACCGATGATGAATTCTATGATCAATGTATTTAAATCTATGAAAATAAAGGATAATTAACCCACAAACAACATAGAGGATATCAACACTTGTTATTTATAACTAATTTAATTAAATAATAATTAACTAAAAGGTTGTTATTTATTTCATGATGCATCCATACACATATTTATATTCTTATTCTATTTCATTTTAGAATCCAAGAATAGGATTCCTCATGCGATGATCCAAACGTGCTCCATGAATCATCGTACATCGCCGAAATAGACTCCAGGTGATAGCATGTAAGATCTGTTCGCTTGTGATTCCTATCATCTATCACATAGAGAACTGTTTCTAATTAATTCACAATGATCCGTTGGATGATGATCTCTATCGTTCATGAGATTGTTATTGGAGAGGTACGAACTCTCTAGGATTGAGTTCTTTTATCCAATCCATTTATAACAATGATTTTCTTGTATAGGGTTTTGAGAAAATAATCATAATTGGGAATTAATATTTCTAGGTTTAAAAATAACATAATTTCACAAGTTACCTTATTTATTATATTTATCCAATAAAAACTACATGTCGTATAACAATTTCGTTACTGTTACAATTTCTTAACACTCACATAACCGTTGAATTATAATAATATACTATTTAATAAAATAATATTCAACATATTATTTCTCACTGAACCCTTGAACATAGTCTTCCAATCCACCACTATATATATCAGACCATGTATAATTTCAATTTATTAATAAAATAAATATCATTTATTATTCACCAATTAATATATAAATATTATATTCAATAAATATCAATAAAAATATTTATTAAATATTCATCCATCAATATATTCTCTTAAATTATTAGTTTCGGAATAAATGTGACCATTCATTAAAGAATAATTATTAAACCAAAACTAGTAATAATCATTATTCATATTGTTAAATAATAAATATTATATTATTTAGCATGGATACTAGATACACAGAATGTTTGGACCTCTTTGCCTATTTCTCTATGACATTAGGCTGAGCATCCTAAAGTCGAAGGATAATGTCTAGAAACATGCCATGGAACCCATTGTGAAAGAAGATAATTCCATAGTTACATGACATATCAATAGAATGTTTACCATATCATGCAATCCCTTTATCCCAATATCTTATATCGAAAAGGTTTCTTTCCAGTTCCATAAACCTATATGCTTAATATAATTCTTTGACATTTCAGAAGTAGAACATGCCAATTTATCCGCATGAAGAGGGATTTATTTAGGATATATCGTTTCTTTCAAAGGACCTAAGATATTATCTTATTCTAAATAACGTAATGGATAAATACATTCATTCATTACTCATTCATTCAATATTAACTGTCACTCACCCAAAATATCTAACCTCATCGTTAATGTAGATCATATTGGGACCAAGTTGGATGGAGAAGGATGTTTGAAGGGTATGATTTTAGCAGAGTGTTGCCTTTTGTTTTCAAAAGATAATTAATCAATTAATATTGAAAAATCCATCAAATCTGTTATGATGATTTACTAATTTTTTTTTAAAAAATATCATATGTTTTGATAACATGTGATACATGAATTAGGAAAGATGTTTGTCGTAAAGACAATTTGTTTTTTGGAAAATGAAAGAAGGAGGCATGCATGTCCAAAGTGGCACGCAAGTGTGGCATGCAGGTATATGTGGTATGCAAGTGTATGTTTCCCAGCATTAATATTTTAAGGTCATCACATCATAATATAAAAAAGGAAATAAAGTGGTGTGCATGTCAAAAGTGGCACACAAGTGTGGCATACAAGTATATCTCATGCCCAAGTGTGTGTTTTGTGCAAGTCATATTTCAATATAATACCATCAAAATATGACAAAGGTAATAAAGTGTCATGAAACTGTGGCACACAAGAATAAATGGTTCACACGTGTATGGTGTGTTCAAATCATATTTCAACATCAGCTTATCAAAATATGACAAAGGAAAGAATGTGGTGGGATAGTGGTGGAGTGGTACGCAAGTGATAGAGTGATGAAAAAGTGATGGAGCAGTGTGCAATTGATGGAGAGACACACAAGTAGGAATTTCACGCAATTTTATTTGGAGTGCATGTCAAAAAATTTATATAAATATATGGCTAACCTAATCATTTTTTCAAGCTCAATAATTAATAGAAAATTTGATATCTGATCGTGCATTTACTAGAATGTGGAACACAACCAGAAGTGGCGTGCATGTTGAGGGGTATTTATAAGGTGCACAAGTAGTGAGGTGTGCATGTATAGTGAAGCTCAAGAAAAGTGGTGTGCCATCAAATGTGGGGTGCAAATTGTGAGCTATGCACAATAGTAGTGCGCAAGTAGTTAGTGGCATGTAAGCAGGTGGCGCACAAGCTGACTGGTATGAAAGCAAGTGGCGCGCAAGCTTAGTGGCACACATGTAGGTGGTGTGCATGATGAGTGGTGCACAAGTTTTTTGTGGTGTGAAATCTGTTTTTACCAAGAGGTTCTTACTAGCATCTGTGTAGGAAAGTGAAAAATTATTTTGAAAGATTATATTTGAGAATGTTCATTAAGAAGCACAAAATCATTACATTACCCTATTAGTGCTAATAGGGCGCACACGCACTATTGTATTGTTTTCAAAGTGCTACATGAGTGTAAGGGCATATCCTATTGATTGTATTCTACATAAAAGGATTGTTTTCTAGTGGATTGTGTGGTAGTGGATTGTCTCCATACCATTCCAAGGTTGTAGCTACTAATGCGGAGTAGTGAACATTGTAAATCTTGTGTTTCTGCGGTTATGTGTGTTCAGTAGGGAAGAAAATCTTTAAAAGGATGGCGAAGGATGTTTCAAAAAGAAGGAACCAAAAAAATAAAATTATATAACTCTTTCACCCCTCCCCCTATCATTGATACTTGGATCCTGACTAAGAACATTATATCGTCATGGGTTTATTCAATAAATCTAAGTGCAGATCTCATAATAAAAATTATTAATATTCTAATTTTTTAAAAAAATATACAGATTTCCACACATAGGAACATACAATGACATACACAAATGTGTATTTCCCATAGGAGGGTCTCGTTCTTAGAATATTCTCCTATACATTACCTAGGGCATACAGAATGAGAATGTGACTCAATGTTCTATGAGACTCCACCCCTAATATCCTGCATCATTTGTCTACCTCAAATGATATCATACATAAATATAAAATATATTTAATAATATTTTCATAGCACATTGGGTTCTAATAATAGTATGGATCTTTCATGACCTTTTAGTGTGACAGTTATTCTTTAGACATTATCACATTCAAGGTCACACTGAAGAATAATCATGATGATATAAAGAATTTATTAATATTTGAAACCATGAATATTATTTACCATAATGCAAAAATAATGTTTTTTCTTGCACACTAACTCTATCATAAATTAATAAAAGACTATGGTTTTAATAACCATTAATGGAAAGGGGATGAATATTAATAATGAAAATGTTTGGTGTAGAAAATCATTAGATAATTTAAATATAATAATAGGTGTACATAAATATTCATGGAAGGGTTTAATATAAGTTAACTGTGGTCTATAATTACACGGAAGTCATATGGTTAGTAAAAAATATGTGTAAAGAAATTCCAATATAAAAACAATGATATAAAATTCTATAATACAAAGTATTTTCTTGAATAAAGAGGAGGTTGAGAAAGTCCCATTATCTAGTTATGGTGATTTTAAAGTCATGCGTAATGACTCTTAAGTTTTTGGAAATACCTTTGGAGGTATATAATGATGAAACAGAAGTGTAAATTCATTCTTAATCTGTTTTATGTGTATAATTGTGTGTGTATTGGAGTGTATTATTAGAAAATGATATGGTAAATCATTATACATTTCAAATCATAGGTTTTGGACATTATATGATAAAAACCCACAATTATTACTAATCATTCCCCCAAGTTTTCTAATAATGATTTTTTTTCAACATTTTATATGGTCAAAAATAGAACATATTAAAATAACAACCTCGGTTATGTGAATGTTATTCATGTTTAGGAAGTATTTATTTCAAAACCATATAATATAATATCTTATTTTGATGATTCATGAAGGGTCTATATAATTAATAAAATTATATCATAAATACATTATATTATAGGGTTAATTTATAATTGGAAATGGATTCCTTTTATAAAGGATATTAAATATCTTTTGTCACATTATGAATTGATAATAAAGACAAAATATTTAAATTGTAGTTAATGTTTACCAAAAAATTCTTCCACCTCTATAATATATTAATAAAGAAATGATTGGATATTTTCATGTGATAATTTCAAAAATAATATATATTTGGAATTTTTTTATAAATATGATAATTGAAAATTGTAAATAGAAACCCATATTTAGTGTAATATAGTAGTATTTATTATATTAACAACATACGTGCATATAAAATGACTATAGTGGCATCTATAAAATAATAATATTATTTATATTTAAGTAATCATCAGCATATAAGAATAATTTTTAGTATAATTTTTTAAAAAATAATATTATATTTATCAAAATATTGTCTTAGTTGAGAATATACCTTTCCCAAAACTCCATTTTTTATTTATTCACGTTGAAATCTAATTTTACTAAACACATTATATAACAATTGATAATGTAATATTAAAATGAATGAAATATAATTCTTACATAATTTAAATTAAATAAAAATTTTCAAACTATTTGGGTGTAGATAAATAACCCCTAATTATACCAGCGTATTCCCTAAGGGTGAGGTGTGAAATGGTGGCACTTCCTTAGAGTTGTTCAGTGAGCATGGGTTGATTCGGGTTTTCGATAAGATTGAACTTCATCCTTAAATTTTTTTAGTTATCATTTGCTATTAAATCTCATGTTGATATTTTATTAGGAAAAATCTTATGTATTCTATCTCCCTCAAATTTTTTGATGAATTATAGAATCTTTTACCATATTCTACTCAATAGTTCCCTCAGACGGGGGCTATAGGACCTTAAGCATGACTCTTCGAATGCTAGAGGTTTCCCCCAAGCAACAAGGTCATACGTTGTGTCTGTGGGGAGAGTATTCCTTCATAAATCAGAATGTTTTCACAATGTTAAAAAATGGATTATAAATAAATGATGCAAGGATATAATTAGGCAGTAGTAGAAATATAAATATAAAAATGCAATGTTGAATAATAATTAGATGGATGATTAATTACAATAGTAGATACAAAATATGATCATAATGTATTGTCTCTATAAAAAATGAGACTAAACGAGAATAAGGGTTCATTCTTATACAAAATGATATAAAAAACTTCAAAATATACAAAAAAAATTCCAAAAACATTTTCATTATAGGCTCAATACTCTTCCTCTAAACTCCATCTTACAGCATCAAAAAAATTAGCAATTGGAAGTTGCATGCTTCCCTTTTCCAGTACATGTGATCATAATAACTACCTTAGCACCAAACAGTTCCCAGGTAAGATGTGAGATATTAATTATAGTATGCCAACACCCACAGGGTCTAGACTGGTCCATTTCGTGCTATATATATGATTAGTGTGCCATGTGTAGTAAATGAAAATAAATAATTAAATAAACCATAATCCCATTGGTTTTGGTTCTAAACTGGACACCCTTTATATAACACCTACTTATGCCTAACTTAGAAGATTGAAATAAGTACTTGTTCAAGTCATAACATGCATTCAAGGGACAAAGTAAACAAGGAAACCAAATAAGTCATACCATCAATCTTGTGCTTAATCATGGGGACTAAATTTCATTTCATCACATAAGTTCTCATGATAATTGTAATTACATCATATGAATTAAATATGAAAAGAGAAGATAAAACAATCCATAAAATCTCATTGTGGAGTATGACCCCATCATAAAAATCTAAATTGAAATACCAATGGTTTATATAAAACATCATATAAGACCAATGTCATTGTGTCTATCAAAGGAAACCAATGCAGAGTTCCTTTTATTTCTCAAGATTAGGTAATCTCAGCCCATACCATATAACTCACATAGGGGAATGAGTATCACCGAAGTAATTGTGTATCCATATTTCAAAATATGGTCATCCTCGATTTCTCCCTCAGAGAACCAGCCTCACGCACGTGTATAAGTAAATCTTCCTAGAGATCCTATATCTAGAAACCAAAAGTGTATGTCCTGATGTATCAAAATTACCCTACCAAGCATGAAGAGTCTGTTGATGGAATCCTAAACCCAATACCCATGTTCACTACCAGTTAATTTCATGTTACCATAACATTACAAGAACATATAACAAGGTAATGCTTTTAAAAATTCATTCCATAAAATAAACTTCTAAATCCCCCATCTAAAAATCAATCCATGTATGAAAATCCAAACCATAGAAAGGAATGAGGCCCTAATATTATGTAAAATATTAAGTTACATGGTTTTATCACTAGGAAAAATTCTATATTCATAAGAAGAGTCACATGGCATTACCATGCCTCTCATCAAATTTCATCTATCACATTTAAGTAATCCATGATAACATGTCTGACCAAGAAATTTATTCAATTCAATCCAACTAAATGGATTACAAAATAAATAATAAATTAAGTGAAGGCACCTGGAAAATTGTATAACATACAAGCTTTAAAATCATGTGGAATGAAGCAATGAATTGATCGAATGATATTGAAAATATATATAAAAAATTGAATTATAAATGAGGAGAAAACAAGAATAACACAAACTGTATGGTTCAACATTTCTCTTAATATGTTTCATAATTTTGAGGCTTTATTCGAAGGGACACATTTATGGATAATCATTTACCATAATTCAAATAATATGTTAAGGAATTTAACTATATTTCAACTCACATGGACTATGTAATTTTCAATTATAAACATAGTAAAATAGGCCATGGAAGGTGGGAACACCCAAAGGGTTGGGAAAAATGAGGTGGATGACCCCACAAATTGATTTCTCCAAAATGTATGGTCACACATGGCATGGTAAGAAACTTTAAATAAATAATTTTACAATATCAAATCCTCAACTGAAGATTCAAGAGATTGAAACAACAAACAAACATATAAAAAACAAAAATGGATAAGAAAGCTCATAGACCCACTACATTGATGTTGTAGAACTCTAGTCATACAATTTTGATCTTTTGATTGACCAAAAATGGTTGATGTTTATGTATTTTTCAAATAACCAAAAATAGGATAACCATCGACCACACCAAAATAGCATAAAAATATGGGAGGAACTTAGGAATACAGGGTTGTGTAATGTATAACATACCATGATGGTTTTGTAGCATTCGATGGAGAAGGAAATAATAAAGAAATATTGGACGTTGCTCAAAAACACATGGATAAGAATGAATTAAATCAAACATGAAAAATAGTGGAGGAAACCAATGGAGGGAAGAAATAAGAAAGGAGTGTAAATATTTCAATAATGGTTGCTTGAATATTTCAATAATGGTTTCCTGAATATTTCAACCACATAGAAGGGGTTAGACGGTTTGGTCACACGATGGGTCAAACCAAGCGCCACCCATGTGGCACATCCCTGTCCAAAAAATGTATGTGACCACATGGACATGCACCCATGGTCTCATCGTTTTAGGAAAACAATGTGTCCCTCTACACCCCACTTTCTGCACAAATACAGTTTATGGAAACCATAGGGACGAGGATCCATAGTTACTATAATCATGTGCCGCTATCTACCTCATCCCATTTTAGGGATATAGGCTTTGAATGATCTCTTAACGCACCAGAAACATCCTCTAACAACATTGAAATCATCAATAGTTATGTTTTAAGGAAATAAAAAACAAATTGGTCATTCCATAGGATAAACCATGGATGTTACAACCTTCCATACTTAAAAAAATTCCCCCAAATTTCCCTTCTGATGGGGGTAGAATGTCTTCTGAAAAATTCTCTATCCACAGCACATATGCATCAGCCTCCTTCTCATATGTCACATAATGTGTTCATATGGGATTAAATTTCACATTAACTATAGGAATAGACCTACCTCATAGAATCATTTTTATATGATCAATGATACGAATCAGATGCTCCTCAAATTATGAATCCATCTCCATATAGATATCATCAAGGTCAAATAAATGTGATGGGTATGGATGATAGAGTCAAAGATGACATACATGGAATATTTCATGCTGGAAATTAGACATAATAGTTATTAGTAACTGCTAGGATACCTACCCAAATCTCTCCACTATCTCAAATGACCTAACATATTGAGGTGGCATCATCCCTAGTCACACAATTCATCTGTGAGACAAAATGGGTGATACATATAGAAAATATTGATGTCCAACATCAATCTCAAGATGTATGTAATAAAATTCATCAAAATAATTATTCCATGATTAAGCTATAGCCATATGTTTTTATATTAGCTAGGTTTTCTTAGAATTCTCATGAACGAGATGGGGACCCAGTCGAGCTACCTTACTTGCCTTTGGCCAGTACATTGGTGTAAAACATTGTCTTCCATAGAGTTCCTTTTATGGATCCATCAGAATTGGTTCGTGGAAAATTTTATTTTAGGAAAAATTAACTAGTGGAATATTTTATTCCAAAAACCACCAAAATCATGATTAAGGGCCCATGATATATCCTCTAACACCCATATTGTCTTCTCAGACTACCCGTTGGTCTGTGGCTGATATTTTGTACTTAAGATCACTTGTGAACGCAGTTCCCATTTCATTCATTTCTATACATATGATTTAAACCACCCGATAATGTTCAAAATGTTAGAATGACTAATACCATGAAGTCACACTATCTCTCTAATATAAATAATTCCCAACTAATCAACAAAATAGGTTTCTCGAATCATTAGGAAGTGAGAAACCTTGGATAACCTATCGACGATCATCCTTACCACATCACTTCCTTGAGGTGATCATGGAAACCCCATCATGAAATCCATTATGACATGAATAAGTTTTCAATCATTAATTGAGAGAGGCTGAAGATGTCGAGAAATTCATTCTTGTTATTCCTTGACCTGTTGATAGGTAGATCTTTGGGTAATAATGCCTATAATGTGTCTCTTAATACCAGTCCACTAGTACTAATGGTTAGTATCTATGCACAAATTGTTAATACTATATAAAATACCCAAACATAATAATTATATTCCCACATAAACTCCTCCCATGTAACCTCATGTACCCATACAAGGCTGAGGAATAGAAGAGTATCACTACCATCAATAACCCAGTCAACATGTGGTTTCTCAACTGTGATGCTTTCACTTAGAAAAACACCCTCGAGATCTAATAACTGACTCATCTGAACCCATTCTAGAATAGAGGACATCACTGATAGAGTTTCTAAAAATGGTTTCATGTTCTCTTCCGAAATGGGTAGATGCAATTCGTAAAATAGATCAATCATCTGCCACTCACTACTAGCCGCCTAAAGTGATTTAGTCTTTGTTTTCCATCTCAATGAATCTAATAAAAAATTAACATTTTTGGGTGTGTTATCCATCTCATAATCTATGGAATTTAGCTATTCCAACAATATTTACTACCTCAAACTCACGTCATGTTGTCTGATGACATATTTGATACTTTTTCTTTCCGTGTAAAAAATGAATCGATATCACAAAAAATAATGCCTTCAATATCCACTACAAGAAATGAGATCAATAACAACCACAATTGGCTGTCGATATTGGTCTTTAGAGGCCTCTTAGGGGCCACCAATGGCGGTATCATTACTCCTATCGCTGTAAGGAAACATAGGCTGCCAATGGTTGTCGTTATAGGTTACCTTAGGCTTGGACGAATAGAGGTCACTATTGGGGCGAGTTATGGTGGCCTCCAATGGCAGTCGCTATAGGAAAAGTAAAAAAAGGCCTATAGTAGCATCCAATGGTGGTTGCTAGGTCCTGGAAAAAAAATGTAACCCTTAGAGACCGCCAATGATGGTCGCTAACCTAGGAATTTTATTTAAAAAAATTACTTTTCCGCATCTCAAACAGAAGAAAGTAGAAGAAACAGAGTGAAAATCAGAAAAAAAAACACATTTTAAACAAAAGAATGCCAGGATCCACAAAAACCCAAGATAAAAGATATAATCTTTTATTTACATTGATCCAAATAGATCTAATCCAACACAATATTCATATTCAATAAACCAACAATAATATACTAAATAAACAACTAAACTAAGAAAAGTTAAATTGGAAATATTTATTCCATTAGAAATTATATATATAATAATCAAATTGGGTCTTTAGGATATTAGGACATTTATGAATTTGTCTAATTGGCCGGACTCCATTTATACAATTGGCCATTTACCTAATTGTAAATTAGGCCAATACGCTAATATTATAGTTGTCCATTTGGTCATTAGGACAATTGGATAATATTCCATTAGGACAATAGCATAATAGGTCATTAGGCCAATTTGACATTATGTAATTAGGATAGTAGTCCATTAGGTCATTCAGTTGTTGGGTCGTTGTTAGGTCTTTGGGATGTTTTTAGGCTATTGGGGCGTTTTTAGGATGTTGTTAGGCCATTGTTAATCCATTGATAGGCCGTTGGGCCATTTTTCGGCCATTGGGCCATTTTTCGGCCATTGTTCAGCCGTTGGGTTGTATGGATGTTGTTGGGCTATTCTTCCATTAGGGAGTTCGGGTGTTAGAGCGTTATGGAGTGAGGGCGTATGGCCATTTGATCATTTTTGAATTTGAAAATTTTTTCATGTCTCTATTTAGCCAATTGGACATTAGGTCAATTGCCTAATATGGAATTGTGTTATTTTTTCATTAGGAGAATATGATAACATGTCATTTGGAAAATAGGACATTATTTAATGAGGAAAATAGTTCATTTGACCAATTGTCCATTTGGTCATTAGGATGTTAGGGCATTGGGGCTATATGTCATTAGGGTGTTAGGCCATGTGGAAAATTGGGCATGTCTTCATTTAACCAATTGGCCATTAGGCCAATTTTGACATTAGGTCAATTTGGACATTGGGCCATTAGACCATGTACTCTACACTAGTAGGGGCCTATTGTGTTTCTCGTACGTAATGAGATGGTTTGAAAAGATGTTTAGACATCCATTAGACTGCGTTCAATCAACATTGAACTATATAGATTAATGTTCAGTACTGAATAGCCCCCCAACACCCCCCCCCATATACCACCCTCTTGACCCCTACAGCCCCCACACTCCCCCCCGGACAGCCCTACCCCTCCCCCCCCACTCACCACGAGCAGCCAAGCCCCCCAGCCCCCCCCCCCCCCCTAAAACACACTCCCTGGACAGCCCCCCCCTCCCCCCTCACACACATAATCTCACCCCAGACAGCCCCTCATGTGCCCCCCAGATAGACACCCCCCGAAACTCCACTCAGACAGCCCCACCCCCCAAGTCCCGGAAATCCCCCACTGACCCCGAAATCCCCCCCCCCCCCTCGGGCAGCCCCTCATGCCCCCCCCCCAACAACTCCCCTATGACACCCCCCCCACCCCTAGACACCTCCCACTCCCCCAAATACCCCCACCTTAAACACCCCACTCCACACCCTGCACAGCCCCCCACTCCCACCTCCAGACAACCCCCCCCCCCCAAAAAAAACTCACTCAAGATAGCCCTCAGCCCCTGACAACCACCACTCCCCCCCGATAGCCCCCACTATGAACAGCACCCCCCCCCCACACACATACACAAAAACACACCCGGACATCCCCAGCTCCCACATGACAACCACACCACACTCCCCCACGGTCATACAACCCCAGATAGCCCCCACCCTGAAAAGCCCCCCCCCCCCACCCCCTAACAGCACCCCTCACCCACTCGCCCTATAAATCCCCCCCCATGCCCTTGCACAGCCCTCCTATCCCCCACCTCTATACACCCACCCCCCCCCCCCCCCCACACCCGGGACACCCCCTGTAACACCCCGAGATTTTATGAAAAATATTCTTTTTAATTTCATTAATGTCTTGTGTTGTACGCTACACCAAAAGGAGCTTGCACAACACACATCCATGACTTTCCTTGAATTACACGCAATCACGACCTTCCTCGATAGCGTGTGTTGTACGCAATACCGAGATTCACTAAACAACGATATGCTATTAAAATATTATTAAAACTAGCCGTTATGAATATTAATAACCACTTTTTGAAATTTGGTATATTTTATTTTTCAAAATGGATTCATTTTTGGATTTGGAATATCGAAATTAGCTATGGGTGAAATTTTGGTACTTTTCGGATACCTTTCATTTTCTGATGAATAGTGAAAATTACTAAATTTTAATTAAAAACAACCTTTTTAATCGAAATAATTAATAGTGATAAATTATTAATTTGAGTGGTTTTAAAGTATATTTAGAATATATTTTTACAATTTAATACAATTTTGGTCATTGGATTTAATTTCACATTTAAACCAGACATAAAAAAGTGTCAACCATTTGATAGTTATTATCTCTTAAAAACACGCTATTTGTTTTTATGACGGGAATTAATTTTTAAATTAATTAATGCAACTGATATGTTCTGAATTTGGTAAAATAGAAATCATTTTAGAGTTCATAATATCAAATATATCTTAGGCCTAATTTTTGGTATTTTTCTGGAAACTTTCATTTTTTGATGAATAGTGAAACCACTAAGTGGTAGTTAAAAAAATGAATTTTTCATAAAACATAATTTTACCACTTCTGTGAGTGGAATTTCAAAAATCCGAGAGACACGGTTGATGTCAGTAAGTAAAATGTGGTTCAATGAGATGAAAATAATTTTTGGTGAATAGTAACTTTTTACTTTTTTTACCACGGTTAAAAGTAAATATGGTAGTTAAGGGTAAAAATGATATTATTATTATTACCCTAACACATCTCCTAATTCTATTGGATAAGTGTAATTAGACCAAAAACAACCTTAGGAATAAAATATGACCATTTAGGCCCACATGGATTAGATTGGGACATTTGTTATTAATTTATTTAAAGAAGGGTTAAAATAGTTAAAATCAATGTTTAATAAATAATTCATTTGTAATATAGGGTTATACATAAGATAAATTAGAATATAATTATTAATTATAAAGATAAAAATATTTCCTACATAATGATATTTTTTTTGTAATTTTTAGACATTAAATAATTTAATTTATTTATGACACAAAGATGATGCAGTAATTATCTTATTAATGAAATATTGACATAATTGATGTTATAAATACCCAAATAAATGTAATTTTAGACTTTTTATGAATTTCACTAATTTTATAGGTTAATAAGACATGTTAGTATTGATTTTATTAACTTTTTTAGAACTAATCATTCTTTTATGATTTTCACAAAAATAAATTACCAAATAGTGTCAAAATTGACATAAAATAGTTTTTAAAACAAATATTATATTATTAATTGTTATTTTATTCCTAAAAATCTAATTTTCTCCCAAATGACTTAGATAAGGTTATATATATTAATAATAAACCAATTGGGGTTCGTTTGGCTTGTTATAGTATGTTTATAAACATTATTGTGTAAAAACACAAGAAGACACGGTAAAAGTAAAATTATTTAACTTAATGTTAAATCTAAATGATAAGGTTAAAATAGGAACCTAAACCTATCTAAATTCTATTGGATGAGAGGATTTAGACCCATACCCACCTTAGCTTAGAAATAAATCAATTTTGAGCTATTTAAAACCGAATATGACTTTATAATAAAATAATATTTTTAGTTTTCCAAAGGTACCCCTCTTCTCCCTTATAAAAGGCCACCTCCTCCGTTTCTTCCTCACACCACATTGATCCTTAAAGCTCGGCCAACCCCTACCAAATTCTCTTCTCCACTTCCCTAGAAACATCCTATAGGTCCTGGTCTTCTTCAAAGACCCATTTTAGTGCCCTAAGAGGAGGTCTCAAAGAGGCGCTTCAAAGAAGAGGTAATGTCCGTTACCGATTGTTTCATCTTTATTTCTTCTTCCACTTCTTCTTATTTAGTTTTTTCATTTTGAAGTAATAACATCAGTATCAAAAATATACTGATATGTTATTATATGTATGAAACAACCCTATTTCACCATCTATCCATCCCACAGAAAACGAAATCACCGCTCGTGCGTACGTACGGAATACCGTCTCCACGCCGTGGTGTAATCTATTTTCCACCACCACCTTACTTGGATGGGTATAATGGTGTACATAATAACTTTATATGATTATTTTATAGTGATATTGATTCTGAAATCGTATACATACACTCCAATACAATTCCACGATCATGAGAACGATATCATCGCTCGTGCGTACGTACGGACTACCGTCTCCACGAAGCGATGAGATTCATTCTCCACGTTAACAATTCATGAATGATTATAAAGTATATATAATAAGTAGTCATGAAATATATGACATAATAATGATACTGGATTTATGTGTATATATATGTATGTCATCTACTTAATTCCATTAAACTCAATAAGGAAACGAAAACAGCGTTCATGCATACGTACGGCCTACCATCTCCATGAACGGTGTATTTCTTTCCATTTACGGATTTATTATATATATGTATATTCTGAATATATATTATATATAAATCATGTTTTATATTCTGGAATTATGTAATCATGATCTAGGTAATCATATGAATAATTACAAGTCAAAACACGGACGACAAATGAAACAATTTTACCCAAAACGCTCTTTAACATGGAATTTACAAAAGAACGGGTAATATAAAGTCATAAGTGAAACACATATGATATCATAACAATGAGTATGATTCTGGAATAAGTCAATGACATTATTTAAATCATTATACAATTGTTTCGGTCACTTACGAAGAAAATCGGATCTAAGGTTAGGGAAAATATCACAATCTCATTTTTATCCGAGATTGTTTATACTTTGGTATTTACTGGGGTGTATTTTATCATCCACATCCATGTTTCATCAATATGTAATATTATTTCCATCCACCTACAATTGTTTAAATCCATTTTTACCCTTTGGCGAGTTTTAGTAAAAGATATGAATGGAATCTTTTGTCGTTTTTCGTACGAGGTACTTTTTGACTTTTCTGACAAAAGTATGAGAAGAATGTTTTTTTAAATTATACGGCAAAAAATGGATTTTTAAAACATTATTTCCAAGAAACTTCCTTTACAAGTTTTCAAGTTTATTTTTTAATCAACTTCTTTTAGTATAAAATTGTATGACATGTTGATAAAGGAAAATGTTTTTGAAGTGGAAAGGATATTTTCCTCAAGAATGGAGTTCAAGTGTTTTATCAAAATTATTTTCCATTTAAGATAATATAGGGTTCTGTTTCTATGCCTATTATTACATTGATTTTATTATGTTGTGATGGAATTATTTTTATTAATTCCTTTATCTTATATGAATTTTTTTATGATTTCATGTTATTTAAGAATCCCGTTTTTATTACATGGGTTATGCAATGATGTATGATTTATGATTTTGTGGAACACATAAGAATGGTTTCATTATGAGATGGGTGGGACCTATATATCTCTCCAATGAATTGGGTAAAGATTTTATATCTCATGAGATAGACATGGCTGGAACGGCAGGTTAAATCCGTTCAGTGAAGCAGGACTGAAACGAGGAATGAACTCGGTTCAGAAATGGACTTTGTCCACTAAGATAGTCTTGGAAATGAGTCTGGATTAATAATAAATGATTCTCTATGATTATTTGTGTAGGACACAAAGTTTCATGTTTTATGTTATGATTATTGGGATTACATTTGACTACTATGATTTATCCCATGTTATTATATTATGATCTCTTTTGCAGGATTAAGATTTCCAAAATGTTATGTTCTTATGAATATGATTTGATTGATATTTCTTTTGTTTTCCCTTACTGAGCATTTGAGATCACCCTTTTATTTTTTCTTTTCCCCAGGATATAAAGAAAGGTTTTAGGTAAAAAAAGGAAGATCATAATGGGAGATGTTGAAGATCTTTCACCACGATTAGAAGATTATATTCCGAGTTTCCAAAGATAGTAAACTATTACGGTCCTTAAGTGTGTGTTTTTGTTATGTACTAATTATTTCGCAAATGTAATGTAATATCCATGTATGTTAAGCTTTGGGTCTATACAGTTGGTATCAGAGGAAAGGTTTAGTCAACCATTGGAAACTAGGATGTAAGAACTTTAGTGAGATCCCTAGAGATATTTCTAAGGTATGTCTAGGGATGTCCCTAAGGTTAAGTATAAGTATTGGTTATAGTCCTAGAATTGCGCTAACGATATTAGAAATAAATCTAAGATGTTAGATATTGAAGGTACTCCCCCTTTATTATGTTTTTTCCCTAGAATGATTTTTGCCTCTCACTCTATTCTTTTTGGGTTTTAGACGATGGCTGGAACCCGAAGGAACCGTGTTGATCAATGCAATGGACAATGCAATGATTGTCCTCCTGAAAAAAAAATGTTATGGGAGATGGAGTGCAAAATCGTATTGTTATACTTACACAATCTATGAATCATTCTGTACATCCGAATGAGCAGAGAAGGGAACAATATTCTATTGAGTCCTTCAGGAGGCAACGTCCACCTTCTTTCTGTGGGTCTTCTGATCCACTTGTTTTTGAACAATAGATCAGTACCACTGAAAAGATATTTTCAGTTCTTCAATGTTCTGAACCTGATAAAGTCATCATAGCAGTATATCATTTGGAAGGTGAACCTGATCAATGGTGTAATCTTATCAATAATACGAGGCAAAGAGATGAAATTGAGTCCATGGAATGGGACGAGTTCAAGAACTTATTTTTCAATAATTACTTTCCTCGTATTCTTCGAACAAAGATGGAGAAGGAGTTTATTGAACTTATGCAAAAGGATGATGAATCTGTTGGTATATACAAATCGAATTTTACAAGTCTTGCAAGGTATGCATCTGGATTTATCATCCAACCTGAATGTAAAGTTGATCGATTCTTCAGTGGCTTAAAACCAAATCTTCGATGGGAATTAGCTATAAGAGACTTCAGTAGCTATGAAGAAATTGTGCATTGTTCTATCAAGGTATAAATGGAAGTTGGTGTTACTTATCCATCTCATATTTTTGATAACAAACAAAAGATAGAGTTCAAGGAGAAATCTCAGAATAATGGTGAAAAGAAGATGAATGTTTCCTTATGCTCAAAGTGTGGAAAGAAGCATGGTGGAGATTGTCTTAAAGAGACAAGTAAATGTTTCAAATGTGGAAAGGAAGGTCATCGGGCATTTGAATGATGCAATAATGGGAAGAAGATGTCTAATGATGCAAACAAAGGAATGGATACACAGAATGAACCTACTACACTTCAATGCTTCAAGTGCAAGGAAATGAGGCATTATGCTAATAAATTCCCTAATCCAAGGGTTAGTGATGATCGACATGAGCAGCCACGTAAGGCAAAGGAAAAAAGGGAAGTCACATGCGATCACTATTGGCGATGTTGAATATAACAACGATGTGGTGGAATGATTAAGTGTTTATGTAATGGGATTCCAAAATAATGTTGTATATAGTATCGTGGAATATTGGAATATTTATGTATTGGTCTATTGTGGTTTTCAATAATTTTATGGTACTAGTAAACATGGAATGTGATTGAGATAATTTTGGGGAAAGATGATATGCACATAATGATGGGAAAACGAGAAAATGAAATATTTGACAGTATTCATGAGATCATGGTTGATATAAGGACTAAGTGATATCATGGTTTGAATATATAGAATTTTGAGGATTTTGGCATGTGGAAAGTGTTAACTTTTAACTGCATTCATTCTTTCACTAATGTTCAATGGGTATTCAAAAGAATACATGATTAAGGCCTTTGAATGTATGGAATGTGACCAACAAGACATATCTTATGATATATGGGGATCAATGATGGTATTAAATCTCTGGTAATTGTTTTATTTATATTATGAGAGTGGACTGCAGTATTATGGATAAGCCTAAAGACTGGAATGGATTAAGTTGGACATAAGTTAGTATTGTTTAAGGATAGAAGTTTTTTCGAATTTATTTATGGGATGTTATAGTAATATTGTTTTAGAAAAATGACAACCTGCAGGACGGGCGACAGCCCATCGCGTCGGACAAGGCCGTGGGAATCGAACCCACAACTAAAGTGCGACTAGCCTTTATCACCTACCACTGGCCTATATGAAGTCCCCGTTTAATAGAAACTAGTTTTATTATATTAAGCAGTATTATATATGAAGTATAAGTCCATTTTAGGAACCATATATGATTAATCTCACTAAAGATGGACTTATGTATTTTTTGATAACTTTTCTAACCGTTTGTTTGAGATAGATGGAATGACCCATCATTCTATCACATGATATGCTAACACGTCACGAATGACAAATTCAACTTCATTTCTTTAATAGATGAAGTAGAAATTGTCCAAAGAACGACCAATGGTGAGACTATACCGAAATCACGAAAGTATTTCTTCTAATTCCAATTTCATCAACTTTAGGGAAACGATCTTGAAAACCAAAAATGTTGTCCTAGTGCTCTTATATCTGATGAATCAGATGGTACCTTAGATCGTAACAAATTTATGGTTTGTGATTACTGGATTTTCCATAGCCATTTCTCTACCACTCTCCATCAGAACATGATGGTTAGAGTTCTCTTCCATATCCATATTTTCACCTATGTGGAAACCTAGTGATTAGTTTATTTGGGTAACCGTAACGTTTCATAATTTTGTTTTAAAAGATTGGTTTTGGTATTTCTTTTTAATATGTGGGTTTCTATCAAAGAAACTTTCGAATAGTAAACCATTTATAACCCCGACGAATTTCGAGGGCGAAATTCATTTTAAGGGGGGTAGAATGTAACACCCCGAGATTTTATGAAAAATAATCTTTTTAATTTCATTAAGGTCTTATGTTGTATGCTACACCAAAAGGAGCTTGCACAATAAGAATCCTTGACTTTCCTTGAATTACACGCAATCACGACCTTCCTTGATAGCATGTGTAGTACGCAATACCGAGTTTCACTAAACAACGATATGCTATTAAAATATTATTAAAACTAGCCGTTATGAATAGTAATAACCACTTTTTGAAAGTTTGTAAATTTTATTTTTCAAAATGGGATTCATTTTTGGATTCGGAATATCCAAATTAGCTTAGGGTGAAATTTTGGTAATTTTCGGATAACTTTCATTTTCCGATGAATAGTGAAAATTACTAAATTTTAATTAAAAACAACCTTTTCAATAGAAATAATTAATAGTGATAAATTATTAATTTGATTGGTTTTAAAGTATATTTAGAATATATTTTTACAATTTAATACAATGTTGGTCATTGGATGTTATTTCACATTTAAACCAGACATAAACAATTGTCAATCTTTTGATAGTCATTATCTCTTAAGAACACGCTATTTGTTTTGACGATGGGAATTCATTTTTAAATTAATTAATGAAACTGATATGTTTTGAATTTGGTAAAATAGACATCATTTTTGAGTTCATAATATCAAATATATCTTAGGCCTAATTTTTGGTATTTTTCAGGAAACTTTCTTTTTTTGATGAATAGTGAAACCACTAAGTGGTAGTTAAAAAAAATGAATTTTCATAAAACATAATTTTACCGCTTCTGTGAGTGGAATTTCAAAAATACAAGAGACACGGTTGATGTAAGTAAGTAAAATGTGGTTCAATGAGATGAAAATAATTTTTGGTAAAGAGTAGCTTTTTACTTTTTTACCTCGGTTAAAAGTAAATAGGGTAGTTAAGGTTAAAAATAATAATATTATTACCCTAACACATGTCCTAATTCTATTGGATAAGTTTAATTCGACCAAAAACAACCTTATAAATAAAATATGACCATTTAGGCCCACTTGGATTAGATTGGGACATTTTTTATTAATTTATTTAAAGAAGGGTTAAAATAGTTAAAATCAATGTTTAATAAGTAAATCATTTGTAATATAGGGATATACATAAGATAAATTAGACTATAAATATTCATTAAAAATACAAAAATATTTAATACATAATGATATTTTATTTGTTATTTTTAGACATTAAATAATTTAATTTATTTATGACACAAAGATGATGCAGTAATTATCTTATTAATTAAATATTGACATAATTGAGGTTATAAATACCCAAATAAATGTAATTTGAGACTTTTTTTGAATTCCACTAATTTTCTAGGTGAATATGACATGTTAGTATTGATTTAATTAACTTTTTTCGAACTAATCATTCTGTTATTATTTTCACAAAAATAAATTACCAAATAGCGTCAAAATTGACATAAAATTGTTTTGAAAACAAATATTATATTATTAATTGTTATTTTATTCCTAAAAATCTAAGATCGTCCAAATGACTTAGATAAGGTTATATATATTAATAATAAACAACTTGAGGTTCGTTTGGCTTGTTATAGTATGTTTATTAACCTTATAGTGTTAGAACACAAGAAGACACGGTAAAAGTAAAATTATTTAACTTAATGTTAAATCTAAATGATAAGGTTAAAATAGGAACCTAAACTTGTATGAATTCTATTGGATTTGAGGATTTTGACCCATCCCCACCTTAGCTTCTAAATAAATCATTTTTGAGATATTTAAAACTGAATATGACTTTATAATAAAATAATATTTTTATTTTTCCAAAGGTACCCCTCTCCTCCCTTATAAAAGGCCACCTCCTCCCTCTCTTCCTCACACCACATTGAGCCTTCAAGATCTGCTAACCCCTGCCAAATTCTCTTCTCAACTTCCCTATAAACATCCTAGAGGTCTTGGTATTCTTCAAAGACCCATTTTAGTGCCCTAAGAGGAGGTCTCAAAGAGACGCTTCAAAGAAGAGGTAATGTCCTTTCCCGATTCTTTCATCTTTATTTCTTCTTCCACTTCTTATTATTTAGTTGTTTCATTATGAAGTAATAACACCAGTATCACTCATATAATGATATGTTATTATAAGTATTAAACAACCCTATTTCACCATCTATCCATCCCACCGAAAAAGAAATCATTGCGCATGCGTACGTACGGAATATCATCTCTACGCCGTGGTGTAATCTATTTTCCACCACCACCTTACATGGATGGGTATAATGGTGTAAATAATAACTATATTTGATTATTTTAAAGTGATATTGATTCTTAAATAGTAAACATACACTCCAATACAATTCCACGATCATGAGAACGTTATCATCGCTCGTGCGTACGTACGGACTACCATATCCACGACGCGATGAGATTCCTTCTCCAAGTTAACCATTAATGAATGATTATAAAGTATATATAATATGTAATCATGAAATATATGACATAATAATGATACTGGATTTATGTGTATATATATGTATGTCATCTACTTAATTCCATTAAACTCAATAAGGAAACGAAAACAGCGTTCATGGGTACGTACGGCCTACCGTCTCCATGAACGGTGTATTTCTTTCCATTCACTGATTTATTATATATATTTATATTCAAAATATATATTATATATAAATCATGTTTTATATTCTGGAATTAAGTAATCATGATCTAAGTAATCATATGAATAATTACAAGTCAAAAAACGGACGACAAATGAAACAATTTTACCCAAAATGCTTATAACATGGAATTTACAAAAGAACGGGTAATATAATGTCATAAGTGAACCATATATGATATCATAACAATGATTATGATTCTGGAATAATTCAATGACATTATTTAAATCATTATACAGGAGGTTCGGACACTTACGGAGCAAATCGGACCTAAGGTAAGGGAAAATATCACAATCTCCTTTTTATCCGAGATTATTTATACTTTGGTATTTACTGGGGTGTATTTTATCATCCACATACATGTTTCCTCACTATGTAATATTATTTCCATCCACATACAATTGTTTAAATCCATTTTTTCCCTTTGTTGAGTTTTAGTAAAAGATATGAAAGGAGTCTTTTGTCGTTTTTTGTACGAGGTACTTTTTGACTTTTCCGATAAAAGTACGAGAAGAATGTTTTTTTAACTTATACGGCATGAATGGATTTTTAAAACATTACTTCCAAGAAACATCCTTTACAAGTTTTCAAGTTTATTTTTTAATCAACTTCTTTTAGTTTAAAATTGTATGAAATGTTAATAAAGGAAAATGTTTTTGAAGTAGAAAGGATATTTTCCTCAAGAATGGAGTTCAAGTGTTTTATCAAAATTATTTTCCATCTAAGATAATATAGGGTTCTATTTCTATCCCTATTATTACATTGATTTTATTATGTTGTGATGGAATTATTTTTATGAATTCCTTTATCTTATATGAATATTTTTATGATGTCATGTTGTTTAAGAATCCCATTTTTATTACATGGGTTATGCAATGATGTATGATTTATGATTTTGTGGCACAAATAATAATGGTATCATTATAAGATGGGTGAGACCTATATCTCTCTCCAATGCATTGGGTAAAGATTTTATATCTCATGAGATAGACATGGCTGGAATGGCAGGTTAAACGGGTTCAGTGAAGCAGGACTGAAACGAGGAATGAACTCAGTTCAGAAATGGACTTTGTCCACTAAGATAGTCTTCGCAATGAGTCTTGAATAATAAGAAATGATTCTCTATGATCATGTGTGTATTCCACAAAGTTTCATGTTTTATGTTTTATGTTATGATTATTGGGATTACATTTCCCTGCTATGATTTATCCAATGTTATGATATTATGATCTCTTTTGCAGGGTTAAGATTTCCAAAATGTTATGTTCTTATAAATATGATGTGATTGATATTTCTTTTTTTTACCCTTACTGAGAATTTGAGCTCACCCTTTTATGTTTTCTTTTCCCCAGGATATAAAGAAAGGTTTTAGGTAAAAAAATAAATATCTTTATGGGAGATGGTGAAGATCTTTCACCATGATTAGAAGATTATATTCCGAGCTTCCAAAGACACTAAACTATTACGGTCCTTGTGTGTGTGTTTTTGTTATGTACTATGTATTTTGAAAAATTAATGTAATGTCCATGTACGTTAAGCTTCGGGTCTCTACAACCCCAACCAAGATAGCCCCCACTCCCCTCAGACAGCCCCCCAGGGATATCCCCTACCTAAATATCCCCCCACCTCTTCCTTCACAACCCCCACCTCCAGATAGCCCCCCCTAACATCATCTGCCCCGTCCCCCAATCACCCTGGATAGCCCCCCCCCCCCCCCGGATAGCCCCTAACATTCCCCCAGGTCAGCTGCCCCCCCCCCCCCAAACAACTCCCCCGAGATAGAACCCCTTTAAAATTCCCCACTCCCCGTAGATAACCCCCCCCCCCCCACCATGAACACCCCCCACTCACCCCAAACAACCCCCCCCCCCCAGCAGAAGAACACCGACAAAGAAAAAATTCAAAAGAGGATGAAAACCAAAATAAATCACACGCCACCACTGAAACAACTAGAAATAATAGAAGGGAACTAGGTCCACTGAGTTGCACCATATATATAGAGTTTTCCCACCGACACCATGATGAAAACACTAAAATATATTTATAAAAAACTAAGATAGGGTCTACCATAATATGATAGGAACTAAGTGAGGTGGGGAGAGAACATTCCAACCAAAAATCATTATAAATAGAAGAAAAAAACCATTGGAGTTCTTTTAAACATAATTTTTTTCTATTCACATACAATTATGGATTTAATGTCAAAATATTTATATAACATTAATTCAATAATAAATATAAGTGAAACACACCTCGTGAATATGATGTGTCATGCGTGGTAATGCCTACTACGTCCTTCTAGTGTACCAGGGGCCTATAAAAAATAAAAATTATAAAGATTTTAATACAAAAAATAATAGAAATCAGGTAAATAAAGTTAGTATAAGAATGCGTCGTATGATACCTTTCACCATCACCTGGACACACATATTTCCACAGGGCTCTAACCTCAATGATCAATTTCACATTTACCTCCTTGGAAGTGTGCAACCATGACTCGAAATCTAATAGGTGTTGTGTCATCTACACAACAAAAAGACTGAAGACCTCAGCATGTGATACTATAGAATTAGGAATCCTTGTTCCATAGGTCAAACTATATACATGCCTGTCTTAAACAATAATGCGATGGAATATCTCATCTCATCGCATCTGAAGCATTCACTGGTCCTCTAGTAGTTGTTCTAACTCTGCTTGAAATTGATCATGATCAATATTTAAATATATATACATATATATGTTTATATAAAAATGCATGTAACTATTTTTAATGAGTATTATTACTAACTATAATACCATGGGTGGGGTAGGGGGTGGAATTTGGGGGGAGTGGGGTGGTGGTGGGATATCTGGTGTAGTGAATGGGGTATGGGGAGGGGTAACTGTAGTGTTGGGGGGAGGGGGCTGTCCAAAGTGGGGGTGGGCATTTAGGAAGGGGGTGGGGGGGTTGTCTGGGTGGGAATGGGTGTTCTGGGAGGGTTTCCAAAGGGGGGGATGTCCATGGGGGCTATCAAGAGATGTGGGGTGGGCTGTCTGGTGTAGGGAATAAGGTTAGAGAGGGGCTGGTGTAGTGTAGGGGGAGGGGGTTGTCCACATGGGCGGGGGGGGGGGGGGGGGGGGGTCGGAAGGGGGGATAGAAATGGAGGGGGCTTTCCTTGAGGAGGATGGGGGATGTCTAGGGGGAGGTGGAGTGGGGGTTGTCCAAGGGAGGGTTTTCCAAGGGGGGGCTATCCAGAAACTTGGTTCACACATTCCCACAAGGGAATCCATCGAAAATAATCAAACATAAGGATAATTCGTATGAATAATAACTAAAATTCCTTATGTACCATATTATTTTTTTTGTTTTTTTAAACAATTTAAAAAAGTATTTTAACTGAAGAGAGGGAAAACAACTATACCATTCATTAAACATGAAAATTGACTATTTATCCATCAACATTCACACTATCAAAATAAATATATTCTTCACGTTGAACTGTGGTATGCTGATCACGCTATTGGGAAACAAAGGGAACCGTCTTGGGTTCATATTGTTCACATACAAACACTCCTCATGGGGAAATTATCACAAAAACTTCCCAAAAATGATTCGAAGGAAATTTAATAAAGAATAATTTCTCATCTTGTGATGTCAAAATGAAAGGTTCCTTATCAAATCGTTCATTTCTATATAACATATAGTTAAAATTCACCTATGTGAACTAGTATTGATCAAATTTACTTCCACTTACTGAATTATCCCAATTACACTTTAAAAATATACACATGAACCCATACACATATACAACTTCATTGATGTCTGTCAGTTGACAATAGTAATAAACATAATCAACAAATGGACAACCGATTCCATTGTTTTTTTGTTTCCCATTTCCCATTAACATCTTTAATGAGAAATTATAGACCATTAGCATATATAGATTTATGATGACAAGTCGTTATAGATGGACCCTCAGCTAGTTGTCTAAATTATTCAGTTAGTGTGGGGTCACAAAAATCCCTTAGGTTAAGAACCTATATAATTAACATAATTCAATAATGATTTATGAAAATATAAATTAATATAATACCTCACTCATAATAAAAATCAATTTATACGTTCAAAATCCTTGAACCAATCATGAAATGATGCATAATGAAATTTTTGAATTGGATACTCAGTCGCAAAAGACATATCTTCTTTTAGATCATTAATGAGTTTCATGAAAATGATAACATGATGTTTCAATGATCAACTTAAGAAAAATAAACATGTAAAAGTTAAACAATAAAAGTGATAAGACACTTACTACATA
Source organism: Viscum album (assembly GCA_963277665.1). Lineage (NCBI taxonomy): Eukaryota > Viridiplantae > Streptophyta > Magnoliopsida > Santalales > Viscaceae > Viscum > Viscum album. The sequence continues at coordinate 878,866,771 of OY728148.1, read as the reverse complement.
AATGGTGCAAATGATGGATCATTGAACAAGTTATATTGATTTTCTTGTATCTACTCGATGTTGTCCAGGTAAAATATGGTTCTATCTCCAACAAGACCATCATGAATCTGAGATGGATCATCTCTTTTTGTTTTAACTTCCATATGATATTCCACACCAAAAGTAGAACAATCATCCATCAAATATATTTTGGCTGTTGATTCCCCCATTAGGTCTCTGTTGTGTAATAATCGTTTCATCGTATTCAGATACCACTCAATAGGATACATCCACCTGAATTACACCAGACTAGAAAACATTACTTCATTATTTAGGTTCACATTCATGTGAACCATAACATCGAAAAATGAGGGGGGAAATAGCTTCTCAATGTGACAATGTGTAAGTACAATTTGGTCCTACAAACATTTTAAATCACTCATTCATTTATTTCATAAAAAATTCGGTCTAAAAAAATTAATCATCTCAATAAAAAGTACAACATTGGGGGATGAAAAATCAGATATTGTGATTGCAATCAACTACTCAAGTAGTCTATGATTGTAATGACTTTTTAACCATTTCACTGTCCTACTCATAAGATTCACACCCATTGAAATATTATAAGAGTAACCATCATGCACCTTGAGAATATTTAAAATGAAAAGAACTATCTTTTTGTCCATTGTAGTCATCGTATAATGTCCAACAGGAATATATTCAATGTTTCCCTTAGATGACTGTAAACACAAATGCTTTCAAAAATCCATTTCCTCCAAATCACGATGTCGATTAACATGGTCGTCTGATTTTCTGCTGACATCTAAAATGGTCCCCAATATATTATCGCACAAATTTTTGTCAATGTGCATGACAAAAAATTATTACTTAGTATGTTATTTTTCCAATAAGATATATTGTAAAAAATACATTTCTATTTCCAATTGTGGCTACGCTATTTACGCACACCACAAATATTATGTAATGGATGAGCCACTAAATCCTAAAATTCATATATCATGTGTGTGTTTTCTTCCCCAATATATGATAATATTTCAACTCATGTAATGATATATAGTGCTGGGATAAACACTCTAAAAACATCAAATCTCACTTGGTCCTTTTTGAACCCATGCGAAGGGGGGATAAAATGTATCCGACCCTTATATGACCATTTTCTGCAATGTTTAAGCAATAAAGATTAGTTAATTTTATTACAACAAGGGAATGTAAATTTACCTTTTTTACTCTAGCCTGATAAATTTATATAAGTGGGGATGTCATTGATTGTCCACAAAAAAGCAGCATGTAGTTTGAACATTTCATTTGTTTCATAGACATAAGTCATCACACCAACGCCCCAAAATTCATTCAACTCATCAATCAATGGATGGATGTAAACATCAATCTTACCCCATGGACTTCTAGGTCTATCAATGAGAGTGTAAAGTAATATATATTTATTCTTCATAAAAATACATGAATGATGATTATATGAAACCAACACCATAGGCCATGTGCTATGATTTTCACCAACTATAGACTTGAATGGATTGAAACCATCTACTGCCAACCCCAATATGACATTATGAACAACTTCAGAATGTCTGGGTGTTTCTTATTTCAATGCACGAGAGTCTGTTGGGTGGGTTAACATATCACTTTCTTGATTTTTTTTTGCATTCCATCTCATTCAATTATAATCATTAGATGACATAAAAAACGTTTTCAACCTTTATTTTAGGGTAAAGTAACATATTTGTTTTACAGCAATTGGTTTTCCCTATTTCTCAGTCTGACTTTTATGTGTATGGTTTCCCCTGTAATCTATCCACCTAAAAGCACCACAGACCATACAAATATCAAAATGGGCAGTTTCTTTTCTAAAAAACATACAGTTATTTGCACATGCATCCATGGTCTCATATGTAAAACATATCTACTCTTTCAACTTACGAGTATTGTAATATGAGTTAGGAATCTTATCATTGAAAGGAAGAAGATTTTTCAATAACACCAACAGTTTGTCGAATGATGTGTCTGGACACTAATTCAAAGCCATTAAATGAAACAACTACATGATAAACCATAATTTATTTTATGCATTAAATCCAGGATATAATTATGTTTTTCCATAATCATGTACATTATAAAAACCTACTCGAATCATGATCTGCACTAGAGTGTAGATTTATTTCACCGGCCTCAACATTATGGATGTCAATGCCTTCCGGATCCAACCCACATACCATTTTAGTATGCATTTCATGCATTGGATCATTTATCCTCGCATCAACATCCTTATATACAGAATCTATATTTAGATGATGAATATATTCTTCCCCATGACGAGTCCAACTCTTATAATTTTTCAGAAATTCATTTATGAATAGGTGCTCCCTCATGGTATCTTGTATAAATAGATATTTGTTTACATGTTTTCTAGATAGACAACTAATAAAGTCACATTGAATTCCTCTTGAAAACTTAATAAACTATATAATTACCTTGAAATATTCTATAGATGTTCTATTTGGAAGGACATTCCAACTCTAATCCATAATAATATCTATATAACAATCAGTTACACAATACATTATATTGCATGATTTTTTCGCATAAAATATATTTAAAATAAAGACTGTCCAATTGCATATTGTCCATTGATAAAATAAAAAATTTATATCTATGATTAATATACAAGATAATAGATAATGTAATGGAATTAAAAATCCCATGTCATCGCCACGATTTTGGTTTGGTAAATCTAATGATGATTATATATTCTAGAAACAGTATTAAAAACGAATTTGGTCTATAATTCTATAACGATTTTTTTTTTCAAGAAATAAATATTATAACATGCATGCGTTAGTGATACATGAAATAATTCATCAAATATCAATCATGAACAATCATCCATAGAGACTATATTAATTCCTACCAATAAATTAACAAATATAATTTGGATGAAAGTTCCCAAAATCAATTAGTGATAAACAATATTATCAAAATTAGAGAAACTGTATCTTTGTACAAATAATTCCCCACTAACACTTGGATTCACACTGCATTTGTGCCATCAGATGCAGTAAATTTTAACCATCAAATATAGCAATCAATCTCAAATTTATGGAAAACTATCTAAGGTATATCAAGGATAAAATCAAATATATTAGATTACAGAACCAAAAAATACCAATCTATCTTTATTTATGTTATCAATAGAGAATATTTGAGACAATTAATTAGATTTTTCATGCTAGATCACATGGTCCAATATAGTGTTCCTCATGGCCTCAAGCAGGTATCCTTTTATGCAAGATGTTTTTTACTAGCAGAAAGGGTCTCAATGTCATCAGTGAAAAAAATATACATTTGGTATCAATATAGAGAAGGATAATAAATAACATAATAGATTCAATAAAAAATTGAAAAATCATAATCCATTGTAGGTATCTCCAATATTATAGTAGAAACCCAAATACTCCCAAATTGTTTTGTCAATAAAACTGTGGGAAATAACAAGAATGTGAAAAACAATTAATACATCACTCTAAATTACATCTTAATTTTACATCTAAAATATAAAGAGTAATTCCCATTGATACATGGATTAATATCATATAAATAGACATCATATTCTATTAATAAAAACCTTTAGTGTCAAAACACATCAGACTAAACTCAAACATGGGTCTTAGGGGCTATGAAAGCACACACATGTGGTCAAAACACAAACATTTTCTCATGGGATACACACACCCACACACATAGAGACAGGTGATAAACTAAATAATGTTATAAATCAAATAATAGAACATCATATAATATGAATACAATCAAAATATATGTGGAATATTCATTGTATGTAACTCTAAACTTCAAGTAAAGTGTGAAGTGTTCTCATTCACACATTGTCAACACATATTGTTTCATAATTATTTATACACACAAACTCGTATACACTTGAAATTTCATTACCACACTTTTTAATCACACACAATATTCATATAATGATCATGCATGTCAAATTTATGCTTTAAATAGACAAAAATTAAATCCATAAAATGTAAATTAGGGCATACCATATAGAAAAACAAATTCAAAATAAAGAGGAGCCAGAGGTGGTGCTTCGAGGGAGAGGAGGGAAAGTGGAGGGGTTCTGGAGTTGGAGGTTGTGCGGCCCGGGACGGGATGGGTACCGACGATGGAAAGGAGTAGGAGGAAGAGGTGGTGAGGAGGCACTGATGCAGCGAGGGATGGGATTGTGGTGTGTAGAAGGAGGGTATGGGAGATGGTGTTGGTGGAAATTGGAGGTTGAGCCAGTGCGGCATCGACGTTTTGGCATCGATGTGGTAGAGAGGGAGGGGAGGTGGTGTAGGGGAGCCAGAGCTAGTGCTGGAAGGGATAGGAAGCTGTGTGGGTCAGGGGTAGGGTTCAGAGTGTTTGGGTTTGGGGGGGTGACATATAGTTTTTTAGGAGTCTTTGGATCACTGTTGGTGGTCATTATAGGTCAATAATAGTCACCTCCAATGGAGGTCACTCATGTAACGGGTTTCCAAAGCCCCATTTTCTAGTAGTGATCACAGATCATGGACCACAACTACTAACTCAAGGCCATGTGTAAGATAGTTCTTCTCAAGAGGCCTTAGGTGAAAAGATCTAGACATTATTACCTTATCAGCTTGCATAAATATCTATACCCATCTCTATCCATCAAGCATCACAAAAAACTTTATAACACCTTCATGGATCTTGTAGGATTAGGATTTTATTTTATGTGTTTCTTACCTTTAACTCCAGAAAACCTATCTCACAAGCCTCAGATCATATGAAATACACTCACTTATTATTTTGGGTCATAATAGTCACTTCAATGTGGGGAAGTATGAGATAAATCACGTGTAGTAGCTAGGAAAATTAAAGAAGTTGAGTTTGATAAAACACATTCTTGGGATTCTCCTTGCAATCCTTAGGAATCAACTTCTTCAGGATTACTAATATGGTTATCTCTGATATTATATAACTAAATATGTGAACCTTACTGATTGAAAAGTAGAAGGTATTGATCATCAAATATAGATGGTTCTCTGTTAGTGCACTCTAAATGTTCTAAAAATGGGTTTCATGGTCATTTCTACAGCGTGAGTACTCTAATATGTCATCGAAAAAGACTATAAAAAAGAAATAAAGATACAGGTGGAAACCCCGATTAATAAAATAAATAAAGGCATTTATAATGTACATCAGAAAAAATTCATAACTAGATACATGTAAAATCTATACCATCTCCAGAATTTGTTCATGGCTTATCTGATGGCCTCACATGAACCTAATTGTATCATGACTTGAAATAAATCATAGAAATAATAGTTGCACCTCAAATTTAGTCTGGGGATTTTCTATAGGATGCAATGTATAAGTGTTATTCACTGTGATTTGGTTTATCCAACTATAACTCATGTATAATACAAGGATACCATCCAACTTCCTGGTGAAATGGACCAGAAAATCTCATGGAGATTTTTTGTAACTAATAAAACCCTAAGCCTCATGATCTTGAATCCATTTCTTATATTCTTGGATCCTGTTATGTTCAAGCCTATATGGAAGAATAGAAACTATTGTCACACTTGTACAATGCTCAATAATGAACTAGAACTCTCCCTTAAGATGTAAGAAAATGAAATCATCAAGTAATACATCGCTAAAATGACCCACTAAATGAGGGAACTCCACTAATTACATTCCATGGTTTCTCATAAAGAGACTCTCCAACTGTGATGTGACCCTCCAACGGCCATATATCATTGGCCCAGTTTGATCTGTATGGATATACCATTGACCCTTGTGTATATACATACCACCATTGGGAGGTGTAAAGGACACTCCATTGAAATAACAGTCCACTTGAGAATGATAATGCATAATACAATCCAATTAGTGAATGAAATAGAAACCAGTCATCTCAATGATGAAGAATCCCTAGAAGATATGACACCACCTATCTCAAGGGGGAACTCAAGAAACCATTGTATGCCATATTTGCTAACTCCCAACAGCATGTCAAGAGACACAACACCATAGAATTAATTGATTATTATACTAACACATTCCACACATTAATTATATATGAAAGAGTGAAATGAACCTATGTCTAAATGGTATGTTTTTAATGTGGAGGATACTAGGATAGTACCTCTATCTATAGGTCGCCCTACACTCTATTCTTCTAGCACAGGTTTCACTGTATACATGTAGCCTAAACTATGATGTAGTGATGTTTCTTGAATATATTTTGAAAATCCACTTTTCTGAAACATATGATTTGGGTCCTGAATACATTAGAAAAGTCCACTAATACATTGTCCATTTTGGCTAGTAGATGAACAAAACCAAACCTGACATTGAGTCATTGATCCCATACCTAAAAAAGGTGACGGTACCAATCCCCTCTCTATGGTCACCATAGAATATGAATGGATGAAATGTTGAAGGTGAACCATAACAGTGCATTCTCGGCATTCCATCAGATTCCTTTAGCACTAGGGCTTCATGTGAGCTAAACTACCCCACTGATAAAACACTATTGAATCAAAGTGTGTCACCTGGCTTGCACAACCCCCACATGTACCCTCGAATTGAAACTTTCTACTGCTTAACGAACATTCACCCTATCTCGAAACTGAACCACCCTAGCTCACATTCTCAGATTCTATAATATTATATTCTATAATTAGAGAATGATTAAAAATATCTATAACAATAGTCAAACATAATAAGTTCACAAGAAAGCAGAGAACTGGAAAAATACCATCCTAAAATAGTGTCATAGTTTTCAATCCATCACTTTTCAGAGATGGAGAAAAACACTAGATCTCAGTGAAACAAGAAGAATACTCAATATAGTTATATATTCGACTTACATATGCATGAATTTCAAGGTGTGATCCACTGTCAATGATTTTGGGAGGAAGTGGTTATAAAAATTGATCTAAAAGTCTTACAATAATCATCCTCAGTAACACTATGACTGATATATGACATTCCGCAAATGCTAGGTGGAGGCACGCAACATGTAGGTGGATGGATTGACCATACTCTCTCTAATTGTATTAGGATGGTCAAGGATTGCTTCAATAGCCTCTTACCATGACAATAAAACCTGAGGTGCACCTTCCCTGAATAAGGTGGTAGGATGGTGCTACTAAAAGCATATTTCCAGCTCTTCAAAAGTAGTGGCAGGTCATCCAGCACCCTGAAATGACAAAATAAACCTAATGAAAACATAAATAAACTAATAATATTCACCTAGTCGAAAATTAGATGGAGGTTCCTCAAGTGACACTGTTGGAGAAAGACACTACTACAAAACAATACTTTAATATTTCTAGATTCGGGCATTATCAGCACTTGAAAATTGTGGAATACCTTAGCATGGTTAAAATTCCATTGATTTTATCAGTTTTAATGACTCTCTGATAATGGGTAGCTTTATCAGTGCAAATAAAATGGCCGATAAAAGACCCCATTTTTCAGTTCTTTTATTAGGTGTTGGTAAATGGGGTCCTCTATCAGTGCCTTTAAATGCTATAATAAAAAAATATTTCTTATAACGTTTAAAAGTGGTGATCAAATAAATATTTTTCAGTTCTTTTATTTCCCCTGAAAAAAATATGATTTTTCAGTGCATTATTTGCAATGATAAGAGAATGATTTATTATAGAATTTAAAAATGATGATAAACATAGGCTTTTTCATTGCTTGTATATGCACTGATAAAGGCTACAATTATAATCACCTTTATAAGAACTGTTGAATAATACTTTTATCAGCTCATTTAGTAGAGGTGATAAACTGATAATACTACATCATAATGCTGCAGCACCCTCCATCACTAGAAATAGGTAAAATATGATACAACCAAAAACTATATTACTAGAAATATCAATAGAAAATATCAAAAATATGTTAAAACATTGAATTTAAATGAAATAAAATTTCATTCATAGCTAAATAAAAAATAAAACTTTATTATATAGTATTACAGTAGTTTTTTACTAACATTATTGTAAATTTTGAATAAAAAAGATCACATACAGTCATAATGGTAAAACAATGAGTCAAATTTATGAGTGACTGATTCGTACACACTAAAAATAATTTATGAATCATTTTCCTAATGTATAAAAAACAATTCAATTTCATTTTCTTGGTTTTTAGTTTTTTAGTTTCTTTCACTAAAATAAAGGTAAATTTTGAATAAAAATTCACACATGGAGTCATTTTGGTCACACCATGTATCAAATTTATGCGTGTATGATCCTTATACATCCCAGATGACTCATGTATCATTTTAATAATGCATCAAAACTGTAAGAATCTGTTTCTTCAATTTTCTGTATGCCACATGCTTTTAAAAAAATTCATTTTAAACTAAAAACATGAAATTTGAGCCATACAAGTGGCACCATGTGTGGTTTTGACATGAGACTAATTCATAGAAACCAAATATGAATTATAAATCATTTTACAAAATTATTTTGCCAATATGGGTGTGTTTTGTCATTTTTTTGCTAGTGACATCTTTTGTACTAATATATAAATTTTAAACTAAAAAACAGACACTTTGAGTCATACCGGTCTCACCATGCATTGGATTGAGGTGTCGTTGATCCCTATAATTGAAAAATGGTATATGTATCATTTTAAACATGTACGAAAAGAATAAAAATGTGTTTTTTTTTATTTTTGAGTAAGTTATATTTTTTTCCCTCTAATTAATGCAAATATTGATTAAAAAGGAGATCATGGAGTCATAACAGTCACTCTGTGTGTTATATTGAGGAAAGAATAATACATACACATAGAAAATTATGTATAGATCATTTTGATAATGTTCCAAAAAAATAATCATTTATTCTTAGTTTTAATTATGTTAGTTCTTTTTTCCACTAAATTTAATGTCAATTTTGAATAAAAATGCACACTTAGAGTCATACTGGTCATTCTATACATCAGATTGAGGTGTGGATTATCCGTAAAATGTCTTAGATGTTGTATGTATAGTTATAGTGAAGTAAAAAAACAATTGTAAATCTTTTCGTAGTTTTTCGTATATCAAATTATTTTTTCACTAAAATGAATGTCAATTTTGAAAAAACAATGATACACATGGAGTGATAATTGTCACACCATGTGTCTTGTTGAGGCATGGTTGATACCTACAAATCCGTAATTACTCCTGGATATTTTTACTTATGTATCAAAAAATAAGAATGTGTTTCATTAGTTTTGAGTACACCAAATGTGTTTTTAACTAAAATATCATTTTAAAATGGAAACATGCACTATGAGCCATACACATGGAATCATGTGTGGGTTTTACATCAAATAATTCATAAATTTTATAATTTAATTATGAATCCTTGTCCCAAATTACGATGAAAATCCATTCATGGTTTCTTAGCTTTTAGTGAGTTATAATTTTTTGTATTTAAATGTAAATTTTAAACTCGTAACAGACACCTGGAGTCATACCTATCACACCATTCATCAGATTGATGTTCAAATGATCTCTATACATAGAAAATTATTTATGGATCATTTTCAAAAAGTAAGAAAATAATATGAATGTGTTTTCTCCTCATTGAGTATGTTATTTATTATTGACACTAAAATTATTATCAATTTTGAATAAAAAGACACACTAGGAGTCATACTGATCACAATGTGCATCGAATTGAGGAAAAAGTAATCCCTATATGCCCTAAATAATTCAAAGATCATTATTATAAATTACTAATGAATTATTAATGTGTTTTATTAGTTTTCCAGACGCCATATGTTGTTTTTACAAAAAAATTTATTTTAAACTAGAAACAATCATGTTTAGCCATAATGGTGACACTGTATGTGGGATTGACTTGAACTAATTCATAAACCTCAAAAATTAATTAAGAACCATTTTCCCAAATTATCATGGAAATTAGATATTTTTTTTCTTATTTTTTAGTGAGTGACACGTTTTTTTATTAAAATGTGAATTTTAATTTGATAACAGACACATGGAGTCATACTGGGCACACCATGCAATGGATTGTGGTGAGATTGATCCCTACACATCACACATGATGCAGGGATCATTTTCCTAACATTTAAAAATAAACTGATTTTTTTTATTATGAAAGTTTATTTTTAACTAAAATTAAAATCATTTTTTAATACAAAGATTCACATAGATTTAAAACAGTCACAATGTGCATTGGATTGAGGTTCAGCTCATCCCTAAACATAAAAAATGAAATATGGACCATATTCCTAATGTAAAATAATAATAATAATGTCTTTTATCAATTTTGAGTATGTTGATTATTATTTTTCAATAATATTAAGGTAGATTTTGAATAAAAAGATGTACTTCGAGTTATACTAGTCACACCATGCATTAGAATGAGGTGAGACTAATCCCATAAGGACCCAAATGACTCAAAACTCATTTTATTAAAGTATCAAAATAATTATAGTGACATTACATAGTATTTATTGTATCATGTGTCTTTTTTACTATTTATTTTTAAATAGAAACATGAACAATGGCTCTTATCATAAGTGACATGAATTGTGAGGACTTTTGGAAAACATTTCTCAGACATAATCATAGTATACAATTTATTCTACTATAATAACCCACAATTGTATTGTTTTCAATCCATTTTTTATTATCATCTTAGTCCTCGGTTTCCACCTTGGTCATCACCTCTGAATCCTCCATCAAATAAATCTCTGATTCCACCTCCACAATTACATAGAAATTATATTTTTTACTCGTAATTTCATATAAATAAAATGATTTCCCCCATTTTTATTCTGCGTGAGAAAAATATAAAAAATAATACATAAGCATTCTAACACTTTTTCTTCACACCCCTAATATCATTCAATAGTTATAACTTTTAAAATATCATAAACATATAATGTAATCCCCTAAATTTATTGTCCATAAACATTCTGAAATAAATTACACTACCCATTGATCTCTAATAAAAATTATTTCTTATTTTGAGTAACTCTATTGTCTAAAATCATAATAGAACTGATAAAATGCAGAAAAAATGATCATTAAATATATTTAATGAAATGGTAATTTCATTCATAAATTACCTTTTTGGTGATGTTGGTCCATTCAGGTTTTATTAATTTTCTCATAAATTTTTAAACATAGTATCCACAACAGATTTTATTATCTTGTTTCGGACACTATATGAACATTTTCCCAAATTAGTAAATTATTTTTATATGTTATTATAGTTATAGAATATTATATATACTTTAATTTCCTTCTATTTTTCTTAATCAATAGGATTTATCATTAAATAAACTGTCATCCTTTCATGATCTAGCTTATAATGACTGATTTCCCTATCAAAACAAAATTCTGCTTAAAAAATGACTAACCTATTAATTTAATTTCAATAGATTTATTATTGATTTTAGTTTATTAACTATTCAAAATACACCTCATCTGTGGTCTGTTGGTTGAATATCCATCCATTTATTTCAAAAAACTAAATATTTAAGGTGTCTATATTGACTATTATTAGCATCCAGTGCCTCCTAAAAAACAAAAAAAATTATGAAATGATTAATTTTAAATTATAATTTATGTTATTAGATTGTTTATTTTTAAAACTAACAATTAAGAATAAAAAAGAGTCTATCGTATGATTATTTTTCTATTAAATGATTTCAGTAGACTTATTTTTCTTGTTATTTTTTTCCTTATTGAATGTAAATTCAGGTGTCGAAATGATACATGGAGTAGTGAATCCATGTCCTTCTTCTCCAGATCATTCCTTTATATAGTTATAATATAAACTCTTGTACAAAATATGAATAGTTATTAACTCTAATAATCACATTTAGATCACTATTTGAAAAAAAAAATTGAATTTTTTTATGTATGTATTAAATACTGAGATTCCTAGCCATTCGTGCTTGAGAATCTCAGTTAGAGTCTAGAGACCAATTATATATATGTTGTAATGTCCATATATTTTTTATTCATATTCAATGTACGAAATAGTTTTACCATTAAATATGGTCATAGTATAATGTTGTAATGATAGCAAATGTTTCTATGAAACTTAATGGGAGAAGTTACTCTCAGAATGTTGTTTTTTTCCGTGTTGTATAATTTGATTTTCATGATTTGAAATTTTGTTTCTCCACCGCTTTATAAATTTATAATACCAAACCTCACATTAGACATTTTTTAAAAAATTATTAAATATGTTTCATATTAGAAAATATGTTAAAGAAATACCTCATTAATCTTTATATGATTAGATGTCCATTCTATGAATGCTTCAATTGCAGCATTAACCGTTGTAATAACTGGGCCATCAATTGGAATATACAACTCAACAGTCGGCTTATAAACTACCTCTATACACACTTTCATTTGACATATTTGTAGGGTTTTATTCTTTATCTGGTCTTCTATGATATTATACATTGTACACATCTCAACATAGTGGCACGTGGGTGTTGATAGATATAATCCAAATACAATTCCACCCTGCAAAATTTTAGTAATATCAAGTAATTGTAAATTTTTTTATTCAAATTTATGAGAAATTGTTATGAAAAAATTGATTAAATTAGGTAAGGAATGCAGTTTGGGGGAATGAATAGCCTAAAATGTAGTGAGACATTTGGTTCATGTGCGGAACATTTCTCAATAGTTGGTTCTCTTTGATCCTTTATTATACATTGGTCTGCTGAACTGGTCTGGAAAATAATATCTTCAATTGATTCTATTTGTTTCTACAATCATCTCATCATACTATATACATCTTCATGTGGATTTATTTTCATGAAATATGTTCATGTAAAGTCTCCAAAACCCTATCAATTAATGTGACCATATTACTCAGGCCGCTTCAATGTGACAGAAAGTCGAATTTCTTCTAGTACAGTAATTTCTAATTCATATGTCTAAACTATATAAAAAATATGACTATACTTATTTTTTTTGTTATATTGTTATAAATAATAATGAATTACAATTATATTATAAGTAAACATGATTCCCATAATTCTTTTTTGATTTCAAAAACTAATATACCCTTATTATTTACCTGATCCTCCTTCCATAGAACATGATGTGGCCAAGATGTGGATTCATATTTTAATTCATCAATTTGCATATAAACCAAGGAACATATGTTGACTTAGATCACATAATTAAACATTAATATTTGATTAAAAATAAACACTAATTTATTTTCTAATGAATTTTACCCCATCCTTCCTTGCCGATAGGGTTACGTCAGTTTCGATGCACGATATTTATTTTCAACAGCCTATTATTTTATAATAAATTAAATTTTTTGAATCTAGTTTGATAAAATAAATAATATCAAATAATATATTATCAAACACAATTCATCTAAAATGATTTCACATTACAATGATTACAGAAAACAGTAGATGTTTTTGGCATTATAATGTGTTCATAACTAAGTGGTGGGTAGGGATTTTGTTCTCCTAATCATCCTTAAGATGTAACTTCATCAGAAGAGTTTGGAATCCTCTATGGGAATTTCTAGTTTCTATTAAGACAAATTTCATAAAAAATATTCAAAAAATAAAAAATCATCAGGGAATATTGAAAACATAATCAACATTTATCATATAATTTTTCATTAAAATAATGAAAATATATTGTATCATTTCCATTATATAATTCAAATGGATTTCCTTCATTATTGGCTGGACACAACACCACGATTCATTATCAACCGGACCATTCATCCTCATTGTGATGCCAATATAAAAAATTAATGTTGTCCTTTTAGGTTAAATAGGTTGTACATATTAATTCCAACCAACCTCAAATTTTATACACTAACTTATTCCCTAGATAATTTTATTCAAATTTGTGGTTCTACATCATTGGTGTTTTTTCATCAACATATTGTTCACCCCCTAATAATTCCATCAATGCATCATCAAAAGTCAGTTCTTCCTTGGTATTTGTAACATAATCAGGTTTTGAATACATTGTCTTCTTGATTAATAAAACTTTTAATTTGTATTCAATTACGAAAATATAATACAAACCATGCATAAAAGTCCCAGTTTCTTGCATCTGTCATGATAATTTTGATCTTCTTAAATAGAGATATAATATTTCTATATAATAGTACAACTAACCATCACAACATTTATATAATCCTTCTTCAGACACCTGATTTCCTTCCATATCTTCAATATGTATTTAAGGATACTTATTCCCTCTTTTAGACTAGGCATCCTCCCATCAGTATTTGGGAGGTATTTCATCAATGAAATTTAGAACCACAATAATGGGGGCTGGGAGAATTTGAATGACTGGGTGCAATCCATCATCTCAAGATGGAAGGAAATAATGAGTGCAATTATTAAATTGTCAGAGGAACCTACACTAATGCAATAACTAAAAAATCTACTCAATTGAAGATTAATTGGAATACATCCACTCTAATGGTCTTGAAGAAATGAATCTTACCCTACCTATATTGGACATCACTTCTGTGTACTCAAGTGTTCCTCACCTTCTAATTATCCATATTTTCTAAATCCACCATAAGACCCCACCTATAATATACATCTCTTTAAACGGTGAATTTTTCAACTAATGATCAATCTTGATCTATATTTTTTCTCTTATAAATGAAATTAATCTATTGAATGAAATCCTAAATTTATTATTATGTTATATTAACATTAAATCTAATAGGAACCACAGATTCATCCCATCGTTAAATGTTATACCACATAGCTGGATGTAGATATACAAATTCCTCTATGGAATGAGGATCAATATAAGTTATAACATACAAATAATGTTCATTGCCTCCTTCAAAATGACAAAGAGGGTTTAGAGTGGTCACATATTCAATATTAATGTATAGATTCATATAATATTCCTCTTCCAAAAAATAATAATCATTCAGAAATATTTCCAAAATAATCTATATTAAATGTGATCCTAATTCCCCATTCTCTCATTCATTTAATTTTTAATAAGTATTTTCATAATTTATATATAATTTCAATTATTATAGAAGAATTATTTTAAATATTAGTATTAAAAAACAAACTAATATTATCAATAAAGGGGGTTACTAACTAAACACAATCAATTAATATGTTCTATAAACCAAATCATCACTAATAAGTAAATATTAATGAATTATTTAATCACTATTCATGTTTATATTAATATAAATTTATAATTTATTCTAAAAAAACTCATAAAAACATGAAATTACATATATTTTTAATGATTTATCGCATTCATCTACTAAATAAGAGACATGAGACTCATGAAGATAGGTCAAGAACAAATAAAAATATACTTCCAGAATTGATAAGGATAAACCAACATTCTATAAGAATAATTAAATAATACCACAAATTATGCGTCCCATTCTAAAATTGCATCAAGACCCTCAACACAACTACACAATTGATGAAGGGTGTATCCAAACAATGAGACTTTTCATGGAAAAAAACCTATAAAAATCAATAAAATAACCAATCACTAGATTCATAAGTCTCGGAAAACTCTAAATCCAGAAAATAAGGATCGTAAGATTTGGTTAGATAAATAAAGATTCTATGTTCCCTACTCGATTTAGACTCTCAGTACAGATTGATACAAAAAAAGACTCCACCAAATGAAGGGATAAATAACTCTTTTGTCTATCTATGGAGAAAAACCCTGTATTATTTTCTTTAATAATTATTGGATGAAAAATTAAAATGACACTAGACATGAACTCTATTAGTTATTTTTGAGTATACCAATCTAAATAGTCCCTCTATGACCACATCATAAATCCGAAATTATAAACACAAAAAAACCCACATCAAAAAATTATCAAACAATTTTTTTTTAAAAATAATTATTTTAATGAATAGTTTAAAAACACTACACTATATTAAAAATAAATCAAAGTCATTTTTACTGTTTATTAAAATTTAAAAACATTTTTAAGTAAAGCTGGTTCATTTCAAATAATTTCCATAAAATGTTTAATTTTTTACAGAAACTTTTTCTCAAAACCCATAATGAAATCATCTAATTTTTAAAATACCATGTATGATATAATAAAAACATTCTAAAATAAACTATTAAAACTATTTATAAAAATATCATTTGATTAAAAAATAAGGCAATCCCAATTTAACCCTATTTTATTTAAAATTTCAAAACACCACATAATACTTGATAAAATTTATTTTAATAACGTCAAACAACCCCAACAACTCTTCAATACACCATATTTCCAAGATCAATGAAATCCAAAAATCTCTTACAACTAATTGTAAATTTAAATACAAATTATCATATCAAAAACATCAAACTGATGAAAATCGTAATCAAATATCAAGACTTAATCCCATTGTTCCTTGGAAAATAATTTCTCTAAATGAACCAAAATTTGTGACACTCTCTTCATCATGTACCTCTATAGTTCCACCAAATAAACTCCCCAATACCCTTACTATTAAAACAATAAATCACACTTCAAAACATAGGAACTCGGAAGAATAGAATTTCAAATACCATTGTTCATTAATGATCCAAATTCATGTGTCAATGCTAATGGATATGGATTAGATGTTTAAGAAATGGTTTAACCACTTCAATGTTAAAATAAAATAAATGTGATCATTCTATAAATCCAACATTACCATTTCAGTAGCATGTGGTGAGAAATCTATTTTATTTATCCATACTAGACCATACACCTATGTTGACTAATCTTTCCATATGAAAACATCATTCTATTTCTTCAAAACTATTGTCTACAGTGGGAAAATATGAAACAGAACCAATATTTGTATTTTAGTTTCGAGGAGAAGTGATGTATGGTTTTTCATTTTTAATTATTGTGCAATAACACAAAATGAGGAACCCAAAACATCAAACAATGATAGAAGAAAAGTGGAAAATAAATTATATTAGATTATATCATTGATTAATCTTAGGGAATGTAGACGGGTTGCATCAGGAGCAAAGGAGTCCAATCATAGCTTAAGAATGGTGACTGATTGAGTCATGGTTATGGTTTCTTCAAATATATTGGTGAATGTATTAATAGATTTTTCCAGAAAAGCACTGATAAAGATCACTTTTATCCATGCTAAATAAATATGTGTTGATAAAAAATATATATATCATGGAGTTTTTTGTACTGATAAATTTTGATCTTTATTATCCCAAAAAATCTTTAATAAAAAAATATTAATTTGTTATAATGTTTTGGCACTATAATATTAAATTTTTTAGCAGTGCTTTTTTAGCCATGATAATAATAGGTCTTTATTATCACTAAAAAACATTGATAAAATTTTTATAATTATACATATTTAAGTAAATTTATTAAAATTTTATAATTATTAAATAAATTATTTATAATTTTATTAATATTGACAAAAATAATTATAATTTCTTAATTTTATAAAAATATTTAAATATTTTAGAATATTTATAAAAATACCTATTAAAAATTTATTTTCATTTATTTATAATAATTATTTATTTATAGTAATTATAAATATAATAAATTTACATTTATAGGTATATTTATATATATAAAATTATTTATAAATTTATTTTTAACATTATTATTGGATATATAATTTCAAATACATTCATTAAAAAGGGTTTGTAATTGAATAATTCAGAATGAGCAAACATTAAAAATATTGAAAAAATTGATCGTTTTTATTATTAAAATTTAATTTTTTAAAAAATATTGATATATATATATATTGATGTTGATGAATAAATTATTAAAATACTAAAACATAGTAAATAAATATATAAAAATAAATATTAGAAAATGATCAAATTCAAAAATAAAATAAAAAATAAACATTATTAAAAATGAATACACTAAATGTATTATTAAAAAAATTACTGATTTAAAAAATAATATATATTAAATGTATCAGGTTAAAATGTAATAATATAATATTCTACAATTTGAATTAATTACATAAATATTAGGTATAATTTTTTCTATATATTGCATAAATATATTTGTGTGTGTGTTTGTGTATAAAAATGCATTAATAATCATATATGTATATTAAATAAATGCAACACACAACATTTGATATGAGTTAAATTGAAAGATCAATCAATATTAAAAATTATTAAGATATTAATATGTTTATAATTAACATTATATATATATTGTACTTATTCATTTTATATATCTATATAAAATATATAATATTTATTAATATTTATAATCTATCTATATATGTCTGTATATTAAATTTATTATTTTTTATCAACAATTATTTGAAAAATAAAATGTTTCATACATAGCTTTATATATTAATTACTTTATTTGTTTAATTTATCATTTTATTCTGTACTTTCATAAAA
Source organism: Viscum album (assembly GCA_963277665.1). Classification (NCBI taxonomy): domain Eukaryota; kingdom Viridiplantae; phylum Streptophyta; class Magnoliopsida; order Santalales; family Viscaceae; genus Viscum; species Viscum album. The sequence continues at coordinate 878,848,332 of OY728148.1, read as the reverse complement.
TTTAAAAGGTTTTAATGATCAGTGCTATAATAAGGATCAGATTAATGTCTCCTTTTATCAATGAAAAAAAAGTGTTGATAAAGGGACGCCTTTTTCAGTGATTATTTTAGTGATGATAAATATGAACTTTTTTAGTGAATTTTCTAGCACTAATAAATTCCAACACTATTATAGGTGTATTTTGTAGTGCTAAAAAGGGTGGATCATAATGTACTGCCTCTAGAGTGTGTTTAGCTTACAACATTAGGACATCATGGTGGAATTACTCTACTATTTCCTAGCACACGCCGTAGATATGATTTATAATAGATATAGTTAAAATATTAGGAATGTAGATAAATAAGGATAGGTACAAAGCCTGCCCATTAGCATAACACACATGACAACGTGCTCCTAGATCTAGGCTTAGATAAGAAGAAGATACCTGGGATGGATCACAAGAGACACGGCCTATAACCCATTTCCAAGGTAAGGTTAAGTCCAAGCTCTAATATTTCACATATTTAAGGACTATTTCATTTCAATGGTGTCATTCATTTTAATTAATTAGTTTTTCATCCCCTTTTTTAATGGTTAAAATAGATGGATCGCCATTCTAGTTTATAAGGGCCCATGCACCTTATAAAATGATATTTGATGTCCACTAAATCTAATTTATAATGTAATTATAAAAGGTAAATTTGCACATTTCTATATTTATAACAACCAATCACTATAATAAATAGAAGCTAGGCCTAACCAAAATCACATGAAAGATGGAAAATTAATGCTAAAAAATATATATGTCATGGAAATATGGATGAAATTTCATTCCAATAAAGTAGAGTATCATGTATGCATTAATATTCCATTGTATCATCCGGATGAAGTAATATAAATCATCAATTCATCAATTGAAATATGATAACATCATAAAAGAAGCGTGTCTCCCAATGGTGAAGTCATATCAACCATTAATGTAATAATCAATAAATAGAATTGTCTAACCGTGTAATTTGTGTTTCCCCAGTACAATGGTTAGCTACATCCCAGAATAGGGTAAATTCCCAATTCTAATTTTCTAGTGTCCAATATAAACAAAAACAGAAATAAAAAAAGCAAAATACGCTCTAATAAAACTTGTTATCATTCTACCATGAATGCCATAAAAATGTGAAATGAAATGTTGGCTATATAACCTCACACATACCTCCCTAAATGCGAGAGGCGTCCAACTAGCAGTGAAACCCCGGGGTATGTCTATGGGGGAAAACTATTCCCATATAGATAAATGGTTTCAAAATAGTATGAAAATGATAAAAAATATATGATGTAAATATATTATCAGGAAGAAGCATAAAAATAAGAATTAAAATTCAATGTTGAATAATAACAAAAAAAAGAGAATAACATTAGTAAATATAAAATATGAGCATGTTGTCATGTGCCTATAAAAAAGGAATGTGATTGTAGGGGAATAGAGCTACAAGAATATATAATATGCAATAAATAACTAAAAAAATCATAAAAAATTCAGAATTGTATCTCCATAATAGGCTTGGTCTTCATCCCCAAAAGTCCATCCTATGGAAGCTAATAAATCAATTATTAGGAGCCACACCCCTCCAATTACCTATACATATGTTATAATGTCTACTCACATACCAAATGGTGTTGTAGTAGAGTGTGAGATATAAATCATTGTAGGATGGAACAAGTGGGGTCTTGGCAGATCCATTTCAAGCTATGTATCTATGATGTGTCTAATATATAGTAAATACATATAAATAATTAAATAAAACATAAATCCATGATCTGGGTTCCTAAATGGAAACCCGTACCATACCTCCTACTTTGGCATAAGCCAATAGTCTAAATGAAGTACCTGTGAAACTCATAATATTAATTTAATGGGTATTGTAAACAACGGAATCCAGGAAGGTATACCCCCATTCAATTTCATTTACTTCTGGAAAAATATAAATATCAGAGTATAAGTTCTTATGATATTGATAATTACAAAAGATGCATCATATATAAAATAATAAAATCCAAAAATACATAAATTCATATTGTGGAGTCTTATCCCATCTATGGTGACAAAAAATAATCCCAACAGTCACTATGGAACATCCAATAATATCATTATCATCGAATATATCAAAGAAAACCCATACGATGTACATTATATCACACAAGACATTGTAAATTTGAGCCCATACCAAGTATCTCAAATAGTGGGAACAAGTATAATCCAATTCATGGTGTATAAATCTTTCAAAATGGTTCTATCATCACTTTATCCCCCAGGTAATCTACCTCACTCATGAGTATATGTAAATCTACATGAAAATCTTTACCTGGAAAGACAATGTATCCTTCTAAGCGCTTCAAAAGTATACAACCAATCACAGTGAGCCTACACATAGAATACTTAACTTGGGACCAATTTTCACTCATGACCCCTAGCGAGTGATAATTGAAATCAATCACAAATAACAAGGAAAATAATTGAAAATTTCATGCTGATAGATAAACATATCAATACAACTACTAAAAATCTATTCAAATATAGAAATTTGAACCATAAAAAGTCATGAGACAATAATAAGATTGATATGAACAATCTACAGTGTATGACCACTATGAAACATGAAATATGTGTAAGAAAAAGTTTATAATCATAGTCACATGGAATTAATATTCCTTTAATCACATTTCATTGATCAATTTTAAATAATCCAAGATAATAAGGTTTACTAATAAATACAATCAATTCAGTCAATCCTAATAGATTAAAAAAATAAATATTATGTCTTGAAAAGGTACGTGGAGTTGGGTATAACATGAAAGAAATAAAATAATGTGGTATGAAGCAAGGTATTCATCGATTGATAGTGGAAAAATAAGCACAAGAAATTGAATTATAAAACATGAGGAACCAATCTTAAGAACAACCATATGGTTCACAATTTTTTGAATATATTTATTATGTTTAAAGAATTAATACATGGGACAAACTCATGTATATCAATTTACAATAATTGAATTTATATTTTAATTTATTTAATTTATATAAAGCTCAATTGGAAATGTTTTCTTCAATTTTAAACATGTGAATATAGACCATGGAGGGCTGACACACCCAAATGGGTGGCCAATAATGAGGCATACATCCCTCATATGGGGTTAATTATAATGTAATGTCACAAAAGTCATGTAAATCTACATTAAATATATTATTTAACAAGAAAAAATCATTATCAGAAAATTCTTTTGAGTGGAACAACAACACAACATATAAAACGTGACAAAGTGAATTCAAAGAGTATAGACCCCCAACATCAATGTTATATCACCCCACTCATCTATTTTCAATGTTTGAATCGACCTAAAATGAAATAAATAATAAGAATTTTCAAATACTAAATAATATGGTAAAAATAGGTTGCACTAATACAATGAAATAGATCGAGGAGGATTATACCAATGGATGGGTGAAAAAGGTAGAGAATATCAATAAGGTTCTATAGAATCCAATGTTAATGGAAGTGGTTGTGAAATGAGGGAGATATTTTAAAGCCCCGTTTATGGTGATTAATAACATCATGAATGAAGGGTGAGTAAGAATCATCACGAGTGAAGGAAGAAAGGAGGAGGTTTAATATTTCATTAAGGGTAGTTTGGGAATTTCTCCTATATAAAAGGGGTCACAATGTTTGGACATAAATTTGGCCAAAATGTGCACCAACCAAGTGGGACCTCACTATCTAATGTCTACTGGTGGATGCAAGGCCATCCACTCTAGGTCACATGCTTACAAAAAAACTATGTGGTCAACTGCGACCCATTATTTGTAACTGCATGGTTTAGGGATACTATACGGGTTGGGATGCACGATTTACTATAATCGTGTGGCCCAGCCTACGACTTACCGTTTGGGGGATTCGAGCCATGAAGAAGCACCAAACACACCCAAAACAACCACTAACCTCATAGGAATCTTTATTGGGTTATTTTTAAGGAATTTAAACAAAAAAATAAAATGATATGTACCTTTAGATAAATCTCGAATGATACATAAATGGGTCTCATAGTGTATAATCCAACTGGTCAATGCCATCACATCTTCTATATTTTTCTATTGTATTTTATCATATCCATTAATCTATACATATATAAATTTTCAATATTTAATTATTATGTTAATAATGGTTGTAATTATTAATAGTAAATCAGATCGAAAAGCCTATGATGGTCCAAAATAACCCAGGTATTTCATGTTATTTCAATGATAGTAAAGAAGATTTATAATTAAAATGTAATTTCATTTATTAGAGTTTAGATAAATATTTGACCAGAATATGTGAGTGATTGAGATGTGATTATAGTATCATACATGTTTTTTGACATCATGCTACTGAATGATGTTTCATCCCATTATATTAGGGTGTTCTTAGCCATTCAGGGCTCTTGTTTGCTATTATTTACTATATGTGATACATTTATTGAAATATCTATTTTTAACGGCTATTGTTATATATATTATGTATCTATATCCAATGTGATCCTTATATGATTTTTTATTTCATGAGTATGTAATATATCATGTTTCCAATATTAATATTGATCATATCTTTTTTTATGCTGTTACCGCTTTATATGATAACATGATATGTTTGACCATTACATGCTCTACCATTTTATGTTTAATTACATAGATTTTTGACAAATGTATTCAAAATTTGAAATAGATGGATCCTCATGATATTATCGTACCCTAGAGGATGTGTTCACATTTCATGTGATGATATTGATTTTGGACCTTATGACATGATTTTGTCTTGAAAACCTTGAGGCGAGACCCATAGAAGTGGAAGCAATGGTTTGATGGGCTTATAAACTACCCCACGAGACATTATCAAGATAATTTTCCATGAATCCTACCCCAATGTAATTTTTTAATAAGATATCCTTGTAAAATTACCTTTAATGGAGTTAAGATGTGACGATAGTGTTTCATGATCTAAATGGATTATTTAAAACTACTGAGAGTTATGTTCTCCAACCATGTGTCCAAATATTTATCACCTTTAACATCCATTATGAATATCCATTTGACAGTGAGATGAAGTACGTATGGTTAGTGATTGTGGATGATTGTATAGCGTAATATATCCCTAAGTATTCTCGGTTTTTTATATATTTACATTTCATATATACACATGTATATGACTATGATGTCTATAGATTATTAGGGAGAACATACTTGGTTTATATACTCGCAAATTGAACTAGTGCCTCTGTGTGAATTCATACCTTACCATTTAATTTCAGGATGAGCATAGAGATATTTCGTGGTTAACGATATTGATCATGGTGAGTATGTGGTTATTAGGACTATTTTTGGATCAATGTGTCATTCACTCAAATGAATTCTTTATCACCAGTTACATCTTGGGAATATCTGTATATATGATCGACCCTTTGAATTAATATTTATTTTCATGGGTTAAAAGAGTGATTTATATAATGTTATGTTTATTGATAATATTTAAATCATTTGGAAAATTGTAAGTTTAATTATTTTTCATATTTATCCTCTGATTTACATTGATTGGAGGGTATAATTTTCACATGAAATACCATAGACAATAAGTACAAGTTAGTAACCTATTGAATATGATGAGGCCCACTTGATGTCTTGTGGTACTTCATCCCAGACACATTTATTTTCTATAAGGATTTCGTTTGGTGATATGCATATTTAGGGGGATTCTTGGGAAATATAGATGTTTCAATATTATAAGGATAAATCAGTTTGGGTCAATGTAATTTTTTTCATTTTTTTAAACCGTGGTGCGAGTGTAATTAGATGAAAAGTGGAAGAGAATGGATCAAGAGATAGATACATGTATAGTGTTAATCTAGTTGGGGTTCAATATCAAGGAGTAGCATTAGAGTAACCCTGTGGTGGGGATCACAACAAAGTTTGTCGTAATATGTAATATATATATTCTATCGATGTGTAGAGATGATAATATCATTTATATTGTGGAACATGTGTCACTATGGTCCTTTTTTTGCATGGTTCTCTATGAAGAGTAGATGATCATGCATAGTCATTGAATTCAGTGATGACCTGTCTACGGATGGTGTCAATATCGATACAGATACACCTTTGGGAGAGTATCATATTGGTCATGGGTGAATGAAACTTTTTTGTGGATTGTGGAGTTAATTAATTTACCCAATAAATGGTCATAGTGACATGAGAAATATATATCTTATGTGAATATATGTGGATATAGTTCATTATTAAGAAAATAATATCATATTTGGATATGTAATTATCTAGATTTTGGATGTAACCATCATACATGGGTTGAGGTGGAATGAATCATGTAGACATTTGGTTTAGTTTTGCATTGGTCTAGGTAATAAATCTTTTATATTGGTGCTTGTGGAATAAAATAAAACTATAATATCTAAACATGGATTAGGTTTCCATGATTATGGTCTGATAATGCAATAGTACCTTCAGTTGATAAGGATTTATGGCAATGATTTTCTATAGAAACCCATATATGATGTCATGATATTTCAGAAAGGTCGGTGTGTTTGGTATTAGAGTTTGAGGTTCATAATCCAGGAATGTTTTATATTAATTTAAAAAACATAACCAATGATGTTTTATTATGAAAAATCTGTTTGGTTTGATGGAAATATAAGATTTGTGAGGATGAGAAGTATGTTATTGGGAAGAATTTAGCGACCCATGTTTCTATGTTTGAATATTCCAATTGAAATTTTATCTTTTTCTATTTTATGTGAGAATTTTTATGTGGAATTATTTTTTGGTTTATTATTGGTGTTACGTATAGTTTTTTATATATTTATAAGGTTACATGGTAATATTTTACCCAAACCATTTTGAATCACCAAGAAACCATGTGGATAATGGAACAGGTTCTAAGCGTAGATCATGATTAAGATCCACAATTATTAAAAAGTAAATCATAACCTTAGAAACTACATCATAAATTATAGTGTCAAAATTATTTTAGGCCCATGGTTCGAAAAATATGAAACCAAACGTTTCGAGGGATCATGAGATATAAAAATCTTGTCTTTCTTGGTGTACGGTATGTAAACTATTTGGAAAAACTTTTTATGTGTTTATGTATGTGTGTTACAATATGAAACTATATTAAATGACCATTAGCCCTTTATTTTCATTATTTTTTCAACCTATTCTATATTTCATTAAATAATATGTTCATTGATGGATTCCCTAGATAATTCTACCCATTTTTTCAATGGATTTAGATCGATAAAATCAAAAAAAAATAGGTTCATGCGTCCCTATCCTTCATTATTCATGCTCATATGAGATCCTCTATTTTACCATATAGTGGAGCCTCATATCTAGTTGTTGAGGGAAGAATATTATATCTTGGAATTCATATATTTTATTAATCTTTGATTTGTGATATTTCATATTTTGATATAGCATGTTTGAAGTTCTTCCTTAATCAAATTTCAAATTTATCATTGGTGGAAAATCAACAGAGCATAGTATCAATCCATGATGTAGGTTGACCCTTTCACACTCAATCACATAGGAATATACATATGGGATCTCATGTTGGAATCAATATTTCTTTTGTGTTTTCTCTCATGATTTCATGGGTTCGTGTATTAAATGGATAGATTGAGAGACCTTAATAGTATGAAATGATGTGATCATGTGGCTCTAGACAATGATAAGGGAATTTTCGAATATATAGTTTTCTTCTATCATTTGGAATCTATTTATTCATGATGAAATATTTTCATTTTACCTGAATAGTTTCATTGGATGGTATTTATGTTAGTAATTATATTTGGATGGTATACACAATATACCTTAAATCAGAATGGATCTAATGAAGCATGATCTCTTGGATGAATATGTGCATACCCTTGTTTCCATTTTGTAGTATTTTTAAATTGATATGAATGTTAACTAATATAGTTCTTTGGGGTTACAATCATTTATTTGGTTTCCCTATAACAATTACGATACTATTTTGGTGTTGCAACTGAATGTTAATCTATTTTCATTTTACTACAACAAATAACACATTACTTTATGTTATAACTATTTACATGAAACTTATATTTTGGGACCATGTATGTCTAGAATATTTATTGAAGAAACTTGTTGGGCACCAAGTATTAGGAAACTAATATATGCTCTGGTTTCATCATGTGAAGAGGATGGGAGATAGTACTTTGGATTGTAGACCAAGGTTAATTTTTAATATTTTGTAATATTATATTGAGTAATATGTGTGATTCTATAACATGAGATGTTTGTAGAGTGGTAGGATAAAATATCTGAGAGGGAATGTTGATTATTATGTTGAAACGATATTAAATGGAATTGTTCTAATGACCAGTGTTGTATGAAATTGTAGTAAAAATTTAGTTACCATTTTGGGATGTAATATACTGTTATTTCATAATGTGACACTTTTTTGATGTGGCATGATTGACTATCTCTTCAATGCATGTATCCCTTGAGTAATGTTAATAATTTTTGATTAATTGGTTTTGAAATGTATTTTTTCTCATTTTTGATGTTGATCAAATGTATTTGTATATTCCTTATGATTATCAAGATGAAAATTTATGTTACTATTTTAACTGATCTATCCTATTATGTTTAATTACAATTATATTGGAGTAAATTCATTGTTATTTTATACATATGGAAAGTCATGACAAGGTTATCCCAAAGAGAGGGTGTTCCCTAAATGTATTATGATGATGAAGTTATAAATAAGAAAATGTTAGGGTCATGATAACGGTGACTCTAGACCTGTGGAAGTGGAATGAGGTTTATGTAGGCCTTGTGGTCGGAACTAAAACCCAACATCGAGATAAAATGAAATTTTTTCATATCAAGATGTAGTGTAGAATATGATAACCATGTGCCTTGGCCCATGATGGTGGTGGGATTTGATGTCATTGTGGACTACTTTGACTCGATGACTATTGATTAATAAGAGTTATTTTCACCATCATTTTAATTACCACTTAGTCACTTTTGTTGTTCTTCAAGACTGTCCTTTCAGAAAGAAGATGAAGCAGGCATGGTTGGGGTTTTTGGTGGATTTGTTATAAAATTATACATTGATGTATGATTGTTTATTTTCCCATTTACATTACATGAATACACACATGTATTGCTATATTGATTATAAAATTACCATTCACATTAGAAGTGTGTGATGGTACATTCCTTGCATTTATCTTTGTCATGATTGATTATAAATCTGAGATTTACATGTTGAAAAACACTATGAAAAAAATAATTGAATTGAATAATACTTAAAATGTATAAATGATGGAATAAAACCACACGATTATAACATATTATTTATATTTAATTCATGAAAATTAATAAATATCCCTTTAGAAATTTCTTCTCCATTGATGGATCTAAATGCTGATATATGTTGTAAAATCATTGCATTGTATGAATCACGGGTAGATTTTCTCTAGCAGTGATCTATACAAGGTCCAAAAACATCTTAACATCACCATTTCAATGGTTGGGGTGATTCAATTATAGATCCTAACCCGTTTGTTTTTTGTCTTAGATTTCCTTGAGAATCGCATCCAAAGGATTATTCTTCAACACTATAGACATTAGAGTGGAAGGTGGATAATGTTCTCATACCATTCATGGGAGTGTTCTTAGATAAAGGACCTCTCTAATGATTCAAATGGATACTCTAAATATCATTGTTCATATCTAAATTAATTGGATCTATTGAATGATAATTTAATTGGGTTTATATACCACTAGTTTTAGAAATAAATAATTGTACATATACCCTTAAATATTTATTTAATTCTTATAGAACCCCATGACAATAATAATTATTATTTTATTTTTTTCATGACATGTGACAAACTCATGAATTAAATTAAATATTGTTTATTCAAAAAATATTAAACATATATTATTTCCCACAAAAAAAATTAAATTCTTGTCTATCCACCCCCACTATATTTATCAATCCTCAAATAATTACTATTAATTTAAAAAATAAATATCATTTATTTATTCACTAAATAAAAAAGTAAATATTATATCCACATTATAACTAATAAATGTTTATTAAATATTTTTCTCACAACATTTTCTCCCAAATAAATGGTGACAAAATATATTTATCCAAGAAAATATGAATAATTATTAAACCACATGTGGGAATAATATTTACTTGCTTTTTTTATAATAAATAAAATATATTTTATTTAACTGATATTCTAGATAAGCTTAGATTGTTACCCTATGGGCCTCTTTCATAGTGGCTTTATGTGAAGAATCCTAAATTACATGGCTAGTGTCTAGAAATATTACAGGGCTCCCAAAGTGAAATAAGATAATGTTTCTTGAATATTATACGTCATAAAGAGGATAGTTTTATTATATAATACCTTTTTGTGATATCTCCTATCAAGCTGTTTTTATGCTCGGGCCATCAACAAATGTGCTCGATATATATTTTGATAAATTTTGGGATATCAAACTTGAAAATATAACAAAAGGACCATAGATTAATTTAGTCAATATCATTTCCTTCATAGGTCCTGAGATATAAAAATCTATTAAAGAGCCTACGAGACAAATAAATTCATGAATTATTCATTAATGAAATATTACTAGTGGCACAACCAATATATACTACCATTATGAAAACATATTTCATCAATGTTTTCATCAATACATCAAAGTATGTGACTTATTACACTCATTAGTAATAAATTAATGTATAAAGATCAATAAACACATTCATATATAGGAACATCTAATGAAATATATAAATTTGTATTTTCTGCTAGTAGGTCCCATTCCCATAATATTATACTTTGGATATTTCCAATGGTTTACACCATAAGAAGATACCTAAAATTCTGATGAGTCCCACTCCTGATATCCTAAATAATTTTTTCCCAAAAAATATTTCATTCGGCTATTGAAAATATATTTAACAATAATACCATGGCACATATGGTTTGCATCATTATTGGGAATCACTATTCCCTTTTAGTGCGACACCTACTCTTAAGACATTATGTCATACTTTGTTTTGTTGAACAGAAATCACTATGTGCTAAAGAGTTTAATAATATGAACAATTTTATGAATACATGTTATAATAAATTATGTAGATGTTTTTTTAACCAAATCCAAAAAACTCCAACTTTTACTAGATCTAATTACTTGTAACCTTTAACCCGCTAGATCTCACATAATAGTCACGAACCTACTGATGTGTTTAGTTAGTCAAGTGGTCTTCCATTTTTTATGTGCAAAATATGTTTACTATCACATTATACCTCTTAGAAGAATAATTCAATGTATTATACTACCGAAGAATATTATTTTCCTATTTATGTGACTTTATCTCTATTTCAAGAGCCACTACTATATAATTATAACAATATAATGTGTTATTGTCTTTAATTCAAGGTACAATATTAATCCCATTAACTAAATTTCTAATCTAAATGACTTCTTAAGTTACATTAGAAGACAATATATACTCAAAATCCTATTTAGAAACATCAAAAAAATTCTTATTTGAAGTTATCTAGCTCATAGAACCTCTGTTGAGATAGAAAACATATCCTAAATATGACATCTGATCATTTTGATCTATTTTAAAACTAATATCAGTATAAAAAATAATTACCATCTTCTCATCTCCTCAATGAAAAATTAATATATCCGTCTTTCTTTTTGATAATTTTGGATATCTTTATTATTATTTAAATGTTGTTCTCCATGTTCTTCTTGATATATACCTATATTGATCAATGAATAGGAAACGTCCAATGTAGTACATATCATGGCATACATGACGGATCTTAAAATTGAAGCATATGAGAAATTACTCATTCTCTCTATCACCTTCTGTGTCTGATAATTTATTTTCATATAAATATGTATACCATGTGACATTGAAACCAATGAATTATTGGATTGTTATATACAAAATATGATTATTATATGGTCAATGTATTTAATTTTAGTTAGTATTCGAAACTTGTTGGATCTATCCGGAGTGATCATTATCCCTAGAATATAGACTGATTCACCTAAGTCCATCATGCAGAAACATTTCTTTAACTAGTCCATAAATAATATTAGTGTATTCTTTTGCCTCCAATATTTAATATTTCATCAATATATAATACTTGGATAATTAATGGATTTCCACTAAAACTAGTGTAAAAAATGGATCAATTTGTTTCTTAATGATAACAGAATAATTTATTGCTTCATTGAATCAAATGTTCTATGACATGAATTCTTAATTTAATATGTAGATGTATACGAACAACTTGTAAAACCTTTTTCATCACGAAGAGTAAAAAAAATCTTCTTATGTCATATAGACATCATCCTGAAGTTTCACATTATGAAAGTCAGTTTTGATGTCCATATGTAAAAGTTTCATTATGTAACACCCCAAGATTTCATAGTGTGTTATTTCTTCAAAATAATTCAATAACTTGCACTACACGCAACACCGACTTCAAGGGCACCATGACTTACCAAACAAGCCGTTAAAACGTGGTTATGAATAGTATTAAATAAATTTCGAACTTTATATAATCCTTATAATTTTGGAATATATATTATGAGTTTCTTAGACATAATGTAAGAACAAATTCATTTTCATTATTTCACTTTTACCAAATTTGAATAGTGAACCCTTTTTAAATCCAATATTTTAAACACTTATATATTCAATTTGACTAAATAAATTTAATTTTTAGAATTGGGACATCAAAAATTTACAATAAAACATCCCAAGCTTCCACGGTATGCTTTCCTTTGAATAATACAGTAGTGTGTGTAGTACGCAACTTCGAGTTCTAATACACACCACAACCAATCAAACTAGCCGTTATGAATAGTAATATCTAATTTTTGAAATTTTATAAATTTTATCTCTCAAAATGGACTTCATTTTTTTATTCGGAGTATCGAATTTAGCCTAAGGTGAAATTTTGGAACTTCTCGGATAACATTAATATTTTGATGAATAGTGAAAATTACTAAATTTTAATTAAAAACAACTTTTTTAATCAAAATAATTTATATTGGTAAATTATGAATTTGAGTGGTTTTAAAGTATATTTAGAATATATTTTTTCCATTTATTACAATGTTGGCCATTGTATAAAATTTCACAATTAAACTGGACATAAACAAGTGTCAATCTTTTGATAGTGATTATCTCTTAAAAACATGTTATTTGTTTTGACGACGGGAATTAATTTTTAAATTAATTAATGAAACTTATATGTTTTTAATTTGGTAAAATAGACATCATTTTTGAATTTATAATATCAAATATAGCTTAGGCCTAATTGTTTGTATTTTTCTGGAAACTTTGATTTTTTTGATGAATAGTTAAACCACTAAGTTGTAGTTAAAAAAACTGAATTTTTCATAAAACATAATTTTACCGCTTCTGTTAGTGAAATTTCAAAAATCCGAGACACACAGTTAATATCAAGGAGTAAAATGTGGTTCAATAAGATGAAAATTATTTTTTGTGAATAGTAACTTTTTAATTTTATTTACCACGGTTAAAAGTAAATAGGGTAATTAAGGGTAAAAAAGATATTAATATTATCCTAGAACATGTCCTAATTCTATTGGACAAGTGTATCTTGATCGAAAACAACTTTAGGAGTAAAATATTATCATTTAGGTCCACTTGTATTAGATTAGGACATTTATTATTATTTAATTCAAAGAAGAGTTAATACAGTTAAAGTCAATGTTTATTTACTAAAACATTTTTAATATAGGGTTATACATAATATAAATTCGATTTTAAATATTCACTAGAAAGATAAAACTATTTACTACATAATTATAATTTATTTATAATTTTTAGACATCATATAATTTATTTTATTTTTGAAACAATAATGATGCAGTAATTACCATAATAGTGAAAAATTAAAATAATTGATATTATAAATACCCAAATAAATATAATTAGAGACCTTTTATGAATTAAACTAATTTAATAGGTTAATATGACATGTTAGTATTGATTTAATTAAGTTTGTTCGAAGTAATAATTCTGTTATGATTTTCAAAAAATAATAATTTTCTAAATAGTGTCAAAATTGACATAAAATAGTTTTTAAAACAAATATTATATAATTAATTGAAATTAAATTCCTAAAAATCTAATGTTCGGCCAAGAAACTTATATTATGATGGGTGTATCATTAATGGACCACTTGGGGGTCTCTTGGATTTATATTGTAAATTTATTAGCTATATAATATAAAAATACAAAGTGACATGTTAACTGTCAAACTAATTAACTAAGAGTTAAAACTAAATGATAAGGTAAATATAATGACCAAAACCAGTCTAAATTATATTGGTTGAGTGCTTTTAGACCCATCCCCACCTTAACCTTTAAATAATCCACTTTGGAGCCATTTGAAACCGAATATGAATTTATTATATAAAAAACATTTCTAGCTTTTCCAAAGTTTCCCCTCACCCCTCTTATAAAAGGGCACTCCTACTTCTCATTAATTCACAACTTCAAAGCCTTTTGGTTCGGCCAAACCCAACCCAAATACTCTCTCAACATCCCTCAATAAAGCCTAGAGGAATTAGTTTGATCAGAAAGCCAACCTAAGGAGCCCTTTTGATCAAATCAAAAGGAATAACCCGAAGAAGAGGTAATGTTTTCACCACCCTTTTTCAAATTCATTTATTCTTCAACTTCTTACTTATTTGTTATTCCCATTCTAAGGAGCCCTTTTGTCACCATGCGTGCGTACGTAGGGCTTACCGTCTCCACGCCGTGGTGTAATTTTTATTCATTACATTATTATTTGGATGGGTATAATAGTTATGTGTCATTCATGTAAATAATAAATATAACATGAACATTATTCTGTATATAAGATATACCATCCAATTAAATATTATTTTAATATCAAAAGAATGATATTGTCGCTCGTGCGTAGGCACAGACTACCGTCTCCACGAACGCGATGAGATTCATTCTCCATCGTATCCATTAAAGTATATTTATCATTTGATGATTTAAAAATAATGTTTAAGGACTTTATATCATTCTGGATATGAATAATACACATACTATCCATGAAAAACATGGCCTGCGTAACAAAACATATAAAATAAAATGAGTAAATTAACACCCGAAACAACGATAATACTAAGATATTATTAACAAAGCAATGTTAAAAGATCATATATGATAACATAATAATGTATTTGATTATTATATAATTTAATAACTATTATTTGACCGTTATACAGGAGTTTAACCTACCCCCAACCAAGGAAAAGTACAAAGTAAGGGTTAATTTCGCAATCTCTTCATTATCCGAGGTTGTTTATACTTAATAATCAACTGGGATCTCTTTATCATCCACATCCATTATCCTTAAAAATATATTTAAAAACATTTTTACTATTTACTAGACAATGGGATAAAGTCATTTATACCCTTATGTGTTTTGAATGGAATCATTCCGTTGTTTTCCAAACAAGGTCATTTTTAAAATTTTCGACAAAATTAATGTAAGAATGTTTTTTTAACTTTTACGGTGGCTGCGCCTATTTTCCACCATTATAAAATCGTAGAAGATTCCTTTACATGCTTATAAGAATATTTTCAAAGAAAATTATTTATTTTAGAAATACATGACTCTTAAATTATATCAAAATAGAAAGAGATATTTCTTTAAAAAAAGATTTGATTTCATCTATGTCAACATCCTTTGATGGATTTTAAGTTTATTAGGAGTTGATTTATTATGATTCAATACTTCCATATTGTATTGATGGTTTTTTGATTTGTTTGACTGTGGATGTGTTATTATTATACCATTCATGGTTTATGAAGAAAGTATTGACATTTCGTATTCTAGTTTTAATACAAATGTTTATGTTATGTTTATACCTTTTCATATGAGGAATGCATTGGACTTAATATGTGATGGGTGGATCCCGCTATAGCTCCTCGATGCATTGGTAGGTCTCATGAGACAAACTAGTTTCTTGGAATAAGGCCTTGACAAAATCTTATTTGTAGTCTTGGCACGAGGCCTTGGCTGTGTGGTTATGATAGTCTAGAATTATGTATTCCATCATTATGAAATTGTTTATTGATATTTCATGTGATTATTCGATTAGTAGAATATATGTGTGAATAAGTAAATGGAATTATTTTATTTTATTTTTTCCATACTGTGTTGAAGTTCAAGTTTAAAAGGATTTTGTTTTAGTTATACATTTCTTTAAATGTTTATTCTTATTTATTAAAGATTCCTCTATATCGTTATCCTTACTCGGCATTTGAGATCACTCCTTTTCTATGTTTTATTTTTCACAGGATTTGAAGAAGCAATTTATGAATGACAATCAGGGATAGTATGAGGGGATAAGAGTGTGGACTATGGAGACTATATTGATGTAGTTTTCATTTTATGATGTAATGTATACTCAATTAATATATCTAGTTATTCCAAGGCTACTAAACTAATCGGTCTTTCGAGAATTGATCTTTCTTGTGATCATGTCAATGTTATTTAATAATGCACCGACACTGGGTAACTGGGGTCGGGGCGTTACACATTATCATTGTAAGTTGTAATGGTAAGTATAATTAGGATTGATTTAAACATGGAATTTGGTGAAAAGGTATCAGTGTAATCAATTCCTCGACAATGTTTATAAAAATTAGCTTGATTTTGTATGTTATGGGTGTTGACACTGCATTCCATATCCAACATTCCATTGAATACCAATTTAGACCCTACATGCTTTACATAATCTAGCACATCGACCAGAACCCAAATTTGGTTCTAATAAATTGAATCCATTTCAGAATTCATGTATTCTTCTCATATTCCATCTTCTGATCTCTCTACTTTGTCAGTATATGAGAGTGTCATAATTTTCCAAAAATAATGTGTCACCACCTTCTATGTCTATAAAACCATATCATTCACATTATATAACCTCTCTATTTCTCCTACATAGTACCTGTGTTTTAGGAACTAATTATTCAATTGGGACATATGTAATCTATTCATATCCCAATTATTGTGTATCATTAGAATTAACTTCATCAAATTCAATTTTCCTCCCAATATCATTTTTAATGATGTTCTCTCTCTCAAAAAACACATATTATCTGTAAATAGTCACATTTTTAGTATGAGGGTTTATATAGGTTGTATCCATTTGATTAATTAGGATACCCGATAATGATATACTTTGTGCCCCAAGGTGCTAGTTTGTTTCTTGTGAAATATATGAAAGAAACTCCCAAACATATAAACTTATCTATGAATAAACAGGTTTCATTCCACCCCATTGCTCAAACTGAATTCAATTTTATGGTTTATTTAGTACACATTTTAATTTATATGATTTATTTTGTAATGATTATCTTAATAAGTATAATGAATGATCTGAAATACTCATCATAGAACATACCATGTCTTGCATGGTATGGTTCCTCCATTCACTAACACTATTTTAATATGGTGTTTAATGTGAAGTGAGTTGATATAGAATCACAAACTCTCATAGAATTTCGATATACTCCTGGAAAAGATATTCAACACTTCAATATGATCAAAAAATATTTATTTTATTTCCAAGTTGATTATGTAATTCATTCTTCAATTAAATGAATTTATCAAAGGTCTCAAACATATAACTCATCATGTAGACATATCCAAAATATACTCTAGTAATCTATAAAAGTTAGGATGTTTGAATATCCACCAGAAGCTTTTACTATTCATCGACCACACACATTAATGTGTACCAATCCTAGAATCTTTGTGGCCTTTTCACCATATCCACTAAATGGTGGTTTGTTCGTATGTCATTATGAACAAGTATTTCATCATTCAAGTGGTTTTATCTCAAAATATTCTAAATAGCCATCTTAAAATATAATTTTCAAACAATTCTAATTAACATAACTAATATGGTGATTCCATTGCAGGGTGTTATATGAGTCAAGTGAAAATCATTCTTTACCTATTTTCGATACGTTATTTTCATAATTTAATACATAATGTTCATATTTTAAATACAAAATATTATAACATATGTAATCATGGTAAAAAAATGTCTTTTTTTCAAACATGAAAATTACCCATTTGTATCGTCGCATGATAAAAAAGTATATTCTTAGTAACAATATGTACAAAATAACAATACAACAAAACCAATATAATTCTTATTGGAAATCAATGGTGGTAGTCACCCATGGCTATAGTATCTATCACCACACCACGGGTAGCTCACAGATCCCACACTCCTATAGAAATCATTTAAAATCTTCATAGTTCATTAAATTAGATAAATATGTGTGAAAAAGATATATCTAATACCCAATCTGTATATATTGAATGACTACAATTGATAACCAAAGTACATTAGATTCCCCATTCTTTTAGGTGCAGTTCCTATTCCAGTGGCCTTGCCTTCCACATGTAAAACATTCATCCTCCATTAACATTTAATGTTTATGGATCTTCTTCTTCATCTATGTATAGGGATCCTAATCCTTAGACATGTTATGAGTATTTGTTACCTTCTCTATATTCATCCTTTTGTTATTCACTATAAGGGCCATCAGTTTTTCATGAACCATATCCTTGTCCACTTACCGAACCGATGTATGAACTTCTAAAAAAATATTCTCATTATTGATCATATTAAAATTAAGAATAAATCTGGATAAGGTCTTGGGTAGTGATGAAAGTATGATATCTTTGTAGACCACTTTTTTAATTTAATCACTAACATGTATAAGAATTCAATGTTTCCTATAATTTTGACTACATGAGGACCAGCTGGAATAGATTCTCCAAGATTAGTTGTAAATAGAGAATTAGATATATCATATCTCTCTTATCTAACCATCTATTGATATGTAATTCAAAGGATATACATCATTTTATATGAAATCATGTCCTCTTGTTTCTTCAAAATATAATTCTCTTTGGATGATAACATGAAACAATGATCATATGAAACATCATTCATCCGTTTCTCTTAGATTGATAACTCTTCCTCACTACCCTCCTTATCAGACATATGAGGAGTATGTTCTTCTAGTACTTACAATTTTTTTCAGGGTGTTGGATAATGTTACTCACATTTTCCATTATTGGAAATTTTCTTCAGTGACATGGTTAGTATTCTCATTTATGGATCACTATGATATTTTTGATGTAATTTTTATAGACATTTCTACAAATAATAGGACTACTGATTTAGTAATTTATATAATTTATTTGGAATAAATAAATATTATATTTATTTAACTCTCCCTCTATTTTTATTGAAACCTAATAGCCCCCACATTTGGTTTCATAATATCATGTTTCTTGGAAATTCGTAGGTAAAGTATCCATATTACAATTATTATCACAAAAAATTTCGATGGTCAAGAAATTGGAAGGATTTTATGTTGGAATTCAAAATAAAAATTACATATCCTCTTATATCCTTTCTCTGTTTCGTGGACTCCCCAAATCTAAAATCCTTAATTTTATTTCCCCAAAACATTCATATCAGTTGCACGAAATATATCATTGGAATCCAAACATTGATATTAACTATGTTAATACAATCCAAAAAATCTTGTTATAATTAGTCTATAACTGAAATCCCAAAAACATTGTTTGTTTTGGAATTTTTAAATAATTATATATTTTAATTTAAGTGGTTAAAGGCTATATAAAGTTAATATTTATAATTGAGTTTTTTTATCTCTTATCCGTAAAATTTCCAGTTATTATTCTTATTAAATAATTTTATATTTATTTTTATTTAATTATGTGATTGGCCATGTATTATATAATATTTGTGCATAAGCATCCTTATTTTAGTCAATTATTAAATCCTTGAAAATTAAATAATTTTTGAAATCATGACAAACCATAAATAATTAAATAACAAAAAAATTTGATAGAAACGATATAATAAATAGTTTGATTATGATATTTTTCTAACAGTCATTTTATCTAGTGGATGATAAAATAAAAATTGACGTAGAGAAAAAACAACTTGAACAAGTTAATGTTAATGTTGAAATATCCCACCTATCCACATATGTGTCTCTATTTGATTGGTTTCCCTTATGTTCCAAAATTGAACAACCCACACATTCATGGGTTTTCCATCCATTACATATTCTTTTACTCACACATAGGTGAGGAGAATAGGTTAACATAAACAAATCCATGGGAACACAATCCCATTCATATTAAGAGCAGAGAAGGAACATAGACCCACAATTTAATATAATAATAAATTAAAATAAACTAATCAAGTACAAAGGTCTGGTCTAATCCCATGATCATACATATGCATGAAATAATTATGAATTTCGTAAAATGAGCATTCAATTCTTAATTGTTATTATTTATGATAAATCAAACTTGAACCAATTAATTATCATATTTAATCAATCAATTATTTTATCTTAATTACAATCTGAATTTAGTAGATATTCTCATCATTCATAATTTTAATCCAAGTAATTAAATTTATTTATAATTAATTATGTACAATAAAATGTACCTCAGACACATCATAATGATACCCATCCGATCTATCCATCATGTATTATACAAGTATATTGTTTAGACTTTCGACATGTGACATACATGACATATAACATTATATCAAGATAAGTACTATCAACATAATGATTACGTGGTTTACATGATTTGTTTTCTAAACATATCGGGTAATGATTCAATGTGTAGGGTAATAACTATAATATTACATATATATGATATATATATATATTTCCTAAAATTATGTATGAATTAATTATGTAAATAAACATATGCTGAACCATCAAATGGAATGTCATATCTACTTAATAACCATAGACAACAACATGTTTATAAGGTTAACATATTATAATAAATTTACTTTAAATTATATGTAATTTGGTATAACTACATGGTTTTTACATGACAACTACATTGTGTGTACTACTTTCACAATTTATCAAAGGAACACACCTATAGACTCTTTGTTTAACCATTTCATGGAAAATATTGAAGTACATGACATGTATATATGATATATGATATGTGGTCTTTGGGTTTCTTGGGAACGAGTCAGGTTGGATGTGTAATAAAATACATGGCCTATCATTCACTAAGGATATCATGTTGTGTTCAAAATTAGCAGGGTGTGTACTTTGGTAGACCATGCACTAGGATAGCCTAGTCAACATGGACCGTATATATAAATTCACATTGTGTAATAAATTCACACTCCTTGAATAAATTCTAAATTATTTATTTGTTCACTAAACACTCGTACATAGTGTATACCTCTAGCATACATGGTGTGTACTCTTGTGTTATCTGAAATGATTTCTTATCACCTTTAGATGATATATTTTAATTTTTTACATTCAAAATATTTATCAATTTTATTATTTATATTGAAAATAAATAGTAAGTAGTAGATCTAAAAATTCATATTTAATTACCATTTAACTCGAATTGAAAATTAAATTAAAAATATATAAATCAATAAATGACACTTAATTATTTATAAATAATTATGTGACCCACTATGATATCACATGATGGTTCTGTCCACAATAAAAGTAAATGATGAGTCATTCAAAACTAATTTTTTTCATACTCGATTATTAATATGGGATTTACATGTTGATAACCACCATGATCAATGGAATTGAATTAATTAATACATACAATAGGTATAATTATGAAAATAGACCTAATGATAATGACATATTAATTATAATTAATTAATGCAAATAAATAATTAAATTCTACAAAACAATTTCATTATTCATGGATCTGAAAAATGATATACATTGTACCATCATTACATTTTAGCAATAAAGGAAATATTATCTCCAGATATTATCAAAACATGTTCCAAAAATCATTGAACATCACTGTAAGAATCTCTATGTGATACTATGGCAGACCATAATAATATTTCCTTTCTACATTTATTGTTTCATGAATCACATCGAATGAATTATTATTGATCTCTCAATAATTTAAAGTGTATGGTGGAGGAATATCTCACTTAATTCATTGGAGTGTTCTTATGGAACAAATATTTCTAGGTATATGATATGATTCTATATATATCTTAAGGCATAAAAATGAATTTTCTATGTTGAGAAATAAAATAATTGGTTTTATATACTACTAGGGTTAGAAATAAATAATATCATTAGTTCCGTTTATAATTTAGTTAATCCTTACATAACCCCATGTCTATAAAAAACAATGTTATTTTTTCTTGACATGCAAAAACTCTCAAATTAAAATTATATATTATTTATTCATATAATATTCAATAAATATTACTTTTTATTAAAACATTAAGCTAAATCAATCATTAATCAAATATATTTATAAGGCCTAAAATAATGACTATTTATTTATTAAATTATAATCAATTCATTATTATTTATATAAATATATAAATATTATTCTTAGTACATAAAAAAATAAATATTGATTAAATATTATACTATCATTATAATCTCTTGAATAATAGGTGATGAAATATATATGATCATGAAAACATGTATAATTATTAAACAACATGTGATAATAATATTTATTCAAATTGTCAAATAATACCAACATAATATATTATTTATCTGAGATTTTGGATACACTAACCGTGTGACCTTCTGGGCCTCTTTCACAATGAGATTAGGAAAAGTAGCATAATGTCCAATGTTAGAATCTTGAAACTTGCCAAGGCTCCCATAGATAAATAAGTTTTTGGGACAAAAAAATAATACCTCATATAGATGCTCACTGTGTAATATAATATCTCTATCAATATATCTCTAAAAAATAAGGTTTCACACTCATACCATTCACCTATGTGCTTGATGTATCTTTCATTGAACTTCCAAAAACTAGACATTCATATC
The DNA here is from genome assembly GCA_963277665.1 of Viscum album. Taxonomy (NCBI): domain Eukaryota; kingdom Viridiplantae; phylum Streptophyta; class Magnoliopsida; order Santalales; family Viscaceae; genus Viscum; species Viscum album. The sequence continues at coordinate 878,825,284 of OY728148.1, read as the reverse complement.
AAACACTATGGAAATGGATTTATTTAATCAATATCATTTCCAAAAAAAATCATGAGATATCAATTAAAATTTACTACTACAAGGTAATATTTCTATATTTCATTATTCAATAATGAAATATCACTCACGACACACCCAATGTATCTTACAAGCCGAAACAAATGTAGTCTTGGTTTTCATCAATACATTAAAACGTACAAGAATTAAAAAACTCATTAATAATAATAATAAAGTCTATGGATCAATAGACACATCTTAATATAGAAATATCCAATGACACTTATAAATTCCGATTTCATATAGCCAAATATCATTATCTAAAAATTCTACTCTTGATATTACTATGTGAGTACACTCTGAGATGATGCCTCCATTTCTTTTGATTCTCTTCCCTTGATAGCCTAAATCATTTAGGGCCCTCAAAATATCTCACCATGTCATAAAAACATATATTTAATAATACTATCATTGAACATTTTTTTTTATTCATAGATGTGAACATCAATGGCTTTAAAATTTGACAACTTCTCTTGGGACATTATCTCTTACGTTGTTACTCATAAAAACAATTACGATGAGTTGAAAAGTTAATCAATTTTCAAAACATCATAAATAAATGTTATCATAATGCTTAGAGAAGTGTATTTATGGTAACAATTCCAATAGATTAGTGGGTGATGGTGGTACACTTCTAATTTAATATCATGACATCCTTCAAAGGAATCTCATCTCATGTAGAGAAATTCAGCTTTTTTTAAGGATTAGAATAGGGATGTGTAGGTATTGTTGCTGAGATAACTCAGTATGTATGTGGAGATCAGTATTATTTTGGACTCAAAGTTTTAGTTGAGTATCCAATATGTTTTAATTATATTTATATCAAGGGAAATAATATATTTGATCAACCCTTTTGATTTTTAGTGGTTTTCATGTTTGAAAACATCATTTATTATTGAATTATGATTATGGATATCAAATAAATATTTTCTATAATACATATAATATACTATTAAGTTATTCTAACAATGATTTAATATGATTAGAGGGTATAGCCTCCCAGATACATAACATATAACCTTGGCTACAGCTCAGTCACCTCTGGCATATGAGAAGGCTCGTTTGAGTTCATGTTGTACTCTAGCCTGAACTTGGTGATTCAATCCAGGACATTACACCAATATATCATTTTACAATTACAATAAATATACACATAGCTTTTGGAGATGAAATTATATTTTGTTGTTATAAAATAGGTATAGGATGGGAACCCACACTAAAACAATTCTCATGGATCTTCACCTCATGTATATAAAACATGTATCATTTATCATTAAAATTATTTTTGAACGTTTGGTGTGTCAGACCTTATGATTTTCTATTTTACATCATGTGACCAAGACTACGTTTCCAATATATGGATGTGGAGAAACATAATTTTTCTAACTTGAGTAATAAATCAGGACCACTAATATCACATGAATTCTACGTGGTGTGATAAAAAAGTATCATTTGGATGATAACTCACACCAAACTATTTCATAATATGGATGAATTTTAAACACACGTCTTAATGTATTGGGTATGTTCTATAATGTTTAACATCATGATGTTCCAATATGAATTTTGTTTTCTTATTCATAAACTACTAGGAGTTAATTGATTGGGCAAAATTTACTAAAATAATATATTTATAGACAGTAATAAATAATTTTTGGTTTTTTTAATCATGGTCCTAGATACAAAAATATGACCTCATCTCAATGATGAAATGGGGGAGGGAAACTCAATAAGAATTCAGGGGCTTGGTCTTAAAAACTAAGAAGATATTAATTCAATGAATATAACAATTCCTAAGATAAGTTATCTTATTATCACTATATGAACTATAATATTTTAAATAATCATCATATGATTCTAATTGAGATACTTTTATAATTATCAAACTCAATTATATATGAAGAAAATTATTTTCACCAAAATACAAGGTCATTGATAAAACTGAAAGTGTACATGGATGCTCAAACACTTGGGTAAAATGGTGAATTTATTATCATATAATTCCCACATGGTCCTATTGTCAGAGGTCTAGGTCACTATGTATCTTGTGAAAATACAAATCTAGCCCCACATATTTCTTATGATTAAGGGAAGATTATATGATTTGTTTTTAGTGTGACAATGAGATCCTACATGGATCTATCTCTCGTGTATTAGAGTTAGTCCACAAAAGTTATTCTATTTTAATAAATTTATGATCTTCTGAGATGAGATAAATTTTTTGTGGATAAATTTCATGTGAAAAATTGAAATACTGTACCTAATAATTGATATAATATGTCTCAATTACATTAATTTGGATAATTTACTAACAACTAATAGATCACCCGGGTCATGATCAATGTGAGAAATCATTGTTGATTTGAATATTACTTTCATCACACAATTGTGTCTTCCAAGGGTGAGTATTAACCATGATGTTTCACATCATACCTATAGGATATTCATATGATTATGTTTAATGGAATTAAATAAGGATTAGACCCAAGAATATAGATTTTTTTGGAATAGAAATTTAGGGGAATTTATATTATGTTAATTTTACACAGACCAATTTGTCATAAGGTTTATGTTCTTTCGATGAGGTGACTAACAATATTATTTGAAAACATTTATTTATTTTATGGATGGGGTTGTGCATTTCAATGTTATAAATCTATGAATATTATTTTATTGCTTAATATCATGTGACATGGATATTGTGAAATGATTTAAAATTTGTGACATATAATTTTTAATAATCATTTCATTGGTGGGTGGCATGATATTCAATCAATACATCATGATTAGTTATGATGGTCTATTATGCTAGATTGTGTTTATAGAATATGGTCTCCCCAATTACAATTCATGCATCACAGGATTCTTCTCGAGTATCGTTAGAGTTATATGAGCCTTTTTAATCTCTCAATAGAGGAATGGCTAGAAATAGACATTATTATTGAATTTTATATGATCCTGTTTTTTTGATAGAGTTCTAGCGTGACTATTGTGTTGTAACTATTCACCTTAAGAATTTAAAATTTTTATAATCAAATTCAAGACATCTAATCATTATATGATTTTACATAAATGGAAATTTAGTGTTGGGGAAGGTGGTCCTCAATGTGTATGACAAAATTTTCAAACAAAAAAAGGAATATAGGTATTCATCGGTAGACATAAAGGGTGTGATGTGATAATCCCATAAATTATTCCAAAGAATACTCATCTGGGAATTATTTTCCCTATCTACCTTTAACTAAATTATACTCAATGATGTATAGTTGAATGACTCTATATTAATATATTCCATTTTATGGAAGTGTTTATAATGTTATTTATTATGTTATATTATTAAAAACATACTTTACAAAAAATAACATGAATTTATGCCATTGATCATAAATATGTTACAAGGAAACACAAATCTTGACATTTTATTTTTCTAATATAGTTTATTATAAACATTTATCAAACATCATTTTGGATTATAGAATCTACCCATATGGATAAGGAATCGATGGAAGTAATGATTTATTTAAACATCGGGTCTGTAGTTGGGGAATTTTGTCTCATAACATCAATTCCGTAAATGCCATATTGGAGTGAGAATTTCAATGTGTGATATAACTCCAGGGGTGATTGAATGAATTTTGAATATATATAACATGAATATAACTTATAATGAGTCATACATAGATTTTTATTATTAATTACTAGATCTACCAATGAATTCAGATCTAATAATATTGTTTTGTTCCAAACTAATGAGTGCAAGAATAGTCGTATTGGACTTCCTATTTGAAAAATTTATATATCATCATACACAATAATAGATATGGAATCTATTGAATATCCATATATAAATGATGATATAGGATTTTGTACCATCATAGAGGATGAAATTCACAACTCAAAACTGGGTACACTCATTTATAAATTGATCTACAGGAAGGAATCCATTTTAAGGAACATCACATTAGGAAACATCCATCCTACAACAATATTAATTGGTTTAGATATGGGCTCAATATTCACTATGATAGTGCAGAATTCATTAATATCTCTCATATTATTGTCAATAAATGGGGAGAATTTCCTATGGTGTGAAATATAGAAATTCATTTCATCTGGATCTAGGTATGTAATGGATGTGGACACATTGTCTGATTCATCAACGTGAAAATTTTATGATTTCGAATGATTATTTAATATTGGTTTTAAGATGAGAGCTTCCATAAAACCAAAAACATGGCCATGATATTCTATTATTTATCCCTTTTAAACAATATATTCACCATGGATTTTTGTGATTACTACCATATAGTCAATCTGGATTTTTATGAAGTCCACCAGTGTCTGCAGGGTCATATCCATGGTTGTGATAATGTATTTTAATTATAAATCATTATTGGTGGAACAATATTATAGTTATAACAAAACTTCTTTTCATAACATAATTAAACATGACTTATTACATAAACTCTTCACTTGATTCAACATGTATGATCGATAGTTTTAGAGTATTTTGAGCTTAGAAACATTACATAACAACTTAAAACATAAAATAGAAAACATATTTATAGAAAAATCCTTTGCATAACCATGACATTTCCACGTAGTTTGCATTGCATGGGATAACCTGAGTACATACATGTGAAAATGGTGAGTTATAAATCCAAGTATGGGAGTAAAAAAACATGAAGAATATAATACGTGTTAGAAAATATGGATATTAATGTAGAATAAAAGAAACATGAACATAACGGAATTATTTTTCATGATTATCATAACATGGGAATGTGGAAACAACACTTAACATGGAATTACCATGAGACCAGGTTCATTGCACATAGATCATGACTAAAATATCATTGCACATGAATTACAATGAGTAAATTCTCATAGATATTAAATTAGCATGATTAAATCCTATTATTACTTAATGTATCATAATTATAATATTTACCCAATATATTGGAGCACTATCAGGGCACACCCTTCTTAATCATTTCATTTCATACATAAGTGTGCCAAATAGATCATAAAACATGGATTCTTCATCCTTTACTCAATGATAATGTAATCTGAAATACATACATCAAACAAATTTAATCAATAAGTAAATGTTCATAAAGGTTAAGACACTTGATAGAGAAATGGGCCTTATATTAAATACACTATGACTTTGGTTAGAAAAATGCTATCCAATTCTGTAGTATGACAGTGTGACATAAGAATTAATAAAAAATATTGATGAGAGGAATTGTTGTGTATCATAATATTTAGATGAAATGGACAGTAAGGGGGTCATATGAATACATGTCCCAACATAAGAAATTTAATTTTAATTCATAATACAAAACCATTTCTTCAATGTAAATGAGGAGAGAGAAATTATTTACGTAATTTCAACATGGTAACATGTGTACATGGGAGGAATTAATGAGATAAAAATGGGTCAATAATCATTCAAAAATAAAGAGTGCAGTATGGGGGAGGTGAGAAATCATACTCCAACATTTATAAATGAAAATAAAAGGTCATAACAATATTAAGAAAATTTGATAAAATGAGAAAGAAATGATTTCCTTACTTGGAAATGTGATACCCAAGGCTTGGGAAGGGATTGAGAGAGGCATCTTGGGAGATTGGGGCACCATGGGAGGATTATAAATAATATAGGTCAGATTTTGGATGAACTCAAAATGATTTTAGTGAAGAGGAAGTGGGATCTTTGGTGGGTTTATATAGGAAAGGAGAGGGAATTATTTATTATTTTGGATTTGGACACCACACATTAAACTAATCAAAACAAGAAACCAGCCCATGGTATTTTCCCATGGATTTTTCCAAAGGATAGTGGAAAAAAATATTTTATAAGGCCGATGGTCTAACGTGTTAAAATAATAGGGTTTCTTATGTTGAGGTGAGTCACACACTCAAGGAAATCAATTTAAAAGGCTAAAATGTTTATATGACTTAGATGGTCCACATAAGCAATATAAAATAAATCAAAAAAACATCATATAAAATTATTATAATGGTAAAAAATTTATTGTCCAAACATTATGTTTATATTATTTTATTACATCACTATTGGGTCATTATAATGTCATAAAACACATTAAATATTTAAATGGTATTAATTTTTACGCAAAAATTCATCTATCTTAGAATATTATGAAAAATTCAAAGCTGGTTAATTTCAATGTCCTAATTCATAAAATAATAATCATTTTATTTAAATAACTTCTAAATATGTGAATTTTTTATTTTTAAAATAAAAACCATCATTTATCGAAAATTCATTGGTTTCGACAAAAACATATTTCAAACCTTATTAAAAATTACAATTGTATTCATAAAATTATATGACCATTTATACATAATAAAAAGTAGTTTAATAAAAGTAATATTTTATTAATTTATTATTTTATTCACGAATCCATCAAATTATCAAAATAGATTCCTTGGTTTAATATTAAATAAAAATATTATTTTTACTTTACAAACTCATTACAAAGTAACAATAATAAAATGAACATATATTCATTATTATATTAAAAAATAATGCGAATAATAATAGTGCAATGTTCATGTTACATAACCCCTTATAAGGAACACATAAGACCGAAGGGTAAGGGGTGCGATGGTGGCTGACTCGTGGGGCAGTATGGATAACATCACTTGGGTTGTAATATCTATTAAATTTCACTTTTCCTATCGGTGGTTCCACTCGAGCTTGAAATGTTGAAGTTTCGAATGGGAATGGTCATGAGAGAAGCCCAATAAAGCCACCTCATTTTCGAGAACTGAAAAATGGGCTTCATACGGGATACGTATAGTGTATGAAGCCATCACTTCCTTGGTCTGAGTAAATTGGATTTGTTAAAGACCTATATTTATACTTATCATCTGACCACTGTTCAACAGTTTTATTAGCTATAGTCACAATTAATAATGGTATTTTCAAAATCTAAAATCCCAAAACCAAAGAAGTATATATGTTATATAAAAATTTCGCATAATAATACATTTAATTTGATCTAGATGAATTTCCATTATTAAATGTTGGGTCATTATAATCTTCCCCACATAAAAAATTCCCCCCATGAAATTTCCATTTCCCACACTCAAACGATGTGGTTACATTGACTCAAGACTTCCTCAGATTACATCATCGCTTCTTCAAGCATGTGTTTTCATAACAACACCACGAAGACGGGCGTTGTCTTATTTCATAGAACTTTTTCTCTACAATCTATGGTCTTCACTAGTTTCTCCACTTAAGAATGATCATCCTCTAACTGTAGTACCTATGAAGAGATTACATGTGAAGGGTCTCGTATGTACATCCATAAGATGGTTTCAGGAAAGACATCATGTACTTTGTCCATGGAGGGTGATAGAGCTAGTCGATAGGCCACATCCCCAATGCGCTCAAGAATCTCAAAGGGGCCGATGTACCAAGGAATTAACATCCATTTATTATCAAACCTCTTGACCTTATTGAACTGAGATATGTGTAAAATTTCATTTCTCTAACATTATACTCAAGGTCTTTTAAAAAGTTATCTGCAGAACTATTCTATCGACTTTGGGCTGCCTTGATATGCTACTCAAGTTTTTTCACCTTCTCCGCCATTTCATCGACCATTTTAGGTCCAACATTCTTATGCTCACAAACTTCATCCCAACAAACTATTGTTCTACACATTTTCCCTTAAAGGACTACATATGGTTCCATTCAGATGCTTGATTATAAACTATTATTGTATGAGAATTCAAATAGTGGGATATGTTGGTTCCATCCTCCATTGATGTCCATAGAACATGATCATAACATATCATTCAGTGTCTAAATATTTTACTCAAATCGTCCATCAGTTTGAGGATAATAGGCCATACTGAATTCATTTCTGTTCTTATAGCGTGTTGGAGACTTCTCTAGAACATCATGGTGAATTAAGGATCACGATTGAATATAATATATTGTGGTACTCCATTCATCCTTACCACTTCATTGATTTATATATGTTAATGTTGATCCAATGAGAAGTCCTCTAAAATCACAATAAAGTGACAAGTCTTCATAAGACGATCCACAATGAACCATATAGAATTGTTTCATCAATATGTCCTTGGATTTCCAATGGCAATGTCTATGGTAGTGTTTCCCCACATCCATGTTGGTATGAGTAGTGGTTGCATCATCCCCTTAGACCTCTTCCAATCAGCCTTCACATGCTGACACACCGGGAACTTTGTTGTATATTCAGCAATCTCTCTTTTCAATATTATCCCACCAAAAGATTTCTGAGAGATCTTGATGCATCTTTGTGATCCCTGGGTGAATATAGAAGGTTGATCAATTCCCGTCATCCAAAAGCTCCTTCTTTATTTCTAGATCGGATGGTACATATAATTGTGACCCAAATCTCACAATTTCCTCTTTGTCAACCACGAACTATAAGGATTTCCCATTTCAGATAGCTTCTACTCTTTTCAAAATTTTCACATCCTTTATTTGAGCATTCATTATTTTTTCCATGAGGGATGGTTGATCAATAATTTGAGAAATGATTGATTATGTTCCTCCCTTAATGATTCTCATGTGCATCCTCTACAAATCTATGATTATTCGATCTTTTAAATTCCCATCATTGATAAAGATTAAGGATACTTTCTACTTAGAGAATCTTCCACCTTGTTTGATTTCCCAGGCTAGTGTTGGATTGAGTAGTCATAGTTATTGATCAACTCTAACCATCTTCTTTGGAACATGGTCAACTCTTTTCTTATGAATATATACGTGAAGATTTTTTGGGATCTATATATTTCACATGTCTCACTAAAGAGATAATATTTACACATTTTTAATGTGAGTATCACTAAAGCCAACTCCAGATCAGGTGTTGGATTGTTTTTTTCATGAACATTCTATTTCCTTGAAGCATTGGAAATAACATTGTCATTCTGCATCAACACACAACCCATATACTTCTTCGAAGCATAACTAAATAACAATAAAAGTCTTCCACTTGTGGGTAATCTATGAATAGGTGTAGTAATAAGCATCATTTCTAACTCCTTGATTCTCTCTTCACATTCATCAATCCATGAAAAAATTTCTCCCTTCCGAGACATCATTGTAAATGGGTTGGATAATCATGAGAAATTCCTCACAATTCAACAAATATATCTAAATAACCCCAGGATACTACGGATATCCATTACCAAAGTTGGACTCGGCCATCCCTCAATTGTAACTATCATGGAGGGATCTATAGATATCCCATTTCTTTTGATGATATTCCCCAAGAATGATACTTTCTTCAACAAAAACCACACGTGTTGTACATCACATAGAGAATCTCCTTTCTCATGGTCTCTAGTATAGTGATTAGATTCTCCTCATACACACCCTTGGTTTTTGAGTATATATGAATATCTTATATAAAGATTACAAGAAAATTTTCAAGTAAATATCTAAGGACTCTATTCATCAAGTCTGTGAAGATTTCGTGGGAATTGGTGAGTCCGATAGGAATTACAATGAATTCATAGTTCCCATAACATGTAGGAAAATATGTCTTGGGGATATCCCCCTTCATCACCATTACATGATAATATCCTGACCACATTTATACCTTTGAGAAGTATTGTGTTCTACATAGCTAATATAACATGTCATCAATTTGGGGAAGATGATTTTTTTTCTTTATCGTTATTTTTTTGTTCTCACTATAATCAATTCAAGGGTTCATTAACTAATCCTTCTTCTTGATGAAGATGACTGATGCATCCCATAGTGACATAAGTAGGTGTATAAAACATTTATTCATATTCTCTTGTAGTTTCATCTTCAGCTCCTCAACTCCATAATTTACTTTCTATATAGATTCTTAGATATTGTCGATTCCCCGGGTATAAGATCAATTGTTAATTATACATCTCTTCTAGGAGGGACACTTAACAATTCCTTGGGAAACACATCTGCAAATTCCATCACAATAGGCATCTCTTCAAGGATGGGTTCTTCCATAGACTCAATCATCTAAGAAAGATACACTTGCTCATAGGGAAGTAATATCCGTGCTTGAGATGATGGTTCTAATGAAGATTCATCCTCCTCCTCACACAAGTACAGAATCAGGGCGTCAATTCTCTATATGGAGAGTGATTTCCCCCTCATTGAAATTTATGCTGGCTCTATATAAGGAAAGCCAATCCATTCTAAGAATTTCATGATATTCCACTAGAGGGAGTGTGACAATGTTCACCTGGAAGTTCATTCCCCAAATTATGATTGGGGAGGAGTTATATTCATGGGATGCAATGATTTCCCCATTTTTCATACTCCCCAAAATCTTCAATTCCATGATATTTTTGTCGTGTTGGGATTTTTCCAATAAAAAATGGGAATATAAAAGAATGAATAGAACCATAATTAAAATGTATGTATATTATTGATGAATGAATAAATAGTGTACCTTTCACCACTTCATTTTCAAGGTTCACTTTGGTATTACTGATGTCAAAAGATCACTGCTCCGGCCTTAAAGGTTGTTGGTTGCCTCTAAAAACCCTTCGCTTAGGGAACACGTTTTCAAGGTGCCTTGGTTTTCTGAAGATGATTAAATGGACAAATTGTTGAGTGTCTGTCATACTGTTCCTCTCCTCTGTCACAGTGGTGGTTTTTTTGTTGACAGTTAACAGCATGGTGACCTTATATTCCACACATAAATCATTTCCTCATCCCCATCAACAAATTTCATGCGTGCTTCTTTCCACAACTTTGGCATGTGGGGTGATGGATTTTCATAGAACCATTGGATTTATAAATTGGACTGTAAGAATTAAATTCCACCTTACGCTTCTTATCAACATGATACCCCTAGGATTTTTCAATCTCCATTTGGACTTTGAGGGCACATCGGCCAATTTCCCCATACATATCAAAGTCACGAATCACCAGAGATTTTGGTAGGCTAGGATTCATCCTACCAAAGATTTATGTATTTTAGGGTAATGTGTAACACCTGAGACTTTCAAGAGAAATATTTTGTTTTTATGTTATAAATGGAATATTTCAGTACACACAACACTAGCTTGGCTTGCTTTACATGCAATCACGACCTTCCTCGATAGCTTGCGTCGTATGAAATACCGAGTTTCACTAAACAACTATATGCTATTAAAATATTATTAAAACTAGCTATTATGAATAGTAATACCCACTATTTGAAATTTTGTAAATTTTATTTTTTAAAATGGACTTCAATTTTGGATTCTTAATATCGAAATTATCCTAGGGTGAAATTTTGGTATTTTTTTGAAAACATTCAATTTTTGATGAATAGTGAAAACACTGGGTTACGATTCAAAACCGACTTTTTATTTAAATAATTATTTAATTTATATAAATTTATTTTAGGTCAAAATTGATACATAATACTTTTATAAGTTAAAATTAATTCATTGGAGTCATTTTATAATAATTTTAGATATATAAAAAATTTATCGAACTTTTTGCCATCTTTTACCCACCTCCTAGGAGAATTTGCAAATTTACATAAAACTCATTTTTACCACTTCTGTGAGTGGAATTTAAAAAATATGAGAGACACTGTTAATATCAAGGACTAAAATGTGGTTCAATGAGATGAAAATAATTTTTGGTGAATAGTAACTTTTTACTTTTTTTACCACGGTTAAAAGTAAATAGGGTAAAAATGTTATTATTATTATCCTAACACATGTCCTAATTATATTGGATAAGTTTAATTCGACCAAAAACAACCTTATGAATAATATATGACCATTTAGGCCCACTTGGATTAGAATAGGACATTTATTATTAATTTATTTAAAGAAGGGTTAAAATAGTTAAAATCAAAGTTTAATAAGTAAATTATTTTTAATAAAGGGTATTACATAAGATAAATTAGACTATAAATATTCATTATAAATCTAAAAAGATTTCCTACATAATGGTTTTTTATTTGTAATTTTTATACATTAAATAATTTAATTTATTTACGACACAATGATGATGTAGTAATTATCTTATTAATGAAATATTGACATAATTGATGTTATAAATACTCAACTAAATGTAATTTGAGACTTTTTATGTATTAAAATTATTTTCTATGTTAATATGACATGTTATTATGGATTTAATTAACTTTTTGAGAACTAATCATTCTGTTTTGATTTCCACAAAAATCAATTTCCAAATAGTGTCAAAATTGAAATAAAATAGTTTTTAAAACAAATATTATATTATTAATTGTTATTTTATTTTTAAAAATATAAGGTTCAGCCGAATGACTTAGATAAGGTAATATATATTAATAATAAACAAATTGGGGTTCTTTTAGCTTGTTATAGTGAGTTTATTAACCTTATAGTGTATGAAAACAAGAAGACATGGTAAAAGTTAAATTCTCTATCTTAAAGTAAAATCTAAATGATAAGGATAATGTAGAACACTAAACTTGTCTAAATTCTATTGGATGAGAGGATTTCGACCAATCCCTACCTTAGATTCTAAATAAATAAATTTGGAGCTATTAAAAACCAAAAATGACATTATAATAAAATAATATTTTTAGTTTTTCCTAAGGTGCCCCTCTCCTCCCTTATAAAAGGGAACCTCCTCCCTCTCTTCCTCGCACCTCTTTGGGCCTTATAGCTCTCCCAACCCCTGAAAAATTATCTTCTACACTTTCCTAGAAACATTCTAGAGGTCCTGGTCTTCTTCAAAGACAAATTTTAGTGTCATAAGAGGAGGTCTCAAAGAGACGCTTCAAAGAAGAGGTAATGTCTGTTACTGATTCTTTCAAATTTATTACTTCTTCCACATCATCTTCTTTTGTTGATTCATTATGAAGTAATAATATCAGTATCACTCATATACTAGTATGTTATTATAAGTACGAGACAACCCTATTTCACTATCTATCCATCCTACGGAAAACGAAATCACCACGCGTGCGTACGTACGGAATAACATCTCCACGCTGTGGTGTAATCTATTTTCCACCACAACCTTACTAGGATGGGTATAATGGTGTAAATAATAACTATATATGATTATTTTAAAGTAATATTGATTCTGAAATAGTATCCATACACTCCAATACAATTCCACGATCATGGGAACGATATCATCGCTCGTGCGTACGTACGGAATACCGTCTCCACGATGTGATGCGACTCGTTCTACATGATCTTCATTGCATAATGATTATATAAATGAATTTAATGAATTAATATGATATATATTACACTAATACAATTATTGATGTGAGTTATCTATAACCTAATGAAAAGAATAAGAATTTATTCGACAAAACACGCATAAGAACAAAAAGTAATAAACACCTAAATAATCAGTAGCCGTGAAATATTACTAATAAGAAGCTAAGAATATGTCCATATATGATATCATAATGATGAGTAAGATTCATGAATAATTCAATCACATTATTTAAATCATTATACAGGAGGTTCAGACAATTACGAAGAAAATCAGACCTAAGGTAAGGGAAAATCTCGCAATCTCATTTTTATCCGAGATTGTTTATACTTTAGAATTTACTGGGGAAATATTTATCATCCACGTCCATGTTTCCTCAATATGTAATATTTATATCCTTATAAAATTATTTATATCCAATTTTACCCTTCGGTGAGTTTTTAGTAAAAGATATGAACGGAATCTTTTTTCATTTTTCATATGAGGTACTTTTTGACTTTTCCAACAAAAGTACGAGAAGAATGTTTTTTTAAAATTATCTGGCATGAATGGATTATTAGAACAGTATATCCATGAAGCTTCCCTTAAAATTTTTCATGTTTATTTTTAATAAACTTCTTTTAGTTCAAAATTATATGACATGTTAAGAAAGGAAAATGATTTTGAAGTTGAAAGGATATTTTCCTCAAGATTGGAATTCAAGTGCTTTATCAAAATTATTTTCCATATAAGACAATATAGGGTTATGTTTATATCCCTATTTTTACATAGATTTGATTATGTTAAGATGGAATTATTTTTATGATGTCCTTTTATCTTATATGGATTATGTTATGATGGCATGATGTTTAAGATTCCAATTTTTATTACATGGGTTATGCAATGATGTATGATTTATGATTTTGTGGCACACATAAGAATGGTATCATTATGATATGGGTGGGACCTATATCTCCCTCCAATTAATTGGGTAAATATTTATATCTCATGAGATAGACATGGCTGGAATGGCAGGTTAAACGAGTTCCGTGAAACAGGACTGAAACGAGGAGTGAACTCAGTTCAGAAATGGACATTGTCTGCTAAGATAGTCTTGGCAATGAGTCTTGACTAATAAGAAATGATTCTCTATGATTATGTGTGTATGAAACAAAGTTTCATTTCTTATGTTATGATTATTGGGATTACATTTCACTACTCCGATTTATCCCATGTTATGAAATTAATATCTCTTTTGCAGGTTAAGATTTCCAAAATGTTATGTTCTTATGAATATGATGTGATTGGTTTTCTTTTGTTTACCCTTACTGATCATTTGAGCTCACCCTTTTGAATGTTTTATTTCCCCAGGTCAGGAAGATGGTTAATAAGTAGGATATTCCAAAAGGGACTCTAGATATGGTGAAATAAATAGGAGACAATGTATATGCTTTATGAACCAGTTGTTTATGTTTCCCAGTTTCTAAAGACACTATACCTATACGGTCCTTTACTTGTTTTGTTATATTTTGTAATAACTGTGCTTCAATTTTGAAGTATTATAAATGTATGTAATGTATGGGTCGTTATAGTTGGTATCAGAGGAAAGGTATAGTAAACCTTTGGAAACTAGGATGTGAAAGCCTTAGTAAGAACCCTAAGGATAAGTATAAGAATAGAACACAATCTTAGTGTTTAGAAATGGCCATGAACAACCTATGATAAAATCTTAAGTGTGAATTTTTTTTTTGATTATATGGTTTTCCTATTATAATTAATGTTTCTCACACTATTATTCTTGGTTTTAGTCAATGGTTGGAACACGAAGGAACCGTGTTAATGCGGAATGCGACGGGAAATGCAATGATTGTCCCCCTGAGAAACCAAACGTTATGGGAGCTGGAATAAAAAATCTTATAGCCATGCTCACACAACTTTCTCAAGATATGAATCATGTAGGACTTCCAAATGAGCGAAGGCAGGAGCAGCATTCTGTTGAATCCTTTATGAGACAGCGTCCACCTTCATTCAGTGGGTCTTTTGTTCCATTAGTGGATGAACAATGGATCAGTACAACTAAAAAGATATTTTCAGTTCTTCAATGTTCTGAACCTGATAAAATATTCTTATCACTTTATCGTTTAGAAGGTGATGTTGATCAATGGTGGAATCTTATTAAGAATACGAGTCAAAGGGATGAAATTGATTTCATGGAATGGGACGAGTTCAAGAACTTATTTTTCAATAAGTACATCCCTCGTATTCTTCATGTAAAGATGGATAAGGAGTTTCTTGAACTGAAGCAAAAGGATGATGAATCTGTTGGTACCTACGAAGAAAAGTTTACAAGACTTGCAAGGTATGCTTCTGGGATTATTATCTAACCTGAGTGTAAAATCGATCGATTCCGTAGTGGCTTAAAACCAAGTGTTCGAAGGGCGTTAGCCATAAGGGACTTCAATAGCTATGAGGAAATCGTTCGATGTGCTCTCAATGTTGAGACGGATATTAGAGTAACCCATCAGTCATATGGGTTTGATATGAAGAGGAAAATGGAATTCAATGGAAAATATAAAGACCACACTGAAAAGAATATGAGTTTTCCCTTATCCTCAAAGTGTGGAAAGAAAGATGGAGGAAATTGTCTTAAGTGGACATGAAAATGTTATAAGTGTGGAAAAGAAGGTCATCGGGAAAATGAATGTCGAAATAAGGGGAAGAAAATGTCTAATGATTCAAACAAAGGAATGGATACACAGAATGGACCTACTACACTTCAATGATTCAAGTGCAAGGAGATTGGACATTATGCCAATCAATGCCCAAATCCAAGGGTTGTTGATGATGATCGACGTCAACAAACTCTTAAGGCTAAAGAGAATGGAATGTCACATGTAATTTCTATCAGCGATGTGGAGTATGATAACGAAGTTGTGAAAGGTACACATACCATAGACTCTAAAGTAGAAAATGTTTTTTTTGATTCTGGACCCACCCACTCTTTTATTTATGAATAATTTTCTATGGGTATCACCGTTTTACCTCGCCAGTTAGATGTTGAGTTAGCTGTGACAACCCCTAATAGCACAACAGTCCCATCTAAAGTTTATAATTCTTCTTCGATTGAAGATTGTAGGAATGTGCTTTATGCAAATCTTGTGATCCTTCCTATAGTGTAATTTGATGTGATTCATGGCATGGATTGGATTTCTCTATATGGAGCTCATATCAATTTCCCATGAATGGAAGTCACAATTCATATTCCGAATAAATCTATGATTATCTATCAATGCAAGGATGAACATAACCTTCTAGTGGAAATTTCTCCATCTTATGGGTTTTGATTCCACTAAATGAAGGTTATTTATCTCAAATGGTTGGTGTGAAACTCACGATTTAGAATATTCCCATTGTACGAGAGTTTGATGATGCCTTTCCAAGGGAATTTCTGGGTCTTCCACCAAATCGTGATGTTGAGTTTTCAATAGAACTCGTACCGGGTGCTTTGCCTATTTCAAAGACACCTTATTGAATGGCCCAAATTGTGTTGCAGGAATTGAAGAAGAAACTCCAAGAGAATCTTGATAAGTGATTCATACGCCCTAGTGAGGCACCTTGGGGAGAACCTGTTCTTTATGTTAAGAAGAAAGATAGATCAATGAGACTCTGCATTGATTATCGAGAACGTAACAAGATCACTATCAAGAACAAATATCCTCTCCCGTGCATTGATGACTTATTTGACCAACTACGCGGAGCTCAATAATTTTCCAAGATTGATCTTCGTTCAGGGTATCATCAATTAAGGGTCAAAATGCCGGATATACCAAAGACGACATTCCGTACAAGGTATGGACACTATGAATTTATAGTGATGTCATTTGGTCTTACAAATTCCCCTGTTATCTTCATGGATCTGATGAATAGAGTCTTTAGAGACTATCTGGGTCAGTTTGTGGTAGTCTTTATAGATGATATTCTTGTCTATTCAAAGAGCAAGGAAGAACATGAAGATCATTGGAGAATTATATCGAAGACCCTGAGAAAGGAGAAGCTTTATGCCAAACATACCAAGTGTGAATTTTGTCTTAAAAATTTTGCATTTTTGGGCCACATAATCTCGAAAGAGGGGATATCTATGGATCTAGCAAAAACAGAGGTTATTGAAAGATGGTTGAGACCAACAATAGTAACTGAGATCCGAATTTTTCTTGGATTGGATGGATATTATCGATGTTTTGTGAAATATTTTTCACGATTATCTAATCCACTCACTAGGTTGACTCGAAAAGGAGTTAAGTTCGTGTGGACGGAGGAATGTGAAGAGAATTTCAAGGTGTTGAAAAGCAGTTTATCCAGTGCAACTGTACTCACACTTCCTTGTAGTGGATAAAGGTTTGTGATCTACAATGATGCATCCAATAAGGGGATGGGGTGTGTTCTTATGAAAAATGATATGGTGATAGCTTATGCCTCACGACAGTTAAAAATCCATGAGCAAAATTACCCAACTCATGATTTGGAGTTAGCTGCGGTAATCATTGCATTAAATATTTGGAGGCATTATCTTTATGGAGAATGGTGTGATATTTATACTGATCATAAAAGCTTAAAGTATATTTTCACACAAAAGGAGCTTAATATGAACCAAAGAATATGGTTGGAGCTGATTAAGGATTACGACTGCTCAACTCATTACCACCCTAGGAAAGAAAACAAGGTGGCAGATGCATTAAGTCGACAAGACCATGCTAGCTTATCCATGATGAGGATCATAAAAGATCCAATGTTTATGGATTTACAAATGATGGATGTTGAAATTATAATGGAAGGGGAAAAATAATATCTTTCTCAATTGAATGATCAACCATCTATACATGTGATGATTAAAGAGGTGCAGAAAGAAGATGTATAGTTACAAAAGAATGTGAGAAATATTCCTGAATTCAACCTTGATTGTGATGGGATAATAAAGTTCAAGAATCGGGTTTGTGTTCCTCCCATACCAGAATTAAAGAAGGAGATGCTGGATGAGGCTCATAGTTCTTCATTCTCTATTCATCCTGGAAGCATAAAGATGTATAGGGACCTGAAAGAGTACTTCTGGTGGGATGGCATGAAGAGAGATGTTGCTGAGTATGTCTCTCGATGCTTGGTTTGTCAGAATGTTAAAGCTGAGAGATAGAAGTCTAAGGGGATGTTACAAATATTACCCATACCAGAATGGAAATGGGAAAACATCACTATGGACTTTGTGACTGGACTTCATAAAACATCAAAAGGCAGTAATGATATCTGAGTCATAGTTGATCGTCTTACAAATTCTGCACACTTCATTGCTATTAGAGAGGATTTCTCTCTGGATCAGCTTTCCAGGATATATGTGAAGGAAGTGGTAAGATTTCATGGAGTACCACTTTCTAGTATATCTAATCGGGTTCTAAGTATTTCCTCGATGTTCTGGCGAATTTTTCAGCATACTATGGATACAGAGTTGAGTTTCAGCACTGCTTATCATCCTAAGACAAACGGTCATGTCTGAGAGGACAATTCAAACTCTAGAAGATATGTTGAGAGCTTGCTCTATGGATTTCAAAGGTAGTTGGGATCAACACCTACCTTTTTTGGAATTTTCTTATAATAATATCTTTCACTCCAGTATTTAGATGGATCCTTATGAAGCTCTCTATTGAATGAAATGCATGACTCCAACTTGCTGGGATGAAGTTCGGGAAAGAAAGCTATTAGGACCTAATCTTGTTGACGAGATGGCAAAAAAGGCCAGATCTATTCAACAACACATAAGATCAGCTCAGATTCGACAAAAAAGTTATGCGGACAACCGATGAAAGACCTTGAGTTTGAAGTTGCTTATAAAGTGTTCTTACGAATATCTCCTTGGAAGAGAGTAATGAGACCTAGAAAGATGGGAAAGTTGAGCCCTAGATATATCGGTCCTTTTGAAATTATGGAACGTGTTGAAAAGGTAGCTTAATGATTGGCGCTTCCACCGAATCTCTCTCAAGTTCACGATGTGTTCCATGTATCTCTCCTAAGGAAGTACATATCTGATCTTTCACATGTAATCAGCTTAGAAGTTGTACCGCTGGAGCAAGATCTTTCTTATGAAGAACATCCAATAGAGATTCTGGATCGTCGCGAAAAAGTCCTACGGAACAAGACCACTCTCTTGGTGAAAGTTTTATGGAGGAACCACCAATTAGAAGAAGCTACATGGGAGCTTGAGGATATGATGAGGGAGAGGTATCCTCATCTGTTTGTTACAAAGTGATGAATTTCGAGGAAGAAATTCATTTTAAGGGGGGTAGAATGTAACACCCGATACTTTTATGAGAAATATTTTGTTTTTATGTTATCAAAGGAATCATTCACCACACACAAAACTAGCTTGACTTTCTTTACACGCAATCACGACTTTCCTCGATAGCTTGCGTCATACACAAAACTGAGTTTCACTAAACAACGATATGCTATTAAAATATTATTAAAACTAACCGTTATGAATAGTAATACCCAATTTTTGAAATTTTGTAGATTTTATTTTTTAAAATGGACATCATTTTTGGATTCGGAATGTCGAAATTATCCTAGGGTGAAATTTTGGTATTTTTCTGAAAACATTCAATTTTTTATGAATAGTAAAAACACAGGGTTACTATTTAAAAACCGATTTTTATTTAAATAATTATTTATTTTATATATATTTATTTTAAGTCAAAATTGATACATAATACCTTTATAAGTTCAAATTAATTCATTGGAGTCATTTTGTAATAATTTTAGATATATAAAAATTTTATCGAACTTTTCATCGTCTTTTACCCATCTCTAAGGAGAATTTGCAAATTTACATAAGACATACTTTTACCGCTTCTGTGAGTGGAATTTTGAAAATCTGAGAGACATGGTTCATATCGAGGAATAAAATGTGGTTCAATGAGATAAAAATAATTTTTGGTGAATAGTAACTTTTTACTTTTTTTACCACGGTTAAATTTAAATAGGGTAATTAAAGGTAAAAATTTTATTATTATTACCCTAACAGATGTCCTAATTCTATTGGATAAGTGTAATTTGACAAAAAAACAACCCTAGGAATAAAATATGACCATTTAGGTACACTTGGATTAGATTAGAAAATTTATTATTAATTTATTTAAAGAAGGGTTAAAATAGTTAAAATCAATGTTTAATAAGTAAATCATTTTTAATAAAGGGATATACATAAGATAAATTAGAATATAAATATTAATTAGAAAGATAAAAATATTTCCTACATAATGGTATTTTATTTGTAATTTTTATACTTTAAATAATTTAATTTATTTATGACACAATGATGATGTAGTAATTATCTTATTAATGAAATATTGACATAATTGATGTTATAAATACAGAAATAAATGTAATCTGAGACTTATTATGAATTAAAATAAGTTTCTATGTTAATATGACAGGTTAGTATTGATTTAATTTACTATATTCGAACTAATCATTCTGTTTTGATTTCCACAAAAATCAATTACCAAATAGTGTAAAAATTTTCAGAAAATATTTTTTAAAACAAATATTATATTATTAATTGTTATTTTATTCCTAAAAATATAAGGTTCGGCCAAATGAATTAGATAAGGTTATATATATTAATAATAAACAACATGTAGTTCTTTTGGCTTGTTATAGTAAGTTTATTAACCTTATAGTGTAAGAAAACAAGAAGACACAGTAAAAGTTAAATTATCTATCTTAAAGTTCAAACTAAATGATAAGTTTAAAATAGAACCCTAAACTTTTCTAAATTCTATTGGATGATATGATTTCGACCCATCCCAACCTTATATTCGTAATAAATCAATTTGGAGCTATTAAAAACCGAATATGACTTTATAATAAAATAATATTTTTAGTTTTTCCTATGGTGCCCCTCTCCTCCCTTATAAAAGGGAACCTCCTCCCTCTCTTCCTCACACCACATTGAGCCTTCACGCTCGGCCAACCCCTACCAAATTATTTTCTCAACTTCCCTAGAAACATCCTAGAGGTCCTGGTATTTTCAAACATGAATTTTAGTACCCTAAGAGGATGTCTCAAAGAGTCACTTCAAAGAAGAGGTAATGTCCATTACCGATTCTTTCAAATTTATTTCTTCTTCCACATATTCTTATTTAGTTTTTTAATTATGAAGTAATTACATAAGTATCACTCATATACTGTTATATTATTATATGTATGAAGCAACCCTATTTCACCATCTATCCATCCTATGGAAAATGAAATCACCGCGCGTGCGTACGTACGGAATACCGTCTCCACGTCGTGGTGTAATCTATTTTCCACCACCACCTTACTTGGATGGGTATTATGGTGTAAATAATAACTATATATGATTATTGTAACGTAATATTGATTTTGAAATAGTATAAATACACTCCAATACAATTCCACGATCATGGAAACGATATCATCGCTCGTGCGTACGTACGGAATACTGTGTCCACGATGTGATGTGACTCGTTCTACATGATCTTCTTTGCATAATGATTATATAAATGAATTTAATGAATGAATATGATGTATATTACACTAATACCATTCTGTATGTGATTTATCTATAACCTAAAGAGAAGGATAAGAATTTATTCGACAAAACAGGCATAAGAACAAAAAGTAATAAACATCCGAATAACAAGTAGCAATGAAATATTACTAATAAGAAGCAAAGAATATGGCCATATATGATATCATAACAATGAGTATGATTCTGGAATAAGTCAATGACATTATTTAAATCATTATACAGGAGGATCGGACACTTACGAAGAAAATCCGACCTTAGGTAAGGGAAAATCTCGCAATCTCATTTTTATTCGAGATTGTTTATACTTCAGAATTTACTGGGGAATATTTATCATCCACATACATGTTTACTCAATATGTAATATTTATATCCTTATAAAAAAATTTATATCCAATTTTACCCTTCGGTGAGTTTTTAGTAAAATATATGAAATAAATCTTTTGTCGTTTTTCGTACGCGGTACTTTTTGACTTTTCCAACAAAAGTACGAGAAGAATGTTTTTTTAACTTATACGGCATGAATGGATTTTTAGAACATTATTTTCATGAATATTACTTTAATATTTTTCTAGTTTATTTTTAATCAACTTCTTTTAGTTCAAAATTATATGACATGTTCATAAAGGAAAAAAAATTAAGTAGAAAGGATATTTTCATCAAGAATGGAATTCAAGTGCTTTATCAAAATTATTTTCCATATATGATAATATAGGGTTTTTTTTCTATCCCTATTTTTACATTGATTTGATTATGTTATGATGGAATTATTTTTATGATGTCTTTTATCTTTTATGGACTATGTTACGAAGGCATGATGTTTAAGATTCCCATTTTTAATACATGGGTTATGCAATGATGTATTATTTATGATTTTGTGGCACAGATAAGAATAGTATCATTATGAGGTGGGTGGGAACTATATATCCCAGCAATTAATTGGGTAAATATTTATATCTCATGAGATAAACATGGCTAGAATGGCAGGTTAAATCGGTTTAGTGAAAGAGGACAGAAATGAGGAGTGAACTTAGTTCAGAAATGGACTTTGTCCGCTAAGATAGTCTTGGAAATGAGTCTTGACTAATAAGAAATGATTCTCTATGATTATGTGTGTATGCCATAAAGTTTTCTGTTTTAAGTTATGATTATTGGGATTAAATTTCACTACTATGATTTATCCCATGTTATGAAATTATGATCTCTTTTGCAGGTTATGATTTCCAAAATATTATGTTCTTATGAATATGATGTGATTGATATTTCTTTTGTTTACCCTTGCTAAGCATTTGAGCTCACTCGTTTGTATGTTTTCTTTCCCCAGGCCAGGAAGAAGTTTATTAAGTAGGATATGCCAAAAGGGACTCTAGATATGATGAAATATATGGGAGACAATGTAGATGCTTTATGAACCAGTTGATTATGTTTCCCAGTTTCTAAAGACACTATACCTATACGGTCCTTTCCTGGTTTTGTCATATATTGTAATAAGTGTGCTTCAATTTTGAATTATTAACAATGTATGTAAAGTATGGGTCGTTATATAATGACAATTCCAGAGGCATATCCTTCATGACATGTGAAGTTTTCCTCATATGCTCCAACAAATTCTTCATCTTTTTTGCTTTAGGGAAAGGAAGTCCCTTTCCATATTAAGCCATAGGGTGCACGGAAAATATTTGACAAAATAAATTCTATAAATCCTTCCATTCCAATGCCTCAATATCCTTCTTAAGAATCATAGTATTGATCAGTTTCCATCATTGATTGGCTTCAACCTATATACAATAAGTTTCCATAAGAACCATATCTTGTTCGGAACGTTGAAGGATATAGAATATCATTTCAATGGAGTTGATCCATTTATCGGAGATTGAGGGATCAAATGATCCATTAAAAGTAGGATTACCTTTCTCATGAATCTCTCGATAGTGACTAGTTCATTCTTATGGGGGTTAAATGTTCCACTTGATCCATGTTTATTTTCATAGCTTGAGTTATGTGATAGATAATTGTGACAATGTTATCCATTTATCCTCCCATCAGACATGGAATATAATTAGAATAGCAACCACAATTATCTTTTAATTGGTTGTTAGCCTGTGTCCTCATATTATTGTCCATTGGCTATAATAAAAGGAAATGTATGGGAAACACATAAAGGGTTATCCATGGACAAAGAAAATGACTTATAAATAACTTTTATTTCCTAAACTCATGAATCTATATGGTTCAATCTATGTTACCCATGATCTACATTATAAAATATGTTCTTAGTGGCATTTTATTAATTCCCATACTAATGGTTCATACTAAGCTTGTGAAATTACCAATGAATATCCCTAAGGAGTGTCTTAACCAAGAGTTCGGAAAGGCCCATTGTCATGTACAAGGATACCTTGGGTCAAGCCTGGAACTCCTTGGCAGAGTTTTCACTGGTAGGTACATCTGAGCCATAACCCCCTCTACCTGCTCATATCTAGACAATGATGTATTTTCTTGAAAAACCGCTTACACAATACTCATAAATTTTTTTGGATGTATTTATTTTACATAGTCTTATCTCTAAGGCATCACTTGGGTTTTCTAATCCAAATCACAAAAATAACTAATCATGTCCTCTAATACCAACTATTACAACCATGATTTTTATTACACACGTAAACAGGATTTATTAAATAAAATCTTCACTTGATATAACATTGAAGATCGAGAGAACTAGTTTCAAGTGGCTTGGAATGTTACAAAACAGCTTAAAACATAAAACATACAACATCTTTATTGATAAATTCTTTTACACAACCATTATATTCCCACGCACTTAGCATTGCATGGGATAACCTCAGGACATACATGTAAAAAGGGTGAGCTATAAATCCCAGTTAGGGCATAATCAAGGAATAACGTGATAAATAAAACACATGTTAGGAAATATGAATATCAATGGATCAAAAAAGAAAAATGAACATAAAGGCATGAAATATAATCATTATCATAACATGGGAATGTGTCATCAACACATAACATAGAATTAGCATGAGCTAAGTCTCATTGCACATGGAGAATGAGTAAACCCTCATTGCACTTGAATTAGAATGAGTAAATCCCCATTGCACTTGAATTATATTGACTAAATCTCTCATTTCACTTTATTTATCAGGATACTAATCTTTACCCAATGCATTGGAGCACTATTAAGGAACACCCTTCTTAATCATTTCATTTCATCCATAAGTGTGCCACATGGACCATAAAACATGGATTCATAATCATTTATTCCATGATAAATGAATGTGAAATTCATACATGAATCCCTATAATATATAAGTAAATGTGTATAATGGTGAATACCCTTGATACAGAAATGGGCATGATATTCACTACACACTGACTTTGGCTTGGAAAATTGTGGTGCAATATCGGTAGCATAACGAGGTGACATAAGAATTAATAATAATGGTTGATGAGATATAAAGGGGTGTATCATCATATGTTCATGAAATTTACAGTAAGGGGGTCATCTAGATACATGTCCCAACAAAATTAATGGAATTTGGATTCATAATACAAAATAATTTCTTGAATGTAAATGAGGACAGAGGAATTCATTAAAGAATTTTGGCACGGTAATGAGTTGAAAAAGGAGGAATTAGTGAGAGAGAAATGGGTATCTTATCATCCAAAAATTAAAAGGGAAGTATAGGGGATGTTAGACATCATACCCAATATTTATAATTGAAAATAAAATGTCATAACAATATTATGAAACATGGATAAAATGACAAAGGAAGGAATCCCTTACATGGAAGTGTGATACCAATGGTTTAAGAGGGGTTTGAGAGAGGTTTATTAAGATCATGGGAGACCTTGGGAGTATTATAGAGAGAGGAGGGGAGAATTTCAATGCACTCCAAAGGCTTTGAGGGAATACGATGTGGGAGATTTTGTGGGATTATATAGGAATGGAGAGGGAATTATTTATTATATAGGTTGGGGACACCACATATTAAACAAATCAAAACAAAAAACCATCCCATGTTTTTTAAAAAAAAGATAGGAAAAAAATATTTTACAACTATAATGGCTAAACTTCTGAAAATAATTTCATTTTTTATGTGGTGGTGAGTCACACTCTTAGTGAAATCAATTTAAAACCTAAAATGTTTTATATGTCTGGGAGGGTCCACTAATGATTTGTAAAATAAATCAAAAAAACCTAAAATCATATTATTCTAATGGTAAATCATATATTTTCCGAAAGTAATGTTTATAGTTTTTTATTAAAACACTATTGGGACATTATGATGTCGTAAAACACATTATATATTTAAATGGTATTTTATTTTTACAAAACAAAATGAATTGTCTCAGAAAATTATGAAACATTCACCCTTGGATAATTTTGACATCCAGATTCTAATAATAATAATTATTTTATCCAAATAATTTTATTAATATTGGAATTTTTACTTTTAAAATAAAATCCTACGTTTATCGAAAATTCATTGTTTTTGACAAACACAACTTTCAAACCTTACTAAAAAATAATATTTTATTCATAAAATTTATATGATCATTTATACATAATAAAATTTAATTTAAAAAATTGTAATATTTTATTAAAATACTATTTAATTCAAAAATATATTAATTTATCGAAATATATTCCTTAGTTGAATATTAACTAAATATACTATTTTTTTGTTTAAAAACTATTTACAAAGTAAAAATAATAAAATTAATGTATATTATTTATTGTACACAATAATAATGCACATAATCATATTTCTAAGGTCTTATAATATGACCCCTTATAACACCTACATAAGGAATATGGATAAGGTGTTCGATGGCGACGAATCTTGTGGTGGCTTGAATAACATCACTTGGGTTGTAATCTCTATTAACTTCCACTTCTCCCGTATATGGTTCTGCTTGAGCTTAACGTGTTGAAGCTCGGCTTGGGCATGGTCAAGAGGGAAGACCAATTATTCCACCTCCTTTATGAGCTATTATTGATGGGATTCCTACAGAGAAATTCTACTGGATGAGTCCATCGATTCCATTTTTTGAGTAAATTGGATTTTTAAATCCCTATATTTATACAAATCTTGTGATCACTGTTCAACAACTATATTATCGATTGTCACAATTATAGACAGTATTTTAAAAATCCAAAAACATAAAAACAAATAATTTCATATTTTATATAACAATTTAACATAATAATACATTTATTTAGATCAAGAAGATTTCTATTGTTAATTTTTTGGGTCATTAAAGTAGTTGGAAGAGAAAAGAGAGGGATGTTATACTTGGAAAAACCAAGATGATCACTAAACCAGACAGATTTTTTTTGTAATCACTTATTTTTTCCAAAAAAATATGGACTCATTATCACATTGAATTGCCCATGTACAATTATTATCATAAATTAAAAAAAAACCTCAATAGGGAGATCTATATTCACTGGCTAAAATTTAGAAGTGGGAAGTATAGGTAATAAAAAGAGTAATTTATTTTCATTAACAACATTTTCAAACATGAACTGGATGTTGAAATATTTAATGATGAATTTATATATTTCCAAAATCATATCAACGTGTGGTGATTATGGATGTATTACATCATATCTATTCAATAGATTATGTGGGAATCATGTTTTCGTGGGTAGTGCCTCACCATCTGAATCATGAATATTAAGGAAACATAGTACTTTTTTATGTAAAAATATCATGTCTAGGAAGAGATAACTTTCCCACTATTGTTGTTAAGGCTATTATCATTACTAAAGTCATTTCAATGAGTAATTATTGTGGTATGAAATCACTCCCTGTTTTCCCCAAACAATATCATTCGATTCTTTTCTACAAGCTTCATAAAACATAATGGGTGTAAGATATATTAATAATTATTGTTGAAAGAATCATTAACATTATGATCAAATATATAAATGAACCCATTATTCACCAATATTTTGAGGGTAAGCATTTGAAATTTTATTTTACCAAAAAGAAACTATTATAATTCATTCATCCCTAGAGTCTTATCAACTCTTGTGGTTTTTTGGAACATGTAATCTTGTATCTACTTGTTCTTATATAGTTATTCATTTCAACCTTTATAGAATACCAGAAGATGATATATTTTCCTATTTTTAGTCAAAAAATTACATTACTGGATTAATATTTAAAATATGTTGCAAATGTTTGATGGAAATAGACATTGGGTCTTCTGGGTTATTAAAGTTTTATTAAAATTTAAATACTAATAAAACTATATATCACTTGAAGATCTTACCTAGTAATGACTTGATGATGTTATTGCTATATAATTTTTTTTATCCAACATTCTTCATTCCTAATGGTGTAACATATCAATAGTAAACCCTTTGGCCAACACAACAAATGTATCTTTTTTATCTGTTGGATTCATATGGATTTTATTGTAGTCACCATATCTATCAATGTTAGAAAAGTAATGATGTTTAAATGTTATTTCAATTAATAGTTATCTAAAGGATATGTGGTATTAAAATATTAAGAAATTTCTATTATAATCCTTATGTTATTGAAAATTATACCTATTCCATTCTACTTTTGTACCTGGATAATGATTTTCACTATTTTGTGTATTACAGATCCTTAAAAAAATTTTCCTTGGTCAATTTATTAGCATAATCCTACTATTTGAAAAAATTAGTTGAATTGATATTCCCAAGTTAATTTTTATATCCACGGTGATCCAAAATAATGGATAGGGTATGGATAAAGAAAGCATGATCTAGCCTATGAATCATAGTATAAACACATCCTTTTTTTCTCTAGTAATAGTATGTATCTTGCTTTAAAATTGAGTGATTTGAGGACAATGATCGATGTGGATCAGGGATCCTTTTATGTATGAAGATTAACCCACTTATTTCATAAATTTCGGTATAAATACATTTCTTAAATACATTATTGGTGTCCTCAATATCTTTATCCTCTTCCTATATTTTCTAATCATCATTATCTAATGTGGGATATAAATTGAGTTATAGATTTAGTAACAAAATAAGTAATTTTATGTATTCTATAAATATAATAAAATAAATATTTCCTATATAAGGGATTGCTTAAAAAATATCACTATGAAGATAATTTTGGACATCATGTCCTTCAATACTATTATCATTATGGATAGATTGTGTGAAAAAAACCATAGATTTAGGTTATTATGTTACTTTATTATCATTGGGGTCTCATTGTTAGGTGTTGTTGGGACCAAGTTGGCTGATGAAGTTGTTGGATTAACAATGTATAGTATTTTTTTGTTAAGAATGTTTGAGAAGAAATGAATCCACTTCAATTGGTATAAGTGGGGGAGTAACGATAGAAAATATACAATACTTTCCATAGTAAATGTGACTATGCATTGGTGGTATATATTTCACAACAATCCTAATTTGGTTAGAAAAAATATTATGCATGAATTATGATGGAAAGGGGGTTAATTGATGCAACCAATTATCATGGTTGATCTTGTAGAAGTTGGTGTCTTAGGTTGTGCAGTTTCCCATTGTTTACCAAATTTTGGGGTCTAAAATTTGGAATTGGGCTATTATCATAAAACGTGAATTTTTTGAAGAGAATATCAAAATATAGAAAAGGAATAAATTTAGAATATATGGGCTTCATGAAGAGTGTTCTATGATGACTTAAAGATATTGAAATGTGTTCTTCGCAATTATGATGAGCTTCACAAATGACAGAGGTACAGATCTTCTCAAGAAACTTTGCGGTGCAAAGGAAGAAAAAGAATCACGGGCTGGAAAAGGAAGAAAGATCATCATACCCGCACAAAGGATTAAAGAGAATTGTGGTGGTGAAAAAGATTATATGGAATGATTCTTGATTATGATGAGATTTTCAAAACTAAAAAATAGCGAAGTTGCTTCCTGAAAAAGAGTGAATTTCGGTGAAAATTTTGGAGCTCTGCAATTTGATACTGACGTGGAGCTGAGGAGGCTGTATGGTTATAGATTATGTGGGAAAGACTATAAATCAGCCCCTATCCCCTAGAGTGTATTTGAGATACTTAACTAGAATTTTATATTTCTCAAACTGCGAAGATGGTTTATTGAGGAAGCGAGCTCTGCAAAGGTAGAAGCTCTGTGAAGGAAAAGAGCTTCAAGGTGAGCCATTGAGCATAAAAAAAAATAACATTACAATGATCAATATGTGTTCCCTAAAATCTTGAGCTCTATGATCTAGTGAGATTTTAGAACTAGGGATCTTTGTGAACTGAAGTGATCCGCAAAGCTGGGAGCTTCACGAAAGAGGTTCGTGAAGGATCACTACAAGCTAAATATTTGAGTACCCAAATTTTGTGAGAAGTGCTTTTAAGTGGATCATGATATGACTAGGCTATAATAAAAAGTATCATTATGAATTACATGTAGTTTATATCAGATTATGGATAGGAATGATAATATTTGTTTTCAAATATTGGATTTATGAATGTTCCTCAAGAAGCAGAGAGATGTTGCTTTACCTTTTTTTGTTAAGAGGGTGCACATATACTTGAGGATTATCTCCCAGGTACTACACGAGTGAATGGGTATATCTTAATCATTTTATTACACATAAATGGATTTTTTTTTCTAGTGTATTTTTTGGTAATAGGTTATTTCCATACCATACCAAGGATGTAGCTACTGTTGTTGAGTAGTGAACCTTTTAAATCATGTATTCATGTGGTTGTGTGTGTTTAGCAGGGAAATAACTCTTTAACAAGAGGTCGATTTTAATTCAAAAATGGGGAACATAAAAGAAAAAGATATCACTAATTAACCCCTCCCTCCCTCAGTGATAATTAGATATGGACTAGGTATCTTTATGAGTGAAAATATCACCTTATAAATCATAGATACCATCTAGTTCGTTTGAATTAGTTGATGAAACTCAAATCATGAAGATGAGGGTGTTTGTGAAGAGGTATCATACTCATCCACATGGATTATTTTCATTATTGCCATTTTGGGAATTCATGATCCCCGTATTCCTTGAATATGGAGACATTACTTCAAAATATTTAATGGTAATTATGTAACACTCCTCATGTTTACTACATGGGTTGGTTGGAGTAACTTCATGACCATTTTGAGCTATGATTCAAGTGGAATCATCCCTTATTAATTTAATTATTTCTCACATAAAAAAACTGGTGTCTATGAAATATGAATCGTATCACATAAGAGAGGCATTATCACTATTTAGTACACCAAACAATACATCAATAAATTATTTTGAACAATTATAAAATAATATGGGTGTTTCTATATGTGTGTGAGTCCATAACCTCCCAAATAAGTCATTGAAATCCATTTTATTATAAACCATTGAAAATTCAGAGTAAAATATTTCGTATTAAAATTGTGATCTCATATTGATCATCCTAAGAGTTATTTTTACTTTTTTATATCCTTTTATAGTAAGATTTTATTTAAAAAGGTTATATTTACTTCATCCCAATTGTTAGAACATCCATAATTTTATGGGATTGATATCAAATCCAGATACAATCAAGGCCTAATGAAAATTGATGTTTTATATCATTCCAAATAGATACAATGAGATGATGTGTCCCCAAATGGAAGACTATGGTTTGTGTTCTTTGAAATATATTTATATATGTAATTCAGCTGGATGAGTTTTTACATGACCTATTTTCAAATTCATTGAACTCAACCATGATATTTATGGACTTTTGAGGGCCTTAATGAGAACAACTATAAAATTATTTGGGAAATAAAGAACATTAAGATTTTGGATTATCTATGGGACCACATCAATTTGTTAGAGAATTTCATATTTCTATAAAAATCACATAGGTCAGTTAGCATATGGTTTTTCCTTGGATATAGATTTTTCAGATAATGTTTTTATTTTTACATTTCCTCTATTAATTAAAGATGGATAGATTTTATTTCATCCATGTGTCAGGATGAGATTCGATACCTAACGGTCGATGTTACCAAGATAAAATTTACACCTAATAAACCATCTAAAATAATTTGGTCAAAAAATTTCGTGAATATGCAATATAAAATAAACACTTATGTTCGGTATGGAGATATTTATTTATTCATGATTCAATTGTGTATATGGATTAAATGGAAACTTAACAAGAATATTTAGATATGATATTAATGATTCTTACCCTAACTCATCTACCATTAATCATCATCACCATGTTTCATGATTATTTGTGGGGAATTATATATCATACGTATTGGTTTTATTTGACAATGGATCGGGAAAGTTGGAAATGTTGAAAAATCCATATTGAAAATCAAGATCTGGTGAGGGTTTCATTGGATGGGGTGGTTCCTATCTATCTAATGTTGAGGGAATGAAGTATAAATGATGTTTAACCACCTTTGGTATTATTAAATAGTCTTTTTCCATCAATTTCACTAATTATATAAATTTCATTGATAATCAATTAGTTTGATAAATGTGATGCCTTCAAAATTGTAGATTGAGTTGGGGTCCCAAATAAAGGAATTAGTTGCTACATATAAATGGAGTGAGTCCAATTAACCATCTTTATAGAAATTTATTCATCAATTCATTCTATATTTCAGGTCATGAATTCGATCCATTATTCCTCTTCCTCCAGGGTTTTTATGGAGATAAAAGATGCATGTATGGAGAGGATCTGCAATTATACATTCTTATAATCATTAATTTTCTTGTTTATGTCCTTTATAAAGAAATAGTTATAAAATTTACCCTCAATATTTATAGATAATGTAAATTGTATTAGTGGTCACTAAGATTTCTTTATTTGGACTTCCTATATTTTTTATCTATAGTATTTTTTTTCAATTATAGAATTAAAATATACTGAATTTTTTCCTCCTAAAAGAATAATAATTATTTTATTTTTTCCTCAAGAATAGACAATTATACTTTTTTATACCTGTATGATGTGGGATATTAATGTTATAGATATATAAGAGAGGTACCATGTGTTATTATATTTTTTTATAGGATGAGTTTGGTGTTAGTACTGATATAAGTGTGACACATGTAGTATCAACTTTACCAAAACAATAGAAATGGGTAGCTGTAGTGGCCTAAGAATTAGCCCTATTCTTTCCGATGGATTCCTTTAATACTTATGATATGAATTAAAACACTCATAATCAATTTGTATATTTAAAATAATTCATCAGATTCTAAAATTAATTACATATGCTCTCTATAAAAATATTGTGATTATTTTTTTGATGTTGATTCATGATAATAGTATAAGTCAAACCCTTCTATCTAGAAATAAAATATATAATCTCTCATTTTCACATTATTTAATGATTGAGGGAAGATAACTGATTGTTATCCATGGTGAAAAACTAAATTGATAAATAAAATAGTTATCAAGGTCATCTTTGTTTACAATAATGTTAAATGGTCATTTAATATATGGGACAATAATTATTCCTTCCACGGTATTCACATATCAATTTAGTTTAGATATTTATTATTGTTCATGTGTTCCCACCATGAATACCCATTAAGACATGATATGTATCAGCTATTTCTTTTGATCTAATATGGAATTGACATCCATCAATGTGGGATATTGAAATTTTGGAGGATTAGTTATAGCATCTATCCATTTAACATATTTATTCCACTTCTATTTCACTTGTGAGTATTATCCTTCCACAGATACCATATAAGGAGAAAGGGATTTAATGTCATTGGGAATCTATGGTGGAACATTTTGTAAGATAATAGAGGCAATTATTGGTTTTTTTAATATATATATATCCTTATATAATGGAATATCATTTATTGGTAAATGAAATCAAGTCATATGTGGCCTAGGATCGCTTTCAAAAAATGAAGGCAGTAGTATTCCAAGTGAATTTTATTCCTTATAATCCCCACCCATCAGATTAAAATATAATAATTTACTCAAACTAGAATCTATTATATGTCTTAGATATGACTACATTGATTGAATATTATTCTCCATTTTAAAATGAACAACATAAGGTGATGCATTATCCTTTACCTAAGATATATACTAAATAATTATATTTCCTTCACATAACATGGAGTTGATCTATTTCAATTCCACTATATCATCTTTTTATTGATACAGATTATCCTTAGTGGATATAATTTGATCATCCATTATTGGATAGAGGGATATATATTAAACATTATCCCTTTTTCATTAGCCTATCTTTGAATGCTCAGTGGTATCTAATCATTTGTATATTCCATGTTATGGGTCTTCCTTTGATTCAAACAATGAATGAAATTATTTGTTTTCATTTGGACTTTGATTCAGAATAAAATCACTTCATTTTAAAATCTTTCATTGGAATCAAGAACATTACTATCTATAGGTCAGGTTCTAATGATG
This sequence comes from Viscum album, assembly GCA_963277665.1. Lineage (NCBI taxonomy): Eukaryota > Viridiplantae > Streptophyta > Magnoliopsida > Santalales > Viscaceae > Viscum > Viscum album. The sequence goes on along the minus strand of OY728148.1, from coordinate 878,790,974 downwards.
TGAAATAATTTATTGAATGGAACAATGTACTAATGAAGATATAAATAATACATCTTCTCAATGTGGGGCTTATTTGATAACCACACCAGTGTGAAACTAATATGAATCATTATCGTCTCTTTCTATTATTCCCTAGTTACACTATTTATAATATGATCTAGGAAAAATCACTAAACATAATTACAATTCATAGCCCTAATAATACAAAAAAATCACAAATATGAAGAAATGATTTAACTATTACATATAGATCGTCCTCTCCAAATCTAGAATGGAATATCATCCCCAAAGAGGGAAGGTTTGATACTATCCCTAGCCCATATTTGACTATATTTTTCTTCTAATTATAATCTAGAGGATAAAAGTGAATTATTTTATACCAATTATTATTTAGTTCTATAATTTATTAGGTGTTGATTAATCCCAGAGCATTTATTATTTTCAATTTAAGGTTTTCCAATCATGAGAAGCCTATCATGATTTACCATTCTCAAATAGGTGGCATTTATGACATTCATGACTGAGTAATGTAGAATCCAATAAATTTAATTTTTTATTTAAGTATTTTCTATATGTTCCATCGACATAATGAACATATACTGAATTGACCATCTAATATATAAAAATTCAAAAATGTGAGACTTGTCCTGATGTAATATAATGACATATCCTACATTATGATTCACTTGGTTGAGTGGTGTTCAAAGTGAAATTTAATTCACAATGCTCACCATAACCGGTGATGTCCACATCAGGTGTATTTTAATGAATTTTCCTTTAACATTACAAATTCAATTTCCTTTATTAAATATTTGGATTTAATGCATTCCTAAATATATTTTAGTTTTAATTTTTTATAGAATTAGTTCATAAATATTATATAAAAACATAAATTATAGTCTAATCACATATAATCAATATCAGTTTTTCTAAAAATAAAAATCTACTACAAAGAAACAAGTTTTAATTTTATGAATTTCGACATGACTTATAAATTATTGTTACCCATTCCTAAACCCCATGAAAAATAGTTAAAATGATAAATGAGAAAAAACATAGTAAAAAAACTAAATAGTATGAGATAAGATCATTCATCTATGTTAAATCCATGAAATCATGAAAATATTTATTATAATATAATTAACTTTAAGATAAATATAATAATCTACAATCACATAAAATCAGCATTTATACAGAAATACTTTCATTAATCACTTTATAAGGAAAACATAATGTAGGAATCATAATATTGGTTATTTATTAGTAAACATGATAACCCATGAATTTTTTTCCATGAAAACATAAATTTTACCAAAAAGGTGAATAATAATTGCATAACAAATCATTAAAAATACGTTTTAATTTAATTTATTTTAATAAATACTCCTATCAAATCATAGAATTGTTATTTTTCTTCCATAGAAAAACATCTTCATAAAACCCTTACAAGAATCCTTACAACTAGAATAACCTTATGGTTTTCTACCAATATAATTCTCTAAAGATAATAATCGTTACACATTGGATTTAATAGATATATCAAGATCACCCAACGTCTATGATATATCAAGGGCATTCATTATCATAAATAATGTATAAGGATCATATCTGGTATAAAAACCTCAAATGATAATTTAAACCAGTATGAAATTCAATTTTGGTTATTTAATTACCCATTTTATTTTAAAACTCCATTTTCAAGACATTACATCCCAGAATAAGAGAATTATGATTTATTATTCGATGAAATCATGGAATCTTATAATGGTATCATAATATCCAATAATGATTAAGGGGGTTAAAAAATGTTAATGTCTTATATGCTATAATATTTTGTTTTTTCTATCATCAAATATGGTTAAAAAACAACATATAAAAACATTAAAATATTCATTTCGAAACCATTGAATGAATTTTACCTGATTCTATAGACTTTCATTTATAAATAATTAAAACATATATATTTATGTTTTATGTCAAATTGTTACTTACAATGAGTCAAAATCATCTTATAAAATCATTATAATTATTTTTAATAAAATTAATTTAATTATTTATTTTCATAACAACCCTTTTGAAGCCTATAATTTATTTTACCATGTTATAATGAATTAATTAATCCATTATGATCGCATTTGATTATTTTATGACATTTGACTCATATATCCCAGTTGACATTGAATGGATGACTATGCACAAAGTTATCATTATTAAATCATATATGGAGTAATAATTATTAAATAATTATCTTATTTATACATTAGTTATAATTTCAAAACCAATCATAAAACTCAGTTATAAAAATAAACATTGATAAAATCTAGGAGTTAGTAGGTTATAAATAATCATGAGTAATGTTTCTAGTTTTCAAGGAACTTAATTAAAAAAATTGGAAATATTTCAACATTATATTTATAATTATATCATAGATATCATACTATCATGTTAAATAAAATAAAACATATCATCCAAATGATTTTCTAGAGAAACATATTTATAATTCTTCATGGAGGTGGTTATCCCCATATACATATGAAAGATGTTTTATTATTTCAATGAATTTAAAGGTAAGAAATTAGATGATAAATTATAATTACTTCCTGAAACAAATTTCATTAATATCATATATATATACATTAAATTGGTCTCTATTTCTAGCCATGAAATGTTTTGATAGAAAAAAAATTGCATTGATTATATAGGTGGTAATCCAATATACACTTGAATTTTGTTTTAGTCTCAAATTAAAATGAATAAGGAGATGGATATTTTTTATTACATTACATAATAACATATTGTTATATGGTAAATAATTTTGTTATTATATAATCAGGGATGAAGAATATTTTAAGTTTGTGGAAAAGAAATAAAAGGAAAACAATTAGTTTAGAACAATACCTATTATCCTAAAAATCGATATTTATATACGAATTAATCAATATAATGATGTAATTATACATAAAAAATATACAATGATGTATAGGAATCTATGACGGTATTTGGATAGAACATTTCATATCCAAAAGGATATCCATGTTCGATGAAAAAGAGGATAAGAGGTTCCCTTTTATAAGTTAGGGGAAAGGAATTCTTCGATTTTCATAAATTATTAAATTGATATAAATAAATTTTAAAGTTCATACATATAAATTTTTATGAGATTATAATCCAAGATACGTTTTAGTTTAAATACTCACATCAAATTAAATTTGGTCATGTCTATATGATATTCTAATTCAAATTTTTTTATTTTTAAACATGTTAACTTTTTCTTGACTATTACCATGATAACAAATATTTGTACTCTTTATAGTTCAATATTGTTACTAGAAAATGAAAAAAAATTTAAATAGGCTTATATTTTATAAAATATCCAAATCACATGGAAATTGATTCTATATTAAGAAATTTTAAACCCTTTAATAAGTTGTTAATTATTTTAAAATATCCTTAATTTCAATTCTAGAACCATTCATCTAGTTTTTTAATAATATCAAGAATAAAATAAAGGAAAATTAAATCAATTATAACTCACATAAAATTTTCTTTTTATCAAAAATACACCATCGAACAAAATAATTCATTACAATTATATTACATTTAATATTTTTAAATTAATTTCTGTTACTTCTATATTATTTGAATATATATACTCTTGGCATTGTGTATGTATTAAAGGAAATTATTTCATTACTAAAAGAAAAACAAATTACCAAGGAAAAGTGGATTAATATTTAAAATAAATATTTATAAGTGAACATACCTTATTTTTATTTTTATTTCAAAAATATAATGATAAAAGAAAAAATAGCATGAAATTTTTTTCTTTTAAATACATAAAAATTTATAAATGTAAAAATCAGGGAACATCTTAAAAAATAATATATCAGAAATTTTTGTGGTTACAGATGAAATAAGGTCATACAATAAATTTTTAATTATTTTTATAGTAACTTTTTAGTCCTTATAAAATCATTGTAACAACAATTATGCCATCAAAACATTATTATGGTAAAATAATTTAATATGATTACTATTATTAATGAAAAACGGGAAAAAATTGACAAATTTTTATAATCAAATTCCAAATTTAGAATATATGTTTTAACATTCTATTCATAAATGTGGAAGAATTTAATTTCAAATTAGAACTCCTCACGCAATGTAAACAAGTTGTTTAGAAAATTTTTTAAAGTATAATTTTTTTAACCAAAATCATTTAAAAAATAGATTCCAAAGTAAATTATTTTATTTTTATTTATACAAAGAATATATTTATATTTTTAAAATATTCTAAATTATAATTATATTTTTAAAAAAATTTAAAATAAAATTTATTTTTCAAAAAAAATTAGTATATTTAATAATTAAATGAAAAAACATAAATTTTATTAAAAAATAAACGATTTCAATATGTGTATTTTAGTTTTCTAACTTCAAAAAGTGTTTATTTTTTATCAAATAATATTGTAAAACTGTCTAAAAATTATTCATAATATTTTCTCATAAATATAAAAAAAATCAATTTTGAATATAAATTTTTTTAAAGCATAAAATAAATTTTATATAAAATAAAAAAATTACTTAGAATTTATCAATATATTTATACTGAGTTGAAACATCACATATATATATATATATATCATAAATAATTCGATCATTTTTAATATCATAAATTTAATAGTGATGTTATAATGGTTATATTTAAAAAATAATACTTTGGAATTCATTTAGTCTTGTGTTTCATTCATATATTCTACTAAACATAGATTTTATTCATCAAAATATAAAGTTGTCAGATTATCTAAAGCCACCCCACATTACTATAATATGCCCTAAAAATTTAAAATTGCTCTGGGAAATCGTGGGTTTGACATATGAAAATACCTTTTTTGAAATATCACTTCATAATAAGTATTAATAAAACATCTTCTTGGAAAGAAGGAAAATAAAATATAAATGTAATCTAATGTGCAACCCGACATCCTTACCATTTTTTTAAAAAGATCACTTTGAGGTAAAGTTATAAAACTAAGTAGATTACAGTCCATCCTCATGTCAAACCTCTTAAAAGGATACCTAACTATTCCAAAATAATATTAAATGTTTTGAATTAAACACACTATGTATGATCTAGGAGATAGAAGTTACCTTTTCATTTGGGTAATCTTTGATGAGATCCTCTAAGTGTTTGGTCATCCTATCATATGTCTAAATGTATTTATCCAGGTTTATTTTCTTCTCATTGATTCTAATATCCAAGATCCAGTCTTTTTTGACAATACACCTAACATTATCTTCATTAAGGTCAACATGAAATGATCTAGCGTACATTCTGTCATATTCCGCCTTTGGATTATTGACAGTAAATTTATTATCCACTATATCTTCCTCATAATATAAGAGATTCTCCATGAAATCATCCTCCTTCCTTGACATCTTATGGACATCCTTCGATGCCACCATGTTCATTGACCAGTTAGGATCCTCAAGATTTTCCCCATTAGATTCCTCAACCTTTTCATGGATGGAATATTAGATAGGATCCCTATAATGAATACCCTTTCTAAATGAAAGAGTATTCATAGGTAATGGATGGTACGTGTAATGTCTTCGAGTCATTCCCTTCCTCACAATATATACTCAATATTCCCCAACATCAATGAATCTTAGCTTCCATTTTGACATCATATCATATGAGATATTCTTGAATTTATCATCTTCCTAAAACTCTGATAGAGACTGGGGGGTCTCATCTAAGGCTACTCCTAAAGGTTGACAATGGTAGATAGAATCCTATTATTTCCCTTCCTATGATTCACCTTGGTCCATCCCCCTTAATCCACAGCCCAATCTGTACTTTGACTCAGCTGTAGGAGAGAAATTCTTCCCGGCATCTGAGAAGCTGATCCAAGAATCCCTATATTAGACTCCAATGGTCCATTCTCACCCACTGGTAACTATATGGTGTGGCCACCATTAGTACCAAACACCTCCATAATTCTAGTCAAGGGTAGAGGTAATGTATCCAAAAAGGTTTTCACATAAGAAGTAACCATTTCCCCACCTTCGCTGGCTATACCTCTTGTAATACCTCCTTGTCTACACTAGCAAACCTGTTGGTGATGATGCAAATGACCATAGAAACAACAAAAATCAATCCAATTATCAAAACTAACCCGCTGTTTGATCTAGTTATCATTTTCAATCTCAATTTACACAAAATAGACTAGTTCATTAGAAACATCAACCTCCACATAGATCTAAAGAAAAATTAGATGGTATAGGGATCGAGATCGGTCATCAATACATAAAAAACTACCCACCATATTTACAAGAATCAAAAAGATGGAGGATTTTCTAATGGATGTGGAATATAGTGAATGATTACTCAGATTTGACCTGTTGGAGGATCACGCCTCAAATGGAGATTTTAGGACTATCTAAAGAGGAAAGAGTGAGCTCCATTACAGAAATGTTTTTTTTTCAGGCGGTGATAAGGTATTCTTCAGTTGTGAAGTGAATAAGAAGGTGTCGAGGGTCCAGAATCCAAAAAAAATGTCGTGATTCAAACCCCATAAATCGGTGATGAAGCTGTAAAAGGTATAAATAGAAGGACCATTATGACCAAACTGGGCAACTAGAGAGTTCTTATAGAGGTCGACCGCATCAATGAACTCATTATGCATTAAAAAATCTTCATGAATCCCTTGACCAATGAGGGGACATTGGCGGCAAGGCCGATGACAGAGAATGTTAGGAGGTTTGAAATATATGTAAGAGGATAAGAGGAGTTAAGGAGATGCAATCCCAAGCGACCCCTCCCCCTCTCATGAGGGGGAGAGAATGGGTTTGAGTCCGTGTACTTCAGGCCATGGAAACCGTAGGAGGTGGCGGGAGCTCCGGTCGGGTATACAAACCCAGAATGTAACCTAAATAGGTTTCCAAAAAAGAGAGCATTAGTGGGATGTGAAAATATAGTCATGAAAGGAAAATGTACAGTCCAAAAAATAAAGGAGATTCATAAAGGTAATTGAACATAAAAAAAGTGAATTGTTAATTGATTGTTAATGAAAATAAATCCATGAGGAGTGAATAAGACCACCAATTTGATAGAAATAATGTTCAAAGGATAAAAAAATTGTTTTAATATCATTTTCATATATATTAATATTTCATTTACCTTTTAAACCATTAAAATAATGAAATATACTTATTTGAAAAGTTTAATTTCATAATTTATTCAATTTCCACTACAATTTTGACTTTTTCTCAAAAATATTTGTAAACCGGATGATTTTTTATAAATAAATCACTAAAATGAACTACTAATGGAATACATAATCCCCACAAAAATATAACATTATTTTCACTTGTATTTAGACATAAAAAACAATAAATGGTTACTATAATGTAAGATAATTCCCCAAATGAATAAAGCATCATATGAATAAATACACAACTAATATCTAAATCCGCAATAATAAAACCATAATATCAACTTAAATATATCTTTAAAATTATTTCTAATATTACCTATCGTGTTTGAAACCAAAAAAATAGATGTGCGTGATCATATATTCATATAATATTAATTTAATATTTATCTCTAATCAATATTAGTGCCTCATAAAGTCACCATTTTAAAAATGATTTTTTTCTAATCATATAATCTCCAAAATATGCTAATAATTTCCATAAATAACATGTATTGTCATAAAATTCATATATTATTCAAATAGACAATTCTAATATTAATAATATACAAAAATTCTAAAATATTTTGTTAACCATAATAATCTAATTATCCAAAATCAGTTAACTTAAAAAAAATTATTAATCAATTAATCACCAAATATATTTTCAATATCATGGTTATCTATATGACAGAACATATGTTCCCAAAATTAACTTAATAATTTATTTTGGAATTATTTTACATAATATTTTACTAACTATGACATCACAACATCTAATGGTAGGCATTACACCCTTGTATAACATAGGTTGTGGGTTCAATCCCTGTTTCCTTTCAGGATATGATGAGTTTTATTCCCACCTTCTAGGTTTTCCTTCTACGAAAACCATGTTAACATATTTATTTTTATTTTTCTAGAAATAATATGAAAATTCAAAAAATATATTTTGTCATAAAATTACTTTTCAACAACTATGGTTATCTATAGAGATTATTTTTTCCAAAAAATAAAATAATTTCAAATTACAATTATTTCATTTTCATAAAAATAATATTAGCCCAAAGGATTATTTATACGAAATTTAGATGTTTTAAGTCAATCCCTATAGATATTATAAACTTTTCAATACACCTCTTTCCAATGTTATTGATTCCTTATAGAAATTGATCCCAAACCTCTAAAACAATATATATTATAAAATACTCCTATGGGTGTTAATGATTGTAATAATATTTATAATATATCATAATTGCATTGACAAAATTCCACTACATTATAATATTAAAAACACAAAATATAAAAAAATCACTCATTATCTTTTTTATTTAATATTTAACTATTATTTTCCATCATATCCTTTATTTCACTATTCCCATAAATAATTAATTTGAAATCTATCCTTACGATTGTTTAATATCAACCCAAATATTTTTCTGACTCATAACATAAAAAATTAATTCATAAAATCTCGACATTATGATCTTCTTTTATAATCTTAATATCCCCTTTATCTTTTACCAATAATTTTATATATCCAAACACAAAGATGATAAATCCTTGGTTGTATATCCATTTCCATATAAGATATTTGATTTGATATTTTAAAAATATATAATATAGATTTCATGATCAATTGAAATTTTGGATTATAAAAAGGATTTTCATTGTTAAAATAGTTTATTTCAAGTAATTTTGGATTTTCAATAAATTATTCGATGTAATTTGTTCAGGATTTTTTTATTATAGTGATGATTAAATGATGTGGATGTTATAAAAATGTTTTATGATATATTTTTACATACATATTGAAAAACAACCTCAAATGCGTAGAAAAGAACATAAATAAAACATTTGAATAATTTGTTCACACTAAAATTAAAATGTCATTTTTTAATAAATACCCATAGTTATTTTATAATACATTAACCACCCAATACATCTTACTGATATTTATTATGCATCTAAATCCAATATAAAAAATTGGATATTTTTAATCACAACATAGTAACCCATATGGGTATATTAAGACTACCAAAATATGATTCCAAAATATTTAATTAACCCCTCATGTGTTATAAATAATATAATTATAATCCTATTCCAATATCATAACCTAAAAAAAATACTGAACCATTTCTATGATACAAAAAATAATGAAATAGAATTTAATAATATATATTCTATTATTTTTAGACATGAATACACATTCTTTCATTCCATAATATCTTTTATTTTTAGTTTTTTAGAGAATTTTTTGGTAACTCTTACATAATATAAAAATTAAACATGAAGCGAACACTACTACTATGTATCCATTTTACTGAAAAATAAAACATCAAAAAAATGTTCTCTTTTAATGAATAATCTTCATTAAATTGAAATTAAATTATTAATTTTTCATTCCCATCATTAAACATTTTCAAAAACATGTATTAATTTTTTATGGGGAAAAAATCTCAATAAGTGACATCAAATGTTAGATAAGCCTATTTGACTATTTTGAAACCATAAAATTGTAAATAGATGTTTGATTTAACAAAAAATACATTTTGATCTAAATAATCATTTAATTCTACACAAAATTATCATTTCTACCAATATTTATTCACTATAATAATTCAATGGTATTATAAAATAAAAAATCATAGTAATGGGGGCTTCATAGTAAACATGAGATCCCATGAAAAGTATTTTCACCAAAATCGATATTTTTACAAAATGGTACTAATCTATATTTTAAATATATAATTAAACAACATTTTTTAATCAGATTTTCTCCCTTAAAATCATTATAAATCATTTATTTTAAATGAATATTTCAATAAAATGATCTTCATAAAACCCTTACACGAACTCTTGTAATTGGAATAACCATACCATCATATCCCAATATAATTCTCTAGTGAAAATAATCATTACATAATGAATTGGATAATTATTCAAGGCCCACCAATCATATGAGATATATTATGATAAAATTTAATTATAAATAATTTCATGTGACATTTCCATTAATAAAACCCTTGAAGTTTCGTTAAACCCCATATGAAACTCTTTAGGATATCTAAATACCCATTTATTTTAGAAATATATTTATAAATAATAAATACATAGTAGTACATAAGGGTTTTATTATTAATAGAAATAATGGAATATAAAAAAGGAATACAAATATAAAACAATTTTTACCATGGTAGGAAAATCATTGAGCATTTTATATGTTAAAATAGAACAATATTTTTTTCTTTTGTTATAAAATTCCAAAAATTCCATTTAACTACACGAAAAGATAATTTATAAATACCATTGAATAAAATTAAAAATTGGAACAATATTTCCTCAATAGTTATTTTTTGTACATATTAATATTTTTATATTAAAATTTTAGGCATTTGGTAATGGAAGGTATGATTTTAAAAATAAATTGTTAAAATAGTTAAAATGAGAATTTAATTAAGAGTGATCCTAAACTCAAGTTTGACTCATCTCATTATTTGTTCATATTCATAAATAATATATAAAATTTAATTATTTACTTTCTTATAAACCCTTCTCATGTGATGTTTATCTTTTACCATTTTATAATCATTTACTTAATTACTTATGTTAATGTTAGATGTCCAAAATGTCATTGGTATATTAAATTTGGTCATAGATTCTATTATTTCTTCATAATAATAATAATAATCAAGAAAATGTTATCATATTTATAAATCTATTGAAAATTGAAAACTAACCATGATATATGTTTATTAAAAATGAAATATGTCATCATCATGGGGATGATAGGTCATATGTATGCATGATTCATGTTTCTAATTTTGAACAATCATGGTAGAAAGACGATAATTGTTATATTATATTTCCCGAATGATAATTATACATTAAATATCATGTTATCTCTTTAAATAATGTTTTCATATATAATAAATGATATGTTATGATGCAAAAAAATTCCATCTCATCATGGAGGTTATATTCCACACATACACATGATCGATGTTACCATCATTACATTTAAGAAATGATAAGAAATTAACTAGAATATTATCCTTCAATAAAGATAAATATATTACTATTTTTATATATATAATTAAATCCATAATTATATATAGAACTGATATGTTTTGGGGAAAATGAATTATATCTGTTCGTAAGGGGATAGTCCACCTTACACTCCAACAATGGTTCCATGGACATTGTATGTAATGAAGAGATGGAAATAGGTTATTACAAAAACCATAATAAAATCTTAATATTTTCATATATTTATTATATTAGATCATGATGTTGGATGAATATTCTCTGGAGTTGGAGGAATACATAAAACAAAAAAAAATTAGAATATATACTTATTCATCAGATAATATAATTTCATTTACATCATAATCCATATAAGGTTGAGATTCAACCTCAAAGGAATATATAATTAGGGGATGGATTATAAGAAGTTATATGGCTAGGGGAGTTTACAAAAAAATAATATTTTATGTTTAAATTATAGAAGATAGTATGTATCCATTTATATTTGAGGGGAGGGGGACTCTTGAAAAATCAAAAGAATTAAAATAATATAAAATTATTTTAGGTTTATAATTTCTCAAGATTGATGTGTTTAAATTTTTTGACCTAAAAATTTAAAAATAATCTCAAATATATTTATTTTACATGTTTAATTTATTTATTAAAACAACCCTTTTTTTAACTCATGCTAACCCTTTTTAGTAATCATTATGATAAAAATTATTTTTACACTTTTGAGGTCATGATTGTTACTATAAAAGTTATATTTGAAAATAAGTGGACCATAGATTATATTATGATCCATATCCCCACAAAAATTACAATGATATAATTTATAGTAATTTTAAATAATTTAATTAAATATGTTATCTTATATAATTTTAGTAATTTATATTTGAGAAAGATTCAATTATATAAAATGTAATAACATTAAAGATGAAAATGAATTTGAATATAATAAAATAAAACTTACATAAATTCTTTTATTTAAATAAGTTAATTAATAAATAATTCATTCAAATTTTATTATCATTAATATTTTTAAAATCGTTTATATTAATCTCTATTAATTGAATAAATCCAGCATCCATACTGCGTATGCATTTAGGGTAATTTTTTCAACACTAAAATTATAATTATACTTCCAAGATAAAATGAATTATAAATATAAAATTTAATTATTTATAAACAAAAATTCATTTTATATCCATATGTCATAAATTAAATGAGAATAAAATAAATCAAATGAAATTTTTTTCTTTTCTTTATGTGAAATATTAAAAAGGTCAAAATTTTGGAAAAATTATAAAAAATTGACATATATTATAAATTTGGATGGGTTTTTATGAAATATTATCATCTAATAAAATTAAGAAATGTCTAGGGTTACTTTTATGTCCCTATAAAATTAATTTTACCCTTAATTAACCAATTTTATTTTAATCATGGTAAAAATACTTCTATAATTAATATTTAAAATGATTAAAAATAAAAGGGATAATTTACCAAATTTAAAAAAACTATTTTCACTCATAGCATACATTTATTATGATTCAATTCTAATTTTTGGGAAAATATTATTTAATATGATACCGATAAAATGTGAAAAAATTGTTTAAAAAATCATTTTAGTTAGAAAAATGTTTTTATTCCACATTAAATTTAAAATTATTTAAAAGGAACATTTTTTATTTTATTTAATCAAAATGATAAATTTATTTTTAAAAACTAAAAAATATAAAATAATATTTCACATATATGAAATAATAATACAGATTTCGGTAAAAATCAGAATAAGCCATTATTTATTGAAAAATTAATCTTTTGAAGAAAATATAAATTTTTTACCATAAGATAAATTTGAAATATTTATTTAAAATTTGGCATCATTTTTATAAAATAAAATTTCAGAATTAGATTTATATTAATTATAATATTTTCTCACAATAGAAATAAACACTATTTGTGAAGAAATTGTATTTTTAAAGAATAAAATTACATTAATATAAAATTAATTTATTATTTACTAAAAATTTATAAATTTTTTTATTTAGAATTAAATATATATATATATATAATTAAATATTAGTCATACCCTCTAGTTTAATGGATTTTTTTAACGGTAGTATTTAAAAAATTATATTTAATACTTTATTTAGGCTTGGTATTTCATGATATATATACTAATGACCATATATTTATATTGAAAATACTTGAGTTTTACATAGAGAATTATAAATTATAGATTATATATATTTCATATGGTCAAGGAAAATAGGTTGGAGACAGTCATAATGAATACCCTCCTTAGTGTATCAGTTTACTAATAATTATTTGAAAGGACAACAGTGAAAATTCATCCAAGAGCATTATTTTTTCAATTATTCCCCTCATTAGAAAACTATTTACCCATTTTATTATGAATATTATCCAATATTTTCTTTTATGGAGAGGTCATCCATTATTCCGTCAATGATTCATCAATGTCACTCTAGGAGGACATTATGGGAACAAGTAATTTGAATATTACCCATAGAATGTTCCTTCCACACGACAATTTCATTTTTATCATCACCTCAAATAATATTTTCCAATTTATAAAAAATAGTGCCATATTCAAATTTTTTTATAAATATAATCCATGTCATATTAAATTTCCTCTAATGAACTAATGTGGAAACTTGGAAAGGGGGCTTATGATTTTTTCACTTCATATCACATTCCACCTGAGATGAAATATCACTAAGTAATAATTATATTCTTGTTTTTGCAATAATTTTTCTTTATGACTATTCCATTCCTATATGTTTTGAAAATCACAATCACTTTATCTTAAGTAAAATCATATTTTCTCTATAAATTATTTTAACAAGGAAAATTTTCCTTCCCCATGGAAATTTTTCTTTACATATGTTTTCATTGTTCATTTTATAATTTATTTAAATCTAAAACATTTTATTCCAAAGTTTAATATTTAGTTTCTCATCTAAAACCATGGAATCCTATAAATCCTTGGTTGAAATGTATTTTGTTTTCAGACTCTGAATTCATTGAAATTCATACTCTAAATTATCTGAATTTCGGACTTCGGATTCATTAAAATCCAGTTGCTGAATTCCTCAATTTTCAGACTCATAATTCTTTGGAATTGAGACTTTTAATTACTCAGAATTCAGAATCATAATTCCTCATAATTTGGAGTCTTAATTCCTCAAGATTTAGACTCCTAATTCTTCAGAATTCAGATTCTGAATTCCTTGGAAAAACAGAATCTGAATATCCATAATTTATAGTATCGAAATGAATATTTGATTAGACTTAGAAAATTATTTTCCTCAGACAATGAAAAAGTATATTTGGTTAATCATAATAATTTGTCTTATATATGTAATAGTTATAAAATTATGTCATATATTATGTTTCTAACTAACCAGTTTTTGAGTGACATGTGTACAGGTCCCTCCAAAATTTAATGAAAAACATGACCATTGGATGAGGGAGACAACCATTGGAGAAGTTCCTATAAATAGGTTCTAATTTGAATGAGATAAATAAACCTTTCCCTCACTCCAGATATTTTATGTTGCTGAAGTGATTTATAGAGATAGATACATTCATGCCATGTGATTAATTAACATATTTTTCATCTTGCTTCATGCAAATCTGATTATTTTTGTGTTCAATTGATGGATTCTAGGGATAAGAAGATAGTGGTTCCAACTACCTTAAGGTTTTAGGTCTTGTGTAGATAGCTACACAGAGGTTCTTAATACCTTAAATGTCGAGGTCTTGTAGGGATAACAAGATAGATTCTGATATTTCTATCGAGGGATTACAATAATGTGGGCCATAAATACTTTCTTGAAAGTATAAATTAGGGGACATTTATCCACGGTTATTGGATACGCGCAACTCTTTGGGATAAAATATTTTACACTTGTTACTTTTTTTTCATGTTTATTTCCACATTATTTTGATAATGGAATAACTATAACCTTCTAATTATTTCATGTTATTTTGTATACTCTGATAAGTAAGAACTTGTACGTTTTAAAAAATAATATTTACCTTGTAATCTTCCCTTATGTTTTATTTTCAGAACCACATTTCTGGATCCTTGAATGTTTGTAGAACAAAAAGATGTCTTGTGAATTTACGTTCTTTATCCTTGTTAATCATATTTTTCCTTATGGTTAAAAATGAATGTTTTTTAAACATACAATTCACCTCCCCTTATAATTGCACACCTACATTCATATTTCAATCCCACAGTTCTTGGGATAGTAAAATTGATCATTTCAAGTGATTCTCAATATGAATGAACCATTGAGGTCATTTTGTAATGGATTAGGTATTCTTTCATATAAATATTTTTTAGCATGGGAACACTGATGGTCATGGTAAAAATACACATGATCAATTTCTTTGTTATCATGGGGATGACATCTATGACTTATACATGGTGGATATATTATAGAACTAATTATTGTGGAACCAAGAGGTGGTATTAATATTATATTGCTTCATTGTTTTACTAAGAAAAAGATGACATATTCCTCAAAAACTATTGAAAAATTTCAATGGGCTTAAAAACACTAGAATTAATAATGGATTGAATATCCTCAAATTCCTAAGATGCTTCTCAAATATAACTACATGATTCATTACAATGTGAAATAATATAATACTACTATATAGGTACCCTCAGTTTATTTTGATGACTATTTTTGGGGTGGTTAGGAACAAGAATACAAAACTCTTTTAAGATTTATGTTGAATTTTAACAGATAATTTCAAAGGATGCATAGATATTATCCTAAGATTGTGTTCCCATTTGGTTATTCTGATGGTCCTCATGAGAATAATGTTAATTATTTTCTACACATATAAGGATACAATAATTTAATGATAAGGTAATCTGAAAATGGGATAAATAATATATGTTTATCCCTTGTTTTTCCTTAGAATATGTGGATGATAATCCTATACTATATTTTCTAGAATATTTTGAAATTTTCTCACAGTAAAAAGATGGAATATATTAATTGTTTTTACCTCTATGTAGAATATATTGATTATAATAATATATTAGAATGGGATTTTGAGCCCATTTTTATCAATTTCCAAAAGATACAGTATGTTGTTATACTTAATTTAGTAGACAAATAGTATCACATTTCCCCCCTCAAAGACACATAATTATAGTGTAAATATATATAACAAGGTACATAAGGATATATAAATGTTTAAAATTTTGTATCAATATATATTTGTAACATACTTAAGATATAATTGTATGGGTACGCTCTTCAATTAATCTATTATAACAAATATAGATGGACTTTTCTGTGTCTTGGTCTGAGTGATCAAGGTGGAGACTTCCTTAGAAATCTCATGTGTTGAAAAAAATGGGTTTTCTATTAAATGAAACTGGTGATGATGATGATTTAAGTGGACCTTCCTAGATATCACCAGAACACAAGTTTAAGTTTCAGTGAACTTCTCCACCATCAAATGGTAATGGGAGACAATATTAATTTTCTATAGAGACAAGTTCCGGAAATTTTTTTAACTATCAAAGGGTTCCAACAACTTCCTTAAAACCTTATAATAGAAAGGTGAACTCAATGGTTTTAAAGTATTTATTATCTTATATAATTCCATCGTGTTATAGTACTGTGGAAATGATAATCAATCACTAACGAATATGTTACCTATTATTAAAGGTTCTTCATTAGCTATAGAATATTTCTAGTCATTGGATCTATAATATTTATAAATTTTATAGTTACATAATATTTTCTCAATGAATACTCCATCATATTGTATTGAAGTGGCCCTTATCAAGGCATTTAAGTGACATAATAACCACATTATAACCAAAAACACCTTAGTGAACTGTCATTTGTAAAATATTTTTTGAAAGATCATTTTCTTAGTTAACGTTTTCCCATTAGGTATATTATTTTATATTCTAAAAGACACTTTAATGTAAATAATCTATTATATTTTTAATCTATGTGGATATTATGTCCAAATGTAGGTGGGAATTGGGTATTTTTTGTTGACATAATGGAATTTTAATTTATTGAGAGGATTACAGGACAAGATAATTCATGATATTTGAGAGGAACTATTATCTAATGTATAATTTTATTATGTGTTTAATAAAATTCATGAATCCACCCCCAATCCCTTATTAATGCTGATTATTCTTATGATGATATCTTGAATAAAGTTATATATTTATGGAATCAAATATATGTATTATAGGTTTTATATATTTTTCCTGTTAATTTATATGACTATTATATCAATACACCTAGTTAGGAACAAAACTATTTATCTTCATATAGGAGACATTGAATGGTTTTGTGGAGTTGTGATCAAGACCATGTGAAGGGATTCACATGTAATATTATTATGGGGATCAATATCGACATTGATTCATGTTACAAGGTTGATTTTTAGATACTTTATAGTCTTGTATCCATGAATTTTTCCTGTAATTTTAAATTCATAATGAATAAACATATTTTTATAATATTCCCAAAAAGGAATGGTGTCATTAATACACATAATTGATCCATTCTAGATGAAATCAAATGAAATATATCCAAATGATATTGGGGTTATTTTTGGGGGAATATAGACCTACGAGAAAAAATTATAGTTTCATTTGTTGAGATATATCCTGATAAGTAGAATATTACCACATCATGACTATGGCCTAATTAGGATGGGGTCATCAGGAATAAAAAAACCAAATTTGATCACATTTATTATAAGGAATATGAACCAATGATAATATCTATAAAGGGGCGGTAGAATATGTCGTGAAGAGGAAGTATATAAATATTTTTGATATTGGGTATGAACCTTGTAGATGATTCCAACATATCCTATTAAACCCAAATAAATTTTGATATTTTTCATATTAAATAGTTTATGATCATTTGAAAACATCATGTAGTGAAGTTCAACATCATTTGGGAAGGATATTTATGTCTTAAAATGTGTGAAAATATAGTATTGAATGGGTATTAACCATTAGAGATAGAATTAGGAGCCATGTATCATAGAGTATACTAGACTATTTATTCTCCAAGAGGCCATGATCAGGGTGTACACGTGATTGGAGGATTGGAATATTGATCAGGAACAATGAGAGTAAGAGTCAAGATTACACGTGTATGTGAGAATAAAATTTGTAAAATCCTAAGATTTTAATATGTGAATTCCTCAAAATATATAAATGTTTTCTATAGGTTCTTCTACATGAATCACTGAACATAATTTTTTTTGAGATATTAAGAAAAACACAAATATTTAGGTATGACCAATAAAACCTATCTATTGAATTTATAGAAATTAATTTGATTTAATAATTTATAAAATATATTTTTAATGAAGTTAATTTCTAGATATGATAAAATTAAATTTATTTAGTTTTCTTAAGATGGATAATAAGATCACTTATTTATTAAAAAAATTTAAAAAAAGAATTCTTATGCGACATGAATTTCTATTTTAAGAAACATTTGATTAATAATGATAATTTATGATTTCTAAAAATATCTTTTTAAAATTAATTTAATTTTTAAAAGATATTACATAATAATAGTATTTAATATATGAAAATTTCATTTTATAATTTAAATATTTTATAATTATATTTTATAGATTCATTCATATATTTAATATATATATTTTTGTATTTTAAATTAATAATATGAACCACTTTTTTTAGTTCCTCATACCAAAATTTACTTGGTATTAATTTGTAATCTTTTCTATATTGATTTATTTTATAATTAATAACATTTATTTGTGAAAAATTATAATTTTAGTCAATTTATAATTCTATATGATTATAATTGAAGTTCAGAAAACATTGGAATTAATAAAAAAAATTATGGAATAAAATTTCACATTCTAATTTACTATTCTCCCATATAAATCCATTGTCCATCATTTTTTAATTAAATCAATCATTTAAATTAATAAAAAATTAGATTCATTATTTTCCTTAAATAATTTATTTTCAAAGCGAGTTTTTTTCATTTACAAAAATTCTCAAAAATTTTATTGTATTAAAAATAAACCAATTTTTTAATTAGAATTTATAATTTCAATAAATATTGAATGAAAATTAATTTTATTTATAAAAACAAAAATTATCTATTAAATTTTTACATGTTATATGCAGTAATATATAATTAACCATTCAAAAGATAGGAAATTTTATATCAAAAAATTTATTACCAAAAATATCAAATCATAAGGTCAAAATTATATAAATGTTCCGTTATTAATTTTTTTTAAATATTAATTTCCATGGTAAAAAAATAATTATCAATGGAAATCTATATTTGTTTAAAAATAAAAAATATTAAAAGATAAATCCCTATAAAAAATCATGTCTCCAAAATTAGTGATTGATGTGATTTTAAATGAACAATCAAAATTAATACATATTTTTTTCCTTTTTAATCATTTAGAATTGAAATACAGATATCACATTATTGAAAATGTTACATGTTCTTCCAAAAGTACCCTTTCATCCACTTAAAAAATGTAACATAACCACCATATAATGAATAAAATTAATTTCTTTTTTCAACACTAAAGGATACCTTGTTTCTTATACTATAATGATATCCAATGTAAAATATACACTAGTCATTATTATTTTGCATAATGCCTTAATTTCAATGGGGAATATCTTGTGAAAAATCAAATATTTGATTTGAGTATCCAATTATACATAGTGTATCATTATTTATTTCTAATATCCAAACCATATACAAATTTTACAAAATAATGAAACATGTATCATTATAATAACGCAATTTTAATATATTAATTAAATAGAAATCATTCATCCCATTCCATCCACTATGAAAAAATCATTGATCATTCATATGTGTGGACTACCTCCTCCATGATATGATGTGGATAATTTTTCATAATTGAATATAAATGATAATCTCATTAATGAATTTTATGAATTAATGTGTTTTTTATATTTCAAATAAAAAACGTAACTTCAGATTTTTTTTCAGATACTGTCTTTTCATCCAATCATTGAGAAATGTGATTGTTAATCATCTGCAGCTGATGACTATCATCATAATCAATTAATAAAAAAATTATATTTTCATCAAAACCATTTTATATGTTTTTAAAATTTTGTTTAATAGGAATGTATATCAATTAACCCATTTTTATATTCTAAATATTTAATTTTATCATTATTTTATGGAATTCCTCTATTCCTGAAAATTATACAACATATTTATCTTTGGGAATATATTACTACATATGTTAATGATGTTATAATGTTTATCTTATAAATTATTATAGGTTTTAAAATATTGGTAATAAAATATAATAATTATATATTTAATATGGATTGATTTTTACAAAAAAAATTATTAATATTTCAATTTTTTATTAATATAACACATTTCCAATGATAAAAATATCTAAAACTAGTTCCTTGAAACTTCCATATTTACAATTCATATTTATGTATTTCCCCAATTAAAAATGGGTCATATGTAACCATTAATATTATAATTATATTATATTTAAATATCTAGGAATTATGAACAATAAACCACTTTATGCTAATATATCTCATCAACATCCAATTTATATGAAATAAGAAACCAAAAAAATCTAGGATCTAATGATTTAAATAAATATTTATTAGTTAATATAATTTTAATATATAGTAATAAGATGATTATAAAAACTTGTTTATTTTAATATTAATTTTATAAAATAGTTTAACATAAATTTTATGTTTATAAGATATGATACTAGAGAACATTCAAATTAAAGGGAATAAAAGGTAAGGATTATCATCTCAAACTTATCTCCTTGAGACAAGTTTGACATTATATAACAAAATTAATTTACATAGTGAATATACCTTATATTTAAGATATAATTTGAGTAATTATCATGTAATTATGTTATTTTAAGATCAACCAAGATCCCTCTCTTTCAACCTTTTTTATTATAAAGGTAAATCTATAAGGGTTTTCTTTGTCTTATTTCTGATTCTTTGATAAAAACTACATTTTTTCACCATGTTTTCATTATAAATAATAATCAATACCAATAGATATATTTTTTTCATAATTTTTTCATTTCATAGTCTTTAATATCCAAATAGTTTTCTCTTATTAAATTTTCTATTTATTCAGTAGTTTCCCTAGTAGTAAAATTTTTTGGTAACTCAACTTTTGTTCATTAAGTTATGATCATTATATTATAAGTTTTTCATATATGTTTGTTATCAATCATCATTGTATTATGTTTTATTATCTAACTATTTTTTTGTGGATATATATTCCATCCATATAAACCATTTGACAAATATTTCAAAATTTTTGTGTTATTATATTTTATAAACATCTACCATTCTTCTCCACATGGTTTATGATAATGTTATCCCTTTTAATGAAATTCAGAAAAGTATTAACATACAACTAATAGTTAATATTATACAAAAAATTATTGATATTTTTACCATGTATTATTTTACCATACACATTCTTTCTTAGGATAAGCTATGAACAAGTCACCACTTTTTTTACTTGAGGAAAACTAATGACATTATTGATGATTATTGTCTCCTAGTGCTGTTTTATCATGTATTGATATTTTATATTCATTAAAAAATACAACAAAAGAAATACCAAAGGAACCTTTGGGAATGGATTTAAAATGAATTATTTCCACTCATATTATTTATATTGGACTTAATATAGTGATGGTAAAAGCCTATAAATATATAACTCATTGATGAATCAATATGTTTTTGGAGATAAAAGAGATTGTCTTTTGATGTATTATAATCCCCATATCAGTATAGTGTGTTTAAAAAATATATCAATAATTAGTGTTTAATGTAAAACATTATTTATTCCATCAGTATGAGATCAAGTATTATTTATATAAATGTTTTCACTTATTATCATATATATTGTTTTCTATTTGTTTTAGTTAATTATAGAATTTTTTATATTATTTATTCCATTTTTATTATGTATACCATGATTATATTTTTAAAATATTCATTTATATATTTCCCTTAATGAGAATTTTATTTAACCAATTTCTTATGTTTACATTACTGGAATATTATGAAAAACAATTCACATGATATGTTATAAAGGATAGTACGTTTGATTACTTGGTTAATATATTGACGAATTTTAATGGATTATATAGATCCATATGTAGTGGGAGAAACTATCCATTAGTTGAGAATGTCCCAGGTTTTTATTAATTATGTTGTGTCCAAATTTTATAATTATTTAAAACTAAAAGGTATTTGGAAAATATATAATGCATTATTTTATTCATGATATCTTATTAGAGAATTTTAATGAAGAGAAGTTTATTTTTGGTAATGAAACAATAATGTAATATATGTTTCTATAAGATCTAAATTT
Source organism: Viscum album (assembly GCA_963277665.1). Classification (NCBI taxonomy): domain Eukaryota; kingdom Viridiplantae; phylum Streptophyta; class Magnoliopsida; order Santalales; family Viscaceae; genus Viscum; species Viscum album. The sequence goes on along the minus strand of OY728148.1, from coordinate 878,768,281 downwards.
GGGATTTTCATTTCATGAAATAAAACAATATAAATATCATGGGGAATATGTCATACTTATGTATAGATTGGGGATTACACCAAATTATGAGGCATATTGTGCTCTTGTATCAGTATGTGGAAAAAGAAATGAAATTTACCATTTAGTAACCCATGATGGATAGTCTTATTAGGGTGGGGACACATTAGTGTCTTCCTAATGGGGATCTTCATAGTCAATCGAATATATGATTTTTATCACCCATAGGGATATACAAAAAATAATTTAAAATTCAATATCCTTTTAATATTAATGGTAGATTTTATCAAAGGGGTGCATGATAGTTCTTATTCCCTAATCAAGTTTATTTTGGGGTTTTGATTATGGTCTCGTTTTTGAATATCTTTTTTTTTAAAATTTTAAAAAGGAATCCATAACGTTAATTTCAATTAATGATATCCATGTATGAAATTTTTTTGAAGGATAAGACATGTGAAGGGTAGTTTTCGAAATAATTTTTATAGTAAGATATGTTTCAAGATGAATTTCAAACAATATGCATGTAACGTTATATTTGGGGAGGTGAAGAATACCTAGGAAGCTGTTATTTTACCTACTATGGGATAACACATGTTGAGTGGAATATTCATCATATGAACCTCATGGAGGAGGGATATTCCAAATAAATAGATCTATAAAAGATCATTATGGACTACACTCACCTGGGACCTATGAAAGGTTCTAGAATATAGGGACTCCTCAAACACATCTTAGGTAGGATAAACACATTATCAGGGTATATATGGGGACACCTCAAAAACATAGTGTGTTCCTTTTAAATATGGAATATATATTTCGGTCATCCACCCCTTAAATTTGTGGATTTTTTTCTAACATTTTTTTATATTTTTTACTTTAAATGATAATAATTAAATTATATAGTGTTTCTTAATTGGGAATCTCTCTGGTATCTCATCATCATCTAATGGAATATGTAATTATAAGAAAAACAATGTAAGTGTATCTTATTGTAAATATAAAGGGTTTAGAAATACAAACTATATATTTTTTACAAGAGAAAAATTTGTCTATTGAAAACACCACCTAAATAAGTTAAGAAATTATATCTATAAAGCACATTCATGCTAGCATGGTAGTACAAAAGGTTATGCAAACTATGACAGTTTTTGAAGGTTTTGGGAGTATTTTTATTTCATCAAAATTAAATGGGGATCCTATAATTTAACGACAATCAATTTATTCCATCTTACGTCGTTGTAATTTTCTATTGAATCCTACCATAGACCAATTAATGATGTTATCCCACAAACTATATCAATATATTTTTTGTGGGTAACATCCCATGTAAATAAATAAATAATATATTTTATTTTTAATTAATATTTTTTGAATGAAATATTAATTTTACATTAAAGGGGTTCCTATGTTCTATTGTGTACACGATACGCAACAACGAGTTTTCATTGAAATGTTACGTTGCATAATAATAATATAATATTATTATTTTAAATGGTAGTTAACTCCTAGATTTTGTATTGATGTGAATGAACATAAATAACTAAAATATGATTATTCATGTTTGTTAAATGTTTTTACATTTATCCAATAAATGATAGAGGCTTAAAATGTGAATGAATCTAATTTTATGTAGAATTTACTTTAAAAGGTTGATTTAACACCTTTTGATGGTGAACCTCCTTTAAATCTAGTTTTGGTCACTTCATTTTTTCATTTTAACACAATAAAATTCCTCTTTAGAAATGGCACATCAAAATTCACTTTGGGTAAAACATAGGAATTTTTATGATAATATAAATTTTTTAATGAATAGTGAAAAATAACGTATTCTAATTCAAAACTACCTTTTAATATAATTTATTTATATGGTTATATTTTCTTTTAATTATTTTTAGAGACTATTTATAACATAATTTTACCATTTAATCCAATATTGGTCATTAGAATTAATTTCACTTTGAAATTCGTCATAAACAAGTGTCAATCTTTTGATAGTTAAAATTTCATTAAAACAGGCTTTTTGTTTTGACAACGAAAATTAGTTTTAATTAATTAATCCAACATCTATGTTTTTAATTTCTTAAAATAGAAATAATTTTTAAATTCTCAATATCCAATACAGATTAAACTGATTTTTTTTATTTTTCTGAAAAACATCAATTTTTTATGAATAGTGAAACCACTAAGTAGTAATTAAAAAATGAATTTTTCATTTAAATAAAATTTTACCACTTTTCTAAATTGAATTTAGAAAATATATCATTCATGATTATTATAATTAAGTAAAATTTGGTTCAATAAGGTCAAAATAATTTTTGGTGAATTGTATCTTTTGACTTTTATTTTCCGTGGTTAAAGGTAAATAGGAAAATTCATGGTAAAAAGAATATCATAATTATACAAAATTACCTTAATAATTGTTCTAAAATTATTGGATGAGTCATGGGAGACCATGGGCATCCTTGGGACAATTTTGGGACTCTAGGGTGCCACTAAAGAGTTATAATTACACATTATTTTAATTAACTTAAAGTATTTTCAAAAAAATGACAAAAATTAATATCTTATAGAAAGTTAATTTTTACATAGGGTTATATAATTTATATTTTCAACTATAAATATTGTTTGGAAAGATAAAAAATTTACCAAATCATGGTATTTTTTTAATTTATAGCCATTAAATAAATAAAATTATTTATGACACAATAATGATGTCGTGTTTACCTCAGTAAAAAATGATTTAAATAAATAAGATTATTATGATAAAAATAATATCCAAAAATATTCAATAATTATTAGATGATTTTATTTTTACCATGGTTCGTCTTATCTTAGACTTTAATTAGTTTCGGACCTATATAAACCTAAAATCATTGTATAATAAAATAATATTTTCACACATTTCTAAGGAGCCCCTCCTCCCCTTATAAAAATCCTGCATCTCTATCCCATTACTCACACCACTCAAGCCCATTGGATCGTCCAAACCCTACTAAAATAATCACTCAAGATCCCTCTCTTCATCCTATATGCCTTAACATAGGTAGAAGGCAGTTCCAAAAGCCCTTTTTGTTCAAACCAAATGGAATTACCCAAATTAAATGTAATTGTTTCTCTTAAATTATTTTCTTTTATTTTACTTCTCTAACCCCTAAACTCTTGTTATTCCGTTTTTATAACAACAATAGTATTCATAATATACTAGGATTTTTTTATAATAAGGATTCAATCTAATATCAAACACACCTCCATTTTATGGTTAAGGAATATATTGTTTATGTGGATGGAAAACTAACGTTTCACGAAAAGATGATTGTTCAATTATCTCCGACCGCCTATCATAGAGGCCAATAAAATGGGACTATATTTATATATGAAAAATATAATCTTTATTTTTTCTTTATGCTTCGTTATATTTCATTTATATCTTAGCTTTCTGGTTTTCATTACGGGTAAACACGATAATTTCATTTGAAAAAATGTGGACTACAACCCCCTCTATGTGATATGACTTATTCATTCCATATATGGAATTTATATAGGATAGGAATACTAATATTATATATATATTATTATACTTGAATTATAATATACCTTTCTATCCTTATTATTTCATTCCATTCAATATTATATAGACATGAATGTAGCAATCAATCGTACGAACGGCTTACTGTCTCCATGAACAGTGCATTTCATTTCATACCACCAAATGCTAGCAACTATTATAAATACATGTATATATAGGATATATATGATATATATGATATCTAAATCATGAATATCATTATAGATATAATGAAATTTTTACCACATAGACAACCAATAAATATAAGATGTTAATTTTTGAGTCTAGTCCCAAATATCGACAAATGGACTGTTATTAACTTAAATGATTTAGTTATTTTTATAAAATGATAATAAGTGATTTAAATAGAATGAAAAACATTAAATAGGTTCTTAATCAAGTATAAATTATCTTTATTTTATTATTTAAGAGATCAAAGAATGAACGGGTCTTGTCAAACACGAGGTAAGGGATATCGTCTCAATCTGCTTTCATTGAGGCATATTTAGTTTTATACCAGACATTCTTTTATACATTGTATAAATCCCATTTTATTTTACTTTAATTAAAAGGGAATATTTTCTCTAATATGAGTTTTACTAAACAAAAAAATAATGTTTCTTTTAATACAGGTTGTGACAACGACCTCTATGCCGCTGTGAGTGTTATTTGATCATTGGCTTCCTTAACAATATGTAATGTTTCAAAAGGAAAATACATACCATGCAATCTTTTACATTTTTTGGAATTGAAATTTTTTTTTGATAATGGATTTTTTTGCTAATATATTAAAATTATATATTGTTATTGAAATATGGAAATTTTATCATTCCTTTATGTTTGTTTTATGTGTTATGAATATGTTATGGTTCTTGGGCATTGTTTACGTATACATGTGGTTCTGTGATAATCCTAAGGTGGGTGAGATTGAGATAGCTCTCCAGTGCATTGGGAAACATGAAGGTGGTAAATGTGAATGTTTATCCTAAGAGATTTCGGGAATATACTATAATGGGTATTCCAAAAGTAACCCCCTATATAGATGTGAAAGCTACAATGTATGTTTGTTATGGATACTTCATGTTACCTTTATGATTTGTATTTACTATGTAAATATTATGATTTACGGAGGTATATTAAGAGGCTTATGTAAAGTATTTATTTATTTACTAGTGATTTTTTTTATTTGTTTTATAACCCTTACTAAGCTTTTTAAGTGTATCCAATGTTTTGAAATGTTTTCTACAAGACATAATGATGCATATTGTAAAGGATGAGATCAAAGAAAATTCTTTATATCTAAAAAATGGGACTAGAAATGACACTTTTTTTCAAGAGTATTTATTTTATAAAAAAAGGAAACAATGTAGAAGAGTCCACCATGTAATTTTTTAGATGTAATTTAATAGATATGGTCTAACTCTCTAAAACTCTAAACCTGAAAAGACATTCTATGTTAATTACTCATTTAATTCAATATTATGTAATGTTTAAATTCTCGTTCTTATAGTTGGTATCAGAGGTCGGTATAGATAAATTTATTAGTTAGGATATTGTTAAATTAATGTCCATAAATTAATTTATGGTATGATTGAAGTGATATATCATTTACAGATTACCTTATTGTTTCACTTAAGATATTTCTGTTTTGGGAATGGTTTTCCATAGTGGAAACAAAGAAACTATGTTGGGAAGCCATACAGAGGAGAATAATCATCCAAATAAACTACTAGGGATGGTTGGAATCATAACAAAACAGTTTGTTGTAGTGATGGAAAATTTGACCCATACTATATATAGTGGTGGTATCCATGCATGATATCATCCAGAACAACCACAAATGAACATGTCAGTTGTGTAGAATTTCTTATGGCAACATCCCCTATCATTAAGAGGATCATTTTACCTTGAGCAATATGAAGGGTGGGTTAAAGCACTAGGGAATATTTTTGATATCATTGTGTGTTCAAAACATCTAAAGTTTAGTCTCGTTGTGTACCATTTTGAATGAGAAGTTGTTCATTGGTGGTTGATGGGGAAAAATATCAAGGATAATCCGGAGATTGATGCTCTTGATTTGGATGAATTAAATGGTATGTTTCTTGAGAAATTTATTCCTATGGGGGTTCATCATAGTATAGAAAAACAATTCCTAGAATTGATGTATCAATATTACTCACTGGGTGCTTATGAATCAAAAATAACTCGATTGAAAATGTATGCTTCAAATTTCATATGAGGTATTGATAGTAAAATCAACAGTTTTTACTTTGGATTAAAGCCACAGATTCAAAGTGATTTAAACTATCATGATTTAAAATGTTATGAAAACTTGTTTGATGTGCAGAGAAGGTGTAGATGAAGTTTTTCGAGGATTAGTTGTTCTTTGACAAAAAATAATAAGAGGTCAAGGTGACAGTCCAAAGGGAAGAACTCATCAAACAATTCTAATGGTAAGATACATAATTTTCCAGTTTTTGAAAATTGTGGTAAAAAGCATATTGGGGAATCAATTTAAAAATATGGTAAGTGGTAACAATGTGGGAAAATTGGACATAAAGCTCGTAATTACACTGAAAATTATTAGGGTAATGGTAAGAAATAATTTGATTTATTTTTAGTAAAATATTTTATGTGAAATGAAATGGTTCATTATGCCAATGAGTGTCCAACAAAGAACTCAAATTAGGGAAGTCATCCAGAATACAAGCATAACGGGGTGGTGAAATCCTTTTCAACTACATTAGAAGTTTTTGGGCCATCAAATGATGTAGAATAAGGTACACTATTTGTTTGTTCAGACTATGCCAATGTGATATTTGATTCGGGGTCTACACATTTGTTCATTTCTGATATGTTTTATAGTAAATTTGTAATTCAATATCAAGATATGAATCCAAAACTTATTATAAAAACACCTGGAGAAAATGTTGAGACAAAAAGAAATTAGAATAACCTTCCTGTCCTTGTGTGAGGAATGAATCTACCTTCAGACATTATTGTTTTTCCTCCAATAGAGTTTGATTTTATTCTGGTTATGGATTTTGTTTCTGTTTATCATGATAAGATTTACTACAAAGCTATAGAGGTTTCTATTCATTAATATTTTTAGTTTATGTACATGAATGATCCCTTAATTTTGATAACATATCAGGAAGATGAAAAACTGTTAAAAGATGTAAGTGAATGCTACCCTACACATATTTTGGAAATAAAGGAACTGTTCAGATTAATGATGTTCTAGTGGTAATTGGGTATCTTGATATTTTTTATGGTGAGTTGTCTGGTAACATACCTGATCAAGAATTATAATTTACTATTGGCTTAGTTCCTGATGCTAAGACAATTTCAAAAAACCCTAACTGTATAAATCAAATTTGACTTTTAGAGTTAAAGAAGAAATTGCAAGAGTTATGAGATAATGGTTTCATTCAACCTAGCACATCACCGTGTGGTGCTCCTATCTTGTTTGTTAAAAATAATGATGGTTCAATGAGAATTTTCATTGATTATAGGGAATTGGATAACATCATTGTTAAGAACAAGAATCATTTTCCACATATCGATGATTTGTTTGATCAGCTCTAGGAAGTACAGTATTTTCTAAATATTGATTTGAGGTCGGGGTACCATATGTTGAAAGTAAAGGAAACAGACATTCCAAAGACTTTTTTTCATACTAGATATAACCATTATGAATTTTTAGATATGCCTTTTGGTTTAACCAATACACCTACTATATACATGGATATTATGTATAGATTTTTACGGGAATTTTTGGATAAGTTTTTTGTTGTGTTCATTGGTGATATTTTGGTTTGTTCTAAAATTAACGAGGAGTATGAATGTCATTTAAGGGTTTTCAAGAAAACTGTAAATGAAAAGATAATATTTGGGAAATTCAGCATGTGTAAGATTCGGTACCAAAAAATTTCTTTCCATGGTTACACTATTTCAAAAAACAGCCTAACTAATGATCATACTAAAACAATAGTTGTTTAATAATAGCTAATACCCACAAATATAACCTATATATGTAGTTTTATGGGTTTAAAAAGTTATTACGGGAGATTTGTTGAGAATTTTGCAAGGTTATATATTCCAATAACTATGTGAACTCGAAAAGGTGTTAATTTCATTTGGATAGAAGAATATGATTATTTTTTTAGTAATTAAAAAATATTATTGGTGAATTCTCAAATTTTGGAACTACATTCTAAAAATGTGGCATTTTTTATCTACAGTGATGCTTCATTGAAAGTACATAGTTGTGTCCTTATGCAGAATGATCAGTTAATTTATTATGCTTCACGTCAGTTAAAACCTCATGAGTTAAATTACCCTACACATGATTTGGAATTAGCTGCTGTTGTTTGTTTCCTTAAAAATTTGAAGGCATCATTTGTATGTATTAAGATGAAAAATATATACTGACTAAAAAAGTTTCAAGAAAGTATTCACTCTGAATGAAATGAACATGAGACAGAGGAGATGGTTGGAATTAATCATGGATTATGATTTCATGATCCATTACCATCCAGGACAAGAAAATATATTGGCTAATTTTTAGGTTGAAAAAGTAATGCTTCATTAACCATGCTATGTTTGGAATGAGATCCTTTCGTTCTTGATTTGATAAAAATTGGCATAGAAGTTGTTTGTGCAAGAAATTCTACTTCTTTTTTTAGGTTTCTGTAAAATCATCTCTATCAAATATAATAATGCATGAAAACAAAGGAAGATAATGAGTTGCTGAAAAATTTGTAGTTGGTTCAGATGGGTATGTTGTCAGAATTTAACATTGATAATTACTATGTTTTGAGCTTTGGAATGAGATTTTTTGTGCCTTGTGATTTACAGTTAAATAACTATTTTTTATTTGATTCTCATAGTTCCCCATTTTTTCATCATTTAAGTACTAAGATGTATATAGATCATAGAGAGTATTATTGGTGGGAAGGAATGAAAAAAGATATTGTTGATATTAATGTGAAGTGTTTGACTAGTCCGCAGGTTAAAGAAGAGCGATAGTTACCAAAAGGGTTGCGTCAGTCTTTATCAGTGAAAAAGTGGAAATGAGAAAATATATCCATGGACTTCGTTGTCGGATTACCAAGACATATCTAGGTAATAATGCAATATGGGTTATTGTTGATTGATTGACTAAATATGCTAATTTCCTTACTATTCAGGATACTTTTTCTCTAGATCAACTCTCTTGGTTGTTTGTTTATGGGATAATCTGGTTTCATGGTGTTCCCTACTCCATTGTATCTGATCAAGATCACAGGTTTACTTGTAACTTTTGGAATGTCCTTCAGAAGTCATTGGGTACTTGATTAAATTTTAGAATATCTTTTCATCAGTAATCAAATGGGCATTCAGAATAAACAACTCAGACCATAGAGGATATGTTATGTTATTTTTCACTATATTACCTCGGAAGTTGGGACCAACATATTTTATTGGTGGAATTTTCTTATAATAACAATTTTCATTCTAGTATAGAGATGGATGTATTTGAGGCATTATATGGAAAGTATTTTCGAACTCTATATATTTGGGATGAAGTTAGTTAAAGGAAGCTGATGGGACCAGAATTTGTAGAAGAGATGGAAGAAAATGTTCTGTTGATTCAAAATCGCATGAGAAATACTCAGAGTAGGAAGAAAATTTATACGGATAATCGGAGGAAGTATCTTTCTTTATGAGGTAGTTGATCATGTCTTTATCAAATTTTATCTATGGAAAACAATTATTTTTTTGTTATGAATTGAATGTTGAGTTTGAGATTCATTTCACATTATGAAATCCTGGAGAATATTGGATTAGATGCGTACAGCGTGGCCTTACGTCCTCATTTTTCCTAGGTATACAATTTTTTTCATGTTTCAATGTTGAGAAATTATAAGATAGATCCAACTCATGTTTTATGTCTAGAGGTAGTTTAGGTGGAAGAGAATCTCCCTTATGAGGGACATCCCGTCTATATTTTTGACCGTAGAGATCAAGTGATGCGGAATAAGGTAATTCAACAGGTAATGGTTTTGTGGACAAACTATATGTTTGGAGAGGCGATGGGGGAATAAAAAAATGCTATAAGGGATAAATACCCCGATTTATTTGATAAGTGAATGAAATTGTGAGGATACAATTTCTAAAACGGGGGAATGATGTAACATCCCAGGAAAATAATGAAAAAAAAACAATTTCAATTTTAATTAATATTTTGTGAATTAAATATTAATTATACTTTAAATGGTTTGTTATGTTCGATGTCATACCTGATACACAACAACGAGTTTCTTTGAAATATTACATTTCACAATAATAATATAATATTATCATTTTAAATAGTAGTTAACACCTAGACATTGTATTGATAGGAATAAACATACGTAACTAAAATATGATTATACATGTTTGTTACTTTTTTTTATCATTTATCCAATATATGTTAGAGTCTTAAAATGTTAATGAATCTAATTTTATGCATAATTTAATTTAAATGGTTGATTTACTGCCTTTTGATGGTGAACCGACATTTAATCTATATTTGGTCTCATTTAATGATCTATTTTGTAACACCCCAACCTCTCTAGGCGGAATCCGGTGCATTACTTGTGATATTGGCATGGTTAGAAGGAATAAAAATCCATAATGAAAGATCAGTTTAGTAGTTTTGAAGAATGTAGATACATATATGTAACATAAATTACATTGAAAAAGGTTACAAGATACAATACATAAAGAAATCTAAAAACTGCATCCATAAAAGCTCAAGAAATGATCTCCTCTTTGTCACATGTTGAATATAAACAATGAAAGGGGTGAGATCAAATGCTCTGAAAGGGTTACAAATAGCAGAAGAATGAGTACAATAATAAGTGAATAACAATCAATCTAACATAATCAATATGGCATAGTGAATAAATGAACAATTAATGCCATTAATAAACTGAAAATGAAACAGTATCCATAGATTTTGTCATAGTGAAAACCTCATGGATAATAATAATAACTGATAATGAATAAAGTGAATGATTATTAATTGGACGTCATGTATCTGAAACATGAAACCATAATACCGTAAAGAAGGTTTAGTTCTATGGGTAGAAACCCATCTGATGTTTGGAAACAAACTCGAAGGGTTTGTCACCAACTGTTTTATCTCATGGGACCTACTGATGCATTGAGGGGCTATAGTGTGCCCCACCTGCCACTTCATGTCCAAATAATTCCTTATAAATTGATTCAATAGAAGAGAAATTTGCCTTTTCAATATCTGTCTATAGTATAGCATACTGATTCATCAATATTTCCATAATTAAAATAACTTTCCAAAATAAACACCGTATGTAAAATGATATAAGGTTTAGGAAATAACATATCCATGATATGAGATTATGGATATTTATTATCAATATAATTTCAAATGAAATGTGATCTCAAATGGGCAGTAGGTACACCACATAAGGATTATTAGGTGCACAATGAAAGTTAGTCACAACAAAATGGAAGTTCTGATAAAGGCCCTTACCACAATGTAATATGTCGAATCATATGACCAGAACATATAACACTCAAATTAATAATTTAATAACATGAATATAAATATAATCATGTTATTATATATCATATGTCAGTTCACATATACCGCATACAAGAAATAAGTGGCGAAGAATGAAAATCTCACAGAAATGAAGGTGAGATGAGGAACCCCTTACCTTTTTCTCTAGTGTGTTCTTGATTGTTCTTAATGACCTGAATAATCAAATATAGATTCATTAGTTAAAAATTATAGAACATAATGAACAGGTAATTGATATTATATATCCTTTTTAGGTTCATTAATGTCCCTTTCTATGGTTTTTATTGGTTCAATTGTCATGTTTTGGATGCATTTTCTTCCTTGGTTTTCACTGTTCGTTTACTTGTTTCCTTGAATGCAAGTTCATTTGAAACAAGGTTAAACATCTATAATTATTAATAAATCTTATTAATTAAATTATGGAGATATAAATGATCTTATAATGATTTTGGGTTATATACCATGATGATGATTCATTAGTTAAAACATTAATGATGTTTGTTTAGATCGTTTTAATGGTTCTTTGATAATATCAACCTCATTTTTTCATATAAATAAGAACCATGAGTAAAAAAGAATTCCAGAATCCTTGGAGAGTCATGACACATATATTCTAACGTGGTTCAACCATATAAATGGTTTCATGACTAGACTTGAAAGATTTAATGTGAATTGAAATCACATCATCTACGATGTCGGTACTTCGACACATCACATACAATTTTTTTAATTCCTTGAACAAGTGGGGGAATGAAGAAGATTGATGATGAATTTATCATGAACATTAGAAAATACAGAATTAAAAAGATTCTGGAGATTTCATTCCTCTTGGGTTTGAATAGATGAAGAAAAAAATAAATAAGGAACTCAAGATAAAGGAATAATTTTGATATCGCTTGACAAAAATTCAGCAGCCTAACAGCTACGCAATATGTTATTAGAAAATATTAAAAAGAGAGGGGATAAAGGTCACCTATCCTGAAATGAATCATAATATATATTATATCACGAATATGAATAAAAATAAGTACATGGTATGGAAACATGAATGATATACCAAATAAAAGAGATCATAAAAGGAAAAAGAATGAAATTGAGAATTTTCTTACCTTGTAGAATAACCCCTAGAAAATGAAGGTAGGGACCTCGGGGGCTTGAGGAAACATTTTTAGGAATAATATGGAAGTAATGAGGCCAGAACATCGTTGATTTTGATTTTGGAATTAATTCAATGAATGGAAGAGTTGGTATTTATAGAAAAAGTGAGGGATTATTTTAATAATTTCCAAGGGACACCTCATAGGTGGTATTTGAAAAACCATGGGCTTTCGCATGGTATTTTATCATGGATTAAGCCAGATGGGACAAATCACATCTTATTTAACTATACACAAGTCAACCATATTTATGACATCATTATTACATCATTAATGATGTCATAAACACACTGAAACTAAAAAGTGTATTTTTACTATTCACTGAAAAATCAAATGTTTCAAAAAAATCCCAAAATTCACCCTAACCATTTATCAATGTGTAGATTTCAAAAGTGAAATGCATTTTTAAAAAATAATTTTCTAAATATTATTAATTTAATTTTTAAATAAGTTCATTGTTAATTTGAAAAATAATAATCTTAAAGTGCAACTAGTTTTATTACTCATTGAAAAACTAATTGAGATCTCATTATCTTATTGCCTTAAGAAAATGAAATATTATTATTATTTACTATTCATAAGGGTATGTTACTATTCATATAACTATTCATATGGGTATGTTACTATTCCCCAAAAATCAAGTTTGTTCTATCAGACTCCAAATGATATACTGAACACAACTCTAGATGAACATTTTTCGAAATTCAAAACATAAAAGTGATATGTTTATGTTTAATGGGTAGGTTTTAACTATCTCCTAAATAACCTAGTGTTGTTTCAAATGAACACATTGATGAATAGAGAAACATAACATAAAATGTCTGGGGTACTATATTATTCCCTCCATCGGAAAATTTCTTCCTTGAAATTTACAAAATATTACCTAAAATGATTCGGGTATGTCTTTAACATAATCTCCTTGGGCTCCCATGTTGCTTCCTACATCTTATGGTTCCTCCATAGAACCTTTACCAGATGAGTTGTCTGATTTCCCAATACTTTGTCTCTAGTATAAAGAATCTTGATAGGTTCTTCACAATAAGATAGTTCTGGCTAATGTTATACTTCTTCATAGGTGAGTACATATGTTGGGTCTTGCATGTAATTTCTTAACATTTACACATGGAACACATTGTGATACTTGGAGAGACTTGGAGGCATTTCCAAACGGTAGGCTACGGCTCTAATTCGGTCCAGAATATCAAAAGGTCCGATGTTCCGGTGACTTAACTTTACCTTCTTACCGATTCATATAATACCCTTCCATGGAGATACCTTAAAGAAAACATGATCTCCTTCGTGAAACTCCAAATCCTTACTTCAGTTATCTGCATAGATCTTTTTTCCTACTTTGATCTATTTTGATATGGTTCTGGATAATCTTCACCTTTTCCATTGTTTCTTCAACAAGTTCTGGGCCCACGAGTTTTCTTTCACCGACTTCATCCCATCAAGTTGGTGTACGACATCTCTTCTCGTATAATTCTTTATATGGTGACATCTGAATTCATGAATGGAAGTTATTGGTGTAGGAAAATTCAACGAGGGGTAAATACTGATCCCACATGTCTTGAAAATCAAGGGAATAAGACCTAAACATGTCTTCCAATGTTTGAATAGTCCATTCTGATTGTCCATCAGTTTGTGGGTGGTAGGCAGTGCTCAAACGAAGATCAGAATCTAGGGCCTTCTGAAGACTTTTCCAGAATCTTGATGTATAACATGGATCACGATCAGAAAGAATCGATAGGGGTAGTCCATGAAGTCTCACAACTTCATTAATATATATTCTTGCTAGACATTCAAGTGGTATATCTTCTCTTATATCAAGAAAATGTGTTGACTTGGTAAGACGATCCACAATGAACCATATTGTATCATTCCTTCTCGGAGTCTTTGGTAGTCCCATGACAATATCCATCGTGATATTATCCCATTTCCACTCAGGTATGGGAAGAGGTTGAAATACTCCTCCAGGCCTTTGCCTTCCATCTTTCAATTGTTGACAAACTATACGTCTTGACACAAAATCAGAAATCTCCCTCCTCATGTTGTTCCACAAAAAATGTTCCTTCAAATATCTATAAATCATAATTCTACTAGGATGTATATAAAAATTGGAACTATGAGCATCATCCAACAATTCCCTTTTTAGATCAGGTATATTAGGAACACAAAGTCTCTTCCCAAATTTTAAAATTCCATCTTCATATACCAAGTCACTCAATCTTCCATCATTCACAACATTAATCTTCTTTTGAAACTCCTCATCATCAGATTGAGAAATTTTTATCCTTTCTAGTAAATATGGTTTGGAAACCATTTGAAAAAGCATTGATACTTCACCTTGAATGGTTATTCCCATATCCATCTTTTCTAGATCCATGAAAATATGATCCATTTAAACTCTCATCTTGCTCAAAAATCCACTATCCATTCTTCTCAAAGCATCTACCACCTTATTTTCCTTACCTGGGTGGTAGTGTGTCGTGCAATGATAATCCATTAGTAGTTCAATCCATCTCTTATGCCTCATGTTGAGTTATTTCTATGAGAAAAGATACTTCAAACTCTTATGATCAGTATAAATCTCAAATTCTTCACCATAGAGATAATGTCTAGATATCTTCAAAGAAAATATTACTACAGCTAACTCAAGATCATGAGTAGGATAGTTTTTCTCATTAACTTTTAGCTGTCGTGATGGATAAGCAATAACCTTATCATTTTGCATAAGGACACAACCATGTCCTTTCATTGAAGCATCACTATAAATAACAAACCTGTCATTCCTTAATGGTAGAGTCAATATAGGATAATTGACTAATATTCTCATCAGTTCATCAAAACCTTCTTCATAATATTTTGTCCAAACTAATTTAACCCTTTTACGTGTGAGCTTCATTAGCGGGTTAGCCAGCCGGGAAAAATTCTATACAAAATGCGGATAATAACCTACTAAGCCAATAAAACTACATACCTCAGTTATATTTGTTGGCGTGGGCCATTCTTGGATTTATTTTGTCTTTGCAGGATCAACTTGGATTCCTTCCTTAGAGACAATATGCCCTAGAAAAGAAACTGACTAAAGCCAGAATATTCACTTTCTAAACTTCCCATATAATTGATTTCATCTAATATTTTTCAGAATAGTTAGCAAATGATCCTCATGGTATTTATATATTATTCATTATACCAGGATATCATCAATGAATACAACAAAAAAGTTATCAACATATTCCATGAAAACTCTATTCATTAATTCCATGAAAATGGAGGGTGCATTTTTCAATTCAAAAGGCATCACTGTAAACTCATAATTCCCATACCTGGTTCAAAATTATGTCTTTGGAATATCTTCCATCCTCACACGTAGTTGATTATATCCGGATGGAAGGTCAATCATCAAAAAGTATTAACCACCATGAGGTTGGTCAAATAAATCATCAACTCTAGGTAGAGGATACTTATTCATTATTGTAATAGAATTGATTTCCATGTAATCAATGCAAAGCCTCCTGGATCCATCATTCTTCGTGAAAAATAGAACAGGGGATCCCAATGGAGAAACATTAGGTCCAATAAATCCCTTTTCACTCAAATCCACTAGTTGTTTCATTAACTCTACCAATTTCATAGTGGACGTTCTATAGGGTGTCTTTGATATAGGTGTTGTATCAGGAATTAAATCAATAGAGAACTCAACTTCCTGCTCTGGAGGATGTCTAGGTAAATCCTCTGGAAATACATCAATGTATTCTTTCACTATGTGCACATATTCAATTTAAATCTTTATTTCCTATCCCATAGAAATTGGTTTATCTTCCTCCCCAAGTATTGAATTCAATAGAGCTATTGGGGGTGGTTCTAGATATGAATCAGGTGGAGAATTTTATGTCCTAAAAAAGGGATTCTATATCATTTTCAAAAAAATTAACTTCTTTTTTCTTACAATAAATCCTCTCATAATAATTTTATTGCCATTACATACCGAAATTATATCAAATTTGGTCATGGGTATGATGACAATGCTAGCAACTGAATCATGTTTTGGTGCTTGGAGGCAGGCTAGTCGACATGACTTTGTTGCAATGATACATCCCATGGGAGTTTTGACTGACAAATCCTTTCTTAAATCGAATTGGACATATCTAATTTTCTTGGAAAACTGAGAGGATATAAATGAATGTGGTGATACAGAATCAAATAATGTGTTGGCTATGATTGAAGAAGAAATTAATGTACCTGCCACCACGTCACTAGGAACTTCAACCTCCGTGTATGTAATCACATAGTCTCTTCATTGATCTCGTAGCATTTTCTGAGGCATGTTTCCTTGGTTCATAGGCCACTCATTTTCATAGTGTCCCATCTCTCTGCAAATTACAGCATTGATCATCATTGAATTTTATTCTCCCCTTTCATTGATCATATTTATGACCCTTTTCTCCATAGTTATAGCACACTTTGTTTCCTTTCAAGCATTTCCGGAGATGATTATTTCAATAGTTCTTGCATAATGGGAAACTGTGCATTCCCTTTCTCTTCATTGGTGCTTCTCTTTTTCTTTTGTTATCATATTTCTGCTTCTTATCTTGGATTCCTTGGAAAAAATATTGATCTTGAAAATTCCTTCTCTGTTTTGATGGCACTTGATACAAATTCATAACATGATGAAAATGATTTAGAATCCAGTGCCCTTAGAAGACATGGCTAAAGACACTCAAAAAAATTCTCAATCTTGTCCGCTGAGTCACGGACAAAATCCACGGCATACCTGGCTAGCCATGTGAATGTAGCCTTATAATCTAAAACACTGTCTTCTTCCCTTTGTTTCAATCCATGGAATTTACTCTTCATTTCAGTTCCTTGCTCATGAGGGAAATATTTTTCGTAGAATATTTCCCTAAAAGTCACCCATTCCATATCCTTTATCTCTTCTTCCTCCATGGTTTTTTGAATCAAGGACCACCATTGAACAGCGTCTCCCTTGAGACAATATACTACCAGTACTACCTTTTAATTTTCCTTGCTTCTTAACGCCATGAATATCAATTCAAGGGAAATGATCCATTGCTAAGCAACCACTGTATTAGTAGTCCCACCGAAATATGTGGGCTTCTGCCGCATGAAACAATCCAACAAAGGTGTTGAATGGTAATTCATTACAACTTGAGTAAGTTGTCCAAATATGGTCATGATGTGATCTGCTCCAACGTTGAATATGTTGACTTGCTCAGTAGGGAGATCCATACCTTCCCCATGAGTCTTGATTTCCCTTCATCCATTAGATGCCATTTCTAAATAATGGGATACACTAGATTAGTTTATGAATCTCATGTATAAAATCACTCATCATAGATTTAAATTATATGCATAGCTAATCTTATAAACATGGTTCCTATGAGGAAAATTTTACATTAACTCCTTCATAATTGCTTGTAAAGATAACCTGAATTATCCAAAACATATTCCCCAGGAGTGTCGTAAACAAGAGTACAGAAAGGACCATTTTCGTGCAACAGTTTTCGTTCGAGTCTAGATCAAATTGGTGTTTTCATGTTTTATCCCTAGATACATCTGTGCTAGAGCCGCCTCTACCAGCTTGTATCCAGACAGGGACGTATTGTTTAAAATATCGACATAATCTATTACTTATCAAAATACCAAGACGTTATTATATGTTAATCGTCAGATAATAACTTAGGTCTTTGTTCCATACAATACATTTCCTACTCTAGTTTCCATGTTTTCTTCCTCTGATACCAACCGCAACACCCCGGCCGCTCTAGGCAAGAGCCGTGGCATTTCATGTGATACTAGCATGGTTAGAAGGTATAAAAATCCTAAAGGAATGATCAGTTTTGTAGTCTTTAAGAAAGTAGATACATATATGTAACACAAATTACATTGAAAAAGGTTACAAGATACAATACATAATGAAACCTAAAAACTGCATCCATAAAATATCAATAAATGATCTCCTCTTTATCACCTGTCGAAAGTAAACAATGAAAGGGGTGAGCTCAAACGCTCAGTAAGGGTCACAAATAGCAGATGAATGAGTACAATAATAAGTAAATCACATTCAATCTGATATAATCAATTTGGAATAGTGAATAAATGACCAACTAATGCCATTAATAAACTGAAAATGAAACTGCATCCATAGATTTTTTCATTGTGAAAAACACATGGATAAAAATAATAACTGATAATGAATAAAGAGAATGCTTATTAATTGGATGTCATGTATCTAGAACATGAAACCATAATACCATAAATATGGTTTAGTTATATGGGTAGAAACCCATATGAGTTTAAAAACAAACTCGAAGGGTCTGTCGCCAACATTTTTATCTCATGAGACCTACTGATGCATCGAGGGGATATAGTAGGCCCCACCCACCACTGCATGTCCAAATCATTACTCATTCATTGATTCAATAAAAGTGAAATATTCCTTTTCAATATCCGTATAGATTATAGTATACAGATTCATCAATATTTCAATTATTAAAATAACTTTCCAAAATAAACACCGTATGTAAAATTGTATACGGTTTAGATAACCACATATCCATTATATGAGATTATGGATATTTATTATCAATATAATTTAAAATTAAAGTTGATATCAAATGTTTAGTAGGTACACCACATAAGGATTATTAAGCACACAATAAAAGTTAGTCACAACAAAATGGTAGTTGAGACAAAGGCCCTTACCATAATGTAATTGGTCGAATCATATGACCAAAACATATAACCCTAAAATTAATCATTCAATAACATGAATATAAATATAATAATGATATTATATATCAAATGGTAGTACACATATAACACAGACATGAAATAATTGGTGAAGAATGAAAATCTCACAGAAATGAAGGTGAGTTGAGAAACCCCTTACCTTTTTCTATAGTGTGTTCTTGATTGTTCATAATGACCTGAATAATCTTATTTAGATTCATTAATTAATAATTCCAGAACATAATAAACATGTAATTGATTTGATATATCCTTATTAGGTTCATTCATGGCCCTTTTTTATGGGTTATATTGGTTCAATTTTCATGTTTTGGAAACATTTACTTCCTTGGTTTTCATGGTTTGTTTACATGTTTCCATGATTGGAAGTTCATTTGAAACATGGTTAAACATCCAGAATTGTTAATAAATCATATTAATAAAATTATGGATATATAAATGATCTTATAATAATTTTGGGTTATATACCATGATGATGATTCATTAGTTAAAACATTAATGATTTTTGTTTAGATCGTTTTAATGGTTCATCGATAATATCAACCTCATTTTGACTTATAAATTAGAACCATGAGTACAAAAGAATTCCAGAACCATGGGTGAGTCATAACACATATATTATAACATGTTTCAACCATATAAATTGTTTCATGATTAGACTTTAAATAATTAATGCAAATTGAAATCACATCGTCTACGATGTCGGTAATTCGACACGTCACAGACAAATATTTTAATTCCTTGAAAAAGTGGGGGAAAGAGGAAGATTGATTATGAATTTATCATTAAAATTAGAAAATAAATAATATACAAGATTATGGAGATTTCATTACTCTTGGGTAAGAAGAGATGAATAATTAATAAATAATGAACTCAAGTTAAAAGAATAATTTTCAAATTGCTTTCAAAAATCCGGCAGCCTAACGGCTATGGAATATGTTTTTAGAAAATATTAAAAAGAGAGGGGAAAATGATCACCTATTCAAAAATGAGTCATAATATATATTAGATCAATTATAAGAATAAAAATAAGAACATGGTATGGAAACATGAAAGATATACCACAAAAAAAAGATATTTTGAATGGAAAAAGAAAGAAATTGATATTTTTTTACCTTATAGAATAATGCATAGAACATAATGGTTGGGACCTTGGGGGCTTGAGGAAACTTTTGGACGACTAATATGGAGGTAAGGAGGCTGAAAATTCGTTGAGTGAGAATTTGGAATGAATTCAATGATGAGAAGAGTTGGTATTTATTGGAAAAGTGAGGGATTATTTTAATAATTTCCAAGGGACACCTCATGGGGGGTATTTGCAAAACCATGGGCTTGCCCATGGTATTTTTCCATGGTTTAATACACTTGGGACACCTCCCAACTTATTTAACTATACATGAGTTGACCAGATTTATGACATCATTACTACATCCTTAATGATGTCATAAATACCCGGAAACTAAAAACTGTATTTTTTACTATTTACTTAAAAATCAACTATTTCAGAAAAATTCCCAAAATTCACCCTAACCATTTATCGACGTGTGGATTTAATAAGTGAAATACATTTTTCAAAAAAAAAATTCTAAATATTATTAATTGAATTTTTAAATAAGTTCATAGTTAATTTGAAAATTAAAAATCAAAAAGTGCAACTAGTTTTATTTCTCATTGAAAAACTAATTAAGATCTCATTATATTATTTCCTTAAGAAAATAAAATATTATATTTATTTACTATTCATAAGGGTATGTTACTATTCATATTACAGTTTATATGGGTATGTTAATATTCACTAAAAATCAAGGTCATTCTATCAGACTCCAAATGACTTACTGAACACAACTCTTGATAACCATTTTTCGAAATTCAAAACATAACAGTGAGAAGTTTATGTTTAATGGCTAGGTTTTTAACTATCTCTTAAATAACCTAGTGTTGTTTCAAAGGAACAGAGTGATGAATAGATAAACATAACATAAAATGATTGTGGTGCTACATATTTGACCAAATAAAGTTATTCTCTTGAATCGGGACATCAAAATTCACTTTGGGTAATATTTTGGTATTTTTCTTCTAAAATTATATTTTTGAAAAATATTGGAAAATAATATATTTTAATTCAAAACCACATTTTAATATAACTTATTCTAATGGTTATATTATCTTTTTAGTTTATTTTAATGTTTTTTTATATTATATTTTAACTATTTAATCCAATGTTGGTCAATTGAATTAATTTCACATTAAAATTTGAAATAAACACGTGTCAATATTTTGATAGTTAATATTTCTTAATTTTTTTTTGTTTTGGAAATGGGAATTATTTATAAATTAATTTATCAATCTTCTATGTTTTCAATTTGATAATATAGTAGTAATTTTGTAATTTGTAATATCAAAAATAGCTTAGGATGATTTTATGGAATTTTTTTGAAAAATTTCAATTTTTGATGTATAGTGGAACAACTAAGTAGTAGTTAAAACCTAGATTTTTCATTTAAATGATATTGCATAGATTCTTTGAATTGATTTTGGAAAATATAAAAAACATGGTTTTTACTGTTAGGTAAAATTGGGTTCCATAAGATGGAAATAATTTTTGGTGAATAGTAACTTTTGACTTATATTTACTGTGGTTAATGGTAAATAGGGTAATTCAAGGTAAAAATAATTTCATAATAATACATAATTACATTAACAATTGTCCTAAACACATTGGATGAGTCATGGACTACCATGGGCATCATTGGGTCTATTTTTTGACCCCATAGAGTCACATAAGAGTTATAATGACAATTTATATTAATTAACTTAAAGTTAAGGAAAAAATGAAATAAACAAATATATTTTAGTAAATTAATTTTTACATAGGGTTATATAAGTTATCATTTTTACTATAAAAATTATTTGGAAATATAAAAATATTTCATACATCATGGTATTATTTTATAATATTTAGAAATCATATAAATAATTTAATTTTTAACACAATAATGATGCAGTGTTTACCTCATTAATAAATGATTTAAAAAAATAAGATCATAAAGATTAAAATCATATCCAAAACCTATACAATTATTAGTATATGATTATATTTATACCATGATTCATATTCACTTTTCCATTAATTAGTTTTGGACCTTTTGAAACTAAATATCATTAGATAATAAAATTATATTTTCACACTTTCCTGAAGAATCCCTCCTCCCCTTTATAAATATCTCTCACCTCTAACCCATTACTCACACATATAATTCCTCTTTTATCATCCATCCCTAGACCTAATAATCTCTAAATATCCCTATATTCCACCTAGAAGCCTCAACTTAGTCAGAAGTCACTTCAAGAAGTCCTTTTGGTTAAACCAAATAGAGTTACCTTAATTAAAGGTAACAATTTCTCATAAATTATATTATTTTATTTTTCTTCTCCATCCATTAAACTCTATTTATTAATTATTGTATAAAAAATCTAGTAATATTAATATACTAGGATTTTGTTATGAGAATGATTCTAACTACACTTACACACACCTATATCTAATGGGTAATGAACATACTGTTTCTGTGGATGGAAAACTAACGCATCACGAAATGATGATTGTTCAATTATCTACTACCACCACTCACGGTGTCCATTAATATGGAAAATTATTTATATATGATACATATTATTATTATGTTTTCTTTATGATTCTTTATTTTTCAATTATATCATACAATTATGGTTTCCATTATGGGTAAACGCGATAATTTCATTTGAGGAAGTGCACACCACTCCCCACTCAATGTGATAGGAGACGTTCATTCCATACATGGAATGTATAAAGGATAAAGTTTATAAAATTATATGTAGAATATTATATTGGAATTATAATATACCTATGTATAATTATGTTTTCATTCCATTAAATATGAAATATAAATGAAAGTAGTGTTCATGCATACGTACAGCATACCGTCTCCATGAAAGGTACATTTTATTTCTTACCTAAAAATGTTATGTACTATTATATATATATTTATATGGTGGATATATATTATATATATGATATCTAAATCCTGAAAATCATTCTGGATATAATAAACCTTTGACCACTTAGACAACTTGTAATTATAAGATGTTCATTTTTGACTCAGGTAAAAAATATCGACAAACAACCATTATTAAAGTGAATGATTTAATAATATTTATAACAAGGTAATAAGTTATTTCAAAGGAATGATAAACATGTAAATGGATCTTAATCAAGTAGAAATTAACTATATTTTATTTTTCCGAATATTAAATAATGAATGGTTCAATCCAGACATGAGGTGAGGGACTTTGTCTCAATCTCCTTTCATTGAGGAATATTTAGTTTTATACTAGACATTATATTATATGTTCTATAAATCCCATTGACTTATAATTTTATTCAAAAGTAATATTATCTCTAATAAGAGTTTTACTAAATGATAAAAAAATGTTTCTTTTAACATATGTTGTGACAATGACCTTTACGCCGCTATGAGTATTATTTGATCTTTGGCTTATTTAATAAGCTGTGATGTTTTTAAAAGGAAAATAAATACTATATACTATTTTAGGTATTTTTTTATTGAAAATGGTTTTAATAATGGATTTTTTATGTCAATATATTTAAATGATATATTGTGATTTAAATTTTGAGATGTTATCTTTACTTTCTGTTTGTTTTATGTTTTATGAATATGCTATGGTTCATTGGTGTTGTTTATGTATACGGGTGGTTCCATGATAAACATAGGGTGGGTGAGCACGAGATAGATCTCCAATGAACTGTTTAATGTGACAGATGTAAACATGAATGTTTCAACTAATATATTTAGGTAATCTACTATAATGTGTATTTCAAATGTAACTCCCTATATAGATGTGAATGCTACAACATAATTATGTTATGGTTTCCATAGGTTACCTTTATGATTTGTGTTTACTATGTAAATCATATGATTTCATTAGGTATGTTAAATATCTTATGTTTTGTATTTATTGAGGAAATAATGTTTAATTTCTTTTTTTTAACTCTTACTGAACTTTTTATGATCTCCCCTTGTTTTGAATTATTTTTCAGGGTATATAAAGATGAATAGGGTCATGTATGGGATTAAGGAAAATTCATTCTATCTAAAAAATGGATCTATAGATAACCCTATTTTTAAATAGTTTTTAAAAAATAAAAAAATAGAAACTGAGTAGAACTGTCTACCATGTAATTTTTGAGATGTAATGTTATAGTTATGGCCTAATTCTATAAAACTCAAATCCTAAAAATATCATAAATCTGAACTATGCATTTAATTCAAGATTATGTAATGTTTATGTTTGAGTCATTATATAGAGAGTTTCCAATAAAACATGAATGTTTTTATTTTTTCTTCTTATATTTAGTATACCACCACATAGTAAATAGGTTGTCGCACGTTACCATGATTATTCATGAAAGAAAGTTTTTTTATTCCCATATTATACACATAAATTTTAAATATTTTCTAGTTCATAGTAGTAAATAATTTTTTTGAAAATGGGGGTAAATAATTCATTAAATCCATAATTGTATTGATATATTATAATAATTTGATCCATTGATGGTATATTTAAGGTTACATTTTATAGAAAATATAAATGGGGAAACTATTGGAACAATGATCGTTTATATTGGATTGGTTGAAAATAAATATTATATTGTAAGGTATGTTTTCATGTATGTCATGACTAAAAATGACATTATAAATGGAAATGGATATAAATGGATGATTATTATATATTCATACTTCA
Organism: Viscum album; assembly: GCA_963277665.1. NCBI lineage: Eukaryota > Viridiplantae > Streptophyta > Magnoliopsida > Santalales > Viscaceae > Viscum > Viscum album. Next base: position 878,743,374 of record OY728148.1, on the reverse strand, counting down.
CGACTCAGAATGGTGAGTTAGAATTCAATTTCATTATTGATATGGTGGATTTGAAATTGAATATTTAATGTGATCTAAAATAGGTGTTTTGTTTTGTGGAATAACATGCATATATATATATGAGTATGATGGAATTTTGGGAAATGTATTCATCAATGAGTTAATTAAAAAATAAGGTCTATGGATTTCCAGTAGCTATTTTCCTCCATCTCCATAAAGAGGGAAGTAGCTAGGCTCGTTAGTTGATCAGAAACAATATATAAGGAAAAAATTAAAAACAGAGCTTCTTCTAATTAAGATAATAATGGGGTTATACCTAGGAGTGAATCCAATGTGTATTGTGGCATGGTAGATAGGTTGTGTAGTGTTACCCTACAAAATTTTATTAGTGTTTTGGTGGAGAATTTTGTATTATACATAATGTGGAAAGTCAACTGAATATTCCATATGGGTTTAAATATAGTGGGAATTGGTCCAATTTTATGAAATTCATGGAAATAACATAGAAATGTGTGGTTAAAATCGCCATCTACATACATATTCATGTGTTATCATGTATGATCTTGGTACACCAGAACCCTAATAATATACTAGAAAAACCTATGAGCACATCACTATATTAGAATACAAGGACATGATGTATGAATATTTTCATGTGATTTTAAGATGAAGGAATATGTTTCATGATGACATGTGTTACACTGGGAAATTTCGTGAGGTTGAAATGATAATTGTAATTTTTTTTAATTTTTTAACTCATGACTAATTAGTTTCATATGTATCATCAAGGTGTAAATTGATAAAATCAATTATATATATGGATCATTTTAAAACTATATAAGGATCATATAAAAACAATAATAATGATTAGAAGTGTGGACTTAATTATTATAAATTCAAGAGATTATACACTTAGGTTAGAGTTCATAAGATTAAATTGACCATGCATATCAATGATTATCTAGACCAATAACAACATGTATATGAAAATTTATTATCGTTTAATTGTAATATAAGTATTTGTATGTGTGATAATTATTTGTGCATGATGAGTATGTAGATTTAAAGGCATGCCTATAAGACATTAAAATAATAGTTGTATATGAATCCCATATTTCAACTAATATAATGAAATTATTCCTCTATATTTTGAAGATGAAAAAGAAAATTTTGTGTGACGTTTTTCATGTTGAATTTTAATAGCTATATCATAATTTATTAAAGAATAATTACATATCATATATGGATAATAAAATATAAGATTTCATAGTTTTATGCTCACAAGGGTTCAATAATTTATTTTGTTGAAGTTATTTCATGAAAAACATTATCTCAGTTTGACCAAGGTAAATAAACCATTGAATGATATGAGATCTCAAACCATAATAATGAAGTATGTTTTCAAATTTTCATTATATGTAACATTATTTTACATCCATTTACGGACTTCTATAATAAGATTAAAATAAATAAGAGAGATAACAATGAACATTCCCTTCCTGAAAAACATTATACATCAAATAAGGAATATTCATTTTACTGGAAAAGTATTAATGTGTACATCTACTAAAAAACCAAATAAAAATAAATACATTTAACTAAATATGAAAAGAAGAGTGTAATATTGTCATAATACTGGAAGGGGTGTTATGGATCCATTCTAGAATAAGACAAATAGATTATTCTTAAAGAACCATCCAATAGAGAAATTTGTTTTCTAAGATGACTCATAGAATGGTATCAAACATGTTATATGTTAGTATATTATCATCATTTGAATGATATAATATCAAGAGAAGGTCATATTTCCAAAACACCCATATAATTTATCATAAAATATTTGAGTTGTTTATTTTTAGAAAATTCGATAATTTTTAATCCTTTTTTATTAATGTTATTTTTTGAAGAGTAAATATTATCAGGATTGAAATTTGGTGGAAGTGATCAAGAAAAAGAACATTCGAAATTTTTTTCCTAGGTATTTAAGTTAAAAAATTCATCTATAATAGTGGATATCTCTACGTTGATAAACATTGGGTTTATTCACCTATGATTATACCAATGTCAATGAACTATGTGAAAATTATTTGTTCCATTTTTCATTAGTTTAATTATTATCTTCATTAAATAACCAATATGTTGGTGATAAATCAATATTTTTTCGATTTGTAAAAATTATAGTAAAAAGAACGTTGACTCATCACTTAATCATTTGAAAAGGGTTAAAATACTTTTAATGAGGTGAGTACCCTATAGGGTTGTGATACTCTAATGAAATGTGTTTAATTTTATAATGATTATGTACCCAAATAACACTCTCCACCTCAAGGAATGTCTCACTTAATTCTCTTATATGATTAATATGCCACCATCTACATTATTCCTTAACCCATATATATTAGATGAATGGATGATAATTATTAGGAATTGTGTAATGGGAAATGATGGTAAAAAATGTGGGGATTATTTTAATAAATGTTAATGACATCACGTACGACATCAAATGGTGATAGAAAAGGGGTTTGGAAATTATTTTTCCTATGTGCGATGGTGGAGTGACTCATCAATAATGTTGGGTTGTGAACAAAATGTAACCAATATTCACTAGAGGATAATTCCAGTGTGGTACATTAGTATGACGAATGAATTATTTATCATGTATTTGTGATGTTATATTTTGGGGGCCAAATTGTTTATATTTTACTTTAGTATAATTATATTGAATTTAATATATTAAATCTCAAATCTAGAATATAATATGACTATTTTGTGTGAAATATTATTGTCACACAACTTGTATCCATAACACTTTCGAATCTCAATATTTCATGTAGTTAAAAATATCACACATTGTGTGAAGATGAGTCTTAATCTATGTATATTATACCATGTGACATAGACATATACATGATAGAAAACAGATCTAATTCCTTCATCACACACACTACGTCTGATAATTCACACACCATTCACATATGATTCATGAGTGAAAATTTTATTTTGACAAATATTCACTTCCACAATAGTACACATCATATATATATATCATCCCCACCAGCAATATATAACAAAATTTAATGATTATATGTATGTAGGTTAATCACTCGATTAATGTGAAAGTCTCACGTATCATGTAAACCCATTGGACATAAATCCTTGGTTGAATTCATAGATATTTGATATTAGTAGATTGATAATGGAATAGTCAATTTCCTTCAAATTGGGTTCTATATATAACACACTAAATATTATCCCCTGGTTATTTAATTCCCATATCTTCACATGTAGGTGTAAAATTGTTTTTATATGTAATCCATTATATGTTTTTCTTGAGACATTGATCATGATGGATCATGTATCATAAACGGTAAAGGATTCATCAGAGGAATATTGGTCGATATTGATCCATACTATCAAAGAGATATTGTTGAAATATATGTGAGTCATTCATTGTATGAAATAGGGTTGGTAAACCAATGGTGATGTTACTAGGAAGGGGTGTGGTTCTAATATATATTGGGTATTATGTGAACCTCTTATAATAACTAAGGGTATATATAAAATACTTATGGAATGAGTTCTAATTTTTTTAAATTGATCTAATGTACCCTCTATCCTAACGTGGTATTAGTCACCCCAACTTCTATAGGTGTAGTTTCCCACTGATATTGGGTATTAAGACTTTAACACATTGAGTTTTCATTGTTTCCTCATATGATAAGGAGTGGTTTCACCTTTATCAACTGGTTTTTTACTCCCCCTATTGAGTTGAATATAATAGTGATCTTCGAGTCCCAGACCATGAATATATCAAGGTAGTGTATATTATATAAATTTTTTATTTTTTTGATGAAGAGGGTTGGGAATATTATGGTATTTTTTATTATTACCACAAAATTTGTGTCCTATAACTTGAATTAAAAATAGGCTATTGAATTTGTGATTTAGAATCCTTGAATAATATAAAAACTTAGGTAGTATATGAGTATGATCATTCGTTAATTATAAGTAGTATAGTTAGGTAATTTTAACCTCACTCACTACTATCCTAATTATAGTGATTATATGTTTCCTCCAGGTTTCATATGATAATGATTTTTCAATATTTTTTTCTAAAATTTTGTACATTATATTGAAATTGTTTTTGGAGCTTTTTACGGGACATGTGTACACTCACACAAACATAGGATACATGCCTACATTTTTTATATCTATACAGATAACTAAATGTACTATTTCATGTTGTCAAATTAATTATATTTTTTAGATGATTAAATATATAACGAAGGCCTTCGTTCATCTCTCATGAATATTTTTATGGTTATAATTGTAGATTATAATTTTTTTAATAAATAAAACTATAATAGGGGTTGGAAAAAATTGATAATTAATAAAAGAATAAAAAGGATGAATTTTTTATTGTCACTTATGTAATGAATTGGGTATTAGTATGAGTTAGAAAAGTTGGAAATTTTTTGTTTAATAAATGCATTTCACTTTATGTTGTACATAAAACATATGCTGATTTGATAATATTCTTTGGTTGATAGTAAATAATATCTAGATTCCACTTTTTTACTATTAATAATGGTGAACATATAACCAAACCATGACAGAAATAACCCTTTTTCAAAGATTGAATTTTTTCATCGAATTAGGTCCACCAAATCATACTGATATCTAAAGTATGTGTGAGAGAAAATATGACCTTGTGGGTTGATTCTGGAACAAAAAATGATTCCTACATAAAATGTAAAAAAAATTGATTATTAAGTGAAATTTATTTCATTCAAATATACACAAATGATGAATTTAAATTAGAAAAGTGTTAATAAACAAATAAAATAAATGTATCAAACACTAATTTCACTAATCTAGTACAATACCAGTTTTAAATACTTCACTACCAATTGTATGGATCCATTTAAATAATGATCCCCCATTTACAACATCATCAAGAGGAGGAATAAGCTCATATTGAACTTATCAAACATCCTTTATGACATTTTGAGGATATTGTAACATACATAACTTTTATTCATATAAAATTTTACATCAATGTAAATAGTTTGTTTTAATATTTTGGAATATAATATTGTATTAATACAAATAATTTTTTTTATTTATTTAAATAGTTGTGTAAATTACATTTACATATTGAAAATAGTAATATAAATGGAATCTACCATAATAGGAAAATAGAAAAATAACATAAATATAAAAATAATTTTGATTTCTTATATTAATCAAACTTGTAAATATCACTATAAAAAGTTACACAATATTAATAATCCAGATAAAATTAAATAAATAAAGAATATATAACATTTAGAGGAATTTAGGTGATTAAGGAATTGAATAATAATGAGAAATTTATATGAGGTAAAATGACCATCAAAATAGTAACCTAACAAATAGAACAGTATCAAAACCATTAAGAATACTAATATGATCATAAAGAATAGTTACATAACTATTGGTATAGTAACACGTCCTCAAAATAGTAAAATTTTATATCAAAATATTTATAAATAATATTTTTAGAAAATATAGTTATTTTAACTCATTAAATTAAATATAATATGTCAAAACACAATGATTATTTATGAACACCTTATAATAAAATATTTTCTAATATATATCATAAAAATAATAATTTTACTTGTAATAAATGAAATTATCAAAATTATAATTTATTGAAAAGATGAATTTCATTTTTTGAATTTAAATATCAAAAAATTATAAGGGTTATACATTTTTTATTTTATGAAGAGAGTAATTTTTTTGTGAATAATTATAATACAGTTCTTCACAAAATTATTTATGTTAAATTAAATATTTTTTGATCAAATAATGACAAAATAGTTATCTATTATCCATATCGAAGAATATAATATTTAATATGATAAATATTTATTTAAATAAAAATTACAAACCTAAAATTTACAATCCGCATTATGATATCACAAGTTTTCCATTAGAAAATCTAATTTTTTACATCAAATTTTAATAAATAGAAAAATTATCTTTTTAACATGTATGAAAGTATGAAAATGTTATATTTTAAAATAAATGTGATTTATAATGTATCAATTATAACTATAAATATTATTTCATGGGAATTTATATTTTATTCATTATTTTATTCTAAAGAGTATCCTCTCCATATGTATAAATACACCATCTCCAACCCTTTGTAAAACCACAACCCATACATGTAAAACCCTGGTATTTTTAAAAAAGGAATGTCATGTTAGATAGAGTGTATGAAATGATGCAACAATTTTATAAGACAATATAAAATTTTGATTATTTCTAATATAATAATTTTTAAATAAATTCAAGCTCATCAATAGCTTTTTATACCCACAAAATTCAGTTTAAACAAAACCTAATATTATATTAAAATGTTAATAGTTAAACGAGACAATAATAAAATAGCCATCAAATTGATTGTTACTAATATTAATTACTAAATTTTGAAAATTTTATTTTTTACATTTTTTTATATTAAATAAAATGGTTATCTATTTATTAGAAAAAAAATAATCACTTGAAAGTAAAATTGTTTTTTCTGAAAACTATATTTTTCTAAATGGTTTTCAAGTTGTTCTTTCTAAACATAATTTATAATTTATTTTCCCACTTTTTGATGAAATATTTTAAAAATTAGAAATTATTTTCTAAAATAATTACATAAAAATAATCTTAGTGTGAATTACTTGGATTCTTCTTTAAATATTTCATTTTTTCTATTAATATTGAAAAATACAGTTTTTTTACTAAAAAATACATTTTAATTTATATAATTAATAAATTTAAACTATATAATAAATTTTATGTAATGTAAATTAAATTAAATTATATTATTATATAAATAATTTAGGTAATTTTAATTAATTTATTGATTTATTTTTATATTAATTATAGTTATACTTATGAATGTTTTTTCTTTGAAACCCGACTTTTTCTTGGTGTATCCAGCTATAAAATGTAATTGATTTTTTCTAATTATCTGATTAAAAATAGAAAAAATGGATAACATATTTCGAATCAAAATATTTTTATTATATAATATTATCCACATAATATTTTATACAAATTTATAGAGAAGAAAAATATTATTAATTACCACCGTTAAGGTAAAAATAGATTTTCTCAATAGTAAGCTATAGATATAAGTGTTTACAATTGTCTAAAATATTTATAAATATTATTTTATTTATATATATTGATATTATCCTTTCAATTTTACAATATATTTACATTGGTATGTTTTTTCATTTGAATGACATTATCATTTTTGATTCATTTGGGAAATTTCCATGTAATTCACAAGACGAATCCCATTCTCCATTATTAAAACGGAACTATAACCCATCAATTATTCACACCACATTAGATCATTGTACTTAAATAAACTACCAATATCTAATTTAAAAATCAATTTACATATTTTGGAGATACTGGTCCTCCCAAAAGACTATTCCAAGGGTCCTTAAGAGGATATACAAAGGTTATTTCTCTTAGGGAATACAATTATCTTAACAACGATCATTCATTGTCATTCGTTCTTCTATAAAGTCAATTTTTTTCTTAAAAATGATAATATAATAATTATATTATCTACCATATAATTATATGTTTTTTTATTATTGAATAATAATTATCCATATCAGCGTCCATCAAATGGGAAACAAAAATCATCGATTGTGTATATGGAAGACTACAACATCACAAATTGATGTACTTTACTTTTAATTTCCACCTTCCAAAAAAAATTATAATAATTCATTTAAAAAATTTATAATATATTTATGATATTATTATAATTATTTAATTCAAATATCACATATTTCTTTTTACATTTTATTCTATTTTAAATACGATAACGTTGCTTGTGTGTATGGAGAAATACCGCCTAAATATGCATGGTGTATCAATTTTTCAGTTAAGATTTAAGTGGAATGTAATAAGGATAAAATTAATGAATGTTTGTGATTTATGTGAAATTATATTGATTCATTAAAACTGACATATCACAATATTCCTTACACTTTCACTCGTTAAGTAAATTATTTTTTTCACTCAAACATGTGTATGAACTACTATGTCAACAAAGTGATGTGACTCTTTTAAAATGTCCAAAAATAATAAATAGATCTAAAAAATTATATAATTATTACATATGATATTAATGAATTATAATTATTATTTACATGATACATATTCACACACACAGATTTATATATATATATATTATGCACCAGAACCATACATTTTTTGACAAAACGTGCATGACCAAACAAGGTAATTGTCAGGAAAAACAATTAAAGTAATAAAATATTATAATAAATATGAGGTATATTGTTATAATAGGATCATATATGATATTATAAATATTTTTATGGTTTTTAAATTTTTAATAACATCCGAAAAAGAATTTAATATTAGGAATATATGCGTATAAGCTGAATCAGAGATGAGGTCATAGTTTCTCATCTCATCTTTAGTACGATGAGACATATACCATATTCATCACTTATTTATTTTGGGTGAAATATATACTAACTATTGGATATTTAATTTCATGAATATATTTGTCTTAATTGTATTTAATGTTTCATATTATGTTAATTCTTTTATAAGGAAAATGATGCTGAAGTTACTAAAAGTGTAAGGGAATATTACACAATCTCACCATTATCCGACATTGTTTATTGTATGTATCACAAAGGGAAATTAATTGACATCAATATCATAAAATAAATATATTTTATTCCAATATTTTTTTAAAGGAATTTATTTAGATTATATTACCATTATATTATTCATTTGTACTTAAAAAGAATTGTATTTAAAAAAACATCACATTATTTATATCTTCTACTGAAAATCATTTTTCTTCTAACTCGTGTTTTTCTATAAATATTTTGAAAAAATAAATTTAACCATATAAATATTATTTATTGAATAAATTGTTAACCATTTTTTCATTAAAATAAAAATAAAATGATCTAAATGATTACATCAAAATAATTCTCATTTAAATTTTTTCAAAATATGTGTTTTAATGTATAATGAACGGATGTATTTTTACACTCCCATTACCACCCAAGGATTTAAAAATTATTTTAGATTCACATAAGGTTATTTTCAATGAAAACTATTTTATTTTTTTTTAAGAGGATTTTTTTCAAATGGAAATTGATATTTTCATCCAAATTGTTTTTGAGGATCCTTTTATTGTATTTCTATTTTTCAACGTTATAAAAACATGATTTTACTTATGATTCATATGCTATATGTTGTAATTATTCAAACCTTATTATTTCTCTAGATAGTTTATGATTTTTTTGGCTGGGGATGTACCATTTTTATACCATTCATATTACTTTTTATGGTTTATGAATAGGATTATTAATTGATTTAATTGTTAACATTTCATATTGTAGTTTTTATATAATAATTTTTATGTTGGTTATGAATATCCCATTTTATATGAAGAAAAAAATGAAATTAATATGTTATTGTTGGTCCTCAATCATAGAAAACATCTCAGTGTATCAGTATTTCTCTTATGTCAAACATGATTGGGTTTTGGCCAGGGCCTTACACATTTATTTATATTTACTTGAAAAATACTCTAATGAATATTTTATATTTCAAAAAATATACATTCCATCATTCTAAATTTTGTTTTTGGTATTCCATGATATTTTGTGATAATTTAAATACTCATGGTTTATATTTCAAGATCATATGACTATTTAAAATGAATTACATGACCCTAATTTTTTCTTAACATATTATGATAATGTTATTGATTAAGTGGAAATTTTTTAAGTTATTTATCTATCCCAATTGACTATACCTTATTTATTAATAAATTTAATTGTATTCTGACCCTTAATGAGCATATGAGATCACTCATTTATAATGTTTTATTTTTCAAGGATAGAATGAAACGTTTTATGAATTATATGTAGTGATATACTAAGGGGAATGAAGGTTTTCTCTACGAATATACATAGTGTGTTTTATTTTTAAAATGTTATGTGAATTTTATTTATGTATCTATTTTACCAAGATAGAAAAAATCATTACATCAAGATGTGATTCCTTATATATATTTATAATGTAATAATGTAGACACTGGAAATGGGTTACTTGGCTCCAGGTCAGTAGAGTTGGTAAAAGAGGATGTTTTCTAGAAACATGTGGAAACTATATATTGAAAAAAAATAGATTATTGAAAAGAACCCATTGATATAATTTGAGGATAATAATGGAATAATATAATAATTTTTTGGAAGGTAATATATTATATATATTTCCATGAAATATATCCTAATATAGACATTACAAGTAGAAGTGGTTATTGAATTTATGTACCTGGGGGTAATAACTCTGAAAAGGCAATATTGGGCTATACCCGATCATCACTTGATACATTAAAACTTTCTTAATATGAACCCGGTTTGACTATCCTGGGTGATAATCCAAGGATAATTCACATTTTCATTAAAAAGAATTATCAATGATTTAAAAAAACTATATCCCCATGGAGACCACGGTTATGATTTTTATATGATCTATGATTTTTTAATTTATGATAAGAGTTTAACTTGTTTTGGTATTATAAATCTTGTTACATAATATTATGATCTTATATAGAATATTTAATCATTTATAAATGGACCCAATAATAAATAATGGGAACCATATAAATTTACACAATATATAGAGCTTGAATGGTCATTTCCTCAGTGAACGTAAAAATTATTTCAACAGACAATAGTCATCCAAACATCCTCATCATATGATGGCATGGTATCATATAATATAATGATAGATAAATATTTATATAATTATTGTGAATTCAATGTATTTAAAGATAATAACATGAGGGTACATTAAATTTGTATAAAGGGAAGAATGTAAAGATGTATTTTCCAACAAGTGATACTTATGGAATGAAACACATTGGTAAATTCTCTAACGGAGAAGTAGTTTCATTAATGAGTGGAGGAAATATCACTATTCTCATGATCTGAAGGGAAATAATGAATCTTCAAATGTCAAATGCATCCACTATAAAGAGATGGGGAACTACAAAAATGAATTCCATAATAATCAATGGAATATATCTAAAAATAACAATAAGGCTATGGACATGCTTCTCCTTTTACTAATGATGATGTGGAATGATTAATTTCATTTTGATTGTATTCCAAAATTATTTCATAAGAATAATTTAATCAATTATATTATCATTATAAAAATTACAAAATGTATAAAAAAATTTCTTTATTACCATTTCATTAAGGATTTGAGATCATATATTGAATGATACCAATGACTTATATAAGTGATTCATTGGAAATTTTAAAATCATGGAAAACCCAAGATTGTTGGAAGAAAACCATTAATCTATTATTTGTGTTGAGATACTAATTATAATTATATATTTCTGGGATATTGTTGGTAACCATGATATTTTTCATTGTGTTGACGTTTCATTTTTTTTCCTAAAGTTTACTAAAAGTATTTATTTATGGAATATATTCGATAACATATGATTTTATATTTTGAATAATGTATTTTTTCATAAAGATTTTATATTGATTAAGGAAATCACATATTTGTAATGTGACATTAAGATACAATTTATATTTTCTAGGTATTATAATGTTGATATAGTGACCTACTGTTAAAAAAATTAAATCATTTAATTTGTATAGACATTTTTTGGATGAGTCTTAAGGTTAAATACATATGAAACAGATTAATATAAACATTTTTTGTTATTATATAATGGTTTCTAACATTTTTGTTAAAAATATCAAGTGTTTAGAAAAATTTCATATCATTCAAATTATCTGTAAAATGTACATTAGGCATACTAATTATTTTTTTATATTCATTTAATGGAGTTAGAAATTCAATGTGAAATTATAGAAGCACAACCAAAAGATGAAATTGTGACTATGAAATATAATGATATTAGGTATGTATATTTTCTTATATCCTCAATATTGTTGGTTAATGAATTCATCATCTGTGTAAAAGGATATCAATACAAATTTTTATCATAATTTATATTTTTATGTCGAACCAATAGTCTTTAGAATCATTATAGACCTATGGTATCTTATTATATAAAATTTAATTGACCATTCATTTTCTTATGATCAGTTACCTCTATCACTCCGTAAAATTATTTATGTTTTTCTTTAATTTCCAGACATTCACTTTAATGTATTGTTCAACTGATAAGAAAAATACACATGTGTTATTATATATGACCTTGAAATATTCCTTTATCTTTTAGTAAGAGGATGTTTTATTTATACTTTTTACTATGTGAATTTTTGAAGAAGGTATTTCTAAATTTCAAATACATCATTATATAAATCAATATTAAATTGTAAAAATTCAATTCATTTAAGGGGGAGACTATAACACCTAGAGATTTTTAAAATATGAACATCATGTTTTTTAGTGTGTATGAAACATAAAACCAAAACTAAAAAATAATATTTCATCATAAAATGTTATAAAAGATTTATTTTTAAATAAAATCAATCTATTCAAGAGTTATCATTTCATGAGAAACATGGTTTAAACGAAACGTGATACTCTATTAAAATGTTATAATATAACAAATGATGATTATAACCAAGCCTTTAAATTAGTGGGAATGAATAATAGTAAATAAATTATCATTTTATTTGGTTTTACACATGTATAATGAATCAACATTTATCTACTTATTATAAAGAAAATAAGAATATTTTGAAACAAAAAACCTGTTTTTTTGAAAAACATTACTTATCAAATATGTGGTTTAGTTAAGATTTACAGACATAATTTAAAATTAATTTTTACCAATTATATAACAAAAATAAAAAATAAATTTAATTTTGAAATCAATATATCTAATTCATCGTAGGGTGAATTTTTTGTATTTTTATGATGTGTTTCTTATTTTTGATGAATAATGAAAAATAATTATTTTTATTCAACACTACCTTTATGTATAAATTATTTAAAAAGTTAAATTATATATTAAATGATTTTTAATTAAAATTAGACTATTTATATTAAAATATAACTAATTAAGGTTATTTAAATCAATTTCATATATAATATTGATATTGAATCATTGTATACTTATTTTAACATTGTTTTTGAAAACATTCATTTTAGTCACGTCTGTGGGTATAATTTTAAATTTAATTATACCACTTATGTGAATTTAATTTATAAATATTGATTAATTATTTTTTTATCAGTATAATTTGTATATCACATTAGGTGAATATTATTTTTGACAAAAATGAATAGTTAAAATAGTAAAAATTAATTACTATAATTAATGTCAAATGAGTTTACTTGGGGTTAAACTATGATGATAAGGGTTAAAAATATTCCAACACATGTATAAATAAACTTTTCTAGGGATGAATCTGTATTAGAATCCTAATTTCTTAATGTATGAAAATTCTGAAGCATTTTTCATGTGAATAACATTATGTGACAAAAATGGTCTGAAACCAAGCATGTTATTTGGATTTGAAGGAACAAAAAATAATAAATTCAATCTCTTATAATTATATAAAAGAAATCTATTCAATTTAAATATGTTATATCTTGGGCTTGTCTTAAAAGAACCATATCTAGTAACCATAATATCACAGTATGATGACAATAAATACTCAAAAGTTTAAGAATATATACCAGAATATCCATAAATGTAACCCCATATATCCCTCATGGTTTGGTTCGAATATAATAACATCTAATACCTTCCCTAGTATCTCACATAGGGGGCCATGTGTTTCTTTTGGAATGGGATTATTGTATTTACACTGTGCCTTTCCATGGTCACTCTCCTAGGGAAAAAATATCCCTCATAAAGTGGTAGATAATCCTAACGGTGATCCCATACATGTAATAAAAATTATCTCTCTTGATGTATAAACCAATCATTATCAAATTGTAATTAAAAGAACAATGAACCCAACCAAGGAGGTCAATGAATTGAATCCAAAGTATTTCTCTCCGTATGATAGGGATGTTTATATATCAATAGATCCCATCGTTTAAATGGAACTATAGTCATAATAATTTTAATCATATTAACCATAATTATTTAATTCATGTAATCCAAATATTCTAATAAGCATAAGATAATCACAGATGGAAAATATTCTTTCATTAGATCATTTCACATTTCAAATTATTTGTTATGAAAACACAACTTTAAAGGATAAATAAACTTTTTAAATAAGAAAATTTATGCATTTATGGAAGGGAACACCGATAGGGTTTTCCCACAACACTGTGATCACCTAACAGTGTAGATTTGACACCATATAACACCGTATTAGTACTGGAGAAAAATAATTTAATTTAAATGAATTTACGGAGGTGACTTTAGAGGAGTCCAACATGCAACACATTGGTGCATAATAATAAGGAAAATTGATATTAGTAAAAAGATATATTTAACCTACCTTATCCCCATAATAATCTCCTCATCCATTTTCGGCCCATGAATCAAGATAAAATGGGATTATTATAGGAATGAAACAATGCCCTGAAAATAAAGCATATTAACTCACACTAATATAGTGAAAAAGGCAGTGATAACGATGATGAAAGGAAGGTATTGGAACAAGGATACTGCTGTTGAGGATAAAACTCACCTGATGATGAATAAAATAGTTATTGGATGGGGGATCATAGGATCCTAGGTTATGCATGGAGGAGGATGTATGGCACACATGTACATCTGTGTGAGAGAAGAAATAAAACCCCCTATTAAAAAAATATGGGGTTCTATCATATTTTATAGAATACATTACCATTATTTACATCAGGTATAAATTCATTATATGATATTTAATTCTTGAGTATTTTCCCCCAAATAAATTTCAATTACACAATGTTTAATTACATTACATGTCCTGAAATTCTTAGGTTTTTCCCTCTCATGGAAAAGTCAATTTCGGAAATGAAAGGTGCCTAGACAATCCATTATATATCTTAAATCAATATATACAATATATTCAAAATACAAAATATTTATTTCATATGCTACATGAATTTCAGTTATACCCTTCCTCTAATCCATCTGCTAACTCATTTTCAGAAACACATTGACCATCCCTTTGGCATGGATTATATGTTTTAACAAAACTAAAACGAAAAGTACATCTGTAAATAGTTGGTTCATTATAACCAATCCTCCTTAAAAATACTCACAAAAAATTTTCAATTTTTATTTTAGTAAAGTGTCATATAAGAAATGTTCATGACATTATACACATACATCAACCTCTCTATCATAGTTCAAATCCAATATGGGACAACGATTCCAAAGGACCTATACTATGGAAAATAACATGCCTCTAATGGATATAATGAACTAGTCAGTGATACATATGTGATGCTCCTTAAAGGACACAATTATCATATTTCTCAATATTCGTAGGATCAAACAAATGAGATAGGTTAGAATGATAATGGTCATGTTGATTTATTTAGAATATTCCAACAATGGAATGGTACCTATAAGGTTAAGACAACTAATAGCCAATAATTTGACCACACTCCATGATCTCAAAAGTTAAAATTAATGAGGTTATCTCTTTCCATTTAACTAAATATCTATATTATACAACCTATTTGATACTCATATAACGACATGATGTCCCATCTTGAACTCCATAGGTCGATGATGACAATATTTATAGTACATCAGACATGATTCAGAGTATCAATATATTTATGAGTCATATGTACAAACTCTATGGTCTCCTAAAAGATATGAGGACCCATTAGTTATGCCTTAACTTCCATTAACCAATAGAGGGGTGAATGGAATGACCTTCCATAAAGGGAAATGTAAAGATAAATCTAATCCACTTCCTAGAAACTATTATTATAGGCAAACCAAATAAGGGTTATATGATTTTAGTAGTAACCTAATAAATTAATTATTCTTTCATGGAGAATTTCCTCTAAAAATCATATAGTCTAATCTTACCTCCCATCATTTTTAGGGTCATAAGATGTACTCAATATAACCTATGAACCTAGTCCCTTCAACAACTCCTACCAGAATTCTGATGTAAACTGGGCATCAAGGTTCGATATGATATAATAGGGAACACAATGATGTAATAAAACCTGCCAAATATAAATACTCCCAATATCATCGACATAAAAGGTCTTATGTATTATTAAGAAGTATATAACCTTAGTTAACCTTTCAATGATCACCTATACTGTATCATATACTCAAAGGGATCTCAGAAATCCTGTCATTAAATCTATAGTAATGTCATTCATCTTCCACTCAAGAATAGATATTTGTGAAAAAGGTCCAAAAATTATTTTTTTCTCATCCTTCACCTACCAAAAGTTAGATCACCATGTTATAAAACTAGAATTATTCCACCTTATACTTTTCCACCAATTCTAATGATGTATGTTTCTATACATCTTGGTAATCCTATGGTGAACATGAAAAAAATAATGATATTCCCTAATCAACTATTCCCATATATCTAACCAAACCAAAATAAATATGTGTAATTGAACAAACTAATCTTGATTAATAACCCTTTCTAGATTAATGTTTCTCACCTTAGAATCTTTTCCTCAGGATGAGTCCCTCGGGATCTGCAAGTTGTATCTCCATCACCCATTCCAGAAGGGGTAATGTCACTACTAAACCTAATAGAACAGGTTTAGCATGAAATTCTTAAACCTCTATGTTCATTTCAAAAAATTGAACCATCAACTGTCACTCACTACTTTTGTCCTAGAAAACATGTGTCTGGGTCATTTGGCTATGGATAAAAGCATGTCATTACCCTTTCTGAGGGTATAAGAAAGTTAAAAAGTGATTGAATATAAGTATTCTACCAACCTAAAATACATATGGTATAAGGCCTCAGCCTTAAACCTTACTTAATCTTGAGTTATTACAAGATTAAACATTGAGGATCTTTTCAGGTTTAGAGTTTTAGAGAATTAGATCATGAAACTTGCATTACATTCCACATTTAAACAAAGTGGTTACATAAAATACAGTATTCATTCTTCCCATCACGGAAACATATTTAAAATATAACACGGATTCTTTCTTGACACATCCTTGACACTATCATCACATCATGTACCATTCCCTTGACCTGTGAAAAACATTTCAAAAACTTGGGATGAGCATAAAAAGCTCAGTAAGGGTTATAAAATATATGGAAAGGAAACATGAGTTCATATATACATGAGAATGAAATCATACTTTACCCATAAAACATAGGCACTTTAACATACCTCATCAAACCATGAATAAATCATAGAAAACATAAGACATAAAGGTAACTTGAGGCATTCATAACATTCTTATGTGGGGAGTAACCCTCTTGGTTACGTTTGGAATACCCATCACAGTATATTCCCTAAATCTCTTCAGAGAAACCTTAACGTTTCACTCCTTCGCTTTACCCAATGCATTGGAGAGCTATAACGGGCTCACCCACCCTTAGTTTATCACGGAACCACCCGTTTTCATAACAATGCCCAAGAACCATAACATAAATGTGTCACATAAAACATGCATAAAGGAAACATAACATTCTCACATTTCAATCACAATATAACATTTTAGTATATTGAAATATTGAATCCATTCAAAAAGAAACCATTTCCAAAACCATTTAAAACATTTAATAAAGAGATTTTTGAATCAAAGTGTCCCATACCACCTTGAAGCTTAAAATTTTAAACCATTAATATCCATATAAATAAATCCTTAAAACCATTTTGAAAACATGGATATTAATAAGAACAAATAATTAAAACATTTAAAACGATATTTTGGTTAAAGGGGTTTTACCAAAATTAGAGACACTTGAATACAATAGTTGAGGAATAACATTTAGTCAAAACTTTATAATATCATGAGAATAAATGGATTCATGATATAATACTCCAAATGACAGTATATACACCATATAAGAGTGAATTGGTGCATAACAACAATGAACCCTCAATAGAAATGTAAAATGTGATGAAATCCCTTATAAAGAAGGTATCCTTAAATTAAGGACAAATCAATCTCAAAAATATGTGTGAAAAATATAAATACACCAAATATAAGTGGATATTAAGTGTAAAAATGTCATTCACACATATTCAATGGACGACATATTCAATGACTACATGTTGAACCCAAAGAAATCGAAATTGGGTTAAAAAGTTCCCTTGACAGCCTAACGGCATCACATCAAAAGAGTTGATGAGAGATAAAAAGAGTATCTCATCACTTGGACATAAAATTTACATCAATAAGGATATATGAGAACATATCCCAACACAATGATATGTAAATTAAAAGACCCAACAAAAGAAGTCTTTTAAAAAAAGGAGGGTGAAAGGTTCCCTTACCGACTTGGGTATCTTTCAAAACATACACCCCATGAAGAAAGACAATAGGTCATTGATGTAAATACTCATAAACGAAATTATATTACACAAAGAGTATAATAATGGTCAGTACATACACCACTCAATGGAATTTGTGGCAAATGTAGCATAAATCTCACGGGAATAAAAGTGAGATGAAAAATCCCTTACGAAAACTCAGCAGCCTAACGGCGCCACATAAAACATCCGAATATGGATTGATGAGATCAAATAGAGTATCCCATAATATTACAATAGAATTTACAGCAAGTGGAATATAAAAGAAAATCCCCCAACATTTCAAGGAGGAGTTTAAAAGAAGTGACATAAAGGAGAGTACTTAAAAAGAAAGAGAGAGGTTAGATCTCTTACGAAAGTTCGGCAGCCTAACGGCGCCACTCAAAACATCCAAAATGGATTGATGAGAGAGAATAGGGTCTCTCATCACATTAACATAAAAATTACAGTAGTATTAATATAAAAGAACATCCCAATCATAAGAAAGATGAGCTTAAAAAAAATGACATAAAAGAGTGTACATAAAAAGAAAGAGAGTTGTAGGATCCCTTACCTCGGGTCCGACTTGACTCGATCGTTCTTTAATCTCCTGAATAATAAACTTGAGTTAATTTCTAATTCCTTAAGAACCTTTTTCAATTTCATTATTACTTTTATACCACTTATTACCATGTCATAAACATTATGTAATCATTTATGTTAATAATATTTGTTTTGCCGATATTTGGTTCTTAAGTCGAAAGTGGACTTCTTACAATTACATGTTGTTCGTGTGGCCAAATGTTTATTATATCCAGAATTGTATTCATTATGTAGATATCATATATGTAATATATATCCAGTACATGCATGCATTTATAACATTACATAATCATTTAGAGGTAAGAAATGAAATGCACCGTTCATGGAGACGGTAAGCTGTACGTACGCATGAACGCTACTTTCATTTCTATTTCATATTTTATAGAATGGAATAATAATGATATAAAGGTATATTATAATTTCAGTATAATATCATATATAATATCATATTTCCATCCTTTATACATCCCACATATGGTATTTAACGAATCAAATCACTTTGAGGGGGCGGTAGTCCGCACTTCCTTAAATGAAGATATCGCGTATACCCATAATGGAAGC
Organism: Viscum album; assembly: GCA_963277665.1. NCBI lineage: Eukaryota > Viridiplantae > Streptophyta > Magnoliopsida > Santalales > Viscaceae > Viscum > Viscum album. The sequence continues at coordinate 878,723,730 of OY728148.1, read as the reverse complement.
CATAACGGTAAGACAAAAAATGAAAAATACAGAAGCATAAATAAAACATAAACATATTATATATCATATATAAAAATAGTTACATCATAATGGCCACCGTTGAAGGTGTTAAATGAGTATTGAACAATCATCGTTTCGGGAGGCAGAATTTCACCATCCACAGAAACCGTATGTTCTTTAACCATTTGATGTAGTTGTGTGAGAGTTTAGCTCGAATAAATCTTATAAAAACATCCTAGTATATTGAAGATACTGGTGTTGTTACAAAAGAATTAAATAAAAAGATTTTAGGGGGTTGGAGAAGCAAAATAAAACAAATGAACATGAGAGAATGAATTACCTTTAAAAGTGTAACTCCTTTTGATTTGAGCCTAAAGGCTTCCTTTGAAAGGATTCTGCCCAAAGGGAATCCTCTAGGATGAGGAGAGGGATGTGGAGAGAGTAAATGGGCAGGGGTTGGCCGAGCCAAAGGCTTGAGGAGTGTGTTAAATGAGGTAGAGTTGGGGGCCTTTTATAAGAGGAGAGGAAGGGCACTTTTGGAAAGTAAAGAAATATTACTTTATTTGAAAATGTGTTTCGGTTTAAAAAGGCCCCACATTGATATAATTCGTGTATAAGGTGATAAGGCTTAGAAATCCACTCATCCAATAAGTTTTGGACATGTTTAGTTCATAGATTTTACATTATCTTTTCATTTTATTTAAATCGTCAAATAATGATGTCATCGCTGCATCATTATTATGTCATAAATAATTTAATTTATTTAATGTCTAAAAATTATAAAAAAAATACTATGATGTAGGAAATCTTTTTATATTTACAATGAATATTTATAATAAAAAAGATGACTTGTATAACCCCACTTAAAAATTGTTTTAGTAAAACATATCATGTTTGTGTCAATTTTACTTTTACATTAAATAAAATGTTATTTATGTCATTTCCCAACCAAAGTGGATCCATGGGGTCCCCAAGTTGACCCATGGCTTGTCTTGGTCGGCCATGATACAAACAATGAGGGTAAGACATGTGTCAAGCTCATCTCATTTTATTAAAGCATTATTTTTACCTTAAACTACACTAATTACCACTAATCGCGATTAAAAACTTAATAAGTTACTATTCACCAAAAAATTATTTTAATCTCATTGAACCACATTTTACTTCTTAATGACAACCATGTATGTCGGATTTTTGAAAATCAAAACACAATGATGGAAAAATTTCATTTAAACGGAAAATCAGTTTTTATAAGTACCACTTAGTGGTTTCACTATTCATCAAAAATTGAAGTTTTTCAGAAAAATCCAAAAAATTCACCCTAAGCTATATTTGATATTCTGAATTCAAAAATGAAGTCCATTTTACAAAATTCAAAACATATAAGTCACATTAATTAATTTAATAATTAATTCCCGCTGTCATGTCAAATAGCGTGTTTTATGAAACAATAAGTATCAAAAGATTGACACTAGTTTAAGTCTGATTTCAAAGTGAAATTGATTCCAACGAACACTATTGGATTTAATGGTAAAAATATTTTCTAATTTAACTTTAAAACCAATTCAAAATATAATCTAATCATATAAATAAATTAGATTAAAAAGTGGTTTTGAATTAAAATACAACATTTTACACTATTCATTAAAAAAATGAACTTTATCGGAAAGATACCAAAAATTTACACAAAGTAAATTTTGATGTCCCGATTCTTAATAAGAGTTTTATTTGGTCCAAAAGAATGTATAAGAGTGATCAAAACTATATTTAATGACGGTTCTCCATCAAAAGGTGATAAGTGAACCTTTAGTGAAAACTAGGGCATATACGCCTAAAATTGAATTCTTTCCGTATTTTAAGCCATTATCTTTTATTGGATAAATGTAAAAACATTTAAAAACATATATAATCATATTTTAGTTATTTCTATCCATTCCGGCCATTACAACGGCTACATGTTAACTACCATTTAAAATAATATTATTTTATTATTAGAGTGCAACGTAAGATTCCCAAGAAACTCGTTGTTGCGTGTTGGGTACGCCATCGAGCATAGCGTCCCCTTTAAAGTTATTTAAATATTTTATTCACAAATATGGATAAATATGAAATGTCATATTCTTTATTTACCTGGGGTGTTACATCCTTCCCCCCTTTTGGGAATTGCGTCCTCGCAATTTTAAAATTGCGCTTGGAAACATCCTTGAACGTCCCACATCGGAACAAGAGTCGGTAAAACAATCTCTTTAAAATAAAGAAAGATAAGCACAGAGGTCACCCGAGTTAACCCATACTAGGATTCCAAGTATGAAAATATGGACATGGAGGAGAAAACATAGGGTCATGTTCTGATGGAGAGTGATAGAAAACATGTTTAGGAGAAAGTTAACAATAAGAAAATCACAAACTTGTGATGGGTTAAACGGTGTTGGGTTCCCCAGTAGGAAAAGTTAATAGACAACATTTTTGTTTTAAGTTACTTTTTATTGAGGAATTTATTCATAAGGAAACATAATCACTTATCATATTGACTTTCAACTTTTATTAGATTCCTTACACAAACTCATATTTTCTCCAAAAGACGAGTATTTAGGAAGACTTGTTCACATTAAGAGTACTATAATCAACTTCTAGAGAATCACCTAATCCACAAAATAGAACTATATAATTCCCATGTCTTTAACCAAAACCAAAACCAAAAAGGCTAGTACAAGATCAGATAATCCAGAAAAGGATAACCCTTTATAAAAAGAAAATCTATTCTTAATCTCCAAAATTTGTCCAACAAAACCCAAAGTTCAACGAGGACCATTTGTCCATAAAATTCTTCAAAGTAAACCAAACTAAGATTGAAACCCAAATATTTGAAGGATTTAGTCACATAGTCTACCAAGTTAAATCATAACATTTATCTCCAAACAACATCAGTTGCTCCTAAAGTCTCACATTGAAAAGTAATTATCCTAATCACATATCCTCCAAAATCAACTTACTCTTAATTCATAAAATCATATAACTAAAAAGAATCAGTCAAACTAACCAGGGACTTCACGTAGTCCAGTGGTAGGCGATAAATACCAGTCGCACTTTGTTTGTGGGTTCGATTCCCGCAGCTTTGTCCGACGCGACGGGATGTCACACGGTCTGCGTGTTGTCCTTTTTCCAAAACTATATAATTCTTAAAACATTCCCCAAAATGAGATAAAATCTTCAAGAATAATCATAACATATTTTAACCTCAATTTTATCTCATGCCCTTCATTTTCCATCATATCATATAATAACCCATAATTACCTCAAAAGTAAGGATCATATAAACCCTAATGGTTACCTTAATAATTATTACCTGAATTTCCATATCGAGTTGGCCATCTCGTACATGATGCATTAGAGAACTCACCAAGGTTCAAGTGGTTGATAATGACTCCTTGATAGTTGGTTTAGAAAAACCATGAGATTCCTCATTGAATCCCCCATCTCATCGAGTATCTTAATCAGAGAACCACCACAGTTTCCTTCAAACCCATTGTCACTTTGGTGCCTGCTAGATCCAGCCATTTACTAAAACCAAAAAGGTCAGTGTGAGTATATCAACAAAACCATCATGTACTAACGAGGAAGGTAAACACTAAGATATACTTACTCATTCACATTATCTAAAACTAGGACTCTTTCTGAAATCCTAACCATTATGGTAATGCCACTTATGCTTAAATAATACCCTAACCTCTAAAGTTATCTAAACCGACCTTTGATACCAACTATAAGGCCTCAGCCTTAAACCTTACTTAATCTTGAGTTATTACAAGATTAAACATTGATGATCTTTTCAGGTTTATAGTTTTAGAGAATTATATCATGAAACTTGCATTACATTCCACATTTAAACAAAGTGGTTACATAAAAGACAGTATTCATTCTTCCCATCACGGAAACATATTTAAAATATAACACGGATTCTTTCTTGACACATCATTGACACTATCATCACATCATGTACCTTTCCCTTGACCTATGAAAAACATTTCAAAAACTTGGGATGAGCATAAAAAGCTCAGTAAGGGTTATAAAATATATGGAAAGGAAACATGAGTTCATATATACATGAGAATGAAATCATACTTTACCCATAAAACATAGGCACTTTAACATACCTCATCAAACCATGAATAAATCATAGAAAACATAAGACATAAAGGTATCTTGAGGCATTCATAACATTCTTACGTGGGGAGTAACCCTCTTAGTTACGTTTGGAATACCCATCACAGTATATTCCCTAAATCTCTTCAGAGAAACCTTAACGTTTCACTCCTTCGCTTTACCCAATGCATTGGAGAGCTATAACGGGCTCACCCACCCTTAGTTTATCACGGAACCACCCGTTTTCATAACAATGCCCAAGAACCATAACATAAATGTGTCACATAAAACATGCATAAAGGAAACATAACATTCTCACATTTCAATCACAATATAACATTTTAGTATATTGAAATATTGAATCCATTCAAAAAGAAACCATTTCCAAAACCATTTAAAACATTTAATAAAGAGATTTTTGAATCAAAGTGTCCCATACCACCTTGAAGCTTAAAATTTTAAACCATTAATATCCATATAAATAAATCCTTAAAACCATTTTGAAAACATGGATATTAATAAGAAAAAATAATTAAAACATTTAAAACGATATTTTGGTTAAAGGGGTTTTACCAAAATTAGAGACACTTGAATACAATAGTTGAGGAATAACATTTAGTCAAAACTTTATAATATCATGAGAATAAATGGATTCATGATATATTACTCCAATGGACAGTATATACACCATATAAGAGTGAATTGGTGCATAACAACAATGAACCCTCAATAGAAATGTCAAATGTGATGAAATCCCTTATAAAGAAGGTATCCTTAAATTAAGGACAAATCAATCTCAAAAATATGTGTGAAAAATATAAATACACCAAATATAAGTGGATATTAAGTGTAAAAATTTCATTCACACATATTCAATGGACGACATATTCATTGACTACATGTTGAACCCAAAGAAATCGAAATTGGGTTAAAAAGTTCCCTTGACAGCCTAACGGCATCACATCAAAAGAGTTGATGAGAGATAAAAAGAGTATCTCATCACTTGGACATAAAATTTACATCAATAAGGATATATGAGAACATATCCCAACATAACGATATGTAAATTAAAAGACCCAACAAAATAAGTCTTTTAAAAAAAAGGAGGGTGAAAGGTTCCCTTACCGACTTGGGTATCTTTCAAAACATACACCCCATGAAGAAAGACAATAGGTCATTGATGTAAATACTCATAAACGAAATTATATTACACAAAGAGTATAATAATGGTCAGTACATACACCACTCAATGGAATTTGTGGCAAATGTAGCATAAATCTCACGGGAATAAAAGTGAGATGAAAAATCCCTTACGAAAACTCAGCAGCCTAACGGCGCCACATAAAACATCCGAATATGGATTGATGAGATCAAATAGAGTATCCCATCATATTACAATAGAATTTACAGCAAGTGGAATATAAAAGAAAATCCCCCAACATTTCAAGGAGGAGTTTAAAAGAAGTGACATAAAGGAGAGTACTTAAAAAGAAAGAGAGAGGTTAGATCTCTTACGAAAGTTCGGCAGCCTAACGGCGCCACTCAAAACTTCCAAAATGGATTGATAAGAGAGAATAGGGTCTCTCATCACATTAACATAAAAATTACAGTAGGAGTAATATAAAAGAACATCCCAATCATAAGAATGATGAGCTTAAAAGAAATGACATAAAAGAGTGTACTTAAAAAGAAAGAGAGTTGTAGGATCCCTTACCTCGGGTCCGACTTGACTCGATCGTTCTTTAATCTCCTGAATAATAAACTTGAGTTAATTTCTAATTCCTTAAGAACCTTTTTCAATTTAATTATTACTTTTATACCACTTATTACCATGTCATAAACATTATGTAATCATTTAAGTTAATAATATTTGTTTTGCCGATATTTGGTTCTTAAGTCGAAAGTGGACTTCTTACAATTACATGTTGTTCGTGTGGCCAAATGTTTATTATATCCAGAATTGTATTCATTATGTAGATATCATATATGTAATATATATCCAGTACATGCATGCATTTATAACATTACATAATCATTTAGAGGTAAGAAATGAAATGCACCGTTCATGGAGACGGTAAGCCGTACGTACGCATGAACGCTACTTTCATTTCTATTTCATATTTTATAGAATGGAATAATAATGATATAAAGGTATATTATAATTACAGTATAATATCATATATAATATCATATTTCCATCCTTTATACATCCCACATATGGTATTTAACGAATCAAATCACTTTGAGGGGGCGGTAGTCCGCACTTCCTTAAATGAAGATATCGCGTATACCCATAATGGAAGCCATAAAGGTAAGACAAAAAAAGAAAAATACAGAAGCATAAATAAAACATAAACATATTATATATCATATATAAAAATAGTGACATCATAATGGCCACCGTTGAAGGTGTTAAATGAGTATTGAACAATCATCGTTTCGGGAGGCAGAATTTCACCATCCACGGAAACCGTATGTTCTTTAACCATTTGATGTAGTTGTGTGAGAGTTTAGCTCGAATAAATCTTATAACAACATCCTAGTATATTGAAGATACTGGTGTTGTTACAAAAGAATTAAATAAAAAGATTTTAGGGGGTTGGAGAAGCAAAATAAAACAAATGAACATGAGAGAATGAATTTCCTTTAAAAGTGTAACTCCTTTTGATTTGAGCCTAAAGGCTTCCTTTGAAAGGATTCTGCCCATAGGGAATCCTCTAGGATGAGGAGAGGGATGTGGAGAGAGTAAATGGGCAGGGGTTGGCCGAGCCAAAGGCTTGAGGAGTGTGTTAAATGAGGTAGAGGTGGGGGCCTTTTATAAGAGGAGAGGAGGGGCACTTTTGGAAAGTAAAGAAATATTACTTTATTTGAAAATGTGTTTCGGTTTAAAAAGGTCCCACATTGATATAATTCGTGTATAAGGTGATAAGTCTTAGAAATCCAATCATCCAATAAGTTTTGGACATGTTTAGTTCATAGATTTTACATTATCTTTTCATTTTATTTAAATCGTCAAATAATGATGTCATCGCTGCATCATTATTATGTCATAAATAATTTAATTTATTTAATGTCTAAAATTTATAAAAAAAATACTATGATGTAGGAAATCTTTTTATCTTTACAATGAATATTTATAACAAAAAATATGACTTGTATAACCCCACTTAAAAATTGTTTTAGTAAAACATATCATGTTTGTGTCAATTTTACTTTTACATTAAATAAAATGTTATTTATGTCATTTCCCAACCAAAGTGGATCCATGGGGTCCCCAAGTTGACCCATGGAATGTCTTGGTCGGCCATGATACAACCAATGAGGGTAATACATGTGTCAAGCTCATCTCATTTTATTAAAGCATTATTTTTACCTTAAACTACACTAATTACCACTAATCGCGATTAAAAACTTAATAAGTTACTATTCACCCAAAAATTATTTTAATCTCATTGAACCACATTTTACTTCTTAATGACAACCATTTATGTCGGATTTTTGAAAATCAAAACACAATGATGGCAAAATTTCATTTAAACGGAAAATCAGTTTTTATAAGTACCACTTAGTGGTTTCACTATTCATCAAAAATTGAAGTTTTTCAGAAAAATCACAAAAATTCACCCTAAGCAATATTTGATATTATGAATTCAAAAATGAAGTCCATTTTACAAAATTCAAAACATATAAGTCACATTAATTAATTTAATAATTAATTCCCGCTGTCATGTCAAATAGCGTGTTTTATGAAACAATAAGTATCAAAAGATTGACACTAGTTTAAGTCTGATTTCAAAGTGAAATTGATTCCAACGAACACTATTGGATTTAATGGTAAAAATATTTTCTAATTTCACTTTAAAACCAATTCAAAATATAATCTAATCATATAAATAAATTAGATTAAAAAGTGGTTCTGAATTAAAATACAACATTTTACACTATTCATTAAAAAAATGAACTTTATCGGAAAGATATAAAAAATTTACACAAAGTAAATTTTGATTTCCCGATTCTTAATAAGAGTTTTATTTGGTCCAAAAGAATGTATAAGAGTGATCAAAACTATATTTAATGACGGTTCGCCATCAAAAGGTGATAAGTGAACCTTTAGTGAAAACTAGGGCATATACGCCTAAAATTGAATTCTTTCCGTATTTTAAGCCATTATCTTTTATTGGATAAATGTAAAAACATTTAAAAAAATATATAATCATATTTTAGTTATTTCTATCCATTCCCTCCATTACAACGGCTACATGTTAACTACCATTTAAAATAATATTATTTTATTATTAGAGTGCAACGTAAGATTCCCAAGAAACTCGTTGTTGCGTGTTGGGTACGCCATCGAGCATAGCGTCCCCTTTAAAGTTATTTAAATATTTTATTCACAAATATGGATAAATATGAAATGTCATATTCTTTATTTACCTGGGGTGTTACATATGGTTCAAGTAATACTATTTGGAGATGTATTTGATACATTAATGGTTCATTTAAACAACAAATCATTCCTCCAATAGATAATGTGTCAAATAGTTTAAAGCATAAACAACAACACTTATATTGTGGTCATGTGGATGGTAGTTTTTTATGTGAGGTCTCAAATAATAGGACCCATAGGATAAAAAATGATCTCAATACATGAGAACTTCTCCAATACTGATTCCTAAAGCATAAAAATAAACAGCAAACACTTTCCCCCACTCTAGAGGAATCTATATTGCCAATGAAGTCATTCACCCTTTCAACTCCTTAAAGGTTGTCTCACAAGATTCAGGAAAGAATAACATCACACCCATATTAGTCAAGATTGTTAGAAGAATATATAAGTTTGACAAGTACTGTACAAATACATTTAATAGCTATCCAAACATAAGAAACTATGTTTTTAAATGGATTTCCTGGAATTCTCCAAGGAAACAATGATGCTTCCCTTTTCTTCATAAATAGATACGACATCCCCTAAAATGATATGACCCAAGAGGTGAACCTTATCAATCCAGAAGTGGAATTTCATGATATTATCATATCGTTTGTTTTCTATTGGTGTATTCCCCATCAATTAATGATGGTTATAATGATCATGTCTGGTAAGGCAATCCACCAAGAATCAGTCCATGGAGACAACCACAAATAAATCCAAATAGAGTTCAAAGATTGATTTATCAAGTCCATGAAAATTGTAGTTTCATTTTCATGGATTAACAACATAACCAGATACCCATAAAATCCATATAATTTTTTGAATGTAATATGTGGTATTTCTACTAGCCTTATATGAAAATTTTGGTAGTCTGACCTCAATTTGATCTTCAAGAAAACGTTATCCCCTCAAAGCTAGTAGAAGCAGTCATCTATAATAGGCAGTGGATATTATTTTTTTCAACATATATTGGTTCAACCATTGTTAATTCATGAAATATAATATCATACCATCCATTTTCTTAAAGAAAATATGATGTGAAACCCTAAAAATGTAGTGTTTCTTATAAAACCCATTGCTTCTAGATCTTCTAACTACTTTTTTAGTTCTTGGAGCACTGTAGGTGACATACTATATGGAGTATTGGGAACTATTGAATATCCTAGAAGTAGATCAAAATTGAAATATAACTATCTCATTGGAGGTAAACCAATGATTTATTCTGGGAATATATCCCTAGAATGATCTATAATCGGAGGGATTTTCATGCACCCAATTACGTAATTTCTAATTAAGAAACTATACATATGGGAACCCATTCCACTAATCCCAATGCGATATAGACAAGGTCAACTCTTAATGACATCCCCCTATCCTATTTTCACAATATCTCTACCCATAAGTGATGTAAAAACAATCTCTATTGAAATTAATTAACATGGAAATTGTAATTAAAAAGAATGTACATTCCAAGAATGAAGCTGAACTTAGTCATCTTATTGAAAATGAAATTCTATAAGAAATGGAACCCACATATGATTATGGGTTACACATTTCACTAGCCTATACTCTCTTATCATACCTCTAACAGTGTTTCAAGATTAATAATGACACATAAATACTCAATATCTAGGCACATAATTACTAGAATTTCCCCATATATAAATGAGTGTGATGCACCTGTATCATTCAAGGAAGAAACTAAAGTATATGATACTATAGTATTAACATATAATGTTTAAGTACATGGACTCTTATCATTAGGATTGGGATATAGTGCATAAATATTTCCTAATTTTTATATTTGATATGGATCCTAACAATGCTATGGATGTTTGTTATGATGTTGGTCAAACTCTAAAGCCCAACTAACATAGGAATAAGAACCTCAATGACCGACCAGCTGGTTGTTGACCAAATACATACTTGATTTGTAGCTAAATATCTCCAAATCCGATGTTTTATCCATACAAATATCTTTAAAAGTGTACTAGAGGAAAAACATAGTAAAAACAATGAAGGTGACACATCCTTCCACAAGATGGGCACTCGATTTCAGTCTTAGTATACAAAAGAGTATTATACTTTTTCCTACCACACAGGTGAATCACCATATAGTTGTAGGTTCATGTTATCTATATAGAAATTCTCCTAAATTCACCCTCAAGATTACATTTCATGCCTCTATATAAAAACATCTCCTTATCTAGAAGCTGAACCACCCTGGCTCACATTCCCATCAATCCTCAGGTTCCTCTCTATGATGAGGTCCGGGTTTATAAATCTTAGAACTGGTGGATAGTATAAAATTACTCACCTGGATCAAATGTAGTATGAAATTAAATCCTTAAAACACATTATAATCATCAACTCATCATCGGTCAGTGTTTGTGATAAACACTATATATCGATAAAATGATCTAAATCCTCCATCACTAACAAACACCCTATTATTAGTGCATAAACTCTTGAGTGGCATCTTCTCTTATTGAATAGGGAAAATTAATCATAAATGTCTATTTTATATCCTTTATAGATGGTACCCTAACGACATCTATCTAGGGTGATGAAATCCCCACAACATTTACCAAAATCATAAAAAATATAGGTAGTAATATTGAACCTCTACTCTACAGGTGAATCCAAATGATAAATGGTTGGTATCAAAGCATCTAACGATAACTCGGTATCCTAGGGACCACCACACCCCAAAAATACGAGATGATGATACTACTAGAATTTTTTTTAACACTTCAACTATATTGGAAGGTCACATATCTCCCAATACTGACTGTATAATGTATAAGAGTCTATCTCAAAAATTATAATTAGTGACTACTAGATGATAAAAATGATGTTACATAGGTGGTACTACATGAGTTAACACATGTGGATCATGTCCTAGCACCTATGGATCAGGGTGTTCAAAACCATCCTATTGTAACATTTGATAATTCCATGATATAAGAAATATAAAATTTCCAAATAGGCACCTAAGATTACATTTTGATGCATATTGTAAACAATTAGTGAATAAAATGATAGGTAAACAACATTCCAATAAGAGAATAACCCCTCTCTTTATGAGTCTAAATATATTTATAACAGATAAGAAGTATCAAAATGGACTACATGATACATGTCCTACTTCCCACTACTAAGGTTTGATAATGTTCAAGGACTTATACAACACAAAAGTGGTTTCATTATAGAGGGTTTCAAATAAAAGGTATAGAGGAAAGTACCCTTTACATTGTAATTTTAATCTCCATTTAGAGAGAACCATTTGATTTGAATGATCAAAATTATTTTTGTTCATTTTATTTATGCTAATACTAATATCATAGTCTCGGTATATGTTTAACCATTCCAAATTTATAATGTCCCACACTCTTTGTAAATTTCAATTTGTGCCCCATGTAACATAAAACATACATTACTTATCTTATAATGATGTAGTGATTTTATTGAATGAAATATAATTCCCTATTTATAGAATTTCATGTTTCATAAATTAAAATTTTTATTGAACAATCTAATCAACTGTTATTTAGTCCTATATAACAAATGCTTCATAACTTAAATGTGTAATAATTAGTTAAATAAGGTGTTATCATAAATCTATGTAGGAAAATAACATTTTTATTGATGAATAACTTTATTTAATCTAATTACGTTATCCCTGCAATAAATGTCATCACATTTCTCATATAATAATCTAGAAAAAAAATGTATATAGTATATAGTTCATGAATAAAGTAAATGTATCATAAAAAAATGAATTGAATGTATGTCCTTTTTTTCCTAGTATAATTCACTAAATGATTCCTTTTTTTGTACGAGGTCAAGGGAATAAATTCATAAGAATAATATCAAAAATAAAAATAGTGTCAATAGGCATGTGATTCAACCAATGGTGAAATTATTTTAATCATAATAGGAAATAAACAAAATAGAAAATACATATTCCATGTAATTTGGGTTTCCCCTATATTTGGGTCAGCTACTTCAAGGCATAGGGTCATTACCAAATATCGGTTCATCAATGTATCCTGTATAATAACCAAATATTAAAAAAAGGAAATAGGGTCTGATATCACTATGAATTACCCCTACCCAAATTCCACTAAATCGTGCCCCTAGATGGTTGGAAATGTCGCTAAATATGTGCCTCCCCATACTTTTGAGAATGAAGAATAACAGAAAGGTCATATGGTTGACTGCCGGTATATTATTCCCTCAAGAGTCATTATTTAGCATCTTAGTAAATGATAAATGGAAAATAGTGGATGCAATAATGAACATGAAGTTGTAGAATAACAACCACAAATCATCAAAATAAATTACCATATAGAAGATGAATAATAAATAGATTAAAAATGATGATGATATGGTCATGTAGGTATACAAAAATTCAGTTCACATGACACTAGGGACACATGAATATACCACATTCTATTCATAATTTTAAAAGGACAAAATCTATATCTACTAGCATCATAACCATATTCTCAGTCCTCTGCTGTCAAAATCCATCCTAGATCTCAAAATCAAACATCCGATGTTAGGTGCTTCCCTTTATATATTGGTACAATCATGATGTAGGATCGATTAATATAGGAAGACTGATCAATGTGTGAGATATACACCTTAGGTCACCACTAATGGGGACTAGAACTATCATATACGTGCATAAAAATAAATAATTTTCCAATAATAATAAATTCAATGCTGTGAATAAATAGATACACACAAGTAGAAAAAGTTTTTATCGCATCATATTTTTCTCATTGGTAATTTATAGCCTACATGATAAAGCCTTGTATATTGATTTATCATGTTGGTTATCAATAAAATAATGTGAAAAATCAATTATCCCACTTTTTCACATTAGTTATATAGCAGCCAATGATATAAAAACGTTTTTTCACATCTGTTATATTATAATTAACATAAATGTAAAATATTTATTGCTTTCTGAGTTCGGTTTAAAAAATTCTTAGGTGATAAAGTATATTTTTTTTGTAAGTTGTAATATAATCGATGTGAAAAATAGTAAAACATGATTTTCCATGTAGATTATAAAATAACTAACTTGATAAATCATTTATAATATTATAAATTTCATTTTTGAATCATTTCATTTTTATTTTATATTTTGGAAGGAAACTTGTTTATTTTTCATATAATCCCAACATCATTTATTCGATCTAGTGGCCTCCAATCCCAGGTATCTAAATTCATATATCATTAGGATTCATCCCCCTCATTATTTCACATTTGATATTCTTATATCTAAACTCTCAATTAATACACACATTTCTATAATCTCTTGTGGTTTTTCAATGTTTTATACACCCTAGATCATATTTTCTTCAATTCTGTTTACTAAAATATCAGATTACCTTATCTAAAAACCCTTAGGTTTTGTTGGAAAGATAATTTCAAATTTGTATATTGATTTTATCATCACAAATAATTAATTATAATCTTCATATACCTTATCCCTTGATTTATGTTAATGTTCCGGATTTCATTATTTCTTAATTTTATATGCTAGATCAGAAATTTTGGAATTATATAATAGTGTTATGTTGTTTCTACAATATAGACGTGCATATGTGCTAAATTTTTTCACAGATATTTGTATTGCATCTGATTTTAAATTTATTCATTGAATATTTTAAATTTACTTATTTAGATGATGTTTATGAATCATTCATTATTTATGCATACACTTACATGTATATGAATAAATTTCAATTAGATATTTTAATTTATTAGTGACTTAAAATTCATAAAATCTAATGCATGAATACATTGAAATTTTCTTACCATTCAATATAAAATATCTTATAAGTATTTTATATTCTTATAAACACATTTTGTGAAATGTGAACAAATTCTTATCTTTATCAATCATATATTAAATAATCATTATGAATATCATGAGTTTCTATCAATATAATTCTGATATTATTGGTGAATACTCATTATGAAACTCCTGTTGTTATATTTACATATATTGGTAATATTATGACAGATATATGTAATTTTTTGAATCTATTTGGACTAACTAACCAATTTGGTACAAATGATAGTAGTGATTTAGGTGATGCATATCCCCAGTCACACTTTATTCCCTATTATACTTTGTCCCTGGTCATAATTTATCCCTAGTCATACTTTAGGTTACATTAATTTTTAAATTTATAGGTCTGTTCTACTACATATGTATAGTTTTTTATGTTATATTTTCATGGAATTACACAATCATCACATGGTATTCACACTAAAAGAACCTTACCCAAATAAATTTAGATTTTTATTATATTAAATGATATATGCATAAGTATTTAAAATGATGGTTATACGTGTGGTATTTTTAAATAGAACAAGTTTTTAGAGAATATACAATACGTTATTAGCTTTTCATAATTATCATGATATACTCAGTATAAATAATATTCAATATTAATTCAGCATTTATATGTACTAAATTAAAAATTCATCATTGTGTTGTTTGAACAATACTATATGATTATATTATATTATGAATTAATGATTCTTCTAATATTTGTTGGTTTTTATGAAAAACAATATATTAAAAATTAAAATTATAAAGACTAAAATAAAATAATAATGTATGAGCATGATTTAAATTCTAGTTAATGATATAATATTTATTTTTTTAATTTAATTTAGAAGATAATGAAAAATGAATGACCAGTCTAACTATATTTTCTTTTGTAAGTTACTTACATGTATTTATTTTTTAGATTTTCAAATTATTTTATAATTTATATTAAATTATTTTAAAGAATTTATGATTATTCTTTTAAAATATGAATATATATATATGCATATTAAATTTCAATGTTTTGTTCTATTAAAAGTATGAAATATTTGATATAAATTTAAAGGTATTTTGACCCGAATAATTTCTTCTCACATTTATCACCACTATGTTCATTTAACATGATGTTTTTTTATATTTGTTATAGTTAATAATGATTCGATGTTGGATAATGACAATTTTAATATGTGATGAATATAAAGAAGGTGTTTATGATTTTTTGGAATTTTATAAATGAAATTTTAAAAACAATGAAATGTTTTTCATTACATTCCATAAATTCTTAAATTTGAGAATGTTGAAAAGCAGAAAGGTCAAAGATCATTTAATTTTTTATTTTTTAATATTAGTTACAACCAATGGATTTGAAATACTAAAACATAGAAGAATTTTAGATCTGTTGATGATGATGATTTACAAGATGATAATTATGATAAAATTTAGGAAATAATTTATAATATTAAAGTAGATAAAATTGAATAAAAGAATAAAAAATTGACGATCTATATGGTGATGTTGCAAACCATTGTATCTTGGTTTTAAGGAATTTACGGTTTTATATATAATGTTAAAATTGATTGACCTGAATAATGAACATGGTTGGATTGACAATAGTTTAAAATATTTTCTATAATTTATTAATGATTTTATTCCTAAAGAGAATGATATTCTACATTGAAATTATAAATAAAATAAAATACTATTTCTGTTGAGATTAGGGTAAAAATTTTATTTTATATCTGAATTACTATGTGCCCTATAGGAAGGAGAATTAATATCTATCAAAGTTTCAGAAATTTGGGATGTAATTGTATAATTTAAAAGAAAAATGACATGCTAATGTTTTAGTTTTAGAAACTCTTTCTAACCAATTTTTTATCATTATTTTATTCAACATTTAAATTTTTATTTGAAAATGTACATGAGGAAAAATAGTTAATGAGGAATGTGGATGATTTAATATTTGATGGAAAATTATGCCATCAAGTTAATTGTCTAAATTGGAAAACATTTATCAGTGGTTTACTATATTCAGATATGGTGTTACAAATCCTATAATTAGACCGAACATGAATAGAATGAATTGATATTCAAGGAATAGTATCACACATAGATCACGGTCTATTATAATATTAATTTAGAACATATCTCCAGAATATTGAATGATGAGAAAGTATGTAATGTTGAGATTAATGTTCTGTGGGAAAAAATAGCCTAGATATGAAATTGATGTTTTCTTGAAACCAATTATTGATGATTTGAAACTCTTATGGGAGGATTTTATTAGGGTGTTTGATTCTTATTGAATATAATATTTTCAATTGTGTTTGATTACTCTTTTCTCAATAAATTACTTCTTAACTAATCTAAATTTTTCTAGATAAAATTTTTAGGGGCATAAAGAACACCTAATTTATTAACAAAATACATCCTATTATCAAACAAATCATAGTAGAAAATCATTATACATTGTTCATAAAATGTTTTTTCTATGGATCAATTTTATAAAAAATTTAAAAAGAAATTTAATTTCTCACAATAATTTAACATTTACCCAAAAATATTTATCCACAGATCAGTATTTATAGATGGTGAGAAAAATTGATGTGACATTAAGAATGACACATAAATCTCGAAATGATAGAAATATTTGTAATAAATGGTAAATTTTTCTTGAGAAACCATATTTTAGATATAGTGAGGTAAAAAATGATGCTGATGTCATGCCATTGGGGAAAAATATTTGTGATAGCTTGATTAGAACATTGTTAGATATTTAAGGAAAGACAAATGATGGTTTGATTGAAATATTGGACTTACACTCAATGAGAATAAATTTGCAGCTACCACCTACTCTTAATGGCAAGGGAACATTATTACCCCCATCTTTTCATACATTATCAACAAGGGTTTATATTAGAATTTTTTCTCTGCCTTCATGATATCAAAGTTCCATAGGTTTATTCATAAAATATAAAAAAAAAATTGTATCTTTAATGTATTTAATGTTCATAGGTATGAAGTCTCATGATTATCATGTCACGATGAAAAAAAAGCATACTTTTTTCATTGTGTGTAATATTTCCCATCCATGTTAGAATTACTATCAAGAAGGCATTTTATTTTTCCATTTAAATTCTCAAAATGGGGGACTGATCTGATTTTATTGATCAATTATTTGAACCATGTGGTTTCTATAAATTTTCAACTGTAAATTTCATTTCCTCTTTATAATTTGGATATCAGGGAGCATTTATTGGTTTATTTGTTGTAGGAAATAAATATTTTTGGATCTGTAGATCTATGTTTGATGTATCATTTTGAAAGGTATATGGTGATATTTATGGGTATATTAAGAATCCATATCGAATTGATGTCTCCATTGTTGAGAAGTATACTTCTAAGAATATTGTGGAGTTTTTTTAAGGTAATTTTATGCAGTGGAAAAAAATTATTTTCCTCTATCCCTACATGAATGAGTTAATTATGGGGGAAAGGGGATCTATGGCATGAATATCAAATCATTTACAGGTGAACAGATAATGAATGTACATTCCTATATCTTAAATAAGGTAGTTGATTCTCATACACGTATTTAATTAGATATAAATGTGTTGAAATAATTTTTTCCAAAGAAAAAGGATATTTGAATTTGGAATGTGAAAAAAATATGTTCATGTGGTTTAAAGTTACCATGGTAAGTAAGTCAGATACATCATATGTAATTGAGATAATTAATGGATGTTCTATGTTTAAATTTAATATCATGGTTTGAGTTTCATTTTCGGGGATATAAATTTCATATTAAATAATAGGATAATATATGTGTAGTTTAGAACAATGGTGTTTTGGTATTTGTAGAAGTAATTCATTTTTTCTAATGCCAATGAAAAAACCCAATTTTCTCATCATGTGTATATTATAGTGTCATTGATGAAATATGGGAGGTTTATTACATTTAATTTTATGTTCTATTGTTTAAAATGAAATGTTTTATTGGAATATATAATTTCAGAAATGATGAAATTGGTATGAAACTAGTTAGCATAAATATATTTTAAATCACAATCGATCCTTTTTTACTGGAAACACATGAAAAAAATTATATATCCTTCATCAATAAAATATAAAGTGGTGTATTGTTTTACAATGAAAAAATAGTATGTTTCATTCAAATTTATTTTTCTAAATTTTATAAAATTTTAGATATTTTAATTTTATTTCTTTTATTAAAGAATATATTATAACTAATAAGTTAAAATGTATGTTTATGTTAGTTTAGATTTTTTTGATTTCCATGTTTATCATGTTTACCCTTACCTAACTTATCTCTTATTTTATTTTCTCTTAAAAACAATTTTGAATCTTATACGAGAAATAAAAAGATAAATACTATCTATTATTACATTGAAAAAATATTATTTTGGGGAAAATGATTTAATCGGTTGTAGCATTTTTACTATTCAAACATAATTTCTTGATTTGTTTTCATTTTTTATAAGTAATTTAATATCTCTTATATCTTGTTAGAATTTTAGTTAACTATAAAAAATATAAATAAACCCATGTTCTGTTTAATTTAGTTTCATATTTTTGATACTATTTCATTTCTTAATTAAATGATTATGTTGTGGATGAATTTTTATATCATTGTATTAATTGTTTACATTTTTTATTTTTATGATAATGTCATTTAAAAAATTTGTTACACTACACACATTCAAAGATGACCATACTCATACCCCCTAGGGAGTAATTTTCACATGATCTGATTAATGAGCCTCAATATAGTTTACAAGATGTATCTACTCCCATTGGGTCAAAGAAGAGTTCGAGGGTTGCTATACCTGGCAGCACACATTTTAAAAAATTATCGGTTTCCCATAGCTATAACGAAACAATAATATTAGGCTTAGATGATAATTATATTCCATGTTTTACAAATTAAAAACAATTCAATACATTTTTATCTATTCAGGATAAAAGAAAATTCAATATTTTTTATTGAAGGTTGGAGAAGTGTTGAAAAATTGACACTATATCACTTGTGGGAGGCTGTTTTGGTAATCTTATTTGTTATTGTTTTTTTATATTTAAATTTTTATAATTTTAAATGTTTGACCCATTAATATTAGATGAAATACGATATAATTGATACTATATGAGTTAGGTGGAAAGTTTTATCATTGGAATCTAGGAGATGAAAAGACTTCAAATCAACCCCCACATAAAAATTCAGTTTTTGTTATAAGAAATATTATAATCAATGTGATATATATTTATTTATAGATAATGATATAGGGAAGAAATTTTTTTTAATAGAAGACATGAATCTTTTTTAGTAAATTAAATGATACCTTTTAAAAGGTATATTTATTTTAATGATATTATTAATGATATATTAATTATTAATTGATTAATTTTTTATTCAAAATTTATAGAAGTCAAGGAGAAATCCACAGGCAAACCAATATAGAAACGTATACCCTCATACATTATCTTAGGGAGGTTATACATTATTTGAGGAAAAAATAATGGATGAAAATTTACAAAACTAAGAGTTGAGTCTTCATGCTCTATAGAAATTTCCACTACATTCCCTAGAAAGGCTTGAAAAATTGAATAGGGCTCATATGAGTAAAAAGGAAAACATCATATAGAATATTTGAGGTATTTATTAGAGTGGATTGTAAGATGTTTAATTAATTAATTAATTTATTTCAATTGAATTATATATATGTTTTGATTCATTATAATTTTTTTCAAATATTTCATACAATAATCTCATGGGGAGAAGAGAACGCATTGGGGTCTTCTTATCCAAGGCTTGATAGGATATTTTAGCTACACCATTTGGAATTCCCAAACACCTGGGTCTTGTTTAAGGATACCCATGGGTGTATCGATGAAAAAAGACATTCCATTTTCATAAAATAATTTAATGGAGGGTGTTTATAAAAAAATTAAATCTATGGAAGATAATTTTTTGGATATTCATGTGACGACAGTCGATAGGATCAGAATGTACATACAGTCGATGTCTGAAGCCATTAAAATATTATTTGATAATATAGCCCCCACACCTCCACCCCATCTCACTGATCCCACTCCTCGACCTCTAACAGCATCTCTGACTCCCTCACCACCATATATAGACCCCACTCCTTATCATACTACTAAACACCTCCTCCACAACTTCCTAGTTATTATGAGTTATATGATGATGATCTCCATCCTCATATTGTTGCATATGGGACAATAGATTATTTTAGAGATTCCATTCATCATCAATAAATACTGATATTGTGTTATAGGGCCAGTATATATGAAATTATAGCTATATCAACTAGATTACCATTACCTATATATGAGTTGAGTAGAGTTGGAAAACGTTTCTTCCACTTTTTTGTTTGGTCATCTAGGCTTCTTCGATATATTACTATATAGGTATGTGTATATTTTACCTTTTGTTTCATTTTTATATTACATTTAATTTAATATTTTAATGTTTATTTATTTATCTATTATTTATAGAAATAATTTAATGTTTTATATATACATTATAGAAAATAATAAATATAATGTCAGATGGCTTCAAATAAAAATCCAGGATGTATTGATATATTGTAAACATATTCAAATATGTTGTTGAAATATTATGACATACAAAATTAAGCATATGTTTGTGGTTGTGAAATTATTATGGAACATTTCAAAAATGATATCATGGAACATGTAACTATATATTGGTTATGTATCAACACGGTGAAATTTCTTTCCATCAAAGACTTATCATAATTATTTTAGTATGTTTAATTTGTTGAAAATTTATAATTATGTTAATTTTGTATTAGGTATATTTATGAAATGTTTAAAAAACAAGAAAATGAAGATGTATATGTATTTATTTACCCTCAATATATTTTATATATAGTTTTGAGGATGTTTGAAGTAGAGAAAACATTTTATATTGCAAAAAAAATTCCAAGGATTTAAATTATTTAGTGCAGAATGATTCTTTATCATCGAGAGTATGAAATATATGTCCAAAAAAGTTTTATATTTTTTTATATAATAATTTCTAATATTAAATTTCTGTTTATATTATATTCCATTGGATGTTAGGTGTTTTTTTCTTATTGGATAACTCACTTTAATGGCTATTCTCTATCCTTGGTAAAGTGAATCAAAATTTTAATAATTCATTATATGCATAAGTTCAAATTTTTTAATACTTTTTAAATTATAATGAATTTTACATTTTCATATTTCATATTATTTTCAAATAAGGAATAAAATTAATATCATCATACTATACGAAAGAAGATCCCCAAGATCAAATTTGTAAAAAATTGGGAATTTTTATTTATAAATAGATCATTTTTGAAATATTATATTATAGTGTTATTATAATTTAAAAACTAATTTAAATATCATCTTCAAAAAAATAATGTATAAAAGAATTTGGATAGTATATTTTATGAATTATGTATGAAATAATTTCATTTGGGATTGTATTAAAGTTCCGCTATGATATATTTCTTTATCATCTTTCTCTAAATATTCAAATATTTTTACTAAAACTACTTGCTAAATGATTTCATTTTAATTTGTATCTTTATATTACCAAAAACCATATTTATCAAAGGATATGAGACACTTTCATATTAAATAGTCAAATTATTTTACTTGTATGGTTGGATTTTAGTTTATTTGTAATCTATATTGTAACATTTAAATTTGTTATTATATATCTGGTTGGATGGGAAAATAATTTCATAGTTGTTGTTTACTAATAGTTTCTTGTACTATATATTGTAATTTATAATGTTGTAATTTTAAATGGGTTTTTTTGGTTTTTTCTACTACTTCTCTTACTCTGTATCTACTAGTTCTTATGTTTCTTATCTTCTTTTCTATACTGTAGAAGAGAGTTAAATGTAAAATTATTAATAAAAATGTGTTTTTTCAAATCCATTATTATAGAACCAATTTCAAAAATAGTTAATAATGATGGGTTTTCACATAGGTTATGTGATTAAAAGGGTTAAAAATCATTCTTCATGTGTTTTCATGTCGGTTTAATTATAACAGATGTGGAAACACCTTTAAGATATGCATTTCATGTTGGTTATGAGATAAAAGATATACAAAATACAATAATTCACGTACAACATTAGTTTTTTATGTAATGATAAAATTTATTTACAATGTCTCATTTAATAATGTCTCTTTCTTACTGACATTAAAAATATAGAAAAAACTGTTTGAAAACCATGTTCTACACTAGTGATATTAGACTGGATTTTTTATGGTCACCCATATGATGATACCGACTTTGGTCAAAGCCAGATATATTTGAATAGAAGTCTTTTTATATATATGTAATGAGAATGTAATCATCATATTTCCTATTTTTATAATGGACCAATCCCATGAATGTAATTTTCATTAGTATACATGTCCTTTAATTTAATAATTTAGAAAACCCAAAATAAAAAAACGAGACATATATTGATTTTAAATTAGAGGAATCATGGGACCGTTTGAAGGAAACCACACTAAGGAAACCAATTATTATATTAGGAGAACAATAAATACTCAATGAAATAAAACTCCATTAATGAAAATCCACAAATGGAATCCAAAGTATTACTCATGGAATGGTTTGAATACATTAACCTCTGAGAATTTACCTTTTATCTCACTTGGGCGAATGAGTGTCATTCATGGAATGGTATAACCAGAGTAACACCAATATTTTATAAGATGACTCCCATAGGGAACCTATATCACTCATAAGGTGGTATAGAACCCACATTGTGTGGCCATCCATGGCATACTAGGTATATTTCACATATAGTATACCACTAATTAACAAAATCTAATTATAATGTATGATTATCTTGTCTAAATCGATCTATAAATAGAATCTCAAATATCTCCATTAGAATGACAGGAAATACTAGCTATCAACATATCACATCATATAATAAGCATTATATTCATAAAACATATCATCCTATGGGCCATGATTAATTAATTCTTGTAATAAAACTATCAAAATATGAATAAGGGACTAACACATGGCCAATCATCATTTATTAGATCATTACACATTACAAATTATTTATTAAAATGGGAACACACCTAAAAAATTGATTTATCATATTTATGTAAGGTTATTTAGGCCTTTAAATAATATACTACCAATATGGGTGGCTCAATTCATTGATATTAACAAATGGTGAAGATTCTATATTCTCTAATACCATAATTATCTTGGAGAAAACATTAAAATTAATTTCAAAACATTATAGAGGAAAACATAAGTGGATTCCATGTGTAACCCATTGGAACATAATATATACGAAATGAAACTTTAGGGAGAATGTGTATACCGCCTAACTTAGACCCATAGCACTCTCTGCATCTAGTGATGGCCTATGGTTTGAGCTAATATGGTATCAATAATATTAATATAATAATCCACTAAATATATGGAATATGGGATCACACTAAAATAGTCAAAAATAATGTGATATGGATAATTATTGGAGGAAGTGTAATGGGGAGCATGGTAGTGTGGATCCAACATACATAACATTGATGAAAAAAGAAGATATTGCAGAGGATTAGTGGATGAAACTTGGTGATGCATGTATGAGGATTTCTCATTTTATTGTACATTAATGTGGGAGAAGGAAAAATACCATTTTTTAATAAAAAATGGGGTTCTACCCTCTTTCTTTTAAATTGTCCCTAATATCTAATGGTGAATAAATGAGTTAAAAATCCTATAATTATCATGTTATTTCCATTGAAATAATCATATACATACCATGTAATTACATTACACATCGTTCAATGGTCGGTTTCTCCCTTCTAGGGAAAAACTAATTCATGACGTGTAGGGTGAATATCCAATCAATTATATGTCATGTATCTATCACCTGCAATGTATTTTAAATATAGGTTGTGTATTTAGTACACATAATGTATTTGACCTACATCCTACCTCTGTCGCATCTAGTACCTCATTTAATGTAACAAACTGACCATCCCTTTAGGGTGCTTTTTGGGATTAATAAAAACTGAAGATAAATGTACCTTTATTAAAATATAGGATGTTACAATATCTTTAAGAAAGTGGTATGTTCTATTCATCATTTTATTTAAATTTTATTTTTCAATTCTCAATCATTGAGTTCATTTCTAATTCAATAAATCATAAAATTGTTTAATATTATGTTAATATAATAAATATTATTTTAATATATATTAAAATTTGTATTTATAATATAATAATATATTATATATTTCTCACCTCCTATTTTGAAAAGGTCGCATCCCTGGTTGGTTATGCACCCATGAGGACGTTTTCGACTCTCAACTTATCACCACATTTATAGATGGTTTAAAGAAATTATTTATAATATATAAATGAATATATATATATATATATGTGTATATAATATTCATTAGGTAATTATAAAAATATATATGTAAAAATAAGAAAAATTCATAAATTCAATTAAATATGAGATATTTTAAATAAATTACAATATTAAAAAACACACCCCTTAAAAAGGTGTTTAGAAATAAAATATAATGATTGTAATTGATAAATTGAGAAAATAATAAACAAAATCAATTTTTTAATAAAAATAAATTTATCATATATGATGAATAAAGAAAAAAATTAACCTGGGAACTAAGGTTATAAGAATATTTTTCCAAACTCGTTTTTTGGTTTATCACTTCTTTATCTATATTTTCAATGTAGAGTATTCACAATTACTTCCAAAAATCCATTTAAATAATATATTCCTTTTTATATCCTAGGGATATCCATTATTTAAATTCATAACTGTGATTTTAGTGTTCCTTATATTGAATTTCAAAAACACCATTTTCTAGAAAAATCTATGTGATCCCTTTCTAAATGTTTCTTCTTTTAACCATGTCTTATGATCTTTTATAAAAATATTTGATGTCTAAGGCTAATTTTTTGTTATTATTTTTGTATTCTGAAAGGTTATTCACTAATATGTGACTCACAAAACCGTTATATATCACATTCTTTTTATATGGGTTTATTTCATTCCTATCATTCATATATATTCCCTTTTTATGGAGGATACATGATTTTGATAATTTTAAGATGTGATTAGAGAAAATGGAATTATAATTTCATCTAATTCATTGGGTAATGTGATGTATCTCGTGAAATGTTTTGTATTATTATTGATCATTAATCTTTCATTATTCACTATTATGATTTTATAATTTTCTCATATATATTATTCATGACAATGGTGATATATTTATTCAAAAATATGTGTGTCATCTGACCACAATGTTTTTATTTTTCATTATTATAAATGCTTCATATTTTATAAATTTTGAAAAACATTACCTCATGATTATGATAATGACCATATTATTATGATAAGATGATAATTATTATTATAACCACCTATAATTATCTTATTCCTACCTTTTTATTCCTCCCCAAATACGGATTTTAGAACTAGCCTTTTTTGAATTTATATATTTTGGGGAGTACATGTACAAAGTTGAAAACAATATCCTTTAAGGGGGAGTCTAATGAATGATATATATAATTATTTGGATTAATTATATACTCATGAGGTATGAAACTAATAATTTAATAAAAAATAATCATTTTGACTTTACAATGTATCACTATTTTTTTATTTATCTTATATACGATGTGATAGTCATATAAGAAAAATTTTGGTTACTATAATTGTTACCAGGGCATTGTTTATTTAATTTGTGAACTAAGACTAAAAAACATCATTTAATGTCCGAAGGATAAGTGTATGTATAAGAAAACATATAAATTTATTTTTAATTAATGGTTTTTAGTTCTCTGGGGGATGAATACCATATCATGAAGCTAAAAATTGATGTGTTTTTGGAATTAATACACATATGATTACTATCTTCAATAGGATCAATTGGTTATTGACCCAATCATCACTCAATGAATTTATTTTGATTCTTAATGAACACATATAATTACAATCATAGGGTGTATTCTTTGTATTATCACATTATATTTAAAATACATTTTGAATGATATAAAACTAAAGTATATTTTGGTCTTAATGTTATTAAATAATTTTAGTATCTGATCCAAAAAAGGAACTCTTTTTGAAGTAGAATAAACTTAGTAATATAATTAGTAATGAAATTAGTATTTGTTTTACATGAGGATAAATTATTTATTCATTATTTTTTGACATAGTTTTTTTATAAAATTGTATATTTCATAAAATGGGGGAACTAAGAGAATCTAGACCAACAAATATTTTGAAGAGAAATATGATTATTTTAAAAATAAAATTACAAATACAATGACAGTTAGAGTTTTAAACATTATAGAGGTACATACCCATTTCTATATTTCTATGTAAAATAACATGAACCGGGTAGAAAAAATTTCATCACCCAAAAAGGATAAACTAGACATTCAGTCTTATATTTGCCAATAACAATCGACAAATAACATATCTAGTGTTCCACTTGTCATTGACCATTAGGATAACTCAATGGGAATGATCTTTTCAATTATTTAAGATCATAAGAATGGAAATGTTAATATTCTAATTTATAATTCATATAAATAATATGATAAATGGTGGATATTGATAAAGAATTAAAGGTAGAAACACAAAATTGAATAAATGGAGTAGCAAGACATTAAAAAATAAAATTAACATCAAACATGTACCTTGAACAAATAAAACATAGATAAAGATATAAATTTTTTATCCTAATAAACATAAGTGTGTATCTATGTAGTCCTTAAAGAAATTATCACTAGGATTTAATGGTATTCCATGATATTTATTATCAAAAATGGTTAAAAATATCTAGATTCCATTGTGGATAAAAAAAATTCAGAAAATTTTCTATATATCGGATACATTGGGATTTATAAATACATAGTTCAATATGATCCAAAAATAAGATGGGGTTTAGAGAATTATCTCATGGATATAGATATAATAATTCAATATTGGAGTTTCATACTGGAGGGTTTCATAATATAGGAGGAAGAGAAATATGACCACCCACATTTCAAATATTTGTAAGGAAGCCTCACATAAATCGTGTCAATAGAAGGGATAAATTCAGTAAGTGTTTGAGAGAAGTATATCAAGATAATGAATATCAAATAATCAATTTGAATCAACTTAATGTGATAAAATAATGGATGGAACATCCCAATTCACCACCCATGGTTAATTACCTCAACTATATGGATAAAGGGAACTATTGAAGCCTATATAAAATCAAATGGTCTTCAGGTGTAATCAATCTCATCATCCACTAATGATGAAGGAGCTATGAGAATCTTATTCCATCACCATCGCTGAATTAAAACATAAAAATGAAATCAAACAAGGTAAAATTATTAGTCACTCAATAATGGAAATTTTTTTATTAGAATATAGTTATATTAATTATTCTAAATCTAGAATATGCAGTCAAAATATTCAAACACATCATAGATAACGTTATGTGGACAGATTCGTAAAAACACTTAGTTGTAAGGTCATTGAAACCCCATGTGTTTGACTCCTCTGGTATTAATTTCTTTTGGAGGATTCTTACAAAGAATATCCTTGTCATTACCATAGTGTATTATGATGATATATTAGAAATGGAGAGGATATCATTATATACATATCACATCAACTCTTGTGAAAGAGAAATATCATTCTATATTCCAAACCAACTCATTCTCAGGAAAAAATGTAAGTATGATCATGAGTCTCATTTAGAAAACCCCTTAATTATTTGGTTTTTGATACCTTGTAAATAATATTATCTTCCACAAATGGATACATTAACGTAATGAATAAACTAATATGAAATATAAATTTTGATGGGAAAACATTTGTATTTCCTGAAGTGTTTCATGGAGTCTCCCCAGATCATGAGGAAGATTAGTCAAAAGAATATATAACTTATTCCACTAAAATTGTTACATTACTCTTTAAGATGTACAAAATATAATATAAGGTGTTAATGAAATATCTTCATAGGTATATAAAAAATGGTTTCATATTTTGTAGTGCATCCCCTTGGGGTTTGGTTGTGTTATAATTCAATAAGATGAATAGACAAATGTGGTTACACATCAATTATCTGGATATCAATAATATCATTGTAAATATAAAGTATCACCATCAACAAATTGATGAAATGTTTTATTGAATCCTTTCATAGCATTACCTATCAATGGTGGATATTTATTCAAGATAAATTTAGCTAAATTTGAAGAGAGAAGATATTCAGAAGGCGTGTTTTTTTTCAAGATATGGAATCTATATCTTCATAGTGACTGCATTTAAAATTATTAATGCGAATAAATCATTATTAACATGAAAAATATAGACTTTAGGGACTACTTAATGAATTTTTGGATTCATTTATTTGTATAATTATCAGGTAATCCAATAGAAGTGAGGAACTCAAAGATTATCATTGAATGTTTCATCACACATTATGAATGTAGAATATGTATGATAAGTATGATAAAAATTACATTTAGATGAAACATTTCACATATATTGGGAATTGATCACTTGTGAGAGAATTTTTATAAACCCCTCAATGATAATAGAAATTAAGGAATGACTCATACCCTTACAATCCTTGAACATTCATTGTTTCCATGGACAAGCTAGGTACTATTGATAGTTTGTGATAAAAATTATCACAATTCTCTAGAAAATAATATTTGTTAACAATAAACTAGGTAAATTATTTACGGACAAAATTATATCACATATTCTTAATGATCCCAATAAGAGGCTAATCAAAACACATGTACAATCACTACAATCAATTGTGATGTTTTTTCGTTTAGCGGAAGCATGGGATCTGTGAACCCCACACTATATTTTGTGATGATCGATGATCAATCCATGATATATATGATGATTAATAATCCAGATCGATGTAATTAAATTATATATAGATAACATTAATCATGTTGAAACCAAAGAGATGGCATAATCACATATTATTTATAATCAATATAATAGAATAATAATTCCCTCAAAGGAATTTTTTCTTCATTGAGGAATCAGTGATAGATCATTGGTGTACCATTCTTGGTTTATAGAAAAAAAGTGTAGACTTCATCTAATGGTGATCCACCTATGTTCTAGGAATCTCTAGATGTCGCTGAAGGAGTCTCTAGGAGCTATTATGGATGATACTACCGCATGCGACATCTTCCTTTGATCACCCGAGAACAACTTCTAATGAATTATCCTTGATCAGCTGGGGGATTATTTCTCTCCATTGTTTTAAGGG
This sequence comes from Viscum album, assembly GCA_963277665.1. Taxonomy (NCBI): domain Eukaryota; kingdom Viridiplantae; phylum Streptophyta; class Magnoliopsida; order Santalales; family Viscaceae; genus Viscum; species Viscum album. The sequence continues at coordinate 878,693,938 of OY728148.1, read as the reverse complement.
TTCTTGGTGAATAGTGCTCTCTTTTCTTGGGAGTGTTCTCTAACTCTTTTATTCATAACAAAAATAGGCTAATGAGAAAAATAAATTTTGTATTTTTATTTCTAGTGTTAAAATAAATTAATTACACAAGTTCCCATATAATTTATTTAATTCTGTAGAAACCCCACGTCATTTAACATTCGTAATATAATTATTTCATGACATGTTCTGAACATGATGCTTAAAATTAAATATTATTTAATTAAATAATATTCAGTTTTATCATTTCTTGTAGGATCATTAAACTCATTCCTCCATTCCTCCAAAATTTTTATCGGGTCCATGAATAATATCTATTTAGTTATTAAATAAATTCCACTTCTTTATTTTCCAATGAATAAATAGATATTATATTAATTAAATATAATGTTAAAATTTATTAAATATTCCACTCATAATATATTATCTAAAATGACTAGCGATTGAATAAATGTTGTTAAACATAAATAAGTAATTTTTAATCCAATTATATGAATAATATTTATTCAACCTATTAAATAAGAAATAATAATATATTATTTAACTGAGATTCTGGACACACTTAGTGTATAACCCTCTACACCTATTTCTCAGTGGCATTAGGCAAAGTAGCATAATGTCCATTGCTAGAATTTAGCAACACATCCAGGCACCCATAGATAAATAAGTTTAGTCACAACGTCATGTAACCTCATACAAAATATTACTGTGTAATATAATCCCTTATACAAATTATCTCAAATCGAGAGGGTTTCATGCCAGTTCCATCAACCTATATTCTTAGTGTCTCCTTCCTTGAATTTATGGAAATATGACGTGCTTATATAACACCATGACCGTGGATTTATTTATGATATATCGTTTCCATCAAAGGTATTGAGATATTAACTTCTATTAACGATTCAAAGGGATAAATACATTCTATCATTATTCATTAATGTAATATTACTCATGACACACCCAACACATCATACCTTATTTTGAACATTTTTTGCCACATTTTTCATCAATGCATATAAGAGCGTGACTCATAATACTCTTTAACAATAATCTTAATGTCTATGAATCAATACACATTTACGTAGATAAGAACATCAGATGACCCATATGATGGTGTATTTATTACTGGAAGGTCTCATTCTCATAAAATCCATAGTTGATATTATCAACGACATCCACCATTAGAAGGTGATTCAAGCCATATGAGTCTCTACCCTCGATAGGCTATATCATTTTTTCCCTCAAATGATATCCTCATACTATAGAACCTATATTCATAAATTTTTTCATATCAATTTTGGGTTCACATCATAATAGGGGACTGTTATGGCCTTTTAGTGTCACATCTACTCTTTGGAAATTACCAAAAACTATGTTACATGGAAGAACAATAAATACTTGACAAGGTGTTTATTAATATTAAAAACTATGAATAAAATTTTACCATAATTTATAAAAATTAGTTGGTTTAAAAAAAATATAATTGACTCCCACCTTCATATGATCCAACTACTGATAACCTTTAGTCTGCTAGCTCTCACATGATACCCTTGCTTCTACTGATATATGCCTTTTGTCACAGGGCCTATCATGTTTTCTTCTTTGGGTACTCTACTCTATTCAAATTCACCCCTCTGATAGAAATCCTTCAGAAGTTAAAACTTTTGAAGTATATTATTTTTCTATTTGTGTGACCTTGACTATTTTTCGGGCACCACAACTATAGTTTTATCACAATACTATGTCATAGGTTATTTACTTTTAGGTACCACATCATGCTCCAAGAAACAGTTCTGAGTATAAATGGATTTTTGGATACATCATAAATCACTATTTACTATGAATCATAAATATAATCAATGAAAAACTGATGTTTTTAACTCTTCCAACTCACAACTTCTCTGTTGATACAATAAATAAGTCATGATTCCCACTTCTTTTCATTTTCATTTGTCTAAAAACCAGCATCTGTATAACCACTGATGACCAGTTTCTTGTCTACTCCATGCACTATGAACATATCCTATATTCTTATTAGATATATAAGGATAGACTTAATGTATGTCTAATGTTGTTTTCCTAGATCATCATGATATATGAATACCATGATCGGGGTATAGGAAATGTCATGTCTAGTAAAAAAACATGAAATACATGATTGATCTTATCACTGAATTTTATTCGATCATTCTTATTCACTCCATTATGGAGTAAGACTTGTTCTGCCTATCATTAATAGACTGTAACAGAGTAATGTCATTTCCAAGAATGAAATATTCCATCCACATATACTACATGGATATTGAACACATTCCCCTTAAAACACATTTAAACACATGTATCACATTCATTCATAATGATAAATATTATTTTATGGCTTCATCAACTTAAATTTTCCATGAAATGGATGCATTTTAAATCTATATATAGATATATTCAACATACAAATTGTTTTGGAATTTTTAGAGTCATGAATGCTTCTGGTTGTGTCATATATACATCTTCCGAAAGGATCCCACTAAGGAATTCAATTTTGAAATCCATCTTCAAAATCTCATAGTCATTGTATTATATACCATGTATTATTCGGATGTATTTAACATGGAAACTAGTAAAATGGTATCATCGTAGAAAATTTCATGATGGTGTTTAAAACCTTTAGCCATTAGCCTTGATTTATAGGTACTAAAGTTATCATCCATGTCTAGTTTCCTCTTAAATACCAATTTTCATCTAATAGGATTTACATCAGCTAGAAAATCAACTAGAACCCAAACATGGTTCTAATAAATGGAATCTATCTCAGAATTCATAACATCTATATATATTGTAGCGTTTGTGTTCTCCACTACCTCCTTATAGGATATATGTTCACTATTGACAACTTATAATCAGTCGCCATCCTCCGTGGATAGAAAACCATATCTCCCTAGTTCTCTTACCTCTATTATGATCCTATGTAGTACTTATGTTTCAGTAACTACTTCTATCATGAATACTTGTTAAATCTATTCTTATAACTGCTCGTGTGTATCTTTATCCTCAACATCATCTATGTCAATATTGCCCCCACTCTCTTTTTTGAGGATGTTACCCCTCTCTAAAAGACCACATGTCTGGTGAGAATTAAATTCTTTTATAAGGGTTTGTATAGATAGTGTCTGTTTTATTCTTTTAGGAACCCTATAATGATACACCTCATATCCTGGGGTGCTATTTTATTGACTGATAATGACTCAAAATACCTATAGAAACCCCATACATGTGTGTAAACAAATTGGTTCTTATGCACTCTATATCTCAAAGGTAATTCTATATTTTTAGTTATTTTGTACTCAATTTAATGTTTTTGTTATTGATTGTAATACATATCCCTAAAATAATAATGGATGATATAGATGATTCATCATCAACCATACCATGTCTAACATGGTATGGTTCTTCCTTTCACTAACAACATTAAATGGTGGTGTTTATGTTTGAGTGGGTTGAGATAGAATCCCAAACTCCCATATAATGTCGATAAACTCATGGTTATGTTACTAACCACCATTATCTGATCAAAACGTCTTTTTATTCATTCCAATCTAATTCTATACTTCATTCTTGATTTTCATGATTTTATCAATGGAATCAGACGTATAACTCATGAAGTAGATATATCCTTATCTACTCAATTCATGAATAAAATATTTGAAATAAGAGTAAACCCGTGTATATTCTATTGGAAATGGTCCACACAAATCTATGTCTACTAATCCTAAATGTTTTTTAACCCTTTCACCATGTCCACTAAATATTTTTTTATTGATTTTTTCCTCGTAACCAAGAATAATATATATCAAGTGGTTTCATCTCAGAAGAATCAAAATAACAATCATGACATTTCTTTGTCAAATGCTTCTCCTATACATGACCAAGATGGGGATTCCTTAACTGGGTGTTATATGATCCATGTGAACATGATTCCTTATCAATATCAAACAGTTTTTATCCTAATTTAATAAATTAGACCATTATTTAAATTCACCATACCATGACATATGTTTTCTTTATAAAATAAACAACATGTATTTTAATTTTGAAAAATCACCCATCTATATCTAATGATCACATATAAACTGTGTTCTTGGTAACTGTAGGTGCATAATAAGAATCTCATAAAACAAAAATCATTATCAAATGAAATGAAAGGTGGTAGTCACCAATGTTTAGATCATCCATCCTCACACCCTTTTTAGTCCGAAGATCCACATATCCTCTAGTAATATTATGGAATCTACTTGGTTCATGTATTTAGATACATATGTGAGCACCACAAGATATATCTAATACCTAATTTGTATATATTAAAATATATCACTCGATAAAGAATGAAACCATTAGCTTACACATGATTTTGGTAGTAGTTCCTCTTCTAGTGTCACAGATTTGTGAATAAAAACATACTTACTCATTTTACATTCCCTGCCACTTTATCTTCTTCTTATTAGTTGGACAGTTCATGGGAGATTTATACTATTTTCATGTCTTGGACCCATTTCTATGTCCTTCCATTTTATATTCTCTATAGGTACTAATAAATTATTACACCTAATCTCCTTATCCACTATGAGAATTAATTTAATATGTTTTGAATGACTCTTTTCATTACTGTTCATATTATAATTTACAATAATTCTAGAGAAGGTCTTTGGTAGTGATGAAAGTATGATATCCTTACACAACTCACTCATGAATTTAATCGCAAAGATGTCCAGGAATTCAATGTAGTCAATAACCTTGAATAAATTAGGCCAATATGGAATTGTCTCTTTAAACATAGTTGGGTAAAAATGATTGGATATATTATACCTATCTTATATCACCTTCTCTTGACACTTGTCCTGATAGTGAGATATCATGTTATTAGAATTCATATCATCATGTTTCTTTAAAAGATCATTCAACCTGTATTATAACATGAATAACATAACTTCGGTAGCATCATTCATTTTTTCTCATAGGGAGATAGTTCTTCATCGCATTCCACATTTTTAGGTGAAACTAGTAAAGGTTCTTCCATCACATACAATTTTATTTCATGGAAAAATATCACCTATAGTTAGCTTTACAACTCCTAGAAAATAGTGCTAGTGAGAAGGATTTCCTTCTTAAGTATGGATCGTAATGATATGATTAATATAATTTGATTGTTTTTTCTAAAAACTATGATATGAATAATTTCCATTCATTATCTAATAAATTTTATACAAATAAATAAAAATTTTATTTATTAGTCTGCAACTATTTTATCAAAACTCAATAACCCTCACCATTGTATTTGAAATATACAATTTCTTGGAAATTCAATTGGTAAGGATCCATATTCCCCTTCTCATTACCCCAAATTTGGTTGGTCAAGAAATGTGAATTATTTTAAGTAGGCATTACAAATTCCAACTACATTAACCCATAGTTCCTTGATCTGATATTTGGAATCCCCAATCCTAAAATATTTAATTTATATTTCCTCAGCTATATACCTCTTAATTACACCATGTATGGATTTAAAAGTTAACCCTTTATTTGAATCATTTTCAATCAACCAAAAATATCATGTTATAAATTAATAATAATTATAAGCACCACAACTTTGCCTAGTCAAGAACATTAAACTATGGTATTATTCTAACTGAAGCAATGGGTGGATATAAAGACTTATTATTTAATTGAGTGATTTTATTCGTTTATACATAAATTTCAAATTGTTATCTTTATCACATTATTGATAATATTAAGTGGGATTACATAAGTTATTTACCATGTATTAGATAGTATTTAGGAATAAAACTGTTTATTTTTGATCCGTCATGCATTATTTTAAATTCATTAAATATCTTATTTCGAAAATATGTGCATAATGAAATAACCATGGAACTGATATAAATAAAATAAAGTGTATGATCATGATATTATACTAATGGTTCATTTATATAGAGTTTGATAAACTAAATGTTGACCAAGTAGAGAAAAACCTTGAACTAATTGTGGTTTATGTTTATAGATTTTCCACTAATCAACCATTATATCTCATTTGATTGGTTTCACCTTGGCTCCAAACATGAAATGACTCCATTAGTTTGGGTTTTCCATCCGTTACATATTCCATTTACTCACACAAATGTGAGGGGAAGATGGGGTTTACATAAAAGAAACCATTGGCACACCGCCCCTACATAATAATGTGGTGAGAAGCCTCAGAGGACAAAAATTTAATTTAATAATATATTAAATGAAACTAATATCATACTGAAGGTCTGGCCCAACACATGATAAACCACATCCATTCAATGAATTATGAATTTAATAAAACTATAATTAAATTCATTAATCATTTCTATTTATGATAATTCACTCTTGAATTGATTAAATATTAAATTTAATTAATAAATTCTTTTATCATAATTCTTACAATAGTTTTCTTGAGATTATCATTGAATATAATGATTATAAAATTATATAAATTCACTTAAAATTAAATTTTTTACATAACATGTACCTTAGATGTAACATGGTGAATACCCTTCAGATTCTACTAAACATCTATGGTACTCATATCCATATTTAATATTTGTAAATATATAACACACTGTTTATCAAATACATTCATGACTTGTACATCACAGATGATTAAATGAATTATTTGATTTTTTGGTCACGTTTTCTGCTTAAATGCACATAGTGTAAAAAAATGGTAATAAAAATCATAAATGATATCTGGATTTGATAATTATGGATATATCCATTAAAAATTTATATATTTATGTATATTAAAATATATCACATGGAATTTCTTATCTTTATAAACACATACAAGTAAATGTATCCTGGATTTTATAGTAAAATAAATAAAAATTAAAAATGTGTACCTTAGTATATGTACAGGGTGTGTAGATGTGATATACACGCCATGTAAACCTCTCATCGTCAATCAGAGACACAAGCCTAAGGACTCGACATGAATTATATGCCTCATAAAAATAGGAGTGCATGACGTGTCCAATGGGACACATGTCATGTTGACTCCGTGTTATATGGTCACTATTCAGGTAGGTCATGTATTGAATACACGACCTATCTTTGATGCAAAGGGACTGCATTCCATGCACATGTGTGACATGATGTGTAGTCCAGCTAGATGTATACTAGTATATCCCGATTAACATGTCGGGTATGAATTGACTACACCGTGTGATATCAATGAACATAGGATGAGTAGTTTTTGAATTAACACCCTGTTCATTGAATAAAAATAAAAGAAATGTAAATCCAGTTACAAGTCATGTATTATAGAGTTATCAGGGGAAGAATCCTTGGCACCTCTGGATGAGTACATCGATTTTATATAAATAAAAATAATTAAAGGCGTCAATTAGATCTATGAGAACAAAACGTTGAATAAGTAGATCCAATAATTTAGATTAAAAGATTTATTAAACATGAATTGTAATAATAAATTACAAATGGGTAAAGAAACAGTGATATTAAATAATTATAAGTAATCATGTGACCCCTCTAATACGACTTGTAGGTTCTAGGAATAACAGAAGCGTGCGATGGGTAGTGGCGAACATTTCTTTTCACGATAAATGATCAATACATGATTTATATGTTGTTTAATCACCATGATCAATGGAATTTAATCAATGAAAAAAAATAAATATTCATGCAAGAACCATATAGAGGGGATCATCACAGATTGTATGTGATCAATTTAATTAAAATAATAATTACATCAAATGAATTATTTCTTCATTGATGAATTGGTCACAGATCTGTGGTGCACCATCATTGCGTTATAGAAACATTGTGTATATTTCATATAGCGGTGATCCAAATGTGTTGTAGGAATCTTTATAAATCAATATAGTATTCCTAGGGTCCTATTAGAGGATATCTTTGCACTTGCATCATCTTCATTTGATCACCTCATGAACTACTTCCATAGTGTTCTCCTAGATCCGATGGAAAAAGATTCCTCTCTATTCCTGGGAGTGTTCATGGAGAAGTGAGTAATATAAGCTTTATAATATTCTCTAAATTTGTTTTTATAAGTAAAATCAGATAATTAGAAAATAACATAACTGGTTATTTTTATTGTTAGGGTTAAAATAAAATAATTGCATAAGTTCCCTTAATATTTACATATTACATGAAAAATCTCATGTTAAATAATAATAATAATATTATTATTTCTTAACATGTTCTAAACATTACATGTAAAATTAAATATTATTAAATATTATTATTTCTCATTAGACCATTAATCATAGCATGTCATTCCTCCAAAATATTTACCAGGCCTTGGGTAATGTCTGTTATATTTTTACATAAATATTACTACATTATATTAAAATATATTAATATTATTTTCACTAAAGTTAAAAAATATATTTATTAAGAATTATGCTCACAATATATTCTATAAAATGACTAGTGACAAAATAAATGTGGTTAAAAATGTATGGAAAATTATTAAACCACACACGTGATTAATATTTATTCAAACTGTAAAATAATAAATAATTATATATTATTTAACAAAGATTCTGGACACACTAAGTGTGTGACCTTTTAGCCCACTTTCTGAGTGGCATTAGGTGAAGCAGCCTAAATTTCATGGTAGCATCTAGGAACACATCAATTAATCCATAAAGAAAAATGATAATGCCTCTATGACAAGTAACCTCATATAAACTCTTATCTTTTAATATAATCCCTTTGTCACAATATTTCAAATCGAGAAGGTTCAATGCTAGTTCCATCATCCTATGTGCTCGATGTCTCTTTTCTTGACTTTATGAAAATAAAACATGCATATATAAAACATTAGACATGGATTTATTTAGGCTAAATAATTTCCATGAAATAGAATGATATATTAACATTCACTAATGAACATAAGGGACGAGTTCTTTCTAACATTATTAATTAATGAAATACTAATTGTGACACACCCAAAATATCCGACCTCACCAAAAACATATGTTGTCACTATTTTGATCATTATATATATGTGATGGCTCATAAAACACATTAATAAAAATAATTATGTATAATGAGAAATACACACAGCCACAGATAGGAATAATCAATGACACATATAATGTTTTATTTCTTACTTACAGGTTTCATTCTCATAATATGCACACTAGATACTACTATGGGTATACACCATGATATGGTTCCTCAAAATAATTTGATTCTCCACCCTGATATCCTGTATCATTTGTGTCCCTTAAATTAATTCATCCCATAATAGAATATATATCCAAGTAATGTTTTCTATATCATTTGGGTTCTCATAATAACAGAAAACTACTATGACCTTTTTGTGTAACAAATTCTCTTATGACATTATCACATACTATTTTACATAGAGGAACAATTATGATCTCATAATAAGTTTACAAATATTCAAAACCATGCATACATGTTTATTATAATGTAAAAAAGTTGTTTTTATAGGGTACTCACTCCAAAAAATTGTATAAGAGTTTGTGATATATAGTGATTATACAAATAAAGGATTGGGTAGTTTCCTCATAAAAATGATTAATTTATTACTGAAGACTCATGAAAAATGATCATCCATGCGAAGAACAACACAAAACATAGTTTGGAGTTAGAATTTGTGATCTTCAATTTGTATATTAAAAATCATTACCTTTAATGTGATATGTGTTAAATATATACATATCAGTAGTGTATCCAATATAAACTCACATAATGAGATCTTATTATATGTCAAAAAATATTTTTAGAGTTAATCAAGCACTATGATTCTGAATTCACTACTATCCTGAAATGTATAACATGGTTTTTTCTTCTCATAGAAAAAATTTATTTAAACCAAAAACATTATAATGTTTCATAATGACCATGTATCTATCGATATGTAAAGGATTGTTCTGAAAATAATAATTTTTGGAAAATAATATTACCTTTCTCCAATGATTGGTCATCCATCCAACCAATATATGATCAATTACAATCAAACTGGATGATTTTTTAAGTCAAAATAATTTTATTTTATTATAGGATGAGATATTTAATTAATTAAGCATTGACAAAGATGGTGTCATTCAGTTTGGAAGTATAATTTGTTTGTTGAAATTGGAAGATAATAATAAATATCTACATAATAATTATTATATAATATCATTCTTTATATATTCTAGATATTCCATGATAGAATATTTTCATTCATATATCATATGGTAAGATAGCATGATGAAATTTATTCTTGACTATACCATAAATTTTTATTTTACCATCATGTTCAAGTCAACAAGACATGGTAAAATGGAAAGATGTGACTATTAACCAGAGAAAGATTGAAACTGGAGAACATCACCAGGAATATTGCCCTGGGTCTCCCTTAGTCATAAAAATAATGATTTTTGATATGTATTATGGAGTATTGACTCATGAATACTGCCCACTCCATAACTATTTTACAATAGGACATCCTTAATGAACTTGTCAAGATCTAAGTAAAAGAAGTGATGAGGATCCATTGGACACCACTATTTATCATATCTAATCATCTAATATTGTTATATAATAAATTTTGTATATGAATTCAACATTCTCGAAATACTGAATTGTTCATTAAAATAGAATATCACCCCGAAAGAAGGTTAATCTGGATGTACCATTCAGAAACTCCACTACATATTGAATGATTTAAATATTAAATTTAATATTAGATGTTATCAACATATTATATTGGTAGATTTATCATACAAAAAATATATTCCACACAAGTATTCTCATGGCCCCAAATAAAGTTTTATATGATTTCAATTGTGTTACTCTTTCATTTTGGGAGGAATATGAAAATTTAAAGATTTGTGGAATTAATATCGTGCAATATATGATAGAGAAGTTTCATTATATTTTTTATTTTATTAAAACTACTCAAAATGAAAAAATATATTCTTGCATTCATTCATGTGTATTTTCATTTTTAATGTAAATATATAGTGTTCCTTCAAATATCAACATAAATGAGGGTAATTTAGTTTGAAAAAAAAGAACTACACTACAAACATTTCTCCCTTTTAGATCCTAGATCGCATATGAATTGGGGTGTATATACTAGATCATATACCAAACATGGACTATGTTCAAGACACATTATATTTTTATCTCTTGATAATGTAGATAACCAATACCTCTAATATACTAAATCTATAGGTGGTACAAATTGATCCTGACAACTCTGATGAAGAGGATTCTATGAATATCACTTATACTATAGATAATGTTTTACACAAAAATATAACTCAATTTTTTCATGTACCTTGGTGAAATTATATGTACTAATAAGTATAATGGGAACATGAGAAAGAAAAGAAATTAATGTACAGTAATATATTTGTAGCAGAATATTTGATTTGAAATGTCAATGACACAATTTGTAATTATTGGAATTTTTTATCAACCCAAACCGTTATATAAATTGAATTTTAAATATGAATAAAATTAAGATTATCATATTTATGAATATGATATTGTTTAAACACGTGTAACATAATTTTTTTATTTAATTATTTTGATGTACTGATTTTTTTGAATTATTATATCTACGAAAATAGAATCTAGTATAATGGGATAATAAAATAATAATACATAAAACCAATAGACCAAATTTTTTTGATCACGTTGATCTCCTTGAATTATCAAAATCATTAATAGAACATTAAAGATTATTTAGAACATTAGTAATCTAATACAAATTAAATAAATGAGTAATATATATTAATGAATGTAAGATGATGTGATTGAGAAATGAATAAATGAAGAGATACTTATAAAATGTTGTAATACACTTAAAATTGTATCCAAAAAATGGATTATTACCTGACTATTAAGCATAATAACCTGACCATTTGAAATCTAAATTGATTTAAAAATATAAAATGTCATATAAATAATTATTATCCTAAATAATTTAATAAAATATATATATTATCACATGATGAAATTAATATCAATATTCAAAACTCAGGGAAATTATAAGCACTTTTTAACAAATTGAACATTAGTTTAATTTGTAAAAAAATCATAATTTTTAGGATTTTAATTAAAATTTAAAATATATGAAAAAAATTGTAAATTTTTTATCATTATATAATTATCACCTCAAAAAGTAATATTAGTTATTATTTTAAAATATAGAAACAACATCAATTTTAGGAGAAAAAAACATGTTTTCATAATAGACATTACCAATTCTATAATTTTAAGATGGACAAAAACCATTTCAAATAATATATGGATCAGGAAATTTAAATTTCCGAACAAAAAATACATTCCAAAGCCTATATTCTAAACTATTAAATTAAAAAAATATAATCATTTAATCATTTTTATTTATTAAAAATTAAGGAATTTGGTTTAAAAAGTGTTTAAATAATTAAAATATATATATTTTTTTATAAAATATGAATATTAATTTCAAACATATCATTATTATAATATTTACCATGGATGTTATTTTTAATTCAATATTTTATCTTATAAATACCCATCTCCACATGTATAAATATTCCCTTTACATCCCTTGGAAAACCACATCCCTTAAACTTATCAATGGCATACTTGTAACACCCATGTATTTTTTTTTGAAATATTTCTATTCATTTAAATTTTATTTCTTTTATATATTCATTTACATGTCAAATCATGTTAAAAATCACCACATTTTACTATTAAACTTTTATTATATAATTTGAAGTTATCATATAGCTGTTGGATTAAATGTTTTGAACATAACAATATATTTTATGAAAAATCATATTTTACGTTGGTAAAAAATAATACATTGGTTTTAAATTAGAAAGAGAATGAATATAAAATCATTTGAATGTTAAAAATTTAGGATTCTATTAAAAAAAATATATACACACATTGTGATTCAATCAAAATAAATAAAATTATTCTCAAGTAATTAATGATTTTAATTAAATGTATATAAATTATGTTCAATAAGATATTTTACAATTAATCTATCGTTTTTTTCAAGGAAATGAATAATGATAAATTATTTTTTTATTATTATAAGGAACTTTTCTTAGAATAATTGATGTTTATTTTTTTACACTTATTTTAAAAATAATTATTACAAATAATTGAAAATTTATCATTTAAGATGGATAATGTGTTGGGAATAATCATAAAAAATATAATTTAATAGTTACATCTTAATATTTGGGGTTAATTTATTTTAAAAATAGAATTATTTTACCACTATTAGAGTTACAATAGGTTTTCCATTGGTTAAAAAAATGGATAATTCTAAAAATGGCACATAAGAATGACCAAATAAATTTATATTATGTGATTTTGAAAATATAATTTCATGACATCTATTTATATATCTTGTGGTTAATCATTAAAAAGAAATAAAATGTTCATCATTTAAATCATTAAATTAATTCCATGTGTTTTCCTCCCCACACATATAAAATGACAAGTATTCACCTCCCAAATTCATAGGATTTGATTATGGTAGCTCAACCTATCCCAAACCAACAATCTTCCACTATTAATTATATTAATTCTTGAGACAATTTTATTGCGCTTAAACAATCCTGTGATTTCTTAAGGAGTAATCTAAAATATGTCACATAAAGAATATATAATATTCATTCTAAATATATTCATTATTTATTTATTTCATCTATGTCCTGAAATTATATTTCATAAATTATAAGATAACTAATCAAATATCATAAATATAATTATATGTTATTATTTTTATGGGTAAACCATTTTATATGACCTTCACATCCATTAGAAAATGATAATGTCTCTCATGTGTACTTGTGGATTTATTTCTCAATGAAGTGATGTGAAAAATTTCTTAATTTCCGATTCCCATTACTAGTCATAAGGAAAGATTTAATAAATATAAATGATATCTATGATATAATTATTACATTATAATGGAAAATAATTATGCAAACATCCTTTATTCAATTCATCTAAATGTGATAACAGTACATGATAATATATATAAACTGTTATATATATTATGTAATGTAATTAATTTTCCCTCACAAATTTATACGAATTTTTATTGAATAATATAAAATGGAAAAATGTGATTCATATTTAATGACTATGAATCTCATAATTATTAAACCATGAACAATTTTAATTTAACAAAATAATCAAAGTGAAACATGCATATACTACTGACTTATTTTCATTATAATGTTAATTTTAATGAAAATTATTTAATAAAAGTTTAAATAAAATATATAATGTATTGATAAATATTATTTTATTTATGAATAATTAACATAAATATATTTTATCAAAATTTATATTTATTATATAATATGTTTTAACAGGTTAGAAGGAATAAATGACATGAGCTATAAGATTTATGTTACAATATCATTTCTTTTAGGGATTGTTTATGTTGAACAACCATTGAGAGAAATTATATAATCCTAATACATTAACACCCGTATATATTATTCTCATCAATTTTTTTCATTTTTTTCCAGGTTTTGTTTTTTGTTCCCATCAATTTATTAAATAAAATGACTTATATTTTTTTTATAAATGTATATTTTATTTACCCTGTGATCAATAATATTTTTCTTCTATCTCCGTGCTCTTAAAAATAATTAAATTCATATTTTTAAAAATAAATGAAATTTTTTAAAAAATTTATTTTCACAACCATGAATTGTAATAGTTATAAAAATAATACATGCATGTCATTTTTCACTTTTTTAAAAATTTAAAAATATTTTTCTCTTTTAAGATTTGTGGTATGGATAAATTATCCCAATATTATAACCATTAGTTTCATTAAATAATCAAAGAAACGTTTCCCAGTCTATTTTTCAATGAAAATAAATTTATTTATTTTATTTGAATATTTATTTAAATAGTTTTCAAAATAAAAAAATCATCGTGATTTAAAAGAAAATTTTCAATGATCTTTTAATGTTATTTATTCTATAGCCACATCCATTGAGGATTGTTGTGTTTTAGTAGGTATATTATTTTATTATTCCATCCAAATTTCATGATGACTTATATTTATGATGATTACCTAAGGATAATTACATGTTACACATTTTATTCACAAGGGATAATTTATCTTGGACAACATAATGAATGATTTTATGATTCCATCGAAATCCTATTATTGGATGGATAATAATTATGTAATGATGTGATTTTTGAAAAAAAAATTATTTTTCATGAGTCATGAAATGAAGATATGATTAATGTTTTATGGTCTTATGGTACACATATGTGTGGATTGAATTATGTGATGGGTGGGTTCATAAATATATACCCTTCTATTGAATTGGGTAAATAATGATATATCATTAGAAAGTTCGGAATATAATAATGATTAAAACCATTTTAGTAATGTTCATTATCCAATATGATTTTCTTTGGTGTGAATCATGACTAAGGAGATGACAAATTTATAAATAAACCCAATCCACTCTGATAGCCTTGGTAGCGATTCTTGTATAAGTAAATTATTTTCTATGGTTATGTGTAGGCCAAAAACATCTATTTTATTCTTATTATTTATTGATTATGATTTATTATTTATTATTATACACTCTGATGAATTATTTATTTTGAGGTGTGAAAACTATATGTTGTGATTCATTATTAACAATACTCTAAAAATTGGGTATGCCATTCTTATGTTGTAATAATGTTATCAAACCTTCATTCTTAAAATCACTTAGGATCACTTATTGATATATCCTATGTTTATCGTTACTAAACATATGATCTCACCTTTTTTTAGTTTTCAATTTTCCTCTGGTTTTTAATTGTGGTATTATATAAGAAATTTCCATGAAGGGTATTTCGAATGACAATATTGTGGGTGTTTTTTAATATATTTTACTAATTGAGTTGATTCTGTATCTAGTTATAAATTAAACTAAACCATTAAGTTCCCTAGGTATATATTATTGATAAATTTATTAAATATTATCCTATAATGACACAGTATTTATATATGTTAATATTGGGATACCACAGTTTATATCATTGGAGGGTTTATTTATTTTTTGAGACTTGGATTTGAAAACATTAGTGAGAACCTATAAGGCCCCAGCCTTAAACCGTACTTAATCTTTAGTTATTACAAGATTACACATTGAGGATCATTTTGGGTTTAGAGTTTTAGAGAATTAGATCATAAAACTTGAATTACATTCCATATATAAACAAAGTGGTTACATAAAAATAGTATTCTTCTTTCCCATCATTGGAAACATATTTAAAATAAAACATGGATTCTTTCATGACACTTCCTTGACACTATCATCATATCATGTACCTTTCCCTTGACCTGTGAAAAACATTTCAAAAAAAACATGGGATGAGCATAAAAAGATCAATAAGGGATATAAAAATATGGAAAGGAAACATGGTTACATATATACATAAGAATGAAATCATACTTTACCCATAAAACATATGAACTTTAACATACCTCATCAAATCATGAATAAATCATAGAAATCATAAGACATAAAGGTAACTTGAGGCATTCATAACATTCTTACGTAGGTAGTAACCCTCTTGGTTACATTTGGAATACCCATCTTAATATATTCCCTAAATCTCTTCGGAGAAACCCTAATGTTTTACTCCTTCGCGTTAACCAATGCATTGGAGAGCTATATCGGGCTCACCCGCCCTTAGTTTATCACAGAACCACCCGTCTTCATAATAATTCCCAAGAACCTCAACATAATCATATCACTTAAAACATGCATAAAGGAAACATAACATTTCCACCTTTCAATCACAAGATTTCAATACAACACATTGATATAAAAACATTATGAAAACCATTTTCAATACCAAAATAAAAGAAAATTAAAACATGGTATTTATTTTTCTTTTAAAAAGAATGTATGGATTGTAGAGGAAGCCGAAACTCAAATAAAGGTCACGGCGGCGGAGAAGTCGTTGTCACCGCATACGTACGACAAAAACATTCCCTTTTGTTGTTTAGTAAAACGCTTCATATAAAAAATATTCCTTTTGGATAAACATAAAATTCAAAGGGTTTTATACACCGTATAAAAGAAGGTTGTGTATAAAACAAAATATGCCTCAATGAAAGGAGATTGAGACGAAGTCCCATACCACGGGTCCGACTTGACTGGATCATTCTTTAATGTCCTGAATAATAAACTTGAGTTAATTTCTACTTGTTTAAGAACCTTTTTAAAGTTCATTATTCCTTTTATATCACTTATTGCCATTTCATGAACACTATGTAAATATTTAAGTTAATAACGATCGTTTTAATGATCATTGGTACTTGAGTCAAAAATAAACCCTTTATAATTACAAGTTGTTCATGTATTCATTATATACAGAATGGTATTCATGATGTAGATGTCATATATGTCATATATATCCAGTACATTCATGCATTTATAATATTACATAATCATTTAGAGGTATGAAATGAAATGCACCGTTAATGGAGACGGTAAGCCGTACGTACGCATGAACGCTACTTTCATTTCTATTTTGTATTTTATAGAATGGAATCATAATGATATAAAGGTATATTATAATTCCAGTATAATATCATATATAATATCATAGTTCCATCCTTTATATGTCCCATATATGGTATTTAACGAATCAAATCACTTTGAGGGGGCGGTAGCCCACACTTCCTTAAATAAAGATATCGTGTTTACCCATAATGGAAACCATAAAGGTATGACCAAAAAGAAAAATTCAGAATCTTAAGGAAAACATAAACATAGTATATATAATATATAAATATACTGACATCTTAATGGCCACATTTGAAGGTGTTAAAAGAATGATGAACAATCATCGTTTCGGGAGGCATAAATTCACCATCCACGGAAACCGTATGTTCATTAACCATTAGATGCAGGTGTGTGTAAGTGTAGATTGAATCCTTCTTATAACAACATCCTAGTAAATTGAAGATACTTTAGTTGTTACAAAAGAAATAAATAAAAAGAGTTTAGGGGGTTGGAGAAGCAAAATAAAACAAAAGGACTCAAGTGAAGACATTACCATAAAATCGGGTAACTCCCTTTGGTTTGAGCTCAAAGGATTCCTTGGAAGACTTCTGCCAAAAGTTAGGCTTCAAGCAGTAAGAGAGGAAAGTGGAGAGACAAAATGGGCAGGTTTTGGCTGAGCCAAAGGCTTTGGGAGTGTGGGTAAGGAGGTAGATGTGGGGGCCTTTTATAAGAGGAGAGGAGGGGCACTCTTGGAAAGTAAAGATAAGTTACTTTATTTTAAAATGAGTATCAGATTAAAAAGGTCCCACATTGATATAATTAAAGGATAAGGTGATAAGGGTTCGAAATACACTCATACAAGTGGTTTTGGCCATGTGTAGGTTTTAGATTTTATATTATCCTTCCATTTTATTTAAATCGTTAAATAATGAGGTCATCGCTGCATCATCATGATGTCATAAATAATTTAATTTATTTAATGTCTAAAAATTATAAAAAAAATACTATGATGTAGTAAATCTTCTAATATTTCTAGTGAATATTTATAGTAAAAATATGACTTTTATAACCCCATTTAAAATTGTTTTCGTAAAACATCTCTTGTGTGTGTCATTTTTATTTTAACATTTAATAAAATGTTATTTATGTCATTTCCCAACCAAAGTGGCTCCATGGGGTCCCCAAGTTGACCCATGGCTTGTATTGGTCGGCCATGACACATCCAATGAGGGTTGGACATGTGTCAAGCTCATCTCATACTATTAAAATATTATTTTTACCTTAAACTACACTAATTACCACTAATCGCGATTAAGAACTTAATAAGTTACTATTCACCAAAAAATTATTTTAATCCCATTGAACCACATTTTACTTCTTAATGACAACCATTTATGTCGTATTTTTGAAATTCAAAACACAATGATGGAAAATTTTCATTTAAACGGAAAAATTAGTTTTTATAAGTACCACTTATTGGTTTCACTATTCATCAAAAATTGATGTTTTTCAGAAAATTAACAAAAAATTCACCCTAAGATATATTTGATATTCCGAATTCAAAAATGAAGTCTATTATACAAAATTCAAAACATATAACTCACATTAATTAATTTAATGATTAATTCCCACTGTCATGACAAATAGCGTGTTTTTGTGAAACAATAAGTATCAAAAGATTGATACCAGTTTAAGTCCAATTTCAAAGTGAAATTTATTCCAATGACCACCATTGGATTAAATGGTAAAAATATATTCTAATTTCACTTCAAAACCAATTCAAAAGATAATATAATAATATAAATAAATTAGATTAAAAATCAGTTTTGATGTAAAATGCAGTATTTTTCACTATTCATTAAAAAATGAACATTGTCAGAAAAATACCATAAATTTATCCAATGTAAAATTCTATGTCCCAATCATAATGAATATGTTTATTTTGACAAGTATAGATTATAAAATTGTCAAAAGATTGATTTAAAAAGGGTTTGCCATCAAAAGGAAATAAAACAATCTTTTAAGAATATTAGTGTATTCCATGCTTAAGATTGTATTTATTTTCATTTTAAGCCTCTAAAACACTATCTAATTAATTAATAGACACAGATAAAAATATCTATTACTCATTACTTACTTGGGATGTTACATCCTTCCTCCCTTTTGAAAATTGCGTCCCCCAATTTATTTACTTATCGAATAAATGGGGGTAATTATCCCTCATTGCATTTTCAGATTCCCATGTTGCCTCTTCCATCATGTGGTTTTTCCAAAAAACCTTTAACTGCTTAATCACCTTATTCCGTAACACTTGCTCCCTGTGGTCAAGAATTTGGACCAGTTGTTCCTCATAAGAGAGGTTCTCTTCCAGCTGAACTACCTCTGGACTCAAAACATGAGATGGATCTGGCATATACTTTCTCAACATCAAAACGTGAAAAACATTGTGTACCTGAGATAAGCTCGGAGGTAAAGCCACCTAGTATGCAACTGATCCCACTCTCTCCAGAATTTCACATGGTCCAATAAACCTTGAACTCAGCTTTCCTTTCTTAACAAATCACATCACACTTTTCCATGGTGATACTTTGAGAAAAACATGATCACCTACCTCAAAAGAGAGATCCTTCCTCCTGTTGTCCGCATAACTCTTCTGCCTGCTCTAAGCTGTTCTCATGTGTTTCTGAATCAGCTGAACTTTTTCTGCCATCTCTTCTATCAATTCTGGTCCCATCAACTTCCTTTCACCCACTTCATCCCAGAAAGCTGGAGTTCGACACTGCTTCCCATATAATTCCTGAAATGGTACAATCTGTATACTGGAATGAAAACTGTTGTTATATGAAAATTCAACCAAAGAAAGATGTTGGTCCCAACTTCCCTGATATTCCATAGAGTAAGAACGTAGCATATCCTCCAAGGTCTGAATTTTTCGTTCCGACTGCCCATCTGATTGAGGATGAAAAGTTGTACTAAAATTTAATTCAGTACCCAACGACTTTTGAAGGCCTTTCCAAAAGTTAGAAGTAAACCTGGGATCACGATCAGATAAAATGGAGAGAGGAACTCCATGTAACCTGACTATCTCTTTAAGATACAAACGAGAAAGTTGATCTAGGGAAAAAGTATCTCGTATAACAAGGAAATGAACATATTTGGTCAAGCGATCAACAATAACCCAGATTGTATTATTACCTCGAGATGTCTTTGGTAATCCCACAACAAAGTCCATGGATATATTCTCCCATTTCCACTCTGGAACTGGTAAAGGCTGAAGTGTCCCTTTCCGTAACTGCCTCTCTACTTTAACCTGTTGACATGTCAAACACTTCACAGTAAAATCAGAAATATCTCTTTTCATTCCATCCCACCAGTAATACTCCCGCAGATCTCTGTACATCTTAGTACTTCCAAGATGAACTGAAAACGGAGAACTATGAGCTTCACATAACAACTCTCTCTTCAACTGTGAATCACAAGGCACACACAATCTCTTAACAAATCTCAAAACACAATCATTATCAATGTTGAATTCATGCAACTTACCTTTCTGAACCAGCTCTACTTTTTTCTGCAACTCACTGTCTTGCATCTGTGCTTGCTTGATTCTGTCTGATAGAGATGATCTCACTGATACCTGAAACAAAATAGAAGAACATCCTACACCAAAAACATCTATGCCAAAGTTCATCAAATCCTTAACCAAAGGATCACGTTCCAAACGCAACATTTCTAATGAAGCATTACTTTTAAGACTAAAATAATCATCCACTTTATTTGCTTTTCCCAGATGGTATTGAATTGTACAACCATAATCCTTGATTAATTCTAGCCATCTCATTTCTCTCATGTTCAATTCATTCTGAGTGAATATATACATTAAAATTTTGTGATCGGTATATATTTCACACTTTACTCCATACAAATGATGCCTCCAAATTTTTAAAGCAAAAAACAACAGTAGCTAATTCCAAATCATGTGTAGGGTAATTTACCTCATGAGTTTTCAACTGTCGTGAAGCATAAGCAATTACCTGATCATTCTGCATTAGGACGCAATAAAGTCCTTTCAATGAAGCATCACTGTATATAACAAGCTCACCATTCCTGGAAGGTAGTTCTAAAACTGGAGCATTCACCAATCTTCTTTTCAATTCCTGAAAACAATCATCACATTCTTTTGTCCAGATAAACTTAACACCCTTCCGAGTTAGTTTAGTCATTGGACTAGATAACCGTGAAAAATTTCTAACAATCCTTTGGTAATAGCCTGCCAAACCAAGGAAGCTACGAATCTCAGTTACATTTGTGGGTCTTGGACAGTCTTCCATAACCTTTTTTTTGCAGGATCAACAGTTATCCCATCTTTAGAAACAATGTGACCAAGGAAAGAAATTTGTTGCAACCAAAACTCACACTTGCTGAATTTTCCATACAGTTTCTTTTCTTTTATGGTTTGAAATATAACCCTTAAATGTATTTCACGATCCTCTATACTTTTTGAAAACACAAAAATATCATCAATGAAAACCACCACAAACTTATCCAAGAACTCATGGAAAATTATATTCATTAAGTCCATGAATAAAGCATGTGCATTGGTTAGACCAAAAGGAATTACTAAAAATTCATAGTGGCCATATCTTGTACGGAACGCGGTCTTCGGAACATCTTCTTCCTTTACCTTCAGCTGATGGTACCCCAATCTCAAGTCAATCTTTGAAAAATACTAAGCTCCCTGGAGTTGATCAAACAAATCATCGATATGAGGAAAAGGATATTTGTTCTTAACAGTGATGATATTCAAGGCTTTATAATCAATGCAAAGTCTCATTGAACCATATTTCTTTTAACAAACAAGACAGGAGCACCCCATGGTGATGTGCTAGGTCGAATGAAACCTTTCTCTAATAAATCTTACAATTTCTCCTTCAACTCTAAAAGTTCAATTTGAGCCATTCGATAAGGGGGTTTTGAAATTGGATTAGAATCAGGAACTAAGTCAACAGTAAATTCAACTTCCCGATCTGGTATTATTCCATGCAACTCATTAGGAAATACATCAGGATACTCATTTACCACTGGCACATCATTAATCTGAACAGTTCCTTTATTTTCAACGATGTGTGCAAGGTAACATTAATTTCTATCTTTTACAAGTTTCTTGGCCTCTTGATAAGTTATCAACAGTAAGGGTTCGTTCTTGTACACAAACTGAAAGTCTTTCTGAATAGAAACTTTTTTAGCTCTACAGTCAATCTTAGCATGGTAAATAGAGAGCCAATCCATACCCAGGATAACATCAAACTCTACTAGAAGTAGAACAATAAGGTTTGCAAGTAGGTTCTTTCCACAGATAAGGATAGGAAGATTATTATAAATTCTTTTTGCCTCAACATTTCCCCCAGGTGTCTTTACCACATGTTCAGATGTCATTTCTTGAGATGTTATTCCCATTTTACTAGAAATGTTTTCAGAGATGAAAGAATGTGTAGACCCCGAATCAAACAACACACTGGCATAATCTGAAAAAACAAACAAAGTACCTGATACAACTTCATTTGATGGCCCGACATCTGCTGAAGTAGTTTCAAAGGATTTCACCACCCCTTTATGCTTGTAGTCTAACTACTTCCCATCACTCAAGCTCTTTGTCGGACACTCGTTTGCATAGTGACCCATCTCATTGCACTTATAACATTTCACTAACTGTAAATCAAATTTGGTCTTACCTTCACCTTGATCCTTTTAACTGCAATCACGAGCCTTATGTCCCATCTTACCACATCGGTAGCACTTTCCAGAATTCAGAATACATTCCCCAGCATGCCTTTTGCCACATTTATCACAAACTGGAAACTTAGTTTTCTTACCATTAGACTTTTTTGAAGAATTCTTACCTTTCTCCTGCCACCTCGGTCTCTTCTTCTGTTGGTTGTTATAGAACACTTGATCATCGGCAAACTCCATTTCCACCTTCTCAGCACATCGAACAAGCTTTTCATAACTTTTAAACTCACGAGAAGCTAATGTCCTTCGATATTTTGGCTTTAATCCTGAGTAAAAATGATTGATTTTACTATCAAGGTCTCGGATAAAATTTGGTGCATACCTTACCAATCGAGTGAACCTTTCTTCATAGGTAGCCACTGAGTATTCCTCTTGCCTCAATTCCAAGAATTGTTTTTCCATCCTATGTCGAACAGCCATAGGAAAATACTTCTCAAGAAACATACCATTGAATTCATCCCAGTCGAGAGCATCAATCTCATCAGCGTCCCTGAAATTTTTAACCATCGACCACAACTGATCTGCTTCACCCTCAAAACGATAAATAGAAAGACTAACCTTTTGATTGTCTGAACACCCCATGACATCAAAAATCTTCTCCAGTGCATTAATCCACCCTTCAGCTATCACAGGGTCAGATGATCCTCTGAATGATGGGGGATGTTGCCTCATGAAATGTTCCACCACTAACATGTTCCTCTATGGTTGATCTGGCTGATCTCGTGCATGGATACCACCACCATTTATCGCTTGATTCAACTGCGCCATTACTACAACAAACTGTTCAGTTCCAATTCTGACCATCTCAGGATGCTGATTCGGAAGGTTATTTCCTTCGGTATGCCTTCCTAGCACTGCTTCCCTGTTTCCTCTACGGAAAACCATTCTGAACAAACATGTCTTAGATGAAGCAACATGGTAATCTTCAAATGCTATATCACTTCAATTTGACCATAAAAAAATTATTTTTGGATAATAATTTAATATAATTCTAACTCCTAACGTTATCTAAACCGACATTTGATACCAACTATAAGGCCCCAGCAATACATCTTACTTAATCTTGAGTTATTACAAGATTACACATTGAGGATCATTTCAGGTTTAGAGTTTTAGAGAATTAGATCATAAAACATGAATTACATTCCACATATAAACAAAGTGGTTACATAAAGATAGTATTTTTCTTTCCCATCAATGGAAACATATTTAAAATAAAACATGGATTCTTTCTTGACACATCCTTGACACTATCATCATATCATATAACTTTCCCTTGACCTGTGAAAAACATTTCAAAAAATACTTGGGATGAGCATAAAAATCTCAGTAAGGGGTATAAAAATATGGAAAGGAAACATGGGTACATATATACATAAGAATGAAATCATACTTTACCCATAAAACATATGCTCTTTAACATACCTCATCAAATCATGAATAAATCATAGAAATTATAAGACATAAAGGTAACTTGAGGCATTCATAACATTCTTACGTAGGGAGTAACCATCTTGGTTACATTTGGAATACCCATCACAGTATATTCCCTATATCTCGTCAGAGAAACCTTAACGTTTCACTCCTTCGCGTTACCCAATGCATTGGAGAGCTATAACGGGCTCACCCGCCCTTAGTTTTTCACAGAACCACACGTCTTCATAATAATGCCCAAGAACCTCAACATAATCATATCACATAAAACATGCATAAAGAAAACCTAACATTTCCACCTTTCAATCACTATATATCAATAAAACACATTAATATAAAAACATTATGAAAACCATTTTCAATACCAAAATAAAAGAAAATTAAAACATGGTATTTATTTTTCTTTTAAAAAGAAGGTATGGCTTGTAGAGGAAGCCGAAACTCAAATAAAGGTCACGGCGGCGGAGAATTCGTTGTCGCCGCATACGTACGACAAAAACATACCCATTTGACGTTTAGTAAAACGCTTAGTATAAAAAAGATTCCTTTTGGATAAACGTAAAAGTCAAAGGGGTTTAGACACCATATAAAAGAAGGTTGTGTTTAAAACAAAATATGCCTCAATGAAAGGAGATTGAGACGAAGTCCCATACCTTGGGTCCAACTTGACTCGATCGTTATTTAATGTCCTGAATAATAAACTTGAGTTAATTTCTACTTGTTTATGAAACGTTTTAATGTTCATTATTCCTTTTATATCACTTATTTCCATTTCACGAACACTATGTAGTTATTTAAGTTAATTACGGTCGTTTTAACGATCCTTGGTACTTGAGTCAAAAATAAACCCTTTATAATTACAAGTTGTTCGTGTATTAATTATATAAAGAATGGTATTCATGATGTAGATATCATATATGTCATATATATCCAGTACATTCATGCATTTATAATATTACATAATCATTTAGAGGTAAGAAATGAAATGCACCGTTCATGGAGACGGTAAGCCGTACGTACGCATGAACGCTACTTTCATTTCTATTTCATATTTTATAGAATGGAATAATAATGATATAAAGGTATATTATAATTCCAGTATAATATCATATATAATATCATAGTTCCATCCTTTATACGTCCCACATATGGTATTTAACGAATCAAATCACTTTGAGGGGGCGGTAATCCGCACTTCCTTAAATGAAGATATCGCGTTTACCCATAATGGAAACCATAAAGGTATGACCAAAAAGGAAAATAAAGAAGCTTAAGGAAAACATAAACATAGTATATATCATATATATATATATAGTGACATCTTAATGGCCACCTTTGAAGGTGTTAAATGAATGTTGAACAATCATCGTTTCGGGAGGCATAAATTCACCATCCACGAAAACCTTATGTTCTTTAACCATTAGATGTAGGTGTGTTTAAGTGTAGCTTGAATCCTTCTTATAACAACATCCTAGTATATTGAAGATACTGGAGTTGTTACAAAATAAATAAATAAAAAGAGTTTTGGGGGTTGAGGAAGCAAAATAAAACAAAAGGACTCAAGTGAAGACATTACCTTAAAATCGGGTGACTCCATTTGGTTTGAGCTCAAAGGATTCCTTGGGAAGACTTCTGCCCAAAGTGAGGCTTCAAGGAGTAAGAGATGGAAGTGGAGAGAAAAATGGGCAGGGTTTGGCTGAGGCAAAGGCTTTTGGAGTGTGGGTAAGGAGGTAGAGGTGGGGGCCTTTTATAAGAGGAGAGAAGGGGCCCTCTTGGAAAGTAAAGATAAGTTACTTTATATTAAATTGAGTTTCGGATTAAAAAGGTCCCAGATTGATATAATTCGAGGATAAGGTGATAAGGGTTCGAAATACACTCATCCAATTGGTTTTGGCCATGTGTTGGTTTTAGATTTTACATTATCTTTCCATTTTATTTAAATCGTTAAATAATGATGTCATCGCTGCATCATCATGAAGTCATAAATAATTTAATTTATATAATGTCTAAAAATTATAAAAAAACTACTATGATTTAGGAAATCGTTTTAGATTTATAATGAACGTTTATAGTCAAAAATACGACTTGTATAACCCCATGTAAAAATTGTTTTAGTAAAACACCTCATGTGTGTGTCATTTTTACTTTAACTTTTAATAAAACGTTATTTATGTCATTTCCCAACCAAAGTGGCTCCATGGGGTCCCCAAGTTGACCCATGGCTTTTCTTGGTCGGCCATGACACATCCAATGAGGGTAGGACATGTGTCAAGCTCATCTCATACTATTAAAACATTATTTTTACCATAAACTACACTAATTACCACTAATCGCGATTATGAACTTAATAAGTTACTATTCACCAAAAATTATTTTAATCCCATTGAACCACATCTTACATCATAATGAAAACCATGTATGTCGGATTTTTGAAATTCAAAACACAATGACGGAAAAATTTCATTTAAACGGAAAAATCTGTTTTTATAAGTACCACTTAGTGGTTTCACTATTCATCAAAAATTGAAGTTTTTCAAAAAATTACCAAAAATTCACCCTAAGCTATATTTGATATTCTGAATTCAAAAAGGAAGTATATTTTACAAAACTAAAATCATATAATTCACATTAATTAATTTAATAATTATTTCGCGCTGTCATGACAAATAGCGTGTTTTTATGAAACAATAAGTATCAAAAGATTGATACCAGTTTAAGTCCAATTTCAAAGTGAAGTTTTTCCAATGACCACCATTGGATTAAATGGTAAAAATATATTCTAATTTCACATCAAAAAAAATTCAAAAGATAATCTATTCATATAAATAAATTAGATTAAAAAGCAGTTTTGATGTAATATGCAGTATTTTTCACTATTCATTAAAAAATGAACATTGTCAGAAATATACAATAAATTTATCCAATGTAAAATTCAATGTCCCAATCATAATTAATATGTTTATTTTGACAAATATAGATTATAAAATTGTCAAAATATTTATTTAAAAAGGGTTTTCCATCAAAAGGCAGTAAAACAATCTTTTAAGAATATTAGTGTATTCCATGCTTAAGATTTTATTTATTTTCATTTTAAGCCTCTAAAACACTATCTTATTCATTAATAGACACAGTTAAAAATATATATTACTCATTACTTACTTGGGATTTTATAGAACCCTTGTAATAAGCCTCATTTTGGGAGAACATACAGAATTATGATAATGAATGTGTTGTGGTTCTCAATGAAAACACATTCCTTTATAGATTTTGTAAAGACGAAGAATTTTTGTGGAAATATTTTTCTCTTTCTTAAATACAAGGGAATTCTACGAGTCCGTGAAAATTGGCGGCGCATGATTCCAAGGCCCAGTGTGCCTGGATTCAATTTCTGAATTTTTGTTCTGGTATGTTCTGTACACGTATGAGTTGATTTTTATAACATTTGTACTGATTCTATGAATATAAATCTGAGGACACCGTTGAACTTCCAGCGCCAGTATTCACTTAAGGAAACATTCACAACGATGACAGTGAGTCAAGAATTGGAAGTTAGTTTTTGGGTTTTTGTGGGAAATAATAAAATATTGTGAGATTTACTTTTTTTTTGAGCTGCCATGTGCGTATTTAGAGGAGGGTCACACTGGATCTATATCCTTCTTGTGGAGGTTGGAAGTGGGGACCACCATGCTATAACCTACCATGAGAGGTTATGGTGTTGGTGACCACTATGCCTCAACCACCCATGGGGGGTTAATGTGGTAGGGACCACCCGAGAATATAGAACTACCCAATTTGAATAATAGGGTGGGGACCACCTGACCCCTGTTGATGGGAGGAGAGGAAAATCTATCAACTCCACTCATTATTGAGGGGGATCCCCTTTACCTCCTCTACCATTTATGTTTCCACCACCTCCGAAATTAATTATGCCAACACACATGCCAATTAAATGTGCCAACCCCTCTAACATTTAATTGTACCACCAAACTTAATCAATTGGCCTTTAAAATTTCATCCCAACAAAATAATAGACAACTAACCTATTATTTTGGATTGGAATTAACATTTTTTTGGAACTTGAGAGAAGATAGAAAATCTCCAAATGAAGAATAAAGAATGAAAAACAAAGAAAGCCGACAATGAGTGACATCATGTTTTCCTCGGAGCTTCAACCAACGTGGGATGTCTTCCACAGACCATCCCTCCGAATCTTCGTCAACGATCTGATGCACGAACTCAGAATTGGAAGTGTGCAGAGGATGCGGTGATCCACGCCACGAGCTACAGTTCGATACTCGAACTGTCACAATATTCCACGTAGAAGTATCTCAAAGGTCTTCCTCGTCATAGGGGTCTCAACACAATAGACGGTGCGTCAATCAGATGCCATGTCAGTGAGTTATTATCCTTTTTCCCTGGGTTCCTGGTTTGATTCGTACACGATCCAACCTGACCGTATATCAACATTACCCTAATCTCTAGATTTGAATCAACACTATCAGCCTTGATGAAGAAGGGGCGACCCTTCGTGTGGTCGGAGAGATGCTAGCAGAGCTTTTAAGAGCTGAGGCCGAGGCTCACTAGTTCCCCCATCTCGAGGCTTCCGAAGGAACGCATAGGGTACGTAGTCTACTGTGACACATTAGGTAATGGACTCGTGTGTGTCTTGATGCAAGAAGGAGCAGTGATCGCATATGGTTCTCGATAGCTAAGACACCACGAGCAGAACTACACTACCCATGACCTGAAGTTAGAAGCAGTGGTCTTTGACTTGAAGATGTGGAGATACTATCTTATGGGTGAACTTTATACCATGTACTTTAATCACAAGATTCTCTGGTATATCTTCTCTCAGAAGGACCTGATCCTGAGACATTGGTGATGGCTTGAGTTCCTCTAGGACTATGACTATGAGATAGTCTGTACTCCTAGAAAGGGGAATGTAGTTGCAGATGCTCTCAGCAAGAAATCTGGTATACAATAGTTAGGTGAAGCGACAGAGCAGCTAGCCGCTTTGCAGATATATTTTGTGGATAGAGAAGGACCATCTTTCTTTCAGTCCCTTATAGTCACTCCCCCACTTCTTCAGTGAGTTAGGTAGGAACAGCATGGGAACGTGGACTGTGAGACACAACGTGCTCAGATATCCATAGCACAGGCACCTGATGTATTTTCTTAAAGTTGGGAGCACACCATTCTCTTCAGAGAACACACTATGGTACCAGTGTCACTTCAGGAGGAATTGTTGAGGGAGTTCCAAACATCCCCTCTAGCAGTACATCTAGGATTGGCGAAGAGTACTAGGACCTTTGACCATAGCACTAGTGTCCAAGTATTAAGAATGTAGTAGTAGAGTTTATCTCTCGATTCCTCACATGTTAGTAAGGGAAGGAATAGAACCAGGTTCTAGCAGGCTTGGTTTGGCCTTTAGAGGTCCCAGAGTGAATGTAGGATAAGATATCCATGGATTTCATGGTAGGACTTCCACAAACATCCATGGGTCACGACTCGATTTGTGTGATCATTGATCGACACAACAAGTTGTCCCACATCCTACAGATCATATATCTAGGTTCAGTAGAGATATTGGGATGACTCTATGTGCAAGAGATTGTGAGGCAACATGGGGTAACTTCATCTATTGTCTCTGATCGTGATGCATGGTTTACTTCCTGGCTATGGAAGGGGTTGCAGGATTATTTTGGGACACAACATCATCTAAGAACTGCCTTCCATCCTCAAATGGATGGCCAGACTAAGAGGACCACTCAGACCCTCGAGGAAATGATGCATGCTTATTTCCATGACGTTGGTCATAGGTGGGAGGATTACTTACCTTTGGTGGAGTTTTCATACAACAACTGCTATCACTACACCATAGGGATGTCACCTTTTGAGGCGTTATACGGGCGAACTTGCAGATTACCTTTGTGCTGGACTAACGCTCGGGAGTCAGTACTAGGGGGTGCAGAGATGGTATGAGCCACCACAGAGAATGTGCAGATCATCCAAGAGAAGATAAACACTGCATAGAGCTGATAGAATTCGTATGATGACAGGAGACGGGGACCTCTGTAGTTTGAGGATGGTGACCACATATTTATAAGGCTCTCACCTCAATGAGGTCCTTGGTGATTTAGATGAAACGACAAGTTATATCTAAGATTAATTGGACCTTTATAGGTCCTTAGTAGAGTTGGTGAGGTGTCTTACTGATTAGGTCTTCAACCTCAGTTTCACCAGGTGCACGATGTCTTCTACGTATCTCAGCTGAGGAGATACGTGCAAAAACATTATCATTTCATCGACAATGGAGAGCTAGATATCGACGATGGTGAAACATTCATGAAGGTTACAGTGGAGATTGAGGATCAACTGTAGTAGGTCATACATGGATGGTCGATACCTATGGTGCACGTTTGCTGGAAGAACAGGAACCTCCAGGAGAGCACATGGGAGCGGGAGGCTCAGATGCGTACTCTGTACCCCCACTTGTTCACATAGTTTGAGTTGTAGCTTACAGGGAAATAAATCCTTGAGGTGGGGAGAATGTAAAGACCTAGAAATTCTTGTGGATTTTTAAATTTTTTTCTCTTAAATATATGGTAATATTACGAGTCCGCGAAAATTGATGGTGCATGATTATGAAGCCCGGTGTGCCTGAAATCAATTTCTAATGTTTTTTCAGGTACCTTCAGTAAACGTACGAGCATGTTTTTATATCATTTGAACAGTTACTCATAAATGGAATCTGAGGACACCATTGAAATCATTGCACTGGTATTTTCATAAGGAGACTTTCACTTTGACGGATGTGGGTCGAGAATAAAAGATAGTTTTTTGGTTTTCATGGAAAATAATAAAATAAAGTTAGCTTCATATTATTTTTATTTGAGCCACCATGTGGGTGTTTGTAGGTGGGTCCCATTGGATCTATATCCTCCTTGTGGAGGTTGGAAGTGGGCACCACCAGTCCATAACCTCCCATGAGAGGTTATGGTGGTGGGGACCACCACGTCTCAACCTCCCATGTGGTGTAATGTTGTGGGGACCACCTGAGAACGCATAACATCCCAATTTGAATAATATTGGTGGGGACCACATGACCCCAATTATTGGGAGGATAGGAAAATCTATCAACTCCCCCCATTAATGAGGGGGAGCCCCTTGACCTTCAATACCATTTATGGTACCTCCACCATTCCAATTAATTGTGCCAATGCACATAATATTTAAATGTTCCAACACCCCAAACATTTAATTGTGCCAGCCACATTAATACATTGGATTTTATAATTTCTTTCCAAAAAAACAATAGATAGATTTACCTATTATTTTGTCTCAGAATTCTCCTTTTTGTGGAACTTGAGAGAAGATAGAAAAGCTCCTGACGAAGAACGATGAATGAAGAACGATGAACAAAGAACGTCGTCGAGGAGTGACTTCGACATATCCCTCAGATATTTTACCAATGTGGGACGTCTTCAACTGACCATCCATCCACATCATTATCAAAGAGCAGACAAACGAACTCAAAATTGGAAGTGTGCGGTGGACGCGACGAATGACGACCACCTTCGTCTTCCTCCTGTGACTTCATCGGCGATCAACGAACAAGAGTAGCAATAATTATTTGAGTTGTTTTATGTGAGGGGTGATTTTTTTTGATCTTTATCCCCTTTTATATTATTAATTAATTCATTGAAAACTCATGAAAGTTTGAACCTCTTGATACTACCCTAAACGCAGAGAGTGCTGGGAAAACCAACATGAACCAACCCCTCTGCCATTCCTATTTCTGATGATATTTGGCTTAGTGAAGCGGCGTTGAAGGCGACGAAGGCAATAGGCAAAGGCCGTGCTTCCCGTGGCCTCTGCAAACCGCGCCACCCCAGTGGAATTCCGGTGCCCCAGCCAAACCGGCTCCACTGTCCGAACAAACCCATGTTGCGCCGCACCCTAGCCGCGCTGCACATTGGGCTGAACTGTGGCCCACCGGCCGATCCACACTGGCCTGCACCATCGTCAGCCTCTAGTGCACCTCGGCCGAACCCATCATTCCCGTTCCGGCCCGATCCGTGCCGAACCGTGCTGGCCTGAGCCGTGCCGACCCAGCCTCCCAGCCTCCCCAGCCTCCCATCGGCCTGCCTGGCGCCCTGTTCGGCCGCCAGATGGCTTGGCCATGCCCATCCATACCACCCGCCTGCCTTCTTGGCTGCCTCCTATGCACCAGGCCGACCCGTATTCCCCACATGCCCCGTTCCGCCCACGCCGCACCCTCACAGCGCTCTGGGCCGAACCGCCCATGCAGCCGACTGGGCTAGGCTCTAAAGGCCCTGCCAAATGTAATAGGATGTCCCACCCAATGTTATAGGGTAGACCCAATAGGTATGACCGGGTCAGCCTATACTGGTTCGGACCGGACATGGACCCAGTACCGACCCTTTACGTTCATTGGACATATCATTGGCACTAGATGACCATTTGACGAACCGTCAGCAGCACTGGGTTTTTTTAGCGTGGTTGTCCCTTTGAGTATACCCCACTAGAGATCGGGGTAAAGTTGATATATGGTCAGGTTGGATCGTGCCCAAATCCAACCTGGCCCCTAAAAAAAGGATGATAACTAATAGACCAGGCATCTGATTGACGCGCCGTGTGTTGTGTTGAGACCCATATGAAGAGGCAAAGATTTGAGATACTTCTATGTGGGACATTGTGAAAGTTGGAGTAGCAACCTTAGATCATGGAGCAGATCATCTCAGAGAAGAGCGAGAATAGTCTGAAGACTTAGTAGCTGGCTGAGACCTAATGACTGCAGAATGATTTGACTCGGAGTGTTTCAACTAGCCTAGTGGGGAGCACCTTGGTGTCATGGAAAACCCGCTATGGGGAGTTCCTTTATGTCATGGAAGACCCACAATACTCGATAGGAAGAGTACCTTTGTAGGCTACGAGGGGGAGCACCTTTGTGTGATGTGGCAAACCCACAGTGGGGAGCACCTCTGTGATGCGAAAAAACCACGGTACTCGACAGGAGGAGTGTTTCCGCAGTCCAATGTTGGTGGGAAGCACCTCTGTGTGACATGGAAGGCCCACTATACTTAATAGAGGAGGAGTTCTCCAGCAGTAGAGGTGTTCAACGTTGTGATTGGAAATGATGATTGATACTACCCCTAGAATAAAATCCTAGTTTGAGCTGAGTCAGAAACTTTTGTGTTTTCTTCATTATTGAGATGGATTACTTGATAACATAGGTATATGTATGGCCATATACCTATGTGAGGTTATATGATGAATTCATACTTTTTGGTTTATCCTTGTCAGATTTTGTGAGGCCTTTAGGCTCTTAGGGATGCTACTGAGTATCATCATACTCACCCCTACACGGGCTATGCCCGCACCTCATTGTTAAATCCAGACAATAGATAGCACTGATTGTGGCTGAGACAAGTAGGACTAGATAGTTTCCAGAGGTGGACCTTACAAAGAGTCGGTACACAGAGGAGACTGGTAGACATGGAGTACTAAGGAGGCTATATATACCTACCCTTCTATTTGGAATCCCGGAGGATGACCCAGCAGCTATTTCACATATCTTGATATGTACTTATTATCTAGTCGTACCTGTAATTTCTTGTTGGTCATGTATTTCGGCCCCTATACAATCAACACTCTCTTTTGGTTATACAGTTTTCTTAGTGTTTTGTATCATGTTGTGTGCCTTGTTGTGCGTGTTTACACTTTATAAATGCAATGCCTTCAATGTTTTAGGAAATTATGCCTTTGGTGATAGTCGCCAGCCCCTGGCTTATCGAAGGCGGGTTTGGGGTAGTCACGGCATGGGCCCCAAGGGAAGGGTCGTGATAGATATTGGGAAGTTGATGTGGTTATGGAATAAATGCACCTACGGGTAAAAACTCTAAATAGTGAAGATTGTATATTATCTCAATCATCATTGGAAAAAGATGAGTTGGCCTAAAAATAAATAACTATCTAAAAACTCCCATGGGATATTATTTGGATAACTCCAAATCTATTTATAATCCATTTTGACTAATGAAGGGATATAACCTATGAAATTAAATTATATTCAATAGTGAGTTGATATGAATTTAAATTTATCATGGTTTAAATAATATGTTATAATTTATAACTTAATATGAATGATTTAATAATCATATGAATTTTTAGTATGATTATTTATGTTAGACAATGACTCTATATTTCAATACTTTTAGGAGACTGTTGGAAACATGAGAAATCATCTGAAAAAATGAATTTTGTAGCGAATGAAAGGATAATCCAAATGAGAAACCAAATGAAATTGGAGATCGAATATGAAATATTGTGATAATGATTACCAAAATTTATTAAGCTATAAAATGTAAATATAATAATTATAAACATGTAATCATAAAATGGAAGGAAGAACTCACAATTGGGAATTTTATATGGAATCTTCCACCATTATTAATGGGTTACATTAATGCACTTATTTTTGTGAAGTAGATTAGTCCAATATAAAATATATTCTCTACTCTCTAATGCATAGATTATGAAAATGATATTATGGATTTGTATCATTTGTAATGTGAATATGATAAATAGTTAAATATTATTAAGATTATAAGGAAAGAGAATGAAATTTAATCCCTGATATTGGAAGAGTTAATGATGATATTTTACAGTGAGTACTTTTTAGGAATTATTTTCCTAAAAATAGAATTGTCTATTTTGGTGTTAATGTAGAATTATAGGGAATCTATTAGATACTATGATGTGAATATCTTGAGAATTTCAATCTATTCATCCAATTATATCATTTATACAAAATTATATGTTCAAAAATATTATTTTTTCTCGATACTGAGTCTCCAAATTTAATTTTATGCTTGAGAATATTATAACTATAAATAAAACATTTGTTGTTCTCTCATGCTGTAATGAGAGACTGGAGAGACTCATTATTATTTATTATTTAGGAATAAAAATATAATGATGGGATTATATTTATATTTTATATGAAATATAATTGGAATAAATAAAATTAATCTTCATTGGTTTAAATTATTATAGAATTAATCATAGATTAAAATTCCTAAAAGGTCTTGTTAAATGGTTTTTTGTAAAATTGATGGAAATGGTGTGATACATCAAGGATGTGATGTGAAGTGTCCTATTAATGATAGTGAGAAATAATAAATGAATGATGCACTCACATTTCAATACTATAATATCCTTGAGTGTGGAAATTATTTAAATATACTACCAAATAAAAGGGTTAATTATGTTAATTCAATTAAAGAAAACTATAAATCGATGAGATGAAAAGAAAACTAAAGTGATCACAATTGATAAAGAGGGCCACAAAAATGAAGTGATGAAAGGTAAACATACAAAACACTCAATAATTTAAATTTTGTTATTTCTTTATGGATATAGGAACATTTATATTGAAATAACATTCTAATGGTATCAAATTAAAATCAAAATGATTATATTTTGGGTTAGATTTAAAGACAAATATTTATATAATGGTAATATTACAATTCTATAGGTCGACTATGATAGTAATTATCCTGAATTTGGTTCCTTAAGTTCACATGATTATCTCTTTTGTATATGTTTATGTGATTTTTAACATGGATTGGTTTTATATATATTGATTATATCAATATTTGAGGAAGGAATTTCATGATTGATATTATAAATCAATATATGAGTGTATTTTGGATCAATGATTAATATGAACTAATATTAGAACATACTAATTTTTTTATTATCGTAAAGACCTATTTGGATATATATTTATCTTAAAATGTTACTGATAAAATGAACATTTATTATATTCCAAATTTTATAGATTATGATAATGTATGTCAAGAATGGTTGGTTATTATTCCCCTTGAAACCTAATGTTGACCTTTTAATACTGCTCATACATGCTTCTAATCAAATTTGAATGACTCCATATACAATGTACCCTTTTGAGTTAAAATATTTACATAATAATATCTTGGAGAATATTGTTAAATGATTCATAATCTCAATTTTATCACTTTGGGGTTCATCTATTATGTATCAAAAATAAAATATTGGTAAATGTGACATTCAATTGATTATTGAGAATGTTACAAGATCACTATCAAGAATAAGAATCCTGACCATATTATTGATGACATGCTTAGTCCACTACGAGGGTCTAAATACTTTTCAATGATATGATTGACCATAATTCTGGATATCCAAAATTAATGTTCAAGAATGACTCTACAAAACAAAGACAACTATTCATATATGGTATGGTAATTATGTATTTATATTGATTCCAACTAGACTTACAATTTCCTTTACTGTTTTTTATATATTTAATGAATAAAGGTGTCAGGAATTAAAATGACATGTTTATGGTAGTCTATATAGAGTGTAATTTTATATATTATATGAATAAGAAATTTAATGACTATCATTCAATGATTGCTTTGAATAATTATAGGAAAGACAATATTTATAAAAAACATATTAATTGTAAATTTTTTCTATAAATAGTATCATTCTTCGGTAATATAATATCAAGAGAGGGTATCTAGGTAGATCCTTCAAAGAAAAAAAAGTATTCAAAAATGGACAAGAACAACTACAGTAAAAAATATCCATAGTTTTCATGGGTTGGATAGACACTACAAGAAATTTTTTGAGGGTTTTTTCATGTATATATAGTTCAATGACTATAATGACTTTTAAGGGTCCATGTTCCTTTGGAAAAAATGATTATGAGGATAATTTCAGTGAAAAAAATATTAGGATTTTTGGTTAACCTATTCTTAAACTTTCATAATGTATAGAAGGGTTTATAATCTATATTGAAACATAAAATAATCGAATAGGATGCCTCTTCGTGAAATTTGATATGGTTATATCTTGTTCTTTTTTAGAATTGAAAATTCATCTAAAAAATACATGAAAAATGATTTGGAATTAGAAATTGAAATTATTTCATTAAAAATATTGATTGGTTTTCATTATGTTGATAGATGATACATATATACTAATAATAGATTATTATCGTATATATTCACATAGAAAGTGTTAAAGATGTGGTAAAGGATACGGTTTGAGTAGATAAATTATTTTTTCTGATAGGTGCATTAGCACCATTGAAAGGAAAACAAGGGGGATAATGCTCATAGTTAGAATGACCATTCTATTTTTACCATGATAGGTATTGAAAAAGAACTACTATATTTTCATTTTCATAATATGTATCTTCATATAAGGGGGAAATAAGATATATATAAACTTTCATAGATTTATGTTCTTGTATATATCCGTATAATAATTAATAAATATGATAATGTATAATGTAGATCTAAATATGGAGGGGGAAATGATCAAATGATCATCCTTTATTGTGATGGAATGATAAGGTTCAAAAATAGTGTATGTATCTTATAAATGACATATCTGATGAATGGTTAAATGGATAATTCTTGTAGTTGATCATTATTTATTTATCAGGATGTACGATGATTAATATAGATATGAAAGACTGTTTATAGTAGTAAAACATGAAATGTGTTATTATAGTTTATATTTCTCAATTTATATAATATTATCAAGTACATTTTTAGAGATAATGTGTAAGGGGATGGTACAAATGCATTACCCATATCACAATAGAAATTGGAAAACAAAACTATGGATGTCAATGACATGCCTATAAAACATCTAAAGTCCATAATGTTATTTTATTGGTAGTTTATTTTCCTATTAAGTGCAAAAAATTTATTATAATTAGAGAATATTTTTCTCTTATTCCTATTTCTAGGATATAAATTATTGAAGTGACAAGTTGTCCTGAAGAACCAAAATCTAATGTATCTTATAATGATGAAAGGATTAACTCAATGATCTAGAGAAGTACTAAATAGTATGAAAATATAATATTAGAAATGAGAACATCATATCATCTTTTGATAGATGGTTTGATATATAATATACTTAAAATTATAGAACATATATTGGGATCATATTCATGGATTTTAATGGTGTTTTTCAGCAACAACTTTCTATTTCTATGTATTATTTCAACAATATATTTCACTCATGAATTTAGATGTCTTTTTATGAATCCCTCTCTGGAAGGATGTCTATATCTCAAATGTTTGGGGTTGAATTTAGAGAACAAAATATATTAGTAAATGGGTAATCTAATGAAATGGATGACAATGTAAAATTACTTCAATAGAAGATTGGGGAATATCATATATGATAAAAAACGGGATGCTTAAAATCATTGGAAATATATACAGTTTGAAGTCATTGAATGAAAATTCCTAATAATAAATAAATGAAAAATGGTCACGATACTTCTAAATAAGGGAACGTTGAGCCTTGATATATTAGTCAATACTAAATTTTTTATCATAATTATATGGTTTCGTACAAATTGGCACCACCACCAAATC
This sequence comes from Viscum album, assembly GCA_963277665.1. Classification (NCBI taxonomy): domain Eukaryota; kingdom Viridiplantae; phylum Streptophyta; class Magnoliopsida; order Santalales; family Viscaceae; genus Viscum; species Viscum album. The sequence continues at coordinate 878,654,652 of OY728148.1, read as the reverse complement.
TCTCTCATGTTCAATATGTATCCTATGTATCACTACTTTGGATATACATAATCAATCCTTCGCATATACTGAAATCAAAGGTCTTACCACTAGATAATTAAAGGTTATTTTGTATCAAGAATATAATGTGATATGGAACAATACCCCTCTATTGGTAATATTTTTATCCTATAATATTTTAAGAAGATATGTGGGAACCTGAGGATTTTATGAGGGGAAAATATTCACAATTGTTTTTACCAGAGTGATATAATTTGATGGGTAAAATTTTTATAAGGAGGTTATAATTTAACAGTAGTGTATTTTAGAATAAAATTAACTTTTAAATAAGTTTTATTTCATTGATATCATTTTTTACATTAAAAAAACATTAAATAAAAACAAATACACTATTGAAAAATTATTAGTTATATTGATAGTTATTAGAAGATTGTTCGATCTATAGGTTTTAATATGAGGAAAAATTACAAAATATTAATATCTTTAATTGAGATAAAAGGAATTTTTTAATTTTCAATTTGTTATAAATTAAAAGTAAAGAAGTTTATGGTAAGAAGGATGTTTTCTAAAAATTAATTTTTATCCTCAAAAGTGTTATTATAATAATAAAATAAACTAAAATACTTATTTTAATGATTTTAAAATAAATTATAAGTATTAATTTAAATATTTTTTTTTTCAAATCATGGTTTTTACTAGTCATGGAATCAAGAAAAATTCATATTAAGGCTTAAATATTATTGTTTTCTAAAAAATGTTTTTTTGTTGTTTTGTAAAAATATTTTAAAAATAATTTATACCAATTGCATACATTTAATTTTGTAAAATGGATTTCATATTTTTAACCGGTATAACTAATATTATCTAACATTATAAATTTTTTTTCTCTCTTAATGAATAATAAATTCAATAAAAATATGTTACCAGTGATAGGTTTAGAGTGGGTTTATCAGGTTATTAAACAATGATATTAGGTAAAAATGTCTATTTATATTTCATTAAACCTCATTGGTTGAATATATTTCAACCATATGTTGTCCTAATTAGGAATAATTTTCATTTTTGTTCCACATGAATAATAAGGTGGCATTTTATTATTTAAATCCTTTATGTAATTCCATTTGTTCACCTCCCATTGCTTATAAAATGTCACCTTTTTACCTCCCAAAATAAAAAAATAATTTTTCCCATTATATCAACCAATTCCTACCAAAAATCAGCTTAAATTCTTTTAATTAGTTAATTAAATCATTTGCATTCACTATGTCTATAAAATGATTTCATTATGTCTAAGAAAACTCTGGTCTCTTAATAAATTGGTAATTATCTATCGTAACACATTCATGATTATTTATTTTTTTAATTAATCAAAATCAATTTTATCCAACCTAAAATATTTAATTAAATTTAATAAATAAAATTAAATGTTATTATTATTTAGGTATAACTATTTTATATATCCTTCTCATCGATAGGAAAATGATAAAATCACTCGTTTATATGTGTGAACTAGAACCTCCATGTGGCGATAAGATTTTTAATACATTCCCACCTTACATGGATGGAAATAAAAACAGATTTAATTAAGATGTATGAAATAAATGATATAATTATTACTCCATAATCGGGACTTATTTTTTAAATTAATTTATTTTCATCCATAAAAAAGTGAAAAAATAACTTGTACATACGTATTGACTACCTTTTCCATTAAGGAATGTTATTAATTTTTCACCACTGAATATTATAAATTATTATAGATTTATGTTAAATTAAAAAAAATATAATACTTGTTATATGATTAAAATTCTATAGATTATTAATCCATGAAAAATTTTCAAGTACCGGAACCATCAAATGGAATCATGCATTGAAACCAGACCAGTTTTTACATAAATGTTCATTTGAATGAATATTTTTTTATAAAAAAGGAAAATAGGAAATTATTAATGAATGATACATATTAACTTACATATGAATAAAAAAATATAAAATATTGATAATACGTAAATATTTATTATATAGAACTTTTGAACCTGAAGAAATAAATATGGGAATTGAGGTAAAGGATTCATGTGAAAATATCATATAAATTAATGATTTCTTATATTGAACATTCGTCAAGTAAAATTATATGATAATTATCTATTAAACCATACATAGTTTTATTCTCTTATGTCTATTTATTGGGTTTTCATTTTTTCATTTCATTCTCCTCTATTTTTTATGTAAATTTTCTAAGAAAATATCTTTAGTAAAAGATTACCTTATTTCTTCTTTAGTCGATGAAATTTTTTTTCCTGGTCCAAACATATAAAATTTAGTTTTATGATGATTCTAACAATACATGAAATGTATAACAAAATTAATATTATCAAACCATGAATATATTTATAATGGTTTAAAAAGAATATTTAAATAAAATCATATCAAACCAATTTTCACTTTTTGTAAAAGTATGAAAAGAGTAATTTATTTTAGAATATAGGGTATAAAAGGATTTGTCAACTGTTAGGAATTTTATTTCATTTGAGTCGTAATTTATAATTTTCCAAAAATATTTCTATATAGAATATGTTTTAATATATGCTGATAATTTTTTTAAATTGTATCTATATAAAAAAATTCCCATGTTTTCTAATATAATTTTTAGTGATATTACAAAGGTATTTTTTTCATATATTCCCACATAATGTATTGATAATTATGATTCCTATGAGATATGATATTTTTCTTCCATACACTTTTCTAGATGAAATACAAATATTTTGATCTTAAGATGATTACATGAAACACATTTTCTTCCCATGAGTTAATTATGATATGATGAGATAATGAATACATTTATGATTCTATCCATATCATTTATCTAGATAGATTCTGATTATTTGTTCAGAAGTTGTTTTAAAAACACATTAATTTTCCAAGGGTTATGTAATGATGATATTATGATTTTGGTTGTATTTTTAGGAGCACATATATATGGATTTCATTTTGTGATGGGTGGGCCCGAAATTATACTAACCTATATTACATTTGGTAAATAATGAGACATCATTTGATAAAAAGGGCTTGAATGTTCATTGAACTATGTTTATTAAGATACATATCCCATTGTGATATTATTGGGAGTGAGCCTTGACTATGTAAATGATGGAATGGGAAGTAAACCCAATACCCTATGATATCCTTAGTAGTGAGACCATACAAATGAAATAATTTTATATTCTTATGTATATGAGATAAACATATTATTTATGATTACGATATGTGTTTCGTGATTGATTATTGATGATTACACAAACATTTGACGAATATATTATTTTCATAACAAAACCTTTTTCCATTATTCATGATTAATCATCATTTATTGATTGGGTATGACTTTAATAAGTTGCGATCTTGTTCTCAAAAACCTTTTTAGTGTGATCACTAGTAATAATTGAATGATATCTACTATATTTAACCATACTGGTAATTTGATCACCCTGTTTCTTATGGTTAAATATTCACCAGATTTTGAATAAAGTTCTTATGTATGAAATGAAATGAAAATACAAAAATAACCATTGAGAATAGAACACGACCCAACCCACCATATACCTGAACAGTGTTCCTGATCCCCAGGGGTGAGTTACTTGAACCCAATTAAAAAACAAAATTAGGGAGAAAAATTTAAACCCACATGAATTGATAACATGGCACACATATACAAATTGGAAAATAGGGAAAACAATAAATATTTTCCATAAAAGATAGTGGAAACCAAGAATCCCAATATTGTAAAAGAAATAAAGTTATACGTACAACCACAAATGACTAATAATATAGTAAAAAATTAAACCATGTGATAGCATGGTCAGACGTCCAAATTCTCACCAAAATATACACAACTCAACTAAGATAAATCATCTTTACCTCACTATGAAACCATTATTTTCCATATATTGAAAGGCCTAACTAGGTGTATGTATTGTTGATGGGGCGTGTAGGGTGTGAGCTAACAAGCTCTGTTGGGTCTCAACTAGTTGTTGCATATCATGTCTCTAGATAATATTCCAATAATGATAAACTATAATCAAAACAAGTAATTATACTAATTTATCTATTTTTATATGGAAATAATTGAACGACAATTTAATTTCCCCCTTTTCCACATTTCCAAATTAAGTAGGTAAATGAATATCAAATAATTTCACATACATATATAAATATATATATATATAAAGTAACACCAAATCATGCATTGCAGATCATATAAAATACCATACTTTAATAAAATTGCATTAAAAAAACATAAGCACAAGTAACATCATGTCAGGGATCACACTAGGTCTCGATAACTAACATATGCATTGATTCTAGAGATCATAGGAACACCCCATCAAGTGATCCTGCCTAATGTTATATCATTTTCCATGAAAAAAGATCCTATGGAGCATAGAAATATACCTTTATAGACCCCTCCCTCGATAATGTATGATAATTGTAACTATACCTTCCACCTAAGTACCTAAAAATTAATTTGTCATATATTTTCCAAATTAGTTCACCAAACATTTATTTGAGATCCATTACAACAAAACCATTTCATGAATGATTTGAACACCCATTAAATTTATCTAAATTAGAAAAAATATTAATTTTATAAAAAAACATTTAAACACACATAAAAAAAATCATTAAATCATTCCATCCCATTTAATAATAAAATTTCACTAAAATAGGAGAAAATCTAATTCCCAACACATTCTATTGATGGAAACACCTACCTCAAAACTCAGGATTGACTTGACCGCAAAGATATCCATTATAAGGAGGAATCGAACAATGAAAATGGAGTACATATAATCAATCTACACATCTTATAATTGACTGAAATTAAAAAAAGTGTTTGTGAAAAATTGGAAACAAAACATTCCTCAAGAACAGAGAACTGCCATACCATAACTAGTAACAAAATGGACCCGAAAGAAAATAACAGAATTGGTCAATATATAATCAAGAATAGACATCACCAGATGTAAAAAGATCACTTAACATGATGAAACAACACTACCATGATCAAATCAACAAAATAAATAAATGATTGATCACCCTAAGAGACACAATACAAGAACGATGGTGATTAGTCATTGAAAAAATCAATACATATCAAATGGAGGCTCCAAAATCATCTTATAAGGAATATAGGTCAAGAGAAAGAAGGTTTATGTAATAATTAAGTAAATTTTAAACATTTGATTCTGTAAATCTATAACTCACAATATTTTCAGGGTATGTAAACACTTTAAACATTGTGTTATCCACAGAGACCCCATAATCCAAAAAAACCATCACATTGTTATTAAAAATTGACATTTCAAATTTACAGAATGTCTAATTTGTAAAAATACAATATTCCTTTCACATTATGTAATATATTAATGACATATTTCCTGTTGATATTACACATCATTTACTCCAATTAAATTGAATATAAATCTCCAAGACACAACAAAAACTGAAAATTCTTACATGAAAACCCCAAACAAACTCGGTTGATCTCCAAACCAATGGAGAACCATATAAAATCATTAACACATTTATACATGAACTTAAACAATTATAACAATAATATATGTGAAAACATAATGTAAATTTTCTTAGAAATTTTTATCCATCCCCAGGAGTCCCAAGATGCGCCCAATTAAAGAAGAACATTATAATAAAGAATAGAAATACCTGTAATCTATTAAGGTGATGTTAGAAACAACCAACTATTAGAAATTTCATACACGGTAAGTCATGTGGATCAATAAATTCTACTAAATAAGTGAGGCTACATCTCCCTCATGAAGGACTTACACTCCCAAGTCAAATAATTATTTGATCTGTTCCTCTATAAAACTATAACCAACAATATAAACATCCCACGCTAGACATTCACTTGAGTGTCAAAAATATCATCTAGATTCTCAACAACAGAAATATATAACTCTAACTCTATATCCTCCCATATGAAAACATGATAGGGTTATGATGATATTTTCTATGTTTTGATATGTGGATAACATTATTAATTTATATCAACTGAGCTAGAAATGAAAAACAATAAGAAACATGCTAATGACGTTAAATGACCAAAAATGCTCCAAAATCTCAAGAAGCCAATATACCATATTACCCAAGATGATGATGAACCTTCCAAAGAGAAATAGTATTGAATAATTGATCACCTACAAAAAACTCTAAAGGTATATATGGTTTATCCTCATAAGAATTCTGTGAACCCTCTATTGTAATCATGTAATGATGTATATCTAAAATCATTAAGGACATCTCATGAACAAAAATTCATCCTACCCAAGAACCTTCTCCAACATCTTCCCAATAAAAATTTGTTCTTCAATAATGACTATAAAAATAAAATAAAGGATCCATTTTTATCGAAGACTGATAAATTTTGTTATAAAAAATCAACCAATATTATATAGTTATAAAAAGATCCACCAAATTATAAGACCTTATAATATATCATATCCTCAAAAGTCAAAATAATATACTTTGTATTACTAGCTATCTGTAAGTGATATGTTGTACTCAAAATAAACTAAGTCACCATCACCTCTTGAAGACCTCTCCACAACTTCAATGTAATTCTTGGACCACTATCTAAAACATTGGAAGATAGAAATCCATGTAAACTAACAATATCCTTCACATAAAACTTAATAATAGGTTCAAATTTTGTGTCATATTTTATTTAAACAAAAGGAGTTGAATTTGTAATCCTATCATTTACCCACAATGCTTAATTACTCCCACACGGATTCCATAAAAATACAATAAAAAATCCATGAATACTTCATCCAATTTTCAAACCAAAACCATTAGAGGTTGGAGAGATCCAGATGGTTTTAAATTCATAACCTTAATTTAATTCTAGGTGTAACAGTGGGACACATCATTAAAATTTTCATGAATAATTCCTAGACACCATAATTGTTGTATTTTTTCATAATACATCTTTATTGTGCCCAGATGAAAAACTGGATATGGAGAGAGTAAAACAAAATCGATATCCTCATAAATTCTAGGACAAAAACTGATCCCCACAACATATAATACAATATATAGAGAGAGGAAAACACAAAATGGTCTCTTCACCATTTAAGGTTTCACAAACTTATCGGAACTAATAATTTTCCAACTTAGTCTTCATAATTGACCCAAGTAGATATGATGGTAACTGGAAACTAGTTATAACCATACCAGAAACATCCTCATGAGCATCCATATGAAATAGAGAAAAAAATCCCTATAAGGTTTTATCCATCCTTAAATTCCAAAACTCCATACAATGGAACTTTAAAAACTATGATAGTCTTAAAAAAACTCAATTTCTCTTGCGTATAGTTGCTGTAGAAATAAAATAACTGATGTCATTACACCCACTAACACTGTATAATATTCAAGTCTTTGTGAGAAAAGATATATCACAAACTATTATTGTCCAATAATAATGTGAAACATTCTCCAAAAAGATAGTGGAGACAACAATTATGTGTATGAGTACATATATAGTTCTTTAAACAAAGAGTGGGGTAATTTGTTTATGTGTTTAAAGTTAGAGAAATCCCTAATCCACCAGATGATCATCCTTTATGAGAACGCAACCCAAACTAGTGCTAGAATCCTATAAAAACCCATATACACCTTATCTGGATTAGGTGAGATCATAATAGAATCCAATGTCCGAATTATTTTTAGGTTTTCAAAATAATATTTTTCACATTATTCATATATGAATTAAAACCATTTTTGGGTATGAGTATTCAATTTTGATTCCAAATTTTAGAAATCCTTGATCAAGTGTCAATAGATTCCAATAAGTCCAAGGAATCCTTGAATTTCAAATCCATTACATGATTCTTCCTATGAAAGGAAATATACACATTCTGAAGATCAACTCATATGACATGGTGAGAAATCACATTACACAAGAACATAATTTATTCAGTCCAGATTTTTTATTTTGTTAGCCCAATTAAGTTAAATATTCTAAGAGGGGGGAGAATCAGTGTATGATAGATTAAAACAACTGTCCCTTCAGATCTTGTTTCATCATTAACCAAAATAGACTTTTATCTTCTTCTCATAAAAATATGTTAACATAAATGAAATAATGCATGATACGCAATGATTTTTACATAGTTCAACCTCAGTTCGCTATGTCTAAGGATCAAACAAAAATAATGTTCTAATTTACCAAACCCATGGAGGCTTACTACCAAATTACAAGGATTTTGATTGATCACTTATAAACCCACACTCACTGCCTTTACAAGATTTAGGGTATACTAACAGCATTCCAAAGGGTCCCTCCCAATGTATATTTCTCTGGCACATTGCTACAAGAAAAGATTAAAATCTTCCTCCTCTTTTCCTCACTACTCTTGGAAGGGATTCACTCATGGTTTTTGTATTTATAGGTCCCTTCATTTAAATGATTTCACACATCGTTAGTTTTATTTAAGATTGGTGTTGAAGCCTAATTTTATTATTAAATAAAATACCTATTTGAGTCTGGGTAAAGGGATACCCATTACATAGCCTAAAGGCCCAAGGCCAAGTGGCCTGAATACAAGGAATGAAAGCCCATTTTTCCCAAGGACCCTGTGGAGATGAGTAATGCTATAGCACCACTGCTGCTATAGTTCCTGCTACAGTATCGTTGCCACCATAGTTCCCTGCAAAAATTCCTATACCGCTACAGTGTCATTGTATCAACATTTCCACTATGGCTAAATTACTTGCTACAGTACCCCCGAAATTCGACCCTCCTCAGATTTGATCCTGGGTATTTTGAAATCCATATAAGAGCATGTACCACTTGGGTACATGCTCATTGGTGTGCATCCTAAGTTGTTTATGGATGATCTATTGAAGTATCATTTTCATGTATAAATGAAATATATTTTTCATTATACAATTAGATTTCATAATTAACATTCACGAACTATTTTAGTCACTTTTAAAACGTCCTCAAGTCTTCTGTGAACTGTCTTGCATCGTGTAGCGTGAGGGCTTCATGAACCAGCACTATATTTCATGAACCTTCTCTACTTCCCAGATGAATTCTTCTTCTCAGAACCACATCTTCTCTCTAGACATCTGATGTCCCATGGAAAACCACTCATCTATAGAACATTCATCCTTTGTTTCATATAAGTCCTCTCAATACCCTTTTGTAAACATCCTTCACAGTCACCCTTCACAGAATTGCTTACCCCCAAAATCTCTGTTTGGAGGAATACCACCTCGTAAACTCTTTCAGACATCACTATATTATTCCCAATGAAATGATTTTTTCCATTTAAAATTGATATGTATAATAATGGGATTATCATTCCTTATATTGGAATATAGTTCTTTAAAGCTCTCTAATCCAGTATCCACAATGATTTTATCTGGTACAACATTCACTGTGAACTACTTTGATGTTATCATAGTCCCCTAATACTCTACAATGGTTGATCTCTTATATGATTGAATGCCCTACTTAGATCCCCAAATCACTAACTATTAGCTAAAATTGATGACCATCCTAAAAAACACAACCTTTCAATAGAAATTGTTGCCCTTTGTGCATAAAATATGCCTCCCATGAACTACTTTTCATTCAAAAACTATTTTTATTTTGTTATTGGTGTACTACGCTTCATGGTCCACATAGCACTATTATGAACAAATCCTTACATTTATGATTTACTTCACCATTCCACATATTCCATTTGAGGTCTATGAACAATAATTTTTGGTATGTGATAAACATTCTATAAAAACATCCCTTTACCAAAAATCGAACTCCCTATTGTGAGGCCATAAAATTTCTCAAATACAAGGAATCTATTTCAACTTGAATAAAATTATTCGAAAAATCCAAACCAATCTCATCTAGAGTCATCTATTATTATTATCAATCACAATCACACCCTAAAACACTGAGTGGATTCCTTGGGGTATTTTTCCCCGAAATAAATCAAATTCATTCCAAACATATAGTTACTCATTAGGATTTCCAAAAACAAAATCAAATGGTTCTCTCAATCACTCTATGTCATCAAATAAATAAAAAATTCATCAATGAAAAATATAAAATTGTGTCATGAAATTTATGGAATATCAGATTCATCAAATATATAAAAATTGTAGGATCATTAGTTTGAAAAAATTACATCACAAGTTATTTGAAATGGTTATACATTCTCTTGGAATACATTTTTAATATATCACACTCATAATATGTGAATTCATGTTTACCTGAACAAATATACATCATCAAAAATCAATATTCCCTCAATAACTGATAAAACTAATCTGCAAGAGGAAAATTATACTTTCCCTTAACCACTACCTGGTAAAACCTATAATTTTCTACACATAATTACAGTTGACCATATTCTTTCTTGGAAGACATAATTAGGGATTCCCATGTAATAAAATTAGGTAGAACAGAACCCTTCCTAACAAGATCATCCAACTGAAGCTTGAGCTCTTTTAACTCTATTTGTTCTATATGACTTGAAGGTGTCTTTTATGGTTATGTACCTAGAACAAAATAAATCATAAACTATACCTACACCTATTGAAAAATATTAGATAAATCATATGTGAAAATTGCCGAAAAACCCTAATCAATTGTGGTATGATCAAAAATAGGAGAGACCTCATCGATTCTAATTGCTACAGTAGAAAACAAACTCTTGATCCTTAGGTCGGAAGGTCCTTCATGACCAAAACATGGATCCCAATCTCCCTAAAAAATTAATGTCCTCTCTTTAGCATGATGAAATAAGAATTGTTGATGCAAAAAAGCTAACCATAGCAAGATTATCATCAAGATAATAAATTCTGATGAAGATATCAAAAACATATAGAATTTTGAAAAATAAAATTCTAGACAAACTCTGCATCATCTATTCATAGCGTATAAGGACACCAAAAATCATTATCCTTCATGTTCCCAAGAGGTGTCTCTAAATCCACAGATAATAACACGATTTCCATTGAAATATTATGAATATCAAAAAAAAAATATATATTAATGTATGGGAAGAACAAGTATCAAATAAATAAACCACTATTGAGTAATAACTAAAGATGGTACCTCTCACAATCACTAAACTGAATTGTACCTCTATTTTAAAATCATCTAATACATGAAGGTTCATAACTACTATGGCCAATGGATAGGGCCATATTTTATTTGAATCATATTACTTCCATGTAGTAGCCTTAGGATTTGAAGATCCCTTACTATATTGAGGTGTATACATATCCTGACCTAATCAGTGTAGATGAACACAATTCACATAACTGTTACAAACCATTATAGGTTATGGGAATGAATTTCTTGTGTTTCTAGCCTTGAAACCCTTATAGAAATTTATAGACACACTACTTGTTGTAAAAAGAGGTGTCAAATATTCTTGTGGAAAATAACCACCTCAACCAATACTATGATAATCTGGTCACATATTCATTTTCCCAAGAGAAAAAATGAGCCTACCACTATATGGAAGAGAATTGGAGGAATATCCAACCTCGCATTCCATATTCATTTCTTTCATCATATACCTACCCACTATCTTAGACTAGGTAGATAGATTCAGAATAAATTCATATGATCTAATATAATTTCACAAACCCAATATGTGCTTCGTATATTTCTGGTAGTCAATCATGACTTCCTCTGGTGGAAAATGAACAATCCCATCAAAATGATTGCTGAATTCCAGAAATAAATTCCATACCTCCTATAATGAGATAATCTTTATATACTTTTACATCATTATAGAATCTGTAAAAACAATAGGAAGAATTTATTCTTGAATGCCTACAATTAAATCTTTTGTGCCTTTCTTTCGATACCTTGAAAACCAACCATTTATTATTAGGTCCCTCATGCGAGAATGTTGAGCCCTTTAGCAGTATACTATCATATCTATCCAAGAATTAAAAAATCCAATCAATCATTTCATGATATTCCACCACCTCTTTATCTTCATTCAAACATTTATAGTATAGTGGTTTTTTTATCATACCACAATTCATTGTTTTATTTCACCCTTATTCCAATGTATTAAACTGGTTTTGTATTGGAAAATACATGTATAATAACAAATTGCACTCCATATATGATTTAGTTATTTTGTTATTAACACTATTAAAAAGGGAAATTTATCATGTTTTTATAATTACATTGTAGGTGGATGTTATTTGGAAACCCATGATGATATCCATAAAAAATGGGCCAATCTGCAAAGGATCTAAGAACATCATTGGACTAAAATGAATCCCTATAAAAAAAATTTGCTTCCAAATGGCCTGAATCTTTGTGGGAGCATCCAAATTCTAATTAGCTACATCTCATATTAACTAATATAATCCCAATTTATCCATTAAGAAGACCATAAATACTGATATATCCAACAAAATGAATCAGAACGGGGTCAAAACAATGCCTCTATATTTTGAAAATATCTCTATTATATACTAGATCTGCCTTACAACATTGCCATAGTGGTATAAAAAAGTCAAAAAACAACTCTATAGTTTTTTCGATGTGAATTAAGTCTGTCTGACTGGCCAAAACCATGGAGCAGGCGGATTCTCAAAATCAGGTTTCCCGTAAACACTTAAATCTTTTCTTTTAAATTTTCACCTTGGGAAAACTATTTTAGTAGTTAGACCAAGAATAATGATTCTTCCATTATAAATCCCCTATTTATTCCTCTCATAATCTCTAGAAGTTATGGAGGCTATGGGAAGTGCAACTTCCACATCTTCCTCTCCACTCCCATCAATTTCTAAACCTCTTGTGATCACCTTTGGAGGAATGTAATGTAATACCATGATTTGATTATTTAATATTTGGATGTTATTTTAAATACTGGATTTGTGTTTTGTTTTTCATCATCCTCTATTCATATTTTATAGAGTTATGTACTGGTATGTCATGATCAACTCGTATTATTTTGTTTGGGGGTACCCATTCATGTGATGTTTCATACACCGTTCACCACTTCTTTTCCCCCATTTTAATTGTAGTGTTTTTGTGGTTCATATTTTATAATTGAACTCACATAAACACTTTAATGTACAAGTACATTCATGTAATGGAAATATAATAAAATAACATACAACCCTGGAAAGCACATCATATTCTTCGTGTGTTGCCTCGGTGAGTTTCAGATATGAAGTTAAACACAAATAACACTATCCTTGGTGGTATCAGATGAATCATTGCGTGTTTAGGACTGAAAACTATGATGTATTCTAGTATATACTATGTAACATTCTTGTTCTAGGTGTTACAAACCAGGGACTAAAATATCATAATTATATCTCTTTAAGTGATGATGGATAAACATCAATATATTTCTCCATGTTGATCACATTCAATTAATTTTTTTAACATCCATTTTGTTTTTATCTCTTTCCTATTTTTTTCATATTAAATCATAAAACCCCATGTTTTCAAAAAACCCATTCCCCTTTTTAAATTTACCATCAGAACCTCATTTTGGAATTAATGATCTAAGGTTCCATTGAGAGACGACCTTGGATTTCTACAATACTGTAGAACTTCTAGTTAAAAATATACATTTAATTTGATGTGCTCAACTGTGCGATCAAATTTTGGCGCCATTTCTGAGGAGACGATATCTTGTTTTTCTTATTTATTTCCTTTTTTTCTTTTTTATTCATAATTATAACTCCTTTTAATATTCCACCACCCATTTTATTGTTTTTGTTTTAGGGTTTTGTTGTTATTTTTGTTTGTTTTTGTGTGCTCTCTCTCTCTCTCTCTCTCTTCCCTTTCTAACCATCCCTATAATTCTTCAATACAACATTTTCTTTTATTTTATCCATCCATTTTAGGGTATTTATTTCCTTCATCATCCAAAACATTCAAAAAAAACACACAAACAATCAATCAATCAAACTGGACATCATTGTTGCATGACAAGATCTGGTAAAGAAATACTACTTGAATTTTCCCATGAAATTGAAAAATCACTCCACTCACAAATAATGGAACTAGAGAAGCTCAATAAAGATACAATGAGGAACCCCTTGTGGAACCACGTGTTTTCCTAAACCAATCAAAAATCTAACCCATTCAAACCCAATAAAATATTGCTCAAATAATAAAAGCATAAATGAACTGACCACCCTGGAAGTGGAGTATGAACCATAATACATCTAATATCCTGAATAAGAATCCAAAATTGATATGAGATCAGGATTCATCCACCGACTCCCGAAATTCCATGGTCTTCACAGGGATGACCCTCACAAACATCACAATGAGTTTCACATAGTGTGCTCCACCCTAAAACCCTAAAATGTGTCTGAGAACCTAATTATGTTTAGGTCCTTCCCCTTCTCACTTGATGGTGTAGCCAAATACTGAATATAATATTTTCATTCCAAAATTAGGGGCTGGAATGACCTGAAAAGACCATTTTTAATGATATTCTTCCCTACCTCCTAAACATTATCAAATAGGAATGAAATTTGTGTCATTTGGAAATCACAACGAGAGACCATTCATGAATATTGGGAGAGATTCAAACAAATTTTCCCAAGCTGCCCCCACCACAAGATTAGTGTACAACTATTAATCCAATAATTCTATGAGGGACATAACCCCATAGATCATGGAATGATTGATGTTGCAGCTGGTGGTTTCCTAGTTGAAAAAACTCCTTCCGCTGCTCATGACTTAATAGCCTACAGGGATAAAAATTCTCAACAATTTGGTACATGAACTATTTCTCCATCCTGAGGAGTTCACGATGTATGTCATTAAAATATAGAACTAAATGTAGATGATATTATAGATGAGATACATGCCCTTAGAATTAAATTATCTCAAGTACATGGTAACTAATAATCTCCTCCGGTTTCATTGCATTGTGGAATTTTTTCTGAAAATATTCATTTTTGTTACCAGTGCCAACATCTTCAAGATTCACAAGATTCTTGTGTAGCCGTGTTCCTAGGGCATCCATTCCAACAAGAACCTCCCTTAAAGAAAGAATAATTTGGACCAAATCCAAACCATGGGTGTCAATAACAACCCCAATACCAACAAAGAATAAACTCAAGCTACCCCAAGAAGAATATGTTTCAACAGGGACATGGTGTGAAACATTCTTATCCTTCAACTTCTCAATGAAATCGTCCTCCTCCTCTCAAATCTGAAAAAAAGACTCGAGGATATGGTAATGAAAATGGAAACCAAAAGCTACAGTTCTAAAAAACCACACAATCATCTATTCAATACCTGAATACTCAAGCGGGGCAATTGGAAAACACCATCTGTGAGATTAAGATGCAAGGTTATAGAAAACTTCTATCCCAACCCATTTCCAATCTGAAGGATAAAGGTAATTTATATGAAGTTTCACTTTTTAGTGGTTATGAATTTTCTTATAATACTGATTCGGCACAATAGTTATAGCCCCTCTTGAAAACTCCCTTTCCCAAACCTAAAAACATTCAGGTAATGAAAAACTAGATAAAAAGGTTAATCAAATTATCGAGACCATTAAAATGAGAAATCTATTCATCTTATATACCCACAAATACTCTCTAAATCTAAGAAGAATTTTGATAATGATAATGATAAGGAAATAATGGATGTGTTTAAAAATGTTCCAGATAACATTTGTCAATTGGATGCAGTTAAAAAAATCCATCATTATGACAAATTTTATAAAGAGCTTTTCACCCATAGAAGGATGATGAAGGGGAATGAGAGTTTCAACATGGGCCTTGATTCAACCAGAAATACCAACCAAATGAAATTATCTGGGCACATTCACGATATCATGTACAACAGGGGAGACCATCTTTTTTGATATTTTTCAAGATATTGGTGCTTCCATTAATATAATGCCTCACTCTGTGTATACTTCTCTACATATTAGAGAGCTTCAACCAACTAGAAATTTCATGCAACATGCCAACTGGAGTACTACATATCCAATAAGAGTAATTGAGGATGTACTTGTAAGAGTGAATAATATCATCTTCTGTGCAGATTTATGAAGGGACCTAGAACACCCTGCGAGGGGAGGTGTGAATCAGGGTGTCAACTTTTTCTTTTTAACATTGTGGATCTTGTTCCCAAGTTAGTATGAACTGGTTATATCTGTCAACAAATTAAGTGCAATGATATGACACAACACTTTTACTTGGTTCACTGCAAAGGGATACGTCCAACGAGAATACCCATACAGTGTGTTGGTCATACCAAATTCCACTATTCTTTACAAGTTGTGGATTACAAAGGTTCAGGAATAGTCACTTTGTCCCAGGGTCACGGCCTGTAAAAATTTTCCTGGAGAGCTCATTGCATCCCTCAAGACACTCCCGTTGACTTATCCTTACTCACTGCCTTTGGTGAACTCCCAGTCAGTTTATAGACGTGAAGATATCTTCAATTGATTTGCATTGAAGTATTTTCCTCTACCTATCACGAGACTCTACTTGCATCGATGTCAGGAAATGATGCACTTGAACGCACTGAACCACTGAACCGGATAACCAAAACATGCAAACAGGTTTTACTAAAAATTGCATGAAACAGTAACTCGTTCCTCTCAAGACCGTACTATTATGCACAAAATTGTCCTTGTCACGTGGAAAAAAATTTCATGCAACAAATAATTTTTCGCGCAACTGAATCATTTACACGCTGCCTCAATTTTTAAGTGCAACTCTTCTTCCTTCCCATAGCCAAGAATATTTCATGCAAGCTGAAATTTTTTTCTCAAGCTGGAATATTTCGTGCAAGCTGGAATATTTCTCACAGCCCGGAATTTTTCATGAAATTCCATTTACGTGAACCTTTTATGCACATTAGCACTTGGATCTTTTAGTATTCATTATCCGTATGGAATGACGGGTTTCACCTCTTATTTATAGGCATCGTCAACCCCCACGCACAAAAACCATATTTGCATAAAAAACATCTCATTCGACGCACCATACTTTTCATTCCGGAATCTTTTTTCATTCATAACTTCATGGTTGTCGCACATCCCATTCCTTTTCAATTTTTCGATTTTCTGATTCCTCAACACCTGTTCTGTGAAAAACCACTCTCTATTATTTCACACACCACATTTTTTTGTGCACCCCACTATTTTTCACGCACACCGCTGTTTATCATAGACCATGATTATTTTATGCATACCCTGCTATTTTTTGCACACACTTATCCTATATCACACACCACTTCCACTTTGTGCGCACCTCCTTTTTTCAACAACCCATTCCTTCATTTTCCGATTTTCAAGTCAAAAAATTTGGCATACACTAGTGAAAAGTTCCACCTCTAATACTGTTGTCTACTTAAAATGTATGATCACTTTACTGGCACACATTCTGAACTTCCACTATGGATTGACATCCAACACAAACCATACTCCAATTCATGCATATAACATCCATGATTCCAACAATTTATACATTATTCAGATGGAAGCTACTAGAACTAGAGGACAAGATTCTCTCATAATTGGGAGGCCATTCCTCAAAACAGAAAAGACAATCATCAACATTCATAATGGTATGTTATCTAAGGATTTCGGTGGATAAAAGGTATGTTTTAACATCATTGAGGCTATGAAATTACTTTTTGAAGAGCACTACATTGTTCCTATCGATTCAAGGGAAGTGCTCTCAAAAGATGCACACATACACAATTCTCTCCACAACTGATACTCTGATTCATGTTCTTCTTCTTCATCCTTTGATGATTTGAGTTTCGAATCATGTTTTGAGTGTTTTGTGGGTTCTGAAAAGTGTAACTTTTGTTCTTTAATTGATGAGTTTGTTCACATTGTGGTACTCATGATCATCGATGATTCTGCAAATCCCATTTCAATATATTATCTATCCTTGGAGAATAAACCTGAGCAGATAGATAGTTTCATGGACATCACTGCCCCTAAACCCCTTCTCTCAATCTTAAAACAACTGGGGTTTGAACATAAACCACTTATAATTTAAAATATACGTATCATTAGGGTATTGACTAATTTCCTGTCATTATTTTCAATAACCACTCTCTACAGTAAGAATGAAAACTACTCATCCTTTTGAGAGAGTGTAAAAAAGGCAATAAGATGGACATTGGATGATATTCATGGGACTATACCGTCTATTTTTATGCACTATATACTTTGGGATGATGAGACTAAGCCCATAAGACAATATCAATGATGATTGAATCCCACAATCCTTGAAGTCGTAAAATTGGATGTCATTAAAATACTTATTACATGTATCATTTATGCTATATCTGATAGTAAATGGGTTATACTAGTTCCAATTGATCCTAAAAAATGAATAATAGTTGTATTAAATGAAATAAATGAATTCGGTCCATCATGTGTGCAAAACAGTTGGCGAGTTTGTATTGACTACCATCGACTGAATCAAGCCACGCGAAAGATCCACATTCCTATGCCTTTCATTAACCAAATGTTATAAATATTGGATTGTAAGTCCCATTATGGTTTTCATAATGGATATTCGGGTTATTTTCAAATCAATATAGCCACCAAGGATCTATAAAATACCACATTTACCTCTCCATTTGGTACATTTTTATACAGAAGGATGCCTTTTGGTCTATATAATGCTCCCGGTACTTTTCAGTCATGTATGTTGATTATTTTTTCTATGTACCTATAGAATTTCATGGGAGTTTTTTTGGATGATTTAACAGTTTATGTAACTTCATTATATGACTATTTTTCTCACCTAGGTTATATCTTCTTTCATCGCAAATAAAAATATCTTGTATTAAATTACTGTAAATTACATTTCTTGGTTAGATGGGGGATAGTTGCTGGGATTGTTATTTCAAAAGATTCCATTCAAGTGGATAAATCATAAATTGATTTAATTTCAACCCATCCATATCCAAAATTTGTTCTTGAGGTGTGATATCTCAGGGTTCATGATTTTTATAACTGCTGATTCATTAAATACTTTAGTAAGATCGCACTTCCCTTGTCCCGATTATTAAAAAAAGATTCAGTGTTGGTGTATGATAAAAATTGAGGGGATACTTTCAGTTAACTTAAAAGGACTCTCACATAACCTCTCATAATCCAAAGACAAAAGTGGGATCTCCTATTTGAGATTATGAATGATGCAACAAAATTTTTATTTGGTCCAATTTTATTATAAAGGGTTGAGAAGAATTTGGATTTCATTGTTTATGCCTCTCGTACCCTTGACCCTGCCCAGGAGAACTATACAACCACTGAAAAAAAAAATCTTTCTATTTTGTTTTCATTGGAAAAATTATGTTTATATCTTATTTGGTCATAAATTATTTTATTTTCTGATCAGAATGCCCTTCATTTTATCCTAAAGAAACCTGAAGCTAAACCCCACCTCATTCGGTGGATGCTCCTCCTCCAAAAGTTTAAACATTATAATATAGATAATAGAGGAGTGGAAAATATAGTAGATTACCACATTAGTAGGTTTTCCCCACCATTGGAAAATCATTTTGAATCAACCCTCCCTATTGGATAATTATTCCTTCATAAAAACCTTTGGGATGTTGTGGGAAATACCCCCAGGTATGCAGACATAGGGAATGTTTTAACAACATCTAGGGTCCCCATTAGTTTCATCACATTATAATCCCAGAGACATAAGGATGATTCTTGATGGTACATTTGATATGACACATACATGTATAGAATTTTTAGTGACTACGTTGTTCGTCGGTGTGTCCATGACCATGAGTTAACTTCTATTTTGTCTTTGTGCCACACTTTTGCTTATGGGGGTCACCTTGGCTCCCAATGCACAGCTCCATAAGTCCTTGACTCCGAACGTTAATGGGAAACATTTTATATGGATGACCATAGATTTTTCATATCATGTAGTCATTGTAAATTCATAAGAAATATCTCCAAAAATAATCACATGCACCCAAAACTAATGTTATTCTGTGAAATCTTTGATGTGTGGGGCATTGAAATCATGTGGCCTTTTTTAAAATCATTTGGCTTTTTTTACATCTTATTGGTTATTGACTGTGTATCTAAATGGGTGGCAGAAAAGGCCAATAGGACTGATGACTCTTGAGTGGTGGTTGATTTTGTGTGGTCCCAAATTTTCAGTAGGTTTGGTTTACTGAGATTCATCATTAGTGATCAAGGTTCACATATTTGAAATCACAACGAGAAAATATTTCTTCATATGTAAGGGGTTGTTCATAACGTCTCTACATCATATCTCCCCCAAACTAATGGACATGTAGAAAACTCAAATCGATAAGCTATGAAAATCATGGAAAAAATGGTACAACCCTATAAAAAGATTTGAGTTTATGTTTGGATAAAGTACTTTGGGCACACCATACAACTTTTAAAACCCCAAAAATAAATGTCACTGTATAGGATTGTGTTGGGAAAGTCTTGTCACCTCCATGTAGAGGTGCAACACCATGAATAATGGGAAATTAAACAATTTAATATAAATATCATTGATGCAGGTGAACATAGGAAGTTGCAGACTTAGGAGTTGGAAATAATTTGGCGTGATGCATCTGAGAACTCCCAAATCTAGGAAAAGAAAACATAAGAAATACATTAAGGAATGATTAATCTGTTGATGTTTTATAATGGTGAGAGTGTTCCCATGTATAATTCCAGGATAATTCTCTTCCTGGGTATGCTTTGTTCTTGATGGATCTATCGTTAAAATGTTACTAACGATTTTCCTTTTGGTGTTATATAGGTTTATCATGATAAGAGTGGATAAAGGATTACTGTCAATGGGAAGAGGCTCAAAAACATAAATAAATATTTTCCAAAGCATCTTGTGGAGGAAATACAACTCATAGATGCCACATATGACATCACATAGCAGGTTGTCCCTTTTCTCTACCATTATTTATCTTTATATTTATATTAAATAATTTTATTGAGGGAAATGTAAATTTTAGGTGTGGGGGAGGGTGATATATACCTATTAGGATTAAATAAATGAAAAAATATAAAAAAAATAAAAAATGTAAAAAAATTAAGTTTTCATTTTTTATTTAATTTTCTATATATTGCGTCTTAATTTCCTTTTTTAGATAAAAATTGATATGAAAAATGAATACCCAAGATCATTTTTCAGGATTGAGTCGATTGTGTGGAATATTCCATTGTTTTTGAAAAATAAATTTTAAATGAATGTTGATATAGAATTATTTTCTAGAATTTTTATTTTCAAATCATTCATATGTGTTTAATGGGTTTGTTAATCTCATGGATCATTTGAAAATACCAATATTTTAATACATTACCCGAGATACATTCTAATCCCTTTATTATATATTCTTTATTTTAATCACATTCATGTGAGTCTCGGGTCATGTATAGAATCTAGAACATTCCATTATTCTATTTGAAGCCATAAAATTTAATTATTCTACAGTCATGATAGAGTTAATTGTTCATTGAAAATCTATTTGTACAATTTTCCTCTATTTTCACCCACCTTTACATTTTATCCTTTTTAATCCTTAGAGTCCGTGAAATTCCCACTAGGTAGCAACATTAGAAGATAATTTTTCCCTACCTACCCATATCTTGTCTATATTATTATTTTTTCATCATGTGTGGGATAGCTGGTGTTTCCATGAGAATTATTGGGAGGGAACCATTGTCATGGGTTGATATAAAGGGTTCCTACACTTTCCGTAGTAAATGGGTTCACAAGCCATATTAAATCACTATTTTACACATGTTTAACTATATATCTCCAAAAAACATACAAATTAAAAAATTGTTGTTATGTACATTGAAAAAGAACAAAATAAAAGAAACAAATGGAGAAAATTGGATGTTTACCAATTATTATTCACTTTTTGGTAATGACCCATAGAGATGGAAAATGGAGAGAGTGAGTTAGAGGTTATACACATTGGGAGGGGTTGAGTGTTTATATTCATTGTAAACAGTTATTGAATTTGGGAAAAAATTTGGGTATAATAAATTAAACTCTCCTCCTATGGCTTCAATTTTTTAACATTAAATCTTACCAACCATTGAACCTCGGAACAACCTATTAGAAGTCATATTGAATAGAAGACATGTTTCTTCCAGTGAAGAAATAAGAATCATAAAAATCATATAGTAATATCATATGAATTTTGGGAAAAGAGATTAAATCAACTTTTATATGTTCCATGAGTTAGGATGTAAAATTTTATTGTGAGGTAGGTTTCCACGTGTTTCATGGTTGAATAAATGAAGTTGAACAAATTCAAATGTTAGAAAAGAAAAATACTAGGAAATTTATTCCATAAATAAGACATGATGAATTTTATTTAATAAATCATGGATGTTTTAACACATTTTATTTTAGAATGGTAAATTATCAGGATATTATACTTTCCTAGAGTAAAAATGTATAGGTGTTGGGGTATGATCATACCACGAAACACTGTTTTATTTCACACATATACCAATGTATAAAACTATTATTTTATTGGAATTTAATAAAAAAAAATTAACTCCATGTTTAATTCAATTATTTACTATTTAACACTTTTAAAAGATAACTGTTATTTGTTTTTATAGTTACATTTTAGGTGGGAGTGATTTGGATGACCAATGATGAAGTCCAAGAAAAATGGGCCAATCTGCACATTATCCAAGCACACTAGTGGAATAAAATGCATACCTATACAAAATCGTGGATCAAAATGGAATGAAACCTTCTTATAGGGTCAAAAATAATTATCTACATTTCATCTGAAGGAATCGAAGCCCAATTTGTCAATTAAGAGTCACATACTGATTGATCTTTCAAACAAAATGAATTTGTACAGGGTCAAAACATTCCCTCTGTATTTTGGAAGTATCTCTTATTGTATAAAATATATTACCACCAAATTTTACATTGGGGTAGAAAATGTGTCTCCCAATATCACTATAGTTTTATACAAATTGATTTAAGACTTTATGTCTAGAAAAAATGATACAAGATACTTCTCTAAATCCAAGTTCCCAAAACCACTTCCCACTTTTCATAAAAATTGGAACCTTCGGCCCCCTATTTGGGATGTTTGAACAAGGGTAAAGTTACAACTATTTTGTAGACATAAAATAGTTATCTCAAAATCTTTATATTTTCTAGAGGCTATGGGAAGTGAATATTCAACATCTTCCTCTTCCTCTCCTCCCTGGAATTTCTAAACACCCTGTGATCACCCGAGGAGGAACATGATTTAATCCCAAGAATTGTTTATGTAATATTTAGATGGTATTTTAAATTATAGGTCCTTGTGTTGTTTTAATAAACCACTATTCTTATTTTATTCTGTTATGTACTAGTACATCATGCACAACTTATATGATCAAGTTTGGGGGTACCCATTAATGTGATGTTTCATACACTATTCACCACTTCATTTTCCACAATTTAATTGTAGTGTTTGTGTGGTTAATATTGATTAATTGAACTCACATAAATATTATATTGGACATGTAATTTCATGTCATGGTAACACACTGAAATAACAAAAAAACATGGACATCACATCGTGTTCCTCATGTGTTGCCTCGTTGAGTTTCGGTTTTGAAGTCAAACACAAATCACTCAATCATCAGTGGGATCCTATTAATCATTGTGTGTTTTGGACTGAACCCTAGGAGGTATCCTAGTATAAAATAAGAAATATTATGGTTCTTTGTGTTACAAACCAGGTACTAAAATATCATTACCCTATCTATTGAAGCGATGAAGGATGAACATCACAACATTTCCCCATGTTGATCATATTCAATTACTTTTGTTAACATCCACATTGTTTTTGTTTCTTTACTCTTTCTTTTGGCATATTAAATCATAAAACCCCAAGTTTTATAAAGACCCATTCCCTATTTTATTTTAATAATCAGATTCTCATTTTGGAATTAATTATATATAAGGCTCCGTTGAGTGACGACCTAGGGTTTCTGCTACACTGTAGAAATTCTAGTTAAAAATGAACATCTAAATTGATGTGCTCGACAATGTGATAATTTATCATCCTATGAATACATTTATCAATATCATTATCCTATAATTCCTAGTTTTAACACAATAAATTAGTTATAATATTGTGTAAATTTGGGTCAACAACATGAACTTCAAGAATGGTGGCTTCAATTAATTTATGATCCATCTGAGGATTCTGTTGAGGATTTTCTACTTCACCCTCCAAAGGAACTCACAGAACACACCTCATAGGCATATAATTTCACTTTTAAATAAAAAATTTGATCTAATAATAAAAATATCATTTCATACTACAACCCTCATATGAGAATTTTATATTAAACTCTAGATATCAAAATAAGAGACACACATCCCAACATCACATGGTTACTTTAGTCTCATCATGATAAGAGTTGGATATGCACTAACCACAAGACACCAATGGTGTCTTCACAAGACAATATAAAATATACCAAACATCCCAAAAAATGACTCTAATGGAATACTGACATTGATACAAAATTGTAACAAACCTAACTTAATACTCGTTAAAAATTTTACATGACCCAACCCTTCATATACTTGATAGGAATTCCAATTCTCCACATGCTGGCGAAAAGCACCTAGGGATCAATTAGATGTTAGGGGTAATGATTTATCCTATTTAAAAGCATCAACATCACAGATATATAGAACATAGAAAATAATGAAAATAATAAATATATTCTATAAGAAAAAAACAAAAACCAAAAAACTAAATATTAGAAACAAACTCTAAGTATAGGTCTAACCATAATGGATGAACAAAATAGGAAAAAAAATCATGCAATAGCATGGCTAGAGTCCATCCATATCTCCACTAGGTTCTCAAATCATTTGATAGAAAACCATTCGACCATAAAGTGGATCCTTGTCTTTCCGCACATCGAATTACCTAACAACCATTATATACCACTGGAGGGGTGCATAAGGTGTGAGGTAACAAGATCAAAAGGTCTCACCCAGGTGTTCCATATCATGTATCTGAATAATATTCCAATCGTGATCAACTATAAAGAAAACACTTCAGGATTATAGTTTAATTTTTTTAATATCATAATCATCGAAAAATAGTATAATTACCCATTTCTCCACATTTATATACAAATAATGGAAATATGTTTCCAAGAATTTTATATACATATATCAAAATATATATATAATTTAATACCAAAGTATGCATCCCTTATCATTCAAATCCATATTAGTATAAAAATTGTATAATAGAAAATCAGAAGAATAGGTAACATCATTCTATAGATCACTGTTGGTTAGGATATCAAGGTCCCTCACAACTATCCTTGAAAATCATATATGCATCAAGAAACCAAACGAATGAATCCAGTCAAGAGAGTAGAGGAATATCCCAGTAAGTGAACCTCTTCTCCCAAAAATAGGTCTAATAAGTCCCTGGAACAATATTTTTAGGAAGTATAGTAAATACCTAGGAGAAAAACCCCAACAATAGACAAGACATATTATTATATCATCCACCTATGTACTCAAGTCTTCCCATGTTCTCTATTTTCAAAAATAGTTCATCAATCAAATTTTTCAAACCATACATTGAAAACCATTTCACAAAACCATTTCTAAATTATTTTATTACTACAAATACATGAAAAAATCTTTTATAAAAACCAAGTTCCACAAAAAAAATAATCAGTCAATCATATCATTTCATTTAATAATATAATGTCATGACCCAACCTGTCAGGTCTTGATCCACGACTCCCCTAGCCCACCTCCATAGGCTAGGGGATAAAAACAAACACCAAGTAAGATATCACACACAATGAGGACTTATCTTAAATTAACTGTATGCACACACCTAGAAAAACCTCCATGAATAGTTCGAAGATATATTAATATTGAATTGAAATGCTTGAAAAAATCTATCCCAACCAGAGTAAAGTAGAAGTACTAAAATGGTGCAAACATGGCCCCCCAAAAGATAACTACAAAAGCATCCAACCAACCCTAAAGGAGGAGATCAATCTCAAACACCTGTTATACATCACCTCGTACAATCTTTGGTGAAAACCATGGTCAGTAAAAGATACAATACATGTGCGGTAAAATCCCATGCAAGGGTGAGCATAATAATACTGATTAGGAACCCCAAAATCCAAAACCAAAAAATTTAGTAATTTAAGGGAATCAGTTTAGATGACCCATCCCGAGGGAACCCAAATGAGATAGAAGCTCTATATCATTTGGGTTCACGAGAATATATTACTAGTCATATCAAAGTCCCTTACATGTCAACAATAAAAAACATGTCACGAGGATCTCCAGAACACAACTAGAAATACTCATCACCATATCAATGTATTATCCTACTAAACATAGACATTCCATGGCTATTAACTTGAGGGTTAAAGAAACATTCACAATGATATCATGAGGTACCGACCTCATTGATAGCAATAATAGTCAAGACATCCCCAAAACCTTCCGAAACGAATGTTGGAAAGCATCGGTAGCTTGAATTTGATTATCCAACCACACCATTCTAGATAGAACTATTTTGAGAGATTACACTCCATCGTTAAAACATACTAATGAAAAATCCCATCCAACCTTCATGATACCTATCCGTGAGAGCAAGTTTGATGGAAAACATCACAGAAGAAGTCACCCGGTGACTAAACTACCTCTAACTTCTCAGGTATGGGATCCCATATAGGATCTGTTTGGGGGAAACCTAAACTACGGATGGAACAAAGAAAATATATTCGGGTATCACATTACAAACTGAATCAGGAACAACATTCCTTATAAAGGATCAATTCTTGAGTTGTGTCAATCCCACTGATACTGATAAATCCACCAATTAACACATAGAATGCACCATAGAAAACCGAATGAACAGATATTGATACACCACTAGAGGGTCATCTCATAGGGCTCACTGAGGATTCGTCCCATAATGGAACATTCTGGTTAGAGGATCAATGACTTCATAAATGTTGGTCACATAGTTCTGAGAACTCCACCAGGTATACATGAAGGGATGTGGGGATCGCATCAAGACTCTCATGGTGAAGCATGCTCAAAATTAGATGAGTCTTCTGTCAAAAAATATTGAGACAAATCACTCTAAAAAGTAGGAATGCACCTGCACTATACATGTGGAACGAAGTTGAAGAGGGTCATAGTTTGGTAAAGGGTACGTGATATTGGAAATCTTAATAGTGGTCGAAAAGGGTCATAGATCGGTGATGGGTATATGATACTAAAACCCTTGTACCTAAAGGACTAGGTGACCCACTCAACCCACTAATAAAAATTTCACAAATAGGAACCATGGGTACCCACTCAACTCCCCTAGTCATGATGTTTCCATCTGAAACTAGGGTGAACCACCCAACACTTCTAGTATTAAAATTTCCAAGAGATCGTGGGGTCCCACACAACCCCATTGTTCAACATCGCTAACTGTAGAAACCCATACAACGTCTCCTTCACACTGCATCTCTTAGGCCCAAAATGTAACATCCCAAGTATGTAATGAATAATAGATATTATTATCTAGGTATATTTTTGAATTAGATAAGGTTTTAGATTCTTAAAATGAGAATAAATCCAATCTTAAGCATGGAATACACTAATATTTTTAAAAGATCGTTTTATTGCCTTTTGATGGGAAACCATTTTTAAATAAAACTTTTGGGAATATTTTATACCTTATTTGTGAAAATAAACTTATTCTTTCTGATATGGACATTGAAATTTACCTTGGGTTAATTTTTGGTTTTTTTCTGACAATGTACATTTTTAATGAATAGTGAAAAATACTGCATTTTACATCAAAACTTCTTTTTTATATAATTTAATTATATAGCTAGATTATCATTCTAATTGGTCTTAAAGTGTAATTAGAATATACTGTTATCATTTAATCCAATGGTGGTCATTAGAATGAATTTCACTTTGGATTTGAGCATAAAAAAGTGCCAAAATGTTCATAGATATTGTTTCAAAAAAACCCGCTATTTGTTTTGACAACCGGAATTATTTTTAAATTAATTAATGCAATGTTTGTTCTTGGAATTTGATAAAATGGATTCCATATTTGGAATTAAAAGGTACAAATTATTTTATTAAGACTATTTTGTTTTTGGACATTATGAATAGTAACGACGGTAATTATCATTAGATATCTAGATTAATTAGTAATCGGGTAGTTAAGGATAATAAAATAATATCATAATAACAAAAAATGACCCCAACATCTGTCATAATGATACTGGTTGTGTCATGGCCGAACATGGGATTACTTTTTCCAAAATTTGGGACCCCATGGAATCACTATTGGGTGAAAGTGACAATTTATCATTTTATTTTTAAAGAAAGGATAATATCACTAAAGAATGTATCACCCGAGTAAAAAATTTTTAATTTTGTCTACATAAATGATCTCTTAGACTATAAAGATTCATTTTAAAGCTAAAAATATTTAATACATAATAGTATTTTTTATAATTTTTAGACATTAAATTATTTAAATTATTTATGACATCTTGATGATGCAGCGATTACATCATTAATGAACTATTTAAATAAAATGACAAGATAATGTACAATATAAGACATACACTTTTCAAAGACCTATTGGATGGGTATATTTTGAACCCTTATCACCTTATAATAGAAATATATCAATGTGGGACCTTTAAAATCCAGAACTCATTTTAATATAAAGTGTTATTTTATAACTTTCCAAGAGTTCCCCTCCTCTCCTCTTATAAAAGGCCCCCACCTCTACCACTTTACCCACACCTCTCAAGCATTTGGCTCGGCCAAACTCTTCTCATTTCATCTCTTCACATCCCTTTCTTGATCCTAGAAGCCTTACCATATGCAGAAATCACTTCAAGAAACCATTTTGGTTCAAACCAAGAAGAGTTACCCGATTTAAAGGTAATGTCTTCACTTGTGTTATTTTGTTTTATTTTTCTTCTCCAACCCCATAAACGGTTTGTATTTACTTAATTTGTAACAAAACCAGTATCTTAAATATAATAGGATGTTGTTATAATACGGATTTGAGCTACACATACACACTCATACATCTAATGGTTAAAAAGCATACTGTTTCCGTGGATGGAGAATTTCTACCTCATGAAACGATGATTGTTCAATATTCTTATAACACCTTCAAAGGTGGCCATTAATACATCAATATATTTATATATGATTTAAAATATGTTTATTTTTTCCTTAATCTTATTTATTTTTCATTTATGAAATACCTTTAGGGTTTCCATTATGGGTAAACGTGATATCTTCATTTTAGGAAATGCGGACTATCGCCCCCTCAAAGTGATTTGATTTGTTAATACCATATGTTGGACATATAATGGATGGAGTTATTGATATTATATATAATATTATACTGGAATTTTAATATACCTTTATGTCATTATTATTCCATTCCATAAAATATGAAAATAGAAATGAAGGTAGTGTTCATGCGTACATACGGCTTAACGTCTCCATGAATGATGCATTTCATTTATTTCCTCTAAATGTTATGTAATATTATAAATGCATGTATATAATGGATATATATGATATATATGATATCTACATCATGAATATAATTCTGGATATAATGGATACATGAACAACATGTAATTATAAAGAGTTAATTTTTGACTCAATTACCAATGATTGACAAAACGACCATTATTAACATAAATAATTACATAGTGTTCATAACATGGTAATAAGTGATATAAAAGGAATAATTAACTTGAAAAAGGTTCTTAAGAAAGTAGAAATTAACTGATTTTTATTATTCTGGAGATTAAATAATGATCGAGTCATGTCAGATACGAGGTAAGAGACATTGTCTCAATCTCCTTTCATTAAGGGATATTTTGTTTTATACACAACTTCCTTTTATATAGTGTATAAACCCCTTTGAATTTCACGTCTATTCAAAAGGAATATTTTTTATACGAACAATTTTACTAAATGACAAAAGGAATGTTTTTTAGTCATACATATGCGGCGACAATGACTTCTCCGCCTCCGTGACCATTATTTGAGTTTCGGCTTACTCTACAAGCTATAACTTTTTTTAAAATTAAAAAAAAACATACCATGTTTTACTTTTCTTTTATTTTTGTATCGAAAATGGTTTTCATAATTTTTTTACTATATAAATGTGTTGTATTGATATATTTTGATTGAAATTCTGAAATGTTATGTTTCGTTTACGCATGTTTTATATGATACAATAATATTATGGTTCTTAGGCATTGTTATGAAGACGGGTGGTTCTGTGATAAACTAATGGTGGGTGAGCCTGATATAGCTCTCCAATGCATTGGGTAATGTGAAAGGGTTAAATGTAAAGGTTTCCCTGAAGAGATTTAGTGAATATACTGTGATGGGTATTCCAAATGTAACCCTGAGGGTTACTCCCAACCGAAGAATGTTATGAATTCCTCAAGTTACCTTTATGTCTTATGATTTTTATTATTTATTCATGATTTGATGAGGTATGTTAAAATGCTTATGTTTTATGAGTAATGTATGATTTCATACATGGACTAATGTTATCATCTCGTACTTTTATATCCCTTATTGAGCTCATTATGCTCATCCCATGTTTTTGAAATGTTTTTCACATGTCATGGGAAGGGTAGATGATGTGATGATAGTGTCAAGGAAGTGTCAAAAAAGAATCTATGATTTTTTTCAAATATGTTTCCGTTGATGGGAAAAATGAGTACTATATTTTATGTAACCACCTCTTTAAATGTGGAATATAATGCATGATTTATGATCTAATTCACTAAAACTATAAACCTAAAAAGATCCTCAATGTGTATTCTTGAAATAACTCAAGATTAAGTAATTTTTAAGGCTGGGGCCTTATAGTTGGTATCAGATGTCGGTTTAGATATCTTTAGGAGTTAGAATTATATTAAATGATTATCCAAAAATATTTTTTATGGTAAAATTGAAATGATATAGAATTTGAAGATTACCATTTTTCTTCATCTAAGACATGTTTGTTCAAAATGGTTTTCCACAGAGGAAACAGGGAATCAGTGCTAGGAAGGCATACAGAAGGAAATGGCCTTCCGAATCAGCATCCTGAGATGGTCGGAATTGGAACTGAATAGTTTGTTGCTGTAATGGAGTAGTTGACTCAAGCGATAAATGGTGGTGGTATCCATGCATGAGATCAGCCAGATCAACCGCAAAGGAACATGTCAGTGGTGGAACATTTCATGAGGCAACATCCCCCATTATTCAGGGGATCATCTAACCATGTGCTAGCTGAATGGTGGATTAAAGCACTGGAGAAGATTTTCGATGTCATGGGGTGTTCAGACAATCAAAAGGTTAGTCATTCTATTTACCATTTGGAGGGTGAAGCAGATCAGTAGTGGTCAATGGTTAAAAATATCAGGGACGCTAATGAGATTAATTCTCTCAACTGGGATGAATTCAAAGGTATGTTTCTTGAGAAGAATTTTTCTATCGTTGTTCGACATAGGATGGTAAAACAATTCTTGGAATTAATGCAAGAGGATGACTCAGTGGCTGCTTATGAATAAAGGTTCACTCGATTGGAAAGGTATGCTCCAAATTATTTCTGAGACCTTGATAGTAAAATAAATCGTTTTTACTCAGGATTAAATCCAAAATATCGAAGTGCCTTAGCTTCACATGAGATCAAGAGTTATGAAATGCTTTTTTGATGTGCTAAGAATGTGGAAATGGAGTTTTCCGATGATCAAGTGTTCTATAAAAACCAACAGAAAAAGAGACTGAGGTGGTAGGAGAAAGGGAAGAATTCTTTAAAAAGGTCTGATGGTAAGAAAACTATGTTTCCTATTTGTGATAAATGTGGTAAAAGCCGTGATGGGGAATGTCTTTTGAATTATGGAAAGTGCTACCGATGTGGTAAGATGGGCCATAAGGCTCAGGATTACACTGAAAAAGATCAAGGTGATGGTAAGACCAAATTTGATTTACAAATAGTGAAATATTTTATGTGCAATGAGATGGGTCACTAAGCAAACGAGTGTACAACAAAGAGTTTGAGTGATGGGAAGCAGTTAGACTACAAGCAGAAAGGGGTGGTGAAATCCTTTGCAACTACTTCAGTAGATGTTGGGACATCAGATGAAGTGGTATCAGGTACCTTGTTTTTTTCAGATTATGCCAGTGTCCTGTTTGATTCAGGCTCTACACATTCCTTCATCTCTAAAAACTTGTCTAGTAAAATGGGAATACAATCTCAAGAAATGGGTCATGAACTTGTGGTAAAAACACCTGGGGGAAATGTTGAGGCAAAAAGAATATATAAGAATCTTCTTATACTTATCTGTGGAAATAACCTACTTTAAAACATTATTGTTTTACCTCTAGTAGAGTTTGATGTTATCCTGGGTATGGATTGGCTCTCTGTTTACCATTCTAAGATTGATTGTAGAGCTAAACAAGTTTCTTTTCAGAAATAATTTCAGTTATTGTACATGAATGAACCCTTATTGTTGATAACATATCAAGAGGCTGAGAAACTTGTAAAAGATGGAAATGAATGTTACCTTTCACATATTGTTGAAAACAAAGGAACTGTTCAGATTAATGATGTGCCAGTGGTAAATGAGTATCCTAATGTTTTTCTTGATGTGTTTCCTGGAATAATACCTGATTGAGAAGATGAATTTACTGTTGACTTAGTTTCTGACGCTAAGACAATTTCAAAACCCCCTTATCGAATGGCTCAAATTGAACTTTTAGAGTTGAAGGAGAAATTGCATGATTTATTAGCGAAAGGTTTCATTCGACCATGCACATCACCATGGGGTTCCCCTGTCTTATTTGTTAAAACAAAGATGGTTCTATGAGACTTTTAATTGATTATAAATCCTTGAATAACATCACTGTTAAGAAAAAATATCCATTGCCTCATATCGATGATTTGTTTGGTCAGCTCTAGGGAGCTCATTATTTTTCAAAGATTGACCTGAGATCGGGGTACCATCAGTTGATGGTAAAGGGTGCAGATATTCTGAAGACCGCATTTCGTACAAGATATGGCCATTATGAATTTGTAGTAATGCCTTTTGGGCTAACCAATGAACCTGATGTATTCATGGACCTTATGAATATAATTTTCCATGAGTTCTTGGATAAGTATGTGGTTGTTTTCATTGATGATATTTTTCTATTTTCTAAATGTAAAGATGAGCATGAAAGGAATTTAAGGGTTATTTTGCAAACCTTAAAAGAAAAGAAATTTTATGGGAAATTCAGAAAGTGTGAGTTTTGGTTGCAACAAATTTCTTTCCTTGGTCACATTGTTTCTAAAGATGGGATAAATATTGATCCTGCAAAAACAATGGTTGTTGATGAATGGACAAGACCCACAAATGTAACCAAGATTTATAGTTTTCTTGATTTGGAAGGCTATTACCGAAGGATTGATAGAAATTTTTCCCGGTTATCTAGTCCAATGACTATGCTAACTCAGAAGGGTGTTAAGTTTATCTGGACAGAAGAATGTGATGATTGTTATCAGGAACTGGAAAGAAGATTGGTGAATTCTCCAGTTTTGAAACTACATTCCAGGAATGGGGAGTTTGTTATCTACAGTTATTCTTCATTTAAAGGACTTGGTTGCATCCTAATGCAGAATGATTAGGTAATTTCTTATGCTTCACGTCAGTTGAAAACTCATGAGGTAAATTACCGTACACGTGATTTGGAATTAGCTGCTGTTGTTTTCGCTTTAAAATTTTGGAGGAATCATTTGTATGGAGTAAAGTGTGAAATATATACTGATCAACAAAGTTTAAATTATATTTTCACTCATAATGAACTGAATATGAGATAGAGGAGATGGCTGGAATTTATTAAGTATTATGATTGTACAATTCGTTATCATTCCGGAAAAGGAAATAATGTGGCTCATACTTTGAGTTGAAAAAATAATGCTTCATTAACAATGTTCTGTTTGGAACATGATCCTTTTGTTATGGATTTGATGAAATTTGGCATAGAAGATGTTGGTGCAGGATGTCCTTCTTTTTTGATTTAGGTATCAGTGAAATCTTCTCTATCAGACAGAATTAAGCAAGCACAGAAGCAAGATAGTGAGTTGCAGAAAAAGGTAGAGCTGGTTCAGAAAGGTAAGTTGCCTGAATTCAATATTGATAATGATTGTGTTTTGAGATTTGTGAAGAGATTGTGTGTGTCGTGTGATTCACATTTGAAGTGTGAGTTGTTATGTGAAGCTCATAGTTCTCCATTTTTAGTTCATCCAGGAAGTACTAATATGTATAGAGATCTTCGGGAGTATTACTGGTGGGATGTAATGAAAAGAAACATTACTGATTTTACTATGAAGTGTTTGACTTGTCAACAGTTTAAAGCAGAGCAGCAGTTACCAAAAGGGATGCTTCAGACTTTACCAGTGCCAGAGTAGAAATGGGAGAATATATCAATGGACTTCATTGTGGGATTGTCGAAGACACCTTGAGGTAATAATGCAATATGGGTTATTGTTGATTGCTTGACTAAATCCACTCATTTCCTTACTATACGAGGTAATTTTTCCCTAGATAAACTTTCTCGTTTGTATATTAAAGAGTTAGTCGGTTACATAGAGTTCCCTTATCCATTGTATCAGATCGTGTTCCCAGGTTCACTTCTATCTTTTGGAAAAGCCTTCAGAAGTTGTTGGGTACTAAATTAAATTTTAGTACAGCTGTTCATCCTCAATCAGATGGGTAGTCAAAACGAACGATTCAGGCTTTTGAGGATATGAAACATGCATGTTCGATGGATTATCAGGGAAGATGGGACCAACATCTTTCTTTGGTTGATTTATCTTATAATAACGGTTTTCATTCCCGTATACAGATGGAACCATTTGAGGCATTATAAGGGAAGCGGTGTCAAACTCCAGCTTTTTAGGATGAAGTAGGTGACAGGAAGTTGATGGGACTAGAATTGGTTGAAGAGTTGGAAGAAAAAGTTCAGCTGATACAAAAACACCTGAGAACAGCTCAAAGCAGGCCGAAAAGTTATGCGGACAATAGGAGGAAGGATCTCTCTTTAGAGATATGTGATCATCTTTTTCTCAATGTTTCACCATGGAAAATTGTGATGTGATTTGGTAAGAGAGTAAATTTGAGCCCAAGGTTCATTGGACCATATGAAATTCTGGATAGAGTCGGATTAGTTTCATACTGAGTGGCTTTACCTCCGAGTTTATCTCAGGTACAAAATGTTTTTCATGTTTCAATGTTAAGGAAGTACATGCCAGATCCATCTCATGTTTTGAGTCCAAAGGTAGTCCAGTTGGAAGATAATATGTCTTATGAGGAACAATCGGTCCAGATTCTTAACCACAGGGAGAAAGTGTTGTGGAATAAGGTGATTCATTAAGTAAAGGTTTTGTGGAAAAACCACATGATTGAGGGGGAATGATGAGAATCTCAAAATGCAATGAAGGAGAAATACACCCACTTAATTCAATAAGTAAATAAATTGTGGGGACACAATTTTCAAAAGGGGGAAGGATGTAAAATCCCAATTAGGTAATGAATAATAGATATTCTTATCTATGTCTATTTGTGAAGTAGATAATGTTTTATAGGCTTAAAATTAGAATACATCCAATCTTAAGCATGGAATACACAAATATTTTTAAAAGATTGTTTTACTGCCTTTTGATGGAAAAACATTTTAAAATCAAACTTTTGACAATTTAATTATCTTTATTTGTCATAATAAACTTATTATTTATGATTGGGACATTGAAATTTACCTTAGGTTAATTTTTAGTATTTCTCTGACAATGTTCATTTTTTAATGAATATTGAAAAATACTGCATTTTACATCAAAACTGATTTTTCATATAATTTAATTATATGGTTAGACTACCAGTTTAATTGGTCTTAAAGAGTAATTAGAATATTTTTTAACCATTTAATCCAATGGTGGTCATTATAAATAATTTTACATTGGAATTTGGCATAAACAAGTGCTAAACTTTTCATAGATATTGTATCAAAAAAACCCGCTAATTGTTTTGAAAACAAGAATTATTTTTTAATTAATTATTTCAATTTCTTTGATTGGAATTTGGAAAAATGGATTCCATATTTGGAATCATAAGGTCCAAATTATGTAATTAATACTCTTTTTTTGACGTTATGAATAGTAACAACGGTAATTATCTTTAATTATCATGATTAATTAGTAATCGGGTAGTTATGGAAAATAAAATAAATTCCTAATATTAACAAATGACCCCAACCTGTGTCCTAATTCTACTGGTTGTGTCATGGCCGACCATGGGATGCCTTGTGACAAACTTTTGGACCCCATGGAATCACTTTTGGGTGAAAGTGACACTTTATCATTTTATTTTTAAAGAAAGGAGAATATCACTAAAGAATGTATCACCCGAGTAATACTTTTTTAATTTTGTCTACATAAATGATCTCTTGGACTATAAATATTCTTTGGAATGATAAAAATATTTACTATATCATAGTATTTGTTTTATAATTTTTATACATTATATTAATCAAATTATTTATGACATCATGATGATGCATCAATTACCTCATTAATGAACGATTTAAATAAAATTAAAAGATATTGTAAAATCTTAGACATACACTTTTCAAAGACATATTGGATGAGTATATTTCTAACCCTTATCACCTTATCTTTTAAATATATCAATTTGGAGCCTTTAAAATCCGAAACTCATTTTAATATAAGGTAACATTTTATAACTTTCCAAGAGTGCCCCTCCTCTCCTCTTATAAAAGGCCCCAACCTCTACCTCCTTTCCCACACCTCTCAAGCCTTTGGCTCAGCCAAACTCTACTCATTTCATCTCTCCACATCCCTCTCTTCATCCTATATACCTTACCTTTGGAATAAATCTCTTCAAGAAACCATTTTGGTTCAAACCAAGAAGAGTTACCCGATTTAAAGATAATGTCTTCACTTGTGTTGTTTTGTTTTATTTTTCTTCTCCAACCCCCTAAACTATTTTTATTCATTTCTTTTGTGACAACACAAGTATCTTCAATATACTAGAATTTTTTTAAGAAGTATTCTAGCTACACTTACACACACCTACATCTAATGATTAAAGAGCATACTGTAACCGTGGAGGGTGAATTTCTTCCTCACGAAACGATGATTGTTCAATATTATTCTAACACCTTCAACGGTGGATATTAAGATGTCACTATATTTATATATGATATAAAATATGTTTATGTTTTACTTTAGATTATTTATTTTTCATTTATGGAATACCTTTATGGTTTCCATTATGGGTAAACGCGATATCATCATTTTAGGAAATGCGGACTACCGCCCCCTCAAAGTGATTTGATTCGTTAATGCCATATGTGGGACATATAAAGGATGGAGTTAATGATATTATATATAATATTATACTGTTGTTATAATATACCTTTATGTCATTATAATTCAATTCCATAAAATACTAAATAGATATGAAAGTAGCGTTCATGCGTACATACGGCTTTCCGTCTCCAAGAATTGTGCATTTCATTTCTTACCTCTAAATGTTATGTAATATTATAAATGCTTGTATATAATGTATATATATGATATATATGATATCTACATCTTGAATATAATTCTGGATATAATGGATACATGAACAACTTGTAATTATAAAGAGTTTATTTTTGACTCAAGTACCAATGATCGACAAAACGACCATTATTAACTTAAATATTTAAATAGTGTTCATAAAATGGTAATAAGTGATATAAAAGGAATATTTAACTTGAAAAAGGTTCTTAAGCAAGTAGAAATTAACTCAAGTTTATTATTTAGGATATTAAAGAACGATCGAGTCAAGTCGGATATGAGGTAAGGGACTTTTTCTCAATCTCCTTTCATTGAGGCATATTTTGTTTTATACACAACTTTCTTTTATATGGTGTATAAATCCTTTTGACTTTTACGTCTATTCGAAAGTAATATTTTTTATATGAAGCATTTTACTAAATGAAAAAAGGAATTTTTTTTGTCAAACGTATGCGGCGACAATGACTTCTCCGCCGATGTGACCATTATTTTAGTTTCGGCTTCGTCTTCATGCCATAAATTTTTTTAAAATGAATAAAATAAATACCATGTTTTCATTTTCATTTAATTTTGTATTGAAAATGGTTTTCATACTGTTTTTATTATATACATGTTTTATATTGATATCTCGTGATTGAAATGTGTAAATGTTATGTTTCCTTTAAACATGTTTTATGTTATACGATTATGTTATGGTTTTGGGGAATTGTTATGAAGATGGTTGGTTACGTGATAAACTAAGGGCAGTTATGCCTAATATAGCTCTCCAATGCATTGTGTAACAAGAAGGGGTTAAACGTTAAGGTTTCTCTAAAGAGATTTAGGGAATATACTGTGATGGGTATTCCAAACATAACCATGAGGGTTACTCCCTATGTAAGAATGTTATGAATGCCTGTAGTTTACTTTATGTCTTATGATTTTTATGATTTAGTCATGATTTGATGAGGTATGTTAAAATTCTTATGTTTTATGTGTAATGTATGATTTCATACATGGACTAATGTTTTCATTTGTACTTTTATATCCCTTACTGAGCTCTTTATACTCATCCCATGTTTTTGAAATGTTTTTCACAGGTCAAGGGAAAGGTACATGATGTGATGATAGTGCCATGGAAGTGTTAGGAAAGAATCCATGATTTATTTTAAATATATTTCTATTTATGGGAAAATGAGTACTATATTTTATGTAACCACTTTTTTTAAATGTGGAATGTAATGCATGCTTTATGACCTAATTCCCTAAAACTCTAAACCTGGAAAGATCCTCAATATGTATTCTTGAAATAACTCAATATTAAGTAATGTTTATGGTTGGGGCCTTATACAAACGGTGTCCACCATCATCTAATATGTGAAAGAACCTGAAGGATATTAAATTTACAATCCAAAAAAGGAAAAATAGTGAAAATGTTACTATTAAATGCAAAAGTTCCTTGTGGGGATGACTAGATGATCATGGAACCCATAAAATAGATCATGCCATTATTATACTCTTGGAAAAACACATGTGATCGACTACTCATTCGTCCAAAACAGTCACCTGTTGAAAACAACATATTTCACTATAAACTCCCAAACTGATCCTCATGCGTACCACACCATGATTTTCGTTTAATAACCATAAATCATTGTTAAAACATCAACATCAATTTTAGGGTCACAATTCCACCGACATTACGTCAATCAGACATTGGACGTAGAAGATACGTCCAATTCAAGGAGCTCAAAATATAAATAAATATATTATTATTATTAATTGATTTTCCATGCCACCAAGAATTGATCCCAAATCAAAAAGTTCATAGTGAAGTCTCAAAATTTTTTCCTGAGAGAACTGGACACGTCGTAGAAGTTGACATATCAAATAGACCATTGGATTGAGAGTTATCTTATTTTTGATAAAAAAAATCCCCATCACAAAATCCATCCATCCCGGCCCGGACCGATCGGTCTGGCTTTGCTCAACCAGCTCAGCTGTGTTGGCACACAAGATCCTAGCTACACTGCCACCCCGGCCAGCCAGCCACTGCCTCCTTCCACATACATCATCCTTTGCTGCCATGACCTCCATCACACTTTACCAAAAACCACCACAATCCATCCTCAGAATCCGCCAAAACCACCCCACACTTCCACCACATTCAATGGACAACTGGAAGAAATCCAGTGGTAAAAAATATTATCATAGATCGGTTTTAAAAACCTTGTATCCTAATCTATGAACACATTGAATCTAATAAAATATTTAATTGAAAATCAATCACAAATGGTGATTGAGCTTAAAAATCAAAATATTCCTACCTCTTGGTATATTGTAAATGCTACAGGCAAAGAACGATGCATGCGATGCACTGATGCCTGATCTGACAATGATCAGCGCCAAAAACGTCATCCAATAGTACTATATTTCATCAATGGAATATGGGTGGAGGGTTTTTTCTTTTTCTTCACACAAGGATGGAAGATGGGGTGAGGATAGATATTTTCTTTTTTTATCATCTTCATTTAATAGCCCACAAATGACTTGCCTCCTACCCAACAGCTAGCATAGTCAACTTAATGTCACAACTAGGGTAAACACAACATTCCAAGCTCATACATGATCTAAAAATTTCTATTTGAGCCTCCGGTCAAGAGTTATTAATCCTGACGTCCAAAATAAATTAATTTAATTCATTAATGAAAACACCCTCAATAAATTTTTCTACAGCAGGTCAGTGCCAACAAAACTTATACCCTACTTAGGGTAAACAGATAAGTTAGGACTCAACTATGGTATCTGATTTTTTTATCCAAGTTACCGTTGGAGATATAACATGTTTCATCCTCATGCATAGAATGATAATGCTCAATATTTTTATATATTTTATTTCAGGAACATTGGACCTTAGAATCACACATCGTCTCCACATCTAGAACTGGTATTGTTGGTAGGAATATTCCAAAGTCTGATAGGGAAAAATAGGTGTTGCTACATACCCCCCTCATTAAAAAATTTCATTCCCAAAAAGAAAAATCCTATGGAAAAGGGAAAGGACTCGAGCTCTCTACTGGGACTCCCACACCATCAATCTCACCAAAGGTTCATCTGCTATAACAAACCTACATGAAGAAGAACCAAATCACCAATACACCTCCAAGGGAAATACCACCTCATCAGCCTGTGTCTTCATGCTATTAGTTCCAATAACAATCCTCATAAGGTTGATGTTCTCCCCAACATAAGGGAAAACCATCTTGAACATGCCCAATGGATATCCCATCATGAGAGTACTCGAAAAAAAACACCTCAATGAAAACATCTATGACACATGGAGAATGAATAAGGTCACCAAAGAGTACACACTGGGTCTTACAAGCCCTTACAAGATCACCGCTAATGCACAAAACTGACCAATAACTCACTGGTCAAAGGAACTCATCCACTACACCACAACACTATTCGCTTTGGGCAGTACTGACTCACCTGCATGGTTTTGGGTTGCACCTCAAGGAAAAATTTTAATGGGGGAAGTGTCCATCCATCCTTTGAATTTGAATCTATAGTAAACCACACCAAAAACTCCTTGATCATCTCACATACAAGCTGATACTGAGAATGCTGGGAAAATAACTAAAACCAAGGCTCTTCCCAGACACTCACATTGGAACTTACTAGGTCATCACTACCAACACAATTCCCAGCCTTGTGTACACCGGTCAATGGGACTCAACTGGCACAACTAAATATTGTCCTCTTTGGTCGGTGCTCACTCACCCGCCTGGTTTTCATCGTGTAAAAAAAAAATCATATTGGTGGGGGAAGGATCCATCATCCTCATATAGTCGAATCTATGTCAAACAACATCAAACCATGGTCTTTCCAACATGTCTCTCCTACTTCTAACCAAATCCCAGAAGTGGAAACGTCATATTCAATTACCATTAATTGAAAAATATTAAACATATTAAAGAAACACATTGTCAAAGAGTATGTTTGTGGGGTCTAACTCCAAAAGGACACGAGAAACCCAAATCCTACTCTGATATGGTGCATGTACATTTATTTAATTGCGAATAGTGTCCATGTGTACCGAGTTGAAAGGTAGGTTATCATAGTCCCGGTGTATGAATATGTTGGCCTCCTATACCAACACTATAGTCCATGGCCTAAAAGCCTAACTGAAAACATCATAACACCAATGAAATGAAACCCAAAACAAGCTCATAGGTTTAAAAACTACACTATGAGGTCTTATAGGTGAAACTAGCTCTAATACCACCTTGTCATAACCTGACCCAATGGGGTTCAAGCCACAACTCCCCAAGCCCACCTCTATAGGCTAGGGGATAGCGACCGCATTGATTAGGATATCACACACAAGGATTCCATATCCTAATGTACCTATATTCACAGACCCCCAAAAAACCTCTATCAAATTTTTAACAGATATATAAAAATTTAATAAAATTGAATACATACATCTATCCCAACCATTGTATTGTATATGTACAAAAACGGAGAAAACATTTCCCACCAAAAGAAAACTAAAAAAGAATTCATCCTACTCTAAAAGAGGGGATCACCTTCAAAAACCCACGTGACATATCCTAATCCAAGATCCGGGGATAAACATGTTTAGTTTAGATTCTATGCTCTACCTACTCCATGTTCAACTGGGACTCTATCGAAGGACCTATGGTCTTCACATGACACAATACATGTGCAAGAAATACCCATGAAGGGATGATTATAAGAATACTAAGTAGGTAACCAATAATACAAAACTGAAAAGGGAGTAACCAATACGCATTAGTTAACACAATCCAACCTGAGCCAACATAAGAGAAAGTGAAG
Organism: Viscum album; assembly: GCA_963277665.1. Lineage (NCBI taxonomy): Eukaryota > Viridiplantae > Streptophyta > Magnoliopsida > Santalales > Viscaceae > Viscum > Viscum album. Next base: position 878,612,072 of record OY728148.1, on the reverse strand, counting down.
CTTCATCGTGAGACCATAAATGGAAATACCTGATCAGTCTACTTGATGTTTCTGACATGTCAAAAAATGACACACGCCACGAGGAATCCCAGAACACACCCAAAAATAATCAAAACCATCACTATGTCTCATGGTCCCTACCATAGACTATCCAGGGTGAACAACTCAATGTTCGAATGCAACACTATCAATGATCGCATGAGGTACCAACCTCATAGACATCGAAAAGAGGCAATCCATCCATTATAACTTTCAAAACAAAAGGGGGAAAGAATTGATAGTTGAAAGTCAATGAGCCAACCACACCATCCTAGGTGGTACTCAACTATTATATGCCACTAAATATGTAAAACATTTAAATGGAATAACCTAAACACCCTTCATGATACATATGTGAGAGTGCTCTTGATGGACAACGTCATAGAAGAAGTCACATTGTGACTAAACTACCTCTTACTCCTCAAGTAGGGGATCCCACTAATGGTCCGCTAGGGGAAAATAAAACCCTAGCTATAACACCAAACAAAGAACGAGGTATCACACAACAACCTAGATCTGGAACAGATCAATTATCATAGGATCCAGGAGGAGTAGTGTTTGTAATGTTGTTACCATGAACTCCACCAACTAACTAACAGAATCCACCAAAGAAAGATAAAAGAACAAGTATCCGTACATAGATTGAGGTTTAACTCCAAGGGCTAATTGTAGCTCTGTTTCCCACTACATGATCCAGGTTAGAGTATAGATGCCCACATAAATAATTTTCACATCGATTCAGAGAACTCCACTATGGAAGGAAAAATGGACATATGGATCATTTCGGGCCTCAAGGGGTGAAAGATGTTGCAAAATTGATATGTCTACTATCAATGTGTATTGAGACAACTCACATCATAAAATGAGATTGCACCAACAATGTACGTATGTAATGTAGTCAAAGAGGGGTCACAGTTAGTGGAGGGGACACGATAACAAAAAACCCTCATTGTATCCAAAAAGGGGTCATAGTTCGATGAAGGCGAAGTGATACAAGAATCCTTATAGCTAATGGACCAAGGAGACCCACTCAACCCATCTGATCAAAACATTGAAAATATGAACCCGGGGGACCCACTCAACCCTGCTAGTCGTAACGTCTCCATCTGAATCATGGAGAACCACTCAACATATCATGTATTAACTACTCCAAGTGGCCATGGGGTCTCACATAATTCTGTATGTCATCTTCACTAACTCATGTGACCCACATGACATCATGTGCACACCTCATATTTTGGGCCTAAAATGTTTCCAGCATCGTGTTCTACATGGGAAAAATGTAGGATAGGATATTTACTCAATCAAAATGGAAAACTAGTTAATATAGTACAATTCAACATACTGGGTCTCTAGGGTACAACACATCAATATCATAACTCATATAATGGTTCAAGCAATTACAATCCTATCAAAAACTCATCGGATCAGCTACCCATTCATTAAAAATGGACACTTGATGAAAGAGACACATTTCACCCCAAACACCCAAACTGAGCCTCATGAGGCCTACACCATGATTTATTTCTGTGAACACTAAATTCATCTCAAAACATCTGCCTCAATATTAGGGTCACAACAAAAATGATGGTTCACCAATCGAACATTAGAAGTAGAATATATGTCCAAATCAAGGACCTCCAAATAATAATAAGTGTATTATTATTATTATTATAAATGGATGTTTGAGGCCACCATACATCAATCCTAAATTAAAAATTAGTCAATGTAGCCTCAAAAGATGCTCCTTGAATCAAGGGTCTTGTCATTGTAGAAAACATGCAAAATGGACCCTGGATTGAGAGTTATGGGGTTTTTGATAAAAACCTCAGCCCAAAACCATCCGGGTAGGCCGGTCAGGCTCACTCAGCCAACCCGCTACAACACTCGCTGGTCCACAAGCTCCTAGAGGCACCATCATCACTGTTTTAGCACCCCGCACCACCACCAAGCCCACTGACCTCTACCGACTAGCAGTCGCCTTCCGCCTCCGGTAACCCGGGTCTCCGCAACCTCCACCCTACTCCACAGATAAATACCACCGACAATCCTCAGAACCGACCGGAACTACCCTATTCAACAATAAATTTTAGCGGACCCACTGGAAGAATGTGGTGGACCTGAAATTAATCTGAGAAATCTTTTAGAATCCTCAGAATATAATCTATAAAGACATGACCGCTAAATAATGTTCCAAAGGAAAAAATAAATGGTGATTGGGCTTAAAACTAATAATCTACCTTCCTCCTAGGGTAACGCTGAATCATTGTGTGTAGAAATAAATTTTCAATGCACAAAAACATTAACTACTGACAATCGACACCATAAATAGCATCCTCCAACACCTTGTTTCATCAATGGAAGAGATGATATGACTTGTTTGTTGGCCTGTGCGTGAGGAGGTAGGAGGGGATGAGGAGAGATATTTCCTTTTTTAACCTTCTTTATTTATAATCCCACCACTTAATTGCCTCCGACCTGACACCCAATGCAGAAAACTTTATGTCTCACCTAGGTAAACACATTATACCCGGATCAACTGCAATCATAGAAATTTGATCAGAAAATCCATTCATGTGTTATTCAAGATGATGTCCAAAATAAATAAATTTATTTTAATTTTAAATAATTCTATCGATGTGTTTCCACCATGTGTATTGTATACAAATACTCAATATTTATATATAATTTATTGTTGGAACAAGAAGCCACAGAATCCCATGTTGTCTCGATGCTTAGCTCTAAAATTATTCAAAGGACTCTATAAATGTTTGATTGGGAAAAACCTGAGTCTCTACAAAAAAAAATTATCAAATGTAGGATAAAATATATTTTAATAAAATAACGTAGAGACGTGACCACTAACTTCAAATCATGGGATGTACACACGCACTGTAGAATACACCACATGTAACAACATATAAATGACAATAGAGGTTGTATAATTAATCTACACATCATTGAATTGATTTTATTTATCAAAATGATCAACATATGATAGGAAAAAATATATACCTCAAGAAAGCACACCCACCCCACCAAAACCAACTAGAAAAAGGCCACCAGAACATTATCACACAATGAGTCTAGAGATAATCAAGAATAAGAATCACTACTTGCCAACAGATCTGATAACACAATGAAACAACTCTACCTCGATCAAAGAAATTGAAAATCTTAAATGATTACTCACCCGAAGAGTCAAAATTCAACCACAATAGTGATCAATTATTGAATGAATCAATCTAGAATAAATAGATTCTCCCAAAATCACCAAATAAGGTCTCTGTGTTGAGACAAAGGAGGGATGCAGAAGAACAACGAAAATCTTATCTGCACAATACCCTTAATCTTTATCTTGTGACATTTATATGTCGTGTAAATCCTTTACACATCTTGTAATACATAGAGAACACATATGATTAAAAAATATTCCTTTTTAATTAAAAACTGATCATTTATAATTACATGGCATGTAGTAGACACATAGTGTGTAATCCGTTCATATTGTGAACCAAATTCATGGAATCTTCCCAATATAAATTAGGAATCGTGTACTTCAATTAAAAGGAGTGTTATTCTCCTCAAGACTATAAAAATGGTGGATTCGTACATGAAAACCCCAAAACATCATGGGAACATTCCTAACTCAAGAAGAACAATACAAATAAATTAAAAAAATTATTCTTATAAATTCCTAACTCAAACAAATATATATCCACGAACATTAGGTCATTTTTCTAAGCAAATGTTCTCAATCCTCAAGAGTCCTAAAATGATCACAATTAAAGATGATAACTTTCAAAAAGATTAGAAATTCCTAGATGTGGGTAACTTGATGATACATCAAATTTAATAGAAGGGTAATATGATGTAATTTCAATATGGTATATATTGAAAATAATTTATGAAATAAGTTGATTGTATATATATATTAAAAATATACTAAACATTTATCTCTATTACATAGGATTTTCCTAAAAACTATTTAAAATGTCCCTTTATTAAGACATTTAACACCATTAGGTACATTATGGAGTCATAAAATTCAAATTATTCAAGAATTTTTGGATCAATGATAAGTAAAAACTAAAACTGACTGGTATGGTCCTTTCATATTTTTATTTCTTTTTCCTATTCTAATAACCTGCCTTTCTATTCCAATAAAAAAACCTTATTATCATAATTAAATAATACACTACCATGATATTTTTAATTTTAAAATCCTGTAAAAAATTTATCTATAATATTATAATATATTACAAATCGCATGCTGCCACTTGTTGATGTTTCCCATCAATAGTTGATTAATACCCCATGAGTACATTTCTAAGTCACTATGAATCAACAGCACAATATATGGCTATAAAAAGTTAAATATGTATATCTAAATAAATAAATATACATATTTATAATAATGAGGATTTAGTATTTTTAATTTATGAATAAAAATAAAAAAACTTGAAATTAATGGGGTATGAAATATATTTATGAAATGAAAATATCAAAAACATTCACTTTTCTCAATGGGAATTGAGATATAAAATCCAACTATTGAAATTTCTCATGATTGAAGAAAAATCATAATTAATTTCTAATTTTCTGTATTAATAATCATAAATTTATTATAAAACATCCATAAATGTGATCAAATAACATGGGTCCAAATGTAAGTGGAATCATGAACCCAAATCAATTTTTTGGATTATCACTTCATTTTAATTATTCCCAATATACAATATTTTAATTTAAATAAAATGATGAAATTCACTCTCTTATCCCATTTTCCCTCCTAGGTATATGAATTTTAATCATCTTATGGACGTTTAAAAACCTAATTTTGATGATTTTCAAAAAAAATCCTTTATAAATCATTTTACTGATTACTTTAATTTAAATTAATCTTTTCTCTATGGCCAATGATTTTTCAAGAAATAATTTGATGTCCAAAACCATTTTTATATTCTTATTTTGGGAACCATAATGTTTATTCACTATTTGGTTATTCTATACTCCATTATGAAAATATAACACATTGAGTTGGTTTTTCTCTTATCTATATTTTAAATACGTTCCTTTTCTATATTGCATGAAAGATTATGAAAATTTTATTATGTGACTAGTTTTCCATTAATTATATTTATCACTAATTTTATTGGTTAAAGATATATATCTAATGTTATTATGTGTATTATTCATATACATCATACTAAAATTGTTCCTAATTTTACAATTTATGTGCATGTGTTATGTGTGAACAAGACACAAGCATTATTCACGACTAGATGTGGTATTTGACAATTATGTTACAGTTTTTCACTATAATTCTTATACCATGTTTTATTCCATTAATTAAATTATTCAATAATTATTATAAGGATGATCCTGAGATTATTATATGATTATGATAATTATAACCATGCTTGTACAATTTATTCATCTATCATTCCATTAATGTTTTTTCATCCATTATTGGGATTTTCTCTCACCAATTTATATTATTTATATCCTTATGGGAATATATTTAGTAAATAAAATATAATAGATTTTAGGATGAATATGAATATATATTTTAAAAAATAATTATGTGTTATTATATAATCATGATGTTTCAAATTAATTTGACATTGTTTTCAATCCTTTTGTTTTTTTATTGTATATATATTGTGTTATTTATCATAAAATAATCCTATTTTTATGTATTAAGAAGGTTGGTCGCTATAAATGGGTGTCAAAAAACATTTATGATGATGATAGATACCCTATATCTATCTAAATTGGCAGCACTTCATTCCCATGGTTGATCTTGAAATGAGTTTCCCAAGGTTCCAATTAATATTAATTCGGGTGTTTTTGTTTAATACAATAGATTTAAAATTCTACATATGCAATTGATTTTGAAAATTAAATGAACATATAAAAATTAAATAATACTAAAGAATCATTTCCTGGATCTTTAATATCTATGTATAATAATTGGAAATCTATATACTTATATAATTGGATATATTGTCATTATACTGAGTTATACTCATGAAATCATAAAATTTAACTTTTGAAGAATGATAAATTATTTTTGTCCAATGATTGATAAAATGGTCTTATATTTCTTTTAAATATTTATACTTCTCATTTCTAGGAATCTATAAATAATGTTTTAGAAAAAAATTATTAAAATTATCTATAAAATGATTAAATATGCATACATGTGTTATTAGGCTTCCAAGTAATTCACCCGACATTCCTTCAACATTATCTCTAACTCTTGAAATAACCACTTTATTCAATGGATTCATTAATCCATGTGTTATATATATATGTATATAATTATTTAAAATTTATTAATTAAATAAACAGATAAGGTAAATTGATTATAATATTTTTAATTTAAAATAAAAAATTAATTGATAACAATGGTATAAGGGTGGAAACAAACAGTCAATTATGATGTGATCACACATCAACCCTGGAATAGTTTTACCACTAGAAATCTATAAATTATAGAAAATGATACATTGAGATATTCCCTATTACCTAATGGGTTATAAATTATATGAAATTAATTTCATGGTACTAATGCGAGAAATAAATAACCACCCAAAGGTGTCAATCCTAATAACCATAGAAATGAGTGTCTCAAAAATTATAGTAGAACAATTTTAAAGGACATAACATATGTGATTCTATGAATTGAAATTCCTAGACAGAATGTACCCCTAGATCATAAAATGTTTGTGGAAATGATTTAATAGTAATCATTACAAATTCTATATTGTAAAATTTAGTCAATTTTAAAATTGTATGTTAAACAAATTATTTCCATAAAACAAGCATTGTACACATTGAAATAGAGTTTCAACCCCCATTCACCTATGTATTACTATAAGTGAAACCATAATTTCTTTATATATATGTGACACCTAAACAACATTAAACAAAATCTAGTAGTTATTTTATTACATTGGCGCATGATATAAGAGATTTAATCCCAAAGGATCTTATTTGTTACTAGTCATTAGTGACTAAATAAAAACATGATTGTCCCAATACATTTAAAAAATGAGATACATATTAAAATTATAGTGATAACTATTTTATTTAATCTATTATCTTCCAAATACCATTCATATATCTCTTCATGGTATCACGGTGAAAGGAAAAACATATTTCATATGGTGATATCAAATTCCTCATAAAGAAATCATTCAATAGAATATTTCATTGAATAAATAAATTGTGAATAATCGGTCATATATTAATAATCATATATTTTATATAACTAATATCATAAAAGGGGAATATATCAATTGAAAATAAAAAAAATAGATAATCATGTGTATAATAATAAATAGTTTTACAATGATCAAATAAAAAATTTCAATCATGATAATAATACCATTGAGGCTTGGATATAATATATTATATATAAATTGCTAAGTAGAAAGAAAATGACATTATCTATTTGGTCTCATGCGACTTGCCAATTCAAAAAATGATACAGAATAGTCCTTTCCAATCATTTAATAAGTCTAATTAATTAATAATTTTATATAAATGGATAAAAATTAAATACATAATCATGATATACATTAAATTTGTATAAAAACAATAAATTTTTAATATTTTCCCTAGTCAATCACCATATAAACACTATAATACTCTATTTAGATTAATTTATTTTCTGGTATCATTATATTATATACCCAATTAATCTTAAGACTCTTCAGATTATGTGACAATGATATGTATAATTTTATATAAACAAATTAAACATTTCTTGACAAATATACCATTTTTATTTGAAATAAAATGTTTAAAAAGTCATTGTATTCCTAAATAAATGAAAAATAGATTATTTGAAAATATAAATTTTAACACATGAATGAAACTTCATGTAAAATAAAAGCAATGAAAATATGAAAATCAATTTCTATATTAATCTTTAATACCATAATCTTGGTCAATCCATTTTTAAAAACATACCCATATAGAAATTAAATTATGAATCCTTAAATAAATGATAAAAAGTTATAAAGAGTTAAAATTAATTTTCTCAATCATTTGGGAATATTAAAAACATTTTTGAGAATTTGTTAATTTAAAAATATGCATGGAATAGAAATATTCTCGACCAAATAGAAAAAACCCATATTTCCATAAACCAATATTAAATAATAACGGGTACATATATATAGGAAAATGAATGGAAATTTTTTAATTTGTAATCATAATGATATAATAATAAAACTAATTATATTTTTGGATTATAGATTTTATATTTTTATAATCATAAATTCATGCATAATCAAATGAGGTAGGAAAATGGATTCCAATATAAAACCCTTTACTGAGGTCTAACATACTTTGAAAGTCTTTCTAACTTCATATGTGATAAATTTAATTTCATTATACTTATATTCCATAATCATAGATATATTAAATTAAAATACCTGGTTTATTAATAAAATCATATTACCCATTCATTAAAAATATCTAATTATAATCATCATTTTGGATGGTAAATATTCTATTTTTATAGTAACTATATTAACCATGTAGTATGAATATACAAGAAGACATGATATATGTTAAATTATTTCACTAGCGGTTGAAGCTAAAAGTAAAGTTTAAATTTATGAAATTGAATTTTCTAAAACCAATTGGTTATGATTTTTTCTACCCAAAAAAATATTATATTTGAAATAAATGACTTTTTTACCTTTTGAAACTGAAAAACATTTTTTAATAAAATAATACTTATAAACATCCATAAAGATCCCATCTTCCCTATCATAAAAAGGAATCATACCTACACATTTAATAACCCCTCTCATTCCCCTTGGATCATCCAAACTCTGCCTAAATTATCTCCCAACATCCCTCCCTTCCTAATATAATCCTTACATTATCTCGAAAGCAATTCAATAAAGCCTTTTTTATCAAATCAAATATAGTTACTTGTTTTAAGAGGTAGTGTCTTCCCTAACGTTATTTTCCATTATTTTACTATTCAATCACTATTTTATTATTATTCCTTTATTAAATAACCAAAAAATAATCTTAAATATACTAAATTTTTTTTAGGATATGTATTCGGACTACAATTACACACATGTCCATATAATGGATATGACATATTGTTTTTGTGAACGGCGAAAAACTACCTCACGAAACGATGATTGTTCAATTTTCCCATACCACCTCTCATAGTGTCCATTATGATGAAACTATATTTATATATGAAATATATTATATTTATATGGTATATAATCTTCTCTTTTTTTATTTAAATAATACTATAATGCTTTCCATAATGTGTAAATACAATAATTTCATTTGAGTAAGTGCGGACTAGCACCCCTCAAAGTGATATGAATCATTCATTCCATACATAGAACATATAAAGGATGGTGTTAATAAATTTATGTAAATTATATAGAATATTATATTAAACTATAATAATAATATACCAATGTATCTTTCATTTTTCATTCCTTTAAATATGAAAAAAATGAAAGTGGTGTTCAAGTGTACGTACGACATACCATCTCCATAAATGGTGCATTTAATTTATTATATCCAAATATTATAGAATATTATAAATACTATCACGAACCATCCTCGGGGCCCATGTCGTGACTACCCCAAGCCCGCCTTCCATAGGCCAGGGGCTGGCGACTAGCACCAAAGGCGTAAATCCCGATAACTGGGAAGGCATTGCCTTTATAAAAGTAAAGAAACACTACAGAGTAAAAGAAGATGAAAAACACTAAGTACAAGAGAAGTGCTGAAAGGTAAATGGGCCAGAATACAAACCCAAAGTAAAAGTACAACTACAACTGAACAAAGTTCAACAGCAAAAAGACAAACAGCTGGAAGAAGGAAGCAGCTCCTGGGTCATCCTCCTCGGATCCTACCTGAAGGGTAGGTACAGATGGCGCAACTCCTAGATCATCTAGCACGGTTCCTACCTGAAGGGTAGGTACAGATAGTCTCTTCAACGTTCTTGCCCGTCAACCTCCTCCGGATACTGACTCGTCGTGTAATCCACCTCCGGGTACCATCCAGTCCTCGAACACTCGGTCTCTGTCAGCACTGCCCGTCGTCCGCAACCAACACAACGAGGTGTAGGCATAGCCCGTCCAGGGGTGAGTATAACGATACTCAGTAGGGACCCCGAGTCCCTCAAGGTCTCACTAAAACCTACAAGGATAACCATAAAGATGATCTCAATAGATAACACCTACTTAGGTATATGCCCATACATATACCTAAGTTATCAAGTAACCCATCTCAATCATAAGCTAACACAAAGATTATGAAATCAACGGATAACCACTACCCAGGTATATTCACATACATATACCTAAGTTATCAAGTGACCCATCTCAATCATGAGGTAAACACAAAGGTCAAAAGTCTCATCTCAAACCAGGATTTTCATTATCGAAACCGTAACTGATGAAGAGTCCCGTATCTAGAGTGTACAGTGGTCATGTCATGACTCCAAGGTACTGCTCACTATCCTAAGACTGCTGAGGTACTCCTCCAGTTGAGTACTGCGGGTTTCCGGCCAACTACCGGGCACTCCGTCCACTGTGGGTCAGTCGCCAAATACCGGGCGCTCCCCCTAATAGCCTACAGAGGTACTCCTCCTGTCGAGTACCGCGGGTCTGTGGCCAACTACCAGGAGCTCCATCCGCCGTGGGTCTGTCGCCAAATACCGGGCACTCCGTCCACTAGGCTAGTCGACTCACTCCAAGTCGAGTCGGTCAAGCAGTCGTCAGGTCTCAGCCGTCTACACGGTCTCCATACTCTGTACACTCGTCTCCCGGAGGGTCCGCTCTATGAGCTATAGGTCGATACTCCAAGTATCACAAAGTCCCACGATGAAGTATCTCAAAGGACCGCCTCGTCATAGGGGTCTCAACGCAATAGACGACGCGTCAATCGGATGCCCGGTTTGTGAGTTATTAGCCTTTTCGTCCCAGGGGCTCGGTTGGTTTCATGTGCGAACCAATCCAGCCGTAACTCAACTATAACCCAAACACTCATAGGGTATAATCATAGGGACCGTTTCTCAACGTGATCACCAACGCCGCTGACGGTTCGTCAAACAGACGTCTGGTCTGAATGATATCAGCTTTTCCGTTCCAGGGGACTGATTGGATTTCGGGTACAATCCAACCCGTCCACTATCCAACAGCCACCAAAACATGGGTGAATTATTATAAACGTTCCATCCCATCACGAGGAAAACAATGAGACAGACGACGCGTCAATCGGACGCCCAGTCTGTGAGTTATTGCTTTTTCGTTCCAGGGGCCCGGTTGGTTTCGTGAGCGAACCAACCCGACCGCACTCCAACGGCATCCAAACCTCGAGTGGAGTAAGCCAAAAGATCTGTCTCACTAAGAGGAATCCAACAAAGTTGACGGCACGTCAATCGGATGCCCAGAGCTCATGTTACGAGCGTTTCCGCTCCGAGGGCCCGGTTGGTTTCGTATCCGAACCAACCCGGTCGAACCCAAAGTATTCTGAAACCTTGAGTGCGATATATCGAAACGACCGTCTCATCCCAAGGATCATGTCTCCACTAACGGCGCATCGATCGGAGGTCTGTAGCCCGAGTAATGGGAAATTGAACCCAAACGGTCCGAAAACGGGGGTTTCGGGCCCGGACCGACCCGGCCCGAGACCCCCCGGTGGGCCCGAACCAGGTTGACCCACCCTAGACAGGGTCGGCCCGGCGCGGCCCAGCCTGGTGCGACCCGGCTTGGCCGACCGGCCGGGCGCCGGTCCGGCTGGGGACAGCGCGCCCAGCGCGCTGTCTCGCCCGGCCTTTGGTCGAGCCGTTTCGGCAAGGGGGGCATGCCCCCATATGTAACCGCGGCCCCCCACAATTAAGGGGGGCCGTTTTGGAAAGTAGGCCAGCCGGCCAGGGGTTTGAACCCCCGGTTGCACATCGGTCCGGCCTCCACGGGACCGGCGACGGTCGGTCCCCTTCTTCGCCGACACCAGCGGCCCGGTCCGGCCGCCGGTCACCTTGCTCCGCCATGGCCCGGAACTGGCCCCGGCCCTTGTCATCCGGCGCGGTGTGACCACACCGCACCCCTCCGCCGCGGCCCTGCTCCGGCCGCAGTGCCTTCGATTTTCTTCGACGCGGCGTGACGGCGTCGCGTTCTTAAACTTCTTTCCATGGCGCAGTGTGACGGCGCCCGTCAATACTTGCCATGTGATTCTCGCGTGGTTCGATGGCACCACACCATCCCATTCCATCCGCAAAGAATCAAACATTAACATAGGAGAGGGTTCGGCCGTGTTAGTGCGGTCCGGCCCCCCTCTAGGCAAATGATATCATCTAGTCGAAAATCCACAATAATCGATAAACTAGAATCATCAATGGAATTAATTAAATAAAATAATCCCCTACCTCAGTTCAGGAATAGTGTTCGTCAACGAGCCATGTAAGATGAGCGTCGCGGAGTTCGGACGTCGCGGGAGAACGTCGATGTCGCGAAGCGAGGATTCGAATTCGTTGACGGCGATTTCGTCGCGGAAAACCGTCGCGGAAGAGAAGACGCGGAAGAAGAACGTCGCGTCGTAGATACGACGTCGCGGAAGAACCGTGTTCTTCGGCGGAGAAGTTCTTCGTTGATGAATGGTGTTCTTCGCGTTCTTCGTCGAGGATGAAGAAGAAGAAGAAGATGCTTTCCCAATCCTCTCAAGGTTGCAAAACTCTAAAAAAATAAAATAAGACTAAGTCTTATTTTATTAACACAATCTACCAATTTAATTTCAAAAGTTTGAAATTCAATAACCACAAACAACTCACCTCATTAAACTTATTACATTTAAGTCATAAGTTATAACTTAGGATTACAAAATTAAAGTGGGAGTTGAGGGGGGTTTTAGAGGATATGAAGGGGTGGGGTTCATGTGGGCCCCACCACCCTCATAACCTCCCAAGGGAGGTTGGGTGGTTACCCAACTTCCATCAAGAACTAACACATAGAGTAAAATAACAAAAATTATAGTGTAATTATAAAATAAACTTCCACAATTTTTATTATCAACCCTCGTGTAAACTCAACTCCGGAACAGGAATTCCTAAGCAATTATCGGCACTACGGTTCCATCGGTGCCCTCGGAATTCGATTCCGTGCACCGGTTCAAAAGTTAGAAATTCCTGCTCGTTCGTTCACTGAACGTACTCGAGCTAAACTTTGGATAGAAATTCTGGGCACACTGGGCCTCAGAATCAGGCGCCTTCAAAAACTGCGTTCTTGTAAAATCCCAATGAAAATTTAGAAAAAATTTCCCTTGAATTTTATGGGTCTTTACATTACTCCCACCTCAGGGCTTTATGTCCTCGTAAAGCTTTAACACAAACTAGGGTTACAAAAGTGGTACAGAGCACGCATCTGAGCCTTCCGCTCCCATGTGCTCACCCGGAGGTTCCTGTACTTCCAGAGAAAGTGCACCTGAGGAATCGATTGTCCTCGTTGGATCCGCTCATGTAGATCCTTGATCCCCACTAGAACCTCTGTGGAAGTAACCCCATCTCCATTGTCCTGCTCCTCATGGTCGAGCATGTATCTCCTCAGTTGAGATACCTGGAAAACGTCGTGCACCTAGTGCAACTGAGGTGGATGGGTCAAGCGGTAAACCACCTTGCCTAACTAGCTGAGGACCTAGAAAGGTCCGTTGAACCTCGGAGATAACTTGCCTCCCTGGCCACATCTCCGTAAACCTCATCGAGGTGAGACTCGTCTAAGGACGTGATCGTCATCCTCGAACTATAGAGGCCTCCAAGTCCTGTCATCATAAGGCTTCTATCGGCCATGTGCTGTCCTCATCCACTCTTGGATGGCCTGGACCTTCTCTAGTCTCACAAGAGCTGCAATGATTTCTTCTTTGCCGATAAGAGAAATCTGGTCTCATCCCCTGGATGAACCACATTCTTTGCCTAATACAGTCAATCCTGACATGAATGACGCATTCATACCATGGATGACGTCATAAGGCCTCGATGTAACTACCCAGAGATCCAACTATCACTCTTGCCTCTAAGGGTCGAGTCACACTATTGGCATCAGTGTGAGGTCACTAGGTCTCCTCCAGTAGAAATCTCGAAAGTGAGGGTCAAGTCAATAATCTTAACCGGGACCACTCAGTATCAACCAAACAAAAAGGGCAGGAAAGCAAACTTTACAAAGATAAGTGTCTTTTCATTATTGCAGCTCATAGTACAAATACACAAAGAAACTACATAAAACATCAACAAAACTAGATGAAATAGTATCAATAGCCTCGAGGTCGGAAGCTAGTCCTGCTCCTGTCCATCTGCTTCCGGAGCTCCATGACCATATGCCTCAGCTGCCTGAAGCTGAGCTCTCCCATGTCCTCCTGTCCCCTGTGGTCAGGGTGGGCCTCCTGGTGGTGGGGGTGGCAACACCCCGAAGCGTCATCCACCTCCAGCTACACGACCAGCTCCTCTTCCATGGCTGCCTGCTCCTTGCAGTCTGCCCTGATCGAACCTCTTCCTCTAGCTGGGAGGTTCTTCATTTAACCGCTGGTCATCTGCATGGCGGGTCGGACAGTCACGTGCCATGTAACCAATCCCGCCGCAGGAGTAACACTGACCACTCTCGGCAGGACTGGCTCTGACTCCACCCTGGTTCCCCCGCACAACTGAACCTAAGTCGTGCATTCGGCCACCGGTAGGTCTGGTCCACTTGGACCTCTGCGTCATCTGTCTACTGTCTGCTGCTGAAGACTCTGCGGCAAGCCGGCTAGTGGTGGGTTGTGCTGCTGGAGACTACTCAGCAAGGAAACTTTCCACTAAGAGGGCTCTCTCCAACACCCTTGTCTGGGTCGGAATGCTGTGAGAAACAACAGAAGCTCTAATCTTTCGCCTGAGTCCCTGATCGAAGGTTCGGGCCCTGAAGAACGGGTCTCGTACCATATCTGTGGAGTAGCACGAGAGGTCTGTGAACCTCGTTGAATACTGTGCCACTATCATGCTGCCATGCCGCAGCTGTAGTAGCTCTGGTGTACGCACCACTCGAAGTGTGGCTGGTACAAACTCTGCCCGGAACAGGCTCTCAAAGTCTGCCCAAAGAAGTGTCGCCTCGTCATGCATTTGGAGCATTAGGCTCCACCATCTGCCTCATGCTGCCTGATGAAGGATGGCAGCAAGGATCGCCATGAAGTGTGTCGGCGTCCCCACTCGCCTGAAGACTCTCACCACAACCTCCAGCCAATCCTCAGCCGCCTGCGGGTCCATCCCTCCCTGGAACCTGGGTGGGCTCTGGCGCTGGAACTCGTGCAGTGCGCTCAAGCGACATGCACCCTCTACTGCTGGGGCTGGTGGCATCGGTGGCCCAACGGGTAGTAGTACCGCTGGTGCCTCCGCTGGTTCCTCAACTGGAAAAGGGCCATGTACTGAGGCCACATCGCTCGGCAGGCTGTCAGTACGAACCACTCTCGTGGCTCTAGCTGGTCGTCCACGGGGAGGCATACTGAAAGGAACAACGTGACACGGTCAAACGATTTATACCTGGTGAGCTGACCTGGTCTGAGATTATATTAAAAAAAACTTCTGGAAACACACACTCAATCAGTGTTTTCGTGCACAAAGTCAGAAATCAGTTGTCAGGGTCCTGGTGTATGGATACGTCGGCCGCCCGCACCAACACTGGAATCCCTGAACTGAAAACCACACTCGGTACTCTTAACACTATTTCTTCACAGAATAAAAAAATATCATAGTTATAAGTTCTGCGGTAGAACCAACTCCTATGATACCAATTTTTCACGACCCATACTCGGGGCCCGTGCCGTGACTACCCCACGCCCGCCTTCCATAGGCCAGGGGCTGGCGACTAGCACCAAAGGCGTAAATCCCAATAAATGGGAAGGCATTGCAATTATAAAAGTAAAGAAACACTACAGAGTACAATCGGAAGTAAAACACTAAGTATAAGAGAAGTGCTGAAAGGTAAATGGGCCAGAATACAAACCCAATGTAAAAGTACAACTACAACTGAACAAAGTTCAACAGCAAAAAGACAAACAGCTAGAAGAAGGCAGCAGCTCCTGGGTCGTCCTCCTCGGATCCTACCTGAAGGGTTGGTACAGATAGCGTAGCTCCTGGATCATCCACAACGGTTCCTACCTGAAGGGTAGGTACATATAGTCTCCTTAATGTTCTCGCCCGTCAACCTCCTCTGGATACTGACTCATCATGTAGTCCACCTCTGGGTACCATCCAGTCCTCGAACACTCGGCCTCTGTCAGCATTGCCCGTCGTCTGCAACCAACACAACGAGGTGCGGGCATAGCCCGTGCATGGGTGAGTATAACGATACTCAGTAGGGACCCCAATACCCTCAAGGTCTCACTAAAACCAACAAGGATAACCACAAAGAAGATCTCAACAGATAACCCCTACTTAGGTATATGCCCATACATATACCTAAGTTATCAAGTAACCCATTTCAATCATGAGGTAACACGAAGATTATGAAATCAACGGATAACCACTACCCAGGTATATGCCCATACATATACCTATGTTATCAAGTAACCCATCTCAATCATGAGGTGAACACAAAGGTCAAAAGTCTCAGCTCAAACCAGGATTTTCATTATTGAAACCGTAACTGCTGAAGATTCCCATCTCTAGAGTGTACAGTGGTCCTGTCACGACTCCGAGGTACTGCTCACTAACCTAGGACTGCTGAGGTACTCCTCCTGTAAAGTATTGCAAGATTGCGGCCAACTACTGGGTGCTCCGTCCGCTGTGGGTCAGCCGCCAAATACCGGGCGCTCCCCCTAATAGCCTACAGAGGTACTCCTCCTATCGAGCACCATGGGTCTGCGGCCAACAACCATGTGCTCCGTCCACCGTGGGTCTGTCGCCAAATACCGGGCGCTCCGTCCACTAGGCTAGTCGACTCACTCCAAGTCGAGTCGGTCAAGCAGTCGTCAAGTCTTAGCCGGCTACACGGTCTCCGTACTCCGTACGCTCATCTCCGGGAGGGTTCGCTCCACGATCTATAGGTCGATACTCCATCACAAAGTCCCACGAATAAGTATCTCAAAGTCCCATGAAGAAGTATCTCAAAGGACCGCCTCGTCATAGGGGTCTCAATGCAACAGACGGCGAGTCAATCGGACGCACGGTCTGTGAGTTATTAGCCTTTTCATCCTAGGGGCCCGGTTGGTTTAATGTGCGAACCAATCCAGCCATAACTCAACTATACCCCGAACACTCATAGGGTATACTCATAGGGACCGTTTCTCAACGTGATCACCAACACCGCTGACGGTTCGTCAAACGGACATCTGGTCTGAATGATATCAGCTTTTCTGTTCCAGGGGCCCGGTTGGATTTCTGGTACAATCCAACTCCACCACTATCCAACAGCAACCAAAACTCGGGCGAAGTATTCCAAAAGTTCTGTCCCATCATGAGGAAAACAACGAGATAGATAGCGCATCAATCGGACGCCTGGTCTGTGAGTTATTGGCTTTTTCGTTCCAGGGGCCCGGTTGGTTTCATGAGCGAACCAACCCTACCACACTCCGACGGCATCCAAACCTCGAGAGGAGTAAGCCAAAAGATCAGTATCACTAATAGGAATCCAACAAAGTCGAAGGCACGTCAATCGGACGCCCAGAGATCAAGTTATGAGTGTTTCCGCTCCGAGGGCCCGGTTGGTTTCATATCCGAACCAACCCAGCCGAACGCAAAGTATTCTGAAACCTTGAGTGCGATATACCTAAACGACCGTCTCGTCCCAAGGATCGTGTCTCCACTGACGGCGCATCGATCGGAGGTCTGTAGCCCTAGTTATGGGCAATTGAACCCAAATGGTCCGAAAACAGGGGTTTCGGGCCCGGACCGACCTAGCCCGAGACCCCCCGGTTGGCCGGAACCGGGGCGACACGCCCCGGACAGGGTCGGCCTAGCCCGGCCGGGTGCCGGTCCGGCTGGGGACAGCGCGCCCAGGGCGCTGTCTGGCTCGGCCTTTGGCCGAGCCGTTTCGGCAAGGGGGGGGGGGGCGCCTGCCCCCCTGTGTAACCGCGGCCCCCCACAATTAAGAGGGGCCGTTTTGGCCAGCAGGCCAGCCGGCCGGGGGTTTGAACCCCCGGTTGCACACCGGTCCGGCCTCCATGGGACCGGCGACGGCCGGTCCCCTTCTTCGCCGACACCGGCGGCCCGGTCCGGCCGCCGGTCACCTTGCTCCGCCGCGGCCTTACTCCGGCCACGGTGCCTTCATTTTCTTCGATGCGGCGCGACGACATCGCATACTTAAACTTATTTCCATGGCGTGCGGCGACGGCGCCGCACAATACTTTCCGTGTGATTCTCGCGTGGTGCGACGGCACCACGCCATCTCGTTCCATCTACAAAGAATCAAACATGAACATAGGAGGGGGTTCGGCCGTGTTAGTGCAGTCCGACCCCCCTCTAGTTAAATGATATCATCTAGTCGAAAATCCATGATAAACGATAAACTAGAATCATCAACGGAAATAATTAAATAAAATAATACCCCACCTCGGTTCAGGAACGGTGTTCGTCAACGAGCCGCGGAAGACGAGCGTCGCGGAGGTCGGGCGTCGCGGGAGAACGTCGACGTCACAAAGCGAGGATTCGAAGTCGTTGACGGTGATTTCGTCGTGGAAACCCGTCGTAGAAGAGACGACGTGAAAGAAGAACGTCACATCACGGATACGACGTCGTGGAAGAACCATGATCTTCAGCGGAGAAGTTCTTCTTTGAAGAATGGTGTTCTTCGCATTCTTCGTTGAGGTTAATGAAGAAGAAGAAGATGCTTTCCCAATCCTCTCAAGGTTGCAAAACTCTAACAAAATAAAATAAGACTAAGTCTTATTTTATTAACACAACCTACCAATTGAATTTCAAATGTTTTAAATTCAATAACCACACACAACTCAATTCATTAAACTTATTACATTTAATTCATAAGTTATAACTTAGGTTAACAAAATTAAAGTGGGAGTTGAGGGGGGTTTTAGAGGATATAAAGGGGTGGGGTTCGTGTGGGCCCCACCAACCTCATAACCTCCCAAGGGAGGTTGGGTGGTTACCCAACATCCATCAAGAACTAACACTTAGAGTAAAATAATAAAAATTGTAGTGTAATTATAAAATAAACTTTCACAATTTTTATTATCAACACTCGTGTAAACGCAACTCCGGAACAGGAGTTCCTAATCAATTACCTGTGCTGCGGTTCCATCGGTGCCCTCGGAATTCGATTCCGGGCATTGGTTCAAAATTTAGAAATTCCCACTCGTTCGTTCACTGAACGTACCCGAGCTAAACTTCGGATAGAAATTCCGAGCACACCGGGCCTCGGAATCAGGCGCCGTCAAAAACTGCGTTCTTGTAAAATCCCAAAAAAAATTATAATACATTTCCCTTTAATTTTACGGGTATTTACAAATACATATATATATATATACTCGATATATATGCCATTTAAATCATAATAATATTCTATAGATAATGAAATTTATAACGCATGGAAATTTTTTAACTATATCAAGTTCATTTTTGAATCTAGTACCGAATATCGAAAAAATTACCGATATGAACATCAATAATAATTTTATTTTTTAACATGATGATAAGTAATATAAAATTAATTATAAACATGAAAATGTTTCTAAATAAAGTATAAATTAACCTAATTTTATTATTTGGGAGTCTAAGGAAATAACGAGACAAGTCAAACTCAATGTAAGGGGACCTTTCACCCTCCTCTTTTAATGAAATACTTATTTTATGTTATGTATTTTAATTTACATTTTCTTACGAATGTATATGTTATTATATATCATTAATTTCGTACATTTTATGTCCATATGATCATAATCCCTTTTCTCTCTCAACAACTCATTTTATTAATTTTTAATTAAAAATGTTATGTTGCTGAATTTTTGATAGGGAATTTCACAACTCAATTTCCACTCAATGGGTTTTATGCATACATCGTTGATTATATTCTTCCAAGATTAGGTGTGGAATCACTATTTATTTATTTATGTTTTAATTTCCACTTAACTTTGTGTGTATATACTTTTAAAACACATAATCACCCAATTGATAAATTTCTACATCATTTTTATGAACATTGTAAGGGAAATCTTAACTCAACCTCTATTAATTGAGTTAAATATACATGTCACTGGTATTGTTTTTCTAGGAATATGTGTTAATGTCCTTTGATGTATTTACACTTAATATTCACTTATATTGGGTGTATTTATATTTTTCATGCATAATTATGTCAATTATCTACCATAAATCTAATAATATGATCCTTTAAGGGACTACATCTCAATCCATTTCCTTAAGGAATATCTCTATATTGTGCACATTTAATATACTATAAGGTGTATATAAAACGATTTTGTTGTTATATATCATGAATTTCCATATTCAAATGATATTTAACTTTTTTGTCGTTACTCTTTAATTATTTGTATTCATGTTCCTCTCAAGTTTTATGAAACTATTTAACTGAAACATCATTTTAAATGTTTTAAATATTTATTATTCCAAATCATTCTCATTAGTGTCCATGTTTTCAAAATGGGTTTAAGGATTTATTTATATGAACATAAATGTTTTAAAATTCTAACTCTAAAATTATTTTTTAAATATTCAAAATTGGAATTGGACACATTGATTAAAAATCACATTATCAAATCATTTAAATTGTTTTTCAAGTGGATTTAATTTTTCAATATATTAAATATATTTATTTTGATTCATGAGATAAATGTTGATCAATTCAATATTTTATGTGTTATGATTATGTAATGGTACTGGAAAATTTTATGGGTGGTTACGTGTTAAACCAAATATTGGTGGTTCCATGAAAAACCTAGGGCAGGTGAGCCAGAAATAGCTCCCAATGCATTGGGTAATGTGATCGAGGTAAACGTTAATGTTTCTCCTTTTCATTTAGGGAATATATTATGAATGGTATTCCAAATGTGTCTCCCTATGTAGCTGTGAAAGCTATAATGTATGTATGTTATGGATTCCACAAGTTACCTTTATGATTTATGATTTCGATGTTTTATTAATAAATCTTATGGATTCATTTGTTATGTTAAAAAGATTATGTTTTATGATTGAAAAGTATGGTTTCATTGATTTTTTTGTATTGATGGACTAATGTTTTATTTCATTATTTTATATACCTTACTGAGATTTTTATGCTCATACCAAGTTTTTGGAATGTTTTTCATAGGGCATAGGAAGGTTAAAAGAAATGAATAAGTCATGAATCTTTTTATCCTAAAAATAATTGTTGTTTTATTTAATGATATTAATTTTGGTGGGAAAATTGGTTAGAGTAGAAGTGTCCACATTTTAATATTTGAGATATAATTTAAAAATCACGGCGCAAATATCTATAACTACATACCTAAAAACACTCTGAATGTGAATTCATGACATAACTCAAGATTATGTAATATTTATGGGTGTGGCCTTATAGGTCACCCAAATCGATCCATGGAAAGGCATGATGGGAGTTCCCAATCCCACGGGCTAGAAAATACTATCAGGAATAACCGGAGTGACCAAGGGGTTAATTTATCCAAATATAAATAAAAACATAATAGGGGAAAAAATGATAATCCAAAATAAATTAATATAATAACAAAATTAAACATCATTTTATAACATAAACTAAAAAAAATTGAAACACAAATCCCAACTGAACCGGAAAACCACAGAATATCCATGTGGCCCTAAGGGTCATATCTGATACTAAGAGCAACCATCACCTACCATAATCGAAAAAAAGCTTAACCCTACACCAATGGATAAAAATAAGAAATAACTATATGGTATAGTACTAAAACATAGTAGGTGTGCCCGAACAATATATTATAAAAAAACATTTTTCAAATAAAGTAAAAATAAATTTCAAGTATGAAATGCTATATATAAACATATTATTTTACAAAATATTTATACTTTATATAATAACACAATCCATTTCCATTTTTACCATTTGAAATCAAATTATTTTCCGAGGAGGTTCCAGAACAATTTTGAAGAAAAATGATAAAATATTATTTAAAATGCGGAGAATGAGTGTAAAATTCTTCCAAAACGTTTTTCTACAAACACTTGAAAACATTTAATCATTTTTTCATAATGATAAAAAACTCAAGAAGTAATCATAACAATCATACAGAAAGGGAAATGAGAAAATATTACATAAGAGTATACAAAAAAAAATTCATCATAATCATTCTTTGTATGAAACTATATTCTAGTAGACATGGGAGAAAATAGGGACATCATGAATAATACATAACATATTATACATCTTGACTCATCTTAAAAATAATTCCTCACTTTATGACATAAAATTTTAACCACAATTTCTTGATCAAACCCTAAATATCTATACCAAGGTGCAGTATCCCATAGAAAAAATTAAAAAATGTATCCATTTGTTATGGCCCACTAGTCAAAGCATAATCCAAAATAGTACATCAGTCGTTCTAAGAATATTCTATAGTTATGCCAGGTCTCCTTGTTGAGATTATAAAGTGGCTGATTAAAATGATGTAAACCAAGAATCCAATCACATTTATATATATCAAACATAATTAATTCACACAACTTTAACAACCTCGAGAAACAAAAAGAATAAATCTCTTGTCATATAACAAATAGATCTCAATGAATCTACTCTAAGGATCTATTATTCCACTCAAAGTAAATGGGTCATGATGAATACACAAAGAGTACATCCCACACATTCACATAATATATCATAAACATCCTAGACTGAGGTCTTCTAACCCATTAAATATAAATAATGAAAGAATTTTGTCCAAGAAGGGTTTTCATAATATTCATTTTCACGTGTTTCCCAAATGTTCTAAATTGGATTCAAGCATAACCTATAAATAAATCAAATCCTTATTTGAAAAGATATTGAAAACACACCATTTTACATTTAATAATAATTCAAAAAAATCCCATTTAGGTACTCACAAAACATGTGATAACCCAAAAAAGCTTTCATCAAAATTTAAAATGGGCGACACAACATCATCACCTTAAATTCCTTTTCCCAAATCCAAACTCAGACCACTTTTAAGTTTCAAAACATTTATAAACCAATTTGAGGAACCCAAAACTATTATTTAGATGTTAAAACATCATTAAAAAGGTCAAAAAAGCTTATAAATTCACAAACCACTCACAAAAGACAACATATAATTTTATCAAACACGTGGTGAGAAATTTAAAACAAAAAATGACACTTATCATAAAACAGTGTAGAAATCCCAACATTTAAAAACACAAATTCATTCCAATGACCATGAATAAATATTTAACATATAAAGAAGTTGTGAAAATAATGAAACCAAGGATTCTTATATTTAACGACAGCTGAAAAGGGAAACCTACTTAAATCTTATGACGCTTCGATAATTCACTGTCAAAAATACCTCACGAAAGTACTGAAGAATCAAGAAAAAACCACATGGAAACCTAAAAATAAAACCCCTAATATAAATCAAGTGAAACATAATCCCTATATCTATATTATCACGGATGAAGAATAACTTAATAGAAAAGGTAAGGATAAGGAAAATGTATAAGAGATGAGGATATCAACTAGAGATTTCATCCTTGAAACTTGAGTAAATCTCATAGATCCACACTTGGCAGGAAGGTGGAGGTTTGGAGACCAAATTTTGAGCTACCCATAGTGTGTTTGAACTAGGAGTAGAAATATATGGTCATATTGGGGATACTGATCCTAATAGGATAGAATGGAAATTTCACAAATTTTAAGATCTAAGAGATATCACATTTTGGAAGGACAATTTAGTAAATATTGCGCCAATCGTACGAGGTGGTTTTGCCTCAATACAGAACCTCGCTAAATGAATGCCACATGGTTTGTGTAACTGTTCATATTCTGTGTTCCCTCAACCAGAAGCATTCCAATATCCACATTGTTTTCTAGACCATGCCACACAGATTCCTATAAATGTGTGCCAACTTTTTTTCAAGCCAAAAAAACTCAATTTTTCAATAAATAAAATATATAAGAAACTATTGAATAACCTCAGGAAAAAGTAAAAAAAATATATCAAAAACAATTAAAATCATCGCACAAAGAATAGAAGATAAAAACCAAGATCCAAAAATAATCCAAAACTAGGGATGAAAACAGAAAAAAAAACATCGGTGTGATAATTCTCGCCACCATAATTTTTTTAACATCCAGAAAGCCACACCATTTTATAGTTTATCAATCAAAGACAAAATACATTTAAAAATTTACATTTCAACCTCTCATACAAATAAATACTTAACTACTAAATGAAAATCAATCAACTTACTCAAAAAATTTTGATTATCCAATACAACTTCCTGAAACATGATGTAATGATAAAACAAAATTTATAAATAATATCAATGTTCCCCCAAATAAAGACAAATCCTAAAATTGATAACTTCAAATGAAACCACACATTTATAATAAAATTCTTGAACCATAAAAAATTATCAACATGGGAGGTCTGAATGGACATTCCCCCATAAGAAATCAACTAACACTGATTAACATCAACAAAACCTCAATGAGAACTAAAATGGGTCTCCCGACCTTTTAGGAACTAAGAAACACTGAAAAATAAAGAAAAACCCACACATATAAACTTGATAAATTTCTTGATAGCTAGACAGAGGTCCCTCATACCCTCAAGATTCTTGACTATGTGCTAGCTTCACTATGAGGCATATGGATGGAGCCATGATGTTTAACGAAACTACTACCTCATATTTAGGTACTGAAAATCTATGATTGGAACATATTTTTCCACCAAAAAAATGGTTTTAAATGATACTCACTCTAATTTATCTAATTCAGGTGATAAAATATAATGGAGACACACAAAATATTAATCCTCGACTTAAGATGGAAAGAATCTACAAATTTTAAAAAACTGACACACTTCCACTGAAACATAAGTCCTTAGAGGCTCCAAAACATATTCTCTTACAATTAAAATTGAACACGACACAAAAAATCACTAGCATACTCAATAAATACATCCAAGTAAGTAGACATAATAAAGGACTTAACCATAATCCTATTGCAGCACACATCTCCGATGAACTATCTCCACATCACATCTTAGAAACAAGCAGAAGAAATTGTTTCAAGTGTTTAAGGATTTCACATGCATGGTAGGTATTAAAAACACTAGAAAATGATAACTATTTTTTGATCTGTCTAGTTTCACCAATGAAAACCCATTATCTTGTTCTTAGGGGAAGCTATTGGATGATTCAGTGGTCTTTTAGTTGAGAAACCAACCCTTATAGCTTTAGGCCTCTTTCTCATCTACTTTCGGGAATTCTATCCACATATTCTTAGAACTAGAGGATGTTTGGATACCATAATAACTCTTGCTATCATAGATTTAACATAAATAAAATTCCTTTAGACACTATAAAAAGTGTTTAAATTGAACTCTGAAACCTTATCTGTATATTAGGACAAATCCCATACTCAAAATATAGATCCTGCAATGTATAATCAATGTACCACTCAAGAGATTAATGTACAAGTTCAACAAAATGATGGAAGTACGCAAAAATTTATCCATGACCATATTATAAATAGCACATATTCACCCCCATTATGAAATTCACTATCTCATAATAACACTGACAGATGAATGAATCCTTGATGAACTCCTATGTAATATATTCCTACGGATTATTCTGAGAGACTGACTTCCACTATTTCTATATCAGACCGTCAAGCATAAAGTTGAAAATATTTACTTTTAACGACTCAGGAAAATAATTGAAAATGATGTTTCCTTCATTTTTATACATCCACTCTTCCACATCGAGAGGATCTTCTTCACAATAAAAGAGAGTTGGATTTAATTTCCAAAACACAAGAAGGAAATCATTTCATTGATCAAACGTAGGATCTACAAATAGTATACCCCCAATGTCCACACATAAAATATCTAACAAATATTTATAGTAGTGAAAACTAACCAACAAGATAAACAAGAGAACAATAGGAAAAACACCCATCAACTAGAGTTATCATGATCAAACATTGTGTAATAAACTTAACCAAAACATGGAAAAAATTATGCACACAACCATTAGTTATCAAAACATAAAAATATTCCTCTTCAAAAAAAAATTTAAAAGAAAACAAACATGGATAATTTTTATGCTCACAAATAGAATTATATGGAGCCTCACTCAGGCACATTCCTGCTTCACCCCCAGAAACCAATCAGCTCATGCTAATCTGGGCACTCAGATCCCAACTTATCCACACATATCATGCATGCGAGCACCAATTAAAATATCAATAGTTTGAAAAAAAAATCCCATTTTCAAATTAAATGTTTTGAAAATGATTTCAAACATCCAATACATATTCCATTTTAACATTCCCAATTTTCTTCAAAATATAAATAACCATTCAATGAAAATCTATTTTCAAACTCAACATATAAAACTATTTCAAAATAATAATCCCATGAGTCCCGTTCAAAATTTCTCAGCAAATCAAAAAACCTCAAACCATTAAAATCATTTGATTAAAAATTTATTCCTTATCATTTAAAAGAAACATCCAAATAATATTTAAAAAAATTATTTTTTCCAAGAAAAATAATTCAATAAACTCTTGATTTTTAATAAGAATTTCATTTTTCCAAAAGTCGTCACTAAAATTAATTCTGAAAATTCATTTGACATTTTTCCAAGAACCCAAATATTACCCCTTAAATAAAATCTTCAATATTCCTAAATAAAATATTTCAAAACATTTCTCATAATCAAGAATGAATCAAAATAACTAACAAGGAGAAACTTGTTGTGATGGGTGGATTGTCCAAACAGTTTCTGGCCGTATTCTAAAAACTCCTTTATCATAGAAACACTTCGTGGAACAGATTCTAAACTCCACATTGATTTCCACGAATTGTGAGATCATAAAGATCATTGTCCCATCTACATTTTAATTTCCCAACCACAAAAAAACAACAATAACTAAGGAATCCAAAAAAAACTCTCAAAATGCCATTGAAACTCATGTTTCCATTAAGAAAGTGTGGGTCATACACTCCCCGAGGCTTTCACCTAGAGCTATGATAGTCCTACTGTATCTAACTTGACGTCACCAAGTAAAAAAAGGGGACACTTAAATCTAGGTCCTCTAAGG
Organism: Viscum album; assembly: GCA_963277665.1. Classification (NCBI taxonomy): domain Eukaryota; kingdom Viridiplantae; phylum Streptophyta; class Magnoliopsida; order Santalales; family Viscaceae; genus Viscum; species Viscum album. The sequence continues at coordinate 878,584,734 of OY728148.1, read as the reverse complement.
AACTAAACATTATTAACAAGATTTTGTCACAAACTAACCTGGTTCAACATAAAAATTGTCACCTGAGTAAATCCATGGTAAGCCTCAAAGTGTGTTCCTAATCCCCATGGCATAGAAACTAGTGTTGGGCATCACTATAGAACCCAAGGGGATAATTTTTCTGAATATAAATAAATAAAATGTACAATGGAAGAAAAATAGATCTACCAAAATAAATAAATATAATAACCAAATTTAACATCATCTTACAATGGGAAACTTATAAAAAACAATTTTACAACAAAATCCAACTAATCCTGACAACCACATCATCTCTAAGTGAACCTAAGGATCACATTTTATACCAAGATCAACCATTACACATGAAAATCAAAAACAAGATGAACCCTAAAACATAGAAAAAAAAGAATAATGAACTATATTCATGAGTATTAAAACCTTGTAGGAAATCCCATATAATTTATCCCCATTGTTGTTCCTTTAAAAAATATATCATGAATTTCAATAATGAAATAAAATATATAATGGTATTTTTTTCAAATATTTTCCAATATTAATAAAAACACAAAATTTAATTTTTAGAATTTGAAGTGACATTGTTTTAAAAGGAGGCACCATAATGATTTTTATGAAATATTATAACATTTTATTTTAACTATAGAGAAAGTGTGTAAAACATATCCAAAAAGTTTTTTTATAGACACTTGTAACCCTTTTAGCATTTGTGGAATAAATATACACTAATCATAAAGTAGGAACAATAATCATACATAAAATATAATGTTAATATATCATAAAAAATTATCCAACCAACAATGCATCACACTGAATCACCATATAAAACTGAGTTCGAATCAGCAAGGGAGAAAACATGGAGCTCGTGAATAATCCAGAACATACTATACAACATGACTCATCTCAGAAAGAATGAATCACTTGATGACATAAAATTTATCCTAAAAAATATTGATTTAATATTAAATTTACTAACAAAGGGGAACAATCTCTTATCAAAAATAACATAATATATCCCCCTACTATCGGATACTAGTCAAAGAACAATCCTAACTAGTGAAATAATTATTCTCAAAAAATTCAAAAACATTGAACTGTCTCCATGTCTAGAGTATAAATGGGGTATGACAACAAATTCTAACCAAGTATCCAATCAAAATTACATATATCATACATAATTAATTCATATTACATGAAATACCATAATCCACACCAATATTCAATCTCTTTACATATAATAAATATCTTGTATGAGTCTATACTGAGGATATTCTATTCCGATAAAAGTAAATGGATTAGGAGGAGTCCACAATGAGGAAGTCCCAACCATTTAAATAATTTACCATGAGGATTTAAAAATTAGGACATACCAACCATTAAATATATATATATATATATATATTCCTAGAAGATTATCCTAGTATGGTTTTCAAAATAATTATTTTAACAAGTTTCACAAAAGTTCCAAATGGGGATCAAGCATAACCTTTCAAAGAATAAAATCCATCATTCTGGATAGAGTGAAAACGCACCATTATCCATTTCAAAATCATTTTGACAAATCCTTTTTATGTACTTGGAACACATGTGTAAACAAAAAAGAACTTCCATTAAAATTAAAAAACGGCAACACATCATCATAGCATGCATTTCCTCTTTAAAAAGAAAAACACAACACAATTTCAGGTCCAAAACTATTTATAAACCCATTTTATGAAACCCAAACCATCATTTAGATGTATCAACCAAATTATCAAGGAACAATAATGAATTATAATCTATAAACTAATAACAAAATCGAATTGGGATTTTTATCAAACACTTGGTGTGAAATATTAATCAAAGAATTATTGTTTTTCACAAAACTATGTATAAATCTTCCCATTGAACTAGAAAAAAATATTCCAAATATCCTGTAACAATATTTAACATATAAAGAATGTTTTAAATTATTGAAACCAATTATTCTCAAATTTAATGGCATGTGTAAAGGGAAACCTACCATAATCTTCCAACACTCGACAACACAGACTAGAAACCACCTTGTAAAGGTATGAGGAAGTAAGAACAACCACAAGGAACCATAATCACACAAAATACCCAAAAAAATAAATGTAATAATAAAACCTAGATCTACATGACTATATGAGAAGAATATATCAATAAAAATTATAGGGTAAGGATGCAAGAGAAACTAAAGGGATTTCAACATGAGAAAACACCCTTGAAACTTAAATGAATCCATTAGATACAAACTTGGGATGAAGGAGGATTATTGTATAACAAGGTATAATATCCCCTATGTTTGTAAGAACCCATATTATGATGAATTGGGTCGATTGGATAAAAAAACCTAAAGGGTTCGAACAAAAATTTCACAATTTTTTAGATTATGGAAGGTCACATGGTTCGGTCACATGTTTTGGTTAACTCTACAGCCCCCCAAGTAATATGGTTTTTCAATGAGATAGAAACACCCCACATGCATACTAAACAAGTTTACTAACAATTTTTATGTTTTTCCCTCAACTAGAAGCATCCCAAGGCCTACATTGTTTCATGGAGAAGGCCACACTATTTTCTTTAACTATATGCAAACTGAGCACCACCTTCTATTAATCCAAAGAACAAAACTTTTCAAAAACAAAACTCTTATAGGAAACTATGTAATAACTTCGGGTCCAATGATAAAAAAAATATCACCTAAAAATTTAAACCCATCACATCTAAAATTTGATATAAATTCTGAGATCAAAAAATGAATTGGAACAAAGGATGAAAACAAAAACATGGGTGTGACACACTATCCAATCCTCTCTTTAGTTCCTTTTAATATTACTGTCATTCATCTAGCCAAAGAAACTTTTCAACCTTCTCTGTTTATACGGTTAGGGGATTAGATAGTTTTGAGAAATTTTCTTCAAACTGATGATTAAATCCATGTAAACCAAGAAAACTATATATTTTAGTCCCTGTGGTTGGTCTAGGACAATATTAAATTGCAGTTATCTTTAATGGATATAATAAAATGCCAACTCATGAGATTATAGTACTGAGAAATGAATCTTTCTTCATTTAAAATTCATACATTATTAATTTATCATACATTTTATCCTTCCTTAGGTTATTTAACACAATTCTCACATAGTCTTTATACTCTTCCTTTCACTTTCAATAAATAATAGTATCACTTATAAATACTACCTCAAACAAATCAATGTAATATTTGTAGAATATATTCATCAAATCCTTGAAAATTGTAAAATAATTAGTAAGATAAAAATTTATTTCTAAATAATCTAAATGACCATACCATGTATATAATGTTTTCCTGGGTATATCATCCTTCTTAACTCTATATTGATGATATCCATAATAAAGGTCACTCTTGTAAAAGTATTGAGATCTGTAAATTTTATCAAATCATTCATCAATACATTGAAGACGATACTTTTTCATGATTTTGATCTTCTTCCACTACTAATAATCAATAAAGTTTCAGATTGAGCCATATTCCATCTACACAAACATAAATGGTCACCCTAAGAAGTTACACATGAAAAAATGAATCCATTGTCCATGTTATCATAATGTTTCTTCTTTAATTATTACATCTCAATTGGGGATATTTAATAGGGAGTATTTGAAATTTATGTAGAACAAGGTATCAGTTAAATAAAAATCTCAGCTTTATGTTTTAGTGGAAGACTAGGAAAGTCTTATAAAATGAAATCCAAAAATTCACGAACAATAGTCATATCATTGATGTAAATTTTATCCCTAACCATTTGAGATAAATGACCCTTCTAAATAGTATTTAATACCTATACACTAGATGTGATGTCTATAATAATTTCAGGCTTATCTTCATATTTATAGACAATCATAGGTTGTTTCAAAACATAAAACATAACATCCATTCCTTGAAAATTGATGTGGGATATATATAGAAATAATTTCCATCCTATGATTATATCAAATTCAATTAAAGGATGAATGACAAGGTTTTCAATAATCAAATTCCCATAAACATCAACAAGAGAGGAATCATAGGCATGAGATTAAATCATCATTCCATTAGGGGGTTTTACTTCTTATTAAACCTATAATTATTTGGTTGGGATCTTAACAACACAAAAATATTATTAGATATGAATTATTTGGTAGATCTAGAATCAAATAAGACATTAGCAGTTCTATAGTGTATAGTAAATTAAACATTCACCACATCGTTATTTCACCCCTCAGTTGAAATAGGGATCTAATGATATTTCCCATTTTCCATTGGCTTATGAGATTGTTGAAGTAAATCATCGTTATTATACCCTGGTTTTGGGAACTGGTTAACATAATTACTATTATCATTACACTTGTAGAACAAAAGTGGGGGAGGTGCATTATTATCCTCCTCTATATTCTCATTTTATCTAACTTATTCTCATAACATCAACCATCACATACATAATGTCCTCCCTTTCCTAAATTAAAACATTCATTACACATATTTAGATGATTTCTTCAATGATTCTTCGCACACATATAGAATAATGGAAAAGATGTCTTCTTTTATCAATGGTTTTTATATTTTCATTTGAACTCCATATTCCTCTTCTTTTCAAAACCATGAGATTGATATGTAACTCCAACCTCTATTTGAATCATGATTTCACATCTCACTATCACTTCATAGACAATAAATTATCTTTTGTAGAACAACCTTAAGATAATTTGAATTAAACCAATGAAGAGTCTATCATCATTAATTTCAGTCTCCATGATATTTCTGGAATCATACATCACACGTCTTAGGAAATTATCCTCATACATACTCAAAGATTCATCATCCCTTTTCTTTAAATGAAGAAAATCCTTCTCCATTTTTTTGTATATAGAATATAAGGAAATCACATATTAAAGAATATTTTCTTGAAAACATCATAATACATGGATTAGATTTTATATTGATGCCTCATATTCTTGATTAGAGTAGACCACCAGTATGATTATCCATCAGACCAATAAACATCCTAAATGACTTTCTCATGTAATTATCACTTGATAACATGTAATATTTTTTTGTGGTACTGATATATTATTCTATAACAAGTAGATTGGAAGACTCATTTAATTAAGGTGTTTGTTTCCTCATGAGGGACTCAACGAAATTTTGTTCCACATATTTCTAATTTAATATTTTAGTATGGCTCATAACATGAGAAAGATGGGTGAGAATAGCAATGAGACATTTCATTCCATATCCAATATCATTTGGTTTCTCAAAAGAACATTCAATTCATTGTCCACCAAAATTTCTATTGACGTGGTTCCTTCAGGTTCTATCCATTCACTAAAACCCAAAATCATAGAGTAAGAAACAAATTTCATAGTGAAGAACCGTATACTTATATAAAACGACATCCAGTATGTCTTAATTTTGACAGCTAGTTTATTCTATGTCACATTGGGTTCATTCTATGTTATTTGTAGATCACTTATATTCAAAAAAATTTTGATTGTTCATGAAGAGTTTTTGAATTCCAAATTATATCTCTTTGGAGTTTCAAACCAGGTTCCCAATAAGTCCAGTTGTTGTGTACTAGTTTACACATAAGTTAGTCTCGACAAAACCTTTTAGAGTTGTAACACTTAGTTTCATCTCTTCTAGAGCCAAAAAAATTGTAGTATCCATACAGGGATTCATTACTAAGAAGTCATGACCTCCCTCCTTTACCAAAATACCAATAAAATTTTATTACCATTAGTCTTATTATTAGATATGGACATAGTGTTGTCATTATGGTTTTGTCACCCTTTTCTTCAATGGTTATAATACTTTTTCTCTGATTCCATATATAAAAACCAACACTATTCATACATAAATATTACATCACTTTTTTGAAATACATAATAAATTTTATAAACAGACACCCAAATAACATACTAGTATATTTTCTATGGAGCATGGAAACACAATCATTGGTACATAAGTGATCGAATTATCTCCAATTAGGTTCTTATCAACAAGAACCCTTTTTTAAAAAATAAAACATAATACTTATCTTCAGAACATAGGGTAAAGGAAACATTAAAAAATGGGTGACATCCGAAGATTAGTAAGGGTAAACAAGGGAGACATGTAAATATAATCATTAGCAATAGCGTATGAGAATATAATCAAAAAAATATAAGACCACACGCTATTTAAAAAATTTCATAAATATGATTAATGTTATAATAATTTTAATTTCATAAGACATGAATCATAATCAAATAAATAACTTAATCCATGAAATATTAAAATAGGAATATGACATAAAATTTATGATAGAAATGTAATAATATAAAATGAGATCCATAGTTTTGAATAAATAACATCCAACGTAATCTTAATAGTACTGTTTTAATTACCATACCATCTCGGTAGTCATGTTTTACTCCCATGACTATCTTAGTAGTCAAGGTCCACTCTCAAGACCATCTTTGCAGATAAATCCCTTTTCTGAACCGAGTTTACTCCTCGTTCAATCCATGATTATCTACTAATATTTAAATCATCACCCAATGAATCGGGGGGAGATATATTCCCCACCCATCAAATAATGAAATAATTCACATGGTTTCTAAAAAATAGATAAATCATTTATCATATCAAAACACATGGAATGAAATGTGATCCAAAAACATCATTCAAAATATCCAAACTTATGATAAAGTTGGATTTCATAGGTATCATTAAATCACAAACAAAAAATATTAACAGAAATTATATTAATGGTAACATTAAATAATATCCCTAGTAAAGCATAATTATCATCAAATAATGTAATCTTGAAATGGAAAATAATTTTAAGATGTCACTTTAAAATGATTCTTGAGGAAATTATCCTTATATCTTTGAAATCTAATTCTTTTCTTAAAAATCTTCACAATGTTAAAAGAAAACATTTAAATTAAAAATAACATTTTAAGATTTTATGGGAAACTATATGTAATTATGGAATCATGAAAGTGTAAAAATCCATTATTTCCTCATATATTAAAAAATAACATTCTTCTCATACATTTTCTAAAAAAATCAAAATGAACCATGTTAGGAAAATGATAAACAAATTCCTTTCCAAACATTTAAAAAAATACATAAATGTGGAATAAAATGAATTATAATAATTTATTAATAACACTACAAGTTTTTTGGGAAAAAAATTTAGAATCATTTATTTGGAATATAAATATTTCGTACTAGATAGTTACGTATAATGAATCCCAAAGACATTGAGGTTGTGGAATTAACCCTTACATTAGGTTTGGTTTCCTTCATATGTATCTGAAAATCCTATATAATGGTTTAAATAATTTCATTTACTTATTATTGAACCATATTTATATTTATTATATCATATATGATATTATTATCACTCTTCTTATATTAACATTTCATCATTACTCTTTTTTTGTGGTTTGTACTTCCTTTTCTTTTGCATGTTTTGTCATATACGTCTCAATTCATGAATCTTGAATATATTTATATCATATCCATAATTATATTAAGATACTATATATCTTTTTATGGATCTTATATATATATATAATCATTATTTAATGGTGATTATGAATAGTTAATTGCATCCTGATGTGGAGATGGTAGGTCTTACATACGCATGAGCGATGATATCATTCCCTTCCTAGTGATATGGAAGGAAAGTGGGTGGTATATATTCTTATCCGGAATAAATATCATGTAAAAGTCATCATATAAAATTATTATGTCCATCTTTATACTTATCCATGAAATTTGGATATAAAAAACAAATTACACTACAATGTGGAGAGGGTTGGTCATACGTATGCATGCATAGTTATGTTGTTTTTCATATGATAGATAAAAAGATGAATATGGTTATTCTATAATCATAATAACACATCATAATATATTTGATATTGGATTTTTAATTTATAATTTAAACAACACATTAATTGGAATTACAAGAAGAAATACTCTTGAGATAGTCGGTAAAGTAGATTACCTCCTCATCAGCGGGCTCCATCTATATCTCCTCTTAGAGACAGTAGAGTTGGTCATTTGAGGATATGATCATGTATATAATGTGAATATGGAAGACTATAATGTAAATTGTGGTTTTTTTGTTGAGATAGATATTCAAATGTTGTGTGAAGAATTGAGAGACTATGTTCCTTTTTTATAATTGAGCTGAGAGACACTTTTGGAATCTCAAAAAATATCAATTTATAATAAAATGTATCTGAGTAAAATTAAAAAAAATTATAATATATTCAAATATGATATTAGGTTGTAATATAAATAGCTAATATATTTTTACATGTTTTATTATGGTTTTAAACCAGATCATTTTCATTAACCCTTAGTTAAAATATTTTAATTTTAACTACTGTTTCACATTTTTCAAAATTATCAGAGAGTAATTTTTATTTATTTTATGTCAATTCAATAAAAAATGAACAATTCAGAAAATTTTAGACTATATAATAATTATTTATTATTTTTAAAAATTTATTTATTTATTTTAATTAATTTAATAAAACGTTATTTTGATAAAAAAATCAATAGTGTCAATTTTAACACTATTTATTTCATGGATTTTAGAAAATATGAAAATAAAAAGTTAAGTTCAAACAAAATATTTTATTATATACCATAGAGGAAATTTTTATCTATGAAATTATTTGGTTACAATAATTAATTTGAATTAAATTTATCCTAATATTTTTAATATCACTGATTTGATTAATTTAGTAATTAAATAATTATTACCTCATCCTTATTACGACCATTAAGGTATTTCATTTTCCTAAAAATTATAAATAAATTTTAAAAAAGGAAATAAATTTATTATATTTAATGTTAATATATATGTTAGAAAAAATAATTCTTCAATACAATATAAGATAATAGTATATTAATTAAAATCCAATAGATTGAACAACTTGGATTCCTTTTTATTTACAATATTATAAGTGTATTATTCACATAAATAAGGATTAAAAGGGTAATTTATTAGACCATTAGAAAATCATGGAAAATATATAAACAACCAAAAATATGTATCCTTGTTTTTATATCATCCAATACTTATTTTAATATTAATTAAAATCATTTTAATTATATTTATTCTACTTAGTGTAAGCACTACATTTGTGTTTTATAATATTTTATGGTAATTCTTTATTTCTTAAAAATTAAAAATAAAATAACCTTTTAAATAAAATGATTATTTCATTAAAAATAATATTTATTGTTCTATATATCTCCTATATATCTCTATTAAAAATCATTTAGTTATTCAAATTTTAGTTTGACATCTTTAAACTTTCTTTTAATAAAAAAATAATAAATGTATAACCCTCATCCAAGTGTCTTAAAAAGGGAATAATTTTAGACTATGATTTATTTTTGTTGAAACCAATTCATCTAAGGAAATTTTGGTAACTTTTAGGATTATTTTATATTATTAATTTTATTATTTTTAACCCTTAATTAGATGATTTATATTTTTACCATTCTATAAAAAATTTATAAAGTTAGTATTCCTAATGAAAAAAAGTAAATTAAAACTATTTACATAATATGTACCCTCTGATTCCAAATATATAATACATTTTTCAAAATTCCACACCCATAAGTTTTTGTAATTAATTGAAATTAATTCCATTGATGGGGTGAGAATAAAGGTTATTAAAGTTAAAACATACAAAATATTATAATATTTCTATAAGTAAATTCAATGTAAAATTTATTCCAATATACTAATGTATAATAAAAGATAAAAATTTAATCTATTTATAATTTAAAACCGATGAAAAAAATAATTTAACAATAGAAATTTTTTTGATGAAAAAATTTGTTTTCAAATAAAATTTTGTATTATTGTATTATTCATCAAAATGTGAAAAATATCAAAAAAAGACTAAATATTAATCAACATAAATTTTTATTAAATGAATTAAAATGAAAATTTCATTCTTTAAAATATAATATATAAAAGTTTAAAAAAATATTTAAAATGGGTTCTCTATTAAAAAGAGATAAAATTTCCTTTTTGAAAAATATGTTTTATGCATAAAATTTTGTTGGTTCTTATCCTATCCCTATGAAATCTATTTTATGAATATCAAAAATATTTTATTGAATATATAAAATATGTATTTCATTAATTCCACTCAGTAATGGTAATTAATTTTATTTATTAATAAAAATTAACTTTAGGACCATAAAAATTATTTCTTTTATATTAAATTGGTATATATTTTTGTTTATAATTAATTGGTTAACAATGTATTCATATTTTCCTAAGTTAGTTAATACTATTCATATCTACTAATATAATATCTAGGTTATTGTCATATATAAATAAAGATAAAATTCTGTTTTGTAGAAACATAGTGTTGCATGTAAAATAATATAAGTGCATGCTACGTGTTGCACAAGCTTGACTTAGTGTAATTTATAAAACATGATATCAATGAAATTTAATTTATTCAAGAAAAAAAGTTCATAAAAACTATAGGTATACAATTTTTAATCTATTATAACATAATTAAATATCCATTCCTATTACATAAATAGAGTCTTATCTATTGGTTGTGCCTTAAAATATTTCTACTTCATCTCATATCATAAGTTGCCTTATATGGTGATGTAATAAATTGACATCTAAAAACTCATCTGAAGATAAAAATATTCTATTTCATAAATGGTTAAATTTTATAGAATATTATGATCCAAAACAATAAAAATAATTTCACTGAATTTTAAAAATGAACTTACCAAAAGACAAGAATTGTCTCTTAATCATCACATACCAACATGAGAATACATTATTCATCTATTCTCTTAAATAATGAGAATAAAATTATTTAATAAAAAACCTTTTTAAAAACGTTCTTTATTCCTTATTATTTATGTTAAACATAAGATATTGTATTTATTTCTTAAACCCAAAATTTTCTAGACTCTATCAATGATAGCATAACTACTTTTTCTAAAAAATCATTAATCAGTTCCGAGGTTGTCAGTGCTATCTAATTTACATTATGTAAATCAATAATCTATTTTTCCAACATCATTATCTAAATATCAAGAACATATTTAGGGTTATCTTTCCAAAAAAAAATGTTTTCCAAGATGATCATATTTTTTACATAAATTTACTTGGATATTGGTACCATTCAATATTCTCTTTCAAATACATAAATACAATTATTTTGTAGTATAGTAATCATATATTCAATAATTCATATAACTATTACATCATTGATAAAATACTAAAGTGACATAATTCATGAATCCAGAAATATGTAGATTAATCATTACTCTTTATATTTTGTAATAAGATAATCTTTACAGTGATCTATTAGCTCCTTCTAATGTATATTCCCATGATACTTGAAGAATTTATTTTCACAGTACCCAATTTCACTATAGTCGAAACACTAAATATCAATATTTTTTTAATCTATTTTCAATATTTTTCCCGGTAAAACATTTCTCTTCACTTATAAAAACACTTAACCCTTTAAAGTATTTCCTAGGATGTTTCCTTGTATAATTATCTCATGTGGGAAAATAAATTTTTCTATTCTTCCCCTAATCCATCTTTTCCACAGTTGTCTTGTTCTTCTCATAATTCCCTCCATATCCATAACACTTATACAAACTATTATATGTATCTCTAGAAGATGATACTATATCGAAATAAGATGATTTTTTGTATAATAGTAAAATTAAAAATATTATATTAATACCATAAAAGAAATAATCCTTCTTTTTATTTGGATCATGTGGATTACTTCGGTTCGCATGCCTTTTTCTAGGTTCCATTACTAAATTTCATCATAAACTAGATTAGATATTATCATTTATAATCCCAATACTTGTAAAATACATAACATATATTGTAAAATTTATTTATAGATAATCACATAATGAAAAAAACTGTTTCTTTTGGATTTTTTTATATACTTACCATAAACATTTATCATAGGCTTCTGTTCTCAAATAAATGTTTTCTTTAATCTATTTTTCATCGTTTATTCTTAATATCCTTTAATACAAGCAATAATTCCCTAAATCAAGAAGTCTTGATCTATTTCCATACTTTATTAAAATTTCACAATTATAAGGAATCTAGTCCTGAAGGGCCCACTAGTTTAGATGAGTTAGAAAACTATATTACATTCATGATACCCGTATAATATTTGGAATTATAAAACAAAACAACATATATAATAAAATGAAATGAACATCCTCACTGAACGCCCATCCAATGGTTTATTATTCATATCATGGGTAGAAGAAACATTAAGGGTTAGCTCAGATTCACTATTATGGTACATACAATATAAGTAGGAATGAATCAGTTATCTTTATAAAAATGAAATGTTAAATAACTAAAAACACATTCCATTTATATAGATGGATATGGAAAAAATAATAATTAATTGTATGTAACTAAAACACATTCCATTTTATCAATAAACTATGAATGAACTAAATCCATAGATAATATAAAATAGAAAATATCTAGGTTAAATAATTTATGAATCTGAATGGAGGAATATCTTAATTATTCAACTCCCTTTTTCCTCGGTACATTGTACCTTCACAATCAAGACCTTTAGAAATATTGTATACAACATATAGAGTAAAACCAATCTTATCGGGAAAATGATTCACCCCACGAGACTATTGATTCATCGAGGGTGTATCTATAACAAGGCCCCACCTATGAAATACCTATCAAAATAATTCCTCATATATAAAGTCATTGATTTAATTCATAAGTAATATTCCTTCTCAAATCACCATATTGAGTAAATGATAAATATTTATAAATATTTCCCCATCTAATAAAATAATATTAAATGTATATACAATATATAAAAAGGAATATGGAAAGAAATAAACAGATATCCCTGAAACAATATTGTGGATATTTAAAATATATCTAATGTCCAATGAAAATATTTTATAAAGTGGGTATTATTTAGAGATAATATAAACAATCACAAAAGGAATGGATATTGAAATTATAAATTTTACCACTTGTAATTATTCAATTAATATACTTTGAACGAGATACTTCAAATTAAAACAAAAAATTCCATGAATAAAGATTTATTAATGAAATTAAATGTAAAATATATAGTATATACACAACAAAAAATTAGTAAATGGTGAATACGATATTTATACAAAATATATAATATGTGAGATGGAAATCCCTTACACTACACTCCATTTTGGTTGAACAGCTTTTAAAATTAATTATAAATGTTTTATGAATGTTAATAACTATTAAAATAAGACTTAAAAAATTTATATACTTATATATGGTCTTCTTATAATATCTTATTATCAGTTTGTTAATAAACATTCATTATTTTAATTGTTTTGAGTGTCAATCATCATATTTCTCGAGTATGTTTTGAGTTGTTATTTTTTTATTATTACATCAAAATGTTTTCATCATCTGAACATTTTAAAATATGATTTAAATATAATATTTATTGAATATATGTGTATTTTATATAATCAATAAAAATTTCAAATAGAGTATGAAATTCACCATTCATAGAGACGATACTTCATACATAGGCATGAATACTACTTCCATTTTTTTCTTATATTAAAAATGTAAGTGATATTATATATATTCATATTATGATTATAGTTTCATAAGTATGTTATGTATATAAAATATAATTTTTAAAACCATATTTAATTTATTTTATGTAATGTGTGAATGAATCACGTCACTTTGAAGAGGAAGTGGTCCATAGGTCAAAAAATGATATAATCATATTCCACAAAATGAAATGAATTGAAATTTATGTGATATATAAATTATAAAAAAGAAATAAAGACGTAATTAAAGTCCTAAATGTTCAATATACACTATAAATCCATAATTATTCCCAAACATTAATAGTTGTAATGGAATAACGAACGACAACAATTCATGAGGCGGTAGTATGCCATACACACGAATGATGATCATTTATCCAATTTGATGGAAGTGTGTGTGAGTGTATATTATACACTAATAATAAAAACATATCATTATATTTATGATAAATATGATATTATATATCTTAAATATTAAAATAATTGTAGGGGTCATGAATGAAATGAAACAAAAGTTATCTTGGAAGAATGTTACATCTTCATTATCCAACTACTTTTGGTTTATACAAAATTCTTTTCTTGGAATGAATTATTAAAAAATATAGTTTTATAAAATGACAGGTGGTATTTTAGGGAGCAGTTTTAGTAGTTTTGGGATGATAAAAAGGGATTTATAAGTGTGAATAAGTGATATGGGTGAGATACATTTTATAGTGGAGGAGAAGTGACATTCATGTAAATATGAAATGGTAAACACTATTAGGAGGTATCACTTACATCATGTTCATGAAATAATGAATAGAATAATATACAATTGTTTATTGGGTCGAACTATTTCCATAAAATTTTTATTAGAGTATTTTCTATGTTATTTCGGTTCTTAAGATTCTATTTTGGTGCCACATTAAGATAGTTTTTATTCTTAATCAGTGCAATTAATTTTAATTTCATTCAATTTTTTTTGTAAAAAATAAGTTCAAAAAATAAGGAATTATAAATTATTCTGATTCAAAATATGAAATCCATTATTCATAATTATAATTACATAATTGGGATAAATCAATTTAAAACTAATCCCTCCAATGAGATGACCAAGTGGGTTTTTTATGTAAATTTTTTGCAAAAGATTACTTTTTTTATGTACACTAACAATGTGAAATTCATTCCAATGTCCAAAATTGAATTAAATTAGGTATAAATTAACTAGTTATACTTTGATCCCATTTATTATATAATTTAACACTATATTTCTTTTATAAAAAAACATTTCAATAAAAATTATTTATTTTCACTATTTATCAAAAAAAGAAACTTCCCATGAAATAAATCAGCACTAATATAATTTTGACATTAAAATTAAAAAAATAAAGTTTATTTTAAAAAATAAATTCTTTAAAATTTTAAATTATAGTTTTATAACAAGTTCTTTATTAAAATGTTTCAAAACTATATTTATAAATATACATATTTTTATATGTGAAAAAGATTTGTTCTTATCATATGTCATGAAAATCTATCGGATGAGTGTAAAAACATTTGATCGACAATATGATATAAAAATAAATATATCAAAATGTATTGTAATGTCTTATAAACATCCATGCTTGGTCCTACAAGTTTTATATGTTATTGAAAGAATATCATATTTTGTGTAACACAATACAACATAGTGTTGTGTATAATAAAAGATTGGGGAAAAATTAAATTTATTATAAAAAAGAGAATATTTTAATGTATTTTGTTGTCACATAATCACCTATAAGTCGTATAAAAATTAAATTTAAATATATATAATAAATATGGAACACATAGAAAACATATTTTTGAAATATCAATTCATTAACTTATCTTATATATATTTTCAATTAAGTATAAAATATTAACACATACTAGTTTTTTGTAATAATGTGTGGAGATGTTAAATTATTTAATCAACACATAAATTACCAAAATATAAGATTTACACATTTTAAGTGTTTTATAGAGATAAAATGGATCATATAAATAAAAATATCTAATTATATACAAATAACATGTAATGGGAAATTAATTCTCATTCCCAAATTCGGTTTCTAAATTAAATTTATTAAAATTTAAAAACCATTCAAAAAAGAAAATTTAAAATCATTTCCAATATTTTTTATGATTATATAATCATTTTTATGAGTATTATGATACACAATTGAGAATAATAGGGATAAAAATAAAAAACTATAAAATAAAATACAATAAGAAAAAAAGAGAAAAAAGAAGAATAATGATAATAAAATTCCTAAATAACTCAGAACTCTGTCCACCTCAATGACAAACACATCAATAATTTATATTTTCTTTATAATATTTCAATATAAATTAAATATTAATTATATAAACTAGTGGTAATAAATTATATATATATATATATATATTCATGATGGTTGATTCCATCTGGTAAAGACTCACGAAGGGTTTCGTGGAAGTACATCTTCCGCTACACATTAACGGTGAATGTCTATTAGGATTCATGATTTTCAGAATGTATACACGTTCTGAAATTCATTTTAATGTATTTATTTTTGTCTAATGTTGAAATAATGATGTAATAATTTGGAATTCATGGTAATCATTGGTTATTTATTTTTTGATTCAGGAGTAATCATAAAAATATCTTCATATTTCCTCTAACTAATGAACATATAGTTTTCTATAATAACATACTCAATAGAAAATTTAATTTAATTTTTTTAGTGACCACATTGGCTTAGTTATAATTATTAATAAGGATGCGAAAAATATTTTCAAATATAATTTCTAACTATAACATTCCAATGGTATTTTTTTAATGTGTATTGGTTGGATAATATTTCATTATAGATACTAAGACACCTTTCTATACTATAAATTTAGACAAACATTTCATGAATTTTTCCTAACTAAATATTATACATCATCGAATTTCCATTGGTTTGGTAAGTTATAAATCTTATACTTTTGTTTAATGGCCATATATTGTAGATATATATAGTTCATTATGAAGTTATAGAAATATGAAACCATGGAGACTGAAAAAAACCATAGAAATTTCATCCCTATAGAAGACTTGGGTTTTAAAAAATTATATAACTAACATTGACTCATAAATCATTAATGATCATGATTCTACACATTTTTACACATAATAAACTAATATATAATGTATAATTTTCCAAATAATTTATAAATCAATAATATAAAATTAGTCTTCCAAATACAAATAAATAATTACAAATAAATTTTTTTTTGTTACTTTATTTTTTTTGTCAACAATATTATAATTTTTTATAGTGTAAAATTTATCAAAAAACCATAACAATCCTATAATAATTTTTTAGAAAATAGACCAGGTTTAAGTACCTTATGAGTTTTCTATTTGGTACCAAAGTGGACCCCATATAAAAGAGTGTGACAGAACCAAAGGATTGACTATAAATCATCATATAAAATAAAATCACATAGGATTTGACCACTCAATGTGTTCCATGTTTGAGTTTAAACTAAATAAATCATATGGACTCTTTTTTATAATCATCATCTTTGTATTTTATTAAATCAAGTATAATTTAAGATGTTACCAAAATAATTTGTAACATCAATGTTCCCAAGAAAAATTCTTTACACCTGACACAATTTCACATTATAAAACTAATCAATTAAGTGAATCATGGTGATGAGTCAATGAATGGGGATGTTGAGATCCTACTGATACTTCTATCCACAAAATTATGAACTCATTTTTATCAATAGTTTCTATATTTAATTTCATGTGGAGAATAATCTATTGAATGAAAGATGGGTGGTCTTCCAATATTTTAAGGATATTCTAGTGGGTTGAATGATCATAGAACGTAATTTCTTTAGTATTTAAAAGATGTAAACTACATTTATCGATGGGAATAAAAAATAAATACACTGATATTTTTGTTTTTCTATAGTTATCCTATGTATGGTCTGATTTTCATGAGGAATGTGTTATAATATATAGATCTTGATTGGAACATTGTCGTATGACTAACTCAATAGAATTGGTTGAAGCATCATGAATTAGGTTAAATTATAAATCGGACTAAGGATTTTGGATTACTAGTAGTTATGTGATACTATAAATTAATTGAAAAATACTCATATTTTTTATCAAACAAAAATTCAATATATTATTTTAGTAAATATGACAAGAGGAGTGAATTATTTGACAATTCATGATTAAAATGGTAAAAAATTGTTTTTTGGCCTATGAAATACCAAAAACCACAAATTTTTTAGGGAATTATAGTCAGTAAATGAAATCTTATTTTAATTTACCATCATTGACAACATTCCAATAAATGACATGTCTATGTACCATTACTTCTTATCAACATTAAATAGAATTTCTTATAACATATTATAATATTATTTAGACAAATGGATATATGAATTTGTCACCCAACTCATATTCCACATAAATGTAATATGAAAATAATGTTTACAGTGAATACATGAGGTTTAAACAGTTTTCACTAAAAATATATAGTTAATGGTTGATCAAAAATCGATATTAAAATGAAAGCATTGAAGAGGAAACTAGAGAAGGGACATACCACAATATGCACTGGTCCTCTGCCATAATCATGTATTTAACACCACTCAAGTGAACTTCACAATTTGATATAAAATCTCTAATGTGGCAAAGCACGATCTTGGTATACTATTAGAATAGTCAAGAAACTAAAAAAATTCAAAACACACTATAAAAATATTATAGATCTATATAGAGAATAAAGGAATACATAAAGGCCCTTGTAGAATGAAACATATCCCCATTTCTAGATTATAAATAGGGTCTCAATACCATATGAAATAATTATTCAAATAACACTCTCATCAAGAAATCACTTCATCAGTCTATAACAGGTGGCCAACAACATCAAAATTCAGAAAATAAATAGAGCCAAAGCATTCCCATAAAACTGATTAATTCCTACTACAAATCGACCATAATTTATATAAACATATATAAAAAAATAAAATAGGATCATTTCCAAGGGATGTCCCTATAATTAAATTTGGTATTTATTTTGAAATCATCCTCAATTTTAGAGAGCATCTGTTGTTTAAAATGAACGTAAAACTCAGTAGTGAATTTGCTATCATTGTATTTTTGTAGAACAGATACATCTTGATTCTCCATACAGGACATAAATTCCTCTCTCAGGTCCTCCTCACTGACACTGAATGAATATTTCAAATGAATTTTTGTAGGGAATTTCATAGGCCAACTAGTTTCCTCATATATTGAAATTTCATGAAGCTACTTGTGTAGGATATTTTTTATAAGCATCGAGGTCAACATAGATGTCAAGATATCATGAATATCAATATAAGAAATAGTAGTGTAAAATTAATACTTATATCATTATCATAAAGTTAAAAAAATAGTAGGAAATATATATTCTTCATGAACTATTTTGGTTGGTGAAGTTTCTTTATGGAAACCATCTATTATGCATTTATATTGGTATAAATTCATTTTTTTCACTTTTCAATTACAAATAATCCATTTTCAATAGTAAATACTTATATTTAACTGACCCATTGGCTATTATAGAGATGTTAAAGTATTCTAGTTTATAATAATTTGGTTAACTCATTCTTAATAACATCAATGAGGATTCAGTTTAGACATAATTATACCCACCTTTTCAATTAATCATCATGATTTAAGAACATACAATGCATTAAAATTGATGGGTTAATATTTTTAATTTTACTAATTTTCCCTCCAATGACTTTTCTAAAATATTTTTTAATTTTAATCAATCGTAATTCATTTTAAGGATTGAGGATACTAGAAATGATGTCATAGAATTTGTTTCTAATATCATGATATCAAAATTTTAAATGTTTAAGTTGTGGTTAAGGTTAGGGTATTTTTGATTAATGGGAAGGAACATGAATGTGAATGGAATAATATCTCATCTATAATCTCATTATAAAAATCCATATATAAGGACTAATCTTTTAGAAGCCAAAATGAATCATCGATGGACATTCTATCTTCATCGTACATGAAATCATCAATTGAAAAATATGTATGCACCTTTTCTAGGAATTAAAATATTCAAACATGAATGAATTTCTTGAATTTCTATAGTTGATTAAAAAATAAATTTGATGAAGGAAAACAATATTTTTTCTATTGGGATAGATATTACATCTAGTAGAATTAACAGAAAAATTGGAATAAACTTTTGAGTGTATCTTAATAGAATCAAGGATTTTATATTGTAAAATGTCCCAGATCATATTTATAACGAACCAAAATGTATATTATTAATTGTTTTCTGATGTTAAATAAATGTGTCACAAATATTCTTGGGCATCATCCAATCATCATATCATATTCTATTCTATGTTTGTAAAACTCTGTTTGAAACATTAATATTTTAGCCTTCGCATGAAAATACTCTAGCACATTAGTAGGGTGTATTGTACTATAGTTTTCTAGTTGAAAAACATTTCTAGTCTCATGTTTCTAGAGACCATAAGGACCAGGAGTATGAAGAAGATATATTAGAGAATTGAATGAAAAATAAGTAAGACTTGGTTATGATGAACCTACCACACAGTGCGGTCAACACTGACCTAGCTATGGATATAGGTTATTGGTATCTATGAGATATTATCATTCAAACCAAGGTATAAATGATGAAGGATAAATTCCCAATTAATTCCATGAAAGAGGTCATAGAAAGGATATATGAGATATTTCTATACATGGACCCTAATATGGTGTAATTGGATTATATCAACAAGAAAGATCATATTTCAAAAAGAGGATTCGATGTAGAGAAGATAAAATTGGAGGATTACATTCATACATGGGACTAGATGTCTTAATACTTCCAAGAACACATCATGGATGATCAATATTTAAAGGTAAATAGACTTCATTGTAAGTTACCTAATAGAGTAAAATTTTATTTCAATTGTATTTCTATTTCTTATGGTGTTTAAATATTTTTTGTAACTGTATGGCTTCTCAAATTACCATAAAAGTGATTTCAAAATAAAAAAGTTAATTGTCAGTTAACATATCTCCAAAAACAATAAAGAAGTGAAAACTGATTGAGGAGTATAATTTCAATATGAACCAAAATCATTCCTAATATTGGAAAATAAATACACCCTTATGGTATATATAGTTGATAATTTTATTGAGTATTATCCAATATAGGAATTGGATGTCTGGATAAATGATATTCTTTTCCTCGCCAATAGATTCTTTTTATTTCATTTCTATCTATGTTTATATGTAAAAATCTCCTCTAGAAACATATTTTATCATTGTATATTCTATATTTTGTAAAGAAAATGATTGTTAATATGTACTATAGATTTCCAAGAATTACATACATAAGTATGATATAATAGTAGATGAATATACAACACATAACATTATGATTCATGCCAGAACTGTCAAGGTTTAATGTCTTTGGAGACATGATATATAGTATTCTATCTAATGAATGGTCTTAATCATATCCCCAATAGTATTCTTCTTATGTACAACCTATGTAAAAAAATTATCCATAAAAAAGGGAAGGAAAACATTAAAAGGGTTATCTAAGATTCATAGTAAGTGTAAAAATGATTTATCAATCAATGACCATCCCTGAGTATATGATAAGTAAAATGATGTAAAATCATGATCATACAATAAAATATTCAAACACAAAATTTCATAGATCAAATACATGATTCATGGAAAAGAATTTTGTCATAAAGATAAACAATATTTTAAGAGTGTGGAATCATCAATAATAAATCATCATCAATTAAAACATAACATTAACATTTAAAAGTGGAATAACAATTTTTAAGTTATGAAAATGTGTAACAAGAAATAGGTTCACTAATTATTTTAATGGCATGAAATCATGACCTCTTATAAACTTTTGTTCCTGAATCTAGATCCACGTATAATATTATGAAAAAAATTAAGAAGGTCCATGAATACTATTATAGAGATGAAAACCAGTTGCATTCCTAAATTTTGTATATGAAAGCTTGCTCCGCAAATAAAATATTGAACATGAAATCAGATTCAAACATAACATATTTTTCACATGATATTTCAATCTTTACCAATTGAATTGGAGGGATATAATAGACCCACCCTTAACATTAATATAATTCATTCAAATATTTTCTAAAATACCATGGAAAATATTAAATTTTCATTATAACATAACCTGTCGAAAAAATGTGTTTCATATTCATTTAATCATCCCAACAATAAACCACCAAATAATAATAATAATGGTATTATATAGTGTAAAAACACTGGTACATAAAAAATATTTTCATTTTAATTTGGAATAAAATAGTCAATTTCATTACAAATATGTTGTATTTATATAAATTAATGAAGTCACATTGATGGAATAGTAACATGACCATAGGTATATTAACATGACCATTAGCAATGGTAATTTAATGAATTGAATTGAAACCTCACATACATGATGATAAATAAAAGTTATATATCTTATAAATGTAATTATGATATATTTGTATCATGGAATAAGAAAATAAATGTTCTGGAAATATTAAATTAAGTGTTAGTATTATTGTAAGTCATTAAAATGTAATTACAATTAGATAATTGATTTAATCACATAGAATAAAATCTAATTTCATAAAATTGATTTATAAATTGTTATTTTTGTTTTATTATGATTAGATCATAATTGTTTGATACTTTAATTATTTTTTTAATGTTTTATAGAATCAGTTATAGTTTTTAAACTAGTATTTTTCTAATAAATTATGAATTTAATTAAAAATTGAATTTATCATATTTAGAAAATTATTTTAAAATAGTGGAGATCATGTTTTGAATTCTATACATCGTAAAATAGTTTGGGTGAATCTTTAAGATATTTCTAAAATACCGGAATTTTTTGGGAATAGTGAAATAAGATAATTTATAATATAATATACATACATGATTTATTGACTAATAGACGATGTAAGGTACCTTTAAGCCCAAAATATCTTACCATCCATCATTATTTTTATATATTTATTGTTAATTCTCAAAATTTTCGTAGTTTTGAGTCAAATTAATAAATTAAGGAATAAAATAATCAAAACCCCTCCTCTCCCCCACTACAAATATCACCCCTCACAACCTCTTCTTCTCACAACTAAAAGACTGATAGATTTTTAATTTTCTAAGAAAATTCCTTCTCATTCCTCTTCCCCACGTCCAATACCTTCTAGTCTGACCAAAATTCCAAAACGACAGTCTTTAAGAAGGATCTCAAGGAAGAGAATTCAAGATGTTAAAATCCTCTCTCGTTTTATTATATTTTCTATTAAATTATTTTACTTTTCATATAATATCATTACCTAACCTTATAAAAGAGGTATGAAAACAATATTTTATTATATATAATGTAATTTTATCATGTTTATTGAAAAATACATCATCATACTTCTTCTCCTTTCCCTTTTATATAAAAAATAAAAACATCATATGCGATGTGTTGATTAACTGACATTGTGAATGATGTTTAAGGCATCAGTTGTAAACATTTCATAATAATGAAATAATTCAATAATATTAAATTAATTCTCATAGAGTGTCTTTTAAAATTTATAGTTATAGATAATTATTCAATAAATCAGACAAAATAAAACAATAGAAATATAATGTGGACATATCAAATAGTATCCACTTATACAATAAAATAAACACTTTTAAAATGAAATATGGATTATTTTTATATTTAATCATAAAATTTCCATGATACCATCCTTGACTCTTTATTTTTTTCAACATTTTGAAAAACATTTAAAAACATGGGATGATCATCAAAACGATCACTAAGGGATACATAATGAAAGAAAAATTTTTGCCCTTAAAAAACATGTAAACCATGAGTACTTTATCATAGTGTAATATTTTTCACCTTCAAGAAGTAGTAAAAACACTTCAATGAATATAATCACATTTAGTACCATTTATAATCAAAATATCTCCTTAAAAATAATAAAAATCATATATAATATTTAGAAGTAACTTGGGAAATAATCATACATAATTGGAATAATCATCGGGTCAACATCAACACATATCACTAAATAGATTATCCATACATCTGACTTCCATACCTGATACATTAGAGGTTATAAAATAACCACTTGTCCCTGTATTATCATAGAACCACCAAAATTTAGTTCATCACAGAACAAACCATATTTGGTTTATCACGTAACCACCCATAAATTCTCCAAGTACCATTATATAATCATTACACATAAAATATTTCAATTATCCACATTTTACACATAAAATTTCATTTGATATCACAAGAAATTATTTCAATATATTCAATTAACCAATTAATTTTTAAAACCCAATTTAAAACATTTATTAAATTTATTTTTGATTCAATGCGTCCAATAACAATTTTAATATTTAAAATGAAATTCTAGAATTAATATTTTAAAACATTTATAACTATATAAATAAATTCAAAAAATCATTTTCAAAACGTGGACATGAAATAGAAATATTTAAGTAATAAATCCTTAAACACTAAAAACAATGTTTTTGTTGAAGAGTCGCATACAACATTGAAAATTTAAAATATAATCCACATGAATGTAAAACATTTTAAAAGAAATTAAATAAAATTAGTATAGAAAACATATGCATATGAAATTTCATAGCAACTGTATATACACCTAATAAAAGAATAGAGTTTCATATTATCAAATTATTAATTACTGAAAGGAGATTGAGTCTAAATAACATAAAAATATCATATTATTAGATTAAGGATAAATCAATGACATAATTATGTGTGAAAAATAAAAATACACTCAATATATATGGATATTATATTTTAAAACAATGAGAGGACATTCAAACATATTCTTGGAAATACAAAACCAATTACAAGGATATCTATCTCAATAAATGGAAATAGAGTTAATATTTCCCTTACCTTGAGTCTTAATCATCACATACAATCATTATATTCCTGAATAAAAAACATAGTTTAATTTAAACTTTCTTAAGAAAATTTTTCATGTTTATTATTCCTTCTTTATCATTTATTACCATGTTATAAAACATACATTATTATTTATGATCAAATCTGATGATTAGTCAATATTCGATACTTAAGTTGAAAATGAACTTTGATTGATGTCAATAGTCCTTGTATTCATTAATCCATCATCTCCAAAATAATATCCATGAAATTATTATTATATTTATACAAATATTATAACATTAAATGCAAAATGAAAAATATTATAATCATGGAAATGGTAAGTCATAAATACACATGTGTACCATTGACCATTTTTCATTAATCATTATAGAACGAAGTTAAGTAATACTTTCCATTTAAATAATGATAATATCATAATTAATATAATATTGATAATTTAAATATACATATACATATATTTAATAAAATTGAAGTAATGAATAAAAACAAGTCGCATCACATCTTGGATGTCACAGTACACGTGTATGTACAAACAATGTTATAATTTTTATGCGTGTGAAAAGTAATAATTTAATTGTTAGTTTATTACCTTATAATGATTAATATGTCATTAATATGAAATATTTACATTACTTATATTATTATACCCAGTCATGAGAGACGGTTATGGAAATCAAATTAGACCGGTTCATGTTGGTGATTGTTCACACATATGCATGAATGATTAATTCCATTCCAGTTTTTATTTCAAGTGGAGATGGATTTAGGATATGATATTGACATTATAAAATCTGAGTATATTTATTATTCTATATTTATTATTTTTTCATGGTGTAAGGATATTTGAACTAAGTTGAAGAATAAATAACATATAAACACTTATAGAAAATGAAACCTATTCCTCAGTTTATCAGATTTGATGAACACATTAACACATATAATGATGGTTTTATGACTAAAATATGTGCTCAAAAATTTTGGGATGAATTATAGGTTGGGTTTTGGGAAGATATTGGCTAAAACAAATGGTTTGTCAAATGTGATTATTATAGAAGAGGGAGGGGTACCATTAGAAACTATTAAAATATAAATTTAATATAAATTTAATACAAGGTCAAAATTTTCCAAAATTAATTTATTTAGAGTATAAGATTATTTTGTGTTAAAAACCATTCATAAAAAATTACAAAGGTTTTGGTGTTTTTTTAATCGATATCATTTTGTTTAAACCCCTTTTAACACTTACCATTTTATCTACTAATTTCTACAAAGAGGGTTAAAATAATTACTAAATCATGCCAAAATTCCAATAAATGTTTCATTAATAGAATTTTTTAGATTCTTTTAAACATTTTTTCTGAATATTATATTTTTAGTAATTTTATATCATTTAATTTCATACTTTATATTTTAAAATCGGAATTATATCAATTTTGATTTTATTCATTAGATGACTTTATTAAAAAATAAAAAACATAATTCCTTAAAATAAGAAATAAAATAAATTATAAAATGTAATATTAATCTAGAAATTTATTTTATGGCATATAAAATATAAAATTATATTTATTTTAGTAGTATTAATGTTATTTTTTGACTATTCCATTAATTAATCTATTATTGCATCAACATTGTGTCATAAGTAAATTTATTTATTAAAATCCTAAAACTTATAAATCAATAAACATGAAGTATTTAGCTAATTTATGTCTATAATGAGTTTTTATAGTCAAATATATCTTTTATATAACACCATTTTAAAATTGCTTCAGTAATAAGATACATGTTTATGATAGTTTTTCCTTTACGTTCAATTAAATATTATAAATGCCATAATCACTCCAGAGTGGCTTAAAAAGGATATTGTTTAATAAAAAGTGTTATATTAGTTGGCCATAACTCATCCAGTAATATTAGGAAAAGTTTTGTGGTACCTTTGTTTTATTATAATATTATTTTTACCCTTATTTAACACATATATCCTTTAACCATGATAAATAAAATACTAATGTTATTATTTAGAAAAAATAATTTTTATCCTTGTGAAGACAATTTTTATACTAATTACAACCATGAATGTTATTTTTTTATAATTAAATTCACATAAAGGGAAAAATTAAATTTAAAATTAATCAAGTTTTCAGAATGAGAAAATGGGTTAGGAAATGTAAAAACCACCAAAAAATTGGCATGTTTTTATATCAAATTTCAGTTTTTAATTACTTATAATGAACAAAATTATATTAAATAATAAAAAATGTATCCAATTAATTCATTAAACAAATTTTAAGGATAACCTAACTATATATAAAAATTGGACAAAAGGGCTCTTTTGAATTAAAATGCCGTATTTTTAAAATTTATTACAAATTTAATTTTATATGAAAAATACCAAAACAATAACCCTGAGAATTTTTTTTCTTAATTCCAAATAAAACGTTTATTTTGTCAAACAAAACTTATAAAATTTTAAAAATGTTATTTGAAATGGGTTCTCTATAAAAATAGATAAAACTGCATTTTTAGAAAATTACTCCTTTTATCCCTAAAATTGATTTGTTTCTTATATCATGTTCATAAAATACATTGGATGAATTTTACACATTATATAATATTTATGTCTCACTAATATATTCCAAAAAAGTCTGATTTGATAATTTTATAAACATAATTATTCACATTTAAATAATTTTTTATGAAAAAAATCTTTTATAATCAATTTTTTTTAGTGTTGGTTCATTTTTATATAGTAACCAATGAATCATTATATAAATATGTGTAAACCATATTTTCATTATTTAGTTATCACTACTCTTTACCTCTATTATAATATCTAGTCGATAACTACCAAATTAAAATAATAATATTAATAAAGTAATATTTTTATGTATAACTCAATCTTGTGTGAAACTTAAGATTTTGAAAAAAAAAATATGTTGTTGCATATCGAGTGTGATATTAGTGATAGATTCACTGTTATGGTAAAACCATTATCTAATTCAAAAATATTAACAAATATTTAATATTATAATTCAATAAATACCTATGATGTTACATCCTTCCCTATATTGAAATTTTCATACTCACAATTTTTTATTTGGACTTAGTAACTAATGTTTCAATTTTCAAAAATTACATTATTGAAATCCCACAAAAAAGAATAAAAAAACTTCTACATTAAATGAAATTGAATTAAAAAATTTAACCTGAGATAACACATACTGGGATTAAATGTAGGAAAAATGGATTTGTAAGAAAAATCAAACATCATTTTCGGATAAAGAGTGATTGAAAACATGATCAGGATAATGTTAACTATCAGAAAATCACAAACCTGTGATGGGTTAAACTTCCAATGATTTCATAAAAGAATAATTAAATGGATAAAAAAAATTTCTAAGATTTTTTTCATCGAGTTGTGGAATTAATATACAATATTGACATATATCATAATTAAATATATTTACTAGAAATGAAAATATTTACCCTTTAATCAATTATCACTACATATTAAAAGACCCATAATATTCAGGGAAAATTTTTTCTTAAATTCATTTGGATTTTACGAGTACGCAGTTTTTGACGGAACCTGATTCTGAGGCCCAGTGTGCCCAGAATCAATTTCTGAAGTTTAGATTAGGTACGTTCAGTGAAAGAATGAGCGGGTTTTTCAATATTTTGAACTGGTGCTTGGAATTGAAATCTGAGGGCACCGATGAAACCGCAGCACCGGTAATTTCTTTATAGGACTTTTATCAAAGATGTGTCTACTCAGGAGGAGTTGATAAAAATTGTGGATTAAAAAAATTAAATTAAAATTTTGTTACAATTTTATTTCTTTTTCTATGTGGTTATATCATAGGTGTGGGAGTTGGGGTGGGACCCACTA
Organism: Viscum album; assembly: GCA_963277665.1. NCBI lineage: Eukaryota > Viridiplantae > Streptophyta > Magnoliopsida > Santalales > Viscaceae > Viscum > Viscum album. The sequence goes on along the minus strand of OY728148.1, from coordinate 878,556,140 downwards.
GTTATTAACTACCCATGAGAGGATTAAGGTGAGGTGGGGCCCACATGAGCCCAACCCTTCACATTCCCTAACTCCCTAACTTCCCCCTTTATGTGACTAACTCCTCTCTCTCACCCTCATTAAACATGCCAACATAACACCCAATTAATTAGACAACTAAAGTCTAATTAATTAAGTGAATTTGTTTTTGAATTTTTTATTTTGAAATGCATTCCATGCTTTAATAAAATAAGAGGAGTCTTATTTTATTTTGGGGTTGCCTCGTTGTGTTGAGGATTGGAGGAGAAAGCTCAAGTTCCTTTAGAAGAACTTCATCTATCCGTGAAGAACGTCACCCTTTGACGAAGAACTCCGTCACCACAAGGAGAGAGGATGTGCCATAACTTCTTCTCTCCCTAGCAAGTGTGAGACGTCTCCACCTCCTTGGACGCACGCCAACGCCATCTTCTAACCCTCACCCCGCGACACCATCTTCCACGTCGCCGGTAAATGAAATCGTTAAATCAAGGTAGGGGTGTGTCTGGATTGTGTATTTTTGTTTTCCTTCCATGTTGATGATCCTACTAAATCTCTTGTTATCAGACTAATGCGGAAGGGACCGGACCAAACTAACACAGTCTGATTCCTCCGTCGTTCTTGTGAATATGTGCAGTTCTTCAAGTGTTCTTGAGCGGTGAATCAAGTTATGTTTTCGAAGTCGATCGGAGGCTTGAGAACATTGTAAACGTCATCAGAGCATCGGGGAGACCTAGAAGCGGATGTTTTGTAGAAATCGAATCATCGGAATGAAGAACTGACACCTCGGGATGTGTGCTGGCTAGAGGGGTCATTTCTGGAAAATTCAAGAATACACGACATGTTCTCCAGGAGCACACATCGTGTAGTAGAAGCATATCATGGGTTCTGTTTCAGACATTATAAAATTAGTACAGGGCTTGTGACTCTAGACACACGGCATGTACTCTCCACACTGCTTCACAGAGGAGGCTTTGATGGACATGGTGTGTATTCAAGTAAAATACACGGACACGGATAGCAATACATGGCCAAGTAACATGGAATTTATTCTCTTCATAGAAAGGGAGAAGTGGCTTCGCGAGGCTCGATGTGTAATCTGGGAGATACATGGACACGGGCAGAACCACACGGCCAAGAGTCATGGCGTGTACTACCTTCACCATGGAAGAAGCGACTTCGTGATGACTCAGCATGTATTCCGTAAATACACAGACATGGGTTGGAGTACATGGGCATGTACTCCACCACACGGCCAGGCATGGCCAGCGCACATGGAACCGAACCTAGAGGCTTGGACACGGTGTGTAACCATACTACACTCCATGTACTTATTGACCTATGCGTCCAGCCCTGCGACACGGGTCGTATCGCACAAACAGTACCCGGTGTCTGATGACACGGCGTGTATATTTTACCTACACGCCGTGTACTTTAGGGAAATGTCTTGGTCATCTTCTTCTCCGTGACTTGGACACGTTTTTCTTGGTTTTTCCCCTATTATGTGGGACAGAACTATGGGATACATCAACTATGGTCTTTGGGATAGTTGATGTACCGATCTTTGACTCGAGAAGCGGACCCTCCAGAAATCAAGCGTGTTGTGTGTGAGAACACTAGAGCTAGCTGCGACTGCGACAGCGATGGTGACTGTACTTGGATCCTACATGGGTTCGACAGCGAGGACGATTGTACTTTGATCCTCCATGGTTTTGGCTGCGATGACGATTGTACTTGGATCCTATGTGGGTTTGGCAGTGATGGTTACTGTACATGGATCCTACGTGGGTTCGGCAGTGATGACATCTATACTTGGATCCTATATGGGTTTGGCAGAGGATATGACTCAGAGGCTATATCAATCATCTCCACCCCTCTTTGTGTGTAGTATAGCTGTGTGAGCTGATTCTCGACATCCAATCATTATCTTCCATGTGATTTACATGCTTTCCTATGTGGATTGGGTTGTACTTTTCAGTATGGATTGAGTTATGCTGTCCTGTGTGAGATGATTCATGACATCCAATTGTTATCTTTGATGTGATTGACATGTTTTCCTATGTGGATTGGGTTGTACTTTCTTGTGTGGATTTAGTTATGCTATCCTGTGTGAGCTGAGTCTTGACATCCAATCATTATCTTAGATGTGATTGACATGCTTTCTTGTGTGGATTGGGTTGTACTTTCCAGTGTGTATTGAGTTATTCTATCATGTGTGGACTGGGTTGTACTTGAGCTCGTGAGTTGGAGCTGGACTGGAATTGATGACTTAGGTATATGTATGGGCATATACCTAACTAGAGTTGGTTGATACTTCGTGTTTGTATCATTCCATTGTGGTTTATCCTTTTGGATTCTGGGGTACCTTTGGGGGTCTCGGGGTCCCTAATGAGTATCATATACTCACCCCTGCATGGGCTATGCCCGGACTACATTGTGTTAGTTGCAGACAACGGACAACGCTGATCGTGGTTGAGGTTTGTGGAACGGGATGGTACCCGGAGGTGGACAATCAGGCGGGACGTACACGGATGGACCCGAGGAGCCGACGAGACTATCTGTACCCACCATTCAGGTGGGAATTCTGGAGGACGACTGGGTGGTTTCTGATTTACTTTTCAGCTATTGTACTTTCTTTTCTCAGTTGTACTGTACTTTCAGTCGGATTTGTGTACTGGCCCATTTACTTTCCAGCACTTACTTTTGTACTCAGTTTACATAGTGTTTACATCATATTCCATAATCTGTTGTGTTTTTTTCTTATATAAAGGCAATGCCTTCCCTTTAATTGGGATTTACGTCTTTGGTGCTAGTCGCCAGCCCCTGGCCTATGGAAGGCGGGCTTGGGGTAGTCACAGCATGGGCCCCAAGGGCGGGTCATGAAAAATTGGTATGAGAGTAGTTGTTTCTACTGTAGAACTCAAGACTCTGATAATTTCTTCTCTGTGAAGCAATAGTGTTTAGGTTATTGGGTGTGGTAATCAGTCCAGGGAGTCCAGTGTTGGTGCGGCGGCCAATGTATCCATACACCAGGACTCTGACTTCAGAATTCCGTCTCAATGCATGAAAACATTGATTTCATGTGTGTTTCAAAAAATTTCATTGTGATTACTTTGTGTCATCTCACAAGGTATATTGTATTAACCGTGGAACACCTATTTCTTTTCAAGATATCCCTACAATGGCAGCTAGCCAGGGTTCCAAGCTTTGTGCTAGACGGCAGCCCACTGAGTGACGAGGCCTCGGTAAAGGTCCCCATTACATCAGAGGCTCTGGCGGTATCTCTACCCACGAGCCACTGATGCCACGTGCCCCAGTAGCTGAGAGTGCACGTCCCCTGAGTGGACTAAACGAGCTTCAGTGTCAGAGACCTCCTAGGTTCCGCAGGGAGACGGACCCTCAGGCAGCCGAGGATTGGCTGGAGGCTGTTGTTTGTGTCTTCAGATTAGTGGGGACACCAGCTAACCTCATGGTGATCCTTGCGGTAACTCTCCTGCACACAGTAGTAGATAAATGGTGGAGCCTAATGCTCCGAGTGCACGACGAGGAATCTCTTCTTTGGTCGGACTTCGAGATCCTCATCCTCTTGGAGTTCGTTCAACCCACCCTCCGTGTGGTGCAGATTCATGAGATACTACAATTGCGGTAGGGAATCATGACAGTGGCCCAGTACTCGGCGAGATTTACTGATCTCTCGCGCTACTCCACGGAAATGGTACAAGACAAATTCTTCTGGTCCTGGACCGTCGAGCAGGGACTGAGTCATGAGATCCAGGAATCGATGATCTCCCTCAGTAGTCCGACGCTGGCAGGAGTAGTAGAGCGTTCCCTTCTTGTGGAGATCTTTCTTGCAGAGCCTACACCAGCAGCGAGACCTACCGCGGTGAATCACGTGTCGGAGTCTTCTATAGCCAGCAGTAGACAGATGTAACAAAGGTACAAGCAGACCAGACAATCAGGTGGACAACCTCGGTATACTAGTTCGGAGGTGCGGGGAACACACAGCAGAGCTAGTCATACAAGAGCCAGACATTGCTATGCAAGTGGTGGGCAGGGCCACATGGCTCGTGACTGCCCGACCCACCATGCAAAGGAGCAAAAGACAGTTTAGAGACCACCCAGGCAGAGGCATAGGTTCGACTGTTGCAGTCTACTGGGAGCAGGCAGACGAGGCAGAGGAGCTGGCCAGACAGCATGTGGTGGGTGACGCTTTGAGGCTCTACCACCACCACCACCACAAGGAGGATCACCCAGACCACAAGGAGCTGTCCGATGGGGGCATGCTCAGCATCAGGCAGTGGAGTCCTATGACCATGGCTCACCTGAGATGATTCGAGGTACTATATGTGTCTATTACACCCTTTCTGCAGTTTTTATAGACACCGGAGTGAGTAATTATTTTATTTTTGTGGCCCTTATTCGTAGCTCGGAGATTCAGACGGAGTCTTTGGCTCAATCCTTACAGCTAGAGACGCCTACTTGAGCAGACATGATGATTACACACTAGTGCTGGCAGTTTGAGCTTACTCTAGGAGGTGAGAGCATCGGCTGGGATCTTCTTGTAGCAGCGTCGAGGCCTTACGACGTCATCTGGGGAATGGATTGGCTATCTATATTCCATTCTCAGATCGAATGTATTAGGAGAAAAGTGTGGTGTGTCCGCATAGATGGGAGCAGGTTCACCTTCATCGGTGAGAAGGGAGCCTTTGCAGCATAGGACAAACTCACAGAGAGAAGAGGACAACTGAATACCCATCAGTTGGCTAGTCTCATCCTTGGAGCAGTTGATGTGCAGATTCCAAGTATTCCTGTTATGGTGGATCAGTATAGGGATGTTTTTCTTGATGATGTTCCAGGACTACCTCGTCATAAAGAGGTAGACTTATATATTGAATTTTACCCCGGTACAGCCCCGATATCTACTCCATCATATCGGATGGCTCTCGCTGAGCTTCGAGAGCTACGGGTACAGCAGGAGGACTTTTAGGGAAAGGGATTCATCCGACCCAGTTTTTCACCATGGGCTTCCCCGATTTTTTTCACCAAGAAGGCGGACGGGAGCTTGAGACTGTGTTTCGACAACCGTCGCCTGAACCAGGTGACCATGAAGAACAAGTATCCACTTCCGATGACAGAGGATCTCTTTGATCAACTCAAGGGAGCACGCTGGTCCTCAAAGATAGACCTCAGGTCGGGCTATCATCATCTCAGAGTTCTCGATGAGGATGTGCAGAAGACGACCTTCAGGTGTCGGTATGGCCAATATGAGTTCTTGGTAATGCCTTTTGGAATAACCAACACTCTAGCAGTGTTCATGAGTCTCATGAACAGGGTTATCCAGCCTTACCTCGATCGATTTGTCGTAGTCTTCATCGAATACATATTGATTTACTCGACTACTGAGGATGAGCACGCATACCACTTGTCGGTTGTACTGGATACACTCTGAGAGCACCAGCTTTATGGTAAGCTTTTGAAGTGTCAGTTATGGATTCGAGAGGTCCACTTCTGGGGGCACGTCATCTCTGAGGCAGGAGATGCGGTGGATCCAGCGAAGATCGAGGCAGTTCTAGCTTGGGAGCCATCCAGGAGTGGGACAGAGGTGCGGAGTTTCCTAGGTCTGGCAGGGTACTATCAGAGATTTGTACTAGAATTCTCCAAAGATGCAGCACCACATTCATCTTTGAAGAAGAAGGGGAAACACTTCGTGTGGTTAGATATATGTCAGCAGAGCTTCCAAGAGCTGAGACAGAGATTGACCAGTGAACCCATCTTGAGGCTACCTGAGGAAGGCGTAGGGTACATAGTTTACTGCGATTCACCAGGGACCGGACTCATGTGTGTCCGGATACAGGAGTAGGCAGTGATCACTTATGGTTCACGACAGTTTAGGCAGCATGATCAGAACTACGTTACCCATGACCTGGAGTTAGCAGTAGTGTTCTTAGCCTTGAAAATGTGGCGGCACTATCCGATGGGTGAGCGCTTTACAGTCTACTCTGACAACCAGAGTCTCAGGCACATCTTCTCGTAGAAGGACCTGAACCTGAGACAATGGTGATTGCTCTAGTTCCTCCATGACTATGACTTTGAGATAGTCTGTACTCTTTGGAAGGGGAACGTAGTAGTTGATGCTCTCAGTAGGAGGTTGGGCATTCAGATACATGGAGAGGCAACGTAGTAGCTAGCTGTGATGCAGATATCCTTCTTAGATAGAGATGGGGCAGACTTATACAGTCACACATAGTCAGTCCTCCACTACTTAAGTGGGTTAGAGAGGCACATCATGGGGACATTGACTACGAGACACAATGTGCCCAGATATCCACAGGATAGGCACCTGATGGATTTTCTATAGGAGAAGGGAACACCATCCTTTTCAGAGGACGTACCATGGTACCAGTTGCATTACAGAAGGAGGTGCTGAGAGAGTTTCACACTTACCCATTAACGGTACATCCAAGAGTAGCGAAGATGTACCGGGATCTCAAACGACAGCACTGGTGCCCGGGTATGAAGAAGGTTGTGGCAGAGTTTGTTTCACGATGTCTCACATGTCAGCAGGTGAAGGTGGAGCACCAGGTACCATCAGTCTTGTTATAGCCCTTAGAGGTCCCAGAGTGGAAGTGGGACGGGATATCTATGGATTTCGTGATGGGACTTCAACATACATATAGAGGAAACAACTCCATCTGGGTGATTTTACACTGACTCTCCAAGTCGTCCCACTTCTTACCCATCATCGAGCAGGGCTTAGTGGAGATCTTAAGAAGCCTCTACATTCAGGAAATTGTATGGATTTATGGTGTACCATCTCCTATCGTCTCTGATCGTGATGCTCATTTTACTTCTCGGCTTTGGAAGGGGTTTCATGAGGCATTTGGGATGCAGCTAGGCTTGAGCACCGCCTTTCACCCTCAGATGGATGGCCAAACAGAGAGGACCATTCAGACCCTTGAGTACATGCTCCATGCATGTGTCCTTAACTTTGGTCTCAATTGGGAGGATCACCTACCCTTGGTGGAGTTTGCATACAAAAACAGCTACCACTCCACCATCAGGATGGCACCATAAGAGTCATTGTATGGCCGACCTTTCAGGTCACCTCTATGCTGAACTGACCCTGGGGAGTTAGCACTTGTAGGACCAAAGATGGTCCAGGCCAGAACGGGGAAGGTACAGATCATCCAGCAGTATATGAGGACTGCTCAGAGACGACAGAAGTCCTATGCTGATAGGAGGTAGAGACAACTAGAATTTGAGGATGGTGACCACATTTTCATTATGGGTCTCACCTCGACGTGGATTACGAAGATTTGGACGGGGTGCCAAGTTATCTCTACGCTTCATCGGAGCATTCCAGGTTCTCAGCAGGATAGGTGAGGTGGATTATTGCCTGGCTCTTCCACCTCATTTGCACCGGGTGCATGACGTCTTCCACACATCTCATATGAGGAGATACGTGCATGACCCGATGCATATCACTGATCACGGGGAGCTGGACATCAATGACGGGGCGTCATTTGCGGTGGTCCCGGTGGAGATCAAGGATCGACAGGAGCGGGTCCTACGTGGATGGTCGATTCCTCTAGTGCGCATGAGGTGGCAGCACAGGATCCTCTAGGAGATCACATGGGAGTTGGAGGCTCAGATGCGTGCACAGTACCCTCATTTATTTCCCTAGTTTTTATGTATCTTTACGAGTATGTAAATCCCTGAAATGGGAGTAATGTAAATACCCAGAAATTTAAAGGAAATTTTTTTCTTAAATTTTTTGGTATTTTATGAGTATGCAGTTTCTGACGGAACCTAATTCTGAGGCCCGGTGTGCCCAGAATCAATTTCTGAAGTTTAGCTCGGGTGCGTTCAGTGAACGAACAAGCGGGTTCTTCTATCTTTTGAACCGGTGCTCGGAATTGAAATCTGAGGGCACCGATGTAACTCCAGCGGCCATAATTGCTTATGTGGATCTTTACCAAAGATGTGTTCGCTCTGGAGGAGTTGATAAAAATTGTGGAATAAATAAAAATTAAAATAAATTTGTGTTGCAATTTTATTTATTTTTCTAAGTTGTTATATCCTAGGTGTGGGAGTTGGGGTGGGACCCACTAGTTACTAACTACCCATGAGAGGATTAAGGTGATGTGGGGCCCACACGAGCCCAACCCTTCACATTCCCTAACTCCCTCACTTCCCCCTTTATGTGAGTAACTCCTCTCTCTCAACCTCATTAAACTAGCCAACAAAACACCCAATTAATTAGACAACTCAAGTCTAATTAATTAAGTGAATGTTTTTTTGAATTTTGTAATTTGAAATTCATTCCATGCTTTAATAAAATAAGAGGAGTCTTATTTTATTTTGGGGTTGGCTCGTTGTGTTGAGGATTGGAGGAGAGAGCTCATGTTCCGTTGGAAGAACATCATCCTTCCGCGAATAATGTCACCCTTCGATGAAGAACGCCCTCTCTACAAGGAGAGACGATGTCCCATACCTTATTCTCTCCACAAAAAGTGTGATATTCCGTCCCCTCCCTGGAAACACGCCAACTTCATCTTCGAAACCTCACCCCGTGATGCTATCTTCCACGTCGCCGGCAAACGACATCATTAAATCAAGGTAGGGGTGTGTTTGGATTGTGTATGTTGGTTTTCCTTCCATGTTGATGATCCTCATAAATCACTTATTATCAGACTAATGCAGAAGGGACCAGACCAAACTGACACCATCTGATTCCTCCACCGTTCCTATGAATATTTGGAGTTCTTCTAGCGTTATTGAGTGGTGAATCAAGTTATGTTTTCAGAGCCAATCGGAGGCCCAAAAACAATGTAAACGGCCTCAGAGCATCGGGGAAACCTATATAAGGAAGTTCTGTATAAATAGGATCATAGGAATGAAGAACATACTCCTCAGGAGGCGTACTGGCCAGAGGTGTTATTTCTGGAAAATTCCAGAATACATAGCGTGTACTCCAGGAGCACACGCCGTGTAGTACAAGCATATTGTGGCTTCCATTTCGGATGTTAGAGAAGTAGTAAATGGCGTGTGACTCAAGACACACGATGTGTACTCTCTACACTGTTTGACAGTGGAGGCGTTGGTGGACATGGCATGTATTCAGGGAAAATACACGGACACAGACAGTAATACACGACCAAGTAACACAGCATGTATTCTCCTCTTAGAAAGGCAGAAGTGGCTTCGTGAGGCTTGGAATGTAATCTGGGAGATACACGGACACGGGAAAAACCACACGGCCAAGAGGCACGGCGTGTACTACCTTCACCATTGAAACAGCGGCTTCGTGATGACTCGGTGTGTATTCCGGAAATAAACGGACACATGGTGGATTACACGGGCATGTACACCACCACACGGCCATGCATGGCCAGCGCACATGGAACCGACCCTAGAGGCTTGGACACAGCGTGTAACCATAGTACACTCTGTGTACTTACTGATCTACATGTCCATCCCTACGACACGTGCCATATCACACGGGCAGTACCCACTGTCTGATGACACAGCCTGTATCTATTACCTACACGCCGTGTACTTTAGGGAAATGGATTTGTCATCTTGTTCTCCTTGACATGGGCATGTTATTCTTGGTTTTTCCTCTATGGCGTGGGACGGAACTACGAGATACATCAAATCTGGTCTTCGTGACAGTTGATGTGCCAATCTTTGACTTGAAGAGCGGACCCTCCAGAAATCGAGCATGCTGTGTGCGGGAACCCTACAATTGGCTGTGACTACGACGACGATGGAAATTGTACTTGGATCCTACGTGGGTTTAGCAGTGAGGACGACTGTACATGGATCCTCCGTGGGTTCGGCAGTGATGACAACTATACTTGGATCCTACGTGGGATCGTCCGCGATGGTTACTGTACTTGGATCCTACATGGGTTCGGCAGCGATGACATCTGTAAATGGATCCTACGTGGGTTCGGTAGAGGAGATGATTCAGAGGCAACCTAAATTATCTCCACCTATCTTCTTGAGTAGTATACCTATGTGAGCTGATTCTTGACATCTAATCACTAGCTTTGATGTGATTGACATGCTTTCCTTTGTGGATTGGGTTGTACTTTCCTGTGTGGATTGAGTTATGCTATCGTTTGTGAGCTGAGTCTTGACATCGAATCATTATATTCAATGTGATTGACATGCTTTTCTGTGTGGATTGGGATGTACTTTCTTGTGTGAATTGAGTTATGCTATCCTGTGTGAGTTGAGTCTTGACATCCAATCATTATCTTTTATGTGATTGGCATGCTTTCTTGTGTGTATTGGGTTGTACTTTCTCGTGTGGATTGAGTTATGATATCTTGTGTGGACGGGTTTTACTTGAGCTCGTGAGTTGGAGCAGGACAGGAATTGATTACTTATGTATATGTATGGGCATATTCCTAAGTAGAGTTGGTTGAGACTTCATGTTTTTATCCTTCCTTTCTGGTTTATCCTTTGTGGATTCTGAGAGACCTTCGGGGGTCTCGGGGTCACTTCTGAGTATCGTATACTCACCACTGCACGGGATATGCCCACACTACGTTGTTTTGGTTGCAGACGATAGACAGCGCAGATCGTGGTTCAAGTTTGTGTAGCGGGACGGTACCCGGAGGTTGACAATCCGGTAGGACGTACATGGGAGGACGGACGGACCCAAGGAGCCGATGAGACTATTTGTACCCACCTTTCAGGTGGGAATTCCAGAGGACGACATGGTGGTTGCTGCTTTACTTTTTAGTTGTTGTACTTTCTTTTCTCATTTTTACTGTACTTTCAGTTGGGTTTGTATACTGGCCCATTTACATTACAACACATACTTTTATAATTAGTTTACATATTTTTTACTTCAGCTTCCATACTCTGTGATTTTTGTTTTCTTATATAAAGGAAATTCCTTCCCTTTAATTGGGATTTATGCCTTTGGTGCTAGTCTCCGGCCCCTATCCTATGGAAGGCGGGCTTGGGGTAGTCATGGCACGGGCCCTGAGGACAGGTCGTGACAACAGACCCTTCTTTTTCCCAAAATATTGAGTATTTTAGATGAATTTTTCACACCTAGACCTTTGTATTCTTATTCTATAGAATTACATAATAGATAAAAGGTTAACTATATATTTATATGATATTTATACATTAACCAAAATGAAAATTGTTAGTACATGATAAAATAATTTTCCAAAAAAAATAAACAATTAGATGATGAAAAACTACTTTTAATTTCAATAATTCAACACTAATATCTTGAGTTCAAGAATTACTATTTGATAAGTAATTTTCAATAAAATTCATCAACAAAACCAAATATATTATTTTATCCCTAAATCTTGAATGATTGGTTCATATTTTCATCGAAGATAAATTTTATCATTTATCTCCAAACAACATCAACCACTATTAAAGTATGATACAGAAAAGCAATTAACCTAATCACATATTCTCTATGATAGGTTAATAATTTCCATAAAAAACCTAATTCCTATCTTCCAACAATTAATATAATAGATTCTTCAAAAATATAATTCAACTATTACTCCATTAAAATACCATAGTGTTCTATTTAACATAATATTATAATGTTCCAAAAATAGTGAATTTTTTCTAAAATAACATTTTCTCATGTAATACCAAAATAATTTTCAAATAATATGGATATTTTTGTAAAGACCTGTAAATTTCAAGGAAATTTTTTTCCTTCTTAATTTTCTTTGGAATTTTACAAGTACGTAGTTTCTGACGGCACCTGATTCTAAGGCTCGGTGTCCCCGGAATCATTTTCCGAAGAATGGCTCGGGTACGTTTAGTGAATGAATGAGCGGGTTTGTCTAACTTTTGAACTGGAGCTCGGAATGAAATTCTGAGGGAACCGATGGTATCGCATCGCCGGTATTTGCTTAGAAACGCCTCTTCCGGAGCTGTGTTTGCTCGGGTGTTGTTTTTAATTTTTGGGCTTTAAGTTAAGAAATAAAATAAAGTGGTGCGACAACATTATTTTTATTTCACTTAAAGCCACTTAAAATCCACTAAAAGATGCTTAAACTATGTTGAAGCGGATAAGGTGCAATCCAAAATATCCTACCCTCTTGGTAGGATATTTGTGAGGTGGGGCCCATACGAGCCCCACCGTTTCTTTTCCACTAAGTAACGCACCCACGAAAACCCCTATTAAATAAAAGTCAGCTGGGGCGTTTTCTTAAACAATTAAACACTCCTATTAATTGGGTGGTTTTATTCGTTGAATTAATTCTATGCATTAATGGGTCGTTACTTAACATATCTCTTTTCGTTTGATGGCATGTTAATAAAATAAGACCAACATTTTTTTTCTTGTGTGTTGCTCATTGAGAGTATTTGATAGAACCTTAACTCATTCATCCTCATTCGTGAAGAACGCGAAGATTGTGAAGAACGCGAAGAAATCTGGCCTTCAACGAAAGGAGATGAAAAACGCCAAACCCTCGGAGTTCGACGATGCGACACCGTGTTCCGCGACTCCGACGATTCTTCTCCCGCGACGTTCTTCTACGACGTTCCTTCATCCGTGACAAATCCTCGATCATCCGTTGAGGTAAGAGATTGCGGACCTTTTAATTCCTTTGTGGATTTTATACTTGACATGGATTTAATTCGTGTAAATTAAATCTGTATGTTTTCTTTACCCCTCAGAGATCGTCAACGCGACTCCCTTCCGTGACGACGCGACGCCCTTCCGCGACGCGATGATCTCCTCCTACCACGACTGCCAATTCCGCGAAGAACTCACGCTCGACGACTACGGCGAGGTAGTGGTTTTATTTGAGAAAAATATTTATTCCCATGGTTGTTTCTTTTAAAACAACGAACCTGGATCAAAGTTCAATTTTAATTCTATTAAAATTGTGCCTTGCTTGTTATTCATCTGTGGAATATTTATTCATGATTGTTATCACCTAACACAGAGGGTGCGAGCCAAACAAACACGACCCGACAACCCTCCACAGGTTTCCGTTGATGCGCGGATTGGCTGAAAATAAAAAACGGGGCTGTAGTGGCGTTTTGAGGGCCTAGCAGTGAAGAATGGGACCCGGGAGGAACTACAGCGCAGACGGAAGTGGATTCGGACCACCGAAGCAACTCCGGTGGCCCGCGGAATCCACCGGCGGTGCGGGATGCCTGCATGGCGGCGCCGGCGGCCAACCAGACCCGCGACCGCATGGGTCCGGTTACACATGGGACGCGGCAAAGCCGCGTCCGTTGACCAAGCGCGGCCCCACGCGGGGCCGCGACACCTCTTCCCGCGAGGGGCAGCGCCCCGCGGTTTCCTCCGCTCGGCCGCTCGGCCGAGCTGATCCGGGCCGACCCGCCGGGCCGGGTCGTGCCAAACACGGTTGGACCCGTACCCATGTCAGGTCGACCCGGTTCGGGCCAACCCGGGGGGTTCGGGCCGGGTCGGTCCGGGCCCAGACCCCCCGTTTCTGGACCTTTTTGGTCTTTTGCTCACAACGTGAGCTACGGGCCTCCAAACGATGCAATTTCAGCGGCGATGTGATCCTTGGACCGAGGCGGTCGTTTCGGTATATCACACCCAAGGTTTCGGAATACATTGGGTTTGGCCGGGTTGGTTCGTACACGAAACCAACCGGGCCCTCGGAGCGGAAACGCTCATATCTTGAGCTTCGGACGTCTGATTGACGTGCCGTCGATTTTGTTGTTTTCCTCTTAGTGAGACAGATCTTTTGGATTAATCCTCCCGAGGTTTGTACCTAGGTGGAGAACAATCGGGTTGGTTTTTCCTTAAAAACCAAACGTGCCCCTGGGATGAAAAGGCCTATAACTCTCAGACCGAGCATATGATTGATGCGCCGTCTGAGACGTTGAGTTCCTGTTGACGATTCAGAACTTTTGGATACATAAACTCTGGAATATGTGTCAGTTGATGTATCAGCCTCTTGGCTCGTGGAGTGGACCCTCCCGAACGAGCTTGCTGTGTGCGGGAACCCTAGAGCTGGCAGCGACTACTACTGTGACGACGACGACTGTACAGAGATCCTCAGTGGATTCGACGGCGATGACTACAGCACTCAGCGATCCTATTTGGGTCAGTGCTACTGATCCTATGTGGGTCCGATCCTGTGTGGGTCATCGCTCAACGGTCCTGTGTGGGCCAGCGCCTACAGGTCATGTGTGGGCCCGATCCTGTGTGGGTCTTTGCGAGGGTTAGTTACCCATAGATACTATCTGGGTCAGATCCTTTGTGGGTCATTGCGGGGGTTAGTACCTATCGATCCTTTGTGGGTCTGACTACTTAGATGGATCACTGATCATCTCTATCGTCATTCGAATATGTATACCTGTGTGAGCTGAAATCCCGTTTTACTTTCTTGTGTGGATTGTGTTGTGATTTCCTGTGTGGATTGTGTTGTGCTATCATGTGTGGATTTACGTTTTTCTTTCCTATGTGGACTGGGTTGTACTTGGTCTCGGAGATTGGAGCATATTGGAATTGATGACTTAGTTATATGTATGGGCATATACCTAAGCAGCGTTGGATGTTACTTCGTGATTGAATCTTTCCTTTGTGTTTTATCCTTTGTGGATTCTGGGAGACCTTTGGGGGTCTTGGGGTCCCTACTAAGTAGCTTACACTCACCCCTACATGGGCTATGCCCGCACTACGTTGTGTTGGTGGTAGACTACGGACAGCGCTGATCGTGGTCGAGGCTTGTGGAGTAGGACGGTACCTGGAGGTGGACCACTGGGCGAGGTGTACTCGGAGCGGACGGCTGGACCGAGGAGTTGTGGAGGCTATCTGTACTCACCCTTCAGGTGGGACATCCAGAGGATGGCTCGACGCTACGTATTTTCCTTTCAGTTGTCGTTTTTCCCCATTCAGTTGTACTTTACAGTTGGGCTTGTATTTCCGTCCCCTTTACTTTCAGCACATCTTGTTTCAGATTTAACTTAGTGTTTTACATCCTCTTGTACTCTGTGGTGTATGTTTACTTTTATAAGGGCAATGCCTTCCCTATTACCAGGATTTACGCCTTTGGTGCTAGTCGCCAACCCCGGGCCTATGGAAGGCGGGCATGGGGTAGTCACGGCACGGACCCCGAGGACGGGTCGTGACAAATTGGTATCAGAGGATTTCGGTTCTACTGCAGACTCTGATCTTTCTTCTATGTTAAGAAATAGTGTTAAGCGCAATGAGTGTGGTTATCAGTCTAGGGAGCCCAGTGTTGGTGCGGCGGCCGACGTATCCATACACCAGGACCCTGATTTCTGATTTCTATCTTAATGCATGAAATCATTGATTGCATGTGTGTTTCATGTTTTCTTTGTGATTACATTGTATCAGCTCACGAGGTATACTTTTATGACCGTGGCGCACCTGTTTCCTTTCAGGATGGCCCCACGACGGCAGCCAGCTAGGGTTTCGAGAGTTGTACGTGACGACAGCCCGCCCAACGACGATGCCTCAGTACAGGGCCCTTTGACAGTGGAGGCACCGGCGGTACCTCTACCCGCCGAGCCACCGATGCTTCCAGCCCCAGCCGATGAAGATGCACGTCGCCATAGTGAACTGCATGAGTTCTAGCGCCAGGGACCACCGAGGTTCCGTGGGGAGACGGACCCCCAGGCAGCCAAGGACTGGCTGGAGGCAGTGGTACGAGTTTTCAGGCTAGTGAGGACACCAACAGACCTCACGGTGATCCTTGCAGCGAGCCTACTGCTTGCAACAGCGGGCCGATGGTGGAGCTTGATGCTCCAGGTGCACGATTAGGCATCTCTCCTATGGACAGACTTTGAGGGCCTCTTCCGCTCAGAGTTCGTCCCGGCCACCCTCCGTGCAGTGCGCATCCAGGAGCTTCTTCAGCTGCGGTAGGGCAGCGTGACGGTCGCCCAGTACTCTGTGAGATTTACCGATCTCTCGCGCTACTCGACCGACATGGTACGAGACCAATTCTTCCGGGCCCAGACCATTGAGCAGGGATTGAGACACGAGATCAGGGCATCGCTAATCTCCCTCAACATTCCGACTCATGACGGAGTACTAGAGCGAGCCCTTTTGATTGAGATCTTTTTTTATGAGACTTCTCCAGCGGCGAGACCTACCGCGGGGCAGCACGTAGCAGAGTCTTCCGCAGCAGGAAGTCGACGGATGAATCCGGGGTCCAGGTAGACCAAACCCTCACGCAGATGACCTCAGGACACTGGCTCAGCAGTTCGGGGCACGCAGCGTGGAGTGAGTCTTTCGAGAGGCAGGCAGTGCTACACATGCGGCGGGCAGGGCCACATGGCTCGTGACTGCCCGACCCACCGTGTCGAGGAGCAGCAGACAGTTGAGGGGCCACCCAGGCAGAGGCAGAGGGTCGACCATGGCAGTCCACAGGAAGGAGGTGGACGAGGCAGAGGAGATGGCCGAGCAGCACGTGGTGGGTGATGCTTTGAGGCTCTACCACCACCACCACCAGGAAGTCCACCCCGACCACAGGGAGCTGGCGGGCAGAGACAGGCAAAGCTCCAGGCAGCGGAGGCCTACGACCACGGTGCACCCGAGATGATTCGAGGTATGATCTGTGTCTATTCCACCCCTTGCATCAGTTTTTATAGACACAAGAGCGAGTCACACTTTCATAGCCACTGCCTTTGTTCGGAGCTCGGAGATTCCGACAGAGCCATTGGCTCGATCCTTACGGCTAGAGACTCCTACGGGAACAGACTCGACGATTACGCACTGGTGCCGACAGTGTGAGCTTACTCTAAGAGGCAAGAGCTTCGTCTAGGATCTTCTTGTAGCAGCGTCGAGGCCTTACGACGTCATCTTGGGCACGGATTGGTTATCTATAGCCCATGCATAGATTGACTGTATTAGGAGAAAAGTGCGATGTGTACGCACTGACGGGAGCAGGTTCACCTTCACCGGCGAGAAGGGAGCCTTTGCAGCACAGGATGGACTACCGCAGAGGAGAGGATAGCCCATCACTCATCAATTGGCTAGCCTCATCCTAGGTGCAGTTGACGTGCGGATTCCATGTTTTCCTGGAGTGGTGGATCAGTACACTAACGTCTTTCCTGACGACGTTCCAGGGCTACCTCCTCGCAGAGAGGTAGAATTTCATATCGACATGTAACCCGGGACAGCCCCGATATCGACTCCAACATATCGCATGGCCCCCACTGAGCTTTGAGAGCTACGGGTACAGTTGGAGGACTTGTAGGGCAAGGGATTCATCCGACCTAGTTTTTCACCCTCGGCTTCCCCGATATTGTTCTCCAAGAAGGCAGACGGGAGCTTGCGACTGTGTGTCGACTATCGTCGCCTGAACCAGGTGATGGTGAGGAACAAGTATCCGCTACCGAGGATTGATGACCTCTTCGATCATCTCAAGGGAGCACGGTGGTTCTCGAAGATAGACCTCAGGTCAGGCTATCATCAGGTCAGAGTTCGAGACGAGGATGTGCAGAAGACGGCCTTCAGATGTCGGTATGGCCACTATGAGTTCTTGGTTATGCCTTTCGGTGTAACCAATGCTCCAGCGGTGTTCATGGGGCTTATGAATAGGAAATTTCATCCATACCTCGATCAATTTGTCATAGTCTTCATCGACGACATTTTGATTTACTCGACGACTGAGGAGGAGCACGTCTACCACTTACGGGTTGAACTAGACACACTCCGAGAGCACCAGATTTATGTAAAGCTCTCGAAGTGTCAGTTCTGGATACGTGTGGTCCACTTCGTGGGACACGTCATCTCTGAGGTGGGATTTTCAGTGGATCCTACGAAGATCGAGGCAGTGCTAGCTTGGGAGCCACCCAGGAGTGTGACAGAGGTGCGGAGTTTCTTGGGACTAGCTGGGTACTATCGGAGATTTGTGCCAGACTTCTCCAGAGTTTTGGCACCACTCTCAGCTTTTTCAAAGAAGGGGAAACCCTTTGTGTGGTTAGAAAGAAGTCAGCAGAGCTTCCAGGAGCTGAGACAGAGATTGACCAGCGCACCTATCTTGAGGTTGCATGAGGAGGGAGTAGGGTACGTAGTCTACTGCAATGCATCAGGGACCAGACTCGGATGTGTCCGGTTGTAGGAGCGGGCAGTGATCGCCTATGGATCACGTCTGTTCAGGCCGCATGAGCAGAACTACACTACCCATGACCTGGAGTTATCAGCAGTGGTCTTCACTCTAAAGACATGGCGACACTATCTGATGGGCGAGTGCTTTACAGAATTTTCTAACCATCAGAGTCTCAGGTACCTCTTCTCGCAGAAGGACCTGAACCTGAGACAGCAGATATGGCTCGAGTTCCTCCAGGTCTATGACTTTGAGATAGTCTATACTCCTAGGAAGGGGTACGTGGTAGATTATTCTCTCAGCAGGAGAATGAGCATTCAGCTACTTGAGGAGGCGACAGAGCAGCTAGCCGCTTTGCAGATATCCTTCGTGGATAGAGATGAAGCAGCCTTCCTTCAATCTCTCACAGTCACTCCTCCACTACTGCAGCTGGTACGAGAGGCACATCGTGGTGACGCCGACTATGAGACGCGGTGTGTGCAGTTATCCTCAGGAAAGGCACCTGATGGCTTCTCCTTTGGAGCAGAGCACAACAACCTTTTTCAGAGGACGTACCTTCGTACCAGTTGCTTTACGAGAGGAAGTGCCGAGGGAGTTTCACAATTCTCCTTTGGTGGTACATCCTGGAGTGGCAAAGATATACCAGGATCTCAGACGACAGTACTGGTGGCCAGGCATGATGAAGGTTGTGGCAGAGTTCGTTTCACGATCCCTCACCTGCCAGTAAGTGAAGGCAGAGAATCAGGTACCAGCAGGCTTGTTACAGCCCTTGGAGGTCCCGGAGTGGAAGTGGGACGTGATATCTATGGACTTCGTGACTGGACTTCCATGCACTTCCAGAGGTCACGACTCCATTTGGGTGATTTTTGACCGACTCACCAAGTCGGCACACTTCTTACCCATCATAGATCAGGTCTCGGTGGAGAGCATGGGACATATCTATGTTCAGGAGATTGTATGGCTTCACGGTGCGCCATCATCTATCGTCTCCGATCGAGATGCTCTCTTTACTTCCCGGCTTTGGAAGGGGTTATAGGAGGCGTTCGGGACACAACTATATCTGAGCATTTCCTTTTACCCTCAGACGGATGGTCAGATGGAGGGGACCATTCAGACTCTCGAGGACATTCTCCGTGCATGTTTCCTCGACTTTGGTCGCAGCTGGGAGGACCACCTACCCTTGGTGGAGTTCGCGTACAACAACAGCTACCACTCCTACATCGGGATGGCACCATACGAGGCGTTCTACGGCAGTCTTTGTAGATCTCCTTTGTGCTGGATAGACCCTGGGGAGTCAGCACTTGTGGGACTGTAGATGGTCCGGGCGACGACAAAGAAGGTCCAGGTCATCAAGGAGCGGATGAGGACAGCTCAGAGACGGCAGAAGTCTTTTGCTAACAGGAGGCGGAGGCCACTAGAGTTCGAGGATGGTGACCATGTCTTCTTGTGTGTCTCACGTCGACGTGGATTACGAAGATTTTTCCGAGGTGGCGAGTTGTCTCCATGCTTCATCGGACCTTTCCAGGTCCTCAGCAGGATTGGAAAGGTGGCTTATCGCCTGGCTCTACCACCTCAGTTGCACCGGGTGCATGACGTCTTCCACGTATCACAGCTGAGGAGATACATGCATGACCTGACGCATATCATTGACCGTGGGGAGCAAGACGTTGATGATGGGGCGACTTTTGCGGAGGTCCGGGTGGAGATTGAGAATCGACAGGAGCGGGTCCTACGTGGACGATCGATTCTTCTTGTGTGCATCAGATGGAAGCACAGGAACCTCCAGGAGAGCACATGGGAGCGGGAGGCTCAGATGCATGCTCAGTACCCACATTTCTTTCCCTAGCTTATGATATATCTTTACGGGGATGTAAAGCCCTGAGGTGGGAGTGATGTAATGACCCGTAAATTTCAAGGAAATTTTTTTTCTTCTTAATTTTCTTTGGAATTTTACAAGAACGCAGTTTCTAACGGCACCTGATTCCGAGGCCCGGTGTGCCTGGAATCATATTCCAAAGTTTGGCTCGGGTACGTTCAGTGAACGAACGAGCGAGTTTTTCTAACTTTCGAACCGGTGCTCGAAATCAAATTCTGAGGGCACCGATGGAATCGCAGCACCGGTATTTTCTTAGAAACGCCTCTTCCGGAGATGCATTTTCTAGGGTGTGGTTTTTAATTTTTGGGCTTTAAGTTAAGAAATAAAATAAAGTAGTGCGACAACTTTTTTTTTATTTCACATAACGCCACTTAAAAGCCACTTAAAGCTACTTAAACAAAGTTGAAGTGGATAGGGTGCAATCCAAAACATCCTACCCTCTTGGTAGGATATTTGTGTGGTGGGGCCCGCATGAGCCCCACCGTTTCTTTTCCGCTAAGTGACGCACCCGCGAAAACCCCTGTTAAATAAAATTCAACTGTGGCGTTTTCTTAAACAATTAAATGCTCCTATTAATTGGGCGGTTTTATTCATTGAATTAATTCTATGAATTAATGGGTCGTTACTTAACTTATCTCTTTTCATTTGTTGTCATGTTAATAAAATAAGGCCAACATTTTTCTTCTTGTGTGTTGCTCGTTGAGAATATTTGACAGAACCTTAAGTCCTTCATCCTCCTTCGCGAAGAACGCAAAGAACGTGAAGAATGAGAAGAACGCCGGCCTTCGACGAAAGGCGACGAAGAACGCCGAACCCTCGGAGTTCGACAACGCGACGCCGTGTTCCGTGACGCTGACGACTCTTCTCCCACGACGTTCTTCTGCGACGTTCCCTCATCCGTGACAAATCCTCGATCATCCGTTGAGGTAAGAGATTACGGACCTTTTAATTCCTTTGTGGATTTTATACTTGACACGGATTTAATTCATGTAAATTAAATCCGTATGTTTTCTTTACCCCTCAGAGATCGTCGAAGTGACACCCTTCCGCGATGACGTGACGCCCTTCCGCGACGCGATGATCACCTCCTACCGCGACGGTCAATCCCGCGAAGAACGCATGCTCGACGACTATGGAGAGGTAGGGGTTTTATTTGAGAAAAATCTTTATTCCCATGGTTGTTTCTTTTAAAACAAAGAACCCAGATCAAAGTTCAATTTTAATTCTATTAAAATTGTGCCTTGCTTGTTATTCATGTGTTGAATATTTATTCCTGATTGTTATCACCTAACGCGGAGGGTGCGGGCCAAACAAACACGGCCTGACAACCCTCCGTAGTTTTCCGTTGATGCGCGGATTAGTGGACGATGACAAAAGGGACCGCAGTGGCGTTTTGAGGGCCTGGCAGTGAAGAATGGGACCCGGGAGAAACTACGGCACAGACGGAAGTGGATTCGGACCACCGGAGCAACTCCGGTGGCCCGCCGAATCCACCGGCGGTGCCGGCGGCCGGCGGCAGCGGTGCCCCAGCACACTGCCAGATGCAGCCGCGGCGGCGGCGGCCAACCAGACCCGCGACCGCGCGGGTCCGGTGACACACGGGACGCGACAAAGTCGCGTCCGTTGACCAAGCACGGCCCCACGCGGGGCCGCGGCACCTCATCCCGCGGGGGGAGCACCCCGCGGTTTCCTCCGCTCATCCGAGCCGAGCCGGGTCGACCCGCTGAGCCGGGTCGCGCCCAGGCCGGGCCGGGTCGCACCTAACCGGGTCGGTCCGGGCCCAGACCCCCCGTTTCCAGACCTTTTCGGTCTTTTGCTCATAACATGAGCTACGGGCCTCCGAAAGACGCGCTGTCAGTGGCGATGCGATCCTTGGATCGAGACGGGCGTTTCTTTATATCACAACCAAGGTTTCGGAATACTTTGGGTTTGGCCGGTTTGGTTTGTAGACGACCCCAACCGGGCCCTCGGAGCGGAAACGCTCATATCTTGAGTTTCAGACGTCCGATTGACGTGCCATCGATTTTGTTTTTTTCCTCTAAGTGAGACGGATATTTTGGCTTACTCCGTCCGAGGTTTGGACATAGGTGGAGTACGGTCGGGTTGGTTTTTCAATAAAAACCAAACGGGCCACTGGGATGAAAAATCCTATAACTCTCAGACCGGGCGTCCGATTGACGCGCCGTCTGCGACGTTGAGTTCCTATTGATGATACAGATCTTTTTGATAGATCAACTCTGGACTATGTGTCAGTTGATTTATCAGCCTCTCGGCTCGTGGAGCAAACTCTCCCGAACGAGTTTGCTGTGTGCGGGAACCCTAGAGCTGGCTGCGACTGCTACTGTGACGACGACGACTGTACAGAGATCCTTAGTGGATTCGACGACGATGAATAAAGTACCCAACGATCCTTTGTGGGCTATTGCTACCGATCATGTGTGGGTCCGATCCTATGTGGGTCAGCGCTCAGCGGTCCTGTGTGGGCCAGCGCCTGAAGGTCCTGTGTGGGCACGATACTGTGTTGGTCATTGCGAGGGTTAGTTACCTATCGATCCTTTATGGGTCAGATCATTTGTGGGTAATTATGGGGGCTAGTACCTATCGATCCTTTGTGGGTCCGATGAATTAGATGGATCAGTGATCATCTCTATCGTCATTCGAAGAAGTATACCAGTGTGAGAAGAAATCCTGTTTTACTTTCCTGTGTGGATTGTGTTGTGCTTTCCTGTGTAGATTGTGTTGTGCTATCCTGTGTGGATTTACGTTTTTCTTTCATTTGTGGACCGGGTTGTACTTGGGCACGGATATTGGAGTGTATTGGAATTGATGACTTAGGTATATGTATGGGCATATACCTAAGCAGTGTCGGATGTTACTTCGTGATTGAATCTTTCCTTTGTGGTTTATCCTTTGTGGATTCTGTGAGACCGTCGGGGGTCTCGGGGTCCCTACTGAGTAGCTTATACTCACCCCTGCATGGGCTATGCCCACAATTCATTATGTTGGTTGCAGACGACGGATAGCGCTGATTGTGGTGGAGGCTTGCAGAGCAGGACGGTACCTGTAGGTGGACCACTGGGTAGGGTGTACTCGGAGCGGACGGCTGGACCAAGGAGCTGTGGAGGCTAACTATGATCACCCATCAGGTGGGTCTTCCAGAGGACGTCTCGACGCTACTTCTTTTCCTTTCAGTTGCTATTTTTCCCCTTTCAGTTGTACTTTACAGTTGGGCTTGTATTTCCAGCCCCTTTACTTTCAACACAACTTGTTTCAGATTTTACTTAGTGTTTTACTTCCACTTGTACTCTGTGGTGTATGTTTACATTTATAGGGGCAATGCCTTCCCTGTTTCCGGGATTTACGCCTTTGGTGCATGTCTCCAACCCCTGGCCTATGGAAGGCTCACTTGGGGTAGTCACGGCACGGGCCCTGAGGACGGGTCGTGACAATTTTTTTGATAAAAAATATGTTTTTAACTTTTTATTATTCAATAAAAAATTAAATAAAAAATAAATCATACTAACTAAGGAATTCTCATAGGCTAGTGGT
Organism: Viscum album; assembly: GCA_963277665.1. NCBI lineage: Eukaryota > Viridiplantae > Streptophyta > Magnoliopsida > Santalales > Viscaceae > Viscum > Viscum album. Next base: position 878,532,635 of record OY728148.1, on the reverse strand, counting down.
AGGTGATACATGCTGTCACCCTTTGGTTGTGGGTTCGATCCTCAGGGCCTTGGCAGACGCACCAGGTTTTCAACAATCCTACAGGTTGTCCTTTTTCTTAAAACTATATAATTCTTATAACATTCCGAAAGTATTATAAAAACCTAAAAATACTCATAACATGTTTTACCCTCAAATTTTATTTCATACCTCGTATTTTACATAACAAGAACATATAATTCATAATTTCCTTAAAGGATAATGTCTCAAAAAATACCATTAGTCACAATAATATTACATAACATAAATCCTAAAAAAGGGGCTTCTAATACATTGAACTTATGATAAAACATAAAATTATAGACTCGCGATGTTATCAAAAACTATAAAGAAAACATCAAAATCTCCAAATTTGTCAAAACCATACTTTAATAAGATCTATAAGTCCCTAAACATAAGAATTAATTCATTTGAGATAAGTCAATAATTTTACATTAATTAACAATGATAATCTTTTCATGTTTAGAGTTTTAATGAATTAGACCATATGTCAAACATAAAAAACAATAGAAATACACTGTGGACACATCATACAGTATCCATTTCTTCCATAAAACAAAACATATAAAATGAAATGTAGATTCCATTTAGTTTGAGCATTAAAACACTCAGTAAGGGATAAATAAATATGTAAAACTATTATTCTAGTGAAAACATGTAAGCCATGAATACTTTATCACAACAAAATACTTATCACCTTTACGAAATAGTAAATACTATTCAATAAATATATGCTCAATTCATTCCATTTTTGTAATCGAAATATTACCTAAAACCCATATATTTCACATCTAACATGTAAATGCTACTTTAGACATAATTGTACATAATTAGAATAAACATACGATCGACTTCCACACATACCCCTAAATGGATTATCCATACCGATGACTTCCATACCTAATTCATTGGAGTTTATAATATTTCCACCCATATTTGGTTTATCATGGAACCACAAATCATAGGTTTATCATGGAACCACCAGTATTTTGTTTATCACATAAACACCCATAAAATTTCCAGTAACCATTTTATAATCCTTACACTAAATATTTTACAATTACAATCAATTCACTCAGGAAATTTCATTTTAAATCATAATAAATCATTTTTTGAAATTGAAATAAACTATCAATTTTAAATAACCATTTTAAAACATTTATTATATATATATTTTAATCAAAGTGTCCCATACAAAATTGAAAATTTAAATAAAATTATTGAATTACAATTTTAAAATATTTATGCCCATATAAATAACTCAAAAAATCATTTTGAAAACATGGACATGAAATATAACGATTTAGAGGAATGGATTTTTTAAACACTTAAAACAATGATAGAGGTAATGTGTCTCATTCCACATTGAATCATTAAATTATAAGCCACATGAAAGTAGAAAATTTTAAAAAACATTATATAAAATTATTATATATAAATCATGGATATGAAAAGTAATAGTAGTTGTGTAGACACATTATAAAAGAATAAAGGTGCATATTATCAAGAAAAGCCTCAATGAAAGGAGATTGAGATGAAATCCCTTACAAAGATAGTATCATTAGATTATGGATAAATAAATGAAATAATTACATGAAAAAAATAGAAATAAACTCAATATAAGTGGATATTTATTGTAAAATAATCATAGGTCATTAAAAAATAATATTGGAAAAACAAAACCAATGTCATGGATATTTAGGTGAATATATGGATATTGAGTTATGATTGCATGTACCTTGGGTCAGAATTATCACGTAAAATTGTTATATTACTGAATAATAAACTAAGGTTAATTTCTACTTCCTTGAAAACATTTTTTATGTTTATTATTCATTTTTTATCACATATTACTATTTTAATAAACCAACATAATTTCTTATGTTCTTATTGGATGTTCAATCGATAATCATTACTTGAGTCAAAAATGAACTTGAATTGATGTCAATAGTCCATGTGGTCATAATTCCATCATATTTTAAATAAAAATAGAGAAAATTTATTATATTTATACATAAATTATACCTTTAAATGAAAAATGAAAAATTTTATAATCATGGTGATGGTATGTCGTACGTACACATGAGTAACGTTTTCCATTTTTCATTGATCATTATGGAAAGAAGTTAATTATTTTTTACTTCCATGAATGACTATAACATCATTAATATAATATTAATCATATAAATATATTTATATATATCATAAAATTGATGTAATTAATGAAAATGAGTCACATCACATCGTGGATGTGGTAGTTCACAAGTACGCAAAAACGACGTTATCATTTTTTGTGCATTAAAAGTAATAATGTAATTGATATGTTATTGTCATATAATTGTTAATATGTAATGAATATAAAATATTTATATTAATTACATTATTATAACCATCCATAATATACGGTTATGGAAAAAAATTAGCTCATTTCTTGGAGGTGATAGTTCAATTGTACACATAGACGATTAGTTCCACTCCCATTTGATTGATGCGTAGATAGATTTCATTGATGGTATTAACATTATAACATCTCAATATATTGAATATACTAGATTTTTTATTTTATTATTGTTTAAGGATATTTTTTGTAAGTGGAATATAGAATAAAATAGAAATACTTACATAAAGTGATATCTCTTCCTCTATTGATCAAATTTGAAGAAAAAATTAAAAACTCTAAAGAGGGAGTTTTGACAAATAAAAAAGGCCTCATGAATTAGAGGAGGGATTATTTGAAGGGTTTTGGGCCAATCTAATCAGAATCATATGGTTCTTGATATGTGAATATTAATGAAGGGTGTGTACCTTTTTATAGGAGAGGGGAGGGGAACCCTTGGAAACTCAACAAATATTAAATTAATACCAATTTAATTTCGATTCTGAAAGGTCCCAAACTCATTTATATTAAAGATAATAAGATTTGGGGTCAAATCCACATCATCTAATAAAAAATTTGAGAAGATTAAATATTGATTTATTCATTATTTTTTATTTTAAGCGCTTTTAACTCTACCCATTTTATCAAATAATTTACACATATATGGTTAAAATAATTACCAAATCATGCTAAAAGTCCAATTAATAATTATTTTTTGTAATTTTAATAAATATCATAACCATTTGGATGAATCATATATTTTTAGAAATTTTATATCATTTAATTATAAATTTTATATTTTAAAATATGAATTATTTAAATTTTGACAATAATCATTAGATTACCTTTTCAAAAAAATCATAAAAAATTGATTCATTCGAATGAAATACATCAACTCAATTATAACATGTCATATTTCTCAAATAAATTCGTCTAAAACATCAAATATTACAAATTGAATTTATTTTAATATTATTTATATTATTTATTTGATTATTACTTTAAAAAATCTACTATTGCATCATCATTGTTTCATAATTAAATTTAACTATATTATTCCTAAAATTTTTAATAAATAACCATGATATAGGTAACATTTTTAAATATATAATTAATATTTATAGTGGAATAAATCCCTTATAAAAACCCATATTAAATTTATTTAGTAATAAGAGTCATGATTATGATAATTTTTCCTTCACATTCAATTAAATGTTATAAATGTTATAAATATCATAATCACATTCATGTGGCTTCCAAAAGAAAATTTTTCATCTTAATGGTTATCTAGGTCATCCATAACTCAGAAAATACTTTTAGGATAGGTGTTATGTTAGTTTTATATTAATATAATATTATTTTTACCATTATTTACCAAATTTAAACATTAATAGTAGTAAATAAAATACAAACATTACTATTCAGAAAAAAATTATATTGATCATATTCAACCATATTTATAATATTGATTCCCACGATGAATGTTATTTTTCAAAAATTCAATTTTCACAAGTGAAAAAATTAAATTTAAAATTATTCTTATTGTCGGAATGAGAAAACATGTTTTAAAAAATAAAATACATCACAAGATTAACCTGTGTTTATATCATATTTCAAAGAGAAATTTCATAAAATGACCAAAATTAGATAAAATTATAAAAAGATAATCAAATTAATCTAAAAAACAAATTAAAAGGATGACCTAACTATGTATATAAATTGGACGATAAGGTAGTTTGAAATTAAAATCCACCAATTATCATTATTAATTAAAATATGAATTTGATCTGAAAAATACAAAAATATAAAATAAAAGTAATTTTTAATGTCCCAATTCATAATAATAAGTTTAATTTGTAAAATATATCATGTAAAAGTGACAAAAAAATTTATTTCTACTCGGTTCGCCATCAAAAGGCTTTAAAAATGCATTTTTTGAAAAATAATATTTTTATTTTTAAAACTGATTTTATTCTTATATAATGTCGTAAAAATACATTGTATAAATTTTTTATCATAAAATGAATTTATATTTCATAAATATAATCTTAAATTGGTGATTTTATTATTTTATAAACATAATTATTCACATTTAAATAATGTTTTTAAAAAATTCATCCTTTATATTCAATTGGATATTAGTTTTAGTTCATGTTCTTTTGGTTACCGATGAATCATTAATTAATCATGTGTAAACCATATTTTTATAATTCCCTTAACATTGTTATTTCACTCTATTCTAACAGCTAGATGATAACTATTATTTTAAAATAATGATATTAATAATGTATTATTTTTCGGTATAACACAATCTTGTGTGCAACATAAGATTTCAAATAAAACCATTGTTTCATGTTCATTATGATATCATAGATATCATACCCATTAAGGTAAAACAACTATCTAATTAATAAACATTAATATAGATGAAAAAATATTAATCTATAATTTCACGAGATGTTACACGATGTTTGTTAATTTCCATGACATAATTGAAGTGAGTTTATAAAACCAGTACTACGGTTAAATAATATTTTATTATACATATGATATGTCAATTTATGTTATAGATCCTATTTTTATACCTAATAATAATTAATAAAACAAAAGTGGTTTACATTATTCAAAATTCCCCAAAACAATGTGGGTTTATCACTACTGTTTTATCTACTAATTCATCCCTATACAATATAACTAGAATTATATATAATACCATTAAATATTCAAGATGTTAATTACAAACATGTAATTTAATTTTTTTAATTTTTTATCTCTTCTGATGTGAAAATATATATTAATCCCACTATGGAAATGAATAAATAAATTCTCTCAAAACAATGAAAATAACAAAATTTTATTAATAAATGTGTAGAATGATGTTTTAAAGAAATCATATAAGTGATTATAAATATGTATATAATTTTTTAATATATTAATTACACTCTTTAAACTAGTATAAATGAGGTTTTAACATATTTGATTTAAGAACATTCTGAGGTAAGGGAATTCTTAACCTAATTTTCATTCATTGGGTTAACCATATATTGAATTGAGTATGTTTTACTAAGATAATTTGAGAAATAAATTTTGATTCTGTTATGTTTTATTTTGGTGATTTAAAGTTTATTAACATATTCATTTCTTTTTATCAACTACCACTTCAATTATATTTTATATTTATGGGAATTTTCTATATAAAAATCCTCATATAATTTCATCTATTTTTTTAAAGGTAATGATTTATATGATGTACGTATTAATGATTTATTATTATGTTCTGGTTTGTCGGAATTATTTATAATGAAGGTTGGAACATATATATCCCCCTAATTCATTGGGTATTTTTATTTTTTAGGTCAACCATATGGTTACTCCAAGTGTAACTTAAATGGTTACACCATAAAGTAGATGTGAGGGTTTTATTATAAGTTATCCATGAGGGTTACATTGTAAGGTAGTCGGGAGTGTTACACATCATATGGTAGAAATTATGGTTAAAATTTTAACTATGTAATTACCTAAGTCACGTATATGTCATTATTTATGTTTTCTATATTTTATGTAAATTTCACATTTTCACAAAGTATCTATATGTTGCTTATTGGGTGAGAAGTGTGTCTTAGGGAAAATGATTCTTTATGATTATAAGTATTCATGTACTAACAGGTTATCTCCTTCTTTTTATATACCTTACAAAATTTTTGTGTTCATCCGATGTTTTAAATTATTTTTCATAGGGTTTAAGGATGAGTAAGAGAAAAGGAGAAGTAAAGATGAATATGGTGAATAATTTTCAGGAATAGATTTCATGTTTTGATTTTTGATGAAATGGATATTTTTTTATCTGTACACTTGTGGGTTGACATGTATGATTTATGTTATAACATTATAAAACACTAAATCTAACTTATCATTTGGAAAAAAAGAAGTTATTTCAAAAGGAATTTACTAGATTGTGTAATTTTTAAGGTCAGGTCCTTATAGTTGGTATCAGATCATGGTTTATATAACTTATGGGATAAAGTTATGTTAATAGATTAGAAAAATTGTTCATTATTTATGATGAAATGATATATCATTAAAATATTACCATATTTCATCATCTAAGATATGTCTACTCAAAATTTCTTTTAATAGATGAAATAAGGAAGATAGATTTAGAAGGAACCGAGAGGCTGATATCATTCCAATTCTACAACCTAGAGAGGTGCTTATTCTAACAATGGTGCTTTTGATAGTAACAAATATGCTGATACAGTAAATAAATGGCGGTGTCATCATTTCATGAGAATAACTAGAATAATGTTTAGAATAAATCCCAAATAGAATCATTAAATCATTTATGGAATGATTGTTTTTGTTGACAAAGTGGGGTTTTTGTTGACAAAAAGGGTTTCTATGGTGATTTATCATGTTATAGATATATTTTTGACATCCTTTGTTGATAAATAACATTGAAAAAGGTATAGAGAAATGTTTTTTTGGCAACAGGACTTGTGCTGTAATGTCTTCGAGTCATGGAATGTAGTGCTCCATATTTTTCTCATGATCATAAAATCAAAACATGGAACAGGAATAAAAGGCGCACATGTTTTGGAGTTGGTTACACAATGAGACTAGGGAAACATAGGATTTAAGGAATAGACTCGCGGGCCAAGAGGAATGTTTCATGTGGAACTCAGTGTGGCCAAAATTCCTATAAATAGACATATGTCCCTTCTCTTTTTTTTATTCGTTACACTTAGAAAAATTTATAGCTCTGATCTCACAAGTGGTTTGGGCGCACAAGTAAATAATTGCTTATAAGTTTTACACTTCTTGGTAGTGGAGTGCCCATATTGGTTTGGGTTTAAAATTTTATGAGTTTCCCATGTTTTAATACTGATAAGGGAGTGTCACGCAGGTGGTTTGTAGAAACAGTCAGGTTGTGATTAAAGTAGTGAACAAGTCATCATAGGGTTCCGTGAAAGCTTAAAGGTTCCCAGTACGCCTGTAGTACTGTCATATTCATCAGTGCATGAAAGTGAAACATCAATAGTGGAACTACATATAAATTAGGATGAATTTATTTGTTATAATGAATGTGCCTAAATTTAGGTAAACTATGAGTGGATCTTTTGAAGAAGTTGTGAGAACACATCATTTGAGAGTGTGGTGATCTTTCAAATTGTGATTGGTGGTAAATGAAGATGGAATGTTAGTACTCTACCAAACTTATAAATAGTATTGTGATTTTAGAGGATTTGGTCCATCAACACATCGTTTTTGTATTCTCCTTGGACGTAGACCATTGAGGATGAACTAAGTTAAATCGATGTTCCTTATGTATTCATTAATTTTTTTATACTGTGCAATAGGAATTTGAGAGAAGGGAGTTTTGTTTATCAATGAAACAAGATCAAATGGAGCACTTGTTTTGATATTTCATACCCTGGTTCTCCCACACCAGGGTATTTGACATAGTGGTCCTAACAAACAACCACAATGAAACATGAAAATATTGGAACATTTAATGAGGCAAAAACCTACTTATTTCAATGGATTTTCTAAACTAGTGGAGTATCAAGGATATATTAAATTCCTAGAAAATGTATTCATTGTTATGAGGTATTTTGATAATAAGTAGTTTAGTCATTCCATTTATCATTTTGAATGTGAATCTAACCAGTGGTGGTCAATAGTTAGGAATATTAGGGATATTCAGGAGATTGATTCCATGGAATGGTATGAATTTGAAAATATTTTATTTGAAAAATATTTTCAAATTCGTTGATCAAATTCGGGTAGAAAAAAATTATTTATGTTAAAACAAAATGAGGATGATTCCATGGCTATGTATGAGGGAAAATTCACCCAAATTGAAAGGTACATTAAGAATATTATTTATGGTCCTAAAAGAAGAATAAATCATTTTTAATCAGGATTGAGGCTATGACAAGGAAAATAATTGGCATCCCATTAATTCAAAAATTAGAAGAATGTTTTCCAATGTGTTGAGATGGTAGAAATGGAGTTTACTAATGATCACGTATATATTGAAAAAAAGAAGAACAAGTGGTCTATGTGGACATATAGTGGTAATAATCAATCAAAAATATATAATAGTTAGAAGGTAACATTTCTTGTTTGTGAAAATATTAGTAAAATTTACCCTGGAGAATACCTTTGAAAATCTGGTAAGTGTTTTAAATGTGTCAAGTTTGGATATATGGATCAACATTGTAATGAATGTGATCTTACGATTAATTTTGATAAGAAAACTATAAATAATTTTAAATGTAGTGTGATTGGTCATCATGAAAATACATACCATATAAAATATCTAAAAGATAAAAAGTAGCCAGATTATGAGTAGAAAGGTGTAGTGAGATCCTTTTTATATACGATGGAAATGAACAACCATTCAATAAAGTGTATCAGGTACACTATATGTTTATTCATATTTTTCTAATGCCTTGTTTTATATGGGTTATTCACATTCCATTATTTCTGATAAATCTTTTCATAAATTATAAAATTCCATTAATAAATGATATGGGGACATATTTTTAAAACAATAGGATAAACATTATAGAATAAAGTCATTATAAGAAAATTTTTATTATTCTCCATGGAAATATATTTCCTGAAAATATAAATTTTCCTTAGTAGATTTTTATGTTATTCATTATATGGATTATATTTCTATTTATCATGTAATGATTTTTTATAAAGATAATTTTTTTTAAAAAAATAGTTTCATATTGTATAAAAATTGAACCCATAAAATTGATAACATATTATGTATCTGAGAAACTATTAATAGATGGAAATGAATGTGATATTTCTCACTTTTTTGAAATTGGATAACTATTCAGATTAATGATGTGATAGTGGTTGATGAATACCTGGATGTTTTTTAGAATTATTTTCCCAAGGTAATAACTAATCAGAAAGTTGAATTTACTATTATTTAGTTTATAATGCTAATCCAAATTCAAAACCACCTTATCATGAAGCTTAATTGGAACTTGTTGAATTGAAAAATTAGTTGTATGAGTTTTTTTATAAAGGATTCATTCACCTTAGCACTTCCTCATGGGGTGATCCTATTTTATTTGTTAAAATGTAATATGTTTTCATGATACTTTTCATTGATTATAGGGATTTGAATGAAATTACAATTAAGAAAATGTAACATTTTCCTCATATCAATGACTTGTTTGATCAGCTATGGATCTCATTATTTTTTAATGATGACTTTAGATCTGGGTAGCATCATTTGAAGGTAAAGAAGGATGGAATCCACAAAAAAATCATTCTATTCTAAATATAGGAATTATGAGTTCGTTATTATGGCCTTTGGTTTAAAAAATTCCATTACTATATTCATTGATCTTATGAATAGAATATTCCATGAATATATGGATATTTTTATTGTTGTTTTCATTTATGATATTTTAGTATTTTATAAAATTTATGAGGATCATGGAAACCATTAAAGTTTTGTCTTAGAAATGATAAAATAAAATAAGATGAATGGGATGTTTTGAAATTTTTATTTTTGGTTGAAACAGATTTTTTTTCATGGTAAAATTGTAAATAAGGATTGAATAATAGTTGATCCCACCAAAAAATGGTTCATGAGTTGAAAAGACTGATAAATATTATATATGATTTTAGTTTCCATGGATTAGTAGGTTATTAATGATAGTTTGTCAAAAAAATTTAAAATTATTTATCCCACTAACTAAGTTAACAAAACATTGGGTTAAATTTATTTGGATGTTAGAATATGATTTTGGTTTTCTAGAACTAAATAAAAGATATTTGGGTGCCCCCGTATGAAACCTGGCTTCCAGAAAAGGTTAATTTTTTATCTATAGTGACTCTTTAGTGAAGGGACTTTGTTTTGTTCTTGTTTAGAATAATCAGGTAATTGATTATGGTTCAAGATAATTAAAATCTCGTAAGGTAAATTATCCCACACATGATTATGAATTAGTAGTAGTGGGTTTCACTTTAATATTTTTGATGAATCATTAATATTGATCCAAATGTGAAGTATATAATTACCATAAAACTCTGAAGTATATATTCACTCAGAAGTAATTAAACATGGGTCATAGAAGATGGATTAAACTAAAAAAGGATTATGATTTCATGATCAATTACCATCCTTGAAAAGAAAAAAATGTGGCTGATGTATTGAGTTGAAAACATCATGAATCATTAACCACATTATGTTTGGAACAATACTCCATGATAAATGATTTAATGAATTTTTTTCATTGATGATTTTGGTTCTAGAAACTCATCTTCTTTGTTTTAGGTTTTAGTGAAGTCGTCTTGGTCTAATAGAATTAATCTAGTGGAGAAGGAAGATGTTGAGTTGTTCAAAAAGGTAGAATTTATAAAAAAGGGTATGTTAGAAGAATTTAATGTTGATAAATATTTTTTTAATGATTTTTAAAGAGATTATGTTTGTCTTGTGATTACTTAATAAATAAATAACTATTGTGTGAAGCTCAAAGTTATCTATTTTCAGTTTTTCATGGAATTACTAAGATATAAAAAAACCTATTAGAGTATTACTGGTGGGATGAAATGAAAAAGAGATATTGCATATTTTACTATGAAATTTTTTATTTATCAATAAGTTAAAATAGGTAAACAACTAAAAAAGGTGATTCTTCAACCTTTTCTACTGCTGGAGTGGAAATGGTAAGATATATCCATGGGCTTCTTGGTGGTACTACCAAAAAAATATCAAGGAGACAATGTGATTTAGAATATTGTTGACCAGCTGACTAAATACGGAATTTTCCTTCCAATTCATGATACTATATTCATTAGATCGGGTTTCATGATTGTATGTAAAGGTGATTTTCATGTTATATTGAGTTCCTCTATCCATTATATTTGACAGAGATCTCATGTTCAATTATATATTTTAAAAAGGAATTACAATGTTTTTTAGCATAGAATTAAATTTATGAACTTCTTTTCTTCCATAATCTAATAAACAGAAATAGTGAACTATTCTTACCTTAGAGTAAATGCTTCATGATTTTTCAATGGAATACCAAGGAATTTGGAATCAACCTCTACATTTACTTGAATTATCTAATAATTACTGTTTATTTTTAGTATACAGATAGCATATTTTGATTCATTATATGGGATGCAATGTTGAACTCCATCATTTTGGCATGAATTTGCGGAAAAAATTTGATGGGACTCTAATTAGTAGAGTAATTGGCTGAGAAAGTGACGATAATGTAGAAACACTTGAGGACGGCTTGAGAAGGAAAAGAAGTTATTAATATAATGGGAGGAAATATATTTCCTTTGAGTTTTGTGGTTAGTATTTTCTTACAATATCACCATGGAAGAGTGTTATGAGTTTGTGTAAGAATGGAAATCTAAGTCCAGGGTTTATTAGACATTATGAAATACTGGTGAAAGTCAGACTAGTTTCCTACTTTGTAGCTTTCCCAATATGTTTATATCAGGTACATAATGTTTTTCATATTTTGATGTTGACAAAGAATGTTCCAGATTTATCCAATATTTTAATCCCAATAATAGTTCAACTAGAATAGAATCCTTATTATGAAGATTAACTTGTTAATATTTATTATCATAAAGAGAAATTATTATGGAATAAGGTCATTCACCTGGTTAAGGTTTTGTGGAGAAACATTGTGTTTTAAGAAGAAACATGGAAATCTGAAATTTCTATGACGGAAAGGTACCCTCAAATTTTTAATATGTAAATAAAAATAATGAGGACATAATTTTTAGAAGTGGAGAGAATGTGATAACCCAGGTACTTAAAAATAATTTCTTTTCATTCTAGAATTAAATAGTTAAATATATTATAAATAATTACTATTTATAGAAATTAAATAATTTACACTAATGTAATTGTAACGTGAACTTAAGAATAGTAACATGACCATTATGAATATTAATTTGTCCAATAGAATAATAACCAAACCTATAAATGTATAAATAAAATTTATGTATCTTATAAGTGAAATCATGACATATTTATATCATGGAATATGTAAATAAATTTTTTGTAAATGAGAAATTAAATTATGGTATTTTTGTAAGTCATAAATATTTAAATAAAGTTGTATAATTATAGAGGAGGTTTCAGAGAAAGTTATGATAATTTAGAAATACATGAGAATTACATAGAGAAGGCTGAGAAGTTTTTCAAACAATGGGAGGAAATATATTTTTTTGAGTTATGTGATCTGGATTTTCTTACAATCTATCCATGGAAGAGTGTTACAAGATTTGGTTTGAATGGAAATCTATGTCCACGGTTCATTGGAACATATTAAATACTGGTGAATGTTGGATTAGTTTCATACTAGGTAGTTTTCCTTATATGTTTATCTCAGGTACACAATGTTTATCATGGTTCGTTGTATACAAAGAATGTTCCAGAGTTATCCAATGTTTTAATCCCAAAACTAGTTCATCTAGAAGAGAAAATTTATTATGAAGATAAACTTGTTCAAATTATTTATCATAAAGAATGTGTACTATGGAATAAGGTTGTTCACCAAGTTAAGGTTTTGTGGAGGAACAATGTGGTTTAAGAAGAAACATGGAAATCTGAAATTTCAATAAGGGAACGGTACCCTCACCTTCTAATATGTAAATAAAAATTTTAAGGACATAATTTTCAGATATGGGGAGATTGTAATAACCCGCATTCTTAAAAATAATTTCCTTTAATTCTGGAATTAAGTAGATAAATTCATTATAAATAATATGTATTTATTGAAATTAAATTCTTTACACTGATAGAATTGTAACATTAACTTAGGAATAGTAAAATGACCATTAAGAATAGTGATTTGGACAATAGAATAATAACCAAACCTAGGAATGTATAAATTAAATTATGTATTTGATAAGTGAAATCATGATATATTTATATCATGGAATATGTAAATAAATGTTTTGGAAATGATAAATTAAATTATGGTATTTTTTGTATGTCATAAATATTTAACTACAACTTTATAATTAATTTAATGATTTGAAGAAACATTATCATTAGAAAAAAGATTCATAAATTATTTTTGTCATAACATTATAAGATAAATTTATGAGGTACTAAATAATTTTTCTATGTGTTATGAAATAATTTATACTTTTTGAACTAGTTTTTTTCGACTGAAAAATTATTTTAATAAAAAATTATATATATCATATTAATAAAATTATTTTCAAAAAATATCATTCATTTTTTAACTCTACATCTCAAAAAAAGTAATTTTATAATTTTGGGATTTTATAAAAAACTTTAATTTTATGTGAATAGTGAAATACCATAATTTATTTTATAAGTTAATACATTATTTATTAAGTCATAAATGGTTTAAGGCCGATGTGTCATGAAAAGTCCTCTTTCAACATTGAACCAGTCACCCAAGTCGATCAATGGCATGGCCCAATATGTGGTCTTAGTCTTCATGGACTGAAAAAAAGCACTAATGACATCAATAGAGTGGAGATGTGAATATTTTTCCCTTGTATAAATAACCAAAATCATCATAAATTATATAAGAGCGTTCTAAAATAAAAAAAATAAAAAAACAAATAAACACAAATAGAAAATTAAAACATGATAAACCGAATGACCACTAAAACTCCACGTTACCCCTGTGGGTTACACACTAATCCCAAGACTCAAAATTCTCCCAAGGAGGTGGATCCTGATCCATAACTAGTCGTAGAAACTAAAAAAAGAAAAAAAATATAGGCATGATTATTAAATTTTAATATGATAGCCAGATATTCCACATCCCAATTCACTTTATTTAAATTAAATGAAAAATTAGTTTTCATGTTTTAACTACAATAAATCAAAGTATTCTTTTCTATATATTTTCACAAAACAAAGTACAACAGATTTCTAATATTCATTTCCAAAACCATGTTCATTCCACTAGGGAGACATTTTCATTTTCAATCGGAAAATGATGTCTATGTTATTAATCTGCAAAAAAAATACGATGAATAACATTTCATCAAAACAATTTTTATAAATCTATCTTTTAAACCGATGCATCAATTTCCATGACAAACAATACACAAGAGAGAACAATAATGATTACACAATTATGGAAATGTAAATATGCATACTTGTATCTCAATATTAACTTCATGAAATTGAGAGCTAATCAATATAGATGAACCCATGACATCAAGAACTATTTAGAACATACCTATACATGAGTCCCCATCCCCATTAGTATTCAACACACAATGAAATCAAAACACCTAAACACCTGACCACCCTAACTCATGAAAAAACCAAGATATCCAATCCCATAGAAATAAACCTAAATGTATCCACCTATTATGGGTTGTTGGTCAATGCGTGAATTAAAAGTACCAAAATAATTCATAGATCATTATCTCAATATTATAGGTACTCATGTGTCAATTATATAACAGGGTCCAACCAACTGATTCTAGATGAGCATCCAATAACAAGCATACATAATAATAAATCAACAACGGGCTTCACCCCGAGCCACTCTATGGATCGATCTCATACCTTTTTATCAAATAGATGAAAACGGTTCCCACTGAGGAACCATGGTAATGGATCATGTTGATTTCACATCGGGGACACCCGATCCATTATATAATGATGAGGCATGTGAAACATCAAATGGATGTTGTCATAATAAATGCATTTAAAAATTTCACAATGTTTCCAAATGGGCCTTTAAGCATTTAACAAAACCAACATTTATCAATCATACAATCCATCTTTAAAAAATTGTTGTAAACACACCATTTTAAATTTTAGAACCATTTACACCATTTCCTTAAAAAAATTCCATTCAACATTGAAAACAAACCATGTCTTAAAAAAGCACCTAGTGTGCCATTCATCGGCAATGCAAGTCAAAAAATCATAAAACATGATACCCCTTCCTTGATAAAACCCAAAATCACTTGGGAAACTATTCGAGTCACCCAATTCATAATTTAATATAATGTTAACACCTTTAAAAATCCAAACCAATCACTTAATATCACAAGTTACCCCATAAGTTCCAACCATGCATTTAATCAAACATATGGTGTGCGTTATCCAACACATCTTTTCTATTTGTCATAAATCATGGGATAAAATAGCACTTTTCAAACAAAATGAGGAAACAAAAGATTTAAAAAAAATATTTATGAATTAAAAAAGGTTAAAAAATCACAAAACTAATGGTTTGTAAATTAAAAAGACAAGTACATGGGAAAACCTTCCACAATGGATGGACAAGCCGACGTTTTCCATGTTATGAAGCAACCCTCTTACACCTATACAATTCCATTAATATATATATAATTATTTATTTAAACGGTTTAATGTGTTCCCCGTGTCATGAGAGAACAAACACACAGAAGATATATATATTTATACATATCTATACCTCGGAAAAAGCATGTTATCCCTTTGAAATTGAATACAATATCCTACAACAATTCACTGTGAATCAGAAACACAATAAGATCCTAAAAAAGAGGGTGTGAAACCAACAATGAGCGTAGAATCTTACCAAAAAATGATGGTGGCAGAGAAAATATATTTATATCCCATTGCCTTTAGCAACGGTTGCTAAAACACAGACCAATGTGTCCCATGATACCACTTGTATACCATAAAATTGGAAGAATCATGAAAAACGAATCAACCCATCAGGATGGGTTTTGGCTGAACCCAAAATTGAAGAGAATACATACTAAAGGAGGCGTTAGTGTTCTCACACACTATAGAGGATGGTATAATTGGAGAGGACGGTAGTGCTGGCTGGTTCACATGCCGGATATAAATGTGTCATCGGAGAGGAGGAGAGGAGTTCGTCGAATTCCCAACAAACATGTGGTCACATGGTACACATGAAAGGGGTGGAGGGGTTGCACTGCCTAGGTATGGGGTTGTGGTAGAAAGGGATGAAGATAAAAAAAGAAAACACTAAAAAATAAACTAATCATCTTAATAATAAGAATAACATAATGATAAAAATAAAATTAAAAATATTCATTTCATATTTAATAAAAATATTAATAATAATAATTTCAATAATAATAATGACATTATTAATTTTAATAATGTTATTTTTTGTATATTAATTAGGCAATGATATTCCAATTAATAATAATATTATTTTTATTTTTATTATTAAATGACTACTTTTATTTCTTTTTTAATTTTTCATATTTTATTTTAACTCTCATTTTATTACTCACATAATTCTTATTTTACTTTTTTTACGATGGGCAAGATGCACCATTTCCTAGGAAAAGTTTTATAGTTTCCGAACAATGTTATGCCTGTGTGTTTGAGGTCGTCTAAACCAAAACATGCATCTTTTAAAAAAAACTCAAAAATTATAACTTGGATACAACCCAATCCACAAAAAAATATTCATACCATATAAAATAATAAAATAATTTAATTATAAATGTTGGTGTGTGACATTTTCCCCCACAAAAACACTTTAGACCCCCATAAATCCATAAAAAGGTTGAACCTGAAAATATAAACTGATAATCTTTTATCGTTTAAGGAGATTCCCATAGATTGAAAAATTAAGAGATCACAAAAAACACCACAAACTATAGAAAGGCGAGAAATATATGCTTGAGAGACTGAAATGAACTACCCACTAATTTACACCCACCCCCAAATCATAGACAACTTAAATTGGTCAATTCAAAAAGGAAAATTACTTCATGATGTTAAATCTGATGTTAAAATAAACACACCATAATTATCATGAAAAAATACCAAAATATTCAACGAAAAAAACCAAATGAATTCAAACCACATCTGGGAATAACTTTATAACCTTACACCAACAAAACCACTCTGAACACACCCATCTCTACATTTACAAAGATAAGATCTTATAATTTGGTGGTTTTGCATGAGATCACCCACCACCAAAATGATACCAAGAATGAAATTATGATATTGACGATAGGAGGTCTTAATATACACCCCACTATTTGAAAAAAACCAACACCATAGATAAAATCAGGATACCAATAAGGGAAGGCCTGAACAGACTCCCCACTATAAGAAACATGCTATCACTGAATTCAAGGAGACCAACAATGGCTCTCCCCACCAAAAAACCAATGAGATTAAATGGACTCAATAACACTACATCATAGGCCAAAAACCCCGTCCACAAGGGGAGGAGAGAAAAGGGCCCAATTGATAGAGCATAAAAACCATAAGTGATACATAAAAACATCACACCCCCAGAAGAACACAAACCATGCCACACACAGTTAACAAAAAATGTTATACAAGGACCATTTAAAAATTTCTTACACCCTATGGGATATAACCACCAAGATTTTAATATGACGAGGCAACTACACATCCTCATAACCAAGGAGGAACACATACACACAAATTGGACATTATGTAAATCATTTTCCTCCTACAACTTTACACCAATTTGGAATAACTAAAATAAGATAACTATAGCGAAGGATTAAACCAAATACCTATCCCATGCTAATAATATATCATATTTAAAAGCATTTTTCATCTATTGGGTCCTGATGACTACGTTCGGGATTCACTACAGAACCTATGGAAAGATCTCTGATGATTTAAGCATATCCTGCCTCATAGCTTGGCTTTAGAGACCCCAAAATAGAACATCCATCTTGGTGCCACAACAACCACACCACCTCCTATATAGAACAAACAGAACACAACACATTCCATGATACATTCTTTATAAACATAAATCTTTACCATAATAGCTACTCAGAAGTTTCACACACATCATACCTTTCACCTAGACCAAGGAACACAAATGAAAGGACAAAAGGGAAATGATATGTTCAGAATTCCTGAAGAAACGATTTGCTTCTATCAAAACATAGTTTCTAAAAACTCTCTACAATGAGGACACAACAATCGAATACATCACTGAACATGGATCTTATAACCAACAAATCATTACAAGGAGAAGGATCATAACCCATGTCCCAAAAATTAAATAATTCCCACTACTGGCTATAACTACCTTTCTTGAGAATGCTCTCTACACTAGTGGAATAGAATGAAATATTGCTAAAAGAAAGAAAAGAAATATCCAATGATAATTCAAATGAAAATGGAAAGAACTAACAACATTAGACTGTGTGTCCACGTAAATATGACCTCTAGACTGAATGATGTCATATTTCACCTTCTATAACACGTGCAACATAATAAAATATTATTTCCATCAACTCCACCCACATCATTTCTTCTTCTGTGAGAGGATTCAATTAAAAAAAAGAAAACTAATAGAACTAACACAAAAACAAAAAGAATAATCCTTACCGTGATCAACTGGAGGTTCTTCCCACGATGAATCATCAATGGTCGCACATCAATCGTGCATTGACTTCACATGGGGGCATTCAATATCCAACAAGGAGGACCAAGGTCCCAAACCAAACATGTCCATTGGCCAAAATATAACACAACAATCATCGATCAAAAAAAGGTAACATACTTATAGGATCTTTAAAACACTACCTAGAAGAAACCAACCACCATGGTCCCAAAACCATCCCACTATCATGAACTCAAACTCGAAACACTAATCAACCAAAAAGAATTTTCATGTTTAAAATACCTTTCAACAAACAATCATAATGTGAAAGAAAGAACCCCACTCTTAATTAACGAAAAAACACCTTTAGATATGAAACTAAAGATTGGGCTACATACTCACCAAGGGTATCTAATAGAGTCTCACAGAAGCATATCCTCATTCCATTATAGGAACCCATCCACTGTTCCCACATAACTATGCACGTGGACACTCATATGAACACCAAAGGTTAAATGAAACTATATCAATTTTAAAAATAAACATTAAAGCCACACATCCATTGGCACAAAAAACTTCATTTTCTTCATAACAATTTTATTTAGAACCCAACTCGTCTCATTTGGAAACAAATTTCCAAAATAATTTCAATTGTAATATTATGTTTTTTGGAAAAATAATTTTTGAAAAATCTCTTGTTTGGACTATAAAAACCCATTCCCATTAAAACAATTTTCTTTTTATAAAAAAAAATTTTCATAAAAAATAAAATTTTCTATAACATAATACAAAACACTCTTGAAAAAAACGTTTTACCCTTTTTAAAATTAAACAACTTTCAACATTAAAAAATATCATTTTCCTCAATATACAAATAAAGTTTTAATAAATATTTCTAGAACCTAAAAAACATCTGAATACTTTAATTATAGGAAAATAGATTCGATGAGTGACTCAGAAATAGGGTTGGGGACCATACAAATGTAACACCACTACTACAGAAAGTATTATGAGGAAATTTCCCTGGCTCCACATGGATTTCCTTGCACATAGAGATCAAGAAGGAAAATTTCCCAACTCACTTTTCATTTCCCGTCACCAAACAATCAATAAGAACTAAATTACACTAACAAACACTGATAACCCATAGTATCATGAGGTTCCGAATGATGTAGAGTTCATGACGCTCTTCTCACACCTACCCCTAAAGTCCCACAAATCATACTCCTTTTACCATGATATCCCTAAAAATCAATGGGCACTTTAAAAGGAATTTTCCACTGGCGATATAACCTTCTCAAATACAATTTTATCATGAACCAACCTAAGTAGACCTATAATAGGTCACCAAGGCTGATCATTGGTAAGGACCAATAGGTATTCTTGATAATCCCAGACAGGTGAAAAGCATCCGGATAATCTGTATAGTGATGATGGGAAAGAATTTTCCCAATATTACTAAACAAATCAGTAAAAATAATAAAATATCAAATCAAAATAAATAAAACAAACTAAATTATTAAGAATGAACTAAAAAATTAAACAAACTGAACCAGATGACCACTAAAACTCAATGTGACCCCACATGTCATTCTATGATCCCAAGATTCAAAATTCTCCAAAGGGATTTAAAGTTGAGGAAAAAACATCATCAAAAACCAAAAAGAACAAAAGAAAACACTATAGGCATGATTATTAAAACTTAGTAGGCTATCCAAATAATCTATTTACCAATGCACCTCCTTTAAAACAAAAGAAACATAAATTTTCAAGTTAGAACTAAAATATATCAATTTATTCTTATCTACATATTTCATAAAATACAATATAAAACTCATTTCCCTTATTCATTCCCAAAACTGTGTACATTGCATTATGGAGACATTAGAATTTTCATGGGGAAAATGATGTCAATATTTTCAATCTATACAAAAGGGGATGAAATAACTTTCTTTAAAACAATTTATATTTTTTTTAAACCAACCTATCACATTTTTTGAAAAATACTAAACAAGAGAGAGTTATAGGGATTACACAATAAGTGTAATAGAAATATAGATACATTAATCTCCGTCATCAATGAAATCTAATAAGTGCTAATTGACATGGGTGAACCCATAAGATATAGAACTATCTAGAATATACTTATACATGTGACCTCATCCCTGGTAGAATACCACACACGATGAAATAAAAATTCCCAAATGCCTGACCCCCTAACTCCGGACAGAATGAAGGGCCCAATCTCATGTCAATAAACCAAAATATATCCACCTACTATGGGTCGCTGGTTAGTGCATGAACTATCAATGAAAAAATCATTTTTATATAATTCTCTCATTATTCTAGGATTCCATGTCTTGTGTATATAATAGGTGTTATCCAAATGATTCCAACATAGTATCCCACCACAAGAATATGTAATAATAAATCAAAAACAAGAATCACCATGAGCATCCCCAAGGACTAATCTCATTCCATAGAACAAATAGAACATAAAGGGTTCCCACCAAGAAGCATTGAAAATGGATCACAAATATTCCATAATGAATAAATCTTATCCATTACACATATAAAAGGAATTAGAAACATTCAATTGAGGTTTTCATAATAAATAATTTTATCAATTTCACAATGTTTCCAAAGGGTCCTTTATGCATTTCACAAACCCATCATTTATCAAACAAACAATATATCATAAAAAATTACGTGTAATCAAACCATTTACACCATTTCCTTAAAACATTTCCATTAAATTATGTAAACAAACCATTTCTTACAAAAGCACCAAATGTCCATTCATTTTCAACGCATATCAAAACACCTTATAACCCAATATTGGTTCCTTGATAAAACCTAAACTCACTTGGGAAATCCATAAAATGGATCAAATACATAATATAATATAATACTAACACATTTTCCTATTCAAACCACTCAATTTATTTCACAAGTTACTCACATGATTAAATTAGGTATTTAATTGAACATATGGTGTGTGTTATTTAATAAAACAATTTTATTTATCATAAATCATGGAATAAAATACAAATTTTTAAACCAAATGATTAAACCAATGATTATACATAATTATTTATAAATAATTGAAGTTTAAAAATTCATGAAACTAATTGTTCTTAAATATAAAATGTATGTTCTTGGGAAAACCTACCACAAATGATGGCCATTAAAAATCTTTCTAACTCTTATAGTAACCTACTCTCAGGCACACACTTCCATATATATATATATATATATACACATAAACTGGTTCATTTTTTCCCCATTCCATGAGGGTACTTTCACAAAGATTATATATATATTTATTCATATTAATACCTAGGAAACATTTGGTTCACCCTTGCAAATTGATTATAATATCCAATAAAAATTCCCTAGGATTCATGAAAACCATAAGTTCCTAAAATAGAGGGTGTGAAACCAACAACGGGTTTAGAAGTGTACCCCTAATTGATAGTGATGGACCAAATAAACCTAAAACACTTTTCCTTTAGTAATGGTTGCTAAAACATGGACCAATGGGTCCCAAGATAGACCTTGTATACCCTAAAATTAAAAGATTCATGAAACACCAAATAAATCCCTCAACTACGAATTATACTAAACCAAAAACTGAAGAAAATACACATCAAAGGAGTTATTGGTGTGCTCACACACCATATAAGAGGTTTGTGTCAGAAACCAAGGAGACACTGGTTGGGTTGAACACCAGAGATGAAGGTGGGGTCGGAAAGGGGGAGGGGAGGATGTGAGAAGCCCAGCTAGCAGGGGGTCCAGTGATGCACATGTAACGGGAAGGGGGTCCATGCTGAACTAGTAAGGGGATATGGGAAAGGAAGAAAGACAAATAAAGTCCCTAAAAAGATACTATCCATCTTAATATTAATACTAATAATAATAACAACATAATTATGATAATCATCATCATCATCGTTTCATTTTTAATAACAATATTGCAAAAAATAATTCTAATAATAATAGTTATAATGTTTTATATAATTTTATTTTAATAATAATTATTCTTATTATGATATTATAATTAAAAATATTATCACTTTTATTATTATTAAAATCATAATTTTAATTATATTTTACATTTTTTATTTTATATTCACTCTAAATTGTTTACTCACTCATTTATTATTATTTATTTTTTTCATGGTGGGAAGATTACAGGATTTCCTAGGAAAAGCCACATAATTTACAAAACATTATCTACCCATGTGCCAGATTCCTCCAAACCCAATAGATGCGCCTTTGGATAATAATTCAAAAATTCAAACTCTGACTCAACCCAAACCCTGACAAAATTATTCAATGCCAAAAAAATTATAAAATAAAGTAATTGTAAAGGTTATGTTGTGAAAATTTGTATACCAAAAATCTCAAACACCATTTCATTATTTTAATATTTTTGGTGATAATTCTCAAACTATTAATAGTCTTGATCCAACATTATAAACTAACGAATAAAATATTCAAGCACCCCTCATCTCCTCCAGTATAAATATAACCCCTCTTCGCGTATTCTACATAAAACTAAAAGCCTTATAACTATCTTAAATTAATCCCTAATACCTTCCATGCTTCTTCCCCAACTCCATGAACTTCTTTTCCATCCAAAATTACAAAACCGAGGGTCGTAAAGAGGATCTCAAGTAATAGAATTCTAGAGGAAAAACATCTTTCATTTTCATTTATATTACATAAAATAATTTTTCATTTATTATATTATCTTCACCTTACATTATCCAAGGGGAATAAAAAATATATTATATTATATATACTAAAATGTTATCATTTTTGTGGAAAAATTCATCATCAAAATTCTTTCCCTCTCCCTTGTATTCTAAAAAAACACCATCTCTGATGTGTAGATTTACCATCATCATGGATGATATGTCTTCAAAATCCATTACATCAATAAAGACTAGTCATAAAACCTAATATATGATTAAATAATATTATATTAAAAATATTATATCATATATTATGTTCTCGATCCAGTTTTTATACACAATATTAATTAATAAAACAAAAGTGGTTTGTAATGAACAATATTAACAAAAATAAACTAACGTTCATCACTAATTTTTTATCCACTGATTCATGCACATTAAATATAACCAGAATTATATATAAGACCATTTTATATTATGTAAATTCATCAATAACACATAGTTTTATTTTTGGATTTTTTCTCCATTTCTACATGAAAATTCAAAATAAACCAATAATGTAATTCATGAAATAAATTGTTCTAAAAGAATGAAAACCACAATAACATATTAATAAATGTGTTTAAATATGTTATCAAGATATCATATAAGTAATTATAAATATGAATATGGTTCCTTAGTATTTTAATAACACACACTAAACTATTATACATGAGGTTTTAACACATTTGAAATAAGAATAATCCAAGGTAATGGAATTCTTAACCCAATTTTCTTTCTCTTGCTTAATCATCTACGTCATTGATTATATGGTACTAAGATAATTTGTGAAATTTTTTTGATTCTATAATGTTTTGTTTTGTGTATTTAAATTTTATAAACATATTTCAATATTTTCATTAATTATCACTTGAAATATATTACATTTGTAAAGGATTTTTCTATAAAAATAATCCCCTTTTAATTTATTTTTTTAAAATGGAATTATTTATATGATGTATTTATTCTTATTTTATGATTAAGTGATAGTTCTTCGGAATTGTTTATGATTAAAGGTGCGACCTATATATCCTTTCAATGCATTATGTATATTTATGTTAGAGGATTTTTGTATGGTTAATCCAAGTGTAGCAGTGATAGAAACACCATAAGGTAGTCTTATAGGATGCATTTTAAGGTTACTATATGGGATTCATTGTAAGGAAGTTGTAAGGCTTACAAATCATATATTATCATTAATGGTTACAATATTTTTTAAGTAATTACCTAAATTTCCTTTATGGTGTTATTTATGTTTTTATGATTTGTTTAAATCTCATGTTTTCACAAAGTAACTATATGATACTTATTGGTTGATAAGTATATCATTTTTAAAATGATTTCATATGTTAAAAAATATTAATGTACTAACGGGTTCTATCCTATATTTTATATCCTATATTGAGATTTTTATGCTCATCTCGCGTTTTAATATGTTATTCATAGGGTTTAAGGACGGGTAAGGAAAAAGGATTAACCAAGATGAATCATGTGAATAATTTTCCTGAATAGATTTTAGTTTATGTTTTATGAAAAATGGATATTATTTTAGTAGTACCCACCTGTTATGATTCTGGGTTGATATGTATGAATTATTTCCTACATTTCAAAAACTCTGAATGAAAAATATATTTGGAAATATAATGAATAAAATTAAAAAATGAATTTACTATATTATATAATTTTTAAGGTTGGGTTCACATATAAAATAGTATACCCATTAAAAAATTAAGTAATATATAATGATATTATAATTGATGAAAATATATTTAAAAGACCACTTGGGAAATATCGTAAGGAAACACAATTTTAATTTCAAACCAACTTATTTGAAATCTAAAAATTTCCCAATTATTACAGAAACAATTTCTTTTAAAACATCCAAAAATCATAGAGGAATATTAAATTAATTTTTTTTATTTGATATTTAAAAATTATGTTCACACCATATAAGTAAAAACCATGATTCCTTTCAAGTTTTTTGGTAAAATGTAAAAAGTAACTCATTTATAAAATGAAAATATTATTCCATTTAAACCATTTTGTTTGAATTAAATTATGGGAATAAATTAATTTTAAATTAATAGTATATTATTAAAAATATTATTTATATAATTTTTATTAAATTTGGATACGAATGAAAAAAATTATCCAACGATAAAAATAATGTCGGATTTCTATAAAAACAATCATTTGTCTCATGAGTACTTCAATAGTAGATAATAAAAGGAAAAATTAAATTTATAGAAAAAACTAGAGGATAAAATGATTCATGATATTATTGATATTTAGATCAAAAAATTTCATCATCAAATACTAAATCATTGTTAATCCCGATAAATAATAAGATTATAACAAAAATGTGTTACCACATTGGTAACATTTAAATCAACACCTCAAGAAATAGAAAACCATATATGAAAATGTATAAACCCATAATGATTATGATAATAATCATAAAATATTTCTATTGGTATTATATACACTAAATAAAATAATCAAGTGGTGAATATGGAATATGTCTCAAGAAAGTTAATGTTATATAAAAATAACTTATCTCAAGTGCTATAGATTCAAAATAACTCTAAACCAAAGTATTATAAATATAAATTTATTATAAATATATAAAAAATAATTTAGGTATTTATAATATCACATATGTACCACATATAAAATTTCATTAAACATTGATAAGTAATTCTTCCTAAAATCATCTTTTCCAAGGGTCAAATCTTTCATTTCTCTTGATAATTTTGTTTTAGATGTTCTGGTCGTTGTACATTGATCATTTTGAAAAAATACCCATAGATTATATAATTATTAAAATATAATACATAATAATTATTTATACATTTACCAAATCCAATAAATCTATATAAAAATAAATGGATTCCACTATTTAGAGAGATGATAGGTCATATGTAGAAATGAACGCTATTTTAACATATGAAATATAGAAAGAAAGAAAAGTAGAAATATCAATAAACATTAATAAATCATTATAATATCATATATATCATATATATTCATTAAATTTACTATTATTTTGTATCAACATGAAGTGAAAATGAATAATTAATCACAACCAGTCATATCAGTTGTTGTCCAAATATATACATGAGAAACGATATTTATTTCCACCAGATTGGATGATAAAAAGGAGTATATGAAATTATAATTCCCAAATAACAATTTTACCATAAATATCATATATTAACATTAAAACCATCCTAATAACCATCCATAAAAATGGTGATAAAAACTGAATTGTATCACTATGTAGATGTTATATTACACACGTACGCACGAGCTATAAATTCACATCCTATTTTATTGAAAATAATGTTATTAATGATGAATACATTATCATAATAAAATTTTATTATATTTTTGATAATTATGTTTTTATTTTATGATTAACACCACATAATTAAAGGACATGTAAAAGAAATAAATTGAAATACGTACGATAAGATTATTACCTTGTCGTCGGGTTTCCACCTTCAAATTATTTATCAAGGACCATTGTAATGGTCATATGAAAAAAAATATAACGTAAGGATAATAAAGTTTATAAGGTAATATATCTACTTTTTATTAGAATATATTCCTGAAGGAGGAGAAATGAATATTTATAAGTGTGTTCTTTTATATGGGAGGGAGTTGAAATACATAGAATTACCAAAAATATTAAAATATAATTAATTCTTTCATTAATTAAAATGACTAAAACATGTTAGATATTAAATTAAAAAGAATACACAGACAAAATATCATCATCCAATAAAATTTTTATAGGTTTTGTGTAATTTTAAACATTACGTTTTCATTTAACCCCTTCATTAAAAAATTGTAACCTAAAATCCAGTATATTTTTTTAATCTTAATGCGCTATATTTATATGTTTAAGGTAAAAATTGTTTCATAAATAGAAAAGGGATAATGTTTTAGTAAAATTCTCATCATTCATTCACTCTTTTGGGAAATTTATTATTTTAAAAAATATTTTTTATAGTGAATCGGGATTCTCATACATAGAAATAACATATTTTTAAATGAATAATAAATAAATTACAAAAGTACATGCTTGAGGACCATAACAGTTCAGTTCCATTGGAAACATAGAAAAAAATCATATTATCTTGTGAAATATATTCAATGCATCCCATAATGAACATTCCATTTAGTGCCCCTTCATAGACATTCATTCATAACCTTGGGAAAGGAAACATAAGAAAGGGTGAGCTCAGATGCATAATAAGGTTAAATAAAGGATAAACATAATCATATCAAGAAAATAATGTTATAATAATGAACATATTATTTTAAAACCGTACCCAACATATCAAATCTTACAATCATAATTTTTGGGATAAATATTAGCATTTTATAACATATGAATCGTATAATAATCGAATAACCTAATCCTTGAGATAGTAAAAATGGCATAAGACAAGGAATTTGGGTAATTCACATAAGAATATAAAATCATATTTCATCGATACCCACCAAGACATTCATAACATGTTATACTTTCACTAACCAC
Source organism: Viscum album (assembly GCA_963277665.1). Classification (NCBI taxonomy): domain Eukaryota; kingdom Viridiplantae; phylum Streptophyta; class Magnoliopsida; order Santalales; family Viscaceae; genus Viscum; species Viscum album. Next base: position 878,504,567 of record OY728148.1, on the reverse strand, counting down.
ACGTATACCATGTTGAAGTTTGTGATGACCTCCAGGTTACCCTCATTTGAGGTTGGGTTTCCCACTCAAGTGCCATTATTTTATGTGGCCTCACCACATTGATAGAAAACACTAAATTCTGTAGTGGAATCTCATTCATCCTTGTGTAATTAGTTGACTTCCCAAACTACCATACAGGATAACGTAACCTACTAAACTAAGTTCACTCCCCAATCAATCCATGTCTTAAAAAATTCGGTTCACTTCCCATTCCAGCCCTATATATCTATTGAGATATAAATATTTAGAAAATGCATTGGATGGAGATATAGGTCCCAAATGTAACATAATGAAACCCATTTTTATTTGTTCCATAATATCATAAACCTTCATCATAACAAAACCCAGAAATTGAAATTGGTATCATAAACATTTCCACATATCATAACCCCTGAAATGAAATGGGTATCATAAATATTTAATAATATCATAACTTCTAGAAAATTAATTGGTTTCATAATAATTTCCCCATAGAAAAACCCATGAAATGACGTGGGTTTCATAAGAACTTTATCATCATATAACCCATGTAAGATAAATGGTTTTCACATAAGAAATTTAATCATAAACATGAACCATTCAATGAAAAAGTAAAAACAGTTTCCTTAGATCATATCCCTATTAAAACATTAATTATATCACAGTATGTCATCTTATATAGAGAAGGGTTTAGATATTTCACATGGAAAATTTCCTAAGGAAGATAATAATTCATTGAAAATCACCTTTTAAAACATTAAAATCTTCAAAACCATTTTTTTATGAAAATTAACTTGAAAAACAAAATTAAATTTTATAAAATATTTTAAAATAATTTTTAAACATAAATAATTTATGAAATACTTTAATTTGAAAATAAATATAAAAAAAATTATTTCCAAATTATTTAATAAAAAAATCTACAGTTTGAAAATTATAATTAAAATTCTTAATGTATGATTCAACAAATAGGGTAGTCACGATGGTGGATAATTATTTATGTGATTTATATTTAACAAAAATAATTTTATTATATTTTTTGTTATTAGTAAATTAGCCTTGATTAAAAAATGGCTGGAATAATAATTTTAATACATTTTTATAAAATGTTAAAAAAATGTTAAAAATCTATACTAAAAATTATAGGGTAATATAAAAAAATTATTAAAAAATTATTAGAAAAAAATAGGTTTTATAGAAAACTATTGTTTGACAGTAGTGAGAAATAATGGGAGATTTTATTTTTTAAAAATTATTAATTAACAAAATTATAAAAGAGTGGTAGTACAAGAAAATTTCCTGACGAAATCATTAATAATTATAGTATAATAAAATTTCTAATTATTCATGAGATATGGATCAAAATATTTCATAAATGGAAGAATCATCATAAAGAATCCCAATAAATGAAGAGATTATAGCAATGCACTCTTACCACTATAGTAATATTGAGTCATAATACTCATCGAATAATAAAGTTAAATTAATCTAACAATACCATTAAAATAATTATATTAATGCTATATCATGATAATGAGGTATTATATACAACTCTTAATAGAGTATAGGGTGTTAATATAACATGTGTCTCAAAGAAGGAAAATTAAGACAAACATCACTTACCACTTTGGTAACATTTATATGGTAAAACCCATGAAAAATATATCATCAAATGGATATTTAAATTATAATAAATCTCACAGTTTTATTACTAAAATGGATACATGGTAATTATTCACAGTACATAGAATAAATAAGTAGTGTATCTATCTTGTGTCTAACAAAAGTAAAAAAAGTGAGACAGAAATCCGTTACTCCTTAAATATCACTTAATCCTAATCCCTACGAACGAATAAAATATGTATAAACATTAAAAAACATTTAATTAGGTATATTAATAACATATCATGGAATAGATAATTATATATACCACAAAAAAGAAACAGGTATTGGATATGGCATAAGTCTCTCGGATATAATATTTATACTAGAAATCCCCTTACAATAAGTCTTATCTTTAGTTGTACTCATTCAATCATCATGTAGAATAAATATAAGTTTATTATAGATATAATAAAGAACCATATTAATTTATAACATACCATATGTAATTTCATCATTACCTTTTATTACCACATTGTGAATAATTCCATGTTAATGTTATGTTTCAAGTAATTACTTCATTGTTTATCGTATATGTCTTGATTAGTAATATTTTTTATACTCTTAATTTATTATTGGTTTCATAATCTCTAGAATGATAAACATGATATAAATGTAATATATAATTATTAAATGTATATATTTATAATAATTTATAAAATATATAAGTTGGAAATGAAATACACTATTCATGGAGACGGTAGACCGTAAGTATGCTTGAGCGTTGTTTATATTTTTGTGTAGAGTTGAATGAAATAAGATTATATGATATTTTATGACTAAATAATTATTATTATGTAATATATATCACATATTTTTATTAAACATGTCCTTAATACATTCCATGTAAAGTGGGATCAAATCACATCGCTTCGTGAGGTGGTAGTATGTCGTATGCATTACAAACATTATCGTATTCGACCAAAACAGAATGCATGGTGGTACGTGTCATTGAAAAATTAATGATTCATAATAAAATCATGAAAATAATTTATATCATATATAAATATTATTTCCATAAAAAATTATAACCTTGAATTCATGTAATATGAAAATCAATGACATCGGTTTTCAAGGCGGTAGTACGCCGTACATGCGAACAATGATTTCAGAACCTATTTGATAGATGTGTGTGTGGTTTTAGGTCACACTTTGAAAACTAGATTATATAAGTATATTAAATATAATTTTGTTGATATATATTAATGGTGTTAAAATAATTGACTGGTTTTGAGGAAGAAATAAAACAAAAACATTTTTTTGATGAACATTTCCTCTTTTTTGAGTATCTCCTTTTGGTTTGAAGCAAAGGTCATCCTTGGTTAGATATTGATGTGGCCTTAAAAACACATGTTTTGAAAGATTTTTTAAATACATTTTTCCAATTTAATTACTTATTTTAGTACTTTTTAATAAATAATGGTTCTTTTGTATTATTATTATTAACTATACTAATTTATCAATTTTTTTAATTTATTGTGTATTTTATGCTTTAAAATAATTAATTTGTTGCTTACTTTAATTTTATAGACGAATAACTATCTATTTAGATTGTTGTTTTTATCTGCAATTTTAATAATCTAACATTAATTAGTTAATTAATCCTGCTTTTGCATATAGGTAATTAAGTCTTAATCTAACATTACTTGTTTTAATTATTAATTAATTTTATGTAACGTACTATTTTAGTATTCTTTTAATAGTTCATTAATTATAATATAAGATTATAAACTTGTTTTATTTTTAAGTCTCTTTTAATTCTATTTAATTAATTAACATAATGGTTTAATATTATAACATTTATATTTCCACTCTAAATTAAATTACTTTGATAATGTAACTGATTTAAATAATTTTACATTGTTATATAAATTTCTAATTTTAGTTTAATCTTTATTTAGTTAGTTTCTTTTTAATTTTAGTTTTAATTTCGTAGAAATTTAATCTTTATTAATTGAAGTCATTAAAAATTTATCTTAAGTTTAATTGGATGGATAAATTTATTAAATTTTATGTTGTATTTAAAATTTAAATTGTTTTAATTTAGATTTAGTTATTATTAATTTTTTATTCATATTTTATTTATGTTATAATTTAATTTAATTACTCGGTTATTTTTGCATGTTCACAGTTTCATTCCAGAAACCGTGTCTCCACGCACCGTTTCTATTTCACGGTCTCACCGTGACACTCCTTATGGACGCAACGTAAGCTTTGTCTCCACGCAACGTGTCAGTCACTATCTCACCGTGTTTTCCCCTCTTTACGGACTCAGAGTAACACATCGCACCGTGATGGCTTTTACTCTCTCACATTTTCCATGGGAAAAGGTGGCACCATTTCTATTCCTTAACTATCTCACTTTTACCCCCTTACACTTCCACCGTATTCCCATTTCAGTATCACCATAAACCCCCTCTCCTGTATCACTTCTTCCACCATAACATGAAGCACTGCTTTCATCTCAACTCATGGTGCCGCTGTGATTCTGTATCCACTGTTTCATCCTTTTTCACTACAATTATCACAGCATTGCATGTAGTTGATTTGGTTGCCACCAGAGGAGTAGAATCCAAAATCGTTGCCACTGGAGAGAACCCACCAAAGATACTTGAATCTGGAAAATATGACCAGGCCTCTGCCTTATGATTTGGAGTTTTAAGAGTTCAGTCCGCAGGATCACAAGCTTCTCCACAGAGGAATATTTGTACCCGAACTGCTTTGCGATGATGTCTTCACAAGTGATGAGACGACCCACGTTTGGAGAAAGAATGGTTTTTTGTGGAAGTTAATCGTGCCCAAATCATCACTGGTCATTGTACCTAGTCTGTAAAGGAATTCAAAGACTCATTGTCGAATCCTGAAGATTTGAGTCAACATAACCTAGATGAAGATGGTTCGTGAACCCGCCAGGAGAAGCTGCTGCAACTGAAATCCATGAATTCACTCTCGCAATAAAACTTGAGCTGTGAGGAAGGGAGAGGCTTCGTTGCACCGTTGGATTCATCTGCATTGAAGGAGTGGAGGCCGAGCTGAAGTCGCCCACCATCAAGGCACCGCCGGACCTACTCGCATCAGGAAGGGGAATCTAAATCCTCTATCTCGGGAGCGAATAGGAGACCCGGGGAGAGGATAATCAAATATAAAAAACAAACACATAAAATAATACATTAACATAAATATAATTTAAAATATTAATATTAATAATTTAAATTTAAATTAAAGTGTTAAAAAATTATAGTTATGAATGAATAAAAATTAAAAAATAACTAATTTATAAAATAGAATTAATAATTTAATTTACATTAATAAAAATTTAACTAAGCTAAACAAATAAATTAGAATTTCTTAATTAATCATAAATTAAATATAATTTAAGGTGGCTAACTTAAAAGTTATTAAATTTAATTAATAATAATAATTAATTTCCAATATAAATAAACTAATCTAATTAACAAAAATTAGTAAATAAATTAATTTATTGATAATAACAAACTTTTAATTTAACAATAATATCTCTAATTAATAAAAATAGATAACTTTGTAATCCCTTCTTTTAACACTTTTAATAAACTAAAATTTTTATTTATTTCCTTCTCGTTTTTAATTATTATGTGTGTTAATTTATGTAGGTTCATACGAGAAGTGAGTTCCCATCCAGATTCATCTAACTCACTGGGAGTTAGTTACGTGAGAAAAGTTAGTGCGACATGCCTGTCTCAAAAGAACTCACATGTGTGGTGCTTAACTAAGGGATTTCTATAGTCAGTTTAATTTTTCAGTGATAAGAATCAAGTGAAATATGACATATAAAACAGAGCAAGCAGAAGAATTGGGGGGGTGACGCTCATTCATTCCATGAACACACATTGGGGATCAGTTCCAAGGAATCTCATTCAGACGAGAGTGGAGACTCCCAAAAGATAGCAAAGCAGGAGATGAAGGAGCCTGGAAGTAGAGTTGTGCTAGGGGAGTTCTTCTTCCCTCTGTCCATAATTCATTATACTATGTTTTCGGTTGTTTTCACTGCCTAAATTAATGTGACCATAGGTTGAATTTTCATAGCTCGGGATTTTTGAAAACTTCTGGTTATGATATATAAATCATCATCATCTTATCTTTATATGAAATTAGAATTAATTGGCGAGACTGATTCGGTTTCTAATCTTTGATCGTTCACACTTCTATTTTTACAATTCAAACTTTAATATTGACTGGTGAGGTTGATCTTGAATGAATTTTTCAAATCATTAACAGCTTAAACATTGGAAATTAATGGAGAGTTATTTTCCAAATGTTATCTTTTAAAAACTACTCACAGTTCAATTATGTTTTGGTGTGGAAAACTGCAGAACTTAATCCTCTGCCTATTGAGTTTTTTGGGAAGGGAAATTCTTCATTTTCTCTTGATGTGTGATTTGATTGTAAGCTGTGTAGAGAACATTCATTCGTAACCAGTAGTTTAAAATTCCCAAGTACTTTGTTGATCAAGCTTCTTTGTCCTGCTGCTTAATATTAGTATACTATATTTCTCTAGTTTCTTTGCAGTACATAGTATAAATATTATTTTATTTTTAGAAAATCTTTTTTCCACATCCTAGTTCAACTTCATCATATAAATAAAAGAATAGAAAATAAAAACAACTAAAAAGATGCACACTCGCTCCACTCCTGACAACAGTGGAGTTAATATTGAATAGAACCTAGAATTCTCATCTGCCTTCTTTATTGATCAACCCTGCAGCATTGTGTTAGTGTATAAGTAATAAATGTAATTTTGAGGGCCATGACGACCTCTAGCCTATCCAATATTTGGCACTGTTTCCGAGGAAGTCACGCACTGAGAGTCTAAAGTTAGAATTTAAAAAAAACATAAAAATCATTAAAAATCATTATTTAAAAAATATATATGTTTAAAAAAACTGTGAACTGGAACTCACTGCTTTTGTTGATCATTAAAAATATGCATCAATTGTGAAACTTTGTGGGCTTAATTTGACCTATTTTTAGTTTCAAAACAAAATGGACCATTATAAGGACTGTAATCACCGACTTGAACCATTTTGTGTATGTTATAGGTGTTATGGGCATACTTCCTAGCAGTGTGTTTATAACCAGCCACAACAGGAATTTTACACTGAAGAAAATGAAAAAAACATAGAATTTAGTCCTTTCACCCTTGCTAAAATTGAATTAATTGATTCCAAAATGGAATCTACGGGGTAACAAATTAATAATTGGTTTACTCAATCCCATGAAATTAAACTTAGAGATTCTCAAGAGCGAGATCGAAGAATGAAAAGATTGGAAAAACATGATCTTGGAATTAAAACAAAGGGGTAAAAAACAAGGCGAATTTGAAGAAAAAGAAAAAGAAAATTTTTATATAAGATTTTAAATTCAAGTGGAAGAAGAGAGTGACTGTGAAACTAGACAAGAAACAATTCACATTGAAAAATCTAATTATGCTGGACTTAATTTGGAAATAACTGACTCAAAAATTCAAGAACACAACATTGAAAATCTAATAAAAATCATTAATGTTGTTGAGTTAGACAATTTTAAAGATGAATTAAAACATATTGAAAAAGATTGTCCAGTTCTCTTCATCATTCCTACACTTGAGAAAAATCACTATTTTAGAAATTTCGAGAATGAAGTCACTCGGGTTGAAGACAAATTAGAAACTGAAAACATGAATGTTAAAAACGCTTCACCAAAATTTTGTGACTTTGTGTACAATGATTCTGAAATGGATATTGGGTATAATCTGGATTAGAACATTAAACTGGATAACTTGGAATCTCAAATTTTTTAACTTAAACTGAACACTTCTCTTCTATGTCTTGAAAATCCAACCGCAATAAATTCTGAAATGTTGTTGGATAATGAGGATGAGGGAATTATGTTTGAAGAAAGATTAACTGTTGAGTTCTCATTACCCTATTCTCATAGTAATCACTTCTCTGGAATAGTGGGCAGTGAAATTTAAAATAGCGATGCTATACATGGGAGTAAATGTTTAAATTTGAATAATCTGGAACATGACTTTATTGAAGCTGAATTGAAAATTTCATCCCCTGATCTTAACATTCTAGAGAACACTACAGACTTGGTTTTAGAAAGTGCGCCTTTTGAACTTGAACATGAAAAGGTGGTTGAACACATATTAGTTGATGGTTGCAGAATTGATTTCATAAAAGTTGTAGATTTTCAATGTGAGTTAACATATGAGGTTCTTTTTGAAGAGATTTACAGCATTGTTAATCCTGATTCAATTTGTGATAAAATAATTTATATTCCATATCTGTCACTTTCATCCTCAATTGTTAAGGGTGTTGAGTCTTCTTATATTACTGATAGTAGTCTAGAGGGGGATTCAAACATGAGTTCCATTGTATATGATTATGTTTATCATGTTATTGAATCTCTTTTTGAACCTACTTTTTAGTATTCACACATTGGCACCCATGAATTTGAATCTATTAGTTTTTTGGTTAAGAGAGATATCTCTGAGTTCATTGCTACACCCTTTGAAGCATCTAATACAATGTTGTCCCTTCATGTGAACTCAAATTTTGATAACATTGAAATAATTCTAGAAGTGGACAACATTGTTCTCTCAACTGTTAAAGGGTTCTTCTTAGGGGTTAATTTAGGATATGAGAGTTCAGTTTCAGTTGGGTTAAGTCTTGATTCCCATATAATTCAACTTTCAGTTAAAAATAATTGGGCCAAACACATGTGGTGGTTCCTATTACGGATACAACATCTGCCTAGTGAATATGGTTAGTTCTAGGTGAGTTTGGATCGGGAGTTTAAACATAGCACTACATTAGAGGGAACCCATGGTTTTTGTTTTGTTAGTAAATAATAAATTTGTAATTAAATAAAGTCTAACTGAAGACTTTACAATCAGTGCTTCATGGGAGTCAACCCATGCTCCTTTTTTACATCTTTTTACTGTTTATGCTGAATAATGTGAAGCTTTGCTGCTTCATGTATGCACTGTCTCGTCTAGATTTTTGTTCTTGGTTTTCATGCTGTGTGTTTTTAAGATGTTGTTGTGTCATTTAAGGAGTGAAATTACCATTCTGAATGAGTAATGGAAAACCTCATCAGGGGAGTATCTTACTGTTTTTGTTTGTTTCATTTTTCTGCTCCTTAACAATTTAGAAAACAAATTGGTCCTATTTTTGCTAGAAAATACTTCTTGAATTAAAAAAATATGCTACATGTGTATTGAAATTTCTGCAACATTTTTACTCTATGAAATTATGTTGCATGTCTTTCTACTGAATTTTTTAAATTCTGCATATGTTTAAAATCCTATATGTATTGGAATTTAATTTTGTTTTATGTCACTTCATAGATTAAAAAAATTTCATGTGCCTCTTGCTGAAAAAAACAGAAATTCATTGTTTAAAATCATTTCTACTTATTAAAATTAAGTGTGGGGGGTACATGCTACTTTTCATTTGAATATGATTAATGTTTGGATGTTTAGATTAAAATTTGTCTGCTTTTTGAAATATCCAACTGGATTAATTCTGTTAAACATGATTACATTCCCATCCATTGTGCACCCACACCTTACATGATATATCTTGATCTGAATTGAAAATCTTTATCACTAGACATAAATTTTAATGCACGTACTTGCTAATGAACTTGCTGTAAATTAACCTTTGTGCAAACAATATTTTTAAATTTAATTAAGACCCTTTATACATGTCATCTATCTACTTAATTGAATATCTGTTTTGAACTTTAATTGATTATTTGTTCTTCTCCACTTTAGAAGTAAACTTTGGGGATAAAGTTGGGTTTTATGTGTGGGGGAGGGGCTCAATTCATGAATATGATAAACTATGCATAATTTAGAGCCCATCAATTCTCATTGCAATTCAAATTTCTTGTAATAAAAAGGTTTAAAATTTTCAAAATTTACTTTTAGGATTTACACTTTTCTCAATTGGGTCTTGCCCTAGCCCAAGTTCCTTTCTAGTAGTTACGTTTTTTATTGAACCTGAAATTAATGATATTGGAAGATTACTTACTGGTCTTTCTTAGTGATTGAATGGAAATTTGGTTTAGGACCTACTTCTGGAAGTGATTTGGGTTACATGTTTATGGAGTTATGGTCATTACCCTTGAAAATGGAATTTTGATTCTGATTCATGGGGCCTCATTAATCTTTTATTTATTAAAAATTAATTGCCTTAATGAGCCAATGTAAACGAATTTTTATATAAATCTTCTGAAACTGGAGTAATTTGGGCATCTGGGATCCCACGGTGAGTCTTTGAGACCCTTGATGTTGGGTGTGTTTCTGTGAACTATAAGCCCTATGTTCAATTTGAATAAGTGCACTACACAGTGCTTAGCACAGTGATATAAGGCTTTGGAAAAATTAAATAAAGTGTCTACGGTCAAAAATGTGCTCATTAAGGTGAGAGAAATGATGAAATCCAAATGAAAAAGGGGTCAATTTGTCTTTATAGAAATCATTTAGGTTGTATCATTAAGGTGATTCTCAAAAAACTTAATTATTTTTGGAACCTAGGTGAAAAAGTCAAAGTACAAGTTATTTGGTTAAGGTCATAATTCCATTGATATTTTATCTCCTGTCATTCTTGGATTTTGAACTTGAGTTTGGATTGAAATGAGTCATTATGTTGTGTCACATATGAGGCATGACATCTTCATTGTTTGATGGTTCATAGTTCCCTTAACTACCTTTGAGTATTTATTCTAAGCAAGATTCATATGAGAAAATTATTCTCTAAGCCTAATGAAGTCATTGACGTCCTCTGCTAGATGTTTTGGACATGTTACATATTGAACAACATAATAAAATCATTTTTCCTATTTCTAAATGATAATAAAACGTAGTATTGTTTGAGGACAAACAATGTTTATGTGTGGGGGAATTTTATGTGTCCTTAAAAACACATGTTTTACAACATTTTTTTAAATAATTTTTACCAATTTAATTAATTATTTTAGTACTTTTTAATAAATAATGGTTCTTTTGTATTTTTATTATTAACATTAATAATTTATGAATATTTTTTAATTAATAGTGTATTTTATGCTTTAAAATAATTTATTTTTTTCTTACATTAATTTTATAGACTAATAACTATCTATTTAGATTGTTGTTTTTTTCTGAAATTTTAACAATCTAACATTAATTAGTTAATTAATTCTGCTTTTTCACTTTGTTAATGAATTCTTAATCTAACATTGGTTGTTTTAATTATTAATTAATTTTAAGTAACATACTGTTTTTGTCTTCTTTTAGCAGCTCATTAATTATAATATTAGATTATAAGCTTGTTTTATTTTTAATTCTTTTTTAATTCTATTTCATTGATTAACATAATGGTTTAATATTATAATGTTTATCTATCCACTTTAAATTAATTAAAATTGTTAAAGTAACTAATTTAAATAATTTTACTTTGTTATATAAATGTCTAATTTTACTTTAATGTTTAATTAGATAGTTGATTTTTAAATTTAGTTTTAATTTCATAGCAATTTAATATATACTAATTGATGTTATTAAAAATTTAACATAAGATTAATTGGATTTATAAATTTATTAATGTTTACATTGTATTTAAATTTTCAATTTTTTAAATTCAAATTTAGTTTTTATTAATTATTTGTGTTCATATTTTATTTAAGTTTTAATATAATTTATTCACTCTGTTATTTTTGCAGGTTCACGGTTTCATTCTGGAAACAGTGTCTCCAAAAAATGTTTCTATTTCACGGTCTCACCATGACACTACTTATGGAAGCACTATAACCGTTTACTCCATGAACCGTGTCTGTCACTGTCTCACCATGTTGCTACCCCTCTTTAGGGTCTCACAGTAACCCATCGCACTGTGACCTCTTTTACTATCTCACAGTTTCCAAGAGAAACAATGGAACCGTTTCAATTCCTTAATTGTCTCACCGTGACCCCCTTATACTACCACTGTAAGCCCATTTTGGTCTCACCACAAACCCCAGCTCCTGTATCACATCATCCTTTGTAACGTTCAACACTAGTTTAATCTTATCTCATGGTGCCACAGTGATTATCTATCCACTGTTTCATCCTTTTCCACTATAATTATCAATGCAGTGCATGTGGTTGAAGCGGTTTCCACAAGAGGAGTGGAACCCAAACTCATTTCCACTAGAGAGAACCCACCACTGATACTTAAATCTGTAAAATCCGACCAAGCCTCTACCGTATGTGTTGGATTTTAATATTTCAGTCGGCTGGATCACAAGCTGCTCCACAGAGGAATATTTGATCCTGAACTCGTTTGCGATGATGTCTTCACACGTGAGGAGTCAAGCTGGGGTCGGAGAAAGCATGTTTAGTTGTGGAAGTTAATCAAGCCCGGCTCATCACCGGTCGTTGTACCTAGTCTATCGATGAATTCGATGACCCGTTGTCACATCCTGATGATTTGACTCTCCATAACCTGGAGGAAGATGGTGTGTGAACCCACCAGGAGAAGCCGCTACGATTGAAATCCACGAAGTCACTCTCGCAATCAAACTTGAGCCGTGAGGAAGGTAGAGGCTTCGTCGCATCATTAGATTCAATCGCTTTGAATGAGTGGAGGCCGAGCTAAAGTTTCCCACCATCGAGGCACAGCCGGACCTGCTCACATCAGGAAGAGGAATCCTAATCCTCTATCTTGGTGCGGAACATGAGACTCGGGGAGAGGATAAACAAATAAAAAAACACATAAAATAATAAATTAATAAAAATATAATTTAAAATAATAATAAGAATAATTAAAATCTAACATAAACTATTAAAAAATTATAGTTATGAATAAAGAAAAAATATAAAATAACTAATTTATAAAATAGAACTAAAAATTTAATTAACTTTAATAAAACATTAACTATGCTAAACTAATAAATTATTATTTCTTAATTAATCATAAATTAATTATAATTTAAGGTGGAAAACCAAAAAGTTATTAAATTAAATTAATAATAATAATTTATTTCGAACTTAAATAAACAAATATAATTAACATAAATTAGTAAATAAATTAATTTATTAATAATAACAAGCATTTAATTTTACATTAATATCTCTAATTAATAAAAATAGATAACTTTATAATCACTTATTTTAAGAATTTTAAAAAACTAAAATTTTTATTTATTCCAATTCTCTTTTTTAATTATTCTGTGTGTTAATTTGTGCAGGTTCATATGAGAAGTGAGTTCATATCTAGATTCATCTAACTAACTCACTAGGAATTAGTTACGTGAGAAAAGTTAGTGAGACATTCCTATCGCAAATGAACGCACGTGTGCGGTGCATAACTAAGGGATTTTTAAAGTCGGTTGAATTGGTCAGTGACAAGCAGCTAGTGATAGATGACATATAAAATAGATCAAGTAGCAGAATTTGGGGGGGTGAAGCTCATTCATTACACGAACACACCTTGGAGAGAAGTTCCAAGGATTCACATTTAGACATGATCGGAGACTCCCGAGAGATAGCAGAGCGGGAGGTGAAGGATCCTAGAAGCAGAGTTTTGCTAAGGGAGTTCATCTTCCCATTGTCCATAATTCTTTGTACTCCGTTTTCGGTATTTTTCACTACCTTAATCAATGTGATCATAGGTTGAATTTTCTTAGCTCGGGATTTTTGAATCCTTCTGGTTTTGATCAATAAATCATCATCATCTTATCATTATATGATATTAGAATTAATTAGAGAGATTGATTTTGTTTCTAATCATTGATCGTTCACACTTCTATGTTTACAATTAAAACATCAATATTGACTGGAGAGGTTGATCTTGAATTCATTTTTCAAATCATTAACAACATAAACTTTGGAAATAAATGGATGGTTATTTTCCAAATTTTATCTTATAAAAACTTCTCGCAGTTTAATTATGTTTTGTTGTGGTGAACTCCAATACTTAATCCTCTGCCTATTGAGTTTCCTGGAGAGGGAAATTATTGATTATTTCTTGATGTGTGATTCGATTGTAATCTGTGGAGAGATCATTCATTCATAAAAAGTAGTTTAAAATTCTCGAGAACTCTGTTGATATTGCTTCTTTTTCTTGCTAATTAATATTAGTATACTATATTTCTCTAGTTACTTTGCAGTACATAGTATAAATTTTAGTTTCTTTTTATAAAATCTTGTTTCCTCATCCTGTTTCAACTTCATCATGTAATTAAAAGAATAAAAAATAAAAACAACTGAAAATATGCACACTCGTTCCACTACTGACAACAATGGAGTTACATTTTAATAGAACCTAGAATTATCATCTGTCTTCTCTGTGGATCGACCATGAACCACTGTGCTGGTGTAGGAGTAATAAATGTAATTTTGAGGGCCATGATGACCTTCGGCCTGTCCAGATATATTTCAAGATAAAGGGTTATAATACCATTGTATGTAATTGTATAAGTTATTGGGTAGGTATTTTCATAAACAATTGGTTTTTATGGTTTTACTAGTTGTGGAGAGTGGGTTTCCTTTTATAAGGTAGGCGAGTGGAACTCTTGTAATTTTTGGAAAGATTGAATTTCACCTTACGTTTTCCATGTCATTAAGCTATAATAATAGACCCATATGTTGAAAAACATGGAATATATAGAAATATATCCATAAAATGGGGTTTGAAAAATTTTATATTTCATTCTCCCTTTTATGTTTATGGTTTAGTCACTTGGAAAACTCATTTCCTTTCATACTCATGTGATTAATTTTCATTGGTTTCAATAATAATTTTGGTGAAAAAATAATTTGAACATATTAAAAATTGTAAATTATTCTTCTAATAAATATTGAATCCTTTTTTAAAATTATACATTCATAAGTGGAAAATCAATTTAAAATTTATCCAACAGACGTGATGAGAATGCTGGATTTTAAAGCACAATTGATCAAAACCTTACAATGTTCTTATATTTTTGTTTAATATGTAATTGATTACAGTAACCTGAATTTTATTAATACATAAATAATATAAATAATTACCTATTAAAACAAATAAAAAATATATTTTAGCTATGTTAATAATTATAATTAAAATTTGTTTTTATTTTAAAATTATTTATTCTCACAATTCATCAAAAAATGAAACATCTCATAAAAATCCCCAAAATTAACCCTAACAAAACTTTGAAGTTAATATTTTAAAAAATAAGTTTATTTTCTCAAAACGAAATTATAATAGTGTAAAAGATAAGTTTTAAAATAACTGATCCATTAAAATGAGGCAAAACAGCCTTTTAAAAAAATTCGTTATTTATAAAATGGGTGTTATTCTTTTATACAGTCTAGAAACCCCATATTATTAATTTTAAATATTTTATTATATATATATATATATTTCCTTAAAATCATTCACCAAAAGTGGGATGTAAAATTTATTAAGATAAAGCATAATTGTTCACAGAAAATTTTCTTTCTAATAAAGGAATTTCTTTATTTTTAAATAGTTCTTACTTTCATTTATAATATATCATTAACCAAAAATTTCATTTTATAAACATTTGTATAAAATATTTTAATAATTTAGTTAATTATCTTCAAACACTCAATTCTAATGGATATGTGATATCTATAAAAATCATTTAGTAATATGTAACATTTAATTTAATTCCAGTGTTTCATGAAACACCTGGCAATCTCCTTACTACATGTAACACAATATAAATATTGTATTTCTTGTAAAAAATCTAAAATGGTAATATATGTAGAATAATACAAACTTATTATTTTTATAATGATAGATAAAATTAGTATTGTGTGTAACACCAACCATTAAAGAATTATAATTTATTCAAAAAGTTATAAATCATTTAAAGTTAGGTTGTAACATTCTATGCACCATAAAATTAAATTTGTCCTAGATATTTCTTTAGGTAATCATGGTTTTATTACTTAATAGTTCCTTTCATAGAAACCCACAATGTAAGAAATTAATGCTAAATCATCCTATATGAATGGAAAGGTGGACACATAATAGGTACATAAAGTAACTAATAACTAGCTTTCCACCTAGGAGAACATAGGTGGGATTTGAATATTTGGACATAGGAGAAACACATAAATAATTATAGAGAGTAATAATGATCAGTTATCAGAATATGGTGGGTGATCCAGATAAATTTAATAACCATAAAACCATAAATCATTTATGATTTAAGGGAAAATTTGATTCATCATAAATTAGGCTACAATGATAACATTTTTATTCAAAGATCATTTTACTAATGTTGAGAAACATTCACTGAGAGATATAATTACATTATAACGATAATTTATTCTATATATCATTAATGATAATCAAAACAAAATGGTTATAAAATGTTATCATATATAGATATGTATTCATTTTGTGGAACATTAGTCTCTAAAACCTCATAAAAATTTCAATATAACCCATTTCATAAGTGGTTAATTTTTTTAACCCTTAAAAAGATATAAATTAAAAAAAAATTAAAACGAAGGTTACGAAAATTTCTAAAAATCAACATATAATTAATCCCCAGTGCATCATAAAGTAACTCTAAATGTTCACAAACCAAACAAGTGAATACCTTCATCTTGTATTCTCTTAAAACATGGTAATAACCTATATTACCATAAATCATTATTGTAAACATGCATTATTTCTATTTATTTACACAAATTATTAGATATATTCATTAAATGAAAAATTCAATTAATTTTATCATTGATAACATAATCCACTTTTTAAAAAAAATCCACTTTCAGTTTTGAGGTCATGAATAATGTAAAATTTACTTGATTCTTATCCAACTACTATTTTTCCAAACTAAACACCATTTTTGAAACATCATAAACATATTAATGGTTAACTTCCCATAATCGTGATTTTACAATAATATATAACCTTTTTATTAAATATCTTTTCTAGGCCATCAGTACAATTAAATAAATTCAATCAAATACATAATGAAAAACATATACCAAACAATCCTTATATATTTATGAATTCATAATTAATGAATCCAAAAAGATAAATACTCCAATCCGTTCACTTTATATTACTTGAACATAAAAGGTCCTTATTATTGAAGTAAACTCATGGGTCAGTACATTGATTTCGGTAATGTTCATTTTACACATATATAATACATTTAAATCCTTGATAATTTTTCACTCTATGAAATTTTTTTTCAAAAAGATAACTTCTTCCTATCCATTTGAGATATTCTTTCATGTTTTTTTCCCAACTTCTTGGAATTTTGGAATCCGTGTATTCTAACCTCTATTTTTATTTCCATATAAAAATTATTCAAATTTCATATTCTTATTATTCTATGTGCCAATAATATCACTAAAGATAAACTTATTAATGATATATAAGGTTATCTCATTATACATAATCACAATATATTTATATCTAGTCATCAACCAATATAGATGTTCATAATCACTGAATTTTCCTTCAAATTCAATGTTGACTAGATTTATTCCTATTCATTCCATCAATTATAACCAAATTCATTGTGTAGTCCACACTAATTAGATTGGAATTTCAAATAATCATTAAAAATCACTTGTAGTCTGTCTAAATCATGACACCTTCTTTTTAATCGATGAATCCTTAGGTTTATTCAAGTTTTTTCGTAGTCATCTTATATTAAAATCTGTAATGATGGTTTGTAAATATATTTTGAATTTACAAAGTATATTCAATCAAAGTGTTAACCAAGGTTTATACCAAGGCCCATTGTGGTAGGCATGTTCTTGATTGATTCTTGATCAATATGGTGTTATCGGGATTGTTACCCCTATGCACATATGTTCTAGAGCCACGTCCAATAAAATTATCTAGACATGGATGTATTTCTAGGAAACATCCTTCTCAATCCTTGAGAAAAATTCCAAAGAATTTTTCTAATTTTTGACTCATCTTTAAAACTATCCTTAGAGATAACCCTAGCCAAATATTTTGAATTATCCCTTGGAATATAACTAAATTTTCCACATCAAGGTTTCTAATGTTTAGATAAACCTTTTACTTGATATCAACTATAGAAACCCAATATTTTTGTACATTTTTATTTCATTATTTTAGATAAATATGAAATATATTCAAAAATTACCTACCCCAGGACTGTAATAATTTAGTTAATTTGGAAACCTGGAACACAATATTCTAATCGGGTGAATGATCTTCAATATTTCTCACAAATATCTTCCCTGTTGGTTATCCTACATAAAACATTCTTTCATAACCATGGGAAGGGAAACACAAAATCCATTAACTTATATTCACAATAATAATAAATAAATAATATACGTAATCATATCATAGACATAAGGGTATGATAACATGAAAATAACATATGAAAACAGAACCCTTCATAAAAAATACCATAATCATGATTAATGTGATAATGAATGATATTTTATAATATAATAATCATAAGATTATAAAAAAATGATCCACGAGAGCATAACATTGTCATATGACCAGAAATTTTTTCCATACACATTTCATATAAAATATTATGTCCAGGATACCCCCCATGAAATTAATAACATGTTATACTTTGGATAAACACTCATTTACTTGCTTCAGTCTAAGGATGAACTCTTGTTCACCTCTTTTGGGATTGGGATTACCACCCATCTCTCATTCTATTATATGTATTCAATTCCTGGGTGGGACACACCACCATCCCCAGAAGAATCCATTTCTTCATAGTGGAATGGGTTCACTCTTAAAACCATCATAGTGGACAAAGTCCCTTACTGAACCATGTTTACTCCCCATCCTAGCCATGAATTATTTTACTGAGTTTACTTTATATTCCAATCCTACCTATATCATGAGATATAAATATTTACCCAATTAATTAGATGGAGATATAGGTCCCACCTATCATATAATAAAAACAATATATATACCTTCCATAAGATCAGAGACATTCATAATAACAAAACATATGAATGAAAAGGGCATCATAAACATTTCCTCAAATTATAACACATGAAATTAAATGGGAAATATGAAAATTTAGTCATATAATAAGATGTAATAAATATAAAGGTTTCATAAAAATATAATCAATTAAGATCACTTGAAAAGAAGTGTGATTTATAATTATATTATCATGGTGTAACCTATGGAATAGAAATGGGTTTCATATAAATATTTTCTTCATAAACATAAACCATTCGTGGAATGAATAGTAATGGTGTCCTTGGATCATATCTTATATCCCCAATTTCTCATAAATTATATCATAGGATTCCATCTTAGCTGGGGAACGATTTTTAAATATCAAATTGATCATTTCTTAAAGAAAATATCCTTTATTTGAAAATAAAATTTTAAAATATAAATCATTTTCAAAAAATAGTTCCTTAAAAATATCCTTGAAAATTTATATTGGAATTTTTGAAAATCATTTAAAATAATTTTTAAACATAAATCATTTATAAAATCCATTTATTTATAAATTTATTTAAAATTTAAATCATTCAAAAATATTTAAGAAAAAAGATTAGATTTTTAAGAAAATCCAAAAAATGAATAATGGGAGATTAAATGAATGAAGGGGTCATGATGGAGGATACTTACATACATGATGTATATGTAAAAAATATTCAATTTGTATAGTCATTAGATGTAAAAAGATCATTACCGAAAAAATGAAAATAATATTCATTCTAAAATATTTTTTTAAAAGTAAAAACATAAGAAAAATGTTTTTCAGAATCATATGAGAATAGTATGGAATCTTTTAATACATTTTAAGAAAAAAAATTCTGTAAAAAATTAATTTTTGACCAAATTGAGAAACAAAGATGCATTTTCAAAAAAAATATTTTCTTAATTAACATTGGAAAAAGAGATTATAAGAATTTAACCATTTCATTATTACATCATGAATAACTATGTTGTAATATGATTAATTATAATTCTTGAGAGATGGATTATAATATTTCTTATATGGAATCATAATCATAAAAAACTAAAAAAATGATGAGATTGTAGAAATAAAATATTTCTACTTTGGTAACAATGACTAATAGTCCCCATGGAAGAATAAAATTACATTAATATTAAAATTTAAATAAAATATTTTTATTCATGATATAACATGTAATAATGGTAAGTATATACAAATTTTAAAATATTATAGGTACATAGCATAACATGTGACTCACAGAAGCAAATTGATAAAAAACTCCCTTACCGCTGTGGCAATATTTTATCCAAGAACCCATTCAAGTGAGATCCTAAAATGGATATTAAAAAAATTATTCTCATTATATTAATCTTAAAAAACATTATATGGAATTATACACACCTCATATAATAACAAGGTGGTAAAATTTCATGTGGATCACAAATGTAAAACTGATACGGAAATCCTTTAATAGATGTGTATATTTTTAATCATAATATCCATTGAATAATAACATCAATATAAACAATAATTATAACTAAATGAGTTATATTATATATATATAATTCTATATTAATTTATATACACCACATATAATTAACAAGTATTTAATATGACTTATGTCTCTCAGAAATTAGTGTGGCACTAAAAACCAACTTACCATAAGTCTTGACTTCAGTTGTACTCATTCAATCCTTCTATATAATAAATAAAAAATATTTATAAATATATCAATGAAATATATTCATTTATATAATACTATATATGATCTTCTCAAGACCTTTTTTTACCCATTTATAAATAATTCTAAGTAATTTTTATGTCTCGGG
Source organism: Viscum album (assembly GCA_963277665.1). Classification (NCBI taxonomy): domain Eukaryota; kingdom Viridiplantae; phylum Streptophyta; class Magnoliopsida; order Santalales; family Viscaceae; genus Viscum; species Viscum album. The sequence goes on along the minus strand of OY728148.1, from coordinate 878,484,096 downwards.
TAATAAATGATTTATTTTTCATATATGTCTTGATTTGTAATATTTTTGGTCCTATAACATTGATCGAGGTTTAATAATCTATATAATGATAAACATGACATATTTATCATATATATTACCATATATTAATTTATAGGTACCTATAAAATATAGAAATTGGAAATGAAATACAAAATTCATAGAGACAATATGTCGAACGTATGCAAGAATGTTGATTAGATTTCCATAAAAATTTAAAAGAATGAAAAGTGTATGATATATTATTATTATAAAATAAATATTATATCATTTATTTAAAATATATTTATTAAAATAATTCTTAATACCTTCCCTTTAAAGCATGAATTAATCAAATATCTTCATGAGATGACAATATTCCGTATAGAGGAACAACATTATTGTATTTCCACAAAATGGAAAGCATGAAGGTATGATTGATATAAAAATTTCATAACCATAATAACATAATAAAATTGATATATATCATATATGAACTGTATTTACATTATTATTACCAGCCTTTATAAGTGGTATTGTATGTATGAATGCCATCGGTTTGTGAGGCGATAGTTCATCACACACATGAATGATGATTTTTTAACCCATTAAATTGTTGTGTATATATTTTAGGTAATAAACATAACATAAAAACATATAATTATATTTAATATACATATAATTTTGTATAATAATTATATAAAATCAATTTAAGGGGTTTTAGGATGAAATAAAATAAATCAATTATTTTATAAACATTACCTCTTCTTCGGGTATCTCGTTAATGTTTGCACAAGAGGCCTTCATTGGTAAAAATTGTGCCCAAATTAAGGATTATAAGATTAGGGGAGTGAGGTTTTAAATTTATTTAGGAAAGTATTCGCTGAAAAAATTGGGTTTTAATGTGTGTACAGAGGGTGATAGTGGGTGGACTTTTATGAGGGTGGTGAGTGGAACTCTTGTAATTTTTTGAAATAGTGAATTCCACTAGTATTTTTTACATGTAAAGTAGATCCAATAATGTAAAAATCATTATAAATTTTGTTATATGGTAAATATATATCCATAAAATGGGTTTTAAAATTTTATATGTCTTTTTACTTTTATTATTATGGTTTAATAACTTAGTATACTCAATTTTCCCTTAATAACCTTGATTAATTTCAAATACTTTCACAAATTATTCTGCAAAAAAATTGGACATATTATAAAATCAAAATTTTTATAATTCTGAATATGGAATCAATTTTTTAAATGTTCAACCAAATACTTGGTAAATACAAATTTTTAATTAATATCACATACATGATGAAAAATAAGGTTTTTGAAGGGAAATTGATCAAAAGTTCATGATGTTTTTATATTCAATTTCAACAGGAATTTAATTCCAATGACCTAAATTTTATTAATATATGAATAATTGAACTAATTATACTATAATATTAATTTAAAATAAAATTTAACGTAATAAATAATTTTAATGAAGATCCTATTTTTCATTACTATTAATTATTTTGTAATATTCATAAAAACATTAAACATTCAAAAAAATATTAAAAATTAATCATATGATAATTATGGAACTATGAAATAAATTGAAGTTTATATTTTCAAATATAATTTATTAATGTTTCAAAAATAATTTTTCAATTAATTTTTCCTTTAAAAGGTTGAAAAATGTGTTTTAGGAAAATATTATTTTTATGAAAAAATGGATTTATTCTTATCTCGTTTCTAGAAAAAAATAACATTAATGGAACTCAATTAATTAAATATAATATATTTATGTGTATCTCATTAAAATAAATCAACTATGTATTTGTTTAATTTATTAATATTAAATGTGTTTTTGCATAGGGAAATAGTTTGTCATTATATAAACTTCTTTATTTTCAAATATTCCACACATTATTTCCTAATTAATAGGTTACTATAGAATTAATTTTTTTAAACATGTTTAAACAATAATTTCATAATTTATTTAATCATTTTCATACCTCCTTCAAAACTCAAGTTGGTAACAATAATAATATTTTAGTAATATGCAACGTTTCCTTTGATCACTGTGTTTCGGGTAACACACACTAAGCTCTCTACTGTGTGTAACAAAGTCTAAATTAGGTATTGCATAAAAAAATATCTAAAATAGTTTAAATGTGAAAAAAATATAAACATGGTGCTTCATGTAACATGGGATAAAATCATTGTTCTGTATAACCCAAACCATTAAGTAATTTTAATTTATTCTAAAATAATAATTAAAAAAAACATGGCTTGTAATATTACTGTTCATAAAATTTATTTAATTAAATTTTTGAAAATATTACATTAAATTGAAATTAAATCCAATAGTATGATTATTCGTTTCAAATGTAATATTTTAAAAAATCTCTAAAATGTTTTACTCATCTAAAAAAATTTTTGAACACAATTATTCATCAAATTTTTTTTACATTTGATATATTTAAATTCATTTATTTTATTTTAATATTAATTGAATAAATACTCCCTCTATGTTGCTTTAGAATTTAATGTAGTTATTGCAAAATTAAAATTTAATAATAAGTCACCTTGATAAAAATAGTAATTAATATTTCAAATAAAAAATAAGAACCAAACTTATCCCCTTTTTGTGCTTGTGATAAAACATTTTAGTTACAAAATTCATGGGAGGAATTTTGTATTTATACTATTCATGTATTTATTTAAGGGTCACAATCAAATAAAAATGAATCCATATTCACCTATTTTAGAGTAAATTATGAGTATATTTGATCTAAACTCATAAAATAGAAAAAATTAATGTTTTGGAGAAACTTTAATGTCTTATACCAAATTTTTAACACTATGTTACCCAGTTCACTAATATCCACAATAAAAAAATGTTCATTAGTTGTTATTCTAAATGATAAAAAATAAAAGGTCCTATTTGCCAACTTTTTTCCTACTAAATTAAAAAATATACATATAATTTCTCAAGATTATATTTCAACGTGTGCTAGAATTTATTTTTAAATAAGCCTTCAAAACACAATTAAAACCAGTTTTACAAAAAATATGTTTTTAAGTAAACAACATGATTTATTCTAATTATAGGAATAATAAAAATAATAAATTTAATATAAATCATTTTTTTAATAAATATTATTTTAATTTCATGAACATAATTATTTGTCATTAATTTATTTAATTAGATATTATTAAAACACATTGCGCAAAAAAAAAAGTTTTTAAAAAACATGTGTTTTGAGTGTGAAAATAAATTTATATCAAAATATAGTTTAATAATTATTCCTATATAATTAATTATATTATTTAAAATTAATGGGTTCATTTTTTACTTTAATATCATATTTAATTAATTATGTTACCTTTCAATGATAACAAATGATAGTTTTATAAAAATAGTATTTCTCGATGGTCACTGAAAAATCATTCTTTTGGGAAAAATCACAAAACCTCAACCTATGATATTTTTGATATTATTATCAAAACAATGATATCACATTTTATAAAATATATTTTTAAAACTAGTAGACTCTAATTATAATATTTTAAGGAAAAAATGCAATAAAAACAAATTTTGAAGAAAACATATTTTTAAGTATAAAATGACATAACATAAAAGTATATACTTATATATTATCTACTAACTAATATATAATAATTTAGTAATATATATAAATTTATATATCATTATGTCGTCAATAATATTAATACTCATCAATTTAAGGGCTTTGTTTAAATAAATCATGATTCATTTTAAGCTCTATTTTGTTTGTTAAGAATGCTACAGAACACATTCATTTTACATAGATAGAAAAATATTAAAAAATAATATTTTCACATTATACCAAAATTAAATAAATTTCCACCTCACAATTTTTATCTTTAAAAAAATGGTTTAAAATTTAAAAATACCATTATTGGAAAACCACATTATACAAAGGGACTATTATACGTCCTTTGAAAAGGGGAGGTGGGAAATGTACCGGTAACCCAAAATAATACAAAATCAGCTTCTAAGATAAATAAAAATTTTGTAGGATGTTAAAATTTTTAAATGGAAGACCAAAAAAATATCCAGGGGATAATAGAGAGTGATATAGAACATGATCATGTGAATTTTAATTACCAAAAAAATAATAAATCTGTGAAGATAAAAATGAAAATCAATTCTTTAAAAATGAAATAAAAAGGATGAAATTTTTATTTAAAAATAAATTTTATATTATTGTGGGATTATATTACTATCAATATATATTTCTTGAGAAAATATTCATACTGGATTTTATTCCATTTTAAAACCAAAAATCCATTATTTAGTTTTAATTTAATTAGTGTCAATTCTATCCAATCACTTTCCCCAAAAATATATATTCAACATGAATTTGTCATGCCTAATGTAATGAATGTAACTTTTAATGAATAATAGGATACACAATTCATTCTTTCTGACTCTAAATGACTAACAAAACTGACATGGATAGAATAATTTATCCAATATGGATAAATACAATACATTAATCTCTAAAACCTCAATAATATCACCCAATGTTCATCTTAATCCATTTAATAAATAGAAAACTGGAGTATTCCTCCAAAATTTATCTAACCAAATTTAAAATCAAATATCCAAAATTTTTGAACATATATTTTTTTAATCTTAAATTTTTCATTCATCCCCATAAAAAATTAATTACCTCATGTTATAACATACTAAACATTGGAATTACATGATTCTATTAAGAAAATAAAATAACCTTAATCACAATAAATCCATAATGAAAACATATATGCTTCTAAAATTTAAAAATATATTTATTCCAAAAATAAAATCACATACTATCGAGTATATTCTATAAATCCGAAAATTAAATAACATTTATTAAGTGAGACCTTATTAACTTTGTTGTAAATTAAATAAGATATTTCATGGTTATTAATATTACACCATTTATATATTCAATTGAAATCATCTAATTATCTAAAAATAATTATTATTAACTTAAAACATACACATGGAAAAAGAAATCATCCCTTTAATAATGTGTTCTCCCAAAATATCATCATACCAAAAACCCACTTTTCATTTTTTAGTACCATTAAACATATGTTTTCAAATTCATAAATAATTTCTAATATGGAAAAATACATATATGTTTCTGGATTTTTATAACCAAAATATCATTGATATAACAATTCTATGACATAATTCATGAATCAAAATTCATAAACACTTCAATCCATTCACTTCAATGATTAAAATAACATACCTCCTTCCGTGGCCTAGGATTGAACCCTTGTATTTGGGATTTAAATGAACAATTCCCATGTTCCCTACACATAAGACATATAATTCCTCTCATTTCATTTCTCCATGAAATTCACTCCCATATAGAGAAAATATCCCACTTCCTTTAAGAAATTCTCCTTGTTACTAATTCTCGCATTATTGTCATTATGAATATTGAACATTAATTACTATATGGTCATTACCACATGAACATTAATAAATTCAGATAATCCTCTCATTTGATGCATTAGGAAACAGATAATTTATTATATTGTTAATTATATATTAAGAAATATAATTAGGACTTATAATAGTATTTACCTTCTAGTTCGAATTTAATTGAGTTTATCTTGAGAAAATTCAATCCATTTTTTGTCACTTTCACCATTAACCTGAACCTATGTGGTTCCATTATTTTTTATAAATCCAAAAACCATACAATGAACAAACAAAAATCATTGTGATAGATCATGATAAATAATTTATTAAAAAACTTAAATTTGACACTTTATTTCCAATATATGGCACCTTATCTTTATTCTAGGTCATAGTTGGTTATATTCTGCAATAATAATTCATAATAGTTCATAAAAAATTAAAATGTAACCCAATAATCGCCCTCAGGAGTTATTAATTATGTATTAAGTTAGGTAACAGTCATTGTGAACCCAAATGATGGCTAGGATATACATAATCGACCTTAAATATTATCACTACCCCGAGATTAATCTATGGTAAAACCCCTCCAAATATATTTTCTAGACATGGGTATATTTATACGATATTCACATAATATCTATCTTACAAAAAATTAGGATTTTATACTATAAATTGGAATATTCAAATAGTTATAACTATATTTTACTAATCTTAATCTCTAAAATATTCAAGATTGTAGCACACTTAGATATTTCTATTTAAGTAATTTTAATCTCTTCGATGACTTACGATACACAAAAAAATATTTTTAAATGATGTATTATTTGTTTTTAAAAATATTTTTATTCCAAATATGATTGTCATAACCTATCTATTAAGTTAGAGGCTATTAAAAATAATAAATAGTTTATGGAAAAATATTTTTTATACATTTTAATTAGATTTTTTTTTTATAAAAAAATAAGATTCATTTGGAAGAAAAAAAATATTTTATAAAAAAAATATTTTTAAAAAAGTCAAGTTAGTCGTGATTTGCGTATATAATTTAAAAATAAATTTTAACAGCATTAGAAATTTATTTGGAAAATTAAAATATTTTTATAAATTATAAGTTTCAGAATTATATTTTGATTATTTTTTTGAATTTATTAAAAATAATAATTACTAGATGAAAAGGTAACAATACATATTGTTATTATGAACTGGCTTTAAGTTTACATTATTTACAAAGATTTATTATATTATCATTTTTAAGTAAAATTAGATTAATTATATTAAAATTATACAAATTTAGTTAAATTTAATAGATTTTGATTTTGATTTTGATATTAAAACATTCAATTCTTATGAAACATTTTTTCATGGAATCCAACATTTTTGTCACATCTATAAGAATAATTTTATATTTTATTATGCCACTTAAATGAATAAAACTTTATAGAAAAGGATTTTATATTTCAAATAACAGAAATTTATAATATATAATAAAGTAAAAATATTTTTTGACCATTATTAATAGTAAAATTAGTAAACATTAATTATTGTGGGTATGGTTAAAACTGATTTGTTGGGGGTTAGACTAAAACGATGAGGGTTGAAATGTCATACCAAATTGTTGAACACCCGTTGGATGGACGTAGTGTGACCATATAATAGGTATATGTTGATAATAACCTCTTTTTTCTTTGTAATGATCAAAATAAGGGTTTAATTGATTGATTTAAAAAATTTCATTTGTGACCTCTCCCCTCATATAAAAGGCCACCCACTTTTCTACCTTTTTCACATATAAAAATCCATTTGGTTTGGTAAATATAAACCCAAATATCTTTCTTAATTGCTGAAAAACACATTATATTACATTTCTAATCATACATTCATTATAGTATGGATTTTGGTTCGATGATAAAGAAGTTTTCCGATGAATAAGAAAATTTCTTAAACAAACATTTTTAAGTTCTACCTTCTTACACCTCATTAAAATATTATAAAACTAGAATTTTATAATAAAATCAACATATTAAATATAATTATATATTATTATTTTCTATTACTGAAAAATATTTATCCCCTCTTCCATGAAATGGGAGATAAAACTATCAATCAAGTGTACGGTGGACTACCACATCACAAACTGATGTAATTTGTCTTCCATTAACACCTAAAAAAATTATATATTTTTGTATTTAATATATTTAAATGATATTTATGATATTATTATTCTTATATTATAATAATAACATAAATATCTTATTATATCCCATTTAGTTTGAAATAAAATAATGTCACTTGTGTGTACAGTGGATTACCACCTCACGAAGAGATGTGATTCATTTTTCACAAACAAATTACACATAATATTATAAGGATATAATTAATAAATATATATTATATATATGAGTTTATATTGATTCTATAAAATTAATATACCACCCAATTCATTACTCTTTCACTTATTAAGGGAATGATATCATTTCTCATGCGTACATATAACCTACCATTCTCCATGAAGCGGTGCAATTAATTTTACATATACACCATTCATAAATGTTGATTAAAAATTATCTATTTAATAAATATTATATTTATAACATTAATATAATTAGGCATAAAATTAATATATATCCTATTCATAAGAATCAAAACATTCATGATAATAATCTCATGGAAAAATAAGTCAATTAACACCTGGAATATAATATTAATGAAATATTATTAACAAATATGTGATAAAATTATATAACAGGATCATATATGATATTAAAAATATACATGATACATATATAAACTAGTAACATTATTAAAATCATTATATAGATGGTCAAGTAACATTCAACCAAAAAATAAGCACAATGTAACCGGATTTTTCTAAATTTCCCTTCATTAAGGCATATTATAATTTTATGCACCTAATTTATTTTATGTGGTGTATACACTACCAATTTTAAATTTAATTTCGTGATTAATTCATTATTAAAGCTATATTATCTTCCATATTGAATTATTTCATCCAATGTTAATTGAATTAAGAATTAACAAGTGGGAATGAATTTCATAACTCAATTTTTTTCATTGAGTTATATTACATATTCATTATCATTCGCATTCTATGATTATATTTGTATATAATTTTTAATATCATATGTTTTATTTTCATATCTATTATTTTTATTTTAAAATTATATACATAATTTATTTTTTAATTAATTCTCACTTCAAAGTTTCGATCTTTGTAATAGTTTATCCAACTATCAATTTTTAATATTTATTATTTATATGTGAATTTAAATTGAAGGTAATTATTTGATACTTTTATAATAAATACCATAATTTTCAAAAAACAAATTGGGTTATTGATGTAGTTTTATTGAAATATTCCTTTATTTTCTGCTCTTTCATTGTTTAGATTAATGAAAAAATATTTTTAGTAAAATATTACTTCAATTCTCTCTTAGGATAAAATCATTTTTCATCAAATTCATGTTTTCTAAAAATGATATCAAAATTATTATTATCATTTTAATATTGATTGTTAAATAAACTTATACCCATTTATTACTTTTTTAAAATGATTCTGCATGTCATTTTCAAAATAACACCTCTTTAAATTTTATGAAAAATGGGAAAATAATCATTATCTAAACAAATACGACATATACCAATTTTATTACCATGATTACCATGAAATATTTAAATAATACATAACAAAATTCAAAGGATATTTTAAAATAAATTATTTTAAAAATATTTTGAGAATATTTTGTTTAAAAACAATTCAACAGGAAATGGATATTTTCCTCAAAAAATTTATTGATATTGTTTTGTTATTAGTATTATTAAAAGAAAACAGCCCCTTGTTTTACATTTAATACACTAGTAAATATTTTTATTTATACTATCCTTGTCCTTTCTAGGGATTTTCATTGGTCATTTGGATTAATAAATTTATTGAAATTCACATTCTTGATTTATTTTTTTGGTAAACAACTTTAACTTAAACTTTTCAATTTCTATTGATCATTGGAAATTATATTTACCCTAAATATATTTATAATTTTGTTGTGGTCAATTTTTTAAACTTTATATCATTTATATGTATAATTTTCTACAATGAATGTTAATTTTTTACATGTATAAATATTTTTAAATGTATATTCATTACTCAATACAAATAAGACAAATTTTTCCTAAATTAAATATATTATTAAATATATGAGGGGTTATTTAGACATGTAGTGATAGGTTGGGATCAAAAATTATAATTATCATTGATTCATTAGTAATCTCATGAGGTGAATAGGTAAAGTAGCACAAAGTGGGTGTTGACTAGTTGTTTTAAACTATCTTGTGAAAGGTCATGATGGTTGAGGTATCATGATGCGTGAGATCATGATGTCTAATAATTAAGAATTAATATCATTTATTATTTAATTATTATTTTTATCCATGAGATTTTATCAGTGATATTATAAATGGATTCATTTAATTAACATATTATCGATTGAATGGAAAGTGTGCACAGTTATTTACATTGCCATATTAATTATGCATTATTGACTTGTGATAGTTATGTTATTGATTAGATGTCATGTTTGTTTAGTCATTTACAATTCTATGATGACTACGAATTATGTATTAATGATAGAAAAATAATTTAATTGAATGTGTTTTTTGTTATTTATTTTTCCAAATATATTTTTCTTTATCTATTCTTGAAAGTCATGTTATATAAAGGGAATGTGTGTTCAGTTAATTTCATTTACATATTGATTAATCCTAGTCAAATCATGATAGTCATGTTATTGAGAAAATGGTTTTTTGGTCATATATTTACCTTTCCATATTGATTATTCTTCATGTACTCATGATATTATCCAATTTACAAACGTCATTCCAAGAATTTGAGATCACCCTTATGTTTTTCCACTCCATGAAGTCAAGGATTTTTTTTATGAATGATATGAAATGATAGGCTATAAGTAATAATCTTATTTTTTGGAAGAAATAAAAATATTTAAATTTTTTTATTCAAATTTAATATAAGAATCATTTATGTATCTAGTTTACCAAGACTACTAATCTATTCGGTCATTAAGGGTGTTATTCCATGTATCTTATTCTAAATTAATAAAGTGTACACCTACTCCGGTTAAACAGTTCCAGGTTTTTTATAGTTTTTATTAAAGGCTATTTAGTTTAAAACTTAAGAAATATATTAATGAAAACATATATTGGTCCATGTAACCATATGATTGATTTTGAGGATATGTTTAGAATGACATATTAATTTATATGTAGCATACATATTATGTTTTTTTTCCTAGAAATAAATCCATATTTGGATACAACTCATGGTTGTGGTTATGGAACTGATGTACCAAGGGGTTATAAATATAAAAATGCATGTCGGTCTTGAATCAATAATTTCGAAGTATATGACAATATACCATAATTTGCACCTAGTTTGAAACAATTATAATGTTATTATTTAGCTAAATAATATTTTCTCTACAATCCATTATAATGTATTTGAATTAATGATGAGAATGAATGATCTTGATTAAACCTATGGTATCTTATATTTAAAATAAGTTGTGAAAATTTATACATCCTATAAATGAATATATGGATCTTCCACTATGATGATTTTTTCTCACACTATGTTTTTTAGTTTTAATTATCAGATAGAACCTTAAGGAATCGTGTTATCATCAAATATAAAGTAAAATTTGGGGCCTATGAGAAGAAAATAGATTATTGTTGGAGTTAATGATATCATGATTATTCCTAATCTGATATAATGTAATATTATTAACAATCATTACACTAATAATCTCTCAGAATCACCAAATAATTAAAGTATGGGGTTCACTGAGAGATCATGTAGTGGAGACCATGGACGAAAGAAGAACCTATTTCCTACATGTCGTAAATGTGGAATGATACACCATGGAATATTCCCCGAAAGAATAGGAACATGTTTTATCTGTGGAAAATAAAATCATACAACATATAATTTATTGTGAAAAATTAGGTGTATGACTGGAGGAAATAAATATCGTTTTAGGAATCTATTTATAGTTTGATGTATTAAATGTGGGGAACCTGGGTATTATCTGAGTTAATGACCTCTTCTGAAGGTAAACACAAGGACCAAGGAAAGAACTATATTAAAAAAATTGTTGATGTATTTATCGGGATTATAAAATTATGATATAATTATTATTACTAGTGTTATTTTGATTATTATAATCATGAAACAAATAATTATTTTGTTAAATTTTAGAATATTATGTTTCATCATTAACCTAATTGTTATGGATATTATCATGGGATTATGAGATTAAGATTTATCATATATTGAATGAATTAAGCACTCCTTTTAGGTTTTATGTTATAGGAGTCCACAAATATTAATTATATTTTGAGAGTCACTTATGGAATTACACCTCATTTGTTTAGTATAAGTTTTACTAGGAAATTTATTTAAGGAACAGTAACATTACTTTTAGTGGTCATATTTTTAAAGGTATTGGTAAATATTATGGTATATCATATCATTAATGTTGATGATATTTCTGAAGCCTTAACCAGAGTGAAAATCCATTCATGGGGATGTGTTGGTTGTTTGTTTCCCATTATTCCCTCCTTAAATGGTGGGAGACATTCATCACTTATTTAGGGACATTTTATCCTTGATCGAAACAGGATGACGGGATGTCAGTCACTCCATCCCTAGATTCCTCCATGGAATTCACTGCCTAGTCTTGGTCTCCCTCATAAATTAAGATGTTGTTGGTGAAACTCTTATTAGGGCCATGTATTTGATAACACTGGTCAATTACATAACTTCTGTTAGGACATTCGAAGTGGTCAAGTCAGGGAAACAACCTTAAGTTACAGAAGTATTCTTGTGGGGCATTGTTGGTGTGTTTGAGTGTTGAAACACTAGTACACATGGATTTTTTCATTAATGTCTGGAAATTTTTGTGTATTTTTTTATTTACATGGAATTATTTTGAGTCTAGACCCTAAGATGGTGTGTGATTATGAGGCCCAGAGTGCCTACAATTATCCTTTTAAAAAAGTTATTCTTTAAATAGCTCGTTTTAGTGGTTTTCTTGAAAAATGAAATAACTCTTAAACAGGTGCCCATATCAAAAATATGGGGGCACCGTTATGTTCAGGATGGTAGGTTTACCATATGAGAAACTTATTTTTAAGCGTAATAGGCCCCCAGTAAGAAAATTCAAAAATGAAATAATTGTAAATAAACTAATTAAATAAAATTATTTTATTTTTCAAATTTTTATAACTTAATAAAGGTGAATCAGATTATGAATATGAGACCACCGCTAAACTCATGAGGGTGTTCTTTCCATAGGGAGATCCTAACATGGGCTAGCCCATGCCAATAGTGGAAGTTAATTTTTAGCCATGGATCAAATAATTGAGTAACAATTATTTAATTTTCAAATCCTTATAACTACTGAAAAGAATGTCAGATTGAAAATTAGAGAGTATCAATGAGCTCTTAGGGACATTTTACCCATATACAGAGCTTAACCGTGGACTTCATGACTCAATTGTGAATGTTAATTTTTTTACTCTTTTTTAAGGTACATTTAGTAAACATGTAAGAAGGTTTTTCTATATTTGGAACCAGTGCTTGGATCTAATTTCTAATGGAAACGATCAATTCAGAACACTGGGATTCACTTTGAAATGACTTAACTTCGGCCGGAAATGGTTGTGAAGAACATTTATTATTCATACATTTCAAAAAAAAATAAGAAAAAGTAATTAAAAGTAATTTTTTATTTTCTTTACTAACCATTGGGTGGGATACGGTGACGTTGCAGTGCAGCATCTAGGGAATGACAAGGCACATTAATGAGGCTCATTAATATCTTGTATCATGTAGTGTAACAATGCAATAATGTATTCCTAAAAACTATGTTGTTTCATAAATTAAATAGTGTAATGATGCAACATCACAGTTTAACAGAAATGTTGTGACATGATTATTTTTATTAAACCAACATGTGGGGGAACGGGGAATTAAATTGTGGAGATTCTACGATGAACTACTGGTATTTTTCCTCTCGAACGAAGAACGATGCATGCGGGAGAGACATAATCATCATCAACTTCCCTCAAAGAACGAATCTAGAAGAAACGCCGATATATCGAAACATTGAGAAAGAATTCTTTAGAAGCAAATGTCAATGAGGTTGGGGTTTTTTTAATTTTTAAATGTTCTTCGTTGTTCTTTTTTGTAGAAATGACGAACATGGATCAACCAACAAAGAGTTTGATCTAGGATTTGTGTGTTTATATGGGAGGAAGAATTTTCATTTGGGGTTTCTTTATCTGGGGTTGGATTATTCTTGTGGATCTATGTGAAATCCCCATACCTCCCTTGATTATAAACATCTAATGCAGAGGTTGCAGGACAACATGAATAAGGCTCGATCCCCTTTGTCGTGGGTGGTCTTTGAGGCCAAACTCTCAAATCTATGGAAATACTGATTTGAGACCTTCAAAGTGAAGAAGATGATCTCGGGGGGGCATAGACAGAGGAAGCGTGAAGAGCGGACCACCAGAGTGTGTCTGATGGTCCGCCAATGGTTCTGCCGCTGAGCTGGTTATGGCGGCACCCAGTGGCACTAGTTCCGTGCCAGATGGTAGGAATGAGGGTCACCAGCTGACTGGCCTCAGCAGTAGTGGGAGAGGCAGTGCCAGGTGTTGCATGTATGTACAACCCGTGTTCTGTCCGATAGGAGGGTGGAAAGGCACGGTCGGTCGACTGTAGTTGGTGGAGTCCCCGCATCCGCGGGGCATGTGGGGGCCATATGTTGCACGTCTGCTATATCCCTGCTGGATGAAGCCCCACTGACCGCACCACACAACTGATCTTCAACTAGCGGTCTATGCCACAACCTGTGGTACGAACCCGCATCTAAGGAGCATACACATACCAGTAGGATAGAATGCCTCACTTTGAGTCGGGCATGAAAAGACTCGATCGTCGAGTGACCCAATAGGCTGGACCCTTGGCCTCCCTAGGCTAGGTCCCGTTAGGCCCATTCGGTCTGGCCCACTGGCCAGGTCAGACCAGACCAACCTTGAGCCAAACCAAGCTAGGTTGGGTCCGTATAATTAAACCGGGGAATGTGGAACCCCATGGCCAAGTTGTTCGGGTTGGTCTGACCGGGTCGGACCGAGCCCAGTTGTAATCGGGTCCTATTAACTAAAACAACTTTACCTCCTAGACCAGGCATCTGATTGATGCACCGTCAGTGGTGTTGGTACCTTTTTGACAATATTGTCCTTTTTAGATAATCCACTTGAGTTTTGGGGGATGATATAGTTTGGTTAGGTTGGATCAGACATGAATCTAACTATTCCCTTTTTACTAAAATGTTCCTAACATACAGACCGGGCATCTGATCGACGCGTCATTTATTACATTGGGACTTTATTGACGAGATGATAATTTATATCACTATATGTGGGACTTCATGATGTTTGAGGTATTACAGATTGCTTGTGTAGAAGATCCTCCGAAAATCAACTTTGCTAAGTGCAGGAATCCAGTGGCTAAATGCGGCGTAACGAAGTAATAGTTATCCTAAGTCGGTCATGTAACACCCCGAGATTTTATGAAAAATATTCTTTTTAATTTCATTAATGTCTTCTGTTATACGATACACCAAAAGGAGCTTTCACAACACACATCTCTGACTTGGCTTGAATTACACGCAATCGTGACCTTCCACGATAGCGTGTGTTGTACGCAACACCAAGTTTCGCTAAACAACGATATGCTATTAAGATATTATTAAAACTAGCCGTTATGAATAGTAATAACCACTTTTTGAAATTTTTTAAATTTTATATTTCAAAGTGGACTTCATTTTTGGATTCGGAATATCGAAATTAGCTTAGGTTGAAATTTTCGGATAACTTTCATATTTTGATGAATAGTGGAAAATTACTAAATTTTAATTAAAAACTAATTTTTTAATCGAAATAATTAATAGTGATAAATTATTAATTTGAGTGGTTTTAAAGTATATTTAGAATATATTTTTACAATTTAATACAATGTTGGACATTGGATGTAATTTCACATTTAAACCAGTTATAAACAAGTGTCAATCTTTTGATAGTTATTATCTCTTAAAAACACGCTATTTGTTGTGACAGCGGAAATTAATTATAAAATTAATTAATGCAACTTATATGTTGGGAATTTTGTAAAATAGAAATCATTTTTGAATTCGGAATATCAATTATAGCCTAGGGTGAAATTTTGGTACTTTTCTGAAAACATTCAATTTTTGATGAATAGTGAAACCACTAAGTGGTAGGTTAAAAACTGAATTTTTGCATAAAACATAATTTTACCATTTTTGTGAATGGAATTTCGAAAATCCGACAGACACAGTTAATATCAAGGACTAAAATGTGGTTCAATGAGATGAAAATAATTTTTGGTTAATAGTAACTTTTTACTTTTTTTTACCACGGTTAATAGTAAATAGGGTAACTAAGGGTAAATATGATATTAATATTACCCTAACACATGTCCTAATTCTATTGGATAAGTTTAATTCGGCCAAAAACAACCTTATGAATATAATATGACCATTTAGGTCCACTTGGATTAGATTATGACATTTAATATTATTTTATTTAATGAATAGTTAAAATAGTTAAAATCAAAGTTTAATAACTAAAACATTTTTAATATGGGGTCATACATAAGATAAATTCGACTATAAATATTCATTAGAAAGATAAAAAGATTTCCTACATAATGATATTTTATTTATAATTTTTAGACTTTAAATAAATTAGTTTATTTATGACACAACGATGATGCAATAATTACCCTTTTAAGGAAATATAAACATAATTGATGTTATAAATGATCAAATAAATGTAATTTGAGACTTTTTATAAATTCCACTAATTTTATAGGTTACTATGATATATTAGTGTTGTTTTAATCAACTTGGTTTGAACATATAATTATGTTATGACTTTCACAAAAATCATATATCAAATAGTGTCAAAATTGACACAAAATAGTTTTTAAATCAAATATTATATTATTAATTGTTATTTTATTCCACAAAATCTATGGTTCGGCCAAATGACATAGATACGGATATATATATTAATAATAAACAATTTGGGGTTCGTTTGGCATGTTATAGTAAGTGTATTAACCATATAGTGAAAGAAAACAAAAAGACACGGTAAAAGTTAAATTATTTAACTTAGAGTTAAATCTAATTGATAAGGTTAAAATAATACCCTAAACTTGCTCAAATCCTATTGGTTGATAGGATTTAGACCCATCCCCACTTTAGATTCGAAATAAGACCCTTTGGAACCATTATAAACCGATTTTGACTTTAATATAAAATAATATTTTGAGATATTCCTAAGGTGCCCCTCTCCTCCCTTATAAAAGGGCACCTCCTTCCCCTCCTCCTCACACCAATTTGAGCACTCAAGCTCGGCCAAACCCTGCCAAAATCCCTTATCCACTTCCCTAGAATAATCCTAGAGGTCCTGGTCTTCTTCAAAGACCAATCTTAGTTCCCTAAGTGGAGGATTCAAAGAGGCGTTCCAAAGAAGAGGTAATATCCATTACCGATCTTTTCAATTTATTTCTTCTTCAACTTCTTCTTATTTAGTTGTTTCATGATAAAGTAATAACATCAGTATTACTTACATACTGATATGTTATTATAAATATGAAACAACCCTAATTCACCTTCTATCCATCCTACGGAAAAATGAAATCACCGCGCGTGCGTACGTACGGAATACCGTCTCCACGCCGTGGTGTAATCTATTTTCCGCCACCACCTTAATTGGATGGGTATAAAGGTGTAATGAGTAACTATATATGATTACTATAAATTGATACTGATACTGAAATAGTATTCATACACTTAAACACAATTCCACGATCATAGGAACGATATCATCACTCGTGCGTACGTACGGAATACCGTCTCCACGATGTGATGCGACTCGTTCTACATGATCATCATTACATAGTAATTATATAAATGAATTGAATGAATAAATATGATATATGTTACACTAATACCATTATGGATATAAGGTATCTATAACCTTAAAAGAAGAATAAGAATTTATTCGGCAAAACACGCATAAGAACAAAAGGCAATAAAGACCCGAGTAACAAGTAACAATGAAATATTACTAACAAGAAGCTAAGAATATGACCATATATGATATCATATCAATATGTATTATTCTTGAATAAGTCAATAACATTATTTAAACCATTATACAGGAGCTTCGGACACGTACAAAGCAAATTGGACCTAAGGTAAGGGAAATATCACAATCTCACTTGTATCCGAGATTGTTTTTACTTTGGTATTTACTGGGGTGTATTTTATCATCCACATCCATGTTTTCTCAATATGTAATATTATTTCCATCCACCTACAATTGGTTAAATCCTATTTTACCCTTCGGTGAGTTTTTAGTAAAAGATATAAAAGGAATCTTTTGTCGTTTTTCATACGAGGTACTTTTTTACTTTTCCGACAAAAGTACGAGAAGAATGTTTTTTTAAACTTATACGGCATGAATGGATTTTAAAAAAATTATTTCCAAGAAGCTTCCTTTACATGTTTTCAAGTTTATTTTTAAACAACTTCTTTTAGTTTAAAGTTGTATGACATGTTAAGAAAGGAAAAAATGTTTTTGAAGAAGAAAGGATATTTTCCTCAAGAATGGAGTTCAAGTGTTTTATCAAAATTATTTTTCAACTAAGATAATAAAGGGTTCTTTTTTATCCCTATTATTACATTGATTTTATAATTTAGTGATGGAATTATTTTTATGAATTCCTTTATCTTATATGAATTGTTTTATGATGTCATGTTGTTTAAGAATCCCATTTTTATTACGTGGATTATGCTATGATGTATGGTTTATGATTATGTGGCACACATAAGAAAGGATTCATTATAAGATGGGTGGGACCTATATCTCCCTCCAATGCATTGGGTAAAGATTTTATATCTCATGAGATAGACATGGCTGGAATGGTAGGTTATACCGGTTCAGTGAAACAGGACTGAAACGAGGGTTACTCGATTCAGAAAGGGACTTTGTCCACTAAGATAGTCTTGGCAATGAGTCTTGACTAACAAGAAATGATTCTCTATGATTATGTGTGAATGCCACAAAGTTTCATGTTTTAAGTTATGATTATTGTGATTACATTTCACTGCCATGATTTATCCCATGTTATGAAATTATGCTCTCTTTTGCAGGTTAAGATTTCCAAAATGTTATGTTCTTTTGAATATGATGTGATTGATATTTCTATTGTTTACCCTTACTGATCATTTGAGCTCACCCTTTTATGTTTTCTTTTCCCCAGGATATAAAGAAATGTTTTAGGTAAAAAAAAGGAAGATCTTTATGGGAGATTTTGAAGATCTTTCACCACGATTAGAAGATTATATTCCGAGTTTCCAAAGACACTAAACTATTACGGTCCTTGTGTGTGTGTTTTTTCTATGTACTATGTATTCCGCAAATGTAATGTAATGTCCATGTACGTCAGGCATCGGGTCTCTACAGTTGGTATCAGAGGAAAGGTTTAGTCAACCTTTGGAAACTAGGATGCGAGAACTTTAGTGAGATCCCTAGAGATATTTATAAGGTTTGTCTAGGGATGTCCCTAAGGATAAGTATACGTATAGGATACAGTCCTATAACTACGGTTACAATCTTAGAATTTAACCTAAGAAGTTAGATATTGAGGATACTCCCCTTTTATTATGATTTTTTCCACTCACACTATTCTTTTTGGGTTTTAGAAAATGGCTGGAAACAGGATGTTTCACGATAATGGAGGATATGATGGACAATGGAATGATATTCTTCATGAGAAACCAAATGAAATGGGATTTGGAGGTCCAAACATCATTATTATGCCGAATCAGAAATCTCATAATATGATCAATAAAGTAAAATGTGGTAAGTTTCCTGGCTCGGCTAATAAGGGAAAGATGGAGTTTCATGATGATCATAGAGGAAAGAAAGTTCAATTTCCCCTATGTAAATCATGTGGGAAGAGGCATCAAGGAGAATGTTTCAAAGGAACTAGACGATGCTTTGGGTGTGGAAAAGAAGGACACAAAGCCAGTAAGTGCAAAGGAAAAGGTTCAGTTAACACCAGGGATGAGGATAATGGTATTGCTACAACATCAACAATGGTTAAATGTTTTAAATGTGGAATGTACGGGCATTATGCAAACCAATGCCATAAGGGAAAGTCTCATGAAGAAAATCAGTATGGTCATATGGGTAGTATTTATGTGGATGATGATGATGAGACTACAAATGATATGTGAGATGAAAGAATTGTTGAAACTCGGTCAATGGTTTAAGAATGTAGTGGAATGATTACATGTTTATCATGTGTAATGTTGTATAAGTAATCTCATGGTACTATGGAATAAAGAGACATCTAAGGATTGTTACACTGTTGTCTTTCCTTGAGTTTTAAAAGTGTATGATTAATGTTACCAGTATCCATGAAAGGATATTCAGATATTTTTGGAATGTAGATGATATGCACATAATGAAGGGATAAGATGATAATGAGATGTTTGATTGTATTCATGAGTTCATGATTGATATAAGGACTAAGTGATATCATGGTTTGAGTATATAGAATTTTGAGGATTTTGGTATGTGGAAAGTGTTAACTTTTAACTGCATTCATGTTTTAACTAAGGTCCAATGGGTATTCAAGAAAATACTTGATTAAGGCCTTTGAATGTTTGGAATGTGACCAACAAGACATATCTTATGATATATGGGGATCAATGATGGTATTAAATCTCTGGTAATCATTTTCACTATATTATGAGAGTGGACTGCAGTATTATGGATAAGCCTAAAGATTGGAATGGATTATGTTGGACATAAGTTAGTATTGTTTAAGGATAGAAGTTTTTTCGATATTATTGATGGGATGTTATAGTAATGTAGTTTTAAAAAAAAGGACAACCTGCAAGATGGGCAACAGCCCATCGCGTCAGACAAGGCTGTGGGAATCGAACCCACAACCGAAGTGTGACTGGCCTTTATCACCTACCACTGGCCTACAGGAAGTCCATGGTTAGTATAAACTAGTTTTATTTTATTAAGAGGTATGATATATGAAGTATAAGTTAATTTTTGGAACCATATATGATTAATCTAACCATAAGATGGACTTATAACTTTTGCTAACCTTTTGTTTGAAAGAGATGGAATGACCCATCATTCTATCACATGATCTGCTAACACTTCACGAATAACAAATTCAACTTCATTTATTTAAGAGATGAAGTGGAAATTGTTCAAGGCACGAACAACAGTGAGATTGTATCAAAATAAAGTAAGTATTTATTCTAATTCAAATTCTTCAACTTTAGGGAAACGATCTTGAAAACCAAAAATGTTGTCCTAGTGCTCTTATATCTGATTAATCAGATGGTACCTTAGATCGTCACAAATTTATGGATTTGTGATTGCTGGCTTTTCCATATCCATGTTCTCTACCACTCTCCATCAGAACATGATGGTTAGATTTCTCTTCCATATCCATATTTTCACCTATGTGGAAACCCAATGATTAGTTTATTTGGGTAACCGTTACGTTTCATACTTTTGTTTTTAAAGATTGGTTTTGGTATTCCTTTTTATGATGTGGGTTTCGATTAAAGAAACTTTCAAATAGTAAACCATTTATAACCCCGACGAATTTCGAGGGCGAAATTCATTTTAAGGGGGGTAGAATGTAACACCCCGAGATTTTATGAAAAATATTCTTTTTAATTTCATTAATGTCTTCTGTTATACGCTACACCAAAAGGAGCTTTCACAACACACATCTCTGACTTGGCTTGAATTACACGCAATCACGACCTTCCACGATAGCGTGTGTTGTACGCAACACCAAGTTTCGCTAAACAACGATATGCTATTAAGATATTATTAAAACTAGCCGTTATGAATAGTAATAAAAACTTTTTGAAATTTTGTAAATTTTATTTTTCAATGTGGACTTCATTTTTGGATTCGGAATATCAAAATTTGCTTAGGGTGAAATTTTCGGATAACTTTCATATTTTGATGAATAGTGGAAAATTACTAAATTTTAATTAAAAACAACTTTTTTAATCGAAATAATTAATAGTGATAATTTATTAAATTGAGTGGTTTTAAAGTATATTTAGAATATATTTTTACAATTTAATACAATGTTGGACATTGGATGTAATTTCACATTTAATCCAGTTATAAACAAGTGTCAATCTTTTGATAGTTATTATCTCTTAAAAACACGCTATTTGTTGTGACAGCGGAAATTAATTATAAAATTAATTAATGCAGCTTATATGTTGGGAATTGTTTAAAATAGAAATCATTTTTGAATTCTGAATATCAATTATAGCCTAGGGTGAAATTTTGGTACTTTTCTGAAAACTTTCAATTTTTGATGAATAGTGAAACCACTAAGTGGTAGGTTAAAAACTGAATTTTTGCATAAAACTTAATTTTACCGCTTCTGTGAATGGAATTTCGAAAATCCGACAGACACGGTTAATATCAAGAACTAAAATGTGGTTCAATGAGATAAAAATAATTTTTTGTGAATAGTAACTTTTTACTTTTTTTTACCACAGTTAATAGTAAATAGGGTAACTAAGGGTAAATATGATATTAATATTACCCTAACACATGTCCTAATTCTATTGGATAAGTGTAATTCGACCAAAAACAACCTTATGAATATAATATGACCATTTAGGTCCACTTGGATTAGATTATGACATTTAATATTATTTTATTTAATGAATAGTTAAAATAGTTAAAATCAAAGTTTAATAACTAAAACATTTTTAATATGGGGTTATACATAAGATAAATTCGACTATAAATATTAATTAAAAAGATAAAAATATCTCCTACATAATGATATTTTATTTATAATTTTTAGACTTTAAATTATTTAGTTTATTTATGACACAACGATGATGCAATAATTACCCTTTTAAGGAAATGTTAACATAATTGATGTTATAAATGCTCAAATAAATGTAATTTGAGACTTTTTATAAATTCCACTAATTTTTTAGGTTACTAGGATATATTAGTGTTGATTTAATCAACTTGGTTCGAACATATAATTCTGTTATGACTTTCACAAAAATCATATATCAAATATTGTCAAAATTGACACAAAATAGTTTTTAAATCAAATATTATATTATTAATTGTTATTTTATTCCTAAAAATCTACGGTTCAGCCAAATGACATAGATAAGGATATATATATTAATAATAAACAATTTTGGGTTCGTTTGGCATGTTATAGTAAGTGTATTAACCATATAGTGAAAGAAGAAAAAAAGACACTGTAAAAGTTAAATTATTTAACTTAGAGTTAAATCTAATTTATAAGGTTAAAATAATACCCTAAACTTGTCCAAATCCTATTGGTTGATAGGATTTAGACCAATCCCCACTTTAGCTTCGAAATAAGACCCTTTGGAACCATTATAAACCGATTTTGACTTTAATATAAAATAATATTTTGAGATATTCCTAAGGTGGACCTCTCCTCCCTTATAAAAGGGCACCTCCTTCCCCTCCTCCTCACACCAATTTGAGCACTCAAGCTCGGCCAACCCCTGAAAAAATCCCTTCTACACTTCCCTAGAATAATCCTAGAGGTCCTGGTCTTCTTCAAAGACCAATCTTAGTTCCCTAAGTGGAGGATTCAAAGAGGCGTTCCAAAGAAGAGGTAATATCCATTACCGATCTTTTCAATTTCTTTCTTCTTCAACTTCTTCTTATTTAGTTGTTTCATGATAAAGTAATAACATTAGTATTAATTACATACTTATATGTTATTATAAATATGAAACAACCCTAATTCACCTTCTATCCATCCTACGGAAAAATTAAATCACTGCGCGTGCGTACGTACGGAATACCGTCTCCACGTCGTGGTGTAATCTATTTTCCGCCACCACCTTAATTGGATGGGTATAAAGGTGTAATGAGTAACTATATATGATTATTATAAATTCATATTGATACTGAAATAGTATACATACACTTCAACACACTTCCACGATCATAGGAACGATATCATCACTCGTGCGTACGTACGGAATACCGTCTCCACGATGTGATGCGACTCGTTCTACATGATCATCATTACATAGTAATTATATAAATGAATTGAATGAATAAATATGATATATTTTACACTAATACCATTCTGGATATAAGGTATCTATAACCTTAAAAGAATAATAATAATTTATTCGGCAAAACACGCATAAGAACAAAAGGCAATAAAGACCCGAGTAACAAGTAACAATGAAATATTACTAACAAGAAGCTAAGAATATGACCATATATGATATCATATCAATATGTATGATTCTATAATAAGTCAATAACATTATTTAAACCATTATACAGGAGCTTCGGACACGTACAAAGCAAATCGGACCTAAGGTAAGGGAAATATCACAATCTCACTTGTATCCGAGATTGTTTTTACTTTGGTATTTACTGGGGTGTATTTTATCATCCACATCCATGTTTTCTCAATATTTAATATTATTTCCATCCACCTACAATTTTTTAAATCCTATTTTACCCTTCGGTGAGTTTTTAGTAAAAGATATGAAAGGAATCTTTTGTCGTTTTTCATACGAGGTACTTTTTTACTTTTCCGACAAAAGTACGAGAAGAATGTTTTTTTAACTTATACGGCATGAATGGATTTTAAAAAAATTATTTCCAATAAGCTTCCTTTACATGTTTTCAAGTTTATTTTTCAACAACTTCTTTTAGTTTAAAGTTGTATGACATGTTAAGAAAGGAAAAAATGTTTTTGAAGAAGAAATGATATTTTCCTCAAGAATGGAGTTCAAGTGTTTTATCAAAATTATTTTTCAACTAAGATAATAAAGGGTTATTTTTTTATCCCTATTATTACATTGATTTGATAATGTAGTGATGGAATTATTTTTATGAATTCCTTTATCGTATATGAATTGTTTTATGATGTCATGTTGTTTAAGAATCCCATTTTTATTACGTGGATTACGCTATGATGTATGGTTTATGATTATGTGGCACACATAAGAAAGGATTCATTATAAGATGGGTGGGACCTATATCTCCCTCCAATGCATTAGGTAAAGATTTTATATCTCATGAGATAGACATGGCTGGAATGGTAGGTTATACCGGTTCAGTGAAACAGGACTGGAACGAGGGTTACTCGATTCAGAAAGGGACATTGTCCACTAAGATAGTCTTGGCAATGAGACTTGACTAACAAGAAATGATTCTCTATGATTATGTGTGAATGCCATAAAGTTTCATGTTTTAAGTTATGATTATTGTGATTACATTTCACTGCCATGATTTAGCCCATGTTATGAAATTATGCTCTCTTTTTCAGGTTAAGATTTCCAAAATGTTATGTTCTTTTGAATATGATGTGATTGATATTTCTGTTGTTTACCCTTACTGAGCATTTGAGCTCACCCTTTTATGTTTTCTTTTCCCCATGATATAAAGAAAGGTTTTAGGTAAAAAAAAGTAAGATCTTTATGGGAGATTTTGAAGATCTTTCACCACGATTAGAAGATTATATTCCGAGTTTCCAAAGACACTAAACTATTACGGTCCTTGTGTGTGTGTTTTTGCTATGTACTAAGTATTCCTCAAATGTAATGTAATGTCCATGTACGTCCGTCATCGGGTCTCTACAGGTCAGCACCTAGATATCCTCTATGATTCAGCACCTTGCGATCCTCTATGGGTCAGAACCTATTGATACAATACGAGTCAGTACATAGTGATCCATTGTGGCTCAGCACGTAGTAATCCTATGTGTGTCATCACCAAGAGATGCTCTTTGTGTTAACACCTAGAGATCCTTAGTTGGTTAGAACCTAGAGACCCTATATGGGTCAGCCATAGAGCCTATTTAAAGAATAATATCATCTTTCTTTACGACTAATCATTTTTACTTATGTACTTATGAATACTTGATGTCTGCTGCGTCTTTTACTTTACTCTGTTTGTTTGAGATCTTTCTTGGTGGCATTACCTTTAGGGTATTTTCTTTGTGGTGTTTTCCTTTGTGGAATACTAAGATACAGTCGGGCATCTTGAGCTCCCTGCTGAGTATTGTTATAGTCACCCCTATATGGGATTCTCTTGAACGTGTTGTGTCTGGTGAAAATGATCAATATTTTAACCGAGGTTCTCAGGGGGACGGGACTGACAGATGCTACGATAGTAAACTTGATGTCTTAGGAACATATGGGGACTAGTAGGACTAGGTGGGCATGAAATACTATATCATCTTCTTGTATCTTCACCACTCTCACAAGTAGGTGGGCTTTTATGCAGATGGCCATCAGAGAATACATTTTTACTTTGATATTGTTAGTTTCTTGTTGGGTTTGTATTATATACCACTTACATTCACATGTAATTGCACTCAGCTTTGATTTAGTTGTATACATGTTTCCCCATTTCATTGGGTTTGTATGTGACTGGGCTTGGGAGTGTATGGGTTTAAAGGAAATGACTTCCTTTTTTAGTATATGTCTTTTGGGTACTAGTCACTAGCCCCGGGCCTATGGAAAGAGGTCTTGGGGTAGTCATGACATGGGCCCCAGGGGACCGGTTGTAATAAAGTGTTATCAAAGGGCGGTCAGTCCTACCACAAATACCAAGAGACCATGTTTTGTTTTTAGGAAACAATGTTATGTTTTGTGAGTTTGACTTTCAGATTCAGGGTGTTCATTGATGGTGTGGTGGTTGACGTATCCATATATGAGGACCTTGAATTATTATTTTTTGGCTCAATACATGAAAACATTCGTTCTGTATGTGTCTCTGTATGTTCTTTTGAATATGAGTTAGCTCATCAGGTATAATGTTTTAACCATGGTTCATATTTATTCTCTTTCATGATACCTCCATAGAGATAGCCAGTCAGGATTCGAATGTGTGACCATGGGGATGGTCCACCGAGTGATGAGGCATTGGTTCAAGTATCATTTCCCAAGATTTTACCGTTTAGAGAAGTCTTAGTAATACCAATTCCTATTGGTTACTCGTTACTACCAGGTGCTACTAATAGAGGACACATGTAGGCTTGGTGCCTTACACGAGTTTTACTGAGAAATCACCCACACGTTCTAAAGCAAGCCTGACTGAGTGGATGATAAATAATGGGTTGAGGTGGTGAATGAGTTTACATCTATTCAGGGCACCATTAGATAAGATGGAGGTCTTATGAGTGAGATTTCTATGTGGATCAGCAAGGCGATGTTAGGGTTTATATTACCCTAATCATAATATGAGGTTACATTTCCATAGATAGAGATTGAGAACCATTCTCAAAGAAGGGGTCTCTTGACAAAAAAAATAAGGGGTATGTGTTCCCAAGAGCCTCTACAGCTTTGGAAAGAAGCCATGTTAGTGCATGAGTATTCATCTAGGTGTACCGACTATTCAAGGTCCTCGATGAATATGACACAAGTAGTGATTTAGTGCTCGAACCTTCGAGAAAGATGTGTTTTGAGACATCTAAGCCAGTAATATTCCATTATGTATAATTATTTATGTTAGGGTGCTAGAGATAACTCCTTTGAATGATGTTTCTTTGGATGAGCAGATACAACTAGTGAATGTCAGTCATGGGAAAGCAAGAAACTAACATCGTTCTCAGAGACTTGGACATGTAAAAAAAAAATTTGTAAGAGGATGTGAGATGGGTAGATAAATCTGTCAGGCATCAGATGTGGAAGATGATCTAGGTGAGTATCCGGAGGTGGTATACATTTCGACATGTTACAACCACAACCACAATGTGGTCCCCAATACGCATAGGATATTGGAGGATAGAAGAAAAAGTATATGCATTTTGTCAAGGAGTATGACCCAAGGGGTCTAGGAATGATTTTTGGTATGGTCTGTGTCTACTAATCGTTGACGAATTAATATACATATGTACTAATAATTCCTTCTTATCATAAATCTTCTTCAAGACCTAGAATTTTCTGTGAAACTGTTGACTTGAAACATATGTCTGGAGATACTTTTGGGAGGATACTCGATAATCAAACTTATGTCGACAGTGTTATAAGACCCTTGAGGCAATAGTTTCGGTTAGCACCCCTTGGTGGATGTGTCGATGCCTTACAACATTAGTTTTTTATGGACTGGTCATCCAAAATTCATGCTCAAATTGATAATTTTATGTAATAAGGAAGCAATATATCTGTAGTGTTGGTATGGGGTGTCCCTTGGCCGATGAAAATGGAAATCCAGGTAGCACGAAAAAAAATCATGTATAGGAGGGTGTGGTCGATCACTGTTGAGTCAGTTAGCCTCGTCTTCATGGTAGTGGATGTTTTGAGTTTTTAGTTCCCAACTGTAGAGGTGGAGTGCCGAAATGTCCTTTCAAAAGATGTTTCAGGGATTACCTCCCTATAGGTGGAGGGACTTCTGTATCATTTTATACCCTGAGATGGCACTGATATCAGCATCAGTATATCAGAGGGATTTCAATGAGTAGCTCTAGCAGGGTGTGTAGGTGGGGGACCTATAGAGGAAGGGTTTATTAAGCCCCATTTCACAAGGATATGTGTGTATTACTACAACTTTACCCAAGTGACTGTAGAGAACAAGTATCAGCTACCAAAGGGTTTATTGGAACATCAATCAGAAAAAAGGGGTATTCTTTCGCATGGTATAAAAGGTTCCAATTGTCATTTCAGAAGTTGAGACAACACCTATGGCTGGAGTTCTACTAGTGCCATGATATTGATATACTCTATACTCTTAGAAAGGGGGTCATGGTGGCAGACATGCTAAGAAAGAGGTCTGGTTTATGGCTGCTGAGTGAGGCAACGGAGCAGCTAGCTAGGATGTCGATATACTTCGTGGATGATTATGGAGTTTGTTACCTTCAATCAATGCATTTAACTACCCCGCTATTACATTGAGTCAGGGAGGTATAGATTGTGTATATTGACTGCAAGTCCTAATGTGCTCAGTTATCCATAGTATATGCTACTGATAGATTTTCTATAGGGGGAGCACATTATACATTTTAGTGGAAACCCCATAGTACCAGTGACCTTATAGGTGGAGGTGTTGATGGATTTACTTAAATCCCCCTTGGAGGTACATATGAAAGTCGAGAATATTTACAGGGACCTCCGTTGATAGTACTAGTAGTCAAGGATGAAGAAATAATTGGCTGAGTTCTTTCACGATTCCTCACATGTTAGCATGTAAAGGTCTAGAATCAGGTTTCAGAAGGCTTTCCCTAGCGTCTTGAGGTACTAGAGTGGAAATGGGATTATATCCTAATAAAATTTTCAACGAGGATACCATGCACATCCAAGGGACACTACTCTATCTAGGTGATCATTGACTAACTCACCATGTAGGCTCACTTTCTACCCTTTTAGGAGTAGAGACCGGTACAGTTCTTGGGACACCTATACATCTACGAGATAGTGCAAATTCACGGGGTGCGTTTGATGATCGTCTCAGGCCGTGATGTACACATAACATATCAGTTTTGGAAGGGATTGAAGGAGTTTTTTGGGACTCTGACATGAATGAGCATAACTTTTCACCCATAGACTGATGGTCATAAAGAGCGGACCATACAGACAATGGAGAACATACTTCGTGCATGTGTCCTTGATTTTGGTTGTAGTTGGCAAGACCACATACCATGGGTGGGGTCTTCATACAACAACAGATATCACTTCATCATCTTCATGTCATCATTTGAGGCCTTGTATTGTATGTAATACAGATCACCATTATGCTATAATGACCTAGGCGAGTCAGCACTCATGTGTCCAAAGTTGGTACGGGATACCACTGAGACGGTGCAGATCATCCAGCGTCGGATGAGGACTACACATAAAAGGCATAATTATTTTGTTGATAGGATATTGATACACTTATAGTTTTAGGAGGGATACCATGTTTTCCTTCGGGTCTCATCCGATTTGGATTGCGGTGATTTGGCTAGGACGATAAGATATCTATGAAGTTCATCAGACAATTCTTGATTCTCAGCAGAGTTGGCGAGGTGGCGTACTTCCTAACTCATCCTCCATAGATGCACCATGTGCATGATGTTTTTCATTTTTCACACCAGAGGAGGTATGTGTGTGATCCATCACACATCATAAATTGGGGTGAGATGGAAATTGATTATGGGGAAACATTTGCGGAGGTCCGGGTGGAAATAGAGGATAGACAGAAGTGGGACCTTCATTGATAGAAAATTCATCAATTTCATGTTCAGTGGTAGAAAATATGGGGGTGAAGAAAACATTATTTTTTTGAATTTAAAAAAAAAATTAAAGGAAATATTTTATTTAGTTACTTGATGATGTGTGGAGGATGTAGATTCTATAGTGCAGTGACTAAGAAGTGACTAGTAGCATTAATGAAGACCATTAATAACCTGTATCACATAGCATAACAATACCATAATGTAATGATAACAATGACTTTGTGTCATAAATGAAATAGTGTAATGACGCAACGTCGCAGCGTAATAGAAATCCCGTGATTTGATTCTTTTTATTAAACCAACTTGTGGGAAAATGTGGAATTAAGATATGATAGTTCTCTGATGAACCGTCAGCAGTTTTCCTCTCAAACGAAGAATAAATAACGCCAGTGATACATCATTGTCTTTGATATGCCTCGAAGAACGGATCCATAAGTGATGATGACATATTGAAACCTCGAGCATGAACTCTTTGGCCTCGAACATGAATGAGGTAGGGGTGGTTTAATTTTTAAAAGTTATTCCCCCTTATTTTTCATAGAAATAACTAACACGGATCAACCCACAAACAGATTGATCTTCAATTCATGCATTTATGTGGGAGGGTGACTTTTAATTTCGGGTTTCCTTTTCCATAGTTGAATTGTCCTTGTTTTTCGATGTGAAATCCTCAGACCTCCCTTGATTATAAACATCTAATGTAGAGGGTGAAGACCTACATGAACAAGGCCTGAGCGCCTCTATCGTGGGTGTTCTTCGTGGCCAAACTCTCGATATGACAAAAAAATTATTTGAGTCCTTCGTGGGAAGAGGGTGATCTCCAGGGGCCATAGACATAGGCAACACAAAAAAATAGACCACCGGAGAGCATCCTTTGGTCCTGTAAAGGTACGTCCATCGAGCTGGTGGTGACGGAACATGGTGGCACTAACTGTTTTCCAGATGGTAGGATGGAGGGTCACTGGCCAGGTGGAGTGGCATGTCGATGATGTAGAAGGCCCCAACTGAGTGGCCACAATGACAGTAGGAGACGCAGCGTCGGTTGCCTTGTGGAGGGACGACTTGCCTCTGGGTTGACTGGTGGTTATGGTACTGTGGTCGGTAAACCATGGCAGAAGGATCCCCCGCATATACAGGGTCATCGGGGTCCGTTCGCGGTAGCATCATCTCGGTTGGACTACACCCCACTAGCTACACCGCAAGACCGATATTTGGCTAGAGGATTGTGCCTCATCATGTTGTTGAGGCTGAAACCACTATGGTGGTCCGGACCCACGCCGGTGGTCTTGACTTGCACACATCAGGACAAACCCGTTCCAACAAGTCAGACTCGCGCCCTTTTGAAGTGGTCTGGATGAGACCGAGTCGCCAGTGACCTAGTGGGATGGACCCTCGACCACCCCGAGCTGGGCCCAGCAAGGCTCACTGGGCTTGGCCCACTAGCTAGGGAGAACGAGACTTACCTCAACCCAATTCGGATCTAGTACAGTTCGTCTAATTAATCTAGGGAATGTAGGATCCCCCGGGCTGAGTTGGTTGGTTCGGTCCAACTTGGTATGTTCAACTGAGTCGGACCGGTCCTAGATGTACCCTGCCCCTATTTACTAATATGCCCTAATCTTTGAGATCGGGAGTTCGATTGAAACATCATGAGTGGTGTTGGGACTCTTGCGATGGTTTGGTCTTTTTTAGACACAGCACTTGAGTATTGGAAGATGTTGGAGTGTGGC
This sequence comes from Viscum album, assembly GCA_963277665.1. Classification (NCBI taxonomy): domain Eukaryota; kingdom Viridiplantae; phylum Streptophyta; class Magnoliopsida; order Santalales; family Viscaceae; genus Viscum; species Viscum album. The sequence goes on along the minus strand of OY728148.1, from coordinate 878,452,469 downwards.
TTGTTTAGATCAGACTCAAATCCAACATGTCCCCTTTTACTAAAAGGCCCATAACATACAGACTGGGTGTGCGATTGACATGAAATCTATTGTGTTAGGTCCCTTATGACGATGAGATCCTTTGGGGTTACTATATGTGGGGCATTGTGGTAGTTTCATTATGACCAATGTATTGAGGAGAGGAAACACCAGGAATCATGTGTGCTATATGCAGGAATCTAGTGGCTAGTTGTGACGGGAAGAAATAATAGTGATCCTGAGATGGTCAACACCGACATATCCCCTATAGGTCAACACCTAGAGATACAATGTGGATCAACACCTAGATATACTGTGTGGGTTAGCAACTAGTGCTTCTGTATGGTTCATGACATATAGATCATCAATGGATCAACACTTAGCGATCCTCTATGGGTCAACACGAAGTGATTCTCTATGGGTCAACATCTAGTGACACTATACAGGTCAGTATCAGAGCCTCTCGATATAATAATATGATCTAGATTTATGACTAATCATCTTTACATCTATGCTTATGTATACCTAGTGTGAGCTATGTCATTTACATTATGCTATGTCTTTTAGGTCATTTGTGGAGGCATTATATTTGGCGTATTTTATTTGTGGAGTTTCCTTTATGGATTACTGATAGACCTTTGGGGTTCTTGATGTCCCTACTGTGTATTGTAATACTCAACCCTACATAGGCTTCACCCGCACAAGTTGTGTCTAGTGCATACAATAAAGATTTTGATTGACATGCTCAGGGGGAATGGATTGATGGATGCTACGATGATTGACATGGTGGTCATGGGCCAAATTGTGCTCAGTAAGACCAGTTGGTTACGACATACTACTTTGGATTCTATTAGATTCACTACTCTCATGAGCATGTGGTTTCTTCCATGGTTGTCCATGAAAATTTACTTTTTAACTTTGATGTTTTATGTTGTTTGTTGGGTTTGTATTATGTCCCACTTACATTCACTTTTACTTGCACTCGTACTTGTTTTAGAAGTATTCTTGATTCCCCTTTTTAGTGTGTTGGGATGTGACAGGGAATTTGTGTGTGTAAAGGTTTAAATCCAATGCCTTCCCTTTTTGGGATGATCTGTTCTGGGGATAGTCACCTACCCCTAGCCTATGGACGGAGGGCTTGGGGTAGTCACATCCCAGACTCCGGGGGATGGGTCGTGACATCTTCCCCTTGTGATACGACTTATTGTGGGTGCATTTTCCTGAATCATCTGATGTCAAGTGTGGGTAATTTTATTCCATAGGAATGTCTCTAAATTTGTCCTTGGCTTCCTATGTTTATCACAGGGTATACTTCAAGTTTAACATCTATCAGTGATAGATCGGAATTATCGGAACACTGATGGGAGTGGATTTGATGGGTACATCCCATTTTGGGAGCACCAGAGGAGTTTACTAGATGGATGGATTAAAATTCCCAATGTGGATATATCTGATGATGATTGGGTCATGACAAATAAAACACCAATGTTTACCATTGGTTGGGATTGAAACTTATGTATGTCTTTGATGTACCCTATGTGGAAGACATGGATAAAACCCCCACATAGTTTGTGAGTTTAAATCATGTTATCGTGGTGTCCAAAATGTACAACAACATGAAAACATGCTGGGGATTACCCATGGATAGCAACCCATCGAAGAGGGATACTCTTGGTTGGATGGTTATCTATTAAGTGGGGATTATGCGTGGTTGGATTTTTTGGTGGGTGGAATGATTTCACATAGATGTGGTGGCCTGGGTGGAATCAAGTTGGATACAGATGGAGTGTTGATGCTTGGGATAATTGGGGATGAAACTTATTTGAATATGATGGTAATATTGGGATTGAACGTTAGAGATTCATCCTATGTATCCTTGTGGTGGGGAATCATAGTCCACATAGTTCGGTGGGGTGATGGGATGCCTGAAGAGGTGACCTATAAGGTTGGAACACATGGATAGGGACCCGAAGGGACTATAACCATTAAGATATGGCATGATATTCTGGAAACACAAAGGCTTTAGGGATAGACCAGTATGGGACATGAGTGATATAATTGAACCTCATGGAGGCTACCTATGTATCTCAATTGTAGTGAATAAAACTCCACATCGCTCGAGAATAAGGTCATAGAATCATGGTGTACACAAGTGACATCATCCTTAAGAAATATTAGAGAATTTGTATGGTTAGCAGCCCATTTAAAGAGGGAAAATCTTGGTTGGAGGAATGTGAATTGAGTTTGAGTATTTTTCATGGTTAGCTACCAGGTAGCTCATCAAATTCTAAAAAGTGATGGACCAAGAATGCGGGTACCAAAAAAGATGACTTCAAGTTTTCCCATTATTTTGGGTTTAGCCTTATGGAGGCTTCATACATACCCTATGTAGGAAATAGGGATCAAACCCATGTACTTTGAAAGACTGCATTTTAGCATCATGGAAGACCAAAGGGGGCATATAGTTTAACATCATGCAGGGTGATGGGGAACTGATGTGAAGTGGTCAGGACCGATGGGTGATGGTATTGAACCTCGGAGGGGGTTCCTATGTACCATTCCTAGAAACGGTAAAGGATCAAAGTCGGCATGTTTTGGATATGTGGGATGTGGTTTACACACTAAGGCAGTCCAAAGAGGGTGTCATGGAAGACACTTACTCTAAGACAACGTGAGTCATTCTCAGTGTGATAAAAAAGAGGTAACAAAGACATAACAATCATGTTGTGAAAGGTTCATTCACGATTAATGGAATAGGGAATAAAAATGGATACTGGCCCATACATGTGGATATTGGAACATAATCAAGTAGTTTGGTCTGATGAGAAAAGAGGGTGGCTAGGCTTACAAGGTGGATATGGTCATTTTACCTGAATCATCCCATAAATGGGTGTCATGGATTACGTGGAGACTACCTGAGGGGAACATAGAGACAAATATTAGAGGTAAAGAGAGGGAGGGAGGAAACCTGTGCCCATTCCCTCACTGATCCTCTTGATCCTACCACACATACATCCAACATATTTTAACATTGTTTCTCAGGGATGCAAGTGCTTCACAATTTAATGTCCTACATCACAAATAGTGAGGATTCACTCCTCACCCCTAGGACATACATAATTGGTACACTTCAAACCATGGTGAGGGTATGGAACCAGAAATTTTGTATAGTGATTGGGATGTGGAGTGATCCATTGAGGTAATCACATTAACGTGGCCATTAATATAAGAAATATAAAATTTTTCCTATAGGAAGAAGCATGATGCAATGCAATGAAACATGGGGCGCCATATGATGGAACCTGGAATCACTTCGAATGAGCCTCGAGGATCGTATGGAAGAAGGATGTGAAAATAAATAGATCTTGTAAAGAGGTGCTTTGAGAATGAATGTGTGTTGACAAAGCCTAATCCTTTTAGAAAGATGACGTTCTTTCGTGTAGGGAAATGTCTTTGTGAAATAAAGGTTCATCATGATGGAAAGGGTCTTTGTCAATGGGAGACTTTAATGGAGCATAAAATCACCTCAGTAAATAAATATTTCATTGTAGAGAGCTTTGTGAAGGGTCTACACTTCAGGAACCCTCAACACCCCATAGGGGGGCCCCTCTTTTGCGAATGTCATATTATTTCTCAAAGGGAATCCCCACTATTGGTTGAGGGTATTAAGAACACAAAGAGGTATGGCAGGTAGTGGCCTAGTACCATTGGTGATCCATCTATGGGAATTTTTAATGTATTTGTGACATGGGAGATTTGGAATTCAAAAGGATGTAGTAACAATGGTTTGAGAGGGGGGATGTGCCCTCTATTTATAGGTAATGAAGGTTGGTGTGGGTTGAAGAACTCATCATGAAGAGGTGTGGCACCATAGAGTGTAGGGGCTCTTTCCGAATGCATTGGACTCAAATAAAGTGTTTGAAGTCGTGGAGATGATCGTAGAGGTGGGCCTCGTGATGAATGATGATGCTGCAGAGAGGTCAACCTCTTTCAAAATATGTCAGACTCATCAATGGTATGTGACTATGTGGTGATGATCATGGAGGCGGTCCTCATGATGGTGGGCCATCCTTGTGGAGGGCTTCATGAAAATTCAATTTGGGACGGTTTGGTGGGATTTAGGGAACATTGGAGTGCTGAATAACTCTACAGCATCAGAGAGTTTGATCCCAGTGCATGAAAAATTTCAGAACACCCAAATCTACCCCCCCCCCCCCATGAATTGGAGCTAATGGAAAAGTGGAGAGGATTCCGAGGGTACGATGCTGATAATACTAGGAGGATCAATCATATGGGAGATTGTGTTGTTGGGCCATAGAGGTGAGTGTGAAGTCACATCGCATAGGCCATCACAATGTTGAATCGCAAAGAAACCCTCACAGAGATGAAATAACAAGAGTGGGAGGGGGCACCGTGAAGAGCCTCAACCGGTCGCCATGAAAACCATCCATGGGTTTCCGTGAAGCCATCACTGACCACACCTATAAATAATGGACCAGAGTCATTTGTCCGCATCTAGATATTTAACGATGATTTTTCTAGTTCTTTCTCTTCATAAAATTATACTCTTCACGATCCAATTCTTACTTTGCAACACAGGGCGAAGTCAAGGATTCCTTGAAAAGGGTATATAGATTGCGACCGTCTGCACAAAAATTATTTGTGACAATTTTTCAATCAACCCTCATGAACTAACCATAAAAATTATCGAATACTTCAGGATAATGGCCACTAAAGAGGTTGTGTGAAAAGCTCATACTGACACTACTGTGAGGGAGTACATGGAAAACAAAATCATAATTAGATAGTACATCTAAAGTACATTCGATCACTAATCATTGATAGAGTGGATGACAAAGGTTCAGAAGGAATACCCACTATGAAAGCACCTAAAATTGTATGGCTTTGGTTTATAGGATGATGTATTCATCCCAATCACCAACAAAGATGAGCCATACTACTGGTTTAGGAGAACCACTGATAAATACTAGTGGTATAGGGCTAAATATGGCCACATTTGAAAATATTACACCATGATAACAACACATTTCCTTTACAATAATGTCAACAACATCAATGTAATGACATTGGTGAAGGATACATCTCCACCTCTGTATACGAAAATTATCATGGTAGGGCTTGGCAATCAATACAATGGTGGATCACAAACATTAAGGAGCCCCCATGGGCGTTCAAATAATGTTAATACTAGCGGATCATGGAGGAAACCTAGTGGAAAAATTGGGGGTATAGTATCAATAGTAAGTAGCGTCCAATAGTCAAGTTGGACGGATTCATCTCGACACTGATTTTTGGGTGGATATTACCGGTTATAGATGCCCCCATAGGGGTTCAATCAAGTAAATTTATCATGGAGAATTAATTGGATGGATTAAACTACATCATCATGGGAATACATGTGCTATAAAAGATGTATAATATTATCCAGCACATTAGCGAGGGAATGAGGACACTGCGGGTGTGCAAGTCCTTCCACTTTTTAAATAGATAAATTGTGGAAAATGTGTGGTATCTAAATATCTTAACCCCATAGATCCGTCTGGTCTTTATTATCTGCTGAAAATTTGAATATTACAGGGAGCTCCCCATTACATCTGGATGGTGTGACTGTGCTTGGTAAGATGGGGCAGGTAGAGGAAGTCATCTTACACCAATTTCCTTTTAAATATGATGCATATAGTGATGATAAAAAGATACTATTGAGAAACAGTTGTATCTACTATCATTTTGTGGTGGTGCACTAGGGTCACGAGTAGAATGTGAACCTAAATGTGAACCATATACCCCACACCAGTTTTCACAACAATTCTGGTGTATGTAGTGGCTGACTCCACATGTGTAGAAAATGTTTTTCCATGAGAACCACTGATGCGTGATGTGACAATTCTGGATGATGTTGAGAAGAGGGAAGATGTGGAATTAGATACCTCCATCCATTGCTGCATTCAAACTGGTTGATGACTATGCCTACATCTGTGAGGATGTCTACCCTGGTGAGTTGCTGAAGTGGTTGACTATCCTGGTAAAAAAAGTGGTCTCTACACATTGACGTTGAATAATGATGATAGGGGGACATCATGAAGGTGGTGTGAACATGCGTCAAGGTGACAAGGTCGTAATAGTAGGGGTAGTAGTCCATGAATTAGAAGACCCCAGACCAGGGCTGGTTACGTGTGAACAGAGATAGGTAATGGGGTCAGGCCCAATGTCTCCACCTGAGAGGACCTAAGAGAGAGTTGAATTTTCTCGAGTCATTCTCAAGGACCCGCTCAAACTCCTAGGAAAAAAATGTGTTCAATGATGATTCCTTCTGATGTCGTCATTCCAGAAGGCCTGAAAATATTTGAAAAATATAAAACAATATCTCAGTGATAAGGACATGTGGATTAACCTGAACATGAACATGATAAAAATGGGAAACATGGATTTGTGAATGTAGGAATCAACGCTACCCCTGACAAGAGAATAATTTTTTTATGGAATTGGAGGACGTAATACACTCTCATGGAGACATGTGGCCAATGACACATTGGGTAAGGGTGAAGATGAACATGGATACTCCAACAGAATTGATGGTGGATCAATTGGTGTACCTTTTCCCCATTAATATTCATGCATACAAATCGTGGGGGGAAGAAGTCAATGAGAAATATTTCCATGGGGCAATGGAACAGACTTTTAAAGGATCCTCTCTAGAAAAAGGTGAAATAATAGCCTTGGTGGATTTTCATGGGCGAGTTTTCTGTAACAGGTGATGTGTGTTCCCACTCCCCTTCAGTGCCCCAATGCACTTCTTAACTTACCTTTTTTTCTCAAATGAAATGTATCTTTGTAAAATAATCTTCAATCAACCACTCTCGCTTATGGGGGAAAAGGAATGATAGGAGAAGAGGTCCAAACACTGAGACCAGTAGATAAATAGATAATGGTTGTGGAATCTAACAGTGATTAGGGAGCAGGGGTAGACTCCTCATAATCATCAGAGCCCACATTCATTTATGGATGGATGTTTTATGTGCCCCTAGTGATGATAGACTCGAATTGATATCAAGAGACTAACTAGGGTAAGTCTCATGCTTTAGAGTTGTTTCTATTGTTTGATCAGTCATATTGGCTAACAAGACCCATGCATGTACAATTTCTAGGATGGTGCACATGTTGTTGGTGAAGATGGATGAAAGAGTAAAGCTCAACTCCAAAGATGGGTGTTGATCCTTATATAACTGTGTGAATTGGATAATCAAGCCATAGCCCCTAATGAAGGACCAGTGTCGATGAGTGATACAAAAGGTGGGACTAAATTTCATGTCGTGCAATTGGACATCATTGAATTAGAATCAAGCGATGAAGACTAGCCCGAAGGAGATCCTACCGCTGATCACTTAAGGAAATTTCTATAATATAAACATACTATCCCATAGGAGCAGGACGAGACAACTTCCAATTAAAAGGTTAAAATGGTTGTCCATCACCAGTCATGAAGACTGATCAAATGTTTCATCGACAACACCTCAAAATAACAGTGGATAAATTAGATGGGAAAACTTCTCCCCAATCGTGATAACTATGCGCTGGAGAAGTGGATTACCAATGCCATCACACGGTCATTCTCAATTACCTACCCAAGAAGGTTTTGGAGGATGTGTGTGGCCTCGTGTTGGTCGAAAATAGAGGAAGGCCATCAATATCAAAAGACATCAAGAGGCTGACCAAGAAATCTGTTGTTTGAGGTTGAGGGTGACTGAACATTCAACTTTCATTAGTGAAAATCAAGAAATCATATCTCAAATAATGGCACAACTCATAGAAGTTGAGGATAATATGGGGAAATAATTACAATATATGGATAATATCCAAGATGATAAAGACCGGGTGTGAACCAAGGCTGATAAGTTGTGTCATGTTTCCTGTGAAGAGGAGAGGGAGCCTACCAAGCGAGATAAAATTTTGGAGGCCACCCACCAAAGTGCTATGCAGCAAGAACATTATATTAAAGAGGTCAATAAATCTATTGTAGGATACAATCCATGGGAATTTTAACTTGTACGAACTCATAAACATACTTTCATACGTGCTTATTTTTTTTGGTTTCTCTCATGAATCCCATTATTTAATTTTATTACTATATATCAATCGGATCTATGAAATATCCAATGATCACTCCTTATGATCATGTGGGACATGCGAAATGTAAGAAACAATGGATTAATGAATAATTATTCCATTTGAATTTGATAATTATAACCAATCACTAGACACTCAGGGTCAGAATGACCACCCATATTTTCCAGTAATTATTATCAAAATAGCCAAACCTCACTCTCCCAACATGGTGTAGTGCACGAGTGGGATAATGTTTGGGGCATTAGAATAAATCTTTACAAAGGGGAAATAATAATTTGAATGATGATACCCAAAATTTGGGACATAGTGATGATGAAATGATGACATAGGATTGTTGTTGACCAAATTCGTAACACAGAATTTGTATCACATTAGCATAAAACGGGAAAAAATGATGACCAACTGCTAACCACATTCAAAATGCATGGTCAAACTCGAAGTGTTGTCCTATGCCTTTTGAAACATTGGAACATGATGATTGGTGATCCTTAATTTCTAGCATCATAACTACTAGGGGGTTCCTTCATACATGAATGGGAATTGGGGTCCTAAATAGTGGGCACGCACTGTGTGGTGATTGAAGGAGGGGATGTTCATATGGATTCCAACACTCTTAGAATTACACCATCATGAAAAAAATGCTTCGGGTTAGTGTATAAGCCTGATTCGGTATTAATCCTACTTCAAGGAGGGGCCTATCTTGAATGGTCCTAGGAGGGTCTATAGTTTTTCTTATTGTAAATGGGGATAGTAATCACATAGTTTATCATTAGACGATGGGGACAATGGAATATTTTAGCTTTATTTTATTAGGATGTTGAACTTAGTTTAAGGTCGTACAATCAAGAAGATTCACATATTTTATGGTCGTACATTCTAGACAATGCCCAATAGTTTAAAGTCATGTTACAAGGACTGGTAACCCCTACCGTAATGTTATAGAATTCATACAATGATTCAGTGAATGGAACATGGAATATTAATGGTCTAAGGTATAGGCCATAGGAAAAATGTCTTTGCATCCTTATATATCCAATAAGGACATGAATCAATCCATATGTAGGGCTTTAAGGAGTTATGGTAGGTGGCCAATATAAAAATAGGTGATATCCTCTTTCAGAGAGAAATACCATAATTATAATGATGTTTTAATATTTTGAAAATATAGATGGTAAGAATGTTAGTTTAAGGTTATTGAGCATGGACCATAATGTGCCCAATATAATGTCGTGTGCTTGGGACTTTCTCGTATAGATTATTATCCTGTTTTAAGTACAATGAAATAGTGCACACTCAAGGAAGTTGTGTAGTGCTGCTACGGTAACCCTACATTGAATGATGACATAAGTCCACACCCCACCATGTATGTCCAAGGAAGCTCGGGGTTTAAAGGAATTATATGGTTCCTGGTGATGTGGTTGGACCAGAGACAAGAAGTATGGTTTTCACTATGTATCCCATGAGGGTGTGAATCAATCCATGCATAGTTCTTGAAGGTGGTACGATTGATGGCCAATACCAAATGGTGAAACATATTCTCAAGTAAAGACATCGAATGACTATGTAATTTATAATTACACGGTTGGGGAATATAAGATGTAGTTTATCAACATAAGATAAAAGGCTTAAGAGATCTTAGTTTATTGTCATAGATATTTGAAAAAAATTGGATATTTCCAAATCATAAATATGTGACGTGGTTCCATAATGTGACCTAATAAAAAATAGGGATAAAATAGTCCCCACCACACAAAAAATTTACATAAGAGAGCACATATATTAATGTCATGATGCTCAAACTAAGGGACTGATGCTCTTAGTAGAGGGTTATAGAGTTTCGACCACAATAACTATGGTTCTTCCATGTCTGCACAAACAATACCCATATTCCTAAGACCACATGATCTATTATTAATGTGGGAAGAAAGGGAGAAGATTTACTTTTCAACACATGTAATGCACAATAGGGGGAGATGGTGTGGAGTTTAATATGACCCTCATGAAGCTGATTCACCCTTATAACACACACATGTGAACGTAGGGATACCACCAAGGGTGTCCAAATTCCACTTGAACATGATGGAGTGGAATGGGACATGAATCACACAACCCATATCTAAGGCTTAATGGGGGAATCATAATGAAGGAGGATAATAGTTGACAAATTTCAAAACAGAGCCTTCATAACGTGTGACATGAAATGTGAACTAAAATTTAAGTGTCTACCCCTAACTAAATTCAAAATGCAGAACCTAACTTATAATTTTGTTCAAAATACTTGGGTACGTTTCCCTAGAGTGGTATGAAATCCATAACGCCAAACAACCATACCTTCCATGGTTCCTTTCAGATGTGAATGACGATGGAAAACCAAATAAAGGGAGACGTGAAGAATGGAAATGAATTAAAGCATGTCCACACAGAATCCAAAAATCATAGTCCTAAATCATAGTGCATCTGATCACATTGGTGAGGCATAATAGAGGTTGAGAAATCTTGATGATAAGGGGAAAATGGGTTGATGAACCCAGGGATGGAGCCGAGGATGAAATGTTTGGGCGTTCCTTCATATCTTATACGTATGGGAATGAAACCATACATAGATATTAGGATGCTATGTAGTTTAATGTTATGTGGTAAGGACATAAGGAGAATGGAAGGGAGATCCCCCAAAGAATATACATGGAAGGGATATTATAAACATACATCAATGAGGACATAAGTCCACATAAACCACACCATATTCTTCTGGTAGAGCATATGCCAAGGGGGCTAGAAAGAATGAAGGATTTGAGGTACCAGGGGAATGACCTGAAGATGAAATGTCTAGTAATTCCTACGTATCCCTTGAAAATGGAAATCAAGTCACACATGGTTCATGAAAATGGTATGGTAGTGTACCAATTCTAGGGTATGTTTTATCATCTCGGTCATGCCCAAGCACCAAAATAAGCAGCATTTGTTGTATGGTGTATGTTCTTTTGTGTGGGTGTGTGTCTGTGTTTTTGAAGGAACAAACCCGGGATGGAGAAATCGGGCCATTCCATAGATTCAGGCTATATATAGGCCTTGAAAAATGTCATGATGGATGAAAGATACCAAAAATGTTTTCCCCTCTAGTAGGGACACCACAATGCAGTTTCATTTTTCATCGTGCGTCCAAGATGATAGTGTAATGGTTGAAGGTTATATAAAAAATCAACCCATGCATTTTAACATCTTGCCGAAAGGGATAAATAGTTTAGAGTCAGGTATGATGATAAAACAAAGTTTAACATCATATGGTGTGGACGTATACATAAGAACAAGGTTCTAAATAGAACACACATTATGTGATAAAACATACCAGATGTGAATGTGGACATAAGTCTGCATTGCACCGCGCACAATCCAAAGATGGGAAATTCAGGACCAGGGTAGCCAAAAAATATTGAAGGACCTAGGTTGGACCCAAATACGAAATGTATGGGCATTCCTACATATCCTATGAGGATGGGAATAAAGTCGTACATAGATTCTAGAACACTGTGAATTTTACTGTCATCTGGAAAGCATGTAGATGGGAGGGACTAGGCCATAATGGGACGTATGTGTTGAGGATATTATAAGCCTGATGTGAATGATGGAATAAGTCCACATATTCGACACCATGAAATCCTATATTAATCGGGGCCAACAGGCTGAATAGAAGAGATATTTAGTGGAGCCTGAGATGAACCCAAAGATAAAATGTTTGAGTGTTTCTACATATCCCACAAGGTTGGGAATCAAGATGTATATAGTTCTCTAATTTCATGTAGCTTAATGTCACGTGGAAAAGATGAGGGGTTCCTAGTTTAATGTCATAGAGCTCAGACTAAAAAATTTGACATTCCTCCAAGATTCGTAATCCTTGGCCATGCCTCCAAGCCCATGTGAGCTATGATCGATATGGGAAAAAATGAAAGAGAAGATCTTAGTAACACATGGAATAATGAATAAGTGGAAGTGGTGTAGAGTCAAGTATGACATGATGATGTTGATTCATCATCTTAATGCACAAATAAACATGGATGTATATCACCAAGGCTGTTGAAATTCCACCTGAACATGATGGAGTGGATCATGATGTGAATCATGAGTCCAATATTTAGGGTTTGATTGGGGTGGCACAACAATGGAGGATAATTGTTGACTGTATTCAAAATATAGCACATGTATCACGTTGGCCAAAAATGGGAACACCAAATTAGGGTTGACCACTGATCATATTCAAAATGCGGAACCTATCACATAATTTCATTCAAAATATTCTCGGAGGTACATTCTTGATCGATCTCATGTTATCAATTGTGAGATCCGGACATCAAATATGGTTCACCTATTTCTTATTATCGGTAAATACTGAGGATTTATCAGAGAGGTTCCTTTGTGGGTGATCGATTCCCATAGTGTGTTTCCAGTGGAAGCATGAGAATATTTACGAGATAACATTGGATCAGGAAACTCATATGAATTTCTAGTACTCACATCTCTTTGTGTAACCATTTTTATATTTCTAAGACATAAATCCCCAAGGTGGGAATAATGTAACAACATTTATTTGTACATTTATTGTATTATAAATTTGTATGGATTGTTTTCAGATATAATTTCTTAAATGGTGTGAGATTCTGCTATATGTTGTGCCTGAAATTAATTTTGGAAATATATTAAATATATATTCAGTTTTGGTGTGCACAATTTTCATAAAAAAATGAAGTAACTTCTAAATATAGAATTGAAGAATAAAATTGGGGGCCCTTTTGAGTTCTAAATATGATTTGTGCCCTATAAAAAACATAACCATAGAGCGTGTCGGTCGTTCGGGTTGGGCGTGATCATGGGAGGATCATTAAATAAATTAATTGAATAAAATAATTTTTTAAAATAATTACCCTGACCAAATAAACTATCTGCATAAACTTGCGTATGGGGAATTTGAATGGTTGGTCGTATAACCATACAAACAGAGAGGATCCATTGGTTATATATTGAGGAGATTTTCTTGTGAGAGACGACCGGGTCATGGATCATTGATTATTGTCAAATAGAGGGTGAGGATATTTTCTATGATAATGATATATAATCAGTCAACAAATAAATATTCCCAAATCAAGATAGTATGTTTTTGTTTTGTGTATTTATCCATGTTTATAATTTCAATGATAATTAATAATAAATTAACCAATATATTATTTTTTGGACGAGTCATATTGTGGTTATGGGTTAATCTTTAGTAATTATTGGGAGTATTTTTTGTTTTTTATAGTTTTTTCTCATGGGAAATAGATTGGGACCATCCAAACATGGTTGAGGTTCATTCCACCCATTCATGTTTATTGGATTTCTCACAAAATTGATCATGTGATCATTGCTAGTATTTTGTAGATCAATGGTTCATTAAAATTACATGTAATAAATCATTGTACACCTGCTTCTCAATGCACCAGATTGATATCACATATCTAGGTTCATATCTCTGACAGGAACAAACATATATGATGGTGATAGTAGATCATGATAAGTTTTTTAATATATATTCCTCTTGTTTGGGCATAGAAAAGAAATGAGGTATGGAGATGATCATTTTTCATTATTATATGATGGGTGGACTCCAATGGGAATGGAAGAAGTGGTTCTAACAGAGTTTATCGATAATTCAAAATATAACCCATGGAAGAATTCAAATATAAAGGAGTAAGTGATGATGTGGAAGGAAGAAGAATGTGTTTAGTGAAATCAAGAATTCCACGACAAGTAATCCTAGAGTAAATGGAATATGGGACCCCTAGTGTGGCTCTGTGGTTCCTATGAGAAGATAAATATCACATGTTTCTTTTCCATGACACAAATAATGTGAACCTTAATTTGAGTCTCTTCTTATATGTGTGAAATTATATCAAAATGTACTTGTTTATTTGGACACAAACACGGGAAACTGGACACATACACTCCCAAAAGTACATGGGCCATGACATACCACATAATAATACATGGACATGGACATGGGAATGGGTTGTGATTCATAGGAATTACCATGTGCTGGAGGGATATGTCATGTACCACCAGTATTCACTATGTATTCCATGAAAGGAGGATTATTTTCCTTACTCTATTTATTTTGGAATGTTTTATTAGGGAGCATTTCCTTCATCCATTTTTCATGGTGAGAATGGAACTATGCCCTAGACATAGGATGTTGATCCTTTTGGAGGGAATTCATTGAGAGAGTTAACAGAATCCTTCAATGAGATCCGCTGTGAGATCTTCTATAGTCGTCTTCATCTGGTGGAGTTCATGGTGTCATCACAACCAACACTATGTGGGAATCAATCATATACGTATAGGGTTATTCTAGATTGATTTATTAGTATACCCCATGGACTTGGGTGTGATCCTCATATGTGTATCATTATCTTTATAATTCTAATGTGTTGTTCTTATGGAATTAAATGATGATCATAACTTCTCCGATAGACTTGATCAGTGATAATTGATTCATGGATTGAGTTCTTCTAGAAAATAGATATGTGGATCATTTGATACATGAATATTAGGATGAATTTATGGATGTGAATTATCCTTGATATATTGTATCTTTATTGAGTATATCATAATATTTTTGTCATATGTGTTGTAGAAATATACTTATGTGTTAGTACTATTATTATTTATGTTAAATTATTAGCAATTTTATGGTCTCTTACTAGGTATTGTTTTACTCACCCTCCCATGGTATTTTTTTAAAGTTTATCTCTTTTGTATATGATTGAGCTTTATGAGGTAGTCATATAGTGTAAAGGACTAGATGGATCTTAGTGAGATGGGATGATAAATGTGTTTTACAGTAGTTACTTTGATAGCATCCCACTTCTATACTTCCAGGTTGGTATTGATTTGAGTATCTTTATGGTGAGCTTGTATTTGGAAGTTTTTCCTTCCAGTACATTTTTTCATAATATGATTGTGAGATTTAGTAGTATCATTGAATGGTTTATCAATGGTTTTAATTTCCACCATTTTACAATATTGGATAGATGGGCTTGTGTGCAGGTTTATTAGGATACAACCTCCCATGTGAGTGATATGCCTACTCAAATCTGTTCACTAACCCCTGGCCTATTGGGGGGGAGGGATAGTCATTGAATGGGACCAATTAGGAAGTTTCCTGACACATTATAGGAATAATATTCTAGATATTATGGTTAGATTATAAATGTATAGGGATTATGACTATCGAACCAGAATGTGTATAAAAAACAAAGCAATAATCACCTAAAAAAGTGATTTTAATAATGAATTATTAATATATGATTTATAAGATATTATAAGTAAATAATTTACATTATGATATAAATTATTTTAGTTATATAATATATGTATAATATATATATTTTTTGTAGGATCATCGACCATGCATGAAGTAAGAAGAGACTTTTGGTAAGGGGATTTATTTTCAAACCATAATTTCGGTGAACGATATTCTATATTCCACTGATGTTTATTGTGTTGGATTAATATACATACCATTAATTTATATTATGAATACTATCAATAGAATAATTGGGATTTAAAAATCCATATAAGTTTCTCTCATTCATTGATTGTTTATTTTGGGATTATCAATGTTTTAATGGATTTATATTTCAATCATAATTTAATTGGGATTGTTAATAATTGAATTTTCATTTTGGAAATTATATGATGATTATTTGAAAAAATGTCATTACTTTTTAAACGCATATTAATTAATAAATTTTTTAATTATTAATACCACTTTACCCTCTTTGTTAATCAAAATTGTTCATAATTGTTTTTAAGAAAAGCTGAACATATTTATCATTCTTAAGTCATAAATACATTTTCTTATATATAATTATTTTAAAAATTATATTATTAAATGGTATTAAATATTATTTAAATAATTTTTCATGTAATTTATTCTAATGTTTGAAATTGTAAAAAATATTTAAAAAATATTTACAAAATATTCTTGACATTTTCTGAACATGGTATATTTTACCAAAGGTTTGAACAACATATTATATTCAATGATTACAATATGAATGGAAAATATCTATGTCCTAAGAAATGAATGATTTTGATATTACATTCCATGTTTTTATAGTTATTTTTAAATAATTTTTTTCCTAATATCTTTGAAATATTAGTATTTCTAATAAAATAAATCAAAATGAATAAGAAATGTTCCTAAAAAATTGTTCCACAAAAACTTTTCAAGTCGTTTTTTATCTATTATGACATCTCGTGGTGCTACATATGTTAAAAACGGTATATGATTATATGATAACATATATTACCTTTTTATGGATGCTTGTGGTTATTGTAATGATATATTGACTATACTCATGTTATTTTTCAGGTTTGGTGATTTGATGATGTGTTGAAGGTTTTACAATCCAGTGGAATGCATATGGATTGTTATTTTCTGATAGGTGGTCCCAAAATAATATATACCATTGATTAATTCTGTACAGACTGATAAGACATGAGAAAAATAGGACATGTGTTAAAATTATTTAATGTTCACAATGTTATGTGTCAACCTATATTTCATATCGATAAATTTTTGTGTTGACCATTATTCATGTCCATAAAATTATTTATGGATGTTGTTTGAAGTCGATAAGTTTACACGAGTAACTTCTTTAATGTAATTTACATAATTTGTGAACCTATTTATAGATATACATGTTTAAAATTTTATAATCCCATTTTCATGCTTTCTAGTTCGAAGTTTATACTCTCATGGATCCTGGATGATTATTGATGACATTGAACTATTATGAATCTTGTCATTTTTTACGACATTGTTTATTTTGTGATACATGTTTATGATCTATGAAATACTGGTTTTGAATATCGTATTTTATGATCATTATATAATACCCTTATACTATTTTTATTCTCACATATTATCACTAAATAATATCTTCTATGTTTACCCTTGTCGACCATCTCATCTAACCCTTTATTATGTTTTCTTCCCCAAGATTAATGAAAGGTTTTATGTTCGGTATATCGAATAATGGTTTAATGTGATAATAACTTTATGGGTAATGTCGAAGATCCATTATGAAATAATATGTTTTATTGAATTACAGTATAAAGAAAATATGTCATTGTGGTTATGGTATAGATCATATTGTTATGTTATGAATATTCATACAATATGATGTACTATTTATGTATGAAATGTATGGGTCGATATAAACGATCCATCAATGCCTCTGTCTTTCCTAATCATTATTTGAGTATAATTGTACTTTTTTTCATTCCTATTCGAGTAATCCAATTTTTATTTATTCAAGTGAATTTTTGAATATACAGCCTAATATCCCATTTTGAAAACATATACTTTATAAATTACATTTTTCAGAAATAAATACAATTTTTTATGAAAATGTAATTTTGTTTTTCTTACAAAATGACTTTAATCAAACCCATTCAAATAAATTAATGAGTTTGATTTTTTCTCTTACCTCTACCTGTAATGGCTTCGACATATAAAAATGAAACTCGAATTTTTAATGAATAAGTTCCTTATTTATAAAACTAAATATAGAAAATATATACACTATATCATTTGAATTGAACCATTATATGTTATATCCTATCAGATTCAAATGAACATTAAGCATCATGACAATAGATAACATTTTCATTGAATAGTGATCATATGATTAGTATATATTATGGGTTATGATAAAGTCTTATTGACACAGACAAAATATGTGATGGCCTCAACCAGTAGGATCCTATTATATGAATCCCTTTTGTATAAATTCCAGGGGAGATAAAATCTCTTGAATTTTTCTTTAAACAACATTAAGAAGATATCCAATGTCTAATGAATGATAAAAAACATTTATGGGATAAGTTTAATCTCATAAATATCACATCCCATCCCATGTTCATAGAACTACCCCATGGAATTATTATCATCATGCACATTACTATTAGGGTTTTTTCTACTGTAATAATGGGTTATGAGTCTGGAACAAACTAGTCTGAATATGAATATTTTATATTAACTAAAATAATTATTATATTTATTCTTCTTAAATTCTTAATTTATTATGTAATGAGTTTTATAAAAATTATATTTAAATGTGATTAAACACAAATTATATTTTTTGGGAATATGTAATTTTAAGGAAGACATTCCTTAGGATAGATTAATTTTTTTAAAAATAAATTATTTTGTAAAAGACTTATTATTAAATATTAGATATTAAATATAAATAATAATATAATTTCATGAAGTGAAAATTAAATTTTATATGGGTCAAAAGATCTTGTTAAAAAACCCCTGGAATTTTTAAATAATTGAATATTTTAATTTAAAAGTCTAATTTTACATATTTATAAAATTATTTTGATAAAATATGTATTATTTTTATAGTTAGAATTCTGAAATTATCCAACATTTATATTTTAATAATTTTATAAGTATATCAAATTTATTGGAAAAAATTAATTATCGTACAAATATGTGGTGTTTATTATGGAAACATAATTGCCAAAAACTGATGTAATAAACTCCATAAAATGTTAAAATGAGAAAAAAAACTATATTTCCCATTAAAATTATTATGTTTTTTAGGATATTTTATTAATTTTTTATATCCTTTATGAATCCTCTTGGATCAATATTATATATTACAATTTTAAAATAACCTCTCTTTAAAAATGACGCACTTATAGAGCGCATAATGTATTAATATAATTTTATCATTTCATAGAACTATAGAATAATTAAAACAACTCTTATTTTCTATAAAAAAGATCAAAAACATTGGGATGTTTTATGATTTTGATTAATTAATTTATAGAGTCAAAAACCAATGTTTGGAAAATAATAAATAACTCCCCTCACTTTTCCAATATAAACCCACCCATGATCCAATTACTATTCAATAAAAAACATTAGAGGTTAAACATAATCTTCCATTTCCTATCTATATCCATACCAAGATTCTCCCAAGCACTCAAGAAGCTCCTGCCCAATCTTTTCGAAATACCATCTCAATATAAGAGATCCTCTCATTTTATTATTTATTCAAGAACCTTATTTATGTAATATATAGTATACTTAACTTAGTATTGATGGGTTATGAATTTTTACATCACTATTATATATCATATGATTTATATGGGTTTTTAGACCCATTTTACTTTCATTAATCACTCCTATGGTCCCTTTTTTACCCTCTTTATACTGTTTAAATTATCCTATGAATTTTTCATGCTAAAATATTTTATTGTTAATACAATAACATTTCCACCCAAGGGTAATCACCTTGACATACAAAAAATTTATGGTTTTTATAATTCCATTAATGAGTCATGTAAGAAAATTTTGTATTATTATGTTTGATGAAATGAGATCCTATGTTCAATGCTCTATGTGGTACACTTATTCATGTCCATAACTTGAAAGTAATTAGTTCTCCAAGAACTATATTTCACTAAAATACATTATGTTATATTTAAGTTTCATGAGATTCCATGTATTGGATTAGGGAGTAAACATAATCCCTTACGAGACCTTTTCCACCATGCAGTGATGTCTTAGAAGTTATCTTTAACCTATGATTATGATGTCATGTCGAATGTTGTTTCTATATTCCCATGTGCTTTTTATATTATCATGTTGTATGATTCATAATTGTTAAAGACTATGATTCTCATCCCTTTTATGTTTCATATAAATTCGTATTTACTAAAAAGTAATAATTTAATCATGATATGCTTTTTTATTCCCTTACAGGGATTTATAGCTCACCTATTTCTTATATATATCCCCAGTCTATCCCATGCACATTTAAGAGAAATTTAATTTTATTAAATAATAATTAATTATTCGATATATTTATTGTATCCATGTATCATATTGATGTGATACGTACCTAGTTCACAAACTAGACTAGGATTAATGAGATTTTGGGTTGTATGAAGTGGTATTTTATTTAATAAATCATGAAAAAAAATACTTTAATGACAAGGTTTTCCATATTTTGTATCAGATGATGTTATAGTTATTTTGGTTATTATTATTAGATTACCCTAGATAATTATGTACATATATGAATAAACATAATAAAAAATCACAAAATGTTTTTATTGTATATATTTAGTGGTGTTAAAGAAATTGAATCCCTGTATGGAAACTATTGGAGGAAGTGGCTCTAATATTGATGTATCTAGGGTTAACACCCCTAGAAAATGTATTGATAATGACTCGATCAAGACCTATTTCTAAAAAATCAACCTATTTGTACAACTAATTTACCACTCTGGACGGATATGATTTGGAAAATTCACAATCTCATCAAAAACCATTATTAATGTAAAAAATTCAAATTAGATATTATATTAGTAAATATATCATGAATAACAGAGATTAATTCTTATACATTTTTATATTAAGGAATATACATAATTTATGAGTTATCCCACAACTGATTATAGTTTACTTTTTATGTGTATAATAGTTAAAAAAATACCCTAACCTGATTTTCACTTCAATCAAGTCAATGGTAGGAAATTATATAATATAAACCAACAACTAGTGTGAGGGACAAGGCTTATACTAATGAAATGAAATTCCCATCACATTGGGAGTAGGAATCTTGAAATTTATGGCATTACATTCTCAATTTACTTAGGTATTGAATAAAAAAACATGAATTTGGAGGAATACCCAAAACCCCATAAGAAAAAAGTTGAAATTCATACCTCTATGTGTAGAATGACTCTAACATTATGTGAATCCTATGATACCTTAATTATAGAAAAATGTATCTGATTAATTGAAAATATATTCTCCATCTGTCAAAGTTCTGAGCAGGAGATGATCATACAAGTAATTTATCACCTGGATATAGAAGTTGATTAATGGAATATGATTGTCAAGAATTGTATATGATAGTGGATTTTTATGTTTTGGATTGAATGGAATTATTAAAAATGTTTTTTGAAAAATATTTTATTTTCACCCACTAAAAAAATGAAGAGGGACTTCCTCGCCCATGACTAGAATAATGATGAATATACCAAGGTTTATAAGGAAATGTTCACAATACTTTCATGATATACTTTCATATTTTTCATTACCCCCAATGAAAAGATGACGAGTTCTTTGGTGGATTGAATTTGATTATATGAAAATTCTTATCCATTAAATATTTTAACATGTATAAGAAAATTAGTTGATGTGTCCACAATGGTGAAATTTAGAACAGTAAATCTTAAGGATATCATAGGTATAAATTTAGAAATTCATGTTTAAATTTGAAAATTATATATAGAAATATAATGGAGGAATAAAATCTAAACATCCCATTTTTCAGTGATTTTGGAATAAACAACCTTGAGATTTCATGACAGGGAAGATGAAATACTTTAGATATGAGATTGAAGGGAAGAAAATAGAATTTTCTTATCGAAGAAACCCACCAATGTGAGGGAATGAAGGGATGATCTAGTCAACCCTTCACCAATGGTCCAATTGTCTAACATTAAATAATAATGACATAATTTGATTCAGTTCACTATTCCAAGTATTGAGTATGTCAACTGATGACAACAACCCCTAATGCCTATAGAGAAATATTGACCTTAGGCCAACAAAAATGTAGCAGTTGATCCAAAAAATGATGTGGTTTCTTGTATTTTTGTTATCAATTTGAGAATAGAAAACATGGATTTTTTATTTTTGTTCTTTTCATTCCTTCATATCTCATATGTTTACATTAACTATACAAACACCACCACAAATCATAGAAGTGGATCTATTTGTGAAACCCGAAAATGGTGAAATTATTACATCCCAATTATATAACCCCTATCCTATTAAAATTAGCATGATGAAAATTCCATTAAACATTGTGATACTCCCATTAGTGGAATTTGATGATATTCAATTATGGATAAGATTTTATTATATAGAGCGAACAAAAAAATCGAGGGAAAGAAATCAATGTCCATATCCCAAATCACCCTCCATTGTGATACATGTTAAAGGAGTTGGATATATCATCATTAGTAACAAATTAACCAACATGGATATTATTTCTATGTGAGTAATAATATCTATCCCATATGATTCTTATTAACTAAAATATCATCCTTGAAGACATTCCAATTATTAGGGATTATACTGATGTGTTTCCCAAAGAATTTTCTTGTATTTCCCATATTTGAGAGGTTGAACATAAATTGATCATATAACTGGTGATTTTATAATATCCCAAACTCCATATATAATTGTTTTTATTTAACATGGGGATATGGAGAAGAAAATATAGGTAAATATGGACAAATGGGTTTATATGTCCAAAATATTTAACAAGGGGTAAACATGTCCTCTTTATCAACAGGATGGGTTGGTAAATTATCTTCTGCATTGATTATCATGAGATTATAAATATCATGATAATGAAAATTTATCCTCTTCCATGAATTGATGAATTATTCTATTAGCTGTGTAGATACTAAAATTTATCTATGATTGAACTTTGGATGGGATATTATCTTGTATAGGTGAAGAAGGATGATATCCCCAAGTCTAATTTTCATATGAGGTATGAGCTCTTTGAGTTCATAGTGTGGTCATTTGGACTCAATAATGATCCAATAATATTCATGTATTTGAATAATATATCATTTAGGGATTAACTAGAAAAAATTGTGGTAGTATTTATTGATGATATTAATATATACTTTAATATAAAGGTGGAATACGAGGATCATTAAATACTATACCGAGGACCTTGTGGAAGTAAAATATGTATCAATAGTACCATAAATTTGTGTTCAGGTTAGACCAGGTAACATTCATGTGGAATGTCATCACCATAAAATGTATATCTGTGGACTATTAAAAAAGGATACGATTGGAGGCTTACAAATACCAAGCTCTATGATAGATATTTACAGTTTCCTTGGATTATAAAGTTATTATCAATAATTTTTGGTAAAAATTGTAATGATTTTAAATACCCCCAGACAATTATTACATATTACAGATTTAATTTTTTCTTAAATAATAAATGTGCGGAAATTTTTAAAGAGATATATAAGAGTATAACCATTGCACATATACTCACTTTACCCACTAGTGGGAAATTATTTGTTATCTATAGTGACACATATAAAAATTTATTGGGTTATTTACTCATGAAAATTGAATAATTGATATTATATGCCACTTTCCAACTAATGATAAATATGAATAACTACTAAACATATGATCTAGAATATTCAATAGTGATCTGCACATTAAATATTTAGAGACATTTTTATTACTAGGAGATGTGTGATATATATACAAACAATAAAATCGTCAAGTATGTATTCATATAAAAGAAGACTAATATTGACAATGGAGGTGGTTTGACCTGAGCATGATTATGATTGTTCAATTCCATACCATCATGGGAATGAAAAAAAAGGGGAAGATACACATAGTAGAATGGATCTCCCACCTCCCCTTCTAATGAGGATTGCAGTGGATCCAATACAATTGGACATAAAATGGATGGATATGGTAATAATAAAATATATTTATCCTACATTGCTCAAATAACTACTCAACCATCCATTATTTATAGGATCAAGGTGGATCAAAAAATGAATCGATACTGAAGAAGGTAGATAATATTCGAGAGATAAACGTTCTTGTAGATGAAGATATAAGGTTTCGAACCTTGATATGAGGGTCATCAAAACCATAACTGATTAGAGAATTTCTAGATTACATTTACAGCTCATCCTTCTCTAATAATTCCAAAAGTACAATTATATATAGATATATGAAGCAAAATTCATGGTGGGGTAACATAAAGAGAGAGGTTGTAGAGTTTTTATCTCTATGTGTAGGATTCTAACAAGTCAAAGATCAATGATATAAGTCTAAGTGTATGATTTATAATAGTATAGAAATAAAAAGAAAAAATAAAAAATGGATTTTTTTTCATTACTACCCAGGACACATAAATGAAAAAATGAAATCTGTGTTGGAATTGATTTCCCTAACAAGTTAGCTTATTTCATTTCTATCAAGGAATATTTCTCTCATGAACTACATTCCAAGATATTTTTGATCGATATAGTACTATGTTTTAGCACTAAATATCACCCTCATACAAATGTTATGTATAAATGGAAATTTCCAAATCTATAGGGTATTCTATGATCAAGTTCAATGGATTTTCAAGGATACTATGTAACAACTGGGCCCTGCCCACCAGTTGCCCCGCAGACACGTGGTCTCCACCCTAGGGCCCATCCACCTGCCCGAACGGGTCATATGACTACTGATTGTCCTCGCAGGCCAACTCATGTCCTTTCCAGTGTTCTTTTTCCTTACTCGCACACACCCTGGGAAACCTCCCAGAAGGTCACCCATCATAATCACTACTACAGGCCAAGAAAACTTAACTACGGAGTTCTAATCAAACAGGCTCATGAAAAGGAAGGTACACCTTGTTGACATGAGTTACATAATTTAGTAATTTGTCCCTTTACCATTAGAGGGTGTTACAATCATCCCCCTTTTGAGCACAACATCCTCGTTGTGATCCCTACATCTCAACCCATGCAGTGCACCACACTTAAGGCTGGGTTTCTCCATTGATACCAAATGTGATAACTGGGTTCCGGTGACAGCACATACACCCCCACTTAACATGGTTGTCGGGTCCTAGCCAACCAGGTACCACTATTTTCCCCATAGACATGGGGTCCCCACCCTAGGGGCCACTCACATGCCCGAATGGGTTATCTGACTAATGACATGTAACGACTAAAACATTCGTTAATGGAATTTTCTATTTATCTAATTTAATGTTTATTATGGTTATATAAAATTTGAAATTCATTGGTTTTATATTTCTTGATTTTAAAATACTGTTATGAATTTTGATCGTTGGAAATATAGCCGTTGAACAGTGATCACAAGATTATTATAAATATAGGGCTTTAACAAGACCAATTTACTTAGACAAAGGAAGGGATGGCCTCATCCTATAGACTTTCCCCATACGAAGCCTGTTTTTCCAAGCTCAGAAAGGAGGTGGCATCATTGCGCTTTGCTCTTGACCAAGCCCAAGCTGAGCTCAAACATGTTATGCTTGAGTGGAACCGACTACGGGGAAGTGGAAGTTAATAGAGATTACCACCCGAGTGATACAATCTGATTCACCACAATTGTGTGTCACCATCGCACACCGTACCTTTCGGTATTATTCGGGTGTTATAAGGGGTTGTGTAACAATACCCTAGTACTATGACTATGTACATTATTTTTGTATAATGAATGTGCATCCATTTTATTAATGTTACTTTGTAAATAGTTTTTAGAGCACCAATTGTATTTTTCGTTAATATTCAACTAAGAAACATATATTGATGAATTAATGAATTTTTTAATTAAGTAATATTTTAATAAAATATTATTTTAATTACATTAATTTTTATTAAATATAAATTATCATATAATTTTATGAATTCAATTGTAATTTTTATTAATGTCTGAAAGTCGTTTTAGTTAAAAAAAACATGAGTTTGAGATAAATGTCAGTTTTTATGTTATATGTAAAAATTCACATATTTAGAAAATTATATAGAAAAAATTAATATTATTTTTTTAACCATGATGTCGAAATTATCCAACAGTTAATTCTTCATAATTTACTGAGATAGTCGAATTTTTGGAAAACAATTAAATACTGTGTAAATATATAATGTATTTTATGACGTCATAATGACTCAATAGTGATGTAATAAAATAATATGAAAATAATGATCGGTTTATATTTGTTTTAGAATTAAAATAATGTGATTTTATATTTGTTTTATTTATTTTACAAAGATTTAGTGGACCCTCCAAGACTTATAAAACATTTTTCATTTTTATATTGTTTCCATTGAGAGTGTGACTCACCTCCACATAAGAAACCCTATGATTTTATGATTTTCGGCCCTTTTCCGTATAAAATATTGTTTTCCAATCCCCTTTGGCAAAAAACATGGGATGGTTTGTGGTTTTGAATAGTTTAATGTGAGGTGTCCCAAACCTAAATAATAAATAATTTTCTCTCCTTTCCTATATAAACCCACACATGCTCTAACTTCTTCTTCACTCAAAGCCTTTGGAGATCGTCCAACCTCTACCCTCCTTTCCCTAGAATCCTCTCAAGGTGCCCCAATATCCCATGAAGCCTCTCTTATGCCTCTCCCAAAATTTTGGGATCACACTTCCAAGAAAGGTATTTCTTCCTTTCTCATTTTTGTTTAATGTTTTTATGTTTTTATGCCCGTTTTTTCAATTAAAAATGTTGGGGTATGATTTGACCACCCCCATACTATCCTCTTTATGTTTGGATGATGTGAAACCCCTTTCTCTCTAATTAATTTCTCCCATGTACACCAGTTACCATGCCGAAATTCTTTGATGGATTTCTCTCTCGTATTTTACATCCAAGTAATTCTTTTGTATTATTCATCTAAATTCAATTATGTTTATTGGTACATGTATCTATATGACCCCATTACTATCAATTTAATGTATATATGATGATACACCATTTCTCTCTCATCAACCATTTTTTATGAGTTCTTATTTCACATCGTTATGCAGCCGAAATTGCGCTATGATTTTCCAAGCCAATGTCATTATGTAGTGAATACCATGACCATTTCTCTATCAAGGGTCTTATCCTTTATGAATATTTACATATTGATTATAAATCTTCATGTATGTATTACACATCCCTTTATTGTGGAATAAATTATGATGATTGATTCTATGTTTTATGATCCATGTGGCACACTTATGCATGAAATGAAATGTTTAAGAAGGGTGTGCCCTGATAGTGCTCCAATGCATTGGGTAAATTATTGTTTCATGATAATTCTTGTTAAATGGGTGTTGACTCATGATAATTCAAGTGCAACAAGGTTTTACACATGCTTCATGTTCAAGGATGGGTTACTCATGCTCCATGTGCAATGAGCCTTGGCTCATGCTAATTCCATGTTAACTGTTGTTGCCACATTTCCAAGTTACGATTATCAGGATTCATCATGACATTATGTTCATGTTTCTATTGTTCTCCGTTGATATTACTATTTTCTAACATATATTGTATTCTTCATGTTATTTGATGTTTTTTCACTTTCAAGGATTTATAGAACATGCTTTTTTATGCATGTCCACATGTTATCCCTTGAAATGCTAAGTAAGAGGTAATGTAGTGGTCATGTAAAGGATGTTTTCAATAAAGAGGTTGTCTGTTTTCAATTCTAAGTTGTTATGTCATGTTCCTAAGCTATAAAGACACTAGAACCCTCGATCTACTATGTAGTATTAATTTAGTATTTAATGTAATAAATCAGATTTAATTGTTTAATAAAAAGTAGGGTTGTTATTTAATAGTCGCCACTAGCTAACACATGTCCTTTCTAGTGAGCTTTGTCCTCACTCACACACACCATGTGAAACTTCCCAAAAATCAACTCATCTTGATCACTAATACAGGTCAAGCATGCATAACTGTGGAATTCTAATCAGGTAGGCTCTAGAAAATGAAGGTTCACCTTGTTTCCATGATTCATATCATTTAGTTATTTTAACCCTTTATCATTTGGGGGTGTTACAATCACCCCCCTCCTTTAGAGCAGAATGTCCTTATTGTGGGCCCTACCTCACAAATCGGGCAGTGCATAACACTTAATGGTGGGTTCCTCCTATGATACCACTTTGTCAAAACCTATCTCTCATTGCACGTTCCATGACTACCCCAAGCCTGTCTTCCATAGGCCAAGGGCTTGTGACTTGCACCGAAAGGAATTTTCCCTAAAATAGGAAGTCATTTTCTTTAAACCTATACAAACACACAGTCATAGAACACAACGAGAAGAAACTGTGAAGTAAACTTCTATAGTAAAAGGGCGCTGAAAGATAAAGGGGTTGGAATTCATCCCCAACATTAAAGGTACAAGTAAAACTAAAAACACAATACAACTGAAAGAAAAAGGAAAATAGCTAATAGGTTGTCCTCCGAGATTCCTACCTGAAGGGTAGGTACAGATCACGTCCTCAGCACTCCATGCTCATCCATCTCCTCTACATCACGTCAAGATGAATTTTTCACCTCCCAGTACCATCCAATCCTAGATCCCTCATCCTTGATCAATGTTATACATCGTCTGCACAAGACACAACATCGTGCGGGTGAAGCCCGTGCAGGGGTGAGTATAACGATACTCAGTAGGGACCCCGAGACCCCGAAGGTCTTCGGATGTTCCATAATGAAATACCACAGGGTAAAACCACAATGGTAGTTTACCACACAGGTATAGTACCACGTAGCATAACCTCAATCATAAGAACAAGGTAAACACATCTCACAAATAGCCTCGGCTTAATCTAGGATTTTAGTGAAGTATAGAAATACATATGATTATTCGTGAAGGTAGATCATCATAATCTGTAAGGAGGCACTAGTTCTGGATATACAGAGTTTGACCCACACATTATTTAAAGGTAATAACCCACACAATGAACCACACATGATCCAACCCGCCTAGAGTTGATAGGTATCTAACCCTCACAGACACACACAGGATCTGAACCTCACAATATCGGTATGTGCTGACCCACAAAGGATCGCTATGCACTGACCCACATAGGATCTAACCCATACTAGATTTTTATACGTTGTCCCACACTGGATTGTTGAGTGTTGAACTCCGTATGATCTGTCTCCTACCAATGCCTCACTAACAGCAACAAGATTTCTCGCACCCTGTGCACTTGAGTTCCAAAGAATCTGACCTCAAGAAATTAGTCCTTCTTCGACTATCACTACGAATAACAAAAGAGTAACCCAAATGACCACAATATCTTAAGGGTTTCATCGCGACAGATGATGCGTCAATCAGACGCCTGGTCTGTGAGTTATAAGTGTTTTAGCTTCGGGGGCCCGGTTGGATTTGGGATCGATCCAACCCGACCATAATCAAACTATCTCCAAAACAAAACATGATTAAACTAGAAATACCATCTGGATACAAGGATCCCAATGTTATAGATTCTTCATCAAACGGAAATTCGGTTCTCATGATATGGCCCCTTTACATTATGTACACACTCTGTTTTCTATTGAGATTACATCGTGCTTGTATATATCTATGTGCTTGGTCTCTGTTGGTTTATAGTTAAAATGGAAACACCTTATAGTTTTAAGGAATATATCTTCTGGTGCTTATCTCCATCCCCATTCCTATGGAAGGCAAGCTTGGGGTAGTCACGGCACCGGCCCCGGGGGACGGGTCGTGAGAACACCGCCTACGTCAGACCGAACCGGGCTACCAAACATAACAGGGCCCCAGACCTTAACCAGACCACCGCCCTCGGCAAGGCTACCACCCAAGACCCATCACTATCCTTGAATGGGCTGCCGCCCTCGAATGGTCCCCCGCCCTCGACAGGGTCGCCGCCCTGAGTCGGGCTTCCGCCCTCCCCCGGGTTGCTGCCATTTGAGTCGGGCCGCCATCCTCAGATTCGACCCGCCATCCTTAGAGTGGGACACCACCCTCAGATCCGGGCCACCACCTTAGAGCGGGCCACTACCCTCAGAGTCGGGCCCCCGCCACCGAAGCAGGCTGCCGCCCTCAGACTAGGTCGCTACCTCTGGACCGGGCAGCCTCCCTAGCGAGCCACCACCCAATGTGGGACGGGCCACCTTTGCTGGCTTTCCCACCTGTGATCCGGGCAAGGCCTCGGCCCAGACTAGACTGGGTTGAGGCAGGTTAGTCTGACTGGGTCGGACCGGACCTGGGCCCCACCAGGCCCAGAATCACATAAAGGGCCATATCATGGGAACCAGACATCCATTTGATGAACCGTCTATTGTTTTCGGATCCTTGGATCGATACATTCATTTTGGTATACTCTTCTTGAGATTTGTAGATGGTTGAAGTATTTCCTGTTTGGATTGAACGTGAATCCCACCAGTCCCCCGAATATAAAACGCTTATAACTCACAGACCGGGCATTTGATTGACGCACCGCCTATCACGTTGGATCCCTTATGACATAGAGGTCTATTTGGTTACTTCTTTTTGGATCTTAGTGAAGGTCAAGGTAAGACTGATATCTCGAGGGAAAATTATACGGAACACGAGCACACTAGGTGCGAGAAATCCAGTGGCCAACAGTGAGGCAGAGGTTGGAGATAGATCATGTGGAGTTCAAAGATCAGAGATCCTCTGTGGGTATGATCATATGTGGATCAGTGCTCAGCAATCCTATGTGGGTCAATGCATACCGGTCCTTTGTGGGTCAGATCCTGTGTGGGTCATTCGTGGTTAGTTACTTATCGACTATGGGGGGTCAGATCCTATGTGGATCATTGTGGGGGTTAGTACTTATCAATACTGTGTGAGTCAAACTCTTTATGGTCAGAAGCAGTGCCTCTTGACCAAATAAGTTGGTCCAGATTTGCAACAAATCATTTGTACATCTATACTTCAATGAAAACCATGCATGAGCAGAGACTCTTTGTGAGATGTCTTTACCTTGTGCTTGTGATTTTGGTTATGCTGTGTGGTACTATACATGTGTGGTAAACTACCTTCATGGTGTTACCCTGTGTTTTTTCTTTGTGGAACATTAGGAGACCTTCGCGGTCTTGGGGTCCCTATTGTGTATCATTATAATTACCCCTTGTTGGACTTCACCCACACCTTGTTGTGTCTTGTGTATATGATGTTTATCATTGATCGAGGCTGAGGGAGCCAAGACTGGAAGTTACTCAGAGGTGGATCCTTTGGAATGACGTGACATAGAGGAGATGGACGTGCATGGAATGCTGAGGAGGTGATATGTACCTACCCTTCAGGTTGGAACCTCTGAGGACGACCCAATAGTTCTTTTCCTTTTTCTTTCAGTTCTATTGTGTTTTCAGTTTTACATGTACCATTACATTTGGGCTTTTATTTTGACCCATTTTACTTTCAGCACTCTTTTACTACAATAGTTTACTTCATAGTTTCTTCTCGTTGTGTTCTCAGACAATGTTTTTGTACAGGATTAAAGGCAATGCCTTCCCATTTTAGGAAATACGCCTTTCGGTGCTAGTCTCTAGTCCCTGGACTATGGAAGGCAGACATGGGGTAGTCACATCATGGGCACTAGGGGACGGTCGTTACATGCTAGGATCAACACCCTCTCATAAAGGAGTTATCATATAACAACAATTTACTTATAGCATTAAAATGGAACCTTATGAGGCTTTATATGGGAAGAGGTTTCAGACTCAAACATGTTGTGATGATGTTAGTGAATCGAATATAATGGGATATGATCATATCTAATAGATAATATAAATGCCTTAATCCAATCTGTGTCATGTGAAATATGAAAAAAATCAGTAAAATATATATTAATATATATAATCACTAAATTGATCTAGATTTTGAGGTTGGTGACAAAGTGTTCATTTTTATATCACCATGGAATAAATTCAGGATGGTTTTGAATAAGAGAAGTCCTTATACAAGATACAACAGAACCATTGATTTCCTCAATCACATTGGATCTATGGAATATTATCTAGCACTCACACCTAAACTATCTCAAGTACATGATGTGTTATACATATCCCTCTTAAAAAAGTACATACCAGACTCCTCACAGATATTAAATGTCTAGGTTACACCATTAGAGTATGATATTTCTTATGAGTAGCATCCTGTGATGATATTAGATTATAAAGTTAAATTTTAATGAAACAAGAAAACTCACCTGGTCAAAGTGCTATGGTAGAACCAGCTGTTTGGGGAAGTGATATGGGAACTAGAAGAGGATATAAAATAGAAGTACCCATATTTGAATTAGTTTATAAAATTAATAGTTAGAATGGACATTTTTGAATGGGGAATAATGTAATGATCTGAACATTAAAAAAAATGAAAATCCCCTTTTCAATGAATTTGTTCCTTATTTCTATAATAAAAATATATAAAACACAAACACAACATTGATTATATTGGACCTTTATATGTTCTATCCAATCAAACACAAATGAAAATTATGAATCAATATTTTTTACAATGTAATTATTGAATATTGATCCTTGATTAGTATATATTAAAGGTTATGATAAAGTAATATTAACATAGAAAAAAATGTGATGGCCTTGCCTACTAAGATCATACACTATGAAGCCCGTTTATCAAAGCTTCTAAGGGAGATTAGCTATGTGGGATTTTAACTTGATGAATTCCAAGATGATATATAATCACTAAAGCATCAGTGAAACCATTTATTGTAGAAGTTTGATCTTATCGATATCAAGACCCAAACGATGTTCTCTGAACCACCCCATGAGAATTAAATTGTCGTGTTCCATACCCTTAGGATGTTGTTTTGTGTAATATGGGGTTATCTCACTTGAATCGAACAATATGCATATGCATATTTTATTTTATTTAAAATAATGATTAGATATTTCCTTATTATTTTTCTTTAAAAATGACCATGTATAGAGTTTGATAAAAAATTATTTTATTACAATAAAACATGAATTTTATTTTTAGGTAATATGAAATCTCAATAAAGACATTTCTTTGGATGAATTCATAATTTTTTAAAAAAATTATATTTTATTAAATTATTATTATTAAATAGTGTATATGAAATATATATGATTATATATGTTTACAAAGATAAAATGTAAATTATACATGGGTCATCAAATAATTATTATAAAAAATAGTATCATTCAATAAATAGAGATTTTAATTTAAAATTGTAATTTCTCTTATTTAGATAATTATATATAGTTTAAATATTTGTTTTCTATTATGTAATAATAATTAACCAAAAGAGATGTAATATGTAATATAAAATGAATCCACTACTAAATCAATATTTCCCCTTTTAAATATTTTTTAGGTTATTTTATTACATTTATAAACCATTTATGAATCCTCTAGAACCTATATTATATTTTATGGTTTTAAAAAAAAAATTAGTAAACATGAATCATATACACATCAACATGGGTATGATTTTAGCCAACAGGCTTACACCCAAGTGGCATAGTCACTTACTTTTCATCAAAATGACCCATGATCAAATCTTAGAAGGGGAATAATTCCTCGGTTACTGTAGTGAAACTATATTATCACTTTAGAAAGTCATGTAGTAGAACTTTAATTGCTGATGCACTGTAGTAGTGGGTACTGTAGCTGCACGGGTACTACGGAAGGACTATTCACCGAAGTCCCATTTGGGCCACAAAATGGGATTCCATGCCTTGTATTTCAGAAATTTTACCTTGGGCCTTTTGGATATGTAATGGATCTCCCTTTACCCATATGAAAAGAGGTATTTTCATTAGGAATAAAATGAGGATTCGACCCCAACCTTTAAAAAAACAAAGGCTATTATTTTAAAATTCTTTATTGATGAAATTATAAAATAATAAAAACCACTCCTAATTCTAAGAAACATTGGGAAAGAAACTATAAGGTTTGTGGATTTTATTAATTTATTTTATGAATTAAAAAATTTATGTTTAGAAAATATAAATGATCTCCCCTCAGTTTCTCTATATAAACCCGCACAATTTCCCATTACTCATCACACAATACCACTATATAATAATTATTATCTTCCATTTATACTCTATTTCTCTCCCATGGTTTCATCAAACTATCAATATTCTCCTCCCATGATTTTGGAAAGGCCTTCTCAAGTTACGGGAAACTTTAATTCTCATCTTATTTCAAGTAACTACATTATTTAAGAACTTTTGTCTTCAAATTCATGTTTATGGTACATGCTTTTTCGTACCCCTATTACCTCCCTTATGATTTTATATTGATTAATAACCCATTTTACTCCCATTAATCTATCCCCCAATTCATTGTGTAACCCAATTATTATGCTAAAATTATCGTATGATTTATTCATTCCAAGACTTTGAATTGTGAATACCATTACCATCTCTACTAGATGGTATTGACCTTGGAATACTTATCATTATTTGATTGTGAAATTCCATTTATGAATTCCGTAATCCATTATAATGGGGTTAAATTTTATGATATATGATAATATGATGAATAATCAATGTGGAACACTTATCCATGTACCTTCTACGAATGCAAAAGTTCTGGCCAAAATTATACAGTGCTCGAATTATTTGGGTAATGTTTTTTTCTTATGATACATCATGTTTGGGATTAGGGGGTAATCCTAATAGATTATGTTACATTTTAAACCATTTTGTGATGTCTTGATAGTTATCCTTGGCCTATATTCATGATGTAATGTTCAATGTTATTTCCATTTTTCCATGGTGATATTTTTCTATCAACTTGTATGGTGACTCATTGTTTAGGATCTTCATTCTCATACCGATTAGGTCCCACTAAAATTGATATTTACTAAAATGTAATACCTTCATCATGTTATACTTTATATATTCCCTTTCCTCGAATTATAGATCACCCATTTCTTATGTATGTGCCCTGGTTATCGGGCATCGTTTTAATATTGGTAGAATTTTTGAGAATTTTAAGGAATTTTTCATTAATTTTTTTTGTATATATGTATCAAGTTGATCTGATATATATGAAATTTCCAAAATACTCGTGGCTTCACGATATCCTAGGTTGTATTAGGTGACATTTTATGTAATAAATCATGAAATAAAATTTTTTTAAGAAAAGGTTTTTCATACATTTCAAATCATTCTTCGCACTTCTAATACCACATATGTTAAGATTCTTGAGAAATAAAATTTCAAATCTCCAAATCCATAAATGTTGGTGTTTAAAATATTTAGGTAAGTGTTTCTAAGCATACTTTTTCAATCAAAATATGATTCTTTATCTTAAAAATGTATCAAATCATCACTAATTTTTCTACAATTATTAAATTTATGTAGTATTTTAATATAATTGAACAATTAAAAATTTTGGATAACCTATTAACTCTCAGAAAACTGTCCTCTCTAATAAATTATTATATCAACGTATTGGTTTTTAAAATATTGTCTTTTAATTAATCTTTTCAACTAAATTTTCCAATAATTATTTTTGAATATTAAAAAAATTATACATAATTAATTATTTATGTATTATCTAGTTTCTATTATGAAATCACATATTTTATATTTTATAATTATTTTTTAACAGTTTCCAAAAACATCGCTAAGTATGGATATTTTATACAAACTACGCGAATAATGATGTTCTAATGAATTTATTTCTTTTATGGGTATTCTTAAAATCTTGTTTTATGATAGAATATAAAATTAATACTTTTTTATTATATTATTATGATTATGGAATGGAGATCTATCCATTAAAAATATAATGTAAAAGTAAACCAACATGTTTATTTATAACTCTATGAATCATCCTTTTGGGGATGGTTTGGGGATGTGGGAAATTTGGAATCCTATTTAATGTAATTAATTTTCGAATTTTATGGAACATATTCGTTGACTCATCTTGAGTTTATTAAATTTTTCATCAAATACCATTAAAAATTAAAATATACCTAACATGTTTGTAGATTATGTACTGAATGATATAAAAATGATCTATGTAAACTATATCACATTTTGTAATGAACAAAACATGACAATAATATATACTATTAAGGGAATAAACATTTAATTTGTTCCAAATTGATTATATAATTAATATAATTTTGTAATTCAAGATGTTAATTGACTTATGACACAAGTCAAGACTCGATATAAGGTGTTTCTTAACTCATGATATTTTCATTACGATATATTACATATTCATTGTCTATGTTATACAAATATTAAGTCTGTGATGACATAAAATTATATTATGTTATATTTACATTTTTTTTGATGGGTTCACATTTTTTAAACATAATCATTTCATTTATTAATTATCACTTTAATTTTATGGTCTTTGTAAAGGTTTCTTGTCTCCAATTTCCATCCTTGGGATATATTTTATATTGTGCACCATGTTATCTATTATATTATGTTCTTACTCACCAGTGAATATATTTTTGTATAATATTATTTTTAATTAATGGATTTTATGTATCTTTATAATGTTATAACTTTTTGATGAAATTTGATTCTAAATTTTCTAATGATGTAAGGGTTTTTTAATTAATCTCACTTTAAATTAGGATTACATATGCTAAATTTATATTTGGTCAAATTATACAATTGGTATCTCATCATGAAAAAACATTAGGTCAAGTGTAGTTATTTGTTTATAAGTAAATGTATTCATTCTGTTCCACCCCCTTGGTACATAAATCCCTCAAATGGTTCATTATAGGAAAATAAAACATTATTTCCCCTATTTTGGTTGGAAGTATATCTCTTCCATAACTAAATTATTTATTTTGTTTTAATAATCTTGTATTCCAAATCAATGACAACAAAATTTAATGTTATTTACAATGAATATATATATATATAATTTTAAGAGGATTGTTTTTTAATATTTTCCAAAAAAATTCATTTTTTACATTCATTAGAATAGTGTAAAGATAATATATTTTTAATTATTTTCAAGTTGAACAAATTTCTTCATAATATTGAAAATTGTTTAGGATTTAAAATATTTTCGGATTTTTGTGGTTATATAATGTAATATATATTCCCATTATTCTACAAAATTTTAAAATTAAAAGGGTAATTTTATCCAAAATGTTTTGAAAGGGATTTCACTCCACTAATGTAAATTATTATCTCCCACTATATTTTATTAAATAAACATCATTCATTTTCAAGATTCTATTATTGTAAATTTTATTGTTTATATTATTTTAATGGTCTTATTTTAAATTTATATAAAGATACATAGATGAAATTTATAAATTTTTTATAAAATTAACAGAAATTATTTTTCAAAATTTCACTTTCTTTTTCCTCTCTATTTTCCAAAGGACATGTCTTTACTATAATGATTTAATTTTTGAGGAATTAGTGGTCCTCGTTATATATATGTTCATTATTAACATTTATTAATTCTAAATATTTTCTAGTATTTAATTATCCATATAATCATTTCAATATACTATTTAATTACTCATTTTATATAATTTAGATTATGATTATTTATTAATAATGATCATTATTAATTGAAGAAAACCATCCAAATATGTATATTTCTTTTTTATATGGACAACTATTGACTGCTAAGGCCTGTTGAATTTTTGGTGGGTAAATATTTAAATTTCATATATCAAATTTCCAAATATAATTCATTATTATAAGGATGATAAGTTATATATTTAATGGTCATTCATTTATATATTAAAAATAATTCTTTAGACATAGTAATTTATATTTTGGACAATACATTGGATAATAATTTTATGAATAAATAGGTCTCATGAGAAAAAATATAATTGGTATTAGTTATATATCTTACCTATTTATATATCTTGTCTTTGTGTGCGGTATTGATGGTATGATTATGATATCAGAAATTATGATTTTATAATTTTGAAATAATTAATTTTAATCCATGTGGGTAGTTATATTTTCATTTCATCCCTGGATTAATTCCCATTTCTTAATGATTAGATATGTGTAATATTATTTATTATTTATCTCCACAAGATTTTATTTTCCATAAGTATTATTCTTAGCTTCCACTATATTTTTTCTATTATTGAGGGTTTTATCTCATACACTCTATCATAGTTTATAAAGAATAATACTATTAATGGTATTTTAGAATAATATTATGAGAAAATAAATTTTTGAGATATTTTTAACAGTAATTATAAAATAATAAAATTTCAGTATATTTAAAAAAATGTCTATTAGAATTAAAAGATAAGTGTTTTTTGGTAAGGATTTCCTTAATTCCCTAAAGATATAATCCTAAAATGGTCGTACCTATGTCAGCGAATAAATAATTTCATTGACCTTGCAATTATGGAATATAAAAACTTGTTTCACATTGGATGATATCAAAACCAATATATCTTGATATATATTATGTTTTTAACAATAGATCTAGGGGTATGGGTCTAGAAACTACATTATATGAGTCTTAATGTGGTTTTTTATCCACCATTAAATGAATAACATGTATGTATCAATGTCAAGGAAGTAGGATTATACCGATTTTAAATTTTTATTGATTGGATTAGTAATTTATTATATGGTTTGAATTTTCCTTTAAATTGATTTTCTTTGGGTTTCCACTTTTCCAATTTAAAAGTGTTTTATTGAAATAAAAATTTTATATTGAAGTTTTTTTGCACTCGTTCGAGTGACAAATAATTTAGTTCACACAATAAATAAAATGTTAGGGAAAAATTATACAATTAAAATTTATTTTATGAATTAATATAAATATAATATTTGAATAAGAAATAAAATAAGTATTTATAATATTTACACATTTCTTAAAAAAAACACTCACTAAACATATATCACTACAGGATAACAGTTCCAAAATTTGGAACATATTATCCGGGAATAAAAAATTAATTATGTTTTTAGAGAAGATTTATTGTATATAAAATACAATAGATCATATCTAAAAAAATTATTTAGGGTTTAATGTTTTAATTTTTAATATGTTATAAAAAACATAAAGATGTGGTTTTTGGAAAATAATTCAAAGTAAAATTATATACCAAAAACCCCATTAGTTGTGAAAATAATTATATGAAACAAAGTAGGAGTATGTGGGGTTGAGGAAAACCATAATTGAATATTTTATACACATACTAATAACATCATTGTTCTAAAAATAAAAAATGGGTCTCAATGAAATGCATCAGTTTATGTTATCCATGATCTTAATACCCCTCTATTCCAATTACAAAAGTTCATCCTATATTAACCGTTGACAAAAAAATAACATTTTTAATATTTTTAAGTAATTTTTAAACTGGGGGTTACAAAATTATATTAATCACTCAATATTTAGGACTGATAAAAGAGGTTAATGAATTTCAATCAGAACAATAAAATGCTCACACATAAAATCTCATTAAAATTGATTATTAAATTAAAAGTGTTTCATTCATGAGTACCAAAAGAAAATATTAAAATTAATACTGTTTTAAAATAAAAATAAAATCATTATTTCAAAAACAAATTACATGGAACTAATAAAAAAAATGATTGTAACTCTAACTGAATGTGAGAAACACCATCTCAATGATATGCCACTATTTAGATCCCAATTTAGAGGAGATGAAATCATGTATAAAACTCTAATTTTATAAATATTGTCTCTATGAGGATATGGAGACCCATAATTTCTATTATGATGAGAGGAAACATATAAGTTTCTTGGTTGAAATCACTTCACCTCCCAGAAAAAACATAAAAAACATGCACCCAAGGATTCCATTTATAGGCAGAAAATCATAATGATTTTTCCAAAATAATTTTGAAATACAACTTATATAATATATTTAGATAATTAAATTGATTTATTTATCTCTGAAAGAACTATTTATTTTTTTAGTATCCTCTGGAATCCCTCCCTAAAAAATCTTATATACATTATACATCAAGAATTTGAAATATTTTCAAAATACCATGTTATATTAATAAATTCAAGATGTTTCGATTTTATCAAAATAATAATTAATTTTTGCTAGCACATGGAATAAGTTGAATTTACTTTATTCTATATTTCATTATACCATGCTTTTAAAGTCAACCCTAAATATTTTTCTCCTATTTAATTAATTATAATTTAAAAATTTTGGAAATTAGTGAACATTTATTCTTATTCATGAATGTAGTTTGGCCACATATTAATTCAACATCATCCAAGGTTATCCAAATCACCAACCTATTCAATAAAAACAATTAAAAAATTGATATTTTATTTTCCATATGTATTTAAAATTAATTAAATAAATAGAATTTTAATTGAAATATATTAATATATTTGGTAGTTATATAAAAATAATAATTTTAAATTATTCGTAGGTGGGTGGAATAATATATTAAATCACATTGAGATCAATGGTACATTGTTTTGTGGTAGACATAGTGGAGATAAATCTTGGGTATATTGTTTAAATGAACCACTCAGTGGTGATTTCTAGATCTTGATAGTGATGGTTGACAAGACAGATTATCATGGACAACCCTATTATGATGTAGTGACTTCCCTTGATTAGAATTTGTTATATCTAGTAATATTTTAGTACATTGTTAATATATACATATGATATATTTATATATAGAATTTAGAAGATGTTTTTTTATCAATTAATTTTATACTAATATTATTTCATTTTAATATGTCTTAGTGGTGGTTGTTTATAAAATCATATGTTAATATGTTTTATTAACATTTCATGTTCTATTAGTTAAAAGTGATAACACATGATATGCCTTATCAATGTTTATCACTAGCCCTGATCCTATTAGTGGTGGTCTTAGGGTGTAACACTTTTCCTATCACTACACGTGGTATGGTACTAATGGTTTCTGTCAAGTTAGAATGGTATGATATTTGTTTGGGTTCTGGATAGAATGTTTTGAGATAATTATCATGTGATTAATAGTTTGGTATAATTTGGTAATTGATGTTAATATGTCTTTAGTTCAATCATAATACTATAGAACACAATAATATTATGAATGTTGATGTATCAACTTACTAGGACTCTTCTAATATATATATAGTGTTAAAAAATCTCAAGTATCTATTAAATGATATATTCGTCAAGGAATATCCATCATGTAGTGGTCACCTATTGATTTTATTTCATTCATATGTCAGATCATCTTGATAGGATCAATCGACCAAAGATATATACTATCATAAGAGGACTTACCACTAACTTGGATCATGGAATTGGAGAAATTGAGGATGTATTCCCAAGTTAGTTCTAAATTATCTCCACATTGATGTATAATGTTATAATACATTGACTTAAGGATTATTTTATGTTATATATATAACCAATATATAGAGGGTTAATTAAACTACATGATGATATTAACATAACTTCTAATATCATAAATAGTGTCTCTGATTAAATAGGTTATTCGTATGTCATTTATTTATCATTTTCATTGATGATAAATAACTCATACATTTCTTGGTGAGAATAATAATTACATTATTATAGATTTTTGGCATCATTATCTTGTGATTTAAATATTTTTCTGATACTCGATGACCACATAGTAGTTCTCACATTGAAAACCCATCATAGAATTGTGACTACCTAACCTCGCAATAAGGTTACTCTTTATGGGTTATCATTTAATATTATATTTAAAGGGATTATTTTATGAATTTTATAATCATTTAGGTCTAAAATATATAATGGAACCACTTTCGAGAAAGAAGAATAAAATCAATAATTTATTGGTTTTGTGAATAAAGGAATTTTCAAGTGTAATGATTCTTATATTACGAGAAATCACCATTTAAAAAGATGATTTAGACCATGTATTTGGTGTTGTGGGAGTATGTAAGGATGGGCGCTTTCGTAGACATCCCTTGATAGTGGAACCTACTAATAATATTATATTAGTAGTTGGGATTGTATATATTTTCATATTATAGAATTATATGACCTGTAATGATCAGTTAGGTATGAAGAATTACTTTTTTTTCAAAACTAATAATCATTTTCATTGATAGTATGATATTATATTACTTTATATCTTTGATATTTTATTTAGATATGTAATATCCTATCAAATATCTTGGTTATAACTCTTTATTAAATGATTCCAATTATTGGTGACCACTTCATTACTAATATGTACTAAATATCTAAGAAATTGGTCATTTGATACATTAGGATTTATGATTTGGTCTGACTATAAGTGATTCCAACTAACTACATAACAGATATGATTTATCTTATAGGAACATGGAATTTTTGGCCATGCCATAATATAAAATAGTGAAGAAAATATGTGAATGTATTTCTTGTGGAGATTTTTGGGTTTCACACTTTGAGTTTTTTTATATCATTTTTTTAATTTCTATATCGATATCATCCACCAACTATAAAATAGACCACCCATATCTTGATGAAGATTAATATCATAGTCTAGTAGATATGGAAGAAATAAATTCCCAGGGATAATAATGTATATAATAGCGGATTTTTCATTATGAACTATTTTTGATGTTTCAAGAATCCATCCTCATAATTGGATTGGTTCCATTTCATCAAATATGATTGGGCTAGGTTCTATTATGAATTCATTGGATTGTTCACATGGATATTTTTCAGGATGAGTCAACGCAGGTTTTTACTGTTCATGGTTTTAAGGGATGGATACCAAAATGAATGAATCAAATCCTTTGGTATAGTGTTAAACATGGTGTCCTAATTTCAATAGGAATTTTGGAACATTGAGAGAGTAGGAAAAATATCTTCACAACTCCGTATTAAATTCAAAGTTGATTATCCAGTGGAAAAAATATGTTATCTTATTCATGGTGGTAGGAATACACACTCTCTCAGCTTCATTCATACTTTTTATAGAAAATTATTCTAAAGGCTATGAGTTACCCATTTCAGGTTTCTAGGTTAAGTGGGATCCTCCTACTTTGGTTTTAAAATTGAATTTTGTTGTATCTTTTGATAATTTGAAAATGATGGGGGAATTAAAGATCATGATGGTAGGGTCTCAATTCACTTTTTTTAGAACCTTCTTTGGTTCAGAAAACTTAATTAGGGTAGAGACAAGGGCTCACCATAATGGCTTCTTATAGTGTAATCTGTATAATTTTTATCTCTCTATGGTGGACTTAGACTGAAAAATGTTGGTTGTCTTCTTTAAGGTAAATGGTAGAATTTCATGGGAGTTGTACTATTTCATCAAGAGTTGAAAACATCTCATTGATAGAGGAACAAAGGTTTTCCAAACCATGAGGTAAGGTGGTTTTTATGATTATATTCTACAATGTAAGGTGAGTCTAATTAATAGGATTATTCTTTATCAAAGTATTTGTTCCTTACCTATTGATTGTATTTCCAGTATGTGAGGCGATTCCCTAAGGGTGTGTCACTTTCACCCACAATATGTTTCAAGGTGTTTTTGGAATAAAAAGTTGAATTTATGGGTTAGAGAGACTACCAATTCTCATTGAAGTTATAATGTAGTTGGGAAACTAGTTGGAGGAAATTTTCATTGGGCATAGTTTATAAAATTCGGTTAGTGTAATAATAATGTGGGTTACTGTAAAATCATGGGCTTTATTATACTAATCTATAATGTCATATGAATGTTTTATATGTTTTGTGTTGAAAATTCCTTACTGACTATCTATAAACGTAGTGATAACATTAGGATTGATGAAGGCCCCATAGGTTTTCATAATATGAATTTATTATTCTTGGTAGTCTCCATTACTAAAATTCTCAATGAAGATTAAATATATTTCATTCAAAATTTATTTTTGGGAATTTATTAAATTTCTTTGACAGACTTAACGTTGAGTAAAACAATCTATTATATAATTATAGAATAGATTGTTAAATACCTTATAGGGTGCAGATATCATTTTCCTTGGATATCAGAGTTATAGTGGATTGTGTGATTAGATTATTGATTAAATAATATTTTCGGAAAGTGTTTAATATGAATTTTAAACATTTTTTATAAAGGGTGTGTCCGAGGAGTAACCCAAAATATGGTTGATAGTATATCCATCCTAAATTGTGGTTCCATCTTCCACTTTCGGGATAGTGAGGTATGATTAGTTTTCAATATTTTTTTTTGATTATTTTGTTGATATATTCCTATGTAGATAACTGAACAAATCCTATTAATATGGTTGTAACATTATAATTCCTCTCATTTGGATAGTTTAATTACTAGATCGATCTTATATTATGGTGAGTATAAATTGGGCTATGGTTTACTAGTGTAGTGTGAAACCATGGAGGTGTTTTTATAGTTGATGATTGATGTTCCTTTTGTAGGAATATTAATTAT
The DNA here is from genome assembly GCA_963277665.1 of Viscum album. Lineage (NCBI taxonomy): Eukaryota > Viridiplantae > Streptophyta > Magnoliopsida > Santalales > Viscaceae > Viscum > Viscum album. The sequence goes on along the minus strand of OY728148.1, from coordinate 878,408,274 downwards.
ATGGAAATATTTCTCTAAGGATTAAAATTTAATTCACTATTATTGTTAATTTTTTGTAATGTCTCAATTAGAATAATTAAAGAAATTGTACAAGGACTAGCCTCTACATTTCTTCAAGCGTGAATCCCCATATGCCTGAGGTTTCTGACTAGTAGTGAGTGTCTAATGATGGTATGATAGGGTTACTATACTATCATGATTAGAGTAGAATATTGGTATATCAGAAAATAATTAATGGACAAAGGAGGAAGTAAAAACAAAGAAAAGGAAAAGTAGTAGAAGATTAATATAATAACTGAATGAAGATGGCCAACACCAATATAAAAAAATGAAATATATTTGATGGTGATGATACATAACTAACACATTAGACACACATTGTGAAACATGGAAAACTTCAATAGACAAATAAAGAAAAGAAATAAAATACCCGAGGATGAAATCCATGAGAATCATGAACTCCAGCTCAGTTCCTTGCCCCTAACTCCCAGGTATAAGCATATCAGTTCAATTAATAATCTATTATCTTTTGAACATGATATCTATTTGGTTACCCCAGTGAAATAGAGTCCCAATCATGGTTTGAGATATACTCATTAGGCCACCACAAACGATGTCTAAATAATTGTTCTATTCATGCACATAAAAAAATCAATATTCATGTATAAAAAACATAATCAGTAATGAAAAATAATTAAATAACCAAGTCATGATCGGGTCACAGAAAGACACCTAACCCGACTCTACATGATTTTTCCTTAACCATAAATTATGTATCATAGGTAACATATGAAAATGAAATATAATGTAATAAATGATCTTTATAATTTTAGTATCTTGAATGGTCAAAATCTAGACCTATGATTTAGACTGGATTATGTTTCCTTTAATTTAATTAATTAATATATTGTATTTAATTAAAATAGAAATCTCTAGTATTTATTTATATGGAATCCTATTTCCATTTAAATTTTACCAGATTATTGAACATTAGTATTAAACATGGATCATAACACTTGGCCAATAATTGAAAAGAGTCTAACCATGGTGATCTGTAAGTGAAATCCCAAGTATCACACCTGACAAAAGTAAAAAAAATCCAATCTAATTCTATCATTGGTGTCACACAAAGGGTTCCAAGAATCCCTCATTTCATTTTGTGACCATATTGACACTAATCTCTTCCATGGGTGATCCCCTGTGATCCAAAATCTCTCATATTGAGGTAATCAATACACATAGTGTGACTATACAGGATATATTATTTGTCACCCCCAGTGTATAAATACTCCATGACACATGTTCTCATCCTCACCATTCCATAAATATGAATATAATTATCACTAAAGGTGTAATCAATAAATTAATTCCATCCTAATTTAATACATTGAATAGGGAAAGTATATATTCGTGCCTTATCAAAAATATTGTGAAAATTATGAAACTATGTATATATTCAATAAAAATAGAAATTCAATAATACTAAAGGATAAAGGTAAATCCCATTGATCTGTTCAATTAAAAAACAGTAAGTTCCATAAACTATACAAGTCAATTATCCAAAACAATAAACCAATAAACATATAAATTTTTCTTTACAAGACAACACAACACAAGAAAGGGTTTTTATTACAAATCATGAAATTGTTATCTAAAAAGTCATTTGTTTAGTTTAAACAATTTATATTTTAGGAGAGTGTAAAAAAATCACTACAATGGAGGTATTTAGTAAACAAGAATCACAATTTAACATATAAATAAATAGAACACTGAAAATTGGTGACTCAAAAAAGTGCAAACAACTATTTGGAAGGGGGTTCTATATAAACACACACTAAAGAGATGTTTCTGTTGAGGTAAAAACAATTGAACATACCAATGTGGGTTTGAAATCATTATTAGGTGGTCTAGGATACATTACTTATGCTAAAACATAAATTTGGATCAACACAAGGAATGTTCGGCATGCAGTACAAGACGACATTTTATAACAATCAAATAACTTGAGGGAAAAGATATTAACCATATAACTCATGATTAGGATGACCCACAGGTCCCATATCAAGGTTTAATTTTTTCTAGTTTGAGATAATGTGAATAAATAGATGAGTGAACAAAAAATTCAGTAAATGTGATTGCATTAAAATAGTGAAATAGAAGAGGGAAGTAAAGACGAATGAACGCTATGAGTGTAACGACCCAAAGTTTCATTAATGGAAATCCCTCTTGATCTAATTACATGTCTCTTTATGTTTATATAAAATGTCAACTTCATTGGTTTTATGTTATGAATTTTTACTGTTGCTAATATAGCCATTGAAAAGTGATCACATGATTACTATAAATATAGGGCTTTGACACATCCAATTTTACATAGACAAAAGAAGCGATGGCCTTGTCCAGTAGAATTGCTTCGTACGAAGCCCATTTTTCAGAGCTCGGAAAAGAGGTAGTGTCTTTGGGCTTCGCCCTTGACCAAGACCAAGCTGAGCTTCATCTTTTCATGCTCGAACATGACCGTCTACGGGAAAAGTGGAAGTTGATTGAAATTACCACTCGAGTGATTCTATCCGAGCCACCCCAAGACTCTGTCACCATCGCACACATTACACTTAGGTCTTACGCAACTGTTTTAAGGGGTTATGTAAAAAATAAGTAGTACTATGTTCATGTACAGTATTTTTTTGTATATAATAATGAATATAATTTCTAGTCATTTTTGATACATTGTAAATAGTTTTTAATGTACAAATAGTGTTTTTAGTTATTATTTAACTAAGAATTATATTATTTAAAATTAAGGTATTTTTGAATTAAATAATATTTAAATAAAATATTATTATTATTATTAAATTAATTTTTATTAAATATAAATGATATTATAATTTTATGAATGCAATTGTAATTTTTATTAAGGTTTGAAAGACATTTCTGTCCAAACCAGTGAATTTTCGATAAATGTCGGTTTTTATTTTAGAAGTGAAAATTAACATATTTAGAAAATTATTTAGATAAAATAAATGTTATTTTTGGAATCAGGATGTTGAAATTATCCAACGGTGAATTTTTCATAATTTTCTGAGAAAGTCAAATTTTTTAGTATAAATTAAATACCGTTTAAATATATAATGTGTTTTAAGACATCATAATGACCCAATAGTGATTTAATAAAATACTATAATCTTTATGTTAGGCCAATATATGTTTTAAAATTAAAATAATGTTATTTTAGGTTTGTTTAACTTACACTTCAAAGCATTAATGTACCCCTCAAGACTTATTCAACACCTTGCCTTTTTAAATTAATTTCCATGGGTGTGTGACTCACCTCCACATAAGAAACCATAATATTTTAAGAAGTTAGGAATTTTTCCTTATAAAATATTGTTTTCCTCTTCCCTTTTCCAAAAACCATGGGCAAAAACCATGGGATGGTTTGTGGTTTGGATTAATTTAATATAAGGGGTCCCAAACCTAAATAATAAAGAATTCCCTCACCTTTCCAATATAATCCCACCCAAGATCCCACTTCCTCCTCAATCAAAGACTTTGGAGTTCGTCCAAACTTTTCCATACTCTCTCTATAATCCTCCCAAGGTGCCCCAAGCTCCCAAGAATCCTCTCACAAGCCTCTCTCTAGCCTTTGGAAGGACACTTCCATGTAAGGGTATTTTCTTCCTTTCTCATTTTTTTTCAATTTCTTTAAGTTGTATTGCCCTTTTAATTTCAATTATGAATATTGGGGTATGGTTTCTCATATCCCCCATACTTCCCTATTATTGTTTTAATGATGGGATACCCCTTTATCTCTCATTAAATTCCTCCCATATACACCCGTTACTATGCTGAAATTTGGAAAGGAACTTCTCTATCTACTTTTACAATAAAGCAATAATTTTGTATCATGAATCTAAATTCCATTAAAATTGTTGGGACATGTATCTATATGACCTCCTTACTTTCCATTACAAGTAAATATTATTAGGAACCCCTTTATCGCTCATCAACCATTTTTATGAATTCTTATGTCACGTCGTTACGCTGTCGAAATCACACCGATTTTCTAAGCCTGTGTCCTTGTGTAGTGAATACCATGCCCATCTCTCCATCAAGATTATTCACCATTATGCACATTTAATTATTGATTTTAAGGTTTCATGTATGAATTACACATTCCATTAACGTGGAATAAATTATTATGTTTTATGAATCCATGTTTTATGATCCATGTGGCACACTTATGCATTAAATGAAATTTTTAAGAAGGGTGCGCCTTTATAGCGCTACAATGCATTGGGTAAAGTATAGTATCATGATACGTCATGTGAAATTAGTGTTGACTCATGCTAATTCAAGTGAAACGAGGGTTTACTTGTTCTTTATGTTCAATGACAATTTACTCATGCTCCATGTGCAATGAGCCTTGGCTCATGCTAATTCCATGATAAGTGTTGTTGCCGCATTTCCATGTTATGATTATCATGCTTTATCATGCCTTTACGTTCATGTTTCCTATATGCTCTATTGATATGCCTATTGTCTAACATGTATTGTACTCCTCATGTTATTCCATGTGTACTCCCTTACTGGGCTTTATAGCTCATCCTTTTCTTATGCATGTCCTCAGGTTATCCCATTCAATGCTAAGTACAAGGGAATGTAGTGGTAATGTAAAGGAAGTTTTCAATAAAGATGTTGTATTTCATGTTTTAAGTTTTTATGTAATGGTTCTAAGCCCCAAAGACACTAAACCTCAAGATCTTCTTTGTTGTATAAAGTTATGTTTTATGTAATAAATCATGTTTAAGTTTGTAATAAAAGCAGGGTTGTCATAGTTGGTATCAGAGTATAGGTTTAGTTATTTTTGGGATTAGGAAACCCTTGTAAAGCCTTAGAGACAGTACTAAGTATAATAAAAACATCCCTAAGTTTTGGTAAGTACTTAGTAAGTGGTTTATCAGACAAATGCATCTCTGTCTAGATACGAGCAGGTAGAGGCAGCTCTGGCATAGATGTATCCTAGGGGTAAAACCCGAAAACACCGATTTGAGCTAGACTCGAACGGGAACTGGTGAACGACAATGGGCCTTGCTGCACTCTTGGTTACGAAACTCCCAAGGGATATGTTTTGATAAATTCACAATCTTAGTATCAACCCTTATTAATGGAAAAAATTCCCCTAAGAATTTATGTTAGAAAGTAGATCATGAAAAGCCTAGATTGAAGCCTATAGACTAATGATTTAAGGAAATGAATGTTTATTTATAAGTCATCAACTTTTGTCTTTGGATAATTCTTTATGTGTTACCCCTATCATTCCTTTTATTCCAGCCAATGGTCGGTAATAGGAGGACTTGGGATAACGATCGATGTGAAGATCAGTGTGATGACTGTACTAATGAGATTCTCAATCCAATGGGAGCAGGAATCGCGAACTTTGTCACACTTCTCTCTCAGCTAAATCAAGCATTGAATAGAAACATGGGTCAAGAGGAACGTTCAACCCCCCCCCCCCTAAGAAAGAACAAGTCACTATCGAGAGCTTCATGAGACAAAGGCCTCCTACTTTTAGTGGATCATCTGATACCATGATCGCTGAACAATGGATCAACTCCATTGAAAAGATCTTCTCCATCCATCAATGTTCTGAACAAGAGAAGGTCCTCTTGGCTGCCTATCGTATGGAGGGTGATGCTGATCAATGGTGGACGTTGATCAAAAATATGAAGCCTGAGAAGGAGATTGAGGCGTTGGAATGGAAGGATCTTCAAAAGATGTTTTTCAATAAATATTTTCCGTGCACCCTCCGGATTAAGATGGAAAGGGAATTCCTTTCCCTCAAGAAAAAAGATGAAGAATCTATTTGACCATACGAGGAAAACATCACAAGGTTTGCACGATATTCTTCCTGCATTGTCGTTACCCCCGAATGCAAGGTTGACCGCTTCTTTGGTGGGCTGAAGCCTAGCCTGCGGAAAGCATTAGCGATCTGTGACTTTGACAGCTATGAGGAAATTGTCTGATGTGCCCTCAAGGTCGAAATGGAGATCGGGGAATCACATGGGTATCATGGGGACAAGAAGCCTGAGGCGGACTTCAATGTTGGTGGTCCGATGGATAAATCCAAAAGTGCTAAGAAGATCCAGCACCCCACTTGCCAAAAGTGCGGAATGAAGCACCCTGGAAATTTCCTTAAGGGGACGAGAAAATGCTTCAAGTGTGGAAGAGAAGGGCACCTAGCTGTTAACTGTCAGCAAGGAAGACCCACAGTTGCGATAGAGGAGAGGAATGCTCCGTTCGAACCTCAACGCGTTGTTCAATGCTACAAATGCAAAGAACCGGGTCATTTTGCAAATCAGTGCCCTAATCCAAGGGTTTTCGGAGGCGACCAACAACCTCCAAAGCAGCAAGGAAGAGCTTTTTCTATCACTTCTTCCAAAGTGAACACCGACAATGAAGTGGTGATAGGTACACTAGTTATTCATTCAAGAATAGATAACATACTTTTTGATTCAGGTTATATGCATTCTTTTATATCTCGAATGTTTAGTAGAACAATCCCAGCACCACCACAAATCATTGAAGTAAAGATGTCGGTGAGTACGACAAATGGGGAAATCATTGCATCCCATGAATATAAGTCCTCCCATATTATAATTTATGGATTGAATTTCCCGACGAACCTCGTCATACTCCCACTGGTGTAATTTTATGCAATTATTGGCAAGTATTGGCTTTCCTTATATAGATCCAATATAAATTGTCGAGAGATGGAAATCACCCTCCATATAGAGAATCGACCCCCCGATTCATTAAAAGTTTCAGGAGGAAGATGAATCTATTTTAGCTCCATCATCTCAAGCATGGATATTACTTCCTTATGAGCATGCGTATCTGGCATAGATGATTGAGTCCAAGGAAGAAACCATCCTTGAAGAAATTCCTATTATGAGGGAATTCACTGAAGTGTTTCCCGAGGAACTGCATAGTCTTCTTCCTAGAAGAGATGTTTAGTTCTCAATTGAACATATACCTTGGGCACTACCAATATCCAAGACTCCATATAGAATGGATGTTGTTGATCTTAAAGAGTTTAGGAAACAACTACAGGGGAATCTGGATAAAGGGTTTATACGCCCAAGTGCTTCACCATGGGGTGCACCAGTCCTCTTCGTCAAGAAGAAGGATGGGTCAATGCAGCTCTACATCGATTATCATGAACATAAAAAAATCATGATAAAGAATATGTATCCTCTCCCAAGAATCGATGACTTGTTTGATCAGCTGCGTGGAGAACAATACTTCTCCAAGGTGGACTTGCGGTCGGGATATTATCAAGTAAGGGTGAAGAAGGAAGATGTACCCAAGACTGCTTTTCATACAAGATACGGGCACTATGAATTCATAGTATTGCCTTTTGGACTCACTGATGCTCCAACAATCTTCACGGACTTAATGAATAGAGTCTTTAGAGATTACCTAGAAAAATTTGTGGTAGCCTTTATAGATGATATTCTAATATACTCCAAAACTATGGAGGATCATGAGGAGCATTTAAGAACTGTACTAGAGACTTTGCGCAAGGAGAAGCTCTATGAGAAGTACAGAAAGTGTGAGTTCTGGTTGATGAATTCTCATTCTTGGGCCATATCATCACAAGCTATGGGATATCTGTGGATCCCTAAAAAAGATGCAATTGAGGGATGGTCGAGGCCAACATCAGTAACAGATATCCGTAGTTTCTTGGGGTTAGCTGGATATTATTGACGATTTGTGAGAAATTTCTCACGATTTTCCAACCCTCTTACCAAGCTAACTCGGAAGGGGGAAAAGTTTGGTTGGAGTGATGAATGCAAATAATGTTTCAAGGAGTTGAAAAGGATGCTTATCACTGCACTCATGCTCACTTTACCCACAAGTGGGGAACTTTTTGTGGTATTCAGTGATGCATCAAATAAGGGATTAGGATATGTGCTGATGCAAGAATGATAAAGTGATATCCTATGCCTCAAGGCAGTTGAAAATCCATGAGCGAAACTATCCAACACATGATCTGGAGTTGGCGGCTGTGATCTTTTCCTTGAAAATCTGGCGGCATTATCTCTATGGAGAGAAATGTGAGATATATACTGACCAAAAGAGTCTTAAATATATATTCACGTAGAAAGAGCTTATTATGTTCCAGAGAAGATGGATAGAGCTCATCAAGGATTATGACTATTCAATACATTACCACCCTGGGAAAGCAAACAAGGTGGCAGATTCCCTAAGTAGAAAGGATCCAGCAATTCTATCAATGATGAGAATTGAGAAGGATCCAATATTCTTAGACTTGATGAAGATGGACATGGGAATCATAGAGAAGGGGACATCATCAATCCTTTCACAAATGATTGCTAAACCATCTCTTTTAGAAAGGCTAAAGGATGCTAAAAATGATGATCTAGGAATTCAGGAAAAAGTGGAAGCTATCAAAAAGGGGAAATCATCAGAGTATAATGTTAATGAAGAAGTAATTATGAGGTTTGGGAAAAGACTATGTGTTCCATCACGTCTGGAGCTGAAGAAGGAACTTTTGGATGATGCACATAGTTCAAATTTCTCTATTCACCCAGGGAGCACAAAGATGTATCGAGATCTCCAAACAAACTTTTGGTGTGATAATATGAAGAATGAGATCACTGAATATACATCAATGTGACTGGTTTGTCAGCAAGTGAAGGCAGAGAGTCAGAAGTCTAAGGGGATGATGCAACCATTGCCCATACTAGAATGGAAATGGGAAAACATCACCATGGACTTTGTCACTGGAATTCCAAGGACATTCAAAGGGAACAATGCAATCTGGGTTGTCATGGATCGTCTAACAAAGATTGCACACTTCATTGCTATTCGGGAGGATTTCTCATTGGATCAACTGGCACAGATATATATCAAGGAAGTGGTAAGGTTTCACGGAGAACCACTATCTATTGTGTCTGACTGAGATCCAAGATTCACCTCTATGTATTGGAAGAGTCTTCAACATGCTCTGAATTCTGAACTGAAATTCAGTACGGCCTATCATCCTCAAACTGAGGGCCAATCCGAGCGGACTATCCAAACACTTGAGGATATGTTGAGAGCCTGCTCAATGGACTATAAAGGAGGATGGGATCAACATCTTCCTCTTATTGAGTTGTCTTATAATAACAGTTTCCACTCGAGCATCCAAATGGAACCATATAAAGCCCTGTATGGGAAAAGGTGCAGAACACCGGCATGTTGGGATGAGGTTGGTGAACGTAAGCTGCATGGACCAGAAATGGTCGAGGAAATGCTGGAGAAGGTGAAAACCATTCAGCAGCATATCAAGGCAGCTCATAGTCGACAGAAGAGTTATGCAGATAACCATCGACGAGACCTTGAGTTTAAAGTTGGAGACATGGTTTTTCTATGCATATCTCCATGGAATAAGGTCATGAGGTTTGGAAAGAAAGGGAAGTTAAGTCCAAGTTACATCGACCCCTTCGAGATTCTTGATCTTGTCGGGGCTGTGGCCTATCGACTAGAACTTCCACCTACTATGGCCAAAGTACATGAGTCTTTCATGTATCCCTCTTAAGGAAGTACATACCAGACCCTTCACATGTAATATTTTCTGAGGTGGTACAATTGGAAGATGATCTTTCTTATGGGGAGCAACTAGTGAATATCTTAGATCGTAGAGAAAACTTTCTACGAAATAAGACAATGCCCCCCGTCAAGGTATTGTGGAGAAACCACAAGTTTGAAGAAGCAACTTGGGAATTATAGGATATGATGAAGCTGAGTTACCGATATTTGTTTTAGTGTTGGAAAAGGAAAATTTCAAAGGTGAAATTTCATATGGGGGGAATATTGTAACGACCCAATGTTTCATTAATGGAAATCCCTCTTGATCTAATTAAATGTATCTTTATGTTTATATAATATGTCACCTTAATTGGTTTTATGTTAAGAAATTTGACCGTTGCTAATATAGTCATTGAACATTGATCACATGATTAGTATAAATATAGGGCTTTAACACATCTAATTTTACATAGACAAAAGAAGCGATGGCCTCGTCCAGTAGAATTGCTCTGTGCGAAGCCCATTTGTCAGAGCTCGGAAAAGAGGTGGCGTCTTCGGGCTTCGCCCTTTACCAAGACCAAGCTGAGCTTCATCTTGTCATGCTCGACCATGACCGTCTACGGGAAAAGTGGAAGCTGATAGAAATTACCACTCGAGCAATGCTATCTGTGCCACCCCAAGAGTATATCACCATCGCACACCTTACCCTTAGGTCTTATGCAGCTGTTTTAAGGGGTTATGTAACAAATAAGTAGTACTGTGTTCATGTACATTATTTTTTTGTTTATAATAAAGAATATAATTTCTAGTCATTTTTTATACATTGTAAATAGTTTTTAAAGTACAAATAGTATTTTTCGTTATTATTTAACTAAGAATTCTATTTTATAAAATTAATGGATTTTTGAATTAAATACTATTTTAATAAAATATTATTATTATTATTAAATTAATTTTTTTTAAATATAAATGATCTTATAATTTTATGAATGCAATTATAATTTTTATTAATGTTTGAAAGACATTTCTATCCAAACCTGTGAAGTTTTGATAAATGTCGGTTTTTATTTTAAAAGTGAAAATTAACATATTTAGAATATTATTTAGATAAAATAAATGTTATTTTTGGAATTGGGACGTCAAAATTATCCAACGGTGAATTTTTCATAATTTTATAAGATAGTCAAATTTTTGAGTAAAAATTAAATACCGTTTAAATATATAATGTGTTTTATAACATCATAATGACAAAATAGTGATGTAATAAAATACTATAATCTTTATGTTTCAGCCAATATATGTTTTAAAATTAAAATAATGTTATTTTAGGTTTGTTTAACTTACTTTTCAAAGCATTAATGGACCTCTCAAGACTTATTCAACACCTTGCCTTTTTAAATTAATTTCCATGGGAGTGTGACTCACCTCCACATAAGAAACCCTACTATTTTAAGAATTTAGGACATTATCCTCATAAAATATTGTTTTCCTCTTCCATTTTCCAAAAACCATGGTCAAAGACCATGGGATGGTTTGTGGTTTTGATTAATTTAATATAAGGGGTCTCAAACCTAAATAATAAATAATTCCCTCACCTTTCCTATATAAACCCAACCATGCTCCCACTTCCTCCTCACTCAAAGACTTTTGAGTTCGTCCAACCTTCTCCCTACTCTCTCTAGAATCCTCCCAAGGTTCCCCAAGCTCCCAAGAAGCCTCTCACAAGCCTCTCTCTAGCCTTTGGAAGCACACCTCCAATTAAGGGTTTTTTCTTCCTTTCTCATTTTTGTCAATTTTCGTTAAGATGTATTTCCCTTTTAATTTCAATTATGAATGTTGGTGCATAGTTTTTCACCTCCCCCCATACTGCTCTCTTATTGATTGAATGATGGGAGACCCCTTTATCTCTCATTAAATGCCTCCCATATACACCTGTTACTATGCCGAAATTCCGAAAGGAACTTCTCTCTCTTCTTTTACATTCAAACAATAATTTTGTATCATGAATCTAAATTCCATTAAAATTTTTGGGAAATGTATCTATATGAGCTCCTTACTGTCCATTACAAGTAAATATGATGAGGAACCCCTTTCTCTCTCTTCAACCATTTTTATGAATTCTTATGTCACGCCGTTACGCTGCCGAAGTCACACGGATTTTCTAAGCCAATGTCATTGTGTAGTGAATACCATGCCAATTTATCCATCAAGGGTTTTCACCTTTATGCACATTTACTTATTGATTTTAAAGTTTCATGTATTAATTCCACATTCCTTTATAGTGTAATAAATTATTATTTTTTATGAATCCATGTTTTATGATCCATGTGGCACACTTATGCATGAAATGAAATGTTTAAGAAGGGTGCGCCCTTATAGCGCTCCAATGCATTGGGTAAGTATAGTATCATGATACGTCATTTGCAATGATTTTTAAGTCATGATAATTCAAGTGCAATGAGGGTTTACTCATGGTTTATGTGCAATGAGGATTTACTCATGCTCCGTGTGTAATGAGCCTTGGCTCAGGCTAATTCATTGATAAGTGTTGTTCCCACATTTCCATGTTATGATTATCATGATTGATCATGCATTTACGTTCATGTTTATTACATTCTCTATTGATATGCCTATTGTCTAACATGTATTTTACTCCTCATGTTATTCCATGTGTACTCCCTTACAGGTCTTTATAGCTCACCCTTTTCTTATGCATGTCCTCAGGTTATCCCATGCAATGCTAAGTACGAGAAAATGTAGTGGTCATGTAAAGGAAGTTTTCAATAAATATGTTGTATTTCATGTTTTAAGTTTTTATGTAATGGTCCTAAGCCCCAAAGACACTAATCCTCTAGATCTTCTTCGTAGTATAAAGTGATGTTTTATGTAATAAATCATGTTTAAGTTTGTAATAAAAGCAGGATTGTCATAATGATAGTATAGAACATACCTCAAACATTCTGATGCTTCTGATGGGATGTTATTTAGATTTTATTTGAGGAAGATATCTTGATCAATGTGTTATGGAGGAGCAGATATTGACAGGGTAAAGGGAGGAGCCTCACATGGATAGAGAAAAAGAAACAAACAAGAAAATGTTGTCTAATTGTTCATTAAGGGAAAAAGGGTTATTTCACGCTAAAAAATTGGGTCACATGATTTTCCCTCATAGTTTCCCAAACCAGGTGCCAAACATGTGAGGCTAACCACTAAAGGAGATCAGTAACTTGGTTTTCCAACATGGGTTGTCAAAATCACCTGTTATCCATGAAAACATAGTGCATATGTACTACCTAAGTGGCACTAATCTTGTGGAATAAGTTCATGGTTTGACAGACCATGTGTGTCCAGTGATGATCACGTCTTCTTACCTATAAAAGTAACACAGTTTTCACTTACAGTCCCAATTGTTTCAAAAAAATCAGGCACCCTTACTACCCCACCCAAGAATTGATTTTTCAGAGAACAACACTCCCCCAAACTCAACGAAGCATATAAGGCCTCTCACGGTCACATAAAAACATCTAAAAACAACACTATTATGTGTTCAAAATCATGGATTCAGAAACTGGGGCATAGTTTTTGAAACATACCATACACCGAAAGGAAAAATTCAAATCTCCTTATAATTTCATCCAGTCCAAAAAAAATGGGATTCTAAAATCTCCCAACATTAAAATTTTTCATCCTTTATAATCCTTAGAGAAATGAATTGAACATCACTCAACCTAATTATTTCATGATGTCTCATTCAAATGACTGTATTTTGATTTCAAATAACAATCATTGTTGTGATCATAACCTTAACACATGACACATAAGCTGTAGAAACTCATGACACTGTTAGTTTTTATGAACAAAAACATAGAGGCAACACTTACTCGAGTCTCTATATTCCACTAATGGAACTAATGATTTAATAGTTACATTAGCGCTCAAACGATTGATGTGGCATGATTTAGAACATAGATGATCAGTGGACTCTTAGATGACATAAAAGGTTTTATTGGGACAACTTTCCAAAGAAAGTGAGTCCCAACTGACACTTACCACTCTTTACTCAGTCGGACAAAGTGCCATTTAGAATTCATCCTTGATAGCATATGACAAGAGAGGTAGATAATATGTCATACAATCCCAAGCCAGTTACCCTCAAAACTCCAATCAAGATGGCTAATGATTTTTAAAATCAAATCCCTATTCTTATTGGCGAAGGCACCCCTGGGCTTCTCTAAGCATACTCACCAGATCCAGTAACTAGCATCTAATGGAATCTCTAGCCCATATGACTATTTAAACAATCCTGCCATAGGAGGAACATAAGAACATTATCAATCTATTATGTACGGATCATCAAGGATAACACACCCCTTATAGTATGAATGGAGTCCAAGGTAACCTTAGTTTCAACAAATGGGTCCCATGGATCTCATACATGGATGTCCACATTTAGTGTTGATAAGTGAGATGCCAGTATAATATGAAACGTCTATATAAGAAGAAAACAAACTGAACCCATGTGACATCCACCTATCTATCCAGTCAATAAGACATAGTTAGTGTCCCTGATTCTATCTGAGGCATTCCTAGTAAGAAAAATAGCTGTTACTTAGGACTAATTGTGTTTCTAGTGAAAACCACACTATAGAGCATATTCTGAATGAGACCACTCATCAATCCCAATGAAAATTAAAACATAGTGCGGCGTACAACCAACACCCTCTGAGTGTACCCCGACAAAGTCAATATAGGGGAAATGATCACATAAAGCCAAGGTACACTGAGGGGATAAGATGATTTACTCGATAATCCATATACAATTCTTCCATATCCACGATTATGTGCTCAATGTGGTTTTGAACCAACCATACCAACCACACATTATATGTAACGAGAAGTAAAAACACTAATGGTCAACTTCTTCTATAAAAGGCTCGACATAACCAGCCGAAACATCCACACTACTCAACCATAATGCCTTCACCACCTGAGGCATCCCATAGTCACTCAAGCACAACCACCTGAGTATAACTCCAACTAATGGTGTTTTCAAAGGTTGCATACATGGCAAAACCTCTCACAATTACATTTCCTCGTAATCAATTAATCAAATCAATAAATTTAGATCTACAATTGAATTTAAAAAATAGACAAACAATTATTAATAGTCCTCTAGTTTTTCCCTTATACCTAGAAGGAAATGTTTCACACATTAGATATGGTGCTTCACACCTTTTCGAGTGTCCTTGGAAACATTCACTGAGATAGGGAACTGAAAACATGATTTATCATGAAATAAACTATAATGAATGATAAAAAACACAATTATAAGTGTGATAGGATAGGTTTAGTATGGATATATATGTGGAACTTATACAATGTTATCCCTATGTGAAATAAAAAATGAGACATCGGACACAAAATCACAACCAATATGATTGGCGTATCATCACCTGATCCCCAACAGATCATCAACTCAAACACTAGAAAAACAAAATTTCTCATAATCAGATCATCCTACACTAAATATGACCTATGATTGATGTGTCATGGCTCAAGGATTAACAATTATACTAAACACTAACTATTTGTTGTACAATTTATCAATTCTATGGTATAATGTATACCTAAGAACACCACATCTGGATCACTTAACTGACTGATACATCCATGATGCTATACATATGATTATTATCCCTATGAATTCAATCATCTAATGTATCATTCAAATTATCTATAACAAATTTACATTACTCCATATGACTATAAAATAAGTTGATGAGATGTTGTGTCATCCATCACTAGAGAGGAGGAACAAGGGTTAAACGATAAGTACATGATGTTTATGCCCATAAGAAGGGATCACATATATAACGGACACCCATTAATTAAATGATGTTACTTATAAAATAAAATAATCTTATAAGAAAAAATGGTACCATAATGCCACCTCAAATAAGATTCTACACATATAAAACCTGTAAGGGATCTAAATATCTGTTGGTAATTCGTACAACATGGAATCCCATTAATAGGGTTGTAAACATAGATCCAATAATAGTATTGCTTTGGAAAATATTCACTAGTCTTATGATCCTATCATTTATGTTTATGTGATAAAAAAATAGGTATAAATGAAAACCTCACATTCACATTTCAATGCATCTACTCAATGAAAATTTCCAAAAGGATTTAAATGGGAGATACATGAGTATTATAGATAAAAACACACATTAAGGATTTATTAAGATGATTAATTTATATACATCTAAAATAAAACAATTCAAATGCTCAGTTTTACAACATAAAATACCAATAATATGACTATGTTAGTTGGAAATATGATTAAGAAAGGCCACAATGAAAAACATGTGAGTTTTATTGACATCATTTTAAGCACTGTCATTTATTTACATCCCATTATAATTTGGTCATTGATTAAATAGTCCCCATTTTAAGAAAAAACTCATGTTTTTACAAGGCCTCAAATTTTTCCTAGTTAAAGAAAATTACAATTAAAATCTCTAAAGGAATTGAAAATTTAGTATGTAATTTTAATTATAATTAATTAATGAACTATACATATAATACTAGAAAATCATTTTAAAACATATTATATAAAATCAAGGGGTACTAGAAAAATATAAATCCACCTTAGCTTTACATGAAAAAACATATAGGTGGGAAAAAGAACATTAAAAGTCCCTTAATAAGTATCATAATAATACTCCAAAGGGATTAAACACTAATGCATATGATAAAATAAATTCAGCAAATAAGGGCCCATTTCATAAATTATGGGTTAAATTAAAAGAAACCTAATTATTTTAAACATTAATTACATAAAACACCTTCAGTGGTTCACTCCTTATGAAATGTTACCCGACTGACCTAATTTGGTCCATTTGTGTATTTAGAATTTTTATCTATATGGTTTATTAAGCCCAATAAATAGGTTTACCATCTTTAATAAGGCATCCAAAACATCTAAGGTCAAAAATTTAAAACATTTATATCTATAATAATTTCTAAATAGAATGCTCATAACTGATGGTTTTGTTATATGTGTTATCACCCTAAATTTATATATCCCTCTTACACTTTACAGGTTTCAGGTGGATACCATTAAACCACAACAATTTTATCGAGGGTTTAAAATAAATTTAATAGACTTATCATTTTTGCAATATTATTCAAGTATATAAAGCACATCAATAAATTTTTGACTATATTGTTTATTAGTTTCTAATTTTTGAAGTGCTCATACACCTTAAAATTTTTAAATTCACTCCCTTTTAATCACAACCATCATGTTTCCACTAATTCCAGAAAATAATAGAATCATGGAAATTAGAAACAATCACATTAATTATTTACCAAAACATGTTAAGAAATATGAAGTTTTAAAAGAATTAATTGACATGAAGAATAATCACAAGCATGTTATATAAGCATTGAAATATACTATATAAGAAGGAAACACTCAATCATGGCATATAATAAATCCATGATAATTTAAATTATAAAATAGTGCTAATAAAATAATTAAGCAGGTGAGAACTAGAATTGAATATAGAGGGAATACTAATAAAGCATGCTAGGTTCATCTACAATATAAAATATACCAATAATGCAATATTCATGGTAGGGAATACTCATGGAATGTAAATCCCAATGTGACTATAATGATTCATCTAAAGCTACCAATTTTAAATACTAGGACAATGGAGAAGATACTAAATTCTCCCAATTCATTATGCAATGGGAGTTTCACTATTCAAACAAGGAAAAATCATAATCAACTATAATATAAAATAACATGAACATCAATTTCCTACCTACCCACATGGACATTTCCACATATGTGGGTTTATCACTCCCAATAATAACTTTTTACCACCAGACAATATATTCCACACCTCTTCTCTACCATCCCAAAAAAGTCATTTTAAAGGAGGTATTGATACCCAATTTGTAATGTCCTCACCTAGTTTACTATGAAAACAATAGTTTTATCAGTTTCCAAATGGCCTAAAGCACACCTCTTCATATGTTAAAGGCTTCTAACTAGTCGCAAGGGTCAAATTGCTGTATAGTGATGAGGATAAATCCTAATTGTAGAGACCCATAGCTTGAAGTACATGGAAATTACTTTACTTTTGTGGAATACTTAATACATAACAAAAATAGACACCAAAGGACTGTAACAGTTTAGTGCCTTTGGAAACTTAGAACATAATCTTCTAATCTTGGTCAAAGATCCTCAACATCTCCCATAAAGATCTTCTTTTTTTTCTTACCTAAAAACATTATTTATATCCTGGGGAAAGGAAAACATAAAAAGGGTGACCTCAAATGCTCATTAATGGCAATCATAGAGAAAATATAACAATACATAAACATTTGAAAGCAAAAAACTTGAACATGAAATTTAAAATTCAAAATCTTGAGCAAAGTCGTAAATCGTGGAAGTATGTAAGAAATATATCATAATGGACCATAAATCATGATAAAATATAATGGGAATAAAACATGTAACTGTGGAAACCATTCAGCACATGTTATTATTTCCATAGTAGCCAAGGCATTGCTACCAAGACCATCTTAGTGGACAAAGTCCCTTTCTGAATCGAGTTCACTTCCTCGTTTCAGTCATGTAACACTGAACCGGAGTAACTTACCGTTCCAGCCATGTCTATCTCATGAGATATAAATAATTACTAAATGAATTGGAGGGAGATATAGGTCCAAACCGTATCATAATGAAATCATTCTTACTTGTGCAACAAAATAAACTTAAAACATTCATCATAACCCAAAAAAATAAAATGGGTTTCATAAACATCATCCTATCATCACATAATCCATATAAAACAAATAGATATTTCATCATAAGAAATGTTAAACCATGTAAATCATAGATACATTATACTGGAATCATACACATATGAAATAATCTCATCTTAGATGGAAAATTGTTTTCATAAAATACTTGAAATGAATTCTTAAGGAAAATATCCTTTCTTCTTTAAAATCATTTTCTTTTAACAAAATTCCATGAAATTTTAAACGAAAAGTATTTTATTGAAAATAGTCATAAAATCTTGTTGAGTAAGCTTCATGAAAATGAGGCATTATGAAACTTTAAAAATCCATTCATGCTGTATAAATTAAAAATAACAGTCTTCTCGTACTTTTGTGGGAAAAGTCAAAATGTACCTCATATGGTAAATAAAAGAAACATTCATTCTCTAAGATGTGGTAAAAGTAAAAAAAGGGTGAGAATGACTTTAAACATACATGGAAGAAAATTAAACATTTTATGAAAACATTTTGAGAACATATGTACATGGATAATAAACATAACCCCAGTAAATACTTACGAATAAACAATCTCAGATAAGAATGAGATTGGAAGAATTATCCCTTACCTTAGGTCCGATATGCTTCGTATGTATCCGAACCTCCTGTATAATGATTTAAATAATGTCATTTAATTATTAAGGAATCATATTCATTGTTATTATATCATATATGGTTCACTTATGACTTTATATTACCCATTATTTTGTAAATTCATGTTAAAGTAACATTTTGGGTAAAATCGTTTCAATTATCGTCCGTGTTTTGACTTGTAATTATTAATATGATTACGTGGATCCTGATTACTTAATTCCAGAATTTAAAACATGATTTAAATATAATATATATTCATAATATACATATATATAATTGATCGATAAAGGGAAAGAAATACACCGTTCATGGAGACGGTAGACCATACGTACGCATGAATGCTGTTTTCGTTTCCTTATTGAATTGAATGGAATTAGGTAGATGACATACATATATATATATATACATAAATATAGTAGCATTATTATGTCATATATTTCATTATTACTTATTATATATACTTTATAATCATTCTTGAATAGTTGTCATGGAAAATGAATCTCATCACGTCGTGGAGGCAGTAATCCGTACGCACGCACGAACGATGATATAGTTCCCATATTTATTGAATGGAATTGGAGTGGATGATTTAATATAATAGAATCAGTATTATGTTATAATAACCATATATAGTTATTATTTACACCATTATACCCATCCAAGTAAAGTGGTGGTGTAAAATCATATTACACCACGACGTGGAGACGGTATTCCGTACGTACGCACGCGTGGTGATTTTGTTTTCCGTAGGATGGATAAGAGGTGAAATAGGGTTGTTTCATATTTATAATAACCTATCAGTGTATAAGTAATACTTATTTTATTACTTCATAATGAAACAACTAATGAGGGTGAATTAGAAGAAGAATGAATCTTGAAATAATCGGTAACAAATATTACCTCTTCTTCGACACGCCTCTTTGAAACCTCATCTTAGGGCACTAAAATTGGTATTTCAAGAAGACAAGGACCTCTACTATGTTGATAAGGAGGTTGATAAGGAAACTTTTCTGGGTTTTTCGGGGTTTAAAGGCTCAAAAGGGTGTGAAGAGAAGTGTTAAGGGGTTCTCTTTTTATAAGGAAAGAGAGGGGCACCTTTGAAAATCTTAAAAATATTAATATAAAATAAATCTAACCCCACTTAAAAACCAAAAACAATGAGTAATATTCGAAGATTAGATG
Source organism: Viscum album (assembly GCA_963277665.1). Taxonomy (NCBI): domain Eukaryota; kingdom Viridiplantae; phylum Streptophyta; class Magnoliopsida; order Santalales; family Viscaceae; genus Viscum; species Viscum album. Next base: position 878,388,042 of record OY728148.1, on the reverse strand, counting down.
AGATAGGGTTGTAATCTCATAAAATAATAAAATTTATACATGTAGGAAATTTAGTTTAAACATTATCACCTTGATTTATCCTTATTTAATCTATTAACTTTTATTTGTGGTATTAATATTCTAAATTTTAAATTGTTATAAATAATTACTTATGTGAAGTGAATTATCTATAATTAGGTAATTTATGAAATTGTAGACTATATAAATTTTAATGTATAATTTTTAAATATTTTTGTGATTTTTAAATAATTTAATAATATGTTATTTTTATAAAATTACAATAGAGTCAATTTTGACACTATACATTAATTTGAATTTAAATAAACTCCAAACAGAGGATATATTCGAAGTAAATTATTTAGTATGGTCCTAACATGTTATAGTAATCTATAAAATTATTGGATAACATTAAATAGTTCATATAATATTTATTTTACTATTTTTAAATCCATTTGTTTGATATTTCTTTTATTAAAATAATTACTACAACATTTTTGTATAATTTATAAATATTCATATTTGTTGTATAAAAATTAAAAATAAAATACTAGGATAAATATAAATCTTATATTTTTTATAATAATACATTTAGTCTGATTTATCTTCTAAAAAACCAAAATTTTAAAATGTTATAATTATTAATTCTGAAGGTGACAAATTTGACATCATATAAAATAAAATAATATAAGTGTTATAATCAATTTTATAAGACTCCGAATGGTCATATATTCGGCCATTTGATGATTATGGTGTATATATAAACTACCAATAAGTTTTTTTTAGGATTGTGAGCCCTTTAATATGTATTACTATTTCAATAAAAATAATATTATTGATTTTTTTAATAAATAAATAATTTCTGCATCATTAATGTATAAGCTAATAAGGAAATTAAATAACTCTTAAAAATTACAAATAAATTAACATGATAAAGAAAAACATTTTAGCTTTCAAATGATTATTTATAACCGAATTTATATTCTATATAACCTTATATTAGAAATACTTTAATTATTGAAGTTTGAGTGAGACATGTTTCACTTTCCTTTAAATAAAATAAACTAAAGGTCTTAATCATGTGCAAGTGGGTTATAATTGATTCCATTTCGACACAAATATGACTTAGGACGAAATATAATCATCAAATTGTATTAAGAAAAGTGTTAGGGTAATTTTATAATATTATATTTACCTTTATTTACCTGATTTACCATCTACTATGGTAAATAAAATTTACCGTAGTTACTATTCATAATGCCAAAAAATAAAAAATAATCTATTAATATAATTTGGACCCACTAATTCCAAATATGGAATCCATTTTTCCAAATTCAACTCACAGAAGTTTCATAAATTAAATTAAAATTAATCCCGTTATCGAAAGAAAACGGGTTTTTTATTTAAAACATTGCAAAAGATTGAATTGATTTAACCTACGAATTCAATGTAAAATAAATGCTAATGACATAAATTATATTAAATGGTAAAAATATATTCTATTTATACTTTAAACCCATTCAATATTATAATTTAACAACATAAATTATTACAATGAAAAAAGTTGTTTTTAATTAAAATATAGGGTGTTTTTACTATTCATTAAAATATGAAAGTTATCAGAAATATATGAAAAATTTATCCAAAGTAAATGTTTATATCCTGATTCCAAATAAAAATTTTATTTTTTTCAAATTGAACATATAAACATGTCAAAAACTAGATTTAATGTGGGTGCGCCATCAAAAGGCGGCAAAACTGTATTTTTTGAAAAATACACATTTTACCCAAAAATTTTATTTTGTTCACTTACCATGTTCTATAAAATGTGTATGATGAAATAATAATGTTATAATATTCAAAATTTATTTTATACTATTCATAACGGCTAGTTCATATTAATATTATAACCATATATCGTTGTTTAGTGAAACCTGGAATTGCGTAGGACAAACGCTATCGAGGAAGGTTGCGATTGCGTGTAATGCAAGCTAGTTCAGGGTTGCCTGTAGTGAAATATCCCTTTGGTGTTGTATATAACATAATTTTAAACTTATATAATTTATACATTAAAAAAATCTATACTTAATGTTTTGTAGAATAATTTATACAAAACAAACTTGAAATTGTGTGTAACATGAGCCAAGAATAGTGTTGCGTATACTAAAAGCTAATACGGTGTCGCGTATAGCACATGCTAATTTTTCTTCAGCGTACAAAATAAGACATCAACGAAATTAAAAGAATAATCTTCATATAATCTTGGGGTGTTACATTCGACCCCCCCCCACTTAAAATGAATTTCACCCTTGAAATCTATCAGGGTTATAAATGGTTTACTACTTGAAATTTTCTTTAATAGAATCCCACATCGTAAAAAGAAATACCAAAACTTAACATTAAAAAATAAATTATGAAACGTAATGGTTAACCAAATTAACTAATCACTGGGTTTCGACATAAGAGAACTTAGGTGAAAAATATGGATATGGAAGAGAAATCTAACAATTACGTTCTGTTAGAGGTTGGTAGAGGACATGGATATGATAAAGCCAACAGTCACAAAGCCATAAAATTGTGATGTTCTAAGGTACCATCTGATTCATAATATATGAGGGAACTAGGACAAAATTTTTGGATTTCAAGATCATTTCCCTAATGTTGAAGAATTTTCTAATCAAAAGAAAACATACTTGATTTTGGTACAATCTCACCGTTGTTCGTGACTTGAACAATTTCCACTTCATCTCTTAAAGAAATGAAGTTGAATTTGTCATTCGTGAAGTGTTAGCAGACCATGTGATAGAATTATGAGTCATTCCATCTATTTCAAACAAATGGTTAGAAAAAGTAATCAAATATACATAAGCCCATCTATGGTGTGGTTAATCATATATGATTCCAAAAATGGACTTATACTTCATCTATCATAACGCTTAATAAAATAAAACTAGTTTATACTAACAGGTGACTTCATGTAGGCTAGTGGTATGCGATAAAGGCCTATCACACGTAGGTTGTGGGTTCGATTCCTGCAACCCTGTCTGATGTGACGGGTTGTCTCCCATCCTACCGGTTTCCCTTTTTCTAAAACTACACTACTATAACATTACAGAAATAATATCGAAAAAATGTTTTATCCTTAAACAATACTGACTTATGTCCAACATAATCCATTCCAATCTTTAGGCTTATCCAAAATACATTTGTCCAATCTCATAATATAAAGAAAACGATTACTAGAAAGGTCTCATAACAAGCACATGAATACCATCATTTATCCCTCCATATATCATATGATATATCTTGTTGTTAGCATTCCAAGCATGTGAATACCTTAATCATGTATTCTCTTGAAACATAAATTACCATAGAACCTTAGTGAAAACATGTATTCTGTCAAAAGTTAACACATTCCACATACTAAAATCCCAATGTTTCTATATACACAAACCATGATATCACATTTTCCTTATATCAGTCATGAGGTCATTAATACTATCAAACATCTCATTATCTTCTTATCCCTTCATTATGCGCATATCATCTACTTTCCAAAAATATCGGAATAACCATTCAGGGTTACCGGTACCATTTAACATATACTTTCAAATACTTTAAGAAAAACAATAGTGTAACAATCCATAGATGTTTGTTTATTTCATAGTACCACAACATAACTCTTGATAAACATAAATCATTACACTACATTATTAAACAATTGACCGAGCATCAACAATTATTTCATCTCACATATCATTTATAGTCTCTTCAACATCATCAACATAAACACTACACATATGACCATGCTGATTCTCTTCATGAGACATTCCCTTAGGGAATTGTTTTGCATAATTCCCATACATTCCACATTTAAATCATTTAATAATTATTGATGTCATAGAAATACCATTATCCTTGTCCATGGTGTAAACTGAGCCTTTTTCTTTGCACTTACTATCTTTTTTTCCTTCTTTTCCACACATAAAGCATCTTCCAGTTCCTTTGAAACATTCTCCCTGATGCCTCTTCCCACATGATTTACATGAGGGAAATCGAACTTTTTTTCCTCTATGATCATCATGAAACTCCATCTTTCTCTTATTAGCTGAGTCGGGAAACTTACCAAAGTTGAGATTATTGATCATATTATGAGATTTATGATTAGGTATAAAAATGATATGTGGACATCCAGATCCAATTTAATTTGGTTTCTCATGAAGAATATCATTCCTTTGTCCATCATATCCTCCATTATCGTGAATCTCCATTTTTCCAGCCATTTTCTAAAACCCAAAATGAATAGTGTGAGAGACAAAAATCACAATCACGGGGAAGTACCTTAAATATCTAACATCATAAGTTAAATTATAAGATATTTACTGTAATTATAGGGCAATAACATATACATATATGTAATATTAGGGACACCCCCAGACATACCTTAAAAATATCTCTAGGGATCTCACTAAAGTTCTCGCATCCTAGTTTCCAAAGGTTGACTAAACCATTCCATTGATACCAACTCTAGAGAACCATAGTTTGACGTACATGGATATTACATTACTTTTTCGGAATACTTAATACATAACAAAAATAGACACCAGAGGACCGTAATAGTTTAGTAACTTTGGAAACTTGAAACACAATCTTCTAATCTTGGTGAAAGATTATCAACATCTCCTATAAAGATCTTCTTTTTTTCTTACCTAAAAACTTTCTTTATATCATGGGAAGAAGAAAAAATAAAAAGGGTGAGCTCAAATTCTCAGTAAGGGAAAATATAGAGAACATAAAACAATCCATAAACATTTGAAAACAAAAACATGAAAATGAAATTTAAACATCAAAATCATGAGCAAAGACATAAATCGTGGAAGTACGTAAGATATATATCATAATGTAACATCATTCATGATAAAATATAATGGGAATAAAACATGTAATTGTGGCAACCATTTAGAAAATGTTGTGATTTACATAGTAGCCAAGGCATTGCTGCCAAGACCATCTTAGTGGACAAAGTCCCTTTCTGAATCGAGTTCACTTCCTCATTTCAGTCATGTAACACTGAACCTAATTAAGTTACCATTACAGCCATGTCTATCTCATGAGATATAAATCATTACCCAATGCATTGGAGGGAGATATAGGTCCCACCCATCTCATAATGAAATCATTCCTACTTGTGCCACAATATAAACATAAAAAATCCATCATAACCCAAAAAAATAAAATGGGTTTCATAAACATCGTCCCATCATCACATAATCCATATAAAACAAATGGATATTTCATCATAAGAAAAGTGAAACTATGTAAATCATATAGACATTATACTTGAAACATACACATAGGAAATAATGTCATATTATATGGAAAATGGTTTTGATAAAACACTTGAAATGAATTCTTGAAGAAAATATCCTTTCTTTCTTCAAAATCATTTTCTTTTCACAAAATTCCATGAAATTTTAAAATAAATGTGTTTTGTTGAAAATAGTCATAAAATCTTGTCGAGTAAGATTCATGAAGATGAGGCATTATGAAACTCTAAAAATCTGTTCACGCTGTATATGTTAAAAATAACATTCATCTCGTACTTTTGTTGGAAAAGTCAAAAAGTACCTCGTATGGTAAATAAAAGAGAGATTCCTTCCATACGATGTGGTAAATGTAAAAAAAGGGTAAGAATGACTTTAAACATACATGGAAGAAAATTAAACATTTTATGAAAACATTTTGAGAACATATGGACAAGGATAATAAACCTAACCCCAGTAAATACTTACGAATAAACAATCTCGGATAAGAATGAGATTGGAAGAATTATCCCTTACCTTAGGTCTGATATGCTTCGTACGTATCTGAACCTCCTGTATAATGATTTAAATGATGTCATTGAATTATTATGGAATCATATTAATTTTTATGATATCATATATGGTTCACTTATGACTTTATATTACCCGTTATTTTGTAAATTCATGTTAATGTAACGTTTTGGGTAAAATCGTTTATTTTATCATCCGTGTTTTGACTTGTAATTATTAATATGATTACTTAGATCATGATTACTTAATTAAAGAATTTAAAACATTATTTATATATAATATATATTCAGAATATACATATATATAATAGATCGATAAAGGGAAATAAATACACCGTTCATGGAGACGGTAGACCGTACGTACGCATGAACGCTATTTTTGTTTCCTTATTTAATTGAATGGAATTAATTATATGAAATACATATATATATAAATAAATACAGTAGAATTATTATGTCATATATTTCATTATTACTTATTATATATACTTTATAATCATTCTTGAATAGTTATCATGGAAAATGAATCTCGTCGCGTCGTGGAGGCGGTAATTTGTACGTACGCACGAACGATGATATCATTATGATATTTATTGAATGGAATTGTATTGGATGAAATAATATCTTAGAATCAGTATATAATTATAATAACCATATATAGTTATTATTTACACCATTATACCCATCCAAGTAAAGTGTTGGTGGAAAAACATATTACACCACGACGTGGAGACAGTATTCCGTACGTACGCACGCGTGGTGATTTCTTTTTCTGTATAATGGATAGAAAGTGAAATAGGGTTGTTTCATATTTATAATAACATATAAGTATATAATTAATGCTGATGTTAATACTTTATAATGAAACAACTAATGAGGAGGAAGTAGAAGAAGAAAGAATCTTGAAAGAATCGGTAACGGATATTACCTCTTCTTCGACACGCCTCTTTAAAACCTCCTCTTAGGGCACTAAAATTGGTCTTTGAAGAATACCAGGACCACTAGTTTGTTACTAACGAGGTTGATAAGTGAAATTTTTAGGGTTTGGATGAGCTTCAAGGCTCAAAAGGGTGTGAAGATAAGTGTTAAGGGGTTCCCTTTTTATAAGGGGGAGAGGGGCACCTTTGGAAATCTTAAAAATATTAATTAATAATAAATATAACCCCACTTAAGAACCACCAAAAAAGGACTCATATTCTAAGATTAGATGAGATAGGGTTTTAATCACATCAACCAATAAAATTTATACATGTAGGGAATTTAGTTTAAACATTATCAACTTGATTTATCCTTATTTAATCTATTATTTTTTTGGTAATCGGATTCTAAATTTTAAATTTTTATAAATAATTACTTATGTGCTGTGAATTAACTATAAATAGATAATTTATGAAATTTTGGACTTTATAAATATTAATTTATAATTTTTAAATATTTTTGTGAATTTTAAAAAATTTAATAATATGTTATTTTTATAAAATAACAATTGTGTCAATTTTGACACTATTCATTTATTTGAATTTAAATAAAATCCACACAGAGGATATATTTGTTGTAAATTATTTAATAGGTTCCTAACATGTCATAGTAATCTATAATATTATTGGAGAACATTAAATAGTTCATATAATATTTATTTTACTATTTTTAAAACCATTTATTTGATATTTCTCTTAATAAAATAATTACTACTTCATTTTTGTATAATTATTAAATATACTTATTTGTTGTATAAAAATTAAAAATAAAATACTAGGATGAAGATAAATCTTATATTTTTTATAAAAATACATTTAGTCGGATTTATCTTCAAAAAAACTCAAATTTTAAAATGTGATATTTATTTATTTATGAAGGTGACAACTTTGACATCATATAAAATAAAATAATATAAGTGTCATAATCAATTTTATAAGACTCTGAACGGTCATATATTCGGTCATTTGATGATTATGGTGTATATATACACTACCAATAAGTTTTGGTCAGGCTTGTGAGCCCTTTAATATGTATTACTATTTCAACAAAAACAATATTATTGATTTTGTTTACTAAATAAATAATTTCTGCATCATTAATGTATAAGATAATAAGGTAATTAAATAACTCTTAAAATATAAAAATAAATTACCATGATAAATAAAAACATTTTACATATAAAATGAGTATTTATAACCTCATTTATATTCTATATATCCTTATATTATAAATACTTTAATTATTAAAGTTTGAGTGAGACATATTTCACTTTCCATTAAATAAAATAAACTAAAGGTCTTAATCACCTCCTAGTGGGTTATAATGGATTCCATTTCGAACCAAACATGACTTAGGACGAAATATAATCATCCAATTGTATTAAGAATAGTGTTAGGGTAAATTTATAATATTATATTTACCCATATTTACCAGATTTACCTTTTACTCTTGTAAATAAAATTTACCGTTGTTAATATTCATAATGCACAAAAATAAAAAGTAGTCTATTAATATAATTTGGACCCACTGATTCCAAATATGGAATAAATTTTTCCAAATTCAATACACAGAAGTTTCATAAATTATATTAAAATTAATCTCGTTGTTGAATGAAAACGGGTTATTGTTTAAAACATTGCAAAAGATTGAATTGATTTAACCTACAAATTCAATGTAAAATCAATGGTAATTACATATATTAAATTAAATGGTAAAAATATATTCTATTTATACTTTAAACCCATTAAATATTATAATTTATCCACATAAATTATTACGTTGAAAAAAGTTGTTTTTAATTAAAATATATCGTGTTTTACTATTCATTAAAATATGAATGTTATCAGAATAATATGAAAAATTTATCCAAAGTACATTTTAATATCCCGATTCCAAAGAAGAATTTTATTTTGTCCAATTAAACTTATAAACATGTCAAAAGATAGATTTAATGTCGGTGTGCCATCAAAAGGCAGCAAAACTGCATTTTTTAAAAAATACTCATTTTACCCGAAAAATTTTATTTTGTTCACATACCATCTTCTATAAAATGTGTAAGATGAAATAATAATGTTATAAAATTCAAAATGTAGTTAATAATATTCATAAGGGATAGTTCATAATAATATTATAACCATATATCGTTGTTTAGTGAAACCCGGTGTTGTGTACAACACACGCTATTGAGGAAGGTTGCGATTGTGTGTAATGCAAGCTTGTTCAGGGTTGTGTGTAGTGAAATATCCCTTTGGTGTTGCGTATAACATAATTTAAAACATATTTCATTTATAAAATAATCAAAATCTATACTTAATGTTTCATAGAATAATTTCTACAAAGCGAACTTGAAATTGTGTGTAACATGAGCCATGATTAGTGTTGCGTATACTAAAAGCTAATACGGTGTCACATATAGCACAAGATAATTTTGGTTTAGCGTGCAACACAAGACATCAACAAAATTAATATAATAATCTCCATAAAATCTTTGGGTGTTACACTAATGATCAAAGTATCACAATGGTGTTTCAGAATATAAATATTGGAAAAGTGCAGAAGAATCAATATATAAATTCAATGATGTGGAAGATAAATATAATAACTAACTAATTAATTCCAACAATAATATATATAAAAATTACGTGCATGTCCAAATGATGATACATAGTTAAAAAATTTGACATAAGGTAGGAAACATGGTAAAGTGAAACAATAAAACAGTGAAAAGAAATAAATTCTCTAAGGGTGAACTCCACTAGCATCCTGACCTCCATCTCCATCTCATTACCCTAAATACCAGGTACAAGAATGTCAATGCATGTAATAACCCATAGTCCTACAGACACGAGCTCTTTTGAGGTACCCCAGTGAAATGGATTTCCGATCAAGGAGTGAGATATAATCAGTATACCACCACCAATGGTGACTAAATCATAATTCAGTTCATGCACATAATCTAAGTATTGTCGGTGGATAAAAAATTAAAAAAGCAATGAAAAATAATTAAATAACCAAGTTGGGCTCGGGTCCCACTATGAAACACACCCTAACCCTACATGATTTTTCCTTATCTGGAATTGCTATACACAATTTAGCCAATAATAATGGAATATAAATTAATAATGAGTCATCATAATTTATGTATCTAGAAATTACTGAACCCAAACCTATGATTTAGCATGGAAGGTGTTCCCATTTATTTAATAACTTAATATATTACATTGGATTAAAAGAGACATATCTAGTATTCACATTAATTAAATCCTATTAACTTATAAGTTGAACCTTGTTAAAGCCCCTAAGTATCAAACCATGTTCATAAAAATTTCAAAAAGCTAAAAGGAGTCCATCCATAGTGACATGTTTGATAAATATCAAGTATCACTCCTCATGTAATTAAAACAAGCCCCCTCCAAATCTTTTCTTTATTATCTCACAAAGGGATCAAAGTATAAAAAATGGAATGGTGTTACTATATTCCCACTAAGCCCATCCATGGATGGTACCATGGGAATTATAATCAGTCATATGGAGGTAAACAGCACGCATGGTGAGACCGTCAAAGATATAGCCTGTATCAACACCAGTTTATAAAGCCTCATTGCCTAGTGATCCCATACTCATTATTATGTTAAAGAGTAATCTAGGAATATCTTGATTTTTAAACAACAAATTCATTTCTTTTAAATTTAGTTCACTAAAGATGCCAAAAATATAACAATGACTTATCATAAATAAGGAAAAAAGTAAGAGGCTACGTATATATTCAAACCACACCACAAGTCATGCATACTAAAGGTGATGGTTCAATCCCATTGATCACATAATCTACAAGATAATTTGGTTCATATAATATACATGATAAAATAGAGAACATCTAACCAATAAGAGATGATTTTTTGGTTTAGATGACATCCCACCACAGAAAAGGGGTTTTAAAAGGATACATGCATTTTTAATCAAACTATTGATTTTACTTAGTTTTAACAATTTTGATTTCATCTCAGGTTATAAAAAAATACAAAAAATGGTGGTATTTATTAAACATGCATCAAAATTTAGCATATATATAAAAATAACACCCAAAATGGGTGGCTCAAACAAGGGAAGACAACTATTTAGAAGGGAAATCCATATAGACCTACCCAAAAGTGGTGATAAGGTTGAGTTCATAACAGATATCCATATCAAAGGTGAAATCAAACACTACATAATGAATTATATAAAACATTAATTAATATGATAAATTAAATTTATAGAAACACATGGTAGGTCAATCTTGCAGAACATGATGACATTTTATAAAAATTAATATACTTAAGGGAAAAACTATTACCCACCTACCTATTCATTACAATGACCCACAAATCCATTATTGAGACATGGTCCAGTCTTCATCGAGAGAAAATGAAGAAAAGGATGAACATCCTAAAAATATGGTTAAAGCGCGTGAATGAAATTAGGACAATAGAAGAGTGAATAATGAATAATGGGAGCAAGTGGAGAAAAGTTCTTAGATAAATCTTTCTAACACTTTTGATGATGAATTTTTTGTATGAAAGATGAGGGATATATAATGAACCATAGGATTGGGAGTAGGGGAGAGTGACAATGAGAAAGGGGAATCATCATGTGGAAATAGGATAAGAAAGAAATAATAATATGATGTTTAATGGTTCATTAGGAGAAAAAGGTAATTTCACCCTAAAAAACATGGTCCCGCAGTTATTCCATATGGTAAACCAAACCGTGTGCCAACCATATGATGGAAACATCTTAGGGAGATGGGTCACATGGTTTGGCTATGTGATTTTTTCAAACCATTCACCAACCATAAAGGAAATTTTTTCACTTGTATTGCCTAAGTGGCACTAAGTGTGTTGTTTAGGAACATTTTTTGAGAGACAGTGCACTACTGATGCAGATCACTTCTACTAAACTACAGAAGTTACACTGTTTTCACTAGATGTACACATTGTTTATGAAAATTCATAGACCCTTATAACTCCACCCAAACATTTATTTTATAGTTTCTGATGCTCCCAAAACTCATCAAAATACGTGAGACATGTCCCAGGCTCTTTACACCATCTAAAAACAATACTCATAAGTGTTTCAAAACTCATATTCATAAACTGAGTCATAGTTTATGAAATAGAATGTCCACCAAATGAATAAATTAAGTTCACTTGAAATTTTATCTTGTCCAAAAACTTGGAACGCTATAATTTTATCCTAGGATATAGAAATGAAAAATAAATCCCATGTAAATGAGTTAGGACTATACTTAATGGATACATGGAACATGGGTCATTGATTAGTTGAATGATAGTTCAATAAGAGTTTAAATAATTTATTATTCTCATCAATGTTTCATTCATTTTTGCATTAATGTACTATAAAATGACGATGCTTCATTCAAAGTTATATGCAATATTTTTTATGATAGAAAAATGGTGAAGTTAAAGATGCATATAAGAGAAATATATTATTTAAAGCTTATAATATCCAAAAGATTATTGTTGTTAGTGTTGGTGAAACCTCATTATTGGGTTATGGAAAAAATTAATATACACCCCCAAGAGTTTCTCACATTGATATATTTAGTTATTTTCCAAGAATCATTGACTTTATCGCCAAGTGGTAGGGTTAGAAACGGTTTAATGATTTCTTTGTGTGGTAATATTGTGTTCTATTTAATATAGGGTAGCATGATGATCCCTAGGTGGTTATCCTGGTAATGAAACACCTTCATGATAAATTTAATAGAACATTTATATTTTCCATGACAATTGGTTGAGAAACCTACGGTTTTAATTGTTTCATATAAGGTTTTTAGATGGTAATTTTTACCATGCATTCTTTATCTTTACTTGGATCTCACCTATAATGGATTAATAGGATTCACGAATAAGAGGAAGTAAAATTATAGTGATGTATGTCATGAAAGATATAGTTAGATAGATTATTAAATTATTAAATATAAATTTATTTCATCATTACATAAAATATTTACCATTATAGGTAGATGAACCGCATTATTTTATAGAGTTTTCTCCACATAAATTTTTATATAAATATTTTACATGATTAATCTTGAGGTGTTTATTTTTTGAGGTTAATAATGATTAATGGGATTATGGATGTAGTGAGATTATTTTTTAAGTGTTTTATGTAGTATATTATTCTAATCAATAAATTAAATGTCACCAAAAATAGGTAAAGGTGTATTTTCCTTACAAAAATTCCTTTATAAAATTTTATTGTTCCATAATGTTCAACACATTGTATTTATACTCGGGTTTAATTTTGATAATTATTTAGGATAATAAAATTTTATAGAATATATTAATAAACCTTTATTTTAAAATTTACATAGAAACATAAAATGGCATATTATTTTAAATATATTTTCATATTGAAATTTTGAAAAAATAGTGGATTCTAAAATATAGTATTTATTTGACAAAAGGTATTAGTTAGGCTCTCAGATATTTTTCCTTTAACCCTGAATGTCGACGAATTCAATTAATAGTTTGGTTTCCTAGTTGTTTGTTTATATAATATCTCATTATAAAAATTTTATAGTATTTGTTCATTAATTATATAGAAATAATTGTCTTTTTGTGATAGATGAAAGATGTTTCTAAATGTTTAAGTAGAAATAATAAGGGAATGTTTTCTCATTTTAAAAATTATTTGAATTTTTATTTATGTTCATGATTACCATTGAGGTATATATTATTATTTTTTATCTCCACAATTCTCCCAAATTTTTATTTATATTTCCATACTCTAATGTTTCTCCCAAAATAAATAATAAAAATTAAATTATATAAAATACAATAATTGGTTTGTATTTTATTTTGTTGAGAAAGTCCATTATTCTACATCAATTATTCTTATTAACATACTCAGGATATTTTGGCTAAAAATTTACCCCGGATGAGTAGTTATGAAATTCTTAATTTGTTATTATGTTTGGTAGTTTACTCTAAAGAATATTTATAAATTTTGTGATAAATTGTTTTTTTGGTTCTTTATTATTCCACTAATGATATTGTTTGATATTTTCTAATTATTTGACCTTGAAGAATTATAATATGACTTTCTCCATTATTTTATCCATTTATTTATATTTCATTTATCATTATGGGATTTATCTGTCTTAATTTAATTTGAGATTAGTAATTGATCATGAATACTTGGGTGATCAATATAAAATTGACCAGCACCTGACTTCTTTCATCTAAAACCCTTAAAATTAAAATGAACTAGTGATGCTGATTTATAATTATGTGATGGGAAACAAATGATAGTGAAATTCAAGAATGGTGATGTAGAGGGTAAGGAAACAAATAACAGATCTAAATGAAAATGGTGTTGGGTTTTTTCAATGTAATGGCACATAAATTTATAACAAATAGTCATTATGATTAAGTGAAGTGGTTAAATATTAATAGCGATATGCCTATAAGGATGACTTTGTTGATGGAAAAAATTTGTGGTGTGGGAGACCTGTAGTCAAACAGCAATGGAATAATTAGTGGTAAAGGTGATGTAATGGATTGAAATATTTTTTATGGAAGATGATGTGACAACACGATATTTGGTTAAGGTGTAACCTATGTTGTATCTATTAAGCAATGTCAAATATTGTTTCTAAATTGAAATAAATACTATAAGAAGTGTGAAAAAAAGTCACATGAAATTTATTCTAAACCAGGTGTCTTATGCATGTATGGTGGGTATACACCAAGATAGAAAATTGGTCTGAAATGTTGTGTGTAATATGGAAGACACCATATACATAAAATATTTTCTAGGAAAATTATTTTTGGTATATAAAATCTATCTTTGTGGATTCACACATTGTATATGTCCTTACTACACACTATATATAATAAAATATCATGTTTCCATGTATCTTGTTCAAATTCTCAGTTAATATACCAATATTATGAACCAAGTAAACCAAACAAGCTATTTAATATTAAATAACATACTTTAAATATTAGTGGATTTATTTCTTCTATAATTTGGGTCTAAAAATCATTCCATGTATAGTAAATTCTATTCATTTTTCTTTCATTATTACATTCTCTTATTTAATCTATTGAGTTGAAAAACCAAACATAATAGTCATATATTAAGAAACAATTTCATTATGGATCATAATGGAGAATGTTTCATTGAAGGTAGGGGTTATTTTTATGTATTTTCAATAGATTGTGATCCTTATCTTATTGAATAGAACATTGAAAAAAGGTCATATTTTGGTTGTCGAAAATAATGTCAGTAAACCCCCAATGATGTTCCTTGTATGGATAATGGTAACCCTAAATGTATTTTGGAGTTTGTATCCCCTAGTTTTATAAATTTTCTAGAAATAAATCCTTGGGGTGTAGGTCTTAGAATAAGAAATGTGATCAATTCCAACATAGTATTTATAATTTTCAGTATCCCCAAATTATAGATGGGTTTGGTGTCCCCCCAGACCAGGAGGTGAGGGTCCTCTACTTGTATATGTATATGCATTAACCCACATGTCTGGGAGTGGGTATTTCATTAATGATAGGTTTTTAAATTCCCTTGGCTGATATGAAAATACCCAACAAGGCATTTATAGTATCCTAGGCTAGACATGCCTTTATTTTACAACATTTAAATTAGTTAAACAATAAATCTAAAAAATAATAACACAATACAGGGTGCTGATTTTTAATTTCTTTGATTACTATATAAATAAGTAACCCTTTTATCAATCCAAGTAAAAATATCTCTATAATTTATCAACACTACACTCCCTCAAACATTTCATATACATTTTATAAATATTCGTGTTATTGGGAAAATGGAAGCATAAAAAAGTGGTGATGTCAAATAATCAAAAAGTGTAAATATAATATATTAAAGTCAAATATCATATGTGATAATAAGAATACAATATGGATATCATCAAGATACATAAGAGAATTCATACCAAATAAAAAATAAATAATAAATTATTCCAAATTTCTGAGAATAACATATGACATGGGTCAAAAGAGTGTGGAAACATGATTTAATAAACATGATTAATGTGAGATTAGCGAGGTCATGATAAAAATAAAATAATGGTGAAACATCATTCTACATAGGTATACACATTTTTATATTGAAAATGAAATTTATAATAAACTTCAAAGTTATCATGTTTATATGATACTAAATTTTAGTAGATAATACTTATCACATAAGATATAAAAATTAATCAAATACATTGGAGTGTGAAATATTCCCCCACCTTTCATCATCTATGCATTTTAATTATACAATAACATGAAGTTAAATTTTGTTTTATCAAAATATTTTTAATAAAAAAGTGAGAAATCAAAATTCACCTTGGTAAAATACTAAAATAAACCACATAATTGTTGAAAGATAGCTTGAGCCTACACAAATAATTCTCCAAAAATAATTTCCAAGAAAGGGTTGGTACCTGTATGTTTTGACCATTTATAATTAGATATTAAAATTTTTCTTCCATATTATCACATTTCTTCCTCAAATTATCTATTTTGATCTTCCCAACTACCGCCAAAGTCTAGGATGCAAGCTCGGAGCATATCCTAAAGCACCTCGATTCTATGCTCAAACTTGCCATTAATCTAGGGATGGTATGCTGTACTCAAAAGTACATGTGTACCCAAATCCCACTGTATCCCCTTCCAGAAGTGTGAAGTAAAATGTGCATCCGTGTTTTAAACAATGGAGTGTTAAACTCAATGAAGACGTACAATCTCTCGGATGTACAACTTTCCCGGCTCATCAACACTAAAGGTCTCCTTGATTGGAAAGAAGTGTGCAACCTTCTTGAGCCTGTCCACTACAACCCAAACCGCATCATTTCCTCGAGGCGATCTTGGTAATCCTATCATGAATTTCATCGCAACATCTTTCAATTTCCACTCAGGAATGGGTAACTATTGAAAAATCCCTGCTGGTCACTGATGCTCTGCCTTCACCTGCTGATAGGTGGAACACCGCATAACAAAACTAGCCACATCTTTCTTCATACCTGGCCACCAATACTGACGGTGTATGTCTTGATACATCTTGGTTACATCAGGATGAACTTCCCAAGATGAAGCATGAAACTCCTGCATCAGATCCTCATGTATGTCTGCTGAAACCCATACGTGGCCATGAAAATGTAGACCCTCATCATCTCCCACTATCCACCCTGGAGTAGGGTCTCCATATGACACACCCTCACGTAAGACTAGGCCTTCTGTGTCTGATAGCTTCCTCATTCGAACTCGATCTAAAAGAGTAGAGGTAACAGCTACAGAAGAAAGAATTTTCTTTCCCTGTCTGTCATGCACCTCCAAATGTATCTCAGAGAACAGAGCCATAAGCTCCCACTCGCTGTTGGCCTCTTGAACTACCTGCAACTGAGTCCTCCTGCTCAGTGCGTCTACCACAACATTTCCTTTCCCAGATATATAAGAAAGCTCAAAATTGAATGACTTTAGGTACTTGTCCCACCTTCATTGTCTCATATTCAAGTCACGCTACATGAATATATACCTAAGTCTCTTTTGTTCAGTATATACGACAAAATTATCTCCCATGAGATAGTGCCTCCAACAATGCAAAGCATGAACAATTGCAGCCAACTCCGGGTCGTGCGTAGGATAGTTCTTCTCATGGGGCCTCAACTACCGAGATCCTTATGAAACAACATGATCCTCCTGCATAATAACTACTCCAAGCCCGATTCCGGATGCATCGCAGAAAACTGTATAACTCTTTCCTGGCTCTGGATGAACTAGAATCGGTGCTGAGGTCAATCTCCCCTTCAGCTCCTGGAAGGCTGAATCATAATCTTCTATCCAAACGTACTTCACACCGTTCTTAGTCAAGCTAGTCAACGACACTACTATTCATGACAAGTCCTGTATAAACCACACGTAGTAACCAGACAGTCCCAAAAAACTACGTACCTCGAAGACATTCTTCGGCTAATCTTAGGTAACTACAGCTCTCAC
This sequence comes from Viscum album, assembly GCA_963277665.1. NCBI lineage: Eukaryota > Viridiplantae > Streptophyta > Magnoliopsida > Santalales > Viscaceae > Viscum > Viscum album. The sequence goes on along the minus strand of OY728148.1, from coordinate 878,370,201 downwards.
CTTCTCTGGGGTCTACTGATACTCCTGTCTCGGAGAAGACATCACCCAGGAAGTGAATCTCGTCCATCCAGAAGTGGCACATTGAGATCATAGCATATAACTGATGCTCTCTTAGTGTACTCAATACGATCTCAATATGGGTAGCATGGTTGTGTCGAGTGTGAGAGTACACCAAGATATTGTCCACAAAGTCAACGACGAAAGAATCCAAGTAAAGATGGAAAACTCTGTTCATCAGCACCATGGAAACTGTCGGCCCGTTCGTGAGACTGACTGGCATAACCAGATACTCGTATAGACCATACCTGATTCGGAAAGATGTGAGAGGTATATCAAATGGTCTGACCCGCAACTGATGATAGCTGAATCTCATGTCGATCTTCGAGAATACCCTGGCTCCTCCAAGCTGATAAAAAAGATCAATAATCCTTGGCAAAGGATATCGGTCCTTGACCGTCAACTGGTTCAAAATTCGATAATCCACACAAAGCTGTAACGTACCATCCGCCTTCTTCGCAAACAACATAGGTGAACCCCAAGGGGCAGTACGGGGTCGGATAAAACTCTTCGCATGCAACTCCTCCAACTGCTTCTTGAGTTCTTGCAACTCAAGCGTAGCCATCCTATAAAGAGGTATGGATACCGGTGCTAGTCCTAGAACAATCTCAATAGAGAAGTCTACCTCACGCTCCGGAGGTAACCCTGAAAATTATTCTGTAAAGATATCCGTAAAACAGTCAACTACCAGAGGGAAGTCCATATGAGATGTTACCTAATCATCCAGATATAAACTAGCAATCTGGGTTGTAACACTACCCAACCCATGATTCTCTGCTCCAGCTCTGCCTTCCTAGACATCCCATTCACCCTTGTGAAAAAAAGGACCCACCCTCTGGTGACGTGAAACTCACCATACAGAAATACCAATCAAAAAATACATTAAAAGAAACTAGCCAGTACATCCCGAGAATGAAATCATAACCCATCATCTTAAGGACATAATGATCCCATAGGAAGTGACACCCACCAACATCAAGGGAGCACTCCTTGCACTGACGCACACTAGTAGTTCTATGTCTAAAAGGAGTGTCTAGTGCCAATGTATCTGAAGAAGGAAGGACATTAAGTCTAGGGCTCTCCACTGTGTGCACAAAAATAAAGCTACGAGATGCTCCGGTATCGAAATGTGCAGAAGATAAAACATAGGCTATTAAGATCGTACCTCGAACTGTGGAAAGTACAGGATCCTGCTCCCGATGGATCTGCTCTACCGCAAATGTCTAGCATGTACCGTGGCCCTGTGTAGCAGCCTGATATCCCTGAGATGATCCTCGTTGTTCCTGACCACCGCGTCCATGACCTCTACCCTGGCCAGAACGACTTGAAGAACTTTGTCCCCCAATCTGCTGTGGAACTGGTAATCCTGCTCTTGAATGAGAAGTATAAATCTATCCTCCTTCACTAGCTGCTGGAAGAAGAACCCTGCAAAAACGCTGCAGATGACTCATCTTGCCGCAATCTCGGCACTCCAATGGATCTCTTGGGCACTGAGACTTCTTATGCATGATCTTTACACACTAATAGCACACCACCTGGTTTCTAGAAGGAAGATATCTTCTTATATAAGAATTACCTCACTTCCTCGATTCACCTAGAGTACACTCTCGGTGGCGTTTCCTACTGTCACTATGCAATGAATCCGTTTTGGATTTGAGCTGCCCTGGTCAACAGCTCCAGTATCCCTCAGATTCTATTTGGTGATTAGTGCCTAGTTGACTATTAGGGTAATAGAAGTCAACTAGAAGATATTCACATGCGATCTGATCTCTGGTTTGCGAACTTCCTCAAACTTCCTTGCCAAAAACAGCTCTTCATTTCCCATAATGGTAGAGAAACGTTGTAACTCAGTGAAACAGGAGGAATACTCCATAACCGAAAGAGTACCATGCTACATATTCATGAACTCTCTGGCTCTGTCGGCCCTCAGCATCGCTGGATTGAAGTATTCGTAGAACATATGCTGGATCTCGTCCCAAGCCAGAGTCCGCTGGCACCCTGCCTGTGAGACTACATCCCACCATCTATTTGAATAATCTCACAACATGTAAGTCTCAAGCATCACACTTCTGACTGGGGGTGTCTCTAGATGCTCGAAGATGGAAAACATGGTTTCTAGACATGACTCTGCAGCCTGAGGTCCTCCATCCCCTATGAAAGTGGGAGGATGCTGCTGCTGGAAGACTCGCATCAACTCTGCCAATGACAAGGCAGGATGCTAAGCTCCCTAGAAGGCCTGCATCAATCTCATGAAACCCTCTCTGAATTGAGTATCGGAACCAGTGTCTGGAATCACTATAGGATCTATGTCCAGAACTATTAGCAGAACTACTGGTAGTCCCTAGTCTGCCATATCAGGCGTACGATCACTACCTGGTTCCTGACGTGCAACGAGAGGTCGTCTTGGTGCCGTAGCCCTGAAAGTTCAAAAGGATGCCTCAGATTTAGGATTAACAATGACAGAAAACATAGGAGTACAAAATTGGAACAGGAGAGAAAAAAACACTTATGTTTGAAAAACACGACTACACGGCGTGTATTTAAACTATAGGTCATGTTTTTTAAAGCCATTTACATGGGTGTGTACTTCTTCCACCACTGGTCGTGTAACATCCCATACTATACGGCGTGTTGTCCCAAAACATGGCATTTACTTGAACTCCACTCCCCTACCCGAGTCTCTTTACCCAGCTAACCTACAAGGTCCTCCTAATTCTAAACTACACGGCGAGTTCACTAAACATACGGCCTGTACTAGACAGGATTCAGCAACCCATGTAGCGGTTACACGGGCGGCTACACGGCATGTTCCGAACAAATAAGGCTTGTATAAGGATAGATAACACCGAACCATGATGTTCGTGACATGGCTGGGTACCCAGAAGAAAACTACACGGCGTGTTCTTATAACACACGAAGTTTACTACACGAGTTTCCTCAACCTATGTTTTTAGTGACACGGCTGTGTACACAGTTGACTACTACACGGAGTGTACTTATGGTACATGGTGTGTCCCTGAAGACTCTCTAACACCCCGTGTCTCTGTTTACACAATTAGTAACATGGTTTAAAAAATACACAGCCTGTATTAATAATGTACACGCCGTGTATTCTGGGTTTTTCCGGGCAGTAGCATAGAAAATGAACCGAATGCCAAAAACACTGAAAAAAACACGTATGTGCCAAATTCTGATATGTGGGGGCCCATACTCCCCATGAATCAAATCTTGGCATCATAACATTATATATATCATGTAAAAAATCATTCCAAGTATATCTGTCACAGAAACTATCACAACAACATGCTTAATTTATCATGGCATCTATCACAACAGCATGAAATTCTAATGCACCCTAGATGGCATGGTAAAATGCATGAAATGTGATTCTCTACCTAGTTACTATATAATGCATGAGATGCAACAACCTCATCTAATCGGGTTGTAAAAAAATAGAACCACAATCATATATACCGTAATAGCACAAAACATGGGCATCACCCAATGATGAAATATAATAAACTGTAACACTTGAAAAAAAAATAGCAATTGTGACGTAATATAGCTCTTCCTTGTACAAGGGTTAATTACTCCTGGGCACAGTTATGTACTAACTACCAATTTCTTCTGATCCCTGTCTATTGTCGAAAAATAGTAAGGCAATAGAAAAGAAGGAAACCCCTCTAATACCACTATGTAATGAACCGAATATGGAGCCACATAACTGGTGCCCCGTACCTGGTTCGCCACATGACCTCAAGCACGTTTCCCCAAATTCCAGAGGCTGCCGACTAGCAGTGAGGGCCTTGGTGAGTCAGTGGGGAAACTATGCCCTCATTTAGTAAAGTATGCAGTGGAAGAATAAACATAATCAATAGAGGAAGCAGTAAATAGAATACAACAACTGAAATAAAAGTAGAATCAATGTCTGATATAATAATGATGTAGTACGGTACATGTATCTATGGAAAGAAGTAAACAAATCATCGTGTTGCAGTACAACTGAAACCAAATTACTAAACGTAAACCGCAACTCCAGCAGCATCGCGAGCCAAAGAACGGTCCCATGCTCTCTAGCTCTAACCAGAAATCAAGTACCTGAGGTAGAAGGTCCACAATACATATCTACACCTGCAACTATATAATCTGTTTGGGCTGAAAAGCTAGACCCAAATAGGGTGTGAGACTAATCCCAGTAGGCAACCACCACAAGATTTGTGCCCTACTTTCAGTGAGTAATATAGAAAAAGTAAAGGAAAATAAAAAAAGTTATGAACTATGTGTACACCAGTAAATAATCTTACCAGTTACCATTTACATTCATTTAATTAAACAACCATGGAAAACTAGAAAATATTTCTATTCCTAGGTAAGCAAGTAACACAGCAGTGCGAATCCCAAGCTTGTTCTTTGGCTTGGTGGACTCGTCACAACCAACCATCAAAATTCACACTGACCCTCTGGGTGGCTCAAACTAGCAGACCCCTATAGTCCAGTAATCAAACAACGCACAGACACTCTGTGAATCTCTCACGTCAATTCCCCTATAGTTTTGAAACTATAGTTACAGAGTCTCTGAGGAAGCACTTAAGTCTAATTCCACTAGTGTTTCTGATGCGTGGGTAAACTAAGAACACTCTTGGGAAGCACAAAGTTCTATTCCCATAGGTCATGGGTATGAACAAAACCCAACAAACACTCTAGGGAAGCACTTAATCATCTATTCCCTCTTTGATCTCCCACACGAGTTTCTCACAGCACTGAGCAGTCCAGTCGTGCGTAATCGACTATCAATAGCCCTAAGTAATTTAAGAATCTACATGGATAATAGTTACCATGCATCCAAAACATTTAAACACCATGAAACATATGCAAATAGTTATAACAAGTAAACTATCAATCACAAAAAGGGGTTTTCCTCACAGGAAAACGGTGCCAAATGGAAATAAATAGCCATACAGGGGGATAAACACCAGTGGGGTGATCCTAAAACATGCAACCAATCATATATTAGCAATAATTAATCATAATATAATAGGAAATCTAGAGAAAATAAACATCAGGATCAAAATCCTAAACCCGGGATACCCGATACGTGGGTATCCAGCACTTTTGCAACCAAAACTCAACGAACTTCAACGTAGGGCAACAAACCACCTACCTTGATCCATGAGGATCGATATACATGAACCTTGGCCTTTGAATTGGCCTAGAAGGGTGTAGATCATTGAGATTCATCTGTAATTGACAGAGTTTGATTCGGACAACCGGTGATGGATCGGTAGCTCGGAGAAGAATCAGCCTCCTCGGAAGTTCTGGATGGAATTAGGTGGAGAAGAAGACGTTAATGAGAACTAGGTGTGACCCCATACTGATTAATGAAATAAAAATTAATTTACATGGTTTGTTACTTTTATATTACATGGCATGTACTAGGTCTTTCCGTACTCCGCCAAAATCGGCCTCCACGTCACCCCTACACACTGTGTGTGTGGCCTGGGCACGACCAGCACACAGCTTTGAGCAGGAAAAGAGTACATGGCATGTACTTAGAAAGTAAACTGCGTGTACTTCAAAAATTTCTAGAAACATTATTTTTCCCAAAAACTCCAGAAAAAGGAAAAACATACCTCAAACGAAGATCCGGGTTCTTACAATTTCACCTTGAAATGCCCATAATGGAATCCCTATAAATACAAATAATTCACCTACTCATTATGAAACATTATTGTGTGTCCTAGATCTTACAGAAAAGCACCACACTGCAGTTCCCACATTATATACCCAAGACCTAGCTTTTTATCATGGTGGCATAAAACCAATGTAATAGTCCTCCACAATGTGCAATGGTAGTCCAATTTCACTGGAACCCTACATTGTGCATAAATCATGGCACCAAATAGTTATCTTCTAGAACACCACTACACCATAGTGGGATTTTATGCGATGTGGTTTTGATATCCATCACACTTCCAAGCCACATTCATTATCTTTACATTGTAGTGTCCTTATAACAACCTACCCCAAGGTGATTTTTCATCACTTTGTCTCAATTATTTTTCTCTAGAATTAGCATCCTAATCTATTTTTTGGAACCGGTTCTTTGTATCTTTGTTGTGTGGGATTTCTCTGGTTGTTTGTGTACATGGTGTGGTGATGATAATACCAATAAACTTTATGTTGATGTTGATAACCACGAGGTTGAATTTTCATTATATTATTTGGATTTTATAATAAATGTTACTATGGTATGATTATTATGATGTAATATTTGATATTTCTTCTTGATTTGTAATTTCATGTGGGTGTGGGTGTATCCATTGACACCATATGACTTACTTCGGTGTGTTTTATTAAGATAGATAGATTACATGACTTTGTTTAATTCACATGTTGGATATATGATGATGTTATATTTCTCATGATGTGTGATGTTGATATTATCAGGTTATGCCTTGTGATGTTTCAAATGGAGTATTATTATGTGTATAATAGATAAGTGACCTTCATTTCCTGATTACTACTTGTGGGGTGCGTTCATGGTGTGCAGTAGTGGTGAAAATGCATTATGAAATCCTTGTAACCTAACAACTACTATATTCATTATTAATTTTGATTATATGATAACACTTTATGTGTTGTCGATTATGAGTGTTACCTGATACCTTGTGGATTTATGTTAGGTTATAGATACTTGATAACTTTTAGATTATAAGTATTACGTGATTTCATGTGGATTCTAGGTACATTATTTCACTTTATACCTTTTGTATTCTGATTGACTATCCAAAAAAATTCTGGTTTGGTTATAATCTTACAAACATAAATTTCACTTTCCATCAATGGACATGAGCTAGTATAGTCAGGGTTTTATGGGATCTTGGTTATCACAGAACTACTAAATTTTGATTGTATGTTTATATTTATTACACATTCAATAATATTATTGAAAACACTACAATACATGTGATATTCAGGTTAAGGTTGGATTGATGGTGTCGTACTGAGACATATATTCACACAAAACATAGAAATTTCAATAAAGATAGATATTTAAAAATGGATCCAATGATTAGAAGGGACCTATGTGGGGATATTTTTCTTAGTATCATAGAGAGAGTGGTGGACAAGGATAGACACTAACAGGAACAAAAGACTTCTATTTATTTATGATTTTTCTTTACTTAATATTGACATGCTTTCCCCATTTTGGAGCTTCTTTAGAAATTTGATATGTATTCCATTTCTCTAGTTATTCCACATGTTTACCATAATTATTTATTTTTATTATTTTATTTAGTATTAATTCATACAGTATAGTCCCCCCAATATCATACTTTGACCCTAACTTCTATTTAGAAACCTCATGCATACAAGGAGGTGTGTATGAGGTTTTGTGACTTTTCAATTCAAACCCAATAGTTTATTTTGGGATTTCAAACTATGCGGAGATCAAATATATTTTTATATAATCACCCCATGATGGGAATAATTCCCAGAAGATTTTTTTATATAGATGATCAACAGTTTTGTGGTATCCTTGATGGTCATAGAGCTTTTATAACATGTTAAAAGCTATAATTTAGTGGTTCTTAGTCATTCATAATGGTAATGGTTGATAGATAATATTATTCTGGTAAAACCAAATGTGATGTGGTTACTTCTCTTTTTTTGGATTCTATCAGTTGAGGCCTCTCAAACATTATAAATTTTCATTCCACTACCCACTTACACTTGTATTATTCATGGAAGGCTTAGAGGAACACTAAGTTTATCACCGTCCTAGGTAATGTTAGGGTGCGCCTGATTGTATCATAATCAACGATAATATAATTCATATGTCAATTATCATCAATGAAATTTTATGCTCCTTATAGATTATCATGATTTATGTTTGTTTCATATAGGCTAAAACATCAATGGCTCAGAAAATATGGAATGTTATCCATAAGACGTGTTTGGTCAATCTTGATCATAGTTCATAATGGGTATGAAATGTTGTATTTATTATTTCTTTATTATTACAGAACCAAGAAGGATGTTTTCCCATTTCTCAGTTACAAAATTTTAAACCATAACCCCCAGTTGTTTTATATTGGGATAAATATTTCATTGATATAGGTTCGATTTTTATAAAAAAATTCAGATCATTTAATTTTTTTAGGATATTTAATGACAAGGACATACATTTATGATGAAGTTAATGATATAGAGTCTCAAAATATTCAAGAAAAAATATAAGTGAATTAATTATATATTTATTTATATTTTTATCATCTATTGAAAAAAATGGTACTATCTATAGTCTTGAGGATTGGAATTACAATATTGGGAAGTTTTTTTACCCCAATTAGTAATACATAATATTTGTGATTATGAAATATAGTAATGTTGGATTCTATGGGTGAATATTATTCTTTTTGTTGGGTTTTGTAAAGCATTTTAGATAACATTTTAGCTAGAAAAATTGTGTATCATGCCTATGGTATTTTATTCATTGAAATGGGTATCTAGAGGATAATTTTTTGTTATGAGTACACATATCCTAACTATGAATTAAAACCTTTAATTTTCTATAATGAAACCAATCCATATGAAATGATAGTTACAAAGATACCCTAAAAAATACTTTAGATTACTATATATTCACAAAAAAATTATTTATTTTATATTATTATGATTAATTTTCAATATTACCCATTTTTATTACTATTTCATATAGGTAATTAAATTATAGTTATTCTTGGGATACTTTTGGTGTCTCTCCCCTTTAAAATATAAAATATCATGCATATTCATGTGTCTGGATGAAAACATATTGGTATGTGAATCCTTGATCTCTTGTATCCTTTTTAAATACTATTTCACTCTTACAAATTAGAAATCTGAAAATAACAAGTTGAAATAAAATATACAGGGTCAAAATAAATATATATTTTCAGTATTGGTGTGTGGAAAAAACAAAGTGTTGGTGTATCTAATTTAGAATAAAAAATTTACAATAACATTGATATTAATATACATAGAATCTTTCTATTCTAGTTTGTATATTTTTTTTAAGGTTAGATATTGGTTTTCTATAATTATGATTAAAAATATTAAATTTATTTATACATTCATATAAAAAGTATTTTTATTATAGTTTTTTGTTTATGTCAAATTTTTAATATCGGTTTTTTTCTATTTTCTAGGTCTTTTCATAATTCCCTATTGATGTGGATTAAAAAAAAAAATTTAAGATATATAATATATTTATTTATTTTTCTGTATAATTTCATGGGGTATGACCTATTAATGATAAAAATATCCCACTAAAGTGTGGGTTTCATGTTAGGTGGATTGAAATACTTTATATATATTTTTAGTGTGAGGGTATCATTTGATTAATGGGGTTGGAATTATGGTAAATAGGCCAAATTTAAAGTAAGAGTTACCCCAGTGTAAATATAATTGCCTAAGTTCCCCTTTGGATTTAAAGTAGAATTATTTTTTGAGTAGTTACCCATAGAGATATGGGTTTTATAGAAATTTTTTTGGTGATTATTATAAATCTTGTTTATTATTTAATAGGTAGAAATAAATATTTGTACACAAAAAAAAATAATGGTTGAGGGAATTATTAGAAAAATATTTAATTGATATTTCATGGAATATGTGGTTATTAGATTCATGGTACATCGTTGGGTTTATCATATTGAGTTTCATTACACACCCTAGATATAAATCATGATGTGTAACTCCAATTTTATTTTTTCTATTTTCATATATGACATATTTTTAACTCCACTGAGAGGGAACAATTACTTAATCTGAAGCCTCTAATACAAGATCTAAAGGCTTATAGGAACAATGGAATTGTACATTTTACCAAGATATATTAAAATAACTCCTCCACATCACCTCATTAAGGAATATTATAAACTCATCACCTAACGATTCAATCATCTTATCCTTTCCTTATGTGGAGTTGCACGATGCCAAAACCTAGTTTAATATTCAATGTTTCTCTCCACTATCATGTGTCCAGTTAGATCTGGAAGGTGAATCCTACTACTATGATCCGTCCTCCTTGGAATTTTGTTCTCTAGTTAAACTACAATATTTTGATGGATTAGAGGAATAATACATCGCCTGAAAGACAAATTTGGGAAAACAGTTCCATTTATATAACACAGATACTATACCTTCAAAAATTTTCTTCAACTGCATTTTGGAACAAGGATTCATTATATATTTTAGGGAAAATTTACAACATTGAAAATACCTCAGTATTAAAACCTTGATGTGTATTAACATTTAATCTGTCATGATAAAATTAAAGGAAATTCATCATTATTAATTTTATAAATATCATAAATTAATTTAAGAGACCATAGATGTGAAGGGGTTTTATAGTGGCCCTTTATATGTAATTAAATTTCAGGGATGTATGATGTTGTTTCATCCATAATCCTATTTTATATAGAAACGTTTTTCCGTTTCAACCCTTGATTTTGGGTTTTTATGTCTTTTAATGATGTTGTCATTAGTTAATATAATTGCATGTTTTAAATTAATTTAACTATATCTTACAATTCAGAAATCAGAATTCCATATTTAATATATATTTTTTAATCACTAGATGTGTCATATGTCAAATTTATATATACATCATGTATGTTTTTTATATGATCATGACATGAGGTGAGTTAGTTATTTGAGAAAATCTTTCCTCTTATTGATTTTATTTCATTACATTGACATTTACTCATATCCTTCCCTAATGAAGATGTGTGGAAAATGAATTTCGATAATCCATATGGAAATATGATTCATTTATTATAAGGAACCCATATAATATATCAAAACAAAATCTCAAAAAAATTCCCCACATGGCCCAAATTAACATTTCTATCTGATGTTGTCTAAAAGAAATTCCATTGCAATAAAACCCATTAATTGTGTAAAATTGGCTATATGTTTACTTAATAGTATTTCAAATACATAATTTTTAAATAATGAATCAACCAAATGTTTCTTAAAATCAAAATATAATGGAAAAAATGATGAAAAATAGAATAACAATAGAATAATTCTATAAATCATGAAAAAACACAAAATTTATAAATTCAATAAATTTTAATAACATGTGTAAAAATTCAAAAACAATAACAATAAAGATGGATAAAAGTGATGGAGTGAAAAAATTGGATAGATAAAAAAATAAAAAAATGAAAAGAAAAAATTGGAAACTGGCACATTATCTCTATGGGGAATATTATCATGCTTTAAATGGAAACTCCATTGTAACATTGACATCACTTTAATACTCCTCCAAAACAAAGTGGTTCATTACCTACATCTATTTTATGTAAAATAGTATTTGTATACACAATAATTTCTACAAATAACGAGTGTGTATTAAATCAGTAGGACACATACAAATTTATAACTGATCCCTTTTAATTAGAAACCCCATGAAACAAGAATTCAAAAAAGATAATAGAAGTTCTAATTTATGTTATAAATCAAATTCATTTTTTTAAACGATGACAACATCAAAACTGTATTTTTAAATTTATTATTATAAATAAATTGAAATAATAAAATATTAGATATAACTCAAAATATTCAACTACAACTCAAAGAAAACAACCTTATCATGGGTTAATCTTCTCCGTGTAGCAAATCTATAATTTCTCTAATAGGAACTACCCTACTCACAGTAACATGTTCCAACCCACCCGCTCAACTCACAAAATCCATTCATAATCGAGGGTGTCAAACAAAAATTCATACTACTGGACTAACCAATGGAGGATTTATATCATTATATCCTATTAATCCTTACCACCCTATGATGTTTTAAATTTATAGAACATGGTAACTAATATTTTCTAACCACACCTCTCACCTCTTAAATCTCCCCATAATTAAAAATTACATGTTCTATAAGGATCATTAACACCATTTAATATAAGATAAATAAAAAACATGAAACCAGAAAAAATTATGGAGAGTTACTCTATATCAAAAATCCAATATTATTTATTTATTACTAGATATAAAAATAATTAAAACAATAAAATTTATGGATAACAATAAATTGTAATGTCAATTTCATTTTCAAATTAAATGTTTTTTATGAAAATACAAATACTGCATAATTAACAAAAAATGGATTACATTTAAACATTTAAAACATAAAAAAATGAATTCGGTCTTTATATATTAAATAAATTTTTAATTGAAATAAAAACATAATTAATTTGAAACACATAAATAAAAAACTTAAAAATATAGAAAATTTCAATAGGATATATCATTTCATTGAAAAAAATGTAATATATAACTAGTATAATACTTTATGAAAAATAGTTTAAGGATTATATTGTCACTCATTAGTGAAAATTAAATTGGTATTATCTCCCCAAAAAAGTACATCGGTCTTATAAAGGGACGCTAAGAGTGAAAAAATCAATAAAACCTAGTTTATATATACCATAACCTAATAACCATAAAACTATGGTTATATAATGGAAAATATTTTGAATAATAAAAAAAGATAGAAATACATAATATTAATAATGAAAATTCTATATTTCTAAATGATTCAATGCACATTAAAAAATAGAGGATTGATTGAGATGAGTTGATTGTTCCCGTTCTACATGGGTGAAAATTTATTGTTATATATTTTAACCATGTGTTATGCCATAAAAATAATTTAATTTTGAAGAAACCACGATCCCCCATATATCGAAATTCTAGGTATAGATTAATGTACATCTTGAAAATACATTCAATAAATGTTTCCATAAATATTAAAATCATAAATGAATGTTCTTGAAAATGTGTAAAATAAGTTCTATATTAATAAATTTTTATTATTCATGTCATGTGGATCATGACCTTCCTCCACTCTCCAAATATATACATTTAAAAACTCATTTATACACTTAATGAGAAAATAAGTGAGGCCATTTCTCTAAGATAATTGAATATCACTCCCAAAACATAAGAGAGTTTATTCTTTGTTTCTCAATTTTCAAAACTAGAGTATGATATTAACCACATAAATCATTATTCTAGTAATATTTAAATTATACTCCTCATTCCAATACATATTACAACATTCTACAATTTTATTCTATTCCATTCATGAACATTACATGGGCTGACATTATATTACTTTAACATGGTATCCTATAATATATTATAAATTCATGTCATTATAATGTAAATCTATGTGATAAGAAAAATATCTATGTTATTACAAATTATTTCAATGGCCAAAAAATCCTTCAATTAGTTTAAATTTTATAATAAATATTTTATATCTATGTCATGATTAAATATAAAGTAATAATTTATCTACAACCAACATTTCGAACATACTTTTATGATGATCCACAAAATATTTTTTTATTTTTTAATTTTATAATATATTTGATATCATGTTAATATAATCATATATAAATGATATTAATCTTAATAAATAATAATAATCTTCACCGACATCATCCGAAAATGATTATATGTAAATTAATTACCTTTTACATATTTATAATTTGACTAACATAGTTAGGGATTAATAATTCTTCTTATATGAAAAAAATAATATATAAGAGTTATCCCATGATCTTCTTATGTCAAGAACATATCTATGTATAAAATTCACTAGAATTTAAATATCTTATTCCACCTAAACATTGTTTTGTGTTTTCTTTATTATGATAAATTTCAATCATTTCCCAGGGAATCTTAGAGAACATTCCAAAATAAAGACATAACGTTGTGTTTTTTCAAAAGAGAATCTATTATTGATTCCACATAATTTATCATTGAATTACTTTAAATACATAACATTATATTATAGTTAACCATGAGTTACTCCCATATGATAATGAAAATTGATTATTTAATCAGATTATCTATATTAACACTGGTAGAATTATTATAATGAGAGTATTAAGGTAGTAAAAATGTAAATTATAAAAACAACTCATCCAACATCCATGTCTAAATGAACAAACCATATTGAGGGTCTAAATGATTTAATATTTCAACCATCACCTTCTAATTATCTATAAAATGAATACAATCGTCATAATTCTCTATATTAACTCCTCTCCACCAATTTATAAATTTTACAACAAAATACATCTTATAATAAAATATAAGTATTTTATATTTTATATTAGTATAGTTTATCATCATCATAGCCATCAATGAATAAGAAATTAAAGGTTTCATCATGAAATTAATAGATACTTTTTAATAAGATTCTATTAAATATGGATTTCCCAATTTTTTATAATCCCTTTTACGGATTCACATTCTATATTTTATAATTATTCTTTTTTATTGTTTTGAATATATGTAGGGGTGACTTTCATACTTGAAAAAAACCATATTTTACTCCTCATTCACCACTAAACTCTATTACCCAAGGATATTCATCTATTTTATTTATCCCAAATAATTATTTGGAACAAAAAAATATCAGTCTTCATATAGAACCATAAATAAAACAATTTCATTACATTTGTTTATAAGAAGTCATATTATCATTTTTGTAGATATTAAATCCAAAACCATTATCAGAGGTATAAATCATTATTTTGAAAAGATATTATCAAGACAATTATGATTAGTATAAAAATTTAATTTTTTAGTGAAAAAGTGCTATATTGATTATTATAAACCATTCAAGATAGATTCTAATTTAAAAAAATCCAGAAAATTCATCACATATGTGATTAAAAATGGTGAAATAGAAGACTTTATGAGATTAATATATATAAAAGTATAACCCAAATACATAATTAATATATTAGAATAAATGACATGAATATCACTAGTATTAGTTGAAATCAAAAGACTATCTTTTGAAAATCAATTCTTGAGTTCAATAAATTCCAACTGATATTCATGAATTCAATATAAACCAAACCACTTTGTTGGTTAGGGGAGTTATTCATGATTACATCATTGAATTCTATTTCAAAAAATTGTAATATTCTAAAAATCTGAAAAATAATTTATATCTTAAAGACATTATTTAGTGCCTCTAAACACATAAAAGCTTCAATATTTACATGAATAACCTATAGCCCATGTTTATAAAAAATTCCTTATTAATTTAATAATTAATTCTATAAAATTGTTAGATATATTTTCATAAAAATGGATTCCTTAAATTATTCAAATAACATCCTAAATATGATGATCCACCTCATCATTTTAAATATAGATAAATAAAATTTTATCCACAAATACCTTTAAAAAGTTTTACATATAACAATAGAAAATTTGATTTATCAATTCAATGATGACTATGATAGGATTACATTATCATTAAGTCATAAATATTTTTTCCAAATTCTCAAAATTGTTTCAAAAAAGTAGTCTTGATGGTTTCCTTTTATTTTAACTTCAATTGAATGTACGAAAACCTGAGGTAATTTTTGAATGATATATATCCTATATCAATTGACCATAAATTTCAACGATATCAATAAAATTATAATTATTCATCACAATCACTAGATATATTTTTCAATGATCAACACAAAATTCAAAAAATCATTGAATTTGAATGAAAATAACACTACAACTACCCATGATTGAATTCCTAGATCAAAAAATATTTTACATTTAATATCTGTTAATTTTCTTTTTACTCCATCTGTTCCATAGGAACTATATGATATTAAGTTAATTATATATGAATATTCATTATAATAATATTAATCACAAATTCAACTTCTATCATTAGTTTGAAACCAAAAATAATAATACAGAACAACTAAAGGGAAATTATATCCCAAGGATGGATGTTCTATCACAAAAATTTTATTCATGGATTATATAATAATATATCCCAAACAATGATACATTTCTTTAGTATCAAAAAGGATATTCTCAATAGAGTAACACATGTGATCACACATTCCTTTAAATAGAAATGAACTCCATTTAGGTGAGATATGTAATACCCACCCATAATAGTAATCAATTATGGATTTAACATGATAATATTGTATATTAAAATTACCATGTAAAATATATTCAATATAGGAACGAGAATGTTTTTAAATAAATTCGAAACAAAATATTAATGACATTTTAAACATTCTAAAATGACTAATCTTTTTCCTTGTAATAGGAGTAGATATTTTAGTTAAATAATCCATGTGGTTGTATAGTAAATTCCCTAATTCCACTTCAATTCCAAATAAAAAATGGGTGGGTGGTATCTCTCTTATATAATAAAAATAGTTAAATGTAAAAATTATATAACCTTATAAAATGTTATATAAAAAATTAATCTGTGGTGGTGAGTTTTCTACTAAAATTATTCAACCAGAAATTGGATATAACTTCAACAACACATTGATATTAGATTAAATATTCCCATAGTTCTCCCCTCATGATGTTTAGAATTACCCTTTGTAGGTATGAGGAAAATGGAAAATATATTTGGATTAAAATGATTATAGTTTTTATAATCTCAAATCCATTGAACCAACCTAAATATTGTATTGAGTGTTCATTATATATTTTATCAAAATATATATTAATTATGAATACTATTTAAGAGATTAATATTATTTTTGAGATGTTGTTATATAATTCATTGTGTTAACACACATGCAGTGTACAATAGGTCTCTGCCCTACAAGAGACACAGAAATAAAATGAGATAGTAGCCTACCACAAACACTACAACAATACCTAAACTCTACTCTCATTATTATTATTCATAAATATCACTTTCTTAGCCTCATCCTTTGAGATAAATTCTACTCATTACAGTGGTTCATGTTAATTCCACCTCCACCATAATTTCTTTTATGACCACATTGATATATGATTTTTTATATGAAAAAATTATTTTACAGTATACATCTTTATAATGACCCATCTAGATTCATTTATCCTTCACAGTCTCATTTATGACATGTTTGAGCATAATGTACCGTACCTTGCTAATTTGAGTTACAATATCTCTTAAAATATAAATAACCTTATAATGATATAAAAAATCATCCACATGTACTAATATCCCTGTGTACGGATAATACTACTTAGAAAACATGCTTAAAATTTTCTTTCAATAAATATTCTCATATATTATATATTTCACCATGGTCCTGATTCAAAAGTATAATGCATATGAAAATCATATTCCTGACCTATAATTCAAACTATGTTAGGATCAAATTCTCTTATAAAATTTTGTATATTAAGGAAAAAATATACTAAGCTATGATTGATAAAGGGGTTATCGAAAAGAAAATTTTCGGCAACTCCCATACAAAGGTTCACCATTGCTGAGTTGGTTGGCTTGATTTTATAATGTTAAAAAAACTCTCAAGAATCATATCCAACAAAAAAACAGAACAAAGAACTAAAATATGTTAAAAATCAATAAAATAGTCCAATCATGTCATTTAAGTATCATTAAAACAAATCAAATATCCGATAAATATATAATGAAATGTAGAAAAATAATACTTAGAAAAATCAAAGTAAAAATAAATTTATAAAAAATATAATAAAAAACAAAATTTCTAAATAATATGTCTTACCCTAAACAAGATGAATGATTACATGTATGGTCTAAATATCTATCTATGAAGATAATGAAACATCTAGTTTCAATCATTCCTCAACAAAAACAAAAATACTATAAAAAATAAATTAATTTTGAATATAAAAAAATGTAAAATTAATTTGAAATCAGTAATATGATATATAATGAACAATATAATTATTTTTTGACAAACAAATATTTCCAAATTCTTAATTAAGAAAAAATCTTATCAATATATTTGTTTTCTAAACTGTTCTTCAAAATATGATCCTTGATTTATAAAAACCCTATCTCTAGTATAAATTGACTCTCTAAAATACCAACTGTTTCTCGGATGTAGTACCATTTTTCAATAAATCAATACAATATATCATACCTAAACAACCAAATTGGTGTACCAGATGGAATTAATCACATTTTGAACAAAATATCTCAAACCAAAATTATGTTATGATGAAAAAAAAACTATTCCAACAACTATGTTATTGAAAATAGCTTTTAAATAATGAATTTTTTAAAATGAATTACATGAATATTAAATTTAAAAGAAATAATAAATAATAGTTAAACAAAAATATAGATCATAATATCATATAAAATATTCATAAACAAAATATAAAAATAAGGGTTAGTCTCTGATATAAAAAAAAATAGAACATTACCCTAATAGATATAACATAATTAATCGGTGTTGATGTTAAATACATAGGTCCAAATATATAAAAATTATAAATGGAACCAAAAAATACTCTATATCTATGTTACACATCATTATACCAAATATTTAAACACAACTTAAAAATATAAATTACTGCAGTCTTCCACCAAAACAATAGAGTTATACATTGACCTATATGTTACAAAAAAAATTCATACATAAATAAAATTATGTATATAGTCATTGTTTATAAACCAATATCAATTATTTAAAAAATTCTATGCAAACCCACTCAATTACTATGAATATCCTGAAAGTATTTATATTGAAAAAAAATAATTTATATTTTATTTTCTAATATCAATGATCTAAAATATAAAATAAATTACTATATAAATTACATCATTTTTTATAATATGACTATACAATACCTCTTTAAAACCATAAAAATATATTATACATCACTCATGAAATATTATAAGAAATTTCAAATCAATCATCCTCATCATGTTAAAATCATATCTAAAATATAATTCCACTAAATAAAACCTCCCTTTAGGGGTGATTTAACCATACCCACTCATCTAAATCATAAGATCTTTTCTCAATCAAGGTAACTATCATTGAGTTAAAAATATATGCTTAAAACATTGATAATTAATATTATTGGTTCTCACTAATTCATACCTTCTAATGAAGTATTATAAATCTATCACATTTCAATTCCATTATTAAAATCATGAATCTACCCACTAAAATATTGATTCATATAAATAAGATCATTTTAAAATAAAACATTCAATACAAATTTTTTGTAATAGATAAAATACAATGGAATTCAATAAACCCCATGAAATAGTCATTTTTGAAAAATTCAAAATAATTTCATTTATATGATGTAAATAAGTCGTTAAACCATAAAATATCATTGAACAGTTATATATAAACCACTTTAACAACAATTTAAAATAAAAATTTCGTTATTCTAATTCCAAACATGTCCTAACTAAACCCATATATTTTTTTATATATTGAAATCATTAAACATGACCATGGAGTTTTAGTATGTCATCCACAAATATAACTTATAATAAATCTAAAGGTTTTGAAAATCAAAATATTATATTTTTTAAGAATTTAATATACTACATTAACAGGCCACAAATTTTCTATGAAATAAAATCATATTTTTCATGTGTATTATTTTATTGAAAAGTGGTGAGGGAGAATTGAATCTCCAACATGAAACTCGGAAATTTAATCAATTATTTTAATAAATATTTGGTTAAATAAAGATAATAGTTTCAACCACCATCATATTATAAATAAAATCTATTTTAGATCAACAATAAAAAATACCTTCTGCGCCATGGATATATTTTGATAAATATATGAATGGAGTGAAAGAAAAAATTATAAGGAAGGTTGAATGAAAACCTAAATTTATTTTTTTCATGATTCGCAGTAATTCTGCAATTAAATGTACTAGTACAGATGATTATTTATCTAGGGTTTCAAATGGGATATTTGTTTACTAAAATTGTGAAATATTTTTCAATATTGATGTGAAAAATATATTATAAATTATAAATTATTAACTTTTTATTAAAAATAATAACGTATCAAAGTTATTACTAAGTCTTGAAAAATTACTATCCTTAATTTTCAATCGTGCATAGCCACATTTTATCTATGTCAATCATTTGATAAAATATTCTTGAAATCAAAAAATTGTAAATTGATCACCCAAAAAAGTATTAATAAAAATACTATATAAAATATATTCTTCCTAGAAAAGTCATGGGTGTATAATTTATTGAGTTAGATCATGTAAAAACGTTATATATTAATTGATCAAATTATTTTATAATGTAAAAAATATATAAAAAAAGTTACAACTAAAGGGTATGACATTTTTTAATATGAATAGAAAAAATATATATTCTCAATATATTAAATAAAAATAGTTGGTAGTATATATAAATAGGATATTATAATAATAAAAATTACCTTATTTGTGTTCCCAGAGTGCTAGTTTATTACTGTTTGATTCGTGAAGGGATTGTGGGTTTGGTGAAGGTCATAAAGCAGCCAATGATGTACAAAAATGAATAATGGAGGTTCTTGTTTAGTTTTTCATTTTGAGTTCCCCTGCCTTTTCGAAGGTATCTAATGTTAAAAATGGAGAAAATGTTCTGATCTATTGGGTGGGTATTTTTGGTGATGTGATAATGACGATGTGTGATTGTGAATCAAGGGGAATGACATGCGGTAGATCAGGGCTTGAGGTGATGATGATGTGTCTTATTTATTGAATTTAAAATTTTAATTTTTATGTTTTAGGGTTAATTTTTTTTCTTGTAAGATGTTAATTTTGTGGTGTTTGAAATGTGGTATCCCAGATTGTGAGTTTCCAACTTCCATAAAATGGTTTATTCAGAAAATGAAAAAAAAATTATTTCACTGAATGAAAGGGTTTTTGGATAACATAAAGTGGCATTAATAATATTTTAAAAAATATAATAAAAGAAAAATTGAGATAATTCTATCACACAACCATATAAATGTTATTTTTATTTATGTGGAAGTTAGTTTGAAAAATATGAAATAATACATGAATTGTCATTATGAAAAACTCCATAACAAAATTAATATATTGGGAGAAAAAATAGAATAATGAACAAAATGGAAAATACAAATAAAATTAAAATTTGTCTCCCAAGACATTATTTGAGGGAATTTCCTCATGAGTTTTTATATTATTAAAAATAATTATATATGTTATCCAATAAATATGGTGATACTGATTGTGTGGTTGTATTCATTAAATATATTTTATAAAACCATTTAGAGAATTCATAAGAAAGCATTTTATTATTAATAAGAAAAAAATCTAGTAAAATTTTGAGAAGAATTGGATGATGTTATAGTTAATATTTTTACTACATATGTCAAGGTTTAAAATTTTTCTAAATAAATATAAAAAAATATTGAAATCAGTTATTTGAAAAAAATTGATAAATAATATGAAATAGTTTCATTATCCCACAACTAAAAGAAAAAAAATAAATATAGATATGGTCATAAATCTATAATAAAATAACTCAGTTTTACATATTTTAAAACCAAAAATTTTATATTTCATTTTTTAGTAATATTATATTCATTTTTTGATATTATGATAGATTATTTATTAACCCCTAAAATATGGTATTTTTAAAACAATTATTAAATATTTTATTTACTTATTCAGTTTGATTTTATAGAAATGTGAATATATATTATATTTATTATAATTATTTTATATAAAAAATTTCATAATCAAGGGAGACTATAGTGAATCAATATTAAGAAGTTTGATTATAATTTTTCATATATATATATATATATATATTAGAATAAGGATATGTTTTTTAATGTCATCAGATGAATTTACATTCTATAGAACATGGTAATTGTATGACTGGTAGAATTTTCAAATGTAAGGTATTCATTTCTATATATAAATATATAAAGTGAAATAATAATTTTAAATTGTTTATATATTTTTTCTTTATGGGGAATTTTGATGAGGGTTTGAAGATGAATGGTGAGTTAATTTAGCCATATAAAAATGTTATTGAATTTTTATATGTGAAACTCAGATCTTGTGTAAGTTGTGTATAATTGAAAGAAAAAAAAGTTTATTTGATTAATCTATGTAATCATTTTTGTTTACTTTACATGATGAGTTATACATTTATACATAAGTAAAAATTTCGATTCAAATTATCCATGTATGTTTAAAGTTATAAAGAAGTTACTAAATTATAGATTAGTAGGTTTTTATATAGTTGATTCTGTGGTGAAATTATAGATGTTATGTTATATATGATTGAATAATGTTTTCCAAATACAATGTTTTTTAAAACAAATATTATGTAACTATGAAAAATGTTTTAAATTTTTCACATATTAGGTACTAAAATCAATAAATATAATAATTATTTTATTTAATAATATAATGAAATTTTTAAATTTAATTTATTATATAAATAAATCTATGGAGTAACATAAATGTTGGATGAATAAAATCGAAATAATTATTAAAATATTTCTTATTAAATTACTATTGATGAATTCAATGAAAAAATAGAAAACTTTTATGTAGACCTGTGAATGTGATTGATAATGGTTTAAAATGGATTGATTCTTTTCTATGTTTTTGTTTCTATGATTTAAAATTAGGTAGATTAATTCAGGTGGAAAAAATAAAATTATTTTAAAGATATCATATTCCCTTATTTTTTTAATATATTTATACTTAAAAATAAAGACAATATTATGTATCTGGAAGATGTATAATATATTATAAATATATTTATGAAAGAAAAAATACATATTGGGTGAGAGAATAATAAATAATTTATATATTCATCAAATAAAAGAATAAATAAAGTAAGTGTGTGTCATTTCTATATACGGATGAAGGAGAGATTAGTATAATCAATAACTGATTAATTATCTACAAAAAACTATTATATTATGATTTAAGGTACCCATATAAGAATTTATCATAGTGGTTCATGAAAACATTGGATTAACACTAATCACATGGTTTTTATTATATATGTAGTTATTATAATCCAATTAATCGATGAAATGAAAATTCCATTTTCATCATAGTTATTAAAATCTAATTATTGAATCCATGTGAAAACAGTAAATTTCGTTAGACCATCCTATAAAAAAATAATATCTTTAGTAGAATATTTATATTTATACTCATATAACAATCATATTTATAAATGGGTAAAGTCCCCACAATGAAATAATAAAAAGATAAAAGTAAATAGCTGTGAATTTTTCGTGTCAATTGGTGATACATGAATATTTATATTGGCAATGAGTGATGGAATGGAGCTGTCATTGGATAAATATTTTATTTAAAATAGAGATTTAGAAGATATTGGTATACTAGTAATCCAATAACTTATACTCCATTGATGTAGCCTACTTGGGATGAACAACTAAATTTATTATTCTTGTGATCATGTTATTATCTATTTACATCATACGTGGTTGTGAATTGTCAAATTTTTATGTTATGTAATTTTTCGTTATAACAATATTACAATATACAACATCATGCCCCATGAGACACTAAATAGTGCCCCAAGCTGGTTGGTGACAAGGTATTAAGCGTTCTTCCCTATACGCCAGAGGCTGCTGATTTGTATTGAGGGACTATGATGTTTTTGTGGGGAGACTATTCAATGATTTTAGTTTGTAATGTATCAATTTTAATCGCCTCAGTGAATAAAAGAATCATTATATCAACCAGATAGTAGATAAATTTCAAATATAGGTATATATAAACAATTCAAAAAATAATCTTAACTACATGAATATGTTTCATGTCATGTCTTTACAAATCTGTAAAATAGGTTCACAAGCATCCAATATGATACATCAAACAAAAGTACAAAAATTAAAATGATCTATCTACATATATCATTATTAGAGATGCTCGGTCTTGTCCTCCCCCGCTCCTATGTCATGAATAATCAAGAATCACACAACATGCACTTTCTAAAATCTCTACTGACTTCCATGAAGTTTGTTTGGGTTCCCAACTACAAACCAAACATTGTGTGAGATAACACTCAGTAGGCCATCTAGAACAGTGCTTACAATATTTCCAATCAATCTATAACTAGTTAAGGTAGTGTGAAATATATTACATGTATAATAGTAGTAAAAGATAAACGGTCATGGAAAAATTAATATATATAAAGTTATATTATCCTACCTACCAATAATAATCATGTTCTTTAAAGAAGGGATAATTGTAAACTGGGAAACCACAAGAACATGATAACTATAAACAGAGATAAAAAACCAAAATGACAATTCCATGTAATAATGCATCCATGAGCATTCACATTAGCATATTCCATTTAATATAAGATACAACATGTTCCATGGCCAAACCTTATAAACTAGTGTGTCAAGTCATCACAACCATGCATTATAATAAAGTGTCTAATATCAACATTACAGCACCGTATAATCAAATGTGTCATACTAGAAGTGTCAAATCAATAGTATATAAGACCACGACATACACGTAGAGCCCTAGTGTCATATTGATGGAAGCTATGTAATGAATTAGCTGGATTAAAAGGAGCTTTTCATTATCACATCTCTATTGCGAGTCCATGAAAGACGGATCCATGGGAAAGAAAGGCTTGAGGCATCCTACGAAATCAATATTTGAAGAGTAATAAGGTCTAAGGGATACACTATGATAATCATGACCATTGGAGTAGAAGTGTCCATGGAATCCTATGGAATTAGGATCGATGGTATAAAAACCAAGGATTATACTACTATAATCAATTAATTATATAATTCATTCATCATTTCATAACATTTATATTTCATAAGTTCATCCAACACATTTGTAATATTCCAATTCTAGAAATTATATCATTTCATCATCGTGTAATCAAATGGAATAGGATGCATTTACATATCCTAATCATTAAATTAAATTATCATCAATTATAAAGTCTCCATCTATTAAAGTGAGTACTCACACACATAAATGGGTTTTTGAAATTATGTTATATACAATGGAACACTATATCGGTGCATTAGGTTGGTGATAACAACCTCAAACAATCTCCAAGATTCTCAATGGAAAACTTAACGACTTCCAATTCATTCAATTCACCCATTTAATTAATTTTATGGAAACTATAAGAAATTTTTTCATGATGAAAAATTCCAAATATGAATATAATACCCCAAAACTTAATGGAATGGAATAAAACACATACCTTGTGTCTATATTAGAGAAATCAGAAAATATTGAAATTTTATTGGGTATAGATTGGTAGAAAAATAAAAAATGGGTGCAAATCCTGTAAATAGGGGATATTAACTTTGCCTAAAATAACTCTGTCAATGCCATGTTAAATGAATAATGGCACAATATGATTGACTGACTTACTAGTATGGATCCAATTATAATAATTGTGTTCGAATTTGAGTCTATATGGTGAAGATATCTCAATTATTAGCATAGGGTTGGAAATAGCTTTGAATGATAGAAGTAATATCCCTCTATCACTACAGTATAATAAATAAAGGTATGTTTACGTTTTACGATTATTATGTGAAAAATGTCATTTTTCATCAATCACAGAAAGTCACACTATTGGTCCGCACAATTGGATAATGTGTGAAACAATTGTGTTCCCTTCACTACCTCAAGGGGTAACATTCATAGTGTATTCCCATGGATTGACTAACTTTCTTCAAACTGTTCTCCATGCCTCTACTAATAACTACAGATGGCATGCATTAGCCTACTCCCTTTGCTGCATTGTTTCCACAAACCATGCACCTCATGGTAATGTTTTTTACTACCTATCATGGTTCTACAAAACTACGAATCGTGGGTTTCAAAGTTCCTACTAACCGTATGGAACAACTTCCATTCTAAAAAATTAGGGTTTTGGGCTCCAAGAAAGCTGTAGAAATCCTTAAAAATCCCATGGTCTCAAAAAAACTCACATTAAGTAAAAACATAGAAGTTAAACAGAAAATGAAAATATTTCTACATCATAAGAAAACCTAGGATTTATAATCTTCCACCTTAAAGAAATTTTTAAATTAATTACCTTCTAATTTCTCTCAATAATCATCATAGAATAACACTAACTACTGATCATGTACATTAGCATCATGCTCTTAATTCTCATCATGTAGATGGATGTGATTCCATAGTACCCATACTTGAATAACTGACTGGAATTAGAGAACTATCACACACCTTTCAAAAATATGTATTGGATGATCCTTTAAGGACACATCTACACATAACTCCACATTATCCATATATAGAGTGTCAGATTGGATAGATTCATGATGATGCATTTGTGATAGGTGGAATTTGTCGTTCACGGATTAGTACCTCTAAGATATATGCAACTGATAGGATAATGGATTCACCATATCTATAATCATGAACGGCCTAACATATCATGGTGAAAACATACCCTTTCTCCTAATCTATATATGTCCCAAACATAGTGAGATATGTAAAAAGACCTTATCCTTCAGTACAATAAACAAGTTTTATCCCCATATCCTTATCCCAATAGATATACCTAACCATTGGGATAAGGAATTATATTGAAGGCTATCCCAACGATTTTCTAAAAGAAACTATGATAGCAATTCCTATGCTAATAGTTTTTAAAACTATTGGAATAGGTCATCCATATGTTTCTTACACAAATATATCCACCTTGTGATTCCCTTGTCTCATCCCAAGTTCTACGGTGTCACTCCCATCATGTCATCCCTAGCCCTAACAACACAGATACCCTATTCTCATCCTAAGCCCTAGCAGCCAATGCTCCCCTCAAGATCTAGTCATGAGCCCGCAGTGGTGTTTGGAAATCGCATCCTTTCTTCCATAGTTAATATCTATCCCCTGAAGCAGTCATTTTGGCATTTATTCCCAACCATCGAAGTGAAAATTTTCATTATGTCCATTCAATATTCTTTAATATTCAATTAGTGGGATCCAAATCATTTATGTATTCTATAGACAACCCATTATATTTTTATTTTTGGTCTAAAACATCATTATGATTTTCATTTTTATGGGAATTTAATTTATTTTGATAATATGGTTTTATTTTTGGCTTCTTAACTCTGGTTCTTTTGTGTTTGGGTTAGTTCATACAAGTTTGATTTAGTATGGGTTCACTATATTTAATTTTTGGTTTCATCGTTATTCTATTTTATGCTTCATTTTGGATCCACTTATTTTAGTCCAATATCTATATTTCCTTTTGATGTTATTATCTATATTTTTTTTATCATCATTGAGATTAGAAAAATCATTTATGTTGTGTTTATATATAAAAAATTTATTCAAAATTTTGTAATCATTGTGAGTAATTTTTTTATTGGTGGAAATTTATCTTAATTTTCATGACAATATTTAAGTGATTGAGGAACATCATATAAATATATTATATATTTTTTTTTAAAATGAATGCTTACTCAATTTTATTTCTCTTATAATATGTATTATATAATTTTTTTATAAATGTTAAAAATTAATAGTGTCTAAATGTTCTATGTGATGTTTAAACTATTTAAATTTTATATACTACATATAGGAGTGTCATCATACCGTAGTTTAATATTGATGTGCATTACATTTCATTTTGTTTTGATTAATATGTTCATATCACTTGTAATAATACAAGTAACACTTTTGTATGATCATATAATATATTACAAGTAAAATATTAATCTTTCATACTAGCAATGGTAATGAATATTACAAATTTAAAATAGAAGAAGATAATTTATGATTTTCCATAGTTTTCCTATTTGAGGGAGGTGAAATAATGAGTTTGAATTCTAGAATGTTATTGTTGGATGTTCAACATTATACATCAAAGTAATTTGTGTAAAGGGGAAAACATGTGAATTTCAATTAATACAGAATACACAAAAAGGATAAATATATACTTTTGGAAGGAAATTTTCCTTGATATTGAACATTGAAATAATTATTGAAGTATAAAAAGATGTGATCAATATGACACACCCATAAATCATTTGTCATTACAAATGTATAACCACAACAATCATTAAATAGTCACATGATAATAACCCAAAATCATCATGGGAAAACATAGGATTCCAAGAGATAATTAAGGGAAAAATAAATATGATATACATGTATTCAAAATCTGGTGCAATTCAACTAACTAGATGCTCTCTTTTAGCCATCCTTTCTTGAAAAAGGTGTGAAATTCACAAAGGACAATGTGATCCTCACTTTGGAAAACTATCCATAGTGACATTATAATTAGTGTAATAATTTTACCTAGATTTCTAAACATGATACCTATTATTTTTTATGACACTAAATAAAGAAGGAAATCAAATAATAATAATATATATGTATATGGTTGTGTGTGTGTGGAATTAATTATAATTATGCCTCAACAATGATCAACATTCACATAAGTGCACCATTTTCACTAAGAATCGAATTATATAATTTTCAAGTCCTGAAAAAGTGAATAATTCATCCACTTTACACAATATCTATATCACATTAGCCTTTATAAAACAACATGAAGTATCCCACTTTATTGGTGTACTTGTATCAATAAATCACTATTTATCATGTTCAAATAAATCCTTTATAACAAATTTAATGAAACCATGGTATAAAACAATCTTTTGAAAACCGAACCATATTAAAACCATTAAATCACAACCAAGTTCCTAAAACATGAAAATATCATTAATGCATTTAAAAAAATCATTCATTCGCAATTTTTTTTTCTAAAATCTAAACTCACCCATAGATTTAAAATCATTACATTAAAATATCAGTTTCTCCTTTTAAATAGATTTTGAAACAATTTGAACACTTCAATTCTCCAAATTAATTGAAATACAGTCTTAATATTTTTTATGCACAGTTGGATTGCATAATAGAAATTATTATAATTAATGAACTATAAAATCATGAAATACCTATTTATGCCAAGTGATGTTTTTGAGAAAGTTGTATTCCTTTGGTAGATAATCAACATGTCCACATCATAAAACTTTGAAATCATACTAAATCATGCGATGGGAAAAATTAACCATTAATGGATATAAATTTAATGTTCTATTCATAAAGATACATAAATTAAATCAATGATCTCAGAATCCATAATGTAATTCCACCACTTATGGGAGATTCACTAAGGCACCTATATGAAGGTCCCTTATAACTCATAAATTTATTCACTCAATTTCAACTCATTTAGATAAAACACCTAGGTATTTATATTTCCCAATATACATTTTCATAATTGAAGAACTACTCCTTGATGGATTAGGAACATTATTACTCATTTATATATTGAAATTAAATATCATGGTTTTATATTTATCGTATTATATATATATATTTATCTTTTGTCTTTTGTATTATGATTCTCATATAGACAAGTGTGACGGTAATGGTTTCATATAAATTGAAAAGTTCTCATTTCATTATAGGTTATTTTTTATTAAACATCAATATTATTTAATTTATTTTTTGAAATGGTATATAAAAATTTATTTATAGAATGGATATAATTTGGATGTATAAAACCGATCAAATCTAAAGGTATTTTAAAAATAAGTTGGAGAGATTTATAGATTTTTCATTATATAATGCATCAGATAGTGGACACATACACTACCAATATAATAATTTCAGAGGAAGACCTTGGTTGATCCAGGAAGAATTTGGATACAATATAACCAAATATGGTTTTAAACCAAACCACTATTCATGGTACCACAATTGGGGTAAAATGAAATCTAAAAATTTTCATGATCCAAATGAGAGAATTGGGTTGGAAAATTTGTTAGATCATCGGTTTCCATATATTTATCATCATTAGATAGTAGTGATGGGGACCTAAGAATACTTAAATATGAGCACAAATGATGCTTATAATGAAAATTATGATTTTTACAGGGTGAAAAAAATTCAATGACGCTTCCATGACTCGAGTATATCATCAATGTTTTAAACTGAAGAAGTGAAATTTTATAATACAATTGTTTTGGGGGAAAACAATGCACAGGATTTCTCATACTATTTTCCATTATATTATTACCTTTTTGAAGGAATTTATTTTAGATGATGTAGATATTCTGTCAAACCACTATATAGAAGGGAATTAAGTTGAGGAACATGGATTTTCAAATAAAAATCATGCTTTCTCAAAATATTTCAGCATATTTTGGGAGGAAACTACTGAATATAATGATTGTATAAATTGTAGGAAATCCCAATGGAAGAAAAAAATTTGTGGAACACCATACCATGTGCCATAAAAATGAATTTTTCTCTTTTTATTGATCCCCAAACTCTCTAATCTTTTCTTATCGGATGCAATATCAATAAAAATATGATGTCATGATACCGAGAGAATAAATAATAATGATGAGTTGGTTCAACATGATTATATATTTTCATGGTAGTGATTTGATGCACGATATCCTTATTTTTTATTATATTTTCATGATATCAGGTTGGGTAATTCATGTGATGGTTTACATCTATTTGTGTAGATGCTTACTTCATACATCAGTTGTCCAATTTTCATACACATTTATAAACTTCATCCATGGATCTGTTTGAAAAAACCATTCACATTCATGACTATACTCATATGTAGAATTGTTAATCCTGGAAATGACATATATGTATACATTAAACCTTTAATAAAGGAGTTGAAACAAATTTGGAAAGTTGGTGTGCACACATATGATGTATGTTTGGAAAAAATATTTAAGATTCTTGTTCTACTTATGTTAATGATGAATTATTTTCCTACTAATATTAGGATGTATCGATGAGGCATGAAGGGAAAACTATCATTACATGTTTTTAGTAATAATACATGATCGAGAATACTTAAATATCTACTTAGCTTTAGTGTTATGGGATATCGAGGAATATATACAATGGACCATCCATATAGGAATAATCATCGAAGATTTGACAATACTGTGGATACCTATTGTCCTCCTCAGTGTGTGTCCTGAAATAAGGAGCTTAATTAATTGTAATATTTTTTTTCATTTGGTAAGGGTTTGATGAAATATTTTAAGAGAAATAATGTTCACACTAAAACATGTTGTAGTTGGAAGAAGTGGAGTATCTTCTTTGACATTATTTATAGGTCAACCAATTTGTTACGCTACGGCATAGAAATAAGGCACATTGATAAAGATATATGTTAATTTTTTTTCAATTATTATAAATGTTAAGGTAATGAAAAAAATGATTTAATATCTTGGAATGACTTGGTTGATTTGGGGATCATCCCAGAATTGTATCCAGTGTGTATCAGTGAAAATAAATGGAAATCTCCATGTGCTTATTATATGATGACACCTGTAGAAAAATAAATATCTGGATGTACTATAGGATATTATATTTCTTTATGGATATTCATGAAAGATAACAAAATGGGTTAATAGAAGAGAGTTGTATATGAAATATTTGAAGTCTCTTGACCATCACATCCATCTGCATGATGTGATTCTAATAGAAATATGTCATCTCATATCCAATAATTTGATAGTGGTAGTTATTTGGTTGTTCCATTTATTTAGAGATATTTATTCTAAGATGTTGTTGAAGTATGTGTTGAAAAACAATTGGTAGATGCCCCATTAAATATGTGCAGGTAATAGAAAATATTTCCTCCGTCATTTTTTACATTCATGTTGCATATAACAATCCACCTTCTAACCAAAATTATTCATGAAGGACCTATTTCATTTCATTGGATGTATCCAACTAAAAGGAAAATTTTCACACTGAATTATTATGGATAGAACATAAAATATCCTAAAGGTTCTATCATAAATGGTTACATGGATAAAAAATATATGGATTTCTGTTCAATGAATTTTTCTAATCTGACTACAAGATAAAATAGACCAATGTGAAATGAAGAAGAATAGTATGATAAAATTGTACCAATTTTTTAACCACTTCCCCAAACAAGGGTAATTCTTATTCTTATACATTAACCAAATTAATCCTTGAAGAGAGAGATATGGCACATCACATAATTTTGCTTAATTTTTATTTTTTCGATGACTATATCAAGTAAGTAAAATAAAAATGTATATCTTATTCCATTTCATATTATTTTACATAATTTTTAAATATTTATAATA
Source organism: Viscum album (assembly GCA_963277665.1). Taxonomy (NCBI): domain Eukaryota; kingdom Viridiplantae; phylum Streptophyta; class Magnoliopsida; order Santalales; family Viscaceae; genus Viscum; species Viscum album. The sequence goes on along the minus strand of OY728148.1, from coordinate 878,338,132 downwards.
TTTATATAGTGAATATAAATAAATGATAAATAGAAAGCATCATTACATATCTTTGATATCTAGAGATTCTATTAATAGAAAATTGTTTTCTGGTTTGTTGAAATTCATGGTAGCAATATAAGTATAACAAATGAGTAAAATAAATATTTAATTAATTTTAATATTGATTTATATTATAGGAATTGTGATTTACTATTGAATTTGTATCTAAGTAAATGATATATTTTTCTTTTGGTCCCAATTTAGTGTTTCATGAATGTAAATAATTTATGATAAATAGGTACAAGTTTATTATCACTAAATGAGAAAAGAACATGAAAACATAACTTGATGGTGTCATTGTAACAGCCACAATTGAAAATGTATCTTTTTATGGATTCATTGAGATACTAATTATATTGGATTATTACCCACGTAGTCATGTCACTATGATGAAATGCTATTGGTATTATTTTATTAATTTTCATGGAACATTTATTGATGATTGTGGATTTATATTTATTAACATGACTTGCACTCTTGCTACCGAAGAACTATATATATTGGTATCAATGGAAAAACATGTTTTTTATATCAAATATAATCTTCAAACTGAATTTGGTTTCATTATTGAGGTAAAAACAAGATATATTTTTTATTATGGTGATAATATAATTGACATAATACCTTCTCCCATTATCCATGATCAATTTATTAATTAGGATGACTCAAATTTTTGTTTTCCAATGTTGATTGTGAATATAAAGTTATGGTTTGAAATATATTGAATCATCCATCTCTATTCTCAGTAAATTTGGATTACCGCGACTTGGGATCTTGAGTTTGGAGCTATATAAAGAGAATTACTATTTATTACAAATGTTTTGTATCCAACTTGACCTTTATGTGAATTTAAAATATTTATTGTTTGCATGTTTCAATGAGTTTAATTATTTAATATTGAATTTAACTGTATTCAAACCGACAAAACCAAACATAATTCAAACAATTCAATTGTACCAAAAAATAAGACGCCTTGAATTGGATATATGAAACTAATTTATATGAAAATGAAAGCCAGTGAAAATAGTGACATAACCCAAAAATGGTAAAATTCCCTTACCCAAAATATGATCCAACTGACCTAATAAAAGTAAAAATGGATAAATTATGTAATAAATGGAAAAAAGAACTAAATGACCAAATAAAAATAAAAATAGACAAATGACCTAATCCTTTTATCATAATAATCCAAAAAACCAAACCAAAATTGAATTGGATATAATTGAAAATATAATAAAAATATTTCATACCCATGATAAAAATGCTAATATGAACATATTGTTTTTTCTATGACATGTATTATATTTTTATATTCTTCCCACTAGATATAAATTGTTTTTGTTAAATCATTATGTATCCTGTATTTGATTTGAAAAGTGGTATTCCTTAATTATTTCATGCCACGTGTAACACCCCAGGTAAATAAAGAATATGACATTTCATATTTATCCATATTTGTGAATAAAATATTTAAATGACTTTAAAGGGGATGCTATGCTCGATGGCGTACCCAACACGCAACAACGAGTTTCTTAAGAATCTTATGTTGCACTCTAATAATAAAATAATATTATTTTAAATGGTAGTTAACATGTAGCCGTTGTAATGGCGGGAATGGATAGAAATAACTAAAATATGATTATATATGTTTTTAAATGTTTTTACATTTATCCAATAAAAGATAAAGTCTTAAAATACAGAAAGAATTCAATTTTAGGCGTATATGCCCTATTTTTCACTAAAGGTTCTCTTATCGCCTTTTGATGGAGAACTGTCATTAAATATAGTTTTTATCACTCTTATACATTTTTTTGGACCAAATAAAACTCTTCTTTATAATCGGGACATCAAATTTTACTTTGTGTAAATTTTTGGTATTTTTCTGATAAAGTTCATTTTTTAATGAATAGTGTAAAATGTTGTATTTTAATTCAAAACCTCTTTTTAATATAATTTATTTATATGATTAGATTATCTTTTGAATTGGTTTTAAAGTGAAATTAGAAAATATTTTTACCATTAAATCCAATAGTGGACGTTGGAATCAATTTCACTTTGAAATCGGACTTAAACTAGTGTCAATCTTTTGATACTTATTGTTTCATAAAACACGCTATTTGTCATGACAGTGGGAATTAATTATTAAATTAATTAATGCGACTTATATGTTTTGAATTTTGTAAAACGGACTTCATTTTTGAATTCAGAATATCAAATATAGGTTTGGGTGAATTTTTGGGATTTTTCTGAAAAACTTCAATTTTTTGATAAATAGTTAAACCACTAAGTGATACTTATAAAAACTGATTTTCCGCTTAAATGAAATTTTGCCATCATTGTGTATTGATTTTCAAAAATACGACATACATGGTTGTCATTAAGATGTAAAATGTGGTTCAATGGGATAAAAATAATTTTTTGGTGAATAGTAACTTATTAAGTTTTTAATCGCGATTAGTGGTAATTAGTGTAGTTTATGGTAAAAATAATGCTTTAATAAAATGAAATGAACTTGACACATGTCCTAACCTCATTGGATGTGTAATGGAAGACCAAGACAAGACATTTGTCAACTTGGGGACCCCATGGATCCACTTTGGATGGGAAATGACATAAATAACATTTTATTTAATGTAAAAGTAAAATTGACACAAACATGATATGTTTTACTAAAACAATTTTTATGTGGGGTTATACAAGTCATATTTTTGATTATAAATATTCATTGGAAAGATAAAAAGATTTCCTACATCATAGTATTTGTTTTATAATTTTTTGACATTAAATAAAGTAAATTATTTATGACATAATAATGATACAGCGATGACATCATTATTTGACGATTTAAATAAAATGGAAAGATAATGTAAAATCTATGAACTACACATGTCCAAAACTTATTGGATGAGTGGATTTCGAAGCCTTATCACCTTATACGCGAATTATATCAATGTGGGACCTTTTGAAACCGAAAAACATTTTCAAATAAAGTAATATTTCTTACTTTCCAAAAGTGACCCTCCTCTCCTCTTATAAAAGGCCCCACCTCTACCTCATTTCACACACTCCTCAAGCCTTTGGCTCGGCCAACCCATGCCCATTTACTCTCTCCACATCCCTCTACCCATCCTAGAGTATTCCATTTGGGCAGAATCCTTTCAAAGTAATCCTTTAGGCTCAAATCAAAAGGAGTTACACTTTTAAAGGTAATTCATTCTCTCATGTTCATTTGTTTTATTTTGCTTCTCCAACCCCCTAAACTCTTTTTATTTACTTCTCTTGTAACAACACCAGTATCTTCAATATACTATGATGTTGTTATAAGATTTATTCATGCTACACTATCACACAACTACATCAAATGGTTAAAGAACATACGGTTTCCGTGGATGACGAAATTCTGCCTCCCGAAACGATGATTGTTCAATACTCATTTAACACCTTCAAAGGTGGCCATTATGATGTCACTATTTTTATATATGATATATAATATGTTTATGTTTTACTTATGCTTCTTTATTTTTCATTTGTGTCTTACCTTTATGGCTTCCATTATGGGTATATGCGATATCTTCATTTTAGGAAGTGCGGACTACCGCCCCCTCAAAGTGATGTGATTCGTTAATGCCATACGTGGGATGTTTAAAGGATGGATTTAATGTTATTATATATGATTTTATACTGGAATTATTATATACCTCTATATAATTATTATTTCTTTCCATTAAAGTATGAGATAGAAATGAAAGTAGCGTTCATGCGTACGTACGGCTTACCGTCTCCATGAACGGTGCATTTCATTTCTTATCCCCAAATGTAATGTACTATTAAAAGTACATGTATATAATTGATATATATAATGAATGATATATCTAAATGATGAATATAATTCTGGAATTAAAATATACATACCTCTCATTTAGTTTTAATTCCATTAATATGACAATGAAATGAAAGTAGCGTTCATGCGTACGTACGGCTTACCGTCTCCATGAACGATGCATTTCATTTCTTACCTCTAAATGATTATATAATGTTATAAATGAATGAATGTACTGGATATATATGACATATATGATATCTACACCATAAATACAATTCTGTATATAATAAACATTCGGCCACACGAACAACATGTAATTGTAAGAAGTCCACTTTCGACTTAAGAACAAAATATCGGCAAAACAAACATTATTAACTTAAATGATTACATAATGTTTATGACATGGTAATAAGTGATATAAAAGGAATAATGACCTTGAAAATGGTTATTAAGGAAGTAGAAATTAACTCAAGTTTATTATTCAGGAGATTAAAGAACGACCGAGTCAAGTCGGACCCGAGGTAAGGGATCCTACAACTCTCTTTCTTTATAAGTACACTCTTTTATGTCATTTCTTTTAAGCTCATATTTCTTATGATTGGGATGTTCTTTTATATTACTCCTACTGTAATTTTTATGTTCATGTGATGAGAGACCCTATAATCTCTCATCAATCCATTTTGGAAGTTTTGAGTGGCGCCGTTAGGCTGCCGAATTTTGGCAAGAGATCTAACCTCTCTCTTTCTTTTTAAGTACTCTCCTTTGTGTCACTTCTTTTATGCTCCTGTTTGTAATGTTGGGGGATGTTCTTTTATATTCCTATTGCTGTATATTTTATTTTAATGTGATGAGATACCCTATTTGATCTCATCAATCCATATTCGGAAGTTTTATGTGGCGCCGTTAGGCTACCGAGTTTTCGTAAGGGATTTTTCATCTCACTTTTATTCCCGTGAGATTTATGCTACATTTGCCACAAATTCCATTGAGTGGTGTATGTACTATCCATTATTCTACTCTTTGTGTAATATAATTTCGTTTATGAGTATTTACATCAATGATCTATTGTCCTTCTTTCATGGGGTGTATGTTTTGAAAGATACCCAAGTTGGTAAGGGAACCTTTCACCCTCCTCTTTTTTAAAAGACTTCTTTTGTTGGGTCTTTTAATTTACATATTGTTATGTTGGGATATGTTCTCATATATCCTTATTGATGTAAATTTTATGTCCATGTGATGAGATACACTTTTTATCTCTCATCAACTCATTTTGATGTGATGCCGTTAGGCTGTTAAGGGAACTTTTTAACCCAATTTCGATTTCTTTGGGTTTAACATGTAGTCATTGAATATGTCATCCATTGAATATATGTGAATGTCATTTTATTGTTTTACACTTAATATCCACTTATATTGGGTGTATTTATATTTGTCACACATATTTTTGAGATTGATTTGTCCTTAATTTAAGGATACCTTCTCTATAAGGGATTTCATCACATTTGACATTTCTATTGAGGGTTCATTGTTGTCATGCACCAATTCACTCTTATATGGTGTATATACTGTCCTTTGGAGTATTATATAATTAATCCATTTATTCTCATGATATTATAAAGTTCTGACTAAATATTATATTCAAGTGTCTCTAATTTTGGTAAAACCCCTTTAACCAAAATATCGTTTTAAATGTTTTAATTATTTGTTCTTATTAATATCCATGTTTTCAAAATGGTTTTAAGGATTTATTTATATGGATATTAATGGTTTAAAATTTTAAGCTTCAAGGTGGTATGGGACACTTTGATTCAAAAATATCTTTATTAAATGTTAAAAATGGTTTTGGAAATGGTTTCTTTTTGAATGGATTCAATATTTCAATATACTAAAATGTTATATTGTGATTGAAATGTGAAAATGTTATGTTTCCTTTATGCATGTTTTATGTGACATATTTATGTTATGGTTCTTGGGCATTGTTATGAAAACGGGTGGTTCCGTGATAAACTAAGGGCGGGTGAGCCCGTTATAGCTCTCCAATGCATTGGGTAACGCAAAGGAGTGAAACGTTAAGGTTTCTCTGAAGAGATTTAGGGAATATACTGTGATGGGTATTCCAAACGTAACCAAGAGGGTTACTCCCCACGTAAGAATGTTATGAATGCCTCAAGTTACATTTATGTCTTATGTTTTCTATGATTTATTCATGGTTTGATGAGGTATGTTAAAGTGCCTATGTTTTATGGGTAAAGTATGATTTCATTCTTATGTATAAATGAACTCATGTTTCCTTTCCATATTTTTATAACCCTTACTGATCTTTTTATGCTCATCCCAAGTTTTTGAAATGTTTTTCACAGGTCAAGGGAAAGGTACATGATGTGATGATAGTGTCAAGGATGTTTCAAGAAAGAATCTGTGTTATATTTTAAATATGTTTCCATTGATGGGAAGAATGAATACTGTCTTTTATGTAACCACTTTGTTTAAATGTGGAATGTAATGCAAGTTTCATGATCTAATTCTCTAAAACTCTAAACCGGAAAAGATCCTCAATGTGTAATCTTGTAATAACTCAAGATTAAGTAAGGTTTAAGGCTGGGGCCTTATACCACGTCTTATTTATTATTTTCTTTATACATTAGTTATGTATTTTTAAATAATTATATTTTTTCAGACGATGGAAATGAAAAATATTGATGACATATTAAGAAAAAATGATGACAGACAATAATCATCGAATTAGTGAGATGGGAGTCCCTCCTCTAGTTCCCATTGTGAGTATTTTATTTAAAATATATATTTTAATAACATATAATGTCATCTGATTAATTTTGATTTTAAGACTTAATTTGTATCCACCATCAAGGTTCTAGTTATTCATCGGCCAACCTATTAGTTCAAATTACCACAATGGAAACATTTGGTTGGTGGTACTACAATAAGCCGCTTCTATCGGCATACCTTGGAACACCCCGCCCAAACCCTTGATATACCATCTACCATACCTTCTGATCCCACAGTGTCCTTACAGACACATGAGATATTAATTATTCCCATGTTTGTACCACCATTTATATCTGATACTACTCTATAATCTTTCACATATTCAACGATGATTTCTACCCTCCTCCGAATTATGCATTTTCACATCCATTTATTTCATCAGCTTCTCCTTCTTCTTCTTTCTCCCCGAGAAACTATATTCTAGATTCTTTAAATCCATCTCCGAAACATTTTGAGATTGTAGAGAATAAACTAAGACACACTTCATCTGTAAATGTTGATGTTCTTTCATTGCTTAGACATCTTGCAATTCCCACCGATCAGCCTGCCTCTAGTAAATTTATATAAGTTTACAATTTTTTAACCGTAATTTATATTCATTATAATATATATATATATAATATATGTTTTTTATTCTTTATCAGTTGGATAATATGATAAGTAGTGTGGGTTTACATCCATGTGTGTGGGGTAGAACCACCATACACAACTTATGGTATAGTATAATTAAGAAACAAAATTGTTGAAAAAATAGGGCTGGAATGTAGAAGTTTTTTGGAGACAATTTATAAATACTATGACATCATTCCCACTAGTCTGTTATCCTAGCGACACCTACCAAATGATGTAAATGATAATTCTTGGTAAAAATAGGGGCAAAAATTAATTGGATATAATGATATGTTATTATTGTATTTATTTGAATATATATTTTGGTGATGTCTTCATTTTAGTTTTTCTAATGGTGAGGATGCGAGGACAACAAAGATCATGGAATTAGGTGTGTTATGGAAATTATATAAGCATGAGTTGTATAATGGCTAGTGCTTTATTGTTTTCTTGTATTTATAGGACACATCTTTCATAGATGACCATCCGGTAGAAAATTATCATGAAATGATTACTCATTGGATGTGTACTTAGTTCAAGGTATTAATAAAATTTGATGTTTTCAAATGAGAATTAAAATGATTTTCATTAATAAATTCTATTGTATTATTGAAAATTATTTGTTTGGAATCATTAGGATGATATAAAAAACAAGGATGCTAAAAAACACCTCCACAATTTGGGGTGGAATTTGATGTCGAACCCTGTGTGGAAGAAGGTATGAAAATCACTTAAAGTTTTTCATTTCTAATTGTATATTATTTTTATCCTCCATATTTCATTCCATTTATAATTAGGCTAAACAAATGATCATGTGTTGTTTAGTTTATTATTGAAAGACTCTATAAATTAAATTAATGGTTTCGGTAGAGCATTCATGAATGAATTGAATTGATGACATTTACAGTGTGATTCCTACAAGAGATGAAAGAGGGTTACTGTCAAATATGAATCAATATATACTCATTTTTCTAGTCCAAAACATTTAAATTAGAATCCCTATACATCAATTATTTTTTTCATATACTTTTATCGAATTTGTAGATAACATAGATGGAGTTAATTTTTAATATCTCATGTAAATATGTGGGTTGATCAACATACATATTCTTTTAAAACATTATAGTTAGTGTAACTGATTTGGTTCTGATTAGATATGTTTCTCATAAATTTTATGTTTTGTCCCTTCATGATTGGGATATTATTCTTTTACCACATATTTTATTGTTTAATTTTTTCCTTGGACTTTTGGAGTTATTCCCTCTTGTTTTAGTTCCCTAAAAATGAAGAAAATAAACATGGATATAATGATGGAATTTATGGTCACTTAAACAAGAACAATCCAATTGGAATAAAATATAAATAACCTCAACCAATGTAACAATTACTAAATTGAGTAAAAACAATCAAACTAAAATTAACCTGACCAGAAATGAAAGCAATAAAATTAAAATAAAATGACATAAATAAAGATTAATAGGTCAAAATAGACATGGTATTTCATGACATAAATCATGACAAGACAAACTAAAAAAACTAAATATTTCTAAAAATACCTTTATTTCACCAAATATACTCAAACCACACCAAAAATAAAAAATTCAAAATAAACTAAACTATCTTCTCTTTATTCGAGTTGAACTATGTAAAATAAAAAAACATTATATAAATTTAATCAATCACATAAAAACAAATTTATCTTATCTAAATCAAATTTAATAAAACTAAATTAAACTAATGAGAACTGAATATAATTGATCAATATATAATGAAAAAAATGTAACTAACCTATAATGACCCAGCTTAACCCAATCCACAATATACTAAGTTAAATAGAAATAAACAGAATTATTTCAAACATAACTAAATCAAATATATTTGAACAAAATCTGTGTGACCTTACATGAAATAAATAAAAATTAATTAATTCTAAAATAATCAAACCAAATCAGCTTTTCATGAATAATTTTGAATTGAATAAAACTGGATTAAATAAAACCAAACTAAACTAAACTAGCATAGGAATCCCTAAACATGATTAAACCAAAAAAACATGTTTACAATATTTCATATAGTGGTAAACCAAAATAAATTGACTATAAAAGAATATATGTCTACTAAAAAGGATAAAACCAACCTAAACCCAATAGAACCAAATATTATCCAAACAAACATCATTAAAAAAAATTATCATGAATTGTTTCAAACTGTACAAAACTAAATATTTTTTTTGGGATTTTATTTAATACAATTGAAACAAATGAAATTTATCTAAATAAATATGCGTTGAATGAATCAAAATCAAACTAACATACCCTAAATAATCTCAACCAGATATGAACTAAATTGAATAATCTTAAACTAAACAAAACTAAACTAAAAAAATTAAATAAACCTTATGAAAACCAAATGGTATTTGGCCAATATGAAATGACCCAACATGGTCTATAAAAAATAATATTTACCTAATGCTCATTGTATTTGATCATCCAAATCTAGAGGAAGTGAAACTGGATTTAACTAGGTAATAATAAATATACCTAAATATACCTAATTTAACATAATTCACACCAAATAGAACTACACTATAATGAAATAAATCAATATAAATAGAATATATCTCAAACAAACTATGGAAAAATAAAAATACAGTCTTAAAGGGATCAAAAATGAATTGAACTTTCCTGATCAACACACAACCAAACAAAATAACTAAACAAAATTGAATTGAAATGAATCAAAATGGACTAAATCAATCCTAGTAAACCTAAATGAATATGTCATGAAAAAAATTATTATATTGTAATTGTACTATAATAATATAAATTGAATCAAAATAAACCAAATTTATATAATTATTAGGTGAAAACAATGGAAAAATAATTAATTCATGATTTTTATCCGAGTAACAGAAGAGGGGTTCCAAATAACAATATGACCTCTTTTGATGGAGAAGAAAATTAACTTTTATCAATAAAAAAATATCTCCAGTAATAAATTTAAAATATCAAAATTATCATTTTGGGAATGCAATGTGTATTATTAAATCTTACCAAAACATTATTCTGTTGTATTATATTCTGGATTAGTGTGTTGATAAACCATTCATATATATTCCATTTATGTTATAGTAATAATTTTTTATATTATAATTTATTATGGTGATCACACAACATAAATTATTAATTACTATGATAACCTATTTGATTATATATATGATATATCTATTGATAACTCATTCATTGATACATTGTTATAATTCATCTTCTGCATGTTTTTCATATCAACTTCATTAAAAATTAATATCCATTTTATTTTTATTATGAAATTATTTATGTGTAACATGTTTTAATTATAGATTCATGCATTCAATGTCATTAAATGGGAGGTTTAAAATATTTAAGGATGTGTGCATCAATAAAATTTGTTTTTCTCAAGAAGGGGAAAATAGTTGGAAAAAATGTAAAAGAACCGACATATTAACAAATTATATTTTTAACTTTATTAATATAAATTTTCAATATCTACTTTTTAAACATAATAGTCCATTTATATTTGTAACAGTTTTCTTTGGATTCCCTCAATTTCTATGTTGCTGAAATGTTTGGCCCAAAAGATCACTTAAGTCATGTGTTACGAGATGGGAACCATGGAAGAGTACGTTGCTGATGGGGGAAGCATATTATACCAATGTGGTTTCAGACCCCTTCAAATGAATGTTCTAGAAACACTATGTTAGAAAAATACAATGATAAAGAAACAGAGGATGAGGAAAAGGAATAAATAGTTGAAAAAGGGACATACATGTGGAAGAAGAGAATAAAAGGGAAAATACGTAATTTATGAAATTTATTAATATTTCATGTCCATAACTTCAACCAAATTCTAGCGTAGATTCTAATTCATGTATTAATATGAGGAATACCTTATATATTTTTTACCAATATGTAGTACTATTGGTGGCCAAGACAATTTCGTTCCTAGTGGCGATGATGGTAAGGTTGATTGTGAGGAAGAGGTCAAGGATGATATCAAGGAAGCGGGTGAGGCCGAGTTTGAGGCTGAGTCCATGTTTGAGAATGAGGTTGTGGATGAGGATGAGTATGGGGTTGAAAATGAGGATGAGGATGAGGTTGTGGATGATGGTGATGATGGATATACTGATTAAACAGAGATTGACCCTTTACATTTTTTATACATAATTATAACATTGGATGTTTAATGATTTTCTCTAAATGAATGTATGATATAATTTCTATATGTGTTATCACTGGTTTAAAAAATTAATTGGTTTCATTGTGTTTTCAATATTTTTAAATTGGTAGGTGATGTATGATTTTTGGTAATTGACTAAGGTTGAGTAATGATGTGGATTTTGATGGCTATTTTACAACCTCAGTTCTATTTTTATTTACAGGGTCTGTAGGTTTTATGGGATTTTTTGTTAACTGTTGGTTATATCGGCAGTATATACATGTTTTTTATTATTTCATGTTTTTTGGGTAGTGTGTACAGGGTTTTGTGTGTTTTTTGATTGTTTTGTCTCATTGAGTTTTATTTATTATAGGTTCCAGGAACAATATAATGGTTTTACATAGTGGAATTGTGGGGGGGGGGGTCTATACCAATTGACTTATAAACATTTGTATAGAATTACACCAATTTTATACTATGAAACCTTAGGATAGACATATACCAAATATTGATCAATTTTGGTATAGACCTACCCCAATTGTTTAAACCATTAGAATAGACCTATACTAATGGTTTTCAACTATTGGGATAGGTTTATTCAAATGGTTCAAAATAAACCATTTGATAAATGAATATTTTATTACCCTATCAATATGGTTTTTCCTAAACTATTTGTATCAATATTTCGGAACAACATATTATCCAAACTTTTGGATAATTATGGGAATAGGATATACAGATGATTCTTTAGACAATACCAATATTTTTTAACCATTGGTTTATCCTTATATTCGAGAAATTCTCGACCTTGAACTCTAGAGGTCATCAATGGTAATTGGTATAAGACATAAGTGAATATTGAGTTGTATCAAACCATTTCCTATTCAACTATACCTACTCCAAATTCTGTTGAATGTGATGAGGTCTAAGTAAAGCTTCTTCTATTTCCATTAATCAACACAAGGGTAACTCATATAGCCTGCCATAAAAAAGTCGCATACGGTTCCATCTTCATAGTCTCCTAATAACTATTATTAGAGGCGAACAAAACTATCGGTATATGCCTCATCTAGGATCCCATGAAATGAAGGAAACATTCTCTCATCGTTTCCTTAATCACTTGAATCATGTTCTCAGATTAGACATTAGTATGAGGGTGTTATGTTGTGTTCAGTACCACCTATGTACCTAACGCCCTCTACATACTCAAAATAATGAGACATAATCTAGACGTCCCTATTTGATACCATATTATGAGGAGCCCCATGATGTTTCACCTTTTTACATATATAAAACTTCTAAAAATCATCTACTAAGAATGTATCCCTTATTAGAAGGAAATTAGTGCCTTCATGGGCCTATACATAACAAACCATTTGACGTCACTATATATGGGATACCTTAGTAAACTATTCATGAAATCCAATGAAACATCATATGATTTACACTTGGTAATAGGAAAATTATATAAATGTTTGTCTTGTTTATGATTTTTCTCCTTAACCTACTAAAATGTGGGACACCTCATGAAAGAACCAACTACTTTTGTTTCATTCATGCCCACTATTAATTTTGATGCAAATATTAGTATATCTTGGTAACACAGGGATTCACTTACCAAATTGATGTATGAAAATCTCTCATAATATCCCTATATATGTCCACCAATACACAAATTCAATAAAGGATACAAAAAAATCATCATCTCCAGTAGTTCGACCAGAAGACGGATACTTACAAGCTACATCCTCTCGTATGAATAGGCCCTCAAAATCTGATTACTGTATAATCATCACATATTTTGTAATAGTAGTTCTCATAATGATAGATGATATAAAATTCTATCCATGACTATCCTTCACCTCCATGTGCATCTATGAAAACAAATCAATAAGATTCCTCTCACAACTAGTCTCCTAAACTACATGTATCCAAGACCTCATGTTTAGTGCATCAGCCACCAAATTTCCATTTACAAACATATTGGCAAGCATGAAGTCCAAGGAATCTATGTACTGCACACACATAAATTTATTTATATTTAGGTAACACTATGTAAATTTTTACTCGAAATTTTTTTGGTATGTTTAACCACAAACTTACTCCTACTAAATAATGTATCCAATAATGAAATTCATGTTAAATAGCAGATAACTAGAGATCAGGTTTTGTTTAATTCCTCTTGTGTGGACTTCTCTTGTGAGACATGTGCAACATGATTTTATCACATTGTAACAAAACCTATCTAAGAACGATATCTAATGCATCAAAAAACACAGTGTACCTCATGCCTGGCTCTCGAAGAATCTATATCAACATTGATGTTAGTATCACTTTTGTCTCCTGAAATAATGTCTCAAATGTATTTTTCTACAAAATATTCACATCCTTTATAGTCAATCATGTAAGAGGGGCTTCTAAAAATGATAATTTCCTGTAAGAAAAGGATATCACATATATTTATCCCCAAGAAACATTGTATGTAAAATCCATTATTGGGATTATCCCAGGAAACTATAACTCTCACCTTCTAAATGTAAAAAATACTCTTTTCTCTAATATAATATGACCCAAAAATTGAAATTTTCCATCCCAAAGTAAAAAATTTTAGTATTAGCAAATAAGTGATTATCTATTATTGTATCTAAAATGATATCAATATATTTGGGATGGTCTGGTTGATTTTGAGAATAAACCAAAATATTATCAATGAATACCAAAACAAATATTCCCAGATAAGAATAGAAAAATTGTTTCATCAACACCATGAATTCTATTGGGACATTCTTGATAATGAACGACATAACCATATACTCAGATAGACCATTCTTCCTACCAAAATCTGTATGAGTTTTTTCTATAAGTCAAAAAATAACATGGTGATATCCCAATCTCAAATAAACTTTTGTGAGCACCCGAGCCCCTCATAGATTATCAAAAATTCTATCTATTTATAATAAGATAAACTAGTTCTTAAACATCAACTAGTTTAAATTTAGGTAAATTGTGTGTGTAATTAGGGTTCCATCATCCTTTTTAAAACAAAAAAGATAGGAAAACCAAATTGAGTATTATTTTTTCATATAATAAAATTTAAATACAACTCCTTTATTTACCTCTCAGAATGTTGAAACTTTGTTGTATCCATCCTTTATGAGGGAATGGATATCAATTCATTTCAAAAAACTATCTTGATAGAGAAATCCAGAACTCTCTCATGAGGTAATCCAGAAAAGTATTCTGGTAAAGCTACCATGAAATGGTCAACCATTGGAGGGAAATAAGCTTGATGTTTTCACTAATAATCAAGATATAAAAAATTAATCTTAGTAGTTATCTTTAACAACCCATTATTCTCTATTATATTTCAACATTCCTGGACACACCATTCTCCCTTGTGAATAAAAACTCCACCCTATGGTTATGTAAAAGTCAAACTCCAGTGATAAAAATCAACATATTCATGATATGGAACTAGCTAGTACATCCCATGTATGACATTAAACATGATCATATTGAAAAAGAAAATATTCCATATGAAGTGACTAAATCATATCTAAATAAGGGAAACAATATACTAGCATACACACTCCATTCTGATCCCCAATGGATTACCCAAAGAAATAAAACCATTAGAAAACTAAAAAATGTGCCCAAGGTTTCCAACAATAGTTAAATATATGAAACTATCTGAATAAATAGTTTAAAAGAGGGAGAATACTAGAATAGAGTCTACTAATATCATACCTCTCACCATAAATGGCTACATGCTCTACTCCATAGGTGTAGGTGGTATAGAATATATTTTGTGTCATCTATGGCCTAGTGACACAACTTCACTATCTAGAGTAGGCCCACTCTATTGTATCGGTACAACTTGTGCATAGATTCCTTGTCCCTAACCACCACCTCATATTGAATGATTAGTTATATTGTATCTCGCATCCTAATGTGATGTTATGAATCCATATCTTGAACATGGATTCAGATTCTATCCTCTTCCAATAACATCAAGAGATAAGGGCTTGTAGAAACCTTTTATGTGGCTCATCGTGCTGTTAACTCGGCACTCAACTGGCTCTTGTTCACATTGATTCATCATAATTCCCTATATGTCACACATATTATACAAAACATAGATACTATCACTAATAACATGGCTAGTACTCCCCTCGAGGGAAGCCACAAAATGATGCTTATGACCACTTGAAATTGAACCACTTGGTTGAGCGGCTAAACTACCGTACGCTATGCCCCCAGCATCCCTCAGGTTCCAATATATAATAATTTCATGACTCATTATAGTAGTAATAGTCATAAACTAGAACGTGTTTAGCTGTTATTGAATGAAATGCCTAAGATATTTCTCAAAGAGTCAAACCCTTGACATCTCAGGAGAAAGATTTGTCAGCACAGAATGTTGTAACTCTGTAAATCATTCTGAATACACCATAACCATCATAGAAATAATGACCCAGAATTTTGAATAATATTTTAATTCTTAAAAATGTAGTTTGTACTATTTCATAATCATCAAAAAATTTATAAGTGTAAACAAAATGTGAGTATTGGGTTTTAACTGTTATATGACTATTGGTTAATATGAAAGTTGGAAACAATCATAAATTTTAATGTTATAATTGTGGTGTAAAATAAAAATTGATAATTAATGTTTAAAGGAGAGTCGATGGCCTTATCTAGTAGACTCAGACTATATAAAGACCATCTAATGGCACTTGGGAAGGAGGTAGCATCATTGCGCTTGCTCTAGACCAAGCCCAAGACGAGATTCAACATCTAAAGATTTAACAAAATCGCTTTTGAGAGTTGTTCATGATGATAGAAATCACTACTCAGGAAATGTTGTCTGAGCTACCTCAATATTCTATCACCATTTCACAACATACTCTTAGGTCCTATGTAAGTGTTATAAGGTGATATGAAATGATTCTTTAGTTATAGTTTATAATTCTTTTTGTATAAATAATTTTTTTTTTAATTTGGTAATTTGTTTTAATTTCACATGTCAAAATAAATATAGGTTGAATTTTTAGAAGATTAATATTTCTGATGAATATTTAGAAAAAGGTATAGTATTTCAAAATATGATTATACTTTAAATAATTTATATTGTGAAACTATTTTAAAAAAAATTGTCATCTATAATTGTGATCAGTAATAAGTTTTTAGTCAGATATGACCAACGTAATTTTTGGAGATACGTAAATTATAAATAGTATTTTTACCCTTATGAATAGTAATGTGACCAATAAAATAATAACCTCACTTAAGAATGTATAGATATAATTTAGATATCTTGAATGGGAATGTGATATAACAGCATAAGTAAATAACAATTTCATAAATTAGTAGTTAAGTATTAGTATTTTTTAGGTAAATAGGGATTTTACATAAAAATTAAATATTTCAAAATTAGATAATTATTTCCATAAGATTTAGTTAAATTTTTTTTAATCTAGAATATTGATATTTGGTTAGGGTAAATTTATGAGATTTTTATAAAATGTTTTATTTTTTTTGGTGAATAGTAAAAATATAGTTTTTGAGTCTTTGATTAGTTTTATGACATCATAATGATGTAATATGTAATTTAAAATGTTGGTTGACTCATTTGGAATAAAATATTATATGAGGTGTCTCATGTGGAAAAAAATGGCCAATACCACAAATGAGGTTTCCCTTAGAAATTAATAAAATATTCCTTCACTTTTTCTATAAATACCAACCCATTTCTTTATTCCATTCATTAAAACTTCATCCTCAATGAAGATCTAGTCTTTTTACCTCCAAATGACTCCTCTCAAAGGATTAATTAATCTCCTTAAAGTCCCATCCTCTATGTTTTTTAAGTTACATTTCAAGGTAAGGGATCATTTCACCATTCTCTTTTAATCAAGTCTTATTTTACGTTACGTATTTTAATTTACATTTTATTATGTTGGGGTTTGTTCTTATATATCCTTATAACTATAGATTTTATTTTCAAATGGTGAGATACCCTTTTCACTCTCATCAACTGATTGTTTTAATTTTTAAGCTATGTAGTTAGGCTCCTAAATTTTCGTATGGAAATTCTCCACTTCTTTTATTTTAATTCAAGTTCTCTTCGAGGTGGTATGTCTTAAAATTTTTCGTACCATGTTATTATTTTCATTTTATTCAGTATCAATACTATATTATGATTCTTTTATGAATGGGTGACCCCTCTCCCTTCTCTTTTTAATGTTTTCTGAAACCATGTTGCCTAGTTGTTATTCTGTAGAATTTTCATCTGAAAATCTCTCTCTTTTTCTCAAGAAATTATCTTATTTTATTTATGTGAATACCCAAACCAATTTATTTTCATATGTTATTTATAAATACAAAAAATTAAATATTTTATTCAATAATTTACATGCATAAAACCCCCATTCCCTTTCCATGGGTTATAAGTGATATAATGATCATTTTTAAGCACTTTTTAAAACATCTTGATATTGATATAAAACCCATATATTTTATTCTCTATGTGTTATTTATTAAATATTTGAATATTATCTATGTGTATCACATGAAAATAAAAACATATTAAGGGTGTTTCCTGATAGTGCTCTAATGCATTGGGAAATGAAATAAATCTCAAGAGATTAATTGTTTTATGATACCTTAGTGAAAAACCTTGGTAATGTTTATGACACCTTGGGGATGGACCATGGTGAGATGGCTTTGAATGTTTAAATTAGATGTTTTAGCGCCTTTTCAAGTTAATACTCATTTTCTTTTTTTAATGAAATTTTTATTTATTATTCCATTATGGTTTTCCCCATGATCATACTGATATCACCCATCTTCACATGTAAACTATTTCACTTGTTTTCCTTACTAGGCCTTCTGCTCAACCTTTCATTTAATGTAAGTCCCCATGTTATGAGATGATATAAATTTAAATATAATGAACCTTTAATAATACTTTCAAGTTGAATCAATTAATTTTTTATGTTTTCATGTATTACCTACCTTTTTTCAAGACACCGTACTTTAAAAATTCTCTATTTGTAAAATGAAACGAAAAGTTCTGTAATAAGAAGACTTGATTCCATAGATGGTCTCAGATAATATTTTAGTTATTTTTGGAAATTATGATATTAAAAATTTAGTAATAAACCTATATAAATATTTAAATATATGAAAACTATCTGGTATTTTTTTGAAATATTAATTAAGTGATTTATGAACAAATAGATCCTTGTCTGGATACAAACTGGTGGATGTGGATCTAGATCATATGTGTCTAGGGGTAAAACTCAAAAACACCTTTTTGAGATGACTCAAATAGGATCTGGTGTATTATAATGAGCCTTGATTCATTATTGTTTTGACACTCTTTATGGATATGTCTTGTTTATCATAAGCTTTTCATGAATCATTATGAAGTACGTATAGATATTTGTTATTTTTGTTAAATAATAATTTGTTTAAGCTTGATGATTTAAGAAATAATAATCATTTATAGTTAAAACATTATAAAATGAAATAAGAATATCACAAATGTTTACTTATTTTATAAAATGGTGATAAATAGGAGAAACTATGAAATTGGTGACTGTAATGGACCATGCTCTGACGACCCACTGATGGAAGTCATAATGGAAACATTTATGAGAATGATGGAGGAACTCACTAAAGTTATGGAAATAAAATGAATATAGATGACGTAACAATTTCACCAAGAAAGGAAAAGAATTATTTTTAGTCCTTTATTCATAAATTACCACCAATGTTCATTGGATATACCAACCCATCGATTACTTAATAGTGGATCAGCTCTATCAAAAAGATCTTTTCTATGCTCCGCTATTCAGAACAAGAGAGGATAACCCTGGCTCTTTATAAATTAGATGGAGAAACTAATTATTTGTGAGAATTAATTGAAAAAATGAGGCCAATATTGGAGGTTGAAGCTATGGAGTGGGAAGAGTTCAGAGTGATCATATTCAATTTCTATTTACATAGTTCAATGAAATCAAAAATGGAGATGGAGTTTCTTAAGATGAAGTAGAAGGAGAATGAATCTATTGGAAGCTACAAGATGAAAAATAAGATACTTTCCCATAACAACTCAATCTGTTTCATGGATATTAATGGGAAGGATGATATATTATTTGGTGGACTAAGACCTCATCTATAAAAGAATCTATCTAACCGAGAAGATGATAGATTTGAGCAGATCATGCATAGTGCTATGAATGTCGAACCAAAGGTCGGTGAGATGCAGTGGTCTCATAAATCCAATAACAAATTGAGATCAGTGGAGCCAATAATATGGAGGACCATTGATCAGGTAAGAGGAGGCAAGAAATTGAAACATCCCATAAGTAATAAATGCGGAGAGAAGAATTTGGGGAACTTCCTTCTTGGGAGTGGGAAGTGCTAAAAGTGTGGAAGAGATGGCCATATCATGTAGAATTGGCATATAAAGGTGAAGCCACAATTTACATACACTAACAACAAAGGTAAGATAATTCATTACCTAATTTTAGTACAATTATATAAGTGTAGAGAGCTTAGGCACTTTTCCAATCACTGTCCAAATCTGATGGTAGTGGAGGGGAATCACCATTTTCCTCGGAAAAGGAAAATGGAGAAATGTTCGGATTTTTCTATCATGATTGATGATGTTGAGTATTCAAATAATATGGTGATAGTTACTCTTGTTTTTCATTACAATCCATCAAAAAAAATTTCTGATTCTGGTTCTACACATCCCTTTATTTCATCTATGTTTACATGGAATTTAGAATCAACCCCAAATTCTCTAAAAGTAGATTTATTAGTCAAGACTCCAAGTGAGATTATCCAAGAATAATCCGTGTTTAGGTACTCTAGTATTTACATTAGAGATCAAAATATTATCACAAATCTAGTAGCCATTATCATGATAGAATTTGATATTATACTAATGATGGAATGGATCTGAAATTATAATGCTAAGCTCAAATACAGAAGTAAGTAAAATGTTGTAGCCTTGACTGGAAATCCTATAGTTATCTTATAAATATAGATATCTCAACCTGATATTTTTCTTGAATAACCTCTTATATACCTTCATTATTGAGATTATCATTGATTAAAAATAAGGAAATTAGAGTATAAGGATATAAAATGTACCAATCATCCAGGAATACATTGACCTATTTCCCGAGGAGTTACCTAGACCTCCCCTAGAAAGATATTTAGAGTTCTCCATTGAACACGTACCTAGATCTCATCGGATATAAAAGACCTCGTATAGGATGAAAAATTTTCAGCTGGAGAAATTAAGGAAGAAGCTACAATATCTTGTGGAGTAGGTGTTTATCCGACCGAGTGTGTCTCTTTGAGGAGAACATATTCACTTTGTGAATAAAAACGATGGATCAATGCAGCTATGCATTGATTATAGAGAACTGATTGGGATTATAGTAAGGAAAAAATACCCTCTTCCAAGAATTAATGACTTATTTGACCATCATTGTGGGGCTTAATTATTCTCTGAGGTTGATCTTCGATCTTATTATCATCAATTGAGGGTGACGATGGAAGATATTACAAAAAACAACATTTTTATCATTATATGGGAATTATATGTTTGTTGTTATGTCCTTTGGAATAAAAAATGCAACTTCTATTTTTATAGATTGGTTGAATATAGTTTTTAAGGATTACCATGATAACTTTGTGATAGTATTTATTAATTTTATTCAAATATATTTCAAAATATTTGAGGAGAATTAGGATCATATATGGGTTATTTTAAATAATCTACGAAAGGAGATGATTTTTGGAAAGACCTGAAAATATGAATTTTGGTTAAAAATAGTTGCATTATTTAGGAATTTGTATCCAATGAAGGAATAAAAGATGACCCTACGAAGACAAAGGTTGTAGAGGAGTGGCCTCACCCTATAACAATAATTAATATTTCTAGTTTTATTGGATTAGAAGGATATTATAAAAGGTTTGTGAAAAAATATCACAACATTATAATACATTAACCAAGATAACTCGAAATGTGGCCACGTTCATCTAGAAAAAAGGGCGAGAGTAAATTTTCCAAGAGCTGAAAAAGATATTATTTACAGCACCCATGTTAACTCAGCCCTCAAGTAGAGAAGGATTCATTATTTTTAGTGATTATTCTATGAAAGGGCTTGGGTGTGTCCTCAAGAAAAGTGATAAATTCATTGCTTATGGATCTTGACAATTGAAGACTCATAAGAATAACTATCATACGCATGATCTTGAGATGGATTCAGTTGGTTTTTCTCTAATGATATGGAGGAAATTTTTTATGGGAAAAATGTGATATATAAATTTTCCATAAAAGATTAATGTATATTTTCACACAAAAGGAATTTAATATGAGACAGAAGATATGGTTGGATCTTATTAAACACTATGATTGTTCAATTCATTATCATCCCAGAAAGGTAAACTAATTCATTGAGGCATTAAGTAGGAAATTCCTTGTGGTTATGTCCATGATGAGGATTAAAAGAGATCCGTTGACCCAAGAACTAGGGAAAATGGACATGGGAATTATAAGAGAAGGGACAGCGTCAACTTTATCCCAAATGATTTCTCAACCCCCAAAACTATAAATGATAAAGAAGGATCAGAAAGAAGATTATTTTTTATAGAAGATGTTTGAGTCTATGATGGAAGGGAATTTTTCTGATTTCAATTTTGATCATGAAGGTGTAATAAAATTTTATACAAGTCTATGTGTTCCATTTATTCAGGAAATATTGGAGCTGATGGATAAAGCTCGTAGCTCTACTTTTTGTATACATCATGGAAGCTCGAAAATTTATAGCGACCTTCATGATCATTTTTGGTGGAATAATATGAAAATGGATAAACTACACTACAAGGTTCTTGGTATGTCAGCAAGTGAAGGAAGAGTGGAAACTTCTTAAAGGGGTATTACAACCACTAAACATACCAGTATAAAAGTGGGACAATATCACTATGGACTTTGTCACTGGTCTACTGAGAAAATCCAAAGGAAACAATGTGATAGGGGTTATTATGGACAATCTCACCAAGACAATCCATTTTATCTCTATTCATGAATAATTCCCCCTCAATCAAATTTCTATGATTTACGTAAAGGGAGTGGTAAGGCTACATGGAGATCCACTTTTTATCATATATAATCATGATCCATTGTTCATATCAAAATTTTTGAGAAGTCTTCAATATGATGTGAGTACTGAATTGAATTTCAGTATGGCCTATCACCCGCAAAATAATTTCCAATCTGAAAAAACTATTCAAACACTTGAGGATATGCTAAGAACTTGATCAATGTAGTTTAAAGGTGAATGGGATCAACAACTCCCAGTAGATGAATTCTCTTACAACAATAGTTTCCACTAGAGCATTCAAATGGAACCTTATAAAGCCTTATTTTGGAAGTGATTTAGAACGCATAATTTTAAAGATTAAGCTAATGAGAGAAAGATTCATGGGCATGATCTTGGGAAATATATGACAGAAATGGTTCATGAAATCAAACAACATGTTAAGGGTTCTCAGAGTTGTCTGAAGAGATTTACCGAAACCCGTCGAAGGGACATGGAGTTTGAGGTTTGTGAATATGTATTCCTAAAATTTCTCCCTCGAAGTGAATCACGTGGGATTTAATAAAAGGGAGGCTCAGCCCAAGATACATTGGGCCATATGAAAATATTGATCTCATAGAAGAAGTGGCATATCACCTTTTAGTCCCTCCAAATATAGATCATGTTCATGATTTATTACACGTATCACTCTCGAGGATGTACATACCTAACCTATCACTTGTATTGAATCCTGAAGTGGTGAAACTATAACATGACCAATTTTATCATTACTATTTCGTATAATATACATTAATTTATGTTTTTAATGACATATAATGTTAGAATCCAATTATATGTTGTTCTTTATTTGTTTTTCATGAAGTCATAATCATTGAATAATTAGTTTCGATTTATTTATTAATATTGATGGATTTCCAAATTACAATTGATATTATTTTGTTTTATCCAACAAGAAAAGTATTAATAATATTTAATAAACCGATATATCATATATACTCTTCAATTATAATTTATTACAATTCATGAAGTTGGTTATGAAAATTAGAATATACTTTTCTAGGGAGATGGTAGTATACACGTGTTGATGGATGAACATTCCATTTCCCATGGCATGGGGGAAAGGATTAACATGATTATTTATTTTGATAACCTAAAACACAATTTTAATATAATAAATATATATTATGTTCCTTATTAGGATCATCCTTTAATTTTTTATAAGTAAAATGAAACATGTTATGTCAAGGATCATATTGTCTGCACATACACATAATTGATGTTTTCCTTTTTCTCAGAGATAATGGGGTATGTTATTAATGTTTATTTTCACAATATAAAAGTAATAAATGTATATAAATAGAGAATTTTTAATTTAATATTTTTTAAATTTATATTTAAATGTATAAAATAAAGGAAAGTGATGTTAGTGAAAATATTGGACGTACATTGAAAACATTGAGTTCCTCTTTGAGGATTCCCTAGAAACTATCACGACCCGTCCTCGGGGCCCATGTCGTGACTACCCCAAGCCCGCCTTTTATAGGCCAGGGGCTGGAGACTAGCACCAAGGCGTAATTTCTGGTAAAAAGGGAAGGCATTGCCTATGTAAAGTAAACAAACACCACAGAGCAAGCAAGCCGAAGTAAACACTAAGTGAAAACTGGGTACAACAGTTAGTGCGGAAAAGTAAGTGGGCCAAAATAAAAACCCAAATTGAAAGTAAAGTACAACTGAAAAGAGAGTACAACAACTGAAAGTAAAGCCGCAGTGTCGAGCCATCCACTGGAAGTCCCACCTGAAGGGTGGGTACAGATAGCCTCCACAACTCCTTGGGTCTAGCCGTCTGCTCCGAGTACGTCCCGCCTAGTGGTCCACCTCCAGGTACCGACCTGCCCCGCAAGCCTCAACCATGATCAGCGATGTCTGTCTTCTGCAACCAACACAACGTAGAGTGGGCATAGCCCGTGCAGGGGTGAGTATAAGATACTCAATAGGGACCCCGAGACCCCTAAAGGTCTACCAGAATCTAAAAAGGATTATCCACAAATGAAAGATACAATCACGAAGTAACATCTGACACTACGTAGGTATATTCCCATACATATACCTAAGTCATCAAATCCAGTTCGGCTCCAACATCCGATCCCACGTACAACCCAGTCCACACAGGAAAACACAACCCAATCAACACAGGAAAGAAAAACGTAATCCACACATGATATCAAGTCAATCTTATTGAAGATAAGGATTGAAAGTCAAGATTCAGCTCATGCAGATACACTTCATCATAAGACGATAGAGATGATCATATGTAGCCACTGATTCATCTAAGCCATTGGACCCACACCGGATCGATAGGTAACTAACCCCCGCAATGACCCACACAGGATCGATAGATAACTAACCCCCGCAAGGACCCACACAGGATCTGTAGGCGCTGGCCCACACAGGACCGCTGACCGCTGACCCACACAAGATCTGACCCACACATGATCGGTAGCACTAATCCACGTAGGATCGCTGAGTGTTGTAGTCATCGTCGTCGAATCCACGGAGGATTTCTATACAGTCATCATCGTCGTCGCAGTCGTAGTCGCAGTCGCAGCCAGCTCTAGGGTTCCCGCACACAGCAAGCTCGTTCGGGAGGGTCCGCTCCCCGAGCCGAGGGGATGATACATCAACTAACACACAGTTCAGAGTTGATGTATCCAAAAGTTCCGTATCGTCAACAGAAACTCAATGTCACAGATGGCGTGTCAATCGGACGCCCGGTCTGAGAGTTATTGGCTTTTTCGTCCCAGGGGCTTGGTTGGTTTTTAAGTCAAAACCAACCGGACCGTACTCCACCTGCGTCAAAACCTCGAGCGGAGTAAGCCAAAAGGTCTGTCTCACTAAGAGGAATTCAACAAAGTTGACGACACGTCAATCGGACGTCCAGAGCTCATGTTATAAGCATTTTTGCTCCGAGGGCCTGGTTGGTTTCCTGTACAAACCAACCCGGCTTAACCCAAAGTTCTCCAAAAACCTGAGTGTAATATAACCAAAAGACCATCCATATCCAAGGATCGCATCGCAGTTGACGGTGTGTCGATCGGAGGTCCGTAGCCCATGTTATGGGCCAAAGACCGTGAGTGGTCCGGTATTAGGGGGTTCGGGCCCGGTCCGACCCGGCCCGATACACTCTGGGTCGGCCCGAACCGGGTCGACCCATCCCGGGTCCGGGTCCAGCCCACTTGGGCGCGGTCCGGCCCGGCATGGCGCGCTAGTGCCAGCCAGGTGGCTCGGCCGTTTCGGCCGAGCGAAGAGGCGCGCGGGGGGGGGGGGGGGGGGGGGGGCTGCCCCCCGCTTGTTGTAACCACGGCCCCACATGGGGGCCGCTTTACTGGCCAACCAGGGGTTACGGACCCTCGGATTTCCCCCTGACCGGTCGGCCTGCTCCGGCCGGCCGGCTGCTGCTGCCACGGGACCGGCACGGGCCGGTCCCCCTGCTCCGAGGCCGGCGGCCCGGAACCGGATGCCGGTCCTTGCTCCGCCGCACCCCTCCGTCGTGGCCCTGCTCTGGCCGCGGTGTCTTCAAGGTTCTTTGGTTCGCCGCAACGATGGCACAAATTCGTTTTTTTCTAACGGCGCGGCACGACGGTGCCACGCTTCTCCGCCCTTCCTTTAACATTTCCCGCACTGTGAATCAGCGCCACGCCACCTTACATGAGCCGCAACATAAATCAACCAACAAGGGAGAGGAGGGTCGGTTGTGTTGTGCGGTCTGATCGCCTCCCGTTATTACGATAATAGGCGGTTCAAATTGGAAGGAATAAAGCGACTGAAGTAATCATGAAATAGAAACGCATAAAACCCCTACCTCGAGTGTAGTTTGAACGGAGGTTTGTCATGGAAAAAACCGTTGCAGAAGAAGATGTCGTGGAAAGAGAATCATCGCATCGCGGAGAAATGATTCGTCGGCGTCGCATCGTCGATCTCCGAGGATCCGGCGTTCTTCGTGTTCTTCGTGTTCATCGTCGATGAAGAAGAAGATCTTTAGGTTCCGTAGCTTTTCTCCAAACCTCCCAATGCAACAAGTTCCAACCCAAATAAAATAAGAACTTCCCTTATTTTATTAACATGACTTATGTTTGAAAAAAATTCAAAAGTTGAATTAATCCAATCAATTAATTAACTCAACTTGACTTAATAAAAGGAAGGTTATGGAAGGTTAGGGAAGAGGAAGGGGTGGAGTTCGTGTGGGCCCCACCACTCTCATAACCTCCCATGGGAAGTTGGGTGGTTACCCCAACTTCCACTCAAAGGCTAAACACTTAGAGAAAATAAAAATTGAGTTCAAAATATTTATTTTTAACTTCCACAATTTTTAAAAACTTCTCTCGTAAAAACGCAACTCTGGAAAAGGTGTTTCTAAGCAATTACCGCGCGCTGCGAATCCATCGGTGCCCTCGAAATTTGATTCCGAGCAGCAGTTCAAAAGTTAGAAAAACCTGCTCGTTCGTTCACTGAATGTAAAAGAGTTAAACTTCATAAAATGATTCCGGGCACACCGGTCCTCAGAATCAGGTGCCGTCAGAAACTGCGTTCTTGTAAAATCCCAAAAAAAAATTAAGAAAAAAAATTCCCTTGAATTTTATGGGTCTTTACATTACTCCCACCTCAGGGCTTTACATCCCCGTAACGATACATCAAAAACTAGGGGAACAAATGTGGGTACTGTGCACGCATCTGAGCCTCCCACTCCCAAGTGCTCTTCTAGAGGTTCCCGTGCTGCCATCTGATGTGCACTAGAGGAATTGACCATCCACGTAAGACCCGCCCTGTTGATCCTTGATCTCCACTGAAACCTCCGCAAAATTTGCTCCATCATTTATGTCCATCTCCCCATGGTCAATGATATGTGTCGGGTCGTGCATGTATCTCCTCATCTAAGATACGTGGAAGACGTCGTGCACTCGGTGCAACTGAGGTGGTAGTTCCAAGCGATAAGCAACCTCGCCAATCCTGCTGAGGACCTAGAATGATCCAATGAAGCGTGGAGACAACTTGCCGCCTTGGCCAAATCTCTGTATACCATGTCGAGGTGAGACCCGCAAGAAGACGTGGTCACCATCCTCGAACTCTAGTGGCCTCTGCCTCCTGTTAGCATAAGACTTATTCCGGCTCTGAGCTGTCCTCATCCGCTCCTAAATGACCTGGACCTTCTCTGTCATGGCCTGGACCATCTCGGGTCCCACAAGTGCTGACTCCCCAGGGTATGTCCAGCACAGAGGTCACCTGCAAGGTCGGCCGTACAATGCCTTTTATGGTGCCATCCCGATAGTGGAGTGGTAGCTGTTGTTGTACGCGAAGTCCACCAAGGGTAGGTGGTCCTCCAAACTGCGACCAAAGTCTAGGACACATGCGCGGAGCATGTCCTCAAGAGTCTGAATATCCCTCTCCATCTAACCATCTTTCTGGGGGTGAAAGGCGGTGCTCAGACGTAGCTGCGTCCCGAACGCCTCCTGCAACCCTTTCCAAAGTGGGGATGTAAAGTGAGCATCTCGATCGGAGACGATAGATGATGGAACACCATGATGCCGTACAATCTTCTGAACGTAGAGGCGTCCCAAGCTCTCCACTGTGCCCTGCTCTATGATGGGTAATAAGTGAGCCGACTTGGTCAGTCGGTAGACAATCACCCAAATGGAGTTGTGACCTTTAGAAGTGCATGGACGTCCAGTCACGAAGTCCATATATATTCCATCCCACTTCCACTCCGGGACCTCCAAGGGTTTTACCAAGCCTGTTGGTACCTGGTGCTCTACCTTAACCTGCTAGCAGGTGAGGCATCGAGAAACAAACTCTTCCTCAGCCTTCTTCATGCCTGGCCACCAGTGCTGTCGTCTAAGATCATGGTACATCTTCGCCACTCCAGGATGTACCGCCAAAGGGGATGTGTGAAACTCTATTAGCACCTCCTCCCATAATGAAACCGGTACCAAGGTACGTCCTCTGAAAAGGACGTCGTGCTCTCCTACTAAAGAGAAACCATCATGCGCCTATCCTGAGGATATCTGAACACGTCGTGTCTCACATTCAGCGTCCCCACGTTGTGCCTCTCTGACCCGCTGTAGTAGTGGAGGAGCGACTGTGAATGACTAAAGAAAGGATGCTCTATCTCTATCCACGAAGGATATCTGCAAAGTGGCTAGCTGCTTTGTCACCTCCCCAAGTAGCTAAATTCCCGTCCTTCTGCTAAGAGCATCGGCTTCCACGTTCCCCTTTCCAGGAGTATAGAATATCTAAAAGTCATAGTCCTAGATGAACACAAGCCATCACCGCTATCTCAGGTTCAGGCCCTTCTGCGAGAATTTGTACCTGATACTCTGGTGGTCAGAATAGACTGTAAAGTGCTCGCCCATCAGATAGTGTCGCCACATCTTCAGAGCGAAGACCACTGCTCCTAACTCCAGGTCATGGGTAGCGTAGTTCCGCTCATGCGGCCTCAACTGACGTGATCCATAGGCGATCACTACCCGCTCCTACATCAGGACACATCCGAGTCCAGTCCCTGATGCGTCGCAGTAGACTACGTATCCAACTCCCTCCTCCGGTAGCCTCAGTATAGGAGCGCTGGTCAATCTCTGTCTCAGCTCCTGGAAGCTCTGATGACATCTGTCTGACCACAAAAAGGGTTCCCCTTCTTCGTCAAGGCTGAGAGTGGTGTCGTAACTCTGTAGAAGTCCGGCACAAATCTCCGGTAGTACCCAACTAGTCCCAGAAAACTTCGCACCTCTATCACGCTCCTCGGTGGATCCCAAGCTAGCACTGCCTCGATCTTCACAGGATCCACCGCAACTCCCACCTCAGAGATGACATGTCCCAAGAAGTGGAACTCACGTATCCAGAACAGACACATTGAGAGATTTCCATAAAGCTAGTGCTCTCGGAGTGTGTCTAGTACAACCCGAAAGTGGTAGGCGTGCTCCTCCTTAGTGGTCGAGTATATCAAAATGTCGTCGATGAAGACCATGACAAATCGACCGACGTATGGCTGAAAGATCATGTTCATTA
Source organism: Viscum album (assembly GCA_963277665.1). Lineage (NCBI taxonomy): Eukaryota > Viridiplantae > Streptophyta > Magnoliopsida > Santalales > Viscaceae > Viscum > Viscum album. Next base: position 878,308,495 of record OY728148.1, on the reverse strand, counting down.
AGGCCATGAACACTGCTAGAGAATTGCATACGCCGAATGGAATAACCAAGAACTCATAGTGGCCATACCGACTCTTGAAGGCCGTCTTCTACATGTCCTTATCCCGAACTCTGAGCTGGTGATAGCCTGAACTAAGGTCTATCTTCGAGAACCACCGTGCTCCCTTGAGCTGATCGAAGAGGTCGTCAATCCTCGGTAGCGGATACTTGTTCCTCACTGTCACCTGGTTCAGGTGAAGATAGTCGACACAAAGTCGCAAGCTCTCGTCCGCCTTCTTGGCGAACAATATCGGGGAAGCCCAGGGTGAAACACTGGGTCGGATGAATCCCTTTCCCTACAAGTACTCCATTTGTACCCATAGCTCTAGAAGCTCAGTGGTGGCCATCCGATACGCTGGAGTGGATATCGGGGTTGTCCCGGGGTACAGGTCAATCTAAAAGTCTACCTCTCTGCGAGGAGGTAGTCCTGGAACGTCATCAGGAAAAACGTCTGCATACTGATCCACCACTGCAGGAAAACCAAGACTATGCACGTCAACTGCTCCAAGGATGAGTCTAGCCAACTGATGAGTAATGGGATGTCCTCTCCTCTACCTGAGTCCATCCTGTGCTGTGAAGGCTCTCCTCTTGCCGGTGAAGGTGAACCTGCTCCCGTCGGTGCGTACACATTGCACCTTGCGCCTAATACAGTCGATCTGAGCATGAACAGTAGATAACCAATCAATGCCCAAGATGACGTCATAAGGCCTCGACGCCGCTACAAGAAGATCCCAACAAAAATATCTCACCTCCTAGAGTATTCTCACACTTCCGGCAGCAGTGCGTAATCGTCGAGTCTGCTTCCGTATTAGTCTCTAGCCGTAAGAATCGAGCCAACGGCTCTGTCGGAATCTCTGATATCCGAACAAGGGCAACAGCTATGAAAGAAATACTCGCTCATATGTCTATAATAACTGCTGCAAGGGTGGAATAGACACAGATAGTACCTAGAATCATCTCGGGCACATCGTGGTCATAGGACTCCACTGCCTGAAGCTATGTCTGTCTCTTCCCGCCAGCTCCCTGTGGTCGGGGTGGACCTCCTTGTGGTGGTGGTGGTTGAGCCTCAAAGTGTCGCCCACCACCTACTGCTCAGCCAGCTCCTCTACCTCGTCCGCCTACTCCCTGTGGACCACCACAGTCGACCCTCTGCCTATGCCTGGGTGGTCCCTCAACCGTCTGCTACTCCTCTACACAGCGGGTCGGGCAGTCACGAGCCATGTGGCCCTGCCTGCCGCATGCGTAGCACTGTCTGCCTCTCAAAAGACTGGCTCCGCGATATGTGCCCCGCACCACTGAGCCAGTGTATTGAAGTCGTCTGCCTGAGGGTCTAGTCTACCTGGACCCATGAGTCATCTGTCGACTCCCTGTTGTAGAAGACTCTGCTATGTGCCGCCCTGCGGTAGGTCTCACTGCTGATGTAGGCTTAGCAAGGAAGCTCTCGATCAGAAGGGATCACTCTAGTACCCCTACCTATGTCAGAATGCTGAGGGAGATCAATGATGCCCTAATCTCCTAACTCACTCCCTGGTCGAAGGTTCGGGCCCGGAATAATGGGTCTTGTACCATGTCAGTCGAATAGCGCGAGAGATCAGTAAATCTCGTCGAGTACTCTGCGACCGTCAAGCTGCCCTGCCGTAGCTGAAAAAGCTCCTGGATGTGCACCGCATGGAGGGTGGCTGGGACGAACTCTGAGTGGAAGAGGCTCCCAAAGTCCATCCAGAGAAGAGATGCCTCGTCGTGCACCTGGAGCATCATGGTCCACCATCTGCCTGCTGCTGCGTTCAATAGGCTCGCTGCGAGGATCACCATGAGGTCTGCTGATGTCCTCACTAACCTGAAAACGTGTACAACTACCTCTAGCCAATCCTCAGTTGCCTGAGGGTCCGTATCCCCGCAGAACTTGGGTGGTCGCTGACGTTGAAACTCATGCAGTGCACTAAGGTGACGTGCATCGTCAGCGGCTGGGGCTGGTAGCATCGGTGTCTCGGCAGGTAGCGGTACCACCTGTGCCTCTTCTGTCAAAGGGCCCTGTACCAAGGCCTCGTCGCTCGGTGGGCTGTCGTCACGCACAACTCTCAGAATCCTAGCTGGCTGCCGTCGTGGAGCCATCCTGAAAAGAAACAGGTGCGCCACGGTCAAACATTATACCTTGTGAGCTGACATAATGTAATCACAATGAAAACATGAAACACACAAGCAATCAATGTTTTCGTGTATTGAGTCGGAAATCAGAAGTCAGGGTCCTGGTGTATGGATACGTCGGCCGCCGCACCAACACTGGACTCCCTGGACTGATAACCACACTCAATACTCTTAACACTATTGCTTCACATAGAAAAAGATCAGTGTCATGAGTTCTGCGGTATAACCGAACTCCTCTGATACCAATTTTTCATGACTTGTCCTTGGGGCCTGTGTCGTGACTACCCCAAGCCAGCCTTCCATAGGCCAGGGGCTGGCGACTAGCACCAAGGCATAATTCACGGTAAAAAAGGGAAGACATTTCCTATGTAAAGTAAACAAACACCATAGATCAAGAAAGCAGAAGTAAACACTAAATAAAAATTGGGTACAACAGTAAGTGCCGAAAAGTAAGTGGGCCAAAATAAAAACCCAAACTGAAAGTAAAGTAAAACTGAAAAGAGAGTACAGCAACTGAATATAAATCCGCAGTGTCGAGCCGTCCACTGGATGTCCCACCTGAAGGGTGGATACAGATAGCCTCCACACCTCCTCGGGTCCAGCCATCCGCTCCGAGTACATCCCGCCCAGTGGTCCACCTCCAGGTCCCGACCTGCTCCGCAAGCCTCAACCATGATCAGTATTGTCCGTCGTCTGCAACCAAAAAAACGTAGTGCGGGCATAGCCCGTGCATGGGTGAGTATAAGATACTCAGTAGGGACCCCGAGACCCCCGAAAGTCTCCCAGAATCCACAAAGGATAATCCAAAAAGGAAAGATAAAATCACGAAGTAACATCCGACACTACTTAGGTATATGCCCATACTTCTACCTAAGTCATCAATTCCAGTTCGGATCCAACATCCGAGCCCAAGTACAACCCAGACCACACAGAAAAACACAATCCAATCCACATAGGAAAGCAAAACGTAATCCACACAGGATATCAATTCAATCTTATCGAAAGTCAAGATTCAGCTCACGCAGGTATACTTCTTCATAAAACGATAGAGATGATTAGATGTACCCACTGATTCATCTACGCTGTCGAACCCACATAGGATCAATAGGTAACTAACCCCCGCAATGACCCTCATAGGATCGATAGGTAACTAACCCCCACAATGGCCCACACAGGATCAGACCCACACAAGATCTGTAGGCGCTGGCCCACACAGGACCGCTGAGCGCTAACCCAAACTGGATCTGACCCACATAGGATAAGTAGCACTGATCCACGTAGGATTGCTGAGTGCTGTAGTCGTCGCCGTCGAATCCATGGAGAATTTCTGTACAGTCGTCATCGTCGTCATAGTCGCAGTCGTAGTCGCAGCCATCTCTAGGGTTCCTGCACACAGTAAGCTCATTTGGGAGGGTCCGCTCCACAAGCAGAGGGGCTGATACATCAACTGGCACATAGTACTGAGTTGGTGTATCCAAAAGTTCCGTATCATCAACAGGAACTCAACGTCACAGACGACGCATCAATTGGACGCCCGGTCTGAGAGTTATTGGCTTTTTCGTCCCAGGGGCCCGGTTGGTTTTTAAGTCAAAACCAACCCGACCGTACTCCACCTGCATCCAAACCTCAAGAGGAGTAATCCAAAAGGTCAGTCTCACTAAGAGTAATCCAACAAAGTTGATGGCACTTCAATCGGACATCCGGAGCTCAAGTTATAAGCGTTTCCGCTCCGAGGGCTAAGTTGGTTTCATGTACAAACCAACCCGGATGAACCCAAGGTTCTCCGAAACCTTGAGTGTAATATACCGAAAAGACCGTCTCAATCCAAGGATCGCATCGCTTCTGACGGTGCGTCGATGGGAGGTCTGTATCCCATGTTATGGGCAAAAGACCGTGAGAGGTCCGGTATTAGGGGGTTCGGGCCCGATCCGACCCAGCCCGATACCCTCTGGGTTGGCCCGAACCAGGTCGACCTGTCCCGGGTCCGGGTTTGGCCCGCTTGGGCATGGCCCGGCCCAGCTGGCGCGGCCCGGACTGGCGCGCTGGCGCCAGCCAGGTGGCTCGGCCGTTTCGGCCGAGCGAAGAGGCGCGGGGGTGAGCTCCCCCCCCCCCCCCCCCCCCCCCCGCTTGTTGTAACTGCGGCCCCACATGGGGGCGGCTTTGCTGGCCAACCGGGGGTTACGGAACCCCGGATTTCCCCCTGACTGACCGGCCCCCTCCAGCCGGACGGTTGCTGCCGCCACAGGACCGGCACGGGCCGGTCCCCCTGCTCTGCCGCCGCCGGCCAGGAACCGGCCGCCGGTCCTTACTCCGCCGTGGCCTCATCCGCGGCCTGGTCTGTCCGGCGCGGCGCGACGGCGCCGCGCACCTCCTCCGCGGCCCCGCTCCGGTCACGGTGTCTTCGAGGTTCCTTCGAGGTTCTTTGGCGTGGCGCGACGACGCCGCGCTTCTCCGACCTTCTTTTAACATTTCCAGCGTGGTGCTTCGGCACCGCACCACATTACATGAGCCACAACATAAATCAACCATCAAGGGGGAGGAGGGTCGGCCGTGTTTGTGCGTTCTGATCACCTCCTGTTATTGCGATAACAGGCGGTTCAAATTGGAAGGAAGAAAGCGACTGAAGTAATCACGAAATAAAAATGCATAAAACCCCTACCTCGAGTGTAGTTTGAACGGAGGTTCATCGCAGAAATAACCGTTGCGGAAAAAGACGTCGCGGAAGGAGAATCGTCGCGTCACGGAGAAATGATTCATCGGCGTCGCGTCATCAATCTCAGAGGATCCGGTGTTCTTCGCATTCTTCACGTTCCTCGTCGATGAAGAAGAAGATCCTCAGGTTCCTTAGCTTTTCTCCAAACCTCCCAATGCAACAAGTTCCAACCCAAATAAAATAAGAACTTCCCTTATTTTATTAACATGTCTTAAGTCTGAAAAAAATTCAAAAGTTGAATAAATCCACTAAATTAATTAACTCAACATGACTTAATAATTAGAGGGTTATGGAAGGTTTGGGAAGATGAAGGGGTGGAGTTCGTGTCGGCCCCACCACTCTCATAACCTCTCATGGGAAGTTGGGCGGTTACCCCAACTTCCACTCAAAGGCTAAACACTTAGAGAAAATAAAAAATGAGTTCAAAATTTTTATTTTTAACTTCCACAATTTTTAACAACTTCTCTCGTGAAAACGCAACTCCAGAAATGGTGTTCCTAAGAAATTATTGGCGCTGTGAATCCATCGGTGCCATCAAAATTCGATTCCGAGCACCAGTTCAAAATTTAGAAAAACCCGCTCATTCGTTAATTGAACGTACCCGAGCTAAACATCAGAAAATGATTCCGGGCACACCGGGCCTCGGAATCAGCTTCCGTCAGAAACTGTGTTCTTGTAAAATCCCAAAGAAATTTAAGAAAAAAATTTCCCTTGAATTTTACTGGTCATTACCGAAACGAAGAGATTAGGATAATATATTGCGAAAAAAATATTATTATAGATAAATTCTATTATTCAGTATTGGAATATTTTATATTTTTTGTATTAAACTGAATTTTTAATGTAAAACTAAAGTGGTTGTGAGAGGCCCCCTTTAATGATAGGTATAATGAAAATTTTAAATATCTCAAGTTAACATAATGGGAATACATGTTATACATTTCAGGTGGCTCAAAATATATACAATAATAAATTATTAAGGTAGCTAAGGTCTGTAATATCTATCCTAATCAATTAGGAACTAGTTTTTAACATATTTCAATCCATTTATCCAATGAATTATTACTTTTTTCATTTTAACTTTTACAATGGAAACTTATTTTTACCTATGGAAACATATTATTTATACGTAAAAATAATGTGTCCCTAATTATATAATCAATACCTTTTGGTTATAAAATTAAAAAATATTTTATGATATTAATTTACTAAAATTCTGAAAAATTAATATAATTTAATAATGATACAGTGTATTAAGATATTTTTTTTGTAAAATATTACTTGACTAATAATATTTCAATCATTGGATTTTAAATTATAATAAATATTTTAAAATTTAAATATGATATTATATAATGCAGGTTTTTTAAGAAAATAGTTTAAAAAATTTCTTACACAAACTTATACACAATTATTAGAATAAAAGTAGCAGTATTTTATATTTTATTATTCACATGAAAATAAATTTCTTTAGAAAAATATAAAGATACAGTTTCTATGAAAATTTTGACAATTTAAATCTATAAATAAATTTCTTTTTATGTACGTAATAATCTAGAATTTATATATTTATTTTTAAATGAAAATTAAAAATACAATGACAACTTCTTGTATAGGAAACTATTGTTTTTTGACATTAAGTGTTATTAATATTATTTCATATCAATTACTAATTTAAATAGTACTTATATGTTTTATCATATTTTGATGTTTATAATTGGATAATTTAATTATTTAGATAAAATATACAATTCATTTTAAAATAAATTATTTCAAAAAGAACCATTAATTTTAATATTAAAACCCATTTATTTTTTGTCCTTTAAATATAATAAATTTTTGTTATTAATATAATCTTGTTAACTTTAGATTTTTATTGTTCTAATTTATATATTAAAAATCATCATTTAATATGCCTCTGATAAATTATGCTTTTTTGTTTAATGTCTAATAAGATATTGCAGATAATATTAATTTTGGGGAAAATATCACATTTCTCACCATAGAGAAGATGAATCTAAATTTTCAATGAAAAAAATAACTTCACCAAATCGAGGCCATGGGTTGGGTAGTTCCACTCATTCGACGTTAATTATTTTTATTCATAATAAATTACATTCCAATTTTTCCTAAGAACATGTCCCAATCCTATCAATAAAGCACCATTGTATTTCACCAATCTTTCTCCACTACAGGTTAATGTAAGTGTAGGTTCAATAACTAATCTCTATTTTATCTCATTCAATCATTACAAACAATCTTCTCTCTATGTAAACTTTAGTACCATAAATATAACCATGTTTAGTTGATTGTATATTCTTTATAATTTTCTCACACAACAACTATAGTATCTACCAAATCCAAGAAAACAATAGATCTTGGTAAAAAAATGTTTGTTTTATCCATTTTTCAATTACATCTGCATATGATGTGTCCATAGATATAGCATATTTGGTTATAACATTACCTTATAATGATACTTCTTACTAACAAAATTCACACCTGATGAACATAGAATATAATTTCTCATTTTGTAAGATCCTTAAATCAATTCTCAAATTATGTTCTAATTCTTCCATTCTCTTACAATACAAAGAATTCCATCAATAATGGAAAACAAAAAAACATAAATGTAATCGATAAATAATCTATTCAGTAAATCCATAATGATACCATGGTAAATTTTATGTAAATGTTGAATCAAAACAAATTCATAGTTTCCATAAATTTTTTTAAAAGTTGTCTTGGGTATATATTTTCTATTTACCCACAATTGATGATATGTGGATAAATGTTAAATAATTAAGAAATATTTAAACACTCATATTTGATCAAACATATAATTAATATGTGGTAGAGGATACTTATTCATGAATGAAATCTTTTTTTATGAAATAAAATATATAGGTGCTTTGAACAATCATTATTCTTCACAGAACTAAATGATTCTCTATAGGGTGAATCATTCAAGTGAAAAAAATCCCTTTACTAGATTCTCTTGAATTTTGTAATTTAAGTTTTCCATCTCAATGTGGAGCCCTTATATAAGGATCCAATAAAATAAATAGTGATCAATGAATGATCTAAATTGAAAACTAAACTTCACACAGTTACACCATTGGATTTTTTATATATTTTTTGCTAAATAAATTTTATCTCTTCTATATCTAGTGATTCATAGAACCTCAAGTCCAATTGAATCACAATATAGTATATCATTATAACTGATCCATTAATATTTGTAGAGTAAATAGGAATTACTAATATTTTTTTAAAAAAAAATTATTTATAAATTTTTTAGATATATATATATTTTTAGAAATTTTGTACTCATTTTTTTTTAAATTCATTATAGAAATTTAAAATATATTCTTTACATCAAAATAGATTTTATTTATTTTTTTGATAAATACTATAAATAAATTATGGTAGTTTTTTAAAATATATTTTCAAAAATGAACTTACTTTTTTAACATAATTTGTCAATATTAGATTAGAATTGACTTTTTAGAAATTAAATAAATTTTTGACTTTTTGATTAATTGGAAAAAATGAAAATTATTATTGAAATCTATTTTTTTGTTTCATGCAATTAAATATTTTAATTTTCTTTTAATATTATTTTAAACGTAACAAATTTAAATTTATACTATGAATAATTTAATGAACATAATTTGAATTAATTTTAGGTTGGATTTTGGAATGAAATATTTGTATACTTGATAAAATATTATTTCATGAAATGATAATACAGTCACTAATTTTGATTTCAATTTTAAATTATTTTTTAGAAACATCTATGAATTTAATTTGACAAAAGTGATTACATAAATTTAATCTTCACTTCCAAATTTGAAAATAATTCCACATTCATTTTTTCCCAGGTTAATGGTCAAAACATTAAAAAAATCATCTCAATAATTGTAAAATAGGTAAATCTTGGATAAAACTCTAGGATATGGATTCAAGATTTCTCTAACACATCCCTTTATACTAATGGATGAGTGGGGTTTTTCTATACTCCTACATGTTTCAAAAAAATGGAAATAAGGTTGTTCTTTTAATTTGACATTTTTATTATTTTAACAAAATAATAAATACCGAGGTCATTATATTTACTTCAATAACATAAATTTTTTATATAATAATAAAAAATAAAATATTATATATAAATTTGTATTTAATATATTAAATAATTCTTAATCATGGTAATTTTTTTATTACTTTTAGTAATTATATAATTATCTTGAACCCTTACACAATGCTGACATAATATTTATTCAATTAATAGAAAATAAAATTATTAATATTAAAAGTACATAAAATAATCTAATATGGGTGAATTATTATATCCTAAAAAGTTTTAAATATAAATATATCAAATTCTGTATTTGTGTAATTTTTTTTATTTCTGTAACTATCATAATGACGTTAATGTTATGATAAATGAACAGTTCAGATAATATTATATTTTATAATAAAAATATTTCATTAAATGGTTTGGAATTCATAAAAATTAAATCATCTCTTCATTTAATAATATATAGATAAATTATCAACCATTTTCCATTTAAGGGTCATATTTCTTTTTATGTTGACATTCTTGAAAATTAAAGAGAACAAAACCATAATATTGTAGTAATTGTAAAAAAATTTAATGAGGGTTAACACCAAGAGATAAGGGTAAAATTTCACATTAACATGTATAAATATTATTTTATGATGTTATTCTCATATAATATTAAAAATATATCAATTTTAAGACAATTTATTATAAAAATTGACTCATATTTATTAAAAAATTTAAGAAATTGGAAGAGTGCCCCTCCCTGTACCTAGAAAAGTAAAACTCCTATACACTATTAATCCCTAATTTTTATCCTTATACCTTATGAATCATTGAAATCAATATCTTATTATATTACCTACCCATATCCTAGAGCTTCTTCTATTTTCAAAATTTCATTCTTCCAAGGATTAAGGTGTAAGACAAAAGTTATTTCTCAATGAAAAGGCATAACTATTTAGAGAGTACATTCAACGCCCCTAGAAAATGGGGCTATCTCCATGACTCTATAAAACTGGTTTACAAGTTTCATTGGTATATATTTCCAATATGCTAAATATACCAAGAGTTTATTCAAATTTTGGGTATATATAAAGTAATAACATCCATTTCAAAATATTTTTGGTATAGGTTCGGTTATACCAATTGTTTTTAAAAAAATAGTTCGAATAAATTTTGAATAAACCATGACATCCTAGCCTCCATTCTAATCACCCATGATCCATACCATATTTTCCACACCCATGATAGTGGAGACGTCCCTTATCCTCAAATTTTCACCACTTATTCAGAGATTTTATTTATTTATATCTTCATTAACATCATATTAGTGAGTTCTGAATCTGTATTCAATTTTTCTAAGTATTGTTTTCATTTTTACTATTACATCAAATACATTAATGTAATCATGCTCGATAATTATAAGTTTCATGATTGTGGTTCCTATTTTTAAATTATATAATTTATAAGATTTCGGTCAAGCCATTATATAAATATATTCATCATGAATTTTGGATGAATATACACAGGTCATGCCATGTATTTTGTTCATGTCCTGAAGCTACGATGAACATGAAAATAGAAACACAACCTAGGGAAATTTATTAATATAATTTAAAATATATTGACCATGAGTACCATGTTAAAATTTAAACACTTATTTTGGGAAGGAAACTTTTATCCCATGATTAAACTTTTCCCATAAATACATGAATTTTGTTGGCTATGCAGCGAGAGAAGGACCAGAATGACCTGGGAGTGGGGTTATTGTCATATAGAAGATCAAAACGTTAAACTATCATAGATTCTATAAGTTTTAGTTCAATTTTTTCATCCCCATACCATAGATATCATGAGAGTATGATATTTATCTCTTCCATACATGTGGTTAAAAGGGGATTATAATATTGTGTCTATGGAATTTTTCTAATTCATGTTTGGTTTCACATTCAATTCTATTCACTCCCCCTCAACCTTATTTTTTATTACATGGCCATTGTGTTTTTATTAAGGGATTGGTTTATAATGAAATTAATGAATACTGCATTCACTATAATCATTGGGAATGGTAGGCTCTACATTTTTCATTAATATTCTCACTAATGAACCAAAATATATGACCATTAAAAAGGTTAATTTATAAGAGTGAGAGTAATCTCTCATATGGGGGTGGACTTCAAAATAATTCCAATGAAAATAATAATTATCCATTAGTTTTTTACAAATAGTAGAATGAGAACCATCGAATTATATGTCTTGAACCTTTTTTTCTATTCTTCTACCATTCTATTAGATCATCATCAATTTCTTGTCCATTAATTTTCAAGTAGTTTTCCTTCCGAGAATTTGTTTATTGTTTTTATTATTAAAATTATTATTATATATCCTTTTATTTATAGGAACATTATTATACTTTAATGATCTTATACTGCTTAGTGGGAGATTTATAAATTGGGGGATTGTGTTCTTAACTTTATAAATGATTGATACGCTGAGGAATTAATAACTATTTGGGGTTTGGCCACAACAAACTAAGGGTATAATCTCTATCCCATTTGAACATCATTAAGGTTCCCCGTTTAGTAAAGAGAATAAGTTGGGAGAACCAGAATAATGGAATATGTATCCTTCAATTTTCACTACTAAATAATGAGTAAAATCATTAGTTTGTTTATAATGTAGCTTGTTTGTTCATTCTAATCCATATTACATAAAAATTATAGAGTCCAATGATTTTTATGGTTGTTTAGAATACCCAAAAAATAAATTATAGATTAAATTATCCAAAAAATAATTTTTTTACCATATTCTAGATCTTAATGTTGAAATAGTAGGTATTTAGAGTTATTAGATCCACTATGATATTATTTATAAATATCAATATTCTCCTTTGACAATATTTTGGATCTCTAGAAAATAATTTGGGTTGTTCATAGTATTTTGATCATTTGGAACGTAAGAATTTAATTTCATGAATTTAATGTTTTGCAGTTGTTTGGATCTTATTAATGGAGTCTTCATAGTGAAATACTTGGGTATCACATTGTAGAGTCTCAAATTTATTCAATTTAACCACCATGACTGTTAATTCTTAAATGTAAGGGATACCCACTTTGGTTCTTTATTTGCAGGCATCACTTATAGCATTTATGTTTCTCTTATTCTTTGTTTTTAAAGTTAATAGTATTCTTTGATTTATTTTTTATTAAAACGTTTTGAAAAGAAATTTTTAATTATGGTTTTAATAATTAATTTGAATAGAATAATCCCCATCCAATATAAAGGATAATATATGGATGTATTATAATAATCCTATTTCAATAGAGTTTCAATAAAATTTTGATAGTTTGTTAGATTATCAATTAACAATGATTCATTTGGAGGTCTTATATAGTTTCCATGTTATAATTATATTGTAAAACTATGGTTACTTTTAGAAAAAGTTAACTTCCATATTAAATTTTTTTTATTTCATAAAACATTATTATGTATGCTATCAAAATTATGAGGCAATACAATATTCTACTATTCATTAATGGAATGAAATAAGTGGTATGCTGAATTTGGTATTTATATGGTTTCTATTAGGAAATCATCACAAGGAATATGGTATTCTAGTGAAAATAGAAAATTACATCAATAAAGATGAAGAAAATAATAAATTAGATGATGTTTAGAATTTGAAGAAAGTTAATTGGTGATGCTGGAACTCCTATATATTAGGAAGGTTCCAAAATTAAAATGATAGAATTTTTAGTGCGGTTATATCTTACAAAAACCATGTATATTATTTTTAATGCCACCAATGATTATTTTCTTACAATTTTGAATTACATTCTTCTTGATTTTATGGATATTCTCTAAAATCATAATGAGTCATGGATATTGATTAAGATACTGGGATTTTCAACAAATAAAATTCAATCATGTTTGAAAGATTTGAATTTATTTTTGGAGGACACAACATACCTTAAGTATCATACAAAAGGTGGTCAATTTAATGGAATGAAAATATAGATATATTAATATATCATGTGGAATATAAATTCATGTGGAACCTTCCATTGATTCCTAGGCCTCAAAATATATTCATGTCTATAGAAATCTCAACCAATATGAGATTCCACTATGTAGAGAGAAATAATGAAAATGATGAGTTTTTTCATATTATTGATGGATTATAATGAATGTCAATTCATGAACATTATCATGGGTTTTCTTCCGGGGTTCGTAATTTTAGGTTGGGGCTAACCTGTAGTTGATTGAATCTATTTGGTCGGATACTTACTGCCCATAGCATGGGTCCATTTTTTATTCATGTTTATAATAATTATCCCATTATTTGTATAAAAAAACATTCCACATTCTTGAGTATACCAAAATCTAGAACTTATGAACCTCTAAATAATATATGCATATAATTTCAACCTTTAATAAGTGATTTTAAATAGCTTTGGGATAAAATCACACTAACATTTGATTATTCTTGAAAAAATATATTTCAAATGTGTTATTCCCATATATGGTCAACAAATGATTTACCTATTTATTCAATAATTTCTAGTAGTATCATCAATGGATGACTACAATGCCTTATTTTTATGAATAATACTTGATTGTGAAATCTTAAATATAATCATAGTTTCAATTTCATGGGGTGTGGATGATTATTGCCAATGGATCATCAATACATGAAGAAATGCCAGAGGATTCATAAAAAGTTTGACACTAAATAGCCAACTCAACATATGTTGGGAACATATCTTGTTAATGAATTTAAAGATTTCAATTTTTCATTAGGTAAATTTCATACAAAATCTAAAAAGAGGAAGAATGTTGAAAATATATCCACTTTTAATTCAAAAAATAAATGTATCTTTTTTTAATTTTCAAATTATTATACTAATTTGTTACATCATTATTTATAAATAATTCACATTGTGAAAAATATAAGTGATTTTTTTTTCAATTATTCTAAATATATATCACGATTACAAGGATGACTTATGATTACATCAGGAATGATATATTGGGGTATTTGACCAATCCTGAGTGTATTAGTGAAAATAAATGGAATGTTCCTTGTGCATAATATATGATGTCACCTTTATAGAAAATCAATTTCTATAAGTTCTGGAGAGTATCAAGGGTCTCAATATCTTTTCCAATAATATATATAAATTAGTCAATAGAAGGTATTTAAAACTAAAATCCATAAAATCACAGTATTATCACATCCTTATAGATGAATTGATTCAAATAGAATTCCACCATTTACTATACTATAATGTTAGGGTGATGGTAATTCACAAGATCTATTATTATAAATTCCTTTTATCTATAAGGATACACAGGTTTTTCTAGTTAAATATGAAAAAAGATGTTCCATTAATATTATGTGACTTCTAAAAACAATCCTCTATAATTTTTTAATTTTAGGATGTATTTAAAGGTTCATCACCACACAGAAACACATCTTAACGGACCCATTTCTTTTAGATGGTTGTACCCGACGAAAATTAATATATTCATGATGAAATAATTTCTCTAAAACATGAATAATCCTAAAGGTTATTTTATGATAGGTTATCCACCCCAAGAATTCATGTGTTTTTTATCAATGTATTTGTCTGTTGAGGGCACAAGACATAACCAGCCAATGAGAAATGAAGATGGGTAGTATGGGTAAATTAAACCCTAATTACTTTTTCTTAACCAAATAGGATGAATTTCTTGGTCCTATAAACTGGAAACATTAATCCTTGAATAGAGGGATATAGTTACATAATCTTGACTTCTCAAAATTGATGGCTGATAAAAATTGTAAGGCCCCCATATTAAACATAACATAATCTTGGGTGAAGTAAAAAAATTAACTTTAATTCACATTGAGGTTCTTTTTAGGTTTAGAGATTTAAGGAATTATGTCCTAAATTAAACACAACATCTTGAATATTACATGTTAACACTTCTACTCAGAATCCATTTTTTCAAAAAATAAAAAAACACTTAAAAGAAAGTAAGAATTATTTTCTTGATATAAATCTTATTGATTTCTTCCTTTATCTTACCCTACCTTATAACCTAGGAAAAAAAATTTAAAAACCTGGTATGAGCATAAAAATCTAAGTAAGTGTTATAAAATAAATAAATAATCTTTTAGTACATAAATACATACAAATCATAAGATCTTTAACATACCTCATGAAATCATATGATTTATGAATAACATATAGAAATCATAAATCATAAAGGTAAATTGTGGCATCTGTAACATAAATTTATTATAGCTTTGACATCCAAATAGGGAGTCACATTTTGAATACCCATCATAGTATATTCCCAAAATCTCTTAGGAGAAACATTGAAGTTTACCTAAGTCACGTTACCCAATGCATTGGATAGCTATCTCGGTCTCACCCTCCCTATATTTATCACGGAACCACCCAAATTTTTAAACAATGTCCATGAACAATAACATAATCATAAAACATAAAAAAGTATAAAGTAAAGACATCGTTTACACATTTCAATAAGAAGATATCAGTTCAAGATATTGACACATTCAATTCATTAAAAAACATTTAAAACATTTAAAAAGATGAATTTTGAATCAAAGTGTCCCATACCACTTTGAATCATTTAAAAGATTTTCATTTTAAAACATCAACAACCATATAAATAAATCCTCAAAAACATTTTTAAAATTTGGATATTATGGAGAAATATTTATAAAAATAAATCTTTTAAAAAATTAAAACGATGTTTTAGTTAGAGTCTCATACACTTGAGAAACACTTAAATAAAAATAATTAAATAGTAACATCAGACAAAACATTAAATATCACAACAATATAGAAAATCAAGATATAAAAAGTATAAATGATTGTATATACACGTTATAGGATAATAAAGGTGCACGATATCAAGATATGCCATTATGAAATGAGATTGAGACGTAGACCCTTATGAAAATTCGGCACCCTAACAACGTCACATTAAAATTCCGAAAATGAGTTGATGGGAGAGAAAAGGTTCTCCCATCACATGGAAATAAAAAGTATAGAAATAATTAAATATAATAACATATCCAAAAAAAGAAAATGTAAATTAGAATACATAACATTATGAAATCTTTGACTAAAAAGAGGATGGTAAAAGTTTCTCTTACAATGATAATTTTGTAAGTAAAATAGATCGATTATGTGTATTCACTATAAATACACATAATTTATGAATAAATACAATATAGTAAGTCAAAAGTTATTTATAATATCATGATATAATAAATAAGTATAAGATCAACCCAAAGAATGTAAATTGGGTAAAGAAGTGTCCTTACGAACATTCGACAGCCTAACAATGTCACGTAAAAATTCACAAAATGAGTTGATGAGAGAGAAAATGGGATCTCATCACATGGAAATAATATGTAAATAAATAAAGACATTTAATAACATATCCCAACATAAGAAAATAGAAATTAAAAGACGTAGCAATGAAGAATTCTTTGACAAAAAGAGGAGGGTGAATGCTTTCCTTATAAAGATCATTTTGTAAATAAAATAGATCGATTATATGTATTCACATAAAGAAATTATAAATACAATATATGATAAAAAATTAATTTCTCACATAATCATAGCATGACTTTATTAATAATTATAATTATAACCCAAATAATGGAAATTGGGTTAAGGAGTTCCCTTGCCTCAAGTCCAACATGTCTTGTATGTTCATTATTCCTCCTGGATAATACAATTATGTTAATTTATTTTTGATTCACAACCTTTTTAAAGTTTATTATTAGTTTTATATAACTTATTTCCTTACTACAATAATTATTTAATTATTTGAGTTCATATCGGACATTTTTTCGACGTTCGGAACTTGAGTAAAAAATTACCTTTTTATAATTTCAAATTGTCCATGTGGTCAAAATCCATTATATAAATATTTTTATTAATGATTTAAAAGTTATATATATATATTTATATTTATTTAGATACATTATATATTTATTTTGAATATTACATAACATTTGGATATATGAAAATGAAATGCCCTGTTTATGGATATGGTATGTCGTATGTACACATGAACGATACAATCATTTCTTTTTTATTTCCAATTTTAATGGAATGAAAACTAAATGATGCATAGTTATATTATAATTACATTATAATAGATTATTTTTTATATGTTACATATCTTCATTAACACCATCCTTTATATGTTCCTGTTATGGCATTAACGAGTCATATAACTTTGAGGGGTGATAGTCCGCACTTTCTCAAATGAAATTATCTTATTTATACAACATAAAAAGCATAAAGTAATGTTATAAACGATAATTATAGAGGCATAGTGACAAAATAAATATCATATATATCATATATAATTACATTTCCATAATAATTTCCACCATGAGAGGTTATGGGAGAATATTGAACAATCATCATTTCGTGAGGCGGTAGTTTGACGTCTATAGAAAAAGTATGTTCCATACCCATTATATGGATTTGTGTGTATGCTTATTTTGAATACTTATCTTAACAACAACCTAGTATATTTAGGATACAATTTTTGTTATGTAATAAAATAAAAATAATAGAATAGTGAGAAAAGAAGTTGAATAATGGAAATAAATTTTAGAGAAGATGCTACCACATAAAACGTGTAACCCCATTGGATTTGAGCCAAAGGCTATCGTGAATTTACTTATTCCTATGGTAAATATTATAAGAGTAATATGGATATGTTGGGAGCTTCTCGTATTAGAGTTTGTAAGAGCCTACAGGCTTGATAGGGGTGTGTAATGGGATAGAGTTAAAGGCCTTTTATAAGAGGAAGGAGGGGCTCTTTAGGAATGTTTTAAAGTATTATTTTATTATAAAAGTAATTTCTGTTTCAAAAGATAAAAACTCCTTAAATTTTATGATATGTTAAATATAATTCAAAATAAAATCATCCAATAATAATTAGATAGGTTTTGGATATTTTTTAATCCTATTTTTTTTATTTAACCCTTTTTACTCTTAATGTATTATCAAGCATTTAACACATTGAGAAACAAAATAGTTTAAAAAACATGAAAAATAATCATTTAATGAGTCAATAATAAAAACTTTTCCTTATGATAACAATTTTCCCAAATCTTATATATAATTTATATTTTAAAATATGAATTATGTCAATTTTGACACTATTAATATCACGACATTTTTATAAATCCATTAAAACGTGATTTATCAGGAAAAATATCATTAATAAAAATATAACATGTAATTATCATCTATAAAATTCGTGGATGACATCAAAATGCCAAAATTAAATTTATTTTAACATTTATAATATCATTTATTTGAATCCTTCATTAATTAAGCAATCAGTACATCATCATTGTGTCATAAATAAATATGATTATTTAATCTTAAAAAATTATAAATAAAATACAATGACTTAGGAAATATTTTTAGATTTATAATGACTATATATAGTTTAAAATATAACTTATATAACCCCATATAAAAAATTTTTTACCAAAAGATACATGTTTAGGTCATGTTTTCCTTAACATTAAATTAAAAGTAATTAAATGTCATTTCACACACAAGTGGCTCCAAGGGGTCCTAAAATAGACCCAAGGATGACCATAGTCAGATATATATCATCAAATAGGATTATTACATGTGTTAGGTAATTTTAATATTATTATAATATAATTCATTATCCTTATTTACCAGATTTACCCTTTAACTGTGGTAAATAAAACAGTTATTGATGTTACTACTAATAATGCCTAAAAATAATATTTACCTATCTACACAATTGAGAACTACTGATTCCAAATTTGGAATCTATTTTTTAAATTTCAAAATATAGAAGTTGTATAAATTAATATAATTTAATTCTCATTGTCAAAACCAAAAAGTGTGTTTTAAAGATATAATAACTACCAATGTATTGACATGTGTTTAGGTATAATTAAAAATTCTATTTACTTAAAATTGCAAAAATTGTATTACATCCTATAAACATAATATAATAACACATTAAAACAAATTAATAAATAATCTAACCATAGAAATAATGAATATGAAAAGAAATTTTTGACAAAAAATGCATTATTTTTCACAAATCATTAAAAATGAACTTTTTAGAAAAATAAAAAAAATTACCCAAATAAATTTTGATGTCTCTATTCTAAATATTAATTTTATTTTGTCAAATTGGAATATATAAAAATGATTAAAACTATATTTAAAAAATCTTCTCTATCAAAATGAGGTAAAACTACCCTTTAAAATTATTAGATTGTTTATGCGTAAAATCAGATTCATTCTCATTTTAAGCCTCTAAATTTAATTGGATAAGTGTAAAAACATTTAAAAACATGTTTTAATATTAATATGGTTATTATTGTTCATTTCTTCTTATAAAACGGCTAATAATTAACTACCATTTAAAATAATAATATTATGTTATTATTTTTCTGTATGACCCATCCTTGTGTGAAACATGAGATTTCAGAGAAATCCATTGGTGCATGTTGGGTACACCATAGATCATAGAATACCCTTTAAAATAATATTAAAATCGTATTCATAAATTTTAATAAAAATTAAAATTATTATTATATAAATATCAGGGTCTTTACAATGTTTTATAAATATGTTTTGATGGATGTTTATAATGTTATCATATGATTATTTAAATCCATTTTTCCACATGATTAACATTTTTAAAAAAAAAATTAAATGGAATATTGTTTTTATATTCTACATGATGTATATTTTTTAAATTGGAAATGTGAATGGAATCATTGTTTTAATGTACATGGAATGAATAGAAATTCCTATAGATATCAATTCTCAAGGATTTGATGCTTCTTTTACAGGTTTCCAATTTTCATTTAAAAAGAAATGTTTCTTTAATATTTTGTAAATTTTCTGATTTTTAATAAGTGATTTCAAATTCAAAAGGTTATTTCTCTCAAAAAACATTCAATGTTGTCTTTTTAAGGTGAATTTATTCGATTATGATGTCCTTTGGTGTTACTTATGATTTATTAGGGATTTGATCCAATGACACCATACTTATTATTTCTATGAATTGTTTATGATTATGATGAATATATTTTTACGAAACCCATTTATTTTACCTGGGTTATGCTATAACGAAATGATGAAATGTTTATGAAACCCACTTCCACTCCACAGGTAATGATATGATTAATATTTTTAGATCTCATGGAAGACATATATATTTATTAATTATTGGATGGATGGGCCTTGAATTATTCATATCTCCAATTTATTGGTTAAAAATGGATAACAAATAAGATAATAAGTCTTTAATGGGGTGTGAAGCCAATTTTGTCAGGTATATTTTCGACTAAGATTGTATTGGGACTAAACCTTGACTAAAGATATGATGTAGTGGAGAGTGAGAGTTGTTCACTGTGATAGTATTGGAAGTGATACTTCTCTCTTCTGCTAATGCAAGCTCTCAAGGCTCATATTATTTTATTCCATTGTGATTTATGACTTCTTTACTACCAATCCTGATTCAATTATCCTAGATTGTGATATGTTATATATATGTTTTCATTTTTTAATTTTAATCACTTTTTCATATACACATATGCTCATGTTATGTTTATCTGATCATTTATATGTCCCCTAATTTCCATTAATGCTAATTTCAAGTCAACCTTTCTTATGTTTCCTTTCCTAGTGTTATGAATAATGGATTTTAATATGATATGCCAAATAAGGTTTTCTAGTTGTGAATAACTTCAAGGAAGTTTATCTAGATATCTTATGAACTATTTTTTTATTTATTCAATTTTAAAAATACACTAATAGTTTAAAAATCTAGTTTGCGTCATTATTTTACCTACTAAATATCATCTAACTAGAAGTAATATTTATTTATTGAAATTATGGGTCCTCGTAGTTGGTATATCATAAAGTCTTAGTTTTATTTGGAAATAATGATGTGATACCTTTACTGTGAACACTTGGTATAATATTATGTATAAGATAACATCAAAATTTATGGAAAATAAAAGTGTGTGGTTGTCATAGAAAAATCACTTTTTATGAATTATAAGTGTATGTGGTTCTAGAACATATGAATCTAGGGGTAATGACCTTGAAATGATCTAGATGCATATGTTAGTTCTATCATTTTTTGTCATGGGGATTGTGCCATTACTATGAACCAAGTTTAACACTATTAGGGGATATGATTAGGCTGATTAGAATTTCATTTTTGAATCACAATGAAGGATTTAAATTTATAATGATCATGAATGACCAACGCTAAACCTAATTTATCACATATTGAAAATAATGAGTCACAGATTAGACATCCTATAAATTATTTTTCATGATTACATGGTTGATCACTCTAATGTACACTGTGTGATCGATATGAAAAGAATTTTTTTCATATGGTTTTTAAAGATGAAGGATAATGATGTGTTGTTAACAAGTATGATTAAATATTTAATTAGCATATTTGATCATAGTTATATCCTCACAACCCATACCCAAGATTGGGATCGAGCTGCAACTACCCCAAGAACGCCTCCATAAGCCAGGGGTTGGTGACAATAGTTGAAGGAAAAAAACATGGAGAGGCCTTCTATTGAAACCTATAAATGGGAACACAACCCACTCAATGAAAAAGTGTAGAGGAAAAGTAGAAATAGTAAAAATTGCGATAAAGAAAAATGAAAATGTATGAACCCCTAGAGGGTATAAAAGTAAACTAGAGTCAACTGAAACGTAAAAAGGATAAAACACATGCCCAAATAATTAACTGATCCCAACCTGAAGGAAATGAAAAAAGAGTAACATATGAGAGAGCCCCTATTCTGAATCCCAACTCCAACCACCGTACATGGTCGAAACAGCTCGCATCCCTACGCTCCACTAAGATCACAATCGACATGTCAGATATCTTTAAAATACATGACACATGTTGGGAAATCCCATGTATGGGTGAGTATATAAATACCTTTTAGGATTCCCCGAAAAGGTGAAGGGGGAGAATTAATAGATACACTAGAAAGGAAAGAATTAGATAGAACAATTTATAGTAAAAGTGAAAGGAAATAGTACAGATCAACACCAAAAGAGAGTGAAATTAGACTTATCCAAACACAAGGAGCTCAAAATACTGAGGAGATGAACTCCTCAATGAGTCTTAGATTCCTATAGCTGAATAGAAAACTCATCCAGCCATGAGAATATAGACATGAAAATCATCTAGCATACCATGTGAGTATTCGCCTCTCCTGTAAGGAGAGTAAAAATACCCAAGGAGTGGACACTATAACAGGATATATATGCTCAGTAAAAGAAGAACAAATGAAATAGTAAGGGGATCTCTGTCTCACAACTCATACTAAGAAAGTGAGTATCCAATAGTTCTATGTAAAACCAAATTTGAAGCCCAACACCTCATACATCTTCCCAGGAGGTACAAGTGAAAGGGGATCAAATCACCACACCTCAATATTATCCGGTTTTGATGATAATGACTCGCCCACATGGTTTTAGATCACGTTAAAAGAATGTGTCTCATTGGGGAATGAGCCCCTCTTTTTCGTGAGTCTAGTGGAAAGTCAAACCATGCCTCCCCACTATGTCGCACAGTTGAGGGCCTTCTCTAGTTGTTGTTGATGGACCCCACTACTCACTCCTACTAGAGGGTACCCCTTGTGATAGTCACTAGGGAATGCCACTACCCAGAAACTGATGGAGGGTAATCTTGATGAGTCATCAAGAGGACACCGCTACCCAGCCCGGCTGGAGGGACATGCCTAAAAAGTCATCTGGGAATACACTGCCCTTCCTACTTAGATTATTAGCCTTGAATGTGGAGGAAATCCACTACCCAGATCTTACTAGAGGTTAACTCAAATTCATTGTGGACTACACTACCCCGCCCAGCTAGAGGTTCATCCCAAAATATTAAGGAATTCCACAACCTATATCCTACTAGAGGGTAACTCGGAATTATAGGGGACTACACTACCCCATCCAAGCTAGAGGGTCTTCCCAAAATCATCAAAGACTATACTACCAATCCTAGCTGGAGGGTTATCTTAGAACTTCTCTAGTTTTCATGTCTAATCATTAGTATCATCGTGTGTCATATCTAAGTGTACAAACCCTGAAAATTTTTATAGTATCTCAAAATCCACTTCTAAGGGAACCACCACATTCAACATGAAAAATAACAAAATATAGGCCTGTCGTAGGCCAAAATCCAAGTCCAAACAAAGGAGATATAAGGTTTTAAAGATTAAATTAAATATTGTAAGAAGAACATTGTGTGTAAGGGGCCCACATAGAATTCGATCCTTCTCGACTACCAGGCCTTGTATTCTGGCCAGTATATGGGACCCATTCGTGTAGCAATACATGCCATACAGTTGGACTACATGGCATGTCCCACCTATCAGGGGATCAGGCCACATGTTTTGGCCATGTGGTCATTTAAATGACTTTTTCACACGGGAAGGGAGTAATAATGTTTGTTAGGGGGTACACACTTTTTCCACCTTAACAACAATGGAACACTATAACAACTATTTAGGTAGGCTATATGTCGTGTTTTATTCATGGTGAATGGTGTGTTGCAGAGATTTTCCAAAAACCTAAAGGGTTCTTTAATTTTTTTTTCTATTCTTCCAAGTATAATCCAACGACAAAAAACGATTACCGGATTTTCTCCAAAAACTAAAAATATTGTCGAAGATCATGAAAATTTATCACTTTTCATCACAAATCATCCTCATTCATAATAGTGGGTTTTGCTGAATCATTTTCATGCCATCACAGCATCAATAATCGTCAGATTGTTTCAAAGACAAAAATTTATTGATCTTTGCATTGTACAATTTCTGGATCTAATCCTTGCTTATGATTTCATTATAGTTTGAAAAAACTATCTTGAATCTGAATGCACTGTCAAGTTAGGGTCACCAAGAAATTATCGAGGTGAGAACCTGAGGGTTCCTCTGATGAAAAATATAAATATTTTTTGCATAAAAACACCATAATAATGTGATTGTATCATTGGACATGATTTGTTGGACAACCGATATAGAACTGGCATCCAAGATAGATGAAAATTTAATAAACTATATGGTTTTTAAAATTGGGATAATGAAAATGGGGGGAATATTAAATAATTAATATTCAACATGCTCAAATATTTAATCTATGGTGTAAAATCACCAAATATGAGTCCTGAATCTTATTGGATAGATTGTTGGTGAATAATGTTCCTGTCAGTGATTTGATGAGGTTCTGATATGTAAAAACCATAAATTTTATTATGAAAATTATTCTTGATATAATTAAATGTATTATTTTGTAAAATAGTTATATAACATGTTTACTTCCTCGGTTTTATGTTTTTAGATTATAAAATATCATTAAGAATTTGTACCATTGCTAATATAGACATTGGACAGTGACCACAGGATTATTATAAATATAGGGATTTAAAAAATCCAATTTACATAGAAAAAGGAAGTGATGACCTCATCTAGTAGAATTTATCCATTGGAAGCCCATTTTTCAGAACTCATAAATAAGGTTGAGTAAAGGGATTCACTCTTGACCAATCCCAATCCGAGCATCAACACGTTGAGCTTGAATGGAACTACCTACAAGAGAAGTGGAAGTTAATAGAGATTACCACCCGTGTGATGTTATGAGAGCCTCCGGAAGATCCTGTCACCATTGAACACCTTACCCTTAGGCCATATACAGGTGTTTTAAGGTGTTATGTAACGATACCCTATCACTATGATTATGTGAATTATTTTTTTATTGAATAATGAATATACATTCATTTTATTATTGTTAATTTTTAAATAGTTTTTAAAGAAAGAATAGTATTTTTAGTTAATATTCAATTATGCAGTATATTTTGATGAATTAATGAATTTTTGAATTAAATAATATTTTAATAAAATAATAATAGTAAACTTATTTTTATTAAATATAAATTAGTGTTTAATTTTTTTTGAATACAATTATAATTGTTATTAAGGTTTGAAAGTGGTTTTTTCAATACCCATGAATTTTCGATCAATGATGGTTTTTATTTTAAAACTAAAACCTCAAGAATTTAGAAAATTATTTAGATAAAATGAATCATTTTTTTATCAGGACATCAAAATTATCCAATAGTGAATTTTTCATTTTTTTAGACTGTGTAATTTTTGGGTAAAAATTAAATACTGTTTAAATATATAATGCATTTTATGACATCATAATGACCCAAAAAGTTAGGTAATAAGATACAATAAATTGGATGTTCAGATATAATATGTTTTAAAATTAAAATAATGTTATTTTAGGTTTGTTTCATTAATTTTACAATGCCTTAGTGGACCCTCTAAGACTAATATAACATTTTATCATTTTAAACTTATTTCCCTGAGAGTGTGTCTCACCTCCACGTAATGAAGTATAATATTTTAGTATTTCTGGACTTTGGCCTTATAAAATAATGTTTTACACTCCACTTTGTCAAAAATCATGGGAAAACCCATGGGATGGTTTTTGGTTTTGATTGTTTAATGTGGTGTGTCCAAAACCTAAATAATAATGAATTTCCACACGTTTCCTATATAAACCCACCCAAGCTCCCATTTCTCTTCCCTTAAAACCTTTGGAACTTGACCAACCCATTCCCTCATCCCTCTATAATACATCCAAGATTTCTCAAGATCCCAATAGGCCTCTCTCCAGCTTCTCCCAAGCCTTTGGGATAACATTTCTATGTAATGGATTCCTTCCTCTCTCATTTTTGTCCATGTTTCTTTTTGTTTCTATACAATTGTCTCTTCAATTAAAAATGTTGGTATTTAATTTCACACCTCCCTTATACATTCAAATTTATTTTTGTTATGATGATTCATCCTTTTTTATCTCATTAATATTTACCATGTACACCCACTGCATTCCCATATTCCATAAATGATTTATCTCTCATCATTTACATTCAAGCAATTATTTTGTATTACGAATATAAATTCCATTAAATATGTTAAGACATGTATATATATGACCCATTTACTGTAAATTTAATTTAAATATGATTGAAAACCCTTTTCTATCTCATCTCCCATTTTTATGAACTCTTATGTCATGCCTTTATGCTGCCGAAATTACATTGCAATTTTCCAAGACAAAGTCATTGTGTAGAGAATACAATGCCCATTTCTCTATCATGGGTATTCACCTTTACGCACATATAAATATTTATTGAAGAGTTTTATATAATTATTACACATTACTTTACCATGTAATAAATTAATATTTTGAATGATTCCATGTTATATGATCCATGTGGCAGACTTATGCATGACATGAAATGATTAAGAATGATGCGCCCAGATAGCGCTCCAATGCATTGGGTAAAGATTAGTATCATGATACTTAAATTTAAATGATGTTTTACTCATTATAATTCATTTTCAATAAGGTTTTACTAATTCTCTATATGCAATGATTCATTGGATCATGATAATATCTTGTTAAATGTTGTTTCCACATCTCCTTGTTATGATAATCATGTTATATCATGTCTTTATGTTCATGTTTACCTTATGCTCCATTGATACTCTTATTTCCTAACATGTATTTTATTCTTCATATTTTGACTCTTTTACTCCATTAATGGGCTTTATATGTCACCCTTTTCTTATTCATGTCCTCAGGTTATCCCATGCAATGCTAAGTACAAAGGAATGTTGTGGTCATGTAAAAGAAGTTTTTAATAAAGATATTGTGTTTTGTGTTCTAAGTTGTTATATAATTTTCCTATTCCCTAATGACACTATAAATATTAATCTTGTAGGATGAATTAAGTGCATGTTTATATAAAAAAACAATGTTTAAATTTGTAAAAAAGAGCATGTTTATTATGGTTTTTATTAGAGAATAGGTTTTGTTATTTTAGGCATTTTGATTAGAAACCCCTCATAAAAGAATTAGGAATAAAACTAAGTATAACCAAAACATCCATAAATTTTGGTGAGTATTTAATTATTATTTTATCACGAAAATATGTCCATATCTAGATACGAGTAGGTATAGGCAGCTCTGGAATAGATGCATCGTGAGGTAAAGCCCGAAAATAGTGCATTAAGCTAGATTCGAATGGAAACTGGTGCACGAAAACTGATGTTGCTGCACTCTTGGTTACGACACTCTCGAAGGATACTCTTTAGTAAATTAATAATATTAGTATAATCCATTATTAAGATAAATAAAATAACAAATATTCTCTAAGAATATATATTCTGAATTATATCACTAATAACAATGATTGAATCTTATAAATTCATAAGATAAGGAGATAAAAGTAATTTATAAGTTATCAGTTTTTTGTATTTGGATTACCTTTATGTGTTTCCCCTAACATTCCTTTTGTTCCAACTAATGGCCAGTAAAAA
The DNA here is from genome assembly GCA_963277665.1 of Viscum album. Taxonomy (NCBI): domain Eukaryota; kingdom Viridiplantae; phylum Streptophyta; class Magnoliopsida; order Santalales; family Viscaceae; genus Viscum; species Viscum album. Next base: position 878,281,037 of record OY728148.1, on the reverse strand, counting down.
GGGGTATCAGGCTAACAACCGATGCGAAGATCAATGTAATGAATATTCAAATCTGATGCCCAATCATATAGGAGTGGGAATCACGGACTTTGTCATGATACTCTCTTAGTTAACTCATGTTTTAAATAGAAACAAGGATCATGAGTAATGTTAAACCCCCCTAAGAATGAAAAGGTTGCAATTGAGAGATTTATGAGACAAGAGACTCCAACTTTTAATGGATCATATGATCCCTCAATTATAGAACAATGGATCAAATCCAATGAAAGTATCTTCTCAATCCTTCAATGTTCTGAACAAGAGAATGTTCTTATGGCTACTTATCGTATAGAGGGTGAAGCTGATCAAAGGTGGAAATTGATCAAAAATAAAAATCCTTCGAAAGAGATCGATGCATTGGAATGGAACAATTTATAGAAAATTTTATTCAATAAATTTTTTCCTCGCACTATCCTACTTAAGATGGAAAGGGACATCCTTGCCCTCAAGAAAAAAGGAAATGAATCCATCAGAGCGTATGAGTAAAACATCCCAAGGATTTCACAATACACCTCCAACATTGTCGTTACCCCTAAATTCAAGGTTGACCACTTCTTTGGTGGGATAAAACCTAGCCTACAGAAAGAGCTGGAGATAGGTGACATCGATAGATATGAAGAAATTGATTGATGTTTCCTCAAAGTTGAAATGGAGATCGAAGAATCTCATGGGATTCATGGGGATAAGAAGTATAAGGTGGACACAAATTCTAGAGGTCTGATGGATAAATCCAATGGTGATATGAAAGTCTAGCACCCCACCTACCAATGGTTCAGAAATAAGCACCTCATAAATTTCATAAAGGGGACAAGGAAATGCTTTAGGTGTAGAATAGATGGTCACTTTGATATTAACCACTGACTAAAAACCCATGGCTTCAAAAGATGATAGGAATGATCTGTTCGACACTTAATGCATTTTTTATTGCTTCAACTATAAAGAACCAGGGCACTGTGCAAACCAGTACCCCTAGCCAAGGTTTTTTTGAGGAAACCAACAACCTCCAAGGCAGAAAGGATGATATTTTACCATCACTACCACTGAAGTGAACCCTAATAATGAAGTAATGATATTTACACAAGTTATTCATTCATGAATAGCAAAATTACTTTTTAATTCTAGATCTATGAATTATTTTATATCCCTAATGTTTAGTAGATCAATAACAACATCACCACAAATCATGGATATATGTATGTCGGTGAGAATGGAAAATGGGTCAATCATTTCATCCTGTGAATATAACTCCTCCCCTACCATAATTGAAGGATTGAAATTCTCGGTGAACCTCATCAAACTCTCTCTAGTGTAATTTGATGTAATTATTTGAATGGATTGTATTTCCTTATATAGAGCCAACATAAATTGTTGTGAGTGGAAAATCACTCTCCAAATGGAAAATTGACCCCTGATTCTATATAAGTGCAAGGAGGAGGATGAATATTCTTTGGCACTATTATCTCAAACATGGATATTACTGCCCTATGAGAATGCATATCTTGCACAGATGATTGAGTCTAAGGAAGAAACAATCCTTGATGACATTCCTATTGTGAATGAATTCACTGAAGTGTTTCCTAAGGTATTGCATGTTCTTCCCCCTAGAAACGATTTTGAATTCACGATGGATATTATACATGGGGAGATTCCAATATCCAAGACTCTGTGTAGAATAGATATTGTGGAGATTGTGGAGCTGATGAAACAACTACATGAGAATCTAGATAAAGGGGTTATACACCCAAGTGCTTCACTGTGGGGGGCACCAGTCCTCTTTGTCAAGAATAATGATGGGTCAATGAACCTTTGTATTAATTACCATGATCTCCACAAAATCACAATAAATAAAAAGAATCCACTATTCAAAATTGATGACTTGTTCAATCGGTTACATGGAGCACAATACATCTCTATGGTATATCATTAGTTGAGATATTAACATGTAAGGTTAAAGGGGGAGGATATCCCTATGAATTTTTTCCTAAAAAATGGGAACTATGATTTCATATTAATGCCTTTAGGTCTCACTAATGCTCTATAAATATTCATGGAATTGAGGTATATAATCGTTAGATATTACCACCACAAATTTGTGTTAGGATTTACATATTATATTCTAATATACTTTAAAACCATGAAAGAGCATGGGGATCATATTAGAACTTTACTAGAGACCTTGTGAAATGAGATGATCTATGAAAAGTATATAAATTGTTAGTTCTAGTTTAAGGAGGTCTCATTCTTGGGTCATATCATCAGAAGAAATGGGGTATTTGTGGATCCCTCCAAGATAGCTGAAATTGAGTGATGGATGAGGCCAACATCTGTGATGGATATCTGTAGCTTCCTAGGGTTAGCTAGCTATTATTACTGATTTTTGAGAAATTTCTCACATTTATCCGACCCTCTTACCAAGATAAATAGGAAGAGAGTAACGTTTTCATGGAGTGTTGAATGTGAAGAGAGATTCAAGGAATTGAAAAGGAGTCTTATCACTATTCCCTCTCTCACAATACCCACAAGTGGAGAAATTTTTGTGGTATTTAGTGTTTCATTGAAGAATTTAATGGGTTATGTGTTCATGAAAAATGAAAAATTAATTGGCTATGCTTCAGGGAAATTGCATGTTCTTGAGAAAAACTATCCAACCCATGACCTCTAGTGGGATGTTGTAATCTTCACTTTAAAATTTTGGTGACATTTCCCTTTTGGGAAGAAGTTGAAATATATGAAGATCAAAAAATCCTCAAGTATTTATTCACACAAAAAGAGTTGAGCATGCACCAACGAATATGAATATAGATGATCAAAGAGTATGACTGCTCAATCCATTATCACCATGGGAAAGAGAATAAGGTGGTAGACTCTTTGAGAATAAAGGACCAATCGATTCTATCATTTACGAGGATTTATAAGGATCCAATATTATTATATTTGATGAATATGGACATGGGATCATGTATAATGGAACAACATCAATACTTTCACAAATGTTTCATCAAATGTCTCTTTTTAAATGACGAAAGGATTCTAAAAAGTTAATGTGGGAATTACAAAGAAAGTGGAAATGTTGAGATAAGGGAAATCCTTAGAGTTCAGTGTTAATTAAGAATGAATTGTGAGATTTTGGTCAAGAATATGTGTTCCATAAAATTTGTAGATAAATAATGATCTTTCAGATTATTCACATAGTTTGAATTTCTCCATTAACCCATGAAATACAACGTCGTATCAAGATCTCTGAGAGCATTAATGTGGTATAACCTGAAGAATGAGATCGCTGAGTATACATCAAAGTGCATAGTATGTCAGTAGGTGAAGGATGAGACGAAGAAGTATAAGGGGATGATGAAACCATTACCCATACAATTATTAAAATGGGAGATCATAACCCTAGACTTTGTCACTAGACTGTAGAAGATATCCAAAGGAAATAATGTTATTTTGGTTGTTGTGGATCATCTTAAAAAAACTACAATATTCATTGCAATTTGAGAGGATTTATTATTGGATCAAATGGAAAGGATATATTAGAGAAGTGGTAAGGATGAATGAAGTACCATTATCTATTGTATCTGATGGTAATACAATATTCACCTCTATGTTCTAGAAGAGTCTTTAACAAGCTTTGAATAATAAATTGAACTTCAATACAACTTATCATCCTTAAACTAATTTACAATCTGAGCAGACTATCCCACCACTTGAGGACATGTATAAAACATGCACAATGGACTTCAATGGGGGATGGTATCAACATATTACTCCGGTTTAGTTCTATTACAATAACAGTTTCCACTCAAGAAAACAAATGGCTCCTTCTGAAGCCCTTTATCAGAAGAGGTGCATAACACAGACATGTTTGGATGAATTTTGGGTGAGAAATCTCTTAGGTCCAGAAATGGTCGAATAAATTGTGGAGAAGGTTAAAACCATCCAACGTCATATTAAAGATACATAGAGTCGACAAAAGAGTTATTCTAATAATCATCAACAAGACTGAGATTTTGATGTTGGAGACATGGTATAACGCCATATATCACTTTGGAAGATAGATAATAGATTTTGGAAGAAGGGAAGCTTATTCCAAGGTACATCGGCCCTTTTTAGATCCTTGATCGCACTGGATTAGTGGCATATCAACTAAGACTCCCACCGAACTTGTCTCAAGTGCATGATGTATTCTATGAATCACTCTTAAGAAATTACATACCAGACCCATCGCATGTACTCAATCTAGAGATGGTACCATTGGAGAATGAACTCTTTTATAAAGAGAATATGGTGAAGATCTTAGATCGCAGGGAAACATTTATACTAAATAAGACAATGTTCCTCTTGAAAGTGGTGTGGAGAAAACAAATGATTTAAAAAGCAATGTGGGAACTGGAGGAAGTGATGAGGTGGAGTTATCCACATCTTTTTTAGTGTGGGAAAAAGATATTTCAAGGGGGGAATTTCTTATGGGGGGAATATTGTAACGACCCAAACATTTATTAATGAAAATTCCTCTTGATCTAATTAAATTTATTATTATGTATGATGTTTATTTAACATTTTTACTTCCTTAGTATTATGTTTTTGGATATTAAAATACCATTAAAAACTGTTACAATTTCTAATAAATTACATTGAATAGTGAGCACATTATTACTATAAATATTGGGCTTTAACAAATCCAATTTAATTAGAGAAAGGAAGCGATGGCTTCATATAATAGAATCGGTGCATACGAAGCCCATTTATCGGTGCTCAGAAAGGAGGTAGCATCACTGGACTTCACTCTTACCATTCCCAAGCTGAGCTTCAACATGTTAAGCTTGAACAGAACCTCCTACTGGATAAGTGGATGTTAATATAGATTACCACCGGAGCAATGTTATCTGAGCCTCCCCAAAAGATTGTCTCAATCGCATACATAGCCCTTAAGTCTTATGTGGTTATTTTAATGGTTTATGTAACAAGACCGTAGCACTATTATTATGTGCATTAGTTTTATATAGAATAATGAGTATGCATTCATTTTAGTATTGTTACTTTGAATATAGTTTTTAAATCACAAATAGTATTTTTAGTTTATATTCAATTAATAAATATATTTTGATGAATTAAAATATTTTTTTGTTAAATATTATTTAAATAAAATATTATTACTAAATTACTATTTATTAAATATAAATTATCATATAATTTTTATGAGTACAATTGTAATTTTTATTATGGTTTGAAAACGATTTTTTCAAAACCCATGAATTTTCGATAAATTTCAGTTTTTATTTTACAAGTAAAAATTCACAAATTTAGGAATTTATTTAGATAAAATTAATATTATTTTTCGTCTAGGATGTCAAAATTATCCAACAGTGAATTTTTTATAGTTTTATGAGATAGTCAATTTTTTGGGTACAAATTAAAAATCATTTAAATATATAATTCGTTTTATAGCTACATAATGACCCAATAGTGATGTAATAAAATACTATAAATGGGTTGTTCATCCAATATATTTTTTACCTTTAAAAGAATTTTAATTTAGGTTTTTTTGATTTATTTCACAAATCCACAGTGGACCCTCCAAGACATATAAAACATTTCAACATTTTAAAATGATTTCCTTATGAGTGTGACTCACCTCCACATAATAAAGCTTAATATTTTAATATGGTCGGCCATTGGAAATATAAAATAATATTTCCACTAAACTTTGGAAAAATACATGGGAATAAAAAATAGGATGGTTTGTGGTTTTGATTCATTTAATGTATAGTGTCCAAAACCTAAATAATAAATAATCCCCTCCCTTTCCCTATATAAACCCACCCAAGATCCTACTTCTCTTCACTCAAATCATTTCAATATCGACCAAACCATGCCTTCCCCTGTATAGAATCCTCCCAAGGTGCCCCAAGATTTCATGATGTATGTCTCAAGCCTCTCCCAATCCATTGGGATTACACTTCCATGTAAGGTATTTCTTCTTCTCTCATTTTTGTCCTAGTTTCTTTATGTTGCTATACCATAGTATTTTCAATTAATAATGTTGAGTTATAGTTTCTCACCTCCCCTATTCTTCCCTCCTTATGTTTTAATGATGAAATTATCTTTTCTCTCTCATTAAATTATCCCATGTACACCCATTACCATGCTGAAATTCCATAATTGATTTCTCTTTTCTTATTTACATTCAACAAATTATTCTTTATAATTAATATAAATTCCATTAAATACATTGGGATATGTATCTATATGAACCCCATACTGTCCATTTCATGTAAAGATTACGAGACACCACTTTCTCTCTAGTGATCCATTTTTATGAATTCTTATGTCACGTTGTTAGGATGCTAAAATTGCACTGCAATTTTCCAAGACAAAGTCATTGTGTAGTGAAAACCATGCCGATTTCTCTATCAAGGGTATTCAACTATACACAAATTTACATATTGGTTATAGATTTTCTTATATGTATTCCATATTCCTTTATCATATAATAAATGATTATGTTGAATGATTCTATGTTTTATGATCCATGTGGCACACTTATGCTCGAAATGAAATGATTAAGATGGGTGTGCCCTGAGAGATCTCTGATGCATTGGGTAATGATTAGTATCATGATATGTTAATTGAAATGAGTATTTACTCAAGATAACTCTATTTCAATGAGGTTTTACTCATTTTCCATATGAAAATGATCCTTGGATCATGGTAGTATCATGTTAAATATTGTTTCCACATCTCTATGTTATGATAATCATGCTATATCTTTCCTTTTAGTTCATGTTTCCATTATACTCATTTGATGAGCCTATTTCTTAACATGTATTGTATTCATCATGTTATGCCTTATTTATTGCCTTACTAAGCTTTGGTGATCACCATTTTCTTAGGCATATCCTATAATTATCCCATGAATTGCTATGTATTAAGAAATGGTGTGGTCATCTAAAAGATGTTTTTAACAAAGATGTTTTGTTTTGTGTTTTAAGTGGTTATGTAATGTTCCTAATCCAAAAATACACTAGACCTCTTAGTCTTCTGGGTTGTATTATGTGCAATTTTATATAATATATCATGTTTAATTGTGTAATAAAGAGCATGGATGTTATATAATGTGTTCATTTCTCTTCAATTTTCAATGAATTATATGTTTCCAATTATGTGTTGCTAATTATACATTCTCCAATTTATATGAGAAGAAGGGAGGAACTATTGGCAGAGCTCTGGGTTACCAAAGCCATTTAAAATATCTAGAGTGATATATTTAAAGATCCTCAGATAATTAAACATTCATCTTATTAATTAAATTATTTAATTAATTAACCATATAAATGCACCACCAATGAGTGAGGGGTCATAACATCACACACTGAATAATTTTATGCCATGCCTTTGTAAAACATCATGTTCTGAACCCAACCAGGGTCTCAGATATCTGATCTGATCACACATTTAATAGTTATCCAATTTTCTTTAATTTGTCTCATGTGTGCAATATAAAATATATTTAATAATATTATAGATTTAATTTTGGGCTCATCGATCCATATAATCACATTCCTTCTCAATGCTTTGATCTGAAAAAATATGTAAAAAATATTCAATTTCATATAAGGTAAAAAATGGGTCTCTTCATCATTTCATCAATGATTTTCTAACTTGAAAAGAAAAAATAAACAAACAACTTGGGATACTAAGCCCACATCCACCTATCCCTCTCCCAAGTACTCTCATGAACATTTACATGCTACCACAATACCCATACCAAAGGGATGGCTCATCCTCTCAATGTTCGCTCCTGTCGGTCCTCAATCACCACTGGGTGATTCATGAAGGTGGCTCCATCCTTGATGTCCATCTCACCCTAGTCAATGAATTTCTCGGGGTCATCCATGTATCTACTTAGTTTTGACACGTGGAAAACAATGTGCACCCTCTCTAGGTGTGGTAGTAAGGTGAGGGGATATGTAATCTCACCAACCCTATTCATGATCTTGAATATCCTAATGATCCTTGGGGATAGCTTGCCTCCTCGTCCAAACCTCTTCGTCCCATACCATGGGGAGACTCTCAAGAAGACGTCGTCTCCCTACCAAAACTATAAGGGCCTACGATGGCAATCTGCATAAAACTTATGTCTGCTATGGGCCATCTCCACTCGTTCAAAAATCATTTTCAATTTCTCCATTATTATATACACCAACTTTTTTCCCATAAAAGATGACTCTCCAATTTTCATCCAACACAAGATTGGCCTGTAGGGTCTCCCATTCAAGGACTTGAAACATTCCATATTGATTTTGTATTGGTAGATATTGTTTTAAATAAACTACACTAAGGGAATTTCAACATCACATCTCTAGATGAAGTCCAACATGTAGGCCCTCAACATATCCTCTGTCTCATGGATTGTGTGTAAGGTATTCCCATCGGCCTGAGGGTGAAATGTTATAAAAATATGTAGCTAGGTCTCGAATTCATTCTGTAGGCCTCTCCACAATCATGACATAATCTTCACATCATAATCAGATACAATCATTGAGGGTACCTCATGAAGGTGGAAATAATAATCAAGATATAACTACACCAAAAACTCCACTAAACACTTCTCCCTAATCGAAAGGATGTGTGCCAAATTTCTGAGTTGGTCTAAAATCATCTAGATGGAATCCTAGATCATCATTATGCATCGAAGCCCCATGAAAAATTCCAATGATATGTCATCCCATTTCCAATACAGAATATCAATATGTTTTATCAAACCTTCCGAAACATGATGCTCAACCTTCACCTGGTGATAGGTATGGCATCATGAGATGAACTCAGCTACCCTTCATCTCATTTCGGATCCCAAAAACTTTCGCTGAAGGTCCCTATACATCTTCTCCCTTCCAGGCTTTATATCATAGGTAGAATTGTAGAACTCCTACATCACCTCTTCTCACAACATGACTGGAACCACTATTCACCCCAAGAAAAATATCTCATGATTTCTTGCATTTGAATATCCATCGGGTGCATCGTCTATAAATATGTGATCCCATAGAACATCACAATCAATTCCCCCAAAGCTGATACTATTTCACATTCTCAAGGATTGAAGGATTTAACACCATTTAAGGTAAAAAATTTACACCACCACGTTCCATCGAGGTTATCTATAGGGAATCCAACTATTCTGAAGCGTCCCTCACTAGCCAAGCCTGGGATATCATGTTAAAGAAATATACTACAATTTTCCACTTCCCTAGATTTTAGACTGTCATAAATTAATAGTTCTATAGGAACTCAAACCAACATCGTTTCCTTAGATTGTGAGACCTCTGATTAAAGGTGTGCATGAGACTATGGTGGTTTGAGTAAGCAACAAAGTTCTCTCCCATATAGTATTTCATACACATACTCAAGGAAAAAACTAAATTTGTGAGGTCAAGATCATATGTCACATAATTCATTTCATGGGACCTCAACTACCTTGACCTACAGGCAATGAACGTCCACTGTTGCATCAGCACGAAACCATGAGCATCTCCAGAGGTATCACAATACACCACAAACTGAACTACTTCCTTCGGCAGTCTCAACAATATGGCGCTTCTCAACCTCTACCTCAACTCCTTGAAGGCCTTCTGGAACTATTCAGACTAGGTAGACAGTTTCCCCTTCTGCACTAGAGTTTTAAAATGGGATGTTATTATGGATAATTCTACCCCAAATCTCTTATAGTAACCCTCTAAGACCTTAAATATTTTCACCTCTAATACATTATTGTCTGGAACAAAAGAAATAAATTCTTTGATCTTTGCTAGATGTATGACTATACCATATTCGAACATGAAATTTTCTTGAAGGTGAACCTCTAATATTTAGAATTGGAATTTCATGATCTTTTCAAAAAGATGGTTCTCCCAAAGTAAAACAAGGACCATTATATAGTGCTCAGAATTCTTCTCCACTGTCATAGAGTAGACGATTATGTCATCGATGAAGAAAATGGAAAACTATTCCATGTAAGGATGGATGATCTAGTACATAAATTCCATGAAAATTATGGGGTTATTTATCACACTAAAAGGAATCACATAAAACTCGTAGTGTCCAAATCAATATCAAAAATCCAACTTCTAAACATCAGACTCATGTACCTACAATTGGTGTTATAAAAACCTAAGATCGATCATAGAAAACCATTTCGCACCTCACAGCTAATCAAAGTAGAATTTATTCCTCTACATGGGTCATTTGTTCTTTATCGTCACCTGGTTCATGTGACAATAATCCACACAAATCCATAGGCTTCTATCATCCATCTTGACAAACTAAACTAGAGCTACACAAGGAAACACACTAGGTCTAATAAAACAATTACCACAATGTTCCTCTAACTACAACCTCATCTCGCAAAACTAAATGGGTTCTATCCAATACACTACAGAAGATATAGGAGTATTCCTTGGTTTCCAGTTTATGAAAAACCCCAACTCCTACCTCAAATGTTGTCCCAGTATGTCTTTGGTAAAAAATACATGTAATCCTCCACAACTGAAGGAATCTAGATAGTTGAAGAATATACTGCACCAAGGGTCATACTCTCTAGCAGATGGGTAATAATTTGTAACACCTTTATCAAACTCTCCTTCATCCCACTACGAGGTCTCTCTCACCAAAAAAGGATAACCTTTTCCCATCAGCGTGTAGAAATCTTACTAGTCTACGTTGATAGTGAATCTAGTCTCAAAATATGGAAATCCAATTAGATCCCAAGATAATATTATAGGGTTCAGTAGAGATGACCAGTAGGTCCCACGTGAGCCTCTCTCCTCAAAGAAATAGGTTTCACTAACGGCATATGAAATATTCCATGGAAGCATTCCCTCTAAGAACCTCATGGGATTTCATCATCATTTATCTTGAATCTTCCTTTTATATAAATGAGTATTTGGTTGGATCTTCGGCATGCCATTAAGGATTTGATATTCACCAGATTATTTTGAATCCCACTAATATTTCATCCTTGAATTGTGTTGTTTCTAGATCTAAGAATTTCCTGTGATTCTATCATTATTTTGAAAATCTTTCTCAAATCTCGGCACCAGATGATGTTTGGGTCACCTAGAAATTTTTGGTCTGGGAACCGTGGGGTTCTTCTAGAAAATAAAACGAGTATTTGAGGAAGAAAATAACCATAATCAAGGTTTTGGATCATTGTCCAAGAATTATTGGCCAACCAATCAAGAACGGGAATCTGTGTAATATGAAAAATTAATAAACAGTATGTTTTTAGAAATTGGGATCATGCAAAGGGGGTGCAAATTGACGAATCAATATTCAATATGCTCAATAATTTAATCTAGGGTATAAAATAACAAAATAAGAGTCTTACCACTTATTTGTTATATTTTTGGTATATAACGCGATTACTAATGGTTTTGGAAGGATCTTATTTGTTCATCACACTTTTATCCACCTTAAATTAGTGGTTTTTTATTCTTCTTTGTTAGCTCTTCACTTTCCAACGGAGATGGGAATATGGGAGGAAAATTTGGAAGAGCTCAAGGTTATCGAAACCGTGGAAAATTTATATAAAGATATATTTAAACATCATCACTTAATTAATATTTTATTTAATTATTTAAATTTATTATTTATTTGACCACTTTATTGAACCTCCAATGAGTGAGGGGTTGGAACATCCCATGTCGAAATATTTTTTGTCACACCTTGAAAAAACATTGTATTCCAGACCCCTCCTTCATCTCATATTTATGATATGATCACCCACGTAAAATTAATCATAGTTTCATTAATTATCCAAACACGCATAATATAAAATATATTTAATATTTCTATAGATTTAATTTTGGGCACACTGGGCCTTAGAATCGCATTAAGTCTTAACGCCTAGCTCTAGAAAAGTATTTATGAATATTTCAATGTCTTACAAAGAAAAAAATATCTCTATATATATGAATAACTATATACATAGGAAATGTCTCAAAGTTTATTGATTAATATCCTTAATGATAATATGTTGAATTTCTTGTAAAAACCCATAATGATATGACAACGGCATATAAAACCTAAAATTACTCACTAATTAATGTTTTTGGGAATCTATATCCCCTAAATATCATTATAATCCCCCTACTAGAATTTTTTGGTATCTTAGGAATGTATTATATTTCATTACACAAATCCAAAAATTGATTACTATAGAAGGGAATTCATTTTTGATGTTCTAAACCAATCTATGATTTTCTATAATTGTGGTGATAAATTAAAACATAAAATAGAAATTATATCCATTATATGGTTAATTATTCATATTAAAAAGTTTAATTTATCTCAAATGATTGGGTAGAAAATCAATATCAATGATATACCTTTTGTGTGGGAATTTTTTATTTAATTATGGAACCGTTTCCTAATCTTCCTCTAAATCATGTAGTTAAATTTACAATATATCTCATAAATAGTTCTAAACCATTTTCGAATACACAATATAAAATAAAACTGATTCATTTGTAATAATTAAAGAAAAAAATTTAGTTACATCTTGATATGGGATTCATTCATCCATGTATATCACCCTGGGGTACACATGTTCATTTTTTCTAAGAATAAAGTGGGATAAATGAGACTCTATATTGATTATCAGAACCTAAAAAGATAAAAATCAATGATAATTATCATCCTCCTCATATAGATGATTTTCTCAATCAATAATGAGGAGATCATTATTTTTCCATGATTGATATTCGATATGGTTACTATGAGTCATGGGTCAAAATTGAAGAAATACCAAAAGAAATATTCCAAACAAATTATGGAGATTAAGAATTTATAGTGATTCTATTTCTGTATTACAAATTCCATATATTCTATCATGGATTTAGTTAATATATTCTTTATTTAATAACTTGATTAGTTTGTGGTGGTCATTAAAAATATACTTCTTATATGTTACAATAGAAGAAAAGAGCATAAAGATCACATGAAGAATGAAATGAAGACATTAATGATGGATTTGTTATATGAAAAATTTACTGAGTTTTGTTTTGGTATTCAAAAGGATACATTATGGAATAATATAATCTAAATTGAGGTTATATAGGTGGATATATCAATGAAAAATGATATTTAACATTTTTCCAAACCAACCACTGTGAAAGAGATATGTAGCTTTCTTGGTTTGGAGGGATACTAATGAAACATTATACAGAATTTAATATTCATGTATAATCCATGAAATATGTTTATTTATAAGGGAACCAAGTTCTTTTGGATAGATGAATGCAAGGAAATGTTTTATGAAATAGATATAATTCATGTCAGTTCACATGTGTTTACCCGATAATGATGTGGATAGTGGTATTTGATCTATACAAATGAATTGAATAAGGTAATGTGGTGAAATCTTATATATAATTATGTTATTATCAAATATGCCTCACGCTAATTGAAAAGTCATGAGATGAAATCTATGACTCTTTATTTAGAGCTATCTGCAAAAGATTTTTCATTCAAAATATGGAGGCACAATATTTATGCATAAAGTCCTGAAATATTTATGGATAATAAAATTATGAAGTATATATCCACATATAAAAATTTGAATATGTGACATAATATATAGTTGAAGCGGATTAAATATCATTACTACTCAATCCTTTATAACCCTGGGATGGTGAATTAGGTGGATGATGCGTTAAGTTTGATGGACCATTATTTTTATCTATGATATATATTAAAATAGATCCAATACTGAGGATTGTTTTTGAAAATGGGACTTGAAATCCAAAGGAAAAAAATAAAATCCCAATATTTTTCAAATGAATGATAAAACTTATATCCATATGATGGTTAAAGAGGCACTACAAAAAAAATTGGAACTCCATAAGTTAGTGATAGAATTCCTTGAGTTATGTTGTGATTATTATGGAATGATAAGGTTTAGGAACTAGGTGTGTGTACCATCATAACCACACCTAGATAATTATTTGTTGAATGAATCCCATTTTTCATCATTCTATATTCATCATAAAAGTAAAAATATGTATAGAGATCTGAAAAAATATTTCTAATGGAAAAACACGAAGGGATTTAATATATAGTTTATATATTTTTGTGAGGTATATCAATATATTAAGGCTAAGAGACAATATTCTAAGGGGTAGTTTAACCATTACCCATTTCATAATGGAAATTGGAAATAAGCACCATGGATTATATTTTCAGAATCCCTAAAACATCAAAAGTCTATAATGTTATTTAGGTTGTATTTGAACATCATATGAAGGTTGTATACTTTATTTCAATCGGAGATTATTTCTCTCTTAATAAGATTTCAAGAATATATAATAAGTAAATTGTATGTTTTCAAGGATTACCACATGATATTGTGCTTGATTCTGATATGAGTTTTACATTTATGTTCTAGAGAAGTATTCAATAAGACAAAGACTCATAGTTTTCTTATAGTAAGGATTATAATCCTTAGATAGATGGTAAATCATGGAGAAGAATCCAAACATATATGTATATGGTGATGTCTTGGCCTATTTATTTCCAAGGTGGTTAGGATAAAAACTATCATCTAGTCAGGTTTTATTACAACAATAACATTCACTCATGTATTCTGATGGATTCAAATGAATCCCACTGTGAAAACAAGTAAAAAACTCCAACATTACAAGAAAAATTTCAATAAATATATCTACTAGTTCTTGAAATATCTAATGAAAAAGTGGGTAATGTTAGATCTAGTCAATGATATATTATGGAAACTCATATTTGATAGATAATTTATGATTCCAATAAACGATTTGTTCTAGATTACAAATTTAGTGAGAAGGTATTCCTAGGAATTTCTCCATCAATGATGGTAATGATATTTAGAAAGTAGTTATATTCGACACCTTTTCATATTAATCCCATTGAGATTTTTCAACAAGTAGGGATGGAATCTTATCAACTACTTCCTCCACCAAACCACTCCCAAGTTCATGATGTTTTCCACGTACCACTCATGGGGATGTACATACCAGATGTATCCCATATACTAACCAAAAAATTTGTAAAACATGGGTTTGATCATTAAAATGAAGAAAAATGGTTATAAATCTTGGATCATAGAGATAGAGTACTATAGAATAAGGCTACTCACCACATTAATGTTCTTTGTTGGAATCAAAAATTTGATGAAGCTACAAGGGAACCCAAGGATGCGGTGAAAGGGATATATTCACTTTTTTTATATTATTAAAATAATTTAATGGTAGAAATTAATTTTAAGAAGGGTATAATGTCACCCCATCATATTTTATGATATATTTCTCTCTAAATTAATTCTATTTCTTCAATAGCTTGCGATACATGAAACTCCAAGTCTAAAAAAGCTATAATATAGTATATCGTTATAACCTACCTATTAAATTTGTAGATTAAATAAGAATAAATATTTTTATTAATAATAAAAAATGAATAAATTTATATATAAAAAAATAAATTAATAATTATATACTCACTTTTTTCGAAAATTCAATATATTCTTTAGAAATATACCCTTTCCTACAAAAACTTTTTTTCCATGATAAAATAATAAATCTAATTTATACCACTTTTATAAGATGTATTTCAACAAATGAAATTTATTTTTAAATTAAAATTTCTATAAAATATGAGGGGGAATTTTTTATAATTTTATGAAAATAATATTTTTTCGATAAATATTAAAAAATAATTATTTTTATTGAAAACCTTCTTTTCATATCAAGCACTTAAAAATTAAAATATTGTTCAAAAATTATTTTAAAAGTAAAATTAATTAATGTATATATTTTGATAATAAATTTAACATGATTAGAATTTATTTTTTTATGTATTTTGTAGAAAAAAAAACTTTTTAAACATAAAAAGCATTATTTCTAGGAAAATTCTTTTCCTCATGATTTGCGAGTTTAGTTTTTAATTAAATTCTATAAAATATAATAATTGAAAATTATAAAATAGATAAAAAAATTAAATATAATTTCTAATTTTTTGAAGAGTCCACTTTCATTTTTGGTCCTACTGAATAGTAAAAACTGCTAATAAATTCCACCTCGGTATGGGTAAAATAGTTTTAAAAATTTGGGATAAGGCTTTAAAATTTCCTCACCAATTATCCTTATCATGTTAGATGAGTTCATTTCATCCTTGTTTTAAAAATATGGCACCTTGGTGCCATTTTTCTTTTATTATCACCTTTAAATTATTTTAAGAAACAAATATATAAAAAATGTCTGTCTCTTGACCTTAATATCTCTAAAATATTATAATAAAGATAAAAAGAGGATATGTGAAATTATAATTTATTAATTTAAATCTGAGTTAATTTTTTTATAATATTAATTTATTTGTAATTTTTTGTAATTAAACAATTAACTTATTTCCTACAGAACACAAAAACTGTATTTATTCATTTAATATAAAAATAAAATAAACGATTTTTAAAACATTAAATGTACTAAAATTTGTGTTAATTTTTATGTAAAGTTACTTTTATATATAAATATAACATAATGGGGTTTTTTTAATGTTTATATTAAAATTCCATAACTATACATATGACATTAAATCCTATGTAAATTAATTGTTCAAAAAAATATGACACAAATAATATTTTATAAAAAAATAATATATTAAATGAATAAAATATTAAAAAAAATATTCATAAAATTTAATAATATATGGATGAAAAAATCAACCATGTTCAATTTATGCGTCAATTGGACTTCTTCGTAACATTCTTAATCCATAAACAGTAGAAAACCATGATATTGTAGTAATTTTCAAAAGGATTAGGGAGGGGTTAAAAAAATTTCAGGGTTAAAACATCGCATAAAATTTGATAAAAATTACTAGAAAATATTATATCAATTTTTAATAGTACTATATTATAAATATTTTTATTCAGATACATATTACTATATATAATAATATATATTAATTTAATACATTACGTAATTCAAAGAGTATCCCTCCCCTCACTAATGAGAGGGAACCTCTTCTCTTATTTTCTTTATGTATTTTTTATCCTTTGAAATCCTTTAATACTGACAACAAAACCATGGTATATTCACAAAACACATACTATTTCTTCAGGTATTTACAAAAGATCATCGTTCAAAGATTTAATGTGTAAGACAAAAGAGATTTCTCAATAAAAACATATAACTCTTAACTGAGTAATTTAAATTTTATATCTGCTTAAAAATATGATAAACTAATTGTATATTTTATATAATAATAAATTAAGTATCATAAATATACTAAACTATTATAAAGTTATAACCATTATCCAAATTATTTCCAATGTACATAATTTCTCATACTTATATACATCTTATTATCTCCACGTACTGTTGAAATTTGTTTCATCTCCACTTTTCATGGATATTTATAAATATAGATTTTATAAATATATATAACAATTTTTATACCAATAATATTCTGTAAATATGAATTATTATTTTTCCTTCCCATTTTTCTACCCATTTAAAAATTCAAACAACATTTATGCCTATATATTTTACATCATCTCAATGTTCGGTGTATTTAATTTTTCATTCTCTACATTTTTTGGTTGAATATATATGTTATACTTATTTCATGGTTAAAATTTGGAATATGATGTAACTATGTTCAATGAAGAAGGATCATAACCGCAAAACAAAAACTTCCTTGAAAAATGAATCAATTAACCCCTGAATACGATGCTGTTAATATGGAATTATTAATAAATGGGTTTTAAAATGTAATAATTGGATTATTTATGATATTATATGCATGTAATTTATTATTTTAAATAATTATATTAAATTTTAAATTTTAATTAAGGATAATATAGGACTTTAGAGGCATGTGGAACTTAGGGTAAGATAATTAATATCCAATGTCATTATTTATCTTGATTGTTTATGATTAAGTTTCCAATGATGATATATTATAACCATTATCTCAATAATACAAAAAAAATTTATTATACTATATTTATTTCAATATATTACATGTTTTACTATCATTTTCTACTATTTATTTAGTAAAGAGGTCAAAAGAATGGTTTTAAGGGAAATCAATTTTTTTATCTCTTCAGTTAAAAATATTTTTTCATAAATATCTATGTTTCCTAAAAATAGTTTCAATAAATATTTTTATTTTATCCTATATATTATTAAATTCATTATTACCCATGATTAATGTTTTGAAAAAAAAATTAAAGAAATCGTCGCTTTTATTTTTTGAATGATATACCTTTTACATTTTACTAAAAATATGAAATAAATATGTTTTTTAACATACATATAGTGAATGAAATTTTCCACCATCATGAACACTAAATAATTTCTAGATTCCAACTCAATTATCCAAGGTTGTTTTTAAATGATATTTTTTCTTTAATATTTGGGAAAATATTATATTTTAAATATGTTATTTTAGTGTGAAAATGGGATTTTAATCAAGAAACATTTCAATCGATATTTTGAAGGTATTTTTCAACTAAAATGATATATTTTTATTATAATTTATATTTATTGGTGATATGATACCATGATTAAATGTATAATATTTATTTGTATGCTTTATTTTTATGATCATAAGATGATTAAGAAAATAGTATTTTTTCCATGCGTTATGCTATAATGAAATGTTGAAATTGTATATGAGACACTTTTTGTTTCTATGGGTTATGATAAGTGGTATGTTTCCTAATCTTGTTGATAAAATATATATTATATTAATTGTGTGATATGAGTAATTGGAAATATATATACATCCAATGCACTGGTTTAGGATATATATCTCATTATAAAATAAGGACTGGAATAGGGAGTGAACCTATATTAGTAATGGAATTTTTTTACTATGAAAGTATTACAAGTGAACCTTTAATTAGTATTTCATGGAATTAAGAGTAAACCCAATCCACTATGATTGTTTCTATTATTGTATATAGCTAATGTAATTGTTACTGATTCAAATGTGTATGCTAAAAACATATATCTTATGCCAATTTTTTGATCTCATGGTTCGTGTTGTTTTATTTCTTTGTGATTCATGTCTTATGAAAACATAAGATTTATTTCATGAATCAAGATTAAGATATTTTATATTTATTTTATGGTTTTCATTAATATCATGTTATTATAACATTATTCTTATTTAAGGTTTATGTGATCATTAATATCTCTCTTGACTACAATTACTTAGAATATAAGGTCACCCTTTCCTATGTTTACTTTCTCCAAGTTATGAAGAATGTTAAAAAGTATGAAATGTCTAAGAATAGTGAATGTTATGAATAACTTATTATGATAGGATGATGTTCTCTTGTGAAATATTTTTTATCTATCCTAGTTTCTAAATACACTAAACCTATACAACTCTAGCATGAATCGGAATGTTTGGTATTGAATATTCTTCTAATAAGAATTTATATGCATGTATGGAAAGTGGGGGCATCTATACATGATTTCAGAAAGACTGTGAATTTTATTTTGAAATATATGTGTATGGTTTTATATAATAGGCTTGTTAGAAATTTTAACTTTATCCCCATTCATTGATCCAAGAGTCTCTCATTATAGGATTCCATAACCCTTATTATATAATTTTTTTGAAGGTAGAGCATAATCATGCATGAATAGATATTTTATCATAGTATGGTTGGATATATGAAATGATATCTCCTTATATTGATAACTGAAATGCTATCCATTCTGGGATAGCCAATTCATAACCAAAATTTTATCAAATTCAACAGATTGTAGAAGTACTATGTTTTTAGAAAATAATATACAATGAATATTTATTATAGAAGAGTTAAATATCATAGATTATATCATAATGCCAACAAGGATTATCATATATAGTTCACTATCTAATTTATAAGGTGGTCAATAAAAATTTTTAAAAACATTTTCAATATAAAAGGACATGAATAACATGAATCAAATAATGAATTGTTTGATATCGATGGAGAATTTCCATGCATTTCATCACTTTGTTATCATGTTCCACCATAGAAGTAGTATAATCATACATTCTACATTAGTTTAATAGGTTTTTATCCAATTTTCTACAAGAACACTAGGGTTAGGGTAGTTTTTTCATAGTTACCAAACACTTTTCACTTAAATCACTAATGTTTGGCTGGAACATTGGTTGGATCATTCGTAACATTTTTTTAAAATTCAAATACATAACATTACATTGATATTTATTTTCATTGTGATCTTTCATACCATAATTTAAATACATTATCTCCCAAATAAGAAAATTAACCTACTGTTTACACATTCATTTTTGAAATGTTGGTAGTTTGACGCTATTTACCCCTTATATAATATTATCTATGCTTTTAGGACACTCCACATACCATTACTAATCCATGAGATAATGTAAGCCCCAATTTATATCACCTATATTATCGCATATTGAAAAATATCTTTATAGATTTCAAATAATATTATAGATAATTACCTTCAAATAATTAGTTTTAGTCCAAAAAATAAATAGTGTATATTACTTTCATAGTTAGAGATATAACCAGAGGTATACCACAGGATCCTTGTGATGTTTTCTTTATATGTTCCAACAGATTCATTATCCTTTGATTTTAGTTATAATAATTTCTACTCTATCTTCATGTGAATATTTTGAGTAAATGTTTTTATGAAGTATATATTCATGATCTCCTCTAATATCATATAGTCTAATTACTCAATTTTCATTGTGTTACTAATGATATTATTCCATTGGTCGACATCTCTTTCTAGACTATTGATAGCCAAAATAACCTTTTCAGTCTCTGGTATCTAGAAAATTGAATGTATATTTTCCATCTCATTAATCCACTTCTATAAAAAAATCATATTAGAAAATAAACTGAAGGATGGTGGAATTTGTCATATGAAATAGTTGATAGAAAACTTTCCCTTCCCTTGTGTGTATGGGAGATCAATTATATTCTTATTATTATCCATATCCTGTAACAGTTAAATGATAATTTATATGAGGGTTTTTACACTATATTACATCCCATTTCCAAGTTCATTCCTATATTCAACATATTTTTCATTGCACTCCTTATTATCATACTTCATCTTTATTTTACCCCTTACATCAAATAAAGAAAATTTATTGATGTATGTTAGTAAAAGTACTAATGGAAAACTATTATCTTGGAATTAATTATCCATAAATGATGTGCATGGAATAACTTCAATCCTATATCACTCAATCAAGGTTATCCATGGAATAATTTTTATTATATTTTATGACCTAAACATATTTAAATCCATCGTCATATTTTATACAGAGAAATTGAATTAATCAAATAATTCTCCTTGAGAGTTTCTATATTGGTGTGATGTCTTTGGCATATTCATCATGTACTATAGTTAACATCAGGATAATACATCATAATACTTTTTTTGGTTGATTAGATTTAGGAGCATCTATGAAATAGCCCCATCCACTTTCCATTATCTAGAAAGGGATGCTAATTCTTGGAAGATAAACACAATCTTACCTTTTCTAAAATTGTGAGATATTATCCTAAACTCAAAATTATTATAAGGGTTATCACTAAATTTCCCTAAACTAATTCCAAAAAAATAAACCCTCCTATGAGAAAAAAATTTCTTACCCAATCTAAACATACATAAATATTTCTTTGATTGCATGGTTATATTAATCCTTCTGTCAAATATTATCAAAACCCTAGTACTGAAATGCTTATTGTCTTAAATACTGGCTACCTAAAAATATTATTTTACAAAACCTATTGAAATTTCCCTATAATCATCCTACTATAATCCATATTATATAAATTTTTACATTTTAATCATATTCATAACATATTGAATAAAAACATGACAAATGGGTGAGCATGAATTCTTAGTAACGGAAACATTGCATATATTCATAATGATTAGATTGTAAAGATGAGGGAGAACATGTGTCAGGGATAAATATAAGTTAAAATATTATGGGATCATATATTATAATCATAAAAATTTATATATTAGTATGTTTCATGTACTATAAATATAAGACTGAAAAAATTTATAAAAACATAGCTTATAAGAATTATAAAAATATTAAATCATAACATAAGAAAAACAAATATCATTAGAAAATTTAATTTCCTAAAAATTTATAAAATTTAATAAATAAATATTATAATAGGAAGAAAATTTCATAAACATAATAAGAGGTAAGCATGTCATAGTGTATTATGAATCACCACCTCATTCTGATAACTAAACCAATAAAGCATCCCAACCTGATTACCATACTGGAATGATATTTCATTATTCTATTCACATAGATCACTCATGGGATATAAAACCACAATCAGTAAATTATAGGATGATGTAGGGCCCCTAATTTCTTTATTCATATATATAAGTTCCACTTAAAGTCAAATCATTCATTTTAATATAAAAACACTTGGAATTAAAATTATTTTCTAAAAATTTCAAAATGTTATCAAATAAAAAATGATCATTTGATATGAAAACCCATGATAAAATAATATAATTTTTTAAAACTATCACGTATAGGGATATTTAAAAAAATAAATCATTGTAGTAGAATTCTAAAATATGAAATATAAATTTTAAAAAATAAATATTTCATTAAAAAATAATATTAATATCACCATAAAAGATGTGATTTTAAATTAATTCATAAAAGAGATATTTTGAATATAAATATAAACTATCTTACAACATTACTTAAAAATTCCAATAAATATAAATTTATAATAAATAAAACATATATCAAAAGTGAAGCAAAATTTATCTATGTAATATCATAATAAGGTAAATCAATTTAAATATTTTAAAACAACTACATTTAGATCCCAAATCATTAAAACATAATAAAAACATTTCAATAAAATAATAAAGGGAAATATAATTATAATATTATATATAAAAATTTTATTTTTTGAAAGGTAAAATATAACATTACCATGAACTAAAAAACACACATATAGGAAAAATATATCTTAAAATATGTGGGGATTGTTTTTAACAAAATTCATGACTTTTAAAATTTAATAGATTCATCATTTAAGAATACATTAGATTGAAAACAAATCCTTATAAAATAATATGGATGTAAAACAAAACATAATTAAAGGGTACGATATTTCATTCTTGAAATATTATAATCAATGTGGTGTGATTATGACTCAATAAACATATTAGAGTCAAGAAGAACCCTTAATTTTATTATTATATATTTGAATGAGATATAACCTTAAATAAAACATAAATAAATATCCTAACACTATTTTTCATAACCTCATTCATATACATTAAAAATTTTATAGTTTATTTTGGATCATTTATTATGAATATATTATTCATTTATCTCTTATTTCCACTACCTTGTGATAGAAACATTAATTGTTTCACGCATTCTTTATGATGATTATTTTAGTACCAATTATTTGATTCTAAGTATATCATTCCTATGTAATATTATCTACTTTAATTTGTGTTTATAATTAATAATACCATCATAATCCCTTTATATCAGTGTCTTGTCATGTTTCATGAAGATGAAATTAGTGATGAATTAGTTTCTGGTTATTTATAAATATTGATTGATTATCTATTAAGGACCATTAATTATGTTGTTGAAAATAACGAAACATATCAATGATATTTATAACTATTATATATAATATATATACCCATGATTTATAACTTTTATCTAGTAAATATGTTTGTACTGAAAAATGGAATATAATGTTCCATAAAGGTGATTATTTGGACAGAAGTATTGATGATGATTCTTATCCCCATATCACGGGTGAATGGAGATATATAGATTATTATTTTTTGAACCTAAAAAACGTTATTAATATAATATTTATATATTCATCCACTTATTATTAACTTCTTTGTATGGTAATATAGTAAAATGAATCATGTTTTTTAATAGAGGTGGTAGTTCGTACATATCCAATATTATCATATTTACATTTCTTATACTAAATGTAAGAGACCATTAATGGTTACTCACAATATATAAAAACACCCAGTAGCCTATAAATATAGAATTTATCATATAATATTTAGAAAATTTATTTTAAATGTCATGTTAAATGGAAATAAAGTCAGCGAAAAGAAATAACATGCATTGAAAACATTGGGATTTTTTTAGATGATTCCAAGGAAAGGAAGGCATTAAGATAATATACTATGATCAGAATAATAATAGAGTGAAATATTATTCTCTTTTGAGGAAATTTTTTTTGGAGGAAACCATGTTTTTTTAGTGCTATTGAATGGGTGGTGAGACGACCCTTTCATAATTGGAAAGAAATAATTTTTTGCAAATATTTAAAAAAATATAATTGGAGAACTAGTTTAAAATGTCAAGAGGATAAAAAAATATAAAATAAATAATTTTGGGTTGAGATAATATTTTGAAACTCTCAACTAATCAATTCGAAAAAAAATTATAATGTTTCAAGCTATTTATCAAAATAATTATAACTTATTAATTTAATTTTTTACCATGGAAACTAGTTGTTACCTTATATAACATAGTTATTATACCATAAAATAAAATGGAACATATTAGATATTAGATAAATGATAATTCTAAATTTTAATTCTGTTTTTATAATTCAATTTCTCGTAGTGATAAAAATAAATTTTAATATAATAAATGTATAAAGTTTAAAAAAATCAAAAAAAAATATTAATTCTTTTCTAAAATATCAATAACAAGTTATAAAAATACAATAAATATATGAAAATGTATAATTTCAATTATAAAATTATTATTTTTATAATAAAAATTAATTATAAATTTCATATAGTAAAATATTATTAATGTAATAAAAGTTTTAGTATTAGTATACTGCACAATTCACCAAAAATATGATTCTTTTAGAAGAAAAATTATTCTAAGATAATTTTAAATTTATGAAAACAATAATTTATTTTTATCTAAATAATATTCTATAATTAAAAAATATATATTAAATAAAAATTAAAAATGTAAATAGAAATTCATTTTATTGAAAAAAAACATTTAAAAAAAATGTGTTCATAGTATTATTTCAAAACAATAAGTAACTTAAATGTTAATTGATTAGTTTATATAATGAAATTTTATGTTGGACAATTTATTTATTATTATAAAATATATAATACTTTTAAAACAAATGTTAATGAATAATTCATTTTAATATTAAATCACATTTACTCTTCATCATTTAAATGTATAAAAACATGATTGATTGATATATTTATATTTACATAGGGTTTTTATTATTATTATTTTTTTAATATTAAAATCCATACATTATGTATTGACTGGTTTTAGTTTAGTATATCATGTGAAACAACCCATCAAAGGTAATATTAATTTATATAAACAATATATTTTCTAAAAACATAGTTCCTTACATGTATACTAGATAACTAGAAATAAATTTCAATGGATGGTTAAACATGTATGATTTATTTCAAATAAATCATTATTTAATTTATCACCTCAATATTTGAATATAATATGATTTGATAAGTTGATGAAGATTCTTTCTTGTTTGGAATGTAAAATAATTCAACATTCCTAAGAATGGATTAAAAAGAAAAATAGGTAAATATGATGCATACAAGTACTCAAGGAGACTCGATCCTGAGACCTACCGTGAGACCCCTCAAAGGAGTAAAAACAAGGCTACACCTATGGGTACATTGGAAGGTAATATATATTGAGTATGATAAGTAATTTAATTTGGATTTATTTGTAAAAGTTGATTTACTAAGTGGGAGATAATCAATTAGTAATATATATTTGTATCTATTCATTATAATTTTGAATATCTAGGATCATAAAAATCAATGAAAATAATAGTTCCCATAAAATATACTATATCCATATTTTTAAAATAATATGTATCATCACATATTTCGGGAGAAAATATGTTTAAGATCAGATATTTTAAAAATTTATATAATGTTTGAAATTGGATGAGGTTATTCATAGAAATAAAATTCTTAAAAAAGAAACCGTATAGAACTAAAAATTTATTTGTAATAGGGTTTGTGATGATACTCTAGATAAAAATAATCAAATAGTGGAATTGTTTTTTTATATGGTATTCATTTTCTACTAGGGAGTAGTATAATTTTTAATATGTAACAATGGAAAAGTGAAATGAAATATTTTAACCTGTTATTGATTAAAAGTTTTAGGAAATTTTATCATGTGAAAATAATAGTTTTTAATGTCATAAAATTAATGATAAATAATTGGTATTAGTTTAGATCATAAGAAGTTTCATCATTGGACTGTTAAATGAAGTTATGATTTATCAATTATATATTTTATTAATATGGTTAATAAGGTTTTTTGTTGAAGTAACTTTACACATGAATGATTTGATTTCAAAATATTAACAGTTTTCTCCAAAATTTAATATGTCTCCTGTAAGAATAGAGTTGACAATTGGGATTTTCATATATTTCACCAATATATCAATAATCTTAATGGTATGTGGAATGATCAATATAATTTTTATGAATGTAAGAGAAAGTATACACTTGAAATATTTTAGGAAATAAAATAGAATGCATGTTATGTTTGGTAATCCTTAGAGGGTGTGGTAATTTTTTTTCTAATTATACATGAAAAGTAAAGTTTATATTCATAATAAATCTAGATTTATATACATAAAAAAACTAAAAACAATGTGAATAAAATAAGTGAATATTTTTATTAATTGGTAGGAAATAATGATCCATAAATCTATATTAGTTTAAGAGGTTCAATTTGTTCTACTATAAATCTTGTAAATGTGTTTATATAATTATTAACTAAATGTATCTTGGGGATATTTTTTTGTGATTGATGATATGTATTATAATTTTTTAATCATATTCCAAATGCAATGTCAATATTATATAATTTTTATGTCAACTTATGGTCAGGATTGTTTAAAAACTGGAGGACGAACATTGATTTTTTTTTGGATATCAAATATTTTGAAGGATTGAATAACGATAGAATGAACTACAATTGGATTATTCTTCAATCAAAAAATACTCTAGATGAAGACATGGATAATTTTTTTTGATTAAAAAACCATATATTTATCTTATAGAAAAGGAAATTTTGAGTATGTCTATCTAATAAGATACATGGTGAAAAAAAAACTCTATGATAATAGATATAATAAATTTTTAGAAATATAGATATTTTTTAAAAAATTATATTAAATAAAATATTTATTTTTGATATGTTAAATATTTTATGAAATTTGGGATAGGTTTGGAGAAGTCTTGAATAATATTACTATTGAGAATGTTTCTTTGTAATTTTTTTAATATTATTATATTAAAATATAATTTGTGATCTATAAATGTAAGAATGAAAGTATTGATACATATGATATGCATAAATGTAATAATTTCCATTTAAATAAGTATATAAATTTAAGTCAACTATGTATGTATGATTTTGGGATTAAACTAGTTATTTACGTTTAAAAAAGTTAATATGTTTCAATATAAGTTACATGTTTAAACTTATCTTGTTTTTTATATTATGAGAATGGATTTTTTAAGTCATGTAAGGCTAGATTATGTATTTGAAATCTAATTTTCATGGAAACAAATTTTATATAATAGTGAATTGAATTCCCCAAAGCTAAAAAAGTGATATATGAAGGTTCCAAAGAAAATATAATGTAACATAAAAATAAAATGATTTATTTAGTGCCCATATAATTTAAAACTAGAATTTAATGGTTTCATATTTATGTATGACTAAAATTTTTAGAAAATTTTAAATTATTTCCTAACATATATTTATACTATAATTTTTTAAAAAATTTCATTAAATATTTTAACATTATTTGTATTTATTTAAATTTAAAACAGAATTATTTTTTCTAAGATAAAATTTGAAGATGAACGAAATATGAGAGGAATTAAAATTGAAATGGCATTTAAATATTATGGAGATTTTAAAATTTGATGTTAATAATTATTCATTCTAAAATATCATGAGTATTTAATGATATGGTTTGATGTGTTAGGGAATATAAATATATATACTCTAACAATAATGGATAGGTGACATATGATAATATCAATGAAATATAATGTAATGAGAAATAAATAAGTGTATATGTCATTATCATATCAATAGAAAGGATAGATTGATGGAATAGAGTAATTAATAGCTCTTTAAGAAATAAAATATTCAATTATGGTATTTGAATGTGGATTTAAAAGATTCCATAGAGTTACATGATGATATTTTATTATGTCTCATCATATGGAGTTGATCATATCAATCCCATAGTTATGTATGTTTATTGATAAAAATAAAAAAACTCATTTCATTGAGTAATTTAAATTTTTTTATCAAATTAATGTTAAAAAAATTAATATTTTTTTGGACCATCAAATATTTATTTTAGGTAAATGTTTATTAGTTTATTTATACTTATCTATATAATCTCAACCCATATGAAAAATGGTAATGACTTTCCTCAATGTAGTGGTTTGAGATAATGGGATTGGTAGAAACCATTTTGTAGTAGTTGACTATCAAAAAAAATTCTGAAGTAAGATAACCTTATAATGTGATGATTATAGCTTAAATATTATATTCAATAGAATGTGCTATTTGTGATTTGAACCCTAGTGGACAACAAGTCAGCTACTAAATTGTGACTAAGATCTGAGTGTGAAAATTAATTACAGGAAAACATTTTAACTAAAACACAACATTATTAACCCTTTATTTAATATATTAGCGAGATCATGAAACCAAAAAAATATCATGTAGAGTATTATAAAAAAATTGAATATGGATTTTAAGTAAATCAATTAGAAACAATAAAAAATCATTATATAAGTGAAATGGTAGAATATTCTAATATCTTAGGTGGAAAAATAGTTACAAAAACATCATAATGAATTAATAACATTAACATAGATTGTTTTTTATCTAAATTAATTATTAATATAATTTCAAAGATAGAAAAAGCAAAATCGGGGATAAATTCTCTAGTGACCCTTATTTTTGTAATAATGCCATTGAATATTTTCAGTAACCTTTAAAAGAGTAGTGAATAACCCCATGTATTTTTGTATTAGTTTGAAACATATTTATGATCCCATGGTTCTTGGAAATCATTTTTTATTGTATTTATTAAAATCCTAATTTAAGTAACTCATTATTATAACAATGATCGGAGTAGTTTATATGGTGTTGAATATCAAGGAATAATTATTTAATATGTAAGTTGGTGTTTTTAAAAGGATTTGTGGTTATATGAAGTAATTATTTTTATGTTTTAGATATTTCTTAGTCAATATTGTTGATTTTTAAAAGGTCATAAACAGATAATCATTTTTCTTACATATATGATTTAGTAATGTGGGAATAACATAGATGTTTCTTCTACGTAGTTGAATAGAGTATGTGATTTAACCACGAATCTAAATGTTTCATGTATTCAATTATCTAAGATAGTTTAATAGGGAAATCACATAGACCTTTTTTAAAACATAATTGAGTTAGTATAATAATCATAACATATTGGTGATATAGAGGAATGCAGATGCACATACCTAATTCACATAGGTGAATAATCTACATAGCTGATTTCTCTTTATATCCATGTTGTTAATTTCAATATATCTAATTATTGGTCATGTAAAAATATCAAACTTATTTCTATGTTGAGATTTCAAAATAATTTGGTGTTTTTAGTGATTATTAATAACCTTATTATTTTTATATTTTGAAAAATCCTTTTCGATTCGAGATGTGGATACATTATTTTCCACATATCAAAGTGATATTGGGACACTAATAAACTATAAATGAGATTGTGAAGGGTGATATATGTGTTTAAATAGAAGAGTGACTACGGAATTCATAAGGTGTGTTCCCTATGAAAAAAACAAAAAGGAAAAATCATGATGTATCACAATAGAAAGATGATGGTGAAGAACTATTAATACATAGAATATAAACTACAATGAGAAAACTGTCAATGCTTATAAAAATATATAGATTGAGAAATAAAAATAATGTTGAACATATTCGGAATCTGAGGCATTTTTTCAACACCAATCAGTATCTAATGCAACTCCTGTATTTAGAAGATTATGTTTTGAGTATAAGAATATTTGGGATATTTTTTCAAATTTTCAATGTGGTAAATACATCCTTGAATATGGTAGTAGCTATTATAAGGATATCTACCCTCGTTTCTTTGAAATAACCTCATTCTTATAGTGATCTTATTTAATTTTGTAGTTATATTTTGTCTTGTATAATGGATCTTTGTTTTTGGGTGTGACTCCAGATGTGTGTTTTGGTATTCCATATGTATTCTTGTTAGAGGATTATATAGGGTGTTGTAGTGAAAGGAATAAATTGTTGGTGGGGTTGACCCCCCATGGAAAGAAGTAGGATTTGAAATAGGATATAATAATTGTAATAATTTTATGTTCGTATTATATTTCCCTATATTTCATTTGGAAATGGTTGAGTAACCATAAGAGTGGAGAAAATCATAACAGGTCACTAGACATTAATTTCATAAGAAAGAAAAATTATCAAAAGGGTTTCATTGATCACCCCCACCCCACCTCTGTGGTGAATCTACAACCTCAGCACTTTAAGAAGTTGTAAATCAATATTATTTTTTATATGGTATTTTGAAAAATATATAATATATTATTTATATGTATACACATGAAATATTTAATAATAGAAATTCCAATATTCACAACCCGCTACCACCGATAACTCCTCTATGGACTATAGTTAATATGAGAGTATCTCTAAAAGACCCCTCAATGAGACCATGGGGTTGGAAGTAGAAATGTGATTAAAAATCACACAAAGGTAGGAATTACCATCACATATCATTGGAACATAAAATGAAATCACCAATCAAAAACATTTTAAAAAATAATACAAATGTAATAAACCAATAATTTGAGTTATAGATTAATTTTTCCTACATTTTCCCAATTTATATTTTGAATAATGGCCTAATATGATTTACCTTTGTGTTCATGGGTGTTTTTGTGGGGTCTGGGGAATGTCTGGAGCCCAAAAACCAATTTTTTTTGGAAAATAAGAGGTCACGCAGTTAGTAAAAACTAAGAGGGTTAGACCGCATGGTCGTGCGGCCAAGTATACAGTTTTTCTAGAAAATGAGAGTGTATCATTCTCACATTTTAACATGGTTAGTAAACCATGTGGGTAAACATTACCCTATAACCCATGGCTATAGGAAGTCATGCAATGATAGAGAAAAGTTTTCCAAACGGTGCGCCTAAACCGTGTGACTCTATTGTTATTGGAATTTTAATAATTTTATTTAAATTAAAATTCTACTAAAAACACAATCAACCTGTTTCACCCTATGCATAGTATCCCAACCCCTTAGAGTGTTCTCAAACATATCTATTTTGGGATTTGAGAGAAACATCTCGACCGTACTATGATTCGAGTGTTATTTTTCACCCTAGATTAGTAATGGTAAGGCCTTAATTCCTTTTTAATCTTACATAATTCTTCTCACAATCATAATCACTATTTCAATTTTGGATAATATGTCCTAATTTCTTGTTTATTGTCCATCAATTAGATTCCATCGAATCCTTGCTGAATTAGAAGTTGATACTGGACGAGGTATCTAGAAGAGACCTAATGTTGGTGGTATCGGGCCTTTGTCTCAATGTAGAGATTTTTATTTATTTCTTCATGTCACGTGCCCAATATCTGGGAGTCACCATAAATTTATAGTAAACCCTATTATTTCTATTCATTTTCAATGTAATTTAATAGCTTTTTTAATGATTTTTATAGGTTTAAAACCTTAAATAAATCAACCCTTTGGGAGTGATGGCTTAAATGGCCATTTTGATAGCTTTTGTTTTGGACCCCCATATGTTGCATCTTTTTACCCCATATCGTGGGATGTCAAACTTGGAATTTAGTTGAACTATTAATTAATTGTTATTTAAATGCTAAAATGGGTTGGTATGAGTGAGAGTAACCCTTTTCCCTTATTTTCTTGAGGCTTGAGTTGTATATATTTTTAAATTGCCTTTGTATTACATCCCCATGTGAGTAAAAAGATGCATAGGCCATGTATATGTTTTTTAATCTTAATTTATCTTTATAATGGTTTTTCCATGTGAGGTTAATTGTGATAAGGCTATAAAATAGATTGTAATTTATATTATTCTTGTTATTTTGAAGAAAACCATATGATTAACTAAAATTCCAAGCCTTATGAGGCTGCCTAATGCATGAGATACATTTTTAGGTGGGATATTCTTGGAAGTCATTGGTTTTTACCATGTAATATTAAATTAAGTTAATTAAATGATTACATAAATAATTAAATGGTGATAATAATTGGGTGATTTGTGGATTTATTTTAGAATGCCACATACTAACTGAATTACGTTGAACATTGCTTAACCCATGGGTGATACATTGATCCAAATGAGGCATACCATGGATGGACACAATTAGAAATGACGTATATATCAAGTGATATATGGATTTTTAAGAGAATTACATGGATGAAATTAAAGGTAATTTTTCTATTTATGCTATGGGTGATACTCGAGTTCCCATAGCAGACCACTGAGGATGAACATCATTAGCAGTGATGTTATACCTCACCTAAATGGATATAGGGTTACTGAGAGGTTTTTTAGGGATGGGATTGTAGATTTTTTGTTAATATTTCCCCAAGATTTATACATTAATTCAAACATAGAAATAAAAATTATTGTCTTAGGTTATGTATTTAATAATAAATGAAATGAATCTTATGATGTGTCTTCCAGGACAAATCATAAGATTGGATTCGTTCTTGACTTATTCCTATTTAGATGGTTTCTTTAGGCATCTTCTATGATTTTTACATTATAGAGGATTTTGGAATTGAACTACATCTCGAGACATATAAAATTAAATTAAATTGAATGGTAAAATTTTGTTTATTAATTGAAATAGATATCAATTGAGTTCATGGACATAAAGTATGTTTACATTTGTGTACTTCCTTTTTGGATTCTTCACTTAATTTATAGTGCATGTCATATATATTCACTAACTAATTGGAATAGACCTCGGGAGGTTTCCAACATATATTATATCACAAACCCTATTTGGGTAACATTTTTGGACCCAAAAAGATTATATGATTTCAAGTAAGGATAAGGGAAATCACCCTACTATAGATACTTAACTTGATGCTTAGGAGTAGGAGAAGATGGGACCAAGCTGAGGCTTGTGATGCTACTGGGATAACTTTTGTCCTTTTATACTTTTCTTATATGGATTCAACATATACCATA
Organism: Viscum album; assembly: GCA_963277665.1. Classification (NCBI taxonomy): domain Eukaryota; kingdom Viridiplantae; phylum Streptophyta; class Magnoliopsida; order Santalales; family Viscaceae; genus Viscum; species Viscum album. Next base: position 878,247,567 of record OY728148.1, on the reverse strand, counting down.
TATTTCTTTTTTAGATATTTTTTAGAAGTATATGACATGTAGAATCATTTTTTATATGAGACATATTCTAATGTTGTCATTTATTAGTCTATCGTTGTTACATTCAATTTTATGATTTATTGCTTCATCATCTTGTATGGTACTTTTTCAAATTTAACAGACTCTACTATTAAGGGAATTGTCTCCCCACTCACTCACTTGGGCCCTTTCTTCTAGTTGGAATCCTCTAGAATTTGGGGATAGGTGCTTGAGTACATGTGGCTAACCAGGCTTGGAGCACTATTTAGTGGTATTCGGGTATGGGATGTCACAAAGTGGCATCAGGGGAGTAAATTATAGTTTTATTTACTATTTATAAATATTATAAAGGATTAATAAGGAATAATAATTTGGTAATGCGTATTCTCCATACGTAGCTACCCCGTATACTAGAAAATCCAAATTGCCTCAAATTGAATTTTTATTTTTTATATTTTTAATGTTATAGTCGATTTGATTCCACTGTTTTCTGGCACACATGATATTTAATGTTATTATTGATATGATTATGGGTTCTATTTTGGTATAAAACTTATTATATTAGTGACTTCCATCTCTTGAAACTTATAAGACGCCTTCTTGAAATCACATGACATACATTTTTATGCCATTTACGGAGCATTACTTATTTCATGTTTTTTTGATCAATTTTCATGATAGATATGCATGTTGTTTTGATAGGTATATTGGAATGTGTTGTAGTATGAAATGGAAAGTTTCCATGATTTGGTCTCTATGGAGTATGGGTCCCCATGGATTAGAATATGGTTGACCATGCTGCAAATTGAAATGGAGTTGGGATATATATGTGAATTGTGATTGAATTCAAATGTTAAATTGAAATGAATTCAAGCGAACTGGAAAATGAAACTAAATATGTGAATTAATGTAAAATGAAATAGAAATTGAGTTAAATATATAAGGTAATGTGACTTAACCCTACATCAGTAGTGGGATTTTGGTATGTCCACTTCATTTTAGTAGATCAATATGTCACCCATGTAGTAGGCATAGGGTTGTGTTCTCTTAGAGGAAGGATTTTACCTATCCTACTTAAATAGTATTGATTTTCAGCTATTAACATTGATAATGATCATGAACTGAGATGGCTATTTGATGTTTTATATCCTTGTCACCACGAAGACCTCGAGTGGTGTGCCTGGACGGTAGCGATGATTATACTCCAAAGGTGTTATACCATGGGATACTAGTGGATCCTCTAGTTGTACTTACTATTTCACAAGGTTTTTTACTGAACATAGGTGTTGAGGCTTAGTTCTATGATGGGTTTTTGTATTTATTGAATACAGTTCAGAGAGCACTGCGACGTGCCCCAATTATTATAGAGTTGATAATTGAGTTTTTGTAGAAGAATCTTCCCATTTTTTGGGGGATGTTAAACCAAATACAATAGATTCATGGATATAAACCATAATGAAAAACATCAGTAACATATAGATCCCTTATAAGAGGAGGGTAGAGCTCATGACATATACATTACATGATTACACCAAGAGATGTTGGGATTTAATAACTCATAAGGATCATCGTCACAAGATGGACTATAGGGATTATCGCATGGACTTATAGGATTATTTATACCCTAAGATATTGGGGGCCGATAGAGCCTGAGAGTTCTTACAACTAGAGAAGGTCTCATTATCAGTGATGGATTACTCGGCCCATTTTACTAAGATCCATTGCTTCACACATATTTTCCCATGTGAATAGCTAACCAATGATAAGAGATTTGATGATAGTCTTAGATATGATATCTGATCATAGGAAAATGTATTCTGACTGACTATTGCAACTCGGCTAGTGAATTAAGTGTTGATCACTGAGCATAATCTGAAGAAATATTGAGGTGCCAGCTAAGTTGGTTCATCTCATAGTTCTAGTACTACATCTACATGCAGTAGTAAGGTTTGTTTAGAGCTTCCACAAACTAATATTAGTAGTTAAAACTCATCTTGATGTAGGCAGGTGGGGTGCTACCAGTTTGGTAGGCTAGGAAATATAAAGACACAATGTATCAGGTTCCTAGTAGACTTCCAATATTGTAGAAATATGGGCCATCTAAAATGATTTTATTGAATGTTTCCTCTAGCCTCTAGTGAGTGTATATCTGCATTGACTATACATTCAAGATAAGGGTCAACAGCCTCTCCCCGGGTAGGCAGTTGGAGTATAGCAGGACGATTAGGACAAGGTGGTAGTCACAACTATGGTAGTCCAACCCCAATTATACGAGAACAATAGGGTGGATCAACTCATGGTATCCAGGTAGTTTCATAGGGTTTTGGTACAGTCTAGGAATAGGTAGTTCAACAGACCCATGAGGAGCAAGATCTCAGACCTTCTACTATTTGAGGTATCATTCTAGTAGCCTCTATTTTAGATTCTATACTTTATTATATAGGTGATTCAAATAGTTTTATATATGTTACCATTTGGGAGAGCCTTAAGATTAATTTTTAATATTTTGATAGATTTACGTAACTAGACACTCTTTTGGGGATCATAATGGAAGGTGTGCATTAGAGAAGGGAGTTCCCCCATGAGATTGGCTGGTGTCACATTATATGAAACCTCTACATCCTCGAGATGACTAGCATGGACGACATTCTCGAAATTTACTAGTTGGTTACCTTTCATGATTTCACAAATTTTTATCACCATAGGGTGATTTTCACATCACTATATAATGGAGAGTTCATTTAAAATGGTGAATGGGATGTCTAGGTGAACTGAAATGGTCCCAAGCATCATGGAATGGGTGAGATGATAGCCTAGATTGTGAGTTTCTATCATAAATATTATGAAACATGTTAGATGGATTTCCCTTTAAAGTTTGATCGCTTTTGGGATGTTTTCCTAGATTAATTTTCAAGATTACCACAAGTTAGAGAGGTAGAGTTCTCTATTGGGATAATACCAGAAGCTTCACTAGTATCCATTTCTCTTTATAGGATTGATACAACAGATTTTCAAGAGTTGAAGATGCAGCTAGATGATTTAAAGACAAAGGGATTCATCTGAAACTATATTTATCCATGGGTTTTTTTGTCCTTTTAATGGGAAAGGTAGATGATTACCTCCTTATATGTGTAGATTATCAGAGGAGCCGGAGTCTTCTCAAAGATTTATTTGAGATCAGGTAATCATTTAGTGTGTGTTATACCATTACAAATACCTCTTATGGACTTTTGGATTAGTAATGTTCTATATGGGTATTTGGTTATGTTATATGGTCTCATGAACACACTAGAGGTCTTCATGGAACTGATAAACCGAGTGTTCTATCCATATATTTTTTGTTTTATGGTGGTTTTCATGGATGATACCCTACTACAAATACTTCTTTTATCAGCACTAAAAATGGTCTTTATCGGCACTAGAAAAGCACTGTTCAAGCCGATGTAGATAAAGTGGGGTCCCCTTTATCAGCGCTTCATTTTAGCGCTGATAACGACCCCTTTTATCAGCGATGATAAAAGGGTCCCTTATCAGCCCTTTATTTTTAGCACTGATAAAAGACCCCTTTTATCAACACAATTTTGTAGCACTGATAAAAGTTTATAAAAATATCAAAAAAATTTAAAAAAATATCCTAGAAATCTCGGGGGGGGGGGGGCTTTTTACAGTGCTTGAGCTCCACCTTTATCAGCGCCTTCCCACACTCCAGCACCCCCAATGCATCCTTTATCTGCGCTAGCACCCATCTTCCCCCATGCCAGCGCACCCCTACCTCCACCGGGTTTTGAACTCGAGACCTCCCCCTGCGCGCCTAAGCCCTTACCACTACTCTATTTTCATTTGTTTTCGATTTCATCATATCTATATATATATATATAAGTAGTTATATTTATTCATATAGTAATATATATTTATATTAATTTATATATATAGTTATATTAACATATATATTTATAGTGATATTAATATATATATTTATAGTTATATTAATATATATATATATATATATGTACTTATATTAATATATATATAGGTAGATTAATATATAGGTATATAAATATATATATATTTATTTTTAATAAAATGGATATTAGTTATTATTTATATAAAGGTAATATATTTTATTATATTTTATTATTTATATTTATAATTAAATTTTTATGTGTGAATATATAAAAAATATGTATATATTGTCATATATTTGATTATAAATAGCATTGAATTATAAAAAACAATAAAATTTCAAATACATAATATCAATATTAATGTAATAACTTGGAATAAATTCATATCCCACCAAGAAAGCCAATAATAACCCCTTAAACGAGGCTGAAAATCCACAAAATGTTAAAAAATCAGGGTATCGCGACTAAAAACTCAGTTTTGGAGGTCTTCAATGCCTTTTTTGGCCTCGAAAAAATCTTGAATGGGGTCCATCAAGAAACAAGGGTGTAGTGCTCATCACAGTCTTTGATTTTATATGTGGTAGAGCTCAAACGGACACCCGGATCAAAATTTATGGCCGTTTGATGTTTGAGTTGCGTTTTCTACATATTTTGGGTCTTTTTTTTAATTTTTTGATTTTTTCTGTCATTAAATTTTTATGAAATGACTATTCGTCCATAATAATTAGAAAATTATTAATTAAATTTTTTTATTTTTTTTAAGCCATTTTAACTAAATATTTTATATATTAAGTATATTAAGTGTAAATGTTTATTTATACTTATCTAAAATATATTTAAAATTTATATATTATATTTATATCAACATAACTATATTTATATATTTATATTTTTATATTTTTTTTTAATTTTTTTGTTTGAACTCTACCCTTTATCAGCGCTTTTAAAAAAAGCACTGATAAAGGCCCCACTTTATCAGTGCTACTAAAAAAAGTGCGGATAAAGAGGGTTCCTTTATCAGCGCTAAAAAAATCCCTCATAAACGGGGTACCATTATCAGCGCTAAAAAAAGAGCTTATAAAGGGGTACCTTTATCAGCACTTTTTTAGGGCTGATAAAGGTACCCCCCTTTATCAGTGCTTTTTCATTAGCGCTCATAAAGGTTGGCACTGGGAAAAACTGTTTTTGAGGTAGTGGATATAATGGTTTATTTTCTCAATCGACACGACCATACCAAACATATTGAGATCATTTTGAATACATTGAGGGAGAATTAGTTATATGTTAAGATCAAAATGTGCAACTTCTGGATGGATCATATTCACATCCTAGGTCCCATTATCTCATAGGCAAGAGTATCTCTAGACCTTGAGAAGGAGAGAGCTATAGTTTCCTAGGATAACCCCAAGAACTTCTTTGAGGTACTTTGTTTCTTATGAATGGATGGTTTCTATTGGTGTTTCATTCATGACTTCTCACACCTAGTAGTGTCATTTATAGGCTTGACTAAGAAGGGTGTGACGTTTGGATGGGAAAATTTTCTTGAGACGTTCTTCTAGGAGCTGAAAGGGATATTGACTTTTGCATCGATACTAATTTTTTCAAAGATATGAATGAGTTTCACTATGTAATGAAATGCATAAATTATCAGTCTAGGAGTAGTTTTTATACAGGTTTATAGAGTACTGTAATACGAGTCTCTCCAATTGAGTCCACATGAGAGGAATTACTCGATGCATGATCTCAAGTTTCTATAGTGCTTCATGCATTAAATTGTTCGATACATTACTTACTAAGAGATAATTTTCTGGCATTCATAGAACCCAAATTACCCATGTACATAATTAATCATCGTGATTTAAATTTGAGTTAGTAAAGGTGGGTTGAATCACTTAAGTCTTTTAAGATTGATCTTTCCTATATTTCTAGTAAAGTAAATGTAGTGGCTGATGCACTGAGTAAGGGGACTCAGATAAAAATAGTGAAGTTGTCCAGTAGTGAGTGGCAGATCATTCAATTTTTCTATGACATTCACTTAGAGGTGAATGATGGTCATTGGAATACATTTATTTCGTCCTTAGTTGTTACCTCTTCCCTTTTGTATTAGGATCGTATGAGGTAGATATCAGACATTGAAGACCCAATTCAGTGGAAGAGTGTGGTAGGTGAGGACCCTCATCGAGGTTGAACCAAAGTTGATGATGATATCTTGCAAGTATGTGTTCGCGTATGGGTCTCTTCCGACATGCATGAGGATATGATGTGGTATTCTCATGCTTCATCTCAGTCAGTGAACCCAGGTGTCAACAAGATGTATCAAGATTTACATCATCATTATTGGTGGACTATTATGAAAAGGTATGTATCTAGTTTTTTAATGAGGTGTTCCACTTGTTAGTAGGTGATGTTGGAACAATATGGATCAGTCGTAATTTTATAGAAGCAGTCATTCCTGAGTGGAAATGGAATGATGTTGTAATGGATTTAAGGTTACCTTAAGGTAATGATTTTATTGGGTTGTTAATGATTGATTCACGAAGGTTTCTCATTTCCTTTTGATCAATAATAACTTCATTGTTGATGATATTTAGAGGTTGTATACATTTGAGATTTTACGACTTCATTGGGTCCCATATAATATTAGTTTAGATAAGGATTACCAATTTAATTATCAACTCTAGCAAGGGATAAAAATGTAATTGGGTACATATGTCCTTCTAAGAATGGTATACCACCACCAGAGAGATTTCAAATCAAAGTGCACGATTCAAGTGCATGAGGAAATGCTTCAGGAATGTGTCCTAGATTTTGAGGGATCTTGGGATAGGTATATAACCCTTGATGAATACACCTTCAATAATAGCTTTCATGATACTATTAATATTTTTCTATATTAGTTTTTTTATGGTAGGCATATCGATCGCCCCTGTGTTGGTTAGAGGTAGGAGAGGTAGGTGTTTTAGGACCTCGTGTTATTCAAGATACCAAAAAACAGGTGCAATTGATTTGGAAGTAGATGGATACTGTGTAGTATCATAAAAAATTATTCACAAATCACCATAGTTGACCTCAAGAGTTCAATGTCATGGATCAGGTATCTCTATGAGTTTCACCGAGGTTAATAAAAAAATGTAGTAGGGGATAGGGTAAGATTTCCTCGAGATATGTCGTCCCATTCGAGATTATTGAGAGAGTCGGGCCGGTAGCCTATCAATTGTAGTTACCATAGAAGTATCAGGCCCTGTATGATGTATTTCATGTTTCATAGAATCAAAATTTCTATTATGACTTGTCTCATGCCTTGCATCCTGATGAGGTTGAGTTATAGGTAGATGAATCCTTCAACGAGCATTTTATATGTATTGTGTATCATAGCATGAAGGCTCTCTAAGGTTGGCCTATTCCTGTAGTATGGGTTATATTCCAGCAAGGCTAACTGTAGGATGTGACCTAGGAGTGTGAGGGATATGTATTATAGTATTGGATACATTTATTATCATATCATGTTTCACATTCATTAGAAATTAAATTCAGGGATGAATTACCTTAAGTTAGGAGATTGTAAGAACCCAGTTCTTTATTGGGGTACATATTCCTTATTTTATATCATTTACTTGTTTAATTTCATATTTATAGACTAATATGAATACCTTTTTTGGTCAATAGGTGTTTTTGGTTTTCTAGGGAGGGTTCAATGTAATATCCCATATCTTCTTTTGGTATGAATCATTTTAATTGTTTGTGGTAGACCATGTGAATTTAATTCATGTCTTGAATTAATTAAAAACCATGAAAAATTACACATCCAGTATGTGTTTTTCAAAATATGTCAACATGTTAACATGTAATAAAACTAGATTAAACACCAAGTAACATGTTTTTGTTATTTTTTGACAGGTCATGAAACCAGATTACACCACAGTTTATATTTCATTTTCGTTTTTAAATGGTTAGAAGTTCATTCATTTGGGAAAATGGGATATACATTACTATATTTACACAATGTGAAATGGGAATTCATACTGTGTAATTTTTACACCTAGACTAATAAAATCATGTTTTCAGAATGGCATAAACCCTATGAACCTGCTTATCTTGATCGTAGATGCTCTACACACAACCATCTTCAACTGAAGACATCGCACACATCTCTTCCTGGCTAGTCACTAACATATTATATAGTTATTTTTGAAAAAAATATAGAAGACTATTTCAATCACAAACATTGGAATTTATCACTACATCCTCTACTTTAAAGGTATGAGATCTAAAATTCAATTCCCATATTCATAACTTTGATTATGTATATGCAAGCTGTAAAATTTCAAGGTGTGTTTAGGAATTATTAATTTGAATTAATTAAAATTGAAAACTTATTAATTGGGATTGTTGGGGAATTTAAAGATTCTTAGGATCAATGAACAAGATAATTGATTGGTAATTTAATATGATGATTTTGGGAATTTATGAATTGGTATAATTAATTGATAAATTAATCATCAAGGCTTGAACTGAAAAATTGAGGTTGTGATTGTATATTGGGAATTGATGATTTAGGATAATTAATAGATAAGTTAATTATCAAATATTGAAGTGTAATTGTAGAATAATTCATTAGTGAATTTTTAATTATATGTCGAGTACGTGAATGTTTAATTAATTGCTAAACTAGTTAAGGGAAAAAATGAATAACTAAATTAATTAGTTGTTGAATTAATTAATCGGATCGGATTAACTAATTTATGAATTAGTTAGTGGTTGTAAATGATTGGGTTTTAGACATGAATATTTACACCAATGTTATGTATTCATGTATATAATTCAAAGGCTATACCTGACATTCTCTGCCTAAATGATTTCTGAAATTAAAAATGAAAATAATGGTACTCTGAGATATAGTCTCACATGAGAATACTTCAAACTCTGGAATGAGTCAAATCAGGTTATGAGATATCATATCACCTTTTAATACATCATGTACCGACATGAGTCGAGTAGGTATTAATATATGATATTACCTAGGAAAAAATATTTGTTCTGACATGAGCCAAAGATAGTATTGAGGTATGGGTGTCCTCAGGAACCCTTGTGTTGATATGATCAAATAAAGAATAAATGATAATGTGAAAACTATTTATTTTTGAATTTAACTTATTTTTTTATAGAGTTACATATGTTATCATTTGACTAGACTTGTTTTAAACTCTATTAGTGGAGGAACACTGAGTTACATTCACACCCTATTCAGGCCACCTGATCGGTACCTGAATAGACTTTATTGTTAGAGGATAGGTTAAGGCCAAAATCCCTTTGTTAGACTGCTAATTGGGGATGTAGAATAGATGAGGGAACTAGATGTGGTTTAGGGATACCTTGATAGTATTTACTATCTTTATCTTCAATTTTCTTTTAGCCTCTTTTACACTTACATTGGCATAGAATTTTTCCCCTTTCAGTTAAATAATGTATTTGATGTTTTGGTTTTCTTATGACATTGGTATTTTTTTGGTTATATATGATTCTCAATTTATTTATTTATTTATTATAATGTTTTACTCTAAAAAATTGGGTCTAGTCTCTCCATCCTAGACCTACCAGACCCTATATACCATTCAATAGCATCTAGTGTACAAGGAGGTGTGCTTGAGGTCATGTGATTGACCGGATAGGGGCACCATGATGTGGAACCTTTTTTGGGACATCACAATGTTGTATTAGAGGTCCAGTTTTCTTTCTTCTTATTTTTTTTACTATTTAGGGAAATGTATATATCAAACTATGAAGATTCAGGTCTTGATAATGAGCTCACTCATGGGAGTTTCAAACCCATGTATGGTGGAAACCCGAAGTACTCTAGGAAGTATTGTTGTCATTGTTTTTTGTTGTTATAGTTGAATATTATTTCACATTGGGAGACGCACATATTCTGTGATGTGACTATTATTTCTGAGATATGTTGAATATTTTTTTGTGTCCTAGAATGGAACTGGAGTTGAATCTTCATGTACCATTCTAGGAATTCATGATTATTGTGACATGCAGCATTTTAGGAACGCAAGGGAAAATGGGTTATGGGTATGTTGTTGGACTTAAATTTTTTTCTAGCTTGTAAAATTGAAATGAAATAGTGCCTAACAAAATTTGAAAAAAATATTATAAAATTATGCAAGGTGATAATTATTGGGTGTCTAAATGAGAAACATGAATGAGAAAACATGTTTACCATTGTTAACAAATACCAAGGTGTATGATTGTTAAGGGTTGGGATATCACATTGGTTTAGACCATGTGATGAATTTTGGGAAGAATACTTATTATTACATGTGGTGATTTCCCATCTAATGTAAGAAACGTGATATGATGTGTTATGAATACTTGTTCTAAGGTTCATGTTTGGAATTGTAGACATATTCTAACATAATTTATATTGAGGGGATGATCGAGGGGCATGTCTTGGTATGGTCCTCCAATGGTGGAACTTGAGGAACCAATAGTGTTAGGTGAGGAAGAACAAAAAATCATGGGAGAACTTCACTAGATCCATGTAGTTCATGGAAATTGACCTGTGGTGGTTTGTAAAAAAACATGTTTGATATGATAAGGGAGTTTTAGTTTCATCACCCTTTCACCTTTACTGGAGAAGAAGGGCCAGAGGCAGTTGTGTTTTGGGTTGAGTCAATCGAGATGATACTTGACCATTTAGATAATCTTATTGAGAAAAGGGTCATGTTGGCTTCGTATATGCTACGAGGATCATAAAATTGTTGGTGGGATGTAAATGCTCAAACCAGATAGATTTATTCTATGATTTTTTGGGACTTCATGGATTTATTCTTATAACACTTCTACCCAAAGACACTGAGGTAGGAAAGACCAGTTGAGTTCATGAAATTGAATCGAGGGAACATGTCTACGATAGACTATACTAGAGGCTTTAAAATATTATAGTACTTTCCCAATAATTTTTGGAATATGAGGTTACATGTTTAAAATGATTTTAGTATGGTGTTTGGGTGAAATTAAGTCCCATGTGAATATATTTAGGCTGAATAAGTTCTCAAAAGTGGTGAATTGGGCTCTCATTTCTCAAGGGACCAAAAGGAGTCTACGAGTGGTGCATAAGTGGTTTCGTTTAGATGACTTGGGGTGAAAATTCTGAGAGCAAGGATATTTTTTATGGGAATATTCTTCAGGGCAGTGGAATCCAAGGTGGATTGTCGAGAGGATTGGTTTCTGATGATATTACTCACTTTTTATTCCTCTAGTGTGGTAATCCAAGAAATTTTTGCAACCATTGTCCTCAGCCACAAATGGAGTGTTGATCTTGCGATAGGAGAGGACTTCTATAGAGGTTATGCAGGAAGAGGATATAGATGGTTAGGATGGAGCATCTAAATAGAGTCAAAGTATAAGAAGGGGATCTTCTACACTATATCAGCCACAAAGTTGGAGTTATACAGGTATAGTACGTAAAGGTAGTGGATATGGTGCTTTTTGTAAATAGGACCCATATCATTAGAGTGGTTCCACTATGGTTTGTCAGATAGCATCACATGGAAGAGGGGCAGTACCAATACTTTCAGTGTAGCCTACACTTGTGGAGACAGAGGCAAGGCCATCAGCAGGTAAAGGTACTTTCATTGTAGCTTCTACTTTATCTAGTTCCTTATTTGATACTTGTTCCTCTCATTCCTTTATAGTCTACTACACCAGATTCCCATGACCCCATGTTGTTCAATGAGAATATCAATGTAATATGGCCAAAGATAAACTATAGAACTACTTGGATAAATAATCTACAACATATCAAGCAAGTAAAAACACAAACTCTCCATCCTACAGCAACAGTCATGGAAAACAGGTAAAGCAGCCAATGTCTAAACAGGACCAAACAGTCATATACCAAACATGCATGGGAAAAACACATCGAAATAATATCAATCTACCTTATTCATATCCAATTTACCTCTACACAAGAATACAAGCATGGAAGGAAAACAATAGGGGTAAAACGATAAACACACAAAACCTCATTCAAGTGTATTGGTGGAATTTTTACGTAATACTCAAATACATTTAATGAAAAGTCTCAAACCACCTACCTTGGAATTAGGAGATCGATATAATTGAACCTCGGAGCTTGAATCTTCTTATAACTTCATAGATCTACAAAAACATCTCAAACATTCAACCCACGATAACATGGAAAAGAAGAGAAATCCTGAAACAAGGATCCAATAGAAGATATAACTCACTGATGTGATTACAAAGTAACCGAAAATGTTCTATTTGGAGGAAAAAAGGAGGCTTGGGGGCTCATCGAAGATCCACGGTCATATGGGATCTCTCGAATGAATGAGACCTAAAAGGAGGGTGCTCCGTCAGTCAGACGTGACCCTGGTGCGTTTAATAAAAAAATACATGGAGTGTACTTTTGGAGTACATGGAATGTACTTTTTGTTGCTGTACTCTGCATTAGGGGTCCTCTAAGTCATTCAATATGGCCATGTGCAAGTCCACTGCCCGAGAAACACACGACAACCCGCGGTAACCGAGTACACGGTTTGTTCTAATAAAGTATACGACGAGTACTTCAAGATTTTCCAGAAACACCAATTTTCTCAAAAACTCTAGAAATAAAAAAACATACCTGAAAAGAACATATGGGTTCTTAAAAGATTTCCCCAGTTAAATATATTTGTCCCCGAATTTCACAAGCGCTGATTAGAATAAGAACCCCCGAACAGCTCCTTCCTTTGTGATCGCACGTCTGCCTCCCTCTCCCATGTTTCATCCTGTACTCGCTCGTGCTGCCATAACACCCATACAAGAGGAAAAAACCTGCAATAGAGAACCTTTACACTACGATCGATGATCCGGATAGGATGCTCCACAAAGGATTCATCTACTTATAAATCAACCACTTTGAGTTGGAAGACATGAGACAAGTCTGAGAAGTAACGTCATAGCTGAGAAATGTGGAAGACATCATGAATATCTTACTGCCTTTGAGGTAACTACAACCGATAGGAAACCGGCCCAACTCTCTCTAACACCTCAAACCGCCCGACATACCTCGGCAAGAGCTTACCCGGTCTCCTGGTCCTCTTGTGTCCCAACCTCAGTGTGACATGCTGGAAAACCTGATCTCTGACCTCGAACTCTAGAGTTCATCTCCTCTGATCATCATAAGACTTCTGTCGAGACTGCGCAGTAGTCATCATCTTACGAATGAATTCTATCTACTCTCTGGTCTCCGGAACAAGATGAGGTCCCAACTAAGTTGCCTCTCCTGCCTCCAGCCAAAATAACAGTGATCGGCCTGGCCTACCGTACAAAGCCTCATAAGGTGACATCTGAATAATTTCATGAAAACTATTGTTGTAGGAAATGTCCACAAGAGGTATATGCTTCTCCCAAGAACATCCATAATCTAGAATGTATTCTCGGAGCATGTCCTCATGCACCTGAATCGTACGCTCGGACTAGCCATCTATCTGGGGATGGAAAGATTACTCAAAAGTACCTATGTACCCAACACCTTCTAAAGCCCCTGCTTGACCCGAGAAGTAAAATGAGCATCCATGTCTGAAACAATGGATTGTGGAACACCGTGCAAGAGTACAATCTCTCAGATGTGAAACCTGACCAAATCATCAACACTAAACATATTCTTGATCGACAAGAAGTGAGTAACCTTCGTAAATCTATCAATGACAACCCATACTGCATTATTCCCACAAGGCGGCCTCGGAAAACCGGTCACGAATTCCATCACGACGTCATTTGTAAAGACTCGTAAATTTCAAGGAATTTTTTTCATAATTTCTTTATAATTTTATGAGTTTGTGGCTTCTGACGGCACTTGATTCCAAGGCCCGGTGTGCCTGGAATCAATTTCTGAAGTTTAGCTTGGGTACACTCAGTAAACGAACAAGTGGGTTTTTCTATCTTTTGAACCGTTGCTCTGAATTAAAATCCGAGGGAACCGATGAACTCGCAATGCCTGTAATTTTTTTAGGGGTTAAGTTTAATTTAATGGATTAAATTTATTCCTCGGTTCATTGTTGTATAATCTTGTTTGTCTGACCAATTGATATCTCTTTAGGAAGAGGGAGCGGGCCGAACAAACATGGCCTGACGACCGTCCGTTTGATCCTGTTTATTGATGGAATTGGCAATCGGAGGCAGAACACGGAAGAGGACGGCAGCGCAAGGTCCTCCGTCGCACACGCTAAGAAAATTGGCAGCCAAGTGAGCTGCGGAGGAGGATGAACGGCACCCTCACATCGTGTCGGGGATGCGGAACTGCGGCCCTCTTTGTGGGCCGCTTCGGCGGAAGAACCAGCCGCCCAGGCGGAACCGAACCGCAGCGCCAGGAGGGCACCGCGCTGAAGAAAATTGTGGCCAGTCATGCGGGCCACGTGCGCTAGAAGGCCGGCCGGTTTGGGAGGGAGGCGCTGCTTGGCGCCGGCAGTTCAGGAAGCCGGGGGCCGCACCCCCGCCTCGGACCACTCGGCCTTCGGACCAAGCCGCTCGGCCAGCGGGCTGGGCAAGCAGGGCCGCGCGCCCCGCCGGGCCGGGCCGCTCCCCCTCCGGTCAGGCCGCACTCTCTTTGGGCTGGGTTGCGACCCTCAGGCTGGACCACGCGAATATTTCGGCATGTCTGACACCCCCTACTGGGTCGAACCCACCAACTCTGGGTTAACCTGACCCTTCGGCCCACTGGTCTATTCAAGTCACTCCAAATCAAATCGGACAAACAGTCATCAGGTCTCATCCAGCTACAAGGTCGTCGAACTCCATATGATCGTCTCGGGGAGGATCCACTCCACGAGCCACTAGTCGATACTTCTAAGTCAAATATAAACTCACGTGGTAGCATCTCAAAGGACCGCCTCGTTATATGGGTCTCAACGCAATAGACGGTGCATCAATCGGATGCCCAGTCTGTGAGTTATTAGCATTTCCTTTCCAGGGGCCCGGTTGGATTTCGGGTACAATTCAACCTGGTCATACTCCAACTGCGTCCAAACCTCATGTGAAGTGTTCCATAAGAACCATCTCAGTGATAGGAATCCAACATAGTTGGTGGCACGTCAATCGGACATCCAGACCTCAAGTAATAAGCGTTACTGCTCCGAGGGCCCAGTTAAAATTACTTTCGTTCCAAACCCGACTATTTTCCAAAGTCACCCAAAACTCACTTAGAGTATCGAAAATGGACAGCCTCATTGCGAGGGTCCTAGTACCGCAGACGGCGCATCGATCAGACGCAATGTCTTCATGTTATTCACGTTTAAGTTAAAACGGGCTCGGTCCGTTAAGCCTAGTGGGCTAAAGGTTCGGGTCAACCCAGAGTTAGCGGGTCCGACCCAGTAGGGGTTATCAGACCGACCCAATGATTCACGCAGTCCGACATGAGGGGTGCGGCCTGGCCCGAAGAGAGCGCGGCCCGACCCGAAGTGGTGTGGCTCGGCCCGGCGGGGCGCGGCCAGGTCAGGCCCAACATGGCCCCGCTCGGCCCGGCCCGGCTTGGCGCGGCCCAGATGGGTGTGTGGCCCAGATGGCTCAGCCAGCTGCCCGAGCGGCTCAGGCCCAAAGGCCGAGCGGTCTGAGCCGGGGGCGCAACCCCTGGCTTCCCAAACTGGCAGCGCCGCCCCCCAAACTGGCCGGCTAGGCCTGTCGGCCTTCTAGTGTACGTGACCCGCACGGCGGGCTGATGTTTTCATCAGCACAGCACCCTCCTGGCACCGCTATTTGGTTCTGCCTGACCGGTTCTACCACTGAAGCGTCCCACAAAGCGGGTCACGGTTCTGCATCCCCGGCATGGCGCAAGGGTGTCGTGCTTCCTCCGCCGCGACTCGCTTGGCCGCATCTTTACTTAGCACGTGCGACGGTGGCCCTTGCGATGCCGGGCTATTCCGTTTTCTGCATCCGGTCGCCAATTCCATCAATAAACATGATCAAACATATGTTTGTTGGGTCGTGTTTGTTCAGCTCATGCCCTTCACGTTAAGCGATAGCAATTGGTCGGACAAACAAGATTATACAACAACGAACCGAGGCATAATTTTAATCCATTAAAATTGACCTTAACCCCTAAAGCAATTACCAGCGTTGCGAGTTAATCGGTGCCCTCATATTTCAATTCCAACCACCGGTTCAAAAGATAAAAAAACCCGCTCGTTTGTTTAGTGAACATACCCGAGCTAAACTTCGGCAATTGATTCCGAGCACCCCAGGCCTCGCAATCAAGTGCCGTCAGAAGCCACAGACTCGTAAAATTCCAAAGAAATTTAAAAAAATCATTGAAATTTATGAGTCATTAAATTACTCCCACCTCAGGGCTTTATGTCCTCATAAAGATACAGCACACACTAGGGAAAAAAAGTGGGTACTGAGCACGTATCTGATCCTCCCTCTCCCATGTCATCTACTAGAGGTTCTAGTGATTCCAACGAATGCTCACCAGAGGAATCGACTATCCACGCAAGACAAGTTCCTATCGATCCTCGATCTCCAATGGGACCTCCGCAAATGTCACCCCATCATCAATGTCCAGCTCCTCATGATCAATGATGCGGGTTGGGTCATGCATGTATCTCCTCAACTGAGATACGTGGAAGATGTCGTGCACCCGGTGTAACTAAGGTTGAAGTGTCATGGCAGAGGAGCACTACTTTGTGAGGTGGTAGACCTGCGGTACTCGACAGGAGGAGTACCCTTGTAGGCTATGAGGGGGGAGGACTACTGTGTGATGTGGCAGACCCATGTAGGGGTAGCACCACTTTGTGAGGTGGCCAATCCATGGAACTCGATAGGAGGAGTACCTCAGCAGTCTAAGGTTAGTGAGTAGCACCTCGGATTCGTGACAACACTACTGTGCTCGACAGAGGAGGACTTCTCCAACAGCCGTGTTTTCATCATTGTGAATAAAAATCCTGGTTTTAGCTGAGTCAATGACCTTTGTGTTTTCCTCATGATTGAGATGGGTAACTTGATAACATAGGTATATGTATGGTCATATACCTAAGTGAAGGTTATCTGTTGAGATCTTTCTTTGTGGTTTATCCTTTTTGAATTTAGTGAGACCTTGAGGGTCTTGGGGTCCCTACTGAGTATTTTCATACTCACCCCTGCACGGGCTACACCCGCACCTCATTGTGTTGGATGCAGAAGACAGAAAATGCTGATAGAGGCCGAGTGTACGAGGACTGGACGGTACCTGGAGGTCGACCTCATGACGAGTCGGTACCCGGAGGTCGACCTCACGATGAGTCGGTACCCGGAGGAGGTTGACGGACGAGGGAACTGAGGAGGCTATCTATACCTACCCTTCAGGTAGGATCCATAGTGGATGATCTAGGAATTGCGCTATCTATAACTACCCTTCAGGTAGGATCCATGGTGGACGATCCAAGAGCTGCTTGTCACCATCCAGCTGTTTTGTCTTTTACCTTGTACTTTGCAGTTGGTCTTGTATTTCCAGCTCCTTTACTTTCATCTCTAATTTTGATTTCAATTTTACTTAGTGTTTTCTTCCGCATATACTTGGGTTGATTGTGTTTACGTTTTATAAATGCAATTCCTTCCCAGTTATAGGGATTTACGTATTTGATAACAATTTTTCACGACCCGTCCTCGGAGCAGTAATGCTTATAACTTAAGGTCTGGATGTCTGATTGACGTGTCTTCAACTATGTTGGATTCCTCTCAATGAGAAGGTTATTTTGGAATACTTCACCTAAGGTTTGGACACATTTGTATTATGGCCGGGTAGGATTGTACCCGAAATCCAATCGGGCCCCTAGAATGGAAATTCTAATAACTCACAGATCGGGCGTCTGATTGACGCACCGTCTGTTGCGTTTAGACACCTATGACTAGGAGGTCCTTTGAGATACTCCCACGTGAGTTTACATAACACTTTTAAGTATCAACCAGTGGCTCGTGGAGCGGATCCTCCCGGAGATGAGCATATGGAGTACAGTGACCTTGTAGCTGGCTGAAACCTGATGACTGCTTGTCCGATTCGATTCGGAGTGACTTGAATAGCCCAGTGTGGAGCACTAATTTGTGAGGTTTCTAACCCATGGTGGAGGAGCACTACTTTGTGAGGTGGCAGACCCATGGTACTCGATAGGAGAAGTACCTCTGTAGGCTATGAAGGGGGAGCACTACTGTGTGAGGTTGCAGACCCATGGCGGGGGAGCACTACATTATGAGGTGGCCAATCTGTGGTACTCAATAGGAGGAGTACCTCAGTAGTATAAGGTTAGTGAGTAGCACCTAGGATTCGTGAATGGACTACTGCGCTTGACAGAGGAGGAGTTCTCCAGTATCCGTGTTTTCATCATCGTGAATAAAAATCCTTCTTTTAGTTGAGCCAATGACCTTTGTGTTTTTTTCATGATTGAGATGGGTTACTTGATAACTTAATTATATGTATGGTCATATACCTATGTGAAGGTTATCTGTTGAGCTCTTTCTTTTTGGGTTATCCTTGTTGGATTTAGTGAGACCTTGAGGGTCTCGGGGTCCCTAATGAGTATTGTTATACTCACCCCTACACGGGCTATGCCCGCACCTCGTTGTGTTGGATGCAGACGACAGATAACACTGATGGAGGCCGAGTATATGAGGACTGGACTGTACCTGGAGGTGGACCTCATAACGAGTCGGTACCCGGAGGTGGACCTCATGATGAGTCGGTACCCGGAGGAGGTTGACGGACGAGGTCACTGATGAGGCTATCTATACCTACCCTTCAGGTAGGATCCGTGGTGGATGATCTAGGAGCTGTGATATCTGTACCTACCCTTTAGGTAGGATCCATGGTGGATGATCAAGGATATGATTGTAACCATCCAGCTGTTTTTTCTTTTACCTTTTACTTTACAGTTGGGCTTGTATTTCTGGCCCCTTTACTTTCATCTCTACTTTTGTTTTCATTTTTACTTAGTGTTTGCATCCACTTGAACTCTGGTTGAATGTGTTTACATTTTATAAAGGAAATGCCTTCCCAGTTATAGGTATTTACTCCTTTGGTGCTAGTCGCCAGCCCCTAGCCTTTGGAAGGCGGGCATGGGGTAGTCACGGCACGGGCCCCGAGGACGGTCCATGACATCATTCCACTTCCACTCGGGAATAAGTTACTGCTGTAAAAGCCATGCTGGTCACTGATTCTCCACCTTCACCTGCTAACAAGTGGAACACCTTATGACAAAACTAGAAACGTCCCTCTTCATACCTAGCCACCAATACTGAGGGTGTAGATAACGATACATCTTGGTGATTCCAGGATGAACTGCCCAAACTGAGGAGTGAAAGTCCCGCATCAGCTCCTCGTGTATATCTTCTGGAACCCATACGCTCTTCTAGAAACTCAAGATATCATCCTTGCCAATGATCCATAAAATAATTTGGGTCCTCTCCTGAAAAACTTTCCCTTAGGACAAGGCCTTCATAATCTGATAGCTACTTCATTTGAACTCGATCAAGAAGAGTAGTTGTAACAGCTACCAAATATAGAAAATCCTACCCCTCATTATCGTGCACCTCCAAATGCATCTCAAATAATAGAACCTTCAGCTGCAACTCACTACCGGCCTACTAAACTACCTGTATCTGAGTCCTCTTTCTCAACGCATCAGCCACCGCATGACCATTCTCAGGCGTATAGGTAAGCTCAAAGTCAAAGGACTATAGGTACTCAACCCACATGCTATTTCTCAAATTTAGATCAGGATGAGTGAAGATATACTTGAGTCTTTTTTGGATGGTGAAAATAAAAAATTCCCTCCCAAAAGATAATGTCTCCAACAGTGTAGGTAATGAACAACAACTGCCAACTCCAGATCATGCATTGGGTAATTCCTTTCGGGTGGCCTCAACTACTGAGACCTGTACGCAAAGACTCCAACTCCTTGCATAAGTACAGCTCCCAGCACGATACCTAAAGCATCACAATAAATAGTATATCACTTTCCCAACTCTGGAAAGACTAGTATTGGTGCTGGAGTCAACCTCTCATTCAACTCTTGGAAGGCTGACTCACATGAATCTGACAATGAGAACTTTTCACCCTTCTTAGTCAGACCATCCAGTGGTGCTGATAAGCATGAAAAGTTCATTATGAAATGTCTATAGTGTCTAGCAAGCTCTTGAGAACTCTGAACCTCAAAGACGTTCTTCAGCTACTCCCAGGAAACTACAGCTCTCTCTTTCTCTAGGTCTACTGATACTCCTGCCTCTGAGATAATATTTGCAAATAAGTGAATTGTATCCATATAGAAGTGGCACTTTGAGATCATAGTATATAACTGGTTCTCCCTCTGTGTACTCAAAATTATCTCAAGATAGGTAGTATGGTCATGTCGAGTGTGAGAGTGCACCAAGATATCATCCACAAAAACAACCATGAAGGAATCCAAATATATATATGGAAAACTCAATTCATCAATTCCATGAAAACTGCAGGCATGTTCATGATACCGAACGGGATAACCATATACTCGTATAGATCATACCTGCTCTGGAAGGCTGTAAGAGGTATATCAGATGGTCTAACGTGCAACTTATATAAATCGGACCTCAAATAAATCTTTGATAACACCCGGGCTCCTCGAAGCTGATCAAAGAGATCACCAATCCTAAGCAATGGATATCAGTTCTTGACCGTTAATTGGTTCAGCTTCCGATAATCCACAGAAAGCCTAAGGGTACTATCTTCCTTCTTTGGAAACAGGATAGGCGAACCCCAAGGAGAAGTATTGGGTCAAATGAAACCATTTCCCTGAAACTCCTCCAACTGCTTCTTGAGCTCCTGCAACTCTGGTGTAGCCATCCTATAAGGAGGAATGAACACCGGTGCCGCTTCTGGCACAAGCTCAATAGAAAAGTCTACCTCACGCTCTAGGGGAAAACCTGAAAAGTCCTCTTGAAAGACATCTCTAGAATGATCCACCACTAGATGAAATTCTAACTATGAATTCCCCATATAATCGAGATATAGACTAGCAATATAGGTTGTAACTCCTCCAAACCTATGATGCTCGGGTCCCAGTCTGCTTGCCTAGACATCCCATTCACCTTTATGAAGAAAAGATTCACCTTCTGGTGATGTGAAACTCACCCTACGGTGATAACAGTTGACAACTACCAGAATCAGAACCAACCAGTCCATCCCCATAATTACATCATTGCATGACATCTCTAGGACATAGAGGTCCCATAAGAAGTGTCATCCATAAACCTGTTGGGGTACTCCCTACAATGACGTACACTAGTTGTTCTAGTCCCCAAGAGACTATCTAACGTTAGGATATCATCCGAGGAAAATATAAAGATCCCAAGGCTCTCCACAATATCTAGAGATATAAATCTATGAGAATCCACTGTGTTGAAAAGATATGAAGATAAAACTGAGGCAACTAAGATCGTACCTCGAACTATAGAAGGTCTGGGATCCTACTCTTGCTGGGTTTTCCCTACTACAAAGGTCTGGTCTGCTCCACGACCTTGTGACCCTGCCTGAACACTCTGAGCTGATCCACTCTGATGTCACTGAAAGACTACAAACTAAACACCACATCCACAACCTCCACCTCATCCAGAACGGTCGGAAGAAAACTAGTTCTATGAATGGTAAGAAACTAGTGGTGATGCTTCTGAAAGCGGAGTCATAGTAGAACCCCTGTCACCAGCTCCTTGAGAAAAGAACTGACAAAAGCGCAGAAGATGGAATATCTTGTCACAAGATCGACACTCAACTAGGTATCTAGGGAATCGTGGCCTCATATGAATGCTTCTCCCACACTGGTAGCACACCACCTAGCTACCGGATGGTGCATCCCACTTGCTCTGATCTCCTCGTGCAGCCTCCCTTCGGCGCTTCCTACTATCAGTGGGGGAAATACTAACTCAGGGTGTCAAACCACCCTGGATCACTGCTCCATAATCCCTTAGATTACGCTCTGTAATCAGCACCTGGTTGACAATATAAGATATCGATGTCAGCCTTTATATGTTCACCTGAGATCAGATTTCATGCCTCATACCATCCTCAAACTTTCACTCAAGGAACAAATCATCACCTCCTGGAATAGGCATGAAACGTTGTGGCTCTGTGAAGTGAGAGGAATACTCCATTACAGTAAGAGTACCCTGCTCCAGACTCATGAACTCTCAGGCTTGATCGGCCCTCAAGGTCTCCAGATAGAAGTAATCGTAGAAGATGTGCCGAAACTCTTCCCAAACCATATTCTACTGGCGGTTCTCCTGTGAGATCACATCCCACCACCTCTTGGCGATGTCTCAAATCATGTAGGTAGCAAGATTCACCCTCTTCTCTAGAGGTATTCCTAGATTCTTGAAGATAGTCAACATGGCTTCTAGCCATGACTCTGCAGCCTAAGGTCCTCCATCCCCTAAGAATGTAGGAGGATACTTTTTCATGAAGACCCACATCATGTTTTCCATTGACGGGGCATGAGTAGGCACTCCTTGAAAGGTTTACATCATCCTCAGAAATCCCTCCCTGAACTACGCATCCACACCTTTGTCATGTACAACTGCTGGTGCCAAGGCTGTCACAACTAGAGGATCTGCTGGGAGTCCCTAATCAACCATGTCTAGTGGTTGATCACCGTCTGGAAACTGACGTACCTCCGGAGGACGTCTGAGTGGCTTGACATGGCAAGGTCTAGCTCACACATTAAAATGAGATTATATGAAGGACTAAATACTAGAAGCATAAGAATGGAATAGTAGAAATAAATCATTCATGTATCGCAAAAACATGACTACACTGAGTGTAGAATTACTACATAGTGTGTTCCCTAAAGTCATTTACATTGGCGTGCACTCCTACCTAAATTGGTCATGTAACACCCCCAAGCACATGACATGTTCTCCTAACACACGTCATGTACATGAATCTTCTTCCCCTTCCTGGGTCCTTATACATGGTTAATCCACACAGCTCTCCTAAGACAAGACTACACAATGTGTTCAAGATAGACACAGTGTGTACTAGACAAACATCGCTAGGCCCGTGTTGTTAGTGACACGGCCTGACACATGTCTCAAACATCATGGTGTGTTTCAGGTGGACATGGAATGTATGTGAAAGGATAACACTGACCCGTGTTGTTGGTTACCTGGACGGCTATACGGATGAATCTACATGGCGTGTTCCAAATGGAAACAGTGTGTAAAAGAAGGGATAACACTGACCCATGTTGTTTGTGACACGGATGGGTACCTAGGTAAGACTACACGACGCATTCATATAGTACACGACACGTTCCTACAAAAAAATTGCCTATCCCATGTCTCTTCCCACATGTCCTATGACATGGTTAGAGACTACACTGCATGTACATAATGTACACGGTGTGTACTTATGAAAAATAGTTTCTTCCCAAACAGAAGAACACCTGGCATGTGGTCAAAACTACACGGCATGTATTCTGGGTTTTTCTAGATAGTGAGCCACATAAACTACTGTAACATCCCCAAATGATAAAGGGTTAAATGACTAAATGATATGAATCATGTCAACAAGATGCACCTTCTTTTTCGGGAGCCTTTCTGATTAGAACTCCACAGTTAAGCGTGCTTGGCCTGGAGTAGGGATCAGGATGGGTGACCTCCTGGGAAGTTTCTCAGGGTGTGTGTGAGTGAGGACAAAAGCACACTGGAAAGGAAAAGTGTTGGCCTGTGGGGACTGTCATTAGTCAGATAACCCGTTCGGGCATGTGGGTGGACCCTGGGGTTTGCCCCACATGTCTGCGGGGGGCAACTGGTGGTACCGGGTAGGTTAGGACCCGACGGCCATGTTAAGGCGGAGTGGTTGTGCTGTCACCGGGACCCGGTTGTCACATTTGGTATCAGAGGAGGAACCCAGCCTTAAGTGCACTGTACTGCCTGTGTAGAGATATAGGGCCCACAACGAGGGCGTTGTGCTCTAAGGGGGGGTGATTGTAGCATCCCCAAATGATAAAGGGTTAAATGACTAAATGATATGACTCATGTCAACAAGGTGAACCTTCTTTTTTGGGAGCCTGTCTGATTAGAACTCCACAGTTAAGCGTGTTTGGCCTGGAGTAGTGATCAGGATGGGTGACCTCCTGGGAAGTTTCTCAGGGTGTGT
This sequence comes from Viscum album, assembly GCA_963277665.1. Classification (NCBI taxonomy): domain Eukaryota; kingdom Viridiplantae; phylum Streptophyta; class Magnoliopsida; order Santalales; family Viscaceae; genus Viscum; species Viscum album. The sequence goes on along the minus strand of OY728148.1, from coordinate 878,223,486 downwards.
GTGAGTGAGGAAAAAAGCACACTGGAAAGGAAAAGTGTTGGCCTGTGGAGACTTTCATTAGTCAGATAACCTGTTCGGGCATGTGGGTGGACCCTGGGGTGGGCCCCACATGTCTGTGGGGGCAACTGGTGGTACCGGGTAGGCTAGGACCCGACGACCATGTTAAGGCGGGGTGGTTGTGCTGTCACCGGGACCCGGTTGTCACAACTACTCCATATCCCATAAAAACAATGAATGGAACATTAAAGTTCCAAATTTCAATCTGTGAGGGCCCATACTACCCACAAATCAATGTTTGGCATCTTCTACATGCGATAACAAGGAAAACAAGGCAATGATCCACCAATTTTTGGTCCATGAGGGCCCATAACACCTCAAGATCCAAATCATGGAATTCACTCAAAAAAACATTACACAAAAATACCCTATCAAAACTAAAGTTATTTTTATCAAGGTATCTATCAAAACAACATGCATATTCTACATAACATCTATCACAACAACATGCAATTGCTAATGCATCCTAAATGACATGGTAAGAATGCATGACATGTGATTTCTAAAAACTTACTATATGATGCATGAGATAGAATACCCTCATCTCATTGAGTTGCGATAGAAATTGAATCTCAATAACATCAACAATAACAGTACAAAACATGTGAGTCACCCTATGGTGAAAATCAGGACAACTGTAAACATCCAAAACCAGAATAAATTGCAATAATCATGGTAGATTGGCCTTTCCCTATACACAGGTTAGATACTCCTGGGCACAGATAATTATGAAGTACCCATTCCTTCTTATCCCTGGCAAAAGGCTCCAAACAGTAAATCACAAGAAACGAATTCCTCTAATACATCTTCGTAATGTCCCGGTTCCCGAATCCACAAAGAGGTGCCGCTTAACCAGTTGTCACATGTCCTCAAGCGCATTTCCCCAAATGATAGAGGCTGCCGACTAGTAGTGAGGGCCTTGGGTGTGATAGTGGGGAAACTATTCCCTCATTGGCTGGGTACATAGTAGAAGTAAATAAATACAAACAATAGTAGAAGCTTTAAATATCCAATAATAGTAAATATCGAAAGACTAGAATAAGAAAAACTACTCAAGCACATCTATAAATAATGCATGATACATATTTCAAGAAAAGCATCCAAACATGTCACAATTATGGAATAAAAATAGTACACAACCAAAGTTAAAAATAAAATATAAATAGTTCCTCAGCATCACAATCATATGCTTGGTCCCATGATCTCCAACTCCATAGCAATTAATATACATTAAGTTGAAGGGTGCTTTCCCTTATCTATACCAGCAGTTATACAATTTGTTTGGGCCCAAAAGCATGACCTATGAAGGGTGAGAGACTAAATCCTAGTAGGAAACCAACTGAAGATATGTGTCTAACAGTCAGTGAACATATGGCAGGTAAATGTACAAATAAACAGTAAACAAGAAGGTACTCAGCAGTAAACTGTTCAACAAGTCAAATAATCAATCAAGCATAGTAACCCTCTAGGAAGTGAACACAACCTATCCTCTCTAGTTCAGTATATGAATACTCTCTGTGGAAGCACTCAAAGTCAATTCCTTTTATAGTTTATGGTAGTCAGGAACTCTTTGTGGAAGCACTCGTCGCCAATTCCTCTTATAGACCCAAGGTCATGGACTCTCTGAGGAATATGACTCGGTCAATTCCCTTTATAGCCTCTATTGTTCAAAAACTCTATGAAGAATCACTCACCATCAATTCCCCTTATATTCTATACAGTTCAAGAATAAAATCAAAGATTCTCTAAGGACGGTCGTGCAGTCAATCCCCTTATAGTATAATGCAATCAAGGACTCTCTGAGGAAGCTCACTTAGTCAATTCCCCTTATATCCCCAAGTGGTTCTAGGCTCTCTGAGGATTCTCACTCAATCAATCCCCCATTACAGATAGAAGTGCTCAAAAAATCTCTTAGGAATCTCACCATGTCGATTCCCCTTATAGTCTACTACACCATGTTCCCATGGCCCTGTATTGGTCAAAGAGCATAGAAGTGTAATATTGCCAATGTAAACCTATAGAACTACTTGGCTAAATAGTCTACAACATATCAAGCATGTCAAAACACCAAATCCCCATCCTACAACAATATTCATGGAAAAAAGGTAAAGCATCCAAAGGCTAAACAGGACAAAACGATCGTAAAAATATCATGCATGGGCAAAACACCTCGAAATCATAGCAATCAACCATATTCATGTCCAAATTACCTCCACACAAGCATACAATCATGGAAGGAAAACAACAGGGTAAAATGGTAAACATGAAATACCCCATTCAAGGGTATTGGTGGAATTTTCACATAATACTCAATGACTTTGAACAAAAAGGCACAAACCACCTACCTTGGCATTCGAATATCGATATATGTGGACCTCGAAACCTGAATCTACTTAAAATGTCGAATATCTACAAAATATTCTAAAATTTTCAACCCATGATATCTTGGAAAAGAAGAGAAATCATGAAATGAGGCTCCAACAGAAGAGAGAAATCACTGATGCGATACCAACGCGACCGATGGTGTTCGATTCAGAGGATGAATGGAGGATCTGGGGCTCGTCAAAGATCTATGGTCGCATGGGCTCTCATGGAAAAATGAGTCCTAAAATGTGGGTGCTCTATCCATCAGATGAAACCCCAGTGTGTTTAATGAAAAAAAAATACACGGCATGTACTTTTGGAGTACACGATGTGTACTTTCTATTTTCATACTCGGCATTAGGTGGCCTCCAAGTCATTCCACATGGTCGTGTGCAAGGCCGCTACCTGGCCAAAACATAGCTACGATGGTAACTGAGTACATGGCACATACTCATAAATTACAAAGCGTGTACCTGAAATTTTTCCAAGAACTCTTCTTTTCTCAAAAACTCCAGAAAAAGAAAAAAACATACCTGAAAAGAAGATCTGTGTTTCTATAGCTCTTTTGATGCAAGGAGATCTAGTTGTGGTGTATGGGTCTCATAAGTTGATACCACATTAAAAAATTACCATAAAAATGACCTCGAGTTGGTAGAAGTGGATTAGGATTTGAAGTGGATGTGACACTATCTATGGAGAGAAAAATTTATAGTTTATAATGACCGTATGATCGTGAGGTATTTCTTATCATAGATATATTTGAATCTTTGAAAGTGTAGATGGGTAATGTAAATGTAGTCATTTTATTTTCATCTAGAATATTCACCCATGAATTTAAATAGAGTGGTTGATTCCATGATCATCAAAACAAAGACTCATATGGTTTAGAAGTTGAGCATCGAGTTCAAGGTAATGACTTTGCTAGATGAAATGAATTTGGTTTTTTAGAATAGAACGGAACAGATGACACTACATTCATTTGAAGTGGGGTATATTATTTTTAGATGGATCATGGAAATATAGTATGAGGATCTAGACTTCTTAGCCTTAAGGGAATTATTTGATGGAGGGGAGACACATTTTGACAAGTTGATGTATCAGGATGAGATGATCTTTGTCAACAATTGGTTATTATACCAATGAGGATGGAAGAGGAACTCATGAAGGAATTTCATGCCTCGAAGTGGGTGGTGCATCCAGGTGTGAACAAATGTAATATGCCCTATCATGACTGTTTTGGTTGTCGGGAATGAAAAAGAAGATAGTAGGTTTCATAACATGATTCTACACCTGCCAGTAGGTGAAGAAAGATCATCAATGACATAGAGGTTTACAATATGCATTGACTATTATGGAATGGAAATGGTATGATGTTATAATGGATTTTTTGATGGGTACATTGAAGAGGATTATGTGGAATGATTCTATTTGGGTTATTGTGGATCGACTGACAAATGTAGCACATTTTTTTCTATAAGGCAAACCATCATAGTTGAGTAGTTTGCAGAACTATATGGTTGGGATTTATTCCTTCCGTATGGGGTTCAACCGACTATAGTTTCAGATCATGATTCATAATTTATTTCATGCTTCATGTCGGGATAATTGAAGGCACTTGGTACATATGATTTATTAAGTATAACATTATACCCATAGATATATTGATAGTCAGAGTGTACTATAAAGGTTCTTGAGTATATGTTGTGGTCATGTGTGCTTGACATAGGTGGGTCATGTGAGAATAACATACCTTTGGTGGATAATACTTATTATAATAGTTGTCATAAAAAATTATAGATGGAACCATATGAGACCCTTTATGTTAGGTTATGTAGATCACTACTATGCTAGATGGTGGCAGGTGAGTTAGATTTTTTGGGGTTGAGTCTCGTGTAGGAGACCTTGGAGCAGGTGCAGTTGATTAAAAACATATTGTTATGGCTCAGATTACACATAAGTAAAAGTTTAATAGACTATGATAACCCCTATATTTTATAGGGGTGATACTGTATTCTTTCAAGTGTCTCCTAGATAGGGTTACCATAGGATATGGAGGTAGGGAATATTGGTGCCCATTTTTATTGGACCTTTTGAGATATTGGAGATAATCAATCACGTGGAATACTGATTGGATCATCCAAATAAATATAGTTCAATGCATGATTTTTTCTATGTATCACATCTATGAAAGTATAACCCCAACCCTTATCATTTGATTAATGTGGATGATGTTGATCTAGAAGTAGATATGTACTTTGAGGAGCATCTGATATGTGTCATGGATCACCGTGACAATGTTTTTAAGGGAAAGATCATTCTGATAGTTCATGTTTTAAGGAAACATGAAATATTTCTAGAAGATACAAGTGATGGGGAGGCATATATGCGAGATCATTAGATAGATTTTTCTTGACTCAGAATCATTGAGATTCCTGGTAGTGCGGATTGTGGATGAGATGTTATAAGGTGGGGAGATTTTAATAACCCATCTATTTTTCTGGTATTAATCCTTTTAATTAATTTTGGTAGACCATGTGAATTTAATAATTGGATATAATTATTTCCAAACCATGAAACATTACACACCTAGTATGTGTTTTTCACCACATGTCGACATGTCACGAAACTAGATTACACACCCCATAACTAGTTTTCATGACCTATCGACATGTCATAAAACCATATAACACCATGTGTAATATATAATTTTATTTAAATGGTTTTAAGGGACTAATTCTAGGAAAATGGAAAAAATGTTATGACTTTCATACAATGTAAAATGGGAATTGATGTCATGTAGTATTGACACCTGGAAAATTAAAACCACCTTTCTAACAACAAGTAAACCCTCTACACCAAATTTTCATTACAACAGATGCTACATTTACCACAATATTTGAAAAATGATTTCTTTTTCCCCTCCTCCATGTACTAAAACTCTTCTACACACCACCATCTTTGACTGAAGACCCACTACTCACCTCTCTCATGGTGTTATGTTTTCTTTTGTTGATTTCTTGGAGTCTTCTTTGATCTAGAAGTTATTTGGCATCAAAACATGGCTATCCGGATGTAGATTTTTAAGGTATTTCTTTTAGCTATTCATATGCTTCTAGATCCATTGAAAAAAAATTATCAAGTTCTTGTTGAGAATAATAGAGAAGATAATTTATTTCATAGACGTAGGCTTTGGTCACTTCTTACTTTTCTTTCAAGGTAGGTGGTCTAAAATTCAATTCCCAAAGACATAATTATTATTATGTATATTAAAGTTGTAGAATTTCTATATTTCTCTAGAAATTGAATCATTAATTTGAATTAATTAGAATAGAAAATTGATTGTTTGATATTGTTGTGAAATCGTTTGATTTCGGGTTCAATGAACTAGAGAATTGATTGGTAATTTAATAATATGATTTTGGGAATTGAAGAATTTGGATAATTAATTGATGAATTAATTATCCAGTCATGAACTAAGAAATTAATGTTTGGATTGAATACATGGAATTATGGATTTTGGATAATTAATTGACAAGTTAATTATAAAATGGTGAATTTTAATTGGAGAATAATTGATTGGTTAATTAATTATTAGATTTCAACTATGTGAATGGTTAATTAATTGTGGAATTGGTTAAGGGAAAAAGTGAAGTGATTATTTAATGGGATTGGATTAATTTATTTATGAATTAATTAATCGTTGTATAGGATTTGGTGCTAGACATGATGGTCTAGGATAATGATGATATACATGCATAGATGTTTAATAAGGGTGAGACATGACAATCTAGCTAGTTATATATCTATTAGGTTATTGAATGAATAGGGTTCTAGACATGATTATCTACAATAGTGATAACTACACAAAAATGATAATTGGATGTGAGGAATGATGAACTACACCAATGGTATGTATTACTGTAGATAATTGGGAGGATATACATGATGTTTTATACCTCTAAAAAAATTTAATTGAAAAATGATTGTAATGGTACTATGAGATATGGTCTCACATGAGAATACTTTGAACTCTAGCATTATTCGAATCAGGTACCAAGATATCATATCACATTTGAATACATCGACCTCCAACATGTGTTAACCCATGTATTAAGATATGATATTACCTAGGGAACACTTTGGGATCCATAATTATCAAAACATATATTGAGGTATGGGTGTCCTTTGGAACCCTATAGTTAATATTATTAAATAAAGAACAAATGATAATGTGATAACATCATATTTTTTCATTGTATATATTTCTTTATAGAATTTTGTATTGTATATTTTTACTTGACTTGTTTTAGACACTATTGGTGGTGGCCTAATAAGTTGCACCCACACCCTATTCAGGATTCCTAACCGGTACCCGAATAGACATTACAGTTGCAGGGTAGGATAATTTCAAAGGCCCTATGTTAGATTGTGGATTCGGGGTGGACCTTGGATGAGGGAACTAGACATCGTTCAAGACCCACTTTAGATTCATTAGTATATTTACTTTTAGTTTTATTTTTGACACATTAACACTTATATTGGAATATCGTGTTTCCCATTTTAATAAAATATTGTATTTTATGTATTTGTTATCCTATGACATTGGTATTGTTCTAGTTATATTTTCTTCTACACTTATTTATTTATTTCTGCCAGTGTTTTACTCTTATAATAGTTAGTATATTCTCTCCATCATAATCTTATTAGTACCTCACAATTAGTTGGAAGCCTCTATCATATGAGGAGGTGTTCTTGAGGTCATGTGATCAACTGGTTCGGAGCATTGTGGTGTGGCAGATGGGTTCAGATGTCACATCTAAAGCTTGGGACCCATGTTTTGGGTAAAAAGAGGTTTCCCCATGGTTATTAAAAACTATGTGGGTTGGGTCTTATATCTAGGTATATAGTTTTTTCATAACATAACAGTGTCTCTCCAGACACACGGTAATTAAAAAATGCTGGTAAACTGTGTTCTTTTCCCTAAGGCTACCAGAAGTTGCGCACGGTTGGCGTACAATTTTCCATTTCATGTTTCTAAACCATCTGAATATTATATTTTTTTGGAATTTCAATAATTTTAATTTAATTAAAAATCTATTAAAAGCATAAATTCCCCATTTTACCCAACACATAGTAGCCCCCCGCCTTAGAGAGCTATCTAATTTATAAATTGTAGGATTTGAGATAAATCGTTCATACGAACTCTGATTCGATCGAGGTTTGTCTCCCTATATTAGTAATAGGACGAAATTAATTATTTTTTAATCATATTCATTCTTCTAACTATTGAATTTTATATATGGATTTACACTCATATTCCCTTATTTTTTGTACTTCATTGATTCTTCGTATTTCTTCTAATATGATCCAAATCGTGAGCTGATACTAGATGTGATATCAAGAACGAACCTAAGGTAGGTGGTCTTGTTCCATTTTCTTAATATCGAGCTATTTATATATGTCATTGTTTCGCACACCCCCTACCACAAAATGGTGAAAGGGAATAACTACCCTTTATCAGTGCTGAAACAAGTGTTGATAAAAGTGTACCCTTTATCTGTGCTTTTTTTAGCACTAATAAAGGGTAAATTTATCTACACTATTATTAGCGATGAAAAATGTTTTTATTATTAATTTATATAAAATTATTATATTTATATTCGAAAATAATATTTATTTATATATATTAAATAAAAGAAAAAAAAATTATATTTAATATATATTTTTTAATAATTCAAAATATATATATGATGTTTTAATTGAAAAATTATTTCTATGATCATAATTAAATATAAATATATATAATTAAATAATGGTATGATTATAATAAATTACATTAAAAAATAAATACATTTTTAAATATATACTATTTATAGATATAATTATTAATAAATATATATATTTATCATATATATTATTTTAAATAAATATATAAGAATATTAATAAATTATTAAAATTATACTTTTATAAAATATGTATTTATCAGCGCTATAATTTTAGCGTTGATAAATAGATGTTTTATCTGTTCTTTTTTAGCACTGATAATGTTCCATCTTTATTAGTTGTAAAAATCTCTAATAAAGTTATGATATATCAACAATTTTATTTTAGCACTGATAAAACATACCTTTATCAGTGATTTTAACTAGAGGTGATAATGGTTCGAGTGGTTTTTATAAAAGAACCATAACATGCCCCTCTTCTCTAGCACTTGTTCAAGCCTTCGCGGAAGCTAAACCCGACCCCTCATTTTTCGTGACCCTTCCTCCTACTCCTCCTCCTCCTCTAACACCACCTTTTCATCCACCTCCTCCACAACCATCCTCCTCTTCCTCTTCCATTTCTGCCTCCACTGTCGTTGCCTCCGCCATAGCTGCCTCTGTCACCGCTGCTTCTGCCACCATTGCCTCTGCCACCGCTGTCTCCTCTATGATCCCTCCTCCACCATGATCCCTACTACTTCGTAACCCTTACTGGTTAATAAGGACATTTTGTTGCATGGTTTACTAGTTTACGTTGAACGAAAAATATCTATCTTTTTTATATATATGTGCCATATGATAGAATAGTGTTGATTTATATGAGGTTTTTAAGCCTTATTATGGAATTGGTTAAGTAACAATTGTATAGAAAAATTCTCATGTGTCCTTAAAAGAATGATAATATTTTTAGAATACAAATTCAGTACTATATAAAGGTTTTTAAATGGGAGCTTTATACCTATTGATTTATAAATAATGTCTTTGGGGTGTGTAATTTTCTTGAAGTGTCCTAAATGGGATGTTATATTTTACAAGGGTGTGTTAACCCATATAAGTTATATTATAAACATTGTGGTAGACTTTAGCTATTAAAAATGTTATTATTTTGGTTTTTTGGATCCCATGTGGTTTTATAAAATTATATTCATAATACGGGTCTTAAGATTTGACTTGGAAGATATTTTAAATCATTTTATTTGGATTTTCACCCTTAAAATGTTTTTTTTATTTGGGAAATTATGAGAATTGGTTTTTTATAAAATCATAATGATCAAATTTTTCCCATTTTCTGTTTAATTCTAACTAATGGGGGGTTCTCTACACATGTGGTGTTCTATTTATAGAGAAAGGTGACATTTCATTCTAGGGAATTTGAGATTAGGGGATATTTTATTTATAAATGTCTTCAATTTGGATGATTCTTGATTCATTGAATTTATTGATTTATAACCACCTTGTTTTATGTCTTAAGGCACTTAGCAGACTAGGTATTGATATTAATATGAGTAAACCATTGTATAGGATGTCAATAATATTTGGAGGGTGGCCCGCTGGACCGAGTGAGATAATTGATTAAAGAGTGATCATTAGATCATGGAAGTAAAATAGATAGAATCTTTTATCCCATGGTATTTGTTTTCTCCTAAGATATTTATCCCTAGGCCATTCAATTGGGGGGATTCCTTGGTGGGTATTAGTGATGGAATAACCAATGGGTAGGTTGTTGTGTGAGATATATCAAGGATTATTTTAAATCTTATATCATGTTGAGTACATAGTTTTTATTGATTATACTGAAGAAAATATTTACCATGGCAATATGAAATTGTGACATCTCCCTTAGAACCCTTATAGTTATAGTACATGGAGTGGGGTTGATTATGATGTTAGTTGAAATGATAATGTGGATTTTTTATGACCATAAGGGGAGGGAAATCCACACATGGGGTGGTGTAGGTTGGTAACTAAATATGAATAAAGAGATTTATTGTTATATATTTTTAACTATAGGTCTTGGGATTATCATGATATATTTTTTAACTATAGGATATGCTAACTGTGGATCCATTTAGTGGGGCTACATAGAATGTGTCATGTATAAGATTCTAATGTAATAGCCTCTTGCTTGATTCTAGGTATTAAAAATTATATAGCTATGATCTAGGAAGAGGCTTACCCTTCATGCTTGTTCATTATATCTGAATTGTTATTATATATCTATGATGAGGATGAGGCCTAGAGACCTTGGTATTGAAATGTATAGATACTCCACCAAGGTGAATATTCTTTCAAATTTTTTAATGTTTATTTTTGGTTATACTTCATGGGGTATATGTGGTTTTCCACAAGCCATAAATTATTATAGTTGTTTGGATTGTGTTGAAGGATATATTGGTTAATCCTCTATAGGTCCTCCTGTATGTATGTGAGTTTATCCATGGGACCCACCTTATGTTAATGGTTTGGATCATGTTGGAGGTTGGATATGTTATGCCCTCCATACTCTTTTTTGGGGGGTGAATGTTATTCCCTAAGGCATATAGTCACATCACAATTCATTATCAGGATTTAACGGTTCTACCAAGGGGATGTGTGTTGCAGTGTATACCTTGTGGTAATTCAACAATGTGGCAGCATAGGGTGCACTAAGTAATAGACACTTAGGCTACACAATAATATACCTGATTCTTGAAATGAAAAGAGATTATTTTTGTCTTTTTAATGAGGTTCCCATATTCCTTATTTTCCACTCAACCCCATCACCTAAACCCCTCGTCCCCATAATTTTTCCCTCTCATAATTAACTCTTTAGGATCCCTATTGTTCATTTTGTAGTGGACATCCCACTCCCCTAGACAGCCCACACCCCCTCCCCCACACCCTTGTACCCCCCCCCCACCCCACCTGAGCACCCCCCTCCCTAGACAACCCACACCCCCTCCCCTACACCCATATATCCCCCCTACCCCCCCCCCCAAACAATCCAACCCTTCCCCTTTGAACATTTTATGTTTTACTGGATTTTCCCGTTTTCCTGTCGCGAACCCCTCCGTGCTACACCACCCTCCACTTTCTATCCTCTTGGGTGGTTCTCCCTCACCTATTGTATGTTTCATATTTTATAACTTGTACTGGAGAGCCTAGTATAATTTTTACTACTCTTAATACTCATATATATTAGTATCTCTGCCCCCCCCCCCCCCCATTCCAATATTTAAAATGACATGGACAATTACAATTGGAAATGTATTGGTACAACCCAGGCTAGTATCACAACCAATAACAGACCTTACAATCCACTAACCTAAGAGGCGTTCATGATCCCTACGGGAGAATAACAATCCCTTGGAAAAAATATGCAATTAATGCGGAATATTTTAACCCTAAATTAGAGTAAATTTAAAATGATCATTTCTCTAAAAATTAGACATGTTCAATTGATAAGTTGAATATTTAGGAAAATATTAGATACACAAAAAATAAATAAATAGGAAGCAGATATCATTGATGAAAAATAAAATCCTACTATTTACTAATAAATTTTTTTAACTAGACATGTACCATTCTTAAATCTCATTAGACCAATTTTTGATTGGTATAACATATGATTTCTCATTTTATGTTTTCTATTCAGTTGGAAATCTCCTCTACCGTGTGCCTCTGCTCTACCACAAACACGCCTCTGCCGCACGTTGAACGACAACTTCACAGTGAGTTCTCTGATCTTACTCATTGGTTTCCTCTAGTTAGCATGTTATTACTATTTGATATTTATGGTTATAATGTGAAATGTAATAGTTAAACGCCCCACTAAAAATAGTGGATGTTGGTGGTCCTTGTTTGTGCACGAAATGAATTGCATGTTGGTTGGTTCATGTTTATCATTTGAATATAAAAATTAGTAATTTTCAAATACATAACTAATGAAAAAGAACCCCAATATGATAAAACCTATGTTATAACCCCTTAATTAACAAATGGAATTTAATAAAGGATACTTTATAAAATTTGAAATTGTGATTGTTTGGTTTGTATGGTGTTGTGATTGTGAGAATGATTGGGTGTTTGTATGGTGTTGTGGTTATTGGCATGATTGATATGCCATTTTTCCATGATACAACTCTTCCACTATTGAAATTAAATCCAAACATTACCCATTTCAAGGGCACCACCACTTTGTTACTAGTTCAATTCCACTAAATCTTTGAATACCACTTCACTAAAGGACTGTATGAGACACTTTATGGACACCCACGTAAAATAACCATAACAACACATGTAATGAATCCATCCAACCATAAGTAGTTTATTTAAAATCATACCATATATTAGTTTAGTACCGTATTTATTGACTAGATACATTATGTTTCTAGAGAAAAACTAAAAAACCGGTTTACAACTATTTATATTGATCACATGTGGGATACTAAAATATTTTAGTGCAAGGGCTTCTCGTAGCCTGTTGAACATATTTTATGTTATTATTTTGTTAAATTTAAATATTACTATATCAAATAGGATGAAAATAAATAATGAATGGATGAATTCCAATCCGTTGAAAAAAGAGTATGAATATAGAGTGAAAGAGTTTATCATGTTTGTAATAGATCATGCATGTGACATGCCTTTGCAGGAAGAGCAACGACATTGTGTCTATTCAATCACAGAGGTGATTGGAAATCTATTTCAATCATGAATAAATATTTCATAGCTCTACGATAAATCTATGGGTTTTTCTATACTTCACATATGCCTCTTCATGTGATCGTGTCACATAAGCTCCTTTGTATGAATGCTTCATGTGAACTGATCCAGTGATATCATCACATAATCAAATCACATAATCAATTATGTTAATTCACTTGAACCATGATTCATGTATTCTTGACTTATTTACATGATCTCATAAATATTCAAGGGTTGTGTAATAATATAAATCACCCACATTTATTTGATCACGTGATCCTATTATGGTCATGTGATCACATGACTTTGAACAATTCATGCACTTAATATGATATTTCTAATTATTCATGTGCCCCTTTCTTATTAAAGTCTATTTTTTAACCCAAAATACTCATTTTTCATAATTAATCAAAATTTTCTCTTTATTATGATAAAAATTAATTCAATAATTGATGTTGAGGAGACTATATTTCACTGGACTATAATGGTCGATAATGTGGAAGTCGACCGATGTATAGTTATTCAGTCCACACATGAGCATATTAAAAACATGATGGGAATAAATATCTTGGATTTTCAATTTTCTAATTAGTTTCCCTTATATGTGGGTGGGGGTATCTAGGATGGAGGGGGTGTCCAGGAGTGGGGGGTCCAGAAGTGGAGGGAGGTGTCCAAGAGGGAGGGGGTGTCGAAGAGGGAGTGGGTATCTAAGTGTGAGGTTTGGGGGGGTGTCCAAAAAAGAGGGGTGTCGAGGAGGGAGGGGTGTCTAGGGAGGTATCCATGATTGGTGTTTCTTGGAGGGGAGGTAGGGGTGTTTCTAGAAGGGAGGGGTGTCTAGGAGGGAGGGGGTTTCTAGGTGTGAGGGTGGGAGGGGGTGTCCAAGAGTGGGGAGGTGGGGGTGTCCAGCATGGGAGGGAGGGGTCCAATATGGAGCGGTGTCTAGGAGGAATGGGGTCTTTAGGTGGGTGTGGGGTGTCTAAGAAGGAGGGGGTTTCTGGGAGGGAGTGGGTGTCCAGGGGGTGTCTAGGAGTGGGGGATGTCCAAAAGGGAAGGGGTGTCCAGGGGGGTGTCCATGAGTGGGGTGTTCATGAGGGGAGGGAGCGGTGTGTCTAGAATGGTGGGGGTGTCTAGGAGGGAGGGGTTTATAGGTAAAGATCCATTCAATTCCATTCAATGTTGATAATATATAATGTGTATATCACTTCTATAGTAGCCTGATGTGGGTCTGTACTGAGGAATCCGCAGTTCCAATGAAACAAACAAATTATAATCCCATTAAAAGGCCTAATAATTATATTCTAGTTCAATTTGAGGCCTAATATATCATATGTAATGTTATAAAGACCCAACATAATCATCATTTACCTTTCTCTCATTAGATTTCTAAGAAACACACTTTTTCTCTACACCAAAATTATTGTAGACTACATCTGCTAGAAAACTTACTAATGATATGTAAGTTTGATGGAAGGATTATTTTCTGATCTAGAAGAGTTGTGAGGACACTCTCAACTAAATCAAAGTTGACCCTCAATCCTGGAACGTGGGTGAAATCTATGTAATGAGATGTTTTTTACTAGAAACTGAGTTCCAGAAGATGTATCCCTATAACTTATATATATATATATATATATATATATATATATATTCATTCTCCCACTTTCCATAGGATTGGCACCCGCTGGTTGTGTCACTAAATCTCTATGTTTATACTTTATGTATTTTTAAATTATATTTTTTTGTAATTTTATGTGAAATTTCTTTCATATTCCTCCAATATATTTTTTGGGGGGTTTTTCGTGATTTTGTGAACTGTATCTCCTCAAAAATCTCGAAGTTGGAGTAATAATAAAAGTTCATAAATTCCTAGGGAGGACACTAATTACTCGAATCACTTTTTCAAATTATAATTATATTATTAAATTAAGAGGAGGCAGTAAAGTTTATTCATGTTTTGTTTGGAGACCAATAATGTTCTCTAATGATCTTCATATCTCTTTGTAACCGCATAAAATTATTTATCAACCCCTTTTTCTAGCTCTCTTTATACAAATTTCGATGGAGGATGTTAGCTATATGAAAAGAATATGATGGACATGAGAGGAGTTTGGTTATCTGTCTTTGATTATGGACTGTTCAATATTTAAAACCATGTAGGATTTGAAATATAGTACACATAGTATATTTATAAAATTATATATGATTTTATAATTCATATTAGTGAATGACTGTGTATAAATAATATTTATTCAATTATCAAATAGATGATAATTTTTTTGGACAAATAAGGTTATTAATGGGTATACACTGGATTCATCCCATTCAAAATAACATCATTTAAGGATTGTCTGATAATTTATTTTAATTATATGATACATTAATTTCAGGGGTTGGAGGGGGAGGGGGTTGTTCAGGGAAAGTGAGTGGAAGTTTTAGGGGGATTGGTGGGGGAGGGGCTGTCTAGGGAAAGGGATGGGGATGCAGGGGTAGGGAGGTGGTTGTTCAGGGGGAGGGAGGGGGCTGCAGGGGAGGGATGGGGTTGTTTAGGGGAAGGAGGGGTTGTAGATAGAGTGGTGGGTGGGGGGTGTGATGTTTAGGGGTAGGGAGGGGGAAATTCAGGGGGCTGTCTCGGGGAGGGGAGGGAGGGGGGTTTGGAAATTCACACTATAGAACTAGGAGGGAGGGGTGTTCTCGAGGTAGGGGTGTCCAAGTGGGAGGGTGGGTGGGGTGTCCAGGAAGGAGGTGGTGTCCAAGAAGGACGGGGTGTCCAATAGTGGGGGTGTCATGGAGTGGTGGTGTCAAGGAGGGTAGGGGGATATCCAGTGGTGGGAAGGGGATGTCCAAGGGGTGGAAAGGGGGATGTATAGGGAAAGGTAGGGGCTATAGGGGGAGGGAGGGGCAGTCCATGAGGTGGGAGGGGGCTGCAGATGGAGTGGTGGGGGTTGTCGAAGGGTAGGGAGGGGGATTTCCAGGGGTAGGGAGTGGTTTGTCTAGGGGTTAGAGGGGTTTCCTTGAGTGGGGGTGTCCAGGAAGGGAGGGGGTTGTCTAGGGGGTGGGAAGGGGGATGTCCAAGGGGTGGGAAGGGGGATATCTAGGGAGAGGGAGGGGCTGTAGGGGGGGATGTCCGGGAAGAGGGAGGGGGATGTAGGTGGAGTGGTGGGGGAAGGGGTTGTCCAAGGTTAGGGAGGGGCTGTCCAGGGGGGTTGTCTCAAGGAGGGGAGGGATTGGGAGTATGGCTAGTCACACTAAATAACTAGGAGATCAAGAGAAAAGTGAATTGGTAAGATCATGTCCTATCAAATTGTGTAGGTTCTCATCATACCCTCTCTAAAACTGAGAAATATATTCCTTCCACACCTTCAACGGGACCTTATAAATTGTATGGGGTCCATAGAGAGGCATAATTATGCAGGGTCCAACTAGGGTTGGACCCGATGTCTAGTGCGGACGCGCTAGCACTCATTCCCTTTGACCTGGAATGGGGGAGTACACTCTTATAGGCTCCTAGTATATGTAAATATTAGGCTTTTAACCTATCTAGGATGGTGTTATCACTAGTGAAATGTTATAATTTATTCTAAAATTTAATAATCCTATGAAATTGAATACACCATCATGTATGTGTCATATTGTTTAACCTGTGGAGAATCCTCCCATTTTTATTGTTAAAAAATGAAACCTTTTGGATTCCATGTTGTAGTTGAAATTTCATCCTATTTTTTCTCATCCATGTAATCTTATCAAAAAAATATTTATATTTCATGGAATCATGTTGAGCCTCTTCTAAAATTTTAATTCAACTTAAGGAAATATGGGCACGTAAAGGTTGTAACATGAAACAATTGACATTTTATTAATGTATTCTTTCATATTAATGTCTAATTTATTCAATTATTGTATTACTAACATAATATCTATTTTCTTATATAGGTAAAAAAATCCTTAGTTCGAATTCTTTTTTCAACAACTGATACCATGGATGACAATTTTTTAGAGCATATCACAGATTCAAAAATGAAGAAACATTAATGTTTTTAACTTTTTGATGGATAATTGTAATTGTAACAATATTAAAAAATGTTTGAAATGGATATAGGAGTGTTTTTTGTATTCATGATTTCAATTAAATGTATATATCATTTTTTGGGAAACTCTTGTGCATGTTGTTTTGTTCTTCTGTGATTTTTTATGTGTATGTATTGTTTGTGTTGTGTGTGGAGGTGTTGTCTCATGTGTATAGGTGATGGGTTTTCTCAGAAAGCATGGCCTTTATCAGCACTAATTAAACGCTGATAAATGTGTATTATATCATTTCTCAAAATAACGATGATAAATGGGGTCTTTATTAGTGCTATTTTGAGCAATGATATATTATACATTTATTAGTGCTCAAAATAGCGCTGATAATGGGGGACCATATTAGCACTCAAAATAGCGCTGATAAAGATGTCCCTTTATCAGTGCTAAACAAGTTCTGATAAAGGGTGGTCTTTATCCGTGTCTTTTAAGTATGGATATAGGGGACACATTATCAATGCTATTTTGAGCCCTGATAAAGGGGACCCCCCCCCCCATTTATTTTCACAGTGATTGACATCGCTTTTCTAGTGCTGTTGAACGTGGTTTTAGTGAAATTAAAATCCCTATTTGTAGTAGTGACCCAATTTCCAGGCATTTACCTAATTTAAAATGTCACCCAATTATCCCAGGTCATGTTCTTGGAAATGAAATAGTCTTGTAAATGCTTATTATCGGTTGTGAATCTGGAATAAACCCCCTCTTTGGGTGTGTTGGTATAAATGACTTTTGATGGATTTTGTTTGGGACCCCAATGAGGTGTGATTTTATACCCCATGTCATGGGATGTCAAACTTGTATTTTTATTTCAATATTAATTTAACTTAATTTAAATGGTAAAATTTTATGGGATAAGTGAGCATGACCATCAAACATTAGATCTTTAAATATGGATTTTTATATATTCTAGAATTTTATTTTTATTACTTGCCCGTGTGAGTTAAAAGATGCATGTGCCATGTGTAGGATTGTTTAGATTAATTTATATTTATAATTATTTTCCATAAATATGTTAATGATCTTAAGGGTGTGTAATTTCATTTTATGGTTATGATACTTGATATATTGAGAGCATTCTTGTGAGTAATTCAACGAGTAATCCATATGAAGTTTTCAAATTCTTTAGACACCTTTTGTGGTGATATATACTTGGATGTCATTTATTTTGACCATGACATGTCAAATTAAATGGATTGAATAATTAATGAATTAATTAACTAGTTATGAGCATTGGTTGATACATTGATTCATCTTAGAATAACACGTAAGGACTCAATTGCATTAAGACTTGATTAGTCCATGGGTGATACATGGATCCAAATGAGGGATGCCATGGATGGACTCATTCAGGATAGAATTAAATATTGAGTGATGCATTAGTTATTATGAGAATTCAATGCACTGAATCAAAGGGAATTTGATTATTTATTCTATGGGTGATACTCAGGTTCCCTTAGTGGACTGTTGAGAATGGAATTGATTTGTAGTGACGTTATACATCACCTAGAGTGATACCTAGTTCTGGAGTGGTTTTCTAGGGAAGGGTTTGTAGGGTGTTAGTTGATATTTCACCTAGAGAGATACATGAATTCCAACTTAGGAATTTCAAGTATAGACTCAGGTTCTGATTTTAATTATAATTGAAATGAATCTTATGATGTGACTACCTGGACAATGCACAATATTGGATTCATTAAATACTTATACTTATTTATAAGGCCTATTTAGGTATCTTCTATGATTTTGACTTTATGGGAGATGTCAGTCTTACACCAGATATTATGATTTATAAAATTCGATAAAATTTCATTGTTAAATGTTTTTTGATTAAATTAAATGGATATGAGATGAGTAATTTTAATTAATGTATGTTTAATTTTTATTACATCCCTACTTATTTCATTATTTATTGCACGCTACCTATTGTACATATTCACTAACTGATTGGTATAGACCTCGGGTGGTTTCCAACTAAGATTATATTTTTCACTCTATTTTGGAAACCTTTTCTTGACCAAAACACACTATATGGTTTTATGTAATGATAAGGTATTGTAGCCTACTATAAGTACAGGATTTGAAGCTTTGGATTTTAAGAGCATGGGACCAATATGAGGCTTCTGATACTGCTAAGATACCTTTTGGCCTTTTTTTAATTTTGTTATATTGATTTTGCAACTGCCTTATATTCCTATTTTGGATACTTTATTAAAAATATATGACATATAAAATAATTTTGTATATGTTATATATTCTGTTGTTTTCATTTATTACTCTTTACCTATTCTTTTTAACTTCATTGTTTATTGGTTCCACCAAATGTATGATATTTTTTCCGTTGTGTTACACACGATTATTGAGATCATAGTCTCCCTACTTACTCCCCTAGGGCCTCACAACTAGTTAGAGGCCTCTGGAATTTGTTGATATGTTCTTGAGGTCATGTGGAAAACTGGTCATCGATCATTTTTGAGTGGAATTTGGGTCTAGGATGTTATAACCAACAAACCAAAAATCCATGTATTTTTATGTAGATCAATGTATCTGTCATGACCCATCATAGTGGGGCCCATGCCGTGACTCCCCAAGCCCACATCCAATAGGCCAAGGGCAGGTGACTAGCACCGATAAAGCATATTACAAACATGGGAGGCATTTCCTAAGTACATGTACACAGGTACACATCTCCAATCCCACAAATGCCGAAATGTAAAAAGAAACACTAATGAACCAAAATGCCTGCATACAACTAATCCCAACCAATAGAGTACAACAGAAAGTAAAGTGATGTAAGTAAAGTTGGCCAGAATACAAGCCCACCAAAACAAGAGTCTGAAAACTAAAAATTCCAACCTTTAAACAAAAAATGTACGGGGACTACTTCTCATAGACATAGGAACGCCTCAGCCTGTAGGGAACTCAGAAATCTCGGTCATGTCTTGGTCTGCCCTGGACTCTATCAAACAGCTGCTCATCTGCATAAGACATGACATGTGCGGTAAAAGACCATGTAGGGGTGAGTATAAAAATACTCTGTAGAGGACCCGGAAAACAACAAATAAGTACACAAAGTAAAGGTATGGTCAGCTACAACATATGTCTACAGAACATAAATCAAGGGAAACACAAACCATATGTACTCAAGACCCAGACCCGTAGTCTAGAGAGAAGTCATAGAACAACATACCCCCTCTAGGGATTCAGTTCAATGATTTCCACGAAGTACTCGTTCTGGGAGAACACACTCCACGAGTCTAGTAGATCTGATGACATTCGTCCAAGAGGTTCTATTCATCGGGAAATGTCATGAGAGGTAGGTACACTCATTACGAGAGACACACTCTTGAGTGGGAAATATCATGATAGATTGATGCACTCATTATGAAAGACACACTCTTTAGTGGAAAAGATCAAGATACACAGATGAGGATCACTACCAGGGCTATGGAGGATATAGCAACTCATCTTGATCCATCAGCCAGGTGATTCAAAAGCCAGATAGAGGATCAACACCTGGTAGAGTTGGTCACAATGATGCCTGATTCTACCTGGGGTCAGGAATGGATAGAGGATCTTACTCCGGGCCTCTCAGAGGGATGCCGACTCTATCACAGAAATTCCTACTGAAGGGGTAATACTCCTGTAAGAGGAACTGATGAATGACCTTCAGGGGAATGAGAAGAAGGGTAACTAACCCAAATGAATGATGTCCAAGATATGGTGAAAAAGAGGACAATGCCATTTTTTAAAAAGTACATGATGTGGAGAAAAGTTACACGTCGTTTTATCTGACCACGGGTACTACCTGTGTACAATGGATCATGTATTAAGGATGGTCATGTAGAAAAGTGAGGACATTGCGTGTAGTACGGTGTACATGCCATTTCCGAGTGACTGGGGTTGGCTCCGTGTACATTGGCCATGTGCCCGTACACAGTCTTCAATCAGTGTAATCTAACACATGTAATTAGTACACAGGGTGACCTACGTTGCTGGCCTCGCCTAGCCGTTTGATGGAGTTGACAGTCGTGTACTCTACCTCGTGTCTGTGTACCCCCTAGATACATGCCGATTCCCGTGTAGCTGCCTCTTCCATGTTGTGCACACCATGTTCTGAAGTTGTGTATGTCATCCCGTGTCTGTGTACATTCCAAAATACATGTCAAGCTTCGAGGAAATTCCAACACACCATGTAACTAGGGTCACACTCCATTTTATTCCTCTCAAACCCCCAAAAACCTAGCCGTCGCTGCCATTACTCATGGTGTGTTCTTCGGAAGAACACGCCGTGTTTTTTGGAAATTTCCCGAAACACAGACCATTACTGTTGCGCCTCTATTGATGATTCGTTCATCGATCTGGTCATCTGATCATCATTGAACTCTCATATTTTGGGTGCCCGACACCATGAAGCTTCTTCCATTGTTTTCAGACCACTGATCAGCCCTGAAAACATGTTTTGATCATCTCGCATGAAGAATACTCCTAGAACAGGCTCTTCCAATCCGAACTATTTGGTCATCAGTAATGGTCGTCACTCCTTTAATGGGTCGTTGTGATGTCATATCTATAGTTTGGGATCATTTAATTACAATACGAGTGTACAAAGATCTGTTGTTTGTCGCCCCGCGAAGAATGTGAAGAACACACGAGAAGGAAAGGAGGAAGGAAAACCAATCGAACAAGTCGGAGGAATGATCCTCCATCGTTTTTCATCACGTCGTTGATTTTCTCCCTTTATAGGCTTAAACGGAGCCTAAATCGACAACAAAAATCAACACGGATTAATTCCCCATAATCATCCCAATGAAATATCTCCTGTAAGAATGTACGAATCTGCAGATCAATATGTTCGTGGTTGATCTGTGTTCATCGTTTATTCAATAACGGTGAAAGAGGAATGAAATAACAACCCCTAACTTTAAGAATGGATTGATCATTGAAGAAAGGGTCTCGCTATCATCGTCGTCGAGCTCCTTCAACTTCGTTTCCACAACGATTCTCCACTTAGATCTATCGTCATTTGTCGCTGAGAGTTTTCCCCAACGCTCTGTGGATCCTCTAGAGATTTCTCTCTTAATCATCGCCTACAAGAAAAAATTCAGTTATCCTAATAAAAGCGATACATATTTGACATCCCATCACTCTGTAGAATTAATGAGTCAGTGTTTCTATTTATAAGTCATTATGACATGACATTAATGAATGAAACATCTTCCCTGTCGCTAAGCTGTATCGGATATTTCAAAAAAGAAATAAAATAAACCTGAAGAATTTATTTTATTTTATTTTTCTTAAAATGTCTGAAAGTAAAATTTTTCCCCCGACTTACGCCAGACGAGGTTAGGCTCGTTCTTAGGAAAATTCATCGTCCCGGACGCAACAGTGCTCTCATATTTTTAATTCGGGCATATGCTTAGAAATTGCCACAGCTGCACACAAGTGTCGACTCACTTAACTTAAAAAAAAGTTCAAACCACCATTCCAGGATCAATTGGCCACAGAATGATGTGTCTTCTTCAGGCCCGGTCTCTAAATAATTCTATATAATTATACATGGAAAAATATGAGACATTACATTCTTCCCACCTTGGGGATTTACGTTCTCGAGAAGCCAAAACAAAGGCTACTCAAAATGATGTGGGTAATGGGCATGGATCTGGGCCTCCTGCTCCCACGTGCTCTCTTGATGATTCATGTGCTGCCACCGGACACGCAACAAGGGGATCGATCACCCAAAAAGTATCCTCTCCTGCTAATCCTTGATCTCCACCGGGTACTCAGGAAAGGTCACTCCATCCTCGATGTCCAGCTCGCCCTAGTCGATGATGTGTGATG
Organism: Viscum album; assembly: GCA_963277665.1. NCBI lineage: Eukaryota > Viridiplantae > Streptophyta > Magnoliopsida > Santalales > Viscaceae > Viscum > Viscum album. The sequence goes on along the minus strand of OY728148.1, from coordinate 878,200,701 downwards.
GGTCATGCACGTACCTCCTTAGTTGCGACACTTGGAAGAAATCATGTACTCGATGCAACTGTGGTGGTAGATCTAGGCGGTACATCACCTCGACAACTCTGCACAGTATCTGGAAGGGTTTGATGAACCTCGAAGATAGCTGGCCACCTCGGCCAAATCTCTATGACCCTCATCAAGACGAGACCCGAAGAAAGAAGTGGTTTCCCTCTTCGAACTACAGAGGTCTCCATCTTCTGTCAGCATAAGACTTCTCCCAACTCGTTGTAGTTTTCATCCACTCTCGGATGATCTACACCTTCTTGATGGTAGCTCGCAACAACTCTGGATCCATGAGTGCTGACTCTTCGGGGTCGGTCCAGCAAAGCGGTGACCGTTAGGGTCTCCTATACAAGGCCTCAAATGGTTCCATACAAATGGTGGATTGGTAGCTTTTGTGGTAAGTAAACACCACTTGTTGTAGGTAGTATTCCCAACTACGACCAAAGTCCATTACACAAGCTCGCAACATATCCTCCAGAACCTGAATGGTCCTCTTCATCTGACCATATGTCTGGGGATGAAATACTGTGCTCAAGCGTAGCTGAGTCCCAATGCCTCCTACAAACCCTTCTACAACCGGGATGTAAAATGGGTGTCTCTTTCTGAGACTACTGTCGATGGGTCTCCATGTAATCGAACTATCTTCTCCACATAGAGGCATCCCAAGCTCTCTACGGAAATCTACTCCCTGATAGATAGGAATTGGGCCAACTTGGTGAGTTGGTCAATGACCACCCAGATGTAATAATGCCCCTTGGACGTCCATGGTAAGCCTGTCATGAAGTCCATCGATATTCCTTCCCACATCCTCTCTGGAAATTCTACAGGGTGAGCTGATCCTGCTGGAACCTGGTGCATAACCATCACCTGATGGCATGTGAGGCATCAAGAAATGAACTCTTCTACTGTCTTCACCATGCCCAGCCACCAGAACTATTGTCAGAGATCCTGGTATATCTTTTCCACTCCGGTGTGTACCGCCTAGGGGGATGTATGAAACTCTCTCAGGACCTCCTCCTACAATGCCACTGGTACAACTGTGCATCCTTTGAAAATAATTATGTGATCCCCACCTTGTGAATATCCCTCATGAGCATGTATTGTTGATAAATGAGTACGTAAATCCACACAGTCGAAATATCCTAGATGCGCCTCCCTAACCTGATGTAAGAGTAGAGGGGTGACAACCATCACCTGTAGGTAGGCCGCATCATCTATGTCCATGGAGGATAACTGCAACGTGGCTAACTGATATATCGCCTCACTAACAGCTGTAAGCGTGACCTTTTTCTCAGAGCATTCGCCACCATTTTCCCTTTCCCGATAGTATAGATGATCTCAAAATCATAGTCATGGATGAACTCTAGCCAATGCCTCTATCTCAGATTCAGATCTTTCTAAAAAATATATACTTGAGGCACTTGTGGTCAGAGTAGATGATAAACCACTCGCCCATAAAGTAGTGTCACCACATATTCAATGCGAAGAATACCACATCCAACTCAAGATCATGGGATTTATAGTTTTTCTCATGTGTCCTAAGATGGCATGAACCATAAGGAATCACTTCCTTCCACTACATCAGGAAATAGAAATACCCGGTCCCTGATGGGTCGTAGAAAACTATGTACTCGACACCCTCCTCTGGAAATCTCAAGACTAGGGTACTCTTCAAACTCTATCTCAACTACTCGAAATCCCGATGGCACATCACCGTCCATACGATGGGTTTCCCCTTCATGGTCAAGGAAGTCATTAGTGCTGATATCCAAGAGAAGTCAGGAATGAATCCCCAGTAATATCCTACCAATCCATGGAAGCTTCGCACCTCCATTACGCTCTGAGGTGGCTCCCATGCTAACAAAACCTCCACCTTGGTTGGGTCTATAGAAACTATATCTTTTGAGATGACATGTCCCAGAAAGTGGACCTCTTGAATCCAGAACTAACACATTGAGAGCTTCCCATAAATCTGGTGCTCTCGAAGGATGTCAATAACCATCCGCAGGTGTCTCGCATGCTCCTCCTCTGACGCCGAGTACACAAGGATGTCGTTGATGAAGACCAATACTAACCGGTCCAAGTACGGCTGGAAAATATGGTTCATCATTCCCATGAACTCTGCGAGGGCGTTTGTCATGCCAAAAGGCATCACCATGTACTCATAGTGAGTGTTGCAGCATCTAAAGGTTGTCTTCGGTATATCCACATCCCGTACTCGTAACTGGTTATAACCTGATTGAAGGTAAACCATTAAGAACCAGTATGCCTCTTTCAGCTAGTCGAAGAGTTCATCGATTTTCAGCAGAGGGGACTTATTTTTCCCTGTCACCATGTTCAGAAGCTGGTAATCCATGCACAACCTCATACTCCCATCTTCCTTCTTGGAAAAAAAGATTGGGGCTGCCCAGGGTGAAATGCTGGTTCTCACGAAACCCTTAACCTGCTATTCCTCCAGCTGCACCTTAAGCTCGCGAAGCTTTTCAGGAGCCATCCAATATGATGATGTGGAAATCGATGATGTCCTGGGGTGTAAGTCAATGTAGAAGTAAATTTCTCTATGGGGAGGTAACCCTAGAATATCTTCGGGAATGACATCCCCATACTCTACCACTACTACTGGAAACTGGGAGCTCACAACATCCAATGCTCCAAGGGAAAGGCTAGCCAACTCGTGAGAAATTGGTTGCACCCTCCTATGCATAAGCCCATTCTGCACTGTCTGGGTTTTCCTTTCTCCAACAAAGGAAAACCTCGTCCCATCACGGAAGACACACCGCACTATTCACCTAAAACAATCAATCATTGCATGGACTGAAGATAACCAACCCATACCGAGAATAACATCGTAAGACCATGATGCAACCACCATGTGGTTCTAACCAAAACTCTTTCCTCCATGGTTAATATAACACTATCTGAAAAGGTGCTTGATCGTCGAGTCTCATCTCGTAGGTGTCTCCATGCATAAGGATCGAGTTAACGGTTCTACCAGAATCATGGGGATTCATACAAGACATCTGGCTACGAAAGAATGGCTAGCACATATGTCTATATGTACAAATACTAATGTAGAAAATACATAGATCGTACCTTGAATAATCCCTGGAGTCCCTGGGCCATACACCTCCACTGCATCCAGTTGGCCCCGTCCCTATCCCCCACCTCCCTAAGCCTGGTGCGGACCTCCTGAGGGTGGTGGTGGAAGTAATTCATAACGTCTGCCACCAACCACAACTCTCCCTGCTCTTCTTCCACGTCTGCCTCATGGCGGGCCTGTCTACTCCACTCTCTGACTCTACCTTGGTGGCCCATCCACCACTTCACTGTCAGCAGCTTGACGGGTCGAACAATCTCTAGCGAGATGTCCTCTATCGTCGCACGCATAGAATCGCTTCTCCCTAGGCTGATTGGATCTAGCCTAAGAGCCATGGATTGTTGATCCCATGTCCTACGTCCTCCTATGAAATTTCCCACATCTATATCCTTGTGTCTGATGCCGGCTCCCTGCTGATGGTGTCTCTACACCTGTATGCCAGCTGTTGACTTTCGTCGGCTGTCTCTGCCCTGCCAAGAAGCTCTAGATCACCATGGACCGCTCGAGCACTCAAGCATAAGTCGATATTCATAGAGGCATGAAACTATCTCAGATATCCCATCGTAGAGATCGCATGAAGGACTGATCTCTGAAGTACTGATCCTTGACAATATCCATCGAGTACCGGGCGAGGTGGGTAAACCGGGATGAGTAGTCCGCCACTGTTAATCTACCCTACTAGAGCTGAATAATCTCTGGGATGGGAACATCTCTCAGAATAACTGGAGAGAACTCCTCTCTGAAGAGTCACTCAAACTCTGTCCATAAAAGAGCCTCCTCGTCCTGAGTCTATGTGGTCATACTCCTCCATCATTCCACCGTACCATAAAGAAGGCACGCTCCTAGGATCACCATCTAGTTTATTGGTGTCCTCACTAGATGGAAAACTCTGGTCACCGCCTCAAGCCAGTCCTCAGGAGCCTGAGGGTCGGGCATGCCTCAGAACCTGAGGGGTCTCTGTCTCTGGAACTCATGGATCGCGCTATGCCAATGCTCCTTTTTTGTCGGTACCACGGGTACCACGGGAAGCTCTACTAGTGGTATATCAGGTGACCCACCTGGTGGCAATGCTTGGGGAGCTGGTCCATGTATCAAAGCCTCTTCACTGAGGGGGTCATCCTTGTGGTCGTTCTGCTGAATCCTAGAAGGTATGCATTGTAGAGGCATCCTGTAATGAAACAAGATATACCATGGTCAATGAGTATATCTGGATAGATGATACAAAGGATACGTAAAACAAAAACCATTCCTATATGATCCATGTACCTTTATTTAATTTTTCCACAACCATTGTTTTTCTATACCATGTCGAAAAGAAGGTTATCAGAGTCTTGGTGTATGGATACATCGGACGCCGCACCAACCCTGGAGTCTCTGGCCTGAATTCCAAGCTTGAAACACTCAACACTGTTTCCCCAAACCCCTCTGACAGACTCTTGGTTCTAAGGTAGAGCCGACTCCCTCTGATACCACTCTGTCATGACCGGTCCTAGTGGGCCCTGCACCGCGACTCCCAAAGCCCGCCTCCAAGAGGCAAGGGGTTGGTGACTAGCACCGAGTAGGAATATTACTAACATGGGAGGCATTGCCTAAGTACTTGTACACATGCACACGTCTCCTAGCACACAAATGATGAAAATGTAAAAATAATCACTAATGAACCAAAATGCATGCATAAAACTAATCCCAACCAACATAGTACGATGGAAAGTAAAGTGCTAAAAGTAAACTGGGCCATAATACAAGCCCACCAAAACAAGAGTCTGAAAATTGCAATGTCCAACCTGTAAACACAAAAGGGACTGGGACTACGTCTTGTAGTCGTAGGAATGCCTCAGCTTGTAGGGAACTTAGAAATATCAGTCCTAACCTAGTCCGCCCAGGACTCTGTCAAACAGCAGCTCATCTGCACAGGACATGTCACGTCCGGGCAAAGCCCGTGTAGGGGTGAGTATAACAATACACAGTATAGGACCCCAAAAACCACAAAGCAATAGACAAAGTAAACATATGGTCAGCTAAAACTTATGTCTACAGAACATATGGAAATTGAAACACAAACCGGATATACTCAAAACCCAGACCCATGGTCTAGAGAGAAGTCACACAACCACATACCCACTCTAAGGATTCAGTTCAAAGATTTCCACAAAGTACTCGTTCCGGGAGAACACACTCCACGAGTCTGGTAGCTCTGATGATGTTTGTATGAGAGGTATTGTTCGTCGGGAAATGTCATGATAGGTAATTACACTCATTGTGGGAGACACACTATTATGTGGGAAATATCATGATAGATAGATGCACTCATTATGGGAGACACACTCCTGAGTGGAAAAGATCACGATACTCAGATGAGGATCACTTCCAGGGCCATGGCAGATACCGTGACTCATCCAGATTCACCAGCAAGGTAATTCACTAGGTAAGTAGATGATCAATGCCCGATAGGGTTGGTTATGCCGATGCCTGACTCTACCTAGGGTCAGGAATGGATATAAGATCTCACTCCAGGCCTCTAAGAGGGATGATGACTCTATCACAAATAGTCCTACTGAGGGGATCATACTCTTGTAGGAGTAAACGATGCATGACCTTCAGGGGAACGAGAATAAGGGGCACTAACGCAAATTAATGATGTCAAAGATACGATGACCAAGAATAAGTTGTCATTTTACAAAAAATTAGATGGCGTGTAGAAAAGTTGCACGCCGTGTTGTCTGACCCCCGGGTACTGCTCGTGTACAATGACCCAAGTCATAAGGCTGGTCGTGTAGAAAAGTGATTACATTACATGTAGTTCGGTGTACACGTCGTGTCCGAGTGACTGGGGTTTGCTCCGTGTACACTGGACATGTGCCCGTACACGGTCTTCAACCAGTGTATTGTAACCCGTGTAATCGGTACATGGGGTGACCCGCATTGCTGGCCTCGCCTGGTCATGTGAGGGAGTGCACAGTCATGTACTCCACCCCGTGTTCGTGTACCCTGTAGAAACACACCGAGTCCTGCATATCCACCTCCTCCATGATGTACACGCCGTGTTCTGAAGTCGTGTATGTCATCTCTTGTCCGTGTACTTCCCAAAATACACAATGAGCTACAGGGAAAGTCCAACACGCCGTGTGACCAAGCTTGCATGTCGTGTTATTCCTCTATGACCCACGAAACCCTAGAAACCACCACTAATACTACATGGTGTGTTCTTCGGAAGTACACGCCATGTATTCTGGAAACTTCCCGAAATGTGGACCTCTGCCGTCGTGCCTTTGGTGATGATTTGTTCATTAATCCAGTCGTTCGATCATCATGGAACTCCCGGGTTTTGGTCACCCTGACACCACAAAGCCACTTTCGTTGTTTTCAAACCTCCGATCGACCCCCAAAAAAAGGTTTTGATCTTCCCGCGTGAAAAATGCTCAAAGAATGGCCTCTTCCGATCTGAGCCATTTTTTCATCTGTCATGGTGGTCGCACCTCCTTTGGTTCGTTGCGATGTCGGATCTCCAGTTTGGGATCATTGTGTTGCAAGATGGGTGTGCAACGATCCGTTTTTCATCTCCCCGAGATTAATGCAAAGAACGCGCAAGAAAGACAGGGGGAAGGAAAACCAATCGAACAAGTTTGAGGAACGAACCTCCACCTTCGTTCGTCATGGCATTGATCTTCTCCCGTTAATTGGATTAAACAGAAGAGAAATCAACATAAAAAATAAACATGGATTAATTCCCCATAATCAACCCAAAGAAATCCCTCCCACAAGAATGTATGAATCCGCGGATCAACATGTTCATGGTTAATCTATGTTCGTCGTTTAAATTCAAAAATACGGAAAGAGGAATGAAAGAACAACCCCTACCTTTAAGAATAGATCGATCATTGACGAAAGGGTCGCATTTCCATCATCATCGAGATCCTTCAACTTCGTTGGCACAAATATTCTCCACTTCTAACCGTCGTCGTTCATCACTGAGAGTTTTCTCCAACACTCCATGGATCCTCCAGAGATTTCTCTTTCAATCATCGCCAATGAGGAAAAATTCAGTTATCCTAATAAAAGGGAAACATATTTGGCATCCCATCATGCTACAACATTAATGGGTTAGTGTTCCTATTTCAGATTCATTATGACATGACATTAATGAATGAAAAAAGATTCTCTGTCACTTCACTGCAGTGAATATTTCCAAAAAGAAATAAAATAATCATTAAAAATTTATTTTATTTTATTTTTCATAAAAATTATGAAAATAAACATTATCCCTCGACCTGCACCGGTCATATTTAGGCTCATTCTTAGGTAAATTCATCGTCCCAGACACAACGATGCCCTCAGATTTATAATCCGGGCATCCTCTTGGAAGCTGCCCTGGCCACACACAAGTACCGACACACTTAACTTAGAAAAAGTTCAAAACACCGTTCTGGGGTCACTGGGCCTTGGAATGATGTGTTGTCTTTGGGCCCAGTCTCTAAATAATTCCATATAAAAATACACAGAAAAAACCGAGACATTATAGTATCCAAAATATTCACATAGTTAAGAACTCTAGAAATAGCCCCCAGCTCTAAGCTAGTAATGTCTTGATCAATTCGAAAATCCCTAAAATAAACCTATAATTATATATATATATATATATCTTTTTATGTGTGAGAGATAGAATACATAAATACTTAGTAAAATACTCCTCATTAACACTCATATATATCACGGAATAAGCATAAAAATACCCTAGTGAATAAAAAACCTACAAGAACCTATCCTATAAACTAACAAGCATCCTCACAATGGATGGATCACAAATTATCATATCCAAGTTTAATAAAATAACATCAAAGAATATATAGAAAAGGTGTACCTCGTACCACTTACTCACTAGTTGGTATCTCTCATTCCCTAATAGAATATGTCATGATCCTATCATCCATTCTAAAATCATCATAAACAAAAAAAATTATTGAATATCACATTGACACATTATAATAACATGACCATGTATCCATATCCACATAAATAATATCCACATCATAATCACTCATCAATTTCTATCATAATAGGTTAGGGGGAACATAAATCAACCAACATCATGGACACCATATTCTATCAATCTCCCCTAGTATATATCACCTAACCACACCAACATCATCAAATAAATTTCGCATTCCATTTATAGAAACACATCCCATGTGTATAAATCAATATCTCTCACAATCATAAATCATTCCAAAGGGAGAGAAAGGAAGAAAAATTACCTTACCATCCACTCTCTCGCCAATATGAATGTTCTTTTATGAAACTCATAACACAAAATATATTGGTTTTAATAAGAATTCCTAAATTAGGTGGGGTGTTTATGAATACATAAGAAAAAACATAATATTTTACATGAACATGCTTACCCAACCTCATAGGTACAAACAAAAAAATCACTATAAAATATAAAAAAACCTCCATTTCCCCACAACCATCTACTAAAAATTGATAACATATCAATCTCATCAATCAGAACAATTGTCCATACAAAATGGCCACAAATATGCCTTAAAATTTACTATTTAATCACATATTCAATAAATTATAGACTTATCCTTTACAATTCATTATGTTATTCATTAAAAATTTAAGAAAACACCATTCTTTATTATTTATGCACATTTATTTTTAATCATTTATTACTTATTTCAGGTATAAAAATTTCATTAAACTATATTGTTTATTAAATTTCCATACACACCTACTACCATATTTTAAATAATTATTCACATTATATACCCACTGGGAAACTATAACACCACCCCACATCCTGAAAACAACCTCTATAATAACTTATGTTTATCTCATTGAAATATCATCCATATCTTCTTAACCACCACACAACAACAACCATTTATTCCCATTCCAATTTTGGGAGCCATTATAGCCTTACTATCAGTCACATACCAACACCAAAAACATCAACCATAACACCTCTATGCACAAAAAAAATCCCAAAAATAGTAGAAACCATTTCTAAAGCATATAATAGGTTTCTTGGAATAAATTTATACCTAAATTTCCAATTAAAAAATTCTTATGCATTGAATCAATAACACTAAACATTGTGTTATCACAAAAAAAATTGATTTAAAATAACTAGTTTATTTCCATTTATACATAATTAATAATTTATGATGGGTTATCTCTCTAAACCCTGAGAAATCAGACCCAAATCTCATCAGTAATAACAATTCTTAGAAGCAGTAGTAAAATTCCCTCAATCACATAGGAAATATCACTAAAATAATAAAACACATGTGATTAACCCCTTTATATATATTTTATTCTTATTTCAATTAATTATCATCCCATATTAAGGATATGAGAAATTGATCAAGAGGTAATGAAAAGAAACACACCCCATATAAACACCGGTCAATATCCTAAAACCAAAAGAAAAAGGGTACCAAGGATTACGTAAATATCACAATGTCAAAACCATTTACTGACTATGGTTCCATATAAAACAATCTATACTTATTGAGTTTATAGGAAATATTAATTTTATACATCAACAAATAAAATATAGTTCCACAATATATAAGATCATTATCACATCACGTGTATGAAATATTGATTGAAATCATGAGATCCATGTCATAAACTTCTCCACATACATTCATTTAAGGACTTTATGAATTTATAAATTTTAAATGACCAATTAATGGACACATTGTTACCATAGATCCATAGTGTTGCATGACGCCTAACATAAACCCAAAAATTAGACTCCCATGCTTCACAAAATGGTATCTAAAGTCACACATTGAAGTTAATTTTTCAATATCCACACAAACAACATAACACACCACTCTACTGTGACTAAAACCATCCTATCAGGAATATAAATTTTTCAAAATAATTTAATAATATTTTTAAATCAAAATGTAGGATTATCCTTTGAAACATAGGGTTTCCCCCTTCACCAAAAATTATTCATCGAACCCACATTCAAAAACTAAATTCTATCATTTTATTACTAAGATCCTAGTGACAAATCATTATATCACTATCTATCCTCTAGAGTCAGGAATATTTATCTACATTGTGACGCATTATCTAAAGATCAACCCCTTTGAAGAAGTCAACCTCTCATTCCATGTCATCGATTGATAGAATGAATCCTACCACCCCTTGTAGAAAATTAATTTCCAATAACATGTGTCCCTCTATTTAATATCCTCCCATAACCAATAAGAAAAAAATATACAATTAATTTTTTCAAAAAGATTGGGGTTATCATATCAAATAACCATAAAATAAATCTCATAACTAAAAAACAAAACCGAAGGAAAAAAATAAAAATCTCTACTAGCTAACCCCCTTTGAGGGAAAAATATTAAATAAAATAGAGCCATTACTAAAACATAAAACAGATCCAGAAGAATTTTTCAAAAAATAGATATTGACACTCATCTCATTTAATTAAACACAAAATTAAAAATAATAATTACCAAAAAATTCATAAAATGGTTTCAATTTATAATTTTGAAACTCGAACTCAATTTCCCATGAATATTGTTTTATCCCATTAATGACTTCATAGATTATGAACAAAAGGGATCGATCATATATAATTAAACCACACTTGAAGATCATGGATCTTAAATAGATTATCCACACATATTTATCCATCCTCTATATACAAATCCTCCCAACAAATGATATGAAAATCTTTGTGATGATACTGATAATGATGACACATGGAGAAATCATATAACTGGTCTAACTATAGTAGAAGATCTAAATGATATGCAACCTTCTTGATGTTCCGCAATACCTAAAATGGTCCAATGAAGTAAGGGATAATTTATACATTTTTCTAATCCTATAATTACCATGGTTATGGTAAATCATCAAGAATACATTACCAACAACCAAGAAATCCAATGGGCTCCACCTCAAATCCCCATAACACTTTTTATTGACTTGTACAAAATATTTATGCTCTAAAATCATCAAAACCTTCTAAATCATTCTATGAAATGTAACTTATTCAATGAAATCTAACGCTCTATTTTTATCCATCGAAATAGATATCTAAAAGGTATTCCATAAAATTCATTGAAATTGGCCATTACATTGGATGAGTGGTAGTTTTTTTATAAAATAATTTTACTGGTGTTCATTGTTACACTAAAGATGCACAAAAATAAACAAGACGGACCCATAGAATATCCTCTGGTGTCAGAATGGATTAATCTATCTACTCATCATATTTAGTATAAAAAGTAAAACTAATATACAACTAATAATTTAATTCTCCATGAAGGATTTTTAAGACTCATGAAGTAAAATGATAGTCCCAATTAGAGATAATGTTAATCAATACAGTATAAATACTCACTACCTTGTCTATATACTTTCTGTATAAAACATCCATAAGTCTCAAGTCCATATTCATCAATAAGTTAGATGACTTTATCAAAGGATCCAAAACAACCTAAATATCATCTCATACTCTTTAGGATCATGGTAAACTATAGTAAAATCCATCAAGAATACTCCCACCTATACTCAAGTACATATAATGGATACCATAACCCACTTGGAACATTGTTATTTTCCTCACCTATTAATAGATTAGTAAAAATGATAAAAAAAACCTCACTAAACAACTTTATCCCTGGACACTAATGATAAATCAACAATGCATGGTATCTCTTGGAAATATCTACACCACTTTCAATGTCGAGCTTTGTAACTCTTCCAGAACCTTCATGAAGATCACGGATGTAATAAAATGTCTCACTAGAAAAATATCCAGTGCTGAATGTCCTCCAAATATCCCTCTAGAGAATCACTTTAAAAGGCATGACTTATATCGCATATACCTCTATGTCTCTCCACTGAGACCCCTTTACCAACAAAATCGATGATGGTTATACTCAAATTTCATATAAGAAACCTCTACTATGAGCCTCCCTTATACAATATTACATCACTAAAAGATACTACATAACCCAATGAGATTATCTAGAATCCTGAAATAAACCTCTCATGAATCATACCCAGAAAATATACAACCAAATTCCATTTATATGGGGTATAAGGGAACTAAAAGTCATAAAAATCATTAATTAAACATTTAATAAATAATGAAAATTTAGATCCCATCATGATAAAATATAGAATAAGGACATGTTATATTTCATGACCATAGAGATCTCACTAATGAGGTACTTCCACTACAGATTTAGTGAAAACTAAAATTCTACTCACCTGAGGCCATGAGTCAAATAGTTAAAATCTTGGAGACATAGTGACTTCAACAAATATTAAATCACCACCATCTTCCACATTATAATGAAACCCGATCCAATAAAATATCTGTTAAAAACATTCTTGATAATTACTCCCTCTTATGATAGTTGAATAATTGGAGCACTGATCAACCTCACCTTCTAGTAGTAAAATGTTACCTAACATTGATCATTCTATAGAATTCATGGTCATTCCTTGTATAAGAAGTCGATGAGGATGCAATCTAATAGAATTAGAATATGATCCTCTGATAATAGTCCATAAGATCAAACATTATATAGACTTGAAAACATCTATTGGTGATGAACAAGAAAAAAATATATCAATATTCAAATGAACAACTTTTTCTCCATGCTGGACACAACATACATGAGAAAATGAAACTCCCACATCCAATAAGTTTACATGGAAAATATCCCATGTAGTTTAGGGTGACAAAGTTTCTATAAAGTATCCTTGAGTTTACTGACACTCTACTTATATACCTCAAGTATATGATAATATCCTCAATGGGAAATCACATGAACTAATATAAGAACACATAAAACACAGAGTTCGTCAATCCCATGGTACAAATTGGGTTATTCATGACATAGAATATTGTAACCACAATCTCAATGGACTAATAATTTCATCATAATTTATCCTTTAGGATATATCCCTATTTCAACCTCATATAATTACATATAGAACAAAGGTAAATCATTAAAATTCAACTATCACCCACCAACTAATCATAAAATAATATAATCTACGAATGGGATGATGATTGTTTATTAGAACCTAATTTATTAATATACAGTCTATATATAGGCTCAAATCACCATATATATTCATGGTGAATAATAATGGGGTACCCCATGGAGACACATTGGGAAGGACAGAACCCTTATGCATCATGTCATCAATCTTAATCCTTAACTCACATAGATCAAAATGTTTCATCAATTAAAGATCCCTTGAAATCATAGTCGCCTTTTTGAAACTCTATCCAAAATTAGAAATCATGTCATGGTGGTTGAATCACAACCTCCTCAAGTAAAACAATCTAAAACTCCAAAATGATTCTATGAAACTCATAAAACAGTTGCCTCAGTTGAATATGGTGATAATGTTTCAATATGTGATAATAACATCTCAAATAACCTATAACCCATCTGAAAATACTAGTTTGAAATTATTATTATACACTTTTCATCCCATTAATGAACACAACTCTCAAATTGAATCAATCAATGACCGTAGCCATGGAATAAAACCAGATGATGAAAAGAGTGAAATGACCTATGTTTTTTGATCGAAAATTATTGTCATTATTTTTATTATTATCATTTATTTATATAATTTTTTATAATGTATTTTTAGTCTTTCAAATATATTAAAACATGTTTATAAAATTCTCCATTATATATTTTGACAAAACTAATAACAATTAATTCATTCATAAGTGGGAAATTGGAAAAAAAATGAACATAAAACATGGTACTAAATATAATGGATTATTATTAAATAGGGATACAATAGATTAATTTAAATTGTATACATCAATAGGGTATAATAAATATAATAAACTAAAATCTTACTATCTTTTATATCTATTAGATCATCTTTAACAATGAAAATAAATAACATGAAATAACAATTATTCTTTTTGAAGTGACTGTAATATGAATGAATGATTTCGTAATTATATATATAGGGTTGAAATAAGTTTGATGAAAATATGTTGTTAAAAAATATAAACGTTGAAAATATGGCCTTTTTATATATAATCAATAGTTATACTACAATATTGTATTAATAAGTAGTAAAATTAAAAAATTATATCTCATAAAAAACAAAAAATATCATTTTTTATTAATAAAAATTATATTTATTCGTGGTATATATATTTTAATATTCTTAATAAAATATGATATGATAAAATTCAAATATATATTGTAAGATCAACTGAATTGTAAAAATAAAATTTTTCATATTGACATGTAATTTTAATGGTATTTATAAATGTATAATTTTTAATATCCATGTACATAAAAAGAATAGTTTTTTCTATATCATATACAACATCAAATACCAAGATTAACATAACCATGAAGAATTATTATCTAACTATACTAATTATAAACTAACTATTGAATTAGTATATATTAATAGGAATAACCACACACACACAGACACACACACACACATATATATATCATAAACCAAAAAAATATTTATCAATTATTAGTAAATGAACACTTATTATAAAGTCATTTTATACGTAAAAAATATGTTTTCTTCAGAAATGATTTTTTGGAGAAAATAATAGAATTAAATTTTCTCACATTTAGAATATTTTTCTGATAAAATGAACTTAATTTTTAAATTGATCATATCAATATAATGTTGGGGTGATTTTTTGGTATTTTTGTGAAATTTTTTATTTTACAATGAATAATGACATATACTAATTTTAATTGAAAACTATACTTTTTTTAAAGATTATTAAAAGTTTAATTTTATTGATTAAATTTAAAATTAGATCTCTTATATTATAGATAACCCATTTATATTCATTTGAGTCAATTTTATGGTATAAATTGGTATAAAAATATTATTTTTAAAAATGCATTTCTAGAAACCATTTTTCGTTATTTTTTGCGATTTTATGTTAAATTTATTTAAAGAACTTCTTGAAATGGAATCTAGAAAAATTGATATCATATTTAAATTAGTAGGTTTGAATTTGAGATATAGTTCCATTTTACTTCAATTTATTATGAATTGTAACAATAATAAATAGCTTCCTCCACGAACAGGGTAAATTGGGTAATTAATTTCTATATCTACATGAATGGTCTAAAAAATGACCCACTATTTCCATGAATAGTTTGATTAATTTTTATATCTATATATTTTTTTGATTAATCTATATATATATATATATATATATATTTAATATATATGATATTTATATCTTTATTAAAATTTTATAATTTATGGAACCATAATGAATATACTAGCAATGGAACTACCAAATGAAAACTTATAAGAAAAATAAAGTTGTTACCAGCCAAAATAATGATAATAATAGAGTATTGCTAACAAGTAGGTGATAAATTGTCATAAATGGTTCATATATTATATTACAAATAAGTATATGGTTATGTTATGTTGTTATAATAAATAAAAATTTATTATTACGTAGGATAAATCATACTAGACAAAAGGGAAATATGATGTAAGGGATTCCATCTCAATTTCCACTCCATTGAGACACATATAGAATTGGGATCCTATTGAATTTTATTTTATGAATATACTATATATTGAGTTATTTGAAAATAATATATGTTTTTTAATAATTATTACTAATTCAATTCATGTTACTCTTTCCAAATTTATGGTTAAAATAAAATTTGTTCATATTTAAAATTTTAATTTGGTGTATTTTTCCATCATATACAATTTTTAAAAAAACATTCAATTGTCCTTTTTGTTAATTAAATTAGTTAATAAGGATTTTTTAAACTGTCTTTAAATTTTTACATGGTTTTAACGGAATATTTATATCGTTTTATGAAAATTTCATTTTCATCTTTGTTAATCAAAAGTCAAAATGAATGTTTTATTTTAACTAAAACGGCCTTAACAGAAATTCCCAACACCATATCAGTTTTATACCCTCTAAATTATTTTAATAGTTTTTACTGATTTTGAAGAGGAAACTCTTTATGAAAAACTTATTTAAAATATTTCTTTTCAATTTTCAACAATTCATTATAATAATTGATTTTACACCATTTATGGATATTTTAAATTCTTATTCCATATTTCATTTTGATATAGGGTGTTTTATTATGAAAATTATTTTATTAATTAGGGAAAATGTGATTAGCCTATATTCCATACATAATAAGGGTCTTTTTTTATAATAAAATTGTTCGTGAATTATATAAATAATTTTATATATGTGGAATGTAGTGGAAATTCAGTGATTGGTGGAGCCCAGAATTATATAGCCCATCGATAAGTCGATAAGCCTCATGAGACAAATCAATAAACTAACATTATAAGTGTTTTTGGTGTTTTCCTACCCATATAATAAATAGACATGGAATATGGATTTAATATTATAGATATCATGATGTCATAGATCATAAAAACTAATAGTTTGCATTTCCTTCTGTGAGAATTTAGTTAATATTATTATCCTTACAATTAATGAATTGATATTAATTAATGATGCATTTCATGGTCAATTTATTTTTTAAATGGAATGGTTTTTTATTTATTTACCTTTTCATATTGATTATACATTATTTTTATCATAATCTCTTCCACCGCATGTAACCATTGCTGAGCATCTAAGCTCACTATTTTATTTTTTTCCCCAGGATATGAAGAATGATATTATAAATATTTAGGATTAGATAATTATTTTATTCTTGGTATTTTACATTTCCAATGTAATATAATATTCATATATATATATATATAAGTTTCTTCAGTACTACTAAACTATTTGGTCCTTTGGAATGTGATTACATATATCTACTAACAATTTGATGGAGAAGACATCATTTCTAGGTTACGGATTTAGGGTTATCATAGATAGTGTCAATGGAAGCTTAGTAGAAACCATGAGAACTAGATTTTAAATAAACATAACTAAAATGATAATCTTGATAATACCTTATGGTATTTGATAACCTTTACCATTATTGTGATTTTAATTTATAGATCAATATTCATGATTATAATGAGATAACATATTTTCTACTATTATTCTATGATGGTATCTAATGGGATAAATAGAATCAAAACCTTTATAAAATATTGATATTACCCTACAAAGAAAGTCAATATAGCTAGAAATGGATCTGAAAAGATCATGACAATAATAGGGTTTTTTACTGAGGCTGTAAAGAAAAAGCATTCCTGATTGGAGAAATTTTTTTTCCACAATATGATTATCCAATTTTGGATTATTTAATATGGAAGAATAATCTATGTTTTAGTATAACTAGTAATATAATGCATGTGGAGTAATGGATTGAGTCCCTTGAAAATATATTTCTAGCTATAGGATGTTAAAAAAATTGAAAAGGTCATTCTAAAAGTGTTTTATTTGAAATGATATATGGATCAATGGTGTTCATTGATCCAAAATACAAAAGAGGATAAAGATATATAAAAAATTTAATGGAGAGGTTTTCATTGTGAAATGCTTTCCTTATGAACAATGACCTAAAACTGAGAGGAATTACCCCACTTAAATGTAGAAGGAAGAATAAACTTTTGTAGGGTATGAGGCTAAATTTATAAGATATTATTGGTATGCCTTAGAATACATGAATAATTTAGAAATAAATAATAACCATTTATTTGATGGGATTTATATAAGACATTGATGGGAACTAGTTTCTCAAAAAAATTCCTCCTAAGATGAAATAGTATAAAGTGTTATTAATATGGAGATGGAATTAATTATATCATATATATTCAAGAAAAATATTGTAAAAAAATTATGCATGAACACTAAGAAAAATTGAAGGATTTAATGAATAAGAGGACCAAGAAATTTACATTATTTGAAAATTTTGGAAATAAACATCAAATACAATGCTTGAAGGGTATGGGATTTTTTATAATTATGGAGAAAAGGGTAATCTGGATAATAAATGTAATGGGGAAAAGGATACCACTACTATCTAGTGTTTAAAATATAATAAGATATAGAATTACTCAAACTAATTTACCAATCATCAAAGGAATATAACATTAAAAAGTCCAAGGGGAGGAGGGAAAGCTAATGAAATTATTATAGCAAAGAATAAAGCTCCCAATGATGTTGAGTCATATAATTTAATCACTGTTTCATATTTTTTTAAATTATTTATTTGATTCCGGATCTTCACAAAAATTTAAATCTACCATATTCCCAAATAAAATTATATATTTCCTTATCACCTAATGAATTCTATTATCAATTAATACTCCTAATTGAAATCTACTCAAAATAAGGATGTATCAATAAGTTCTCATTATGACACATAAGCATGGCCTATTTTTAAAATGCTTGTAATTCAAATGTTATATTTTTATATAATCCTTGGTATGTATTTTCTATCAAAATATAATTAAAATATTGATTGAGAATATAAGTATATTATGAATCTTAAAGTGGATATATAATTTCTAATCATTATAGGGGATACTTCATCATCTCGTTCATGTCGAGATCCACCCCCAATAGCTTTTTTGAATGAGATGATTAGGAAATAAGAGAATACGAAATCTATAGATGAAAATGGTGATCTTAGAATTGATATTGTGTATATTTTACTAGAATACGTTGATGTTTTTTCTAAGGAACTACCTAGAAATCCACTAGAGAACGAAGTTGATTTTTTTGTTGATTTAATCCTTAATGAAAGACGTGTGTAAATTATTCCCTATAGAATTTCCACTATTGAATTAGTAGAGATAAATAAAAATATATATAAGTTCTGTGGTAAGGTATTTATACACCCTCAAGTTTCACCTTTGGGATCCCATATTCTGCTTGTTAAGAATAATTATCTATAAGGTCAAAAATTAAATATAAGAAAATTAATTCTATTAGGATAAAGAAAAAGTATACTCTACCTCGCATTGATGATTTATTGAATTAACATCATAGAGATGAATATTTTTAAAATAATAACATTCATTCTAGTTGTAATCCAATGAGATTAAATGAAAAATAAATTTCAAAGGTAACATTTAAAATTTTGTACAAACATTATGTTTTTACAATAATTCCACGTTGATTTGCTAATGCACCCTATGTTTTTATGGATCTCATGAATACAGTATTTAGGGAATATATTGATTTTTTTTAATTTATTAACGATATAGTGTAGTACTTAAAAATATATTAGGATTATGAGAATTACATTTGGATCATTCTTGAGACTTTGTAAAGAATATGCTTATGTGAAATTTAGAAAATGAATATTCAATAATGAAAAATATTATTTTCCTATACATGTTTTCTATAAGGTTGGAATATCAGTTCATCCTATCAAGACAATGTTCTTCAAAGAATGGCCTTCTATATTAAACATAACTGATGTATTTACTTTCACTTGTCCTATAGCTCACTATAAGAAATTTGTTCAATTTTTTTTTGAAAATGGATATCTTGTTAACCAATCTCAAACATCATGGGTTCATGATTATATGGAAAAAGGAATTAGAATAATGTTTTATGGAATTGAATAGATGATTATTCAGTGATCAAATTTTGACTCTATAATCAAGAAATGATGGATTTGTGATATATATTGATGCATAAAATAAAATAATTTGTTGTGTCCTCATCCAGAATGATAAATTTATTTCCTATACATCAAATAAGTTAAAAAATCATGAATAGAACTATTTAACTCATGATATTGAGTTTTAATCCATAATCATTTCTTTGAATATATGGATAAATTATATCTAAATTGAAATATGTGAGAAATAAATAGATCATTAGGGTCTAAATTTAATCCTTTAATAAAAATAACTCAACATGAGGAAAATAATATTCCTTGACCTAATCAAGGCTTTTGATTACTTAATACACTACCACTTAGTGATCGAATATAAGGTAGAGGATTTTTTGAGTAGGAAAGATCATGGATTCCTAACCAAAATAATGATATATATGTATCTTATGTATATGGATTTAGTAAAGATATATCTGGGAATTATTTTTAAAGGGGAAACCAAAATACATTTTCAAATGATTTTTAAAGCATAATTATTGTAAAATATAAAAAAAATTGTTATCATGGTGGTGATGATTTTCATAAATTAAAGTTATTGATGATAGTAAATTGGTAAAATAATGTATAAATATGTTATTCTGAAATTTGGAAAGAGGTAATGTGTTCTATATATACCTAAGTTAAAAAGAGAATTATTATATTATTCACATATCTCGCAATTTTCTTCTCACCTTGGTAGAACTAGGATTAAAAGGGATTTATATAAACATTTTTTTTATAATATAAAGTGGGAAGGTTTGGAAAATGTGTCTAGATGTTTGGTTTTCCAATAAATGAAGGCTGAGAGATAGAAACCTAATGTATTCATTCTACCACTTCACATTACCATTTGTAAATTGTATTACATAACTTTTGAATTTGTAAAAAGATTACCAAGGACTCCTAGATATAAAGGTTTAATATGGGTTATTTTCAATCACCTTACAATATATTCACGCCTACCAACTATAAAATAATATTTTTCTGTTGAGTGCCTCCTGAAGCTCCCTATTGATGATGTTTTTAGACTTCATGGTGTACCTCTTTCAATTTTTTATGTTCACCATCCCTGATTTACATCAAAATTATAGTAAATTATTTAGGAGGATCTTGATGCAGAGCTTTATTTGAACAGCTCTTATTATCATCAAATTGATGGGATTTCTAAAAAGAATATTCAAATATTGTGAAACAGGTTAAGATAATTCTCACATGAATATCGAGGTATGTGGAATCAGTAATTATATATATATTAGAGTTTTCCTATAAAAATTGATTCCATTCAAGTATCCAAATGTCATAGCATGAAAGATTATAAAGAAACATTGTCACACTCCAACATATTGGAATTAAGTTGGTGAAATAAATATTTTGGGCACCAAATATTTTGATGAGATAATGATATATTTTAAGTCTATTCAGGCTCGTATAGGAGAGGACAACTACGAAAAAAACATTATGCCTAAAACTAAAGAAATGATTTGGAATTTCAAGTGATAGATTATGATTTCTTGAAATTATATACATGGAAGGGTGTGAAAATATTATTTTTAATAAGGGAAAAAATTTCCCCTGGAATATCATAACATTTGAAATTATATAAAGAATTTGAATTGCATCTCAGTGATTGGAAATCCCCCCAATCCTCTCTATTGTGCATGATGATTTCTATATCTCGTTGTAAAGATAATATATGTTAGAACCAACACATCTAATCACCCATAATGAAATAGAACTATGACATGGTCTATAATACTATAAAGAACCTTTATATATTCTTGGGAATTGAGAGAAAGTGATGAGGAATTAGATAACATGACTGGTTACGGAATCATAGAGGAATTATAAAATAGAAGAAGCAACGTCGGAACGTGAGGATATTCTGACGAAGAAATAACCAAATTTATTTATAAGTTAATATCCATGAAAATTTCAAAGAAATTTTTTTTTAATTTTTTAAATTTTAATATCTTGTGACATTAATAGAATAATTTTTTTGATAGTGTATATAACAGGGAATGTGAAGCTTATGCAAACCAAAACAGTTATTATTTAAATATGGTTGTTATAATGTTGATGTTGAATTTGTGGATATAAAAACAATAATAAAATTATGAAATATATATAAATATCATAATCCGTAATTGTTTTGATTAATTATAAGGAAAGAAACACTCAAATTTTAGTAATGTAATTTCATTGATCAAAAATATTTTTTCTTCAAAAAAAATTTATTTACAAATATGCTTTCTTCTACAATGATTTTTTATAAGAAAATAAGATAATTAATTTTTAAATTTTTTATAAAATTTATTAATTAAAATTAAATTAATTTTTTAAATCATCATATAAAAATTTTCTTTTTTTTAATTCTAAGTATTTTTCTAAAAAGTTTGATTTTCCAGTGAATAGTGAAAATACCTCTTCTTATTGAAAACATTATTTTTGTTTAATTAATATAATAACATACATTTTATTTGTATCAATATAAAATTAGATCTACTATATTATAAAGAACTCTATTTTTTTATCAATTTCATGTTAGAATTCTATATAAAAATAGTTTTATAATTAAAAGGCATTTTTTTGGAAAACATTTTTTGCTTCATTTGGTGTCGTTATCTTAAATTAATTTCTAACACTTCTATGAATTTATTATTAGAAAATAGATATAATATATCTAATTAAGCAGTCAAAATGTATTATATAGTTTTCTTTTATTTATTATCATTATGAATAATAACCATTGTAATTTATTATTACCCCTGTAAGGCTATATTTGGAAATTTAGGTTTAAAAATTTTGATAAAGATAAAAAAAATGACCCTATCACTTACCTTAATTATATTTCATGAGTATATGTCATTCATAAACTTCTAAATGCCAAATATATGACATTTTTTCAAATTGACCACAATTTTGACCTTTATAATATTTAAGTGAGGGATAAAGACAAAAAGTACGCTTTTCTTCATTTAATATATTTAATATTTTATGATAGTTATATATAATAATTATGTTCAATTATAATTATTTATTTTAGAAATAAATGATTTTTTATTTTGGTAATTTATTTATAATTTTTATTTATTAAATAATTTCTGTAAATGATTGTCCAATGCTAACATAAAATTTATTTTTTTAATAAAAATATAAAATAAATAATTTTAAAATTATTAAATTTAATATAATTTAAAATAATTTATGTCTTCCAAAAAATAGAAAAATATAACATGTTTGTGATGTGTTAAAATATTATATATGAATTCCAACTTTTTCTAAATGTATTTAATGTCATATTAAATTGATAGTGTAAAAAATGATATTAATGATATTTTGTAACAAATAATTATTTATTAATTTATTTGAAAATAATAAAAAATCAAATATTTATCCAAATGAATGGCATACAGTTTTAATCATCAATCATGGTCCATTTATAGATTATTCTCATTTTATAGTAACATTATTAACCATTCAACTGTAAAAACCATTAATAATATTGTAATTATCAAATGGGTAAATGGGGGGGTTAAAACTAAATGATGAGGGAGAAAACATACCCAAAACATTCCCAAATTTTATTAGATAACATAAGTTATAATTATCCACATATTTCATTCAAATAATTCTAATTTTGAGCCATTAGGTCAAAAAAATAATTTATATTAAATTAATACGTCATTCAATTGAAAAAATGCTCCTCTCATCAATTATAAAAGAAAACATAACCTTTATCTTTTTTAAACCACTTTCAATCATTTAGCTTACCCAAACTCTAAAAAATCATCTTCCAAACATCCTTATATAGGTTTCATATGTTTTTTACCTTCTAAAATACCTATAAAATGTCTCTTCAAAAGAGATATTAATGAAATTCACCAAAGATGATGTAATCATCATTACCAAACCTTTCAAGTTTATTTGTTTAAATATTTATTCTTAACTTATTCTACACTTCCAAAAATATTAAATTTATTATCATAAATATAATGATATTTTATTATCATGTTTTGATTACCTGTAATATCTTGTTCCCTTTCTGTTAAGAATGTATTAAACCTTTTCATGTTTTTCCTTTTTTTGTTGTCTGGGTAGGACCGATAAGTTATTGGGAGGATGCATATAATGGAAAAGTTAGATATTTGTTGGATTCTAAACATAAGACCTATTATTTATATAGCCTTCAGGGGATTTACATTTTATTTAATTTAGTTACATGACATAACAATTCTAAAATATTGATTAATATGTTTTTGAAAAAGGTGACAGGGTTTTAGGAAATTATGTGATTTATCAATTACATGACGTGAAATTGGGATACATGTCGTGTAATTTTATGAGTGTTTTTTCTAAATAGATCTATTAGTAGATAAATATATTTAATCCTTTTTATAAATACTTTATCTTAGTCCAAGATTCATCCCCATGAGATATTTGGGCCATCAAAGCATTCTGAATCATTTTGTTCAAAAATTGAATGTTGATGTGATTGCGGTGTGGCTTTACGGGTAAGAGTTCTCTCTGTCTCTCCATCTCTTTCTCATTACCTTATTAAATTTTGATATATCTTATTGGGATTTATGAATATAAACTCTATTTTTTTAATCTTATTTCAATCCTGATATCCTAGATCTTATAAACCTATATTTTTATTGGTGGGTTTCATTGTTGTCTTTGTGTTTTAGTGGAAAAGGTAGGAGGTTCCATTATGATAGCCAAATTTGATTAGCCTTTAATTTGTTAATATAAATTACATATTTTGATTTAAAATTAACTAATGGAAAATAGTTTTAATTGGTTTATTGAAACCCCAATTCCATTTAATTGAAGGATTTTAATGTGAGATTAGATTTTTGGCATAAAATTGGGGAAAAACTCCAATTCCATTCAATCATAGTGTGTTGTGAAATTGGATGGACTTTATGAAATTTAATTATGGTATTTAAATTTTAAAATTGATTTGATGAAATTTATTCCAACACGGTATTTGATAAAAATGGATAAAAATTATTTTGATAAAAACTCATTGGTTTTATCATAAAAACCCATGGATTGATTAAAATCCCATTTTGGGTTTTAAATGGACATTTAGCACTTTTAAAATTGGAGAATGAGATTATGGGTATTTTAAATAATTTTAAAATATATTTCCCATCATTGTTTATATTATAGAACATTAAAGCCTAGGTAGTTATTGATATATTGAGATAACACTCTTTTGAAAATTTATAACTAAAACAAAACATAATGAAGTAGGTTAAATCTTCAATGGTATAGGGATGAGTCACCTTTGGATAGTTTCATATGGATTTGAGTATACACATATTTTCATGATCACCTCTATGTGTGTGAGGATCCTCTATCTTGGAACTATCATACAATTTGGAAGATCACCGTGTTGCTCATTTTATTATATTTGAGATATAAAAGTGTGACAATTATTGTCATTTGTTTTACATGAGTTTTGAATTTATATAAACTATTCATATAAAAACATTATAAATCCATTTTTTAAGTATTTTCATCATTGTAAATGTAATGCATGAATTTTTTGATTATTCTCTGAACATAAATACCTTTTTATTTGAAATTAAGATAATTAATTGATTAATTAAATTGTCTCATATTATTATAGAATACTAGGTGGCATCCTGGTGTGATATTAGATCACACCGTACATGTGCCTTAGGGTTTTTATAGATTATCTTCTTTCACATTTTTGAAATGGTATGAAACCTCTTGGTGGCAGTATCTTTTTATCCTTGGTGCTTAAAGAGTTATGTACATTATGACTTGTGTTTTTATCCTACATTACTGTAATTTAATATAGTCCATTGGGTTGTATACCTATTTTAATTCTCATATAGTTCCCCCTTTAATGTTATTCTTTTATTCATACTGACTTGTTTGTAATATTATACAATGATTGTGGAGAAAATAATTTCCAATTTATGGTTCTATGAGGCAAGGTTCTAGTCACCAACCCATGGGGATCGAGAATTCCCTTAGCGCCATGTGAGTGCCTGATCAGTTATCAGGTTACCAGGGTACCAAGAATGGTTCATGATAATGTGGTATCATAGGAGAGGTTTATCTTCATGTCTAAATTTCAGTAGGCAGTTTTGTTTTCAAATCGAGACATATGAGTTAGTTGTTATTGATTTTTGGCTAAAACTCACAATAATGAACCCTAAGTCATTGGGGGGGGGGGGTTAAGAAAGATGTCTTGAGAATTTTTTTCTTGTCTAATCCAAAATTTTTATTTTTTAGATTGGAATCCAAATCTTTTTTTCTATATATTTTGATTAATTTTCCTTTTTAAAATTCTGTGTTAATCTAATGTCTTTCAGATTGTCTACTGATGTTGTGTTTCATCATTCCTCATAGAAGATATGAGAATATGATCCAGAATAATGTTTCCAATGAACCATAGTGATAAAATAAACCGATTGGACTGAGTCTATATGAGGCGATTGTGAACACTATCGAATCATTGGGATAGGCACCACAACACATTACCGTTCAGGCTCCACTTGTGTATCCCTATAGGAATGTTCTTCGGTATAGTTTTTAGGACTTTCTTCACCATAATCCCCCAGAA
Organism: Viscum album; assembly: GCA_963277665.1. Classification (NCBI taxonomy): domain Eukaryota; kingdom Viridiplantae; phylum Streptophyta; class Magnoliopsida; order Santalales; family Viscaceae; genus Viscum; species Viscum album. The sequence goes on along the minus strand of OY728148.1, from coordinate 878,174,375 downwards.
TTCAAAGGATACAATAAATTTCAAGAGGCTGAGGAATATTTTAGTAGAATAAGATGTTTTTTACTGTTCATGAAAAAACATGATGAAATCAAGGTGAAGTGTTCCACCTTCATGTTGGAGGGCCTAAGAAGGAGATGGTGGGACACGATGGTGACGATAAAGAATCATTTGATATTATAGTGGAAAGACATGAAATCTAGTTTCACCAAATAGTTATATCTATAGGTGATGTTTTTAGACTAGTATTTAGTGTTAATCAAACATGAGTAGGCTAATTGAACCATGGAAAAATATGAGAACCATTTTACTTAGCTAATGTAGTTTTCACCTAAGTTATTATCAAATGATAAGATGAAGACATGATGGTTTGATTTTAGAATTTGAGATAATATTTTTTATCAGGTTTTTTCCTAAGGATTATTTATTATGATGATGTTATATATAGAGTGATAATGGTTTAAATGGAAATGTCTGAAAATTTAGGGTTTTTAGGAATTCATTTTTCTCTCAGTGGTAGTGGGAATTATTATATAGGAAAGTACAAGCCCAATGATTCTCATATTGAATCTTGATAGAATAGGTTCTCTTTAAATCCTTCTATTACTATAATAGAAACATTTATTTGTTAGCAGTGTGGAAAAAATGTAAATTGAAAGGGGGTTTTCACTATGGCCCTCAAGATCTGTATCTTTTACGGATGATCGGGTCACTTACAGAAATTCTTCAATGTGTATTCCACTTATATAGTGGCATGAGATCACCATCACCAGTTAAAACAAGGGAGAAATCAGATGCATCATGGGAAAATGGGTTTCACTCATAGGAACCTAGAAAAAATATTTTTTACATAGTAGAATAGTCTCCATAAAAGAGGATATAGGTCCATTGACTATGATAGGTACAATTAATATAGCTTTTTCATTAGTGACTGCTTTATTCAACACTGGGGCATATCATTCATTTATTTCAACCTATTTTCTAATTTTTTAAATATATATATATAGATTTTTTCTTATGTAATTTATATTACTACACCCCTTTGAACAAAGATGGAGTTGGGCCACTGTAGAACCTCTTATGATTTATCCTTATCAGATGTCAAACATTCTTGGAGAATTCTGGTTCTCGACTTGAAACCTATTGATTTTATATTCGAGATAGACTGGCTCATTGAAAACAAATCCTAAATTGATATTTATCTTTGTTGGGTCTCCATTACAACACCTAATGGTGTGTTCCATTTCATTCAAGTATAATGGGACCCAAGGTCAAGCAGAGTTGAAGCTTCTTATTCATAGTTAGGGAAATTGGTATTTGTGCTCAACATTTATCTAGAGAGATAATATTTGAATAATAACATCCCTTCAGTTTTTTTTGAGTTTCCTTGTGTGTTTCCTTATGAGTTCTATATTCTACCACTGATAAATGAGGTAGAATTTTTTTATTGATTTAATACATAGTACTCATCCAATGTCAACTCTTTCTTACGATAGGGAACCAACAGAAATAAAAGAGTTGATGATTAAGTTGGATTATCTTTTAGAGAAAGGATTTATACGACTGAGTGTGTCATATTTGATGATTACAGTTCTCTTTGCAAATAAATATGATGGTTTTCTTCACATTTGTGTTAATTACCAATAACTCACCATAGTCATAGTAAAGAACATGTATCCATTTACACAGATTGATGATCTATTTATTAGTTTAAAGGGTAAAAGTGGTTCTTGAAGACTTATCTTCTGTATAGTTTCTATCATTTGTGAATAAAAGAATCTGACATTTATAAAATCACCATTCAGAAAAAATTTTCCCATTGCGAGTACCTTTTCATGCCTTTTGGTCTAACTAATGATCATATAGTCTTTAGGTGTTTAATGAGTGAGATTTTCCATGAGTACCATGATAAATTCATGGTAGAATTCATGGATGAAATCCTCATATATTATATTTTTGTGGAATATCAAGTGTTTCATCTAAGAGAAGTCATAAAATTGTGGACAGACAACTAACATTATTTCAACATTTCTAAATGTGACTTCTGTATTCATGAAGTGAAATTATGGGGAAATTTGGTGTTGAAATTTGGTATTTTGGTTGATCCTGAAAAGGTAATAGATTTTTTGTCATGGGAACAACCACAAATTTTATTGAGATCTAGATCATATGGGGTCTATCTAGGTTTTATTATTGGTTCATTAAATGCTTCTCAATGTTTGATTCTATGATGACTACTCAAATGAAGAAGTGGGTAATGTTTTATTAGGATGAAATATATCTAAATTATTTTGTTGATATGAAATGTACTTTAACTAATAAATCGGTGTTGACTCTCCCAGAGATCAGCCAGGGCTATGTGGTCATCTATGATGCATCGGGGTTAGGTTTTAGCTTCATTATTATATAGCATGATCATGTCATTCCTTATTTAACTCACCAACTCATTCCACATGAGAATAATTATCGAATTCATGATCTTGAACTTTCAGTTGTGATGAAAATGCATAATAGTTGGTGATGTTACAATTATGGAGAAAGGTTTACCGTGTTTTCATACCTATAAGTATTTAGTTATATCTTCTCCCAAAATGATTTGAATCTTCATGAGAGGCATTGGTTGGAATACCTATAATATTTCAACATTGAATTTGCTTAAATCCTGAGGAATGTTATTGTCATCACATATTCTTTGAGCAGGAAAAATATTACCTAGGCCAGTAAAGAATCTTCAGAATAGTGTAATTTTATGGCTCTCTTTTCACAGTTGTGTATTCGTGTCCAGGAATAGGGGATAAGGTTACCTTGTCAACTGTTCATATAACATCCTCCATTATTATTATTATTTTTCAGAAAGAAAAATGATTTATTATGAGTTCTTTATCATTAGGGGAACCCTTTATGGCAGGGATACCATGGTTGATTGGGTATATACCACCAAGGGAATATTATTCTAATAGAACCACATTTTATGCCGTTAGCAATAATAAAATCTATTACGGTGGATTTCCATAACTCCCAATGGGTAGTGCACCATGGAACCACAAATAATTCCTATGACATGTGGTGTAGATTATGGTGTCCATGTATTAGATAGAGAGTTTCTGAAGTTTTTTCTCAATGTTATATGTTGCAATAGGTATAGGTTGAGCTCCAAAAACCATTAGGTCTTCTTAATCCTCATCTAGCTTTAACTTGGATGTGGGATGATATTTATTTGGAATTTTTGGATAGGAATTATTATAACCAGAGAGATAAGAAAAAGATATGGGTTGTGATCAATTGGATGGAAAAAAATAGACACACTTTTAACCCATTTATGTTACAAACAACATTGAGGAGTTGGGGAATCTTTAAGTGAAAGAGATCATTCTTGTTCATGTATTTTTGTCTTCTATAGTATTTGATTGGTATCCTTGGTTATCTTCTCACTTTTAGATAAGCCTCTAAAATGAACTAACATCTCAAGTATGTTTAAATACAGTATTCATTCCAAAATCATATGGACAAATAGAAAGAGATATAAATATTCTTGAGGACATGCTCCGTTCTTGTTTTCATAACTTTGGCAGAGCTTGGGATGACCATCTGGGGCTAGTTGGGTTTTTTTTTTAAAATTTATTACTATTATGTGACCAGAATGGCTCTATTTTAGGTCTTGTATGGTCGGAGTAACATATCCCTATTGTTCTGGTCAGTTATTAGTGAAATTTCCTTGGTTTTACCAAGAATAGTTAAAGTGATGATAGTAAAGATTTAGTTTCCCCCTGAGAGAATGTTGACATCAAATAGCTGGTATGAATCCTTTTTCATCATATTCACTAACCATTTGAATTTCTAATTAGTGGCAATGTGGTCATGAATGTTCCACCTCAGTAGGGTCATCAAAAGTTTTAGAGGGAAGGTTATATTTCTCCTCATTTTATTGGACCTTTTGAGGTTTTTGTTAGGGTGGGGAATGTTTCTTACTTTTCATCACTTCCACCATAGCTTACATTGATACATGCAATGTTTCATGTATCAGATCTATGAAAGTATCTATCTAATCCATCTCAGGTTCTGATCTGGAATGATCTTGATATTGTACCTGATTTATTTGTGATTGAATGAAAATTTAAGATAATTGATTCTGAAACCAAGGTATGTTGTGGGAGTATGACACCTTTGACATGAGTTCAATGTCATCACTATTTATATTTTCATGAGACATGTAAGTGTGAAGAACTGATGATATAATAGTGGTCTCACCTTTTAGATATAAAATATTCTTGACATGATTTTTTGGGACATGATGGTTTTATAGTGGTGAGGTTCTAACATCTTGTTACCTTTCTTTTAGATATGTTCCAAACCATAAAATTGTTTTCATTTTTTCATTGACTAGGTATAGGCAAGGAGGAATTGGGTAAATACCAATAATGGTGAATTCATTAATTAATTGGATTCTCAGTATAATACCTTCTAGTTATGGAGCCTTATTAGGATATACACATTGTTTAATATGGTTACATGATGTGGTAGTTGTAAAATCTAAATAAATCATTTTTTAGAAAAATTTATTTGTTTTAAGAAATTATGGGGTTTTTTCAATTACACGATGTGTAATTGGGTTAAAATCCTATAAAGACATGAGTTTTGTTTTTAAATAGGTAAATGGGATGAAAATTATATTTCCTCCTGTTCATAATTCCATTCTCTCAACCCAGGACCTATCTCGAGGTGGTTTTGGAGACATCAAACCCTTCTAGGTCAATTCGTTCAACAATTGGAAGTTTTGGTGTAACTTTATGGGTAAGTGTTATCCATGACACTTCATCTATTTAACATTCCCTCTTTAGATTTTGATAGATCAACTTATTATTTAGGGATATATACTCTGTGTTATGGAGTCTTATTTTTCTAGTTTGATATCATAGATCATGTGTGCCTTTGTTCGTGTTGGCGGGTTTCATTGTGGGATTTGTGTTTCCATGGAAAAGGTATGTGGTTCTGTTATGATGGAAAAATTTGATTAATCCAAAATTCTTTTATTTAATTTCAATTTTTTGATTTAAAATCAATTACTTGAAACTACTTCCAATTGGTTTATTGAAACCCCAATTCCACTGAATTGGGGAATTTTAATGTGAAATTGGATTTTTTGCATGAAATTGGGAAAAATTCCCAATTCCAATGAATCGGGGTGTGATGAAAAATTGGAAGGAAATTGTTCAAATTAAATTGTGGAATTGGATTGTGTAATTTAAATTGTGAAATTGATTTGATAAAATTCATTTCAAAATATTATCTGAGATAAATGGATTAAATTTGATTCGATAGAAACCAAGTTTTGTTATCATATAAAAAGGCATGATTTGATTAAAAACACATTTTTTTAAAGGAAAATATTCACTTTTGAAATGGGATAATGGGATGAATTTTATTTTAAACATTTTTAAAATAAATTTCCCATCATTGGTTTTATTAGAGCACATGAAATCCTAGTTCATTGGTGAGTTATTGGGATAGGAATCTCTGGAAGCATTAGAACTGAAATGATACATATTTCATTTGTTCACATCTTCTATTAGATGCAAACGAGTCACCTTTGGTTAGTGGCATAGGAACGTGTGTATAAAAAAATGTCATGATCACATTTCAATGTGTGAGGATCCTATATCCCTGAACTATAATACCTTTTGGAGGATTACCATGTTTTTTTCATGTATAAATTTGATATATAAATGAATTCCATTGTTTGTAAAATGTTTTACATGCCATGTAAATTAATTTAAATTATTTTATGTCAAAAATTTTATCCATTTGTTTAAATTATTTTCTGAATTTTCAATATAAATTAATAATTGTTCTAATTATGCTCTGAACTACAGCACATATTTACATTAATTTTAAATATTTAATTGGTTAATTAAATATTCAAAAATTATAATGGAATCCTTAGTGAGACCCAACTGAGATTTTTTATCACACCATACCTATGCCATTAGATGTTTTTATATTATCTTCCTATAGGTTTTAACAAGGGTAAGGATCTACTTTGTTGCATTATTTATTGTTCCTTAGTGCATGGAGAGTGTAATTTGTTGGGACTTGGGTTTTTATCTTATTTTCTACTAAATAGTTGTAGTATTTTTTATAGTTTACATATTTTACTTACAATACAATTATCTTTATGGAGTTTTTCTTGTATGCACACTGAATTGTTTATCTTCTTTTGCAATTCTTTTGGAAAAAATCATTCCCAATTTCATATTGTATGATTCCAAGTGCTAGTGAACAACCCATGGGTATTCAAAATTACCTGCATGCTATTTCAGTGATGGATCAGTTATTAGGTTACCAGGGTACTTATTCTATTTCATGATATAACCCTATTCCATCTCATTTCCATCCTAATAAAAGAGAAAAAATTACTTGTTTGAATGTAAGACTTACCATCACCATAAAGTGGAGTAATTATTTTTTTTCCAACACTTTAGTTGGATAGTTATAAAGATGGAACTAATGTGTATATGTGATATTTATGGAATAACTATGATTCTTAAACAAAAATATCTTATATATCTTCTTACCTTATGATCCTCAAGAAAATGATAATGTCGCTCATGTGTACGTGTGGACTACCACCTCCCTGAAGTAAAGTGATCTATTTTTTGTTTACAGTTTATGATGATGGTATTAAGGATGGATTTAATTACAATATTTGATATATATGATATTATAATTATTATTTAAATATTAATTATACATCACCTTTCCTTTGTACAATATGATAAAAATTGATAATACTATTTTTAACACCTCTGGTTTCACGTATGTAACTATTTATTTATGTAATTAAATTATGTAAAGTGTTTGGGTAAAGTTATTCATAGATTGGAGGACTTTTGGAATGTTTTTTTGGATTTTTTAGAGGTTCATGGTTTGATCACAGTTAGTAAAAATCAGGAAACTCCAATAAAAAACCATGAAATGTGAGGTAGAGGGACTTTGGTTGGAACATGGTTAGCCACACAGTTTGGAAAAAACAATGAAACCACCTATTATTAACCATAAATTAAGAGATAACGGAATGTTCATGATTAACACACAATTTTTCTAATCATGTTCCTTAATTATGCATAGATAAAAAATTAGATCCAAAAACAATGAATCTAATTTAGGTTTTCTCTTTAATGGATCATTCCCCTATTTTGATCATAACTCATTTTCCTCTCATGATAAAGTCTACGGAGGCTCTTTCCCTTGATTTGGGAGTGATCTGTTGGAAAATAATTCTATGTTGAACCCTAGATTCTCTGATGAGTCTCGGTTATTCATTGTTTATCCAATAATGCTTCTTGTTCACTTTCATGGAATGGTAGATACTTTCTTTTGAGTATAGATAGAGGTTTTATTATGCCACTCATGATGAGATATGGTTGTGTTGATGTTAGGGAAGAACATATAAGGACGATTTTTGGAGTTCCAACATACATTTGGTGAATAATTTGTGTCTTTCATAATTTATTCCATGGTTTTTGAGGTAGGTGGATTCACTCTTGACTCGTATTATTATGAATTGAATATTTAGTTTCAAATGTTTTAATGGAATGAAATTGATTTTGAAATTTATTTCCAAATCATGGTTGAAACCCTATTTAGTGATGGGTTGTGGAATTGTAAAAATTGGTTATTTGTCAAGGTGATCTTTTATGAATTTTATAATGATGATTTGAAAATATGATACTATTTGTTTAATGGAAAATTGTTTCAATAAAATGATTGTTTTATTGAAATGACTTAAAATGTTTTGAGGGAAATATTTTAAATAAAAGGGTTGTTTTATTGAAATGGATTGAGATGGTTTATTTTGAATGGTTTTAGCATAATTGGTTGTCGTGTGATTGTTTTCAATGATGTGACATAGTGGAAGGGGTGTGTGCTGTTGTGGAACTGGTATACGGTTACCTTGTGATGACTTGGTAGATCGATGAGAGACTGCTCATGAAAATGGATCTATCACAAAGGTAGGAATGGGTGGATCTGTGCATTAGAAAGGGTTATACAAAATGGATTTGTGAAATGTTTTGAAGAACATGTTTAGTTGTATTCCATGGAACGTATTATATTGAGAAAATGGTTTAAGTTTGATATAACTATTTTGAAGTCTTTTATATAAATTTTTATATAAAAATTATTTTTGGTTAAATGTTCTAACATGTTATACCTTGTGGCATGATTACGGAAGTCATTTGGGTAAAACCTACAGAGTTTCATTACTCACCCGTTCCTGGGAACATTGGTGCATTTCAAGATATTGCTTATCGAGACACCAGTAATGAAAATTTATCCCATTTCCTTAGTGATTCATTATGATACATTGGAATGTATTGTGTAGTTGGGTCTTAGAGAATATTTGGAGTTATGGATTTTCATATTTAGAGTCATTGAGATTTGTTTGTTTTGTAATCCGCTTCGTATTATGATATTTGTGCCATGATTTCTGCATTGTACTTTGATATGGTATATGGATTTATATTGGTTATTTTAAATTTGGTATTCCATTGAGTTTTATTTCATTGTTTTAATGAATCGTGTAGTATTAATTATATTGTGACTATCTATATTGGTTTTTTTAAATCATCCCCCAACTATTAATGAATCCCCCAAAATTTATTTCCAGCCTTTGGTGTATTAGGTATGTCACCTAAGGCCAAGTAATATCCTAAAAACATATCAAGATAATGAAGAGAGGAATAACATTTAAAATGGTATAAATGGTTTCAATCATTGGGTATCATTTCTATCAATATTGCAGTTGAAAATGAATTTTAGTTCAATCCATAACTTGAGATGGTTGCATGAAGGCAGGATCATCAGTACTCAAAATATTGAGAATAAAAAGGCATAGATAACCTATTTATGTTGAACATAAATTTAATAGAGAGTGTGGGTATATGAGGGTTTTGAGAAACATATAGGATGATTAACTTATTGTCAATGGGTTAGCCAATGAGAAAAAATGGCATGCATTGATAGAAATGAATTTCCACTGGGAGTGTATATTTCATATTGAGTAATCATTTATGAATTTTTTAAATGATTTTATGAAATTTGTCGAAACTATTTTCAAATGGGTGATTATGAAAAGTCGTGGTATTGATATTTTCTTAATGGTTTTATTTGAAAAATAATGGTGAAATTTTCATAAATGATTTGAAAATGAACAAATATAGAATTTAGGGAAAGCCTTGTTGTGATAGTTGTGACATGGTAAATTTAAAATTTTTAAGCCTTTTGTTGATATAGTGTAAGAAACATGTAATTTTGTTTTTGTTATAAAATATTACACTCAGTATGCATCATAGAGTCAAACTAGAAATGGCTACAAATAATGTGGTTTTACATTAGTCATAGGTGAATCAAAAGTTGTTTCAAAGTATTATATACTATTTTCACGATGTGTAAAGAGGAAACAGAAGTGATAAACCAAGTAAATTGGATCATTTTTTTATTTACTATAAGTTGAATCCAAAAAATCATTCATTGTGATTCAGAACCAGATAAGGTAGTGGTGTGGATGAATAGGATTAATCGAATATTTAATTTCATTATCACACCATTAGAGATGATTATTATGTTGGAAATGTATCTACTAGAGGATATTTCACACCCATCATGGGATTTAGAATTTCAGTATAAATTATACCAATTCATTGCATGGGAGGATTTTAAAAAATTGTTCAAGAAATAATTTTATCCTCATACGTCCAGAATTTCAATAATTAAATACATTTTTAACATGAAGTAGGATAATATCTCAATGGATGAGTATACAGATACATTTTTTTATTTTAGTCCAATTTACACATGAATTTTAGGTATGTTGTTTTTTCAAGACTTGTATCTTTAGATCAAGAATGAGGCTAGAAATTCTCTCAAATATTGTTTCACTTTTGAAAATGGAATATATGGAGATATTAAATAAAGAAATTATGGTATAATGAGACGTATCAGGATCAAAAAATGGATGTAGAATGTGGATACCTTTGGAAATTTCTCGAACCTCAAGTTATGGGAACAAGTTGAACTCGGACGCCTATTTACAAGATTTTGTGATGACTCGGGATCATATAGCTAAATTAGTGAGTCTTACCTGAAAACTAAAGGGCAATCCTGGATGTTTCCTATGTGTATTTTTTATCGCATTAATATTGATTTTCACTTATATCATGCCATAATTGAAACTAAATGGAGAGTCTTTCCTGTTATTTCTATAGTTCTCCAAGGTAGGGTGTTTAGAAAATATCTCATGTTTAACAGATGTAATATGATTTTACGGGATGAGGGATGAATAATACCTATCTTTGGTAGAACTAAGATAACCATTGTTATTCTAAAAATACCATGACTCATTAAGTAGTTCAATATTAATAGGTTAATAAAGAAAAAATGACATTGAGTAAGCAGTTATATGGAGCTGAGAAAGTTATTTTAGATGATCAATCTAGACTATTGACGGTGATAGGTATGACTATCTTGAATTCTACACAAATGAAATATTTTTTTAATATGGGTGGATCCCATTCATTTATTTATTCTACTTTTGTTTATTTACATTTTTTCATGTTGGGATGATGCCTTCTATTTTGAAACATCAAACATTTCTAAGTCTAAGATAATGTATCGCCTTTATATATTTAACTTTTTATATAACTATTTATGGAGATAAGTTGATATGGTGTTTCTATATACATTAGATGGATGTATATGATATAATCCTTGGTATGTATTGGTTTAAAAGGTTCAAGGATCACAGTGATTCTTATACTCGAACAGTTTGTTTTATGACTAATGGTGACGGGAAAAATATTTTTAGAGGAAAAAATGAATGTAATGACTTGTACAAAGATTTTTTTGTCACTAGTGGTTGGGATTATCACATACCATTTTGTAGCTTTAACATTGGAATTAGTTTATGATATTGAATAAATTCTGTTTCCAATAGTTTTTTATTTGTTTTCAAATGTTTTTCCAAAGAATTTATCAGGGTTTATACCAAAAAGGGAAGTTGTGTTTATGATTGATATCCTCTCAGGAACTAGTATTATTTCCCTTATGCATTGTCATATGAAAACAAAAAAAATATTGGAATTTAAATTTTATTTTGATGTTCTATAATGAAAATGGTTTATTCAACCTAGCATGTCTCTATGGGTACAACCAATCCTTTTTTTCAAAAGGAACATATAAATATTTAGTTGTGTGTCAATTATCATAATATTAACAATTTTAAGATGAAGAATTTGTATCCACTTCCATTTAATGTTCTTTTGTTGAATGAAATAAAACATTTTAACAAGAAAAAACACACACATATTTTTCTTAAATAATTTCTTTAATCCCCATAAAACCATTTTCAGTTACTAAGAGAATAATATTCATCAATCCCCTTCAAAAACCATTTAATTATAATAATAATATGAAAAAATTACAATATAATCAATTCCCATTGAATTAGAGACCTATAATTGGTATCATCATTTATATAAGCTATATCAGGCTAACTTGTGAGCTATAATGGGGTTCAACTCTTTATATATACTATATTGGTCTCGCCCATAAGCTATAGCGGGGCTCAACCCTTCATATAAGCTATATAAGGATTGCCCATTTCATATATTTCTAAAGTACCATATCATGAAAGAATCCCTTGAAATACCGTTTAAACCCAAATTAAAACTCATTTATATATCAAACAACCCATTTCTTCAAAAAATCGCTTTTAAAAATCTAAAATTCATGCACATAAAAAAATTATTTTATTTGAAAATAAATATTGAAACTTCTAAATAAAACATTAAATTATTAATGTCTTACTAAAGATATAAATTTTGTTCATTTCATATATTTTAAAAAACAATTATATTTACCCTTATATAATGAGTTGAAATAGAATCCTTAAAAGAAATATTTTAAAACAATGTACTTTACATAAAACATTAAAAAACTATTTGAAAAAAAATTGAGCAAAATTAGAAAATTACAATTTTTTAAAACATCCATTTAAATATAAATACATTCTTGAAAATAATTTTTAAAACATGAATATAAAATAGAAATATTTTGAAAATTATTCTTTAAAACATTTAAAATAAGGTTTGTTTAGTTAAAACTTCCTTTACATTGGCCTTAACTCATCACGTACTATAAATATTCTTGAATAATAAACTTTGGTTAATTATTTACTTTATTTATAACCCTTTCCAAGTTTATTGTTTCTTTTATATCACTTATTTTCATGTTAGAATAATTACTTAATTATTTAAGTTCACATCGAATGTTTGGAAAATATTCGATACTTGAGTCCAAAATGACTTTGGTGTGTTGTCTGTAGTCAAATTGGTTATTAATAAAACATCTCCATAATTATAATAATTACAAAATTATCATTATTATATATAAATTATACTTTTAAATAAATCCATTATATTTGGATATAAAATATGAACTACATTACAATCATGGAGATGGTAAGTCATACGTACACATTAGTTACATTTAAAATTTTCAATGATCATTTTTTAAAGAATGTAACTATAATTATATCCATTAAAAATGATCATAATATAATTTATATAATATTAATCATTTAAATATACTTATATATATCATCTATGTGATGTGGGGTGGAAAAACAAATCACATCGGTTCGTGGAGGTGAAAATTCATGCATACGCACGAATGATACAATAATTTTTATATTCATAAAAAGGTTAGAACATAAAGGATATATTATATTTTAATAATTATAAATATTTCAGTAATATCATATATAAAAAATAATTTCATCATTATAACCAGTATTGAAAGATGGTGATGGAAAATTAACAACATAGGTTGGCGAGGTGGTAGTCTACCTTACACATGAACGATTAATTATTTTCCCATTTGATCAAATTATAGATGGATATATGTCATTATGCTGACATAATAACATATAAGAATATGTTGGATATTTTAATTATTATTTTATCATGGTTTAAGAAGATATTATGGAAGTGGAAGACTAAATAAAATTGAAACACTTAATTACAAATGATACCACTTCTTTAGAAAACCATATTTTCTTAACACCATAAGACCACAATGGTTTCTGTTATTCATAAAACAGGACCGATAAAATGAGGTTTTGGATAATAGGAAGGTATTGTGGTAGTTAATTCCCTAAAAATGATCTTTTAATTTTGAATAAAAGAGAATAAGATCTTCCCTTTTACCAGAGAGGTGGGTGGTACTCATAGAACTTCTCAAAATATTAAATTAATATAAATTACCTATGTAAGGACCTATACTTAAACATTAAATATTCATAAGTAAATTAAATAATTTTACTTTCATTTACATTGAGAATATTTTTAGATTTATTGATTTATAGAAATTGGCCACACTCATTCATAATAAAACCATAACAATACGAAGTGGAGATTTTGGAGCTGTATCCTTTTTCCTAGAAAATAAAAAAATTAAAATAAACGATGAGAAATTTACCAAAAACCATTCATAACATTAAACATGTCATCTCCAAATCCATACACATCCTTAAGTCATATGGAAAACATTAATAACATCTGATGAGAATAAAAATATCACTTGGGGATATAAAAAAAACTATTGGTCCATTTATAAACATTAAAACCCAGGAAAAATTTATCAAAAAGTAGTAATTTTCAACCTCAATAAGTATTAAATACTATACTTTAAATATAATATCATTCCATTATTTTATTGTAATAAAAATATTACCATAAAACCCATAACATTTATAAAAAATACAAAAAATTAACTTGGAACATAATTATACTTGTCACTCTTATATATGAAATAACCATGCAGTCTAATTCCATATACGTTACTCTTAAAAAAGGAATAGTTGTTTGATTAGCTTCCATACCAAATGCATTTGATGTTATAATGTAACCACCAATCCTTGATTTATTATGGAACCAGTCGTACTTTGTTTATCAAATAACCATCCGTCAAATGTCTAAGTACCATTATAGAATCATACCACATAAAAGATTCTAATTTTCATCATTTCACTCATAAAATTTTATTTTCAATCAGATTAAATCATTTCATGGTATTTAAATAACAAATCCATTTTCAAAACCATTTTCAATACGAAAATACCAAGAAAAGGGAATTAGGGTTGTAATTTTTTTTTAAAAAAAATAAAGTCATGTAGAGGAATCAAAATATAAAATAATGGTCAGAGAGTTGAAGAATTTTTTTTCAAAATAAATGTTAAAAAATTCTTTCTTAATTTTTCAAAACATTCCATATAAAATCCATAAAAGGATTACTTTTGAAAACAGCATAATGAATTTAAAATATGGATAATATTTCTTTTAAATTCTATTTATATCAATATGTTAAATATGTAAAATAATATGATGAATATTGATATGGGTAAAAATATTTTAAAATTTAATCATTAAATATTCAATGTGTATCATACCACTTTGAACATTTAAATCATAAGCCACATTGAAGAGGAACATTTAAAAAACATTAAATAATACGAGGATAAATAAAATATGGATATGAGATGTTAAATGTGTTATAAATACACCTAATAAAATAATAATAATTTATATAAAAAATTAATGCCTCAATGAAATGAGATCGAGATTAAATCCCTCACATTCAGTCGGTTTCGTCACGTATGCCCTTTACTTTCTTCTAATTTGGGTCATTTCCTTTGATTATCTATTGATCTTCTCTAATGAGTGTGTTATTCCTAATATTACACCTTAATAATGTATAAATTGATTCTAGGAATGTATTTGGGAAGATCTTGGATGAAAAAAATGGTTTAAAGTGTATTGAAATTAGAATAATGTGTACACTTTTATACGAGTGGAAGGGGAATTCTTGGAAAATCCGAAGATATTAAAATATAATAAAAATATTATCATACAAAAGACATCCAAATGGTCTATAAATTAATATATAAATGCATTTTGACCATATATTATCAAATATATTATTATTTAACATTTTTTTATTTTTAAATAATTCATTAATTTATTGTTTCAATAAAGTATCATTATTTTTAGATATTATAATATTCATTTTATTAGACTCTAAATACATCAATCCAAAAGGGAAATTAGGATCCAATGATTTAAAAAATCCCTACTATATATTTTATATCAATAAAATTTATTAAACATAATAAATCATCAAAAAACTTCAAAATTAATATTATTAAAATCAATTATTTTTTCTACAAATTAAATAAAAATTGTTTTAGCATTGAAAATGATTTTAAGGTAATTATAAAATTTCTAAAAATTTACAATAAATTTACCCAATGAAAATAATTTCACTTAAATCAAAATATATATTTATTTTCTTTTGTATCTTTATTTTGACACTCTTTGAAAATGTAAAAGATGTTAAATACAGAGAGGGTTCTATTGACATAAATAATTTATGTATGTTATTTTGATAGAAAGTATCCATTAAACAACTAAAATTAGATATTAAGGTGATATGGGTCAAATATTCATCATTCAACAATTTTTTGACCAATTTTATTATTATTTTTAATCCTTATCTTTTTTGTTTTAACCCTTTTAACTCTTACCATGTTATCATATAACTTACACTTTGAGGGATAATATAATTACAATAACATGAAAAAGGACCAATAAATGAGCCATTTCTGGAATTTTATCACCTATACCAACTCTATGGCTGAATCTTATATTTTTATAAATTTTATATCATTTAGTGAAATATTATTTAATTTCAAATATAATTAATTTCAATTTTGACAATATTCATTATTTAACTTTTAAAAAATGTCATAAATACTTTATGTATTTTAAAAAACACTATTAACTAATCCTTAACATGTTAAAATGATCCATGAAATTTTTGTTAGATATCATTTAATGGACAATATGTTGATTTTAATATTATTAATATCTTTTATTGGATTCTTCCATTAATTAAATAATCATTTCATTTTCATTGTTTCTGCATTTAATTTATTTATTTATTTTTCAAAAATATAAATAAATTATTATGTTTTCAATAAAATTTTAAATTTCAAAATAATATTTAAATTATTATGTTCGATTCTTACATCCTTAACGGATGCAACTAGTTGTCACCCATCCTTTGGGTTTCCCTTTTTATAAAACTAAATAATTCCAATAACATTACCAGAATATGATAAAATCCTAAAAAATTACCATAACAAGTTTTAATCTCAATGATCATGTCAAACCATTTATTTTACATTTCAAAACGTAATAACACCTAATTACCTTAAAAATAAATGTCCCCAAAAATGTCGTTAACACCATTAAGGGGTGTGTTCAACCTAAAAATTCCACTAGAATATGAGGAGGGACTATTGTAATGGATATGGGTTGATATTTTCATAATAAAAATGGTTTTGAAGTGTATTAATATTAAAATAATGGGTTCCCTTTTATAGGGGAGGTGAGGGGAATTCTTGTAAAATCCAAAAAAATTAAAATATAATATGGATATTGTAGAGGCAAAGACATTCAAATGATCTATAAATGAATAAGGGAATAAATATACAACCATATATTAACCCCTTTGTGATTATAATTTTTTTTTATTTTTATATTATTTATTAATTTATTAATTCAATAAAATATCATTATTGTCAAATTTGATAATATTCATTTAATTTGACTCCAAATACATCAAGAGAAGGTACAATTATAATATAAATCATTAAAACATATCTAGTATATCTTATATATTTAAAAAACTTGTTATACAAAATAAATAATCCAAAATTTAACAAAACTAATATTATTATAACCTATTATTTCGTTTTTATGTTAATTAAATAAATGTTTCTTTAGAAATAATGAATATTTTAAGGTAATTATATGATATTTTAAAATTTAAAATTTATTTATATAAAAAAAATTTCATGTTAATAAAAATATATATTTATTTTCGTTCACATCTTCATGTTTTTTCCTTTGTGGACATATATAAATATGAAATACAAAGAGAGTAAAATTTTGTAACTATCTTCAATATAAATAATTTATATGTTATCTGTTGAAAAAGTTTTCATTAAACAACTACAATTACATATTAATGTGATAAGGGTTAAATAATATTCTTCCAGTAATTTTTGGACAATTGTTTATTAATTTTTAATCTATATCTTTTTGTTTTAAACCCAATTTAATCCATTTAAATCTTACTATGTCATCATGTAATTTACAATTTGAGGGTTAATATAATTACTATAACATGCCAAACAACAAATAAATGAGTTATTTATGAAATTTTAGTACATATCCCAATTATAATTATGAATATTAAATTTTTAAAAGTTTAATATCAATTAATAAAATACTATTTTTGTTAAAGTATCATTACTGTCTATTTTGATACTTTTCATTACTTGAATTTTTTAAAATATAATAGAAAATATATATTCTCAAAAAAATACCCTATTAAATACTAAATAAGAAGTTAAAATAATATGTAAAATTAGTTTATGATATAAATTAATTCAAATTATATTTATAATAATATTATTAATATCATTTATTTGATTTTCCATTAATTAAATAATCATTGCATAATCATTGTGTCGCCAATTACATTAATTAATTCATTCCTAAAAATTATAAATAAATTACTAATATATATATAAACATTATATATTTCAAAATAATATTTATTGTTGAACATATCCATTTTATAACTTCATATTAAAAACAAACTGTAAATTCCCCCCCCCCCTTCCCGGAGGCGGGCGGGGGTAGGAGGGCTTGGTTCAACCGCCTCCGACCTCGCGGAAGGATTTTTTCCCATCTCAAACCCTAAGTTCCTCCCGGATTTCCCGACGATCCCTTTAAGCCCGAAGGTTCCCGACTTGCATCTTGGTGGTCTGCAGCTTCCAATTTCGATGTCGGAGTTCTATGATTCTTCAAGTTGTCTGGATATTTTGTTGATCACATGTTTCAACCTTCGAAGGCCCTTAGTTGACGATTTTGACCACTCTGTCTTCAGAAAATGGGACTTACAAGATCGTGTGGTAGTCATTCTTCTTGATAAGAGACATTTCATGGGATAGTTTGCTTCGGAAGAAGACCTAATTCAGGCCTGGTCCAGTGCACCCTAGCGCTGCAAAGGATGAAAATTCTCCCTTCTCAGATGGTCATTCGATCTTTTCATTAATCGTGATCCAACTTCCAGTGTGATTTGGGTTTCTAGGAGGACTTCGGGGATCACGCAAGACCTTACTAGCTCGGACCTTTGGAGCAGTTTCAGTTGTTGTTTTCTTTTCCTCTTTGGTACTTACCTTGTAGTCACCTTTTTCACATTGTGGCTTTTACTTTTATAACTTCTTATTAAAACTATTTCCCTTATTAAAAAAAGAATGACAAAATTCACTTTCCATTAAATATAATATTATAAATGTGTTAGAGTCATCTAATTGGATCCAAGAGAAATGAAAATCATCAATAAGATGATTTTTGGGGAAGACAAATTATTCAATGAAATTTTTATAATTTTTTGTGTAATTTTGTAATATTTTATGATATTAGGTTTTCCTTTATTTATTTTATTTACCCTTAACCATGGTAATAAAATAATTAATAATGATATTATTCATAATTAAAAATTATAAAAGGGTCTCTTTACTAAATTTTGTCCTTATAATTCCAAATTTTTAATGAATTTTTTTAAAATTCAAAATACATCTATTGATAAAACTATTTTTACCTTAATCTCGTTGATGGATTGAGAAAACGGGTTCTTAAAGTAAAATCATTCAAAAGTCCACATTGTTTTTATATCCAATTTCAATGTGAAATTGATTACAATGAAATAAATTGTATTAATATATAAAAATATAATATAATTATACATTAAAACCATTAAAATATATAATTTTACACTATAAATAAATTTGATGAAAAAGCGTTTTTCAGTTAAAATGTAATATTTTTTTCACTGGTCATCAAAAAATGAATCTTATCAGAAAAATATGAAATAAATGAACCAATGTAAATATTGTTACTTAAATTTTAAATAAGATGAATTTTTTTACATAAAATTAATAAAGGTGTGAAAATTTATATTTAAAATAAATGTGCCATCAAAATGTGGAAATACTTTATTTTTATAAAAATTCTTGTGTTATTTTTAAAATTGAATTTGTTCTCATATCAAGTTTTGAAGATACATGAGATAAATTTTAAACATTATATTTAATATATTATGTAAATATTCAATTAATATAATACATAAAGAGTGATTTTTTATTTTTTTGATATAAAAGATACATGTGTATAATTAAAAAAATAAGAAAAACACTTCCTTAAATTTTTAAAAGGGTTTTACATTATTTTTAATTAATTGGTTAGAAAATAATTAATTATTTACACATTTGTAAACCATATTTTTATAGTTCAGTAATTCTTTTTCATAATCTATATTCTAATAGCTATGTCATAATGATAAAATTTAAATAATAATATTTATTTTTTGTTTAATTTTGATGTGGTGTATCATGTATGCTATCGAACATTATGTTTCTTTTTAAAAACTTGGGATGTTACAACCATTGAATTGCATTTGTCTCATTATGTATTTATTTTTGAATATTTGGGGATTAATGGCCTAAGTAAATTAATACATGAAGAATTAGACTTATTTTAACTATTTTTTAATCCTTATCTTATGGTTCTAACCCTTATTTAACCTCTGTAATTATTATTGTGACAACATGGATTTTTACTCCTTGAGAATTATTATAGTTTCTATAAAATATCAAACGAACCATAATTGGATCATAGATGATATTTTAAACATTATCCTAGTAATTTTAGTTAATTTTATGTTTTTATGAATTTTATTTAATTTAATAAAATATTATTTAATTTAAATATCAATAATATCAATTTTGGTACTATTTGTTACTTTGACTTTTATAAAAAAATCTATAAAACAAGAAAAATTCAAAAATCCATTTTAATAAATTTACAATATTAAAATTTTATATAAAAAATTCATGTATGCCATTAATTATCTCACATTATATTAATTTTATAAGTTTTCATATCATTTATTCTATTTTTTCATTAATTGAATAATTATTGCATCATCGTTGTATAATTTTTTATGGTAATTATTAATCCACTAAAATTAAATAAAAAATGTTCAATATAAATATAAATATTTTATCTTTAAAAATATAATTTATTGTCAAAATTACCTAATGTATAACCATATATTAAAAATATTATACTTATTAAAAACATGAGTGTGACAAGTTTGACTTGTCTTAAAATAAAATACTATAAGGTTATTAAAGTCATATATTTTTCTCCATGAGGGCATAAATTCATACTAATGATTATTTTGGTCAATAATTACTTATCTAATAAAATTAGGGAAAATTTTAGTGTAATTTTATAATACTTATCATAATGAATTTTACCCTTAACTACCCAATATTTCCTTAACCATGGTAATACAAAATAAAAATTTACTATTAATATTGTATAAAAAAGGAATATATAAAAAATTATGAACATTTTATTAAAAATATAGAATTAATTTTTAAAAATTAAAAACACAGAAGTGGTTAAATTAAATTTAAAATTAATCTCATTGATGGGATGAGAAAGTGGGTTTTTAAAATGAAAATATTCAAAAGTATGAAAGGTTTCTATATCCAAATTAAACCTGAAAAAATATTAAAACATCCTACATTAGATTAGTATAATTATAAATGATCTTATTTTACATTAAAAAGTACAATTTAACATTATAATTTATTTATATGAAAAGTCATTTTTCAATTAAAATGCAGTATTTTTCTTTATTCATTAGGAAATAAAACTAATCAGAAAATTTAAAAAAAATAGTAACAGTAAATTTTGATATTAAACTTTAAAAAAATTATTTTGTCAAATAAAATTTATTAAATTTTCAATATTTATTTTTAAAACAAGTGTGCCATTAAAAGGCAGCGATTTTTTTTAGAAGAATACATCTTTTGTGTAAAATCAGGTTTATTTTTATAAGAGGTTTCTGATAAATAATATTAATGTTAACAATTATATTTAACAATATATATATATATCAATAAAATAATCCAAATTGAATGATTTTTTTATTTTTTTGTATAAAAAACAGTTGTGTGCATTTCAATGTTTTTTCAGATAAAGATTTCCTTTTATTATCAAAAGGTTTTTCGTTTCATTTATAAATAATTGGACACCAAATTATTAATTATATATATACTTTTAATCAATATTTTCATATTAAATTATTCCTCTTAATGATGTCTATTCTAACAACAAGGTCGCAACGATTATATAATGATAATATTTAATTGTTAGTTTAATCTCACTGTTGTGTAAATTATATGATCTTGAACATCATGTTTCATTTTAAAATTTCTAGATGTTACATTCCACCCCCACCCCTTGTGGAAATTATATCCTTGAAATTTTAAACTTGGGATTGGTGACTAGGGTATGAATTTTCAGAATAAATTTATAGAAATCCATCATTGAAAAAATGGCTAATAAAAATCCCATTTATAATAATATAAAGAATGAACTAAGTCCACATGAGATAACACATACTAGGATTATTTGTAGGAAAACATTGACATAGAAGATAACATATGAAGATATATTTACTTGAAAAGAATAATTTAATCCTTTAACCTATTTGTACCCAAAACTATTCCTTTTCTCTAAATGATGAGTATCTATTTGGCATGCCTGAAGCACTAGAATCAACCTTTATGGATAAAAAAATCCAAATAAGAAGAACAAAATATTCCTCTTCTCCTTAGTCAGTAACCAAAACCATAATGGTTAATAAATTATAATATAATTCCCAAAGTTAATAAACCGTTTTATGGAGAGAGAAAAATTAATCTCTAAAATTCAATAGTGACACACAAAGCTCAACATAGATCCTCCAAAAATTTCCTATCCTTAAAATTACACAAACTTATTCTAAATATGATTTAAACAAAAAAAATAAAAAATATTTCTTCACATAATATTCAAAGATAAATTTTAACATTTTTCTTTAAATAAAATCAATCACATTTAATGTATCATACCAAAAATTAATTTTCCTAATAAAAAAAATCTATGAGATATGTTAATCCATTCTTTAATCACCTGAATCTCCATAAATCCACAATATAATTATAGATGTTTCAAAAATGAAATTCATCCTTTAGTATTAAAATAAAATACAATAGTATTATGTTGACCTTATCATATAGGGTTCCCAAAATAGTGAACATATTCTAAAATAACATTAATCACTTAATCCCAAAATTATATCTAATCTCATGGTTATCTATAAAACTTATTTTTCAAAAATGAACATAAAATATATTCATAATATATTTTAAATAAATTAAAAGTAATTATATACTAATAGGCACAACACATGGGCCTGTATTAAGTGATTCACTCTTGTCCCCCTTCGGTTGTGGGTTAAATTTTTGTAGCCTTGATGAATGTGATGGGTTGTCACATGGTCTTTGGGATACACATTTCTAAATTTATATAATTCAAATAAAATTCCCAAAAAAATTAAGAAACATGCTAAAAAATAACATTAATATGTGTTAACATAAAATTTTGTCTGATACCTTTCATTTTGAATCCCAAAAAGTAGTAACCCTTAATTACCCCAAAAAATTAATTTTTCCAAAAAATACCATTATTCACCATAAAATTTCAAACTTAAATCCTCAAAAGGGATTATAATACACTAAACTTATGATTAACCTTAAAATTATAAACCCATGGTGATATCCATGACTCTTAAGAAGTCATCCTAATATATAACATTATCTAAACCCTACTGTAATACCTACTTTAAGGACCCGATCATAAACATAACATATTAAATTTATTTTAAAAATATAAATCAAATAATTTTCCCAAATATGTTTTAATTTTATATTTTACTAGGATTATAGAAAATATTATATAGAAACTCCATTCATTTTAAGTGGACAATTTTACTCATTATCCATTTTTTCTACATAAAAAACATTCTAAAATGAAAAATTGTTTCTTTCCATGATAAAACATCACAATTATCATCTTATCCTCATAATTTTCCCTACCAATCCTTTAAACATGTTATAAAACATTTTAAAAGTTTGGATGATTATATTAATATCATTTAAAGATATAAAAAATTAATAAAACCATTATTATAGTGAAAACCCAATTACCGTTCTTTGAGTGAATGAAAAAAATATTCTCCCCTGAAAAACAGAAACGTTTTCCTCAAATACGCCTTTAAAATCAACAGTAAATAATTTAACACCATTTTTTAGTAACTTAGAGCTTAATATTCATAAAACCCTTTCAAAAAAATTTATTATAATGACCATATAGACAAAATCTAATATAATCACTACCTAATTAATTAGATATTTATAATGGGTATCACTATCTATATAAGCTATATTAATCTCACTCATGATCTATAATGTGGATGACACATCCAAATAGTCTATATCGAGCTCACTCATGACCTATAATGGGTTAAAACCCTTCTTATAAGATATATTAGGATCACATATTTAATATAATTCCAAATTACCATATCATGAATGAAACCCTTGAAAACTATTCAAAACACAGGTAAAAATAATTTTAGATATCAAAATTCACATTTCATGTAAAAACACTTTTAGAAATCTAAGAATATTACCATGAATAATGAAACAAATTTCTTTGAAAATAACTATGAAAACTTATTATGGAAAAAATAATATACTAATGCATCATGAAATCAGAAAATTCTATTAACTCCATATATTTTAAAAAATATTACTTTTTAACTTTGTTAAATGACTAAAAAGAGGAACTTTATATGAGTATTTTTTAAAAAAATTCCATTATATAAAACCAAAAAAATAATAAAATATAAAAACCATTCAGAGAAATTATATAATTAATTTTTTTATAAAAAATTATGTCTATATAATAACATTCATAAAACTAATATTATAAAAAATGGAGAATAATTAGAAATATTTATTAAATAAATCCTTAAAATATTTAAAATATAGTTTGTTTAGTTAAAAAATATATTACCTTGAGTCTGACTCATCACATACAATCTTTATATTCTTGAATAAAAACTCTAGTTTATTATTGAATTTCTTGATAAACTTTAACAATTTTATTATTCCTTTTAAATTAATTATTATCATGTTATAAAAAATACTTAAATATTTAAGCTCACATCAGATGTTTTGATGATATTTGGTACTTGAGTCCAAAACGACCTTGGTATGATATCTATAGTTAAAGTGGTAATTAGTGAATCATATAAAGACTAATAATAATGAAATAATTATCATTTATATATATAAATTACACTTTTATATCCAACCAGTAAATATCTATATGAAAAATGAATTATGTTAAAATCATAGAGATGGTAAGTCGTACTTATGCATGAGTAATGGTTCCATTTTTTAATTACCATTATGAATAGAAAGTAAGTATAATTTAATCATTCCATAATTATAATAATATAATTAATAAAATATTAATTATTTAAATATACATAGATATTTCATCAATGTGATGTGGTATGAAAAATGAATTGCTTCACTTTGTGGAGGTGATAATTCACACATAGACACAATGACATTATCATTTTTCTATGCACATAAAGGTAAGAAAATATATGATATATTATATTTTTAAAAAATATAAATACATTATTAATATCATATATAACCCTTAATTACATAATTATAACCACTATTGAGATACGGTGACAGAAAACAAATTATATCAGTTCATAAGGTGGTAGTCTATTATACACACAAACGACTAATTATATACCCATTTGATGGAATTCAAGATGAATATAGGTCATAACTATAAGGCCCCATCCTTAAACATTATGTAATCTTGAATTAAGTTAACAGATCACATTGAGGATCATTTCAGGTTTACAGTTCTAGAGAATTAGTCTATAATTATTACATTACATCTCAATTGTCACAAATTAGACACTTCTACTCAGTATCCATTTTTTTATAAAATAAAAACTCTTAAAATAAAACAAGAGTTGTTTTTCTAAAAAAAATCTTCTAAAATTATTCCTTTTTCTTACTCTTATTTATATACTGTGAAAATCATTTCAAAAACTTGGGATGAGCATAAAAATCTTAGTATGGGTTATAAAACAAGGAACGAAAATATTAGTCCATCAATACATACAGATCAATGAAATACTATTTTTCAATATTTAAATTATCATGCAAAATCATAAGATTTATTAATAACAAATATAAATCATAAATCATAAAGTTAGCTTATGGCATCCATAACATACTTACATTGTATCTTTCACAGCTACGTAGGGAATTACATTTGGAATACCCATCAAAATATTTTTCCTAAATTTATTTTGAGAAACATTAATGTTTACCTTTTTCATGTTACCCAATGCATTGGAGAGCTATCTCAGGCTCACCCTCCCTAAGTT
Source organism: Viscum album (assembly GCA_963277665.1). NCBI lineage: Eukaryota > Viridiplantae > Streptophyta > Magnoliopsida > Santalales > Viscaceae > Viscum > Viscum album. The sequence continues at coordinate 878,148,803 of OY728148.1, read as the reverse complement.
TATCACGGAACCACTCGTATGTGTAAACAATTCCCAAAAACTGTAACATAATCATAACACATGGAAAAGCATAGAGGAAAGACAAAATTTCCATATTGAAATCACAATATAAAATTTAAAATAATAAATCCTTTATCAAAAAAAAAATTCAATTCCAAAATACATAAAAATAGTGTATGGTATTAATTTTCCTTTTAAAAACATTACAGATTGTTAAGGAAGCCAAAGATCAAATAATACTCATGGCGGCGGAAAGGTCAGTGTCACCGTGTATTTTAAAAAGATATATTCCCTTTGTCATTTTGTAAAACGCTACGTAGAAATTTTTTATATTTGAATGAATTGAAAATTAAAAGGGTTTTATACAACTTATAAAAGAAAGTCATGTATAAATTAAAATATGCCTCAATGAAAGGAGACTAAGACAAAGTCTCTTACCTTGTGTCTGACATGACTCGTTCGTTCTTTAAACTCATAAATAAAAAACTAAAGTTAATTTCTACTTTCTTAAGAACTTTTTTAAAGTTTATTTTTCCTTGTATATTACTTATTACCATGTTATAAACATTACATAATCATTTAACTAATAATGGTCTTTTTGTCGATATTTGGTACTTGAGTCAAAAATAAACTTCTTATAATTAAAAGATTTCCATGTGGTCAAAATTCCAATTTCTCTATAATGATATTCATGAATTAGATATAATATATATATCATATATATTCAGTATATATATGTATTTAAAATAGTACATATAATTTTGAGGTATGAAATGAAATGCACCATTCTTGGAGATAGAAAGTCGTACATTTTTTTTTTAAAGGTTGGTGTTGAAGCCTCAATTTATTATTTAGAGAAAAGACCTCTTTAGTGTGGCTCGAGGGAGACCCATTACATATCCTGAAGGCCCCAGGACAATTTTCCTTAATAAATGGATGGAAATTCTATTTTTTGGCCCAAAGGACCCATCGATGAATAGTACTGCTACAGTACCCGCGCTGCTATAGTCCCATTGCCGCTATAGTTCCTGCTACAGTACCACCGCCGCTAGAGTGTCACCGCAGCTGCAGTTCATCCACTACTACAGTACTACTACAATACCCTGCTACATTACTGCTACAGTACCCCTAAAGTTTTTTCCCTACCCGAGTTTTATCCTGGGTCTTTTGGATGCCAAGAAAGAGGATGTACCACTTTGGTACAACCTCGTTGGTACGGTAAGTCGTACATACACGTGAAGACTACTTTCATTTATATTTAGTATTTAATGAAACATTAATGATACATAGGTATAGTATAATTTTTGTCTAATATAATATATAATTTTAGTAACTCCTTTATTTATACGTCCCACGTATGGGATGAACGAGTCATATCACATTGAGGGGGCATTAGTCCGCACTTCCCCAAATGAAATTATCATATTTACTCATTATGGAAACCATAGAGGAATGATATAAATGAAAAATATAGAATCATAGAGATGATATAAATATAATATACATCACATATAAATAGCTTTCCATCATAATGGCCACCATGAGACAATGTAAGAGATAATAAAACAATCATCGTTTCGTGAGGCAGTAGTTCTCCGTACAAAGAAATAGTATATTCATATCCATTAGATGGAGTTGTGAGTAAGTGTAGTTTGAATAATTTTAATAAAAAAACCTATTCTATTGATGATAATTGTTTTTTACTATAAAAAAATAAGAAGAAGAGCATAGATAGTGAAGAAGTAAAATAAAAGAAGATAACTTGAGGGAAAACGTTAAATTTGAATCAGTTAACTCCCATTGGTTTAAGCCAAAATGCTTCTTTGATGTGACTTAGTACTAAGTTAAGGATTAAAAGTGGAATATATGGATTTTGGGAGCTTATTTGGGCAGATTTTGGATGATCCAATGGGAATGAGCGGTGTATCTGATTGGTTAGAGGTGATGGCCATTTAAAGGGGGGAGGGGCTCTTTAGGAAAGTTTGAAAATATTATTTTATTATAAACTGAATTTCAGATTCAAAAGGTCACAAACTCATTAAATTAAAAGATAAGATGGATATTATTATAAATTATCTTAACCAATTGGTTTTTGACATTTTTTGTTTCATTTTTAACCTTATCATTTTGCATTAACTCTTCACTAACTAATTTAACTTTTACCATGTCTTCTTGTATATTCATACTATATGGTTAATATAGTTACAAAAAAATTACAAGAGACCCAAAATGTACCATTAATGAAATTCCTGACATAATATGTGTTATTTGGCCAAATCATAAATGTTTAGGGCTATATTATCATTTAATAAAATATTAATTGATTTAAAAACTCATTTATGTCAATTTCTATACTATTCGTAAAATGATTTTTTTAAAAATTCAAACCAGCTAGATTCTTTCAAAAAACCTTAATTAATTTAAAGATATCAAGTTATAATCATATATATAATTATTTTATAGCATAAATAGTTTGAAAATAAATTTATTTTAAAATACAAAATCTCATTTATTTAAAACATTCATTAATGAGGTAACCATTGCATCATCATTGTGTCATAAATAAATTTATTTATTTAATGTCTAAAAATTAAAAATAAAATACCATGAGTTAGAAAATCTTTTTATACTTCTAATGAATATTTATAGTCAAATATACTAATTATATAACCACACATTAAAATTGTTTTTGAAAAACAATACATGTTTAAGATAATGTTATTTTTACTTTAAATAAAAATTTATTAATGTCATTATCTTTCCCAAGTGGCTTTAAAAGGAAAAAAATCTCATCAAATGATTTTATTGGTTGATCATGATACATTTAATATGTTTATGACAAGTGTTAAGGAAATTATATATTATTATAATATTATTTTTATCTTGAATTACAAAATTTACCATTAACCGCGGTAAATAAAAATAAAAAGTAACTATTCACCAAAAATTATTTTCATCTTATTGAACCACATTTTACATAATTATGACAAAAATGTATATATTATTTTTTAAATTCAATTCACTTAAGTGGTAAAATTTTTTTAACTGAAATATTTGGTTTTTTAACTACTACGTAGTGTTTCACTATTCATCAAAAAATGAACGTTTTCTGAAAAATACCAAAAATTTAACCAAAGATAATTTTTATATTAAGAATTTAAAAATGATTTCCATTTTACCAAATTAAAAACATATAAATATCATGATTAATTTAAAATTAATTTCCATTTTTAAATCCAAAAAGCGTGTTTTTAAGAAATAATAACAATCAAAAGATTAAAACTTGTTTATATACAATTTCAAACTGAAATTACATCCAATGAACAAATTTGTATTAAATGGTAAAAATATAATCCAATTAAACATTAAAACCATTTAAATTTATAATCTAACCATATAAATAAATTATATTAAAAGGTGTTTTTGAATTAAAATACAGTATTTTTTCACTATTCATTAAAAATGAACTTTATCAGAAAAATACCAAAATTTCATCCAAAATAAACTTTGATGTCCCAATTCTAAAAAAGAATTTTATTTTTTCAAATATAACATATAATAGTGACAAAATTAGATTTAAACAGGGTTCAACATCTATTGGCAGTAAATCAACCTTTTAAAGAATATTAGAATATTCATGCTTAAAATTTGATTTATTATTATTTTAGGCCTCTAAAAATTATTGGATAGAAGTAAAAACATTTAACAAACATTTGTAATCATATTTTCGTTACTTCTATTATTTCCTACCAATACAATGACTATGAGTTAACTACCATTTAAATAATATTATATTATTATTTTCCAGTATTACTAAACGTTGTGTGCAACGTATGATTTCAAAGAAACTTATTGTTGAGTGTTGATAATGCTATCTGACATAACATCCCCTTTAAAGTAGAATATATATTTAATTCAAAAATATTTATAAATATGAAATTTTCACATTCATTATTTACATAGGATGTTACATCCTTCCCCCCTTTTGACATTTTTCCCTTGAAATTTTAAAATATGGCTTAAAAACGTCATTAAAAGTCGCACAATGGAAAAAGAGTCAATAATACTATCAATTTAAAATAAATAAGAGAAGTACCAAGGTCACCTGAGATAACACATACTTGGATTTCATGAAAACATGGATATGGAGGAGAAACTAAGTGTCCAGTTCTGATAGAGTGTGATAGAAAACATGATTATTAGAAAGTTAACAACAAGAAAACCACAAAGTTGTGATGGGTTAAACAGTCATTGGTTTCCTAGTAGGAAAAATAAACAGATAACATTTTTATAAGTTCCTTTTCATAATGTTGAGGAATTTATTTATGAGCTTTACTAAGAACATGAGGACACATAATTACTTGTAATTTATACTTTCATCCTTTACTAAATTTCTACTACAAACTATTTTTCCTCCAAACAATCAGTATTCGAGATGACATGGTCACATCAAAAGCGCTAAAATAAACTTCTAGAAAATCACATAATCCAAAAATATGAACTATATATTTTCGAAATATCTAGACATTAACAAAACCCAAAATGGTTAGTACGAGAGAAGATAATTCCAAAAAATTATATTACTTTATAAAAAGAAATATTATTATTAATCTGCAAAATTCAACAAATAATACCCAAAGTTCAACAAAGTCAATTCAAAAAAACAATCCTTAAGATTCATCAAAGTAATCCAAACTAAGATTGAAACACAAAATTCAAAAGGATTTGATCACATAGTCTTCCACCAAAATATTAACATTAATCTCTAAATAACAATATCTACTATTAAAGTCACATACTGAAGTGTAATTAACCTAATCACATATTCTCTATGATAGGTTTACCATTTCCATTATTAAAAAAATTGCTATATTTCCACAATAAAAAATAGATTCTTCCAAAAAAATTGAATTATTTCTCTTAAAATTAAATCTCATAGAATTTGATTTTCTTTAAGCATATAGTGTTCCCAAAAGAGAAAATGTCTTCCGAAATTACCTTCATCACTTAGTCACCAAATCATTTTCTTATACTAATGATATCAATTTGATAAAACATAATATCCCAAATCAACTTATTCTTGACCAATAAAATCATTTAACTAAAGATAATAAATCATACTAATCAGGCACATCACGTAGTATAGTGGTAGGCGATAAATCCCAATCGCACTTTGGTTGTGGGTTTGATTCCCCGCTAATTTTTCTGACATGATAGTTTGTCACGTGGTCTACGTGTTTCCATTTTTCAAAAACTATATAATTTTATAACATTCCAAAAATTGAGATAAATTCCTCAAAAATGACCATAACATATTTTAACAACAAATTTTATCTCACACATCGCATTTTTATCATAAAAAGTAATAACCTTTAATTACCTAAAATTCAAGAATCATATACACCCAAATTGTTCATTATAAATATATCCACAAAATAAAAGATAATTCTTCCTTGAATAACAGTTTCACATATCAAAATTTAGGTTTACACATACTAGAAAGAGTCTTCCAATGCAATCTCACCATTAAAAGAGCCATAAAACTTTTAAGCATTTCATCATCCTAAAATATATTATAGCTCTTGAATCCCTTATATGTAGACTTCTTACTCATTCAAAGTTCTTCATGATCCATCAACCATTATTTTATAACTTATTTCATAATACTACTTTCCTAGAAACAAAATCATGAATCATATCCAAAGATTCAATAATGTCAAAACATTAGCTAAGAAATAATCCATACCTTTCATTGGTCACTGTCAGTTTACTCATCCTAAATTGGAATGGAATCAGGTATTGGTAAACATATATTTTTATGATACTTATAATCTCATTCCTGAACCTTCTTTGTAGGACATCTATTTGTATAATGACTATGCACACTAAATTTAAAACATTCAATTGAACCTTCTAAATGAACTACCTTCCCTTTCCTGGAGTCAACCAGATGCTTCCTTTTTCAGGGTAGGTTATTGCTTTGTGACCTTAATTACTAAATCTAAAACACTTTAATGTCCCTTTGAATCATTTTCCTCGGTGTTTCTTTCCATATCCATGACACACATGTTCTTGAAAATACTTACCATTATGGTTATTACCAGAACTCCCATCGGGATTCATTTTTCGTATATATGATGCCTTATAAAAATCACAAAGGTTCAGGTGGCTAATTATGACTGTAGATAGTTGGTTAAGAATAACCACAAGAGTTCTAATTGAATCTCTCATTTCATTCAGTTTATCATTCAAGAAACCACCACAGTTTCCTTCACATCTATTGTTAATTTGGTGCCTTCTAGATCCGCCCATTTTCTAAAACCAAAAAGGTCAATGTGAGTATATCTTTAAAATCATCACATAATATCTTATGAGGAGGGTAAACACTAATATTTAATTATTCATATTATCATAAACTCATTCATTTTATCTAAAATAACTACAACTCTTTCTAAAATACTAACTATTCTTCTTATGTTACTTATGCTTATACAACACCCTAACATCTAATGTTATCTAAACCTACCTCTGATACCAAATGTAAGGCCCCAGCCTTAAATTTTACATACTCTTGAATTAATTTTATAATTCACATTGAGGATATTTTCAATTTTAGAGTTTTAGAGAATTAGGCCATAACTATTAAATTACATCTCAATTTTTACAAAGCATACACTTCTTCTAAGTATCAATTTTTATAAAATAAAAACTACTAAAAGAAAACAAGAGTTCTTTTTATGGTAAAAAATATTATTTAATTCTTACTTTCTCTTACCCTTCCTTATATCCTGTGAAAAACAATTCAAAAACATGAGATGAGCATAAAAATATTAGTAAGGGTTATAAAAAAAGGACATAAAACATTCTTCCATCAATACATACAAATCAATTAAATATTACTTTTAAATCTTTAATATACCACACAATATCATAATATTTATAAATAACAAATTTAAATCAAAAATCATAAAGGTAAATTGTGGAATCCCAAACATACATACATTGTATCTTTCAAACCTATATAGGGAGTTACATTTTGAATACTCATCATAGTATATTCCCTAAATATGTTAGGAGAAACATTAACGTTTACCTCTGTCATGTTACCCAATGCATTAGAGAGATATCTCAGGCTTACCCACCCTAGGTTTATCACGAAACCACCCATATATGTAAACAATTCCCAAGAACCATAACATAATCAGAACACAAGAACAAGCATTAAGAAAACATAAATGTCCACATTGAAGTCACAATATAACATTTGACATATTAAATCCATTATCAAAGAAATTTTCAAAACCAAAATACATAAAAAGTGTATATGGTGCTTATTTTCCTTTCAAAAACATTATTTCTGGTTAAGGAAGCCTTATATAATATAATACTCCCAGCAGCGGAAAGGTCATTGTCACCACGTATGTTAAAAAGAAACATTTCATTCTTCATTTTGTAAAATGCTACATAGAAAAAGATTACATTTGAATGAAATAAAAATTCAAATTTTTTATAAACTGTATTAAAGAAAGTCGAATATAAATCAAAATATACCTCAATGAAGGGAGATTGAGATGAAGTCCCTTACCTCATGTCTGAGTTGACCCGTTCGTTATTTAATCTCATGAATAATAAACTAAAGTTAATTAATACTTTATTAAGAACGTTTTTCAATTTTATTATTCCTTTTATATTACTTATTACCATGTTATAAATATTAAATAATCATTTAAGTTAATAACCATCGTATTGTCGATATTTGGTACTTGAGTCAAAAATAAACTTATTATAACTAAAATTTTCTATGTGGTACAAAGTCCATTATCTCCATTATGATATTCATGAATTAGATATCATATATATATCATATATATCTAGTATATAAATGTATTTATAATAGTACATAACATATGTAGATAAGAAATGAAATGGACAGTTCATAGAGATGGTAAGCCGTGCGTACGCATGACGGAAACTTTCATTTGTATTTTGTATTTAATAGAATGAAAACATAATAAAAAATATGTATATTATAATTATAGTATAATATAATATATAATTTCAGTAAGTCTGACTTTCACACATCTCATGTATGTAAAGAACGAGTCATATCACTTTAAGGGGGCGGTAGTCTGCACTTCCTCAATGGAAATTATCATATTCACCCATTATGGAAACTATAAAGGTATGCTATAAATAAAAAATACAGAGTCCTAGAGATAATAAATTATATAATATAAATCACATATAAATACACTGTCCTCAAAATTTCCACCATGATATGTGGTAGGAGATAATCGAACAATCATCGTTTTGTGAGGCAGTAGTTCACAGTACATAGAAATAGTATGTTTGTAACTATTTGATGGAGTTATGACTATGTTTATATTGAATAAATCCCATAACAAAGACCTGTTATAATGAGGATACTTTTTTTGTTGTGTAAAAAAAGAATAAGAAGATCATATGGAGTGAAGAAGTAAAATAAAGAAGAGAACTTGAGGGAAGATGTTACCTTTAAATAGGGTAACTCCCTTTAGTTTGAACCAAAAGGATTACTTGAAGTTCCTTAGGCCTAAAGTAAGGCTTATAGGAATAATATATACATGTTGGGAGTTTATTTGGGTCGATTTTTGATGATCAAAGGGGCTTGATAGGTGTGTTTAATGAGTTATAAGTGATGTAATTTTATAAGGGGGAGAGGGGCTCTTTATGAAAGTTTGATAATATTATTTTATTATAAATAGAATTACTATTTAAAAAGGCCCCAAACTCATTAAATTAGAAGATAAGATGACTATTATTGAAAATAATTTCAACTAATAGGTTTTAAAATAGTTTTGGTTTCATTTTTAACCATATTGTGTAATTTTAACTCTTAGTTAACAAATTTATCTTTTATTATGTCTTCTTGTATATTCATACTATATGGTTAACGTATTTACTATAAAATTCCAAGTGACCCAAAATGGATCCTTAATGAAATTTTTAATAGAATCTGTGTGATTTGGCCGAATGTGGGCTTTTAGTGCTATTTTATCATTTGATAAAATATTAATTGATTTAAAAACTCATTTATGTGAATTTCAATACTAATTATATAATGACTTTTTAAAAAATACAAACCAAATTGATTATTTTTATAAACCTTCATTAATTAAAAGATAAAAATTCATCTGCATCTGTAAAATTTGTGGATGGCATAAATAGTTTCAAAATTAATTTATTTTAATATTTATAATCTCATTTATTTAAAACATTCATTAATGATGTAATCATTACATCATCATTGTGTCATAAATAAATTTATTTATATGATGTATAATAATTATAAATAAAATACCCTAATATAAGAAATATTTTTATATTTCTAATGAATATTTATAGTCAAATATATCAATTTTATAACCCCATATTAAAATATTTTTAGCAAAACAATACATGTTTATGGTGGTTTTATATCTACTTTAAATAAAAGGTTATTAATGTAATTATCTTACCCAAGTGTCATTAAAAGGCTCAAAGTCTCACCCAATCACTTTATTGGTCAGAAATAACACGTCCAATAAGTTTAAGACAAGTGTTAGGGTAATTTTATATTATTATAATATTATTTTTATCTTCAATTTACATATTTACCCTTAACCGCGGTAAATAAAAATCAAAAGTAACTATTCACCCAAAATTATTTTCATCTTATTGAAATAAATTTTACTTATTGATGACAAAAATGTCTATTAGATTTTTTTAATTCAATTCACTAAAGCAGTAAAAAAAATTATAAATGAAATAATCGGGTTTTTAACTACTACGCAGTGTTTCACTATTCATAAAAAATTTAACATTTTCAAAAAAAATTCACCCAAAGATAATTTTTATATTCTAAATTTAAAAATGATGTATATTTTACAAAATTAAAAACATTGAAATCAAAATTAATTAATTAAAATTAATTTCCATTGTAAAACCCAAGAAAACACATTTTTATGAAATAATAACTATCAAAAGATTGACACTAGTGTATGTCCAATTTCAAAGTGAAATTACTTACAGTGACCAAAATTTGATTAAATGAAAAAAACTATAATCCAATTACACTTTAAAACCATTTAAAATGATAATATAACCATACAAATAAATTATATTAAAATTTAGTTTTGAATTAAAATGTAGTATTTTTTACAATTCATTAAAAAATGTACTTTATCAGAAAAATTCCAAAATTTTATCCAAAGTAAATTTTGATGTCCCAATTATAAAAGAGAGTTTTATTTTTTCCAATAGAACATATAAAAGTGACAAAAACAAGATTTAAAGAAGGGTTCTCCATAAATAGATAATAATTCAACCTTTTAAAGAATATTAGAGTATTCACACATAAAATTGGATTCATTCTTATTTAAACCCTGAAAAACTTATTGGATAATAGTAAACATATTTAACATACATTTTTAATCATATTGTAGTTTGTTCTGTTCTATCCTACCAATACAATGGATAGGCGTCAACTACCATTTAAAATAATTATATTATATTATTATTTTTTAGTATAACTCAACGTTGTGTGAAAAATATGATTTCAATGAAACTTGTTGTCAAGTGTTGAGTATTATATCGGACATAGCATCCCCATTATAGTAAAATTAATATTTAATTAAAAAATAATAATTAATATGAAAATTTCACGTTCTTTATTTACCTAGGATGTTACAATCACACTAACATCATAAAATATAATTATATTTTATATACATGATTTGTTATTTTCTCATTATTATATAATATTTTTATTTAGTTTGATAATAAATAAAATAGAAGTAAGTAACTGAAAATGATACCTCTTCATTAGAAATATTTAATTATATATCACCATAAGACAATAGAGTTTTGTGTTATTTAGAAAATCATACCTCTATAATGTGGTAAGGGATTATAAAAACGTATTTTTGAATGTAATTGATGAAACAAATAGGTTTTTCTATGTGTGAATAAAATAGAAGAATTTGATTCCATTTATAATAGAGTGAGGGGAACTCTTGAAATTTCTCAAACTAATAAATTAATACAAATTAATTTTTTCCAAATGAATAAAAACTTATTTATTTTTATTATAGGATAATTATAATTATAAATCCAATAATAAAAGGACAATTATACATATTTGGACTATTTTTTAATCCTTATATTTTGGTTATAACCCTTATTTAACACCTTTAATTTATATTGTGACAACATTGACTTCTTTTCTTGAGGGTTAATATAGTTACTATATAATATTAAAAAACCATACATGTATAATTTGAAATTTTAATCCTTATCCCAATAAATTGGAAGAATCATGGAGTTTTTAAAAAAAATTATCATTTATTTAAATATTATTCATTTTTAATATTATCAATGTCAATTTAGACATTATTGATTACTTTGAATTTTATAATAAATAAATACAACAATATATCTTCAAAACAATATTTTAATATATCTTAAATTTGTCAAGGTAGTATATAAAATTCATTTATGATGTTAATTATCTCAAATTACATTTATTTTAATTGTTTTAATGTCATTTTTTTATTTTTTCCATTATTTGAATAATTACCCTGTCATTATTGTTTAATTATTTAAAGTAATTATTAGTTGAGTAAAAATTAAAAATAAATTACCAAGTTGAATATATATATATATTATATTTAAAATTAATATTTATAGTTGAAATTGCCTTCCCTGTAATCACATATTAAAAATGTTATACTTTTAGAGACATTAGTGTGACAATTTTGACTTTTCTAAAAATTTAATAATATAGGGGGATTATGGTTATCTAAGAGGTTCCAAGAGGTCATAAATTTTACCTATAAATTATTAGTTCTACACAAACTCATAAAATAAAATTTTTAATGTTTTTGAGAAATTTTATATTCAATATCATAATTATTTTTACCCATAATTATGTGATTTACCCTTAACCATGGTAAGGAAAATTACTAACATTAATATACATATTGTTCAAAAAAACTATTTACTAAATTTTTAAAATAGGATTATAAATATGGATCCAATTTTAAAATTTTAAAATAAATTAGTGGATAAAATTAATTTAAAATTAATCTCGTAGAGGAGGTGAGAAATCGTGTTTTTAAAGTGAAAATGTAAAAAAGTATGAAATGTTGTTATATCCCAATTCAATATAAAGAAAGATAAAAATGGCCTAAATTGAATTTATAGATGTATAATTGATCTAATTTTACATTAAAAATAATGTTAAATTGTATTTAACATTATAAATTATTTATATGAAGAGTTGGTTTTCAATTAAAATGTTTTATTTTTCATTATAAATCAAAAAATAAATTGATTAGAAAAATAAAAAAAGTAAACTAAATTAAATTTTGATATTATGATTTAAAAAATAATTTTTATTTTTTTGAATAAAAATAATATTTTTAAATAATAGTTTTAAAATAAGTGCACCATTAAAAAAAAAGGAAAAACTCGTTTTTAGGAAAATACATCTTTTATGCGTAAAATAGGATAAATTTTTATATAATGTATAGAAAACACAAAAGATGAATTTTAAACATTATATTTAATATTATATATATAATTAATATAATCTATAAATATGTATTTTTTTTATTAAATTTCAATAAAAAACACTTGTACGCATTTAAATAGTATTTTTTGAAAAAAGATTCACTTCTTTTTTCAAAAGGGTTATGTTTTCATTAATAATTAATCAGTCACTAAATAATTAATTATATATAAAATTTAAATCTTATTTTCATAATTCAATTAATAATATCCATAACTTTCATTATAATGGCTAGGTTATAGTAGTTACAAAATAAAAATAGTTAGTGACTCATTTAAGATTAGTGTTTCCTAACTTATACACTATTAAATATAATTTTTCATTTTAAAATATTGGTTTGTTATTTTGTTTATGTATATTTATTTCAAATAACACTTAATAAAATGAGTAATGAAATTTGGGTGTTTTTAAAGATGGTATCAAATAAATATTTAGTAATGTATAGGTATTTTTATTAGAAAATACTCATAAAAACTCTAAGGATAAGTCTAAATATATAAAAACCTTCTATGTATTAATAAAGCATTGAATATGTTGTTTATTAGATATTGAATCCAAATCAAGATACTAGTTATTGGATGATTTTGTGGCATATATTCTCCTAGAATATATCACCCTGAAAAAGGACAGTTGAGTATCACCTCGATATTAACTCAATTCCCTGTGATTGAGAAAAAGAATTCACACTTGCATAGACCCTCTCAAGGGATATGTTTCAGATAATTTGTATTCTTTTTAATGGTAATTATAAAGGATTTGAATAAAACATATATTTATAGAGAATAATTCTAAATATTCCATAAATAATAAATATTAAAACCAAGAAATTAATATGACCAGGTATATATGTCATTTATGAGTTATTCCTTCAACATTCATAGATTCAATTTTATATGATAATAAATTTTTATACCTACATCCTTAATTTTTTAATAATATTATAAAATGGATATAAATTTATGGAATCATTTAAAAACATATGTGATGGTAAATCTTATGATCATAGTGACCCATTCATTTTATACACAGTATTTCATAATTTTTTCCATTGATTTTAGTGCCCTATGTTTTAGGATCTATTATTATTATTATAAAGTATATTTCTATGTTATTTTAAAATAATTAATACTTGATTAGAGACTAGGTCACATAATATAAAAACCTTCCTAATGACACATTAATGTTTTATAATATAATTTTACAATAAATATTTATCAAACCATGCATTACAAACAATGGATTATTACCCATCATGGATTAATTACATCAATTTAATGGGAAATATTTATTTTAAAATTATAAGAAAAATAATAAAACCTACACTTCTGGGAAATCTCTTAGATTATCATTAACCTTGAAAATCACCAATAGCCAAAAAATACTATGATTAAGAAGATCACTATGAAAGGATAAATCCTTACGAAAAAAATGAAATAATTATTATTCCTTATGAAGTGAGAGTGGAATAAAAAAATGATTTAGTTCATCTATATATATACACACACATGAAATGTCATAGTTGAAAATATGGTCATTCAAGTTATGTATATCACAAATATGGTTGTGGGAATTATATTTTTAGGAAATATATCCTATAGGTATTCTAATGTAGAGTATTTTTGTTTTATAAATTTTAAAAAATATAACTCACAATGAAATAAATCCATGATATTATAATATTCTAAATATATCTGTATTCATTGTGCATAATTATTTATAAGATACCAACCTTTTTTGGAAGTTTGTTAATATTATTTTCAAGAATTATTTTTCCTAGTTTCGAGTATACCATGTCTAGGTTATATCTTTTGTGCATTTGTGTGAAAGTTAGAGAATATGGGAATGAATAGGGGTTGTGCCTGGTTGGCTCTTGGTTTTCCCAAATCGTGCCCCCAACCCAACAAACTATTCAAACCTAAATAGAGGGGATTCACATGGATAGTGTATAGTTTATTCAATAATGTACCCTATTATAAGAAATCGTGTGAAACCACTAGGTGAGGATCATGGTTAGGGAAAATGGTTTGGGGAAACTATTCACCCCATACAAGAAACTATGCATGCTAAATTAATTATCCTTAAAATTGGTTTAAAAATACCTAACCCTAGGAAGTCACTTAGAATCCACTCAAGTCAGCCTTAACTTATTCCTCTCATTTATGTTGGCTTCTAAAAAATATATAGGTCTCTTTTACCCCATTATTGAAAATTTTGTAGCCATATTGATTGATCTTCATCTGAAAGGGAATATGGTTTCTTCTTGATTAATTTTCCATCTCTATCACTCCTACTTCCAGATAAAATGGGATTTTTATATCTAATATTTTCAAGGGTATAGGATTTTATTGGTGATTATCTATTTGATCATTTTTCAATGATTTAATTCAATATATACTTCTTATTCATGGGTTCTACCATTTGGTTTCAATTGGGGATTTACATTGGGCGATTGCTCGTCAAGAATTTCAGGTAGGTTGTATAAATAAAATTCCAGTAGTCTTGAATTCCAATTGAATTTATGTTTTGTTAAATTTCAATTGGATTGATTTTCAATTTAATCATTAATTGAAAAATTAATTGATTAATTAATTTTTGGAATCATGGAATTGATTTAATGTACTTTCCACATGATATTAAATTTTTATAAATTTAGGACAATTGGAATTGGTGGAATTATTTTAATTATTTGGTGAATTTATCAATTAATGGAGATTATTGAGATTGGTAAATTTTGTAAATTTGAATAATTAATTATTGAATTAATTAATTGATTGTTGGTATTATAAAAATTGGATTAATTAATTGTTGAATTAATAAATAGATAGTTGGGATTATGGAAATGGGATTAATTAATTATTGAATTAATTAATTGATAGTTATGTTTGTGGAATTAATTTATTATTGGAATGTGGATTTAGTTAATTAATGAGTTGGTATATTTTTTTAATTAATTTATTTACTATGTAATTGACTACAGTAATTATGGGTTGTTTGGATTAACCATAATGGGATTCAGAGATATATGATTAAATGTTGATAAATGAAATAATGGGGATTTTTTATATTATTTCCATGGGATAAAATTATTGACCATGATTTTTTTTATAATTTAAATGGAATACCATGATGTGAAATGTGTTGAGATTGTTAATTTTTATTGACCTTGATTAATGTAATATATGTGATATTATTATATATGTGATATTAATGTGTGGGACATGGTTTGCTACATCAAAATCTGATAGTAATAAATGAGTTTAGGACATGGTCTCCTGCATCAAAATCCCATAATGATAAATAATTGTGGGACATATACTACTGCTTCAAAATCCTACTTTTGTGATATTTGATCAACTATTTGTGGGTCATGGACTGCTACTTCAAATACTGATGGGGTTCTAGACATGGTGATCTAGACCAAAAATTATTCCATTATACCATAGTTCTAATTGGTCGTAATATAAATTAAAATGAAATGGATAATGAAATCTCGTGTGTTATAATGAATTATGAATTGAATATGTGATATATTTTAGACTCCAACATGGACCGAAGGAGGAATTATTGGTGCAAGTTTCCTTGGGAACCCGCGAGTTTATATGGTTAATTAATGATAAATTTGATAAGTATTTACTTATGCATTTTCCATTATTCTCTATACAACTTCTCATAAAATGCTATTGAATGGATATTGTTCTATACACCATTGGTGGTGGCCTAATGGCTTATACTCATAGGCTACATGGGTTTTCTAATAAACTCCCAAATAGACTTTATATTTAGAGTACATGACAGTGTAAAAGGCCATGTGTTAGATGGATGAGTTGGGATGCATCATGGATTTGGGACCCAGACGTGATTCAGGACCCATGTGGAAGTTGTTAGTGTCTTTATTTATTTTTCATTTTTCATATTGAAACTTGACACAAATATGGAATTGCATATCTATTATTTAGTTTCGGTTGTTATATTTCTTGTTTTGGTCATTATGTGAAACTAGTTGGGTTGGTTATGGTTATATCATTTACTGATTCTTATTTAGTTCTATTGTTACATTACTTTGATAAATAGGGTATAGTTTCTCAAAAAACAATATTAGAACCATACTACTAGTAAACAGCCTCTAACATATGGGGAGGTTCACCTAAGATCGCGTAGAGGACCATCTCAGGGCACTGGTGTGTGGAACCCAGGTTAGGATGCTACAAAGTTTTATCAGAGGGGTTTTATATTATTTTTATTTTTTTTTCTTACTATTTTGGAAAGGTAGACCCAAGAATAATATTATTTGGTCCTTGGTTAAGAGCTTGTTAATGGGAGTAGCTAACCCTTGTACGAGCGTAAAAACCAAGTACCCATGGTGGGATTGTTTTTATTGGTGTGTTTTGTTGCAGTTTATTCTTTTTTACCTCGAGTGATGCACATATTGTGTGATGTGATTATTATTTATCATATTTTATGATAGTAAAATTATGGCCTAGTATGAAATAAGAGTTGAGTATTCATGCAACATTAAAGGATATTGGGATTATTTTTGGACATGAATCATTTTAAGCATGCACAGAAAATAATGTTTTGGGTAAGTTATTGAACTATATTCTTTTCAATTCTATTTTAATTGAACTAAAAATGGTGCCTAATATGAATTGAAAACTGTAAAATGATGAATGATGTGAATAGATAGGTTTCTAATGATAATTGTATATAAGAATTATCTTTCCCTTTATTAACAATGACCTAGATTTAGGAAGGTTAATAATAGTGATAGAGCCTCTATTTTGACTATGTGTGGGGAAAAGGTGAATGTTTTGTTGTGGATTTATGTGAATACCTATAAATTTGTTAATGTAGTGAATGTTTCCAAAAATGTGTGTTTTGAAATGTAGAGATATTCCTCATTGATGATTCTTATTAAGAGGATGATAGGAGGTTATAGCTAGAAATGATCCTCTAATAGTAGAACCTCAGGCCCCGATAGTGATGGATGGGAAAGTCGAAGAGCAGTTATGTGAGGAATTTTATTGATTCATGATTTATATGAAAAGAGACCTAGGATGGGTTGTGAAGAGTATGTCTGAAATGACATGGGAATTTATGTTGCATAACCCTCCAATGCATACTAGAGAGGGTAGACCTGACGTAGCTGAGTTATGGATTGAGTATATCCAGACTATAGTGGAATACTTGGAGACTCATGTGGAGAAGAGATAAAAATTGGTTGATTATATGTTATGTTTTAAACCAAATCTTGGGTGGGACATCCAAACATGTGATATATAGCTTGAGATGATGGAGTTGGATGGAATTATAAAGTTGTTCATTGAGAAATTTAAAACCTAAGATGCCCAAGAAGGAGAGAGAAGCTGAGTTTATGTGGTAGACTTAGGGGATCATGTTCATGATTGACTATTCTAAACACTTTACAGATTTTCATTGCTTTGTTATAGAATTGGTGGGGGATGAGGATATTGCATCAAAGTAGTATCAAGTTAATATTAGGAGAGATATTATGTCCTAGGTGAATATATTCAAGTTGAAAAGTTTTCTGAATTGGTGAATCAAGATATTATGTTTTAGGGGAACCTAAATGAGGCTTATAGTGGAGGAAATTTGGTTTTTATAGGATGTACAGGGGTAATAATTTAAATATAATTATGTTTCATTATAATAATGATATCTTGATAAGATGAAAATAGAGTTCCTAGGTGGAATGTTTAGTTACCCAGGACCTTACTCGAGTGATCTGTCACCAGTGTGGTAGGTCGGGACTTCTGTATATATTTTCCCTGACAATCGATAGTGTGTTGAGCCTATGAAAAGCTTTTTCATCTATTGTGTTTCATTCAGAACCTATGATAGATTGGTAATGATGCAACAGTTAGGAAAAACCAAAATATGATATGGAGTCTTCTACACAATACCATTCTAGAAGATATAGTTCTACTGGTTGTTGAGGTTGAGGCATTGGACATTGTACTTATGGGAAAGGGGTTCTATATCAACAGAGTGATACGGTTCAGGGGACATAGAATGCATCATAGGTAATAGGGTAAATACTATTGTATTTAATTTATTATACGCTAGTAGATAGCAAGTATGTAATGTATATAGTTAAAGGTACTATTCTTATAACTTATTTTCTAGGTAGTTCCATGTTTGATACGCGTGCCTATCATTATTTTATATCTACAATAATTGTGAATCGTTTGATCCTAGAATTAGATTTCATGAATAGAGTTATGATCATTGACACACCTTTGGGAGTACGATTGATGGACATCTATATGTGGAAGGTGTGTTATCTCAATGTTGGGGATTTTCATTTCAGTTGGGATCTCTATAACCTAGACATGTCTGGATTTGATCTAATTATGGGTATTAACTTATTGTTCACATAACAAGACCAAATATATTTTTACCACAATAAAGTCATGTTAATGTCTTCTAATGGTTAACAAGTATATTCAAAATAAAGATTGGGTTATTAATTTCGGCCATACAGGTCTAATTCATTAGCAACTGGGGGATCACACCACCCAAGTTGCTAGTTTTTTGTTGGATAATAAAGTTGCAAATAAGGATGTCTTTCCACCTGTAGTGGATAGATTTTATGATTTGTTTCTTGGAGAATTAATGGGGCTTCACCTAAGAGATACGTTGAATTTACATTTAACCTAATTCTTATGGTTGGGACAGCTTCTATTCCACCATATTTAATGGTACAAATGGGGCATCAAGAGTATAAGAGTCAACTGGAGGATTTGGAGGACAAGATATTTATCTATCTAATTAAATCAACATGGGTTTCTCCATTCATTATTTACATAAAAGTGTTTTGAGACCTTTTACATGTGTGTTGATTACCAAATGATAAACTCGATGACTTGGAAGAACAGATATCTTCTTCTGTGTATTAATGATCTATTTCAAAAGTTGAGGGGATTTTGTGTTTTACCCAAATTTTAATTGAGATATGGTTACCATCAATTCATATTTTGAGCTTATGATATACCTTGGATTTATTTTAGAATCAGTTATGTCTTATATGATTTGGTTTTGATGTTGTTCAAGATAGAGAATGCATCAGCATTATTTATGGCCTTTATGAACAGAATCTTTCATCTATACCTAGAGAAGTTTTTTGTATAATTTTTGGAATATATCTTTGTGTACTCCAAGACTCATATTGATCATTCCAAACATATCAACATCATCCTAAGTACACTGAGAGAGCATCTTCAATAGAAAAATCTCTGTATGTGTCATTTTTTGATTTATCTAGTACACTTCTTGGATCACATCATCTCAGAGGAATGTGTGTCAGTAGAACCATAGAAGGTTCATGTAGTTTTTTATTGAGAGTATCCCAAGAATTTTTTTATAAGCATAGCTTTACAGGGATAGTAAGATATTATTGGAGGTACACCAATGAATATTACGAACTTTCAGTACCAATTTGGGGATATAATAAGATTGGAATAAAGATTGAATGGTCAGTATCATGAAAATATTCCTTGCAAGAGTAGAATAATTATTTGAAAATAGAGCCAATCATGATCCTACCCAATCCATGTGATGAGTATATGGTTTTTTAATGCTTTTAGAATTGATCATGGAGAAGTGTTGATATAGGGATATCAATTTGTGTCATATGAATCTTTTCAGAAGATATTGAAAGAATGGAACTACCCTATTCATGGACTCTAATTAGCTATAATGGTTTATACTTTGATGTGTTAGAGGAATTATCTATTGGGGGATGAGTTTATTTTGTATATGAATCACAATATTTTAATGTAAATAATTTCATATAAAGCCTTCAGTCTCTAGAAGTAGATATAGGATGATTATAAGAAGTTATTTGACTTTGATCCAACATATACACTCAAAAAAGAAAATAATGCTTATGATGCATTCAAAAGGGAAACATAGACTCAGGGAGTCCATCTAAAGGCATGAGCCTCTTTAGTTCATTAAATTATGAAACTATGGTGTTTGAGGTGTTCTAGGAGGTAAAAGTGACTTATTCCTAACAATTTTCAAAAATTTCCAATTCTGTGAACATCATTTCCATTTCATTCAATAGTGTGTTTGATGAGAAAAATGTGAACAGTTGATTCCACCGTGATTCACTACATTATTTAAATATTACACCATTATTTTTAAATTAGTTTTGTATTTGAAATTACAAATTTAATAACAAATTTCACAGACCATATGATTCAATAATTTTATTTTTATCACTTTTAAGTAAGAAAATCCTACTTGTTTTGGTGATTTGGATGGAAAAATATGATCCAGAAGGAAAATGGGTCAAACTGCATTGAATCCCAAGGACACCTGTCAACTATTTTTCACATTTAAAAATCTCTGTACTTCATATTGGGAGGAGATTTTATGTATGGATCCATAACTTCATGTGCTATAACTTTTATGAATAAACTCAATCTGTATTCTTCTATCTGATGGACCATACAGATTGAATTGTACAAGACATCTGTAGAGACCCAAGCTTGGCATACATAGACATTACATTACTTTTGTGGAATATTTAATATATAACAAAAATAGACAGTAAAGGACCGTAATACTTTAGTGTCTTTGGAAACATGGAACATAATCTTCTAATCATGGTGAAAGATCTTCAACATCTCCCATAAAGATATTCCCCTTTTGCTTTCATACCAAAAACTATTATTTATATCCTTGGGAAAAGAAAACATAAAAAGGGTGGGCTCAAATTCTCAGTAGGGGTAAACATAGAGAACATAAAACAATCCATAAACATTTGAATGAAAAAACATGAACATAAAATCTAAACATCAAAATCTGGAACAAAGACATAAATCATGGAAGTACGTACAGAATATATCATAATGGAACATTGATCATGATAAAATAGCATGGTAAGAAAACATGTAATTGTGGAAAACCATTAATCACATGATATGATTTCCATAGTATCCAAGGCATTGCTGCTAAGACAATCTTTGTGGACAAATTCACTTCCGCAATCCAGTTCACTCCTCGTTTCAGTCCTGTATCACTGAACCAGATTAACTTACTGTTCCAACCATGTATATCTCTTGAGATATACAACTTTACCCAATTAATTAGATGGAGATATAGGTCCCACCCATCTCATAATTAAATCATTCTTACTTGTGCCACAAAATAAACATAAATCATTCATCATAACCCAAAGAATAAAATGGGTTTTGTAACCCTTATCCCAACATAATATAATCCATATAAAAAATGGATATAATTTCATCATAAGAAGAGAGAAACCATGTAAATCATGGACAAATTTTACTTGAAGCAAAAACATATGAAATAATGTTATCTTAGATGGAAAATAGTTTTGAAAAAACACTTGAAATGAATTCATGAGGAAAATATCCCTTTCTTTTTCAAAATCATTTTCTTTTCACAAAATTACATGATATTTTAAAAGAAAAGGATTTTTGTTGAAAATAATCATGAAATATTTTAAATGCGGCTTCATGAAAATCAGGTGTTATGAAACCATAAAAATCTGTTCATTTCGTATAAGTTAAAAAAAATTCTCCTAATACTTTTAAAGGAAAATTCAAAAAGTACCACGTATGGTAAACAAAAGAAATATTCCTTTCATATCACAAAGTAAAAGTAAAATAGGGGTAAACATTACTTTATGAATGCATATAATAATATTAAACACTTTATTAAAATCATTTTTATAGACATGGATGAAAAATATAACCCCAGTAAATACTTACGTATAACCAATCTCGGATAAAAATGAGATTGCAAAATTATCTCTTACTTTATGTCTGATATGCTTCGTATATATCCAAACCTCCTGTATAATGATTTAAATAATGTCATTGAATTATTACAGAGTCATATTCATTGTTATGATATCATATATGTTTCACTTATGACTTTATATTACACGTTCTTTTGTAAATTCAATGTTAAAGCAGCGTTTTGGGTAAAATCGTTTCATTTATCGTACGTGTTTCGATTTTTTGTTCTTGATATTATTAATCATATCATGATTTACTTAATTATAGAATGTGAAACATGATTTATACATAATATATATTCAGTATATATATGATAGATCGATAAATGGAATGAAATACACCGTTCAAGGAGACGGTGGGTCGTACGTATGCATGAACACTGTTTTCATTTCCTTATTGAATTGAATGGAATTAAGTAAATGAATCATATATGTACATAAATACAGTATAATTATTATTTAATAATTTTCATGATTATTTATTACATATATACTTTATAATCATACTAGAATGTTTAATCATGGAAAACGAATCTCATCGCGTTCATGGAGACTCTAGTCTGACGTATGCACGAGCGATGATATCGTTCCCATAATTATTGAATAGAATTGGAGTGAATGATATAATATCTAAAAATCAGTATGATGTTATAATAACCATATATATTTATTCTTTACACCATTATACCCATCCATGTAAGGTGGTTGTGGAAAAACTAATTACACCACGGCGTGGAGACGGTATTCTGTACATACGCACGCGCGGTGATTTCGTTTTCCGTAGGATGGATAGAAGGTGAAATGCGGTTGTTTAATATTTATAATATCATATCATTATATTAGTGATACTTATTTTATTACTTTAAAATGAAACAAATAAATAAGAATAATTTGAAGATGAACGAAACTTGAATGAATCGGTAGAAGAGAATACCTCTTCTTCAACGTGCCTCCTTTAAACATCCTCTTAAGGGACTAGAGTTGGTATTTTGAGAATAACAGAACCTCCAAAATATTCCTAGGTAAGTTTAGAAGAGTAATTGGTAGTGTTTGTCCGAGATTGAAGGCTCAAACTTTTGTAAAGAGAAGAGGGAGTAGGTGCCCTTTAATAAGGGAGGAGAGGGCTACTTTTGGAAACATCTAAAATATTAATATATAATAAACCTAAACCCCACATAAAAACATTAAAAGTGACTAAAATTTAGATATTAAATAATATATGTTTGTAATCTCATCAACCAATTAAATTTATACATGTTTTTATATTATATTAAACCTTATAATTTTGATTTATCCATATTTAATCTATTTAATTTTATTTGTGGTAATAATGTTATAAATTTTACATGGCTATAAATACTTACATATGTGTTCTTAATTATACATAATTTGATATTTTATGACATTTTAGATCATATAATTTTAAATTTTTACTTTTTAAAATATTTTTGTGATTTTTAAACAATTTAATAATATAAAATATCAATAGTGTAAATTTTGACACAATTAATTTATTTGAATTTAAATAAAATCCACACAGAAGATATGTTCGAAAAAAAATATTAAATAGATTTATAACATGTCATATTTTTCTATAAAATTCGTGGATAACATTAAATAGATCATATAATATTTATTTTTATTTTTAAAAACCATTTATTTGATATTTCAATCAATAAAATAATTTCAACATCACTATTGTGTCACCATTAATGATAATTATTTAATCTATAAAAATTATAAATAAATTCATATGAGGTAGATAATTTTATTATCTTTCTGGAAAATATTCATGTTCAATGTTTCATGAATTTTATTACTAAATTAAAATTATTATACTTATAAGATTTAAGAGAGTGACATGTTGTCACATTCTTTAGTTTTAATAATAATTAAATTATTTTCATGGTCAAAAGTCCATTAAATGAATCTAATCCTACCCTTAGGTGATATGGGTCTACTTTTAGTCATCCAATAGAATTTTGGCATGTTTTAGGGTCATTTTATAATCTTAGGTCACCCTTAATTACCAGATTTATCTTTAACTGAAGTAAATAAAAATTACCGTAGTTACTATTCAAAATAAAAAACATGAAAGAACCTATTAACATAATTTGGACCCACTGAATCCAAATATTGAATCCATTTTTTAAAATTAAAATCACAGAATTTGCAGTAATTAAAAGAAAATATATCCCATTGTTAAGAAAACGGGTTTTAAAAGTTAAAATATTTCCAAAGATTAAAATGTTTTTACCTATGAATTAAATGTAAAATTAATGGTAATGAAATTAATTATATTAAATAGTAAAAATATATTCTATTTATACTTTAAAACCATTAAATATTATAATTTAATCATATAAATTATTTCGATGAATAACGTTGTTTTAAATTAAAATATATCATGTTTTTACTATTCATTAAAATATGAAAGTCATCAAAATAATATGAAATATTTATCCAAAGTAAATTTTTATATCTCGATTCCAAAGTAGAATTTTATTTTGTCAAATTGAACTTATAAACATGTCAAAAACTAGATTTAAAGAGGGTGCGCCATCAAAAGGCGTCAAAACTGCATTTTTTTAAAAATACTTATTTTACCCGAAAAAATTATTTTGTTCTCATACCATGTTCTAAAAAATGTGTAAGCTGAATAATAATGTTATAAAATTCAAAATTTAGTTAATAATATTCATAACGGATAGTCCATAATAATATTATAACAATGTATCGTTGTTTAGTGAAACTCGGTATTGCGTACTACACACGTTATTGAGAAAGGATATGATTGCGTGTAATGAAAGACAAGTAAGGGATGTGTATAGTGAAATCTCTTTTTGGTGTAGCGTACAACAAAAGAAATCAATGAAATTAAAAAAAATAATTCTCATAAAATTTTGGGTTGTTACATTATACCCCCTTAAATTGAATTTCGCCCTCAAAATTCGTCGGGGTTATAAATGGTTTACTACTTGAAAGTTTCTTTCATAGAAACCCACATCGTAAAAAGGAATACTATAACTTAATTTTATAAAGTGAAGTATGAAACATATCGGTTACCCAAATTAACTCGTCACTGGGTTTCCACATTAGAGAACATAGGTGAAAATATGGATATGTAAGAGAAACCCAACCATCAAGTTCTGATGGAGAGTGGTAGAGAACATGGCTATGAAAAAGCCAACAATCACAAAGCCATAAATTTGTGATGATCTAAGGTACCATATGATTCATCAGATATAAGGGCACTAGCACAACATTTTTGTTTTTCAAGATCATTTCCCTAATGTTGAAGAATTTGAATTAGAAGAAATACTTACTTTGTTTCGGTATAATCTCACTGTTGTTCGTGCCTTGAACAATTTCCACTTCATCTCATAAATAAATGAAGTTGAATTTCTCATTTTTGAAGTGTTAGCGGATCATGTGGTAGAATGATGGGTCATTACATCTGTCTCAAACAAAAGGTTAGAAAAAGTTATCAAATATACATAAGTCCATCTATGGTGAGGTTAATCATATATGATTCCAAAAATGGACATATACTTCATCTATCATGCCGATTAATAAAATAAAACTAGTTTCTACTAACCAGGTACTTCCTGTATCCCAGTGGTAGGGAATAAAGGCATGTTGCACTTTGGATGTGGGTTCAATTCTCGCAACCTTGTCCGATGCAACGGGTTGTCTCCCATCTTGCAGGTTGACTTTTTCTTCTAAAACATCACTATTATAACATTACAGAAATAATATCGAAAAGAGTTCTAGCCTTAAACAATACTATCTGATTTTTGACATAATCCATTCCAGTCTTTATACTTATCTGAAAAACCTCTGTCCAATATCATAGTATAATGAAAATGATTACTAGAAATGTCAGTAACCAAGCATGTGAATACCATCATTTATCCCCCATATATCATAATATATATCTTTTTTATCACATTCCTAACATGTGAATACCTTAATCTTGTATTCTCTTGCAAAATGAATAACCATATAACTATAGTGAAAACATGAATGCTATCAAAAGGTAACTCTTTCCACATACAAAAATCCCAAAATTTCAATATACTCAAACCATGATATCACTTTGTCCTTATATCAGTCATTAGCTCATTAATATTATTTTCTCATTATCCCTTCATTATGCACATATCATATGCTTTCCAAAATATTTGAATTACTTTTCATGGTTATCGGTACCATATAATTTTTGAAAACCATAATAAACCAATACATAGATATTCCAATATTCCACAGTACTATAAATTAGATTCCACAACATTATTTTGGAATCCCGTTACATAAAAACATAATCATTCCACTACATTGTTTTCATACTCAACATTGCTAATAGTGATTGCATGTGAATTCCCTTTGTCATTTTCCTTAAGAGGTTTCTCACGTCGATCATCATTAAACCTTGGATTAGGGCATTGATTAGCATAATGTCCCATTTCCTTGCACTTGAAGCATTGAATTGTTGGTGGAGATTTCTCTGTAGTATTTTCTCTATTCACATCATTAAGTACCTTTTCCCAATTACTTCGACACTCAGCTTCTTGATGACCTTCTTTTCCACACTTGAAAAATTTTCAAGTACCTTTTATACAATCTCCACCATGCTTCATTCCACACTTTGAGCATAAAAAACATTCACCTTCTATTCACCATTGTTCTGAGGTTTTTCCTTGAACTCCATCTTTCGTTTCTTGTCAAAAGCATGAGATGGATATGTTACACCAACTTCAAGTTCTACCTTGATAGCACAATGCACAATTTCTTTATAGCTACTGATGTCTCTTATAGCTAATTCCCTTCAAAGACTCGGTTTTATGCCACTGAAAAATCGATCAACTTTACATTCAGGTTGGATGATAACTCCAGATGCATATATTGAAATTCTTGTACACTTTGCTTCGTATATACCAACAGATTCATCATCCTTCTTCTTAAGCTCAAGGAACTCCTTTTCCATCTTTTTTGGAAGAATACGAGGGGAATACTTACTGAAAAACAAGTTCTTGAACTCATTCCATTCCATGGATTCAATTTCATCTTGGGGCATTCTATTCTTAATTAGAGTCCACCACTGTTCTGTTTCACCTTCTAAACGGTAAACAGATAAAATGAATTTTTCATGCTCTAAACAGTGAAGTATGGAAAATATCTTTTCAACGGTACTGATACATTTTTCAGCAACAAGTGGATCAGAAGACCCATTGAAAGATGGTGGACGTTGCCTCGTGAAAGACTCAATAGAATATTGTTCCCTTCTCTGATCATTTGGAAATCCAGAATGATTCATAGCTTGTGTAAGTATAGAAATAAGATTTTTCACTCTGTCTCCCATCACATTTGGTTTCTCGGGAGGAAAATCATTGCATTTTCCATTACATTGATCAACACAGTTTCATCTGGTTCCAGCCATCGTCTAAAATCCAAAAAGAATAGTGTGAGAGGAAAAAATCATGCTAGGAAAACAACATAATAAAGGGAGAGTACCTTCAATATCTATCAACTTAGGTTTAATTCTAATCTCATTACCATAATTGTTGGACTATAACCTATACTTATACTTAACCTTAATGAAATCCCTATACATACCTTATAAATATATCTAGAGATCTCACTAATGTTCTCGCATCCTAGTTTCCAAATGTGGACTAAACCTTTCCACTGATACCAACGTTAGAGACTCAAGCTTGACGTACATAGACATTACATTACTTTTGCAGAATAATTAATACATAACAAAAATAGACACCAAAGGACCATAATATTTTAGTGTCTTTGGAAACTTGGAACATAATCTTCTAATCATGGTCAAAGATCTTCAACATCTCCCACAAAGATCTTCTCCTTTTGTTTTCTTACCTAAAACCTTTCTATATATCTCGGGGGAAAGAAAACATAAAAAGGGTGAGCTAAAATGCTCAGTAATGGTAAACATAGAGAACATAAAACAATCCATAAACATTTGAATGAAAAAACTTGAACATAAAGTCTAAATGTCAAAATCTTGAGCAAATACATAATTATTGGAAGTACGTAAGTCATATTTCATAATGGAAAATAGATCACGATAAATTAGAATGGGAAGAAAACATGTAATTGTGGAAACCCATTAAGCACATGATATGATTTCCATAGTAGCCAAGGCATTGCTGCCAAGACAATCTTAGTGGACAAAGTCCATTTCTGAATCGAATTCACTCCTCGTTCCAATCCTGTATCACTGAACTAAATTAGTTTACCATTCCAGCCATGTCTATCTCATGAGATATAAATCATTACCCAATGAATTTTAGGGAGATACAGGTCCCACCAATCTCATAATGAAATCATTATTACTTGTGCCACAAAATAAACATATATCATTCATCATAACCCAAAGAATAAAATGGGTTTCATAAA
Source organism: Viscum album (assembly GCA_963277665.1). Classification (NCBI taxonomy): domain Eukaryota; kingdom Viridiplantae; phylum Streptophyta; class Magnoliopsida; order Santalales; family Viscaceae; genus Viscum; species Viscum album. Next base: position 878,119,998 of record OY728148.1, on the reverse strand, counting down.
CATCATCCCATCATAACATAATCCATATAAAACAAATTGATATCATTTCATCATAAGAAGAGTGAAACCATGTAAATCATATACACATTATACTTGAAATATAAACTTATGAAATAATGTCATCTTATATGGAAAATAGTTTTGACAAAACACTTGAAATGAATTCTTGAGGAAACTATCCCTTTCTTTTTCAAAATCATTTTCTTTTCACAAAATACCATGAAATTTTAAAATAAAGAAATTTTTTTAAAATAATAATGAAATATTTTAAATGATGATTCATGAAAATTAGGCATTATTAAACCATTAAAATTCGTTCATTCCATATAAGTTAAAAAAACATTCTCCTCGTACTTTTAACGGAAAAGTCAAAAAGTACCACGCATGGTAAACAAAAGAAATATTCCTTCCATAACACAAAGTAAGACTCAAAGAGGGGTAAACATGACTTTAAGAATGCATGGATGATTTTTGAACACCATATGAAAAACATTTTTATGTAAATGGATGAAAAATATAGCCCAGTAAATACTTATGTATAAGCAATCTCGGATAAAAATGAGATTGCAAAATTATCCCTTACCTTATGTCTGATATGCTTCGTATATATCTGAACCTCATGCATAATGATTGAAATAATGTCATTTAATTATTACATAATCTTATTAATTGTTATGATATCATATATGGTTAACTTATGACTCTATATTACCCGTTATTTTGTAAATTCCATGTTAAAGCAGCGTTTTAGGTTAAATTGTTTCATTTATCATACGTGTTTCGATTTGTTGTTCTTGATATTATTACTCATATCCTTATATACATAATTACAGAATGTAAAAAATGATTTATAGATAATATATATTCAGTATATATATGATATATTGATAAATGGAATGAAATACACCGTTCAAGGAGACGGTAGGTCGTACATACGCATGAACGCTATTTTCGTTTCTTTATTGAATTGAATAGAATTATGTAAATGAAACATATATGTACATAAATATATTATCATTATTATGTAATATATTTCATGATTATTTATTACATATATAATTTATAATCATACTTGAATGGTTAATCATGGAAAATGAATCTCATCGCGTTCGGGGAGACTGTAGTCTGTAGGTACGCACGAGCGATGAAACAGTTCCCATAATTATTGAATAGAATTGTAGTGAATGATATAATTTCTCAGGATCAGTATCATGTTATAATAACCATATATATTTATTCTTTACAGCATTATACCCATCCAATTAAGGTGGTGGTGGAAAAACTAATTACACCACAGCGTGGAGACGGTATTTTGTAGATACGCACGCGCTGTGATTTCATTTTTCATAGGATGGATAGAAGGTGAAATGGGGTTGTTTAATATTTATATTATCATATCAGTATATACTAGTGATAAGTATTTTATTATTTTACAATGAAACAACTAAATAAGAAGAAGTTGAAGAAGAAAGAAACATGAAAGAATCGGTAAAAGAGATTACCTCTTCTTCGACGTGCCTCCTTTAAACTTCTTCTTAAGGGACTAGATTTGGCCTTTTGAATAGACCATAACCTCAAGAATATTACTATGGAAGTTTAGAAGAGTAATGGGTAGGGTTTTGACGAGCTTGAAGTCTCAAAGATGTGTAAAGAGAAGAGGGAGGATATGCCCTTTTATAAGGGAGGAGAGGGGAACTTTTGGAAACCTCTAAAATAGTAATTTATAATAAAAATAACCACACTTAAAAACTTCCAAAGTGACAAAAATTAGAATATTAGATAATATAGGGTTGTAATTGCATAAATAAATTAAATTTAGACATGTTTTGATTTTATTTTAAACCTTATCATTTTGATTTATCCTTATTTAATCTATTTAATTTTATTTATGGTAATAATGTTATAAATTTTATATGGTTATAAATACTTACTTATGTGTTCTTAATTATACATAATTTGATATTTTATGAAATTTTAGATCATGTAAATTTTAATTTGTAATTTTTAAAATATTTTTGTGATTTTTAAACAATTTAATAATATAAAATATCAATAGTATCAATTTTCACACAATTAATTTATTTGAATTTAAATAAAATCCACACAGAAGATATGTTCGAACCAATTTATCTAATAGATTCATAACATGTCATATTTATAAATAAATTTCGTGGATCACATTAAATATTTCATATAATTTTTATTTTTATTTTTATTTAAAACCATTTATTTGATATTTCAATCAATAAAATAATTTCAACATCACTATTGTGTAACATTTAATGATAATTATATAATCCATAAAAATTCTAAATAAATTCACATGATGTAGATAATCTTATTAGATTTCTGTAGACTATTCATGATCGACGTTTCATTAAGTTTATCACTAATTAAAAATTATTATACTTATAAGATTTAAGAGAGTGACATGTTGTCACATTCTTTGGTTTTAATAACAATTAAATTTTTTCACGGTCAAAAGTACATAAAATGGATCTAATCAGACCCTTAGGTGATATGGGTCTACTTTTAGTCATCTAATAGTATTTTGGCATGTGTTAGGGTAATTTTATAATCATAGGTTTACCCTTAATTACCTGATTTATCTTTAACTGAAGTAAATAAAAATTACCGTAGTTACTATTCATAATATCAAAAAAATAAAAGTAACCTATTAACATATTTTGTACCCAATTAATCCAAATATGGAATTCATTTTTCCAAATTCAAAACACAGAAGTAGGAGTAATTAAATTAAAATTTATCATGTTGTTAAGAAAACGGGTTTTAAAAGTTAAAATATCTCCAATGATTGAAATATTTTACCTATGAATTCAATGAAAAATTCATGGTAATTGAAAAAATTATATTAAATGGTAAAAATATATTATATTTATACTTTAAAACCCTTAAATTTTATAATTTAACAATATAAATTATTGAGATGAAAAAAGTTGTGTTTAATTAAAATATAGCATGTTTTTACTATTCATTAAAATATGAAAGTTATCAGAATAATATGAAAAATTTATCCAAAGTAAATTTTTATATCCTGATTCCAAAGAATAATTTTATTTTTTCATATTGAACTTACAATAATGTAAAAAACTAGATTTAAAGTGGGTGTGCCATCAAAAGGCGGCAAAACTGCATTTTTTTTAAAATACTTATTTTACCCGAAAAAATTATTTTGTTCTCAAACCATGTTCTAGAAAATGATTAAGATGAATAATAATGTTATAAAATTAAAATTTTAGTTAATAATATTCATAACGGTTAGTCCATAATAATATTATAACAATATATCGCTTTTTATTGAAACTCGGTATTGCGTACTACACACGTTATCGAGGAAGGTTGCGATTGCGTGTAATGCAAGCCAAGTCAGGGATGCATGTAGTACAAGCTCCTTTTGGTGTAGCGTACAACAAAAGACATAAATGAAATTAAAAAAGAATAATTATCATAAAATCTTAGGTTGTTACAACATTAAATTTGCACGGAGTCAAAAGTGGTTTTATTCATCCGTATCTCGAGATGTAGGCCTCCAAATTATTGAAAATAGTGGGTAGAGATATTAAATAGGTGGGAAATAATTTTTTTTTCTATGTCCGGATAATTCCATTTACCATCAAAAAACTAAGATACATGTGGTATGACCAAAACTAGGTTCCCAAAACCACATCCTATTTTGGCTAGAAAAAAACCATGGGAACCTCATTTGGAAGTTCAAACTAGAAGCAAATATTTATCATTTTGGATTTCAATATGAGTCTATTTGTCATACTTGATGTATTGGAGGCCCCTATATTTATTGGGGGTCAATAATGGAGGAGTTCTAGTCAAGCATCCACTTCCTCTCGTTAGCGGGCTAAAAGGTGTGTATTCATTGCTAGGGGGAAACACACTTGTAGAGGGAGTTCCAAAACATAATTATCTATTTTTCTGGTGTATATTGTTTTATTTAATTTTTATTTTATATTTATCTTAAAATTTTTCATTCATTTAATTGAAAAACATTTTATTTCATAACCATTCAGTGTGCAATTTTATGTGTTTGACTTGTGTTGTTCTGATTGGAAAACATAATACTCCCCTTATTTCCCAAATAATTGATATTTTAGTGTTCCTTGACAAAAAAATTCCTTATAAGGGATATAACATGACTATATTATTTTTATGCCATTTTTTTCATATATTCATATTTTTAAGGGTTTTGGGTACCGAAGATCTTGGTTAACTCTCAATCAAAGGATTTCACCAAAACCCAAATAACCAATTATAAAACATGAACTTTCTAATTAGTGTAGTAACGTAGAAATGATCACATTATCATTATTTATTCTTAAAAAACACTTGTTTGTAAAATTTTCAATTCATTTTATTAATTCATTTTGTTAATTCATTTTATTGGAAAATAGTTTTCAAAGCCCCCCCTTATTTTAGTAATTTTTATTAAAAAATTACACCAAAAACACCAATCCTCTTTGAGAGATAACCTAGGGTCTTTAATAAATTGTAAATAAAACATAAAATCATAATCATTTTGACATGTCATAATAGAATGATTAAATTTTGGGGTCATTTCTAGGGAGCGCTTTGGTTTTAAGTGTTCATTTTTTATAAAAATATTTTTTATTTTATAACTATTTATTTTCTATTTTTCCTTCCTTCCTTTTTAGGTGATTTATAAAATCATTATTTTTTGTAGGTTTTGTGCATTCCAATTCTAATTAAAAAGATTTACCACCTTTTGAACATGAATTAGAAAGGATATTAAGTCCACAAAACCATGACACACAAGACAACCATTTGAAGGAGGACACATCACATCTTGAAACTCTTTTTGATACTTATTATTCTTTTGGAAACAACATCAAAACTGAAATAAACCAGCATAACAAGGATAAAAATAATAGACCACTAAAAGAAATAGCCTCACCTGATGTTAATATCCAACACACATATATTCAAATAAAATGGGAGGAACCCAATTTTGAACATAAATATAATTTAATTCACTTATTACCAAGATTCCATAACCTCCCTAGAGAATACCCCCATAATCACTCCAAATAATTTCATACTATTTTTTCAAAATTAAAACATAAAAATGTGGATAAAAATAAGTAAATATTTGGTAATTACGTTTTTCATTAGAAGACACTGCAAAATATTATCTTTACAATTTTAATCCAGCAATTAGATGTTAGGAGGACATGAAACACATTTTTCTTGAAAAATACTTCCCATCCTCTAGAACTCTAAAAATATGGAATGAATGTTTTTCTATAAGTAAATATCAAGGGGAACGCTTCATGATACTAGGAATGATTTAAAAGTCTTTGTTCAAGTATTCAACACCATCAAATAAGTGATTAACTTTAATTTATTATTTTTATAAAGGTTTAATTAGAATTTATAAAGATATGATTTATGTTACTGCAGGTGGTGCGCTTGGTGATAAGATCCCAATTTCATCCAGAATCCTAATTGAAAACATGGTGTCTAACACTTAACAATTTGGTTTAATATCTAGTGTATCCATTCGAGGTTTTAATGAGGTGGAAATTACTTATTTTGAAAAATAAGGTGGACATGATGTTTGAATAGGAAAGCACCCTTCATCAACAAATTACTTATTCCCAAGGTAAATATCAATCTCCTCCACCAGTGCATTATGGTATATTATCTCTAACACAAACAACTCTTACCAACCCTGACTAAGAGAAACTTTTTAGAGTTGTGAGGAAAAATTTCCAATCCTCCCTTATAACTAACACATTAGGAAAGAACCATACTATAAATCCAACCCTTGGTGGAAAGAAAACCAAAATTATAGGCAAGTGGGTATTCAAACCAACCTCAATAACCATGCAACCAACTATGGAAGAGTTTCCATCCACCACCACCTTAAAGTAAATAACCTCCCCAAAGGCCTTTCCAACAACCCCCTCCAAAACCAAAGCCTTGTCTAGAAGACATTATTAGACAATTGGCTACCGAACATCTCCAATTTCAAAAAACTAACCATGATTCCATAAAACACATAAAAACCCAATTAGGAAATTTATCCAATGTGGTGGGGGGAATCCAATGTGGTGGGGGGAATCCAATGTCATGGATCAGCTAAAATACCCTCCTAACCACTATTCAACTCTAGGGATAATGGAAATTTCAATATAATTGCCCTTAGAAGTGGAAGTCAACTTAAAATCCAAAAAAACCCTTATTTATAGTCATCCAATCCTAAGGAAAGCTACATCCCAACAATTGAAATTGGTCCAAATGATGAAAAATATTGTCCTCAGATAATCCCTTCCAAAAGAAAGAGTGTGTATGTTGATGAGTTTCCTAGAACAACCGTTTCTCATCCATTTCTTGAAAGGGCCACACAACCAAGAAAAAACAATGAAACTGAGCTTGTTAATGGAATATTGGAATCTTTTTAAAATGTGAAGTATGGTAATGTCCCATAATTTCCATATAAATTTTTTATTTATATGGAATTATTTTGATACTGCTAAATTTGACGGTGCCTAATTTTGGGTCCTAGAGTGCCCGGAATGATCCGTCAAAAAATATTAAGTTTAAAAATAGAGTGTGTATGTGTTTTTTCAAAAAAAAGTGGGATAAATATTAAATCAGTGGCCAGATCAGAAATCTGAGGGTACCGTTGCATTCAGGATGGCGAGTTTACCCTAGGTGCGACATAAGATTTTTCAGCACAAGCCTCTAGTGGGAAAACCTGAAAATGGAATAACCATAAATAAAATTATTAAATAAACTTATTTTATTTTTCAATTGCTTATAACTCACAAATGATAAATCAGATTGAAAATTCAAGACCACCGCTGAACTCGTGAGGGTATTCTTTCCTTATCCTAATACTAACATTGGCCGACGTGGGCCACCGGTGAAGGTTAGTTTTTGGCCGTAAATAAAATAATTAAGTGAAAATTATTTTATTGTAAAATAATTAGAGAGTACCATTAAACTTTTGAGGGTTTGTTGTCTTTAGACAGAGCCTAACCTCAACCAGTGTGAGTTGATGGTGACTGTTAAAAATTTTTAAAACTTTTTTGGGTTACATTTATTAAATGCGCGGGCAGTATTTTTAAACTTTTGAACCAGTGCTGGGATGAAAAATATGACGGCACTGTAAAATCAGTAGTGTTGGTATTTTCTTAAGGGATGCTTCACTTCGACTATTGTAGTTCTGGAGAAAAAAAATTAGATTTTTGAGTTTCTAAAAGAATAAAAAAAATATTTGTTATTTTATTTATTTATTTCTTTTCCTCTAATGGACAGGTGGCAGCGTGGGACCAACGTCATGTCTGGCCATTAAATGGATTGACCCTTAAATTCTAATGAAATATCATCATTAGAATTTAGAAAGTTTCCTATTAAATGAAGCCTAATAAATTCTACGAGCAATGCACACCCTCCCCCTCTCGTATTTATATGGATCTTGGGGAGAGGTAATGGCACGACTTCACCAAGAAATGCATTGTTGATAAAGTGTCACGATGAAAACCTTGGAGGATGGAGCTGGTTTCAGTAGGTGGTGATAGGTGATGTCGAATCATGAACTGAAGGATGATGTTTGAGCAGTAGTGTTGGCAACTTATTGCGGGGACAACGAACGCCGACTCACTTCCCCAATCACGAGAGATCACCGTCGTTCTTGAAGTAGGGATATATCATGTTTTAAATTACAAGAGATTGTTTAATTATTTATCTTCCTCATGTTACCATGATAACATGGAGGGAATGAACCAAATGAATAAGGCCCTAACCCTCCTCCTTTTGATGGAATTGATGCATTCTTCATGAGAATTTTTATTTAGGTTGAATAGAACCTGAAACGCCAGATGTTGGCGGCAGCCGACAATAGCTGGCTACGGAGGAGATAACAGTATGTCGTCGTGTTCCAATAGAGGAGAAGGCTGCAACGAGTGACGGCAGCAGCCAGTAACGGCCGACGACGAAGTAAGTGGCGACGCGTCGTCACATGCTGCTGGAGAAGGGGGAGGCCGTGGTGATGCCACGGTGGCAGTGGCGGCCGGCAGCGGCGGCCGGCACCAGCCGGCCATGGACGGAGGTGGAGCAGCACGCCGTCGCACACCATCGGAGGAGGCTGTGGCTCAAAGCCGTAGTGGCGGAAGAACCCACACCTCTGAGCTGGAACGCAACCAAGCGAGCCGAGCTCGCGTTGCCTTGCCCAGCCGGGTCGAACATAGACCAGTTCAGGTCAGGTCCGTCTGACCGGGCCGTACCAGACCCGGACCCAACCAGGCCCAACATTTCTTAAAGGGCTATAACGTTAAATTTGGGCGTCCGTTTGATGAATCGTCTATGGTTCTGGGACCCTTGGAGCAATATGGTCCTTTTGGTATACTCCACTTGAGTTTTGCAGACATTTAGAGTACGACCAGGTTGGATCGAACCCGAATCCAACTGGGCCCTCCAAACTAAAATGCTTATAACACACAAGATCGGGCATCTGATTCATACACCATCTGTCACATTGGAACCCTTAATACATGGTATCCCTTTAGGTTACTCTTTTTTGGATCTTAGTGGTGGTCAAGGTACAATTGATAACTCAAGGGGAAGAATAAATGGAACTCGAGCGCATCGAGTTCCAAGAATTTTGTGGCTGGATATAATGTGAAGAAAGATCATCGATCCTAAGTGGTTCAAGATTCTATTGATCCTCTTTGGGTCAGCATTTATCAGATCGTGTGTGGGTTAGCACTCAGTGATCCTATGTGGTTCAGCGCACACCAATTTTGTGTGGGTCATATCATGTGTGGGTTAGCGTGGGTTATTACCTATCAATCATGTTTGCGTTAGAAGTAGTGTCTCTTAATATAATAAGATGATCTAACTTAAAAATAATCATCTGTACTTTTGTACTTAAGATATACATGGGGTGAGACGAGTCTTTTACCTTCATGGTGTTAAATTTATGGTATTACCTTTGTGTTACTTATATCTTTGTGGTGTTACATGTGTGGTACTTATATATTTGTGTTGTTACATGTGTGGTACTTCTATCTTCGTGGTGTTACCTATGTGGTTCTACTAACATTGTGGTGTTACCTATGTGGTACTTCAATCTTCATGGTGTTACCTATGAGGTACTTCAATCTTTGTGGTGTTACTTGTGTAATACTTCTATCTTCATGGTGGTACATGTGTGGTACTTATAGCTTCTCGGTGTTACATATTTTTTACTTCTACCATCGTGGTGTTACCTATGTGGTACTTCTACCTTCATGGTGTTGTCTTCATTTTGTTACCTGGGTGGTACTTCTATCTTCGTGGTGTTACCTGTCTGGTACTTGTACCTTCATGGTGTTACCTTTGTGGTATTTTCCCCTCATGTATGAGATATGTATATTCTGATAATGTAGGTATATGTATGGGCATATACCTAAGTAGAGATGATGTCTATCACTTCATTCTTGAGATGTAGGTCTTGATTTGTTATTTTCTTTTATGGAACTCTGGGAGACCTATGGGGGCCTTGGGGTCCATACTGAGTATCATTATACTCACCCCTGTATAGGAAATTCCAGCACCTTATTGTGTCTTGTGCAGATGACGAACAACATTGATCGAGGTTGAGGGGGCCAGGACTGGATGGTACTCGGAGGTAGACCATTTGGCAGGACGTGACGCAGGGACTATTGATCGTGAGCTATACCTATCAATCATGTGTGGGTTAGAAGTAGTGTCTCTTAATATAATAAGATGATCTAACTTATGACTAATCATCTGTACTTTTGTACATAAGTTATACCTGGTGTGAAATGAGTCTTTTACCTACGTGGTGTTAACATTATGGTATTACCTGTGTAGTACTTATATCGTCGTGGTGTTATATGTGTTGTACTTCTATATTTATGGTGTTAAATGTGTGGTACTTATGGCTTCGTGGTGTTACCTGTGTGGTACTACTAAATTCGTGGTGTTACCTGAGTGGTACTTCTATCTTCGTGGTGTTACCTATGTGGTAATTCTATCTTTTTGGTGTTACTTGTGTAGTACTTATATATTCGTGGTGTTACCTGTGTGGTACTTTAAGCTTCTTGGTGTTACCTATGTGGTAATTCTACCATCGTGGTGTTACTTGTGTGGTACTTCTAGCTTCATGGTGTTGTCTTCATTGTGTTACCTGGGTGGTACTGCTATCTTCATGGTGCTACCTTTTTGGTACTTGTACCTTAATGGTGTTACCTTTGTGGTATTCTTCCCTCATGTATGAGAGAAGTATATCCTGATAACTTTGGTATATGTATGGGAATATACCTAAGTAGATTTTATTTCTATCACTTCATTCTTGAGATGGAGGACTTTCTTTGTTATTTTTCCTTTGTGGAACTCTGGGAGACCTATGGGGGTCTTGGGGTCCCTACTAAGTATCTTTATACTCACCACTACATGGGCTATGCCGGCACCTTGTTAGGTATTGTGCAGATGACGAACAATGTTGATCGAGGTAGAGGGAGCCAGGACTGGATGGTACTCGGAGGTAGACCATTTGGCAGGATATGACGCAGGGACTATTGATTGTGAGTTGTACCTACCCTTTAGGTAGGATCCTCGGTGGACGATCCAGGAGCTGTTTTTCACTTTTTAGTTGTATTTGTACTTTTCATTTGGGCTTGTATTCCCACCCCTTTACTTTAAGAACTATTTTACTACAGTATATTACTTCGAGGTTGCATCTTGTTGTGTTCTAGTCAGTGTCATTTTATAGGTTTAAAGGCAATTCCTTCCTGTTATAGGGATATGCTTTTCCAATTCTATTCATTGGCCCCTGGCCTAAAGAAGGCGGGCTTGGGGTAGTCACAACATGGAACCCAAGGAATGGGTCATCAAAAAGTTGTATCAAAGGTAGGTTCTACTAAAAATCTAGGAATCTATTATTTTCTATGTGGCAGTATTGTTATGTTTTATGAGTGTGGTTTTCATTTTAGGGAATCCAGTGTTTATGTGGCGGTCAACGTATCTATAAACCAGGACCCTGAATTATAATTTCCGACGTAGTGCATGAAAACACTGATTGTGTGTGTTTTTGAAAAAAATTTACTTTCTTCTTATGATCTCTTTGATTCAACTCCCCGGGTATAACTTAATGACCATGGAACACTTATTCCTTATAATGATGACACCACATAGACAACCAAATTTGATTTCTATGAGTGTACAAGATAATATACCACTAAAAGATGAGGCTTCGGTGTAGGTCCCTCATACTATGTTAGCACCTTCAGGTGGTACACTAAAATCACCACCATCCTTTGGGAAACAGATGCTACCAGTAGACCATTCATGTTGAATAAGCATGTTTCATGAGTTCCAACAGTAGATACCTCCAAGGATTATGGGTGAGACAGATACCCAGGTAGCTGAGAACTGGCTGGAGGCTGTGGCTAGAGTTATCCACCAAGTTGGGACACCAACAGATCAAATGGTGATCCTAGATTCTATTCATTATTAGTGAGTTACCATGAGGATGTTACACATAGTGATGAGGCTTCGGTACATGGACTGTTTCCCAAGATGGTACCTTCACGTATTGTTCCATCTATGTCACTTCTCGTTGGTCAGTAGTTACATCCAGAGGTACCGATAGGGGATACATATAGGCTCAGTTCCTTACACATATTTCAGCATTAAATACTCCTCAGGATTCAAGGATAGCCTGAATCATAGGCTTCTAAAGACTTTCTTGAGGAGGTTACTGAGCTTCCATCCAGCTAGGGCACCATTCAAATAGTTAGTGGCCCTAGTAAAGATCCTTCTATGTGGCTCCACAGAATGATGACAGGGTTTGGATTACCCTGATCTTCCGATGAGGTGTACTTTCAGTGGAAAATCTTCAGAACCTTCCTCAGAGTAGGGGTTTCCTGCTATAAAATTCTAGGGGGTGATTGTTCATTAGAGCTTCTACAGCTTCGGTAGGACAACATGTTGGTAGCTGAGTATTCATTGAGAGGTACCGACCATCCTAGGTACTCGATGAATACAATTTGGTCAATGATTCAGTGATCAGGCCTCTAAGCGAGGTGTGTTTAGGGACATATGAGCCAATACTATTTCTCTAAGAATTCCTACTTATGTTAGGATTCTAGAGAGAAACTTTTTGTTTTAATGTTCTTTAGCTGAGTGGATACAGCCAGTGGATGTTAGTAGTGGGAAAGAAGGAAATTGATGCTAGTCTTAGAGACTTGGGCATGTAATATGTTTCAGGAAGAGGAAGTGATAGGGACAGATGAATATGTAGGGTAGAATAGATGAAATTGAATCTAGGAGGGTAGAATGAGGTGTTATACATTTCAACAAGATACAACCACCACCCCAGTGTGGTCCCCACTAGGCTCAAGGAGCTTGAGGACAGGGGAAGGAAGTAGCTGCATCCAGTTAATGGGTGTGACCCAAGGGCTCCAAGAATGATTCGATGTATTGTCTGTGTCTACTAATAGTAGTCGTATTAATAGAAATCGGTGCCAATTATTCCTTCTTGTCATGAATCTTGTTCACGACATTGAGTTTTCGGTTGAACCGATGACTTGACCCTTACGTCTGGAGATACCTTAGGGAGGAGACTCGATAATCGCAATTATACCGATGGTGTGATTTGACCCTTAAGGTGAGAGTTTCAGTTGGAACCTCATTGTGGCAGTGTTATGGCCTTAAGAAATTAGTTTAGGTATGGACTTGTAATCCAGAGTTCATACTCAGATTGACTATATTTGGAAAAAGGGATGTATTATATCTACAACGTTGGAATGGGTTTTCCTGGGTCAGTGAAAAAGGAAACCCAAGAAACACAGGATAAACTCATATATAGGAGGGTGCAGCCGATTACTCTTTATTCATCCAACCTTACCCTCATGTCAGCAGGAGTATTGAGTTTTCAATTCCCAATATTAGGGGAAGAGTGTGGGGACATCTTTACAAAAAGATGTTTCCAATACTACCTTTCTGAGGGAGGAGGGACTTCTTCATTGGCTGGGTACTACTGAAGATTTTTATCTGACTTTTCTAGGGTAGTGGCACCCTTTTTAGCATTGAAGAAGAAAGGGGAGCCTTTACTTTGGATGGGGATATGTCAGCATAGCTTTTTGGATCTATGATAGAGACTAAAGAGTTCCCCCATCTGGATGCTACCAGAATATCACATTGGGTGTGTAGTCTACTATGATGCATCAGGGACCAGAATAGATTTTTTCCTGATGCAGGAGTGGTAAGTTATCGCCTACGGCTCATGGAAGTTGAGACAACATGAGAAGAACTATGCTACCCATGACTTGGAGTTAGCAGTAGTGGTCTTTGCACTAAAGATGTGGCAGAACTAATTTATGTGTGAACTCTCATCACAAGAGTCTCAAGTATATATTTTCACAAAATGACATGAAACTGAGATAGTAACGATGGCTACAGTTCCTCGTGGACTATGACATTGAGATAGTCAATACTCCAGGGAAGGGGAATGTGGTAGAAAATGCACTGAGTAGGAGGTCTAGTCTATAGCTGCTGAGTGAGGCATCCGAGAAGCTAGTAGCACTGCGGATATACTTCATGGATAAAGTTGGATCATATTACCTCCAGTCTATGACTATCACTCTTCTAATTATTTAATGAGTTCGGGAGAAATAGCTTGGACATTGACTGTGAGTCCTGACGTTCTCAGATATCCTCTGGAGGATCACCTAAAGGATTTTCTGAAGGTGGGGATCACATTGTTCTTTTCAAAGGATACACCGTTGTACCTGTTATTCTTTGAGAGGATGTGTTGAGTGAGTTCCATACATCCCATTTAACAGTACTTCATGGAGTGGAAAAGGTGTACCAGGACCTCTGGCGTCAGTTCTGGTGGCCAAGGATGAAGGCAGTAGTAGCAGAGTTTGTATCACGATGCCTCACTTGTCATAAATTAAAGACTACATAGAGCTGGCAGAAGTCGTATACTGACAGGATATGGATACCTTTAGATTCCAAAGAGGGATACAATGTCTTTCTATGTCTCTCACCCCGATGAGGATTATGAAGGTTTGGCCGGGGTGGCAAACTTTTTCTGAGGTTCATCAGACCTTTCCAGATTTTTCAATAGAGTTGGTGAGGTAGTGTACCATCTAACTCTTCCCCCACAGATGCACCGAGTGCATAACGTTTCCCATGTGACATAGATGAAGAGATACGTGAATAATACATCCCACGCTATAGACTATGGTGAGTTGGACTTGATGATGTGGCGACTTTTACAGAGTTCACAGTGGAGATATAGGATCAACATGAATAAGTCCTTCATTGACAGTGGATCCCTGTTGTGCAAGTTTGGTGGAAGCATAGGAACCTCCAAGAGAGAACATGGGAGTGAGAGGCTCAGATTCATGCTTAGTATCCTCTTTTGTTTGGTTTTCCTTGTTTTGGATTTTGGGGACATAAAGCCCTAAGGTGGGGAGAATTTAATGTCCTGGATTTTTCATATAATTTTATTTATTTATATGGAATTATTTTGAGATCGCAAGACATGACGGTGTGTAATTCCGAGACCTGGAGTGCTCGGAATGATCCGTCGACAATGGTATGTTTAAAAAAAGCGCACGTGAGTGGTTTTCCTAAAAAAGTGGAATAAATATTAAATGGGTGGTCAGATTATAAATATGATGGCACTATTGCATTCAGGATGGCGGTTTTACCCTAGGCGCGACATAAGATTAGTCAACGCAGGCCTACAGTAGAAAAACACAATAATGGCATAACCAAAAATAAAATAATAAAATTATTTTATTTTATTTTTCAAATTATTATAACTCACAAATGGTAACTCGGATTGAAAATCGGATACCACTGTTGAACTCTTGAATGTATGCTTCCCTTAGGCTGATAATAACATTGGCCGGTGCGGGCTACCAATGAAAGTTAGTTTTTCACCATAAATAAATTAATTAAGTGAAAATTATTTTATTGTAAAATCCATAACTTCTAAATGGTAACTCGGGTTGTAAATATTATATTACCATTGATCTCGTGAGGGTATGTTCTCCTTAGGCAGAGCCTAACCTCGTTCGGCGTGAGTCGATGGATACTATTAATAATATTCTGAACTTTTTTTCGGGAACGTTCAGTAAATGCGCCGGTGGCATTTTCCAACTTTTGAACTACTGCTCAGATTAAAAATCGTAGGGAACCGTTGAATCTGAAGAACTGTTATTTTCTTAAGGGAGGAATCACTTCGACCGTAGCAGGTTTGAAAAAAAAAATAGATTTTGGAATTTTTAAAATAATAATAATAAAACGTTGTTATTTTATTTAATTATTTATTTCTTTTCCTCTAACGGACAAGAAGTAGCATGGGACCAATAGCATGTCAAGACGTTATATAGCTTGACCCTTAAAATCCAATGTAACAATGTCATTAGAATATAAGAAGGTTCCTATTAAATGAACCCTCGTATATTCTATGAGCATTTCACACCCTCCCCCTATTCTATTTATGTGAATCCAGGGGAAAGGTAATGGCACAACATCACGGTGAAATGAAATGCTGATAAAGTACCATGACGCCAACCTTGGAGGATAGAGCTGGTTCCAGTGGGTGGTGATGTTTGAAAGCGGATCACGAACCCAAGGACGACGTTTGAGCAGCATCGCTGGCCACTGGTTGCAGGGAGAACAAATCCCAACCCACGTCCTCGATCATGGGCACTCTCCATCATTCTTGAGGTATGGATTAATGCACCATATGCCACATTGGAACCCTTAAGACATGGCCTTCCATTAGGTTACTCCTTTTTATATATTATTGGTGGTGAAGGTATGACTGATAACTCGAGGGGATGATTCAACGGAACTCGAGCGCATCGAGTGCCAGGAATCCTGTGGCTGGATATAAAGTGAAGAAGGAACATTGATCCTATGTGGGTCAGTATCTATTGATCCTCTGTGGGTCAACATCTATCAGATCTTGTGTGGGATATCACTCAGCATTCCTATGTGTGTCAGCGCACACTGATCCTTTGTGGCTCAGATCATGTGTGGGTCAGTAGTTGTTATTACCTATCAATCATGTGTGGTTTATAAGAAATGTCTTTTAATATAATAAGATGATCTAAATTATGACTATTCATATGTACTTCTGTACTTAAGTTATACCTGGTGTGAGATGATTCTTTTACCTCCGTGGTGTTAACTTTATGGTATTTCCTATGTGGTACGTATATCTTCGTGGAGCTACATGTGTGGTACTTTTATCTTTGTGGTGTTACCTGTGTGGTACTTTTGTCTTCGTGGTGTTACCTGTGTGGTACTTCTGTCTTTGTGGTGTTACCTGTACGTTACTTCTATATTTGTGGTGTTACTTGTTTAGTACTTCTATATTTGTGGTGTTACTAGTGTGGTACTTCTAGCTTCTTAGTGTCACCTATGTGGTACTTCTACCTTCATGGTTTTACATGTTTCGTACTTCTACCTTCATGGTGTTGTCTTCATTATGTTAACTGGGTGGTACTTCTATCTTCGTGGTGTTACCTGTGTGGTACTTGTAACTTCATGGTGTTACCTTTGTTTTATTCTTCCCTCATGTATGAGATAAGTATATCCTGATAACTTAGGTATATGTATGGGAATATTCCTAAGTAGAGTTGATGTCTATCACTTCGTTCTTGAGATGGAGGTATTGATTTGTTATTTTTCCTTTGTGGAACTCTGTGAGACCTATGGGGGTCTAGGGGTCCCTACTGAGTATCGTTATACTCACCCCTGCATTGGCTATGCCCACACCTTGTTGTGTCTTGTGCAGATGATGAACAATGTTTATCGAGGCTGAGGGAGCCAAGACTGGACGGTACTTGGAGGTAGACCATTTAGCAAGACGTGACGTAGGGACTATTGATCATGAGCTGTACCTACCCTTCAGGTAGGATCCTCGGTGGACAATCCAGGACTGGGGTTAGTTGGAATTGAAAATGTGGTGACTTATTAATGTGCACAATGGTATATTATCTATGTTTTTTGGGGGTTATATTTTTTACTTCATTATCCTTGATTATAGGAAGAACCCCTCAAAATAACATTCCTATCTCTATGTTAATTCAATTGATGTACTCTAATCCCCTAAAAACATCCTTTCATTACAATAATCCCCTTTTGATATTTTTTCATTGATTGAAATTATAAGAAATGAATCTTTCACAACATGTTGTGCCAGCCTAGAAAAATTTCATGCATGTTTATTAATTAATGATTTCTTGAACACAGAGGATAGCATAACCATCAACGATACTACTAAGATTGTAAAATATCATTCCTCATATGAGGATTATACTATTGAGTTTATAGATTAGATTAGTGACCTCTCACTTTCACACACACTCCCATCAATCCAAAATCCCCCAACATTGGAACTAAAACAACTGCATCAATATTTAAAATATTCATATCTTGATAATGGAAACAAGTTTCTTGCCATCCCTTCTAGTTCACTCTCTCTAGAGATGGAATTGTGACGACTTTATCTTTTGAGAGAGTGTAAATAATCACTGGGATGGATACATGATGACATTCCTATAATAATCCCATCAATTTTTATACACCATAATTTTTAAATGATGAGGATAAACTAGTAAGATAGTCACAATGTTGAAAAAATTCAAACCTCTTAGATTTTATTTAAAAGGATATAAAAATTACTAGTAGGTGGAATCATTCACCCCTTATCTAATAGTTAGTGGGTTAGTTTGGTGTAAGTGGTTCTTAAAAAACTGGTCTAATGGTAATTAAAAATTAAAACAATGAATTGGTTCCTAGTCATGTACAGAATAGTTGGAGTGTCTATATAGACTATCGCTGACTAAACCAACACACTAGGAAGGATCATTTTCCATTACCATTCATTGAATAGATTCTAGAGATGCTTGTAGGGAAATCCCATTTCTGATTTCCTGATGGGTATTTTGGATACTTTCATATCTATATTTCCCCCAATGATAAGGAAAATACAACCATTACATGCCCCTTTCGAGCATTTTTATATATGAGAATTCCATTTGGTATGTGCAATGCCCCCGGTAAATTCCAGTGATGCATGGTTAGTATTTATTTAGATTGCCTAGAGAATGTCATGGAAGAATTAATAGATGATTTCAATGTGTATGGATCCTATTTTAATGAATTTTTCAATTTTCCTGGTTTATTCCTACATCATTGTATTGATGAAAATATCATATTAAATTTTGATAAATTCCATTTCATGGTGCGTCAAGGTATAGTATTGGGACATGACATTTCTGGGGATGGTATCCAAGTTGATAAATCAAAAGTGGATGTAATTTCTTCCATACCATTCTCCAAAAATGTATGGGATGTTTTTTCTTACATAGGTCATGATGGATTTTACCGTTGTTTCATTCATGACTTTTGTAATATTGCACTCCCCCTCTCCCAATTTCTCCATAAAGAAAAAGAATTTGTTTTTGATAATTAATGAGAGTATTTTTTTTAATAAATTGAAATGGAGTATCACATCACCCCCTTTAATCCAACCACCTCAGTGGGATATTTCATTTGTGCTCATGTGTGACGCCTTTAACAATGATGTTGGGGCAGTATAATCAGTAAGGGTCAACTGAGATCCACATGTCATTACATATTCCTCATATACTTTGGATCCAACCCAATAAAACTACACCACAGCTGAAAATTATTTAATTTCCATTATGTTTGCCTTGTATAAATCCAGTTTGTACCTTTTACGGTCTAAAGTCATTGTTCTCACAGACTATGCATCCCTTTGGTATCTTTTTACAAAACCAGAAGCCAAACCACATCTCATTCGATTGATTATCCTCTTAAAAGAATTCAATCTAGAAATTAGGGATAAAAAATTAGTAGATAATGTGGTCATTGACAATATAAACAGGATCCAACAACCCTCATAAATTGACTCATACCCCTGTATTCCCATTAATGACATGTTTCCAGATGATAAATTATATCGATTGAGAGATGAAATTCCTTGGTATTGGGAAATTATAAATTATTGAGTAGACTCTTGAATTCATACAGATTTCAACCAAAACCAAACTGACCATCTAAAACATGAGTCTCATTGGTACATTTGGGATGACCGCTCCATTTGGATCATATGTAGGGATCATGCCTTTAGGCATTGTGTTCTTGATAAAAAGTTTCAGCATGTCCTTAGTTTATAGAACACTCTTTCTTGAGGGGACCACTTTGGTTCCCAATGGACTACTCATGAGGTCTTTGATTCTGGTCTCTTTTCGCCAACATTATTCAGGATTCCCATGATTTTAGTAAATCATTTCCTCACTATCAAATAATGGGAAATGACTCTAACAGAAATTAAATTCCACAACAACCCTCACTCTTCCATGCCTTTTTCAATTTTTGGGGAATTGAATTTATGGGACCATTCCCCAATTCATTTTGGAAACATTACAATCTTTTGGAAGTGGATTTTGTGTCCAAATGGGTAGAAGCATGTGCTGCAATGAAAGATGATTCAAATAAAGTTGTGGAATTTTTGAGAACCAAAATTTTCTATAGGTTTGGATTACCTAGTTGAATCATCATTAACTAGGGTTCTCATTTATTCAACCAAATAATGAAATCTCTTTTGCATCGGGTATGGGGTTGGGCATTGAGTGCCTACTACTTATCACCCACAGACCAATTCTCAAGACGTGGTGTCGAATAGGGAGTTAAAATAAATTCTTAAAAAATAGTTCAACCCAACATAAAGATTGGAGTCTTAAACTCAATTATTAATAATGGGATTATTGTACTTTATTTAAAACTCCCATTGGAACATCACCTTATAGGATAGTGTTTGAAAAGAGTTGTTATCTCCGTATTTATATTAATCATTGGGCCTATAAGGCCATTAAATGATGCAATTATAATCTTTCTAGTGTAGGTGATTAAAGGAAGTTGTAGATTTGTGAGCTATAAAATATGATAAGATATTTATATGAGAACTAGTATATATATAAGAAGCGAACCAAGGCTTCCAATGACCACAACATCCTTCATTATCGGTTCCCCATTAGGGAGAAAGTCCTCTTTTATAATTAAAGTCTTAATTCATACTAGTTTGTCCCGTACAATGTAACTAATGTTTATCCATTTAGTGTTGTTCAGGTATAATATGATGAAATGAAGAAAACATTCACTGTCAATGGGTAGCAGGCTAAGCTCTTCCATGAATCAATTTTGGAGTTCCTCATGGATGGAATCTTGGTTCCAAAATCAACCTACCAATGAAACCCACCAAATTTACTCTTCACTCCCACATTTAATTTTATTACAGTGATGATACGGCACACTCTAGGTGTGGGGGATATGTATATTACTAGGTTTATTTGGAATTTAAATAATATTTCTTCTTTTTATTTTCCTATCTTGATAGATTTTATTGTCACTTGATCCCCAACCTTTCTTCCCCCACTCCACTTTTGTATTGGAATGTTAATTTTTGATTCCCACTTTATCAATGAAAATTATTCCTTCTTAATCATGGACTTTATTGAAAATTCATGAGGGATTTCTCAATTTCATTTTATTTTAACATTAAAACAAAAATTTCTAAGGAAATGTGCATTTCAGCATGAATTTAATACTATAGTGTTAATTTATATATAAATCTAGTTGTTTGTTGATGATAGAAATGATTGTATCATTTTTAAACCTTTAAGAGGAATTGTTACCCGTTGTGTGAATATTTTAAGGGAAATTTTTCACTTAATCTCTCTACACATATTTATACCCTACCATGAAGTGTGAAAATTTATTAATTAATAGAAGGTAATTATATGTTAGGTTAATTTTTTCCTTCCATAAATTTTCATTTTCCATAAATTTGCTCCTTATATGATCTATTTCATTACTATACCAGATGGACATATGTGCCTGTACCTGTTATCTAAAAGTTTTACACCCTAAAAAACATAAAAAAACAAATAATAATTGAGGGGAGTGATGAAATGTAAAACTTACGGGTATATCTATGTAGGGATATTATTGTTTTAATTCTAGTAATTCTTAAGTGGTTAGGTCTTGAAATCTGATTGCAAAGGGTGTAGGGAATGTTCAGCTGAAAGGACCATATAAGTGGACAATTTTTAAAATAACTTGTATTTACTTGATACAAAGTGGGAAAAATATCATGAGATGGATGTTACACACACGCATGGATAATTAGTGACATGATTAACTTTGGAACTTTTTTTCTTCGATTGTTCTCAGTCATCTATTGGAATTTCATTCTGATACAATTTTTGAGGCATCTTTTTTTCATGATCATTAAGAATAACTGATCTGTTGATTTTTTTATTTGATGAATTTTATATCATGAATTAAATATTAATTGAATTTTTAATATTAAAAAAGATGGAAATATCTACATGCAAAATTTTTGGAAATACGAATTTTCCAAGGAGTACAAATGTTTAATAGTGGGGTTGTGATCGCACCAGGATTCACTGTTTTATTTCACTCTTACACCACTAGTTTAAACTAGTTTTGTATTTGAAATTAAAAATATAACAAAAAAATCAGTTCCAATATGATTCAATAATTTAATATTTATCACATTAAAATTTTAAAATTCTACTTGTTTTGGGTATTTTACTATAGGAGGTGATTTGGAGGGCCAAATATGATCCATAAGGAAAATGGGTGAAAGTGCATTGAATCCCAATGACGCATGTCCACTATTTAACACATTTAGATAAATACAAGCATCAATATGGTCTGAAATGGTGCTTAAGTATCCAAAACATCATGGGATACTACATTAATATAGTAACCCACTCCCAATTCGTCCATATGGTGTCCCATGTGGACTGATATGTCTAAGACACCGAATATGCATGGAGTCAAAATTGGTGTGCAATATCTCTTCATATCTCAGGACGTAGGCCTCAAAATGATTCCAAACACTATGTGAATATATTAAAGAGTCTGGGAAATGTTTTTTTTTTGTTTTTTACAAGTCTATATTATTCCATTTACCAACAAAAAACCGAGATACAAGCGGTATAACCAAAAATGGGTGCCCAAAACTACTTCCCATTTTTTCTATAAAATTGAACCATGGGTAACTCATTTGGAAGATGGAACCAGAATAAAATCATTTCCATTTTGAGTTTTATAGGAGTCTCTTAATCATACTAGATGTTATGGGGGACCTACCCTCAAAGAGGGATCAATAATGAAGAAAGAGTTACACCCTAGCTTTTGACCACTATCGATGGTGGGATAAAAAGGGTGATCATTATCAGGGAGCTACAGATAAGAAGAGGGAGCTATGACACATAATTATATAGTGGTATGGTGTATTTTTTTTTAAATTGTTCTTTTATATTTATCTTAACTTTTTGATGTATTTAATTGAAACACATTTTATTTCATAATCAATTGATGTGTAATTTTAATTGTGTGACTTTTGTTATTCCAATTAGACAACATAAAAATCTTCTTAATTCCAACAAAAATTTATATTTCTGTGTTCGTTGACAAAACATAATTCATGTTAAGGGTGTATAACTTGACTATATGATTATTATGTCAAGTTGTTGTCATATTTTCATAATTTCAGGGGTTGTGCGCACCCATAATCTTAGATAACCCTCAATCAAAGCAATACACCAAAACCTTAATGATCGATTAAGAATAAGAAAATATTCATGTTATGTTGTAACTTATCCATGACCACATAATAATCATTTATTATTCAAAATCCACTTGTTTATAAACTTTTAAACATTTTTAATTAATTAATTTTATTTTAAAATTGTTTTCAAAACAACCACCTCTTTTAGTAATTTTATTTAAAAAATCACACTAAAAATCACCAAGGATACTTGAGATATAACATAGGGTATTCCATATAAAATAAATAAACCTTAAGATCATAATCAATTTGGCATTTCATGATAGTGCAATCAACAGTTTCTTCAGTGAGATTTATGTGAACATTGTCATTGGTGAGATAGATGTCAACAATGTCATCAGTGAGTTGCATCAGTGACTCACATCAGTGAATTGAATCAGTGACTCATGTTGGTGACTCACATAAGTGAATCCCATTAGTGACTAATTTTGGTGAGTTGTTATGGTGAATCGTGTCAGGGAGTCGTGACGGTGAGTCACATCTGTGACTCATGTCGGTGAGTCATCAGTGAACATTGTTTCCAGCATCATACTGTTTCACCCCTCTGACATTATCTTTGACATAAATAGTATTCAAAACCTATTTTAATGGAATTAATGATGATTCAAAGCCCATAACTCATATATTTATTCTACTAAGGGTCAGGATGCCTTTACTCAGTCAAACTTTGTAGTGTTGAACAAATATTCCTTTAATAGAAAAGCTAAACTACATCTAAACCATTGCTCTATTTAGATTTTCAAAAGGGCTGATATACCTTCCACCCTTGTTCATCCATCTACATTCTATTAATGTGTTATTCCCCAAACCTTTATATTTCTAATTATTTTGGTGATTTTTTCCCTTGGATCATTTCCCCTTTGATCTTTTTATGCTATATGCGCACCCCCTATTGTGATGGAACTGAAAAGTTTCGATATATCTTCAATATAATTGATGTTCTACATCTGTTATTCTTAGTTACTTAATCTATTTCCTCTTATTTCTTATTTACATGTGATTTCATGTGATCTCCATATTTCTATTGGAGCTTTCTTAGGTGTTGGTCGGTGAGGTTGTGTTGTGTTATCCTCAGGTGCATACAGTCATTGCGGGAGAGGTGATTGTGATCTATTGTGTTAGACCATTCTCATGGTAGGAACACCAAAAACCTTTTGAGGTAGGGGATTCATGGAATCTCTATTACTTTTTACCTGTATTCATAGAGTTATATTGATTTACCCTCTAGATCATAATGAAATTGACATAATACATATTTGAACCAAAATAAAAAAATTGGTATCAATTTCCCAAAGTTGTTATTGCTTCTTGTTCTGTTAGATAGTGTGATATATATGCTTTTTATTTTTATCATGTCATTATTGGTGGAAATTGGTAAATAACGTAAATTTGGGATTACTCATGAATTAATTGGCAAAAGACAAAAAATGAATGTTTATTGAATCTGATTGTTGTTGTTCTGCTTTGATGATAATAAAATGGATACAGTGACACAAATTTAAATAAACCCCTTAATTCAATATATAATAAAGAACATATTGTTCAATCATGATAAAACCATGAATGGGTTTGAGTTACCCTCTTGATTTTAATTGACAAGTGCCTTATTCTTTGGATTTGTGACTGCTCGTTGGGTTTAAAGATTGAATGCCTTATTTAGGGCCAAGAGACCAATTGTTATGTTATATGTTTCCTACTACTTGTGTTGTGGTGTGAGCCAAGGATAGATGATCCTAAAGTACTATTGTCGTATGTGGGTGTTAGAAGGACCTATAGTTGTGATATAAGATGATTCCTAGAGTGGCGAGATGCATTAGTTTATTCATGAATTTTTCGTGGAGGACATGTGGGATGATGGAAAAAGTTGATGCTAGGACTACCTATTGATGTCAAAGTGGTTTTTGTTGAATTTGATTTTTGTATTTCTACATTAATTTAACCACTTCTTGAAGCATATAGGCTTTATTTCCCTCCTTCCAAAGAGGTGAAGATGCATGAGGTATTCTATGATATTTACATGTTTAGCTTCTTGAGTATGGTTCAGCCTACTCTTCTTCTATAGGTTGAAAATATTAGAAAGGTAGTTCATCTAATCATAGAGTTGAGCCCCTTGTGTTTGGTAGCTTAAAATTTTTCCATATAACACATGGAATTATAGAGATTTTATAATTATGTTAATAAATGATTTTAACCCATGGGGCCGGAGCTTGGTGGGATGCAATTCTAAGGTAATATTTCTGAGAACCCACAGACTCAATTTGGGTATACCTAGAGGGCAGGAATCTTTGTTGAAATATTAATAGAATGTAATGTGGTAAATTTTAATTTTTAATTAACGGTTAAATAATTAATTAACATAAATTGAAACTAATAAAAATGCATATGTATCTTAACATAGCTCTTTAAATTTTCGTGTGCTTATAGGATATCTAGTCTTACATATGGAATTCAGGAGTCCGAGAGACATTAGCTATAGTTGAATGTAAGACATGGTTATTCCCAAAGTGTGGTTGTGAGGTATATTATGTTATCTACCTTTTGTGTTTATATACACTAATCCGCAATGTCGGCTAGGTAAACTGACACCCCAAGGATTCTGAGACCTAGGGGGTGTTCTCCCCAACATCCTGGTGGAAGGATGGATGGCTGACAACCCCCTTGGCCTCATTATCTTCTCTTTGTTGTTACTTGTGATAGTATGCATACCAGATAGTTTTCAATATATATCTGTGTAAATGGATGTAAAGGATTCTGGTTATTTCAAACCAATATATTTTGGTTATAGTTTCTTCCGGGCTGCTATAGTTATAACCTATATAGGGTGTCATGGCTTGTAGATCCTTGATCATCATATGGGTTGTAATGGATTAAGTTATAATACCCAATGTATGATACACGTTATGAAAGCTGTGGTGGATCTCTAAAAATACATGGTTACCAATTTTTTGTGGTTTTGGTGGTGATTTTCATGAGGTGCATGTTGTGGTGTTATGCTCAGGTGTCTTCAAGCATGCCTTTTTGGAGAGAGATGCTCATGACGTGTGATGCTGGGAAAAAGTGAAAACCTTTTGGGGAAGAGGTAGCGGGGTACCCCTAATATTCTTTATTATATTATATACTCTTGTATGTGATACTTGGTCATAGTAGTCCTGGTGAGCAAGGGAACAGAGTATACCTTTTTAGCTGATGAGTTAGTTTTACTTTTGGTTCACTTTGATTTATCAGGATTTTATTATATTTTTATGAGAGGCATTGGGGAGGATCCTAATAAGTAAACTATTATACTCACCTTACATTATATAATTTTTTCAATTCACTTGGATCCAGATAGATATCAGGCTGATTGTCACTAATTCGAGGTTTTGTGGGATTTTTTCGGGCTTCATGGTCACTTTCGTCTTACTTTCTTTTCGTACTTGTAATTTCCCTTTCAGTAGATCTAGTTCTTGAATGACATTGCATATGTGAACTTGGTTTTAATTTATATTTTAGTATAATAAATATTTGGTTGGTTTCTATCTTATCCCTCTCTTATTCATATATTCTCAAAGAGGGTAATGCCTCCCATATGTGTTTTTGTTATACCATCGGTGCTAGTCACCAAACAGAGACCTATTTGAGGCAGGACTCGGGTGTCATTATCTCTTTTCACACATTGACGGCCTAGGAGGGGTACACTTTGTAAGGAGGGGGTCATTAAATATTGTTATCAAAGGGAGGTTCAGGGATAAGATGAAGTTTGGAGTTAGGAACATGTGAGGTTTCATGGGTTGGTAGGGAAATGGTGTCATACCTATTCAGCAAGAGCTGGAAACACTGAAGATCAGATGACACATACTCATATGATTTGATGCACATACCATTATGTTTATAGTGGCTAGTAAATTAGTTGATACATGTTGTAGGGTAGAGTACTAGGAAATTATTATTCATCATTCTTCTTTTCTCTGGTGCTTAAATGGGTATACCTTGAGATAGGTTAACCTAAAATGAATAAATGAAAAAAAAACTAACTATTGTTAAGGTTTTCCATGTTCCAGGTTTAGGAGATCTAATAGTTTTTTCTTTTGAAGTTATAACAATAGTTCTTCATCCCCTCCAGGATTTTGTAGAATATTTCTAGCATGTTGTGCCAGCAGATCACCACCGAGTAGAGGTCGATGATGACAAAACTTCGAGGAGGACACTCTAAGAATTTCAAATCCAGATTCTGTATAAATTTTAGAGCTTCATTTCAAATGCATTCATGGAAGACTGGTTGGAGGAATATCAGATAGCTTTTAGTCTGACCCATGTTCGGAAGGACCTCTGGGTGTCATTGGTTGTGATGACGTTGTGTGGGGCAGTGAGGTAGTGGTGGTTCCTGTTCCTCTGGGATCACAAGGAGTCAGATGTCTCATAGGTGATGTTCCGAGACCAATTTAGTGTAATGTTTCATTATTCTGTCATGAAAGAGGCCAGTCGCTGATATATTCTTACCCTTATATAGGGTATATGTAGTGTAAAAGAGTTTGGAATCCACTTCAAGAACCTTTTGTGATATGATCCAAACATGTTTCAAGATGAGGAGGCCAGGGCGAGGCATTCCGAGGTGGCTTTATGTCAACAGATCTAGTTCCAGGTCGCCCCATTTATGATAAAGACTTATCTTTAGGTATTGGAAAGAGAAGAAATCATCAAGAAAATATTATCCAGAACTAGATCATCATGAGAGGGGAGTTTTTAAGATTCCTCTTTAAAAGGATTTTTTGTCTAGGGTTCCCGGTTTTTATCGCAGAAGAGTTTTCATTTAGCCAAGGGTAGGTACCATTCCTTAGTATCTATTCTCTCTATGGGGAAGTGGATCTTAGACATATTACAAGATATTAGGTGCTTATTTTTATTATGGAGTCTGATTTTATCAATAGAAAGACTGTCCAACCTTTCAATGCAGTCAGTTCCACTTCAAGTTCTTCCAATGAGGCAGTTCTGGCTAATGAAACAGCAGGATGATTCACCAGCTTTGGATCAGTAGAGGGTAGATGGGAAGGAAATGGATAACCCTATGATTATTCCCATCCTTATATATGAGAGATAATACATAAATGTGGTCACCTTTAGGATAACATTTCCAGGTCCAGGTGAGCCAGACGTCATCCGAGGTACCATTTTCTTGTTTTCTACTTGGGTAAATGCCTTGTTTCATTTAGGAGAGACTCACTACTTCTTATCACCTACCTGTTTCCATGATTTGGTACTTGATTTAGAGTGTCTTATAGTGCCCTAGGAGTTGACTATGCCAGTTGGAGGCTAAACTATAGTATGTAGAGACTGTGAAATATTGTTGGGGGAGAACCACTCATGAGTAGATTATATTTATTTATAGATACAACAATATGATTTCATCCACTTCATGGATTTATTGTATTCAGTTTAGGCTATCTTGGATTAATTTATAATTAAGGTGGTATTCATCAAAGATGATAGAGAGACAAAAGTGTTTTTTGGGGGGTAAGACCCTTAGATAGGTCAGAGTCATGTTCTGCCATTGTCATCCTTGATGGATGAGCTGATTTTGAGTTCATCTGAGGTTTAATAGTTGGCATTTCCCAGGGTCATAGAATAGTACACTGGTGTCTTTATAGAAGAGGTAGTATCATTACCCCATTGATAAGAGATCTAGTGTGGGATCAAGCTAGATCCAAGTGCATCACCCATCTTGATGTCTCTATATTTTATGGCCCCTTCTAAGTTGTGGGAGCTACGTATATAGCTCAATGGTCTGTTGTAGTGTGGTTTTGATTGTCTGATCATGTCACCAAGGGGTTAAAAAGTTCTTTTCTAGAATAAGGTTGATGGAAGTTTATGATTGAGTATTGATTATCATCGCTTGAACTGAGTGATAGTGAAGAAATGATATCCTCTTCCACCGATTGATTATTTATTCGTCCAACTAAAGGGTGAATGTTGTTTCTTGAAGATCAATTTTCACTCAGGATATCATCAGATACATGTGAAGGATGAAAATATCCCAAAGACTACTTTGTGGTTTCATAATGGGAATTATGTGTTTGTTGTGATTTCATTAGGTGTGATGAATTTTCTAGCTGTGTTCATGGGATTAATTAATGCTATGTTCCATGATTTCCTGGATAATTTCATAGTGGACTTCATCAACTAAATCCTTTTGCACTCCATGACTTAGGAGGAGCATGAAGATCATATGCATGCTGTTTGGGGAGTTCTTTTCAGAAAAAGATATTTTGGATGTTGTCTAAGTGTGGATTTTGGGTTTAGAATTCAATTTATAAGGGCATATTGTCTCCCAGTAGGAAGTATATTTAGATCCATAGAATATATAAGTATTTATGTCTTTAAAATCCCCCAAGATAGTGGCAGAGGTGGAAATTTTTCGTGGTCTTCCATGATATTATAAGAAGTCCATTGTTTATTTTTCATTGGATGTGACTCCTCTAACCGGATTGATAAAAAATGATCAAGCATTCATATTGACTGATCAGTGTTAAATATATTTTCACGATATGAAAAAGAAAATGTTGATTCCTTCATTTATTTTTCTATCAGTATATGGAGTTCAATTTGAGTTTTTCTCTGTTTCTTCACATCTAAGGATGGGTTTTTTTTCATGAAGCATAGATCAGTTGTTTCTCATGGGTCCCAGTAGTTACATCCCCATGAACAAAAATATTCCACCCATGATCTTGGGTTAGTGACAGTGGTGTTTTCCATTATTTTTTTGATACATTACCCCATTTGAAATCATTTTGTGGCCTTCACAAATAATAATACCCTAGGGTACATTTCCTCTCAGAGTGACATGAACTTGTGATAGAATCACTGGATTGAATAATTATAGGATTATGAACTCGTAATCTCGTATACACCAGGTATGGGGAATGTTGTATCCAATGTGATGATCAGTCTTTCGTATAGTGATAAATTATGTGATTTAGGTGATTCCTAGAGAGTGATGGAAGAACATTCAGTATTAGATCTCGATATGGGAGAATTTTGGGGAAGATGAAGTATTTTTTAGATGAAAGTGCCATCATCTATGGTGCATCAGGTGGAGGAATCCCAGTTCATGGATCATGAAGTAGAGGTCTGCAGAGATCGATTTTTTTGTGGTGAGTCCCTTGATGGCTAGTATAAGGATGAACAATACTGTTTTTTGTTTAAGGGAAGGAATTTTTTTCCTTTGGATATGCATGATATGGTTCTTAGAGAGTTCCATAGTTCTCCCTTAGTTGTACATCTTGTCATGAATAAGATGTATCGATCTTTTAGGTATTTGTTTTGGTGTCCTGGGATGAAGCATGTAGTTGCGGAGTCTGTGTCTCGTTGTTTGCTCTTCCAGAAGGTGATGGCTAAGAACCATGTTCTTGGTAGTTTTTTACAACCATTAGATGTTCCTCATTTGAATTGGGAGTACATCTCTATAGACTTTTTTTATTGTTTACCTCATGATAGGGAGGCTATGACACTATATAGGTGGAATTGGATCAATTAACGAAGTCATCACACTTTATTTCAATCATGGAGTTGATCTCAGATAATTTTTTTTCAAGGAAATATCTGGTGAAGGTAGTCGGACTCCACAGAGTCTCGAGGATGATCATTTCTAATCAAGATCCTCATTTTACCTCTACGAATTGGAGAGGTATCCATCATGATTTCAGTTCTCAACTATGCCTTACTACTTATTTTCATCCATAGATGGATAGTCAGATAGAATAAACTATCCAAACACTTGAATACATGATGCTCTCTTGGGTCCTAGATTTTGGATCTTTGTGGATGAGGAACATTCCCTCGGTAGAGTTCTCTTACAAAAATAATTTCTACTCCACCATTATTATCCTTCCATTTTAATCCTTGTATAACTGACCTTTCCATTCTCCATTATGTTGGACTGGGGTTGGAGAGCCAGTAATTCTCAGGCTAGTACTGGTACAGAACATGACATAGATACTTAAGGTGATTCATGGGAGGATGAAGGCAATGTAGGATCATTAGAATTCCTATGTTAGTCATAGGAGTAGACCATTTTAGTTTTATTTTGGAGATCATGTGTTTTTGAATGTGACTCCCTATCATGGGCAGTGAAGGTTTGGTCATGGGAGTAAGCATTCTACCCTAATTTTTGTGCCTTCTGAGCTATTGACTCCTGTTGGAGTTGTGTCTTATCGGGTATTATTTCCCCAAAAAATAAGTATGATAAATGATTTTTCATGTGTATTAGACCCATCATTATCTTTCGGATGAATCTCACACCATTTATTTGGGTGATATCGTTGTTGATGAGGATGCAACCTTCGAGGAGCATGCTATAGAGATCCAGGATTGCAAGGAGAAGGTGTTATGTGGGCATAAAATCCCCTTGGTTCATGTATTGTGGTGTCATGGTGGTGTGGAGGAGAGCACCTAGGATTGTGAGTCGCAGATACGCACTCAGTACCCTAAGATTTTTTATGTTTAGTTATTATCTTGTTATGATGTTCATTTTGTGTTTGTAGAGTTCTCTTGTTCATGAGATGGATTTCTCTTATGGATTCATGTTGATTTCAATCGTTTGAGATAAATCTCTCATAATAGAGTGTTTTGGAGCCGGTTTTAGTAGTTTTCTAGCCTTACACTTTTTCCTCTTGAAAGGTGGTTGAGATCCTTTTGGAGTGAGATCCTTGAGATGTATCTCAAAATGTTTTTGTTCGTACCCCTTTTTGTATTCCCTCTCTATGTTTGGTTTGGATTCTTGAGGATGAGAAAGTTTGGAGTGGTTTTTGATGTAATGCCTCAAACCTCTTCAGTCCATTCCTTTTTTAAAATATGGTTTTTGAGGTGTTTTGGGATGTCAAGGTGACTTATTCCAAACACTTTAAAAAATTTCCAATTCTGTGAATAGTGTTTCCAATTCTGCGAATACTATCATCAGTGAGACAAATGTGAATAGTTTAATCGGTGAGTTGTATTGGTGACTCATGTTGGTGACATGTTTCGGTCAGTCAATTCGGTGGCTCATGTTGGTGACTCGCGCCGGAGACTCACATCTATGAGTCACATCAGTGAGTCACGTTGGTGATTCATGTTTGGTAATCACATTGAGACTCCTTTTAGGGACTTGGTTTGATGAGTCTCATTAGTGACTCACATCAGTGAGTCATGTCGGTGAGTTTCGTCAGTGACTCATGTCGATGAATCATCGGTGAACTGTGTTTCCAACATCCTATAGTTTCTCCCCTTAGATGATATATTTGATGTAAAATGCATTCAAAACCTTCTTTTAATGGAATTTAGGATGACTCAAAACCCATAACTCCAATATTAATTTTCTTAAGGGCCAGTATGACTTTACTCAGTCAAAACTCATAGCATTTAATAGATCCGCCATTAATGGAAAATCTAAACCAAATCTAAACCATTAATCTCTTTAGATTTTCAAAAGGGCTGAGATAACTTCCACCCTTGTTATTCCTTATCCTTTCTCTTGGTGTGAGGCACCCCAAAACCTTGGTCCTAAGGAGTTATTTTATGGTGTTATCCTTGGACAATTTCCCCTTGGATCTCTTTGTGTTGTGTGTGCCCCCCTATTTTGGTGAAACAATAAATTATAGATATTTCTTTGATATAAGGTATGATATACCTCCGTTCTTCTAGGTTACACAATTTGTTTCCTCCCATTTTTATTTTCCATGTTATTTCATGACCTCCATGTTTCTAATGTATCTTTCATGGGTATTTTTTGATGCGGTTGTATCACGACATCCTTGGGTGGATGCATTCATTGTGGGAGAGGTAATTATGATCCATTTTATTGTCCCATTCTCATGCGATGAATGTCGGAAACCTTTAGAGGTAGACGATTCAGGGAATCTCTAGCCATTTTTATGTGCATTCATAAAGATACTATGATTTATCCACAATATCGTTATGAAATTGACATAATAAATATTTTAATTGGATTAATGAATTGGTATCAATTTCATAGCGATGTTATTGCCTCTTGTTTTTATAAATAGTGTGATATCAATTACTTTATTTTTTATCATATCATTCATGATGCAAATTGGTAAAGAATTTAAATCTAGGATTAATCAGGAATTAATTGGCCAAAGATAAAGAGTCATGTTTAATGAATTTAGTTTTTGTTTTTGTACTTTAATGATAATCAAATGGATGTAGTTATGCATGATTAAATGAATTTGTTAATTAAATAAGGAATATAGAACCATTTGTGTGATAAAGATAATTACTTGAATGGTTCTGATCTACCCTATTTCTTATAAAGGCCAAGATCTGTATTCTTTGGAGATGTGAGTGCCCATTTTTTATAAAGGAAGAATGCCCTGTTTAGGGCCAAGTTCCCAATTTTTATGTTGTTTATTTCTGGATTCTTATGTTGTGTGGTGAGCCTAAGATAGATGAGGCTGGAGGGCTATTTTGGTTTGTGGGGGCAAGGAGGCCTAGTGGTGGTGGTAGTAGTTGATTCTTAGAGTGGCGAGATGCATCCGTTTATGCTTGAGGGGTTCAAGGAGGACACTAGGGAAGAAGGAACAGTTTGATGTTGGGATTACCTATTAATATAAAACTTCTTGTTGATGAAAATGATGCTTGTTTGTCTATATTAATTTCCCCAATTCTTGTAGTAGATGGTCTTTCTTACCCTCCAACCAAAATAGGTGAAGACGCATGGGGTATTCCATATGATTTCCATGTTTATCTTCTCGATGATGGATGGGATTTCACTCTTATTATAGGTGGAAAAGAATCTATAGGTAGTTCATCTACCCAAAATGTTGATTCCATTGTGTTTTTTAGCTTATATTGTTTACTTATAATACCTGTAATTATAGAAAAGTGATATTTATGTTAATAAATTATAGAATAAATTATGTTAACATATGGGGTTGGAGCTTCGTGGGATGTAACATCAATGAGATATTTCTGAGAAGCTAAGGACTCGGTTTGGTTATTCCTAGAGGGCTGAGATCTTGGTTATAATGGTAATGGGATGTAATAAGGCAAATTTTAATGGTAAATTAATGGTTAAAGAATTAATTTACGTAAAGTAAAACTAATAAAAAGTGATATGTAACTTAATATATCTATTTAAATGGTCGTGTGCTTATTGGATATCTAGTCTTAACGATGGTAGTCGATAGTCTGAGAGACTTTAGTTGTAGTTGAGTATATGTCTAGGTTATTCCCATAGTGTGGTTGTGATCAATATTATATTCTATAATTTTTGTGTTTCTATATACTAATACACCCTTTCGGAAAGGGAAACTGACACCCCAGGGATTATAAGCCTTGGGGGTGGTTTTCCCCAACATCTTAGTGGGAGGATGGATGGTTGACTACCCCCTTATCCCAACTCTCTTCTCTTTCATGTAACATGTTATGGTATTCCCACCGGTTAGTTTTCACCATATATGGGGCTATTGGGAAATAATGGCATGTGGTTTTTTAATACATATATATTCTGGATATTGTTTCCTAAGTGATATTATATGTATTACGTGTATACGTTGTGATGGATTGCAGATCCTTGCTTAGAGTATGGGATCTAATGAATTAAGGTATAAAAGATAATATATAATACAAATTATGTAGGATGTGGTGGCTCTCAGGAACTACCTGGTTACCTTTGGTTTTGTGTTTTTTTTGTGAGTTGCTCGAGGTGCATGTTGTGGTGTTACACGAAAGTGTCTTCAGGATTGCCTTTTTGGGGAGAGATGCTAAGGATGGGAGATGATGGGGAAAAACAAAAAACTAGTGGGGAAGTGGTAGTGAGGTACCCTTGATATTCTTTATTATATTGTATTACTTTATATGTGATACTTGGTGATAGTATTCATGGTGAGTCTGAGAACACAGTATACGTGTTTAGGTGATGAGTTAGTTTCACTTTCTGTTTATTGTGCTTTAGCATGATTTCATTAACTTTTCAAGACAGGATCTGGGTAGGATCTTACTGAGAATACTATTATACTCATCCTATGTTATATAAACTTTTTTTAAGGTTAATTGTAGAAAGTTAGAGATTAGGATGGTTAATACTAGTCCGAGGGTTTTTAGGAGCTTTTTGTGCTTCGTGGTTGTCATCATTTAACTTTCTCTTGGTACTTTGAATTTCCCTTTCAGTTGTTGTAGTTATTTCATGAAATTACAAATGTGAAGTTTTGTTTATTTTATATTTTATTATGAGCAGGATTTGGTGGGTGTCTATCTTATCGCTCTATTCAATAAGTTTTCTCTAAGAGGGCAATGCCTTCCATCTATGTGTTTATTATACCCCGAGAGCTAGTCGCCAACTCGGGGCCTACAGGAGGTGGGAATCAGGGGGTTATTATCTCTCTTCCCAAATTCCCAATCTATGAGGGGTACAGTTTGTGGGTAGGGGTCATGATAGTTCATGAGTCTAGTGTTGAGTGAAAGAATGATGAATTTACTTGCTGAGATGCATGTTGTGGATCATGAGTGTCAAGAGTATATAGATCTTGTATCAGTTTCATTAGAGACTACACTTTTAAGATGAATTAGAGAAAGAAAGTATGAGGATATATAATGTTTTACCATGAGGGAAGGGAATGGAGGTGGGGAGTCCCCATCAGATTAGAGAATATATGTGGATGACATCATATATGCTAGGAAACAAGTTATTGTGCCTATGAGAATGAAGAAGGAGATAATGTGTGAATTTCATTCCTCAAAGTGAGAGGTACAACAATGTGATACTGAAATGTACCATGACCTATGATGACATTTTTGGTAAATAGGTATGAAATAATAGATAAGAGTGTTTGTGACATGATGTTACACCTACCAAGAAGTGAAGGTCAGGCTGCAACAACCTGGTGGTATGCAACATCCATTTCCCATTCATAAATAGAAGTGGGGCAACATTGATATGGACTTTTTGGTGGGTCTCCCAATGATTCCATGGAATAATGACACTATTTGGGTGGTGTGGGACCAACTTATAGGGTAGAAAATTTATTTTCATTAAGGGAGAATTTATCTGTGGATCAATTAGGGAATTTGTACGTTCAATAGATAGTCCATCTACATGGTTGGGAACAAACTATAGTTTTATATTATGACTCACATTTTACTTCACGCTTATAGATGTTCATGTAGAAGTTTCATGGTATATTAGTTTTTATAAGTACGTAATTTCATCCATATAATGATGGGAATTTTGAAGATACTATACTAGTGTTTGAGGATATGATTGGGACTTGTGTCATATATTTAGGTGGGTCATGGGAGAAGAACACAGGGTTTCTTGAGTTATCATATAACAATTGTTGTCGAGAAACTATTCAAATGGAACCATATGGGGGTATTTATGGTGGGAAATCTAGATCACCTCTATACTGGATGGATAAAGGAAATTCAGTGTTATTGGGATCGAGTCTCATCCAGATAACCTTAGAATAATTTTATTTGATTTGAAAGCGTATGACTACAACTCAAATTAGAAAGAAGTAGTATATTGAAAAACATCGATGTCCCCTAGAGTGTATAGAGGGTAATCATGTATTCCTTTTAGTGTCACCAATATTGGGTGATAATATAATTTTGATATAGGTGAAGCTAGCGCCTAGGTTTTTTGGAACATTTATGGTTTTGGAGAGAATTGGGTTAGTGGCATACATATTGGCTCTTCCACCGAGGTACAGTGCTATACATGATGTTTTTCATGCAGAATAACTTCAGTGGTAGCACCACCGGCCCTCTCAGGTGATCAATGTGGATGATGTTGATCTTGAGATAGAGGCACCCATTAGGGAGCATCAGATATTAGTGTTGGATAACAATGATAAAGTGTATCCGGAAAAGACCATGTCAATAGTTCATGTATTTTTGAAAAATGGAATTGTGTAGGAGGAGAATTGGGAAGGAAAAGATGATATGTGGGTTTAATGGGAAGAATTTTTTACCTTATAATCTTATAGATTCTTGGGAGTATAGCTCGATGAAGATTTGTTATAATGTAGGTAGATTGTAATATCCCAACCTCTTTAAGAGTCGTCTCAAGATTGTTTTCAGATATTATTTTTCTTAGATTAATATATAACATTTTTGGGTTTTATCATGGGTTTTTTGGGTGAAATTTAGATAGTTTTTAAAGGAATGGAGCTTGTTCATAGTTGGTAGATAGTTAAACCAAACAACACGCCCAACCCCACTAACCATGTGAACCCAAAAATAGGGATTCACGCGGCTGGTGTATAGTTTTTTAAACTATTATGCCTCTTAGGGGAAACCATATGACACCCCTAGGTGTGGAAAACTATTATATCTCACAGTTAGAAGAAACCTTGTGTTCCATACAAGAAACCATTCTTGAAAATATAATTAACCCAAAAATTGGTTTGACAATACCTAAACCCACAGAATTCACCCAAAAATCGACTCAACTCATCCCTAACTCAATATTATCATTTTAAGATGATTCTTGATGATTACCTATGTCACTAGAACTCCATTATTTATTATTCAAAGGCTATGTTTATGGTTCTTCACCTTTCTGTGTATGTGGTTTCTCCCCGATTATGTTTTGTTCTATCATACTCCTCTTTCCGGATAAAAGTGGGTTGTTTTATCTATTTTAGGAAAGGTTTTGAATCTCGGTTTTGAAGGTGGATGACATGTTTTATCTTGCTTCTAGGATTCCATTCATGATCTCATTATTTATCAAGGTTTTGACTATTCTATTTGAATTCAAGATTTCCTTTAGGTGATCTCTCATCAACGATTTGAGGTATGTGGTCTAAATCATATTCTTGTAGTCTTGAATTCCAATTGTGTGTATGTGTTGTGAAATTTTAGTTGCCCTTATTATTGATTGAATATTTAATATAATAAATTATTTAAATAATTAAATTTTGGAATTAGGGAATTTTTTTTGTGTTATTTCCAAGTGATGATAAATTGGGATAAATTTTGGACAATTGGAATTAGATGAATTGGATTAATTAATGGGTGAACAAATTAATTAATGTATGATGTTGAGATTATAAAATTGTTGAAATTGGATTAATTAATTGTTGAATTAACTAATGGATTTTTTGGATTTTTCTAATATAGACTAATTAATTGTTGAAATAATTAATATATTGTTGTGATTGTAAAAATTGGATTAACTAATTATTCAATTAATTAATGGATTGATTTAATTCTTGAATTCATTTCTTAATTGAATGTGGATTTGATTAATTAATGAGTTAGTGTAGTTGGTAAATTAATATGGTTATGAATTAATTTAATACGGAAAATGTGTGCTTTTTTCATAACCTTAGTTGGTTAAAGGGATATATGATTAAATTTTGATATATGGGTTGATAGTATTTTTTCCTATTATTTCCATTTGATAAAAATATTTACAATTTTTTTATAATTTAAATGGAATATCATGATGTTAAATGAGATGAGATTTTTAATGATCATTAACCTTGATTTATGTGATATATGTGATATAGTGATATATATTTTGTACATTTGTGGGACATGTTCTGCTGTATTAAAAGAGCATAGTCGTAAATGAGTGTGGGAACTGGTCTATTGTATGAAAATACCATAGTGAAAAATGATTGTGGGATATGGAATTATGCTTCAAAATACCACATGTTTGATTGTTTATAAACTAGTTTTGTGTCCTATACAAATACTTCAAATTCCCACAGGGTGCTAAACATGGTGATCTAGACCCAAAATGTTGGCATTTGACAATGGATTCATTTAGACGTAACATGAATTGAAATTAAATGGGTAATTAAATCCCATTTGTTATAATGATTTACGATTTTAATATGTGATAGAGTTTAGACTCCAACATAGGTCGAATTAGGTATTGTTGGTGCGGTTGTCCTCAAGAACTTTGGATTTTATTTGGTTAATTCATGAATTCTTTAATGAGATACATTTTTACTCAGGAATTATCATTTATTTTTTATAAAATTTCACACACTGTTATTGAATATTTTTTTTAGATATTGTTGGGGGTGGCCTACTATATTCTACTCGGGTAGTACTCGGGAATCTTGATTGGTGCCTAAATAGAATTCATGTTTTCAAGATAGGATAGGGGAAATCCATGATGTTAGATGGCTAAGATGGGATAAAGAGAGGGTGAGGGAACCTGATGTGATTCAGAAACCGCTTGGGAGTTTTTAGTGCCTTTCTTTATTTTGGGTTTTTCATATTAACACATGAAAAATATATGGCATGACATATCTATTTTTCTATTTTGGATATTGTATTTCTTGTTTTGATCATCATCTGTCACATTTTAGGTTTTTTTATGGTTATATCATTGGGTTATTCTCATTCAGTTCTAATGATGAGCTAGTTTGATAAAGATTCTATAGTCTCCCCATGATCGATATTAGACCGTCACTACAAGTCAACAACCTCTAGAATCTGGGGAGGCACTTCTGAGGTCATGTAGAGGACTGGCTTGGCGCACCAGTGTGTGGCACCCAGATCAGGACATTAAAATATTACTGTTTTTATTTTTATTATTATTACTATTATTATTAAAATATTATATGTTGTATATATAAAATTCAAATAAATATTTCATTATCAATTTTTGTAATAAAAATAAATTTTTTTAATTTAAATATATATCTAATGGTATTTGTTAAAGATGATTTTGTATAAAATTAATTTTTATTTTCAAAAATCTGTATTTTTAAGTATTGTATATTTTTCCCAAAAAAATAAAAAAACCTTAAAATATTATTTCATATGAACTAATATCATAATATCGCTTAAATTTAAAATTGATAAAAAATTAATATTAAGAACAAAAAAATATTGAAACGTGATTTTCCAATAAAAAAAGATTAATTTATAATTAATGGAATTTTTTGAGATAAATATATTAATTTTAGAAATTTAATTTTACAAAATAATCTTCATTTTTTAATTATTTATTTTAATATTATCTTAATATAACCTTTTAATATTTATCTTAATTAATCAATTTCTAGGTGACTAGTAAAAATACATATTTTACTAAAAACTATGACTTTTATAAGACAAGAATGACTTAAAATTTAAAGAAGCCATTTTTTATAGAAAAAATTTATATGTATATATATATTAATTAATATAAATCATTTAAAAATGCTATTTTTAATTTATAAGGAACATCTTTAAAAATTTTGAAACTCAATAAATATTTCACACTAGAATGTGTTTTTATATGCTTATAATACCAATTATACTTTTTACCTTGTCAAAATTAAATATTTAAAAATTGTTTTCCTTTTTGAGTTTTAAATTTCAATATGAGATAAAACCTTCAATTTCATGTTTATTTTTTAATATAATATTAGTAAGATAAATGTTAATTACTGTAATTATATTAAAATTGCTTTTTATTGAATTATTTTATTAATATTGTTTAATTTTTAATTAGTGAAACAATATTTATCTAATTTAAATTATCACTCTATTGTTTTTTTGAAACTATATATTAATATAATAAAAATAATTTAAGTTTTAAACAGTATTGAATAACATTAAGAATCAACAATGGTAAAAATGTCATTTTTCTACTAAAATATTTTTTCAAAACATAACTTCTTTTAATTTTAATGATCATCATATAATATTTATAAATAAATCTAGATTAAATAGAGGTTGAATTTAGTTACATAACACCCAAAAACATTATACTAGAAATGTTATATTTTAAATATAACATATGATAAATTAGTTAAAAATAGTTACCAAGTTTAAAAGTAATATTTTATAATGAAAAAAACATTTGGAAAAATACAAGAAACATATCTAAAACTTGTTTATTAATTCTTTTATGATATTTTTGTGACCCATGATCACCAAAAACATCATTATTATTATTTTTTTATGCATTGACCATGGAATTGGGTAGTGATGTCATGGGAGGTTAAATGGTATTCCCAAAGGTTCAATTTTCATCCCTTATAATAGGGGATCAATAACACTCCTCTATTTTTAAAATTATCATTAAATTTACCATTAAATAATATCAAAATATTTATAATATAATCAATTTTCTCATATATAAGACCATGACCTCTAGAATTTAACTAAATAATTTCAATTCCGTAATAATATCTAGGATAAGATCAAGTCGCAAACGTAAGTATTACATTTTTTTGTTAGATTTTCCCCTTAATCATTCCCTATAAAATCTATTATACCCAAAAAATTATAATTAAATAAGTATCATAATTTTTTTTATGTAGAATTCTAGGTATTTATTAAATCATAATTTTTTATATCTATTAATATTTATAAGATATTAACTTTACGTTAAAAAGGACACATTGTTGGATAGCGTACTCAACACACAACAATGAGTTTTTCCAAAATCTTACATTCCACTCAAAAGTGAATTAAACTGAAAAATATAATGATAATATTTTTTTTATTATAAATAGTAGTTAACGCCTAGTCATTGTATTGGCGGGAATTAACAGAACTAACTACAATATTATTATACATCTTTTTTAAATATTTTTTAATTTATCTAATAAATTTTAGAGGCTTAAAATTAGAATGAATCGAATTTTAAGCATAAAATACTCTATTATTTTTTAAAAGGTCGTTTTACTATATTTTGATGGAGAACCCTTTTCAAATATATTTATTGTCACTTTTATAAGTTTTATTTGAAAAAAATAAATTTATTCTTTATAATTGGAACATCAAAATTTAATTTCTTTTCAAATTTTGGTATTTTTTTTTGATGAAATTCATATTTTAATGAATAGTGAAACATACTGCATTTTAATTCAAAACTAACTTTTCATCTAATTTATTTATATAGTAATATTGTCCTTTTAATTGGTTTAAGATATTAATTGTATTATGTTTTTATCCTCTAATCCAATGTTGTTCATCAGAAGTAATTTCCCATTAAAGTTGGTCATAAATGCAAGTTAATCTTTTATTAGTTATTACTTCTCAAAAACACACTTTCTAGTATTGAAAATAGGAATTAATATTAAATTAATTTCTGATAATTATTTTTTTGAATTTTTAAAAAAAATTTCCCTATTTTTAATCATAGTGTCCAAATTTTGTAAATAGTTACATTTTATTTTTTGAAATTATGAATAGTAACTTCAGTAATTATTTTATTGACCACGGTTAAAGGGTAAATCTATTAAATAAGGGTAAAAAAATAATATTATAATAATATTAATCTACCCTCATACTTTTCCTAATCCTATTTGATGAGATATTTCTGACATCGAGCATCCTTGAGTCAATTTTGGGACCCCATGGAGCCACTTGGCTGTGACAATGACATGTTATACAAATTAATTTAAAGTAGAGAGAAATATAACATAAAGAATTATATTTAACTAAAAAAGTATATTGAGTTATATAATTGAGATATCAAACTATAAATATTCATTCTAAATCTAATAATCTTTCCGATTTCATGATATTTTATTTATAATTTTCAGACATTAAATAAATAAATTTAATTATGACATAATGATGATGCAATCATTTCTTCATTAAGAATGTATTCAAATAAATGATATCATATATATTAAAATATAGTTTATTAGACATAATTAATGTCTTCAAA
Source organism: Viscum album (assembly GCA_963277665.1). Taxonomy (NCBI): domain Eukaryota; kingdom Viridiplantae; phylum Streptophyta; class Magnoliopsida; order Santalales; family Viscaceae; genus Viscum; species Viscum album. The sequence goes on along the minus strand of OY728148.1, from coordinate 878,077,675 downwards.
CAATTATCTAGGTTAAGATGACATTTTAGGATTTATTCATTGTTTTTTTAAGGAATCATTTAGTTATGAATTTTTAAAAAATTCAGGTATGAATAGATTCCAAAATAGAAATAATACAATACTTAAAACAAAAAGTTATTTAGTAAATGATATTAAATTCCTAAAAATACAATTTTCGGACAAATAGTTAATATAAGTCCAAATATATCATAAATTACATTCTTGTGGTTCATCTGACATGATATGATAATTACATTAACCCACAATTTGTAAATAACATGATATCACTCTATGATTAAAAAGGGAAAAATAAATGTTAAACCAAAATGGTAAGGATAAAAAAATATTCAAAACTAGTCTGTAAATTATTGAATTATAGTAACTCTACCTAACATAATCTTGTTTTTTAATTAAATGAGTTTTGAATTTTTTTTTAATAAAAATTGAATTTATAATAACTTAATATTTCAATTCTTTCTTAAAGTTCTCATCCCCCCTCTTATAAAAGGCAAGAACCTATACCCACTTAATCACACCTCTCAAGCCCCTTGTATCATCAAGATTATACTCAAATAATATCCCAAAATCCATAATTTCCTCCTATAATCCTTTCTTTCACACTTGGCAATTCATGAAATCCTTTTGGATCAAATCAAAAGAAGTTACCAGATTTAGAGGTAACATCTGCTCTCAAGTTCTTTTCCTTTATTTTTTTCATCCACTACCTATGATATTATTATTATTTGATTTCCTAAAAACACCAGTGTCCTAAATATACTATGATTTTTTATGGTAAGGATTAGAACTACACTCACACATACACCTCTATCTAATGGTTACAAACATACTGTTTTTGAGTACGGTGAATTGCTGGCTCACGAAATGATGATTGTTCAATTTTTTGTAACACCTCTCTTAGTGGCCATTATGATGGAAATGTATTTATATAATTTATATGTTATATTTATATTGTCTATATTATTATTTAATTTTTATTTACAATATACAACTATGTTTCCATGAATTTTAAATACGATCATTTCATTTGAGGAAGTGTGGACTACTGCCCCCTCAAAGTGATATGACTCATTCATTCCATACATGAAATGTATATATGATGGAGTTAATGAACAGATATAAGATATATGACATATATATTATATGGTAATTATAACATACTTAGGTGTCATTTATTTTTCATTATTTTAATATAATAATGAAATTAAAGTAGCGTCCATGCATACGTGCGGTCTACCAACTCTATGAACAATGCATTTAATTTCTTATCTCCAAATGTTATGGAATATTATAAATAATTATATAATGGATATATTACATTTAAATAATTATTATCATTTTGTAGATGATGTAATTCTGATTACATGTACAATTTATATCAAAACAAGTTTATTTTTGACTGAAGTACCGAATATCGACAAAATGACTAATATTTTGTAAAATAATTATTTAATTTTTATAATAGGGTAATAAGTGATATTAAATGAATAATAAACTTGAAAATGGTTCTAAAGCTGGTAGAAATTAACTTATGCTTATTATATAAGAAGAATAAGGACCATACATGATGAGTCAGACTCATAGTAAGGGACTTCATCTTAATCTCCTTTTGTTGAGACATATTTTGATAATATAGACCTATATCTTTTATACGGTGTATAAATAACCACTTTTAATTTTAATTTCATTCATAGGGAATCATTTTTTCTATGAATCATTTCACTAAATGAAAGAATGCTTTTTTAATGTATTCGGTGATAATGAATCTATTGCCATAACTATAATTTTATATTTTGCTTCCTCTATAAACCTGAATGTTTTTTAAAGGAAAATAAATCCTTGATTCCTTTATTGAGTGTTCTAGTATTGAAAATGGTTTTTCAAATGGATTGGGTATTTCAATATCTTGAAATTATTTCTTGTGATTGAAAATGAAATGTTATTAGTGAAATGATGATATTTGTAATATTTTATGTGTTAGGATTATATAATGGTACCTAGACATTTGATGAGTGGTTACATGATAAAACAGTGAAGGGTGGTTATTTGATAAACCAAATAAAGATGGTTCTCTGAAAAACCAAGTATGAGTGGTTACATTATAACATCCATTTCATTGTGTATGGAATTTGGACATATGGATATTCCATTTAGTGATATGTATGGAAGTTGATCGTATGGTTATTCTATTTAAGTATTTGTATGTCCCAAGTTACCTTTATATGTAATATGTTGCTTTCTAAAGGCTTTATGGTAATATTTTGGTTACAAAAAGTGTAAGAAACGAGATTATATTCAATGATGTATATTTACTACTTCTCAAAGTTGAAAATTATTACATTATGATAAAGTATTAATGGTTTTCATGTTATCCCAAGACTAATAGTTTTCATTCATTGTGTATCCCTTTTTAATGGTTTTTTGGACATCCCATGTTTCGAAATTTTTTCACAGGACTTAAGTAATAATAGAATCAATGATGGGATCATGTAAAATTCATATTATTGAAAACATGAAATGAAACAAGTTTCTTTTTTAAGAGTTTTTGTTTTATGAAAAAAGATGGATAGTGAGTAGAAGTTTCTACTTCTAATGTTCATGTTTTTATATATAAGTCATGATCTAATTCATAAAGCTCTAAACCTGATAAGATCCTCAATGTGAATTAAATCCAAATTATTAACAAAGTGACGTAATAATTTTTTCATCGCTACCATTGATGGATGTTAAAAAGTATGAAATGATGAATAAATAAGATATTTATAATATAAAAATAATTTTTAAATTTCTTATTATCATTTAACATATTTCCCCATACTCATTTTGAAATGGTAACATTAATCAAGTGTACATTTTTATTATCGCCTATATGAGAACTTAGTTTCATCTATCATCACCATACATCATGGTTGGATGTAAAATTATATTTACATTTTAAATATATTTAAATAAATCTATTATGATTATTGATAATATAAATCTATTTTACATTTCTTTCTACCATGGTAAACAAACAAAATGAATTATGTAAAATTCACAAAATATCATCAGGTGAATTACATAGGTAAGAAATATATATTATAAATAAATATAGTATGAACATAAATGGTTTATATTAAATTAAATAAATAAGAATAATATTTTAAATAATGTTTATAATAAATATAATTTGATTATACAGGTCATTAGGAGCACGCATTGAAATAATCTCTAATAAGGTAAGGGTTTTTCCCTCAATTTCTCTTTGTAAAGACATGTTTAATATTATGCACCAATTTCTTATTTATATTATTTATATACAAACCAAGAATATTTTTTAGAGTACTCCATAATTTAATTCATATGATTTGTTAAACAATATGATTTTCAAAATTCCAGAGAATCTTGATTTAAAAAATATTAAATACATAAGGGTTTAGTCTCAATATTTCTTTCATTGTGACACATCTTCTTTTATAAGCTTTGTTTATTTTAAACAATGTTTATACATATAAATGGATTTATAATATCATGAATTATATTTATTAATGGTATTTTTAAGTTTCATTTCAATTGATCTTATTCAAGTGTTTTTTATCTAAATATTACTCATGACATAAGGGATCTTATACACCTCCTTCATAACATTTCATTTATAGCTTCTAATTATTTTTATCCCTTTAATTTAATATTCTTCACATATACCTCTTATATAATTGTATATATATCTATTACATATTGAATATACCTATAGTTTTTTGTATTATATATGTTTTTAGTTCCTTTTTAAATTCCAACTTTTATGAAAACCTAATTTAAGAGGACTTTTCTATTATTGTCTCATGCAATGAATCACTACTATATAATGTTTTTAAACCATAAATATCTCATAAAACACGAATTATTTTGCATAGACCCATCTTGTTTTATTTATTTCTTTGTGTAAAACTATAATATCTTTAATTCATTAAAATATCCTTGATCCATTTCACTAAATGTACACTCAAGTAGTTCATTTTTATTGTTTTTTCTCTAGATCTTTCTCATTATTTTTTTACACTACAACTCCAAACTCAATACCAATATACTATTTTAATTTATGAAAGTTTAGAATTATTTAATTCCTTCTTATCTTGTAAATACTTATGATTTTTCAGTTGTTTATTTAGTAAATATGGATTATGAAACCCATTTCATTATTAGGGGTTAGATCATGCTTATTACTTTTTGTATGGTTTATTTTCTTCATGAATCCTGCATAATTTTTATTTTGAATTATGTAAAGGGTTTTACTAAAATTATATAACTCTCAAATTCATTGTGTAAAGATTTATATCTATTTATATGTTATGTTATGGAATAGTAAGTGAACCTAAATCTACCCTGGGACTTTATCCACATTATGATAATGATATCAGGAGTGACCCTTGAATTATATTTGTGACATCATGTTTTATGTTACTACCACAAGTTGATGATATTATGAAATCATTTCTTTATTCCATGACTACATGATTATAATCATCTTCTTTGTGATATCGTGTTTTATCTCTTGGCTCTACTTATATTATTTATTTCCATGTTTATTTACAAACATGTATTTTAGCTCACCCTTATCCTTATTTTATTTTCCATAGGATAGAACTTTGGGAGTTATGAGAACTATATGGATTTTTAAATAAATTTGATGTTTTTTGTTTAAGATAATGTACTTTTATGTCTAATCTTATAAAGGAACATCATCTCTAGATTCATGGCCGGAATTTTCTTAAATGTATGTTAATAATCAAGAAATAATGTCTGTTTATGTCTTGGGTAATTACTTTTGGTATCATAGATAGGTCAAGTTATATTTGGAAATTATTATTAAAGAGATTTGATGAAAAAACTATAAGGAATTATAATGGGTGAGACTAATTATATGATTACATCCTAGAATTTTGGTAATGTATATTGTGTTTGGTCTTCCTAACAATAAATCCTTGTATTGATACTATATGTTGATGTAGGATATGTAACATATTTATGTTTGGGTAATAACCTTAAAAAGGTTGTATTGTGTATCAACTCAATAATCACCTACTGCACGAAAAATTTCACTAACTATGTAGCTTTTATGATTCTCCATGGGGATAATATTTCATTAATCAAATGATATTTCCACCCCAATAATAAGGATTCATTTCTTAGTTACACTGAGGGACTATGTTCGGATGTTTAAAATTACCCAACAAAAAGTGACCTAGGAAACTCTAATAATAATGAAAGTTTTACTAAAGAAGTTATGGGCAAACGTGACGATATAAAAGGGTAAAATAATTTAGGTTTCATTCCCATTTTTATTATTGATTATGATAGTTGATCTATATTGTTAAATGTTCATCAATCATGTCATGACTTCTAGTATTAGGGATGGTTGTAAGTAGAAGGAATCTTGATAACCTTATGTGTGGGGGATGGGTTTTTTTGATCATCTAGTGAACATTTTTAGTGGATAATGACCTAAATCTCAGGATATCTATTTTTAATAAATAAAAATGTTAATATTATTAGAAAATATAGTACTAGTAAAATTTGAGTCATATAATCTTTCATCCTCGTGATTTGATTGAGTTTTCTTGAGGTATAACGTGATGATTAGTGAATGAATTCATCCTACCACCTATATCATGCACTGGCCACTTCGATCCATGATTATATCAAGGGGGAGACTTTAATTTATTATGGGTGATAATGCCTTCCCAAAAATGGTAAAAGGAATATTTGGAAGAAGAGATTTTTCGTAGAGGCTCATACACATCGTACCACACACACCCAATAAGAGAGGATCTCATCTTATTTTATATTTGAAGCCTAACACTCCCATTGAATAATGTATAATATTTATTTTTTCCTATTTTATATAATTCATTGATTTTTTTCAATGAATTTAATAAAAATACTTTAATAAATTAAAAATAGACTGATGAATAAACCATTTTGGAGAAAATTAATACTATATATATAATCATTCAAGAAACAATTGTGTTTCACATGTTTAATAAAAGTGAGCTCTATTTATAATACCATATTATATATGTATATATATTAATATATCTCATGTATAAAATTCATGTGTTCATGAATCTCATGAATGTAAATTTTAGCCCGCAATCAAAAATCTTCCAATTTCACTAAAACACCTTAAGGATATTATTAAAAAATATCACACATATTTTTGAATATATCCAAACTCTATTTTATTGATATTTTTATCAAAATATATATATTTTTAACAAAAAATATTTTGTAAAAAAATATCCTTATCAAAGGCCCTATCTGTGTGACTCAATGGGCCTTATCGGCAATGAAAAAAACTATGAAATCCCAATTTCCTAGATGTAATAAAAGTGTAGCCACCAGTAAAAATCAATTTTACTCAAGCTACTAATGGTTTACATTTGATCTCAATCAATCATAATGATATATCTATAAAAACGTGTACACTAAAAGATGCATAATATGCATCGTACTTATACATAGATAATCCCATGGTCCCTGACATTGAAAAACCACTATACATTGATCATTTCAATCTATTATTACCCTCTCATAATTTCTTAATTCTTTGAAATAGACTTAACATGTTGATCAATACATCATATGGAATTAATTTATCTAATAATTTCATCACATGTCTCTTGTGTAATAATTTGAACACATCATGTGTGAAACAACTAAGAATGAACAAGAATTTCCTCAGTCTAACTCAATCATTGGACACATGTATTTAACTTGTTATACTGGTGGACAAATCCTATATTGGTTTCACTGTAACTAATGATATAATCAACAACATACCCAACCACCACCATATTAACATAGGTAACAAATAGAATTACATTTTGTAATGGTTCCATGATAGGTATCTAACTAACCTCAGGTAAAAATGATTGATAACACAAATGAACCCCTATGTATATCGATGAAGGTATCACATTCAAAGAGATTTAAATTTTTTGATCAATCCATTTAAAGAGTCTCTACATATTACCTAATTAATATATTATTCATATCTCATATACAACAATTTTAAATGAATGCAATATTCTATTCATGATAACCACTCCATATATTTACAACCAATAATACTCTGTAATGGTCATTGTATAGGGATAAATCAATTTCATACTTTAAAGGAATATGTTTCATACCACCATTCGTGTAAAGTAAATGTTTGTACACATGAATGAATTATAATTGGTATTTCCATTATTATAAATGCATGACATGTTTATAACCATTACAACTAATATCATAATAGGTTGACCATGACTTTCCTGTTGTTGCAGCAGAATTTGTTTTACATATGTAATTCCTTTCACATCCTTATATGAACATCTTATAAAATAATTCCACAAACAACTTATTTAGTAACATTTTTAAAGAAAAAAATTCCATGATGGTGATACATAGGAATCAAATTATATATGATTAAATCGTTAAACTTATATTAAATTTCTATAACATTATAACATCAAATGTTATAATGTTATTTTATATTGTCTACTTGAAACTCATTCAAGGTACATCACCATCATTCTTGGAACTATTTCTAACAAAAAAAATTATATGAGGTAAATGTAACCATTTACTATTTTATGCAACACTTCATAAACTCTATTAGGATAAAGTGAAGTCCACTTTATTACAGCCGGCAATATAAATCATTACATTTCCCTTTACTAATATACCCCAAATATTTTTAGATACTGAGTGATAAAAAAATTTATTTGATGGTATACATATTCTGGGAATAGTAATGTCCACTTATTATGGTAAATAAATGTAATTATTTACATTTTTATTTATCATTAAATATCCTAACTCTTAATAATATTAAGTGAAGAATAAATTAAACCCAAAATAGATATCATATTTTATTTCTTAAATTTTATCTTGTATAAGTTCGAATATTCCATCAATCCTATGAATATGTTCAATGTTCTCTGTCATTCCCCTTCTAAAATACAGAGGTACACTTTCATGGACAAGGATACCCTTTTTGGACATTGAATAGAAATGGCCAATTTAGTTGTATGGACTTTTATAAACATAGTTGTCAGGGAGGTCCCAAAACCTTAGTATGAATGAAAAAATTAGGACTCCTTTAATTCATCCTTCAAGGAATATCCTTGTCTAGAAAATTTAAATAAAATTTCTACCTTATAATTATTAATTTTAGGGTCTGAGTTTCATTTGTCTTCATCATTCTATTTATGTATGAAACTTATAGAAAAAATAAACATGTTTATACTAACTATTATTTTATCTGTAGTATTTGGAGATACATTTAGGTACTCTTGGTATGTGGATAAGTAGGGAATAAAGTGTGGGGAAACTTTTGAACTCCATCACTATGTCCTCTAACAATGCATAGGTACACAACCTATTACTGGTCACCACAACTTCTACTGTTTCTTACACCAGGATGGCACAAAATGTCGCAGTCTTCAGTAACCTGATTCCCATATTTAATGTTGGATTTATCTACATTCATCGAGATGTATTCATATCCTCACCCATTTATATAAGTTTAATGAATATCATTTTTTATGTCTAAACACTTTGGATTTTTTGTCTTTCTAGAAGTGAAACAATACCAGGTACTATGATGTTCATCAGCTGGATCCCTCTAACAAATATGTGGATATAGGATAATGTTTATGATGTGGATGTTAGTGCACCTGGTCCATCAAGGTGCGTTTGGGTCTTCCTCTCCCATTTTGGTTATTAAAATGGATGTTTATCACATTATATCAGTGATGAAACTACATATGAATCCAACTAGTGGCCCTTGATACATGTTTTAAAACATGAAACTAATCATTATTATAATCATATATGGATTGAATATGACTATAAATCGGCTGAAAATTCCCACATGGCAGGTACCAGGGATGTTTCATGGAGAGTATTACCATAATGGATTGATTTTATCTCGGTTATTAATAACTATTATTAGAGACTCTCACATGCATATAAGTTTTAAATCATCTATAAATTCCCACATGATAGATATCAGGGGATGTTTTAGGGAGAGTAGTACCATAATGGATTGATTGAATCTAGGCTATTAAAAACTTTTATTGGAGAGCCTCACATGAATACAAAGTGTCTAACTCTATTATGGGTTCTCTTTCAAAGAGTGAGATCCTGGAGATGGTCTTGTTGTAGTCCTTTCAGATTGATGACCGTTTCTCTTAATTGATTGAGGTATAAATTAAGGGTTTTATTTATTCCTATATTTGTAAACCCCTTATACCAATTGAATATTTGAATTCTATTTTATTTTTCATTTTATGATGGAATTTTTTTGGTTCCTAATTTTTTCGATATGTTCACAAAAAACTACCAATAGCCATTTAGACAGTATATTCTCTTTGGAATATATTTATTCGAATCAACAATAACTACTTTATCTTATTAAAAATTACATATATTTATTTGTAGTATAAATATTAGAAATAAAAACTACTGATTCAATACCATAAATGGTATTATATGTGTTTTGAATCTTTCTATTTTTAAAATACATTTTTATTAGAGTATCTCATTGATGGGTGGTTTAAACACATTCCCATATATTTTAAAAAATATTTGGATAAACACTTTATCTTGTATTAAACTATTTTATCCATATTTTCTCATCTAAAAATGTTATATATATATTAATCATAAATCATAATTATAGAATTAAGAATGATATTTTTTCGTAAAAACACTTTATAATCAAACAAATTATTTAATCAGATATGGTAAATGAGATGAAGATACACACATTTTATTTAGATTCACGAAACCAAGGTAAATATCATTACATTTAAATTTATAATGTACAAAGGGTTTACTTCATTAAATGGATAAAAAATATAAGATCTACCCCTTTTCCATTTTATTTTAAAATCAGGTATATTTTCAACACTTATAATAAATACACTTGGAATTGTATACCCTTGAAAATAGAAGAATAAAATTATATAACATTAATACCTGAATTGATCATTCCATGGAGTTCCCAAAACCTATCAGGTATTTGAGATATTTTCACGATACGGTATCATTACACATTCAGGATAACACCCTTGGGTTTTAATGACACTTAATTGGCTTCATGATGAAATATTATTGGGAAATCCAACTTTATCTCCTCCAGTTTTGATTTTTTATCTCATTATAATTTTTTAGCAGTACCATAATATAGATATAAAATTAATAATTTGTGTATTCTAAAAAAATTACAATATAGACTAAAATTTTATTGAATTAAACCATCATTCTAAAATATTTCCATATTTCACAATAGAATGAATTAATTAATCATAATAATCCTTATAAAAAATATTATAGCTCCAAACCTACTAATCATATTGAATAACATTGACAGACCCAATCATGTTGACTATATGAGATGATTCTAAAATTCCCTTATTCATTTTGTAATAAATGAATTTGAAACCACAATTAAATTTTTATATGTTCTAAAAACATTATTATTTACTTGTTAAATAACATTAATAGTTGGTTACATCAGAAGGAAATTTCTTAACACGTAGAATATTTATGTTATGGAAGAACATTTCATACCTAACAAGCTTATGAGTTACTTATTTTAATAAATATTATTTCATGGATTAATATAATGTTTAGTTTTATAATGATGATTAATTTATCTATAAAAGATGTTTTTATTATATCAATATCATGTAATATATTTTTTACTTAAGGAATATTAATTTTAGTGTTAGCAATAAAATTGATTCCCCTATAAATTGAATCCCTTTAGTCACTAGTGCAGATAACATTTTTTACGTCGGTTATTTTTTATTATTTACGTCGGTTTTTAGGCGACGTTAATACGGACGACGTTATAAATAACATTTTTTACATCGGTTATTTAAAACCCGACGTAATATCCCTAACATCACGGTGGTTATCACGTCGGTTCATATAATAACCGACGTGATAAATATGGGCGGGGGGCTTTATCACGTCGGTTATTCCCTAAACCGACGTGATAAAACGCCTGGGATATCGTTTATCACGTCGGTTATGTCATAACCGACGTGATAAACCCTTCCCCTGGCCTATTATCACGTCGGTTATCCAATAACCGACGTGGTAAATCGATTCCCAGGCCTTTTAGCACGTCGGTTATATTAAGAACCGACGTGATAAAAGCCTCAGGAACGGTTTATAACGTCGGTTCTAGAAAAACCCGACGTGATAAACCCCTACCGATTTATTTACCACGTCGGTTATAAAATAACCGACGTGAAAGAATTTTTTTTCTTTTTTAATAATTGCACTGCTCTCACCAAAAAGCAACCAGAAACCAAACAAAAATAAACATGCCAGCCCTCCCCCAAGCCCCAACTGAACCCCACCCTCATCTATACCCACCTAACAACCTGGCCTGCCCTCCCCCACCACATTGGAGCCCCACCACAACCCTTGGACACCCCCACCCCTTGGACAGCCCCCCCCCCCCCCCCACCCTCATTTACACCCCCACAACCCCTAGTACAGCCTCAAACACCCATTGGAAACCCCTCCCATATCCCTTGGACACCCTCAACCCCTTGGACACCCCCCACCCCTTGGACAGCCCCCCCCCCCCCCACCCTCATTTACACCCCCAAGACCCCTAGTACAGCCTCAAACACCCATTGGACACCCCCCCCCCCCCCCACACCTTGACAGCCCTCCCAGACCCCTTGGACACCCCCCCCCCCCCGACCCCTGGACACCCCCCCGAGCCCTTGGACACCCCTCCCATATCCCTTGGACACCCCCCCACCCACCCCTTGGACACCCCCCACCCCTTGGACAGCCCCCCCACCCTCATTTACACCCAACCGGCCCCTTGGACAGAACTCCCAGACACCTTGGACACCACTCCCATATCCCTTGGACACCCCCCCACCCCTTAGACACCCCCCCCCCACCCCTTGGACAGCCCCCCCACCCTCATTTACACCCAACCGGCCCCTTGGACAGAACTCCCAGACACCTTGGACACCACTCCCATATCCCTTGGACACCCCCCCACCCCTTGGACACCCCCCACCCCTTCGACAGCCCCCCACCCTCATTTACACCCCCCGAACACTAGGACAGCCCAAACACCCCTTGGGCACCCCTCCCATATCCCTTGGACACCCCCCACCCCTTGGACACCCCCCCACCCCTTGGACAGCCCCCCACCCCCTGGACACCCCCCCCCCCCCCCCGACCCCTGGGACACCCCTACCCATTGGAAACCCCCCCCCCATCCCCTTGGACAGCCCCAAACACCCCTTGGACACCCCTCCTATATCCCTTGGACACCCCCCCCCCCACTTGGACACCCCCCCCCCCCACCCTCATTTACACCCAACCGACTCCTTGGACAGCCCCAAACACACCTTGGACACCCCTCCCATATCCCTTGGACACCCCCCACCCCTTGGACACCCCCACCCTCATTTACACCCCCCCCCCCCCCCCGGACCCCTAGGACAGCCCCAAACACACCTTGGACACCCCTCCCATATCCCTTGGACACCCCCCCAAACACCCACCCACCCCCTTGGAACCTCTCCCCCCATACCAAAATCCAGACCAGAAAAACCATCAACAGTAGACCAAAACAAGAAGTAGAGAAAAATTAAACATTCACTTATATAACATTCAAAACTTACACTGTCAACTTCAAAAAAAACTAAATCCAACCTAAACGACTACGAAATACAAAATTACACTGACAATATTCAAAATTACATTTTACATTACAAACAACTAAAAGTCAATCAAACCTGTAAAATAATTTGACCACTCCACTTGTAAGTGTTTGATATCTTCAGCAGTAAAGGGTTGAGGGTCATCAAAAAGCTACAAAGGAAAAGGATAGTAGTCAACGTGTATAATGAATAAATCAAATTGAAATATTATGAGAAAGAGGAAATCTTACCAGGTCAAAACTCAGAACTGTCCCAGTTGTTATTATTTCATACATAAATCTTAACATGTAATATCTGCATTCGATGATGCCTTGTTGCTCATGACATTTCTGTTTGAATGAGTGTAAATTCAATATATTATTTTTATGTAATAAATCAAAATGTACAAATTATAAATGGATATTTACCTTCGCATGTACATATTTGATCTTGAAATTCCTTTTCTTTTCACTTTTTCGAAAGTGGACCCATGCCATGTTAGAAAATAATACGAATGGGGTAAATTTAAAATTCATTATAATATATAAAACTATTGTGAAATTGAAACTTACGTTTCCAATATATTCTTAAAACTTTCTCGCACATCATCATGGAGAGAGCATATCCAATAAAGTGTTTTCTCCCTAGGGCAAAAAACCCCTAACATCCAATGATCCCTGATAAAAGGAAATTTAACGTTAGTGGTTTTTTATGTTAAAAGATAATTAACTCTTTGAGAGGGATTTGTTTCATACCTCTCACAAAAAGGCATCATCCAACACTGTGTGATTACATTCTTTTCAAATCTATCAGCAATATAAAGCATTCTTTTTTCCTCATCCAATGCACATGCTTCAGGGGAAATCAATTGTGGGTCCACGAACCCATATACATCTGTCAGCTCATTCCTCTCACAAATTTTATACAAATACCTAATACAAAGCAGACATACGTATACATTTTTAATAAATATAACGCAAGGAAAAGGTGTTAAGACTTACATGATAAAAATTTGCACCACGTTGATGCCCAACTTATCTCCAGTGACAAGCTCCATGATATCAGTTTTCATAATCCCCACACATAGTTCACGTCCACAGACATGAGCTTCCATTGTAAAGTCATAATGATCCGCCAACAAATTTGAATATCTTGACAATTTGTCAAGACTGATAGTATCTGCATCTGATGTCATAGCTATCTGTCTTTGTTGTTGTCTATACAGTATTTCTTTACCTTTGAAGTATTCCTGTAAAAATAAATTGAAAAATATATTAGTTTTCAAATGATAAAACATTAATAAAAATATAAAATAAAAGATATAACATCCATACCTCTATGGTAATGAGTCGAAGAAGTCTGGATGGCCAAAGTAAAAAATGGCCGATACTATGTCCAACTGTCGTCACCTCATCTGTAGGTAATGGTATCCGAGCTGATCTATCTATAATATCCTGTACAGTGACCCTCTGATTCTCTACCTCTAACTGTTGATGATGAACTATATCTCCTATACAATATACCATCCCATATGCAACTATATGATGTTGAGGATCATCAACATACAACTCAAAATAAGTAGGTAGCTGCGGCGGAGGAGGAGGATCAAAAATGGGGTCCGCAGGCTGAGGTGGGGGAGTGGGAGCTACTAGGAGAGGTGGAGTGGGAGCTGCACCCTGAAATTGTCTTTGCAAGTCTACAAACATTAACTGCACCGATGCTCTAATCTTGTCCTCCATTGTCGCATTAATATTATGGACTTCAGCCTCCAAGGATTCTATTTTTTTTTATAAACTCCCTCAACGTTAGAAGTTGAGGAACGTGGCAACACTTTTCTTACCGATACACCTGCCGGATATCCTCTTACACGGCCAGGATGTTCGGGCTTTCCCAATGCCACAGATAAAATATCTTCCCTCCCAGATGGTGTAAATGTCCCCTGTGAACTCTGCTCCTCAAGAGAGTCCTGTAATAATTAATTGAACATTTCTATAATGATTGGAAATATATGACGAAAATAGTAAACTTAAATAAATAAAATAGATATCTTACAATCCTCTCAACTACGAGTCTCGATTCTTCCGAAAGATATTGTCCTTTTTTGCCCTTCCGAGCTCTTTTCCATTTCTCATGTCTAGATGGAGGGGATGGAGGGGCCACCTCTCCAGAGCTTGAAGACTCAGCTCTTAGTTGTTGAAATTTTTCTGCCATCATTTGTTCTTCCAATAATGCATACCCTCCCCGAGATAAACTATGAGGGTATACATTTTTAGATTGGATCTCTTGATGAGCTTTCCTTGTTTGCTGTAAATTAAGAATAAGTAATCATTAACAAAACAATAATAAGATCATTTATATAAGAAAGCTTATAAAAGTTTACATTGCCCTTACCAAAAATGATTCTTTTCTTCTACTTTCAAAAAATTGTCTCCATGTGTCTTCATCTATAAAAGGATATATACGACATGGATTCTCACGACTCCTATGACCATAAATGAAATCAGATGAGAGGGTTGATTTGAAATCCCTCCATCTCCTAGCAGCCAACGATAAGCATTTCTTCCTGACTCCTCCAGTGTCAGGAATATCAAATGTCATCTGATAAAAAAGAGGTTAAAAATATTATATATACTAGAAGCATTTAAAGAACAGTCAAACAATAGCAGAAGATCTTACCAAAATGGTCTCCCACAGCTGAGAAATTATCGCCTTATCCACACTTCTCCAATCATCATAGAGAATGCTTACTTTGCTCTTAGCCTGAGTTGCTACAAAACCCTTAAAATATTTAGCATTTGGACCTCTAGGAAGATCATCATCATCAAACTCCACGACTATCCTCTCCTCCTTCGTACGGGCAAGTGATAATTTTGGTAAACGTGTGCACCCACGCTTACCAACCTTTGAACTCTTTTTCGTAATAGGAGCATGTGAATGTTCCTCCCCAGATGTATGACCAATATGCTCATCTCCAGAATCATGTGGCTGATCAACTGATTGATCTGTCATTTTCCTTCAAATCAAAAAAACAAACATTAGTTCACAAATAGAAAATTGTACTAAATTACATAATAGTAAACATTGGTAATATGGTAAGCATGTTAAACAATGATAAACATGGTAAACACAGGCAAAAGGTTGCCAAGGAGTTGGCCCAATAAAGCTGAAAAGTGGACTCACTGAGTCCACCGGTCAGCCGGTGTGAGCACACCGGCCAGCCGGAGGACCCAGGCAGTAGACTTGCCCACTGCCTGGTGCCACCGGCCGGCCGCTGGCTCACCACCGGCCGGCCGGTGGTGATCCAGCGGCCGGCCGGTGGACGAGACAGAGAGACTTCCTCTCTGTCTGAACCACCGGCCGGCCGCTGGCTCAACACCGGCCGGCCGCTGGTGATCCAGACAGAGAGGAAGGCTCTCTGTCTGGTCCACCGGCCGGCCGCTGGCTCAGCACCGGCCGGCCGGTGGACCAGACAGAGCTTTTTTCTGGACCACCGGCCAACCAGTGATCCACCACCGGCCAGCCGGTGCGCCCAGGACTTCTCCTCTTTACGGTTTTTATTGTTTTATCGTTTTGGTTTGATACATATTTTAATAAGTAAAAAATTTACAGTATTTAACATTATATGAAAAAACTAAATGTAAACAAGAAAAAAACTTGTGTTACCTGTAATTTTAGGAATGTACAGTTGGATTGTTTTCCCAAATTCCTTCGTCGTGATCGTTCCTTATGGCACAAACCATGTCTTCAACATATTCATCATTATGTTCTGTTAATCTTTCCCTGGAAGTAGGGATCTCACATAAATCAGCATCTTCATCAAATTCATCCTCACCAACATATTGGTTTTTCCCTTGTAAAACAACAGCCCACTGCATATCTGATTGATCCACTACATAGAAAATTTGTTTGGCATGTGTTGCCATTATAAAAGAATCAGTTGTGTCTTCCAATCTATTCAGATTAACAAGTGTCATTCCAAATTCATTGTGTCTGACACTGTTGTTACCGATGAACCATTTACAGTTAAAAACGGGAACTTTAATTTTAAAGTAATCAGCCTCCCATATGTCTTCAATCACTCCATAATATGCACTTGATGCCGAAATTGGGTTTCTGTCCTTAGCACTCGAAAAATTCATTGCTTCTGCAAACACCAATACACCACTATTCTGAACTGCACTTCTGTTGTCCTGAGCTTTCGTATGAAATGTATAGCCATTAATGTCATAAGCGGACCATGTTATCACATTTAAAGATGGACCACCCACTATCCATTTTAATGTCTCTGATACATCTGATCTACCAAGCAAGGTCTTTTTAAACCATGGAAAAAAAGTTTTGTTGTGCTCATTCAAAATCCACATTTCTTTCTTCTTTGGATGACATTGTTTCAACTCATTAATATGCAATGTGATATACGGTTGAACATCAGCTATGTTATTCAAGATGTATGATTCTAACTTCTTCATATGTTCAGCTGACAGTGATTTGACTTTCAAGCCACGAATCCCCTTTCCCTCATTATTAACCCGTTCATGGCGAGATGGAGGCAAACCTATGTGTTGCGCCGTAGCCAAGTAGCTCGTACAAAACTATGCTACCTCCTCAGAAATATACTTTTCAATAATGGAGGCTTCAGGTCGATATGGATTTTTAACATATCCCTTTAATATTTTCATATACCTTTCAAAAGGATACATCCAACGAAGATATACAGGTCCACAAAGCCTTATTTCTCGAACCAGATGAATCATTAAATGCACCATCATATCAAAAAAAGTTGGAGGAAAATACATTTCCAAATGACAAAGTATAAAAATTGCATCCTTTTCCAAAATGTTCAAAGCATTCACATCAATCGCCTTGTTGCAAATTGAATTGAAAAAATAACACAACCTCATTATAGTCTTTCTGACATGGATGGGCAATATTCCACGCAGTGCAACTGGTAGAATTTGTTGCATCATGACATGACAATCATGTGATTTCATACCTATCAACTTCAAGTCTTTCAATGAGACAAAATTTTTTACATTTTAAGAATAACCTTGAGGCACTTTGATATCATGAAGACACTGACAGAAGCTACTTTTCTCCCTCTTCGATAATGTATGACAAGCCGGGGGAAGAAATGTTCGTCTTCCTTTAGGAGTGGGAGCTAACTCCAAACGTATTCCCATTGACAGTAGGTCTAACCTTGCATTCAACCCATCTTTTGTCTTTCCTTTAATATCTAGCAATGTTCCGATCAAAGAATCACAGATATTCTTCTCCACGTGCATGACATCAATATTATGTTTGACTTCATGATACCTCCAATATGGTAGCTCAAAAAATATTGACCTTTTCTTCCAAATATGTCTATCATTACCAGATTTCTGTGTCTTTCCCAATGTCACATCAAGGTTTTTCACCCTCTCAAAATACAATTCTGGGGATAAAGGTTGAGGAGCAGTATCAAATTCTTGTGAGCCATTGAATGCCTTTTTTAGTCTTCTATAAGGGTGATCCATAGGCAAAAACTTTCGATGACCCATGTACACTGTTTTCCTCCCATGATGCAATTGACAATATGACGTCTGTTGTTCGCAAATTGGACATGCTTTATGACCTTTAACACTGTATCCAGAAAAATTTCCATATGCTGGGAAGTCATTTATAGTGAATAGAAGCATTGCATGCAGTTGAAAATATTCCATTTTATAAGAATCATACACCCTAATACCATCAGCCCATAACAGTTTCAAATCATCAATCAGCGGTGACAAGTATACATCAATATCATTTCTGGGTTTCTTTGGACCAGAGATCATGATACTCAACATGACATATTTGCGCTTCATACAAACTTCAGGAGAGAGGTTGTAAATTACCAATAAAACAGGCCATGAACTATGGGTGCTACTGAGGGTTCGGTATGGATTCATTCCATCTGTGCACAAGCCTAGTCTTGGATTTCTAATTTCATTTCCAAATGTAGGGTACTGGGCATCAATTTTCTTCCATTGTGGACAATCAGCTGGATGACGTATTTTTCCATCACATACCCTCTCATCAGCATGCCATCTTAACCTTTTTGCATCATGTGAATTAGCAAATAAACGTTTGAAACGATGAATTATAGAAAGATACCAAAATACCTTTGAAGGGAGCTTGGTAATCTCTACATCAGCTTGTGATTTTTCTTTCACCTTATACCGTGATGTCCCACATTTAGGACACTCTTTCAGAAATTCATATTCCTTCCTATATATAATGCAATCATTCGGACAGGCATGTATTTTCCTGTATCCCAATCCCATCGGGCATAATATTTTTTTGGCCTTATAATGTGAATCTGGAAGATCGTTATCTTTTGGAAGAATGTCTTTCATCAATTGTAGTAGCTCTGTAAAACTTCTGTCACTCCATCCATGTTTCGCCTTCAGGTTAATCAATCTTAACACCGCCGATAAAACCGTAAAATCTGTACAACTAGGATATAATGGTTTTTCGGCATCACCATATAGACGTGCAACTGTCGGTTCTATCTCAATTTGTTCTGCTACAATATCGTGAATCATTTCTTCAATTCCATCGGAGTTACCATCTTGCGATTCATTATCATCAGTGACATTCTGTCCAGTTTCGCCATGCCAAATCCAAGGGTTGTAACTCGGATTGAAACCATGACAAATCAGATGATCTTTTATCTCTCTACTTTTCAACTTCTTCATATTCAGACATTTCAGGCATGGAAAGAAAAAAATGTCACTACTTGGAACATTTCGTTTAGCAAATTCCAAAAAGGCATCAACACCTTCCTCATATTCATTGCTCATTCGATGTGCCGTAATCCAACTTCGACTCATTATTACCTATAACAAATAGCAAAAATATATATATTTTTTAGATAAGACAAATATATGTTTATATGAAAAAAATCATAATTTGAATGTAAACAATTTTGAAATATAAAACAAATCGATGTGTAAACCCCCCTGGACACCCCCCGACCCCTCTGGACAGCCCCCCACCCCTCCTGGACACAACCCCCCACCCTCGACCTGCTTGGACACCCCCCTGGACACCCCCAACCCTCTGGACATCCCCCCCACCCCTCCTAAACACCACCCCCACCCCCTACCCCCTTGGACACCCCCCTGGACACCCCCAACGCCCACCCACACACTTGGACAGCCCCCCACACCCACCCACCCCCTTGTAAACCCCCCTGGACACCCCCTGACCCCTCTGGACAGCCCCCCAACCCTCCTGGACACCACCCCCCACCCCCTACCCCCTTGGACACCCCCCTGGACATCCCCCAACCCTCTAGGCAGCCCCCCCACCCACCCGGACAACCCCAAATACCCTCTGGAGAGGCCGCCACCCACTTGGAGAGCCCCCCACACCCATCCACCCCCTTGGACACCCTCCCACACCCATCCACCCCCTTGGACACCCCCCTGGACACCCCACCGACCCCTCTGGACAGGCCGCCACCCCCTTGGACAGCCCCCCACACCCACCCATCCCCTTGGACACCACCCTGGACACCCCCCGACCCCTCTGGACAGCCCCCGACCCCTCTAGAAAGCAGCGCCACCCCTCCTGGACACAACCCCCCACCCCCGACCTGCTTGGACACCCCCCTGGACACCCCCCAACCCTCTGGACAGCCCCCGACCCCTCTGGACAGCCCCCCACCCCTCCTGGACACCACCCCCCACCCCCTACCCCCTTGGACACCCCCCTGGACATCCCTCGACCCTCTGGGCAGCCCCCCCACCCACCCGGACAACCCCAAATACCCTCTGGAGAGGCCGCCACCCACTTGGACAGCCCCCCACACCCATCCACCCCCTTGGACAGCCCCCCACACCCATCCACCCCCTTGGACACCCCCCTGGACACCCCACCGACCCCTCTGGACAGGCCACCACCCCCTTGGACAGCCCCCCACACCCACCCATCCCCTTGGACACCACCCTGGACACCCCCCGACCCCTCTGGATAGCCCCCGACCCCACTAGAAAGCACCCCCACCCCTCCTGGACACAACCCCCCACCCTCGACCTGCTTGGACACCCCCCTGGACACCCCCCAACCCTCGGGATAGCCCCCCCACCCCTCCTAAACACCACCACCCACCCCCTACCCCCTTGGACACCCCCCTGGACACCCCCAACACCCACCCACACCCTTGGACAGCCCCCCACACCCACCCATCCCCCTTTTAAACCCCCCTGGACACCCCCCGACCCCTCTGGACTGCCCCCCGCCCCTCCTGGACACCACCCCCCACCCCCTACCCCCTTGGACACCCCCCCTGGACATCCCCCAACCCTCTGGACAGCCCCCCACCCACCCGGCCAACCCCAAATACCCTCTGGAGAGGCTGCCACCCACTTGGACAGCCCCCCACACCCATCCACCCCCTTGGACACCCCCCTGGACACCCCACTGACCCCTCTGGACAGGCTGCCACCCCCTTGGACAACCCCCCACACCCACCCATCCCCTTGGACACCACCCTGGACACCCCCCGACCCCTCTGGACAGCCCCCGACCCCTCTAGAAAGCACCCCCACCCCTCCTGGACACAACCCCCCACCCCCGACCTGCTTGGACACCCCCCTGGACACCCCCAACCCTCTGGAAAGCCCCCCACCCCTCCTAAACACCACCCCCACCCCCTACCCCCTTGGACACCCCCCTGGACACCCCCCAACACCCACCCACACCCTTGGACAGCCCCCCACACCCACCCACCCCCTTGTAAACCCCCTTGGACACCCCCCGACCCCAAATCCATTCACCTATGCCATGGTTGTGTGTGAATAAAGTAGTAACAACTGTGAAAGGGCAACCCATCCAAATGGACACGCCCCAACCCTCTCGGGGATTTATAGAAAACGATGAAAAATTAGTGAAATCATAAAATTACTCAATATTTCATGTCGAACAAATAGATCTAGGGATGATAAATAAGATTATGGTGCCAAAACGAGTTAAAAGGGTTCGCAATCGAAGAATCTTAGCTAGTTTCAACAAAAAAATCACAACACATATATATATACTATCCGCGAAAAAAACGAACGAGTGGGAGGATTACCTGAGTGCTGCGAGTTTAGATGATTGATCCGAGGAGATTAAATATGAGAAATGATGATCGCAAAATGAATCTAAACCAACGAAATGGACGAGCCGATTCGGGTTTACGCGCGAGAGAGACGAGTCGTGACTGTCGAAGGTAAACTCGCGAATGACAATCCACGGGTCTGGGTAAATTTTTAAATGAGTTATCACGTCGGTTATTCAATAACCGACGTGATAATTGTTTTAAAAACATTTATAACGTCGGTTATTTCAATAACCGATGTAAAAACCTTCCTCCGATTCATTTTTTACGTCGGTTAGTTTATAACCGACGTTATAAAGGGCTCAAAATCCGCGTTTTTTTACATCGGTTATGGAATAACCGACGTCAAAAACATCTGCGGATTCTTTTTTTACGTCGGTTATTTTATAACCGACGTAAAAAAGCCTTCAAAAACCGCGTTTGTTACGTCGGTTATTCAATAACCGACGTAAAAAGGCCTTCGAAAACCGCGTTTTTTACATTGGTTATAAAAATAACCGACGTAAAAAACGAAGCCGCGCGATTAATAACGTCGGTTATAAAAATAACCGACGTTAAAGGTGTACCAAACACAGGTTTTTACGTCGGTTAAGAAATAACCGACGTAAAAAACCTCGTTTTACATATTATGACGTCGGTTTTATATAACCGACGTAAAAAATGGTGACGTAAAAAACGTTTTCTGCACTAGTGAGTGAGATAAGATTAATATTTCACAATTTTCCATGTCACATTAGTGTTTCTCCCATCACCTAGATATTTAGTTAGGGAATCATCCCAATCATAAAATTTATGATTCATGGATATTTGAGTGAATAACCCTTTATCCAAATCCATCATATGAATTCACTCAACTAAATTCTTCTAGTAACCTAATCCTATTAGGGTATCTTTTCTAGTATAACCCAATGAAAATTGCAAAAACAAGAAAACATGGATGATCCAGGGGCACCCAGATTTATCATGACCCACCCAACAAAATATTTCATATTCACTTATCACATTCGTTCCTTACACAATATAATAGGGTTCATTGGTAATTAATTAATGAGAGATATCCAACCCCATTCACTTACCAAGCCAAGGTAAGCCTCTTGGAAAGTAGGCGGTCTGAGCCCAAGTCTCTCTACATAAAAATAATTTACTCATGATGGAATTCAGTTAATGAAAAACTATAATACCTAATATGTTATAAACAATTCCATAAAACTATTCTAAATTTCATTAAGAAAAATTACAAAACAAGATCATGGTAGATGAAAACTAAACATTATTATATCAGACCTTGAATGATATGAAATGAACTATCCTAAAATTAATTTATCATAGAAGTAGGAATACACAATATTCATATTGCATAAAAAATATACTGAACATGAATATCAATGAAATTTACTAAATAAATATACATTTTATTAATTTTATAAAATAAGATTTATTTATAAACAATTCATAACTATGTACTAATTATAACCATTTTATAAATTATCATGAATTTAAACATTTTATATTCATTTCAATATAGACCGCATTATATTTTATATTAAATCTAATTTATATGATATTTCATATGTTGTAGACATTTTTTAATTCCATATATAATTTATAAACATTTTCTATAAAAAAAATTTCTAATATTTTTTTAATTTAATGAACCAATAGAAATAACCTCTTATGATTTATAAATAAACCTCTTGTAATGACCTTCCAATTCTCATTAGCATGAGAGTGTAATGAGTTATTACTAAGCCTTAAGATACATCCCAAATACACCAGAGGCTGGAAATAAATGCCGAAGGGTTTCAAATACTAGTGGGGGATGATATTTCCTTTAAGAAATAAGACAATAAACCAACCAACCATTCACTATACGATGCTTAAACAATGAAAGAAAACTCACCAACTTTATTTATCTCAAACCACATCAAAGTGCACAACAACAGAAAAATAACCAAGTATCAAAGTACGCAATGGATAAATGATACAAGAATCTTTAAAACCACAAAATTCCATGCTCCACAAGCTCCAATCTCCACAATCACTAAACAACCCAAACATCATGAGGTAGAGCTAAAAATGTGGGAAATGTTACCTTTACCCCTCTCCCGTAAGATATCATCGGTAAATTCACCAAAGTGAAAAAAGTAAGGGTGATTATAAAACTCAGTAGGTTTTCTCTAATGACTTTCCTACTCATTCCACTAATATAGAAAAGTTAGCCACATTTATATGAAACAGTTTATAGAAATATATTTACCAAAACAATTTATAACCAAATATAAACAAGTTCCAAAAAACATTTACAACCAAGTGAAAAAAATTAATGAAAACAATTTCCAGAATGTTATTTTTTCAGAAAAATAAACAATCAAAGATTAAAACCAAATTCTTATTATCATTTGGAATACTCATTCCATATTTCACTACACACCCACACATGCATGCTTTATTTGACAGTTCCATACTCATGAGCGGTCTCTCCTCCAATTACCTTGTGTCCCAATGACACATACCCCCAATATAGGGTTACATCCTTTGTACCCCAATGGTACTCATCCCTTAATAAGGTCCCGTTAATCATGAACTCACACCAACACCATTTATTCCAAATATTTCCATTTCCACAATAAACCATTTCAATAAAACTAAACTTTTATTGAAAACCAAAGAAGAACCAATTTCAATGAAACATTTAATTTCAATAAAACTTTTCCCTTTAATTTAAAACATATAATCCAAATAATTTACCAAAAATCTATGAAAATCCCCCTTTTAAAATACACATTTCAAAATCGAGAACCAAAGCACTCATTCGAAATCCCCAATTTTCAAGATTTCAAAACCATCACTCAAGAAGGTTTCCAACAAGTTTTCAACAACAAAATCACAATAAATTCAACAAAACCCATACAATTTGAAAGTAATAAAATCAGTTATACTAATTGGAGTCGAGAAATAATCCTCCTATCTCAAATTTTTTGACGAAAACCATAACGAATGAAGAACACTAATAAAACTGGGTCAATTCCCATGGAACCCGCCTCCAATATCTTCTCCTAAAAAGGCTGAGACCAAATCACATCATATTTTGAATACACACAATTAGGTATACCCATAATAGGTGTATATATAAGAAAATTAAATATGAGAACAAGTATATCAATGTTGATCTAAGGAACTAAGCATGAATGATGAAGAACGCTCACATACCACAAAAAATATGGCTTTTATTTTCCAAGGGAAGCCTTCAGATCGCCTAAGAAATGATGGTAGAACCTTGTTTGGCATAAAACGGAGAAAAATCTCGAGTTATGGCTACCTAGGTGAACAAAACAAGCCACTTAGAGAAAACAAATGTGTGAGATTCACTTTTTTAGGATCTGACCTAAGTGCCCACACAGTTAGACAAACCGTGCACTAAACATGTTTTAGCCACTGCCTCAAAAAACCGTCACATGACCTCCTCGCATGGTCTCCCAAACCTTGCTACAATCTTATTGGATACACTACCTCAACATGATCAACTGCAAACAGTTTGTCCAAAATATTAGAAAAATCATGTGCTGGCCATGCGACTTCCCCTTTGACTCAAAACATCATTCAATGTTCACCCAACTCTCCCCTTCATCTCCCTTAACATTGTGACCATGAAAAAAATGAAGTAAAGGTTATATAACAAAAATTGTGAGTACTAAATTCTCCCCACCATTGTCCTTTCTGTCCTTAGAAAGTATAAAACCCTCACCCAACATAAATAGTTATGTCCACTACTCTTTCATTTCTTTCTTACGTTCCCAAGTCTCTTCCTAAATTTGACCATGCTTCCATAAAATCCGCACTTTACCGATGATTTATTTTTCACAATACATTATATTTCCTATCCCTAATCCATACTGGAAAATTTATCAAAAAAGCATTAGACTCTAGGTCAACATGATCCCATCTGATCACATGGTTAGGATAAGGCTGAAACATTTTTAGTTGAGATACATGGAACACATTACGCACCAAATTGAACTGTGGGGGTAATTCCAAATGATATGCCACCTATCTCACCTATTTGAGTATCTAGAAAGGGCATATGTATCTAGGAAATAAACTTCATCACTTCTCGAAATGATGATGTCCAAGCCTTGGAGATATCCTCAAGAAGATATGATCACCCACAACGAACGACAATAGTCTTCGATGGTGATCTGTATAAGATTTCTAACAACTCTGAGCCATCCCCATCATCTTTCTGATCAACTGGATCTTCTCTGTTGTTTCTTGGAAAAGGATCAGCCCACCTGGTGAAGTATCTTCTGTTTCCACCAAACATAGTGGAGAACAACAAGGATGCCCATACAATGCTTCAAACTGAGCCATGTGCATGGAGGCCTGATAACAGTTATTGTATGAGAACTCCACCAAGGGTATATTCTCCTCCCATGAGCCCCCAAAATCCATTAAAAAATCCCACAACATGTCTTCCAATGTTTTTATCATCCACTCAGATCTCTCATCCCTCAAAGGTTGATACGTCGTCCTCATAGTAAAATGTTTCCAAAGAGCATGTTGTAAGGATTTATAGAAATGAGATGTAAACCACAGATCTCTATCTAAGACAATTGAAACTGGTATTCTGTGCCTTTTTACCACTTCTCATATGTATATTTTTAATAGATCCTCCACTGTATGAGTTTCATGAATAGGGAAGAAATGGGCTGATTTGGTATGATGATCCACTATCACCCATATGGAATCGTGTTTCTGAACCGTTCGTGGAAGAATTGTAACAAAATCTATCGCTATCTACTCCCATTTCCACACTGGGATAGGTAAAGAATTCAACATTCATTCTAGTCTCTGATGCTTTGCCTTAACTTGCTGACAACTTAAGCATCACGAGGCAAACTTGGACACCTTTATTTTCATACCGCTTCACCAAAATAGCGCCTTCAATGCCTTATAAATATTCAATATACCTGGATGTACAACCCATCTTGAATGGTGGTAAGCATGAAGGATTTGTTCCTAACAATCCATATGTACAAATATTCGATCTCTAAAGGACAAAACTAAAATCCCATTAAGTTTTCATCCTTCAGTGGTCTCCCCACCAATGAGTTTTGAACTCATAACCAGACATTCTGAATTAGTTGTTTGTGCCTCTTTGACCA
Source organism: Viscum album (assembly GCA_963277665.1). Lineage (NCBI taxonomy): Eukaryota > Viridiplantae > Streptophyta > Magnoliopsida > Santalales > Viscaceae > Viscum > Viscum album. Next base: position 878,050,652 of record OY728148.1, on the reverse strand, counting down.
TTTTTACTAAATCAAGAACAAGCACAACTGAAAAAAAAACAGCAATATCACCTCAGTCTTCACATTCCATGTGCATATTGGCTAGGACCAACATCAACTGACATTTATCTAAAGATTCTTTTTCCAACTGAGAATATGACTTTTTAATCAATGCATCCACCACTGAATTCCCTTTTACTAGTGTATACATCAAGTAAAAGTAAAACATTTAGAGATACTCCATCCATCTCTATTGTTTCATATTCAAATCTCGCTGTGAGAAAATGTTTTTCATGATTTTTTTGTCTATAAACACAATGAATTTCTCACAAAAGAGATAGTGTCTCCATGTATTCAAGGCATTGACGACTGTAGCCAAATCCAAATCCTATTTTAATTAATTATTATCATGCACCCTAAATTGCCTTGAATCATAAGAAACCACGTGATATACTTGCATGAGAACATAGACCAACCCTGATCTTGAAGCATCGCTATACACCACATACCACTATCATGATTCTATAAAATTCAAGATAAGTGATTATGTAAGAAGAAATTTAAACTCTTGGAAAGACTTATGAAATTTCTCTATCCATTGTAATAGGGAATTATTATTATTTCAGAGCTTTCATTGTTAAAGATAGTCATTAGAAATCACACAAAAAGATTCGGTAGTAACCAGCTCGGCCAAGAAAACATTGTATCTAAGAGACATTATTTAGTGGTTTACAAGATATAACAGATTCAATATTATAAGGATCAACATAAACACATTCTTTAGAAATGACATGGCCAATAAAACGTACTTCTTGTATCAAAAAATCACACTTTGATAATTTTTCATACAGACGGGGATCTCTCAATATTTGTAACATTGTTTCCAAATTATCCTCATGGGAATCCCTTGTCTTTAAATATACCAATATTTAATCCATAGACACCACAACAAAAGAATATAGATATTGATAACGTATCTAATTCATCAAAGACATGAATACTGTTGGTTCATTCATTAAACTGAATGTCAGGACTACATATTTGTAGTGTCCATATCTTCTTTTGAATGTTGTCATTGGAATATTCTCCTTCCGAACTGACAATTGGTGATATCTTGATCAAAATTAAATCTTAGAGAACCATTATGATACCCTTAATTGATGAAAAAGATCATCAATGTGTGAGATTGGATATTTATTCTTTATCTTTACTTGGTTAAGATTACGATAATAAACACATAGGTGAACTATTCTATCTTCTTTCATCACAAACAAAACTAGTTCTTCCCATAGAGATGGAATTGGATGAATGAAACCCCTTTTTTCTAGCTCCTCCAACTGCACATTAAATTCATTTAACTCTATTGGTTACATCCTATAATATGGAGGGGAAATAGGACTGGTCCCCCGAAAGAGATCAATCGTAAACAACACTTCCCTTAGAGGTGGTAAACCTGAGAAGTGTTTGGGGATGAAATTTGGAAATTGATCCCAAACTACTAGAAAACCATTTCCCTCAATCTCTTCAATTGATTCCAAAGTTAACTCTTACAGCTGATAATATATCATTCCCACCATTGGTGCCAACAATATCTTTTCCCCTTTCTTTACCATCATCTCTCCTCTAAAGAGATGATCAATGTTGTCCTATGTCGTGAAACTAATTGTAATCCTATAAGAGTCTATGTGAGACGTGGAAATTTTCAACCAATCAATACCCATGATTATATCATTAACATCCATGTCCTACATAGAAAAGTTCCATTTTAGTTTAGCTCCATCAATAGTTATTTCACATCATCTACACACAAAGGAATGACATTCTCTTTCACCTAGAGGAGTTTTCTATTTTAAGACAGAAGGCATCATTTCCAACTGTAAACATAGCATGTCAACAACATTAAAAGAAATGAAAGAATGTGATGCACAAATATCGAAGAGCACTTTCATAAGGGTAAAATTCAAAAGAATCGTACCTCTCACCGTAGATGGTTCATCCTGATCATCGAAAATCATATACTCAACTCTATAAAATTTCTTCATCGATACACTATTCTCCTTGTTTCCTTGTTGAGATTTACCTTGTCGAGGAGTCATGGTCTTTCTAGAATCACCAGGTCTAGCTCTACTCTGCTAATGTGGCTATTTCTGTTATCCCCATCCTGTCGAAGCATAACATGCTTGCAATGCCTGAGAAGTATCTCGAGCACCTGACCATGGAGCACTGCAACAATAGCGCAAAAAATTCTCCATATTCTTGTAGTTATGGAATACTATAGGTTTTTCTATACACTCTCACGTTATGTGGTCAAATGAACTATATTGAAAGCAATATTTTTTTCTCTGGGGTCGTGGAGGAATGTTCACTGATCCAGTTGTTGGATTATGATGTCCACTTCCACCATGGAAATAGGTTTCCATTTTCCCCTTACATTCATTATTTGAGTTCCCACCATTCCTTATAGGTATCATCATTTCTCATCCTATCGATACCAAGATATAATGTTTATCCACAATCACTCTGTTCACCATATCTATATATTCTGTAATAAAGATCTCTCCAATCTTTGATCATATCTTCTCCCTTATCCCTGATTCAAAGATCAGTGCCTTCAAAGAAACATTTGTTGCAACCTCTTTATCAAAGGAGACTAAATTCATGAATTTAGTTGCATACTCTGTGACAGAGAGGCTCTCATGTTTTAGTTTAAAGAAGTTATTTGTTCTCTAGATCTTGAACATATGAGGATAGAATTGTTTGTTGAACAATTCCTCAAAATTCTCCCATGTTAGGACTTCATCCAATTTAGCATGCCCATATAAATCCCACCACTGGAATTAAATATCCTCAAGAATATACATCTATATCTTGAATTTGAGCTCTGATGGTGTTTCGATGAAATCAAAGATATGATTCCTCCTACATAGCCACACCTCTTCCCTCTCGAGTTCAGATCACCTTGGAAGTTCAGTGGATTCTGGTTCATGAACTTGATGGTATGATCCACATGCCTTGGTACATTCCTCTGGTAACCCATATCTACATATTGAGAAGCTGGGAAAATACTCTAAACCAACTCTTTGTTCACCCGTGGTTCAGCTGCAACCACATTCTCCACAGCTTCTTCAGGTTGGTTTTGATGACACCTTCTGGGTGCCATTTTCTAAACCAATAACAAACTACATAAATCTCACTATCTAGTAACTGATTGCATGGCATTTCAAATTATATCTCATAATCTATCACAAAATTGATTTCAAAATTCCCTTTTTCCATGTTCAACCATTTTTTAAAACATTCACCTTGATTTTTTTAAATCAAACCATTTTTAAAATACACAAATATCTTGTTTTAAAAATTGTTTATTTGAAAAAAATTATTGCATTTTTCAAAAAATTTACCATTTAAAAAATCATAAATCATTTCTCACAATGAGATATGAAATCTTAATGGGAATCCATTCCTCTAAAATGCATGTCATTCTCATCACATTGGATAAACCCATGATAATGATATTTTCAACATTCTAGAAGTTCATCCAAAACACTTTTGTACCCAAGACCCTGGTATCATGAAGTTCATCATAAATGGGTTAGCTACATCCTTTTATACTATACATTTCAAGTTCCAAAAAACATACTCATCTCTAAGATTCAAAACCAAGAAATAGATGAAAATGAATTCCAACTCCAATTCCGAAAACACTGATGATTTGTACCATAAGGGAATGACCAAATAGATACCATTTGTAATGACCCGCCAATTCTCATTGGCTTGAGAGTACAAAATGTGATTACTAGACCCTAAGAGACATCCCCAAGATGCCAAATGTTGGAAATAAATGACTAAGGGTTCCAAATATAAATGGGATATGATTTAAACTTTAAAAAATAATCAAATAAACCAACCACTAATCCACTATAGGATGTATGGAAAAAGAAAGGCAAGTCGACAACTTTATGAATCTCAAACCACATCAAAGTATGAAACAACAGAAAAATAATCAAGTATCAAAGTACATAGTAGATAAATGACACAAGACTCTGTTGTACCCCACACTCTTTGATTTTCATGATCACAATCACTTTCATATATGTTTAACTTTGTTTTTAAGTGTTGTGGATGATAGGCAAAAGATTTCCAAAGGATTGGCCCAAGAATGGACCAGAAATGGACTGAAATTCAGTCCACCGGCCAACCGGTGTGATAGCACCGGCCAGCCGGTGGAACTGGCAGAGGGATTGCCCACTGCCAGGTTCCACCGGTCGACCGGTGGCTCTGTCACCGGTCGACCTGTGGCATCCAGCCCAAATAGTGTTTGCTACTGTCTTGCCACCGGCCAGCCGGTGGCTCCTCCACCGGTCAGCCGGTGGCACCTGCACAGAGTGGCAAGCTACTGTCTTGCCACCAGCCAGCCGGTGGCTCTGGCACCGGTCAGCCGGTGGCCCCTGGACAAGAATCCTATGCCTTTTTGCACACACCGGCCAGCCGGTGGGACTGTACCGGCCAGCCGGTGGATCCAGTCAAACTAGCCGTTGGAGCTTTGACCAGGCTGCTCCACTTGCCTCCCAACGGCTCCGAAAGCCTTTCCAACGGCTCCAAAGGCCTCCAACGGCCATATGAGGGTTCCCCCTCTATAAATAAAGGACCTTGAAGCCCCGGAACAATCGCCGGACCATAATTAAGCATTGTGAAGCCAACGAACACAATTCTCCTCATTTGGCAAACCTCCGGCGGATTGCTCCAAGGGAACCACAACTGCTCCAATCCAATTCCAAATCCAAGGAGCACCACCATAGAAGCTTGGGAGTGCACGTCTTCAACTCCATTCAACCTTTGGCGCCCAAGGCTTCTCAACAATACGGTTTTTATTGTTTTATTTATTTTGAGCTTAAATTTGGGTTTGTGCCTACAAACCCCAAACTTTTCTCATCCCCTCTTTCTTTTGGGTTTCACATCACCATTAAGGTGTGAAGAGGTTTCTTCAAGCCTTTCCTTTTAAAAGGCTTGTGTCACCGGTGAGCTAGCCTTCACCCGTTAAAAAGGCTAGTGGGTTCTTACTCAACCATTAAAAGTAAGTGGGTTCTTGCTCAACCAATAAAAGCAAGCTGTAATAGGTCCTAGTGCTACCTCAAAGCCTAGTGGGTTTCTTGCTAAAACCATTGAAAAGCAAGCGATAGAATCTCTCAACGGTTGAGTTGGGAGCGGAGACGTAGGCCGGGTTTTTGGCCGAACTCCATTAACAATTTCTTGTGTGATTGCCTCTTTATTTCCGCTACACTTTCAACTCTGATTTTAATTTGTTAATCCTTTTTTTTAAAAGGCAATTCACCCCCCTCTTGCCATCACTCCCCTGCTTTCTCCGCCCAACAATTGGTATCAAAGGAATAATTTGAGTAATACCTTAAACGGTTTCAAATTCAAAGATCCGTTGTGATGGCTTCTACCGCTTCTTCCTCTCAATCCCCCGAAGGCTTTTCTTTGGATCGTGCTCCATTTTTTGATGGGTCCGACTATAGTTTTTGGAAAACCCGCATGACCACTTTTTTAAAAAGTATTGGCTATCCAATTTTTAAAATTGTTATGCATGGTTTTACTCTCTCTTGTCTTGATGAATCTCAATGGACCCCCGCTGTCATTGCAAATTTCGAGCTTGATGGCAAAGCCATGAATGCTCTACATTGTGGTCTTGACCGAAATGTTTTTGATCATATTTCTTCTTGCACATCTTCTTACGATCTTTGGAAATTTTTAGAACTAACCTATGAAGGTACTAGCGAGGCTCCAAAGCAAGAATCCGCTCAAAAGCTAGAACCCGCTCAAAAGCTAGAACCCGATGCAAAATCCGTACCCGATTGCCCACTCAACAAGAAAAGAGCCAAGAAGAAGAAAAAGAAGAAGGCTTCAAAGGAAACATGGAGTGATAGCTCCACCTCTTCATTCTCCTCCTTCTCCTCAAGCGACCAAGGTAAAAAATGCCTAATGGAAAAACATGAGGTATCTTCCTCCTCTTCCTCCTCTTCCTCCTCTAGTTCTTCTAATTCATTGAATCATTTATCCTATGAAGAACTCTCGCACGCAAGAGATCAATTGGAAAAAGGTTTTCATGCTTTATCTTCAAAATTTGTCGCTTTGAAAAAGAATTTCAAAAAGCTTACCTCCGAAAAAGAACAACTTCTCAAAGAGAAGGAGGAACTCACCCTCAAAATCCAAAATTTTCCAAATGTTGATTCTATGGAATCAACCATCAAAGACCTAAGGGAGACCCTAGCTAAGTTCACCCAAGGGGAACAAAATTTGAACAATTTGCTTGGTTCCCAACGAATTTCAAGAACCACCCAAGGGCTAGGATACACCAATATAGCTTCCTCCTCCCATGCACCAACTGTTTTTGTAAGGGGGAGCTCTAGTTTTAAATTTTGCAACTATTGTAAAAAACCCGGGCACCTTATTTATGAATGTAATTGTAAAAACGCCCGGTACGGCCAACCCAAGTCTATTTTCTATTCGGACGAATTTTATAGGAGAAGACCTGCCATGAGACAAGTATGGATTGAAAAATCCCTTCTAGCGAGTCTCTCCGGGCCTAAAATTGTCTCTTTTCAAAATCCCTCTCCCCGGTGACTTTTTGTTTTTATTTAGGGGGAGTTAGGGTTGTTTAAGCTTTTTGTTTCAATTCAAACTTTCAATTTCAAATTAAGCCCTTTTGATTTTCAATTTCAAAATTTTCGATTCCAACTTTCAATTTCAACTCTTGGTATCAAAATTTTCATTTCAAAATATTCAATTCGAATTTTTCATTCAAATCTCTCAATTCTTTTTTGATTCAAAACTCTCAATTTCAAATATTTCATTTGGTTTCAAATTTCAAATTTCAATTGGTTTTTGATTCAAAACTTTCAATTCAAACTGTTATTCAATTTTCATTTCAAAATTTTCAACAATTGATATCATTTTCAATTGATTTAAAATCTCGTTTTTCATCGCTTCCCTCAATCAAGTTTTATGCCCCATTCTATTTTGATAATCACAAAGGGGGAGAAATTTCTTGATTGATTGGGGGAGAATCTTTTCACTCGTGCTTAGTATTTATTTTCAATTTATCATTTAGGCATGCCTTTCATTTAAGTTTTTACATTGCTTTGATAAGTGATTGTGATCATCAAAATAGGGGGAGATTGTTGTACCCCACACTCTTTGATTTTCATGATCACAATCACTTTCATATATGTTTAACTTTGTTTTTAAGTGTTGTGGATGATAGGCAAAAGATTGCCAAAGGATTGGCCCAAGAATGGACAAGAAATGGACTGAAATTCAGTCCACCGGCCAACCGGTGTGATAGCACCGGCCAGCCGGTGGAACTGGCAGAGGGATTGCCCACTGCCAGGTTCCACCGGTCGACCGGTGGCTCTGTCACCGGTCGACCTGTGGCATCCAGCCCAAATAGTGTTTGCTACTGTCTTGCCACCGGCCAGCCGGTGGCTCCTCCACCGGTCAGCCGGTGGCACCTGCACAGAGTGGCAAGCTACTGTCTTGCCACCGGCCAGCCGGTGGCTCTGGCACCGGTCAGCCGGTGGCCCCTGGACAAGAATCCTATGCCTTTTTGCACACACCGGCCAGCCGGTGGGACTGTACCGGCCAGCCGGTGGATCCAGTCAAACTAGCCGTTGGAGCTTTGACCAGGCTGCTCCACTTGCCTCCCAACGGCTCCGAAAGCCTTTCCAACGGCTCCAAAGGCCTCCAACGGCCATATGAGGGTTCCCCCTCTATAAATAAAGGACCTTGAAGCCCCGGAACAATCGTCGGACCATAATTAAGCATTGTGAAGCCAACGAACACAATTCTCCTCATTTGGCAAACCTCCGGCGGATTGCTCCAAGGGAACCACAACTGCTCCAATCCAATTCCAAATCCAAGGAGCACCACCATAGAAGCTTGGGAGTGCACGTCTTCAACTCCATTCAACCTTTGGTGCCCAAGGCTTCTCAACAATACAGTTTTTATTGTTTTATTTATTTTGAGCTTAAATTTGGGTTTGTGCCTACAAACCCCAAACTTTTCTCATCCCCTCTTTCTTTTGGGTTTCACATCACCATTAAGGTGTGAAGAGGTTTCTTCAATCCTTTCCTTTTAAAAGGCTTGTGTCACCGGTGAGCTAGCCTTCACCCGTTAAAAAGGCTAGTGGGTTCTTACTCAACCATTAAAAGTAAGTGGGTTCTTGCTCAACCAATAAAAGCAAGCTGTAATAGGTCCTAGTGCTACCTCAAAGCCTAGTGGGTTTCTTGCTAAAACCATTGAAAAGCAAGCGGTAGAATCTCTCAACGGTTGAGTTGGGAGCGGAGACGTAGGCCGGGTTTTTGGCCGAACTCCGTTAACAATTTCTTGTGTGATTGCGTCTTTATTTCCGCTGCACTTTCAACTCTGATTTTAATTTGTTAATCCTTTTTTTTTTAAAAGGCAATTCACCCCCATCTTGACATCACTCCCCTGCTTTCTCCGCCCAACAGACTCTATAAATACTACAAGACTCCATGCTCCATGTGATCCAAGCTCCACAATCTCCAAACCAACCAAATATCACGAGGTAGTGCAAAAAACATGGGAAAAGTTACCTTATCCGATGTCCCAGAAGATAGTATCTTCAAAACCACCAATGTTCCAAAGTATGGGTGAGTATAAAACTCGGTAGGGTTTCCCATATGACTTCCCTACTCGTGCTACTTCGGTAGAAAAGTTATCTGATTTATATAAAAATGTTTATTTAATAAATTTACCAAAATAGTTTATAACAAAATATAAAAAAGTTCCATAAACCATTTACAACCAAGTGATTAATAAAATGAAAAATACCAATTTCCATCAAAATAGTTTTCCAGAAAAATAACTAATCAAAGTTTAAAACAAAATTCTTATTTTCATTTGTCATACACATTCCATAGTTCACCACACACCCACACATGCAGGATTTGTTCGATAGTTCTATACTCATGAGCTGTCTTTCATCCAATTACCTTATGTCCCAATGACACACACCTTCGATCCTGGGTCACATCCCTTGTACCTCAATGGTAATCATCCCTTAACAAGATCCTGTTAATCATAAAATCATACCAACACCGTTTATTCCAAATACTTCCATTTCGATAATAAACCATTTTAATAAAACTGAAATTTTATTGAAAACCAATGCACAAACAATTTCAATGAAACATTTGATTTCAATAAATCTTTTCCCCTTTATAGAAAAAATCTAATCCCAATCATGTTCCAACAATCTAGGAAAATCACCTTTTTAAAATCCATATATTAAAATCAAGAACCAAAGCACTCATTCAAAATCCCCAATTTTCTAAATTTCACAACCATCACTCAAGAAGGTTTCAAACATGCTTTCAACAACCAAATCATAGTCAATTCAACACCACACATACAATTTGATAGTAATAATATAATTTATACTAATTGGAGTTGATAAAGAGGTCTCATATCTCAATGGTTTTGACGAAAACCACAACGAATGAATAATGCTCAAGAAAATTGGGTCGATTCTCCAGGAACCTGCCATAGATATCCTCTCCTAACAAGTCTAAGACCAAATATCATCATATTTGGAATCCACACACCTAGATCTACCCATAAAGATCATAGATATAACATAATGAATGAAGAGGAGAAGTAGATATATGTAGATCTAAGGAACTGAACTAGAACAAAGAAGAACGGTCACATACCACAAGAATCTAGATTCAATTCACCAAGGAAAGCCTTTCGATAACCTCCAGAATGATGGGATAACCTTATTTGTCCTAAGGAAGGAAAAACTACCGAATTATGGCTACTTAGAAGTAAAAAATACCACTTAGAGGAAACCATTTGTGAGATCCACTTTTTTAGGATCTCACTTAAGTGCCGACACGGCTAGTTCGCATGGTTGGGAAAACTGTGTGTTAACCATGAATTATCCACTACCTCGAAAAACCCTCACACAGTCTCCTCGCATGGTCTCCCGAACTATGATCCAACCATACAGGATCCACTACCTCAAAATGACCCACTACGCATGGTTTGACAAACTGTGTGTTACCCGTGTGACTTCCCATTTTTTTCAAAGCATCTTTCAAATTTTTCTCGACTCTCCCCTTCATTGCCCTTCACATTATAACCATGAAAAACATCAGGTAAGGGTTACATACTAGAAACTAGGGGTACTAAACCTCTTATCTTTATATCATAAGGTGTTCCATTTAATATGTCAAAAGGTAATTCAAAATATTAACCTTTAATATTTGGTAAAATTGTTTCCAACCTATTCTAAATAATTAATTATAAAAAAATAAATAAAATAAATAAATTAAAAAATACATACAATTTTAATATCCCAAAAATAAATTTTAACAAAAATTATAAAAATATTTAAACATAAAATATATTTAATATGTTAAAAACATTTATTTGACAACATTATTATGAAACTTATACAGAACTATTATTCTATATAAGGGTATCCTCCATTTTATCCTTACACGGATGTTATGAATAATGGTAACTAATTTTTTAAAAATACTTCATAAAGGTAACCTAAAATTTTCTTTTATGCATCTAGATTGAAAATATTTTCATAAAGGTAATATGCAAATTTCCTATAAAAATATCCATTATAGAAAGGAATATTATTTGCTCAATGATTTTCCCTAAGTGTACAATAATTATTTAATATGTTGTGTAATGATAAATATTTGGAACCATTATGTAGTAGCTATAATTCCATTATGTATATGGGTTAAGTATTGATGACCCTTACATAAATCCTTGTGCATAAGGGTACTACCTTTATGAAACACATTTTTTTAAAATTAGCAATTAGTTTAACCTTACACAGACCATCTATATTATGGTATCTTTAAGGGTATTATGTAAGGGTAAACCATATTTACCTTTACGCAAGGAACTACTATATAACAGAACTAAAATTACACAAACCATTTATGTAATATTAATACAGGGGATTACCTTTATATAGACCTTATGCCAAAGGGTATGAACATTAGATAACCGAGATGCATAAGGCTAAATCATATTAACCTTTACACAGCTCACATAAGGTTCTATATCATCGCCTAGTTTTACAAAAAAATAAATTTTAATTTTTGTTGGAAAACCATTGATTCAAACACGTATAAATATGAAATAACTTTTCTCCGATACCCTTGATGGGTGGAGAAATATATATTAATAAAATTAAAACATCCAAGAAATAATCCATATAAACCTATAAAAATACTTTATTTCCCAAATTCATTGGTTATGAAACTATTTTCATCATAAAAGAGATCCTCAAGATAGAGTGATACTATTCCATTTTTCATGTGTGAAAGTTCCAAAAATTTGATTAACCCATTGATTTTTTTTATATCACTAAAGGGTATTTTATGATCATATAATGATCATTTTATTGTACAAGACAACCCAACACAAAGGATATCTATCATCAAAAAAATTGACATTCTAAAATAATCAAAAAAAGAGTACCTAGAAAACATCAGTCACAACAAATCCCATCATTATCCTTAAATGGAGTGTTCATGAGGGAGATCATGTGTATAACTGAATGAATGCACCCTAAATATAATGACATACATTTTCCACTAGGATCCAAGATCGGATTGTGAGGACACTCAAAAATTTATGGGGTTCTAGTACCTTCTCGAATGAAATAAAAGGAGTATTGAGTTAAAGATATTTTAGTATAGGCTCATACACATCGCACGATGTACACCCAATAAGAGATTATATAATATAATTTAATAGTTTAATCCTAAAACCCCAACCTTATAATGTATCATAAGAATATATATCTATTCGGTATAATTCATTTAATTTTTTCAATGAATTTAGTGAAAATCCTTTAATCCATTAATAATTTATTGAGGAAATTATCATTTGAGAGAAAATGATTAATATATATATCATATATATGTATATTATTCATGTATTAAAATTATGATCATCATATGACTTAATAAATTTACAATACATATATAATATCATTTAATATATATATCACATGCATCATATGAATTTGTATATGCATCTCACGAATGTAAATTTTAGTTCACCAACAATAGTGAAGGACAATGTGATGATTACTTCAATTATAAACCCATTAGAATTAGATATTGGATAATAAATCTAGTGATTATTAACACACAACTATCACAAAACATGATTAATAGTGTCACTATAATTAAAATCCTAATTACATCTTTGAAGATAAGGATAGAGTATCGTGACAGTTTTTATAAATAAAATGTTAGAGGAATGAAGAATCATATACTATCATGTAAAAAATATGGAAATAAGAATCAATAAAATTAAATCATGGGGACTGGAAAATTATTTTACTTGTGGAAAGAGTGGTTCATCAATCGTAGAACTAATATAGTAATTTGAAGAGGTCAGTTAGCATGATGGGACAGAAAAACATGCATCCAAAAGAACCACAAAGTGTCCAATGCCTTATTTTTTAAAAAATTGAGAACTATTCAATTCAATTACCTAATATAAATAAAAACATCCAAATCCAAGGAATGAAGAGGATTCATATGAAATCAAGACTACAAAACTCAGTCTTGAAAAATGATATTTAGTTTGGAACACTGAAAATACACTCAAGAACTACGAGTATTATATTTTTATAATGGTCAACCCATTCCATTACACCTATACATTTTTATAATAACATAAAATAATAACCTATATATTCATATATTGAATTATTAATAAAAAACTCTTATTGTGTGATCAATGTATCCCATGTTTATGTTTGTGGGAATGTTTCTTACGGAAATCTTACTATCCTTCCTTGATAAATTTAATTTGATTTTAGAAATGGATTGGTTCTCTCCACATAGAAGAAAAAATATTTAGAATAATTAGAAAACATTTTACATAATCCTATGGTAGTCTATAAAAGGTTGATTATGAACACTATTTATAATTAAATTATAAAATGTGTTCTAAAATATCAAATAATGAAAGAAAAATTTCTAAAACAGTTTAATAAAACATGACATCAAGGATAAAACAATATAAAGGAATAAAATCTATGTTTCCTATGCTTAGAAGATTGATATGAATCTTGAAATTAAATCCCATTTCACCTTATAGATTCCCATATAAACCTTCATTAGTAAATAATAATTTAAATTTTTCAGATACAATTTATTTAAGGGGAGAATGTAATTACCAATGTTTTAGGAGATATTTTTATTACTAATACTATTATTATTAATTATAGCTATAAATAAAAATTAAGTTTCTCTGTTTTTTAAAAGAAATTAAAACATGATTAGATATTGGGACAATGAAGATATTAACCAACATAATGATACATTATTCAATTATAATGGAACATTAAAATGAATATATATTAAACTATGTATTGTATAAAATGAATTATTGCACATCATACAGATATCACATCCATTAAAAGATAAAAAACAATATGGGACAATAGATAAAAATTAATAAAATATTCAATACCAAGAAATCCCAGGGATCATCATCAGCCTTGAAGATCAGCAATATCCAAACCAAACATACAATGACGAAGCCAACCATTAAATGAGATACAAATTTTCAAAATTTGAAATAATAATTAGTCCTTCTACAATGAGTGTGGAATGAATGATGATTTAGTAATTATATATATATATATATGAATGAAAACGGTACATTGATAATATGGTTGTTTCAATTATGGTCATTAAAAATATCATCATTTCAATTACGGTAATTTCTCATATATCATTTAGGTATACTGAATTCAAGTATTGTTATGTGGTAATTTTAAAATAATACAACTCTCAATGAAATCAATATTTGATATAAAAATTTTATATTTATATATATATTTATCTATTTATGTAAAACATTAAAAAAATATTATTATTATTAAAATATGATATGTTGTATATATATAATTAAAATAAATATTTCAATATCAAATGAGTAGTAAAACGTAATATTTACAATATAAATAATTATTTTATGGTCTTTGTTAAATCATATTTATTATAAAAGTAATATTTATTTTCAAAGTATTGTTTCATTGCATATTTCATATTCCTTTATAAAAAATAAATTTATAACGTAAAATATTATAATATATGAACTAATATATTAATTTCACATAAATTAGAAATTGACCTCAAATAATTATAATAACACATAAAACATAAAATGTTATTTTCTAATAAATGTAGTCCAATTAATAATTTAAATATTTTTAAATAAATATATTTATAAATATTACAATGTCAAATTTATGAAATAAATTTCATTTTTTATTAATTATATCATTATTACTACATGATGATTTGTTGTGATGGTTTCCTAGCATCCAAGGGAGAAAACAATAAACTAGCCTTCACTCTAATAAAGCAGTCTCGCGATCTACATGCGACAGAATAGATCACTCCCATTGAGAGAAACCACCACCCTACTATAGACGACACTGATTTGAATGATTCTTGGAAGCAAGGTAATGCTTGGAAGCATGGAAGACATTCTAGAAGTTGTGGGAGGGTACGTGGAACAGTTGAACAAACATTAAGGAAATATGAGGCCCTATCTGAGGTTTGAGACTCGAATGTCCCAGATATTGAAAGTATACTTCTGTAAGTGTAGGATTTGGAAGCTCTTCACTTTGGGGGTTATTGACGCGATTGTGGCTAGGAAATAAATTGGGGAACATTGCAGGATAATGAAAAAATGTTATCCAAGAATATTGGGAAAAAAATGGGTCCTCGTGATTGGGGAATTGATGAATTGTTTTAACTACTCGTTATTGTATTTGTCTCTCTTTGCTTTTTGATTCAATAAAAAGGGGCCCTAACACTCCACCTTTAAAAAAATAGAAATTTATAAAAAATTAATGACATAAATTTTTAAGAAACTATATTGATATATAAATCATATATTTAATATATAATATATATCATTTCAAAAAAACTACTTTTGTGAACATATAAAATAATTTTTTAAATATTTCAAAACACAAGTAATATTTCACACTAAAAACTATATCATACACACTTACAATAAATATATGAAATTATCACTTATATAAATTTGATATATAGGTAGGAATATCCTTTTGGTTTAAAAATTCAAATATATTTTAGAAAGATCAATTTCGTATTTATGAATAAATAAAATACTACTAAGACTAGTGTCAATTGTTGCAATAATGGTAAAACAATTTAAAAGAATTATTTTATTAATATCAGGTAATTTTTAATTTAATCAATAATATTAAATTAAATTAAATTAAATTATGAATATAATTTTTTTTAACCTATATATAATAAAATTAAATATAATTTTATATGTAATCAATACTAAATAATATTAACCAAAACCCATGGGCCACAGGTACTGTAGCGGTACTGTAGCGGTACAGTAGCAGCGGCAGCACTGTTCATTAGTGGGTACTCTAGCGGCGGCAGGGCACTGTAGCGGTGGCAGGCCACTGTAGCGGTGGCAGGGCACTGTAGCGGCGACGATACTGTGCAGTACTGTAACTGCATTTTACTATTCACAGAATGTGAATTGGCCTTTGAATTTGGGCCTACGGGCTATGTAATGGGCTACATGCCCACTGGGCCTTCGGGCTATGTAATGGATTTCCCTCTAACCAGTTAAAAGAGGACTTTTCTTTGATTTAATAATAAAAATGAGGCTTCGTCCCCAACCTTAAAAAAAATACTAAATAATATTATGAATCCATAACGGTAAAAATGACATTTTTCTAAAAAACAGTTTTTCTGTACATTAAATAGTTTAAATTAAAAGTTGATTTCATTATATATAGAAATTGAATTTGATTAAATAAGTTTAAATTAAGTTTCATAACAAAGAAAATTTTTTATATGGGTTATGTTATATATTTAAAAAGACATTATGTTTTTTTGTTAATAACTAGTTGCCAAGTTTAAAAGCAAGTGTAAAATGTAAAAACAAATGGTAAAAGACTTGATTCATGTTTAAAAAAATTGAACATCCTGAATAAGTAATCAAAAACCCAATATCACCCACACTACATTTTTATGTGTTTCAGATTCATTTAACATGGAATGGTGTTGTGATATCATGGTAGGTTATTTAGTATTCCCAAAAGGACCATTTTATTCGCTTATAAAAGGTGATCGCTTCCACCCTTCCCATATTACACATCCCAATATAATTTCCCTTTAACATCTACCAAAAATAACTCTAATTTAATCCATTTTCTCCTCCCCAATATAATGGTCTCTATAGGTTATCTTACGGACTTCACGTCATATGGAACCACTAAGAGAAGATCAAGTCTCCAACATAAGTATTACCTTTTTCGTATCTTTTCACCCTTAATAATTCTCTTAAAAATATATTATGTCCACACAAATATAATTAATACAATGTATTTATTAAACTAAAACTTTTTTATATTAATTTAATAACAATTATATATTACACCCCATCTGCTATAAAAAACAAAAGTGTCATTAGTGTGTTGCATAGACTACCGTCTCCACACAACGATGTCTTCTATTTTTCATCACAACATTTCCAGGATGATCAAAACAATTTAATTTTTGAATAAATTTTATATTTGGAATATAAATATGATTATTAAATTTCAAATTATTATTTACCTTTTTCACCTCATTTTTTGAGAAATAAAAACATTAATCATGGGTACGTGTGAACAATCCCCACCAATAAAAATGAGTTTCATTTATCATCGCCACCAATCACGGTTGTCTTTAAATATTATTTAATTTTTAAAAAATATATATATATATAAATATTAATATTATTTAAATTATTAAAAAAATTTATAATTATTTCTACTGAGGTCCACATTCATTAGGAGTTATGAAAAATTGACTGACTAACATAAGTGATCAACGTGAGCAATAAAACTACCAAATAAATTAATAACATATGATAATAATGGGTCCAAATTAAATCAAATAAATAAATAATATGGTTTATATGAAGGTGTAAAATGAGAATAGTTTTATTAATCCATATTTTAGGGATGTGCATTGACTGAATCTTGAAATATTTATGGATTTTCATCTCAATTGATATTCATTAAGAAATGTTTTTATATAATGCACCAATTTATTATTTATTGGTTGTATATACGAACAAATAATTGATTTTATAGTAATATATTACCTTATTAATCATATTTATATAAACATATTATTTTCAATCCTCTAATTACTCTTTATTCATGTTTTACCAAAGTCAGAAATGTTTCATCTCTAATTTTCATTATTTGAGACACATCATATTTTATGCACTTGAATAATATTAAATGGTGTATATAATAAAAATTGGATGTATAATATTTTTAATTATTTTGATTCATGGTATATTAATTTTTATTTCATTCTCACCCATTTATGTTTTTTTATCTAAATATTACTCAATTCATAATGGGTCTTCTGTCTATCCTTCATAACTTTTTGGTTATATATTCTATTTATTTCCTTCAACTTATGGAATATTATTCTAATTTACTTATTAATATTAATTTATACATATCCTCTTAAAATATTCTGAGTAAAATATAAATTTAATTTCTCATTTCATACTTTTTTTAGTTCCCTCCAAAATTCTAACTTTTATATAACTTGATTTAAGGGAACCTTCCTATTCTTATCTCTTTCCAACCATCACCCCTATAAAATATTTTTATATAATTAATTTCTTCTAAAAACTGTAATTATTTTATATATAATAATCATAGTTTAATTCTAGTTTTTTGGAAAATAATAAGTTCATTCCTTATATAAAATATCTTTTATCTATTTCAAAAAAAACACCACCCAAGTGGTTCATTTTTATTCATTATTATCTAGATATTTCTAATGAATTTTTTACAATGGAACACCATTTTCAACACATTTTTCTTTTTTCACTTGTGATTGTTAAAAAATGATTTACTTCCTTATTATATTGGGAATAATTTTTATTGAGCATACTATAATCAAATAATCAAGACAATGAAATCGATTTCATTCTCTAGGGTTCGATCATGATTATGATTTATAAAGGGTTTATTTTTCACATGTGGCATATATATGTTTGATTTTCATTTAGTTAATGAGTGGGAACAAAATTATATATCCCTATAAGGAATTGGGTAAAGCTATATATATCATGAGACGTTATTTAATGGATTAGGGAGTGAATCAAAATCCACCATAGGACTTTTTCCAATTTATGATGATGATCTTGGGAGAGAACCATGAATTATTTTTATGATATCATGTTTTATATTTTTTCCACATTATAATGACCTTATAATATCATTTACTTATTCCATAACACCCATCTTATGATCAACCTCTTTATAAAATCATTGTATGCCTCTTTACTACTGTATTATGCTTTATTTCCATGTTTATTCTCTTAGTGGGATTTTATACTCACACTTTTCATTATGTATTTTCCACAGGATATATTATATGGTTTAAATTATATTTTTTAGTAATGATAACTAGGTTTATTTATAAATAAATATTATGATTGTATCTTTAAGATGATGTATTTTTTGTATAATCATTTAAAGACACTAGTCCTCTTGACCCTTTTCATGTATTATTAGAATTGTATGCTAAGAATAACAAAATAAAGTTCTTTTAAGGCTTGTATCACTATATGTATTCAAAAAAATTACAAGTTGAGGATATATTGGTTTACATATTCTAAAGATTATATACATGAATATATCATCAAAAAGTTAAAAATCTTTTTTCTTAAAATTATACGTAGTTCTCCTGACTCCCATAGATGACCAATTGTATATAGGATATCCTAAGGAAATACACAAGGAAAGGGGTTAGTTTGAAACTCCATAGGGGTAATAAGCATGCAATTAAAGCATAAAATTATATTGAAGATACATAACCTGATATCATAAATAATATAATCATAATAATGGGAACATGACCTAATTAAATCATATCATGTGATCACATAATCATAGAATATGTGGCAAAAACATAATACATAACATAATAATCATAAAACAAGGGTTACTCCCAATACTATCATCAAAATATGGTAAACTCTCCATGGTGGATACGATTATTTTTCATTCCAATAAATATAACAGAAAAACATCCCCCATGCAAGTGGATGTGGTGGCTAGGGGGTTTGGGGTTTGGGGCATCAGTCGTAGAGTTGAGTCCCCAGGTTGGTTTGTTTCTTGTGTGCATTGTAATAACAATAGTTTAAAAATATATAATAAAAAGTTTTCAAGTGGATTAGGTTCACTCCCCAATCTCATGCATAACATATCCTGAAATATAAATCCATACTCATTTCGTTATATGGATATATAATCTCTAGAACAAGAATCAGATAATGAAAATAATACTTATTTATCACATATTAAGAGAATAAACTATACATAAATCAAAATAATGATGAAACCCTTGAGTTCGAAGTTAGTTTCATAGTTCTTTTTCAATGAATCCTTGATGGATAAATCCAATGAATTTCCAAGAGAAAAAATAATTAAATAATTTTGAAATTTTATAATTTTCAAATGTATATATTTATTGAACATGGATTTCCAATTTAGATAGTTAAATACAAGTATTTTGGATAAGAAATAATAAAAATGAACTACTTTGGTGGTGCTTTGTAAAATAAATAAAGGATAATTTTAAAATAAGAAATAAATTATTGGTTTTTATGAAAAAAATAATTTAACAAATATTGTTATCTATAAAATAATTGAGGTTTTATAATCTTTTAAAAATTTAATAAAAATATGGGGGTGATTCTTGACATGAGGAAAATAAAAAAAAGTTCACTTAAATCAGTTTTATATAAAAGTAAGAATTATAATTGGAATAAAAAACATGTGTAACCCTATAATTGAAGTGTATAATTAACTAGGTATGTATAAAAGATATATATATTTAAAAATATAATATTTTCATGATAATAATATTACATATAAAGGTAAAAAGATAAATAGAATGCATAAAACAAAGGTAACAAAGGTGGTAAAGAAGATCCCTTACGACATTAGTAGTTTTTTAATCAAATGTATTTGGAAGATTAAAATGAAATGTTTCAATAAATAAAATTCATTAAATAATATATATTTTAAAAATAAATTCTTTTTTAAAATATAAACTATATAAAAAAATAACATTGAAACATGTATCAATGAATAGAAATTTAGATGTAAACCCCTTTGAATTTTGTAATATTTCAAATCAAATTCCCATGAATGGTATAAAGGATGGTGTACTTATAAATAACTTGGATTAACTGAATATTATTGTTAATATATGTTCAGGGACAATATATTCACCAGAAATAATAAATAAGGGGTGAATAAAATTCATATCTTAATGAAGAAAAAATGAGATTAAAAAACCATTGCAACATAGAAATAATTCTAATAAAAATACATTTAAAGAGATATGGATCATACAATTATAGATAGAATAAAATTAATGATTATAATTAATGATATTATATATCCAATAATCACTATACACACCATTTATTTTATATTATGTTTGTAATATAAAACATGTCTCAATGAAGGAAATTTGCAGACGAAACGCTTATTTTGTTCCAGATTCATTCCGTAAATGCACCTAATAACTGGAATAATCAATTTAAGCTTATTATATACCATCTATATAACATATTATATTTTAATTAATTTAATATTTATAATTTATTATTGTAAAATATTTATTTATTATATAGTTTTATTACTGGTGTCGGTTACTTGAGGTTATTCGGTCAATTTTTTTGTAACTCATTATTGTCATTTACCATGGTATAAAGAATTATAAAATAGTTTCATAGTATCTATAAGATTATTATTTTTTGGTAATAATTTATTTATTTTAAATATATTTTAAAATCCATACACAATTAGTGGAGTTGAAAAATGAAACTCATTGCTTGTGGAGGGGGTATTCCACACATACACACTATAAATGTTTCCATTTTTCAATGAATGAGAGGTAAATAAAGTATATGATCATTTCACATTTCAGAATAACATATATTGTATATATCATACATTTTTATCAGTCCCATCATTAAAACCAAAAATAATTGTATGTTATAAAAAATGTAAGATATCACTTTATAGAGGTGGTAGTTTGCATACACACTAACAACGCTTTTGTTTTCCATAAGGATGGAGAGGAATAAATAATGCTTTATATATTCATATAATTACATGTCAGTATATTAATGATACATAATTGATTATATTATTATGGATATAAGATATTTCTGAGTAAAACTAAGGATTAATGATTATAAAGATGGTAATACTTATATTTGAGACATGATATTCTCTTAGAGATCTCATTTGAAGTGAAGGATTGAAGATAATTCCTAGAGAAAAGGGGATTATAGATGAAAAAAATAATTCTAGTACATGATTTTAAAGAAATATTTCAATTTTAAATTGAATGGGAAGTTTGGCTATGGAGGACGGAAGTGTTTCCATTTTATAAGTGACTTAAAGCGGTCTTTTTGGAATACCCTTTACACCACCACAGTAGTGTTAAACTATCCTTTGGTCAATGGATAAAAAATGTCATAATAATGGATTTTTAAAAATTAATGGGACTATAAATCGTCATAAAATACTTTTTGTACATGTTATAAGAATTTTACAAGTCTTTTTCCATAGGTTTTTGGATTTTAACATTTTTATTTTTACCTTGGTAACTGGTTTTTAACAAATTATATTATATTTTATTTTAAAATATTATGGGACCCCTATTACCAAATTTTAATTTTCTGCACAAAAATTTAATCTAAATTAGTAAAATAAAATTTCCAAATATTATAAAATAATCTTTATGAGTATAACATATAAAATAAAAAAACAAATTTTATTGAAAAATGTCTCTAATATACTCATGTAAAAATAGTTATTAGTCTAAAATATACTCTAGATTCAAAAATGTTAAACATGATTTTTATTAATAAAATATTGGGTTTTTGAATTATTCATATTAGTTATTATATATATATCCAAATAATTATTAAAATATTAAGGAATTATTATGTTATTATAGTTATAATTTTAAAAAAAATTCAGTATTTTTACTATTAACCTAAATATTTATTATTTAAAAGAATATACATAATTAATCTCAAAAAAATTATGATATAATAAATATAAAAATGAGGTAAATTTTCAAAAATTCATATTCTAAAATTTTTTACTTCAATTTTGAAATAAAATCATAAAATATAATGAAAATTTATTTTTACATGAACATGTCATTCTCGAATATTAACTATTATTAATCTTATTTCATACCATTTAACAAATAATTTGGTAACAAAATTATTAATATAAACCAAAATTTATCATCATTAATCAGATTTTTCTTGAAAATCAAATTCATGTCATATAAAAAGGAAATTATTAGAAAAATTAATTTTTCAAAAAGTAAATGACCTTACTTTTTATATTATGTACACTAATTGAATTAAATTAATATTAAAATTAGCCATTATTTCCTTCCTAAAAATGTTTCACAATTTTTTACCCTTATTTATTCCTACAAATATAATATCAATTAATTAATGGTCAAACATAAAAAAATTATTTTATCTATTTATATTGAAGTTTCATTTTACTTTTCTTGTGTGTGGTGAGAAAGGTACCAAAGGCATTATATTAATTAGAAGAAAAAATTTATTAAAATATTGGTTCATTCTGATTATTTTCATATTTAATTGAATAATATAAAGGGATAAGGATTTGATAAAATCATACAATTCATAACACAACTAACACAGGTTGTGAGTAATAAAAACAACAATGTTTAATTCTATCTTAATCTTTAGAAAGTTCATGCCCTAGGATAGACCTTTATATGAAAAAGGCCTCCAAATTTTTGTAGTTATTTGGATCCCATAATCATGAATCAATTTATTAACTCCCATGAGAATATATTCTTTATACTAAAATTCTTTAATCAAGATAAATTCATACTTATTATTTATATCTTAATTGAAGAAGCTATGTTATAGTGGGCATTAATCAAGAATATGAATCCCAATGAAGAAATTGTATCAATGGTGTTGGAAGGATACATGAAAATATTTTTTATTAAATTTTTTTTGTTCACTCTTCATCTTAAAATAGATATGGGATTTGTTAGAATCAAATAAAAGGAGGATGAATCTATTAAGTATTATGAATCAAACTTCATAAGGCATGAATGATACACCTCTAAATTTTTCATGGATGCTGAATGTTTGGTTGATTTATTATTTTCATGAATTAATTGGAGCCTTCTGAAAGTATTAGGTAATTGGGACTTTCGCCTATTGGTGTAATTTTTTTTTGTTCTCTCAAAGTCAAAAATAAGATTGGTTATTCTTGGTAGTCTCAATGGATTGGATATAAGAAGGGGAAATGGAGTTTAACTCTTAAAATTATCAATAGGATCTATTCATAGATATTAGAGGGGGTTCAATCACGTGTTTTGTTCATTTTATAATTACCAATTATCCTATGAATATTTTACCTTGAAATATAATTTCACTTATATTTTCAGTTAGTGAAAAGTAATCTATTTTTTGTTTTAACTAGAAACAACAAACTGTATAAATGGATGTAAATAAATAAATAGGCACACAATATTTTTAAGTGATTTTTTGTAAATACATAATCCTTTCTTTAATTGGTTTTTGACCGAATAAATGGTTCTCCATTATAATAAAGCTGACTATAATGAGTGGTTCTTCTCACATTTTCACTTCTAGACTCTCACTAGACATTAAAATTCATATTTTATATAGCTAATCCTCTAATATCTTCACACTGTGATCTTAGATTTTCACTATGATCTCTCTACATACCCTAAGTCATAAAGATTCTATATAGTCCCACTATATATATATATATTGTTATGATGTTCTTGGATTTACATCTACATTTCTACATATGATATTTCTGCACCATTATAATAAATCTCCATCAACTCAATTTATGCCTCATATAATTATATAATATCATCTAGAATACACTACAATGTTGTTACTACTACATCTCATCTCCAAAAGCTTCCAATGAATCTATTCATATGACAATATTTCATAATAAAAAACAATTTTCTTCTTGTGATTCAACGCTAATAAATGAAACCATACACACAAGGTCAGACATTCTCTCTTCTTTTCTTCTCAAGGTTCTATAATAATGGAAATTATAGGAATATCATCATCTTCATTAACCTTCGACACCCAAATGATATTAAAATTTAGAACATGCTCTATTTCTCCTTATTATGATTTTCGTTGATAATTTAAGTGTATTCTCTATTCTTCTTACTATAAAAGAAACTCAACAACACACATATATTGTATACTTATTTTTTATATTATAAATAGTTCATTGGATAATTAGCTCATGCATTTTAGAGTAAAAAATAACACCAACTAATTTTCGTTCCATGATCAATTTTATTTTATTATATTTTTTGTATGTGGTATTTCTTTAATGATCTAAATATTCTTATTTGCATTACCCATTTCCTACTATATAAATATTGGAGTGCCCTTGATTTTTCTTTCACATTTCTCTATAATTTTTCAGTTATATTAAAGAAACTATTCAAGAGTATTAAAATATCACCAAGATCACTTTACCTACCTTTCTCGAAGTCTCAATGAAATTCAAATCCTGAATTATTATATATTACTATAGATAAATAGTTCTACAAGAATATATGCAGTTTGTATCAAGATTCATTATTGATAGCATGTGATAGCACCTCTTAGAAACTCGCCCATTTTAGGATATTGAGACTAAATGAATTTAAATATTTCTATCTATATATTGATTACAGAAAACTTCATATGTATCTTGGTTCATATTTTTATTTCTCAAGAGAAACATTGAATTCAGGTTTAGAAATTTCAATAGAATATCAACATGAATTAACTCATTACATCTCAATATGTAATAACAATAATTTTTGTGATATTTAGAACATTACATCACAACACAAACATCTTCATATTTTTATTCCCTCTTGATCTTCAAAATGGGTTTTTAAATATTATCATTTAAAAATAATCTAATAATTTAAATAGTAATATCCTTATCTCATATCATTCTTCAATACCAACCCATTCTTGGATCATGGATCCTAGAAGTTTCAAGATATTCTGAACATAAAGGATCAAAATTGAAATTAAATAATTTTTGTTTCCATATAATTAAAATAAATATGTAAAATCCACATTTTAATTCAACATTGACCATTGAAATCTATGGATGATGGTCATATTTCTAAATTTTTTTTGGATTGAATTACAAACCCTTGGTGTTCATGATGTTTATATCTATAGGGAATAGTTTTTTAATCATCCCATTTAATTCCCACTATAATCATACTTGAATATATAATGCCAAATTTTTCATCCAGTGGAACTGAAGAATTTTCTATATATTAAAGGATTATGTTGGGTCTCAAAATGCTTATTCATATGTACTCATACAATCATATAATTCAATTTATACACATAAGAATCCTTAGACTCATGAAATAAAGGATTACATTGAGTAGTAAATATTTACTTTCAACAAAGGATTATGGTTAAATATTTAATGGTTTATTCATTGTGGATTCATAAGATAGATACATGTAGTATTTATCAATGAATTATGATGAGATTCATATGAATTAAACTCATTTAAAGTAATATGCTCAGGGATAGAGTTTTATGCTCATAGATAGTGTTTTACAATCAATTCCTTTTCAAAATTTTCAACTAGAACATCCATATAACAATTTCTCAAATAAATTTAGAATGACCTCTACCTACCCCAAGGCTTCTCCAATCCTCTAAAAACATAATACAAGGAATTTACACATTATTTTAAATAAAAATGATAATAAATCAAATAATGGTACTAATAATTTATTAACTTCATCCAACACCTTTAATGAAACTGATATACTTAAATATAGCTATATCGATCTATTCAATCAAGATTTAGTATCGATCTCACTTTCAACCCTATCCATTATTGTTGTTGAAAACACTTCCATATTTATAAATTTTTTTTCACATTGGGAATAGTATATACAATCATTTGATGCTAATTTTTTCTAATCCAATGCTATCTAAAATAAGATTTAAGCAGTAATTACTCTTTCCAAATTCCATTATGTGGATATGAATGTTCCCTTATATTTTCTGATGGATGAAATAAAAATCTTTTTTGACCATAATTTAGGGGCAGAACCTTTAGTCTCCCTATAATGAGAGGAATTACACTCCATTATCCATTTAATCAACTTTTACTAATGATATGCCCATGACAACAAGAACATGTGACAAAAAAGAAAGTAACAAAACCAAGTGCAATTTAATATTATCATTTTTCAATTTTATTCATTTATTGATTTATTACAATAATTATTGTCATTATTATAACCCTAATTAAAAATGAATAAAAATGAAGGAAAAAAGTTTCCCCCATTATTATTCTAATAGTAAGGATCTGATGTATAATAAATTTGACAATATTATTATCTTCTCATATTTACTAAAATTTTATTCATGAGAAAAGTGTTGAATTTTTTATATACCAATTGAAATTTTTAAATATTGATTCCATATTTTGAATAAAACTACCTTAACATGGTATTTAATAATTTTCATAAGATTTATAAAAATTCCACAAATTGCATGACAAAAAAAATTTCTTGCATCATTGCTCATGATTTACCAATGACAATCATAATTTAATAACATCATAATAATCTACTGGCCTTATATAGAATCACTTGTTTAATAGTAGTGTGTTATTAATCAACCAATTAAAATCCCATGTGGGATACCCTTGTCAAGATAACTTTATTTATTAATTTAGAATGAAATTTATCTATAATATTATCCATATCTGATACCTAGTCAAAACATAGTTTATCGAGAATTATTAAAAATATATTTTCAAAATGTTTATGAACACTCACTCGTCATAAAAAAACAAATTATAACATTCAAGTATATGTGAATTAATTCCCCATTTTTCTATAAAACACTTTCCCTAAATAGTTATAATAACTAAAAATCATAAAAGGTCTAGGATATTTGACCTCGAACATCAGGAAATGTTGGGGATATACAGGATCTAGAATTTAAATATATATGAATCCATTGGTAGCATTCAATGTTTGAATTTCTCTCCCTCAAGGTTTGTACTCAAAAATTATTAACCATTACAACTTATTTCTAGAAATAAATTAAAATTATTTGATAATAATTAGAGGATGATTCCAATTTTAAAATAAACACAAATTTAAAATAACCCCAACATAATGGTCAACTTCCAAGTCTTTAAAAAATTTGTAACAATTTTTAAAATATAACCTTTAATTCCCAACATTGAATGAAAATTTTGGAATAAGTTTGTCTTCATCGCCTTCTCAATTATATCACGGACTCTAAGACCTGTTTTCTATTATAGCATTCATCTTCTTTATGGCTCCAAATTGAATTTTTTTTCTTTGTTATTACATATAAATTAGGTTTTTGAGTTTTGTCCCTTTATTTAGCATAGAAAATATTTAATTTTTATCTTTTTTCCTAGATAGAATAGAATTTTTTCTCTTCAAAATGATAATTGTTTTAGTATTTTATATTATCCCCAACATCAATGATTCTTCTAGATATTCTAAACATATGGTCCATATATCATTATGTATGAGAACTTATTTATTTACATGTGTAGACTTATTTTTTACAACATATTTGACATAATAGGATAATAGTTATTAAAATAACTCCATTTATTTTGGTATGGTTTTATACACTTTTTGAATTTTTTTTAGAAATATTACACCTACCACACAGAATTTCTTACACCATTGATTCGCCACCCTTGGGAAACTTTTACGAAGATGGAATTGTTTGAAAATTCCCCATCATGTGGTTACAATATGTATTCTATATAATGTAAGTAATACCTAGAAAGATTATACCACAATTTATCAATGGAATGGACACCAATATTACACCTCTCATGGTAATTTTAACGATACATAAATCTACTATTCTCAAAAAGACTCTCCCCTTTCATTATTCTGATCTTTTGACCTGACTTATTTCACATTCATTTATCTTTTATCCACTATTTTTTGTGACCTCTGACATTTGAATACACAAACCTATTATACCATCATTATATATCATTACTTACAAACTACTATAAATATTAACTATTTCTGAAAAATATCCTTCTTTTATCATTTGTAGTAATCTACTTATATTTTCAAGATATTCATTACAACTTAATTTTTAAACTTTCAGCATTTATTTGTAATCCTTTTGGATGGTTTCAACTTTTACATATTATCACATGTACACTTGAGTTTTTGGTGGGTTTCTAATTATTTTTTACCACATGTTTTGTAAAACCCCATATTTTTTACCAATATATATATTAAAAATACATTATGTATTGACAAAATTAACTTAGTTTTGAGTTACCTTTATCTATGAGAAACTATTATATTATTATCTAGAGGGTTTTAATCTCTCATTACCACTAATAGAACTATTTTATGTAACAATAATTCTCTCATATGTTTTTTTGGGGGAACATTTCTTCTCTTCTATATGGGAATGTAGTTATTGGGTTGATTTCATATTCTTCAGTTTGATATCTATTTCATGGAACTTTATACTTATTATACACTATTCAAATGTAACTAATTATAATTATTTTTACCATTATTTTTTCATAGTTTAAATTTCTACTTCAAAAAACATGTTTCATTATTTCAAGATACATTCAAGCTTCATCACCCTTTCAATTTCATCTCTAATAAAGCATTATTGAATCCTATATAAGTTTGACCTGGCTCACTGTATGTATATATTTTCTTCTTAAAGTATCTAATAACTTTAAATATCTCATAAACATTGGGTTTAATGTTTTATTCATCCATTGAAAACATTTTTTAAAATATATATATATATATATATATCTTTAGTATTTAGATCCTTTTTTATCATGTTTCATTATTTAAACATTTCTTTCGATAGATTTTTCTTGGATTCAATATCATCTATAAACTATGATATGTCACCATATATCTCATAAATAGATTTAAATATATGAGTAATAAAGTTTATAGGAAATTCTTTTAAATACTCCATATCCTCGTAGTATTGATAATTTTTAGATTTAATCCATTCAATTTCCTCATTGTTTCAACCATTAACTCTACTCTGATTACCAACCACTTGTGGGTATACTTCCTTCCTTTTTATGGCTCTACTAATATTTATAGAATATTAATTCATACTAATTTTCCTATAGTCTTGGGTGAGAATTCCCAATCTATGAAAATAAGAATATATACCAATCATTCCATCATTGTATCTAAAAAAATCTCAAATAAACACTTCAAAAATAAAAATTAAATTTATTATGCCTTATAAATATATCTAATCAGAGGAAACCTACTCTCATACCCCTTGAAATTTTTAATAGGATTTTTTTCATACTCCTAAAATGTAGTGAATCAGGTGTTGACTACTTTACCAATTACTAATTCACTTATAAATCATTATGTACCATAGATAATATATCCACTATTTTTATTTAGTATAAATTAATATAGTAATGCTTTACCAAGAAATAAACCACTTTATACTTTCAATTAAAGTAATAAAGAGGTATATATTATTTTTAAAAAGTTTGGTATAAATTTGTACTCCCATACTGGATTTTTTTTCACCCCAGCCAAGTATTATCCACTACAATATAGTGAACTACAATGGGTGGTTCTTCTCACACCATCACTTCTATAGTTTAATTACACTTAAAAATCATATTTATCATAGGTATTATTCCAATTAATTAACATTAGGTTCACATAGTTTCACAATTGTCTCTCTATATACCTTGAGTTGCACAGCTTCTATTAAGTGCCACCATATATATGTATGTGTTACTATGAAATTATTTTGGGAATCATATATCACGTTTTATATAAAATGATTCGACAATAATATAATATATATAATAAAACATACCACAATATTTTTAAATTGTGGAATATATCCTAGAAAACTTTGAAACTCTTTCACTATTGTACTAACCCAGACATTTATTAATGAAATTACATTATAAATGAATATATTCCTTATTAAATATTTTTGTTTTGGAAATCACATGTACAATATTTTATTTATTAATTTATACCATTACAATATATTGAAAAAATAATTCCCCAAGTCATAAAGACTATTTTGAATCATAACCAATAGTAATATAGCCTTTATATTTATTTTTTTATATATCAAGGTTTTTTTTAAAATAATCATCATTGATAAAGAAGTAAGATAATGCCTTAACTAGTAGTATCATACCTTGTAAAACTTATTTTTCAGATCTTATAAGGGATATGGAATCACTTGAATTTTCCCTTAACTAATCATATGCTAAGATTAAACAATTAAAACTCAAGTGAAACCATTTACAATCGAATTTCAATATTATAGATGTCACATCCCAGATAATGCTCATTAAACCACCCTAAGAAAGTACGAAAATTTCACACCCTACACTTTGGGTTTAACATGGTCTAAAAATTGGTTTTGTATCTAGACCCTCTAGTATGAATTTTTGTATTAACATTTTAATTAAAAAATATTTTTATTATTAATTCCTTTTTAATATAATTTCATACACTTGATTGTATAATGATTCTGATAAAAATAATATTTTGATACAAATAAATAAAAGTGGAATTTTTAAAAATATATAATTTCAATAAAAAATCCTAGATGGAAATGTATAGTATTTGAAATAAAATTTATTTTCATGAAATAGAAATAAAAAAATTATTTATAAAAAAATTAATGAGTTTAGATAAGTCCTGTGTAATTTTTATATGGTTCATAAAGTTGTTAGTATCATAAATAGTAATATTTTCAAGTAAATATATAATTTTATAAAAAATTTAAATTATCATATTTAAAAAATTATTTTTAGGTAACATATTTCATTTTTCAAGTTATATAATTAATATTACATAATGGTGAATTTTTTATAATTTTTTAAGAGAGTGGAATTGTTTTGTAAAATTAAATACGGTATAAATATATTGTAATTATTATAATGAATTAGTTTTATAAATGTGACATAATAAATAATTTAAAATATAATAATAGATCTAAAAATATGTTTAGTATTCTAATAAATTTTTTCTAAATAATTTTGAATAATTTTACAAACCCATAATGAATCTTCAGAAACCTATATTATATTTTAATGAAGTAAAAAACAATTCTTTTTTGACATGAATCGCTCCCAAGTCATGAATTTAATTGTTTTAATGATTTAAATTATTAACCTAAAAATATTAGAAACTATCCTATTTAGAAGAAACAATGGAAGAATATTGGGAAGGATATTTTTTTTATTATTTTATTAATTAGTTTACAAAACCAGTAGTTTTAAATTTATAATGAATTTCACTCCCTTTCATAATAAAAACCCAACCAACATCCATTTATCATTCACTCCCAATCCTTGAAGCATAAATGTATTCTCCCTCTCTCTCTCTAAATTCCTCCTAATATGTTTCCCATCGCTTTAGAATATCCTCCAACGATTTTAGAAGAAACATATTAGGTAAGGTATTTTCTTCCTTTTTATCTTCATTCCAACACTACCTTTGTCATGAACCAACTCGGGTCGACCTAGAACAGGTCACTAAATCTAGTCCGCAGAATGGCCCTAAGGGCATTCCATGTTCCCACAGGATGGAAACTAGTGTGCGGCATAAAAACAAAACAAGTGGGAATGTTTAAACCCATTAATGAAAGACAAGATAATAAGTAAACACTGATAAAAAATGAAAACTATAAGCAAAAAAGAAAAACCCAAAATTTACAAACCTTTAGGTGACTCTATGAGTCCCCACTGACCTCAAACCAACATCTCACTATAGTGATCAAAACCGAGTAAGAGGCAACACCTAAAGTACGAAAAAAAAGATAAACTATAGGCATGAGTATTAAAACTGAGTAGGCTATCCCGATAAACTATTCCCAGTGAACATACTCTAAATAGAGAAATGTTAATTTTAGGTTTGAAATAAAATATATAAAATAATTTTTTAACACATTTTCCATTTAAATAAAATCATGGTTCATTGCACTTCTTATTTGAAATTGATTTCTTTTCCAATAATGAATCTTTAACCTTTTTTAATCAAGAGGTATAGAGAAGTGTAAAAAAATTAAAAAACCTTTTTACATAAACATTTGAAAATAATTTTATCCTTTGTAGAAAAGATATTCACTATATGTGAAGTAAAAAAATCAATTATCACACAAGGGAAATGTAAAATAACAAGAAAAAGGGACCAACAAAAAATTGGAACTCAGTCATCCACCATATATAACAAAGTGAAAAAATACATGGGAAATCCTAGGAGCACATGAATAATCTTAAACATAATATAATGTGACTCATCTTGAAGGCATGCCCTACTAGATGGTGTTATAACACACAAATTTCCCATCATCTCCCTACCTAGCATGACTGAGGGGCCCAATCCCATAGAATTTATAACAAAATAACACCATATTTGGTCCACTACCATGTGTGTAATCTAAACTAGTACAACAATTGTTCAACGAAAATCCACTAGCTATTCTAGGTTTCCATGTTAAGACTAAAATGGGGGCGAGCTAATAATTTAAAACAAGTATCTAGACACAAGTACATTCATCACACATAGTCAACAAACATGACAAGGTTACCCCTGAGTCACCCTATGGAATAATACTATATCTTTCAAATCATCATAACACAAGGGAATCCCCAAACTAAAGAAACTCCCATATTTTTTCAACCAATAATGTGAGGACCCATTCCAAGGATGGTTTTTTGATGAAACCATTTTATTTAATGTTCCAAACATGCCTCGCACAACAATCACATGCTAATCTATTTCTTAAAGAACCACATGCATGCCACATTGGAAACCAAAAAATACACTTCAAACCCCATTTAAGAGAAAAACCCATAATTTTAAATCCAAAGCACAATTAAAAATGCCAATGTGGTATTTTTACAAGAATTTGATGTGAAAATTTTAAGAAAACAATTTATTACAATAATTTACATGAAAGAAACCACTCCCATTAAAAAAATAAAATTTTATGAAAAATTATATATCAATAATTAATATAAAAAATACGTGTGAAATGAATGAAATAATTTATTCTTAAATTTATAGGTTAGTGCATAGAGATCCTACCACAATGGATGGCCAAGCCAATGTTTTCTAACTCAATCACTAGATCACTCCCACACATGCACTTCCATATATATATATACATATATATATCCTTAAATTGGTGCACATGTTTCCTATTCAATGAGGGAACATAAACACCGAAGATGTACATATTTATACATATCCATGCCTAAGAATATGCATGTGAACCTATGAAACCAACTGTAACTCCATGCGGTAAATCCCTGGGACTCAATAACACTATAAATCCATAAAATAAAATTAATTCAATAAAGAAATCCTGATAAAATTCAAAACCCAATAAAACTTTTATGAAAAACAATTTTAAATGGGAAAAATATATTTTTACATTACCCTTTTATTTGAATTCACATTCATGTGTACACCTAGTTCACCCATAGATGTTACAACATCTAATGGAATATTTTAATATCCATGAAAATGATCAAAACACATTTTAAAAAGAACCCCATTTTCTTTCAAACCAAACCCAACAACTTATATAATTTAAAAAACACAGGAAATACCTTTAAACCCCATGGGGTACTATATAAAACACTTAAACTCTTCCACTATTTGTTAAAATTACCAAACTATATGCATAAAACCAAATTCACAATCCAAAAAATTTATAAAATGTTTTCATAGGAAAAAATCATCCAAATAATCCAATTTATTTATCAAAACTCAATTTTCATTTTATCCAACACATGTAGAATAGATACTGATAAAAATAATCTAATAATCACTTCAGACCTCATATTTAACAAATCCAACGAGTTTTAAAACACCCTAATAAGATAACCAAGAATACCATAGGTTTGAAAAACAAGTATAAAAAAATTCAAAATATGATTTGGAATTTTATCCACACATTAGGAATATAAACATGTAGTCATAAATAATAAATTTATTCAAAATCTCTTTTTAAAAAACAAAACTATCATGAGAACCCCAAAACAATTTAACCAAGGGTTTTAAAAAATATGAATAATGTTTTAAAATTAAATTAATAATACACAATAATGTGAATCAAATCCAAAAATTAATTAAAAACACTCAAGAATTAAATGTATTTAATTAGAATGAAAAAAACATAGATTCGACTACCTTAATGGAGTGAGAACATGATACTGCTTTAATGGAAGAAATAACTGAGCCTTGTGGTCCCTTATCTCACCAAAAAAACCAAAGTAAATCAGAACAAACATTAACTATAAATCTATGGTTTGGCCAAAGTGAAGAAACCCACTAAAACTGATAAAAAATGCACACTAGAGGAGGGTGTTATCGGTGAGGGGGGCACATCCGTGCAGGATCAGGGAGGTTCAGGCTACATCAAAATAGGGCAGAGTAGGGGGTCAGGCCACCTAGAGTAGGGTAGAGTGTAAGAGCTGGCTGGAAAGGGATGGGGGTTTGGAGGATGAAGTTGGCATTAGGTGGAAGGCAGTGCAACTAAAGAGGGTGGAGCATGGGGACTTTGTCAGTAAGGGAGGTGAGAGGGAGGGTGGTTGTGCGAATATTGAAGAAAGGGGGGATGGAGGGAATGACCCACAGGTAAGGGGAAAGGGGGATTTAGGGTTCAATTAATTTTTCTCTTTTCTTTAAAACCCTACTAAATAAATAACAAAATAATAATATAATAATAATACCAATAATAATGTTAAGAATAATAACATAATCTTGATAGTAACAGTAATAGTAATAATACCAATAATATAATAATGATAATTCAAATGATAATTATAATCATTCTTCTTAATAATTATAAGAATAATAATAATAATTATTATTATTATTATCACTAATTAAAACTTATTTTTATTTTACAACTAATTTTGTTATTTTCAGACACTGAATAGCCTGCATGGTTTATCCGTATAGTCTTCCAAACCATCTTCCAACTGTGCATAGTCCAGAAACTCTCCTGAAAGATGTAAAATCTGAAACTCTTAACCAGGACTCAACCCGAACCTCAACTGGAATAAATTACAAGCCAAGGAATAATGAAATAAGAGGTATCTGAGGTCGGGGTGTGAAAATTCTCCCCAACATAGATACTTTCTACCAACAAAAAGTCACCAAGCCAAAATTTAACCTAAATTCATGTTCATTCCCCTTATACACTGAGAGGAAACAAAAAACCTCACGGTTACTATTAATTCCACAAGTCACACCTCATTGTTCTAGAAGAAACCACATTAGAATAATAAGGGGAGAATACAAGGGGATTCTCCCCATAATAAGAACACAACTAGAATGGGAGTTTCAAAACCCAACAACACCACCGCCACAATTGTGAACTAGGGAACTCTGAACCCAAACTCTTCAATTTTCCTTCATAACCAAACCATGCCACCAAAACATAAACTGTATAGCCACTATGAGGGAACCTGAAAACCTGGGACATCAAGATGATAGAACCATCACAACCATTTCTCCATAACAATAATAGAAGGAATGCACACCCAACAAGGTTGGGAAAACTCACAAGATGAACTTAACCCAATTAGTGAACCTGGGAAAAAATACAACAATAGATTCTTCCATAATCACTTATATCTCCCAACGAGCATAGCTAAACCCAGAGAGGAACTAACTCATGCGAGGGCCAGACATCCCCTAATTAAAAAAAATGACTCCACAAGTCACATTTGAATATTTTTAACTTCATGGATAAAAACGTAAAAAATCTATCATAACCTTACAATGACGTGAGGAACTTATAATGATAGGGTAAAAATAATAGGGAATCCATAAATGTATCTATTCTATGACGAAATATAAAGAACCAAGAAAATATCCCAGTACCCCTGACACTCTGACTATGTGCGAGCATCACCTTGACACCTTAAGTTGGGGCTCTGAGGGTTTAATAATCTCATGCCTCATATTCAGGCATGAGCATCCCTCGGTCATAAATTTTTCATTATGCAATGCTTCTTACAAGAAATCCACTGGTGACCGAATGGCCACGTTGAGTGTTATTCTTTGGAGGGATGAGGCAAGATTAAAGATTATTTAGAATCAGGTTCTTTTGGCATGAACTTCTTGCAATATATGAAGCCCTTACGAACAACAATAGGTTCCAGATTATCACCCACTAATGACCACACCCTAGGAACCATCTCTTTAAGATGGTCAATGTAAACTTCTACTAACTACTGACCCAACCAAACATCCCACTATTCTACCTTCTTCCTCAACATCACCTCCTCGGGTATGAAGCCTCGGATGAAGGTGGACTCAGGCCTTTCCCATGTCACCTAAACTTCAAATGAGGATGGGAAAACTGATTTTCACTTATCCAAAACTAGACTCTCGAACACGCCTAAAACAGCATGAACCCTAATATCCTCATATGTTCCCAACACCCTCAAGACACCCTCTACCACTTCAAGCCATATTTCTACCACTAACGGACCTAAAACACCATAAAAGATAGGCAACACCCAAGTAATCTCAGGAATTGTGCTTGATTCATTAGAACATTAAGTGGACTTTCTAGGCAGCACATTTCGAACAACACAAAAACAAAAACCAAAACTGACATCAAAATCTAGTACAATTAAAAGAAACATTCTAAACCAAAAAAAACATCCTCAAAAACCGAAAAAATACAAAAAAAACCAAAAACATGTCTTTCAAAATCCTCTATTTTCATTTAAATTCCTAAATAACCTTCTTCTAAGGCCACTTTCCAAATACCAAACCACAATTTTTAAACCAGATTCCACTTCGAAAACCAATTCCCCTTTTCAAAATAACCTTAGAAAAACCAGACCAAGCCTTTAATTTTAAATACACAACCATGTAATCCCATGAACCATTGTACATGTGTTTATCTACTTCCATCTATACATGCCAACACCAACTCCCCACACATACCCTCACTTGTCAAAACGTTCATAAAGTGTACCCAATGTTGCACCGAAACCTCTTCTTTACCAATTTACATCCATTTAATGGAAAAATTATCTAGAAACCATTTTCATTTTCAAAAACACCCTTACACCAACGAAAACCATGATAAGGAATACCATACACCAAACTACCGAAAGGAGGGACTAGACTCTATTCCTTACTCAATGACATGGTAGTGGTCCATGACCTAAGTAGGTCATAATGCTAAGAGAAACTTTAACCATCCAATTAGAATTAACATGGGTCACCACTCCATGCAGGGTAACAATATGACACCATCACACCTCCATTTTCATCACTTCATAGAAAACAATAACATAAGACTCGAATCTCGGACTACCCTTGGTTACTCGAGGATCAGTGTGAGCAAGAGTTTGCAACGCTCTTTATGCACCTACCACCCAAGTCACAAAAGTACCAATATCTATCTACCAGCAACCCCAAATAACATGAACCTACCTCTGATACAAAAAATTTTATGAACCAACCCGGTTCGACCATAAACCGGTCACCCGGTCTGGTCTACGGCATGGCCTGAAGGCCGTTCCCAATCCCTACAAGCTGGAATCTAGTGTTGGGAATCAAAACTAAACAAGTGGTAATGATTTATCACAT
Organism: Viscum album; assembly: GCA_963277665.1. Classification (NCBI taxonomy): domain Eukaryota; kingdom Viridiplantae; phylum Streptophyta; class Magnoliopsida; order Santalales; family Viscaceae; genus Viscum; species Viscum album. The sequence goes on along the minus strand of OY728148.1, from coordinate 878,012,757 downwards.
AAATTAAAGACAATAAAATAAACAAATATTTAAAATAAAAATGAAGAATTATAGCTAAAGGGAAATAAAATTGTACATACCTTCATGTGACTCTTTGGGTCACCACTGAAGTCAAACCAACATTTCACTATGGGATCGAAACTGAGAAAGAAGCACCACCAAAAGATAAAAACAAAGATAAACTATAGGAGTGAGTATTAAAACTCAATAGGATATCCCAAAAAACAATTCTCACTATTCTTACTCTAAAAAAAGAAACCCTAATTTCAGGTTGGAACAATAATATATAAAATAATTTTTCTACACATTTTCCATTTAAAGAAAATCATGGTCATTTCCATTCTTCTTTTAAAATAATTTACTTTCCAAGAATGAAGCTTTAAATTTTTATATAAAAAGGTATCAAGAAGTGTAAAACTATTTAAAACCCTTTTCCACAAACTTTTGAAAAAAATGTATCCCCTTTATCAAAGAGATTAACCAAACACGAAGGAAAAAATCAATGATCACATAAGGGAAATGAAAAATAAAAATAAAGTTAGAAAAACCAAACAATGCAACTCAATCCTCCACTGTAGATACATATATTCCAAAATACATGGTAAAACCAAGGACCTTGTGAATAATCTAGAACATATTATACATGTGACTCATACAGAATGTTTTCCTTACCTGATGACATCATAATGCCCAAACACCTGATCATTTCCCTAATTGGGCTGGCTAAGGGGCACAATCCTATGAAAATGATAACAAGATAACCCTTGCTATGGGCCACTAGCCAATGTGTAATCTAAAATATGCAACAATCATTCACCAATAATTCGCTCATTATACAATTTTCCCAGGTTTAGACTAAAAAGGGGGTGATTCAACAATGTGAAAAAAGTATCCAGAAACAAGTACATTCATCACAAACAGTCCACACACTACAAGGTCACCCCCCCCCCCCCGAGTCACTCCAAAGAACAAGTATCTCTCCTTCAAAACATAATAACACAATGGATGTCCCAAATGAAGAAAAATCCCAAATTTTGTCAACCAAAAAGTTGAGGACCCATTCCAAGGTGGTTTTATCAATGAATCCATTTTATTTAAAGTACCAACTGGCCTTCGCAAAACCATCACATTCTAAACAATTTCATAAAGAACCATACATATGCCAATTTGAAAACAAGAAACACACTTCGAAACCCATTTAAAAAACCAAAACCAACTTTTTAAATCCAAAATAGATTTACAAATCCCAACGAGGCATTTTTTCAAGAATATGATGTGAAAAACAGTATCAAACCATTTATTTCAATAAATTTCAAGAAAGAACCCACTCTAATTCAAGACATATAATTTCACTAAAATTCTATATCCATAGTTAATATTAAAACTAGGTGAGAAATGTAACAAATAAATAGTTCATAAATTTATGTTCTATGCATAGAGATCATACGTCAAATGATAGCCAATCCAAATCTTTCTAACTCAAGGAGTAGATCGTTCACATGTACACACTTCTATATATATATATATATATATCCTTAAACAAATGCATTTGTTAATTACACCTTTAAGGAATAGACAAATAGAAGATATATAAATTTATAAATATCAATGCCTTGGAATATGTGTGTGTGCCTTTGAAACTACCCACAACTCCCTATGATAAATCTCCAGGACTTAAAAACACTATAAATCCCTAAAATAAAATTAATTCAAACAAAACAATCAAGATATTATTAAAAGACAAAAAAATATTTAAGAAAAATGATATTAATGGAAAAAAGTTTAAATTACCATCTTTATTGGAATTCACATCCATGTGTGCACCTATTGCACCCATGGATGTGCTAACATCCAATGACACATTCTAATATCAATAAAAACGATCCAAACCCATTTCACAAAAACATCATTTTCTTTCAAACCAAACCCATCTTTATTGGAATTCACATCCATGTTAATCTTGCTTTAAAAATTAACAAATATCACATAAGCATGTGAATAAAATCTAAAATTTAATAAAAATACTCAAGCATTAAATTTATTTAATCAGAATGGAAAAACACAGATTTACATACCTCAATGGCATGTGAATGTGATACCACATCAGCAGAAGGAAGAATCGAGCCTCGTGGTCCCTTCGCACACCCTAAAACCCAAAACAAATCCAAACCAAACATTAACCCTGAATCTAAGGTTAGGCCAAAGTGATGAAACCCACACAAATTTATAAAAAAAATACACACCAGAGGGGGGGTTTTAGTGAGGGGGGGTTACGTCCGCGTAGGAGCAAGGGGTTCGGGTCGTGTGGGAATAGGGTGGAGCTAGGAGTTCAGGCCATCAGGAGTGGGTTGGAGTGAAATAGTAGGATGGTCGGTTAGGGGGTTCAATGCAAGGGTGAGGTGTGAGGCCAATGTCGGCACAAGGCGGAAGGCAGCGTGATGGAGGAGGGTGGATCAGGGGGTCACCACTGATATGAGAGGCCGATGGGAGGAGTGGTTGCACAAAATGGGAAGAAAGGGGCAAGGGGGTCGCCACCTACAGGTATAGGGAGGGGAGTATAAGGTTAAATTAATTTTTCTTCTTTTCTTTAAAAACATGCTAAATAAATAACTCAATAATAATATAATAATATTAATAATACTAATGTTATTAATAATAATAACATAATCATGGTAATAATAACAGCAATTATTCCAATAATATTACAATGAAAATTCTAATAATAATTATAATAATTCAACTTAATAATAATAATAATAATAACAATAATAATATTATTATTATTATTATTATTATTTACTCCTTAAATTTTATTTTTATTTTATAACTGATTTTATTATTTTCAAACACCAAGCAGCCCCCATGGTTTGGCCACATGATCTTCCAAACCATGCACAATCTATGCACATGACAAAAACTCTATCAAATGTTGTGAAATCGGAAAATCATACCAGGGAATCAACCGAACCCTTACTAGGAAAAATTCAATGCTAAGGAATAATGAAATAAGATGTATTTTAGGTCAGGGTGTGATAGACTTTGTATTAAGCCTTTTTAATCCCAAATGATTAGTTTTTTATGTTTTGGTAAATATTCATTCATAATCCTGAAGGTGTTATAAGATGTATAGATTAGTTTTCACCTGTCATTATAACCTTTATCTATGTCTTCACAATGCCAATGTAAGGGACCTATCAAACATATTTTCCACTCAATAAATTTCCATATATTTATCCATTTTATTCCCAGTATTTCTTCTTGAAATGTTGGTATACATATCATAGTATTGTCCTTATTATTCCCAAGAAATTATATACCACCTTTCACCATTATTAATCCCTTCCATGAAACAGTATCTACACATGTTTTTATGCCAAAATGATCTCAAAAATTTTAATGCCAAACTTTTGTGTTGAAAATAACCCTCCCCATTTCCACTCAATAAGATTCACATATTTTTATCTATATTTCATTTAATAAGGACATATACTTATTTAACCCACACTTATTAATAATAGGATTGAGTGTAATTAATGATATTCTTATGTTTCTGGTTTATGTTCCACATTAATGCATATACATAATATGAATATGATGTATGGTCCAGAAATTATATATCTCTCTAATACATTGTTTAATGTTTTTATCTCAAGAGATAACATATATGGAGTCTAGTAGGTTATTCTAAGGGCACAATATTATGATTTATTTGTGTTTATCCATGAATTTGTCTTATGATGTCATGTTTTATATTATTTTCATATTCTAATTATGAATTTATTTTATCATCTTATGTCATTCTTGTTTGTACTTGATTATGATTATAAAATCTCTAATTATAAATGTTATGCCTCTTGACTCACATATACTTCCCCTTGACTCACATATAATTCTTTACTTTATGTTATGATTTGAGTATTACCCTATTGGGATTTATATCCTACCCATTTCTTATGTTCATTCCTAGGTTCTCTCGGGCAGTATTAGAAGATAAATAGAATATCGGGGCATGTTATGTAGTTTTTAAATAATATTTATAAAATCATTTCAACTTGTTGTGATTTGTTTATAATTTCACAAAAAAATTACACCTATTGATCTTCTGGGATTGTGATGTATTTATCATAATGTAATAAATCGAGAATTAAAGTGTATAAAAGATATGGGTTTCCATAGTTGTTATCAGAGAAAGGTCTAGTTATTTGGGGGGGTTATCATTATAAAAAATTAGAGAATAACTTAAATATATGACTAAACATAGTAAAAAAGTCCTAAAATTTTGGTAATATAGATATTTTTAAATTTACAAGAAAATACATCCCTATCTAGATACTTTAATTTGGATGAGGCTATAGAAAAAAATTTACATATGTTTAAGAACTATGAAATGGATAGTTAGGTGTTAACTCGAGCTGTACACAGTGCATGAAAATAATTTGAAACACTTCACATATTACAAGCCATTCCTAGAGGAGGTTATTTAGTTAATCACATAATTTTTACCAAAACATTATGATGGGAAAAAAGATCCTATGAAATTTAATTAATGGAAATAATTCATAGATAACTCATATTGAATCAAATAAATACATAGCTTAAGGAATAAAATTCAATTATGATCTTTCCCATTAATTTTCATAATTTCTATTTTTAGGTTTAATATTTAGAATATTATCATCCATAATTTTACATTATTCTAATCAATGGTTGTTAAAATGATGAATCGTGTAAATAACTAGTGTTATAGGCAATGTTATGACTACATATATGTGTTGAAAAACTTAATGGGATTAGGATATAAAAACTCTATAATAATTCTCACTCAAAGAAATCATTTTTTACAAGAAACACGAATCATGTGGAATGTCCATATCCTATTAAAAAAATAAAAGGTGTATTTGAGAATGTTATGTGACGAAGGCCACCAACATTCCCTGGATATTCTGATATCCAAATAATAGAAAAATGGATCAACTCTATTTAGAGGATATTCTCTGTTACTCAATTCTATAAGAAAGAGAAGGTTAGGATGGAAGTAATGGTGTGGGAATAATTAACGAAAATATTTTTCAATAAATATTTCCCACACACATTCTAATATAAATTAGTGAGGTAGTTCTTTATCCCGTAGAAAAATAAGGATGAATTCGTCAAGGAATATGATGAAAACAACACAAGACTAGAGTGATATGACTTTGGATTTTTTATTTACCCCAAAAGTAATGTTGATTATGTATTTAGTGGGATAAAGATTAATATATAAAAATAGATGGTGATTGAATATTTTAACATTAATAATGATATTTTTGTCGTGTCCTCGTATTCAAATTGGAGATTGGTGGAACTCAAGGGTCTCATAGGACTGGATAGAGGATGTGTGGAATATTATTTAATTTTACTGGAGTGATGAAGAAATATCATGGTGGTATGAAATTATAACACCCCACATGTATAAATTGTGGGAAGAATCATCCTATAAATTTCCTAAATGGAAAAATGAAATGTTTTAAATGGAGGAAAGGGGGTTTCAAGATAGAAAATACTTCTCAGAGATAAAGAAACAAACTAATGTGATGGAAGAAAATAGAGTTTCAATCAACCCCAAGCTTATTTTAAATGATTTAAACTACAAGGAACAAAAACACTATGACAACTAATTCACTAATTCAATGGTTTTCAATAGAAACTCATGAAAAAAATTTAGGCCTAGAGAGAAAGGGTTAGCATATTCCATCTCATATATTAAGGTAGATCCTAATAATGAACTAATGATTGATATAAATAGTATTAATTCAATAATAGTGAATATACTATTTGATTTTGATTAAATAGATTTTTTTATCCTTCAAGTTTAGTATATCAATTCAAACACCAACTCAAAACATGAAATTTGAGTTATCGTTGAAAATAGAAAATGGATCAATTATTCAACCCTATAATATTATTTCTCCACTATTAATATTTGTGGGATAAAATTACTAGAACACCTTGTATTAATCCATTTAGAAAAAAATGATCCTATAATGTGTATGTATTTCCTTTCCATATATATATCCAATATAAATTCTCAATAGAATAAAATTTCCTTTCATATAGTGAATCGCCCATAAATTATATTAATTTAAAGGTTGGATGATGTATATACTTTGGAAAAAACATATCAAACATGGATATTATTTCATTATGAGTAATAGTATCTAGATTAAATTATTGATACCATGTAAAATATCATCCTTGATTATATTATCATTATCAAATAATATGATAATTAGATCTTAAAAAATTTCATAGTCTTTATCCTAACTGATATGTTGAGTTATCAATTGAACGTATACTAATATATTTTCAAATATCTAATACTTTATAAATAATTACTGTTGTTGAGATTTAATAAATTAAGAAAAAACTATAAAGGAATATTTATTAAGGGATTTTATTCCCAAGTGCTTCACCATGTGGTTTATCGGTCAATTTCTTCAAGAATATAGATGGTTCAATGTGCCTCTACGTTGATTATCATGAGTTCAATAAGATCATGATAGTCAAAAAATATAATCCTCCACAAATTTATGAAATATTGGATTAACTACATAGAGACCATCACTTCTACAAGGTGTATCTTTGGTTGGTAAAATTATTATGTAAAGTTGAGTAAGTAGGATATCCCTAAGACTTACTTCTGTACAAGGTATGTGAACTATGATTTTATTGTTATTCCATTTGGAACCACCAAATTTCTAGATAAATTTTTTGTTTTATGAATATAACTTTTAGGGACAACCTAAATATATTTTTGGTACTCTTTATAGATGATGTTATAATCTAGTTTAAAAACCATCAAGAATTTGAGAAACATATAGATTTTGTACTAAATACCTTGAAAAATAAAATTTTATATGTGAAGTATAGTAAATATGAGTTTTGCATAAAGAAATTAATATTCCTGAGGTATATTATTATCTATTAAAGGGATATTTGTTGATCCATTGATGATAGGGGAAATTGAAGTGTGGTCAAGAAAAATATTTGGAAATTAGATCCCTTTTTTCCTTGGATTAAAAGGGTACTAACATCTATTTTTAAGAAAATATCCATTATTTTCAAACCCACTAACCCAGATAACTTTTAATGGATTGAGGTTTTTCTTGATTGATGATTATGAGGAGAGTTATAAAGATTTAAATAAGAGGCTAATCACTTAACATGTTCTCACATTACCCACAATTAGGGAATTATTTTTGATTATGCATCCAAAAAATTATCGGGTTATGTACTCATGTAAAATGAAAATTTGATAGTATGTGCCTTCTTTCAATTAACGATACATTAGAAAAACTGCCTGATGCAAGATATGGAATTTGTTATAGAAATATACTTAGTAAATATGTGGTAACATTTTATCTATGGGGGGGCTATGACATATATATGGATTATAGTAACCTAAAACATATATTCACACAAAAATATTTAAATATGTTCCAACAATGGGTGTAATAATTGATCAGGGATTATGAATGTTTAATCCATTACTATCCTAGGAAGGAGAATAAAGTGGTAGTTTCAATAAGTAGAAATGATCCTAAAAAACTATCCATGGTGAGTATTGAAAGGGATAATATCTTCTTATACATGAAAAGAATGGACATGGGAATTATAAAATGAATTACATCCTACCTTGCTCAAATAATTTCTTGGCAATATATCCTTGAATGGATCAAGGGGTCCCAAAAATATGATAAGGAGATAACTAGAAATATATAAAACATTCCAAATTTTAACAATTTTAAAGATGGTGCTATAATGTTTGGGACCTAAATATGTTTCCCATAAAATATAAAAGGGAAAATAAACATTTATATGATATGAAAAGCACATCCTTATCTATTTATCAAGGAAGAACTAAGATATATATAGATTTGAAGAAACACTTCTAGTGGGATAACATGAAGAGTGACATTGTAGAATTTGTATCTCGATGTTTGTTATTCCAATAATTCATGGATAAATGATATAAATAAAATGATTTTATAAACCCATTTCTTATACTAGTATTGAAATTAGAAAATATAACCATGGTTTTTTCATATGAATCCTTAGGGAATCTAAAGTCCATAACTCCCTTTTGGTGGTAGTTAATTACCTTAACAAATTCAAACCTTTCATTTATATTATGAAATATTTATATCTTGACCAAAACTAAAAGATAAACACAAGATAAGTGTTAATACATCATGGAGTACCACTAACCAATGTATCTAATCGAGATTCAAGTTTTACCTTGAGGTTCTAAATAATAATTTTTCAAGAATTGGATATAGAACCAAGTTTCATTATTTTATATCACCCTCAAACTGATGGTTAGTATTGAATAACAATTCAATCTTAGAAGTATATGATTATATCATGTTTAATGGATTTACATTATCACGAATCATCCCAGTGAGGCCCATGCGGCAACTCCCCAAGCCCACCTCTAATAGGCCAGGGGTTGTTGACTATCACCGAGTAGGCATATCACTAACATGGGAGGCATTGCCTAAGAATATATACACATGAACACATATCCAAGAACATAAAATGATTAAATGTTAAAAAAACTAAACAACCAATGAATTCATACATCTATATCCCCTAATTAGAGTATGAAATTATGTAAAGGAATGTAAAGAGGTCAAAATACAAGACCACCACAAGGATTCTATAACACAAGTAAAACATGAAAGTAAAGTTACTGGGAGTACCATCTAAAATTAGAAATAACACACCTCAGTATTTTCGGCCACACTATGCATTATATATTCCTGTTATTCCAAAGTCTCTATCAAAAGTTCGATCATATTCACAAGACATGATGTGTACGGGCAATGTACGTGTAGGTGTGAGTATAAAAAACTCATTAGGACACCCCAAAACCAGAAAGAACACAACAAATGAAATTAAAATCATCTATACACATGTATATGTCTACAATAAATATAAAAAGAATATCTAGATATACTAAACAATGACACTCAGTCTATAGGTAATCTACAATCATAGTATACCATCCCTAGGATTTCATCTTGAAGATTACACAAAGCACTCATCCGGGAGAACACACTCCTGATACATATAGCTTGATGTCATCTGTTTGAGAGGTGCTTATAATTGGGTATCATCATGATAAATAACATGCAGATAGTCTAAAGAGATATGATACATAGATTAGGATCACTACCAAGGCCCTTGGGTGATACCAAAAAAATCAATGTGGATTAACCCGATAAGTAGATTATTGACACCCATATTGTGTGGTCATGATGATACTAAGAACATCAACTAAGGAATGAATATGAATAGAGGATCTCAAAATGGGCCTCTTAGAGGGTTTCCAATGACTCTATCCAAGAATTCATGTTGAATGGATCATTATCCTAGGAGTAGGAAATGATATTGTACTAAACTTTTGTGAAAGGATAAGGAGAATGAAGCCTAATAAAACTTTTCTATGTCACTTGGGATAAGGGCTATAATAAATGTAATATAGAGTATATGGGGTGATTATGGGTTACATACTATGCCCCTTGAACCTAGGTTTTAACCGTGTAAATAGATCATTTCATCAAACCATGTAGGTATAATAGTACATGTCGTGTAGGCATCCCATATACTCTACCAGTGTGCTCGTACATCGATTAATCCCATGTACCCATTTCTATGTACCATAACATGTCTTATCCCATGTACATGGTCCAACCCATGTTGTGTGTGGGAGTACATGTTGTGTATACAACCCATGTACTCCACCCCATGTCTGTGTACTTCCCAAAGTAAACACCATGTTTCCAGGGAGGGACCACATGCCTTATAGGACAAGACACATGTTTTTTTATACTTATATCTGACCTAAAAACCTATCCATCACTCAGGGGTCCCCACTTGGTATGTATATTTGGTTTATATGTTGTGTTCTATATGATTTTCCTGGATCCTAGATTCTTCCTCCACACATTCGGTCGATGCTTCATCGTTCAATCTGATCACCTCCTTGCTGCAAAACTATAGATAGATCCTCATCAAGTCATGAAAACTCCAAATAAAAAATATGTGGGCCGTATATCTGGTCTTAAACTTCCCACAAATATATATATTGATTATCTCCAAGTCATGAAAACACCAAATCAATTGGATTTCTCCCTTCAAACCGCTCAGAAAACAAGATCATTGTCATTCATTAAAGTGTGATGAAGAACAACAAATCATGTGTCAACCCTCGTCTACTTCATATATACTTCCATCATTGCACCACCATAATTTTATGTTGATCCTAAATCTATTATATCGGGTTGTTTCCCTAAGAATTAGGTGTGCAATGATAGATTGATTAGGATTCTTCAAGTCACAGCACAAATAAAGAACACCCTCAAAAAATGATGAATGAGGAGAGAAAAGAACAAATCAATCAAGATGAAAAAATCTTTAGTTATTTTCATGTTGATCTTTTTTTGTTTCCATTCTAATGAAAATCGAATCAGCCAAAAATTTAATAACAAATAAAATTCTCTCGATAAATCCCTATAATCATACCCATACCTCAAGATCATCAATCAGAAGGTCAGTATATTTTTCGATTGGTATGTGATTATCATAGAAATAAATAATACTAAATAAAAAAGTAAAAAACACACCCTACCTCAATTATTCTAAATCTTTCATGAATAATGATGCATCTTCATCGTCATTGGCTAGATACGTCAAAAAAGGGGTGCCTTGATCATCCATCTGCAATCAGTTATCATTCCATTGACAGTGAATCCTAAAAGATATATCCAATGAATCAATAATGTTTATATTTTTAATAAAAATAACCCTATAAATTCTCCATAACCATCAAGTTAAAGATGAGTTAATTTTTGCATCAACAATATAAAATAAAATAATTTTACTTAATTTTTTTATTCATTTCCGTGCATACGATGAATTTTCAACAAACGACCCATGATGAATAATGTTAAGTCATTCCTATGGTAAACCACACATTCTGAACTCAATAGTTCCTTAAAATTCTTAATCTAGGAACCCGTTTATATGTTATTCAAAAAATTTAGGATAACTGGACACTGGTGATATTTAATATATTGAAAATATTTCAAAAATTTATTTTGGGAACATGGGGAATTATAATTTCATGTTGTCTCAACTTCTAGTATAAAAATTAATCCATATAATTTTTAATAATAACACATTGAAATGAGATATATTAATTTCTACCGACCTTGTTGTTTTATGTCCTCAATAATTCAAAATAAGGGCTACTCAAAAGATGTGTGTAATGAGATTGAATATAACCCTCCAAACCTTATGTGCTCTCTGAAATATTCTCATTTTTTCATCAGACACACACCAATGAAATAGATTTCACATGAATGGTCCCCTACTTCCGATCCATGATCTCAACTAGATACTCAACAAAGGTTTCTCCATCTTTGATGTTCATCTCTCCCTAGTCAATAACACATGATGGGTCATGTACATAACTCCTCATCTATGACACATGGAAGACATCAGGCACCCGGTCTAACAGTTGAGGTATATCTAAGAAGTACCCCACATCGTCAACTCTATGTAGTATCTGGAAAGGGATGATGAACCTCAGAGATAGATTACTTCCTTGTCCAAATATTAGTAATCCATTTTTATGTGAAACCCATAGAAAAACATGGTCACCTTCATCAAACTATAGAGGCCTTCATCTCCGATCATCAAAATACATATGATGGATCTATACAATCTACATCCACCCCTAGATGACTTACACTCTCTATGTTGGAGCTCGAACCAACTTCGAACCCATGAGTACTGACTATCTTGGGAAATTCTGACATAGTGGTGACCTATAGGGTCTCTCACATAAGTCCTTGAAAGGATCCATACCAATAGTGGAATGGTATCTATTTTATTACGCATTCTCCGCCAGTAGTGGGTGATCCTCCCAACTATTGAAAATGTCCAATATGAAAGCCTGCATCATGTCCTCTTGAACATGAATGGGTCACTCTGTTTGGTCATCAGTTTTGAGGTGAAACATTATACTAAAGTGTATGTAGGTCACAAATTCTTCCTATAATATCATACAAAACTAATATGTAAATCTATCATCACAATCATAAATAATTTTCATTTGGAATCCATGGATTCAGACTATCTTATTCATATATAGGCATCATAATCTCCCTATTTAAATCTACTATCATAGAGCTAGGAAGTGGTATAACTTGGTGAGTCAGTCTATGATCACCCAAATTGAATTTTTTCCCTTGGATACTTGTGGTATGTATATCATTCAGTCCATATATATTCAATCCCATTTACATTATGGGACCTCAAGGCGTTGATCTAAACCCACTAGAACATGGTAATCAGCCTTCACTTGCTAAAACGTAATACATCGAGATGAAACAATGCAACTCATTTATTTATGCTTGGACACCAAAACTGATGTCATAGTTCCAATTACATATTTTCCACACCTATATGTAGAACAAAAAAAGATATGTGAAACTATATCAAAACCTCTTCCCAAAACATCACTGATACCATCATCCATCCTTTGAAAATAATTTCATGATCCCTACCATTTGAAAATCCATCAAGAGCATGTACAATGGATATCTGAGCATGTAGTGTCTCACAATCAACATCCTTAAGTTGGGCCTCCATGAAATAATATAAGAGCATAGGGGTAAAACCCATTGACTGGAGATAAGCTTCTTCATCTCCATCTATGAATATTAAATTCAACAAATCCAACTGCTCAAATTCCTAGTTCAACAACTTTGAAAATGATCCATTGCTGATAGCATCTTTTACCATGTACTCCTTCCAAAAAGTATAGAAATTTTCAAAGTCATAGTCCTAGAGGACTTCTAACCATTACCTCTAACTCATGTTGATATCCTTCTGAGAGAATATATACTTGAGACTCTTATAATTTTAGAAGACGATACATTTATCTCCCATTATTTAGTGTCTCCACAAATACAAAGAGAAGGAAATGTTGTTAAGTGACGTTTTTTTGTCACATAGTTCTTCTCATGTGGTCTCAATTGGAGTGAACCATATCCAATCACCACTTTCCTTTGCATCAGAGCACAACCAAGCCTAGTTTTAGATGCATCACAGAGCACTGCATACTTGACACCTTCCACCAGAAATCTTAAGATGGGATCACTCATCAAACTCATCCTTGACTACTAAAAACCTACTATAACTTCTCTATCCACATGAATGAATGACCATTTTTATTCAAAGATGTCATGGGTGGTGATACTCTGGATAAATTAGTTATCAATATCTGGTAATTTTCTATCAACCCAAGGAATCACTACACCTCCATCACACCCTTAGTTGTTCCAAAGCTAACACTACCTCAAACATGGATGGGTCTACTTCCACTCCATTTATTGAGATAATGTTTCCCAGAAATTTGATTGGATGAATCCATAACTATCACTTAGAGATATTTATATAAATCTGGTTCACTCAATGTACCTCATGAACTGTCATTCATTTTCTCGCATGCTCATCCTCATTTGTCAAGTACACAAGGATGCCATTGATGAAGACTACCATGATCCAATCTAAGTAAGGTAGGAAGATCTATTTCATGAGTCCCAGGAACACTTTTGGGGAATTCATCATGCCAAAGGGCTTCACCATGTACTCATAGTTACCATAGAAACATCTGAATATCTTCTTTAGTATATCCTCATCCCATATTCGCAACTGGTGATAATCTGATTTGAGTTCAACCTTCATGAACCATTGTTCACCTCTCAACTAATCAAAAAGGTCATAAATCCTATTTAGTGGATAATTTTTCTTCACATTCACCTAATTCAAGAGTTTTTAGTCCACACAAAAACCTCAAGCTCCCATATTTCTTTTTGGAAAACAAAACTAAGGCTAACCTGTTGGAGTTGGTGGTCTAGAACCAAATACTTTGTACTTTATTCATTAAATAAAATCCTTATCACATCTTGATTGTTCTTCTGCGTGGCATTTCATGTGATAATGTCCTAAGGACAGTTGTTGCATTAAAGGGTCGTAGCGGATCCCTGCTATGATGAGAACCAGGAAGTGCCATAACACTGTTCTTGAATGTATATTCTATGGCCGGATGTTATTATTTGAGGGACACAAATAATACAGGTCATTAGGGGTGAGGACTCATGAAACTTTGAGGCACCTTCTCATGGTGTGCGCCCTTGGTAATATCCAGGAGGATATTATGAGAACGAGACCCTCCAGTAGGAAATCCACATTTCATAGTGTCATTGGATGTTCCAATCTGCGGACGTGTGTATTGGTCCTTAGACTTTAAGATTATTATTAATGGGTATTACAACTCACCCACTAAGATGTATTGTCGAAAACTATGATGACACACTGTTCACAGCGAGGTAGGATACATTGGGTGCATCACATGTAATACCGCATTAATAGATAATGCGAGAAAGGATTTGTCCCTTCCGTTCCATAACGGATGTAGATATCTCATGCCCTTTAATGGAATTGATACAGCCTAAATAAATCCATGGCCATGGTAAGGTATAGGCAAGTTCAATTCTGGGAAGTCAAAGATAGAATAATGAAGCACATGGGTTGATGGAACTAGCATGCAACCCGCTTGATTGGAGATATCGAGACAAAGGGTTTATATTACACGGTAAGTGTTCGTAGGAGGTGACACGTCATTGCGGCATTAACTTCTTTCTCTATGGGTGCCTTGGCGTGTTGCTAGACGCTAACCTTGGACTTTAGGCAGGCTCAGCATAATTCCACTGAGAAAGAGGCCTTGAGGGTCACACACTAAGTGTGTCCATGTATCTCAGTTAATTATTAATTTAACAAGTTGAATAAAGATTATTCCCGATTGTGGTTTAATAATTATTCAAGGATGTATGATCGCATTTATTTTGACACTAGTTATTCGAGAGAATATATTGTGGGAGAAATAATATATATTTATTAGCGAGTAATGCAGTTACATTTATTTAAGAAATAAATATCCATTACTCAAGGTCTAATAAATATGGTGGAGGAAAATAAATAAAACTGAAAAATAAAAGTACATGCCGTGTATATTTATATATACACGCCGTGTGGTTTATTTTTCTGGATTCGTGAGAAAAATATTGTTTATTTAATTAAATGATATTAAATTTAATACGTTGGACGCATGTCAAGTAATAATGATGGTCTACTGTCATTATTAAGACATGGGGTATTACTAAGAATAAAATGAAATGATTAAATGATTATGAGAAATTAAATTATTTTATTATTCTAGGTATTATAAATCCTAATTACATTATTCTCAAAAAGGTTATCCATTTTGGTTGTGCACAACGGATTGGAAATACTCTCAATACAAGAGAGAATTCCATTTCCACCAAGAACGCTTTCAAGTTACGAAAGAAAGATCCTCCACCAGATCAAGGCGATCGAAGACGGACATCGCAAGTGAAGGATCTTCTGTGCTAGCACCCGGAGCTCCCTTCGGTGACATCTAGAGATACGTGGCACATGTGTGGATCACCGCTAGAGGAATCCTACACTTTGATTCTCCGACGCAACGACGGATCACAAGATCGTGACCGGAGACACCAACGAAGAAAGAATTTCATCGAGGTAATTCTTATGAATTAATTAAATTAATTATAAGCAACATATGAAGATCCTATCTCAAGGGTTCCGGGACTCTTATTTTCTTTTTTGTTCTTCATTCTATTCTGAAGATCAAGCATTTTATATTGTGACGGATCTCGGAATGAACGTCGTTTAACGCTAAAATTAAAGTTGGTAAAACCCTCTAACGAGCTTCCGCTGCGCCCGAAACCTACAAGTGGTATCAGAGCGGTCATATCGTTGATTATAATTATTTAGTTTTTCTTTGGTAATTTATGAATTTAATAATTTAGTTATTTCAATTCAAGTTTAATCGTTCTGGAAATCTAAATATTGAGATCTATTCCCCCTCCCTCGTTTCTCGTTAACCTCACAGAAACAAATTTTTCTTTTAATTTTGACTAAAATAAAATAGAGGAACTCATCCGGAGGATCCAAATGTTTCTGGCCGTATAACACCAGAATACACGGCGTGTATTCGAAAGTACACGTTGTGTAGTCTTGGTTCAAATCATTGACCGATACACCAAATCGGGCCGTGTATTGAGGTCATTTATGACACCGTGTGTTGACCAGAAACAGGTGGCACAATGGTTTCCAGATTACACGCCATGTAGTCCAACTGAACACGGCGTGTAGTCCCTTCGGGTTAGGGTTGGTCCGTGTACCCCGTACATGGCTTGCCCGGCTGGAAACCGTGTAACGCGGAAACTACACGGCGTGTGTCCAAAAGAACACGTCGTGTACTCTGAAAATTTCCGAAGTACATTTACACGCCATGTCCCCGGGCATGTACTTCGGATGGAAAGTGAAGAAAAGTAAACACCGTGTAGTCGGAACTACACGTCATGTACTCACCCAAATTACGTAGATTTATTAAAATTTAATTATTATATTATACAAACCCTTGAGATGTGTACCATGGTGCAGGCATAAAGCTGAGTCACAACACATGATAGGTGTTTTATATATGTGTGTTTAATTTAACCTGTGCGTAATAAATGGGAATTCACTGGGTTTCCTCCAAGGTACATGTTACGTACAAGGATAATTTTAAATGAATTTATTTGTTTAAAATTATTATGGACGATAATCTCAAGGAAATTAAGAAAATGTATTTAAGATAAAAGGATTGATTAATTAAAGATAATTAATTGATTCGAGCATGATTTATCTTAATCAAGAACGATTAAAGAATTGAATGCTAGTTTTATTTATGCGTAAATATTCTTGCATGTATGGATGATCATGAGCTAGACCGAGACCTTTGTATGTGAATTGTTTCTTTTAATTTATTTATTTAAATTAAATTTGTTGGCCTGCGATCCATCTCCTCATTAATATGTAGGGCATGCGCGCCCAAGGATTCTTTTATGTAAAACCCCCCTTTACCCCTCACCTGCGTGTGAGATAAATGCATATGTAATGGATGGAGCTCCCAAGCTAGTGGAGGCGGCTCAAGTCAGGAGCCAAGGTGAAACCAATCCAAGGAGATACAAAGGTGGACAGGTGGAAAGCTGTAAACACGAACCTGAAAGGTTCAAGGTGTTTCTCCCCTAGGTCTTGGGTTAGTTTATCAACCGCTAGATAAGCTAACCAATAGAAAAGATCATGATCATACCATTTATTTTATTTCTATCAGTTTCATGGTTTATTTATTGTGGGTGTGTTGTCACGATCACACAATTAATGAATTAAATGAGCATGCAAGATGGAACTAAATTAAACCAGCTTATACGTAAATATTATCTTAGATATGGTTAATCACTTAAGTATATCCCACTTAATATTAACAAGCATGTAATCAAAGATAATAAAATGGAAATTTACATATAAGGATAAAATCCCTCAAAATTAATATTAAGTCGGCATAGCCTTCCATAATCTTGGTTCGAATCGAACCATATTTTAAAGTGCTTGACCAACCCTAGTTGGGGTTCTTTCAATTATCGGGGAATTGTAATTCAAGTTTTTGGGTTGACTTGACTTGGTTCGCATCAAGGGTTGACTGCCACAGCAGGACTTGGTGTGACCAAGAGGCAAAGGTTGAGGAAATCCAAAAAGGATTTCAGGATTGGGGAATCCACTCAGCGGATCAAGGATCTGCGAGTTAATGCAATTGGAATTTGGAATGCCTACCTAAAACCCTTCAAGTTTCTTGACAAACCCTAGTTGGGGTAATGCGAAGGGCAATATAGATCCTTGCCACTAGAATATTCACGCAACAGAATATTCCGAAGTCAATGGTGAGGGCTATTGAATTTAGATAAAATAGTGGGAGACTAATAAGTATTAATTTATTTATTTGTCTCAATTTTTTGTAATAAAGTACTAAAACTTTTCCCTTCTTAATTTGTAGAAACGACAATAAAATGACTTCAAACATATCATTGTGCACCATACTCGAGAAAGAAAACCTTCTCACCGGCACCAATTTCCATGAGGGGCAGAGGCGTTTACGCATCGTCCTTCACCATGAAAAGAAAATTATATGTGCTGGAGAGGCTATTCTAGTTGCGCCTGGGAAAGAGGCTAGTGATGTGGAATTATCTCTCTACATGAAACACATGGATGATTCCATAGATGTCCAATGTTTCATGCTATCGTCCATGACTAATGAGCTCTTGAAACAACATGAAAACATGGACGCGTATAGCATGATGTCTCACCTTAAATATCTCTACCAAGAGAAGGCGAGACAGGAGAGGTATGAGATCTCCAATGCTTTGTTTACCACGAATCTTGGAGAGTCTGCGCCAGCTGGGCCTCATGTAGTCAATATTATTGGCTACATTGAACGCCTGGACATCTTATGGATTAAATTCCCGGATGAGTTGTGTACAGATCTCATCCTATCATCACTGCCCAAGACCTTCTCTAGCTTCATTGTCAACTATAACATGAGCGGAAATGAGAAGATTCTATCGGAGCTTCTGACCTTGATTCACCAGGTAGATAAGGACATGGGGTGTAAAAAACCCATGGTCTTTATGGTGAACAAGAAAAGGAAGGACAAGGAAAGGGGTCCAAAGACATAGAAACGGTCTGAAGCCCCCGAGCATCATCCCACCAAGAAGGGGAAGATCCAAAGTCACGGCAAGGAACGGGAGGCAGTATGTTTTTCATGTGTCAAGCAGGGCCACTGGAAGAGGAACTGCACCCAAAAGCATAGGGATACTAAAGGTGTGTTTGTTATCGAGTGCAATCTTTCTATTGATACACATTGGGTATTATATACAGCTTGTGGGGCTAACATCTGTATTCAAATGCAGGAACCAAGTATATTTAGAAAGATTTCCAGAGGAGAGGTGGATCTTTGAGATACCAATGGCGCAAGGCTGGCTGCGTTGGCTATTGGCGACTACCACCTCTCATTGCTGACTGGGATGATATTGGTTTTACATAACTTTTATTATGTGCCTAGTGTTACCAAGAACATAATTTTTGTATCTTGTTTGGATATGGATGGATTTGTTTTCAAATTTGGAAATAAGGGTTGTCTCTTTTATAAGAACAACGTATGTTATGGTATGGAACATTTAAATAATGGTTTGTATGTATTGAATTACGAAAACCAAGTGTTGGAAATCGATAACGAAACAAACTCACATGACCCATACATCACCAAGTAATGGCATCACTGCCTTGGTCATGTGAACGAGAATCGTTTGAAAAAGCTCTTCCAAGATGGCTATTTAGACTCTACTGAGCTAAAACCACATGATAGATGTCACGCTTGTTTACAAGGAAAAATGAACAAGCCGCCTTTTGGTGGAAAAGGTGAAAGGTCCACAGAGCTTCTAGGATTGGTACACACGGATGTGTGTGAACCATTTCCAGTAGAAGCTAGTGGTGGATATTCTTATTTCATTACTTTTACTGATGATTTGAGTAGATATGGCTATGTCTACTTAATGAGTTATAAGTCAGAGTCCTTAGAGAAATTTAAGGATTTCAAGAATGAAGTAGAGAATCTGCTTGGTAAGAAGATAAAGAAGCTTCGATCGGATCGAGGTAGAGAATATCTGAACCAAGAGTTCATTGATCTTCTATGGGAGTCTGGGATTCTATCACAGCTCACTCCTCCTTATACACCATAGTGGAATGGTGTTAGTGAAAGGAGGAACTGCACCTTGTTGGACATGGTGAGGTCGATGATGAGTCATGCGGATATTCCATTATCCTTTTGGGGATATGCATTAAAAACTACAGCATACACATTAAACCGAGTACCAACTAAGGCGGAAAATGGAATTCCATCCGAGTTATGGAATGGAAGGAAACCCAATTTTTCACACACATGTGTATGGGGATGCGAGGCGTTTGTTAAGGCCTTCTCAGTCAACAGACTAGCACCCCGGGGCACGAAGTGTATCTTTATAGGATATCCCAAGGAAACGAAGGGATATTACCTATATAACCCTCACGACAAGAAAGTGATTGTCGCTAGACAAGCCGTCTTTCTCTATAGGGAGCACATCCTCAAGAAGGATAGTGGGAGAAAGATTTACTTAGACGAAGTTGATGCTCAAGATACACAGGAGTTGGTACAGGAACAAGTTCCATAGGTCCCTGTGGAAGAGGTTCCAGAAACACAAGTACTGCGTAGGAGCTCAAGAGAGGTAAGGGAACCAGAGAGATATGGTTTCCTAGTCACCAAGGATGGTGAATCATTATTGTTGGACAATGATGAACCTCTCTCCTACAAGTAAGCAGTAGAAAGCTCAGAGGATGCAAGATGGCTAGAAGCTATGAATTCTGAGATGGATTCCATGTATCATAACCATGTGTGGGTTCTGCCCGATGAGCCAGTTGATGTAAAGCCTGTTGGATGCAAATGGGTATTCAAAAGAAAGCTAGACATGGAAGGTCAAGTTAGCACCTATAAAGCAAGGCTAGTGGCTAAAGGATTCAGACAGCGTCAAGGAATTGACTATGATGAAACCTTCTCGCCAGTTTCCATGTTTAAATCCATAAGAATCATACTTTCCATAGCATCTTACCATGACTATGTGATTTGGAAGATGGATGTCAAAATAGTATTCCTTAAAGGGAACTTCAGGAAGATTTCTATATGACAAAACCAGAGGGGTTTGTGACTCCAGGTGAATCCAAACGGGTTTGAAAGTTGCAGAAATCCATTTATGGATTGAAACAAGCATCCAGGTCATGGAACATTCTATTTGATGAAGCCATAAAGGAATTTGGTTTCATTAAGAACGAATGTGAGCCATGTGTTTATAAGCGGTTTAATTGGAATGTGGTCGTTATCCTAGTGGTATATGTTGATGAAATATTGCTTATTGGAAACGGCGTACCATCCTTACAGTCAGTTAAGGACTGGTTGAACAAGTGTTTCTCCATGAAGGACTTAGGAGAAGAGGCCTACATTCTAGTTATCAAGATCATTCGTGATAGATCCAAGAGACTTCTTGGACTAAGTCAGGGTACATACATTGACCAGATACTAAAGAGATTTAGTATGGAAAAATACAAGATGGGATTGGTTCCAGTGTCACATGGCTTACATCTTTCTAAGAAAATGTGTCCCCAAACACAACAGGGGAAAGATAGGATGAGTACGATCCCATACACTTCGGCTATAGGATCCATCATACATGCCATGTTATGTACCAGGCTTGATGTTGCCTATGCACTGAGCATGGTAGGCAGATATCAGAGCAGATCCAGGAGAACAGCATTGGACTGCTGTTAAGACTATCCTTAATTTTCTGAGAAGAACTAAGGATATGTTCCAGGTTTATGGAGGAGATGAGGAGCTTGTCATCAGAGGGTATGCTGATGCTGGTTTTCAAACAGATCAGAATGAT
The DNA here is from genome assembly GCA_963277665.1 of Viscum album. Taxonomy (NCBI): domain Eukaryota; kingdom Viridiplantae; phylum Streptophyta; class Magnoliopsida; order Santalales; family Viscaceae; genus Viscum; species Viscum album. The sequence goes on along the minus strand of OY728148.1, from coordinate 877,991,257 downwards.
CTAAAGTCACAATCTAGATATGTTGTCTGTCTCAATGGAGGAGCTGTGACCTGGAAGAGTTCAAAGCAACCAGTTGTCGCTGATTCTACAGCGGAGTCCGAGTATATAGTGGTTTCTGATGCAGCCAAGGAAGCCGTCTGGATTCGGAACTTTTTCCAGGAGCTTGATGTGGTGCCTAGCAGTAAAGATCCCATTACATTGTATTGTGATAATACTGCAGTGGTGGCTCTTGCAAAAGAACCAAGGTCACATCAACGAACAAAGAACATACTCCAAAAGTATCACCTCTTGAGGGATTTCTATCAAAGGGGTGAAGTTGCAGTGAGCAGAGTGTCAACGGAAGAGAACGTGGCAGACCCCATGACTAAAGGAATATCTCAGCAGAAGCATGAATATCATGTGAGAGCTAGCGAGTTAAAGGTTGTTAGCAGTTGGCTCTAGTCCAAGTGGGAGTCTGTTGGAGTTGGTGGTCTAGAACCAACTACTTTGTACTTTATTCCTTAAATAAAATCCTTGTCACATCTTGATTATTCTTCGATGTGACATTTCATGTGATAATGTCCTAAGGACAGCTGTTGCATTAAAGGTTCATAGCGGATCCCTGCTATGATGAGAACCCGGAAGTGCCATAACACTATTTGTGAATGTATGTTCTATGGCCGGATGATATTATTTGAGGGACACAAATAATACAGGTCATTAGGGGTGAGGACTCATAAAAATTTGAGGCACCTTCTCATGGTGTGTGCCCTTGGTAATATCCAGGAGGATATTATGAGAACGAGACTCGCCAGTAGGAAATCCACATTTCATAGTGTCATTGGATGTTCCTATCTACGGACGTGTGTATTGGTCCTTAGACTTTAAGATTATTATTAATGGGTATTACAACTCGCGCACTTAGATGTATTGATGAAAACAGTGACGACACACTGTTCGCAGTGAGGTAGGATACGTTGGTTGTGTCATGAGTAATACCGCATTAATAGATAATGTGAGAAAGGATTTGTCCCTTCTGTTCCATAACGGAAGTAGATATCTCAGGACCTTCAATGGAATTGATATAGCCTAAATAAATCCATGGCCATGGTAAGGTAAGGGCAAGTTCAATTCTGGGAAGTCAAAAAAAGAATAATCAAGCATATGGGTTGATGGCACTAGCTTGAAACCCTCTTGATTGGATATATCGAGACAAAGGGTTTATATTACACGGTAAGCGTTCGTAGGAGGTGACACGTCATTGCGGAGTTAACTTCTTTCTCTATGGGTTCCTTGGCGTGTTACTAGACGCTATACTTGGACTTTAGGGAGGCTCAGCCTAATGCCACTAAGAAAGAGGCCTAGAGGGTCACACACTAAGTGTGTCCATGTATCTCAGTTAATTATTAATTTAACAAGTTGAATAAAGATTATTCCCGATTGTGGTTTAATAATTATTCAAGGATGTATGATCCCATTTATTTCGACACTAGTTATTCGAGAGAATATATTGTGGGAGAAATAATATATATTTATTAGCAAGTAATGCAGTTACATTTATTTAAGAAATAAATAGACATTACTCAAGGTCTAATAAATATGGTGGAGGAAAATAAATAAAACTGAAAAATAAAAGTACACGCCGTGTATATTTATATATACACGCCATGTAGTTTATTTTTCGGGATTCGTGAGAAAAATAGTGTTTATTTAATTAAATTATATTAAATGTAATACGTTGGACGCATGTCAAGTAATAATGATGGTCAACTATCATTATTAAGACATGGGGTATTACTAAGAATTAAATGAAATGATTAAATGCTTATGAGAAATTAATTAATTTTATTATTCTCGGTAGTATAAATCCTAATTACATTATTCTCAAAAAGGATAGCTATTTTGGTTGTGCACAACGGATTGGAAATACTCTCAATCCAAGAGAGAATTCCCTTTCCACCAAGAACGCTTTCAAGTTACGAAAGCAAGATCCTCCACCGGATCAAGGCAATCAAAAACAGACATCGCAAGTGAAGGATCTTCCGCGCTAGCACCCGGAGTTCACTTCGGCGACGTCTAGTGATACGTGGCACACGTGTGGATCACCCCTAGAGAAATCCTACACTTGGATTCTCTGACGCAATGATGGATCACAGGATTATGACCGGAGACACCAACGAAGAAAGAATTTCATTGAGGTAATTATTATGAATTAATTAAATTAATTATAACCAACATATGAAGATCCTATCTCAAGGGTTTCGGGACTCTTCTTTTCTTTTTCGTTCTTCATTCTATCCTGAAGATCCGGCATTTTATATCGTGACAGATCTCGGATTGAACGTTGTTTAATGCTAAAATAAATGTTGGGAAAACCCTCCAACGCGCTTTCGCTGCGCCCAAAACCTACATAACCATGGTGAAACACTGGTTCTAACAATTCCCTTCTTCTGTAAGTCCTTCAGTTTCACCCTCAGCTCATGAAGCTCTATAAGACCCATCCAATATGCTGGTGTATATAAGATTTTTGTCATGTGGTGTAAATCAATGTAGAAGTCTATATCTCTGTTGAGAGGTAAACCTGTAACATCTTTGAAGAAGACATCCTCATACTCCACCAACACTATAGGAAACATGAAACTCATAACATCCCCTGCACCAAGGGTCGGGCTAGAAAACATATGATTAATCAGTCGTACTCTCTTATGCATGTGTCCATCATGTGATTCTTGGTTTTCCATTTCACCAAAAAAAAAAAGAAATCCTAGTTCTATAAATATAGACATACCACACCCTTAACTTAAAATAATCAATTGGGTCTTGGTCTATAGATAATCAATACATACAAATAATTACACCGTAAGGCCTCAATTCTGTATCCAATAGATGCCAACCGAAAAACTCACCTCCTAGATTTTGGTCACACTATCGGAAAAAGTGTGTCATCACTGAGTCTTCTTCAGTAGGAATCTCCAAGTGTACAGGTCGAGTTAATGGTTCAACTGGAAGCCCTAAGTCTAAACATGGTATGTGGAAATAAAAGAATGACTTATACCTATTTCTATCTGTACTATATCTACAATAGAAAAGACACAGATCATACCTTGAATCATTCCTAGATCCCCCAGTTCGACCGCCTGCAGTTGTATGCTCCCCTATCCTCCATATCCCTAATCCAGGAGGGGACCACCTTAGAGTGGTGGGGGTAAGATGTCAAAACTTAGACCACCACCTACTACTCTCCCGATTCCTCTACCAAATACACCACCCTATAGAACTACCTACTCCCACTAATGACTCTGCCTTAGTGTCTGGTCTACAGTTTCTGTTTCAACTATAATATGGGTTAGATAATATCGGGTGAGACATCCCCTACTGTCACATGAGTAGTACTACCTCTCTATTGGATTAATGTACCCACCATATGAGCTATAAAATCGAGATTCTCCATCCTAGGACCTCCTCCTAAAACATCTAACACCTCCAGGACCCTAGGACTGACGTAGGCTCCCTATTGGTGAGGTATCTACTTCTAGTTGACCACTGCTGACAAAAACCAATTGTAACTGCTCAACCAATGAACTCTCAACCACCAAAACCCTCTCTAGAACCCCCGCATAGATAGGAGTATATAGAGGTATGAAACTTTATTTGATTTATCTACTCAAACCTCACTCAAGGGTATGGTCTCTAAATAAATGATATCAAACCATATCCATCAAGTACCTGGAGATTTTTTTGAACATCGATGAATACTCATCAACTAATATGCTACCCTACTAGAGCAGCAGAAGCTCCTGAATACGTACAGCCCTCAGCGTTGTTAGTGAGAGCTCCCCTCATAAATGGCGCTTGAACTCTATCTACAAAAGAGGTGCCTCATCATAATATTTGGTAACTAAACCCCACCATCACCCTGTTGATCCGTAAAGAAGTCTCACAATTAAGACAACCATCTGATCTGCTAGTGTCCGGACTAGAAGGAGAACATAGGTCACTATCTCAAGCTTGTCCTCATCCCCCTATGGGTCAGTATCCCATTAGAACCTGAGCGTTCTCTATCTTTGAAACTCATGAAGCACCCCTAGCCTACTAACCTCATCCGCTGGAACTATGGGTACCATGTACTATTATATAGTTAGTATCGTATGTGCACCACCTAGAGAAAATATCTTGGGAACTTGTCCCTAAATAAACACTGCATCACTAAGGGTATCATTCTCAAGATCATCATGATGAATACTAGTTGGTATATTTTGTCGGGGCATCCTGAATGTAAACAATATGTTCCATACTCAATGAGTATATAGAGAGAGATGACTCAACAAGAACATGGAAACACAACCTATCCCTGTATGACTCAGGTACCATTTTTTTCCCTATAATGAGAGTTTTTATATACCAATTCAACATTTAGTTGATCAGAGTCCTAGTGTGTGGATACATTGCTCGCTGCACAAAGACTAGAGTCACTATCTTGAAAGATGATCTCAAAACACTTAAAACATTCATCCTCAAACAAATCTCCAAAAATCGCAGTCCTATGGTAGAACCAACCACTTATGATACCACTCTGTCATGACCCATCCTAATGGGGCACAAGCTATGACTCCCCAAGCCCTCTTCCAATAGGCCAGGGGTTGCTGACTAACATCGAGTAGACATATCACTAACATGGGATGCATTTATTATGTACCTATACCCATGAAAAAATCTCCAAGCCTATAAAATTAGGAAATATAAAGACAAATAAACAACCAATTCATGCATACATATATATCCTAAACCAGTGTATGACCAGAAGTAAATATAATTAATGAGGGAGAAATAAAATCCCACTACAGAGTCTGTAACACAAGTCCAACATGAAAGTAAATGTACTAGGACTACTGTTTGAAATACATACGAACGCACCTCGGTATTTCTAGTCTCACTAAGATACAAATGGTTTATTTCCTCTTAGTAATCTAACAAAATGTTGATCAACTATAAAATAAATGACACATGCATGAAAATACCATGCAGTGGTTAGTATAAAAATAATCAGTAGGACACCCACAAACAACAATGAATACAAAAATAGGAATGTATAGTCAGCTCTTAATAGGTATATGTCGACAAAACATATGACAAGAATAACAAAATATACTCAAAAAAGTCTTATAGACAATAGGTAAGCCACAACCATAGTATACTAGCCCTAATATTTCAGCTTGAAGATTCCAAGAAGTAATCATTTCGGATTACACAACCCTAGGTATGATAGCACTGATGAAGTCCATCAGATAGGTACATCTTTTTCGGTTTCTTCATGAGAAATAATATGATGATATCACAAAGAGATATTGTAACACCCCGAGATTTTATGAAAATTATTCTTTTTAATTTCATTAATGTCTTTTGTTGTACGCTACACTAAAAGGAGCTTGCACAACACGCATCCATGACTTGCCTTGCATTACACGCAATCACATCCTTCCTCGATAGCATGTATAGTACGCAATACCGAGTTTCACTAAAGAACGATATGCTATTAAAATATTATTAAAACTAGCCGTTATGAATAGTAATAACCACTTTTTGAAATTTTGTAAATTTTATTTTTCAAAATGGACTTCATTTTTGGATTCGGAATATCAAAATTAGCTTAGGGTGACATTTTGGTACTTTTCGGATAACTTTCATTTTCTGATGAATAGTGAAAATTACTAAATTTTAATTAAAAACAACTTTTTTAATCGAAATAATTAATAGTGATAAATTATTAATTTCAGTGGTTTTAAAGTATATTTAGAATATATTTTTACAATTTAATACAATGTTGGTCATTGGATGTAATTTCACATTTTAACCAAACATAAACAAGTGTCAATCTTTTGATAGTTATTATCTCTTAAGAACACACTATTTGTTTTGATGACAGGAATTAATTTTTAACTTAATTAATGCAACTGATATGTTTTGAATTTTGTAAAATAGATATCATTTTTGATTTCATAATATCAAATATAGCTTAGGCCTAATTTTTGGTATTTTTCTGGAAACTTTCATTTTTTGATGAATAGTGAAACTACTAAGTGGTAGTTAAAAAAAATGAATTTTTCATAAAACTTAATTTTACCGCTTCTGTGAGTGGAATTTCAAAAATCCGAGAGACACGGTTGATGTCAGTAAGTAAAATGTGGTTCAATGAGATGAAAATAATTTTTGGTGAATAGTAACTTTTTACTTTTTTTACCACGGTTAAAAGTAAATATGGTCGTTAAGGGTAAAAATGAAATTATTATTACCCTAACACATGTCCTAATTATATTGGATAAGTTTAATTAGACCAAAAACAACCTTAGGAATAAAATATGACCATTTAGGCTCACTTGGAGTAGATTGGGACATTTGTTATTAATTTATTTAAAGAAGGGTTAAAATAGTTAAAATCATGGTTTAATAAGTAAATCATTTGTAATATAGGGTTATACATAATATAAATTAGACTATCAATATTAATTATAAAGATAAAAATATTTCCTACAAAATGATATTTTATTTTTAAATTTTAGACATTAAATAATTTAATTTATTTATGACACAAAGATGATGCAGTAATTATCTTATTAATGAAATATTGACATAATTGATGTTATAAATACCCAAATAAATGTAATTAGAGACTTTTTATGACTTCCACTAATTTTCTAGGTTAATATGACATGTTAGTATTGATTTAATTAACTTTTTTAGAACTTATCATTCTGTTATGATTTTCACAAAAATAAATTACCAAATAGTGTCAAAATTGACATAAAATAGTTTTTAAAACAAATATTATATCATTAATTGTTATTTTATTCCTAAAAATATAAGGTTCGTCCAAATGACTTAGATAAGGTTATATATATTAATAATAAACAACTTGGGGTTCGTTTGGCTTGTTATAGTAAGTTTATTAACCTTTTAGTGTAAGAACACAAGAAGACACGGTAAAAGTAAAATTATTTAACTTAATGTTAAATCTAAATGATAAGGTTAAAATAGGAACCTAAACTTGTCTAAATTCTATTGGATGATATTATTTCGACCCATCACCACCTTAGCTTCGAAATAAATCAATTTGGAGCTATTTAAAACCGAATATGACTTTATAATAAAATAATATTTTTAGTTTTCCAAATGTACCCCTCTCCTACCTTATAAAAGGCCACCTCCTCCCTCTCTTCCTCACACCACATTGAGCCTTCAAGCTTGGCCAACCCCTGACAAATTATCTTCTCCACTTCCCTAGAAACATCCTAGAGGTCCTGGTATTCTTCAAATACCCAGTTTAGTGCCCTAAGAGAAGGTCTCAAAGAGGCGCTTCAAAGCAGAGGTAATGTCTGTTACCGATTCTTTAATCTTTATTTCTTCTTCCACTTCTTCTTATTTAGTTGTTTCATTATGAAGTAATAACATCAGTATCACTCATATACTGATATTTTATTATAATTATGAAACAACCCTATTTCACCATCTATCCATCCCACGGAAAATGAAATCACCGTGCGTGCGTACGTACGGAATACCATCTCCACGTCGTGGTGTAATCCATTTTCCACCACCACCTTACTTGGATGGGTATAATGGTGTACATAATAACTATATATTATTATTGTAAAGTGATATTGATTCTGAAATAGTATACATACACTCCAATACAATTCCACGATCATGAGAATGATATCATCGCTCTTGCATACGTACGGACTACCGTCTCCACGACGAAATGAGATTCATTCTCCACGTTAACCATTCATGAATGATTATAAAGTATATATAATAAGTAATCATGAAATATATGACATAATAATGATACTGTATTTATGTGTGTATATATGTATTTCATCTACTTAATTCCATTCAACTCAATAAGGAAACAAAAACAGTGTTCATGCGTACGTACGGCCTACCGTCTCCATGAACGGTGTATTTCTCTCCATTTACTGATTTATTATATATATGTATATTCTGAATATATATTATATATAAATCATGTTTTATATTTTGGAATTAAGTAATCATGATCTAAGTAATCATATGAATAATTACAAGTCAAAACACGGATGACAAATGAAACAATTTTACCCAAAACGCTCTTTAACATGGAATTTACAAAAGAATGGGTAATATAAAGTCATTAGTGAACCATATATGATATCATAACAATGAGTATGATTCTGGAATAAGTCAATGACATTATTTAAATCATTATACAGGAGATTCAGACACTTACAAAGCAAATCGTACCTAAGGTAAGGGAAAATATCACAATCTCATTTTTATCTGAGATTGTTTATACTTTGGTATTTACTGTGGTGTATTTTATCATCCACATCCATGTTTCCTCAATATGTAATATTATTTCCATCCACCTACAATTGTTTAAATCCATTTTACCCTTTGGTGAGTTTTAGTAAAAGATATGAAAGGAATCCTTTGTCGTTTTTCGTACGAGGTACTTTTTGACTTTTCCGACAAAAGAACGAGAAGAATGTTTTTTTAACTTATATGGCATGAATGGATTTTTAAAACATTATTTCCAAGAAACTTCCATTACAAGTTTTCAAGTTTATTTTTTAGTCAACTTATTTTAGTTTAAAATTGTTTGACATATTAATAAAGGAAAATGTTTTTGAAGTAGAAAGGATATTTTCCTCAAGAATGGAGTTCAAGTGTTTTATCAAAATTATTTTCCATTTAAGATAATATAGGGTTTTGTTTCTATCCCTATTATTACATTGATTTTATTATGTTGTGATGGAATTATTTTTATGAATTCCTTTATCTTATATGATTTTTTTTTATGATGTCATGTTGTTTAAAGATCCCATTTTTATTACATGGGTTATGCAATGATGTATGATTTTGTGGCACACATAAGAATGGTTTCACTATGAGATGGGTGGGACCTATATCTCCATCCAATGCATTGGGTAAAGATTTTATATCTCATCAGATAGACATGGCTGGAATGGCAGGTTAAACCGGTTCAGTGAAGCAGGACTGAAACAAGGAATGAACTCGGTTCAAAAATGAACTTTTTCCACTAAGATAGTCTTGGAAATGATTCTTGACTAATAAGAAATGATTCTCTATGATTATGTGTGTACGCCAAAAAGTTTAATGTTTTAAGTTATGATTATTGGGATTACATTTCACTATTATGATTTATCCCATGTTATGATATTTTGATCTCTTTTTCAGGATTATGATTTCCAAAATGTTATGTTCTTATGAATATGATGTGATTGATTTTTTTTACCCTTACTGAGCATTTGAGCTCACCCTTTTATGTTTTCTTTTCCCATGATATAAATAAAGGTTTTAGGTAAAAAAAATGAAGATCTTTATGGGAGATGTTGAAGATCGTTCACCATGATTAGAAGATTATATTCCGAGTTTCCAAATACACTAAACTATTACGGTCCTTGTCTTTGTGTTTTTATTATGTACTAAGTAGTCCGCAAAAGTAATGTAATGTCCATGTACGTTAAGCTTCGGGTCTCTACAGTTGGTATCAGAGGAAAGGTTTAGTCAACCTTTGGAAACTAGGATGTGAGAACTTTAGTAAGATCCCTAGAGATATTTCTAAGCTATGTCTAGGGATGTCCCTAAGGTTAAGTATAAGTATAGGTTATAGTCCTAGAATTGCGCTAACGATATTAGAATTAAACCTAAGATGTTAGATATTGAAGGTACTCCCCCTTTATTATGTTGTTTTCCCTAGCATGATTTTTGCCTCTCACACTATTCTTTTTGGGTTTTAGACGATGGCTGGAACCCGAAGGAACCGTGTTGATCAATGCAATGGACAATGCAATGATTGTCCTCCTGAACAACCAAATGTTATGGGAGATGGAGTGAAAAATCTTATTGCTATACTTACACAAGCTATGAATCATTATGGACTTCCAAATGAGGAGAGAAGGGAACAATATTCTATTGATTCCTTCATGAGTCGACATCCTCCTTCTTTCAGTGGGTCTTCTGATCCACTTGTTGATGAACAATGGATCAGTACCACTAAAAAGATATTTTCAGTTCTTCAATGTTCTGAACATGATAAAGACATATTAGCAGTATATCGTTTGGAAGGTTAAGTTGATCAATGGTGGAATCTTATCAATAATACAAGGCAAAGAGATGAAATTGATTCCATGGAATTGGACGAGTTCAAGAACTTATTTTTCAATAAGTATATCCCTCGTATTCTTTGAACAAAGATGGAGAAGGAGAGTCTTGAACTAAAGCAAAAGGATGATCAATCTATTGGTATATACGAAGAGAATTTTACAAGGCTTGAAAGGTATGCATCTGGATTTATCATCCAACCTAAAAGTAAAGTGGATCGATTCTTCAGTGGCTTAAAACCAAATCTTCGAAAGGCATTAGCTATAAGAGATTTCAGTAGCTATGAAGAAATTGTGCGTTGTGCTATCAAGGTAGAAATGGAAGTTGGTGTTACTTATCCATCTCATAGTTTTGATAAGAAACGAAAGATGGAGTTCAAGGAGAAATCTCAGAATAATGGTGAAAAGAAGATGAATGTTTCCTTATGCTCAAAGTGTGGAAATAAGCATGGTGGAGATTGTCTTAAAGGGACAAGTAAATGTTTAAAATGTGGAAAGGAAGGTCATCGGGCATTTGAATGCCGCAATGATGGGAAGAAGATGTCTAATGATGAAAACAAAGGAATGGATACACAGAATAAACCTACTACACTTCAATGATTCAAGTGCAAGGAAATGGGCATTATGCTAATAAATGCCCTAATCCAAGGGTCAGTGATGATCGACATGATCAACCACATAAGGCAAAGGAAAAAAAGGGAAGTCACATGCGATCACCATTGGCGATGTTTAATATGACAACGATGTGGTGGAATGATAAAGTGTTTATGTAATGGGATTCCAAAATAATGTTGTATATAGTATCGTGGAATATTGGAATATTTATGTATTGGTCTATTGTGGTTTTCAATAATTTTATGGTACCGGTAACCATGGAAAGTGATTGAGATATTTTTGGAAAATGATGATATGCGCATAATGAAGGGAAAATGATAAAATGAAATATTTGACAGTATTCATGAGCTCATGATTGATATAAGGACTAAGTGATATCATGGTTTGATTATATAGAATTTTGAGGATTTTGGCATGTGGAAAGTGTTAACTTTTAACTGCATTCATGTTTTCACTAAGGTTCAATGCGTATTCAAGAGAATACATGATTAAGGCCTTTGAATGTTTGGAATATGACCAACAAGACATATCTTATGATATATGGTGATCAACGATGGTATTAAATCTCTGGTAATCATTTTCACTATATTATGAGAGTGAACTGCAGTATTATGGATAAGCCTAAAGATTGGAATGGATTAAGTTGAACATAAGTTAGTATTGTTTAAGGATAGAAGTTTTTTCGATATTATTGATGGGATGTTATATTAATATAGTTTTAGAAAAAGGACAACCTGCAGGATGGGCGACAGCCCATCGCGTTGGACAAGGCCGTGGGAATCGAACACACAACCGAAGTGCGACTGGCCTTTATCGCCTACCAATGGCCTATAGGAAGTCCCTTTTTAGTAGAAACTAGTTTTATTATATTAATCAGTATGATATATGAAGTATAAGTCTATTTTAGGAACCATATATGATTAATCTCACTATAGATGGACTTATGTATTTTTTGATAACTTTTCTAACCTTTTGTTTGAGACAGATGGAATGACCCATAATTCTATCACATGATCTGCTAACACATCACGAATGACAAATTCAACTTCATATATTTAAGAGATGATGTGGAAATTGTCCAAATAATGACCAACGGTGAGACTATACCGAAATCATGAAAGTGTTTCTTCTTATTCCAATTTCATCAACTTTAGGGAAACGATCTTGAAAACCAAAAATGTTGTCTTAGTGAACTTATATCTGATGAATCAGATGGTACCTTAGATCGTCACAAATTTATGCCTTTGTGATTGCTGGCTTTTCCATAGCCATGTTCTCTACCACTCTCCATCAGAACATGATGGTTAGATTTCTCTTCCATATCCATATTTTCACCTATGTGGAAACCTAGTGATTAGTTTATTTGGGTAACCGTTACGTTTCATACTTTTGTTTTTAAAGATTGGTTTGGGTATTCCTTTTTACGATGTGGGTTTATATCAAAGAAACTTTCGAATATTAAACCATTTATAACCCCGACGAATTTCGAGGGCGAAATTCATTTTAAAGGGCGTTGAATGTAACACCCCGAGATTTTATGAAAAATATTCTTTTTAATTTCATTAATGTCTTTTGTTGTACGCTACACCAAAAGGAGCTTTCACAACACACATCCTTGACTTTCCTTGCATTAAACACAATCACGACCTTCCTCGATAGTGTGTGTAGTACGCAATACCGAGTTTCACTAAACAACGATATGCTATTAAAATATTACTAAAACTAACCGTTATGAATAATAATAACCACTTTTTGAAATTTTGTAAACTTTATTTTTCAAAATGGTCTTAATTTTTGGATTCGGAATATCGAAATTATCTTAGGGTGAAATTTTGGTACTTTTCGGATAAATTTCATTTTCTGATGAATAGTGAAAATTACTAAATTTTAATTAAAAACAACCTTTTTAATCGAAATACTTAATAGTGATAAATTATTAATTTGAGTGGTTTTAAATTATATTTAGAATATATTTTTAGAATTTAATACAATGTTGGTCATTGGATGTAATTTCACATTTAAACCAGACATAAACAAGTGTCAATCTTTTGATAGTTATTATCTCTTAAGAACACGCTATTTGTTTTGACGACGGGAATTAATTTTTAAATTAATTAATGCAACTGATATGTTTTGAATTTGGTAAAATAGACATCATTTTTGAGTTCATAATATCAAATATATCTTAGGCCTAATTTTTGGTATTTTTCTAGAAACATTCATTTCTTGATGAATAGTGAAACCACTAAGTGGTAGTTAAAAAATGAATTTTTCATAAAACTTAATTTTACCGCTTCTGTGAGTGAATTTCAGAAATCTGAGAGACATGGTTTATGTCAGTAAGTAAAATTTGGTTCAATGAGATGAAAATAATTTTTGGTGAATAGTAACTTTTTACTTTTTTTACCACGATTAAAAGTAAATTGGGTAGTTAAGGGTAAAAATGATATTATTATTACTCTAACACATGTCCTAATTCTATTGGATAAGTTTAATTCGACCAAAAACAACCTCAGGAATAAAATATGACCATTTAGGCCCACTTGTATTAGATTGGGACATTTGTTATTAATTTATTTAAAGAAGGGTTAAAATAGTTAAAATCAATGTTTAATAAGTAAAGAATTTGTAATATAGGGTTATACATAAGATAAATTAGACTATAAATATTCATTATAAATATAAAAAGATTTCCTACATAATGATATTTTATTTGTAATTTTTAGACATTAAATAATTTAATTTATTTATGACACAAAGATGATGCAGTAATTATCTTATTAATGAAATATTGACATAATTGATGTTATAAATACCCAAATAAATGTAATTTGAGACTTTTTATGGATTACACTAATTTTCTAGGTTAATATAACATGTTAGTATTGATTTAATTAACTTTTTTCGAACTAATCATTCTGTTATGATTTTCAAAAAAATAAATTACCAAATAGTGTAAAAATTGACATAAAATAGTTTTTAAAAAAATATTATATAATTAATTGTTATTTTATTCCTAAAAATATAAGGTTCGGCCAAATGACTTATATAAGGTTATATATATTAATAATAAACAACTTGGGGTTCGTTTGGCTTGTTATAGTGAGTTTATTAACCTTATAGTGTAAGAACATAAGGAGACACGGTAAAAGTAAAATTATTTAACTTAATGTTAAATCTAAATGATAAGGTTAAAATAGGAACCTAAACTTGTCTAAATTCTATTGGATGAGAGTATTTCGACCCATCCCCACCTTAGCTTATAAATAAATAAATTTGGAGCTATTTAAAACCGAATATGACTTTATAATAAAATAATAATTTTAGGTTTCCAAAGGTACCCCTCTCCTCCCTTATAAAAGGCCACCTCCTCCCTCTCTTCCTCACGCCACTTTGAGCCTTCATGCTCGGCCAAAACCTGCCAAATTCACTTATCCACTTCACTAGAAAAATCCTAGAGGTCGTGGTCTTCTTCAAAGACCCATTTTAGTGGCCTAAGAGAAGGTCTCAAAGAGGCGCTTCAAAGAAGAGGTAATGTCCGTTAACAATTCTTTCATCTTTATATCTTCTTCCACTTCTTCTTATTTAGTTGTTTCATTATGAAGTAATAACATCAGTATCAATCATATACTGATATTTTATTATAAGTATGAAACAACCCTATTTCACCATCTATCCATCCCACGGAAAACGAAATCACCGCGCCTGCGTACGTACGGAATATCGTCTCCACGCCGTAGTGTAATCTATTTTCCACCACCACCCTACTTGGATGGGTATAATGGTGTAGATAATAACTATATATGATTATTGTAAATTGATATTGATTCTGAAATAGTATAGATACACTCCAATACAATTCCACGATCATGAGAACGATATCATCGCTCGTGCGTACGTACGGACTACCGTCTCCACGACGCGATGAGATTCATTCTCCACGTTAACCATTCATGAATGATTATAAAGTATATATAATAAGTAATCATGAAATATATGAAATAATAATGATACTGGATTTATGTGTATATATATGTATGCCATCAACTTAATTCCATTCAACTCAATAAGGAAATGAAAACAGCGTTCATGCCTACATACGGCCTACCGTATCCATGAACGGTGTATTTCATTCCATTTACTGATTTATTATATATATGTATATTCTGAATATATGTTATATATAAATAATTATTTATATTCTGGAATTAATTAATCATGATCTAAGTAATCATATGAATAATTACAAGTCAAAACACGGACGACGAATGAAACAATTTTACCCAAAACGCTCTTTAACATGGATTTTACAAAAGAACGGGTAATATAAAGTCATATGTGAACCATATATGATATCATAACATTGAGTATGATTTTAGAATAAGTCAATGAAATTATTTAAATCATTATACAAGAGTTTCAGACACTTACGAAGCAAATCAGACCTAAGGTAAGCGAAAATATCACAGTCTCATTTTTATCCGAGATTGTTTATACTTTGGTATTTACTGGTGTGTATTTTATCATCCACATCCATGTTTTCTCAATATGTAATATTATTTCCATCCACATACAATTATTTAAATCCATTTTTACCCTTTGGTGAGTTTTAGTAAAAGATATTAAAGGAATCTTTTGTCGTTTTTCGTACGAGGTACTTTTTGACTTTTCCGACAAAAGTACGAGAAGAATGTTTTTTTTAACTTATACAGCATGAATTGATTTTTAAAACATTATTTCCAAGAAACTTCCTTTACAAGTTTTCAAGTTTATTTTTTAATCAACTTCTTTTAGTTTAAAATTGTATGACATGTTAAGAAAGGAACATTTTTTTGAAGGAGAAAGGATATTTTCCTCAAGAATGGAGTTCAAGTGTTTTATTAAAATTATTTTCCATCTATGATAATATAGGGTTCTGTTTCTATCCCTATTTTTACATTGATTTTATTATGTTGTGATGGAATTATTTTTATGAATTCCTTTATCTTTTATGAATTTTTTTATGATGTCATGTTGTTTAAGAATCCCATTTTTATTACATGGGTTATGCAATGATGTATGATTTATGATTTTGTGGCACACATAAGAATGGTTTCATTATGAGATGGGTGGGACCTATATCTCCCTCCAATGAATTGGTTAAAGATTTTATATCTCATGAGATAGACATGGTTGGAATGGCAGGTTAAACCGGTTCAGTGAAGCAGGACTGAAACGAGGAATGAACTCGGTTCAGAAATGGACTTTGTCCACTAAGATAGTCTTGGAAATGAGTCTCGACTAATAAGAAATGATTCTCTATGATTATGTGTGTACGCCAAAAAGTTTCATGTTTTATGTTATGATTATTGGGATTACATTTCACTACTATGATTTATCCCATGTTATGATATTATGATCTCTTTTCCAGGATTAAGATTTCCAAAATGTTATGTTCTTATGAATATGATGTGATTGATATTTCTTTTGTTTACCCTTAATGAGCATTTGAGATCACCCTTTTATGTTTTCTTTTCCCCAGGATATAAAGAAAGGTTTTAGGTATAAAAAAGGAAGATCTTTATGGGAGATGTTAAAGATCTTTCACCATGATTAGAAGATTATATTCCGAGTTTCCAAAGACTCTAAACTATTACGGTCCTTGTGTGTGTGTTTTTGTTATGTACTAAGTATTCTGCAAAAGTAATGTAATGTCCATGTACGTTAAGCTTCGGGTCTCTACAGATATGATACATAGATGAGGATCATTGTCGAGGCCATGTACGTGGTCTAACCTGTGTCATGTGGGGGAGTACACTTTATATTGGAAACCCATGTATTCTACCCCATTCTATTTCAATTACAAAATTCAATACCAATATCCAGGGAGGGACACAACACCATCTAGTCTGTGCCACACAATTTGTGTAACTTATCTCATACTGAAAACCCTAACCGCCTCTCAGGGGGGAATGGTGTGTAGATTTGGTTTAAATGTCGTAATATATATCGTTTTCCATAATACCTGATTCTTCCTCCACACATCCATCCAATTGTCTATACTTTGATTCATCCATATCTTTACTAAAAAATGTAGATTGATCCTTGTCGAGTCATGATAACAACAAATCAAAAATATTTGGTCCTTCGGTCTACTTAGAAAATGATATCATCATCATTATTCATTATTCTCCAGAGAACATGAAATTGGGTATCAACTTTCATTTTATTTTTCATCACATCCATCATCACAACACCATAAATTTCTGACAATACTAGATCTATGATATTTTGTGATTACACCAAGAATCGGGTGAACAATAATCGATTGATCAACATTTGTCAAGCTGTGGGCCAAATGAAGAACATCCGTGATGAATGATGAATGGGGGAGAAAATAAAACGTTAATCAATAGGAGGAAACCTCTATTTATGTTCATGTAAATCATGGTTCATTTCTATTAGAATGATAATCAAATCAATCAACAAATTAATTGAAAAGAAAACTATCCCGATAAAACCCTATAATCATACCCATACAACAAGATAATCAATCCATATATCAATATGTTTGTTGATTAGACCCAGATCATTATAGAAATCAACAATATCGGATAAAAAATAAAACACATCTCCCACCTCGATTTGTTTCGATCACTGATTAAGAATTATGTTTCATCGTCAACGTTGGCAAGAACCATTGAATCTGAGGTGTGTTAATCATCGATCCCCGATCTATCATCGTTATCCTAAGAGAGAGTCCTAGAATATCCCTCCAAGGAAACTCCAATGATTTCTGTGTTATGTGGATAACCCTATAAATTCTCCATAATCATCTATTTTAAGGCTTTTCATTCATTTCATCAAAAATTTAAAAAAAATTAATTATTTTTTTCATTTCCCCACCCGTGATGACTTATCCACAAATGAACCACATCGATTAATGTTAAGTTGCACTGAGGATAAACCTTATGTTTTAAACTCAAGTATTTTATTGTATTTTTTATCTATGAATCCTTTTATAATTTATTCCACGTTTTAGTAAAATTGTGTGCGTGTTCGATTTAACATATTTAATATAATTCAAATTTTTATTTTCAACACATTGGGCCATAGAATAACAGACGGTATCAGTGCCTAGTCTTGAAAATAATCCATATAGTATTTAAAATTAATTAAAAAAAATATGAGACATTACATCCATGTATATTGGGATCAACACCATACCCTATTATAGTTATTATATAACAAAAATTTCAATTCTATCATTTGAATGGATCATTGTGAATATATATATGAGAAGAGGTGTCAGACTCAAACATGTGGGGATAATGAGGGATAAATATAGCTTATGGGACATGATATTATCAATGAGACAATAGATATGGTTAAAACCATTATATTTTATATAAAATACACAAAATTTTTAAAGAGAATATATATATTCAATCATTGATGAGACCCAAATTTTATGTTCAAAGACAAGATGTTCCTTCATTTATCACCCTGGAATAATTTCATTTGGTTTGGGATGAATGGAAATCTTATCCCGAGATACATTGTACACTTTTAGATCCTTAATTGTTTCAATGTTTTTTCCATTGACTTTCACGATCACATAACCTACATGAGTACATGATGTGTTTTATGTATCCCTCTTAGGAAATTACATAACCACCACTCAAATGTACTTATTACAAAATTAGTAAGTTTTTTAGATTGGAAATTAATATGAGGTTTGATAAGTGAATATTCTATATCAAATAAGAAAAGTTCTATAAAAAAATAACTCACATATTCAAAGTATTATAGTAGAACCAAAAGTTTAATGGGGAAACATGGGAACCAGAATGGTAGATGAAACAGAAGTAACCTCAACCTTTTTATTGTACCAAATGAAATATTGGTGGAAATATTTTATAAGGGGGAATAAATTTGATGACCTGGACTTTTATAAATTAGATTACTTTCTAATTGAATATATTCCCTATTATGTAATGTGGGTATATAAATCACATAGACTATAATTTATTTGTTATTTTAGATTGTTATAAAATATTTCCATAATTTTTATTTCAGGAATACATAATGATAAGAGTAATAAAAATTGGTTATATAGATATTATACAATGTCATTTATTATTAATTTATATTTTGTATTTTAATAAAATTTAATTTATTTAGAAGGAATATGTGATTGCTTAAAACAGTAAGATCAAACCTTGTGAGGATCATCTGTCAAATATTCTTAGAGATATGTCATCATTGGGATTTTTCCTTGACTAATCCCATGAAAAATTTTAAAAAATAAAAATCTAGTGAAACCATTTATGAGATATGTTCAAGATTATAATGATCAGAAACCAAACACATTTTTCAAACCACCCTAATAAATTACTACCATTACCCACCATACCCATAGGGTGTACGCTGGTGTAATAAAGATTTATGTATCCATACACTTGTATTATCAATTTGGGAATAAAATATTTAATGAAAATATAACAAATATATATTCATTCATTTTTCATTATCATTTTATACAATTGATTATATAATGAGTGTGATGAAAAATATATTTTTATTCCAAGAAAACAATGTATTATTTTTGGAAAATATATAATTTAAATTAAAATAGTATTTTATGATAAATTCCATAATTTGATAAAATAATGTTATTTTAATCAGATAGTATTATAAATAAAGTTTTATTTATATACAAATGGTAATATAATTTACTTAATTCCTATGTAAGTTTTATAATCCTCTAAAAAATTTGAGTGTCGTAAAAACTAGTTTATTCCAGAAAAATAACTATTTTTATTTAATAGTGTAAATTATAATATTTTGAATATTATTTTAATTAAATATATTTAATTTTTTATATTATAAAAATGAAATTATCTAATTATATTTTTTCATAATTTTACAAGACAGTCAATTTTTGGTTAAAAATAATATACGGTGTAAATATATGGTAAGTTTTATGACATCAAAATGGTATAAATTTTTTTTCAAAGATATTAAAAAATGTACCATACACAAAAAATTAGATTTCCCTTTAAAATAATGTGTTTCTAATATATTTTTGTTTAATTTTAAAATGTTATAATAGATCATCCAAAACCTAAATTATATTTTAATTCTTGAAAAATAATTATGATCATGAATCACTTCCACATCATTAATGGTATTATTTTAATGTCTTCTGGTCATTGTCTAATAAAATATTGGAAATAAATTCTCTTTTAGATGAACCAAGGGAAAAAGTGGGAAGGTTTTTAGTTTGTATTATTTTATTACTTCATATCTAAAACATATATTTATAAATTAATAAATAATAACCCTGTATATTGATATAATTACTCACACAACTTCCCTTTAATTGTCACTAAAAATACTTGAATAACACATTTCCCCTCCATCTCCCTCTTTAAATCCCTCCCATAGTGATCTCATAATCTTAAGATGCTCCACCCATGGATTTTATAAGTAACCTCTCAAGTAAAGGATTGAATTCCTCTTTGCCTTAATTCGAGTATTTCCTTTGTATTATGGATTTTGATTCAAAATTGATTATATTGGGTTGTATTTATAAATAAAATTTTACATTAAATATTAATTTGTAATGGTGAGATAACAGTTATCCTTTATAATTATAACCATTACCCAATTCATGACAATATCTATGTAATGGACCTCTCTATATTTTTTCCATTCAAGAACTATATTTATATTTGGCCTTTCTATCCCCAATGGTTCTTATTAACATGTGGGTTGGAATATACCACTTTTTTTCTTATAATTCCAAAGTAATTTGATACTACCTTTCATTATAATTAATAATATCCATGTACCTTTATACACACTCCTTATGCTACCAAATTTATCCCGTTATTTTCTATGACAATATTTTGTTTTTTGAATACCCATCCCAAATTCTAATCATGGGTTTTCCCAAATTTGTACTTATCCATCATTGAATGGGTAATTCCATATATGTAACCCAAAATCATTAGTAATGGGATTAAAATTTATCAAATAAATTATTATATTGAATCATATATGAGGAATGAAAATGAATATATATGATATGAATATAGCGGGTGGGCCCAAAATTATATATCCCTCCAATACATAAAGAAATTTTTTTTTTCTCATGAGATGCCATATATAGTGCACAGTTATTAGAGTAAACATGATATTTTATGATCTCTTGGTGTTTAGAAGTTATTTATTCTTATTATGTCTGGTTTTATGTTATCTACACAGTCCTATGATGCTGCAAATTATCATCTTATGTCATGCTTGTATATTCAATATTATGATTCTCACGTATCTATGTCACTATTTTATGCCTCTTGACTAACATGTAATGATTTATTTTAGGTTGTTATTTGATTATTCCCTTACTAGTATTTATATACCACCCCTCTCTAATGTACTTCCATATGTTAACCCAAGTTTTATAACCATAGAAAAGTAATTTAATAGAATTTTATAGAGTTTTTAAATAATATCGGTGTATACTTGTATCAATTTATTATTCTATATATCTAATTTCCCTAAAAAACTAGAAAACATGGACTTATAGGATTGTATATGATGTATCATTATTTAATAAATCATTATATGATGTGTATAAATTATTTGGGTAATCATAACTACTAAAACTGAACTACATAATCCTATAATGAATCATGTCATACAGTTTACACACTCAACCACACTTTTTTTCTTAAAGTGCTCCAAAAATAATAAAGGAAATTGTACACACCTGGTCAGCGTTGCTCTATTTTTCTTATTCTCATGCTTCTGTAACAATGTTTTCCTTAATAATCTCTACTTATTCCTTATGTTATGAAACTCATATGATCTTTGGATTCAAAATAGTCTTGAATTCTCATTCTTGTTCTTATTATTCAAGAGATACTGTTTTTCCCTATTCTGTTGTGTCTCAGATGAAATCATAAGCACACATCACCTATCAACCCCTTTTTTTATTCAAAAAGTTTTCAAATAAACTGGTTTTAAAAAATTTTATAATAAAAAATATCCAACTAATATTTTTCCAATTATCTCATTTAATTTCTTACCATTTTAATACATTTATTTTCCCTTGTGATATCGATATTCTTTTTTCCATTAATTGTAGTCTTATATATAATTATATGAACACCCTAGAATTTTTATTTTCTCATTTCTCTATGATTCATGTATCATCTAAAAAAATTGTTCAATAGTATTATAGTAGAATTGGGATCTCCTTATCTACACTTATCAGACTCTCAATGAAATCCATAGAACGAAAATTTTAAAAATGTTATAGAAAATTCATATATAAAAAAATACACTTATTGACTCAATATTTATTGCAGGTAACACAATGTAGTTATTCTTAGATACATAATATTTTTAAGATATCCAAACTAAATTAACAATAATATGCCCAATTATTTAATGATTATATAGAATTTAATATACATATTGGTTCATCTCCTTATATCTTTAGAGAATAATTCAATACCTTTGTAAACATTTCAAATGATTTGTACACTCCTATAAAAGCATATATTAAATAGTATAAATTCATCTCAAGCTTGAATCCCAATACATTTTGATATTTAAAACATTACATCACATCATGATCTTCTTCATATTTTGATTTCCTATTGATCATCAGGTTTATTTTTCAAATATTTTCACGTATAACCCCTCATCTAATTTGAACAATAATCTTCCTATATCATCATGTTCTTCAAAATCAATCCATGATGAAATCATGGATCTTATAAGTTTCATGATATTATAAACATAAAGTATCAAAATCGTCATCATCATATTTACATTCCCTTGAAATTGTAATAATGTTCTAAAATATACATTTTCATTCAACTTTCATCTCCCCTATCCATGTATAAAGACCAGTTTATATGATTTTTCATCAATGAATTACCAAACCCTTTTACATTTTCAAAATGTTTAAAAAAATTATGAATAGTTTCAGAAATCATCCGATTTGGATCCCTTATTCATTATATTAAAATATAGAAACATGAATTTTTTATCTAGTGGAACTGAAGACTTCCCTAAGTGCTGAAGTCTTAAGCATGGTCTCAAAGGTTTTAAGATCATGATAACTTATTATTATATATTACAATTATTATTCTTATGAAAATTTTTTATAAATTCTTAAGATTAGACAAAGGATTATGTTGTGATTCAAATTTTTTTTAAAATTAATAAAGAATTACCCTTTTTAATGTCCTATGCTCAAATCGATACATTATTTCACATAGTGTTGTTATATTATGAAAAATTCTGGTCAGGATAAAAGTTTAACATTGATATTTTCAAGAATTACACTTATTCAAAGGTTTTTACTAACATAGAAAGTCTTATTATCATTGAATTTTCTAAATATTCAACTTGAACTCCAAAAATTGAATTTCTAAAATATATTCAAAATGACTTCTACCTACTCCATGGAATCTCCAACCCTTTGAAAACACCGTATATGTAATTTTCACTCTATTTTAAAAAAAAATTATGAACTAAAATGATCGTATTTATAATTTTAACTATATTTATCCAATACCGTAAACCTAATTGAAACCATTAAATGTATTTATATGAAGTTATTATATAATGATTCAATATCCAAGTCAAATTTAACATTATTATTAACTATTATAGAACACATTTCTTAATTTGTAACTTTTTATTCATATAAGGAATAATACATACAATTGTGTGATGTTAATAGGCTACTACTCAGAGCTATCCAACCAGATCATCAAGCATTAGTAAATCTTTACTCACTCTATTTCTAATATACACAAATTCCTCTATATATCCCCATGGAAGCACCAGAAATCACAATTTCAAATAAAAAATGGTAATTATTCTAATAAATGATAGAATGAGTTAGAAAATCCCACTAATGTGATAGAGGATAGGAATGTTAAAATAAATCCTTATCCTATGGTATAATGATTCATATGTAATAAAAATGGACACTATAAAACAAAAAATACTTAATATAATTGTTTTTTATAATAACTAAGAACAACAACCTCGAAACACAAGGGAGATAGGGTGGGATTATACAATTATTTATACTAATCTCGATCTTGATATGAAACTAGTAATAGGTACATTGATTATTCATTAAAAATTAGTGAATTTTTTATTTTTTTTGGTTAACTAGTTCTTTAATTCATGGAATTTTTGTAGAACTAATCAAAAATCACCTCAAAATATAGTCATTGAGTTGTAATTGAAGTTAAAAAAATGGGGATATTATTGCATCTCAAGAATATAACTCCTATTTATTCAATATTTGGGGGTATAATATCTATTAAAGCCTTATAATAATTCCATTAGTTTAATTTTATGTCACATTGTTCTGTATCTTGTGTCCTTATATCATGACAATATCACTTTGAATGAGTAGGATATCTCATACCATATCCCAAAACATCCTCTGATTCTATACAAGTGTGAGGTGGAGGATAATTGTCCCTTAGAAAATTCTTCTCAAGAATGGATGATGTTGCATTATTAGTAAGAATATCTATCTCAAATGACTCATATTAATGAGATAATCACTATAAAGACATTCCCTTTATAAGTTAATATGTTGATGTATCCCCTAAACAATTTCAGGGTCGTACTCATAATCATTAGCCAAATTTCTAAATTAGACATATATCAAGAGCTTTTTTGGTATCCAAGACTCTATATAGAATGACCACAATTGAACTATAAGAACATAATAAATAGTTATAAGTGAATTTGGAAAAGAGTTTTATATACCCAAGTGCTTCACATCGGGGTGCATCAATTTACTTTTTCAAAAAGAAGGATGGGTTGATGTGTCTCTACAGTAATTATCAAGAACTCAATAAGATCATGCTAAGGAAAAATTCTACCATATTTTAGATTTATTGAATGTTTGATAAGGTAAATGGATCATAATACTTTAATTTAGACCTTCGTTTTAGGTATCATTATATAAAGGTGAGGAAGAAGGATATACCCAATACTTACTTTTGTAAAAGCTATGGAAACTATGAGTTCGTATTATTACCCTTAGAACACAATAATTATATAGAAATTTTAATTATTATAATGAATAAAGTATTTAGAGATAACATGAAAGAAATTTAATCATATTAATAAATTATGTTATTCTATACTCAAAATGTAAGGAAGAACATCAAGAGAATTTTAGTTCTTTGACAAATACATTAAGAAAGGAGAAATTTATTGATAAGTTTATCATGTGTGAATTATGACTAAAAATTGTATCCATCATAGGTAATGTAATCACAAGTAACTATATATAAATAGATCCTTTAATAATAGTCATAAAGTAGGGATATCCAAGACTAAATCTATAATTGAGATCCATAGTTTCTATAGATTAGCTTGTAGTTATCGGTGATTTCATAGAAACATTTAATGACCATCAAACTCACTAACCATGCTATATCTGAAACATGTAATATTTTTATGGAAGGATGAATGTGAAGAAATATTATAGGATATGGAGAAGAGTATAATCACTACACCTAAACTCACAGTACCTACCTATGAAAAATAAATTGATATTTATAGTGATGATTCAAAGAAATTTGTATTTCATGGTGCCTTGAAGAATGATAAATTGATAGCCTTTTCCTCTCAATATTTGAAAATAAATTATTATAATTATCTAAACCATGATATATTATTGACTATAGTAATATTTTCATTGATGATTTAGTTGTATGATCTCTATGGAGATATGTTTTAGATATATGAGGATTAGAGGAGCCTCAATTATATATTCACATACATGGATCTTATCATGCACCAATGAATATGGTTAAATATAATCAAGGATTATGATATATCAATCTACTACTATCTTAGTAATGAAAATAATGTTAATGATTATCTGTGTAAAAAAGTTCTAGTTATATTTTCTATGATACATATTAATAATGATCTAATCATATTAGAAATGAAATTAATAGAAATGGTATCTACAGTGGAAATATTACCATCCTATCTTGTTCAAATGATTTCTCATCCGAACATTAGATAGAATATTAAGGAAGATTGAATTAATGGTCTATATATACAGAAGAATTTTTCTTATATAAATAATGGTAAAGCCTCATATTAAACATTTATTGAAAAGGAGTTGGGATATTTGGTTCATGATTATTTGTACCAGAAAATATTGATATAAAGAAGGATTTATTAACTGATACTCATATCACAGAATTCGCTGTCCAACTAGGGATAGATCTCCAAAAACATTATTATTAGGTAAAAATTTATAAGGAGACTATAAAATATTTATTAATGTGAGTAGTATGTCAATAAGTTATGGTAGAGATAAAAAGACAAAAATGTATGATGTAACCATTACCCAAACCATTATGAAAATTGTATAAACCATTCATTTTTTCATTTATCTTCCAAATACAACCAAAGGGAAAATTTTAATATTGGTTGTGGTAGAAAATATTACAAATAATACTCATTTAATAATATTTTGGGAGGAATTATCACTCGATCAACATAAAAGTATATACATTAATGAAGTGGTGAGGCTCCAAAAAACACCACAATTAATTATATATATATAATATTTGAGATTAACCTCAAAATTAATGAAAAGATTCAAACATGATGTCAATATAGAGTTTCTTTTCAGTGCAACCTATCACCTTGTTACTAAGGTCCAATCAAAGTGGAAAAAATTGACAATTTCGGAAATATTGATATATTTATATATGGGAATCAAAGAAATATAGGTTCAAAATCATCCTTTGGTTGAGTTCATATACAATAACAGTTTCCACATGGGCATTTAGATGGATCCTTTTGAAACCCATTATGATAATTAATTTATATCTCCAACATGTTGGGACGATTTTTGTGAGAAAAATATATTGGGACACAAACTTGTGAATCTAGTATCCTAGAAGGTAAATACTATTCAAAAACACATCACAGTATCCAAAATTTGATAAAATATTTTGGATGAAAAATATCAGTTAGATTTAGAGTTTGATTTTCGAGATAAGTAATTTCATTATATATATCCCTAGAATAGATTCATGAGGTTTCAGAAGAATTTAAATCTAAGTCCTTGGTATATTATCTCCTTTAATATTCTTTATAACATAAGTAATTTATCTTATCGACTAGAACTCCCATTAATATTTTCATAATTTATTAATGTGTTCCACATATCCCTCTTGTGGAAGTGGAAACCATATCCCTGACATGTAATGAATCCAGAGGCATTACATTTGAAAAATGGTCATTTATATGAGGAGAAAAAGTGACGATATTAGACTATTGAGAAAATGTTCTATAAAACCTAGTTAAATCACTTTGGTAGGACAAAAAATATAAAGATTAAACTTGTGAACCAAAAGAAGATATGAAGAAAAAAGTCCATCATTTTTTCACCTTAATGTATGAAATAAATTTTTGGGGTAAAATTTCATATGGGGTCATGAATGTAATGAACCCAGATCTTATAAAAAATCCCCTTTTTAATGAAATTTTGGTCAAATTGAAGAATATATTACAGTATAAAAAACATTAGAGAATATATAATGACCTGAAAAATATTTTTATTAGTAAAAGAACTAATGTTTCACAATGGTTGTTTTATTTTGTTTTATAATTGAAGCACAAAGAAAGAATCTTACATTTCATAACAAATTTATACATCATGATATCATAATTACCATAATTTAAATTAATAGTATTGAGAGATAAATACAAAATAATAGTGAAAATATTTAATAAAACTGCATAAAAAATAATTATATCATGAAGATCACACCTACTATAAAGGACATAAAAATAAAGGTGAGAAATAAGAATATGATATAAATTATTAAGGTAAGTGTATAATATTTTCTGTGAGAAATTGAATGATGAGGTATAAGAATGGTATATTTTATATAGGTTATATAGATAAATGTGTCTATTAGGATATGATCATTATAGTACCATTATAATGTGTCCATTATATGATCGTTGTAATATTAATAATACCCAATAGAGTAATAAAATATCCATTTAAAAGTAAATTCAATGGTATTATAATTAAATTTTCAATATATTATTATATTCCAATATAATATTTATGAATAAATATATGTGATATTGTAAAAATCATATTTCTTTAAATGAATAAATAGTGTGTTTCCTTATGAAAGTAGAATTTTATAGAAAATATGTAATTTTTAGTTTTAATAATTATTTTTAAACATATAATTTTATTTTGGAAAAATTAACATTATATTTTTAATTATGACATTGAAATTATGTTAGGGTGAATTTTTTAGAATTTTATAAAATACTTTATTTTATAATGAATAGTAAAAAATACAGTTTTCTATTTTCGATATGTTTCATTACTTCATAAATATGAAATACGGAATTATAAATTAATATAGTATAATCCAATACCAAATTTAATTCTTTTTATTAATATAATGTCATTTTATTATATAAATTGATTTCTAAACCTATAAATAACTTTCCAATGTCTAAAATGAAAATTAAGGTTTTTTAAAAACAATAATTAGAGGAAAATTACCTTCACATACACAAAGTAATATTAAAAATTATTTTTATATTATATAATTAATAAAAATAAAGAAACCATGCCTTAAAAATCCAAAACCATTAACAAAAAACATGTGTAATACAATGGTTTTCCATTTTAAAAAACATATATTTTCAAGGAGTATATTTAAAAATTAATAAAAAAATTAAACTCATTTTACTATAAATACCTACCTCTCCACCCAATTAAATTCACATCCATACTCATTATCATGTGAAAAAATATCTTGTTCTCTAATTTATCCCATTTTAGTATCCCCTTAGCTCTCAAAAAGTCATCCATATTTGATTAGGATGTGTTATTTAAGGTAAATTATTCACTTCCTTTTCTTTTTTATTAATAAAATTATTTTATAATAATCTATATAATATTAAAAAATTATTTTTATAAATCATTTCATTAATATCCAAATGATGTTTTATGAATTGGTTACTTGCATTATTTCTCATTATCCTCCTTCCATTATCCATTTTTTATACAGTTTAAGATAACAAAATCATTATTTGATTTTCCATGACACAAATTTTTATTATGAATACCCAACCCTTTTTTCAAAGGTATTTATATAAATGTAATTTTAAGTCATTGATAATTTATTTCCATATATGAAACACATAATATATTCTTTAGGGTTTATTTATTTAATGTATTGTGCCTTTAAGTTCTTATGAACTCAATTAATATATAAAATTCAATATCATTACCCACTGGGTATTGATGAAAGGATTTATTATGGTATATAATATATGTGGTACCCATAAATGTAGACATATAATGGTTTTAAATATATAGATATATAATTTATTATGTTTTTTTCATCTCATATGATATCATTTATGGTGAGTAAGTGGTTCACTTGGATCAATGTGTTATGTTGTATTGGAATTGGGCTTCGAATTCTGCTTATGATTTTATGGTTTAGTCATTCCCACTTTCATTTTAAGTTATGATGTTATAATTTAACTTTTTCAGGATTTTTTCCATGTTTAAATTCTATTTTGTTTTTCATGATATTCCTTTTATCTCATACGTATCGGGATAACTTTGATTGTTCTCTTACTGAGCTTTATAGATCACCCTTATGCTTTATGTATTCCCCATAATATCTTATGTAGTATAATAATATCAATGAGATATAGAAAAATTTATGGAGTTTGAATAAATATTTCATTTTTTTAATGATACTTTTTTAAGTTTCTCAAGTCACAAAGTCACTATATCTCTAGATCATTAGTTTTTGTTTTGTGGATCTTCATATTAAAAAACATATTAAAAATGAATAATAAAATTTAATTTTTATACATATCTTCATGTGTTATAACATAATATTTTTCCTCGCATCATTATATACATATCTTTATGACACAAAGTCTTAATATATTAAAATCATGATATATCAATCTATTCTATTTAACAACTTTATTAAATTCAAACTTATTCCCCCTTATAGTTTCACTAAAATGTTCTTGTAATTAAAATGTAGAAATTCTTTCTCCTCTATCTATTATTCACTTTAGGTTGAGACATTGTACCTCTCCTCAAGTTGTGATTATTTATTTGCCTTGTTTTTGAAATTTTTTCCTTTATGTTTTTTTATGGTTTACTGGTCTTTTATAAAGTGAATTGTATCCTTATTTTATCAATAAAGGGGTTTACTTGTATAAAAATTGAATAAGATAAATATGTTTATTCATGGATCTTCTTAATTTTCCACTTAAATTATTATTTAAATAATCTACTACAGGAAAAAGGGGTTTTTGCGATAGGGGCATTTTCCCGTCGCAAATAACTACTTTTTTGCGACGGGGAAAGCTAACCCGTCGCAAAAGGTTCGGCACGCAATGCACGCCAAATCGTGGGAAAGTTGTTTGCGACGGGGGGTTACCGCCCGTCGCAAATAACCGGCGGCGGTAAAAAAATATTTGCGACTGGGAAAGCTCACCCTTCACAAAAGGTTATTTGCGGGAAAGTTATTTGCGACGGGGGGTTACCACCCGTCGCCAATAACCGGCGACGGCAAAAAAAAATTGCGACGGGAATATACCCTCATCGCAAATAGTATGTCGGCAGGTTATTATTTGTGACGGGTCTCGTCGCAAATAACTATTTCACCATTGACCGTTATAAATGAAGGATAAAGTATTTGCGATGGGATACCGTCCCAAATAATACTATTTTTGATGGGTATCCCGTCGCAAATAGTCCCGTTGCAAATAAGCTAACCTATAAATACCTCCATCCGTTTTTTTTCATTCATTCTCAAACTCTATCTTCTACTTCTCTCAAAACTCTATTTTTAGAGATCACAATTTCTTGAGTTTAATTTTTATTTCCGGAGTTGATATTGAAGTCTTAAACAACGATCAGAGATCAACCTCAGATCAATTTTAAAGGTATTTTTGTTCATTTTAATTTAATATTTATTTTAAATTTTTTATTAGTTTTAATTATTCCTAATTAGTTGTAATTTAATTATGTTTAAATTGTTTTGTTACTTAATAAATTTAAATTATTAGTATTCATTGTTCATAGTTAATGGTAATTAGGAATAATTATTAATAATTAGTCATAATTAAGAATAAATACTAATAATTAGTAATAAATACTAATAATTAGGAATAAATAGTAATAATTAGTAATAATTAGTAATAACTTAGAATAATTAAGAATAATTAGGAAATAATTAGAAACAATTATGAAAAATAAGAAAAAATACGAATAATTACTAATAATTACTAATAATTACTAATAATTATTAATAAACCTCCCCCACGCGCGCATTAACTTTTAAAAATAATCCATTTCATTTTTTATACATTTAATGATCTATATATATATATATAGTTATATTAATTCATATATTAATATAGATTTCTATTAATGAAAATATATTTGGTTATATGAATAAATATATATATATATTTATTCATGCATTAATATATATATTTATTCATATATTAATATATATTTATATCTATTTATATATATATATATGTAGTTATACATTTTTATTCGTATATTTTTTTGTATATTAATATATATTTATAAACTTAGTTTTAAATAAATTTATAAAATATGTTTTTTTATGTGTATTTATAAATAAATAAATACATACATACATACATATATACAACACATACACACACACACACACAAATATATATATATATATATATATATATATATATTTGTCTAGTTGTGAATGAATACATAGAAATGAGGGGGTAAAAATCCATTGAGAAAGTTAAAACGGATATAACTTCTAATCCGTAAGTCCGTTTCAATTCCACAACTAGTCAAATCTAATAACATGAAATGATATTCAATATGATATGTGATACAGGACAAACAGACATCCGGATCGGAAGTTAAAGCCATTTCAATGTTAAAACGACCATAACTTCTAATCCAGGAGTCCGTTTCAGCTTTACAATTAGACAAATCGACGAATATGAAATGATTTTTGATATGATATATGGTATAGGTTTATCACATATCGGGATTAGAAGTTATAACTATTTGAATGGTAAAAAACCGGTGTACCCCGACTTAAAACTCGGTTTTGGAGGCCTTCTGGGACTTTTTTGGCCTCGAGAAGACATTAGACGGGTTCCCCCTGTCCATAGGGTTGTAGAGCTCGTCGCAGGCTTCGATTTGACATGCTGTAGCGCTCAAACGGAGTCCCGGATCAAAAGTTATGGACATTTGAAGTTTGGGTTTCATTTTCAACTTATTTTTTATCTTTCATTTATTTTTTTATTTTTTTTAAATTCAAAAAGTTATTAAATGACTATTAATTGATAAAAATTACATAATTACTAACTAAAAATATTTTTTAATTTATTTTATAATCCTCTTTTATTAAATATCTTATAAATTAATATTGTATTTCCATATATCCTTTCAAAAACATATTTATAAAATAAATATTATATTTATATCAATATAAATAGATTAATATATTTAAATATTAATAACTAATTATGTAATTTTTTTAATTTTATTATTATTATTTGCGACGGGAATATATTTCCGTTGCAAATAAGTATTTGCGACGGGACCCGTCACAAAAAACCCTTCGAAGAGACTATTTGCGACCGAAAAAGGGCTCGTTGCAAATACTTTGTTGCGACGGGCCCATCGAAATTTTTTAAAAAAAAAAACCAGAAATCTATTTGCGATGGGCCCATTTTTCGTCGCAAGTACATTTTTTTGCGACGGGCCCGTCACAAAAAAAATAGTTGCGACGCCGTTTTCCGCAACGGGTTATTTCAGACGGGGCCCCGTCGCAAAAGTCCATTTGCGATCGGATCCCGTCGCAAATGACCTTTCGCAAATACCTGTATTTCTAGTAGTGATCACACTATAATGTAATTGTATTTTGAAAGGATTTTATCATATCAATTATAACTTTTTATTAGTCATATACTAAATACATCAAAATCTTCATTTTATAAAAAAAATTAAAATAATTAAACTATATATTTTAATAAATAAAAATATTAATTAAAACAATGAGAAAAATACACAATCAAATTAGGTTATCAAATTCCACCATAGATGAGATTTTTTTAATCACAACGATACACATTCAAACCAAATAAAACAAGAATCCATATTTTCATAAAGTAAATAATCAGTTAATCACACTCATAAATATAAATACATAACTATGAATATGAAAATTAAAAAAGACCTCCAATCAACTATGATACAATTCTAAATCATATATGATTCAAATTTATAACACATGCCCTCTTCTACTAATACTTTTCATCTTTATATTAATTTCAATGACATATAAGATCAACCTTACTAAAAAATTATATCTATATCACTAAATATAATTTAATTAGGGTTATAATTTATTGCATGTATATTCATTATACCAATATTGTTAATGTATACGTTAATATCCACTATGTAAATCATACCACATTAATCACATGGAACATTGAAAGACGTTCTTAAGGTTTATGGTATGATGTTCTTGGGAGAAATCAATATAAAGGCTCAAAAGTATGCCTAGATTTTTAAATTATAATCCATGATTTTTAAATTAATCAGATGGAAAATAAAATCCTAATATTCCCATAAATATCATTTTCATAAACTTTATTAAAAATATTTTTTTTAATGATTCAAAACATGAGTTCACCATGTAGTTATATATATCCCATTTTGAGTGACATTTCATCATTCTTTTGGTGGAATTTTTACCTGTGACAATTCATATATCCACTAATATACATTTTTTTATCTCCTTTTGAATCTTTTTTTAGGCACAATAAGAAAATAGTTCAAGTATTGATGGTCATGAAATTATAAAAGGCTCATATAATGTTAAATCATACTAACAAAGATCTCCCTGAAATTAATCTCATATAAATATATTTATTGAGGATCTGAACAAAAATTCAGAAGGATTCTTCCCAATTATCGATACAAGTAATTTAAAGTGGTAATTTTTTTTTGAATAATATATTATCCATATTATCATTACGAAAATATCTATAATGGTTTCTCCAAATAAAAAAAATATGGTTCTCCACATCATTCATTATAATGAAAAAAACATCTTAGTAGCTTTATGAGTTATCCTAAACTCCCTATTAATTTTAATTGATGTTTTAATATAATAAAAAATTATAATCAAAATAATTATACAATTTTATGTAACGTTTATTTCCTATATGGAAATTCATGTTCTATATGAGATTATGAAAATATTATAGATACATTTAATTATTATAAAATTAGGCTAAAATGTAAAGAATTACATCCAATATAATTTTATCATGGTTATAATATTAATGTTTCAAAAAAAATTAAAAATAATATTATAATTGTGAGTATATCCTATGCATATATCAATTAAAATTGTTTAGGAGAGAATACATCAAAAAAATTTGGATACCTCTCATGAATGGATATTAAAAAAAATCAGTTATTTAATCGAAATAATTATTTCAATTAGTATAAGTAATGAAAATTTACAAGAGTTAAATTGATGTAAAATATATCATATTAAATATTAATTAATGTAACCCAATATTTTAAATGAACATGAATCATTCAATAATTTTAAACAATTTTATTAACATTTATAATCATGATAAATCAAAGTTTTCCAACAAGGTAAAATACCTCTTCAAAATATTGATGTATCAAAGGTCAATATATGTAAAAAACAAAATCAACTCAAAGATATATCCCCAACACAAAAGTTAAATATTTTGACCATATTTCATTTTTAGTGAGAGATATTACAATAAATATTCTCGAATTTTCAATAAATATATTTATTAAATTGATTAAAATTAATATAAATTATTCCCTTGATAATGCATATTTTTTCACATTATCATTAAAGTTTAATACCTTTACTAATTTCACTTCAATATTCTCTAAATTTAAGTTTTTTTTCGATTATTTAATATTCCAGAACATGTAAAATATTTATGAAAAAAATTAACAAAAACTATCAAGTGTGTACTTTTACTTAAAATATTTCATGATTCATGTATTTTTGTAAGAGAATATAGATGGTAATTGAAAATAAAAGAGAAAAATAGTATTACATTGAAAATGAATAAATATAAAAGCCATTAGTAAAATGGTGCATTTAAATACAATAAATAAGAGAGTTAAATATCTTATGAATCTTTATTTTTCATCTCATCCTCCAAACATTCCTCCTTATAACATCCCTCTATATCTACATGATGTTGTGAGGTGGAAACATATATTTTTCAAGGACAGTAATCATATTTTTATGTCCACTTCTATGTCACAAGGTACGTTATGATCATTTTCATGAACATTAGATTACTACTAAGTGGTAGGGCTATCAAGGTTGTATCATCTCACTGCTTCAAAAAAATATCGTATACGAAATCCTGATTAGAAGACAAAGATAAAGTATGTTATAGGGGTACTAGAGGTATCAGGTTTATAGTAATTAAGTAGGCATTAGGGAATGGGTTTGGTATCTATATAGTGTCTCTGTAGTAGGTTTTTAGGATATAAGGGATACTAGTGATCTCTTTGTGGAGTGTTTCATTTAAATTTTCATACCCACGAGATTATTATGACCAATTTTTATTATTAGTGGATAATTTTATGTCAGTATATCCTATATTGAGGGAAATTATTACTATCTAGTAATGGTATTAATGTATTAAATACCATGAGGAGCATAAATTATTATCTTCGCATTATTATTTTATGGATAAATAACTAATAGTTGATAATCCTGAGATGCAATGAGGCACTCCATCATCGCCTATATAATAGATGTTAAAAAAATTATATTTGACCTCTAATAAGGTTCTAGTATAGATTTTTTTGGTGGTTTTATGTGATACATTGATACATAAGGGTTTGTGGGATGGAAGTGTGGTGTTTCTATTAAACAATGTGGGTGGGGTGGGTTGAATTGTTGAAAATGGGTCATGGTTGTTTTAATGATGGGGTATTAGGTTGGATGGGAGGTATCTCAAATATTATCTCCTACATGGAAAATAACATTGCATAATGTTCCAATATATACACCATAGTGTTCTACAAAAGCTCATTCAGTAATGGTTTAGCGGGAGATAAATGAGGTGTTGTGTTAGGGGTCGGTCTAAATTCGGGTGTGGGAGATGGATGAGAGTTGGAGGTATTCTATAAATTACTCATATCAGGTATATCCTCCACCTCACTATAGAGTTACACCACTTTCAAAAATTATATATTTCCCTACCCCAACATCATTTCTAAAATAGGTAAATAAATCAATTGTATCTTGATAATATAGTAAAGTGTCATAGAATATATAATGGTGCCAAAATTCAAGGCAATTGTTTTTATTAAATTAGAAAAATGATCATCCCTTTTACACTCTTCTTCTACTACTCATAATAATGAGTGGAATAGTGGATCATATTAATATTCAATCCATGGGGGATGGTCGGAATGATCAAAATCTTACGTTGTTCAATGAAACTCTATGAATCACCCTTGGTGATTTATTAATGGGTCATTTTTTTATGGAGTTTCATGGGTAGTGACACATTCATCTATGTGAGTTTTATATTTTCCAGGTCATGGGTGTTTACATAATTATTTTCCACATTGTTCCATCACTAATATGAATTTTCTTGCAATATAAAATTCTTATATTTGTATTGTTATTTTTTCATCATGAATTCATATTTCTATTTTACTATGCCCAAATTAAAATCATCCAATACGAGGTTCCAAAAATTTATATCCATATTGTACTGAATAGAATAATGATTATTATGAAATTTAATAATGAACTCAAGTGTTAAGAAATGTTAAATAACCTATTGACCATCATGAATATTTTCAATATTAATCATGCAAAATACATATTGAAATATCTGTAAATGATAGTATTTTGATCATAATGAAACAAAAAAATTTATTCTTTTGATCATATTTTTCATTACCAATTCATTTAATCTCTCTTAGATGTGTTTTATTTTTTATTATATAAAAATATGGATGTGTATTTTGTTTAGATCCTTATGCAAGGGTTCACTTGGGAGAGTGTTTTTATACACAAGTTATCATCAGTTTAGGGTTTACATGAAATGTGATCAGGAAGGTTATAAAGGTCTGATCTTACATTTTCTAATATAGAAGAAGGATATATTTTTTTGATTTATCTATAATTTGACTTCATTTTTTGGAGGAGTGACTAAATTATTAAAACCAATGGTTCAAGAATAAATGATCAAATACAGAGTGTCTGATGATTGTTCTTATTGGATGATGTGGATGTTGGGGAAGGTTCATAGTGGATTGGTTTTAAAAATGGGGTATCAAGCTATGGTTTTTTATTGGGTGTGGTAAAGGGGAGTCAAATTGATTAGGGGAGGATAAGGTAATAACATAAAAAGGATAAAGGAAAATAATATATTGATCCAAATAGATAGTATGTGGTTTGGGAGATTTTTTTAATTTCCTGATGAATAAATAAGAGAGTGATGAAATGGAATTACATTCCATAACATTGAGTTTTTTCCTGTATTTTATAATATTTTGATGTATTGAGGTGTGATTTTGGGTCATTATTCTATTATTTCTTTTTCTAAAATAATGAATTTTTTTTAACTTTCTAATATAGACCTTAAACCACAATGTTAGGGCTTCATGCAATTTTAATTTAGCTATAATTGTTAAATTTAAATTCAAATTAGTTATAGTTTTAAAAGAAATTAAATTCAAAGAAATTGAATCTCAATAGTTATTAAATGTTTTATTGGTGTTTTTGTTTGTTTTCTAGCCTTGGATTTATGAAACAAATGGAATACATGATTTTACCTTTTTGATTCCTCAAAATTGATTTCGGGTCCAGTTATGCCATGGGTGAACTCCATTAAAATTTCTTTTTTTGGTTTTACCTTGTGGATTCCTGACCAAGGCAAAGTCAAATGGAATCATGAGCTCTGATTTTTTTTTGTTCTTGTGACTTTCTGGATTTGTGCTCCAAGATCTTTTTCTAAAAATATGTTCTATATAAAATGTATTTGGTTCTGAATAAAGTTACCCAAAAATAACCATCCATAATTACAATATCAAAAAATTTTGATTCACTTTTATACCTAACCCCTTTTAGGTTTTGAGTTTTAAATAATTAATAAATCACACTTTACTAACAAAACCCATAACTTTCCGATCAAATGTAAATTTCTATCACAAAATTAAGGATTCCTTATTTTATAATAAGTCTTTATCATATTCTATAGAATTATATACATGTGAAAACTATATATAAATCTCATACTTTATACACTTATTAATAACCAATATTAAAGGAAACATAAGAAGTGTGAACTAAAATTCCCATTAAGGGGTTGTATACAATAGAAGCTATCATGAAAAAAAAGGAATGATATGAAGGGAATGAATAATAATCAAATCATGTAATATAAATGAAAACATGATCATGTCATATATTCATGAATAACATAATAGTCTATATAATTAAATGGACACCAATAACTTATTCCATGGTAGTGGAATGCATAATTTCGGACATCATATACATACTTAGAAGGCCGCCTGTGAAGATATCATACATAAATGGGTAAGAATTACACCCAATAGATATGGTAGTTTGTCTCATTAGTACTAATTATCTTTTGAGGGGATATGTAATTTTAGGCTTCACCCATCACTAATAAATTTCAATGTATTCATCATAAAAAGGAATGTATAAAAAATTCAATATATAACAAACATGCCATATAAATAAATAAACATCATTATCAAAGTAACTAGTATGTGGAAGGTCGATATTTTCCCAATCGATAAATCAAGTGACTTTATGGGTATACAACCTTCGAAGGGATATTTAATATATTAATTAAATAATTTTAATGCAATACTAGAAAAAAAATATAGTAATAGTGTAACTTATATAAATAATTTCCATGAAATTAAATAATATTAACATAAAGGAGATAAATAAATTTATGCGACACATAAATATTTATAGATAAAATATCTTATACAAACAAATAGAGGTGTGAAGTTTAAATTCCTAATTTAATTTGGAGATTAATAATTGAAATATAATACTAATGTAGATATATAATTTATATTTTTAGAATAAAAATTTTGTAAAATTATAAAATTATTTTGATAAATTATTTGAATCCTTTTCGTAAAAACACTTATATATCATTTCAAAAATCCATTTCAAAGGGAATAAAAGTAGAAATGAAAACAATTAATTTTGAAATAGTTATAAATATTTATTCATCTAAATTAAATGAAATTAACAAAAATAAATGAGGAGTGGGAGATAAATATATTCATAAGTGTAATAAAATTCATTTAATTATTAATCATAAATGAAATATTTACAAACAAATTATAAAGGATATTACTTTAGAAAACCATGATAAAATAATAAGTAAGATTGATAGTTAATATCAAACATCATGGAATGAGAAATCATTCATTTATAGAACATTAAAAAATAATCTTTTCACTCTTTTGTAAAGAATGAATAAAAAATGGTACATGTACTAAATGATAAGTATATTCCTTCTAATAATTTTAAAATAAATTATATTATATAAAAAATAACCTTAAATAATAATTTATATATATATATAATAATATTAAATCAATATAATGAATATGGATATGGAGGAAATTTTTTTTGACTAAAATAAATACAATGTTAGTTTCACTTATAGGAAACTTTTTGGATGTATTGTGAACTAATAGAAATTAAAATGATAAAATTACGAATATAAAACGCATTCATAACCGGATAATATGGAAATAAATTTATTATTTGACAAAAAAGAACATATAATTTCCCTATATATAAAAATAAACTTAAAAAATATATAAATAAAATTGAGATTACGAAAATAAACCCTTAATGATTTTTTCTCATTTGGATCGAAATCCCATGAAATATAGAAGATGAAGTATAACATTAAATATCATGAATATATAGGTAGTAAAAATAAAATATATCACAAGGCTATATATTAACCAAATAAAATAAAATAATTGTATATCACAGAACATATCTCTAAGAAGAAATTTAAGAGGTGGGAATCCCCTAGGAGTTTTGAATTATATGAATACAAATAAAATGAAAGTGATATCATGATATGGACATTTGAATATCATGAAATAAAACATTTTTATTAGATATTAAGAAACTATTGAATTAATTATTACTTATGAAAGAAAAGATGATGTATAATATGAAAAAAGACCTAAATTAATGGAAATTAACATAAATAGCATTTACCTTAAGTGTAATTTTATTTCCTCGTGTTTATTCCTCTAATATGATAGACATTGTTTTATTAAAACATGAATCTATAAATGAATTTTATTATTTTTCATCATTATTGATTTTTTATAATCATTGAAATTGTAACGACCTAGGTTTTAGGAGACATTATTATTATTATTATTATTATTAATTATTTCTACAATCATAAATAATGTTTCTATATTCTTTCAAAATGATTGAAATTTTATTGGAAAATTTTCCATAAAATGTAAAAACCAAACTAAATATACATTATTGAATAATATGGGATGAATAATGATAAATGTATATAAAACTAAGTACTAAATGTTATAGATTATTACTCACCAGAAATAAAGTACATGCATAAAATGAGAAAAAACAATAGGGTGTAGCGGATAAAAAATAATAATTTATTTACCATAAGAAAATATCATGGATCATCTTCAACCTTGATGATCACCAATAACCAAAAAACCTATAATGAGGAAGATCACTATGAAAGGATAGATCATTTTTTAATATATGAAATAATAATTGTGCCTTACGATGTGAGATAATAATGAAAGAATGATTAATATGTCTATATATATTAGGAGAAACTATGGTCATTCAAATATGGTCATTGAAATTATGGTCATCTAAAATATAATCATCCAAATTATGGTCATTGGTCATATAACCTATTGGAAAATTGACTTCGGGTACTGTAAAGTGGTAATTTTAAAATAATATAACTCATAAAGAAATAAATATATGATATAAAAATATTATATATATATATATATATATATATTATTTTCAAACTATGATATTATATATATATAATTCAAATAAATATTTCAACATCAATGGAGGAGAAGAATGTAATGTTTAGAAAAGAATTAATTTATTAATGGTATTTGTTAAAGTGTTTTTAGTATAATTGTAATGTTTATTTTAAAGAACTATTTTTGTTAAGTATTGTATATTTTACCTAAAAAATAAATTGAAATAGTAAAATATTAATTTATATGAATAAATATATTAAATTCACTTAAATAAAAAATCAATATTAAATAATATTGAGAACACATAACTCTTAAAAACACTATTATCAAAGAAAATTATATTAATTTATAATTATTATCATTTGTAAGTTAATTATATAAATTTTATAAATAAAATAATCTTCATTTTTTAATTCACTATTTTAATATTATTTTTATATGAATTTTTTAGATTTTTTAGAAATAATTGATCTTTATTTGAATAGTAAAAATACAAACTTTCACTAAAAACAATTAATTTTATCATAAAAGAGTGAAATGAATGTTTAAGAAACTATTTTAATATAAAAAATTATTATATAGGTAATATAAATCATTTTAAAAAAATATTATTTTGAATTTATAAAGAATATGATTAACATTTCTGATAATCAAGTAATATTTCAAACTAAAAAATATTTTTAGACACTTATTGTAACACCCCAATATTACATAGTATGTTATTTCTTCAAATTAATTCAATAACTTGTGTAACATGCAGCACCGACTCCGAGAACACCACGTCTTACAAAACTAGCTATTTAAATGCAATTATGAATAGTATTATTAGAATTTTGAATATTATATACTCTTTATAATTTTAACATCCATATTATATGTTTCTTAAACTTAATATAAGAACAAATTCATGTTTTTCAAATAAAAGTGGTATTTTTCAAAAAAAAGTGATTTTACAACCTTTTAATGGAGAACCCCATTAAAAAAATTATTCAACACTTTTATATTTTTATTTTATTGTTATTAAATTCTTATTAAGAATTGGAACATAAAAAATTAGTTTGGATAAATTTTTTGTACTTTTCTGATAACTTTAACATTTTGATGAATAGTGAGAAATACTATGTTTTAATTGAAAACACCTTTTTTAATAAAAATAATTTATAGTCTTAAATTATGAATTTGAATAATTTTGAAGTATAATTAGATTATATTTTTTTCATTTAATACAATTTAGGTCATTATAAGTAATTTCATATTTAAATTTGACATAAACACTTTTCAATGTTTTGATAGTTTTTAATTTTTAAAACCCCGCCTTTAAGTTTTGACAATGGGAATTAATTTTAAATTAATTAATGCAACTTATATGTTGTTAATTTGGTAAAATAGAATTAATTTTTTAATTGGTATTATCAAAATTATCAGAGGGTGAATTTCTTGTTTCTTTTAAAACATTCAATTTTTTATAAATAGTGAAAAACATTGTGTTATTGTTTGAACCTGAATTTTTATTTAAATAATTATTTATTTTATTTAAATTTATTTTAAGTCAAAATAGATATATAATACCTATATAAGGTAAATTTAATTCTTTGGAGTCATTTTATA
Source organism: Viscum album (assembly GCA_963277665.1). Classification (NCBI taxonomy): domain Eukaryota; kingdom Viridiplantae; phylum Streptophyta; class Magnoliopsida; order Santalales; family Viscaceae; genus Viscum; species Viscum album. The sequence continues at coordinate 877,948,696 of OY728148.1, read as the reverse complement.
ATAAAATTAGATGTATAAAGTTTAATTGAACTTTTTACCGTCTTTTACCCACCTTCTAGGCACATTAGCAAATTCGCATACAAGTTAATTTTACCGCCGATGTCAGTTGAATTTAAAAAATACAAAAGAAATGGTTGATATCAGTAAGTAAAAATCGATTCAATAAGATGAAAATAATTTTTGGTGAATAGTATGTTTTGACTTTTATTTACCACGGTTAAAAATAAATAGGGTAATTAAAGTTAAAAATGATATATAATTACCTTAAAACAAGTCTAAATTCTATTGGAAAAGTGTAATTCGACCAAAAACAACCTTAGGAATAAAATATGATCCTTTAGATCCACTTTTATTAGATTAGGACATTTATTATTAGTTTATTTAAAGAAGAGTTAAAAGTGTTAAATTCAAGTTTAATAAATAAACCATTTTCAATTTATGGTTATACATAAGATAAATTTAACTATAAATATTCATTAGAAAGATAAATGGATTCCTACACAATTTTATTTTATTTATGATTTTTATACATTAAATAAATTATTTTATTTATGGCACAATGATGATGTAGTAATTAGCTTAATAATGAAATATTAAAATAATTGGTATTATAAATATCCAAATAAATGTAAATTGTCACTTCTCACGAATTCTACTAATTTTATAAGTTAATATTACATGTTATAGTTGATTAGATAAATTTTTTTCTAAGTAATATTGTTGTAATGACTTTCACAAACACAAAATACCCAATGGTATCAAAATTGACATAAATTAATTTTTAAAACAAATACTATATTACTGGTTGATATAATATTCCCAAAAATCTATGGTTCAGCAAAAGGGCTTAAATAATATTTTATATGTAATTAATTAAACACTTTAGTTTCTCTTGGATGTTTATAGTTTGTTTACTAACCATATAGTGTAATAATACAAGAATACACGGTAAAAGTTAAACTATTTTACTAAGAGTTAAATCTAAAAGATAAGGTTAAAATGGTAACATAAACTTGTCTAAAACCAATTGGTTGAGAGGATTCCGACCCATAACCACATAAGTATTGAAATAAATTCATTTTAAACCATAATTAATCGAATATTATTGTATAAGAAATTAATATCTTAATCTTTTCCTAAAGTGACCCTCACCACTCTTATAAAAGGGCACTTCCCCTTCTTTCAAAATCACACCTCCAAATCCATTTGGCCTAGACAACCCCAAACCAAATATCCTACAATATTCTTTAAAATCAACTTATATTCATTAATTTGATCATAAATCTATCCTTATGAGCCCATTTGATCAACTCAAAAGGAAACACCCGAAGAAGAGTAAATAATTTCACCACCCTCTTTCAAGTTCTTTTCTTCTTCCACTTCCTCTTTATTTGTTGTTTCCATACCAAAATTATAACTCAATTACCTCTTACATACTTTGATGTTATTATAAATATGTTAAATCCATATTCATTATTCTATCCATCCTTTAAATGACAAAGTCTCCATACGTATATACATATGGCCTACTGTCTCCACGTCGTGGTGTAGTTTGTTATTCAAATACTTCATTATTTGGATGGGTATAATAATGAGTATAACTAATGTAAATAATAAATATAACATTTTATTGATTAAGTATATATTATATACCATTCAATTACATATGATTTCACCAACAATATAATTATGTTGTCTTTCATGCGTATGTACGGATTACCGTCTCCATAACGCGATGAAATTCATTCCCACGTTCTCCATTAAACGATGATTATAAAAATAAATATTATTATTAAGTATGTAATATATGAAATAATAATGTGACTTGATATATATATATATGTACTTACATATATCTTATTCACTTACTTCTATTCAATACGATACGAAAACGGAAACAGCATTTATGCGTACGTACGGCCTACCATCTCAATAAACGGTGCCTTCCATTTCATATATATATCTATTATAAATATTTATATTCTAAATATATATGATAAATAAATCAATTTTTATATTATGGAAGTATTTAAATAATTATCTAAATGATACGATCAAGAATAATAAGTTGAAACACCTACGATAAGGAAAGCAATTATTACCCAAAATGTTAATTTAACATGGAAATCATTATTAAATGGGTAGTATAAAGTCATAAATGATTCATGTATGATATAATAAATATGAATATGGGTCTGTTATAATTTTATAACATACTATGATCATTATACATTAGGATAAATGTACCCTCGACCAAAATAAAGTGCAAGGTAAGGGTTAATTTCACAATCTCTTTATTATCTGAGGTTGTTTTTACGTAAGTATCTACTGGGACATATTTATTATCCATGTCCATGTTACATAAAAGAGTTTTCAAAGTTATTCTTTTAAAAGGACTTTTTTACTAAAACATCATTTTAAATGTTTTAAATATCTATTCTTCTAAACATATCTCATTAATGTCTGTGTTTTCAAAATGGTTTTAATGATTTATTTATTGGACATAAATGTTTTGAAATGTTAATTACTTTCAAAAGTTTCAAAGTTGTATGAGAAACTCTAATAAAACTATCTTTTTAATTAAATTTTTTATAAATTAGGTTACTTCTAATTGACTTCATGAAAAAGGGATATTTCTCTCAAAGATTTTTACTGATCATTTTCAACTATGTCAACATCCTTTACGGGATATTATTCTTGATCGTGGTTGTTTTATTATGATACAAATATTCCATATTGTATTGAAGTTTTTTTGAAATGCATGACTGTGGATGTTTTGTTTTTATACCATTCATGGTTTATGGAGAATGTATTGACATTTTATATGCTAGTTTTAATATGAATATTTATGTTATGTTTAATCCTTTTCATATAAGGAATGTGTTGGAATTATTAAGTGATGGGTGGAGATTGTTATAGCTTCTTAATGCATCGGTAGGTCTCATGAGACAAACAAGTGTCTTAGAACAAGGCTTTGACAAAATCTTATTTGTAGTCTGGCCACACAACCTTGACTATGTGGTTATGAAGTCTGGTATTATGCATTCCATCAATATGAAATTATAAATTGATATTAAATGTGATTATTCAACTATTAGAACATCCATGTGAATAAGTAAATGGAATTATTTGATTTATCTTTCTCGTATTATATTGAATTTATGTTTAAAAGGCTTTTGTTTTAGTTTAATACATTACCTTAAAAAAATTTTATTTGTGAAATTTTCTTCTATATTGTTATCCTTACTGAGAATTTGAGATCACCCCTTTCTTATGTTTTATTTTCCCAAGATTCCAAGAAGTGCATTATGGTTCATAAGCAGGGTTAAGCTAGGGGATTAATGGAGTTCTTAAAGGATCATGTATATTGTGTTTTATTTTCTAATTTGTAATGTAACATTCATTTATGTAATATATTTACCAAGACCTCTAAACTAATCAGTCTTTAGGGACTTGATTCCTTGTAATCATTCAACTGTATTAAAATAATTCACCGACTCTGGGCTTCTGGGGTCAGGGCATTATAGTTGGTATCTTAGAAAGTTTAGTAAAACCCTTGGAAACTAGATTTAGAAAAACTATGATTAAAGAACATTTTCCTAAGATAGAATTTGAGTATTAGTATTAAAGAACATCCTATAATTTCAGTAATATATAAATTTTGTGTATTTTCCAAAAATACATCCCTATCTAGATATGATCAGGTAGAGGTAGATCTAGCACAAATGAACCTATGAGTAAAAACAATGATGAGGAGTTTCCGTCTTGACTCGGAGTATCCTAGTATATTACAATGAGCCTTACTGCACTCTTGGTTACGACACTCCAGGGGGATATGCTTAGGATAATTCACATTTTCATTACAAGCCAATATGAATGATTTAAAAGTATATACTTCCTTAAAGAAAACATTTTAATCTTATAGATTATATGCATAATCTATTCAATTTATGTTAGGTATTTCACTTGTTTGGAATTATTCATTGAAATTCATAAACAAACCTATTGTATGTCATTGTTCTGAAATGGAACCTAATGGAAGGAATGTGAATTCCAGCAATATGAATGATCGAAAGATTAAGAAGATTAATATATTTCATGGTATTAAGAAAATATTTAAAAGGTAAATAGTCTCCCATGTATTCTTATCATATGAAGAAGTAGTATCATGTGTTAATAAAATAAGTAAATAATTCTCTAAGCCCTATGGCTTTGAATTGAAACAAGAGAAGAAAAGGATGGAGGAGAGAAATATGGTTAAAGGGAAGAGGGGAAAGAAGGATTTTTCCATATGTTATAACTGTGGAAATAATCACCTTGTTAAATGCTTGGAGGGAATGGGAGTTTGTTATAAGCATGGAGAAAAAGGACTCCAAGTACGTGATTTCAAGTGTAAGAAAAAGATTCCAAATATACAACACTTCATCTGCAAGGAGTTGTGATACTACGCGAATCAATGTCCAAATCATCAGAGTATACCCCAAATGATGATATTGAATAATAATCAAGTTATGATACTGCCAAAGATGAAGTGGAATGATTAGATTTCATATGTTGTTATTATAGTATTGTTTCATTTAGGTATTGTATTAATGATGTACATGTTATAATAATTATAGAGTATATAAGTATTGTACTATTGTAATATTTCATTAAGGACTTGAGTGTGTGTAGAACCAAGATAAATGACTCAATAACAGGTAAATTGTTTTGGAAAATATATGGTTGAAATAAAAATAAACCATAATATGGTTCTGATACTGAGGTAGTGATTTTTGAATAATATATGATTGATTTGGATAAATTATGTTTCATTTTATTGACTTCCTTCAAATTGATTAATTATTTTTATATTCCATCATTTTTGGAGTTTACAACATTTTTGGATAGTTTTAGTATATCTATTATTCTTTAAGGAATAAGGGAGCATGAATGTAAACAATAATGTTTTATGGTAATTCAGGGTGTTACAATGTTTTAAAAGAATACATGATTAAGTTATTAACATATTATTACATGGAAAAAAGAATCTTCATTATGTTTGTAAAGACCTAGAAATTTCAAGGAAATTTATTTTTCTTAATTTCTTTGTAATTTTACGAGTACGCAGTTTCTAACAGCACCTGATTCCGAGGCCCGGTGTGCCCGGAATCAATTTATGAAGTTTTGCTTGGGGATGTTCAGTGAAAGAACGAGCGGGTTTTTCTATCTTTTGAATTAGTGCTCGGAATTGAAATATGAGGGCACCGATGAACTCGCAGCGCCAATAATTACATAAGGGGACCTTTACCGCAGTTGCGTTTGAAGTGGGTTGAGAATTTTTATTTTGGAGTTTAGTTAAGAAGTTAAATAAATTTGTTGAAACAAATTTTTATTTAAGGAAGTTAAATCCTCCCATGTGTGGATATATGAGAGGTGGGGCCCACACGATGCCCAACCTGTCATCTTCCCATAACTCTCTCTGATCCCCTTTAACATCCCTTCAATTTAATGTGACAACTCCTTAAATAAAGAGACCATCTCTCTCCCACATTAATGGTTCCAACACTTTAATTAATTAAGTGTTTTGAATTTGAAAAGGCATGGCATGTTTATTAATAAGGGAAGCCTCTCTTTAATATGGGTTGGAAAAATATTTTGGAGAAACTAGAGGAACCTTTGGAGAATTCGAAAGAAATGTGTTTTTCTCCCAACGAAGTGCACCTTCGACAAAGAACGCTCTACGGTTCGAAAAACACGAAGTCACCGACAACGTGCCTTTCCTTATTCTTCCTCCGCATCAAAGAAGAAGACACCACCACGGGGGAACATCACCAAAAACAACATTATTTCTTCCTCCGATGTCGACAGGATCGATATTGTTCTTCCACGATGCCATTCTATCGCGAAGCTTTCCACTTTAAATAGCCCGACGACATGAAATGTTATAATCGAGGTAGGGGTTGTTATGTTCAGATTTTAATATCGTTCTTCATCATTCTTCAATTGTTGAGTTTCGTTTGGCTGCTTGATACCATCATGATGAGGAAGGGCTTGGACCACACAAACACGGTCTAACCCTTCCTCAGTCGTTTGTTGATTATGGATGATGGAGTCGGACTGCAAAGAACCGGCTGGCATCGGGCCGATCATGGGTGGATCATCAATGCTTGGTTGTCGGATCACCGCAAAGGCGAGGCACCATCATGCCACGCGAAGTAGAGCCGGACCGCGGCCTTGCCGAGCGGCGGTGGAAGGGCGTGGCGCCGTCGCGCCGCCCCGGAGCTACAAGGGGTCGCGACCGGGGCGGGCCACGGTGGTGGGGCGCGGCACCGTCACGCCGCGCCAGTCGAACAGTGGCACGGCCTAAGGCCACAGTGGACTTCAAAGGGGCGGCCAGCTATGCTGGCCGCCGGAACCACCTACAGTTCGGACCTGAGGGGGCATCACGGTTACACAAAGGTCGGCCATCACGGTCGGCCGTTTCGAAGAAATCAGGGAGTGTAACCCCCCCCCCCCCCCGACCTGCTACTAGGGTGGACCCCACTGGGTCCGCCGTTTCCAGAAAAAGGGGTGCGTCCCGCTCGGCCAGCGCTGAGCCATGGCTGGCTTCTGAGCCGGGCTGCAGGCCGCATGAGCTGGGCCGCCCGCGCCGAGCCGGGCCGCCCGCGTCGGGCCGGGCCACCATGCCGGGTCGGGCCGCCAGCGCCGGGACGGGCCTCCAGCACTGGGTCAGGCTAGGCCGCGCCAGCCGAGACAGGCCAAGTCACGCCAACCGGGTTGGGCCGATCCCAACTGGGTCGGACCCAGAATCAGGTCGGGTTGCCCGGTTTGGGCCGACCTAGGGGGTATTGGGCCGGGTCGGACTGGGCCCAGACCCCCTATTTTCGGACCATCTTCACTTAAACGCCCATAACTTGAGTTGTGGACCTCCGATTGATGCGCCGTCAGTTGCATAGGATTTCATGGATCAAGACGGTCGTTTAGGAATATTACACTCAAGGTTTAGGCATAGTATGTAAATGTTCTGGTTGGTTCGAACTTGAAACCAATCGGGCCCTCGGAGCGGAAACACTTATAACTTGAGCTTCGGACGTCCGATTGACGTGCCGCTGAATTTTTTGGATTCCTTTTGATGAGAAGGTTCTTTTGGAATACTTAACTTGATTTTTGGACACAGTTGGAGTGTGACCTGGTTGGGTTGTACCCGAAATCCAATCGGGCCCCTCGAACGGAAAAGCCAATAACTCTCAGACCGGACGTCCGTTTGACAAACCGTTAGCAGCGTTGGTAATCTCATTGAGAAACGGTTTGTTTGAGTATACCCATGAGAGTTAGGGGTACTGTTGAGATATGGTCAGGTTGGTTTGTACACGAATCCAACTGGGGCCCTGGAACAGAAATGCTAATAACTCACAGACTGGGCGTCCGATTGACGTGTCGTCTGTTGAGTTGAGACCCCTATGACGAGGCGGTCCTTTGTGATACTTCTTCATGGGACTTGTGATACTTGGAAGTAACGACCAGTAGCTCATGGAGTGGACCCTGTCAGAGATGATCGTACGGAGTGCAGAGACTGAGTAGCTGTAGACCTGACGACTTCATGACCGATTTGACTCGTAGTGATTCGGTTAGCCCAGTGGGCGGGGCTCCTGGTATTCGACGACAGACCCACGGTGGACGGAGCACCCGGTAGTTGGCAGAAGACCCGTAGTACTCGATAGGAGAAGTATCTCTGTATGCTATTAGGGACAGCGCCCAGTATTCGGTAGAAGACCCTCAGCGGACGGAGCACCTGGTAGTTGGCAGCAGACCCGCAGTACTCGACAGGAGGAGTACCTCATCAGTCTAAGGTTAGTGAGTAGCGCATTGGAGTCGTGACAGGACCACTGTACTCGACAGATGAGGAGTCTCTCAAGCAGTTGTGGTTTCGATAAGGAAAATCCTAGTTTGAGCTAAGTAAATGACCTTAGTGTCTACCTCTGGATTGAGATGAGTAACTTGATAACTTTGGTATATGAATGGGCATATACATAAGTAGTGGTTATCCGTTTATTTCTTAACCTTTTTGGTTCCTCCTGATTGAGATGGGTTACTTGATAACTTAGGTATAAGTATGGGCTTATACCGAAGTAGGGGTTTTCTGTTGAGATCCTTCTTGTGGTTATCCTTGTTGAATTTAGTGAGACCTTGAGGGTTTCGAGGTCCCTACTGAGTATCTTTATACTCACCCCTTCACGGGCTATGCCCGCACCTCGTTGTGTTGGATGTAGATGACGGATAGCACTGACAGAGACCGAGAGTACGAGGATTGGACGGTACCCGGAGGTGGACCTCACGACGAGTCAGTACCGGGAGGTGGACCTCATAACGAGTCAGTACCCAGAGGTGGAATTCATGATGATACGGTACTCGGAAGAGGTTGGTGGAGAGAGCATTGAAGAGGTTATCTGTACCTACCCTTCAGGTAGGATCTGAGGTGGACGACCCAGGAGCTGCTTCTATCTTCCAGCTATTTGTCTTTTTTGTTGTACTTTCGTTCAGTTGTAGCTGTATATTTTCAGTTGGGTTTGTATTCTGGCCAATTTACTTTTCAGCACTATCTTTTGTACTTGTGTATTACTTCCGCTTGTACTCTGGTTGGATGTGTTTATGTTTTATAAAGGAAATGTCTTCCCAGTTATCAGGATTTACGCCTTTGGTGCTAGTCGCCAGCCCGGAGCCTATGGAAGGAGAGATTGTGGTAGTCACGGAACAAGCCCCGAGGACAGGTTGCGACAATCTTTACCTTACTTATATATTTTGGACTGTGAATTTGGACAGAATTATTTTGGATAAGTCTAATGTTTGGAATGTATTCTGTTTTAAATTGTATACTATTATTATGGTTAAATCAATTCATAATATTATTTTTTGGATTGTGATAAAAAGGACAACCTCGAGGTCGGGCGACAACCCGTCGCGTCCGGTAAGGCCGAGAGACTTGAACCCACGACTGAAGGGCGATAAGGGTGGATCTCCTACCACTGGAATACATGATTTCCTAGTTTTTATAATATAGTTTTTTTAAATATTATGACAAATGAATTATAATTTCATTATTTTTAGGACCTTATATGATTAGGATAAATATAATATTTTTGAATTCTATTATCTTTTGGAGTGAAAGATGAGTTTGGGGTGGGAATTAGTTGAAGGATGAAACTCTACTTGTCAAGTATATTTTGTCTCTTATTATATGAATAAATTAATTGATAAACTTTTGGGAAGAGATCTTAAAACCAGAAATGTGTTCTCCTAATACCTTTTGTTTTGTTGAACCAATGATATTTTAAATCATCGTAGATTGATGGATTTGAGACCCTCAATTTCACAATTGATTGTGATTGATGACCTCAATCACTCCCTATAAATATTTATGTTTTCCCTCCAATTATGTATCTTTAATTTCCACCAATGTTCTCCTAGTCGAGATCATAATTTGGTGGTGACTTTTTCATTTCCTTTTCCCTCTTATTAAGACTAAATTTAATTAACCCAATTTCTGATGTGGGTTTTCCACAAAGGTATTTTTCTATTTTTAACATTTTTTTTCCAATAACAATTTCAAATTTTGGGGACACAATTTATTGAAGGAGGGTAGAATATAACACCCCAAGATTACATAGTATGTTATTTCTTCAAAGTAATTCAATAACTTGCGCTACATGCAGCATCGAGTTCGAGCACACCATGACTTACCAAACTAGTTGTTCAATACCATTTATAAATAGTGTTATTTTTATTTTGAATCTTATATAATCTATATAATTTTAATATACATATTATGTGTTTCTTATACACGATATAATAACAAATTCATTTTTTTCAGATAAAAGATGTATTTTTTAAAAAATGCAATTTTACCACCTTTTAATAAAGAACACCATTTAAAAAAAATATTTGACACTTTTATATTTTAATTTTAATTATATTAAATTATTATTTAGAATTGGTACAAAAAAATTTAGTTTGGAAAAATTTTTTGGACTTTTCTGATTACTTTCACATTTTAATGAATAGTGAAAATGCTATGTTTTAATTGAAAACATCTTTTTTAATCAAAATAATTTATTGTGTTAATTTATGAATTTGAATTATTTTGAAGTATAATTAGATTATATTTTTATCATTTAATACAATGTAGGTAATTATAAGTAATTTCACATTTAAATTTGACATAAACACATGTCAATATTTTGATAGTTTTTACTTTTTACAAACCTTCTTTCTGGTTTTTGACAACTGGAATTAATTTTAAATTAATTAATTCAACTTCTATGTTTTGAATTTGGTAAAATAGAATTCATTTTCTAATTTTTAATATCAAAATTACCTTGCCGGGAATTTTTGGTATTTTTCTGAAAACATTCAATTTTTTATGAATAGTGAAAAACACCACGTTATTGTTTAAACCTGACTTTTTATTTAAATAATTATTTATTTTATTTAAATTTATTTTAAGTAAAAATAGATATATAATACCTATATAAGTTCAATTTAATTCATTAGATTCATTTTATAATAAAATTAGATGTGTAAATTTTTATTGAAATTTCTACTGTCTTTTACCAACCTTCCAGGCACATTAGCAAATTTTCATAAAACATAATTTTACCACTTATATGAGTTGAATTTAAAAAATATGAGAGACACAGTTGAAATCCGTATGTATAATGTGATTCAATAAGATTAAAATAATTTTTGGTGAATATTAACTTTTGACTTTTATTTACCACGCTTAAAATTAATCAATGTAATAAAATGTAAAAATGATATTATAATTACCCTAAAAAATGTTTTAATTCTATTGGATAAGTTTTATTCAACCGAAAACAACATTAAGAATAAAATATGATCCTTTAGGTCCATTTTTATTAGATTAGAACATTTATTATTATTTTATTTAAAGAAGAGTTGAAAGTGTTAAATTCAAAGTTTAATAACTAAACCATTTTTAATATAGTGTTATACATAAGATAAATTCAACTATAAATATTCATTATAAATATAAAAATATTTCCTACAGATTTTTATTTTATTTATAATCTTTAAACATTAAATAAATTTATTTATTTATGACATAATAATGATGTAGTAATTACCATAACAATTAAATATTAAAATAATTGATAATATAAATATCCAAATAAATGTTAATTGAGACTTCTACTGAATTAACATAATTTTATAGGTTAATATGAAATTTTGGAGTTTATTAGAAATATTTTTTTCTATGTAATAAGGTTTTTATGACTTTCACAAAAACAATATACCAAATAGTGTCAAAATTGGCATAAATTAATTTTTAAAACAAATACTATATTATTGGTTGACATAACATTCCCAAAAATATATGGTTTGGAAAAAATGATTATATAATATTAAATATGTCCTTAATAAACCACTTTAGGTTCTTTGGGACGTTTATAATAGGTTTATTAACTATATAGTGTAAGAATACAAGAAGACACTGTAAAAGTTAAACTATTTCACTAAGAGTTAAATCTAAATTATAAGGTTAAAATGGTAACCTAAACTTGTCTAAAACCTATTGGTTTAGAGGATTTAGACCCAAAACCACTTAAGGCTAGAAATAAATTCTTTTGGATCCATTATAAAGCGAATATTAACGTATAATAAATTAATATTTTAATCTTTTCCTAAAGTGACCCTCACCCCTCTTATAAAAGGGAACTTCCCCTTCTCTCAAAATCACACCTCCAAAGCCATTTGGCTCAGCCAAAACCTTAGCAAATATACTTAAATATTCCCTCACATCAACCTATAGTCCTTAATTTTATCATAAATCCAACCTAAGGATCCCTTTTGATCAAAACGAAAGGAAACGCCCGAAGAATATGTAATAATTTCACCACCCTCTTTCAAGTTCATTTTTTCTTCCACTTCTTATTTATTTGTTGTTTCCATACCAAAATAATAAATTAGGTACGTCATTCATACTATGATGTTATTATAAATATGTTACATCTATATTTTTTATTCTATCTATCTTCTAAATGACCAATTCACCATATATACGTACGTACGGCTTACCGTCTCCACATCGTGGTGCAGTTTTTTATTCAAAAACATCATTATTTGGATGCATATAATAATGAGTCAAACTGATGTAAATAATAAATATAAAATGTTAATGATTCTGTATATATGATATACCAACCAATTACATATTATTTCACCATAAATATAATTATATTTTCACTCGTGCGTACGTACAAATTACCGTCTCCACGATGCGATGAGATTCATTCACACGTTCACCATTCAATGATGGCTATAAAAATATATATTATTAATAAGTATTTAATATATGATATAATAATATGACTAGAGATATTTGTATGTGGGGGGTGGGGGAACTTACTTATATCGTATTCACTTACTTCTATTCAATATGATATGAAAACTGAAACAACATTTATGCGTATATACGACATACCGTCTCCATAAATAGTGTCTTCCATTTCATATATCTATATATTATAAATATTTATATTTTAAATATATATGATATATATATCAAGGTGTATATTCTGGAATTATTTAAATCCTAATCTAAATGATATGATCGAAAATAATATGTTAAAACGCATACGATAAAGAAAGCGATTATTACCCAAAATTTTAATTTAACATAAAAATAATTATTAAATGGATAGAATAAAGTCATAAAGGAATCATCTATGACATAATAAATATTAATATGGTTTCGGTATAATTTAATAACATACTATGGTCATTATATAAGATTTTAAACATACCCTCGATAAAAGGAAAGTGCAAGTAAGGGTTAATTTCACAATATCTTAATTATCCAAGGTTGTTTTTACTTAAGTATCTACTAGGAAATATTTATTATCCAATATACATGTTTCATAAAATAGTCTTAAAATGTATTATTTTAAAGGGTCATTTTTACTAAAACATAATTTTAAATTGTGTAAAGATCTATTCTTCTAAACCTTTCTCATTAATGTCTATGTTTTTAGAATGGTTTTAAAAATTTATTTATATGGACATGAATGTTTTAAATTATTAATTCCTTTATAAAGTTTCAAAGTGGTATGGGACACTTTGATTAAAAACTATCATTTAAATAACTTCCTATATAAATTATGTGACTTTTAAATGATTTCACGAAAAAGGGATATTTCTCTCAAAGATTTTAACGGATCATTTTCGACTATGTCAACATCCTTTACAGGATATTATTCATGATTGTGGTTGATTTATTATGATACAAATATTACATATTGTATTGAATGTATTGTGATATGTTTGACTATGGATGTGTTATTTTTATACCATTCATGGTTTATGGATATACTATTGACATTTTATATGCAAGTTTTAATATGAATGTTTATGTTATATTTAAACCTTTTCATTTGAGTAATGAGTTATACTTAGTAAGTGATGGGTGGAGCCCGCTTTAGCTCTTCAATGTATCGGTAGGTCTCATGAGACAAACTAGTGTCTTGGAACAAGGCCTGGACAAAATCTTATTTGTAGTCTGGGGACAAGGCCTTGACTATGTGTTTTTGAAGTCTGATATTATGCATTACATCATTATAAAATTAGCTATTGATATTACATGTGATTATTAGACTAGTAGAATATCCAAGTGAATATGTAAATGGAATTATTTGATTTATCTATTCCATATTATGCTTAATTTTAAGTTTAAAATGCTTTTTATTTATTTTTATAAATTACCTTAAATGTTTATGTTTATTTCTGAAAGTTTCTACTATATTGTTATCCTTACTGAGCATTTGAGATCACCCCTTTCTTATTTTTTATTTTCCCAGGATTCCAGGAAGTGTATTATGATTGATAAGTTGGGTTATGCTAGGGGATTAATTGCATTATCAAAGGACCTTTTATGTTGTGTTTTATTTTCTAATGATTAATGTAACGTTCATGTATATAATCTGTTTTATAATATGGCTAAACTAATCGGTCTTTTAGGACTTGATTCCTTGTAATCATTCCAATGTATTAAAATAATACACTGACTCTGGGCTTGGGCGTTACACTTATAATAACAATTAGTCTTTTTCAATTATAGAAATTAAATATAATAAAATTTATTTTCTATTTCAGTTAAAATTTTAAATATTAAATAATAGGTTCAATTTCATTTTAGGCGTAGAGGTAATATTAGATAGATTGGTGTTAATTACAACTATAATGGTAAAAAAATAATAGTTTTATTAATATACTGTAATTTTTTCTTAAATCAATATAATTGATATATTTTAAATTGTTAATATAATATTAAATTTAAATATATATATATATATATATATATATATTAACACTCATTTAATTGTTAATCAATAGACAATATGATTAAGAAACTGTAATAGTTAAAAATTCATTTCTTTACTAAAATTCCTCTTCTACACATTACCTTTTGTAATTTAAAAATTAATATTATAATATTTATAAATTTACGGGATTAAAAATATGTTAATGTTAGCTTTAACACACCATATTTTTTTAATATGGGTTATTTTAATGTTTTTAATAAAAACATAATATCATTTAGTTAAAAATAGTTACATTGTTTAAAATTAAAAAATTGTAATGTAAAAAATTGTAAAAGACCTGAAAATTTTTTATATCATTTTTGGAATATATTTTTTTAGAATTTATTAATCAAATTTCACTATACAATACATTATTATGAATTTATAGAGTCATTTACCATTGAATAGTGTAGTGATATCATAGTATGGTAAATGGTATTCCCAAAAAGTGACATTTTCATCATTTTTATGGCAGTCACTTACACCCATACAGGGTTATAGTTACCACTCTAATTCCCCATTAAATTATACCCAAAGAATTTCACCTAGAACCTATTTTCTCATAAATAATCCCTTTGTCTCTATAATTCATCTTAAGTCCTTCACTTCCATGGAAATATATAACAGAACATCAAGTTGCCAGTGTGAGTATTACCTTTTTCGTAACCTTTAATCCTTAATATTTCTATTCCAAATCTGTTATATGAATAAAAAAATAATTAAATATATATAATTATTATACTATTATGTCATTGTATTAATGGAATAATCATTATTTATTCATGTCAATCACTATGAAAAAAACAGTGTCGTTAGTGTGTTGTTGTGACTACATCCTCCACAAAGAGACGTATTCCATTTTTCATAAAAGTTATTAATTGATGATAAAAATGATTTATTGAATAATAAATATGATATATATATTATTAAATTTATTCTAAAATTTTGATTTATCATTTTCCTTTATCCCTCTCATTCATTAGGAAATGACAACATTAATCTCTTAAACATACAAACTATCACCTCAATGAATAATGTATTTCATTTTTCATCACCACCCATAATGATTATATTAAAAATACAATTAATATATAAAAAATATTTACATAAAATTATTAATATTTTGAAAATTATGAAACTTTTTTACAATTATTTTGGCCAATGTCAACATACATAAGAAATTACAGGAAAATTGATTGAACATCCACAAGTATCTAATACATGCAAGAAAACTATATAAAAATATGCAAAACATGATGAAAAATGATCTTTATTAAATTAAATAATGATTAAAAATTCTCATAATATGTTTAATAATAATCATATTTCAATTATTCATGACATTAGGCATGGGTGAAAAATACATCTGGAATAATGTAAGGCATATGTATCAATTCTTCTTCATTGAGAAATGTTTAATGTTTTTTAAAAAATACTTATTTATATAGTTTATATAACTCCCAGTAATTTATCTTTGAATAATAAATTACACAATTCAAGTGATTTAAATATCCCTATTATTTTCTATCTTCTAATGACATTTGATTAAAAAATACCTAAACTTATAATTGTTTCATCTCAAAATTTCCTTCTTTCAGAAAAATTTTATTTTATTCATATAATTTATAATAAATGGTGTGTATGATTATAATTGGAAAATTAATAAAATTTATTATATAAATTATTTGTATTTTAACTAAAATTTTATGTTATATCTCTATTTAATAGGGTTTTTATTATGTAAAGGTTTCATGTTTCAATTTCCACCCATTGAGACACATTTATTACTATACATTGTGATTTAAATAGAATGGTACACATAATTCCCCTTAATGTTTTTGAAACATGTAAATCTTATATTACATGATATTAAATGTTCTGTTTAATTTTTTCTCTATCTTGAGGTTTGATTCTAAATTTTGAATTGTTGTAATGTTTTTCATCTCAATATCCTCCCTTTGAGACATGTTAAATTTAATGCATTATGAATCCTTTTGTATATTGTAAATTTGATTTACTAAGACATGATTTTTTTATAAATTATTTATTTTTAATTAATTGAATATACTAATCCAAATCATGTTATATTATTTAAATTTTCATTGACTCAAGTGTTAGCTCGGTTGTAAGGTATCTTCTATACATCCTTCATGACTTGTCTATTATAAGTTCTCTTTCATTTTATCCATTTTATGAAATATTATTCTAATTTAACACTTTTATTTTTTTTATATTTCTCCATTAAATATATACCTATTTATATATCCCTTTCATTTATGGGGTTATACATGTTTGTAGTTCTATTTGAAAATCCCACTTTTAAATAAACCCAATTTAAAGGCACATTCCTATTTATTGACTGATGTTGATCTCACCCACCAATTGTTTTTTTAAAAAAATGAATATATTCTAAAAACCCAAATTATTTTATTTATAATCCTATTTTTTCAATTGTTTTTTTATTGAAAATAATAAGGTATTTCTTTTTTAAAATTATCCTTCAGCTATTTCATAACATCTCTATCAAAGTGGTTCATTTTTAATTAGTCTTCTATATATATTTCTCATAAAATATTGAAATTAAAATCCATGTTCATAATTTTTTCCATTTTTAATATATTAGTGTTTAATAACTTTTTTAAATATTTATGATTTATCCTTTTGTTATACTGTAAGTCAAGATTACAAAAATCATTTCTATATCATGGATTTTATCATGTTTATGGTTTATGTATGGTTTATTTTCCTCATGTGGTTCACATATATATGTTTTTTATATATTTCAAGGGTGAGAGAAAAATTATATATCCCTCTAATGAATTAGATAAAACATTATATCTCATTATATGTTATATATTGGATTATGAATTGAACATAAATCCACCCTGGGACGTTGTCCACATTGTGATGATGGTCTTGAGAGTTACCAATGACTTATGTTTATAATATCATGTTTTAAGTTATTTCCACATTATTTTAATCCTATTAAATTATTTAATTATTCCATTACTACATGATTATGATCATCCTCTTTATGATCTCATGGTATTCCTCTTGAATATCATGTTATTCCTTATTTTCATTCTTATTCCCTTGATATTATTTATAAATCAACCTTATCTTATATATTTTATGAAATATATCCTATATGGTTTCATAATATCATTAGTAATTTGTTGAATAATGTGGAGTTTTATATAATGATCATTTTTATGTTTAATTTGAGGTGTTTGAATGTATAATCTTACAAATACACTATACCTATAGATCATTAGTATAATAACCCTTCTATTTATTAAAAATTAATACATGATTTAATTACATTATGTTACACTTAATAAAACCTAAAGGATAGATAATTATAGTTTCATTGGGAATTAGGTATATTTCATTACAACTTTAAACATGAATTACAAACTATTTATTGAAAACATATTTAACAAACTTTATCTTAAAATATAATTTGGTAACATGGGGAAATACATATGAAATGGGTGATATATAAAGCCCAGTAAGGGAATAAACATGTAATAACATGAATATAATAGTATATGTTAGATAAGGCATATCAATCAGTAATAAAGTAACATGAATAATATGGGATGATATAGTATGTTAATCATAACAAGGTAAATGTGGAAACAACTTAAAACATTGCATCATAAACATAGGACAAGGATAACCCTCCAAGAATTAATGCTGGAAAAAGTACCATAAAGGAATTAGGTAAAACCTTTCCTCAAAAAAAAGTATCATGATATTAAACATTAACTAATGTATTGTAGTGCTATATAATTTTGAGCACACCTGTCACATTCATTTTATTATCTTGCTTAAGTGTGCCACATATATCATAAAACAAGGATTCATTCATAATCATAACTTATTCCACGATTAAGTAGTGTGTAATAAATTCATATAATTCCTAAATCAAAATGTATATGTTTATAAAATTGAACACCCTTTATATAAAATGGGTATGTTATTCACTCAATAATTGGTTTGGAATTGAAATCATAGTGAAAATTTGGTAGCATAATGGAGTCACTTAAAAGATAATAAAATCGATTGATGAAAGATAAATGGGTCTATTAACAATTTTAAATAGATTTTATACTATTATTTACATTTAAGTACATTTCCACACATATATAAATAAAAAATAAGGCATACTATAATAAATAATCTTTAATAAAAAGATAAATGAAATGATGCTTACTGAATTTCGGCATGGTAACGGGTGTACATGAGAGGGATTAATGAGAGAAAAAGGGTTCTATTATCATTTAGACATAACAAGGAAAGTACAGTTGAGTTTCTAAATGATATAACATGAATATTAATTTGAAATAAAATGGCATAATAGGATAAATAATCTTTGTTAAAAATGATAAAGGAATGTACCCTTATGTGAATGTGTGGCTCTCAAATCATGAAAATGGGGTTCTTGAGAGATTAGGGTACATTGAAAGGATTAATCATAAATTTATGGTATAGTAAATATTTTATCAAAGAATTTTTAGTGAATATAAGTGCAAGCATGGGTGGGTTTATATAAGAAATTATTGGGGAATTCTTTAATATTTCAAAAATGTTGGTTTTAGACTATATATAATAAAATATTTAAAACCAATAACCTTTCTATGGTTTTTTCCCAGGGTTTTTTCTAAAGTGGGGACGTTAAAATTATTTTATTAGGAAATATTCTGAACATATAAATATAATTCACTTGATTATGGGTAGGTGAGTCACACTTTTAAACAAATCAATTTAAAACTCTATAATATATTAACTGTTTAGGAGGGTTCATAAGGGCTTAATAAAATTAATAAACTAAACTTAAAATCACATTATTTTAAGTTGAAAACATATATTTTCCTTATTAAGCCCATTAAATTATTTATTACATCATTTTCTAGGTCATTATGATGTCATAAAACACATAGTATATTTATATAATATTTAATATTTACCTGAAAAATCGATTGTCTTAAGGAATTATGAAAAATTCACCGTTGGATAATTTTAAAATTATTATTCCAAAAATAATATTCATTTTATATAAATAATTTTTAACTATTTTCATTTTCACTTTTAAAATAATATTTTACATTTATTGAAAAATGTTGAGTTGTTTATAGTAATAATTTTTTAACCCTTATAAAAAGTACATTTCACATTATAAAAATTATATCACCATTTATAATTAATAAAAATTATTTGATAATAACATTTTATTAAATAATATTTATTTATAATATTCATTAATTCGTCAAAATATATTCCTTAATTTAATTTGAATATTTCTTAAAAATACAATTTGTTTTTAATTGAATCAAAATCAAAATAATTAAAATAGTAACAAAAAAATTAAAATAAATTCATTATTCTATAAAATATAAATATTCATTTATTATTTTCTTGATACATATCCATTTATTACATTGGTGTATTCCCTAAGTGTAAGTTTTGTGATGGTGAGACTTTTATGGGGTCGTTTGGCAAACATAGTTCGGGTCGTGATCTCGATGATCTTGAACTTCTCATGTAAAAAGTTTCTCTCATGATTAAGTTGTTAGATTTTATATTATTCTTGGTCAAGGGAAAATACTAGTGATTCTATCTCCCTTATAATATATGATATTGGGCTTCATAGGGTATAATTCCTTTAGTTCAGTTCATCACTTACTTTGTCTATGTCAATTGGATTTGCTAAATCCCTATACTTATATTAATCATGTGATCACGGTATAATTTAAATATTAATAGTGGTAATGTTATTAAAGTTCATTTAAATAAATATATATAACCAAGTAAGTTTATGTGATTTCTATAAAAAAAATTATATAATAATATATTAAATTAAATCATAGAGGGAAACTTAATTTGTAACAGTTTTGGTTGTTACAATATTCCCACATTGAAAAATTTCTCCTTCAAAGTTTTCATTTCACCCCCTCCCCTTTAAAACATATGAGGGTAATGCTGTCTCATCACTTCCTCCATTTATCATCATGATTATTTAAACTTGTGGTTTCTCCATAGCAATTTGACAAGGAGCATTGTTTAATTTCGTAAAACTTTTTTTCTACAATCTAAGGTCTTCGCCAGATGCTACTCATAGGAATTATCATTATCCAATGGTACCACCTCTATATTGAGTAGATGTCTAGGGTTAGGTATGTACTTTTCTAATAGTGATACATAGAATACATCACCAACCTGAGATAGGTTTAGAGGGAGTGAAAGTCGATATGCAATTTCTCTGATGTGATCAAGGATCTCGAAGGGTCTGATGTATCTTGCACTAAGATTTTTGTTCGTCCAAAATCCTGTCTCTTTATTACATGGAGATATATGTAGGAATACCATGTATCCAACATCAAACTCAAGGTATCATCGATGATTATCAGAATACTTCTTTTTTCAACTCTAACGCAGCCTTGATGTGTTGTTGAATGGTCTTACCCTTTTCCACCATTTCCTTGGAAAATTTTTGACCTAGTAGTTTCTGTTCTCCATCTTTATCTCAACATGAAGTTGTCTTGAACCAATTCCCATAAAGGGCTTCATAGGGTTCCATTTTCATACCCATGTGGAAACTATTGTTGTAAGATAACTCAACCAGAGAAAAATATTGATCCCATCCTCCTTTGATGTCCATTGAGCATGCTCATAATATGACCTCAATTACATGGATAGTCCACTGATATCAGCCATCAGTTTTAGGGTGATAGGCCATTCTAAAGTTCAAATCAGTATTTAAAGCATGCTGGAGACTCTTCCAAAACTTATAGGTGATTCTTGGATCTGATTCATATACAATTAAGAGTGGTACTCCATGAATTATAAGCACTCCCCTATGGTATATTCATGCAAGTAGATCCAGTGAAAAGTTATGTCATATCGTAATGAAGTGTAATATTTATAAGACGATCCACCATAAATCATATAGAATTTTTCAACTTTATTTCTTTTGAAGATCAGTGAGTAAATCCTTAGTGATTTTTTCCCATTTCCATGTAGGTATGGGTAATGGTTTCATCATCTCATTGTATTGCGCTTTCACTTACTGACATAAAAGACATCTTGATGTATATTATGTGATATCATTCTTCATATTGTCCTACCAATAGTGTTTTCAGATATCTCTATACATATTTGTGGTTCTAATGTGGATATAGAAGGTTGAGATATGTGTATCATCCAACAGATCCTTATTTCACTTAGGATTTGAGAGTACACATAGTCTTGAACCAATTCTCACAACACATTCATCATTGACATTAAACTATGGGGATTTCCCCTTCATTATAGCTTCCACGACCTTCGGAATTTCCCATATCAACCATTTGATCATCATTTAACCTCTCTAGAATAGATGGTTGATTAGTTATTTTGGAAAGTATTGATGATGTTCTATTATGATTCCCATGTCCATCCATTCCAAATCTATGAAGATTTTATCTCTCTCAATTCTCATCAATGATAGAATTTTAGGATCCTTTCTACTTAGATAATATTCCACTTTATTTTCTTTCCTCGTATGGTAGTGGATTGAGAAGTCATAGTCTTTGATCAGCTCTAACCATCTTCATTGGAATATATTCATCTCTTTCTATGTGAATATATATTTGAGACTTTTTTTATTTGTATATATTTCACACTTCACCCCAAAGAGGTAATGCCACCAAATTTTTAAAGTAGAAAAAACTTCAGCAAGCTCTAGATCATGTGTTTGTTAGTTCTGTTGATGAACATTCAACTACATTGAATCATAGGCAATGACATTTTTGTTTTTCATCAACACACATCCCAGGACCTTCTTATAAGAATTGATGAATACCATGATAAGATCTACATGTGTGGGTAGTGTGAGCATAGGAGCAGTGATAGGACTCCTTTTCTTCTCCTTGAATATTTATTCTCATTCATCATTCCAAGAAAACTTGACTCCCTTCCAAGTTAATTTGGTGAGAGGGTTTGACAATTGTGATAAATTTCACATGAATTGGCGGTAAAACCCAACTAACCCAAGGAAACTATGAATATCTATCACAAATGTTATCCTCAGTCAGCCTTCAACTTATTCTATTTTCAAATGGTCTATAGATATCCCATTTCTTATGATGATTTTACCTAATAAAGATACTTACTTCAACCAAGACTCATATTTTATATTCTTAGAATAAATATTTTCATTTTTAAGGTCTTTAGAATAGTATATAAATTCTTATCATGATCCAAATTACATTTGTATTATATTATAATATTATCTATAAAAACTAACACAAATTTGTCGAGGTAATTTATAAAGAGTCTATTTATCATGTCCATGATGATTTTTAGAGAATTAGTTAGTCTGAAAGGAATCACTATGAATTCATAGTGCCCATACCTTTTATAAAAAGTTATCTTGGGTATAACCTCCTTCTTAACCCTAACTTCAAAATATCTCGACCGCATATCCACATTGGGAAAGTATTTTGGTCTATGTAGCTGATCAAACAAGTAATCAATTTAAGGTATAAGATACTTATTATTTGTCAATATCTTCTTAATCTCATGATAATCGATCCAAAGAATCATGGACTCATCCTTATTCTTGATAAAAACGACTGGTGCACCCCATAGTGAAGCACTTAGGCATATGAAACCTTTATTCAGATTCTCATGTAGTTTTTTCTTCAAATCCTCAAGTTCAACAACTATTCTATACATAGTCTTAGATCATGCTAATTTTCAAGGTATAATCTCTATAAAAAATTCAATATCTCATCTAGGAGGAAGACCAAGAAATTATTTTGGAAACACATCAGTGTATTCCCTCACAATGAGCATTTATTCAAGGATGATTCTTTCCTTTCACTCAATAATTTATTCTATATACGCTTGCTCATAGTAAAATAATATACATGCTTGAGATGATGGTGCTAAAGTAGATTCATCCTTATCCTTGAATTTATACAAAATTTGAGGATGATTTTCAATACGGAGAGGGATTTTCTCATGGAAATTTATGTTGTCTCTATATAGGGAAATCCAATCCATTCTCAGAATTTCATCAAATCCCGCTAAAGGGGGTATGAAAAGGTTTTCTGGAAAGTTTAGCCTATATAATTTGATAGGGGATGAGTTATATACTTGGGATGAAATAATTATCCCATTTTCCATTTTTACTACGAACTCTACTTTCAAACTCTGTGGTGGTGTTTGTATAGTTCTATTAAACATTCATGGTATAAAGGAATGCTTAGAACCAGAATCAAAAATTATTTTTGCGATTATTGAATGAATAACTAGTATACCTGTCACCCCTTTATTTTCAGGATTCGCTTTAGTGGCAGTGATGGTAATATCTCACCCTTACCACCTTGGAGGTTGTTGGTTGTCTTCGAAAACCCTTGCCTTAGTGCATTGATTTCTAAATCTCTCATGTTCTTTTTAGTTTTAGAAATGAACAATATGTTTATGGTGGACTAGAGAATTATTTCCCCAATCCTAGTAGTGGGTATCACGTGTTGGAAATCACTTGCTAGTTTCCCTTATTTTCTGTACCTAAAACATTTTCTTCTCTACTTCAGGTAATTTATAGGGCTATTATTTCTATTCCTTTAGCAAGTGGTTTGTTGAAATTTCATAGAATCATTAGATCTCTATATCAGACTACTATAATTGATCTCTACATTCTAATTCTTATCCTTATGAAACACCTGAGATTCTCCAATCTTCATTTCAACTATATGGGAAAGCGGGAAATTTTTCATAGCTATCAAAGTCATGGATTTCTTGGGATTTATATAGGCTAGATTTTATCCCACTAAAGAAGTGTTCATCCTTGAGTTCGATGGTAATGGAAAATCTGAAGTCATACTTTTCAAGTCATGTGAATTTTTTCGCGTACACCCTGATAGATTCTTCATCTTTTTGATTGAGGGAAAGGAAATACCTTTTCATTTTAATATAGATAGTTCATGGAAAATAGTTATCAAAAAAATATCTTCCAGAAATCCTTCCACACAATTTGTTTGATCTATTCCTTAGGCTTCATTGTTTTTTTCAATGTCCCCCTTGATCAGTTTAACATTATATGATAAACATCCAAAAGTACCTTATCTTGTTAAAATCATTAAAGGATGTAGAATATATTTTCAATGTAGTTGATCGATTGTTTTTAAATTAAGGTATTGAATAATCCATTGAAAGGAGGAGGGAATTTTCGCATGAAGCCCTCGATTGTAGCTCGTTCTCTTTTTGGTGGGTTTGGATGCTCCTCCTGATCTATTTTTTCTATTCAAAACATGAGTTAGTTAAAAGAGTATCGTCATGAAGTGTGTGATTCCTTCTCCCATTAGTTTGGTCATCTCATTGGGGAAGTCATCACATTATTCTTCACATTCATTGTTTACCTCATTCCTCTTATTTTAGGTCTTTGGATAGAACAAAAGTAAAATTACTTATGAGTATATTTTACTTTTAAACGCATAATTGTGAGTTTAATGAAATTAAAGAGATAACATATAACTTAGATGTATTTCCTTAAATTTTGAATTTATAGGCTTCAGTATTTATTATCCATGTTCTATTTTGTAACATATACTGTTATTTAAATTTTTTACTCCTATAGTAGTGGATCATAATGAGATTACTAGTTACCAAATCATATCCCCTATGAGTGTCAAGCTAGGTGAGTAGTAAGGCACGTTGTCACGTACCTGGTTACCCTAAGTTTGGAACAAAAGACCTAGTCATAGTTGTTACTACTAGTTAAATATGTGGCAGAACCATGTCCACCTATATTATCCATACATGGAAGTATTTTCTCGATAAAACAATTACTATATACTCACCAAAATTTGAGGGACTTATTCTTATACTTAGTATTGTCTCTAAAAAATTTACTAGATTTTTCTGATCCTAATCACAAAAATAACTAAACATTTCCTATAATACCAACTTTAACAACCCTTCAATTAATAAAACAATAATACATGTTTTAATTACATAAAATTACTCTTAACATAACCCAAAAGATCAATAAGTATATTATCTTTTGGAATTAGGTATATTTCCTAACAAATTTAAACATCATTATTGAAAACATCTTGAACATTCTAGATTATAAAACTGATTTGGATAACCAAGGGAAATACATAGGTAAGGGTTGAGGCATAAATCCTCATAAGGGAATAAACATGGAATAACATGAAGATAAAAATACTTGTTAGACATGTCATATAAATTAGGTACAAAGAAGCGTGAATAATAATTCATGATGTATCATGATAATTGTAACAAGGGAAATGTGGAAATAACTTAAAACATTGCATCATAAACATGTGTTAAGGATAAACCACAAAGAATTCATTGTGGAAAAAGTCTTATAAAGTAATTATGTACACCCTTTCCCTGACATGATGTATCATGATACTAAACATTACCTCATTCATTGGAGCACTATATAATTTTGGGAGCACCCATCACTTTCATTTCATTCTCATGCTTAAGAGTGCCACATTGATCATAAAACATGGATTCATTCCTCATCATAAATTATTCCATGATCAAGGAGTGTGGAATAAATACATAATTACCCAATATAAATTTATGTGTTCATAAAAGTGACCACCCTTGATAGGAAATGGGTATGGTATTCACTACACAATTTATTGTCATGGAAAATCATGGTGAAAATTCGGCAGCATAATAGCATCACTTAAAAGTCCATAAAATGGTTTAATGAGATAAAATGGGTCTCTCATGATTTATACACGAATTGTATAGTAATATAAACTTGTAAAGAAATTTCCACACATATATAAATAAAAAATGAATATGATAATCAATAAGATTGAATAAAAAGAGAAAGGAAAGGATTATTATGAAATTTTGACATGGTAATAGGTGTACATGATAGGTATTAATGAGACATAATGGGGTATACCATCATTTCTACATAACAAAAGTATTATGGGGGATGTTTCAAATCATAACCCATCATTATTAATTGAAAATAATATGGAATAACATGATAAAGAAACTTTTTTAATGATGAGAAAAGAAATAACCGTTACTTGAATGTGTGCCTCCAAAAGCATAAAAAGGGGATTATTCAGAGATTGGGGCACCTTGGGAGGATTATAGAGAAGAGAGGGAAGATTAAGGAAGTTATAAAATCATTTTTAGTAATTAGATTTGGTTACTTGGGTTGGTGTATATAGTAAATGACAAGGGAATTCTTTAATATTTCACAAACTTTGTTTTTGGACTCTGTATAATAAAATATTTAAAACCACAAATTTTCCAATGGTTTTTACACGTTTTTTTAAATAAATAGGGTTTTATTTATTATTTTATTATTAAATGTTCTGAACATATTAAAATAATTCCATTTCATATGTGGAGGTGAGTCACACATTTAAATAAATTAATTTAAAACTCTAAAATATATTATTTTTTAAAAGATTCATAAAGGATTAATAAAATTAAACAAGTAAACCTAAAATAAAATTATTTTAAGGGTAAAACATATATTTTTCCAATGATACCCATTATAGTATTTTTTTATAAAATCTTTTGGTCATTATGATGTCATAAAACAAACCATATATTTATACAGTAATTAATTTTTCCCAGAAAAGTTGAAACTCTCAAAAAATTATGAAAAAATAACTGATGGATAATTTCAAAATTTCCAGACCCAAAATAATTATCATTTTATCTAAATTATTTGTTATATATGTAATTTTTCATCTTTAAAGTAATATTTTGCATCTATTTAAAAATGTTGGGTTTTGGACAATAACAATTTTTTAACACTTATACAAAGTAAATTTCACTTCCTAAAAATTATATGAAAACTTATAATTAATAAACCTTATTTAATAGTAAATTTTTATTAAAATAATATTTATATAAATAATCCATTAATTAAACAAAATAAATTCCATAATTAAATTTGAATATTAACCCAAAATATAATTTCTGTTTAATTTAATAAAAATCAAAATCATTTATAAAGTAACCATAAAAATGATAATAAATTAATTATTTTATATAATATACATATTCATATTATTATTGTCTTGATAAATATCCATTTATTACACCATTTTACACCTTAATATTAAGTTTTGCGATAGTGATACTTTCATGGGTTCGTTCAGTAGACATGGTTTGGGTCATGATCTCGATGAGCTTTAACTTATCCCAAAAATGGATTTTCTCATACATAAGTTGTTGGACCATATATTGGTCCTGGTCAATGGAAAATCCTAGTTATTATATATCCATTATAATCTCTTATAACTGGGCTTCATTGAGTATAATCTTACTGGATGAGGGCGTCACTTCCTTTGTCTTTGTAAATTGGATTTGTTAGAGCCCTATATTTATATTTATTATTTGATCATTTTTTAAATGATATATTAACAATGGTAATATTATTTAGAGAATTTTCAATCCAAATATATAAACAAGGATGTTCATGTGATTTCTATTACCATATTACATAATAAGACAATTTATTAAATCGCAAATGGAAACTTCATTTATAACAATTTAGGTCATTACACTTAACATGTCTTGTAGGGAATGTATCTTAATAATTAAGAAATAAATTATTTTTAAGGATTGAGTCACCATATTTTGTATCATATAAATGTTAATTTATTCTATAATATTAGGGTTAGATTACATTAGTGATAAACTAGGGATAATTATAAAGATGAGTCTAAGTATAGGATGACATCCTATAATTTTTATAATGTATGGAATGTGTGGTTATCCGAGAAATAAATCTCTGTAAAGATTCTATAATTGGATACTAGATCTTAAAAATATGTTCCTAGGTGTAATTGTAAATACCCCAACCCTAGTAGCCCAGATCTTGTGGTTATTTTGTTATATTGTATCTAGTTAAAAGAAATCACATCCCAAAGGACTGAATAATTTAGTAGTCTTGGTATACTAGATGCATACATGAATTTGATATTAAAATTTAAAAACCTAAAATAAACAAGGAGTTTTCATTGATAACACTATTATTCCCTCTTTGAATATCCTTTTATATTAATGAAAAAACACTTTTCGGTATCCTGGGTAATATAAAACATATGGTGTGAGATCAGATGCTCAGTAAGGGAATTCATAAAATGGAAGCTATCATGAATAATAAATAAAAAACAAAAATGAAAGATAAAATATTGAAGGTAATTCCATTTAAATAATAACTTGATCATGATATGGAAGGAATAAATTATGATCAAATAAATCCATATAAATAATCACATGAGCAAGAAACCTATCCATGGATATTCTAACTAATCAAAAAATAACATAGATATAAATAACTAATTCTATAATAAGGGAATACATAATTTCAGGAACTATAAACAATATCAAAATATATTTCACAATATAATATAAAACAATAGTTAAAAACCCATTTAATTTTGCTAAATAATTTTTCTCATGAGACTTACCAATACATCAAGGGGCTATATAATTCTAGTCTCCACACTTCACTTAATTATTCCAATTCATTCCATATATTAAAGAGGTAAAAAATCAATATAAATATTTTTATTGAAAATAAAATATTCAAAATCATAATACATCCCCAATAAATAATCATAAACCATCCAAATTAATATGGTGAAAGGTAACAAAAAATTATATCCATAGTTAAGATTATCATAAACCATCAAAAATAATAATAAAGATGGTGTCATTAGAAAATATCCCATATGTATCATAAGCAGTAAAATGGTTGATGTCATGGAGTAAAATAAATTCCATGGAAATACCCTTTAAAATTTTCTTGAAGATAATAACCTTTAAACATTGATAATCAATTTTAAAAAAATTAGCAAAACATGTTGAAAATAATTTTATTTGAAAATAAATTTAAAAATAATTTCTCATCTATTTATGTAAACAATGGAGGAAAATGGTTCTATTATAGGAAAATTTTATGAATAACCATAAAATAAGTAAATAGATTGGTTTTAGGATATAAATACATTTTAATTATCTCAAATGATACTTAAACATTAATAATCTCAAATAATTAATGTAAATAACATAGAATGAAATAAATATTTTCCTGAATGTAACTTTAAATAACATGAATTTAAATATATTCATTATATAGAAAATACAAAGTGACATTATATAAAATACACAAAATAATAAGTGTTGTATATAGAATATGTTTCACAGATGTTAAATTGATATGAGAAACACTTACCTTAGGTTTGACTTATTTTTTATATGTTTGAACCTCTTGTATAATTAATATATATTTATTATAAATATATATTTATTATACATATGTCACATAACCATAATCATATATATCATACCATATATGTTTTACTTATAGTCTTTTATCATTCGTTTATTAACCATTATTTGTTAAAATCACTATTTCGAGTTATATTTTCTTCATTTTTCATATATTTTTTGGGTTCTATAATTTGGGTCCTTTTTATTTGGTTATAGATATATGATATCCAAAATCTAAACCATGATATAATTATATTATTTATTTATTATCCATCTATAAGATCATGAACTTCGTAGGTGTATTTCCTTGTTTAAATTTTGGTTTCAATGCCTTGTTTTTTCAATGAAATGTTTCCCAAGAGTATGAGGGGACTCAGGGTATTATGGGGGATTTAGGACATGAGAGAAAGGAAAATCAGGCAAACCCATGTAAGTCTCACTGTTTTCATTAGAAAACAAGAACATGTAATTCACTTAATTCTTCCAGACATGATCCTAAAGCAAAGCTCATTTCGTATGTTTTAATTAGACTGCTTGTGGAGCCCGAACAGAGTAACGGATCAAAATATATTTTTGTCTGAACTTAGACTGCAGAAAATGGCTATCGAGGACGTGCTTTGGGAAAATTATTGTTTTTTTTAAAGAATAGAAATTTGGCACACAAGAATGGGTTTTTTGCATGCAAGAATAGAATCTTGCATGCAAAAATAGAATCTTGTGCACAACGTGTCACACAAAATTTTTATACGCCCAATGAAATTTCATCTACCTCTTAGGCCACCCAAAAAAATGACTAAGGTGTGTGAAATATTCGAGATGTGTACACAAGATCGACATCTGCGTGCAAGAATCATACATTCCCAATGCAACGTATGTCAGGAATGTTCCTCGAAGTCCTGAGAAAATAGCCAACAAAGGTGCATGAAAGTTTTGAGATGTGCGCACAAGATCAGCATCTACGTGAAATATACTTATACTCCCAATGTAATGTCAAACACTCTTTTTCACATGCACCCGCCACAGGGTGTACGGAAGATCTCTTGTGCACCTGGAATCTTACACGCCACCGCCAAAGATGTTGCCTATAAATACATATGCACCCCCTCCCCTCAGGTTAAGCCTCCAGAAGTCGGCTACCACTCTGCTGCTCATAAGACCTCCTTTTACAAAACTACATCGAAGAATGGAACCCTCCATATGAGATCTTTTGAAAATGTTCCAATATGGGTCCACCTATACACGGGCCCATAGTGGTTGATCCTCACACGACATCTTTTACGTCTAAGTCATGTGTGCCCATGATTCCATTGATGTGCTCAAACCAATAAATATTGCATGAAAAATATCCAATATTGAATTAAATAGTGCTAAGGTGCCCAAATATTGTGCACACTTGCGCCCCACGGTCCAATCTTGCACGCACCTATAGCCCACAGTCCAATATTATGGGTTGGTCCCTTCACTTTCATCACTTACCCCCATGAAAATGGAGAGTCTCCCCACAACCTATTCAGGCCAAGCCACGGATATTTTACATTGTGCCCTTATGTGAATCCTCCTTCCACCTATGGAATACCATGATTTGAGATACTCCGTCAGACTCCTTGACAAACCTTGAGTCGACATTTTCCACTTGGTCTATTTCCAATGTCGTGAGTTGAGATTTTCATCATCAATTCCCTGAGTACCTTGAGTCAAACCATTCCTCATGTAACTCATCCAAACCTCATAACTTGACTCATATGCTACGATTCACTAGAAAGGGACACTCTTTCTTAAGTCCCAACACCATCCATTTCCTTGATCCTTATGCCTAATAGTCTTATCTATATGACCTTAAACTGTAGTACACCATATATGAAAAAGATAGGATTCATCTTGTTTTGGATAAGAGATTCCTTATGCACCAAGTATAAGATGCCAATATTCATGTATATATGACTTTAAACTAAAGTACACAATATATGAAAAATATAGGATTCCACTTATTCCGAATAAGAGATTATTTATGCACCAATCATAATATTCCATTAGTCCTATCTATATAAATTTAAACTGTAGTGCACTCTATATGAAAAAATATGGGATTCCTCTTGTTCAAAATAAGAGATTCCTTATGCACCAAACATAAAATTCCAATAGTCCTATTTATATGATTTTAAAATGTATTACAACCTATATGAACAATATAGAATTCCTCTTGTTCAAAATAATATATTCCTTAGGTTCCAAGAATAATATGCCGATAGTCCTATATGTATGACTATAAACTATAGTACACCCTATATGAAAAATATAGGATTCCTCCTGTTCTAAGTAAAAGATACCATATTCACCAAGAATAAGATGCTAACAGTCCTCTATACATGACTATAATCTATATCATGCTATATCATTCCAAAATAGGATTCATATTGTTCCAAATAAGAGATGGCTTATGTGACAAGAATAAGATACCTCATTACCTGATTACAGAGGAATAATTTCAAGATAATTGGAATCCTTTTAAGAATTACAGCACTCCACCTCATGATTTGTGTGTCCTTCATTGGGAACTTCATCCTCATTCAGTTCTGAAGGGACCCCCTAATGGCCTAGTAAAATTCTTGTAACGACCCAAACATTCATTAATGGAAATTATTATTGATCTAATTAAATTTTTATTATGGTTATATAAAATGTGAACTTCATTGGTTTTATGTTTCTGAATTTTAGAATACCGTTTTGAATTGTGACTGTTGCTAATATAGTCATTGAACAATTACCACATGATTATTATAAGTATAGGGCTTTAACAAATCCAATTTACTCAGACAAAGGAAGTGATGGCCTCATCTAGTAGACTTTTCCCATATGAAGCCCATTTGTCGAAGGTTGAAAAGGAGGTGGCATCATTGGGATTCAATCTTGACCAAGCCCAAGCCGAGCTTGAAATCATTATTCTTGATCATAACTGACTACGAGAGAAGTGGAAGTTAATATAGATTACCACCCGAGTGATGTTATCCAAGCCACCCCAAGTGTCTGTCACCATTGCACACCATAACCTTTGATATTATGCGGGTGTTATAAGGGGTTATGTAACATGAACATAGAACTATTACTATGTACATTATTTTTGTATAAATAATTTGCATTCATTTTATAATTTTTACTTTGTAAATAGTTTTTAAAGAATAAATAATATTTTTAGTTAATATTCAACTAAAAAATCTATTTTAATGAATTAATGTATTTTTGAATTAAATTATATTTTAATAAAATATTATTATAATTAAATTAATTTTTATTAAATATAAATGATTATATAATTTTATGAATGCAATTGTAATTTTTATTAACGTTTGAAAGCTGTTTTTGTCAAAACCCATGAATTTTCAATAAATGTAATTTTTTATTTTAAAAGAAAAAATTCACATTTTTATAAGATTTTTTAGGTAAAATGTATATTAATTATGGAATCAA
The DNA here is from genome assembly GCA_963277665.1 of Viscum album. Taxonomy (NCBI): domain Eukaryota; kingdom Viridiplantae; phylum Streptophyta; class Magnoliopsida; order Santalales; family Viscaceae; genus Viscum; species Viscum album. The sequence continues at coordinate 877,915,586 of OY728148.1, read as the reverse complement.
GAGATTGAAATTTTCCAACGGTGAATTTTTCATAATTTTTTGAGACAGTCGAATTTTTTGGATAAAAATTAAATACCATTTAAATATATAATGTGTTTTATGACATCATAATGACCCAATAGTGATGTAATAAAATAATATAAACATTATATTCGGGAAATATATTTTTTACCATTAAAATATTGTGATTTTGGGTTTGTTTGATTTGTTTTACAAAGCTTTAGTGGACCCTTCAAGGCTTATAAAAAATTTTATCTTTTTGAATTGTTTTCTTTGAGAGTGTGACTCACCTCCACATAATCAAACCTATTGTTTCAAGAAGTTAGGACATTATCCATATAAAATATTTTTTTCCAAACCCCTTTGGAAAAACCCATGGGCAAAAACCAAGGTCTGGTTTGTGGTTTTGATTAGTTTAATGTGAGGTGTCCCAAACCTAAATAATAAAGAATTCTCTATCCATTACTATATAAACCCACCCAAGATCCCACTTCCTCTTCACTAAAAGCCTTTGGATTTAAACCAAACCATTCCATACTCTCTCTATAATCCTCCCAAGGTTCCCCAAGCTCCCAAGAAGCCACTCACAGGCCTCTCCCAAGCCATTGGGATCACACTTCCAAGTAAGGGATTTCTTCCTTTCTCATTTTTGTACAATATTCTTTAAGTTGTTATGCCATTTTTTTCAATTAAAAATTTTGGGGTATGATTTCACACCCCCCCATACTGTCCTATTTATTTTTTGGATAATGTTAGACCCCTTTCAATCTCATTAATTCCTCCCATGTACACCCGTTACCTTACCGAAATTCCTCGAGGGATTTCTCTCTCCTCTTTTACATCAAAGTAATTCTTTTGAATTATGCATCTAAATTCCATTATGTTTGTTGGTAAATATATCTATATGAACTCATTACTATCCATTTTATGTAAATATGATGATACACCCCTTTCTCTCTTATCAATTATTTTTTATGAGTTCTTATTTCACGTTGTTATGCTGCTGAAATTGCACTCCAATTTTTCAAGCCAATGTCATTGTGTAGTGAATACCATTCCCATTTCATTATTAAGGGCATTCACCTCTATGAAAATTTAATTATTGATTATAAATATTCATATATCTATTCGACATTCCTTTATCATGGAATAAATGATGATGATTGATTCCATGTTGCATGATCCATGTGGCACACTTATGCATGAAATGAAATGTTTAGGAAGGGTGTGCCCTGATAGCGCACCAATACATTGGGTAAAGTATAGTATCATGATACGTCATGTAAAATTGGTGTTGACTCATGTTAATTTAATTAAAACAGGTTTTTACTCATTCTTCATTTGAAATGAGGGTTTACTCATGCTCCATGTGCAATGAGCCTTGGCTCATGCTAATTCTATGTTAAGTATTGTTTCTACATTTCCATGTTATTATTATCATGATTTATCATGACTTTATGTGCATGTTTCTCTTGTGCTCCATTGATATGCTTATTGTGTAAGATGTATTGTATTCTTCATTTTATTCCCTTACTAGGATTTATATCTCACCCTTTTCTTATGCATGTCCTTGGGTTATCTCATGCAATTCTATGTAAAAGGGAATGTAGTGGTCATATAAAAGAAGTTTTCAATAAAGATGTTGTGTGTTTTATGTTCTAAGATGTTATGTAATGTTCTGAAGCCCCAAAGACACTAGACCTATTGATCTTCTATGTTTTATCAAGTAAAGATTTTATATAATAAAACATTCTTAAGTGTGTAATAAAAAGAAAGGTTGTTATAGTTTGTATCAGATGATAGGTTTAGTTATTTTTAGGATTAGGATTAGAAAACCCTAGTGAAGACTTAGAGACAAGAATAAGTATAATAAAAACATCCCTAATTATTGTTGAGTATTGAGTAAGTGTTTTATCAAAAAAATGCATACCTGTCTGGATACGAGAAGGTAGAGGCATCTTTGCCATAGATTTATCCGAGGGGTAAAACCCGAAAACACCACTTTGAACTAGAATCAAACGGGAACTGGTTCACGACAATGGACCTTGCTGCACTCTTGGTTACAACAATCTCAGTGGATTTGCTTTCGTAAATTCACAAGCTTATTATGAAACCTTATTAAAATGAATGAAAAAAATCCCCTGAGAATATATGTGATATAGTAGATCATGAATAGGATAGATTGAATCCTATAGATTCATAAGTTAAGGAAATAAAAGTTATTTATAAGTCATCAGTTTTGTCCATGGATTGCCCTTTATGTGTTACCCCTATCTTTCCTTTTATTCCATCCAATGGACGGTAATAAGAGGACTCGGGCTAACAACCAATGTGAATATCAATGTGATGACTATGATAACAAGATGCCCAATATGATGGGAGTGGTAATCACAAACATTTTCATGCTTATCTCTCAGTTTACTCAAGATTTGAATAGAAACATGGGGAGGAATTTTCAATCCCCACCCCCCCCCCTAAAAAAGAACATGTCACTATTGAGAGCATCATGAGACAAAGGCCTCCTACTTTTAATGGATCATCTGATCCCTCAATCTCAGAACAATGGATCATCTCCATTGAAGAGATATTCTCCATCCTTCAATTTTATAAACAATAGAAGGTTATCTTGATGCTTATCATTGGAGGTTAAATCTGATCAATGGTTGACTTTGATCAAAAATATGAAGCCTGAGGAGGAGTTTGAGGCATTGGAATGGAAGGATTTCTAGAAGATGTTTTTCAGTAAATACTTTTCATGCACCCTCCGACTTAAAATGGAAAGGGACTTCCTTACCCTCAATCAAAAATATGATTAATCTATCAAAGTGTATGAGGAAAACTTCACAATGATTTCACGATACACCTCTAGCTTTGTGGTTACCCCCAAATTCAAGGTTGACATCTTTTTGGGTGGGATGAAACCTAGCCTACAGAAAGCACTGGAAATCAATGACTTCGACAGCTATGAGGAAATTATTTAATGTGCCCTCAAGGTAGAAATGGAGATCAGAGAATCTCAGGGGTATCATAGGGATAAGAAGCATAATGTGGACTTTAATTCTGGTGGTTTGATGGATAAATACAATGGTTCTAAGAAGATCTAGTACCCCACTTTCCTAAGGTGTGAAAAGAAGAACCTCAGAAATTGCCAGAAGGGGATGAGTAAATTCTTTAGGAGTGCAAGAGAAGGGCACCAAGCTGCAAACTACCGACAAGAGAAACCCACAGCTGCAATAGAGGATAGGAACGCTCCATTTGAACCTCAACATGGTTTTCATTACTATGACTACAAATAACCAGGGCATCTTTAAATCAGTTCCCTAAGCCAAGGGTTTTTGGAGGCAACCAACAAACCTCCAAGGCAGAAATGGAGATCTTTTTCCCTCACTACTTCCGAAGTGAACCCCGACAATGAAGTAGTGATAGGTACACTAGTTATTAATTCATGAATAGTGAAAATAATTTTTGATTTAGGTTCTACACATTCTTTTATATCCCAAACGTTTAGTAGAATAATCCCAACACCACCAAAAATCATGTAAGTAAAGATGTCGATGAGTACAGAAAATGGGGCAATCATTGCATCCCATGAATATAAATACTCCCATATCATAATTTGTGGATTAAATTTCCCAGCTAACCTCGTCATACTCCTTCTGGTGGAATTTGATGTAATTATTCACATGGATTGGCTTTCCTTATATAGATCCAACATAAATTTTCGTGAGAGGGAGATCACTCTCCATGTGGAGAATCAGCCCCCAATTCTATACAAGTGCAAGGAGGAATATGAATCTTATTTAGCTCCATCATCTCAAGCATGCATATTACTTCCCTATAATCATGTGTATCTGGATCAGATCATTGAGTATAAGGAGGAAACCATCTATGGAGACATGCCTATTGTGAGGGAATTCGCTGAAGTGTTTCCCAATTAATTGTCTAGTCTTCCTCCTAGAATAGATGTTGAATTCTCAATTGATCTTATACCTGGTGAGTTTCCAATATCCATGACTCTAGATAGAATGGTTTTTGGGGAGATTTAGGAGATGAGGTAACAACAACAAGAGAATTTGGATAAAGTGTTTATACGCCCAAGTGCTTCACCAGGGGGTGCACTAGTGCTCTTCATAAAAAAGAAGGATGGTTCAATGCACATTGCATCGATTATCGCGAGATTAACAAAATCACAATAAAGAACATGTATTCTCTCCCAAAAATTGATGACTTGTTCGATCAGATGTGTGGAGCACAATAATTTTCCAAGGTGGATTTGTGGTTAGGATATTATCAAGTAGGGGTTAAGAAGGAAGATATCTCCAAGACTTCTTTTCGTACAAGATATTGGCACTATAAATTCAAAGTAATTCCTTTTAGACTCATTAATTCTATAGAAATATTCATATACTTGATGAATAGAGTCTTTAGGGGTTACCTTGAAAAATTTGTAGTAGTATTTATAGATGATATTCTGATATACTCCAAAACCATGAAGGGTCATGAGGAGCATCTAAGAACTGTACTATAGACCTTGCTGAAGGAGAATCTCTATGAAAAGTACAGCAAGTGTGAGTTCTGGTTAAAGGATGTATCATTATTGGGCCATATCATCACAAGCAATGGGATATCTATGGATCCCTCCAAAAAATATGTAATTGATGGATGGCCAAGTCCAACATTAGTAATGGATATCCATATCTTCTTGGGGTTACCTGGATATTATCGACAATTTATGAGAAATTTCTCACAATTTTCCAACCATCTTACTAAGCTAACTCGGAAGGGAGTAAAGTTTGCTTGGAGTGATGAATATGAAGAAAGATTCAAGGAGTTAAAAACGAGGCATATCACGGCGTTCGTGCTCACTTTACCCACAAGTGGAAAAAACAATTGTGGTATTCTGTGGTGCTTCAAAGAAAGGCATGGGATGTGTGTTGATGCAAAATGAAAAAGTCATTGCCTATGCTTCAATGAAATTGAAAGTTCATGAGCAGAATTATCCAGCACATGATTTGGAGTTGGCTGCGGTGATCTTCACTTTAAAAATTTTGTGACATTATCTCTTTGGGGAGAAGTTTGAAATATATACGGACCACAAAAGCCTCATGTATATATTCACAAATGAAGAGTTTAACATGCACCAATGATGATGGTTAAAGCTGATCAAAGACTATGACTACTCAATCCATTACCACCCTAGGAAAGCGAACAAGGTGGTCGATGCTCTAAGTAGAAAGGACCCAGTAATTCTATCATTTAATTGAATTGAGAAGGATCCAATATTCTTAAACTTGATGAAGATAGACATGGTAATCATAATGAAGGGAACACCATCAATCCTTTTACAAATGATTGCTCAATCGTCTCTTTTGGAATGGTTAAAGGATGCCCAAAGAGATGATGTGGGAATTCAAAAGAAAGTGAAAGATATCAATAAACGGAAATCATCGGAGTTCAATGTTAATGAAGAAGGAATTATGAGATTTGGGAAATGACTATGTGTTCCATCAATTCCAGAGCTGAATATGGAACTTTTGGATGATGCACATAGTTCAAATTTCTCTAATCACCCAAGAAACACAAAGATGTATCAAGATCTATGATATCATTATTGGTGGGATAATATGAAGAAGGAGATCATTGAGTTTACATCAAAGTGCTTGGTGTGTTAGAATGTGAAGGCAGAGAGGCAGAAGTCTAAGGGGATGATGCAACCATTTCCAATACCAGCATAGAAATGGGAGAACATCACAATGGACTTGTTCACCAGACATCCTAAGACATCCAAAGGAAGCAATGCAATATGGGTTGTTATGGATCATCTTACAAATTTTTCACACTTTATTTCAATTTTTGAGGATTTCTCATTGGATCAACTGGTATGGATATATATCAGGAAAACGGTATGGCTGCATGGAGTACCACTATCTATTGTATCCAATCGAGATCCAACATTCACCTCTATGTTTTGAAAGATTCTTCAACATGATCTGAATACTGAACTAAACTTTAGTACAACCTATCATCCTCAAACTGATGGCCAATATGAGTGAACTATTCAAACACTGGAGGATATGTTAAGATCATGTTTTATAGACTTCAAAGACAGGTGGGACCAACATCTTCCACTAGTTTAATTCTCCTACAATAATAGTTTCCACTCGATCATCTGAATTCCACCTTATAAATCCCGATATTGGAATAGGTACAGAACATTGGCATGTTGGGACGAATTCAGTGAGCGTAAGCTGCTAAGGCCAGAAATGGTCGAAGAAATGATGGAGAAGGTGAAAACCATTCAGCAGCATATCAAGGCAGCCCAAAGTCGATAGAAGTGTTATATAGATAATCTTCGAGTAGACCATGAGTTTAATGTTGGATACATGGTATTTATATGCATATCTACATGGAATAAGTTCATGAGGTTTTTATAGAAAGGAAAGTTAATTCCTAGGTATATTGGCCCCTTAAAGATTCTTGATGATGTTGGGGTTGTGGCATATTGACTAGCGCTTCCACCTACTGTGGCCAAAGTACATGATGTCTTTCGTGTATCACTCTTAAGGAAGTACATACCAGAGCCATCACATGTACTATCTTCAGAGGTATTACAACTACAGGATGATCTTTCTTACGAGGAGAAACCAATTAAAATTTTAGATTGTAGAGAAAACGTTCTACGAAATTAGACAATTACCCTCATTAAGGTGTTGTGGAAAAACCAAAAGTTTGAAGAAGTGACATGGGAATCAGAGGAAGTGATGAAGTATATTTACCCGCATTTGTTTTAGAGTGGGAAAAGGAAATTTTGAGGATGAAATTTCTTAAGGGGGAAGATTGTAACGACCCAAACATTCATTAATGGAAATTTATCTTGATCAAATTAAATGTTTATTATGGTTATATAAAATGTGAACATAATTGGTTTTATGATTCTGTATTTTAAAATACCATTATGAATTTTGACCGTTGCTACTATAGTTAATGAATAGTGATCGCATGATTAGTATAAATATAGGGATTTAACAAATCCAATTTAATCAGACAAAGGAAGTGATGGCCTTATCCAGTAAACTTGCCTCGTACGAAGCCCATTATTCGAAGCTCGGAAAGGAGGTGGAACCATTGTGCTTCAATCTTGACCAATCACAATATGAGATTGAACATGTTAATCTTGATCAAAACTGGCTAGGGGAGAAGTGGATGTTAATAGAGATTACGACTCGAGCAATGTTATCCAAGCCACCCCAAAAGACTGTCACCATTCTACACCTTACCCTTCGGTCTTATGTGGGCGTTATAAGTGTTTATGTAATAGTACCCTATCACTATGACTATGTATAGTATTTTTGTATAAATAATTTTCATTCATTTTATTATTGTTACTTTTTAAATAGTTTTTAAAGCATAAGTAGTATTTTTATTTAATATTAAACTATGAAATCTATTTTGATGAATTAATGTATTTTTGAATTAAATAAAATTTTAATAAAATATTATTATAATTAAGTTCCTTTTTATTAAATATAAATTATCATATAATTTTATGAATGTTATTGTAATTTTTATTATGGTTTGAAAGCTGTTTTTGTCAAAACCCATGAAATTTCAGTAAATGTTGGTTTTTATTTTAAAAGTAAAAATTCACATATTTATAAAATTATTTATATAAAATGAATTTTATTTTTGGAATCAAGACGTCTAAATTATCCAATAGTAAATTTTTCATAATTTTCTGAGATAGTCGAATTTTTGGGAAAAATTAAATACAGTTTAAATATGTAATGTGTTTTTTGACATCATAATGACTCAATAGTGGTGTAATAAAATAATATAAACATTTTTATTGGACAATATATGTTTTTTCAGTAAAATAATGGGATTTTGGGAATGTTTGATTTATTTTACAAAGCTTTAGTGGACCCTTCAAGGATTATAAAACATTTTGTCTTTATAAATTGTTTTCCTTGAGAGTGTGACTCACCTCCACATAATCAACCTTATTATTTTAATAAGTTAGTCCACTGACCTTATAAAATTTTGTTTTCCACTCCCATGTGGAAAAAACCATGTGCAAAAACCATGGGATGGTTTGTGGTCTTTATTAGTTTAATGTGAGGTGTCTTAAACCTAAATAATAAAGAATTCCCTCTCCTTTCTTATATAAACCCACCCAGGATCCCAAATAACCTTTACTCAAAGCCTTTTTAGTTCAACAAAAACATTCCCTCCTCTCTCTATAATCCTCTCGTGGTTCCCCAAGCTCTCAATAATCCTCTCTCAAGCCTCTCCCAAGCCTTTTTGATCACACTTCCAAGTACAGGATTTCTACCTTTCTCATTTTTGTCCAATTTTCATTAAGTTGTTATGCCCTTTGGTTTTCAATTAAAAATGTTGGGGTATGATTTTGAACCTCCCCCATACTTTACTCTTTATTTTTGGATGATGTGATACCCTTTTCTCTCTCATTAATGCTTCTCATGTACAAACGTTACCATGCTGAAATTCCTCAAGGTATTTCTCTCTCCAATTTTACATCCAAATAATTATTTTGATTTATGCATCTAAATTCCATTAAATTTGTTGGTACATGTATCTATATGACCCCATTACTTTAAATTTCATGTAAATATTATGAGACACCCATTTCTATCTCATCAACCATTTTTTATGAGTTCTTATTTCATGTCGTGATGCTGCCGAAATTGCACTACGATTTTCCAAGCCAATGTCATTGTATAGTGAATATCATGCCCATTTCTCTATCAAGGGTATTCGCCTTTATGAACATTTACATATTTATTTTAAATCTTAATGTATTTATTCCACATCCCTTTATCATTGAATAAATTATGATGATTTATTCCATGTTGTATGATACATGTGACACACTTATGCATGTAATGAAATGTTTAAGAAGGGTGCACCCTAATAGCGCTCAAACGCATTGGGTAAAGTATCATATCATGATACGTTATGTGAAATGGGTTCTGACTCACGATAATTCAAGTTAAATTAGTTTTTAATCATGCTTCATGTGAAATGAGGGTTTACTCATGCTCCGTGTGCAATGAGAATTGGCTCATGCTAATGCCATGTTAATTGTTGTTGCCGAATTTACATGTTATGATTATCATGCTTTATCATGCCTTTATGTTCATTTTTCTCTTGTGCTCCATTGATATGTCTGTTTTATAACATGTATTGTATTCCTCATGTTATTCCATTACTAGGCTTTATAACTCACCCTTTTCTTATGCATGTCCTCAGGTTATCCCATGAAATTTTAAGAAAGAGGGAATGTAGTGGTCATGTAAATGATGTTTTCAATAAAGATGTTGTGTGTTTAATGTTCTAAGATTTTATGTAATGTTCCTGATCCCCAAAGACACTATAACTATCGATATTAAATATTGTATCAAGTGATGATTTTATGCTAAAATTAAGGTTTATGTGTGTAATAAAAAAAGCAGGGTTGTTGTAATTCCCCCTTTGCTCACTTACCATCCTGGGCCAACGCCCTAGAATACTTTGGATGACACTTCATGTTCAGCCCCGTGTTTCGAATATGATATGTGGTTGGCCCTATTTTGTTTGTTTCCATATCAGGCTAACACGATGTGAATGTTGTGATTCAAATATGGTCAACAGTTATCTCCCTTCGTCACACCACAACCACAGTGATCTGAATGTTGGGCATGTGATTCACACTTTTCATCTCCCTTTGTTCGAATTGATTACAACACTCTTGGAATTATCCCAATTGTGCACTAGGGTATTGGTGTAAGCCTCAATTATATGCCCAAACCCACTAGTGAGTTGGGATTCTCTCATGGCCAGACATGAGGAAGACATTACGAAATGCTTCAATGCATAAGCCTCATTCACCATTGTCACTCTTTAGAAGAACCTGGGAAACATCCGCACATAAGCCTCATTCACCATTGCTGCTTCCTAGCAGTGCCTGAGATACTTCCATGAGTAAGCTCCATCCACCATTTCTGCTTCTTAGTAGCACCCGGTCTGCTTCATCGCGTAAGCCCCATCCCTCATTGTTGCTCCTTAGTGGCACACAGGCAGCTGCCACGCGTAAGCCCCATTCACCATTACCTTTCCTTAGCAGCACCCGGGAAACATCCACATGTAACCCCCATCCACCTTATACACTCCTTAGAGACACCCAAGATGCTTCCATGAGTAAGCCCCATCCACCATTGTTGCTCCATAGCGGCATCGAGTTAGCTTCCATGTGTAAGCCCCATTCACCATTGCAGCTCTTTAGTGTCACCTGGGAATCTTCCATGTGTAAGACCCATTCACCATTGCCACTTTTTAGCATCACCCTATCTACATACACATGTAATCCCCATCCAACATTTGCACTCATTATCAACACCTAAAAGCTTCTATGTGTAAGCCCCATTCACCATTGACGCTTCTTTAAAGCACCTCGTCTGCTTCCATGCGTAAACCCCATTCACCATTTCCTCTTCTTAGCAGCACCCGGGTTGCTTCCATGCATAAGCCCCATCCACCATTATTGATAATTATCGGAACCCCAACTGCTTCCTTTTATAATCCCCATCCACCATTTTTTCTCATTAGCGGCACCAGAGCAACTACCTTGCATACGCCCTATTCACAACTGCCTCTCCTTAGCGTCACCTATGCAGCTTCCACGAATAAGCCCCATCCACCATTGTTGCTCCTTAGCGGCACCTAAGCTTCTACCATGTGTAAGCCCCATCTACCATTGTCGCTCCATAACAGTGCTCAAGCAGCTTCCATGCGTAAGTCCTATTCACCATTGACGCTCTTTAGCAGCACATGGGAAACTTCCATGTGTAAGCCTCATTCATCATTTCCACTTCATAGCACCACCTGGTCTACTTCCACGCATAAACCCCATCCAAAATTTCTGATTCTTAGCAGCACCTGGGCTACAACAACAAGTAATCCCTATCCTCTATTGTCTCACCTTAGCAGCACCTGGGTAGCTCCCACAAGTTAGCCTGATTCACCACTACCTTTCTTTAATGACACCTAGGAAGCTTCCACACATAAGCCCCATCCACCATTGCTACTCCTTAGTAGTACCTAGGCTGCTTCCAGGCATAATCCCCATCCACCACTATTTCTCCTTAGTGGCACCTGGGTAGCTTCAACGTGTAATCCCCATCCATCATTGCCACTCCATAGCGGCACCTGGGTAGCATCCATATGTAATCCCCATTCACCAATACTGATCCTTAGTGGAACCCTGTAAACTTCCATACGTAAGCCCCATACACTATTTCGGCTCCTTAGCGGCACTCGGGCAGCTCCCACGCATAAGCCCTAGTCACCACTACCTCTCTTTAGTAGCACCCAGTAAGCTTTCACATAAAATTCCCACCCACAATTGTCACTCTTTAGCATATTCCGAGGTGCTTCCACACGTAATCTCCATCCACCATTCCCACTCCAGAGCAGCACCCACGTAGCTTTCCTTCATAATCCCCATTCACCATTTCTGCTTCTTATCGGCACCAGGGTAGATTTCATGTATAAGCCCCATTCACCATTGACGCTTCTTAGAAGCACTTGGGCTACTTCCACGGGTAATCCTTATACACCATTGTCACTCCTTAGCGGCACCTGAGTAGCTTCCATGTGTAATCCCCATTCATCATTGTTGCTACTTAGCAACACCCGGGCTGCTTCCACGTGTAAGCCCCATCCATCATTTTCGCTCTTTAGCGGCACTGGGTAGCTTCCATGTGTAAGTCTCATTCATCATTGTCGCTTCTTAGAAGAACTTGGGATACATCCATGTGTAATCCCCATTCACCATTGTTGGTTCTTAGCAGCACCTGGGTTGCTCCCAAGCATAAACCCCATCCACCTTTACCGCTTCTTAGTGGGACCCAGGCTGCTTCCACGTGTAATCCCCATCAACCATTGTCGCTCATTAGTGGCACCAAGGATTCTCTCACGTGTAAGACCCATTAACCAATGCCTCTCCTTAGTGTCACCCCAATAGCTTCCATGAATAATCCCCATGCACCATTATGGCTCCTTAGTGGAACCTGAGCTGCTTCCATGTGTAATCCCCTTACACCATTGCTCCTCGTTAGTGGAACCTGGTCATCTACCATACATAAGACCAATTCACCATTGTTGCTCCTTAGGGGCACCCAGGAAGCTTCCATGAATAATCCCCATTCACCATTTCCTCTTCTTAGCAGCACGCAGGCTGCTTCCATGACTAAACCCCATCTACCATTTCCAATTCTTAGCGGCACTCGGGCTGCTACAATGCATAATCCCCATCCACCAGTACCGCTCCTTAGCGGCACCCGGGTATCTCCCATGCATAAACCCCATTCACCACTACCTATTCTTAGTGGCACCTAGGCAGCTTCCACATGTAAGACCCACCCAACATTGTCTCTACATAGTGGTACCTAGGATTCTTCCACACATAAACCCCATCCACCATTTCTGCTCATTAGAAACACCCAGGTAGCTTCCACGTGTAAACTCCATCCATTAGTGTCTCTCCATTTTAGTGCCTGAGCAACATCCATGTGTATTCCCCATTAACCATTGCTTCTCCTTAGTAGCACCTAGTAATCTTCCATGCGTAAGCCCTATCCACCATTTCTTCTCCACAGCGGTACCTGGGTAGCTCCCATGCATAATCCCCATTCACCACTGCCTCTCCTTAGAAACATCCAAGAAGCTTCCACACATAAACCCCATCCACCAATGTCACTCCTTAGTGGAACCCGGGCATCTTCTACATGAAATCCCCATCCACCACTGTCGCTCCTTAGTGGTACCCATGCATCTTCCATGGGTAAACCCTATTCACCATTGTTGCTCCTTATCAGAAACTGGGCACCTTCTATGCGTAGGCCCCATTCACCATTGTTTCTTCTTTGCAACACTCAGGTTGCTTCCACAAGTAAATCCCATTTAACATTGTCTCTCTTTAGAGGCACCCGAACAACTTCCTTTTGTAAGCTCCATTCACCATTTCTGCTTCTTAGTAGCACATGTGCTACTTCCATGTGTAAACCCCATTCACCGTTACTTCTTCTTAGAAGCACCCGATCTACTTCATGCGTACTACCCATCAACAATTTTTTCTTCTTATCAGCTCCCGGGCTACTTCAACGCATAATCCCCATCCACCATTTCAGCTCCTTAGGGACCCCAGAACAGCTCCCATGCATAAGCCCCATTCACCACTACCACTCTTTAGAAGCACCCGGGCAGCATCAATACGTAAGCCCCATCCACCATTCCCACTCCACAGTGTCACTCGGTATGCTTCCATGTGTAATCCCCATCCACCATTGTCGCTCCTTAGCAGCACTCGGGAAGCTTCCATGCGTAATCCCCATTCACCATTTCCCCGCTTTAGAGACACCCGGGAAGATTTAATGCGTAATCCCCATTCAACATTGCTGATTCATAAAATCACTCAGGCTGCTTCCACATGTAAGCCCCATACACTAATTCCTTTTCTTAGCATCACTCGGTCTATTATCACACGTAAGCTCCATCCACCATTTGTCGCTCCTTAGTGGCACCTGGGCAGCTCCCATGCGTAAGCCTCATTCACCACTTCCTCTCCTTAGAGTCACCTAAGAAGCTTCCATATATAATCCCCATACATCATTTCTACTCTTTAGTGGTAACCAGGATTCTTACACACATAATCCCCATCCACCATTTCCGCTCTTTAACAGCACCCGGGAAGCTTCCATGTGTAATCCCCATCCAGCATTGTCGCTCCTTAGCAGCACATGGGAAGCTTCCATGAATAAGCCCCATTCACCACTACTACTCCTTAACAACACATGGGAATCGTCCATTCATAATCCTCATTCACCACTGCTACTCCTTAGCAGCACCCGGGCAACTTCCATGCATAAGCCTCATCCACCATTTTCACTTCTTAGCCTTACCCTAAAAGATCATATGCTTAAGCCCCATTAACCACTTCCTATCCTTATAGACACCTGTGTAGCTTCCACACATAATCCTAATCCACCATTTTGGCTCCTTAGCAGTACCTGGGTGGCTTCCACGCCTAAGCCCCATCCTCCATTGTCGCTCCTTAGTGACACCCGAGCAGGTTCCATGCATAAGTCTCATCCACTATAATTACTCTTTAGAGGAACCAGGGAAGCTTCAATGCATAAGCCCCATTCACCACTGCCTCTCCTTAGCGTCACCCGAGAAACTTCCATGTGTAAGCCCCATCCACCATTACCACCCCTTAGCGACACATGCGTAGCTTCCATGCGTAAGCCAAATTCAACACTACAGCTCCTTAGTAGAACCAGGGCACCTTCCATGCATAATCCCCATCCACCATTGTTGTTCCTTTGCAGTACCTGGGAAACTTCTATGACTAAGCTGTATCCATCATTTTTGCGTCTTAGTGGAACTTGGGCTGTAAGACACGCGTAAGCCTCACTCTATTCCTCATGGACACACCTTTCCGAATGTGATTGTTAGGTCTTTGCTGCCTCTTAATTCTCACAACAAGAATTACTCACATGCGATTAGATTAAGAACTGACCCCGACATCCTCCCAGGGCATCCTTAGCATGTAAGCCCCAAAAACCCATTCCAAACTACGGAGAATTTGATCTTTTCCCTTTCCAAGAAAGGTATTTAGGATGCCTCTATGAGGTTCAAGCCCATCACCCATCAGTCCTGACCACTTCATGGTGGTTCACCCTCATCCTACGTGATGTTAAACTGAATACCCATTTTCATCCACCATGATGTTAGACTGTATTATTTAAAACTATGTGGGTTTTATCCTTATCTCCTAGACATGGTACATAGGAGACATCCCTGAGGTTCAACCCCATCCAATGGTAAGCCGTTGTAGACCCCCCCCCCCAATGGTAAGTCATTGCAGACCGCAACCAATGGTAAGAAATTGTAGCCCCAATATATGATAAGACGTTTTATTCCCATTTATTGGGACCCACATCCTATTTTTGTCTCGTAGTAACGTCTGACCCACTTCCGATATGCTAACCACATGTTAGCCTGAGTATATCCTCAGGTCATTGTCCTTTGCCTATACCCCCAATTCCATGACTCATTCTAAACTATATGGACTTTGATTCCCGCCATTGAGATATGTATGAAGCCTCCCTGAGGTTCAAACCCACCACCAATGTCTCATCTTGGACTCTCCCTTGAGTCTCTATGTTTTGGGAAGGTTATGCTCCAACTCAGAGGTTCCACTTCCTCTAGGTCCCATCCATGCATCCATTCTCATAGTTCGCCTCCTAAGGTGTCCCATCACCTATGAACTACATGAACATTGATTCCCTACCATAGGGATATGTAGGAATCCTCTCTAAGGATCAATTCCAACACTACCATCACCTTCATGATGGTCCCATCTCATTCCATATCCACTTCATTCAACCCTCCATCATCTATCCTAATTCATACCTATGTCACCACATCCTGGTGGGATCACTCCATTTCCTTGGAAATATAACCATCCATAATACCCACACAATTCATAACCATCCAACAAAGAGTGTCCCTCTTGTGATGGGCCACTAACCACATATATGCCCCAGCATGTCTCCAGGTCATTGTTATTTGTGTACACCGTAATTCAATGTATCTCCATTTTAACTACATGGGTTTTGATCTCTATCGTCTACATGTGGTATGTAGGAAACCTCCATGAGGGTTAATTTCATCCAATATTAAACCATTGTGTTATCCATTGTAGGGTGTACTCTCCCTGATCTTCCCTTAGTGGTGTCTAGATCAGCTTTCACAGTGTGATATCTTCCCTTTATGTTACACACTATCCCATATATTCTATCATTGGATGTTCTGATCCATCAATCTGGTAAACCTTCCAGGTGATCCCTCCTAGGGATGTACCAATCTGATCCATCTCTATGGGATGTTATGATCACTCTCATCTCATCTCTTCAAGACGTTAAACTCACGGCATGCCTCATGTTAAACATGAGATGCCTTAGGAAACCCACAGAAGACACACTATTGGTGTAACCATCTCTGAAAGATGTTAAACTCACCGCCTACCTCATGTTAAATGTGAGATGCCTGAGGAAAACCTTAGAAGATAAGACATTGTAGTAATCGTCTCTGCAAGACGTTAAAATCGTGAAAAACCCCATGATAAACATGGGAAGCTAAGTAAAACCCCATAGAAATGCCTCCGACATAAGATACCCCATGATCAACATGGGATGCCTCGACATCTGCACCCTTAATATGCCCTCTTATGATCAAAAATATAGGTTCCCCAACGTCCATGCATCCAGAGATGCCCCGAAAAGCCTGATCTTGTCATCTATTCCGATAGAAGGTTACTTCCCTGTCAAGACCCCATGAAATGTCCCGACATAGGCAGCGTAATTAATGGGATTCCACAAAGATATGGAACTAGGAATGAGTTCCATAAAAACATCTTAATCATTAATGGATACCCAGACTAGGTGATGAATTCAGAGTAATCCACGGAAGGAGAGACAAACATCCCATCACCCCATTTCTATCAAGAAACAAACATCCATGAGTTATTGATGGATTTTTCCCACCCTTGGAATGCATGAATGTAGGTAAAAAAACTACACATCATTTATTGATAGATGTGTTCCCCAGATAAAGCATCGAAAACACTCACAGTTATATAAACCATGCCACATGTCCAATTAAACCATGAAACCTCATATAGTGGCATATCACATGGATCACATGTGTTTTTTCCAAACCATACATTCTAAAAAGCTAACTGGGTCACTCAGAACCCTTTAGATAGTGTCATGAACATGGTTTGTTCATTTTTTGTAAAACTATGAGGGTAAACCATGTGCCTCTGTAAAATTTGGAAAAAAAATTACAAAATTTCCATTATGGTATTTTAAGACTTCACAAGATCATTTCCCCCTATTTTCTCCGTTGAACCATAGTGATGAAAAATGAAACCTTAATGGATTCTGGGGGTGATTCTTCTTCATCTATATATTTTTTTGAGTTCCTTTGTTTATGGATAAAACCCCTTGGTAATTCTAATATCCTATTTTCTTCTCTTTTCCAAATTTGGGTTTTCAGCTTCTGTGATCTTCTTCTGAATCTATAAAATCCTCTTTTCCAATGGGATATTTTTTTGAGCTCCAATAAGTATTTGAATATGAACCTAAGACCACATTAAAGAGTGTCATCATCAATGGATTCAAGGTACATGGTCTACACGTTATATCTCATACTTTTGTTGTAAATATTTTCATGTTTGGTTTTGTTCTTGTTTATATCTTGTTGTACACTTGATTCTTTTGCTGTAGTTTTTAAGAATTGGTGTCAAAATAATGAATAGAAACCCTCATAATCCCCATGGGACACATCGAGAATTATTTAACCAATTTAAGGCCACCCATGGGGTGTGCCGATATTCGTGGGCATAGAAATTGGTTGAGTAAGTGGAAGTTCAATGTGTGATAATGTAGATACCTTGTTGAGTATGTTGATATGTTTAATGGAAGTTAAAATTGAATATTTATAGTGAATCTATATTTGGAAATGTCTTATGGGGGTTTTGGAATGGCACAAGAATGGGTTAATTGGGTTAATTGAGATTGTGAATTGTGTCTTATGAGTTATATTTTAAATTCCTAAGAGAGACGATGAATATGAAATGGTGGATAAGTTAAATTAGTAGTGGTATGTGAAATGAAAATCATGTTAGATGGGATTTTATAAATTAATTGATGAAAATATTAAATAGGTTGATATAGGGGAATTATTGAATGTGATTAGTGAGATAAGAATAAGAATTGTAATTATAATAAATGGGTTCTGTAATTTAATGGAAAATGTGTAAATGAGTTCTGGAATAATATTAATTCCCATATTGATTATTATGGATTATGATTATTATATGTTTGGTTGTTTTGGTTGTGATATAAAATGTGTGTGATGAATGGATGAATAAGCATGTTCACATGGATTGAGGTTTAGGATAAAGAAATAAGGTTCCTCCCACGGATCGAGTTGAACTAATTATCTTACTCCACCCTTAATGCATGGGTTAGATTAGGGGATGAGGCTGTATTCCCCTAGTGGTTGCATTACAGCAAGACTAAGGCTTCGAGGTGATGACATTGTGATGTTGTGATGTATAATACCTAGTGTAATTAGGACTTGACTTATTCCCTTATGCATAATGATAAATTCCATGATCCTTTGTGTGAAGGTTGTAAATGTCTAACATGTGGATTACATGATAATGATGAACTGAGTAATTATGAAGTTGTATAATGAATTATCCACTATGGTTAGTAATAGTTAAGAACATATTATTAACTAGTGGCCCTCTAATTATCTCCTATTTAATTTTCATTTATTAAATACCTTCATGCATTATCTATTTAGACTAAATATTTTGTAGACACCATTGGTGGTGTCCTACTGAGTTTTACACATATCCTTTTTGGGCCATTGTTTGGTACCCAGGTATATATCATGATTACAAGTCAGAAAAAAGGATAGGGAACTATTTTTGGGTGTTTTTAATGCTTGAGAGGTACATAGATGAGGTTTCAGATTTGGAGTCATGACCATTTTTTTATTCTAATATTTTTATTTATTTAGGGATTTTTTCACTTGGAACTATAGTATGACATGACATATTTGCTGTTGGTTGTGGTTTATTCCTAGTTTTGGGATATGGTTATTTATGCATGTTCATTTGTTATACTATATTTTCTATAATATTTTATTTACATTATGTTGTGGATTACTCTAGTTGAGATGGTATAGTCTCTCTAAGTGACTTCTAGACCTTTGCTGCTAGTCAGAAACCTCTGGCATACGGGGAGGTGCACTTGAGATAATGTGATGACCCAGATTGGGGCACTGATTAAGTGGATCCGGGGTCAGAGACATTACAAAGTGGTATCATAGGAGGTATTTTATATATATTTATATCTTGGTGTGGTATATAGAAGGTTAAGAAGGTTTCATTCCTTGGTAATGAGAATGTTCTTGGGAGTAACTAAAACATGTACTAGGAAAAAACCATGTCACCTAGGGTGTGAATTATTCTTCTTGTTGTGTGTTGTAACATTTTATGATATTTCACCATAAGGTGATGTACTTATTGTGTGATGTAATAGTTTTATGATATTTTTCTCATAAATGTAATGGAAAAATGTTGTGAATTTATGCATCATTCTAGGAACCTATGCATATAATTTACATGGATCATGGTAGGCACAAACACAGGATGGGTGTGTGGGACATAAAGGGTGGGATGCATCTGTTTTTCTGGAAATTGATGAAAATTGTGTCTAATGAAATGATAAAAATGTGTAAAAAGATAGGTAAATTTTAAATAATGATTAATTTTTGTTCTTAATAATGGGTTCTAAGTGAATTAAAATGTTTTCGAAATAAGTTGTGATGTGGGAATAATTTTGAAATGGTGTAGAAGGTAAGGCTTGTAACCATGTGATTCAGTTAGCTTGTGTTAGCCATGGAACTCGAAAGGGATGGTCGAGGGTAGTGTTCCATGTATAATAGGGCCCATTTGAATAGTGTTTGAAAATGGTTTGTTTATGGATAGTTTTGGGCCTTCCAATATATTTTTTGGAAGATTTATTGTTAGTGTTATAAAGATTATATTTTACATTGTAGAGAAATTCCACAATAAATATTTGAATTGGTTGGGAAACAATAGGACATGGTCAATAATGCTCCCCAAGTAGTGGATTAAGGAGATCTAATAGTTTAATATAATAGGGAAGAGATGTTTTGTGAGATATTTGATCATTCTATACAGATGATGGAATGGGACTCGTGGTGGGTTGCACCGAGTATGTTTGACATGAAAAAAAATTTCATCTGCAACACATTCCAACCTTTACTAGTGTTGGTGGTCCAGAGGCATATGAGTTCCAGATAGAATCTATCATGAAAATTATTAATCATCTAGATACACTTATAGAGAAGTGAGTTAAGCTAGCATCCAATATGTTGCGAGAATATGAAAAACGTTATTGGGAAATTATTATTTAGACAGATAAAGATGAAGGAATTTATGGAAGGATTTTTAGGAAATGTTTTTGGAACAATTCTATTGAGATACCTTGAGGTAGGAGAAGGTTACGGAGTGTATTAGTTTGACCTAGGGGATGAATTAGTGAAGGTTTATGCTAGTTGTTTCACTAACTAATACCACTTCGTTCTGACATTGGAAGGAGATGAGGAAACTATGGAGAAATTCTTACAAGATGGGATTAGTCATGACATCATGTCTTAGGTGAATATATTCTATTTTAAGAGTTTTTCATAGTTATTATACTAGGACCTTATCTTAGAAGGGAACCTGAAAGGAGCTTTAAGTGGAAGACTTGTGGTGACAACTGGGTGGATAAGTGGTGCGGCATCCGAGGACTGGAAACATCGTTTTGGCAATTTCCAAAAGGGAAAAGTGAACAGAATAGTTAGGGGAGAGGGGCAATATCTCATGGTGGTGATTGGGTGTTTTGTTATGAGTGTGGAAGGTCAAGGAACATGCATGGTCAGTGTCACTGACCACCAGTCGAGTTTCAGTCATGTGGAAGGTCAGTATATATACATAGGTTCTCTAATAACTCTCAGTAGTGGGGAACAGATGGAGATCAGAGGCCAATGTCAAGTGTCAGAAGGGGGCTAGTCACCTCATATTAGGTAGGTAGTTGGAGCTCCATGGGTCATACTGGTAGGGGTGGTGTACATAGAACTTTGGGGCGAGATATTCCATACAATCATAGTACTGCATTGCAAGGTACTTCGGCTAGAACATAAGGTATAGTGGAAAGTCGTCATCATGTGGTTAATTCTATAGTAGAAGGGGGTGAGGATAGACTGTCTACCATTCGAGGTACGATTCTATTAATTTACACGTTGTCCAGTTCTTTATTTGACAAAAGTTCTACACATTATTTTATTTATGCATAGTTCATAGTTGTGCGGATCCTAAAAATGTAAAGTTCATGAGTGGTTATGTAAATTTATACTTAATTAGTGTTTTGATTTGAGAATATCAAATAGGGTAAGGGTTGTGCTTTATAGGTTAGAAGATATCATTATTTGTGGAACCTATTTTTCTTTTAAATGTTAGGTTTTGACCTGATTTTGGCTATGGACTGGAAGGTGTTATACCAAGCCCATATTAATTGTTACCAATATTGGGTAACATTCTTGTATCTTGATAGAGACACTTATGTCCTTCATAGTGTGTTGGGTGTTCGAGCCGGCCGTACAGGTCTAATTTTCCATCAATTGGGAAAAATCATGACCCATGTGAATTTTCTTGTGCTAGATAAAGGAGGGATAGAGCATCCATTCTTCCCTCCCATCATGGATCAATTTTCGGAGGTGTTTCTTGAGGATTTATTAGGGATACCACATAAGAGGGATGTTCAATTCACAATTGAGTTACAACATAGGGAATAACTGATCTCAATTCCTCCATATCGAATGTCACTAAAAGAACTCCAAGAACTTGAGGTTTAACTAGATGATTTGGAGTGAAAGGGGTTCATCCATCCTAGTACATCATTGTGGGGGTATCCCATGTTGTTTTTCAAGAAAGAAGATGGGTATTTGAGGTTATGTGTTGACTATACAATATTGAATCATATGACGGTCAAGAAACGATACCCACTTTCAAGAATTTATGACCTATTTGACTAATTGATGGTTTCCTCAATGTTCTCTAAGATTGATTTGAGATCAAGATACCATCAGTTGATGGAGATTTCTTATGACGTATTGTGGACATCTTTATGAAGTAGTAATTGGTTGAATAATTTTGTGGTGATGTCATTTAGGTTGACCAATTCACCATCTAT
This sequence comes from Viscum album, assembly GCA_963277665.1. NCBI lineage: Eukaryota > Viridiplantae > Streptophyta > Magnoliopsida > Santalales > Viscaceae > Viscum > Viscum album. The sequence goes on along the minus strand of OY728148.1, from coordinate 877,893,684 downwards.
GTTCATGACTTTAATGAACTTGATATTTCACCCATACCTAGATCAGTTTGTTGTTGTATTTGTTCATGAAATCTTGGTGTACTCAAGAACTCTTTATGATATTTCCAAACATCTTGACATCATCCTGATTACACTAAGTGGGAATAGGAGTTATGTTATTCTATCAAAAAAATCTATATTTATAATGTTCATTTCTTGGGTAACATCATTTTTGAGTCAGGTCTGTCAGTGTATCCAGAGAAATTGTAGGTTTTGGTGTCTTGGGAGAAACCCAAGATTGTTTTTGAGGTTTGGAGTTTTCAAGGATTCGATAGTTATTACAAAAGGTTCATTAGGTATTTATCCCATTTTTCATGAAGACTCTCAAGCATAACCAAAAAGAAGTTAATTTAGAGTGTTTAGAGGCATGCGAGAATGAATTCCAAGAGTTAAAGAAGAGATTGACTACCACGCCAGTTATGATCTTACCCGAACCAAATAAGTGGTACACTTTGTTCTGTGATGTGTTCGGTGTTGGAATTGGGGTAGTGTTGGTGCAAGATGATTGGGTTGTGTCATATGTGTCAGGATAGTTGATTCCTTATGAAATAAATTACCTTACCCATGATCTTCAACTTGTTGTTGTGTTCTATGCCTTAAAGGTTTGAAGGCATTACTTTTTGGAAGAGTGGTTCATAGTGTTTACCATTTATAAAAGTATTAAGTACTTCACATATCAATGGGATTTTAATCTTCGATAGTGAAGGTTTGTCAATTTCCTAAAATCCTTTGATTTCATGTTTTTTATCACAAGGAAATGGGAATAGTGTTACAGATGATCTGAGCTAGAAGACTCAGAATCAAGTCATTTATGAATCCAACTCTTATTTGATAAGATGCACCTGGAGGTATAGGATGGGCATAGAAATATGACCCTTACATCTATAACAGTTGAGTTTGTACTTTTGAGATGGGTCAAGAAGATTCAATTGGAGGATCTGGAGTGTTTGGCTATAAATGAAACTCTTAATGGTAGGGATTCACCTTCTAGTTTGGTTGTTGGTGATGATGGTATTGTCAGTTTTTGTGGCCATGTGGTTGTGCCAGTGTGTATATTGGAAGATATGATGTGAGAGTTCCATGCATCAAAGTGGGAAGTACATCCTGGTTATACTATGATTTATCATGATCTTCATGGGTAGCATTGGAGTCTTGGAATTGAAAAATAGTTTGCAGGTTTTGTGGCAGGATTATGTGTGATGAAGTAACGATGTACTTTTTAGTGGTTCTTCAAATGACAACTCGGAGGAATGATGAAGTTTGGGAGCTTATGTATAGTTTGAGTAAGGTTTCCCATTTCTGGTCTATCTATTAGACTTACACAATTGATCAGTTGGCCCAGTTATATGTTTAAGATATAGTGTTGTTTCATGGTGTGCTGAGAACCATAGTTTTGGATCATGACCCGAATTTCACAGCTCACTTATTAAAGGGATTACAATGGAACTTGGTACCCATGTTCTTTTGAGTGCATCATATCACCCACATATAGTTGGGAAATTAGAGCGTATAATTAAATTGTTGGAGGAAATGTTGAGATCTTGTGTCCTAGTTTTCAGTGGATTTTAGGGATAACATTTATCGCTTGTTGAGTTTTCCTACATCAATTGTTTTTAGGATATGATTTATATGGATAATTTTATGGAACTCTATGGGAGACCAAATATATGTCTTTTATTTTGGATAGAAGCTGGGGAGTCTGAGATGTTGGTACCAGGTATTGTGAAGTATAATTCAGAAAAGTATTGATTAATTTAAAAGAACCTGATAATGTCATAGAGTAAGTAGAAATCATATACATATCAGCATCGTAGACCACGTGAATTTATGGTGTGTGATAGTTTGTTTCTATGGGAGTCTCCATGGTTGGGTCACTATCGAATTCAAAAATAGGGAATTTTGGTGCCTAGGTAAATGGGGCTATTTTAGATCGTCGAGAGGATCAGACCAGTGGATTACTAATTGGCTCTACCACAGAGTTATATTGGTATGCATGATGTTTTTCATGTCTCACAAATTCAATAATATCACTATGATCCATCTCCTGTGATAAATGTTGAGGATGTAGGGCTTTAGGCTGATGAATCCTTTGAGAATCCTATTTGTATTGTGGAACGTACCGAGAAGGTCTTGTAGGGAAAGATTGTTTACTTAGTTTGAGTTTTATAGAAACATGGTATAGTTAAAGAAGAAACATGGAAAATCTAATCAGATATATGGTCCTAGTGTCCTGATCAGTTTTCCTTCAAAACTTAGTGATTCATGGAAAGAGCAGCTAAAGGACGAGTTGTTATATGGGTGGGAGGTTGCAAGATCATGAACTTCATGGGGGTATATCCTTGTTTAAATTTCGGTTTCAATCCTTTTTTGGTCAATGAAATGTTTCTTAGGATTATAAGGGGCCTCATGGGTGTTCTAAGGGTTTCATGACATAAGAGGAAGGGAAACTAGGATAACATGTGAAAGGTGAATAGTGTGCACACCGTTAAGTAAACCATGCGACTTATCTAGGAAAACCATGCAACCTTACACAATGGCATATCGTACGACTAGAATACAGTTTTTCAAACATTATATCCTACCCCAGTTATGGTGTTGTCTACCTCCCCTTGGATAGTATCATGCATACAATTTTCACACTGTTTTGAAAACTATGCAGATAAACCATGTGCCTCTATAAAAGTTGGAACAATTACAAAATTGTCATTAAAAGATTTTAAGTCTTTGCCCGATTTTATCTCCACATTTACTTATTTAAACCCTAGTAATAAACAAAAACCCTAAAAGTATTCCAAGGGTGATTTTCTATCATATCTTGGCTATTGAGAGTGTCATCGGTTGTGGATCGAAGCCTTGGGTAAGTATAATCTTCTCCTTTATTCTCTTTTCTAGATTATGGTTTTCACCTTGCAAGACCTTCTTCTAAATATATAAAATAATTATTTTTTGGTAGAATCATAGTTTAATCATAATGACATGATTGAATTCAAACCTAATAGCACATTTAGAAGTGTGTTCATCAAAAGATTTTAGGTAGGTGGTCTACAAGATATACACTATAGTTTTGTTGTAGATTTACACATGTTTGACTTTGTTCTTGGTTATCTATTATTTTTATCTTCTATAATTTGAGGATTTTTGGTAAAATTTATACCTAAATAATTAATAAAACCCCACATAGTCCCTGTGGGAAGAATCAGTAATTATTTGATTGATTTAGGTCCACCCATGGGGTGCGTTGGTATTCTTGGGACAAGAAATTGGTAAATTAAGTTCAATGTAATTGTGTGATCATGTAGATCACTTTTTGAGTATTTTGATATGTTAAATGGAAGTAAAAAATAGAATATAGGTAGTTTTAATAGATTTAGTAATGGATTAGGGGGCTCCTTGTCATGGAACGGAAATGGTTTAATTGGGTTAATTGAGATTGTGAATTGTGGCTTATGAGTAATATTAGAAATTCTTAATAGAGTTAGTGTATATAAAATAGTGAATATGTAAAATTGGTAATGGTATGTGAAATTAAAAAAATGTTATTTCATAATGGAACTGATGAATATGTGAAATGGATTGATGTAAGGTAATTATTTTATATTCTTTGTAAGTTAGGCCTGAGACTGGGAATTTGACGAAATGGGTTATGTAATGTAAATGAAAAATGTGTTAATGAGTTATAGAATAATATTAATTACCATATTTATTATTATGGATTATGATTTTTATATGTTTTATTTTGTTGGTTGTTATATGGATCTTGTGTGTTGAATGGATGAATAACTATTTTTACATGGATTGAGTTGAGGGATAAAGGACTGAGGCTCCTCCCATGGGTCGAGTTGGACTTATTCTCTAACTCCACCAATAATTCATGGCTTAGGGAAGGGGATAGATCTCTATTCCCCTAATGGTTTCATTATTCCCAGACTAAGGCTTCGAGGTGAGGATATTGTGATGTTGTAATGTATTATAACTAGTGAGATAAGTACTTTAATAATTTGCTTATGCGGAATGATGAATTCCATGAACTTTTATGTGAATGATGTAAATGCTTAACACATGGGTTGCATGTTTATGATGAATTAAGTAATAATGAAGATGTATAATGAATTTGGATTTTGTTTTAGAAATATTTAAAAATTATTGTTTACTAGTGGCCCTTGAATTGTCATCTATTTACTTTTTATTTATTTAATACTTTCTTTCCCTACCTATTTAGACTAGATATTTTAAAGATGCCATTGGTGGTGTCCTATTGAGTTATAATCACACCCTACTTAGGCTGTCATAGGGTACCTGATCAGATTTAATGATTGCAGGTTCGGAAAAGGGAAATTTCCCAATTCTAGGTAGTTGAGTCATGCTATAGAGGTACATGGATGAGGTTCTAAACATAGAGTCAGGACCATTTTGGGGATTTCATTGTTTGTCTTTGTTTTGGGTTTTCTTCACTTGGCATTGTAGTTTGACATGACATAGTTATTTTTGTATGTGGTTTATTACCAATTTTGGGAGATGATTATTTATGAATTTTTATTATTTATTCTATATTTTTTCACTATTATATTTATTTTTTGGTTTGGATTGCTCTATATAAGAGGGTATAGTCTCCCTATGTGACTTATAGACCCTCTCTTCTATTCGGAAACCTCTGTAATACGAGGATTTGTGCTTGAGGTCATGCAACGACTTAGATTGGGGCATAGATTTAGTGGATCCCAAGTCAAGAAAGTTACAATATTAATTTATAGTGATCCTTAAAAGTTGATATAAAAAATTTATTACACCATTCAAAGTGAGGGTAGGTTGTACGTATGCATAAATGTTGTTTCCATTTTTCTCTAAGGATAGAATAATAAGGAAGGTAAATAGTATATAATATTTTCTAAATTCATTATGATGTCTTATATATCACATATATTTATTAAATCTATCCTTATTACCTTCCATTTAAAGTGATAGTGAAAAATGTGTCACAGTGCATTGTGAGATACTAGTCTACTGTATACACGATCAAAATATTGTATCCCCCAGAGTATGGAAAGTAAGATGGTATATGTGATATCATAATTATAGATGTATAATTATGTTAAAAATATAATATATATTCATTTAATATATCTTTATTAACATATAAATAAAATGAAAAAGGTAAACAAAAACACCACCTTGGTTCACGAGGTGGTTGTTCATCGTACACACGAGCGATGTTATTGTTTTCACATGGGTTCGAATGTATGAAGGTAGATGTGATATTATAATTTTAGAAGTATATTAATTTCATAAATATAATATAAATATTTTAAATCCATCATTATATACAACCATGATATGTGTTGATATAAAATGAATTACATCGGTTTATGAGGTGGGAGTCCACCCTACACACGATCGACAGTTTCATTCGCCATTTAATTGAAGAGGAGATGGATATTGGTCATAAAAATTACATAATAACATATATTTATATGTAAGATTATGAGTTTATTAGATAATATTATTTTAATAAGACTTGTAGGAGTTTGGAGAAGAAACAATAAAAACACTCGTTTAAAAAATACTACCTCTTCTTCGAACAACTTATGTAGAGTTGCACCAAAACTATTCCAAGGATGGATTTATGATCAAAACAATGAATCTAGGAAGTTGGTATGGATTTAAGTAATATAATTTTACTATTATATTTTTATATAAAGTATTTGGGAGTGTGGAGAGGAGAGGATAGGAGTGGAATCTTATAAGTGGGGGAGGGGACACACTAAAAAAAATTAAATGAAAAAGTGATACCCATGTTTTACCCATGCTAAAAGCCCCTAAAATGAGACATTATAGAACCATATATGAGATAAAGTCTAAATATGTACATATGAAACTATTTATACACGTTTTTGTAATTTTTAATCCTTAACGTTTAGTTTAAACCCCCAGTAAACTCGTTTTAACCTTAACCACGGTAAATAACTTTTACTATTTTTATTATTAATTATGACCAAAAATTAATTTTTCATTATTTTATAGTATAAATTACTTTGATTCTAACTATTTAATCCATTTTTTAATATTTATTTCACATATTTTTCATAATTCAATTTAAAATTAACCCCAGAGTCGTGTAAAAAATGATTTTTGCAAAGAAACCCCAAAAAAAGTTTACGAAGTATTTATATCATAAATCAATATAAAATTAATTATGATGACTTATATTAGTTAAATTTTAATATTATTTCACTAATTTTTATTTAAAACAAATTTATAATATAATTTAACCATGTAAATAATTTAAATGAAAAGATATTTTTTAATAAAATCGGTATTTTTCACTATTCACTAAAAAAACTAAACTTTTTAGAAAATTTTAAAAAATTCGCCCAAAGATTATTTTGAAATATAGAATTAGAAAATGAGTTTTATTTTTAAAAATAAAATTTTATAAATTATTAAAAAATAGTTTTTAAATTATGTTTGCAAGGCATGACAAAGCCGCCTTATCAAAAAAATTAATTTTTTAGAAAACATTTCGTTTTCTTTCAAATTGTTATTATTTTATTTATAATCAATATATTCACACAAAATTTATTTTATACATTTGAAACCCATAAATATTTTATATATTAGTTTTTACTCTTCATATAGACCCACATAATAGCTAGGTTATGATGGTCATGCTTAAATAATAATATTTTAATAGAGTATCCTGTTTTGTTAAAAACTGGTGTTGCATGAATCACAAGATATCAATGAGATTGAATTTATTTAAAAATATATATATCATAATGTCTTAGGGTGTTATATTCTATTCAAATAATTTTTTTTAATTCATATACACTATCAATCATGATGTTCCTCTTTTAAAATCTCGGGGTGCAACATTCTAGCCACTTGCATCCTCACAATTTAATATTAATCTAGATAATCAAGCATTTGAATAATTAAAATAAATTTTTTGGAAACACACATCATAAAAATGTTTAATAAAATATTTTATTGATAATAGATAAACAGAAGTATGAACTTCACCTAGAATAACACATTACTAGGTTTCCAAGTATGAAAACATTTTTGGAATGTGAAGATATTGACATGGGAAACTTTATAAATTATTATAGATAACAATAGAGATCATTGATCACAAAAAATATAATTATATAGAAAATTTAATAGGGAAAAGTAATAAATTTTCAATGATATAATGGACTATTTGATTTATTGAAAATGAATGTACAATTATAACATTTTTGTTTCGAGATATTTTTCCTAGTGTTGATGAATTACTTTACAAACTAGACTGAGAACATAAGAAAATATACTTACATTATATATTTCTATTTCATAGGTACAATTTCATCCTTTTTTTTCTTTGATTAATCTCAACTTAATATAATACTCCAATAGATGAATATCAAAAATGAAATTTTATGCGTGAAGTACTAAAATTAACTCTTAATCGATCATAAAAAGTATTATAGGGCATTCGTCTTATCTTTAGACATCTTCCAAGACCCAAATTGTTTGCACAAGTTATCCGATAATAAATCAATTTATAAAAAATAAAAAATAACAAAAATTTAAAACTTAATAAATTTCATAAATTTATAACCTTAAGACTCATCCATGTATTATCAATCCAAATTAGAAGTATAAAATTATATAAGGAAAGTCACTAGATTTCCAAAAAAAATAATATTAATATTATATTCCTAAAAAAACATATTATATATTAATGACACATACCAATATTTTAATATATTAATAACATTAAAAAATAATTAAAACATACATGATTATAGAAATTATTTTTCACATTATTCCTTAAATAAAATATCAAATTATATAATTTATTCCATAATTACAAAAATATAGTAAACTCTAAAAAAGGTAATATAAATCATAAACTCACTCACTAATTACAAGGTCCCCAATACTATCCTATAAAAATATCCTTATCATTATTATCTCAAAACTAGTCATATATTAAGGGTCATCCTCCCTCATTCCTGTGTTTTCTAAAAAATAGACTCACCACTTAATCACTTTTCTTGGTTATCAGCACCTCTCAACAAATGTCTTAAAATAATTATATAAAATCTAGTGTATTATAATAATTGTATGTTTTATGATTACTATAAAGATAATATAATTGATAAAATACTTCCACAACATAATTCTTGAATCCAAATACAAAAGAAATTTAATCATTCCACTTTGGATACTTTAATAGCATAAGCTTTACCTCGATCCATTAGATTCTTATAGGGTATATTCTCTTAATACTTGGTATATTCTTTTATATAGTGTATTATCTTCTTAAAGTTGAAGAATTAAACATAATAAACTTCTTTATTCCCATTTAAATCATGATCTTGGTGTCCTTTCACTCCAATCCTATAGTAAAATGACATTCCCTTCAAGAAAGTACCATGGTGTTTCTTTCCATAATTATAAAATTATGGAAAATCATTCTTTCCCTTATTACCTTTATCCATATTTTTCTCTTTCATTATATTCTTCTCTTACATGCCTGTAAAGACATAATTCTTCAACAATTATTTATTTTTCTTGATACCACATCATATTATATCCTCGTATATTGAAAAAATTTGGGAGACTAGTTCCCATAAAATAATTGAATTAAGACCACCAAATAAATGGCCAATCATGATCTTAGGATTACATATTTTTTTCATAAAATTCATTTATAACATTTTAACATTTTATTCATACTTAGAAACAATTTTATCTTCCTTTTTTATTATACTTGGTAATTGTATATTCATATATGCTCATTGATTGTGAAGAAAATACTTTTACAAGAATATTTCATTAGAATCATTTCATTGCATGTATCATATTTCTTCTTTAACCTTAGTGTTTTGAATCAATTATTAACGTACATATGCATCTCTTGAAAGATGATAAAATACCATAACAACTTTCCCATATTCATTTATCCCTAATTTTAGAAATATATTCTATAAGGAACTTATTTGTAGCTCAAATGAAAATGGATTTATGATGACAGTAAATAATGGAGTTGGTTGAAAAATTATGTGTTATATTATTGTTACAACATGTAGTGAATTAGAAGGTTTCTCTATATAATCATGGTTATTGTAAATAACCTGAGCCAGATTCCCCAATATGGTTAAAATTTGATCAGATATAGTTGTAGATCTAGCTTTAGATTTATTTTCTATCCCAAAAGAGAAATCTCTACATGGGGTACATGAATTAATAATTTTTACATTACTTATACTTGGAAACATTTCAAATTAGTTTCATACACTATATTGGATTATAAAATCATTAAACTCAATCTAAAATACCAAAACTAGTGAAGACATAACATAAATTGAAAATTTTATGCATTGTTAATATCAAAATCACAAACATGGTTTATTTGGGAATGTTTTCAAATGATAAATATATTTTCAAATCCTTAATAATGGTTTTTAAAGAGTATTCAAACTAATCTACGAATATCCCCCAATAGGGTCAAATCAAATGTGTAGTAAATCCCATTATTATGTACCAATAAATGCCAAGTTCAATCTTGTAACCCCTTTTTCTAAGTTATTACCTATAGGTACCTTTGAGCCAAAACCACATCCACTTGAAGTATATAGATAAGGATCCATTCCTAGAAAATTAACATAATATCTATCTTACCAAAATAGTATGATGTCATATATACTTAAGTTAATCCTTAAATTATATCATAGAGTTATATTCCAAAATATATGTGTTCCTAAATCTAGTTTTCAAGGATTTTACTAAACATTATCTGATACCAACTATAAATACCTTGGCCCCATTAGACCAGATTTGGTGGTTACTTTATTACATTGTAAATAGATACAAGTAATCAGATCAAAAAGGATTGAATGGTAACTAGTCTTGTTAGACTTGAAAGATAGGTGAAATTTAAATTACATTTTAAAAACATAAAATAAAAAAAGTGTTTTCTTTGATAAATCCATTATTCCCCTTATCATATTCATTCTTATTGATCAAAAAACACTTGATGATATCATGGGGGGAATAAAACAAAATAAATGGGTGAGATCTTATGTTTTGTAAGGTTATGTGTGTGGTGTAAGATATCATGAATAAATAAGAATAATCAATATGATAAAGTGAATAACTAAAAAACATTCCATTTAAATAATAACATAACAATAACATGGAAGGAATGATGGATAATCAAATAAATCCCCACGAAAAATCACCTGAGTTTGAAACTTATCAATGTATATTCAAGCTAATATAATAATAATATGGACATAAATGAAAAATATAATAATGAGGTAATTCATAATCTCATACATCGTAGATATAATATCAATAACATTAAAAAGATAGTTTAAAACTATGGGTAAATCCTAGTTTAATTTGGTTAACTTATTTGTATCATGAGACCTAGCGATGCATCGGGGGATATGTTATTCTGAACCCCACCTATCACATAATAATTAAAATTCATTCCTCATACAAAATGGGTGAAACATAATAAATAAAAACTTTTTTACTTAAAAATTAACATAAAATTTTTAATATATACCCCAATTAATAATCATAAACCATCTAAATTAATATGGTGAATGGTAAAAAATAGTACATCCCCAATCAAAATAAAAATAAACATCCCAGAGAAATAAAAAGAATGGTTTCATGATAACATATCCCTAGTTATCATAAGTATAATAACTTTTTATTTCTTTTTGGACTAGAAAATCCAGAAAATATCATTGGATTTATTATTGAGGAGAATAGACATAGCACATTGGAAATCACTTTTTAAAACCCATGGTTCCTAAATTTTTTGAAAATAATCTCTTTGAAATTCACCTTGGAAATTAGTAAAAATATTATTAAAATGTTTAGTCTTCATGATTTTGGGAATTTTGGTACATGTCGTATAAGTTTAAAAAATATACCTTACACACTTGTGTAAAAAGGGAAAAAATACTTCATTAAAAAAACAACAAGAATATTCCTTTAAAAATATTTTTAAAAAATTAAAATGTTTGTATAAATTTATCTAATAAATTATTTGGATAATTTTAGAAACATTTAATATTTTTTTCAAATCAATATTTTGGAAGTAAAAGTATTTTTGACCACAAAGAGAAATGAAGCCAACTTCTCCTAAAAATATTTTCTAAATAAACTTAAGTACTAAAGAGAGAGAAATGGTAAAATTACTTGAAAATTTATTCAATAACCATAGTATAAGTATTTTTTTTTTAATAAAGAGATACAAAATATTTCCCCAAGGGAGACTTAAAAATGAACAATCTCTAATATTGATGAGATTGAGGATTAACCCTTACCACTTTGGTATCTTTTCAATAATATTCCCAATGAAAGAAATAAATTCAAATTAAAAAAAATACCATAAATATAGATATATTCATGATACACCATATCATAAGGGTCATTATATACACCAAAAAATTGAATATGTGGTGAACATGAAATATATCTCACGGAAGTAAAAGTGAGATGAGAAAACCTTTCCTCAGGTTCAACTTCCTTCGTATGTGTTCAAACCTCATATATAGTAAATATTGGTTTATTATAAATATACAATATATCTATAATAATATATATTATAACATATAGTAATTAAATATATACTATTTTATCACACATTTATTAATAATTCTTTGTTAAAATCAATATTTCATGTGATAATTTCTTTGTTTTTAATGTAAGTATGTGTTCAGTAATTTTGGTTATTTTACTTTGATCATGGTTACAAGATATGCAAATTTTTAACCATGATATAAATATATTATATATTTTTTATATATTTATTTATATTATTTTATAAAATATAGAGATGGAAAATGGATTATATTCTTCATTGAGACAGTGAGTCGAACGTACACATGAGTGTTGTTAACATTTTCATCAATGGACAGAATGAAAGGAAGTTAAATGATATTTCAAATTTTATAGAGTAACTAATATTTATTATATATATCATATAGATATTAAGAATATCTTTATTACCTTTCATGTAAATCATTGCTGAAAATGAGTCACATTACTCTATGATGTGGTAGTTATCCTTACACAAAAAGTGACATTATTGTATCCCCTGAGTAATAGAAAGTTAAAAGCTATATGCAATATAATACTTATAGAGGCATAATTATTTTAAAAATATAATATATATTTATTTAATATACCCTTATTACAATCAAATTAAAATGAAAATGATAAAAATATATCACATCGGCTTGTGAGGCGGTAATCTGTCATACACATGACAGACGTTATTTGTTCCAATGGGTTGTAAGGTTATAATTTATAAGTGATGTTATAATTCCAAAAGTATATTCATTTCATAATTATAATATAAATATGTTAAATCCGTCATTATATCCATCTGTGATAGGTAGTGATGCAATATGAATTACATTGGTTCGTGAGGTGGTAGTCCACCGTACACACGATCAACGGTTTATTTCCCATTTGATTGAAGATGATATAGATTTGGGAAATTCCCTTAAAATTAACATATAAATATATGAAATATACTAATATAATTTTAAAATCATGTATTAATAATTTTTAATCAGGTGGAAAAATAAATAAATCAATGCCCTTTTAAGAACATTACATCTTTTTCAGGAAACATCTTTAGGGTTGCACAAAAACATTCCTAGGTTGGATTTCTGCAAAAAAGATTAATATGGGATGTTTTTATGATTTATGTATGATATTTATTTATATATTTGATTAACCAAATGGATTTTTTTTGCAGGAAAGAGTGTAGAGGGGTGGCCTATTATAAGTTGGGGAGAGGGCACACATGGGATTTTTAAAATGAAAAAGTGAAGCCCATGTTTTTATATTTTTTAAATCCTATAAAATGGGTCATTATTGAACCATTGAATATATAAAGATAAAATATTTCCATAAAATCTAATTTAGTCAGGTTTTCAATCAATTTTAACCCTTATATTTTATTTTAACCCCCAGTAAACCCATTTTAAATCTAGCCATGGTAAATAAGTTTTAATATTTTTATTATTATTTATAAATAAAATATAATTTTACCATATTATATAATATTAATTATTTTTATTAATAAATATAATTTATTATTTTTCAAATTCAATTCACATAATTCGAAGAATTCAACTTAAAATTAAACCCTCAGGCATGTTGAAAAATGTTTTGTTTTCAAATAAATCCATCAAAAGATTAAAAAAATATCATAAATAAATATTAAATTGAATACAATGAGATAAATTAGTTAAATTTTAAAATTACTGATCCAATTATACATTAAGACAAAAATTTTAAATAATTTAACTTTGAAACAAATTAAACAAAAAGAAAATTTTCAATAATAATCAGTATTTTTCATTATTCATCAAAAACATTAATTATTTTATAAAATTATACAAAATAATAAAAAAGATAATTTTAACATTTATATTTAATTTTTTTGCAAATAATTTTTCTAAATGTGGTAAAAAAAATTATTTTTAAATTTTATGTGCAAGGGATGACTAAACTTCCATTTAAAAAAATATAATTTTTTATAAAACCTTTCTCTTTATTTAATAATTATCTTATTTTATTTATAATCAATATATTTCCATTGAATATATTTCATACATGTTAAAAATTGTAATTTTCATAATTTATTTAGTCATATTCATACCCACGAACTTAACGGTCATATTATAGTCAAGTTAAAATAATAATAATTTAGTAGATCATTATGTTTCATTAATACCTGGGGTTGTGTGTATCCCAATATATCAATGAGATTGTATTTATTTAAAAATAATTATATCATAAGGTTTTAGGGTGTTATATCATGTTCTAATATTTCTGTTTTTTTCATTAACACTATCAAACATGATGTCCCTATTTTAAAATCTTGGTGTGTTGCAATAATAACCTCTAAATGGATATATTGTGTATTAACTCAATCCTCACATGTTGATAGAAAAAGAATAATAAATACACACCTAATTTGACATAATTGGGTGATATTATTTGGTTAATAAAATTATATTTACAAACTAGTATAATGGATTGATTTCATATTTAAATTAAGAGACTAAATTCTAATGTATAAGATAACCCAAATTAAAGTAACAAAGTTTATTCTAACAATGATACAGGTTGAAAAAATAATAATTATGGGATAATATTATGTTTTCAAAAGGGGTAAAAAAATATTAATCGCTTTAATGTTATTTACTATGATAATGCCCCTAAGATGCAAAATTTCTACCAATCATTTTAGCCCTTTTGGTTTTAGTTATGGTTTGAACCAAAAGGAGCCATGTTTATCATTGGTGAGAGGAATAAATTAATGATTACATCCGCAATCAACTCATTGGAATGGGAGATGGACTAAGAAATATAGTTATTATACCAAACTAACTATCACTAAAATTGATTAATAATTTAACAATAGGTTAAATCCTTATTAAACCCAAGAAGAAAAGTTTAGAGTATCATGAAAGTTCTATTAGATAACATGATAAAGGAAAAATTTTAATTTCTATCATTTGAAACATTTTTGAATAATACCCATGGAAATTTCCTCAAGTGGAGTTAAAAATGATTTAAATTTAGAATATGGGTCCATCAAGAAACAAACTATAGTATCAATATTAAGAGGTAAATTATTACAATGGGAGTGGAAAGCGTGAATCAAGAAGCACCACTAACGTTCCAATGCATTAAGTGTAAAAAAATGGGAATTATCCAAGTAAATTCCCAAATATAAAGTATAATAAGTATAATTGGAATCAATAACATAAAATGAAAATGGAAAACAACAAATCTTATGTAATCACAATAATGTAAGTGAGTTTTTAAAGTGATGTGGAGTGAGAAACCCCAATCATTGACTCAAGAACTTTGAGTATTATATTAATATCTTATTTCACGCTCTCCTTTATACCTAGAAATTTTCCTAATACTATAAAATCATAAATAGTATTTATTTATGTTAAATGATTGATAATGCCATAATGTGGTATAGATATTGTATTCAAATTTTATGTTAATGGTAATGTTTCTGATGAAAGACTTATTCTCCTTTATAAATTTTATATGAATTTTGATATGGATTGGATCTCTCTCATTATTGCAAAGAATTATTTTGAATAAAGAGTTCTCATTATATACCATCATATAAAAGTCTATGAAAGTATTTTCATGATCTCCCTTTATAAGAAAATTATACAACATGAGTCTTTATACCAAATAATGATAAACACTTGGCTAAAAATATTGGAGAACACAACATGACGGAAAATCTTATTCTATGTAGAAAGATATATTTCCTATGTTTTTATGGTTTAGATCACTCTATAATGTAAATATAAAGTTAATTTATGGATACCATTAGATAAATTCATTAATAATTAATATAATAAATTGCGAGGATGTAGTAAATTTAAGGGGAGAAGAATTTAACAACCCCATTTTTAGCATCCATAATAATTATTATTAATCATATCAATAATTATAAAAAAAAATTAACTTTTATTTCAAAAGGATTGAAACATGATTATAATGTTTTTCCTACAGGATATGAATCAAAATAAATAAACTATTAATTCAGAAGTGTATATTTCCAAAAAAAAGTAAATAAAAATAAGAACAATACACCATGTATTTTTACTAACCATGGATGTAGTGAAAATATTAAAAGAGAACAACTCAATAGGGTAAAATAAATTAAAAATAATAAAATCAACACCACTCAAAAATATCTTTGATCATATTCAACCTGGAGGATTTAGAATATCCAAAAAAACATATGATGATTAATAGACACGTGAAACGGGAAATCATTATGAAAAATGTCAAAAAACAATTATTCCTTGTAATTTTGGAGTGGAATTAAAAAATGATTTAGTAAGTATATATATATGAATGAAATATGGCCATTTCAATTATGGTCCTTGAAATTATGGTCATTGTTCATATATAATATATGTATATTGAAATCGAGAATTTGATAAGTGTTAAATTTAAAATATTATAACCCACAATAAATTAAATATTTGATATTAATATATTATAACCATTTTTTTCATTAATTCTAAATGTTATAATTATAATTAAAACATTATATGTTGTATATATAAAAATAAAATAAATATTTTTAATTTCAATGGACTCATAAAAAATAAATTTCATATTGTAAATAATTATTTAATGGTTTTTGTTAAAGCCTATTTAGTATAAAAGTAATATTTGGATTCAAATATATGTTTTATTAAGTATAGTATATTTTTTACTATTAAATTAAGTTGAAAACTTAAAATATTATTATATATAAACTAATAAATTAACATCACCTAAAATATAAATTAATATAAAATAATATTAAGAACATATATTACTTAAAGAAATATTTTCCAATAAATTAGTTTAAATAATAATATATACCTTTTATTAAGCTAAAAACATAAATTTTAAAATTTTAATTTTATACAAATAAAATTCAAATTTTAAGTCATTATATTAATATTATCCTATGATGAATTCTTGATATTTTTTAAAGAATCTATTTTAGGGTGATTAGTAAAAACACCAACTTTTACTAAAAACTATGATTTTTATAATACAAGAATGTCATCAAGGTTTGAGAAACCTTTTTGATATATAAATATTTTTTTTGATAAGTAATATAAATAATTTTAAAAAATAATATGATGACTTCATAAAAAACATGTTTGACATTTTTGATACTCATGAAAATTTTGACACTAAAAACTATTTTTATAAGAATATAATATAAATTAGACATTATCACCTCTCGAAATTAAATATTAATTTTTTTATTATTGGAGTTATAAAAATATTAGATAAAACTATAAATTTCATTTTTATAAAGGAAATAATATTAATAATATTATTGTTAGTTACAGTGATATTGGTGAAATAGTTTTTTAAACAATTGTTTTATTAATATCATGCCATTATTAATTCAATTAATAAAATTCATATAGTTTTTATTATAACTATAATATCATGTTTAAACCAATATATAACTATATTAACACTCATTAAATTTATAATAAATACTAAATAACATTAAGAATGCATAGTGGTCACAATGTTATTTTTTTACTAAAAGATTTTTTCAACACATGTCCTATTATCATTCAAAATAATATTTTATAAAAAAAATTAATTATATAACCTAAAGGTTAAATTTACTTCCAAGATACCCAAATATTTTTATAAAGGTTATTTTATATTTTTAATAAAACCAAAAAATCACTTAATTAAAAAATAGTTACCCAGTTTAAAGGTAAAAAGAGTAAAATGTAAAAATATATGGTAAAACACTTGAAAATGTTTAAAACACATGCATAAAGTATTAGTTGAGGATTAAATTACACAATACAACCAGTAATTAAATTATTATTAATTTATGGAGGTATTTACCATAGAATAGTGTATTCATATCATGGAAGGGTAAAGGGTATTCCAAAAAGTTCCATTTTATTTACTTATAAAAGGGGATAATTTACACACCACAATGGTTACACTTCCCATTCAAATTTCACATGAAATTATTCCAAATAAAATCTCCTAGAATCCATTTTATCACCCATAATGCCATAATCTCTATAATTTATCTTATTTCCTTCACTTATAAGGAAATATCTAAGATAATATCAACTCTCCAATATAAGTATTGCATTTTTCATGAATTTTTCTCCTTAATATTTAACTTTAAAATATATTATATAAATAAAAATATAATGAAATAATTATAATTATTATAATGATATATTATTATATTAATTGAATAAATATTATTTATTCCACTTTATCCATTAATAAAAATAAAAGTGGCATAATTATGTTATGCATACTATGACTACCACAATGTTATGATTTCTATTTTCAGATAATGAAATTAATAGATGATAAAAAGTATGTAATAGACTAATAAATATGATATATATTATATAAATATTAATCTAAAATATTAAATTATCATTTACTTTATTTCCCGCTCATTATTTGAGAAATGGAAACATTAATCGTGAGTACATGTGAATTATCACCTCTACGAGAAATGATTTTTATTTTTCATCACCACTTATCATGGTTGAATTTAAAAATATATTTAATATATATGAATTATTTATATATAAATGTTAATAATATTTTTTGTATGAAACTATTTAATATTTCTTTTGACCAAGTTCAAAATACTTAATAAGTTATGGAAAAATTGACCAAAAAACCTCAAGTTAGCATTATATGTAAGTAAACTATATAATAAATAAATAGTATATGATAATAAATGGTAAATATTAAAATAAATAAAGAATAATAGGTCTTATAATAAGGTTTATAAAAGTAATAATTTTTTTACTTATGAATTTAGGTGTGTGTACAAAATGAATTTGAATATGGTAAGGGTTATATCTCAATTCATCTTCAATGAAACATGTATTAATATTATACGCAAATTTCTTATTTATATTTTATATATAATACAAAATAATAATTTTTGGGATAATACATTAATTAATTAAATATATTTATATATTTATATTATTTCCTATAATATATTGTCTTTTGATTCAAAATTTTCTAAACATGTAAGGGTTTTGTCTCAAAATTTCTTTCTTTGAGGAACATTTTCTTTTTTGCACCTAATTTTTTTTAAATAGTGGGTATACATACAATTGGATGTTTAATATGTTGTAAAATATTTATTCATGGTTTTTAACATCACATTAAATCTCTATCTCTCTATTTCGTGTTGTTTTTTATAATGTTTCTTATGAAATAAGGGTTTCTTATTCAAATATTCACCGATTGAGAAATATTTATGATAATACACTATGATTTATTAGGAATATTTTATCTAAATACACTTAATAATTTTTAATCATGAATTTCACATATTTAATTTTATTTAATTTTATAATCAATTTAATTTTTCTCATAATGTTTTACTCAAAAAAATTCAAAATTTTCAAGGGTTTTCCTCTAAAACTATTCTCTATTAGACATGTCACATTTTATACCCCATGATTCCTTTTTTATGGTATATGTTTGATTTGCCATACTATAAATGGTTTATAATTTATTTATTTTTAATTAATGTGATATAATAATCTAAATCATGTTCTTTTCATGAAATGGACTTTTGCACAAGTGTTAGCTCAGTTTTAAGGGATGTTCTATACCTCCTTCATGACATATCTGTTAAAATTCTTCTTTAATTTTATACCTTTTATGATATATTAGTCCAATATAAATATTATATTTTTCTATATAGTTACCTTATATAAATATGTATTTTAAAATATCTTTCATTTTTTGGGTTATACATATTTTTATTTTCTTTGGAAAATATAACTTTCAAGTAAACTTGGGTTATGAAAACATTACTATTTATTAATTTATTTCACACATCACCCCCATAAAATATTTTTCAACCATGAATACCTTATAATACCCTGATAATTTTTTGAATAACCCTCTTGGTTATGTTATGATTTTTTGAAAATTAAAATGTTATTTCCTTATTTTAAATATCCTTTAGTTATTTCACCAAATCCCCACCCATATTCTTCATTTCTATTATTTATTCTCAAAATATTTTCCATGAATTTTTACAATGGAACTATATTTTAATTTAATATTTCAATTTTTAAATTATTAATGTTCAAAATTATTTTATTCCATCATATATTTTGAATCATTATGATTTATACTACTATTATTCCATAAATCAAGATTATGAAACCCATTTCTTTCTCTTAAGTTTGATCATGCTTATGATTTTTGTATCTTTATCTTCATCATGTTTAATATATATATATGATTTTAATTTATGAGGTGGGTGGTCCTGAAATTATATAGCCTAAAAATCCATTTCGAAAATCTTTTTATCTCCTGATATTTGATGTGAGGGATTGAGTGGTGAACTTAAATCCTCCATGGTACATTGTCTAATTTATAATTATGGTCTTGAGATTGAATATTTACTTATGACTAGGAAATAATTTTTATTTATTTGTTCCACATTTTTATGATCTCAAGACAACATTTCCATATACCATGACTGCATACTTTTGATTATCCACTTTATGATATCATCTTATGCCTCTTGACTACCATTTTATGCTTTATTTCCATGTTTATTCCCTTACTGTACTTTTTTAGCTTACCAATTTCCTTATTTATTTTCCAAATCATATACCATATATTTTTAAAAGATATTTGGGATTTTCTATAACTATGTAGAGTTATAAATAGATATGATATTTTCACATTTTGAATGGTGTACTTGTATATATAATCTTCCAAACACATAAGACCTAAATGTCCTTGGATTGTATTCTTGGAAATGTAAATTAATAATAATTAAATAAATTATGTTTTATGTATTGTTTTTTAATATGAATTTATTTATTACTATTTAGTTTGAAGATAAAATTTCTTGAAAATATAATTTCTTTCAAATTATCTCATTTTGTTATGATTTTATTATTTTGATTAATATTAATTAATCATATTCAAAAATTACTTAAATAAACATAGAATTAATTATAATTAATTTATATTACATATTCTATACTAAATATACATTAATTTGGTAATAAGTAATGTATATACAATGTTAGCATAGTAAGATAAAATTGGCCATTATCGAGATGTGTCTAAAGGGAGGACAGAGAGTCTGTTTATATGATCTAAATATATTAAAATAGTTATACATGTATCATAATAACACTAATATGTTATATATCTATATAAATTGTATTTTTTTAATTAGGAAAATTGAAAATAATTAGGGGATTTTAAATAACAAGAGAAAATAATTAAAGAGAATTTAGGTTACCACTTCGTTAAATATTTACTTCTTTGATAATTATTTGAAGGTATGGGGTTGACTAACTCTAGAATGTCCCTAATAGAACTAAGAGACATAGTACAGGTTAAATTTTTAGATCTTGGGACTTTAGAAGATTATGTGGAGTGTCTTTAAATTATAAAGGATATGGCATATTTATAACTAAGTATAGAGTTATATTATTGTATAATATGAATTATTTGACCATTTATGCCAAATACATTTTTAAGTATTAAATAAAAAATAAAATATTTTTTTATAAATAAATAAATAAATACTTTTTTACTTTTAAACAATCCAAAATAAATATAAATCTTAGAAAGACTTATTTATTGGTGAATAATAAATAATGATTTTTATTAGAATAAAATATAACTTGTGTTCCAAAACATCAATCATGGGTTTATAAATTTGAAATATAATTCTTAAATAAATAGTTTTACTCCTTATATAAATATATTTTATTGAAAAGGGATTCATACATTTTTAATTCATAAAGACTACGAGATGATTTAATAAATGTTTTTATTTTTATATAAAAAGTGTATTTGTTTAATTTTCGTCTAAAAATCAACATCCACTAAAAAATACCAAAAATCACCATAAAATAATTTTTACATGATGTTTCAAAATTTTAATTCAATTTTAAAAAATAAAACTTATAAAATAAAAGAGATTAATATATAAATGAAAACATAAAATATAATGGAAAAATATTCTTAATAAAGAATATTACTTTTAAAACATTAATTATTTTTACTATTATCTCATATTAATTATTAATTAAATGAGTGTTAAAAAATTAGTTTTTACATTAAAAATTTAATTATAGTAATCCTTTAAAAATAAATTTAATTTTGGAAGATATAAATAAAAAATATATTAGAAATTACAATTCCTTAAAAATTATGTATTTTTACACTAAATAATTTTAATCACATTCCATTGAATTTAATTATTTATCTTTTAGAAATAAAATTTCTTCAATTTGTTACTTTTTAAACACATCAAATTATTATTTAAAATAATAATAATAATATTTAAGGAAGTAAAGTGAATCTTTTAAATTATTTCTTTACTTGAGATTTTAGTCTTATTATAATTTTATAATGATATTTCGTATTTTATTCTCATTATGTATTATTTTTTATCTTACATAATAAAATATGACATATTTTAATTCTAATTTTTTATTAAGTATGATATAATTTTTAATATAGTATTTATTTGAATGAAAACACGTATTACAAACATGGTGTATTGTAGTTTTCTATTCTAGGTACCCAGTATGCCTTAAAAAGACCCTATGAAATTTTTTGTGTGGGACTATCTCATATCACCAAATGGTTATATATTAGTTTAAAACATTATGGTAATAATATATCTATTGGAATATTATTAAGGAAATATTTTCACAAACTATCCCATATAACCAACTAAAACAGAACCAAAATCAATCCTGACAAAGAAAGAAGTGAATTACCAATACCCATGGAATAGATATTAGAACTTGGGAAGAAAGAAACTTAGATGAGGGAATTATTTATCCACAAGATAACTCCAAAAAAATTAATATAAATAAAACAAAAACATACAGTTTTCTATGGAACAATAAGTGGTAAAACTCTAAAATATAGATAGGTACATTATCCAAAAAAAATAAACACAATATCTTCTCATAATAAATTGACTGCTTACTCTACTTGTCACAAAAAAACTCTCAAGGATCCAATATCAAGGACCCAAGTTTCCACTAAGTGGTGATTTCCCTTTTTCAAAGACCTAGCAGAAGAAATTCTACAAATTCCAAAATTCAGAAGTAGTGTCTGATCAATACTAGTATTTTAGGATCTCACCAAGAATTCCATAAGAAGTCCATATCAAATAAACCAAGTATGGTCAATTTTTAAATAAAAATGGCATTGTAATATTTTAAAAATTCATAATATGATATGAATTTAAAAACCATTTAATGGAAAGTATACTTTGGTAAAAAATTATAATTTCCATCAAAATTTTAATGGATAATCATTTCTATCAAAATAAGAATGAATAACTCATTTTTCAAAAACTACCATGTATAAATAATTTTCAATAATATCCTTATAGTTAAAATTCTCAATGTTGGTTAGATAAAGGCTCAAGTTTACATATATTTATAGTGAAATAAAGTTATAAGTGTTCACATATTCCTAGATCGCATACATTGGGGGAATAAGAATTCATCCCAAAAATTAACCCACTACTATCCATAATTTTAGTCATCATTATGCTCAACAATAATTTTTTAGGTTGAGAAAATAAAATCTGAGAATGTATATCCAAGTCCATCCACCTAGATACCCAACCACCCATATGCTTCAAAGAAAACAATATTAAAAGGAGGATATCATTCATTTTAATCAATTTAAAATCATTTCAATTAATAATTTCATTCCACCATAAGTTCATGATACATAACTTTACATTTCATTTTGAAAAACCAATCATTAAATTGTTTTCATCATAAATCATGCATTTTAAAATAATTTGTCTCATTTTGATTTCCAAAAAAAATCATTCCTTACATTCTAAAAATTAACCATTAAAATAAATATTAAAATAATTAACTTCAATTCAATATCCTTTTCCAAAAAATAACACTTTCTTAAAAATTCATTATTAAAAGGGTTTCATCACACACACCATGCCATTTGAAATTTTTTATCATAAATCCAAAACATTATTTTAAAATAAATTAAAATTTTATTTCCAATTAAGAAATAAATAAAGGTTTAAATTGATATAAATTTCCTTATGAAACCAAATACCTCAATTCACTGTATTAGCAAGAACTAACAAGGAATTCATAATTAGAGGGATAAAGAATTATATAACAAATCAAGAAGATATCCAAGAAACACAACTCCCATGTCAAATCCCAAATCCTAAAATGACCCAATATTTCAAAAAAAAAATTAGTGAAAAAGTAAATTGAAAGAGGTGGGAATTTGTCAATGGATATACAACACACTTATTGAGATAGATTTAATGCTTCATACAACATTATGATCTGTGAAGTTTCAAAATTGGAAGGTATAAAATAAACCCTAGAGAGTATTCAAAGTTGTTTGGGTTCAATGGGGTTGAGAAAAGAAATAAAATAATGTATTTAGGTAGTGTAATTACAATAAATCTATTCCCCTACTCACATTAATTGGAATTACCAGCAAGTTATTGGATTTCACTAGCTAGCCAGGGGTGTAAGGAATACTACCTACACCTCAAGGAACCCCATTAGTAGGCCAGTGGTCTTCCCCCTATTTTTTGTAAAGTTCCTATAGTAAATTCTGTTTTCCAAACCTCTACAGGTTAACTGGTGGACCTCACCAGCTATCCAGCTGAAGTCTTATATGAGATATTATTTAAATCCTTCCACTAGCTGGATTTTGTGTCTTATCAGCTAGTCGATGGTCCACCTATATCGGTTTTCAGCTATAAGTATATATTCCCCCTTATCTAAACCCCCATATAACTTACTAACCTCTCAAACCAAAACCAAAAACTCACCACAACCCCTAAAAAGGATAAAATAAATGGTAACACCAATAATCTATGGGTACTATAAGATATCACCATGAAAGTTAAATAGATTAAAAATAAACCAATAATTTTAACCAAAAACAAGTTCCATGGTGTTATAATTCTCCCCACTATAAATTATTTTGACCCCCTGAACACCTGATCCAAAAAGATCCATATTAAAGAGATTAGGCCTTTACTCCATCATATAGACCTCATGCTCATAGGTCTCACTAGTATTAGAAACATGATTTCATAGTAACAAAACCAAAGGTATAGAATTTTCTTGGATAGCCTTCATTATAGAATAAATAATCTAAATAGGCAACGTGGCCATTTTCATATCAATTCCACATCAATGTCCTCCCAATTCAATAAATGAGATTATTATAAAAGATACTTCTTGATATGTGCCACATAAAACACATCATGGATTGATATCATCATAGCAGAAAAATCAAAATGATAGGATACCTTCTCAATCCACTCATAAACGTCAAACAGTTCCATCTGTAATGGTGATAACTTCCCCTATTTTATAAGGTGTTTTTTTCATAGTAAAAAATTATAGGTCTCTATCTGATTACTACATTGGTTGTTGATGACATTCCTAATAACATTTATATTAGATATACACCATCAGCAACCTTTGTCGAATTATCTATATCTTCAATGTTTCATCCTTAACCAAACAAGGTACCACAATGGAAGTAACTTGTACCTATGAACAATAAAGAATATATTTATAAGTTCTAGTATACAAGGCCTCAAAGGGTTTCATATTGATGGATTAATAATAATTATTGTATTAGTAAAACTCAACCAGTACCAAATAAAAATCTAATTATCATCCAAAGTCTGGGAAAAAAGAAAAAAACATATCCTTAAGAATCAGTATATCCTAGTTCATATTACTATCTATCTGAGGATGATAAATTATGCTCAAAATTAATTGGGATTTAATTTCCTCATAGGGGCCTCCCAAAAAATGAGAAGATAAAAAGGGATCCCTATAAAAAATAATTAAAATGGAACACCATGAAATTTGATGATCTCTAAAACATATAGACATTCTAAGTTATAAATTTTTTTGGTATCACATATATCAAAAATGTTAGCCGATTTGGTCAATCATTCAACCAATTAAAGAATCATATTCAATATTCAAGGAGTACGTGATAAGTCAACAATGAATCATATCAATATTTCAATCCACTTACAATTTAGTATAAGAGTTGGTTGATGAAATCCTGAAGGCTTATATTTCTCGACATTGATCTATTTATAAGTATAAAAATTTGAAACAAAATCAAGAAAATTTTATTTCATACATGGACACTAGAACTGAATCCATATACCATAACAAATATTCACCATACTAGGGTAAACCACTCATTTTAAATGAGTAAAATCCCCCATAATATCCTTCCTCATAGGTTAGTGACTGAAATAATAGTTCCAAAAGAAATATATATGATTTTATCATTGATACACTTCATCATTGGTCTCCCCACGATATAAAGAATCACTAATTAAACAAAACTAATCATTAAGTTTATATTCTTGGAAGATCATTTCAAAAAAAATAGAATGTCATCTGAACACTTTGCTATATAACCTCGGTCTCATCCTCTGAGACTACTAAGTGCATACAAGGAAAGATATCCATGCATTTTTTCCCTTTCATGATTCATTCATGGTCTGGGATGGTAGTTTCTTACTCATATAACTAGTAAAAACATTACCCCATCTTGGGGTATAGAAATGTTTAGATTAAAGAGATTATAGGTACCCTACTCATTACCTCTAATGGATATTCAAATATTTTTTTGAGAATATATGACTCCATATTTTGTAATCAGAGTAAAAAATTAAACCTTTCTACAATAAATTATTGTCGAAAACTCTTAAAATCATGAATCAGAAATATGATTTCATGATCATGTCTGGGATAATTCTTCTCATGAGGCTAAAGCTATTGAAAACAATAATCCACCACATGATGACACTGTATGATAATACAACCCAAACCTGAACCTTAATTATTATAAAATTACACATATCCCTGACAAACTTCTAGAATATTTAGCATTAGATCATAGATCAAAAAAATCTTCAAATAATAAAAGTATTCCTAGATTTTTGAATCCAACAAAAACTCTAATCCATTCCATGTGTTACTAGTCAACATATAATCAAACTTGGAAAAATATTTTATAAACTGATGTTAAAACCAAGATAAAACCAAAAACCTGTGTATCTCAAAGAAATTATATTGTTCTTATAATTACAAGAAAACTTTCACCTTTTTAGGATCAACTAAGATTCCATGTTCTAAGACCACATCCCCTAAGAACTTTACCTCATGAATCTAGAATTAGTATATTTATATATTGGTGTAAATTTTTTGATCCCTTATGTTATCCAAAACTACTCTCAAAACATGGTAGGAGAATTGGTAAATCTAAATTCCAAGACAAGATACTCATAGTGTTCATACTTACTCTTGAAAGTGGACTTTGAGATATTATACTTCTTGATCATAAGATGGTAGTAACCATATTAAGGTCAAACATAGTGAACTACTTATCTAATTTTATGTAATAAAAAAATCAATAATACAGGGAAACATATACTTAATATTGACTGTAAATTTATTGAGACTTTAGTAGTCAATCCACATGTGAAGGGTTCTATCAGTTTTCTTATAAAAAACATTAGTGCTACGCAAGGAGAAAATTTGGTTCAAATAAAGCCTCTGTACAACAAATTTTCTTAATAGAATTTAGTTCCATTAGTTCATTAGTTCCAAATGGTAAGAAGATATAGATATGGGTATAGTACATGTATCTATGTTGATAGGGTACTCCACCTCCCGCCCTAGAAGAAAACCAAAAAATTATAATGGAAATAATCTAGAAAATAATCCTCTACTGAAGGAAGTATAAAAAAATTATGTATTATATTGTTTAGTAGAACACAAGGAAATCATCCTACCCAACTCTGATAGAGGAGATCCATATTATTGAGAACATGAGTCCCACTCTCCTTAAAAAATGTGGACTCCTTGTTTGGGGTGGTAATGGAGACCCGTAGAGGGTAACAATGAATCTAAACATCATGCACAACTAATTAGTCCATCTTTGGGTTAACAAATATATGATTCAGATCAAGAACCAAAAATTCATAAATGAACAATATTATTGATAGTGAAAAATCACAGTAGGGGCATCATTGACCCTTCTCTCTCATCATCAGGAGAGGCATTAAAATTTGTATCATATAAGGCATGATCTCTATAAGAATATTCCACAAGTGCATATTGTGGGTTGACATGAAAGAATTATATGGACAAGTATCAAATAAATCAATCACTAATGATGAAGAAATGATAATAGTACCTCTCACTATAATAGGGCTCACATCAGTTCCCATAGGAGACGCATCCAAATCATGAAATTTCATTATTCTTGATTCATGTGGTTATAACCACATAATTCTTTAATCATATTATTTAATAATAGATCATCTCAACACTAATGTGATTTGACTATAATGAGGAGTTGAAAAACTCATGGAATACCCACTAAAAGGGTCTATGGTCTCTATAGAAGCAACAGATCTTTATTTCTCCTATGAAAGTATACATTTATTGAACAAATTTTCCACATTAGAAACAAGTCAATTATCCTTTACTTGATACTGAAAATGATTTTGAGAAATTATATTATTGATGACCACAACCATTTTTCCACCATGAGACTCATTTTTCTTCCTCGTCCCTTTAAAAGGGCCAATAAAACTTTTATTTGGATTAGGTGGAACTCCAGTTAACCTTGACATTCTATCCAGGTCAATTTATTGCATGAAATCCCTATCCAAAACATCAACATACAAATAAATATTTAACATTAAGGCTTGACATTAGATATCTAATTCAAGATCCATCTCAAACCTCTAAACCTACAAATTCCCCTTTAACTCCAGCTAAGGTAAAAAAAATTACAACATTTTTATTATACAAATTCATAAACCAATCATCATGTTTAAGGTTGAGAAACTCCATTGACTTATCCAATAACATTTCTTATAAATATAATTACTCTATAAAAAGGTAATTGGTGTATTTCCACTCTAATTTTTCATTTTTATTTTCCATAACTATTACATCCCACCAAATCCTATTAGGCCCATCAAGTTTAAATATGGAACATTTCACCTTAATGTGGTAAAACATCTATAAGAACTTAAATAGTCATTAAATATTCCCTAACTAATCCTCTACCTCTTGAGGATCATTTTTTCTCTATAAATATAGTGTTATCTAATTAAGAAACTTATAGAAAATATCTTTATTATATTCCCTTTGAGGTGAATCCCACATATCCTGAATGAGAATAGGTGTGGATCCTTATCCCAGTGCTTGGACTTCAAACACTACAACCTCTATAATTTTTTGGTCAGTTTTAGGTTTTTTTATTGTGGTTTATCAAAATCTCCCTCCTGAAGCCTAGTAAAACATCTTCTTAGAGTCATGGTAATTCACAACAATAATAGATACTAAAAAACAAAAATTAATAAACATAGGAATATTAATTATAATAATGAAAACTAAAAAAAGGATAAAAAATCGTATATCAATTCTTCGTAAAAGTATAGAGTTATATCAATATCCTCAACTATGCATTATCCCAACAACCTATGCTAACTTAAGGATATCTATGATTTGATATGGTTAGGAACTCACTTGTAAAATACTTATAAATTACTGAAAACCCATTCTCATGTCCCACCAAGGAATAATGAATTGTATACCAATATCAAATAAAAAACTTTACCTCCCTTTGATACTAATTGTTTCTTAACCAGCCCATATGGCCCACTCAAATGGTATAAAAATCATTCCTAACATGGTCTAAAGGGTGTCCCTAATCCCAATGGATTTGAAACTAGATTTTGGGCATCATTAAACAAAGAAGATGGAATTATTTCACAACAAGATAACTAAACATTGTAAAATTTTTATAAATAAAACATAAAAAATGGAAATCTAAGAAAAACATCAAGAGTAAAACACCAAAAGGTGGAAAAGTACGTAATAAAAAGAAAAAAACCAATAAAGGATCTTCCCATATCAAGTGGGTCACAAACTCTGCTTGTCATTCCTAACTACCAAGGTTTTTATATAAAAAACATCCATGGTATTCAAGTGGTGATATCCTTTTTTCTCATACTAGACATAAGAAATTATAAAAACAACCAAAAGGAAAAAGTAGGGTCTGAGAAACACTACCTTAGTATGATCTCACCAGGTATTACATAGGAAATAAATATAATATAAACCAAAAATATTTAATTTATAAATAATAATGGCATAGTAATCATTTCATAATTCAAAATAGGTTTTTATTTTTAAAACATTTTAATTGAAAGTATGAATTGGTATAACAGTTCATTTTCATAAAAACATACATGAAAAAAAATTATATCAAAATATTTATGAATAAATAATTACATAAGCACTAACATGTATAAATAATTTTCAATCATAGAACACTTTTTACAAGTCCCATGGTTGGATGGATCAGGTCTCAAGGTTCTACACCATATTAATGAAATATGGCTCCAGGTGTGCACACATCTGTACATCTCAAGCCTAGGGGGAATTGGAATCCATCCAAAAATAATTAACTCAATACCATCGATAATATTAGTCATAATTATCATAATCAATACCTTTCTAATTAATAGTGATACATTCCTAGGGAGTATATCCAAGGCCTCCCACCAAACTACCCCATCTCTTGGGTACTTCAATGATATAAATAAAACAAGGGGATACCATCCATTTCAGTCAATAATTATAATTGGACCTAAGTTCAACATTAAAAACATACCATTTCATTTGAAAAACCCATCATGAAATATTTTTCAAAGAAAATAATTTATTTCAAACTAATTCATCTCATTTAATATTAATTAAAACATTTCATTCATTCTTTTATCAAAATTCATCATACAAATCATTATTAAAATCATTCAATTATTTTGAAGGTCATTTTCTAAAAATAAAGACTTTAATTTAAAACCCCTTATCAAAGTGGTTTCAATACACACACCATGCCATTTCAAAATATTTATCAAGAATTACTTCATGATTTAGAAATAAATTAGAAATACCTTTCAAATTAATAATGTAACAATGGTTTCAATTTATAGGGATTACTTTATGAAACCACTTACCTCACCTCATGGTATTTTCAACCAGAAAAACGGAATCCATAATCAAAGTGATAAGATGGGATATAAATGAATCAATAATGGATCCAAGAAATATAATTCCTAAATTAAATCTAAAATCCAACAATAACTCATGGTTTTACAACCCTTATTGAAAAACAACATAAGGGTAAATGGATTTCATCAATTTATCTTGGATGCACTTACTGAGAGAAATTTAATGACTCAAACTGTACTTTGATCCATGATGTTTACAGTTTTGAAGGGATTAAATTTTCTATAGAGAGTCTCCAAAGTCATTTGGTAAAATGGGGTTTTTATTAGGAACTAAATATAAATATAATAGAGTTTTCATGTGGAGGAACTACAATACTTCCCAAACCATAGTCACCCAAATCAATTTCACTGGTAAGATACTAGTTACCACAAGCAAGATAATGGTACCAAGAAGACTACATATGCCTCTGGGAACCCCACTGGATGGTTATAGGAGTTCTTATGGGAACACCATTATTTCTTACCTCCACTAGTGGTTCAATGGACCTCACTGGTGATCTATTGGGTTTCGTATAGAAATTACCTACTGCTAACATCTCACTAGAAAGCTAGTTCGTCTCATTGGCTAGGTCGTGGTCTACCTATATAATTTTTCTGATATAGGTTAGAATCCATCCTCTGCTAAACCCCTAGACTAATAATCAACCTCTCAAACCAAAATAAAATATACACCCCCGACCCCTCTAATCTCTCAAAAAATCATATCAACCAATATTCAATGGGTATAAACATAGATCAACATGAAAATCAAGAAGAGAAAAAAAAAATAAACAAAGAATTATACATGGATGTGGGTGTTGGGAAGTTACAAGCACATTGTGTTGTAAGATGTGGTACTACACCACTATTTTTAATTCCTATAACAAATTATTCATTTTCTATCTTTAAATAAATTCAATCTCCAGTAACATGTATTTGTGACTATTTTACTCATCCTATAGAAGGTTTATAGGAATTTGATATATAGTTAAAAGAATCATCACTAGTGTTATTAAAATGATATGTATCTTCAAATATTAAAAACCTACATCCTTATATATATGAAAAATATATATATAAGAAAATATATCTAGGTTTCATCCCATTAATTATTTTATTTAAATTAAAAATTTTGATGTATGTGAGAGTCAAATTGTCAAAATAAAAAAAATGAGATG
Source organism: Viscum album (assembly GCA_963277665.1). Lineage (NCBI taxonomy): Eukaryota > Viridiplantae > Streptophyta > Magnoliopsida > Santalales > Viscaceae > Viscum > Viscum album. The sequence continues at coordinate 877,861,746 of OY728148.1, read as the reverse complement.
TGACATAATAGAAAATATTCATTTTAGCGTTTAACACACCATTTATTCACCTCAAAATGGGTTTCAATATTCCAATATTTTTTAATTTTCTTATAGGGAACAGCTATAACCACAAAGAAGATCTCATCCAATCTTGATTTGAGTTTCCCTCAAAACAACATCAAATGTCAATTTCAAAATGAAATAAATTACCATTTAAGTATTTCTCCTTTCTAGAACTTTGTTTATAATACAATATTTTAGTTTTATCTTTCTAAGTAGTGAAATTTTTATATTCTTCTCTTTTGAGTTCGTTTAACTCTTCTTGCACCAACAATGTCTTATTTTTTTACTTCACTTTCCCTTTAATTCACTACTCTAACTCCCCAATAAACATATGGGATAGTTCGAATAGATGGTGGGAGTTATTATTTTATACCAAATGAAATATATATATATATACCTGATTATTTCTTGTATATTATTCGGTGTACCCATAATTCCTATTCATGTTTCGTAAAATAGTCTTTTAGCATGAATTTTTAGACATATATTGAATTTTTTAAAACTCATTTTTTAAGACCTTTACTCATATAACCATTTGGGGTTGGCATAGAGAGAGAGTGTGTGTGTGTTTTTGTGTGTGTGTTTGTGTGTGTGTGTTGTAATGGACTCCATACTTCTCAATTTCACCCCAATAAAATGGTTTGAAAACTATGTTCTTCATTTTTTTAATCAATGGTTTTGGGACTGATAATTTTAATTTTATATTTCTTTAAAATATATATAATTTTGGACCAAAATAACTATTTTCACCAAGTTATATTACATATAAAACCATTTATACATGTAGTAAAAATAAATTGGAAAGTTTATGTTTCCAAAATAGTTGGGATAAGGACCCATAAAGTTAACATTTTATCATCTATTACTATCTATTATGAAATGTAATGACTTCTTCAAATATTTCTGGTTTATTTGTTCTTATCAAAATATTTCACAAATATTTTACTATCTATATGAAATATTTTCCAAAATAATTCACTTTAAATGATCATAGAAAATATGTGTTCTGACTTTTGGTGTCCACCTATAGGTAAGTATTCAAAAACATTAACTAAATTATCCACCTCAATAACAAGAACACATCCACAAATAAAACTATCCACACACTGCATAATTTTTTTTGGATTTTGTATGTATTTTTTAACATCATCCATGGAAATTATTTTCTATTGATATGTGAGATATATGTATATATAATCAGTGTTCACATAATTATAAATTTATGAAAAATAAGGTTGTGATAATTACTTTGAGAAAATTTATTCATCTTGAAATTCATCCATGTTTTCCACTTTTGTATCTACACAGGTTTATAGAAACTCCATCCATAAGATAATATCATCTATGAAATACTTTAAAATTTTATTATATATAATCTCAATGTCAAACTATAATATAAAAATTATTAAAAAAATAAATCATGTCTTGACAATATTTTTTAGTAGTAATTGGAGTGTCATATAATTGATGTAAATCATCACCATTGATAGAAAATAATATGGTAAAAATATAAAATGTGAAATTAATAGTGTTAGTAATTCCTTAAATATTTTTTTGTAATTGGATTATATATTCTTTATATTTAATCATATATATTGTAACACCCCGATATTTTATGAAAAATATTCTTTTTAATTTCATTAATGTCTTGTGTTGTACGCAACACCAAGTTTCGCTAAACAACGATATGCAATTAAAATATTATTAAAACTAGACGTTATGAATAGTAATAACCACTTTTTAAAATTTTGTAATTTCTATTTTTCAAAATGGACTTCATTTTTGGATTCGGAATATCGAAATTAGATTAGGGTGAAATTTTGGTAATTTTTGGATAACTTTCATATTTTGAGGAATAGTGGAAATTACTAAATTTTAATTAAAAACAACTTTTTCAATCGAAATAATTAATAGTGATAAATTATTAATTTTAGTGGTGTTAAAGTATATTTAGAATATATTTTTACAATTTAATACAATGATGGTCATTGGATGTAATTTCACATTTAAACCACTTATAAACAAGTTTCAATCATTTGATAGTTATTATCTCTTAAAAACACGCTATATGTTTTGAAGACGGGAATTAATTTTTAAATTAGTTAATGCAACTGATATGTTTTGAATTTGGTAAAATAGACATCATTTTTGAGTTCATAATATCAAATATAGCTTAGGCCTGATTTCTGGTATTTTTCTGAAAACTTTCAATTTTTGATGAATAGTGAAACCTCTAAGTGGTAGTTAAAAAACTGAATTTTTCATAAAACTTAATTATACCGCTTCTGTGAATGGAATTTCGAAAATCCGAGAGACACGGTTAATATCAAGGACTAAAATGTGGTTCAATGAGATGAAAATAATTTTTGGTGAATAGTAACTTTTTACTTTTTTTTACCGCGGTTAATAGTAAATAGGGTAACTAAGGGTAAATATGATATTACTATTACCCTAACACATGTCCTAATTCTATTGGATAAGTGTAATTCGACCAAAAACATCCTTATGAATATAATATTACCATTTAGGTCCACTTGGATTAGATTATGACATTTAATATTATTTTATTTAATGAATAGTTAAAATAGTTAAATTCAAAGTTTAATAACTAAAACATTTTTAATATGGGTTTATACATAAGATAAATTCGATTATAAGTATTCATTAGAAAGCTAAAAAGATTTCTTATCTAATGATATTTTATTTATAATTTTTAGACTTTAAATAAATTAATTTATTTTTGACACAACAATGATGCAGTAATTACCCTTTTAAGGAAATGTTAACATAATTGATGTTATAAATGCTCAAATAAATGTAATTTGAGACTTTTTATGAATTCCACTAATTTTATAGGTTACTATGATATATTATTGTTGATTTAATCAACTTTGGTAGAACATATAATTCTGTTATGACTTTCACAAAAATCATATATCAAATAGTGTCAAAATTGACACAAAATAGTTTTTAAATGAAATATTATATTATTAATTTTTATTTTATTCCTAAAAATCTAAGGTTCTTCCAAATGACTTAGATAAGGATATATATATTAATAATAAACAACTTGGGGTTCGTTTGGCATGTTATAGTAATTGTATTAACCATATAGTGTAAGAAAACAAAAAGTCACGGTAAAAGTTAAATTATTTAACTTAGAGTTAAATCTAAATGATAAGGTTAAAATAGGAACCTAAACTTGTCTAAATTCTATTGAATGAGAGGATTTCAACCCATCCCCACCTTAGCCTCGAAATAAATCAATTTGGATCTATTTAAAACCGAACTTGACTTTATGATAAAATAATATTTTTAGTTATTCCAAAGGTGCCCCTCTCCTCCCTTATAAAAGGGCACCTCCTCCCTCTCTTCCTCACACAACTTTGAGCCTTCAAGCTCGGCCAACCCCTGAAAAAATCTCTTCTCCACTTCCCTAGAAACATCCTAGAGGTTCTGGTCTTCCTCAAAGACCAATTTTAGTGACCTAAGAGGAGGTCTCAAAGAGGCGCTTCAAAGAAGAGGTAATTACCGTTACCAATTCTTTCATCTTTATTTCTTCTTCCACTTCTTCTTCTTAGGTTGTTTCATTATGAAGTAATAACATCAGTATCACTCATATACTGATATGTTATTATAAGTATGAAACAACCCTATTTCACCATCTATCCAACCTACGGAAAAAGAAATCACCGCGCGTGCGTACGTACGGAATACCGTCTCCACGCCGTGGTGTAATCTATTTTCCACCACCACCTTACATGTACGGGTATAATGGTGTAAAGAATAACTATACATAGTTATTACAACATCATATTGATTTTGATATATTGTATAATCCACTCCAATTCAATTCAGTATTTATGGAAATGATATCATCGCTCGTGCGTACGTAAGGACTACCGTCTCCACGACGCGATGAGATTCATTCTCCATGTTAACCATTTAAGAATTATTATAAAGTATATATAATAAATAATAATGAAATATATGACATTATAAAGCTACTGGATTTATGTATATATATATATATATATATATGTATGTCATCTACTTACTTCCATTCAAGACAATAAGGAAAGGAAAACAGCGTTCATGCGTACGTACAGACTACCATCTCCATGAACGGTGTTTTTCATTTCATTTATCTATCTATTATATATAAATATATATACTGAATATATATGATATATAAATCATATTTTATATTATGGAAGTAAGTAAATCATGATATAAGTAATAATAATGTCAAGAACAACAAGTCAAAACACCTACGATAAATGAAACGATTTTACCCAAAACGCTTCTTTAACATGGAATTTACAAAAGAACGGGTAATATAAAGTCATAAGTGAACCATATATGATATCATAACAATTAATATGATTCTGTAATAAGTCAATGACATTATTTAAATCATTATACAGGAGGTTCGGACACATACGAAGCAAATCGGACCTAAGGTAAGGGAAATATCACAATCTCATTTTTATCCGAGATTGTTTATTCGTAAGTATTTACTGGGGTGTATTTTATCATCCACATCCATGTTTCATAAATATGTAATATTATTTCCATACAACTACAATTGTTTAAATCCATTTTTACCCTTCGGTGAGTTTTTAGTAATATGTATGAAAGGAATCTTTTGTCGTTTTTCGTACGAGGTACTTTTTGACTTTTCCGACAAAAGTACGAAGAATGTTTTTTTTAACTTATACGGCACGAATGGATTTTTAAAACATTATTTAAAAGAAGCTTCCTTTACAAGTTTTCAAGTTTATTTTTAATCAACGTTTTTTAGTTTATAATTGTATGACATGTTAAGAAAAGAAAAGTGTTTTTGAAGTAGAAAGGATATTTTCCTCAAGAATGGAGTTCAAGTGTTTTATCAAAATTATTTTCCATCTAAGATAATAAAGGGTTCTGTTTCTATCGATATTTTTACATTGATTTGACTATGTTGTGATGGAATTATGTTTATGAATTCCTTTATCTTATATGAATGGTTTTATGATGTCATGTTTTTTAAGAATCCCATTTTTATTACATGGGTTATGCAATGATGTATGATTTATGATTTTGTGGCACACATAAGAATGGTATCATTATGAGATGGGTGGGACCTATATCTCCCTCCAATGCATTGGGTAAAGATTTTATATCTCATGAGATAGACATGGCTGAAATGGTAGGTTATACCGGTTCAGTGAAACAGGACTGAAACGAGGGTTACTCGATTCAGAAATGGACTTTGTCCACTAAGATAGTCTTGGCAATGAGTCTTGACTAATAAGATATGATTCTCTATGATTATGTGTGTATGCCACAAAGTGTAATGTTTTAATTTATGATTATTGTGATTACATTTCACTGCCATGATTTATCCCATGTTATGAAATTATGCTCTCTTTTGCAGGTTAAGATTTCCAAAATGTTATGTTCTTATGAATATGATGTGACTGATATTTCTTTTGTTTACCCTTACTGAGCATTTGAGCTCAACCTTTTATGTTTTCTTTTCCCCAGGATATAAAGAAAGGTTTTAGGTAAAAAAAGGAAGATCTTTATGGGAGATGTTGAAGATCTTTCACCACGATTAGAAGATTTTATTCCGAGTTTCCAAAGACACTAAACTATTACGGTCCTTGTGTGTGTGTTTTTGTAATGTGCTAAGTATTCCGCAAAAATAATGTTATGTACATTTACGTCAAGCTTCGGGTCTCTACAGTTGGTATCAGAGGAAAGGTTTAGTCAACCTTTGGAAACTAGGATGCGAGAACTTTAGTGAGATCCCTAGAGATATTTCTAAGGTATGTCTAGGGATGTCTCTAAGGTTAAGTATACGTATAGGTTATAGTCCTAGAATTGCGCTAACGATCTTAGAATTTAACCTAAGATGTTAGATAATGAGGGTACTCCCCCTTTATTATGTTGTTTTCCCTAGCATGATTTTTGCCTCTCACACTATTCTTTTTGGGTTTTAGAAAATGGTTGGAAACAAGATGATTCACGATAATGGATGATATGATGGGCAATGGAATGATATTCTTCATGAGCAACCAAATGAAATGGGATTTGGAAGTCCAAAAATCATTATTATGCTGAATCATCAATCTCATAATATGATCAATAAAGTAAAATTTGGTAAGTTTCCTGACTTGGATAATAAGAGAAAGATGGAGTTTCATGATGATCATAGAGGAAAGAAAGTTCAATTTCCCCTATGTAAATCATGTGGGAAGAGGCATCAAGGAGAACGTTTCAAAGGAACTGGAAGATGCTTTGGGTGTGGAAAAGAAGGAAACAAAGCCAGTAAGTGCAAAGGAAAAGGTTCAGTTAACACCAGGGATGAGGATAATGGTATTTCTACGACATCAACAATGGTTAAATGTTTTAAATGTGGAATGTACGGGCATTATGCAAACCAATGCCCTAAGGGAAAGTCTCATGAAGAGAATCAGTATGGTCGTATGGGTAGTATTTATGTGGATGATGATGAAGAGACTACAAATGATATGTGAGATGAAAGAATTGTTGAAGCTCGGTCAATGGTTTAAGAATGTAGTGGAATGATTACGTGTTTATCATGTGTAATGTTGTATAAGTAATCTCATGCTACTATGGAATAAAGAGACATCTATGGATTGTTACACTGTTGTCTTTCCTTGAGTTTTGAAAGTGTATGATTAATGTTACCAGTATCCATGAAAGGTTATTCAGATATTTTTGGGATGTAGATGATATGCGCATAATGAAGGGATAAGGAGAAAATTAAAAGTTTGATAGTATTCATGAGATCATGACTGATATAAAGAGAAGGTTATATCATGGTTTGAGTATATAGAATTTTTGGATTTTGGTATGTGGTAAGAGTTAACTTTTGACAGCATCCATGTTTTCACTAAGGTTTAATAGGTATTCTTTTTTTCAAGAGAATACATGATTAAGGCCTTCAAATGTTTGGAATGTGACCAACAAGACAAATCTTATGATATATGGGGATCAACGATGGTATTAAATATCTGATAATCATTTTCATTATATTATGAGAGTGGACTACAGTATTATGGATAAGCCTAAAGATTAGAATGGATTATGTTGGACATAAGTTAGTATTGTTTAAGGATAGAAGATTTTCGATATTATTAATGGGATGTCATAGTAATGTAGTTTTAGAAAAAGGACAACCTGCATGACGGGCGACAGCCCATCGCGTCGGACAAGGATGTGGGAATCGAACCCACAACCGAAGTGCGACTGGCCTTTATTGCCTACCACTGGCCTACAGGAAGTCCCTGTTTAGTAGAAACTAGTTTTATTTTATTAAGCGGTATGATTTATGAAGTATAAGTTCATTTTTGGAACCATATACGATTAACCATAAGATGGACTTATAACTTTTGCTAAACTTTTGTTTGAAAGAGATGGAATGACCCATCATTATATCACATGATCTACTAACACATCACGAATGACAAATTCAACTTCATTTCTTTAAGAGATGAAGTGGAAATTGTCCAAAGAACGACAAACTGTGAGACTATACCAAAATCACGAAAGTATTTCTTCTAATTCCAATTTCATCAACTTTAGGGAAATGATCTTGAAAACCAAAAATGTTGTCCTAGTGCTCTTATATCTGATGAATCAGATGGTACCTTAGATCATCACAAATTTATGGATTTTTGATTGTTGGCTTTTCCATAGCCATGTTCTCTACCACTCTCCATCAGAACATGATGGTTAGATTTCTATTCCATATCCATAATTTCACCAATGTGGAAACCCAGTGATTAGTTTATTTGGGTAACCGTTGCGTTTTATACTTTTGTTTTTAAAGATTTGTTTTGGTATTCCTTTTTACGATGTGGGTTTCGATTAAAGAAACTTTCGAATAGTAAACCATTTATAACCCCGACGAATTTCGAGGGCGAAATTCATTTTAAGGGGGTAGAATGTAACACCCCGATATTTTATGAAAAATATTCTTTTTAATTTCATTAATGTCTTGTGTTGTACGCAACACCAAGTTTCGCTAAACAACGATATACAATTAAAATATTATTAAAACTAGACGTTATGAATAGTAATAACCACTTTTTGAAATTTTGTAATTTCTATTTTTCAAAATGGACTTCATTTTTGGATTCAGAATATCGAAATTAGCTTAGGGTGAAATTTTGGTAATTTTTGGATAACTTTCATATTTTGAGGAATAGTGGAAATTACTAAATTTTAATTAAAAACAACTTTTTCAATCGAAATAATTAATAGTGATAAATTATTAATTTTAGTGGTGTTAAAGTATATTTAGAATATATTTTTAAAATTTAATACAATGATGGTCATTGGATGTAATTTCACATTTAAACCACTTATAAACAAGTTTCAATCATTTGATAGTTATTATATCTTAAAAACACGCTATATGTTTTGAAGACGGGAATTAATTTTTAAATTAGTTAATGCAACTGATATGTTTTGAATTTGGTAAAATAGACATCATTTTTGAGTTCATAATATCAAATATATCTTAGGCCTGTTTTTTGGTATTTTTCTGAAAACTTTCAATTTTTGATGAATAGTGAAACCTCTAAGTGGTAGTTAAAAAACTGAATTTTTCATAAAACTTAATTATACCGCTTCTGTGAATGGAATTTCGAAAATCCGAGAGACACGGTTAATATCAAGGACTAAAATGTGGTTCAATGAGATGAAAATAATTTTCGGTGAATAGTAACTTTTTACTTTTTTTTACCGCGGTTAATAGTAAATAGGGTAACTAAGGGTAAATATGATATTACTATTACCCTAACACATGTCCTAATTCTATTGGATAAGTGTAATTCGACCAAAAACAACCTTATGAATATAATATGACCATTTAGGTCCACTTGGATTAGATTATGACATTTAATATTATTTTATTTAATGAATAGTTAAAATAGTTAAATTCAAAGTTTAATAACTAAAACATTTTTAATATGGGTTTATACATAAGATAAATTCGATTATAAATATTCATTAGAATGCTAAAAATATTTCCTATCTAATGATATTTTATTTATAATTTTTAGACTTTAAATAAATTAATTTATTTATGACACAACAATGATGCAGTAATTATTCTTTTAAGGAAATGTTAACATAATTGATGTTATAAATTCTCAAATAAATGTAATTTGAGAATTTTTATGAATTACAATAATTTTCTAGGTTACTATGATATATTATTGTTGATTTAATAAACTTTGTTAGAACATATAATTCTGTTATGACTTTCACAAAAATCATATATCAAATAGTGTCAAAATTGACACAAAATAGTTTTTAAATAAAATATTATATTATTAATTGTTATTTTATTCCTAAAAATCTAAGGTTCGGCAAAATGACTTAGATAAGGATATATATATTAATAATATACAACTTGGGATTCGTTTGGCCTGTTATAGTAAGTGTATTAACCATATAGTGTAAGAAAACAAAAAGTCACGGTAAAAGTTAAATTATTTAACTTAGAGTTAAATCTAAATGATAAGGTTAAAATAGGAACCTAAACTTGTCTAAATTCTATTGGATGAGAGGATTTCGACCCATCCCCACCTTAGCCTAGAAATAAATCAATTTGGATCTATTTAAAACCGAACTTGACTTTATGATAAAATAATATTTTTAGTTAATCCAAAGGTGCCCCTCTCCTCCCTTATAAAAGGGCACCTCCTCCCTCTCTTCCTCACACAACTTTGAGCCTTCAAGCTCGGCCAACCCCTGCCAAAATCTCTTCTCCACTTCCCTAGAAACATCCTAGAGGTTCTGGTCGTCCTCAAAGACCAATTTTAGTGCCCTAAGAGGAGGTCTCAAAGAGGCGCTTCAAAGAAGAGGTAATTACCGTTACCAATTCTTTCATCTTTATTTCTTCTTCCACTTCTTCTTATTAGGTTGTTTCATTATGAAGTAATAACATCAGTATCACTCATATACTGATATGTTATTATAAGTATGAAACAACCCTATTTCACCATCTATTCATCCTACGGAAAAAGAAATCACCGCGCGTGCGTACGTACGGAATACCGTCTTCACGTCGTGGTGTAATCTATTTTCCACCACCACCTTACATGTACGGGTATAATGGTGTAAAGAATAACTATACATAGTTATTACAACATCATATTGATTCTGATATATTGTATAATCCACTCCAATTCAATTCAGTATTTATGGAAATGATATCATCGCTCGTGCGTACGTACGGACTACCGTCTCCACGACGCGATGAGATTCATTCTCCATGTTAACCATTTAAGAATGATTATAAAGTATATATAAGAAATAATAATGAAATATATGACATTATAAAGCTAATGGATTTATGTATATATATATATATTTATGTCATCTACTTACATCCATTCAAGACAATAAGGAAAGGAAAACAGCGTTCATGCGTATGTACGGACTACCATCTCCATGAACGGTGTTTTTCATTTCATTTATCTATCTATTATATATATATATATATACTGAATATATATGATATATAAATCATATTTTATATTATTTAAGTAAGTAAATCATGATATAAGTAATAATAATGTCAAGAACAACAAGTCAAAACACCTACGATAAATGAAACGATTTTACCCAAAACGCTTCTTTAACATGGAATTTACAAAAGAACGGGTAATATAAAGTCATAAGTGAACCATATATGATATCATAACAATGAATATGATTCTGTAATAAGTCAATGACATTATTTAAATCATTATACAGGAGGTTCGGACACATACGAAGCAAATCGGACCTAAGGTAAGGGAAATATCACAATCTCATTTTTATCCGAGATTGTTTATTCGTAAGTATTTACTGGGGTGTATTTTATCATCCACATCCATGTTTCATCAATATGTAATATTATTTCCATCCACCTACAATTTTTTAAATCCATTTTTACCCTTCGGTGAGTTTTTAGTAATATGTATGAAAGGAATCTTTTGTCGTTTTTCGTACGAGGTACTTTTTGACTTTTCCGACAAAAGTACGAATAATGTTTTTTTTAACTTATACGGCATGAATGGATTTTTAAAACATTATTTAAAAGAAGCTTCCTTTACAAGTTTTCAAGTTTATTTTTAATCAACTTCTTTTAGTTTATAATTGTATGACATGTTAAGAAAAGAAATGTGTTTTTGAAGTAGAAAGGATATTTTCCTCAAGAATGGAGTTCAAGTGTTTTATCAAAATTATTTTCCATCTAAGATAATAAAGGGTTATGTTTCTATCCATATTTTTACATTGATTTGACTATGTTGTGATGGAATTATGTTTATGAATTCCTTTATCTTATATGAATGGTTTTATGATGTCATGTTTTTAAGAATCCCATTTTTATTACATGGGTTATGCAATGATGTATGATTTATGATTTTGTGGCACACATAAGAATGGTATCATTATGAGATGGGTGGGACCTATATCTCCCTCCAATGCATTGGGTAAAGATTTTATATCTCATGAGATAGACATTGCTGAAATGGTAGGTTATACCGGTTCAGTGAAACAGGACTGAAACGAGGGTTACTCGATTCAGAAATGGACTTTGTCCACTAAGATAGTCTTGGAAATGAGTCTTGACTAATAAGATATGATTCTCTATGATTATGTGTGTATGCCACAAAGTTTAATGTTTTAAGTTATGATTATTGTGATTACATTTCACTTCCATGATTTATTCCATGTTATGAAATTATGCTCTCTTTTGAAGGTTAAGATTTCCAAAATGTTATGTTCTTATGAATATGATGTGATTGATATTTCTTTTTTTACCCTTACTGAGCATTTGAGCTCACCCTTTTATGTTTTCTTTTCCCCAGGATATAAAGAAAAGTTTTAGGTAAAAAAAAGGAAGATCTTTATGGGAGATGTTGAAGATCTTTCACCACGATTAGAAGATTTTATTCCGAGTTTACAAAGACACTAAACTATTACGGTCCTTGTGTGTGTGTTTTTGTAATGTGCTAAGTATTCCACAAAAATAATGTTATGTACATGTACGTCAAGCTTCGGGTCTCTACATATATAGTATATTGTTTTTAAAATTATATCGATCCTTTTTTCAGGAACTACCCCCAAAGCATATTTACATTCATCAAACATAATCTCAAATAAGTGTACCTGTTTTTAGGGAACCAAAATTATTTTTGTTATCATCATTTAATTTATCTATTTAAATAAAAAAATAAAAAAAAAATTAAATTATAATACCATACCATTTTCCATGATATTTTTATGAGGATATGTAATTTTGAAAAACAAATTATTGATAAATAATTATTAGAAATTAGTGTGTCCAGAAAATATTCGGATACCCTAAAAATTTTTCATTATATAAATTTTCATATAACAATGTTCTTAGTCTTATTGATATATGTCTAATTCAAGAAAAATATGTTTTCCAATCCTGATTCTATTTTACATTATGAAAGGAAAGTTTTCCCAATTTATTATAAGACATTTATCCTTAAACTGTTCCAATAAAAAATTAATATTCTTGAGAGACTCCTCAAATTATCTTATACAAACAAATAAAACCTCTATAAAACAATTCTAAAACATCATATATAATACTATTAAAGATGTGTTTCTTGAACCTTAAAAATATATTGGGCGTGTTACACTTATATAATGGTATACATAAATATGAAAATATTCTGAAAGAGATTGATCAAGTGGTTTTTCATTTAAAAATTAGTGACAATATAATTTTATTATGTATATAGTATCTATTATGTAATAAATAAGGATATTTTTTTCCAACAGATACAGTATCTGATAAATGATGTTTTTTAGAAATTATTATTTATTATTACTTCATTTAACATTATATAATCAATACATACTCTCAAGTTCATTATTTATTGGGTGTAGATCATTTAATAAAAATTATTCCCCACCACAACAAATTCATTCTTAGGAGACAAATTTCATGGGATAACCCATTCACAATCAAAAATCTAATAGGTGATGCTAAAATCTAATAGTGTTATAATTTTTCTTATTTTCACTTCCTTCATTGAGTAGAAATACATTCTTTATATTGTTTTATTAATTTATCTTTGTAAGCCTATACTTATCAATGAAAATGGAAGGAATTATACCATTGATATTGGTTATTCACTATGAGATTTCCATTTTTTAAATCTACACTTAAACTAAACAATATACTTGATCTATATAATGTTCCACAATATTAATAACTAGTATATTCATTATTTTTCTTGGGAATAAGAATTTTTAGTTTCCCAAATGTTTCTTCAGCTCTAAATAATTCATTTCAGATTTGAGGGAACAAATTTTGAATATCATCCCATTAAATGATGCTCTTATATAGAGAAATATTCATCTAATTCAAATCTCATTCTTCTATCCTTTTATTTTATTTTCGATTTCCATTAATAACTTCCATAATTTATTTCTCATATTCGAATTATATCTCTAATAGTCCATTCTCCTCATTTATAGTAGTGATTCCCTGGTAATATTTAGAATCACCCTTAGGATTTAATACGTTCATCAAATCCCTAAAGACTATATCCTTTAAAAATTAAAAATAAACTATTTTCTATTTATATTAATAATATTGTCCATTATATATTGGAAAGGTCAGAAAATGATGATTAATATATCTCTCTCCTCTTTAATCCATCAAATAAGATAGTCATGATGAAAAATTATCCAAACTATTACCAATACATCCTTTATAATTCATATTGTGTACTTAGTGAATCAATATTCTAGTTAAAATAAAACTAATATAGGATTATAATTACCCATCACATGTTTTTTGAATTCATTTAGTGACATGAGATTGAATTTTTACCCAAAATCACAAAGGTATTTTCCATAGGATAAATAAAAAATAATTTGTCGAATATATAATCTTCCCATATCATGATGTTTTGGGGGATTCTATAAAATATAGATGACCATTCATTTGATAAATAAATCACCCCTATGTTATCTAATTTCTTATCATTATATTGATTTTCTTAGAATAATTAGAATACATCAACATTTGTGAAGTTCTCTCAATTAAGGGAATATTATTGTGCAATAATTTGAAAACATATATGAAATTTTTATATTAAATTTTAATCATTCCATGGAATAACTTCTCTTAAAATGGAATAGGAGGAATAAATTATCTCACGTAAAGTGTATTTTAGGTTTCATTATTAGTCCTTATAAAATCGAAATTAGCTTCTATGATAATATACTTTGGTGATTCTTCTTATATTCTATAATTATCCATGAATATATCCTCACGAACATATTCATATTTTTAGGTAACCTTATCCTTTAACATTATTCCACACAATAATGTCGTAGTCCTTCTGTTCTCCCTCAAACCATTAGTGTTTCTTGGGAATGTGTTGAGTATTATCTCAAAAATCATTAGGAAAAACATTTCTAAGTTATTATAAAATATTTCAAGAAAATATTAATGATTTGTTCAAAATAATTTTTAGTTCGAAAAATTTATCATAACATGATAATGACATAGATCATTTTTAAATATATTATGCCAACAATTCCCATAAAGAGTGTTTAGTTTCATTAAACTATTACTAATCATATTAATTATTCTTGTATATTTTTATTATTTCTTTCATAGGTATTATTATAATTGTCTAATTAGGTGAGGAAATTATTATACTTGTGAAAAACATAGAGAAATTTGGTCATGTTTTATATTTTCTGTACGTATTTATTGTTTCCAAAATTGGAATTGGTTCGCCAACTGAAATTGTTTTGTAAATTAATTTTTAAAATATGTATATGGATTGTAATATAATAAAAAAATAAATTATATCATTTATTCCTATACATTAAAACTATAAAAAATAAAAATAACTCTTGTAACTTTACACATATCACTAAAATAGAATTGTTGTTACTCAGGTGGAGATTCATTTCATTAAATAGAAAGAAATAAATCTAACTATTTAGACATTGTTTCCACTTTTTCTATTAATTTAGTATTTTACGTCCAATTAGTTTATACCTCTTTATATAGGGCCTCACTCTCTTAAACTATGAAAGACGTTTCAAAAAAATAAATCCATGATCCCATGGGAAATGGCTGGTGTCCTTAATATAAATCCTTTTCTGGACACTATATCAACCATGGATTAATATTTGGATAAAAAAACATAGAAGATGATTTTTGGATTCACTAAAATGTATACACGTTCATATGATAAATTCATATGTATGTAATTAAATTTTTCTATTTTCTCAAAGGTCTATTCTATATCTAGTTTGGACAAATTTTTAATTTGATTTTTTAGTTTCATTATTTTCACGAATAGAAATTATTTCCCAATGAAATTTATTATATGCTCATCCAATTTTTTGATGGAACGAGAGTTAAATCCATTCCACTAATTATTTTCCATTCTGTTTAGTGGAAAAAGAAAGAATTCCAATCTTATTAGGTCACTGAATATAACAAAGTACATGAATGAATCAAAAATATCTAGAAAATTTTGAGAAGATTATTTGAGGATCTTTACTATTAATACCTTTCAATTTTCCAAAAGTTTATATCATCCTTAATACACTATATATAACAACCCAAATTTCTTTTTTATTTCATGATTTTCAAAATAGTTGTTCATATAATGCAATCCTTGAAAATTGATAGGTATAGTGTCTTTGGGAAATTGGATACCTAAACCATTAACATAAAATAAAATACATGATCAGTATTTAAAACTACATTATGGGATCCTAGTTTCCTTTCAACTCATGATACTGTGTGGGAGAAACTGTGGACCTACATAAATAAATGGGGATTTATAAATTCAAATAAAGGAATAATCACAGTATGGAATGAAGTTAAAAAATACGTATGATTCTATAATTATATCATTATAACACAAATATGTAAGAACCATACACAATTATAAAGAATTATGTAATGATAAAACAGTATCATAAAATAATTGTATATTAAGAATATGGAAACAACATCTATGTAAAATTATAATGATAACTCAAATTTAATCACCAAGAAATCATAACATATTGTACATAGGATAACTTCTAGTGGTCCAGACATAGTATCTCATGAGATTATAACATTACCCAATCTAATAGGAATCAATTATGGTATACCCTTTATATATATAAATTTATATGGGCCCCATCGATCATATAACATAATAATTTATTTCATTATTTCAATCCCAGGGTCATAGAATATGGGTTTTATACATGGAATTCCCCAATCAAAGAATGATAGTTATGTGAAGTTTAATACACATGAATGAAAATATGTAAAGGTATTCACAAAAAAATTTATTATAACACCCCAATATTTTGAAAGGGAACACTATGTTTTATTGCATACAAGATACACAACAACGCGTTTAAATGAACATCAATATACAGTTAAAATATTATCATGACCACTATTACCTAGCCTCTTAATTGGTAGTTATGAATAGGAATAACAATATTATAAAATATATTTATTCATAGGAAATAAATATTCAATTTTTAGTAAAGTCATTTTATTATTCAAATATAAGTTTTAGTCAAAGGGTGATTTTTATTGCTTTAAATGGAAAATAAATATAATTATTTTTTCTAACATTCATAAATTTTACTTTATAAAATTAAATTATTTTTGAAATAATCATACCAAAATTATTTTATGCTGAAATTTTTATAATTTTCTAAAAAATTATATTTATTTTGAATTGTAAAAAAATATGGTTTTTTTAAAATACGGTATCTTTAGTGATATCGTCAAAACATAACTGTGATAAAAAAAATTTAAAAATAGTCTAAGAATAATTTATTATTGTTTAATACAAATAACATAAAAAAATAATTTATAACATAATAATTATAAATAATTTGATGATAAATATAAAAAAACATTTTCAGTGCTGATGCAGTATCTGCACAGCATTAAAAACGTCAAATTCAGTACCTTATATATATTAATTAATATGTAACAAGTCTTTAAATGATTTTATTTTAAAATATAATCCAAAAGTTATTATTTTTAGAGATAGTTTCTAATTTTTTACTTATATCACATGAATCATATCCAAATGCTTGTGCAATGCATGTGTGAGGCTCGAAATGTCAAATTAATAAATTAAACTACATGTCATTTCATGAATATGAGTATATATACATTATGAAAAAATTTAAAGAATTATATTTATCCAAATTAACTTTTTTTATGTTTGTAATTAATTTTTAATTTTTATATATGAAATAATAGACTCTAATGTTTATGCAATGCTGACACAATGCTTCTAAAAGGAGAAGAGGAAAAAAATGGTTTTAATTAAAATTATAAGAACCTTTAAATGAAAAAAATATATAAATCTTATTATATGAGTAATTTTATACCATAACCATCCTTTTAACAAATTCATGACCTTTTGGATCCACTTATTTGACATTAGGTTCTGTATAGTATTTTATTTAAAAGAAATTCAAACTTGTCCCACTATGTTTTTTAATAAGTATAATATTTTAATATTTTGTTTTTCGAAGGATATGTTCAAACATAAATTTAATTTGGAAATATAAAATATTTATCCTATTCATATAAATTATTTTTAATTTTTAGGTAATAAATAAATACCTTAAATGATTACACAATGATGACGCATTAACTATTAAATTTATTAAAAATCAAATAAATGATAATAAAAAAGTTAAAATAAATCTAATTTAATATAATTAAGTTTATCCATGAATTAAATACATGAAAATGAAATTTCTATGATATAATGAAATAATTTTTATAATTTTACACTTTTTTATGTTTTTAAAGTCATAGTAATGAATAGTACCAAATTTGACAATAATGATATTTCATGAATATAATATTTTATTAAATTATTTAAAAATCATATGAATATTTATACGGTATATAATTTCATACCATATACATGTATTGGTTATTATAATTCTTTTAACTCTATAACAGTCTTATTATATTTTAATATTTTCAGATATTCTTAAAGTGACACCCACCTCAATTACAAAAGGGAACCCATTCCTTCACATTATTTCCCCACCACGAGACTTATATCACTAAAATCCTATGAAAAATACACTTCTAAAATTTACTATCCACGTTATATATGTTATAGTACCACAAAAATACAAATTCCATGTTCTTTAAGAGATCATTCAAGGAGGTGATATTCAAGAGGTAACTTTCTTAAACCACCTCTCTTAATTTCTTTTCTTATTATAATTTGTCCTCACCTCATTAATCCATTAAAGAATAATAACTCCAGTATCATTTATATAATTTAATTTTATATTACTAATTGAATATTTTCTATCCATTATTTTTAATCATCTCCACTTATTTAAATAAAGGAAACCATTGTCCAATTTATAATGATTAACCATAATCATGGATAATGAGTTTTTGTTTTCTATTGTGGCTTTAAAGGATGGAAAAAAACTATTATTATGGTTAAATAAGTTTTTAATAAGTATATTATAATTTTTTCAGGTTTTGGATCAAATATACGGACATAATATTAAGTAAAAAAACTACTTGTTCATGGATGGAAAAACCACCAATGTAAACTAAACATTTATCATTAAAGATTTATCAAATGATTCATCCTCATACACGAAAAAAATATGTGACAATTTAAAATTATATTTTTCAGTAATATTATATAATTTCACTTCTATATTTGTACTTCCATTTTACAAGAACTTCCATGATTGTACATAAGTGAACCGACTATAAAATCATGAAACGAACACTCCAAGAACAATGAAATTGATCATTAAATCTCATCAAAATTTCCATAAATGAACATAATAATATTACAATAAAAAATATATGTTTAATAGGTTCTGACATAAGTAATTAATTAATCTAATTTTATTATCCATTACATTAAGTAAAATTTCATAACGCTTTAGTACTTAATGTAAGGGATCCCTCTGAACCTCCATATTTCAACAGTGTAATACTTTATCTATATTTTCCTAAATTTATCTCTTAATTATTATTGTAAACATCTTATATATTCTTCATATATTTTTGAAATATATATATACATCTCAATACATTTTTCATTAATAGTTAAATATATATTGTAAAATGTTTCCTTATCAATTCCTCTTAATAGGAAAACTCAATTAAAGGAAACTTCTCCATTTATGACCCATTTTCTAGTACACTCCATGAAATGTTTTAAGGAAACAATATTTTCAAAAATCACCTATTTTATCATGAATTACAATTTTATGTTCATTTATATTTTTTTGGAAACAAATATGTCTTTATTCTCTTTAAATACTCCTTATTATTTTCCCTATTACTATAGTTAAGTGGAACATTTCTTAGGTTTCATAGCCACTCTCTTTATTATTTTCAATTAAGTTTGACATAATAATTCTTGATCTATTATTTTATTTTTCATAATAATTTAAAATAATTATTTAATCCATTATTTCAGGGATACCATAGTTATATGTCTTTTGGTTATGCCATATGAAATGAGTATGAATCTCATCTCTTTCCATGGGTAACACTAATGTTTATTCCTTATGTTTGTTTATTTATGTGGCATAAATATGAATGAACATATTATAATTGGTGTTATCTTATAGAAATACAATTAATTGGGTATTTTATTAGTCTCGTGAGATTTTTTGTATGGTATTAGGGAGTAAACAAAATCCATTATTGGTCTCTGTCCACCATGTGATATAATATTGAAAGTTATCCTTGAATCATGTTTATGTCATGCTATATTTTTCTTCCACTTTCCAAGGTTCTCATGATAATATTATTCCCAATAATATATTATATTCTTCCTTATGTTTATTCATGAACCATGACATTTATGTTATCATTTTATGCATTCTAATTCATGTGTTGTGCTTCAATCCCATGTTTATTCTCTTACTGGGATTTTTAGCTCACCCCTATTGTCTATGTTTTATCCAAGTTATCATATGAAATTGTAGGATCTCTAAGTGAGTTAGGAGATCATTATAAAGATTAATAAAAGTTTTTTTTCTTAATGTTTTTTTTCAAATTATGTACCTAGTATTCAAACACAAAAGTATTTTCAATAGTTGATTTATGTTTAATGGATAATTATGTTTAAAATAATTTAATAATAAATGTAAAGGACTTGGGTTTCTATATTTGGTATCAGAGAAAAGGAAGGAATCTTATCCTTTCGAACTGTAACATGTGAGCATTGGATGAAGCATGGATCTCATTTCAATGGATTAATGAAGAAAAGGCTTCCACTGGGGATGGTAGTGTGTCCCACCTAGGAGATGTAGCTACCCATGTAGTGTTTTGAAAGGTATCAATTATAGTTCATTGGAAATAATTCTACACTGGTATAGTTGCTATCAGATAATGGTCTAGTTATTTTGGGCGATTAGGACTAGACAAATTTAGGGACAACCCTAAGGATGATTATATCACCCTTGATAACCTAGATTGAAACTTATGAAATCATAAGTTAGGATATATTTTTCATTTATAGGTTTATCCTTATATGTTCATATTTTCCTTTTTATATGATCATTAGAAAAGTAATAAATACCTCACCTATTTCCAACTTAGTATTTAAAATGAAATTTTTAGGGAGAAATTTCATAAGGGGGTAAGAATGTAACACCTCAAGATTTTAAAATAAAACGCTATATTTGATAGAATACAAGATACACATCAACACATTTAAATAAACTGTGAAATACTATTAAAATATTTACATGATCATTATAAAATTGTAACTAAATTCGTGGGTATGAACAACAATAGCCATATTATAAAATATATTTATTCACTAGAAATAAACATTCAACTTTTAGTAATGTCATTTTATTCTTCAAATATATAGTTTAATCAAAATTTGATTTTTATTTATTTTTATGAGAAGATAAATATATTTATTTTTTGACACTTTTAGAAAAATTATTTGATAAAATGAACATAATTTTTGAAATCATAATATCAAAATTATTCTATTGTGAAATTTTGAGAATTTTCTGAAAAAAAGTTAAATTTTCTGTGAATAGTATTAAAATACAGTTTTTTTAAATATGATATCTTTTGTGATATTTTCAAAAGCTAAATATGAAATGAAAATTAAGTACACTTATTTAGAGAATAATTTATAATAATATAATAAAAATATAATTAAAAAATAATCTATAAATTATAAATTATAATATATTTCAAAATAAAAGTAAAAATTACTTTCAGTGTCGACGTAGTACTTGTGCAACATTGAAAAAGTGAAATTTCGAACCATATAAATATTAATTTAGAGGTAACAAGTCAGTTCAAGACTTTATTTTTAAATATCATTAATAAATTATTATTTTTTACTTATAGTTTCTAATTTTTTTTCTTATATAACATGAATATTATCCAAATGCATGTGCAATGCTTGCACAACGCTTAAAAATTCAAATTAATAAATTAAATACGTTGTCTTGAAATGGATATGAGTAAATATACCTAATAAATGTATATAAATGATTATATTGGTCCAAATTAATTTATTTTTATGATATTAATGTGTTTTTAATTTTTATATATGATATAAATAACACTATTGATTATGCAATGTCAATGCAGTGCTTGTGCAAGCAGAAGAAAAAACAATAAAATGATTTTAGTTAAAATTATAAGACAAATAAAATGACACTATGTTATTTAAATATTATTTTATGGGTAATTTTATAACATAATTATCCTTGTTTGAATTTAAAACCTTTTGTATTCACTTATTTGGCATTAGGTCCTTTATAGTATTTTATTTAAAAGAAAGTAAAACCTATCACACTATGGTTTTTAATAAGTATAAAAATTTCAATATATGTTTTTTCAGATGAGATGTTGAACCATAAATAATATTTGGAAATATAAAATATTTATCATCATCATGGAAACTTATTTTAAAATTTTAGGGAAGAAATAAATTCCTTAAATTTTTACTCAATGATGATGAAATAATTATTAAATTAAGGAAAAATAAATAAATGATATTAAAAATATTAAAATAAATATAATTTGAGGTAATGAAGATGATCTAGGAAATATATATATGAACAGAAAATTTCTAGGATTTAATCAAATAATTGGTTAGAATTTTATTTTTTTTTCTTTATGTTCTTAGTCATAGTTATGAACAGTACCAAATTTGATAATAAGGATATTTCGTGAATATATTATTTTATTAAATTATTTAAAAATCAGAAAAAAATATTAAATATGGATAGATATGATAATATATGGTCAAAATTTCATACCATTTAAATTTAGTGTCCATTTTGAATACTTTATCTCTAGAATAGTCATTTTACATTTTTATATTTTGTGAAATTACTAAAGTTCCCCTCACATCAATAATAAAATGACACCCCATCCTTCACCTCATTTCACCACCTTGAGCCTTCAAGATCAACCATACCCTACCAAATCCTATTATAAAATTCTCTAGACACTTTATAGAGGTTTTTCACACTAAAATAATTATTCCAATTTCCTTAAGGGGTCCTTCAAGAAGGTGATGTTCAAGAGGTATCTTTCTTAAACCACTTCTCTTAATTTATTTTCTTCTTATGCCTTATCCTCAGCTAATAAATACATAAAATCATAATAAATATAGTATCATGTATATTATATAATTTTATGTTACTAATTAAATATTTTTTATCCATAACATTTCACATCTCCTCTTATTTAAAGAAAGGAAACAATTGTCCAAATTAAGGTGATTGACCATATCCATTGATAATGATATTTTTTCTATTACATCCTACATCGATGGCAAAAAAATATTATTATGGTCAAATAAGATTTTAATAATTTTATAATAACTTATTTTTATATCTTTCTGTAATATATATATATATATATATATATATATATATATATTTAAATCAAACAAAACCAGTTCCTAATGGATGGAAAACCGCCAAAATAAACTAAACATTTTTAATTAACATTTTATTAAATGAATCATTTTTATATTATGAAAAATGATATATCGTACCATTTAAACTTATTTAAGTGAATCAATACTATATAATTCTACTTTTGGAGATTTATTTTCTTTCAAAAATAACGTCTATAATTATACACAAGTGAACCGACCATAAAACCATGTAAAGAACACCCCTGAACGATGAAATTAAACCTTATAACTCATCAAAATAATCATAAATAAACTTAATTAAATTAAAAGAAATAAAATAAATGAGTAAAATATTATTTATTAATCAATTAATAAATCTAATTTTATTATGCATGATATAAAGTGCAAGTGCAGGGAATTTTTGTACATAAGTTAAGAGATCTCTCTAAACCTCCATATTTAATTTGGGTAACTTTTTATCTATAATTTCGTCAATTTATCACTTAATTATTCTTAAAACGTATTATATATTATTTATACATGTTGCATACATATATATCTAACTCAATTCATCTTTATTTTATAGCTAAATATATATTTTTAAAGGTTCTCATTTCAATTCCTCTCAATAAGAAAAATCGATTAAAGGAAACATCTTTGTTTCTTACCCATTATCAATTACACTTAATGAAATTTTTTAATCTACCCATAGATTATAAAATCAAAAAATTATCATGGAATTTTTTTTAATTTCATTTATAGTCTTATGGAGAAATGTATTCCTTCATCATCTTTAAAGAATCTTTATTGTATTCCCCCAAAAAATGCTTATGTAAGAACCCGGGTCTTCTTTTCAAGTATAGATCCTGTTTTCTAGTGTTTTGAGAAAAAAAGAGAATCTAGAAATTTAAGGAGTACACGTTGTGTACTTTGGAGTACACGATGTGTACCCAGTTGTCGTGGGTGATCGTGTACTGGCCATATAATGATAGAGTACATGGCCGTGTGGGGTGACCTGGAGACCGGCTAAAGTGGGGTCTGGTAAAGGTATATACACATAGTGTACTTTTAAAATACACACTGTGTTCTTTGATTTTTATTTTTTAAATCGGACCGGGGTCATGTCTAATTGGAAGAAACACCTTCTTCTCGACTCGTCTAATCCAGGAGCGACAATATGGTGTGATTCTTCTCTGAGACCCCGATCGACCGTTCGTGCTCTGAATCAACCACCATCGATTGCATTGGAATCGCCACGGTGAGTTCTTCCTTCTTCTAGAGACTTGTTTCTTGATTTATCCCCTCTCGTGAGATATCCTTGTTTGAATGTTTTTTATGTTTTTGTATATCTACATCATTCTAGGTCGATTCAAGGGCCATCACCGGAGTATATTGATTGTATAATTATAAGGTAGATGTTTTGTGCCTTTCTGTAGTTAGTCTTTGAAATTTATGTGCAAAAGTTCCCAATTCCCTAGATTTGGGAATTGCGTGTTTAGTGATTTTAACCTTTTTGATGCCTGTTATGCTTGGTTGCTTGAGTTAGGGCACTTGTTTGTAAATAGGGTTATTTTTCCATGCTATGGAGTTGTTTGACCACGTTGTTTTGATATTGAATGTTGGTATAGTTTTTTCTATTATGTTTCTTGTTTTTTATGACTAGTGTTGTTAGGATGGAGTGATTTTATCTGATGTTGTGATATTCTCTGTATCTATTTATCCATGTAGTTCTAGTGATTTAATTTGGCTGCTCGATATCATTGTGCACGATTGACATACACAGTGCTATGGGAACATGGTTTAGTTAGACCATAGGGGAAATAGATGCTGAGGAATTTCCTATAGTGTGTTTAATTTTGTGTTATGAGACTATAGGGAGGATGGACTTGTGTGCTCTCTCAGAGTGTCTGTAGTTCCCAGTTTTGATACCACATAGTAGAATTGGACGTTGAGTTCGTTCTTAGAGTGTCTTTAGTTACCGTTACAAGACTGTAGGGGGAATTGATGGTGAGTGCTTCCTCAAAGAGTCTTTGTTAAAGATAAATCAAATGGGTTAGACTGTGATAACTTCCCATTGGGTTTCTTGTTTTTGATTGGATGTTTATGTTGATAAATGTAAATGGATGTAATTAAACTATATGACTTTTTACTTTTGATTACTTCCTTGTTTATTGCTTTATTTTGCTTATTTCCAGCCATATATATTCACTGACTGTTAGACACAGATATTTGGGTGGTTTCCTATTGGAATTCATCTCACATCCTATTTGGGACATGATTTTGGGCCCATACAGATTATATTATTGTAGGTATAGATAAGGGGAAGTGCCCTTTTACATCAGGTAATTGACTGTTGTGGATCTGGGGATCTTGGGACCAAGATGAGGCATGCGATGTTGTTTGATTTGTTTATCTATTTTTACTTGGTACTTTGGTTTAGTACTATATTCCAGCATTATGATGTGTTTGGATTATTTCCTAGATATTTTGGCATGAATCATTATTCATATATATATATATATATATGCTGCAATTTTCTCTTTTCCTTCAGTCTTCTGTTGTTTACTATTTTATGGTATTATTAGTACTTCTGCTATTATTATCTGTTTATTTCTATTGCATTACTCTGCTAATAAGGGCATAGTTTCTCCACTATCAAACCCAAGGCCCTTTTTGCTAGTCGGAAGCCTCTCGTGTTTGGTGAAATGCGATTGAGGCCATATGACCGACCAGCTACGAGGCACTGCTTGGCGGCACCCAGAACTAGGATTAAAAAAAGTATCAAAAGAATTATTTTCTTCTTGACTTAATTTTTGGAGACTATGTCCAGAAATATGAAGGAATAGTGTTTTAGTAATAATTTGTGCCTGATAGTAGCTAACCCATGTATACGAAAAAGCCAATTTACCTCGTGTATTTCATTTGTTTGGTTTTTCAATTATTACTGTTGATTTGATTTCATCGTTGGTTGATTCACATGTTTTGTGCTATGATTGATGTTGTTATTGAGGTTTTCAAGCCGATGAGATGAGGGTATGCCATCTCATGCATTATATAGGCACGTACTAAAGATCCCATGTCATGAATTCTTTCCATTCCATTTAATTTTCATTTCTGATTGCATGTTGTTGTGATAGATTTTGTTCTAGAAATGCATGTTGTTGTGATAGATTCCTTGGTAGAATACCTGTTATTTGATAGGGTATTCATAATGTTTAAAGTTTCATTTGAATGAATGCCGAGATTTGGTCCCTAAGATGTTATGGTCCCTCATTGATCGGAATTTTGTGGATCATGTGATTGATTACACTGTTATACATTGTAAAATACATGAATATGTTGCCAATATTTGATTCTCGGGGAGTATGGGCCCCCACAAATCAAAATTTGGCACTTTAATGTCTGTACGGGTTTTGTATTAGTTTCTATGGTTTACTATCTGAAAGAACCTAGAATACATGGCGTGTAATGATAAATACACGCCATGTATCCTTATTTTTAGTAAGGAACAACATTTATTAAGTACAGGACATGTAATGTATGTACAAGACGTGTAGTATTTAACCGTGTGACTGACTATGTGAGAAGATACATGGGGTTGGAAAATCTATGGTGGCACATGCCGTGTGCCAGATGTACATGTCGTGTGGTATGGACCATGATTCCAGCCATGTGACTAACAACACGGATGGATAAAACCCAAGTAGTACACATCATTTCCAACTTTAACATGCCATATAGAGTCAACTGTGTAACCTACCGTGTGACTAAAAACATAGGTTAGTGAAAACCTTCTAGTAGATGATGTGTCTAGAAGACATGCCATGTGGTTTTGTTCTAACTGAACCATGTGTCTTAGCCATGTAGAGGAACTTGGGTAGGGGGAATCAATTATAATACGTGTCATGTCCTTTGAAGTAACACGTCATGTGTTGGGTTGTTACACGACCAGGTTTTGCAGAAGCACAAACCCATGTAAAGGCTTAAGGGAACACGTCGTGTGAGGTATATACAAGTCGTGTATCCTTATTTTTCAAAACTTTATTGTTTTTTCTCTTATTCCTTTATTTCACTAATAAGTTTTCATTCCAGATAATCTTGAACTGAGGTGTGTGCTTGACCTTACAGAGTCATGCCACTAAGACGTCCTCTGGTTTTATGTCAGATACAGGGCAGTGATCAGACACTAGACATGGCTGATTATGGACTACCAGAAGATCCTCCAGTTGCTTCCATCTTGGCACCAGCCGTTATCCCATATACAGGTGTCGATGCACAGTTATTATAGGGCTTCATGACGTTTATGAAGACCTTATGAGGAGTACCACATCATGTCCCATATAAAGCAGAATTGATTCATGTTTTTTAGTAGCAACATCATCCCAGTTTCTCAGGGTAAGGAGGACATTAGGGTATAGAATCATGGTTAAAATCCATGCTATCAATCTTTGAGAATCAAGAAACACCTCTGTAGATGAGAGTGAATATCACTATGTAAATCCTCCTGGATTCCACCAAGAGGTGTTGGGATGTGATCTCAGAGGTTGGAAACCGTATGGTTATGGATTTTGATGAGTTACAATATACCTTATATGATTACATCTACCTGGAGACTTTGAGGGTTGATCAATCCTGAGAGTTCAAGAGTCTAGAACAGGGTAATATTTCTATCATGGAGTACTCTTCTCACTTCGTAGAGCTGAAACACTTCAGGCCCATTCCTGGGGGTGATGATTTATTTCAGGCATGGATTTTTTGAGGATCGTCTCAGCCATGATATATGATCTTAGGGGAACATCTTCAGGTTGACTTCCATCACCTCAATAGTCAATCAGTAGATGATCACGGAACGTGTTCTGAGGGATTTTGGAGTGGTGAGCCAAGGCGGATCAGCATCCAGAGTAAGTACCCCTCTTACTAACAACAGGAAGCGTCATAGGGAGTTTATCCATGGATACCCAAGGAAGTAGGAAACTTATTCTGGTATCCAGGTGGTGTGCTACCAGTGCAGGAAGAGCGGGCATACGAGGCCACATTTCTCGAGTGACCTAGTGGAGTGCTAATCTTGTGGCAAGATGGGTCATCTTCATCATTTATATTAGTTTTTCTCACCAGCAGCTAGTAATAGGGGTTTTTTCATGACTCCTCGTACAAGAGAAAGACCACCAGTTTCTCATCAGTCTGGGAACTAGAGTTCTTCTAGTCATTCCGGACAAAGTGGAGGTCATGGTCGTGGTAGCCAATCTGCAGGATTTCAACAACAACAGGGTGGATCAGCTCAAAGTGGTCTGGCAGGGTCACAGGGACACGGTATAGGCTAGACTTTTGTAGTAGAGAAGACCTAGTAGGAGCAGGATCACGAACCCTCTATAGTTTGAGGTATGAACCTAGTTGCCTCAGTTTTAGCATCTACACTTTTTGATACAAGGTCATCCCATAGTTTCATATATTTTTTATTGTGGAGAGCATTGGGATCTGTATCTTTTATTCTGTTGATATCTTGACTATAGACACTCTGTTTGGGACTAGAATGGATGGTGTACGTCAGTGCAAGGAGTGACCACTTGAGGTTAGTTGGTGTCACTTTTTATGCTAACTTTATGTCCTAGAGAGGATAGGCTATGATGTCATTCTCGGAATAGACTAGTTATTTCCTTTTTAGGATTTTGTTTATTTCTATCATTGTAGGGTGAGTTTTACATCACTAGAGGCAGGATAATTTTTACATAAGGGTGAATGGGATGTCTATGAAAGCATATCAGGACTCCAGCATCATAGGTTGAGAGGAGATATAGCATATATTTCTAGTATATATCTTGATGATCAGGGAACGTTATAGTTGGACTTTCCTCCAGTGGTTAATCATTTTATGGATGTCTTCCAGATGACTTTTCATGTTTGCCTTCGGATCTAGAGGTGCATTTTTCTATTGATCTTGTGACAGGAGTGCCACCGGTGTTCATTCCTCCTTATAGGATGGCTACACCAGAGTCATAGGAGCTCAAGAAGAAGCTAGATGAGTTGCAAGAAAAGGGTATCATCTGACCCGGTACTTATCATTGGGGTTATCTTGTCCTTTGTTCAAGGAAAGTGGACGATACCCTCAGATATTTTGTGGATTATCGAAATCTTAACCAGTTGAAATTCAAGAACCGATATCCCTTACCGAGGATTGATGATATCTTTGATCGGCTTTGAGGAGCCCTGGTGTTCTTGAAGATTGACTTGAGATCCAGTTATCATAATTTTCATGTTAAACCATCAGATATACCTCTGACATCCTTTCAGAGTAGTTATGGTCTTTATGAGTATATGTTTATATAGTTTGGTCTCATAAATGTACCTGCAGTTTTGATGGCACTAATGAACAGAGTGTTCCATCCATACATGGATTCTTTCATGGTGGTCTTCGTGGATGATATCCTGGTGTACTCTCACACTCAACACGACCATACAATACATCTTTAGATAATTCTAAGTTCATTGAGAGAGAATATGTTATATGATAAGATCTCAAAATGCTACTTTTGGATGGACCAGATTCACTTCTTAGGTCATGTTATCTGAGAGACAAGAGTATCAGTAGACCCAGAGAAAGTGAGATCTGTAGATTCTTGGGAGAAGCTGAAGAGAGTCTTCGAGGTACAGAGTTTTCTAGGGCTGTTTGGTTACTATAGACATTTTATATATAACGTTTCATGCTTAGCTGCACCACTAGCAGGCTAACCAAGAAGGGTGTAATGTACTTGTGGTCAGATTCTGGTGAGTTAGCCTTTCAGAAGCTGAAATGGAGGTTGACTACAGCTCCAATACTAGTTTTTTCAAAGCCGAGAAAGTGTTAGATATTTTACTGTGATGCATCAGGTATCCGGCAGGGAGTAGTTTTTATGCAGGGAGAAGGAGTCGTTGTGTTCGGGTCTCAGTGGTTGATGCCACATGAGAGGAATTACCCGATGCACGATCTCGAGTTGGATTCAGTTGTTCATGCCTTACGATGTTGGAAAAATAATCTTATGGGAGAGAATTTTTTGGTTTTCACTAATCACAAAAGTCTCAAATATATCTTTAAACAGAGTGATCTAAATTTGAGACAACGAAGGTGGGTTGAATACCTTCAGTCCATTGATTTTGAGCTTGCCTATATGCCTGGGAAAGACAACGTAGTGGTTGATGCTTTGAGTAAGAGGACACTGATACATGCAGTCCAAGAGTTCAGTAGTGAGTAGAAACTTATGGATCTATTCTCTGATATGAATTGGGAGGTGCACAATAGATAGGGGTGATTTTTCATTCATCAATAGTTGTTACCTCTACTCTACTTGATCAGGTGAAAATGAGGTAGCTATCAGATTCTGAAGGCCCAGTTCAATGGGAGAGTGTGTTAGAAGAGGACCATATTCCTGAATATAACATGTATGAGGATGAGATATTTCACTTCCATGGATACATATGGATGTCTGTAGACATACATGAGGAGCTAATGTGGGACTTTCATTCCTCACTTTGGGTCATTCATCCTGGTGTCACCAAGATGTATCGTGATCTACATCGTCAGTATTAGTGGCCAGGTATAAAGATAGATGTTGTTGGTTTTCTAATGAGGTGTTCCACCTATCAGCAAGTGAAGGCATAGCATCACTGGTCAGTAGGTCTTTTTCCACAATTACCCACTACCAAGTGTAAGTGGAACAACGTCGTGATGGAATTTGTGATTGGGTTGCCGAATTCGCCTCAAGGGAATGATGCAATATGGGTTTTCATTGACAGACTCATGAAGGTTTCTCACTTCTTGTTGATCAAGGAGACCTTCACTATTGATCAGTTGGCAAAGTTGTACATTCGGTAGATTGTATGTTTACATGGAGTTCCACACATCATTGTTTCAGATAGGGATTCTCGTTTTACTTCTCGGGTCTGGTAGGGACTATAAAGAGATTTTGGTACACATGTACTTCTGAGTATAGCTTACTATCCCCATACAGATGGCCAGTCCAAGTGTACAATTCAGGCATTAGAGTACATGATTTGAACATGCGTCCAAGATTTTGTAGGTTCTTGGGGGAAGCACATAACTCTGGTGGATTTTGCCTATAATAATAGTTTTCATGTGACTATTCAGATGGCACCTTCCAAGACTTTGTACAGTAGGCCAAGTCGATCACCCCTGTGTTGGCTAGAGGTAAGAGAGGAAGTTATGATGGGACCTCATCTTGTCCAGGAGACCATAGAGAACGTGGAGTTGATTCAGAAGAGAATGTATATTGCACATTCACGATATAAATATTATGCTGATCGACGAAGATGACCTCTGGAGTTTGAGGTCGGATATCAGGTTTCTATACGTGTCGCACTAAGGTTGGGACACATAATGGTTAAGAGATAGGTCAATCTTTCACCAAGTTATGGTGGACCATTTGAGGTTTTGGAGAGAGTTAGGATGGTTGCCTATCAGTTTCAGTTACCTCAGTGGTACTAGTCTATGAACGATGGCTTCCATGTTTCTCACCTATGACATTACTTCTCAGACCTGTCTAATGTTTTTTAACACAAGGAGGATGATTTGGAGGTGGATGAATCATTCTAGGAGAATCATATCTATATTTTTTTATCGCAGTGTGAAGGTTCTCCATGGTCGGTTTTTTCATCTAGTATGGGTTATATAGCAGCATGGGAAAGTACAATACGAAACGTGGGAGAGGGAGACTGATGTGAGATCACAGTGGCCAGAGGTGTTTGAGGATTCCTCTTCTTCACCAACTTCTTAAGGAAATTCAGGGACGAATTTATTTAGGGTGGAAAGTTTGTAAGAACCCATATCTTCTTTTTAGGTATGGATCCCATTTTTCTAGTGTTTTAAGAAAAAGAGCAGAATCTGTAAATTTAAGGAGTACATGCCATGTACTTAAGATTACATATTATGTACCTAGTTTCCACTGATGACTATGTACTCTCCATGTAATGTCCGAGTACATGGTCATGTGGGGTGACCTAGAGACCACCTAAATTAGGTCCTAGGAAAGGCATATACACATTGTGTACTTTTAAAATACATGCCATATACTTTTCTTTTTATTTGTTAAATCAGACCTGGGTCACATCTAATTTGAAGAAACACATTCTTCTAGACTCGTCTCATCTAGGAGAGACAGTAAGGTGTGATTCTTCTTTGAGCCCCCGATCTACCATATATGATCTGAATAAACCATATTCGATTGCGTTGGAATCACCATAGTGATTTCTTCCTTCTTCTATATCATCGTTTTTTGATTTCTCCTCTCTCATGATATATCCTTGGTTAAACATTTTGGACGTTTTTGAAGATCTATGTTGTTCTAGCCTGATTCAATGGCCAACACCGAATTATATCGACTGTAAAACACTGAGTTAGGTGGTTTGTGCCTTCCTGTAGTTAGTCTTTGAATTTTATGTCAAAAATTCTCCAATAACCTAGATTTTGGTATTGTGTGTTTAGAGATTTTAACCCTATTGATGTATTCTATTCTTGGTTTCTTGTGTTAGGGATCCTATTTGTAAAAAGTGTTATTTTTCATGCTATGGAGGTGTTTTCCCATGTTGTTTTAATATTGACCATTGGTCTAGTTTTTCTCATTATGCTGATTGCTTTACATGCCTAGTGTTGTTAGGATTGAGTGATTTTATTTGATGATGTGATATGATCTATAGATATTTTTTCAAGTAGTTCATGTGATTTACATTGGTTGTTGGATATCATTGTGCATGATTGACTTACATCATGCTATGGGAACCTGGTGTAGTTAGACCTTAGGGGAAATGAACTATGAGGGCTTTCCTAGAGTTTCTGTTTACTTTTACTTTATGAGACCATAGGGTGGTGGACTTGTGTGCTCCCTCAGAGTGTCTGTAGTTCCAAATTGCAAGACCATAGGAGGAATTTTACATTGAGTTATTTTTCAGAGTGGCTTTAGTTACCATTACGAGACCTCGTGGGGAATTGAAGGTGAGTTATTCCTTAGATAGTCTTTTTTAAAGCTGAACCAGAGGGGTTAGACTGTGAGATTTTCCAATAGGGCTTCTTTTTTTGATTGTATTTTTATTTTGATGATTGTAAATGGATGTAATTGAACTGTAGGATTGTTTACTTTTGAGTACTTCCTAGTTTATTGATTCATTTTTCTTATATTCTGCCATATATATTAATTGATTGTTAGGCATAGATCTTTCGGTGGTTTCTTACTAGGATTTCTCTCACACCCTGTTTGGGTCTTGATTTGGGCCCAAACAAATTATATTATTGCAGGTATAAATAAGGGTAAGTGCCCTTCTACATCAGGTACTTGAATGTTGTGGAGCTGGGGAGCATGGGACCAAGCTAAGGCTTGTGATACTGTTGGAGTTTTTTATCAATTTTTCCTTTATACTTTGGTTTAGTATTGTATTCCATCATTGTGACTTGTTTGGATAATTTCCAAGATACTTTTTACATGCATAATTATATATATATATATATATATATTGTAGTTTTCTCGTTTCCTTCAGCCTTCCATTGTTTACTATTGTGTGGTATTATTTGTGATTCTGATATTTTTATCTGTTTATTTCCACTGCATTACTCTTCTAATGAGGTTATAGTTTCCACACTATCACACCCAAGTCCCTCACCACTAGTTATCAGCCTCTGAAATTTAAGGATATGCGCTTGACACTATTTGACCAATCGAGTATGGGGCACCTCTGGGCAGCACACGGAATCAAGATGTTACAGCTTAAGTGGCTCATTTCTAAAGTTACCTATCCACTCTCTTTATTGTTTTCAATTTACTTGAAAATCTAAATTCAGGATATATTCTTTTCTTTACCATATTAATGTCCTGGAATTATTTAATCCATTATTTCATGGATATCACAGTTATACCTGTTTTTTCTATGCCTTATGACATTATTAAGAATCCCATTTCACTCCTTGGGTAACACATAGGTTTACTCCATAAGTTTGATTCTCTATATAGAAAAAATATTCATTAAAATATCATAATGTGTATGCATAGATATCAATAAAATTCATTTTTTTAATATTTTAGTTTCATGAGACATTATTTATGTGATTATGGAGTAACCTATTATATTATGAGACTCTCTTCACTATTTGATATAGTCTTGGTATTTATCCTTGACTCATGTTTATTCCATGTTATATGTTTCTTCCACTTTCCTATGTTTCCATGATCATTTGATTCCATGTTTTATATGTTATGATTCCTTATCTTTATTCATGAACCATGCCTTTAATTTTATTGTTTTATGCCTTCTAATTCATTTTCAATGCTTTAATCTCATGTTTATTCCCTTAAAAGGATTTTTAGCTTTCCGCTTTTTTCAATATATTCCCTAGGTTATCCTATGTAGTTGTAGGAGCTAAAAGGGGGTTAAGATCTCATTATGTTCATTTCATATAATTGTGTAAAATCATAACAAATTAATCATAAAAAAATTAATCATTAACCATAAGTTCATTTCATATATGTGTGGCAACATAAAAATTCTAGAAACCATTTAATATTTAAAGGTTAAATACCAAGACCATAAAATCACAATGGAACATACTTCAACACATGTTTTACATAGTAAATCAATAACATAGACTTATTTTCCAAAATAGATCAATCATATCATTTTTTTTCCCATAATGGATCACGTACAAAGGCTTATTTCCTATAGAAAATAAATAACATTAAATTGTTTCTTATAACTATCTCATGAGATATAATACTTTACCCAAAGCATTTAAAGGATATTAAATTCTTGTCTCGCTGATCATGTAATGAAAATCATAAAGATATTTTCCATAAGATCATAAATCATTCATTATATCATAACCCTTTAAAATTAATTTTTTTATAATCATTTAATTATAGAATAACCCAAAAAAATGGGTTTCTAAATAATTTCATCAATTCATCATAATATAACCTTTGGAAAAGTAATTGGTTTTAGAACACTTCATCATAGATTAATCTTTGAAAAATAAAGTGGTTCGATAAACATTTCTTAAATTCATCAGAGCATTATCCAAGGAAAAGGAATGGGTTTCATAAATATATTTTCATCATCATGATAAACCATATATAAAAAAGATTAATGATGGTTTCATTGGATAATATCCCTATTAAATTTTTTCTAACATAAAATTATGTCATCTTAGATGGAAAATTATTTTAAAATATTACATGGTATATTTCCCGAGGAAAATACTATTTTCGCTTTGAAATTGTTTACATAAAATCAAATAATTTCCAAAAAAATATGATTTTTTCATTTCAATGAAACATGAATAATTTAAAAATAATCATTACATCAATTAATTGTCATGGCAGTGGTAAATTTCATTTAAACTA
This sequence comes from Viscum album, assembly GCA_963277665.1. Lineage (NCBI taxonomy): Eukaryota > Viridiplantae > Streptophyta > Magnoliopsida > Santalales > Viscaceae > Viscum > Viscum album. Next base: position 877,826,363 of record OY728148.1, on the reverse strand, counting down.
TATATGTTAAAATAAAGATTTATTTTACATTTAAAAAAACAAAAAAAAATATCATCTTCATGAAACAACAGGCAGATTTATTTTAAACCATTTTTAAAAAATTAATACATTCTTTAAAAAAAATCATTAAAAATAATTGGGGAATAGTAAAAACATTCTTTAAAACATTTTTATAAAACATGGATGTAGAAGAAAAAGGATTTCTAAACAAATATAGAAATAAGGTTTCTTTTTATTAAAATTGCTACTTTGAAATATTCAGAACATAAAGGGAGTAAAATTAATGGGAAACATGTACTCTCTATAAATAAATATATGATAAGAATATTGTTGAGTTTTTTGAGAGTTATATCATATGATTTATTCATTAGAAAATTTATCATAAACAATCCTAATAGACAATGAGATTGTAACATAAATCATCATAATAAAATAACATCATAAGATTCATAATATTATACATTAAAATGAATTATATACACCAAATAAAATAGGGAAGTGTTGAATGTGGTATTTTTCCCATAGAAATAAAAGTGAGACTAAAATCACTTCCCTCAAGACTGTAATTTAATCATAAATGTTTAAAAATACTATTGAATAAATATAGGTTTATTATATATATATATATATATATTAAATATATATAAACATATATATCATACCATATATTATTTAATTATAACGTCCTATCATCCATTTATTAACAGTTCCTTATTAAAAACACTATTCTGGGTGATATCTTCTTTGTTTTTCTTGTTTATTTTGGTTCGGTCATTTTGATCCTTGTACATTGATTATGGTTACATAATATTAATAATGTTAATAATGAAAAAAATACTATATATATTCAATATATATATATTTTTATTCATCTATAAAATTTATAGATAAGAAAATGAATTACACCCTATATAGATATGGTAGGTCGTATGTATGCATGAACATCATTTCCATTTTTTGATAGATGAAAAAAAAGAATAATAAATAAAAATTCCAATTTGAAAAATAATTTTTATACAATATATATCTTATTTATTCATTAAATATATCCCTATTACCATACATTTCAAATTTAAATTAAGAACACATTGTATTGCTTCGTGGAGGCGATAGTGCAGATGTATGCATGAATGACATTATCATTTTTTAAAATATTGGAAGGTAAGATGGTAGGTGTAATATTATGATTACATAAGTTTAATTAAGTAATATATAACATTTATATACATTAAATACAAAATTATATCCATCTATTAGTGGTTGTGATGGAAAACTAATTACATTTTTTCATGAGATAATAGTCCTCCATACACGCGGTTGACGGTTTTGTTTCCTATTTGATAGAAGAAGAAATGGATATAGGTCATTAAATTAATATAATTATATATAATTATATAAAATAAAATAAATTTATTATTTCGTAATTATAGAATAATATTATAAAGAGTTAAATAATAAATAAAATGAAAACTCAAGGTTAAGGACTATACCTCTTATTCGGAGAACCACTTTAGGTTTACACTTAAAGCCTTCTTATGAGGGTTTCCTAATTAAAACTAGGACTCTAGATCATACTAAGGGAAGTAAGTAAGGTATTTAAATGGGTATTAGACAGAAAATATGTAATTTATATGTGGATATGAGAGGATAGAAGGTTTCCTTTTATAAGTGGGGGAGAGGACCCACTTTGAAACAACTTGGAAATTTCCCAAAAGAATTAAAAATAATATATTCATTCCCAAGAAATATTCTTATAAATGACCTTACATTCAACATTTGGATACAGTAAGGATGAAATATTTCCATAAAATATAATTTATACATTTTTTATTTGAATACATACCCATATATTTTGGTTAAACCCCCTGATAACCTTGTTTTAACATTAACCTGTGTAAATAGTTTTTCATGTTTTTACTATTAATTATCCCCAAAAAAATAAAATTATTATATAATATGAATTATTATGATTAAAAATGTGGAATACAATTTAAAAAAATCAATCAACATTTTTTGTATTATTTAATTTAAAATTAAACCCATAAATGCGATGAAAAAGTGGTTTTCCAAAGAAAAATTTTTTATATGTATAAAAACTTTATATATAAAAAATATACTTTAAATTAATTAAAATGAACTAAATTTGATTAATAATAATAAAATTTATTAAATTTTAATTTTAAACAATTTAATCCAAAATTTAACTCTGTAAATAATTTAAATGAAAATATTGTGTTCAATAAAAATCATCATTTTTCCTTATTCATCAAAAAATTAATCTTTTTAGAAAATTCTTAAAAAGTAAACATAATATACTTTTGAAATTTTGATTTTAAAAATTAATTTTATTTTTTGAAATATATCATTTAAAATTTGAAAATTTTAATTTTATTATTTTCTCAGTAAAAAATATATAAATCATTAATTGATGGAAAATGTGTTCAGGAAGCACATAAAGAATTTTATAAAAAATTAAGTACATATTTTTCAATATATTTTCATTATCCAAAAACATTATACCTAATTATTTTTAAGAATATATATTCTTATTAATACAACCAAGTTAAATTTATAGGTTATAATTTTCATTTCTAAATAATAGTATATTAGGTTCATTAAAACATTATATTTCATGTAAGACAAGTTGTCAAAAAAAATTTGAAAAAGGAATTTTCTTAAAAATCAACGGGTGTTATAATAACTTACACATTAAATTAAAGGATATAAATATTAAAATTTTAATTATATTTATATATATAATTTTTCTAAAAATATTAATGTATTGATTAATTCCTTGAAAATAGCACTCATATTTAAGTAAATCCATTTTATGCTTCGAAAATATGTTTTCTTCAAAAAATATTTTTATTTTTTTTTTATGAGAAAACAGTGTAATTAAACATTCCCAATCATATAATTTATATTATAAAAGTATGATATAATTTTTTAAAACTTTATTTCAAAATTAGCTTATGGTTAATTTGTTATGATATTTCTGAAAATATTTATTTTCCAATGAAGAGTAAAAATACAATTTTTTAAAAATGTACTTTATTTTAAAAAAAATGTATCATTCTGATTTTAATTTTATGTTAAATTATTAAAATTATTATTTATTCATATATAATAAAATTAATTACATAAGATTCATTTTTATACTTCATTTTGGTATAAGTTCATTTTTTGGATGCAACACATATTTCTAAAAAAAGATTTTTCATTATGTTTTACCCATTTAAATTAAATTTAGTTTCTTCACATTATATGAATTTAATTTTCTTAAAAGGAATTATTTTTTATTTTTAAATTCAAATTTAAACTTGGATGTATTATTTGATATTTTTTTAATGAATATAAATTTTTAGTGATTAAATAAAAAATATATTTTTTAAACAATATGGTATCTTTTATGATATCTCCAAGACATAAATATGATATAAAAATTTATTAAATGTATGGAAATAATAATTTACTATGATATAGTAAAACTATTATATAAAAATAATTCAAAACCTATAAATTATAATTTTTAATGATAAATATTAAAATAAATTTCAAGACCAAAGTAGTGCTTGCGCAGCACTGTAAAATTTCAATTTAGTGTCCTAAATATAATATTTGAGAAGGTATAGGTTTATTAATTACTTTTTAAATAAATAGGAAGAATTATTTACTATTTTTTGGATAGATACCAATTTAGGAGTTATATAACATGTGAATTATCAAAAAGTTTGTGCAATTCTTACGCAAGTCTGGACAAGTCAATTAACATATTAAGTAAGTTTCCATGAAATAGATGTGAGTAAATATACATATTGAATAAATATAAAGTATTTTTATCAAAATTATTATTTTATTATTACGATGTTGATTTATTTTTATTTTTTATTTTTTATTTTTTGTGTAATTACTTTAAATTCTTACATAGTGCTGGCACAGAGCTTGTGACAAGAGTAGAAAAATAATGTAAATGATTTTGAAAAAATAAAGAGTAATATTATTTGGTTTAATTATGGTATAAAATTGATTTTAAATTTAAGTATAATGTATTATTTATGTTTAAATTGATAATATTATATATCCATATATTTCATGTTGTTTTAAATGTTAAATTATGTGAATAGTTCATAAAATTAAATTAATTGTATTTTATGTAAATTATATTTTTTAAAATCATTTAAAAATAAATTAAATATTTAAATAAGATATTTAGGATTATTAATTGTCAATATATCATCTATTTTCTATTTATGATCCAATTTTTACCTTATATGGAATTTATTTTACCCTTTAATATTGAAAACGTTGTCACCATTATTAACGATGGAATTGGTAAACTAAGGGGTTAAACCAAATGATATGCTTCAAAAAACCACTTAAACCTATACAAATTTTATTAGTTTAAGTTATTTAAACAATATAATACCTCAATTTTGGAAATATTTCCACCTTCTTCCATTTCTCAATGATTATGACCTTACTATTATTTTTGGAAAATTATAATTACAAAATGTCACTCTCTTTACATTAATATATATAATACCTTTTAATTTGGATAAAAAGGGGTTATGTTTGGTTATAAATGTTTATTTAAATATAAATTAATTTTTTCTATAATGTTAACTTATTCTCAATTTTTAGTGATTGAACATTTACCTTCAATCTGTATGCAACTCTAACACAATATTTATTCAACTAATAGAGAAATGTTATAAATGATTTTGAAAATATTAATGTGAATACAATTTTAGTGAATTAAAAAGTTGCATAATATTTTAGATATATATAACATATTTGGTATGTGTAAAATTTTCATAATTTAATTACATAACAATTTTTAATACTTTAAATACAAAGTTAATGAATAGTTCCAAAAAGGACATTATTGGTATTTTATAATAAACTATATTTAATTTTATGATTTAAAATTCATAAAAATCTATATTTAGAAAATTTAAAGGAATATGGTTTGACATTTCAAAAATGCCCCAATTTTTGGATCAAATTTCCTTTTCATGGTAACATTATTAACCTTTAAAGAATGGAAAACATTTATTTTATGATAATAGTAAAAAGGATTAATGAAGGGTTAAAACTAAGAGATATGGGTTAAAAAATAAATTAAACTTTTATAAATATTATTGTATGAAATTATTTCAAAATATAATCATCCAATATTTTAAAGTTTTCATTTTTGAGTAACATTACTATAAAAAATAATTTATATTAATTTAACACTTTATGTAATTCCCTGAGTGCCCCTCCCATCACTTATAAAAGGGCTCATATTCTCCTATTTTCCTAACACCTTTTAATCCATTTATATCGGAAAATACCTACTATAATACCTTACTAGATTAATCCACCACATCTAAGAGATTATAATCTTTCAAGAAGAACATAACATCAAGGTTTAAGGTGTAATCCAAAAGCAGCTTCTCAATGAAGATGTATAAGTCTTGATGAAGAACTTTCATTTTTATTTATTCTTACACATCCTATAAATAAATGGTTTAATGTAAAAAATATTAAATTATGTATATTTAAAATAATAAATATTTATTATGATGACTTAATAACCATTATCTACTATATTTCCATCTTATAAAAATCTAAAACATTTCCCATGCGTACATACAACCAATCATCTACATGTAGTGGTGTAATTTATTTTTTAAAACTATAAATGGATGGTTATCATAATGGAATTATTAAAAAATATAATTTATATATGATATTAATATCATTTTTTACATCTGAATTATTATTTTCCTTTCTTTTTTCCATCGATTAAAAAATGAAAACAACATCCATGATTACATACAACCTATAGTCTCTATGAATAGTGTAATTCATTTTTCAATAAATAAATTCCATGTAAGAATCTAAATATATATATATATATATAATGAATTCATATGTTTTTTAAATCTTTATTAACATTTTTGGATTTTATAACAATGATCAAATTACAAGGACTGGGACTACTAAACAAAAACATGCATTAGAAACGAAGTAATTATCAACTACAATAGTGATTTTAATAAACAAATTACTTATAAAAAGGTGATAACATATTATAATTATATCATATATTTTATAATATATATGATTTTTTGTTTTTTAATAAATTTATAAAAAAAAATATATTTATTATACAGGAGGTTCAAATGCATACAAATACAGTTCAACGAATTGAGGTCTCAATATCAATTTAATCGTAATTATTTATACTAGAATTTCCTTCGAGTAAATTTTATGATTCTTATAAGATAAATCCCTTTAATTTTCTACTACACTATTTATTCATGTATTTTTCATATATTATTACCGTTTTAATATCTATTTTACCTAAAATTATCAGGAAAGTACTTTAGATAAAAACTATCTTTATTTTCTCTTTGGTTGGGAATCTTCTCCTCCATGTCTATTTTTATTTTAAAATGTTTTCAATAATGGTTTAATATTATCCAATGGATGTTTAAATTCATTTTCACCCATGTTTTACATTCTTAAAAAATATTTCTAAGTAATTTTCTTTTCTTTTTCTAAATAATGTGCTTTTGAATTTTTACCAAAAATGTGAAAGGAGTCACAGTTTTAATATAAATAAAAAGATTCTATTTTTCTTGTTAAAGTAAATGATTTCCATAATAGATTAGATATTTTTATATTTTTAATAATTTATTTAAAAATTAAAATTGTATTTTTCTCGATAAATATTCTAGTATTCTTTTAAATAAGTTTTAATTTATGATAACATCCAATGAAATTAATTATGTTTTACTAAGGATATGATCCAATGATAACATACTTATTCTCTATGAATGGTTTATGATTTTGATGATGATAATTTTTTGAAACATATTTATTTTCCATGTGTTATTTTATGATTAAATGATAAAATGTATATAAAACATGTTTCCCTTCAATGGGATATGTTATGATGACATGATGAATGTTTTATGATATAGTGGAATATATATGTACAATTTATATTATGTGATGGGTGGGACTAGAATTACACATCCCTATAATATACTAGGTAATTATTTATATATCATGAATCATTTATGGGAAATAGTTTTATATTATTTATCCACAATGAGAAATAACTAAGGATTCCAGATCCACTATGAGAAACAGGTGGTGATGTCTGGTCCATTATGATATTAGAAATAGGTGTTGATGTACGACCAACTATTATTTTATGGTCTTGTTCAATGGCCTTAAAATATGAATTTTGTTCTATGTTTATGATGGTTTTATACCTTTTATGACATTCTCTTACGATTATGATCTAAACTCATTGTTCATGATTGATTTAAGATGATTACTCTCTTGTGATTCATAATGAAAATGTTTTATTCTATGACTCTTATATATTATCTATGGATGATCAGGTATAAAAATTTTATATTATGTTTATGATACAATACCATTATGATTATCTTACACTTCTATAAGATCATTTATTGATATCTTCAATTTTTACCCTTACTGAGCATCTGAGGTCACCCTTTCTTATGTTTCCTTTACCAAGGTTATAAATAATGGTTTTATATAGGGAATGTCAATAAAGGCACAAAGTGAGAATAAATTTAAGATAGATGATAAATAATATACCTAAATAATATTTTCATATATCTAGTGTCCATTTATTATAATCCTTTATAGTTCTAGTGTGGATTGTAATGTTATTTATTGAGAATAATTCAAAAATGATGGAATATTTATCTTTAAAATTCATGAATCACTATAGTTGGTATCAAATAAGGGTTTAGATAAAAAAATTATTAGACAAATTAAGTGAAACAACCTATGGATATTTCTAATTATATGATAATACCCTAATTTTTGTTTAAAGTAGGGATAATGTTGTTCAAATAGCGACACATACCAGTATGGATACTAAAAGGGGATGTTTTTTTATCAAAGATTCATCAAGTGTTAATAACTCTAAAAATAGTTTCTTAAGTATATATGAAAAATAATTCTAGTTTATGGTTATTATTCTCGTATTGTGCACCAGGTTTGATACTCCTGGTGGATATGATTGGGTTAATTCAAATTTTCTTTAAAAACAACTATAAAGGATTTGAATGGATGATGTTAATGGATAACCTGGGTTAAACCTGAGGTTTCATATACATAAAAGAAGGTTTCATGATTTAAAAATATTATAGATGATATTTCATAATTATTTGGTTTCCCAATATGACAATTATTACTCATAATATGTATTTTAGTTTTTTTTCAATGGCTAAAACTGGGAGGAATTGTGTTGATAATGAATGTGATAGATATTTCGAGGATTTTCCTCATGAGAAACTGAATGATATGGGAACTTAAAGGTTAAACCATGTGATAATTCCAAATAAACTATCACTATATATGATTAACAACATAAAAATAGGTGGGTTTCCTAAAATTTAAAATTAGTAGAAAATGGGATTTTATGGAAATTCAAGTTCCAATGATCGTGGAAGTATACAAGTTTATTTTCATCCATATCAAGAATGTGGTAATAATCACTTGTGTGAATATCACAAAGGAAGGGGAATGTATTTTATATATTTAAATGAAGGGAATATATAAATTAATTATAAAAAAATTCAATTTATTATAATAGGGAAACATGTTCATTGTGAATATAAATTCTCAAACCCTAGGGTTAACACATAGACTATGGAAGAACATGTGTTCTGTCAATCATTAAAGTGAATGGACTGAAGTGTTTATGTATTCAAATTTATGAATTATACTATAGAAGTATTATATAATTGATATTATGGTTATTAGAATAATAAAACATCAATTTACTGTTAAAAAACATTTTTTATTTAATTATTTGAAAGTTTATAATGAATGATAATAATAACTAAGAAATGTGATTTAGTGGTAAAGTGATATATTTATAGAATACGTGATTAATGGAATGATAACCCATAATATGTTCATGTTTTTGAGTTAATAATGTTTTTTTATAAATATATGATTGATATTTATGAATTAAATGGTATAATATGTGTAACCTTGAAATTGTTTAGTGATTTGATGAAAATGTGATTTATGTCATCATTGATTAAGATTATTTCATTTTTTTTAATTAATCAAATTTATTTAATTATCTAGGATTTTATTTATGGAATAATAGAATTGTTAATTTTTTTGAAGAATATATGTTTTCATTTAGTTTTTATGGAGATTCATGTTATTAGTATATTTTAAGAGAATCAAGTTATTCACAGGTTTGATTTGTGACTCTATGAGCTACTTCGTATTTTATGGGGATAAATATTAAAGTTAATCTTGAAAAAAATATGTGATCAAATATTTTAGATTCTTTGGTATTGAATTTTGTCAACAATGATCTGGAGGATTCATAATCTTAGTTATTTATGAAATAGATTAAGTTGAACTTTGAGTGTTACTATTGAGGTTTTAGAGATTAATGTATTATATTTATCAATATTTAATAACTTATGCTAAGTATTTTTTTAGTAAATATTTAAAGGCATGAGGAATGAATTACATGTCTTACGATTTGATAAAATTTAATTATAGTTCTTCATCCATGAAAATCCATTATGGATATCCATTTCATGGATTAATACATGAATTGGAATTGATCAAAAAACAACCAAAGGATGGAATTTCATTTATGAAATAAAAAAGAAATATAGAAAGTATTTTTTTCTCATATAAACTATCATGGTAATAAAATGAACTCTCAAATTTAATAAAATGATTTTGAAAAGAAAATATTAATCCTTTTAACTTCATTCCCAAAAAATCGATGGTCTTTTCACCCCTCATTGATTTATAATTTTTTGGCCATAAACTATCTCATGTAAAGTTTTTATATTAATGTCTTTTATTCCTTTGACATTAGTATTATCCTCCATGTATATATTTTAACTTCCCACCAATTTTCTCTATATATATTAAACTAATAATATATTATTACAAGTTATCATTATGTTTCCCACTTACCCTCTTCAAAGGAAGTTTTATTATCCATTTGTATGATGTGTGTTTTCAATAAAGGTTCTTTAAAATTTTAATAAAAATATACCAACAAAAAATTGTGTGAGAGAAATTTTTTATAATGACTCTAATTTTCTAACTTTTATTTTTTAGAAATTATTTGGGAAAATTTTGAGACCAGGCCCTAAGACTTCATGTGATTCCTAGGCCTGGGGTGCCCAAAACATTTCATTAAAAAATGTTAAGTTTATAATATCACATGTTCATGAATTTCCATGAAAACTGGAATATGTGTTATATGGGTAGCTGTATCCAAAATTTGAGGGTATTTTTGAGCTCAAAATGGTGTATTTACCCTTGGTAATACCTAACTTTGGTCGGTGCAGGTCATTTGAAGAAAAACTCACCAAGGATGTAATCGTAAAGTAAATAATTAAATAAAATTATTTTATTTTAAAATATTAATAAATCATGAACGGTGAATCGAATTGAAAATATGAGGCCTCCATTTAATTTTTAATGTGTTGTTTTCCCTAGGTGGGACTTACATTTAGTCATAGTGGGTCTTCTGTGGAAAAACATGAAAAAGACGTAATCGTCATTAAAAAATTAGGATAAATTATTTTATTAAAATAGTGACTATTTATCCTTTAAATTTATGATTCTATAATTTCATAAAGGTTGTCCTTTAAATTCCTAGATATTTATAAAACAACTGGAGAGATTTTCGGGTGAACGATAATGGATCAAATTTTGGATCATGGATCATTGCACTGACAGAGTTAGAGGATATCTTCAAGGACGACAACGCAAACATTATTAATCAATGATCGATCCAAACTCATACTAGGGCCTGGTCTTTTGAATTGTTTTCCCCATTATTAAATTCTACAATGAACACAGACTAATCCTCAAACATATTATCCCATGTTTCAATCAGTTCGGGATGTATTATATTTTCTGGATTATTTATGGGGGTTTCCTTAATTTTCATCTTCATGCTTCATTCTAAAAAGAGCATATTGAGGATGACACAAACAAAATATGAGGTTACTTTATTGGGTGTTCTTGTTCTTTTCTTCCCTATTTACTTATGTTCTTCATGAATTCTTCATCTCCTCCCTATACTTTAAAAAACCTATTTGAATGATCGATCTTTGTGTCCTTGATTCTTGGCGCAATGATCTAAAACTATGGATATGAGTTTGTAATGATGAAATCGAGGTGTGACGGTGATGGCATGGTGCATTTTTTCTTGGAAGGTGACACATGACCGTGTAGGAAGTGGTGTATGGGGGTAGCCGAGGTGGTCACTCCTGTCAGTCCAGGAAAGCAGTAGTCTGGATCCAGAGGCTAATCTAAGAAGACTAAGAGGCAGACAGCAAGGTAGCTAGCGAGGTAGATGGTGAGGCATCTAGAGAGGTCACCAGTGGAGGCGGAAGATATAGGTCATCTTCATGGGAGCTGTTGCGTGTGGACTACAACGGGAGACCATGTGTAGTGGTTGTAGAATGCAGCGTGGAAGGGGATGCGGAGGCAGTGAGACATAGAGGGTCAGAGGTCCAGGATACAGTGGAGAAGGTCAAGCCAAAGTAGACCAGCCTAGGGTAGCTGTATGAGCTGGAGTAGAGAAAACTAGGCTATACTAGGAGGATATGGGTAAGAACTAGCCACAGTTGTACGGGACGAACAAACGGATCGGGTCAGACCCAACATGTAGGGTTGGGCCATGTTGGATTCATATTGGACCTGAGACGACCAGGATACATTTGGGCCACAGTCAACCAAGACAATCATAAATGATCCATGATCAACCTCCATAGTCTACCATAGTTGTAGGGGGTGTTCATCCACCATGGTAGACCATAGCAATTGGTGGATCGACCATGAGTCAGTCCACTGATCCCCTTATGAAACTTCAAAATTCCATAACGTTTAAATGGTATGTCCATTTAATGAGCCTTACATTGTGTTAGAACCCTGACATTGACACAGTTCCTTTTAGATGATGTGGTGAGTTTTTATCATGGACTAGTAGAGGTTGGGAGATTTTCCTCGGGTCCTTTCCTTGCAAGATTAGTGTGGTATTACATCCACATTAATGGATTATAATCCCCTCTAGTGGTTGAGTCCAAGATAGAGTCTGGAATCCCTCCCCGGGACTGGTGTGTAATCCTCTATTACCCCTAGTGGAGTCTCTGGAATTGCAAAACCTCTATGAGCTGGACAATGATTCTCCACCAAGTGGGCCACATAGTTAGGGTACATGGTATCCCCAAGTGTATATGGTCATGATATATGGTATCCTCAGGGTGTCTTAGCATGATAACCTGTATTTTTAATTGATTCAGATTGGGTACATGGTATCCCTCAGTATATCTATGCATGATTTGTGGTATCCCCCATCATATCTAGTTGTGATCCCCTCTCTAAAGTATCATAATACTCCTTGACCAATACGTTCTCATTTGGGTAGGGACCAAATGAGATAGGCCTCCTCATGAGGGTCTTCGATGATATCATGTCTCTAAGAATGGTTTTCCATAGAAAGAGCGTGCTTCGATCATAATCTTATGGCTAGTATGTGGTTGTTTCTTACCTCTAGACTCTGAGTCTTGGAATGATTATAACTGGATGTTCCTGCTACATGTTTGGTATAGATACACCTTTGTGGAGATGACTGTGAATTTGATTCATTGTATTTCCTATGTCTCATTCTTATGTGGTACTCTTATGTGTTATTCTTATGTGGTACTTCCTTGTGCAATTCTCATGTGGTAAACATATTTGGCAGTCCCATGTGGCATTCAAGTGTGGTACTTCTGTGTGTAATTCTTGTGTGGTACTTATATGTGGTACTCCTATGTGGCATTCCTATGTGGTACTCTTTTGTGGTATTCCTTTGTGGAATTACTGTGTGGAATTCATGTGTGGTACTCTTGTGTAGCATTCCTATGTGGTATTTCTATGTGGTATTCATGTATGATATTCCTATGTGGAATTCCTTTTGGGGTATTTTTTTGGTATTACTTTTTGGTTTTAGGGTTTCCTTCTAAGTATTTTTATACTCACCCCTACACGGTCTTTGCTCGCACATGTCATGTATTGTGTAGAAGATCGACCCTTTGATGGAGTCCTAGGAGGACCAGGACTAGGCGGTGCTTAGCGAGGCCAAAGAGATGGAGTGTTCTCACAGTTTAGACAGCATTCCATGTACTACTTTTCTTACAGGTTGGACTTGTGGTTACAGACTATTTTAAGTTGGATTATTTTCTGTCCCTATTTATATTCCAGTACTTTCACTATTGTACTCTGGTTGTGGGATATAGTGTTTTGCATGAAATTTTTACGTAGTGTTTTTTATATTTCATCATTTTTGGAATATATATGTGTTTGTGTGTATAGGTGCTTTAGGATAATGCCTCCCATTTTTGGAATATGCATGTTCAGTGCTAGTCACTAGCCCTTGGCCTTTTTGTGGCAGGCTTGGGGTAGTCATGGCATGTTCCCCTTTGGGATGGGTTGTGATAGAGTGGTATCAGAGGATGTTGGTTCTAGTTTAGGAATGATATTTTATGAGGTTGGGTTGGGGTAACAGTGTTAAGTGTTATAAGTTCATCTTTAAGGCCATGAAATCTAGTATTTCTGTGGCGGCTGACATATCCATTCACCATAACTCTGATTACATAGTTTTTAACTCAATACATGAAAACACTAGTTGCAAGGAAAAATAAAATGATATATTCATCATATAGGTATGGGTTGTGGTTCTATGTACTTCTTTATTCTACTCTTGAGATAAACTCTTTAATCGCAGTACATCTTATTTTACTTCAAGATGCCTCCACGTAGACAGTCTTCCAGGATTCCACTATGTGATCATGAGGATGATCTGTCAGGTCATAATACATCGGTATAGGGATTTGAACCTATGATAGAACCTCAATGTGGGGAACCAGCTATACCGCCACCTATATAGTATCACATGGTACCCGCAGTACCAGTGGATGAGGAGCGTAGGCTGGGCATGCTTCATGAGTTTTAGCAGCAAAGGCCCCTTAGATTCTAAGGTGATCCTGAAACACGGGCGGATGAGGACTGGCTTGAGGTAGTGAACCCAGTTTTCCCTCAAGTTGGGACACATGAAGATCAGATAGGGATCCTGGCGGTGAGCCTTCTATACATCTTAGTAGGGCGATGGTGGGGTTTGGTTACCCAATCTTGCAAGGAGGTGACTCTTTAGTGGAAAGATTCTAAGAACCATTTTTAGATAGGAGTTCTTACCTTATAAGCTAAGGTATATGCATATCCAGGAGCTTCTACAGCTCTTTCAAGATAACATGTCGGTATCTGAGTATTCATTGAGGCATATCAACCTTTATAGGTACTCAATGGATATGATACACAGTCCATACTTCTAGGATCATACCTTTGAGTGAGGTATACATAGGTACATTTGAGCTGAGGTTATCCATCTAAGAATTCCAACTTATTTTTGGGTTCTTGAAAAAGCTTAAGTGGTCAAAATTTTATTGGAAAATAGGATACATCTAATGATTTTCAGCAGTGGAAAGAAGGAGCAGGGACCTCAGTAGTAGGGATTTAACATCATTCTCAAGGACTTGGATGTGTGATAAGTTTCAAGAGAATGTCCTAGGATAGAGGATCTACATTTCTGGGCTCATAGGTTGGGTTCAGTCAGCCTAGAGAGAGGCATTTCTATTCATGTGGAAGCAAGGGACATCACACTTTAAAGTTTCCAATCCATATTACTACAGAGAAAGAGATGGTGGATGGACCACTGAAATAGATAGTGAAAAAATAGATAGTTCTGTAAGGTGGAAGATGTGGCAAAGCAGCTAGGAGAACAGGAAGAAGTGGTTGAGGTTTCGACATATTACCACCACCACCTGCAGGTGGTCCACACTAGGCTCAGGGAGTTGGAGGACAGGGGAGGGGTCAACTGCATGAGGTTGAGGAATATGACCCAAGGGTTCCATCAATTATTCTAGGTATTATCTATGTTTATTCAAATTTATATTTCATTTTGATGAACATAGGTTCTAGTCATTCTTTTCATTATTTGAATCATGTTCGAGACTCTGAGATTCTGGTTTTACCATTGAATCGACCCCCACACTTAGAGACTACTACTAGAGGAGACCCAATGATCATGCACTAGTACCGAAAATGTGACCTGACTCTTGTAGGAAATAGTTTGAGTTGGTATATCATGGAAGCAGTGTTGAGGATTTATAATGTAATTCTTGGTATGGAATGGTTATCTAAATATCATGATTAAGTGGACTATTTTAGGCGTAGAGCGTGGTGTGTCCACATTGATGGAACCAAGATTTCTCTTGCTAGTAAAAAATGGAACATATACAGTGTAGGATGGAATTATTCATAGTAGGTTGTATATGATTAAACATAAATTGGATAACCTAACCCTTAGTGAAGTGGATATTATGAGTTCTCAGTTTCTTGCACTTGTTATTGAGTTGTGGTTGGTCTAATAAAGGTTGAGAAAGACGAGTTTTCTAGAGTTCCTCCAGGACTATTAATTCTCATTGAATTATACTCTTGGGAAGGGCAACATGGTAAATTATTCTCTTAGCAAGAGACCTTTCTTATAGTTTCTGAAATAGGCATCGAAGCATTTAGGCTCATTGCGGATATCCTTTTTAGATGGAGATGGATCATCTTACCTCTAGTCGATGGTTGTCACCCCTCCACACATATAGTGATTCTCAGAGGAAAAACATCGGGATACCATCTACAAGACCCTTTATGACCAGTTTTCTATTGGGAATTTTCTTGATGGATATTAAAAAGATGGAAAGCATGTCATTCTTTTTTTAGGGAGCGTAGTGGTACCGGTGATGTTGTGGGAGTAGGTTCTGAGGTAGTTTCATACATCCCCATTGGCGGTACATCTAGGTGCATAAATGATGTACCAGGACCTCCAACATCAGTTTTGGTGTCCATGGATGTAGAAGGTTTCTATAGAGTTTGTCTTTCAATGCCTCACTTATCAAAAAGGGAAGGCTGAGCTCCAGGTTCTTGGGGATTTAGACCAACCCCTTGATGTGCCGGAATGGAAGTGGGATGGGATATCGATAGACTTCATGATGTTTTTACCATGTACGTACAACGGACATGATATCATATTGGTTATTGTTGACTGAATCATCAAGTCGGACCAATTCCTAGCTATCCAAGAGTAGATTTTAGTAGAGATCTTGGGACTCTTCTATGTGTAGGAGATTGTTCGACTCTATAGAGTCCTATAGACAATTGTTAATGATCATGATTCTAGTTTTACATCCTGGATATATGAGGTATTAAAGGAGTCATTTGGGACTCATTTTTTCTTGAGAACAATGTTCCACCCACAGACGGATATCCAGACTAAGCAGACCATTCTTGTTCTGGACTTTATGTTGTGGGTGTGAATTTTATACGTTTTCCATAATAGGGATGATCGCCAACCACTGGTGGAGTTTTTATACAAAAATAGATACCATTAAACCATTGCCATGTAACCATTCAATGCCTCATATGGGTGAACATATTGGTCACCACATTGCTGGACTGACCTATGAGAGTCGGCACTTATGGGCCCGAAGTTGGTGCGAGCTACTACTAAGAAGGTGCAGATCATCCAGGAGCGAATAAAGACTGCACAAAGCAAACATAAGTCTTTTGATGATAGGTGTTGGAGGCCTTGGTAGTACAATTAATGAGACCATGTGTTCCCCAAGGTCTCACCTTGACACAGATTATAGAAATTGGCCAGGGCGGCAAGCTATCTCTGAGATTCATCAGACCTTTCCGGATTCTATGTAGAGTTGGTGAGGTGGTGTACCACTTGTCTCTACCACCATGGTTACAGTGGGTAAATTATTTCTTCCATGTGTCGTATCTGAGGAGGTACATTCATGACCCAATGAACGCTATTGACTGGGGAAATATGTACATCAAAGAAGGGGTTAATTTTGTGGAGTACCCATTGGAGATTGAGGATCGAAAGGAGAGGATCCTTCATGGGTAGTTGATTCCTTTAGTGTGTGTCAGGTGACAACACATGAATCTTCAAAAGATAACATTGGAGTGCGAGGATCATATTCATCCTCACTACCCTCATTTTTTTAGTATCCCTTTTTTCTTTCGAGGATATAAATCCCCAATGTGGAGAGAATGTAATTACTCGGGTTTTCCCGATTTTATTTTTATAAATTAATTGGAAATATTTTGAGACCAGCAGCTAAGACGTCATATTATTCTAAGGCCCAGTGTGCCCGAAACAATTTTATGAAATATTTAAAGTTTTTAATATCACACGTGTGTGGATTTACTTAAAAAGTGGAATATATTTTAAACAGGTTCCTGGATTAGAAATATAAGGGCACCGTTGAGCTCATAATAGTAAATTTACCCTAGGCGCAACCTAACATTGGATGATGTAGATCATCTGAAGAAAAATTCTACAAGTAACCATAAATAAAATAATTAAATAAAATAATTTTATTTTAAAATAATAATAACTCATGAAAGGTGACTCTAATTGTAAAATTGAGATCACCATTGAGTTTATAATGTGGTATTTTCCCTAGGCACAACATAACTTTAGTCGGTGTGGGTCTTCTAGGAAAAAACTTGAAAAAGGATGTAATCATCATTAAATAATTTAAAGATAAATTATTTTATTATAGTGACTATTTATCCTTTAAATTTATGGTTATATAATTTTTTATGTGTTGTCTTCTCAAACCCTAGAGATTTAGATAACTATTAGAGAGCTTTTCTTGTGAACGATGACATATCGAAGTTCGGATCGTGGATCATTATGCCAACATAGTTGGAGGATCTCGTCAATGATGGAAACACAACTGTTCTTTATGAAGGATCAATCCAAAATTTAGGTAGGGCATTATCAACTGTGTTTTTTCCACTTTCTTTAATTCATATACAAATGATGACTAATCTAAGAATATATTAGCCTACATTTTGATCATTGTGGGATGGATTATATTTGAGGGATTATTTTTGGAAGTTTCCATAATTTTATTCTTCATTATTTGTTATAAAAAGTGTGGGTTGAGGACTACATGAAAAAAGGTTAAGGTTCATTCCTTGGGTGTTCTTGGGATTTTATTCCCCCGATTTCATGTGTTCTTTGTGTGTTCTTCATATTCTCTTGCGCTTTGAAAACCCTATGTGAATGATCGATATTTTCATCGTTGATTCTTATCACGATGATCTGAAATGATTGATCCTTGTTTGGAATGACAAATTGGAGGTGTCAAAAAGATAGCGCGGTGTGTTTTATCCAGGATGGTGGTGCACGGCGGAATAGGTGGTGGCTTCGGTCAGTCTGAGCGAGTAGCAGCGCAGGTCCAGGGGGCCATTCTAAGCGGACGATGAGGGGGTTGGTGAGGTAGTCAGATAGGCGACTGATGGAGGTATAATTCTATAGGTAGCTATGTGGGAGGTGGTGGGGATGGAAGGTTTGAACCACGATAGGCAACCACATGGGGTGGCCACAAGATGCAGTGAGGCCAGAGACGTGGAGGCGGCGCGGTGCGGAGGGGCAGCGGGCTGGGTGGGAGTGGATCAGACTAGGCTAGAGCATGTCGGACAAGGGGAGTAGGTCAGACTAAATTAGAGTGGACCAGGCTAGGCCAAGAGGGTCCAAGAGAAGATGGAACTAGCCCAGGCATAGCGGGTCGAGTCAAACAAACAGTCCAGGTCAGAACCAGCGGGTCGGGTCGGGCCATGCAAGACAGGTTGGATCCGGGTTGGACTAGGGTGATCTGGTTGGAGCCTTAATAGCTCTAGCAGCTGCATGGCCGTGGTAGCTAGGGTCGGTCCACCGTGACAGTCGACCATGGAATCCTAGGGTCTTAGGCCTCCATGGTGGACTGTGACAGGAGGGGGTGGTCAACAGCAATGGTCGATCTCAGCGTTTAGTGGATCAACCATGAGTCAATCTATAGGCCCAATGACCCCATTCTGAAACATAAAAATGCCATAACATTCAAATGGTATGTTTTTTTTGAAGAGAATTTTATAGAATTGTGACCCTAACTTTGATACGGTCCTTTTGATATGATGTGGTGAGTTTTAATCTTGAACCACTAGAGCTAGAGAGAGGATCCTTTTGTCCTTTCCTTGGGGGTTCAGTACGGTATTATGTCCACATCACTAGACTGTAATCCCCTCTAGAGGTTCAGTCCCAGATAGAGTTAGGAATCCCTCCCTGGGATTGGATTTCAATCATCTATTACCCCTTTTTGATTCTTTAGAGTCACGTAACCTCTATGAGTAGGGTGTTGATCCTCCACCTAGCGGGCCGCATTTGTATGGTACATCATATCCCCCAGGATATCTAGGCATGATCTGTAGTATCCCCCATGTTGTTTGGGCATGATCCCCTACATTAATAATTGGTCTATATTGGGTATGTGGTATCCCCAAGTATATCTGGACGTGATCTGTGGTATCTCATTGCATATTTGGGTGTGATCCCCTCTCTATGGTATCATAAACATCCTTGACCAATCCTTTCTCATTTGGGTAGTGCCAAAATGATCTCGAAATCTTTGTGAATGTATCTGATGATATCATGGCTCAAGGAGTGAGTTATCCTATAATGATCAAGCATTGAGTAGAATCATACGGATGGTAATTGTTTTTCAATTACATGTAGACTGTGATTCTTTGAATGAGTATATCTGGATATTCTTGATACATGTGTGGTAGACATACACCTATGTGGAGCTGACTGTGAATTTCCATCATGGTATTTCTTATGTGTAATTCCTATGTGGTACTTCTCTGTAGTACTCTGGTGTGGTATTATTATTTTGTACTCCTATGTGGAATTCGTGTGTGGCATTCTTGTGTGGTACCCTTGTGTGGAATTCCTATGTCGTATTCTTGTGTCGTACTCCTATGTGGAATTCCTATGTGGCACTTCTGTGTTGTTTTCCCATGTGGTAATCTTGTGCGGCATTCCTATGTGGTATTACTATGTGGAAATCCTATGTGGAATTATTATGTGGTTATACTTTATGGATGTCCTATGTGGTACTCCTTTGTGGTACTCCTATGTGTCATTCTTGTGTGGTACTCCTATGTGGAATTCTTGTGTGGTATTCCTGTGTGTCATTTTTATGTGCTAATCTTGTTTGGTACTACTATGTGGAATTACTGTGTGCTCTTTCTATGTGGTATTCTTCTGTGGTATTCCTACGTGGCATACGTTCTTGGTATTTTTTGATATTCCTTTGTGGTTTCGGGGTGTCCTACTGAGTATTGTTATACTCACCCCAATATGGGATTTTCCTCCACATGTTGTGTCAGGTGTTGACGATCATCCATTTGATGGAGTCCTAGGTGGACCAAGATCTGGAAGTGCTTATCGAGGCCAGATAGACAAGGTGTTCTTGTGGTTCAGAGTGCAATCTCGATACCTCCTTTCTTATGGGTTGGACTTGTGGTTACAGACTCTTTTGGTGAGCTTGTATTCTAGCCCTATTTACATTCTACTACTTTCATTGTTGTGCTCTAGTTGTGGGATACAGTAGGTTCCATGCATTTTTTACTTAGTGTTTTTAAATTTTATCATTTTTTACTTGGAGATGTGTACTTGTGTATAGGTAATTTAGGCTAATGCCTCCCATTTATGGGATATTCCTACTCGGTGCTAGTCACTAGCCTTTGGCCTATTGGAGGTGGGATTGGGGTAGTCAAAGCACGGGCCTCTCTCAGATGGGTAATGTCATTTATTTTAGGGGAGTATAATGTAACACCCTAATAATTTAAAATATATTTCTAATTAAATAAATTTCAAGTGTTTTATACCAAGTTCGATATGCAATATTAAATTTAAAACAAACCATTTTATAATTTTTTCTAAATACCATCATTGTAACCTATCCATTAAATTGGAGGATATGAATAAGAATAAAAAATAATGATATATATATAATGGTCCAACTTAATATAAATTTATTGATTAATTCTTAGGAAATAATTACACGATTTTTAATAAAGTCATTTTATTCTTCAAAAATTATTTTTATTTATTTTTGTGAAAAAATAATATAATTAATTTTTACACTTTTAGAAAATTTATTAGATAAAGAGGATATCATTTTTGAAATCATCATTTCAAAATTATATTATGGTAAAATTTTGGTATTACTGTGAAAAGTATGATCTTCCAAAGACTATTGAGAAATATAGTTTTCTATCAAAATATCATTAATTTTCATTGAAAAGTAACATTATACATTAAATTTGAACTTAAATTAAGATAATTAATATTTATTTATAAATAATTTAATAATTTACAAAATAATCATCTTTATACATTATTTTGATATAAGTTCATTCTTGGAATCAAAACATTTTTTAAAGAACAATTCAATTCTTTTAATAATTTATATTAAAATTAATTAATATCACTTATAGGAATTGAATTTTATGAAATGGGATTCATTTTCAAATTCATCATATCAAATTTATCCTCATATGTTTTTTTATATTTTTCTGATGAGGTTAATTTTTTTGTGAATACTATAAAATACAATTTTTATAGAATACAATATTTTTATGATATCATAAAGCTGTAAATATGATATAAAATTTTATTAATCTTATGTAATGAATAATTTATCATAATATACTACAAATATAATTCAAAATAATTCAAAAAATATAATTTATAATTTATTTTATGATAAATATTAATATCTTTTTCAATGCTGACATAGTGCTTGAATAGCACTAAAAAGTCAAATTTGGCATCCTAAAGATAAAATTTGATAAAAGAGGAGTATATGCACAATTTTTTTAATAAATATTAATTATTATCGAATATTTTTATAGATATATATGAATTTTATATTTAAATAACTAGTGACTTATCCAAATGTTTTTGCAATGCTTGTGCAATGCTAGAAAAGTCAAATAACATATTAAATAAGTTTTCATGGAATATATGTGTGTGAATATACATATTGAATGGATATAAAGGATTATTATGAATATTATTATTTATTTTTATGATGGTAATTTTTTTAAAAAAAATTATACTATAATTAATTAAAATTCTTACAAAATGCTGGCATAGTGCTTGTGAAAGTAGTAGAAAATAAAGTAATTAATTTTAAAAGCATCAAAAGTAAATTTTTTTGGATTACTTTTAATGTCACACAAATTTTATAGTTATTAATAATGTATTAATGATGTTTAAAGGGATTATTTTTTAATTTAATTATTTTTGTGTTGTTTTCAAAGTCAAATTTATATGAATATTTTTACAATGACATTAATAGTATTTTATGTTAAATATATTTTATTAAATCATTTAAAAATCAATATAGATATTGAAAGAGGACAAGTATAATGAAAAAATTTAGAATATATCATCCATTTTAAATTTATTAAATATTTCTTAACTTAAAAGTAAAATTATAACCCATTAATATTGTAAATCTTGTTATCATATTTTAGGATAAAATTGGTTAAGTATGGGGTTAAACCCAAAGATAAGGTTTAAAATAACACTTAACCATGAAAAAATTAATTATTTTAAGGTATTTAGAACCTATAGTACCTTATTTTATAAAATAAGAGCACTTGGTTCCATTTTTATTTTCTTATGAACTTTTTAATATTTTAAGAAAAGGATAAATAAAAAATGTCACTCCCTTGACTTTAATATTTCTAATAAATTTTATAATTATAAAAAGGAGGTTATTTTAAGTTATTGATTTTTAATTTAAATATAAAATATTTTTTATCTTACTTATTCATTTTTTATTTTTAGTTATTGAACAATTACCTTCAATTCTTACACAATACCAAAGTGTTATTAATTAAATTAATAGAAAAATGAAATAAATACTATTATAAATATTAAAAAAATAAAATCTCTGTTAATTATACAATAAAAAAAGTTTTTAGATAAAGGTAACATATTTTATATTTTTAAAAGTTTTTTTTATTACACTACTATATTAATTACTTTAAAGTCAAAGTAAATGAATAGTTCCAAAATGAGATTAAAAATATTTGAGAAAACATATTTAATAAAATTACATAAATTTTATAAAAACCCATATAAGGCAAGGATAATGGTATAATGTTAAATATATCATCCATAACCAATTTATGGGTCAATATTCCTTTTATGGTAATATTACCCTTAAAGAGTAGAAAACATTGATTTTTTTTAGTAATTGTCAAAAAGATTAATGTGGGTTAAAAATAAGAGAGAAGGGTTAAAACATCACTTAAACATGAATAAATATTATTGGATGTGTTATTTAGACTTATCATCATCCTATATTCTAAATATTTCTATTTGGAGTTACTTTATTATAAAAAATAATTTATTTTAATTTAATACATTACGTAATTCCAATTGTGCCCATACCCTCACATATAAATGGAAGCAAAATCTCTTCTCTTCCTCACACAATTTGTGCCTTATATCATGAAAAATCCTTTCCATAATACCTTCCTTGATTCCTTCACCGTATCCTATAGAATATATTATTTTAAAAATACAATCCCATCTTGGCATAAGTTCTAATCCATAATGGGTTTCTTAATGAGGAGGTGTAACTCTTAACCAAGCATTGTCAACATTATTTCTTATTAAACCTCTTATAAATCCATCTTATCAAATATAAAATAATAAATTTAATTTATTAAGTATAAAAAATTATTATTATGATTATATAATAACCATTATCAGCCTTATTTATATCTTTTATAAAGTGAAAACATTGCTTGTTCATACAAGCGAATTACTGTCTCTATATAGTGTGTAATTAATTTCACATCACCATTTTATATTTATAATTGAATTACCATTGAGAAAATTTAATGATCCTTATCTGATAAATCCATTTTATTTCCTCTCCTATTTTAATTCATTTATTTTTTATCTAATATTTCCATTTTCCTCTTTGTGGTATTTAAAATGATTCAGAAAATATTTTTGATAAAAATAGACTTTATTCCCACTTTGGTGGGGAATTATTTTCTTCCATGTCAATGTTTTCATAAAAAATCAAAAAAAAATTAATATTATTCTATGAATGATTAAATTTATTTTCGTAACTATTTGAATTTTTATACTAATTTTTCAATTGAATTTTCTGGTCATTTTCAAAATAAGGTCCTATTAAATTTTTATAAAACAATTAGAAGGAATAATTGTTTTAATATACAAGGAATGGAAATAATTTCTCAATGTCATGAACACTCAAATATTTACATATTCCTTTAAATTTTTCAGTGGTACTTTTCAAATGAAATTTTTTCCATAATATTATTTAATTTTTATATTTTAAATATTTGATTTCAAACTGAAAAGGTTATTTTTTTCAAGAAATATTTTAGGGGTATTATAAATTAATTTTCATCTATGATAATATCCATTTATATTTTTTATGATTTACAAGGGATATTATCCAATGATACCATTATTATATATTTGACGAATGGTTTATGATTTTAGTTATGAAATTTTTTATAAAACCTATGTATTTTACATATGTTATTCTATGATAAAATATTGAAATGTTTATAAAACTCATTTAATTTACACAGGTTTTGTTAGGATGATATGATTAATGTTTTATGATCTTGTGTCACATATAAATATATTCTTCATTACGGGATGTGTGGAACCTAAATTATATATCCCTGAAATTCATTGGGTATATAATTATATCCCATTAGATAATCATGTTAAATGAGGTTATGTTCTCGGTCCTCTATGGGAAATAGGTAAATATTCCTAATATACAATGAGAAACATGCAGTGAGGAATAATCTATTATTAATTTTGTTAAAAATTTTAATACCTGATCCACTATGATATGATGGTCATCGTATTAAAACATGACATATGAAATAGAATCTATCCTTATAATGGTGCCATAATTTTTACGACATGTTCTTATAAAAATGATCTAAACATATGGTTCATGGTTTATTTATGATGATTCCTCACACATATTATTCATAATAATAAAATTTTATTTCATGACCCTTATTTATGATCGAAAAAATATTAGGTATAATATTTGTAAGTTGTGGCAAAAATCTCATTCCCTTATTTATATATTAATCTTTCATATGAATATTGATTGATATCTCCCCAGTTTAACCTTATTGATAATTTGACCTCGCCCTTTCTTATATTTCCATTCCCCATGTTATGAAGAGATTTCTTAAGTAGGGTATGTAAAGAAGGGTACAATGTGAGAATAACATTATGAGTGATGATAATAATATACCAAAATAATATGTTTATGTATATATTCTCCAAATACACTAAACCTTTAAGGTTATAGAATGGTTTGTAATGTTATTTATTGAATATTCATCTAAAATGATTTTATATTTATGTATGAAATGGTTGGGTTGCAATAGAAAATCATGGGATGATTTTGGAAGCATAATGGTTGTACATAAAAGTTCATGAAATAGAAAAAAGAGATATGTGTTTAGTCTTCAGTTATTTGTGAGGAATTTGGATAGAAAAAGAATGTTCATAAACACAATACAATGTAGTAAATTGAGAATCAAAAGTATTATTATAAAGGAAGTGCTTGAATGGAAAATGGGAGAGAGAAAACCCCTTACCTTGATAATTCTCTTTTAATCTTGAGAGATTATAAAAAACCCATTCAATCTCATTTATTGAGTTAATTAGAGGGTAAATGATATCAAAATCATACTTTAAGTATTTTTAGTGATGGGTAATGGGATAACGAGTGGGTGTTTATAGCACAAGGGAGGGATTTATTTATTAATTTACAAACATAGGCCTTAGAAACCGAGTTAATAAAAAATAGAAACCATTGCTCTTCCCATAGTTTTTCCCATGTTATTTGGTAATAAGGGGTGTTTTTAAGATTTTATTAGTTTAAGAATTGAAATCCTTAAAACATTATCATTTGAAATGTATATTTGATTCATGTACATAAATATTTTTTGAAATATTGAAATATATTATAGGTTTTTGAGGATTCATTATAGGTTTGTAAAAATAATACTATAAGTTTAAAAATAATTTTTTAATATAAAACCCAATTTTTAGTTGAAAATTATTATATGGTATTTATTAAATCATTTTTTTTACTGTTATGATGCCATAATACGTACTGTATATTCAAACTGTAATTAATTTTTACCCAAAAATATGACTATTAAAAAATTATGAAATATTCACCAGTGTATAATTATGATATTTTGATTTCAAAAATAATTTTTAATTTATCATAATAATTTTTTAAATATGATAATTTCATATTTTAAATAAAAAACCTTATTTATTGATAAATGATTTTTTTACATATCCAACAACATTCTGACCCTTAATAAAATTACATGAGATTTCATCACATTATATTATCATTCATATTTAAATAAATAGTTTTTTATAATAAAATTTCATGAAAGTAAATTTTATTTCAAATTATTTAGTTTATCATAAAAAATTTTTTATTTAAAATAATATATATTTTCTAAAAATATAATTTTTTTTCTTTATAACAATACCTTTTTTTAATTCATTACCATGTGCTAAATCATAAGGGCCTAATTGAGTAGTTGTAAGATGATTGTGAACCCCCAACCCCACCTCCAATAAGTTAGGGACTACCAACCAACACTGAGTAGGAATAGGACACACAAAGAAAGCCTTATCCCAAAGTACTCGTATACATGAAAAAATATTCACATATCAGTATAATTCATAAGATAAACAAATGGTACCTTAAATACATAAATTACATCCAATCACACATTAGAGTATTGAAAAAGAGTACAAAAATGTGAATGGGTGAAATACAATCCAACCAATACTATAAATGAGTCTGGCCTACTAACAAAGTGGAACAACTACCAAAAAGATACTTTGGTATCTATTCATAGTCTTTATAACACAATTATAATCTACCTTTTTCTGGTCCACCTATAACCCCATCAAAATACTTGTTGTCTTCAAAATAAATGGCATTTTTTAGTAGATCCCATACATGGTTGTGTAAAACATACCCATTAGAACACCATAAAATCCTCGAACAAAAAGATTCAAGTGGGAGTAGATCTAAATCAAAAAATGAAGTGGAATAAACAAGATAACCCAAATATGCTCATAAACTGAATCCAAGTATTAGATTATTTTCACTACCTCAATTATATTCTATGGGTTCTTCCCAAGGCTCCTTGGCAACACTCATTCATGATAAATCACTCTTTATATGTTAATAACATTGATGGTACTCATTGGAGAGGTTATAATCACCAGGAAATTCCATGTTTAACTTACAATATGAAGTCATAAGATGTCAATACACTGGTAGGGGGTCTCACGTAGGGATTATGGTGGATACCTAACCCTATTTGGAAAAACCGATTCGGAAGGGGACCGCACATATTGTATGTCGAATATGGGATACCTGACACAACCTAGGGAAGATATGGGATATAGAATCACACTCGCAGTCACACAAAGGGATATATGAATCTTTCTATAACTACCCTATAGAAGGGATATATCATCTTATACACATGATGTGATTTCACACTATACCCTTATAATTTGGCCCAAGAGATCATCACAATATTAAAATATGTTGTGATAACTCACCCATGATTAAATCGATGATAGGCAGAGGAAAAAGGGGCTCCAAACTGCCCCAAAATGAGTATGTGGTTTGTAAATGGGAGACACAACATATCCTTATAATTTCATTCTTACTTGTGTCTTAGTGATCTTGTGTCCGTGTACACCACCAATGTATGTGTACACTACCTATGTTTTTGTGTTATATCTATGTCTATCTACACTTACCATGTATGTGAATGTGTACCCTAGATGGTACCCATGAATATTTTGGCTTATGGATCACACTACATACTAAACATGTACATTGATATGTGATATTTTTCTAAAATTGAGACCTTATCACTACAAGAATTGATCCATATGGTGTGTTTTATTATGAAATAGACACCATGTGGAATTAAATTTTAGTGATATTCCAGATCATCACATGTCTTCACTCAGGACCTCATCACCTCCTATTCAATTGAAATTCTTATCCATAATACTATAATCACACTAACTAGGTTAGATTCATGTATGATAGTCATATTCCACCCACCCCTTTCTCAAAAAATATATTATTTTCACACCTCTAGAAATACCCACAAGATCTATCTCATGAAACCACCATCTCTAGTATAACCATCAGATAACTGTCATCACATCCATGCCTCTATCAAATATCCAATCCCATCACAAAACCATTAATAGTTTTCTATTTCACCAATGAGAGATTTCCCAATTACTGGGTCCCTGGTTATATTGGAATCATCATCCAATCAAAATATAGATAAATAATTTTTGATTAATGTAGGGATGAAGGAATGAAATATAAAAGAGATCATAAAATGAGGGTTATGTTTTTAATGGAAATCATTTATAGAATCTGATGAATAGTTAGGATAATAAAACTATCAAAAACAAAATAATATCAAATTCTTAATTCTAGTAAAATTAGATACTCAATGGTTTTTAAAAAAGTGTGATATATAAATTAATTTCTAATTAAATTAGTTCATGTTCATCACAAAAATCATGAATGGGGAATAAACCAACAAAAAATAATCCCTACCGTATATTTTATTGATAATTTGAGAAGAACAATCTTATTTTGATATCATGATAGTGTTTTGGAAATTCCATTTTAATTTATGATACTTATGGAATAAGTTGAGTGATTTTTGGATCATATGTTTATTTATCAATGAAAAATTTCATAGTGATGCTCCTCCTATATTGAATATCACAAAGGGTAATGTGTCTAACCCTATAAATCAATCATAAAAAATTTAAATAGTGGTATCTCTAGTATCTGAATTAATTAGATTTCATAAATTAGTTTATTAGTTTATTAGTTTATTTAATTAATTTAATCCATCTAATCCTTTTATGGTTGTGAAATCACCAAAAGTTATATGGGTACAAACATTATATCACATCAAGGAAAGACGCCACATTCTAGAAACAATTCCAGGCTTGGTTTTACTATCCGAGTCTCAGTTTTGGATATGTTCCATTATTTATAGAAAACTATATGTGTGTTAAAAATTATATTTATTATTTTTAATATATCAATACCAATTCTACATAGGGCACTCATGCCCGTGCTAACTCTTCTCCTTACTCTGGGAATATTTTTCAACATTTTCTCAAGTGTTGAATAATGATTTTAGAGACATTACATTTATTATATACTCATCAATATATAAAATAATAATTAAAATTGCATTAATATAACCATTATATTATTATAAAATGAAAATATATATATTCATACTACTATAGTCTAGATATATAACCCCTTATTACTCTAATGTACACCCCAAGGGTAAGGTGTGCAAAGGTAGTACTTTCATGGTGATTTGACAAACACAGTTTGGGTAGTGATACCTATAAGCCTAATATTCTCCCATAAATCATTATATAAATGTTTTAGTTGGTAAATCTCATCTTATAATTGGTCAAGTACAAATCCCACTGATGTAATCTCTCTTAAAATCTCTGATAAATGAGCCTCATATGTTATGATATTATTAATTGAGGCCATAACTTCTTCCATTTACATAAATTATATTTTATTATAACCCACGTTATAAAATAATCTTAACATACACTGTATAATGGCTATATTTATAGTGGTCATGATTTTTAACAGTCTTTATAACCCACAATCATATTATTTAAATATTTTATAATGGTATAAAATAATTAAATGTTGTGTATGTATTTAATATAACTATGTCACTTAATAAATAATAGATCCATTTAGGAGTAAATTACATTTATAAAATTCTGGGTTGTTATAGTATACATTATTATAAGATTGTTTTCATGGATCAGTGGACTCAAAATAAATGGAATGGGACCATCCCCTGACGTAATCCAATATCCCATGATATTCTTTCATATTGGACTCTTGGTAAATTTTTAATATTATTTCACATTTCTTTTTCATTCTTACCTCATTGAAATAGGTTTTCCATTATTGATCATTTTTACCTAAAGAACTATCTCTCAATATAAAGGTTTAATACCATTGGATCAAAAGTGTTGACACTCCTTGTTTGAGTGTATTGGGTTCAAATCGTACACTTATACCATTTAAATGAAAACCCACGAACACCAATACATATAACAGAAATAAAGTGAAAAATATAAAATGGAAAATACAAAAAATTCAATCAATCAATTACTTTTATGTAAAGTGTATATATTTATGACATATCTCATGCCACCAACAGTATATCTAAAAACATGAAACACCCAATGGTATCTTCACATAAAAAGTAAGAAGGTAAAATTTTAAATTTTAAATGTTATGACCCCTTAACTATAAATATTAAAATTTACTAAAACATAGAAATTTTATGGATAAACTATTGAAAAAACTATTAAATAAAATATAAAAATTATATTACAAATCTTACTTGTTGATTATCAAATTTCATAGTTAAAATTGTGGTAAGAAAACTTAAAAATAAAAAAATTAAGAGAATAATTACTTATTATATTAAAAACATGAGATTTTCAATTAATTTCAACATAAAATTTCACTAAAAATTATAACATCATTCAATAATGGAATGAATTAAATCAATTCGTTATTATATATATGAGGTAATCAATTTTTATTAGATCAATACCAATTAATATTATCCTAACTCTTTCAATTCTTTATGAACAAAAGAACCTCTATAAACTAAGATGTATTATATTCCAATCTAGGTTGAAAAAGAAGTATCAAGGTTGATATCATTACCAAAATACTCATTTGGTTTTTGGTGTGGGTTTTCTATCATCTCTATAGTCTAGTTGTTACATGTTTAGGATCTATGTTGATTAAGCCTTCACCACTCTTCACTGTCTTCCAATAGTTATGTTATAGGGCTTGATTTCTGATTTGGATATCTTGAAGACATATTTATGTTCTATTTTTATTTACTATGATTGGTTTTATTGTTCCTATTCCCCCTCTACCATTTCTCCTTGATCCTCAATGCACGACTCCACTCTAATATGGTTTAATATTTTTATAAAATATTTCGGATTTGTTGGTGACTTCTGTAAAGGTAGTTTGGGTAGAGGTTATGTATTTTTACCAGGTGTCATTCCCAATTATGTGGAGTTTGGTGGGGGTGTCATCTATGATGGATTTTGAGTTATTATTGTAATCCTATTTATTTTGGTCTTTTGGAATTGGACTTGGTGGTGTTTTATAACTATGGGTAACATCCCTTGGTGGCATTCTATGTGAGTTTCATATTCTTGGTAATGTCATTTTGGGTTCCCTTGGTGTTCCTAGTGATTATGGTTGCAAGGAATCTCATGCAACAACGTCACTACTTGAGTTCAATGTATAGATGATAATATCTCACATTATTTGATTCAATGACATAGGATTGTGTTTTAGGGTGGTTATAGTGGAAGGTGAAAGAATTGTTACTAACATGGTCACACATGGTTCATTGATTGTGGGTCAAGTATTTAGTTGTTGTTATAGTGTTTTTCATGGGTACACCTCATCCCAATTAAAATGGAATGCATGTTCAGTTCCCCCTCATCCATTAAAATTTGTATATTAGAAATAATAAAAATGATTTCAAGCATTATTTTCTTAAATAAAAAATAATGAATAATGGAGAAATTCATATCAATATAATACTAAATAAAAACAATCAATCCATAAGAAAAATTATCCATTTAAAATTGGTAACCATCATTTTACTCTAAATACATCATATCATCAGTGTCTACTTGCTCATTAAAATCTAAGAATACATCATAACTGAAGAATTAAACTTTAGTAATATTGAATGCAATAACATAAAAGAGGGAATAAAAAATAAATAAATAATAATGAAATTTATTCAGTATAAAAACATAATCCAAGTCATCTAGAACAAATTTATTAATATCTAAAATGGTAAAATTATCATAATGTGAATACTCTCTCTTTATAATTTAAAAACATTAAAAATAAGTATATGATATAAAATAATGGTTTAATGTTGGTCGTTACACAATAAAAAAAGTTTTATATAAGTTCTCTAAATATTTTCTCTTCTATAATTCATTATATACTCTATATATTCATGTGTTTTGGTGTAATAGTGTAGATACAGTTAAAATATTCATATCTACATGTCTCAAATTTTGATTCTCGAGAGTCATGGTGAATCCATATAATATTTTTTGTACTTTAATAAGAAAATTTCATCCATTATAAATTTATGTTGTAATGGATTTGAGATTTAAGAAATGGAAAATTTGTGTTCCTATATTCACTCTACTTGCATGCTTGAGGTATAGGTGTCCTCCACCTTGGGTGATTCTAACTTTATATTATTTTAAAAAAAATACTCTTATGTGATATTAATGTCATATTGGTCTCGCTGTTGGTGAAATATATCCTTCATTAATCTTTATAGGCATTTAATAATATCATAAAATTATGGAATGTATTAAATATTAAATATATTGTATCTTATATATAAAACATATTTTCTTTATTAAACAATAGGCTTGAAATATAAATTCATTATATTTTTATTTCATCTAGTTAGATTTAACTTCTTACATGTATCACCCTCATATTGAGATAATTAACCATTTTTATGTATTTTAAGTATATAAAGTGTTGGGGTTATCTTTGGAAGAGTTTTGAGAACTTTCTAATTTTTTGTGGGGATTTTATACTGGTTCACAATTGTTTCATGGTTTGGGAAAACCATTCAACACCTACAAGAAACTGTTCATAGTGAGACAGAGGAAAATAGGGAGAAGCATGAGTTGCGCATGGTGTGTCCAAACCATAGAGCATCCTATAAGAAACCATGAAATATTGTAAAATTATATGTTTCATGAATATTTCAGGCTTTTGGAAACCATTTTATCTAACTGTGTGTGGTTCAACCACTGAGGTAGGGGCTAATGCATAGTCATCACATGGTTTTTCTAATCGTGCGACTAACCATGCATGAGCCAAAAGTGATATCCTTTCCATATAACTCTTTATTTTCATTCTATACAGCCCTAAATCAATATTATATATTCACAATGGTCAAAGAAGGTTTTACCATCATTTGGAGGTTATTTTAAGGTTTCCCTTAGTGATTTTAAGCTGTATTCTTATGGCAACGCTATTTTATTGATCATTCTTAATGTGTTTCTTAGATCTACTTGGCCATACCTCTCAGATTCTAAGATCCATGCCTGTTTTGGGTATATATAAGGTGGTGGGTACCAAATATTATTATATTTGGTTTGATTTATTATATGGTAAGGTATATAAGGTGGGCTCATGGAGATTCAACTTGGTTTTGTGATGTTTTTAATGTTGTTTTTCGTTTTCACCAAAACTCTTGAGGTATGTGGCTTCACTTTCAAATACACATGATATAATTGATTATATTAGTTTAAAATTGGTTTAATTGATTGATTTTTTGTGTGAAATTGTGAGTCAAATCATTTTATAAATCCTCTTTAGTGACGATTTATGGTTTTTGGTGAAATTGTGGGATCATAGAAATTGGTTGTACAAAGAGATTTAGTTCGTAATGTAAGAACCTTGATCTTCGTTCAGGTACGTCTTAACTTTTTCTAGAGTTTTCAAGATAAAATACACTTTCTAGAAATTTTCTAAGTACACGCCGTGTACTTTCTGAGTACATGTCGTGTACTCTGATCCGGCTTGAAGCCATGTGTTGGCCATACCGGGCCACACACACGGTGTGTAGGGGTGATGTGGAGGCCATTCTTTGCATAGTATGGAACAGACCCAGTACATGCATTGTACACTAAAAGTACACGCCGTGTACTTTCTTTTTTTCATTAAACGGACCGGGGTCGCACCTAACCCTTGATTCCTCTTGGTTTTCAAGTTATCGTAGGTTGAGCATTTTGTGCGTTTTCTTATATCTACGTCATTCTAAGGGGAATCTTTCGTAGTCCTTCACGTATATCAATATCCTAGAATCGAGGTAGGTCGTTTGTGCCTTTCTGTAGAAAGTTGATGAGTATTTGGTTCAAATTCCACCAATTACCTTGAACAGGGAATTGAGGGTTTCTTGTTTTTGCCCTTCTTTTTCCTGCTTTACTTGATTGCTTTAGTAGAGGTTGATTCTTGTGAGTAGAGTAATTTATTTTTGTGCTCAGGTTGCTTTTCCATGCTTGTTTTTCTTATTCGGCGTTTCGCCAGTTGACATGCCTAGTTGTAGGATTGTGGATTGTTGCCTTGTTTTGATGTTGAGCCTTAGGTGATAGCCAAGTACTTCTTGAGGTTTACTTGGACGGTAAATGTGCGTTGAGCATGTTTAGTTTCACTCAGGACTGTGAGAACCTAGAGTAGTAGACCAAAGGGAGAATTGATGGAAGGGCTTCTCCAGAGTGTCTTTTAATTATGATGCGAGACCACGGGGGGAATTGACGTTGAGTGCTTCCTCAGAGAGTCTGTAGTTCCTCGATGCGGGCCATAGGGGGAATAGATGGTGAGTGCTTCCCCAGAGATCCATTAGCACAATACGAGACTATAGGGGGAATTGACAGTAAGTGCTTCCCCAGAGAGTCTATTATTATTTTTTTCATAGCATAACCAGTGGGGAGATACTGTGTGTACCTCCTAGAGGGTTGCTGGTAATTTTAGGTTGAACCATAGGGGTTAGGATTTGAGAGCTACCCAGAGGGTTACCTGTTTTGTTTTTGTTGCTAGCTGTTTACTTGTGTACTTTATTTTTAGAACTGTGAATTGTAGGTGTTTGTGATTTCTTGTTTATTTCTTCTTGTTTTATTACTTGCCTTGTATTCATTTACTGTTAGGCACAAATATTTGGGTGATTTCCTACTGGGATTGTATCTCACACCCTGTTTGGGCCATGGTTTTGGGCCCAAGAAGACTATATTGCTGCAGGTATAGATTAGGGAAAGTGCCCTTCTACTTTGGGTTCTTGATTGCGATGGAGCTAGAGAGCATTGGACCGATCCGGGGCTCGCGATGCTAAGGAGTTTATTTTTTTTTCCTTTGCACTTGTTTTAAGTTGTATTCCAGAATGTTTTTGTGTTTGCTGCCTTCCATAGATACTTGTACCAGCTGCATCATTTTCATCATTGCTATAAATATTCCGTGCTTCCGCTGTTTGGTTTCTGTTGTCATGCATGTTGTTACTGCTTCCGTTGTTGACTGTTGTTTTTCCGCCGTATACTTACCGAATGAGGGCATAGTTTCCCCCACCAACTCACCAAGGCCCTCGTTGCTAGTCGTTAGCCTCTATCATTTGGGGAAACGTGCTTGAGGTCATGTGTCGAATCGGGCACGAGGCACCAGTGGAGGGGCTCCGGATTCGGTTCGTTTCAAAGTGGTATCAGAGGATTTATTTTCTCTTGATTTACTATTTGGAGACTTTAGCTAGGGATAGGATGAACTCGGTACTTGGAATTCAGTTTTGCTCGGGAGTAGCTAACCCATTTATAGGGAAAAGCCATACTACCTCGATAATTTCAGTTTGCTGGTTTTGAGTTTTTATGGTTGATATGTTTTCACCTAGAGTAATTCGCATGACTTGTGTGGTTATTGTTTTTATATTTAGGTTCTATTTCTGTCACAACCTGATGAGATGAGGGTATTCCATCTCATGCATCATATAGGTACTTCTAGAAATCACATGCCATGCATTCTTGCCATGCCATATAGGGTGCATTAACTATTGCATGCTGTTGTGATAGGATTTGTGTAGATTATTCATGTTGTTGTGATAGATGATTGATAGAATCGCTACAGTTATGTTAGAGAGCTGTTTGGTTTCCCTTGTATGTGACTGTAGGAGATTCCAAGCTTTGATTCGCGGGGAGTATGGGCCCTCATGAGTCGGAATTTGGCACCTCTCTCCCTTGTTTTTAGTGTTTCTGGGAGTCTGAGCAGTTTCTGAGCTACTGCCCAGAAAAACCCAGAATACACGGCGTGTACTTTTTGGATACACGCCGTGTAGTTTTCAGGCCATGTCACTGACCGTGTGATCAGAACATGGTGTCGTGGAAGTAACTTCGGGAACCCGCCTTGTACGATAGGTACACGCCGTGTAAGTTCGGAGTCATGTACCCAGTCGTGTCACTAACAACACGGGTCGGGGAAGCTCAGGTAAAACACGTTGTGTCCATTGGTAACACGCCGTTTAGTCCTATCCAGGTACCCGACAGTGTCACAAACAACACGGGCCGGCGTTACCTTCTTTTCCACATGCCGTGTTTGTTCGAAACACACCGTGTAGTCTTGTCCAGGTACCCGGCCATGTCACGAACAACACGGGACGGTGTCACCTCGACCTATACACGTCGTGTTTGTTCGGAACGCACCGTGTAAGGTTCAGCCGTGTAGATGTCCATGTGTTTAAAAACACGGGCCACTGAAGCCTTGTCCAGTACACGCCATGTGTGTTAAGAACACACCATGTAGTCTCGGGTTAAGTCAGATCGTGTGGTTTAGCCGTGTAAGGAGACTCGAGCAGGGGAACAGTTTTCAAGTACACACCGTGTGTGGGTGAAACACGCCGTGTATTTTGAAGTGTACACGACTTGTAGGGAAGGAGTACACGCCCATGTTAGTGGTTTAAGAAGACACGCCGTGCAGTTTTTATACACGTCGTGTAGTCGAGTTTTGTAAACTTTTGTGTTTTTGTTCCCCTGTTTCCATTTTGTACTCTTGTGTTCTCTGTCCTTGTTTTTCTGATCTAAGGTGTACTTTGATCTTTTAGAGCTATGCCTCTAAGATGTCCTCTGGTCGTACGTATGTCATCAGGTAGTGATCAGATGCCAGATAGGGCTGATCAGGGACTTCCTGTCAATCCTCTAGTCGGGCCATCTTTGGCACCGGATGTTATACCAGTTGCAGGTGCTGATGCATAGTTCAGGGAAGGTTTAATGAGGATGATACAGACCTTCCAGGGAGCATTGCCTCCTACCATGACTATGGAAGACCTGACGTGAGTTTTTCAGTAGCAGTATCCTCCCACGTTCTTGGGGGAAGTAGGACCTCAGGCTACAGAGTCATGGCTGGAAGCCATGCTGACTATCTTTGAGCATCTGGAGATACCTCTAGAGAGGCGGGTCAAGCTTGCCACCTACATGCACCGAGACTCCGCCAAGAGGTTGTGGGACGTGATCTCACAGGCGGGTCATCAGTAGGCTATGGCTTGGGAGGAGTTCCAGCGTGTGTTCTACAACTCTTCTACCCAAAGACCCTGAGGGCCGATTGAGCCCAGGAGTTCATGAGCTTAGAGTAGGGAAATCTTTCTATCATGCAGTATTCCGATCGTTTCACCGAGATGCAGTGCTTCACACCCCTCTGGGATGGGAGTGGGGTGTTCTTAGCAAGGATGTTTCAGGATGGTCTCAGGAAAGAGATCCGCTCACAGGTGAACATCTTCCAGCTAACTTCCATTACTTCCATCGTCAACCAGGCACTGATTGCGGAGCGCAATCTGAGAGACTCCAGAGCTGCGAGCCAGGGAGTTTCTGCTTCCAGAGCTATTTTCCCTCCAGATGACAACAAGAAGTGCTATAGAGAGCCTACACGTGGTGATCTGAGGAAGCGATATGCATCATCAGGAAGCTAGGTGACATGCTTCCAGTGTGGTTGGTCAGGGCACGCGAGGCTGCAGTTTTAGAGGGACCTCGTGGAGTGCCGATCTTGTGGCAAGATGGGTCACCTTCAGCGTTTTTGTCAAGTTTTCTCACCAGCAACTGGTGACCGGGGTTCTTCCATGACTCCTCATTCAGGAGCAGCCCCACCAGTTTCTCACCAGTCAGGGAACTAGAGTTCTTCTGGCCATTCGGGCCGAGGTGGAGGTCGAGGCCGTGGAGGTCGAGGCCGTGGCGGTCAGCCACCAGTTCCTCATAACCAGCAGGGAGGTTCAGCTCAGAGTGGTCAGCCAGGGACGCAGGGCCGCAGTGCAGGCCAGTCTTTCGCCGTCGAGCAGACTTATTAGGAGCAGGATCTCGGCCCTTCTACTATTCGAGGTACGATTTTAGTAGCCTTAGTTTTATCTTCATCCCTTTTCGATACTGGTTCTACGCATAGCTTTATCTCTGTTGTTGTCATGGAGAGCCTTGGACTCTGCATCTTTTCTTCTTCCGACTTGTTGACACTAGACACACCCTTGGGGATGAGGACATCTAGTGTACGCTAGTGTAGAGAGTGCCCTCTCGAGGTTGCAGGGTATCGCTTATTATGGGATATCTATGTCCTAGAGATGACAGGCTATGATGTCATCCTCAACATGGATTAGTTGATTCCCTTTCAGGTAGTCGTCAACTTCTATCACCGCAGAGTGAGTTTCGTTTCACCAGAGGGTGATTATTTTCTTTATAGAGGCGAATGGGATGTTCAGACGAGTCGAGAAGGACTCGAGCATCATGGGCTAGGAAGGGTGACGGAACAGATTTCAAGTCTTTATCTAGACGGCCAGGGGACTCCACAGTTGGACTTTCCTCCAGTGGTGTATTTCTTTAGGGGCGTCTTTCTAGAGGAATTTTTAGGTTTGCCTCCGAGGTGTGAGGTAGACTTCTCTATTGAGCTCGTGCCAGGAGTGGCACCGGTGTCCATTCCTCCCTATAGGATGGCCACACATGAGTTACAGGAGCTCAAGAAGTAGTTGGAGGTGCTACAGGCTAAGGGTTTCATCTGACCCAGTACTTCTCCTTGGGGTTCGCCTGTCCTGTTTGCGAATAAGGAAGACAGTACCCTTCGGCTTTGTGTGTATTATTGGAAGCTGAACCAGTTGACGGTCAAGAACCAATATCCCTTACCGAGGATCGATGACCTCTTATATCATCTTTGAGGAGCCCGGGTGTTCTCAAAAATCTATTTGAGGTCCGGTTATCATCAGTTGCGCGTTAGACCATCGGATATACCTCTGACAGCCTTCAGGAGCAGGTATGGTCTATACGAGTATACATTCATGTCGTTCGGCCTCACGAACGCACCCACAGTTTTCATGGCACTGATGAATCGAGTGTTCCATCCTCATTTGGAATCCTTCATCATGGTCTTCATGGACGATATATTGGTGCACTCTCACACTCGACACAAAAATGCCACACATCTTGAGATCGTTCTGAGTACACTGAGAGAGAATCGGATTTATGCTAAACTCTCGAAGTGCCACTTTTGGATGGATCAGATTCACTTCTTGGGTCATGTCATCTCAGAGGCAGGAGTATCTATGGACCCATAGAACGTGAGAGTTGTAGTCTCCTGGGAGCAGCCGAAGAATGTCTTTGAGGTACTAAGCTTCCTAGGGCTGGTTTGATACTACAGATGCTTTATTCAGTACGTTTCTCGTCTAGTCGCACCTTTGACAGGTCTAACCAAGAAGGGGGCGAAGTTCTTATGGTCAGATTCTTGTGAGTCAGCCTTTCAAGAGCTGAAAGGGAGGTTGACGTCAGCACTAATACTAGTCTTGTTGGAGCCAGGCAAGAACTTCACTATTTACTGTGATGCTTCAGGTATTAGGTTGGGGGCTGTGCTTATGCAGGGAGATGGATTCGTTGCGTATGGGTCTCGGCAGTTGAGGCCACATGAGAAGAACTACCCTACGCACGATCTGGAGTTGGCAGCTATTGTTCATGAGATGCACTATTGGAGACACTATCTTTTGGGAGAGCACTTTGTGGTCTTCACTGAACACAAGAGTCTCATGTATATCTTCACTCAGCGTGACCTGAATCTGAGGCAGCACGGGTGGGATGAGTATCTACAGTCTTTTGACTTTGAACATGCCTATACGCTGGGTAAGGGCAATGCATTGGCTGATGCGTTGAGCAGGATAACTCAAGTTCAAGCAGTTCAGGAGGCCAACAGTGAGTGGAAACTGATGGCTCTGTTCTCTGAGATGCATCTGGAGGTGCACAAAAAATAGGGACAGACTTACCTTTCATCTGTAGCTGTTACCTCGACACTACTTTATCGGGTGCGGATGAGGAAGCTATCAGACTCAGAAGGCTTAGTCCTGTGGGAGAGTGTGTCGGGAGGGGACACTCTTCCTGGATGGAAAGTAGGCGAGGATGAGATCTTGCATTTCCAGGGACGCGTATGGGTGCCAGCAGACATACGCGAGGAGCTGATGCTGGATTTTCATTCCTCTGCTTGGGAAGTTCACCCTGGAGTCACTAAGATGTATCAGGATCTTCATCGCCAGTACTGGTGGCCAGGTATAAAGAAGGATGTTGTTGGTTTTATCATGAGATGTTCTACTTCTCAGCAGGTGAAGCCAGAGCACCAGCGACCCGCATGCCTTTTACAGCAGCTACCCATTTCAGAGTGGAAGTTGAACGATGTCGTGATGGACTTCGTGACTGGGTTACCGATGTCACCTTGACTGAACGATATTATTTTGGTTCTTGTCTAAAGGCTTACGAAGGTTGCGCACTTCTTGCCGATTAAGGAAACCTTCAGTGTTGATGATCTAGGACAACTTTACATCTGGGAGATCGTTCATCTGCATGGAGTTCCACACTCTATTGTTTCAGACAGGGATGTGTGCTTCACTTCTCGGTTCTGGTAGGAACTTCAGAAGCCCTTGGGTACACAGGTACTTATGAGTACACCATACCATCCCCAGACTGATAGCCAGTCCGAGCACACGATCCAGGTGATTGAGGATATGCTCCGAGCTTGCATTCTAGACTTTGGCGGTTCTTGGGAGAAGCATATCCCTCTGGTAGAGTTCACCTACAACAACAGTTTCCAGGTGACCATTTAGATGGTGCCATATGAGGCTTTGTACGGTAGGCCATTCCGATCACCCTTATGCTTGCTGGAGGCAGGAGAGGCAGCTTTGCTAGGACCTTGTCTTGTTCAGGAGACCTCAGAGCAGATAGAGTAGATTTGGAAGAGGATGGCTACAGCACAGTCTCGGCAGAAGTCTTATGCTGATCAGCGGAGACGACCTCTGGAGTTCGAGGTCGATGATCAGGTTTTCATGCATGTCGCACCGAGGCTCGGACACAAGAGGATTCGAAGACAAGGTAAGCATTCACCACGGTACGTCGGGCCGTTTGAGGTCATGAAGAGAGTGGGGTCGGTCGCCTATCGGTTGCAGCTACCTCAGAGGTATCGGGCCATGCATGATGTCTTCCACATCTCTCAGCTCCAACGTTACTTTTCAGACCCATCTCACGTCTTTCAGCCTGAGGAAATCGAGCTTGAAGCGGATGCGTCATTCGAAGAGCATCCTATCCGGATTTTTGATCGCAGTACGAAGGCTCTCTGTGGGCGGTCTGTTCCTCTGGTATGAGTGTTATGGCAGCATGGGCGAGTACAGGATGAGACCTGGAAGAGGGAGGCCGATGTATGATCGCAGTGGCCGGACCTGTTCGGGGTTTCTTCTTCTCCGCCTCGTTAGGGAAATTCGGGGACGAATTTCTTTAAGGGGGGAAGTTTTTAAGAACCCGGATCTTCATTCAGGTATGTTTTTCCTTTTTCTAGAGTTTTTAAGAAAAAATAAACTTTTTGGAAATTTTCAAAGTACACACCGTGTACTTTCTGAGTACACACCGTGTACTCTGATCCAGCTCAAAGTCGTGTGTTGGCCATTCCGGGCCACACACACGGTGTGTAGGGGTGATGTGGAGGCCATTTTTGGCAGAGTATGGAAAAGACCCAATACACGTTGTGTACTCTAAAAGTACACATTGTGTACTTTCTTTTTTTTCATTAAATGGACCGGGGTCGCACCTAACCCCCAATTTCATCTTCTTCTCCAGATTCCACTTGCCCGAGAGCGACCGTACGACCGGATCTTCAACTAGCTTCCGCCTCTTCGTCCGTTCTCCGATTTTAGCGTGGTCGAGTGCGTTGGAATCGCAGCAGTGATCTCTCCCTTCTGCTTGAGTCTTGTTTTTTGATTCCTCCTGGATTTCATGTTATTGTAGGTTGAGAATTTTGTGCGTTTTCTCATATCTATGTCGTTTTAAGGGGAATTTGTCATCTTCGTTCACGTATATCGATTTCCTAGGATCAAGGTAGGTAGTTTGTGCCTTTCTGTAGAAAGTTGATTAGTATTTGGTGCAAATTCCATCAATTCCCTTGAATGGGGAATTGGGGGTTTTCTGTTTTTGCCCTACTATTTCCTGCTTTTCTTGATTTCTTTAGTAGAGGTTGATGCTTGTGAGTATATTAATTTATTTTTGTACTCAGGTTGATTTTCCATGCTTGTTTTTCTTATTCGGCGTTTTGCCAGTTGCCATGCCTAGTTGTAGGATTGTGGACTATTTCCTTGTTTTGCTGCTAAGACTTATTTGATAGCCAAGTAGTTCTTGAGGTTTAATTGGACGGTGCACGCACGATTAGCATGTTTAGTTTCACTCAGGACTGTGAGAACCTTGAGTAGTAGACCAAAGGGAGAATTGACGGAAGGGCTTCTCTAGAGTGTCTTTTAATTACGATGCGAGACCACAGCGGGAATTGACGTTGAGTGCTTCCTTAGAGAGTCTGAAGTTTCTCGACGTGGGCCACAGGGGGAATATACGATGAGTGCTTCCCCAGAGAGCTTTTAGCACGATACGAGACTATAGGGGGAATTGATGGTGAGTTCTTCCCCAGAGAGTCTATTATTTTTTTTCATAGCGGAACCAGAGGGGTGAGACTGTGTGTTCCTCCTAGAGGGTTGTTGGTACTTGTAGGTTGAACCATAGGGTTTAGGCTATGAGAGCTACCCAGAGGGTTACCTGTTTTCTTCTTGTAGCTGGCTGTTTACTTGTGTACTTTATTGTTAGAACTGTGAATTGTAGTTATTTGTGCTTTCCTGTTTACTACTTCTTGTTTTATTACTTGCCTTGTATTCATTGACTGTTAGGCACAGATATTTGGGTGATTGCCTACTGGGATTGTATCTCACACCCTATTTGGGCCATGCTTTTGGGGCCAAGTAGAATATATTGCTGCAGGTATAGATAAGGTCAAGCGCCCTTCTACTTCGGGTTCTTGATTGCGCTGGAGCTAGAGAGCATGGGACAGAGCCAGGGCTCGTGATGCTAAGGAGTTTATTTTGTTTTCCTTTGCACTTTTTTTAAGTTTTATTCTAGCACGTTGTTGTGTTTTCTACTTTCCATAGATACTTGTACCTGCTGCATCATTTTCACCATTCCTATATA
The DNA here is from genome assembly GCA_963277665.1 of Viscum album. Classification (NCBI taxonomy): domain Eukaryota; kingdom Viridiplantae; phylum Streptophyta; class Magnoliopsida; order Santalales; family Viscaceae; genus Viscum; species Viscum album. Next base: position 877,783,087 of record OY728148.1, on the reverse strand, counting down.
TATTTATTGCTTCCGTTGTTTGGTTTCTGTTGTTATGCATGATGTTACTGCTTTCGCTGTTGACTGTTGTTTTTCCGCTGTATACTTACCGAATGAGGGCATAGTTTCCCCCACTGACTCACCAAGGCCCTCGTTGCTAGTCTGCAGCCTCTGGAATTTGGGGAAATGCGCTTGAGGTCATGTGGCAAATCGGGAACGGGGCACTAGTGTAGGGGCTCCGGATTCGGGTCGTTACACTTAATTTTAAAATGTTTATTTTAAAATATGGATTTTATGGATTTTTAAAATGGATTGTTGGAAGGGTTTCCAATAAAAATTAAGTTTTAGTAAAAAAAATTGAAATGTTTTACTAGAAATGGTTTTTTCATATATGATTTTTGTATGAGATCATGTTCGAAGTGCCCCTGAATAGTAGATGTGTACTAGTGTGGTACAAGGTATGTGACCCAATACTAGGGGCGTGTGTCTATGGGAAACAAGGTGATTGGATGAGATAACACTCATGAGTGTGGAACTATCAAACAAGCATACATGTGTGGGTGTATTGTGAACCCTGTAATGGGTATCTAAAAATTAAATTTTAAATGATTTAAAGAATTATATATGCACTTTCGTTGGAAAATTGTTTACTATGGATTTTTTTATATTTTGATATAAAAAATTTATAATTTTTTTTATATAAAATATTTTATATAAATTGGATTACTTGTTCTATCCTAGTGGTGTGAGTATGGAATTCATTGCTGAAAACCTACTAAGTTTTAGTGCTCTCCCCTACTTCGTAACTTTGGTGCTTTTTTAGATATCATCTATCTGGATATGGGAAAAGGTAAAGTATCACACACATTTAGTACTACTTTATGATTCATGGGTTTTTTGGTGGAGTTTGTTTTCGAATCATGTAGATCTTTGGATTCATGTGGTTTTCTTTCAGTTTTATTAGTTTTTCTTCCACTATTTACTTTGATAATATTTTTTGTTTCGCTATGGAACTCTTTGGTTGGTTTTATATAAATGAAATTTTTGAATTTTATTTCATTTTTATCATGAATCATGTAGTGTTTTATTTTTTTATGGTGTATTGGTTGGTTGTTTATCTTAAAAGTTAAAATTGTCCCCCAAATTTTAAATGAATCTCACCCATTTATTTCTAGACTTTGGAATATTGGGGATATCACTTAAGGCCAAGTAACCTTCCACTGCCTTCTCAAGACAATGAGAAGGTATAGGATGTTACAAGTGGTATCATCTTTTTCCTTTGTGGAAATTGTGGTCATCATTTTTCTTAGACCTGGAGTTGAAATTTATTCTGGTTTATTCCTTGAGTTTGGATCATAGAAAGGTGTAGTATTATCGGGACATGAAATGTACTATATAAAAAATGTATCTAACCTTTTTATGTTGAACATCAAGTTACTAAGGAGTTGGGTACATAATTGTTAAGGAGACACTTATAAGAATTTTAATCTCATTTTCATGGGTTTATCCAATGATAAGAACATGACATGCATTATATAATGATATCCCACTATGAGTGAATATTCATTTTTAGCAATGATATATGATTCGGTACAATGTAAAATAATTTTTAAAAAAATTGAAATATTTTTCAAGTGAAATAATTTTAAAAGTGCATGATTGTGGTATTTTGAAAATGGTTTTATTTTCAAATTCATGTTGAAATTTTTCAAAAAATGGATGAACATGGTAAAGGTTAATTTTGGAAATAATTGTTAAGATATCATGATGTGGTAGAATTTGAAATTGGTAAACCTTTAGTTTATATATAATGTGACTTATGGAATTTGTAATTGTATAGAAAATGGCACTTGGTATGCATCATAAGAACCAATCAGAAGAGGTCGTTTAGAATGCAGTTTTACCTTACCCATAGGTGAACCAACAGTTGGTCCCAAACATTTCTCGGGATTTTCAAACTATTGAATCGGGACTATAACCAGATACTCATTTCAAAATATCTTTCATTAATAAAAATACAAGTGGAGGATTTACGATTTTCTTCATGAGAGGAGGTGATAACTGTATCACTAACAGAAAGAGGAAGAAGGTCACATATTCTCATAGTGGTGGAACACATCAGAATCGGACCACAAGAGAAAGAAACCTTCCTTAAAGACCCAAGACCAAGTTTGGATGTTTTCAGTATGGTTCACTAAGTCACATAAAGAGAAAGTGTACTACACCATTTAGAGCATTCCATAATTACAACAATATGGGTCATCTTCAGCGCTGTTGTCATAGTGATCCAAGTTCAAGTGCTCGGGATATTCCTCATGTATCCTAAGTGTCATATGATTTTATGTGGATAGGGTACAAGAATCAATTTCATTAGTAGAATAGAGCTAGCCATGGTGATTCCAAGAATACGAGGACTCCTCAGGCAGGGTAATCTTAATAGGGAAACAAGGAGTAGAATGTTACGAGTAAGAAATTATATGGAGCTAAAGAGGTTATGGTGGATGATTAGTATGGACCATCTATGGTGAGATGTATTATTGTTTTGAATTATTCCCTTAAGAAATTATTTTTTTGATATTGGTGCATCACATTCATTTATTTATTCTCAAACTATTTATTTTCTAAGTTTAAAATGTGATATGATACCCTCTATGATAAAACATCAATCACCTCTTGTTCAAAGAGAATTTAGAGCCTTTTTATGTAGATAATGTTGTATAATTGTTGATAGATATGATCTTATGTGGGAGATGAATTTCTATGATGTAAACCTAGGTATGGATCAGTTGAAAATTCTCAAGGCTCACGTCGACAATTGTAGCAGAATAGTGAGTTTTGTGGCTGAGGATGGCATTGATCATCTCAATAGAGGAGAAAGGAATCTAAATGCAGGTGTAAAGATCTTGTTGGAACCAAAATATAGAATGATATTGTACTATTAGGCAGTCTTGTATTCGTCATTGATGGACGATATCAACATGAAAAAACTTCTTGAAAATTAGGAATCATTTTTCAGATATATTTCCTAAAAATTTATCTGGGTTACCACTGGTATGGGAAGTGAAGTTTACAACTGATATCCTCATGAGGACCAATCTTTTCTCACTAACTTCTTATCCAATAGAATCAATAGAAGTATGGTAGTTGAATGTGTTTTTCTAAGATCTATAAAGAAAGGGTTTCATTCAGATGATCAAGTCTCTGTGGGAAGCATTGAACTTGTTTATCAAGAAGGTAGATTGAACTCTAAGTTTGTATGTGGATTATCATAAGCTTGATCAAGTTACAATAAAGAATAGATATCCAATTTCACACATTGATGATCTATTTGATCAGTTAAGAGGATCTCATTGGTTCTCTATGATTGACTTGTGATCAGGATATCACCAATTGTGAGTCCAGAATATATGGCCATTATAAATATGTATTAATGAATTTCAGTCTTATGAATTCGCCAGTTGTATTTATGGAATTGATGAATCATATATTTCAGAGATATCTAGATTCTTTTGTGGTGGTATTTGTGGGTGAAATCTCGGTGTATTCAAGGACAGAGGCTGATCATGAGAAACACTTGGAGATAGTGTTGGGAATCTTGAGGGATCATAAATTCTCTTCCAAACTATCAAAGTGTAATTTTTGGATACAATAGTTACGTTTTCACGGCTATGGGATTTATGAAAGATGTGTTTTAGTAGATCTAGATAAGATAAAATATATTATCTCTTGGAAACCACTGAATAATGTCATTGAGATACAAATATTTCTTAGTATAACTGGTTATTATAGACACTTTATTCATGGCTTATCATGACTATATTCACCTATGAAAACTTTGAAAAAGACGAATTTTTCATTATAATACAGAGAGGAATGCCATAAATCTTTTCAAGAGCTAAAGGTTCACCTTATATTCACACTGATCTTGATTTTGTCAGAATCAGGTTAATGGTAGGTGGTGTGTTGTGATTATTTGGGATCAGAGTTGGGGTACATTCTCATGAAAGGATACAATTTTTTTATTATGGTTCAAAATAGTTTTGATATTATGAGAAGAACTTTCCAACACATGATTTGGAGTTAGCTGTAGTCATCCATTATTTGAATACTTGGTGTAATTACCTCTTTGGTGTGAAATTTATGATGTTTATAGATCATAAGATCTTGAAAGATATTTTCTCATAAATTGATTTGAATATAATACAAAGAATATGGATGATGTATATCCAAATGTTTGACTTTGACTTGATGTATACATCAGGTAAAGGAAATTCAGTGGCTGATGCATTGAGCCTAAATTTGTATGTTTAGTTGTAAAAAAAGATTCAAATGAGTGAAAATTGATGTTATTCCTAGACAACATGATTTTGGAATGTGAATACTAAGGTAATTTTTCAGTTTTATTTCTTTTTTCATATATTAATGATTAGGTGAAGATGGTCAAAGTGGCACAAATTTCTGATTTAGAATGTGTTTTGATGTGTTAAAAACTCAATGGTGGGGAGACCATTGAGGGATGTAAGATGGATGAAATTTCTGTGTTATGGTTCAAAAATCAGATGGTTTTACCTATGTATTGTTAGGAACCACATCTTCATGCTTACCACTATTCAAGATGGGATATTCATCCAGGAATACATAAGATTTACAAGGCATTAAAAGCCTATTTTTTGTGGATCAATGTGAAAAAATGTTGGAAAATTTTGTTTCAAGGTGATTAATTGGTTAGTAAGTTAAGGTAGAGAATCGGTGACCAGCATGTATATTATATTGTTTACCCATCATTGTTTTGGAAATAGGAGTATATAGCTTTGGATTTTAAAATTTTCCTCTAAATAATTTTTATGAAACATGATTCCATAAGGGTGATGGTGGATTGGCTCATGAAGTCGGATTATTTCATTCCTATTTTTGACTCTCCTATGGTGGAGAACATTTCATAAAATATATATTCGGGAAGTTATAAAGAGGCATGGTATAACAGTTTTAATCATCTCGAATAGATATCTGAGGTTCACATCTTATTTCTAGAAATTCTATTAGAAATACTTTAGGCTCATCTAACCATGAGTATGGATTATCATCCTAAAATGTGTGGTCATTATAAAATGGTGATACAAACATTGGAATACATGTTGCGGGCTTGTATAATGGATTTTGGTGGATCTTGAGAATAGCACTCTCCACTAGTGAATTTCTCATATAACAACAGTTATCAGGACTTAATACAAATTTGTCTATTTGAAGTATTGTATAGGAATCCTTGTTTTTGTCCACTTTTTATGTTTAGAAACAGGTGATCCTTCCCTAATTGAGTCAATACTTGTCTAAGAAACAATGGAGAAGATTCATTTGATCCGGAAACAGATGGAAATAGTGCAGATTTGTCAGAAATCAAATGTGTATCATCATCTATGGTCATTATCATTCGTAGTGAGTGATCGGGTGTTCTTGGATATCTCTCCAAGGATTAGAAATCAATGTTTTAGGAAATATGTCAAGATATATCTTTGTGCATTGGTCCTTTTAAGATTTTGGAATGGGTGGGTGAGGTGGCATATAGTTTGGAATTTCCACCATGGTTCAGTGTGGGGCATAATGTGTTGCATGTATTCTAGTTGGAAAGGTATTATCCTAATCCTGACCATGTAACAAAATGGGATCATGTTGACCTAGATCTGCATTCTTCGTTGATACACAAGCTAGTGAGGATTGTGGATATATAAGAGAAAGTCTTGCCTGGGAAAAGGATCAGTCTAGTGTGGGTTTTCTAGAAACAAGATCAAATCTAGGAAGAGACTTAGAAACATGAGATGGAAATTAAAGAGCAATGTCAGAAACTCTTTAATATAAATGTAGTTTTTATACTTTATTAAGAAGTAAAGACCAATTATGGGGAGAATATAGAACCCTAAATTTGAGTTAATTAACCCTTATTTAATGTATTTTAAGTATATAAAGTGTTGGGGTTAATATTGGGAGTGTTTGGAGAAATATTAAAGTGTTTTGGGGGAATTTATACAAGTGAACTATTGGTACACAATTTTGAAAAATCGTGCAACAGCTACAAGAAACCATGCACAGTTAGACAAAGGTAAAGGGGAAGGTGCAGAGTCTATGCATAGTTTGAACAAAATGTGAGAAGCCTAGAAGAAATCACACTATGTTGTATAGTGTGATTTGGCATGGATGGTACATTATTTTGAAACCATTCAAGCCAATCGTGTGAGGTTCAACCCTTGAGTTAGTTTCTAATGCACGGTTAGTTCACGTTTTTCCTAACTGTGTGACTATCCATGCATGGGTTAAAATTGATATCCTAAAATTGTGGATCTCGCTCATTTTATAATATAACACCCAATATTTCCTCCTATGTGGCCCTAAATCAATATTCTCACTTCCCAAAGGTCAAGTAAGGCTCTCCCATTATTTTGAAGGTGATATAAAGGTTTCCATGGGTTATTTGAAGCCATATTCGTAAGGTAAGGCTTCATTCTTGGTCGTTCTTGATGTGTTTCTTAGATATAATTCACCTTATCTCTGGGATTATTAGATATACACATCTTTTCGGTAGATATAAGGTGTTGGATTTCAAATATGATTATATTTCTGTTGAATTTTGATAGGGGAAGATACATAAGGCATTTCATAGAGATTCAACACGGTTTTGTGACATTTTTCATGTTGTTTTTCATTTTAAACAAAACTATCAGGGTGGGTGGATTCAATCTCAACACCTATTGATAGAAATGATTGGATTAGTTTAAAATTAGTTTAATTGATTCATTTTGATGGTGAAATTTTGGTTTAAATCAGGCTATAAGTCCTCTTTACTGACAATTTATAGTTTCTAGTGAAATTGTGGAATCGTGGTAATTGGTTGTGAGAAGGCTTTGATTCTTGATTTTAAAATTTTTATTTTAAAATATAGATTTTCTTGATTTTTGAAATGGTTTTTGGAATGGTTTTCAATAAAAAGGAAGTTTTAGTGAAATGGTTTGAAATGGTTTGGTTGAAATGGTTTTGGCATACATGGTTTTTGTGTGAGTTCATGTTTGGTGTGCCCCTTAATAAGGGATGTGTACTAGTGGGGTACAAGTTACATGACCTAGGATTGGGGATGTGTGTCAATGGGACTCAAGTTTATTGAATGAAAGACCCCTCATGAGTATGGAACTATAAAAGAAGCATGCATGTGTGGGTTTTTATGTAAACCATGGAATGGGTAATCAAAAATATAATGTTAAATGATTTAAACAATTGTTTATATGATTTCCTTAGAAAACTATTTACTTTAGCTTTTTTTATATATTGATAGAAATTATATTAGAAATTGATTTATATAAACTATTTTATATAAATAGTCTAACATTTTCTATCCTAATGGAATGAATATGGAATTCATTGGGGAAAACCTATTGAATTTTATTACTCTCCCCAACATTGGAACTTTGATGTTTTTCCAGATATCATCTATCAGTATACAGAAAAAGGTAAAGTATCACACATAATTAGTACTACCTCATGATACTTGGGATATTTGGTGATGTTGAAGCTTGGATAATTTGGATCATTGGAGACATGTGTTATTAGTTTATCTTCTGCTATTCACATTGATGAAGTTTTGTCTTCTATTGTGGCACTCTTTGGTTAGTTTGATATAAATGAAATATTTTTAGTTGTATTTAAATTTTATCATTCATCATGTAGTGTTTTATTTGGTTATGTTTTTATTTTTGGTTGGTTGTTTATCTTAAAATAGAAAATCATCCCCCGAATTTAAATGAATCCCTTGGTATTTATTATAATCCTTTGGTGTCTTGAGGATGTAGCTTAAGGCTAAGTAACCTTCCACTTATTTCTTAATCCAATGACAAGGGTTGGGATGTTACATTAATATTTATCTATGAAATATTATAAAAGATATATTTTGTATAAAATCATCAATAAAAATAATAATTGGTTAATCAAAGAAAATACTGAGAAAAATATGTATAATTTGGTTTTTATCAATGATAGTGTCAATGTAATTTCGAAGTAAATTCTATTTTTTTATTTTAATTTATATCATATATATCTACCAATATGTACATCATGTAATTGAGATTTATAACCAATGAAATGGGTTAAATCATTGGTTGAGGCCCAATATGAACTTTCCCCCTTTCTTCTCCATTTCTAAACACCTTGCCTACATTTTCAGTCATTATAAGGAAGATTTTGGTGATCAATAAATCAGTGATGATGAAAAAGAGATATATGAGAGATAATTAAAGTAAATAATGATACATGAGTATTAATACTTTTGAAAAACGCTTATTATTTAGTGTTACATCCTTTTTAGTTGAATATTATCATCTAATTTTCCACTTCAATGTCCTATAATCAATGATGGATGAATTTATTAATAGAGAAATAAGGTAGATCAAAATTCTTATAAAAATGTTAAATATGATTTTAAAGGAAATATATCTTCAATACCAAACACTCTTACATCATTAAAAATTATTTTATATTTCTTAGGTGCCTCTATGATAATGTATATTGAGTGTAATTATCTTCTATAAATAAATACACTCATTGGATAGACCTCTACTTCTCAATGATATATCAATAATTGTCTCATCACATCTGTCTTATATGATTGGTATAACCATGAGTACACCATTTCACAATAGTATTTTAATGACCCTGACTCTAGTATCCTAGAGATGGTGGTTACTTTATTACAATGGCATAATATACAAGGAATCGCATACCAAAGGACCAAACTGATAAGTATTTTTGGAAAACTAGATACATATTTGAACCTCACATTACAATTTAAAATATAAAATACAACATAGTGAATCCTTTAAGAACACTGTTATTCTCTTAGATTAACCTTGTTTATCAATCATAAGAAAATTATTTACATCCTAGGGAAAAATAAAACAAAATAAAGGGGCAATATAAAATGCTCAATAATGGTATGTATATAGAAAAAACCATCATAAATTAACCATAATAATTATTGAAAGTAAATAACTGAAACACAAGCCATTTAATCAATAATTTGAGAATAATATGGCTAGAATAAAATATTATCAAATTATTCCATGTGAATAATCACATGAGATATAAAACTTAACCATAGATATTTTACTAATTGAATAATCACATAGAAATCAATAACTAATCTCATGATTATAGAATGAATAATTTTAGAAAATGAAAACTTACCTTCAAGACCTTGTCCAAGACATCTGAAAATAAATGGTTAAGGCCTTATCAAAAACTGAATCTGGTTTTTCTCATGAGACCCATCGATGCATCGAGGGGTAATAATCAACCCTATATGTCATATACTAATTCAAATTCATTCCTCACATGAATAAGTAATACAACTGAATCATCATTCCTTAACAAATAAATAACTATTCTTATTATAATAACTAGTCATATAGAAGATCAATACTTCCCCAGTAAAACTAATCATAAATCATTCAATGGAATATAATGAATGGTATCATTTGATTACATCCCAAAAATAATATTAAAAAATTAATGTCTGCATAGAGGAAAATAAATAAAAGATATAATTTGAATATTTTCTTGGAGAAATACCCTTTTTCACATTTAAAATCACTTATTTTTAAAACACCATAATATTTCAAAATAAAAAATTTTATTTGAAAATAACATTGTAAAATTGTAATGTACGATTAAAAACATTAATTAATAGTTATTTTATAAGAATCTACTCATTCTAGGTAAGTTTAAAAAATTCCGTCATATCGTTTTTTCAAAAAAACACTCAAATAACCTTATTTAGAAGACAAAAAATATAGCTTTCAAACCATTTTGTAAATAATTAAAACACAAGTAAAAATTACTTAAAAATTTAATAAAATAATATTAAAAATAATTTTGGAAATAATTTTATAAAATATGGGAAAGAAAGAAAATGATATTTTTAAGGGAAACATTAAAAATATTATTTTTTAAAAGAAATTACTTCATAAATATCATATCATTAAGTGATAATTAATGTAATAAACTGAATGTGTTTATTGTCTATAAATCAAAATAAAACAACTATAAATAAAACAAAATATATTAAAAATAAATTTAATAAAATATATTAGAGTTACAAAATCAAGGAAGTATAAGTTTATCCAAAAGAATAGAAATTGGGTTATGAATTATCCTACCACTTTGTAATCAGTAGAATTGTATGCCCTTTAAAAGTAATAATTATCAAATGAAACATTGAATACCATGAATATAATGAGATTCATGATATTATATATCAATTTTAAGTATATACACCACACACAATAAATAAGTGGTTAATAAGTCATATAACTCACATAAGTAAAAGTAAGATTAGAAACCCTTACCACACACATCCCCTTAGTTTTGTGTAGTTTAACCTCCTATATAAATGTATCGATAATAGTATTAATTCACTAAAAACCATATTGATATTTATAATAAATTATATTATAATTTTATGACATTTATCCATCCATTAGTTAATAATATTCTATTATTGTCACTGTTTTTGGTGCATTCGTTTCATGGTTTTATGGTTGGTTCACTTGCGTATATTTATGGATTTTCCTATCAAATGGAAATAAATCTCCACTAAGGAAATGAAATGGTATTAATGGAGTAAAATAATTTCAAATGGTCACAAATATCATTTTTATTTCTTAAATTATGATGATTCATTTGATAAAATTTTAATGATAAATGTTTATTTTAATTTCTCTTTTCTTTAGACCATCACGAACTAGTTTCATTTTATTTAATATTACGTCAAAATATTGGTTCCAGGACATTAAATAGGTTATAATATGTCTATTAAAATATTATTTAACCATAATAACACTTTTATGACAATCCATGAATATGTTAATTGAAAATTAAAAATCATTATCCACGAAGATGCTTAACCTCCATAATTTGGATAATGGTTTCGTTTTTTTATTTTGAATAAGAGGAGGTAATAAAAGGAATGGATATAATATATTCATTTAGAAACAAAAAAATACATTATATAAATGATAGTATATTTATTATGTTTTATGGTTGAATTAGGTGGATAGAATGTTGAAAAATAAATGAAATGAAGAGAGGTTGTTTGATAAAGTTACCTCTTGAATATCACCTCCTTGAAGGACCCATTAAGGAACATAGAATTAGTCCTTGGGTGAGACAAAAAGAAATAACACATTGTTATAGGTTTTGGCATAGGGTTTGGTTGATATTTCAAATTCTTAAATGATTTTTAAGGATAAATATACTAGTGAGGGTTGGTATTTATACTTGAAGAGGGGTAGTTTAAAGTGATTAAATAATGAATATTTTTAATTTAAATCCAATCACATTTTGGTGTAATTAATTCCAATGAAATAGATTGCTAATTACTGTTTTAAATTATTTTTATGGTCTATAAACACATCAAACACCAATTTAATTTTGTATTTTTGAGGTATTTTTATCTCTTTTCTTTTAACTTTAACCAGATGCATTATTTTACCTATACTACGGAAAATCCTTATTTTTTGTGATAAATTTTTTATTCCTAAAAATAAAAAAGAACTTATAACCTAATTTGGAACTCCTAAATCCAAATATGGAAATCAATTTTTTTGATTCAATTTATAAAAGTGATTCAAATAAATTCTAAATATGTTTTTCTTATAACTCATAAAAATAGTTTATTTTTAAGGTTAAAATAATGGTTTAAAAAATCAGTAAGCATGTGTTTATTAATGTAACACATTATATATTATTTCATTAAAAAAATAAATTTTTATAAATAATATGGTTTAATCATGATAATATAATAATTAGTTTATAATATTTATAGAATTTCGTAAAAACTGTATTTTCAATTTTTAACACAAAAGTCAACTTTTTTAGAAAATTTTCAAAAATAAGCTAAGATATTTTTGATGTGATTATTCCAAAAATGAATTATTTTTTGAAAAAAAAATTAGAAATTATTTATATTTATTTTATCAAAGAAATAAATAAATATAACTTTTTTAAGAAAAAAATTATTTGAAGAATATAATAACGTTGCTAAAAATTATGTGTTCATTTCCTAAGAATAATTTAATTTATATTGAATATGAACTTAATATTTATTTGATAATACAATTAATCCTATCCACACCCTCCAATTTAATTTATTTTTTATAATAGTCATGTTAAAATAATAATATTTTGGAGTTTATTTAATCTCAGTGTTTTACGCAATGCAAGATATCGAACATAATATTTTATTAAAATCTTGGGGTGTTATAAGTATGGATGATGTTTTTGTAGATATATATCATTTCATGATATATCCACCAAAAATCATGATTGATCCCTAGTTTTTGGATTTTTTTTAGATTCCTCTCTGATATATATCTTATAAATCGTGAGTTAAATTTGGGAGATCAGTTGAGTATTAATATTTAAGTCCTTTTTTCATCCCTAAAATATATGGAATTTGAAATATATATATTTTGGAATTTAATATATTTTGCTTAAATGATAATAATATTTGAGAAATATAGAATACCATGTTGTGATAATTTTCTTTAATGGGATAAACATCAAATCCAAATTTCAAATCTATCTTCTCTATTAATATTTGAAAAGTATACTTCTAAATTGAAGAGTTCCCATGAGAATTAAGGTATGGTTTTAATATGTAATAATATCTATTATAGAACTATTGAAGTGTGATATATCATATCCTTTAATATATACCTACATAAAAAATTCATGGGGTCTCATTATAGGGTAAGGTTGACACTATAATCCTCAGTTCAAGATCCTCATTGTCTAATGCCTAAGTCTGTGACATGATTCCTTATGTAAGAGTAAACTATTATTCTTATTCACTAAATTTGGGGGTAAACACATCATTATAGTGTAATTTATCAGTGACTATTTTCGATAACCTCTATCAAATCTCAATTACAAGATAACATTGGGGCATTACACCCTGATTTACTTCAATATGATATTCTATTGAATTCCAGTATGTAAAATTTTTCTCTTCTTTTTTAATATTATTCATCCATTTTACACTCAAGTTTCACTCTATAATTAAATACTTTTCTTTATCATCCAATTGATAGGAATGTGATATTCTATGTTTCATATCAATAAAAATGATATTTCCTTAAGATTATTACAATACATAGCTAAAAACATATGTATATATATATATATATGAAAAGTACTATTATGTCATAAAATATTTATCATGGTATAGAATCCATATCCGACATAATTTTAAGGTTCATGTTACCACACCAATGTTTTGAATTGTATTTATAAGAGATCTATATCCATTTGTGAGCATGAAATCTTATAGCCAATAGAAATTTCCTTAATCATCACATGGAGTTAGAAGATCTATCGTCTTCTTCATATTCGATATGATTCTGTATCCTCTAATATTTCTTAATGATCCAATCAAGGAATATATTATTTTATTAAATTACATCTAAAATAGATCCATATATTAATATAATAAACTTTTACATGATATAACCAATGAAGATGATAAATTCTAACATCATATTCGATCATTATTGAAAAAATTAAAACTTTTTTTATAGTAATATCTTGGTTGATACTAAAATCAAAAATGTACTTCTAATAAGAAAAATCATAACATTATATTGATTATCCTCTTCTTATTATGATTTCCTTGAATATTTATATTCAGTAAAAATATATATAATGATATAAAGATGTACAAAGATCTTGTTAAACACATCAATATCCTCAATGAATTCCAAAAATAACATGATTGAATATTGATAGTATTTTTTTAATAATAATATAACATGACAGAAAAATTTAGTCATGGACTTCAACTTCAAGACTCACAAGGGAAAATAAATCTATGTATATTTCTATATGATTATTAAAATTATCTCAAGAATGGGATTTCATTTAAGTGAGTATTGATAAACATACAAATACATGAATTTTATGAATATTCATGACATACATTATATTAATGACTAGATAGGACTCTGTAAATAAAAATTAGTTAAGATCTATGGTATTATTGCAATTTTTATATCATATTGGGAAATTTGGTTTATCTTGATATTTTAGAAATGGTTCTGTAGTTCATTAGGAACATAAATAAAATTTATAATATATTGTCATCTAGAGAGTGATGGTAAAAAAATGTATAGGTTTTTTAATATATATTTATATAATAATAAAGTTTTCTACTAAGTCTAATTTTTATTTTGCTTAGAATTTAACTAGTGATTGAGTTTTATTATATATATATGTGAACTCATTTTAATTAAATTTTTTCTTCAAACAGTTAAATCGAACACCAAAAAAATTTAAGGAAATAAAAACTATTGAAAAAAATGGTTGACATTTTAATTTCATCATTAATGGTTCATCAGTTTAAGAAACAAAATTCATCATTATGTATAGAATAATGGGTTTCCCCTTAGATAAAATTTTAAAAGCTTTATTTATTGTTTAACTTTTTAAAAATTATGGATGGGTTTTAATTATATATTATAATATACAATAATTATTATCTTAGTATTAAAATTTTCATATATATTCATATTTTTATGTTTTTGTGATTGACACATGAGACCTAAGGAATTTTATATGGACTAAGTCATCTAGTAGAGGTATTTCATTAGAGTTTGAAGATTTTTTGCAATATTTAATAACATTCACTACTCTAAATTCAAATATATGTTAGTTAAATGTTGTTAGATCCTTGAATATTTTATTATTATCTATTTTCATTTGAATAAATGAAATTATTATATGAGTAAAAAATTTATAATGTAATTATATTGAAATTTCTTCATTGTAAATACTTAAATTATTCTTATAGAGACGTTAGATAGTCCCGATCTTCCCTCATTATTTTGAACCCCTAATATTAAAAATTGTGATTAATGGTTTATATATTTGAATTCATTGAATAAATATGTATCCAATAATATAATGTTTATTAAATTTAGATTTATGATTTATTGATATCTAATAGATATGTTTTGATCCTCTATTTGATTAAATTATGAATAACTTTAATAAGAAAATAATTTATTATCAAATGATATAGAAATATCTAACATTTGATAAGATGAATATAACTAACATAAGAATTTAATGATATAATTTAGGGACATAATGTTATTTAATAGATATTTTTCCTTAATCTTTATTTCTTATTTTTCATTTAGTGACTTGGTTGATCTATTGCACAAAACATATATTTCTATGATACTCATGTTAATATGAACCTATTGTATAAATTTAGTTGAAATATAATATCTCTTTAACTTTTTTCCTACACACAATGATATATAGAAGCAGTAGAAAATAGTGGCAGTAGTATACGGTGGAAGTATAGTAGTGTGATTTTAGCCATTCAATAAAATGATCAAATTATACAGATTATGCCATATCATACATAGTAGGTGGGACCTGGGGGAAAAGAATAATTCATTAGGGACTACCCAGTCATTGGTATTGGATGGAGAAAATCGAGGTTATGTTGGCCACATATGAAACATCATCCACTTAGATCAAGGAAATCCCATAAAATTGATAGGATGATATCCCATTTTTATACATATCTATGTAGAAAGAATATCATCTTGAACTAGACTAGTATATTGAGGGATTTATAATTATAAAATGAATATATGGGTTAATTCATTTATATTTTGACTATTCATATGACCTATGACATAGTATTACATTATCTCAAGAACAAATCACCATACGCAAGATCCTTTTAACTAATGGAAATTATTGGATAATAACTCATGGGGACTAGACCCTAAATAACATGGTATGAAATGATAAATAAATTACAAAAACATCTATATCATAGAATATAATTAGAGTACTACTTATATAGTTATAGATAAATACGTAACCTGAAGAATTGTGTGTTCCATGAGATAAAAATGTTATCTATGTAGGTCATATTGTTATACATATCCATGAATGATCACCTAATATGCCAATAATATATATTATAGAATCAAAAATAAAATAATAAAATAAGTAAATATATCCTCCATCCCTTAGCCCTACCATGGATATATCTCCAAACCTCAGTCAACCCCCTATATCTTACTCACTATTATAAAGCACTCTTTTTTGACATATATATACAAACAATAGGTCTATATATCCACCATGTTGGACATGCAAGGTGAAATTATAAAACATAACGGATACATCTAGTGGTTCCACTATTAAAAACCTACATAAATTTTCATGCATGTACTATATTAATTGAGCATCATAAGAACCCTATGTATAAAATAGGTCATGTCGTCATCTATGTACGAAACTACCCTAACAATCGACACATACCAACCTCAACCAATTATAAAATGTGTGATAAATATTCCAATAGTTTTAATAAATCATATAATTGTTGGTTCAACTTCTCTTCTACAAAAAGGATTATATACAACACTCGCCCTCATGTTGGAGTAACATTCAACTAGTATACACTCAGATGTGTTGAGAAAACTGGTTATAGTAACACCTCATAATTTGTGATCATTGATATTGAGGATCAATTAACACCATGGACAACTTTATTGTGAGTATTTTCGTTAAAAATAAGGTAATATAAATATTATAAAAAAACAATTATGATAACATTGATCAAAATACAATCCAGTAATGAAATCTAGTAATGTATAATTGGTTGAAAAATGTATAGTCTAGGTATTTGAGTTTCATATAACTAACTATACAAGTATATTCTCAGTGGAAAATAATTTTTTAAATCAGGAGGGGAGTACATCATGATATACAAAGATTACGGGTTGGAAATCAATCTTATCCTTATTGTATTAGCCAAATATCTCAGGAGGGTGATGTCTTGTGTTTTAGGTATCATATCAAAATTTAATAGTTTGGTGATGAATCATGCCTCGGTTTGCTTATCATTATTTCCTAAGTGGTTAATACATCTAATTATTTGTGTCATATCACTACAATGTATATGGGTTACTCATCCCATTCAAGAAATTTTATGAGATATGAATTCTAACATGGGTATCAAAAGCCACTAATGTGGGTAGTCATGCATCTAGTCAGAGGTAACCATAAAAATTTCAAATGGACACATCATCTCCACTATATTAGAAATTATTATATAAGAATTCAAATATTCTCTTTTATCTACTAGGTAATACATCCACAACATGAAAATCAAATGAAAAGAATAATCATCACAACCCTAATCATGGGTGTTTCTCATCCTGATTCCTAGACATATTGTAATGGCCAATACCTTATGACATGTAACATTGTGGGAAATATGGTGATTGAGGTGTCTAGGGAAATTCTAGAGGTGTTTGGGGAAGTAAGGGAGGGGTTTTGAGGTGTTTTGGTGGAAAAGTGAATGATTTATAGGATTATGGTATATCATATTAGTAGATCTCCAATAATAGATCATCAAGGAAGTAGATAATCAATGATATATATCTAGAAATAAATCACCAATACTAGACCATCCTAGAGGTAGATCACCAACGGTGGATATCTATAGGTATATCACCTACAGTATATCATCCTTGCAGTATATTTCCAATTTTAGATCATCTTAGTGGTATATCACCAATAATATATCTCTGGTGGTAGATTACCAATGGTAGATCATCCGGGTGGTAGACCACCAATGGTAGATCTCTGGTGGTAGATCACCAACGGTTAATCATCATGGAGGTTGATCATCAATAGTAGATCATCCTAGAGGAAGATCACTAATATAGATCATATTTGTGGTAGATCACCAATGGTATTTCTCTAGTGGTAGATCCTATTGTTATTTCTATTATGAATCCAGTTTTACAAAAATAATCTAGTTTTTCCCTTTTCACATCCTATTTGATGAAAAATTGTTTTATAACCATGAATAATTTATTTTAAATTTGTTTTAAAGGAGGATAATTATATCCTTTTGTTTTAAAAATTACAGATCCATTTTGATGGTCATACCGTGTTTATTTGATGATATTCTCCTAAAAAAATTAATTAAAACCTTATCTAATCCCCCTTGTTTTGGAACTATTCTTTTTCAAAATAATATTCTTCCTTCATTATTTTTTTATTAAATTCTATTTAGATAAGAGTTTTCATAGGTTTTTTACCTTGGAGTCATGGATCCCTATTGCTATTTTTGGTTCGATTTCCTCCTTAAATTTGGTTTCCTCATGTGTGTGCACAACCTTTTTCTGGTGCAGAATTTGGTGTAATGATTTTTTATTTCAAGTAGGGAATTAATTCATTTCTCGTTAATATCTATCATATAGGGAGGGGTTATCATGTTTATCTATTTTGTATCCATTTCAAACAAAATTAAAAGAGATAAATTAAATGGTTAAATTGAATAAAAGAGAAAGTGGAACATTTTTCATGATTTTGAATCATTTTTATATTTCGATAATGGATCTATCTATTTTTTTGTATCACTGAAAAACATCAGCATTCTTATTTTTAATGTTATTATAAATTATGTGATGACCATTTTGTGTTATAATCATGAAATCACTATAAATAAATAGTTAACCACTTATACTCACCTAATGAATTGGTTGAACCAAGATATATATGGCTTGTGTGAGAATACCCATAAAATTAAAGTCAAACATGATAAATCTCCTTAAATAAATATAAAAAAATTATTTATTTTATGTGAATAATTTTTTTGGCATGTGTGCATGTGTGATGTGTGGTTTTGGTTTTTAAGTATGATGGGATATGTAACTATGTGATGGGGAAATTTTCTAAGGAATTTTTTATGAAACATTTTTTGTGATTGTGGTGGTGGTGATGTGGAAATTATGGTGATGTAGTAGTTTTTGTGATATGTGGTTGGGAATGCGGAAATAGTGTTGTGTGAAATTTTTGGAATGAGTTTTAGGATTATAGTTTTGTTTTACTTTTGGTACAATCTTATTTTTATGTGTTTCAATAGATTCCCAGTAGTATTGGAATTAACATGGTTTCGTTAGTGGACAATAAATAATAAAACAAGTTGGAATAAACTATAATAGGCTTTGAGATTAAATAGTGGGTAGTCAAATGGGATATAAATAATGAATTAATTTTTTGTTTAATAAAATTGGAATATAATGTGTAATATAGAAAATTTCTCAATTTCAAATGGCTTTTGAATTTTGGAATGTGGTTCATATCTTGTTTGGTGGTGTTGTGCGTTTAGAAGTGTTATTGGTAGCTTCAGAGGTTTTGGGGTGATTTGGTGATGTTTCAATATGGTTAATTCTTAGGTTATGAACCCATAACAAGGGATAATGTATTATAATATTCTATTCTATTTATATTCATTTGATTTTCTATATTTCCCACACCCGTGTTGAGCAACATGTGTTGACACCCATATATATTCATTTATATAAATTTTTTGGGTGTTTTTCCATAATCGTGGTGGGAGGATGGATGGATGGATACTTTCTCTTCCTTACTCCCCTTTCTAGGTTATAGGGACATGTACAATATGTCATGTCCAGATGTCAAAAGTTTCACTTTCTAGATGTGATATAAGTCCCCATAATTAATCGTTATATAATCTTGAGTTATGTCAAGAATTCACATTAAGGATCTTTTTAGGTTTATAGATTTATATAATTATTCCATAACAATTACATAATAGAAACATAGAAATAAAAAGTTTAAACTTCAAATAATATCTATTTCTTCCATAACATAAAAACTTCTAAAAAGAAATATGGTTTTTTTATGTTTAATCATCATAACTTTTACTTGATTCCATACTTGAATCTATTCTACCTTAAATCGTGTGAAAACATTTAAAAACTTGGGATGAGCACATAAATATCAGTAAGGGACGTAAAAATAATGAAAAACTATTAGTTTAGTTAAAACCTGATAACCTATTCAATTTTCTGTGAGCATATGAAACAAAAAAATCACATGAATAACACTCATACATTTTTCTCAATGAAAAATACTAAAACCAATAGGAAGAAATTAAAACTCCTTTAGGTGACTTATATCTTCATACACATAAAACCACTTAAAAAACCTTCCAATTGGAATAACCATAAGATTTACTTGCAAATTAGAGATCTATAATGGGGATCATCCTTCGTATAAGCTATATCGGGCTCACTCGTGAGCTAAAATGGGGATCAAACCTATGTATAAGATATGTTGGCCTCACTCGTGAGCTATAATGGGGCTCAACCCTTCTTCTAATATATATTGGGCTCTCTCATTTCAGATAATTCTCATGTACCATTTCATGATTAAAACACGTTCATCAAAAAAACCCTTTTTTGAAAGCTTGTTTTAATCCCAAATGAAAAACATTTCTGTATAAAAATACCACTTTCATTTAAGAAACCATGTTAAATACCAAGATACCCAAATAAAGGAATAAGGGATTTATTTTCATTTTAAAATACATTAAGTCTTATAGAGGATTCCAAATATCAAATAACGGTTACGGCGACAGAGAAGTCGTTACCGCCGTATAAGTTAGAAAAACATTCCTTTTTTAATTTTGTAAAGAATGTAAAATTCTTAGGAAAAAATATTCCTTTTGAAAAATTTTAATGAAATTAAATATTTACATAAAATTACCTATATATTCCTTTTATACCCATATAAATAAATATGTAATTAAATATCACAAAGAAAAATATTTGATAATTAAATATTGAAATGTTCCAGGTGTCCCATACCACATTGAACATTTAAATATTCATCTTCATGGTTTAATAAATAAAATTTTATATAAAAAAATATCGATAGGAAATGTCATCGTGTCTGTATATACACCTTATAAAATAATAAAGGTGCATATTATCAATAAATTCCATAATGAAAGGAGATAGAGATGAAGTCCCTTACCCTGAGTCTCACTTGTCTCATTCATTCATTAATTTCATGAATAATATAATTAAGTTAATTTATAATTTATTTATAACCTTTAATGTTTTATTATTCATTTTATATCACTTATTACCATTTTATAGAAATTAGTTACTTATTTGAGTTCATATCGGATGCTTTTTTGATGTTCAGTATTTGAGTTAAAAATGAACTTGTTTTCATGAAAATTATCCATGTGGTCGTAAGTAAATTATCTAAAAAATATTATTCATGATATAATTTCATATATATAAATTATATATGTATTTTATAACAGTTCATAATAATTGGAGATAAGAAATAAAATGCACCGTTCATGGAGATGGTAGGTCGTACGTAAGCATGAACACTACATTTATTTATTTTTCATATTAATGAAATGAAAACTAAAAAATTTATAGGTATATTATAATTATAGTATAATATATATACATATATATATATTATATGTTACATAAGTTAATTAACTATATACTTTATATGTTCCATATATGGCATGAACGAATCATGTCACTTTGAGGGGGTTATAGTCCACACTTCCTCAGATGAAATTATTGTATTTACACATTATGGAAAGCATAAAGGTATGTTGTAAATAAAAATTACAGAAGCATAGAAAAAATATAAATATAATATATATATAATAAATAAATATATTTCTATCATAACTTCCACCATGAGAGGTGTTAGGAGAAAATTTAACAATCATCGTTTCGTGAGGCAGTAGTTCGTCGTACATAGAAACAATATGTTTGTATCAATTAAGTGGAGGTGTGTGTAAGTGTAGTTATAATCCTTATAATAAAAACATTATATTATACTTAGGATACTAGTTTTGTTATTTAATAATAGATTAAGAAGATCATAGTTAGTGGAGAATGAAAATAAATGAAAGGAGGTTGAGAGAAGATGCTACATCAAAATTGGGTAACATCTTTTGATTTGATCCAAAAGGCATTCTTTAATTTCTTTTTGGACATAATAAGGCTCCTATGATGAATTTAGGGATTTGGGGAGCTTATTTAAGAATAATTTGGTTTATACAAGCGAATTTATAGGTGTGTGTAAGTGGGTAGATGTTGTGGCCTTTTATAAGAGGAAGGAGGGGCACTTTAGGAAAGTCTTGAAATATTATGTTATTATAAATTGATTTTAGAATTCTAATAGATCCAAAGTGATATATTTCTAGGATAATATTATTATGGGTCTAAATAATCTCAAGAAATATTATTTATACAAGTTTATGTCACAAAATTAACCTTATATTTTAGCTTTAACCCTTACTTAAAAACATTAACTCTTATCATGTCTTCTTGTATTTTCATAATATATGGTTTTTATAGTTACTATAAAATATCAGGATAACCAAAAGTGGATCACTAATTAAATTTTTATCTTTATATTTTTCATTTATCCAAATAATATATTTTTTATGCTATTATATCATTTAATAAAATAGTATTTTTTTTAAACACACATTTATATAAATTTTGACACTATTTAGAAATTGATATTTGTTAAAGTCATAACAACTTTATTCCTTCAAACCAAAGTAATTAACCCATCCATCACATGTCAATTTCATAAAAAATTATTGTATAGTATTAAAATTTTTAAATTACATCTATTTTAAAATTTATAATATCATTTATTAGAATATTTCATTAATAAGGTAATTATTTCATCATCATTGTGTCATAAATATATTTATTTATTTAATATCTAAAAATATAAATAAAATAAAATAATGTAGTAAATATTATTATATCTATAATTACTATTTATATCCAAATAGATAATTTATATAAACCAAATTAAATTTTTTTTAGTTAGGAGATACATGATTATGTTATATTTCCCTTTTCTTTAAATTAAATATTATAAAAGGTTATTATCACACCCAAGTAGCTCCATGGGGTCCTAAATTTGACCCAAGGGTTTTCATGGTCGTAAATATCTCATAAAATAGGATTATTAAATGTGTTGGGGTAGTTTTTTATTATTATAATATTATATTTTGACCTTTATTTACCTGATTTACCCTTTAACCATGGTAAATAAAAATAATTACTAAAGATACTATTCGTAAAGTACAAAAACAAAAGGAACCTATTTATATAAATTTGAACTTCTAATTACAAATATGGAATCAACATTTCTAAATTCAAAACCCATAATTGGGAGAAATTAATTTATAATTTATTCCAGTTGTGAAAACCAGAAAATGGTTTTTAAGAAGTAAAAACTATCAAAAGATTGACATGTATTTATGTCGAATTAAAATGTGAAATTAATTCTAATGAACATCATTAGATTAAATGATAAAAAATTAATCTAATTAAACATTAAAAACAATTAAAAGGAAAATCTAACTATATAAATAATTTAGATCAAATGGTAGTTTTGAATTAAAATGCAATATTTTTCACTATTCATAAAAATATGGATTTTATCAGAAAAATACCAATAATTTCAACCAAAGTAAATTTTTCTGTCCCTATTCTAAAAAATAAGTTTATTTTATCAAATATAACATATAATAGTATCAAAATATTATTTTAAATAGGGTTCTCCAACAATAGAGGTAAAACAACCTTTTAAAAATATTAGAGTATTTTATGCTTACAATTGGATTCATTCTCATACTAAGCCTCTAAAATTAATTGAATAAATTCAAAAACATTTAAAAAAATAAAATTATAATATAGGTAATTATTTTCATTCTCATCAATACAAAATCTAGGCATTAACTACCATTTAAAATAATTATATTATTTTTCTATTATTTTTCGGTATAACTTAGTATTGTGTGCAACATAAGATTTTAGAAAAACTTGTTGTTGTGTGTCGGGAATGTTGTTATAAATAGTGTCCCCTTTAAACTAAAATTAATATTAAATTCAAAAATATTAAAATATATGAAAATGTATTGTTCTATAAATACCTTTGATGTTACATGTGATGTGATGAGACGTGATGGACCAAGTGTCATTGGGATAGATGTGATGAGATGGATAATGGTGTGGGTCATACATTGTATAGGGAATGAGTTTGATGTCCTTCATGATTATTATACTCTACTACACTAGTTATGAGATGTGGTGTGATGTGATGGCCCAGATTTCTAAAGGCAAGATGAGATGTGATGTGTTGTGAAGTTATGTGGAAGCTGTGGGAGCACTATGATGTTCGTCATTGGGGTTTCAAGGTGGAAAATCAATGGGAAATAGGTGTGGGTTCCATTTATTGATATGCTTCTTATTATGTTATTATAATTGTATGCGTGATTGTTTGAGAGGTCCTTGGTGAGGATGGTGTTGGTTAGTATACCTGTATAAGTGATGTTTGGTACTACTATTTTATCTTGGGTATATTTGTGTGGCATATTTTGGTGTTCATGAGAGACTTTGGTTTTCTTATTTTGTATACTTTTATGATCACCCTATATATATATAAATATTTTCATGTCTTTAGGAGGACTACATGGATAGTGTTAGGCATTACTAGCTCATATATTTGGATTTTTTCTATGTCGTTACTTTATATTTACTTTTGGGAATTTTAATTTGAACAATTTTATATGTATCAGTTTTATTTATACAATAATTATGGGAATGTTTCTGGATTAATTTATAATATTTCATAGAGTTTATTATGGTTGATTCATATTATCTCTAGATCTTATATTATTGTAGTTGGTGATTCCTCCCATTTTATGATATTTATATACCCTCGGAGTTAGTCGCTAACTCGAGGCCTATAAGAGGAGGGATTCAAGGGTCATTATCTCTCTTTATTAATTGTGGTATCTTTTTTTGGAGGGGTCATGACACATCTACTATAACCCACCACACATCACGTGTCTCATATTTTAGTGTACTTACCATCTAATCCATCTAGTCGTAACTAAAAATATCCTTTCCTAGGGTCATAATGTAGATCTATAAACACTAATGACATAGAAGTATACCCCTTTAGAGGTAATTGTGTAATTTTCTTGATATACTATTTTGGCCCTATGAAATTAATTCCTAAGTCATCTCTCACATTACATCATAGCCTTATGGTTCAATTCTAACTCATCAGATTCACTAAACCATAGTATGAAATGATCCATGTGAATCAACTCACAAATCCACCAATAATGGATCTCCTTTTCAAACAAATCCAACACCTAAATGGTATTTCTTGATTAAAATTTTTCCATGTTGAATGTTATCCCCCTTGGATAACATAATTCGAATATGAATGCTCATGAAACACTGATTGGATTTATCTTATCCAATAATGCTCGATGATGAATTAAATTACCTCATATGATACCTCACTAGTCCACTTGAATAATTTTTAAATTATAGGCACAGTAATTCATGTCTCTATCCATTTAACTTTACCTCTCCATCTATACAAAGTCACAAAATTTCTAAACTATCAATAGATTTTATGTATGATTTCCAACACTTCCCTAATTTGATGTACAATACCCCATTTAAAATATGTGATCCCATATGTTATCAATCATGTGTATAACACCAACCTACCCCCACATTCATGACAAATAATACCTGAAATTCCATATAAAAGTGATAAGATATGAGAACACTAGTCAATGTTATGGATTAAAAAACTTTTCCTTTGATGCCTAACCATTCTTAGATGACCACAATAAGCATCACTAAGTTAATATCTCAACAAAATTTTATTAAATTATTTATAAATAATTAATATCTAACATTATATTATATCCATAATGATTTTAATCAACTATAATAGGGGTATAAATCATTTCACTAGCTATTCTCTCAATAACCCATACATCAAGAATTATATTTCATTTTAATAACTCCCAACCCTTCCATGAGAAAAAAATATCAATTACTTATTCTAATTGAACCATTCATCCACCCAACATATTATAATTCCATAAATATAATTTTCATAAGAGTAATCACTACAGAAATAGGAGGAAACAAAAGGTTTTTATCCTTCCTCATCACCCTTTATATATTCATTATGAAATTACCATTGTTTCAACATAATTTTTTCATGATCTAGTGGAATAAAAATATAATCCTAAAATAGATAAGTCAAAAATTTAATGGGGACTAATGGGGGAAAATAGAAATAGTGATTGATGGAAACCATATTTCCTCGATCTATCATTATAAACACATTCATATTGACCTCCAATAATAAGGAATCAAATGGACTCTGGTGGGAAGTAAATATAGGGTAAGGTTATTTACAATGATACCCTAATTAACCCATAATTATATAATCCTATGAGTTTTTATCCTAACATGACATCAATTCCCATCATTTTTAAAAAAACAAATAACTGGGACCACTGAGTCCCAACTGATTAAATGTTGGACACAAATGGGATTCCCTATATTCTATACACCAAAATAGTAAATAGATACACTGTCACTATGTACTTGGGGTAGATGACATAATTTCATCATACTACTATGTTAAATAGGTACCTGTTACACTAACACAGGGCTGCCAAAGCCTTCACATAGCCTTAGAACCACCACCACCGCCTTACCTTAATCACCAAAACTGCTAAGACTTCTATTGAAACATATACCTCAAGGTAAATATCTTTCATTAAATATTCAATCACCGAAATATCCATCCAAAAATTAAATTTTAAAATATACCAAGACCCATTTCTACTGGATTTGGGCTCTTATTTGTCTCCACCAACAATTGGAATTAGGTTCATTAGAAAATCCCCAGCATACCACTTATTTTTTTTCTAAGTCATCATAATGAAACTACCATGATCTATGTTGGTTAATGAGTTATGATCCACTCACTTATTATTATATATCCTAATTGTTAATTCATCCCAACATGATACCAAAGTAAATAAAGTTGTTCAATCTCTGGTCAACCCTTTCTTTAGTCCATCACATATTTCAATCATTATGTGAACTTCATGATTAAATTGAATTATTAATCAAAATATATAATAATACACATGACTTACCATATGGTACCATTTTAACTGAATATATTAGAAAATGTGATTACCTTTTCACCACAACACAGGTTACATTAACCAACTCAATTAGGATGTCCCTTCCCTAATTATAATATAGTTTTAACCAGTAATTATTGTCAAATGATATGGTAGATGCCACTAGAATTCATTAGTTTGTCACCCTTTCCAAGTGTTAATGGTCCATCATCATAATTTACAGTCTCCCACTTTAAATTATGTTCAACTCGTAAGGCACAATTCTATTGAGTAGACCATAATACACTCCTATTAAAAAATAAATTCAAAAACACAACATAGTTAAAAATTGAAACCAAATCATCCTACCAACTATTCGGGTTGTGGGATAGAAACCTGAAAATTAAAATGTTAAATATAACTCAATGAAATAAAAAAAAATGACTTTTTTAAGTCATATATACAGTATAGTAAAATTGAGTCCTGTAATCACACCATAATCATTTCTCCATGCGATGATCAAACCTGGATATTTCCCTTTCACTCAATTTATCATGAAGGATTGCATCCAAGAACAAACATAAATCCAAGACCATCAGTTATTTGATCTCACCCAACATGAAACCAACTACATTCACTGTAATTATTTTGAAACATTGATCACTCCCTTAATATATATATGGTCTTCATTTTACCTTATGATTTCCTTATCCCAATGTTATAATCATAAAACTTTTATTATTTCATCATCACCAAAATTGAATCAATCAAACTTTGATTGTTATAACATTATAGAACCATCCTAAAACCCTTTATATAAGTTCTATAACCATTTTAGATCTTAGAGATACTGTAGTATAATTACATAGATAATCTAGTGCTATAGAACCCAAGATCTAATAGATATCTCACAATATTAGTAACCACACTTACTATGATGTGACTCTATCATTTTTAAATATTGTAGACTTTACATATACCCATTTTATAGTTAGTGAATGTCATTGGATATCAACTTGTAGTTGGTGATACACTCTCAAGATTCGTCAATAAACTTAACATGCCACCTGACACATAGACATTCCACCAAATCCATCAGTCACCTAATCACCCTAAAAATTATTCCAATTGATATACCTCATAAGATCCATATAATTATTTCTATCATAACCCATTTACCATAACATAATAGTAGCATAAGGATCTCATCCATCCAATTTGGTTATATCATAATCTACTACATCAAATTGGTTAGTAGACATATGACTATTCCAAGAATATATCATGATATTTCTAACATATAATTTAGCATAATAAAATAAATTATTTTATTCTTTTCTTATTCCAAACATAGTGGATCAGGCATATTTACCATTATTCCAAAACTGATCACTACCTAGTGGGTTTATTCGTCAAGTCTACCAAAAATCCAATGAATTTTCTATAATAAGTTAGGAATATCTATGAGTCTTATACTCAAAAATGTTCTCTTTTCCTATGAGATAAATCGTTATCTACTAATCATATCATGCCTAACTAATATATAAACCCAACATCACAAGATTTATATTTAGATATATTATCACATATATTACCCATGTTTTAAGTAATACAATTATATTGGTTCCAATGTAAGAAGTTACCCATAGAACCACTATAAAAATTTGCAGCAGTTTCCATCGATGTCTATAAAATATAATTAATAAGTAGAACTATTATCTTGTAGTACCTTTATACTCAACTCAACTCATGAAAAATTATGTTATATATTATTGAAACATGTCCAAAACATATATAAACTTGATTATTTAATCTTATCGTGTCATTCATATCCCCCACATGAACCACCATATATGTTTCCTCTACTGATAACTACCTAAGTAATCCCTCATGTATTTTCTAAACCATGAATCATTCCTTATTTTTTCCTTTCCTATCCTGTGACAAAACTATCCCTACTGCCCAAATCTAAAGAAAATCCTCATTCTATATCTATTTTTCTCTCTTGACTTACCCAAAAAAATAAAACCCACCCCATGTATAAATAGGAAAAGTGACCTTTAATTTAATTAAACCATTCAACTCACACAACACTAATTTTTATCATTTCACCAAATATCATCACCTACAATTCTAGGAAACATATCAGATATAATTCATCACCCTTTCATACATCAATCTATATTCTTCTCACATTAATTTCTCAAAATTCTCTATCAACACGCTATTTTAGGGATCACATCCATCATTAAGGTATCTATATTCCAAACTACCCAATATTAAGTTTTCATCATTAAATACATGTGTATATCATAGTAAGGAGACTCTCTAGTGATGGTTATTAAATAGTTATTCATAAAATATGGTGAATAAGTTATTTTTACAGTATTCAATAACTAAATTATCTTAAATCTTATGGAATAATTTTTTTTAAGCAACACATAAGAATGAATAATATTTTCATCCAACATAAAAAGTATAATTCCTCTTTCCATATCATAAAAAAAATAAAATTAAATAAACATAATAATAATATAATATTTTTCAAAATAGAAAAAACTATAAAAATAAAAAATAATACTTCACAATCCCATGTCCTTAGAAACATAGATTTGTACCCTTACTTGAACTGTATAGCCATAAATGCGGTTTATATTTAATTTTTCTCCAATCATATCTACATATTCTATGCCAAAATTTTTAAAATAACAAAAAAAATTATCTAATGAGACTTTGTAAATTCCTTAGCTTATAACCATCTAAACAACCTGTCCTAGAGCATTACATAAACTCAATCATACATACATGTATTCAAGAAATTATTGACTAATGTTAACAGTTGTATGATAAATCATGGAGAGACCAAAACATTTTAAATATTTCCTATTGTAAGAAATAAATAACATAAAAATATATAACATAATATAAAATTAGAGTACAACATATGTAATTAGAGGGAATGGTCTATAAATAATAAATGATACCATTATAGTTTATACAGTCATTCATATCTAGAATGATTACTCAATGGATGTATCATATAATGTATATAATAAATAATGAAAATAATGAAAGTATTTATACCCAAAAAATATCCCCTGGCCTCACCTCATACATATCACAATGTTGCAACCACCCCCCCCCCCCCCCTCAAAACACTCACTGGTACTAGGGATCGTTCTCTATCCTACATGCCAAATATCAATCTATATTTCCACCAAGTTGGAAGTGAAATTATTGGGGATAATTAATTATTTGTTCATAATAGATCATTCCCTTAATAAAAAATGGTGTATATATCTATGCACAAAATAAATAAAAATTAAATCGATAAACAACATATGCATAATAGTGATCACATTGTGTGGTGTTGAAGAAAACACCTTCATGAAAAAATACCTTCTTCGGTAAATATTATAAATGGGATAGATATATCCATAATCTATTAAATTTTTTATTATATCTAAGTTGTATTCTCATCTTCCTTATGTATTTTATTCTATTAATTTCCCTAGTTTTGTACAACATCAATCTTTTCAATACATTAATGTATTGAATATGTTGGTTAATCTAATTATCAATAGTATATGATCAATATCATAAAGGATATGTAAGAATAACTCTCAATATTCACATGAATATTTTATCCATCTATCTAGAAAAATAATCCATTCCAAAAAGTCTATTATTTTACCACTAGGTAAAAAAAATCCATTCCAACGAATCCAATATGATACCATAGGGTAGTGAATCAACCATTGTGGGAAATTAGATATCATAACATTAGAAAGATAACCTTCTAAATAAGAGATGATACTCTTGTATCATAATAATTTAATACATATTATAATATAGTGATCATAGGTATGCAACACATCCCATCCTATATGTTGTATCAAAACATACTAGTATAGTGATACATCTGACTCTGATTTCCATTCTAAAATCTCATTGGTAGGTTACATTTAATATCATATTTATCATATATTTACATCATAGGTGGGTGATATATCTCGTCTTAGGTTTCATATATCTATTATGTTGGGGGATCACTCAACTCATCTTTTCCCTCATATCTCAACATGGTTTTTTGGTGATGTGGTTCATCCAAGATATCATATCTTATTATTAAAGTCAATGATATATCCCAACCAGGATTACCACTTGATTAACAAATTACATCTTCGTCTGTAATGATTTTTATGTTATTGAATAGTATAATTCATATCCTTATATGCGCCTTGAGACATAAATTTACCATGAATCATTTAATTTAAAAAAACAATAATCCAAGTCTCAATCATGGGTGATTCCCTACTCATATATTGTCCCTAATTTTTGGGTGATCACACCTTATGTATCTCATATAAAAATATTCACATTATCTAATATGATGGGATATAAATCAAAGTTATCATTACCTTGGTCGCATATTATATCCATAATATGAAACTCTACACCATGGTAACTTGAATATTAGTAGTAATGATAGACCTCCAGTTTCTAATTCCATTAATTATATCTTTTAAGTAACCTATTACATTATTATACAGAAATAACATCAATACCAAATCATCCCATTCATTAAACCCTAATAAATAATGATCCATGGAAATTCACCCTTAGAAACCACTCTTAGTGGAACCCCCTTCTTCAATTCAACCAAGGACTACTACAAAAAAAATATTTATATTTGGAATTGTTTATTAATAGAGGCCTCTAAAAAATTCCACTACATAGAAGATAACTAATTTATTATTTATTATTTCTTTTTATTTTTTATTTTTTATTTTTAAAACAAAATCCTATGAATTTATATTTAATGGACAAATTTTAACAAAAACTACTAATTTAATTACTAGCTATGATTATTTTAAATTTGATGCTAATAAAACCAAAATTTCTCTTTTATAACCATAATCTTCCTTCATATCCCTTATTTAATCTATCACATGTCCACTCATCTTACATCTCCCACAATTTTATCACCTTCATTAATATGTACCCATAATAGGTAAAAAATTCTTGGTCGTTGGATACATTGTCTTTATCTCAAAATATCATGTATTCATATTTGGTGACCTTATTTATAATTCAAATGACCTATATAACCTAATATTAAATAATTATTCACAATCTTATAGAATTGTGTCATGATTTATTAAATATTTTCTTATATAATTATGATTAATCAAGGACCATGATTTTTAATTTTTTTTTCTCAAATGTAGACTATAGATTATTTTTCAAGACAATAATAATTTTTTAGCTAGAACTCTCAAAGTCATTAGTAATGTCTAATTTATAACTTTAACCAAGAGTCCAAATTACTACATTTTAATATAAAATGTTGTTTCATTTTTCGTCATCAATTCCTAAATTATTCTCAATGGTTTCTGTTTAAAAATTCACAATATGATGTATGAAATGTATTAACATGATGAACAAAACTACTATCATATTCAAAAATATTATAATAATTATCAATTATTGATGAAAATTTTAAGAAATATTATTTGTTAAATATTAGTAGGAAAAGAGTATTAATCATGTCAAATATATTTTTAACACCACAATGAATCAAATTGAGTATATTTTTCTAACTAATTAGGAATTATAAGTGTTAATTCATTGTTTTAAGATTACGAACATTGAAATAAATGGATGTACAATCCTTGTTTTTAAATTTTTAATGAGTATGTATAATTAAAATATCAACATAATTCTCATATTTAACTTTAATAAATTAATATAAAGAGGGATCTATTAATATATAATAATACTAATTATACTATAGATGTTTTTTTACTAGGAAAATAGAAAAAAGATCAATTCCATTAAAGACAAAAATTATTAAATTTTATAGTGGATATTCTTGTATTATTTTAATATGTGTTATCTTAAATCATCATAACACTGGTGTGTTTAAATTCCAATACTCATATATCTTATGGGATAAATTTCAAAATTTGAAATTATATAAAATTTTACCAAATAAAAAAAATATATTGTGATCGAGTTAATCATATTTTATATACAAAAATTTCTAAAAACATTAATAAGTAAAAAAATCATAAAAATATTTTAATGACAATTGTTTATTTGGAGATGTTATTTCCAAAAAAAAAATTCACTATGATGGATCAATTTACTATGAATTTGAAAAACGAGGTTGAGGTTAGAGAGACATTACACTAATGATGGATATTTCATATAG
Organism: Viscum album; assembly: GCA_963277665.1. Classification (NCBI taxonomy): domain Eukaryota; kingdom Viridiplantae; phylum Streptophyta; class Magnoliopsida; order Santalales; family Viscaceae; genus Viscum; species Viscum album. Next base: position 877,749,983 of record OY728148.1, on the reverse strand, counting down.
ATAAGAATTATCATCATAATTTTTATTTATTACTATGTTTAAATTTATAAATTCATTAAATTTATTGTTAATTTCAATATGTTACTATCTTTTATTTGGTATTTTGGGAAATTTAAAGTATTTTATGAGAAAAACAGCTCAAAAAGAAGAATTTATTATTGAATTATATATATACTAAGAATATATCAAATTATTTTCATGTTATTAGATATAACTAAAATTTTATTTAATTGAGTTGGAATTATGAAAAAACCCTATTCAATTTATGAATTATAACAAATTAGAAATAATTTTGACTTTAGGTCATTCTATTGAGAAAATACATATAATTACGTTCACGTAAATAAATATCATAAAATAATATAAATACATGAAACAAAATAGTGATATTTCATATCCTTTAATTTAATTATCCAATATGATAATAAATATATGACAAAAAAGTAAAACTTGAATTTAAAAATACAAAATAAATGATTTTAAGAAAAATATTGTTGATTGGTTTTCATGTCGAGTAAGATGTTAGTAAATTTTATATTCTTAGTAGATTAAAAATATTTATCTTTATAAACTAATAATATATGATATTCCTTCATGTTTTTCAAGTATAATAATAAAAAATACAGAGTTCTGGATGATATTAAATATTTTTCTTGAGGACCATTGATGTATTATAGTATATTTTATTATTATGATATTAATGACTTCATATGTTGTACATTTTTTCTATGGAGAATTATTTAAGACTCAAAATCATAGTATCATTAAAAAATTTATATTATATGGATACTATAAAATATTTATTAGAATTATTAAAATAAATTATAGAGGTTTGTTTTCATTTAAGTTATTAAAATGAAATTTTTTTGACATTTATATTGGAATAAATAAAGATTCATCATAATTTACCTTTGTTAGCTTATCTCACTTGGTAAATTCAAGTGACTGTGATGAATATGGTCAACATATTTTTGTATTAGAATATATAATCATATATTTTTTGGATTATGGAGATGATGAATGGTATAGTTTCATAGTCCGAGTGAAACTGAGATTATTCTATAAAATGGGTGATGATGTTAATGAATTATTTTGATTAAAACCATTTCAAAAATAATATATTGTTCAATCTCCCCATGATGGCATAAAAATAAATGGTCTTATAGGGGAGAGTGATGATTTTAAAGTCTTGTTAATAGTATATGATGGTAATAATAATCATAATTATGAACTAAAAAATTTTATTTAGATTTTAAAAATTGATTTTCTAATGAATATTAATATTTAATTTAGTCTGTTTGAATTAATTTAATCTATATTTTACATTTTTGGAATAGTTTATTTTGTTATAAGATGTATCATTTTCTAACTTTTTCATATTATTTTTTGATGTTTTGATATTAAAATCAAAATGACTTAAATAAATGGAAACTCTTCAATATTCTAACAGATGTTTGAAATTATACTCGAAGGAATACCTTTGGATATTTGGAAGTCACTTATTTATAAGAAACATACCAATTCACGTAAGGTATGAGTTGGTCTTATAGCACAAATCTTATTCCATATATTATTAATATCATAAAAATATTTTAATTTGTATTAATATTAAATCTATTTTTATGATTTTTATAAACAACATATCTATAAGGGATAAAAAGTAATTCCATAAAAACTATCTCTAAAAGTGTTTCTTTGAGAATACAGAACATGGTACTCTATTAAAAAATGAAATATATTTTTTGTCTTAAGTAATTAAATTGACATAATGATATTTTTAATTTGATGATATAGTTGAAAGTGTTTTTCATGAGGTTTCTAAAACTATTATTTTTCTTTATATCCATAGGAAATAATTTCAAAATTATTTAATGTAGAGTGAAATGAAAATTACTAAAAAATCAAATTTTAATGTTAATTTTTTTGAATCATTTTATATTATTATATTATGTTCTCTTTGTTTCTTCTAATTAAATAATACAAAGTTGAAAATCTCTCAAAATAATCATTAGTTTCCATGTATGATTTTTGATAAACGTTCTAGGCCAAAATAATGTTGGCCTCATGTAAGGGGTGGATTCAAAACATCCCCATAATATGTGTTTAGAAGATACTAATCTTTACTCACTATACTTCCTCCTTTAGTATGTCAAAGTACTATTTGTATTCAGGATATTGAAACCTAAATAAAAATTTTGATTTTGGATGATATCTTATAGGATTATGAGACAATATTTATAGCTCAATATGAGTATTTTGTAGTGATTGATATTTCACTAGCTTTTCTATTTTAGGGAAAGATAAGTTGAATCATTTCAGAAACTGAATCCTAAATTTTCTAGACACCATAATTATTTATTTATTTATGTTTATATAAATAAATTTACATTATTATTATAATTAATTTAAATATATTTTCTATATGAAATATGGAAATGAGACTAATTCATATTTAAATTTTTATATAACTTATGAACTATAGGTTGTTAGTTGGTATGAAAATGAGTATCATCAAGAGTGTGCACCATTAATGAAGATATAGTCTAGACCAATATAGTAGGGGTTATGCTGGATCGCCCAATATGTTGTATTTTTTTAATTTTTTTAAGCATAAACTTATATACTTCCTCAATATCAATGAACACAAGTAAAAAATTTTATATTTATCATTAAATGTTATCTATATTTTATAATTATTATTTCATGATATTTTTTATGATTCATATTTAGTAATAAAGGAGATCAATTGTGTAAACTGGTGAATGGTATGTTTATTATATAGAAATAATTATCTTATTCAATATACCAATTCATTCTATTTATCATATCAATGTGGATAATGGTAGTTTAAAAAGACACTAAATTTGTAGTAGTTATATAAAATACTTTTAAAAACTAAAAACCTCAAAAAAATTATAACAAGCCACTGCATTCCAATTCACATTGGTTTATACCACCATATATTTTAGAAAAATAAAATTTTATAAATTTATTTTATACAAAATTTTGAAATTTAAGTCACCACAAATTTAGGTGAAAATACTATTTTATATATTACCATTATAAGAAATAGTAAGTTCTATAATCGTCAAAAAATAATAGATTCATTGAAATTTAAACTAATTGTTGTGTTTGTAAAACACCATAACTAATTAATATTTGAATTAGTATACAACAACATTTTTTAAAACCATTATGTATTAAATATAGGTTGTAAAAATCACTTTATAACCATTAATGTACAACTAAATATTTTTTGTTTCCATTTCATATCTGAAAATAAAATTAAATAAATAAAATTCTTTCATGTATGTTATATATCATAGATAACATAACTCCAATATTGATACTCAAGAACCCCCTAATTAGATCAATATTTTCCTTCATGATTAACGATGAATTATGTCTCCCCATATGATACCTCACTATGAAGCTATCATAATTACACTTTTCTAGAAACCCTTAGGTATACCTCTCACCATTTAACTAAAGATCTAAATTTACTCAAATTTTAAGAATGACTAAACTCACTGGGGAATGTGTGTAGGATTGTTAACGCAAGACCAATTGGTCATAAGCATATCCTTTATTAAACACTCAGGCCCATATTTTCCCACTCAATCCAATCACACATTCCTTCCCCTGCTTTTATATCTCATAATTCATAATAATCAATATAAAAAATTTATAATGATAATAACCATTATCCTCTTATAAGGATCTATCCCATTTTACCATGACTCCCTACTATACGTACTTGACCAAAACAACGATCTTCAATCTCATATCACATCAAAATATCATTAAATTGATTATAAAAACATATATTTATCCATAATAAGTATTTCATAATTAATTTAATGAGGAAAAATTGGGATATATGATTTCATTTGATGTATTATTATAGAAAAATTGAGCATATAAAGGTTGAAACCTTTCCAACCACTCTTGTCCCATTAAAAAATTATTAATCATTTCTATATTATAATTAATCCCTCGATTCAACCAATCCTAACATATTATATAATTATAATTTCTATACCACTTAGATATAGTGAAACAATAATCAAATTGGGGATTTTTCATCCAATTGTATCCTCTCTCCTTAACCTATTAAATATCATTTGTTTCAAAAATATTCCCTCATTTTATGGTGAAATCATTCACTAATCCATAAAATAATCAATCAAAAATAATGGGATATAGATATAATAAGAGAAGAAGTATGTGAAGTATCTTAACTTGATATGTTATGATGAACACTTCTAAATCAACCAACAATCCCAAGACATGAAAAATGATCAAGGTGGTGTAAAAAGGGGGTGAGTTTTGCTAAAATGTCCCACCAGTGAGCTCCACATTTTCTAATCCTATGTGGGGATAATAATTAAATAATAATAATTCCTTATATTTATTAAAAATGAGCATTATGACCACTTGGTACTAGCTAGCTGGAAAACTGTGTCCAAGTAGCCATCCAAGGGATACCCTCCCTTCTATCCACCCCATAGGGTACATGGTATGCTGTAACTTTAAATGCAACCTAATAATAACATGCACCTTGTGGTAACTAACATAATTTCAGCACACCGAGAAGTAGGATTGAGCACCCTGCACACCACTTCCAAGTACCCAGGACACTATAATCGGGTACCTTTTGGATTCAAATTCCCTTGAAAACTCCACAACCCACTTTCATTCATCACCATATCCTCTAAATTTACTTAAATAAATTCCATGTATTATAAAAACATTCTCACATCAATAATCAGTTACCAAAACATCCTTTAAAATGTTGATTTTAACATTATCCCAACACCATTTACATTAAATTTTAGATCTTATGTAATTCCACATAAAAATAGTGATTTAGATTTTTATAGTCAAGAGGCGTGTGGTGAAATAGGAATAGCGGTAATTTTAGGATTCCAAAAGGTTCTCCTTAATTTTATGGTTCTTCCAAGGGAATATAATGACAAGTTATAAGTTATATTTTCGTACCAAAATTTATACTTGTATCATATTTACCTTATGTAACATCCTGGGTAAAAAAAGAATAATACTTTTACATATTTATTAATATTTGTGAATTAAATATTATTTTTACTTTAAAGGAGACACTATGTTCGATGGAATACCTGATACACAATAAAAGGTTTCTTTGAAATATTACGTTGCACACAACGTTGGGTCATACTGAAAAATAATAATGTAATATTATTTTAAATAGTAGTTTATTCTTAGTCATTATATTATAAGAGATGAACAAAACTAACTAAAACATGATTATACATGTTTGTTAAAGGTTTTTATATTTATTCAATAAAAGTTAGAGGCTTAAAATGTGAATTAATCTAATTTTAAGCACAAATTGTCTAATATTCTTTAAAATGTCGATTTACAACCTTTTAATGGAGATCCCTTTTTAAATCTAGTTTTTGAATATTTTAAATGTTCTATTTGAAAAAATAAAATATATATTTAGAATCAAGACATCAAAATTTACTTTGGGTAAATTTTTTGTATTTTTCTGGTAAAATTCATTTTTTAATGAATAGTGAAAAATACTGTATTTTAATTCAAAACTACCTTTTAATCGAATTAATTTATGTTGATAGATTATCTTTTTAATTGGTTCTAAAGTGTAATTAGATTATAATTTTACCAATTAATCCAATTTTGGTCATTGTAATTAATTTCACTTTGAAATTGCACATAAACAAGTGTCAATCTTTTGATAGTTATTATTTCTTAAAAACACGCTTTTTGTTTTGACAGTGGGAATTAATTTTAAATTAATTAATGAAAATTATATGTTTTTAATTTGGTAAAATATATATCATTTTTAAATTCTGAATATCAAATATATCATAGTCTTATTTGTTGGTATTTTTCTAAAAACATTCAATTTTTTATGAATACTGAAAACACTAAGTAGTAGTAAAAAACTGACTTTTTCATTTAAATTAAATTTTACTACTTCTGTGAATTGAATTTCAAAAATCTGACATACATGGTTGTCATTATTAAGTAAAATTTGGTTCAATGAGATGAAAATAATTTTTTGTGAATAGTGACTTTTTACTTTTATTTACCACGGTTAAAGGTAAATAGGGTAATTCAAGGTAAAAATAATATTATAATAATATAAAATTACCTTGAACTTTTTATAACCATATTGGATGAGTAATGGTCGACCAAGAAAATCCTTGGGTGAGACTTATGGCCTTTGAAAGCCGTTTGCGTAAGACAATGACATTAATTACTTTTTATTTAAAGTAAAAATAAAAATATCATAAACATGTATTGTTTTGATAAAACAATTTTAATGTGGGTTATATAATTTATATATTTGACATTAAATATTAATTATAAATCTAAAAATATTTCCTACATCATGGTATTTTATTTATAATTTTTAGACATCAGATAAAGAAATTTATTTATGACACAATAATGATGCATTGTTTACCTCATTAATGAATGATTCAAATAAATAAGATTATAATGATTAAATCAATATCCCAAACCTATCCAATTCTTATTGGATATTTTATTCCAAACATGAGTCATCTTTTCTTCTACTTTAATAAGTTTTGGACCTTTAGAAACCAAAAATCATTATATAATAAAATATTATTTTGAAACTTTCCTAAAGAGCCCCTCCTGCCCCTTATAAAAATCCCTCACCTCTAACACATTAATCACACCTATAAATCCCCTTTGATCATCCAACCTCTACCCAATTAATCTCCCTACATCCCTATCTTATACCTATAATCCTTACCTTAGGTATAAGGCACTTCAAGAAATATTTTTGGTTCAAACCAAAGGGAGTTACCCGATTTTAAAGTAACATCTTCTCTTAAGTTCTTTTGTTTTATTTTCCTTCTCCAACCACCCAAACTCTTTTTATTCATTTATTTTATATCCAAACTTGTATCATCGATATAATATGTTGTTTTTATGAGAAGTATTCTAACTACACTTACATACACCTCCATATAATGGGTAAATAACATACTATTTTTGTGGACGGCGAACTACTGCCTCACGAAACGATGATTGTTCAATTATCTCCAACCACCTCTCATGGTGGCCATTATTATGGAACTATATTTATATGGGATATATATTATATTTATATTTTCTCCATTCTTCTGTATATTTCATTTATATAATACCATTATGGTTTCCATTCTGGGTAAACGTGATAATTTCATTTAAATAAGTGCGGACTACTGCTCCCTCAAAGTGATATGACTCATTCATGCCATACATGGGACATATAAAGGATGGAGTTAATGAAATTATATATCTTATATTATAATATAATTATAATAAAACTATTTATCATTAATGTTTCATTCCATTGAATATTAAATAGAAATGAAAGTAGCGTTCATGTGTACGTACGGCTTACCATCTCTATGAACGGTGCATTTCATTTATTGCCTCCAAATGTTATGTACTATTATAAATACATATATATACTGGATATATATGATATATATTATATCTAAACCTTGAATATCATTCTGTAGATACTTTAATTTCAACCACATTGGCAATTTATAATTATTACAAGTTCATTTTTAACTCAAGTTCCTAACATCGAAAAAATATCTTATATGAACTCAAATAAATAAATAATTGTTTATAACATGGTAATAAGTGATATAAAAGGATTAATAAAATTTAAAAAGATTCTTAAGCATGTAAAAATTAACCTTATTTTATTATTCAATAGATGATAGAACGAACGGGTCAAGTCAGACATGAGTTAAGGGACTTTGTCTCAATCTTCTTTCATTGAGGCATACTTTGATTTATACACGGCTTTATTTTATATGGTGTATAAACCCATTTGAATTTTAATTTCATTCAAAGGGGATATTCTTTCTACAAATCATTTTAATAAACAACAAAATTAATGTTTTTAATGTTTGCGGTGATAATGCCCTTTCTTCCACCTTAATCGTTAGTTTCATACCTCTATAAGCCTTAATGTTTTTAAAATAAAAAAGAAATCCTTTATTATATTTTTGGGTGTTTTGGTATTTGAAATGGTTTTGAAATGGATTGATTATTTCAATATCTTGAAATTATTTCTTGTGATTTTAAATGAAATGTTATTAGTGAAATGTTTATATTTTCAATATTTTATGTGTTATGATTTTATAATGGTACTTGGACATTTAACGGGTGTTTACGTGATAAACCAAATGATGGGTGGTGTTGTGATAAACTAGGACGGGTGGTTACATTATAGTCTCCAATGCATTGGGTATAGAATTTGGCCATATGGCTATTCCATTTAGTGATGTGTGGGGAAGTATATCGTATGGTTATTCCATTTAAGTATGTGTGTGTCCCAACTTACCTTTATATGTTACGTGTTATTTCTATGGGTTTTATGGTAATGTTTTGGTTACAAAAGGTTAAGAAATGATCCTTTATTTAGTGATGAGTATTTACTACTTCATAACGGTGAAAAGTATTAATTATGATAAATTATTCATGTTTTACTTATTGTTTTGAAAAACTAACAGTTTTCATTCTTTTTGTAACCCTTACTGATATTTTTATGCTCAACCCAAGTTTTTTTTGAAATTTTTTTCACAGAACATAATGATGAATATGGTCAAGTATGGGATTAAGGAAAAGTCATGATGTCTAAAATATGGAACTAGACATGAATCTTTTTTTCAAGAGTTTTTATTTTATGGATACTGAGTAGAAGTGTCTACATGTAATATTCAAATTGCTATGTATATGTTGTGGCTTAATTCTCTAATACTATAAACCTAAAAAGATCCTCAATGTGAATTATTCATTTAATTCAAGATTGTGTAATATTTTAAGGTTGAGCCCTTATAGTTGGTATCAGAGGTCAGTTTAGAAAAAATTAAGGGTTAGAATATTATTAAATTAATTTATGGTAAGATTGAAATGATATAGCATTTACAGATTACCATGTTGCTTCGCCTAAGATATTTCTATGTTCAGAATGGTTTACCGAAGAGGAAACAGGGCTGCTATGTTGGGAAGGCATATAGAAGATAATAACCTTCCAAATCAGCAACCTGAGATGGTTGGAATTGGAACTGAATAGCTTGTCGCAGTGATAGCACAATTGACTCAGGCTATAAATGTTGGTGGTATCCATGTATGAGATCACCCATAACAACCACATAGGAACATGTCAGTAGTATAGCATTTCATGAGGGAAAATCCCACATAATTCATAGGATCATCTGACCCTGTGCTAGTTGAAGGGTGGAATAAAGCATAGGAGAAGATTTTTGATGTCATGGGGTGTTCGGGACATCAAAAGTTTAGTCTCGTTGTTTACCATTTTGAAGGTGAAGCTGGTCAGTGGTGGTCGATGGTGACAAATATCAGGGAGAGTGAGGATATTTATTCTCTTCATTGGGATGAATTAAAAGGTATGTTTCTTGATAAATATTTTCCTAAGGTGGTTTGTCTTAGGATGGAAAAACAATTATAGGAATTAAGGCTAGAGGATAACTTAGTGGCTTCTTATGAAGAAAAATTCACTCGACTGGAAATGTATGCTCAAAATTTCATCTGAGATCTTGATAGTAAGATAAATCGGTTTTACTTAGGACTGAAGCTGCGATATCGAAGACAATTAGCCTCTCGTGAATTCAAAAGCTATGAAAATATTTTTAGATATAATGAGAAGGTAGAAATGTAGTTTTTTGATGATCAGATGTTCCAAGAGAGTAAACAAAAGAAGAGGTTCAGTTGGTAGGAAAAGGGAATGAATTCATCAAAGAATCCAGTAGGTAAGAAAATTAAATATCCATATTGTGAGAAGTGTGGTAAAAAACATCCTGGAGAGTGTTTATCAAAGTCTGGAAAGTTCTTCTAGTGTGGTAAGTCTGGTCATATTGCTCATAACTGTAAGGAAGATGATCAAGAAGGCAATGAATAGCCAATGGTAAGATTTTTTAAGTGCAATGAAATGGGTCATTATGCAAATGAGTGTCCAAAGAAGAACTCAACTGAGTGAAAGCCTCCAAACTACAAGATGAAAGGGGTGGTGATATCCTTTAAAATTACTTCAGTATATGTTGGGTCATTGAATGAAGTAGTATCAGGTACACTGTTTGTTTGTTCAGATTATGCCAACGTGTTTTTTGATTCAGTGTCTACACAATCTTTCATTTCTAATAAGTTTTCTAGTAAATTGGAAACTCCATCTCAAGATATGAATCCTGAACTAATGGTAAAAACACCTGGAGGAAATTTTGAGATAAAAAAGAAAACATAAGAACCTTCACGTCCTTGTGTGCGGAAAGAATCTACCTGCAAACCTTTTTATTTTTTCTTTAGTAGAGTTTGATGTTATTTTGTGTATATATTGGCTTTCTATTTATCATTCTAAGATTGAATATAGATCTAAAGAGGTTTCTTTTCATAAAGATTTTAAATTTTTGTTTAATAAAAAACCCATAATTTTGATAACATATCAGGAAGCTGAGAAACTAGTAAAATATGGAAATGAATATTACATTTAACATGTTATTTAAAATAAAGGAAAGGATTAGATTAATGATGTGCCAGTGGTAAATGAATTCCTTTATGTTTTTTTTGATGAGTTGCCCGGTATTATACCTGATCGGGAAGCTAAATTTACTGTTGACTTAGTTCCTGATGCTAAGACAATTTCAAAACTCCCTTATCGAATGGCTCAAATTTAACTTTTAGAGTTAAAGAAAAAATTGTAGGAGTTATTAGATAAAGGTTGCATTAAACCTAGAACATCACCATGGGGTGCTCCTGTCTTGTTTGTTAAAAAGAAAGATGGTTCGATGAGACTTTTCAGTGATTATAGAGCATTGAATAACATCATTGTTAAGAACAAGTATCCTTTTCTTCAGATCGATGATTTGTTTGATCAGCTCCAGGGAGCTCAGTATTTTTTGAAGATTGACTTGAGGTCGGGGTACCATCAGTTGAAAGTAAAGGAAGCAGATATTATGAATACCGCATTTCATACTAGATATAGCCATTATGAATTTGTAGTTATGCCTTTTTGGTTAACCAATGCACCTGTTGTATTCATGGATATTATGAATAGAATTTTTTGTGAGTTCTTGAATAAGTTTGTGGTTGTGTTTATTAATGATATTTTGGTTTATTTCAAAAGTAAAGAGAAAAATGAAATTAATTTAAAGGTTATCTTTTAAACCATAAAATAAAATAAACTATATGGGAAATTTATCAAGTGTGATTTTTGGTTACAACAAATTTCATTCCTTGGTCACATTATTTCAAAAAATGACATAACTTTTGATCCTGCTAAAAAAAAGTTGTTGAAGAATGGAAAAGACTCACAAATATAACTGAGATCCATAGTTTTCTAGGTTTAGAAGGTTATTACTGGAGGTTTGTTGAGAATTTTTCATATTTAGCTAGTCCAATGACTAAGTTAACTTGAAAAGGTGTTAAGTTCATTTGGAAAAAAGAATTTGATGATTGTTTTCACGAATTGAAAAGAAGATTGGTGAATGCTCAAGTTTTGGCACTGCCTTCCAGAAATGGTGAGTTTGTTATCTATAGTGATGCTTCTTTGAAAGCACTTAGATTTGTCCTTATGCATAATGATTAGGTAATTGTTTAAGCATCATGTCAGTTGAAACCTCATTATTTATATTACCCTACACATTATTTTTAATTAGCTTCTATTGTTTTTTCTTTAAAATTTTAGATCCATCATCTTTATGAAGTAAACTATGAAATATATACTGATCACAAAAGTTTGAAATATATATTCACTCAGAAAGAATTGAACACAAGACAGAGGTGATGGCTAGAATTAATCAAGTATTATTATTGTATAATTCATTACCATCCAGGAATGGAAAATAAATTGGTTGACGCTTTGAGTCAAAAAAGTAATTCTAAATTAACCATGGTACATTTGGAACAAGATCCTTTGATTAAAGATTTAATGAACTTTGGCATAGAAGTTTTTGGTACATGAAATTCCTCTATTTTGTTTCAGGTTTTAGTAAAATCATCTCTATCAGACAGAATTAAGCAAGCGTAGAAGGAAGATAGTTAGTTACAAAAAAAGGTAGAATTGGTTCAGAAGGGTAAGATACCTGAGTTTAATATTGATAATGATTGTGTTTTGAGATTTATGAAGATATTATGTGTTCCTTTTGATTCACAGTTGAAGAATGAGTTATTATGTGAAGCTCATAGTTCTTCATTTTCAATTAATCCTAGAAATACTAAGATCTACCGAGATCTTCGGGATTATTATTGGTGGGATGGAATGAAAAGAGATATTGTTGAATTTATTGTGAAGTGTTTGACTAGTCCACAGGTTAAAGAAGACCGATAGTTACCAAAAGGGATGCTTTAGTCTTTACTGGTGCTAAAGTGGAAATGGGAAAATATATCCATGGACTTCATTGTGGGATTACCAAAGACATCTTGAGGTACTAATGCATTTTGGGTTATAATTGATTGATTAACTAAATCGGATCACTTCCTTCCTATTCGAGATACTTTATATCTAGATCAACTTTCTTTATTGTATGTTAAATAGACTGTCAAGTTACATGGAGTTCCCCTCTCCATTTTATCTTATCGTGATCTCAGGTTCACATCTAAATTTTTGAAACCCCTTTAGAAGTCATTGGGTACTAAATTTAATTTTAGTATAGTGTTTCATCCACAATCAGATGGGTTGTCATAACGAAAAATTCAGTCATTGTAAGATATGTTATGTGCTTGTTCAATGGATTACTAGGGAAGTTGGGACCAAAATCTTTATTTGGTTGAATTTTCTTATAATAACAGTTTTCATTCCTGTATACAAATGGATCCATTTGAGGCATTATCTGGGAAGCGGTGTCGAACTCCAACTTTTTCGGATAAAGTAGTTGAAAGGAAATTGATGGTACCAGAATTGGTAGAAGAGATGGAAGAGAAAGTTCAGTTGATTCATAGGAACATGAGAATAGCTCAGAGCAGACAGAAAAGTTATGTGGATAATCGAAGGAAGTATCTTTCTTTTGAGGTAGGTGATCATGTATTTCTCAATGTTTCTGCAATGAAATGTGTGATGTGTTTTGGTAAGAAGGGAAATTTGAGTCTGAGGTTCATTAAACCTTATGAAATCCTAGAGAAAGTTGGATCAGTTGTGTACAGATTAGCTTTATCTCCAAGTTTATCCTAGGTATACAATGTTTTTCATGTTTCAATGTTGAGAAAGTATATGCCAAATTGATCGCATGTTTTGAGCCTAGAGGTAGTTCAGTTGGAAGGGAATCTCTCTTATAAGGAACAACCAATCCAGATTCTTGATTGAAGAGATCAAGTGTTGTGGAATATAGTAATTAATCAGGTAAAAGTTTTCTGGAAAAACTATATGGTTGAAGAGGAAACATGGGAATCTGAAAATGCTATGAGGGATAAATACTCCCATTTATTTGATAAGTGAATAAAATTGCGATGATGCAATTTCCAAAAGGGGGAAGGTTGTAACATCCCGGGTAAATAAAGAATAACACTTTTTCATATTTATTAATATTTTTGAATTAAATATTAATTTTACTTTAAATGGGATGATATGTTCGATGGCGTACCTGATACGCAACAACAGGTTTCTTTGAAATCTTACGTTGTACACAACATTGGGTCATACCAAAAAATAATAATATAACATTATTTTAAATGGTAGTTAATGCCAAGTCATTGTCTTGGAAGGAATGAACAGAACTAACTACAATATTATTATACATGTTTGTTAAATGTTTTGTCATTTATTCAATAAAATTTAGTGGCTTAAAATGTGAATGAATTTAATTTTAAGCATAAATAGTTTAATATTCCTTAAAAGGTGATTTGCCGCCTTTTAATGGAGAACCCTTTTTAAATCTAGTTTTAGACACATTTATATGTTTTATTTGAAAAAAGAAAATATTTATTTAGAATTGGGACATCAAAATTTACGTTGGTTAAATTTTTGGTATTTTTCTAATAAAATTCATTTTTTAATGAATAGTGAAAAATACTATATTTTAATTCAAAACTGCCTTTAAATATAATTTATTTATATGGTTAGATTATCTTTTTAATTGGTTTTAAAGTTTAATTAGATTATATTTTTACCATTTAATTTAATGTTGTTCATTGGAAGTAATTTTACTTTAAAATTGAACATAAATAAGTGCCAATCTTTTGATAGTTATTATTTCATATAAACACGCATTTTGTTTTGACAGTGGGAATTAATTTTAAATTAATTAATGAAACTTTTATATTTTGAATTTGATAAAATAGACATCATTTTTTAATTCGGAATATCCAATATATTTTAGGCTGGTGTTTTTGTATTTTTCTGAAAACCATCAATTTTTGATGAATAGTGAAAGCATTGAGTAGTAGTTAAAAAATCGACTTTTTCATTTAAATTAAATTTTACCGCTTCTGTGAATTGAATTTAAAAAATCCAACATACATTTTTGTCATCATAAAGTAAAATTTGGTTCAATAAGATGAAAATAATTTTTGGTGAATAGTCACTTTTGACTTTTATTTACCACGGTGAAAGGTAAATTAGGTAATTCAAGGTAAAAATAATATTATAATAATATTAAATTACCTTAACACTTGTCATAACCATATTTTATGAGTAATTTCCGAGTAGGAAAATCCTTTGGTGATACTTTTGTCCTTTTAAAGCTATTTGGGTAAGACAATGGCATTAATTACTTTTTATTTAAAGTAAAAATAAAAATATCATACACATGTATTGTTTTGCTAAAACAATTTTAATGTTGGGTTATATAATTGATATATTTGACTTTAAATATTCATTATAAATATAAAAAGATTTCATACATCATGGTATTTTATTTATAATTTTTAGAAATCAAATAAATAAACTTATTTATGACACAATAATGATGCAGTGTTTACCTCATTAATGAATGACTTAAATAAATAAGATTATAAAGATTAAAACAATATCCACAAACTGTCCAATTCTTGTCGGATGATTTTATTTTGAACATTAGTCATCATATCTTCTACTTTAATGAGTTTTTGACCTTTAAAACCGAAAATCATTATTTAATAAAATAATATTTTCAAACATTCCTAAAGAGCCCATCCTCCCCCTCATAAAAATCCATCACTTCTAACCCATTACTCACACCTCTCAAGACCCTTGTCTCATCCAAACCCTACCCAATTAAGATACCAACATACCTATCTTCCACCTAGAAACCTTACCATCGGCAGAAGACACTTCAAGAAATCATTTTGGTTCAAACCAAAGGGAGTTACCCAATTTAAATGTAACGTCTTCTCTTAAGTTATTTTGTTTTATTTTCCTTATCCAAACCCCTAAACACTTTTTATTCATTTATTTTATAGAAAAACCAGTATCCTAAATATAATAGGTTGTTTTTATGATAATTATTCAATCTAAACTTACAAACACCTCCATCTAATGGATAAAGACCATACTGTTTCTGTGGACGGTGAACTACTACCTCACGAAATGATGATTGTTCAATTCTATCCAACCACCTATCATGGTGGACATTATGATGAAATTGTATTTATATGAGATATATATTATATTTATATTGTCTCTATGCTTTTTTATTTTTCATTTATATCATACCTTTATGGTTTCCATTGTGGATAAACACGATAATTTCATTTGACGAAGTGCAGACTACCGCCCCCTCAAAGTGATATGACTCATTCATGCCATACGTGGGATGTATAAAGGATAGAGTTAATGAAATTTTATATATTATATTATATTGGAATTATAATATACCTATGTATCATTAATTTTTCATTCCATTAAATATGAAATAGAAATGAAATTATTGTTCATGTGTACGTACGACTTACCGTCTCCATGAACGGTGCATTTCATTTCTTACCTTCAAATGTTATATACTATTATAAATAAATATATATACTAGATATATATGATATATATGATATATAAATCATTAATATCATTCTGTATATAATATAATTACAACCACATGGACAATTTATAATTATAACAAGTTCATTTTTAACTCAAGTTCTGAACATCGACAAAATGTCCAATATAAACTCAAATAATTAAATAATTGTTTATAACATAGTTATAAGTGATATAAAAGAATAATAAACTTGAAAAATTTTCTTAAGAAAGTATAAATTAACTTTGTTTTATTATTCAGAAGACTAAAGAACAAATGGGTCAAGTCGTACATGAGGTAAAGGACTTTGTCTCAATCTCCTTCCATTGAGGCGTACTTTGATTTATAAATGGATTTATTTTATACAGTGAATAAACCCCTTTGAATTTTCATTTCATTCAAAGGGAATCTTTTTTTTATGAAGCGTTTTACTAAATGACAAAAAATAATGTTTTTAACATTTGCGGCGACAATGACTTCTTCGCCAGTGTAATCGTTAGTTGGCTTCCTCTATAAGCCTTAACATTTTTAAAATGGAAAGGAAATCCATTATTTTGTTTTTGGTTCTTTGAGTATTGAAAATGGTTTTTGAAATGTATTGATTATTTCAATATCTTGAAATGATTTTTGTGATTTCAAATGAAATTTTTATTAGTGAAATGTTTATATTTTCAATATTTTATGTGTTATGGTTTTATAATGGTACTTGGACATTAGATGGGTGGTTACGTGATAAACCAAATGACAGGTGGTGTCATGATAAATCGGGATGAGTGGTTATGTTATAACCTCCAATGCATTGGTTATTAAAGTCAGCTGTATGTCTATTCCATTTACTGATATGTGTGGAAGTCTACCATACGGTAATTCAATTTTAGTATGTTTTTGTCCCAAGTTACCTTTATATGTTATGTATTCTTTCTATAGGTTTTATGGTAATTTTTTTGTTACAATAGGGTAATAAATGATCTTTTATTCAGTGAGGAGTATTTACTACTTCATAAAGGTGAAAATTATTACTTATGATAAATTTCTCATGGTTTACTTGTTGTTTTGGAAAACTAACAATTTTCCTTCTTTGTGTATCCCTTACTGAGATTTTTATGCTCATCCCAAGTTTTTTTTTTGAAATGTTTTTTACAGGAATTAAAGATGAATAGGGTCAAGGATATGATTAAGGTAAAGTCATGATGTCTAAAATATGGAACTAGACATGACTCTTTTTTTGAGGAGTTTTTATTTTATGGATACTGAGTAAAAGTGTCTACATGTAATATTCAAATATGCTATGTATATGTTATGGCCTAATTCCCTAAATCTCTAAACCTAAAAATATCCTCAATGTTAATTATTCATTTAATTCAAGATTATGTAATGTTTTAAGTCTAGGTCCTTATACATCTAAACCGATCTAGAGAATCCTTTATATGATTTTGATAAATTCAAATAGAGTAATTAAACTAATTTTCATTAAACGTGATTCATGGTATCATAATTAATTTATTATGAAAAAACATGATAAAATCATTTCATTGATGAAGATGAATTTTTAGGATATTTCATTTTAAATTCTATTGGATGACATAATCTATTTATAATAATCATCATCATTATTTATAATAATTATGTGACCTATTTTTGAGTTAATTATAATTATATATACTGATATACTTTGATATTTTAAATAAAAAGTTACCCGAATATGTTCTGAATTATTAATAAATAGAAAAAACATATAAAGATAAATATAATTACTCTATGAGGATGTAAATTAATTATGTTTATGATTAAAAAATAATTGGATATATTGAAAATTTATGTGAGGTAGAATAATTATCATTAAATCTTGATAATTTTATAATTATTATAGAGAGATTCTTATATTTGGTGGTGACAATAAAGTTATAATTATGAGGAAATAACACAATAATTTATTTATATATATATATATATATATATAATTATGTAATTTTTTTTCAAATTAATGGAATTGATTTTGAAAATTTAATAGAAAAAATTATTGATGTCAACTATTTAGGAGTTTATTATGATCTAAATGATTAAGTGGTGAAGAAGATTAACATTACTTATACTAAATAAATATTTTTATAATGAAATATTTCTTTTACGGTGTTCTCATGAATAATTAATGAATTAAAAAATTACTTTAAAGACTAAAAGAGAATAAGTTATATATTTTTAAAGGTAGTGTCATCGATGAATTTAATAATGATGGTATAATATTATGAAGATATTCCAAATATTTTATGATGGTGATGATATAGTTATATTATGTGGATATTTATATTAATATAATGGTGATATAATGAATAGAATAGTATTTTAATGACAATTACTTTTATTGAATGTATATGTGCTAAGAATATAGAATTCCTAGGAAGTAATATAATAGCCATGGGGAATTCTATATGGGATGCTACTTATGATTGATATATTGTTCAATTTTTTGGTAATGATGATACTTCATTTACTCACCTTAATTAATACAAGTGATTTATTATAGTAATTTTTGTTTTTAGATGGTGATGGTGTATTACATATATTACTCTCATACTCACCCACCAACTTGGGTTTATGTTAGATGATAACATCTAATAATTTTTTATCCTCACATCTACTACACTAGTCTAGGGATTAGTGATTCCATAAATGTCTATTTATTATTATTCATTCCCATAGATCTTGGTTAGAATAATTTTTTTATGAAATTGGTAATTTGATATTAATCACAAGAAATAACTAAGATATTTGATAGTGGATGTGGAACCATTAATTTACACCATTTATCTCCCAAAAATATTGAATTGATGTGGATTATTATGCACCAATTACTTACTCTTTTCTCATCCATAAATTTGGTTTTGTGAAGAATGATCATAGAGGTGACACTCCGACCTGAGGCTAATTGTACAATGATTTATTTAACATTTAATACTAGTGTATCCTAGTTTATTAATTATCTGATAAAAACATTTGACAGGATATGAGATGATATCATTATTTTATAATATGATATTTATATTTCATGAATACCAAAAACTTATGGTGAAAATGATTATCCATATATTTGATTTTAGTTTATAGTGATTCTTTGGATAGGTCAAGTGTTATAACTATATATCCTCCATGTTGTTGTAAGATCCAAATAATGTTATATATGCCTAGGATCCTCAAGCATACCATATATCATAAGGGCCCCTCTAATGGTGGTATTTCGAAATATTAATGTTATATATATAAATATGTAAACATTAGTATTTATTTATCATGATGAAGGTGACCTATGGGTATGTTGATAAAAAATTACTATGATTAACACTATACATAACGATGGGTGATGATTCATTAACTTCTCTTATTCATTATATAGTGGTGATATATAAAGTTACTAGTAGTTTATAAGTGATAAACCACTACTTGGAATGACCAAACTGAGTATTGTTGTCCACCCTTGTCGGTCCACTCATAGTTTGTGTCCTATTTTATTTATTCAAATTAGTCGATGAAGATAGTGGGTGACTTTGAAAATGGATATAATTGATATATGATATAGTTAGTGGCATGGAGATTGAATTATAATGACCACATTTATATCATCCATATTTTTTATTATAAATTATTACATCTATTTAATATATTTTATTTGTATATGGTGATTTATTAAGTTCCATTATATTGTATTTCATGGATGAATATTTTCATTCAATATTTTATAATGCATTATTATCATATATTTATGTTTTGGAAGATGATGTATATTATAGATAGTGATAGGTTGTGTTGGTAAGTAATTCCATGAATTATAGTTTATTAGATAGGTATGTACATGTTTCAAACCACTAATATGTTATAGGTTGGTTTAAGGATTTTAAATCAACGTTATGTTGGGTGGTAAAATATTAGTTTCAAACTGTTTGGATAGAGTTTAGAGTTAGGTGTATTTAATGGTTAGTCTAGATGATACAATTAATTTATGGAAATGAATTTATGTTTATTAAGATATTATTAAATACATTTCATAGGTTAAAAGTGTCTAATGTATTATTTTGTCAGGTTGTTATCAATTTATCATGACTAAGAAAACATAGTATAACAAACCCATGCATATAAAGGAAGGGAACCATTCATTGTGATGATACAGGACATAATTCTTGGATTTTATATTTTATTTATTTGATTGAATATTTGAATAATCTATGATGATAATAAATAAGGAATATCTATCAATTTCTACATCATATGTAATAAGATAGATATCAGGATGTTGTTGTCCAGAAAGTGGATAATATTTTCTGAGAATGGGATGTCACCTTGTACATCAATAGTTATGAATTAGAAAGTTTAGATTGAGATAACCAATAATATTTTGTGACATATATATCATGTAATTTTATAAATTTATACTTTTAAAACCCCCTAAAAAATACCTAGAAATTAGTCCTGATTTAGAGGGATTATTCATTTTTTATGGGAAGTTAAGGAATTTTTTCCATTTTTTCTAAATGTCTATTTTTTTATGAATGAGTTTAAAATTTTGAATATATTTTTTACATAAATTTTTATATTTTTAAAGAGTAATTATAATTTATATACTAGTTATAATTTCTAATATTTTTACAGTACAAATATTCTCAGTTTTCATATAAAGGGACACCATATGTCATGTGATGAGATGTATCTCATTTAATTCAAGGTAGTTTGTTAATATTAGATTATATTTTTATTGGAAATTTACTAATAAGACTATTGTTATAACTATAATAAATATTAATGATCATTTTTATGGTTTATATGTATAGATATCAATTGAATTAAATAAAACTGGATGATGAAGTCATATCCTGTTTTTCTTGTGATTTAATGGATTATCTCATTAAGATTATCTCATCAGGTTGCGGTCTGGTTGTGAAATGGTGATTTTACATACATGATTAAAATATCAAAATCTATATGAATGTATAAAATAATAACCTCACATATAAATATAATACTTTATTTCTTGAATAATTTTGATAAGAAGTTGTATTGGTATTCTAGTAGTGTCGTGTTGGATGATAGATAGATGTAGGGATATCAGATTTTTGTGTCACTCTCAATTTTTAATGTATATTTATAAGTTATAAACCAGGAAAATATTGGTTAAAAATTTTATTCACCAAACCCACACTCCTAGATCTAGTACCCATAAATACTATCTTTACATAACATCATTGAAGTGAACTAAATCAGTTCAATTTTAACAAACATTGATTAAAATATTACTCACTAATATTAATTTGTATACATTCAAAGGAACTTTCCGGTTTAGAGTTTTAGATAATTAGGTAAATATATTAACTAATTATTATAATTTTTTTTTAATAAAGGACATTTTCCCCTCTAAAGAAACTACTTAATCAACAATATTTCTTCAATGTCTCCCAAAAATCTCTAAACATGATATTTTTCTCTAGGAATATCTTCTGTAATAATTTTTTTCATAACTTATGGAAAGTTAAACATTATAATGGTAAACTCAAAGTCACAATAAGGTTAAACTTAAGTGATAGAAATCAAACCTCATAACCTTTCATAAGAAGAGAATAAATAATATGGAAGAAATTGATAACTAAAAATGATTTCATGATAGAATTAAAATGAAAGTATAATATATACATGGATAATAGTGGAAATGAAAATATCAAATAGATAATAATAATTAGTTCCTTAGTTATTAAATGTATAATATAATATATCTAATTCTAATCCCTAATTCAATACATAATGATCTTCAACATCATGATCATATCTCCAAGACCTTGTGGCTAGGGGATATTTGTTCTATAAAGGTATACACCAAAAACACAAGCTTTTTTGTCACATGAGACATATCAATAAATCATGGGGGTATTAAATAATATAAAACCATCACTAATTAGTTCAAATTAATTAATTTTATTAAATAATGAATAGAATATGTAATATATAACCATTATTCCTTCGTAATTAATAATCATCTATAATGAAATAATAAGTAAAATGATTATCAATATTTCCCCAATTAATAAATGGAATATATTTCAATGTCAGAGTCCTTAAATATAAAACTTTATAGATTAATTTTATATGATTAATCCAATAATTTTATTATTAAATAAATGTATGGAATCTAGGTGATAACCCTTTAATCAAAGACGGAAATATAGTGTTCACACAGGTAGGTGTTGGAAGAAAAATATTTCTTATAACAGAGGATGGTTTTGCAAGAAAAAAGGAGTGATGGATTTACATGAGTTTAATCCCATAAATTAAGACATAATTAAGGGATTTTTAAATAAAATCATGTAAATTATATACACCACAAAAAATAAAAAATTTGTGAATACAAATCATATCTCAATGAATAAAAAATGTGATACAAACATCCCTACGGATGTTGTAATGTAAGAATAAAAAGAACATGAGAAAGATACCATAAAATTAAAATATAATGAAATTAAGAACCTTAATTATAATTCAAGGAAAAAATTTACTAAACACATCATTTAAAATAAAATATGGATCACAATATTAAACATCTCTCATGGAATTGAAAATTGGGATAAATAACACTTAGGACTTTATAAACATTCTAATCAAAACCACCTAAAGGATAGAATTTAAAATTGGACATTAAATAAAATGAATAATGAGATGATAATGATACAAAATATTAATTTTGGGAGTATATTCTCAATAAAAAAGTGGTGTGTAATAAGAAATATGTCTCAAAAGAAGAAAATTGACACATGAAACCTTTATTATGGTACTGATTCACTCTGCGAATGCACCAAAATTCCTAAATAATCAATTAATATTATTATAAAAGTTATTAATAACCTTATTAATATATAATTAATTTTATAAATTCCATTTATTATCATATTATATTTTCATAATGTATTGTTTTTTTCTAATTTTTGTTTTTTCATGAATATTCAATTGGTGTCAGCTTCTTATGGTGATTTGAAAGATCGAGGATGATAATTTAATAATAAGTTAAATACTTAAACTAAAATTTACGTAACTGTAAAATAATAAATATTTTCTTAATAATATATAATAATTACTTTATTTATGTTTTCATAATCACCAACCATATATTTTTTTTATCTTATTACATTTTGGTAGTTAAACATACCCAAATAGGAAAAATTTATAACTCAATGGGTGAGTATGGTTATTTATGTGTATAATATCATTATAATAGAATAATAATGATATAATATATATTTTTTATTTTTTAAAATTTTATTTTATGGTTTTTGGATAATTAATGGAAATCAAGATGAAAAATAAAAAAAATGTTATTTCATGGAGGCGGTAGTCCCCCCAACGACTGATAAACATTTTTTATTTTTATAAGTGGTTGGGAAGGAATAAATAACGGATGACACATTAATATAATTAAACATAAATATAATATTGATAATAAGTTCGTTATATTAAATTTTTTATGATAGATATAGAAGATATATATTAAGAATAAAAATTTAAGGATTAAGTATTACAAATATTGGGACAATGAACATTCTCTTGAAAGTCTACTTGGAAATAAAGGGTTTAAAATAAATTATGGTGATTGGGGTATTTATTCCATGAAAGGGTTATCTAGTACATAATAAAATTCATGTTTTAAAGGTATTTTTTAAGGTTATTTGAAACTTTAAGAGGATAATATTAATCATCTTGTATAAGTAGAGAAAATGAAATTTTTGTGAACACAAGTTATTTTTCAACCGTAGAATGACACTATTCAAAGGGAAATGGTTAAAAATGAGAAATAATTGATTTATTCGTGATATAAGTTCTATATATCCTATAAAACATATTTTTACCCATTTTTTGACATGTTTTATGTTTTTATTATTAGTTTTTTACTTTTATCTTTATTTTTACCTTGGTAACTAGTTTTTAACTGAATAATTTATGTTTTACTAAAAATATACCAAAAAACACATTTAAAAATTTAGTACTCATGATCCTATATTTAAAATCCATTTTAATATAATTTAATTTATAAAAAAAGTAATATTTAACTTTTAAATTAGAACATTTAATATATCAAAAAAATGTTTTTTGTAGAAAAATATAGTTTTCACAATTAAGTATTCTTAATATTAATTAGTATTCATTACGAATGAAATGATTGTTAATATATTTTTATGTATATATTTAAAAATTATATTGTTTTTATTTTTTAGATGATATTAATTTATTTTATTAGATAAAAATTACACAATGCTAACAAAACAATTCGTTGAAAATAATAGTTTTACAATTAGTGTAGTAATTAACTTTAATCCCAGTAATCTAATTTTATGAATGAAATGAGATAAAAAAGTTTATGAAATTTCTATGTACTAATTGAAAATATAATTTCCATTTTTTAAATAAAATTTATACTTTTATGTATTATAAATTTTAACATAAACACATGTAATTTGTAAAATCATATTTTTAAAAAACATTTATTTTGAATGTTAAACGTTTTGTGTCTTATAATATTATCAATATATTTAATTTTCAGGATATAAATTAGATTATTATAAAAAATATATAATATAGGATGCTTTAAAGTCTATAAATAAACTAATTTTACCAAAATAATATTTAATCAAAGGGAATGGTCAACAATAATTTCTTTCATTTGAAAATATTACTTGAGTTCAAAAAATATTAAACATAGGATCAATAAATTTAGACTCGTATTTAAAAATATATATATATATATATATACTTATTGAAAAATATTTTATTAATTATAATGTCTTTCAATCTATTATTCCTTTCTGTATAATGGTAAATTCATAAAATTTACCATTTTGGTAAAAATGTATTTGTTACTATTCACCTAAAAATCAAATATTTCAGAAAAAATACAAATAAATTCATCTTAATATAACATAGACATGATGAATATAAAAAAATAAGTTTATTTATACTAATTAAAATTCTAAAAGTTGATAATTTAAATTTTAAATAGATATATAAAATATACCGAAAATTGTTTTCATATAAAAATATCATTTTAAAATATTAATTATTATTATACCATTTTTTATAAAACATTAATAAAATATGATTTTAACATGTTATTAATATAAATAATATATTTTATCCATAATTTATTTACTATCTTAAAATTTAGTGCATGAAAAGCTTATTTTTATAAAGGTTACATTATAAAACATAAAATAAGGTTATTGGTTTTTTAATTGTAACAATATGATTTTTTTAGTGTCTTAATATTAATAATGACCTTTTTTATTTATATATATATATATATTTAAAAATTAAATTATACCTTTATTACTCACCAATTCTATGGAAGAATTTTATTAGTTACAAATTTTTACACATTTCATTATAGTTTCATGTTGCATGTGTCACAAGTTATAAAACATGATTTTTCTTAAAGGAATATATAATTTAAAATATCATGGTGTTGTATAAAACATATATATAGGACTCTAACTTTAATTCATAGATATATGGGTCCTTGAAAAAAATTTATAAAAAGATAAAATGGTTAATCAGTAGAATTATTCTTATATCGATTTAGGATCTCCACGAAAATCCCTTCTATAATAGGTTGACTATACTATAATTAAAAAATCATTTCAGGAAATCATGACTAACATAATTAAATAGTATTTAATTTTTTAGATAGTTATAATGGATGAATTTTATGTTAAATTATTTATCCTCATTATGGTATTATAAATGTGGCGTAATGATGTGGTTAGTTTTTCTGATTATAAGGATATCATATATATCAATGTGAACATATTGACTAGTGGGAGGAAAAATATAATGTTCTGAAAAAATAGAATTTATATTTTGTAATGATATAAACTAATTATTTTATGATTTTTATAATTTTAATATTTATAAAAACCAAGATTTTAAAGTGTGGTATATTGAGTTTTAGTGACTTATAGTTAAAAATATGGATTGAAGAAAACAAATATTATTGAAATAGTAATAAATTATTAGTAAATAAATTTATTACTATAAATTAAGTAAGTGGTGAAGAAACTATAAAATATACATCCCATTCTTTTTTGTTAATCATCTCCATAATAACTTCGATATTATAAAATATTTTCTTGCTTTTATAATTGAAAATGGAGCATTTTGACTACTTTTCTATTAAATGCATTTAGTAGGTTCTATTAAAGTGCTATATAAATTTTTTAATATCATAAAATAATTTAAATTTGAAGTGAAAATATTGGATAGGATGTACGTTTTAAGGTATTCATTAAATTTATATGAATTTAACCACAATCCATTATTGCAATCTTGTACAATTTTATTTTTTATTCAATTTAGAAAATTAGAAGGATGGATCATTTTATAAAGTAGATAAGTATATCTCAATAAGTCTATTGAGTCTGAGTTATTAAAGTGGCATATATTTTTTAATAATTTATTCTAGTTAAAATCTATTAATAATTTTTTTTATGATGGGATTCATTATAATTTGATATTTTTAGGTAAAACGTCTGATATATTTCATCTTAGTGGAGTGGTTCTTGATAAAATTTACCATATAATGATGATGAAATTTGATTATTATATGAGAGAAGGTGTTAATAAATTGTCACACTTCAAAATGGTAACATTTAAAATATTTTATATTGATATAAGTTGGATTTTATGTTATTATTGGTTTTGAGTTCATTATGAATTTTCACATTAGTAACTGATTACACAATTGATTATGATAAATGTTGATTAATGAGTTTCTTTTGGGATGGTATGTAAATATTTTACTTCTATGAGATATTAGAGTGATGTTATAATGGTTTTTATGTCCTTTATAATTTATGTGGTTATTAAGACACCTCATTAAATGAGTGTGGTTAGTTGTGAGAAATTTTTTAATTAATATCAAAAAGTGGGGATCGAATACGAATGATGCTAAAGTAGATTTAAATGAGATGCATGATATCCACTTAAATATTAAAAATAAATAGCTATGTTAAATTTTTATTCTTTATCTACATCATTATAATTCATGATTATATATAAATACATGTGAATAGATATAATTCAAAGGATTTATTTTGAATGGTACAGAAAGGAATGTGTACTTTTATTAGTTATGATTTATAGGGAGCACATTCATGGATGAGTATTTCAGTCTTCATGGATTATACTATATGCATTATGTTCAATGCCAAATTTTATATTTCCAATTTAACCCAAAAAACGAATTAGACAATATTTTAATATTTTTTATGCTTAATTTAAATTGGTAACATATTTTTGATTTTTTTTTGAGGTTATGGAGTTTTTATAAGTATATTTCACCAACCTACTTTATTTGGTTACTAATTTCCACTTATTGTTTGACCAAGGGATGTATATTGATTTACTTTTAAATGTAAAAGATTAGATAATATTTTATTAAAAATGGATTTTTCTTATTTTACTTTAAAGAACTAATGTTTTCAAGGATGGTAGAATGTAATTGTCATGCCCCTAGTATAGTATAATATAAATTATTTCATTTTAGAATAATATTCAATATGTAACATAATAATTCACATACCAAATCCTAAATGTTTAGCTTTTTTGAATATTATACACATAGTCAATATATTTCACAACCATTCTTCAATATTTAACCTAAATACTCTTCAAAAATAGAACCCTTATAAACACATAAAACATAACACCCTTCTTCATAACCTGAGGAAATTGAAACCTAAGAAAGGGTGATCTTATATTATACATGAAGGTAAGAATAAGAGATAATAATCGAACATCATAAGTGATCCTAATATGATCATAAGGGTACAACAACAAATTCAAGGTATTTGTATAAGGACCTTTCCTTAAAACATTACATAATATGGAATTAAATAAATGATTAACATTGGGGATCTTTTCAGGTTTAGAGTTTTAGAGAATTAGGACATAACAATTACATACCAAAAGATTACAAAGTAGACACTTCTACTCAATTTTCATTTTTTTCACAATATAAAAACTCTTGAATAATAGATTCATGTATAATTCCATGTTTTAGATAGAATGACTTTTCCTTGATCACATCCTTGACCCAATTCATCTTTAAGTCCTGTGAAAAAACATTTTAAAACATGAGATGGGCATAAAAAGCTCCGTAAGGGTTATAAAACAATGAATTAAAACATTAGTTCATCATTACATACACAACATAATCTCTTTAACATACCTCATGAAATCATAAGATTTATGAATAACACATAGAAAACATAATTCATAAAGGTAACTTGTGGCATGAATATCATACTAACATTGTAGCTATCACAGCTACGTAGAGAGTAACATTTGGAATACCCATCATAGTATATTCTCTAAATCTCTTAAGAGAAACATTCATGTTTACCTCCCTCACGTTACTGAATGCATTGGAGAGCTATCTTGGGCTCACCCGCCCTAGGTTTATCACGGAACCACCTGTATAAGTAAACAATTTCAAAGAACCATAACATATTCATAACATATAAAATAAACATAAAAGAAAGATAACATTTCCACATTCTAATCAAAATATATCATTTAAATATATTGACATAACAAATCCATTATCAAAAACATATTAAACACCAAAATATAAAAGAGTATATGGTATTTATTTTCCTTTTAAAAACATTTCAACTTGTTAAGGAATCCAAAGATCAAATAATACTCATGGCGACAGAAAAGGTCATTTTCACTGCTTACATTAAAAAGAAACATTTGTTTTTTGTTGTTTAGTAAAAAAACCTCGTAGGAAAATATTATATTTAAATTAAATGAAAAGTCAAAGGTATTTATACACCATATAAAAGAAATCTAAGAATAAAACAAAATATTCCTCAATGAAAGGGGATTGAACAAAGTCCCTTACCTCGTGTTCGACTTGACCTGATTGTTCTTTAATCTCCTGAATAATAAACTAAAGTTAATTTATACATGATTAACAACCTTTTTTAATTTTATTATTTATTTTATATCACTTATTACCATGTTATAGAAATTATGTAATCATTTAAGTTATTAACTGTTGTTTCGTCGATATTTGGTACTTGAGTAAAAATGAACACCTTATAATTACAAGTTTCCCATGTCGTCAACCATACATTATCTCTAGAATAATATTCATAATTTAGATATCATATAAATCATATATATCCAGTATATATAAGTATTTATAACAGTAAATAACATTTAGAGATAAGAAATGAAATGCACTGTTCATGGAGACAGTAAGTCGTACGTACGCATGAACGCTACTTTCATTTATATTTCTTACTTTAATGGAATTAAAACATAATGATACCTAGTTATATTATAATTCTATTATAATATCATATTTAATACCATTAACTCTATCCTTTATACATCCCATGTATGTAATTAATGAGTCATATCACTTTGAGGGGGTGGTAGTCCGCACTTCCTCAAATGAAATTATCATGTTTACCCACTATAGAAACCATAAAGGTGTGATATAAATGAAAAATACAGAATAATAGAGATAATATAAACATTACATATATCATATATAAATAAATTTCTATCTTAATGGCCACCATGAGAAGTTATGAGATAGTTGAACAATCATCGCTTCGTGAGGCGTTAGTTTGTCATTCACCGAAATAGTATGTTCTTCACCCATTAGAAGGATGTGTGTGTAATTGTAGTTCAAATCCTTCTCATAAAAACATCCTAGTATATTTATTATACTGGTTTTTTTATAAAATAAATTAATAAAAAGATTTTATGGGGTTGGAGAAGTAAAATAAAACAAAATAATTTAAGAGAATACATTACCTTTAAATCAGGTAACTCCCTTTGGTTTGAACCAAAATGGTATCTTGAAGTGCTTTCTGCCTAATGTAAGGCTTTTAGGATGAATAGAGGGATATTCGAAGATTATTTGAGCATATTTTGTATGATAAAAAGTCTTGATAAGTGTGACGAATGAGTTAGAAGTGATGGATTTTTATATGGGAGAGGAGGGGCTCTTTAGGAAAGTTTGAAATAATTATTTTATTATAAACTCATCTTCGGTTTCAAAAGGTCAAATAATAATTAATGACAAAGTTAAGATGACTCATGGTAGAAATAAAGTCATCCAATAAGAATTGGACTCATTTTGGAAATTTTTTTAATATTTATAATCTTATTTATTTAAATCATTTATTAATGAGGTAAATAATGCATCATTATGGTGTCATAAATAATTTAATTTATTTGATGTCCAAAAATTATAAAAAAACCATGATGTAAGAAATATTTTTAGCTTTCAAAATAATATTTATAGTCAAAAATATAACTTATAAAACCCCATATAAAAATTTATTTATTAAAAGATATTTGTTTATGTCATTTTTGTATTTACTTTAAATTAATTAATATAAAGTGTCATTATTAGTCTCATGTGGCTCCATGGGGTCCCAAATTTGACCCAAGGATTCCTATGGTCGAATATGTATCATCCAATAGGGTTAGGACACATGTTAGGGTAATTTAATATTATTATAATATTATATTTTACCCTTATTTACTATATTTACCTTTTAATCATGGTAAATAAAATATTTACTGAAGTAAATATTTAAAATGTCTAAAAATAAAAGTTACATATTTACACAATTTGGACCTATGAATTCCAAATATGGAATCCATTTCTATAAATTCAAAACACATAAGTGGCATAGACAAATTTAAAATTAATTCCCATTGTCAAAACAAAAAATGTGTAATAACTATCAAAATATTGACACTTGTTTATATCCAATTTCAAAGTGAAATTAATTCCAATTTCCAACACTGGATTAACTAGTAAAAATGTATTCTAATTACACTTTATAACTAATTAAAAATATAATCTAACCATATAAATAAATTAGATTAAAAGGCACTTTTGAATTAAAATACAGTATTTTTCACTATTCATTAAATATAAACTTTATCAGAAAAGTACCAAAAATTTACCCAAATTAAATTTTGATGTCCCAAATCTAAAGAAGAATTTATTTTTTTCAAATAGAAAATATAAAAATGACCAAAACTAGATTTAAAGTGGGTTCTCCATCAAAAGGTGGTAAATCACCCTTTTAAAGAATATTTTACTATTTATGCTTAGATTCATTCAAATGTTAGGCCTCTAAATTTTATTAGATAAATTTAAAAACATTTAAAAAAACATGTATAATCATATTTTAGTTAGATCTATTAATTCTCACCGATACAATGGCTAGGAATTAACTACCATTTAAAATAATAATATTATATTATTAGTGTGCAATGTAAGATTTCAAAGAAACCCACTATTGTGTATTGGGTACGCTATCGAACAAAGCATCCTCTTTAAAGTCAAATTAATATTTAATTCAAAAATATTAATAAACATTCAAATGTATTATTCTTCATTTACTTGGGATGTTACATCCTTCCCCCCTTTTGGGAATTTCTTCTTCGCAATTTTTATTCACTTATCAAATAAGTGGGGGTATTTATAACTCATAACATTTTTAGATTCCCACGTTGCCTCTTCAACCATATGGTTTTTCCACAAAACCTTTACCTAAAAATTTACCTCATTCTGTAACACTTTCTCTCTATGGTTAAGAATCTGGACTGGTTGTTCCTCATAGGTGAGATTCTCTTCCAACTGAACTGCCTCTTGACTTAAAACATGAGATGGATCTGGCATATACTTTCCCAACATTGAAACATGAAAAACATTGTGTACCAGAGATAAACTTGTGGGTAAAGCCACTCTGTATGCAATTGCTCCAACTTTATCTAGGATTTCATAAGGTCCAATGAACCTCGGACTCAACTTTCAATTATTACCAAAACGCATCACACTTTTCCATGGAGAAACTTTGAGAAAGACATGATCACCTACCTCAAAAGATATATCCTTCCTCCAGTTATCTGCATAGATTTTCTACCTACTCTAATCTGTTCTCGTGTTCTTCTGAAACAACTTAACTTTTTCTACCATCTCTTCTACCAATTATGGCCCCATCAGATTACTTTCACCTTCTTTATCCCAAAAAGTTGTAGTTCGACAACTCTTTCCATATAATAACTCAAATGGAGCCATCTGTATACTGGAATGAAAACTTTTTTATATGAAAATTCAACCAATGAAATATGTTGGTCCCAACTTCCCTGGTAATTCAGTGAACGTGCTCGTAGCATATCCTCCAAGGTCTGAATTGTTTGTTCTGACTACCCATCTGATTGAGGATGAAAAGTTGTAATAAAATTTAATTTAGTACCCAACGACTTTTGAAGGAATTTCCAAAAGATAGAAGTAAACATGGGATCATGATCAGATAGAATGGAGAGGGGAACACCATGCAACCTGACTATCTCTTTAACAAACAACTGAGAAAGTTGATCTAGAGACAAAGTATCTCAAATAGGAAGGAAATGAACAGATTTGGTCAATCGGTCAAAAATAACCCAGAATGCATTGCTACCTCTATATTTCTTTGGTAATCCCACAATGAAGTCTATGTATATATTTTTCCATTTCCAATCTAGAACTGGTAAAGACTAAAACATCCCTTTCGGTAACTGTCGCTATTCTTTAACCTGCTGATAAGTCAAACACTTCATAGTAAAATCATCAATATCTCTTTTAATTCCATCCCACCAGTAATACTCCTGAAGATCTCTATGCATCTTAGTACTGCCAGGATGAAATGAAAATGGGGAACTATGATCTTCACATAACAACTCATTATTCAAATGTGAATCACAAGGCACACAAAATTTTTTCCCAAACCTCAAAACACAATCATTATCAATGTTAAATTCAGGCAACTTTCCCTTCTGAACCAACTCTACCTTTTTATGTAACTCACTGTCTTCTTTCTGCGATCGCTTAATTCTGTCTGATAGAGATGATTCCACTAACATTTGAAACAAAATATAATAATTTTCTGCACTAACAACTTCTATTCCAAATTTCATCAAATCAAAAACCAAAGGATCTTGTTCCAAATGTAGCATGGTTAGTGAAGCATTACATTTTCTACTCAAAGCATCAGCCACTTTATTTTCCTTTCCTGGATGGTAATGGATCGTGCAATCGTAATCCTTGATTAATTACAACCATCTCCTGTAACACCCTAGGTAAATAAAGAATATGACATTTTTATATTTATCCATATTTGTGAATAAAATATTAATATAACTTTAAAGGGGACTCTATGCTCGATGGCATACCCAACACGCAACAATGAGTTTCTTGGGAATCTTACGTTGCACTCTAATAATAAAATAATATTATTTTAAATAGTAGTTAACGCCTAGCCGTTGTAATGGCAGGAATGAACAGAACTAACTACAAAATTATTATATATGTTTGTCAAATATTTTTACTTTTTACAATAAATGTTAGAGGCTTAAAATGCAAAGGAATCCAATCTTAAGCATTGAATACACTAATATTTTTTAAAAGATTATTTTACGGCATTTTGATGGAAAACCATTTTTAAATCAAACTTTTGACAATTTTATAAGCTCTATTTTTCAAAATAAACATATTATTTATGATTGGGACATTGAAATTTACCTTGTGTTAATTTTTGGTATTTTTCTGACAATGTTCATTTTTTAATGAATAGTGAAAAATATTGCATTTTACATCAAAACTGCTTTTTAATATAATTTAATTTTATGGTTATATTATCTTTTTAATTTGTTTTAAAGTGTAATTAGAATATATTTTTAACATTTAATTCAATTATGGTCATTAGGACTAATTTCACTTTGGAATTAGGCATAAACAAGTGTCAAACTTTTCATAAATATTGTTTCTAAAAAACCCGCTATTTGTTTTGACAATGAGAATTATTTTTAAAATTAATTATTTCAATTTATGGGTTTGGAATTTGGTAAAATGGATTACATATTTGGAATCAGAAATTACAAATTATGTAATTAAGACTCTTTTGTTTTTGGACATTATGAATAGTAACGACGGTAATTATCTTTAATTATCTAGATTAATGAGTAATCGGGTAGTTAAAGATAATAAGATAATATCATAATAATACAAAATGACCACAAAATGTGTCCTAAAGCTACTGGTTGTCTCATGGCCGACCGTGGGATGCCTTGTGCCAATCTTGGGGGGCCCATGGAATCACTTTCGTGAGAAAGTGACTTTTTATCTTTTTATTTTTAAAGAATGATAAATGTAACAAAGAATGTATTACCTAAGTAAAATATTTTTCATTTTCTATACATAAATTCTCTTTTGGACTATAAATATTCATTGGAAATCTAAAACTATGTCCTACATCATAGTATTTTTTTTATAATTTTTAGACATTAAATAAACTAAATACATATGACATCATGATGATGCAGCGATAACCTCATTATTTAACGATTTAAATAAAATGGAAAGATAATGTAAAATCTAAGACCTAAACATGTCCAAAACCTATTGTTTGGGTGTATTTAGAACCCTTATCACCTTATCCTCTAAACACATCAATGTGGGACCATTAAAATCTGAAACTCATTCTAAAATAAAGTATCATTTCTTTACCTTCCAAGAGTGCCCCTCCTCTCCTCTTATAAAAGGCCCCCACCTCTACCTACTTACCCACACTCCCAAAGCCTTTGGCTCAGCCTAACCCTGCCCATTTTGTCTCTACACATCCCTATATAACTCCTTGAAGCCTCACTTTGGGCAGAAGTCTTCCCAAGGAAGCCTTTGAGCTCAAACCAAATGGAGTTACCCGATTTTAAGGTAATGTCTTCACTTGTGTCCTTTTGTTTTATTTTGCTTCTCCAACCCCCTAAACTCTTTTTATTATTTTATTTTGTAACAAATAAAGTATCGTAAATATACTAGTATGTTGTTATAAGAAGGATTCGAGCTACACTTACACACACCTTCGTCTAATGGTTAAAGAACATACTGTTTCTGTGGTTGGCGATTTTCTGCCTCACGAAACAATGATTGTTCAAAATTATTCTAACACCTTCAAATGTGGCCATTAAGATGACACTATATTTATATATGATATATAATATGTTTATTTTCTACTTAAGCTTCTGTATTTTTCATTTATGGCATACCTTTATGGTTTCCATTATGGGTAAACGCGATATCTTCATTTAAGGAAGTCCGGACTCCCGCCACCTCAAAGTGATTTGATTCGTTAATACCATATGTGGTACTTATAAAGGATATATTTAATTATATTATATATTATACCATACTGGAATAATATTATGTATCATTATGTTTTAATTCCATTAAATATAAAATAGAAATTAAAGTGGCGTTAATGCGTACGTACGGCTTACCGTCTCCATGAACGGTACATTTCATTTCTTGTCTCAAAATGTTATGTACTATTATAATTACATATATATAATGGATATATATGTAATATATTACATATAAATGATGTATTTCATTCTGGAATTATAACATATATATATCTCTCTCATTTTGTTTTAATTCCATTAATATGACAAAAAATTAAAGTAGCGTTCATGCGTACGTACGTCCTACCGTCTCCATGAACGGTGATTTTAATTTTTATCTCCAAATGCTATGGAATAGTATAAAATGAATATATACTGGATATATATGATATTTAAAACATCAATACTATTCTGGATATTATGTACCTATAACTACATGGAAAATTATTTTCCAACAAGTTAAATTTTTGACTCATGTACCAAACATCGACAAAAACGTCTGATATGAACTCATATTATTAACCAATTATTATAACATTAAAATATGTGATATGAACTGAATAATAATTATTATAGGATTTCCTTAAGCAATTATAAATTTACCAAAGTTTATTATTCAGGAATACAAAGAAACGAACAAGACAAGTCGGACTTGAGGTAAGGGATCCTACCTCTCTCTTTCTTTGCAAGTACTCTCTTTTATGTCATTTCTTTTATGATCCATGTTCTTATATTGGAGGATGTTCTTTTATGTTCCTCTTTCTGTAATTTTTATGTGATTATAGACCCTATTTGATCTCATAAATCCATTTTTGGAAGTTTTATGTGGCGCTGTTAGGCTGCCGAATTTTCATAAGGGGATTTTCATCTCACTTTTTCTTCCCGTGAGATCCATGCTACATTGGCCACTATTTCCTTTTTGCGTGGTGTAAGTACTGCCCATTATTTTGCTATTAGTATAATATAATATCTTTTATGGGTATTTACATCTTCATTGTATGACACTTCTTTCATGGGGTGTATGTTTTGAAAGTTTCCCAAATCGGTAAGGGAACCTTTCACCCTCCTCTTTTTAAAAGACATCTCTTGTTATGTCTTTTAATTTACATCTTTTTATGTTGAGATATGTTATTTTATATCCTTATTGATGTAAAATTTATTTACAAGTGATTAGATTCCATTTTTATCTCTCATCAACTCATTTTCTGAATTTTGAAGTGATGTCGTTAGCCTGTCGAATTTTACCAAGGGAACTTTTTAATCCAATTTTGATTTCTTTGGGTTCAACATGTAGTTATTGAATATGTCATCCTTTGAATATGTGTGAATGACCTTTTATTGTTTTACACTTAACATCCACTTATATTGGGTGTATTTATATTTGTCACACATAATTTTGAGATTGATTTATCCTTAATTTAAGGATACCTTCTTTATAAGGGATTTCATCACATTTGACATTTCTATTGAGACTTCATTGTTGTTATGCACCAATTCACTCTTATATGGTGTATATACTGTCCATTGGAATATTATATCATGAACCCATTTATTCTCATGAGATTATAATGTTCTGACTAAATGTTATTCCTCAATTATTGTATTCAAGTGTCCCTAATTTTGGTAAAACCCCTTTAACCAAAATATCACTTTAAATGTTTTAAATATTTGTTCTTATTAATATCCATGTTTACAAAATGGTTTTAAGGATTTATTTATATGGATATTAATGGTTTAAAATTTTAAAAGCTTCAAGGTGGTATGGGACACTTTGATTCAAAAATCTCTTTATTAAATGTTTTAAATGGTTTTGGAAATGCTTTCTTTTTGAATGGATTCATTATTTTAATATACTAAAATGTTATATTGTGATTGAAATGCGGAAATGTTATGTTTCCTTTATGAATGTTTTATGTGATACGTTTATGTTATGGTTCTTGGGCATTGTTATGAAAACGGGTGGTTCCATGATAAACTAAGGGTGGGTGAGCCCGATATAGCTCTCCAATGCATTGGGTAACGCGAAGGAGTGAAACATTAAGGTTTCTCCGAAGAGATTTAGGGAATATACTGTGATGGGTGTTCCAAACGTAACTAAGAGGGTTACTCCCTACGTAAGAATGTTATGAATGCCTCATGTTACCTTTTATGTATTATGATTTCTATGATTTATTCATGATTTTATGAGATATGTTAAAGTGTCTATGTTTTATGGGTAAAGTATGATTTCATTCTTATGTATATATAAACTCATGTTTCCTTTCCATATTTTTTATAACCCTTACTGAGCTTTTTATTCTCATCCCAAGTTTTTTGAAATGTTTTTCACAGGTCAAGGGAAAGGTACATGATATGATGATAGTGTCAACGAAGTGTCAAGAAAGGATCCATGCTTTATTTTTAAATATGTTTCCGTTAATGGAAAAAATGAATACTATCTTTTATGTAACCACTTTCTTTGAATGTGGAATGTAATGAA
The DNA here is from genome assembly GCA_963277665.1 of Viscum album. Classification (NCBI taxonomy): domain Eukaryota; kingdom Viridiplantae; phylum Streptophyta; class Magnoliopsida; order Santalales; family Viscaceae; genus Viscum; species Viscum album. Next base: position 877,712,246 of record OY728148.1, on the reverse strand, counting down.
AGTTTTATGATCTAATTCTCTAAAACTCTAAACCTGAAAAGATCCTCAATGTGTAATCTTGTAATAACTCAAGATTAAGTAATATTTAAGGCTGGGGCCTTATATTTGGTATCAAAGGTCGGTTTAGATAACTTTAGAGGTTAGGGTACTCTTTAAGCATAAGTGACATTACCATAATGGTGAGGATTTCAGAAAGAGTCCTAGTTTTAGATAAAGTGAATAAGTAAGTATATCTTAGTGGTTATCTTCTTTATTAGTACATGATGGTTTTGTTGATTTACTCACACTCACATTTCTGTTTTTAGTGAATGGATGGGTCTAGAAGGAACCAAGGTGACAATAGGTTTTAAGGAAACTGTGGTGGTTATCTGATTAAGAGACTAGATGAAATGTGGTATTCAATGAGGAAACTCGTGGTTGTTCTAAACCAACTATCAAGGAGTCATGATCATCCACTTGAACCTTGCTATGTTCTGAAATGCATCATGTATGAGATGACCAATCGATGTGGAAGTCCAGGTAATAATTATAAAGGTAACCATTAGAGTTTATATGATCCTTACTTTTGAGGTAATTATGGGTTATGATATGTTTTGATGGAAAATGAAAGGAATGAGATAAACTTGAGGTTAAAATATGTTATGATAATTTTTGAAGATTTTTTCTCGTTTTGGGGAATGTTTTAAGAATTATATAGTTTTGGAAAAAGGATAACATGCAGACCGTGTGACAACCCGTCGCATCAGACAAAGCTGCGGGAATCGAACCCACAACTAAAGTGCGACTAGTATTTATCGCCTACCACTGGACTACGTGAAGTCCCTGGTTAGTTTGACTAATTCTTTTTAGTTAGATGATTTTAGTAATCAAGAGTAAGTTTATTTTGGGTTATCTATAGAAATGATTAACCTATCATCGAGGATATGTGATTAGGTTAATTGCTTTTCAATACGAGACATTAAGAGCAACTGATGTTGTTTGGAGATTAATGTTACGATTTAACTTGGAAGACTATGTGACTAAATTCTTCAAATATTTAGGTTTCAATCTTATTTTGGTTTACTTTGAAGAATTTTATGGACAAAATGTTTATCGAATGGTCCTCGTTGAACTTTGGGTTTTGTTGGACAAATTTTGGAGATTAAGAATAGATTTTCTTTTTATAAAGGGTTATCCTTTTCTAGATTATCTGATCTTTTACTAACCTTTTTAGTTTCGGTTTTGGTTAAAGTCTAAAGACATGGGAAGTATATAGTTCTATTTTTTGGATTAGGTGATTCTCTAGAAGTTTATTATAGTACTCTTAATGTGAACAAGTCTTCCTAAATACTCGTCTTTTGGAGAAAATATGAGTTTGTGTAAGTAATCTAATAAAAGTTGAAAGTCAACATGATAAGTGATTATGTTTCCTTATGAATAAATTCCTCAGTAAAAAGTAACTTAAAACAAAAATGTTGTCTATTATCTTTTTCTACTGGGTAATACAATACCGTTTAACCCATCACAAGTTTGTGATTTTCTTATGGTTAACTTTCTCCTAAACATGTTTTATATCACTCTCTATCAGAACATGACCCTATGTTTTCTCCTCCATGTCCATGTTTTCCTACATGGAATCCTAGTATGGGTTAACTCGGGTGACCTTTGTACTTATATTTCTTTATTTTAAAGTGATTGTTTTACCGACTCTTGTTCCGATGTGGGACTTTCAAGGATGTTTCCAAGCTCAATTTTAAAATTGCGAGGACGCAATTCCCAAAAGGGGGGAAGGATGTAACACCCCAGGTAAATAAAGAATATGACATTTTTATATTTATCCATATTTGTGAATAAAATATTAATATAACTTTAAAGGGGACGCTATACTCGATGGCGTACCCAACACGCAACAACGAGTTTCTTGGGAATCTTAAGTTGCACTCTAATAATAAAATAATATTATTTTAAATAGTAGTTAACGCCTAGCCGTTGTAATGGCAGGAATGAACAGAACTAACTACAAAATGATTATATATGTTAGTCAAGTATTTTTAATTTTTACAATAAATGTTAGAGGCTTAAAATGCAAAGGAATCCAATCTTAAGCATTGAATACACTAATATTTTTTAAAAGATTATTTTACTGCCTTTTGATGGAAAACCATTTTTAAATCAAACTTTTGACAATTTTATAAGCTATATTTTTCAAAATAAACATATTATTTATGATTGGGACATTTAAATTTACCTTGGGTTATTTTTTGGTATTTTTCTGACAATGTTCATTTTTCAATGAATAGTGAAAAATACTGCATTTTACATCAAAACTGCTTTTTCATATAATTTAATTATATGGTTATATTATATTTTTAATTTGTTTTAAAGTGTAATTAGAATATATTTTTACCATGTAATTCAATGATGGTCATTGGGATTAATTTCACTTTGTAATTAGGCATAAACAAGTGCCAAACTTTTCATAAATATTGTTTCTAAAAAACCCGCTATTTGTTTTGACAACGGGAATTATTTTTTAAAATTAATTATTTAAATTTATGTGTTTGTAATTTGGTAAAATTGATTACATATTTGGAATCAGAAGGTCCAAATTATGTAATTAAGACTCTTTTGTTTTTAGACATTATGAATAGTAATGACGGTAATTATCTTTAATTATCTAGATTAATGAGTAATCGGGTAGTTAAAGATAATAAGATAATATCATAATAATAAAAAATGACCACAAAATGTTTCCTAAGGATACTGGTTGTCTCATGGCCGACCATGGGATGACTTGTGCCAAACTTGGGGGCCCCATGGAATCACTTTTGTGAGAAAGTGACTTTTTATCTTTTTATTTTTAAAGAATGTTAAATGTAACAAAGAATGTATCACCTAAGTAAAATATTTTTAATTTTGTCTACATAAATGATATTTTGAACTATAAATATTCATTGGAAATCTAAAAATATTTCTTACATCATAGTATTTTTTTTATAATTTTTAGACATTAAATAAATTAAATTATTTATGACATCATGATGATGCAGCGATGACCTCATTATTTAAGGATTTAAATAAAATGGGAAGATAATGTAAAATATAAGACCTAAACATGTACAAAACCGATTTTATGGATGTATTTCGAACCCTTATCACCTTACCCTCGAAACACATCAATGTGGGACCATTAAAATCCGATACTCATTCTAAAATAAAGTAACATTTCTTTACCTTCCAAGAGTGCCCCACCTCTCCTCTTATAAAAGGCCCCCACCTCTACCTCCTTAACCACACTCCCAAAGCCTTTGTCTCGGCCAAACCCTACCCATTTTGTCTCTCCACATCCCTCTATAACTCCTTGAAGCCTCACTTTGGGCAGAAGTCTTCCCAAGGAAGCCTTTGAGATCAAACCAAAGGGAGTTACCCGATTTTAAGGTAATGTCTTCACTTGTGTCCTTTTGTTTATTTTGCTTCTCCAACCCCCTAAAATCTTTTTATTATTTTATTTTGTAACAAATAAAGTATCTTAAATATACTAGTATGTTTTTATAATAAGTATTCGAGTGACACTGACACACACCTTCGTCTAATGGTTAAAGAACATACTGTTTCTGTGGTTGGCGATTTTCTGCCTCACGAAACGATGATTGTTCATCATTCTTCTAACACCTTCAAAGGTGGCCATTAATATGACACTATATTTATATATTATATATAATATGTTTATTTTTTACTTAATATTTGGTATTTTTCATTTATGGCATACTTTTATGGTTTCCATTATGGGTAAACACGATATCTTCATTTAAGGAAGTGCGGACTACCGCCCCCTCAAAGTGATTTGATTCGGTAATACCATATGTGGTACGTATAAAGGATATATTTAATTATATTATATATGATACCATACTGGAATACTATTATGTATCATTATGTTTTAATTCCATTAAATATGAAATAGAAATGGAAGTAGCGTTCATGCGTACGTACGGCTTACCGTCTCCATGAACGGTACATTTCATTTCTTGTCTCAAAATGTTATGTACTATTATAAGTACATATATATAATGGATATATATGTAATATATTACATCTAAATGATGTATATCATTCTGGAATTATAACATATATATATATATGTCTCATTTTGTTTTAATTCCATTAATATGACAAAAAATTAAAGTAGCGTTCATGCGTACGTACGTCCTACCGTCTCCATGAACGGTGCTTTTAATTTTTATCTCCAAATGCTATGGAATAGTATAAAATGAATATATACTGGATATATATGATATTTAGAACATCAATACTATTCTGGATATGATGTACCTATAACTACATGGAAAATTATTTTCCAACAAGTTAAATATTTGACTCATGTACCAAACATCGACAAAAACGTCTGATATGAACTCATATTATTAACCAATTATTATAACATTAAAATATGTGATATGAACGGAATAATAATCATTATAGTAGGTCCTTAAGAAATTATAAATTGACCAAAGTTTATTATTCAGGAATATAAAGAAACGAACAAGACAAGTTGGACATGATGTAAGGGATCCTACCTCTCTCTTTCATTGCAAGTACTCTCTTTTATGTCATTTCTTTTATGATCCATGTTCTTATGTTGGAGGATGTTCTTTTATGTTCCTCTTTATGTAATTTTTATGTGATTATAGACCCTATTGGATCTCATAAATCCATTTTTGGAAGTTTTATGTGGCGCCGTTAGGCTGTCGAATTTTCATAAGGGGATTTTCATCTCATTTTTTATTCCCGTGAGATCCATGCTACATTGGCCACTATTTCCTTTTTGCGTGGTGTAAGTACTGCCCATTATTTTAATATTAGTATAATATACTCTCTTTTATGGGTATTTACATCTTCATTGTATGACACTTCTTTCATGGGGTGTACGTTTTGAAAGTTTCCCAAATCGATAAGGGAACCTTTCACCCTCCTCTTTTTAAAAGACATCTCTTGTTATGTCTTTTAATTTACATCTTTTTATGTTGAGATATATTCTTTTATATCCTTATGGATGTAAAATTTATGTCCAAGTGATGAGATTCCCTTTTTATCTCTCATCAACTCATTTTCTGAATTTTGAAGTGATGTCGTTAGGCTGTCGAATTTTACCAAGGGAACTTTTTAATCCAATTTCGATTTCTTTGGGTTCAACATGTAGTTATTGAATATGTCATCCTTTGAATATGTTTGAATGACCTTTTATTGTTTTACACTTAATATCCACTTATATTGGGTGTATTTATATTTTCCACACATAATTTTGAGATTGATTTATCCTTAATTTAAGGATACCTTCTTTATAAGGGATTTCATCACATTTGACATTTCTATTGAGACTTCATTGTTGTTATGCACCAATTCACTCTTATATAGTGTATATACTGTCCTTTGGAATATTATATCATGAATCCATTTATTCTCATGATATTATAAAGTTTTTACTAAATGTTATTCCTCAATTATTGTATTCAAGTGTCTCTAATTTTGGTAAAACCCCTTTAACCAAAATATCGCTTTAAATGTTTTAAATATTTGTTCTTATTAATATCCATGTTTTCAAAATGGTTTTAAGGATTTATTTATATGGATATTAATGGTTTAAAATTTTAAAAGCTTAAAGGTGGTATGGGACACTTTGATTCAAAAATCTCTTTATTAAATGTTTTAAATGGTTTTGGAAATGGTTTCTTTTTGAATGGATTCATTATTTCAATATACTAAAATGTTATATTGTGATTGAAATGTGGAAATTTTATGTTTCCTTTATGCATGTTTTATATGATACGTTTATGTTATGGTTCTTGGGAATTGTTATGAAAATGGGTGGTTCCGTGATAAACTAAGGGCGGGTGAGCCCAATATAGCTCTCCAATGCATTGGGTAACGCGAAGGAGTGAAACATTAAGGTTTCTCCGAAGAGATTTAGGGAATATATTGTGATGGGTATTCCAAACGTAACCAAGAGGGTTACTCCCTATGTAAGAATGCTATGAATGCCTCAAGTTACCTTTTATGTCTTATGATTTCTATGATTTATTCATGATTTGATGAGGTATGTTAAAGTGCCTATGTTTTATGGGTAAAGTATGATTTCATTATTATGTATATATGAACTCATGTTTCCTTTCCATATTTTTTATAACCCTTACTGAGCTTTTTATTCTCATCCCAAGTTTTTTGAAATGTTTTTCACAGGTCAAGGAAATGGTACATGATATGATGATAGTGTCAGGGAAGTTTCCAGAAAGGATCTGTGCTTTATTTTTAAATATGTTTCCGTTGATGGAAAAAAATGAATACTATCTTTTATGTAACCACTTTCTTTGAATTTGGAATGTAATGCAAGTTTTATGATCTAATTCTCTAAAACTCTAAACCTAAAAAGATCCTCAATGTGTAATCTTGTAATAACTCAAGATTAAGTAAGATTTAAGGTTGGGGCCTTATATCTCCTCTGTCTCATGTTTAATTATTTTTGAGTGAATATATACTTCAAACTTTTTTGGTCAATATATATTTCACATTTCACTCCATACAAATGATGCCTCCAAATTTTTAAAGAAAAAACAACAGTAGTTAGTTCCAAATAATGTGTAGGGTAATTTAAATCATAAGGTTTCAACTAACGTGAATCATAATCAATTACCTAATAATTCTACATAAGGACACAACCAATTCCTTTTAATGAAGCATCATTGTGGATAACAAAATCACCATTTCTGGAAGGCAGTGCCAAAATTGGATCATTCACCAATATTCTTTTTAATTCTTGAAAACAATCATCACATTCTTTTGTCCAAATGAACTTAACACCTTTTTGAGTTAACTTTGTCATTGGACTAGATAACCTTAAAAAAATTAACAAACCTTTGGTAATAACCTACCAAACCAAGAAAACTATAAATCTCCGTTATATTTGTGGGTCTTAGAAATTATTCAACAACTTTTGTTTTAGAAGGATCAACAGTTATGCCATTTTTTGAAACAATGTGACCTAGGAATGAAATTTGTTGCAACCAAAACTCACACTTGCTGAATTTCCCATACAATTTATTTTCTTTTATGGTTTTCAAGACAACCCTTAAATGACTTTCATGCTCCTATTTACTTTAAAAAAACAAAATATCATCAATGAACACAACCACAAACTTATCCAAGAACTCACGGAAAATTCTATTCATAAGATCCATGAATACAGCAGGTGCATTGGTTACCCCAAAAGGCATAAATACAAATTCATAATGGCCATATGTAGTATGAAATGTGGTCTTCATAATGTCTACTACCTTTACTTTCAACTGATGGTACCCCGACCTCAGATCAATCTCTGAAAAATACTTATCACCCTGGAGCTAATCAAACAAATCATTGATATGAGGAAAATGATACTTATTCTTAACTGTGATGTTATTCAATGCTCTACAATCAATGAAAACTCTCATTGAACCATATTTTTTTAACAAATAAGACTAGATCACCCCATGGTGATGTGCTAGGTCGAATGAAACCTTTATCTAATAACTCCTGCAATTGATTCTTTAACTCTAAAAGTTTAATTTGAGCCATTAGATAAGGGGGTTTTGAAATTGGTTTAGCATTAGGCACTAGGTCAATAGTAAATTAAACTTTCCAATTAGGTATAATACTAGGAAACTCATCAGGAAAAACATCAAGGTACTCATTTACCGCTGGCACATCATTATTCTCAACACTTTATTTTCAACAATATGTGCAAGGTAACATTCATTTCCATATTTTACTAGTTTCTCAGCTTCCTGATATGTTATCAAAAGTAAGGGTTCATTCTTATACACAAACTAGAAATATTTCTGAAAATAAGCCTCTTTAGCTCTGTAGTCAATCTTAGAATGATAAACAAAAAGTCAATCTATACCCAAAATAACATTAAACTATACTAGAGGCAAAACAATAAGATTTGTAGGTAGATTCTTCCCGCACACAATGAAAATAAGGTTATTATAATTTCTTTTTGTCCCAACATTTCCTCCAGGTGTTTTTACCATAAGTTCTGTATTTATATCATGAGATGGAATTCCCAATTTAATAAAAAAAATCAGAAATGAACAAATGTGTAGACCCTGAATCAAGAAATACAATGGAATAATTTGAACAAACAAATAGTGTACCTGATACTACTTCATTCAATGGCCCAAAAACTGTTGAAGTAGTTGCAAAGGATTTCACCACCCCTTTTTGCTTGTAGTTTGGCTGTTTTACCTTAGTTGAGTTCTTCGTTGGACACTCATTTTCATAATGACCCATTTCATTGCACTTAAAACATTTTACTGAATGTAAATAATATTTTGTCTTACCATTACCTTTATCTTTTTCAGTGCAATAATGAGCCTTATGTCCCATTTTACCACATCAGTAGCACTTACCAGAATTCAAAAGACATTCCCTATCATGATTTTTACCACAATTTTCACAAACTGTAAACTTATGTTTCTTACCATCAGACATTTTTGAAGAGTTCTTCTCTTTCATCTTCCACCTCGACCTCTTATTCTATTGTTTTTCAAAGAACATATGATCATCAGCCAACTCTATTTCCACCTACTCTGCACAATGCACAAGTTTTTCATAACTTTTGAACTCATGAAAAGCTAAAGCCCTTTGATAATTTGTCTTTAATCCTGAGTAAAGACGATTGATTTTACTATCAAGATCTTGTATGAAATTCAGAGAATACCTTGCGATTCGAGTGAATTTTTCTTCATAAGCAGCCACTGAGCCATCATCCTACCTCAATTATAGGAATTTGTTTCCATCCTAATTCAAACCACTGTAGGAAAATATTTCTCAAGGAACATACCTTTGAATTCATCCCAATCAAGAGCATCAATCTTCTTACTATCCCTGATATTTTTCACCATCGACCACCACTGATCAACGTCACCTTCAAAATGGTAAACACCAAGACTATCCTTTTGATGTTCTGAACACCCCATTACATCAAAAAATTTCTCCAGTGCTTTAATACACCTTTATACTAGAAGAGGTTCAGAAGATCCTCTGAATGATGGGAGATGTTGCCTCATGAAATTCTCTACTTCTAACATGTTTCTATGTGGTTGATCTGGCTGACCTCATGCATTGATACCACCGCCATTTATAGCCTGAGTCAACTATGCCATCACTGTAACAAACTTTTCAGTTCCGATTCTAACCATCTTAGGTTGCTGATTTTGAAGGTTGTCTTCCTCCTAATGTCGTCCCAACATAGCTTCCATGTTTCCTTTGTGGAAAACCATTCTGAACACAGAAATATCTTAGGCAAAGCAACATGGTAATCTGTAAATGCTATATCATTTCAATATTAACATAAATTAATTTATGGATATTAATTTAACAATACCCGAAACTCCTAAAGTTATCTAAACCGACCTTTGATACCAACTATAAGGACTCGGCCTTAAAAAATTACATAATAATTAATTAAATGAATAATTCACATTGAGGATCTTTTCAGGTTTAGAGTTTTAGAGAATTAGGACATAACTATTACATCTCAAAATATTACAAAGTAGACACTTCTACTCAGTTTCCATTTTTTCACAAAATAAAAACTCTTGAAAAAAATATGCATGTCTAGTTCCATGTTTTAGATCACATCACTTTTCCTTGATATCATCCTTGACCCTATTCATCTTTGAATCATGTGAAAAACATTTCAAAACATGGGATGAGCATAAAAATCTCAGTAAGGGTTATAAAACAAATAAAGAAAACATTAGTTCATCATTATATACATAACATAAGGTCTTTAACATACCTCATGAAATCATAAGATTTATGAATAACACATAGAAAACATAAATCATAAAGTTAACTTGTGGAATCAATATCATACTAACATTTTAGCTATCACAGCTACGTAGGGAGTTACATTTGGAATACCCATCACAGTATATTCCCTAAATCTCTTAGGAGAAACATTCATGTTTACCTTTGTCACATTACCCAATTCATTTGAGAGCTATCTCGGGCTCACCCGCCCTAGGCTTATCACGGAACTACCCGTATACATAATCAATTCCCATGAACCATAACATATTCATAACACATAAAATAAACATAAAGGAAAGTTAACATTTCCACATTCTAATCTCAATATATCATTTAAATATATTGATATAACAAATCCATTATCAAAACAATATTCAATACCAAAATACATAAAAGATTATATGGTATTTATTTTCCTTTTAAAAACATTTGGACTTGTTAAGGATGTCAAAGATCAAATAATACTCGCGGTGACGGAAAAGGTCATTGTCACCGCTTACGTTAAAAAGAAACATTCTTTTTTTGTCGTTTAGTAAAATTACTCAAAGGAAAATATTCCCTCTGAATAAATGAAAAGTCAAAGGTATTTATACATCGTATAAAAGAAAGTTGAGAATAAAACAAAATATGCCTCAATGAAAGGGGATTGAGATGAATTCCCTTACCTCGTGTCTGACTTGACCCAGTCATTCTTTAATCTCCTGAATAATAAACTAAATTTGATTTCTAATTTCTTAAGAACCTTTTTCACGTTCATTATTCCTTTTATATCACTTATTAGAATGTTATAAACATTATGTAATCATTTAAGTTATTAACGGTTGTTTCGTCGATATTTGGTACTTGATTAAAAATGAACACCTTATAATTACAAGTTGTCAATGTCGTCAACCATCCATTATCTCCAGAATAATATTCATGATTTAGATATAATATAAATCACATATATCTAGTATATATATGTGTGTGTGTGTGTATTTATAACAGTACATAATATTTTGATATAAGGAATGAAATGCACCGTTAATGGAGACGGTAAGTCGTACGTACGCATGAACGCTACTTTCATTTCCATTTCGTAATTTAATAAAATTAAAACATAATAATTCCAAGGTATATTATAATTCCATTATAATATAATATATAATTCCATTAACTCTATCCTTTATACATCTGACATATGGCATTAACGAGTCATATCACTTTGAGGGGGCGGTAGTCCGTACTTCCTCAAATGAAATTATCATGTTTACCCATTATGGAAACCATAAAGGTATGATATAAATGGAAAATACAGAAGAATAAAGAAAATATAAACATAATATATATCATATATAAATACAGTTCTATCTTAATTTCCACCATGAGAGGCGGTAGGAGATAATTGAATAATCATCGCTTCGTGAGGCCTTAGTTTTCCATTCACAGAAACAGTATCTTCTTCACCCATTAGATGGAGGTGTGTGTAAGTTTAGTTCGAATAATTCTCATAAAAACATCCAATTATATTGAGGCTACTGTTTTTATTATAAAATAAATGAATAAAAAGAGTTTAGAGGATTGGAGAAGTAAAATAAAACAAAATAACTTAAGAGAAGATGTTACCTTTAAATCGGGTAACTCCCTTTGGTTTGAACCAAAAGGGTTTATTGAAGTGCTTTCTGCCTAAGGTAAGGCTTCTAGGGTAAAGATAGAGATCTTGGGATCTTATTAGAGTAGAGTTTGTACGAGCCAAGGGCTTGAGAATTGTGAGGAATGAGTTATAAGTGATGGATTTTTATAAGGGAGAGGTGGGGCTCTTTAGGAATGTTTGAAAATGTTATTTTATTATAAACTGATCTTCAATTTCAAAAAGTCAACTAATCATTAAAGTCAAAGTTAAGATGACTCATGGTCGAAATAAAATCATCCAATAAAAATTGGATAGGTTTTGGATAGTGAATTAATATTTATAATCTTATTTATTTAAATCATTTATTAATGAGGTAAATATTGCATCATTATTGTGTTATAAATAATTTAATATATTTGATGTCCAAACATTATTAAAAAAAACCATGATATAGGAAATATTTCTATATTTCCAAATAATATTTATAGTTGAAAAGATAACTTATATAAACCCATGTAAAAATTTATTTACTAAAATATATTTGTCTATGTCATTTTTTCTTTACTTTAAATTAATTAATATAAAGTGTCATTATTATTCTCATGTGGCCCCATGGGGTCCCAAATTTGACCCAAGGATGCCCATGGTCAGATATGTATCAGATAATAGGATTAAGACACATGTTAGGGTAATTAAATATTTTTATAATATTATATTTTACCCTTATTTACTATATTTACCTTTTAATCATGGTAAATAAAATATTTACTAATGTAAATCTTTAAAATGTCTCAAAATAAAAGTTACCTTTTTACAAAATTTAGACCTACTGATTCCAAATATGGAATCAATTTTTCTAAATTCAAAACACAAAAGTGGCAGAAATTAATTTAAAATTAATTCTCGCTATCAAAACAAAAAATGTGTTTTTAAGAAATAATAACTATCAAAAGATTGACATTTGTTCATGCCCAATTTCGAAGGGAAATTAATTCCAATATCCAACATTGGATTAAATAGTAAAAATATATTCTAATTACATTTTATAACAAATTAAAAATATAATCTAACCATTTGAATGAATTAGATTAAAAGGCACTTTTGAATTAAAATACTGTATTTTTCACTATTCATTAAAAAATAAACTTTATCAAAAAAATACCAAAAATTTAACCAAAGTAAATTTTGATGTCCTCAATCTAAAGAAGAATTTTATTTTGTCAAATAGAACATATAAAAATTACCAAAACTATATTTAAATAGGGTTCTCCATCAAAAGGCGGTAAATCAACCTTTTAAAGAATATTATAGTATTTATGCTTAGATTCATTCACATTTTAAGCCTCTAACTTTTATTAGATAAATGTAAAAACATTTAACAAAAATGTATAATAATATTTTAGTTAGTTATATTCATTCTTGTTGATACAATTTCTTGGCGTTAACCACCATTTAAAATAATAATATTATATTATTAGTGTGCAACGTAAGATTTTAAAGAAACTCGCTATTGCGTATTGGGTACGCTATCGAACATAGCATCCCCTGTAAAGTAAAATTAATATTTAATTCAAAAAAATTAATAAACATTCAAATGTATTATTATTTATTTACTTGGGATGTTACAATATGATCATAATATATCAAAATCATACAAAATAGGCCATATATCAAGAATCGTGATTCATAGAATCATTCTTTTAAGGTGACCCAAGAAAAAAATACATAAATATTATATCATTATAGATTAATATTAAATACATAAGACAATTATACATTCTTCATAACCATAAAGTTTTAGTGCCTTTAGATACTTGATACATAAACAACTTATTTTTTAAAGGATCTTCAGCATCTCCCAAAAAGTTATTCATATTAGTACCTTTCATGATATATAATACATAGAACCTTCCATAAAAACTTTAGGAAGGAAAAAATAATAAAGTGTGAGATTAGATTCCCAGTAAGGGTATGCATAATAGATATTAATCAATGATCATATGTGATTGCAATGGTATAATAACATGATCATATCATAATAAATTCATACCCAATAAATTAGGTTTCATTAATCATGATTCATGGTATAAGGCTTTGTCATGAAAAAATATAATATTCATAAGAGTGTAAAATCATTAATAATAAATCATTTTCTATGAGATCATATCATAAATAGAGGAATATTTAACAATCATAATGTTATATCATTGTGAACATGTATAAATGATAATGAGTTTACTCGTTAAGTTAAGGACATGAAATCAAGTCTTCACATAAAATTATGATCATGAAATCGGGCCCATATATAAACATATAATCATAAAACAAAGTCCATTAATAAATTGTTGAACATAAAATCAAGTTCACTCATAAAATAGTTATATCTTGAGTTATACATCTATACCTAATGCATTAAAGGTTTATATAATTCTAGGACCACATGTCATATACCAAAAACTATACATATATGTGTCACAAGATCATAAAACAATCATCATTTCCTATCTCGTGAAAAGGAAGCATGTTTCATAAAAAGTTCATTATTTCATCATAGCATAACCCGTGGAAAATAGATGGGTTTCAAAAAGGTTTCATTATAACGTAATTAATCTGTTGTAAATAAAGAAGTTTCATCGAATAATCCTCAAATAACTATCATCATAAGACATACATATAATTAAATTGGATGCTATCATAAGATCATATCCCCACTGAAGCATAAAATTACTTAAAGTATGTTGAAAAAGATAAAAAATAATTTTATAAGAATATTCAAACCTTTCTTTGAAAACAAGCTAAAAATATTATTTTCTTTTTATAACATTCTAGTTGAAAATTCTAACATATTGAAAATATTATTTTCTAGGAAAAAAATATGTAATATTTTGAAGGAATATTCAAATAAAATAATGATCATGATGGAGGGAAAATATTTTTATACCATATACATTAAAAGAGAACATTATTTTCACACGTTTGTAAAAAGTCCAAAATGAATTTTTCAAAAAAATATTTCATTAAAAATATTACTTATAAACCATTGTAAATAAAGTAATGGGTACTAAAAGTTTCCTTTTTAAAACATTTCATTCATGGTAAGAACTTCCATAAAACAATTTTCAAGATCATGGATATATAAGAAAAAGGTTTTCAATGAAAAAGAAAATGTGGTAGAATTTTATTTAAAAACATTTAATTAATCATTTTACGTACCAAATATATGAAATGGTATTAATACATAAAAATTACATGAATTAAAATAGGGGAATAAAATGAATTTGGTTTAAAATATAAGATCAATATAATTTACCTCAATATAAATTTATAATAGGCAAGCCCAAAAAGAAATTAGATTATATTATAAATCCTTAACTCAAGTGTAATGACCCAATGTCTTTCAATGGAAATTCCCTTCTCATAGGTATGTTATAAAATCAAATGAAAACACAACATAATTAACTAATAAGTTCTATGTGACCTTTAAACATAAGTTTTTCACTACTGTGTTTGGAATTTCGAAAATCCGGCATACACGGTTGTAATCAGTAAGTTATTTGGAGTCCGATGAGGAAAACTTAATTTTTGGTGAATAGTAACATATCCTAATGAATAGTAACATACCCTTATGAATAGTGATATACCCTAATGAATATTAACCACACCTATGGTGGTATAAAAATATTATTCAAGTTGGAAGTACGATATACCTATATTTTAGAATAAGTTAATGAATGTTTTAAAACTAGTTTTGATAATAAATTGTTATTTTAATTAAATATTAAAATAATCATATTTAGAATATTATTTTTGAAAAATGGACTTCATTTTTGGATTCTATACATTGAAAAATGGTTAGGGTGAATTTTTTGGATTTTTCTGAAATACTTGATTTTTTTATGATTAGTAGAATCTGATAATTCACAATAAATGTTAAATATTGGATTAATTGAGTCATCAATGATGTTCTGCGGATTTAATCCCACTTGGTTCGGGATAACATGATAAAATCACTATTATTGGTCATGGAATACTTACTATTTCTTTTCTTGGGAATAAATAATAAATTAATGATTATAATATTATGAAATCCCTCCTCTCCTCCACTATAAACCTCCCCCCCCTCACTCCCTCTTCTCTCCACTCCTCTCAAGACTTGTGCCTTGCCATTATTCTGCCCAAATATCTCCCCAAGGTCCCCCCCCCCCCACACTTAAAAAATCTCTCATCCTCCTCAAAATACCAAAACCTCTGCCCTTAAGAGGTTCTCAAAGGAGGAAGTCTCAAGAGGTAAATTCCTCTTCCCAATTTCTTCTTTTCTTTTAAGTTATTTTATTTTTTATTTCTTTCCTCACCTCCCTTCACCATAATAGTATGATAAATCCAGTAACATATATTTACTTTAATTCCTTCATGCTATTGATATATTTCATTATCTTATCTCCTTTCCCCACCCTTTTATTTGAAAGAAATGAAAGCACCGTTTGAGATGTGATAATTTAGCACATTCAAGGACAACGGTTTATCAATTTCTCTTATTATCTTAAATTATGGTCATGAAACCATTTGTGTTATGGTTGAACCAGATTATTATATATTTAATATATCCTATATTAGGTTGTAATATCCTTTGGTACAAATGGAATTAAGTTATAAATCAAAACACATTCTTTGTAATCAAATCCACTGATTAACAAAAACGGTTATCACTATGGTTATATATATAATAATTAGACTTCACTCTAAGTAACCTAATTAAAATTAAAAGCATGTAATCTCATGGATATTAACTAAAGAATATAACTTCAGTTCTGTACATCCACTTTAATCTTTCATATAATCCAAACATGAATATAAGTGAACCAATATTTTAAAGCCAAGTGAACAAATGAGCCCGAACAATGAAATTGAACCTTGTAACTAATAAAAAGGATTTGAATGAACTAAAAAGGGTTATAATAAATAAATTTAATATATAATAGGTTATGGAATTATTAATTAATAAGACTAATTTGTTTATTCAGGTCATTAATAACAAGTGGAGAACACCAACAGATTTAAGGTAAGGGATCCTCCCCTTTTCACTCTTAATCAAGATTGTTCTCTATACTATGAATTTTTGTGTAATACCAAGTGATGGGGTATGTTTATACACCTTACCCATACTTACCTAATGTTTTATAAGTGATGATAAACCCCTTATCTCTCTCATCAATCCCTCTTAGTTACACCTGATACCATGTCAATAAACCATGATGGATTCTACCTGAACTTCCTTTATTCTTTCGGCTTGCTCTATCTTTCTTTTTACCAAAATTTTTTGCCTTTTCATTTATTTAGAACTTCAAAATTATGTTTATATTCTCCAAAATCGTGTTCTAAGATCCATCTCTCATTCTCTTTCGGGGATATACATGCTTTTAAGTGAATCTCTCCTCGATACTTCCCAACAAGCACACTCGTTTTAAAGGAACTTCCTGAACTTTTACCCAATTTTAAGTGCACTATATCTTTTGTTTTGAGACACCATTGTCTTTGTAAATTCAGTATTTTTATTATGAAAACTTTCTTGGTTAAATTCTTGTTTGATATAAAATAATGAATTCTTTAATATTTTAAAATCTCTATAGTATTTTCCTTAAAACTGCACAAAATTGTTTTAATTCTAATGTCTCTCAAATACATTTCATATGTGATTTCACTTCTGTTTGTTACCACCTACCATGTTTTATGAATAAATTATCTTATTAATGTCCATGTATGTTCTAATCCTTTTATTTCATGGACACTTTCATGGTACACTCATTGGTTATGCTTTATGTCATGATTGTGGTACCCAATTCTCTCCATGGGTAACCTTATGTTTATGAACAATTGATTATGTATGATTAATCATGTGTAAAGAAGATTTATGTGGTAAGAATATTTATGTGGAAATAATATTTATGAAAATTTTGAGATGGTTACACCCAGATAGTGCTTCAATGCATTGGTTAAGGATAAGTCTCATGAGATGCGATGTGAAACAGGATTGGCAGTTAGCCTTGACCCGTACTGAAATGGGAAATGGGATTGGTGGTTAGCCTTGACCCGTACTAAAGAAATGTTTTATGATTCAGCCACATTTATATGATTTAAATGATTATATGATCCCATACTTATATTAAATTATTTTATAAGTTTCATGCTTTGAATATCATTATGTCATGCCTCCTAACTCATGTGCTTGAGATGTATCCTTATGTTCATTCCCTTACTAGGATTTTTAGCTCATCCATTTATTCATGTGTTCCCTAGGGTACCCTATGTAGATGTAAGGGCTCAAAGGAAGTAATAAGCTCTTTATAGAGATTAAATAAAGAACCTTTTTATCCCCATGTTTTATGTTATATGTACCTAGTCTTCCAAGACACTAGACTTAACGATCCTTGGCTTGTACTCTGATGATTAATTGTGCTTAAAATCATGAAATTTTTTATGTAAAAGGCTCGGGTCGCTATATCAAGTCTCATCTTTCTTTTTATAGATACAAATATCAAATATAATGAATATAAATTTATAATATATCTAATAAAAAGCCAAATTCATACATATCATACCATATATTATTTATGTATAACATCTTATTACCCATTTATAAACAATTATTTATTAAAATCGTTATTCCGGTTGATAATTATGTAATTTTTCATGCATTTTTTGATTCATCAACTCCAAACCTTGTAATATGATCATGGTTATAAATATCTGGAATTTTAATTATATCATAAGTATCATATGTAATAACTATATACACTTTTATTACTATTCATATAAATTTGTGATGGAAAAATTAGTTTTTTCACTTTATGGAGACAGTAATCTATACGTACACACAAGTGATGTTTCCACTTCTCGATGGATACAATAAAAGAAATTTAAATAATAATACAGATTTATAGAATCACTATTATATAATAAATATCACATATATTTATTAAATTTAAATTTATTTCCATCCATGTAAATTCATAATGAAAAATGATTCACATCATTTTATAGAGGTGATAGTTCACACATACGCATGAGGGATGTTATCATTTCCCAATGTATATATAGGCGATATGGTAGATAAGATATTCTAATTATATAAACATAATTATTTCATAAATATAATATATAAAATTAAATATGTCTTAATAACCAAACATGTAATGTTGTATTGAAAATTAATCATATTGCTAAGGGGAGGTGGTAGTCCACATATATGCACAAGCGATACATTTATTACCAATTTGATGGAATGAAGGTGCAACATTATTGTGTAATCATCATAACAAAATATAAGTATTTTTACTATAATATATTAATAATTTTATGATAGATATAATATGTTTATAGAAAGTGGAAGAAGAAATAAAATTGAAATTACTCAGTTAAGAGTCCTACCTATTCGTTTAGAAACCTTCGTAGGATTATAACTTAATGTGGGACCCTTCATGATATTGTATTTTTCATAATCACAAATAATGTCAATATATAGAATCATATCTTTCATTCCAATTTTAATATCTCTATGTGAATAAATTTTGTCATACAACAACATATAATTTAATAAGTCAATTGGTTACAAGTTATGAATCAATAAGTTTACAAGTGTATTTTTACATATACTTTGAGTAACAATTCATCTATTAATGGTATATGCAAGACAGACTGAAGTTCAACTCACCGAAGATGACACACTGAAACCAAAGATGACACACCGAAACCGAAGATGACACACCAAAACCAAAGATGACAAACCGAAACCAAAGTCGACACACCGAAACCGAAGTTCGACAGACCGAAACCAAATAATGACACACCGAAGTTCAACAGACCGATGTCAACACATCGAAGATAACACACTGAAGATGACAAACCGGTGTTATCAAACTGAAGAAAAAAGACTGAAAATCACTCACCGATTGATATAAATAATTGTTTCCATTTTATTAATTCAAATTTATTTCTAATGGTCATATGTAGACAAATTAATGTTTCTAACATTATTTAATGTTGTCTGTAGGAAAATACGTATACAAGTATGAGGTACATGCATGTGTGAAGATCCTTTTTCCTAGAGGATCTTGGAGTATAAATGGACCTCATATTTCACATTAAAGATACGACAATAAAAGTACATGTAGAGAAATAGACTGGTGCTAATACCAAAAGAGAAGAACTAAATGCTTTAGATTACAAGAAGTCTCTAACAAGATATCTTCACCAAAAAGGCTCAATATACATCGAGACATCAACGAGCTGAACCTTTTCACTCATCAAAGTTGTATTACCGAAACTTTGATACTCTGTTCTGAAGACATCTTCTAGAAGAAGACTCAAATACCAGTTTCTCAACATTCATTGAGTCTAGAGCCTTACTTCACAACACACAGAGAATTCTTAACTCTATTCTCATCCTTAACTCTGTTGTGTTTTATATTTTCTTTTTGAACATTGTGTATATTTATTCGTATTACACACACTATCTCCCAAGCATAACTGGAGGATATAAAACTATCATAATTCTCAATCACTTATTTCTTTTTTTTTTCACGAATAATTGTGGTAGAGGTCAAGTGTGACTTGGAAAGCCTAGTGTACTGTTGTAAACCCTGATCTAGGATGTGGATAAAAAGTTTATTTATATAAACAGCTTGGTGGTAGGTGATCACTGAGTGGAGAGGATTAAGTCTCTGCTTGAAACTGAACCTCTTGTTTACATTGTTGTTCCAATCTTTAATTACTCTATTTTGTTTTATCCGCTGCTTATATTTGCTAAAACTTAAAAATGTTTTTGCTTACACTTTGATAGTTGGTTTTTGTTAGTGTTTGTATTTGTTTAATTCATTAAACTAGTTTCAAAAGTTTAATTAGTGTTCTACACTGATTTATCTAAGGACTAATTACCCTTTGAGAAACTTTTTGACTAATTGAACATTTACATTTCTACTGTCTTAATTAACTGGGCCGTTTTTAAATTTGGGGGTTTTCTTAACTATAAAGTTTTTAACAAAAATTTTAAAGTGGAACTCAATTCACCCCCCCCCCCTCTTGAGTATCCACTCCGACCAACATTTGGTATCAGAGGGTTTATTTATTTTTATGTTTTTCAAATTGTTTTCAACTGTGATTTTTTTTTGTATCTTAAAGATCTTAAAATTTCTGTCATATCTAAATTTTCAGTTCTTTAAATTCTAAGTAAATATGGAAACCAGAGTTGAGGGTGCTGCTACTAACATGACACCTTTCTTTAATGGTAATAACTATGCTCAGTGGAAATTAAAAATGAAAATATATATAGAGAGTATGGGACCTCAAATATGGGACACAATTGAAGAGTAACATATATTTCCTTCTACTACTAGGGATACATGGTCTAAGTTGAATAAAGGTACATATAATAATAATTGTAAAGAATTAATTCCTTGTACAATCCTCTAGGTGATGATGAATTCAATAGAATATCTTCTTGTAAAATTACATATGAAATTCAGGATACTTTAGTTGTTTCCCATGAGGGAACAACTAAGGTTAAAGAAATGAGACTAAATACATACACTATCAAATATTAAAATGAAGCATGATGAACCTATCTCTGAAATGTATCTCAGGTTCAACAAAATAGTGAACACTATGAGTCTGCTCGGAAAACCAGTAGACAGAAAGGAACATATTATGAGGCTGCTTCGATGCCTACCTGAAAGATGGGGGGAACTTCTATTTCTATCCGAGAATCTTGTGATATAAGCAAGCTACCAGTGAAAGAGCTAATTGGAAAACTTATGATGTATGAGGAAGAACTTAAGGTTAATCAAGAAGTAGATGAGGAACCAAGGAAGAATTCAGTAGCATTCAAGACTACTACCTCAATGAGAAAAAACAGTGAAAAAGTTCAAGTTCCTGTAGATAGCTCCACTAGTGAAGAGTCAGATTCAGACAGTGACGAGGAGATGGCTCATCTTGCTAGAAGTTTCAAAAAGTTTTACCGAAAGAAGAAATTTTTTAGGAATTCAAACTACAAGGGAAATTATGATAGTAAAGTACAATGGAAGAAATAAAAAAATGGAATGACAACTCACATGAAATAATATTCTATGAGTGAAAACAAAATGGTCATGCGAAGGAAGACTGTCCCAAGCTGAAATTCAAGAAGAAATATGAAGACAAGAGAAAAGGATATAAAAAGGATATAAAGGCTACCTAGAGTGCCTCAGAAGATAGCTCCAGTGGATCTGATGCTTTTGACAGTGAACAGAACAATCATGCCCACTTATGTTTCATGACAGAAACATCTTAGGTAACACTTAACTCTCCTATACATAATTCCTATTATTATGATAATAAGAGTTATTTCAAAAATGATGAAGATATGACTAAGGATAAACTATTTGAATATTTTGAAATGCTTGAGGATACCTTTAATGAGATCAAGGACAAGTATAAATCATTAAAGAGACAACATGCTTTAAATGAAAATTATAAGTCAAGTCTCTATATTGAAAAAGAAAAACTCTCCCAATTGTTAAAGGAAAACACTGAACTTAAGTTATCCAATGAGCAATTAAGAAGATACCTTGAGAAGTTTACTACGGGTAGAGATACCTTGACTCAGTTTCTAAGAAAACAGTTTGCCCAAAAATATATAATTGGTCTGGGATATCAGCCTAGATAGAGAAGGATGATTAAAACTAAATTTATTCCAAAATATGGACAATTCACTACTAGTTAAATCACTGGATAATTTCTTGAAAAACACTTCTATAAAGGACCGAACAAAGTGTTTATGTCTCAAAATATATCTTCTGATCATAAGAAATCTATGAGACAAGTATTGGTTCCCAAAATTTTACTTTCTAACCTCTCAGGACCCAAGAAAATTTGGGTACCAAAGTTACCCCATATCTAATCTGTTTTGCAGGGATATTGCCTAAAGAGTTCCTGTAAGATCTTGTGGTACTTGGACAGTTGATGTTCAAGACATATGACAAGAGACTACTCATGCTTCAAGAACCAAATCAAAGTTGATGGTGGTCACGTAACTTTTGGTGACAATGAAAAGGGAAAAATTTTCGGCTTAGTCTAGATCGGTAACCCTAATACTGTATTAATTTCCAAAGTACTATTTTTTGATGGGTTAAAGTACATTTTACTTAGAATCTCTCTGTTTTGTGATGATGGTTTCAATGTCAAATTTTAAAATAATTCATGTAATGTTTTTAATTCCAAAAATGTTTTAATATTTACTGCTCTCAGAAATGAAAATGTGAATGTTGTTGACTTAAACTCTTTAGATAAGAAAAATGTTTCCTTCTTAAATGCTTTTCATAAGTAATCATGGTTCTGGCACAGAAGACTAGGACACTGCAATGTGCACTCTCTAAGGAAACTGACTAGGATAGGTTTAGTTAGAGACTTACCTAAACTGGAATTCCCACTTTACAAAGTGTGCAATCCCTATCAAAAGGGAAATAAACACAAAGCTTTTTTCAAACTAAAGAAAGAAGTTTCTAATTCTCAACCTATCGAGTTGGTTCACATGGATTTGTTTGGACCATCAAGAGTTTCATGTTTAAATGGGAAGCACCATGTTTATGTTCTTGTAGATGATTTTTCTAGTTACACTTGGGTATACTTTCTATCTCACAAAATAGAAGCTTGATCTTATTTTATCAAATACTCCAAGTTTTTGAAGAACCGTAGTGGACTTATAATTAGGACCCTAAGAAGTGATCATGGCCATGAATTTGAAAATCAGGAGTTTGAGTCCTATTGGTCACACAATGGCTATAGTCACAATTTCTCTACTCCTAGAACACCTCAACAAAATGGAGTCGTGGAAAGAAAAAATAGGACCCTTCAAGAAATATCTAGGACTATGCTTAGTGAATATAATTTACTTATTTATTTTTGGGATAAAGCGGTAAATACATCTTTTTATACCATTAATAGAGTCTTTATTAGACCTTTTCTTAAGAAGACCCCTTATGAACTCTGGAACAATAGGAAGCCTAAGGTTTACTACTTTATAGTTTTTGGTTGCAAAGTATTTATCCTTAACACTAAAGATAATATTAACAAATTTTCCTCCAAGAGTGATGAAGGAATTTTCCTAGGTTACTCTACAACCAATAAATCCTATAGAGTATTCAATAAGAAGACCAAATGTGTGGAAGAGTCAATTCATGTCAAATTTGATGAGACTGATCCACATGAACCCAAAACCTCTCTTGAATATCTTGAGGAAGATATGTCAATTCTGAACCTTAATGATAATGATAATGAATCCCCTGTAAAAGTAACCAATTATGGGAATCTTCTAGAATCTGCACCTGTTGAGTCTGGACTAATAGACAATCATGAGGAGTCTAGGTCAAATATTTCTAGAGGTATTTGAAATCTCAAGAATCGTCATTTAGATGCTATAGTAGGTGATTTAAACTGAGGGACACAAACTAGAGCATCTCTGAGAAACCAGGTTGAACATCAAGCTTTTCATTCATAGTTTGAACCCAAAAATATTAATTATTCTATCAATTATGAATTTTGGGTGATGGATATGCAAGAAGAATTAAATCATTTTGAAAGAAACAAATTATGGGAACTAGATGAAAGACCTAAAGACACTTTGACAATAGGCACTAAATGGGTTTTTAGAAACAAAGTTGGTCAAACTGGAAATATAGTTAGAAACAAAGCTAGGTTAGTTTCACAAGGATATAGTCAAGAGAAAGGAATCAACTATGAGGAGACCTTTGCACCTGTATCTAGGTTAGAGTCCATTAGGATACTACTTGCTTATACAACTCATCTGAATTTCAAAATTTATAAAATGGATGTCAAAAGAACTTTTCTAAATGGGTATATAATTGGGGATGTATTTGTTGAACAACCCCCTAGATTTACAAATCCCCATTTTTCAAACCATGTTTTTAAACATTCTTAAAATTTATATAGTTTGAAGCAAGCTCCAAGAGCTTGGTATGATAGACTTAGCTCCTTTATAATATTAAAAGATTTTACTAAAGGTATAGAAGATCCTAATTTTTTTATTAAAAGGATTTCCAAAGATTTTTTGATATTACAGATTTATGTATATGATATAATTTTTGGATCTACTAAAAATTCTTTATGTACTGATTTTTCAAAAATAATGCAAAATGAATTTGAAATGATTTTAATGGGAGAACTTACATTTTCCCTTGGATTTCAAATTTTTAAAAATAAAGATGGTGTTATTTTAAATAAAAGTAAATATACTAAAGTCCTTTTAAAAAGTTTTGGTATGGATGGTAGTAAAGGTAGTGATACGCCAATGAGTACCACTTGTAAGTTGGATGCTGATGAAGCTGGAGAATAAATGGATCAAACCAACTACAGAGGCATGATAGGGAGTCTGCTCTACCTTAGTGCTAGTAGACCTAACATTATGTTCAGTGTATGCATGTTTGCTCGCTTTCAAGATAATCCCAAAGAATCTCATTTAATGTTGTTAAAAGAATTTTTAAATATCTCAAATATACTCCCAACTTAGGACTATTTTACCCAAGAGGAAAATCATTTGACTTAATAATCTATTCAGATGCTGACTTTTCTGGTTGTAAACTAGATAGAAAAAGAACCTCTGGGACATTTCACATGTTACGTAAGTCACTAGTATCATGGTGTAGTAAAAAGAAGAGTTCTATTTCATTATCTACTACCGAGGTAGAATACATTGCTACTGGTAGTTGTTGTGCACAAATTTTGTGGATGAAACACACTTTACAAGAATATGGATATAAATTCAAACATGTCTCCATTAACTGTGACAATACAAGTGCTTTTAAAATTTCTAAAAATCAAATATCTCATTCTAGAACAAATCATATTGATGTAAGACATCACTTTTTGAGATATCATTATCAAAAAGGTGATATAACTCTTGAGTTTATTGGAACTGAACATTATCTTGCTAATATATTCACTAAACCTTTAAATTTTGAGAGAATGAATTACATCATACATGAACTAGGTATGATAAATTTGTAACCAATTATTTTGAAACCAATTTTTGTGAAATAGATTTTTGTGAAACCGATTTTTTGTAAAACCAATTTTTGTGAAACCGATTTCTGTGAAACTGGTTTTTTGTAAAACTGATTTTTGTGAAACCGATTTTTGTGAAACCAATATTTATGAAATTGATTTTTTTGAAACTGATTTTTGTGAAACCAATTTTTGTGAAACTGATTTTTGTGAAACCGATTTTTGTGAAACCGATTTTTTGTGAAATCTCTTTTTGTAAAACCAATTTTTTATAAAACCGATTTTTGTAAAACCGATTTTTGTGAAACCAATTTTCGTGAAACCAATTTTTGTGAAACCAATATTTGTGAAAATAATCTTTTTGAAACCGATTTTTGTGAAACCAATCTTTTTGAAACCAATATTATTGAAACTGATTCTGTGACACCGATACATTTAAGGGTTGTTTTGTAAATTCAATATGCTTTAAGTGAAACGATGCTTCTTTATTTATTTCAACTTACCGCGTTTAAATTTTATGTTTTTCGATTTACAATCCCTAAATGATATATCAAGTCCAATACATCCTGACCTTTCACCTTCTCCATAGATGTAAAGCCTATTTCATATAGTTACTCTCTCTCTTGACTCTCGACCTCTCGACAAAGTTAGAATCTGAAGCTTCTCCATGGCAAGGACTAAACACGCAATGGAAGAGCCTCAAAAAACACCTCCTGCTAAGCGTAAGAAGGGTGAAACCAGTGGGACTGGGAAACCAAGCTTATAAATTCAGGTTGTTAAAACTGAAAAGGAAGTGTATATTGAGTGGATTCTGTCAAGAAAATCTTTTCTACTAAAGGTACTAGAATCACAAGGGTGGCTCAATTATTTTACCACCAATGAAAGAACCTATTATCCCCAGATAGTGTATGAGTTCTATCAGCATTTGAGTATAACACTGAATGAAGTCGAGGTAGAAAAGATGAAATCTATGGTAAAAGGAAAGGAAGTATCTTTTTCATCTAAGGAATGGGTTGAATTATTAGAGGTGCCTCATGAAGGTGTCTATGCTGACTATCCTGGTAATATTCCACCTTCATCAAATTTGTTTTCATATGAAGATGATCTAAAGGAGCTAACATCAAATGAAGAAACCAGGAGAAATGTTGCAAATGAATTTGAAGGAGAAGTGAGATTGATTTTTAAGTTCATACAGCATCAAATCTGCCCTAGGAAGGGAGATTTCTCTATGGTGAAATATCAAGATGTCTTCTTGATATTTTTGTTGAAACATGGAATAAAAGTGAATCTGTGTTGATATATTATGGTACATATATCTGAGTTGATTAAGCCATCTAAGAAGGTAACCTACTTAAATTATCTGAGAATGATTTTTTCCATGTTGAAGAAATTATACTGTGTAGAAGATGGAGATGAAATGATAACTGACTGTAGTGGTTTCTGTCTTCAGAAAGACATTTTTAAAAGGATTAAAATCATCTAGAACCCATGGAAGAGATGTTGGGTAGGAGATGGAGAATGTATATATGAGGAATTCAATCTGGTTGACCATCATTTTAGACCAAAGGACCAAGTTGATCCTAGTCTCAAACCTGGAGAAGTTCTTGTCTATTATGATGAGGAAGATGAGGCTGAAGTGCCTAGGGAAGAAGGATCTCCTTTTGATGATAGGAGTGATCCTGATATTGCTGAAAGTCCCAAAAATACAACCTATGGACCTGCTAGTCCACCTATGGAATTTCCTTCAAGAGAAACTATTCTAGGTGATAAAGAAGAGGAAGGAACTGAAGTTACTAGAGTTGAAGGTTATGTTAGAAAATCAGATGAGAAATCTAATGATGATGATGATGATGATGATGATGATGATGATAATGATGATGATGATGGTTGTGAAAATGGTGATGATGGAGGAAGTGTTCAGAATGTGAGTGACTCTCTAAAAGTGGGAAAATAAGTGGTTGACAGATCTAGTGAGGAATCTGTTCATGGAGTAGTTGATGGAATTGAGCCTGCTGATCAATAGGCTGATGATCATAGAGATGTTGGACATGAAAAAATACTACTCTATCTCGATGCGAAAAACCAAGAGATCATTAAGGAATTTAATGATATTATGGTTGCTAGCCCGGAACAAAAGGATGTAGTTCCTCTGCCTCAAATTGATGAAGTGCCTGGTGAAGTTGAAATAGCTGGAGCTCAGGTAGAACCTAAAGTTCAGTTGGTTCCTATCCCCAGACAGGGTATTATGGCCAGAGACTAGGATGAAGAAATTGATGATATTGATGTTATTCATGAGCCTCGGGGAAGAAGGGTAAGAATTGATACCATTGAGCCAAGAGATCAGACCTATTCTAGAGAGTGGAATAGTAATCCAGGATATATTATTTTTGGTTTATAATATGATTCTGAGGAAGAAATAGTACTTTCTCCCCCTAATCCACAAGTCCATACTGACCTAGAACCTGCTGCACCTCTTCCAATAGTTGCATCTCCAGTAGTAGACCTAGTTGCTTAGTCAGTACCTAGTGACTATGTCACTAAGGCTGATTTGGAAAAGTTTAAGAATTAGATATGTGATTCTATTCTAAATTCAATGGGATCGATAAATGAAGCCTCCACCTCAATAAGTATCTCGGATGCTGATTCAGAAAAAATTGAAAGAATTGTGATTCAATATATTCAACTGAATCTTATCACTACACAAGAAACTATTATTAGACACAACACTTTGTTGAGAGAAGAAGTAAGAAAGGTGAGAAATGAGCATAATTCCTTAACCTCTAACTTCAAGACCTCTTTTAGTGGTGTTCTGGAAGTTCCCAGGAACTTGTTCACCCATATACCCAGTGTAGATTTGAAAAGGTTGAAATAAGATCTTGGAAAAATGTTGACTGGCCCATCTAGTTCCAGGAGTGGAAGAAGTGTTGCTATCGATTTGGAGTCTCTCAAGGCTGTGATGAGAGAAGAGATTCAAAAACTCCATATTGCTTCAGACAAAGAAACTCTTGAAAAAGTACATCAGAATATAGATTTAGTATACAATATGGCCAGACAATGCACCAATGAAGCATCTGCAGCTCATAAGGAAATTTGGGGAAAAGTGGATTAGTATTTCACTAAGATATATACCAAGCATGACCTCATCAACAATTTCAAGTGTCTTGCAGAAAATCATTGAATTTCCCCATTCACAGAAGCATTCAAAAGGAAAGTTCTCCAACTGAAAGAGTTTACACCTTTACTGAGTAAATTTATGGAGAATAACGATGACTTTGGGAAGGAAATGCAGTGTGGAGAATAAATCATCAATGACTTCATCAAACTGCTCAAACCATATTTGCCTGTTCAGGATGAGGCTATTGTGGTTCCTCCAGCTACTAAAATTGGTACTGCCTCTTGGCTTCCTGCTCCAATTACTATCTCTCAATATCTTATATAGATTTGACCGATCATTACTTAGTAGTCTCTCGGTCATGTGTTGTTAGAGAGAAGTCCCACTCTTGCAGCTACTGTTCCTACAGGTCTTGCTCTTCCTGGTGTTGTAATCAGATCACCTCCATCCTCTGCCACTACCAATACTTATCAATCTCCATTAGATCCTTCAGCCAAAGGCAAATCTCCTCTACATCCAAAACCTATGGGATGGAATGATTCTTTTTGACAGGGAATTGGTCTTTTTGTTTGTCTTGTACTCTTATGACTTTGAATGAACATTCTTGTGGTATATTTCTTTTATCTTATTTATCCTTCCTAATTTTCTCTTTTTGTTAATCCCAAAAGGGGGAGAAAGTAAGGCTGGCATATGAGAAAGGGGGAGAAAATAAGGATGGCATATGAGAAAACAAGGGTGGCATATACTCTCCTTAATCCATCTAGTGAGGGGAAGATTTGTTTTACATAAATTCTAGAAATTTCAAACATTAGTTATATTGGACAAATATATTCAGCAATGTTTATTATATATATTTTCATATATTCCATAATTTGTGATTATCAAAAAGGGTGAGATTTTTGGACCCTTCATGATATTGTATTTTTCATAATCACAAATAATGTCAATATACAGATTCATATCTTTCATGTCAATTTTAATATCTCTATGTGAATCAATTTTTTCATACATTAACATATAATTTAATAAGTCAATTGGTTAAAAGTCATGAATCAATATGTTTACAAGTGTATTTTTACATATACTTTTATTAACAATTCATCTTGTAATGGTATATGCAAGACAGACCGAAGTTAGACTCACCGAAGATGACACACCAAAACCAAAGATGACACACTAAAACCGAAGATGACAAACCGAAACCAAAGTCGATACATCAAAACCAAAGTTTGACAGACCGAAACTGAATAATGACATACCAAAGTCGACACACCGAAGTTCGACAGACTGAATTCGAAACACCGAAGATAACACGTCGAAGATGACAGACCGATGTTATCAAACCAGAGACAAAAGACCGAAGATCACTCACCTAATGATATAAATAAATGTTTCCATTTTATTAATTCAAATTTATTTCTAACGGTCATATGTAGACAAATTAATGTTCTTGAAATTATTTAATGTTGTATTTAGGAAAATCCGTAGACAAGTACGAGGTACATGCACGTGAAAAGATCCTTTTGTGTAGCAGATCCTGGAGTATAAATGGACCTCGTCATTCACGTTAAAGATACGACAATAGAAGTACACGTAGAGAAATAGACTGGTGTGAATACCAAAAGAGAAGAACTAAGCTCTAGAGATTACAATAAGTTTTTAACAAGATATCTTCACCAAAAAGGATCAATATACATCGAGACATCAATGAGCTGAACCTTTTCACTCACCGAAGCTGGATTACAGAAACTACAATACTCTGTTCTGAAGACATCTTCTAAAAGAAGACTCAAATACCAGTTTCTCAACATTCATTGAGTCTAGAGCCTTACTTCACAACACACAGAGAATTCTTAACTCAATTCTCATCCTTAACTCTGTTGTTTTTTATACTTTCTATTTGAATATTTTGTATATTTATTTGTATTACACACGCTGTCTCCTAAGCATAACTGGTGGATATAAAATTATCTTCATTCTCAATCACTTATTTCTTTTGTTTCCCACGAATAAATGTGGTAGAGGTCATGTTTGACAGGGAAAGCTTGGTGTGCTTTTGTAAACCCCAATCTAGGGTGTGGATCAAAAGTTTATTTATATAAACAGATTGGTGATAGGTGATCACCAAGTGAAGAGTATTAAGTCTCTCCTTGAGACTAAACCTCTTTTTTACATTGTTGTTCCAATCTTCAATTACTCTATTTTTTTATCCACTACTTATATTTTCTAAAACATAAAACTGTTTTTTTATTACACTTTGATAGTTGGTTTTGGTTAGTGTGTGTATTTGTTTAATTAATTAAACTCATTTAAAAAGTTGAATTAGTGTTCTACGCTAATTTATCTGAGGACTAATCACCCTTTGAGAAACATTTTGACCCATTGAACATTTAAATTTATACTTTATTAATTAACTGGGCCATTTTAAAATTGGGGGTTTTCTTAACTATAAATTTTTTAATATAAATTTTAAATTGGAACTCAATTCACCCCCCCCCCCTCTTGAGTATCCACTCCGACCAACACTTAAGCATTAAAACGATGTTATTATGATAAAACTGGGACATGTAGGATGTGGTTAGTGTTGTTATAGAATTATTTGGGAAGGTATTGTCTGATATAAGATGATTTTTTTGTGTTTATAAGAAAGGAGAGGTGGTGTATTATTATAGGTGAGGGATAGGACACACTGATAATTTTTCAAAAGATTAAAATATATTAATGTTTTACTCAATCCAAAAGAATGAAAAATGACCCATGAAAAATATGAGAATATATAAGGTTTAAATAATTCCAGATAATATTATTATAAAACTTTTTAGGTCATTTTAACACTTTTTACTTTATTTTTGATCCCTTTAACCAATTTTAACTCCTACCATAGTACTAATTTCATTACCAAACTTAATTCTCATAATGAAAAATATAATTTGAAATTATTATATAATATTAATTATTATGATTCCAAAATGGATCATTTTTCCTAAGTGGTCCAAATTCATTTTAAAATAAGTTCTGAATTCATTAAAAAACAAGTTTTTTAGATAAATACATTTATAAGCATAAAAATGGATTCACTGTCATTCCTTTCCTAGAAGAAACTCTCAAATTAAAGTTAAAATATTTTATTAAATATATAATTTATTCATTTAAATAATATCATTCATCAATATTTATTAATTAAATTAATAAAAATAAGAAAACATTACGCGTATAAAAATAGTTTTTCAGAAAAGCATCTATTTTTGTAATTTAAAATTATTTTATATTATTTTCAAACCAATTCATAACCAATGTATTCATATTATACATTTGTGGAAAATAATTTTTCATAATTTACTTACTCTCATTCATACTCTTCAATGTAACATCATGGTGATAGATTTCACATTAAATAATAATAATTCAATATTATATTGTAGTTTGTTAGGACATGGCATTGCATTTTAAGAAAATAATAAAAAAACATAAAAATTATTAAAGAAAAACATATTATGATATTTCATAGTGTTACATGTTTGGAATAACATAATACAATAGTAATAAGTGTGTTGAAATGTTTATTAATCATTAGCCATGAAAGCATAACACATGAATATAAATAGGGAATAAGAGTGTGGAACTTACATAAGTATAGAAAATAATTTCCATTTTTAGGGATCATTAACAATATTATTATCATATAGTGATTAGAGTCCTGTATTGGATTGTGATCACTCCATATTCCCTTTAAACCTTGGATGATTGAGTCATTTTTTGGATTGGGTTCACTCCTTTGTCCCTTACATGTTATCACATGAGATATAAATATTCATTAAATGCATTTGAGGATAATAAAATTTTAATTCCACACTTTAAATAATTAAAACTATGCATATGTGTTCCCCAATAATATACAAATGTTAATATTTCTATTAAATATTTATTATCCTTCTGAAGAGAAATGAGTTTCATGGAAACATTTATAAAGCTTAATCATATGGAAATAATGGGATAAAGGTGGATGGTTTCATTAGAGCATGTCCCTGGTAATGTATAAGAAAAATTAAATTATTTTCATATAGATGAAACTACCTTTATAAAAACATTATTATTATACTTTTAAATAAATAATAAATGTTCTTTTCTTTAGTTAAATTTAATAAACTGATGAATTAATGGAAAATATAAATTGAATTTTCCTTAAAAACCCATGTAAACATGGAATGTTATATTTCTAATGATGAATTAACATAATTTCTAGAAAATGTAACCAATTTTAAATGATAAAAAACAATCATTTCACACATTTACAAAAAAAATTCAAAAATTACCCTTATAGAAAACATATAAAATCATTTCTAAATTTTTTTAATGAAATTAAAATATGGTTGAAAATTACCATAAAAGGTATATTAAATATAGATAGGAACATTATTGAAATTGTCTAAGGAATATGTAAATGGAGGAAGAAGAGATGGGCAAAATATTTCAAAACATTTAAAGAAATGATTTTTAAATAAACCCCCTTATTTCATTTGAAATAAAAACCCCTTGAGAAAATGGACATTATAAGGAACCTAAAATACCATGATAATAAAGAGATTCATGTTATAATATTTAAAATATTTATTATATACATAATATAAATGAGAATAGGTTTATAATATGAATCATGTCTCGATGAAGTGAAATTGAGATGAAAAACACATTCCTCGGACTTTTGTTTGGTTGGAAAGTTATAAACTATAGAATAATAAAATTTTATTTATTATAAATATATATAAGATCCATATTTATATTTTTTTACCAAATACTATTCAAAAATTATGTATTATTACACATTCAGAAATAATTATTTTTTAAAATCAATATTTTTTGTGTTAACTATTACGTTTTTCACATGTGTTCTCATTCGTCAGTTATGGTCCATAATAAAAATTCATGGTTTAATAATATCAATAGTTTTCAAGATGTTTTGGAGTTTTTTATTGGTATATTTTTTATATTCACAAGGCCATTTCATGGAACTTATGGTGATGATTTTCATAAAAAGTATAAAAATATCATTTTTAATAAATTTTGATTCCATAAAAAGAATTGTTTTATTAATGAATAAAAATATTTATATAACCATTAAAAAATATTTAAGGCATCTTAAATTACTTATTTGTAAATTTTATTACTTTTATTTAACATTATTGAATCATTCATAATAAAATTATCATAATGTCATTCATGTAATTTGTAAAATCGATCTGAAAAAAGAGCATGTGATAATGACTGAATAAGTAAAAACATGTTATTTTATAATGATAATATCCCTTTTATATAATATTATTTATTTTAAAAAAAATTATGAAATTGATCAATTATATTTATTAAGATGTATATAAGGAATATATAATGAAAAATCAGGAAGAATATATCACTTTTGTTCATAGCATAAAACACTTCTTAGAGGACCTCTTAGAAATGAGAGGTTTTAGACTTATTCTTAGGACTGAAGGATCCCAAAAAGTGAGAGAGAATTATGAGTGAGATAATTTGGGAAGTTTTTTAAGGTAAATTTGATGGTATGTTGGGGTTTAATATTGATATAGGAGGTTAATTTTATAGGTGAGAAGGGTGTAACTTTGGTAAATACTTTTAACATTAAATAAAATAAATACCATTATCAAAAAAAATAGAACTAAATTATCTAAATTTTTAATATAAAATAGTCAGGTTGAGAATAAACTCATCCAATAAATTATATATTAGGATTATAGGATATATGTGGTATTATCCATTAGTTTTAACAACTTTTCATAATTTTAACTTTCACCATGGGGAATAACTTTTACCTAGGTAACTTATTTTTATGAATAATGA
The DNA here is from genome assembly GCA_963277665.1 of Viscum album. Classification (NCBI taxonomy): domain Eukaryota; kingdom Viridiplantae; phylum Streptophyta; class Magnoliopsida; order Santalales; family Viscaceae; genus Viscum; species Viscum album. The sequence continues at coordinate 877,677,789 of OY728148.1, read as the reverse complement.
AATTAAACTCACTAAAAAATTTATATATTTTTATTACAACTTATAAACCAATTTTATAAAATAAAATTTATATATGAAATACAATTTAATTTTAATATAATTTCATGAAATTTGTAAAAACTTTTTTTTTAGAAAAATATATCTTTAAGAATAAAAATGAATTTATTCATATTCCTTTACATATAAAGTTAATTAAATGAAGTTTAATTTATTTTAAGTACACATGATCATTTAATATCATTAAAACCATTCAGAGGTAGTGATTAATATAATTTATTAATATAAAAATACATTATTCATATAAAAAAATTTAAAATATCTATTTTTACTATTAAATGATTTTATATAAATTTATAACCCCATTATAATCAATTAATGGATGATTATTAATTTATATATATGTATAAAAAATATTACATTAAATTTAATACTCAAAATAGGAAAAAATAAACTTAAAATAGTGTTTTTGAATAAAATATTTCTATTACATCGTAAATATTTAAATCATAATTCCATGTAGTGACATAATTATTTCATGAATATTACTAATTTATTTCACAAATAATTTATTTAATTTTATCAATATATTTTATTGAAATAATTCTAGAAAATTATTAAAACTAATAAAAATTCAGAATTCGTAAAAATGCTTCCTTAAAAATCAATTGCATTTCATTTGTGAATTAAGATCATTTAATTCTAAAAGAATAATTTACTTTTTCAAATTATGTTTTGTCTAAATATCTCCAAATGTGTTTCATTATCATTATAAAAAGTATTAATTTTATTAGTTAGGTGTTCCTGTAATCACAAGCTACAAAACACATTAAGTTTATCCCAAAGGGAAATACATATTAAAATAATGGTGTGTTATACTCTACACTGCTTAAAATAATTTCACCCTTGGAATTCCATTACTTTGATGAAAAAATGGTTATTTATCTACCTCATTACATCCTATTTTTCCCATGTTTTATCCATGAACTTATAATTCCTTCATAGAACCTTAACCCAGTGAGTTTTCTTGTTTCATAGTGATTTATATCTATTGTTTTTTATGCTTTCTTCAGGGTGTGCATCCATTATTTTTAAGGAAACATTGATCTGTTGCCCTGTATTCCTACTTTCCAAAGGTCGGAAACATTGATCACTTATTCAGGGACCTTTGCTCCTTGATCGAAATAGGATGATGGGATGTCAATTCCTCCTTCTTTGGATTCCTCCTCGGAACTCGTTGCCTAGTTCGGGTCTCCCTTAAAGATTTGAGACGTTGTTTGTGAAACTCTTCTCTGTTCCATGTCTTTATGGACACCAATTAATTACATTTCTCCTGTCAGGACATTCCAAGGGGTCTAGTTATGGCAGTAACCTTCAGACAGTGGAGTATTCACGTTGGGCATCGATGGTGTGTCTGGACACTGGAACACTGATGCATTTGGGTTTTTTCCCCTTATGATAGGGCCTATCGATGGAAAAGAATCTCGAGTCATACCACATCGAGTGCAGGGAATTATATTCCATAGGCATGTCTCTGAGGTTTTCATTAGCTTCTCATGTTTAACACAGGTTATTTCGTGAGTTTAACGTCAAGAAGAGATGGATTGGACTGATCAGAACACTGATAAGAGTGTATCAGGGGGTGCAACCTTAGGAGGGAGCACTTGAGAGTCATATTCGATAGCCGGATCACAGCATCTAATGAAGACGGATCTGAGGATGCTTGGGTCTCTATAAAGTAGACACCATGGTTTACCATTAGTGGGGTTGAACCTTAGGGAGGTTTCCTATATACCCTATCTAAGAGATAGGGATCAAAACCTATATAGTTTGAAGGGGTGATGGTACACCTAAGGAGGCGGCCCGTGAAAATGGATGCATGGATGGAATTTGAAGGAAGTAGAACCTCTAAGTTGGGGTGTGTGTAACACCCCGACCCTAGTTACCCAGAGTCGGTGCATTATTACATAACATTTTCATGATCACAAGAAATATCAAATCTCGAAAGACCGATTAGTTTAGTAGCCTTGGAAACACTAGATATATTCATAAAGTTTTACATTACATCATAAAAATAAAAACTACAACAAAATAGTCTCCATAGTCTACACTCTTATCCCCTCATACTATCCCTGCAGTTCATTCATAATTTACTTCTTCGCATCCTGGGAAAAATAAAACATAAAAAAGTGGTGAGTTCAAATGCCCAGTAAGGATAACAATATAGCGGAAACTTTCATAAATAAGAATAAACATTTAAGGAAATGTATAACTAAAACAAAAGCCTTTTAAACTTGAACTTCAACATAGTATGGAAAAAATAAAATGAAATAATTCCATTTACTTCTTTACATGGATATTATACTAATCGAATAATCACATGCAATATCAATAACCACTTTCATAATGATGGAATGCATAATGTCAGACTATCATAACCACATATCCAAGGCCTCGTGCCAAGACTACAAATAAGATTTTGTTAAGGCCTTGTGCCAAGACACTAGTTTGTCTCATGAGACCTACCGATGCATCGAGGAGCTATAGCGGGCTCCACCTGTCATTTATTAAGTCCAATGCATTCCTCATATGAATAGGTTTAAACATAACATAAACATTCGTATTAAAACTAGCATAGGAAATGTCAATACTTTCTTCATAAACCATGAATGGTATAAAAATAACACATCTACAGTCAAACATATCACAAAACCTTCAATACAATAAGGAAGTTTTATATCATAATAAATCAACTTCAAATAAGCTTAAAATCCATCAAAGGATGTTGACATAGATGAAATCAAAACTATTTGAGAGAAATATCTCTTTTTTTAAATCATTTAAAAGTCACATAATTATAAAATAAAATATTTACTTTGAAAATATTCTTATAAGCTTTTAAGGTAAGCTTCAACGATTTTATAACGGCGGAAAATAGCTGCACACGCCGTCTAAGTTAAAAATACATTCTTACCTTAATTTTGTTGAAAAGGTTAAAAAGGACCATGTTTGGAAAACGACAGAAAGATTACTTTATAAACATCTTATAAAAAGTCAAAAAGGGTATAATTGACTTTATCCCATAGTATTTAAAATATTAATAATTATTTGAAATACATTTTTAAGAAACATGGATGTGGATGATAAAGAGGTCCCAGTAGATAATCACGTATAAACAACCTCGGATAATGAAGAGATTGTGAAATAAACCCTTAACTTGTACTTTTCCTTGGTTGGGCTAGGTTAACCTATTGTATAATGGTGAAATAATTGTTATTAAATTATACAACAATCATATATATTAATATGATATCATATATGATCTTTTAACATTGCTTTGTTAATAATATTTTAGAATTATCGTCGTTTCGGGTGTTAACTTACTGGTTTGCTTTTACATGTTTTGTTACGTAAGTTGTGTTTTTCATGGATAGGTTGTATCTTATTCATATCCAGAATGATATTAAGTCCTTAAACATTATTATTAATCTTCAAATGAGAATTAGACTTGAATGGATACGATGGAGAATGAATCTCATCACGTTTGTGGAGACGGTAGTCCGTACGTACGCACGAGCGACAAGATCATTCTTTTGATATTAAAATAATATTTAATTGGATGTTATATCATATATAAAAAATAATTATCATGTTATATTTATTATTTACCTGAATTACACATCATTATTATACCCATACAAATAATAATGTTCTGAATAACAATTACACCACGACGTGGAGACGGTAAGCCATACGTACGCACGTATGGTGACATGTCATTCAAAGGATAGATATAATATTGAAATATGGTTGTAACATGTTTATAATAACATAATGTATATATAATATACTGGATTTATTATTTTAGAATGGTAATAAAAAATAAAGAAGAAGTGGAAGAAGAAAGGAACTTGAAAAAGGGTGGTGAAATCATTACCTCTTCTTCGGGTTCTTCCTTTTGATTTGATCAAAATGGCTCCTTAGGTTGGATTTATGACTAAAGGAAAGCCTCTAGGATGAAGTGAGGGAAGTTGAGAGAGTATTTTTTCAGGTTTTGGCCGAACCAAAAGGCTTTGAAGGTGTTAATTAATGAGAAGGGGGAGTGCCCTTTTATAAGAGGGGTGAGGGGCACCTTTGGAAAAGCTAGAAATATTATTTTATAAAAAATTCATATTCGGTTTCTAATGGCTCAGAAGTGGATTATTTAAAGTTAAAGGTGTGTATGGGTATAAAACCACTCAACCAATAGAATTTATACAGGTTTGGGTCATTATATAAACCTTATCTTTTAGTTTTAACTCTTAGTTAATTAGTTTGACACTTACCATGTCACTTTCTATTTTCATATTATATAGTTAATAAACGTACTATATAACTCCAATAGACCCCAAAGTGGTCCATTAATTATACACTTATCATGATATAAGTCTCTTTTCCTAACCTTAATTTTTTAGGAATTGAATATAAATTAATAATATAATATTTGTTTTAAAAACTCTTTTATGTCAATTTTGACACTATTCAGTAATTGATTTTTGTAAAAATCATAACAGAATGATTACTTCTAAAAAATTTAATTAACTAAATCCTAACATTTTATATTATCCTATAAAATTATTTGTATTTATAAAAAGTCTCAAATTACATTTATTTAGGTATTTATAATATCAATTATTCTAATTTTTCATTAACTAGGTAATTACTGCATCACCATTGTGTCATAAATAAATTAACTTATATAATGTCTAAAAATTATAAATAAAATATAATTATGTATTAAATCTTTTTATATTTCTCATTAATATTTATAGTAGAAAATAAAACATATATAACCCTTTGTAAAAAATGTTTTTCTAAAAGATATATGCTTATGTCATTTTTGTATTTATTTTAACTTAATTAAAATAAAGTGTCCCTATCACCTACAAGTGGCTCCATGGGGTCCCAAAATCGACAAAAAGATGTCCATGGTCGGACATGTATCAACTAATAAGGTTAGGACACGTTTTAGGGTAATTTTTCATTATTATATTATTATTTTTTTAACCCTTATTTACCGGATTTACCATTTAACCATGGTAAATAAAATATTTACCGAAGTAATTATTCAGAATGTCTAAAAATAAAAGTTAACTATTTACACAATTTGAACATCCTAATTCCAAATATGGAATCCATTTTTCCAAATTCAAAACATAGAATTGGCAGAAATTAATTTAAAATTATTTCCCGTTGTTAAAAGAAAAAGCGTGTTTTTAAGAGATAATAACTATCAAAAGATTGACACTTGTTTATGTCTGGTTTAATGGTAAAATTATGTACAATGACCAACATTGTATTAAATGTTAAAAATATATTCTAAATATACTTTAAACCCACTCAAATTCATAATTTATCAATATAAATTATTTCAATTAAAAAAGTTGCTTTTAATTACAATATAGTAATTTTCACTATTCATCAAAATATAAATGTTATCCGAAAAGTTCCAAAATTTCACCCTAGGCTAAATTAGATATTCTGAATCCAAAAATAAAGTCCATTTTGAGAGATAAAATTTATAAAATTTCAAAAAGTAGGTATTACTATTCATAACAGCTAGTTTGATTGGTTGTGGTGTGTTAGAACTCGATGTTGCGTACAACACACGCTATCGCATTATTCAAAGAGAAGCGTACCGTAGAAGCTTGGGGTGTTACAGTGTGACCTTCTCGCAACACATAGGTTCAATGGAGAGACCACGATGGGACTTGAGTGATGGGAATGAACCTCAGGGAGGCTTCCTACATGTCCCCATGGCAGGGAATCAAAGTCTACATAGTTTAGGATGGGGGTATAGAATCAGCATGTGCGTAGAGGACAACGACCCAATGACATACTAGGGATTACACATGGTTAGCAGCCTGGGTTGGAATGATGCCTGGGGGTAGAAAAGATATGTGGGTCCCAACAAATGGGATTACAATGGCTTACCATCAATTGCGGACTACAATGGAATACCATTGGTTGAGGTTCCAACGGCTTACCGCTAGTTGGGGTTCACAATGACTTGTCATTTATTGGGGAACATAGCGACTTACCGTCAATTGGGAAACACAACATCTTATTATTGATTGGGGAACATGATGGCTTACCATATATTGAGGAACACAATGTCTTACCATTGATTGGGGAACACAATGGCTTACTACTGATTGGGGAACACAAACAGCTTACCGTCAATTGGGGTTGGAACTCAGGGAGGCTTCCTACATACCCTTTCTACAAGATAAAGATCAAATCCCACGTAGTTTGAATGGGTACATTTTAACATCATGTGGGACAAAAATGGGAATATAGTATAACATCATGGATGATGGGGGTGAACTAATGTGAAGGGGTCAGAACAAGTAGGTGTTGGTCTTGAACCTCAGGGAGGCTTACTACGTACGTTTCCTATGATACAAGGATCAAATTACACATAGTTCGGTATGGTGGATACAGTTTAACATCGTGCATAATGAAGAAAAATCAACGTGAAGTTGTCAAGACTGATGGGTGTTGGGCTTGAACCTCAGGGAGGCTTCCTATGTACCTTTCCTAGGATACAAGGATCAAAGTACACATAGTTCGGTATGGTTACAGGGTTTACACGCTAAGGCGACTGAGGAAGGATGCCACAATCAATGCTTACTCTAAGCCCACGTGAGTCATGCTCGGTTTCAGAAACAAGACTTAGAAAAGACCTGATGATCACGTCATTAAAGGTGCATCAGTGGGAATTGGAATGGGGTTTACACATGGTTATCAGCCAAAAGAGAAAACATGGGATAATGCATGGTTAGCGGCCCAGGGAGATTGAGATTTGGAAAAAGTCCAGGATAGAGGCCTGATGGTGAAAAAGCCCAGAGGTAGAGGTACTGGGTAAAGAAGGCCCTTGTTCCCATATCTCCTCTAGTATTTGGCAGGGAATAAGAGTGGAGGAGCAGGGATTCTACCTCCCAAAAGAAAGGCTAGGGGATTAGACTAAGATGGTTTCCCTTCCATGCAGACAGACATTTCTCTAGTAGAGAGGATCTCATTCCATGTAAGAAATATCTCACTCCCATAGATATGAGAAGGAATAGAGAATGTCTGAGATGGGGCACCCCATGTATATTGCACAGGGTGAGGCTACAGTTTAATGTCATGTGCTAAGAATGATGGTGCTTGGCAGTTTAACATCATGCATCTCGGACAAGGAGGATTTACTCCACACCCCCTAGGACTTACATAACTAATACCTACCTACATGGAATGTAAGTCATTTGAAATGTCATGGTGAGGGATTTTTTGTGGAGTGATCCGTTGAGGGGCCCACGTTATTGTGGTTATGCGAAGAAGCAATAGTCGTTAGCGTGCCTATGTGAAGGAGCATGAGGCTCAGTAACGTAATGTGTAGCACTACCCAAGGGACCTTGAAGTCACTTCGTACAAACCTAGAGGGTCGTACAAGAGAAGGGGTTGTGAAGAAAATGGGTTCATAGGGAAGGACCTTGTGAAGCTCTGGTTCTCCATGTAGTAGAGGGACATCGCGAAGGGGAATGATTCACGAAGTGGGGTGGCCAAGCCTAGACATAGGGTATAGATGCATATAAAGGGTGATTCATTAAGTATAAAGGATTTTGAGGAGTATCTATTTGTGAAGCAAGGGTACCTTGAAAAGAAAATCACTATGAAGCAATGTGCTTCGTGAAGCATAGTGACTCTGCCTTAGCATATGGTTCACCTGTTCATGGAGGGTACTTCGCGAAGCTTGAGTGATTTGTGAAGACCAGAGTCCCCTTGAGGTTCTCCTTCCTTCACGAGGGCCCATGGGATCTATGAAGGGAATCCCTACATGGAGAGGGGTTATATTTGAGCTAAGGTAAAGTCACTTTTCAATGCTCAAGTACCTTGAAGAGATATGTTTTCTCATGTTTTCATAGAGTAGCAGGTGCTTTGCAATTTGAAAGCTGATAAGATGAAATGTCAAGGTATCCATCCTTTGGGATCGAGGGGAGCCTGGTATTTATAGGTGAGGGGTGGCATGAAGCAGGGATAGCTTAGTGTGAATCCATGTGGAACTCCACGGTCATCTGTAGATTGTGTCAAGTTCATTGTAATTGCAGAGTCAACCGTCATCCCCTCCTCGGAGTGGAGCTCTCATGGGTTCTTTGTGTAGTTCTTGCAGATTCTTTTTTCAATTTCGATAGGCTCATGGAGGTCGATTATGATCCATCCATGGCACAAAGCTTCTAGTAAATTTCATCATAACTTTGGAGCCTCCCGCCTATTTACTCTGCGGTGACCACAAAGGGGCTTCGTCTTCACACCAACCGCAGTGTAGTAGGGCTCTGAGAATTCCATGGTACTAAGGGGCTCCGTGAATGGGCTGCGCAAGGAAGCCTCTTTGAAATTGGATATCTATTTACATCCTTTTACTATGCACATATTTTGGCACCAAAAATCCCCCCCCCCCTTATGCATTGAACCAAGAGAAAATGAGGTTCTAATTCTGAGGGTCAATCACAAAAAATTTTAGGCCAATTTCAAAGCAAGATCATAAATCAGGGTCGTGATGCGGAGAGTTGATGTGGGGGTTAAGAGTTCCATGAATCTCTCTATTGATAGACATTCCATGAAGATAAGGGGTTCTTCGCCAATAAATAGGGGATGATGACCTCTCTTTTGCCTTTTATCATCTTTAAATTTCGTGCCTGAGCTCTCGATTCCCTAAGCTATACACGCTCTATAATCACTCTTTGAAAATTGAGATTTTCTGCTCTGCAACACACAGGAGGTCTTTAGACTCTGTGAGTGTGTACTTTGTGGCTTTGTCTGCAAGGCCTATGGCAGGTCTCTATAACTTGTCTCTACAATCAAGCTTCGTGATCGATCTCCACGATCTAGGAAAAAATTTAAAAAAAAATGAAGATTGAATGGCCCATCAGGATACTACTAGGGTGTCCTTATGAACGCTACCCAAAGGGAAGAAATGGAGAATAACCAGGGTATCAGGGAGTATGTATAGAGATATTCATATAATGAATCCCTTATAGAGATGATATCAAAGAGTCATAAGAACTACCCACTATGAAAAAGGTTAACTCTATATGGCTTCAGTCTGAGGGATGATGTTTTGATTCCAGAGGCGAGTAGAGATGAGCCAGCCGACTAGTTCAAAACTATTTCATGTCAATGTCAGTGTTTTAGGGTAGCTGACGGTCATACTTGGGAGGATTACATACCTATCATTGTCGAATGTTTTTATAACCATTTCAGCAACATCGATGGGAAGGTGTTTCAATAGGAGGTATCTCCTCCGCTGTACCACACCATTATAAAGGTGGCCTTGGGGAACCTAGAGAAGGGGTGGACTGATGAGTGGTACCTATGTCAGGGTGGAAATTTCATGGATGACTTGGCATGGGCCTACTGAGTATGCACCTCGTGTGAGGAGTTCGGGGCAGAGATGAGATGAGTGGGCCTGTATGAGGTGGAATGGGCCTCTCAATTCCATATCTACCGACCGAAGCAGCTGATGCTAGAGTTTCTAAGCAAGTGGTCATCGAGGACCAACACTTTCCATTTGCACCATGGGGAGGTCGGCATTAGCCTATGGGACCTGCAAAAAATATCAAGGGTCCTGATAATGGGGGTAACGTATGATGATTTACTCCCTACCGTGAATTCATGGTCAAACCTGGAGCAAATGTCGCTGGTGGAAAAGGAATTGATGGACCTAGTGTCAGGGGAGTAAAATAAATCGGTGAGGGATGTACACTTTAAGCGGTAGTTAAGTCAGTTACTAAATTCCCTTGCAGGTGGAATGTTTCTTGTGAGGCCTCCAACCAGATCGAAAGTGTTTTAGCGCAACAAGAAGTACTCGTACTAGTGGCTGTTGGAGGACATCCAGTGGAAGACCTGGGGGTTCAGTATCAGTAGTGAACAAAAACTGGTGGTTAGGTTGGTTGCATTCATCGCGGTGCTTATCGACGGTTAGATTCTTCCCGTAAGAGACAAGAACATGTGTGTGTGGTCGATCACGTTCATCATGGTGTCTGCACTGGCGATAGGGAAGCGGGTCAACCTGGGGATTCTGATGCTCGCCAAGATATATAAGGTGTTGTGGCACATCAGTTAAGGGAATAATCCACATAGGGTATACGGGCTACTCCATCTTCAATATGGATGGATAGTGGCACATATTAGGGGCGTGTATGAATATTTTAACCCTATTTCTCCTCTAGGGTCGGACTTCTGACTAGCCATTCTAAATGCGTTGGGGAGTTTCTTGACCAAGACAACCCTAATGCTGGTGTTGAATTGGGTCTGGAAGGCGGAAGAGTTTTACTTCAACTTGTTCATACTGCCAATAGGTGTTTTCATTGATGACTTCCAAGGAATGAAGGAGCATTGGTCCTACCTATTGGCCTTTCGGGGTGGATTCCTCGTGGCGCAGGTTGATCGCAAGCCTCTCTGTGAGATGTAAACCCTGCACTGCTTCGTGAGGCAATTTTGGTGCATGCAGAGGCTGATCTCACTGTTTTACATGGTAGTACACCATAAGGACCATCCATGTGTGATGAGGAATATATTTATCAAGTTCACACTAGTGGATGGGAATATGAGTAATGAGCTACCTCATCCCACAGCTGTCTATGGACTGGTGAAGGAGTATGCCAAAATTTGGGAGGCAGCCAACATGGTGGAGATGCTAAAGTAGCAGACCATTTATGCCAGTGATGGGGTGCCTCCTAAAACTCAAGGTTAGTTCTGGAAGGTAGTGAGGACATCCCATAGTGGAAACACTATTGTGGTGGAAATACCCAAGCCAATCGAGAGGCAGGGGTAGTGGTGGACTCAATAGTCCCATAAGATCAATGTTATCCAGGGGGGAGGCCACCCAGGGGGTTCTATAGGATACCCACCCAGGCTCCAGGGAAGCGGCTGCACCCCAAAGACATGCCTAGGAAAGCTATATTTCTAAAGTTTTGGGACATTTTAGATGTCAACAGAAAATTCCTTAACCCATCCAAGATGTGGCAACATCTAAATCATCTCAGGATGGATTTTTCAAGGATTGGTCTTGTCAGGGCCGGATTTTCGGTATACTAGGCGGAGGGGGAGCAGTATCTTGCCGAGATGGAGGACATTGTACATTCTCAGGGTGCTCTACATCCAATAATGGATCGAGTGAAGGTGATTCTTGATCGAACAGCCCCTCCGTAGTTGTTGGCTGTTGAATTGAGAGAGTGTATCCCTCTACTGAGAGAATCAGAAGAGTCCTCCTGGGGGAGGAGGCCGGTGGAAGGAGCCCTCTAGAGGAGGGTGAGGTTTCCAATTCAGACCTGGAGCTGGAAGAGTTTGTAGAGGACCTTAAGGTAAAATCCTAAACCAATTTCTCTTAGTCCTCATGCAGGTCATTTAGGACTTCTCAACTAACATGTGGCATGTGCAGGAGGGCCTCATAGGCAAAACCCACTCCCACTCAATAGTAGATGCAGCTGCAGGAACATCGGGATCTGCGCTTGTGGATACAGTGATTATCATGCCTAGCAGGGCTGTGACACACAAGTTGGTTCTCTAGGAGTCTTTAGACATCCCAAAAATATACGGAGGGCCACATCTCAGGGTCCCAATGGCAACAGCTCAGGGGAGAGACCTATTGTTTTATCTCTGTAAGTGTTCTTCACAAAATTTGTAAGTGTATCTCATTGGAAGAGGCTGACTTACATATGTGAATTCTCACATTTTTAGTTCTAAAAATGGTGTGGGCTACCTTGTTGAGGTTGGTTGGAGCTCTTGGTGCTACCTTTCCCAGGGGAACGCTGGTGGTCGTGGGAGCGGATTCCCGAGATGAACAAACTACAGTGCTCTTAATTATAGCTGGGACCGTTAGTAGGATCGATCCTGAAATCATTGAGGTGGAATCTGACGACGAGGATCAATTAGACGACATGGGTCCTAACCTACCTGACCAGAAATCAGATGAAGATCATGCTGATGAGTTTTTGGAGGCATTCCCTATATATGAACCCACTAACCCCAAAGACCAAGAAGAGATGGATTCTGATGAAGAGGATAGGAAAATAGCATGCCGCCGATCATAAAAGTTGATCAGGCACTTCATTGGGGAGACCCATCAAGCATAAGGGATAAACTAGATGGTGAGGCTTCACTCCTAGCTATGCGATCTATGTGCTGGTGAGTGTTTGACTAGAATCCTCATATGCTCATCCAAAACATCATGGTGGAGAAGATTCAAGAGCATGATTATGGACTTGGTGTGGGATGGAAACATAAGAAATTGGTGAACATCAAGAGGATCCAAGAGGCCTAAATTGAGATTCAGTAGTTGTAGAAACGAGTGAACGAGTACTCCGCCTTCCTTAATACACAATCAGAGCTTGTATCACGCCTAAAGGCCTAACTGGGAGAGGCTGAAGAACAGATGAATCAATCCTTCAAGGATATGGATATCATCTGAACCGACAAGGAGCAGGTCCGGATCACGGCTGATGAACCACATCCCATCACTACGGGGGAGGACCGGGAGCTAAACAGGCAACAATGTATCCTAGAAGCCACAATCCATAGAGTGGTGGAGCTGGAATGCTCTATTGAATAGGTCAACCCATCCATGGTAGTGGTCGATCCTTGGGTGCTATAATGCGTGTAAACGTTTAAATGTACTTGCATGATTTGATTCTTTATGATGGTTTCAAGCATGAGTTCCATTATTTTATTTTGGTTTACTATATTTCTGTCACATTTGTGAAATATCTAGTGATTAATCTCTAAGATCACATGGGTCATGCCCGATGTGAGAAACAAAAGATGACTGATTCATTATTCCATCAAAATATGAGAGGGTTGACTAATATTCAGGTATCTATGGTTTTAAAAACCAATCTAGATTTCCGAGAAGAAAGAGGGAGACCTGAATTGAGGATGAAGTTCTCAGAATAGTCAAATTATCCTTCCCCCAATGTGCTCTGGTGCACAAGTGGGGTAATTCCAGGGGCGTTAGAATCAATCCGAATAAAGGGGAGTGTAAGTTGTGAATCATGATACCCAAAATTCAAAACACTGTAGGGATGGTGTGACAATGAAGGATAAATGTTGACCATGTTCGAAACACAATATACCTATTACGTTAGCATAAAATGGGGATAATATATGAGGGCCTAATGCTGACCATGTTCGAAATGCAGGTCCTTACTCGAAATTTCATCCATTAGTATTCCAGAACATTGTCCCAGAATAGTAGGCGAGCCGTAGGCTGAGAATCCATACTTTTAGGGGGTTCCATCAGATGTGAAAGGGACTAAGGATCCCGATAAGGGGTATGAAAAGTGTGGAGGGTGGAGTGATGGGTTGTTTTAATAGACTCCAACACTCTTTAAATTATGCCACCGTAGTGGAAACACATTAGATGGGAGCATCGGTCTGATCAGGGATCAAACTTACTTCTGAACAGGACCGATCTCATAAGGACTAGGAATGACATATAGTTTTACATCATACCAATAAGGATGATATGCACTTTGTTTAAACATCATACAGTGAGGACGATGCACATAGTTCAAAGGACCTGGGGTTGGGCCCAAGGAGAATTTTCTAGGCATCACTATGTATCTCGTGAGGATGGGAATCAAGAAAAATGTAGTTCTTGAGCACAACATGGTTAGAGACCAATGCTGGTAGGGGGGATCCTCTTTGGTGAGGAAGCTAACGCATCCCATAATTAACATGGGGAATCCTGAACTTGTTCAGGGTAGAACCACAGTTTAATTTCATGTGTCAAGGACATGTGGAACATCGTACAGTTGGATAGAGAGTGAAAGGGGAGACCCCAAAAGGGAGTACATGATGTGGTAGCTATAAACCCAACGTGAATGAGGACATAAGGAGTCCACACCACACCACTTATCCTAAAGGGAAGTTTTTTAGGTTGAGGGACCAAAATTGAAAGGTTGGTTGGGCCTGAGGCAAAGTGGTCGGACATTCCAATGTATCCCATTAGGATGGGAATCAATCCACACATAGTTATGAGATTGCAGTTTAACATTGTGTGGTAAAAAAATCTTGTGTGGTACAACTAAACTAGTACATGCCCCACCAATACTACTAAGCCCACGTGAGTCATGTTTGATGTGGAAAACAAGGAGTAGCAATGGGATTTCCCTGGTATAGGGAGGCACACATTAAGAGTGATGGGCCATTAGGTGAGTGGCGTCCCACTATTACTAACCCTCCTACATAACACACATAAATTTGGGGGGGTAGAACCAAGTGTGTTGGAATTACACTTAAACATATGGGAGTGGAAAGACGTGAGTCAAGATTCCCAAGATTTGGATCACAATGATAGTGGCGTGACGATGGAGGATAACTATTGAACATGTTCAAAACACAGTATCTATTTTTCATTAGCCTGGAATGGGGACATACAACTAAGGGTTGACCGCTGACCATGTTCGAAACATGAGACCTGTCACAAAATTTCATCTGAGATCTTCTGAGGCGTTGGCCCAAGATCCTTGGTGATCCAATGTGGCATGAGACCATGCCATAAAGGGGGTCTCTTCATACGTGTAAGAGGATGATGATCCAAATAAAGGGCTCATGAATCATGGACACAAAATGAGAGAATTTCCATATAAAAAATCCACAATTTGGGTTCTTTTCAACAACGCATTTGAGTACGCCAATAAGACATGTCAGATAGAGGAGGTTGAATCCCTTTCAAAGGACAAGGGTCCTAGGGTCGCATTCTCCTAACTTAAGGTTATAGAGTGGACCATTAAGAGGGGAACTGGTTTAATGGAATGTGCACAGGGTGGATTAGTAGGCATACTCGATGCATAGCTACCATAGGGAGATCATAGTTTAGGGTCATGAAATTTGAACCAAGTTGTAAAAAGCCAAGGGAGGAACATGGTGCGGTTGTTGAAAAACCTAATGTAAATGAGAACCCAAGAGGTGCTCACCACACAACATTCTCCCAAAAGAGTTCAGGATAAGGGGTGAAAAGGGGGGTAGGATTTAAGATTCATGGGGCTAGACCTGAAGACATGATTCATGGGCGTTCTTATGTATCTCATGAGGATGGGAATCAAGCCACACATAGTTCTGGATAATGTTGTGGAGTTTGGATTCCTATGAAAAGAACGGTTGGATCTTAGTTTAAAGGTCATAGAGATCGGACCATGGATGGAATAGAGGGAGGGAGACACATGTTTCGGTAATTACAAAACCCGGTGTGAATGAGGAAATGAGCCCATATCACACCATGTCTTCCCTGGGGAGGTTTTTGGTTGAGGGACCAAAAATGAAAGTTTGGTTGGGCCCGAGGCAAAGTGTGTGGGCATTCCTACGTACCCCATCATGATGTGGATCAAGCCATACATAGTTCTAGAAGTCGAATGGTAGGGTAACAATGCCAGGGAAAATATTGTCATGTTGGTATGGCCCATGCACCAAAAGTAGTGGCATTTGATAGATCTTGTTCGTCCTTTATGTCACACCCCGACTGACACTTCTTTTTAATTTAATTGTTATTTTTGTCTTGCTTTTGATGTGCGGTTTGAATCGGTTCTATTTTAGAAGAAATTCGGATCTTATATGGGTGTGTGACTGTATGCACGGCTGGGTGTAGCACCCTACCTTATTAAGGGAACGTTTTACGAATAAATTTATTATTTCATGGATGCGCGACTATGTCGTGACCATGCATGCGTCTGTGCACGGAGTCCAGACTCATCAATTAATGCAATTATTTTGTAACTAGTTTTATTACTTTAGTATTATTATTAATATTATGATTATTTAAGTTAATGTTTCAATTTTAATAAAAAAAAGTTAATGTTTCAATTAGGTTATTATTATTATTATTATTATTATTTCAATTGATATTTTAAATTGGTCATGGATGTTAAATTAAAGTTATAATTATAGAATTATTAACTTATTATTATTATTATTATTATTATTATTATTATTATTATTATTTCAATTGATATTTTAAATTGGTCATGGATGTTAAATTATAGTTATAATTATAGAATTATTAACTTATTATTATTATGGTTTAGAATGGATTAAGTTTCCATTTTTCTTTTGGATTTTGGTTTGTTTTCAATTTCCTTTTTATCCTCTTTCTATATTCTTTATTTTTTATTTTTTATTTATCATTCCTTTTCTATTTTCTTTCTATTCTTTTTTTTCCTCCCTCTTTTGCTCTCTTCATCCGCAGCGCACTATTCACCTGCGGGGCACTATTCACCCATGGGGAACTATTCATCTGCGGCTTTCCCCCCTAACCCTAGGTGCCACACCTCCTCTTCTGCCGGACCAGCTCGGCCCTCCTGGCCTGCCTCGCACCGGCCTCCCTCTATCACCCAGCCGCGACCCAGCGCACCTCCCTCCCACTCTACCCAGCCGCACAGACCGTCGTTGGGCCTCCCCCAACCTGCTCCTGTCCAACGCCACCCCTCCAGCCCCTTGCTCCGGCGCCATGCCCTCGCCAACCGCAACGCCACCCCCCTGCGAACACGAGCCGCACCGCACCGAGCCCTCACCAGACCGGCTACCCAAGCCGCACCCCTCCTCCCCCTCTCTGGTGAACTAGAAAAAATTATTCCTCCCCGGACAGCCCCGACGCACCTCCGGCACCACCTCGTCCTGCTCGGCCAGTATCCCACACCCTCACCATAGGTGTGTTCCCCTTCAATTGGTTGTTTCTTATTTTTTTAAGGTTGTTAGGTTAGGGTTTGAGGTTGCAATTGGTTCAATTTTGGTGTAATTGGTTTGTTGTTTGATGTTAGAGTTTATTTGAGTTGATTACGGTGAATTTGGTGCGCGATTGGAGTTTGTGCATCATGTTGCGAAGTTTTTCTACATACCAAGTAAGTGGTTCCATGTCCAATTATTATTTGATTAATTAATTTTAAAGGTTAATTTTTTTAGAGTGTTATTTAATTAATTTGTGTGGTGCGAAGTTGATTTTCATTGAAGTTTTGGTGCGGAGTTGATTTTCATTTAAGTTTTACATGACTTGAATTGTTTAGTAGGGTGTCGTCATAATACGTGTACTTGATGCTGAAATCTCATCCCTGGTTAATTGTTAGTATTTTTTTAGAAGTGCAAAGGATGTAATTGATATTTTGGTGTAGCGTCGGTATTTGTTTGGTCTTAAATTAGTATTTGAGTGGGGTTTTGGTGTTTTAGTCATGCGGCGTACTTTAAGAAAGGCTGGAAAAGTTTTCTGGTGGGTTGTTTAACTGTAGTGATGGTCTTTTCAACTGTGTAGCCAACTTCTTTAATTGTGTGCATAATGCAGTTTCTGTTCCTGAGGTGACGTTGTGTGCGTATTGTCATGTAAGGGGGTTTGGGTTGGCTTAGTGTGTAAATTAGTGGTTTTTCTCTTTAAAATTTTGTTTATGAAAATTTGGATTGTTTTATTAAATAATTATTAAAGATGGAAAAAAAATTGTTTTGACTACATGGTGTAATGGTTTTCGGTGGTTAAAGTTGTGCAACATAGTTTGAAATTGTTTAATAAATTATTTTAATGGTTTTTTTGACTTTGAAATTGTTTTCTTTGACCATGTAGTATTTTTAATTTGTCGTGTAAGTAGTGCAGATTTAGTTTTGAAATATTTTTAGTGTGTGTATTCTTCCAAAATGGTATTTTGGAGTGAGAGTAGTGGTTTTTGGCATGTGTGGTGTCTTTTTTTATTTGGGTACATAAATATGACATGTGACATGAATTGAAACTTGTTTGAGCACAAACCGGGAAGCCCAGGTAGCTAGGAGGGTGGACTTGACTAGTGGGCAGTGTTCTGGATGTGACTTGACCCGGTTTCACTGGCAGGACTAACAATTACAACACTAACTAAACATGTGCCTTTCTGAGGTTTGTGGCCTTCTAAGCCACATTTTTTGAGGGTCGTGGCCTTCTAAGCCACGTTTTCTGAGGGTCGTGGCCATATAAGCCACGTTTCACTGAGACACGAAGATCTAGGGACCCAAGCTAGCTAACACCCTTTCGGCCTCTCCCATATTTGTGATCATTGGTTAATTTATGCTCATCAGTGTGACACTTGGGTTATTTTAAAAGTAAGTGTGTGTGCGTGTGTTTTAATTTAAATTGTTTTCTCTAAACCCGTTTTCTCTAAAGTTGTTTAAGATTTGAGTTATTTTATTTAATTAAAGTTTCAAATGTATTTGTCATTTAATAGTTGTATGTGGAGCCTTTTCTTGGTGGAATCTTACTAGATTTTAGCTCACACCCTACATACACCTTTGGGTGTATGTAGATTGTGTTTTTTTTCTTTCCGGGTTGAGATATCGGGCATACCATTGGTGGTTCGGGTTTTCAGTGGAATCCTCGTGTTGGTTTGGGGGTGGTGGCTTGGGGATGTGACTCCTCATGTCACGCAGAGGTTTGTGTTGGAGTTTTGGTTTCCTTTGATGTAGTCTCTTTTGGGTTTTTAGTTCAAGTTGTAAACTTTAAATCTAAACTTGATATCAGGGTCTGTTTGGTTGTCAGTTTTTAGTTTCAATTTAGTCATCTTGATGTCTATTTTATATTTATTCATCTGGGTAAATTGTTCCCAAGTTTATTTTTGATACCCGGGAACTTATGCCAGCCCGTGGGGATCAAGAACATCCTTCGGGTCTTGCCGCGGACCGGGTCAGGTGCCGGGTCGGATGGCGACCCGGCCTGGTTCATGCAAAATGGTATCAGAGGGAGGTTTTGTTCTTGTTATTTGGGGTAACAGGTAGATCAAAGATAGGATTTTCGGTACTCAAGGGGTAGGTGCGGGAAGAACGTCGCGAACTCTTGCTCGTTCCGATCCTCGAGTAGCCAGGGGTAGTCTATGATTTCAGTTTTTTTTGGATTTCCTCTTTTTGGATGGGGGATGACAATAGGAGTAAATTGGTATTGTGCATGGTCTCACATGGAGTAGTGACCCATGAGATGCCCGAGAGTACGGTTCGACACTCCTGGTGGTTGGTTCTTGCCTAGGGCATGGCCTACTAAACCATGTAGCCGGGTTAGACATGACCACTAGTCCTCCGCCTAGGTGCTTTGATGTTTGCGATGTCTTGTTTCAGTTTTTTGATTGGCGCGAAATTGTTTTCCTTTAAAAAGGGAAGTGGACTTTGGTGCTGCTCTTATTTTATATTGGTGTGTGGTTGGCATGATACATGGGGTGCATTCCTCTTGGACCTTGTTTTTGGAATTTGGCGTTTGATTTGTTGAAGTTGAATTTCTAAAAAAATATCTTGGGTTATCTGAAATTGAAGTGGATTGTATTAGAAATGGAAATCATTCTTGAAATTTTCCTTGAATTTTTGAAATGGTTTTGAAAAAAAAAAGGTTTTTTCGGATATTGAGAATGTTTTGTTTTGGAAGCGGAGTAGCCTTGTTTCTTTCCAGTGGTATTCCAATGGGTGCTCGCATGTGCATGTTGACTTGATTAATGGATAGTTGGTGAATCATGTGGATGGGTGCCTGAGTGGCACGAAAATTAATACTTGCGAGGCACCATGGAATATCAGTGGTGGTTGATTGATTTCTAAGGTTTCTTCTTGTTTCCTAAAAAGTGGGCCTTTTCTTAAATGGGTTTTTGTGCACAAATGGTTTTATAAATGGGAAAAAAATGACATTGCGTTTAGAGTAAAGATGGATTTTCAAATTAGCTTTTGGGCTTGTTGTGCAGTGCTTGGTTTTTCAAGTGAGTGTTTTTCTTTGAAAATTAATTGATGTTTTAAATTGGAATTATTGGATTTTTTTCTAGAATGTTGATGTTTGTTTTGTGATGTGTTTAGATTTGTGGAAGGATATTTTTTGTTTCTTGTTTGGGATATTCGCCTTAGAAACGTTCCATGGGTTCCAACAGGTCTCTCTCACTTCTTGGCCCGACTCAGACTCTCAGTGGAGTGGCAGAGTTAGGTTCTGCTCGGTGGTGTTGACTGTTCATATACTTCGATGACAGTTGGATTTCATTGAGTGCTTTGGGAAAGTTGGAAGTGTCTATGGTTTTGGAGGAACTCTAGATGTTGTTTATGCGCAAGTTGTCTCGAGTTTTTTTGGAGGAATGAGACTAAACCAGCAAATGGTGATAGTTCCATTTTCGTTGCGAATAGCGACGTCGTGAGCAACCCTCAAGACTAGCCTCATTCCACGGTTGTACCTAAAGAAGTGAAGGCAAGGAAAGTGGTTGATCTCGTAGGTGCTCGACCAGTCAACATGCAGCGAAGGAGGTGTGTTGACCTTTCTGATGAGCTAGTTCCATGTTCCCCAGAAGTAGTGTGGAACCGTTGGTCTAAAAATCGTACAAGTTGTTGGTCCTATTTATATTGTGGTAAGAGTAGGTCCCTCATCTGATGAAGAGTGTGAACCAAAGGGACTTTTTCGTGGAGTGATCCTTCCATCAGTTCGTGTTTTCTGTCGGACAGACTGCTCAACCTCTTATCTCTAGTGTGGTCAGTCAGACACTCTAAGTCATTCGCTGCAATTCTCAGTTGGTATGTTAATAGAGTGGTTGCACGAGACATGAGGAGAAGTATGCAGGCTGCTTTTCTAGTGGAGGAAGTTCCAGTCAGAGGTGGTGAACTTATGACTGCGAGGCGGTAGATGCTTCAGACATCAGGGCCCCAACCATAGGTCTCGGGGTGAAGCTTGCACGCAGTCAAAACTCATCGGGCATGGTACGAGTTTGGTCCAACTTAAGTACGCAATGACGGATGGGGATAACTTAAATTTTCCTATTGAGATACCATCTCTGAAGGCCTTGTATCCTTGTTGTGGTCTTAATTTATGGGAGTTCCTCTTGGGTCTTAAAGAGGTCTGAAGAATCAGTATGTTTGTAAAGCCAGCAGGCGGGCTCTTTAAACCTTCTTGTGGGTCGCTTAGAAATTGAAATTGTACTCGCCTTGGAGATTCTCATGTCTTGTGGAGTTGATGTGCACCTATCTGGTTCGCCTCTTGGTTAGGGGTTTCTGCTATCAAAGCTATCTCATGTGGCGGAGTGTTTTCCACTGTAGGAATAATCAGTGTAGGTCAGATTGTGTGGTGGGTTTGCGATGAAGGGTTCAGTCTGTATTGCTTAAAGTAATCTAGGAATGCCCACGCAGGTTTTGTGGTGTTAGAAATTTTTTAAATGGTGGGGAGACCCTGTGCGGGTCTCACCGATGTCCCCTTTTGTGTTGGTTGAACATAGGGGACTTTGAGGGTCAAGCTAGTGTTAGAGGTTGTATGAGTTGTGAGTTGTTTTGGTTTGAAGAACCAATGTTTGACGTGAACCCTAATATGGTGGTGAGACCACCATAGAACGGTCTTGTGGAAGACTCTGTTTTCAAAGTGCGCCTGGTGGAGCAACCCCTTACTTCTGCTCCGCTTGACCTCGACCATGCTAATTGGTTAGCTCAGATAGTGGGTTACTGGACGTTTGTTCTTGGAGATCTTGAGCTGCCCTGGTAATCCCTAAGTTAGGGGTCGGGGTGTTCCATGTTGTAGTTGTGTTTGGAGGTGAGTTCCTTGCTATTGATTATTTTTCGTAGTGTTTCGGGCTTTGAGTTATTTGAAGTTTCAGGTCATGGGTGTTTTGGAATGCCCGATCTTTGGGTGATTGAGGTTTTGTCTTAGGTGTCTTCGTGGTCTCGCATGGAACCGTTGGTTGACCTAGCCTTTGGGACTTTCTAGGGGCAGAAAGTGTCATGGTGGGGAGAATTGTCACACCCTGACTGACACTTCTTTTTAATTTAATTAGTATTTTTGTCTTGATTTTGATATGTGGTTTGAATCGGTTCTATTTTAGAAGAAATTCGGATCTTATATGGGTGCGTGACTATACGCGTGGCTGGGTGTAGCACCCAACCTTATTAAGGGAATGTTTTATGAATAAATTTATTATTTCATGGATGCATGACTATGTCGTGACCATGCATGCATTTGTGCACGGAGTCCAGACTCATCAATTAATTCAATTATTTTGTAACTAGTTTTATTACTTTAGTATTATTATTAATATTATGATTATTTAAGTTAATGTTTCAATTTTAATAAAAAAAGTTAATGTTTCAATTAGGTTATTATTATTATTATTATTATTTTTTCAATTGATATTTTAAATTGGTCATGGATGTTAAATTAAAGTTATAATTATAGAATTATTAACATATTATTATTATTATTATTTCAATTGATATTTTAAATTTTTCATGGATGTTAAATTAAATTTATAATTATAGAATTATTAACTTATTATTATTATGGTTTAGAATGGATTAAGTTTCCATTTTTCTTTTGGATTTCGGTTTGTTTTCAATTTCTTTTTTATCCTCTTTCTATATCCTTTATTTTTTATTTTTTAGTTATCATTCCTTTTCTATTTTCTTTCTTTTTTTTTCTCCCTCTTTTGCTCTCTTCATCCATAGCGCACTATAAACCCGCGGGGCACTATTCACCCATGGGGCACTATTCACCTACGGCTTTCCCCCCTAACCCTAGGCGTCGCACCTCCTATTCTGCCAGACCAGCTCGGCTCCCCTGCCCTGCCTCGCACCGGCCTCCCTCTAGCACCCAGCCGCGACCCCGCGCACCTCCCTCCCGCTCTACCCAGCCGCACAGACCGTCATTGGGCCTCCCCCGACCTACTCCTATCTAACACCACCCCTCCAGCCCCTTGCTCCGGCGCCACGCCCTCTCCAGCCGCAACACCACCCCACTACGAACACGAGCCACACCGCACCGAGCCCTCATCGGACCAGCTACCCAAGTCGCACCCTTCCTCCCCCTCTCCAGCGAACCAGAACAGATTATTCCTCCCCGGACAACCCCGACGCACCTCCGGCACCACCTTGTCCTGCTCGGCCAGCATCTCACACCCTCGCCATAGGTGCGTTCCCCTTCAATTGGTTGTTTCGTTTTTTTTAAGGTTGTTAGGTTAGGTTTTGAGGTTGCAATTGGTTCAATTTCAGTGTAATTGGTTTTTTATTTGATGTTAGAGTTTATTTGAGTTGATTGCGGTGAATTTGGTGTGCGATTGGAGCTCGCACATCATGTTGCGAAGTTTTTCTACATTCCAAGTAAGTAGTTCCATGTCCAATTATTATTTGATTAAATAATTTACAAGGTTAATTTGTTTAGAGTGTTATTTAATTAATTCGTGTGGTGCGAAGTTGATTTTCATTGATGTTTTGGTGCGGAGTTTATTTTCATTTAAGTTTGACATGCCTTGAATTGTTTAGTAGGGTGTCGTCATAATATGTGTACTTGATGCTAAAATCTCATCCCTGTTTAATTGTTAGTATTTTTTTTGGAAGTGCAAAGGATGTAATTGATATTTTGGTGTAGCGTCGGTATGCGTTTGGTCTTAAATGAGTATCTGAGTGGGGTTTTGGTGTTTTAGTCGTGCGGCATACTTTAAGAAAGGATGGAAAAGTTTTCTGGTGGGTTGTTTAACTGTAGTGATGGTATTTTCAACTGTGTAGGCGGCTTCTTTAATTGCATCTGTAATGCAGTTTCTATTCCTGAGGTGACATTGTGTGCGTACTGTGATGTAAGGGGGTTTGGGTCAGCTTAGTGTGTAAAGTATTGGTTTTTCTCTTAAAAAATTTGTTTATGAAAATTTGGATTGTTTTATTAAATAATTATTAAAGATGGAAAAAAAATTGTTTTGACTACATGGTGTAAAAGTTTTCTGTGGTTAAAGTTGTGCAACATAGGTTGAAATTGTTTAATAAATTATTTTAATGGTTTGTTTGACTCTGAAAGTGTTTTCTTTGACCATGTAGTATTTTTAATTTCTCGTGTAAGTAGTGCAGATTTAGTTTTGAAATATTTTTAGTGTGCGTATTCTTCCAAAATGGTATTTCGGAGTGAGAGTAGTGGTTTTTGGCATGTGTGGTGTCTTGTTTTATTTGGGTACATAAATATTACATGTGACATGAATTGAAACTTGTTTGAGCACAAACCGGGAAGCCCGGGTTGTAAGGAGGGTGGACTAGACTAGTGGGCAGTGTTCTGGAGGTGACTTGACCTGGTTTCACTGGTAGGACGGATGATTACAACACTAACTAAACATGTGCCTTTCAGAGGGTCCTGTCCTTCTAAGCCACGTTTTCTGAGGGTTGTGGCCTTCTTAGCCACATTTCACCGAGACACGAATATCTAGGGACCCAAGCTAGCTAACACCCTTGCGACCTCTCCCATATTTATGCTCATTGGTTAATTTATGCTCATCAGTGTGACACTTGGGTTATTTTAAAAGTAAGTGTGTGTGTGTGTTTTAATTAAAATTGTTCTCCTTTTAAAATTGTTTTCTCTAAACATGTTTTCTCTAAATTTGTTCAAGATTTGAGTTCTTCTATTTAATTAAAGTTGCAAATGTATTTGTCATTTAATAGTTGTATGTGGAACCTTTTCTTGGTGGCATCTTACTGGGATTTTAGCTCACACCCTACATACACCTTTGGGTGTATGTAGATTGTGTTTTTTTTTCTTTCCAGGTTGAGGGATCGGGCTTAGCATTGGTGGTTTGGGTTGTCAGTGGAATCCTCGTGTTGGTTTGGGGGCGGTGGATTGGGTATGTGACTCCTCATGTCGTGCAGTGTTTTGTGTTGGAGTTTTGGTTTCCTTTGATGTATTTTATTTTGAGTTTTTAGTTCAAGTTGTAAACATTTAATCTAAACTTGATATAAGGGTCTGTTTGGTTGTTATTTTTCAGTTTCAATTTATTCAGCTTGTTGTCTGTTTTAAATTTATTCATCCGCGTAAATCATTCCCAAGTTTATTTTTGATACCCCGGCACTTGTTCCAGCCCGTGGGGATCGGTAACGCCCTTCAGGTCTTGCCGCGGACCGGGTCGGGCACCGGGTCGGATGGCGAACCGGCCTGATTTGTGACACTTTAGGATGGATGTGTGTGTTTTTTTTGTGGAGCGACAAAACTAGGATGAAGAATCTAGGAGTTTCTACCGAAATCAATCCATAAGTATTCCTTTACAAATGGTATGGTGGATGACTAATACCAAACATGATGCCCCCCTTGATTCAAGACATCACAATGCGGTGCCATTTTTCATCGTGTGGCCAGGATGATAATGTCATATTTCAGGGTCGTATGATAGGACAAACCCCTTCATTTTAACATCTTTCAGTAAATATGAAACATTTTAATGTCTTGTGGGACTAGGCAGCATAGTTTAAAGTCATATGGCTTGGACACGTATAGAAGAAACAAAGTTTTATGTGGTAATGCACATGGCGTGATAAAGCATACCCAACATGAATAACGAAGAGGTCCATACCACACCACACACAATTCAAAGGAAGAAACATTGAGCCAAGGGGCCAAAAAAGGTTAGATAATATGGGGCTAGACCCATGGATGAAGCATTTAGGTGTTCCTATGTATCCCATGAGTATGGGAATCAATCCATATGTTGTTTTGAGGGTGCAGTTTAACGTCATGCAGGACAAGAGGCAAGAGAGACTAGCTCATAGAAGGGGAGTACGTGGTGAGGATATTGAAAACCCAATGTGAATGAAGATATAAGCCCATACCACACCACACGATCCTATGAAATTTAGGGCCAAAAGGATGAACAAAATAGGTAATTAGTGGAACCTAAGATGGACCTGAAGACGAGATGCCCGAGAATTCCTATGTATCCCATGAGGATGGGAATCAAGCTATACGTAGTTCTAAGAGATTTGGTTCTTACACCTTGTGGAAAGGATGTAGAGAGATCTTAGTTTAAGGTCTTAGAGCTCGAACCATATGGAATTGAGACTCTTCCAAATGGGAACAAACCTCGACCAAATCCGTAAGCCCATGTGAGATATACTCGATGTGGAAAACATGGGCAGAGAAGGTCTTTGAAACACATGGAATACATGAAAAGGGGAAAATGGTGCGGAAACATGAATGACACTTCATTGTGACTTTGTCCTCCTAATTCACAAACACTCACTAAGGGATATCACCAAGTGTGTCGAAATTCCACTTGGACATGATGGAGTGGAAAAGGATATGAATCGTACAACCAACATTTAGGGCTTGATGGGGTGGAATAATGATGGAGGGTAGTTGTTGAACATGTTCGAAACACAGTATCCATATCATGTGACCTAAAATGGGAACAAAAAATAAGCATCAACCACTGACCATATTCACAATGCGGTACTTTTATCAATTTTTTGTTCAAAATTTTCGGGTACGTTAGCCCAAGGTGGTAGGAGGGAACTAGGGATGAGCATTCATGATGTCCGGGGGTCCTTTCGAAAGTGAAATATGATGAAAGCCCAAATTAAGGGGAACATGAAGCGTGAAAATGGGAGATAACATGTCTATGTAGAATCCGACACTCCGAGTCCTGAACCAGAGTGCTCCTGGGCACATTGTTGAATTGTCAAAGAGATTCGAGGGGGCCAATTCAAGATCATCTGACGTGAAAAGATGAGTGTAGAACATGGGAAGGAATATATCTCAGGAGGGAGAGGTGCATGGCATGGAAAAAATATCCCAACGTGAATAAGGACATGGAGTCCATACCACACCATATACCTCCTCTTGAGGAACTCAGGACAGGGGTCCAGAAAGATGTGGAGGTTTTTAAGAAATAGGGTTGGACCTAAAGACTAAATTCTTGATAAGTCCTATGTATCCCATGAAGATGATAATCAAGCCATACATAGTTCCGGGAGATATCATGAAGTTTAACGTCATGTGGTAAGGGCGATGAATGAAGGAGGGATGTCTCAAGGGGATATGTGTGGCCAGGAAAAAATAGACCGATGTGAATGAGGGCGTAAGCCCATACCACATCACACAATCCTAAATGAGAACTTGGGCTAGGGGGCTGAAATGTTTAAGGGACCTGAGATGGGAAGTCATAGCCAATTTTTAGTTTAACTTCTTTTAGTGAGGATGGTGAATGATCTTAGTTTTAGATCATAGAGCTTGGACTATAGAGACATGACCCATTATTTGGGCATTTCCTTACCAAAGATCCTAAGATGATGTGAGGAATACTTGGTGTAGGAAACAAGGAATAGAATCAGGATCTCCCCAATATATAAGGGTATGAAAATGAGGGTAGGAGATTAGTCAGGGTCGATCCCAGCCAGATCACCACTCCTACCTGAGGAAGACATATGTTTGAACGGATATCAGGAAAAAATGAACCATTGTACCCAATATTTGGGACATACGGGGGTGGTGACAAGGATGGGGAATGGCTGTTGACCATGTTCGAAATGCAGCATCCATATCATGTGACTTGAAATGAGAAAAACAGATGAGTGTCGACTGCTGGCCATATTCACAATGTGGGACTTGTATCAATTTTTTGCTCAAGATCCTTGATGATGTTGGCCCAAAATGGTAGTATAGCCCTAGGGCCTAGCATCCATGTTGTTCCGAGGTCCTTTTGGATTTGAAAGATGATGAAGACCAAAATAAAGGGGATGCATGAAGAATTAATATGCCCATGTAGTTTTAACATCATGTAGGATGACGAAAGAGCCAAGGAGAGGGGTACATGGTTCGGTCATGATAAACTCACCATGAATGAAGGGAAAAAGCCTACAAACACCATGTGTTTAGACCCAATGGGAGATCTTGATGTTTGGGGTTGGCCCTATGGAGTAAATTTTTGGGCATTCCTATATATCCCATGAGTATAAGAATCAATCCATACGTAGTTCTAAAAGGTTCATGCAGTTTAACATCATGCAGTGAGAACGTGGGAGGATAGAATTACGAGGAGAGGCACATGGTGAAATCATCGTAACCACGACATGAGTGGGGCCAAAAAATCCTACACTACACCATCTGGGATCTTCCAAGAGAACTACACCCGTGGAGGATAGTCAAAGAGAATAATTTTGGGGATAGACTCTAAGACGAGGTGTCTGAGCGTTCCTACGTATCCCATGAGTATTGGAATCAATACATACGTAGTTCCTGAAGATGTAATTTAACATATTTTTTGATGATGGATACTAGTAGATCTTAGTTTAAGGTCATAGATCTCGGACCATCTTGCAGTTTATTATCATGTGGGACGACTGCAGGTTAGTTTTACGTTCTTCAGTTCAGACGGATCATTTATTTTAACATCATGTGGTAAATACATAATAGTTTATAGTCATATAGTGTTCGTCGGAGTAGATTACTCAAGAGAGGGGGAATTGAGTATCTAAAAAATCTGGTTAAAAATTATTCTTAAACAGTGTCCCTAATAAGGTTAAATATAGCCTAGTTAATCAAAGTAATACGGTTATGAAGGTTTGACTGTTTAAATAACTTCTTAAAATATTGATTAATTCTCAGTAATCTTAATGGAAGTCATTAATATTAATTTTGAAGCTATTATGAAAATACAATTATATCTTCTTTCCAAGATTAACTATCAAAGTGAATTTAGTGATTTATGAATTATACAGTAAAGTAGTAAAACAGAGAAGACTAAATTAAGCAGCACATTGGGTATGAAACAAGTGGTTCTGTCTCAAGTTAAGACCTAATCCACTCCACTTAATGATCACCTGCCACCAAGCAGTTTATATAAATAAACTTGATCCACACCCTGGATTGGGGTTAAACAATAGTACACAGGATTGTTCAGGTCACACGGGGACCTCTTCCATAGTTATTCATGGGTACAAACAACCAGGACACACAGGTACCTCTTACACGCTTCTCAATGTGAATACACAAGTGTAAAAATATTTTTGAGTAAGGATATCTTGTATCCTTCATTTTAATGCATGAGACAAAGTGTGTTGTTATACAGATACACACACGGATCGAAAGTTATTAAAATGATATGCAATAGAGTAGAAATATTGAGATAGGTTAAGAAATGATCTGAATGTTAGTCTTTGCAGCTCTGGACTTTTGAGATGAAGCAGATGCAGAAATCAAGTCCTCGTATGGAAAACAGAGTGTCGCAAGTCATACATATCCGACTTGTGTTCTTCGTGATGTTTAACAATGTGAAGATTTTCTCGATTCTGGGATTTGATTTCACTTTGTGTGTTCTCCAGAAGTGTCAAGTTTCATGTGACAATTATTTCTTCAAAATAATTCTCTAAGTGAGTTATTCATTATCATGCATATTCCTGATTTTCCTCACTTTCATCTATCATGCCATGCTCTATTTGTTTTTGGGCCGCACTACTCTTTTATCTTGGAGTGCATGTGTTTGAGATGACAGGTTGCATGTATTCTACACCTCATACTTCGTACTATCAGATGATGTGTCTACAAAGAAACATTAATTATATCGGTGCATTTAAAATCTTCAAATATGACTGTTAGAGATTAAATTGAAAGACGACAAAACAGATTAAGAAACGACATCACAGTATGTCATGGAAACAGTGTCTTGTTCACGGTGTCTGGTTCACAATGTCTGGTTCATGGTGTCTTATGGTCATGGTGTCTACTTGTTCACAGTGTCTCATGGTCATGCTGACTTCTTGTTCATGGTGTCTCATGGTCATGGTGTTTTCTTGCTCACAGTATATCATGGTCACAGTGTCTGCTTGTTCACGGTGTCTCATGGTCACAGTGTATGCTTGTTCACGGTGTCCCATGGTCACAGTGTCTGCTTGTTCATGGTGTCTCATGGTCATGGTGTATTCCTGTTCACAGTGTCTCATGGTCACACTGTCTGCTTGTTCACAGTGTCTCATGGTCACAGTGTCTGCTTGTTCACGGTGTCTCAGACTTAGGCAAACATCTGTATTCAGACATAAGTAGGGATATTTATGGAATGGATTAAACTTAATCATTTTTCAGGGAAATCATTATAAAGTAAATCAAGAGATAGTGTACAGTAACCAAGCTGAGTGTATAGCACTTTAGAGCTTTGGGTTGCTTTTACTAAAAAACTGTACATTTGATGTGAGATAGATTATATAGAGTTAACAAGGTTTATAGATATAATAGGATTTGTGATCATTAAAACATGATTCATACAAGAGGATTCCAACAATATCCCCCTTTTTTATGATCACAAATTATGTATATTTAGAGTGTATATTTGTTCTAACAACATAATTAATGTGAATATAACATATATGGAGTGAGTGTTCTCTTATAAAGAGTTCTCCTATAGAGAGTTCTCCCCCTTTTAATATTATCAAAAAGTAGAAAGAAAAAGAAAGAGAAAAGAGACTAGAAAAGTTCATAATGTATTAGATAAAAAGAGGGGCATTAAAAAAAGTAAAACAAATGTAACAAGATTACTATAAAAAGAAATTAACCACTATCCTTCTTCACTAGCCGGTATTCTCTTTGCCTTAGCAGCAGCAGCAGAAGAGGAAGCCATGGGAGCAGAGGTTGAGGTAGAAGAAGGGAGTGAGCTGGTTGAGAGAGAAGGTAAAGAAAGACCTTCAAAGATATAGGGAGCCGGTGTAGGTGTAGTATAAGACCGAGGAAGTTGTTGATGAAGGATCACAGGCCTGATTTGACTCAGTGCCTGACTGATAGACTTAGAAGTGGAGGTGAGGGTAGAGGTGAATGTAGGAAAACTAGATCTTAGAGGTGCAGCCGCAGGATCAAAAATGTATGTACTTTGGACATGAAGATAGGGCCTCAGAAGCTTGATAAAATTAGCAATGATCTCTCCAGCATACTACATATCTTTATCAAAGTTATCCTTGTTTTCCATAAACTTATCCAATATATGAGTGAACTATGTGAGATTTTAGAATTGAGTCTTAAACACTTGAGTAATAAGAGGAATCCTCATATTTTCTACAAGATATTTGAAATTATTGGTCATGTCAGTCTTTGAGAAGATTAAGTTGAAGTAGAAATCCACTTTCTTTGCAATTTCTTGTTGAGCATCATTAGAAATTTTTAAATGGATTTGGACCAGATCAATAACTCTTTCACTATTCCTGATAACTTCAGATAGAGAATCTTTATTGAAACCACTAAGCACAGTCTGAAGTTCTTCTTTGACCACTGTTTTGAGCAGGTCACTATCTAAGGAAGGTTGAGATGATTTTACAGATGCTTTAGAATCAGTGACAGTTGAGGTAAGAGATTTCAGTTGATTTATCACTTTTTTAAGGCACCCCATATACTCATTTTTGATCTTATTAAGATTAACAACAAGCTCTCTCATCTCTTTCACAGTATTCTTATTTATTTCAGAGAATTTTTAAACTAAGGAATCTAAATGAGGTTAAATAAGAGAGGTGATATTTGGTGGGGTTTAAGGAATAGCAGGCTCCACATGATGAGAAACAAGCTCTGATCTCGAATTCATCACTTTATCCATGTCTTCAATCATACCTATTAGAGTCTTGACTTCATCACTAATTAGTCTATTTTCAACTCTGACTTCCTAAATCTCATGAAGCATTTTGGGTTGAATCTGCCAAATAACTTTTTCCAACAACAGTGATTCATCTCTCTCACTTAGATTTGTTACAGGATCTAGTTGAATATTCAGAAGTTTTTCAACTCCAGACAAAAGGGTAGCTCTAAATTCTTTTAGATCGTCTTTATTCACTAAGGATGGTTGTTCTGGTGAAGGTTCAGAGATTGGGAATGAGATGGGATTGGGTTCTTTTTCATGGGAAATATTAGATATATATTTCAATTGGAACATAGTGGAAAGGTTAAGGGATTTTACTAAGACTTCCTAAGAGTCATTCACATCATAAAAGGTGGGGAATTTATACTGAGTGCCTACAGGGCTTGGATCAATCGGGTTTGGTACTTCAATAGATTCTAGATTTGCGGGTTTCTCCCTCTCAATAGTTTCATCATTCTCAGGACTGAGAGGCTTAGGGTCTTGATCTATTTCCAAGAATTCATCTCTTAATTCCTCACCCATTTCTTATCTAGCCAACTGAAAATCCAGCTCCATCCTTTCCTCAGCCAAAGAAATGAATTTAGAAATAGATTGTTCCACTGGGAGTTCCTCATGGTCAGCTTCTTGCATAACAGGTAATTATTCTTCTATAAGATCTTCCATAGCATTCTTTTCGGTTTCTTTGGAAACAGACTCTATTTCAACTTTGGGCTGATCTTCCAGATTAGCAACATCTTTAGGGGTAGGTAGTTCTTTTTCAATTACTATATGAGGAATAGAAGTATTGTCTTTCTTATCAGAAACAGTTTCCCTGAGAGGCATAATAGCCTATTCTTCTTCTTCTTCCTAATACTCAACAACTTCATCTAGTTCCAAACCAGGATCAAAAATATCTTTTTGTCTTGAGGGATGTTCCACTAGATTGAACTTTTCATAGATCCTATCATTGTCTTCCACCCATTTTTTTTCCAAGGATTCCAATTGATTTTCATCCTCTTGATAAAGAATTTTGAAAGGCAGAACTCACAATCCTTGATAGCTTCTTCATTAGGTCCAACTATACCTTTGGAATGAAGCATGGATAAGATAAGATAAGAATAAAATAGGGAGGTTGACTTGGATTTGGTTTTGATCAGCTCACACACATGGTGTATGACATAATTACAAAGGTTGATCTTGTGCCCATTTTTCATAAGATTAATCAAAAACACATCCTAATATTTTAGTACAGTGAAATCATCTTTTTTGGGGCTAATCAAGTTCTGAATAAACATAAACAGAAGTCTATATTCTCTATCTAGTTCAACAGAAATGTCTCTCCTCTTGGTTCTATTTCCAGTTAATCTTTTCAAATCATCTTCTAAAATAAAGAATCCACTAGAAGGTGGAGGTCCTCTCAAATAGTCCTCACAGATGCCTTCATGAGGTATCCCAGGGCATGCATCCCATAACCTCGAAGAGAATGTGTATCTCTGGATATTTATCTATATTTCTATATCATATCCATCACTAGAATCAAAATAGAACTGAACATACTAATAACATTGAGCCACTATCTTAGGATAGATAGGTTTATCTTCCTTCAAAAACCTTTCTAACCAACCTTGATCTTTTAAAACTTTCAAAACCAGATACTTACTCGATAAAAGCCACTTAGGGTATATCTCTTTCTCAGGTACTACTACTCGGTTCACCGGATTTGGATTTAGAGAACCTTCGGGTGCTAGCTTAGGTGTGATCTTATTCTTCTTTGAGCTACATTTCTGAGGAGTCGATGATGAAGTGTGTTTCATCTTGGGCATTTACCAAAGGTTCAAGAGAGAGAAGGGTTGCAGGGTTGAAGAAGGGTTACAAATTGAGTGAATAGAAGAAAGCTTGAGTGAAGAACAAGTGACACTTCCTTTATTTTATCATTTAAGAATACTAAATGTCACAAAAAAAATAAAAACGTGGGAAAGTAAAAAATTTGAAATGAATAATTACCGTGATATAGTTTTTAATTGTAAATAAAACCCATAAATAATATTTATGGTGAGACCATATCAGGTCTTTACAGTGAGACGGTGAATGAACTTTACAGTGAGATAGTGACTGAACTTTACGGTGAGACAATGACTGAACATTACGGTGAGACAGTGACTGAACTTTACGGTGATATAGTGACTGTTAGACAGTAATCCCAAAATACTAACTATGAGACCTTAAACATGGAATAGTAAGATATAAAATTGTAAGATATAAAATAGTAAGACATTTAATTAAAATTTAGCATGCCTATTTCATGTATGATGTAGTCTATTATTTCAGAATTTAATGGTTTGGTAAATATATCACCAAGATGATATTTAGTACCAATGAATTCCAAAGTGATATCATCTTTTTGATAATGATCTCTCAAAATTTATTGTCCTACGTCAATATGATTTGTCCTAGAATGTGGAACATGATTTTTCGAGATGTTAATAGAACTTGTGTTGTCACAATTTATAGGTACATGCTTGAATTGATGTCCATAATCTAGTAATGTGTGTTTCATCCACAAGATTTATGCACAACAACTACCAGTAGCTATGTATTTCTCTTCAGTAGTAGATAATGAAACAAAATTTTGTTTCTTACTACACCATGATACTAGTGACTTTCTCAAAAAGTGACATATTCTAGAGGTGCTTTTTCTATCTAACTTACAGCCACCGAATTCATCATCAGAATAACTAACTAATTAAAATTATTTTCCTCTAGGCTTGAATATTCCTAGATTGGGTGTATGCTTGAGGTATTTGAAAATTCTCTTTACATCATTTAAATGAGATTCCTTAGGATTTTCTTAAAAATGAGCACACATACACAAACTAAACATAATATTAGGTCGACTATAAGTTAAGTAGAGTAAACTTCCAATCATTCCTCTATAAGTGGTTTGATCAATGGATTTTCCATCTTCATCAAGATCCAACTTACAAGTGGTACTCATGGGAGTGCCACTACTTTTAGTGCTATCCAATCCAAAACATTTTAGAAGATCTCTAGTATATTTACTTTGAGTTAAAGTAATACCATCATTATTTTTGAAAGATTTGAAATTCAAGAAATAATTTTAGTCCACCCATTAAACTCATTTCAAATTCATTTTGCATCATTTTAGAAAAATCAATACATAAATAATTTCTTGAAGATCCAAAGATAATGTCATCTACATATATTTGAACAACTAAAACATCATTAGAAATTAATTTTATAAAAAGGGTAGGATCAGCTATTCCTTTTGTAAAACCTTTGTAAATAAGAATAGTACTCAACCTATCATACCATAATCTTGGAGCTTGATTTAAAACATATAAATATTTTGATAATTTAAAAATATGATTTGGAAAATAGGGGTTTGTAAAACTAGGAGTTGTTCAACAAATACATCCTTAGATATATAACCATTTAATAATGAACTCTTAACATCCATTTGATATAGTTTTAAATTTAGATGTGCAGCATAAGCAAGCAAGATTATGATGGCTTCAAGTCTAGATACTGGTGCAAAGGTCTCCTCATAGTCAATTCATTTTTATTTACTATAGCCTTGTGCAACCAATCTAGCATTTTTTCTAACTATGTTACCATCTTCATCTACCTTATTTATAAACACCCATTTAGTGCCTATGGTGAATGTGTCCTTGGTTCTTTCAACAAGATTCCAAACTGTGTTCCTTTCAAACTGATTAAGTTCTTCTTGCATAGCCATCACCCAAAATTTATAATTGATAACATCATTAATGTTTTTAGGTTCAAGTTGTGACAAGAATAATTGATGTTCAACTTAATTTTTAAGAGAAGCTCTAGTTTGAGTTCCTTTATCTAGGTCTCCTACAAAAGTATCTAAGGGATGGTTCTTAAGAGTTCTAAAAGCTATAGAAAAAGAGGGACTAGTTATTTCATGTTCATCAACAGGTTCGGGTTCATTGTGACTTGATTCTAAGGAATTTCCAGAATTGGAAGTTTTAATTGATTCTTTCATAGAATGGTTTGAGGATTTTTAATTAATGTTAAAATTTGATACATCATCCTCCAGGTTCTCTAAAATGGTTTTAGGATCATGTGGATCTGTTTCATCAAATTTGACATGGAAAAATTCTTCCACACATTTATTTATTTAATTGAACACTCTATAGACTTTATTAGACATGGAATACCCCAAAAATATACCTTCATCACTCTTGGATGAAAATTTTCCAATATTTTCCATAGTGTTAAGGATATAGACTTTGCAACCAAAAACTTTGAAGTAGTTAACCTTGGGTTTTCAATTGTTATAAAACTCATAATGACCCCTTTTAAGAATAGTTCTGATCAACACTCTATTGATTATGTAGCATGATATATTGAAAGCTTCAGCCCAAAAATAAATAGGTAGGTCATATTAACTAAGCATTGTTCTATAAATCTCTTGTAAGGTTCTATTTCTTCTTTCTACAACTCCATTTTGTTGAGGTGTTCAAGGGGCAGAGAAATTGTGACTATAAAATTTTTGTGAGAAAAATGATTCAAACACTCGACTTTCAAACTCACAGCCATGATCACTTCTTAAGGATTTAATTCTAAGTCCACTATGATTTTCCACATACTTGGAATATTTAGTAAAATAAGAGTAGGTTTCACTTTTGTGAGCCATAAAGAAGGTCCAAGTATATCTAGAAAAGTCATCTACAAGAACATAAACATAGTGCTTCCCATTTAAACTAGAAATTCTAGATGTTCCAAACAAATCCATGTGAACCAATTCGAGAGGTTGAGAATTTGACACTTCTTTCTTTGGTTTGAAGGAAATTTTGTGCTGCTTTCCCTTTTAACGAGGATTACAATATTTTTCATTTGGAAACTCAATTTTGGGTAAGCCTTTAACTAGGATTTTTCTAGTTAGCTTTATAAGGGAGTGAATATTACAGTGTCCTAGTATCTTATACCAGAGCCAAGACTCTTTATGAAATACACTTAAGCATGAAGCATTTTGAGAAGATAAGGAATCTATGTTAACAGATTAAAAATTTTAATTTCTTACTATAAAAAACACTAATTCTTATTTAGAATTAAAGACATTACAAGCATCATTTTCAAATATAACATGAAATACATCATCACATAATTGTGAGATATCAAGTAGATTATATTTTAATCCATAAATAAATAGTACTTTAGAAATTAAGACTGATTTAGAGTTATCATTTTGGATGATCCCAATAATCTTTCCTTTAGCATTGTCACCAAATGTGACGTGTCCTCCATATATTTTTATTAGGTTCTTGAATCATGAGTAGTCTTCTATCATGTGTCTTTAACATCCACTGTCCAAGTACCATAAACTTTTACAAGAACTCTTTAAGAAACTTTCCTACAAAATGATTAAGAAAAAATAGATTTTGGTACCCATACTTGTTTGGGTATAGTAATATTAGTAATAATTTTTGTAGGAACCCATATCTGCCTCATAGGTTTCCTATAACCATTATGTAAAGTATTTGAAAAATAAAATCTATTTGGTCCAGAAAAACATAAAACAGTAGAAATTTTATCATAAATTGAACTGGTTGATTTGTGTCCAGAACTATGAGTAAAACTATTTGTACTAGATTTATAAACAATATTTTTTCTATTAAGGTTTATTTTTCTAGTTTGATAACCAATTATAGTGTTGTATTTAGGGGAAATTTGTTTACCTAGAATTTGAGTAAGGGTATTTTTCCCTTTGGTAAAATTTTCTAGGTCATTCTTCAATTACTCATTAGACATTTTTAATTCGTTGTTCTCTTTGAGCAGTTGATAATTTCTCTCTTTTTCAGTTCTGACATCAGATTTAACAATCACAGTAAGAGCATATTGTTTCTTTAATGATTTATATTTGTCTTTTAGTTATTTTCATGTTTCATCAATCATATTACAGTATTCAAACGTTTCTTAATTATTCGTATTTTCAGAATCACTCTCATATCTAGAATAGTATGAATTATGTACAGGAGAGTCCAGTGTTACCTTAGATGTGTTTGTCATAAAACACATATTGGATTTGTTATCTTGTTCATCATGTGATGTTTCTGAGTCACTTGATCTGTCCTCAGAGGCACTCCAGGTTTCTTTCATTTCCTTTTTATAATTCTTGTCCTTGTCCTCATATCGCTTTTTGTATTTGAGATTTTGTACAGTCAGCCTTGATATGTCCTTTTCACTTACATTCATAGCAGACAATCTCATCAGTCTTGTCACTTCTTTTCAAATCCTTCTTCCAACTTCCTTTTTGGTCATATTTTCGCTTGAAGTTAGGATTTCATAAAAAGTTCTTCTTTTTATAAAATCTCTTGAATCTTCTAGCTAATTGATCCATCTCCTCATCACTATCGAGTGATGATTTCTCACTACTAGAACTTTCTACAGAAGCTTCCAATTTCCCTTTGTTTTTGTTTTTAGAGGTGGCGGTCTTGAATGCAACAGATTTCCTTTTTGGTTCATCCTCCTCTTCCTTGTTGACATTCAACTCTTCTTCATACATCATCGATTTCCCAATGATTTCTCTTATAGGTAGCTTGCTGATGTCGAATGATTCTCTAATATAGATAGAGGTTCCTCTCCATCTGTTAGGTAGACATCTGATAATTATCATGATCTGTTCCTTGGAAGTGACTTCTCTTCCAAGAGAAATCATTGTGTTGACATTATCATTGAACCTAAGATACATGTCAAAGATAGGCTCATGAGGTTTAATTTTAAATTTATCATATTTAATAGTATAATTATTAGGTATCATTTCTTTTACACTATATTTTCCATCATGTGAGACAGACAGGGTATCCCAAATTTCATGGGCAGTTTTACAAGAAGAAATTCTATTTAATTCATCATCTCCTAAGGAGTAGTATAAAGCATTCATAGATTTTCAATTGTTATTTTAAGAAGTTTTGATAGGTTCATCCCATGTGATTCTATCAGTAGAAGGAAGCTTATATTCATCTATAATGGAAGACCAAATTTCAAAACTCATACTCTCTAAATGCATTGTCATTTTAATTTTCCATTGAGCATAGTTGATTCCATTAAAGAATGGTGGTCTGTTGGTTGCAGAACCTTCCAATCTATTATCCATAATACAGAAATACTTTGAAAGAGATAAAAATTTAGAATTAATAGAAATTTATAGATCGTTGAAGTACAACTACAATCACAGTTGCATAAGGTTAAACAGATTTTTTAACAAAAAACCTCTGATACCAAATGTTGGTCGGAGTAGATTACTCAAGATGGATAAGGTTAAACAGAGTTTTTAACAAATAACCTCTGATACCAAATGTTGGTCGGAGTAGATTACTCAATAAGGGGGTGAATTGAGAATCTATAGAAAAATTATGGTTAAAAATTATTCTTAAATAGTATCCCTAATAAGGTTAAATACATCCCAGTTAATCAAAGTAATACGGTTATGAAGGTTTTACTATTTAAATAACTTCGTAGAAGATTGATTAATTCTCAGTAATATTAATGTCGGTTATTAATATTACTTTTGAAGCTATTATACTAAGACAATCCAATTATAAATTCTTTCCAATATTAACTATCAAAGTGAATTTAGTGATTTCTGAATTATACAGTAAAACAATAAAATAGATAAGACTAAATTTAGTAGCACAGTGGATATGAAACAATTGGTTCAGTCTCAAGAAGAGACCTAATCCACTCCACTTGGTGATAACCTACCACAAAATATTTTATATAAATAAACTTGATCCACACCCTTTATTAGGGATAAACAATAGTACATAGTACTATCTAGGTCACCGAGGGACCTCTTCCACAGTTCTTCAGGGGTACAAACAATCAGGCCACACATGGACCTCTTCCACACTTATCAGTGGGTATACACAAGTGTAAAAAGATGTTCGAGTAAGGATATCTTGTATACTTCAGTTTAATGTAGGAGACAGAGTGTGTTGTTATACAAATACACACACTTCTCAAAAGATAGTAAAATGATACAAAACAGAGAATAAATATTGAGATAGATTTATAAATTCTCTAAATGTTAGTCTTTGTAGCTCTAGACTTATGAGATTAAGTAGATGCAGAAGTCAAGTCCTCGTATTGAAAAATAGAGTGTCGCAATTCAGACAGATCTGTATTGTGTTCTTGATGTTTGACAGTGCTAATATGTTCTCGATTCTAGGATTCAATTGTGCTTTATGTGTTCTCCAGAAGTGTTGAGTTACATGGGACGATTATTTATTCAAAAGAATTATCTTAGTGGGTTATTCTTTATCATTCTTATGTCCATTTTTCCTTGATTTTATCTATCATGCCACACTCTCTCTTTTTTCTGGGCCTCACTACTCTTTTATCTTGTAGTGCATGTGTTTGAGTCAACCGGTTGCATGTATTCTGCACCTCGTACCTCGTATTGTCAGATGAGATGTCTACAAAGAAACATTAATTATGTCATTGCATTTAAAATCATCAAATATTACTGTTAGAAATTAAATTGAATGATGAAAAAATAGATTAAGAAACGATGTCACAGTATGTCAGGGAAACGGTGTCTCGTTCATGGTGTCTGGTTCACGATTTCTGGTTCACGGCATCTTATGGTCACGGTGTATGCTTGTTCACGATGTCTCATGGTCACGATTTATTCTTTTTCACGGTGTCTCATGGTCACAGTGTCTGGTTGTTCATGTTGTATCATGGTCACAGTGTCTTCTTGTTCACAGTGTCTCATGGTCATGGTGTCTACTTGTTCACGGTTTCTCATGGTCACGGTGTCTGCTTGTTCATGGTGTATCATGGTCATGGTGTCTCCTTGTTCACAGTGTCTCAGAATTAGGTAAATATCTGTATTCAGACTTAAGTAGTGATATTTATGGAATGTATTAAACTTAATCATTTTTTAGAGAAATCATTATAAAGTAAATCAAGAGATAGTGTATAGTAACCAAGATGAGTGTATAGCACTTAAGATATTTGGATAGATTTTACTAAACAACTTTACATTTCATGTGAGATAGATTACATATAGTTAACATGTTTTATAGACTGAATAGAATTTTTTATCATTAAAACATGATTAATAAATGAGGAGTCCAACGTATAGGATCTATTAATTAGGAAAAGTATTGCTCTAGGAATTTGGAATTGGTGGGAGTAGTTATATGCTCACCATCCATGGTAACCAGAGAGTACGTACCATTGGGGTAAACCTTGTGCATTATGTAAGTTCCTTCCCATTTGGGATCTATTTTGGGTGGTCTCCTATCGGGTATCATTGATGTTCTCAAATCCAATAGCATGTCAGCTTGCAAGAAAGATCAGAGAAAAAATTTCTTGTTGAAAGCTCCTGCTATCTTGTTTTGATTCCTTTCTAGATTATACAGGGGACAAAGCCTATTCTTGTCAAGAGATTCTAGTTCAACCAGATGGACTTCAGCTACCTTATCTAGTACTTTCTCATCATATACAGTTGTGTGTAAAGAAGGAAACTGAATCTCTATGTGTAGGACCACCTTCATCCCATACACCAGGGAATATGGTGTCACCTATTTGGAATTACAAGTTATTGTCTGATATTCCCAGAGTGCATTGGGGAGATTTTTCATCCAAATCTTCTTGTTTTCAAAAACCATTTTCTATAGGATTTTAGAGAGTATTTTGTTCAATGCCTCAATCTGTTCATTTTCTTGAGTGAGATAGAAAGAGGTATGATTAGAATGAATGTTTTACTTGGCATGTAATTTCTTCAATTCATCTTCCTAGAAGTTGGTTTTGTTATCGGTGAGGATGGAATGAGGGATTCCAAATTGTTAGATGATGTTGGAGCTCCAAAATTAAATGATAGAACAGGCCTTGACCTCATTGAGAAGAACTGCCTCTACCCACATGGAAAAGAAATTTGTGGAGGCCATGATGAACTTGCACTACTGAGCTGTCACCGGAGGATATGGTCCCATGACGTCGAGTCTCCAGAACGTAAAGGGTAAAGAGTACTTGGTATTATGGAGAGGATTTGGTGGTCGATGAACAAAATTATCATGTATTTGGAATGCATGGAACCTCTTGGAAAACGTGATACATTCATGGATCCTAGAAGGCCAAAAATACCCAAGTCTCTAAATCTGGTGAGATAGTTTCGGCCCGGTCTGATGAGCCTCGTAGGAACTGGAATGAACGTCCTGCTTGACCTGAGAAAACTCACCTCCTTGAATGCATTAGAGGAGGAATTCATCAAACTTGTGTTTTTAGAGGACCTACTCAAGACCGAGGTCACTCTGGAGGTTAAATAGAAATGTGTGGTGTCAGATTCTCTCGCGCTCGGCTCAGTCTTCTAGAAGATTATCATGCTGGTGGTACTTGATAAAGGGGGTCCTCTAGTTGGGAGTCACCTCCAGCACTGCAATAGGTGGACCTGGGGGGTCCTGACATAGATGCACCAATAGTAAGGTGGCTTACCTGTGGGATTTGATCTTCATCTGGAGTGATGGGGGTGATGACCCTCCAGTGTGCCACATGGATAATAAAATCATCCTGATCAGGATCCGCAAGAGATGAATCCAGGCTCTCCAAGGTATTGGCTCAACTGTTTTAGGGTCGAGGGACATGGTTAACTTTTGTATGATATGGGAAGTGGGCTATCAACTAGCGGGTATGTTCCAATAGTGGTATGATCTCTGGCTTCATGACGACATAATCACCATTGATCTTCTTGATGACTCGTTTAGAGTCCCCTTTCACATGAAAGTGGGGAAAATCAAACTCGAGGGCTAGCTCAAATCCAGTGATGAGAGCCTGATACTCTGCCTCATTATTGGTACAGCCTTCTGATAGCAGGAATGAAAATGGGAAAATGGCTAGTACCAGTGTGATAAAGACGATACTCAGGCCCACTCTATTGCATTTGGGGTCATTGAGTCTTATGTCGATAGGGCTTCAGGAAGTGACATCAAAGTTTATTTTCCAACACATAATGGCTTGGTCTACTAAGAGGATTGACTCATCTAGAAAATCAAGGTCCAAGGACTAGTCTGTGGGTGCTGGAAGGGCAGAAAGGAAGTCCACCAATGTTTTCCCCTTAATTGCCTTCTAGGGGAAGAACCAAATGTCGAACTACTGGAGGATTTTTGTCCACTTAGCTAGATGGCCTATCAACATGGGGAGGTTCAGGATGTACTTCAGAAGATCCACTTGGGACACTAGTTGTATCTTATGGTGCTGTAAGTAATGCCGCAATTTCTGCATTGCGAATACTAGTGCAAGGCAGTTTTTATCGATAGAGGAGTATCTGGTCTCTGTATCAAGGAGCATTC
Source organism: Viscum album (assembly GCA_963277665.1). NCBI lineage: Eukaryota > Viridiplantae > Streptophyta > Magnoliopsida > Santalales > Viscaceae > Viscum > Viscum album. The sequence goes on along the minus strand of OY728148.1, from coordinate 877,635,107 downwards.
AGTTGAGATAATAGGTATTGTTCTTCGTTCCCTCATTGTTCTTCTGGGAGAGAAGGGCACTGAGGTATCATTCTAGGGTGGTCACATAAAGTACCAGCAGCTTTTTGGAAATGGGTGGCATCAGGTGCGAAGTTTGTAACAGGTACTGCATAATTTCCTTGAAATCAGTCTGATATTCCTTGTCCCACTGATATACAATGCCTTTCTTCATGAGCCAAGAAAATTTATTACACTTTCTGTACAAATTCGTGATGAATCGGCGTATGTAGGCCAAGTGACCATGAAAGCCTCGCAGTTCCCAAATGTTGCTCGGAGGAGACATCTGACTGATGGCCTTAATCTTATTTAGATTGATCTTAATGCCTCTATATTTGTAAATGAAGCTGAGAAACTTTCTGGAGGTGACCCCAAAGGCACACTTCAAGGGGTTCATCTTTAGATGGTGAGAACATAGGAATACGAACACTTTATCAAGGTCTTTGAGATGGTCGTAATGCTGGTGAGATTTGACCACCTTATCATTCACATAGAATTCCAAAAATGTCCTAAGGATCGGCTTAAATTTGACATGCATGGCACGCTGATAGGTGTAACCTGCATACTTTAGACCTAAGGGAATTACCTAGTAGTAGAAAGTACCTTGTGGTTCCATGAAGGCTGTAGACTCTTCATCCTTAGGGGCCATTCAAATTTGGTTATACCCGGAATACCCATCCATGAAGGAGAGATCTTGAAACCCAATGGTGGAATCGATCGATAATTCTGTCATAGGAAGGGGAAAATCATCCTTTGGATAGTGACGGTTGGGATCCCGAAAGTCTATGTAGACTCTGATCAGTCCATTCATTTTTCTGATGAGGACAATGTTGGATATCCACCTAGGATACTAGACCTCCATGATAAAATTGGCTCTAATGATCTTATCAACCTTATCCTCTACCATAGATCTATGATATGGTTGCATCATTCTGGGAAGCTATTTAAACCCACAATTATTCACTGGAAGACTGAGGAGGTGGACGACTACCTAAGGATCTAGTCCCGGAATCTCATTATAAATCCATGAAAACAAATCACGATGCTGCTTCAGGAAATCCATGTACTGCTATTACTCTTCAACAGGAATAGAAGCACTTATCAATATGGGTTTTGGATCCATCTTGTTACTAAGGTTCACCTGTACCAATTCATCGACCATGGTAGAGACACCCTCTTTGAATGAAAGAGGTGTATCTTCCAAATCATCTTCTTTACTTACGGATGAGGGATCCTCGGTGGGATGAGATTCCTATGAGTCAATAGATCCTAATGGGAAGTTGGTTCCAGCCTGAGTGGTGGTAGACACTGCATCAGGGGAATCATGTGCTTCCAAAACCATAGAAATGAAAGATGACAGCTCGATCCCATCTGTTTTTTGGGATAAGGGTGAATGCTTGATGATATAAAAGAAATAGTGGCACGTCAGCTTGATCTAGTTTATCACAGCCCAACAAAACAAGAAAGTATGACGTATTATTGTTTCCATGGGGAGTACGTCCCAATACCTTATAGGAGTAGGGGGCTCAAGGATTATCTAATCCTGATTCTTGCAGGAATACGAGGTGATCTTCCAGTGTCACCTAGACTTAGGAATGTGTTTCCCCCTCATTCTAGAAACAAAAATGCATTTCCCCATATATGGGGTCGTAGCCTCCAATTTGTGGATCATAAAAATGTAGGCATCATCCAGGTCTATCCACAGGTCACTCGCAGCCGTAGCGTGTTCAGCCTCGTTAGCTTGGATTTTCTTTTCCTTACTCTCGTAATAGTTGGCATCTTGGTAGAGAGCCTCACAAGAGGCAAAGGGATACATGTCACCTTGTATCACACCCACACGACCATTAAGGGAGTACATAAGGCACTAGTGATACGATGAAGGGACCGACACATGCAGGTGAAGCCATGGCCTACCCATCAATGCATTATAGGTGGTTTCCTACGAGATAACCATGAAGTCGATGCTGGATAAAAGGCCACCAAATTGGGTATTCAGGAGGATCATTCCAACCAGTTTTTGTTTCATTTGGTCATAACATTGAATTCTCCAGACAGAGGGACTCAAATCATCCTTGGACAACCCCATTTTTTTAAGGGTCCAGGTTGGGATTAGGTTGATCCCAAAGCTTGTGTCTACAAGACAGAGATAAACCTCCATGACATTGAAGTGTTCGATGATGTTCAGTGGGTGGTTATTCCCTTATATGCGATATACTTCATATTCTCTAGAGAAATAGATAATTTCCTAACATTCAACATGATAGAATCCCTCAGCATGGAATGATTCTATAGTTTTTACCTCCGTCTCAAACTAGAGGGGATTATTAATGATTCGGTGATAGATTCATGAATATACGCTGATAGGTGAAGATTCTCAAGGATAGAGAGCCTTGAAAAATTTCTAGAAAGATTTTTAAGGATATCATACTTATATGCCAAGAGTAAACTTATTATTACATGAGGTAATTCTACGGCAGGAGGTATGACATGGCTCTTACTTCTGAACCAGTGGCTGACTGGTGCTGGGAATATCCCGATGCTCGCTAGATGAAGCTCATGGAGCAAATAACGGATGTGGGCTAGATGACTGAGGCCGGTTCGTAATAGAGTGTGGCTGATCATAGCGTGGTCAGGGTGGATCTGCCTGATCAGGTAACACAAACAGCGACGAAGGCAGACCAGATGACACTAGATAAGAAGGTTGTATGTGTTGAGCTCTATGTTGGGCATGCTATCTAGTTTTAGTGGCATGCACATCCTGGTTGGAAGTAATTACTGAGGCACTCAAATGACCTATATAGCCACGAATCAGTCAGCACTGGTGACGAATGAGGACATTGGGAGGATATGTCTAGTGCTCCTCATTGTAAGGAATCAAATAGGGGTTTACTAGATCCACGGTGTTAACCGAAGCATTCCCTTGATCATAACTTGAATAATCTTCCATCAATGGAAGGATTCTGGTGGTAACCGCTATCTCTCGGTGGCATGAAGTCATCGAGAATATGCGACGATGATGAAATTGGTGGGGGAATTTTTTTCCCCTGCGTTGTCGATGCTTTCTCTTCTGATAAGAGGGAGGCTAAGACGTCGACGTAGAAGTAGTGGTTGTGAGTGACACAAGAAATTATGAAGGATCATGTTGATTCAGATGAGCACAGATAATACCATGGGCATGGGAAATTACATTATGAGCCATCCAGTCATCATAATTTTTGGACCTGTGGTTAGAAACCTGATTCCACTCATCTTCGTTGTCACTGCTGTTGTTTGGCTTCATGAATACACATGCCACCTATGTCAGAGCTAGGCCTAACCTGACTATATTGTTATCAACCTAGTCTTGAATCCATTATTTAAACACATTGAACTATTTGAGGGATTTCCCCAGGATCCGGTGATAGGGGCAGCAATTGGGGAGATCATTGATATTCACCTTTTTGGGCCTCCTCCATTCGGGTAACCGTAGAATTCTATGTTCCAAGGCACTTCAGAAATAACTGGGGACCTAAGATTCATTGAATGAGTAGGTCCAATTTTTCTAGTTCGGGAAGTGGTCTTTGGGAGCCTAGCCCTGATTAGGGGCTAGAGGATCCTATCAAAGAGTTGGAAACTAGTTATCTCACCTAGGTGGTGGTCGTGAATTACGCGGGGGCGCTTCCTGATTCTGAGGTGGTGGCTTCTGGGCCAAAATCTATGCCTGAGGTGGGGGTCCTTTGTGATTTTGTGGAGGTGTCTCTACTGGTAATAACTCTAGTTTCCTGGGGGCATATATTTGGGTCATAGTGGTGGGATCAACCTTAGAGGCTCTCTTTGTGGTAACTACAAGAGGTGTCAGACGATCCTGTTTGGCCTGTTGTAAGGATTCCTATATATGTTGTGCCTTATGAGAGAAATCTTGGAATCCCTCGGGGTAATTATGAGTAATGAGAGAAGGGACTGGTTCAGTTTTGAAATTCCCTAAACACATTGTTAGTATTTTTTTCCTAAGTCAGTGGCATATCCAAGGAATAGGTAAGGACTTTCCACTGTGTGACAAAGTCTGTAACGCACTCTTCAAGACTCTTCTTACACTTGAAGTGGTCTAAAATACACGTCTTCTAGGTGGTAGAGTTTAACGGGTAATGAAACTGTCTATGGAGATCTTACGAGCTAGTGACCGACCCAATGGGTAGCTGGTTGTACCAGACAAACGCATGACCTTCCAATGTCTATACAATTCACTGAAGTTTGGTGGCCTCTTATTGCGTTAGAGTTCCCAGCATAGGTCCACATCTTGAGATGAAGTGGGAAAGATGCTGTAGTGGGTTTCCCATCCCATTAAAGTGGGAAAGGTAGGATTTCTAAAACTGGGGGGTGTTGGAATGTCATCCACCCATGTAGAATATGGTTTTCTATCAGGCAGAATTTCCACATGTCAAGTTTTTAAAACCTCGAGGTGGAAAATGAGTGCCACCATTAGATCATATGGGTGGGGGCTCCTATCTTGACGAGGATCCACAACCACCAGTGTATTGGCAGGTTCCTCAACATGATAAGAAATCTAAGCAGCTCAGGGAGCGACTGGTGGGATGACCTATGGAGCGGTTGGGGGAACATGAGCTGAGTCCTAATGATTGTCACGTCTCTTAGGCAGATTTGGTGATACATACCACACCCTCTTTCCATAAGATCCGGCCTCTAACCATTCTATGTGGGTAGGATGGTCAAGGTCACCCAGAGGCAACTCACTGGGGGAAAGTTGTACCTACCCCTGCTTCCTTGGCCGAGGATCATCGTAGTCTAGACACCACTCCATGGCACGTTCATCAAGTAGTTCATCGACCATCATCTTGTTCTCTGTGGGCTATTGGTGCATTATGGATTTTTCGGGATTATCCTCCATATTATGCATTAAGCTAGATGGGTTAGAGGGTTTGAAAGCCCCAAGATTCTCTTTTCTCTTATTATAATTTCGGTTGGGGACTAATAACTTGGTGGGCATGGGAATACCTAGTAGATTTCTCTGCTGGTGAGTAACCATTCATAGTGGATCCAATAGGTGTGGAACTCCCCCCAAGGGGGGTAAGTTCTCTCCAAGGAGATCTATCTCGGTCTCTTCCTTTAATAGATCATCCATGTTAACAACGAATCTACCTGGAGGCATATCCTCTATATCACCTAGTAAGTCAGGATGGTGCCAGATAGAACTAAAATAGAGGGCAGCATACTACCCCCAACCACGGACCTGAACATGAGGGTAATCCTCCTTGATAATTATTCAAATCACTTTAAAGTTGTGAAAGCATCGTTTCTATAGGTTTTGGGGGCGACCAGGTGGCCCAGGCTGCTGGACCATAGGGAGCGCATCCAATTTGACCATATGGAATTGCTGGTCAATAACTTCAATCTATTCCTGACTCTTGGGGTATTCCACTCACTAATAATGGAGATGGAACTACGTCACCCATAGGGTTTGGTGAAAGCATTCAACTTCCTCCTGAGTAAGAGATTCCCATGCACTGATGTTCAGTGTTGCGATTGGCCAAAATATATCTGAGAAATGATATGTTACAAGGATTTCCCAAAATATCCTTGGATCAAACTAAGGATATGTCCCTTGGTTGCCTCACTCATCAACTGGGGGTGGTTGTAGGACCGGTAACGGCACTGAAGAAAAATGATAAAATGGTAGACTGTATGGTGGAGAATACAATGAATGATCTGGAAATCCACCACATCTTGGGATGTCCTGTGATGAATGCAATGACCGAGCCACCACTTTTCAGTAAAAAGGACTGGTGGCCATGGCTTCTGGCATAGGGGTTGTGGTTACTGATGGTGGGTTATGTTGTTGTTCATCCTTTATCTATCCCTAGAATAACTCTCCATGATCTCTAGTTTAGGTAGGTAATGACCATGTTGACAATAGAAAGGATTTCATGGGTAGGCCCTAGAAAGGGGCCAAATCTTTCTTCTCCTGGATGTATATGTGGAGGGAGGCGGGAATCCAGTGGACCTCAAATTCTGGAAGGATGAGGCTGATACGCATCGTTTCTACCCTGGCCCATGACATAGAGGATAGAGGTGAGGGTTCCATTGATGAATCACATTCCGCCTCGGAATCTGAGAAACAGATGGGCTTAATCATAGTCTGAACCTTTTCAGCATTATTTTTATGGCATCAACAACCCACCCTCCTGCCCTGGGATGGATCTTCAGGACAGGGTGGGTTTTCAACTCAAGGATGACCTTCGGTTGAAATAATGTTGGGGTGGAGATTAATTTTTTCTAGGTGGTCTAGGGTGAGAGGAGCACCTAGAAAAATGTCAAAGGGAACACAGGGAGGACCTTTGTGTCCATTAGCTGATGCTCGGAGGGAATTACCGCAAGAAGTTCTAGAGAAGGTAGGACCTACACTGGAGTTGGTGGGAACATGGGATGGGCCTCCATGCTTATTTCCTTTGGCAGCATTAGTATGATGAGGGTGCTCATACTAGTCGAGCTGAACACGGTTAGGACCTTCTTTTTGGGTGCCCATGAAGTGAGCAAAACCTTCACTTATATGATTTTTGGGATGAGGAGGGCCTTTTCAGTTTCTGTAAGGACATGGGGAAGACCCCCACGCTGACAGTTGACCAGACAGGTAGAATCTTCACATAAGTGACCTATAACAGGATGAACGGATCCATACCTAAGGTCATGAGTGTGAAAAGGCTTTCGTATTGGGTTTCAAGGCAGTGGGGAGGACCTTTGTTCAGATTGATGGTGGCACGAGGAGGACCTCCATTCCGATCTTAGGAGTGTGAGGGGGACCTGTGCTCTCATTAGTGATAGTACGGTGAGGGCCTCCGTACTGGATATCATTTTTGTGGTTCGGCCCGCGACAGAAGCCACATATGTCGGCGAACAGGAGAGTCCAACCAACCTTCCCGTGGGGTGGTTAGAGCTTCGATCCATGTTTTTCTTATGAGTGTCCCTTATTGTCATAAATAGGGTACTGATGGTATGTACCAATGGTGGCCCGGACCACTGGAGACATTGATGGGGATACCCCCTAGCAGGCGTCCTCCTCAGCCTGCGCCCGACGCTGGCATTGGGTTAATCGGAGTGGGGCCAGTGGTGCAGGTGCATAACTCACATGCTCCTTAGTCCATGGGACTGGGTGGCGAAGCTGACGCAGCTTGGTGGGAGACCTCATTGGTAGCCCCTAAAACGGTATTCTAGATGGGCTTATCCAAACATCCCTCACCTCATTAGCATAGGGGAGGTAGTCATAGAAGCATTTTGGGGATATGATCCTAAAACAATTATATGTTTGAGTGGGGAGTAGTTTCACCCTACATGGCCCATGGGGGTGGTAGTGAAGATGAGAAGCAAAATCATCTAGGTCTTATCGGTCCATATACTAGGTTGGGATAATCCTCTCTTCCTTGTATCGTCGAACTAGATCATTAATTACCCTTATATGAATGAATTCAGATAGGGAGATGTGGCATTGACACCCAACAACCGTGGACAGGGAGGCTATAGTGGGAGAGATGAGTCTGCATGGGGTTTCCACGTTGACATTTCCCCTGGACCTTCATTAGTGGGTGGGCAGTGATTGGTTTCCTGTCATGACATCTTGGGTCCTGCAAAGCAGGGGGATTTAACTATTAGTGCTGAAAGAAGGAGAATGATATCTAGTTCCCCAGCGCCATTCTGTCTTCCATTGTTGGTAAGATGGATCCATGCTAACAACTTCACTGACCGAGATGTCGAATATTCAACTCCCCTAATTTCTGGTGAGTTACACATCAGGCCTACTATTTTCTTGGTGGGACCTAGCACCAGATCATTGGATCCATTGACATGCTATTCCACTGATGACTCAAGCACTACTAATCTCCACATTAAGGTGAAGAAATTCACATCAGGTTCACCATTTCTATTTCTGATTCTTTCATTGGGGCGCACATCCGTTCTTATGAAGTATGTGCAGATCTGTTTCCCTACATTCCTACTTTCCAATGTTGGGAGGAATCCATCACTTATTTATAGATGTCTTCTCCTTGATCGAAATGGGATGATGGGATGTTCGTTCCTCCTTTTGTGGATTCCTCCTCGGAACTCGTTGCCTAGTCCGGGTCTTACCCATAAATTTGAGATGTTGTTTCCCAGTACCATGTCTTCATGGATACTGGTTAACTACACTACTTCATTCAGGACATTCCACGGGGTCTAGTTAGGGTAGAAACCTTTGATTGGGGGTGTAGTCACGTTGGAAATCGTTGGCATGTCTGGATGCTGGAACACTGATGCCTCTAGGTTTCTTCCCCTTATGATAGGTCTTCTCGAGGGTGTGAAAGCTCAAGGAATCCCATGTCGAGTGTGGGGAATTATATTACATAGGAATGTCTCTAAGGTTTTCCTCAACTTCCCATGTTTAACACAGGGTATTCTGCGAGTTTAACATTTAGCAGAGATGGATCAAACTAATCAGAAAACAGATAAGAGTGGATCAGGGGGTGAAACCCCATGAGGGAGCACCTGAGATTCCTATTAGATAGATAGATCACAACTTCTAATGAAAAAGGATCCAAGTATGATTGGGTCTTTATAAAGGAGACACTTGGGGTTATCATTTATGGGGTTGAACCTCAGGGAGGTTTCCTACGTATCATGTCTAGAAGACAGGGATCAAAACCCACATAGTTTGAAGGGGTGGTGGGACACCTAAGGAGGAGGCTTGTGAGAATGGATTCATCGATGGAATTTGGAGGAAGTAGAACCTCCAAGTTGGTTCGTGTCCTTCCCGCAACACATAGGCTCAATGGAGAGACCACGATGGGACATGAGTGATGGAATTGAACCTTAATAAGGATTCCTACATATCCTTGTGGTAGGGAATCAAAGTCCATGTAGTTCGGGATGGGGGTATAGAATCAGGGTGTGCATAGAGGACAGAAATCGGGCGACATACTGGGGCTTAATCGTGGTTAGGAGACCAGGTTGGTCTTATGCTTGGGGGGGGACCAGAGATGTGGGTCCCACAAAAGGGGACTACAACAACTTACCATCAATTTCAAAATACAATGACTTACCATTGGTTGAGGTTCCAACATCTTACTGCTGGTTGGTTTCACAACGACTTACCATTGATTGGGGAACACAACAACTTGCTGTCGATTAGGGAACACAATGGCTTATTATCGATTGGGGAATACAGTGGCTTATCATTGATTGTGGAACATGATGAATTACCGTCAATTGAGGAACACAACGACTTACCATCAATTGGGGAACACAACAACTTACTGTCAATTTGGGTAGGACCTCAGGGAGTCTTTCTATGTACCCTATCTAGGAGACAAGTATCGAAGCCAACATAGTTTAAATGGGTACAGTTTAACGTCATGTGGGAAAAATGGGGCATACATTTTAATGTCATGCAGGATGAGGGTGAACCAACGTGAAGAGATCAGAACAAGTAGGTGTTGGTCTTGAACCTCAAGGAGGATTCCTACATACCTTTCCTAGGAGACAAGGATCAAATTCCACATAATTAGTTATGGTGGATACAGTTTAACATCATGCAGGATGAAGGAAAACTGACGTGAAATGGTCAGGAGCGATGGTTGTTGACCTTGAAACTCAGGGAGGCTTCTTACGTACCTTTACTAGGATAAAAGGATCAATGTCCATGTATTTTGGTATGTTTATTAAGCTTACACGATAAGGTGTCCTAGGAAGGATGCCATAGTCAATTATTACTCTAATCCCATGTGAGTCATGCTTGGTGTGAGAAACAAGAGGTATCAAAGTCCTGATGATCATGTCGCTAAAGGTGCATCCATAGGAATTGGAATGGTTCATACACATGGTTAGCATCCCAAAGAGGAAAAAGGGGCTTATGTGTGGTTAGTGGCCCAGGGAGATGGATATTAGGACTTCCTCCATGATGAAGGCCTGATGGTGAAAAATCCCAAATGGAGAGGGATGGGGTAACGAAGGTCCCTGTGCCCATATCTCCTCTAGTCTTTGGCACGGAATTAGATTAGAGGAGTAGGTATTCTACCTCCCACAAGAAAGGCTAGGGGCTTAAACCAAGAAGGTTTCCCTTCCCCACAGACAGACGCTGCTCCATCAAAGAGGATCTCATTCTTTATAAGTAAGATCTCACTCCCATGGAGACATGCGGGCATGGAGAATGTTTGAGATGGGGAACCTCATGTATAATTCAAAAGGTGAGGCTATAGTTTAACGTCATGTGTTGAGGACGATGGTGCTTGGCAGTTTAACGTCCTACAGCTCGGACGAGGCGGGTTCACTCTGCACCCCTAGGACTTGCATAAATGATACCTTTCTACCCCTGGGAAAGGGAAGGCATCAACAATGTCATGGTGAGGGGGTGTTGTGGAGTGATTCATTGAGGGTCCCATGTTAGTGTGCCTATGCGAAAAAGTAATAGCTGTTAGAGTTCCTATGAGAAGAAGCATGAGGCTCAACAACTCAATGTGTATCACTTCCCAAGGGAACTTAAATTCACTTTGTACAAACCTAGAGGGTCATACATGAGAAGGGTTTCTGAATCAAATGGGTTCATAGGGAAGGACCTTGTGAAGCTCTGGTGCTTCACATAATAGATGGACTTCACAAAGGGGTATGCTTCGCAAAGTGGGGTGGCCTAGCCTAGGCATAGGGTATGGAGGAATATGGATGGTTATTTGCATAGTAGAATGGCTTTTGTTGAGTAGGGATTTGTGAAGCAAGGGTACCTTAAAATAATAGCACTGCGAAGCAATGTGATTCGCAAAGCACGTTGATCCTTCCTTAGCATATGGTTCACCTGTGAAAGGAGGGTACTTCATGAATCATGAGTGCTTTGCGAAGACTATAGTCTCCTTGAGGATATCATTCCCTCACGATGGCCTATGGGCTCTGCGAAGGGAATCCCTACTTGGATAGGGGTAGTATTTGAGCTAAGAGAAAGGAACTTCCCAATTCTCAAGTACCTTAAAGATCTATTTTTTTTCAAGGTTTCGCAGATCAGAAGTTGCTTTGTGATTTAAGAGATGAGAAGATAAAAGGTTGGGGTATCCATACTTTGGGCTTGAGGGGAGCCCAGTATTTATAGGTGAGGGTGGTGTGAAGCAGGGATAGCTCGATGTGAATCCACGTGGAGATTTGTGATCAGCCATGGATTGCGTCAAGTTCGTCGTAACCATAGAGTCGATCGTCATTCCCTCCTTAGCATGGAGCACTCATGGGTTCTCTGTATAGTGATCACAGAGTCTTCTATCAAGTTCGACAGGCTCACAAAGGTTGATTTGGATCCATCCACGGTGCAAAGCTTCCATTCAACTGCGTCGTAACTATGGAGCCTCTCACCTCTTTACTCTACGGTGACTGAAAAGGGGATTCAACTTCACATTGGTTATGGTGCTACGGGGCTCTGCAAATTCCACAGTACTAAGGGGCTATGTGAATGGGCTTCACGAGGTAGGCACTTTGGAATTGGATTTCTCTTTGCATCCTTTTCTTATGCACATATTTTGGTGCCAACATATACGATTCAAGAATTTTTATGATACCTCATCCAAAGAGAGGTCATGATCTAGCTGTATAACCTATAAATTTAGTTCATGTGATGATTTTAGTATTTACTTTCATTAATAGTGATGCATGGATCTCTTAATGAACTTAGCATAAGTTTGGTTGATGTGAATGGTGGTAATTTACCACTACCACATGATCAAGGATTTCAAAACGGCCATTATATCAAGGAATTAGCATTAAACTATTTTAAAAACTCATAAAAGTATTCCAATGATATATTAGAAGGAATACCTAATATTTTACTTCAAAATATAAATTGGATTGGAGATTATTTATTTGTATTTTTCATCAACTTTATACAGTTTTAATGTGCCACTAAATGGTATGAATATTCATTGAAAAAGCTTGAACTAGATATTATCCTATATTATTACACTCTCCAAATTCAACCCTATGTGTTGGATTTCCATATATTTTCCCAAATATATCCACTTATGGTGTCATATAAATAATATAATGGAAACTATTTTTATGTCAGAACTCTAACAAGATAAATTATTTCTTCCAACCACCTTTAAAATATATTAAAGAGGGTATTAGTGTATATTTTAGGGTTTATAATGTCCTCTTGTATTTAACATTATCATACAAAGAATCAATATAAATACTCAATAATGTCTATTTTCATGTTGTCCCACCATAATTTATTTTTGATATCTCTATATATATTTGTGCTTCTATAATTAATTGAGAATGGTGAGTAATATACTTCATCAAATATCTATTTATGTAATACTAGTTTTGATGTAACAAATATTTTGGTTTTAAAATTTATCATTCCATTGTAGTAAAAAAATGAACTTTGGAATCTTCTTTGACTTCTTTTATAACTCTAGGTCCTCCATTTTTTCCTTTTTGACTATAAAATTGATGGGTGTTTGAGAGTACATTTGGTAAATCTAGGGTTTCTACACTATCCTTATAATTACCATGTCTGTCCTCTAAAAATCAATGGGTATTGTATCTTTTTCAATTCTCATTATAGATAAGGTATCTTGATTGTAGTGCCATCATTTTGACATAATTAACCTTTCTTTTATATATTTTATGTATATAAAGTTTGGGGGTTTTGTTTGGGAGAGTTTAGAGAACTTTTGGAGTGTTTTTAGGGCTTTTATATAGGTTCACAGTTGGTGCACTTTTTGGGAAAATCATGCAACACCTACAAGAAACTCTTCATAGTGAGAGAGAGGCAAAGGGGAAGCCACACAGGCTATGCATAGTTTTTCTAAACCATAAAAAAACCTAGGAGAAACCATAATATGTTGTAAAATGGAATTTATCTTGGATGTTGCATGGTTTGTAAATCATGTGATCCAATCGTGCAAGGTTAAACCCTTAAAGAAATGGCTAGTGCATGGTTGAAGCATAGTTTACCTAACTATGTGAATAAACCATGCACGGTTAAAAAATAGATCCTGATAAAGTGGATGAAGTTAGGACTTGTATTTTATTGCTTATCCCCCCCCCAATGGCCATAACTTAGGATTTATCCATCATAAAGGATAATTAAGGTTATCCCATTGATCCGGAGGCAATCAATTGGATTGCCTTAGTGATTTGAAGTTGTATTCTTACGGTAGGGCTTCATTCTTGATCGTTCTTGATGATTTTATTAGATATTATTTTACCTCTATCTTAGATTCATAGATCTATTTATTTATTGGGTTGATATAAGGTGGTAAATGCAAATTATGTTTTATATTTGGTCTTTTTGTTGATAGGGGAAGAGATATAAGGTGGGTTTGTGGATATTCAACCCGGTTTTGTGACGTTTTTCATGTCGTTTATCATTTTCTCGAAAACTCGCAAGGTGGGTGGATTCACTCTTGACTAATATATTTATAACTTAAAGGATTAGTTTCAAATTGGTTTAATTTATTTATTTTTATTGTGAAATTGTGGTGAAAATCATTTTATAAATCCTATTTAGTAACGATTTATGGTTTTTGGTGAAATTGTTGAATTTTAGTATTTGGTTGTGCAAAGTTCTTTGGTTTCTTGATTTTAAAATGTTTATTTTAAAATATGGATTTTCTAGATTTTTGAAATGTGAGTTTGGAAAGTTTTTTAATAAAAAGTAAGTTTTATTGAAATGGTCTGGTTTAAATGGTTTTGGCATACATGGATTTTTTTGAGTTCATGTTTGGCGTGACCCGAAATAAGGGATGTGTACCAATGGGGTACAAGGTACGTGACCCTAGATCGAGGTCATGTATCAGTGTTACATGAGGCTATTAGATGAGATATCACTCCATAGTATGTAAATTTCAAATAATCATGCATGTGTGGGTGTGTTTTGAACCATGGAATAGGTATTCGAAAATAAAATTTTAAAGGATTTAAAGAAGTGTTTATGAACATTCCTCGGAAAAATATTTACTATGGGTTTTTTTATATTTTGGTATAAATTGTTTTATAAATTTTTTTATATAAAATATTTTATATAAATTTTATAACATGTTCTATCCTAGTAGCGTGAGTTGGGAATTCATCAGGGAAAACCTACCTAGTTTTAGTACTCATCCCTACATTGGAACTTTGGTGCTTTTCTATATATTTACTGTTGAAATACGGGAAAAGGTAAATTATCATACATCTTTAAAAAAAACTTCATCATATTTGGTCTCTTTGGTGTAGTTTGAGCATGGATCATGTGGATCTTTGGAGTCATGTTTTTGTCTTCGAGTTTTATTAGTTTTTCTTTCATTATTTACTATGATAATAGTTTGTATTTTTTTGTGATACTATTTGGTTGGTTTTATATAAATGAAATGTTTGAGTTGTATTTCATTTTTATAATGAATCATGTAGTTTTTTATTCAGTTATGGTTTGTTGGTTTGTTTTTTATCTTAAAAGGGAAAATCATCCCCCAAATTGTAAATGAATCCCTCATCTTTTATAGCGAGACTTTGGGATCTTGGGGATGTTGCATAAGACCAAGTAACCTTCCACCACCTTCTAAAGCCAATGAAAGTGGTATTTTACAAGTGGTATCATCTTGGTCCTTACTTTTTGGAACAAGTGGTCATTAGTTTTCTTGGTCCTGGAGTTGAAATTCATTCAAGTCTATTCCTTGAGTTGGGATCATATAAAGGAGTAGGATTGTCGAGACTTGAAATATAGAACATAAAAAAGATGTACCTAACCTTTTTATGTTGAACTTCATGTTATGAGGGAGTTGATTACATAAGTGTTTTGGATTCACTTATAGAAATTGGAATCACAATGTCTTGGTTTTAGACAATGAGATGAGCATGACATGCATTAGAGGAATGACTTACCACTAGGAGTGCATATTTAATTTTTAGTAATGATATATGATTCAATGCAATGAGAAATAATTATTGAAAAATGTTTATTTTTTTTCAAATGAAAGATGTTGACAAGAGAATGATTTTGGTATTTTGAAAATGTTTTGATCTTAAGAACCAAATAGAAATTTTTTAAAAATGGTTTAACATTGTAAAGGGTGATTTTGGAAATCATTTTTGTTATAAAATGATATGGTTGAATTGAAATATTAATCCTTGTATTGATATAGAGTGAGACTTATGCAATTTATTCTGAATATATATGTGGAATTCGGGGGGCATCATATAAACCAATTGGAATAAACTGAAGAAAACATGGTTTCACCTGATCCCCATGTGAACTAATAGCTGGTTTAGAGTATCATCCAAGAATTTCAGGATGTGGAAACAGGAAACTGGAGGGATGATCCAAGACAAGTAGATAATTCTATCCAATTCTAGAAGTAGTATCCACCCATATTTTGGGGTGATTGTAAATCAAAGAAGGTGGAGGTGTGGATGAATAGGATGAATCATATCTTCAATTTCATCATCACACCAGTAGATCTGATATTCAAGCTAGAGACTTAAATACTATAGGACCTTGCACATTAGTGGTGGGACCTAGCTATACATGATAATGTGGATCAAGTCTTGGGTTATGAAGATTTTGAGTAATTATTTAACAAAAAATTCTAGTCTTATATGTTCAAGATTCAAATAATGATGTACTTATTTATCTTGAAGAAATAAAATCTCTCTGTCACTAATTATGTGGTTAAATTCATGAATTTAGTTTTCTTTTCACCCAAGTTTTTAGCTAGTGCATCCTCAAAGTAATTCATCATTGAATTGGGACTGAGACAGGCGATTCTCTTGAAGATAGTTGTGATATATATTATTGATTATATAGAGATGATGAATAGAGTGATGGTGGATGAACATGAAACCTAAAGAGCTATGGGAGGGGGAATTATGTTGATACCCTTGGGAAATGGTGAGAACTCTAATGTTGGAATAAAGGAAAATAAGTTTACCTATTTCCAAGGTGGGAGCATGACCCAAAATCAGATGGTTGGATCAGTGAACCTTCCTCCATGACCTAAGAGTAAAATAGAATGTTTCCAATGTGTTTTTCTTGACCACATAAGTGGCAGTGTACAGAATAACCTAAAGCATTAACATAGATAATTTCACAACTACAATCATATGGGGCATCTTTAGAACTATTTTCACGGTGCTCCAAGTTTAGGTGCTCATGACACTTCTCACATATCATAGGAATTATTTGCTTCGATGGGGTGAGGGAAGAAGAATAAATCTCATCATCAGAATAGAGATAACCAAGGTGATTCTAGGAATACCATGACTCCCCAATCAGGTCAATCTCAATAGGGAAACAAGGAGAAGAATGTTGTTGGCAATAAGTTATATGAAGTTGAATAGGTTGTGGTGGATGATCAGTCTGGACCATCTATGGTGAGAGGTATGATTATTTTGAGTTCTACCCATATAAAAGTGTTGTTTGATACTGGTGCATCGCATTCCTTTATTTCTTCTCAAACTATTGATTTTTTAAGTTTAAAACATGAGATTATTCCCTCTGTGATAAACCATCAAACTCCTCTTGGTAAAATAGAATGTAGAGACTTTCTGTATAGATAATGTTCTATAAATGTTGATAGTGATGAGATAAGATGGTATTTCTTCATGATAGAGATGAATGTATTTGATATTGTCATGGGTATGGATTGGTTGACAATGTTCAAGTCTCACATCGACTATTATAGCATAACAGTTAGTTTCACAACTAAGGATGGAGTCGAGAATCTCTTTAGAGGAGAAAGGAATGTAAAGGCTGGTGTAATGACCTTGTTGGAATAAGAAGATGGAATGATCTCTTACCAGTTTGTAGTGTTGTCATTGGCATCGATGGATGTGATCTAGAAGAATAGTTCTCTGGTTGTCATGGATCAGTTTCCATATGTGTTTCCGGAAAATTTCTCTGGGTTACCACCAATAAGGGAATTTTATTTTACTACTGATATCCTCCCAGGGGCTAGTCCTATCTCACTTTCGTCTTATCAAATGGAATAAATAGAAATAAGGGATTTGAAAGTGCAGTTAAAAGGGCTAGAGATAAAGGGTTTAATTTGAATTAGCACATCTCCATGGTCAACATCATTCTTGTCTGTGAAGAAAGAATATGGAACTATAAGGTTATGTGTGGATTATCATAAGCCTAATCAAGCTACAATAAAAATCTGAATCCACTTTAATAAATTGATGATATGTTCAATCAATTAAGAGGAGCTTAGTGGTTCTCTAAGATTGAATTTAAATCATGATATCACCAATTGAGAGTCCAGAAGGAGGATATTCTAAATATAGCTTTCAGAAGAATATATTTCTATTATAAAAATGCGGTAATGCCTTCCGATCTTACGAATTCAATATTGGTATTTATGGAATTTATGAATCATATATTTTAGAAATATCTAGATTTTTTTATGGTGGTGTTTTTGGATAACATCTTGGTGTATTCAAGGACAAGGTATAAGCATGAGAAAAACTTGGAAATGGTGTTTGGAATCTTTAATAATCATAGGTTGTATACCAAACTATCAAAGTGTATTTTTTGGATACAAAAGGTATGCTTTCTTGGCCAGATAATTTTTTAAAAAGATGATCTAGTGGATATAGAGAAGATAGAAGTCTTTATCTCCTAGAAACTGTTGTATAATGTCTTTGAGATATGATGTTTTATTGGTATATATTTTTATTAATAATACTTTTTTCATGACTTCTCATGACTATCTTTTCCTATGACAATTTTTACAAAAAGGAAAGTTCCATTCCAATGGAGAAAGGAATGATAGAAATATCTTCAAGAGCTAAAGTTTTGTCGCACATCTGCACTGATCTTGATTTTTCCAGAATCAGTAAAAGGGTATGTGGGGTGTCATTATGCTTTAGTATTAGTGTTATTGTGTATTATCATGCAAGGAGAGCATGTTTTTTCCATGGTTCAAGGAAGTTAAGAGTGCATGATAATAACTACCCAACAAATGAATTATATTTTCCTGGAGTCTTGCATTCTTTGAAGACTTGGCATCATTACCTATTTGGTGATAAATTTATTATCTTTACATATCATAATAGATTGAAACATATTTTATCCAAAAGGGATTTTAATCTAAGAAAAATAATATGGATGGAGAATCTCTAAATGTTTTACTTTGACTTAAAGTATACACCCAGTAAATGTTATTTGGTGGAGGATACATTTAAAAGTAATTCATATGCTCAGATGGAAAAAGAGGCTTCAGATGAGTGGTTGTTGATGTTGGTTCTAGCTGACATGCTTTTGGAATGTGAAGATCGATGTGCTGTTGTGGTTTTCTTCCCATTTTTAGTGGTTGCTGCATTAGTAAATATAGCTAAAGAGGCATAGACATCTGATTCAAAATGTGTTGAAATAAGATCAAAACTCAATGGTCGGGAGACCATTGAGGGGTGGAAGCTGAATAAGAGTTTAGTGTTGTGGTTTAGAAATCGGATGGTTGTACCTATGGATTTTTAGGAATAACTTATCCATTATTACCACTATTCAAGATGGGTTGTTCATTCATGAATACAAAATATGTATAAAGTGTTAAAATATTATTTTTGGTGGATTGGCATGAAAAGGAACGTGGATGGGTTTGTTTCAAGGTGCATAACTTGTCAGTCTCTTAAGTTAGAGCAACAACAACTACTGGGTATGTTACAGTTGTTATCCATCCCTTTTTGGAAGTGGGAGTAGATAGCTATGGATTCTTTAACAGGCCTTCTAAGAATGATTTAGAAACATGATTCCATATGGGTGATAGTGGATTGTCTCACAAAGTCATCTTATTTCATTCCTATTCGAGAATCTCATGCGGTGGATGAATTGTAAACAATATATATCCAAGAAGTTATAAAGGGGAATGGAAAACTAGTTTTAATCATATCATATAGAGATATGAGGTTTATATCTCATTTCTAGAAATCCTTATAGAATTCCCTTAGGACTCATTAGACCATTAGTACAGTGTATCATCCTAATATGGATGTGTAATTATAAAGGATGATACAAACATTGGAAGGCATGTTTTGGTCTTATTCAATGGATTTTGGTGTCTCATGGGAAGATCATGTGTCATTAGTGGAGTTCTCGTATAACAACAGTTATCAGGACTTGATAAAAATGGATCTGTTTGAAGAATTGTATGGTAATCCTTGTCATTATACACTTTTTTTGGTTGAAATAGGTGAGAAATCAACAGTTGGGATGAGCCTTGTCCATGAACCAATGGAGAAGATTCAGTTGATCAGGATACAGATTGAAATGGAATATATTAATCATAAATTGTATGTGTATCATCATCAAAAATCATTGTTGTTCACAGTTAGTGATCATGTGTTCTTGATAATCTCTCCAAGACATGTACATAGACATTTTTGGAAATAGGGAAAGTTGTCTCCTCAATACATAGGCCCTTTTGAGATACTAGAATGTGTTGGTGAGGTGGAATATCATTTGGAATTTCCACAACAATTCAGTGTAGTGCATAATGTGTTCCATGTATATCAGTTGAAAATGTATTAGATTGATCCTAACAATGTGATTAGATGGGATCATCTTGACCTAGATTCAGATGCTTCATTGATACACATGCCAGTGTAGATTTTAGATAAGAAAAAGAAATTCTTTCATGGAAAAATCATCAGTCTAGTGTGGTTTGGGTGGAAACATGTTCAGATCTAGGAAGATACTTGGGAACATGATAAGGAAATTAAAGATCAATGGTCAAAACTATCTCAGAGAAATTATGGTTTTTTACTTTCCAGGAATGTAAATAACAATGTTGGGGAGAATTTAGCACCCCTAGTTTGAGGTAATTAAACCTTTTTTTATGAATTTTATGTATATAAAGTGTTGAGTTTAAGTTTGGGATAGTTTGGAGAACTTTTGGATTGTTTTTTTGGGTTTCTATAGGTTCATGGTTGGTTCACAGTTTGGGAAAATCATGCACCTACAGAAAACTATGCACAATGAGACAGAGGAAAAGGGGAATGTGCACAGGTTGCACACGGTTTCTCCAAACCATGCTATGTTGGATAGTGGTATTAAGCATGGTTAGCATATGGTTTGGAAACTGTGTGATCCAAATGTTCAAGGTTCAACCCTTGAGGTAGTGGCTAGAACATAATTACCACATGGTTTACCTAACTGTGTGACTAAACCATGCATGGTTAAATAAAATAGATCCTAAAAAAGTAGATCTAGGTCAGCCTTATGTTTTATTGCATCATTTTTTCCAAAACCACCATAACTCAGTATTTGTTCCTCTCAAAGGTTAAGGAAGGTTATCTCATTGATCCAGAGGAAATATTAAGGCTTACCTTGGTGATTTTAAGTCATATTCTTGAGGTAAGGCTTTGTTCATGATTGTTCTTGATGAGTTACTTAGATCTAGTTCACCCACTATCTCGGATTCTTAGATCTACATCTGTTGTGAGTAGATATAAGGTGGTTAAAACCAAATATGTTTAGTTTTTCTCTTTTTGTTGATAGGGTCAGATATCTAAGGATGTTTCATGGAGATTTAACCCAGTTTTGGGATGTTTTTAATGTCGTTTTTCATTTTTTTTCAAAACTCTCGAGGTAAGTGGATTCACTATCAACTCCTATATTTAGTACTTAAAGGATTAGTTTCAAATTTATTTAATTGCTTGATTTTTATTGTGAAATTGTGGTGAAAAACTTTTTATAAATCCTTTTAAAATGATGATTGATGTTTTTTGGTGAAATTGTGTAATTGTGGTATTTGGTTTGTAAAAGTTCTTTGGTTTCTTGATTTGAGAATATTTATTTAAAAATATGGATTTTCTAGATTTTTTAGGTGGCTTGTTGGAATAGTTTTCAATAAAAATGGTAGTTTTATTGAAATAGTTTGAAATGTTTTGGTTAAAATGGTTTTGGAATACATGAGTTTTTTATGAGTTCATGTTCGATGTTCCCTTGAATAAGGGATGTGTACTAGTGGGTTATAAGGTATGTTACCCTATATCAGGGGTGTGTACTAGTGGGACACAAGGTTATTAGAAGAGAGACTGCTCATGAGTATGGAACTATAAATCAAACATGCATGTGTGGGTGTGTTGTGAACCATGAAATGGACATGCCAAAAATAGAATGTTAAAGGATTTAAATAATTATTTATGCACATTCCTTGGAAAACTATTTATTATGGATTTTGTTTATATTTTTATATAAACTATTTTAGAAATTGTTTGATATAAACTATTTTATATAAATGTGCTAGCATGTTCTATACTAGTGGCTTGGGTTGGGAAGTCGTTAGGGAAAACCTACTAATTTTTAGTACTCACCCCAAATTTGGAACTATGGTGCTTTTGCAGATATCGTCTATCAAGATATGGGAAATGGTAAAGTATCACAGATCATTTTTACTAGGTCATGGTACTTGGGATTTTTGGTGGAGTTGGAGCATGGATAATGTGGAGATTTGGTGTTATGTGGTTGTCTTGGAGTTTTATTAATTTTTCTTTCTTTTTTGTTTACATTAATGATAGTTTTTCTTCCACTATGGTACTCTTTAATTGGTTTGATATAAATGAAATGTTTGAGTTGTATTTAATTTTTATCATGAAACATGTAGTGTTTTATTTTGTTATGGTTTTTTGGTTGGTAGTTTATCTTAAAAGGTAAAATAATCTCCCAAATTTTAAATGAATCCCTCAACATTTATTTCCAGTATTTGTCATCTTAGGGATGTTTCTTAAGGATAAGTAACCTTCCACCACCTTCTCAAGCCAATGAGAAGGGGAGGGATGTTACATATATCCTTTCTATTTAGAACATCAACCACATTTATTTCCTTCCCAGGGTGGTAATGTATTGAAAAACCATAATCCTTGAGAAACTCCAACCATATCCATTGGAACCTATTTAACTACTTCAATGTGAATATATACTTTAATATTTTATCATCAATATATATATATCACACCATTCACTATAAAGATAACTCATCTATATATTTATGATAAAAAATATATTCCTAGATTAAATTCTTAATTCACTTAATGTTTATCATGAAACATCAATTGGTGAGAGGAATATGTTACCGCCATGTAATTTTTTATGATTACACGTCTCAATAACTTCTTGGATGCATCAGTTTATATAAAAAACCCTTATATACTACAAGATAATGTGAGTAAAGTTGCAGTGATCAAACTTCCCTTAGTCTCCTTGAAATTTTCTTCACATTCACCTATCCAATAGAAATTAGATCCAATCCGAGTTAACATTGTTAATAGATTTTGCATTCATGATAAATTTATCAGAAAGTGTTGATATTATCCATCCAAACTAAGAAATAAATATATCTCATTTATAGTGTTTCATCAGATCCATTGTTAAATAAACACCCTTTGGAAGTATCCATGGATATACCATCACTAGTGATTACATGACCTAAGAATGCGAATTTCTATAACCAAAATTCACAATTTCTTAATTTTTCATACAGTTTCTCCTTTCTTGAGGTCATTAACACAATCCTCAAATGATCTTCATTCTCTTCCTTTATATTTTAATAGATATTAATTTCATCTATAAAGAGTACCAAAAATTAATTATGGTAATCTTAATTACTCTATTCATTAGTTCTATAATGATAGCAGTGGTATTCATAAGTTTTAATGTCCTTAAGATAAATCCATAGTATTCATACCTGGTACAGAAGTTTATATGTGGTATATAATCACTTTAGATCCTTATTGGATGATATCCAAATCAAAGGTCAAAATTTGAGAAAAATTGAAACCTCCACCCATATTTGATTGAGAAGGTCATCAGTATGGGGTAGTAGATACTTTTTATTTATCATGATCTTGTTATATTCTCAATGATCAATATAGAGATACACTGACTCATCATTATTCTTAACAAAAAGAACCGGTACACCCCATGATAAGGCACTATGAAATATGAATATCTAATCCATATTCTCTTTAAGTTTCTTCTTTAATTTATATAACTAAATCAAGCCTATTCTATAATGTGTATTTGAAATAGACATAACACCAGATATGAGCTATATTTTTTAATGAACTTTATGATACCATGGAAGACCAGGAAACACTTTATGAAATACATCTATAATCTCCTGCATAATAGGTGTATCTTAAATTTTGAGTGTCTCCCAAACTATTTGATCTAGATACCCCTCATTAATAGGTATTAATACATATATAATTGAAGTGATTTCCATTGGGAGTTTTTTTCCATCCTCACACTGAAAAATGATTGTGTGTTGTTTCAGGATAAAAAATGTGACTTCTATATCTCAATAATTGATATGGTATATATATTAAGATAGATAGTAAATTTCTAATTTCACATTTAATTAATCTATAGGTAGAATAATATTATTTTTAGGAATAAATATCCCATAAAAAATATATTAGAGGGGAATTATACACTTGATATGTAATCATCATACCAATTAAAGTTTTCAATGATAATTCAATATAATATAATACATATAATGATGTAATAGCCTTATAAAATTATGCATATATAAAATGGTGGGTAGAACTAGAATAAAACAATACATTAGTCATTCTTGAATGGATTATATGTTTAACTTTCATCACTTCATTCTTATAGCCAACTTTAGTAGTTGTGATTGCATAGGTTTTCCGTTTTTCCATTAACTTAAGAGGTTGTCAATGTTAATTGCCTTCATCAACCCTTGGATTCAAGAACATATTGGAATAATTTCCATTAACATATCATTTGAAGCATTATTGTTTGGATGGTGTATTTAGTTGATATTTATTTATTCATCTCATCAGTTGTACTATTCATATCTCTTTAGAGTTCATTTACTCATTGAACTTCTTTTCCACACATGAATCATTCACTTTTCCCTTAAGGTAATTTCCCTGATACTTTTTTCCACATTTTTAGCTTTAAGTAATATTTATTTTCTTTCTAACATGGTTTTTATTAATTGAATTCCCTCAAAATACCATTTTTATTTTTTTA
Organism: Viscum album; assembly: GCA_963277665.1. Lineage (NCBI taxonomy): Eukaryota > Viridiplantae > Streptophyta > Magnoliopsida > Santalales > Viscaceae > Viscum > Viscum album. Next base: position 877,611,088 of record OY728148.1, on the reverse strand, counting down.
TCCACTAAACCATAAAAATAATGGGAGTTTATAGTCATGATTTCTACCTTGATGTCGCATAAAATATTTCCTTCATACATAACAAATTCTCTTATATCCAATACCTTCCCAAGACCTTTTTTATCGACTAAAGATATTATATATTTTTATTTTAGGTTCAATAATAAAACCAAAAGTGTAGTGTGAAATTCTTGTAGATTTTTCTTCATAGGTACTAATGGGGTAATCATCGTTATGTATTATATATACAAATTCTCCCACCATTTTAGTGTGATTATTTTTGTAAAAATACTTATTCAAAAATATATTCTTCAACTCCTCCAATTTTAGAGAGTCAATTTATTCATATTACTACATATTTCTGATAAGAGTCGTCTATGGATAATATTCACCTTCAAAGTGATATATAGCTAAAACAACATTTTCATGCTCTAAGAACTAGATAATGTGAAATAAATTCTATTGTACCAATCCATTAATTATAAATTAGCTGACCAGAAGACCCACTAATGGAAGTAAGGAATTCCCACATGAAACACTCAATAGTGAGTTAGTATATAATATTATATTTTTTATGTTTAGAAAAAAAATGTGTTATTTTTCATATATTTTGAGATTTGTTGATTATGGCCATGATATTTTTCATTCTAACTCCCAATCCATTTGGTTTCTCAAGTGGATAAACATTTTATTGGTCATCACATTAATTTTTAACACAATTCCACTAGGTTACAGACATTGACATAAACCAAAATGGTTAATGTGAGTATCAAGAATTTAGAATCAAAGTGATAAATCATATTAATAGGAAAATCATTTCTATGATGTCCTAAATTATAACACCTTCTTTCAACTCTTGACATTATAGGTTATTCTTATATCACTTTTGGTTTATCATAGGCTATTTTAGGTTCTATCCTATTATTATTCATAAAATAATCACTAAAATTAAGTAAACCCTTATCTAATACCAACTTAGGGTATTCAAGAATTAAATACATGAAAATTATATTATTTTTAATGAATATTAAATATATATCACAATAATTAACACCCCAAAATATGATGATTTAGTTACTTTAAAGATTTGATACATAATAAAATTATTTCAAAAAATAGTCATAATTTCCCACGAATACTCTTTAAACATGGAACCCTTCTACACATATCCAGTATAACACCCTTTTACATAACATTAGTAAATAGAAACATAAGAAGGTGTGATATCAAATGCTCGTTAAGTGTAAACAAGGGAGATAATAATCATTGATCATAAGTGATACTAATATGAGAATAAGTGTATGAGAATATAATCTAGGTAAATGATTATAACATAAAAATATTATACACAACAATTCATAGATCATAAATAATGATTCATGGCATAAGGATTTGTTATATCATAATCCATGTGTCAAAAGAGTGTTGAAACATCAATTAACCATGATCCATGAGAGAAATAAATAAGAATAAGAATATGGAATAAGATTACGGAACATATATAACCATATTAAATCATTTACTTTATAATGGATAACATATATAAACAACCTCAAATAATTTATAGATTCACATAATGTATTGGTTTTACTCCACATTCCATTTAAACTCTAGTGGATAGAGTCCCTATGTAGATTGAGTCCACTCCCTAGTCCCTTTCAAGTTATATTTTGAGATATATTTGTTTCTAACACTTTCTCATGGGCGTGTGCATCCGTCTGTGGAAGACATGTTGTTGTTGCCCCACATTCTTGCTTTCCAAAGGCAGACAGAATCCATTCCCTGTTTAGAAATGTCTGATCCTTGATTGAAACGGGATGATGGAATGTCGGTTCTTCCTTTAGTGGATTCCTCCTTAGAACTCTTCACCTAGTGCGGGTCTCTCTTAAAGATTAAGTCGTGGTTCATGAATATCATTCCCAGTGCCATATCTTTATGGACACCAGTTAATTACACTATTTCCGTCAATACATTCCATGAGGTCTGGACATGGTAGCAAACTTCGGTCAGAGTAGACAGTAACATCAGGCATTTTGGGGTATATCTAGATGCGTGGACATTGGGGAACTTGTATTATTCCTCATAAGAGGGAATCTCAAGCGCATAGAACTTGAGGCATCCTACATCATTAGCAGTGTATTATATGCCAGAGGCATGTCTCGAAGGTTTTCCTCAGCTTCCCATGTTTATCACAGGGTACGCTGTGAGATTAAAGTCTTGCGGATATAGATATGCTAAAGGCATGTATTCTGAGGTTTTCCTCAGGCATCTCATGTTTAACACGAGGTAGGTCATGAGTTTAACGTCTTTCGGAGATAGAATGAGGGTGATCAGAATGTCCCATATAGAAGGATCATATTGGTACATCCCTGGGAGGGAAAACCTTGAAGGTTTACCGGGTGGATGGATCAGAACACTTTATAAGAGCAGACCCAAGATGGTGTGTCCCATAAAGGGAAGATATCAAACCATAAAGGCTGATCTGGACACCACTAAGGGTGGATCAGGAAGCGTTCACCCCATAATGGAGGAACATCAAGGTTTACCATTGACTGGGATTGAACCACATGGAGGTTTCCTACGTACCCTGTGTAAACAATAGGGATCAAAACCCACGTAGTTTGAAGGGGTGATGAATCAGGGTGTACACAAAGGACAAACACCCGGAGACATGTTGGGGCTTACGCATAAATTGTAGCCCAAGTACTTCTAGGAGAAGCGAGGAGGTGGATGCCATGATCCTACCAAGATGTGGCATCCCAGGTGAGAATCAGGATGGATGATGGAGAGTTGAATGGACTAGAGGGGGAATGAGATGGGACCGTTATAAAGGTAACGGTAGTGTTGGTCTTGAGCCTCAAAGAGACTTCCTACGTATCCCTGTGGTAGCGAATCAAAGTCCGCGTAGTTCGGTGGGACTATGGGACACCTGAGGAGGTGGCCCATGAGAATGGATGCATGGATGGGACTCGGAGGAAGTAGAACCTCCGGGTTAGGGCATGTCCTTCTCAGAACACATGGGATTGAGGGATGGATCAGGATGAGACATGGGTTCTGGGCTTGAACCTCATGAAGGATTCCTACATATCCTGGTCGACGGGAATCAAAGTCCTTGTAGTTCATCTGACGACGTCTTACCGTTGATTGGGGACTTCAATGTCTTACTTCCAAATGAGATTGACAACAGCTTTTCTCTGAATGGGGGAACAATAGCTTACCGCTGATTGAGGTCCATAGTTTAACAACTTGCAGGATAGGGGTGAACCGATGTGAAAGTGGACCTGGGGCCTAGATAGATGGTGGGATTGAACCTCATGAAGGCTTCGTACATACCTTTCCTTGACGAGGATCAAAGTCCACATAGTTTGGTGGTGTGGGAACCGACGTCAAGGGGGTCGGAACGATCGATTGTTGGGCTTGAACCTCAAGGAGGCTTCCTACGTACCTTGCCTTGGAAAGGATCAAAGACCACATAGTTTAGGTGGGGTATTGGTGTACTAACGTGAATGTGGTTGGGACAAATGGTTGTTGGGATTGAACCTCAGGGAGGCCTACTACGTACCTTGCCTTGGAAAAGATCAAAGTCCACGTAGTTCGGGATGATGGTGTGGGGATTACACTCTAAGAGGCCCATAGAGGATGTCGTGATCGATGATAACTACTCTTAGCCGATGTGAGTCATGCTCAGTTTGAGAAACAAGAGGCAGAAAGAAACTGATGATCACAACACAAAGATTATACCATAAAGGGTTGTGAATAGGGCTTACTCAAGGAAGCTTCCCGAGTGCTGCTATGGAGCGACAATGGTGAATGGGTCTTATGAAAGGAAGCTGCTCGGGTACCGCTATGGAGAGGCAATGGTGGATGGGGTTTATGGGAGGATGCTGCCCGAGAGACGCTATGGAGCGGCAATGGTGGATGGGGCTTATGCAAGGAAGTTGCCCCGGTGCTGCTATGGAGCGGCAATGGTGAACGGGGCTTACGCAAGGAAGCTGGCCGGGTGCCACTATGGAGCAACAATAGTGGATGGGGCTTGCTCAAGCATGTTGACTAGGTGCCCCTATGGAGCGGCAATAGTGGATGGGGATTACTCCAAGAAGTTGCCTGGGTCCCGCTATGGAGCGGCAATGGTGGATGGGGCTTACACGAGGATGTTGCCCCGATGCCGCTATGGAGCAACAATGGTGGATGAGGCTTATGCAAGGAAGTTTCCTGAGTGCTACTATGAAGTGCCAATGGTGGATGGAGCTTATGCAAGGAAGCTACTTGGGTGCCGCTATGGAGCGGCAATGGTGGATGGCGCTTACGTGAGGATGCTGCCCAGGTGTTGTTATGGAGCGGCAATGGTGGATGGGGCTTACGAAAGGCAGTTACCCAGGTGCCACTATGGAGTGACAATAGTGGATGGGACTTACGCAAGGAAGATTCCTGAGAGCCGCTATGGTGCGGCAATGGTGGATGGGGCTTACATGAGGCTGCTGCCCAGGTGCCCCTATTGAGCGGAAATGGTGAATAGGGCTTACGGGAGGATGCTGCCCAGGTGCCGCTATAAAGCGGCAATGGTGGATGGGGCTTACTTAAGGAAGCTTCCCGGGCACCGCTATGGAGCGGTAATGGTGGAAGGGGATTACGTGAGGATGATGCCCAGGTGTCTCTATGGAGTGACAATGGTGGATGGGACTTATGCAAGGAAGTTGCCCGGGTGCCTCTATGGAGCGGCAATGGTGGATGGGGCTTATGCAAAGAAGCTACATGGGTGCTGCTATGGAGCGGCAATGGTGGATGGGGCTTACGCAAGGAAGATTCTCGGGTGCCGCTATGGAGTGGTAATGGTGGATGGGGCTTACGTAAGGAAGTTGGTCGGGAGCTGCTATGGAACGTCAATGGTAGATGGGGCTTGTGCGATGATGCTGCCCCGGTGCCACTATGGAGCGGAAATGGTGAATGGGGATTCTGTGAGGATGCTGCTCTGGTGCTACTATGGAGCGATAATGGTAGATGGGGCTTATGCAAAGAAGCTTCCCATGTGCCTCTATGGAGCGACAATGGTGGATAGGGCTTACGTGAGGATGCTGATGAGGTGCCACTATGGAGCAGCAATGGTGGATGGGGCTTATGCAAAGATGTTTCCCAGGTGCCTATATAGAGCAGCAATGGTGGATGGGGCTTACACAAGGAAGTTTCCCGGGAGCTGCTATGGAGCGAAAATGGTGGGTGGGGATTACGCGAGTATGTTTCCCTAGTTCCACTATGGTGAGGCAATGGTGGATGGGGATTACGCAAGGAAGCTTCCTGGGTGCCACTATGGAGAATCAATGGGGGATGGGTATTACATAAGGAAGCTACGGGTGCCGCTATAAAGTGGAAATGGTGGATGGGGCTTACAGAAGGAAGCTACCCCGGTGCCACTATGGCGTGGCAATGGTGAATGGGGCTGACGCAAGGAAGCTTCCCTGGTGCCGCTATGGAGCGGCGATGGTGGATGAGGCTTACGTAAGAAATATTCCTGTAATGTCTTCCTCGTGTATGTCCATGAGGGCATCCCAACCCACTGGTGGTTTGAGGCCTTGACCTATGCGCTAATGCACAAGAAGTATAATGCCAAGGGCATTGGAATTAGTCTGAACAAAGGGAGATGAAAAGTGTGAATCACATGCCCAACATTCAGAACATAATGAGGGTGGTGTGGAAATGGAGGATAACTGTTGATCATGTTCAAAACACATCATCCATATCTCATTAGCATGAAACGAGGACAAATAAATGAGGGTCGAATGTTGAACGTGTTTGAAACACAGGACCTGACTCAAAGTGTTGTCCAAAGTCTTCTGGGGCGTTGGCCCAGGATGGTAGGTGAGTCGATGTGGCATGGGACCAGGCCGTTAGGGGGTCTTTTCATACATGAAATGGTATGAAGATCTGAATGAAGAGCATGAAAAGCGTGAGGTGGAGTGATGGATTGTTTGAATATATTCCAACAATCTTGAAATTACACCATTGTAATCCTGGCATTAAGAATCTTATGCTTGTAGCATAAGTCATCTCTTCTTTGGATTAAGAGGCATCCTATGTTTGGGAAATAGGGTGTACTAGACTTTATAGTCATGTAGAGAGGAGTATTAACATCTTATGCTTGGAGAATAAGGCATATTCTGTACAGAGTAAGAGGCATCCTATGTTTGGCACATAGGGTGTACTACAGTTTATAGTCATGTAGAGAGGCCCGTTAGGCATAAGGTTCCTAGAAATGGATGGTGTTAGGACTTATGCAAGGGTGGCCATTTCTGGTTCAACCTGTCATAGGAGCCAAGTGATGGGGTTCAGATGAGTTACTTGAGGAATGGTTCAACTCAAGGCACTCAGGGGAATTGATGATGAGAATCTCAACTCACGACATGGGAAACAAACCAATAGGAATATATCGAATCAAGGTGTTTAATGGTGTGAGGAGTAGTATCTGAAATCATGGTATTCCATAGGTGGAAGGTGGGTGCGCATAAGGGCACAATGGACAATGTCGACATCCCAGCCCGAAAAGTTCACGGTGCGACTCTCCATTTTTCATGGGGGTCAGTGACGGGTGCGAAGGGACCAGCCCGAAGGGCTGGGACCGCAGCCCGGTACTGACCCCGAGCAGGGGTGCGGGGGCACACTCCCATGGTATGGACTAGCGGGCATAGGCCTAGGAACTGTGGTGCATAATATGGCCTATGCACAGGTTGGGTTGCGCGCAAGATTTATGTCTTGCACGCAAGATTGGAAGTTTTGTGCGCAAGCGTGGAATCATGCACACAAAATTAGAAGTTTTGCACCCACATGACTTGGGTAGAAAATATGTCAGGAGAGGATTAAACCACTGTGGGCCCGCATGAAATGAGACCCATATGGGGCCTGTCGCACAAGATCCCACATGGAGGATTCCATTCTTCCATGCGGGTGTAGAAGAGGTGGTCTTACACGCAACAGAGCGGTGGTTGACCTCCAGAGAGCTCTCTCAAGGGGTGGGGGTTGAACTTGTATTTATCATCAAACCTAAGAACAGTTTCACATAAGATTCCATGCACGCAAGATGTTATCTGTGTGATGGGTGCATGTAAACTTTTGCGCGCGCAAGTTGTTTTCCGCGCGAGGGGTGCGCGTAAACTTCTGTGCGCGCAAGTTGTTTTCTGTGTGGCCTATAATGGGTGCACGTGCAAAGGGGTGTTTAACATAACCTTTGGCATGGAATAATCTTGTGTACGGATTCTCCTCTTGTGATAACCTCTCATTACTTGTGCGCCCCTTCCTTGGACGTTTTTTCAAGTAGCCTGGGCGGAGATGACCTCTCATTGCTCACGTAAAAGGTTTGTGCGACATGTTGCATGCAAGATTTTACTGTTCCGCACAATATTCCATACATGCGTGCAAAACATCCATTATTGCAAAAAATATTTTACTTCTTGCACACAAAATCATCATTCTTGCATGCAATATTTCATTTCTTGCGCATAAAACCGTACTTTTCCCCCAAAATCATCTCGGGCGGCCATTTCTAGCAGCCTAACTTCGAACAGCCATAACATTTGATCCGTAACTCCATTTGGGATCCATGACCAGTCAAATCGAAGCTTGAGTAACGATCTATTCTTCAGGATCATATATGGAAGTATTCGGTGAATTACATGGATGCGTTTTCTAGTGCCAAAAAATGCCCCCCCCCCAAAGAATGGGGTCCAACGAGGATGAGGAGGGCAAGGTGGACCATGTTCTAAGGAAAGGACTGAGGAAAATGTATGAATTGGGGTCCATTGCATATCAATAATATAGAGGAGATAGTTGACTAAATCTTTAAGTCTGTGTGAGCCATGCTCGATGCGGGAAACAAGAGATAATAGGAGCTCCTGTATGAGAGTGATAAACAACGGAAGGTGTGACGGGATTAGAATGGGACATCGATCACCATTTGGGAGAATCCTAAAAGAGAGAGGGGTCATAGCTGGAGAACATGGCTCTCTGGACAGTCGACCTACTTCTCCCACCGTGCTCTGGTACACGAGCGGGGTAACACCAGGGGCGTTAGAATCAATCCGAACAGAGGGGAGTGGAAGGTGTGAATCACAATACCCAAAATCTGAAACACTATGGGGGTGGAGTGACAATGAATAATAATTGTTGTCTATGTTCAAAACATAGTATCCTTAATGCATTATCCTGAAATAGAGATTACAAATGAGGTCCGACTGTTGACCATGTTTGAAAAACTAGGCCTTACTCAAAATGCTACCCATTAGTCTTCCAAAATGTTGGCCTAGGATAGTATGTGATCCATAGGCTGAGTATCCATAATATTAGGGGATTATTTTAGACATGAAAGAGGACGAGGGTAAGAATAAAGGGCATGCAAAGTGTGGATTTTGGAATGGTGGATTGTTAGAATGAATTCCAACACTCTCAAAATTATGCCGTCGTGGTGGAAACACATTAGGTGGATACACCAGTCTGATGTGAGATCAAAAATTCTTCTAAACAGAACCTCACTAACGAGGAAACTGTCACCTCACAATGTTATCATGAGGCATCTTGAACTTGTTCAGGGTAGAACCACAGTTTAGTTTCATGCGTTGAGGACATATGAACTCGTTCAATTTAATGTCACATGATGGGATGTGGAGTGAAAGGAAATATCCCATAAAGGGAGTATGTGGTGTGGTAGCTATAAACTTGACACGAATGAGGACTTGGATTCCGGATCACACCACGTATCCCCAGGGGAAACTCTTCAGGTCAAGGGACCCAAAGTGAAAATTAGATTGGGCCCGAAGTAAAGTAGTTTGGTGCTCCTACGTACTCCGTGAGGATGGGAGTCAAGTCGCACGTAGTTCTAAGAGAGATATTGGTTTATGGTCTTAGATCTTGGACCATGGAAAGGTAAACCCCTTCCAAGTGTAGACCTCAACTCAATCCCTATGCCCACATGAGTCAAAATCAGTGTGGGAAATAAGGGCAGAAGAGGTTTTTTCAAAACTTGGAACACACGCCAAAGGGAAGTCAGTGTGGAGCCCCGAATGATGCCTTTACCGTGACTTTTTCTTCCAAATGTGCAAATGCATACTGAGGGATAGTGTCAGGAGTGTCAAAATTCCACCTGGACATGATGGGGTGGAAAATAATGTGAATCACGTAACCAACATTCAAGGCTTAAAGGGGCTGGCGTGACGATGGAGGATGACTGTTGACTGTGTTCGAAACACAGCATCCATATCGTGTTAGCCTATAATGAGGACAAACAAATGAGAGTTGGCCACTGACCATATTCGCAACACGGGATTTGTATCGATTTGTTGTCTGAAACCCTCAGGGACATTGGTCTGTAATGGTAGGGGAGACCTTAGGCCTAGCATCCATGCCATTTGGGGGTCCCTTCAGGTGTGAAATATTATGGGAGCCCAAATTAAGGGGAACACAAAGCCTAAAAAATGGGTGAAATCATGTCCATGTAAAATTAAACACTCCAAATGCTGAACTAGAGTACTCTTGGGCACATTGGTGAATCACCGAGGAGGGTCGAGGGGATTAACTTGAGATCATCCAATTTGGAAAGATGAGTTTGGAATAAGGGGATTGAGAACTCTCAGGGGAAATAGGTACATGGTGTGGCTATTACAAACCCGACGTGAATGAAGACATAGTCCCATAACACACCATATACTCTTCTCCCGGGGAAAGTATAGGCCAAGGGGCCAAGGTGAAAGGGATATTTCTAAGATATGAAGCTAGACCCAATGTCTAGACATTTAGGCAGTCCTACGTATCCCATGAGGATGGGAATCAAGCCACACATAGTTCTAGAAGGAGGTAATGTGAAGTTTATCATCATGCAGTAAGGACGCGAATGGGTAAGATACCCCTCACAAAGGAGGTGTACAATGCGACAAGTGACCCGACGTGAATGAGGACACAATCCCATACCACACTGCACAATATCGAGTGAAGAATTAGGACAGGGGCCCAAGAAGGCCAAGGGGTATGAGGCTGGGCCTTGGATGAAAAGCCCCGATCAGCTTGCAGTTTAACTTCCCACAGTGAGAATGAAGGTAGGGGTAAGGTATCTCATCTAGGGATGTGTATGGAACAGTGAGTAACCTTACGCGAATGAGGACACAATCCCGCACCACACCATACAACCCTAAGTGAGAACTTGGTTCGGGGCCCAAAAGGGCCAAGGGGCCTGAGGCTAGGCCTTGGACAGAATGTCTCGTCCAGTTTTCAATTTAACATATTGCAGTGAGGATGAAGGTGATCTTATTTTAGGGTCATAGAACTCAGACCGTATGTGCCTAGTTTAATGTCATATTGTTGGACAAAGAGGGTGAATCATCATGCTTATGGAATACTACTAAGAGACAATGATGATAGAGGACAACTATTGACCAGGTTCTCAACATAGTATCCACCCATGTGTGGCCATAATTTAGGGAAATCAATTGAGCGTCGACTATTGACCATATTCACAACACAGGGCTTGTATCAATTTGTCGCTCGCAATCCTCGAGGATGTTAGCCCGTAATGGTAGGAGGGCCCTTGGGCCGAGCATCCATTCCATTCGGGGGTCCTTTTGGATATATAAGATGATGAAAACCCATATGATGGGGCTCACGAAGCATGGCAGGGATTGTTCTCATAGGAAGAACGATAAATGAAGGGAGGGATGTCTTAAGGGGATATGTGTGGTGTGGTGAAATATCCTGATGTGAATGAGGAAGTGAGTCCATACCGCACTACACAATCCTAAATGAGAACTTGAGCCAGGGGCCTGGAAAGGCCGAGGGACCTGAAGTTGGACCAGGATGGGATGTTCTAACCAGTTTTCAGTTTATTTTCATGCGGGACAAGTGCTGAGTGGTTTTATGTCCTTCAGTTTGGATGGATCACATAGTTTAATGTCCTGTGATATGGACAACTGTGATCTTAGTTTAAGGTCCTAGAGCTCGGACCATTTTGTAGTTTATTGTCATGTGGGATGATAATGATCATTTTAACATCATGATAGAGGACATACAGTTTAACATCATGCAGGATGATATATAGTTTAACGTCATGCGGGACGATGATGTAGTTTATTGTCATGTGGGGTGATAATGAGCAGTTTAACGTCATGACAGACGAAGATGAGCAGTTTAACATCATGTAGGACGATAATGTAGTTTAAAGTCATGAGGGACGATAATGGGAAGTTTAACGTCATGATGGATGAATATAATCAGTTTAACATCCTGCATGATGATGATGCAGTTTAAAGTCATGCATAATAATAATGAGCAGTTTAACATCTTGCAGGATGATGATGCAGTTTAAAGTCATGTAGGATGATAATGAGTAGTTTAACGTCATGACGAACGATGATTCAGTTTAACATCATGTAGGATGATGATGCAATTTAACTTCATGGAGGACGAAGATTTATAGTTTTACGTCATGCAAGATGATGATGCAGTTTAATGTGATGTAGGACGATGATGCATTTTAATGTCATGCAGGATGAAGATGAATAGTTTAATGTCATGCAGGATGATGATGCAGTTTATTGTCATGCAAGATGATAATGATCAGTTTAGCGTCATGATGGACGAAGATGAATAGTTTAACATCATGTAGGATGAGGATGAAGTTTATTGTCATGTAGGACGATAATGATTAATTTAACATCTTGACGGATGAAGATGAACAGTTTAACTTCATGCAGGATGATGATGTATTTTAAAGTCATGCATGATGATAATGAGCAGTTTAACATCATGACGGATTAAGATTAACATTTTAACATCATGTAGGATGATGATGCAGTTTAACGTCATGCAGGACGAAGATGAATAGTTTAACATCATGAAGGACGATGATGCAGTTTAAAGTGATGCAAGATGATAATGAGCATTTTAATGTCATGACGGACAATGATGAAATTTAACTTCATGTAGGATGATGATGAATAGTTTAACGTCACGCAGGATGATGATGTAGTTTATTGTCATGTAGGAAGATAATGATCATTTTAACATCATGAAAGATGAAGATGAATAGTTTAAAATCATGCAATATGATGATGCAGTTTATTGTCATCCAGGATGATAATGATCATTTTAACATCATGAAAAACAAAGATGAATAGTTTAACATCATACAGAATGATGATGCCACACGGATTTTGCTGGTATAGGGATGGTCATCTCTTCCCCATTCTGGTGGGTTAGGATGAGGGGGGAATCTATATGATGGGATTTCCCTAAAATTCCCCAATCATACGCATGGATGTTCTCCGTTCATGAGCTGGGATACCTCATAATGAACCTTTCATGAGCTGGTGTCAAGGCCACAGGGAGGACCTCTGCGGTTGATGCAACATGGTATTTAGGATGACACATAGTGTCGCAAGGGTGGTAGGAATGACAAAATTCGATCAGTCCAGAGGGGCAATGAAGCCAGGATCATTGGTGCAATGGGGCGATGGAACTTAGAAGGCGTGGAATCCTAGAGCGTCAGTATGATAGGGAGATGGAGCCTGGGAGGCCTGGAAGCCTGGATCATCGGTATGATGGGGGTGATAGAGCATGGACGGTGTGGAAGCCTGGAACATCGGTACGACGGGTTGATGGATCCCAGGAGGTGTGGAAGCCTGGAGCATCAGTACGATGGGGGAGATAGATCCCGGAAGGCGTGGAATCCTGGAGCATCGGTACAATGGGGCGATGGAGCCCAGGAGGCATGGAAGCCTGGAGCATTGGTATGATGGGGGCAATGGAGCCCGGAAGGTTTGGAAGCCCGGACATCAGTACAACGGGGCGATGGAGCCAAGAAGGTGTTGGTCGGAGTGGATACTCAAGAGGAGGGTGAATTGAGTTCCAATTAAAATTTTCTGTTAAAAACAATGTTCATTAAAATCCCCCTATTTCAAAAACAGATTAAACTGTAGTGAATTTATACAGATTATAAAGGTTCAATTAGTTTCTCAAAGATTGATTAGTTCTCAGTTAACTTAATCTTATGATTAAATTAACTTTTGAAACTAACTTACTGGTTTATAATATATATAAACACTTGCGAGTTTAACTATCAAAGTAGCTTTGAAGAAAAATTATATTTCAAAGTAATAGCAGCGGAATATGAAATTAATATGTAGTATGGATATAGTATGTAGCTACAAACACAGAGAATTAACCAAGAGGTTCAGTCTCAAGCCGAGACTTAGTCCTCTCAAAAGTTTATATAAAAATGATCCACACCCTGGATCGGGGTTAACAACAGTGAACACACTGTCCAGGTCACAAGACCTCTACCACAGTTCTGCGTGGGGAAAAAAACAACAGCTTAGAGCTGTCCAGGTCTCACACGACCTCTACCACTATCCACAGTGGGAAATGAAGTGTAAAAAGGTTTGCTGAGGATTTACAGATCCTCCAGTGAAAGTACAGGAGTCAGTGTGTGTGTTTAATACAGCAGATAACACACACTGCTCGAAATGTAAAACAGATGTATCACAGAGCAGAGATGTAGAGTTTAGAAATGGCTCTGGTGATTTCAGTGTAGCTCTGGACTCTTTTGTATTTGGTCAGAATTTATTATGAGTCCTCTTCTCGTTTTTTTTTTAGAAGAAGAGTGTCGTATGCTTCAGGTTCAAGGGCAGTGAGATGTAGTCGATGAAGTTCTTCAATGTTCTTTTGTATGCACAGAACTCTTCTTGAGTAGGCTTGATTGTGTATGAGGTTCTGTTCTGCTTGTTTCTTCCTCTTCTTTCTTTCCTCTATGTTCTTTTTGTGTTCTTCCATCCACACCGCCTTTCTTCAGCAGAGTCTTCTTCTTGTATTTATGTCACGTGCTTCGGAAGACAGAAACGGTTTCCTTTCTGCAGGTACGAGGTACGGTTTCCTGACATCCGACAACCTTTATTAATTAATTGACAGAGCATTAAAATATAACTAATATGACCGTTGGTTAGATTAAATAAAGATAAAGATAAAGAAATTCAAACAGTGGTTTATGACTATTGAAGAATCAAGTGATCGGTAGGTCATCAGCATTAGTGAGTAATGATCGGTGACTCAGATAAATCAGCATCGGTGAGTCAGACTGATCAGCTTCGGTCTTTCATCTGATCGGTGAGTCAGTTTGATCAGCATCGATCTGTCATCTGATCGGTGAGTCAGTTTGATCAGCATCGGTCTGTCATTTGATCGGTGAGTCAGTTTGATCCGTATCGGTCTGTCATCTGATCGGTGAGTCAGTTTGATCATCATCGGTCTGTCATTTGATCGGTGAGTCAGTTTGATCTGCATCGGTCTATCATTTGATCGGTGAGTCTGATGATCGGTGAGTCTGATGATCGGTGAGTCTGATGATCGGTGAGTCATTTTGCATCGGTGACTCATTTTTCATCGGTGATACATTTGCATCGGTGAGTCATTTTGCATCGGTGAGTCATTTTTCATCGGTGACTCATTTTGCATCGGTGACTCATTTTATCAGCATCAGTCTGTTGATATAGAATCGGTGCTTCTGATGTCTGTTGATATTGGATCGGTGCGACCGTTGTCCTTTGATATTGGATCGGTGCTTCCGATGTTTGTTGATATTGGATCGGTGCGACCGTTGTCCTTTGATATTGGATCGGTGCTTCCGATGTCTGTTGATATTGGATCGGTGCTTCCGATGTCTGTTGAATCTAGAAGACTTCCAAAATACTTTGTAAGTCAATAAGCATAGACAAAAACATGATAACAGATTCATTAAAAATTGTAATTAAGTTTATGAGAAATCAAACCAGATTAAGCATTAATGATATGTGATGATTTGTGATTATTAAAACATCAATCATAGATATGAAATCAACAATCTTCCAGAGGGCTCAACAATCTTCCAGAGGGCTCAACAATCTCCCCCTTTTTGATAATCACAAATCTTTATCATAAAATATAAATAATATGATATATCATTAATAAAAACATAATGAGAATTAAACCATAAAGAGAATAAATATAAATAAATATATAAATCTCCCCCTTAATTTAAAGTTCTCATATATATTATACAGATTTCTCCCCCTGAGATATATACATCTTTTCTCCCATATATCATTCTTTTTCTTCTCCCATATATCATTCTTTTTCTTCTCCCATTATTCTCCCATATATCATTCTTTTTCTTCTCCCCCTTTGGGATAATCAAAAAGGAGGAAAAACATATAAGTGAAAGTGAAAGTAAAAGCAGTCAGCATAGAGTAGAGAGGAAAAAAAATTGATAACGTACAGAATATTACAAGCATCACATTGTTCACCCTATCACAAACAATACACAACTATTTGTTGGGATACAAAGGGGATTTGCCTTTGTCTTTGGGATCAATAGTGGGTAAGTTTGAAGGCTTGGAGGCAGGATGGACTTGGCGAATCTGAAGTGGTGGTAGGACAACTCGAGCAGGTGTAGGAGTAGGTGCCACAGAGAGTTGTTGTTGAGAAACAGGAGCTGGTTGAGAAGCTTGCTGAGGGACTGGCCTTAAATGAGATAGAGCCTGAGCAACAGATAGCTGATTTGGAGCTACATCAAAGGCACTGAGAGGTTCAGAAGTAGGAACTACTATTGCAGTGGCCTGTGCATTCAAATAGGGCTTCAAAAGATGAATGAAGTCCTGAATGGCTTCTTCTCCATACTTCATAGCTTTTTCAAAATCATCTTTATTCTCCATGAACTGGGCCAAGGAAGGGGTAAAATCTTAAAACTGATGAACTTGAGTTTTGAAGGCCTGAGTGACTGGAGGTAATTTCAGATTCTCTGCCAACACCTTGATGTTTGCATCCATCTCATGCTTTGTATAAATCTTGTAAAAGTAATTATCAAGTTTCTCTTTGATCTCTTGCAGAGCTTTCTTAGCATCTGCTGAATACACTGATGTCATCCTATGACTGTTATCACAGAGTTCTTTCATCTTCCTCAAGGATTCTAAATCAAGAATTTGTCTAACAGCAGCTAACTCATCATGCACAACTTCTCTTAGAGATTCTAGCTCACGGGTAGTGATCTTGGTTACCTTGCCTATACTGGTTGGCCAACTATGTGAGTTAACTCAGCTTTCAACTTCCTCAGGTCAGACTTGTTGAGATGGTCAATCAAATTTCTCAAAACTTCCATCATACCAGAGATGGTTGATCGGAATTCGCTGGATAGAGATACCAAGCCGGTGTGAAGATCCTTCATAGTCTGATTCAAAAAGGCTATATGCCTACCAATAAGTTCACCAGTATTGGCCAGGTCTGGCTTCACAGCATTAGATACTCTTTGTGAGAAAGCTTCCAATGAATTTTCAGAAACTTGTAGAGACACTTGAGTAAGATCATTAGAAATTTCTTCTCTAACTGTGGCTCTCACAGCAGTTAGCAATTCAATCTTAAACTTATGAAGATCAGCTTGAGAGATTCCAGAACCAGGTAAATTAACATTTGTAGGATCAACAGCAGGAACAGACCTTGCTTCTCCTGGGAGGTTCCTCTGCACAACTGCAGTAGATTCTGGCATTGCTTCTTCTTCTTCAGAATAATCTAAGCCCAACACAGCATAACCAGGGTAGTCATCCCAAACAGCAGCACACAGGGTGTATTTTGGTTTCTCATAGCTTGTTGTTCCACTGATTTTTGGTGAATCAACCTTGTCACTGATATGAATTCCTTGTTCTGACTGAGGTGATTCTATTTAATCTTCAGAAAGACCATCCACTGGTCTATTATCACCATCAACAGCAGCCTCAACATCATCAGCATGTCCATCATCACTCTTCTCAGAAGCTTCACTGTGATATTCTTCAGTATCAGAATCTTCTTCATCACCAAGAATAGGTTCTGATTCTGGTAGGGCTAAGGGTGGACTAGAAGGTCCAAATTATATTCTTCTCTTGGGACTAGTAGTGTCAGGATCACTCCTATCATCAGGAGATGACATACTTCCTTCCTCAGTCGCAGCTTCTTCTTGTTCTTGAGCTTTGGTGGCTTCATCCTTTCCTTCTTCTTGCTCATCATCATCAGAATAAACCGGTTCCTCACTTGGTTTCAAGCCAGGGTCTCTCAAATCCTTTGGTCTCTTTCCATGATCTATGGGATTGTAGGCTTCATACAATTTATCTTCATCTGCAACCCAGCACTTCTTCTATGGATTCCAATTGATTTTCATCCTCTTGCAGATCTCTTTGTTGAGACAGAAGGTATGATATGTTTCATCAACTTCATCATCTTTATCAATACATTCTAGATTCTTGAGAATTGTAGATATCATCTTTGAATAAAACAAGGAAGTGGCTTTCTTGGACGGATTTACCATTCCATCTATGTGCACCATCACATATCTACACAAATTGATCTTTTCATGTGTTTTCAGAAGAAACAACAGGAACACATCCTGGTACTTTACAGCAGCAAAATCTTCTCTCCTAGGGCAAAGTTGGTGCTGAATAAACTTGAAAAGAAGTCTACATTCACTATCTAATTCTAAAGCTGTGATTCTCTGTGACTCTCTGTTTCCAGTCAGAAGCTCTAAAGCTAATTCGTAAGAGAAATAATCAGATGTTGGAGGAATATTCCCAGCATAATCCTCATATCGACCTTCATGAGGTACATTCAAGCACTCAGCCCACTGCTTAGATGAGAAGGATATTTTCTTTCCTTTTACCACAGACGACATCCTGGAAGCCTCCACACCATCTAAAGTGATTTCCAGATTCATATAGAACTCATGTACCAGCTTCGGGTAGTCTATTCGAGAGTTGTCAGAAAACCAGTCTATCCATCCTTGCGATTCAAGAACTTGCAGCAACAGTGACTTACTTGACAAAAGTCACGCAGAGCTGACTTCTTTTTCTACAGCAACAATCCGAGTTTCCAGGTTCGGATTTACTAATCATTGAGAGGTACTACTCGACTCGCCTCGAGCACGCTTTGAAGGTACAGGGCTATCCGGTCCTTTGCTCGGTCTCTTTTGCTTATCCATTCGAGGATTTTGGGAAGGCAGGAGTTCGAAGGTTCGAAGTAGAAGGGAAGAGAGGTTGAAAGGTTCGGCGGGAAATGAAAGGTCAAAGGTTTAGGGAAGATAAATAGCCGCGTATCATTTATTTTATCATTTAGGGTTCCCATAAAACGTATAAAAGAAATTTACTAATTAATTTCAATATAATAATAATAAAAGATCGGTATGACAGATCGGTTCCACAGATCAGTTTCACAGATCAGTTTCACAGATCGGTTTCACAGATCAGTTTCACAGATCAGTTTCACAGATCAGTTTCATAGATCGATCATACACAACTCTTGTTTAATAAATTTCATTCTTTCAGAGCATAAAGGCTTTGTGAAGATATCAGCTAATTGATGTTCAGAACTAATAAACTTTAAATAAATATCACCTTTTTGATAATGATTTCTTAGAAAGTGATGTCTGACATCAATGTGCTTAGTTCTAGAGTGAGACACAGGGTTCTTAGATATATTGATTGCACTAGTATTATCACAGTTAATTGAAACATGTTTAAGATCAAATCCATAATCCAATAAAGTGTGTTTCATCCATAGAATTTGTGCACAGCAACTACCAGGAGCTATGTATTCTGCCTCGGCAGTAGACAATGCAACTGAGTTCTGTTTCTTACGACACCATGATACTAGGGATTTTCCAAGCAAATGACATGTTCCAGATGTGCTCTTCCTATCTAACTTACACCCAGCAAATTCATCATCTGAATAGCTAGTTAGGTTAAATTATTGTCCTTTTGGATAAAACAAACCTAAATTTACAGTATACTTAAGATACTTAAAAATCCTTTTAACAGCCAGTAAGTGTGATTCTTTAGGATTAGCTTGAAATCTAGCACACATACATACACTGAACATAATGTCTGGTCGACTAGAAGTAAGATAAAGTAAGCTCCCAATCATACCTCTGTAATTGGTTTGATCCACTGGTTTCCCAGCTTCATCTGTATCCAATTTATAGGTAGTACTCATAGGTGTATCACTTTCCTTAATACTATCCAATCCAAAACGTCTTAAAAGATCCTTTGTATATTTAATTTTATTTAAAATAATTCCATCTTTAGTTTGAAAAATTTGAAAACCAAGAAAATACTTAAGCTCTCCCATTAAGCTCATTTCAAATTCATTTTGCATAATCTTTGAAAAATCAGTACATAAGGAATTTTTAGAAGATCCAAAAATAATATCATCAACATAGATTTGTACTATTAATACATCTTTTGAAATCCTTTTTATAAAAAGAGTGGGATCAGATACTCCTTTTGTAAATCCTTTTGAGATAAGAAAGTTTGAAAGCCTTTCATACCAAGCTCTTGGAGCTTGTTTTAAACCATATAAAGCTTTAGAAAGTTTAAAAACATGATTTGGAAAATGAGGATTTAAAAAACCAGGTGGTTGTTCTATAAAAACATCTTCAACAATAAAACCATTTAGAAATGCACTTTTGACATCCATTTGATATAGCTTGAAATTCAGATGTGATGCATAGGCAAGTAAGATCCTAATAGCCTCTAATCTAGCTACAGGTGCAAAGGTTTCCTCATAGTCAATTCCTTCTTCTTGATTGTAACCTTGTGCAACTAGCCTAGCTTTATTTCTAATGATGTTTCCAGATTCATCAACTTTGTTTCTAAACACCCATTTTGTGCCTATGGTCAAAATGTCCTTAGATCTTTCTACTAATTTCCTAACTTTGTTTCTTTCAAATTGATTTAGTTCTTCTTGCATAGCCATTACCCAAAATTCATCATTGATAGAATCATTGATATTTTTAGGATCTAACTGTGAAAGAAAAGCTTGATGTTCAACCTGATTTCTTAGAGAAGCTCTAGTCTGTGTTCCTCTATCTAGATTTCCTACAACAGCATCTAAAGGATGGTTCTTTAGAGTCCTAGATGGTCTTGAAAAGATAGGGCTAGATATTTCAGATTCATCTACAGATTGAGGTTCAACAGAAGCAGGTTCTGGAGAATTTCCAGAGCTGGATGTTTTAACTATAGGTCCATTGTCTTTATCGTTGAGATTCAAACCAGAGACACTACTAGAAAACTAAACTTTACCAACGGTTTGGAACCGTTGGTATAGGCCTCCAAACTGTTGGTATAGGCTATACCAACGGTTTGGAGAACCGTAGCCAAGTAAGCCGTTGGGATAGGTCTATACCAACGGTTTTCCGAAAACCGTTGGTATAGACCTATACCAACGGTTTTGGGAACCATTGGTATAGTTAATATGAAATCTATACCAACGGTAATGGAACCGTTGGTATATAAATTCCAAAAATAAAACATCCTCTGGGATTTGATCCCAGGACCCCTCGTTTATAATCGAACGACTTAACCACTAAGCTAACATCACTTTTGTAAACATAATTTCATAAATATATATATGTATTATCATAATTATATTAAATTTTGATTTATATAATGTTCTCGGTTAGTGGATCTGGAAAAAGTAAAGAACCTATCCCAACGGTTTTCAAAACCGTTGGGATAGGTTCTGGTTGGGTTATGCTTTTTCCCAACGGTTCTCCCAAACTGTTGGGAAAGGGGGGGGGGGTATTTCCCAACGGTTTGGGAGAACCGTTGGGAAAGGGGTGTTTTGAGGCCCCTTTCCCAACGGTTCTCCCAAACCGTTGGGAAAGACCCCCCTTTCCCAACGGTTTGGGAGAACCGTTGGGAAAGGGTGTATATAAGTGTTGGGAAAGATCTGATTTCCAGTAGTGAGAGATCATCTTCAAGAGAGATTTTGGGTTCATGTGGATCAGTTTCATCAAATTTGATGTGAACAGATTCTTCCACACATTTGGTTCTTTTATTGAAAACTCTATAGGCTTTACTCGAGATAGAGTAACCTAGGAAAATTCCTTCATCACTCTTGGATGCAAATTTGTCAAGATTGTCTTCAGTATTGAGAATGAAGACTTTGCAGCCAAAATCGTTGAATTAGTTAACCTTAGGTTTCCTATGGTTCCACAACTCATAAATGGTCCTCTTAAGAACTGGTCTGATCAAGATTCTATTAATGACATAACAAGCTGTATTTACAGCTTCGGCCCAAAAGTAAATAGGCGGTTCATATTCATTGAGCAATATCTAGATATTTCTTGCAGGGTTCTATTCCTTATCTCTACTACACCATTTTGTTGGGGTGTCCTAGGGGCAGAGAAATTGTGACTATAGCCATTGTGTGAGCAGTAAGAATCAAACTCATGATTTTCAAACTCACGACCATGATCACTTCTCAGGGTCTTAATCTTGAGTCCACTAAGATTTTCTACAGACTTGGAGTATTTAACAAAGTAAGAACAAGCTTCACTTTTGTGAGCTAGAAAATATACCCAAGTATATCTAGAAAAGTCATCTACAAGAACATAGACATAGTGCTTCCCATTCAAACTAGAAACTCTAGAAGGTCCAAATAAATCCATGTGAACCAACTCGAGAGGTTGAGAAGTTGACACTTCTTTCTTTGATTTAAAAGAAACTTTATGTTGCTTTCCTTTTTGACAGGGATTACAAACTTTGTCTGCTGGAAATTCAAGTTTGGGTAAGTCTCTAACTAAGTTCTTCCTACAAAGTTTTCTAAGAGAGTGCACATTGCAGTGTCCTAATATTCTGTGCCAAAGCCAAGACTCTTTATGAAAATCATTTAAACAAGGAATATTCTGCTTAGCTAAAGAATCTAAATCGACAGCATAAACATTTTCATTTCTTAAAGCAGAAAATACTAAAACATTTTTTGAGTTAAAAACATTGCAAAAATATTTTTTAAATTTCACATAAAAACCATCATCACACAACTGAGAAATGCTTAACAAGTTATATTTAAGTCCATCGACAAATAAAACTTCAGAAACCAAGATTGAATCAGTGTTACCAATCTGGCCTAAGCCGATGATTTTTCCTTTTGAATTATCACCAAAAGTGAAAAATCCTCCATCAACTTTTACTAAGCTTTTGAAACATGAAAAGTCTCGTGACATATGTCTTGAACATCCACTGTCTAAGTACCATATCTTCTTGTGACAGCTCTTCAAGCAGGTCTCCTACAAAACAGATTTAGATGGAAGATGATTTTGGTACCCAGATCTTCTTGGGTCCAGACATGTTAGCCAATGATACTTTAGGTATCCATATTTGTCTAATGGGTATCATATAATTTGTAGAATTAACATTCTTTGAAAGATAAACCTTATTAGATCCATAACTATGAATATAACTGGTTGAGGCATATGAAGTTCTAGAATTAACTATCTTCTGTCCAGATTTAGGAATGAATCTAGTTTTGGCAAATTTTCTTTGTCCAGGTTGGTATCCTATACCAGTAGTATATCTAGGTGCAACTTGCTTTCCTAGAATTTGTGTTAGAGTATTCTTTCCATTTGTGAACTTCTCTAAGTCTTTTCTGAGTTGCTCATTAGATAATTTTAGTTCAGTATTCTATTTAAGCAATTGATCATTCTTTTCTACTTCTATATCTAGATCAGATTTATGCTTAACACTTAAAGCATACTGTTTATTTAAACCTTTATATTTATCTTTAAGCTCATTATAGGTTTCTTCAAGCATATCACAATATTCAAACAGTTCTGATTTAGACATGTTATCACATTCAGAATCATCTCCAGAATAATATGAATTTAAAGTATGAGTTTTTGATGTTACCTCAGAAGTGTTTGTTATGAAACACATGTTGGCTCGATTACTTTTAGAGTCTGAAGATTCAGCTTCACTTGTGCTGTCTTCTGAAGCACTCCAAGTAGCCTTCATGGCTTTCTTGTACTTATTATCCTTGTATTCATACTTCTTTCTGTATTTCAGCTTTGGACAGTCTGCTTTTATGTGTCCTTTTCTTTTGCATTCATAACAGACAACTTCATCTGATTTATCATACTTCTTCCAATCCTTTTTCCAGTGTCCTTTGTTATCATACTTGCCTTTTTAGTTTGAATTTCTGAAAAACTTCTTCTTCCTATAGAATTTCTTAAATCTTCTAGAAATGTGAGCCATCTCAGCATCACTTTCAGAATCATTCTCACTTTCCTCACTACTTGAACTTTCATTGATAGCTTGAGGCTTTTCCTTATCCTTATTCTTTGAGGTTGTTGTCTTGAAGGCAATAGACTTCCTTTTAGGTTCATCATCTTCTTCTTTGTTTACCTTGAGTTCTTCTTCATACATCATCAACTTACCAATTAGTTCCTTGACAGGAAGTTCTCCAATGTCACACGATTCTCTAATGGAGACAGAGGTTCCTCTCCATCTTTCAGGTATACATCTCAAAATTCTCATGATTTGTTCCTTTGCTGGAACATCCTTTCCCAGAGAAGTCATTGTGTTGACAATTTCATTGAACCTGAGATACATATCAGAAATGGGTTCATCAGGCTTCATTTTAAAATTATCATACTTAATAGTATAGGTATTCAATCTCATCTCCTTAACATTAGTTGTTCCTTCATGAGAAACAGCTAAGGTATCCCAAATTTCATATGCAGTTTTACATGCAGAAATTCTATTAAATTCCTCATCTCCTAGAGCACAGTACAAGGCATTCATAGCTTTACAATTATTATTGTAAGTAGTCTTTGTAGGTTCATCCCAAGTAGATCTATCAGTAGTGGGAATTTTGTATTCAGCTTCAATATCATTCCAAATATCAAAACTCATGCTTTCTAGATGAATTTTCATTTTAAGTTTCCACTGAGCATAGTTGTTTCCATTAAAGAAAAGTGGCCGGTTAGTAGCAGCACCCTCAAGTCTATTATCCATGATATCACAAAAAGAGTTTTAAAGAGATAAAAATTTAGAACTATCAGAAATTTTAAGAACTTTACAATACAACTAAAATCACAGTTGAAAAACAGAGTACTTTAGAAAATATTTTCCAACCTCTGATACCAAATGTTGGTCGGAGTGGATACTCAAGAGGGGGTTGAATTGAGTTCCAATTAAAATTTTCTGTTAAAAACAATGTTCATTAAAATCCCCCTATTTCAAAAACAGATTAAACTGTAGTGAATTTATACAGATTATAAAGGTTCAATTAGTTTCTCAAAGATTGATTAGTTCTCAGTTAACTTAATCTTATGATTAAATTAACTTTTGAAACTAACTTATTGGTTTATAATATATATAAACACTTGCGAGTTTAACTATCAAAGTAGCTTGGAAGACAAATTATATTTGAAAGTAATAGCAGTGGAATATGAAATTAATATGTAGTATGGATATAGTATGTAGCTAAAAACACAGAGAATTAACCAAGAGGTTCAGTCTCAAGCCGAGACTTAGTCCTCTCAAAAGTTTATATAAAAATGATCCACACCCTGGATTGGGGTTAACAACAGTGAACACACTGTCCAGGTCACAAGACCTCTACCACAGTTCTGTGTGGGGAAACAAACAACAGCTTAGAGCTGTCCAGGTCTCACACGACCTCTACCACTATCCACAGTGGGAAATGAAGTGTAAAAAGGTTTGATGAGGATTTACAGATCCTCCAGTGAAATTACAGGAGTCAGTGTGTGTGTTTAATACAGCAGATAACACACACTGCTCGAAATGTAAAACAGATGTATCACAGAGCAGAGATGTAGAGTTCAGAAATGGCTCTGGTGATTTCAGTGTAGCTCTGGACTCTTTTGTATTTGGTCAGAATTTATTCTGAGTCCTCTTCTTGTTTTTGTTTGAGAAGAAGAGTGTCGTATGCTTCAGGTTCAAGGGCAGTGAGATGTAGTCGATGAAGTTCTTCAATGTTCTTTTGTATGCACAGAACTCTTCTTGAGTAGGCTTGATTGTGTATGAGGTTCTGTTCTGCTTGTTTCTTCCTCTTATTTCTTTCCTCTATGTTCTTCTTGTGTTCTTCCGTCCACACCGCCTTTCTTCAACAGAGTCTTCTTCTTGTATTTATGTCACGTGCTTCGGAAGACAGAAACAGTTTCCTTTCCGCAGGTACGAGGTACGGTTTCCTGACATCCGACAACCTTTATTAATTAATTGACAGAGCATTAAAATATACCTAATATGACCGTTGGTTATATTAAATAAAAATAAAGATAAAGAAATTCAAACAGTGGTTTATGACTATTGAAGAATCAAGTGATCGGTAGGTCATCAGCATTAGTGAGTAATGATCGGTGACTCAGATAAATCAGCATCGGTGAGTCAGACTGATCAGCATCGGTCTGTCATCTAATCTGTGAGTCAGTTTGATCAGCATAGGTCTGTCATCTGATCGGTGAGTCAGTTTGATCAGCATCGGTCTGTCATTTGATCGGTGAGTCAGTTTGATCCACATCGTTCTGTCATCTGATCGGTGAGTCAGTTTGATCAGCATCAGTCTGTCATTTGATCGGTGAGTCAGTTTGATCCGCATCGGTCTGTCATTTGATCGGTGAGTCTGATGATCGGTGAGTCATTTTGCATCGGTGACTCATTTTTCATCGGTGAGACATTTGCATCGGTGAGTCATTTTTCATCGGTGAGTCATTTTGCATCGGTGACTCATTTTGCATCGGTGACTCATTTTATCAGCATCAGTCTGTTGATATAGAATCGGTGCTTCCGATGTCTGTTGATATTGGATCGGTGCGACCGTTGTCCTTTGATATTGGATTGGTGCTTCCGATGTCTGTTGATATTGGATCGGTGCGACCGTTGTCCTTTGATATTGGATCGGTGCTTCCGATGTCTGTTGATATTGGATCGGTGCTTCTGATGTCTGTTGAATCCAGAAGACTTCCAAAATACTTTGTAAGTCAATAAGCATAGACAAAAACATGATAACAGATTCATTAACAATTGTAATTAAGTTTATGAGAAATCAAACCAGATTAAGCATTAATGATATGTGATGATTTGTGATTATTAAAACATCAATCATAGATATGAAATCAACAATCTTCCAGAGGGCTCAACAATCTTCCAGAGGGCTCAACAGAAGGCATAGAAGCCTGGACATCAGTACGATGGGGTAATGGAGCCTGGAAGGTGTGGAAGCCTAGATGTCGGTACGATGGGGCAATGTATCCTAGAAGGGGTGGAATCCTGGAGTGTCAGTACGATGGGGGCGATGGAGCTCGGAAGGCGTGGAAGCCTGGACGTCGATATGATGGGGCGATGGAGTCCAGAAGTCACAGAAGCCTAGATGTTGGTACGACGAGTCTATGGATCTTGGAAGGTGTGGAAGCATGAAAGTCAGTACGACGGGGCGATGGAGCCTGGAGGCATGGAAGCCTGGAGCATTGGTACAATGGGGGTGATAGAGCCCATAAGGCATGGAAGAGTGGATGTTGGTACGATTGGGCGATGGAGCCCAAAAGGCGTGGAAGCATAGACATTGATACGATGGGGGTGATGGAGCC
The DNA here is from genome assembly GCA_963277665.1 of Viscum album. Classification (NCBI taxonomy): domain Eukaryota; kingdom Viridiplantae; phylum Streptophyta; class Magnoliopsida; order Santalales; family Viscaceae; genus Viscum; species Viscum album. Next base: position 877,584,681 of record OY728148.1, on the reverse strand, counting down.
CAGAAGGCATGGAAGCCTGGACGTCGTTACGATGGGGCGATGGAACCTGGAAGGCGTGGAAGCTTGGACATTGATATGATGGGGACGATGGTGCCCATAAGGCATGGAAGCCTAGACATCGGTACGACGGGGCGATGGAGCTCAGAAGGCGCAGAATCCTGTAGAGTCATCCCACAAGGCATGGAAACCTTATTGATGCAAAGGGAATACCTCCATGATGGTTGATGTTGGGGATGGGGAGAACCTCCGTGCAGAATGGTAGTTGTGCAGGGAGCACCTCTACAGTGGCTTTTGGAACTGTTGGAGATGCACCAGTGGAGTGGGGGTGGTTTTCTCTTATGTAGTCCATGAGGGTGGCAATGTCAGAAAGGAGCTAATGGAGTCGGTGGAGGATTCCCCCAGAACAGCCTCTTAAGGCGACAGAGTCAGCGAGGAGCCGATGGAGTCGGGGGAGGAAACCCCATCTACAGCCTCTTGAGGTGGCGGGGTCGGCGAGGAGCTGATGGAGTCATGGTAGGATTCCCCCTGTGTGTCCCCTTCAGGCTGTGGAGTCGGCGTGGAGTCGATGTAGTAAGGGGTGGATGCCACCAGTATGGCCTCTTAAGCTGGTGGAGTCGGCGAGGAGCCAATGGAGTTGGGGAAGATGCCCCTTGCGCGGCTTCTTAAGGCGGCGGAGTTGGCGAGGAGCCGATAAAGCCGGGGTCAGATGCCCCCTGCGCGGCCTCTTAAGGTAGCTGAGTAGGTGAGGAGCTGATTGATTCAGGTGGCGGATTCCACCTATGCGGCCTCTTATGGTGGCGGAGTCAGCAAAGAGCCGATAGAGTTGGGGACGGATGCCCCCTACGCTGCCTCTTAAGGTGGCGGGGTTAGCGAGGAGCCAATGGAGTCGAGGGTGGATTCCCATTGCGTGGCCTCTTAAGGCGGTGGAGTCAGTGAGGAGTCGATGGAGTCGGGGGGAAGATTCCCCATGCACATCCTCTTAAGGCGGCAGCGGTGGTGAGGAGCCGATGGAGTCGGGGGCGGATTCCCCCTCCGTGACATCTTAAGGTGGAGGAGTCAGCGAGGAGCCAATGGAGTCGGGTGGCAGATGCCACCTGTGTGGCCTCTTAAGGCGGCGGGGTCGGTGAGGAGCTGATGGAGTCAGGGGAGGATTCCCCCTGCATGGCCTCTTGAGACGGAGGGGTCGGTGATGAGCCGATGGAGTCGGGTGTGGATTCCCCCTGTTCGGCCTCTTAAGGCGGCGGGGCCAGCGAGGAGCTGATGGAGTCGGGTGTCGGATGCCACCTGCGTGGTCTCTTAAGGCGGCGAGTTTTACAAGGTTCCAATGGATTCGGGGCGGATTCCCCATGCGTGGCCTCTTGACGTGGTGGGGTCAATGAAGAGCCGATGGAGTCGGGGGAAGATGCCACCTACGCAGCCTCTTCAGGTGGCAGAGTCAGCGAGGAGCTGAGGGAGTTGAGGGCGGATACCCCAAAGGTGGCCTCTTCAGGTGACAAAGTCAGTGAGGAGCCGATGGAGTCGGGGAGGATGCCCCCTATGCAGCCTCTTAAGGCAGTGGAGTCGGTGAGGAGCCGATGGAGTCGGGTGGAGGATGACACCTTCGCGGCCTCTTAAGATGGCAGAGTCAGCGAGGAGCTGATGGAGTCGGGGGCGGATGCCCCCAGTGTAGCCTCTTAAGGCAGTAGAGTCAGTGAGGAGCTGATGGATTCGGGGGCAGATGTCCCCTGCATGTCCTCTTAAGGCGGTAGAGTCGGCGATGAGCCGATGGAGTCGGGTGGTGGATGCCACATGCGCATCCTCTTAAGGCGGCAGAGTCGGCAAGGAGCCAATGGAGTCAGGGTCAGATTCCCCCTACGCGGCATCTTAAGGAAGCGAGGTCGGCGAGGAGGCGATGGAGTCGGGGGTGGATTCCCCCTACGCGGTGGCATCGACAATGAGCTGATGAAGTTGGGGGGCGTATTCCCCCTATGTGGCCTCTTAAGGTGGTGAAGTCCGCAAGGAGCCGATGGAGTTGGGGGTGGATTCCCCCTGCGTGGCCTCTTAAGGCGGTGGGGTTGGTGAGGAGCTGATAGAGTCAGGGGCGGATTCCCCCTATGCGGCCTCTTAAGGCGGTGGAGTCGGCGAGGAGCCAATGGAGTCAAAGGCAGATTCCCCTTGTGCGGCCTCTTAAGGCGGTTGGGTCGACGAGGAGCCGATGGAGTCGGTTGGGGGATGCCGCCTATGCAGCCTCTTAAGGTAGCAGAGTCGGAAAGAGCTGATCCAGTTAGGGGAAGATGCCCCCTTCGCGGCCTCTTATGGCAGCAAGGTCGGTGAAGAGCCGATGGAGTCAGGGGCGGATTCCCCTAGCGTGGCCTCTTAAGGCGACAGTGTCGGTGAGGAGCAGATGGAGTCTGGGGCGGATGACCCCTACGTAGCCTCTTATGGCGGAAAAGTTGGCGAGGAGCCGATAGATCGTAGTCTTCACACACCTGATGTTACTCATCCTCTAAAATATGAAAGAGAGGGGATTCACATGGGTGATTCCTTAATTTTCCCGACACATTTGGTCTACTTGATTTTGAAGGAGAAGAGCTTCACGTCGGGTTCACCATTTCTGTTTCCGATGCTTTCTTCGGGGCATGCACATCCATCTGTGGAGGATGCGTTGTTTTTTCATGGAATTCCCACTTTCCAAATATGGTCAGCATCCATTCCTTATTTAGAAACGTTTTCTCCTTGATCGAAAATGGATGATGGGATGTCGGTTCTTCCTTCCATGGATTCATCCTCGGAACTCGTCACCTAGTCCGGGTCTCCCTTAAAGATTAGGTCATGGTTCGTGAATCTCATTCCCAGTACCATATCTTTGTGGTCACTAGTTAATTACACTACTTCTGTTAGGACATTCCATGGGGTCTTGACATGGTATCAACCTTCGGTCGGAGTAGACGGTAACATCAGGCATGTCTGGGCATATCTGGATGCATGGACATTGGGGAACCTGTATACTTCCTCATAATAGGGTATCTCAAGGGCATAGAACCCGAGACATTCTGCATTAGTCACGGGGTATTATATGCCGAAGGCATGTCTTGGAGGTTTCCCTCATCTTCCCATGTTTATCATAGGGTAGTCCATGAGTTTAACATCTTGCGAAGACAGATACGCTAAAGGCATGTCTTCTGAGGTTTTCCTCAGGCATCTCATGTTTAACACGAGGTAGGTCATGAGTATAAAATCTTGCAGAGATGGAATGAGGGTGATCAGAATGTCCCATATAGATGGATCATATTGGTACATCCCTAAGAGGTAACACCTGGAAGGTTTACTGGGTGGATGGATCAGAACACTCGATAAGAGAAGACCCAAGATGGTGTGTCCCATAAAGGGCAGATGTCAAACCGTGAAGGCTGATCTGGACACCACTGAGGGCGGATCAGAGAGCATGCACCCCAGAATGGGGGAACACCAAGGTTTACCATTGACTAGGATTGAACCTCATGGAGGTTTCCTACGTACCCTATGTAAACAATAGGGATCAAAAACCACGTAGTTAGAAGGGGTGATGAATCAGGTTGTACACAAAGGACAACAACCCGGATACACGTTGGGGCTTATGCGTGAATTGCGGCCCAAATATTTCTAGGAGAAGCGAGTAGGTGGATGCCATGATCCTGTCGAGATGTGCCGGCCTGGGTGAAAATCAGGATGAATGATGGAGAGTTGAATGGAGTGGAGGGGGAATGAGATGGGACCGTGGTGAATGTGATGGTAGTGTTGGTCTTGAGCCTTGAAGAGACTTCCTATGTATCCTTGTGGTAGGTAATCAAAGTCCGTGTAGTTAGGTGGGACGATGGGACACCTGAGTAGGTGGCCCATGAAAATGGATGCATGGATGGGACCCAGAGAAAATAGAACCTCCGGGTTGGGGCATGATCTTCTCGGAACACATGGGATCGAGGGATAGATCAGGATGAGACATGGGTACTGGGCTTGAACCTCATGAAGGTTTCCTACATATCCCGATGGTAGGGAATCAAATTCCACATAGTTAATCTAATGACGGCTTACCATATATTGGGGACATAAATGGCTTACCGCTGAATGAGATTGAAAATAGCTTGCCACTGAATTTGGGAACAATGACTTACCGCTGATTGAGGTCCACAGTTTAACATCATGTAGGATGGGGGTGAACCGACGTGAAAGAGGACCTGGGGCCTAGATAGATGGTGGTCTTGAACCTCGTGGAGGCTTCCTACGTACCTTTCCTTGGCGAGGATCAAAGTCCATGTAGTTCGGTGGTGTGGGAACCGACGTTAATGGGGTCGGAACAACTGGGTGTTGGGCGTGAACCTCAAGGAGGCTTCCTACGAACCTTTCCTTGGCAAGGATCAAAGACCATGTAGTTCAGGTGGGGGAATTGGTGCACTGACGTGAAAGTGGTCGGGAAAAATGGTTATTGTGATTGAATCTCAGGGAGGCTTCCTATGTACCTTGACTTGGAAAAGATCAAAGTCCACATAGTTTGGGATGATGTTGTGGGGATTACACTCTAGGTGGAAAATAGTGGATGTCAGGAACAATGCTGACTACTCTAAGCCCACGTGAGCCGTGCTCGATGGAAGAAACAAGAGGCTGCAAGGACCTGAAAATCAAAGCGCAAAGGTGCGTCCATGAAGGGAGGTGAATGGGTCTTATGAAAGGAAGCTTCTTGGGTGACTCTATGAAGTGGAAATGGTGAATGGAGCTTACGCAAGGAAGCTGCCTAGGTGCCGCTATAGAGCGGCAATGGTGGATGGGGCTTACGTGAGGATGTTGCCCGGGTGCTGCTATGGAGAGGCAATGGTGGATGGGTCTTACGCAAAGAAGTTTCTCGGGTGCTGCTATGGAGCGGAAATGGTGCATGGGGCTTACGCAAGGAAGCTTCCTAGGTGCCGCCATAGAGCGGAAATGGTGGATGGGGCTTATGAAAGGAAGATTCACGGGTGATACTATGGAGCGGCAATGGTGGATGGGGCTTACACAACGAATCTGCTCGGGAGCCTCTATAGAGTGGAAATGGTGGATGTGGCTTACGTGAGGATGCTGCCTAGGTGCTTCTATAGAGAGGCAATGGTGAATGGGGCTTATGCAAGGATGCTGCCCAGGTGCCGCTATGGAGCGGCAATGGTGGATGGGGCTTACACTAGGAAGCTGCCCGGGTGCCGCTATGGAGCGGAAATGGTGGATGGGGCTTAGGCGAGGATGTTGCCCCGATGCCACTATAGAGCAGCAATGGTGGATGGGGCTTATGCAAGGAAGCTTCTCGGGTGCTACTATGGAGTAGTAATGGTGGATGGGGCTTACACAAGGAAGCTACCTGGGAGCCGCTATGGAGCGGCAATGGTGGATGGGGCTTATGCGAGGAAGTTGCCCAGGTGCCGCTATGGTGCGGCAATGGTGAATGGGGCTTACGTGAGGATGATGCCTAGGTTTCTCTATGGAGTGGAAATTATAGAGACCCAAAGCTTGACATACATGGAAATCAGATTACTTTTGCATAATACTTAATACATAATGAAAACAGACACACAAGGACCATAATAGTTTAGTGTCTTTGGAAACTCAGAAAATAATCTTCTAATCCTGGTGAAAGATCTTCAACATCTCCCATAAAGATCTTCCCCTATTGTTTTCTTACCTGAAACCTCTCTTTAAATCCTGGGGAAAAGAAAAAATATAAAGGGTGAGCTCAAATGCTCAGTAAGTGTAAGCATAGAGAACATAAAACAATCCATAAACATTTGAATGCAAAAACTTGAACATAAAATATAAACATCAAAATCATGAGTAACGACATAAATCTTGGAAGTACACAAGGCATAGATCATAAAGGAATATTAATCATGATAAACTATCATGGTAATAAAACATGTAATTGTGGAATCCATTAAGCACATGTTATGATTTCCATAGTAGCCAAGGCATTGCTTCCAAGACCATCTTAGTGGAAAAAGTCTCATTCTGAATCGAGTTCACTCCTCGTTCTAGTCCTGTAATACTGAACTGGATTAACTTACCATTCCATACATGTATATCTCATGAGATATAAATATTTACATAATTCATTGGAGGGAGATACAGGTCCCACCCATCTCATAATGAAATCATTCTTACTTATGCCAGAATATAAACATAAATCATTCATCATAACCCAAAGGATAAAAATGGGTTTTATAAACATCATCCCATCATAACACAATCCATATAAAACAAATGGATATCGTTTCATCATAATAAAAGTGAAACCATGTAAATCATAGAGACATTATACTTGAAACATACACATATGAAATAATGTCATCTTACATGGAAAATGGTTTTGATAAAACACTTGAAATGAATTCTTGAGGAAAATATCCTTTCTTCTTCAAAATCATTTTCTTTTCACAAAATTCCATGAAATTTTAAAAGAAAAGTATTTTGTTGAAAATATTTATAAAATCTTATAGAGTAAGCTTCATGAAAATGAGGCGTTATGAAATGGTAAAAATCCGTTCATGCCATATAAGTTAAAAATTACATTCTTCTCGTACTTTTGTCGGAAAAGTCAAAAAGTACCTCGTATGGTAAACAAAAGAAATATTCCTTCCATACAATGTGGTAAAAGTAAAAAAAAAGGGGTAATAATGACTTTAAACATACATGGAAGAAAAGTAAACATTTTATGAAAACATTTTGAGAACATGTGGACATGGATAATAAACATAACCCCAGTAAATACTTACGAATAAACAATCTCGGATAAGAATGAGATTTGAATAATTATCCCTTACCTTATGTCTGATATGCTTCGTATGTATCTGAACCTCCTGTATAATGATTTAAATAATGTCATTGACTTATTACAAAATCATATTCATTGTTATGATATCATATATGGTTTACTTATGACTTTATGTTACTTGTTCTTTTGTAAATTCGATGTAAAAGTAGCGATTTGGGTAAAATCGTTTCATTTATTGTACGTGTTTCGACTTGTTGTTCTTGATATTATTACTTATATCCTGATTTACTTAATTCCATAATATAAAACATAATTTATATATAATATATATTCAGCATATACATATATATATATGTAAAGTGTGTCACCTGACTGTTGTGTTGATCTTGTTCATGCGAATTATCGTGGTGAGGTTTATTCTCATCTTTGTAAAGTGTCTCCGTGATGGCTTGTAATGTACTTTAATTTTATTTTATTTGATTTCCTCAGGAGCAGGCTCGCCTGTCTCCTAGCTTTCTTGGTAGTACGTACGTACGCACGAGCGATGATATCATTCCCATGATTGTGGAATTGTATTGAAGTGTATGTATAATATTTCAGAATCAATTTCAATTTAAAATAATCACATATAGTTATTTATTTAAACCATTATACCCATCCAAGTAAGGTGGTGGTCGAAAACAGATTACACCACGGCGTGGAGACGGTATTCGATACGTACGCACGCGCGGTGATTTCGTTTTCCGTAGGATGGATAGAAGGTGAAATAATGTTGTTTCATATATATAATAACATATAAGTATATAAGTAATACTAATGTTATTACGTTATAATGAGACAACTAAAGAAGAAGAAGTTTAAGAAGAATGAAACTTGAGAGAATTGGAAGAAGAGATTACCTCTTCTTCGACACACCTCCTTTAAGCCTTCTCTTAAGGAAGTAGAGTCAGTCTTTTGAAAATACCAAAACCTCCAGAATGTTTCTAGGGAAGTGGAGAAGAGAAATGGTCAGGGGTTGACCGAGCTTCAAGGCTCAAAAGGGTGTTAAGAGAAGAGGGAAGGGGTGCCCTTTTTATAGGGGAGGAGAGGGGCACCTTTGGAAAAACTTAAATATTGTTTCATAATAAAGTCATATTCGGTTTATAATTGGTCCAAATTGATTTATTTGTAAGATAAGGTGGGTATGGGTAGAAATCCTCTCATCCAATAGAATTTAGACAAGTTTAGGTTTCTATTTTAACCTCATCATTTAGATTTAACTTTAAGTTAAATAATTTTACTTTTACCGTGTCTTCTTGTTTTCTTACACTATAAGGTTAATAAACTTACTATAAAAAGACAAACGAACCCCAAGTTGTTTATTATTAATATATATAACATTATCTAAGTCATTTGGACGAACCTTATATTTTTAGGAATAAAATAACAATTAATAATATAATATTTGTTTTAAAAACTATTTTATGTCAATTTTGACACAATTTGGTAATTGATTTTTGTGAAAATCATAACAGAATGATTAGTTCGAAAAAAGTTAATTAAATCAATAATAACATGTCATATTAACCTAAAAAATTAGTTTAATTCATAAAAAGTCTCAAATTACATTTATTTGGGTATTTATAACATCAATGATGTCAATATTTCATTAATAAGATAATTACTGCATCATCATTGTGTCATAAATAAATTAAATTATTTAATGTCTAAAGATTATAAATAAAATACCATTATGTAGGAAATATTTTTATCTTTCTAATTAATATTTATAGTCGAATTTATCTTATGTATAACCCTATATTAAAAATGTTTTAGTTATTTAACTTTGATTTTAACTATTTTAACTATTCTTTAAATAAAATAATATTAAATGTCCTAATCTAATCCAAGTGGACCTAAATGGTCATATTTTATTCCTAAGGTTTTTTTTGGTCGAATTACAATTATCCAATAGAATTAGGACATGTTTTAGGGTAATAATAATATCATTTTTACCCTTAATTACCCTATTTACTTTTAACTGTGGTAAATAAAAGTAAAAAGTTACTATTCACCAAAAATTATTTTCATCTCATTGAACCACATTTTAGTCCTTGATATTAATTTTTTCTCTCGGAATTTTGAAATTCCACTCACAGAAGTGGTAAAATTAAGTTTTATGTGAATTTCCAAATTCTCGTAGGAGGTGGGTAAAAGACGATGAAATGTTCAATAAAATTTTTATATATCTAAAATTATTATAAAATGACTCCAATGAATTAAATTTAACTTATATAGGTATTATGTATCAATTTTTACATAAAATAAATTTAAATAAAAAGTCGGTTTTTAAATAGTAACCCAGTGTTTTCACTATTCATCAAAAATTGAAAGTTTTAAGAAAAATACCAAAAATTCACCCTAGGCTAATTTCGATATTCCGAATCCAAAAATGAATTCCATTTTGAAAGATAAAATTTAAAAAAATTTAAAAAGTGGGTATTACTATTCATAACGGCTAGTTTTAATAATATTTTAATAGCATATCGTTATTTAGTGAAACTCGGTATTGCGTACGACGCAAGCTATCGAGGAAAGTCGCGATTGCGTGTAATGAAAGCCAAGTCAGGGATGTATGTAGTGCAAGATCCTTTTGGGGTAGTGTACAACACAAGACATCAATAAAATTAAAAAGAATATTTTTCATAAAATCTCAGGGTGTTACATTCTACCCCCCTTAAAATGAATTTCACCCTTGAAATTCGTCGGGGTTATAAATGGTTTACTACTCAAAATTTTCTTTAATAAAAACCCACATCGTAAAAAGGAATACCAAAAAAAATCTTTAAAAACTAAAGTATGAAATGTAACGGTTACCCAAATTAACTAATCACTGGGTTTCCACATAGGAGAACATAGGTGAAAATATGGATATGGAGGAGAAATCTAACCATCATGTTCTGATGGAGAGTGGTAGAGAACATAGCTATGAAAAATCCAATAATCACAAATCCATAGATTTGTGATGATCTAAGGTACCATATGATTCATCGGATATAAGGTCACTAGGACAACTTTTTTGGTTTTCAAGATTATTTCCCTAAAGTTGAAGAAATTGGAATTAGAAGAAATACTTTCTTTATTTTGGTACAGTCTCATCATTGGTCATTCTTTGGAAAATTTCCACTTCATATCTTAAAGAAATGAAGTTGAATTTGTCATTCGTGAAGTGTTAATAGATCATGTGATAGAATGATGGGTCATTCCATCTGTCTTAAACAAAAGATTAGAAAAAGTTATCAAAAATACATAAGTCCATGTATAGTGAGATTAATCATATATGGTTCCTAAAATGGACTTATACTTCATATATCATACAGGTTAATATAATAAAACTGGTTTCTACTAAACAGGGACTTCTTGTAGGCCAGTGGTAGGCGGTAAAGGCATGTCTCCCTTCAGTTGTGGGTTCGATTCCCACAGCCTTGTCTGACGCAATGGGTTGTCGCCCGTCCTACAGGTTGTCCTTTTTCTAAAACTACATTATTATAACATTCCATAAATAATATCAAAAAAAAATTCTACCCTTAAAAAATTCTATATGATGTCCAACTTAATCCATTCCAACCTTTAAGCTTATCGAAAATACTTCTGTCCAATCTCATAGTGTAAAGAAAATGATTACTTGAGAGGTCACATAACAAGTACGTGAATACCATCATTTATCCCCCATATATCATACGATATATCTTGTTGGTCACATTCCAAACATTCAAAGGCCTTAATCATGTATTCTCTTGAAAAATGAATACCCATTGAACCTTAGTGAAAACATGAATGCAGTTAAAATTTAACACTTTCCACATACCAAAATCCTCAAAATTCTATATACTCAAACCATGATATCACTTAGTCCTTATATCAATCATGAGCTCATGAATACTATCAAACAATTTATTTTCTCCTTATCCCTTCATTATTTCCATATCATCGGCTTTCCAAAATATTTTAATCACTTTTCATGGTTACCAGTACCATATTCTTATAGAAAACCACAATGGACCAATACACCGATATTTCAAAATTCAACGATACTATAAATGAGATTCCATGATACTATTTTGAAATCCCATTACATAAACACTTAATCATTACACAACATCATTGTCATACTTAACATCACAAATAGTGATCGCATGTGACTTCCATTTATCCTTTTCCTTAATAGGTTTCTCACGTTGATCATCATTAACCCTTGGATTAGGGAGTTGATTATCATAATGCCCTATTTCCTTTCACTTGAAGCATTGAAGTGTTGGTGGTGCGTTCTCTGTAGTATTTTCTTTATACACATAATTATAAACCCTTTTTCCATTACTTCGATACTCCGCTGCACGATGACCTTCTTTTCCACACTTAAAACATTTTCTAGTACCTTTAAGACAATCTCCACCATGAATCTTTCCACACTTTGCACATAAAGAAACATTTATCTTCTTTTCACCATTATTCTAAGATTTCTCCTTGAACTCCATCATTAATTTCTTTTCAGAACCATGAGATGGATATGTTACACCAACTTCCAGTTCTACCTTGATAGCACAACCCACAATTTATTCATAGCTACTGAAGTCTCTTATAGCTAATGCCCTTCGAAGACTTGGTTTTAAACCACTAAAAAATCAATCAACTTTACTTTCAGGTTGGATGATAAAGCCAGATGTGTACCTTGCAAGTCTTGTAAAATCCGCTTCGTATATACCAATAGATTCGTCATCCTTCTTCTTAAGCTCAAGAAACTCTTTTTCCATCTTTGTTCGAAGAATACGAGGGAAGTACTTACTGAAAAATAAGTTCTTGAACTCGTCCCATTCCATGGATTCAATTTCATCTTGGGGCCTTGTATTCTTAATTAGAGTCCACCACTGGTCTGCTTCACCTTCTAAATGGTAAACAGCTAAAATGACTTTTTCATGTTCTGAACAGCGAAGTATTGAAAATATCTTTTCAATGGTACTGATCCATTGTTCAGAAACAAGTGGATCAGAAGACCCATTGAAATACGGTGGACGTTTCCTCATGAAGGACTCAATAGAATATTTTTCCCTTCTCTGATCATTTGGAAATCCAGAATGATTCATAGCTTGTGTAGGTATAGCAATAAGATTTTTCACTGCATCTCCCATCACATTTGGTTGCTCGGGAGGACAATCATTGCATTGTCCATTACATTGATCAACACGGTTCCTTCGGGTTCCAGCCATCGTCTAAAACCCAAAATGAACAGTGTGAGAGGAAAAAATCATGCTATGAAAACAACATAATAAAGGGGGAGTACCTTAAATATCTAACATATTAGGTTTAATTCTAATATTTTTACCATAATTATAGGACTATATTCTATACTTATACTTAACCTTAGGGGCATCCCTAGACATACCTTAGAAATATCTCTAGGGATATCACTAAAGTTTTCACATCCTAGTTTACAAAAGTTAACTAAACCTTTCCTCTGATACCAACTGTAGATACCCAAATCTTGACGTACATGGACATTACATTACTTTTGCGAAATACTTAATACATAAAGAAAACATACACACAAGGACCGTAATAGTTTAGTGTCTTTGGAAACTCGGAAAATAATCTTCTAATCATGGTGAAAGATCTTCAACATCTCCCATAAAGATCTTCCCCTTTTGTTTTCTTACCTAAAACCTTTCTTTAAATCCTGGGGAAAAGAAAACATATATAGGGTGAGCTCAAATGCTCAGTAAGGGTAATCATAGAGAACATAAAACAGTCTATAAACATTTGAATGAAAAAACTTGAACATAAAATCTAAACATCAAAATCATGAGCAACGACATAAATCTTGGAAGTACAAAATGCATAGATCATAAAGGAACATTAATCATGATAAACTAGCATGGTAATAAAACATTTAATTATGGAATCCATTAATCACATGTTATGGTTTCCATAGTATCCAAGGCATTGCTGCCAAGACCATCTTAGTGGACAAAGTCTCATTCTGAATCAAGTTCACTCCTCGTTGCAGTCTTGTAATACGGAACCAGATTAACTTACCATTCCAGCCATGTCTATCTCATGAGATATAAATTTTTACCCAATTCATTAGAGGGATATATAGGTCCCACCCATCTCATAATTAAATCATTCTTACTTGTGCCACAATATAAACATAAATCATTCATCATAACCCAAAGGATAAAAATGGGTTTCATAAACATCATCCAATCATAACATAATCCATATAAACAAATGGATTTCGTTTCATCATAAGAAAAGTGAAACCATGTAAATAATAGAGACATTATACTTGAAACATACACATATGAAATAATGTCATCTTAGATGGAAAATGGTTACGATAAAACACTTGAAATGAATTCTTGAGGAAAATATCCTTTCTTCTTCAAATTCATTTTATTTTCACAAAATTCCATGCAATTTTAAAAGAAAAGTATTTTGTTGAAAATAGTCATAAAATCTTGTTGAGTAAGCTTCATGAAAGTGAGGCGTTATGAAACTGTAAAAATCCGTTCACGCCGTATAAGTTGAAAATAACATTCTTCTCGTACTTTTGTCAGAAAAGTCAAAAAGTACCTTGTATGGTAAACAAAAGAAATATTCATTCCATACTATGTGGTAAAAGTAAAAAAAAGGGGTAAGAATGACTTTAAACATACATGGAAGAAAATTAAACATTTTATAAAAACATTTTGAGAACATATGGACATGGATAATAAACATAACCCCAGTAAATACTTACGAATAAACAATCTCAGATAAGAATGAGATTGGAATAATTATCCCTTACCTTATGTCTGATATGCTTCGTATGTATCCAAACCTCCTGTATAATGATTTAAATAATGTCATTGAATTATTAAAAAATCATATTCATTTTTATGATATCATATATGGTTTACTTATGACTTTATATTACCCGTTCTTTTGTAAATTCGATGTAAAATTAGCGATTTGGGTAAAATCATTTCATTTATTGTATGTGTTTCGACTAGTTGTTCTTGATATTATTACTTATATACTGATTTAATTAATTCCATAATGTAAAAAAATTTATATATAATATATATTCAGCATATACATATATATATGATAGATCGATAAATGGAATAAAATACACCGTTCATGGAGACGGTAGGCCGTACGTACGCATGAACGCTGTTTTCGTTTCCTTATTGAATTGAATGGAATTAAGTAGATGAAATACATATATATATATATACATAAATCCAGTATCATTATTATGTCATATATTTCATTATTATTCATTATATATACTTTATAATCATTCCTGAATGGTTAACATGTAGAATGAATCTCATCGCGTCGTGGAGACGGTAGTACGTACGTACGCACGAGCGATGATATCATTCCCATGATCGTGGAATTGTATTGAAGTGTATGTATAATATTTTAGAATCAATATCACTTTACAATAATCATATATAGTTATTTATTTACACCATTATACCCATCCAAGTAAGGTGGTGGTCGAAAACAGATTACACCACGGCTTGGAGACGGTATTTCGTACGTACGCACGCGTGGTGATTTCATTTTCCATAGGATGGATAGAAGGTGAAATAATGTTGTTTAATATATATAATAACATATCAGTATATAAGTAATACTGATGTTATTACTTTATAATGAGACAACTAAAGAAGAAGAAGTAGAATAAGAAAGAAACTTGAGAGAATCGGAAGAAGAGATTACCTCTTCTTCGACGCACCTCCTTTAAGCCTTCTCTTAAGAAAGTAGAGTTGGTCTTTTGAGAAGACCAGAACCTCCAGAATGTTTCTAGGGAAGTTGAGAAGAGAAATGGTCTGGGTTTGGCTGAGCTTCAAGTCTCAAAAGGGTGTGAATAGAAGAGGAAAGGGGTGCCCTTTTTATAGGGGAGGAGAGGGGCACCTTTGGAAAAACTTAAAATATTATTTTATAATAAATTCATATTCGGTTTATAATAGATGAAAATTGATTTATTTAGAAGATAAGGTGGGTATGGGTCGAAATTCTCTCATCCAATATAATTTAGAAAAGTTTAGGTTTCTATTTTAACCTCATCATTTAGATTTAACTTTAAGTTAAATAATTTTACTTTTACCGTGTCTTCTTGTTTTCTTACACTATAAGGTTAATAAACTTACTATAAAAAGACAAAATAACTCCCAAGTTGTTTATTATTAATATATATAAGCTTATATAAGTCATTTGGCTGAACCTTATATTTTTAGTAATAAAATAAAAGTAACCCAGTGTTTTCACTATTCATCAAAAATTGAAAGTTTTAAGAAAAATACCAAAAAATTCACCCTAGGATAATTTCAATATTTTGAATCCAAAAATGAAGTCCATTTTGAATGATAAAATTTACAAAATTTCAAAAAGTGGGTATTACTATTCATAACGGCTAGTTTTAATAATATTTTAATAGCATATCGTTGTTTAGTGAAACTCGGTATTGCGTACGATGCAAGCTATCGTGGAAGGTCGAGATTGTGTGTAATGTAAGCCAAGTTAGGGATGCGTGTAGTGCAAGCTCCTTTTAGTGTAGCGTAAAACACAAGACATCAATAAAATTAAAAAGAATATTTTTCATAAAATCTCGGGGTGTTACAGAAATGGTGGATGGGGCTTACGCAAAGAAGTTACTCGGGTACTACTATGGAGTAGAAATGGTGGATGTGGCTTACACGAGGATGCTGCCCAGGTGCTGCTATGGAGGGACAATGGTGGATGGGGCTTATTCAAGTAAGTTGCATGGGTGCTGCTATGGATCAGCAATGTTGGATGGGTCTTATGTAAGAAAGCTTCTTGGGTGCCTCTATTGAGTGGAAATTGTGGATGGGGCTTACGCAAGGAAGTTGTCCGGGTGCTGCTATGGAGCGGTAATGGTGGATGGGGATTACGCAAGGAAGCTGCCCGA
This sequence comes from Viscum album, assembly GCA_963277665.1. Lineage (NCBI taxonomy): Eukaryota > Viridiplantae > Streptophyta > Magnoliopsida > Santalales > Viscaceae > Viscum > Viscum album. The sequence goes on along the minus strand of OY728148.1, from coordinate 877,568,974 downwards.
GATCTGCTATGGAGCGGCAATGGTTGAAGGGGATTATGCAAGGATGCTACCCAGGTGCCGCTATGGAGCGACAATGGTGAATGGGGCTTATGCAAGGATGATGCCCAGGTGTCGCTATGGAGCAGAAATGGTGGATGGGGCTTACGCATGGAAGCTGATCGGGTGCCGCTATGGAGTGGAAATGGTGGATGGGGATTACGTGAGGATTTTTCCTAGGAGCCACTATGGAGCGGCAATGGTGGATGGGGCTTATGCAAGGAAGTTACCCGGGTGCCGCTATGGAGCGGTAATGGTGGATGGGGCTTACGTGGGGATGCTTCCCCAATGCCGCTATAGAGCGGCAATGGTGGATGGGGCTTACGCAAGGAAGCTGCCCGGGTGCCGCTATGGAGCATCAATGGTGGGTGGATGGGGCTTATGCATGGAAGCTGCTCGGGTGCTGCTATGGAGCAGCAATGGTGAATGGGGCTTACACAAGGAAGCTGCCCGGGTGCCACTAGGGAGCGGCGATGGTGGATGGGGCTTACGCAAGGAAGCTTCCTGTAATGCCTTCCTCATGTCTGGCCATGAGGGCATCCCAACCCACTGGTGGGTTGAGTCCTTCACCTATGTGCTAATTCACAAGAGGGATAATGCCAAGGGTGTTTGAATTAGTCCGAACAAAGGAAGATGAAAAGTGTGAATCACATGCCCAACATTCAGAATGCAATGAGGGTGGTGTTGTGATGGAGGATAACTGTTGATTGTGTTCTAAAGACAACATTTGTATCGTATTATCCTGAAATGGGGACAAACAAATGATGGTCGACTATTGACCATGTTCGAAACACAAGACCTGGCTCCAAGTGTCGTCCAAAGTCTTCCGGGGCATTGGCTCAGGATGGTAAGTGAGTCGATGCGGCATAGGACCAGGCTGTTAGGGGGTCCCTTCCTACATGGAAGGGGATGAAGATCCGAATGAAGGACACGAAAAGCGTCAGGTGGAGTGATGGATTGTTTGAACAGATTCCAACGCTCTTGAAATTATGCCTCTGTAATAATGGCATTAGGCATCTTATGCTTGGAGCATAAGGCATCTCTTGTTTGGATCAAGAGGAATTATATGTTTGGAAAATAGGGTGTACTACATTTTATAGTCATGTATAGAGGATTGTTCGCATATTATGCTTGGATCATAAGGCATCTCCCGTATCGATCAAGAGGCATCCTATGTTTGGCACCTAGGGTGTACTACAGTTTATAGTCATGTAGAGAGGACTATTAGGCATAAGGTTCCTATAAATGGGTGTTGTTGGGACTTACACAACGGAGGCCCTTTCTGGTTCAACCTGGCATAGGAGCCAAGTGATGGAGTTTGGATGAGTTAAATGAGGAATGGTTTGACTCAAGGCACTCAAGGGAATTGATGATGAGAATCTCAACTCACGGCATGGGAAACAAACCAAGAGGAATATATTGACTCGAGGTGTTTAATGGTGTGCAGAGGTGTATCTCAAATCATGGTATTCCATAGGTGGAAGCTGGGTGGGCATAAGGGCACAATGGAAAATGCCAACATCCCGACCTGAAAAGTTCGCAGTGCGACTCTCCATTTTTCATGGGGGTTAGTGACGGTTGTGAAGGGACCAGCCCAGAGGGCTGGGACCATAGCCCAGCACTGACCTCGAGCGGGGGTGCAGAGGCACACACCTTCGGTATGAACTAGCAGGCACAGGCCTGGGCCCTGTGGCGCATAAGATGTCCTACGCACAGGATGGTCTGCACGCAAGATCGTACTGTGCGGCATACATGCGCATAAGATTCAGCGCCTTGGTACTGTTACGTGCAATATGGAAGTCCTGCACACAAGAAGGAAGTCTTGTGTGCAATAATGATGTCTTACGCGCAAGATTGGACATTTTGCGTGCACGTGTGGAATCATGCACGCAAAATTTGAGGTTTTGCATGCAAGCGTGGAATCTTCCACGCACATGACTTGGGCAAAAAAATTTCCAGGAGAGGATCAAATCATTATGGGCCTGAAGCGGACCCATGGGGGACCTGTCAGGCAAGATCTCACATGAAGGATTCCATTCTTCTATGTAGGCGCGGAAGAGGCAGTCATACACATAGTAGAGCGATGGCTGACCTCTGGAGATCTCTCTCAAGGGTTGGGGGCTGCACTTTTATTTATCGATGAACTCGAGAGCGGTTGTGCGAAAGATTCTGTGCGCACAAGCTATTTTCCGCACGAGGGGTGCCTGTAAACTTCCGCGCATGCAAGTTGTTTTCCACACGAGGGGTGCGCATAAACTTCCACGTGCGCAAGTCGTTTTCCGTGTGGCCTATAGTGGGTGCGCAAACAAAGGGTGTTTGATATTGCCTTTGGCATGGAAGAATCTTGTGCACAGATTCTCCCCTTGCACGCACCTCTCATTACTTGTGCACCCCTTCCTTGGATGTTTTTTCTGGTAGCTTGGGCGGAAGATGACCTCTCATTGGTCGCGTATAAGGTTTGCGTGACATGTTGCACGCAAGATTTTATTGTTGCACGCAATATTCTATACTTGCGTGAAAAACAACCATTCTTGCATGCAATATTTTACTTCTTACACACAAAACTTTCATTCTTGCACACAAAACCATACCTTTCCCCAAAATCGTCTCGGACGGCCATTTCCAGCAGCCTGACTTTGAGCGACCATAACTTTTGATCCGTAACTCCGTTTGGGCTCCACGACTAGTCAAATCAAAGCTTACGGAATGAGATATGCTCTGGGATCATATATGGAAGCATTCGGTGAATTACATGGATGTGTTTTCCGGTGCCAACAATATTGCTCTAACAAATTAATTAGAGGTGTATATAATTATAGTCCAAACCATATGAAAATAAAAACTATACATATATGTGGCACAATAACATAAAAATATTAATATTTTCTTCATAGATTAATTAACACATGTGAGAGAAACATGTTTCATGAAAAAATCCATAAAACATAATCATATAAAATCCATGGCATGAAGGTGTGTGGTTTTATTAGCACATATCCTCAGTGAAGCATAAGAAACATAAAAGTTTGTTGATACATATGAAAAACACCTTTATAAAATCATTATAAATATATGTTGAAAAATAATAAGAAATATTATTTTCTTTTTATAGTGTTTAAAAAATAAATAATTCACAAAATAATGAAAATATGATGTTTTGTAAAAAACCTAAATAATAATGAAAATTAAGATTAGTAATGAATAATTTACATAATCTTTGTAAAGTAAAATCAAATTTTAAATGTTAAAAAGAATTATTTTCATGTCGTTAAAAAAAATTCAAAAATAATTCTTTTGTAAAAAAATTTAAAAAATAATAATTTTTAAATTTTTTTAAGGAAAGTAAAAGATATTTGAAAATAGAGTTAAATAATCCTTTAAATAAATATAATAATTTTATTTAAATGGTAAAAATAATATGGACATGGTTGAAAAAATAATTGAGTAAAAGAATTCCTAACTTTTATGGAAATGATTTAAAATGAAACCCTTTGAGGATTTTAAAATTAAAACCCATTGGATATAAATATCATGATAATGAACATAAAATAACATGAGTATAAATATATTTATTAAATATTATTTCATGGTTTCATTATTTACACCATATAAATGAAAATTAGTGTATAATATGAAACAAGTCTCAATAAAGAGAAATTGATAAGAAAACCCCTACCTTAGAATTACGCTTGGTTGGACATGCTCTAACCTCCAGTATAATAAATTTATATTTATTATAAATATAAATAAGAACCATATTAATATTAATATTAATATATACAATTATATTGTATTTAATTATTTCTCATATAATAATAATTCTTTTTTAAAATTAATATTTTTGTGCTAACTATTTTGTTTTTCATGCATGTTCTAATTCAGCAATTATGGTTCTTGCACCTTGGTCAAGGTTTCATCGTTTACATAATATTAATAATGTTTTATAGTATTTTTTAGATTTATTTATATAGTACCCTATTCATTTCATTTAACTTGTGTTGAATATTATCATGGAAGGAATACAAATATCATTTTTTAAGAAAAATTGATTCCATAAAAATAATTAATTTTATTAGTTAATAAAAAAATGTAAATAAAAATTTTATAATCCTTAATACATATTAAAATTTATTAATTTTTCATAATATTATGATTATCTAGAATTACATAATCATGTATGATATAAACATTATATTATCATTCATGTGTGAGGTAAAACCGACCCAAACAAGAACATGTTATAGTGACTGAATGAGTAAGAAAATGTTATTTCATATGGATAATTACCCTTGAAATAAATATTAATGATCTAAAAACATTTAATTAAATTTATAGATCATATTTAAGTACATTAAGTTCAAATTTATATATATATAAACTTCAACAATAATATATCTCTTACATTGAGATCTTGAATCTTCTATTGAAAGACCTCTTGGAAAAGAGATGCTTAGGACTTATTCTTGGGACCAGAGGTTACCAAACATGATATTGGATTATGAGTTAGATAATTTAGTTTGTGTTTAAAGATAAATTTTAAGTACTAGTGTGGTTTTTGGTGTTGATAGGAGAGATCATTTCATAGGTGAGAGGGGTGGAACTTTCATAAATACTGATAACATTAAAAAGAAATTATTCGTAATGGAAAGCAGAAAAATGTCATACATATTTAAATTATGAGATATTATATTCAATAATTCTTTCTTCTAATAAATTATAGATTATGTTTTTTGGATATTTTTTTCCTTATCACATAGTTTTAACAAATTTATCTTATTTTAACATTCACTATGGTGACTAACTTTTACCCAGGTAAGTTATTTTTATGACTAAAAATAAAATCAAATATGTCAAAAAAATTGATTATTATAATTAAAAATATGAAATCCCTTTTAACCAGGTACATTTTTTATAGGAAATAAAATTTATTATTAAAATTAACACACATAACGTATAAAACTCATTTTAAAAAAAGTATTTTAATCATAAAAAATGAATTTACTATTATTTATTTCAATATAATAGTCATTAAATGAATATTAATTTTTTATTACTTACATAATAAACATATTTTAATAAAATAAATCATCCATTGGGATTAATTTAATTTATTAATATAAAAATACATTGTTCATATAAAAACAGTTTTCTGAAAAATATCTCTTTTTACCATTAAATGATTTTACCTTCATTTATATAAAATTGATAAACATTTTATGAATGATTATTAATTTATTTATATTTATAAATAATAAATTTAAACAAATATAATACTTTATACAATATCTATTTATCTTTAAATTTATGTTTTCAAACAAATCATTTTTGTTAAGCCTTGAATATTTAAATTAGTACTCCTTATAGTTACTTTATTTTTTCATTGACGTTACTAATTTACTTTTCAAATAATTATTTTAATTTCATCACTAAATTTTATTTATATAATTTCATAAAATTATTATATTTTAAAAAAATTAATTCATAAAAAAGTTCCGTTTAATCAATTATTCTTCCTATGTGAATTATAATATTTTAATTATAAAAGAATCATTTCTTTTTATAATTATGCCTTCTCTACATATCTTGTAACATGTTTATTTTTTAAATTTATACTAAATTATTCACTTTATTTAGTGTCATATGCATCACGATCTATTGAACAAATTGAATTCATTCTAAAGGGAAATAAATATTAAAACCATGGGGCTTTACAATAAAAAATATGAGGAGTGTTACAGTAACAATATCAGTTTCCTATGAGAATGAATTTTTCTACTCTTTGAATTTAATACACATTTAATATGAATTAGTCTTATTAAAACTCATTTTAATTAAATTAGGTTTTATAGTGGTTCAATTAATCAACATTTAATTTTTTTTTGTAATGAAATGTTGATTTTGGAATAAAATTGAAAAAATAAAATTCCTTCTTTAACAGAGCATCATATTTAGAGATGGATGGTGTCATCAAGTTAGAAACAATGGATTCCCTAGTGATAAAAATTCTAAAAAAAATCTTCTAGTGTTTTATTATTTTTTGGTTGTGATGATATTTTAATTAAATATTAAAATATATTGGGTTGGAAATTAAATTTTCATTAAGACAAGCATGGTAGAATAGAACCATAGTTTATAGGGACCTAATATGATAAATCTCTAGGTAATTATTAAGAACAATAGACTTATAATTCAATGGTAGGATGCAAGAGAAGAAAAAATAGGGCGCTTTAGAAAAAAAATCACCATTCAATGCTAGATAATTTACCACTTCAATCCCCCCATTCCTTGTATGAAGGATTAAGTCCCCCAGGGAAACCATTCTTTTATATTCACAAATCAAATAAATGATGGCCTCATATTCCAGCATGATTTTTTGAATGAACATAATGAAAAGGGATGAAAATAATTCAATCAAAAATAGTGGTATACCTATTATTTTACAAATATCTAGACCAGTATACAATTCTCTCATTTCAACCTTGAGTGGAAATACCTCTCCATAATATGAACTAAATGGAAGGATAAAATCTCTATATCCATTATGAATAGATTCATCACCTTGATTAATATCATTCAATTAGATTTCATCAATTTAATAATATCACATAATTTAAGAGAATCTATTAGACTCAATTCCCTAGTACCTTATAGATCGTTGTATTGTGAACATCATTTTTATCACCATTAGTACCTATAAAGAAGATAAGACATTTCACCCATAGATGATATAATAGTTATCACAAAAAAAAACTGAGATCATATTTATTTTTAGACTATGAGGTTTGGATGTTTAGAAATATTCCTAGAGTCGTTTAAAGTGGCCCAAATGGTATAGAAACCTATAATGAATGTTATATTCTAAACCTATCATATATTTGAAAAAACAACCTCATTAGTAATCTAATATGGAAGAAAGCTCTCAAAAGATCCATGGTTTATGGACATAGTAAATAAAACTCTAAGAAATAACTAGATGGACCACACACAATAACCTCCTAAGAATAAATGATTAACTAACGCGGGATGTGTGTGAAAGAAATAGTGGTAATAAAAATTCAGTTGAACACCTATGTAATAAAGGGATCTATATGTGGGGAGCACATCATGTCACACACATGAAACCAAAAAAAAATTGTGGGTATATAATTCTTCCAAGGATCAGAGCACCATTCATATTTCTCCTAATATACAAGAGCATGGATAATATTGCAACAATCCTTCATATTAAATAGGCTTAACTATGTTAGGGTGATGAATCATCATTCGAACTCTTCGTCTAATATAATTACATTTAATAAGTCCTTTTGATTATCATTTATTAATAAATTCATGAGAGGTATAAATTTCATGGACTCTTTGGAGGTCATTTATAGAGATAGGATGTAAGGGAAGTAAATATGGTCGCCCAAACAATTATATTTCTAAAAAAGTACCTCCCACTTATCTATAACCCACTATGAGTGACCAAGAGGTGTACAAACATTCCCTTGAAGATTACACTAGATTGGAAAGGCCACTAAGATCAGATATTGATTAGTTTCAGAACACTTACCATATTTTTAATGCTATAATGAGTCTATAAAGAGATTACCTAAATAAATTCCTAGATCATATTGGCCTATATGTATTCAATGGTCTCTTAAAGAATCATTATTATGATACCTCCTTTATCAAGATGGGTCTTTAAGATCTTATATCATTTTTCATGACACCTACCATCCAAATTATAATCCCAAATTTTGGCATTAATTTTATTTTCAATAATATTGATAATTCATTTTGATGCATAGATAATCAAAAGTATATTCATGGGATAGATGAAAGGATATTATTAACCAGCGTCAATAAACCTCCAATTAATACTAGATAACTCTTTAAATTTTTAATGTGACATGTGAGCCTATAGGTCAACTACAAAAATGGTAAAGTACGATTCTAACTATATATAGAAAGGTCTATAAGTAATCAATGGGAAATTATCTCCTTTAGAAACTAAATTTGTCCTAAATCTATTTACCATGATTACATGAGAACATGTTAGAAATATAAACATTGCTTTTATATTGATTAACCAGTTTCCCAATAATTTTTCAATATTGGTTAAAAATATCCTTGAACCCCATGATGGAACAACTATTTCATTATGAAAAAAAAAATCATGTAATCTATAAAAGTAAATTCTTATTGATATATATATTTCATTAAAAGGAAATATGGGGTTTATGTTAATCACCTACTAAATAATTCTACTGATAAAGTCTTGTACAAAACAAATATAAGTGAGAGATATAGGATCATCTTTACATGGACCACTAGGGCCTTTGAAAATTCTAATCCTCCTTCACAAAAGTGAAACCATGAACCAAAAATTCAAAAATAAAATAAAAATATATGTCCCATAACAACTGAAAGGACCTAAAATGGAGCATGACTTGGATAATGAATCTCTATTTTAATCTTTCAATGTACTTTTCTATCACGACCCCCTCCCCACAAAGTGTACCCTTCCTGGGCCGGAAATGTGAGAAGATAGATAATGACCCCCGAGTCCCGCCTCCAGTAGGCCCCGAGTTGGCGACTAGCATCGAGGGTATAATAAACACACAAATGGGAGGCATTACCCTCTAAGAGAACACATGCAGAAGAGAGAGATAAGATAGACACCAACCAACTCCAACTCAGAACTGAAATATAAAAGGAACCCAAGTATATATATGAAATTCCATGCAAAAGTACGACAACTGAAAGGGAAAACTAAAAGTACCCAAAAGAAAGTAAAACGGTAGCGACCACAAGCCCGAACAGCTCCTCCAACCACAAGCTCGTAGTAACCAGCTTGATCTCCAACCTGCTCCAAGTGACCTGAAAAATAGTTTATATATATACATAGGGTAATTATAACAATATACTCAGTAGGATCCTCCCCAAGACTCTCGTGTAAAAGTAAAGAAAGAATGCTAAAGCCCAGTGAACAAAAAGTGAAACTAACTCATCACCTAAACAGGTATACTAAGTTCCGAACCTCACCATGGCTACTCTCACCAAGTAACACATACAAGAATATAGCATATAGTAAATATTATCAAGGGTACCCCGCTACTACTTCCCCATTGGTTTTCTGCTTTTCCCCCAATGACATACGTCATGTGCATCTCTCTCCAAAGGCTTGCCCGCAGACACCTGGGCTAAGCTCCACAATCTTCACCTCGTGCACCACAAAGGCTTGCTCGCAGACACCTAAGCGAAGCACCACACCATCCTCACAACCAAAAGTAACCAGGTAATTTCTGGGAGCCACCACATCCCGCATAACATGTAGCATACATCGGGTATTATACCTCAAGCCATTATAGCCCATACACCGAGTAGGGATCCTCAAGACATCACAGCCTATACACGTTACACCTATAGTAGTCCATAGGATACTATATCCAGAATATATTTGTGTGAAATAACCACAAGCCATTACATCCCTCTACACACATATATGGGAAAACTAACCGGTGCGCCTGTTGGCACATGTATCTACCAAGAGAAGAGAGTGGGGCCAAAGGGGGTAGTCAGCCATTCGACCTCCCATCAAAATGTTGGGGGAAACACCCCCTAGGGATCAGAATCCCTAGTGTGTCAGTTGCCCTTACCAAAAGGATAGAGTAGCGTATAGAAACACAAAAATTACAGAATATATATATAACTCACATCCACACTATGGGCATTACCTAGTCTTAGATACAACTGCTGCTAACGTCTCTCAGACTCCAGGCTGCTACTTCTAAGACTAGGTATCATATAAGCACACAAACATTTGAAGAGATTTATTTGATTACTCCATTCTCATTTTATCAGTTTCACTATACGTTAATTAATTCTTTAAACATTAATTAACCATGAACAATTCCACATTAAACTGAATTGGCATCACATTCAAAAAAACAACTGCTCCTTTTAAGATTCACATCACCTTTAAATTCCAGTATCTCCCTACCCATGGATTATCACCATTTAATCAAACTTTCATTACATAATTACATTCCCATAATCCCAGGCATTCTAGAAAATCATCTTATGCTACTAAACACAAAGGAGGCTCAACACGGTGAGTAGATATACTATCCGTCGAGTCTTTTCCACCTATAGAAAGAGCATAGACCCATTCCCCCTCGAGAGGCTAAACATGGAAAGCACATGGCATACCCCGTGCATATTCACCTCCTTCGGAATAAGGTTAAGCAAGACCATCTACCTTGAGTAGTGGGGAAAAGCAAAGCAGATAAACATTCAAAGAATCCAAAAGCATCCAGAAACCACATCTATCCCATTCCATCACTCCTGGTGTCCTCCTCGACACCCACATGCATAAACTGATGCATCTCGCCACTCTAGGTGTCATCTGATGCCACAACCACAAGGCCTCCATAACTCCGCATATCACAACACCCCTCCAGGGTCACATCATAGCACAAGCAGCAGGAAAACAACAATCACAACCATGGGCTCTTGGCCCTTTAACAAACAAGAGGATAACTCAGAACCCTTTTAGAAATTATCAAACAAGCGATTCTTTAATCTATATTGAATTAACAGATTCAATCCGTAGGTTCCAATTTCGGAAAAACTAATCAGTAAGCTATCACAAAGATTTAACATGCTTACTATGCCAATTCGATTATCATCAAATTAGAACAACTACAACAATGGCAACAACCAGATTCATTCGCATGCCTCTTTATCCTTATCCAATTAATTATCAATTAATTCTGGCTTTACATTCTTTATCAATTTCCATCAAGAATGGAAAACTAATCAAAGTAAGCATAGATATCACTCTATCTAGCAAAACATGAGGCAAACTGTTATCACAGTACAAAGAAACAACATGCGATCAAACCAATTCTTTAAATCCGGTTAAAGTATTTAATTAGGTCAATTACATTATGATCCAAAGGGCTAAATCATGCTAACTCAATGATTTCAATAAAAAACTAGAGAATCCATGAATCCCCTACCTCGAAGAGTTCTTAACGTCCTTTATCTACACAACGGGTCACAATCCTTCTCTCGCGACAACTGCATCCACCAGAGGATGCCACAGTATGACAACACCAACCAAACCCCAAGAACACCCATTATAAGCATGGATATTAAATGCTATAATATGGAAAGCATAATAGGAGAAGATTAACCCCAAAAGAACGATGATACAACATACCTTATATGGAAGATTGATCGACACAGATCGGTTGCATCAAAACAGAGGAGAACCAATCCTAGGAGTAAAGTTTGATTGTGAAACTCCTACTTGAAGGATTTAAAGGTTCTAGCATCTCATAGATGAGAACAAAGGGAAAGAACAAGGGAGAATGAAATCTGGTTCCTTTTTGAAGATTTAACGAGGCGACGGTTTAAGATCTGGTTAATTCTCCATTAAAAACGGATCACATTAACCCAGGTGGTTTGACCAAGTAAATACATCCTGACCTTAGGAATAATTAATATAGGATTTATGGCATTTGAATCGGCCTTAAGAGTCCTTAAAATAAGGCTTTAAATGTATTTTATGTCAAAGGAAAAGTCAAAGGGGAGAAACTGTAGGAAGCTGGAAACACTGTTCACATACTCAAGATTTGGCAAAGGAAAGAAAAGGTCACCATTAGACCTCACCGTTCTGGAAACACTATTCAAGTCTACTGTTAGAAGGTCACTGTTAGAAGGTTACCGTTCTGGAAACATTATTCTTGTCTACCGTTATAAGGTCACTGTTAGAACCTCACCGTTCTGGAAACACTGTTCAAGTCTACTGTTATAAGGTCACCGTTAGAAGGTTACTGTTCTAGAAACACTGTTCAAGTCTACCGTTATAAGGTCACTGTTAGAACCTCACCGTTATGGAAACACTGTTCAAGTATACCATTATAAGGTCACCGTTAGAAGGTTACCGTTCTGGAAAAACTGTTCAAGTCTACCGTTTTAAGGTCACCATTAGAAGGTTACCATTCTGGAAACACTGTTCAAGTCTACCGTTATAAGGTCACCATTAGAAGGTTAGCGTTCTGGAAACACTGTTCAAGTCTACCATTATAAGGTCACTGTTATAACCTCGCAGTTCTGGAAACACTGTTCAAGTCTACCGTTATAAGTCCACCGATAGAACCTCACCGATAGAAACACTATTCACTGAGCCTCATCGATAGAAACATTGTTCACCTACCGATACTGTTCATAAAACTGGAAACACTGTTCACAGAACTGAAAATTTGGAAATGTGTTGGGGATAAGTCACCTTGACCTCCCGGAACACCTCAAACACCACATTTTCACAAAGTAATAGACCGGAGAGGTCCGGGACATTACATCAGATACCTCTCAAAACATTCTCGTCCTCGAGAATTCAAAACCAACCTAGAGAGAAAAAAAAGAAACGGGGCCTGAACAACCACCCATCGAGATACTTCTCAAAAGAGAGAAATCCCCAAAAAGGAACAAAAGAAGTTCATAAATAAAACATGAAAGGTATAACCACAAAGGAAACATCATTACATGAAAGGAGTTAAACATTAAACAACTCTGGGTACTGAGCACGTATCTGTGACTCACGCTCCCAAGTACTCTCCTCCATGCCACCGTGTCGCCACAAGACACGAACTAAGGGGATAAAACACCCATGCAACACCTTCTCCTTGAGGTCTGGGATCTCCACAGGTCGCTCCTCGAAGGTTGCATCATCATCAATATCGATCTCTCCCCAATCGATAACATGAGATTCATCATGAAGATAACAACGGAGTTGTGATACATGGAAAACATCATGTATTCGACTCATCTAAGGGGGAAGTGCTACTCGATACACCATAGCTCCAACATGAGCTAACACCTCAAAAGGCCCAACAAACCGGGGAGAAAGCTTACTTCCATGACCAAACCTTTGCTGCCCACGACGGGGAGTCACCTTCAAAAACACATGATCCCCAACATTAAACTCTAAGGGTCTCCTTCTTTGATCATCATACGATTTCTGACGATCTTGCGTTGTCTTCATCCTCTCACGAATCACCTGAACCATCTCTGTTGTATTCTGCACTAGTTCTGGTCCGAGAATTGCTGACTCTCCGACCCCAGTCCAGCACAACGGATAATGGCATGGCCGGCCATACAAGGCTTCAAACGGCGCCATAACGATGGTAGAGTGAAAACTATTATTGTAAGCGAACTCTATCATGGGTAAGAGCTTCATCCATGAACCTCCAAAATCAAGAACACAAGAGCACAACATGTCTTCAAGAGTCTGGATGGTTTGCTCTGTCTGACCATCCGTTTGAGGATGAAAAGCAGTGTTAAGGCACAATTGAGAGCCAAAATCATTCTGGAGACCTCTCCACACCCTGGAGGTAAAATGAGGATCTCGATCAGAAATGATTGTCCTAGGTACTCCATGAAGTCTCATCACCTCCTCCAGATACTGCCTTGACAAAACTCCCACTGATCTCGACTCCTTGATCGCTATGAAGTGGGCCGATTTTGTTAAATGATCCACTACCAACCATATAGCATCATGTCCTCCCAGAGCTCGAGGTAAACCTGTAACAAAGTCCATTGATATGTCCTCCCACTTCCACTAAGGAAACTCTAATTGCTGGAGAAGACCACCAGGAACACGGTGTTCGGCCTTCACCTTCTAGCAGACTAAACATCGAGACACACACTCTGCAACCGCACGCTTCAGCCCAGGCCACCAAAATTGACTCCTCAAGGATCGGTACATCTTTTTCACACCAGGATATACTACCAAGGGAGATCTATGGAACTCTCGGAGAACCGTCTCGTGCATCGCCAAGGGAACAAAAATCCTTCCATGATACAACACTCGATTTTGTTCATCCTCCGACCAACCATCAGGGGCCTCACCACAAACAACTCTGTCTCTCCAAACTTCCACCTCTAGATCACCCAACTGAGACTCTTCCACCTTCTGCATCATGGATGACTGCACTGTCATCTGGAAAAGACAACCTATGCCCCCAACTTCTCCCATATCAAGATGCAAAGCTGATAGCTCTTCCATCACTCTCCATGAATCACCAGATTCACGCACATCATCATTACGTGACTTTCGGCTCAGTGCATCAGCTACAACATTCCCTTTTCCAGGTCTATATGATATTTCAAAGTCGTATTCCTACAAGAACTCCATCCACCGACGCTGCCGCAAGTTCAAGTCACATTGGGAGAAAACATACCTCAAACTCTTATGATCGGTGAAAACCACAAAGTTCTCACCAATGAGGTAATGTCTCCACAACTTCAGAGCAAACACCACAGCTTCCAACTCAAGATCATGGGTGGCATAGTTGCGTTCAGGGGGACGCAACTGCCAAGACCCATAAGAAACAACTGACCTCTACTGCATGAGAACACAGCCTAGCCCCATGTGTGAAGCATCACAGAAAACATCAAACTAGACTCCCTCCGCTGGGAGACAAAGGACTGGAGCACTTACCAACTTCTCCTTTAGATACTCGAAAGCAGCCTGACATTGATCAGTCCATATGAACGCTTGATCCTTCCTGGTCAAAGCTGTCAAAGGAGTCACAAATTGGGAGAAATTGGCTACAAACCTCCTATAATAGCCTGCGAGACCAAGGAAACTTCGCACCTCTGACACGGTCTTGGGGGATACCCAAGACACCACTGCTTCTATCTTCGACGGATCCACAGCTACTCCCTGTTGGGACACAACATGCCCCAAGAAACGAACTTCTCGAGCCTAAAACTCACACTTAGACAACTTCCCAAACAACTGATGTTGGCGAAGAACTCCTAAAACAACTCGTAGATGCTCGGCATGCTCCTCTTTAGATGTGGAGTACACAAGGATGTCGTCGATGAAAACCCCAAAAAACATGTCCAGGAATTCACGGAACACAGCATTCATCAACCCCATGAAAACAGCCGGAGCATTTGTCACGCCGAATGGCATTACAACAAACTCATAATGCCCATGACGACAACAGAAAGCAGTCTTTGGGATATCCTCATCCTTTACACGCATCTGATGATATCCTGACCGTAAGTCGATCTTTGATAACCAACTTTCACCCTTCAGTTGATCGAATAAGTCATCAATCCACGGGAGAGGATAATGGTTCTTTATTCTCACTTTTTTTAATAGATGATAATCGATGCACAACCGCAAACTGTCATCAGCCTTTTTCACAAACAAAACTGGTGCACCCCATGATGACACACTTGGCCGAACAAAACCGCACTGCAACAGACCATCAAGCTGAATACGTAGCTCTTGTAACTCAGAAGGGTCCATCCTATAAGGAGACATAGAGATAGGAGACGCTCCTGGTTGTAGCTCGATCCCAAACTCGATCTCTCGTCGAAGGGGTAAGGCTACAACCTCTTCTAGAAAGATTTCAGGGTACTCCTCTACGACCATAGGAAACACCAACTGCTGAACCTCTAAAGAACTCAGAATCATCTCATCCATCATGGATGATAAGGATGGAACTCGTCTATGACTCATCTGAGGATCTCGCTCACCAACAAACACCACTTTCTCTCCATCTGCATCAAAGAAAACGACCATCTTCCTATAGAAATCCACAATAGCCTGCACCGAATACAACCAATCCATGCCGAGGATGACATCATATGGTTGTATTCGTAAACATAGGAAATATCCCCAAGAGCGGTGTTTCCCCAACACTAGCTCACAGTCTCTACATACTTCAAACAAGTCGGCTCGACCTCCAACTAGCATAGTCAATGCCAAGGGCACTAGAAGCCTCTCTACCTCAAGTACCAGAGCATGGACAAGGGTAGGTGATATGAAGGAGTGTGTTTCTCCTGAATCAAACAAGGCATACACCAAGGTAGAAAACAAGAAAAGGGTACCTCGAACAACATCTGGCTCGCCTGGGGCTAGCAACTCCAGAGCATGAAGCTGACCATGACCTCCTCCATGACCTCTCTGACCCTGATGATGACCACCACCACGACTGTGCTCTACTCTATGAGGATGGGGAGCATCATGGGGTTGTCCTCTGCCTGCTCCATCTAACCTCTGGTGATCTAAAGCTGGTGCAACCTGCTACTGTTGCCTCGGATAGAACTGCCTCAACGGAGGAACCTGGAGCAGAGTTCCTGGTGCATGATGACTGCTATGAAAAGTCAGGCACTCCCGCTGCTGATGACCATGACCACCACAAGAAAAACAAGCGCATGATCCCTTGGCATTGGCCTGAGAGTTGATGCCTCCGGAGAAACGAGATGGGAAGTGCTGGGACTTACCCCCAGGTGAACAGAAACTCTTCTGCCCTGAAAATCGGGAACCCCGGACCAAAGCTCTGCTTCGTGAGGAATCATGACGATTCCCCTCTCGTGATGATCCGGTCCTGTCCAAAGTCATCTCAACAACCTCTGACCTCGCCAGCACCTCAAGATATGTCTTCAGCATAAATGGGGTGACCTGGCGCTGGATCTCTGGACGCAAAGCCTCCTCGAAATGCCTCGCCCTGGCCTCCTCATCTGGTAACATGTCTGAAGCATATCGTAGAAGGTTCTTGAAATGGATTCCAAACTCTCAAACATTGGAGGTCCCCTATTGAAGGGTAAGAAGCTCCTGGCGACTGGACGCCTTCGAAGTTGATGAAAGAAACTCAACTCTAAACCTATCTCGAAACTCTTCCCATGAGATCACTAACTCCTCACGATACCCGAGGAATAAGAACCACCACTACCTTGCTTCTCCACTTAACATCGTCACAACCAAGGACACTTGGTGTTCCATCCGAGCATGAATCGAACTGAAGCCTATCTCGACCTCCTCCAACCAGTCTTCTGTGACTGCATCTGAAATGGAGCCTTCATACTTCTGTAGACTCTGGCGTTGAAACTCTTGGAGTGTCTTCCTCCAAGTGTCATCGTCGTCAACCTCTACCCGGCGGCGATCTGCTGGAACAGCTTGTTGGACATCTTCTGCGCAAACCTGGTGAGGACGTCGACCTGGAGCCATACCTGTAAAATAACAATTGTTAGAGATCCTAAGCATGGAATATGGAAGACTCAACATTAATAAATTAATTTTTTTCTTTTATTAATTTTAGGTTAACATATCCCAAGGTCTGCCCATTCAAACACAGGCACAAGGAAGAATGATGCATGATCCTTTCCTAGGTCTCTACCCTGCAACTAGTATCACTTTGTTTAGTAGCCATTGTAAACTTAAATGTTCATACGTCAGATCATAGGGGGCCCTAAATGCCTATGTCTTAGCCGGTCTCCAGTGTTTACCTCACTTGCTAAACATGAATGACATTATTTCCCTACCAACCCATACAATCTCACGTGTCCCTAACTCCAAACTCCATCCTATCCCTCAACCAGACCTCTGATACCACTCTGTCACGACCCCCTCCCCACAAAGTGTACCCCTCCTAGGCCGGAAATGTGAGAAGAGAGATAATGACCCCCGAGTCCTACCTCCAGTAGGCCCCGGGTTGGCGACTAGCACCCAGGGTATAATAAACACACAAATGGGAGGCATTACCCTCCAAGAGAACACATGCAGAAGAGAGAGATAAGACAGACACGAACCAACTCCAACTCAGAACTGAAATATAAAAGGAACCCAAGTACATATATGAAATTCCATGAAAAAGTTCTACAACTGAAAGGGAAAACTAAAAGTACCCAAAAGAAAGTAAAACGGCAGCGACCACAAGCCTGAACAGATCCTCCAACCACAAGCTAGTACTAACCATCTTGATCTCCAACCTGCTCCAAGTGACCTGAAAAACAGCATATATATATATATACATAGGGTGAGTATAACAATATACTCAGTAGGATCCTCCCCAAGCCTCTCATGGAAAAGTAAAGAAATCATACTAAAGGCCAGTGAACAACAAGTGAAACTAACTCATCACCTAAACAGGTATACTAAGTTCCCAACCTCACCACGGATACTCTCACCAATTAACACATACAAGAATATAGCATATAGTAAATATTATCAAGGGTACCCCGCTACTACTTCCCCACTGGTTTTCCGCTTTTCCCCAACGACATATGTCCTGTGCATCTCTCTCCAAAGGCTTTCCCGCAGACACCTGGGCTAAGCTCCACAATCTGCACCTCGTGCACCACAAAGGCTTGCCCGTAGACACCTGGGAGAAGCACCACACCATCCTCACAATCAAAAGTAACCAGGTAAGTTCCAGAAGCCACCACAGCTTGCATAACGTGTATCATACATCGGGTATTATACCTCCAGCCATTATATCTTATACACCGAGTAGGGATCCTCAAGCCATCACAGCCTATACACGTTACACCTATAATAGTCCATAGGATACTATATCCAGAATATATGTGTGTGAAATAACCACAAGCCATTACAGCCCTCTACACACATATATGGGGAAACTAACTGGTGTGCTTGTTGGCACATGTATCTACCAAGAGAAGAGAGCGGGGCCAAAGGGGGTAGTCAGCCATTTGACCTCCCATCAGAATGTTGGGGAAAACACCCCCTAGGGCTCAGAATACCCGGGGTGTCAGTTGCCCTTACTAATAGGGTGGAGTAGCATATAGAAACACAAAAAGTACAGAATATATATATAACTCACATCCACACTATGGGCTTTACCTAGTCTTAGATACAACTGCAGCTAACATCTCTCAGACTCCAGGCTGCTACTTCTAAGACTAGGTATCCTATAAGCACACAAACATTTGAAGAGATTTATTAGATTACTCCATTCTCATTTTATCAGTTCCACTGTACGTTAATTAATTATTTAAACATTAATTAACCATGAACAATTCCACATTAAACTAAATTGGCATCACATTCAAAAAAAACAACTTCTCCTTTTAAGATTCACATCACCTTTAAATTCCAGTATCTCCCTCCCCATTGATTATCACCATTTAATCAAACTTTCATTACATAATTACTTTCCCATATTCCCAGGCATTCTATAAAATCATCATATGCTACTAAACACAAAGGAGGCTCAACACGGTGAGTAGATATACTACCCATCGAGTCTTTGTCGCCTATAGAAAGAGCATAGACCCATTCCCCCTTGAGAGGCTAAACACGGAAAGAACGTGGCATACCCCGCACGTCTTCACCTCCTTCGGAAGAAGGGTAAGCAAGACTAGCTTCCTTGAGCAGTGGGGAAAAGAAAAGTAAATAAACATTCAAATAATCCACAAGCATCCAGCATCCACATCCAACCCATTCCATCACTCCTGGTGTCCTCCCCGACACCCATATGCATAAACCGATGTATCTCGCCACTCTAGGCATCATCCGCTTCCACAACCACAAGGCCTACATGCCTCCACATATCACAACACCCCTCCAGGGTCACATCACAGCACAAGAAGTAGGAAAACAACAATCACAACCATGGGCTCTTGACCCTTTAACAAACAAGAGCGTAACTCAGAACCCTTTTAGAAATTATCAAACAAGCGATTCTTTAATCCATATTGAATTAACATATTCAATTCGTAGGTTCCAATTTCAGAAAAACTAATCAGTAAGCTATCCAAAAGATTTAACATGCTTGCTATGCCAATTCGATTATCATCAAATTAGAACAACTACAACAATGGAAACAGCCTGATTCATTCACATGCCTCTTTATCCTTAGCCAATTAATTATCAATTAATTCCAGCTTTATTTTATTTATCAATTTCCATCAAGAATGAACAACTAATCAAAGTAAGCATAGATATCACTCTATCTAGAAAAACATGAGGCAAACCGTTATCACGGTACAAAGCAATAACATGTGATCAAACCAATTCTTTAAATCTGGTTCAAGTATTTAATTAGGTCAATTTCATTATGATCCAAAGGGATAAATCATGATAACTCTATGATTTCAATAAACAACTAGAGAATCCATGAATCCCCTACCTCGAATAGTTCTTGACGTCCTTTATCCACACAATGGGTCACAATCCTTCTCTCGCGACAACTGCATCCACCGGAGGATGCCACGGTATGACAACACCAACCAAACCCCAAGAACACCCATTATAAGCATGGAGATTACATGATATAATATGGAAAGTATAACAGGAGAAGATTAACCCCAAAATAACGATGATACAACATACCTTATATGGAAGATTGATCGACACAGCTCAGTTGCATCAAAACAGAGCAGAACCAATCCTAGGAGTAAAGTTTGATTGTGTAACTCCTACGTGAAGTATTTAAAGGTTCTATCATCTCATAGATGAGAAAAAAGGGAAAGAAAAAGGGAGAATGATATCTAGTTCCTTTTTGAAGATGTAACGAGGCGACGGTTTAAGATCCGGTTAATTCTCCATTAAAAACGGATCACATTAACCCACGTGGTTTGACCAAGTAAATACATCCCGGCCTTAGGAATAATTAATATAGGATTTATGGCATTTTAATCGACCTTAAGAGTCCTTAAAATAAGGCTTTAAATGTATTTTATGTCAAAGGAAACGTCAAAGGGGCGAAACTGTAGGAAGCTGGAAACACTATTCACATACTCAAGATTTGGAAAAGGAAAGAAAAGGTCACCGTTAGACCTCACCGTTCTGGAAACACTGTTCAAGTCTACTATTTGAAGGTCACTGTTAGAAGGTTACTGTTCTGGAAACACTGTTCAAGTCTTCCGTTATAAGGTCACTGTTAGAACCCCACCGTTCTGGAAACACTGTTCAAGTCTACCATTATAAGGTCGCCGTTAGAAGGTTATTGTTCTGGAAACACTGTTCAAGTCTACCGTTATAAGGTCACTGTTAGAACCTCACCGTTCTAGAAACACTGTTCAATTCTACCATTATAAGGTCACCGTTAGAAGGTTACCATTCTGGAAACACTATTCAAGTCTACCGTTATAAGGTCACCATTAGAAGGTTACCGTTCTGTAAACACTGTTCAAATCTACCATTATATGGTCACCGTTAGAAGGTTACCATTCTGGAAACACTGTTCAAGTCTACCATTATAAGGACACTGTTAGAACCTCACCGTTCTGGAAACACTGTTCAAGTATACCGTTATAAGTCCACCGATAGAACCTCACCGATATAAACACTGTTCACTGAACCTCACCGATAGAAACACTGTTCACCTACCGATACTGTTCATAAAACTGGAAACATTGTTCACAGAACTGTAAATTTGGCAAAGTGTTGGGGATAAGTCACCTTGACCTCCCAGAACACCTCAAGAACCACATTTTCACAAAGTAATGGACCAGAGAGGTCCGGGCCATTAAATTTTCCATATCAACTTTTAACATATTGTTAGAAACCAAAAATACCCTATTGATTTCATATAAAATATGTTATGAAAGTATTATGGATCCTTGAATACTCTCTTTTTTGGATAAAACCATACTATTCCATGGAAATTGATGATGGAAAATGGGAGTCTAATCAGTCATTAATAATCTTTGTGATTATTTTAATGAAAATGTTTCATATACTGATTGGGTAAAAATGGTTAAAGGATTTAGGTTTCTTCACATTCATTACAATAACAATAGATGTCTTCAATGTGTCTCAAGTAAGATAGACACTTTTAAAATAGACATGAATATACTTGATGATCTCATTCTAGTTGATATCTCATATAGAAATATATAAAGCACTAGGAAAAATATTATGGCCCAGAGCACTATCTTGTTTCGTGTTTTTAATAGTATCATGTATCTCATCCTTTATTATGATTAATAAAAGATGATAATTTTTATTAGATCTAATGAGATTTTTTATCAATTAAAAATAATAACTATATTCATTTCTATTATTGGACTCTCTAGAGCTGTATCATGATCTGGTGAGTAGATTAGAAAAATTATCCACCAGAAGAGAGGCAGGGATATTTATGTCACTACATATAAAACAATATTCTTGGTGGAGGTTAATATTCCTAATGTATTTCTTCTCCTTAATTCATGTATAGAAGTATTTCATATTTCTATCTACTTTAGGAACTTTTTTTAATTTTCTTGATTAATCTTCTCTTTCTCTAGGAACCTACATGATAATTCTCTTAGATTAGGTATAATAATAGTGAAGATATAATCATTATGGACTTATTAAGCCCTTTAATTAAAATCAATGATTACTCTATTCATCAATATTCACTTATAGGTCAATCCTAATATTTTTTTCCCTTTTTACTACATCCCTCACATGTCCATTAACTAATTTTTTTCAAGATTTATTGAACACTTTAAAAAATGATCAGATTGAATCTCATGATTCACAAAGTTAAATGGGTGGTGTTTTGTTCCTACATCTTTAAATTTGAGAAGAAAAGTGTATGGTCTGACAAATATCTCACTAAGTGGAATCCAAAGACCTAAGGATTGTTTAGATATTAATATCCACTTAGTTGATAGATTTCATTGATGATTGAGCATGTGAATAGAATTGAGGTACAGTTCTATGATCAAAATTATCCTATTCATTAATCTTAGGCCTTTAAATCCTTAGATCCCATTCAAATATCAACTAAAAATTTTGAATGATGAAATTCATATATGATATAATATAAACTAAATAAAATTTTATGGAATTGGATTAACATAAATCTAATATATGGATTAAGTTTAATATTATAATGATGTTAAACACTCCTAAACTTCTCACTATGTTTTTAGGAATTAATATTGAATACCATGATTAATATTTTCTATATGTGAATTTATGTTTTCAATATGAATTAAAATAAATATTATGAATGTTGTATTTTTATTTTTAATTATATCCTAAAGATATTTTTTAATGTAATGTTAAATTATATTGATATTAAATTAAATAACATTTGAATTACTTTACCTATGAAAATAGGTGTCTATAATTTTATTAAAAAAATCCAATAGGACTAAGAACATGATTATACAATATACATACTGAAAGATATTGAAGATAAATTTTTATTAATTTTTACATTCTCTCAAAATGTTGTTATCATGTTTAATTGATTATCAATATAAAAAATATATATTTTTGAACCCTAGGAAATGAGGTTAATATTGTAAATATTTGGTTAAAAAATTACACATCATCTCTCCTAGATTTGGGTTGCACATGTTGGGGGTAGAGGGTATGGTGGTGATGGAAGAAACATGGTGGCATGATTAGATACATCTGATAAAATGATCAAACAACGTGGAGGGTTCCATACCAACCTTAATGAGTGTGATGTGGGTGAGTAGGGGTGTCACAATGTGATGTCTAGTTATTATAACTAAACAGAGTACTATGTGGTCGTGTTAGTCTATTAGTGAATCCAATAATTTAGAGAAAGGGGCACCCAATCAAAAATAAAATGGTTAAGAAATGAGAATTCTGATCATGCAGCACTAAATTTTCTAGGGTATGTAGGTTTTCCACTTGGTACTCCTTTATTACCTAGTCGATTCAGGGGCATATGAGAAGTCATATTTTTTCAATAAATATTATGGTTTTATTTTAATTACCTCCCAATATAAGTGGAATTTTATTAAGATTTTTTTAGTACATTTTCATAGACTAATTTAATTATTTTGTATTAAAGAAGACTAGTCAGATCTTGTTGACTTTCTTATGTTAACTCCAGGTAAAATAATTTCCTTAATGATGAGGGAATGTTAATGAAATAAATTTTAACTTTTGGTGGATGAATTAATATTTTTATAATAATAAGATTAATTATTGATGAAAATTAAGTTAATCATTATTAAACGAATAATAATTATATTTATTGATATATATAAATATTTCACATAAAAGAATCACATTGATATATTTTGAATTATTATTAAAGGGAATGAACTTATAAATATTAATATAATTTATCAAAGATGATATAATTTAATTAATTGAAATTTAAAAATATTAAGAGGATATGTTGAATAATTATTGCAGGAAAATGAAATGTCATTAAAATATGATAATTTTTCAATGGTAATATTCTGTTGATTTATGTAATCTTGAAGTGTTGTAAATTAAATTATATAATGGAAGTTTTTGATAATGACATAGTATAGTTATAGAGAGCGTTAATAAATTATTTAAAATAAAATAATAATTTTTAATGAGAGTATGGTAAATTTACTTCACATAATAAAGTGATATTTCAAATAAAATAACATGTTTATATATATATATATATATATTACTTTTTATAAAATTATGTCAAAGAAAGGGATTGAATTTTCACAAGTTAATGGAGAATGTCAATGATTTGATTAATTAGGTAGTTGGTGATAAATATGGATGATATAAATGATTTAGTAAATAATAAGATTAACATTAGTGATGGTAATGAAATATTTTTGTAATTAAATGGTACATCCTTGGTGTTTTCATGAATAATTAATGAATTAATTATTCCATTTTAATCCAAAAAAGGGAGAAGTTAATAAAATTATTAATTTAAGTGATGAATTTCTTAATGTACTACATTAGATGAATATAATAATTTTGAGAGAATATTTTAAAAATAAACTATATCATTTATAATTATGATTATATGGTTATTAGATGATGATATTGCTATTAATATTAGAGCAACTTAGTGAACTTAGAAATAAAATAATGACATTGTATTATTATTCAATTTATATATGTTATATGATGGTGTTTTAAAATATCATTTAGGAAGTTTAATGTGACTGGTAAATTTATTATTAATTTTGTAGTGTGAATTGATTGTTTACTCTACTTACATTGTACATGTGATGTAGTCCAGTGGTTATTTATTATCGATGGTAACAATTTACTGTAATCATTTCCATCATAGTTACCCACCAATATATAATTGAGATATATAATGACACTTGAGAATTTATTCTCTTTTTAGTCATAACATTGGGATAGAGAATGGAAATTTGGTACACATGTTTATATTCTTATTCACATTGATAGGTCAATTTTAGAGGCTTGTAATGATAAACTTAAAATTTTTATCTTAACCTAAACTATTGAATAGTGTTTTATATAAATGATGAATCACCCTTTTGTTTTTTCTATTTTCTCGACAATAGCTCTGATTTTGAGGTGGGTAATAATTCACACTATAGATACTCTTTTCTTACCCAAAAATATAGGTTTTTTGAAGATTAGTGGTACAAGTGATAATTACTCATGGGATTAGTTACAGAAAAACATCTTTCAAATGATATAGTGGTTTGTCCTAGGTGATTAACTAGGCAGAAAAAATGTATTATGGGATGTGAGATGATATCATTATTTTATGTTATATTATTTCTAACACAAGGATGCAATCTATATATTGGGTCAATGATTACAAATATCTATAAAGGGGTTCGTATAATGATTCTCTAGATCATTAGAGTGTTATTATTAGATCACCTATAAACATTTCTTGGTTATTGATAGAGTTATAGGTACTTGGCATCCTCTATAATGATGTAATTCATGAGAACCCTCCTTATGGTGATATTTGGAAAAATAAATATTATAGATATAAATATAGACAAGATTTTATTTAGTAAGAATGATGGTGGTGATCTATCAGTATATTGATATGAATTGAATTTGAATATCACTATATTTGATGATGATGTAATGATCCATTGGTTTTGAATTCACCTTATATATTTATGATGTATATATAAAATAGTTGTTTATGTGTGTCGATTCACTTATTTTTATAACCGTGATCAATATTATTTCTCACCTCTTAATGTGAACTCATTAATTTTTCACTCTTATGTTCATACATATCGAAATATGTAGACTGTAAATGAATAGAGTGACTAGAGTTAGATGATATTTGTGATGGATGAAGGCATGGATCCATCATTATGATTATAAAATTCATGTTTTCCATATTTAGGTTTATATTTTATCACATATATTCAAGATGTGTTATCTATATGTGTTGATTGATTTAGTTAAATACATTTTATTATTGTAATATATATTTTTTATGAGTATTAACATTAAATTGCTATCAAATATTTACTTTCTGATGGATAATGTTTCCTATATAGGGTAATAGGTTATGTTGAGAAGTAAATCATCCCAGTATATTTGAATGTATATCTCAGTTATAGTTAGTAACCCCTAGAATTTTATATGTCGGTATAGGAATTTTTAAGCCTATATATATGGATGTGAGATATTAGATCATATGTTTTAAATTTTTAGGGGCCTTGGGAGGACAATTTGATGTTAGTATAATTATTTTATAATTATTTTTATAATTATTATTTATACATATCATCCATCAAGTCATTTCATTGTATCTTATGGTAATTTCACTTATGTTAGAAAAAATAGGTAAGAAATCTATTTTTTGTGTTGAGTCTAGTATAGAAAAATAATGAATATATTCAGTTAATCAAAATTTTTATGGTTAATTCATAATATATAAAGAAATATTTCTTGTGACAACAATAATATCCGTTTGAGTATGTGAAAAAGGAGTCATTTTTTATTTTGTGTGTCATTATGACTGAATAATCAATGATTGGTCAATAATGGGACATTAACACTATTTTTTATAAGGCTGTTTGATAATATAGAATATCTTAGGGAATTTTTTATACCATTTAGAATTACCTACTTGGTATAACATTATCCATAATGTGTTCCATATTTTTTAGGTCCCATCCAAGAAAAATCATTCGTCTAGGATCTAAACCAATCCATAGTAAGACACGAAGGGCATTCCCAATCCCCACAGGTTAGCGACTAACACCCAAGCATTAAAAAATAATTAGAGGAAATGATTTTTCCAAACCTGAAACAAGATACATGAAATATATATATAAAAAAAACTATAAAATAAATAAACCACAATAAAACAGAGACAATGGTATTGATACATCCCAAGGTAGAAATAAACCATGGTATATGTCCTCAAAAACAACTAAAAGAAAAGAAAAACAAACTAACAACAAATAATACATGTGACATGGGGGAAAAGTCCCACCATCTGATCACCATATACCTGTATCTAGATGATATAAACCCTATCACCACACTACAACACCTTTCTCTTTCCATCTTCAAATAAAACAAGGTCTACAAACCACTGAGGTGTTGTGTAGGGTGTGATATACACAGTATCAGTAGGATCCCACCAAGGTGTCCAATATCAAGACTCTATAAAACATTCCCAATATGATCAAATAAAAATAAAATAAGGAATTATAAGAATTTGAAATGTTTTATATTAAAAACTTATCAAATAATTCCCATTTTCCAAATCATTCAAAAAACTGGGTAAAATAGTTTCAAAGAATAATTCAAATAATAATTTACATCAATTAAGGAATGTATCATTTCACATCAAACCAATAAGTACACATCCAACACATAATGTAAACCAACCCAAGGATAAAATAAGTTTAGGCTTGATATGTAACTTGGGCCTCAATATTAATCAATGATTGGTGCACACTCAATTCCATAGAACATGTGCATAAAAGTCTAGGGAGCAGAGGAACATCCCAAAAAATGAACCCTCCTAAAATTCCAATCATGATCCAATATCCAATGTATCTATGATCTAGGAATAGAGGAACACCCTATAATGTTAACCCCATTACAATTCTAATGGATAAGGACCAATGCTACACCTTCCACTTAAACACCCAAGGCTCCCATGTGTGGTGTATATTATATCAATTTAAAAGGGCTTTCATATTTTGAAAACAATTCCAAACAACCTTTTATTCATCAAAAACATGCATTAAAAACTAATTTTACAATCTATTTCACAATTCATTGAAAAAAAATTCTTTTACCTAAAGGAGGGGAGAAACCATCTTTCTATAAAAACCCATTTACAAAAAACAAATATATCAATCAAGAATCATGAAAATTCATTTATAAAACCTTTTAATAAATTAAAATCATTCAAGTTTCATTAAACATAGGCTAGCGATGGAACCACCTACCTCAAGAATGGGTCTCATGCCACCTCCAATTGGATCCACACACCAGAAAGGGGAGCGAGGAGAAGAGAAATGAAGAGGCCCTAATACCAATTTTAAAATATTAGAATCAAATTCACATAAGAAAAAGTGTTATTAGAGAAGTTATATCAATACATACATCAGAAAACATGCATGCCACACCATAAACAAAGAGAGAATCGACCCTTAAAAGAAGATCACATAAGGGGTAAAGAAGATATTGGAGAGGGATCATAACATGTTCATTATATCCTAGAAACGTATCCCAACATTACTTCTAACTTCAAAAGAAATCAGTAAAATATGAATAGAAAGATTATACTTACTATAAAAGGAGAAACCAACCAACCTGGATATCAAAGTGCAAATTGGAGAAGCCCACAAGATATTGATTCACTCAAAATCACCAAGAGAGTACCTAGGGTTTGAATAAATTGGTGCAAGAAAAATTTAAGATGACTTGGATGTAAAAAAATATTGTTTTCTATAATAGAAATAATTCATGGTGTGAATTAATAATTCATGATGTCAAATTTTATAAAATTTGATACATTGTAAAATGTGTTTCCTTGATTAAAAATTAGGAAATCCTTATTCAAAACATGAATATAATTCATGTCCTGAATAAATTCCACATCCTAAAAATAAAAATCAAGGATTTTCCCCATGATTAATTCATATCATGAATATACTATTCATTACGTGAATCAGATCTTATAGAAACCTTCCAACCCAAGTCCTTTAGAAAACCCCTAGATCACCTCTGGTACCCCTCCCCCTAAACATGATGTAAAAAATTTTAATCATTAAAAATATAGAATACCTTAACTAGGATGTTACAATTCTCCCCACAATAGGAATTTATGTCTTGAGAAAGTTATATGGATGAAGGATACTCTAGAAGGATATGAGCCAAATATTCCATCACCAGTGATTCACACCCCCAAGACTCATGAGAATATAACTCGTTATACCATAAGACTTTGACCTATGAAATAGACATACAACATAAGACTTTCATCTAAGAATCTATAGTCTTCATTGGTTGATCCACAATAGAAACATCTGGCTCCAACTCAATATCCTCCAATGTCTGAACATGGGAAGGATTAGGATGGTACTTATTGAGCTAAGATAAATGAAAAACATCATTAATACCCATCAATAGAGTCTTTAATGTCAAATATTAAGAAACCTATCCAACCCAATTAGTGGTATCAAACTATCCAATATATCTTAGATCCAACTTCCCAAATTTCCCAAGATGGCTTTGACCCAACTGAGGATAATGTTTTAAGAAGACCTGGTAACTAATGGAAAACTCAAAAGGACTGTATCGATGGTTTGTATATGATTTTATCCAACTATAAGTTGTAAAAAGTGTTAATGAATATCCCTAATCCTCATAAATGACTCCTAAATGGGACTTTTTCCCACAAGAGAGGTCTCACCCATCTGCGACCAATAAATAAGTTACCTATATAGGAAACTATACAATGCCTTGAAGGGTGTCATTCTGATCGATGACTGGTAAATGTTATAATTACCTAACCCCGCTAAACCCAAATGTTTTCCCCCTGATCTACCAAAATCCAAGATAAAACCATGTAGAATATCCTCTAGAATCTATATAGAATGCATCATCTAACCATCCATCTCTATATGGTAAGTTGTAATCAATCTAACATGAGTCCACATTACCTCTTATAGATTATTTCTGAATCCGGAAGTAATCATAGAATACCTTTTACAAAAAATGGCATAGGGGACCCCAAGAAACCTCATTATTTATTACATATATCTTACCTATATATTCAAACATAGTGGTGTCCCAGATTATAATAAAATGAGTTGATTTTATCAACTGATCAATCACGGCAATGAAATAATTCTTTCCTCGTGAATTCTATGGTAATCTAATAACAAATTTCATAGAAACCACATACCATTTTTAAACTAGTATCAAAAGAGGCTGGAGTGTACTAGAATTATTCAGGTGATCTACCTTTATCTACTGACAGGTGCAATAGTAGGAAACATAATCAACAATGTCATGCTTCATACCCAACCACCAGAAATGTTTACTTATTTCATAATACATCTTTATACATAATTCTAGATTTAATGTACCATGAAATACTATGATAATCTTGAATTAATGAATTCCACATGGATAATGAGATGAAAAATGCATCCATGAAGTGGAGAATTCCATCAAAAGGGAGAGACCAACCAAAAAAAATATCCCTGCTATATATAGTTCTCCTTATTCATCTAAACTCATAATCCTACTACTGGTCAAATAGAATAGATTCGATGAGAGATGATGATAACTAAACACTGGTCATGACCCGATATAAAAATCCTCTTGTGTATCCAAATTCAACTAAGTGAAAAGTCTCATAAGTATCAAATCATCCTTCGAC
Organism: Viscum album; assembly: GCA_963277665.1. Classification (NCBI taxonomy): domain Eukaryota; kingdom Viridiplantae; phylum Streptophyta; class Magnoliopsida; order Santalales; family Viscaceae; genus Viscum; species Viscum album. The sequence goes on along the minus strand of OY728148.1, from coordinate 877,538,558 downwards.
TCCAAGACGGGTTGTGGTGAGATTCCCTGTTGAAAGAATTTGTGATGACATTCCCCTTCCTCTAGGTTTAGGTGATGTCAAAGTAAAATGTCTAGAGATATTCACCCACCACATATTCCTATGATCTAGGTCTGTCTGAGAAATAATATATATTATACTTTTATTATTATAAAATACTATGAACCTTGCCACACTAAGATAGTGTTTCTTACTCTTAAGAACATGTATAAAAGAAAAAAAATCTATAAATCAATAGAGGGGTCAATTTTTCATGTTAAAGAAACTTACAAGATATATAGGGAATGACATGATCATCCTGCATAAGCACACAACCTAGTCTATCACCAAAAGTATCATAGTATACTGCATATCCCATTATTGGATTAGGAAATATAAAAATAGGATCTGATTCCATAATCTATTTAAATTCCTCAAATGAAATCTAAAATTTAGCATCCTAATTAAATTTCACCACTTTATTAGATGGAGTGGTCAAAGGTGATGCTAAATTTAAAAAATATTTTATATCCCCCTAATAGTAACTAGAAAGACCAAAGAAGATATAAATATTGAAGATATTGTGTTTTTCTTCCCATGATAATACATCCTTAAATATCTCATAATGGATGGAGATACCATGTTTTAAAATAACATATCCCATGAAATTCACTTATTGGATCTAGAGATTATATTTTGATAACTTCCCATATAGATGGTGACTACTCAATATTTCCAAAACTATATTTATAAGGTGATAATGCTCATGATCATATATAGAATAAACCAAGATATCATCCAAAAATACCATGAAGTAGGTTTATAAATTCTTATGGAATATCTGTATTATCAAAGCCATAAAAAATTAAATATCATTAGTCAGGACAAAAGGAATAAAAATATATTCATAGTGGTTGTACCTTCTACTGAAAGCAGTCTATGAGCTATCAGACTCCTAAACCATAAGTTGATGACAATCTAACTAAATATGGATTTTAAAAATTCAATTCTCCCCCTTTAATGGATCAAACAGTTCATACACATGGGTTAAAGGTTACTTATTCTAAATATTCATTGATTTCAAATTTTGATAGTCTATACAGAGATGCAAAAACCATTAACCTTCTATGAAAATAGAAAGGGGTCACCCAAAGTAAAACACTTAGATAAATAAATCCCTTCTCTATTAGATCACCCAACTAAACTATGAGAATTTTCAGATAAACATGTTTCATAAGATAATAGGGTATATAATTCATCTACATAACTAAAACTGGATCAATCATGAACTTTACATTCCTTTCTGGAGGAAAAAAAGAAAATTAGTGTAGGAAAACATCATGTAAGTTACAAAAAACCAATGGAAGGTCAATAAGTGAGGATACATCATCGAGACCAATAATAATGGTAGTCAAAAATATCTTGATCTCTAGGATATATGGTCATACATGAATTTATTTAAGGTAAAAATCTCCCTGGAACACCCGATAGCTCCCATTGACAGTAAAGAATGTGACACTCCAATGAAAAAAATCAATATCATCATGATGAGAAACTAGCCAAACTAACCCAATGATGACATAAAAAATCTAGATCATGAATTAAAAAATCCTAGAAAAAACTTCATATCTTCTTTTGATAGAGATCATGTGGGAAAATTAATCATCTAATGAATCAGGATTCACATATATAAACATTACATTAATTTTGCAGAATACATGACACATTACACAAATAGATTCCTGAAGACCATATTAGTTTAGTGCCTTTAAAAATTGCGAACACATTCTTCTAATTTGGTGAAAGGTATTAAACATAGAGCAAAAAGAAATTCCACATTATTTTTACTACCTAAAACCTTTATTAATCCTGGGGAAAAGAAATCATATGAAAAGGGTGAGCTCAGATGCTCAATAAGGGTAAATAATGAAAATATCAAACAAAACATGAACATAAGAATATAAAAACATGAACATAACTTTTTAAAATCATACCATGTATAACATATATCAAAATCTAGTGTTATGAAATAAATCTATGTAGTTCATAATGCATAAATCATGAAGTAACATGAGCCATGAGAAAATAGCATTATCACAAAATATGGAATTGTGGAAAACGCATAAGCATATAAAATCATTTCCATATTAGCCAAGTCTCATTTCCAAGACCATAATAGTGGAAAATCCCTTAATAAACCAAGTTCTCTATTCATTCCAGCCTTGAATTACTGAACCAAGGTTACTTACTATTCTATCTATATATTACTTAATTGGGTTTACTAACCATTCAATCCATGTATTACTGATGTAGATACCAGAAAACGTATCCCTAAAATTTTCCAAATTCTCCCATAAATAAACCAAGAGCATATATCATTTCGTAATCTTCGATTTGATAGGTCACAGAGCCCGAACGGAGTTATGGATTAGGAGTTATGGGCATTTGAAGTTGGGCTGGAAAACTGGTTCGCAAAGCCCATTCGCAGAGCTCCCTCCGCAATCGTGGAGCGCCACCGCAGAGCAAGGAGGTGGGATGCTCCGCAAAAAAAATTGACATTCGAAAGACCACCGTGGAGTAAGGAGGTAGGATCCTCTGTGGTCCTATTAGATGTTCGCAACCCATCGTGGAGCAAACTTCGTCTTCGCGCCGAGCGAGTTCTGCTTTGCGGTGCCTCTCCCCTATAAATACTCGGCTCACCCCCCTTCATCGGACTGCCACACCGCCCCTTGGGTGGCCGATCTCCCAGTTGGTAGAGCTCTGATTTCCTTTGTGAAGCGGTTCTACGATCCCATGCTCCGCGAGAATCTTCCTTCGCGATGTCTCTTCGTGATTCCATGCTCCGCAAGTAGCTTCCTTCGCGATGCTGCTCCATGAGTCCATGCTCTGCGAGCCCATGCTCCATGAGCATCTTCTTTAATGATGCTGCTCTGCGAGCCCATGCTCCAGGAGTAGCTTCCATCACGATGCTGCTCCGTGAGTCCATGCTCTTCGAGAGCCCTTTTCTCCATGAGAGACCTTTGCTCTGCGGGGGAACTTTTCTCCCCAAGTCCATGCTTCGCGAGGCTATGCTCCGCAAAGATACTTCGCGAAGACCTATCCTTTGCGAAGCTCCTACCTTCATGCCCACAGGTCCATACCGCGAGGGCTATGCCCCCACACCCCCGCTCGGTGGCAGTGTTGGGCTGGTCCCTTCGCTACCGTCACTGACCCCCATGAAAAATGGAGAGTCACACCGTGCACTATTCGTGCTGCGAAGTCGGCAATTCCCATTACGCCCTTATGCGCACCCACCTTCCACCTATGGAATACCATGATTTGAGATACTCCTCCATACACCATTAAACACCTTGAGTTGACATATTCCTCTTGGTTTATTTATCATCTCATGAGTTGAGATTCTCTTAATCAATTCCCTAAGTACTTTGAGTTGAACCATTCCTCAAGAAACTCATCCAAAACCATGTCACTTGGCTCCTATGCTAGGTTGAACCAGAAAGGGATGCCCTTGTGTAAGTCCCAACACCATCCATTTCTAGGCACCTTATTCCTAATATTTCACTCTACATGACTATAAACTATAGTACACCCTATGCGCCTATCATAGGATGCCTCTTGCTCTATACGAGAGATGCCTTATACTCCAAGCATAAGATTGAAATAGTCCTCTCTACATGACTATAAACTGTAGTACGCCATATGTGCCTAACATAGGATGCCTCTTGCTCTATACGAGATATGCCTTATTCTCCACGCATAAGATACCAATAGTCCTATCTATATGACTTTAAACTGTAGTACATCCTATGTTCCAAACATAGGATGCCTCTTACTCCAAAAAAGAGATTCCTTGTGTGCTAAGCTTGAGATGCCATTAGTCCTATCTACATGACTATAAACTATAGTACTCCCTATGTGCTAAACATTGGATGCCTCTTACTCTAAACAAGAGATGCATTATGCTCCAAGCATGAGATGCCAACAGTCCTCTCTACATGACTATAAACTGTAGTACTCCCTATGTTCCAAACATAGGATGCCTCTTACTCAATATAAGAGATTCCTTGTGCGCCAAGCATAAGACTCCAATAGTCCTCTTTACATGACTATAAACTTTATTACACCCTATGTGCCAAACATTGGATGCCTCTTTCTACAAACAAGAGATGCCTTATGCTCCAATAATAAGATACCTATTGCTATGATTACAGTGGCATAATTTCAATAGAGTTGGAATCCATTCAAACATTCCATCACTCCGCCTCACACTTTGTGTGTCCTTCATTCGGATATTCATCCACTTCCATGTCTAAAGGGACCCCCTAACGTCCTGGTCCCATGCCGCATTGGCTCACCTACCATCCTGGGCCAACGCCCCATAAGACTTTGGACAACGCTTCGTGTCAGGTCATGTGTTTCGAACACGGTCAGTAGTCAAACCTCATTTTCTTGTCCCCATTTCAGTCTAACGTGATATGGATGATGTGTTTCAAACATGGTCAACATTTATCCTCCATCTCCATGCCACCCTCATTGCATTCCGAATGTCGGGCATGTGATTCTCACTTTTCACCTCCCTTTGTTCAGACTGATTCCAATGCCCTTGGAATTATCCCGCTTGTGCACTAGTGCATAGGTGAAGACCTCAACCCACCAGTGAGTTGGGATGTCCTCATAACTAGACATGAGGAAGACATTACGGGCAGCTTCCTAGCGTAAGCCCCATCCACCATTGTCGCTCCATAGCGGCACCCAGGAAGCTTCCTTGTGTAAGCCCCGTCCACCATTTCCGCTCCATAGCGGCACCTAGGCAGCTTCCTTGCGTTAGCCCCATCCACCATTGTCGCTCCATAGCAGCACTCGGGCAGCATCCTTGCGTAATCCCCATCCACCATTTTCACTCCATAGCGGCACCCGAGCAGCTTCCTTGAGTAATCCCCATCCACCATTTCTGCTCCATAGCGGCACCCTGGAAGCTTCCTTACATAAGCCCCATTCATCATTAGCGCTTCATAGCGGCACCCGGGCAGCTTCCTTGCGTAAGCCCCATCCACCATTACCGCTCCATAGCGGCACTCGGGCAGCTTCCTTGCATAATCCCCATTCACCATTGTCGCTCCATAGAGGCACCCGGGCAGCTTCCTTGCATAAGCCCCATCCACCATTGCCGCTCCATAGCAGCACTCGGGCAGCTTCCTTGCATATGCCCCATCCACCATTACTGCTCCATAGAGGCACCCATGCAGCTTCCTTGCGTAAGCCCCATCCACCATTGACACTCCATAGAGGCACCTAGGCAGCATCCTTGCGTAAGCCCCATCCACCATTTCCGCTTCATAGCGGCACCCGGGAAGATTTCTTGTGTTAGCCTCATCTACCATTGTCGCTCCATAGCGGCACCCGGGCAGCTTCCTTGTATAAGCTCCATCCACCATTTTCTCTCCATAGCAGCACCTGGGCAGCTTCCTTGCATAATCCCCATTCACCACCCTTCATGGACTCACCTTTGCGCTATGATCGTCAGGTCCTTTCTACCTCTTGTTTCTCACACCAAGCATTAATCACATGGGATTAGAGCAATCATCGACCATGACGTCCTCTTGAGCATCCTAGAGTGTAATCCCCACACAAACCATTCCAAACTATGGGGACTTTGATCCATTCCAAGGCAGGGTACGTAGGAATCCTCCCTGAGGTTTAAGCCTAACAACCATTGGTCCCGACCATCTTCACATCAGTGTACCAACACCAAGCCCCAACCTGAACTACGCAGTCTTTGATCCTTGCCAAGGCAAGGTGCGTAGGAAGCCTCCATGAGGTTAAATCCCACCACCCTGGTCGTTCTGACCATCTTCATGTTAGTTCACCAACAGCTTGGGCAGCCTTGAGTGTAATCCCCACACCCCACCTAAACTACATGGTCTTTGATCCTTTCCAAGGCAGCGTACGTAGGAATCCTCCATGAGGTTCAAGACTTTTTGCCACCTAAACTATGTGGTATTTGATCCTTGACAAGACAAGGTATGTAAGAAGCCTCCCTAAGGTTCAAGACTACCATCTATCTGGGCCCCAATTCCTCTTTCATGTTAGTTCACCCACATCCTGTATGATGTTAAACTGTGGACCTCAATTAGCGGTAAGCCATTGTTTCCTCATTTGCCGGTAAGTCGTTGAGGTCCCCAATCGACGGTAATCCATCTTCAGATGAACTACGTGGACATTGATTCCCTACCATGGGGATACTTAGGAAGCCTCCATGAGGTTCAAGCCTAGCACCCATGTCTCATCCTCATCTATCCCTCGATCCCATGTGTTCGGGGAAGATCATGCCCCAACCTAGAGGTTCCACCTCCTCTGGGTCCCATCCATGCATCCATTCTCACGGGCCACCTCCTCAGGTGTCCCATCATCCCACCGAACTATGAGGGCTTTGATTCTATTCCACGGGGATTCATAGGAAGTCTCTTCAAGGCTCAAGCCCAATATCATCGTCGTCCTCACGTCGGTTCCAAATCATCCTCCCTCCACATCATTCAACTCTCCATCATCCATCCTGATGCTTACCTGGGCCACCACATCCCAGTGGGATCATGTCATCCATTTCTTCATGGATCCTAGCAGTACCTGGGCCGCTATCCATGCGTAAGACCCATCATGTATTCGGGTTGTTGTCCTATGTGTACACCCTGTTTCATCACCTCTTAGAACTACATGGGTTTTTATACCTGTCGTCTGCACAAGGTACGTAGGAAACCTCCATGAGGTTTAATCCCAGTCAATGGTAAACCTTGGTGTTCCCCCATTCAGGGGTGCACACTCCCTGATCCGCCCTCAGTGGTGTCCAGATCATCCTTCACGGTGTGTCATCTACCCTTTATGGGACACACCATCTTGGGTATGCTCTTATTGAGTGTTCTGATCCATCCACCCAGTAAACCATCTAGGTGTTCCCTCCTAGAGATATACCAATCTGATATGTCTATATGGGACGTTATGATAACCCTCATTCTGTCTTCACAAGATGTTAAACTCATGGCCTACCTCATGATAAACATGAGATTCTTGAGGAAAACCTCGGAAGACACGCCTTAGGTGTAACCATCTCTGCTAGATATTAAACTTGAGGCATACCATGTGTTGAAAATGGGAAGCTGAGGATAACCTCAGATACATGCCTATGGAATATGATTCCCCGCATTTGACGTGGGATGCCTCGGGTTATGCGCCCTAGATATGCCCTCTTATGAGGAAGAATACAGGTTCCAAAATCTCCATGCATCCAGATATGCCCCGACATGCCTGATGTTACAATCTACTCCGACTGAAGGTTGCTACCATGTCAAGACCCCATGGAATATCCTAATGGAAGTAGTGTAATTAACCGGCATCCACAAAGATAAGGCACCGGGAATGATATTCACGAACCATGAAGTAATCTATAAGGGATACTCGGACTAGGTGATGAGTTCTGAGGAGGAATCCACTGAAGGAAGAACTGATATCCCATCATCCTGTTTCGATCAAGGATCAAATGTACCTAAATAAGGAATGGATGCCGCCCACCTTTAGAAAGTGGGAATGCGGGGCAACAGCTGCGCGTCCTCCACCGATGGATGTGTGTGCCCCAGCGAAAGTGTTGAAAACAACTGAACCGAGTTTACTTACCATTCTAATCATGTCTTATTGAACAAAGATCATTTATTGTTCCATTACTTTCTATATCATGAGATATAAATCATTAACCAATTCATTTAAGGGAGATATAGGTTCCACCATTCTCATAATGAAATCATTCTTATTTGTTCCAAAAAAACATAAATCATTCATCATAGCATAAACCAAATAATAAAATAGTTTTCTTAAACATCATTCCATCATAACATAATCCATGTAAAACAAATGGATTTCATATATATCATTCCAGCATAAACATAATCAAACCATAGAAACAATAAGGGTAATATGGTTGAAACAAACCCCTATTAAATAATTCTATCTTAGATGGAAAATAATTTCATAGAACACTTGAAATTAATTCTTGAGGAAAATATCATTTCTTCTTCAAAAATGTTTTCATTTCTCAAAATAATATGAAATTTTAAAATAAAATAATTTATTTGAAAATATCTTTGAAATCTAGTAATGGATTATTCATGGAAAAAAGGAATTATAAAATGTAAGAACCCACTCATGTAGTATATGCTAAAACAAAACATTCTTCTCATACTTTTTTTGGATAAGTCAAAAAATACCTCATATCGAAAATGACAAGAGATTCCTTTAATATTGTTTAATAAAATTAACCAATGGGTAAAATTTACTTTAAACAATTGTAGAAGAATATAAATAATATTTTGGAATACATATTTTGGAAACATGGACATGGATGGTAAATATACCCTAAAAAATAATTACATATAAACAATCTTGAATAATAATGAGATTGTGAAATTATCCCTTACCTTAGGTCTGATATACTTTGTATGTATCTAAACCTCCTGTATAATGATTTTAAAAAATTTATTGAATTATTATAGAATAATAGTCATTTTTATGATATCATATATGGTCATATTATCATCTGTTTGTTAATAATATTTCGTTATTACTCGTTATTCAGGTATTAGATGCTTCATTTTCTTATTCATGTTTTATCGAATAAGTTATGGTTCTCTGTAACAACACGGGTATTTATAGAATAATACATTAACATGTCTATTAATATTTATGAATAAGATATTAATTTTTCGTCAAATGAGACACTTTGTCTGATAGCATACTCAATACGTAATAACGGGTTTCTCTGAAATCTTACATTGTATACAACGTTGAGTTATACAGAAAAATAATATAACAATATTATTATTATGGTAGTTAACACCTAGTCATTGGAATGGCGGGAATGAATGGTATCAACTGAATTATGAAAATATGGCTTACGTATGTTAAAATGATGAATCTTTGGTTACCAAATTTATTATAAATGTAAATAAAAACAAACCAAATATAAGGGATGTGTTTTTATAAAAACTGTTGAACCCTCTGGGAGAATTAGTTGAACTCATATTTTGATAATCCCAATTATGCTCAATTATAGTTTGATAATTCCTATATTGATTAATGGTTAATTACTTTTCAGTATTTCTGTACACCATGCACATATTCATATTTATATTATCTTCAGAGAATTCGGTTACTGGATGGATATATATTCTATCTTAACCCCTTCTGCAAATAGAATGCTTAAACAGACAAGTGGTCACCATTACAAAACAAAGTTACTGATTTGTAAAGTCCAACGTTAAGCAAGTCTACCAATACGTGAAGGTCATCGATACAGACAAGTCACCGTTATGCAAGTCTACCGATACGTGAAGGTCACCGATACATCAAGTCCACCAGTACAACAAGTCTACCGATACGTGAAGGTCACCGATACAGACAAGTCTCTGTTATGCATGTCTACCGATATGTGAAGGTCATCGATACAGACAAGTCACTGTTATGCAAGTCTACCGATACGTGAAGGTCACCGATAAATCAAGTCCACCGGTACAACAAGTCTACTGATACGTGAAGGTCACCGATACATACAAGTCACCGTTATGAAAGCCTACCAATACAGACGAGTCACCATTATGCAAGCCTACCGGTACATGAAGGCTAACGTTACACGAAAGGTCACCGACACATTAATTCTACCACTACCGATCAAGTCTACCGACAGACATGAAGTCTATCGAATAGAAAGGCTACCATTACACAAGAGGTTATCGATACACAAGGCTACCGATATCCAAAGCTACCATTCCAGATAATCCAACGCTGCCTTAATTTCTTTATCTTTGTTTAATCTAACCAACAGTCATATCAGGTATATTTTAATGTTCTGTTATTTATTTAATGAAGCTTGTTGGATGTCAGGGAACCGTACCTCATACCTGCAAAAGGAAATCATTTCTTTTTCCGGAGCTCGTGCCATAAATATAAGAAGACCCTGTTGCTGAAAAAAACACGAAGAATATACAAGGAAAATATAGAAGTGATACAAGTGACATACACAAGAAGATCTCATACAGATATACATGCACGACCAAGAAGACATAAAATCTCATGCACTCTCATGCTTACTCAAGAAGAGTTGTGTACTTTCACGAGGATTTTGAAGAAATTCATCGACTAATTTTTCACTTTCTCTGAACCTAGATGTCAAGAAGACGACACTCTATTTTCCAGACAAAAACCAGAAGAGGACTCAAAACCATTTCTGATCAATCTGAAGGAGTCCAGAGCTACACTGCAATCACTAGAGCCATTCTAAACTCTATATCTTGCTTAGTGATTTATTCTTTACATTACGAGCAGTGTGTGTCATCAGTTTTAATTTACACATACACTGTCTCTTGAACCTTAACTAGGGGATCTGTAAATCCTCATTCAAACTCCTTACATATTCTATTTCCCATTGTGGATAGTGTTAGAGGTCGTGTGTGACCTGGACAGCTATATTTTCTATTGTTTTTGTTTCCCACGTAGAACTGTGGTAGAGGTCTTTGACCTGGACAGTTGTAAACTGTTGTGAACCCCGACCTAGGGTGTGGATCCAATTTATATAAATTGTTGAGAGGACTAAGTCTCATCTTGAGACTGAACCTCTTGGTTATATCTGTTGTTCTTTTTTTAGTTTTATCTAAAACCTTTATATTCCATTGCTAAGTGCTTTAAGATTTAAATTGTTTTTCAAAGTTAATCTGATAATTGAATTAGCAAGTGTTTCCATTATTTTCAAATAATTAGGTTAGTTTCAAAATCTAATCTGATCTTCTGATTAGATTAACTGGGAATTAATCAATCCCTTGAGAACCTAAATGAAAGTTTTCTTTAGTTCAAATTCACTATAATTCAATTAGTATTTTAAATTGGGGGTTTTTTTGTAAAGGATTTTAAACAGAAATTTTAATTGGAACTCAATTCACCCCCCCTATTGAGTGTCCAATTCGACCAACATTTGGTATCAGAGGATTAAAATATTTTTTGATGTACTCTGTTTTTCAACTGTTATTTTAGTTGTATTTTAAAGTTCTTAAAATTTCTGTTATTTCTAAATTTTTATCTCTTTAAAAAAAATTAACCTAGTTATCATGGATAACAGACTTGAAGGTGTTGATACTAATAGACCACCATTTATTAATGGAAACAACTATGCTCAGTGGAAGATTAAGATGAAAATTCATTTAGAAAGCATGGGTTTTGATATTTGGACTTCCATAGAATCAGAATATAAAATTCCCACTACTGTTAGATCCACTTGGAATGAAGCTACTAAGATAGCTTAAAATAATAATTTCAAACCTATGAATGCTCTATATTGTGCTTTATGAGATGAGTAATTTAATAGAATATCTGCTTGTAAGACTGCATATGAAATTTGGGATACTTTAAGTGTTTCTCATGAAGGAACAACTAACGTTAAGGAAATGATATTGAACACCTATACTATTAAATATGATAATTTTAAGAAGAAGCCTGATGAACCCATTTCTGATATGTATCTCCGGTTTAACGAAATTTTCAATACAATGATCTCATTGGGAAAGGATATTCCATCAAAGGAGCAGATCATGAGAATTTTGAGATGCATACCTGAAAGATGGAGGGGCACTTCTGTTTCAATCAGAGAATCTTGTGATATTGGTAAACTGCCAGTCAAGGAACTTATTGGTAAGTTGATGATGTATGAATAAGAACTTAAGGTAAAAAAAGAAGAAGAAGATGAACCAAAAAGGAAGTCAGTTGCCTTCAAGACATCTACTTCAAAGAATAAGGATAAGGAGAAACTTCAAGCTATAAGTGATCGCTCAAGTTGTAAAGAAAGTGAAAGTGCATCCGACAGTGATGAAGAAATGGCTCACATAGACAGAAGATTCAATAAGTTTTATAGGAAGAATAAGTTTTTCAGAAAATCAAATTACAAAGGTAAGTATGACAATAAGGGACACTAGAAAAAGGACTAGAAGAAATCTGACAAATCTGATGAAGTTGTCTGTTATGAATGCAAAATAAAAGGAAATATAAAAGCGGACTGTCCAAAGCTGAAATACAAGAAGAAATATGAGTATAAGGATAATAAGTATAAGAAAGACATGAAGGATACATGGATTGCTTCTGAGGATAGCTCCAGTGAATCTGAAGCTTCTGAGACTGAAAACAGAAATAAGGAAAACATGTGTTTTATGACAAACACTTCTGAGGTAACATCTGAAACTCCTGCTTTAAATTCAAATTATTTTGGAGATGATTCTGATTCTGAAAATATGTCAAAATCTGAACTGTTTGAATACTGTGATATGTTGGAAGAAACCTGTAATGAGCTGAAAGACAAATACAAAGGTTTAAAGAAATAGTATGCTTTAACTGTTAAACATAAATCTGATCTTGACATAGAAATAGAAAAGAATGCTCAGTTGCTTAAATAAAACACTGAATTGAAATTGTCAAATGAGCAACTTAATAAGGATTTAGAAAAGTTCACAAATGTAAAAGATACTCTTACTCAAATTCTAGGTAAGAATATTGCACCTAGATATACTACTGGTATAGGATACCAACCTGGACAAAGAAAAATTACCAAAACTAGATTTATTTCTAAATCTGGACAGAATGTAGATAGTTTTAGTTCTGGAATTTCATATGCTTAAACTAGTTATATTCATAGTTACAGATCCAACAAGGTTTATCTTTCAAAATCTGTTGATTATACAAATTTTATGAGACCCATAAGACAAATTTGGGTACCTAAAGTTTTATTGGCTAACCTGTCTGGACCCAAGAAAATCTGGGTACCAAAATCATTTCCTATCTAAATCTATTTTGTAGGGAACCTGCTTAAAGAGAACTTGTAGAAAGACTTGGTACTTGGACAGTGGATGTTCAAGACATATGTCAGGAGACTTCTAATGATTTAAAATCTTGGTCAGAGTTGATGGAGGTTTTGTCACCTTTGGTGATAATTCTAAAGGGAAAATCATCGGCTTAGGCCAGATTGGTAACACTAACTCAGTATTAATTTATAAAGTTCTATTTTTTGATGGAGTTAAGTATAATTTACTAAGTATTTCTCAATTATGTGATGATGGTTTTAATGTTAAATTTGAAAATGATTCTTGCAATGTTTTTAATTCTAAAAATGCTTTCGTATTTTCTGCCTTACAAAATGAAAATGTCTATGCTGTTGATTTAAATTCTTTAGCTATGAAAAATATTACTTGTTTAAATGATTTTCATAAAGAGTCTTGGCTTTGGCACAGAAGATTAGGACAGTGCAATGTACATTCACTTAGAAAACTTACTAGGAATAACTTAGTTAGAGACCTACCAAAACTTGAATTCCCAGTAGATAAAGTTTGTAATCCCTGCCAAAAGGGAAAGCAACATAAAGTTTCTTTTAAATCAAAGAAAGAAGTGTCAACTTCTCAACCTCTTGATTTGGTTCACATGGATTTGTTTGGACCTTCTAGAGTTTCTAGTTTAAATGGGAAGCATTATGTCTATGTTCTAGTAGATGACTATTCTAGGTATACTTGGGTATATTTTCTAGCTCACAAAAGTAAATATTGTTCTTAATTTGTTAAATATTCCAAGTCTGTAGAGAACCTTAGTGGACTTAAGATTAAAACCTTGAGAAGTTATCATGGTCGTGAGTTTGAAAATCATGAGTTTGAATCTTACTGCTCACACAATGGCTATAGTCACAATTTCTCTGCCCCTCAGACACCTCAGCAAAATGGTGTAGTAGAAAGGAGGAATAGAACCCTTCAGGAAATTGCCAGAACCATACTCAATGAGTATGACCTACCTGTTTATTTTTGTGCTGAAGCTGTCAATACATCTTGTTATATTATCAATAGAGTCTTGATCAGACATGTTCTTAAGAAGACCCCTTATGAGTTGTGGAACCATAGGAAACCTAAGGTTAACTACTTCAGAGTTTTTGGTTGCAAAGTCTTTATTCTTAATACCAAAGATAATCTTGACAAGTTTGCATCCAAGAGTGATGAAGGAATTTTCCTAGGTTACTCTATTTCTAGTAAAGTCTATAGAGTTTTCAATAAGAGAACCAAATGTGCGGAGGAATCTGTTCACATCAAATTTTATGAAACTGACCCACATGAATCTAAGACCACTCTTGAAAATCTTGAAGATGATCTCTTTGTTTTGAACCTTAATGATAAAGACAGTGGACCTATAGTTAAAACATCCAGTTCTGGAAATTTTCCAGAACCTGCATCTGTTGATTCCCAACCTGTTGATGAACCTGAAATCTCTAGCCCTACCTTTTCGAGACCAACTAGGATTCTAAAGAACCATTCTTTAGATGATGTTGTAGGTAATCTAGATATAGGAACATAGACTGGAGCTTCTCTAAGAAATCAGGTTGAACATCAAGATTTTCTTTCACAGTTAAAACCTAAAAATATCAATGATTCTATCAATGATGAATTTTGGGTAATGGCTATGCAAGAATAACTAAATCAATTTGAAAGAAATAAAGTCTGGGAATTAGTAGAAAGACCTAAAGACACTTTAACCATAGGCACAAAGTGGGTGTTTAGAAACAAAGTTGATGAATATGGAAACATCATTAGAAACAAAGCTAGACTAGTTTCCCAAGGTTACAATCAAGAAGAAAGAATTGACTATGAGGAAACCTTTTCACCGGTAGCTAGATTAGAGGCAATTAGGATCTTACTTGCCTTTGCATCATATCTGAATTTCAAGTTATATCAAATGGATGTGAAAAGTGCTTTTCTAAATGGTTTTATTGTTGAAGATGTTTTTGTAGAACAACCACCTGGTTTCTCAAATCCTCACTTTCAAAATCATGTTTTTAAACTTTCTAAATCTTTATATGGTTTAAAACAAGCTCCAAGATCATGGTATGAAAGACTTAAAAATTTTCTTATTTCAAAATTATTTACAAAAGGAATTGCTGATCCCACTCTTTTTATAAAAATAATTTCAAAAGATGTTTTAATAGTACAGATATATGTTGATGATATTATTTTTGGATCTTCTAAAAATTCTCTATGTACTGAATTTTCAAAGGTTATGCAAAATGAGTTTGAAATGAGCTTAATGGGAGAGATTAAGTACTTTCTTGGATTTCAAATATTTCAAACTAGAGATGGTATTATTTTGAATCAGAGTAAATATAATGAGTATTTATTAAAACGTTTTGGTTTGGATAGTATTAAGGGGAGTTATACACCTATGAGTACCACCTGTAAATTAGATATTGATGAAATTGAGAAACCAGTAGATCAAACTAATTATAGAGGTATGATTGGGAGTTTACTTTATCTTACTGCTAGTCAACCTGATATTATGTTTAGTGTATGTATGTGTGTTATATTTGAAGCAAATCCTAAAGAGTCACACTTACTTTCTGTTAAAATAATTTTCAAATATCTTAAATATACTGATAATTTGGGACTGTTTTACCCAAAAGGACAATCATTTGATTTAATAAGTTATTCAGATGCTGGCTTTCCTGGATGCAAGTTAGATAGAAAGAGCACATCTGGAACATTTCATTTACTTGGAAAGTCCCTAGTATCATGGTGTAGTAAGACACAGAACTCGGTTGCGTTATCTACTGTTGAGGCAGAGTATATAGCTACTGGTAGTTGTTGTGCATAGATTCTGTGGATGAAACACACTTTATTAGACTATGGATTTGATTTTAAACATGTTTCAATTAACTGTGATAACACTAGTGTGATCAACATCTCAAAGAACCTTGTGTCTCACTCTAGAACCAAACGCATTGATGTTAGACACCACTTTCTAAGATATCATTATCAAAGAGGTGATATAACTCTTGAATTTATAGGATCTGAACTCCAATTAGCTGATATATTCACTAAGCCTTTATGTTCAGAAAGATTAAGTTTCATTAGACACAAATTAGGAATGATAACTTACTCTTAAAACCATTAGGATAAACCTCACCGTTAGGATAAACCTCACCATTAGGATAAACCTCACCATTAGGATAAACCTCACCGTTAGGATAAACCTCACCGTTAGATAAACCTCACCATTAGGATAAAACTCACCGTTAGGCTAAACCTCACCGTTAGGATAGACCTCACCGTTTAAGGACACCTCACCGGTACATCTCTTGAACTGTTTTAAATTTTCGTATTAAGGCCGAGACTTCGAACCTTTTTTTTATATGATATTTATTTTATATGTGAATCCTAAATGATATTAAACCCGACTCTAGACATCACTCAATCACCGCGAACCCGTCTATTTTAATCCCTCCTACCTAAACCTTTCAAGCTCACAAAACCCTAAGCCTCAGAATCAGAAATGGACCGTGTTAAGGGAACCTCAGTGGATGAATGGAGTGATGCGCCGCAAGCTAAGAAGAAGAAAGTAACCAATGATGGTGCCAGTGGAAGTAGTAGAGGTGTTGTTCAAAGGAATCCAGTGAATCTGCATTTATCGAAGCGATAAATTGTAGTGGAAAAGGAGTTATGTGCAGAATGGCTGTTGGAAATCAAGTCCTTGATTCTGAAGATTTTACAAGAGAAAGGATGGATCGAGTGCTTCATGAACAATAATGGACCATATTATTCAGTACTAGTAAAAGAGTTCTATGAGTTTGTCTGTTTTTAGACTTCAAAAGAGGAGAATAGGATGATTTCCTTTGTGAATGGTCAAAAGTTTTCGTTTTCATCAGTTGAATGGGCTGAGAACCTTAGAGTTCCTCATAGTGGTTATTATGGATTTTATTCAAAATCCATACCTACTGCTAGTGAATTTTTTGAATATGAGGATGCCTTGTTAGAATTGACAGGAAATGGAACCCCTAGAAAGATTATTGCTGCAGAAATGGAAGGGGAGGATAAACTACTTTTCAAGTTCATTCAGCATGTGATTAGTCCAAGGAGAGGAGATTTTGCTACCCTCAGATTTCAGGATATTTATTTGTTGTATTTGTTAAATCATGGAGTAAAGGTGAACTTGTGCAGATTTCTAATGATTCAGATTGAGGATATGACTAGATCGAAGTCTAAGTCCAATGCACTATTCTTTTCTAAGTTGATTTCTATTATGTTGAAGGCAACGGAGGTAGCTGGACCTCAAGATGAAACTGTTGTGGTTAAGGATAATTTTTTCATCACCAGGACTGTTTGTAATTTTATGAAAGTTAGCTGGAACCCTTGGAAGAAATCATGGGTTAATGATGAAGGTAAAATCTATGACAAGTACACTCCTGTGGATCATCCTTCTAGACCAAAGGATGTGAGGGATCCTGGTCTTGGACCAAATGAGCCAGAACCGGTCTACAGTGATAATGAAGCTGAAGCTGAGGAGGAAGAGACATTAGTTGAGGAAGGAGGAGAGCCAGATTTACCTCCTAGTCCTGTGCATCAAAATATTTCCTATGGAGTAGCTAGCCCTCCAAAAGAACTACCAAGGAGAGAAACTGTTTTGAAGGATAGTGATACTGAGACCACAGAAGAAGAAGAAGAAGCATATCAGTATGTTGTTAAGGACACCTCTAAAGAGGATGAGGCAACCAAATCCAGTCATTTTCTTAATGGAGAATAGGAGGCTACTGGTGAAGCAGATGATGAGGAAAATGAAGAAGAAGAGCTCAGTTTAAGCCCTCTGACAGATAGTACAGTCAAGATAGTGCCTGATCAGGAAGCAGTAGTGGCACCTACTGCCATTACTGAGGGAGTCATTGATGACTCAGAAAATGATAGGACTCACCCCACTGTTGAACTATCAGATCAAATGGTTATTGAATCTACTGAAGTTGTAATGGAGGTTGTGGAGTTACCTCGAGAATAACAGTTGGAGGAGATTCTTCAGGTGAATGCTCTAAGTGAGGGGGAGTATCTTGGTTCAGTTTCTGTGTTTTATGACATTGAAGGTTGGACATCAGATCCCGGATATATGGTACTTGGACTCAATTATGGAGATTTTGATGAGGAAGACCATCCCCAATGGGAATCATTTATCCTACCGGTTGTGCCTGAAAATTTGGCAACCAAGGAGGACCTTGAGTCCTTAAAGGCTGAAATGAAAGAAGCACTGAGAGAATCAGTGACAGATTTTAAGAAAAGCCTGGTTGATGAAATGAGGAGTGTGGAGAAATCCCTGGAGCTATCTCTGGGATGTGCTGTGTCTAGTCCAGTGAAGGTAATGATGGATGAAGATAAAGTATTACATACTCAAATTGAGAGTTGGATAGGAGCTATGGTTTCTCTAAGACAATCGATTGCTTCATTAACTACCATGAACAGTTCCCAAACCCAAGTGAATACTGATATCAGATATATAAAATAAGTAGTCAAGAAGTTTGTGGATGTTTTTGAGGCTTTTAAGAATTTAGTCAAAGAACATTTTAACATTCAAGATGAAATTGTTCAGAAGGTGGTTAGTAATCTGACACAATCTTTCAAGGAGACAGTAGCTTTCTCAGTTAAACCCCTTCCCTCATCCAACTCTACTGTGAACCTTGACCAGATCAAAACTGTAATCTAGGAAGAGTTGGATAAGGCCAGTACCAATGGCACCTCGGATACACAGATCCTTGCTACCACTATGGAAGTTAGTAGTTTTGTTCGTGATCACCTACGGGCAGTTACTGCTTCTCAAGAGGCAATTAAGAATAAGGTGGATGATTACTTTGAGAAGGTCTATACTAAGCATCAAATGACCAGCCATTTCAAGCTCTTGATGAAGAATTTGAAGTTTCCTCCAGTGACTCAAGATTTCAGAGAACAGGTTAGTAATCTCAGGGAGCTTACTCCTGCCTTGGATAAATTCATTGAAAATCGAGATGATTTTGTGTTAGCAATGGAGAGAGGAGGTAGTATTATTATGGATTTCATAAACTTTTTGCTACCATTCTTTCATGTGGATTCCAGACCTGTGATTTTACCTCCTACCCTTCCTGCCTCTGCCTCTGGGAGTACACCTCAGTTGACTCCAGTTCAGGCTATCCGAAGCTTGACACCTATGATCCCACAGAAGAGAACAGATTTCAGATCTGATACAGTTTCAGTGGCTGGCCCTCCAGTTGTTCTTTCAGCTATTCCCAATCCATCTACTCAATCTGAACCTACACCCTCTTCTGATCCTAAGGGAAATAATCATGTTCCAGAGGAAGATTGAGTGATTCTGGATGTTTTTGATAGGATTCACTTGTATTTTTGTAATACTAACTTTATCAGTTTGTACCTTTTGCGATTTAATGAAAATTTACTCTTACATTCTCTTTTAGTCTCTACATTTATCTGATTCTACCCTTCTTTTTATTAATCACAAAGGGGGATAAAATGAAACTAATGAGAACTGGGAGTGCAATTAAACGGGGAAGAAAAATGAGAACAATGTTTTAAAGTTTTTTTTTAGGAAATTTTTCCTCTCACACCATTTTATTTTTCTTCATACTTTTTCATAAGTTGTGATTATCAAAAAGGGGGAGATTGTTGAACCCTCTGGGAGAATTGGTTGAACTCATATTTTGATAATCCCAATTATGCTCAATTATAGTTTGATAATTCCTATATTGATTAATGGTTAATTACTTTTCAGTATTTTTGTACACCATGCACATATTCATATTTATATTATCTTCAGAGAATTCGGTTACTGGATGGATATATATTCTAAATTAACCCCTTCTGCCAATAGAATGCTTAAACAAACAAGTGGTCACTATTATAGAACAAAGCTACCGATTTGTAAAGTCCACCATTATGCAAGTCTATCGATACATGAAGGTCACCGATACAGACAAGTCACCGTTATGCAAGTCTACCAATACGTGAAGGCCATCGATACATTAAGTTCACTGGTATAACAAGTCTACTGATACGTGAAGGTCACTGATACAGACAAGTTACCGATATGCAATTCTATCAATACGTGAAGGTCACCGATACAGACAAGTCACCGTTATGCAAGTCTACTGATATGTGAAGGTCACCGATACATCAAGTCCACCGGTACAACAAGTCTATCGATACGTGAAGGTCACCGATACAGACAAGTCATCATTATGCAAGCCTACCGATACAGACGAGTCACCATTATGCAATCCTACTAGTACATGAAGGATTTCGTTACACAAAAGGTCACCGATACATTAAGTCTACCACTACCGATCAATTCTATCGACAGACATGAATTCTACCGAATAGAAAGGCTACCATTACACAAGAGGTTACTGATACACAAGGCTACCGATATCCAAAGCTACCATTCGAGAGAATCTGACACTGCCTTAATTTCTTTATCTTTGTTTAATCTAACCAACGGTCATATCAGGTATATTTTAATGTTCTGTCATTTATTTAATGAAGGTTGTTGGATGTCAGGGAACCGTACCTCGTACCTGCAAAAAGAAATCATTTCTTTTTCCAGAGCTCGTGCCATAAATATAAGAAGTCCCTATTGCTGCAAAAAACCCGAAGAATATACAAGGAAAATACAGAAGTGATACAAGTGACATACACAAGAAGAGCTCATACAGATATACATGCACGACCAAGAAGACACAGAAGCTCATGCACTCTCACGCTTACTCAAGAAGAGTTGTGTACTTTCACAAGGATTTTGAAGAACTTCGTCAACTACTTTTTCACTGTCTCTGAACCTGGATGTCAAGCAGACGACACTCTTTTTTCCAGAAAAAAACTAAAAGAGGACTTAGAACCATTTCTGATCAATCTTAAGGAGTCCAGAGCTACACTGCAATCACTAGAGCCATTCTAAACTCTATATCTTGCTCACTGATTTATTCTTTACATTACGAGCAGTGTGTGTCATCAGTTTTAATTTACACATACACTGTCTCCTGAACCTTAACTGGAGGATCTGTAAATCCTCATTCAAACTCCTTACATCGTCTATTTCCCATTGTGGATAGTGGTAGAGGTCGTGTGTGACCTGGACAGCTGTATTTGCTGTTGTTTTTTTTCCCACGTAGAACTGTGGTAGAGGTCTTTGGCCTAGATAGTTGTAAACTGTTGTGAACCCCGATCCAAGGTGTGGATCCTATTTATATAAATTGTTGAGAGGACTAAGTCTCAGCTTGAGAATGAACCTCTTGGTTATATCTGCTGTGCTTTGTTTAGTTTTATCTAAAACCTTTTTATTCCGCTGCTAAGTGCTTTAAAATTTAAACTGTTTTTCAAAGTTACTCTGATAATTGAATTAGAAAGTGTTTGCATTATTTGAAAATCATTAGGTTAGTTTCAAAAGCTAATCTGGTCTTCTAATTAGATTAACTAGGAATTAATCAATCCCTTGAGAACCTAACTGAAAGTTTGCTTTAGTTCAAATTCACTACAATTCAATTAGTATTTTAAATTAGGGGATTTTTTGTAAAGGATTTTAAACAGAAATTTTAATTGGAACTCAATTCACCCCTCTTCTTGAGTGTCCACTCTGACCAACAAAAATCTATTTAAAAGAGAATAATTATGTTTATAAAATCATATAACCCTTTATGGATTTTTATTCAATGAAAAATATATTTTATATATTCCATGTAATTTTTTAAATTCATCTTATATGTTTACTATATATGATATAAGAAAAAATTCAATTTTTTGGATAAAAGAAGTATTTTTCTAAAAATTCTATTTTACAGCCTTTTGATAGAGAACCCTTTTAAATTTTAGTTTTTGAAGACTTTATATGTTATATTTTAAAAAATAAACTTATTATTTATAATAAGGACATAATAGGTTACTTTGGATGAATTTATGATATTTTTCTCATAACTATCATGTTTTGATGAATAGTTAAAATACGCTAAATTTTAATTGAAAACAACTTCTACCATAGAAATAATTTATATGGTTAGATAATATTATTTAATGGTTTTAAATTATAAATGGAAAATATTTTTATCATTTAATCCAAGTTTTTTCATTAGAAATAATTTTACATTGAAATTGGACATAAACACATGTCAATCTTTTGGTAGTTTTTTCTTCTCAAAAACACGCTTTTTGGTTTTGACAATGGGAATTAATTTTAAAACAATTTCTATGATTTTTGTATTTTGAATTTTGGAAAAATATATTCCATATTTTTAATCATAAGGTCCAGATTGTGTAAAAATGTACCTTTTATTTTTGGACATTATGAATAGTAACTTCAATAAATATTTTTAATTACCATGGTTAAAGGGTATATTAGGTAAATAAGGATAAAAAATATTATAATAATATAAATCTACATTGAAACATGTCTTAATCCTATTGGATGATATATTTCTAACCATTAGCATCCTTAGGCCTAAATTTTGCATTTTGGAGCCACATGGGTGTGAAAATGACATTTTATGATATTTCATTTAAAGTAAAGGGAAATATAACATAAACATGTATCTTTTAATAAAAAATTATATTGGGTTATATAAATGATCTCTATGACTATAAATAGTAATTAAAAAGATAATAATATTTCCTAAATCATGAAATTTTATTTATAATTTTTAGAAATTAAATAAGTAGATTTATTTATGACACAATGATGATGCATTGATTACCTTATTAATGAATGATTCAAACAAATGATATTTTAAATATTAAAATAATTATAATTTGATTATTTTCATTCCATACATGAATTTTTTGGATTCATATGGCATTTTATCTTTTAATTAATGAATTTTTTTAGAAGTAATCAATTTTTTATGGATTTTTAAAAATTCATGATATGAATAGTGTCAAAATTGACATAATTCATATTTTAAAATATAAAATATCTTATTAAATATTATAGAATTATAAAAAATGTAATATTAGGAAAAATTGTTATTTTAATTCATAAATTTTATTAATGACTCTTTCACTAGACTTTTTCCTTGTTTTTGTAACTATTTTTATTCTTGTAGTATTAAATGATTGATAAAACAGTAAGAGTAAAAAAGGGTTAAATAAACACGATAATGATTAAAAAAAATATTCAAAACCTATCTAATTCTTATTGGATGATTTTATTTTGTCTAATATTAATATTATCTTCTAAATAACTGAATTATTAATCATTTTTAATTGAAATAAAATTTATAATAAATTAATATTTCAAGATTTTCCTAAAGTGCCTCTCCTCCCTCTTATAAAAGGCTACCACCTCTACCCATTTATCTACACCTATAAAACCCATTATCTCATCCAAATTGTAAAAAAATAATCTCCCAACATCCCTCCCTTCCTCCTATGATCCTTACCTTGGGAAAAAGGAAATTTGGGAAAGCATTTTGGCTCAAATCCAAAGAAGTTACCCAATTTAGAGGTAACATCTTCTCTCAAGTTCCTTTCCTTTATTTTCCTTCTCCACTATCTATGCTCTTCTTATTAATTGATTAAATAATAAAACTAGTATAATAAATATTCTAGGATTTTTTATGATAATTATTCTAACTACACTTACACACACCTCCATCTAATGGATATGAACATACCGTTTCTATGTACGACGAACTACTGCCTCGCGAAATGCTGATTATTCAATTTTCCCCTACAACATCTCATGGTTTCCATTATGATGTAACTAAATTTATATATTATATATATTGTCTTTATATTGTCTCTATTATTTATTAATTTTTATTTAAAACATACCTTTATGATTTTCATGATGTGTATATACAATAATTTCATTTAAGGATGTCCGGACTACCGCCCCCTCAAAGTGATATGATTCGTTCATGCCATACATGGAACATATAGAAGATAGTGTTAATGAAAATATGTAACTTATAATATATATATATATATATATATGTTATAAATTAATTATAATATACCTATGTATCATTTATTTTTCACTCATTTAATATTACAAAGAAATGAAAGTTGCATTCATGCGTACGTATGGCCTACCATCTTCATGAACTGTGCATTTAATTTCTTATCTATAAATGTTATGGACTGTAATAAATACATATATACTAGATATATATGATATTTAAATCATGAATATTATTCTATAGATTATGTACTTTTTACTACATTTAGAATTTACATCAAACAAGTTCATTTGTGACTCAAGTACAGAATATCAAAAAAGGACCGATATGAACGTAAATAATTATATGATTTTTATAACATGGTAATATGTAATATAAAATGAATAATAAACTTTATAAAGGTTATGAATCAAGTATAAATTAAATTAAATTTATTTTTTAGTAAAAACAATGAACATACATCACGATTTGGACTCAAGGTAAGGGAACATTTCACCGTCCACTTTTAGTCAAAGACTTATGTTATGTTATGTCTTTTAATTTACATTTTATTATGTTGGGATATGTTATTATATATACTTATTTATGTCCATTTTATTTCCAAGTGATTAGAGACTCTATTTTATCTCATCAACTCATTTTCATAATTTTTAAGTGACACCGTTAGGCTGCTGAATTTTCTTAAGGGAACTTCTTAACACAATTTTCATTCTTTGGGTTAATATTTAACTTCCTGATTATGTAGTGCTATGATTATGTGAGAAATAACTTTTGATATCCTATATTTTATATATACTTGATTTATGTGTATTTTTAATGAATACACATAATTTATCTATTTTATTAACAAAATGATCTTTGTAAGTGAATTTCTAAACTCAATTTCCTCTCATTTGGGTTTTACGCATACTTCTTTGATTATATTATTCCACGATTATGTGTGGAATCACTAATTATTTATTTATGTTGTAATTTACACTTACCTTTATTTGGATATACTATTTATATACATAATTACCCCATTGGTAAATTCTTACATCATTTATATGAACATTGTAATCGAAATATTAAATCAATCTCGTTATATTGAGTTCATTTTACACGTCAGTTACTCAGTTTATCATAGAAACTAACATGTATTTTACTATTCATTGAGTTAAACTTTTATTTATAAAATTATTTTGAAAAAATGGAGCTCATTTTTGGATTCTACACGCCAATAAATTTTTAGAGTGAATTTTTGGGATTTTTCTGAAATACTTGTTTTTTTTAATAGTAAAATACATTAATTTACCATATAAATACATTATAATTTAAATCCACTATTACTAACATAATAAGTGATGTAATCACCCAAATCATTAACTCACATAAACTTATTACTATTATTGGTAATGTAATCATCATTATTTCTTGTTTTGTAGAGAAATAATAAATTAATGAATATATTATTGGGAAAACCTCACTCCCCTATAATATAAATACCACTCCTCCTTACCTCTTATCTTAAATCCTCTTATGTATTGTGCCTTGCCTAAATTCTTCCCAATTATCTCCCTAATATCATCCCCCAATTCCATTATCCCTTTAAAACAACACAAACTTTTATTAATCAAAATTCTTTTGGATCTGATTAAATGTCCTATTATGTAAAATGGTTATATAAAACATATTAACATCCTTGGTTTTGTGTTTTTTGGATTTTAAAATATCATTAAGAATTGTTACTGTTGATAATATAGCTGTTGAATAGTTATCAAATGACTAGTATAAATATAAGGCTTTAACAAATCCAATTTACGCAGTAAAAGGAAGCAATGGACTTATCCAGTAGAATTGATCTATACGAAGACCATTTTTCGAAGCTCATAAAGGAGGTAGTGTCACTGCGATTCTCTATTGACCAATCCCAAGATGATATTTAACATGTTATGCATGAATGGAACCTCCTATGGGAGAAGTAAAAGTTAATATAGATTACCACTCGAGCAATGTTATCTGAGTTTCCCTATGAGTCTATCACTGTCACACACCTTATCCTTAGGTATTATGTGGTGTTATAAGGGGTTATGTAACAAAATCCTAGCACTATGATTATATGTATTATTTTTTGTATAAAGAATATACATTCATTATATTATTGTTACTTTGTAAATGGTTTTTAAAGAACAAATGGTATTTTTAGTTAATATTCAATTAAGAAATCTATCTTGATGAATTGATGGATTTTTGAATTCAATAATATTTTAATAAAAAATTATTACCAAATTAATTTTTATTAAATATAAATGATCTTATAGTTTATAGGAATACAATTGAAATTTTTATTAAGGTTTGAAAACTATTTTTATCAAAACCCATGAATTTTCAATAAATATTGGTTTTTTATTTTAAAATTTAAAATTAAAATATTTAGAAAATTATTTATATAAAATGAATATCATTTCTTGATTTAGGAGGATGAAATTATCTAATGGTGAATTTTTCATAATTTTCTGAGATAGTCGAATTTTTTGGTAAAAATTAAATACCGTTTAAATATATAATGTGCTTCATGACATCATAATGACCTAATAGTAATGTAATAAAATTATATAAAAAGGAATTTTGGAAAATATATTTTTTATCTTTAAAATAATGTGATTTTATTTTATTTTTTTGATTAATTTTATGGTGCCTTAGTGGACACTCCAAGACATATAAAATATTTTAACTTTTTAAAATGATTTCCTTGAGAGTGTGACTCACCTCCACATAAGAAAGCCTAATATTTTAATAATTTAGGTAATTGGCCTTATAAAATAATTTTTTACAATCCACTTTGGCAATAACTAAGGGAAAACCCATGGGATGGTTTGTGGTTTTGATTAGTTCAATGTGTAGTGTCCAAAACCTAAATAATAAAGAATTCCCTCTCCTTTCCTATGTAAACTCACTCAATCTCTCATTACTATTCACTAAAACCATTTGTAACTCAACCAAACTTTTCCCTGAACACTCTATAATCCCCCCAAAGTTCCCCAATCTCCCAATAATCCTCTCCCAAGCCTCTCCCAAGCCTTTGGGATCACGATTCCAAGTAAGGGATTTCTTCCTTTCTCATTTTTGTCCAAATTTATTTATGTTGTTATACCCTTTTATTTTCAATTAAAAAATTTGGGGTATGATTTCTAAACTTCTCCATACTTTCCTCCTTATGTTTGAATGATTAGATACCTCTTTATCTCTCATTAATTTTTTCCATGGACACTTGTTACCATGCCGAAATTCCATTAAGAATTTCTCTCTTCTTATATACATTCAAGAAATTGTTTTATATTATGCATCTGAATTTCATTACATATGTTGGGATATTATGTTACATTACTCCATTACTGTCCATTTCATGTATAAATTATGGGATACCCATTTCTCTCTTATCAACCCATTTTATGATTTTTATTTGACGTCGTTATGCTGCCAAAATTTCCCATGGAAAAATCATTGTGTAAGTGAATACCATACCCATTTCTCTATAAAGGGTATTCACCTTTTTGAAGATATAATTATTTATTATAGAGTTTTATTTATGTATTACAAATTCCTTTATCATGGAAAAAATGATGATGTTGAATGATTCTATGTTATATGATCCATGTGGAACACTTACGTATGAAATTAAATGTTTATAAAGGGTGTGCCCTAATAGCGCTCCAATTCATTGGGTAAAGAATAGTATAATGATACGCCATGTAAAATAAGGGTTTACTCATGATAATAAAAGTAAAATTAGGGTTTAATCATGTTATTTCAATTGTAATGAGGGTTTACTCATGCTCCATGTGCAATGAGCCTTGGCTCATGCTTGGAATCCAAGAGACCTGGGTTCAAAACCGGGTGGAGGCGAATTTCTGGGGGTACTGTATCAGTCACTGTAGTAGTCACTGTAGCAGCACTGTAGCAGTGTTATAGTAGTTACTGTTCGGTACTGTAGCAGCCAGAACTATTCACCCAATTTGGGCCTTCGGGCCACCGATTTGGGCCTATGGGTCTCCAAGGCCTTCGGGTTATCAAAGGCCTTCGGGCCACAGGGCCTTTAGGTCATGTAGACAATTGAGTAGCCCAGTTCACACAGAACAGTCCCTAGAAGTGGATCAGAGCAACAGGAGTAGCAGTCACCAGATGCAGAGTTAACCGGATTGGAAGAATGAGAGGGTATGCCAACCGCCATCAGGACCAGGCACCGTGCAGCTTTGTACGGGGAAATGCTAGCCGGTCAGCAATGCAAGGTGGGGAGCTAGGTGATCAATGATGCAAAAAGCTGGGGAGGGGCAGTTCAAGTGGGTTGGGCCTACGGGTCATGTATTGGGCATGGTATGCCTCTAGGCCTTCGGGTTATGTATTGTGGGTTTTTTGGGCCTTGTGCCTTGGTCCTACGAGTCATGTACGGGTTCCCCTTAAACCCTTAAAAGGGGGATTATCCATAATAAAAATAAAAAAGAAGGCCTTCAGGCCATTCGGGGTTATATATCATGACTTTATGTTTGTTTTTCTCTTTTACCCCATTAATATGTCTATTTACTAACATGTACTATATTATCCATGTTATGCCTTGTTTACTCCCTTTCTGGGCTTTATAGCTCACCCTTTTCTTATGCATGCCCAAAGTTTATCCCATGAAATGCTAACTACTAAGGAATGTTGTGGTCATGTAAAAGAAGTTTTCAATAAAGATATTATGTTTTATGTTCTACGTTGTTATGTAATGTTCCTAATTTCCCAATACACTATACCTCTCAATACTCAGAGTTTTCTTAAGTGCAATTTTATGTAATAAATCATGTTTAACTTTGAAATAAAGAGCTGGGTTATTATAGTTGGTTTCAGAGGATAGATTTAGTTATTTTTATAATTAGGATTAAAAAACCCTAGTGAAAGCTTTTGGGATAATACTAAGTATAATGAAAAAATCTCTAAATTTTGGTGAGTATAGAGTAAATATTTTATCAATAAAATACATCCCTATATGGATACAAACAATTAGAGGCATCTATGGCACAGATGTATCTAGGGGTGAACCCCGAAAACACCGCTTTGAGCTAGACTCGAATGGGAACTGCTGCATGAAAACGAGCCTTGTTGCACTCTTGGTTACGAAACTCCTAGGGGATATTCTTTGGTAAATTCATAAGCTTAGTATGAACCATTATTAAGGGAATAAAAAAAATCCCCTAAGAATATATGTTAGGAATTAGATCATGGATAACATAGATTGAATCCTATAAATTCATAAGGAAATAAATTTAATTTATAATTTATCTCTTTTTGTCATTGGATTCCACTTTATGTGTTACCCCTAACATTCCTTTTATTCCATACAATTACTAGTAATATGAGGACTTGGGCTAATAAATGATGTGAAGATCAATGTGACGATTGTTCTAATAAGATGCCCAATCGGATGGGAGTGGGAATCAAAAACTTTGTCATGATACTCTCTCAGTTAACTCGGGTTTTTAATAGAAACATGGGTCAAGAGGAACGTCCAACCCCCCTAAGAAAGAAAAATTCACAATTGATATAATCATGAGAGAAAGGCCTCCTACTTTTAATGGATCATCTGATCCCTCAATCGTCAAACAATAGATCAACTCCATTGAAAATATATTCTTCATCCTTCAATGTTCTGAACAAGAGAAGGTTATCCTTGCTGCTTATCATATGAAGGGTGAATCTAATAAATGGTGTACATTGATCAAAAATATGATGCTTGAGGGAGAGATCTAGGTTTTTGAATGGAAGGATTTCTGGAAAATGTTTATCAATAAATATTTTCCGTGCACCCTCTGACTTAAGATGGAAAGGGACTTTCTTTCCCTTAAGAAAAAAGATGATGAATCCATCATAGCATATGAGGAACACTTCACAATGCATGCAAGATACTCCTTTGGATTTGTCATTACCCCCAAATTCATGGTTGACCACTTCTTTGGTGGGGTTAAACCAAGCCAAAGGAAATCCCTAGTGATCCATGACTTTGATAGCTATGAGGAAATTGTCTGATGTGCCCTCAAATTCAAAATAGAGATCAGAGAATCTCAAGGGTATCATGGGGATAAAAATTAGAAAGTGGACATTAATTTTAGTGGTCTGATGGATAAATCCAATAGTGCTAAGAAAATCCAGCACCCCACTTATCTAAGGTGTGGAAAGATGCACCCTGGAAATTTCTTAAAGGGGATGAAGAAATGCTTTAGGTGTGAAATAGAAGGGAACCTGGCCATTAACTACCGACAAGAAAAACTCGATGTTGCGGTAGAGGAGAGGAACACTCCGTTCAACCCCCAACGCATTGTTCATTGCTTCAACTCCAAAGAACCATGGTACTTTTAAAACCAGTTCCCTAAGACAAGGGTTTTCTAAGGCAACCAACTACCTCCAAGGCAGCAAGGGTGATCTTTTTCAATCACTACCACCAAAGAAAACCCCGAAAATGAAGTGGTGACAGATATTCCAGTTATTAATTCCAGAATAGAAAACATAATTTTTTATTCTAGTTCTACGAATTCTTTTATATACCGAAAGTGTAGTAGAAAAATCCCAACACCACCACAAATCATGAAAGTAAAGACGTTAATGAGAATAGGAAATGGGGAAATCATTAAATCTCATGAATATAACTCTTATCCAATCATAATTTGTGGATTGAACTTCCCAACAAACCTCTTCTTACTCTCTCTGGTGAAATTTGATTCAATTCTTAGCATGGATTTGCTTTTCCTATATAGGGCCAACATAAATTTTCATGAGAGGGAAATCACTCTTTATATGGTGAATTGACCCCCAATTCTGTACATGTGCAAGGAGGTGGATGAATCTTCTTTAAAACCATCATCTCAAGTGTAGATATTACTATCCTATGATCATGCGTATCTTTCTCAAATGATTGAGTCTAAGGAAGAAATCATCCTTGAAGACATTCCTATTGTGAGGGAATTCACTAAAGTGTTTCCTAAGGAATTGTCTAGTTTTCCTCCTAGAAGAGATGTTGAATTCTCGATTGATCTTACACCTGGGATGTTGAAAATATCCAAGACTCCATATAGAATATATTTTGTGGAGCTTGATGAGATAAAGAAACAACTATAGAAGAATCTGGATAACGGAATTATAAACCCAAGTTCTTTACCATGGGGGGCACCAGTTTTCTTCGTCAAGAAGAAGGATGGGTCAATGCACCTTTGCATTGATTATCATGAGATAAACAAAATCACAATAAAGAACAAGAATCATCTTCCATGAATTGAGGACTTTTTCAATAAGCTACATGTAGAACAATACTTATCCATGGTGGGTCTGCGTTTGGGATATTACCAAGTAAGGGTGAAGAAGGAGGATATCCTAATGACTTCTTTTTGTATAAGATACGGGAAATATGATTTCATATTAATGCATTTCAAACTCACTAATGCTCCAAAAATATTCATGGACATGATGAATAAAGTCTTTATATATTACCTTCAAAAATTTGTGGTAGTCTTTATAGACAATATTCTAATATACTCCAAAAATAAGGAGGATTATGAGGAGCATCTAAGAACTATACTAGAGACCTTGTGAAAGGATAATCTCTATGAAAAGTATAGAAAGTGTGAGTTATGGTTGAATTATGTCTCATTCTTGGGTCAGATCATCACAAGAAATGGGATATCTATAGATCCCTCCAATACAAATGTAATTGAGGGATAGACAAGGCCAACATCTTTGATGGATATCCATAAATTCCTTGGGTTATCTGGATATTATTGACGATTTGTGAGAAATTTATCACGATTGTCAAACCATCTTACCAAGATAACTCAGATGGGAGTAAAGTTTTCTTGGATTTATGAATACAAAGATAGATTCAATGAGTTGAAAAAAATTCTTATCATTGTGACCATGCTCACACAACCCACATGTGGAGAAATTTTTGTGGTATTTATTGATTCTTCAAAGATGGTCCTGGGATTTGTGTTGATGCAAAATGACAAATTCATTGCATATTCTTCAAGGAAATTGAGTGCTCATGAGAAAAACTATCCAACACATGATCTGGAGTTGGCTTCAATAATCTTCACTTTGAAAATTTGGCGGCATTTCCTCTTTGTGGAGAAATGTGAAATATATACGGATCACAAAAGCCTCAAGTATATATTCACATAGAAAGAGCTGAATATACGCTAACAAAGATGGTTAGAGCTGATTGAATACTATGACTGGTCAATCCATTAACACCCTAGGAAAATGAACAAGGTGGCAGATTCTCTAGGAAGAAAGGACCCATCGATTCTATCATTTATGAGAATTTAAAAGGATGTGATCTTCTTAGATTTGATGAATATAGGCATGGGAATCATAAATAAGGTAAAATTATCAATCCTTTCACAAATTATTGCTCAACCGTCTCATTCAGAAAGGTTAAATGATGCTCAAAATGATGATGTGGGAATTCAAAAGAAAGTGGAAACTATCAGAAAAGGGAAATCCTCATTTTTCAATGTTAATGAATAAGGAATTGTGATATTTGGGTTAAGACTATGAGTTCCATAAAATCTGGAGTTAAAAATGGAACTTTTGGATGATGCACATAGTTAAAATTTCTCCATTCACCTAGGAAACAGAAAGATGTATAGAGATCTTTGAGAGAATTATTGGTGGGATAACATGAAGAAGGAGATCACTAAGTATACATAAAAGTTCCTGGTATGTCAAAAAGTGAAGGCTGAGAGGTAGAAGTACAAGGGGATGATTCAACAATTACCCATACCAACATGAAAATGGGAGAACATCACCGTGGACTTTTTCACCGAACTTATGAAGGCATCCAAAGGAAACAATTCTATCTAGGTTATTGTGGATTGTCTTAAAAATACTGCACACTTCATTGCAATTAGGGAGAATTTTTCATTGGATCATCTGGAACGGATATACATCAGAGAAGTGGTAAGGCTACATGGAGTACCAGTATCTATTATATCTGATTGAGATCCAATATTCACCTCTAAGATCTGGAAGAGTCACCAACACACTCTGAATACTGAGCTAAACTTTAGTATGTCTTATCATCCTCAAACTGATGGCTAAACTGAGCAGACTATCCAAACACTTGAGGACATGTTGAGAGCATGTTCAATGGACTTCTAAGGAGTATGGGATCAACATCTTCATCTGGTTGAGTTCTCTTACAATAACAGTTTCCACTCAAGTATTCAAATGGCTCCTTGTGAAGCCCTTTATGGGAAAAGGTGCATAACACTGGCATTTTGGGATAAAGTTGGGGAGAAAAAACTTATATGTCCAGAAATGTTCAAATAAATGGTGGAAAAGGTTAAGACCATCCAGTTGCACAATAAATTAGCTCAGAGTCGAAAAAAGATCTATGCTGATAATTGTGGATGAGACCTAGAGTTTGATATTGGGGATAAGGTATTCCTCCACAAATCATCGTGGAAGAGAGTTATGAGATTTGGGAAGAAGCGAAAGCTTAGTCTGAGGTACATCATCCCTTTTGAGATCCTTGATCTCATTAGAGTAGTGGCCTATCAACTAGAACTCACATACAACCTATCACAAGTACATTATGTATTCCATGTATCACTCTTGAAGAATTACATACCTGATCCATCACATGTACTCAATCTAGAGGTGGTACCATTGGAGAATGACCTCTACTATGAAGATAATCTGATGAAGATCTTATACCATGGGGAAAAAGTTCTACAAAATAAGACAATTCCCCAAATCAAGGTGTTTTGGTAGAAAAATAAGTTTAAAGAAGTAACACGGGAATCAGAGGAAGTGATGAAATAGAGTGACCCTCATCTTTTTTAGTGTCATAAATGAAAATTTAGAGGGTGAAATTTCTTAAGGGGGGAATATTGTAACGGCCCAAACTTTTATAAATGAAAATTCCTCTGGATCTGATTAAATGTCTTATTATGTAAAATGGTTATATAAAATATATAAACTTCCTTGGATTTATGTTTTTTTATTTTAAAATACCATTAATAATTTTTATCTTTGATAATACAGCCATTAAACAGTGATCACATGACTAGTATAAATATAGGGCTTAAACAAATCAAATTTACTCAGAAAAAGGAATTGATGGCCTTATCTAGTAGAATCTCACCATACAAATTCCATTTTTCGGAGCTTGAAAAGGAGGTAGCGTCACTGGGATTCACTCTTGACCAAGCCCAAGCAAGGCTTCAACATAGTAATATTGAAGAGAATCTCCTACAGGAGAAGTGTAAGTTAATAGAGATTACCACCCGAGCGATGTTATTTGAGTTTCCCGAAGAGTCTTTCACCGTCACACACCTTACCCTTAGGTCTTATGTGGGTGTTATAAGGGGTTATGTAACAATAACCTAGCACTATAATTATATGCATTATTTTTTGTATAAATTATATACATTCATTTTTTTATTGTTAATTTGTAAATGGTTTTTAAAGAAAAAATAGTATTTTTAGTTAATATTAAATTAAGAAAGATATTTTGAGGAATTAATGGATTTTTTAATTAAATAATAATTTAATAAAATATTATTAATAAATTAGTTTTTATTAAATATTTATAATCATATAATTTTTGTGAATACAATTGAATTTTTTATTAAGGTTTGAAAACATTTTTTGTCAAAACCAATAAATTCTCAATAAATGTCGATTTTTATTTTAAAATTGAAAATTAACATATTTATAAAATTATTTAGATAAAATCAATATCATTTTTTTATTCAAGATTTCAAAACTATCTAATGGTGAATTTTTCATAATTTTCTGAGACAATCAAATTTTTTGGGTAAAAATTAAATACTGTTTAAATATAAAATGTGTTTTATGACATCATAATGACCCAATAGTGATGTAATAAAATGAAATAAAAAGGTTTTTAGTCCAATTTATGTTTTATATTTTAAACAATGTGATTTTATTCTTTTTTTATTAATTTTATGGTGCCTTAGTGGACCCTCTATGACTTATAAAATATTTTAACTCTTTAAAATGATTTCCTTGAGAGTGTGACTCGCCTCCACATAAGGAAGCCTAATATTTTAATAATTTAGGTCATTTTACTTCTAAAATAATGTTTTCCACTCCAATTTGGAAAAAATAATTGGCAAAAAACATGGTATGGTTTGTGTTTTTGATTAGTTTAATGTGTAGTATCCAAAACCTAAATAATAAAGAATTACCTCTTCTTTCCTATATAAATGCACTAAATATCCCATTCCTCTTCACTTAAACCATTTTTAGCTAGACCAACCTATTCCCTTCTCTCTATATATAATCCTCCCAAGGTTCCCCATGCTCCCAAGAATCCTCTCTCAAGCCTCTTCCAGGCCTTTGGGATCACAGTTCCACGTAACGGGTTTCTTCATTTCTCTTTCTTGTCCAAATTTCTTTATATTGTTATACCCTTTTATTTTCAATTAAAAATATTTGGGTTTGATTTTTAACCTCCCCCATACTTTACTATTTATGTTTAAATTATGAGATACCTCTTTCTATCCCATTAATTCCTCCCATGTACACCCATTACCATGCCGATATTCTATAAGGAATTTCTCTCTTCTAATTTACATTTAAGAAATTATTTTGTATTATGCATCTAAATTCCATTACATATGTTGGGATATTATGTTCCATGATCCCCTTACTGTCTATTTCATTTAAAAATGATGATAGACCATTTTATCTCTCATCAACCCATTTTACAATTTCTATTTTATGTCGTTATGCTGCCAAAATTTCCCATAGTAAAATCTTCATGTAAGTGAATACCATACTCATTTCTCTATCAAGGGTATTCACCTTAATGCACATATACTTATTGATTATAGATTTTCATGTATGTATTACATATTCCTTTATCTTGGAATAAATGATGATGTTGAATGATTCCATGTTATATGATATGTGCGGCACACTAATGCATGAAATCAAATGTTTATAAAGGGTGTCCCCTGATAGTGCTCCAATGCATTGGATAAATAATAGTATCATGGTACACCATGTGCAATGAGGGTTTAATCATGATAATAAAATCTAAATTAGGGTTTAATCATGATAATTCAAGTGAAATAAGGGTTTACTAATGCTTCATGTGCAATGAACCTTTGCTCATGATAATATCATGTTAAATGTTATTGTCGCATTTCCATGGTATGATAATCATGATATATCATTACTTTAGTTTCATGTTTCTTTTGTGCTTTTTTGATATGACTATTTTCTAACATGTAATATATTCTTCATGTTATACCTTATTTACTCCCTTAATGGCCATTATATCTCACCATTTTTTATGCATGTCATCAGGTTATCCCATGCAATGCTAAGTACAAAATAAGGTTGTGGTCATGTAAAAGAAGTTTTCGATAAAGATGTTGTGTTTTATGTTCTAAGTTGTTAGTTAATGTTCCTAATTTCCCAAAACACTAGACCTATCAATCCTCATAGTTGTATTGTGTGCAATTTTATGTTATAAATCATGTTTAAGTGTGAAATAAAGAGCAGGATTGTTATACCCTTAGTCTCATTCAAAGACCAAATCCTCTCCCCTTAAGAGGCTCTCAAGTAAGATTAACTCAAGAGGTAAATTCTTCTTTTCAATTCATTTACTTTATTTTCAAGTTCATTTGTTTTCTTTTCTATCCTTACATCTCCTCATCAAAATGGTATGAAAAATCCATTACCATAAAAGTACTAGAATGTTTTTATTCTAATTGGATAATTAATTATCATCTCTTATTTAATATTCTTTTATACTAGTATTAAATATACCATTCGAGATGTGTTAATCTACCACATTCAAGGATGATGGGTTTTCAATTTCTTTTACCATATTCAATTCTGGTCATGAAACCATTTTTTTATGGTTGAACCAAATGATTATGTAATATATCTTATGTAAGGTTCTAAAATCTTTTTTACACATGATATTAAATTATAATGCACAAATGAGTTTATAGTGATCAAAACCTGCCAATAAACCCAAAAGGTTATCCCTAAAGTTTTATATAATGATTAAAATTCACTCCATGTAATAAAATTAAATTTAAAACCATGTAACATTCTAGATGTTAAATAATAAGATATAACTCCAATTATAGACAACCATCCTCATTTTACATGTTTCTCTGTTCATGAAAATAAGTAACATGGTCGTAAAACTAAGAAAAAAAATGGACTCGAACAATGAAATTGAACCACTTAACCAATCAAAAAGGTCACTAATGAACTAAAACTGGTTATACTAAATCTTTTACATATAAAATATGTTATTGAATTATAAATTAATGAACCTAATTATATTATTAATTTTATTAATATCAAGTAGAGAACACCATCACACTTAAGGTAAGGGATCCTCTCTATTTCACTTTTATTCAAGAATGCCCTCTATGTTATTCTATTTTATGTGTAATCCCTAATGATGGGGTATAATTTTTCACATCCCCCATACTTCCCTCATGATGTATAAGTGATGATAAATCCCTTCTCTCTCATTAATACCTCTTAAGTACACCTGATACCATGCCGATAATCTGTAAGGGATTCCACCCGAACCACCTTTATTTCTTTGTGTTGCATTATATTTATTTTACCAAAATAAAGTTATATAATCTTATTATATTAATATTATAATTTTTTTTACACGTACCAAATTCATTTATAAATACTTTTTCATCATTATATTTTGGGTATATTCATGTTCTTGGGTGATTCCCTCCTCAATACTTCCCGATAAGCAAACCTGTTTTGAGGGAACATCCCAAATTCTTACCTGATTTCAAGTGCACTATATATATTATCTTAAGACAAAATTTTATTTATAAAATCATAATTTTTTATTATTAAAACCTTCTTGGTTCAAATCTAGTTTTACATAAAGTATTGCTCCCTTTTTTATTTTAAAGGCTCTATAGTATTTTCCATAAAACTGCACAAAAATATTTTAATGCTAAAATTTCTTTAATACATTTCTTATGTGTTTTAAATTATAATTGAAATAACATACCATAATAAATTCCTATTTTCCCTTATTAATGGCCATTTTTGTACACATGATATTAAATTGTACAAGTAGTCATAAAGTGCCTCGTATCAAAAATAAGAAAAAATATTCCTTTCATACCATGTAATAAAATTAACCAATGGGTAAAATTATGTTGAAAAAATTTTAGAAGAATATAAATAATATTTATGAATATATATTTAAGAAACATGGACATGTATGATAAATATTCCTTATAAAATACTTATGTATAAACAATCTCGGATAATAATGAGATTGTGAAATTATCCCTTACCTTAGGTATGATATCCTTTGTATGTATCTGAATATCCTAATAATGATTTAAATAATTTCATTTAATTATTATAGAATCATATTAATTTTTATGATATCATATATTACCATATTATAATCCATTTGTAAATAACATTTCATTATTACTCGTTATTTGGGTATCAACTACTTCATTTTCTTATGCATGTTTTGTCGAATAAGTTCTAGTTCTCCTTATTAGATTATAGTTATATCATTTTTTAAATGATATTAATATAATATATATCATATTTATTAATTATATAAATTTATATATTCATGATTTAATGGATATCATATAGAATTAATCACATTTCATCGTGGAGATGGTAGGTCGTACGTACGCATGATCGACGATATCATTCCCATAACTGTGAAATTGTATGGAAGTGGATGGTATATATTTTGTTCAAAAATAAATATCATGTTATAATAATAATATACAGTTATTATTAGTATCATTATACCCGTCCAAGTAAGGTGGTGGTGAAATACAGATTACACAATGATGTGGAGATGGTAAGCCTTATGTACGCACGTGTGGTGATGTCGTTTTTCGTAGGATGAATAGAATGTGTAATATGCTTATTACATAATAATAATAACATATAAGTATATAATTGATACCGGATATATTAATTTATTATGGAAATGATTAATGAAGAGGAATTATAAGATGAAATAAGTTTGAAATAATCGATAGAGGATATTATCTCTTCTTCGACGAGGTCCCTCTATATTTCCTATTTAAGGCATGATATTTAGTCTTTTGACAAGACTAGAACCTATAGAATATGACTATGGATTTTTATAAGGGAAATTTTTAGGGTAAGGCTGAGCTTGAATTCTCAAGGTGATGTGAATAAGTGAGGGATTATATGATCTTTTATAATTGAGCTGAGATGCACTTTTGGAATCTCTAGAAATATTATTTTATAATAAAATAAAACCCCATCCAAAATCCTCTAAAATATTATATTTTCTATGATGAGATGATATAAGGTTGTAATATCATCAACCAATAAATTTTATAAAAATATTCCTATCAATTTAAACCTTATAATTTTAATTAACTTTTAGTTATTCTATTTTAATTTTAACTAAGGTAACAAATTATTCTATATTAAAATAGTGTAATTTTTATTTATTTGATGTCAATTATAACATAAATGGAAATTTTAGAACAATTTAGACCATATAATAATTAATTTATATTTTTAAAAATATATTATGATTTTTAAATAATTTAATAAAACATTATTTTGACAAAATATCAATAGTGTCAATTTTATCACTATTCATTTCTTGAATTTTTTAAAAAATCAAGATAAGATGTTATCATCACAAAAAATACTTTATAATATACCTAATGGGTAAATGTCATCTATAAAATTCATTGGATATATGAATTATCCCAAATTATATTTATTTAAATATTTTTAATAACATTTATTTGATATTTCCATTAATAAAATAATTACTACATTAGTTTTGTGTAATTATTTAATATACTTATTTTTGGGTAAAAAATAAAAAAATACCATTATAAATATATCTCTTCTAAATTTATAGATGACATTACTTTAAATAAAATATTGTGAGTGTCATAATATTTTTAATATGGCTCCAAATGGTCAATAACATTACTATTGCATGATTATGGTCGAGATAGACTCAACTAATAATATTTTTTAAGTTTTTTGGTATTTTAATGGTTATTATAATTTTATTAAAAAATATTTCATTTGTTTTTTATCAAATAAATAATTTATTCATCATAAATTTATAAGCCTTTAAGGTAATTATTTATTTCCTAAAAATTAAAAAAAATTCCATGATAAATAAAAACATTTTATATTTAAAATGAGTATTTATAATTGAATTTATCTTATGTATAACCTTTTATTAAAAATAATATATTTATTAAAATTTGAGTAAGACGTCTTTATCTTTTATTTAAAAAAAATATATTAAAAATCATAATCTAATCCAAGTGGGTTCTAAAGGATATTATTTCGACCCAAGTATTATTTAGGTTGAAACACACTCATCCAACGATATTAGGATAAGTGTTCAGGTAATTTTATAATATTATTTTTACTTTTAATTACCTGATTTACCCTTTTACCTTATTAATAAAAAATAATGAAGTTTTTATTCATAATGACCAAAAAAATAATGTTATTTACATAATTTTAAACTACTTATTCCAAATATAGAATCCATTTTTCAAAATTCAAAACACAGATATCATAGTAATTAATTTAAAATTAATCTCTTTGTCCGAATGAAAAAATGAGTTTTAAAAGTTAAAATATTGCAAAAGATTAAAATATTTTTACATCAAAATTCAATATAAAATTAATTAAAATGACTTAAATTATATTAAATGATAAAAATATAATTTGTTTATATTTTAAACCCATTAAATAATATAACTTATCCATATAAAATATTTTGATGACAAAATTTTTTTCAATTAAAATTTAGTATTTATCACTATTCATCAAAACAGGATACTTATCAAAAAGATACCAAAAATTAAACCAAAGTAAATTTTTATATTCCTCTTAAAAATAAGAATTTTATTTTTTAAATAGAAAATATAAAAGTGTCAAAAATTGAATTAAAAAAAAGTTTTCCATTAAAAGATGATAAATTTCCTTTTTGAAAAAAAAATTAAGTTTTTATAGATAAAATTGGGTTGGTTATTATCTTATGCCTATAAGATTTATTTGATTAATATAGAAAATATTTAATTTAATATATCATATATATATTTCATTAGTATCATTTAATAATTGTAATTAATTTAATTTATTAATACAAAATGACTTTGGGAGCATAAAAATTATTTATTTTATACTTAATTCATATATATTTTCGTTCCTAATTAATTGGTAACCAATGAATTAACATTTTAATAAGTTACTTAATATTATTCATACCATCTAATTAAACATATAGGTTGTTAACTTATTTAAATAATAAAAAAATGATGCTTCGTAGAAACTTAGTGTTGTGAGTAAAGAAAGCTAAGTCGGTGTTTCTTGTAGCGTAAACTTAACTTGGTGTAGAATATAACACAAGACATCAAATAAATTTAATTTATTTATAAAAAGATTCACAAAAAATTGTGGTGTAACAAAACCCCTCCTCCTTCCCCTTTCTTGGAAACAACACCAACTCCATAACAAAGGATATGATCTCCATCAAAAGTTTCAGCATATCAATAAAATAGACATATATAAATGGGTGTGAGGAACCTATATCAAATATATTAGTTTATATAGAATATTCAACAAAGATGGTACCTCTCACTATAATCAGGCCAATGTTAACTCTAGATGGAAACTCATCCACTGCATGAAGTTTCTTTAATCAAAAGGTATTTGGTTGGAGCCCTCTGGATTTTTAAGATTATAATTGTGTCATAGTGGCCTTGAGAGATGAATATCCCTGGACATAATGGAGTGTATAAAAATATTGGAAAACCTCTACATGTTAAATCAGTGTCCATAAGCAGTTCATATTTTCATGGGTATGGGACAAGATCATCAGTTGTATCTTACAATTCCATACTGATTGCAAGTTAGGGTCACAATACTAACTGCTAGTGATAATTTGGTAAGGTTTACTATGGATAAACACCTCCTCCACCCTTGTGATTATCATACCACTTCCTCTTCTTTCCCTACATGCCACTGAATCTACCACTAGGTGGAAGAGAATAACCTGGGAAGCCAATATTTCCCACCATATCTATTTCCAAAATCATGTCCCTATTTAATTTCTCCAAATAGGTGGAAATATTCAAAATGTAAACCTATAATCAGATGTCTAGTTTCAAACCCAGTAGGAAGTTTTAGGCTTTTAGTTAATCATTCATCACTCCGTTGAAGGGAAAAAACTAGCACCGCAAGACAGATGGTGTATTCCGACACCAAATTTTCTCCCTAATATAAAAAGAGGAACTCCTAATAATTATCTATCATCATAGATTATAGAAATAACTACTAAATTAAATGTGTCGTAACACACTTCCACTCCAATCCCAAAAATTAGTTTTCCATAACCATGGAATCCCACCATCGTTTGTTGGGACCCTCAAGCATGGACGTTTCAAAGATCACTTTGATAGTA
The DNA here is from genome assembly GCA_963277665.1 of Viscum album. Taxonomy (NCBI): domain Eukaryota; kingdom Viridiplantae; phylum Streptophyta; class Magnoliopsida; order Santalales; family Viscaceae; genus Viscum; species Viscum album. The sequence continues at coordinate 877,496,262 of OY728148.1, read as the reverse complement.
TTAGTTTTTCCTAGGAAGTTAAAGACCTTATCAATATTATATTACTATTTATATGCCACTTGTGGTTTATTTTTACCCTTAAAGGATGCAGGATTCTCATGTAGGAACTCTTGAACTTGATCCATATCTCCTTTATCTCCTGGTTATGTCTCAACGGTTTGGTTCTAAACCAGTGGTACAGTCTGGTCCATGACACAAACAACCCATAAAATATCCTCAAAGGTACTTTGATCAAGATTAGGAATCTATTGAGGATCATATCCCACTATACCCTCCTATATAACCCATGGAAGATGTCTCGGAGGCATGTATTCTACACACAAAAATAGGTTAAAATGATCAGATGATAAGATAATATCAGTTTAAACCATAAGATCATAAGTAGAAACAGAGATCAAGGTCAAAACCCAACATAAGAGACACATCTCAAAACATCCTATAGAGACTTTAGGAATTACATAGAAAGATACTATAAGGCACTCATCACAACCTTCCCCTCATGTCCCATCAATAGTATCTCATGTCCATGAATGTACCAAGACTAGGCATAACCTGCTTCAATGCCAAATTTTCATGACCCATCCATTGGGGATCAGGAAGGTACTTAGGGTCTTTTCATGGTCTGATTATAAGCCTAGATGGATGGTTTTTATTGGATGAGTTTTGATAATATTTCATAATTAGAAAAATATAATTTTAATCCATTATATATCATTGGTATTATAAAGTTGGCTTGGAATAAGATGAACCCTCATCAAAAAAATATATTAATATTCTTAATAAATAAATAAAATAAAAATTATTTTATTGGTGATGTTTTTTATCATGACCCCCTCCTTTAAAATGTACCCCTCCTGTGATGGTAATGAAGAAAAAGAGATAATGAACCATGGGTCCCTCCTCAGATAGGCCCTAAGTTGCTGACTAGAACCAAGGGTATATAAATCACAAACATGGGAGGAATTTCCCTCAAATGGATAAATAGGATTGGGAGACCGGATAAACAACCACTTAATAACTCTATCATATAATATAAATTAAATCAAACCATCCCACAATATATTTCAAGCAATTTAATAAAAGTCTCCAAATGAAGTACTTAAAAAGGAAAGTTACTAAGGAAATATCTCCATAGAAACTCCAACCTCTAAGCTAGTAATTCCTATCTCATTCTTCAAAACCCTCTTATAAACCTCATAAAATAGAATTTAAATATATAGGGTGATAATAACATGTATACTCAGTAGGACCATACACAACGTATCTCCTGCCAATGTAAAAAAGAGAATATTGATGCACTAATGGAAAAAATATATAACTAACATGTTCCTAAATAGGTTGACTATTCATCCAAGCCTCATCAAGTCTCACTTTCCTAATAACATGTCCAAGGTATTAAAATAATATCAAGATAACATCAGTATAGGAAATTCTTTTTTTCTTTCCCATTATGTTTCCACTCTTACACCCCAATGTCAAATTTTATGTTCTATAATACCTTAATAATATAAAATTCACCATGTATCAAGCCATATATGATGTTCTTTGGGTCACAACCTGACCTAACCCAACCTCTCGTGGGGATCAATATTATATACTAGCATCAATCCCCATTGACATCATCACAAATCCAAAAACAACAACATAACCAAATCAGTTGGGAATCATGAATTTTAAGGTCACCAACCTTATCCCCCCCCCCCTTTACACACACATGACCCCCACTACATTTCACATCCCCTCATCCCTAGGAATCTGCACCAAAAATATTTTCATCCAAGGATAGGCTCCAACAACAAATGAATCATCACCCAATACCAATATGTAAGGGATTTTTGGAAGAAGGGGAAATTATCCATCAGTTCCCTCACTATCCTAGATATTGGGGAACCCCCCCCCCCCCCACACACACACACACATTTTAATGTCGATACATAGTACTTGATATAGGGATGGTGTCTATAAAAATAATATAAAAATATAGAGATAGTTGATAAAACATAATATTCAGACTAAGGTTTCATATCTAACTCTACTAAAATATCCCATAACACCAAAACATCCACCACAAACTACTTCTCCACCTAAATGTAACTTTTCCACAAGAACTAGCCACACCCAAATCTTACAATTCAATTATTCCATTTAAAATTATCCAATTCTAGATTCATGGTTTATCAACCAAGTTCCACTTATTTAATCATTTTATTTCCCATTTCATAATAATCCAAACTCAATAACACCCCATACTTAATCCATCCATTTCCAAATTCATTATAAACCATTATTTCAGTCCACATTTAGTTAGTTTTATTCCATTATTTATCATTTGTATCATTAATCAATTGTTAAAAAATTAATTCTGGTCAAAATTTAGTTAGTTCCATCCCATGAAACCCCTATTTCATCATCGCTCTCATCATCCCATAATTGTTAGTAACCAACCACACAAGACACGAGATAGTTTCCCGTCTATCACAGCACAAAAACACTACATCTCACTCATGTGTCATCACCACATCTCAACCATCGCACATCAATGTGAATCATTCAACCACCACAAATAATCCAACAATGTATCCTTCACCAAAAAACTATATCCCCATAATGTCAACACAACCCACACCCAATCTAGTCACCACCATCAACACACAAGCACCAAAAAATTTCAGACAACAAAAGCACAACAACCACTCCAACATACACAGTAGAATATTTTATCTTCCATAGTTTACCCTAATTCATTTTTAAGGGGGATTTAATAATTTTTCATCATCTCTTGAATGGGTGATTTTACCCAATTCCATATTCACACACAATGGGTTCATTATCTATATATAAGTACTTAGCCTTTTATACATGGTGATTTTAAGAAAAAAACACAACAAGTATTCATATTTAAAATTTGAAATATCAAACTTAAGCTTCAACAATATCATCAATTTCCATTATTAGCAATAGGGGGAATAATTTCATAACAAGAAACATGAAAACAAGTAAAACCATGTTGAAACGCCCTTTCCATTCAATTTTAGTTCATTTGATTCATCATCTTATTAATTAAATCCATATTATCCAACCAAAGGGAAAAATCAATCTAGAATCATAGATGATCTATGAATAAGGAAAGACTAGCAATCCCCTACCTCAAATAAAACTTTTTGATTAATTATGTAAAGATATGATAAAGAAAAGACTACCACAAGGTTATAACCACACCAAGACAATTTTAAAAACCTATAACACAATGTTACCCATAAATATATATTCATAACACTTTTGAAACCAATGATTTTTACAATCAAAGTCTCATTTATAATGAGAATGGGAGAAAACATATGAAAATGGAGGTGAACTCGCCCTAGAATATCAAGAAAAAAACTCCCCAAGTCAAGGATCAAAGACACTATATAGTGGATGAAATATCTAAAAAAACTAAAAATAGGTATCCTAAGGTTCAAGAGATAAGTTTAAGTAATTATGAGTTTTTAAAGGACTCGAGAATTATACCTGGATGATTAATTAAGACACCATGTTGCAACACCTGTAGACACGACGTAGTGATTAGGATTTTTTCCCAAACCACCACAGAAGTCCAGGTTTTAGGCCACAACCACCCCAATCCAAAAAATCCACTATAATAAACACTACAAATTACATTGAGATCATATAATCCCATGGAAATTCAATGACATACCCCACACACAATATTTTAGCTACCCCTGAACATTTATAGGCAGCAAAAAATTCCCACTAGAGACACCATGTTGTAGGGGATCAAGCTATTCCATTGGGAACCCAACTCTAATCCTAATTATCTGAAATAATAGGCCATTTTGAGACTCCCCTCAGATCAATAGAACCACTAAAACCAACCTCTTCAATTCTCCCTACCGTAGATCACCTTCACACTATAGTCATGGAAAAATTAGAAAATCCACTAAAACCCATCATTCTCGAAGCCCAACACTTAAAGAAAAAAACAACACCATAAAAACCTAAACTACACAATAACCCCCATCACCACACCATAATATCCTTCTCATACGAATAATATAACTATAAATACCCTAAATTCTAATCAAACCTCCTCCTAACACCTATAGAACCCAAAACTCAAAAAATAATAGGTTAGGAAGATCCATAATGTTACATTATATACCATTTAAATAAATGTTATCTTTGAGAATAAAAACACAACATGAAAAGGAAGTTTATAAGGTAATATTACAAAAAAGAAATGAGAAATATTTCTCCCCTATACAAACCCCCACTGCCCCCATCAAGTAGAAACCCTCAAGAACATATGGTCTCTAATATCAAACTTCATGTTTCTTCACCTGCAATTAACACAGGCCTTCTGGTGGTCCTATACTACCTTAAACCTCTCCAAAACCATATATATCATCTCTATCATACATTGAAACACATTTAAACCATATAATACCAACAACCCAACCCTAATCTTGTAAAACATAGATCAAATCATGCTCTATACAATACGATGAATGGGTCCATACTGATGGATGAATGAAATCCATTATTATAGGAAAACTCGAATAATATTATAAGCTTCACCCATGATTTTACAAAGCCTATAATTCAATATCACAATATATACTATAGTTTCTAGATGGTCCTCCCTAACTACCCATCCTTCTTGGGATAAAAAGAAGTAGTAAGGCACAACTAGGATCCAAAAGCTTATTGAAAACCCATCGAGACTTGTGAGGAGAATACAGGATCCTAATCAGAGATAATGGTCCTCAGAACACTATGAATACTCACTACCTAATCTATGTATTATCTTCTTAAAATAAACATGGATCTAAACTATTGAATCAATATAAAATTGGTCAACTTTTTCAATTGTTCCACGATCAACCAAATGGTATCATATCCTCCCCATTAATAGGGTAATTTGGTGAAGAAATCCATCGATTTTTTCTCCCATTTCAACTTGGGAACATTTGAGTACTATAATAACCCTCTTGATATGTGGTCATTAGCTTCAACTAGCTATAAAACCTAAAAAAGTTCTAAAAACTCTTTAAATGGACACTTCATTCAAGGCCAAAAATTTTGCCTCTACAAGAAATGGTAGATCATTTTCACACCTAGATTCACCGCTAAAGGTTATTTATGAAACTCATGTAAAACTCTCTAAAGCATGGAAAATGGAACAAATATCCTCCCTTGAAATTGTATTTGATTATTTCCATCATCAGACCACCTATATAAAGCATCACCATGGACAAAATGGTCTCGTATCACCTCCACCTCTGATAATACACACTAATATCCCTCCACCTACCGTGATAAGAAATATTCCATTATCATCTGACAAAGGAAACCTCAGTCACCAGATTATTCTATATCAATATGCATCATCGCAAACTCTTTCATCCCCTTCCAAACATACTCATATTGTCAAATGAATTTTCTTTGTGAAATTCTACTCATAGTGTAAGAAAAAAAATCCAATTTCCTAGGATGTAAAATATTTTATTGTTGTAATTATTGAGAAATTACATCAACCTATAATAATATAAATTTAGATCATATTGATTGAAAACATACCTCAAACTTTTGTGGTCTTTGAAGACCACAAATAATTCACTGATGATGTAATTTCACCATAGATTTAGGGAAAACACTACTACCTCTAACTCTTGGTCATTGGTGATATAATTACACTCATGGGGATGTAACATCCTAGTCCCATAATAGGTCACTTAACTTACTACATTATTAAAATACCAATCCTAGATGATATGTTTCACAAAAGACCTAGAACATAATTCGTTCCTCATGGAAATGAATCATTGGGGTACTCATAAATATCGTTATCAAGTAGTAAAATGACACTTGATAATTATTAGTCTGGATAAAGGCATAATCCTTCCAGGGAAATTCCATTAATTGGTATGAAATCAGAGAAAATTTGGGCACAAACCTATGATGAAAGTCTATAAGAAAAAGGAAGTTATGAACCCTTTCCATGTTCTTGTATGCCACCCAAGAAACAACTACCACGATCTGAGACAGGATTATGGACACACCCTACTGAGACACAATATGTTCAAGAAAGTTCACCTATATTATACAAAACATGCACTTGGATATATTTCTATAGAGATGATAGTGTCAAATTACCTATAGAATAGCTCTAAGGTTCTCAGCATGATCCTTTTTTTACTTTGAGTATATGAGGATTTCTTTAATGAGCACGAATATAAACTGGTCTAGGAACTCATAGAACACATAGTTCCTGATAACTATGAACCCAACTAGTTTTTTGTGATATTTAATAGCATGATTATAAACTCAAAGTTCTTATACCTGCACTAAAAGGTAATATTCATCATGTCCCCCTGCTTCACCCTAATTTGGTGATATCCATTCCATATATTGATCTTAAAAAACAACTTCATCCATTCAAATTGTCAAACAAATCATTTATCCATAGAAGAGGGTAACAGTTCTTCACTATAGCCTGCTTCAACCACTAGTAGTCCATGCACAACCTCAAATTTTCATCAACCTTATTAGGGAATAAAACCAATAAACTCAATGGAGATACACTGGGTCAAATGAAATCCTTATTAACAGATCATCGATCTACACCCTCAACTCCTATATCTCTATGGGTTCTATTAAAAAAGGATCCATTAAAATCATAAATGATCCCAACTATAACTCTATCCCAAACTCAATGTCATGCTGAGTGGGTAGTGACATATCCTAATCTAGTAAGAAATATAGAAACTATGAAATAACTCTATGTGCCTCCTATATATGAGACTCCTACGAAAACTCCTCCAACTATGACAAGAGAGGCTTCTCTTACATGGTGACTATCTGATAACCCAGGTCACCAATAAATACTACTCAGTGATCTTTCACATCAAAAAACACAAAACTAATTTTTAAAAAATAAACAACTATACACAAAAAATATAGACAATAATTTGCAAGGATGAAATCATATTAATGTATCTACAATAGAAAGAAGTTATACATCTACTAATAATGCCATATTTTCAGTCTACATTTATGTCACACATCAAATAATATATTCTAACCTCATAATGGTGTGGATAACACCATTTACAATAAAATTATCTCCACCTACAATCCTAATGTGTGGACTACGAAAGGTTCAAAATTGGAGTATGAAGCTCTAGAATAAAACATTTAAAAAACTAAGGTATGTGAACCGATAATACCTTAGACAACCTATGGCCCCTCATGAACTGAAACCTCCATAGAATGAATCTTTTCACACCAATATCCTATGCCTCATGGATGGTGGAATCCATAGACACACTCAGGTATGGGACCCCAAACATGAGGACCCTTATAATACTGACCTCTTCTAGAACCATCTTCTATTGGCATGGTGTAAGCCCACTAATAAGGATTATGAAAAAAACTGGTGTCTTCTGCTACTAGTATGGCCTTAGGAGAACCTACTACTATTCTATCCAAAAACTTTCATTGTTTTCCATGAAAAAATAAACACATTTATTAGTTAAATACTGATACTGATGGTGTATACGACCTTCATAATAAAAACACACCATCATAGATCTATCAGTAGATACTCGAAAACTATTATCCATAGAAAAATTTGAAGCAGTATACTATAATTGACTCCCCAATAATCAGAACTATGATAGTCATAACATCTATGGTCCCTGACATAATTCTCTTCTCCTTGAGAAACTATATTGACCTCCCTCTTAGAGAACAACTTCTACTGAGTGCAGCCACTCAATCTTCTTTGTTTTCTTCATCACATCCAAGTATATTGGAATTATAAATGGAGTGACTACATGTATAAAAACCAAATATAATTCCTTCTCAAGAATCCACACTCAAGAAACCTAATCTAGAAATTTTTCATGTGAGAAGTTAAAAAGGTATGTGAATATTTGATCATGAGATCCCACATGATTTGGATTCCTTACTGAAGGGATAGAAATTCCCACCTATTTTCCACATTCCACATCTAAGATAATAACTCTGAAAGAAACTCTTTCTTGAAATAATCCTAGGAGAAAAATTCCTCCTCCCACTCTCCATGACTTTAAAACCACCACTTACACACTACACCATGCATCTGGATGATCACAAATAGATCATAGTAAATAGCTCAGGCTTGAATCAAACTGAAGGCAGTATCTAATCCAACCAACACTTCATCCCTAGATTAGAAATGACCCCTTGTACTTTTATAAACTCAAATACTAGAAATAACATAACCTATTTGGAAACATCTCATCCATATTAATCAGATCGATCCTTAGATGGTCGATTGGATCAGCCTTGTGAACTTCTCCTCCCAGAACTGCACTCAGACAACAACCATGATCCATCTCTGAAAATAAAAAACAATAGAAACCCTATTTATCATAGCATAGAGTTTTTTATATTAATTTATTATTTAAGTTAATTACATTTCCAAAAAATCACCCCATTCAATTACAAACACAAATAAGCATAATACATTCACCTATTCTATGTATCTACCCTGTATGAAAATTCAAATAACCATGAACATTTGGAAGGCTTAAATTCCTTGAGTCAAGTCACAGTGGTACATAAAATCATGCGTCCTAGCTAGTATCCCTTACCTATTTCATGATCTAAGATCAAATGGAACTATTTCTCAACTAACCCATGAAAACATTAAATGTTTTAAACCCAAATCTCCATCATATCTCTCAAAAATGGACTTAAATGTAACTATTTCATGATCCCATCCTTCCTAAGGTACCCCTCGTATTCCAAAAATAGGAAAGGGATATAATATCCCCTAGTCCCTCCTTCTGATAGGCCCCAGAATAGAAACAATCACTAAGGGTATATAAATCACACACATGGGAGGCACTATCCTATGAATAGATAAAAAAATTATATATATAGGATACAAAATCATGGAAAAACTATATCACATAACATAAATAAATTGAACCATCCCATAATGTATGTCAAGGAATATAATAAATGTATCTAAAATAAGAAGAAAAATGAAATGTTCTGGGATAGTAACTCTATATAAACTCCAACATCTAAGCTAGTAATTCCCAAACTGGTCTCCAAAACTCTACTAGATACTTGAAAAATATTGTTTATATATTTAGGTTGATCATAACATGTATACTCAGTAGGATCATACCCTAGATATCTCTTTCAAATGTGAAAAGAGAATACTAGTGAACCAGTGGATAAATAGTAGAGTTAACATGCCCCTAACCAGTTAACTAGTCATCCCAACCTCACTAATACCCACTTGAAAAATAAGGAATCCAAGGTAGTAAAATAAAATAAATTTAATAAAAATATAGGCACCTTGCATCTAGTTCCCCTAAATGTTCCCAATCTCACGCACCAACATCAAATGTATCATGCTCCATTATTTCCTCATATAATAGTCTTCATGTATCAAGATGTATCTAATGTGGGTTATGCAACAATTCTACCTATCCCATTATAGAGACTAGATATTTTCATAAATAAATAATTAATCATTTTAGATGAATATTAAATTCATTTCACAAATACACACATGATGATTGTGATGGTTTAGTGTCTTTGGATACTAGTTACATAATCTTCTTATTTTGTGAAATATATTCAGTATCACCCTCAAATATCATTACATTTAGTACTCATTATAGACCTGCCCTCCTTGAAACCTTTATTCATAACTTAAAAAAACATAAGAAAGGGTGAGATCTGAATCTTAATAAGGGAAAAAATGGGAGCTTTCAATCGATGATCATAAGAAAGCATAATATCATAATTGTATGATATCATGACCATTATTTACAAAGTTTATACCTAATAGTTCATATATCAAAAAAATATTAATGGTGTAAGGATTTATGATTTTGAATTACATGAATCATAAGATTGGGAAATCATTATAAATCATTATTGAACTATAAGTTTATGTCATAAAAGTGTAACACTATTATAATAATAGAAACCATTTCATATGTTAAGGTTAATTACCAAGAACCATAAATCATAATTAATTAGGAATCAATACCTATTTCCCATAGTGGATCAATCACATCAACTTGTTTCCCATTGTACATCAATCACATCTACTGGTTTACTATAGTGGATCAAGCATGTCAGCTTGTTTCCCATAGCATATCAAGTACATAGACTTGTTTCCCATAGATATATAATGAAATATAATGCTTTACCTAATTTATTAGATGGATATATAAATACATTTCCACCAATAACATAATTAAAACCATACATATGGATTCCATAAGATCATTAAACATTCATCATATCATAATATCATAACCTGTGCAAAGAAAATGGGTTTTATAAACATTTCATCAATCCATAATTTTTTAAGACTTATAAAATAAATGTTTTTCAAAAAAAATATAATCATAAATAATCGTAAACCATCAATATAAATAATAAGAATGGTATCATCAGATCATATCCCTAGTAAAACCTAATCAACACCAAAGTTTTTTCTCATTGATGAATAGAAATTCCATAAAAATATCATTCAAACATTATTGATTAAAACAACCTTTCCACTTTTAAATTTAGATTTTTAAAACTAAAAAATCACAAAATATTGTGAAAAATAATTTTATTTTAAAATGAACATGGAAACATATAATTTAATATTCAAATAATTTCACATCTATGACATCGGTAAATTATATTCATGTCATATATGTTAAAAAAGGATTCCTTTTGCATTTTTGGAATAAGTCAAAAGTTCCTCATTTAGAAAGTGAAAGAAGATTCATTTTAATACATTTTTTTAAAATTAAAACATGGTTAAAAATTAATTTAAACAATAATTGGAGAGTATTAAAATAATTCTTAAAAACATTTTTTGAAAACATGGATATATAATAGAATGGATTTTCAATCGAAGAGAGAAATAAAATAGATTTTCCTTAAAAACATTATTTCGGTCTCTTTAGTTCCTAAAGAGATTAAAATAAAAGTAAATAATGTATTCTACATAAATAAATAGAGTATAATAAAATTAACGAGATTAATTGTATTTTTATCAATACATTTAATCATCATAAGGTTAATAAAAACAATCCGGATAAACAATGAGATTGTAACATAAATCCCTTACCACTTCGGTAACTTTTGAATCATAATACACAGGAATGAAATAAACTTATATAGATATCTAAAACCAAATAATTTTCATAATAATGATCATTAAATACATTCATATAAAATATATACACCGCATAAAAGAAATAAGTAGTGAATATATCACGTGTCTCATAGAAATAAAAGCGAGATGAAAATCTCTTACCTTAAGTCTTGAATTTATTTGTACATGTTTGAACCTATTATATAATAAATTTAGGTTTATTATAAATATATTCACAAACAATAATCATATATATAATACCATATATGATTTAACTATAATTTTTATCACCTGTTTATTAAGAATTATCTATTAAAATCATTGTTTCAGGTAATAACTGCTTCCTTTTTCATGTATGTTTTGGTTTAGTAGTTTCAATCATTTTACTTTGATCATAGTTCCATAATATATATTCATTATATACATACTTATAATAATACATAAAAGATACATATAGAAAAAGGAAGTATACCATTCATGGAGATGGTAGGTTGTACGTACGCATGAATGTTGTCTTCGCTTTTTGAAAGATTGAACAAAAAAAGTTAAATATTTATTCACATTTACATATTAATTATTATATAATATATATCATATATATTCATCAAATATATAATTATTAATATCCATGTAAAATGGAATTAAAAAATCACATTACTTCATGGATACAGTAGTCCAAACATGCGCATGAGCGACGTTATCGTTTTCCAACATATTGGAAGGTAAGAAGTTAGATGTGATATTATAATTAAAAAATTAAAATTATTTCATAAATATAATATTATATATATATATATTAAATAAAAAATTTTATACATCTTTTAGAGGTGTTTATGTAAAATGAATTACATCGGTTCGCAAGACGGTAGTCCGTCATACACATGATCGACAGTTTCATTTTTCATTTGATGAAAGTTCATATAGATATATGTTATTATGTTAAAATAACAATGTCTTAGTATATTTAAGATATTTTTGTTATTATTTTATCATATTTTAATAATATTTTAAGGAGATATAAGAAGAAAAAAATTACTAACTCTCAGTTAAGAATGATACCTATTCCTCGGACAACCTATTTATGTTTATACCGAAATCCTTCCAATGTAGGTTTTATGATCAAAAATAGACTCCAAGTCATGGGTATGGATATAAGTAAGATATTTGGTTAGGTATTTACCAAACCTTAAGGATCTTGATGTGTGTATAGAAAATTATAGGGGTTCCCTTTTATATTTTAGGTGAGTGGAGTACTTATAATTTTTTAGAGTTTAACAATAATTACAAGTCACTTTCTTAGAAAAAATGATCCAAAATGGCAAAAATATATAGGTAATATGGTTAAGGTATAAATAAAACCATCCAATGGAGTTTAAAAATGTTTTTATATCCTTTTAACACTTATCTTTTTAGTATAACTCCCTGGTAAAACTATTTTAACCTTAACCATGGTAATAGATTTTTTACTATTTCTACAATTCATTAAGAAAAAAAAATTTGTTTACCTTATTAACAAATATTAATTATTCTTATTTTAAATTTTTAATACATTTTATCAAATTTAATTCATAAAACTGGAAAATTTTAATTTAAAATTAAACCTTCAAATGCATCAAAAAGTGGTTTTCCATAGAAAATGTTTCCTTAAGTATAAAATGTTTTATATCAAAATTAAACATAAAATTAATTAAAATGACCTAAATTGGATTAATATTATTATTATTGAACTATGGTTACTTTTAAAAACATTTTGAAAAAAATTAACTTTTCAAATGTTTTAAATGAAAAGACAATTTTTAACAAAAAATCAATATTTTTCACTATTCATAGAAAAATTAATATTTTCAAAAAGTTGTAAAAAAATTCACAGTAAGATAATTTTAAAATTTTGATTTCAAAAAATAATTCCATTTTTTAAATAAATTTTATATATGTGTAAAAATAATTGAAATACGTGCTCAAAATGTAACAAATTATTCTTTTATAAAAAAATACATTTTAAGCATAAATATATATTTATTATTATCCTGCACATAGAAAAAAGATAACACTAATTATAAAATATTTTATTGAATATAAAATATATAAATTTAATTAATATAATTCAAAAATAATGACTAATTAAATTTTTTATGATAAAAACACATTGTGCATAAAAAAAATTTTTTAGAAAAATATTTATTTTACTTTAAAATGATTTTTATTTACATTTCTCATCAATTAATAACCAATAAATTTAGTGTATACATGTGTAAACCATGCATTTTTCATAATATAATTATTCAAATTCATTCCCTCCAATATAAGGTTTACACAATAACTGTGATATTAAATAATAATATTTTAATAGTATATAGTGGTTTGTTTAAACTCTATTTGTGTGTAACGTAAGTTGTCAAAGAAATTAAATTTTTTTGAAAAATATATTTCATAAAATCTTGGGGTGTCACATTCTACTCATATTAAAAATAATTTCTCCCTCAAAATTTTGTTACACTGATACAAACAACCAAGGATACTTTTGTCTCATCATATCATTAGGCTACCATGTAGCTTCCTCAAATTGGTGGTTTCACACCAAAACTTTAATTAGGTGTGTAGTCTTATTTCATAGAAATTTCACTATATGATCCATAATCTCTACCATTTATTCCCAATAAGAGATATCATTCTCCATTGTTATGACCTCTAATTTTAGTACATGTGAAGGGTTAGGTATGTACTTCATCGTGAGAGATATGTGGAACACATCATGAACTTGAGAGAGGTTTAGAGGAAGTTCTCGATCAAGAATATCTAAGGGGCCAATATACCTAGGGATCATCTTTATTTTCTTTATAAATCATATAACCCTATTTCATGTAAAAATTCATAGAATCACTTTGTCACTAAATTTAAACTCTAAATATCAATAACGATTGTTATCATAAATTTTCTATTAACTATGAGTTTGCCTAATGTGTTTATGAATGGATTTAAAATTATTTGCAATATCTTTTATTATCTCGAGTCCCAATATCTTTATTTCTCTATGTTCATTCAAGAAATTTTGAGTTATACGGTTCTTTTTATAGAGGTATTCATAATTCTCCATCTAAATGCTCGAATGAAAGATCTTGTCATAATAAAACTTAAATAGAAGAATGTGTTGACCCCAACCACCTTTTAATTATATATTAAATGATCTCAAAATATCATCCAGGGTTTGAATGGTTATCTTAGACTAACCATCTATCTGAGGACGAGAATTAGTGTTGAAACTTAACTCTGTATCCAGAGATTGAAGAATTTTTTACCAAAACATCGACTTAAGCCTTAGATACTAATTAGATAAAATAGAATGGGGTACTCCATACAACCATACCACTTCCATAATTGATATCATAGAAATAAAATACAAATTTAAATATTATCTAATGAAAATTATTTGTTCTAACTTTAAAATTTTATCAACTATAAAGCAAATAATATTATGGTATTTAGATGTTTTTGGGATTCCAATAATAAAATCTGTGTTGATGTTTTAACATTTCCATTCTGGTATGGTTAATGGTTGTAACATATGCTTATAATTTTGTCTCTCATCCTTAATTTGATGACATACCAAGCACTGAGGCACATATTCTATAATATCCTTTTCATGTTGTTCCACTTGAAATAATATTTCAGGTCTATATACATCTTCGTATTTCTAGGATGAATAGAGAATGGTAAATAATGAGCTTCATACAATAGATCATTCTCTAAATGTTGTATGGATAGGTCACGTACACGATTCCTAAACATTATCATTCCAAAACAATCAATGTTAAACTTGGGGACATTTCTCACCTTCTTTTGTGGATTTACATCTTCCTTTTATGCCTCTTAAATCCTTACATGGACTGATGGTTGAACATTCATTTGAGTAACATAATATATCTCACCTTTTATAAATATTTCTAGATCCATCCTTTGAAAATATATAAATATTGGATATTTTTTTATACTCATCATAAATAATCTATAAATATCATTTCTTCTCAAAGTATTGGCCACCTTGTTCGTTTTCCCAGGGTGGTAATGTATTAAGAAGTGATAATATTTAATTAGTTCCAAACATCACCACTAGTGAAAATTCATATAGTTTTTAATGATTATATACTATATTATTTTATGATCATTTTATATATCACATATTTCTCCATAAAGATAATTATTCTATATATTTAATGACATAATTACTGTAGTTAACTCAAAATCATGAGTTGGGTAATTTTTCTCATTAACCGTTAATTGGCATGAGAAATAATCTATAACCATATCATTATACACGAGAATTCATCATATTCCCATCTTAGATCCATCACTATAGATTACAACCCCTTATTTACTATAGGTTAATGTAAGAATAGGTTCATTGATTCGCCTTCTCTTCAGATCCTTGAAATTTTCATCACATTCATCTATCCAAAAAGAACTTGGAACCCTTATAAGTTAACTTGGTGAGTGGATTAGAAAGGCATGAGAAATTCTAAAAAAGCATTGATAATATCCAACTAAACTGAGGAAACTATGGATCTCATTAGCCATGTTTGGTCTTGGATATTTCTCAATAACTTCCACCTTTTAATGATCCAACAAAATATACTCTCTTGAAATTATATAACCCAATAATGAAACTTTTTTATACTAAAATTCACACTATGTAGATTTTCAATATAACTTATCCTTCCTCAAGGTCTTCAGGACAATTATCAACTAATATTCATGCCTTTCCTTTCACGTTGACAATGTAATAATATCATCTATAAAGACTACCATAAATTGAACAAGGTAATCTCTAAAGAATCTATTCATTAAATCCATGAAGATAGTAGGGAAATTTGTAAGACCAAATAGAATCACTATAAATTAATAGTATCCATACCTCAAACATAAGGATATATTGGGTACATATTAACTTATGAACCTCAACTAATAGTACCCAAATCAAAGATCAATCATGGAAAAGTATTGATATCCTCAAAATTGTATAGTCAAATCATCAATATGAAGTACAGGATAGTTTTTCTTCATAGTGATCTTGTTAAGTTATCAATAATCAATGTAGAGTCACATGGATCCATATTTATTCTTAATAAAAATAACTAGTGCACCCCAAGGTAACCTAGAGTTTCTTCTTATCTTCCTATAACTATATTGGGGTCATTATATATGGCGTCTTTGAAATAGGTGTAGCACTAGGTATGAGTTTAATTAAAAACTCAATATCAAAACTCGAAGGAATACAAGGAAATTATTCTATAAATATATCAAAAAAACTCTCAAAAAATAGGAATGTATTCTATATTGAGTTTCTCCCAAAAAATTGAGATGAATAGCCTTTATTGATAGGAATTAATACCCATAGTATACAGATAATTTCCATTGGAAGTTTGTATTCATCCTCACACCAATAAATGAGCAAGGGATCATTTTAAATAAAAAATGATACTTCCCTTATGTAGAAATAGATATGGGATTCATATAAAGAAATTAAATCCATTAATAGAATCACATCAAATTCAACTAAAGGCAGGATCACAAAATTTTTAGGAAGCACTTTACCACAAACTTCAATCGCATAGGAACTATAGACTTGACATAAAACCATCTTACTATAATTATTTTTAATTGATAACACAATATCTAAATGTTGAGTTGGTAATTCAATAAACATCTCAAATTATAAAGATATAAAAGTATGGGTAGATCCAGAATAAAATAATACATTAATTGTTCTAGAGAGGATGATAAGTGTACCTTTCACCATATCATTCTCATAACTTAGTTTCATAGTCTTAATCCCATGATATTTCCACCTTAAGGCCTTTGGGCCACCTCAAGGCCTTCAGGCCACCTTAAGTGAAAATGAAAACCATACAACCTATATGGAACAAGCTCTAGAAGGAGGATGAGCAAGGATCTTTCACCATAGAAGAAGAAAAATATATTTCAATAATGATAGGGTATGGAACCTGTCATCGGGACAAGCTTGTGCATGCACGGAAAATCCTAGCCTAACATCCATGCGAATTTAGAGAGTTGATATCACGATGAAGATTCTGGGGAGGAGCAGTTCCAAGTAGTTAGTCTAGGTTGTATGTTAAGTTTGAAGCCTATGAGAAATGAATCCCTCTAAGGCCTATGGTCCATGTAATACTTACACCTATAGTCCTTGTAAGGGTTCCACCTCACCCCTTGAAAGGTGGATTATTATCTTCCATTTCACTAACTGGCCCATTCATTTATTTTCTAAATTCATGGGATATATGACCAGACTTTCCATATTTAAATCACCACCAGTTCCATTCAATTGATTCCCTTTATGTTTCTTCCCATATTTTTGGCATATAAATGGATTGAAATTATTTCCACCATGATATTTATTCAAGGTTTCATGAGGCCCAATATTAATTTTCTTCTCAAAAACCATGGGAATGGTGGGAATATCCAATTTTTATTCCTACCTTGAGTTCACATTGAATTATTTATTCATATTTACTAAATAATCTTATAACTATCACATTTTGGAGACTTGGTTTTAAGCCATAAAAATTTGATTAATTTTTATTTTAGGAATAATGATTAAACTAGAAGTATACTATGCAGGTCTTGTAAAATATTCTTCATAATTACCAATGGATTTTTCCCACTTTTAATTAAGCTCAATGAATTACTTCTACATATTTCTAAGAATAATTCGAGGGCAGTTCTTACTGAAAAAATATACTATTAAACTAATCCCATACCATAGAGTTATTTTATTCCTCTTGAATTTTATTATTAATAAGGTTCCACCATTGATCTGTTTTGACTTTAAAATGACTAATAACTAGGACAACCATTTCTTGTTCTGAGCACTGGAGAACAATATCTTCTTAATGGTGAGGATACATTTCTCAGCTACTAGTGGATTAGAAGACCCGCTAAAAGAAGGTTGGTGTTTCCTCCTGAAATAATCAACAGTACATTGTGCCCTCCATTGATATTTTGGTAGCTCAAAATGATTATAGAAGGAGAAATTTATGTGAGCATAGAAACAAGTTTCTGCATTCAAGATCTCATGGCATTTGGTTGCTCAGGTGTACAATCATTTCATTGTCTATAAAGTCCGTTATTAGTACAATGTCTTCTAGTTCTATCCATTGAATTAATCAATAAATTAAAGTGTGATAAATAATAGTCATAGTGGGGAAACACATAATCATGAAAAATTTATAGGATTTCTAAACCATAACACCTTTTTTCATCCTATAACACCTTAGTTTTAACCAAGGTCATCCATGGTCGTCATTTATTCAAATCCTTTATAATGGTTCGTAAAAAAAATTTGAATTAACTAAATCATATCCCCTTGGAGTGTCAAACTAGGTTCTTAGTGAGGGAACACTAACCATACACCAAAATGATGTATGAGATATACTCAACTAACCATTTTTATGTTGTAACACCTAGATGCATATGTTTAAAAACCACATCCGCATTTATAATCCAGACAAATATGTTTTGAAAAAAAACACATAATATCATTATTATCCAAACATTATGATGTAATCCTATTATTATACATATACCTAGGGTTTTCAAAAAAGTTTTATAACCATATTCTCTAATGATTTATTAAACCCTGCTTTGATACCAACTATAGTGACCCCATATTTTCTTATATAAATAATACATATTTTTAGATAAATATTTGATACATTTCACAAATATATTCCTGAGGACCATAATGGTTTAGTGTATTTGAAGACTAGATGCACAATATTCTTATTTAATGAAATATCTTAAACATCTCCCATAAGGATATTCCCATTTAGTACTCTTCATAAATATACCCTATTTAAAACCTTCCTCCATAACCTGGGGAAAGTAAACATAAGAAAGGGTGATATTAAATGATGAATAGGGTTAAACATGGGACATATCAATCGATGATCATAAGAAATCATAATATAAGAATATGGGTATAAGGTCAAGACTATTACTTACAAGGTTCATGCCCAATCTGTCGTAGATCAAAAACATGATTTAGGGAATAAAGATTTATCAATTCAAATGACATGAAATATAAGAGTGATAAATCATAATAAATCAATCACAAACCATAAGTTGATTTATTAACAGGGTGACACCATAATAAGTATAAAACTCATTTCATGTGTCAAGGTTAACTACTGAGACCATCAAATCATAACGGCTCATACATCAACACTTGTTTCCCATAGTGGATCAAGAATATTGACTTGTTTCCCATAGAATATCAAGCACATCCACTTGTTCCCCAGAGTGTATCAAGCACATTGAATTTTTTCCCATAGCAGACTAAGTACATCAACTTGTTTCCCATAAATATCTCATGAGATATAATACTTTATTCAATGAATTAAAGGGATATATAATTTCAAGACCACCTGTCACATAATTAAAACCATAATAAGTGTGCCATAAGATCATTAAACATTCATCATAAAATCATATCATCATATAATAACCAATGAAAAGAAAATGAGTTTTATAAACATTAGATAAATCCATCATAGCATAACCCATAGAAAATAAATGGGATTCAAAAACATCTCATCAACAATAATCATAAAATATCCATAAAAAGTATAATGATGTTACCATTGGATAATATCAAAAAAAAGCAACACCAATGGTTGTTATTGTTGATTAATATAAATTCCATAAAAATATAATTAAATATATTCTTGTGTAAAATAATTTTTCCACTTTGAAAAACATTTTTTTAAAACCAAAAAATTAAAAAATATTTTAAAATTAATTTTTATTCAAAAATAACATTGGAAACTTATAAAGTAATATTCAAAGCATTGGGTGGTCATGATGTTGTGAAATATAGTTCATATCTTATATGTTAAAACAAATATTTCTTTCACATTTTCAATAAATAGTCAAAAATACTTCACTCATAAAACAACAAGAAGATTCTTTTTAAACCATTTTTTAAAAAGTAAATAATGGTTAAACCTTACTTCAAAAAAATCATTTTAGAGTAGTAAAAAAATCTTGGATTTTTTTAGAAAACATGGACATGAAAGAGATCAAATTTTTTATCGAATATGAAAATATAGTTGATTTTCCATAAAAACATACTTTTGGTGTCTTTAGTTTCTAAGGAGAGGAAAATGGAAGGAAAGAATGTATTTTATAGAAATAATTAGAGGAGAATAAAATTAATTATATTCCTAATAGTTATATCGATAAATTTCATCATCAAAATCATAATAAAAAAATCCCTGTAAATGATGAGATTATAACATAAATCTCTTACCACATTGATAAATTTTGAATCATAAGCCACATGAAGGAAAAGAATATATATGTATATTTTAATCCACGTAATTTTTATAATAATAATTATAAAATACATTCATAGATATTATATACACCACATAAATGAAAAACGTTTTGAATATGGCATGTGTCTCAAAGAAACAAAAGCGAGACGAAAATCTTTTACATCAAGTTTCATCTTTTTTCATACATGTTTGAACAAACATTATAATAAATATATGTTTATTTAGGATCGAAATAACGATGTAGATGCTCAATATACAAGAGGGGGGTGAATTGTATACTTTAAAAATTTCCTTAAACAAGGAAATATCTAAGTTTAACAAAGTTAAACTAAGAAAATTCACAACACCTCTAACACCAATTGAAAGATTGGGACAAAGTATGAAGTTAAAAACTTCTAGCTCTATACGCTTTCTTAAATCTGAAAAGTGATTCTGAAAACCTGGTTCCGGAAATATGGATCCGGAAAATGAAACTTAACCAAAGTTTACAATATGAGATTCTACCTTAAAGTGTATAGAATCTAACTAAATCAAAGTACAATTAAGGAAGTATAAGAAAGTTATAATTTCCTTAGTAATACAAAATGCATCGAAAAAACTTGTAACAAAAACAAGTAACAAGATATAAATCTTTTAACACAAAGAGAAGGGTATGCAACAACCTTGGATAAAGGTCCCTTGATTTATACTTTTAAGCAAGTCTGTCTTACCCACACTCGGGTAAGCCCTCGATACGAAGATTGGAGTCTCTGTCTTGCTATCCCCACAAGCCCTCAACTTCAAGGTAGTTGGAACCTCTGTCTTCCTCAGCACGGAATCCCTTGAACTTCAAGGTAGTTGGAACCTCTGTCTTCCAATCCTTGGAATCCCTCGATTGTAATCACCAATAATAGGAGTCGCATGAAGCAAGTCGGCACAAGGAAAAGTTTGAAAAAATTGTTCAAACTTTATGCATGAAGCTTGAGAGTTAATAAGAGCCTCTCTCTCTAGAAACCACTTCAACAAAATATAAGCACAGATGTCAAATATTTCGCTTATTTTCAAATGATCTCCTATTTATAGGCGAAGCTCCAACGGTTGGCTCCCTCCTCCAACGGTCATATTTCTCTCTGAATTTCGGAGGGACCTGTATACGTGTCACTTAACCAACGGTTAGTTAGAAACAGAATGGATGACATCCTTTTATTACAAAACATGTGTAACTGAATGCACGACATTTTTTTGTAATGAAACAAGTGTAAGCATGAGTAAAACTGAAGTTCGGAATGTAATCAAATAATAATTCGGAGTCTAACCAAAATGAAATTCGGAGTCTATAATAAAGAGATATTTAGATTCTGTTTTATAGGAAATCAGAACCTGAATTCTGTAGAAATCTAGATTCTGAATTTCTAAGGAAATTTGGAGTCTGGTTTCACCAGAATTCAGAAACTGAACTTACAGAGTTCGGAGTCTGAACTTACAGAGTTCAGAGTCGAACTTGTCAATGTTCAGAGTCAAACTAGTAAAAGTTCGGAGTCGAACTCATAAAATTTTAGAGTATAACTAGTAAAATTTTGGAGTCGAACTAGTAAAAGTTATAAGTTGAACTCATAAAAGTTCAGAGTCGAACTCGTAAAAGTTCAGAGTCAAACTCATAGAAGTTTGGAGTCGAACTCATAAAAGTTTGGAGTCAAAGTAGTAAAAGTTCTGAGTCGAACTCATAAAAGTTCAGAGTCGAACTAGTAAAATTTTGGAGTCGAACTCATATAAGTTTGGAGTTAATAATTTGGAGTTGAACTTTGTTAGAGTTCGTATCTAGAATTCGGAATGGAACTTTATTAGAGTTCGTATCCTAAATTCGGAGTGGAAATTTATTAGAGTTCGTATCCAGAATTTGGATCCTAAAACAGAATGCTTCATATCTAATCATTATATGATTCCAAGGTTTTGGATATGAATCCAATTTTTATATATAAGAAAAATATTGATATGTATAAGGAAATCTAGGTTAGGGTAAATTTCCTTAAGGAAGGAAATTTTCCTTAGAGAAGTAAAATATATATTTTCTTAAGTATAAGGTGTTTGTGATTTTCAAAACAATAAGTAATGGAAAAGTCCTAAGGAAAACCTTATTGACTCAACAATCTCCCCCTTTTTGGAAAGCACAAACAACCTTGCGAAAAAGAATATAAGGACTTTGAAAAATTTCATTAGACTTTGAAATTAAAACTTATCTCCCTTTGTTCATGGATGATAGTGAATACAACTAACTCCCCCTTAGGCATTGAAACTCTAAGGATTGTATTCTGGATTTCCGGAATGGAGTTTTCATTATCATGGGAAGGAAAAACTTCATAATGATGAACTCCCCCTTACTTTAAGGATATCTTCACTTAGAAATTTTTCCTTCTCCATTTTAAATTTTTCCTTCTCCCCTTTTGAGTAGTTCTTTTTCCTTATCCCCCTTTGTGATTTTCAAAAAGAATTTAAGGGAATGGAAAAGAAATAAAGTACCTGAAACATTAGTACATAGTGACACAAGATACAACCAACCAAAAATTTCATTAGAGTTGAAAAAAAAATACAAGGAAAGAAAAATGAAACAAAAGATCGAATTGAGTCTATTTGTCTTCCTTTTCCTTCGGGATTAGCTTCTTCAACAAGGTTTTAAGCTTCTTCAAATATTTTTTATCCTCCTTAGCTTGCCTCTCCAAAGCTTTTATCCTTTCATCTTGAGATTTCAAGACTTCTGCCTGAGCCTTCATGGCCTCTTCTTGCATCTTCAGTAACTCATCTTGATTTACAATCTTTTCTTCGAGCTCAATCCGGAGATCTCTATCCCTTTTAAAATTTTGAGCAAGAGAATTGACCTTCCCATTCAAGTCTTTCACTTTTTGATTCCGAGAACTTTGCTCAATGGTCAGCTTATCCTGAAGATTCTTATTCTTGTTATCCAAAGTATCAAAAGCATCTTTAAAATCATTCTGAAAATGATCAAACTCAGAAATGTCTTCTTCAACTTTCTTAAACCACAAATTCATTTTTCTGTATGATTTTCTGTGAACATCATAATTGATAAGGAAATTTCTATGGTCAACTTCAATCTTCACACACTTATCCATCACCATAGATAAGGATTCTGACTTCTGATTTAGACTGTGTTGCAGCATCTGGCATCTGGAGTCTATAGTGGGAAATATCGAAATGGTGTCCACCAACTTTTTCAAAGACTCGACAACAAAGTCATGACCCTGTGCTGATGATTCTGAATTAGACACTTTGCTTGGGGATTGTTCTTCTTCAATTTGCACTAGATTCCTTTTAGAAGAACCACCAACATCTTTCTTTCTTATAACATCTTTTTTTGGTGTATCCATGATCACTTGCTTACCTTTATCATTTTTCGGAATGGTATGGTCATCTGGATATTCTTCCTCACTCTCTGATAGTTGAATAATCTTGTCTTCATCTATTTTCTCCTTTTCTGCTCCTTCCTGAAAAAAATTCTTTTCATAGGATTCTTCTTCAGATAAAACATTTTACTTATCTTACTCTTCCTTATCATCAACTTTCCTACCTTCTTTCTCAACTCCCTTTCCTGGAGTGACAAGTTTTGTGGATTCAGCCTTTTCTTGATAATCCTCGAATTGTTTAATTAGGTCATCTAGATCAGAACTTCCTTCTTCTTCTTCTTCTTCCTCTATAATTTCTTCTTTAATAGATTCTTTCTCTACTTCTTCTTCAACAACCTCTTTCTCTTTGGAATTTTCCGGAGTGAAGTACTTCTTTCCAAGAGTCTCTAGTAAAGGTTCAGTAAGGAAAGTTTCCGGAACCGGAATCTGCTCAGAAGTCATCTCTGTTGCTTTAAAAAGAGATTGAACAATCTCTTCTTCTGACATCTTCTTCTTCAATTTCTTTTCTTTTGCTTGTCTTTCCAACTCATCAGAAGCTTTCTCTTTTAAGTCCTTAGCCTCAGTAGGATCTAATCTGAATTGAGGGTCCCCTTATTTTCTCTTCCCTTTTTCTTCCCTCTACTTAGCAGCCACTTCATCTGGGTAGGCTATTTTCTTCTTTGGCTTGTGTGGTGCAGATTGAGTTTCCTTAGCTTTCTAGGTCTTGTCTTCAGCCACCACTTCTTTCAACTTTCTCTTCTTCCCTGCCTTTTTAGATGGTTCCGAAGTTTTTTTATCTTTCTGAGCTGCCTCAGCCTCTTCCTCTGGTAAAGGGTATAATTCTCCAGATTTAACAGAAAAACCCATCTTCATCCTCTTTAATGTATCATCACTAACCAGCATTACCTTACAATTTATTTTATTGGAAGTGAAAGCAACTTTAAACAAATCAAGACATCTGATAAAAAGCTTAGAAAGCAAGGCTGGATACATTATGATCTGAGATTTTAGATTCCCTTCTTTAATATTCTTAACTGTAATCAAAACATGCCTCATCAAATTAAATTTCCTTATATTTAACAAAAAAACTAATATATATATCACGCTTCTTGATATTATCCTTATCACCCCTTCTCGGTACTAAAAACCCTTGTACCCACAGCTGTAGAATCCGATTATTCGGAGAGAGAGACGAGAAATATTAGTAGTCTTGGCCAGGAAGTTTATTCGTAATAGGTGATATTCTTCTTGAAGAAAAATTTGACTATGAAAAACTAACTACAAAAAACTTAAAGTTGAAAAGACTTTTAGTACCAAGACTCCAGTATGAAAAATATGAGTATGAAAATCCCAGTACAAAAATTTTGAGTACGAAAAATTCCAGTACGAAAAGTTTGAGTACGAAAAATTTCAGTACGAAAAGTATGAGTACGAAAAATTCCAATATGAAAAGTATGAATATGAAAAATTCCAGTATGAAAAGTTTGAGTACGAAAAATTTCAGTACAAAAATTCCCATTACGAAAGTTCCAGTTCTGAAAATTTCCATTTCGAAAATTTTTATTCTAAAAAATTCATAATGAAAATTTTAGTTACCAAAGATTGAAAAACTGACTACGAAAATTTTGATTACAAAACCCTTAAAAACTGACTACAAAAATTTTGATTACAAAAGATTTTTTTTTAAAAACTGACTATGAAAATTTTGATTACACTAACAATAAAATGTACTCCTCCTATAAAAAGGAGTTTATTACTGTAAGGAGAATTGTTCAACAAGAAGTTAATGAAGAAGGATTACCTCACGGTTATCATTCCTAACTTCTGTTTAATGTATTAAAATCTATCGAAAGGTAAAGATTTTGTGAAAATGTTAGCAAGTTGATCTTGCGTTCTGATAAAATGAAGAATGATATCTCTCTTAAGTGTGTTATTTGGAATCAAAGTTTTTCCAAGAAGAACAATGTTACCTATACCAATAATTTCTCCCTAAGCATTATCTCCGAAATTTACTTTTCAACCTTTCGTCTTGATAATATTTTTGAAATAGTTTTTGTTACCAGTCATGTGTCGGGAACATCCACTATCCATGTACAAAGTATTGTTGTTGGTATTTACTTTATCTTCCTGAAAATAATAAAAGAATTAGACTTTCGGAATCCAAAACTATTTGGATCTGAGATTTTCAGATAACAAAATTTGGGGTATCCACATTTTTTTAGAGAAATATTCTTTATGAAACCCAAGAGATTGAACTCTATTCAAAGAATAGTTTTTCTTCCAATTCCCACCACTTTGACACTTAGTACAAAAAAAGGGGCTCTAGAAGGAAAAAAATAGTTGTTTTTGAAAACTGGTTTTTGGTCAGTATAACCTACTCTAGTAGTGTTTCATTGAGGTTTAATTTGAGAATAAATCTTGTCAAAATTTTCCTTCCCAGAGGTAAATTTTTCAAGAAGCTTCTTAAGATAAAATATTTCATATTTTAGTCTAACGACTAAATTCCTATCCTTAGGAATCATTTCCTTAGAGTTAGATTTTTCCTCAAAAACTTTCATCTCTAAAATAGCATTCTTAAGATCTTTAGAAAGTTCTTCCTTATCATAATTTTCTTTCTCAAGGTCTTTAGAATGTTTTTCTAAAAGCTCTTCTTTATCTTTAAGATCTGAAGAAAGATGTGAAATCTCTTTTGTAAGAATTTCTTTCATATTATTTTCCTTGTCTAATTTTTTAGAAATTTTACAATTTTTTGCTTTAAGTAACTTGGAAAATCTAGATACTTATTCATATGAAGGTTCTTCATTTTATGAGGATGAAATATCTTCATTAGAAGTACTATTTTCGGAATAGTAATTCTTATCAAGAGATAAATTTGTTAAAGCCTCGGCAGAGCGTACCTTGGCCATAAAACATGTATGTGGGAAAGAAGTAGTAGCAATGAATCCCATATTCTTATGAACTGATGAATCATATTCTAAGGATTCACTTTCGGAAGAGTCTCCACAGATAGCACTCCAAGTAGTATTATCTTTCAGACTTTTCTTAGCTTTATCTTTGAATAACTTCTTCCTATTCCATTCAGAATGCCTCTCTTTTCTTTCTTTCTTTTTAAGCATAGGGAAATCAGGTCATATGTGTCCACTTATCTTGCATTCATAGCATACCTCTAAATATTTCTTATCTTTCCTTTCCTTCTTCTTATACCTGGATTGGAAATTTCTTAGACTAGCTATCTCGTTCATCCTTCGAGCAAGATTAGCTAACTCATTTTCTAAGACTTCACTCTCACTAGATTCGGATTGAATAGTAACCTTCTTAGACTTGGATCTAGTTACTCTCTTAGGAGTCTTATCTTTCATGTGATTTGATGTTGTAGTAAAAGCAACAGTACCATTCCCATTCTTTTTTTTTGATGTTGTCACCATCTCTCTTCATCCTTGTTTCATGTTGAAGAAGAGTTCCAAACAGCTCATCTAAGGAAATTTGAGTGACCTTACTGTTCTCATCAATAGTTGTCCTCTTTGATTCCCACTCATTGGGCATAATATCAATAATCTTATCCACAAGATCTTCATCATCTAGACCTTTCTCTCCCATATATTTTAAGCTATTCACGATAGTCATAAACCTTTGTTTTACTTTGCTTATAGGTTCTCCATAAGGAAAATTAAAACCATGATACTCAGCTCTTAACATAGCTCTTATTGTCTCTATGACTTTGGATGTACCAAAATGAGTAACTTCAAGTTTCTTCTAGATACAATTAACTGTTTCACAAGAAGAAATTTGGCTATATATATTCCTATTCATTGGACATAGTAGAGTATTGTGTACCTTATAGTTTAATTGATAATCATGCTTCTCTTGGTTTGTGAAAGCACTAACTTCCTTATCAGTAATTTGATAACCTCTAGTAAGCATAACAAAGTTATCTACCCTAGTATTGATAACAAAAGTCTTCATTCGATCTCTCCAGTATTCATAATCATTTCCATCAAAAATTGGTGGTCTTGTAGAATTTAAGTTGTCGATGGAGCCAACATTTAAACCTGTCATCTTAAAAAATATTTCTACAAAAAAACTTGTTAATAACAAAATTTCGGCTTCGAGGAGAATATTTCCAAGCAAGGAAAAATATACTACAAAGTTAAACTAAGCAAGAAAAACTTATATGTGAGTATAAGTATTTCAGAGACCTACTCTGATACCAATTGTAGGATCTAAATAATGATGTATATGCTCAATATATAAGAGGGGGTGAATTTTATACTTTAAAAGTTTCCTTAAACAAGGAAAGATCTAAGTTTAACAAAGTTAAACTAAGAAAATTCACAACACCTCTAACACCAATTGAAAGATTAGGACAAAGTATGAAGTTAAAAACTTCTAGCTCTATACACTTGCTTAAATCTGGAAAGTGATTCCAAAAAACTAGTTCCGGAAATATGGATCCGGAAAATGAAACTTAACCAAAGTTTACAATATGATATTCTACCTTAAAGTTTATATAATCTAACTAAATCATAGTACAATTAAGTAATTATAGGAAAGTTATACTTTCCTTAGTAATACAAAATGTAGTGGAAAAACTTGTAACAAAAACAAGTAACAAGATATAAATCTTTTAACCCAAAGAGAAGGGTATCCAACAACCTTGGATAAAGGTCCCTTGATTTATACTTTCAAACAAGTATGTCTTACCCACACCCAGGTAAGCCCTCGATACGAAGATTGGAGTCTTTGTCTTGCTATCCCTGCAAGCCCTCAACTTCAAGGTAGTTGGAACCTCTGTCTTCCTCGGCAAAGAAGCTCTCAAACTTCAAGGTAGTCGGAACCTCTGTCTTCCTATCCCCGAAATCCCTCGATTATAATCACCAACAATCGGAGTCGCACGAAGAAAGTCTGCACAAGGAAAAGTTGGAATAAGTTGTTCAAACTTGCTGCATGAAGCTTGAGAGTTAATAAGAGCCTCACTCTCAAGAAATCGCTTCAATAGAATATAAGCATAGATGTCAAATTTGTCGCTTCTTTTCAAATGATCTTCTATTTATAGGAGAAGCTCCAACGGTCGGCTCCCTCCTCCAACGGTCATATTTATCCTTGAATTTTGGAGGGACCTGTATAGGTGTCACTTAACCAACGGTTAGTTAGAAATAGAATGGACGACATCATTTTATAACAAAACATGTGTAACTGAATGCACGACATTGTTTTGTAATGAAACAAGTGTAAGCATAAGTAAAATTGAAGTTCGGAATGTAAGCAAATAATAATTCGGAGTCTAACCAAAATGAAATTCGGAGTCTATAATAAATAGATATTCGGATTCTGTTTTATAGGAATTCGGAACCTGAATTCTGTAGAAATCCAGAGTCTGAATTTCTAAGGAAATTTGGATTCTGGTTTCACCAGAATTCAGAATTTGAACTTACAGAGTTCTGGGTCTGAACTTACAGAGTTTGGAGTCGAACTTGTTAAAGTTCGGAGTCGAACTAGTAAAATTTCAGAGTCAAACTCATAAAAGTTCAGATTCTAACTAGTAAAAGTTCAGAGTTGAACTAGTAAAAGTTCGGAGTCAAACTCATAAAAGTTTGGAGTCGAACTAGTAAAAGTTTGGAGTCGAACTCATAGAAGTTCGGAGTCGAACTCATAAAAGTTCGGAGTCGAACTAGTAAAAGTTCGGAGTCGAACTCATAAAAGATCAGAGTCGAACTAGTAAAAGTTCGGAGTCGAACTCATAGAAGTTTGGAGTCGAGAATTCATTGTTTAAATTTTTTAGATTTCGTATCCAGAATTCTGAATGGAACTTTATTAGAGTTCGTATCCTGAATTCGGAGTGGAACTTTATTAGAGTTCGTATCCATAATTCGGATCCTAAAACAGAATGCTTCATATCTAAGAATTATATGATTCCGAGGTTTTGGATATGAATCCGATTTTTATACATAAGAAAAATATTGATATGTATATGGAAATCTAGGTTAGGGTAAATTTCCTTAAGCAAGGAAATTTTCCTTAGAGAAGTAAAATATATATTTGCTTAAGTATAAGGTGTTTGTGATTTTCAAAACAAGAAGGAATGAAAAAGTCATAAGGAAAACCTTATTGACTCAACAGCTTATTATATATCTATTCTATAAAAATACTCATATATATATATATATATATCAAACCATATATGATTTACTTATAACCTTTTATCACCTGTTTATTAACAATTCCTTGTTAAAGTCATTGTTTCAGGTAATAATTATTTTGTCTTTCATGTATGTTTTGGTTTGATTATTTTGGTATTTTTACATTGATCATGTATCTATCATCTCTAGAATTTTAACCGTGATATAAATATCATATATATTCATTATATATGTATTTATAATAATTCATAAGAGATAGAGATAAATAAATTAATTACATCATTCATGGAGATGGTAGGCCTTACGTATGCATGAATGTTGTTTTCACTTTTCAATGGATGGAACAAAAGAAGTGTAAGTATTAATTTGTATTTATATAATAATTATTATATAATATATACAATATATATTCATTAAATATATCCTTATTACCATCCATTTAAAATGGATCTGGAAAAATAATCACATCGTTTCGTGGAGACGATAGTCAACACGTATGGACGCGCAACGTTATCATTTTCCAAAAGGTTAGAAGGTAGGAAGATGTGATATTATAATTATATAATTGTAATTATGTAATAAATATCAAATATATATATATATACTTTAAATACATAATTATATCTATCTGTGAGAGATGGTGATGGAAAATGAATTACATTGGTTCGTGAGGCGGTAGTTCGTCATGCACAAGATTGACTGTTTTGTTTCCCAATTGATGGAAGAGAAGATTGATATAGGTTATTTAATTAACATAGTAACATATCAGTATATTTAATATATTGTTGATATTATTTCATCATAGTTGTAGAATATTTTAAGGAGGTATAAGATGAAATAATATGAAAATTCTTAGTTAAGAATGACATTTCTTCTTCGAATAACCTCAATAGGTTTATACCTAAATTAGTCCTAGGATATTTTTATAAACAAAATAGGGACTCTAAGTAGTGTGTAGAGATTAGTTTAAGTTATTTTTTTAGGTATCTACTAAATTAAAAGACTCTTGAAGTGTGGTGAAGAGAGGATATGGGGTTTCCTTTTATAATTGACATGTGTGGAATGCTTGTAATATTTCAAAGTTTTACAATAATTTCAAGTCACTTTCTTAGACACAAGGACTAAAAAGGATCATATTTGAAGGT
Organism: Viscum album; assembly: GCA_963277665.1. Taxonomy (NCBI): domain Eukaryota; kingdom Viridiplantae; phylum Streptophyta; class Magnoliopsida; order Santalales; family Viscaceae; genus Viscum; species Viscum album. The sequence continues at coordinate 877,465,086 of OY728148.1, read as the reverse complement.
TATAAGGTTGAGGTTGAAGTAAAACTGACAAATGAGGTTTCATTAAATGTTTAGGTTATTTTAACCTTTATCTTTTTAGTTTAACCCCTAGTAAAACTGTTTTAACTTTATTTGTGATAACATATTTTTTACTATTTTTACTATTCATTAAGACCAAAAAATGAGTTTAGATTATTAAATAAATTTAATTATGTTTATTCCAAATATTTAATCAATTTTATAAAATTAAATTAACATAAGTGTCAAATTTTAATTTAAAATTGGACTTGAAAATGCGTCGAAAAGCAGTTTTCCAACAAAAAAGTTTCATCAAGTATAAAAAGTTTTTATGTCAAAATATAACATAAAATTGATTTAAAGGATCCAAACTGGATATATAATAATATAATTTGACTAATTTTACATTTAAATATAAGTTATAAAAAAATAAAAATTTTAAATGATTTAAATGAAAAGGCAATGTTTAATAAAAAATGGTATTTTTAATTATTCATCGAAAAATTAATGTTTTCAAAAAAAAATATAAGGAATTAACTGTAAGATAATTTTAACATGTTAATATATAAAATTAAATTCATTTTTTTAAAATCAATTTTTTAAAATTTGCAACAAAAAAATTAAAAGAACTGTGTAAAATGCGACAAACCCGTTTTTTATAAAAAAATACATTTTAAAGCATAAAACTGGATTTATTCGTATCTCATGCATAAAAAATATTACATGAATGGTAAAAAAATTAATAGAATATATAATATATAAATTTCATTAAAATCATTCACTAATATTGAATAATTTAATTTATTATGATAAAAATGCATTGCGCACATAAAAGCAGTTTTTCAGATAAATATTTCTTTTACTTTCAAAATATTTTTGTTTTAATTTATATTCAATTGATAAAAAATAAATTTATTTTATAAATTTGTAAACCTAAGTGTTTCATAATTTATAAAGTCTTATTCATATCCTTCAATCCAACTAGGATTTAATTTTTTACATTAAATAATAATATTTTAATAGCATATAATGGCTCTTTTAAACTCGGAGTTGTGTGTAATGAAAGATATTGAAGAAATTAAATTAATTTGAAAAAAAATCATAAAATATCATGGTGTTTCACCCAGGATCCTACAGGTCCCAACGTTATGTTCTAGCATCATTCATCATTTGTATCATCGGGAATCCAACAACAACTTCATAACCAGAGCAGTAGGGCATCATGAATAAGAAGGAAATCAACCAATTTCTCTCCCACCATGCATGACCCCCACTACATGGAACATCCTCCCATCACTATGAAACGCCACCAACTATGTCATCGTTTAATGCTAGGATCCACCACCAACTTCATCGTCACCCAATACCACTACCGAAGGGAGATCAGGGAAGAGGGGAAAATAAGTTATCTATTCCCTCAACATCCTGCATGTTTAGAAAAATGCCCACAAAACTTTTGGGTATTGATGCATAGTAATCAATGAATTGGGGTGAATATAAGAGTATAATGAAGATATAGGGATGTTATATAACATACAATACTCGTCCTAAGGATTCTCATCCAACTCCACAAGTGTATCCAATAAAACAACCACATCGTCACATGACATATGCCACCAACTATTGACACCACTAAATGAAAATTTACCATAATAACCAACCCCACTCATAGCCCATAATTATTTTATTTCATTTAAAAATTAACCATTTACAAATTAATAGGATATCATTCATGTTCCACTTATTTTACCATTAAGTTCCATATATAATAACAAGACACTCTCAATTTTTAACGGGTCTTTAAAAATATTACATTATTTCTTCCATGGGTGAATTATAAAAATTCTAGAGTCACAAACAACTAGTTCATTATCTAGATATAATTACATAACCATTTGTGCATCGTGAGTTTAATAATAAAGTGAAAAAAGGGATTATATTTCACCATAACATCACACATTAGGATCAACAATATCAAAAAATTCTATCATTAGCAACGGGACATGATTTCATAAGTAAAAAACATGAAAAATAGGTAAACCCATGTGAGAACACACTTTCACATTAATTTTAGTTTATCTAGTTCATTATCTTTATTATTTGATCTATACTAACCACCAAAAGGTAAAAATCATTTTAGAATCGCAAATAGATCAAGAACAAGGACATAATGAATATCGTAATCGCGGTGCAATCATTGACATGTTGGTAAAATTACAATTTATATTTTCCTACTCACTACTAGACAGCAGCATGCAGGGTCGATCCACAGGGATGGCTGATGAGTATATTTAAGGTATTTATTTTTTAACCTAAATTATGAAAATGGCATAATGAAAGTGATGAATGAATAGGTGAATCATGTGTTCATGATGATGTGATTTGCAATGATAATTTTAAAAAAAATATGTTAAAGAGCATAGAAATGTTAAATGATAATAAAGTGCAAGAGGGATTTCAACTATCGGTTTTAAATGAATTTATTGTACTCGAAGAATTTAATTTCATGTGTAACTTCAAATAAATGATGAGATTATCCTCCCTTTCCAGGATTTTAATCAATTAGAATAATGATTCTTATAACTCACCACTAATAGGATTCATCCAACCAAAAAATGTAAAGAACCATTGTGAGAAACAATCTCACCAAAATATATTAGATGAAGAAAAATAAAATTGTAAGAAGCACACCAATATTTAATATGAATCAATCTCACTAAAAGATTCATCTGAAATGAAGTTTTAACACGAAGAAGTATAAATGAAACCTAACAATTTTCATCCTCAAACAAAGAATAATTTGTGCATTTTTAATTAATGAAACAATCATGAGAAAAATGAATTCAAGATATAGAAGAAAAAGGGATGAGAGGGAGAGAGAGGTAGTTCTCTGTCAAGTTGAAATTAATCTCTTCCTGCTTCATATTCAACATTTCCCTTCACTAAAATTCATCTCGTGCTCACCAAATAGTTTTTCTTTCTCAGCTTTGGAGCGTCAATGTTAGCTCCTATCCAGAATTGTGTCCCCCGGAAAATATGACAGGGTCCTCTGGAGAGTCTATCTCCAAATTATAGAATGTCATCATCAAAATATGGAGTCCTATTTATTTATTATTTCAATCAATGCCTCACCTTACTAATTTGTTAATTGTATCATCAAAGTCATTATTTATTTCCAATTCTTCCAGGACCCTTTAACTTCAACAAATTTTGACTCAACCACACTAAATTAATAATTTCTTCTCACATGCGACTTTTCTCCTGATGTCATCATCTCTTCATTTCCTCCACTATTCATTTAAAATATAGAATTCCAGATCTTAACAATTTAATTTTGACTTTGAAGATCACATTTTAATACTTAGATCAGACACTTCTCTGAACAATGGTACCCAACACTGGTTGTGGCATGGATGAAAGTGTAGATTCCACTTCATCAACTTCTTCATTCAATCCTTCAAGGAGATAAAAAATTACATCTCAAAAGTCATCAAAATATCAAGATTTGTTTGAAACATCTCAATCGTAATTTTAAAAACCACTTTATTCTAAGTAGTAAAGATTGAACCCAACTCAAAAATAAACCACAAGCATCAGATTATGAGTTCAAACCCAGAAAATGAAATTTCCACACTGATAACAAACTGTAGTGTTTTCTTCCTAATGAAACTAGTGTTAAAAAACATCGATTGAAAGATCAATCAGCATCAAATAAATCATTGGCTAAGAAAAATTCTCATCCATTTTCTGTCAAATAGGTTGTTTTGGGTTTCTAATTTTCTTCAGTAGCTTAGTTGGGTTCTTCAAGCTTGAAAGTGTCTGACAACCCTGATCCTGGTTTCAAATTGGTTCTTCTTAAAATCAAACCTACAACCTAAATGAATCTCAGCATGAAGTTCATTTGAAGGCCGATAAGACACGGATTCAATTTCCCCCCCCCCATTCAAATTTGATCAGAACCCTAAGGCATAGGGTAATCTTAATTTGGAAATATTGGCTCAAACCATGTGAAAATCATCTGATCCTCTTCATCAAATCGAGTTCATCATAGAAATTTATCCAGATCTCAGCCTTGTTCATTTCAAAATAGTGGATCGCCATCATCAGCACATGTACATATAAAAACTCAGTTTGTGTGGCAAAAAACCTCATGAGAAAAGAAGTAAAGAACGGATCACAGAAGAGTAAAATAGAAAACAAACAAAACGAGAACACAGAGATTTATGTGGTTCGGGAATAATCTTTACATCCATAGAGAGGCAGAAAATTCACTATAATCAGGAACACAATTTACATGAGTTTATCTTAGAGTTCATTCACACAAAAACCCTAGCCCAAAATGGGCTACAAATGGAGAAGTCTATCCATTATTTCACCAACTACACAGGAAGTATGCGTCACTATAGTAAAAGGTGGATACCCATATCAAAAGTGCTATAGTGGCTACCAACTGGATGTCCAAAAGGCCACAGTACAGTTGAATCTAAAGTCTGCACTACTATAGTTCTCTATCAGTATTGGTCAGTCAGCTTTTCTACATTGGTCAGAGATGCTACAGTGCTTGAAAAATTGGTTCGGGGGCCTTATACCCCCATAGTAGGGGTGTGTTTCCCCTTGCACCCCCAACGAGCTCACCGCGAACTCAACCCACGAAAGTTACAGGTTGGTGCACAGTATGGGACACAAGCATTCGACCCAATTGGATCAAGCTACACCAATCCAAAAATCTCCCACTTAGAGCCTGATCCACTATGCTACTATGCTTTTATCGTAATGACCCAAACTTCTTAAAAATATTTATTTCCTAAACTTGGGTGTTATTTTATTTTATACTCAACAAAACTATATCCTTTAATTAATGAAGTGAGTATAATTAAATGAGACAGTTGGGTTTCAACTATTATATAGCCATTGGTAAATATGACCGTTGGAAACTAAATTCTTAAAGTTACAATTATTGTTTATAAATTCAAATGATATTGGTTAATTAATACAGAAAGAAGAGTCGATGTCATCATCCGTTAGACTCGGGCCATATTAAGCCCATATTTCAGAGCTTGGGAAGGAGGTAGCATCACTGGGCTTTGCTCTTGACCAATCCCAAGCTGAACTTCAACATGTGAAGCGTAAACAGAATTGCCTAAGGGAGAAGTTCAAGCTGATAAAAATCACCACTCGGGAAATGTTGTCCAATCCACCCCAAGATTATATCACCATAGCACACCTTACACTTATGTCCTATAGAGGTGTTATAAGGGGCTATGTAACGTGACCTTAGCTACTTTGTGTAATACTTTTATATAAATAAAATTTTTATTTCTTCTTATGATAAAGTTTGTGAATTTCAAATCTACAGATAAATGTAGGATGAATTTATAGTTTCATATTACTAATGAATTTTGGGAAAAAAGGGTATTTTAAAATATTTATGTAAACTTTAAATAATTATTAATGTGAAATGATTTTCAAAAAATGGTCTTCTATAGTTGTGATCAGTGAGAAATTTAGAGTCTAATATGATCAACTTGATTTTTAGTGAATAGTAAAGTATGAATAGTAACATACCCGTATGAATAGTAATGAATAGTAATGAATAATAAATTGTCCAAAAAAAAAAGAAACTTTACCCGTGAATGTATAAATACAATTTAAACATCTTCAAAGTAAAAAACAATCATAGTATAAGTTTTGGTATTTTTGTATGTCATAAATATTTTTTTTACAATTTTATAATTTAAAATGGAAATATATTATCATAAAATGTAGTCATAAATTGTTACTTTATTATAGTATGGTTATAAGATAATTTTATGGAACCTTGATTGCTTTCTTAAGGAGTTACAAAACGAGTTATAGTTTTAGAGTTGTTTTTTTAAATAATGATTTTATTTGAAAATTAAATTAAAATTATTTAGAAAATTATTTTCATAAAATGGAGTTCATTTTTTGAATTCAGAGCATCAATTTTAGGTTAGGGTAAATTTTTGGGATTTTTCTGAAATAGTTGAATTTTTTGTGAATAGTAAAAATACAGTTTTGAGTTTCCGGTGTTTAATAACATCATTAATGATGTAATAATGATGTAAGCTTTCTGGTTGACTTATTAATAGTGAGATATGCTATGAGGTGTCCCAAGTGGACAATACCATGGGAAAGCCCATGGTTTTTCAAATACCACTAATGATGTGTCCCTTGGAAATTAATAATTTATTCCCTCACTTTTCCTATAAATACCAAGACATTTCCTCATTCATTTCATTCAAAAATTCTCCTCAATGAAGTTCTGGTCTCCTTAACTCCCAATAAGTTCTCCCGAGGTGCCATCAAACCTCCCAAGGTCTCTACCTTCAAGATTTTGAAGTTACTCTTCTAGGTAAGGGAATCTTTCACCCTCCTCTTTTAAGTCATGACTTCCTTTATGTTATGTATTATAGTTCCATTTTATTATGTGGGGGCTTGTTATTATATATATTTACTACCTGTATATTTTATTTCCAAAGGATGAGAGACCATTTTTTCTCTCATAAATTGATTTTATGAATTTTTAAGTGACGTTGTTATGCTGCTAAATTTTTTATAAAAGGAATTGCATATTCTCTTTCCTTTCAAGTTTCCTTTTTAGGTGGTATGACATTTAAATATTCATACCATGTTATTATATTCATGTTATTATTCCTTTATAATTTATTATGAATTATTTATGAGTGTATTACCCTTATACCCTCTCTCTTTAATGTTTTATAAAAGGATGTTATGTAGCTGTTATGCTACAAAATTTTCATCTCAAAATTTCTCTCTCTTTCTCTCTAGAAATTCTCTTGATTATTTATGTGACTACCCGGACCTATTTCATCTCTATGGGTGTTCATAAATATACAAAAAAATTATTTTTTATTCCGTAATTGACATACATATAACTCTCACTCCCTTTCCATGGGTTATAAATGACATAATGATCTTATTTTTAAGCGCTTTTAAAACGTCACGATTTTGAAATAAAACCCATTTATTTTGTTCTCTATAGGTTATTTATGAAATGTTTGATTATTATATATGTGGATAAAATGAAAGTAAAGACATATTAAGGTTTCATCCTAATAGCTCTCCAATGTATAGGATAAAGAATTAATCTCTAGAGATGACAAGTTTCACGATACCTTGGTGAATAACCTTGGTAATTTTTATGACACCTCGAGGATAAACCTTGGTGATATGTTCATGAATGTCTAAATGAAATTTTGTAGCCACATATTCAAGTTATGATTCAAGTTATTTTTATTATGATATTACTATTCTTTCATTTCTCATGCCTTTATGTTTTTTATCATGTTCTTATTAATATTTCCCAAGATCACATGTCAATTGTTTCACTTATTTTCCTTACTGAGCCTTCTGCTCACCCTTTCCTTTGATGTATGTCTCTAGGTTATGAGATGCAATAATTGTACATAGGATGAACCTATGATGAATCCTTACGATTGGTTTATAATAATGTTTTATATTTTTTTCATGTATTATGTTCCTGATCTCCAAGACACTGGACTTTAAAGATCCTCTGCATGTAAAATGTAATGAAAAGTTATGTAAAAAAAAGGCAGGATGCCATAGTTGGTATCAAAGGATAGTTTAGTTATTTATGAAAATTAGGCTATGAAAACTTTAGGAAGAACCCTATAGAAAAGTTTAAATATAGGAAAACTTACTGGTATTTTGGTGAGTATTGATTAAGTGGTTTATCAAGCAAATACATCCCTATCTGGATACGAGCAGGTAGAGGCGGCTCTCGCACAGATGTACATAGGGTTAAAACTCGAAAACACTGCTTTGAGCTAGACTCAAACGGGAACTGGTACACGAAAATGGGAATTACTGCACTCTTGGTTACGACACTCCCGGGGGATATGTTTGGTTAATCGCAAGATTTTTATGAATCATTATAAAGGAATTATAGAGAAATGTAATCATTTAAGCATTAATTTTTAAGACCTAAAATCATTTATAGTTAAAAGATTCATAAATGAAATAATCTTCTCACTAAGGTTTTATTCTTTTAGAAATGGCGGGAAATAGGAGGAACCATGCAAATGGTGACTACAATGGACCATGCGCTGATGGCCCTCCGATGGAATCTAGAATGGAAACTTTCATGCGAATGATGAACCAACTGACTCAAGTTATAGGAAATAAGTTGAATCGAGCTGAGAGACCGATCTCACCACAAAGGAAATAACATTCTGTTGAGTCCTTTATATGTTAATGACCACCAACCTTTAGTGTATCGACTGACCCATTGATTTCTAAACAGTGGATCAACTCTATAGAGAAGATCTTTTCTATTCTCTGCTGTTCAGAGCAAGAGAAGGTCACCCTGGCTGTCTATCACCTAGAGGGAGAAGCTGGTCAGTGGTGGGAACTAATTAAAAATATGAGGCCAAGAGTAGAGGTTGAATCTATGGAGTGGGAAGAGTTCAAAGGGATCTTCTTCAGTAAGTATTTCCCTCGTTCCATGAGAACAAGAATAGAGAAGGAGTTTATCAAGCTGAAGCAGAATGAGAATGAATGTGTGGGAAGCTATAAGATGAACTTCACAAGGCTTTCACATTAAACCTCTATATTTTTCATGGATCCAAGTGGTAAGGTTGATAGATTCTTCAGTGGAATGAGACCTCACCTGCGGAAGAATCTAGCCAACCGAGACTATGATAGCTATGAGAAGATCATGCAGAGTGTGATGAAAGTTGAGCTGGAGTTTGGTGAGGTGTAGTGGTCTCATAAATCCAATAAAAAGAAGATATCGATGGAACCCAGCTTAGGGAGGACTTTTGATCAGGGAAGAGGAGGAAAGAAATTACAACTTCCTACATGTAATAAATGTGGGAAGAAGCATTCAGGGAAATGCCTGCTCGGGAGTAGGAAATGTTAAAAGTGTGGAAGAGATGGCCATATTGTGAGGAATTGTCATAGTGAGGTGAAACCTAAACCTCCAAACACTAACGATAATGGGAAGATGGTGTAGGGCCTACCTGATGTCCAGTGCTTTAAGTGTGGACAACTTGGGAACTTCGCCAATCATTGTCCAAATCTGAGGGCAGTGGAGGGGAACCACCATCAGCCTCAACAAAGGCCAAGGGAGAAAGGTTGGGATTTTACTATCACGACAGCTGAAGTTGAAGCTCCGAATGATGTGGTAGAAGGTACCCTTGTTGTTCTCTCAAAGCTAGCAATTACTTTGTTTGATTCTGGTTCTACACATTCCTTTATTTCCTCCAAGTTTGCAAAGAATTTAGAATCAACTCCCAATTTTTTAAAAGTAGAGTTATCAGACAAGACTCCTTATGGGATTATCCAAGCATCATCAGTGTTTAGAAACTCTAGTATTTACTTTAGTGAGCACAATTTTATCGCAAATCTAGTAGTCATTCCAATGCTGGAATTTGACATTATACAAGGGATGGACTGGCTCTCAAAGTATAATTCTAAGATCAAAAGCAGAAGCAAGGAAGTCTCAGTAGTCTTGAATAGAGAACCTACAGTTATTTTCCAAGGAGTGATATCTCAACCTGATCTTTGTATATAAGAACCTCCTATATCCTTTTTTATGGAGTTGATCGGTGAAGAAGAAGAAGGAAATGAGAGTTTGAGGATAGAAAATGTCCCCATCGTCCAGGAATACATTGACATATTTCCTGAGGAGTTTCCTGGACCTCCCTTAGAAAGAGAGGTAGAGTTATCCATTGAACTCATACCTGGATCTCATCCAATATCAAAGACCCCATATAGGATGGAAAATGTGGAGTTGGGGGAATTAAAGAAACAACTCCAAGATCTTTTGGAGAATGGGTTTATCCGACCGAGTGTGTCTCCTTGGGGAGCACCTATTCTCTTTGTGAAGAATAAGGATGGATTGATGTGGCTATGCATTGATTATAAAGAACTAAATGGGATCACAGTAAAGAAAAAATACCCTCTTCCAATGATTGATGACTTATTTGACCAACTTCGTGGGGCTCAATTCTTCTTTAAGATTGATCTTCAATCTGGTTATCATCAATTGAGGGTGAAGAAAAAAGATATTCCAAAAACTGCCTTCCGATCAAGATATGGGAAATATGAGTTTGTTGTTATGCCTTTTAGATAGACTAATGCACCTGCTATTTTATGGATCTGATGAATAGAGTCTTTAAAGACTACCTTGATAACTATGTGGTAGTTTTTATTGATGATATTCTGATATATTCCAAAATTTATGAGGAGCATGAAGATCATCTGAGGGTTATTTTACAAAATATATGGAAGTAGAGGCTTTTTGGGAAGTTCAATAAATGTGAATTCTAGTTGCAATAAGTTGCTTTCTTAGGGCACATTGTAACCAATGAAGGAATCACAGTTGACCCTGAAAAGACAAAAGTTGTAGAAAAGTGGCCTTAGCCTACAACAATAACTGATATTCGTAGTTTCCTCAGTTTAACGAGATATTATAGGAGGTTTGTGAAAAACTTTTCATGAATTTCTAATCCATTATCCAAGTTAACTCGAAAAGGGGTCAAGTTCATTTGTAAAAAGGAGTGTGAGGAAAGTTTCGAAGAGATGAAGAAGAGATTGGTTACTACACCCATGTTAACTCTACCCTCAAGTGGATAAGGATTCGTTATTTTTAGTGATTCATCTCTAAAAGGGCTTGGGTGCGTCCTCATGCAAAATGAAAAAATCATTACTTATGCATCTCGATAATTGAAGACTCATGAGAAGAACTATCCTACGCATGATCTGGAGCTGGCTGCGGTCGTTTTTTATCTGAAGATATGGAGGTACTATCTTTATGGGGAGAAATGTGATATGTACATAGACCATCAAATTTTGAATTATATTTTCACACAAAAGGAATTGAACATGAGATAGAGGAGATGGTTGGAACTTCTTAAAGACTATGATTGTTCAATTCATTATCATCCGGGAAGAGAAAACAAAGTCATCGATGCATTAAGCAGGAAAGACCCAGTTGTTATTTACATGATGAGGATTCAAAGGGATCCTTTGATCAATGACCTAGTGTATATGTACATGGGAATTATAAGGGAAGGGATATCATCAACCCTATCTCAAATGATTTATCAACCGTGATTACTAGAGAAGATCAAGAAATCTCATAAAGAAGATACTTTGTTACTGAAGAAGTTTGAGGCTGTGAAGGATGGGAAGTTTCTTGAGTTCAATACTGATCAAGAAGTTGTACTGAAATTTCATAAAATAATATGTGTTCTATCTATTTCAGAAATAAAGAAGAAGCTGATGGATGAAGCTCATAGCTCTACTTTCTATATACATCCTGGTAGCATGAAAAAGTATAGGGACCTTCGTGATCATTATTGGTGGGATAATATGAAAAGTGAGATTGCTAACTACACTTAAAGGTTTCTGGTATGTCAGTAAGTGAAGGCAGAGTGAAAACTTCCTAAAGGGGTATTGCAACCACTACTCGTATCAGCATTGAAGTGGGACAATATCACTATGGACTTCGTCACTAGTCTCTCGAGAACTTCCAAAGGAAATAATGCGATATGGGTTATTGTGGACCGTCTCACCAAGACTGCCCATTTTATCTTCATTTGGGAAGATTTATCTCTTGATCAACTTTCTAGGATTTACATGAAGGAAGTGGAATGGCTGCATGGAGTTACACTTTTTATCGTATCTGATCGTGATCCAAGGTTCACATCAAAATTGTGGAGAGGTCTTCAACATGATCTGGGCACATAATTGAATTTCAGTACGGCCTATCACCCCCAAACTAATGTCCAATCTGAAAGGACTATTCAAACACTTGAGAACATTCTAAGAACATGCTCAATGGAATTTAAAGGTGGATGGGATCAACATCTCCCTTTAGTTGAGTTCTCTTACAACAACAGCTTCCACTTGAGCATTCAAATGGAACCCTATGAAGCTCTATATGGGAAGCGATGTAGAACTCCTACTTGTTGGGATGAAGCTGGTGAGAGAAAGATTCTTGGGCCTGATCTTGTGCAAGAGATGATAGAAAAATTCCATGCCATCCAGAAACACATTAAGGATGGTCAAAGTCGGCAAAAGAGATATGCTAGAAATTGTCGAATGGACTTGGAGTTTGAGGTCAGCGAAAAAGTCTTTCTTCAGATTTCACCTTAGAAGAGATTCATGAGGTTTGGGAAGAAAGGTAAGCTAAGCCCTAGGTATATTATCCCTTATGAAATCCTTGATCGCATGGGAATAGTGGCATATCGGCTTGCACTTCCTCCAAATCTATCACAAGTTCATGATGTCTTCCACGTATCCCTCTTGAGGAAGTACATACCTGACCCTTCACATGTACTAAACCCAGAGGTGGTACAACTAGGACATGACCTCTCTTATGAGGAGTAGCCGGTGGAGATCTTGGATCGTAGGGACAAGGTTTTATGCAACAAGACAACTCACCTTGTTAAGGTGTTGTGGAGGAACCAAAAATGTGAGGAGGCCACATGGGTACCAGAGAAGTCTATGAGGCAAAATTACCCAAACCTTTTATCTTCTTAGGATACGAGTTAAAATTTCGGTGACGAAATTTCTTAAGGGGGGAAAATGTAATGACCCGGACTTTTTAATAATATTTATTTCCTAAATTTGTGTGTTATTTTATTTTATACTCAACAAAACTATATCCTTTAATTAATGAAGTGATCATAATTAAATGAGACTTTTGGGTTTCTATTGTTATATGGCCATTGGTCAATATGACCGTTGGAAACTAAATTCTTAATGTTACAATTATTGTTTATAAATTCAAATGATTTTTGTTAATTAATACAGAAATAAGAGTCGATGGAATCATCCAGTAGACTTGGGCCATATGAATCCCATCTATCGAAGCTTGGGAAGGAAGTAGCATCATTGGGTTTTGCTCTGGACCAAGCCCAAGCTGAACTTCAACATGTGAAGCTTGAACGGAATTACCTAAGGGAGAAGTTCAATCTGATAGAAATCACCACTCATGCAATGTTGCCTGAGCCACCCCAAGATTCGATCACCATAGCACACCTTACACTTAGGTCTTATGCAGGTGTTATAGGGGGTTGTGTAACGCGACCTTAGCTACTTTGTGTAATCCTTTTATATAAATAAAATTGTTATTTCTTCTTATGATAAAGTTTGTGAATTTCAAATATCTGGATAAATTTAGGATGAATTTATAGTTCCATATTATTAATTAATTTTGGGAAAAAGGGTATTTTAAAATATTTATGTAAACTTTAAATTATTAATAATGTGAAATGAATTTCAAAAAATAGTCTTCTACAGTTGTGATCAGTGAGAAATTTAGAGTCTAATATGATCAAATTGATTTTTAGTGAATAGTAAAGTATGAATAGTAACTTACCCATATGAATAGTAATGAATAGTAAATTGGCCAAAAAAATCGAAACTTCACCCATGAATGTATGAATACGATTTAAACATCTTCAAAGTGAAAAAACGATCATAGTATAAGTTTTGGTATTTTTGTATGTCATAAATATTTTATTTACAATTTTATAATTAGTTTGATAATTTAAAATGGAAATTTATTTTCATAAAATGTAATCATAAATTTTTACTTTATTTTATTATGGTTATATGATGATTTTATGGGACCTTGATTGCTTTCTTAAGGAGTTACAAAACGAGTTATAGTTTTAGAGTTGTTTTTTTAATAAATAATGATTTTATTTGTAAATTAAATTAAAATTATTTAGAAAATTATTTTCATAAAATGGAGTTCATTTTTTAATTCAAAGAATCGATATTAGGTTAGGGTGAATTTTTTGGATTTTTCTGAAATAGTTGAATTTTCGGTGAATAGTAAAAATACAGTTTTCAGTTTCGGGTGTTTAATGACATCATTAATGATGTAATAATGATGTAAGCTTTCTGGTCGAATTATGAGTAGTGATATATTCTATAAGGTGTCCCAAGTGGCCAATACCATGGGCAAGCCCATGGTTTTTCAAATACCACCGATGAGGTGTCCCTTGGAAATTAATAATTTATTCCCTCACTTTTCCTATAAATACCAAGCCATTTCCTCATTCATTTCATTCAAAAATCCTCCTCAACGAAGTTCTGGTATCCTTACCTACCAAGGAGTTCTCCCAAGGTTCTCTCAAGCCTCCCAAGGTCCCGACCTTCATGCTTTTGAAGTTACTCTTCAAGGTAAGGGAATATTTCACTCTCCTCTTTTAAGTTATGACTTCCTTTATGTTATGTATTATAGTTCCATTTTATTATGTGGGGGATTGTTATTATATATCTTTACTAATGTCTATTTCATTTCCAAAGGAATAGAGACCATTTCTTCTCTCATCAATTGATTTTATGAATTTTTAAGTGACGCTGTTAGGCTGCTGAATTTTTTGTAAAAGGAATCACTCTTCTCTTTCCTTTCAAGTTTCCTTTTCATGTGGTATGACATTAAAATATACATAACATGTTATTATCTCCATTTTATTCTTCCTTTATACTGTATTATGAATTATTTATGAGTGGGTTACCCTTGTACCCTCTCTTTTTAATGTTTTCTAAAATGATGTTATGTAGTTGTTATGCTGTAGAATTTTCATCTCAAAATTTCTCTCTCTTTCTCTCTTGAAATTCTCTTGATTATTTATGTGACTACCCAGACCTATTTCATCTCTTTGGGTGTTCATAAATATACAAAAATGATATATTTGATTCTGTAATTTACATACATATAACCCTTACTCCCTTTCCATGGGTTATAAATGACATAATGATCTTATTTTTAAACACTTTTAAAACGTCGCGATTTTGAAATAAAACCCATTTCTTTTGTTCTATATGGGTTATTTATGAAATGTTTGATTATGATCTATGTGGATCACATGAAACTAAAGAAATATAAAGGGTGCATCCCGATAGCGCTTCAATGCATTGGGTAAATAATTAATCTCTAGAGATGACAAGTTTCACGATACCTTTGGTAAATAACCTTGGTAATTTTTATGATACCTCAGGGATAAACCTTGGTGATATGTTCATGAATGTCTAAATGAAATTTTGAAACCACATATTCAAGTTATGATTCAAGTTCTTTTTATTATGATATTCCTTTTCTTCCATTTCTCATGCCTTTATGATTTTTATCATGTTCTTATTAATATTGCTCAAGATCACATGTCAATTGTTTCACTTATTTTCCTTACTGAGCCTTCTGCTCACCCTTTCCTTTGATGTATGTCTCCAGGTTATGAGATGAAGTAATTTTACATAGGATGAACCTATGATGAAGCCTTATGAGTGGTTTAGAAGAATTTTTTATGTTGTTTTCATGTATTATGTTCCTGATTTCCAAAACACTAGACTTTAAAAATCCTCTGTATGTAAAATGTAATGAAAAGTTATGTAATAAAAAGGAGAGATACAATATTGATTCCACTAACTAATAAAACTTACTTAATATGAACTCTTCCTCTTCTTCACTCATTAGTGGAATGATTTCCATTCACAACATCAATTTCAACATGACGATTCATGAAATACAAGTTGCTTTCATCTTGTACTCCCATCATGTCATCCCTTATTCTACCTCTCATCCTCCATTCATCAGTGGAAACCAACAAAGGCCCAGTAGTGCCTCAACATCTGTATTAACATGGGATTCATCAACATGTATGTCGTATTTTTGGTTCCACAAATATTCTACAATGTCAGAAACCCATCATGTATCATACCTCTGATGAAATGGTACTTCAAATGAATGTGTTTCGTCTGATCATGAAACACTAGGTTCTTTGCAATATGTATAACACTCTAACTGTCATAGTGTAGTATATTCTCCCCTCTCTTTCTTCCCAATTCATCCATGAAGTTCTTTATCCAAACCATCTCCTTCCCATCTTATGTTACAACAATGTATTATGCCACTATGGTGGATAAAGCCACTACCTTCTTCAATTGCGATATCCAACTTACCATAGTTCCTTCACAGGTAAATACATAATCCATGGTACTCCTCATATTTTTTACGTCACCTCCAAGGTCATCATCCAAATACCCCTGTAATGAATTTCCTTTCCCAAAGAATAGATATACCTCCTTGATACCCTTCAAATAACTTAGTATCCACTTCACAGCTTCTCAATGTTCCTTTCCAGGGTTATCCATATACCTACTCACAACTCCAGCTGCATGATCGATGTCAGGTTGAGTGTAGATTATGGCATACATCAGACTTCCAATAGGTGAAGAATATGGAACCTTTTCCATGTACTCAACCTCTTATTCCCTCTTCGGTGATTTCTCCTTTGATAGTTTGAAATGGTACTCCATAGGAATTGAGACTATCTTTGCATCCAGTATACTAAATTTTTTTATAATCTTCCCAATGTAATCATCTTGTTATAACATCAACATTCTAGCTGAGCGGTCTCTCTTGATCTCCATCCCCAAAATATTGTAAGCTTCTTCCAGATCCTTCATTTCCAATTCCTTGGCCAACTACCCTTTCAACCCATCAATCCTTTGCATACATGATCCTACAATAAGCACGTCATCCACATTCAAAAGTAATATAATATATTCATCACCAATGGATTTAATGTAGAAACATTGATCCATTCCACATCATTCGTATGCATTTTTATTCATGAATGCATCAAACTTTTTGTTCCACTTCCTGGGTGCCTTCTTCAACCCAAACAGGATCTTCTAGAGTTTGCACACCAGTTCTTCCTTCCCAAACTCTACATATCCCTATGGCTGCTTCATATAGATGTCCACCTCCAAATCTCTATGAAGGAAAGTAGTCCTGACATCAAGATGCTCTAGATGAAAGTATCATGATGCCACAATACTGAGAACCACCCGAATGGTGGTAATATTCACTACTAGTGATAATATTTTAGTGAAATCCACTCCATCATTCTATTGGAATCCTTTCCCCACCAACCTTGCCTTGAACCTACTCTTTCCATCATGTTCTTTCTTGACCCAGTATACCCATTTGTTCTGTAATGCTCTCTTTTCTTGTGGTAGAGGTGTCAACTCCCATGTGTTATTATCATGCAATGAGGAAATATCCTCCTTCGTAGCCATCTCTACTTGCTCGACTCCTTCAACTGCATTGCCTCTTCAAAACATTATGGTTCTCCACTGTCCATCCATCCAACGGCCCAAAGGCCTTCAATTTTTATTTTAAAGCAAAGCAGCCCCCTTTTAAGGGAAGAAGGGGGGAACCCAAACAGACATCATCAATATAAAACATTCACAACCCGAAGGTCAGGTGAGATAAACCAAATTAACTACATGAAGCAACCCCTCCCTAGCAAACAATCATGAAAAAATCTCCACCGGTGAAAGGATAAACGACAAACAAGTGTCCTATGTCAAAGCACAGGCTCGATCCGATGGCTTGCTCCATACCCTCCCAAACATCCAAATCTATAAAGCACTGCAACGATGAACAGAAAGCTCTAGAACCTCCTCTGGGGCCTTCTCCACGTGGTCGAGTCCGGTTGCAACACCAAACCAATAGGTCTCGCATACCCTTCCACCATTCTGAAAAGACAAAACCATTGAACCCCGAACATCAACCATCCTGGGACAACCCCATTGTCCTACTCAAAACACTCCCACACCGTAGCCACAGAAGACCAGAAGACAGTTCAAACACCATGAGATCAAGCCATCTTCACCTAGGACTGGATGACCCAACCCCACGCTAAGGGAACGCCACCGATAAGAGAATCAAGGTCTTCCTAAAACAGAAATGTCGCTCTAGGAATGGATCTGCTTCGATCATAACCACAATGAAACCTTACCAGGTTCTGGAAAAAGACTCACGGTGACAAGGAGTGTAGAGAAGTTCCAATGATGTTGAACTAGGACCGCCACAAACCAGATCCATCCAGAAAACCAGAATCATCCAGAAAACAAGATCACCGAATCACTGAATAAACAATATGTCAAAACTCATAGGATTTGAGATGGAAAACCTCCCCCCTCCATAGCACGATAGATCTGGCTGAGACGCACGCCTGGAAAGACCGCCAAATCACCACCCAAAACTCCGAACTCCGCAACGTGAGACTCCGGCCTGACCTTCAAAACACTACTAAGAATCGAGGTACCTAACCCCAAAGCCCCACTGAGAATCATGATTGTCGATTGTCGCACACCATCGGTCCCGCATCGAGTCATCCTCCGAAGAACCACTGAGAACCGCCACCTCCGTAGAAGAAATGAAGCCCCGCCGAAAGAGGACGCTGACTGCAGCACGCCATCAGACCCACGCTGAGCCGTCAGCATAAGCACCACTGAGAGATAGCACTGGAGCACTGGCGACGATGCCCACGACAAGATGATCCAAAGGTGCCGCAAGAAGATCCCAGCCCGGAGAGGGAAGGAAGGAAAAAAAGGATAAAACCCTAGATCTGCAAGGGAAGGGGAAGAGGCCGCTTCGAGGAAGTGTTGAATAAGTCTTCTCCACTGTCAGTTAATAACATATAATGCAAGGATGGTGAATACCTCTATACAAGACTTCTCACCCTTGTTGATATCCTCAAATCCACTGAAGTAGTAGGTTCCACTGGTTCTAATGTCTCGTGATTAGGTACACATTCAATCTCCACTTTCTCTTTTCACTCATATTCAATGTTCCCAATTTCATCTTCAACTATATGGTGATCCCTGTATGTGACACCTTCATTGAATACCACATTCTGGATCCTAATGAACATCTTCTTGAGATCATCCCAAAAGTGGAAACCAAACTACTCAGCACTATATCTAGTAAAGAAACATGTCTTGGACTTAGCATCAAGCTTGTCCCTTGAGTTAGCAACAATGTTTACATAAGACAAATTTCCAAAGATTCGTAAATGTGAGAGTTTTACCTTCTTAACATACTGAAGCTCCTCGGGTAAACATTATCCCATTGGCACAGATGGACTCCTATTGATCAGATATATTGCCATGTTTATTACATTAGTCCATAAGGTCTTAGGTAACCCCGAGTGTAACCCCATACTCTTGTAACATTCATTCAGTGTCTTATTAATCCTTTTAGCTAAATCATTCTGTTGTGGTGTTCCTGGGATAGTCTTCTCCCACCGAATTCCATTATCAGAACAAAATTCTATGAACGCATGACTGCCATACTCTCCACCGTTGAGCTTTTCTTCGGACTCATTCTCCACCATGAACTTATACTTCTGAAACATCTTAATCATGTCAAATTTACTTTTTAGAAAGTAAACACATACCTTTTTCTTGAGCCATCGATGAATGTCACATAGTATTGTGACCTTCCAAGGGAATGTACTGGTGCAGGCCCCCAAACATCTATGTGCACCACATCTAGCTTTCCAACCTTTGTTGTTCTGCCTCCTTTTGCAAAGGACACTTTCTTATGATCTTCGAAGATATAATATTTACATAGGCTGTAGTTGGGGTTTGGCTTAGTGGTAAGCAACCTGTAATCCTACATGAAAAATGGGGGTTCAAAACCCATTGGGCGCAGACTGTAGCAGTACTGTAGTGTACTGTAGTAGTGGCGGTACTGTAGCAACGGCAGGTACTGTAGTGGTGATAGGTCACTGTAGCGGTAGGAGGGGCACTATAGCAGCGGTGGATACTGTGCAGTACTGTAGCAAGCAAAGTATTGTAGCAGTACTATTCATAGAATGGGCCTTGGGCCAAAAATTTGGGCCTACAGGCCATGTAATGGGATAAATGCCCTCTAGGCCTTTGGGATATGTAATGCATCTCCCTCTACCCAGTTGAAAGAGGCCTTTGATTTGCTTTAAATAATCAATGATACTTCGGCCCCAACCTTTTAAAAAAAATCTTCACATAGGCCAGCATTCACTGACTTCACCACTGGTAGAAACTCTTTTGTTGTAAGAACCTTCATTCCCTTCTCACTCATGTGCCCTAGTCTTTAGTGCCACAATTGTGAATCTTCAATAGCTTTCAGTGATTCATCCATGTCTATGCATGTTTCTGTCATGTTGTATAGGGTATCATTATTTTATCCCCAAGCTATGACCATAGCTCCTTTGGTGATCTTATATGCCCCACCAGTGAATGTGGTACTAAACCTTGCATCATCAAGTTGTTCTATAGAAATAATATTTCTTCTCAAGAAAAGGATATACCTCACATTTTCCAAAACTAGCAGACTCCCACTGTTTTTCTTGATCTGTGCATCTCATTTCCCCATAATCTGCAAGAGTTCATCATCAGCAAGATGTACCTGGCTGAAATTTCCAGAAACATAATTTTTTGGGAAGCCCTTCTCTGATGTAGAATGAAAAGACTCCCTAGAGTCTAAAAACCAAAAATCCATTGGGATATCCATACTCAACAGTATCACGTCATCAGTTCCTTCAGTTGTTGTGTTTTCTCCATTGGTTTCAAGTCCCATCTGTTTTTCTTTTCACTCCTTATTGACATGTCCTTTCTTTCTGCTTGCCTTGTCTCAGATTTCCCCTCTTGACTTTGATCACCCTCTATGATTGTCTCATTGTGTGTACCTTTCTCTTCCTTCAACATTCAAAGCAGAACTAGAGAATCTACTTGATTCTCTTCTTCACATATCCTCACTAAGGATCAGGTCTTGTATATATTTCAGAGCCAGTTTGGTATTCCCCGATGTACTACTCACAACTATTACAATTTCTTCCCATCTGTCAGGTAAAGAAGATAGTAAGACCAGCGCACATACCTTATCACCAAGAAATTTTTTTACCAATATCATCTAACTTATGATGGTGTTTAATTCGTTGATGTGGTCTTCAACAATTCTCCCTTTAACCATTTTCAAGTTGAACAATCACTGCATCAACTACACCTTTTTTGTCACAGAATACTTCTCGTACATATTTGTGAGATCTTTCATCAGATCAATTGTCTTTTTCTCCTCTCTAATGTTGAAAACTGTGCTTTTTTCCAACGTAAGGCACACAACACCCAGAACTCGTCGATCCGGCAACTCCCACTCTGACTTCTCCATGTTCGTTGGCTTCAAATCTAAAAGCGGCAAGTTCATCTTTTTTTTATAAAGATAATCCTCTATATGCATCCTCCAGAAACTGAAGTTTGTTCCATAGAATCGATCAATCGTCACATTGTCTTCTTCCATGGCTATCGTTTGAGAATCCTGAACTCAACCTTTGATACCAATTGTTGTGGAAAACGTCGGGAGCAACAGAAACAAATAATGCATCACAAAAGAGTAAAAGGAAGAAAATAGAATGATAACATAGATATTTACATGGTTCAGTAATAATACCTACGTCCATGAAGAGACAAAAACTTCACTATAATCAAGAGCACAATTTACAAGAGTTTATCTCATAGTTCTTTCACATAGAAACCCTAGCCCAAAATGGGTACAAATAGAGAAGATGATCCACTGTTTCACCCACTACACAGGAAGTCCACATCGTTGCAATGAAAAGTGTCCACCCAAGTCAAAAGTGCTACATTGGTTTCTGGCTCCAAAATGATATAGTAAAGTTGACTCAAAAGTCTGCACTGCTATAGTGCTCTTCCAATTTCGGTCAGTCAGCTCTGCTACAGTGGTCAGAGATACTACAGTACCTAAAAAATTAGGCCGCGGACATTCAGCCCCCAGACCCCATAGCAGGGGCGCATTTCCACTTGAAACCCCCAATGAGCTCACCGCGGAGCTCAACCCGCGAAAGTTCTGGGCTGGTGCGCAGTACGAGCCACAAGAATTCAGCCCAACCAGATCAAGCTACACCAATCCAACAGTTTGAACTCCAAATTCAATCTACTTATTTTCTTCATAGATGTAAGAACCCGGTTTTTTTCTATAAAAGACTTTGGAATATTCTTCATGTTATTCCATAGTAGTGCCTTCAGACGGCGTGCGATTCCGAGCCCCGGTGTGTCCGGAATTAAATTTTCAGTGCGTTCACACAGAGAACAGCAAATAAATAGGATAAATCCTAAACGGTGATCTGGATCAGAAATATGAGTATACGGATGGGTCTGAAATGGGGTGTTTACCCTAGGAACAACATAAACCATGTCAGCGCGGGACGTTTGGACCCCTCGCCCGGTAGCGGAACGTTAAACGGATAATTAAAATAATTAATTTATCCATTTAATGGTTAAACTCAAGCATCTCTTAAACGGTTGCTCGGATTGGGAAACCAAGGGAACCGTTGAGTCCGGAGCGTGACTTCTACCCTAGAAGGTGTGTAATTTTCGCGGGCATGGGCCGTCAATGAAAAATGGCCCCGGGGGCATTTTCGTAATTTGGCGGCCTCGGGCTTTGAGTTTTATAACTTTTAAACGGGGCCTCAGATCAAAATTTTGAGACTGTCGTTGTGCTCGTAAGGTGGTGTTTACCCTAGATGTTACCTAACTTTCACTGCGTTTGGGGTTTCGGATGTGGATTTAATTCGGGTTGAGCTTTTAATTGATTAAGGGATTAATTAATTTCCCTTATTTAAACTCTTCTTCTCCCCTTCCCCTCCCTTGTTTTCCCCTAGAGAAACCCACCTTCCCTATTAACCTCCTCCTCCTCCTCCTCCTCCTCCTCCTCGTCCTCCTCCCCCTCCTTCCCAATCAAGGTGGAAGCGGAAACGGCGGGGTGCGATCGACGACGAAGCTCCGGGCTACGCCCCAGCAGGTAGGAGGTTTCGTTTTTGCGTTTTAATTTCTGAACCTTTCTTTCAAGTTAAATTTTGGCATCGAATTTCTGTTTGATCTTCGAACAAATCCCACGGTTGTGTAGTACTTTTTCTCAGCTTCCCAACGCATGTCTCGGATTTAATTTTGGAGTTCCGAGGCGTCCGCAGCTGCGAGTCGAAGTTTGAAAGTTTTTGGGTCTATTTCGGCGGTCCAGCGCGGCGGTCCGGCGAGCAGGCGCGGCGGCGCGGCAGGGGACCAAGCGAAGGCGTTGGGCGGGCGGTCTGTGGCGGCTCGACAGCAGGACGGTCGGCGTGGGCGGTCTTCAGCGGGGCTCCCGGACGACGGGACGGCGAGGCGCGGACGGCGGACGGCCGGGCACAGCAGGCGTCGGCACAGGGCGGAGGCGGCCCGAGGCTCGCGGGTGAGCGGAGGTCAGTGGGGTCGTCAGGGCGCGCGACACAGGGAGGGAACCGGTCTTTTGGCCGGTTCACGTGAGCGGAGGACCGGGGTCCTCATGACCCCGGCTGGCAGACAGGACCCGCACCATGCAAGTCAACTCAGGAGACCGGACCGGCTGAGCCGGTCCGGGCGAGTCAGGCCGTCCTGCGCGCCTGCGGGCTTGTTCAAGCAGGGTGGGCCGGCCGAACCGGCCCGACCCACCTGTTTTCGTTCTTTAAAATTTGAAACACCCATAAAATGCGGACCAGGTGTTTGATTCGCGTGCCGTCAGCGGCGACGCGTTCCTTGGATCGACGTAAACTTTTTAAGATGGTCTCGGGGATTTTTAATTCCAAATATTAGGGGTTTGGTGGCTCAACACGACGTTAAGTGAACGGGCATTTTTCTCGGGGGTTCTTGTTTTGGGCGGTGCGGACACATCTGATGTCCGTTTTGAGCACCGTCAGTGGCGTTGCGACCCTGGTGTTGAGACGGAGATTTCCAGTGTGGTTTTGGGCGTTGAAGCCGGAGTTGAGGCGTGGGCCCCACGGCCCGTCTTTCGAGTTGTACGTAGCTTTTTGTAACTTTTTCATCGAATGTCTGTTCGGGGCATGCGAGCAGCCGTTTTTGGGTGTTTTTCCAAGGGCATTGCATTGGCGCAGTCTTTCTGCTTTAATTCCACATGCTGGTGTGGGCCCCGCGAGGGCCGTTTTGGGAGTTGGCGGTGATTTCCAGCTTTATCACCGGGTGTCCGTTTTGGACAATTGAATAGTCCATCTTGTGTATTTTTCTGAGCGAATCGCAATGGTGTGATCCGTTGGCAGCGCTTCGGGACCGGGATGCAGGTCCCACGCAGCACTTCTCATGTTCGTTATGTCAGAATGCATCTTTTTCTCCGGATATCCATTCCACTCAAGTGAGTAGTCCTTTTGACGTGCTTTTCCGAGGGTATCACAATGGTGCGATGCACCCGACTGTTTTCGGGGCCGAGGCTCGGGACCACGGGCATCGTTCGGGCGTAAAGCGGTGTCAGACGACTTTTACGTCGGATATCCGTTGGAGGCGAGTAAGTAGTCGATCTCGCATGTTTTCCCGTGACGATTACAATGGTATGATCCGTTTCGATGTACGAAAACTCCTTTGAGAACTCATTTAAACATAGAAGCAAGTAAGGTGATCCGGTGGTAGTTCGTTCTACTGTGTTTGTATCGGACCCTTGGTGTGTGATCGCATGCACTCCCGTGTGAGTGAAGTAATGTTTGAAGAGATGTAGTTGGTCGTGCCTGGGCCGATGTGGTGGCAAGTTGGAGTTGTTACATTTACGCCTTCGCATTGACGTCGGGTGTCGTGTGCACGATAGCCTTTGGGCTGGAAACGTGGTATACTCTGGGAGTATAGAGGAACGCTTGGAGGTACATGTGGTTCTTTGTACATGATAACGTTTGTGTGCTTGATTGGAGTTGACTTGGGGCCACACGTCATGTGGGCCCCATGTGCGTGTCGTGTTCTTCTTTACGTACCTTTGACCTCTCGTGACATAGAGGGTCCTTCTGTACTCGTTTGTTCGACTAGAAGGGTTGAGTTTCCCCCTGGTTCTGTTCTCATTTGTTTGACCAGCAGGGTTGAGTTTCCCCTGGTTCTATTCTTGTTTGTTTGACCGGCAGGGTTTAGTTTCCCCTAGTTCTGTTCTCGTTTGTTTGACCAACAGGGTTGAGTTTCACCTGGTTCTATTCTCGTTTGTTCGACCAGCAGGGTTGAGTGGGTTTCCCCTGGTTCTGTTCTTGATGGTTTGGACGGCAGAGTTGCTTCGTGTTCCCTGGTAGAGTTCTTGTGGATTCGGTGTGACCAACACATTATGTGGGCACCGATCCTCTACCCAGGAGGTTGTTTCCAGCAGGGCTGGCCAGGAGGTTGTTTCCAGCAGGGCTGGCCAGGAGGATGTTTCCAGCAGGGCTAGCCAGTGGGGTACCATCCAGCAGGGGTGGCCAGTTGTACCATCCAGCAGGGATGGCCAGATCAGTTCTGAGTTTACCTCCAGCGGTGCTGGGAAGTGGTCCCCGATGCCGGGTTTACCTCCAGCTGAGCTGGGAAGTGGTCCCCGATGTCGGTTTTACCTCTAGCAAGGCTGGGAAGTGGTCCCTGATGACGGTTCTGAGCCTCCCTCCAATGGATTACCCTTTTATGGGACTGGGCATTGGGACTCATCGACGACTTTAGCCGGGTCTCCCTCAATTGGTTTAACCTTTTACGGGACTGGGCAGTGTGGCACCTGTTGACACTTGTCGGGTCTCCCTCCAGTGGGAACTCGTCGACTTCCAAGCATTACCCTCCAGCAGGGTGGGGCAGGGGGTTGCCTGTCGACTTTGAGGAGACCTCTCGACTGCGGGGCAGTGAGGAGGTGTGGTTTGACGTTCCCCCAGAACTCTCAAGTACGAGGGGAACTTTCCACACCGAGACATATCCTTGTGACGTGACCTAAAACCATGCGGGCGAGTCAGTGCCGCCCAAAGCGGATAGTATCAAGGTGCGGTGATTTGATCCCCTTGACTTGCAATTCGGGGAAGACGTGCGGGATTCTAGGCATCGATGGTGTTTACTTCTGGGACTGTTGGCTACTCACTTTCTTGGGATGAGCTACGGGATGGAGATCCCCTTACGATCTTGTTCGGGATTCTTGATTGAGCATATGGATATGTATATACCTTGTTCGAGTACCCACTTCTTGGATTTTGGTTACTCTCCTTCCATGAGAGGCGAAGACGCACGTGGTATGCCACGTGCTTTCCGTGTCTAGATTCTCATGGTTGGATGAGTCTACTCTCCTGATATAGGTAGCAAAGACTCGATGAGAAGTTCATCTTCTCACTGTTTCCAGCTTATTGTGTCTGGATGAGTCTACCTCATTTCTCTTGTTGGGTTGAGCTGGACTCTCTACTATTACTCTACTACACTCTTTGTTGTACTTTGTACTGCACTCTCGGTTGTACTCCTTTACTTTCCCCTGTTCGATCTACTACTCACCCTTTGGTACCTCCTTTGTTGCTCCCTCGGGCCTTCAGGGTATCCTACTGAGTATTTTTATACTCACCCCTGCTTGGGCTTTGCCCGCACTTGGTGTGCCCTTGCAGACGACAGACAGGTTGGTCGTGACGTCAGAGGAGCTTAGGAGATCATGAGCTTGGACCGCGTGCGGTGGTCGTAGTTGGGTTCCAGGTGGGGGACCCTTCCAGCTGTTTACTTTTGTTCACCTGTTGCTGGGTTGTGGCACTTTTCTGGTTGGGCGCGTGTTTTTTCCCTTTTCTTTTCAGTTTACTTTTAGCACTTGCTTTGTACTATTAGTGGTCGATGCACTTTCGTGGTTTATATATAGCAGTTGCGCTTTACTTTACTTTTCTTTTATTTTACTCTTCACTTCTGCATTGAGTGGGCTACATGTGTGTGTGTACAAGTACTTAGGAAAAGGCCTCCTCGAGTTATTGTGCCTTCGGCACTGGTCTCCAGCCCCTGGCCTATGGAGGCGGGCTTGGGGTAGTTGCGGCTCGAGCCCGGGTAGGTTCGGGTCATGACAAAGTGGTATCAGAGGTGTTTCGTTCCTTGGCACGTTGTTCGGACGTCCCTAAAAAGGAATTGGTTGGGATTTAGGGAAACAGTGTTAACGTGTCTCGAGAGCGGCTCTCAGGCCAAGGAGTCCAGTGATGGTGCGGCGGTCAACGTATCCATTCACCAGGACCCTGATAACCCGCTTGTCGACTCGGCATGCTGAGACACTCGTTGCAGGGAAAATTGGTTTGTGCATCACATAGGATTGAGTCTTTTACTATCCTTCTTGAGTCATCTCCCCATTTTTGTTACTGTTATATACATATATGCTCATATGACCGCGGAACTCCTTGATAATATTCAGGATATTTCCACGAAGACAGCCAGCCAGGATACCAACTTTGGTTCATGACGACGACCCTGTGAGCTACGAGGCCACAGTCCAGGACCCATCATGTGATCCCCTTTCTCTGGGTGGGCCGGTAGTAGCACCCCCCACCTGTTGAGCAGCAGAAAGCTCCTATAGAGCAGACGGGGTTTGAGCGCAGGTTGAGTGCGCTCTGTGAGTTCCAGCGATAGAGACCGCTGAGGTTCAGTGGTGAGCCAGACCCTTAGGCAGCAGAGGTTTGGCTGGAGACAATGGTTCGTCTTTTCAGGCTTGTGCAGACGCCGGCAGATCTTATGGTGGCTTTTTCCGCCAACCATTTCTGCGGATCATCTTGGCGTTCGTGGAGTCTGGTGACTCAGTTTCTGGATGATTCATCGCTTTCATGAGGCGACTTTCAGTTGTTGTTTCATGAGGAGTTTTTCCCCTCCTTCTTATGCTTCGTTCGGATTCAGGAGCTCCTGTATTTTCAGTAGTTAGGGATGACGGTGGCCGAGTACGCAGTTAGTTTCGCAGACCGTGCACGCTTTTTCCCGGACATGGTCCATGATGACAACTTTCAAGCGCGGAAGTTCGAGCAGGGTCTCCACAGAGAGATTCATGTTGTCATAGTACCCTTGGGAATTTCCACATATGTCGGGGTGCTAGAGCAGGCGTTGGTGATAGAGAGATTCCTATCACGCTCTAAAGTTGGTGGTGGTCATAGGCTCGACAAAGCCGATACGTCTGCCGCAGCTAGCGGGCATCGGCTGACAGAACCTCGACACAGGTGGCTTTCTGACAATCGGACTTAGGGGCGTGGTCATACACCACAGTGGTGCCGGAGGGCACCAGTGCAGCCCGGAGAGAGTCGGTGATATGCTTGCAATGGGCGAGGTCACCTGGCGCGAGACTGTTCAGCCAGGCATACAAAGAATATCGGGCAGGCAGTGGGTGCACCACCGCGGCAGAGGCAGCGCCATGATCGGAGTAGCACTCAAAGAGGTTGTACTTGCAGAGGAGCAGGAGGAGATGGTAGTGGGGGGCGGCTTTACGAGGTCTTCCCATCACCACCAGGCGGTCCATGTCAGGCTATGGAAGCTGACAGTTGGGACCACGGGCAGCTACGAGATTTGGATGTCTACGATCCTACAGAGCATGAGGTGATAAGAGGTACACTATACAGATCTTCTACTTTTTGCAGTAGGATTTTTAGACTCTGTGTGTGAAATTCTTTTCTCCCTGATCCTTGTTTGAGGTGTTACCAGGGTGACGTAGGGAGTTGATGTAACCCTGTTTCAGAAAGGTAAAAGGCATGGAACCTTTATCTTTAGTCGATGGTGTTGACTCCTTCGCTTTCCGAGCATGTAAGAGAGTCTTGGTTGCGAGACATCGACTATGAAATATTGTGTGACCAGATATCCTTGGGTGTTTCACCATATGGTTATTCTGAAGGAGGGAATCACCGGGATTTTTCCCAAGTCCAAACGGTGATTCCAGTCGCAGCGTGCGACGTAAGGGTTCAGTCGGGGAGGTGAGCTACCCCCGAGAGCCTTCGGGCTATTTGTGACTGTGCAAAGGGATGGTGAGGTTCCCTACCGCCTTGCCCTAACCCGAAAGTATGGAGAGGGTGCACAACGTCTCCCGTGTGGCTTACCTGAGGAGATGTGTGCATAATCCTATGCACGTCATCGGCAAGGGAAGACCTCGTATGAATAGATCAAACCCTTTGGTCTATGTGTGGTGACACGGGACTGTGCAAGAGTTCTTCTAGGTATGGGAGAGCCAGGTGTGGGCTTAGTACACTGAGTTGTTCTCTGGTTTTTCTTTTTGGGGACGGAAAGCTTGAAGGATGGAATGATGTAAGAACCCGGTTTTTTCTATAAAAGACTTTGGAATATTCTTGATGTTATTCCAGAGTAGCGCCTTCAAACGGCGTGTGATTCCGAGCCCCGGTGTGGCCGGAATTAAATTTTCAGTGCGTTCACACTGAGAACACCAAATAAATAGGATAACTCTTAAACAGTGATCTGGATCAGAAATCTGAGTGTACATATGGGTCCGAAATGGGGTTTTTACCCTAGTAACAACATAAAGCATGTCAGTGCGGGACGTTTGGACCCCTCTCCCGTTAGCGGAACGTTAAACGAATAATTAAAATAATTAATTTATTTGTTTAATGTTTAAACTCAAGCATCTCTTAAACGGTTGCTCGGATTGGGAAACTGAGGGCACCGTTGAGTCTGTAGCGTGCCGATTACCCTAGAAGGGGTGTAATTTTCGCGAGCGCAGGCTGTTAGTGATAAATAGCCCCGAGGGCATTTTCGTAATTTGGCAGCCTCGGGCGTTGAGTTTATAACTTTTGAATGGGGCCTCGGATCAAAATTCTGAGACCTCCGTTGTGCTCGGTAGGTGGTTTTTACCCTCGGCGCGACCTAACTTTCACTGCGTTTGGGGTTTCGGACGCGGATTTAATTCGGGTTGAGCTTTTAATTGATTAAGGGATTAATTAATTTCTCTTATTTAAACCCTTCTTCTCCCCTTCCCCTCCCTTGTTTTCCCCTGGAGAAACCCACCTTCCCTCTCAACCTCCTCCTCCTTTACATCCTCCTCCTCCTCCTCCTCCCTCCCAATTAAGGTGGAAGAGGCAACGGCGGGGTTCGGATCGACGACGAAGCTCCGGGCTACGCCCCAGCAGGTAGGATGTTTCGTTTTTGCATTTTAATTTCTGAACCTTTTTTCAAGTTCAATTTTGGCATCGAATTGTAGTTTGATCTTCGAACAAAGCCCACGGCTGCGTAGTAATTTTTTTGAGCTTCCTGACGCATGTCTTAGATTTAATTTTGGAGTTCCGAGGCGTCCGCAGTAGCGAGTCGAAGTTCGGGAGTTTTGGGTGTATTCTGGCGGTCCAGCGCGGCGGTCCGGCGAGCAGGCGCGGCGGCGCGGCAGGGGACCAGGCGGAGGCGTTGGGCGGGCGGTCTGCGGCAGCTCGGCAGCAGGACGGTCGGCATGGGCGGTCTTCAGCGGGGCTCCCGGATGACGGGACGGCGAGGCGTGGACGGCGAACGTCTTGGCGCAGCAGGCGTCAGCGCATGGCGGAGGTGGCCCGGGGCTCGTGGGTGAGTGGAGGTCAGCAGGGTCATCGGGGCGCGCGACACAGGGAGGGAACCGACCTTTTGGCCGGTTGACGTGAGCGGAGGACTGGGGTCCCCATGACCCCGGCTGGCAGATAGGACCCGCACCATGCGGGTCCACTCAGGAGACCGGACCGGCCGAGCCGGTCCGGGCGAGTCAGGTCAGCCAGCCGCATGCGGGCTGGTTCAAGCAGGGTGGGCCGGCCGAACCGGCCCGGCCCACATGTTTTTGTTCTTTAAAATTTAAAACGCCCATAAAATGCGGACTAGGTGTCGGATTCGCGTGCCGTCAGCGGCGACACGTTCCTTGGCTTGAGGTGAACTTTTTGAGATGGTCTTGGGGATTTTTAATTCTCGAGACGAGGGGTTCGGTGGCGCGACACGACGTTAAGTGGATGGGTGTTTTTCTAGAGGGTTCTTGTTTTGGGCGGCGCGGAAACATATGATGTCCATTTTGAGCGCCGTCAGTGGAGTTGCGACCCTGGCGTTGAGACGGAGATTTCCAGTGTGGTTTCGAGCATTGAAGATGGAGTTGAGGTGTGGGCCCCATGGCCCGTCTTTCGAGCTGTACGCAGTTTTTTGTAACTTTTTCATCGGACGTCAGTTCGGGGCGTGCGAGCAGTCGTTTTTTGGTGTTTTTCCGAGGGCATTGCATTGGCGTAGTCTGTCCTCTTTAATTCCGCACGCTGGTGCGGGCCCCGTGAGTGCCATTTTGGGAGTTGGCGGTGATTTCCAGCTTTATCACCGGGTGTCCGTTTTGGACAAGTGAATAGTCCATCTTGTGTGGTTTTCTGAGAGGATCGCAATGGTGCGATCCGTTGGCAGCGCTTCGGGACCGGGATGCGGGTCCCACGCAGCACTGCTCATGTTCGGTATGTCGGAACACATCTTTTTCTCCAGATATTTTTTCTGCTCAAGTGAGCAGTCCTTTTGTCGTGCTTTTCCGAGGGGATCGCAATGGTGCAATGCACCCGACTGTTTTCGGGGCCAAGGCTCGGGACCACGGGACGCCGTTCGGGTGTAAAGCGGTGTCAGACGACTTTTATGATAGATATCCGTTGGAGGTGAGTAAGTAGTCGACCTCGCATGTTTTTCCGTGAGGATTACAACGGTACGATCTGTTTGGATGTATGAAGACTCCTTCGAGAACTCATTTAAACACAGAAGCAAGTAAGGTGCTCTGGTGGTGGTTCGTCCTACTGTGTTTGTAGCGGACCCTTGGCGTGTGATCGCATGCACTCTCGTGTGAGTGAATTAATGTTTGAAGATATGTATTTGGTCGTGTCTGGGATGATGTGGTGGTAATTTGGAGTTGTTACGTTTACGCCTCCGTGTTGACGTTGGGTGTTGTGTGCACGATAGTCTTTGGGCTAGAAACGTGGTATACTCTGGGATTATACAGGAACGCTTGGAGGTACATGTGGTTGTTTGTACCTGAGAATGTTTGTGAGCTTGGTTGGAGTTGACTTGGGGCCACACATCATGTGGGCCCCATGTGCGTGTCGTGTTTTTATTTACGTACCTTTGACCTCTCGCGACGTAGAGGGTCCTTCTGTACTCATTTGTTCGACCAGCAGGGTTGAGTTTCCCCTGGTTCTATTCTTGTTTGTTTGACCAGCAGGGTTGAGTTTCCCCTGGCTCTTTTCTCGTTTGTTTGACCAGTAGGGTTGAGTTTCCCCTGCATCTGTTCTCGTTTGTTTGACCATCAGGGTTGAGTGGGTTTCCCTTGGTTCAGTTCATGATGGTTTCGATCAGCAGGGTTGAGTGGTTTTCCCCTGGTTCTGTTCTCGATGGTTTGGTCGGCAGAGTTGCTTTGTGTTCCCTGGTAGAGTTCTTGTGGATTCGGTGTGACCAACACATTACGCGGGCACTGATCCTCTACCCAAGAGGTTGTTTCCAGCAGGGCTGGCCAGTGGGGTACCATCTAGCAAGGGTGGCCAGTTGTATCATCCAGCAGGGATGGCCAGAGCGGTACCATCCAACAGGGATGGCCAGTGGGTTACCATCTAGCAGGGATCGCCAGTACAGCGGTGTTCACCGAGCAGTACCATCCAGCAGGGACGGCCAGAGCAGTTCCGGGTTTACCTACAGTGGGGCTGGGAAGTGGTCCCCGATGACGGGTTTACCTCCAGCTGGGTTGGTAAGTGGTCCATGATTCCGGTTTTACCTCCAGCTGGGTTGGGAAGTGGTCCATGATGACGGTTCTGAGCCTCCCTCTAGTGGAGTACCCTTTTACGGGACTGGGCATTGGGACTCATCGATGACTTTAGCCGGGTCTCCCTCCAATGGTTTACCCTTTTACGGGACTAGGCAGTGTGGCACCTGTCGACTCTTGTCGGGTCTCCCTCTAGTGGGAACCCGTCGGCTTCCAGGGATTACCCTCCAACGGGGATGGGCAGGGGGTCGCCTGTCGACTTTGAGGAGACCTCTCGACTGCGGGGAAGTGATGAGGTGTGGTTTGATGTTCCCCCTGAACTCTCAAGTACGAGGGGCGCTTTCCCCACCAAGACGCGTCCTTGTGACGCGACCTAAAATCGTGCGAGCGAGTCAGTGCCGCCTAAAGCGGATAGTGTCAAGGTGCGGTGATTTGATCCCCTTGACTTGCAGTTCAGGGCAGACGTGCAGGATGCTAGGCATCGATGGTGTTTACTTCTGGGACTGTTGGCTACTTACTTTCTTGGGCTGAGGTACAGTATGGAGATCCCCTTACGATCTTGTTCGGGCTTCTTGATTGAGCATATGGATATGTATATACCTTGTTCCAGTACCCACTTCTTGGGGTTTGGTTACTCTCCTTCCAGGAGAGGTGAAGACGCGCAGGGTATGCCACGTGCTTTCCGTGTCTAGCTTCTCGTGGTTGGACGAGTCTACTCTCCTGCAATAAGTAGCGAAGACTCGATGAGAAGTTCATCTTCTCACCATTCCAACTCCTTGTGTCTGGACGAGTCTACCTCCTTTCTCTTGTTGGGTTGAGCTGGACTCTCTACTATTACTCTACTACACTCTTTGTTTTACTCTTTACTGAATTCTCGGTTGTACTCCTTTACTTTTCCTTGTTCGATCTACTGCTCACCCTTCGGTACCTCCTTTGTTGCTCCCTCAAGCCTTTGGGGTATCCTACTGAGTATTTTTATACTCACCCCTGCATGGGCTTTGCCCGCACTTGGTGTTCCCTTGCAGACGATGGACAGGTTGGTCGCGACGTTAGAGGAGCTTAGGAGATCGGGAGCTTGGACCGTGTGCGGTGGTCGTAGTCGGGTTCTTGGTGGGGGACCCTTCCAACTATTTACTTTTGTTCACCTATTTCTGGATTGTGGCACTTTTCTGGTTGGGCGCGTGTTTTTTCCCTTTTCTTTTCAGTTTACTTTCAGCACTTTCTTTGTACTATTAGAGGTAGATGCACTTTTGTGGTTTATATATAGCAGTTGCGCTTTACTTTACTTGTCTTTTCTTTTACTCTGCACTTCTGCATTGAGTTGGTTGTGTGTGTATGTACAGGTACTTAGGCAAAGGCCTCCTCGAGTTATTGTGCCTTCAGTGCTGGTCGGCAGCCCCTGGCCTATGGAGGCGGGATTGGGGTAGTTGCGGCTCGAGCCCGGGTAGGGTCGGGTCGTGACAATAGATTAAAAATCTTCGGGTAGACGGGTTGCGACCAGTTGATGATGGAAAATGCTTCAAAATTCAATGCTCGTTCATCAGCTTCAATCTCAGATCAACAAACATTT
The DNA here is from genome assembly GCA_963277665.1 of Viscum album. Lineage (NCBI taxonomy): Eukaryota > Viridiplantae > Streptophyta > Magnoliopsida > Santalales > Viscaceae > Viscum > Viscum album. The sequence goes on along the minus strand of OY728148.1, from coordinate 877,431,211 downwards.
AACTTCTACATCAATTCGCATAGAAAACTAAATATCATACTCATTGAAAATCTTCCCTAAATTGAAATAGGGACAGACCCCCAACATTGATGTTCGGCCTTGAAGATTTCTTCAACAGATCTCATGCTCAGATCAAGGATCTTCTTGTGCACAACCCTCTACTACAAAAAAACAGTACATTAGAGGGGGTTCTGCACAACCCCCTCTAAACTCATTTTATGTAACATTAGAGGGGGTTCTCCAAAACCCCCTCTAATCATCGAATCTAGAGGGGGTTCTAAACCCCCTCTAAATTCATTTTCTATAAAAATTAGAGAGGGATTATGCACAACCCCCTCTAAAATTTTTTGAATTCTTTTTTTAATATTTGGTTTGATTTTTGATCATGTTATATCAAAACTGCTGCTAATTTAATAATTAATGGCAATATATATTCTGTTAGATTTTAGGGGAGCTATATATATAACATTCATTTGGATACACACACACACACACACACACACATATATATATATAATTTTTTTAAACGAAATAGTGGGGGTTCACAACCCCCTCTATGTAAGATATTAGAGGGGGTTCATGAAACGCCTCTAATCCCTTAGATTAGAGGGGGTTTTGAACCCCTTCTAATTTAAGAAATTAGGAGGTGTTTTGAACCCCCTATAATTGATGGCATTAGAGGGGGCTTTTAACCCCCTCTAATTCATGACATTAGATGGGGTTTTGAACCCCTTCTAATTTAACAAATTAGAAGGGGTTTGGAACCCCCTTTAATTGATGACATTAGAGGGGGTATTGAATCCCTTCTAATTGATGACATTAGAGGGGGGGTTTGAACCCCTTCTAATTTAAGAAATTAGAGGGGGTTTTGAACCCCCTCTAATTTATGACATTAGAGGGGGTTGTAAACCCCCTTTAATTCATGAAATTTTACGGGGGTTATGAACCGCTGGAAATCCCTTTGATTAGAGGGAGTTTAAAACTCCGTCTAAATTTTTATTTATTTTTTAATATAAATCTCATATAAATTCAAAAAAATTAATATATATGCTGGTGTGTGCATGTGTGTGTGTGTGTATATTACATAAACACATTGTATAAATGTATTTAAATACTTTATAACACATATATATAAGGACATTATATAAATATTTTAAATAAACACTTATACATATAAACAAAAATGTATATATATATATATATTGTTACAGTACCCGCCTGCTACAGTGCCACACAATACCCACAGCTGCTACAGTGATTTGTCGCCGCTACAGTGCCATGCCGCCGCTATAGTACCCGTCGTTGCTATAGTGTCGGTGCTGCTACAGTATGCTACAATACTGCTACAGCCCTACGCCCAATGGGTTTGGAACCCCCATTTTTCATGTAGAATTACGAGGTGTTTACCACTAATCCAAAACCCAACTACATAGACAACATTAAATATTAATTTACATAAACATATATATTTTATATAATTATATTATATAATTATATTATATATATATATATATAATAAATATTTAATTATATATAAATATATATATTATATAATTATTTTACATATATTGTATCATACCATTTTAATTATAGATTAATTTAGTGTGTATATATATATATATATCATATAATAATTAATAATATTATTGTTACACACACACGTACTTAAATACATTTGTATTGTATACTTATGTATAAATACATTTATATTAGATTATGCATACTAATTTACATCATTTAGACAAAATATAAATATAAATATAAATATATTATTTATTTATATATTATATTATATTATAGATATTTTATTGTAAATAAATTTATATGTATTATATAATTATTTTAGAAATATTGTAGTATAGCATATTAATTATAAATTAATTTAGTACATATATATATATATATCATATAATAATTAATAATATTATTTTTACACACACGCATACATAAATACATTTATATTTGTATTGTATACTTATGTATAAATACATTTGTATTGTATACTTATTTATAAATATATTTATGTGTCGGGCGCTGGGTGTCCATGAGTGTCAAGGGGGGCGCTGGGGGCGCGCGGGGGTGTCCCAGGTTGTCAAGGGGGGGTGCTGGGGTGGTGTCAAGGGGTGTGTCGGGGGCACACGGGGGTGTGTCCCGGGTGTGTCAAGGTGGGGTGCTGGGGTGTCCCGGTGTGTCAAGGGGCTAGGGGTGGTTGTCTGAAAACCGCCTCTAATGCCCAAAATACTATCACCATTAGGGGCGGTAACCACCCCTAAATCCATATATTAGCGGCGGTTTTTCTTATAACCGCTTCTAATGGGGTAAATTTCGAGCAACATTAGAGGGGGTTTAAACCCCCTCTAATGTAACCGCTGCTAAATTCACTAAGAATTTAGCAGCGCTTTCTTACAACCGCCTCTACTAACAGTAGGCGGGCACATTAGCGGCGGTTTCCCACAACCGCCGCTAATGTCTTTAGAAGGGGTTATAACCCCTTCTAATGTAAAAAATAACCCCTTCTAAAGTGGTCATTTTTTTGTAGTTCGAAATGCTTCGTCTCGAGTTTTATTTGAGAATCATCGCACCCGACCTGGTGTCACTCATTGCAATGATAACCTAGATGAACTTAGTTCATCTTCTGATGCTTGTCCCTTGCTTAGATATCCTTCAGCCTCCGGTTAGGTCTGCATTGTGTGATTCGTTCATAGCAGGTTCGTTATTGGAGCTCAAGTCAATAATTAAATTAATTAATCACAATAGATTATATTGTGAAAGTTAAAATTAATATTTTGAAACAAAGTTAATAAAAGAAACGAGGTACAACATACTCACAAAATTGACATATTAAATTATGCATTTTAATATAAAAAACATTAATTCTCTAATTATCAACAAATAAATTATAATACTATCATTAATCACTTAAACACCTATTTTGGTATTAAATATACATTAAAAACAACAAAATTGTTGTGAAAAAATTCATGAAATAAAGGGCACATCAAATTCCTCCATACTTAATCATTGTTTTCCCTTAGATAATTACACAATTAATTCCATTGGAGAAAAAAATAAATCTCAAATGATAAACTGAAATGTCACAAAGAATTAGTTTTTAAATAAATATTCCAACATGTACTCTCTCATGTAAAAACAACAAACGTCAATTTTCATCCAACTGCAAGTCCAATTTTTTTTACCTTTAAGTGAGACAACACACATAATTAGAAATAATAATAAATATACACTCTGTTTGGATGAGAATGTTTAATAATTACAAGCAAGATAAATTACTCATCTAGCAAGTAGCTTAAAGAATAAGGGATGAAATAATGAAACAAAAATGTAATGGCCCGGACCTCTCCGGCTCATTCCTTTGTCAAAAAGAGAGTCATGAAGTGTTCTGGAGGGTAAAATGGACTTTTCCCACACTTTTCAGAATTTTGAAACTACACGCCGTGTAGTGTGAGTACACGTCGTGTACCCCCTCGCCGGGTATACCCTGTGTTGAAGGTCGTGTCCTTGCCGTGTGAAATAAATGAGTACACGCCGTGTAGCCAATACTACACGTCGTGTAGTCCCTCCCCGCGTACGCGTTACCCTCAAACTGTGTGTTGACCAGTCAACGGTCGTGTGTCATGTTGGAGTCGTGTCCTTACCGTGTGAAATAAATGAGTACACGCTGTGTAGCCAATACTACACGCCATGTAGTCCCTCCCCGCGTATGCATTACCTTCAAACTGTGTGTTGACCAGTCAACGGCCGCATGCCACGTTGAAGTCCGTGTTGGAAGCCGCGTGGTGACCATGTGAAATGGCCAAGTACACGTCGTGTACCATAAAGTACACACCGTGTACTTTTGTTTTTCTCTTCTATAAAAGGAGGGGTCCCCTCCTCCTTTTCAACTCACCCCTCTCCTCCTCATTCCTCTGAGCAAAGCTCTCCCAAGAGACTCGAAGGCTCTTTTCTTCCATAACTTCTTCGTCCGAGCTCCGATTTACGATCTGTCAGCGGCCACGGGATCGTAACGACAAGACGGAACTTATGAGCTTGGATCTGTTTCCCTTACTTCGTCCTTTCCTTTACAACTTCCACACGAGGAGGTTTTTCCGGGATTTGAAAGAAGTGACAGACGCCGACGGACGTCTTCTAAAGTTGATCCAGGGGAGTGTTGTGATCAGAACCTATTGAGGTGGGGATCTTACCTTCATCTCTCTAAATTGTGCATCATGCGGGGTGGGTATCCTCTTGTTTTCATGAGAAACGGTTGAACCATTAAACGAAGATAATAACTGGTTAAACAACGGGGATGGGGAAGTTGTTATGTTTATCTTTATATCATGTGATATTATGTTGTGAATTGATTAGGCTTATGCCTACTGAAAATCATGGTCGTTGGGGGCCTTTGCTTGAGAAATTAAATGTTGCCCTATCTTTCTAGACCGTTTTTGTGAATGGAACTTTGTTGAATGTGGAATTTGGTTAATCATGTAAATTTGGATGATTAAATGAAAATCTGGAACTCTTGTGTGATCACCCCGATTGAACAAAATGGAATAATGAACATGTGGGTGTTGGATTGGATACGAGGCATGTGATGGGGGTGTTTTTGTGGGTTGTTCTGGATCGGGTGAGCAGCGAGGCTGCGGTTGGCTTGGTTGTGGTTATGGTGGTTGGCAGTGGGGCTGCAGGGATGGTCTTGAATGTGGACGAACTATGGGTTGTGAATAATAAATAAAATGTGGAAGAGTTAATGAATGGTGGGGCTTGGTAATGGAACCGAAATAATAATCAATGGGGTTGGTTGGTTAATAAGAGGGACTTGGTTGTGTTGCTTGTGTTTTCCTAACTTGATTTGTGGATGGAAGGGGTATGCTTTACAAATGATTGATATGGTTGGTTGTGGATGGTTGCCCAGTAGTTAAGGAACTAATAAGCTGATTCTGTTGAAACATGAAAACCTAAATGGGGTTGGGTTGTTTGTTGTATGCATGCTTCGTAGTAGCAGTGCCGAGGCACATGCTCAGTTCTCTGATTAGAATCCATAGGTTGGGCTGAGCGTTTGGTATATATATATATATATATATATATATATATTTGTATCTTTTTGTTTTGTCGCACCCCACCCATGTTGAGCACTTAGTACCAAACACTCCCATTTCATGGGAGAGGGTTTTTTCCCCATAGTTACTAGCTCCTTCCCGCTCCTTCTTCCATAGGCTGTGATGGCTTGAAGTGACCTTACACCCAAGACTCTTCGGGTAGGTTTCGATTAGGGAGGTTTTAGCCCAAGACTCTTCAGGCAGGTTTTACTGTTTCCCAAGAATCTTCGGGATGAGGCCCAGGTGTGTGCGGGCGGGATACGTGGTTGTGAGGCCCAGGTGTGTGCAGGCGGGATGTGTGGTTGTGAGGCTCAGGTGTGTGCGGGCGGGATACGTGGTTGTGAGGCCCAGGTGTGTGCGGGTGGGATGTGTGGTTGTGAGGCCCAGGTGTGTGCGGGTGGGATGTGTGGTTGTGAGGCTCAGGTGTGTGCGAGCGGGATATGTGGTTCTTGAGGCCCAGGTGTGTGCGGGCGGGAAGAGTGTGGTAGCGTCAGGACGTTCGTCATTAGGAAGAGCAGCTAACTAGTGGGAAAATGGTGTGGGGTACCCAATACTCTTGTTCTTATATACTACCACCTGTTGTTTGTGTTTTTGGTGAGCGTGGCTGGTGAGGTTGGGTGGATAGAATTCCTTGTTAGGTTTTGGTTTCTTCTGTTGTTCTCACGAGACATTAGGATGTCTCCCCACTTGTGCACGAGAGCTTTAGGTTTCCCGAATGAGTATACTTTTATGCTCACCCTACCTTTACTTTCAAGTTTCCAGGAGGACTACCAGGGCCGTGCGGGACCCTACTAGTCGGGACAGTTGGAGTTGTTGTAGTTGTTGTACTCTTGTTTCTTTTAGTATTGTACTTTTGAGCTTTCTTGTACTTGTACCTTGTTTCAGAACTATTAAAACATGCATGTGGGATTGGTTTGGGTTTATTTACTTGTCTTTCCTCTCTTTTTCTATTGGTGGTTGACACATCCTATTTCCCGGTCTTAAATAATAAAAAGGGTAATGCCTCCCATATTTGTGAAAACTCATACCCTTGGTTCTAGTCGCCACCCCGGGGCCTAATGGAGGCGGGACTCGGGGGTCATTATCTCCCTTTCACCATTGCCAGCTCAGGATGGGCATCTTTGGTGGGAGGGGATCATGACAGAATGGTATCAAAGGTGATGGTTGAGAGATAGGATGGAGTCTGGAGTTAGGCACAGTGAGGATTTCATGGGATGGTAGGGCAATAGTGTTGGTTAATCTTGGTGCGGGACATAGGCCAGGGAAGACCGGCTAGGACACGGGATTTTAGGGCCCCCCGTGATCCGATGCAAGGACTCTGAGCCTACCGAACGACCAAGTGAGACTACATTGATTGCAGGGTAGAGACCCTAGGGAAGGTACATGCATCATCATTATTGTGTTTTACTTGATTTGGGTGTTCTAGGAAAGAAATTGAATAAAATGATAAAATGAAACCTTGAGAAATTCCTTTCTACTTGGGCTTAGGCAATCCTTGTTTACCGTACAGCTATGGCACCTGGACGTCGTCCTTGGGTGACTCAGACGGCCGAGGCCCAGCAGATTCAGGCGGTCGATCAGTTGAGGATTGACCGAGAGGAGGAAGATAGCCAGTGGCAGAAGACTCTCTGTTCTTTCCAGCGGCAAACCCTCAAGAAGTACGAGGGTAGTACTTCGAATACGGAGACGGAGGGGTGGCTTGAGGAGCTAGGGATCACTTTTACCTTGATCCGTGCTCCGAGGGAGTACTGGGTTCCCCTAGCCGTCAGTCAGCTGAGAGGTGTGGCGCGACAGTGGTGGATGCTCTACCTCGGAGAGAGGATAGAGGCAGAGGTTCTGTGGGCTGACTTTGAGAAAGAATTCCGAGAGGAATTCCTTTCTTCCATGATCAAGGCGGAGAAGCGGCAGGAGTTAGTATCCCTTCAGCAGGGGAGTATGTCAGTACGAGAGTTGGGGATCAAGTTCAAAGATCTCCTACGCTTTGCTCCAGATCTCTTTCCGGATGAGGAGTCTCGGGCGAGACATTTGGAGGAGGCACTTCGTCCTTCGCTCCAGTATGTTGTCACCCCCTTCACCCTTTCGACGTACTTGGAAGTACAGAAGAAGGCAGAGGTTGTAGAGAGGATGAACTCGCTAGGAGGTGCACCATGGGAGGGGATCCAGCCAGGTTCGTCGAAGGGGAAGGCAGTCAGTAGCAGGTCTCCTGCGACGGGACCTTCTAGGTTCAGGCCAGTGGGGAGAAATCCCCAGCAGTTCCAGTTCAGATCTTCAGGTCCTCGTCCCTTTTTCACAAGCCTAGGACCGAAGTTTTTTTCTTGTGGAGGTTTCGGGCACATTCAGAGTCGGTGCCCGACCTGAGCTCAGTACGGTGGAGGTGGGCAGGTTCAGCGCCCACCTCAGCAGCACCAGTTGCCGGTGAGGCCCTTCTAGCAGTAGCAGGACCATGCTCCCCTGAGGGCAGACTTTGCAGGAGGAGGTCGACCTCAGGGTGCTCCTTAGGGACCTCGACCAGGGCGTGGTCGAGGAGGTAGACGACATCAGAGAGGCAGAGGAGCTGGGCATGGACAGTTGCACGCAACAGAGTTGGCAGCTCCAGCAGGACCAGAGGTGGTGCGAGGTACGATTTGTTTTTTCAACACTCTCATTTCTGCTTTGTTCGATTCGGGAGCTTCGCACTCCTTTGTTGCACCGGGTCTATCCCATGCTTTAGGACTAGACGTAGAGAGACTTTTCGTACCACTGGTGCTGAGTACACCAGTTGGAGGCCATACCAGTGTATCTTGTGTTTGCTGGGAATGTGGGATGACGTTAGGACCACATCGATCTAGTGAGGACCTTCTTCTGTTACAGATGCAGCCATACGATGTCATCCTAGGCATCGACTGGTTGTAATCTGTTAGTGCCATTATAGACTGCTTCCGGAGAAGGGTCATGTTCTCCGACGTGGACGGGCAGCGTGTATCTTTTGTTGGCGAGAGGAGCTATCAAGTGGGAAGCCGACATGTGGAGCCTCTCCTTTCTTTTTTAGGCGGGTTATCAGTGGTTCCAGCTGATGAAGAGATGATGGATGTCCCGGAGGTTGTTGGGGAGTTCCTTGATGTTTTTTCTGAGGAGGTTGTGACTCTACCCCCCCCCCCCCCCCCGACGTGACGTTGAGTTCGGGATAGACTTACAGCCTGGTGCCCATCTGATTTTGATGGCCCCTTATCGGATGGCACCTTCGAAGTTGCGGGAGTTTCGGATTCAGATTGACAATTTGATGGAGAAGGGTTTTGTTCGACCCAGCGTGTCACCATGGGGTGCTCCAGTCTTGTTTGTGAAGAAGGCAGATGGTAGTCTCAAGTTATGCATAGACTACCGAAGGTTGAATCAGGTAACAGTCAAGAACTGTTACCCCCTTCAAAGGATAGATGATCTCTTCGACCAACTGAGGGGAGCAGGTTGGTTTTCTAAGATCGACCTACGATCTGGATATCATCAGCTGAGGGTAAAAGACATTGACATCTCGAAGACGGCTTTCAGGTGCAGGTATGGGCACTTCGAGTTTGTAGTAATGTCGTTTGGAGTTACAAATGCACCGGCTGTGTTCATGGGACTTATGAACTTTGTCTTCCGAGAGTTTCTGGACCAGTTCATCGTTGTGTTTATCGATGACATCCTGATCTACTCAAGATCAGAGGAGGAGCACGTTGAGCATCTCAGGGCAGTCTTGGAAGTCCTTTAACACCACCAGCTTTATGGGAAATTGTCGAAGTGTAAGTTCTTGACACAAGAAGTACACTTTCTTGGGCATTTAGGTCTTAGCATGGAGTGTCAGTGGACCCATCGAAGGTGGAGGAAGTTGTTTCTTGGGCAGCACCCAAGAGCGTGGCAGAAGTTCGTAGTTTCCTGGGGTTAGCAGGTTACTATCGGAGGTTCGTTTCGGTCTTCTCTCGAGTTACTGCTCCATTGACAGCTTTGACTAGGAAGAACCAGGTCTTCCTATGGAGCGAGAAGTGCCAGAAAGCTTTCGACTACCTGAAGGAGAAGTTGGTCAATGCTCCAGTACTCAGGTTTCCAGAGGAAGTGTTGTTGTATGAGGTGTTTTGTGATGCTTCTGGCCTTGGTTTGGGGTGCGTACTGATGCAGAAGAAGGGTGTGATCTGTTATGGGTCTAGGTAGTTGCGCCCTCCCAAGCGTAACTATGCCACCCATGACCTGGAGCTTGCAACAGTAGTGTTTGCACTGAAGTTGTGGTGACATTACCTCTTTGGGGAGCGCTTTGTGGTCTTCTCAGATCACAAGAGCTTGCGTTATATCTTCTCTCAGCGTGACCTGAACTTACGGCAGCGGAGATGGGTCGAGTTCCTCCAAGACTATGACTTCGAGATCTCTTACACTGAAGGTAAGGGCAACATTGTGGTTGATGCCCTGAGCAGGAAGTCACATAAGGAAGTGGTTCGGGAATCCACTGATTCTTGGAAAGCGATTAGAGAGTTGGCTGCCTTGCACTTGGATGCAAGGGTAGAAGGTGTTAGAGGCTGTTTATTTCAGATGACGGTGCAGTCCTCCTTGTTGCAGCAGGTGGAAGAGTCTCAGTGGGGGGACTCCGAGGTGGAAGTAATGCGGGATCGTGTCGATTAGGGAAACGCTCCAGAAAGATGGTCAGAGGACAGCCGACATCGGATGCTTTTCCATGGAAGGTTGTTTGTTCCGGAGGCGATGCGTGAGGGAGTTATCCGTGAGTTCCATAGCTCATCCTTGGCGGTACATCCGGGAGTTTCAAAAATGTACCGAGGCCTGAGGGAACAGTTTTGGTGGCCCGGGGTGAAACGGGCAGTGGCGGATTTTGTGGCTAAATGCCTAGTGTGTCAGCAAGTGAAGGCTGAACACCGTGTTCCCAGTGGTTTGTTGCATCCTTTAGATTTCCCCGAGTGGAAGTGAGATGACATCTCAATGGACTTCGTCACGGGACTACCCAGAGCTCAGGGTGGTTATGATGCTATCTGGGTAGTGGTGGATCATCTGACGAAATCAGCTCACTTCTTAGCAATTAAGGAGTCAGGCCCGGTGAGTACCTTAGCACAGAGGTACATAGACGAGGTGGTGCGTTTTCATGGAGTTCCGAAGACTATCGTCTCAGACCGGGATACTCGGTTTACCTCACGATTCTGGAGGGGGTTACAGTATGCTTTTGGAACCCAGCTACGCCTTAGCACTGCTTTCCACCCCCAGACCGACGGGCAGACAGAGCGGACTATCCAGACGTTGGAGGACATGCTGCGAGCATGCGTTCTGGATTTCGGAGGGTCATGGGTATGACACTTTCCTTTAGTAGAGTTTTCCTACAACAACAACTTCCACTCTAATATTGGAATGGAACCGTTTGAGGCTTTGTATGGAAGACCATGTCGTTCACCCATTTGCTGGGCAGAGGTTGGTGAGACAGGTGCTCTTGGGCCAGAGGTAGTGCAGAGCACCACAGAGAAAGTTCAGCTTGTGCGTGAGAGGATGAAAGCGGCTTAGGACCGACAGAAGTCTTATGCTAATCGTCGGAGGAGGCCTTTGGAGTTCGAGGTGGGATTCCATGTGTTCTTGAAGGTTTCCCCTCAACGGGGGCAGTGGAGGTTTGGGAAAGGGAGAAAGCTCTCACCTAGGTTCATCAGACCTTTTGAGGTGCTGAGGCGAGTCGGTGAGGTGGCATATCAGCTAGCCTTGCCACCTCAGTTAGAGAAGGTTCATGACGTCTTCCACGTCTCCCAGCTACGTCGATACTTACACGCCGACTCTCATGTTATCGACTGGGGAGAGTTAGATATGGGAGACGACGAGACCTTCGAGGAACGACCAGTCAGAATCGAGAATCGTAAAGAGAAGGTGCTCTATGGACGAACAATTCTCTTGGTTCGTGTGTTGTGGAGGCATGGCGGCCTCGAGGAGAGCACTTGGGAGCGAGAGGCTCAGATGCACGCTCAGTACCCGGAGTTGTTTTGACTTGTGTTTGCATTGTTCTTCTGAGCTTTGTTTTGATGTTATACTTTGTACCTTTGATATATGGAATGCTTGGTTTGTCGGTTATGATAACTTTTGTTTCCTTGTTCTCTGAAAGTGTGTAACATGTCCGGATGTGTGGGAAAAAGGGAAAAACCTGATCCTTAATCGAGACGCATTAATGCGGATGCGATTGAACCCGTGCGGGCGAGTCAGTGCTGCCTAAAGTGGATAATATCTCGACATAGGAGAAGGAATTTCCCCAAACCACATGTTCGGGCAGTGTGTTGGTTGTGTGGTGTTGGGGGTAGTGCAAGTTGAAAAAAAATCCTAATGTATGAAAGTGGGAAGACCCAATTCTTAATCGAGACGCATTAATGAGGATGCGATTAAACCCGTGCAGGCGAGTCAGTGCCACCTAAAGCAGATAATATCTCGACATAGGAGAAGGAATTCCTAACACATATGATTAGGGTCGTTGAATGGGTTCCTGTTATAACGAGGGACCTAAGAGGTATCTTGTTGGGTTCCTCTGGGTTGGCTTTTGAATTCTCAGGGACGAGAATGTTTTAAGAGGTATCTGATGTAATGGCTCAGACCTCTCCGGTCCATTCATTTGTCAAAAAGAGGGTCATGAAGTGTTCTGAAGGGTAAAATAGACTTTTCCCACACTTTTCAGAATTTTGAAACTACACGCCGTGTAGTGTGAGTACACGCCGTGTAACCCCTCGCCAGGTATATCCTGTGTTGAAGGTCGTGTCCTTGCTGTGTGAAATAAATGAGTACACGTCGTGTAGCCAATACTACACGCCGTGTAGTCCCTCCCCGCGTACACGTTATCCTCAAACTGTGTGTTGACCAGTCAACGGTCGTGTGCCGTGTTGGAGCTGTGTCCTTACCGTGTGAAATAAATGAGTACACGCTGTGTAGCCAATACTACACGCCGTGTAGTCCCTCCCCGCGTATGCGTTACCTTCAAACTGTGTGTTGACCAGTCAACGATCGCGTGCTGCGTTGAAGGCCATGTTGGAAGCCGCGTGGTGACCGTGTGAAATGGTCGAGTACACGTCGTGTACCATAAAGTACACGCTGTGCACTTTTTTTCTCGCCTATAAAAGGAGGGGTCCCCTCCTCCTTTTCAACTCACCCCTCTCCTCCTTATTCCTCTGAGCGGAGCTCTCCCAAGAGACTCGAAGGCTCTTTTCTTCCATAACTTCTTCGTTCGAGCTCCGATTTACGATCCGTCAGTGGCCACGGGATCGTAACGACGAGGCGGAACTTCTGAGCTTGGATCTATTGCCCTTCCTTCGGCCTTTCCTTTCCAACTTCCACCCAAGGAGGTTTTTCCGGGATTTGACAGAAGTGACAGACGTCGACGGACATCTTCTAAAGTTGATCCGGGGGAGCGTTGTGATCAGAACCTGTTGAGGTAGGGATCTTACCTTCGTCTCTTTAAATTGTGCATCATGCGGGGTGGGTATCCTCTTGTTTTCATGAGAAACGGTTAAATCATTAAATGAAGATAATAACTGGTTAAAGAACGGGGATGGGGAAGTTGTTATGTTTATCTTTATATCTTGTGATATTATGTTGTGAATTGATTAGGCTTATGCCTACTAAAAATCACGGTCGTTGGGGGCCTTTGCTTGCACAATTAAATGTTGCTCTATCTTTCTAGACCGTTTTTGTGAATGCAACTTTGTTGAATGTGAAATTTGGTTAATCACGTAAAGTTGGCTGATTAAATGAAAATCTAGAACCCTTGTGCGATCACCCCGGTTGAACAAAATGGAATAATGAACATGTGGGTGTTGGCTTGGATACGTGGCATGTGATGGGAGTGTTTTTGTGGGTTGTTGTGGATCAGGTGAGTAGCGGGGCTGCGGTTGGCTTGGTTGTTGTTATGGTGGTTGGCAGCGGGGCTGCAGGGATGGGCTTGAATGTGGACGAACTATGGGTTGTGAATAATAAATAAAATGTGGAAGAGTTAATGAATGGTGGGGCTTGGTAATGGAACAGAAATAATAATCAATGGGATTGGTTGGTTAATAAGAGGGACTTGGTTGTGTTGGTTGTGTTGGTTGTGTTTTCCTAACTTTATTTGTGGATGGCAGGGATATGCTTTACAAACGATTGATATGGTTGGTTGTGGATGGTTGCCCAGTAGTTAAGGAACTAATAAGCTGATTCTGTTGAAACATGAAAACTTAAATGGGGTTGGCGTTGTTTGTTGTATGCATGTTTCGTAGTAGCAGTGTCGAGGCATGTGCTCAGTTCTCTGATTAGAAGCCATAGGTTGGGCTGAGTGTTTGGTATATATATATATGTGTATCTGTATCTTTGTGTTTTGTCGCACCCCACCCATGTTGAGCACTTAGTGCCGAACACTCTCATTTCATGGGAGAGGGTGTTTTTCCCCTAGTTACTAGCTCCTTCCTGCTCCTTCTTCCATAGGCTGTGATGGCTTGAGGCGACCTTACACCCAAGACTCTTCGGGTAGGTTTCGATTGGGGCGGTTTTAGCCCAAGACTCTTCGGGTAGGTTTTACTGTTTCCCAAGAATCTTCGGGATGATGCCCAGGTGTGTGTGGGCGGGATATGTGGTTGTGAGACCCAGGTGTGTGCGGGCGGGATGGGTGGTTGTGAGGCTCAGGTGTGTCCGGGCGAGATGCGTGGTTGTGAGGCTCAGATGTGTGCGGGCGGGATGTGTGGTTGTGAGGCCCAGGTGTGTGCGGGCGAGATCTGTGGTTCTTGAGGCCCAGGTGTGTGCGGGCGGGAAGAATGTGGTAGCGTAAGGACGTTCGCCGTTAGGAAGAGCAGCTAACTAGTGGGAAAATGGTGCGGGGTACCCAATACTCTTGTTCTTATATACTACTACATGTTGTTTGTGTTTTTGGTGAGCGTGGCTGGTGAGGTTGGGTGGATAGAATTCCTTGTTAGGTTTTGGTTTCTTCTGTTGTTCTCACGAGACATTAGGATGTCTCCCCACATGTGCACGAGAGCTTTAGGTTTCCCTACTGAGTATACTTGTATGCTCACCCTACGTTTACTTTCAGGTTTCCAGGAGGACTACCAGGGTCGTGCGAGACCCTACTAGTCGGGACATTTGGAGTTGTTGCAGTTGTTGTACTCTTGTTTCTTTTGGTATTGTACTTTTGAGCTTTCTTGTACTTGTACCTTGTTTCAGAACTATTAAAACATGCATGTGGGATTGGTTTGAGTTTATTTACTTGTCTTTCCTCTCTTTTTCTATTGGTGGTTGACTCATCCTATTTCCCGATCTTAAATAATAAAAAGGGTAATGCCTCCCATATTTGTGAAAACTCATACCCTTGGTGCTAGTCGCTACCCCGAGGCCTACTGGGGGCGGGACTCGGGAGGTCATTATCTCCCTTTCACCATTGCCAGCTCAGGATGAGCATCTTTGGTGGGAGGGGGTTGTGACAAAAAAGGACTCACCTGGATTTTGATTTTCATTTCATAGTCCATTTGAATACATATCTTATGAGTTTGATTCCAACCAAAACGGTTTAAACCAATGAAAGTTCTAAAAAAATTGACCAAAATTTTAGTGTTAAGAGACTTTTTAAAAGGGAAATAAAAAACAATATGTTCAATTAAATCTCAAGAGTTATAATGATTAACCATCACAAAGTGGAATCACAATCTTTATACTCATAAAAGCTTGAGAAACACACAATTTCAAGAGAAAAAAAAGGGATTCTGATGGGATTTACAATAAACCGTAGTTTAGCTCTTTTAAGAAGACTTTCTCCTCCATACTTAAAATCCAATATTTTTTTCAATGTTGTATTCAAAGGTAGAAGAAAACAATTGTAAATTTTGATTCATAACAAATTTTCAATTAAGTATTTCAATGACATGTTTAAAGGGTCACAGTACAACTCAATAAGATTTTTTCCACAAAGTTCCTTCACTTTACAAAACTGAATTTAAAAAAAACACATGCTTTGACATTAAAACAGAATAAATGTTTTAAATTAAACTATAAAATGAAGCATGTTAATAAGTGACTTCACATCAAGATGAAAGGTGAGACTAAAGTTATTTCAAGGGTGTCAAGATTTTAAGATATTGCTTCAAATTTATTTTCAACAAAGTAGATTATAGCAAGCTAAACACCCAACATTTTTAGGCAAACTCAAAAAATAAATTTATAACACCAAAGAGTCCCCCACCCAGACACTTAATTACCAATCAAGGGTAGAATTGTTTTATTCAAATTTTAGGGAAGCATGTAAAGATTTCTAATCAGCAAAACTCGAATCTGTCTCAGTCATAAACCTCAAGCATCATATTACGAGTTCAGCTCCAAAAAACGAAACCCCCACAATGATAACGGATTGAATTGTCTTCTTCACAATGAAACTCCAGTGTTCAAAAACATCGATTGTGAGGTCAATCGGCATCAAACAAATCATTGGCTTCGAACAGATCTCATCCACTGTCAATCGAAGAGGCTGTTACCTGTTTCCAATTTTCTTCAGGGGCTCGGCTGTGTTCTTCGAGCTCAACAGCGTCGGACAACCCCGATCCTAGCTTCGATTTGGTTCTTCTTCAAATCAAACCTAAAAACCCCAAGGCATCTCGGCGTGAAGTTCATTTGACAGTACCTGATAGGATTCGGCTTCAATCGTACTCCTTCAACCTAGATCGGAACCCTCGGGCATCGGATCATCTCTATTCAGAAAGCTTAGCTCGGACTATGTGCAAATCGTCCGATCATCTTCATCAAATCGAGTTCATCAGAGCAAATCATCCAGATCGTAGGCTTTTTCATTTCGAAACAGTGGATCTTCATCATTAGCGCGCTCGAACACGGCTGGTACATCGACGAACTAGGATTGAACTCCATATTCGATCTACTTAACTTAACAGGTCACAAATCTTCGGGCAGGCGGGTCGCGACCAGTCGATAATGGAAAATGCTCGGAACTTCGACGCACCGTTCGTCGGCTTCAATCTCAGATCAACAAACATTTATCTTCAGCCCCACTTAACACATAATTGACATATTAAATTAATCCTTTTGACACAGAAAACATTAATTCACTAATTCAACAAATAAATTATAATACTATTATTAATCACTTAAAACCCTATTTTATCATTAAATATACATTAAAAATAACAAAAGCGTTGGGACAAAATGCATGAAATAAAGACCACATCAGACATCATACCTCAAATGCTTCTTATTCTATGTGGAAGGACAAGTTAAGATCATAGCCTTGCCAATATGGTATTTGCAGCATAGAACCCAATGTTCCCGATCAACCTATAGTCATAACACCGCCTAAAAAAATTGCACAACCAATGCCTCCTATGGAATGAGAAAGAAAAGGAAAAGATAAGGGGAAGGAGGGGAACTCACCTTTTAACATCTAGACCCAATATCCCAAGTTCAGGGATCAAATTCATTGAAAAGGGGGTGAAATATCTCTAGAAACCACACCTAAATCACCCAAGGGTCGACAAAGAAGTCTTTTGTGAATGATGAGTTTTGAAGGGGCCCCATAATATGTACATAGTTGATTAATAAAAAGACCACAGAACAACAATCTTGTGTAAGGTCCCGGCCCAACTTACCACTAAACCGGTAGTTAGACCGGTCGTCACATGACCTCAAGCGCGTCTCCCCGTACGCCAGAGACTGCCGACTAGCACTGAGAGTGTAAAAGTAGTCAGTGGGGAGACTATACCCTCATATCCAGAGTGCGCTGTAAAAATTAGCAAAACTCAAACAATAGCGGAAGCGGTATAAAGCAATAACTAAAGCAGCGGAAGACAACTCAATAACAACTAAATATATGAAATGGCCAACACCAGTTTTACAATGCATGCATGCTATATGACGATACATAATTCGAAAGCAGTAAACAATGCAACATGATTTACACCTCATTACAAGAAAAAAAAAGACCCAAAGCCCTAAGGGTGATCTTCACGAGCATCACGCGCCCCTGCTTGGTCCTTTGCTCCTAACTCCCAGCTACAAGAGTAAACAACAGAAGCATAAGTCCATAGCCCTACAACAAGAAGAGTCTACTCAGGTACCAATGGTATCCAGGCAGGGTGTGAGATAACATCTCAGTAGGCCGACACCCAAGGCGTCACGCCTAAACCAATATGTACAATATGTAAATCAGACAGTGTTCAAGTAAATACGTAAGCAGTAAATATGAATAACAAATGCCCATGGCATGTAACTACTAACAGTGATACCAAAATAGCCCCTCAAGGCTCCCTGCATAAGTTAGTCAAGCTCCTTTAGCAAGGCAACTACAATTAATGCACAAATAAATAACTAACACGACCTCGCCATATGTCCAAACATGACATACCATCACAACCTTTCTGTATAACCATATATCACAATTTACCACAGCCAAGCTGTATATTCGAGTGTATCAAATACCTCACTGTCGTGTCGTATAAAGAAATGTAGACCACGAAGGGCCGGATCCAAGGAACTCATCCAAGACATCCACATTGAGTCCCATGGGCATCCTAGTGGAAACTCGGTTTAGGCACTAGTTGGAGTCCTAGGAGCATGTGTACCGACATGTCCTACGCGATTCCAAGAAAGCCAAATCCACGAGGTAGCAAGGCCCGAGGCATCCCACAGAATCAAGACCCAAGGGGCATAATCAACCCAAGGCGTCCACTATCGCATTCCAGATCCATGGAGAGCAGGCCATGACATCTACCAAACCATTTATTCATTTCAAACCATTTATCAAAACAAACCATATGAGTATACCCACTCATATAAACCATTTCATCATTTACATATGGGTATACTCACTCATATAATCCATTTAACAATTCCATTTCATATAAACCATGGGTTTACCCACCCATTTATCACAATCCAAACAAGGCTTTAAATACAAGCATAAGGGTATACCCACCCTTATAACCATAGAAATTCATTTAGCGAGTACACCCACTCACAATCATCTCACACAACATGAGTATACCACCCATGTGTTCCATTTCCATTTTAACTAAACATATGGGTATACCCACCCATATACAACCACTTACCATTTTAACATAATTCAACCAACAAGCATACCCTCTCGTGTTGACATTTCATATTTAAATACATCCTACGAGTTCACCCACTCATTTTTCCATCATTGTTTAATTTACCGTTCAAACAATCCAAGTTAATCTATCAAGTATTCCCACTCAATTAACCAATTACCCTCAAGCATACCACATGGATTCACCCATCCTTATCTCCCTTTCTAGCTCACTAGAATCGTTTAACTCAAGTGCGTCATCAAGAAAAGGATGCAATACCTCTCCTAGCTAAGCTAACCATATTCCTTTAATTTAACAACTTCTTATAACTAGGAAAGAATAGGAAAATCACATATCAACAAGATGAGCAACATAACCAGTCTACTCACTACGTTTTTAGCTTGAAGGCAGCACACCTCGATTGAGGGGTTTTATTACAAAAACATGATTTTGTAATCTGACAAATCATTGAACACAAAAAGGTAGTTCATTGCAGGATGACAATTCAATTTATCAAAGGTAGTAAATAAAAAAATACTACACTTTTAATATTAAAGGCAAGGTTAAGGGCCCTACCTCAAATTGATGTCGGCAGACCAAAATCACATGAACCACCTCGCCTTCAGTAGTGATTTTCGGAACATGGTCTAATGGGTCCCGAGATACCATTCACACGACCTAACATCGAAGGAAAACTGAAAATGGGGTTATCCCCAACCCTAGGGCGCTCGACCAAACTCCACCGTATGATTAATAGCCCATAAAAATTCTGGAAAAAAGGAGGAGAAGGGAGGATAGGGCTTACCATCAAGGATCGTGCGAAGAAATGGGAGAAATCCGACCATAAAACAAAGATCAGAGGAGGGGAGGCTGAGGGCACCATCGTGCGTCGAAGGGGAGATCCCCACAGGCTGGGTGCGTCGCATATGAGAGGAGAGGAGGGGTGAATTAGATTTTATGTTTTCTTTTTAATTTAATTTCATTTAAAATAATTTTAATTCTTTAAACAGACTTGTCTGCACGGTTTGGAAAATCGTGCGCCAACCATGTGGAACCATTTGTCTAAGAAACTCACCTCACATGGTCTTTCCTATATGGTTTTCCTAACCGAGTACATACCTTATGGAAGCCTATATCCCCCCACAAAATAAACCGAACAGTTACCTGTTATAGGTCGCATGGTTTGAAAGATGTTGTGCCCTCTACAGGTTCTTAAAAAAACCTATCTTTCCCCCGGTCCGGTGTTCCTGATACACACCGAACCACCCAAGAAACTCATCAATCCTTTACCCAAGCCCAATAAAATCACTTTTAAAGGGTCTAACTCATGGAACTTCATTTTGAAGCTTGGTTTTAAATTCATCTTTCCCAGTAGTTGCCAAAAATTCAAAAATCATCATCAAAACCACCCAGTCCAAAATACGGGTTCTTACAATCTACCCACCTTAAAAATTCTCATCCCTGAGAAGCCTTCGGGAACTATGAAAACATCACCCAACCCAAAGAGGTCATGAGGTTTCATTCAATTGTCTATTTTCATTTGCAAATGCCAAATTCACCCTTGACCCTTTCACAATCCCAAGATACTTAAGCCTTTGAAACCCGAGCCAAAGCTCAAACTCCAGCCCAAAACATCAAAGCAATGTTTAACTAAGTCCACATATCTAGATACATGATCCCTTTGTCATCTCTTTAACCAACTACCTGTAGATGATTTCCACCAAGGGTATTAAAATTTAACTTCCAATTCCAAACCACGACCCTTCCACCGTTGGAATCGCCTAAAAGGATACGCCCTAAGTGTTATAGTGACGCTTCTCATGTGATTTCCTCAACTAGAGAGACCAATTACATCTGAGTCCATAATAGAGACCTCATAAAGGGAGATGGTCTAAAAGCAAGAAACCAACTAAAACTGGTCACACATGCTTTCCTCAAAAGACATCATTGAACCACAAACCCACACTTTCCCTTAAAATGGTGACGTGTCTTTGAATCATTTTCATCACCAACCATACACAATAAGCAAGAAGGGAAAAAAAGCCAAGCCACTCCCAACTAACCATTAACGAAGATGCCTGACTTAAATAGCTGATGCATCCCAAACAGAATTGGAAAGCCTTCCTTCCTAAGGCATTCATCAGTTTTAACAAGTACGCATATCAAAGTACTTACCCAGCTTCTGGTGACATTCCCAAACCAAACCATCTCTAGTCCATTCTACAATGGTTGTGCCTCAACAGAAGTAAAGGCGTAACCTAAAGAACCACACATCCCATGTACAACCCAGAAAGAGATCACAAAACAACCCCAATACTTTTAAACTTTAGCGCGACGTATAACCGATGATCTCCTAGTGCATCCATGAAAAAAATCAAGATATGGGACATGCTCATCTCATTCAGAAGAGTACACTAATATGAAACCAATAAGATTAGTCAAACCACTACTGGTTGACTCTTTACAATATCCTGGCTTCACCTGCTGGCTCATCATCAACCGAACCCCGATTCCTATACCACTCGAGGAATCCGTGTTCTTTCAAGCTTACCGCCAAAACTCTTCCCAGACTAATGGAGTTTCTAAAAGGGTTGTGCATACCACCAACCTTATCAAAATTTTGATGCTAAACATGAACCGACATGTACACCAAAACCGATGTGATGCTACCCACCTTAAGAGTGTCCATGTCATCGAAAGGAAAGACCAGCCACTCACAAGCGCGCTAGCTCAGAAACACCCTAAACACACATGTGACGTTCCATAAACCACAATCACCATGTTGGAACCTTTGGAATGAAATATAAAATTTAACTGACCAACATTTAGAAGCACCCAAGTCCCCAAATTCTTCCTGAGTAGTGGGATGAACTTACCTTAACGCCCCATTCACTCTACTTTAGAGTTAACCCAATAACGTACTCAAAAGCATAAATATAATGATTAAACCAAACTAAAGCTATTTATTACATCATTAAACACTCAATGATTACTGCGTATGTTAATACATACAACTCCAGGTTCATAAAATCCAACGACACATCATCTCATACAACCACTAACTCGAATGACGACGTACCGAGTCGTCCATCACTAAAGAGAAGAGAGATTTAGACGAACTCCTAAGTAGTTTACCATGCATGAGTCATGTCTAACATGTTGAAACAATCATTCCTCGATGCTTTTTCCCATAACAAGATTCAAGTACAACGAACACCCCTCTAAACAAGGGTGTCATTTAAAACCCAAAAGTCCTACGGGGAAAACATCACCCAAACGACACCAACATCAAAAAGATCATAGCGGAAGCAAGGAATCTCAATCCCTAAGGGTGATACCTACCACAGGTTATCCCGTTAAGAAGCATACGCATAGACCCTATCTCTCGTTCATGCAAAAAAAATCGCTAGGCGCAAGAGCCCCTTTTCTTTCATTTAATCCAACGCTAAAAGAAACAGTCTACGGATAAACGCTCACATCTCCATTCCAAGGAGTATAATATGAATCATTTAAAAATACCCCTCCATGAGGGTTTAAATAAAGGACAACACTTAAGGTTCCAATTTAAATCCATTTCTTAATTCATTTCAGCCTTAACATTTGAAAGAATTTTAAAAAACCCACAAGTACCATTTCACAAAAAAGGAACTTAGTTTTAGTCAATGTCCCCACAAAAAAAAGCAGGAAATTTATTCCAAAATTCCTATTTAATCATTTAACATTAAAAGAAATTCCATCATAAATAGGCAATTTAGCATCTAAATTCCTTTTAACCAAAAGGTGACCTTCAAGGGTCCCATTAATTCAACTTGGGTTCTACAAAAGAAACCCCATAACAGTTTATTTCATTAAATATACCCCCAACTGACCTACTTGGGTCATGTTGAGCATTTTGAAAATTAAAAAACCATTTTCACAACATCACATGATCACATGCATAATGATCCTGTGAGATGAGTGGCTGTCTACCAATCAATAAGGTGCCCATACACATTACAGATAGAATTTGGCTCCCATTTAATCAAATCAATTCATTTAAGTTCAAAACTTAACAGGATTCACATTACACCATTTCAAATTCACTATGCCTTTTAATTTAATATGGGATGCCATTTTCCATTTCGTGGAGTTCCCATACACTTCATAAATTAAAAATTGGCTCCCATTAACCACATCCAATTGCATTTAACATTTTAACTTTACCATCCCTTTTTCAATGGTTTGAATACCTGGGTTACCCTTTTCCCTATTATAAGGTGCCCATACACCTTATAACTAAAAATGGATCCCATCTTAACCGCAACCAACAAAATCTTCCCATGCAACCATTTACATAATAAAACACCTCTAGCATGTTGTCAAAAGTAGTAACATAAAACATGTTATAACATAGAAGTATGGAATAACATGAGAACATGCTAAAAAATAGGAAACATGGCATATAGTATCTAATCTTGAACACCACAAGTATGAAATGCTAAATAAATAGTCATTTTTAAAAATTACCTCAATAGGTACAAAATAGGAATGGCATCACTCAAGGCACACACCCAAAATTAGCAGGCATCCTGCTAATGAAACTACATGGCATGTTATATGAATAGCATGTGAGATTCTAAGTTCCTAATATGATGCATGTCATGTCACTTCCTTGCCATTCTATCTAAGGAAGAATTTTCCAAAATTTCATAAAACCATAAGCTAAGGAACATTCACCCAAGGTGAAATCACATAAAATGTAACATAAAACAGAATAAATATCAATTGCCCACCCTGGACACTTGGTCATTCCCCATATATGGGGTGATAAGTCCCACGAATGGATATCTACCAAGTGATGACACATTTTTAGTCTCCTTTCTACCAGCCCAAACAGCAAGACAAAGGGAAAAAACTCATCTGATACCACTTTGTAATATCCTGACCCGACTTACCACTAAACCGGTAGCCGAATCGGTCGCCACATGACAACAAGCGTATCTCCCTGTATGCCAGAAGTTTATAAATAGTAGTGAGAGTGTAAAGGTAGTCAGTGGGGAGACTATACCCTCACATTTATAGTGTGTAGTAGTAATAGTTATCAAAACTAAAACAACAACAGAAGTAGTATAAAGCAATAATTAAAGCAGCGAAATAAAAACCAATAACAATTGAATATAGGAAATAACCAGTTCCAGTTTTACAATGCATGAATGATATATAATGATACATAATATGAAATTAGTAAATAATACATCCTACTTTGCACATCAATACAAGAATAAAGAAAAGACTCAAAGACCCAAGGGTGATCTCCACGATCATCCTGAACTCCCGCTTGGTCCTCTACTCCTAAATCCCAGGTACAAGAGTAAACAACACAAGCATATTTTAATATCCCTGCAACAAGAAGAGCCTACTTGGGTACCAATGGTACTCGATCAGGGTGTGAGATAACGTCTCAGTAGGTCGGCACCCAAGGCATCATGCCTAAACTAATATATGCAATAAGTAAATTAGGTAGTGTGTAGGTAAATATGTAAGCAATAGATATGAATAAAAAATTCCAATGGAATGTAACTACTAACAATGATACCAAAACAGCCCCTCAAGGCTCCCTACACAAGTTAGTGAAACTCTTTTAGCAAATCATCTACAATTAATGCACAAATAAATATCTAACACGACCTCATTGTATGTCTAAATGTGTAATACCATTATGACCTTTCTGTATAACAACATATCACAATTTACCATAACCAAGCCATATATTTGAGTGTATCACATACCTCAGAGTCGTACCGTATAAATAAATATAGACCATGGAGGGCTGGATCCAAAGTATCATGTACCAAGGCATCCATATAAGAAATCTAGACCACAAAGGGTTGGATCCAATGAACCCTTCCAAGGAATCCACATCGAGTCCCATGGGCATCCCAATGGAAACTCGGTCTAGGCACTGGTTGGAGTCTTAAGAGCATGTGTACCGACATATCCTACACGAGTGCAAGAAATCCCGATCCACGAGGTTTCAAGGGTTGATGCATCCAACATAATCATGACCCAAGGGGCATAATCAACCCAAGGCATCCACTACCACATTCTAGATCCATAAAAAGAAGTCCATGGAATCTATCAAACCATTTATTCAATTTAAACCATTTATCAAAACAAACCATATGAGTATACCCACTCATATAAACCATTCCATCATTTACATATGAGTATACCCACTCATATAATCCATTTAACAATTCCATTTCATATAAACCATGGGTTTACCCACCCATTTATCACAATCCAAACAAGGATTTAAATACAAGCATAAGGGTATACCCACACTTATAACCATAGAAATTAATTTAGTAAGTATACCCACTCACAATAATCTCACACAACTTGAGTATAACACTCATGTGTTCTATTTACATTTTAACAAAACGTATGGGTATACCCACCCATATACAACCACTGAACATTTTTAACACAAGTCAACCAATGAGAATACCCTATCATGTTGATATTTCATGTTTAAATGCATCCTACAAGTTTACCCACTCATTTTTACATCATTGTTTAATTAACTGTTCAAACAATCCAAGCCAATTTATTGAGTATTCCTACTCAATTAACCAATTACCCTCAAGCATACCATATGGATTCGCCCATCTGTATCTCCCTTTCTAGATCACTATAATCGTTTAACTCAAGTGCGTCATCAAGAAAAGGAGGAAATACCTATTATAGCTAAGCAAATAATATTCCTTTATTTTAACAACTCCCTATAACTAATAAAGCATAGGAAAATGACATATGAGTAAGATGAGCAACATAACTAGCCTACTCACTAGGTTTTTAGCATGAAGGCATCACACCTCAATTATGGGGTATTATTACAAAAACACGATTTTTTAATCTAACAAATCATTGAACTCCAAAAAGACAGTTCATTGCAGCATGAAAATCTAATTTATGAAAGGAAGTAAATAAACAACTACTACACTTTTAAAATTAAAGGCAAGGTTAAGGGCCCTGCCTCAACTCAATGTTAGAAGACTGAAACCACCTGAACTGCCTCGCCTTCAGCAGCGATTGCCAGAACACAGTCCAATGGGTCCTGAGATACCATTTGTAGGACCTAACATCAAAGGAAAACTGAAAACGAGTTTATCCCTAACACTAAGGAACTCATCCAAACTCCACCAGATGACAAATAGCCTATAAAAACACTAGAAACAAGGAGGATAAGGGAGGATAGGGCTTATCCTCAAGGATCGTGTAAAGAAACGGTAGAAATATGGCTGGAAAACGAAGATCATAGGAGGGAAGGCTAAGGGAACCATCATGCATTGAAGGGGAGAGACCTACGAGCTGGGTTCACTGCGTAGGAGATGGGAGGAGGAGTGAGTTAGATTTTAGGTTTTCTTTTTAATTTAATTTCATTTTAAATAATTTTAATTATTTAGCAGACTTGTCTGCATGGTTTAACCCACACAGTTTAGCAAACCGTGCGCCAACCGTGTGGAACACTCTGTCTAAGAAACTCACCTCACATGGTCTGTCCCACATAGTTTTTCTAACCGTGCACAGAACATGTATAAGCCTCTGTCCCCTAAGACATAAACCCTACAATTACCTACTACAGGCCACACAATTTGGAAGATCATGTGCAAATAGTGTGCCCTCTGTAGGTTCTTAAAAAACCTATATTTCCCCCGGTCCGATGCTCCCGAGACATGCTGAACCACCTAGGAAACTCATAGAGCCTTTAACCAAGCCTGATAACATCACTTTTAAAAGTTCTAGCTCACGAAACTTCATTCTGAATCTCAATTTTAAATTTGGATTTCCTAGTAGTTTCCAAAAATTAAAAAACCCTTGTAAAAACCACCCAATCCAAAACATGGATTCTTACTCCCTGACCATGGCATAGTGAGTAGGGTTTTTCTCTAAATCATATAGAAAGTTAAATTACTAATCCATAAGAACCTCTAATGAAATTGGCCTCTAAAATCCATGTCATATGTCCACCAAAATCCTATAATCTTGGGGTAAGAATACAGTGTAGCCCATGTGCCATGCTGTAGCTTCCCCCAATACTCAAGATTCCACTACCAAAGATAACAAGCTATGTTATAGGGAACTCAAATCTATACCCACTACACTACAATAATATAAGACACCAAAACTCCCCTCAAATCAATAGAACCACCAAAACCAACCTCTCTAGGTCTCTATATTGCATCATACCTTCATGTCATAGCCATTCTAAAATTTGAAGAGCCACTAAAACTAATCATCCCTAGATCCCTATGTAGTAAGAATAAAATTTCACCAAAAAACATAGTCAATGTCACAACCATCAACTCCATGCCATAAGATCCACCTTTGGTAGATATTCTACCTTTAACTCCCTCAGATTCTCCTCAAACTACCTCCAAATACCTCTAGCACCGAAAACACACTAAGTAATATGATGAGAACTTACACACTATTATGGTGCTATAAAAAATGTCCAATTTTAAAATGAAATAAGATGATGATAACAAATTATGAAATAATAATGACTATAGTATTTTTCTAAAGTGATTTTGGGAACAATTTTGGAGAATTAAATGTTATATGGTTGGGATAATTACAACACCCCTGTTTTTTATATATTATTTATTCCTAAATATTTCTTTAATTTTATAGAAAAAAATTAATATTATTATTTTACACACAAAAATAGTTAACATGCACCATTAGTGATCGATAAAAGTATCCATGATAAGAATATATTTGGGAATAATAAATCAACATGATTAAGGGAATAATTTTTAAATCATTACTATAATATAACTATAAAACTACTTCATAATTTATACCTTTTATATTTTAGTGTGTAGTTAGATAATTGTTCTTGGTAACCATGTTTTCAATACTACATATGTAAACATATTATCAAATTGAGTTTATTCATTTTGAATCTTTAATTTTATCCTTCTATACAATAAAAAATTTGTAAACACTTCAACATTCCTTATGTTATTTATTTTTCTAATTCTTCAATTTAAGAAACTATTGATATGAGAGTCTTAACCTATATAAATTTATGGTTTTGATGATTATTTTATCAAGAAACATCAAAATATATATAATATTATTTAAGAAATATAAATTGATCAACCAAAAATATTCTATAGTATGTGGATATGACATGAACCAACCTTACCAAGAGTCCACCATGTTCAACAATGAGATAAATTATTCCACACCAATCTTTCCTCCAATAAGTTAGAGAATAATTACTATTCATGAGAGGGAATATACATAAGATTTTAGGCATTATACAATAAAACATGTTGTAATATATCACCAAACCAATAATAGGTAAAAAAATAAATTAACCCATATGATTTAAATCATCTCTGAGAAATATAAATGTATAAATTCATAAAACATCATACACAACAAATCATTATAATGAAAATCCTAAACTAATACTTTAATTATTTATAAAAAAAATCGATCACCTAAAAATGATGTGAACTCTTTAAAATTAGGAACTCCACTAACAAATACCACTGAGTAACCCCTATAAAAAACTCCAACAATTTTATAACCTCTACAATACATTAAAAATGGGAAAAATCATATCCATGAGTACATCACTATACAAATACCAATACGTTGGGTGAGTATAAGAATAAAAAAGTAGATAATTACATGTACTAACTGAATGACCCTAATACCTTCATTTTTTATTTATTTTTGATAATCCTCCTTTTAAGGGTTGAAGGAGAATCCTTACATGGCCTATAGTCTTAGTGACACATTACATGACCTGAATGCCTTAGAGAAATTCATCCCAAATAAACTACATGGAACTGCCCCTCCCCAACATATATCTTGATGTCAGATCTCCACATTTACAAGGATGGTCAGCTAGCTGTCCTATACAGAGATGCACATTCCTGGTACCAATGGCAATGCCATACCATCTTATTCTTCCAATTATGGTTAGCTCTTCTCTGGTGAATGTGCGTACTATGAATCCTTATCTAAATCCCTATTCCTTTGAAATCTATCTGGTTGAATCTGCATTTCATGTGACCTGAAGGCCTTAAGGTGGCACAAAATCCTTTAGGTGTTCTGAAGGCCTTGAGGTGTCCCAAAAGCCTTACTGGCCCAAAGGCCTTGGGTTTTCTGAAGGCCTTGAAGGACTTGAGGACCAAACCGGTGAAATGGATGAATATTCCTGACTACTATAGTACCGAACAATACCTACTACAGTACTCAGAAATATGAATCCTCACAGATTTGATCTCAGGAACCAACTGAGCCTAGGATCATGTGTGAGAATTACACATACTAAATAACACTAAATCAAAACTTATATATACATATTTATAAAATAATGAAATTATAATATATATTTTCAAGATATATAAATTTTTAACTACTCATGGGTATTATCAAATTCATGGAAAAATATATGAGTTTAACTCATCTAAGTTAAATTTAAAACTAGGCACACAAAAAAAATCACCCTCAAAATAGTAAGTCTTGTTTATAAACACACTTTAAAATAGTAACCCCATGAAATAACCTAATAAATTTAAAAATAAATTAATAAAATATAGGGTATTAAGAATATTTGAGAAGTATATCTAGTTTTTGAATTTCATTACCCCAATCATAGAGGATTTCACATCATTGAGTTAAAGTATGGGTTAATGGAATACCTGAACTCCACTAACATGACTGTAAATGTTCATGAATATTCAATTATAAGTGCTTGAAAAATTAATTGTAAAACTCAATGATAACTATGTATCTATATATGGGAACTATAAATTTGATATATTATTAGGGTATTTCCAAGTATAACTCAATGAAACGGTCAATTATAATGATATCACTAAGATAAAAACAAAACATCAGGGTATAACTCATTAAATTATCATGATTATCATCAATTATTAGATGGAAATCCATGAATTATATTTTATTAATTAAAAAAACTACTTAATGGGATAACCCATTATATGTATGTCATCCATTGATGAGACATGTAACAATTTAACAATAGGAGGTAGAGAAATAACTATCTCCTTTCTCAAATTTACATTCCCAAAAAACAATATACCAGATATATCGATTTGTGTAATAACATCATATTAAATTAATCTAAAAATATCTTAATGGTCATTCCAAAAATATGTAGAACCTTCCAAAACCACTTGATACTCATTATCATCATAAATACTATCAATCAATAATAAAAACCCATCTATTTCTAAAATATTTTTTTAGTTCATCAACCATTCTAAAACATCCAAAAAATCCATTGAGGTATCTAATTTAATTTTACTTGAGATAATAGTCACAATTATGCCCTTAAATATTCATTATTAGTTTCATTATCAATGAGTAAATCAAAATCCTTAAATTAACAAAAAAATATTAGTTGAATCCAATTTTCCTTAAAAATAATTACATTGTGATTGACCTAGATAATCATGTGAAATTGACAATTCATTGGATCCATATTAACATTAAGTGAATCTAAATGAGTGTTAAAATTATTTAAAGCAAATAAAGTAGTGTGGTGATCCAAGGTTATTATACATGGGTGAAATTGGTATTTGTATGACATTTTATCCCCACATGCATGACTAATCCATGAAGTCCATGTGGTGTATATCCCACTCTAATGACCCTTTTAGGTTAGGTCATTCATTACTCTCCTTAAAAAAATACCCTCATTAATTTAGATCCCCCACACCAACCCACACCACTTTTTATCTTTCTTAAAAATTATATATATTATATATGTATATTTTTATATTAAAATAAATAATTTCTATATAGATAAAAAAATAAAAAATAAAAAAATAAAAAATGGAAAACCGGTTTCTTTATTCACTATATATATAAAAATTAAAAACAAATAAATTAAAAACTGGAAAAATAGTTTCTTTATTAACTATTCCTCTTGTCATTACAATGACCCTCCACTTCATTACTATCCCCCAACATGAAACTTCTTCATATTTTAACTATAAATACACCATAGAACCTATTTTTTCAAAAAAAATCATATATCTAACATAAATATATGACAAAACTTCACATGTGGATAGATTCCTTTAAATTACTATTTTCACCATGGTTTTGTTTATTTTTTTTATTTTATAGGGGCTAAATTGGATGTGTATAGTGGTGTTGTTTATATATTCATGTGATCATCATTTCATCATGAGTATATGAGGTGCCCCAAAACCATATGTGGGGATCCAATTCCAAAAACACATAATTTACTACTATATTTGATATCAAGTGAGATTAAAAAAACTAATTTAACATATATTTTAATAATATAAACATTACATCTTAGAATAATCACATGATCCCAAAAACCAAAGGTTTAATGTCTTTAGAAATTATTTACGTAATAAAATTATTTTACAACACTTGTTTCTCTGTAATCTCACAATAATAGAATTACATCTAGACATATCATATTTTATACTAATATTTGTGAGCTTGGGAATGGAAATAAAATAAATTCATAAGATCAAATTCATATTAAGAGAAAAAACTCATTAATATTTCATCAAGGCTTGAATCATAAGAATATGAAAAAAATGAGCATGGGATAAATATATTATTAAAAAGAACACAAAATAATAAGAGTTTTAAACGTGCTATGATAGATATAAATTTAATCTCAAATGAACAAACATGTACCATGTAATAAAAGTGTGAGATACAAACATGATATATAGAGCATAATCATAGGCACATGGAAAACAATTTGGCGCGTTATGGAAACATAACATAAAATTGAATTATAGAACATAAATAATAATAGGAAATTATTACATCATAGTCCATGAATAAAAATATTATGAAAAATTACATGGATTCTCATGAATTAATTCCTGTTACCAATTAGTTACTTGAGAATCTTAACTCAAGACCCATTAATGACATGAGTTTCATCACTCACAGCACATTTTTATCTCATGAGATAAATAACCCCAACCAATTATTTGGAGGGTTATATATGACCCCAATCATCAATATCCATAATTTTTCCCATAATATACTAATCATTAATCATATCATGAAAATCCATGGAAATAAAATGGGTCTTATATCATTTCCAAATGATATTGTATAATATGATATTAAAAGTGGATTGGTTGATACCAAAAATTAAATCACCCAAATGGATTGCTTAATAAGAGAATTTAGAAAGTAATTAATAAAAAAAAACTCTTCCCTATACCCTACCCCATGTCCAAGAGATCTTGGTCTCATCAAAAGACCAATCCTAGGTGCCTTTAGGAGGATCTCAAGAGGATAATTCAAGAGGCAATTCCTCTCTAGTTTTCTTCTAATTTCCTTTCAATTTCAATTTCTTTTCTTATTATCTCATCACCTCCCTTCATCTAAATGGAATTATAACTATATTACCTTACATATACTATAATTATATCATGTTAATGGAAAATAAAACATTAAAATCCTCCCCCTCTCTCCCTTTTATCTTAAAAATTAAATCGTCACTCGTGATGTGTCAATTTACCGACATCATGGGCGATACACTTTCATTTTACTTAAAAACTTTCAAGGATGTTAATAAGACCATTAAATGGTTTAAAAAATATTTTAAAGTGTATTATATAATAATTTTTTATGTTCTGGAAATAAATTATACTCATAATACTAAATCACTACTACAAAAACGGGCAATAACAGCGCTAAAATAGGGCTTTAACAGCGCTAGAAAAGCGCTGTAAAGCTCAGCGCTGATAAAGGGGGGGTCCTTTAACAGCACTTTTTTAGCGCTGTTAAATGTCACCTTTAACAGCGCTAAAAAAGCGCTGTTAAATGTCACCTTTAATGGCGCTAAAAAAGCGCTGTTAAAGGATACCTTTAATGGCGCTAAAAAAGCGCTGTTATATGTTGCCTTTAACAGCGCTTTTTTAGCACTGTTAAATATCTCCTTTAACAGCGCTTTTTTAGCGCTGTTAAATGTCGCCTTTAACAGCGCTAAAAAAGCGCTGTTAAATCCCTGCCTGCTGCTAATAAAAAACCTGCACTAGTACAGCCAGCCGAGCAGACCTGCACAAAAACCAGTATATCAACCACAGACCTGCACAAAAACCAGTATATCAACCACAAGCATGTCATCAACCGATCACAACCCAACCAAACAGTGTTCTTACCATGAGTTAGATACCATCTACCCAGAAAGCAAAACTACCTCATTACATAGTATCACAAAATATTCCTACACAACTCAGAAGATAAATACTAGAACATTCCACTATGCATTGTTTCTCCTTGGATTGCCACTTGGTTTTGACAAATCGTGCAGAGCCCGTGCTCCTTGAATCATTCTGCAATACATAAAAAGGATATCCTAACTCTCCCAACCATCACCCTTAGTAATTATGTATATTAATACAAAAAAGGTAACATATCATAAATTGGGGTACTGTAATGAGACATCAAGATTAACATTCTATATATAGGATCAATGTCTGGTAGGATTGGTTGCGTTGATACATGACTCTACCTGGACCTCAAAAATAGATATATGATCTCACTCCAGGACTTTCAGAGAGACTCCAACTATGTCTAGGACGTCCTGCTGAAGCGATCGTACTACCGTAAGTCGGAAAAGATACCAAAACCATCCTAGGAAGGATCATGGGAGCCAACCCTAATGAAATATGTCCTTGATATAGTGTTCAAAGAGATCAATCATGGTACATAAAATTATGTGTCATTTAAAGGGTCACATGCCTTGTCGCTTTACCCTGGGTAACTCCAATGTTCAGCTGCCTGTGTGAATATACATGTCATATCAATAGGAAATTACATGGCATGTTAAAAAACATATACGTGTTACCCTTTGATCTTGTGTCCTCTTATGCACCCTTGCCCTATGTTAGTACATGACGTCGATCTCGTGTGATTCTTCCTGTGTATCTGTACAAGGGATAAACTGCGTAGCTGGCTCATTAAAGACGTGTAGTGGGATATATTCCATGTAGGAAAGCCATGTAATCCACCCCAGGTTTGACTCGTACACGTCACATATGACCCATGGATCATTGTACTAAAGTGTTAACACAATCCTAAGGCGTTTGGTCGGTTTCCCGTATGTCAGTTGTTGATTTCACTTAAAAATAAATCCATTTTGAACAAAATAGAGGCACTTTGAGTGGTGTCGGCCACACCGGGCCTCGGATTGAGTCGGGGTTGACTCTTACACGTCAAATTTGACCCATGGATCATTGTCCTTAAGTTTCAACAGAATCCAAATGCGTTTGGTCGGTTTGCCGCATGTCAGTTGTTGATTTCACTTAAAAATAAGTCCATTTTGAACAAAAGAGAGGCACTGTGAGTGGTGTCGGCCACACCGGGCCTCGGATTGATGCGATGTTATGTCACACATGAGTCATTGATCATTGTGAAAAAGTATCAACGCAATCAGAAGCCGTTAGATTGATTTGGCGTATGTACGTAAAATATTGTCCATTTTAAACTAAATACATACACTTGGAGTGATACCGGTCTCACCGCGCCTCTGATTGAGGCGGGGTTGACTCGTACACGTCACATTTGACCCATGGATCATTGTCCTTAAGTTTCAATAGAATCCCAATGCGTTTGGTCGGTTTGTCGTATGTCAGTTGTTGATTTCACTTAAAATTAAGTCCATTTTTAACAAAACAGTGACACTGTGAGTGGTGTCGGCCACACCGGGCCTCAGATTGATGCGGTGTTGAATCGTACACGTCACACATGAGTCATTGATTGTTGTGAAAAAGTATCAACGCAATCAGAAGCCGTTAGATCGGTTTGGCGTATGTACGTAAAATATTGTCCATTTTAAACTAAATACATACACTTGGAGTGATACCGGTCACACCGCGCCTCTGATTGAGGCGGGGTTGAATCTTACACGTCACATTTGACCCATGGATAGTTGTCCTTAAGTTTCAATAGAATCCCAATGTGTTTGGTCGGTTTGCCGTATGTCAGTTGTTGATTTCACTTAAAATTAAGTCCATTTTTAACAAAACAGTGACACTGTGAGTGGTGTCGGCCACACCGGGCCTCGGATTGATGCGGTGTTGAATCGTACACGTCACACATGAGTCATTGATCATTGTGAAAAAGTATCAATGCAATCAGAAGCCGTTAGATCAGTTTGGCGTATGTACGTAAAATATTGTCCATTTTAAACTAAATACATACACTTGGAGTGATACCGGTCACACCGCGTCTCGGATTGAGGCGGGGTTGAGTCGTACACGTCACATATAACCCATGAATCGTTGTCCTAAAGTGTCAACACAATCCGAAGGCGTTTGGTCGGTTTCCCGTATGTCAGTTGTTGATTTCTCACTTAAAAATAAGTCCATTTTGAACAAAACAGAGGCACTTGGAGTTGTGTCAGCCACAACAGGCCTCAGATTGAGGCGGGGTTGACTCGTACACGTCACATTTGACGATGAGTATGCATACACGATAGTTGACCTTCTTAGAGAAGGGTTTCTGGAAGAGTATAAAAGACATGAAGCAATGAAGATCATTAGAGTGTTGGAGCAAATGTGGTTGCTACAAACAATGTGGAAATCGGCTTGTGCAAAGCGACCTAAGTTACAACTTGCAAGTATTCTACTCTATTTTTTTCTGGAAGGTTTCAGTTTAAATGCATTTTGGAATGATCATTGCTAGCCATGGTCTTTTAGGTTTTTTTGACAGCCGAGGGGAAAGGGTGGGGTCTGAAGACATTGTAGGATATGTCGAAGGGTGATTTTGTGTGTGAATATGTTGGAGAAATGTTAACTCCCGCAGTTCTGAAAAGAGTCACTATTTGAAAGAAAGTCACAAGTTTAGATACATCTCAAGATGGTCAGTTTAAAGACATTTTGAGGGACACTACTAAAGACATGCTCAGATATGCACTCATCCCCCACTTTTAGATCGTTGTCTACTACAATGATCTTCCAAACAAGATATGCATTAGAACGCTCATGATACATAGAGAAATTCACTGGCCACCTTCGAGAATGATCTGAAGCACAAACCATGACAGCATTATGTTTTTAACTTCAGCACCTCAATTGAGAATGTGACACCTTTCAGGACTTGGCGCCATTGTATGTCGTTTCGTCCACTGAATGGGTCTATCCTTTTATTTAATTTTTTTAACTTCAGTCAAATATTCTAGAAAGATGTCGCGGCAGATCCTTCACCATTTTGTTTTGCTGAACATCTCATTACATTGTTAAAAAAAAGAAGGGTGTCTTGCATGGGCAATACGTTCGTGTATTGAAGATGATGCACTCCCATTTTAATGGACTAGGTTTACTCCCTAATCTCATACATAACATCTCATGAGACAATAGATTTAACCAATGAATTGGAGTCCTATCTGGGTACAACCATCATACGATTTTCATGATTATGTGTTCCACAATAATTAAATCAATCATTAGGCTTAAACAGAATAATTAACCATGTGGGTTCGAATAAATGGGAGTGCATCATCTTCAATACAAGAACGTATTGCCCATGCAAGACACCCTGCTTTTTTTTAACAATGTAATGAGATGTTCAGCAAAAAAAAATGGTGAAGGATCTGCCGCGACATCTTTCTAGAATATTTGACTGAAGTTAAAAAAATTAAATAAAAGGATAGACCCATTCAGTGGACGAAACGACATACAATGGCGCCAAGTCCTGAAAGGTGTCACATTCTCAATTGAGGTGCTGAAGTTAAAAACATAATGCTGTCATGGTTTGTGCTTCAGATCATTCTCGAAGGTGGCCAGTGAATTTCTCTATGTATCATGAGTCATTGATCATTGTGAAAAAGTATCAATGCAATCAGAAGCCGTTAGATCGGTTTGGCGTATGTACGTAAAATATTGTCCATTTTAAACTAAATACATACACTTGGAGTGATACCGGTCACACCGCGCCTCTGATTGAGGCGGGGTTGAATCTTACACGTCACATTTGACCCATGGATAGTTGTCCTTAAGTTTCAATAGAATCCCAATGTGTTTGGTCGGTTTGCCGTATGTCAGTTGTTGATTTCACTTAAAATTAAGTCCATTTTTAACAAAACAGTGACACTGTGAGTGGTGTCGGCCACACCGGGCCTCGGATTGATGCGGTGTTGAATCGTACACGTCACACAGGAGTCATTGATCATTGTGAAAAAGTATCAACGCAATCAGAAGCCGTTAGATCAGTTTGGCGTATGTACGTAAAATATTGTCCATTTTAAACTAAATACATACACTTGGAGTGATACCGGTCACACACAAAATCACCCTTCGACATATCCTACAATGTCTTCAGACCCCACCCTTTCCCCTCGGCTATCAAAATCACCCTTCGACTATCTGGTTATGATTTTTGACAGCCGAGGGGAAAGGGTGGGGTCTCAATCCGAGGCGCGGTGTGACCGGTATCACTCCAAGTGTATGTATTTAGTTTAAAATGGACAATATTTTACGTACATATGCCAAATCGATCTAACGGCTTCTGATTGCGTTGATACTTTTTCACAATGATCAATGACTCATGTGTGACGTGTACGATTCAACACCGCATCAATCCGAGGCCCGGTGTGGCCGACACCACTCACAGTGTCACTGTTTTGTTAAAAATGGACTTAATTTTAAGTGAAATCAACAACTGACCATCTCGAGATGTATCTAAATTTGTGAATTTCTTTTAAATAGTGACTCTTTTCAGAACTGCGTGATATGAAGGTATTTTGGAGATTTTACTGGTTCATGCATGATATGAAGGTATTTTGGAGATTTTACTGGTTTTTTTGTCCAAAGGCCAAAGAAATGTGGTCCATCATTCTTGCATGTTACTCGTACACGTCACCAAGGACCCGTGGATCCTTCTCCTAAAGGATGAAGGCAATCCGGATGCGTCTGGTCAGATTTACGTAGGTCAGTTGTTGTTTCCAATTAAAGTGGTGTCCATTTTAAACAAGAGAGCGACCCTTTGGGTGGTAGCGGTCACACCGTGCCTCGGATTGAGGCGGGGTTGACTCGTACACGTCACCAAGGACCCGTGGATCCTTCTCCCAAAGGATGAAGGCAATCCAGATGCGTCTGGTCGGATTTCCGTAGGTCAGTTGTTGTTTTCAATTAAAGTGGTGTCCATTTTAAACAAGAGAGCGACCATTTTAGTGGTTCAACATTCTTGCATGTTGCTGGTGCATATCATCTGTTAAAATGGAAAAATGACTCATTAGAGAAAGAATGTTTTATTTAATAACAATTACAATTTTGCTACGAACATTTACATACAACAATATTTTATCTTTTGATCCCCTTAACCCCTCTCAAAAATGACCACCAATTGTACATGTCCCCAAGTCAGATCATCATTGTATTTGTGTACAATCTGTCATCAGGTATGCGGCCCACTCGTTTCTGTACACATCTATATCGTCTTGTGAGTATGAGGCTTTTCGGGAGTCATAGTAGTACTGCAAAATAAAAAAATAAAGAATTAATAAATAACTTAAACGAACTAGTAATTGTTTTTGAAAATACCTCTTTAGGGATGCTAGTTTGCTGATGAAAAACGATCTCTTTCATAAATTTACAAACATAATAACCGCAATCATTATCGTTTGTTTGTTTTGGACACTGCAAAAAAATTGATCATTAGGAGAATAAATAACTTGTGTTGAGGTGTGTTTGGATAGTGAAATTTTATTATATATACCCTGATATTTGTCCAGACGTAGTACTTGCTCGGCTCCTTATGCTTAGCCCCTGTCCTCATACCATGATTTAGACGATATTGGTACACCGCCCTATCATAACAGAATCCTCAGTAAAAGATAATATATATTATATAAATTGATGTTTAGACCTAAAACGTAAGATGTAGTGTCTTACAGATTCACAAACTCCATCATGTATGGTCGGTTTGATGGATATCCTAGCTTTGAATCCAGAAAGTAAATCTTCGGAGTATCCAAGTTCACCGCAATTAGCAACCAATGTTGCCTAAAAACACAAAAAGGAATAAGTAATAAAAAAAGTGAAAATATAATTGATATGCTTTAATCGTAGAGTATTACCCCTGCATGGTTGGTATTAGGAAAAGTCTGTCATCTGTAATCTTGCGTTCAAATGTTTTCAGCAAGTCCTTAACTATTGCATCCCTTTTTGATGACTCTATTTTTGTTTGGTGTGTTGATGTGATATGAGGACTAACCAGTCCAAATCTTGGCTCATGGGAAAATCCCTTCAACTGTTTTTCATAAATGCGTCTGTCAACAATATAAAATGCATTTAGTCATAATTTGCACATTAGATCAGCTTTTAGAAAATCAATTCATGGAAACATACCTCATATATACATTTACAACAGTGACGCCTAACCAACCGTTTTCAAGGATTTCATTTACATTTTCAGCAGCAACGAAATCTTGACTTTCCTCTCCGTATATATTATCTTCGAAAATCACTATATGACTATTACCATCTTTTAGCTTCGTATCCACATGAGTCTTCAATGCTAGTAAATGTGGAAAGAGAACAGGTGGTGTTATTGTGCTTTCAGTAGCTCCTTGGGATCGATTGGTCGATCCTTTAGATGGTTTCGAGCCGATGTTAGTCACCCCCTTTCCTTTCTCGGTCTATAACAACAATCATTGATTCAGACACTCTTTTCATTAATTGTTAAGGGTTTAGCTTGAAAATAAAAGGAAATAAATACCTCTTTGTCTGCATGTACTCTTACAAGTTCTGCCGGCCATGCAATGAATGTCCCAATAGCCTTTTCAACCGTATGAATATCATCGTCATCAAGTGGAATAGGTAGCATTGCATTTGGCTCATGAGCTACAGTAATCGTCACTTTCAGATGATCTTTTGAAAGTGGTCTATTATGCAGTGTGGCATCTGGGATATTGAACACTGTAGCCCTCGCTACAAGGTGATAGGTGGGTGTTGACAGATATAAATCACAATCATTATCACCCTGTAGAAGATCAGTACAGATAAATTATCAGTGTTTGTCTGATTCATATTTAATGGGAACCGTTATTAGAATATTGATTACCACGGCTAAGACATTTTTTTTAGGTGAATGGCTCGCCTCAAAGCTGGTGGGGGGTGGGGCAGGATGTTCATGCGGTGGTTCTTCCTGAGTTGTGTCCTCCCTTTGCTTCCCACCCATAAAAGTTACTAGCAACTCTCCCTGCCATTGCAATTTTTCTTCAAGGGTTGCTATTTTTTCGCTCATTTGTTCCAATTTTTTCTCTGTATCATCTATTTTTTTCTTCTTCTCAAAATATACTCGGGGTGTCACCCCAAACCCTGCACCTCTGACACGACCGTATTTTTCCGGCTGCTTCAAAGCCGTCGATAATAGGTCTGTATCAGCTACAGGAGTAGCTGATTCCTGTGACTGTCAGATATAGGAAAAAAACTAATTATTTTTATGTAATAGCAATTTTAAACAAATCTTTTTATCATCGTGTCATACTTACACATATTTCCCACACTTTTT
This sequence comes from Viscum album, assembly GCA_963277665.1. Classification (NCBI taxonomy): domain Eukaryota; kingdom Viridiplantae; phylum Streptophyta; class Magnoliopsida; order Santalales; family Viscaceae; genus Viscum; species Viscum album. The sequence goes on along the minus strand of OY728148.1, from coordinate 877,391,532 downwards.
GTGTGTTCTCATCTATTAACTTCCCTTCTTTGTTCACACGTGCCTCCTTCCATAGCACATGACGTGGGATAGAAGTGCATTTGGTTTTAGATTCATCAATCTACATATAAACATAGAAAGATAATTATGATGTTGTTTATTGGCACCTAACAATATTACTGTAAATTTACAATACGTACCATTTTCTTTTCTAATGAAGCGTACCCCATCCTTGCTTTACGATAGGGGTATGTTGGATTTGATGCACGTTCCTTATTTTCAGTACAGAGTTTCTGTTTCATAAATGAAATATTGACAATCAAAGTGATGAATACAGGTATCCTCAAACAACGTATTATCACTCACAATGTACCTGAAACTTCTCATCCCCACGACGGCCAATAAATGCATCCCATGCTTCTTGGGATATCAGGTGCGCATAGACAATGGGTGGGTGCGGGTTTATTTTACCTTTAGAATCTTTCAGGTGACATCTTGTTAAAATAGTACGAAAACCTCGATGAATCTTTCCTGCAAGCCTTAGTACATAATCCTTGTGTGAGTCGTCTACTATAAATGTACTCTGCAAGAGATTGAGAAGAGTAAGACACTGTTTCATCATTTTATTTGCTAGTTAATTAAAAAAATAAATTCATAATGTTACCGTAATTTCTTCCCAGATCACAGCCTTCAACCCGGACACAACATGGTGCCATGAATCTACGTCAATCGGCACGCGTTGCCGAGTGACAACTCCAATGTAACTGCTAAACATAGCCTTGTTGGGATTCACATGTTGGCCTCGTGCATTCCATCCGACTTCAAATTTGATGCCTTTGCTTTTCGCCTTAAGAATTTTGGCTAACACTGTCAAACTACGACGCACCTGTGATTTCTGCGACTTCGGTCCTTCATTCCCGACCATTTCATCGATATCAACATCATCTATATGTTCATCTACTATGATATCAACGGCATGTGCTGATGGTTGTTGGACCTCAACACTAAGAGAAGGAGCCGCAACAGCAAGAGCAGCAGCAGGAGCAGCAGTAGGAGCAGCAGGAGCAGCAGCAGGAGCCGCATCAGGAGCACCAGGAGCCACAGCAGGAGGAGGAGTATGAGTCACAACAGTAGGAGCAGCAGGAGCCGCATCAGGAGCAACAGTAGCAGCAGAATGAGCTGCAGGAGCAGCAGGAGCAGCAGCAGCCGCAGCAGCAGCTGCTTGAGAGACTTGTTCAGTCTCAAGGTTAGGAGCACCAGAATGTGCAGAAGTCATTATCTGCAAAAGTGGTTGAACAGTTCATTCAAATTACATAAATTCTGTAATGATAAGATAATAACATGAGATAACAAGATCTATATTACAAACAAAATATAACCTGTTTACTGAACTCTCTTTCTTTTTTTCAAAGGTTGAAGAGATTTGACACCTCTATCGACAATCCAAATCCCTTCATTGTGGTCTCCTCTAACATACAAAACATCATCTGCATTGGGACCGCTCTGAATTGATTGTGACGTACCACTAAAAGGATCGTCCTCAACTGAATTTTCATCGGAACCCTCAATAGTTTTGGACGATAACAGAACAATCGACCACTTTCGGTTTGCGGGATCTGGAACATAAAAAACTTGTACCGCTTGTGATGCCATTATAAACTGTTCGTCTTTGTACCCTTCTTTACTAAAATCAACTTTCACAAATCCCCATTCATCTATTTTAACACCACTATTGTTATCAATCCATTTGCATTGAAAAATCGGCAATTGAAATGTCGTATAATCCAACTCCCATATTAGTTTGATAATGCCAAAGTATGACATATTTGCATAAATTGGATTTATATCCTTACTACCAGAAACATGCATCGCTTCAGCCACTAGTGTAACTCCACTATTTTGCATGGTACTCTCTTCATCATGTTCATCCGTATAGAATGTATAACCATTAATTACATACCCACTGTAAGATAATACATACACACTTGGTCCAGCGGCTAGCCATCGAAGTCGTTCTGAAATTGAATTCGGATTTTCATCCAACTGCTTAAAAATATGGTCCTGAAACCATCCTATAAACTGGTGATTATGTGTATCTGCTAACCATTTTTCAGCCCTCGATGGATTCAACTGCCTAAGAATTTCTTTGTGAGTTTCAATATATGGAGCAACCTCCCAACTGTTATGCAAAACATAAAGATGAGCCTGCTCCCGATCTGTAATACTGATTGTTACAACTTCTCTTCCAGAAATTCCCTCACCCTCAATGCGTCCAGTGTGACGAGATTTCGGGAGACCAATGCTTTCCACATCAGATAGGTATTCAATACAAAATTCAATGGCTTCCTCAATAATATATCGCTCCACTATACAACCCTCTGGCCGACTTCGATTTTTGACATATCCTTTCAAAATCTTCATATACCGTTCAACAGGATACATCCATCTATAGTGCACAGGACCACAAAGTCGAATCTCTCTCACCAAGTGAATCATCAAATGAACCATCATATCAAAGAATGTTGGCGGGAAGAACATTTCTAATTCACATAATATGATGACAATTTCTTTTTCCATAGCTGGCAATTTCCCCGGGTCTAAAACTTTGCTACATATAGCTTTGAAAAAGAAACAAAGTTTGGTTAACGTATGACGAACATTCTTGGGTAAAATGCAACGTAAAGCTATAGGAATTAGATCTTGCATCAAAACATGGCAATCATGTGATTTCAAACCTTTTAACTTCAAATCATTCATTGACACAATGTTCTTGATATTTGATGAGTACCCCTCTGGAACCTTTACATCATTAAAGAAGTTGAAAAACTGATATCTCTCTGCCCTAGAAAGAGTATAAGCAGCAGGAGGAAGAAACATTCGATTTTCACCTTTCACGGGAGCCAACTCTTCTCGTATTCCCATGTCAACCATGTCCAACCTTGCCTTAATTCCATCTTTTGTTTTGCCAGGGGCATTTAGCAACGTTCCAATAACACTATCACATACATTTTTTTCCACATGCATCACATCAAGAAAATGTCTGACGTACAAACAATTCCAGTATGGTAATTCAAAAAAAACTGATCTCTTTTTCCAACCGATTTTCGTAAGGTTTTTCGAAAATGGTTTACCAAAAACAGTGTTCATATCTTTTACTTTCTCAAACAGCTGATCACCTGTTAGTGGAGACGGTGTTGTGCGTTTTTCTGAACTTCCATTGAATGATGTCGTCCAAGATCGGTACTTATGCCGACGAGGTAGAAATCTACGATGTCCTAGAAACACAGATTTCGATGAATGTTTCAACCTAATTGATTCTGTATCTTCTTCGCACACGGGACACCCTTGAGTTCCTTTAATGCTATAGCCTGACAAATTTCCATAAGCAGGGAAATCATTTATTGTCCCATACAACATCGCTCTCAACGTGAAGTATTCACTTTTATAAGCATCATACAACATTACACCTGAGTCCCACAATAACTTCAAATCCTCGATCAAAGGAGTCAGATAAACATCAATATCGTTACCTGGTTGTTTTGGTCCTGATATAAGCATAGATAACATGATGAATTTTCGCTTCATGCATAACCAGGGTGGCAAGTTATAATTTAGCAACATAACAGGCCATGTACTATGAGTGCTGCTTTGAAAACCAAAAGGATTCACTCCATCTGTAGATAACGCAAGACGAAGGTTTCTCGGCTCTTTTCCAAATTCAGGATACTCATGATCAATTTTCTTCCATTGAGGAGAGTCGGCCGGATGACGTAATAACCCATCTTTATTTCTTTTATCTGCATGCCACGACAATTGTCTTGCAGTTTCTTTACTTCCATATAAACGCCTAAACCTTGGAATGATTGGAAAGTACCATACAACTTTCGTAGGATTGGATTTATCTTTCTTGTATCGAGAAGCACCACACTTTGGGCATTCTGTAAGTGATTTGTTCTCCTTTCGAAACAATATACAGTCTTTCGGGCAGGCATGTATTCTTTCAGAAATCATTCCCATCGAGCGTAGCATTCGTCTAGCTTCATACGTCCGGCTTGGGAGCTCATTATCTTCCGGAAGCATGTCATTCAAGAGAGCAAGTAGTTCCGTAAAACTGACATCACTCCATCCATTGCCTGCTTTCAATTTATACAACTTCAGTACAGCTGACAATGTTGTATACTTAGTGCAAGCAGCATACAATGGCGTCTTTGCACAACTCTTTAACTTCTCAAACAATTTTGGGCAATCACGGGGTTCATCTTGAATTGTCTTTGTCATTTCCTCAATACGATCTTCATCATCATTGACATCTGTAATCACATCCTCCATACGGTCTTCTTCATTATCTATATTTGTATTCATATCTGACGATCCATAAAACGCAGTTTTATCCCAGCCAGTAGCTACATTCTCTTTTTCTCCGTGTTTATTCCAACATTTATAACTCCGATCTATTCCGTGACATATCAAATGTTCTTCCAACTCCTCTGGAGTAAGTAGTCTAGAATAACAACAACGTAAACACGGACAAAGGATTTGAGAAGGATCCTTTGTGTGATCCTTTGCAAACTTGATGAACTCTTTCACTCCGTTCTCGTACTCTATTGTTAAACGATTAGAATCCATCCAATATTTATTCATCTTCATCCTATTTGAATCTCAAATATTAGTATTTATGGTTCAAGTACACAAAAGAAGACTTCCAAATACAGTAGAAGGGAACCACTTCCTTGGAAGGAGATCAAGTAGTCTAACCTATAATCAAGATTCATAAAAAAGAATATTAGATTCACTAAAAAGATGATTATCTATCACTCTATTAGGAGAAAAAGATACGTATGCACCTAATGTGACATCAAACATGGTTTTACACACTTTGGGATAAACATGTGTTCATGTTCAGAAACGATTATAAATAATAGGATACCCCCTTAATTTAGTATCTCAACTTTTATAGAAAATATGAGGCTTTGAATCGCGTAGAATTGCATTCAATAGGAGTTTGTAAAGAGAGTTGCGTGCATGGTAAAAAGTTGCGTGCATCGACTTATTCTTATCGATTCGAGAATCCCTGGTGTCATAGTCTACACCTTTCTCCACCTTCATGTCCAGCGCATGTCAAATTATCTTAGACTGATTTTCCATTAAGTTACTCAGGATTTTCAAGGAATCAGTCCCCACAATATGACACTAAAAAGTTCTACCATAGTTCTAATTGCATGATTCTAAAATGCATGATTTCAAGTACTATAGTTGGTTTGATTCTATAGTAATGCCTAAGTCATTATGTTCTAGTCCAGACACCCCAAAAACTAAACATTCCCCCTCCCTTTGTGTGGGTTAGACCCATGCATGTAGTTTTAACTTAAAATATCTATGTACAGCTTGATTCTTTCCATCACAAGAAACATGGTGATACATAAACATCATATTTAGGGTCTATTCATGAGACATAAATTTCCCCATTGTCACTATGTCGGAGCCAAAAAGGTCTCTTCCTTTCAAAAACCATACACTATGCACAAAAAGGTCTTAATCCTCATATCCTTCCATGGCCATCGGAAATGAGCGGTCATCGTCCTAAGGTCACCTTTATTTGACTAATCACAATATGCACTGGTGGATCTGCATATGTTTCCCACTAAAAAGGCATGTCAACCAAAGACAATTTCGTCCTCAATAATGGATTTTACTACCATCAAACACCCTATGACATTTAAGTACCATATCAATCCTTGGATTCATGAACCCCTGGGTTAAAATTTACATCTACCACCCCCCCCCTCATGCATGATTATGGTAGAACATTCTTGGTTATACTATAGTGAAAAGGGTGAATCATTTCCCCTCCTTATCAGAACAAAATGGAAACCTGCACAAAGGTCCTGGTTTTAGGACATTAAACTACACCATGCCTCAACTCTCCATTACATAAGACAAATTCTAGTAGGTTTTATACATTCCATAACAACTTGAAGGGATTCCATGAATGTTTGAAACAAATAAATAAAACTAGAATAGAATTCATACCCTTAGTTGGTCGAGGGTGTTGCGGGTTGCGGAAGGCGGCAGCGGAGGGCGACCGAGGGCGGCCGAGTGAGGCGGAGGGCGACGGAGGCGGCGGAGAGCGGCCGAGGGCGGCGGAGGGCGGCCGAGGGCGGCAGAGAACGGCGGCCGAGGGCGTTGCGGGCAGCCGAGGGCGGCAGGCGGTGGAGGTCGGCCGAGGGTGTTGCGGGCGGCGGAGGACGGCGACTGTACCGAGGGCGGCAAGCTCCGGCGAAGCGAACACAGCAGCGGTATTCGGGAGAAGAGTAGCAGGGTTACGGTTCCGCGAGAGCTTTAGCTGCGATAAAACGAGGGCACTGTGCGACCGACTTTATAAAAAAGTCGACTAAGGTTTTATCAGCGCTAAAAAAGCGCTGATAAAGGCTACCTTTATCAGCGCTAAAATTATAGCGCTGATAAAATCTAGCTTTATCAGCGCTTTTCTAGCGCTGATAATATTATGATTTATCAGCGCTAGAAAAGCGCTGATAAATATTCCCCGTATCAGTGCTACAATTATAGCGCTGATACCGGGTCTCTTTATCAGCGCTTTTTTAGCGCTGATAAAGATAATTTTTATCAGCGCTTTTTGAGCGCTGATAAAGGATACCCTATATCAGCGCTGAAATTTGAGCGCTGATAGAGGTGTTCTGTATCAGCGCTTTTTTAGCGCTTATATAGGAAACCTTTATCAGCGCTCAAAAAGCACTGATAAAGACCAACTGTATCAGCGCTAATATTTTAGCGCTGATACAGATCATATTTATCAGCGCTTTTCTAGCGCTGATAAATATTTATATTATCAGCGCTAAGAAAGCGCTGATAAAAATTAGATTTTTCAGCGCTGTAATATTAGCGCTGATATAGGGTATCCTTTATCAGCGTTTTTGCTTAGCGCTGTTATAAGGGCGCGCTTCCCTTGCCCGTTTTTGTAGTAGTGAATGATAAAATAAAACGAGTTCATTGTGTTTGAAAAACTGCCAAAATTAACCTAAAACGATCATTATTAACATTTATCTAATGAATCATCCTCATGGTATTTAACCAGATACTTTTAAGATCATTTAATATACATAAGTATCATTAATAACATATAATAAAAATTCTATATGTTCATCCTCATTTTAAATAAACTTCCATTCATGTATACAAACAAACCGATCATGAAAACCATGAAAACGAACACTCCAGAACGACAAAATTAAACTCTATAACTCATCCAAAAGACCATAAAAGAACTTAATAAAACAATAATGAATAATATTATTTTATAAAATGTTCTATAATTGTTAATTAATGAATCTAATGTGATTATATAGGACATTATAGTGAAGAAAACATTCAGACACAAGGTTAGGGGAATTCTCATACCCAACTCTCTTTCTTGGGGTTTTCACTATTTCACCCCATTTTCAGTATGGAAATTACTTAAATATAATTTCTTCCTCATTATATTACCTTTTATGTGATATACATGTTTTCTAATTGAGATTATAATAATCACAATGTTTTCCAAAAGAACTCTTCTTTTAAAAAAACATACTTCTCAAGATTGTTTCTTCTTCACTCAAAGTTGATGGTTCTTATATCAAGTATGTTATTCCATATTTCATTTGGGAACCAAAATTGTGTGAATGTTTTATTTATGAAATGAAACCCATTCCTTTCCATGGGTTATTTTATGTCCAATATTGATATATGTTCTATGTGGCGTGTATGATAATGTAAATGTTATGATGTGATGTGTGCACCCTGAATTATATAGCGCAAAGTAAATGAGAAGATATGATGGGTGCACTCAGAATTATATAGCACTATAATGCATTGGGTAATATGATTTATCTCATGAGAAATGTGAAATATACATGAACATGATGCTATATTTTTTCAAAACTATGTGTGGTAGTTGACCACTAAGACATGATGTTTCATTTTTATGCATTGCCACATTCCATGCCTTTATATAATGCTTCCTCTCATGATGATGATGTTATGATTATGATCAAACCATGTCATATTGTTTCATGATATTATCTATCCTCTTACTTGTATTTTTATCTCACCCCTTTTTGATGTATATCCTCACGTGACTACATGTACTAAGGAGAACATAAGGGAAAATAAGAATCTAAAGAAGAAGGAATTAAATAAATGTTTATGTTTTATGTTGTAAAAGTTATGTATTGTCCTAGTTTTTCAAAGTCACTAAAACATTAGTTCCTTGTTGTGTAATGTTTTATGTGGTTTATCATTAAAATGATGTAATAGTAATTTAAGAAAAATTAGATTTGCTATAGTCGATATTAGAGGACAGTTTAGTTAATTTGGGAATTAGGATTAGAGAGCCTTAGTGAAACCCCTAGTATAGGACTAAGTATATGTAAGAACACAAGAATATTTTCTAAACATAGGGATCCCATAATATATGAATTTAGAGTTAATTTTACAAAGGTATAGATTATTGATGACTTGTTGACTTATGTTTTGGTCTAACATTTTCTATTTTAGAAAATGATGGGAACCAGGAGAAACCAGGCCAACAACCCATACGAGGGACAATGTAATGATTTCCTGAATGAAATACCCAATGACTTGGGAGGTGGAGTTTAAAATTTTATGGTGATGCTTACCCATCTATATCAGGTTATGAACAATAACCAGAATAATGTGGAATTTCCTCCTTCACCAAAGAGGGAACAACTGGCTATCAAGTGTTTTATACGGCAACAACCACCAAAATTTAGTGGATATTATGATCCACAAGTTGAAGAATAATGGGTCAAATCTATAGAGAGTATATTTTCTGTGCTTCACTGTTTTGAGATGAAGAAGGTGAATCTGGTTGTTTATCATCTAGATGAAGAGGCTGACTAATGGTGGGTGTTTATTAAGAACACCAAGCCAAGGGATGAAATTGAAGAGATGGAGTGTGAATAATTTAAGATAATGTTTATTAATAAGTTATTACCTCAAAATATTTATACAAATATGGAGATATAATTCATAGAGCTAAATAAAAAGGAAGGTGAATCTATCATGGCTTATGAAGAAAATTTCACAAGGCTTTCAAGATATACTTTGGGTTTTGTTATCAAAAATGATAGCAAAGTTTATAGATTCTTTAGTGGTTTAAAATGACACCTTTGAAAGGATATTGAAATTTGAGACTTTGGGAGTTATGAATAAGTTGTTCAATGTTCTATTAAAGTGGAGATGGAGTTTGGAGAATGGTCCCATGGCTATGGTGATAAGAAATGAGAGAAAGAGTTTCATTCCATAGGATCTAATAAGAAAGGTGGAAAGAAAACTCAACCACCCATATGTCAAAAATGTGGGAAGAAGCATCATGGGAATTACCATAAAGGGATGGGGAAATGCTTCAAGTGTAGGATAGAGGGACACCAAGCTCATGAATTTCCAAAAGACATGAGGAAGTAGGAAAATGTGGTGGAGGAAAGGAGGGAACCACCCATGGTTCAATGTTACAACTATAGGGAGCAAGGTCACTATAAAAGCCAGTGCACTAAAACTCAAGTCCTTAAGGGAAATCATCATTAACATCCATCAAAGCCAAAGGAGAAAGGAAAGGCTTATTCCATAACTACTGTTTAAGTAGAGAAAAAAAATGAAGTCATACAAGGTACACTTTCTATTCACTCGTGAATGGAAAATTCTTATTTTATTATAGTTATACACATTAATTTATATCTAAAAAGTTTTCTAGAACTATTGAATCAAAGCCCTGAAAACTTGAAGTTGAGATATCTATAAAAACACTAAGTGGTTCAATCATTTCAACCCAAGTGTTGGAATATTCTCCTATTGGCATATATTTGAATATTCTTCTAGAAAATATCATGATACTTCCCTTGGTGGAGTTTGACACTATACTGGGAATGGATTGGATCTTGTTATATAGATCACACATCAACTGTCAAGAAAAGGAAATATATTTTCATATTCCAAACCATCCCATCCTCCTCTACAAATGCAAGGAATATCATTAATCTCCTTTGAAAAACCATTTAACGGTGTGGGTGTTTATTCCCTCTGAAGAAGCATACCTCACTTAAATGGTTGATTCAAAGGAAGGTATCAGCCTAGGGGAAATGACCATTGTGAGGAAATACAATGATGTATTTCTTGAAGAGTTACTCAGACTACCCCTGAATCCTGAGGTAGAGTTATCAATAAAACTCATACATGGAGCTACTCCCATCTAAAAGTGTCCCTATAGGATGGATCTTATCGAACTAGAGGAGTTACAAAAAAATATTCAATAGAACTTGGGAAAATGGTTCATACGCCCTAGTGAATCACCTTGGGGTGTGCTAGTTCTCTTTGTTAAGAAGAAGGATAGATCTATGTAGTTGTTTATCTATTATCAGGAACTCAACAAGATCACCATAAAGAATTAGTATCCTCTTCCAATGATTGAAGGATTGTTTTATCAGTTGAGAGGAGATACGTACTTCTAAAAGATGGATATTCATTATGGATATCATATACTAAAGGTGAAGAAAGAAGATATTTAGAAAACTTCCTTCCGTATAAGGTATGGGCACTATGAATTTCGGGTGATACCCTTCTAACTTACTAATTCACCTATGATATTCATGGATTTTATGAATATAGTCTTTAGGAATTACCTAGAAAAATTTGTGGTAGTGTTTATTGATGAAATTCTAATCTACTCTAAGAGTATGAAGGAACATGAAGAACATATAAGTATTGTGTTGGTGATATTGAGGAAGGAGAAGCTGTGAACCAATTTCAACAAGTGTGATTTTTGGATACAAAAATTCACATTCTTGGGACATGTGATCACAAGTGAGGTGATTTATGTGTACCCTTCAAAAACAAAGGCTATTGAGGAATGGTCCAAACCATCTAGTGCCACAGAAATCCACAATTTTCTCAGATTAGATGGGTATTATCGGCATTTTGTGAGAAATTTATCATGATTGTAAAGCCCGCTAACTAAGTTAACAAGGAAAGGGGTAAAGTATGTCTGGATGAAATAATGTGAGGAAAGCTTCATTGAGTTAAAGAGAAGGATGATCAGTGAAACTGTACTCACATTACTAAAAAGTAGAGAAAGTTTTGTGATATACAATGATTCTTAAAAGAAAGGATTGAGCTGTATACTCATGAAAAATGATAATGTGATATCCTATGCCTCATGACAGTTGAATATCCTTGAGAAGAACTACTCTATGCATGTTTTAGAGCTAGAAGCTCTGATTTTTGCCTTGAAAATATAGTGTCACTACCTCTATGGTGAGAAGTGTTACATATATACCGATCACATGAGCCTAAAGTATATATTCACAAAAAAGGAGCTTAACATGCATCAAAGGAGATGGTTAGAACTAATTGAAGAATACAATTTCTCTATTCACTATCATCCTAGAAAGGTGAAAATGGTAGTTGATGATCTTAGAAGAAAAGAACCTGCTACTATATCCATGTTGTGGATTGAGAAAGACCATATCTTCATGGATATAAAAATGATGTATTTAGAAATAATAATGGAAAGGAATAAATACTAAATATCCCAAATGATTTCCTAGACATCTATCTAAGAGAAGATTAAGGAGGAACAAAGGGATGATCCAAAGTTACAAAAGAGGGTGAATACAGTACATGAAGGAAATCTACAAGAGTTTTATATTGATGATGATGGCATGATTCAATTTGGAATAAGGATTTGTGTGATTTTATCACCTAAGATAAATAAGGAACTATTGTACAATGAACATAGCTAAAATTTCTCTATCCATATCAAGAGTACCAAGATGTACCATGATCTCAGAGAACACTTTTTGTGGGACAACATGAAGAAGAGAGATTGTGGAATATATCTCAAGGTGTTTGATATGCCAGCAATTTAAAGCAGAGTGACAGAATTCCAAAGAGATGATGCAACAATTGCCTATACCCATGTGGAAATGGGAGAATGTCACTATGTACTTTGTCACGGGTCTCCTAAAGACCTCCAAATGAAATAATGTGATATGAGTTGTGGTGGGCCGACTTAATAATATTTCCCACTTTATCTATATTTGGGAAGATCTGTCACTTGAACAACTTGAATAGATATATGTGATGGAAGTGGTGAGACTGCATGGGGTTCCACTTTCAATTGTCTCTGATCATGATCCTAGGTTTGCATCGAAATTCTGGAGGAGTCTTCAAGATGCCTTGAGTACTTAATTGAATTTCAGCACAACCTATCACTCCCAAACTAATGGCCAATCTCAAAGGAATATTAAAATGCTTGAAGATATGATAAGAGCTTGCTCTTTAGAATTAAAATGTGGATGTGATCAACATCTCCCATTGGTTGAGTTCTCATATAACAATAGCTACCACTCAAGTTTTCATATGGATCCATATGAAGATATATATAAAAAGTGATGTATAACTCCAACCTATTAGGATGAAGTTGAAAAAACAAAGCTACTTGGACCTGATCTTGTGCAAGAGATGATAAAAAAGGTTCAATACATCCAACAACATATCAAAGCTACTCAGAGTTGGAAAAAGAGCTACGCTGACAACCATCACAAGGACTTGGAATTTGATGTTGGAGATAAAGTTCCCCTTTGAATATCACCATGGAAAAGAGTCATGCGGTTTGGAAAGAAAGATTTGCTAATCCCAAGGTACATTGGACCCTTTTAGATCCTTGATTGCAAAGGATTCATGGACTATCAGATTGCACTTACGCTAAATATGGATGAAGTTCATGATGTGTTCCACATATCAGTCCTATGTAAAAACATATCAGATCCCTCACATGTACTGAAATCAGAGGCAATATAGCTGGAAGATGATCTCTCTTATGAGGAGAAGCCAATAAAGATTCTGGATAGGAGAGATAAGGTTCTATTCAATAAGAAAACCTACCTTTTAAATGTGTTATGAAGGAACCATAAGTATGAAGAAGCTACTTGGGAACCAGAGGAGGCGATGAAGGAGAAGTACCCTCACTTGTTTATGTAAAACAAAATTTCCAGAGTGAAATTTCAAAATGGGGGAAGAATGTAAAGACCCAAACATTTATCAATGGAATTTATCCCTTCTTATAGTAATGTCACATAGTATAAATCACACAAAATTACTTAGATACCAAAGTAAAAACTTTATATATTAAGAATTAATGAAATAATAAGTATTTATAGAAGTTAAGGAACCAATACTAATGAAATAGTGACTTGACCTTAGGAATAGTAATATGTCCCTTATGAATAGTAAACCAGACAAATAATAGCAGACTCACCCATGAAAGTATAAATAAAATTTTGGAATCTTATAAGTGAAAATATGATATAATTATATCATAGTATAAGTAATTAAATATTTTTTAAAAATATTAATTAAGTGTTGGTATTTTTATAAGTCATAAATATTTAATTAAACTTTTATGATTAATTTAATAATTTAAAAAAAATTATTTTCATAAAATTTATTCAAAAATTAATATTTATATTTCTTATTATTTTAAGATAATTTTATGACACCTTAAGTAAATTTTCAAAGTGTTACAAAATAAGTTATAAATTTAAAATCTATATTTTACAAGTAAATGATGATTTTATTACAAATTAAATTAATCATATTTAGAAAATTATTTTCATAAAATGGAGTTCCTTTTTTAATTATACATGTTGAATAATTTTTAGGGTTAATTTTTTAGATTTTTCTGAAATACATGAATTTTTTGTGAATAGTAAAATTCAATAATTTCAAATAAATGCTAAAAACATGAATTATTGAGTCATGCTTGAGTCATGGATGATGTAAGTGACTGTTGTTTTGAACTCATATGCACTAATTACTGTATTTAGTCTTAATAATCCTCTATATTTCTTGTCTTTATAAAATTAATAAACTAATAATTAAAATAATAAGAAAACACATCTATCCTCCACTATAAATACCACCCCTCAAACCCTCTTCTACTCACACATTTAAATCTTGGAGACTTGAATAAATTCTACTAAATACTCTTAAATATACCCTAAAACACATACAATATATATTGGTCTCATAAAAAGACCAAGCCTAGGTGCCTTTAGGAGGATCTCAAGAGGATAATTCAAGAGGTAAATCATCTTTCTTTTTCTTTTAATTTCATTTAAATTTAAATTTATTTTATTATTATCTCCTAAAATAAATTCATAAAATGGAATGAAAACTCCTTTAAAATACATATACTGTAATTATATAATGTTAATGGAATATCCAACATTAAAATCCCCCTCTATTTTATCTTAAAAATGAAATCATCGCATGTGATGTGTCAATTTACCGACATCGTGGGCGATGCACTTTCATTTTCCTTAAACACCATCAGGGATGTTAATAAGAACATTAAATGGTTTAAAATAGATTTTAAAGTGTATTATATAAACCTTTTAATGTTATATAAATAACTTATACTCATAATCCTAAATGATAAAACAAAATGAGTTCGTTGCGTTCAAAAAAATGCCAAAATTAACCTAAAATGATCATCATTAACATTTATCTAATGAATAATCATCATGATATATAACCAAATCATTTATAGGATCATTTAAGATTCTATAGTATCCTTAATAACATATAATAAGAATTTTATATTTTCATACTCATTTTAAATGAACTTCCATTCATGTATACAAACAAACCAATCATGAAAACTATGAAAACGAACACTCCCGAACGACAAAATTAAACCGTATAACTCATCCAAGAGACCATAAAAGAACTTAATAAAAACATAATGAATTATATTCATGTATAAAATGTTTTTTAATTGTTAATTAATGAATCTAATGTGATTATTTATGACATTAAAGTGAATAAAGCGTTCAGACACAAGGTAAGGGGAATTCTCAAACCCAACTCTCTTTCTTTGGGTTATCACTATTTCACCCCATTTTCAGTATGGATATTCCTTAAATATAATTTATTCATAATTATCTTACCTTTTATAGGGTATAAATGTTTTTTAATTGATCTTATTATAAACACAATATTTTCCAAAACAACGCTTCTTTAAAAAAAACATACTTCTCGAGATTGTTTCTTCTTCACTCAAAGTTGATGGTTCTTATATCAAGTATGTTATTAACTATTTCATTTAGGAACTAATATTTTGTGAATTTATTATTTATTAAATTAAAACCATTCCTTTTTATGGGTTATCTTTTTCCATGTTTTATATATATTCTATGTGGCATGCATGATAATGTAAATGTTATGATGTGATGAGTGAACCTTGAATTATATAGCACAAAGTAAATGATAAGATGCGACAGGTGTGACCAAAATTATATAGCAATAAAAATCATTGGGTAATGTGATTTATCTCATGAGGAATGTAAAATATGCATGAACATGATGCTAGATTTGTTCACAACTATGTGTGGTAGTTGACCACTAAGACATGATGTTTCATTTTTATGCATTGCCAAATTCCCAACCATTATCTAATGCTTCCTCTCATGATGATGATTTTATGATTATGCTCACCCCATGTAATATTTTTTCAGGAAATTATCTATCCTCTTATGGGGATTTTTATATCATCCATTTTTGATGTATATCCTCAGGTGACTACATGTACTACAGATAAAACAAGGGACAATAAGAAGCTAGAGAAGAAGGAATTAAATTTTTTTTTTATGTTTTATATTGTAAAAGTTATGTATGTTCCTAGTTTTCCCAAGACACTAAACCTTTGGATCCATGTTATGTAATGTTTTTATTTTTATCATTAAAATGATGTAATAGTAATGTAAGAAAAAATAGGGTCTATATATATATATATTTATAATATGAAATCATTTTAAAAAGAATATTAATAATTTAAATCATGAAAGAATTTGGTTATTATATTGAATTTTTTTGATATTTAGAGTTGGATTTGAATATATCCAAATATTATTCCTTATAAACTCTTATTGTGGTATCATTTTGAACAGATTTAAGTAATTATCAGTATATGGGAAATGGTAATAGATTATAATATATACCTATTATATGGAAATAAAATTTAATAAACTATAATTTCTTTAAATATGGAGAGAAGTGTTTAAAAAATGAAATTTTATGAGTTGTCTAAAATTTATATATTTAATTATTAATATGGATCAATTAGAAATTAAGAAAAACTTGAGAGGATTAAGAGGTGTTTTGGGATGTTAATATTTTTTTGAGAATTTAAGGAACTACCATCAAATGGGTTTCCATTATAAACTTAATACTAGATGTAATTGATATCATATTAATTGGTCATATTACAAGTTATGCATTATGATGTAATACTACTAAAACATGCAAGATATAAAAGCTCAAATACGTATGTAAACCCTTTAATTTTTTTTGATAATATATGGTGGATATCATACTAACTTTAAAAGATATTTTAAAATGATTTTATAACTATTAAAAAATAAAAGACATAATAGAATAAGTGGTAATTATATATATGAAATAACATCTATAAATGTTTGATTTCTCTACATAAAAGAAGAATCAAACACCAAGGATTTTATAGAGTGTGGTTCTTATTCTACAAATCTTGGAGTCTCTAATACTATATTGATAAGTCAAGGGTAGGGACCAAGATATGTCTATCTAAATATAATTTCTATTTTTTTTTGAAAATGTGGTTCTTTATTTAATCTTGATATTCAATTTTTGTATTATTTTTCTTAATTAAAGATTTTTTTTTCAATATTATTCAATTTTTTTAAATTCCTTTAAATTTCCACTCTCTTATATAATGTTTAGTTCATTAATTATTAAATAATAATCAATTATTAGTAGATAATCTCATATAAAGGAGAGGTGTTTATGGAAAAGGATTTTATGACATATTTTTATTTAAATCTACATCTAAATTAATCAAACTCAATAGTATCATGTTGGAATTGAATTGAATTAATTGAATTAATATTAAATATTTTAAAACACGATTGATAATGAATTCACCCAAAAATGTAAAATTTAATTTATTTATAGGAATAAATTTGATTATTCATTTTTATATGAGATTAAATATAATTTAATTGAATTATTTTAATTTTTAATGATTATTACATGAGTTACAAAATTAATATTGATTAAATTCATGAAATTAATGTCAATGATAATTAAATTTATCAAAAATTAATTTTATTTTTTTCTTAAGTGAAGTTTTAATTTTACTATTTAATGAAAAAAATAAAAGGACATCGATTCTTCTATATTAATTTTCATAATTCATAGGTAGTTAATTATTTTAGTTCATATTCCCATCATAGTTATAAAAAAATCATAAATATATGACTGTATATTTTAAAGCCATAACTATAATTAATAGTTCTTTAAGGTATTGTCTTCACACATTCATTATACTATTCCTATGTAGTAAGTGTTAGTTTGAATAAAATATAAATTATTAACTTTTTTTTCCATTATAATTAATGATTCTATTACATGATAATGTTTTTTGTATCTTTTTTAGGAACAATTGAAACAAGTAATGTTCAAGAACCATTTTATTAGATATAAGTCATTTCATATATATTTTTATTTTATGAATTTAGTTTAGATATTTTATTATATTTACAAGATTAGGTTTTTTCTACAATGGTTTCACATTTATATGATATGTACACACATATTCTAGGTTGTACAGTTGGATCTTATGAATCAAAAAATCAAAAAATACAACTTGGGAATATAGAATCAAAGATGGGGGAAACAATCCAACCAAAGAGAATGTTTAGAATAAAAATCATTTTTATAATAACAAAATCATGATTTTATTTGTAAATTATTTAAATAAGTGTTTCATCAATTAGAGTAGATAGAAAAATGGTTGCCTAAATCAAATGAATTCCCCAAAGATATAGATTAATTTAAGTCTTAATACAAGTAGTTTTTTGATAATCTAGCTGAATCGAAGGCATAATTTGGGAAGAAAAACACTAATACACTTCATTAAATCAAGGAAAAGGTTGAAGAAGAACATAAGTAATAAAAAAATGAATCAAACAGAGGAGATAAAAATGAAAATTTCTTAAATACGATTATACATCAAAGATTATCAATATTTAAAACAACATAAATTCATGAAGGTTTAATACTATCAAGTTTGGTTAGTCCATGAGTTATTGTTAATTATTTATAATTATCCAACACTTAGTTTTCACAAAATTAATGTTTCAAGATTCTTTCAAAGAAACTAAGGAGAATTATTTCATATATTAAGAATAACAAACAATTAGTTATAAATATGAATTGGTTAACCTCTTTGTATTGTATTATTACAAGACATGAAACAATGTAAGAATTGTATTAAAGACTTTAAGTAAAGAACTCTTTAAGAGGAACCCCCCCCCCAAAAAAAAATTTCTTCCAAATAATTATTTTTTAGAATTGGTTAGGAATTGTTTTATAAATTTAAATAAACTCCTTTATAATTTTAAATTTTAAAAAAATATATTTTTCACTTTATTTGATTAGTTTTATTTTAATAGGTTTAAAAAATTATGGAAAAATAAAGAATTTGGTTGAGTAGATGAAATTCATGGGAAGGGGAGTATTATTATAAATTTCATATATTTTAAATATACAATTTTTTATATATTCTTAACACAATGAAAATAATTAGAAAATTAGAAAATATGTTAAATATTTTACTCCTTGTTAATACTTGAAATACATTACAAGTTTTTAAATAAAATGAATTTCTTAACAAGGAATAAATTTATTAATTTATTTAATTAAAGATTATATTTTTTTAACTCATCTCACCTTAATTCTAAAATTGAGGAAAATATTTGGTTTCAATGTGAGGGTGGATGTTATATAATACTTAGATTTTTTTTAAAATCATTTAACTTAGAGACATCATCAATTGTAGATATATTTTTTCCTTGTTTAGAGATATTTAATTCATTAAGAAAATAAATGTTAATGATATAATTTTAAATTATTAAAAGTTACATACTTATTTTATTTTTTGTTTTATTTTAAATGATTGTAAATAAGATATAAACTTTTTGAATTTAATTATTGGAAATTTACATTGTAAAAATAATTATATTGTATATTCCATTAGTTATTAAAATATGTTAAAATTATCATTCATGAGAGGTATTTTGAACCATTTTATATATTCTATATTATAACCTTTTCTTGAGTTATAATTGGGACATATATGCTATAATAAAATGGTCTTGTAATGGGTGGACAACCATTAAAATTGGGGTCTTCCTGATTTATACAATGGTTATTTACATGTCTATCTTATCTTTTTAATCCCTAATTAATAATTTAAATTATATAGGATGCTATAACATTATTTTTTTTCTTTGTTAAAACATTAAAAATAAAATCAAATTAAGATTTTTGGGCGATATTAGTTTATTTTTAATGCCTAGAAAATTTAGAAATATATTACATTTATCATTTCTTTAAGCCCTTAAAAACTAGACTACTTGATAAGATATCCACTTTATAATATATTTTTTTCCTTCCATACTAATGGTATTTTTTACTATTACTATACAATAATTATTATAGAGATATACAACAACCCACATCTGTATGAGGAATGAATTCATTTTAAATCTCATCAAACCTTATATATATTGGTTAATTATAATTTTTTGGGGTCTTTAAGTGGATTAGGGATTTATTTCTAGAGTTTCACCAAGGTTATAGCTGAAGTTATGCAAACTACATCTAATCATGCTACAATATACTAGTATTATTTCACGATGATGTTAAGAAATGGGACTATCATGTGATAACGATTTAGTTTTTTTTTCATTTAAAGAGGATGTGTAAGAGTAATTATGGGTTTAATAAGATTAAAATTTTACAAAACGTTAATGACCACACCAAATTAGAGGAGGGTTTCACCATTTTGAGGCTACATATGGGTAGATTTTATGTTACATGACATTACATTATTTTAAAGGAGATTGTTAACATTAAAATATTTATGTTTCATTGTGAATCCATACTCGAAAAGGCATGTCTCATACCGCGGTACGTGAGGGATGCACCATGCTTCCGGTTAGCAGGGGAGAATTATGCTATGAAGGTGGTGGTTTCATACAAAATCTAGGCTAGTAAGGGAGTATTTTTTTATGAAGGGGGTGGATGCATCATATAGGATTAGGGAATAGGTTCACTATTTCTTTCCTAGAATAAGTCAATTTGTTGTGACCAAAGGGGTCACATTTCAATGCATATTTAGTGTAGTTTTTTAACATTTTATTTTAATTAATAAAAATATTTAAATGTAAAACATTATTGAGGGATTAAATATTATCATCCCTAATTTCATACTTCTTTTCTCTCCACATTCCTATTCTCCCTTAGGTTAGTTCTCTAAAATTTGATCTTGGAATCATGAGATGTTCATCGAAGGAGGTCTTCACTAGAAATGCTATAACTCCTCTTCCCTATATTCTTATCTTTTGTTGTTTTGTGGTGTATCATTAGTTTTATCTTAATTAGTGTATTTTTATAGGTTTTAAAATTTCCTCTACTTGAGGATGAATCAAATGAGGGTCTTCAATAGGAATTACTATACTAGTCCCAGGTTAGTGGTCCCTTTATTTCTTGATGATATTTTATTATTGTGTATGTGTCTTATAAAATATAGTGAAATGTCACTTTATTTAGTATTCCCTAAAATTAAATTAAATTGTTTTACATAACTTATTATAGTACAAATGGAACCTAAAAGGATATTTATAGATCATGTGAGGTGTGTTTTGACACTATTGGTTATCAGTGACTGAAGTGTATATGAAATTTAGTCTTAATTTTTCACTATGAACCTAGGATTGGTTTCTATTTCCATAGTTACCCCAAGGTTATGGATGAATTTATACTGATTGTGGCTAGTCAAGTTATAATATGTGAGCACTATGTCATGATGATGTTTAGGAATGTGACTATCACATAATAATTAATTAGGATATAGTGTTGTCGAGGGTTATGTAAGAGTAATTCTATCACATATAAGATTAAAATCTTATATAAAGTCAAGGGTCTCTCCATAGTATAGGAGGGTTTCACAATGACGAGGATATATAAGGTTTGATTTTAATTTACATGAGGTGAAATTACTATATAGAAAGTTTTTCAAGTTTCATCCTTTATGTTTCATTATGAAGACCTACTCAAAAAGTTCTATCTCACACTGTAGTATGTGAGGGATGCATCATAATGGCCGATCAGTAAGGGAGAGTTATATTAAGAAGGTTGTAGTTACACCAAAAATCTAGGCTAGTAGAGGAGTATTGTTCTATGAAGGGGGTGGAGACATAATGGAGGCCTAGGGAATGGGTTCCCCATTTATTCCCTAGAATAATACATTGTGTTGTGACCAAAAGGGGCCACACCGCAACATATATTTAGTATAGTATTATATATTATATTTTAATTAATAAAAAAATTTAAATGAAAAATATTTTTAAGGGATTTAACATTATCATCACACATTTCGCACTTCTTTTCTCTCCACATTCCTCTTCTCCCTCATATTGGTTCTATAGGTTTCGGGCATAGTGGAAGTGTGTGATAGGTGGTTCCCAAATTTAATTTTTTCTATAATCAATGATCAATCTGAGATATATACAATTATGAATGCCATGATCCACAAAATTGAGTTGAATAAATTGAAAAAGATGAATTGTGTTGGAACCGAGAGAGAGGAGATCAACACATATTGTTTATAATTAATTTAATTAGATAAAGAATTAGCTCTAAGTAATTCTTTCTTCTTTGATGTGTTTGGTGATAGATATATAGTTCACTATCATTTCATTATAGAAACCAAGCATATATATACTCTAGAGATTATCCACACGTGTTCTATGAATCTCCGGACACCATCGAAGGATTATCTGGGTGTTAACATGAAAGATTATTGTGCTTGCATTGTCCACCTTTGATCACCTCAAGAACTGATTCCAAAGCATTCTCCTTAATCTGGTGGAGGAGGACTACTCTATATTCTTGAAAGCATTCTTGGAAAATATATATCTCTAGGGTTGAGAGTTTTTCTCCAAATCAAGTGTGCACAACCAAATAGTCTAATGAGAAAACAACATAATTGGGATTTTGTATTGCTAGGGTTAAAATAAAATAATTGCACAAGTGCCCTTATTATTTATTTAATTCTAGAAAAACCCCATGTTGAATAATAATAGTAATATTATTATTTCGCGACATGCGCTGAACTTTAAAATTAAAATTTAATATTATTTAATTAAATAATATTCAATATTATAATTTCTCACCGAACCATTAAAATCAGTCCGCCATTCCTCTAAAATATTTATCGGGCCTTGAATAATGTCTATTAATTTATTAAATAAATACCAAAACATTATTAAACAATAAATAAATAAATATTATATTCACTAAATAGAAATAAATATTTATTAAATATTCTTCTTACAATATATTCTCTCAAATAACTAGTGACAGAAAAAATATAATCAAGCATACCTGAATAATTATTAAACCATGTATTGGAATGATATTTATCCAACCCATTAAATAATAATTAATAAAATATTATTTAACTGATTTTCTATATACACTTAGTGTTTGAACCTCTAGGCCTCTTTCTCAATGGCATTAGTAAAAGAAGCCTAAAGTACAAGTTAGTGTCTAGTAGCATGCCAAGGTGCCCATTGAGAAAGAAGTTAATGCCACAATGACATGTCACCTCATATGAATTCTTTCCATGTAATATAATATATTTATCAAAATATCTCTAATTGAATAGGTTTCATGCTAGTTCCATCAACCTATGTGCTCAATATCTCTTTCTTTAACTTTCAAGAATTATAACTTTCATCCAGAACACCATGGACATGGATTTATTTAGGCTATATCATTTACATCAAAGGGACTAAGATATCAACTTCTATTAATGAACAAAAGGGATAAATACTTTCTCAAATTATTCATTAATGCAATATTACTCATGAGCCTCCCAACACATCCTACTTCTTCGTAAACATCTATCATCATGGTTTTGTTAATAAATCTAAGCGTGTGAATCATAATAATCATGAATAATAATATTAAAGTATAAGGACCAATACACATGTTTGCAGATAGGAACATCCAATAAAACATATAAATGTGGATTTCCTACTAGCGGGTCTCATTCTCATAATATCCATAATGGACATTACCAAGGGTGTACACCATGAGAAGGTGACTCAAAGTCCTATGAGTCTCTAACCTTGATAGACTGTATCATTTGTGTCCCTCAAATGATATCATATGGATATAGAACATATATTCCAGAATAGTGTCATAGAACTTCTGGGTTTTCATCATAGTGGGGAACTACTATGACCATTTATTGCAACGGATAATCTTAGGAAATTATCACATACTATGTTGCGTAGAAGAAAAATCATGATGTGATAATAAGTTTATTAATATTCAAAAAACATGAATACAAGTTAATCATAACGTACAAATAAGTTGGTTCTAGGGAAACAACTCCAATAGACTCCCACTTGTATTAGAGACAAATATTAACAACCTTCAGTCCACTATCTCTCACATGATACCCATGATTTTACTAAGATAGAACTTTAGTCAAGGGGTCCGCCACATTCTCTTCCATGGATACTCTACTCACTATAACTTCACCACTCTAATATGAACCCCTCACACGTTGATACTTCTGAAGTATATTATTTGTCCATTGGTGTGACCTTGTCTCTTTTGAAAGAATCACCGCTACATTATTATCATAATAAAATGTGATAGATTCTTTACTACTAGGTACCACATTATGATACTAGATAAAGTTCTAAATACAAATTGATTCCTTAGGTGCATCATAAGATACTATATGCTTGGAATCCACTATATAATCAGTGAAAACTATCTTATTTGAACTATTCTAGCTCATAGCTCCTCCATTGAGATAAAGAACATATTCAAATTGTGAATTCAGATCATTTTGATCTGTCTAAAAACCAACATCAGTATAACCCCAGATGACTATCTCCTCATCTCCTCTATACACCAGAAAAATATCCTTAATTCTTCTCAGATACTTAAGGATAACCTTAACAACAGTCCAATGCTGTTCTATTAGATATTATTGATATCTACCTACCATGCTTAATGCATAGGAAACATCAATTCTAGTACATAACATGGAATGAAAGATTGATCCTATCATCGAAGCATATGAGATCATACTCATTTTCTCTTTCTCATGTTTTGTTAAGGGAAACATTTTATTAGAAAGATGTAAACCATGTGAAACTAGAACCAATCCCCTCTTGGATTGTTCTATACTAAATCTATTTATTATCTGGTCAATATATATACTTTGAATTAGTCTAAGAAGCCTCTTAGATCTATCACGGATGATCTTGATCCCTAGAATATAGGTCCCTTCACCTAAATCCTTTATAGAGAAACACTTTTTTGAATAGTATTTAATAGATTGTAAAACTGGTATGTCATTTCCAATAAGTAATATGTCATAAAAATATACTACTAGTATAATGACCACATTCCCATTAAACCTTTTATAAACACACACCTCACATTCATTCTTAATGAAACCAAACTCTTTTATGAGTTCCTTGAATCAAATGTTCCATGACCTAGATTCTTGCTTCAATCCATAAATGGATATATGTAACTTGAAAATAATTTTGGCATCACCTGGAGTCACAAAACCTTCTGGCTGGGTCATATAGACATCTTTCTAAAATTTCTCATCAAGGAATACAGTTTTGATATCCATCTTCCAAATCTCATAGCCATGGTAAGCTGCTATAGCAAGTATGATCCTAATGGATTTTAAGATAGAAACTAAAGGAAAGGTTTTATCATATTCAATTCCTTAATTCTATTTGAACCCTTATACACTATCCTTGATTTATAGGTAATTACTTTACCTTCCATTTTATGTCTCCTCTTGAATAACCATTTTCATCCAACAAGCTTTACATAAACTGGTGTATCGACCAAAACCCAAACATGGTTTTGATACATGGAATCCATTTCATAATTCCTAGATTCTGGCCATATTGTAGCTTCTGAGCTCTCTACTATATCCTTGTAAGAGGTAGGTTCATCATTGTTAACCAATAATGATTCACTATCCTCAGTGACCAGAAAACCATATCTCTATGGTTCTCTTACCTCTCTTGATCTCCTATGCAGTACTTGTGTTTCAGGAACTACTTCTTCCATGGGGACCTATGGAATCTGTTTCTTTACCAACTCCTATGTATCTTGAGAATAAACTTCATTGAAGTCAATATTTCTCCCACTATCCTTGTTTAGGATGTTATCTATCTCAAGAAAGATGACTTATTTAGCGACAATCACTTTCTTTTCTAAGGGGTTGTATAGGTAGTATCTATTTGTTTCCTTAGGATACCCTATAAAGATAGAATTTATTCCCCAGGGTTCTAGTTTTTTTTCTGAGAAGTACTTAACAAATGCCTCACAAACCCATAAACATGTTTGTGACAAAATGGGTTTCTTTTCATTCTATAGATCGAAGGTAATTCCATTTTCTAATTTAATTGGTACTCAGTTGAATGTGTATGCCACAGTTTGTAATGTATATCCCCCAAAGCATAAGGGAAGATCTGCATGACTCATCATCTACCTTACCATGTCCAACAAGGTATGGTTACTACATTCAGTAACACCATTCCATTGTGGTGTATAAGGTGGAGTGAGTTGAGAAAAATCCCAAACTACCATATAAAGTCAATGAACTCTTAGGTAAGATATTCACTACCTCGGTCCGATCAAAGCTTCTTTATCTTCTTACCAAGATGAATCTATACTTCATTCTTGAATTCCTTAAATTTATTAATGGAATCAGACTTATACCTCATCAAGTAGATATAACCATATCTACTCAAGTCATCAGTAAAATTTACGAATTAAGAATATCTACCTCCAGCTTCTACTGGAAATGGTCCACACACATCAGTGTGTACCAATCCTAGAAGCTCTATGACCCTATCGCCCTATCCACTAAATGACAGTTTGATCATTTTTCCTTGTACAAAATCATGACATATATCAAGTGGTTTTATCTTGGAAGAGTCTAAATAACCTTATTTATAGAGTTTTGTCAAATTCTTCTCATTTACATGACCAAGATGGTGATGCAATAGTTCAGTGTTATATGAGTCTTGTGAACCTAATTTGTTATCAATTAAGAACCCTTGGTTTACATAATATAATATATACATACTGTTATTTAAATTTTTCATACCATAAGATAATTTTCCTTATAAAAGAAATAGATTTTATTTATAAACATGAAAATAAACCCATCTGCATATAGACTTGACACAAAAATTATGTTTTTGGTAGCAGTAGGTACATAATAACAATCACATAAAACCAAAATCAATCTCATTGGAAATGAAAGGTGGTAGTAACCAATGGAAAGAGCATCCAGCCTCACACCATTGTTAGCTCACAGATCCAACTCTCCTCTATAAATATTCCTAAAACTACTTGGTTCCTGCACTTGGATATAGATGTGAGCACCACAAGATGTATCTAATACCAAATGTGTAGATATAGAAAGATTACACTCGATAATGAACGAACCTTTAGCTTCCCATTTTTTCTGGGTTCAGTTCCTCTTCCAGTGGCGTACCTTTCCACATGAAAAATATACTAACTTATTTTCCTTTCCCTACCTATATATTTTATTTTTTTGGTAGGATAGTACTCGAGAGATTTAGACTATTTATAAGTCTTGGGACCCTTTTCCCTATCCTTCCTCTTCTTATTCACTATAAGGACTCTAGGTTTATCATGCCCCATGTCCTTATCCACTTATAAAATCAAGGTCATAAGTTCCCATAGACTCTTCTAATTATTTATCATATTATAATTCATAATAAAACTAGAGAAAGTCTTGGGTAGTGATGAAAGTATGATATATGTACGCAACTCATCCAGGAATTTAATCCCTAAGATGTCTAGGTGTTCAATGTAGATAATAATATTGAATACATGAGACCCAATAGGCACATAATCTCCAAGATTAGAGGTAAACAAAGAATTGGAGATATCATACTTCTATTGTGTCATCTTCTCTTGATAGAGATCTCGAAGGTGAGACAACATGCTATATACATCCATTTCCTCATGTTTCTTTAAAATATCATTGGACATGGATGATAACATAAAGAACTAAATATATGTAGTATCATTCATATTTTTCTTATAGAGAGATATTTCTTTATCACTTGCATCATTTCCATGTGCAAATGGTAAAGGTTCTTCTAGCATATATAATTTCCTTTCATAGTGAAGGATGATGTGTAAACACCTCTTAAATTCATGGAAATTCGTTTCAGTGAGAAGTTTTTCCTTCTTGAGTATGGATCACAATGACATGTTTGATGTCATTTTTAATGTTGTTTCTATAAATAAGATAAAAAAATATTTAGTACTTTATCTGATAAATTTAGACAAATTAATAAATATTATATCTATTAGTCTCCCGTTATTTTATCAAAACCCAATAGTCCTTACCATTGGCTTTAGAATATCCTATTTTTTGGACATCATAATGGAAGGATCTATATTACCTTTCTCATTACCCCAACTTTGGTTGGTCAAGCAACTCAAGTTGTTTTAAGTAGGCATTCCAAATTCCAACTACATTAACTTATAGTTCATTGATCTGCTGAGTGGACTCCGTAATCCTGAAATCATTAATTTAGATTTCCTCAACCTTTTCCTCTCAGTTACACAAAGTACTGCTTTGATAATTAAACATTGATGTGAACCAAGTTAATTCTACCCAAAAACTCTTGTTAGAATTCCCTAATAATTGAAAGCACCCAAAATTTGGATGTTCAAGAACCTTGAAATATGTTTAGATTATAACTGAAGTAATAGAAGGATATAATGAATTGATATTTTTTTGAGGGATTTTATCCTTTATGCATAAATTTCCAATTATTATCTTTATTATATTCTTGTTAATATTAAGTGGTAATACTTAAGTGATTAACCATATCTTAGATAATATTTATGCATAATCTGATTTATCATAGTTATATCTTGAATGCTTGTTAACTCATTAATTATGTGATCATGACATGACATCCATAATGAAATAACCATGAAACCAATAGAAATTAAATAAAGGGTATTATCATGATCTTATAATAATGGCCAGTTCATCTAGTGGTTGATAAACTAACTATTTACCTAGGGGAGAAACACTTTGAACCAATTAAGTTTCATGTTTACAGCTTTCCACCTGTCCACCTTTGTATCTCCTTGGATTGGTTTCACCTTGACACCTAACTTGAACCACCTCCACTATCTTGGGAGATCCATCAATTACATATGCCTTTTACTCACGCGTAGGTGAGAGGAAAAATGGGTTTTCATAAAAGAAACCATGATCACATAGGCCCTACATAATCATGAGGAGAGAAGGAAAAAAATACAACAATTTAATTTAATAATAAATTTAATGAAACCAATCACATAAAAAAGGTATGGTCTAGATCATGATCATACACATGCATGCAACATATTACATATTTAATAAAACTAGAATTAAATTTTCTAATCATTCTTATTTAAGATAAACCACGCTTGAATCGATTAATTGTTATCTTTAATTAATAAATACTTTTATATTAATTCTTATCTAAATGTCCTTGAGATTATAATCCATTATAATTTTAAACAAATTAAATAAATTAATTTAAAATTAACCTAGTACATAAATATACCTTGGAGGAAACATGGTGAATAATTTTCCAAATTGACCCAACATGTATTATACTCGTATACTATTTTACTCTTGTGAAATATGGAATACATGACTTATCACATACTTTCATGATGTGTACTTCACGAATTATTAAATGAATTACATGGTTTTTTGGTCATGTGTTATGCTTCAATGTACATCGAGTAACAACTTGTAATACAACTCATACATGATATGAAGATATTGAACATTATGAATATATTAATTAAAAATTTAAAAATTTATGTATATTAAAACCTATCACATGGTTTGTACTATATTTACGACCACACGTAAGTACATGTCTTAAGGTTTTCATAGTAAAATAAATAAATTTTAATTTTTCATAGCTTGGTATAAGTACACGACATGTAGATCTGATCTACATGGTATGTACACCTCTCACCGTCTATCTGAGACACACGCATAGGGAATCGATGTGTAGTTTGTGCCTCAGAAAATATGGATTATATGGCATGTAAAATGGGCCACACACTATGTTGACTCCATGTTACAAGGTCACACATTGGTTAAGACATGTATTGAAAACACGGTTTGTATTTGACATAAAGGGACCACACACCATGTCTAATGGGCCACACTGCATGTAGTCTAGCTAACCATGTGATGGTCTGTCCCAGTCAACATGCTGTGTAAGTATTAACTACACCATGTGTCATTAATGCACATAAGTTAAGTAATTGTTTAATTAACTCCTGGGGCATTGAACACAACTACACAATGTCAAACTTTAGTTACATGACATGTACTGCTATGTTATCTAGGCAGAATCCTTGGCTCCTCCAGATGAGTTCCTCAATTTTATTTTAATCAAAAAATTAAACATCTTGATTAGATCTATGAGAAACGAATGAGGAAGAAACATATCTTACAATTTAGATTAAATAAACTATTAATCTTGAATTTAAAAACAAAATTATAAATTCATAAATCACCAATGATCATAAATAATTATAAATAATTATGTGCCTACCTCTGATACAACTTGTAGGTGTCACAAACTAGGCTGGGTCGCCATCCGACCTGGTGCCCGACCCAGTCTACGACATGGACTGAAGGGCGTTCCTGATCCCCATAGGCTAGAACAAGTGCCCAAGTATCAAGAGTAACATGTGGGAACGGTTTACCTGAAATAAAATACAAAAAAACAACTAACAAGATAAATAAATAAAATCAAGAAATTAGAACAAAAAAAACTTAATATTGGACCAAAATTAAAGTTTATAGCTCCACCCAAAACTCTAAGAATATTACAATGAAAATAAAACTAACACATCTATCTACACCTTCATGCAACATGAGGATCCACCTCCTCAAACCACCATCATTAGAACTACATGAAAAACCATCGATAACTTGAATCACCATCACTAAGCATGATTCCTCAACCTAGGATACACAAAGAACATGATCTACATACACCCAACGATGTATGTAGGGTTTAATCTAAAGACCCAATAGGATGTGACTGAAAGAAAAAGATTCCATGCATAAATATTAAATGAAAAATACACTTACCAATTTAATAAATGAAGGGACACAAAATCTTGAACACTTTAAAGAAACAACATCAAAAAAAACATCAAAGAAAAAAACATAAATTAAGAGTACACCCTTACCTTAAAAAAACCCCAAACCTTTAAGAAAAACCCAAAGTTTTAAGAAAAAACCAAAACTTTAAGAAAAACCCAAAGTCACACCATATGCCGATGGTGAGTGTAATGTAGTCCAGGAGCACAAAAAGTGGGAGAGTACCTACAGGTACTACCAACCAATGGGATCCTAGAACATCGTGTCTCGGTGAAACGTGTCTTAGAAACCACAAACCTCTACAAACGTGGATTAGAAACCATGAACCTAATAAAAAGTGGCATAGAAACCATTACCCACAGTAATACATATGTTTAGTTAGTGTTGAAATCATTAATCCTACCAGTGAAACCGGGCCGAGTCACCTTCGAAACACTAACCCACTAGTTCTAGTTTTCCCCACCTAATAACCTAGGCTTCCCTCCTTGTGGTCATTTAAATTCCAAGTTCAAATGAAGTGTCACAAATCACATTCATATAAACAAGGAAAATGAGGTGATATCCATAACCAATACCACACTTACACAAACACAAATTCCACTTTGAAATAATACGCACAACAGAATCCTTTTGAAACTCTATCTGCATCATTTTCAAAATCAAATAAACCAACTGTATAATTAAAAAGAAACTGTTTTAGAATTAATCAAAACATTATAAAATTTATTAAACAACTCATTTTTATTATCAAACTCCTTTTAATATCATCTTTCACTTTCCACATAAGGCATAAACAAAACGTAACCATTTTCCCTTTAGAAAATCAACCTCATCATATGTGTATGTTAAACAATTCCAAAATATATTTTTTCACTACACAATAAAACCATAAGACATGATTAATCACACAAGAAATAAAAAAACTACACAATGCTATGTCAAAAACGCAGTTCACACAACTTGCATAGATTAACAACCAACTGCACAATTCATTTAAATACAAACAATTGACTAAATATAAATTTTCAAAAAAACACACCCATACCAAATGAGAAAGATACTAATCAAATAAGACGTATGCTAAACTTTAATAAAACCATATTTTCAATAAATAAATAAATTAAATAACATGAAAAATTAATCAAATAATAAAGCTAATTCATTAGATAATATTTAAACATGGAATTACCTACCCAACATGAAGAAAACCCGTGAGTTTGGTGAAAATATTCATCTGCACCATAAGAAACCAACATAAAAGCCTAATCAAGAAGATTAAACCCCAAAAGAACCAAAATTGAACCCCCTAAACACTACCTTAAAAACTGTAAAAGAAGAAAAAATAAATCTGAAACCCTAAAAACCCAAGTGAGTCGTGTGAGGGGTTGGAGGAGTTTCGACACGATAGGGTTGGAAATAGAGAAGGGGTGCAACACAATGGGGTTGGCTGAGGAGTAAGGGTGCGGCGTGAGGGGGGTGACTGGATGGGAGAGGCATGGGCGGTCGAGACTTGCCGAAAGAGAAGGATGGAGGTGGTGTGATAGGATGTAGGGGGAAGGAGGGTGGCGGCGTGAGAGAGGTGGCCATACAAGAAAGGCAAGGGTGGTTAGGACTTGCCGGAAGAGGAGGGACGGTGACCATGGGGAGGGGGCGATATTACAAGTGGACACCAAGGGGTAAGGGGGAAGTGTGACATTGGGTAAGGGGGAGGCTCAAGTCTAAGAAAAAATAGAGGAAGAAAAAATAATAATAAAATAAATAAATAAAATAAGTAAAAAAATAATAGTAAAAAAATTAATAACATTACATAATATTAACAATAATAATTATTATCACAAAATTAATAAAAAATTAATAAATTTTATATCCTTAACAATATTAATAATAATAATATTATTATTCTCAAACAACGTTCTCATTATTATCATTAAAACAATTTCTTAAAGTTTATTAAACTTCTTATATTAATTTTATTTCTATTTCATTATTCATTATTATTTTATTATCCCATTATGTTTTAACTCAATTGGAATGATGGGCAGACCGTGCAGTCTCAGAACCGTGCCCTTCCCATGCGTCCAGTGACACTAAACCCAAAACAATCATAATAATAATAACAATAATAATAATAAACTAAAATATTAATAATGATGTTAATAATAATAAAAATTAAAACCTAATTTATAGTAATAAAATAAAATAAAAAGTTATATCAATAATAATAATAATAATAATAATTTCCCTAAATAAAATTATTATTATTATTACTGTCTTTAAAAACTCTTATTTTATTTGTTTTTTATTTCATCAAACTTTTAATTTTATTTCTTTATTATTAATCCATTTTATTTAATTAATTGAATCGAGCGAGGTCGAACAGTGACCCAAGCGAGGCTGTACAGCTTCGACTGCGGGGCACTGGATATAGCCAAGGGGAAAAAAAATTCATTTTTAAATAATAACTTAGAAATATTAAGTTGGGACTTGACCTGAAATACCTGATTCCCAATAAAAATAATAAAATAAATAATTTAAAAATGATAGGTGTGAAAATTCTCCCCACTATACACTTTACATCCCCAGAAAGCCACAACTAAGGCTGAATCCCAGAGTAGCAACTGATACCCCCTTGGGGTTCAAAAAGGATCCCTAAAAAAATAAAGTGAAAAGAGGAAAACACACCTTGAACAAAGAAAATGACTCAAAAGAGAACTTCAAGAAGCTCGTAAAAAGACTTTCTTATATGTGTTGCTTGCCTCAAAGAGCTAGAACACCTCCAGTTGACTGATCAAGGAAAGGAACTCTCGTACCCATGGAAACCAAATTTACAAGCCGAAACACCTCAAGCAATATTAAATGAAAACCACACCATTTGACTGGAATAAACAAACAAGACCAACCACGTCCAAGGGACACTCTTGTCACCTACTACCAATTCATATTTAGGAATAGAATCAAAAAGCAAACATGGGGAAGCCCGAAGGGGCTCCCCACCATTATAAACCTACCATTTCCCGATATGATATTAGAAAACCGACACAGGTAGGCTCAGGCAGATGCCCCACCACTATGAAAATGGGCCAATACCGATTCATTTTAGACACATCTGAGAGAGACCCACCATGGGTTATCCCCACCATTAGAACTGCAAGAAGGTACACAAAATTTTACATTTCTTGACAGTGACCAAACACCCCACCACAAGTGGTGGGGAGGGCGGGGAACAACTACCGAGTCATCAAAACCACGATCCAAGACAAACCAACATCTCCACATCCCTGGATGAGCACTAAACCTTGAGACTGATTTACCCAATAGACCCCATAAGGACCATTAAAAGTGATTACATTCAGTGGGACACAACCCTCAAGACTTTAAGGTAATAAGACGACCACGCCTCCTCAAAGCCACAGGAAACATCACACACCCAAATAGGCCGTTTGAAATAGAACAACCACAAAAAACAATTTAAACTGCTTTGAATTTCAACACCAACAACAGAAATAAGGTCGAGGTCCCATACACTCTCGGGGTTCCTGAAAACATGCCAATGTTACTCTAAGGCCTATGACTGGAACCCTGATGTTTGAATCATCTCCTTCCTCACAGTCAGGCATCAAAGACTCCCAAATGAATATTATCCTTTTTTTGGTTCCATAAGCAACCACACCGTAATCGTGACAATGCCATCAAACACAACACACCACAACATCCAACTACTCCCTCATGGAATATCCACCAAAACAAGAGTCTAGATGATGCACATGCACCACCTCTTCACCTTAACCAAGAAATATAATAAGGAAGGATGCACGACAACCACTCCCCTTTGAATAGAAAAATTAGAACTCCCAAAGAAGAGGACACACTCCTATGAAAATAGGGATTCTCTAAGGAGTCCATGAAATCTACCCTTGTTTATAAAAGAGAAATCACATTGAAATACATCACCAAACATGATCCTTATGGATGATCAAATAACTACAAGCCTTTCATGACATTGGTCAACACCGATAATTTTGAATCACCTTCACCCTTCCCTACTGGAATTCCTTTCACCATTTCCAGGGGGAACCTTCAGACATAATGGTGTCAAACTTCATACCTGACCACTCAGACAACTCAAAGTGACCAAAAATTCCTTCAAATTCCCTCACATCTATCATCCTTCTGTGAAAGGATCCGCTTAACTGAAAAGGATGAGGGACTGACTTAGCACTATCACAAGAAAAGGTGATTCCTTACTTTAATCAATTTTTGGATCAACCAATGGAGAATTACCTATGGCCGCACATCAATCTCATGTTAATGGTTTTTGGGGACATACACTAGTCACAAAAGAAAACCATGGAACTAATAAAACTGGTCCAACGACCAATAAATACTGCAAGAGAATACTAAACGTGCAGTGGGGAACCACTACAAGGGCTTCTCGAAGCACTTTTCAAAGAAACCACTAACCACATTCTTTCACACTGTATTACCAATAAGAATCCAAAATCAGGGCACAAATCAGTAAAAAAGGATTCTCATCTCGAAACACCTCACATCCAACATTTATGAAACATAAGGACACACTACACAATCACCGATTATTAAAACGCCAACTTTCCTTTAACAAAACTTTCTGAAAATAAACAAAACTGGTGGGCTGCACAAACACCAATGGTGTATCATGCGCCTCACACATGCATGTTCTCATGCCACACCGAATCCCACCTCATTCCTATCCAAGAACTCATACACTCGTTCCATTAACCATTTCTCTCTCTATATACACTCATGCATGAGGTTTCCCATAAGAACACCAATAATCAAAACCAGACCTTTCCATTTTTTTCAAAACCAAAACACTCAACCCGAACCTTTCAACCCTCACACATCATTTTATTTTTAAAGTGATTAATTTCAAAATATTTTCCAAGACCAAATTTTTTTTATTTAAAAACCATATTTCCACGATTCCAAAATAAAGAGATGAGAAATGATGCTAGAGGATACTAGTGTCGGCAGGTGACTGGGACATATGGTTGGCGGCCAAACGCCAATCACGCCACCACCATAGAGAAAATTCTAGGACAACATCCTCAGATCCACATGACTTGCCAGACCCTGTGAGCTCACTGGGATCACTGACCCCACTCCCTTTTCATTTACCTTAGACAAGATTAACCATAAGAACCAATGACTCAGACAAACCTCAAATTACCCTGGTAACTTGAGTTCCACTACGAGGTTTGCTGGATAGGCACCTTGCTCGTAGCTAGAACGTCAAGTTATGACACCATTAACTTTGTTATACCCTAAATCTATCCCAAAGAAATATGACCCAAAAGGGAAAACCTCCTTTGATACCATTTTTTCATGAACCAGTCCGAGTTTCCATCCAACCCGGCACCCAACCCGGTTGATGACATGGCCCCAAGGGTGTTCCCAATCCCCACGGGTTGACACAAGTTCCTGGGTATCAATATTAACATGTGGGAATAGTTTACCTGAAATAAAAGACAAAAAAAAGCAACTAAAAAGATAACTAAACAAAATATAGATATCAGAACCAAACAGACCTTAACATTGGACCAAACTTAAAGTTTACAACTCCACCAAAAAATCAAATAAGACTGCAATGAAAAGAAAACTAACACATCTATCCACACCTTAATGCCACATGAAGTGCCACCTCCTCAAACCACCATAGTCAGACCTGCATGAAAAACCATCAACAACCCAAACCACCATCACTAAGCACGATGCCTCAACCTAGGATACACAAAGAACAAGATCTACATACACCCAAAGGTGTATGCATGGTGTGATCCAAAGACCCAATAGAATGCCACTAAAATAAAAATATTCCACTCATAAATATTAAATGAAAAATACACTTTATAGTTTAATAAATGAAGGGACAAAAAATATTTAACACTTTAAAGGAAAAAAATCAATAAAAACAACTTCAAAGAAAACAATATAAATTAAGAGCACACCCTTAAATTTAAGAAAACCCAAACCTTTATGAAAAACCTATAGTTTTAAGAAAAACCCAAACCATAAAAAACCCAAATTTGTAAGAAAAACTCAAACCTTTAAGAAAAACCCAAAGTTACACCATATACCGACAGTAAGTGTAATACAGTTCAGTAGCACAAAAAGTGGGAGATTCCCTATATGTACTAGCAACCAGTGGGATCCTAGAATGTTGTGTCTCAGTGAAACATGGATTAGAAACCATAACCCTGAGCATACAGGGCTTAGAAGCCACAACCCTTAGAAAACGTGGTTTAGAAACCATGACCCCCAGTAATGAATATGTTTAGTTAGTGTTGAAATTGTTAATTCTTCCAGTGAAACCGGGCTGAGTCACCTCCAGAACACTAATCCACTAGTTCTAGTTTCCCCACCTAATACCCTAGGATTACCTCTTTGTGCTCATTTAAATTCCATGTTCACATGACGTTTCAAAAATCACATTCAGATAAATAATAAAAATGAGGCGTTATCCATACCCAATACCACACTTCCACAAAAACAAATTCCACTTTGAAATAATATGCACACCAGAAACCTTTTGAAAATAAATCTGCATCATTTTCAAAATCAAATAAACCAACTGCATAATTAAAAAGAAACCATTTCAGGATTAAGTGAACCATTATAATATTTATTAAAAAACTCATTTTCATAATCAAACTCCTTTGAAATACTATCTTGCACTTTCCACATAAGGAAAAAACAAAACATAACAATTTTACCTTTAGAAAATCCACCTCATCATATGTGTATGTCAAACACTTCCAAAATATATTTTCACACCACATAATGAAACCATAAGACATGCTTAACAACATAAGCAATCCAAACCAACACTACACAACACCATGTCAAAAATGCAGATTACACCACCTGCACAAATTAACAACCAACTGAAAAATTCATTTAAATGAAAAAAATTGACTAAATATAAATTTTCAGAAAAACACCCATACGAAATGAGTGAGCTACTAATCAAATAAGATGTGTGCTAAACTTAAAAAAAGCCATATTTACACCAAAAAAATAAATTAACGAACATGAAAAATTAATCAAACAAGA
The DNA here is from genome assembly GCA_963277665.1 of Viscum album. NCBI lineage: Eukaryota > Viridiplantae > Streptophyta > Magnoliopsida > Santalales > Viscaceae > Viscum > Viscum album. The sequence continues at coordinate 877,354,046 of OY728148.1, read as the reverse complement.
AAGATAATTAATTAGATAATATTTAAACATGGAATCACCTACCTCACATGAAGAAAACCAGTGAGTTTGGTGAAAATATTTATCCACGCCATAAGAAACCAACATAGAACCCTAATCAAGCAGATTAAACCACAAAAGATCTAAAATTGAACCCCTAAACACAACCTTAAAAGATGGAAAAGAAAAAAGGAAATCCAAAACCATATAAATGAGAGTGATTCACATGAGGGGTCAGAGGATGGTTGGTGTGACGGGGCTGGCTGGGGAGTAGGGGTATAGTGTGATGGGGTTGGCCAAGGAGTAGTAGTAAGGCGTGAGGGAGGTGGAGAGACGGGAGAGGCATGGGTGGTTGAGACTTTCCATAAGAGGAGGATGAAGGCAGTGTGATGGGATCTAGGGGGAAGGAGGGCAGCGACGTGAGGGAGGTGTCTTGATAGGAGAGGAAGGGGTAGTCAGGACTTTCCAGAAGAGGAGGGTCGATGACCATGGGGAGGGGCGAAGTTGCGAGTAGACACTAGGGGTAAGGGGGAAGCACGTCGTGTGGTAAGGGGGAGGCACAACCCTAAGCAAAAAGAGAGGAAGAAAATAATAATAATAAAAATTAAAATAAAAAAATAAGTAAAATAATAATAATAATAAAATTAATAACATTAAAAAATATTAACAAAAATAATTACTATCACAAAATTAATAAAAATTTAATAAATTTTATACCCTTAACACTGTTAATATTATTATTATTATTATTATTCTCAAACAACATTCTCATTATTATCATTAAAAAAATTTCTTAAAGATTATTAAACATCTTATTTTCATTTTATTTCTATTTCATTATTCATTATTATTTCTTTATCCCATTATGTTTTAACTCATTTTGAAAGTCGAGCAGACCACGTGGTCTCAAAACTGTGCCCTGCCAGTGCGTCTGGTGATGCTAAACCCAAAACACTCATAATAATAATAATAATAATAATAAAATATGAATAATGATGTTAATAATAATAAAAATAATAAAACCCAATTTATAGTAACAAAATAAAATAAAAATTTATATTAATTATGATAATAATAATAATAATAATGCCCCTAAATAACATCATCATTATTATTATCTTTAAAAACTCTTTTTTTTTTATTTTTTTTTCATCACACTTTTAATTTTATTTCTTTATTATTAATACATTTTTATTAATTAATTGAAACGGGTGAGGTCGAACAGTGATCCAGGTGAGGCCGTGTGGCTTCGACCATGGGGTGTTGGATGCAGCCAAGGGAAAAACATTGGTTTTTAAATAAGAACTCATAAATTTTAAGTCGGGCCTCAACCTGAACTACCTGATGCCCAATAAAAATGATAAAATAAATAATTTAAAAATGATGGGTGTGATAGTAGGTTCTGGGTGTAGCGGAAGCGTGTGATGCAAGGTTCCCAACATTAATTTTTTTCATAATAAATGATCAATTCTAGATCTATACGATGATGAATGTCATGATCCACAAAATTGAGTCAAAGAAATAGACAAAGAAGAATTTCTCCAGAACTGAGAGAGAGCAGATCAACATGTATTGTTTATAATTAATTTAATTGGATAAATAATTACCTCTAAGGAATTATTTATTCATTGATGTGTCCGGTGAAAGATATGTAGTTCACCATTATTTCATTGTAGAAACTAAGTGTAGGTTTCCTATAGGGGTGATCCACACATGTTCCATGAATCTATGGACGTCACCGAAGGAGTCTTCAGGTACTAGCATGGAAAACCCTTGTGCTTGAGTTTTCCACCTTTGACCACCTTGCGAATCTCTTCCAAAGTGTTCTCCTTGATTTAGTGGAGGGGGATTACTCTCCATTATTGAGAGCATTCTTAGAGAATATAGATTTCTAGGCTTGAGAGGTTTTCTCTAAATCTGTTGTGTACAACCAAATAGGCTAATGAGAAAATAACATAATTAGGTATTTGTATTTATAGGGTTAAAATAAAATAATCTCACAAGTTACCTTATTATATATTTAATCCTAGAAAAACCCCATGTCAAATAATAACAGTAATATTATTATTTCTATACATATGATAAACTTTCGAATTAAAATTAAATATTATTTAATTATATAATATTCAATATTATCATTTCTCATCGGGCGATTAAACCCAGTCCACCAATCCTTTAAAATATTTATCGATCCTTGAATAATGTCTATTTATTTATTAAATAAATATCACTGCATTATTCTATAATAAATAAATAAATATTATATTCATGAAATAGTAAATACATATTTATTAAATATTCTACTCACAACATATTCTCTTGAATGACTATGGAATAAATGTGATCAAGCATACATGAATAAATATTAAACCAAATATAGGAATGATATTCATTCAACCTATTAAATAATAAATAATAATATATTATTTAACTTAGATTCTTGATAAAATTAGTGTGTAACCCTCTAGGCCTCTTTCATTGGGTAATTAGGTGAGGCAGTCTAAAGTTCAAGGTTAACATCTAGTAACACACCAAGGATCCCATAGAGAAAGTAGTTAATTACATAATGATATGTTACCTCATATGAATACTTACCATGTAATATAATCTCTTTATAACAATATCTCTAATCGAACAGGTTGCATGCCAGTTCCATCAACCTATGTGCTCGATATATCTTTATTTGACATTATGGAAATAGAACTTGCCTATAGAACACCATGGATATGGATTTATTTAGGATATATCATTTCCATCAAAGGGCCTGAGATATTAACTTTCATTAATGAACAGAAGGGATAAATCCTTTCTCTCATTATTCATTAATGCAATATTATTCATGACACACCCAACATATCCTACTTCACCATGAACATCTGTCATCACAGTTTTCATCAATATATATAAGTGCATGACTCATAATACTCATCAATAATAATATTAAAGTCTAAGGACCAATAAAAACATCTGTAGATTGGAACATCCAATGACACATATAAATGTGAACTGCCTAATGGCGGGTCTCGTTATCAAGATATCCATACTAGATATTACTAAGGGTGTACACCATTGGAAGGTGACTCAAATTCTTATGAGTATACACCCATAATAGCCTGTATCATTTGTGTCCCTCAAATGATATCATCTGGATATATAACATATATTCAAGAATAGTGTTGTATAAATTTTGGGTTTTCCTTATAGTGGGGAACTTCTATGACATTTTAGTACAAAAAATACTCTTAGGACATTATCAAATACAATGTTACATAGAATAATAGTCATGACGTGATAATAAGTTTATTAATATTAAAAAAACACGAATAAAAATTTATCATAAAGTGCAAATAAGTTTTTTCTAGGGAACCAACTCCAACAGGTTCTCTATCATTTGATCTTGGAATCACGAGTCATTCATCAAATGAGGTCTTTAATAGTAATGTTACGACTCCTATTATCTATATTATTTTCTTTTGTTACTATTTTTTTGGTGTATCATCAGTTATTCACTAATTTTTGTATTTATCTAGCTTTTCAAATCTTCTCAATTTAAGGATAAATCAGATAGGGATAATTAATGGGAATTACTCTACTATTACCAATTTGTTGGATCCTTTTTCATGATGATATTTTGTTTTTGTGGATGTGTCATATGAAATATAAGGAAATTTAAATTTATTTAATATACACTAAATGAAATTATATTATTTTCCTTAACTTACTATAGTAAAAATGGACCCTAAAAGTCCATGAGTGGATCATGTGAGGTGTGAGTTCACACCATTGGTTATCAATGAAAAATATGTATATGGAATTTAGATTTAAATCATGACTATGAACCCAGGATGGGTGCCTAATATTGGGAATCAAACCTAGGAGCCTAGTGTAGTGTCGTAGTATGGTCCTTAGTGGAGTTTTTATTAAGTATGATCTAGAATAGAGGTGTGTTAGACATATTTTAGACCATTGATAGGGTTAAAGGATTTGAGATCATGAACCCTTACACGAGTTATGTGCTATATCATTTTCATGGTTGATTTAATTGTGATATTTCATTAACTTGTAATATTTTAGTTGTGATATATAATTTATTTAATCTATTAAAAATTTCATATATTATTCAAAAAAATATGAAGATTAATTTGGAATCATTCACTTGTGTTCTCGGTTAGTGATATATTGATCACTACCATGTTGGATTTAGGAGGTAAATCATATACCCTTATGTGGAAAGTGAAATATCATATAATTAGGACACTCAAGGAGGTGATTTAGTGCTATACATACAACTTTTTTTTTATTTTTGGAGAATTATCCACTTATAAAAATACATCTTGGTGGTGAATCATCCACCTAGGGACCTATTTTAGTGACATATCATCCACTAAAGACTTGATATTGGTGGTGTATCATCCAATTTAGATGTGATACCATTTTTTTATTATACACATAGAGGTTTTTATGGGTGATTCATAAAATATATATAGATGTAGTCTCAATGGTGTATCATCCATCAAGAGACTTCAGATAGTATATCATGCATGTTGATAATGTTATTTTTAGTCCATAATTCACTAAGATGAGTTTTTATGTGGCGAATCATACAAAAAATCAATGAAATAGAGGTATATAATCCATCTATGATTGGAAATGGTAGTGTATCATATACTAATGATTAGATATTCCTTGTTCACTGGTTATGGATCATTAACATATGATATTGATAGGGTGACTAAATGTTCACCTATAGGGGATTTGATGGTGATGTTTCATTCACCTAGAATATATGATAGAGATAAATTATTGAACTTGACTATTACATGGTGTCTTATACATAATCCATCCTTTATGTGTGTGTTCAGACTATGGGTACATCATCCCATCCCAACATTGGATGATGTGGGTATGGTCACACATGCTTTTGTGGGAGCACTTCATGGGGTGAAAAGTAATTTATTTATTATTTTTTTCTTTATTAGAATTTCATATTGAGCATTCTTCTATATTTTATAGAATTTTTAGGGACATTATTGGTGGTTTCCAATAGAGTTTTAATTATACCCTACATAATCACCATTGTACCTAATAAGTCTTCATGATTCATAACCTAGGAAATGGAAAGAGACCTACAACATTGAATGGATAAACTAATAAAGCTAGGTGGGATTTATGAGGCATGTACTAGATAATATTTAGGAATAATTTTTGATATCTCCTTTTCATTTGAATATTTTGAATCTAGTTTCATATATTCCACCCTTGGGGGATCCTAGTTAGGTTGTATAATATGTATAGTTTTATATAGCATGGTCTTTTTATATACTATTAGTTAGAATTTTTATTGTAATATCTATTTTATTACCACTTATTATGATTAAAAATTATGATACATATTATATTATAGTTATAGTTATATGTAAATTATGGTATAGTCTTACCATGTGATATATATCAAGGCTCAAAACTGGTCAACATAATCTTTTATACTGTGAGGAACACCAGAGGAATGTGACAACCAATTCATTGATGATGAAGATGAATCGGATTGGGTATGCTACAAAGTTGTATCATATATTTTTTTTCCTTTTGTCATACTATTTGAGATACGGTAAATAGGAGATAATATTTTTTCGAGGCTTGGTATAGATCATGGTATGAGACGTAGCAAACACCTAAATGAGGGATGTCTAAGTTACCCTGCATGGGACTGTAAATTTGATTTTTTGATTTTATAGTTGGGTTACTTTCCCAAGTATGTTGCACATTGATAATGATTTATGATTTTTGGATTTTTACTCTTAGATTGGGGTGAAAATAGGTATTCTCCCATGATAATATTTAGTGCATAGGGACCACACGACATTCACATAATTTCCTATGATTTATATTCTAGCTATGATACAGGGTTGGGTCATTTAAAGTTCCATAAATAACTTCAATATAGTTTTACTAAATAACTTCATGGTCACACTCTACTTGAATAACCCATGATTATTTTATTCTACCATGAAATCCTATTTTGAGAATGTACCTAACATAATAGAGGGTAGGTTAAGCTATAATCAATCCATATTTTGGGAAAACATCATATCATAAGGTTTATATTTAGGGAATATTGGTGTTTTATTACTATTTATTACCATAAATAGTGATATTATATTTTTGATTGTGTAGTTTTTATAGTCACTTTACTTTCCATTATAGATATATTCCACCATGGATAATTCTTTTTGAGATTCAAGAGGGAGAGGGAGAGAATACCTTTTCAGCACTAGATCCAAATCCACCTATTATGTTTATTATTTATACTGTTCAGTTACTTTGAGAGATTCTAGTATAGGTTTCATGGTCTTTGGGGAATGGGGATCCAATGGTTAGGCCAACCTTTTTAGACTTGACCAATTAGTTTCATTTCCACCATCTACCACTCTTTGTGGGTGAGGTTGGACCACAGGCTATGGAGTGTTGGATCAAGTCCATGAAAAATATATTTGATCACCTTGATTCACACCCCAAGTGGTGGGTGAATCTACATACTTATATTCTTTTAAGACTAGTGAATCAATTATGGGAAATTATTTTCCTTACATTCAATCATGTGGGGATGACTAGGAAGAACATTTAGTCACATTTCTTTGAGAACATCTTTTATGAGACTCTAAGGGGTGAAAGAGCTTAGGAGTTTTTGAATATAGCACCATGTTAAATTCATTTATTCAATATGATACACACATTACTAATTTTATAAGATTAAAACCTATATTGTTTGGTGATGAGGTTTCTAATGTCTGAAATTTTGATGATGATTAGAACCACACTATATAGACTCTTGTGAATATATTTTGGATGGAATAATTTTTAAAGGTCTTGAATATCAAATATATTATTGAGTAAAACCAATATAGAGTAGATAATCTAGGATTTTAGATTCTTTTACAAGGATTAGGAGTAGGATATCAAGTAATAGTAAGTGGGAATTCAATCAGCCTAACCTAGGAGGTAATAGTAGAGGAATCAAGTCGGGGGGTTATCACTTCCTTCTAAAGGGACTTCATTGGTCATGTGTCATGATTGTGTCTAGCATGGTATATTTTACCATATTGTAATAGTAATCAAAATTATTTCCACTTTTATAGGGAGTTAGGGAACCTGCAATGGTTTTTTTTCATCACACCATGGATGAAAGGAGAGAATAGATCTGTTCAGGACTAGGTTTTAAGGGTAGGACTAAGGGTGAATCAACAATCATCTAGTTGGTGATAATCTATCCATTCAGTCATGGAGGTTATCTTACTACTCAATGGTATCAATTCCAGTAGGTAGATATCCCTTAGGGGAGTCATGTGATAAGAGATCAAGGTTGAGGTTTACACTAACTTCACACTATTGAGAATAATCATACTATGTAGGGTAGGGTTCCATTTATATTGAATTAAACTATTCTTATATCATCAAACATGTTATTTGTTTTATTCGATATGGGTGTGTCACTCTCATTCTTATATTATTAGCTAGTCAGTGATTAAGGGATTTCTATAGAGTGAATTTATGGGGTATTGTTGATCAATATACTCCTAGGGGTCTGATCAATGGGTTTATAGATATACCCAAGGTGTTCTATTGTGATTATTTCTTATTGTATTCTATATGAATTCCTTAAATTATAGATGTGAAATTTTTATACGATCCTTAGGATGGACTAATTGTCTCATTATATATTATACATTGAATGTTATCATTAATGAGTATCATTCACGTCTATAAAGGATGACATTTATATCTATTTTGGTGAGTGGGAGCTTTAGGTATATCATTATATACTTATCCATCAATAGCTTGGGGTAATCATGGAACAATTGGCTAGTTTTGTTTTAGTTGATATGAATATTCAAGACTTGGTCTTTCTTCTAATCATTAATCATTTCAAGGATGTGTTTCTAAAGCATTTATCAGGATTTAAACAAAATATTGAGATAGATTTTATGATCAATCTTATTACTGTTATGTAACACATATCCATTCTTGTTTATAAGATGGATCTTATAGAACCACATGAGATGAAGTCTTAGGTAAATGATTTAGAGGTGATGTGATTTATTTACCTGAGAAAGTTCCCTTTGGGTTCTCCTATTTTATATCCTAATAAGGTGGATGTATTTCTATAGAAATGTGTGGATTATCTGAGGTTAAACCATATAGAGGTCAAGAAATGGTCTCCCCTTCATTGCATCGATGATGTATTTAACCGAATAAGAGGATCCAAGTTGTTCTCTAATATTAATTTAAAGTATTACTATCATCATTTAAGGGTGGGGCCTTATAATATTTTTTGTACTACTTTTAGGAGTCAGTTTTTACTATATGAGTATCTTGGGTTGTCTTTTAGGTTTTTGAACATGCCCATAGTGTTCATAGAGCTAATGAATAAGGCCTTCCAATCATATTTGGACTTATTCAAGGTTTTTTCATTAAAGATATTATAGTTTAATTCCATTCAAGGGAAGAATAAACTAGTAATTCAGTGATTTTTCTAAGTAAGATAAGGGAGAATATGTTATATTCCATGATTTATATGTGTCATTTATGGATTAGTGAGCTACACTTCCTGGGAACATGATATCTTAGGAGGGTATATCAATAGACCTAGAGAATTTTGAGGTGGTGGTTTCTTAGGACTGGCCTAAGAATTACTTTGATATTAATAGTTTCTTGGGTTTGGTTGGTTACTATAAGATGTTAATTTAGGACTTATTTTATTTGGAAGTGTTTATGAATGAAATATTAAAAAAATATTTTGAAGTTCATCTAGTTTGATTATTATGAGCAACACATTCAGGATCTTAAATAGAGATTTATATCTATACATATCTTGACCATAATTGAGTCATGAAAAAAGATATATTATATTATGACACTTAAGAAGTTAGGTTGGGGATATTTCTGATGTAGGGTGGGAGAGTGGTCACTTATGGTTCCAATAAACTAAATTTTATTTAGCGAAACAACCTAACACCAAATCAAGAGCTAATATCAGTAGCACATGTATTGATATAAAAGTGTCAACACTGTTTATTTTTGAGGTTTACGGTGTATATTGACCCCAATATACTCATTTATATCTTTTAATAGAGGGACTTGAACCTTCATAGGAGGAGGTGGGAAGGTTATATATAGTTCTTTGAAATTTATAAGGTGTATACCTCTAGAAAGGGGAGTATCCTGGGTGATGTTCTTAGTATGAAGAATTAGCCACATGTGGTATAGGTGGAAAGTAATTAGCGATAAATGATTATCCACTTAACTATGATATGACATGTTGTTCATGGGTTTCATGGTATAATAAAATTTACATATCTATATGCTTCATCCTCAATCCTTGATAGATTTAAGGAGGGTCAGTTATCTAACTTGAGCTACATGTGGATGAGCGATAGTAAATATAGTGGAGTAACACCACCAAATTAATCCTTGGAATTTGATGAGGTTATATATGGTCAACGTCATGTGGTAGTCCATATGAGAATGTGTGAGGAGATGATATAGGATTCAAACACCTTTATATGGGTTTCTTACTTGGGTCTTAGAAATATTTATCTTGGTATTTAGTGGTAGTGTTAGTGGCATGGGATAAAGAAGGACTCAAAAGGGTTCGTTTCATAGTACATTGCTAATCAGTACGTAAATGTCGAGCATTAGTGATCTTAAATAATTTTTAATCATTACCCATTATATAGAGAAAGTGGTATGATGTGAACATGTACTTCATGATGGGATTAAAGAAGTCTTCTCATATAGATGATGTAGTATGGGTAATTTTAGACCTTTTTAAAAAGTTATCACATTTCCTACTGATTTCGAAGACTTCTTCCATTATCGAGTTGGTTCAAATATATCTCTATGATATATTATGCCATAAGAAGGTGATTAGGAGTATTAATTATGATTTGGATACCTATTTCACATCGATCTTCTAGAAAGTTCAATAGAAGGTTGTCTATATATAGGTGCATCTGAGCATTACCTATTAACCTCAAACCAATGGATAGTGTGAGCTTACCAATCGGGTGCTAAAGGACATGTTTCAAGTATTTGTATTTTATTTTAGTGGTTTAAGGGATAACCATCCTTTTATCACTATGTACACTTTTAACAAAAACTACCAGGAAACAATGCACATTTCATGGTTTGATTCTTTATACAATAGGTCATGTAAATCACCTTTGTGTTCTGTAGATGTAAGGAAGTCACTAGTTATCCGGTAGATTATTTTATAGGATACATAATTTAAAATAAATAAGATTAGGAATTAGTTATTGAAGTCTTAGAGTAGGCAAAGATCATATTTTAATAAGTTAAGTCATCCTCTATACTTTTATGTGAGTGACTAGGTATTCCAGTGTGTGTCAACATAGTTGGGACACATGTGTATTCAAAGGTGGGGGAAGAAAGCCCCAATGTTTGTTAGCTCATTCAAGGTTTTAATGAGGATCAATGTTGTGGTGTTTTGGTTTGTGCTTTCATAGAGATACAATGTTATACATGATTCCTTCCTTGTATCTTAGATTTATAGATACTATCCTAACATTTCACATTGAACTATCATCAATGATGTCAAGTTATGTTTGAATATGTCATTCAAGAATAAATCAATTTGAGTATTGGATCAGAGTGAGAAAACTATATGTGGTAAGAAATTACCTCTAGTATGGGTGTAGTGTAAGTATGGTAATATTCAAGAGGATACATGGGAGTAGGATTTTGATATATGAGTGTATTGGTAACATAATTTCACCAACAAGGCTTAGTGACACTCAACGATGTATATCAGGGGTGGACTACAATATGGTGGGGAGGTTGTAATACCTCTTAGTCATATGAGGTATGAATTTATTTTATATCTCACCAAACCTCCTATATTTTTCTATAATTAAGAGTTTTTAAGGTGTTTATAGGGGTCCCATGGGTTGGTTATGAGATTTGGACCATGGTTTGGGCTGAAGTTCTATTATATATTATTTGGTGTTCCAAAAAAGATAATGGTTACATTATGATGAGGGTTGGGTAGGGGACTTTCATTATGTAATAAAGTGGGATGCAATATGGTAGGGTAATTTCAAACTTCAATAAAGATTGATATATCATTAAAGAGGTTGCATAAGATTAATTTTGAGTCATATAAGATTACAAATTTATAAAAATTCAAGTTACATGCTATGATAGAGGTGGTAAAAATTATGATGAGGTTTTCATAAGAGTATATCATGAGTTATATGAGATCAAATTTCTCTATGTGAAGCTGGTCACATGAAATCTTATGTATTGTGTTGAGAATTATTTCTTGAGGAGGGATATATATCATCATGATGTATGATTGTTTTTCCATGGAGGTTGATTAGTGGGAGAGTGATGTGTCATGAGGGTGGTGATTTTCTTGTGATTCAAATCCTGGAGATGATCACTTCATCATAAGGTAGTAGTAGTGTCATGGAGGCCTAGGGATCGGGTTCCTTGTTCTATTCTTGGAATAGGACATTGTGCTTAAATTTAGGGGGAATTCAATATGCATTTATAGTGTGGCTTTTTTATATTTTAATTAATTAAATTAATATGTTTAAAATTTCAACATTTATAAAGTATTCCGCATTCTACAAAGCCAGGTCATACTTACTTTCTCTCTACGTTCCTCTTCTCACACAAGTTTGATATCTACTATTTGATCTTTGAATCACAAGCTGTTCTCCACAAGAGGTCATCACTGGTAAGGCTATAAATTCTCTACCCACTATTCTTGTCTTTTGTCACTATATCATCATGTATCATTGAAATATATCTAATTTGGGTATTTTTAGGTTTTCTGAAATCCTCTTCTTGAAAATAAATCTCCCAAGGATCATTGACGAACAAGAATATACTAGTATAATGTAGGTGGTATATTTAATTCCCAATGTTATTTTCTTATCATTCATTTAATGTATGAAATGTGGGGAAATTTTTTTGTGTTTTTGATTTCCTAAAATTTAATTAAATCAGTTTTATTAACTTCCTATGGTATTATTGGAACCCAAAATGCCATGAGTTTACTATGTGTGGTGTTTCTTGAAACTATTAGTTTTCATTGTCTGAATATTATATGTAATTAAGATTTAAACCATGACATTGAACCCATGAAGGGTGCATATTATTGATAACTATCCTGAGGAACCTAGTGTAGTGACCTACTTTAGTCATTGGTGGAGTTTGGCTTGTGTATGAGCTAAGATAAAGGTAAGTTATCCTAGACTTATATATTTTAGAGGATGGATAGATTTGAGATCATGATCCCATTCTTAAATTATTTTATATATCATTATCTTGGATTATTTAAAATAACCCACTTGTAATATTTGAGTTGTGATATATTGATCCCTTAAACTATTAAAGGTGTGATACATCCTTCATAAGAATGAGATGACTATTGAGGCATAATTAACTTTTGTTTTTGGTTGGTGATATATTGATCATAATCATGTTGGAGTCAGGAGGCACATTATCCACCCATGTTAATTGGTGGTATATCTCCCACTTGGGCCACTCAAAGAGGTGATGCACCATTCAATATGTGATATTGGAATTAGTGGTACATTAACCACTTGATTTCCATATAATTAGAGAATTTTCCACTTATCCGTGTTATCCTAGTTGTACATCATCCTCTAAAGGACTTATTATAGTGGTATATCATCTACTTGAGACTTAATACCTGTGGTGTATTAGCCATTAGAGATTTGATACTAGTGGTGAATCTTCTGCCTAGATGATTATATAGGAACTGTATCATCCACCTATGGATATAGTCTATGTGTCCTATCTTCCACCAGGGGACATAATAATGTGGTGTTTCATCAACCTCCAAAATTTTATTGGTGGAAGATCTTCTACTAATATGATTTTATTTGTTAGTGCCTCATCTAAATGAGTTATGAAATAAGGGCATGTTATCTATAGTAGTCTATTATCTACCTATGATTAGTGATTCCTTATTCACCAGTGATGAATAATTTACCTATGATATTGACTGGGTGGTGGAACACTCACTTATAAGGGATGTAATGTTGATGTATCATTCACCCAATATATATAATGGATATAGCTCATTCACCTTGACTATTACATGATGAGTGATATATCATTCATCCTTAAGGTGTGTGTTCATACAATTGGTATATTATACCATTATTATACTAAAAAAAGAAGGTATTTTCATATGTGGTTTTATATAAGCACTATATGGGGTAATATGTAATTTATTTATTATTATTCATTTTACTATCATTTTATATTTATCATGAAACTTTAGTTTACTCGATTTTTTAGGGACACCATTGGTGATAGACTACCTATTTGAACACCCTAATTGAGTTTCATGGTACTCAAGTCAACTTCATGTTTCAGGATATAGGTGAAAGGGATTTACTACTTTTTATAGCTGGTCTATTATATCATGATGGGAGTGGTGATATAGGTATGATCTGAGACATAAGATATTTTTTTATTCCTTTTTTACTTTGGATTATTTTAAACTCAGCTGTATACGATTCACCCACAAGGGATCCTTCTTATGTTTTATAACTTTTATGACATGTACATTATTTATTCAAATATAAAATAGTGTTTTTACATAATATTGGTTGGAATTTATCTGCAATATTTATTTTTAATTCTTGTTGTGAGGACTAGAGATTATATTTATTATTCTCTACTTATGGGTATCATTACCTCATGGTGTAATTTCCCCATATGATATATGACATCCCTCACCACTGGTTAATATCCTTTAGTATAAGAGGAAGCATGTCTAAGGAGTGTCTTAGTAATCCATTCATGAAAAAGGTAAAGTAGATCGAGGATACACAAAGTGATTTATTTCAAGATATTTATTTTGTTAAAAAATGCAATATAGAGGGAAGAATGTAAATGATATCATAGTTAATAAGAATGATTTTTTACAAGTTACATTACATTTTAATTTTATGGATAAACTTTAAAAACAAAAAAAATTTATTATTAAAATAGATAAAGGGATTTATTTCATTCATTGTTTGATTTAACTGCCTATTATTTAAAAAAGAAAATTGAAAAGATCATTATGAAGGGTAATATAATTAGAAAAAAATACTTTTAGAGAGATATTTTCATTAAGATTGATTTTAATATAATGAATTTTATTAAATATTAGGCACCCACTTTTAACCATTGTTTTTATTTTTACCTTAATTACATACATATCCTTTAACCACATAGAAAACCTTCTTCAAATGTTCTCATGATTGGTGCAGTTTTTTTGAAGGTGGAGACATAGATATATCACAAGCCTATATTTTGAGTTTACATAATTGAGGATTGAATATATCTCTATTTCATTTATCATTGTATGAAGAGTGAAATAATTTTCAATTAAGGTATATCTCAAGTGAGTGTGATTAAAAATAAGAGGTTGAGTAATATGAGTGATAGATAATTGGAGTTATAAATTGGATTTTTAAAGGGGGAATGATTGATAACTCTTAATTAGATATTTTTTTATCTTTTAAAATTTTAGGATATAACTTTATATTTATCTTTATAATGATGTATAATTTTATACTCTAAAATAATGTTTTCATTATGATTAGAAATTGATATTTCTCTTAGGGTATAAGAAAAATATTAATTATTAGGGGATTTGATAACCAAAATTTGAATATAAATTTATTAGGAATTTTATTTTTAAATGATATTTTTACTACCAAATTATAGAGTCTCAAAACTTCTCTGATCATCTGTATTATGTTTTCGGAGTGTTGGGGTTTTGGGGTAGATATTAAAAGTGGTTAGGAGGAGAAATGTTATGTTTTTTACTTTGAAAGGGTAAAATGGTTGTCTTGGAGGAGGCCTATACCATTTTGGGAGTTGTTTATGGGTTGTAGGATTGGATATATCTTATTTTCCATTTTTTTGTGAAGTCGAGGTATAAAATTACTATTTTGGATGATGTATATGTCATTGTGGTCATCTATATTGTGGATATGGATGTTTTGGTAAATGTTGTCCCCAATGTTTTTGGGTGAAATCCTTTTATGACAAAAGGAAGGTATAAATAGTATTTTTAGAGACTTTGATGATCCATGAAAAACTTTAAAAGGGGTTTTAATTTGGTCTAGTTGTAAATATTGTTTTAAATGGTGATGGTGACATGCTTTATTTCATGTTTTTAGATCTCAGGTTGATTTTGAGGATAAAATGGACATTTTCAAACATGATATGTCATGGAGAAGTTTAATTTTTTTAGAAGAAGATAAATGGACATGATATTTTTGGGGATATAAAATTTCAAATGCCAAGTATTTTAGATCTACATTGACCAACCCCCACTTCTTCATGGTGGGTTTTTCACTAATTTATGGCTTCATTACATAAATTTATATTATAAATATGATTCATCTTATTCTGTTGGTTCGATATACTATTATTCCCTTAAACACTAACATTATTTTAGCCTTCTATTATTTATTCTTAGTCATCTAATTCAGAATCTAAAGCTCATTTTTTCATAAATTCCATATTATTTTGATCCATAATGATATTTCTTCCCCTTTTACTTTGTTTTTATTATTGTTTCTATTATTTAAGGTTCTATTAGAGACAAAATAATAGTTTTGGTGTATTTTATAAAATTCACAATGGGTATATTTTTTCATTAGGTCATCTATGGATTCATTGTGGTATTAGTTATATTTAATCATTAGTTCTCCCTCATTATTTCATTGAGTCCAAACAAAATTTATTTATGGTAGTTGATTCAAACATTATCCTATTTATTCACTGTGTAATTGTGAAATTATCCAGATTTTATTTTTAATTAATGGAAATATAGAATTATATTAATAAGATAATGAACCATACATGAAAAAATTAATTATAATGGTTAGTGTTATCATTAAGAAATATTTCCCTATTATCCTCCCTTGTTATTTCCTTATTTGATTGATTGATTTTGCATTCATTAATTATAATTTTTTTCCATGATATTGTTATTATAATAAATTAAAAAACCCAAAACACCATATATATATGTATATCTATATAATTTTAGTCCATTTTATCTCAATTATAGTGTTTTTTGGAATTTAACAAGCAATTAGGGGATTTGGACAAGGATAAAGAAAAAAACGTATGGTCTAGGTCTTAAGAATCATTCTAGGAAATGATAGGTGGTCATAATTTGGGTGTTTTAAAATGTAATATAATTTCTATTATTTTTTTATTATATTTCTATTATAACAATTTGGAAAATTATATTTACTGAAACACTAAAAATAAATAAATTATGTCTTCTAACATTTTTAATATTAACGACTTGGTTAATATGGATTAGAAACTAATTACATTTGATTAATAATTTTCTTATATACTTCTGATAGTTTATTTATTTTTTGTTATACTCAAAGAACACCTTTACATTTTTCAAAATTATTTCTTGAGTATCTGAAACTATTTTAAAATATTTTAAAAGAGTGTTTTAAATGGGAAATTATTTTTGGGAATAAAGGTAAAGAAAAGAGGAGTGGGATTATACCTAAAATATAAGGAGATATTATAGACTTGGGGTTATCTATTTGTGATAAGAATACTGATATCATTCTCTACATTTTTTAGAGGATTCTATCAAGATTACCAAGTCATGTTTATTAGGAAGCAGTAGGTGAGAATGTGTCACTTGATCAACCTTCTACTTGCACTTGGGTATTAGATGAGCTTAAAAAAATTCTCTAAGAATTTGGTCATGGAGGTATTCAAAAGGATTCAAAATCCATTGAAATTATGAGTTTTTTTAGTCTCAACATCCTTTTAATTTTTTAAGAGATATATCAACTCAGGAAGATAATAAGTGGATTAATAACCTCTATTATATCTTTTAAATCGTTGAAAAAATCGAGAAACACCTAATTCATATTGCCACATTCATGTTGTATGGTTTGACTAACCAATGGTGGGACATGATAATGAAGGATAAGAAATACCATGGTTTCACCTAGTCAAAGTTTTAAGAGATTTTATATGATAAATTTTAATTAAACACTTTATATTGGTTAAAGAATATGGAATTCATGATCCTTTGAGAAAGTATCAATATCGGTTTGGAAATATGACACTAAATTCATAGATATTCTTATATTTTCTCCACATATGAGTAGAGATGTTGAATCTAAATCAATAACTTTTGAAATGGTTCTGAAAGCACCTTTCTAGACATAGGTCATGCTATTTCATTTTCCAACCATATTTTTAGTGTTTGATTTTTTTTGTAATCAAAATTTGATTTAAAGGGGGATTAAGAGTGGGTGGTCCACTAAATTTTTGGACCTATAATTATATCCCATTGAGAAGTTATAACTGATCTTGAGAGGAGATGAGTAGAGGTGAATCTCATCGAGGAATCCAGGTTAGTGGCATACCTTCATCACTAATCTCTGGATGATCTTTCATTAAATATCTTTAATGTACAACACATGGCCACAATAAGATTAACTATAAATTTAAGGAAACTAATTTCCACACTTATGGTTAGCATGAATAATTTTAGAGGCTTTACCAATGGGGTATATCATAAAGTGGAATACATTGTCTTCATCTAACATATACATTATAGGCCTAGTTAGATCCATAATTTATCAAAAAAATTCATCTACCCACTAGGAAATATTTTCATGGTTGTGTATATAGTGACCCTAGATAAACATTCATAAATGTTACTTTTATTATGTTGTTATATTAAAACATCTCACAAATAATCTCAAAACTCAAGGACTAGTAGGTTTATTATCTTAAAGACTAGCTACATAAATGTCTCATTTTATAACACTTGTTGACATTTATTCATAACTATGATCCTAAGAACCTATTATATAAATATCATATGATATAATAATATTCAAAACCTTAGAAATGGAAACATAATAAAGGGGTAATCTTGAATGCTATGTATGGGAAAATTAACATCTAGTCATAATGGTTAGATCATAAACATGAGGGAAAACATAAGTAAGGGATAAGTATCTGATAAAAATACAAAGTGATCATAAGTGACAATAATAAAACATGATTTATCATTATTTATTAGGTAATATAAAAATAATACCAATTAAAGGTAATAAAAAACATGTCTTAGGAGAAAATAATAAAAAACAAAACAAATCATGAAATCATAACATAAAAAAGAGGAATATATTTAAAATAGTTAATATCATAATCATGTAGAATATCATTGAAATAAAACATATCTTAGAAAATTAAGTGGCATAATCATAATAATAGGTAAGAATATAATAGTATATTAGGCATCACTACCTAATTCCCATCACATAGTGAGAAGGCATCCTTGTCTGATTCCCAAAGTAGATCTTTCATTCCTTACTCGATTCTCATAATTATCTCATGAAATATAAAAACATTAATAATGGATTAGAGGGTGATATAGAACCAAAACCATCATTATCAATACTTATGAGTTCCAATTAAAATCATATCATTCATCTCATTATAAATAAACCATGGGAAGAAAATGTTTTTTATACATTTTATAAATGATATATAATGACTTGAGGTCATTAAAATGTTGAAATTTTAGATTTATAAAACCTACTTACTACTAGTATAGTTGAAAATAAGGATTTTGTATCCACAGGGAAGGAATATTATAAGACCAAAATTATTGTAAAAAAACAAAACTAAAAATAGTTAAAGTAATTTTATGATGGTGAGTATGTGAAATGAATGTGAAAGATAAGTAAACGGTGAAAAATGTGACGAATAACACCTATTAAAAATGTTAGGGGGATAATACTGTCCATAATTGATTTATAAGATAATTCTATTCAAACATCAAGCTACCACATTTGTTTCTGCACCTATAAAGAAAAATATTTTGTAGAACGTAACTGTCATTAAGTGATATCTACACATAAGTGATCTTTCTTGAGAGAATGATCAGTAAATTAAAATTTATAAAAAGATTCGTTCAATAATAGAGAAGCGAATCACAATGTTTTTCCAATTTTGGGTACTTAAAATGATGTTTAAAGGTTAATAGATCACTATCATCACTCATTGATACTTAGAATAGTGGATAATGATACTCATTATGAAAAAAATTAAGAACAGTGAAAAAAATATTAATATAGTTATGAAAACAAGAGTAGAACAGATTAAAGGTATCAATTCCTTACATCTGATTCCCCTAGAAACATTTATGCACTCAATCTAGAAGAATAATTTTTTTATTCAATTTAATAATATCAATGCTGGAATTAAGAAAGAGAATAGTGAATAACCAAGCTTCTATGAAGAGATAAAATATTATCTCTAGCATCAAATCCATTAGATCTTGGTTCTAGTGTTCTCTATAATATGAATCATTCTCCGCTCACTGCTCTCATCATTATATTTTGTAGAATATATCTGAAAAGAATATATACTCTATTTAGACTATAAATCATATTTTATTTTTACATAATCTCCTAGCCTAAAAACACTATCCTCCTTTTATGGAATTCAAATATGATAGTCAATGCTCCATCCTTGAGTCATTATCCCTGACACTTCAATGAAACTATCTTATAGATTCTTCCACTTGAATAGGTTGAAATAATAATTACAACTCAATTATTTTTGTAATTATCTTTCTTCAAAAATAAAATCCACGTGTCATCAAATTATGCATCTAGGACTACTCTGATGGATGATTATACACCTAAAACCATATCCCTTACTTATTTAGTTAACCTGTATGCTCTGGTAAATATTTAGTGAGTATACAAGAACTCATGACAATAAATATTTAGTTGGGTAACTAGACTTAGATTTCAATTCCCATAGTAATAATCCTATCAAAATTCTAATTCATCATGCCTGGTTAATTCCTAAGATCAACCATTTAATCAAGCATCATAAAGACACATTAAAAAACCTCCTTAAAGTTGGTAAACCCTTGTCTTAGCAGCAGTCAATTTAATAAATGGAGTGTAACCCAATTAAACCTCACATCCATAATCATGGGAATTATAAGGTAAAATAATCTTTAACCTATCCCAACATAGTGTAAAACTATGTGAATAAACACATAATCAACTTCATTTGAGAAAAAACTTCTATCATCTACTATCCCCAAGCTTAGGCATCTCAAAATCTTAATTTTTTTTAACTCAAGGATTCAAAATGGTGTATAAACACATGAATTAACTTAAATAAATGTAAAATGTGTCCCTATTAGCTTCACATGGCCCCGAGTTTTAGTAAGGGTTGATCTAATCTCTCATATTTAGGTATTAACTTACTTCATTTGATTATGGTCAAGGAGCCGACCTCATTTAGGTGAACATAAATCAAACCCACTCAGTTAAACACACCATATATCGGGATCATTGGCATCATTTTCAACCCCAAATTACTAAATCAAACATAATCCTCAATGAATCTTGTTCGAGATTCAAATTTTCAATAAACTCTAAGCTTCAGTTTGAATTCCATTGGTGTATGGTGTCAGCATTTGTTCTTCAACCATAGCTCAAACTTAGAATTAAGATTTCTCATCTTTGGTCAAATATCTTTCAATTATGAATCTCATGTTACATAAAAGTTTTCATTACCCCTCTCACTTGATCGAGTTTCTTATTTAACTGAGTCAAGGTTGAGTTTAGATTTAATTTTCAGTCTTTAACCAAAGATTCAATTTTCAAAAACTCCCACTTGAAACTAACTCAACTTTAGTGATTTTCTATAGACTCAACCTCAACTTGGTTCATATTATATTAGGTCCATCCAGCCATGAGTTTGTTTTGAAACTTCATAGAAGAAATCATCTTATGAAGTTCTCTTATCTAAAATTATCTTATGGAATAAGTTATTGTAGAAAAAAATAAAACAACATAAATACATTGTGAAAAATTCAGAATCAAAATAATGTCCATAAGAAACCTCCAATAAAAACTAGATTTAAAAATAAATAAATGGTTCTCTAGAAAAAATATTTTAATAATATAACCATGATACTTGAGACATTTTAATCCAAAAAAACACTTAAAAGATTTAAAATTATTTTCAAATGAAAATTTTATTGAGATCAACATAGAAATAGTTCTTATAATTTTATGAATTTAATACAAAAAAATTAACCCAATTATGCACAAAAACCACCAATTTCACAAAGATATAATGGAATTATATTTTTAACTCAAATCTATCAATTATCAAATATTTAACAATAAATTCACATTTAAACACAAAAAACACAAAAAAAATCATCAAGTGGATATAGAAAACGTATATCAATTAAAGGTCACATAAAATTATCCAACACTTAATATTTTTCATTTAATTAAATAATAAATTTGTTAAAAATTGTGGAATTAAATTAATCTTAACCATGAAAAACTGAGATTCCATAAAGTTTTTATTCTTAAAATTATTTCCCCCAATGGACTAATTCAAATACAATAATGATCTAGATATTGAAATAAATTTTCAAGGGAAATGTTTGAAACAATTTTACAAAAATTTATGAATTTTAAAATTTTGAAGATAATTAAACTTAGTTAAATTTACACCCACTTAAAAGTCTAGAATCCTTTTTACCCTTATAAGAATAGTCTTACAAAATTTACCAAAATTATGAATATTAATTTCAGGGTATTTGGAAATTTTTTATAACTATGAATAATAATTTTCTGGTTGCATCCAGACTCCTTTTTTATTTATAGTTAAGTTTGGGATGGTTTTTTGGGTATTTGGAAATTTTTTATAAATTTTATGGAGGTTCACAGTTTGAGCATGGTTAGTAGAAATCATGAAACACCTCTGGGAAAACATGTGGGGGAAAAAGGTCAGTGGGTATGCACATGATTTAGAAAAACCATGCATCCACCTGTGTGAAACCATTATTTTTTGAATATAGGGGATAAGAATAGTTAGTTCACGGTTTATCTAACCATGTGAGAAATCCATATAGGGGCTTCAGAGGCAGTGACTGGTAAGTTACCATTCTTGGTTGTTTTCCTTATATTTTATCTTCTTGCCTCTTCTAAGTTCATAGATATAATACACTAGGGATAGATTTATGTTGGTTGATTCCAATCAGGTCATGATATGATTATTTGGGTGATAGGTAATAATATCTAAGGAGGTGTTTTGGAGTTTCAACCCGGTTTGTTGAATAATTTGTGTCGTTCTTCATTTTTGTCTAAGTTATGAGATAAATGGATTCACTCTCGACTTCTATTATTATAAAATAAAGGATTTATTTGAAATTGATTGATTTTTTTTGGTTTAAATTGTGATTTTTTGTCCAAATATTGTTGGAAACCCTCTTTAGTGATGGTTTGTGAAATTGTGAAAATTGAAATTATTAAATGAATTTAAAATAATGATTTTAAAATGGGAGTTTTAGTTTTTTGATGAAAAATTTGTAGGAATGTATTTTTAATAAAAATATTTTTTTATTTAAATTGTTTTGAATAATTGGGTTGGCTTGGTTTTTGGAATAAATGGTTTGTGTGTTTTCATATACATTTGGGATGGATAAGGGTAGGAAGTTTACCCTATCAACAAATGGGAAAAATAATAGTGTGAAGTTTTATACATAAAAATGGTTCACCAAGTGACATCTTGTTGATAGTATGACTCACCAATCACGAGTATAAGGAGGTCCACTGTTGCATTAATGGTTGTATATTTGGATGTGTGTGGAATGGAATAAGTTATACCAAAATGTAATTTGAGAAATAGTTTTAAAGAATTGTTTGGTTACTTTCATTAGAAATTGGTTGGTTTGGAAAATGGTTTGGATTTGAGATAAACAATTTTAAATTATTTTTTATTAATTTTTTATATAAATTTTATAACATATTCTATCCTAGTGGAATGAGTTGAGAAGTCATTTGAGGAAATGATACTATGTTTTATACTCACCCCCTACTTGCGTAATTTGGTACGTTTGAAAATATCATATTTTAGGACATAGGTAAAGGAAAATTATCTCATTTATTTAGTGATGAAATGTAATACTTTGAGAATGAGTTGTGGAATAAGAGATTGGATCATGTTGGGGTGGAGCTTATTTCTTTGAATTCTTTGATTTTATTGGTTTTGTCTTTGACTTTGTACTCTGATATTGATTATTGTTTACACATTGTAATATATTATGGTATGTTTTTTTGGTTACATTGGAGTTTTATCACATTATACTCATGATTCATATTGTAGTTTTATGATTATGGTTATTTTCTTTGGTTTTTATTTGTTAAAAGGTAAAATCGTCTCCAAACTATTTATAAAGCCCTTGGAATTTATTTCCATCCTTTGGTATATTGGGGTTGTAACCTAAGTCCAAGTATAATATCCACATATTACCAAGACAATGAGGAGGGGAGAGATGTTACAAATGGTATCAGTCTTGTCTAGACTGTCCTTCATTTTGGAAAAAATTGTATTTCTTTTTTGGTATTGGAGTTGAAAATCATTCTGGTTTAGTCCTTTTGTTAAGATGGTATAAATGAGGTAGGATAGTCAGAACATGAAATATTGAGCATAAAAAGGAATAAATAACCGATTTATGATGAGCTTCATGTTACCAGGGAGTTGGGTACATGAGTGTTTTGAGACACTTATTGGATTCGTGACCTCATTTTCATGGGTTTACCCAATGATAAGACCATGGTATGCATTGATTGGAATGATATCCCACTAGGAGTGAATATTTAATTTTGAGTAATGATTTATGATTTGGTATGAAATCATTTATTTTTAAAATGTGTTTTTTTCCAAGTGTGAGATTTTTAAAAAGGCATGATAGTGATATTTTGAAAATCATTTTTATTTTCAAAAGCATGGTGGAATTTTCAATGATGTTTTTATCATGGACAAGTGTTGAATTTTGAAGGAATTGTTGTGATATATTTCATATGGTGAATTTGAAATTTATAAGCCTTAAGTTTCTAGAGATTAAGACTAAATAGAATTTTGTTTTATTAATAGAAAGTGGCACTAGTTAGTTATAAAAGAAACCAAATGGAAGAGGATGTAGAGAATGTGGTTGTACCTAAGCCAAAAATGAACCAAAAGTTGGGTCAAAGTATTGTCTAGGATTTTCAAGTTGTTGATTGAGGTACTGGAATGGATGAACCAAGACAATTGGATCATTCCATTCAGTTCAAGAAGAAGAATCCACCCATATTTCATGGTGATTTGTAACCAAAGAAAGCATAAGTGTGGATAAATAAGATTAATATAATCTTCAATTTCCTAGGAACACCAGTTGAGTTGAAAGTCAAGTTGGAAAAATACATACCTGAGGATCTTGGATTCTAGTGGTGGGATTTATAAGTTCATACTAAATTAGACCGTGGTATTGTATGAGAGGATTTTGAATAATTTTTCAACAAAAAATTCTATCCTCACATGTTCAGAACTGTTAGAAAGGAATTTTTCAGCTTGAAGTTGAATAATCACTTAGTGATAGAGTATGTGGATAAATTTATCAATTTAGTCTGTTTTTCACCCAAAATTGCTTCAAGTGCATCCTTAAAGGAATTTTTTTTGAATCGGGGTTAAGGTTAGAGATTCACTCAAAGATTTACATGTTTTTTATAATGGATTATACAGATATGGTCAATAGAGAAATATTGGAAAAAGGGACATCTCAGGTAGTATGGGTAGAGGAAGCATCTTGATACCTATGGGAAATGGTGAGAACTAAAATGTTGGGTATAATAGGAAGATATACACCTATTTACATGGTAGTGGAAATAATTAGAATCAAATATACAAATTAGAGAGTCATCCAACAAAACCAAAGCGTAGGCCTGGATGTTTTCAATGTGGGTTGTTCGAACACATGAAGCGAGATTGTATGACACCACCTAGAGTATTCCATAATTGAATCTAGATAAGTAATATTCATCACTATTTTCATAGTGCTCTAAGGATGGATTCTAGGGACACTCATGTTTTGCAGATGTAATATGATTCGACAGGATGAGGGGAGCAGAATACCTCTCATCAGCAAAACTAAGGAAGCCATGGTGATTATAGGAATACCGTGAATCTTCAATAAGGGAAATATCAACAAGGTAATAAAGACCAAAGTGCAGTGATTAAGAAATTGTATGAAGCTGAACAAGTGATTATGGATGATCAATGTGGACCTTCAATGGTGAGAGGTGATATTATTTTGAATTATACTCTTATGTATGATTTCTTTATATGGATGTTTCCCATTCGTTTATTTCTTCTTGTGATATTGATCTTCTAAGTTTATAGGTTGAGATGATGCCTTCAGTTTTGAAGCTTCAAGATTATCTTGGTAAAATAGAATGTATAGAATTTACGTTCAAATCAAGTTCTATAATGATTGTTGGAGGTGAATTGAGTTGGGATTTCTCTATGATTTGGACAAATGTTTATGACATAATCTTGGGTATGTATTGGTTGAAAATGTTCAAATATCACATCAATTGTTTGAATCTAAGGGTTAGTTTTATGACTAATGATGGTGTCAAGAATATATTTAGAGGATATTAGAATTTAAAGGTTGCTGAAGTAGGATTTATGGCACCGTCCTTTGGAATGATCATATACCAGTTGGAATCTTTGAACTTGGAATCAATTTATGAGATCAAGATTAGTGATTTTCTAGTAATTATTGACCAGTTTCATGATTTATTTCTTGAAAATTTCTCAGGATTTCCACCCACAAGAGAAGTGGAGTTTACGATTGATATCTAACCAAGGAATAGTTTTATATCACTTCTCTCTTATCATATAGAACCAAAAAAATTAAGGGAATTGAAGTTATAGTTGGAATATTTGGAAAGCAAAGGCTTAATTTACCCTAGCATGTCTCCATAGGTAACAACAGTCTTGTTTGTGAAAAAGGTAGATTGAACTATAAGGATTCATTTATATTATCATAATATTAACCAATTTAAGATAAATAATCATTATCCACATCTAAAAATTGATGATCTGTTTGATTAATTTGGGGGAGCCTAATGGTTCTCTAAAATTGACTTGTGATCATGATACAACCAACTATGGGTTTAGAAGGAGGATATTATGAAAATAGCTTTTAAGAGTATATATGACCATTATAAGTATGTGGTTATTCATTTAGGTATAATTAATGCACCAATAGTATTTAGGGAATTGATGAATAATATATTTCAAAGGTATCTTGATTCTTTTTGGGGTGGTGTTTTTGGATGGCATATTGGTGTATTCAAGGAAAAGGGATGACCATGAGAAACACTTGAAGACACTTTTGGGAATCATGGGATCATCATATGTATGTCAAACATTCAAAGTAGGATATTTGGATCCATGAGGCAAGTTTATTTATTCATGTTATCTCTAAATGTGGTGTTTTCATGGATCTAGAAATGATAGAGGATTTAATCTCTTAGAAACTACTAAATAATGTCTTTGAGATACATAGTTTCTTTGGTTTGGTTGGTCATTATTGCTGCTTTTTTTGCGAATTTTCATGACTATATTCACCAATGTAATCTTAGAAAAGTAAGAGTGTTCCATTATAATATGGGGAGTAGTGTCAAATGTATTTTCAACAACTTATAGTTTTCCTTAAATTATCAACGATCTTCATATTTTTGGAATTAGAACAAGGGTATGGGGTGTATTGTGACGCTTTGGGATCTGGGTTGGGATGTGTTCTCAAGAAGGGAGATTATATTGTTACTTATGGATCTTGAAAGTTATGGATACATGAGAATAACTACACAACACGTGATTTGGAGTTTTCTGTCATAGTCCATGCTTTGAAGACTTGGCATCATTACCTTTTTGGTGAGAAATTCATAGTGTTTACGGATTATAAGAGCTTAAAATATATTTTATCACATAGGTATTTGAATCTGAGACAAATAATATGGATAAAGTATCTCCAAATGTTTGAATTTGACTTGATGTATATGCTTGGTAAAGGAAATTTGGTGGAATATGCATTAAGAAGAATTCTATATGGTTAATTAGAAAAGGAGGCTTCAAATCGGTGGTAGTTGATGTCGATGATATTTGACATGCACTTAAATTGTGAATAACAATGTAGTGTTGTTGTTTTATTTTTTGTTTATTTTTTTCTTGATTTGCTGAGAACGTTAAATATGAATATGCGTTCAATTTATAATGTGTTTATATGAGGTAAAAAATCAATGGTGTGGAGACTATTGAGGGATGAAAGATAGATGGGAGTACAATTTTTTGGTTTATAAATTGGTTTTTCGTACCTATGACTTGTCAAGAAAAACTTATTCAGGCTTACCATCAATTGAGATGGCTACTCATCCTAAAATAAAAAAGATGTATAATGCATTGAAATAAAACTTTTGTTGGATTGGAATGAAAATAAAAGTTACTGAGTTTGTAATTAGATGCATAACTTGTAGGCTGGTTAAGGAAGATAACCAGTGTCCAGTGGGTATGTTGTAGTATTTACCTAATATTGTTTTGAAATGGGAGCAGATAATTATGGATTTCATGAAAGTTATCCTAAAAACAATTTGAAAACCTGATTTAATATTAGTGATAGTAGATCGACTAAAAAATTCATCCCATTTCATCTTTATTATTTAATCTCATACATTGGAGGACTTATCTAAAATCTATATCCTAGAAGTGGTAAAGAGGCATAGAGACCCAAGGTTTACATCTCATTTCTGGAAATCCTTACAACAAGGCCTTAGGAATAAGTTTAATATGAGTATGTAATATCATACTCATATGGATATACATTCTGATAGGATGATACAGAAATTGGAATATATTTTTAGGTATTCTTCAATGAATTTTGGTGGTTCATGGTAGGAGCACATATCATTAGCGGATTTCTTAAATAACAATAGTTACCAGACCTCAGTATATATGGATCTTTTTGAATAATTTTATGGTTTTAATTATCATTATCCACTTTGTTGGGTGGAAATAAGTGAGAATTAACTAGTTGTACTAAGCCATGTCCAATAGACAATGAAAAAGATTCAGTTGATCAATAATAGAATGGAATAGTTCGGAGTTATCAAAAATCGTATGCGGATCATCATCGATGGCCATTTTTGTTTGAGGTGAATGATCATGTTTTGTTTAAAATCTATCAAAGGCTTGGGCATCATCATTTTAGGAATTATGGAAAGTTATATCCTTGATACATAGGCCCTTTTGAGATACTTGAATGGGTTGGTGAGGTGTCATATTAGTTGGAATTTCCACCAAGGTTCAGTTTGGTGCAAAATTTAATTCATGTATCTTAGTTAAAAAAGTATCATCCTAATATTGACCAAGTGACTTGATATAATCATGCTAACCTAGAGCCTGATTCTATGTGGGTTCATGTGCTAGTGAGGATTGTGGATAAGTAATTTAAAGTATTTCATGGGAAAAGCATTGGTCTAGTGTGGGTTTTGTGGAAACATGGTCAAATTCAGAAAGAAATGTGGGAATAGAAAAAGGAAATGGTAGATTAGTGGCCTAAACTATTTTAGGCCAATAGTAGTTTTCAAATTTTCTAGGAAGGAAAGATGAATGGTGGGGAGAATATACAACCTCAAGTTTTTTGTAATTAGCCCTTTATTTATGTATTTTATGTATATAAATTGTTTGGGTGATGTTTGGGAAGGTTTGAAGGGGTTTTGGAAAGATTTTTAATATTTTATGGAGGTTCATAGTTTGAGAATAGATTGTAGAAACTGTGAAACATCACTTGGAAACCGTGAAATGGGAAACATATATCCCTAGGTAGGCACACAATTGGTGCATGGTTTGTCCAAACTGTGCAGCCAACCAGGTGAAAATGTGCTTTTTTAAATAGATGGAATGATCATGGTTGGCATATGTTTTGTCTAACTATGTGATCCAACCATGCGTGTGGCATTTAGTGGTAGTGACTATCATATTATTTTCACACCATTTTCCTAGTCATGCACCTAACCTATGCCCTATTAAATTTTAGAGCTTAATTTTTGGATCTAATCTGATTTATCCCCTTAACTTATTATTTTCTCTCAATATGACCCTAACTCAATTTCCTCTCATCCCAAAGGCTTTGGGGACCCTTCCTCTTGATCCTGGAGAAAACCATTGGTGATTATTTATGTGTTGTAGGTCCATATTCCATGTTAACTGCCCGTTTTTGGTTGTTTTCCTTAGATTTCATCTTCTTCCCTCTCATGGATTCATAGATCTAATTATTTGTGGATAGATATAAGTT
The DNA here is from genome assembly GCA_963277665.1 of Viscum album. Classification (NCBI taxonomy): domain Eukaryota; kingdom Viridiplantae; phylum Streptophyta; class Magnoliopsida; order Santalales; family Viscaceae; genus Viscum; species Viscum album. The sequence goes on along the minus strand of OY728148.1, from coordinate 877,324,762 downwards.
TTTTTATGCCAATAATTTTTATATATGATTGTTTGGGTGATAGGTAATGAGATCTAAGGTGGGTTTTTGAGTTTCAACCTGATTTGTCAAATAATTTGCATAGTTATTCATTTTTGTCTAAGTTGTGAGGTGGGTGACTTCAATATTGAATCCTATTATTATAAATTGATGAATTTATTTTAAATTGATTGAATTTATATATTTAAATTGTGATATTTTTGTGAAAATATTACTATAAACCCTCTTCAGTGATTGTTTGTGAAATTGTGGGAAGTGAAATTGTTAAATGATTTTAAAACGGGTCCTTGGTTTTTTAGCATGGAAAATTGGTTGAATTTTTTTTTCCAATAAAATAATTGTTTTATTGAGATGGTTTGGAACAATTGGTTTGTATTGGTTTTCTGAATAAATGGTTAGAATGTGTTTATATTCATTTGGAAGGATAAGGGAAATATGTTTCTCCCATAAAAATAATGGAACAGATAAGGGTGTCAAGTTTCCCCCTATCAAAATGGTTCACCAAGTGATGACTTGGTGAAATGATGAATCAACACTCATGATTATAGGGAGGTAAATTATTGCATGCATGGTTGGATGTGTGGATGTGTGTGGAATTTAATTAGTTAATCCAAAATGGAATCTGATAAATGGTTTTTAATATTTTTTTGTTTCTTTCCTTGGAAATTGATTGGTTTTCAAAATGGTATTGTCTTTGAGATAAACTATTTTATTTTTTTATATAAATTTTTATATAAACATGATAACATGTTCTATCCTAGTGTTATGAGTTGGGAAGTCATTTGGGTAAAGCCTGATGAGTTTTATTGTCACCCCCTACTTGGGATCTTTGCTGTGTAAGTAGATATCATATTTCAGGACACTAGTAAAGGAAAAGTATCTTATTTCTATAATGGTGATTTTTGATACTTTAGGCATGGCTTGTGGAGTTAGAGCTTGGAGAATGTTGGGAGCTATGTAGTTTATGTTTTTTGGAGTCTTTATGTTTTGTTGGTTTTGTCTTCCACTTTATAATCTGATAATGGTGTTGGTTTCCGCATTTTACTATGGTATGGTTTATTGTTGTTTGGTCACATTTGAGTAATATTAAATTGTACTCATGAATTATATAGTGGTTATCGGGTCATGGTTATTTAGTTTGGTTGTTTTAGCTTCCAAAGGTAAAATAATCCCCCAAATTTTTATAAATCCCTTAGAATTTATGGGTAGCCTTTAGTGTCTTGGGGGTTCTACCTAAGGCCAAGTAGCATCTCCACCTCTTCATAAGAAAATAAGGAGGGGTAGGATGTTATAAGTAAGGTGTTGAATTTTTTAAATATATTGAGGGAAAGAAGTTAAGAATCATTTTATCTTTCCATAACTATTATTATATAATAAATATAATATATATACATTAAATCCATCATTATAACCATTTATTAGAAGCAGTGATGGAAAATGAATTACATTTGTTCATGAGGAGGTAGTCTATTGTACACATGAATGAAGGTTTCATATCCCATTTGATAGAATATGAGATTGATATAGGTTATTTAATAAACACAAAAAATATTAGTATATGTAATAAACTATTGTTATTATTTCATAATGTTTTATGAATATTTTAAGGATGTAAAAGATGAAATAAAATGAAAAATATTAGTTAATAACTATACCACTTCATCAAACAACCTATTTAGGTTTATAACTAAATAATTCAAAGTATAGTTTAATGACTAAAAAATATTCTAGTACATGGGCAGGGATTTTAGAAATTGATATGGGAAGTTATTTCAAGAACAAAAGGGATCTTGAAGTGTGAATAGGAGATGAGAGGGTGAGTCCTTTTATAAGTGGGAGAGATGACACACTTTGAATTTTTAAAACTATTAAAATATATTATTGTATTAATCAAGAAAAAGGCAACCAAAATGGACTGTTTAGGAATCTTTGATAAAATAGGTTTGAAATGTGGCCATAAAAATAATTTATATAAGTTTTTAGTTCATTTAAACCCTTATCACTTTAGTTTAACACTCGATAAACCTGTTTTAACATTAACTATGGTATCAATTTTTTACCTTTTTTACTATTTATTATTACCAAAAATTAAATTGAACTTATTACCTAATATTAATTATGATAATTAAAAATATTAATAAATTTTATCAAATTCAATTAACATAAGCTTAGGAATTTAATTTAAAAATAAACCCACAAAATTCGATGAAAAACAATTTTAAAGAAAAATGAATTTTTAAATATAAAAATGTTTTTATAAAAAAATAATGATTAATGATTATTTTAACTAATATAAATGGATTAATCATAAAATAAATTAACTAATGTAACTTTAAAATCATTTTAAAACAAAATTTAACTTTGTTAATTCTTGAAATGAAAAATAGTTTATAATAAAAATTAGTATTTCACTATTCATTAAAAAATAAAACATTTCAAAAAATTAACCAAAAAACATAAAAATATAATTTTTACATGATGAATTCAAAAATAAGGTTTATTTTCTGAAATTAAAATTATATAATATGGACATTTTATCATTTAAATAAAACTATATAATGTGTGAACCCCCTTTTGGTTTGAAATAAAGCTTTTTTCATTTTGAAAAAAAAATTCCCTAATATTATTATTTATAATAACTATATAAAATATAATCATTGAATTTTAATAATAAATGAATGTTCTTTATCTTAAAATTACCATGTTTGTTACATTTTCATCACTTTTGGAAATTTTATACTCATATTATGAACTTGATCTTGATAAAATATAATCATTGAATTTGGTTATGTTTCATAAGGTATAGAGGAGTTTTGTAAAGTTTTTGGGGATTCTTTGGTGGTGAACAATTTGAGCATGGTTAGCAGAAACCGTGAAACACGTTCCAAGAAACCGTGAAACTGAAATAGTGATAATTGGGTAGGCACACAGTTAGGTGAACAATTTGGATAAATCTTTCATCCAACTAGGAGAAACCATGAAAATATTAACAGAGTCATTTATCATGGTTAGCGCATAATTTGTCTAACTATGTATGCCAACCGTGTGAGGGGTGTCTGGAGGTAGTGGATAGAAAATGGTTTGCACACAGTTTGTCTAACCGTGCACTCTAACCATGAGACATTAAAAACAAGATCCATATTTTGTTGATTTAATTTATATTACCTTATATATGGATTTTTTTCACTTAATCTAACTCAAAATTGATTTCCTCCCCATACAAAGACTAGAGAGACCCTTCCTCTTGATCCAGGAGCTATTCATTAGTGATTTTAAGTGTGTTGGAGGCCTAAATTTTTTTGGCAAGTGATAATTTTTTTGTTATTTTCCATAATTTTCATCTTATTCCCTCTCTTGGATTGATAAATCTAGTATTTTGGAAATAAATTCACATTATTTCCAATAATTATGTGATTTTATTTTTTTGTTTAAAGGGAACAAAATCTAAGGAATTTTTAAGGAGTTTCAATCTAGTTTGTTGAAGAATTTGTAAAGTTCTTCATTTTTACCTTAGTTTGTGAGGTAATGTGGATTTAATATTGACTCTTATTAGTTATAAATTGAAGGCTTGATTTTAAGTTGATTTAAATTCTTGAATTGAATTATGAAATTGATGTGTAAATGTTGATGGAAACCCTATTTAGTGATGGTTTGTGAAATTGTGGATTTTTTTTTGTTTTGTGGAAAGTAAAATTGGTTAAATTATTTTAAAATAATGATTTTAAAATTATTTTTTGGTATTGATTTATGAAAATTTTTTATTGAAATGTTTTTAATAAATTAATTGTTTTATTTAAGTAGTTTGGCATGGTACTTGGCATAAAATTTGGTGCGTGTTCATGTGCTTTTGGTATGGATATGGTTATGAAGTTCCCCCCATCAACATGGAATGGATAAGGGTATGAACTTTCCACCATAAAAATGGTTCATATACTTATGTCTTGTTAAAATGATGATTCACCACTCTTGATTATAGTGAGGTCCATAATTGGATACTTGTGTGGATGTGTATAAATGGAATGAGGATGAAAAATGAATTTGTGGAATGGTTTGAAAGACTTGTTTGGTTTCTTTCCATTAAACTTGTTTTTCTTGGAAATGGTTTTGGATTTGATATAAACTAATTTGAATTATTTTAAAGTAATTTACATTAATTTGGTAACTTGTTCTACTGTAGTGTCATGAGTTAGGAAGTCTTTGGGGAAATACTAATGAGTTTTTTTCTCACCCCATTCTTGTGAAATTTTGTGCATTTGTAGATATTGTATATTGATACATAGGTAAATGAAAGTTATCTCATATCTTTAGTGATGTGTCTTGATACCATGGAATGGATTTTGGAGTTGGATATTAGAGAAGGTTGTGATTTTCTAAGTTGGTATATTTAGAGACTTTGAGTTTTTTTGGTTTACTTTCCAATTTAAACTCTGATATTGTTTTTGGTTTGGTTTTTTTAGTTGTATTACATTATAATGATACATCATATAGTGGTTTTTTGGTTATGGTTATTTGGTTTGGTTATTTTATATTCAAAATGGAAAATCATCCCCCAACTATTTATAAAGACCTTAACATTTATTTCCAGCATTTGGTGTCTTGGGTATGTCACCTAAGGCCTAATAGCTTACCTTTCACTTCTAAAGACAAAGAGGAGGGGCAGAGTGTTGAAAATGGTATTAGTCTTTGCTGGTTCATCTTTAATTTTGGGACAAAAGATATTAATTTGTTTGATCTTGGAGTTGGAAATTCACTCTTTTTTAGTTCTTGAGTTGGATTGGTGAAAGGAGATAGGATTGTCGAAACCTAAAATATAGAGCATAAAGAGGCATATCTAACCTTCTTATATTGAACCTCAAGTTTTTAGGGAGTTTGGGTACCTGAGTGTTTTGAGACATTTTTAGGAGTTTTAACCTCATCATCATGGGTTTATCCAATTAGAATAGTATAACATACATTGATAGAAATGAATTACCACTAGGCGTGCGTAATCAATTTTGAGTAATGATTTATGATATGTTGAAAAATGGTTTATTTTTGAAAAGTGTTGAAAATTTATTCAAATGTGATATTTTTAAAAGTAATGGTAGTGGTATCCTTAAAATTGTTTTATTTTCAATGGTTATGGTGGAATTATAATTTTATTTTTTTGAAAATTGAAAGTGTTGAATTTTGGAAAGACTTGTTGTGATATGTGTGATACAGTAAATTTAAAATTTATAAGACTTCAGTTTCTAGAGAGTGAGACTAAATGGAGTTTTATTTTGGTTATAGAAAATAAAATTATTTAGGCATAGAAGAAACCAACTAGAATAGGTAGTAGAGAATGTGGTTTCACCTGAGCCACAAGTGAACCAACAGCTGGTTTGGAGTATTTTCTATGATTTTCAAGACGTGCATAGAGGGAACAGAAGGGAGGAACCATGGAAAGTGGGACATTCTGCTCAGTTCCAAAAGAAAAATCCACTTATATTTTGGGGTGATTTGGAACCATAGAAATAATAGGTGTGGAGGAATATGTTTAATCACATATTCTATTTCCTTAGCACCCTAGCTAAGTGGAAATTCAAGTTAAAAAGGTACATTCTAGAGGATATCTCAAGCCAGTGGTGAGATTTAGAAGCTCCAGATAAATTAGAGCAAGGCATTTCATGAAAGGATTTTGAAGAATTGTTCAACAAAAAATTCTATCCTCATACATTTAGAATTTATATAATGACATAATTTTTTCAGCTTAAAGTAGGAGAACCTCACAGTGACAGAGTATGAAGTTGAATTTATGAATTTAGTTATATTTTTACCCAAATTTTATACAAGTGTGTCCTTTATGGCATTGATTTTTAAATTAGGGTTAATTATAGATATTCCTTCAAATAATTTCATGATTTTTATAAAATATTATATATATATGGTTATAGAGTGATGGTGGAAGAAAGGGATATCTCAAGAACAAAAATTGGAGAAATCATATCGAAACCAATATGAAATGGTGGTAAGTCTAATGATGGGAATAAACAGAAGAGGGAATCCTTTTTCTAAGGTATTGGTATGACTCATAATCAAACCTCTGGATCGATGAAACTTCCTCCTAAACTAAGGAGTAAACCAATATGTTTTCAATATGGTTATTATGATCAAAAGAAGAGCAATTTATTGAAACCATCTAATGCATGTCACAATTGAAACTAGATGGAAAATGTTCAGTGCTATTATCATAGTGATCTAAGGTCAGGTTTTCAGAACAAATTTCATGTTTTGAGGATGTCATATGCTTTGTCGGGACAAGGGAATATGAATAAATGTTTTCAATAGAATCAAGGAATCCATGGAGATTCTTGGAATATAATGACTCCTCAACCAGTGAAATATCAACTGGGTAATAAAGCGCACAGTGTATCAAGTAAGAAATTTTATGGAATAGAGCACGTAATCTTGGATTATAAATCTAGACCTTTGACAATGAGAGGTAATATTCTTTTTAATTATACCGTTATGCAAGATTTATTTGATATGTGTGAATCCCATTCATTTATTTCTTATTGATCTATTGATCTTCTATGTTTTCATATTGATATGATCCCTTCTATTTTGAAACTTCAAAAGATTCTTATAAAAATAGAATTTTGAGCCTTTATGTGAAAATCATGTTCTATCACTATCTATGGGGATGAACTGATGTAGGATTTATCAATGTTTGAGATGAATGTATATGATGTAATCCTGGGTGTGGATTGGTCAAAAATGTTTGAACCTCACATTGACTAGTATACTCAAAGGGTTAGTTTTGCAACTAATGATGAAATTGAGAATCTCTTTAGAGGTGATAAAAATTAAAAGGCAAGTGAAATAGGATTTTAGGGACAAATATTTGGAACTATATCGTATTAGTTGGAATATTTGACATTAGAATCAATGGATGAGATCAAGAATAATGTTTTTTTTTGAATAGTTATAGATTGGTTTACTGTTATTTTTTCCAATAATTTCCTTGGGTCTACACCCCCAAGATATGTGGAGTTTATAATTGATCTTTTACCAAGTATTAGTCCTATCGAACTTCCTTCTTATTGGATGGAACCAAAGGAATTAAGGGAATTGAATGTGCAGTTAAAGTAGCTAGAAAGAAAAGGGTTCATTCAGCCTAGTATTTTTATATGTGGATCACCAATTTTTTTTGGAAAAAAGGGGGATGGAACTCTTAGGATTTGTGTAAATTATTATAATCTTAACCAAGTTATGATAAAGAATAAATATTAACTTCCACTCATTTATGAACTATTTGATCAATTGAGGGGATATAGGTGGTTATATAGAATTTAATTGCATTTGATTTATCACTAATTGTGGGTTTAGAAGGATGATATTCCAAAGATAGCTTTCAAGAGTAGATATGGAAATTACAAGTATATAATTATGCCTTCTAGTCTTACATATTCACCAAATGTATTTACAAGATTGATGGATAAGATATTTAAAAGGTATGTAGATTATTTTGTGGTGTTTTTTGTGGATAACATAATGGTGTATTCAAGGAAAAGGGGTGAGTATGAAAAACACTTGGTGATAATTTTGGGTATTTTTCTTGTTCATTATTTGAATTACAAAATTTCAAAGTGTGATTTTTGGTTATAATATGTATGTATCCTTCTCCATTCTATATCTAAAAATGGATTTTTTTTGGAATCCAGAAAGATAGAGGATGTAATATCTTGGAAACTTCCAAAGAATGTCTTTGAGATATGCAGTTTTCTTGGCTTAGCTGGTTATTATTGACATTTTTTTCATGAATTTTCATGACTAGATTCACCAATGATAAATTTTACAAGGGAAAGTGTTTCATTTCAATGGAATTATGAATGTAAAAATTATTTTCAATATTTTAAATTTATCCTTACATTATCATTGATTATGATATTTCCAAAATCAAGATAAGGGTATGTGGTGTATTGTGATGCTTTGAGATCTGGGTTGGGATGTGTTATTATACATGGAGATCATGTTGTTACTTATAGCTCACAAAAATTATGGTTTCATGGGAAGAAATTCCCAAAACCCAATTTTGAATTATCTTATGTAGTCCATGCTTTGAAGTCTTGTCATCCTTTACTCTTTGGTGAGAAATTCATAGTGTTTACTAATTATAGAAGTTTGAAACAAATTTTCTCACAAATACTTTTGAATCCGAGACAAATAAGTTGGATGAAGTATTTACAGATGTTAGAATTTGACATTATGTATACATGATATAAATGTAATTAAGTGGAAGAGTCATTAAGAAAGATGTCATATAGTCTGTTGGTAAATGAGGCTTTAGATTAGTGGTAAATTATGTTGGTGACTACAGACTGGTACTTGGATTATGAAGACCGAGGTAATGTTGTGGTTTTATTTGAAATTTATTTTGTTCCGAATTTATTAGAGATAGTTAAAGAGGTTTAAAAATATGATTCTCAGTTTGTTACTATAAGTTTATAACTCAATGGCGGGGAGACCATTGATGGATGGAATCTTGATAGAGAATCAGTGTTGAGTTTTTGAGATTAGATGGTCATACCTTTGGATTTTTTAGAATAAATTCTTTATGTTTACCACCATTCAAGATTGTATATTCATCCTAGAATATAGAAAATATATAAGGAACTAAAAGCACAATTTTGGTGGGTTGGAGTGAAAATAAAGGTGGATGAATTTTTTATGAGATTCCTCCCTCATAAACATATCAATGAAGTGTAAAAACTACAAATTGTCATGCTGTAATATTTACCTGTTACTATTTGTAAATGGGAATAGATATCCATAAGTTTTGTAAACGGTCTCCCAAGGATGGTTTGTAAATATGATTACATATGGGTGATAGTGGATCAACTCAAAAATTAATCACATTTCATCCCTTTTTGTGAATATCATACAGAAGATGACTTGCTTAAAATATATATTCAAGAAGTGGTAGAGGCATGGAATACTAGTTTTGATAGTATCAGACCAAGATATGATGTTTATGCCTCGTTTCTGGAGATCCTATAGTAAAACCTTGGGAATCAATTGACTATGAGTATGCTGTATCTTCCACAAATATATGGAAAATTTGAAAGGATGATTCAAACATTGGAAGAAATTATTTGGTCTTGTGTAATATATTTTTGTGGATCATGGTAGGGGAATATACCATTAGTGGAATTATCGTATACAAATAGTTATAATAAATCGATACATATGGCTCTTTTTGAACCATTTTATGGGTGTCCTCTTCGTTCACCACATTTTTGGGTGGAAATAGGAGAGACTTCACCAGTTGGACCAAGACTTGTAAAAGAGACAATAGATAAGATTCATTTGATCATAAAGAGGATAAAGACAACATAGAGTCACTATATATTTTATGTAAATCATCATAAATGGCATTTTTTTATTGAGGTGAGTGCTCATGTGTTACTGAGAATCCCTCCAAGGCTTGGGAATTGTTGTTTTGGAAAGTAGGGAAAGTTATATCCTTGATATTTTTAGAAAATTTAATGGGTTGGTGAGGTGGAATATCAATTTTCAATTCCACCAAGGTTTAATTTAGTTCATAATGTATTTCATTTATCACAATTGAAAAAGTATCAACATGAACCTGCCCATGTGATTCGATGGGATCACATTGACTTATATCCAGATGCTATATAGGTTTATGTTCCTATAAAACCAAATATTTCATAGTAAGTTATATCATTAAAGTAATTCAATAGCTTATACTGCACGCAACACCGACTTGGCTTGCGTTATACGCAATATTGAGTTTCTACAAAACAACACATTAGTATTATAATTATTTAAATGATATAATTATTTATCAAGTAAATATTATGATATAAATAGTAAAAAATAAATTTTTATTGTTATTTATAATGTTTTGATATAAATAAAACATATTTATAATGAAATAAATATGTTTTGTTAAAATAGTTATATATTTACAAAAAACTATTTTCTTAAAAGAAATTATTTTTATTTCATTTTGTGAACAATAATAAAATTAATATTATAAAATCCTAAAAATTTAATTTTGTAAAATATACTTAATTTTTGGATTTGTAATATCAAAATTGGCTTAGGGTAAATTTTTGGTATTTTTCTGAAAGCTTTCAATTTTTGACGAAGAGTGAAAAATACTACATAGTACATAAAAACTGAATTTTTATTTAAATAATAATTATTTTTATTTAAATTTATTTTAAAGTAAAAATATATATATAATAACTATATTATTACAATGTAATTAATTGGAATCATTTTATAATAATATTAGATATATAAAATTTTATTGAACTTTTTACTGTTTTTACCCACCTTCTAGGCACATTTTCAAATTTGCATAAAACGTAATTTTACCACTAATGTATACTAAATTTATAAAATCCAAGAGACATGATTGGAATAATTAAGTAAAATGTGGTTCAATATGATGAAAATAATTTTTGGTGAATCGTAAATTTTGAATTTTATTTACCATGATTAAAAGAAAATCGGGCAATTAATGGTAAAAATGATATTATAATTAACCTAACACATGTAATAATTATATTGGATAAGTTTTTTTTGACCAAAATAAACCTTAGGAATAAAATATGATCCTTTTTTATCCACTTGTATTATATTAGGACATTTATTATTATTTTATTTAAAGACAAGTTAAATGTGTTAAATTAAAATTTTAATAACTAAAACATTTTTAATATAGAGTTATACATAAGATAATTTGGACTATAAAATTCATTATAAATATAAAAATCTTTCCTATATCATGGTATATTATTTATAATTTTTATACATTAAATAATTAAATTTATTTATGACACAATGATGATGAATTAATTACCTTATTAATGAACGATTAAAATAATTGATATTATAAATATAAAATATAAATGTATATTGAGACTTTTGATGCATTAAAATAATTTTATAGGTTAATATGACATCTTAGGGTTGATTAAATTTATTTTTTTCAATTTAATCATGCTTTTTTTTCTTCCACAAAAACCAAATACTAAATAGTTTCAAAATTGACATAATGAGTTTTTAAAACAAATTCTACATTATTAAATGATATAAAATTCTTAAAAATATAAGGTTAATCCAAAGAACTTATATAATTATATATATGTTATTAATTAACCACTTTTTATTTTCTTGGCATTTTATAGTAATTTTATTAACTATGTAATATAAAAATACAAGAAGACATAGTAAAACTTAAACTATTTAACTAAGAGTTAAACCTATATATAAGGTTAATATGGTGAACTAAACTTGTATAAAACCTATTGGTTCAGATTATTTCGACCCATAACTACCTTATACTAGAAATAAATCCATTTTTAGCCATTAGAAACCGAAAATTATTTTATAATAAAATAATATTTCAAGCTTTTCCTAAAGTGACCCTCACCTCTCTTATAAAAGGGTACTTCCCCTTCTCTTGATTTCATACCTCCAAATCCATTTGGATCAGTCAAATCCTGCTCCAATATCCTCCCAACTACCCTCAATTTAACCTAGATGCACTACTTTGATTAGAAATACAACCTAAGGAGCCCTTTTGATAAAAAAAAAGGAAGCACCTGAAGAAGAGGTAATAATTTCATCACCTCTTTCAAAGTTATTTTTTTTCCACTTCCCCTTTATTTGTTATTTCCATACCAAAATAATAAATCCTGAACCTTATAAATACTGTGATGTTATTATAAATATGGTATAACCATATTCATTATTCTATGCATCCTATGATTGACAAAGTCACCATACGTGCGTACGTACGACTTACCATCTCCACGTCGTGGTATAGTTTGTTATTCAACACATAATTATTTAGATGGTTATAATAATGAGTATAAATGATGTAAATAATAAATATAACATGTTAATTATTCTTTATATATAATATACCATGCAATTACATATGATTTCACCACTAATATAATGATATTGTTGCTTGTGCGTATGTACGACTTACCATCTCCACAACGCGATGAGATTTCGTTCCCCATCATAACCATTCAATAATAATTTTCATTTGATGATTAAAAACAATGTTTAAGAAATTAATATCATTCTGTATATTAATCAAATACATCCTATCCATAACAAACATGACTTAATAACAAAACCTATAAAGTAAACTGATCATTTAACACCCAAAACAATGATACTATTGAAATATCATTAACGAAGAAATATAAAAAGATCATATATGATATGATATTTTTGTATTTGGTTATTTTATAATTTAATAACAATGATTTCACCATTATACAGGAGGTTATCCTACCCTTGACTAAGTAAAATTAAAAGGTAAGAGTTAATTTTACAATCTAGTTATTATTTGAGGTTGTTTTTACAAAAGTATCTTCTGGGACTTCTTTATCATCCACATCTGTGTTTCTTAAAAATGGATTTCAATTTTTTTTAATATTTCCTATAATATTAGTAAAAGTCATTTATAATTTTTTTTGGGTTTTTATAAATTTTTTTGAAAGGAATCTTTGTGTCGTTTTCCAAACAATGTGATTTATGAATTTTTCAACAAATTAAGGTAGGAATGTTTTTTAACTTATACGACTAGTGCTGCTATTTTCCACTATTATAATACTTTTGAATCTTCCCTTACAATATTATAATAATATTTTTAAAATAAATGTTTTATTTTATAATTATTTTCTTTTAAATTATTTCAAAATAGAAAGAGATATTTCTCTCAAGTAGTTTTGATTTCATCTATGTCAATATCCTTTGATATGTTTTACGCTTGTTTGAAGTTGATTTATTATGATATAATATTCAATATTTTATTGAAGGTTTTTTGATATGTTTTACTGTGGATGTGTTATTTTTATACCATTCATTTTTTATGGTTAAAGTATTAACATTTCATATGGTAGTTTTAATATGAATGTTTATGTTATGTTTCAACCTTTTCATATGAGAAATGCATTGGACTTAGTATGTGATGAGTGGAACCCACTATAGCTCCTCGATGCATTGGTAGGTATCATGAGACAAACTAGTTTCTTGACACAAGGCCTTGAAAAAATCTTATTTTTAGTCTGGGCATGTGTCCTAGAGTATATGGTTATGATGTCTGGCATTATGCATTCCATCATTATGAAATTAACTATTGATATTACATGTGTTTATTCGACTAGTAGAATATCCATGTGAATAAGTAAATGGAATTATTTTATTTAGATTTTCCATATTATGCTTAAGTTTATGTTTAAATGGCTTGTGTTTTAGTTTTATACATTGCCTTAAATGTTTATGCTTATTTATGATAGTTTCCGCTACATTGTTATCCTTACTGAGTATTGGTGCTCACCCCTTTCTATGTTTTATTTTTCCCATGATGTGAAGAAGTATATTACAATTAACATGTAGAAATAGGCTAAGGGATATGAGTGTGTTCAAAGGGGAAACAATGTTGTTGTTTTTCCATTTCATGATGTAATGTACAACTTATGTATGTATCTATTACTTCTAAGGATACTAAACTAATCGGTCTTTCGAGACTTGATCTATTGTGATCATGCCAATGTTATGTAATAATGCACTGACTCTGGGTAACTAGGTTCGGGGTGTTATAGTGCTAGTGAAAATTTTGGATAGGTAAGAGAAAGACTTGTATGAGAAAAAAATCTATCTAGTACAGGTTTTATGTACACAGGTTCAGATTTAATAAAAAACTTTGGAACGTGAGAAGGAAATGGTCGAGAAAAGACCCGAACTCTTTTAGGCCATGGTGGTTTTCAACTTTAAAAGGAAGAAAATACCAATGGTGGGGATAATGAAGAACCTAAATTTTTAGTTAATTAACCCTTTACTTAAGTATTTTAAGTATATAGAGTTATTGGGTTTTGTTTAAGGAGGTTTGGAAGAGTTTTATAAAGTTTTTTTAGCTTTTCAAGAGGTGAATGATTAATAGAAATTGTGTAGAACCTCCCAAGAAACTGTGAAACTAAAATTTTGGGCACTAGGTTGGAACATAGTTAGGAACATGGTTTGGCCAAACCGTGAAACCACCTAAGATAAACTATGAAAATTTGAATTGATGGGTTTAATATGGTTGGAACATGGTTTGTCTAACCATGTGAGCCAACTATTCAAGGGGTATTTGGAGGCAGTTACTAGTGCATGGCTAGTTCATGGTTTTTCTAATCATGCGCTCTAACCATGCGAAGTTGAAAAAAGATCCATATTTTTTGGATCTAATTTATATTATCTACAAAATGGCTCATTTTTTTCTTAATCTGACCTTAAATCAATTTCCTCTCCTTCCAAAGGTTGAAGAGACCATTCATATTGACCTGGGAGTGATCCATTGGTGATATTAAGTGAGTTAGAGGCCCAAATTCCATAATAAGTGATCATTATTAGTATTTTTCATTAGTTTTCATATTATTCCCTCTCTTGGATTCATGAATCTAGTCTATTGGGGATAGATTCAAATTGTTTTCTTCAAATCATGATGATATTTTTTTTAAAGGGATCAAGATCTAAGGATGTTTTAAGGAGTTTTATTTTGGTTTTATGAGGAATTTGTGTTGTTCTTCATTTTCACCTCATTTTGTAAGGTATGTGTATTCACTATTGATTCTTATTAGTTAGAAAATTATGGTTTTATTTCAAATTAATTGAATTTCATAAATTAAATTTTGAAATTTATGTTCAAATCTTGACGGAAACCCTATTTAGAGATGGTTTTTGAAATTTTTGAAATTGGATATTTTATGGAAAGTTAAATTGGTTAAATGATTTTAAAATTATGATTTTAAATTTTCTTTTTAGTTTTTATTTATAGAAAAATGTTATATAATTTTTTTCAATAAAATAATTATTTTATTGAAATGGTTTGACACAATTGGTTTCGCATGATATTTGACATAAACAGTTGGCATGTGTTCATCTACACTTGGAATGGATAAGTGTTTGAAATTTCCACCGTCATGAAGGGACATATAAGGTTCGATACTTTCCCCCATCAAAATAGTTAATCAAATGATGGCTTAGTGAAATAGTGAATCACCACTCGAAAGTTCAGGGAAATGCATGGTTGTATACATGTGTCAATGTGTGGATGCATGGAAATGGAATGAGGATGCCAAATGGACTTATAGAATGGTTTTAAATACTTATTTGGTTTCTTTACAAGGAAATATATTTTCATGTAAATGATTTTGAATTTGATATTAACTACTTTAAATTGTTTTAAAATTATTTATATAAATGTTCTAACTTGTTCTATCCTAGTGGCATGAGTTCGGAAGTCATTGGGGAAATCCTACCAAGTTTTATACTCACCCATACTTGGGCACTTTGGTGCAGTTGTTGATATTATATATTGAGCCATATGTAAATTCAAGGTATATAATTTTTATAGTGATGCATCTTGATTCCATGGAATGGAATATGGAGTTGGAGCTTAATGCCGGTTGGGATTTTCTGAGTTGGTGTCTTTGGAGTCTTTGAGTTTTCTTATTTTGGTTTTCATTTTGTACTTTGATATTTTTTTTGTTTTTTTGAGTTGTATTAAATTTTAATCATGCATCATATATTGGTTATTTGGTTTTGATTATTTTTTTGGTTATTTTATATTCAAAATGGAAAATCATCCCCAACTATTTATGAATCACTTGGTATTTATTACCAGCCTTTGATGTCTTGGAGATGTCACCTAAGGCCTAGTATCTTCCCTATCACTTCTCAAGACAATATAGAGGGGTAAGATGTTACAATAAATAAAAATAAAATCATAATCAAAATATATTTTAATGTAACATTATTTTTTTTAAAAGGAAACAATGTGTTCGATAGCGTACAAGATACACAACATTTATTTTAAATGAAAAACTAAACATTGTTGTTATGTGATAACTATAACCTAGCCATTAAATTAGCATGAATGAATAGTATTATATGAATTATGAAATATAAAATGTCCCTACCCATCAATAATTTATCAATTAATTCTTATAAAATTAAGAACTTAATCTAAATAAACTCATTTTATTCTTCAAATACACTTTCTTTAAAAATAATTTATTTATTTATTTTGTGAGCAAACAATATAATTAATTTCTGAAAAAATTAGATATTTTATTTAATGAAATAAATATCATTTTTTAAATCTTTATATCAAAATTATTCTATGGTGAAATGTTGATAATTTTATGAAAAGTTTTATTTTTCAATGAAAAGTGAAAAATACAAATTTTAATTGAAAATTGTATTTTATTTTCATGAAATTAATTATTAAAATTATATTTTATATTTTTTTTAAATTTCATTAGTTATTTTTGATTTAAAATAATCCAATTATATTTTTTGAAATGGATTTTATACTTTAATTTAGTATAAAAACATTTTATGTTTAAAATGTAATTTTTCTGAAAAACTATTTTTCATTACATTTTTTCAGTTTAATTTTAAATTAAATGTTGAAACTTTTGTTTTTTGATTTTTAAAAAATATATTCTATATTTAGAATCAGGAGGTCCAAATTTAGTAAAATTATCAATTTTATTTTTGGATAATATGAATAGTAACCTTAGTAATCTCTATTACCACAGTAATGGGTAAATCATGTAATTAAGGTTAAAAATAAAATAACAAGGGCAATAAAATGACCCTAACACTTGATCTAATTTTATTGGATGTGTAATTTGAATCCATAATCATTCAAGGTTCGAATATATGTCCCTTCTTTCATTTTTAAGTGATTATGACATTTATAATATTTTATTTAATGAAAATTTAAATATGCCACACTCATATATTTAATAACTATAACATTTTTAATATGGTGATATATAGAGGATATATTCAAATATAACTATTCCTTTTAAATATAAAAGATTTATCTTCACCATGGTAATATTTTTTAATTTTTATTAAAGAAATAAATACCTTAAATGCTTGAACAACACCGATGCAATAATTATTTAATTAATGAAAAAATCAAATAAATGATATTAAAAAAATTACAATAAATATTTTATGAGGTAATAAATGAAATACATGAATTTTTTATATGTATATGACTTGTTAAAAATTCATTAAAAGATTTTTTTCTTCTAATTTATCTTATTTTATTGAATTTTTTAAAATTTAAAGTAATGAATTATATCAAAATTAACATTAATGATATTTTTAAATAAATAATATTATATTAAATGATATAAAATTATTAACAAACTTAAATTTGAAAAAAAATTAGGATACCTTTTAAAATATCAACCATAATCCAATTATGGGTAGTTTAGAATTTTATAGTAACAATAATGACCCTCAAAGTGTAAAAATCAATGTTGTAAAAGTAAAAGTTTAACATGTTAAATAAGGGTTAAAACTAAATGATAAGGGTAATCAAGTGACCTAAAATTATCTAAAATTTATTTTATGATATTATTTAAACACATACTCATCCTTTATTTGAAATAAATCACTTTTCATACTTTTTAAATTGAACATTCATTTATATTAATTTAATATTTTGAGAAATGTCAAGAGGTCACGTCCCCTCTCTTATAAAAGGGAACATATTTTTATCATATCAACAAACTTAAAAACCATTTTTTAGATGAATTCTCCAAAAATACCTTCATAGAATCCTTACTCTCCTTATAGAGGCCTTAGTTTACTCATAACTCCAACGTTATTGGTCTTAAGGTATTAAGAAAAAGAGGCTGTTTGAAGAAGATCTATCATTTTAATCAAGTGTTTTTGTTTTATTTCTTATTCCACCTCCTTCAAATATTTTTTATACATGATAAAATAATAAATTCAGTATCCTCCATGTAAGGATATTTTATTATGTTTGTGTAATAAACCATATCCATATCCTATTCTATCAAATGGGAAAAAATATATTGTCTGTGTGTATGGCAGACTACCGCCTCATGAACCGATTCAATTCGTTTTCCATGCACTAAAAAATGATAATGATTTTCATGCGTATGTGCAGAATACCACCTCCACAAAGTAATGTGATTCATTTTTCATCACCACATCACATGAAATAATATATATATAATTAAATTTAAAGAATTAATATGATATTTATGATATTATTATCATGTTTTAAAGATAAAATAATATTTACCTTCTTTCCACAATGGTCATTGAAAAAGGAAAACATTACCCATGCGTACATTGACCTACCATATCCATGAGTGCAACATAGTTCATTTTTCATATCAATATTTAATAATTGGTTTTAAAAGTATAATTTATAAATAAATATGATAATTGTTTCAAGAATATTTTTCTATATATGGTTTAGTAATGAAAAAGTTTACCATATTCAACCTACTGAAGTCATTTTGGACTTATGTTCCAAATATCTTCAAAACATTTGACATGAACATAAGTGATTATTTAATTGTATAAAATATTTAAATAATTAATATAAAAGGAATAATAAACCTAAAAAAGGTTATAAATCAAGTATAAATTAACCTAAGTTTATCATTCAGGAAGATAAATAACATATGTGATGAGACAAACTTAAGTTAAGATACTCTTACAAAAAATTATCTCTTATGAATTTATTTGTATGTAAATGAATTTTTTGAAAATTTATTATTTATATTTCTTTTATATGTTTTCAAAAATGTATCTTTTTAAGGATATATGTAAGGGAATTTTGTTTTAAAATTCCTATTTTATTGTTTTTTTTACCAAAGTAAAAAAGTAATTTTTTTAAGTTATATGGAATGAGAAGATTTTCACAATTTCCTGATTCCTTAATACATTTAAATTTTCTATAAAGTATAGATGGTTATTTTCAAAGAAAATAGTTTCCTTTGTATGTGTGTATTTTTTATAAAACATGTGATTTAATAATGAAAATGGTGTTTTCATTAAGATTATTTTAATGATTGAATAATTCATGTTTTGTGATTATGATATAGTTCTAGGGAATATTTTACGATTATAGGTGGTTCCATTATAAACCAATGATGGGTGGTTCCATAATAAATTAAATATGGGTGGTTAATTTATTAACCAATGATGGGTGGTTACATGATAAACCCAGGATGAGTGGTAATGTTATAACCTCCAATGCATTGGGTATTTTGGAGTTGGAGGTTGATCATATTTGTTAATCTATTTTTAAAAATAATATGAAAAATATTTTTCTGAGTTACCTACTTATATTTTATATTAATGCTAATGAGTTTTCATGGAAAAATATTTATTTTAAAAAGGTAAGATAAAGATCTTTTTGAAAAGATGATTCATTTTTCTGGGTAAAAGGTATGTTAATAAATTTTTTTTTGGGTTTTCACTAAACTAGTGGTTTTATTTATTTTAAGTTACCTACTAAGTTTTTTTATCATACCAAGTTTTAAATTATTTTTCATAGGGTTTAATTAGGATTAAATACAAGGATGAGCTCAAGATTAAAATTATAAATATTTATCTTGAAAAGATACCATGTTTAATTTTAAAAATTTTTGTTTGGTGAGAAAAATGGTCACTTCGTTTGTGTGTTTTCCTATAATATATGAGTTTAATTTGTAATAGTTTTTCATAATTCTATAAAACTCTAAATATAAATTTTCTTTGGGTAAATATAGTGTTTTCTAGTTTTAAAATAACTATAATATGTATTTTTTAAAGTCGAGTCCTTATAGTTGGTATTAGAGCAGGGTTTAGGTAATCTTTGAGATTATGATGTTTTCAGGTGAGGTATTATTAATAGTTGTGTATATAATAATGGGTTTATAATTTTATGGTTTACCATAAGTTCAATGTCTTAGGAACCCCTTTTGTGGCATTAGGTTATGGAATTTTGAGGATAATAATGATATTTTTGGAGAAATTTGTTTTTTTGAGGTAATAATGGGTTATTATGTTTTGGGATTCAAATTAAAAGTATGAGATAACCTTTGAGGTTAACAAATTTATTTAATTTTGAATATATTAAGGCTATTTTAAGGATTTTTTTTTATATTTTTTTTAATTCTATAAGAATTATATAGTTTTATAAAAGGACAACCTGCAAACCATGCGACAACCCAACACATCTGGAAAGTCCGCAAGGTTTGAACCCACAATATATGGCTGATAAGGGTGCATCCCCTACCAATGAAATATGAAAATTAATAGTTAGTATTACTTTTTATTTTTTATTTAAATGACTTTATGTATGAATAGAATGTATATTTTGGTAACATATGTTTTATTGAATAGATTTCTATTGAACTAGAAAATGAATTGGTGATTAAGTGATTAATGATATTTTGAAAGATATACACTATTTTGGTAATACTATAAGATTAAAGTAAATATAATATTATGGTATTTTGTTCTAGGGATAAAGGTTTAATTTTATTTTTGATGGAAATGTGATTTTATGTTGTCTTTATGGTGATTTAGTCTATTTGTAGAAATGACTAGCATATATTGGAAATTATTTGATTTGGGTATATACATTGTTGAGTGAGACTTTAAGAGTCATTTATATTATTTTAATATAAAGGATGAATTTTATCTTGAAGATTATGTAATAAAAACTTTTTGATTTTTGGGTTTCAATCTTATTCTAGAATATTTTTGAAAATTTTAAGGATAATTATTTATCAAATTATCTAAGTTGAACTTTGTATATTACTATTGGATTATAGAAATTAAGGTAGTTTTTCATTATTTAAAAATTTATTCTTTTTTTGGAATTATATTATAACATCCTAAATATTTTTGTTAAAGTATAAATATAAGAGGAATATATTTTCTTCTTTTATGGATTTACTGATCCATAAAAGTTTCTTCTAATGCTTCAGGCATGAAAAATTCATCTTGAATACTCATCATTTAGAAGAAAAAGATGAGATTGTGGTGAAAATATATTAAATGACTAAATTATGCTTATAAATTAAGAATATTTATTAATTTTCATAGTCTAGGTAGTAACATAATTTCTCAAATTTATGAAAAGTATTTTTAAAACAAAACATTATCTATTTACTTTTCTTACCAAGAAATCAATGACCTTTTAACCCATAAATGATTTATGGTTTTGTGATGGTTCACTTTATCATGATCATATTATCTATAAATATCTATAATTAATTAGTTTTAATATTTTATCTTCTATATCCATGTTTTTATACATGAAAATTATGTCATTTTTTATTCCAGATGACCTTCATACTTCCTTTTCTTTCTTTTAAAGTGGAAGTTTTATTAATCCTTTTTCCGATGTGAGATTTAATAAAAAGGTACATTAAAAATATAAAACTTTTTAAATGATCCATAATTCAAAATTTTAAGGATATAATTTCCAAAAATTGGGAGAATTTCTCATCTTGATTTTTTAAAAGAAAACACTGTGTACGATAACATACAAGATACTCTGCACCGAGCTTAAATGAACAACTAAATATTGTTATTATATATCCATTATAATCTATAAATTAAATTAGTGGGCATGGATATTATTAAATTAATTATGAAATATAAAATTTCCCAACTCATTAATAATATATCAATTAATTATTAGGAAATTAATAACTTAAATTTAGTTAATTCATTTTATTCTTCAAATACACTTTCTTAAAGAATAATTTTTTACTGATTTTGTGAGAAAAAAATATAATTAATTTCTGGAAAATTTAAAAAATTTATTTAATTAAATAAATATCATTTTTTAAGTCATCTTATAAAAATATTCCTTCAGTGAAATATTGAGGATTTTCTAAAAAGTTTGATTTTTTAAGGAATCGTGAAAAATATTGATTTATTTGAAAATTGTATTTTCTTCTCAAGTATTTACAAATTAAAATTATATTTTAGAATAGTTTTAAATTTTTTTTCTTTTTATTTAAAATAATTCAATTATGGTTTTTTTAAATAGACTTTATACTTGAATTTATTATAAATGCATTTTATATTTGAAAAGGGCATTTTTTTCGAAAAACTCTTCTTTGTTGTGTTTTATCGGTTTAATTTTAAATTAAATGATTTAAATTATGTATTTTGAATTTTTAAATCTTGATTACATATTTTTAATTAGTAGATTTGAATTTATTAAATATTTCAGTTTTATTTTTGGACAATATGAATAGTAACTATAGTAATTTTTGTTACCATTGTAAATGGTAAATTAGGTAATTAAGAAAAAAATAAAATGTTAAGGGATATAAAATAACCATAACACTTGATTTTTTTTTATTTGATGAATTATATTCATCTATAATTATTAAATGTTCTAATATATTTCCTTTTTCCCATATTGTAGTGACCGAGACATTTATAATATTTTATTTAAAGAGAAGTCAAATATATCATACTTATACTTTTAATAACTATAAAATTTTAAATATGGGGTTATCTAGATGATATATTAGACTATAAATAGTAATGTTAAATAAAAAAATATTTTTATTCATCATGGTAATTTATTTGTAATTTTTTGTGAATAAATAATCACCTTAAATTTCACAACACTGATGGACTAATTATTTAAATAATCAAAAAAGAAAATAAATATATTAAAAATACTAAAATAAATATAATATGAAAGAATAAATGTAACCTAAGAATTTTATAGATAGATTTGAAATTTTAGGGATGTATAAAAAGGTTTGGTTTGAAGTTATATTATTTTATTGATATTTTTAAAAGTCAAAGTAATGAATAATGTTAAAATTAGAATTAATGATATTTTAAAATAAATAATTTTTTATTAAATGAAATAAAATTCCTAATTAAATGATATAAAATTAATAAAAATATTAAATTTATCCAAATGATTAGTAAATGGTTTAAAATATCAACCATTATCCAATTATGGGTCCTTTGTCATTTTATAGTAATTATATTGACCCTCAAAGAGTAAAAATCAATGTTGTCGTGGTAAGAGTTAAAGAGGTTAAATAAGGGTTAAAACTAATTGATAAGGAAAATAAAGTAAGATAAAATTAACTAAAAATTATTGAATGAGATTATTTCAACACATAATTGTATTATATCCAAAATAACTCACTTTGGATCCTATTAGAATTGAAAATTAATTTATATTAATTTAATATTTTATGAAATACCAAGAGTGCCCCTCCACTCTCTTATAAAAGAAAACCACTTATTCTCATATAAAAACACATAAAAACCCCTTTTATTTAGACATTATCAACCTAAATACCTTCCTATATTACCTTATATAATTATAGAGGCCTTATTTTAGACATAACACCAAATTTAGTGGTCTTAAGGGTATAAGTAAAGGAGGTTCTTCGAAGAAGATGTATCATTTTAATCAAGCATTTCTGTTTGATTTATTATTCCACCACCTTAAAATATTATTCATCCATGATTAAATAATTCATATAGTTTATTTCATATTCTGAGATTTTAATATTTTTTATGAATGACCCATATCCATCTT
Source organism: Viscum album (assembly GCA_963277665.1). NCBI lineage: Eukaryota > Viridiplantae > Streptophyta > Magnoliopsida > Santalales > Viscaceae > Viscum > Viscum album. The sequence continues at coordinate 877,301,322 of OY728148.1, read as the reverse complement.
ATCCTCTATCAAACAGAAAAATAATTTATTGCTCGTGTGTGTGGTGTACTACCATCTCGCGAACTGATGCAAATTTTTTTCTATAACCATATCTCAATATTGGATATAATTATGTAATTAATTTTTATATATTATATCCATGACATATTTATCATTATGAAATATTAAAATATCATTTATTTTCATACCATTCCATGTACAAAAAAAGAATAACGTCGTTCATTGGTACGTGCGGACTACCACCTCCACAAAGGGATGAAATTTGTTTTTTATCACCAAATCATATAGAATGATATATATATAAGTAAATTTAAATATTTAATATTATATTTAGTATATTATTATAATTATAGATATATAAAATAACACTTAACTTCATTCTATTATGATATTGAAAAATTAAACCGTTACTCGTGCGTACGTATGACCTATCATCTCAATGAGTGTAACATAGTTCATTTTTTAAAACAATATTTAATGATTGGTTTTAAAAGAATAATTTATGAATAAATATGAAAATAATTTTCTAAATATTATTCTATATATGGTAAATTAATTAACACTTTGGCTATAGTTAACCTTCCAAAGTCTTTTTAGACTCAAGTACCGAGTATATTCAAAACATCCAAAATGAACATAAGTGGTTATTTAATTGTATAAAAATAGAAATATGTGATATAAATTTCATAAAAAAAATTAAAAGGGTTTAAATTAAATTAAAAATAAATATAATTTTATTATTCAGGAAGATAAAGAATATAAAGGATGAGTTCAACTCAAGGAAAGAGACTCTTTAACTAAAAAACCCCATTTTAAATGTTTTAAAGATTTATTTTATAAATCATTATCTATCATTACCATGTTTTTTTATGAATTTATTTATATTTAAATAAATTTTTTAAAAATATAATTTTCAAATTTCACTCAAATGTTTTTAAAAATGTATCTTATTAAGGTTTTACGTAAGGGACATTTGTTTTAAAAATCCTTTTTTAATGTTTTGTTTTATAAAAATCAAAAAGGAATATTTTTTTAGAACATATATAATGAGTAGATTTTCCCATATTCATGATTATTTTTTTTAATTTTAATTTTTATTTATAAGTATAAATGGATATTTTCAAATTATTTTTTCCCTTTGTATATGCATATTTTTCTAAAAAATATGATTTAAAAATGAAAAGGGTATTTTATTTAAGAATATTTTTATAATGAAACAATTAATGTTTTATGATTATGATATAGTTCTTGGGAATTATTTAGGATTAATATTGGTTCCATTATAAACCAATTATGGGTGTTTTAATGATAAAACAAAGATGGGTGCTTATATTATTAACCAATGATAGGTGGTTCTGTGATAAACCAATGATGGGTGGTTACGTTATAACCTCCGATGCATTGGGTACTATAGAGTTGAAGGTCATCCATGTTGGTTACTCCATTTATAATAATAATATGAAAAATGATTCTCCAAGTTCCAAAATTAACTTATATATGATTTTTAATGAGTTTTCATGGAAATTTTTTGATTTTCAAAAGGTAAGATAATGATTTTTCTGAAAAGATTATTTCTCTTTTTTGGGTACAAAGGTATGTTTTTAATGAATTGTTTTTATGGTTTTTCTATATAATAATGGTTTTATTTATTTTTGATCCCATATTGATCTTTTTTCTTCATCCCATGTTTTAATTTTTTCTCATAGGGTTTAAGGAAGAGTATGGACAAGGATGAGGTTAATATGAAATTATAAAGATTTATGTTGAAAAGATACCATGTTTTATTTTAAAAAGTTTTTTAGTGGGATAAATGGATACTGAGTACACGTTTTCACCTATAATATATAATTTCACTTTATAATATTTTTTCCTAATTCCATAAAACTATAAACCTAAAATATATTTTTGAAAATAAAAAGATTTATTATTTTAAAATAACTAGAATATGTATTATTTAATGCCAGATCGTTATAGTGAACAATACCATGACCTCATCAGAAATTAAGGTAATAGGATAACATTTTTGTTTAAAGACACTTTTCTTTAATTTTACTAATTACTTTACCATCTATATTAAGAACATAAGGAAATATTCTTACTTGAAAAGTATAATTTCATCCTTTAATCATTTTCCACTATAATATCATATTTTTCTCCAAATAATGAGTATTCAAGATGATTTTTTATGCCTAAATCAGTAAAATAAAAGTCTAAAAAATTAAATAATTTAAAAGGGTAATAAGTTATTCATCCTATATTTATGCATTAAGAAAAATTGGTATGGTTAGAATAAGGTAAGATAATTCTAAAAATGAATAAACCTTTGTATTATGAAATAATAAATTAATCTTCAAATCCTAAGAAATAACACCCAAAGTCCAAATTATATAATTTAATAAATAAATACTCTTAAAATTCATTAAAATATTCTAGAACATGTTATAAAACCAAAAAATTATAAGTATTTGATCACATATTCTTCTAATATTAATTTAACATTTATCTATAACAAGAATTATTCACTAATAAATTAATATATAAAAAAACATATATCCACTAATCATATAATCTCCAAAATATTCCATTCATTGTTATAGATATCATGAATCAGCATTAATCCACATGAAATTCATATATGATTCAAAAATATAATTAAACCATTTTTCCAAAAATAAAATCCCACCTTACCAAATAATATTATATTTACCTTAATCATATAATGTTCCCTTAAAAAGTGTTCTTTTTCCAAAATGATATTAATCCCTTAATAACCAAATCACTTTTCAATCCAATGGTCATAAGTATGGTAAAAAATATTTTCCCAAATTTCAATAACATATAATTACCTCAATATTAAAGATCATATGAACCTTAAAGGTTATCAATACCTTTAAAATTATGTCTAAATAATGTAAAGGAATTATTCCTCAAATATTTTTTTTTCATTTCAATATTAAGTGTTATATATACCTCAAAAATCTACGAAAACTCAGTAAATGTCTCAAAATATATAATTAATCGCCTAAAAATTCAAAATAAAGGTATTTGATCCCATAATATGCTTTTGAAAATAAATTTAATCTTTATTTATCCAATTTTATAAATAAAAAAGAAATTTCAAACTGAATTGAACATCACATAGGATAATGGTAGGTATTGAACCCTTTTTTTTCTTTCGTTGTGTGTTCAAACGTCATAGCCTTGTTGGATGCGATGATATGTCCATTGGCCTATAGGTTATCTATTTTATATAGAAATATTAATATTATCCATTATAAATGGAAATAATTATGTGATAACCATATTCATAATTCACCATGAACCTATAATAGTCCCAAAAAATTTGATGAACATCCTAAAAAATAACATTAATCATCACATTACTTTATAACCACTAAAGTTTTCTATAAAAATTAGTTTTTTACAAAAAAATAAAATAATATAAATTGACTATTATAATAAAGAATATATTAACCCAAATGTTTATTTATCCCTAAATCACATTTTCTTTAAATATCACCTTACCACTAAATCACTATTCAAAGGTATCAATTCCATACAACCTAAGTTTCTAATTTTGAAAATAAAACCTAAAATATAATATTACTTAGATATTTCATGATCCTCATTAAATTTAGAACATAAAATAATATCATCGATAAAATAACATAACATCATAATTCATAAAACTCATTTCATAAACACATTATTTATTCAATTTTCTTATTAAAACTTTAACCATTGTTTTCCATATTATTCCATAATACTTTACTTCTATTATCTAAAATATTAATCAATTAAATCATGATTCCCAATAAAAATTTATGAAAAATTGTTAAAATAATTAATAACATTTAAATATTTATTACCTTTAATTTTAGCCCCAATTCAAAAGTTTCCAGTCACATGATTTGCAAGGTGGAGTCCATATGTTATTAGAATACCTAAAAAAGTTTCCAATTTCCTCTTATTATTTTATCAATGCATAGTTGTTACATCTTATTTGAAATGGATATTGACAGAGATCGAAATTTATAATCGATACTAGGTTTTGAACATAAAATTATGAAACATATTCCCTAACTGGTCTTCCATAATACCTTAGCACATGGTTTGGATTCTATTTTTTGAATAAGGACATAACCTATGATAATAAAAAAGATCATATAAAAAAATAAATATATGTGATACCCAAATGTCACCCTCTTTTAAAGATAAATAGAGGATCAACATCCATTTTTTAGGATAATCTATTTTAGAAACATGATAAAGTCCCATATGATATTTCATAAAACAAGTAAGATGGTAAAATTGATTTTTCATAACATATTAAAATGTATCCCATGGTCCATCATGATATTAAAGAATATAAGAGGTTGAGACATATTATTAAGTCTTTTTCTTGCAAGTTGAATATTAGGAAATGTTTTTAGGTGACTTGAGCCAGTGTTTTCAATTACCATTATAGGTGAATTGTTGGTAAGGGAAAGGAGGTATGTGTTTTATTTCCATACTATCATATTTTAAATTAGATTATACTTTGATAGAATTTTTTTTGAGTTAGTAACCGATAATTTCTTTAAGGGAATCAGAGTGAACATTTAAATAAATTTTAAATGCCTTAATCCATGACACCCTTCCTTTTAATCTATAACACCTTAGGTATTTACTAGGTTATCCATGGACATAATTCAATTCTATAACCTTATATTCATATATTTCATAATGGTTAATTGAAAAAATGTTAATTAACCCAAGAATAACCAATGGGAGTGTCAAGATAGTTGTAGAGTCTTAATCCCACTAATTGTGCATGAGGTGATGATCAAGTTATTGTTGAACCCATATATGAATATGTGTTATATCCACATATACTTTCTATTATCTAGAAAAAGATATAGCTTCTAAGATGACTGTACAATATTTTTTTAAATGGATACTATCCAATACACAGACTAATTAATCCATAATGGCATCTAAATATCTTAAACTACCCTCATTTGGATTATCCTGACCTCTATAACTTTTCTCTGATACCAACTATAAGTAACTAGACATAAAAATTAATTTTTTTTTTATTTTGACAAGAATTATTTTTCTTTTATTATCAAATATCTTTTAGGCTTAAAGATTTAGAAAATTAGATCATAACTGTTACCTAACAAAATCATATGTAACAAATTTGAAACATCCAATCTATATCCATTTTACTAGAATATAAAACTTTTAAAATGAATCATGTTTTTTTTTCATGAAAATATTCAATAATTTCAATTTGAATTATCCATTCTTCTTAATTGTCCTAAAACCCTATGAATGTTTTTTAAAAATGTGTGATGAGAAAAAACAAGATTAATAAGGGACATAAAAGTAAGAAATAAATTAGTCTTGTGAGAAAAAATGAAAGCCCATAAAAATTTTAACTTTATAAAAATATTATTTTATTATATGAAAAAAATAATAAACATAAGAAAAATAATTTTTTTTCTCAAATAAAACCTATAAAACCTATGCAAAGAAAATAAAAATCCTTTTAGAAAATTTATAAAATTATATTCAAAACACTTGTCATAAATAACTAGAGGCCATTTGAATCCATAGTAGAAACCTCCCTGGTTAACTTCTTCATTCTTTCCTTTGAATATAAGGAAAATCATCCCATGCATTATAGGGAAATATCAAGCTCACATATCATATAAGTCATATCGATCTCACTCGTCATATAAGATGTATTGGGATCACCTATCATATAAGTTTTATTAGGCTCACCTATCATCATAAATAATTCTAAAGGAATATATTATGAATAATTCTTTTTCCTCTTGAACATTTTCATTATAAAACCGTTGAAAAAATATTTTGATCCTATTTTAAACACACATTCCATTTTCATATAAAAATATGGATAAATTCACCTTTCTCTTAAAAAATCATTAAAATATAAAATTTAATAATTTTTTTGAAGTGATTTCATTTGAAAATAACCATAGATACTTTTAAAGGAATATTTTATTCAAAAAAATTCACATTGATAGTAATTTATCGTCACATGGTATATGTGAAAGAAAAACATTCTTTTACAATTTGGTAAAAAGAGTCAAAAGTGACCCATACAAATAATGTTAAAAATATTCCTTCTTAAACCATTTTAAAGAAAATTAATTATGATCTAAAATAGCCTTTAAAAACCATTTATTTTAAGTAATAATTTTCATCAAATATTTATAATAATATGGACATGGAAGAAAAATATTTAGAAAATAAATATTTAAAATACTTAAAATGAGGTTTTAGGTTAAAGTGTCTCTTAACGCGAATCTGAATCGCCATATACATTCTTTATCTACCAGAATAACAAAAATATGTTAATTATTAAATTTATTCATAATATTTTTAAAGTTTATATTTAATTTTTTTATTTTTTATAGGATATATTCAATAAATTAATAATCTAAGTTCACACGAGATGTTTTGGTGATATTTAACTCATATGAAAAATGACTTCGGTAGATTGACTATAGTCAAATTATTCATTATTAAATTATCTATAGAAGAATAATAATTACAAAAATATAATTTTTATATATTAATTATTATTTAAAAATAACCATGAATTATGATTATTAAAAATAAATTACTTTACAATCCTAGATATGGTAGGTCGTACGTACGCATGAGTAAGGTTTTTAATTATTAAAGAGCATGTGGGAAAAAATGTAAGTATAATTTTATATTTATATACTTATTATTATATAATAAATATCATATATGTAAATTAAATCCATAATTATAACCATCCATGAGAGGTAGTGATGGAAAATGAATTGCATCGATTTGAGAGGTAGTGGTCTACCATACACATGAACAACTATTTCATTTACCATTTAATAGAATAAAATATGCATATAGGTTATTACATTAACATAAAAAATATTTATATTTTTAATATAATGGTGTTTTTATTTCATCATGTTTTAAGAATATTTTAAGTAGGTAGATAAATAAATAAAATGAATAACCATAGTTAAGAACAATACCTCTTATTCAGACATCCTCTTTATGTTTAAACCTAGGATTGTTTTCAAAATCAAAATAGGGAACCTAGTACATGGTGAGGTATGATATGAAGGTATTTTGGTATGGATTTTCCATGAAAGGTCTCTTTAATTGTGGAGAGGAGAGGAGAGGGGGTTTCCTTTAATAATTTGGGGTGATGAATCACAATGAATTTTTAAAAAGTTTAAAATATATTAATGTATTGTTTTAGAAAAATTGTTCCAAAGTGGACCATTTATGAAATTTATATGATAGAATATAAATTTTTCCATAAAATAGAATTTATAAATGTTTTTAGGTTATTTTATCCCTTATATCTATAGTTTAACCCCTGATAAACCTGTTTAACCTTAACTATGGTAACACATTTAAAATGTTTTTACTAATCATTATAAACAAAAATTAAGTTGAACTTATTACATAGTATTAATTATTTTTATTCCAAATATTTAATGAATTTTATCAAATTCAATTCACATAAGTGGGTGAATTTTAATTAAAATTAAATGAGAAAAAATGCGATGAAAAATGGTTTTTTCAAAAAATACCTTTTTAAGTATGTTTTTTTATACCAAATTAAAGTATATTTTTTTATTAAAATTGCACTAATTATATTTTTCTATAATATAAATGAACTAATTTTACTTAGAAAAAATTTTAAATCAAAATTTATCTTTTAAATACTCAAAACAGAAAGACAGTTTTAAAAATCAGTATTTTCACTATTCATTGAAAAATTAAACCTTTTAGAAAATTCTCAAAAATTATTCCAAGGATAATTTTGGCATCATAAATTAAAAAATGAATTCATTTTTTTATAATGAAATTCTATAGTTTTGAAATATATATTTTAAATAAAACTATATACGACATGAAAATCTAATTTTATTAGAAATAAAGCCTTTTAAATTTGACAGAAAAATTTCCTAATATTCTTATAATTCATATAAATATATAAAATTTAATTAATGAATGTTAATATGATATATAATAACCTTAACTGGGCTTTTACATTTCATCCTCAAAATTTTAACATGAGCTTTGTAACTAAGGGTTTGGCATTTGAAAAAAAACCTTTGTTAAAATAACACATCATACAAAGGGTTAATAAAAATTTATCTTGAAAATAAGGAAAGTTAAAAATTAATTTTATCTATAATAACACATACATTATTTACGAATAGTAGAACATTAGTGGGAAGTGAAAATATGGGAATAGGGGAAAAATGTAATCTCTAAATAACAATGGAGAGTGATAGAGAACATTTATCATAAGAAAGTGAATCATTAAGAGAAAGTTAACTGAAATTAAAATTTAAACCAAAAAAATGTGAAAAAGACCATATAATCATCCGAAATGAAGGAAATAGGATAAAATTTTGGTTTTAGAATATTTTTCCTAGATTTGAGAAATTATTTTACAATATAGACAAATAACATAATGAGATATACTTAATTGAAAAGTATAATTATTCCTTTAATCAAATTCCACCACAATCACATATTTTAATAAAAAATGTCTATTTAAGAAGAATTTTATCATACAAAAATCACTAAAATCAACCTCTAATAGATCAAATAATCCACAAAATAATTACAATTCATCCCTCCTATCTTTAAACATTAACTAAAATTTAAATAGTTAGTATAAGATCTGATAATTCCCAAAATGAATTAACATTCATATGATGAAATAAAATATTAATATACAAAGCCTCCATAGTAGTACCTAAATATAAACTTATATTATTCTAAAAAAAAACTTACTTTAAATTATTCAAAATATTCCAAACCTAATTTTTAAACCCAAAAAATAGAAGGATTTGATCACATATTCCATATATATTACTTTAAAAAGTATATCCAATAGATATTAGTCTCTCATAAAGTCATATAGTAAAAAATGTATATAAAATAATAAAATAATCTCTAAAATATGTTAATTATTTCCATAAAAAAATTGAATCAGAATAAAAAAACATTAAAATAATATATGATTCTATGATATAAGTCAATAATTATTCCTTAAATAAAATCCCATTTTATCTCATAATATTATGCTTAGATTAATAAAATAATGTTCCAAAAAAGTGATTTTTTTCCAAAATAACGTTAATCTCTTAATCATAAAATAACTTTTAAATCTTATAGTTATCTATATAATAAAACATATATTCACAAATTGTAGTAGCCTATAACTACCTCAACATGAAATATCATATAAAACTTGAATTTTATCTATAGAAATAAACTTATGTCCAAAAAATGTATATTAATTATTTCTAAAAAATTTAGGGCTGAAAACTAATTTTTATTATGAAAACAATTTCCTCTTTATAACTGGGTAGAGGGAGACCCATTACATAGACCATAGGCTGAAGACCAAGTGGTTTGTTACATGGACCAATTCATAGTGAAGTGTCATGCCTGCATCATCCTTCCAGAATCATGCCTGCATCACCACCAGTATTGTACTGGAATAATACCAACACCCATCAAGGATTGAACCCAAAATAAACATTATCTTTATATATGAAATCATTTAAATAAAAAAAGAAATTTCATAGAAACCATGAAATTATGTAGGCTAGTTGCATGCATTTCACCCTTGTCACCCATACGTTGTGGGTTCAAAATATGTGACCTTGTCAGATGAAACAGGTTGTCTCTCAGCCTGCAGTTTGTACATTTTTATAAAAGTATATTATTTTAAATATAATATAAATTGAAAAAGTTATCTGATAACAATATTCATAATTTAACCTGATCATATAATGGTCCCAAAAATATAATAAAAATCATAAAATATAAAATTAATCATCAAATAACTTTTTAACCTCTATGGTTTTCTATAAAACTTATTTTTTCCACAAAATCAAATAATTTAAATTAAATATTATGAACATGCATATATTTACCCAAAGGTTTATTTATCCCTCAATGATACAATCTTAAAATATCACCATGCCACTAAATCACTATTCAAAGGTATCTATTCCATACAACTAAATTTTCAAAATTTTAAAAAATACCTATAATAGAATAATACATCAGTGTTTCTTATCCCTAGTAACATTTAGAATATAATATAATATCATTGATAAAATACCACTACTTATTAATGTTGAAAACTCATTACATAATCATATCCCTTATTCAATTTCCTTATTAAACATTTAACCATGATTTTTTATCTTATTCCTTAAGACTTGCCTTCTAGAATATGAAATATGAAAGAATTCAATCATGATTCAAAAATGAAAAATTTATGAAAAACTATTAAAATAATTCATAATTTTGAAATATTGATCACCATTCATTCTAGTCCCAATTTCAAAGTCTAAGGTCAAAGGATATTCCAAGTGGAGTCACTATATTATCAGAATACCTCAAAAAATTTCCATGTTCCTTTGATTATTTTATCTATACATGGTTGTTACATCTTAGTTGAAATTTATATTGATAAATATCAAAATGTTTTAACAATATTGGGTTTTGAACATAATGTTTTTAAATATCCCCCCTAACCAGTTTTCTATAATACCTTAGAAAATAGTTGACTTGATTTTTTTGAATAAAGGACAGAACCTATGATAATATAAAAATTCTAATAATAAATTAAATATATATATTTCACAAAGATCACCCTCTTTTGTAGATGAATATAGTTCTGACATCCCTTTTTCAGGATCATTCATTATAAAAACATGATAAAGTCCCGTATAATATTTCCCAAAATTAGTAAGATGGTAAAGATTATTTTTCATAACATATTCAAATATAACCCATATTCCATCATGATATTGAAAAATAGATGAGTATTGGGATATATTTCCATGTTTTTTCATATAAGTAGAATGACAAAAGAAGTTTCTAGGTGACTTGAGCTAGCTTTTACAACTATTATTGTAAGTGAATCCTTTGGTAGAGAAAAGATTTTGTGTTTTATTTTGATCCTACCATCATGTATAAGATATTTTACCCTAATGAAATAAATTAGTGATTCAATAACCTATAATTTCATTATTTAAATCATAGTGAAAATAGAAATAAATTTTAAATGTCTTACTCTATGAAACCCTTCCTTTCAATCTATAACACCTTAGGTTTAACTTACACAGTCATCATTAATTTTATACCCTTATGTTCAAATCATTCACAATGGTTCATAAAAAAACATTAATTAACCCAAGAATATCCCTTGGGAGTGTAAAACTAGGTGTATAGTCTTAGGACCACTAATTGTATGTAACACCCCAAGCTTCCATGGTACGTTTCCCTTTGAATAATGTAATAGCTTGCATTGTACGCAACTTTGAGATTCAAACACACTGTGACCAATCAAACTAGCCGTTATGAATAGTAATACCCACTTTTTTAAATTTTTTAAATTTTATTTTTCAAAATGGATTTCATTTTGGATTCAAAATATCGAAATTAGTTTAGGGGGAATTTTTGGTATTTTTCTGAAAACTTTCAATTTTTAATGAATAGTGAAATACACTCTCTTATTGTTTAAAACTGACTTTTTATTTAAATAATTATTTATTTTATTTAAATTTATTTTAGGTCAAAATAGATACATAATACCTATATAACTTCAATTTAATTAATTGGACTAATTTTATAATGAGTTTTGATATATAAAAATTTTACTGATCTTTTTACCGTCTTTTACCCACCTCCTAGGAGCATTTGAAACTTTGAATAAAACATAGTTTTACCACTTCTGTGAGTTGAATTTCAAAAATCTGAGAAACACAGTTAATATCAGTAAGTAAAATGTGGTTCAATAAGATGATAATAATTTTTTTTGAATAGTAACTTTTGACTTTTATTACCACGGTTTAAAGTAAATAGGGTAATTAAGGGTAAAAATGATATCATAATTACCCTAAAACATGTCCTAATTCTATTGGATAAGTATTATTCGACCAAAAAAACCATAGGAATAAAATATGATCCTCTTTGGTCCACTTTTATTAGATTAGGACATTTATTATTATTTTATTTAAAGAAGAGTTAAAAGAGTTAAATTCAAAGTCTAATAACTAAACCATTTTTAATATAGGGTTACACACAATATAAATTTGACTATAAATATTAATTATAAATATAAAAATATTTCCTCCATAATGGTATTTTATTTATATTTTTTAGACATTAAATAATTTAATTTATTTATGACACAATGATTATGTAGTAATTACCTTATTAATGAAATATTAAAATAATTGATATTATAAATATCCAAATAAATGTAAATTGAAACTTATGATGAATTAAAATAATTATTTAGGTTAATATGATATGTTAGAGTTGGTTAAATAAATTTTATTTGAAGTTATAAAGTTTTAATGGCTTTCAAAAAAATCAAATACTAAATAGTGTCAAAATTTACATAATTGAGTATTTAAAAACAATACTATATTATTAATTGATATAATATTCATAAAAATCTAAGGTTTAGCAAAAAGAATTAGATAAGGTTATATATATTAATAATTAACCACTTGGGGTTCTCTTGGCTTGTTATAGTATGTTTATTAACCATATAATATAAAAATACAAAGAGACATGGTAAATGTCAAACTATTTAACTAAGAGGTAAATTTAAAAGATAAGGTTAATATGGTGACCTAAACCTATCTAAAACCTACTAGTTGATATGTTTTTGACCCATCCCAACCTTTTCCTCTATAAATAATTTTTTAGCCATTAGAAACCAAAAATTATTTTATTAATATAATATTTCGAGCTTTTCCTAAAGTGACCCTCACATCTCTTATAAAAGGGTACTTCCCCTTCTATTAATTTTACACCTCCAAATCCATTTGTGTCGGAAAAAACATGCCCAAATATCCTCCTAACTTTCCTATCTTAATCCTATAGGCCTTAATTTGGTCATAAAGCCAACCTAAGGAGCCCTTTTGATCAAGTGAAATGGAACCCGAAGAAGAGGTAAATATTTCATCACCTCTTTAAAGTTATTTTCTTCTTACACTTCTTATTTCTTTGTTGTTTCCATTATAAAATAATAAATCCAGTATCTTCTATATAATGTGATTTTATTATAAATATGGTACAACAATATTCATTATTCTATCCATCATATGAATGAAAAAGTCACCATACGTGTGTATGTACGGCTTACCGTCTCTACGTCGTGGAGTAGTTTGTTATTCAAATACTTAATTATTTTCATGGGTATAATAATGAGTTTAAATAATGTAAATAATAAATATAACATGTTAATGATTATGTATATATGATATACCATCCAATTACATACTATGTCACCATCAATATATTGATATTGTCGCTCGTGCGTGCGTACGGATTATCGTCTCCATGAACGCGACGAGATTCATTCCCCATCGTAATCATTCAAGAATAATTTTAATTTTATTATTAAAAATAATTTTTATTAACATAATATAATTCTGTATATGAATCAAATATATCCTATCCATAACAAACATGGCTTACGTAACCGAACATATAAAGGAAAACGAATCAGTTAATACCTAAAATGATGATACTACTGAAATATTATTCACAAAGAAATATTAGAGGATAATATATGATATCATATTTATCTATATATTTCTCGTATAATTTAATAAAAATGTTTTAAATATTATACAAGAGGTTAACATACCATCTATTAAATAAAAATACATGTTAATGTTTAATTCTACAATCTCTTCATTATCCGAAGTTGTTTTTACGTAAGTATCTACTCGGACCTCTTTATCATCCACATCTGTGTTTCTTAAAAATATATTTCAAAACATTTTTTACTATTTCCTAGAATATAGATTAAAGTCATTTATACCCTTTTCTTACTTTTAAATTTTTTTTATAAATGAATCTTTTCATCATTTTCCAAATAAGGTCCTTTATAACCTTTTCGACAAAATTATGAAACAAATGTTTTTTTAACTTATATGGCGGGTGCATCTATTTTCCGCCATTATAACACCTTCAAAGATTCACATACAAGATTATAACAATATTTTCAAAATAAATGTTTTATTTTATAATTACATGACTTCTAAATGATTTCAAAATAGAAAGAGATATTTCTCTCAAAAAGTTCTGATTTCATCTATGTCAAAATCCTTTGATGAATTTTAAATTTGTTTGAAGTTGATTTATTATGATACAAATATTCCATTTTTTATTGAAGGTTTTGTGATATGTTTGACTATGTATGTGTTATTTTTACACCATTAATAGTTTATATATAAAGTATTGACATTTCATATGCTAGTTTTAATATGAATGTTTATGTTATGTTTAAAACTTTTCATGTGAGGAATGCATTGGACTTAGTAAGTTATGGGTAGAGCCCGATATAGCTCCTAGATAAATCGGTACATCTCAAGAGAAAAATAGCGTGTTGGCACAAGACCTTGACACAATCTTATTTGTAGTCTTGGCACAAGGCCTTGACTATGTGGTTATGAAGTCTGGAATTATGCATTCCATCATTATAAAAGTGGCTATTGATATTGCATGCGATTATTTGACTAGTTGAATATCCATGTGAATATGTAAATGGAATTATTTGATTTTATCTTTTCCATATTATGCTGATGTTTACGTTTAAATGGATTTTGTTTTATTATTATACATTTCCTTAAATATTTATGCTTATTTATGAAAGATTCTGCTATATTGTTATCCTTACTGAGCATCTGAGCTCACCCCTTTCTATATATTATTTTTCTCAGTACGTGAAGAAGTATTTTATGGTTGGCCTACAGGTATAGGCAAAGGATATAAGTGTGTTCCAAAGGGGACAAAATGTTGCTGATGTTTTTATTTCATGATGTAAGGTAAAACTTATGAATTTATCTAGTACTTCCAAGGCTACTAAACTGATCAATCTTTCGGGATTTGATCCCTTTTGATCATGATAATGTTATGTAATAATGCACTGACTCTGGGTAACTGGGGTTAGGGTGTTACATTGTACATCAGGTGATGATTGAGTTGATACATAATCTGCCCCTTTCAGAGTTATTACCTTTAAGTGAATTTGTTTCATAGCCGCATACACTTTCCAGTATCCAGGTAGGGATTTATTTTCAAGGAAAACTATATAATATTTTTTAATAATGATTATAAAATTATAAAATATATTGACTTATTAATACATAATGGTATCTAGAAATATTAAACTATTCTCATCCGAATTATCCTAACCAAAAAAGTAATATAAACCTTCGATTTGATACCAACTATAAAGACATAGCCTTAAACAATACAAAATCAAGTGTCTTTAGACTAAAATTCTATTTCTTTTATTCCCAAATATCTTACAGGTTTAGAGTCTTATAGAATTTGTTTATAACTCTTATATAAAAGAAGAATATATTTCAAATTGTACACATCTAGTTAGTATCTATTTTTACACAATATAAAACTTTTAATATAAAACTTGTTTTCTTTTCTAGAAAAATCTTTATGAATTTAGATATGGTTTCTTCTTTTTTATTACTCATCCTTAAACCCTATTAAAAAAATTTTAAACTACGGGATGCTCAAAAAATCTTAATAAGAGGGGAAAATTTAAAAAATTAAATTGTCAAGTGAAAATCATGAAAAACTATGAAATGCTTAAAAATATCACAACACTATTTGATCATATAAAATAAATCATAACCTCATAAAAAACACACACTTTTTTCTCAAATAAATCCTTTTATACCCATAGAAACTAATAATAACCCTTTTAAGAAACATATAGCATTATATCCATAAACCATGTCACAAATAACTAGATTCTAGTTAAATATATAAGAGAAACCTCCCATTTCCTGCCTTTTAATACAAGGATTATGGCCTAATTTGTTGGAGAGATATATCAAGATTACCCATTGTATAAGATGTATCATGCTTACCCATCAAATAAGTTGTATTGGGCTCACCCATCATTTAAGTTCTATCAGGCTCACCTTTCATCATCTATAATGATCAAGTACCATATAATGAATGAGTCATTTTATTATTTTATATTTTCATCATAAAATCCTTGTATTTATTTAATCCATAATCAAAACAATTTACTTTTTCACTGAAAAATATGGAGAAACTCCCCTTTCTCATGAAAAATATTTAAAATGAAAAATTCAAAAAATATTGTGTAAATTATTTCTTTTGAAAATAACCATGTATAATTGTGAATAAATATTCAAATAAATCTGGAAGTAATAATGGCATGAAATACTATTCATTTCATTGAGGTTAAATAAAAAAATTCTTTTACACATTATTAAGAATAGTTAAAAGTGACCATTATGGAAAAAGTTGAGGGATCATTGTCATTTATGTAGTGAGATATAATAATTATAAAAGATACTAACTATATGTATAGTTGAAAAATAGGATATTGTATCCACATGGAATTAAAATTATAAGACTAAAACTATTAATTTTTTTTAAAATAGTGAAATTGATGTGGTGATGGTGATTGTGTGAAATGAGTGTGGAAGAAAAGGGAACAAGAAAAATTGTGAGGAAGAACAATGGATGAAGTTATCGTGGGGAACAAACTATCATGAATTGATTTATAATATATTTCTATTAAAAATTAAAATTATCACAACTATGATAGTTCCTAGGAAAAAATCATGTTGATGCATTTAAATTTCATTATGGGATCTATATAGCTTAATAAAATCTCACGAAAGAATTAGTAGTCAATCAAAATTTTAGAAAATAATATCTCAATGATAGAGTAGATAATCACTATCATTTTCCAATTTTGGGTACTTTAGATGATGTTTAAAGATGAAAAGATTACTATCATCACCTTTCGTGGCTTAGAATAGTGAAAAATGATACTAATCAAGAATGAAATTAAGAAAAATGATATAATATACCAAATCAATTAAAAAACCAAGAGTATAAAATATTAAATGTATCAATTCATTATATACAACTCCCATAGAAAAATTTATATATTCAAACTAGAAGAAGAAAAAATGTAATTCAAATTTAAACATCTCAATGATAGAATTTAGAAGGATAAGATATAAATAGGTAAATTATCTAAAGATATCACCTTTGATTACATACACCAACTCTATTGGTTTATGCTTCAAGAGTGATCTTTCCTCTGATGCTATTCTCTTATCTCTTCTCTCATCATCCTCTCAAGCAGAATCTGTCCAAATATATATATATACCCCCTTTTAGAAAATCAAGATTATTTTATTTTTCCTCTAATTCATAACCTCTAATAAACACATTCATTTTATGATAGTAAAATGGGAGTATAAATTTTTTATCCTTGATTCACTTTCCTTGAAACTTTTATAATACTCACCAATATATTTTGTCACTTACACAGGTTGTAATAATTTCTATAGTTCAATTATTGTTGTAGTTATATTTTCCCAAAATAAAATCTATATGTATGTAAATTATGAATCCAAGACTACTCTGATTAATAAAAATAAATCTGATACAAGCTAACTTAGTTCCTTGGTCAACCTATTCATTCTCAACACATACCTAGTCTACATCAATGGTAAAATTATTCTTCTACTCACAACCAAACTTGACTGATCATTCTAGAACTGAAAAACCCACAACAAAAAAATCCCAATTGGGTAACTTGGATTCAATACCAATTTCCACAACAATCACACAAGTAAAATACCCATTCATCATGCTTAGTATAGTACCATCCTTAAGAACACACTCAAGTATCACCATGACATAATCAAAAAACTTCTTAAAGTCTGAAAATATGTTTCTTTCTTAATAGAAATCAATCATGTTCCTGGAATTCAACCCAATTCAACCACATAGTCGTACTGATTGGAAGTATTAAGGATATATTGTCTTCAAATGATCCTTTTATAATGAAAAATTGAAATAATCGACACATTATAAACTTATTTTGAGAATAAAATTTCAACATCATCTACCTATAGCTCTGGCATTTCAAAAGCTTCAAATTTTTCAAACTCAGGGATTCATTTATAGTGTATAAACACATGAATTAACTTCAATAAAGTGAAAATATGACCTTATAAACTTTTCATTAACTCATCTTTTGGTAAGGGATATGTTCATCTCTCACCTTCAAGTCTCAGCTTCATCCATCTTCCTAAGGTAGAATAATATTACTCATTATGGAGACTACTGATCAAACCTAGTCAATTGAAAAAAAACACAAATCTAGTTCGTTAAAATCATTTGAAACCCTAAATACTCTACTTGGACATATTACTCAGAGAATATTCTTTGGGATTAAAATTTAAAATAGATTATGAGCATCAGTTTGAATCTCATTCATGCATGGTGTTAGTATTTTTTCTTCAGCCATGGATGAAACTCATAATAATGATATATTATCAAGTGTTGAATATATTAAAATAGTGAATCTTATACTATGTTGACATTTAAGTTCCACCTTACACTCGATTGAGGTTCCTCTTCAAATAATTAAAGGTTAAGATCATATTTTATTTCTAGTCTTCAATCAAAGATTTAATTTTCAAGCACCCCCACTCGACACCAACTCAACTTCATTGATCACCTACAAAATCAGTGTATAACACCTAGAAAATATAAACATAAAAAATGTAAATGTTACTATCAGTGTCAGAAAATTATACCTTTGTTTTAGGATAATATCTGATTAGAACTCCACAGATAAGCATTCTTGTCTTGGAGCTGTGTCAGGATAGGTGACCTCTTAAGAATTTTCTCAAGGTGTGTGTGAGTGAGGACACAAAACACTAAAAGAACATGTTTTGGACTATGGGTAAAATAATTAGTCTGATATGTGACCCTGGTGGGTAATAGACCATGATTTACTAAGAATGCTACCAAAGTATTATAAGAGACACATGGGATCAAATGACCAAGTTCATGTCCCATGGAAGTTAGGTCAATAAAAATGGTATTAGATCCAATACCCAACTTAAAGTATAGTGGGGCTAACTGGGTTTGAGTTTATGGGTCCACAATGAGGAAATTGTTCTTTGATGTGAGGAGAGTGTAACACCCTCATAAAAGTGGTAATTAAAATACTAACTCATAAATATCATGTAAAAAAGGTAAACACTTTTTGGATCCTCACTTATTCGAACTCTGTAGTTAATCATGGATTTTACTAGAGTAGTGTCAGGATAGGTGACCTCTTGAGATATTTCCCAAGGTGTGTATTAGTGAGAAAGAAGATATTTGAAAGAACATGTGTTTTCCTATGGGGACTATCTTTAGTTTGATAAATAACCATAGTGAGTAATAGATTATGGTGTGCTAGGAAATAAACCATGGTATTGTAGGAGACCCATGGGGTCGATTGACAAGGCTCATGGATTGCAGTGTTTAGGTTGTAACAAATGGTATTAGGTCAATCCCCAACCATAAGTGCAATGTCACTTCTTGAGTTTGAGGTGTGGGGTCTACAATGAGTACGTTGAGATTTAAGGGGGTGGTGAGTGTAACAACCATAGTAAAGTTAGACATAAAATACTAAATGTTACTACCCATATCAATAAGGGGAACCTTTATTTTTTGAGGCTAACTAATTAGAACTCCACAGTTTGGTTTTCTTGGCCTATAATAGTGTTAGGATATGTTACCTCCCTGGATTCTTCTCAAGGTGTGTGTGAGTGAATAAAAAACTAAAAAAACATGTGTTGACCTATAGGGACAACCATCAGTCAGATAAGTGATCCCATTGGGTAATTTCTAGTGGTGTACTAGGAATGAAACCAAAGTATTATAGGAGACACATGGGGTCATATAATTGGGTTTTTCCCCATAGAGCATATTTTATGACACTCAGATTCATCTTGGTTTATCTTATTATTTATTGGGTCATGATTTTGGTTATAAAATTTTTTGGATAAATTATATTATTCAATTATATTATGTATAATTTATCCTATATAAGGATTTTATTATATGGTATTCTCTTGTGAGAATAAATTTTACTAGATAACCTTTCCCAAAATTATCTTATTTGGGTCTTCTTTAAAATTATCATATGATGATATCCTATAATTATCTTATGGAAATATTTTCTTATGATAATTTATCTTATGGAACAACCTATTGTACACAAAATAAAAAAATAAATTCATTATTCCAATTTCATAGTTAAAATAAAATTTGTAAGAAAACTCCAATAAAAACAATAGTTCGAGATAATTAAATATATTTAATAAACATTACAATATTATAAGCATGGTATATAAGAAATTTTAATTACAAAAATACATAAAACACTTATATTGTTTTTTAATGAATATTTGATCAAAACTAGTATAGAAATAGTTTTTAGAACATATAAAAATTAATACCACTGAACTTCAACCAATTATGAAAAAAATCAACAATTTCACAAAAATGTAAAGGAATTATATTTTCAACATAAATATATAAATTAACTAATATTTACTATTAAATAACCATTTAAACATAAAAAAACCAAAAAGAATCATCAAGTGTATATGGAAAATATGTTTCAATGAAGGTCCATATAAAATTCACTAGCACTTAATATTTTTCTTATCCTCAATCAATCAATTAGATAAAATTAGTGGAATAAAATTAATCATTAATATGGAAAACTGAGGTTCCACAATTATTTTATTCTAAAAATTGTTTCCACCCATAATCTATCTCGAATACAAAAGTGATGGACCTTTTGAAATTGACCTCTCAATGAAAGGTTAGTTACTATATACAAAAATGTTGAACATTGAAAATTTTGAATAGAATTAAACACACTTCAATTTATACTCAACTAAAAGTCCTAACATATCTTTAACACTAGGAGAATATATTCACATAATTTAAAAGTTCATAATGATTAAAAAAATCATTATAAAGAATTTTGTTAATAATCAGTCTACTCAGCATAAATAAACCATGAAATAGTAAAATAAGAAAGAATAAAAAATAAAATATTTAGCAGTTCAACCTGGATTGTGATTTTCATTTCATAATAAATTTGGATGCATATATTATGAGTTTAAATCAAATCAAAATGATAAAAATAAATGATGATTGTATAAAATTCTCCCAAATGTTTTCCTAAATAAAAATTTTTCAATAGGAAAAGAAAAATAATTACCCAATCAATCCCATGAGGTAATAAAGAAAAATCTCCATAGAATGGAAGAAATAGCCTCATATTTAAGAAATTTTTTATGAAACTTTAAATTCAAAATTAAAGCATAAAAATATGAAAATTTTGAAAAATATTAAGGGGTTATTGATGGGTTCACCATTGAAACAAAATTAAGAAATCATAAGACCCCTCCACCACTCTGATGATCTTATTACTCGGTAAAAACGCCAAAAATTTGATGACCCACAATCATAGATATGGTCAAATTAATATTTATAAAACCAGATTATGACTGGTATAGTTGACATAAAGGGAATCATATCTATAGGGAAATAAAATAGTGAGTACAAAACGTTTAAAAATAAATAAAAAATATAAATAAGTGAAAGTGATGTGGTGATGGTGATTATCTAAAATGAGTGTAGAAGAAAAGGAAATAATGATAAATGTGAGGAATAAGAGATGATAAATATGTTAGAGGGATCAAATTATCATGAATTGATTTAAAATATATTTAAATTCATACTTCAAGTTATCATAACTGTGTCACTTCCTCTGATAAAAAATGTGTTGAAGCACTTAATTGTCATTAAGTGATCTCAACAGCATAGTGAACTCTCCAGATAGAATGAACAATTAGTTAAAATTTAGAAAAATATTAGTTTAATAATTAAAAATAGAATCATCATATTTTTCTAAATTTTATTAAATTAGACGATGTTCAAAGGTGAAGAGATTACTATTGTCATTGATTGGTACTTAGAATAGCATGAAATGATACTCATTAAGAATGAATTAAGAACACTAAGCATAAAAATGATCTAAAATAATTATGAAAATAAGATTATAACATATTAATGGTATCAAATCATTAAATCTAATACCCCTAAAAAAATTATGTATTCATGATACAATAAGAAACAATTATATTCAGTTTCAACATCTTAATAGAAGAATTCATAAATAGAAGAGAGTAGAATGGATATTCTCTAAAGTGATAACCTTTGATATTTGACTCTAACCCTACTTGTTCTTATATCGAGAGTAATCTTGCCATAGGATTTGTTCTCTATTCATTGTTCACATTCTCCTCTAGTAGAATCTATATACAAATATATATCCAACTTTCAGACTAGAAAACTTATTTTATTTTTATGCTAACTCATAGTCTCCAAACACTGTCTTCCTTTCATGAATGTCAAATGGGATAGGCAGTGATCTATACTTGATTAACTTTATTTGAAAATTTAATAAAACTCTCTAGTATTATCATTCACTTACATCGGTTTTAATAATTACTACTATTCAATTATAATTGTAAATATATTTCCCCAAAATTATATACACATACCTAAAAATTATTTGGTAAAGATTTTTCTAAAGGATGATTATACACTTGAACCCACCTTCCTTAGTCACTTAGTCAACCTAAATGTGCTCATCACATACACAATCTATATCATCAGAAAGAGTTTTCTTTTGAACATGACAAAACTTGAGTGAGGATCCCAAAACTGATAGACCCATGAACACAAAATCTCAAATGGAGAACATTACTTAGATCTTAATTCCATTAAAAGTCACCTTATAAAAACCTATATTAATCATTCCTGGTGATGTACCAGCCTTATTTATGCACTCATGCATCACAAATAAATGATCAAACACCTCCTTAAATTTTAAAAAACATGTAATTTCTTTTGTAGCAATCAATTAAATACAAGGAGTGTACCTTAATTAAAACTCAAAACCATGGAAATGGGAATTATTTAGGCTCCATAATATTTATATTTTTCTATAAATAGTAAAAAACTACAATAATAATCACATTATAAACTTATTTCAAGAATAAAACTCTATAATTTATTATCCCCAGGTCTGATAATATCAAAAAATTTGATTTTATCAAACTCAATGCTACATCATTGATGAAGAAACACAAGGATTAACTATAATCCTGTTACAACATGGTATAATCATATTCAAATGAGATGAAATTTTTTAAGGGTTGAAATCCTCTCTCATTTTCAGGTTTTAGATTCTTTCATACAACTAAGGTCAAAGAACCATCCTGATTCTGGAAACCATCAATCAAACCTTGTCAATTGAAAAAAAATATATCTATATCATCAACATAATTTTTAACCCCAAATTCTCAACTCAAATATCTTCCTCAATGAAACATGTTTGGTATTCATATTTCCAACGAATTCAAATTTTGTTTTCAACAATCATTCACGCATGGTGTGGGAATTTTCACTTAAACTATGGATCAAATTTATAATTGGGACTTCTCAGATTAGTCTGAATTTCCTTAAACATAAAATATCATGATACATCGAATTTTCCATTCCACATCACACTCAATTGAGGTTCTTATTCAATTAAGTTAAGGTCAAGATTATATTTCATTTTCTTTTTTCAATTTAAGATTTAATTATTGAAGACTCCCAATCAATGCCCGCATGACTTTAGTGTTCACCACAAACTTGGACTTATCTTTTTCCATATTCTTCTTAGTGGGGTGGTGAGTTTGATTGAAACTTCATAGGAGAAGTTATCTTATATAATTATTTCACACCAAATTTATTGTATGTAAGGATTTTCTTGTATGGTATTCTCTTATGAGAATAAATCATATAGGTCGACCATTCCCAAAATTATCATACCGGGGTCTAATTTAGGACTATAATTTTGGGATAACCTAGAACTATATTATTTACAGATTCTCTTATAAGAATTTATCTTACGAAATAAACTTCTCTAGAAAAAATAAAAAAAGTAAATTCATTGTGCTAATTTCATAATTACAATTAACTCCATAAGAAAAAAATAATAAAAAACCATACATGAAAATAAATAAAATATCTTTCCAAAAAATTATTTTAATATTATAACCATGGTACTTGGGACATTTTAATTCCTCAAAAAACACTTCAAACATTTCAATTTATTTTCACTGAAAATTTGATCAAGACTATCACATAAACATTTCTTATGATTGTATGAAAATTTATGCCAAATAACTTCATCAAATTAAGAAAAAAAAATAACTAATTTCTCAAAAAACATAAAGGAATTATAATATCAATGAAAATTCATCAATTATAAAATATTTACCATTAAATTATTATTTAAACACAAAAATCACAAAAAAACTATCATGCTGATGTGGAAAACGTGTGTCAGTTAAAATACACATCAATATCATATAAAAACATGATCATTTCACACCAAATATATGATCCCCAAAAATGAGTATTAAAAACTACCCTATATAGGGTTATTTAGGAAACATTACATCACTGTATAAAAATCCTTTGAAAATGTAAGAGAAATCACATAAAGCATGTTCCTTAATTTTTTTTAATATCACCTCAAAAATATGTGATTTTCAAGTGACTTTCCAAAAAAAAAGTTAAGATGAAGAGAAAAATTCCTAAAAAATTACTTAAAAAATAATAATAATCTTACCTTGATAATAAATAAATTATATGTCAAAATGTGAAATGTAAGGGAAGAATATAAGATTATGGTAAGGAAAATACTTTTAAATAGTTTAAGGTGACTTTATTGAAAAATCACATCATAAAAAGGAAAATGAAACATTTGTTTTAAAATTAATAAAGTGGAATATATGTATCATTTGAGATAAAAAAATTATTTTCTAGTAGGGAAAAGAGAATATAGTTATTGAGTGGAAAATCTATTGAAAGAGTTGGGAATTATTCTTAACAAAATTTCTATTTTTTTATGAAACAATTCACTTATTAAGAAAGAAAAATTTAGTGTGAAAAATTATTTCCCAAGAAAATAAGATTTAAATACAACTTATAATCATAATATGGTACACTAATTCAATCTCTAAATATCAAAATTTAAATGGATTGATTATGAGTCAAGAAAAATATATGAGTTAAGAAACGCCTTTGCTTTATTCCTACTTAGTTGAAATTTCTCTATCCAATTATAAAAAATATAAATATATTAATACTCTATTTAAATCCCTTATTCATATAAATTAAATTTTTATATACTTCATTTTTGATAATTTATTATGAATATATTAGTTAGTTATAGATTATTTTTACAATCAGGTTAGTAAATTTAATGGTTCTGTACATATTTTATGATGGTGATTTTAGTACCCATTATTTGATATTAAGTTTAACTTTAATAGTTCATATAATATAATTAAATTTATATTTTATAATTAAATATTATTATAATATTATTATATGAATGTTTTTTATGTTTTTGAAGATGAAATTGATGATTAATTATTTTTAGGTTATTTATGGATATTGATAGATTACCAAATAAAAATCATTAATTTTTGTGTTATCCATGAAGAATAATATTCAGGATATTTATTACTCATATATATCATATATACTCCCCAATTATAATTTATACATATTCATGAGAGTGGTAGTGTAAAATTGAACATACCAATCTATAGAGGCGGTAGACCACATGTACATGTGGATAATGATTTAATTTCTCATAGAACATGAGAAAGGATTAATACAGTTTATTATCTTTAAAACCTAAAAAATGTTATAAATATCATAATTATATATTAAATTACATTTTTATGATCATTATTCTAAGTTGGTTATTGAAAATGAAACATGTTATGTCATGGAGGCGGAAGTCCGCACATACGCTTGATCGATGTTTTCTCATTTCTTAAGGATAAGTAAAGAGGTGGTTAATTTTTATTTAAAAAATATAAAAAAAAATAAGTATAATATAAATACTAAATTAAAAATATATGATTGTAAAAATAAAATTTAAATGGAAAAATAAAGGGCAATCATGTTAGCGAAAAGATTGAACTTTTGTAAAGAACTTCGGGTTTCTCTTGGAGGATTTCATAGAAATAAAGGTCCTAGGTTAATATAGTTTAATGAAAAGATTAAAAGAGTGAAATAATATTCTAGGATAATGAAATAGGGTATATAATTAAAAGGGAAAATAATTTTTAGAGTAGTATTGAAGGGGTTGTGAGAGGCCCCTTTTATAAGTTTTGATAATAGAATTTTGTAAATATTCCAACTTAATATAAAGGTAAAACTTGTTAAACATGTAAAGTATCTCAAAAAATAGACAATAATCAAGAGGAGGGTGAGATAAAGTGGATAATATCTTAAAAATAAATTATAAGAACGTTTTTGACATATTTAAAAACCTTTATCCCTTTAATTATTACTCATTCTATTTATGGTTTTGCTGTAGTAACTAGTTTTTACCAAAGGGAACTTAATATTTATGCCTAAAAATAAAGCGATCCTTATTAGATACTGTGGACCCATGGATTATAAATATTAAATTTATTTATAATACTCAATTTCTAAAAGTCATAAAAATTTATTTTAATATAATAAATGTATAATATATTAAAAAATTTGGAAAAAAATTACCTGAGTTTTAAAATATCAAATATAAGTTCATTTCCATAAACCAAGCTGAGATACTATCCAACCTGATACCCAACCTGACCTGATACAAAGGCCGAAGGGAATTTTTGTTCCCCACAGGCTTAAAACTAGTCCCTAGGTATCACAGATGTACTTTGGGAATAATTTCACCCATGAGTATAACCATAATCATTCAATAAAATGGAAAAAAAATCATAACAGATTACATAACCAAACAAGGTACAAATTTTTTAGAATAAAGGTTTTACAACATTAATCCAAAACCAAAATACTACAGTAGAAGGGAAAATGAAAAACATCCTGAAATACTCTTTGAAACATAAGGGAATCATCCTAAACCCACCACCATCGATACCTATAACAAGTGGATATCTAGAAACCAGATTCATCCTAACAACGACACATATTTCCTTTACCTAGGTCATTCATAATAAAGTTTACATACACCCAAAGGTGTATTAAAGGTGTGATACAGAGCCCAGTAGGATGCCACCCAAAGAAAATATTCCATTATATGACATTAAGAGACAAATTGACATGAATATTCTCATAACATCATTGAAAACATTTACAAGATACATCCCAAAGGAAACATTTTCAGAAAAACAATTGCAAGGAAAAAATTTACAAAATAATATTTCTCAATAATAAAATTTCTCTAAAATCCACAATATACATAAGGTCTACCATATACCAATGGTCGAAACCACATCACATATATAATGTGACAAGATAGAACGATGGGTAAATTAATAAGGGTAGCTAGAACAAGTGAGTCACTAAGAACCTTGTACCTTAGTAGTCAATATCATCCAACTCAACAACCAAAAACACCCCCATACATGAGCCACTAGGAGGGACCATCTTAAGGTCCTAGTTGTCTCTAAATAATAAGACAATGCCAACACATTCTTGTGCATGATACACTAGGAGGGATAATACTAAGGTCCTAGTGGTCTTTGATCATATCATATGTTTAGTTAGAATTGAAAGTGTACATCCTGCTAAGTGAATCCTGGCCTTTCTACTTACGAGAAACTAGTTTCAATCCACTAGAAGAATCTAGGCCTTTCCACTTCTAAAGCACTAGAATACTAGTTATAGTTTTCCCTTCTAGACACATAGTATTCCATTTTTTTTCAATACCATTTAACATATCACACAAATCACTACTTTCACATATACATTCTGAGCACTAAAAAACACATAAGGAAATCACAGATTTCACAAATCATAACATGGAAACCACCATTTTACATACATAAAACAACTTTCCATTTTACACACAAAAAAACCTTTAAAAACACATTTTCTATAACTTTAAAAATCTATGAAACCCATTTGGAAACACTACAAGAAAAAAAAATCAATTTAACTATTTCTATGGGAAATCCCTTTCCAAATCCACATACAAACCAGATTCACTTCTAAACACTCTTCACATATTTTACCAAATACACAAATCACATTTCAAGGTTCACAACAAAAACTAACATGTTAAAATAATCCATTTTCATTTAGAAAAAACACTTTCAACACATTCACACATTAAGTGCCTTTAAAAACACATTTTTCACCTTTCACATAATCATAAAAACATCTCTAAGAAGAACCACAATAAAAAACATACAAATAATAACCATTTTCCTTTTAAACTCCCTTTTTTATCACATATTAATGTAAAAATATTTCCAAAACATATTTCTAACCACACAATAAATTCATAGAACACCTTTATAAATCAAAACCAGCATATCAAAATCATATAAAAATGTTAGATCATGTAACCACCTACCTCACACTTGGATGTTTCCAGAAATTGGTGAAAAAACACAACCACACCTCCAAAAGACTCTAAAAAGTCAATATCAACCAACAAACATATATATATTCCCCAAAATTTAAAGATCAAACCCCCTCTTGGTCAAACATCCATTAGAAAATAAGAACCTAAAAAAAATAGAGAATCAAGAGAGAAGCCACTTAGATGAAGAAACCTTGAATTTACAAGGTCAAAACCACCCAAGGAATTATTCCCAAGAGGTATAAGGAAGCTTGGATGGAGATCCAATGGATGAAAATCACATATGGGGTGGAATTGGGGTGGTATAGGGTTAAATAATGAGAGGACAGAAATGGAATTTTCGAATTTTTAATGACCTTAATAAGTCACATGTTTTTATTTCATGGTTTTCTAAACTAGGCACCTACCATGCACCCCTTATTTTCCAAGAGGTACATGCCGCAATGTTTGAAAAACCGTATGCTAACCGTGCAGTAGCCATTGTCCAAAAATGCCATTTGACCGCACAATTTTCTAAGAAAGGTGCAGGGTTTCCCTAAACTATGCACAAACAATCAACCACCTGCTATTAAGCACAAAAACTCAAATATTCATCAAAATTCAACGGATAAACCCATGTTTAAGCACTAGACAGAAAATAAACAAAGGAATACCTTAAAATAAAAACATAGATGTGAAATCCATAATATATAATTAAAATAATTTAAATCATAAAATTAATATTTTTTTAATAAAATGTTTTCAAAACTTTCCAATTTATACTTATATAATGGCATAAAATCATAGTATTGGTATATTTTACTATTCACTTAAAAATCATTTTTTTAGAAAAATTTCAAAAAATCATTCAAACCTAATTATGACATTATAAATTAAAAGATGAATTTATTTTTATCTAATTCAAACTATAAAATTTATGGATTTATTTTTTAAATGAAAATACAGATTAAAAATAAAAATAATTTTATTATAAAATGATTTTTTAAACATTATTTGTTCATAATATTATTTATTATAAATTAATAAATTTTAATGATGTTAAAATATTAGTTCATATATAATAATATTTTAAAACTCTTTAATTTAATCGATTATGATAGTATATAAAAAACATAATGAAAATGTTCTTTGAAAAAAAAGAAATATTAATTTTATAGTAAATATTCCTTAATAAATACCATTTAAATTATTTATTTATATTCTATAATTTAATTTTATTGATCAATTGATATTAAAGTATTTTTTAAATTTTATATCTATCATCTCATATTTTAAGAATAATATTTTAACATAACACACACACACGCACACACATATATATATATAGTTTTAATAACATATTTTTATTTCATTATAGGTTATATTATTTTAAATATACTAGTTAACAGTACAAGACTATAGTATAACTATTGGATATATGAACACCTACCGTATCTGTAATGACCATATTTTGCAATGATCACATTTTCAGCAACCATATTTCCTTCTTATATATATTACCTTACAAAAAACATATTACATTTACACTTACCATTTATATAGTTTGAATTTTAGATCTTAGAGTATGCTTTCACCTTTCATGGTAATCTTTCTCATTATACGGTTTTGTTATACTAATGGCGATTCTTAAAAGAAGTGGTGGTTTAGAGGCATGCTAGTTCAAGGTATTAATATTTTCAATTCATTTTCCCCTTTTAATTTTTTCATTTTAATGGATGTAATCATCCATGATGTGTAATAATTAGTTTCATGTGATTTTACTATAACATTTTACTATGAAGGAATAAATTGTTAGATAATACTTATATTTTATGAATTTTTACCTACTCTATTTTAATTATTTTAAAAATATATATAAAATATATTATAATTATAAACATAAAGTTTGTGGAAAGAATATGCTTCCTAAAAACATGGGGTGTTATAGCTGACATAGTTTCTTGGGCCTATTAGCCACCGTATAGATTTCTAAGTTGATAATTATACCTAAGGGTTAGTATGAGGAATTTATTAGTGTGTATATAATGGAGAAACCTATATCCAATTCTATATTATGAAATTTATATATTAAAGGTAATGTCCTAATATATTTTATATTAGCATGTTATTTATTTAAAATTGGTACTTATCATTATTTTATTTTAGATAAATTAGTGTTACTTCATGAAATTAAACTGGAAGACTCTCCTTCACATTTGAGTCTTGATAATACATTGAAAAAAGTCTTGAATAGAACTAGAATTTTTCATATTATTTATTATTAGTTCTATCTTTTAAGAATATATATGATTTAATGGTTCTTAATATTAATTCATATTACATCGTTTAGGACTAGATTTTTTAAATCAATTCCGGACCTACATCAACTATTATAATATAATATTTTCCTTCTCATCCCCTTATGGTATTTAGTACACTCTTAGGTAAGAATGGGGGTTTCAAGTAAGTTGGGCTGGTCTTGATCTAGAACATGTGGTTGTGATCACTGTAGATATTGATAAAATTCTCCTCATTACAGTTGATACTAAGAAGTGAAAGATCTTTCACCCATTAGAGGATTTATATCCTAATGTATTCTCTGAATAATTTTAAGGATTTCATGATAAACCTTATATGGAATTAACCCTTTATATAATACATAGAACTAAACCTATTTCAATTCCCCTATATCAAATGGATCAAACTATGTTATGGAAAATAAAGACTTAGTTGGGGAGATTAATGAAAAAAGTTTCATCTAGATACACGCATCTCCTTGGGGTTCTCTATTCCTATTCGTCATGAATACTATTATAAGTATATATTTATAAATAGACTATAGAAAAATGAACTATAATACTATTGAGTAATGCCACCATTTTCCTAAAATTGATGATCTATTTGTTCAATTAAAAAACAAAATTTGGTTCTAAATAATTAACATGTTCTTAGGTTATCAATGTTTTTGAGTCAAGCCAAAGGATATTCCAAAGGATTATTTTCTAATATGGTATGGTCATTATGAATATATTTTAATTCCATTCATCTTGATTAATTCTCCATCTATATTCATAGATTTATTGAGTAGTGTCTTTTATCTATTAATATACTCTTTCATGGTAGTATTTATAGTTGTGATCCTTGTTTATTTGTGATCTCATGTTGAGCATGATCAATATCATCACATCATTTTTTATACCTATTAAGAGAATCGTATATATGTTAATATACCCAAATCAACATTCTAGATCTTGGATATTATGTACCTTAAACATGTGATTTTTAAATCTAGTATCTTAGTGGATCCATAGAATGTGGAATCGGTGAAGTTATGAAATATTACAATGAATGTATTTTAAATAAGGAGTTTTCTTATCCATTACATATATTATCACAATTTAATTAAATATTTCACAAAAATCACAACTCCTATGTTTTTTCTTGACTATGAAGAGCTGTAAATTTGTTTAATCAGATCAATGTGATTCATCTTTCCAAGAGTTTAATAATCAATTGATAATAGCTCATATATTTATTCTACATTATCTAAGTAATATGTTTGAAGTGTATTTTGACACCTTTACATTAGTACATAGATGTATTTTTATATAGGATTATTTGGTAGTGGAATATGTTTCTAGATAGTTTCATCCTCATAAACAGAACTACCTAACCTAATATTTAGAGTTTGATATTATTGTTCATGACTTAAAACGATTTAGGCATGAACTATTTGATGGAAATTTATTATTTCTTATACTAAAAGTGTCAAATATATAATTTTATAACAATATGAAGATTCTAGTTTCCAGACTAATAAAGATGACTTGAAGTCACAAATGGGATACATATTCACTTTTAATAGAGGTGCTGAGAGCTGGAAGAGCTCAATGAAGGATGTGGTTGTAGATTCTATAGTAAAGTATGAGTATATTGCAACTTTTTTAGGTAGATAAAGAATTCATTTGGATGTGTAATTTCATCTAAGAGATTTATGTGGAACTTAATAGTAAATACCCCATCACACTCTATTGTGATAATACTATAGTGGTGACTATCGCAAAAGAGCCAAGGTTACATCAATAGACAAAGAAAGTACATTATAAGTATCATCTCTTGAGGTATTTTTATGAGAGGGGTGAGATTTTTGTGAGCAATATTTCTATATAATACATTGTGTTGGACCCCTTGACTTAGTAGAAACATGATTATCATGTGAGGTCTAGTGGACTGAAAGTAGTTGGAAGTTGGATCAAGTCTAAGTGGGAGTTTGTTAGAGTTTGTGTCCTAAAAGCAACTATTTGTACTTTGATTACATGAATATTTGATGTATTAAATATTAAATTAAACATCTTATTACATATTTTTCATTATTCTATATGAATTTAAGGTAATATTTTCCTATAGTATTTATCGCATTGATAAGGTCATAGTAGTTCCCTACTATGATGAGAACCTTAAAGTGCTATGAAAATATTATTAATATAATTCTGTGGTTTGATAACATACTATGATGGGACATATAGTATATATACCATCAGGTGCGAGTACTCGTAAGCATATGATACTTCTTCTCATGATTTTTTCACTTTCTAATCTTTATGATGAAATATCATGAGAATAGACCTACCAGTAGAAATTTTTCATGTTTTGGTGTCACCAGATACTGCTATTTGTGAGAATTTTTAATGGGTTGTAAACTTTAATATTATCATTAATGCATGTCACGACTCATGCACTTATATATTCTGATAAAAAACATCACACCATATGTTTGTGGGAATGTGGCTATGTTGGGTACATCAGTAATGACATGTTAATAATTGATAGGTCATGGAAGGATTTTTCCCTTCCATATTTAAAGAATTTGATATCTCGTCCCATTGATTGAAATATAAATATCTCCTTAAATTGGTGTAACGATGAGTTTATTTCAGATATTCAAAAAATGATGTATTGATCATATAGGTTGATGACACCATCATGAAACCTACTTGATGATATATTGTTATAAAGTGATTATATTACCCAATGAGTGTTCCTATGTGGTTATCATTGTGACTTTAAGTTCTTTCCTTTGGGTGCCTTGACCAATTAATATATAGTAATCTTGGACATTAGACAAGCCCTCCTAATTTTGGTGAGAAATAATCCCTGAGGGTCACAAACTAATTGTTTCTATTGGTCTTAATTAAATTCTATTTGAATTTAATTAATTGAATAAATATTATTCTCAAGACTGAGGAATAATTTTATAAAAGTTATATTGATAGCATAAATTAAATAAATATTTATTCACTAGATTGTGAATAAAATATATTTATTTATTTTATTGAATATTTCATAAATATTTATTTACTAGTTTGTGAATAAATATTTATTTAAGAGAATAAAATATTTATTTGGGTGTTGAAAAATTGTAAGAGGAGTTTGAATAGACCAAGACCTTGTCCAATGATAAAATAATTATTTACGAGTCGGTAAATATTATTTATCAATTTTTTGAAAGTTGGAGGACCAAAAAATAATAATAATAATAATATTATTATTATGTGTCATGTGATTCCATTAATGGTTATAATTATATTTAATGGCTGTTATGTAATTAAATTTTGTAACAGAAATCCCATCTCTATAAATAGGTGACCATGTCTATTGTGTAATGCATTCAAAACCAATTCCAATTTTGGGAATAGATAATTGATGGGATCAATGAATTCTCTATCGAATCCCCCTCTTATCTCCCTTTCAAGAACAAGAAACCCAAGAGATAATTTCTTCAAGACCAAAGATCGAGCGACCAGGAATAAATAATTCCAGACATTTGATTCACCACGCTTGCACCCAAAGAATGAGTGGTGTTTGTGAAAGACCATTGGAACATGTTTAGATCACCACTAGAGGGATTCTACACTTGGATCCTCATAAGAACAACGAATTAAATCCAAAAGGGCCTTTTTGGATGATCAACAATCATCGATGAAGAAAGTTCTTAATCCTTGTCAGTTATTTCTTCATTTATTAAATGAATTAATTATAAATTTTATATTAAAGAACCTCACTATTGGTTTTGGGAAACTATTATTAAAAGAAATTTTAATATATCACCCTCCATCGCAACACTTCTACTACCCCCAGAACTAATAAATTGTATTAAAGGAGTTACATTTAAATTTATAATTATTTATTAGATAGTTAATCTATGTGAAATCATGGTTATATTTTAATTTCATGTAATTCATTCTTTAATCAAATTTGAATTAATATGTTATAGACGTATTAATCCTATTCATTCATTATTTCATTTTATTATAGATTTAAGAAAAAATGATGAACGACTGGCGATTCCATTAGAAGGTGCCAAATCTTTGGACGGTAAAGCTGGGTTACATGGCATGTAGCCAGAGCACACACTATATACCCATGTGCATTGTATCTAGATGCACTAAGAAAATAAAAACACAAAGTGATTTTATTGAACACCATGTGTTGACTGGTCTAACCTAGAATATGAAAAGAAGATACAAGGTGTGTAGTTGGTATGTACACACCATGTAGTCTAGCCGAGTTAACACGCCGACATCCCTAACGTGTGACTTGGATATATGAAAACTGAGGTACATGCCATGTAGTTGTATGTACACTCCATGTAGTCTCCCATTAATGGAAATAATTAAAATTGAATTAAATTTAAAAAATTGCATCATTAAAACCTTATTTTTTTATTAGAACACCATTGTGTGACTGAAATTTTAATAATGGTTTTAAATAATTTTAAATGCTCAATTAATTTATGAGAATAAATATGTCATTAATAGTTCATCTATTTATTTTGCATAAATTCCAAATTGATGTGTATCTCTAATTAAATTTGAATTATTATTAACATGAAAGGGAATTGATTAATCTAATAAATAATTAATACAATTGAGTTCATCATAGTAATAAATAATGAATAATGAAATGAATGCTATCTAATTAATTTTTTCATACTTGTTACATGTACGACTAATCATGAGCTTGAATAAGGACTATGTATGTGTTGGCATTTATTTAATTAAATTTATTGAAAAGTTTTTCAATTATTCAATATTAAATTAAAAGATGGCCTCTGAGTCATCCCTCCCTCCATTATTATATAGGACCTGTGAGTCCAAGGATATTTATGCAATTCCCTTTAACAAATCATTTGGTTCCCCTCACCTGCATGTGAGTAATATTTTTTTAATTAATAGAGAATCCCAAGGAACATGGAGATGATTCAAGATGAAATGTAAAGGCCCATATTTTCTATGTATTTTTTTAATTATATGAAATCTTACGAGTCAGCAAAAATTGACGGTGCGTGATTCTGAGGCCCAGTGTGCCCAGAATGAATTTCTAATCTTTTTTTCGGGTACGTTCAGTAAATGTGTGAGCGGCGTTTTCTAACTTTTTAACCGTTTCTTGGATTAAAAATATGAGGGCACCGTTGAATTTTCACTACTAAGATTCTCTAAAGGGTGGCTTCGCTTCGATCGCAGTAGGTCCAGAGAAAAAGTTAGTTTTGGAACTTTTTTAATAGAATAAATAAAATAACTTTATTATTTTATTTTATTCTATTCCTCCAACGGACAAGCGGTAAGGTGGGACCAAAGACGTGTCAAACCAATAAATGGCTTGACTGTAACGACCCAAAGTTTTTCAATGGAAATCCCCTTCTTATAATTATGTCATAAAATAACATGAAAACACAACATAATGATCTACTACATGGTAAGTGACCTTTAAAAATAATTTTGTCACTCCAGTGTTTGGAATTTCAAAAATCTGGCATACACGGTTATGTTCAAGATGATTTTTGGAGTCTAATGAAACAAAAATAATTTTTGGTGAATAGTAACGCACCCTTATGAATAGTAATAGACCCTTATGAATAGTAATATTACCCTTATGAATAGTAAATCATCCAACATAATAGAAACATTACCTATGAATAATTAAATAAAATTTAGACATCTTAGAAAGTGACAATTTTACCTTAGTAAACGTTTTGGTATTTTTTAAGTCGAAAATAAATAATTATAATTAATTAGTTAATTTAAAAGAATTTTTTTCCTTAAAATGTATTCATAAATTATGGAATAAATGTCTTATAGTTTTTAGATAATTTTATAAGACCTTACGTAATTTTTGAAAGAATTATAAAATCAGTTTTAATCTTAAAAACTATTTTTTAAGTAAAATTTGATTTTAATTAAATATTAAATTAATAATATTTAGAAAATTATTTTTGAAAGATAGAATTCATTTTTGGATTCTACACATCAAAAAATGGTTGGGGTAAATTTTTGGGATTTTTCTGAGATACTTGGATTTTTGATGAATAATGAAATACCGTAATTTACAAAATAAGCTAAATAAGATAAATAATCTAATTATAGGGTCATATGTGATGTTATGCTGATGTAGGCCCACTTTGTTCAGGATTAAATTATAAAATTATTATTTTTGGTCTCTCAAGACTCATTATTCCTTGTCTTAGGGGAAATTAATAAAATAATGAATTTTATATTAAGGAAACCCCTCTCCCCTCCACTATAAAAGCCACCCTTCACACCCTCATTTACTCACACCTCTCAAGCTCCAAGACTTCTCTAAACTATGCCCAAACACCTTACCTATCCCCTCCCCCACGTCCAAGAGCTGCTGGTCTCATCAAAAGACCAAGCTTAGGCCCTTAAGAAGGTTCTCAAGAGGAGGATTCTAGAGGTAATTTCCCTCCCTCTTCTCCTTTAATTTCCTTTCATGTTCAAGTTCATTTCTTGATCTCTACCCACATATCTTCATCTAAATTTTATTTTAACTCTACTATTATACATATAATGTATTTTTATGATTCTAATGGGATATTATATCATCCAACTCTCTTTCCCTCTTCCCTTTATTTTATTAAAGAGAACGTTGTTCATGAGGTGTTAATTTATCACCTTCAAGAATGACATGCTTTATTCTTCTATTTATACCTTCAGATCTGGTCATGAAACCATTTTTATGGTAGAACCATAATATTTAATATGTATTATCTCCTATTTTAAGTTATGGAAATAACCTATGGCCATATTACTAAGTGAAAAGTTAAAACAAGTTTGTTGTGATCCAAAAACCGCTCAAATTAACCCAAATAATCATCATTTAATTATTATCTAATGATTCATCCACATGAATATAATATAATTAGTTATAAAATAATTCAATATACTGTAATATCATTAATAATATGCAATATCATTTCTATATTTTTACCCATTTTCTACTCGAACATCAATTTAAGAATACTAGTGAACCACCCAAGAAAAACCATAAAAACGAACATCCCTGAACAATGTTTTTAAACTCTATAAGTCATCCAAAGGAACATAATATGACATAATGAAACTGGAATAAACCCTATTAATGTAAAAATGGTTTTTTATTTCTAATTAATTAATATAATTTCATTATACAAGACATTAAAAAGAAGGAAGCATTAAGGTACAAGGTAAGTGGAAATTCTCAAACCCAACTTTCATCCTTCGGGTTCTACCTCTTTCACTCCATTTTTGACATGGTCACTCCTTAAAGATCATTTTTCATCATTGTATTTATTTTTCTGGGATATACATGTTTTCTAATGAAGTTTATGTCAAGCTAAATGTTTTCTGAAAGAACTCTTCTCTTAAGAACTCAAATTTTACCTCTCATTCATGGTTGATGGTTCTTGTATCAAGTATGTTGTTCCCTCTTTATTTTGGGAACCTGAAACTTATGAAAGTATTATTATGAGATGAAACCCATTACTTAACATGGTTTAGTTATGTTCACTTTTTATGTATGTTCCATGTGGAAAGAATGAAAATAATAATGTTATGATGAGACGGGTGCGCTCGGAATTATATAGCGCAATTATGAATGTTTCAAAGTGACGGGTGTGCCCAGAATTATACAGTGCTCCAATGCATTGGGTAAAGTAATTAATCTCATGAGTATATGTGAAATTATTTGTGAAAAAGATTCTATCTTGGTTCAAAAGTATGTGTGGTAGTTAACCACTAAGACATGATGTTTCATTTTTATGAATTGCCACATTTCAAGTCTTTTATTTATGATCCTCTCATGTTTATGATCTTTTACCTATGTTATGATTATGCTCACCCCATGATATATTGTTATTATCTATCCTCTTACTGGGATTCTGTCTCACCAATTTTGATTTATATCCTCAGGTGGCTACATATACTAAGGGTAGGACAAGTGTCAAAAAGAATCTAGAGAAGAAGAAATTAAATAAATGTTTATGCTTGATGTTGTATTTGTTATGTGTGATCCTAGTTTTCCCAAGACACTAAAACTTTGGATCCTCTATGTGTAATACTATTATGTTGTTTATATTTGAAATGATTTAATAGTAATGTAAGAAAATTTGGGTCGTTATAGTTGGTATCATAGGCAAGGTTTAGTTAATTTGGGAATTAGGATTAGTGAACCCTAGAGAAAACCTCTAGTATGAGACTAAGCAAAAATATGCACATAAGAATATTTACCTAGGGATCCCATATGTTATGTTTTTGGTATAATTGTTTAAATTAATAATTTATTCATGACTTGTTTACTTATTTTTTGTTCTAACCTTTTCTATTTTAGAAAATGGTGGGAACCAGGAGAAATCATGCCAATAACTATTGCGAGGGCTAATGCAACGATTGCCCGAACGACATCCCCAATGATTTGGGAGGTAGAGTTAAAAACTTCATGGAGATTATTACCCAATTATCTCAAGTTATAAACAATAACCATAATAATGGGGAACGTCCTCCTTCACCAAAGAGGGAGCAACTGGCTATTGAATGTTTTATGCGGCAACAACCATCGACGTTTAGTGGATCTTCTGATCCACTAGTTGCAGAACAGTGGGTAAACTCCATGGAGAAGATCTTTTCTATTCTTCACTGTCATGAGAATGAGAAGGTGAATCTATCTGTTTATCATCTAGATGGAGAATCTGATCAATGGTGGGATTTGATTAAGAACACTAATCCAAGGGAGGAAATTGAAGAGACGGAGTGGGAAGACTTTAAGATAATGTTTCTTAACAAGTATTTCCCACGAACTATTTGCACAAAGATGGGGAGATAATTTATAGAGCTCAAGCAAAAAGAAGGAGAATCTGTCACAACCTATGAAGTGAATTTCACAAGGCTTGCAAGGTACACTTCGAGTTTTGTTATCAATAATGATAGAAAAATTGATAGATTCTTTAGTGGATTAAAACCACACCTTTGAAAGGCTCTCCCAATTAGAGACTTTGGGAGTTATGAAGAAGTTCTTCAATGTGCTCTCAAAGTGGAGATGGAGTTTTGAGAATGGTCCCATGGATATGGTGATAAGAAACGAAAGATGGAGTTTCAAGCCAGTGGATCTAGTGATAAATGTGGGAAGAAAAATCAATGACCCACATGCCAAAATGTGGGAAGTTGCACAATGGGAACTGCCTCAAAGGGATGGGGAAATGCTTCAAGTGTGGGAAAGAAGGACATCATGATCAAGAGTGTCTAAAATACACAA
This sequence comes from Viscum album, assembly GCA_963277665.1. Lineage (NCBI taxonomy): Eukaryota > Viridiplantae > Streptophyta > Magnoliopsida > Santalales > Viscaceae > Viscum > Viscum album. The sequence goes on along the minus strand of OY728148.1, from coordinate 877,261,346 downwards.
AAAGGAAGGGGAATGTAGCCGATGAAAGGAGAGAACCACTCATGGTTCAATGTTATAACTGTAAGCAGCTAGGGCACTATGAAAACCAGTGCACTAAACCTCGAGTTCTCGAGGGTAATCAGCGTCAGCAGCCACCAAATCCAAAGGAACAAGGGAAGGATTATGCCATCACTACTGTAGAGGTGGAGCTTGATAATGAAGTTGTACAAGGTACAATTACTATTCACTCAAGAATGGAAAAATTCTTATTTGATTCTGGTTCTATGCATTCCTTTATATCTTGAAAGTTTGAAAGAACTATAGAATCAAAGACCCGAAACCTCAAAGTAGAGACATATGTAAAAACACCGAGTGGTGCAATCATTGCAAACCAAGTGTTTGAATCTTCTCCCGTTGGCGTATATGGGAAGATTCTTCCGGAAAATCTCATAATACTTCCCTTAGTAGAATTCGACGCTATAATGGGAATGGACTGGCTCTTGTTATATAGAGTGCATATCAACTATCGGGAAAAGGAAATATCTTTTCATATTCTGAACCATCCTATGATCCTCTAAAAATGAAAGGAAGATCATGAATCTCCTTTTAAAAATCCTTCAATGGTGTGGGTATTGATTCCCTATGAAGAATCATACGTCACCCAAATGGTTGAGTTGAAGGAAAGTACCAACCTTGAGGAAATTCCCATCGTGAGGGAATACGATGATTTATTTTCCGAAGAGTTACCCAGAATTCCCCCGGATCGTGAGTTAGAGTTCTCTATTGAACTCATACCCGGAGCTACTCCAATCTCAAAGTGCCCCTATATGATGGCTCCTATCGAACTGTAGGAGTTAAAGAAGAAGCTGCAAGAGCATCTGGAAAAAGGGTTCATATTCCCCAGTGCATCGCCTTGGGGTGCGCCAATGCTCTTTGCAAAGAAGAAGGATGGAACAATGCGGCTGTGTATCGATTATCAGGAACTCAACAAGATCACCATAAAGAACAAGTATCCTCTCCCAAGGATTGATGACTTGTTCGACCAGTTAAGAGGAGCTCAATACTTCTCAAAGGTGGATCTTCATTCTAGATATCATCAGGTAAAGGTTAAGAATGAAGATATTCAGAAGACTGCCTTCCGAACAAGGTATGGGCACTATGAGTTTTTGGTGATGCCCTTTGGACTTACTAATTACCCTGAAAAATTCATGGATTTGATGAATAGAGTCTTTAGACATTACCTGAAAAAAATTTTGGTAGTGTTTATCGATGATATTATCATCTACTACAAGAGAAAGGAGGAACATGAAGAACATCTAAGACTTGTGTTGGTGACATTAGGAAAGGAGAAGTTGTATGCCAAGTTCAGTAAGTGCGACTTTTGGATGAAACAAGTCACATTATTGGGACATGTGATCACAAGTGAGGGAATTTCTGTGGATCCTTTAAAGACAAAGGCGATTGAGGAATGGCCCAGGCCCTATAGTGTCACAGAAATCCGTAGTTTTCTTGGATTAGCTGGGTACTACAGACGTTTTGTGAGAAACTTCTCACGATTGTCAATCCCACTAACTAAGTTTACAAGGAAAGGAGTAAAGTATGTCTGGACGGAAGAATGTGAGGGAAGCTTCAAGGAGCTAAAGAGAAGGCTGATCACTGCACCTGTACTCACACTACTGAAAAGTGGATAAAGTTTTGTGATATATAGTGATGCTTCAAAGAAAGGATTGGGTTTTGTACTCATGAAAAATGATATTGTGATAGCCTATGCCTCATGACAGTTGAAGATCCATGAGCAGAACTACCCGACGCATGATCTAGAGCTGGAAACCATGATTTTTTCCTTGAAAATTTGGCGGTACTACCTTTATAGCGAGAAGTGTGAAATATACACCGACCACAAGAGCCTAAAGTATATATTCACAAAAAAGGATTTCAACATGTGTCAAAGGAGATGGTTATAGATAATCAAGGATTATGATTTCTCTATTCACTATCATCTTGGAAAGGCGAACAAGGTAGCTGATGCTCTAACCAGAAAAGAACCTACTACTCTATCCCTGTTGTGGATTGAGAACGACCCTATCTTCTTGGATATGTAAAGAATGGATTTGGAAATCATAATGGCAGGGGATACATCCTACCTTTCCCAAATGATTGCGCAACCATCCATCTAGGAGAAGGTTAGGGAAGAACAAAGGGATGATGTAGAGATACAAAAGAGGGTGAATGCAGTAAAGGAAGGGAAACTACAAGAGTTCCATATCAATGGTGATGGTGTTATTCAGTTTGGAACATGTCTTTATATGCCTTCATCGCCCAGGATAAAGTAGGATATATTGGATAATGCACATAGCTCAACTTTCTCTATCCATCCTGGGAGTACCAAGATGTATCGTGATCTCATAGAACACTTCTGGTGGGATAACATGAAGAAGAAGATTACAGAATATATATCAAGGTGCTTGGTATGTTAGCAAGTTAAAGCTGAGTGAAAAAAGTACAAAGGTATGATGTATCCATTGCCTATACCCATGTGGAAGTGGGAAAATGTTACTATGGACTTTGTCATAGGTCTCCCAAAGACGTCAAAAGGAAATAATGCGATATGGGTTGTGGTTGACCAACTCATTAAGACCGCCCATTTTATCGCTATTCGGGAAGACCTCTCGCTTGATCAACTTGCAACGATATATGTGAAGGAATTGTTGAGAATACATGGTGTTCCACTCTCAATTATCTCTGACCGTGATCTAAGGTTTACATCTATGTTTTGAAGAAGCCTTCAACATGCTTTGAGTACTGAATTAAGTTTCAGCACGACCTATCACCCCCAAACTGATAGCCAGTCTGAAAGGACTATTCAGATGCTTAAAGATATACTAAGAGCCTTATCTATTGAATTAAAAGGTGGGTGGGATCAGCATCTCACATTGGTTGAGTTCTCATACAACAATAGATTCCAGTCGAGTATTCAGATGGCTCCGTATAAAGCTCTGTATGGAAGTAATGTAGAACTCCAACCTGTTGGGATGAAGTTGGAGAAAGAAAGCTAATTAGACCTGATCTAGTTCAAGAGATGACAGAGAAGGTTCAAGTCATCCAGAAACACATCAAAGCTGCTCAAAGTCAGAAAAAGATCCATGCTAACAACCGTCATAGGGACTTGGAGTTCGAAGTTGGAGATAAAGTCTTCCTTCAAATATCTCCATGGAAGAGAGTCATGCGATTCAAGAAGAAAGGGAAGTCAAGCCCAAGGTATATTGGCCCCTTTGATATCCTTGACCGCATAGGAGCCATGGCCTATCATCTTGAACTTACACCGAATATGACTCAAGTTCATGATGTGTTTCTTGTATCACTACTAAGGAAGTACATACCAGACCCCTCACATGTACTAAACTCAGAGGTGGTGCAGCTGGAAGATGATCTCTCCCATGAGGAGAAGCCAATAAAGATTCTGGATCAGAGAGATAAGGTTCTACGCAACAAGAAAACCCATCTTGTCAAAGTGTTGTGGAGGAACCATAATTTTGAGGAAGCAACTTGGGAACCAGAAGAGGCAATGAAGGAGAAGTACCCTCACCGTTTTGTGTAAAGTGAAATTTCGGGGGTGAAATTTCTTAAGGGGGAAAGAATGTAACGACCCAAAGTTTTTCAATGGAAATTCCCTTCACATAATTATGTCATAAAATAACATGAAAACACAACATAATGAACTAATAAGTGATAAGTGACCTTATAAACATAAGTTTCTCACTCCTGTGTTTGGAATTTCGAAAATCTGACATATACGGTTGTGTTCAAGATGATTTTTGGAGTATAATGAAACAAAAATATTTTTTGGTGAATAGTAATGTACCCTTATGAATAGTAACATACTCTTATGAATAGTAATATGTCCCTTATTAATAGTAATCCTTCCAACATAAGAGTAACATTACCTATGAATAATTAAATAAAATTTAGACATCTTAGAAAGTGACAATTTGACCTTAGTAAACGTTTTGGTATTTTGTAAGTCATAAATAATTAATTATAATTAATTAGTTAATTTAAAAGAATATTTTTTCCCCAAGATGTATTTATAAATTATGGAATCAATGTCTTATAGTTTTTAGATAATTTTATAAGACCCTACGTAATTTTTGAAAGCACCATAAAATCAGTTTTAATCTTAAAAACTGTTTTTTTAAGTAAATTATGATTTTAATTAAATATTAAATTAATAATATTTAAAAAATTATTTTTGAAAAATTGACTTAATTTTTGGATTCTACACATTGAAAAACTGTTGGGGTAAATGTTTGGGATTTTTCTGAGATACTTGAATTTTTGATGAATAGTGAAATACCGTAATTTACAAAATAAGCTAAATAAGCTAATTATAGGGTCATATGTGATGTTCTGATGATGTAAGCACACTTGGTTCGGGATTACATTATAAAATTACTATTATTGGTCATTCAAGACTCACTATTCCTTTTCTTAGAGTAAATTAATAAACTAATGAATTTTATATTAAGGAAACCCCTCTCCCCTCCACTATAAAAGCCACCCTTCACACCCTCATTTTTTACACCTCTCAAGCTCCAATACTTCTCTAAACTCTGACCAAACACCTTCCCTAGCCCCTGACCCATGTCCAAGAGCTTCTGGTCTCATAAAGAGACAAAGCTTAGGCCCTTAATAAGGTTCTCAAGAGGAGGATTCTAGAGGTAATTTCCCTCCCTCTTCTCCTTTAATTTCCTTTCAAGTTCAAGCCCATTTCTTGATCTATCCCCACCTATATTCATCAAAATTGTATTTTAACTCCATTATTATACATATAATTTAATTTTATGATTCTAATGGGATATTATATCATCCAACCCCATTTCCCTGTTCCTTTTATTTTATTAAAGAGAACATTGTTCGTGAGGTGTTAATTTATCACCTTCAAGAATGACATGCTTTCTTCTTCCATTTCTACCTTTAGATATGGTCATGAAACCATTTTTATGGTAGAAAACGAATATGTTATATGTATTATCTCCTATTTCAAGTTCTGGAAAAAACATATTGCTATATTACTAAGTGAAAAGTTAAAACAAGTTCGTTGTGATCCAAAAACCGCTCAAATTAACCCAAATAATCATCATTTAATTCTTATCTAATGATTCATCCCCATGGATCTAATATAATTAATTGTAAAATAATTCAAGCTCTTATAATATCATTAATAACATGTAATTTCATTTCTGGATGTTTACCCATGTTCTACCCGAACATCAATTTAAGAATACAAGTGAACCACCTAAGAAAAACCATAAAAACGAACATCCCTGAACAATGTTTTTAAAATCTATAAGTCATCAAAAGGAACATAATATGAAATAATGAAACCATAATGAACCCTATTAATGTACACATGGTTCTGGATTTCTAATTAATGAATATAATGTCATTATACAGGACATTAAAGAGAAGGAAGCATTCATGTACAAGGTAAGGGGAAATTCTCGAGCCCAACTTTCATCCTTCGGGTTCTACCTCTTTCACACCATTTTTGATATGGTCACTCCTTAAAGATAATTTTTCCATAATTTTCTTTCATTTTATGGTATATAAATGTTTTATAATGAAGTTTATGTCAATCCAAATATTTTCAGAAAGAACTATTCTCTTAAGAACTCAACTTTTACCTCTCATTCTTGGTTGATGGTTCTTGTATCAAGTATGCTGTTCCATATTTATTTTAAGAACCCAAAGCTTATGAATATATTCTTATGAGATGAAACCCATTACTTACCATGGTTTAGTTATGTTCACTTTTGATGTATGTTCCATGTGGCAAGCATGATAATAATAATGTTATGATGAGACGGGTGCGCCCGGAATTATATAGCGCAATTATGAATGTTTCAAAGTGACAGGTGCGTTCGGAATTATACAACGCTCCAATGCATTGGGTAAAGTGATGAATCTCATGAGTATATGTGAAATGATGTGTGAACAAGATGCTATCTTGGTTCACAAGTATGTGTGGTAGTTAACTACTAAGACATGATGTTTCATTTTTATGCATTGCCACATTTCAGGTCTTTTATTTATGCTCCTCTCATGTTCACGTTCTTTTGCCTATGTTATGATCATGCTCACCCAATGATATATTGTTCTTACCTATCCCTTTACTGGGCTTCTATCTCACCCCTTTTGATGTATATCCTCAGGTGGCTACATGTACTAAGAGGAGGACAAGTGTCGATAAGAAGCTAGAGAAGAAGAAATTAAATAAATGTTTATGCTTGATGTTTTATTTATTATGTGTGGTCCTAGTTTTCCCAAGACACTAAACCTTTGGATCCTCTATGTGTAATACTATTATGTTGTTTATCTTTGAAATGATGTAATAGTAATGTAAGAAAAGGATGGGTCGCTATATTGACCCTCCAATCAAAGTAACGACAACGTTGGGGGAAATTAGGAAGCTTCCTATTAATGAGCCCCAATAACTCCATGTGTCATTACATTATCTCCCCTATCCTATAAATATAGAGCTTGGGGGAGGGCTATCAGACAAGCTTCGCCAAACAGCAAAGTTCTGTTGGAGTTCTGTATTGCTGAGCCCTTAGAGGACAAAGCCAACCCCAGTAGGAGGTGACGTGCGACACTGCAACCCAAACCAGAGTTTGACATTCGAGCGCCAGCGAGGGTTTCTTATTGAGAGGATGATGAACAATGAGACTCCCTCAACCGTGAGCGATCTAAAATATTTCAAGGTAGGGGATTGCATTGATTTTGGTTTTCCCCACTACTCTTTCTAAAAATATAAGAACAGATTAACTCACAAACAAGTTGAACCATTGTTTTATTTTATTTTTATATGTGGGAGGGTGTGCTTTATCATTGGGGTTAGGAATTGAAACAGAGGCATGAGATTTAGTTAAATTTTTTCTAAAACTCCTCGGGTTTATCTCTAACATGGAGGGTGCCGGTCGAAATGAATAAGGCATGAGCCCCACTGATCGTGTGTTATTTGTGATCACCTTTTTCTTGTATTTGGTGACAAACCGAAGTAGGGCTTACCTCGGTGAAGAGAGAGATCCTAGGAAACTGAAAACACCGACGACACAGGAAAGCGAGCTACCTGTGCGTGACCAGCGGCCCGAAAAACACCCTGCCACCAGCATCGGCTCTGGCGGCGGTGCATAATGGAATGCGGAGGCACCAACCACATGTACGGCGGAAGACCGTCCACCGCCCCAGGCATTGGAAGAGAATAGGAGGGGCACGCCCCTTGTGGCGTGCCTATGCGGCAGTAGGGCCGCGGCCTATGATGGATGCAGCAAGAGAAAAGGGACACCGATACAACCGACGACCGGTGGATGGGGCGTGCGCCAGCGGCGCACCCAACGGAGGAACCGTGGCCCGTCGGCCACAACGTGGAGGAACCTGTAGCCTGTCGGCCATAGCGTGGAGGAAACCACGTCCCATCGGCCGCGACACAGAGGAACCATGGCCCGTCAGCCACAGCGTGGAGGACCCGTGGTGCCACGTGGTTCTGCGTTGGGTCAACCCCTGAGGGTTTGACCCACAGATGTGGCCCTATGCCACATCATACCTATCCGGACGCATCCTGTCTGGGTTCCCATGGCGGCCCGCACCACCAGCTGGGTGGCACCGCCGGGTCGGACCAGCAAACCGACCTGCCACCCAACAAGCCGACCTGCGGACCTGTGGGCCGACCCATAGCCCAGCGGCCGGACCGGCGACCCAGCTGGGTCGGGCCGGGTCCAGCAGTTCGGATGGACCTGAGTTGGGTCATACTCGAGTCAGGCCAGGTTGACCTAGGTTGAACTGGATCATCCCATGCCAAACCAGGTCAGGCCGGTCCGACTAATGTGGACTCGACCTAGACCCAGTGCCGAATTAGTACACAAAACATGCCCTAACTTCTGAACCAGATGTCTGTTTGATGAATTATTTTCGGTGTAAGGATCTTTAGGACAAGGCGGTCCTTTTTTTCATACTCCACCTATGTTTTGGAGAATTTTGGGGAATAACTGGGTTGGATCGAATACGAATCCAACCGGGCCCTCGACACTAAAATGACCATATCTCGCAAACCGTGCATCTTATTGACGATTTTTGTGCATCTTTGGGACTCTCTTGAGGAGAAAAATCTTTTTCATACTTTGTGGTTACTTATAGGGATATCAATATGTAGCTAATGGCTTGAGGAGCAGTTCTCCCAAACAGACTACGTATGGAACCCTGCGGTTGGATGAGACCTAAAGAGTGGTTGAAGATTTGCTCAGTGGGAAGCAGCTCTGTGTGACCTAGTAGGCCCATGGTGGGGAGTGGATTTGTATGACCCGACAGACCCATGATACTCAATAAGAGGAGTACCTTAGTTCAGACAAGGTGGGAAGTGACTCTGTGTGACTCGGTATGCCCACAGTGGGAAGCGACTCTGTGTGACCCAGTATGCCCACAGTACCCATCAGGGATAGGTACCACAACGGTTCAAGTTTATTGGGAAGTGACTCTATGTGTCTTAGTAGGCCCACTGTACTCGATCGAGGAGGAGTTCTCCAGTATCCTAGGAGTTTGATGATGTGACGACCCTTCTTTCCTTGACCTAAAGTGATACTTGGTATGAGCTAACTTGTGCTGTGAACTTTTGATTCATGATTTGTGGTTCATCCTTTTTAGACATCTAAGAGACCTATAGGGGTATTGGGGTCCCTAATGAGTATCTTCATACTCACCCCTACATGGGTTTCGCCCGCACCTTATTGTTTCTGGTGCAGAAGACATACAATGTTGATCGAGGCTAAGGGAGATGGGATTGGGCAGTGCTTGGAGATGGACCTTTTTGATGTGATGTGACATAGGGACTACAGATCGTGGGTAGTGCCTACCCTTCCAATAGGATCTGTGGTGGAAAATACAGAAGCTTCCTTTCACTTTTTAGCTGGTTTTTACTTTTTTAGTCGTACTTGTATTTTTTCCAGTTAGGCATGTATTCTGGTCCCCCTTTATTTTTAGCACTCTTTATTATAGTAGTTTACTTCACAGTTGCTTTTTTTGTGCTCTAGTCATTGTGGTTTCCTCTTGATGCATTCTACTCTGTGATTTTGTATAGGTTTAAAGGTAATTACTTCCCATTTTAGGGATACACCTTTTTGTTCTAGTCGCTAGCCCCTAGCCTATGGAATACAGGATTGGGGTAGCCGTGGCACGAGCCTTAGGGGATGGGTCATGACAAAGTGGCATCAGAGGTGGTCAGTTCTATCTCAGATACTGAGATTCTATGTTTTTTTAAAGCAACAATGTTGAGTGTTCCGAGTCAGACCTTCAAGTTTGGGGAGTCCAGGGTTTGTGAAGTGGCCAATGTATCCATACACCGGAACCTTGAGTCCTGCTTTTTGGCTCAATGCACGAAAATAATGGTTGCATTTTCCTTTTTTGATTTCGAATAAGATTCAGCTCACCAGGTATAATGTTCTAACTATGTCACAACTTGATTTATCTCAGGATGCCTCTACGGGGATGACCATCCGAGATCCAGATGCATGAAGACAACCCTCTTAGTGAAGAGGCATCTGTCCTGGGACCAGTGTTCGAGATGGCCCCACCGGCTGGTTCCCCAGTGCTTCCACCACCCAATGGTCTTCCCCTGCTACCAGTGGTTCTGGTAGATGATGTTCGTAGGCTCAGTTCCCTATATGAATTTTAAAGACATATACCTCACAGGTTTAGGGGTGAGATAGACCCTCAAGTTGTTGAGGACTGGCTAGAGGCCATGACGTGGGTCTTTTATTTAGTGAGGACACCACCCGAACAGATGGCGATCTTGGTGGTGAACCTTCTGCAGATATCAACTGGAAGATGGTGGAGTTTTACCATCTAGGTTCATGATGAGGATACCCTCATTTGGGTTGACTTTGAGAGACTTTTTTGGGAGGAGTTTTTCCCCACAAAGTTGTGCTCTGTGCGCATTCAGGAGTTGCTTTACCTTTACCAGGGCAACATGACAGTGGTCAAGTACTCGGTGAGGTTCACAGATCTTTCCTACTACTTTACAGATATGGTGCAAGACCCTTTATCAAATGCTTGGGCCTTGGAGTAGGGGATCAAAAGGAAGATCACAGCTTCAGTGGTGACCCTCAGCATCCCCACCCCAGCAGGAGTACTGAAGTGGGCCCTTCTTGTGGAGAGATTACAGTCAGAGCAGGTGCCGACAACGAGAGCCAATAGAAGACCCCATGCAGTAGAGTCTTTGGCTGGAAGCAGGCATCAGGTGCGTGGGCCCAAGTGGGCTAGGACTTTTATAGGGATACCCTAGGACTTTTGGTCGGCAGTAAGAGTCTCCAAGTCCAGAGAAAGTCAGCTGGGAGCTAGACAATGCTTTACATGTTGCGGACATAGCCACATGACTCGTGACTGCCTGTCCCACCATACGGACGACCAATAGACAGTCGAGGGACCTCCAAGGCAGAGGTAGAGGTTCGAGTTATGAGGTCCACAGGGTGGTGAACATGGCAGGGGAGATGGCCATATAGCAGGCGATGGGCGGCGATTCAAGGTTCTATCGCCACCACCTCTAGGAGGTCCACCCCGACCACTAGGAGAAGGTGGACAAGGGTGAGCGCAACTCCAGGCAGTTGAGGCCTTTGATCAGAGTGCTTCAAAGATGATTAGAAGTATGATATGTGTCTACTCTACCCTATCTGTAGTTCTTATAGACATAGGTTCCATTCACTCTTTTATTTCCACAACCCTTGTTCGGAGCTTAGAGATTCTGACGGAGCCGTTGGCTTGATCCTTATGCCTAGAGACTCCTACGGGAGCAGATTAGATGATTAACCACTACTTCCGACAGTGTGAGATTACTCTAGGAGCTGAGAGCTTCAGTTTGGATCTCCTAGTAGCGGCGTCGAGACCTTACGATGTCATCCTGGCTATGGACTGGTTATCCAAAGTCTATGCTCAGATTGACTGTATTAGGCGCAAAGTGTGGTGCGTCCGCACAGATGAGACTTGTTTTTCCTTCACTGGTGAGAAGGGGACCTTTGCAGCACAGGACAGACTTACCCAGAGGAGGGTATAGCCTATAACCCATCAGTTGGCTAGCCTTACCCTCAAGGTAGTTGATGTGGAGAGTTCGAGCTATCCTATAGTGGTGGAACAGTATGCCAATTTCTTCCTTGATGATGCCCCAAGACTACACCCACACAGAGAGGTAGACTTTTGCATCGACCTGTACCTTAGGATGACACTAATATCTACACCATCATATCGTATGGCTCCCGCTGATCTTCATGAGTTACGGGTATAGTTGGAGGACTTGCAGGGAAAGGGGTTTATAAGACCCACTATTTCTCCGTGGGTAGCCCTGATTTTGTTCTCCAAGAAGGCATATGGGATTTTGAGACTCTGTGTGGACTATCGACACCTGAACTAGGTGACTGTGAAAAACAAGTATCCACTTCCAAGAATTGATGACCTTTTTGATCAGCTGAAGGGAGCCTGTTGGTTTTTGAAGATAGACCTCAGATTAGGCTATCATCAGCTCATGGTATGAGATGGGGATGTACAGAAGATGACCTTTAGATACCGGTATGGCCAATATGAGTTCTTGGTTATGCCATTTGGCATGACCAATGCCCCTGTAGTGTTCATAGGACTCATAAACAGGATTTTACAGCCATACCTCGATCACTTTTTGGTGGTCTTCATCGACGACATCTTGATATACTCATTGATGGGGGAGGAACAAGCCTATAATCTATGGATAGTTCCAAATACACTCTAAGATAACCATCTTTATGGTAAGTTCTCAATGTGCCAGTTCTGGATATGATAGGTCCACTTTCTAGGACACGTTATCTCGGAGACTGGATTTGCAGTGGATCTAGCGAAGATAGAAGCTATACTTGCTTGGTAACCACCCAGGAGCGTGACCGAGGTGTGAAGTTTCCTGGGGTTGGCTGGATAATGTCGGAGATTTGTGCCTAACTTTTCCCGAGTTGCAGCACCCTTGTCAGCATTGATGAATAATGGGATACCCTTTGTATGGGTGGAGAGATACCAACATAGTTTTCTGGAGCTGAGATAGAGACTGACAAGTGCTCCTATATTAAGGCTACCCGAAGAGTGAATTAAAAACATAGTCTACCACAACACATCAGGGACCGGACTTGGGTGTGTCCTGATGCAGGAGAAAGCAGTGATTGCCTATGGCTTTCGAAATCTGAGACAACATGAGTAGAACTACACTACCTGTGACATGGATTTAGAAGCATTTGTCTTCACCCTGAAGATACGACAACATTACTTGATGGGATAAAATTTTACAGTCTTCTCAGATCACAAGAGTCTCAGGTATATCTTCTCTCAGAAGGACCAGAACCTGAGACAACAACGTTGTCTAGAGTTCCTCCATGACTATGACTTTGAGATAGTCTATAATCCTAGGAAGTGGAACATGGTATCAGATGCACTTATCATGAGGTTTGGTCTATAATTTTTGAGTGAGGCGATAGAACATATAGCCACGTTGCAGATATCCTTCATGGATAGAGATGGAGTAGCCTACCTCCAATCTTTGACAGTCACTCCCCCACTCCTTCAGTGAGTCAGGGAGGTGTAGCTTGGGGACATTGACTGAGAGGCCCAACTTTCTCAGATATCCTCATGACATGCACCTAATGGATTTTTTGACGGTGGGGAGAACATCATTCTCTTCAAAGGATGTACCATGGTACTGGTGGAACTACAGGAGGAGGTGTTGAGGGAGTTCCATACATCCCCTCTAGTGGTACATCCTGGTGTGGCGAAGATGTATCAGGATCTCTAATGTCAGCACCAGTGGCCATTGATGAAGAGGGATATAGAGGAGTTTATTTCATGATGCCTCACGTGTCTACAAGTGAAGGCAGAGCATCAGGTCCCAACAGGCTTAGCACAACCACTAGAGGTGCTGGAGTGGAAGTGGGATGTGATCTCCATGGACATTGTGACATGGCTTCCACATATATCCAAGGGATACGATTCCATCTGGGTGATCATTGACCGACTCACCAAGTCAGACCACTTCCTACCTATTAGAGAGTAGAGGTCAGTAGAGGGATTTGGATGCCTCTATGTACAGAAGATTGTGCGACTCCATGGGGTGTCATCAACGATTGTCTCTAACCGTGACACACGTTTCACATCTCAGTTATGGAAGTGTTTGTAGGAGGCATTCAAGACTCATCTGTGTCTAACCACCACCTTCCATCCTCAAACGGATGGTCAGACAGAGTAGACCATACAGACGCTGGAAGAAATGCTTCATGCATGCGTCTTAGATTTTGGCTGCAATTGGGAGAATCATTTTCCCTTGATGGAGTTTGCTTACAACAACAGTTACCACTCCACCATCGGTATGTCACCATTTGAGGCCTTGTACAATCAACCTTGCAGATCACCTCTATGCTGGACAAACCCTGGGGAGTTAGCACTTATGGGTCCAGAGTTGGTATGGGCTATCACTAAGAAGCTTCAGATCATCAAGGAGTAGATGAAGACTGCACAGAGCTGACAAAAGTCTTATGCTGACAGGAGGCGGAGACCCTTGGAGTTCCAATAGGGGGACCACAAATTTTTGCAAGTCTCCCCTCGATGGGGAATATGAATATTTGGATGAGGTGACAAGTTATCACTGAGGTTTATTAGTCCTTTTTTGATACTTTAGAGGATTGGTGAGGTGGTGTACCGCTTTTCACTCCCACTGTAGTTGGAAAGGGTGAACGACGTCTTCCATGTATCCCAGCTGAGGGGATACATGCACGACCCATCTCATGTCATCGAACATGGAGAGTTAGACTTAGATGATGGGGTGACGTTTACGGTGGTTCCAGTAGAGATTTAGGATCAACAGAAGCAAGTCCTTTATGGTTGGTCAATACCTCTAGTGTGCATTTGCTGGTAGCACGGGAACCTCCAGGAGAGCACATGGGAGCGGGAGGCTCAAATTCAAGGCCAGTACCCCCATTTGTTTCCTTAGTATATATCGTGTCTTTCAGGGACGTAAATCCCTAAGGTGGGGAGAATATAAAGACCCAGATTTTCCATGTATCTTTTTTAATTATATGGAATTTTACAAGTCTGCAAGAATTGATGGTGCGTGATTCTGAGGCCCGGTGTGCCTAGAATGAATTTCTGAACTGTTTTCGGGTATGTTTAGTAAACGCGTGAGCAACATTTTCTAACTTTTGAACTCTTTCTTATATTAACAATATGAGGGCACCGTTGAATCTGTAGTGCCGAGATTCGCTTAAAGGAGGCTTCACTTCGACCATAGTAGGTTTGGAGAAAAAGTTTGTTTGGAACTTTTTAATAGAATTAATAAAATAACTTTATTATTTTATTTTATTCTATTTCTCCAACGGACAAGCGGTAAGGTGGGACCGGTGACTTTTCAAGCCAATAAATGGCTTGACCCTCCAATCAAAGTAACAATAATGTTGGGGGAAATTAGGAATCTTTCTATTAATGAGCCCCAATAACTCCATGCGTCGTTACTTACTCTACCCCTCTCCTATAAATATAGAGCTTGGGGGAGGGGTATCAGACAAGCTTCTCCAAGCAGCGAAGTTTTGTTGGAGTGTCGTAACACCGAGCCCTTAAGGGACGGAGCTGACCCTAGTAGAAGGTGATGTGTGACACTAAAACCCAAACCAAAGTTTGACATTCAAGAAGCGGTGAGGGAGACTTATTACGGGGACAACAAACAACAATACTCCCTCAACCGTGAGCAATTTACAACATTTCAAGGTAGAGGGTTGCATTGATTTTGGTTTTCCCTGCTACTCTTTCTAAAAAGATAATAATGGATCAACTCGAAAACAAGTTGAACTATTTTTTAATTTTATTTTTATATGTGGGAGGGTGTGTTTTATCATTGGGGTCGAGATTTGAAACTGAGGTATGAAATTTAGTTAAAATTTTCCCCGAAACTCCCCTGGGTTTATCTTTAACGCAGATAGTGCGGGCCGACACGAACAAGGCCTAAGCCCCACTGATCATGTGTTATTTGTGACCACCTTTTTCTTAAAGTTGGAGAAAACCCTAAGCAAGGCCTACCTAGAGAAGAGCGTGATCCCAAGAAACGGAAAATGCTGACGGCGTAGGAAAGAGGGCCACCGGTGCATGACCGGCAGCTCAACGATCACCCTACCACCGGCACCGGTGCCGAAGGTGGTGCACAGAGGTGCCACAGCGGCACGCGGTGACACAGACCATGTGTCTGGTGAAAGACCGGCCGCCACCTCAGGAGGTGGTAGAGTAGAGGAGGGGAGCGCCCCCAGTGGAGCGCCCATGCGGCAGTAGGGACGCAACCTTCGATGGCCATGACATAAGTAAAGGGTCATCGGTACAACCAGTGGATGGTGGATGGGGCACACACTAGTGGCATGCCCCACAGAGGAACTTCATCCCATCCACTACGGTGTGGAGAAACCTACAGCCTGTCGGCTGTGACGCGGAGGAAACTACTACCCGTCGGCCGGGGTGGGGAGGTACCGCAACCCGTCAGCCGTGGCGTGGAGGACCCGCATCACCACGTTAGGACAACCTCTGAGGGTTTTACCCATTGACATGGCCCCATTCCACATCATAACTACCTGAACGTATCGCATCTGGGTGTCCATGGTGGCCTGCGGTGCGAGGGAGGTGGCACCGCTGGGTCGGTCCAGCGGACGGACCTGCCAACCAACGGGCTGACATACGAGCCGACCCACGGCTCAGCCAGGTCAGGCCGGGCCCAGACGGCCGGATGGACTTGAGTTGGGTTGGACCCGAGTCAGGTTGGGTTGACCCAGGTCAAACCGGATCGTCCCATGCCGAACCGGGTTGGGCTGGCCCGACTGAGGCGGACCGGACCCAGACCTAGTGCCCACTTGTTACACGAAACATGCCCTAACTTTTGAATCGAACGTTAGTTTGAAAAACCGCCTATGGAATCAATATCCTTAGGACAAGGTGGTCTGTTTTGTGACACTCCACTTGAGTTTTGGATAATGTTGGGGAATGGGATGGTTGGATCGAATACGAATCCAACCATGCCCTCAACACTAAAATGCCCGTATCTCCCAAACCGTGCATCCAATTGATGAGCTGTTTGTGGCTTTGGGACTCTCTTGAGGAGACAGATATTTTGGCACAATTTGTGGTTACTTATATGTATATAAATATGCAGAGGGTGGCTTGACTATCGGTTCTACCTAGTAAACTATGTATGGAACCCTACAGTTGGTTGAGACCTGATGACTTGAGTAGCGGTTCTACCTAGTAAACTATGTATGGAACCCTACGGTTGGTTGAGACCTGATAACTGCTTGACGATTGACCCAGTGGGAGCGACCCTATGTGACCCAGGAGAACCACAGTGGGGAACGACTCTGTGTGACCTAGAAAACACATGGTACTTGTCAAGAGGAGTACCTCATTTTTTCCAAGGTGGGAAGCTGCTCTGTTTAACCCGACATGCCCATGGTGGGAAGTGGCTTTGTGTGACCCAACATTCCCATAGTACCCATCAGGGATTGGTACCACAATAGTTCAAGGTTAGTGGGAAGTAGCTCTGTGTGACCTAGTAGACCCACTATACTCAATCGAGGAGGAATTTTCCAGCAGCCGAGGAGGAGTTTTCCAACAGCCGAGGAGTTTGATGATGTGACGACCCTTCTATCCTTAACCTAAAGTGATACCTGGTGTGAGCTGACTTGTGTTGTGTAATTTTGCTTCATTATTTGTGGTTTATCATTTTTAGAACTCTAGGAGACCTACGGGGGTCTCGAGGTCCCTTATAAGTATCGTTATACTCACCCCTTCATGGGCTTTGCCCGCACCTTGTTGTGTCTCGCGCAAATGACATACAACGTTGATCGAGGCTGAGGGAGCTAGGACTGGGCGGTGCTTGGAGATGGACCTTTTTGACATGACATGAACCAGGGACTACAGATCGTGAGTTGTGCCTACCCTTCAGGTAGGATCCTTGGTGGAATATCCAGGAGCTTCCTTTCACTTTTTAGCTATTTTGTACTTTTTTAGTTGTACTTGTACCTTTTCCAGCTGGGCTTGTATTCTTTCCCCCTTTATTTTCAACACTCTTTACTATAGTAGTTTAATTCACAATTTCTTTTGTTGCATTCTAGTCAGTGTGGTTTCCTCTTGTTTCATTCTACTATGTGAGTTTGTATAGGTTTAAAAGCAATGCCCTCCCATTTTAGGGATATGCCTTTCGGTTCTAGTTTCCAGCCCCTGGCCTATGGAAGACAGGCTTGGGGTAGTCACGACACGAGCTACAGGGGACGGGTCAGGACATGAATCTATAATGGAATCAATTCGCTGATACATAGGTTGACATGTGGAATGCTATAGCTCAGGCCATGTCTGACATAAGGAGTTATTTTCCCTAGGTCAAAGGTTTATTTAATGTCCACTCATGAAATCAACCATCAGATAAGCTCATTTATATCTAATTTATTAAAATTATATTTATTGATGTAAGACCATGATCACATAATTGAATTAATATGAAAAGAAGAAATTTAAATAAAATTGATTATGTTTAAATGTTTTATCCAAACATGGTTTATTAACTAAGTAAACGTCCGCTTAAATATTAACAAGACATGTACAAGATAAAATTATATAAAAACATTATGCATAATAAAATAAAATCGATAAATCTAATACAAAGTCAAACTAAACCTTACGTGACTTGATTAAGAACAAAACTCAATAGAACTATGTGTTTGACCAACCCTTATTGAAACACTTACTTTTATAAGGCGAGTTCTTATAAAGGTTTCTGGTTTACTTAACCATTTTAAATCAAGAGAAGTATCCATTGCTATAATTGGTGTAATTTTGAGGTAAGTGTTGAGAAAATTCAAGTCAAGATTTCTGGATTGGGGAGCCTACTCAACAGATCAAGGAGCTACAAGGCCGCAGTTGGAAAAGACTTTCTTACCTAAATACCTTCACAATAGCTTGAAGAACCCTTATTGGGGTTATGAGAAGGATAATATAGAAAATTTCTACTAGAATGTCCTAGAAACTAAAAATTATAAGTTCAATGGTGAGGGATATTAGGACTTGATAAAATAGTGGGAGATTTAATAAAATCAATTAATTTATTATTTATCTCAAAATTTGTAATTAGGAAATGTTCTAATAATCCACTATTTTAATTATATAATAAAATTAAAAGATCTTCATCCACACTATCCCTATGATCAATATTGGATTAAGACAATATCTATACTAGAAGTAACTTCTAGGAGTGGTTTAGATGCCTTTGGGTTATTATATGTCATAAACACAAATATTACATGATATAATCCTCAATGCCTGATCCCACTTCTCAATAGGTGAGTGAAGAATAGTTCCTAGTCCATAAAAACCATATTAACGACATAGTCAATGTTCAATTTTTGATTCTTCCATCCATTTATGGTGAACTCATGATGTCTTAGGAAAACATGGATGCATATAGCATGCCTAATCACATCCATAGTCTTTACCAGGAGAGAACTAGACAAGAACAATTTGAGATTTACAAGGCACTCTTTCAGAGTAATCATGAAGAGGGTTCCCCATCTGGGCCACATGTAGTCAATCTCATTGGCTATATTGAGCACATAGAGGTTCTAGGGTTTAAACTCCCTGAAGAAATGGGAATCAATCTCATTTTGGTATCACTCCCTCAAAGCTTCTTCAGTTTTATTGTGAATTTTAATATGAAACATATTGAGAAGTCTCTGCAGATGTTCTTATCCTCCTTCTCCATGTAGATAAATACATGAAGTGTGAAAATCCTTCCATCCTTATGGTAAAAAAATGTAAAGGGAAAGAAAAGTGATATAAGACTAAATCTTCTTCACACCCTTCCAAGAATAAGAATGTCAAAGGGAATTTAAGGGAACATGATTCTATCTATTTTTCATGTTGTAAGAAGGGCCACTGGAAGAAAAACTGCACCCACATAAAAAGAAATGGGAAGATTTAAGTGTGTTTTTATCAAGTTAAATTTATCTATTTCTATAAATGGGGTTTTAGATAAATCTTGTGGTGATAACATATGTATTCAAATATAGGAACCAAGTAGATTTTGAAAAATTGACTGAGTGTAGGTAGATATATGACTAGCCAATGGAGCTTAAATTTCTACTATAGCTATTGGGGACTACCACCTCACATTGCTAACCAGAATGATCTTTGTTTTATAGGGTTATTATTATGTTCCTTCAGTTACCAAAAACATTATTTCTATATTCAGACTAGATAAATATGGAATCATTTTCAAATTTAGAAATAAATGTTTCTTATTTTATAAAGATACCATTTTTTATGGTAAGACACATTTACATAATAATATTTATGTGTTTTATTACATGAACCAAGTAATGGAAATCGATAACAAAGTTACTTCACATGACTCATACCACACTGCACTTTGTCATCATTGGCTAGGTCATATAAATAAAAAAACTTGAAAACAATTACATCAAGATGGATATTTTGATTCTTTCAAAGTAAAACCAATTGGTGTATGTCACACATATTTACAAGAAAAAATGGAGAAATGTCTATTTAGTGGGAAAGGTGAAAAGGTTAAAGATATTATTGAATTAGTTCATACTGATGTGTGTGGACTATTTCTTATTGAAGAAAGGGGTGGGTACTTATACTTTATAAATTTTACTGATTATTTTAGTAGATATGGATATATTTACTTAATGAGGTATAAGTTAGATTCTTTTGATAAATTCAAGGAATACAAGAAGGAAGTTGAGAACCATCTTGGTAAGAAGATTAAGAAACTATGCTCAGACTATGGTGGAGAATATCTTAATCAAAACATCACTTATTAATTACGAGTGTATGGGACCCTATCCCAACTCAATCCTCTTTACACTCCTTAGTGGAATGGTGTAAGATAAATGAGAAACTATACCTTTTTGGACATGGTGAGATTAATTACGAGTCATGTAAGTCTTATATTATCCTTTGGGGGATATGCATTAGAAACAATAACACACATACTAAACCAAGTACCAAATAAATTAATAAATGGTATTACATACGAATTTTGGAATGGAATAAAAACTATGTTATTGAATTTACATATGTGGGGAAGTGAAGTGCTTGTTAAGGCCTCTTCAGTTCAAAAAAATTGCACCCCAAGTCACAAAGTGTACTTTTATAGGATACCCAAAAGAAATAAGTTTATATTACCTATACAACCCCTCAAAAATAAGTTTATAATGGGAAGACAATCGATATTCATTGAGAGGGAGAAAATCTACAAAAGAGATAGTGGGCGTGAGATAAAATTTGATGAAGTTGGGGCTTAAGAAACATAAGAGTTGGTACATGATCATATTCCACAAATCCCAATAGAAGAAGAAACTGTTCTAGAGACACAAGTACTGCATAAGAGTACAAGAGAGGTTAGAGAACCATAATGGTATGATTTTCTAGTTACTAAGGATGGTGACTCATTATTAGTTGATAATAATGATCCTATAACCCATAAAGAAGCAGTAAGTGTAACAGATGTTTCCATGTGTCAAGAATCCATGAATTATTAATTGGACTCCAGGCACAAAAACCAAGTATAGATTTTGGTATATAATCCAGTGGATGTAAATCCCATTGGTTATAAATAGTTATTGAAGAATAAACTAGACATGGAAGGGAAATTCAATATCTATAAGGTGTGATTGGTTGCAAAAGGGTTGAAACCACGTCAGGTCATTGACTACGACAAAACTTTTTCACTAGTTACAATGATAAAATCCATACAAATTATACTTGCCATTGAGTCCTACCATGACTATGAGATTTTGAAAATGGATTTCAATAAATAATTATTTAATGGGAACCTTTAATAAGATATCTACACGACACAACCTGAAGGGTTTGTGACTCAAAAGGAGGCTAATAAGATATAAAAGTTAAAAAAATACATTTATAAATGAAATCAAGAATAAAATTAATGAAACATTAATTTTGATGAATCCATAATGGAATTTGGTATTATAAATAATGAATGCGAGTCTTGTGTCAAAAACGGTTTAGTGGGAGCACAGTAATTTTCTTAATAGTTTATGTTGATGGAATATTACTTATTGAAAATGAAACACCCATCTTATAGTCTGTTAAGGCATGGTTGAAATAATTATTTTCCATCAAATACTTAGGTGAGGTAGCATATATCATTGGTATCAATATCTATTATGATAGATCTAAGAGGTTTCTTGTCCTAAGTCAAAGTACATACATTGACAAGATACTGAAGAGATTCAGTATGGAAAAATCCAAGAGGGGATTGCTTCCAGAATCACATGGAATTCATCCTTCCAAGAAAATGTGGCCTAAGGCTTATGTGGAAATAAATAGAATGTAAATGATTTTATATGCATCAGCGATTGGGTTAGTCATGTATGATATGGTCTATAATAGGCTAGATGTCCCCTATGCATTAAGTGCAGTAGGAATATATCAAGTTGATCTAGGTGACTACGATTGGATGGAAGTCAAGACTGTCCTGAAGTATCTAAGGAATACTAAGGATATGTTCCTGGTCTATGGAGGATATGAGGAACTAGTCATCTAAGGATATAAAAATTCTAGTTTCTAAACTGATCAAGATGACATGAAGTCATAAATGGGATACATATTCACTTTGAATAGAGGTGTTGTGAGCTGGAAGAGCTCAAAGAAGGTTGTGGTAACATATTATACAATAGATTTTGAGTATATTACGACTTTTGTGGTAGCTAAATATGCATTATAGTTGTGAAATTTCATTAAATACCTTGATGTGGTACCTCACAGTAAAGATCTCATCACACTCTATTGTAAGAATATTGTACCGATGAATCTCACAAAAGAGCCAAGGTCACATCAACAGATGAAGTACGTACTTTAGAAGTATCATCTCTTGAGGTATTTTTCTTAGAGAGGTGAGGTTACAATGAGAAATATTTACATGGAATACAATGTGGTATAACCCTTAACTAAAGCCTTGACTTAGCAGAAACACAATTATCATGTGAGGTCTAGCGAACTGAAAGTCTTAGGTAGTTGGATCTAGTCCATATGAGAATTTGTTATAGTTAGTGTCATAGAACCGACTATTTTTACTTTTATTACATAAATATTTGATGTATTAAATATTAAATTAAAAATATTATTATATATTATTCATTGTACTATATCAATTTAATTTAATAATGTCCTAGAGTATTTGTCCCATTAATAAGGTCATAATAGTTCCCCACTATGATGAGAACCTTGAAGTTATATGACAATATTCTTTAAATATTTCTATGGTTGGATAACATACTATGATGGGACACATAGTATATAGACCTTAAAGTGTGAGTACTCATAAGAATATGAGACTTCTTCTCACGAAGTTCACACTTGGTAATCTCCAAGATAGAAGATTATGAGAACAAAATCTCCAGTATGAATTCTATATGTTTTTTGTGTCATTGAATATTCTTATCTGCGATCATGTGTAATGGTCCTTTGACTTTAATTTTATCATTAATGCATTCCATGACTGGAAAACTTATATTTTCTGATGAAAACTATCATTCCTTATATTGACGGTAAGTAGAGAATGTTTTGTACGTCACGAATGACATGTTATTGATGGATAAGTCAAGGATTAATTAGTCCCTTACATCTTTATAGAAGTTGATATCTTGGAATTTTGATTGAAATAGAACCATCACCCTAAATTTCATGACCATGGTGTAACACAGAGTTTATTTCAGATATTCAATGAATGATGTATCAAGCATATAGGTTGATGACATTATCGTGAAACTTGCTTGATGAAATATTGTGATAAAGGGATTATATTACACAGTGAGCATTCATATGTGGTTGTCGTCATTGTGACTTTAAGTTCTATCTCTTGGAATCATTGAACTATTTCTGGACAGTAATCTTGGACTTTAAGAAATCCCACCTAATGCCAATGAGAAATAGTCCTATAAGGTCATACACTAAGTGTTTTTATTGGTCTCAATTAAATTAAATTTTAATTTAATTAATGGAATAAATATCATTCTCAAGACTGAGAAATAATTTTATTTATGTCATATTGATCGCATAAATTAAATAAATATTTATTCGCTGGATCATGAATAAAATATATATTTTTTTTATTGAATATTTAATAAATATTTTTTTACTAGTTTGTGAATAAAATATTTATTTAAGAGAATAAAATATTTATTTGAGTGTTCAATAAATGAAAGAGGAGTTCAAATGGACTAAGTCCTTTTCCGGTGATAAAATAATTATTTACTAGATGATAAATATTATTTATCCATTTTACGTAAGTTGGAACACCACAAAATAATAATAATAATAATAATAACAATAATAATAATAATATAATGTGGGATAGGATTTCATTAATGGTTATAATTATATTTAATGTCTGTTATGCAATTAAATTTTTTAACTGAAATTCTATCTCTATAAATATATGACCATGTCTATTGTGTAATGCATTTGAAACCAATTCCATGTTTGGGAATAGATAATTGTTGCGCACAATGAATTCTCTTTTGACTCATCCTCTGCTCTCCCTGTCAAGAATGAGAAATACAAGAGAGAATTTCTTTAGAACCAAAGAATGAGAATAAAGAGAGAACAATACAAGACATTTGATTCATTGTGATATCACTTGGAGAATGAGTGACATTTCTCGGAGACCACTGGAGCATGTGTGGATGACCGTTGGAGGGATTTTACCCTTGGATCCTAACAAGTGTAATGAAGGCAATTTAGAAGGGCCATTTCGAATGATCAACAATCATCATAGAAGAAAGTTACTAAGACTAGATATTTATTTATTCAGATATTAAATAATTTAATTATAAATTTTACATGAAAGATCCTTGCTCTTGGTTTCAAGTAATGATTATTAAAAGAAATTTTAGTATATCTCCCTCCATTGCAACAATTTCACTCTTCCCAGAACTAATAGGATGTAGTGTGGGTGGTTTTGTACTATCTGAATAAAACATCTCAGTTTCTACTAATTATAGAAACTTCCCCAGTTTTTGAGCTCAAAAATATATACATTAGATTTATTATAAATATTCATTAAATATCAGTTAGAATTGTCTATGATAGGGACCCTGAGTTTACATATCATTTTTGGTTGATCCAGTAATGGGAATTTGGTTCAAATGTGGGATTGTGTTCTACTTCCCACAAAAAATATAATGGAAAATATGATGAAACTACTCATATATTGGTGGATATACTCTGAGAAGATATCCTTTAATTTGTTAGGAGATGGGATAAGTAACTATCCTTGGTGAAACCCCCCCATAACAAAAGTGACCTAGCATTATTTTTTATAGATCTGTATAAATAAATATACTAAAAACTATGTTTTCCCCTCTATATTGGACCAAGATATGAGATTATTCTATGATCGTATCCAAAACCATTCAAGAGACAATATAACTAGTAATGATCATTCAAATGTGTCCATAACCACTCAAAGATAAAAAATTCATATACTAATCCTTGATAGTTATCCTTCAAATTCAAGGTGTCTGATCATGTCATTCACTATGACTTAATGAGACTTGGCCATCAATGAATGGGTAAATAAAGAAATTTGACCATGATATTTTTGATTCTTTTGAAATCATGGGTTGATTTGGATAAGTTTTATATTAGCTTGATTTACCTTCATAATTTAGTTCTACACATTAAACATTCCATGTTTTCGAATTAAGAATGTGTGTGACATAACCAAAACACATTATTGGATATAAAAATACTAAGATTGTAGTAATGTGTCTTATATAGAACATCCTAAATGTATCATTGATCAAATTTAAAATGTATAATGGGGAAGGGTAATACTTCTTGTTGAGGTTAAATGTAATTATGTGAATAACCAAAATGAAACTTGGTATACATTTTATAGATAAATATTACATATTATTAGATGAATATCAATTAGATAACATTATGTTCCATGATAGAAATATAATTTTTTTGTGAACTTTTATACTCGATATAAAAATAACATATTTCATGAAATATATTCAACATATACCACAAAGATCTTCTAAAATTGAACACTTATTAGATATACCATACTTAAAATCTTTATTTATAACCTAGGGAATGAAAACATAAGAATGGGTGAGCTCATATGATTAGTAAGGGTAAACATAATAGATATAAGTCAATGATCATAAGTGAGAATAAGATAATCATAATGGTATAAGATCGTGATCATAACTTAAAAAGCTTATACCCAATTTTTCATAGATCATAATAATGATTCATGTCATAAAACATTAACATTTCAAGATACCAAAATCATAATATTTAGGAATCATCATAAATTAATCATGAACTGTAATTTTAAATGATGACCATAAAAATGTGTCACGGTTAACTACTAAGATTATCATATCATAATAGATTAGGGATCGACACATGTTTCCCATATCATAATGGATTGGGAATCACCACATGTTTTCTATATCACAGTGGATCATGAAAAATCACATGTTTCCCATATCACAGTATATCAAGCATCACTACCTATTTCCTATAGTGTATTGATCACATCAACTTATTTCCCATAATTATTTGATGAGATATATGGATTTAAATAATTCATTAGAAGACTATAATGGAACCACCCATGACATAATTAAAACCATATATATGTGTTTCAAAAGATCACAGAACATTCATAAGTTAATCACATCATAACTCATAGAAAGGAACATGTTTTCATAAACATTCCATCAAAACATAACCTATGGACAAGAAAAAGGTTTCATCATAACTTCATTACCCTATGGTAAAGAAATAAGTTTCATAGAATCAAAATTAAATCATCATAAAAATAATAAATCCATAGAAATTAAAATTTATGGAATCAAAAGATCATAACCCCAGTAAATAATAAGTAACATTGAAGAATGTTATCATATATAAAAAGTGCCTTACAAAATCACTATAGTAGGAAAATAAAAATTTCATTCTAAAATCACTTATTTAAAATCTAAAAAATAAAAAAATATTAAGGAAAATATTTTTAATTAAATATAATCTAAGAAAAATGTAATTTAAGATTCAAATAATCAATTGGTTATGATAATATGATTTTTTTTCATGCCATGCACATTAAAACAAAGATTCGTTTCAGATTTAAAGTAAAAATTAAAAAGTTACTCATTCAGAATATGAAAATAATATTCCTTGAAAACATTATTATTGAAATTCATAAATGAATAGAAATTAATCTAAAATAATATTATAATTGTAAAAATATTTTTAGAAAACATTAATATAGAATAAAATTATTCCCAATAAAACAGTAAAAAAGTTTTTTTTATTAAAAACATTATTTCTGTATCTTGAGTACTTAATATAGGAAAATTAAATAAAACCATGTAATATAGACAAATAACTATTTGGGAATAAAATTGAAAGGGTTTTATCCAATAATGATAATACAATTTCCTCAATGGAAATTCAAGCATAAATAATCCTGATTAAAATGAGATTGAAACATAATTCCCTTACCACTTTAGTAACTCTTGGATTATAATCCCAATAAAATAATACCTTTAAATGAAACTTATAATATTAATAAAATAATTAGATTCATGATATAAAATGTAAAATTTTCTATATATACACCTCAAAAACATAAATAGGTGCATAACATCAGAAATGTCTCCATGAAACAATAATAAGATGAAGAAATCTTATTTCTATGGTAATATCAACATCAGAACCTTGTTAAAGAGACATCCATAGATGTATTTTGAAATACCAATAAATTTCATAATAAAAAACATAAAATAAATTCATGTGTATTATATAAAACTGACAAAGTAAACTAGTGGTGAATATTGTATATGTATCATGGAAACAAAAATGAGACGGGAAATCCCTTTTACAAGTCTAATATAGCTTAATACATGTTAAAATATACAATATAATAAATATATATTCATTATAAATATTTTAATTAAAAATATTAATACATATTATGCAAAATATTATTTAATCATTACATCTTATCATCTATTTATTAACAATTATTTATTAAAATAAGTATTTTCGATGATAACTAGTTTGTTTTTCATGTATATTTCAGTTATATTTTTCAAATACTTAAACATTGTTCATGGTTTCATCATATTAGGAATCTCAATAATGAAATTAGTATCATACTTATTTATGATACACACCTTTATAATTATTAATATAAACCAGTGATGATAAATGAATAACATCACTTCATAGAGATGGTAGTCCGTACATATGTACGATTTATGCTTCCACTTTTCAATGGTTGTAATTAAAGAAAGGTAAATAAAAATTATCTTTTAAAGAATCATTATTATATTCTAAATATCATATATATTCAACAAATATATCCTTGTTACCATATATGTAAATCCAAAATGAAAAACAAATCACATAGCTTCGTGGAGGTGGCAGTCCACACATACAAACGAGCAACATTTTTTCTTTCCAATAGATGAAAATATAAGAAGGTAGATAATATATTATAATTAAAGAATCATAATTATATCATAAATATAATATATAAACATTTAATACCTTATAATATGAAACCATAAATTATGGAGATGGAAAATTAATCATATCGCTATGTGGAGGTGGTAGTTCACATGTACACACGAGTGATAATTTCATTTCCCATTTGATAAAAATGATTGTGGATAATGGTGGTTACATAATAATAATAAAGTTAAATTATATTTATGATACTTAATTTTTTTACTTTATGATGAATACCAAAAATTTAATGGAGGTATAAGAAGAAATAAATTGAAAGAGATCAGGTAAGACGATTACATATTTTTTTTAAACCTCAGTTTGATCACATCTTAAGAACATTTAGAATGGTATTTTAAAAATACAATAACCTCTAATTATGGTATATGGAAGTTTAGAAGATATATGTTCAAGTTTATTTCAATATAGGATGCTCAAAGTTGTGTAAATAAAATAGAGGAGGGGTACCCTTTTATAGGCGAATGAAAGGAAACACATGGAATTAAAAAAATATTTAAATACAAAAAATTAATTTTCTTATGAAATGGCCCCATATAAACATAATTTATAATCTAATACTTGGTATCGTTGAAATACCTTCATCAAATAAATTTTTTAAAAGTTTATGTGGTCCCCTTTGTTGACCAATTTTTACCTTAAACCCGATAACAACATTTTCAATATTAAGGGATTATAATTTTAATTATAAGTTAAAAATTGGACCATAAATGGATAATGTATGGAATTTTAGACCATTTATCATAATAATTGTATTATTTTAATATTTTTATAATTTTAAATAATTTAATAAAATATTATTTGACAGGAAATATTATTAAAGTCATTTTAAGAACAATTCGTATAATTTGACATTAAAGACAACAAATAAACAATGGAATTTAAATATAATCAATTTAACCAAAAATAACACACTATTATTAACTATAAATTATTTTTTAACCACAATTCATCCAAATAAATTTCTTTGAATGGTTTTATAATTATTTATATTGATTTATTTACTCATTGCACAAGCATTGTGTGAGTGTTGTATAAGTTTCTAAGATAAATATATAATAACTAAAATTTGTAAATAAATTACCATCATAAATATATTTTAACTATTATAAAAATAACCTTTAAGATTCATTAGAAAACTATTTTATCCATTTGTGAATATATAAAAGAAATTTAAAACCAAGAGAGTGAAATTTTGTATTTTTGTACTTAAAATAATATAAATGTCATTATCAATGGAAAATGACACCGAAATTCCATATATTAAAATAAAGGGTATATGTGGTCGAATTAACTTTATTAAATTAAATAAAAACACATTTTGGGTTGATTGTGATACTTTATATCATAGTTTTTTATCCATTTTACCCTTACTGACGTGACACATATTTAGCACAATTACTATTCATAATGAAAAAAATAAAAGGGAAATATTTTAAAATTTTCAACCACTTGATTTAAAATATGGTTTCCATTTTTTAAGATTCAATCTATAGAAGTCATAGAAATAAATTTTAATGTAAATGTTCAAATTTTTTTTAGAAAAAATTGTTTTTGAAGCATAAAAATTAACTTATATCAAAATAATTAATATAAATGATTTAAATTTAATTAATTTGATTATTATAAATGAAATAGTTTATATATAAATTTAATTCCAAATAAAAAATACAATGGTAATTTTAAATTAATTAATTTAATGAAAAATAAATGATAGTATTTGAAAAATTAGTATTTTTCACTATTCACTGAAAAATTAATCATTCGAGAAAAATTCCAAAATTACACTATTACTTAATTTTGATATAATTTTAATTTTATAAAATAATGTTTCTAAAATTTTAATTTTTTTTAAATATTAACTCACAAAAATCAATAAAAACCATTTTTTGAAGAACACATATTTTGGATAAAAAATATTTTTTTTTGAAAATTGAGTTCTTATTTCCTAAGAATTAATCAAAAAATTTTCATTCAGTGGAACCACTATAAATATATTTCATAATGTGGATACTCATGTTCATACCTTATAATTCAATTTTCATGTTATATCTACCACATTTAAATAATAATATTTATATTGTATATCACAATTCACTTAATGTTTTGTGTTGCATATTAAGAATGATATAGTTATTATTATTATGGTGTTACATTATCTCCAGATTAAATAAATTAAATCCACACAATTTTATATTTTTCATCCCTAGTTTAATATTTTAAAAATACCTTTGAGGAAATCCCACAACATATAGAGGGATAATAAAACTTCATTTGAAATGGGGAAATGGGAAATGAAAAAGTTACCTGAAATAAAAAATAACCAGGTTCCTATATATGGAGAACATTGGTGGGAAGTTAAAATATAGAAATAGATGAGAAAAATGATGTCAAAGGACTAATAGAGAGTGATAGAGAAAATGGTTATGATAAATTCAATGACCAAAAAACCATAAATTAGTGACAATTTAAAAGACCATAAATTCATTATAAATGGAGGTTAAAAAATAACATTTTAATTTTAGGATCCCCTTCATAATTTTGATGGATTATTTTACTATCCTGATATTGTACATGAGAAAATATACTTTATTTATTTCCATTTCATAAGTATGATTTCATCCATTGGTTGTGCTTGGATAAATTTCGCTTCATCTCTTACTCCATGAAATGAATATTCAAGATGAATTTTTCAAGATTAAATCACTAAAATTAACATTTAATGGATTATAAGATCTATAAAAGAATTAAAATTCATTCCTTATATCACTAAATATTTAATAAAACCAAAATGATTAGCATAATTCATCCAGTATGGATAAATATAATACATTAATCTCAAACAACTCAACAATAACACCCAATGTCAAACTTAATCCATTCCATGAATACTTAACCTTATAAATCCTCCTAAATACGTCTAACCAAATTCAAAACACAAAAAAATAAAACTCTTGATCATTTTTTTCAAGATTAATGTTTACATTTTTCTCTAAAAAACATGGTGTAACTCATAATGTCAGATATTAAATAGATGAATATAATGATTGTATATTGTCCAAAAATATTCTAAAAAACTAAATCATCATAAAACCTTAATGAAATCATATATTATTCAAAAAATAACTATAAATTTATTCCTAAAATAAAATTATAGACTATTTAATATATTCCATAAATACAAAAATACAATAAACTTCATCAAAGATTACACAAACCACTTTGTCATCAAATTACTAATCAATTCCATGGTGATCAATATTGTCCAATTTATATTATTAGTTTAAATAATATCTTTATC
This sequence comes from Viscum album, assembly GCA_963277665.1. Classification (NCBI taxonomy): domain Eukaryota; kingdom Viridiplantae; phylum Streptophyta; class Magnoliopsida; order Santalales; family Viscaceae; genus Viscum; species Viscum album. The sequence goes on along the minus strand of OY728148.1, from coordinate 877,230,400 downwards.
TGAAATAGAAATTCTTATCTCAACATCAAGAACTTATTTAGAGTTATATCTCCCTTAATCAAATGTTTTCCAAAAATATCACCTTACCAAAATCACTTTTATGGGGTATCGGTACCATTCAACATATTCTTGAAAATAATTAAAGGAAAACTAATTTCAAACAATCCTTATATGATTCATGATTCTTATAACAAGAATATAATTGATTAAAATCTTATAAAACATAATTATCAAATCCAAATACATAAAAAAATTAATATTTCCACTTTAATGATTGGAATATGATATGCCCCTCCTTGGTCTAGTTAACCCTTGGATTTGGGCATTGAATCAGATAATTCCCTTGTTCCCCACATATAAGACATTAAAATTTAAATAGTAATTTAGGATTTATTTTATTTTCCTCAATTAGATCCTTCATTTTTTCTCATTAATTACATGATCTATGTCCATATTTTCCTCATATAAAACACCTTCATGTTCCTTTTAGACATTTACATGGGTACTTTTTCCCACATTCATGTCATATAATTGGACGAATCTTATTTACTTCATGGTCTTCAATGACTAAAATACCTTAAAAAACAATTATCATCTTATTATTTGTATATGGAATCTCACCAAAGTTTAGTTTTTCAATCATATAACATGATATATGATTGGTAATAATCATAATGCTTAGAATTTCATCTCATATTTATTTTGTTTTTCCATTAGTAAAATCATTGCACTATCCATCACATTCATTATTCACATGGTTCTTTTAAGTTCTATAAATTTATTAAAGTAAAAAATCATAGTGCAAGAAAATATAATCATAGTGGTAAATCATATAATCATGAAATATCATTCATAATATATCTAAATCACGAAACCTTCTTTTCAATATATGAAACCACATGTTTAACCTAGGTCATCCGTGGTCATTATATATTCAAATACTTTATAATGTTTTAAAATGAGAATGTTAATTAACCCAAGAACAACCCTCAATAGTTTCAAACCGTGTATAAAGTAAGGTAACATTCACTGTGCACTATAATGATGGTAGAGATATACTCGAAAAACTCTTTTTGGGGTTATTACCCCTCAATGCATTTGTAGAAAAACTGATTCCTCATGTAGTATCCAGAGAGGGATATATTACTTGGAATAATATATAACCTATACCTTACCAAAACTTTATAATGTTATCCTATACTTATATATATCCTTATGGGTTTCACCAATGTTCTCTAATCATTATCTCCCAATATTAACAAAACCCTGCTCTGATACCAATTATAGTGACCCAATTTTTTCACAAAAAATATTACATATTTTTATATGAATATCCTTTTCATAAAATTATTAACCATTCCATAACCATAAAGGTTTAGTGTACTTGAAGGCTAGATACATAAAAAAATTATTTCATGAAATATGTTCAATGTCTCCGATAAACATCTTCTCACATTCAACACTTACTGTATATTCCCTAATTTAAACCTTTCTTCATAACCTAGAAAAAGGAAACATAATAAAGGGTGTGGTCAAATGATCTGTAATATTAAATATAAAATATATTAATCAATAGTCATAGGTGAGAATAATATAAGTATAAGGGTATGTGATCATGATCATAACTTAAATTTTTTTATCCCCAATCTATTATAGATAATAATCATGATCCATGAATTAAATTTTACCATTTTAAAAGAAATAAAAAATAAGATTAAGGAATAATCATAAAATAAATAACAAACTATAAGTTCAAATAATAATCATAATCATAAAAACATGTTATAAGAATGTGGAATTATAATTGGTATATAAACCATATCATATTTCAAGGTTAACTACCAAGGCCATAATAACATAATGGATCATGAATAAAAACATGTTTCTCGTATCTTAGTGGATCAGGATACACCAAATTTTCACCATATCATAGTATATTATGAAACACCACATGTTTCCCATGTCATAGAGGATATGGCATCCCTATATATTTCCCATAGTGGGTCGAGTACATTAACTCATTTTCTATAATTATTGCATGAGATAAGGGTTTACCCAATTCATTAGAAGTATATAATGGAACCACCCATCACATATTAAAAACCATACATATTTGTCAAAAATTACCATAAAAAATTAATTAATTCATCACGTCATAACCCATTTAAAGGAATTGGGATTCATAAACATTTTATCATAGAAAAACCTACGGAAAATAAATGGGTTTCATCATAACTTAATTAACCCATGGTAAACAAATAGATTTATAGAATAAACCTTAAATCACCATAATCATAAGCCATATAATGAAATATATTTTATGGTATAATAAGACAATAAACCTAGTAAATAATAAGTAACATATAATCATGTTATCCTAGATGAAAAATCCATTTAAAAGACCACTATAATATTTCTTGAGGATAATATTCTTTTCATTCTAAAATAATTTATTTAAAATATAAAAAATTTACAAAATACCAGGGAGAACATTTTCTTTGAAAATAAACAAGGAAACTTGTAAATAAGGCTTAAAATCATTGATAAGTCATTAAATAATAAAATTATGTTCATTCCATGTATGTTTAAATAAAAATTCCATTCAATTTTTTGGTAAAAATTCAAAAGAACCTCATTTGGAAATTTACAATAAGATTCTATTAAAATATTTTTATAGATATTAAAATAAGGGTAAATATTACTTTAAAAATCATAGGATAATATTAAAAACATTATTGAATTTTTTAGAAAACATAGATATAGAAGAAAAGAATCCGGGATTAAATAATAAAGCAATATTTATTTTTTCAAAAATTATTTAGGTCTCTTGAGTATTTAAAGAGACGAAAATGAAAGGAAACAAATTTGATCTTAATAAATAAAAAAAAATAAAAAAAAATAAAGGGGTATACAAAATAATTACAATATAATTTCCTCGATTTTAATTCAATAATAACCAATCTTGATTAAAATGATATTGAAACATAAATATCTTACCACTTTGATAACTTTTGAATCATAATCCCCATGAAAGAATAAAATCAACTGAAAAATTTAATATCATGAACCTAAATATATTTATGATATAACATGTCAAATGGTTAGTATATACACCTAACAAACATAAATAGGTTCATAACATCAAACATGTCTCAACAAAACAATAACGAGATGAAGAACTCATATCGCTTTGGTAATATCCAAATCAAAACAACATGAAAGGGATATCCTTATATATTTTAGTAAATACATAAAATTTTATAAGGAATAATTATAAAATACATTAATGTGTAGTATATTCATCACATAAAAGAAACAAGTTGTGAATATTTTATATGTATCATAGAAACAAAAATGAGATGGGAAGCCCTTACCTTAAGTCTTATCTTGCTTCATGCATGTTCAAATATCCTATCTAATAAATATAGATTAATTATAAAAATATTATAGAACCATATTTATACATATAAAACCCAATTTTATTTACTTATAATATCTTATCATCCATTTATTAACATTTCTTTATTAAAATCATTGTTTTGGGTAATAACTGCTTCATTTTTCATCTATGTTTCAGTTAAATAGTTCTGGTTCTTGAACCTGTTCATGGTTTCACAATATACTGAATATTAATCATGAAATAAGTATAATATTTATTCATAATATTATATTTTTAAATTATTCATATAAATTTGTTATGAAAAATTAATCACATCACTTCATAGAGACGGTAGTCCGTATGCAGGCACAAGTGATGTTTCTACTTTTCAATGGTTGGAAAGAATGAATGGTAAATAATAATTCCCATTTAAAAAATAATTATTATATCATATATATCATATATATCATATATATTCAATAAATATTACCTTATTACCATCCATGTAAATAAAAAATAAAAAATTAATTACATCCCTTCATGGAGATGATAGTTTACAAGTACGCACGAGTAATGTTGTCACTTTCCAATGAATATAAATTTATGAAGGTTGCTAAGACATTATAATTTAATAAGAATAATTATATTATAAAAATAATATATAAATATTAAATCTATTATAATTACTAACCATGAATTATGGTGGTAGAAAATGAATGTTATATCTATATGGAGGTGGTAGACCACATGTACACACTAATGATAATTTCATTTACCATTTGAAGAAAATAAGGGTGGATAATCGTGGTTAAATAATCAAAATAAAAATTAATTATATAATTTATAATAAATTTATTACTTTATTATGAATACCACATATTTAAAGGAGTTATAATAATAAATAAATTGAAATAGGATGAGTAAGATGATTACTTCTTCTTTGACAGACCTCTTTTAGATCTATCTTCAATAACCATTGCAATAGACTTTTAAGAATAAAAAACCTATAATTAATTTATATGGAAGTTTATAAGAGAACTTTTTAGGTCTTGGTTGATCTAGGAGGCTCAAAGTGGTGTTAATAAAAGATAATATGGGTGCCCTTTTATAAGTGAAGGAAATGACATACATGGAATTTATAATTTTTTTAAATAAAATAAATTCATTTTACTGTGAAATTCAAACCATATGGACTGAATTTATATGATAAGATAAGATATGTTTGAAATCCCTTCCTTAAATAAAAATTTGGATTTTTTATGTTGTATATTAAACCTTGGTTTATCCCCTTTGTTAATCTATTTTTACCTTTATCGTGACAACAACTTTTTCAATCATAAAGGGTTCTAATTTTACCTATAAGGTAATAATTGATTAATAAATGGAAAAGTTATGAAATTTTAGAGAATTTATCATCCTACATGTCCTATTGAAATATTATTTATAATTTTTAAATAATTTAATAAAATATTATTTTATATAAGATACAATTAAAGTCATTTTATAGACTATTCACATAATTTGACTTTGAAGGCATCAAAACAACAGTGGAATTATAATATAACCCATTTCACCATAAAAAATAAATTATTATTGACCATAAAATAATTTTATAACCATAATTCATCCCAATACATTACTTTTAAAGTTTAAAAAATTATTTACATTTATTTTTCCACTATTTACACAATAATTGTGTTAGCATTGAATAAGATTTTAAGGTAATTATGTAATTAATAAAAATTATAAATAAATTAACCTAATAAATATAATTTTACTATTCTAAAAATAAACTAAAATATTCATTCCCAAGTTATTGTTATCTCTATTTGAACATATAATAGAAATTTAAAATCAAGAGATTAATATTTCTTTACTTAAAAATAATATAAATTTCATTATCAAAGGAAAAAAAGACACAAAAATGTCATATATTAATATTTATTATAGATAAGGTTGAATTAATCTCATTAAATGAAATAAATTTATGTTTTTGTTTGATCTTGAGACATTTTCTCATAGTTCTGATTATGTTTTACTCATTTTATCCTTACTAATGTGACAAATATTTACTATGATTACTATTCATAAAGACTAAAATGAATGAAAACTAATTAAAAAATTTGAAACAATTTATTATAAATATAGTATCAATTTTCTAATTTTAAATATCTATAATTGTCTGAAATAAATTTTAATATAAACGCATAGTAAAAAATAATTTTTTAGAGAAATGTATTTTTAATAATATAAATTAACTTATATAAAAATCAGGCATATTACTTATTCAAATAGAATTTATTAGATTATTATAAATAAAATGTATAATATTTCACATTAATACCAAATAAAAAATAAAATGGGATGTTTAAATTACTCTATTTAATGAAAAGAAATGATAGTTTTTAAAAAATCGATATTTTCCACTATTAAATAAAAAATGGATCATTTCAGAAAAATAAAAAAATTTCCACCTTAATTAATTTTTATATGATGATGTAATTTTTTTTTTGAATTTTATAAAATAAAATTGATAAAATTTATTGAAATTATTTATAATATTTACTCTAAAAATTCTATAAAAATTATTTTTTGAGGAAAACAAATTTTTTATGCAAAAATAGATTTAGTAGAAATTGAGAGTTTATTTCCTAAGAATTAATCAATATATCTATACTGAGTATGAAAATTATACATATATTTCATAATTTGGTTACTCATATTTATAACTACCAATTCAATGGAAAAGTTATAACTATCATAATTAAATAATAATATATCTATAGTATATTTAAATTCACTTAAATTTTGATGTTCTATGTTAAGAAATCTATCATTATAACTATTATTTTAATGTAAATTTTCATGGTGTTATATGTAAGATGATATGATGATTTAATAAACCAATTCATTCACTTGAGATGTTTATGGAGGCTTATTAGTATGAGAAACCTAGTGGTGGGGAGACAGTAAAGACAAAAAATTATATGAGTAGGTAAATCTCTTAAATTTTTTTCCATTTTACCTCATTTTTTGTGTTTTTAAAATTTGAGATGTAGTTTTAGTAATTAGGATTTGTAGGCGTGGATAAATAAAAGGAACCACTATCCAAGAGTCTATCAGGTACTCGATGAACCTAGGTTGGGTGCCCGGTAGGGTTGTTAGGGGTGCGAGTGGTTCTGTTTCAACTGTTGCACACCTAGTGTCACTATATCTCATACCGGAAAGGTTCATAGGAAAAATATATTAAATAGTTATTTTTAGTTTTCAACCTTATATTTTAACTAAAATTAATGGGGGAATCAGATTATCTCTTTATTTTCTCTTATTTGAGCATATCTGAAGGTTCCTCCCCTACCCCTCTTATCCTTTAAAGATTACACATTAAGATGTAATATGAATGACCTAAACCAATCTTGGGACCACTCTATTAACAGGGTTAGGTCCATAGATTTCAAATCTATATATTTTTCACATCTCTTTATATTAGTGGGTAGAATTTCATGAATTCCAAATCTAGGGTTGCTAGAACCCCTAAAATCACATAGATTTCTTCTGGTGTATCCAATAGGGAGCCATGGACTTGGGGAATCGATCTTAAACTCATGGGTTTAGTTTATGGATTTTTTATTCCTAAATATAAATGTCCTAAATCCCTAATATTCCATGTGTTTTGTTGTCCAAGGTTGTTTGTGTTGATGTATTTGTCTATTTTAATCCTCAATAAAGGTTATTTATTTATTTTTGATAGGTGTACCCATTATCTATCTCATACTCATAGAGATTCATCATAGAAATGATTTGGGGACAAATAATACCTAAAATAATTAAAAAATATCATATAATATTTATAAAAAAATTTATAAAAAATTGTATTTTAATGCTTAAACCAACATTGTTTCTTATGATAGTCCTTTTGATTTATTACTAGTAAGACTTTTATTTCACTTAATCCATTACTTATAATTCCTACTAATATATTTAATTTTAATGAAATATAAAAGTGATAAATTTATTTATTTTTGTTTTTTATAATATTGATATAAGTGACATTATTTTTATAAATCATACAGTATTTTCTAAACATGTTGTGTGAATAGTCCAGAGGTCTTCACGACCCTCAAAATTACATTTATTAACCTACACTAGCACAATGGTGCATGGTCGAACCATAGAGAGGGAAGATGAGCAAATTATAAGGTTTGAAAACTAAAGACCTCACTATTGTCAGCAATGAGGTAAACAAATTTTTATTTTTTTATTATTTTTTAAGAGATGAAGTGGAAACAAGATGATGAAAGAAATTTTTAACAAAGAAACTAAAATGAACACTAAGTACTGTTAAACTAAGATATATAGCAAACTAACATTAAGCAATGAAAACAAAGGAGCTGAGATCAACAAAGGTCATTCTTGAAACCTAATCTATTGGTTAAAATAAGTGAATTCTTCACCACTTTTATTGAATCACTCCTCAAAAAAATGCTGAAGAATCTCCCTCACTAAGAAATTCAACAGGAAGAAGATTAAGTTTTGGAGTTCGCCACAATAAAACTTAACTGAACTGCTAAGAAGTTTGAAAAGGATTAAATTTGGAAATAAACTCATCATAAATTTCCAAATTTAATGACATTAAAATTATGATAGATGCATTCAAAAACAACCTCGCCAGTCGAATTTGAATTATTAATTTTGAAATCAATTGAGAGGCGATTCAACTGAATAGAGAATCATAGTTCAATATCACTGATTTAATATGATTCTAAAAAATGTAAGTAATTTAAGAAGTTTTAAAGATAAACCAGTAGAAATTAATTCCAAAGCTAAGAAAAGATTAACCTATGACCATCTTGATTAAAGCATTGAAAAACATCCACAAAAACAGAGTACAAACATAAAGGACAAAGGGAAGAAGAACTCCCCAAGTGACACTCTGCCTTCGGGATCCTTAGTCTCAGGCTCGTCTCTAGTGTTGCTCCCAGGTATCCGCTCCCGAGACTAGTGTGTTCGTGGAATCAATGAGCATCCTTGGATCAAATCTCCAATGTGTGTTCGTGGAATAAAATGAGCATCCTTGGATCTGCTCTCCAATGTGTGTTTGTGGAATAAAATGAGAATCCCCTCAAAAATTTTGTTGTTTTCTCTATTTTTAAACTCACTGTCAGCTGCTGCATGTCACTACCACATCTTCCACCGACTTCACAAGTACTTCACCCATGCCCTGCAAAATGTGAACTTTTTCACGACAAGCACATTGCTCTAGTTTTACCCACATAACTAACTTCCACAGAGTTAGTTGACTCCACCTGGATGATTTCTTACCTCTTGAATGAACCTGAAATTTAGAAAAGAAAGATAAATAAACGGGAATACAAAAAAACGAAAAAAACATTTTTACATTAGAGTCTTCAGACTATTAATTATAATTATTATTAATTATATATTTATACTATTAATAGTATATTAATTTATTATTTAAATTTATTATTAATTTAGTTTTATATTTTAATTTATAATTTATCTTTCTATTAAAATTATAATTTTTTAAAAATCATACTTTCATAAATTATTTTACATTTATTTGACTTTTTTAAAAATCACTTTTACTTTAACTTTTATTATTTTCTTCTTTCTATTTTTACTTTACTTTTTTCCTTTTTTGGTATTATATTACTTATAATATTATTATTATTATTATTTTATTTATTTTTTTTCTTTTGTTATCTTCTTCTCCTCCCCCAATTCCGGTGCACATGGGAAGGTTTTGGAGTTCTTTTTCGGTGGTTTCGCGAGGTAGGCCCGACGACACCTCTCGGCTCGTAGCAGTGCACACCCAAGGCAGCGTGCTCCTCCTCGTGCTCTGCGGCAGACAGAAACTAGTAGCAGTGGCCTTCCATCAGCAGCAACTCCTCCTCTCCAGTGCAACAGAACAACGACGACCCTCCTCTCTAACTCAACAAACCCGCGGTGGGACTCCCTCTTCAGCTTGAGCATCGGCATCTCGACTCCTCTAGTTCATGGCGCGGTGGAAAACAAATGGCGTGGATTCCCTCTAGTCCGAGAAAGGCAGCTGTGTGGCTCCTCCCTTCAAAGATGGTACGATAGTAGACCTCATAGTAGTAGCACGACTCAACAACGGCTTCATCTCCTGCGACGACCAGCGGGAGGTTGAAGATGTATCATCAGTGAGGGAGCTACCAATAGAGGGTATCAGTAGCTGAACATGGGAGAGATGAAATGATTGATATCGGCGAAGAAATTGAAAAGGTTGTATCATTGAGGATAGGAACAACCTATCATTGAGGGGAAGCTACCAGTGAGGTAGTGGGCATCCGTGAGGCAGTGCGGCGCGAGGTCATTGATACGGAAAAAATAAGAAGTCACTGATAGAATAAAAAAACTCAGTTACTTAAATAAAAACTAACAATAACCTTAAAAAAAATAAATTGAACTTAAATTAAAACAAAAGAAAAATAAAAATAATAAAAACCATTAATTACAAAGAAGCTAAATCTAAACACCATTAATTTAAAAAAGAATTTTTATTTAACCTTTAAAACATTAAAATTTTTAATTGACAACACTAGAATTAAAAACTAAATAATTATTAAACTAAATTTATAAAAGATTTAAAATTAAAATAACTAAAAAAATTAATTACAAAGAGTAGCAGCAAATAAAATAGAAGAGAATCGGTGACTTGGGTCACTGCAAACACTTATCTACCTCACCGGTAGACTAAAGAAATTATAAAATGAATTAAAAATCAATCTGCATACATAAAATATTATAATTAAAGTCTAAAAATTCTTAATTAATTAATTAACTAATTGAACTAATTAAAATTAAGGTCGAACCATTTTATTTAATTTAAAACACATATTATATACTTAAGTGCTTGGCAGGATGACTGAACTAATTAAATAATAAAGTTAACCTATTCTAAAGTAACTAAGTTAAAAGATTAATTATTAAAACATAGTCTAAGTTAATTATAAAGGATTACGTAGATTAAATAATCACCACTACTGTTAATATTAAAGGGCTCACCGGTAGAAATTAAAGGCAGCCATTATAGTTAAAAAGATGAGATACCGGTAGAAAAGAGTATCGGTGACAATGGTCACCGATACATCTAAAAACAGGCTACTAGTAAGCAAAAATAAAGTAGGTCACCGATAGACAGTATCATTAACCTGGCTACCAGTAGTGCAAATGTAACCCTGCTATCAGTAACTTAGCTACCGGTAGTCTGGAAAGCGGTAATTAAGTTACCGGATGAGTAAAATTTTAAAATTAAAAGTAAATTATTTAGAAAACTCAATAATTATTAATAATGAAAAATTAAATAAAATAAACAAAAATAGATTGAATAAAAAAGTCGAAAATTAGTAATATTAAAAACAAAGAAGGAATAAATCAGCTATTTAAGGGTCCATAATTACATAAAATGTTATAAAAAATTAATATTTGACAAATTTAGTTATAAAAATACAAAATTGTATTAATTAGATAAAAAGTGTAAAAATAATTAATTAAATAATTAAAAATTAATAAAAAGGATGTGGCAAACTGTGTAAAAATATGGCCACATCAAATTCCTCCACACTTAAGCATTTTTTGTCCTCAAACAATCCCATACTTTATTTTCTTTGAAAAAAATTGAAATTTATTTATGATTTAGTTTACACTTTATCATGTCCAGCACTCAAGATAGAGGAAAATACATAACAGTAGGCTTTAAGAAAATGAATTACTCATATGAATCTTGCTTAAAATAAATACTCACAGGTAATCAGGAAAGAAAAGACCATCCTTCAAAGAATAAGTCATGCCTCATATGTGATAAAACTTAGTGACATTAAAATTATATACTTAGACACTTTATTTTATTTTTCCCAAGCCATGTATCATTGTGGTAAGCACTGTAAAATATGCACTTATTCAAAGTGTACAGAGGGCTTATAGTAAACAAAAATGCACCCAACATCTAGGGTCTCAGAGACTCACCGTGGGATCCAAGATGCCCAAATTACTCCAGTTTCAAAAGATTTATATCAAAAATCATTTACATTATCTCATTAAAACAATTACTTTTAATAATTAAAAGAAAAGAATGAGGACCCTAGAATCAGAATCAAACTTCCAGTTCCAAAGGATATGATCATAACTCTATAAAAATGTAACCCATATCTCTTTCAAAAATAGTTCCCAAACCAAATTTCCATCGAATCACTAAGTAATACCACTAAACAATCATCCAACCTCATCAATTTCAGGTTCAGATAAGTTCTTACTACTAGAAAGAAACATGTCCTAAAGAAATACCCAATTGAGTACAATGTAAAGCCTAAAATTATGCAAGAATTTTGAAAAAATTTATCAATTTTTACAAAAAGTTTTAATTTACAGTGGGAATTTATTGGGTTACATTAAAGCACAGTTAAACATAGTCAATAATTGACCCCCTCCCCCACACTTAAAACCCAACTTTGTCCCAAAAGTTGACTTCTAAATATATAGAAGAAAAATTAAAAAATTATAGTTTCAAACAAGTTTACAATTTAGTAGAAAGATGACATGTTTAATGGGTCTCAATGAAGTTAAAAAATATTTTTTGCCACAAAGGAATAAATAAATAGCAGATTCATATAAAAAACGTGCATTAAAATTAATGTCCAGGGAAATAAAATATGTGGGTGCATAGTTAATTGGGTGTAAGAATTCTAAAAAAATATTATTCAAAATGATGTTCAATATAGAAGAAAAATGCACGTTAAAAACTTATAGACTAATCAGATTCGAAAGACCAACAGTATGTACCCTCCCACACTTATTTTCAAGCAGTGAAAATATTTTAATAATAATGCAATTCAATTTTTTAGCAAGGAGGCACATGCAGAATTTATGCACAACATAGTGAAAAGTAGCAGAATTTTTTTATATATATGAAAGATATGCAGCATAACTTCATCAAACAAGTAGAATTTTTTTTTAAACAATAAGAATTTTTAGTTCAGTATCAACACAAGAAGCAGAAATTTATTAGCATAAATAAGAGGTGAAATAGATGCAAAAAGTTAAAGTACTTCCCTAACTAAATTCTTGTCCAGAGATGATCATGGTAATTCAACTCAATTATTACACAACAACATCATCCTAGAAACAAAGAATATGTAAACCAGGAAAATTAATCAGTATAGGAAGTGCTTACCGAATGCAACATTAAATCACTTTATTCAAAGAAAAACAAGAACAAAAACAATAGTAAACACAAAAGAAATACCATGGGTTGCCTCCCATGCAACACTGAATTTAAATTCTTCAGTTAGACTTTATTTAATTACAATTTTTTATTGAAAACAAAAGAAAAACCATTGGTTGCCTCCCATGCAGTTCTAGGTTTAAAGTCCCCTACCAGACTCACCTAGAAACTAACCATAGTCACTAGGTGGATTTGGTTTCTTTAATAGGAACCACCACATGTGCTTGGCCCATTTTCTTTTAATAGACAGATGTAAATTGTGGGCATCAAAACATAAGCAGACTAAAACCAATTTCCCAGAGCCTAAAATAACCCCTATATAGCACCCTTTAAAAGTAGTGGGTATAGTGTTGTCCACTTCCAGATAAAGTTTAGACATTTCAAGATTTGAATGCACATGAAGGGACAACATTGAATTAGTTGCTTCAAAGGGTGTGGCATTATTCTCATGGCCATATCTCTCACCTACAAAACTAACATATTCACATTCAAGGGTGAAAATGGGTAAATTCTGATTAGCAGGTTCAAGAGGGAATTCAATTAAGTGCTGAACTGAATCATGGACAATGGAACACAAGTGTGCTTCCCCCTCTAGACCATTATCAGTAACACAAGAAGGCTCAACACCCTTCACAATTGAGGTTGGAAGTGATAGACAGGGAAGCAAATTTATTTTATCCCCAACACATTCAGGTCTAACTATATTATAATTCTCTTCCAAAAGATCCTCATCTGTTAACTCACACTAAACTTCTACAACTTCTATCAAATCAGTTCTTCCTAGATCAAGTGTGTGTTCAACCTCTACTTTAAGTTCATGTTCAAAAATCCCACTTTCCCAAAGAAAGTCTATAGTGTGTTCTAAAAAGTTTAGTTCAGGGGAAGAAATGTTCAATTCAACTTCAATAAAGTCAGTTTCCAGAATGTTCAAATTAAGACAATTCTCCTCAAGTTTGCCAACACTAATTTACATTTCATTTCCCAAAGTTTCAGAAAAGTCATTTATATGAGAATAGAGAAATGAGAACTCATCAGTTAGTCTTTCTTCAAATGTAATTCTCTCCTCCTCATCATCCGACAATATTTCAGAGATTATTGGGTTTGTAGTTTTAAATAATGGAAGAACAGTTTTCAGTTCAAGTTCAAAAAATTTAGATTCTTTAACTTCCAGTTTAATGTTTTCTTCAAAAGTGTTACCCATTTACAGTTCAGGTTTAGTATTCACAATGTCAGAAAAATTGGGAGAAGAGTTTTTAACATTCATATTTTCAGTTTCGAGTTTCTCTTCTACCCGAGTGACTTCTTGTTCCAAACTCCTAAAATAGTGATATTTCTCTAATATAGGAATTATGAAAAGAACTGGGCTGTCTTTTTCAATGTGTTTTAATCCAGTTTCAAAGTTGTCCAACTCAACTCCATTAAAACTATTTATTGGATTTTCAATGTTGTTTTATTGAATTTTTGAGTCAGTTATTTCCAAATTTGGTTCAACGGTATCAGATTCTTCAGAAATAAAGTATTTTTGTCCAGTCTCACAGTCACTCTATTCTTCCACTTTATTTTCAAATCTTTTATAAACATTTTCTTTTTCATTTTCTTCAAATTCTTCTTGTTCTTTAACCCTTTGTTGTAATTCCAAGAGCATGATTTCTAATCTTTTTAGTCTTTGATCTCGCTCTTGAGAATCTCTAAGTTGAATTTAAAGGTTTTTAGTTAATCAATTGTTAATTAATTCTACCCTAGCATCCATTTTAGAATCAATTAGTTCAATTTTAGCTAGGGTGTTAGCACTAAACTCATATTGTTCAATTTCATCAGTGTAAACATCTTTTTGTGGCTGGTTATAGACACACTGCCAGGAAGTATGTCCATAATAGCCACAAAAAACACAGTGAGGTCCTTGTTGATTCCAGTTTTGGTGATGTTCCATTTTCTAAACTAAAACTATGTGAGGTTAAACACACAACAGTTCACAGTGAAGCAAATTTTTTCAAAAACACACAAACAATAGGTTCCAGTTCAAAGTAGTTTTAAAAAAAAATTATTTTTTAGACTTTTTATTGTTTTTTAAACCCTAGACTCTCAATGCATGACTTCCCTAGAAACAACGCCAAATTTTGAATAGGCTGGAGGTCGTCCTGGTCCTCAAAATTACATTTATTAACCTACACTAGCACAGTGGTGTAGGGTCGAACCACAGAGAAGGAAGATGAGAAAATTCTAAGGTTTTAAACTAAAGACATCACTGTTGTCAGCAATGAGGTAAAAAACTTTTTATTTTTTCATTATTTTTTAAGCGATGAAGTGGAAACAAGATGATGAAACAAGTTTTTAACAAAGAAACTAAAATTAACATTAAGTGATATTAAACTGTGATATATAACAAACTAACATTAAGTAACGAAAACAAAGGAGTTAAGATCAAAAAAGGTCATTCTGGAAACCTAATCTACTGGTTAAAATAATTGACTTATTCACCACTTTTATTGAATCACTCCTCAAAAACATGATGAAGAATCTCCCTCACCAATAAATTCAACAGGAAGAAGATTAAGTTTTGGAGTTTTCTACAATAAAACTTAACCGAACTACTAGAAAGTTTGAAAAGGATTAAATTTGGAAATAAACTCACCATTAATTTCCAAATTTAATGACATTAAAATTCTAATAGATGTATTCAAAAACAACCTTGCCAATTGAATTTGAATTATTAATTTTGAAATCAATTGATAGGTGAATCAACTGAATAGAGAATCATAGTTCAATCTCGCTGATTGAATATGATTCTTAAAAATGTAAGTAATTGAATAATTTTTAAAGATAAACTAGTAGAAATGAATTCTAAAGCTAAGAAAATATTAACCTATGACCATCTTGATTAAATCATTGAAAAACATCCACAAAAACAGAGTACAAACATAAAGGACAAAGGGAAGAAGAACTCCCCAAGTGACACTCTGCCTTTGGGCTCCTTAGTCTCTGGATCGTCTCCAGTGCTGCTCCCAGGTATCCGCTCTCGAGACTGGTGTGTTCGTGGAATCAATGATCATCCTTGGATCTGCTCTCCAATGTGTGTTTGTGGAATAAAATGAGCATCCTTGGATCTTCTCTCCAATGTGTGTTCGTGGAATAAAATGAGCATCCCCTTGAAAATTCTGCTTCTTGCTCTATTTTTAAACTCACTGTCAGCTGCTTCATGTAACCACCACATCTTCCACCTACTTCACAAGTAAATCACCCACACACTGCAAAATGTGCATTTTTTCACGACAAGTATGTTGCTCTAGTTTTACCCACATAACTAATTTCCTCTGAGTTAGTTGAATGCACCTAGATGATTTCCTACCTATTGAATGAACCTACACGTTAGAAAAGAAAGATAAATAAACGAGAATACAAAAAATGAAAAAAACATTGTTACATTAGAGTCTTCAAACTATTAATTATAATTATTATTAATTATATATTTATACTATTAATAGAATACTAATTTATTATTTACATGTATTACTAATTTAGTTTTATATTTTAATTTATAATTTATCTTTCTGTTAAAATTATAATTATTTAAAAATCATACTTTTATAAATTATTTTATATTTATTTTACTTTTTTAAAATTCACTTTTACTTTAACTTTAATTATTTTCTCCTTTATCTTTTTACTTTAATTTTTTTTCTTTTTTTGTTTTATATTACTTATATTATAATTATTATTATTATTTTATTTATTTCTTTCTCTTTTGTTATCTTCTTCTCCTCCCCTAATTTCGGCGCACAAGGGAAGGTTTTGGAGTTCTTCTTCGGTGGTTTCGCGAGGCAGACCCGACGACACCTCTCGGCTCGCAACAGCGCACACCCAAGGAGGCATGCTCCTCCTCCTACACTGTAGAGGACAATGACCAACAACAATAGTCTTCCATCAGTAGTGGCTCCTCCTCTCGAGCGCAGTAGACCCGTGGCGGCCCTCCTCTCCAGCTCAACAGACCCGCGGTGTGACGCCATCATTGGCTTGAGCAGCGGCGTCTCGACTCCTCTAGTGCGTGGTGCAGTGGACAAAAAATGGTGCGGCTTCCCACTAGTCCGATCAAGGTAGCTGCGTGGCTCCTCCCATAAAAGATGGTGTGACAGGAGACCTCCCAACAGTAGCACGACTCAACAATGGCTTCATCTCCTGTGGCGACCAGCGGGAGGTTGAAGATGTATCATCGGTGATGGATCTACCGATAGAGGGTATCAGTAGCTGAACATGGGAGAGAAGAAATGCTGGCTATTAGTGAGGAAAATTAAAAGGCTGTATCAGTGAGGATAGGAAAAACCTATCTTTGAGGGGAAGCTACCAGTGAGGTAGAGGGCATCAGTGAGGCAGTGCGGTGTAGAGTCACTGATAAGGAAAAAAATAAGAAGTCACCAATAGAATAAAAAAAAACTCAGTTACTTAAATAAAAACTAATGGTGACCTTAAAAAAATAAAATGAACTTAAATTAAAACTGAATAAAAATAAAAAAAATAAAAAAAAAATTAATTACAAAGAAGCTAAATCTAAACACCATTAATTTAAAACAGAATTTTTATTTAACCTTTAAAACATTAAATTTTTTAATTGAAAACACTATAATTAAAAACTAAATAATTATTAAACTAAATTAATAAAAGACTTAAAATTAAAATAACTAAACAAATTAATTACAAAGAGTAGCAACAAATAAAATAGAAGAGCATCAGTGACTTGGGTCACCTCAAAAACTTATCTACCTTATCGGTAGACTAAAACAATTATAAAATGAATTAAAAATCAGTCTGTATACATAAAATAATATAATTAAAGTCTAAAAACTCTTAATTAATTAATTAACTAATTGAACTAATTAAAATTAAGGGAAAACCATTTTATTTAATTTAAAATAGATATTATATACTTAAGTTCTTGGCAGGACGATTGAACTAATTAAATAATAAAGTTATCCTATTCTAAAGTAACTAAGTTAAAAGATTAATTATTAAAACAAAGTCTAAGTTAATTATAAAGGATTATGTAGATTAAATACTCACTGCTACTGATAAAATTAAAGGGCTCACTGGTAGAAATTAAAGGCAACCATTATAGTTAAAAAGATGAGCTACTGGTAGGAAAGAGTATCAGTGAAAAAGGTCACCGATACATCTAAAAACAGGCTACCGGTAAGAAAAAAGAAAGTAGGTCACTGATAGATAGTACTAGTAACCTGGATACTGGTAGAACAAATGTAACCCTACTATCGGTAGCTTAGCTACTGGTAGTCTGGAAAGCGGTAACTAAGTTACCGGATGAGTAAAATTTTAAAATTAAAAGTAAATTATTTATAAAACTCAATAAATATTAATAATGAAGAATAAAAAAAAATAAAAAAAAATAGAATAAATAAAAAAATTGAAAACTAGTTATCTTAAAAACAAAGAAGGAATAAATCAGCTATTTAAGGGTCCATAATCACATAAAATGTTATAAAAAATGAATATTTGACAAATTTAATTATAAAAATACAAAAGTGCATTAATTAGACAAAAAGTGTAAAAATAATTAATTAAATAATTAAAAATTAATAAAAAGGATTTGGAAAACTGTGTAAAATTAAGGCCACATCATTGTGCCATATTTTTTAGTTTCTATTAATATTAGGAAAATGGAATATATGTATATTGTTTAATGTGATATTGAGAAGGTACTAACATATTGAAGAATATGTGGGTTCATTGAGAAAGGATTTAAATTCCTAAAATCATTATAAAATTTCCCTTATTCCATGAGATCAGTTATAATATTCCCCTAACTTATTATACGTGATTACCCATCCAACAATATGGGATGATATGATCATGAATTATATTTTCAAACATCTATATATATATATGTGTGGGTGAATATATATACATTTTTGAGATATTTTTATGTACTTTCACTTTATCCCAAGGGGAATGGTACTAGATTACCATCTCAGATCTTGTGACGTGGCTGAAAGTAGGTAATACTCATAAGGATCCTTCCCATTTGAGAAGTTACTTATAATTATTAGTGTTATGTAATGTTATACTGTAGAATATATATATATATTTTTATTTCCTATTCCATATGCTATGTATTGTTCCTGGAATGCACTCTAGCTTATGGTGGGTTATTAAGGGTGGGGTGGTGACCGCCGACTGGGTATTGTTATTCACATTCCCCAAAAATTCCCCTATGGGATTTGGGTTGAAACTTTTATAAAGGATCAAGAAAAGGACCCTAATAATGGGAACTAATACGCATAGAATGTGGTTCTTAGGGAAAATATTTTCAGAGTTTTAAGGGTAGGATTAGTGGATAACACATGGTTTATATTGGGTATCCTTCTAGAGTGTTTTCACACATGGTGGAATAGTTTTTGATCCTTTAGCCTCATTTAGATTTCACCACTAATGTATATATAGTTTTTACTTTATCTCACACACTTTATATATATTTTGGATTATTTTATTAATATTTTATTTATGTAAATTAATGTTCATATCATGTTACAATTTTTTCATCATCTTATGTTTTATTCATTTATTGCCAATGTTTGATTAAATTATTTTTATAATTGAAGCTCTTGTTGGTCATAATACATAGATTCATTTACCATGGACACAAATATACTTCATATAATTATGGGGTAACCTTATTAAACTTTTTTTTACTAATTCCACATATTTTACACCTAGTTATAGAAATCAGGGGGCATGTACAATATTTTTTAATGATGGGACATTAGTGTGATATGGGTATTTGAGTCATTGACATTACACAAATCTTGTTTAAATATATAGTAATTTAATTATAGTAATTGGATAATAATGGTATAAATATGGAATTAATATATGATATATTTTACAAATTATTTATAGAGGAAATAAATAAACATGAATAAACAAGTCAATGATCAATAACATCACACAACTAGAAAATTTTGATACAGCCACGATATTTTATCATGGTCATGGATTTAAAAACCATAGTTATTACCTATAGCCATGGTCTAGACATATATGGAACCTATTGGCATGGGTATAGGGTGTAACCTATACCCATGGTTTGAAATAATATAAATAAGGCTATTTCCATGGTTTAAAACTGAGGCAATAGGGCTACAACCATAGTTCCGCACCATGGAAATAGGTTTACAACCATGGTTTGAAATTGTGGAAATAAGGCTATAACAACAGTTTAAAACCATATAAACAGGTCTATATCCATATTTTGAAATAGAATAAACTGGGATATATCCACATTTTCAAACCAAACCTTGGCTATATTCTCTAAATAAAATGTAAACAACGAAATTTGGACCCCCGACCTCCACTTTCGACACCAAGCATTTAACAACTACACTACATTAAAATTTTTATATCTATGTGTAAATTTTTAATATTTAAATATATATACATATATAGTAACCATGGAAATATGTATAAACTGTGTATATAGGTCTTACCATACATTTCTCATGGGAAAATATTTATCCCTCAGTTTCATGGGAAACCTATAGCCATGATTTTCATTAACCGTGGCTATAGTCTGAAAAATTACTATATTATTGTTTTATAAAAACTATGTCCATAAAATATACCTATATCCATGGTTTTATCTAAAACATGGCTATATAATGGTAATAAAAACCTATATCTACAGTTTTAGAAAAATGTGGCTATAGGCCTGTGGCTATAGGCATGTTTTCAAAGTCTCTTGTTGTGTTATCATTTTATATTTATTATTTATGGATGTGGTAATGATTTAGGATAGTTTTTTAACTTTATATAATATGGTTATATTATGGTTATTTTTGATCAAGATGGTATAGGTGATGTTATGGGTTATTGGTTTGGTTTTTTAGAAAAGTGGTTATGGTAGGATGATGTAGCAGTGTGTGAAATATTTTTCTACGTAATGAATTTTTATAAAAATATGAAATAAGTAAGTTAATATTAGGTAAGAAATTAAATGATTTCATTTATTAAATTATGGTTAATGGGATGTTTTAATTGAATATAAATGTTTAAAAAAATATTTCAATGTGGAACAAATGGATGGGAATTAATATGTCGAATGACTTTAAATGTAGCTGGTATTATGAAATTTGATAATGAAGTAATGATCTGGATGTTTTGTTGTTATTATGTGGTTGTGTTGTGTTATTAGTAAGTTAGGAACTTATTGTGGCTATAGGTAAAAGATATATTTTATGGGAGATAGTGATGATGAAGTAACTATTACAAGCTATGGTAATGAAGAAATTTTATCCATGAGTAAAACCATATGATTAGGTATTGTGATATTCTATAACTTCTTTATTTCATATAATTTCATATGTACCAACATAATTTCTGGGTAAAAATCTTGATTACAATTCATGGTTATTATTTTTTTGTTATTAGCTAATATCTATAATTAAGGGGACCTAAATATATGATTACTCCCACTTCCCCACTCTCTATTCTAATCATAGTATATGTCATGAAGGATTGATGTTTTGATAACATTTATGGTGTGTGATGGTTATGATAAGGTATTGGTGTGTGTTAATAGTTGTATATTATATTAAAGTAGGATGATATATGTTCTATGTCCTTTTTGATTATGTACACTACCATGGGGAAGTTGTGATACATGTACATATGGTTATGCAATTGGGGAAAGTGCCTATAGTATATAGTTTTTGGTTTGGGTTGTGTGACTGTGGTTTTGATGTGGTAGAAGGATATGTTTAGTGGATAATTGATGGATTGTAGTGTTTAGATATGTACAAATGGGACATGAGGGTGACTATCCCCATGGGGAAGTGGTTTTAGGGTACTTTCTTGATATATTTTCTTTATATTATACTATAAAACTCTTGTGAAGATTTTGAGAGTGATACTTGGTATGGTTGGGTGGAATTTGACTTATTTTAAGTAATTATTGAAACTAAGAGGTCATGTGTTGTAATTTTTTTACAAAAATACAAGATTTTTTGATATTATAATACATTTATAGTGTATAATTATTCCTTGAAGTGTTGATGATTTTGTTC
This sequence comes from Viscum album, assembly GCA_963277665.1. NCBI lineage: Eukaryota > Viridiplantae > Streptophyta > Magnoliopsida > Santalales > Viscaceae > Viscum > Viscum album. Next base: position 877,208,691 of record OY728148.1, on the reverse strand, counting down.
AATGTATAATTTACGATATGGGGATGTTTATGGAAGACTTGGGGAAGTGGTGTGCATGGGTGCACTAGTAATAAAGTAAAAGGGTAACCTTGATATCTTTATATATTAAGGTCATGGAAATGGTGAAGTTAAAATGATAAGTTTGAGTTTTAAGAGAATAAAAAGACATTTGGATATATATTGATTATTATAGTTATGTAAGTAATTGGAATACACCATTCTATAGTGATATTAGACATGTTGTGAGTAGAGGTTCTAGTTGTGAAAAAAATGGAAAAGGAGTATTTTATAAAAATTATCAGGTAGGGAATCACAAGTGCATATAGTGTAAGTTAATAGAAATTATAATATTCATTCACACTATGAAGTTATGAATCATTCCACAAATTCAGTTGAACTAGAAAAAAGGTATTGTCCATTTCTCATCTGTAAGAGGAAAAACTGATTATCTAAGGGTCACCTTGTACCAAACCACCATAGTAAACCACTACATGGGTACACGATCCAATATATAATAATTTTGTAAGTGAATTAAAGATCCCCATGTGCGGGAAACTAGTTACTTGGTATCATGAACATAGAATTAAGAATGATTTCAAACTCGAACAACATTTAAAATATGTACCATAATCCATTAAAAATATAGAATGACCTACCTAGAAATGGGACATCAATGCATAACAAATAAATTTATACAAAATAATAATACAAATAAACATGAAATAAATATATAACATCTATCTTGAAATATATGACTGAGTATGAATAAAAAAGGACTATGGAAGGCTAAATTGATATAAATATTCCATGACAATGTGGTAGATACAACATCCAAAAATAAAACAAAACCTGAATGGCTTCAAATAAACCTAAAATAGGACATGGCCACTCAACCTATCCCAAAAAGTCTACCACAGTCCCAAATGAGCATCAAAGGAATGACAAACCAAGATACCTGATAAATAAAATACAAATTGCATATACCCCCAAACATTGGTTTATGTGTAATGTGTGAGATAGATGTGCCTAGTAACATCCCACTAAGGATTATAATAAATTACCTTAATAATAAAATTAATAATTTATTTTTTTGAACATAATATATAAAATAAGTTTTATTTTTTCCTTTCACACAATACATACTAAAGTAATGGATCTTATACATTATTTATTCCATTTACAAAACCACAAGGTAAAGATTCTTTTTAAAAAAGGCATAAAAGGGTTAAAAATAGTAATTTCACATCAAATGAAAAAAAGAAACAACATTAATCACTTTACCTTTAAAATCATTCCTTAAAAACCATATTTATAAATTCATTAAAAGAAATTCATAATGATAAACAGGTCAAATAAAACCACCACATTTTCCATAATCTCAGGAAACATAATAAAAGTCAATAACTATGAATTAGTTCCATAAGATCAAATAACAAGGGGATTTGAATAATTTATGGAATATAATCCTTAAAATATTACTCAATAGGAACTAAACATTAAGGGAAACTTCCTAGGATCTATCATGAATGATATTGGACCTCATTTTCATGGATCACTCTATCTAGGGACCCCCTAGTGAAACTAGATCATCTCATTTAGTATTCATTAGGGTCACTAAGTACAATATATACTCTTAGAAAGGTGTAATTATACTAGGGTTATAGTTAGTGAGGACACACCAAAATAGTGTAACACATATCCAGACCTTCTACTTAGCTACACAGGGATACCATGATATAGTCAATAGAGGTAATTCAATAAACCAATCTAAATATCATCACATGATTTAAATAAGAATTTTTTTTACATAAACCTCATCTCAGCACTATTAACTTATCATGAAATATCCTCTTTTACAGTTGTAATAGAATCAAACAATTACAATCAATTCCTAACTAACAAGGTAAAGGCATAAAAATGTATTATAAGACATGAGGGGATCGATTGATGGCGTCTAATGTCCTGGAGAATTTTTTAGAAGTAATAACTATGTATTATCTAAATAATAATGAAATATAAATGTAGCACCTTAACCTAGGAACCACATAACCTAGGATCTAGGTTATTGGGACACTTGACCTTAGGAATGATCCCTATATGCCCAAAAGATTCCGACTATTAGTGAGGTTCTAATTAGGTGTTTTGGGGGAGAAAATAACCTATGTAGATGAAACAATTGTTGTTCATAACACCATAAATCAGTGGAATGAATTACCAAAAATTAGTGAAAGAATGAATATCAAATCATCTAAAGCATATAAATAAGCAATGGTAATAGAAATCCCAATATAATAATGCTAAATACATTCTAGATAAATTATTCTTGTCAAAAAATCATAGAAAAATAGACAACAAGATCTCTCATGGATGATCATATAAGGATAGACTCAAAAGTTAAAAAGAAACTCCATATTGATACAAGGAACCACCATGGTCTATTTAACATCCATCCCATGCACCTATTCATCCCTAATGAGTATGGTTTTGACCTTGATGCCAGTTCTTGACTTGATCTCAAAACCACAAAGTCTACACATGTCCTAAGGGGCCCATATAGGGTGTGAGTATGGACTCAGTATGCCACCACAAATATGTGTCTATCTTACATCCATATTTATAAAATTATATATATATAAAAATAAAGATAAAATAAAATAATGAAAAAATATATATAACCTGATTTAATTGTGCTCAATAGATATGAGGAATTATTTAGCTTCTTTGACTAATGTCAAAGTGGAACGATATATCCACAATCAGTCATATCAGAGGAACCTTAGTATCTCATACACATACATGTAATTGAGAACTTCATTTACACTAATGACACATAAAACCACACATAATGTACAACCAGAGTCCCAATGGAATTCCCAAAAAATACATCAAAAGTCCCTCAAACATTCGTTCATCAAATCACTATCGGCTACACATCCCAACATGCCAAGGTACAATGAGATCCACCTATCATTATATAATAACCCACCTTCGACACAACAACCATATGTTCCAAGGAATGAAGATAAACTACTTTAAATTATACTATACCATCATCCCTAATATAAATAGTGATCCTTAATCCCCAAACTATGGTTTCATACACTATAAACCATGGTTTTCTATGATGATTACCTCTTCCATAACTTATGATCACATAATCCCCTAAGTTGTTAAATCTATGATAGAATAAATATTAGGACCCAACATTAAAAATTATATAATCTTGGGTTTTATTTAACAATTTACTTTATTTTACTTTGAGGATCTTTTCAGGATTATAGTTTTATAGAATTAGGTTATAAATCATACATAACAAAACCATAAAGTACAAAGTGGATACTTTTTATTAGTATCTATTTTTTACATAATAAAAAAAATTTAAAATAAATAATTGTATATTTTCTTTGAAAATCACTAAAAATTTTAACATGAATTTTTCATTTACCTTACCCATCCTTAAATCATGTGAAGAAAATTTAAAAATATGGGATGAGCATAAAAATATCAGAAAGGGACACAAAAAGATGGTAAATCATTAGTCCTGTGAAAATATGAAAACCCCAAGAATGTTTTATCATAAAGTAATATTTCTTACCTTTAAGAAGTATTAAATACATTCCATATAAAATAATCTCATATATTACCCTTTTGTAATCACAATATTACCATATAACCCTTAATAAGCATAAATAACACCTAAAGGTATCTTGGAACATCATTATACTTATCATTTGTATAAATAAATAACCATGTGGTCACATTACATAAATGTAACTCTTAAAAATAGAATAAATATTTGGTCAAATTCCATACCCAATGAATTGGAGGGATTTCATGGACCCACTTATCATTGGTTTATCATGAAACCCCCTGTCATTGGTTTATCATATAACCACCCTTAATTGGTTTATCACGAAACAACCCGTCAAATGTTGAAGTACCATTATATAATCATAAAACATAAAATCATTCAATTTTCAACATTTCACTCATAACATTTCAATTTTACTCATAAGAAAATATTTCAGGTTTTTGAAATAATCAATCCATTTTCAAAACCCATTTTTAATAACAAAATAAACAGAAAAGGAAAAGGGGGTTTATTTTTCTTTTAATAAAACCAAAGGGTTTTAGAGGAATAAAAATAAAAATATAGACAAAAAAATCCTTTATAATAATTTTATATACATATAAATAAATATGTAAAATAATATCAAGAATATTGACATAGAGGTAAAGAAATTGATTTTAAGTCAATGTATCCCATACCACTTTGAAATATTATAATAATAATCCCCATAAAGCAATGAAAATTTATAAAACATTAAATAATATGAGAATAAATAAATTTATGATATGACATGTCAAATTGGCTGTATATAAACCTAATAAAACAAGGTGGGTGTATAACATCAAGATATGCCTCAATGAAAGGAGATTGAGATGAAGTCCCTTACCTTGAGTATGAATTGTCACATTTGTTTTTATATTCCAGAATAATAAAATTCAGTTAAATATTTAATTGATTAAGAACCTTTTTTATGTTTATAATTACTTTTATTTCAATTATTACAAAGTTTTATACAAATACAAAAATGATTAAGTTTACATCGGGTGTTATGACCGTATTCAGTTTTTATGTTAAAAATGACTTTGGTAGCTGGACTAAGGTGAAGAAGGTCATTATATAAACAAATAAATAACAATAATTATGAAATAATTATCATATTTATACATAAATTATAATTTTAAAAATGATAATAAAATATGGTTATGAAAATTCAATAAATGTTACAATCATGGAGACAATAGGTCGTACGTACGCATGAGCAACATTGTCATTTTTCAATGGTCATTATAAATAGAAGGTAAATAAAATTTATATTTATTTAATCATAATTATATAATAAATACCATTTTTTAATCATATATACTTATATAAATAATTCATGTGATTTAAAAGGAACCACATTGCTTCGAGGAGCTAATAGTCCTCACGTCCGTGAACGACGTTGTCACTTTTTTAGTGTGTGAAAAGGTAATAAATAAAATGATATATAATATTTATATAAAGTTAATTATGTAATTAATATAATTTATTTATCATTTATATTAAATATTTTTATTAAAACCATCTTTAATACATTTTATGTAAAGTGGGAACATATCACAACCCCTAGAGGAGGCGGTAGTCCACATGTCTATAAACGATTTTATCATATTCCCACAAAATGGAAATCATAAAAGTATGTGTTATATAAAATTTTAGAAGAATTAGGACATTAATATAATATATATCAAATAAAAAAATTATTTCCTTCATAATTATCAACCATTATAGGTTTTAAAATAAAAACAAACGACATCATTTCGTGAGGCGGCTGTTTGCCATACACACAAAGGATGATTTTGTTACCCCTTTGATGGAAGTGTGTGTAGGTGTAGGTATAACCCTTAAAATAAAAAATATAATTATATATAGTATATTTATTTTATTATATAATCATGTAATAAGAATAATTTAAGGGGTGGAGAAAGAAATAAATCAAAACTGCTCATTCAAGAATGTTACCTCTTCTTTTGGTACATGTTTTTAGTTTTCACCAAAGGACTTCCTTGGTTTTATTAATGACTAAGGATATGATTCTAGGATAAAAGGAGGTATGTTGGGAGGTTATTTGGGTTGGTTTTATATGTTAAAAATTGATTTATAGGTTTGAATAATTGGGGATAGTGAGTGCCTTTTTGTAGTGGAGGGGGAGTGACATTCTTGTAAATAAAAAAAGGTTAACACTATTTAGAGGTCTCTCGTACATAATTTTTCTCCAATAATGAAAAAAATTAGTTAAAATAGGGTATATAATCAAATAATGGACATGAAATGTATTTTTTAAAATTTTTAGTTCATTTTACCTTTAAGATAAATGTTTAACCACTAAGTAATCTAATTTTACCTTAATCACTATAATTAATTTTAATTTCTTTCACTAATATATTTAGTCAAAAACTAAGTTGACCTTAATATAAATTATAAAATATCAAGATTAAACATATTTAATCCATTTAACCAAATTTTAATAACATAATTGTTACAAATTAATTTAAAATTAATCATGGGATGGGATGACAAAACAAATTTTTAATGTGAATACATTCAACAGATTGCTATTTTTTTAGATCCAAATTCAATATAAAAATGATATAAATGACCTAAATTAGATTAATATATTTAAAATAGAACAAATTAAACTTTAAATACAATTAAAAACATAATTTAAATTCATAAATAAATTATATAAAAATACATCTTTAAATTAAAATTCAGTATTATTTACTATTTACCAAAAAATGAAACATCTCAAAAAATACAAAAAATTCACCCAAAAGTAAATTTTAATATTATGATTTCAAAAAAAGATTTGTTTTTTCAAATAATTATTTTTAGAATTTACAAAAATTAGATTTAAAATAGATTCACTATTAAAAGGCGGTAAAACAGTTTTTTAGAAAAAAATCATTTTCAATGTAAAACTGGATCTATTATTATCTTATTCCCATAAAATATATTGGATGAATGTAAAAAAAATTATAAAAACATGTTCAAATAATATATTTATTCCTATTAAAACCATCTAATATAATATATAGGTAATAATATCTATTTAAAATAATAATATTAATTGTATATTATTGTTTGGTATAACTCTGTCATTAGTGAAACACATGATTTTGAAGAAACCCATTGTTGTGTTCCTTGTATAATATTAGACATAGAATCCCTTTTAATTTAAAAATTACTATATAATTAATAAATATTAATAAATATGAAAAAAACTTATTCTATCATTCCCTAGGTTATTACAATCTTTCCCCTTTGCAATTTTATTCACTTAAATAGTTTGGGTTTCTTTCCCTTATATAAATTTTATATTTCAATTTTGATTCTTCAACCAGATGTTTTTTTCATGAAACACTAAGTTGGGGAATTACCTTGTTCTTCATAACTTTCACTCAACAGTCAAGAACCTGAACTGGCTGTTCCTCATAAGAAAGATTCTCTTCTAACTAAACTAATTCATGTATCAAAACTTGAGATGAATACGGTTCGTAAGTCATAAACATTGAAACATGAAATATGTTGTGTACCCAGGATAAACATGGAGCTAAATAAACTTAGTAGGAAACTGATCCAAATATATCTAGGATTTTATATAGTCTAATGAACCATTGACTCAACTTCCACTTCTTACCAAAACACATCACACTATTCAATCGAGAAACTTTTATAAAGATATGATCACCTAACAATAAAGTAAGGTCTTTACTCTTGTTATCCACAAAAATTTTCTTCCTACTTTGAGATATCCTCATTTTCACTGAATCAACTAAACTTTATTTACCTTTTCCTCTACCAAATATAGTCTCATCAACTCCCTTTCTCCTACATAGTCCCTAAAATCTAGTGTTTGACACATATTTCCTTATAATTATACAGAAGGTTCCATATGTATATTGGAATAAAAAATATAATTATTAGAAAACTTAGTCAAAAAAATATGATGATCCCAAATTCTGTAAAAATATATTGATCCAGAATGAATCATATCTTCAAAGGTCTGAATCTTCTACTCAGACTATCTAGTGGATTGAGGATAGAAGGCTATAAGTAAAATTAATTAGTATCTAATGAACTCTGAAGTCCTTTTCAAATATTTAATTTGAGTCTGGTATCAAAATATGATATAATGAAGAGAGGCACTCTATATAACCTAACAATAAATTTTAGATATAGTTGAGAAAGGTGATAGAAATACATTGTATCTCAAATGGGAAGGAAATCTAAGGATTTAGTTAATCGATCAATAATAACCCAAATCTCCTTATTTTCTTGAGAAGTATTTGTAAATAATACCATGTTATCCATTGATATAACCTCCCATTTACACTCTAGAATTAGAAAAGGTTGAGTCATTCCTTTTAGTAATTTTTGTTATACTTTAACCTCCAGACAAGTCAAATACTACTTAGTAGATTCAGAAATATCTTTTTTCATTCCATCCCACCAGTAATACTCTCGAAGGTCTCTATAAATCTTGATGCTACCTGATTGAATGGAAAATAGAGAACTATGAGCTTCATTCAACAAATATTTCATCAAATGGGAATCACAAGGCACACATAATATTTTTTCAATCATAAACCATCTTCTTCATCAATATTAAAATCAGGGAACTTACCCTTCTTAATGTATCACACATTTTCTTGCAAATCATGATTCTACTTATGAGATTGATTAATTATTTTTGACAAATTAAACTACAATGAAACCTGAAAAAAATATATTACATCCCTACATCCACAACTTCTAGGCTAAAATTCATCAAATCATTAACCAAAGGGTCACATTCCAAATGCAACATGGTTAATGTTACATTATTTTTTCGGCTCAAAGCATTAAAAACCTTGTTTTATTTTCCAGGATGATAATGAATCATGAAATCATAATCCATGATCATTTATAATCAAATTCACGATTTCATTTTCAACTCTTATAGAAAAAATATATACTTCAATCTTTTTTGGTTAGTATATATTTGACATTTCACTCAATACAAATGATGCATCCAAATTTTTAATGGAAAAATAAAATTACCAAATTAAACATCATGTGTAGGGTAATTTAACTCATTATTTTTCAATTGAAGTGAATCATAAACGATTAAATTTTCATTATTCATTAGGACACAACCATGTACTTTTAATGAAGCATCACTTTAGAAGAAAAAATCACCATTTTTGGAAGTTAGGGCCAAAAATGGGGCATTGAACTTTTATTCAATTATTGAATCAAAAATAACATTCTCATATCTAGACGAACCTCACTTCCTTTCATGTTGACTTAAATAGTGGGCTAGATAACTGAGAAAAGTTTCCAAAACATATTCGACAATAACCCACTAATCTAATAAAACTATGAATATATATGAAAATTGGTAGGTCTTGGACATTTTTCAATAACCTTTTTAGTAGAGTCAAAAGTTATTTCATATTTAAAAAAAATATTTTCTAGGAATGTAGTTTTCTACAACAAAAATTCACTCTTAATAATATTTCATTATAGTTTATTTTTTTTATGGTTTTCAAAATAATCCATAAGTTCCTTTAGTGTTCCTTCTGAATTTTAAAATGTACCAAAATATAATCTATAAAAAACCCAAATTAATCAAAAACTGATGGAAAAATATATTCATAAGATATATAAATATAAAAGGTTAATTATATAACCCAAAGAGGATAACTAAAAACTCATAATGTCCATATCTTGTTCAAAATTCTATATTTGGAATTTTATCCTCTTTCACCTTCAAATGATGGTACTCGTACCTCAGATCATTCTTCAAAAAAATACTGATCTCCCCATATCCGATAAAAAAAATTTCAATATGAGGCAAAGGAAACTTGTTCTTAACATTTATGGTATTTAAGGATCTATAAGCAATTAAAATATTCGTGGAACCATCTTTATTTTTTCATAAATAAAATCAAAGAACCCCATGGTGAAGTGGTTGGTTGAATGTAACCTTTATCAATCAATTATTACAACTAGTTTTTAAATTCAACAAGTTATACTTGAGCTATTCCATATGGGGGTTTAAAAATAATATTAGCATCAAAAAATAAATCAACAGTAAATTCAACTTCCTAATCAGGTGAAACACATGAAAATTCATCATAAAAAACATCCATAAATTCATTCACTATTGGGATGTCACTAATTATAACTATTTCTATATTTTTAAGAATATAATCTAGATAAATTTTTCCTTATATATTTAATCAATTTATCAGCTTCTTGGTATGTTATCAAAGGTATGAAATCATTAAATAGAACATCCTTAGCTTTGTAATCTATTTTAGCATGATAAAATGAAAGCCAATATTTACCCAAAACGATATTAAACTCCACTATGGTTATTTCAATAATATTTTTAGGAAAGAACATCCCAATAATAAAAATAGGAATATTCTTATAAATATTGGTTGATCTAATACTCCCACTTAAAAATTTTACCAAAATTTATATCTTGCTTTTATGAGGTGATATTCTGAATTTTCTAGAAAATTTCTAAAAAATGAAAGAATGCAAATATAAAGAGTCAAACAATGTATTTTCATAATTTTAATAAACCAGTAACAACATATTATAACTTCATTTAAGGGCCCTATATCAACTAATGTAGTATAAAAAGATTTTCTCACACCCTTTTCTTCCAATCTTGATGGTTTCCCCCTAGGTAATCAACTTTAGACACACATTGGCATAATTCCGTAAATCATGGCAACTAAAACATCTTACCTTTGAATTTTAATTTCTTTCCTAATCATATTACTTGCAGTCATAAGATATATAACCAATATTACCACATCATAAGAACATCCTAGACTTTGGAAGACATTCTCTAGGATTATTTTTACCACACTTCTCATTAGATGGGGATTTTGTTTTTTTACCGCTAAAATTATTTGATGAATGCATTTTTATTTCATGCCAATTGTATCTCTTATTTTTGTTGTTTTTATGGGACACATGACCATTAAAAAACTATTTTATACCTTCTAATCACATCAAACACATTTCTCATAGATTTTGATCTTAAATGAATAAAATTACCTTTGATATCTTCGATTTAATACTGAGTAAAACTGACTTATCTTACTATCAAGATCATGAATTAAATATGGGATAAACCTTCCCAAATGAGTAATGTTTTCTTTATATACAATCACCGAATCTTCATATTTTGGTTTCAATTCCAAGAATTTATTTCCATCATATTTTGAACAACCTTAGGAAAATATTTCTCGAGGAAAATATTGTTAAATTCTTCTCATTCCAAGACACAAATTTCTTTACTTTCTCTGATATTATTAACTATTGACCAACAATAGTCAGCTTTACCTTCTTAAATTAAAAATATAAAGATTTACCTTTTGGTGATCCGAACGACCCATGACATAAAATATATTTTATATGGATTTAATCCGTCCTTCATCTAGTATAGGGTCATGTGATCCTCTGAATGATGGGGGATATTGTATCATAACATGCTCTACTATCCCAATGATTTTCTAATGTAGAAAAAGTTTCTCTCTTACATTAAAACCATCAAAATTTATATCATGTTTCAACGGATCTATCATTGCAACAAAATTATCAGTTCTAATTTTAAAAATATTGAGATTTTTCTTTGAAATGATATTTTCCTCTTGATGATTTCCCACTATAGATCTTGTTTCTTCTATAGAAAACCACTCTAAACAGAAATACACCATATGAATAAACTTCGTAATCTCTAAATGTTATATGATTCTAACATAACCAGAAAGTAAAATCTTCCAAGGGAATGGTATTAATACTATCCTAACCTATAAAGTTATCTAAACCATTCCTTTGATTCAAACTATAAGGACATAACCTTAAACATTATATAATCTTGATATTTATTCAAGAATTTAGTTTCTTTCACTTTGAGTATCTTTTAAAATTTATTGTTTTAGAAAATCAGACCATAACTCATACATAACAAAATAATAAAGTAAAAAGTGGACACTTCCGATTATTATCCATTTTAACATAATATAAAACTTTCAAAATAAATAATGATATATTTTCATGGTAAATATTTATGAATTTCAATTTAAATCGTTAATTTACATTACCCATCCTTAAATCCTGTGATTTTTAAAAAAAATGCGGGATGAGAATAAAATTATCAGTAAGGGATACACAAATAAGGAAAACCATTAGTCTTATGAAAAATTAAAACCTGTGAATAATTTATCATAAAGTAATAATTTTTACCCTTAAGAATTAGTAAATACTTTTCTTTTAAAAAAACTGCATTGCTTAACCTTTTTGTAATCACAAGATTACCATAAAATCCACAAAAAGAATAAAAAACACATAAAGGTATCATGGGACATCATTTTACTTATCATTCTTATAAATGGAATTACCTTGTAGTAAACTTCGATACACACCACTCTTAAAAATGTAATAAAATATGGTTTACTTTCCTATCAAATACATTAGATGGATTTCACAGACCCACCTATCATTGGTTTATAATGGAACTACCTATTATTAGTTTATCATGGATCCACCCATCATTAGTTTATTGGGTAACCACCCATAAAATGTCCATGTACCATTATATAATCATAACACATAAAATTAATCAATTTTTATCTTGTAAATTATAATAGTTCATTTTATATGATAAGAAAACAATTCAAGTTGTTGAAATAATAAATCTGTTTTCATACCCCATTTTCAATAACAAAATAACAAAAAGGGAATAGAGGGGTTTATTTTTATTTAAAAAGACATGAAGGGTTGTAGAGGATGAAAAATACCAAAATAGACATAAAATTTCATTTATAATCCTCTTATATCCATAGAAATAAATATGTAAAGTAATATTAAGAATATTGACATGGAGGAAAAGAAACATATTTTAAAAACCAAGTGTCTCATCCCACATTGAAATATTTGAATCATAAACACCATGAAGGAATAAAATTTAACAAAACATTAAATAACCTGAGAATAAAAATATTCATGATATGATATGTCCCAGGGGATTTATATACACCTCATAAATAAAGATGGGAGTATAACATCAAGATATGCCTCAATGAAAAATCATTGAGCCAAAGTCCCTTACCTTGTGTCAAACTTGTCACGTGTGTCTTTATATTCATGAATAATAAAATTATGTTAATTATTTACTTTATTAATAACATTTTTTAATTTTATCATTATTTTATTTTACTTATTACAGTGTTGTATACAACTATGTAGACAATTATGTTTATGTTTAGTGTTTTGACCGTATTCGATTTATGTGTCAAAAACAACTTTGGTAGGTCAACTAAGGTCAAGAAGGTCATTAGATAAACATATATCGAATAATATTAATGAAATAATTATCATATTTATACATAATTTATACTTCTATAACCAATCATAAAATATTTTAATGAAAAATTAAACAACATTACAATTGTGGAGATGGTAGGCCATACGTACACATGAGCAACGTTCCCATTTTTGAATTATCATTATGTAAATTAGGTAAGTAACATTTCTGTTTCCATAATGATCATTATATAATAAATACCATATTATTTAATAATATATACTTATATATATATATATTTTTATTTAAAAGGAATCACATCAATTGGAGTTAGCGGAAATACACACGTCTACGAACTATGTTATCACTTTTTCAATGTGTGAAAAAAGAAATAAAGAAAATGATATATTATATTCAATAAAATTTAATTATTTCATTAATATTATATATATTTTATTTATATCACATATTTTTATTAAACCCATCCTTAATAAATTCCATGTAATGTGTGAATGTATCACATCACTTTGAGGAGGCAGTAGTCCACACGTCTACAAACGATGTTATCGTATTTCCACAAAATGAAAATAATATAGGTATGTGTTATATAAAAATTATGGAAAAATTAATATATAATAAATATTATATTTATAAAATAAAAATATTATTTAAATCATAATTCCTAACCATGATAGGTGGTAAATTAAAAATGAATGACATCGTTTCATGAGGTGGTAGTCCGCCGTACACAAGAATGGTGATTTAGTTTACTATTTAATGGAAGTGTTTGTTGGTGTAGTTCAAACACTTATCATAAAAGAATATAATAATATTTTGGACACTATAGTTATTATATAATAATTAAATAATAATAATTAAATGGGTGTAAAAAAAAATAAAATAAAAGTGTCTATTGAAGATTCTTACCTCTTTTTTGGGTAACTACTTTTATTTTTCACCGAAGGACACCCTTGGCTTTATTTCTATGTAAGGTGGGTATTATAAGAGGAGAATAAAGATTTCTGGAGCTTATTTGGCTAGGTTTTGGATTATACAATGGGATTTAGAGGTGTGAAGAAGTGGGGGGAGTGAGTGCCTTTTAACAATGGTGGGGGAGTGACATTCTAGTAAATAAAAAAGGTAAAAAATATTGGAAGGTATAACTTACATCATGTGACTAAAATAATGAAAAAAGTATATAAAATAGGTTATATAATCAATTAATGGCCATAAAATTTATTTTTTACATGTTTCTATGCCATTTCACCCCTTAAGAATAAAGTATAACCATTAAGAAATATCGTTTTTGCATGATCGTTGTAATTTGATTTAATTTCTTTCACAAATATTTTTGGTCAAAAACAAAGTTTAAGTTAATATAAATTAAAAATTATTTTTATGCCCAATATTGAATCTATTTTTACAATTTTTAATCAAATAAGTAGAATAAATTACTTTAAAATTAATCCTATGGACGAGATGACAAAGAGGGTTTTTAAAGTAAACATTTTCAACATTTTCCTAAGTTTTTATATCTAAATTGAATATAGAAATGATCCCAATGACCTAAATTGGATTAATAGGTGTAAATTTTAACTGATTATACTTTAAAAAAGAATAAAAAAATAACTTAACTATATAAATAAATTATATGAAAAATGATGTTTTCAATTAAAATTCAGTATTATTTACTATTCAACAAAAATGAAACTTCTCATAAAAATACAAAGAATTAACCCAAATTATATTTTTTAATTCTGATTTGATAATTGAAGTTAATTTTTTTCAAAAAAAAAAATTATAAGTGTCAAAAAATTAATTTAAAATAGGTACACATTTAAAGAGCATAAAACTACTTTTTAGAAAAATCCAGATTTTAAGCATAAAAATGGATTTATTCATATCTTAATCTAATTAAATATATTTTATAAATTTAATTTTTTTTATTAAAATGTCTAAAAATAATATATTTAGTTCTATTCACACCCTCCAATATAACATATTTGCAATAAATTCCATTTATAATAATAATATTAACATTATATTTTTGTTCGGTATAACAGAGTCAAGCGTGCAACACAAGATTTTGAAGAAACTCATTTTTGTGGGTCATGTACTCTATTTGAAATAGAATACATTTTAATGTAAAAATTTATATCTAATTTATAAATATTAATAAATATAAAAATACTTATTCTATCATTACCTGGGTTGTTACACTCCACCCATAATGAGTGTTCAACACCACCTCAATTGAATCCTCATCTTTGTGTAATGGACTCCAACAATACTGTTGGCCAATAACAGTGAGTGGAAATCACCAACCATACCTAATATACACCAATCAATAACCTTGTTTACACATCCTAACCTCATCACCCATATGAAAAATAGTCATCACCATCCTCCTCAATTGGACAATCACATCACCTCAATTTTATTGGTAAACACCATCCCACACATCTCTAGACACTCCCTCAACTTGAACAACCTCTTCATCTCAATACCAATGATCAAGATCATCCCATGTATCTCAATATATTTCAGACATGTTATTTTATAACCAAATTAATCATATCACAATAAGATTAAATTAAATTAACCAACTGGTATAATCTTTCCAACAATCAAATAGCCTAAACTGACTTAACATAATTTAATGGGCAAGATAATTATCATCACCACCTCCCAAAATAAATTAAATTATTTTATGAGAAGTGTTAATTTATTAAGGGTTTCACCCAGACAACCCACATATGCGTATTTAGGTACGCATCCTGTAACACATGAAAAATTAGAGAGAAATATTGGAACCATCTACTTTATGACCATATGTATTGGCTTATTGAATATTGGCCTCTAATCATAGATGAAATGAGATAAATTATGATTTTAGAAAAACTCCCTAAAAGTAGGGAAAATGAGCTCATATTGAAATATAAATCCAAATAGAAGATAAAATAAGAAATGATGAAATAGTCGTCAAGGACTTACCACTACACTTCTAATGCACCTTACAATGTCCAAATCAGAGATCAAATGAGGGAGTTACAAGGGAGCCTATGAGAGGGGAGGGAGATATTAACAACTATAAGGAGGTAAAATAATGGTAATATAACAAATATAGAATAATTAAATATAAGGGAGGTTCATGAAGGTAATTTCATCCCCATTGATGAAGAACAAAATTCAACTACACGGTTTGGAAAACTATCAACCAACCATGTTGTGCCACTACCGAAAGGCACTCCTACTTTAAAATGGGTCACACTGTTGGCCACATGTATTGGATAACCATACACTAATAGTGTAGACTCATTTTCTATGTGGAACTAAATGTGTGGGCTAAGACACATAGTTTGGAAAACCATGTGCATCCCACACACACCCTTTGTAATTTGTTGTATGTTTGCTGTATGGTTTATTGGCCACCTTGAACGGTTTATTCTAACTATTCTCTATTTTAAATGGGTCACACAATATGGGATCCACTTTTATACCTAACTGTACACCAATCGTGCATCAAATGCTGTGCCTCTTGGACTTTGACTCTTAAATCCCGATGCTCTTGAAACCAAACTAAACCTTTAATCCACTTACCAGTCCTTAAAAATCATCTAAAAAAATGTAATGACACATTCAAATTCATGGAAGTACTCTCTAAATCCTAGTTCAAATGTTTTCCCATCCACCAAACCTAAAATTTAAAATTTATCTTCAAATTCTGATCTGCTTAAATACCTTAGAAGTTATAAGAAATATACTTACCAGCACTTTAATATTTTTTTGAAAAACTCTTTTAAAACTAATCCACCAAGAATTATTCAAAATAAAAATTTAGAAACCAACCTAACTTTTTAAAACAACCTTGAAAATAAACATGAGGTAAAAAATTATTATAAATATTTCTCACTGGCCAAGCACACCCATTTATCTCCAATCCATTTAAAAACATAAAACCTATTTCCTCCAAACCACTCTATATTAAGCACCTCTATAAATTACCAAACCACTGATAAAAACTCCTTAAAAATTTTATTTTCATTATAAAAATGTACTTAGGAATTTACTTAAACACTTGGTATGAAATCCAGTAATTTAAAAATAAATCCTAAGAAAACCCTTTAAAAATAATCCATTCCAAACGTAGAAAATCATTTGGAAGCCTTCTACAATGAACTATGGGCATAAAATATACATATAATTTCATAATAAATCATCTTAAACATTCTACAATTTCATGAATTTTAATTTAAGGGATATTTCATAGAAACACCTACCTCATACAAGTGTAATTATGTCACAATGTGTCAGATTTAATAGATATCACACCATTGAGGAAGGAACTAACGTGTAGACTACTTAAACAACCAAAGAACCTTCATTAATATCATTAAGAACCCTAAACCCATCCTGTAGAGAGGCTAGGATCTGAGAGAGAATGGAAATTTAAAGAGATTGAAAATTTAGAAGATTGGAATAGGAATGGAGGTGGTTACGTCAAGAAATCCACTTGACTAGGTAGAAGAGAAGGATTGAGATCCATGGAGAAGAGAGGTAATGAGATCCAATGTACACCCTATGCTTAGTTTAATGAAATAAGAGGAGTGAAGAAGGATAAATACTTATAATTAAGTAAAGAAAAAACTAAAAACCCCATTTTTTAATGGGTGTACCACATGGTTAAGTCACATAGTTAAGACAATTGTGCTCCCACCATATGGAATACAATGTATGTAACTTGTACAAATCACATAGTTTTCATGGTTTGAACACATAATTTTCCAAACCAAGCTCTAACCATGTAAAATACCTCTCCTAAAAACTAAAACACTATCAAACATCCATCCATAAAATTTCCCTTAACCCTGTGCAATCTATTTTCAAATACCACTAAATAAAAAGGGACTCACATGATTTCCACTATATTTCAAATTATTTAGGTGGATCAATGTTATTACCATGAAAAAAATCTATTTAGAACCAAAATTAACTTGTGGAACCTCTAAAATAGTTATCATTCCATATTTTCCCTTTCTCAAGTTCTCTAATCATGATATAGAAGGAAAAATCCATATTTTCATATTTAGAACCCAAATTATCAAAAAAAGTAAATACCTAAAAATAAAACAAAACAAAATAAAATAAATGACAACATTGACATGAGGGTATCATAATTATCCCCACCATACCACTTCCTTCCCCCATAAATTCATAGGTCAAATGATAAGGACATAACAAAAAAGGAAAATCCATAAAATTTTACTAAGAGACATTGTAAAAAATCATAATATTCATAATATAAAAAAATTAAATACTTATATAATTACAAAATATCTTTTTAAATCCATAAAAAATATCTATACCAAGACCATTAACATAATTATAGATGAAGATAAATACCTATAAGAATTATTTTAAATTGGTGAGACAAAAAAACATCTTCTAATAAGAAACCACCACTACTCAACTATTCAAAACCAATCATGAGGAAAAAAGGAAAAAATTACCAAGAAGAATAACCATTATATGAAAAAACAAAAAGAAAAAAATGGATCATTAACCCATCATATAAAAAAATATAAAAATCATGGTGTTACTAAAAAAATTACTCATATATAATAACATGGTTATAACCTTTGGTCATAAAACTACAAAAAAAGATAGTTTTGGGTCAAGCTCATAGAGCACCAACTTTCAAAAATACAAACTAAAATACTCACTCATTATCTTTCATAGCTTAACCATTAATGACTATAAACCTATGCAACCAATGAACCTAACATTATATTCAAAATGCTATATAAATTACACCGAAATCAACCCATATCTTAAACCATACACAAAAGATAAAAAAATAAAAAAATGAGTCCTGATCAACTCATAGAAACTATCAATTACCAATGATACATAGGATAATATCCTACACACATGGAATAAGAATCATAGTGTCACCCCAATGATAACTACATTAAATGGATGGTAGTCAAGGACATAGAAAAATATAGTAAATAGGGGGACATGACTAATTAGAACCCAATAATATATAAGGTAAGATATATATCTTATGTAATATATAAATCATACTCATAGGCACTGGAATGTGCCATATCACTATTGTTCCATCAGTAGTTTATGTGATAGTAATTATAGTTGGACCCCTAGCCTAACCTATGTAGCTGAAACTCTTACTGGCGGTGACCACATGATCACTCATATCTTCTAATGATATGAAATTATTATTAATGGATATAGGTTTTTATGGAACCTCATATTTATTATGATGAATACATATGATTTAATCCTTAGTATTAACTGGTTATAGTTAGTGTATTTTTGGATAGACAGTTATAATTATTGAGTGATGTGATTCTGATCTGAAAAAAATGAGATTATCTTTTATCAATGAGTGATAAATTTAGTTGAGAAAAATAGATCATGTTCACAATAATTTGTACCATATAACACAAAATTTGGAATGCTAATCTTTATGTGTGGCTGGAACCTCATATAATCAAATTTTTCAAGTTATCGAGAAGCACATAGATGTTTTTGAAGAATACGTGTCAAGATTTCTATCTTATCAAGAGGTTGAATTCTGCACTAATACACACTCAAAGACTACTCTGAAATATTCCACAACTTGTTGTATGGATCTATATGAGCTTAAGGAGTTGGAGGTGAAGTTGGAATACCTTTTAAATAATGTTTTCATCAAACCTAGTGTATCCCCTATGAAGCTCTAATGTTTTTTGAAAAAATAGAAAATGGTATCTTTAAAAATTGTAAGGACTATAACCATATTAATCTTGTGAAATTTTATAAAATTTAACCACTTCTATGGATCAACGACCTATTTTACTGGATGAAATGATTGAAGTATTTCTTTAAGATTGATATTAGTAATGGATATCACCAACATCATGTTCAAAAGGAGGATATTTAAAATATAACAATAAAATTATGTAATAACCATTTTATGTTTAGTTGATATCATATAAAATAAGAAATTCAGAATATGTGTTAATGGGACTAATTATTCAGATCTTTTAACCTTTCATGGAATAGTTAATTGTTTTGTTTATTGATGAAAACCTTGTCAATTAATCTTCTTCGGATGATATTTTATAGCATATCAAGAATAATGATATTACTTTGGGAACCAATTATACAAAAATCACTGAAAGTCTCTATTTTGAATTTGAGAGGTCAACATCTGGTGGAATTTATTCTCAAATAGAGGAGTATTTGTAAACCTAATAAATATCATGATAATGCCAACTTGGGAGCCCCCAAGGAGAATATTAAATTTGTGGATATTTCTTGGGTTAGTGAGTTACTACTGGAATATTTGGAACATTTCTCCAAGATTATATATCCCATAACTACCCCTACCCGAAATGGGAAACCATTCACTTTGTGTGGGCGATGTAAGAGTTCTTTCGAGGAGCTAAAGTGAGGGTTAATGAGTACTATTTTACTAAGGTTTCCAATGAGGGAGTGAGTGTGTGATGTAATGTGATTCCTATAGATCTAGGATTGGTTATGTGATAAGGAAATTATAGGTGGTTATTACACATGGATCTATACAGTTCACACCTCATAAAAAATGACATGTCTAATGATATGGAGTTATAAGTCAAAGTTTTTTCCTTGAAAACTTAGAGGAAATACATTTAGGTAAATTGTTTCATAGTCTATAAGAACTATAAGTGTCTCAGGATTATCTTTAATTAGAGAGATACTAACCTAAGGATTAAGAATTAGTTTTCAGTCCTACATACTATGACTTCAATAATATTTAAACTATAGGTAAGGGTGATATGGTGGTTGATGACCTTATAAGTAAGTATTTTTCTTAGTTATTGAGATATGTGTCTATGTTATTGGGATTATTGAAAAAATTAGTTATGGATTAGGTAGAATTGGAAATTTTTTTATTGATTATAGTGGACCATCCCCTTCATTAGCGTATTAGGGAGTCCCAATTGGGAGGTGTGAATTTCAATTAATTACCTGACCATATATTCTTCAGTGTTGATGTCGATGGATATCATAAATATTTAGAGTATATAATATAGTTTCATTAATCATGATTCATGAGGAGGTTCTATTGGAGTTCCATACTCTACATTTTGGTGTATATCCTAGGGTGAAAATTATATACTAATACCTTAGGTGTCAATTTTTATGGGTAGGTATAAAAAGTATTAGTGTTTTTTTTATCTTGTGACACCTCACCTATTAGTAGGTGGTAGTAGAGGACCTAGTACTACTAGGTTTTTCTAACCCCTTAAGGTTCTATAATGGAAGTGTGATGTCATGTTGATGGATTTCATGATAGGACTTGAGATTCCCCAGACATACACTCTTATATTTGATTAGATAAACATATTATTAATAAATTTGTTTTGGTACTAAATAAAGTGAACCAAACATAAAAATACATAATTAAAATATCAAAAATTAATATTGGTTCACCTACATTCTCTTTTCCTTTTAGGTTTTGAGTTTTTGATAATTAAGAAAATATCCCATTATGAAAGAAACTCGTATCTTTCCCATCAAATGGACATTTTTTCCACTAAAAAAAGTTTTTTTTTATTTTAAAATGAGTCTTCAACATATCCCACAAAACCCTTCACAAAATATTACCATATATAAATATTATAAATAATACACTTCTTCATAACCATTGAGAATGTAAATATAAGATTGGTGAGATAAAATACTTTGTTAGGGGTAGCCTACAACAAAAGTTATCATGGAATAAATAAGTCATGAATAATATGGAAAGAATAAATAATAATAAAACAATATAATATAACTGGTAACATGATCATGTAATATATACCGATAACATAATAATTTAAGTAATACCATAAGAAAAAATAGCTTATTTTCAAGCGATGGAATGAATAATTCCGGACATCATAAACATACCATCAAGGTAGTGTGCCAAGATTTCATACATAAAAAGGTAAGGATTGCACCAAATACCCAAACAAGATTGTGTCATGAGACCTATAGATACATCATGGGGTAATATAAATTCAATCATCACCCATCACTAGTTATTTATAACGAATTCATTATGTAATGGCATGAATAAATAATTCAATATATAGCTAACATACCTTAGAAATCAATAAACATCCGTATCAAAATAAAAAGTATACATAATGTAAATATTTTATTTAGTTAATAAATAGAATATGTTTATTGGTAACAACCCTTTAAAGTAATATTGAATATAAAAAAGTTTGTACGGATAAATCAATACCACAATACAAAATATATAAATAGTATAAGTTATATAGAATATATCCATGAAATTAAATAACATACATTCAAAATAGAAAAATAAAGTTGAGAGAGAGAGAGAAGAAGATTGATAGTGAATAGAAACCTTATAAAATAGGTGAGTCACGAACTATAATTTCATAAAGAGAATTTAAAAGGTAATAATTGTAAGTTATCCCTAAAAGAGATATATTATTC
Source organism: Viscum album (assembly GCA_963277665.1). NCBI lineage: Eukaryota > Viridiplantae > Streptophyta > Magnoliopsida > Santalales > Viscaceae > Viscum > Viscum album. Next base: position 877,186,267 of record OY728148.1, on the reverse strand, counting down.
ATATTTTTAAATGGAAATGGATGCAAAATTATAAAATGAATTTTTATAAATCTTTTGTAACACAATTGTAAGAACAAATTATATTTTTCTAAAAAAAATTAAAATGGAAAAAAATTAGAAATTTTAAAAAATATTTTTACAATAATTCAAAACCTTGAAACCCTAAGAGAAACTAAGCTAATGATAATAAATTTGGAGTGAAAGATAAAAATATATATAAGTGGAAATAAATCCCTTTATTTATTCTTCTAAAACAATAAATAAAAATTCAAAATAAAATTGGAATATAGATTAATTTGGAAACCCATAAAATATTAGAAAGGATTCATGGTAATAATGAATGGAAATAACCATAGTAAAATATATTTATGTTGAAAATGTTAAAAGAATATATTATTTTAACACTTTTGTAACAAAATTCCAAAAATGGACTATGTAGAAAACTTTAAGAATACCCCTATAATTTTTTATCAGAAATGTAAAATAGAGTGTAAAATGACCTTAAAAACTCAATTAATTATATACGATAACATTATTAAAACATTATAAATAATATGAAAATGAAATAGAAATATTACCAACTGAAAAAAGACAAGTTGGTTTCACTTACGGGAAATCTTTTGATTGAATTGTAAACTAAAGGGAAGTGAACTGATAAGAAGAAATTTAAAGCCTAGAAATAACCATTTAAAAATGAAATAGAAGGGTTCTTTGAGAAAAATAAAATTCAATTCCCTAATTTAGTAACTTATACTTAAACAATCTTGAAATTAAAATAATATTGGAAAAAAGAAATACATATGGATTTTATAAAATTTGGATCAAAGGCATGTTAAATAGGGAACATAAACTAGAAGATTAAATAGAATGAATATATATATAATAATTATATAATATTTCTTAGAGGCTATACATACACCATATTGAATAAAATAGGTGTATAATAAAAACATGTCATAAATAAGAAAACTTTGGGATGGGAAACCCTTAAAACTTTGGTATTATATAAATAAAAAAAGGAAGATAATTATATAGACTTTCAAATATCATGAAATAAATGATTATTTTTTTATATATTAGTATAATAGTTTATTAATTACACATTAGAAAATAAAATATGGTACATAATATGAAATAAGTCTCAAGTAATTTAAATTGAGACAAAGTACCCATACATTAGGTCCCATTTTAGTTCATCACATTTTCACCTCTTGTATAATAAAATTATATTTATGAAAAAAATGAATCTATGAGTGTATTAAATTAATTTTTCACTATTAATAAGTTTTACTAGTTAAAATTTATTTATTACCATGTCCTTTGATGAGATAATGAATTAAACCCAAGATTTGTTTTTAATTATCTTATTTTGTTTCGATTTAATATTTTCTATTATATTTAATTTTTTTGTAAAATTATTTAAATAAAAATATAATACATTAAAATGAATTTACATTACAAAGTCTTCACTAACATTCCATTTTGGTGGTGATATGCAATATGTTGATAATTTCATCATAGGTGGATTAAACTTGCCATTATCGAGGTGTGTCAAAAGAGTGGAGGGGGTCAATATATACTATGAATAGATTAAAATAGTTATAAAAGTACCATAATAAAATTAAAATTTTAAATAATTGTATATTAAACATTTTATAAATTAATTATAATGGAAATTAATTTGGTAACCATAAAAAACAAGGGAAAAAATAATGAAGGAGAATCAGAGTAACCTCTTAATTAAAGATTTACTCCTTTGCTAAATCCCAGAATTCTTGGGGTTGGGTTACCTTAGAATGTACATAAGGGAACCAGGAGGCATAGGGGAGGGTAAATGGTAGGATAATAGCATTTTATAATTGTATGTTAAGTGATTTACCAATGGAATTTTTTGGGGGTTATTTATACATGAGAAGAGGAATATTATTGGGTTAAAAAAATATTATTTTATAATTTAAGTCAAATATTTTTAAAAGTATCAATTAAAATGAAATTTATTAGTTTATAATTAAATAAATGAGTGTTATATAACATTAAAACATTCCAAAACTAAATGGTATCATAGAAAAAAATTATTTAAATGTGAAGAATAAGTATTATTTTTTTATTAGAATATAATATAAATTAGGTTCCAAAAAATAAAACATAAGTTTCTTAATTCAAAATATTATTTTTAAATGTATTATTTTAATTATTAAATTAATATTTGGTGGATAAAAAAGGATCATAAATTTCTAATTCATGCTTACATCATGATAATGTCATAAAATTTGTGATATTTGTAAAAAATAATATTTTTTTACTATTCACAAAAAAATAAACTTACTGAGAGAAAACCTAGACATTCCCCTTAAGATAATTTAGACATATTGATTTCAAAAATAAATAAATTTTTTCAAAATTATAATTATAATATTTTAAAAAAATTTCCGTAAAATGAAAACATATAATTTAATGAAAAAATACTTTTATTAATGGAACTAAATTTTTAAATTTTTGGTTTTTAAATATTATTTAATATAAATTACTAATTAAATGAGTGTTATTATATTAGTTTTTACATTGATACATTTAATTATAATAATTTTTTAAAATTATTCAATATAATTTATTAATTTTTTTTAATATATAGTAAAATACAATTCTTCAAAAAATAAGCCTTTAACACTAAATGAATTTAATCGCATACCATTAAATTTAATAATTTATATTCTAAAAATTTAATTTATTCAATTAATTGGAATTATAATTCATCATATTATTCTTTAAAATAATAATAATAATATATAAAATATTAAAATAAATTATTTTAACTATCTTTTTATTTAATTTAGGTTTTACTCTTATTATTATTTCCATAATGATATTTTACATTTTATTCTCTTGATGTATTAATGATGATATTTTATTTCTAAATATATCATGGTTTATTTTATTTTGATTTTTTATATGATACAAGATAATTGACATATAATTTATTTAAAGGAAAACATATACTAAAATCTCATGTTGTTACATTCTACCTCACTTAAATAAATTTCATCCCCATAATTTTAATTTCTATCAATGAAGAAAATTGAATTGGCTATTATTAATATAATCATGAATCATGGTATAACAATGTGTTCAAATCCTTAATAATGTTTTACATATATATTGTGAACCATCCAAATCATATCCTCAAGGAGTTTTAAATCAAGTGAGGAGTTAATCCCTATTATTGTGAACTGAGTGATGATTGAGTTAATACCCAACCAACCATTTCTAGGGTTATTACCCCTAAGTGAAATATATACAGAGCTTGCATTCAATTAATGTATATGGTTTGTGATTTAATTTCTAGAAAAATACATACTCATTACTTTACTATAATTTTAGGCTGTTTCTTTATATTTTGATTTATCCTTAGGGTTTCCACTAATGTATAATATTCCTAATTGCTAATGATAATTGAACCTAAATATATTAAGATCTTTTTTACTGTATTCCAAATGAAAAACTCATAGAAACCTATGATTCTAGAAATTTACTTACCATTTATTCTTGAAACAACATAAAATAACATATCAATCAGTATATACACCCATCATATATACACTCCCAAAAAGATATTAATATTTTTTGAAAATAACCTAATTTCCCCTATCACCAACTTAATTTTCATCCCCTAAGGTAATATATACTTCTCAACTTATATTACCAAAATCTATTAAAACATTCTACTAATTAAGAATAATTTCCTCAATTTTAAATCACATGTCAAACCAAAGGGCTATCTATACTTCAATCCTTTATTTTTCATAACAGCCATATAAAAAATCTTAAAAATATATCTAACAACCTCAAAAATCCAATCACATAATACCTCAAAGAAGTGTATTTATATCATTAAATTTATGATTAACTATAAACTTATTAACCCATTATGGTAACCATAAGTCTTAAAATACACTCATATAATGACATCCTAACCCCTAAAGTTATCAAAACCCTACTTTTATACCAATTGTGATGCCCCAAACCCTCATTTTTGGATTTGGTGATAAAATCATATTCTTTATAAATATGTTTTGATACTTATTGTAGTAAAACATATAAAAATCCATAATTACAATATCAATAAAAATATAGAGCCAGTTTCTTACACAATACATTTTAGATTATTGTTTTTGAGAATCAGGTAAAACCTCCAAACTAGAAAAACTCATATCTTTCCCATCAAATGGACATTTTTCCACTAAAGTAAGGAATCCTTATTTTACAATATGTATTTAAAATCTCCCACAAAATTATCCACACAAGATACCCATATATAAATTTTATACTTAATAATATTATTCATATCCTATAGAAAAATAATTATAATAAGGGTGTGTAAAAATGATCAGTAAGGTGTATTGTATAATAAGGGATTTCATGGGATAAAGAGGGAATAAATTATATTACATGCATGAATGACAACAAAAATAATGAGATATAACTAATATCATGACTATGTAATATATCCATGTGTTATATAATAATGTAAATAATAACAAGGAAAAATTGATCGATTTCATAGTGATGGAATGCATAATGTCGGACATCATAAACATACAATAAAGGCCTCATGCCTTGTAATATTACATAAATGGGGAAGGATTACACTTAAAAACCAAGATAATATGTCTAATGAAACCTACTAATTCATCAAGGTGATATATAATTCTAGGTCCCATCTAATACTAATTAAATATAAGGCATTCTTTATATAAAGTAATGAATAAACACTAAAATTCATAACCAATATGCCTTAGAAATCAATAAACATTCATGTTGAAATTACAAGTATAAGGTATGTAAATATTTCCCAAGCTAATAAATAGTATAACTTTATTTGTAAGAACCATTTAAAATGAATTTGTATATAGTAATGAGAATATGGTTAATTAAATACTAGAAAACAAAATATAGAAATAGTGTATGCGATATTATATTTATCTATGAAATTAATTAACACAGAAATGAAGGAGAAAAATAAAGTAATGATAGAGATGAATAGTGATATTGAACACATCCATTAAGAACAAGGTGAGTTATTAACAATTGATTCATATGAGAGCTTATATGGTAATACATAAAACATGATCACAATGGAGATATATTATTTGTAGTTTTAGAGGAAAATTGAAGCGATATTATAAAAATAATTTTCATAAATCTTTAGTAACATTGTTGTAAAAAGAAATTATAAGTACCATAAAGAATAAATTTCAATGGGAAGAAATTTGAAAATCAGAAAAAAAATAAAATAAATCTTTTAAAAATATTAAAACCTTGAAAAGAAATTATATTAAATATAAGAATTGTGGAGAGGAAGATAAAAATATAGATAAATGGAATAAAATTAAAAACATTTTTATTTTAAAACACTAATGAAAAATTCAAAAATAAATGGGAATAAAGATTACATTTAAAACACATAAAAAACTATAAATGAATATATATAATAATAAAATAACATAACACTGGGAAAATGTTTTTTATGTATAAAACGTTAAAAAATGATATTTTTATCACTTTTTTAATAAAATTATAAAAATGTAACGTATGGAAAATTTTAAAAATATTACTTATAATTTTTTTAAATAATTTCAAATATTTTGAAAAAATGAAATAAAATTAATTTAATTATAAATAGGAACACTTTTTATTATAAATAACATGGACATTAATGAGAAATATTCCCAGCCAAAAAAGAAAATTCAAGGTTGGTCTCACTTATGGGAAACCTTTTTATTAAATTGACAACCAAAGTGAATTGAAATGACAATAAGGAGTTTAAAACACATAAATAACAAGAAAATATATAAATAAATGGGTTCTTAAAGAACAATAACATACAAATCCTTCAGTTAGAAACCTAAATAGAAACAATCTCAAAATAAAAATGAGATTGGGAAAAGAAACCCTTATAGTTTTTATAAAACTTGGATTATATTCCCATGAAATAAATAACATGAAATAGAAATTTAAATATCATTAATTAATAGATAAACATAAAATAATATTTAATAGACTCTATATACATCTTATAAAAGAAGATTAGTCTATAATCCCAAACATATCCCAAATAAGAAAATTTTAAGATAAGAAACCATTTTGAATTTGGTATTGTATAAATCAAAAGAACGTAATATAAAGATCATGATATGGAATTTAAAATATAATGAGAAAAAGTGTTTTATTCTATATAAATACGAAAGGGGAGAAATTACAATATATAAAATAAAACATATTGCACAATATGAAACATGTTATAAAGAATTGAAATTGAGATGATCAACCCTTACCTTATGTCACATTTTATTTTATAACATGTGCACCTACTATGTAATAATTTTGTTTTTATTAAAACATTAATATAAAATATAGTTATATTATTTTTTTTATTATATATTAGTTATAATCATTTAAATTTACTTACTAATATTTCTTTTGTAAAGAAATTTCATTAAAGATATGTTTTCTTTTAAATTATTTCATTTTGTTTCAATTTCAGGATTTTAATTATTTGTATTTTATGATTTTGTTAAATTATTTATAGAATATTTTAAAATATTAGAATAAATTAAAATTAAATAATATATACTAAAAATCCAGGTTGGTGGTGATAAGTAAATTATTGAAACCTTCCCCATAGGTGGATGAAACCAACGAGTATCTGGATGTGTCACAATAGAGAAGAGAAAGAGAGAGTATATAATATAAATAAAATTTAAATAGTTATACCAGTATCATAATAAAATTAATATGTTATATATATATATATTTTATAATTTTGTAAAAGGTAAATTGATTGGGGGATAGAAATAATAAGTGAGGAAAAACAATAAAAGAGAATCAAGGTTACCTCTTCACTAAAGATTAACACTTTCAATAAATCCTTGAAGTCTTGATTTGAGTTACTACAAAACTCACCTAAGTTAAATGGGAGTCTTAGGAGAGGGGAATGGGTATATATTGGTATTTTATAATTTGATGAGAATTTATTCTCCAAGGTAAGGGAAAGAGGGTGTTTATACTTCAGAAGAAGAATATGTTTGGTTAATATATTGATTATTCTAAAATCAAAGCCAAAGTATTTTGAAAATTATTGATTCTAATGACATTTATTAGTTTATAATTAAATAAATAATGGAAATGTTACTTTAAAACCAATCAAAAAATGAATATTATAATAGAAATTCTTATTTAAAGGTAATGAATCAATAAAAGTATTTTATTAGAATAAAATATAACTTAAGTTAAAAATATAAAATATAATTTTTAAAATTAAAAATATTGGGATTAAATGCATTATTATATTTATTAAATACATATTTTGTCAAAAAAGGTTTCGTAAATTTTTGATTCATTCTTACATCATGATAATTTCATAAAATTTAATCCATTTGTAAAAATTATATTTTTTAATATTCCCTAAAAAATATAATTCCTCATAAAAATATTAAAAAATAATCCTATTATAATTTATAAATGAGGATTCCAAAATTGAAGACATTTTTATCAAATTAAAATTCTAAAATTTTGAATTTAATTTTAAATGAAAACATGTCATATAATGGGAAACAATTTTAATTACAGAAAATGACTTTTAAAACATTATGTTTTCTTAATATTATTTAATATCAATTTCTAATTAACTTCATATTAATATATTTGTTTTTACATATAATCATTTAATTAGAATAATCCTTCATAAATTTTCAATTTAATTTACTTAGATTAAATTATATAATATATGAAAAAATACAATTCTTCAAAAAATTGGACTTTTTAACACTAAATGATTCTAATCAAAGACCATTGAATTTAATTATTTATCTTTAAACTATTTAATTTATTAAATTCATTAGAATTATAAAACAACATATTATTCTTTAAAAAAACAACAATAATAATATGGAAGGAATTAAAATAATTCAATTTAACTACCTTTTTATTTACTTGTAATATTATTAATGATTTTTCAAATTTTATTCCCACGATGTTTTAATGATTATCTATCATTGAAAAATATATTATGTAACGTTTTAGTTCTATGTTTTGTATGATACAATCTAGTGAAAATTTTATTTATTTATTCAACACTCCCTTAATTAGTGAGATGACATGATTCTATTTTGGTGATCACTGACCAATTGACCAATTCGGCTAACATACTTTTTATTTGAAAAAAATGTTCGATGATGATCCTGTATTATTTTTTATAGAATATATCATCTTACTATATGGGTCACCCTAATGTTTTTACTGATTAAGATGATTAATTCACATCCCAATTGCGGGGATCTTGTAGGAATAATTCAAGACTAAATTGCAAATGAGTAAAATATTCCACCAACAAAAAGATGGACATTCAGAGAAAACTTTTCAATTTCTTAAAGATATTATATGGGTGTTTGTCTATTATTTTTCATATATTTGGTAGGATCAATTGAATTTATTAGAGTTCATATACAATGGTAGATACCACTCCACTATTAGAAAGAAAACTTTAGTGAACCTGTATGTGAGATTAATCAGGTGACCATTATCCTAGGTGTAGGTTAAAGGGTTGTCTTTAATGGGGTCGAATGTAGTGTGGGTGATGGAGAAGAAGGTCCAAGTGATCCAAGAGTGGATGAGGACCACTCATAGCTAAAAATATTAATATAATAATAGATGATGGAGGTTTTGGGAGTTCTATGAGAGAAATCATATGTTCTCAAAGTTCAACACATTACACAGAATATAAATTTTTTGTCTAGGAGTCAAAATTTCCTTTAGACTCATCAGTCCATTATGGATTTTATGCTTGGTGGGTGAGGTCTCTTACCACCTTCTATTGAACTCATAATAGAACCAGATTCATGTTGTCTTCTATGTGTTTTATCAAGTTATATACACACATGATCCATCACACATCATTTGATCATGGTGAGTTAGGAATCCAGGATGGTATAACCTTTTCAGAGTACCAGGTGATGATCAAGGACCAAAAAGAGATGAATCTTTATTGGTGATCTATTCTACCAGTACACATCCTTTGGTAGTATGATAACCTTTAGGAGATCTTATGGTATATTGATAACCAAATGCTGGCTCAATACCCTCACCATTTTGAGTATGTGGTTATTTTTAAGGTTAAAAACCTTGAAGGTTAAGAAGGATGTAACAACCTTTATGTTTTATATTTTCATATTTAGAATACTATAAATTATATTTTTTAAGTTGTTCACTAAGTTGTTTCTTTTATTTTGATGTCATAAGATATTGAAAATAATATATTAAAAATAATATATTATTCTTAATCAATGTGAATGTGTTCATGTGAAACATTCATTTCCCTCTAAAAATAGCATCATGTGGGAAAAAATAAACCATAGTTTCTTCTAGAATGGGGGGTTTTCCTAGGTGTGGTATAATATTTATTCACAATGAGGTCCCATATGTTGATCCATCATAGCTAGATAAACTAATTGATTTAAATAATTAATTAATTAATCATCAATTCTGGACAAAATTACTCTCCAATATTAACTTTATTACTAACCTTTATCTCTATGGTTAGTCTCAAAAAACCTATATTGATATTGGGAGTGAGAGGAATAGATTTTATGAATTGCAGAACCCAAAGAATGAAATTATTTATAAAAACTCTCCGATGATGACAGAAGAAGACATGAACTTTCCTTAGTGATCAACTGTTGATGAGGTAGGAATTTATTATTTTAATATTGTTATATACTTTATGATTTTGAGCATGGATTAAAATTTTGATGATATGATTTATTTATTTTTTATCCCTGAAAGTTGTGTGATTTTTATTTTTGTGAGCAGTTTATGGTTTTGCAAAGTTTTTAAATAGTTCATTTTCATTTATAGATCTCCACCTAATAAATGATGCCTGAAATTTTGTATTCAATACCAAATAATCCATACAAGTATTATTATTTATCTTTTTTCCACATTTTCTTCATGGTTTTATCACAAGTTTTCTTCATGGTAATTGGTTTGATCAATCTGATTGAGATTAATGCAATATTAAAATTCAAGTATAATTATTAGTGGATTTGTATACAAATTTGAGTAAAGGGAATATTGGATCAATTAAAAGTATTGGAAGAATCATGGTAAGGTACAACTGAGAGGGGTTTCAATAAAGAAGCATTTGGGTTCAGTTGGGGGTTGTGTAGAACCCCCTTCTGACCCATTTTACTGGGAAGTCATGGATGGAAATTAACCACCAAAGGCATGGAATATAGTTACCCAGTCTTATCATACATATATATTATATCATTTTTTAAAAATATTTATTACAATACACAGAAAAATTCCCTGGGATCATAATAGTTTAGTGTCTTTAGATACATGGAAACAAAAACAAATCATCCATAAGTAAACTACATCATCTACCACTATGATATTAAAAATATAACCCTTCTTATACACAATATTAATATTAAAATTCTACATAACCTGGGGAAAATAAACATAAGAAATCATGAGATCAGATTCTCATTAAGGGTAAATAAGGGAGATATGTAATCATAATATAAATATAAGGGTTTGAGAATATGATCATAAAATTTTAAAACAATACCATTCCTATCAAAGATCATAATATTTAACATGGAATAAATATTTTGTGTTCATAAGACATGAATCATAAAGAAATCAATGAGCATGTGCCATGAGAGAATAAAACTGACAAATAACATGGAATTATGGAATACACATTAGTAAGAAAATCATTTTCCTAATAGCCACAGATCATTTCCAAAACATATCAAGGAACTTCATGGGTGGATACACCTACTTGGTGGGACACACCACCATACCCAATGAAAACCCTTTCCTCATCGTGGAATGATTTCACTCCACAAACCATCATGGTAGTCAAGGTTCACTCCCAAGACCATTATAGTGGGAAAATTCCCTTAATAAAATGATTTTAATCCATATTTCAGTCCTATATATCTTATGAGATTTAAACCTTTATCTATTTCATTAGAGGTATATATAGTTCCCACCCATCTTGGTTATAACATGACCACCACCCATGGTAATAACCACAATAACATAACAAATATCATATATATGTTTGCTATAAGATTATAAAAAATTAACCTTATCATAACCCATGAAATAGAATGGGTTTCATAAACATTCAATCATAAAATAAAATGTGAAAAATAAATTGGTTTCATAATCATTTCATCATTTCATCCGAGCATAACCCAAGGAAAAAGAATCAGGTTTCATGAGCATTTTATCATGGTAAAACCCATAGAAGAGAAACATGTTTCATAAAAATATTATATCATAAACAAAAACCATTCAAATAAAGAATTATAATTTTATACTTGGATTATATCACCATTAATGAATAGGTAACATCGATGATTTTCAAATTATATTGAAAATTATTTTGAAATATCATATAAAATATTTCATAAGGAAAACTAATTTTCATATAAAATTTGTTATTAAAACACAATGATTTTTGAAAATAATTTCCATTTATAATAACCTTGAAAATATATAATATAATATTTATAAATCATTTAAAACATTTCTTGTGGAATATATCCCTTCCAATTTGAAAAAAACTTTCTAAAATTTTTTCAAAATCCTTTTCACTTTGAAATCATTTATTTAAAATCATAAAAGTTCCCAAATATTAAGGAAATCGTTTTATTTGAATAGAACTTAATTTTTTAAGGGAATCTTGAAATAATTGAGAAGTCATTATTTTAGGACTTACTATTCATGTCTTTTATGTTATGAATAAATAATCTTTCCACATTTTTAGTAAAATACAAATGGGAATTATTTGGATAATGACATAAATGTTAATTTTTAAAACACATCTTAAAATTCCAAAATGGTTAAATATGTATTTTAAAAAATCATAGGATAATAATAAAACATTTTTGAAACATTTTTTTTACAAAACATGGTTTTGGAAGAAAAAAGATATTTGATAAAAGAGAGAAATAATGTCAGATTTTATTAAAAACATTTTCTCAATTATTTTAAATACCAAAGACCGAGAAAATGGTACTATTACATTAAAATTTCATGAATAAACATAGGAGAATAAAATTCATGATTTTATTGATATACAGATCATAATATTTTTCATCAGAAACATAATCATAAACAATCATGATAAATGATGATATTGCAACATAAAATATTTATCACTTTGGTAAATTTGAATCATAATACCCATGTAGTAATAAAAAATAATGAAACTGAAAAAATCATGGGGATAAAAAATTCATGATATTACATGTCAATGTGGATGTATATACACCTCACAAGATAATATAGGTTCATAACATAACATATGTCTCAATGAAAGAAAATTGAGACAAAAATACCTTACAACTTTGGTAACTTTGGTACTGTAATCACCTGAAAGAGTGACCATAAAATGGGTATTTAAATCCCCAAAAATTTAAGGATAAAAATAATAAAATACATTCATGGTCATTATATATACCACATAAAAAATAGGTGTGAATATGGATTATGTCTCAAAGAAGTAAAAAGAGGGATGGAAATCCCATACCTTAAGTCATGAATTCCCTCATACACATTAAGAAAAATTTTATAATAAATATAAGTTTATTATAAATTTATTAAATAACCAAAAATATATATATCATACCATATATGATTTACTTATGTCTTTTTATTACCTGTTTATTAATAATTCATTGATAAAATCATGTATTAGGTAATAACTTCTTAGTTTTTCATATATGTTCTGAATTATTAATTTGGTCCTATTAATTTTATCATGGTTCCATAATATACAGAATAATAATAATGAAATAATTATAATATTTTTACATAAAATATTATTTTAATACCAATCATGAAAGGTGGTATTTAAAAATGACGTATGTTACGATCATGGAGATGGTAGGTCGTACGTACACATAAGTAACGTTTCCATTTTTCAATGGTTATTATGAAATGGATTTATATAATATATTATATTTACATAATTATTAAAATATATAAAATAATATATTACTTATTTAAATATATTTATGAATACCATTCATGTGGTCTGGTGATGAAAAGAGAGTCATGTTGCTTCGTGGAGGCGATAGTTCACACATACACGAGAGACATTATCAACTTTCAATGAGTGAAAAGGAAAGGTATAAAATGATATATTATCTTTTTATAATTATAAATATGTCATTAAAATTATAATTATTTAATTTATATAAAATATATTTATCCTCTTTACCTTTTGTGTAATGTGTTAGTAAAAAAGAATCACATCGCTTCGTGGGGCGGTGGTCTGCCGTACACACGAGAGATATTATCATATCCCACATGGAATAGAAAAAGAATAATATATGATATAATGACCTATAAGGTATAATTATTTTAGAAATATCATATATATACTTTATATCCACCATAATACCCAACCGTGGGAGGTGGTAATGGAAAAACGAATAACATCGGTTCTTGAGGCGGTAGTCCACCATACACACGAATAATAATTTCATAACTCATTTAATAGAAATAGAGATGGTTGTATGTCATTACCTTAACATAAAGAATATAATTATATTTATGATATTTATTTTATTATATCATCATGGTCAAATAATAATTTAAGGAGGTGGATGAAGAAATAAAACAAAAACACTCATTGATATACGCCACCTCTTCTTTTGGTATCCACCTTAGGTTTGAACCAAAATCATTTTTAGGTTGGATTTATATCCAAAATAAGGATTTAATAATGAGAGGAAGGAAGTTGGTAAGTTAATTGGGTAGGAATTGTCTTATAAAAAATGGTTTTATGTGTAAATAGAATAGGTGAATGGGTGGCCTTTTATAAGTGAGTTGAGTAGAGAATTTGTAAATGATTTAAAAGAAAAAGGTGTACCAATGTTTTTCACCAATATAAGGGTAGACAATGACTCAAATTATAAACCTTTACAATATAATGTTGAAATGTATTCATAAAATATATTTTATACAAGTTTATAGGATGTTTTAACTCTTATTTTTTAGTTTGACCCCAAATAAACCCATTTTTACCTTAACCACTGTAAATAATTTTTACAGTTTCTACTATTAATTTTGGTCAAAAAATAATTTTATATTATTATATAATATAAAATATTATTATTAAAAATATAGAATACATTTTTCCATATTTAATTGACATAATTTAATGAATTTAATTTAAAAAATAATCCCACGAACGTGATAATAAAGCAGGTTTTTAATGAGAAAATGTTCAAAAGTTTACAAATTTTTTATATCAAAATTCAATATAAAATTGATTAAAATGGAATAAATTGTATTAATAGATTTATAATTTAACTAATTTCTATTTAAAACCAATTTAATAAATTATTTAAATTTATAATTAATTTAAACGAAAAAAAAATTCAAAATAAATTTCAGTATTTTTCTCTATTCCTCAAAAAATCAAAATTTTCATAGAAATCCAAAAAATTCACCCTAAGATAAGTTTTAAATAATGATTTAAAAAAAGAAGTTTATTCTATCAAATTAATTTTATAAAAGTTCCAAAAATTCAATTTTATTATTTTGTATAAGAAGAAATAAGAATCATTTATTGTGAAAATAATATTTTTGAAACATATATATACATTTCAAAAAATTATATGCTTATTTTACTCATATTTTTTTTATATAAACACATCATACATAATATTTTAAAATTATTTATTACTATTTATATCTAAATGTATAATGGTTAGTTTATAGTATTCATGTTTAAATAATATTAATAACTCATCATGGTTTTATTAAATCTTAGTGTCATGTGTAACACAAGATAAACTGGTGTTACGTATAATGAAAGATTAACTAGGTATTGAATTTAGTTAAAAATATTGAAAATGTTAGATTAATTTGAAAAAAATATATATTTCAAAAAATCTTAGGGTGTTACATTCTACCCCCCTTAAAATTAATTTAAACCTTTAAACCTTTAAATTCATCCTGGTCATAAAAGTATTAACATTTTAAAATTCCTTTATAGAAACCCACATCGTAAAAAGGGTCGACCATAAAGATCTAGGGTCCGAGAAAGCTGACCCTAAAATTATTAAATAAAAATTAATGTATAAGAAGTCATGTATTAAAAGGAGTATTACAAAAGTGGGAGTATGTCACACCCCTCATGTCATCATCCACCATGCTAGAACAAAAATACGATATCCTAAAAGACCATATGGTACTCAGATCCACAATTTCCTTCTTCAAGAGGGCAATATAAACTTTATTAGATTCCATATAAATATGTGAAATATATATACAAATATTTATGGTATGATTTGAAGCAGATAATCTAGTGCTGGAAGAGTTGCTAAGGCACATCTTTAGTACATGCTTTAAAAGTATTCACAACATGTTGGGAGTCTGACTCAATCCATATGGGTGACCAGTTGTGGTGGACATCATACTTGATTACATAAATAATATCCCAAAGCTCACCTTCATAAGAATTAACTCGTCTAATAAATTGGTGGAATAAACCATTAATAAAACCATGGTAGGTGTGGAATATTCCCCCACATACCGATGATCTAGTAGATCCAACGAAAACTCCATCAATATTGAATTTAATTTAAGGGGAAATTGGTGGGATCCATCAGACAAACTTATGCTCAAGAGGCCTCCTCAGATTCCATAAAATCCAAGAAACCTAAAATTATTTAGTTCATTAATAGAATTATGCATTAAACATAACTGATCTGAAGTAATAGTGTGAACATATTTATGAATGGAGATAAAATCTGTATGCAAACATGAAAGCCAGTTGGAGAAAATTGCCTGCTTTTGGGAAGACAAGATAATATAGAAGGCCAAAGAAGAGGTAAAGATCAATAGATTTCTCACTTGAGCACTCCTACCGCTCTCACAGATGCATAACAACATCTCTTCCATGTTCCTATAAGAGAAAAAAGAGCCAATATACTTCCGTATCTTCCTTGAATATGCACAATCCATAAAGAGGTGTTGCACAAAATCTTCAACATGCATACAGAGTTGGTAAGGAAAGGAATGTTTTTGTCTATATTTCTTCAGTTGATCCTAAATTGTATGTCAGTTCCTCCATAGCCGCAAAATAAGAATCAATATTTATGGTTGAACAAAGAGAACCTTAAAATGATTTAACCACTTTGGTGGTCTTTGGGCGCCATCACATTTCAGGATATAATACTCTTTGATATTGAAGTGGCCATTTGATTTGGGCTGCCATACAAGTGTATCCTTATCTATACAAGCATAATTCTGAATTTCCAGCACTACTTGATGAGGTATGATGTTAATAAAAGACGAATTTTGATTCAAGGCATCAACTACAGTCAACCGATTCATGTTGGGGTGGGGGATATTGGTGATATCAAAGGGGATATCTAGCCAAAGAGTATACCAAAAATTGATATTTGAGTCCCTACTAACCAGGCACTTCGAGTGCTGCATAATTTTATTGAATGATTTATAGAGGGAGGTCCATAAAGATGAATTGAGGTAGTGTGGATAACCACTTAGAAGTCTCTTTTTCAACCTTCAAGACAAAAAATCAATCTAGAGGTCATTGAGATATAGGATATTCCAATTAAACTTGTTAATCAAGCCACCTTTGAAGGTTTTGGGATCCTTGACCCCAAGAACTCCCAAATCAAATGGATTAGTACATTTCTTTCAAGAAATAGTTATCTGCTTCCTTTCATGAAATGATCCTATCCATAAATGTTTTTTGATCATATCTTGATGGTCATTCAACATACTCTTTTGCCATCAATAGAGAGAAAACGAGTACACAAACTTAGAGGTAATAATCGAGTTGATAAGACAAATCCTTACAACCTATGAAATGGTTTTTCACTTTCAACAGTCAATCTGATTAATGATTCTATCATATATGTTCTCAAGGTATTGACATCAAACTTATCCTCAGAACAAAGGAAACCCAAGATAGGTAAAGGGGAGTTAGACTTTTCTCACACCAAGTGTTCTAGAAATCCTATTTTTTTCAACAAGTAGTCCATTTCCAAAAATGATGAAAGATTTATCCCAACTAATGGCCTGACTAGAAACCTCTCCATAATGGTTAAATAATGCTTTGATATAGCAATGGTGGTCTTTGAGGGTTTCCCAAACAAAAGGATATCATCAGTATGAAGCAGATGAAATGAAATGGAGTTATTTCGACCAACTTGTAGTTGTTTATATATCCCAACATGGGAAATATAAATGAAAAATATACTCATGTAATATTAATCAAGAGAAACAAAAAGTCCTGAGAGAGGGTCCCCTTGACGAACACCCCTAGTGCATGAAAATTATCCCCTAGGGGATCCATTGACCAAGATAGATAGCCACACAGAGTTAAGAATTGTGGAAATCAATATGATATGATTATTAGAAAAATCATATCTTTTTAGAACATCAAAAAGAATGATCCATTTGATATTATCAAAGGACATGAATATATCAATCTGGAGAAAAAAAATACCTTTATTTAAGTTACTTTTATTGAATTAACACTTTTAGAAGCAGTGAATAAGTAATTTTGTATGCTTCTACCTGAGAAAAACCCAAAATAATTTGGGGTAATATGATATCTAATAATCCACACCAACCTAGTCATTAAGATCTTGATAATAACTTTGGTAAGGGTATTACCAGTGGAAACTGGCTTGAAATATTTGATGTCATATGCATTATCTTTCTTAGGTTTGATAATAATAAAGTTCAAGTTCCATCCATGAGGTAACAGGGCATTACTAAAGAAATCCTTAATAGAAGAAACCATATTATACTAGATAAAGTCCCAGTAAAACAAGAATCATTTGTTGGAGAACCTATCTAGAATGGCCACACTTTCCATGTTAATAGAGAAATGTTTTTCCTTAATCTCCTCCTTTAACAGGGCTGTAATGAGGGATCAATTCTGATACTCTTCAATACAAGGGTATATTCTATCAACCATATTATGAGTGCTGTCAATACCATTATTAGAGTAGATATTCTCAAAATAAGCTACTACTACACTAGAAATTTCACTTTATGATGTGTGAAGACATCTATTGACATTAATGGCCTTCATCTCAGCCCTAACATTCTTTTCTTTATGAAATATATGGAAAAAATTCAAGTTTCTATCACCCTCTTTTAACCATATAACATTCAACTGATTACGTTCCAGCCTCTCTTTGACATTTAACAGGTCATCCATCCTTGAGAGGGCCTGTATTCCTTCCCTAGAGGGGATACTGTGGTGCTGGTTTTTAATTTGGTAGCATACTAGTCCTTATTTAGCAGTTTTGATCTCACAATCTAGGTTAGAAAAGTATTTTCTACTCCATTCTCTTAGCATTCCTTTACCATGTATTACCTTCTCAGCAAAAACATGGAGAGGGTTACTAATAAAATCCAGCTTCTAGTATTTCAAAATAATCTCCCTACACCTGGAGTGGTGATCCTACCATTATTAAAATGAAATGGTAAGGAATATTACCATGCTGTGTGAGTGGAGATTTCAAAAACTATTAGATTATGGTCAGAATGAGTTCTGGGAAGGGAGTAACCTGATGTACCAGTAACTGCATTCATATCATCCATATAAATAAAGAATCTATCAAGTTTTCTATCCTATCTTTCATGAAGAGTGTATCTTCTATATGTAAAATTAGCATATGAAATTGGAACTTCTACATGGTTACATTGGTCAATGCAAGAGGAAAATTCAGCGGAGGCAACTCAGTTGAAATTCACTGTAGTTTTCTGATCAGGCCTTAATAAGGTATTAAATCACCTAAAATCTTCCATTTATGTAATATAGAGCTAGATATATCCCTAATACCTTCCCATAATTCCCTAAATTTGATGTATGACGTCACTTCATAGATAAGAGTAACCAAGGGACTGCCACCCTAAACATCAAGAGAAACCAAGATGCATTGTTTCATAGCACTAACCGATGAAATTTGAATGTTGTTAAGATTAAAAACCCAAAGATGATCCATGTTTATGTTGTGGAGGTTTTGGGAGAAAAAATTGTAACCAAGAGAGGCCCAT
Source organism: Viscum album (assembly GCA_963277665.1). Taxonomy (NCBI): domain Eukaryota; kingdom Viridiplantae; phylum Streptophyta; class Magnoliopsida; order Santalales; family Viscaceae; genus Viscum; species Viscum album. Next base: position 877,167,136 of record OY728148.1, on the reverse strand, counting down.
TTAAAGCCTTTACATTTACTAAAGAGCATATTAGGATCCTCAATGCTAATGAGAAATGGTTTGTGGTCCATGATAAAAGGGTTAGTAACACATACTCTTGAAAAAGAGAAAGGTATGCATGAATTTCATTTGTATTAACACATACTAGGTTACCAAATAGGAAAGAATTAGTGGGATGTGGATATTTGGACATGGAAGAAAATAATGAATAATTACAAGAGTGATAGAGATCATGGATAACAAGAAAGTGGATAATCTAGAGAAAGGTTACTACTACAAAACCATAAAACAAAAGGGAATGAAAAAGTTCATTGATATCCTAAAAATTGATGACAATAAGAAAAAATTTTATTTCAAGATCCTTTACCTAAAGTTGATGAATTTTCATGAGAATACATACTTACTTGATTTTATTTCATTTTATATAAACAATCTTACCCTTTGGTTATGCCTTGATAAATTTCCATTTCATCAATTAATCTAAGAAATTAAGGTGATTTTTTTTATAAAGCACTAATGGATAATAATATACTTAAATATATTGATATGTAATTCCATATATCTTTATATATCATCATAAAAAATGGATATCATAGGTTATCCAATATGAATAAATCTTCTTATGGTGAAGCAGTACATCAATCTCTAAAACACCATCCAAATTACAACTTAAACCATTTTATAAATGGTTAAACATATAATCCTAAAAAAGTAAAAAAATTTAAAATAATCTCACTAAAGTTCTAAAATTCAACTTAAAATTAATCCCCCCCAAACCAAAAAAGTATCTACTGATTATCGCATACCAAACATGTGAATACCTTCATCATGTATCCTCTTGAAACATGGTAATAACCAGAATTACCATAAAAACCTATTGCAAAAATAAATTATTCATAATTATTTACATAGAAAAATATTATTTGAAATATACTATAAATACAATAATACCGTAAACTCCATAAATGATAACATAAACCATGTTTTCCACATAACATTAATAAGTACCAAGGTCATCAATACAGTCCAATTTTATTCACATCAATCAAATCTTTATCCCAACACAATTATCTCAACATTTATAAAATATTAAGGGTTATATTTTCTTAATCAAAATATCTCATTGCAATTAAATCACTTTTCTAGATCATTAGTACCATTTATCATATTTTTAAAAATACTTAATGAAAAACATATACTTAACAATCCTTATATATTTCATGATTAATATAAAATAATTCTGGAATTCCAATACATAAATAATTAAATCCTTAAAACATCAACTAGGATTCATTATATTATTCCTTAATAAATATTTTCTATATTATGAAATATGAATAATATCTTGTAATTAATCAAAATAAATTTAATCATTGTTCTTGAATTTAACATAAACAATACTGTTAGATTATACCATACCTTTCATATTCCATTTGTAATCTCCTTATCATTAGCAATGTAAATATTACTTATAACACCTTGTTTAATCTCTTCATGATCTTTCCCCATAGGACTTCAATTTACATAATTCATATACTATCAAAATTTGAAACATTAGACCATTTCTGATATCACAGGGAGTCCAATATTACTATTCATTATATTAAATGAACTTTTCATCCCCCCCATAGAAATTTATTACTATATTCCATTATTCTCCACATATAAAACATCTTCTCATTCCTTTGAGACATTCCTTGGATTTCATCTTCCTATATTCTTGACATATAGGAAATTGAATCTTCTTTCGTAAATGATCTACATTACCTCAGCTCTCAATGATATCTATCCTTATATTATTTGGTGAGTTTTAGAGTTGGTTACTATGTACCTTGTTAATTATATATCATGATGACTGATTAGTAATAATAACAACATACTTCACTCTAGTAATCATCCATTTTGGTTTCTCATTTGAAAATTTTCCATAACATTCAATGTTAACATAGTTACTTATAGTTCTATCAATTTAATAAAAATAAAAATCATAGTGTAAGAAATAATAATCATAGTAGGGGACCACATAATCATGAAAAATAAATTATAGGATGTCTAAATCATGTTACATAATTTTTAATCTAGACACATTAGGTTTATCCATGTTCATTCAGATACATGATATATTTAAATATTTTATGATGGTTTGTAAAGATTTTATTAATTTCCAAAGCATATCCCTTAGTAGTGTCAAAATAGGTTTGTATCAAGGCTTATTATTGTACACCAGATGTTTATCGAGTATATATTAATGCACCCTTTTCATATTTATTACCCATAGGAACCTCTTTTTAAGATCCACGTCCAGTAATAGTATCTAGATAAAGAGATAATTTTTTTAAAACCATTTTATACATATTTTACCAAAATTCCATAACATTCTTCTATACTTTGACTCATCCTTAGGCTTATCCTAAGACATGTAATTAGGTTTATCACTAATTTTTTCTCATCCTAGTTTCCAAAGATTAACTATAACTTTCCTCTAATACAAACTATAGTAAACTAGGCTTATGATACATGAATATCATCATCTTTTATGAATATTCATTATATTACACAAACACATGTCTGAGGAGCAAAATAGTTTAGTGTCTTTGGACACTAGGAAACAAAAAAACTAGTCTATTGGTAAACTAAATCATATCCCACTATGATCTCCATACTATATCCCTTCCAATACATTGGTAATACATTTATTTGTAACTTAGGGAAAGAAAACATAAGAAAGGGGGATCTCAGATGCTCAGTAAGTGTAAACAAGGGAGATACGTAAGAAAAATTAGAACATAAGCATTTATGAACATGAACCAAACATTTAAAAATCATACCCTTTATATCAAAGGTCATAATCTTATGTCGTTGACTAAATATTTTCAGTTCATAGGACATGAATCATAAATAAATCAAAGATCATGTTCCATGAGAGCATAATATTTACATACAACATGGAATTATGGAATACACATAATCCTGGAAAATAATTTCCCTAGTAGTTAATCCTAATTACCAAAACTTATCAAGGAACTCTATGGGTGGATACCCCTCCTATGTAGGACACACCACCATCCCCTGTGGTATCCCATCCCTTATAGTGGAATGGGTTCACACCCCAAACCATCATGGTAGTCAAGGTTCACTCCCAAGATCATCATAGTTGAAAAAGTCCTTTAATGAATAGATTTCACTCCCAATTATAGTTTTATATATCTCATGATATTAAAATATTTAGCCAATGTATTAGAGGAAGATATAATTCACACCCATATTGGCTATAATGCGACCACCATCCTTGGTTATAATGTAACCACCATCCCATAACTAAAATCATATATACACGTTCTATAAGATAATAAAACATTAATCATATAATAACACAAGAAATAAAATGGGTTTAATAAAAATTTCATCATAACATAACCTATGGAAAAGAAACAGGTTTAATAAAAATTTCATCATTTAATCATTTCATTAAGGCATATCCCATGGAAAAATAATTTGGTTTTCACGATTATTTTATCTTAGTTTAACCCGTAGAAGAGAAACAAATTTCATAACAATATTTTCATTATAAACATAAAACCCTTAGAAAAATAATAAGAATGTTATCCTTGGATTATATACCCATTAATGAATGGGTAATATCAATTGATGTAAAATTTGATGGAAAATTATTTTAAAACATTATTTAAAACTTTTATTGAGGAAACTTAATTTTATTTGAAAATAAAATTTTAAAACCAATATTTTTAGAAATTATTTTCTTGAAAATAACCTTTAAAACATATAAATAAAGCTTTAAAAAACATTTAATGTAACTGTTGAGGGAAACAACATTTCCACTATGAAAAACATAATTTAAAACATTTAAAAAATCCCTTTCACTTTAAAATCAATTGTTTAAATTAAAAAATACCAAATGTTAAAGAATTTTTTAATTTGAGAATAAATTTGAAAATTTTTAAGGGAATATTGAAATAATTGAGCATTTATGATTGTGGGAAATACTATTAATGTCATGGTTATTTTAAGAAAATATTCTTCTCACATTTTTGGTAAAATCGAAATAGACATTGTTTGAAAAGAAATATAAAGATTCATTTATAAAACAATTTTTAAAAATTACAACATGATTAATAATTTATTTTAAAAAACATAGTATAATATTATAACATTTATGAAAACATTTTTTTAAAACATAGTTTCAGAAGAAAATGGATTTCTGATAGAAGGGAGAAATAAATTCACATTTTATTCAAAACATTTTCTAAATTTTTTTAAGAACCAAAGAGTGGAAAAATTATAATGTTACATGAAAATTACATTAATAAAAATAAGATAATAAAATTAATTATTTTATTGATATATGGATTATAATATTTTATCATATTAAACATAATCATAAAAAATCATCATAAACGATGAGATTGTAACATAAAATCTTTATCACTTTGTTAAATTTGAATAAAAAACCCCATAAAGGAATAACATAAAATAAAAATATAACGAGGATAAACAAATTCATTATATTACATTTCAATGGTGTTGTATATAAACTACATAAGATAATATAGTTTAATAACAAAACATATGTCTTAAAGAAGGAAAATTGAGGCTAAAATCACTTATCACTTTGGTAACTATTGTACTATAAACCCATGAAAGAGTGATCATAAAAAAGATATATAAATACTAATACTTATAATAATAATAATCATAAATAAAATTCATGTTCAGTATATACACCACATAAAACAAATAGGTGGTGAATATGGTAGTTGTTTTAGAAAAGAAAAATGTGAGATGGAAACCTCTTACCTTAAGTCCAAACATCCTTTTTACATGTTTGAAGAACTTGTATAATAAATATAAGTTTATTATAAATATATTAAATTAAAATAATTATATATATCGTACCATATATTATTTACTTTTATCCATTTATTACCCATTTAAAAAAACTTTCTTGTTAAAATCACATTTTGGGTAATAACCGCTTTGTTTTTCGTATTTCTTTTGATTTGTAATTTTTTTCCTATTAATATAATTATGGTTACCTCATATACATAATAATAATAATAATAATGAAATAATTATCATATTTATAAATCAATTATACTACTAATTCCAATCTTGAAATATGTGTTTTAGAAATGAAGTACGTTACGATCATGGAGATGGTAGGCCATACGTACTCATGAGTAATGTTTTAATTTTTACACGATAATTATGGAAAGGAGTTAAGTAATATATTATCTTTAAATAATTATAAAAAAATCTTTAAATAATTATAAAATATCATAAATAACATATTAGTTCTTTAAATATTCTTACGCACATCATCCATGTGGTGTGGTGATGAAAATAGAGTCACATCACTTCATGAAGGTGACAATCTACATGTATACTAATGATGTTATCATCATTTGGTAAGTGAGATATTAAGAAAGAAAATGATATATTATATCTTATTAATTATAAATATTTAATTAATATAATAATTATTTCATATATATAACATATATTTATCTTTATTATCTTATACATGATGTGTTAGTGAAAACGAATCACATCGCTTCGTGAGGCAGTAGTCCACCGTGCACACGAGCAATGTTATTGTATTCCCTATGGAATGGAAAGTTAAAAAGTTATATATGATATAATGACTAAATATATATAATTATGTTATAAATAACATATGTATACTTTATATACATCATAATATCCAACCGTGAGAGGTAGTAATGGAAAAAATGAATGTCATCAGTTTGCAAGGCGATAGTCCATCGTACACCGAAACGATGATTTCAAAACCCATTTGATGTAAATGGAGATCATTTTAGGTCATTAAATATAATTAAAATCTTCTTATTATATGGAAAATATGTATGTTATTATATGATCATTTTCTAGTAATAATTTAAGGAGGTGGATGACTAAATAAAACAAAAATGCTCGTTGATGAACATTGCCTCTTCTTTGGGTATACTCCTTAGGTTTTCACCAAAAGCATTTTTAGGCTGGATTTATGTCCAAAATAAAGATTATTTCATGATATTATGGAATATAGTAAGTTATTTGCGTATATTTTGGTAGAAAAAAATGTATTGAGGTTGTAAAGAGGAGATGAGAAGGGGTGGCCTTGTATAAGTGAGGTGAGTGACACACTTGTAATTATTTTAAAATAAAAAGATTTACCCACGTTTTTCACATAAAATAAGGGTCCAATATGGATCAAATTAAAAAATTATATGATATAAAGTTTAAATAGTGGCATAAAATAGATTTTATAGATGTTTATAGGTCATTTTAACCCTTATCTTTTTAGTTTAGCACTTCATAAACCCATTTTTACCTTAATTACACTAAATAAATTAGACTATTTTTACTATTCATTTTAGTAAAAAATATGTTGATATTATTAGATAATATATAAAATTATTATTAAAAATATTTTATATATTTTTCCAAATTTAATTCACATAAGTGAAAAATTTTTATTTAAAAATAATCTCACAGACACGACAACAAAGCATGTTTTTAAAGAGAAAATGTCCAAATGATTATAATGTTTGTATATCCAAATTCAATATAAAATTGGTTTCAATGACCCAAATTGTATTAATGGATGTATAATTTAACTTATTTATATTTAAAACAAAATTAAAATATAATTGAACACTAAAAATAATTTAAATGAAATGGGATTTTTCAATTAAAATTCAGTATTTTTTCTAATGATGAAAAAAGAAACTTTTTAGAAAAAACAATAAACTCACCCTAAGATAATTTTGATATGATTATTTCAAAAATAAATTTTATTTTATAAAATTAATTTTCTTAAATTTCAACAAAAAATTATTATTGTGCTAAAAAATAAATAATAACCATTTTTGGGAAAATAAAAAATTTTCAACATAGAATGACATTTATAAAAATTAAGTGCTTATTTTTCTAATATTATTTCTTTATATAAAACAATTATGAATAATATTTAAAATTAGTTATTACTATTCATATCACTAAGTTTAATGGCTAGGTTATAACGATTTTTTTAAATTAAATTAATAATATATTGTGGTTTTATTAAAACTCAGTTTCATAAGTAACACAAGTTAACCTTGCATTGTGCATCACACTATCTTAACACAGTGTTTCATGTAATAAAAAATATAGAAAGGATTAAATTCATTCAAAAAAAAAATATTTCATGAAATCTTTGGGTGTTACATGGAATCCTTGGAAAATGAAATTGGTAGAGTTTTAGTATCAATCTAAAGTTGGAATATCAACGAAAACATGATTTCAAGTGATATATAGAATATAGACATGAATATATAACTAAAGATTGTATGTTTTACCAAAAAACACATCATTTTCCTCCCAAGATCGAATGAATATTGTTTTAAAGTAATTTGGAATCAAATGGTGTAAGACCTCGGTACACACATCAAGTTACCCTAAATTTTCTAGATTGGTATGTACAAAGTGTACATTATCAAATGGTCATTTGAACATTCATGTCATGTAAGTCAAGACAATATTTCATGTACCCTCAACATTATACAAATTTACCTCCTTAGTAGTGCATGATGAGTAATCTCTTTGAGTCTACACACTATGTACTCTACATGAAATGATTTGTGTTTTATTTTTTACATGATATGGGTTGTGGTGTACACGCCAAGTACCCTAATGGTACCAAACACCTTGTGTAATATGCCGTTACCCTATTTTATGTATTTATCTTATATTTAATTGTTTTCCTCTTTAAGTGGGTGCGTCATGGGACTCTTGAGGATGGGGGTAATTTATTTGGAAAATGAATTAATCTCTAGGGATACATGTTTGTTTGAATTAATAGATCCCCAGTATAAATGTGTTAATAGTTTTGTGGGGTTCTCTATGAGTTCAAAGGATACATGAGGTGTTTTGGGTTTTAATGTAAGAATTTATAGTTTTTCAATATGCAGGAGAAATACTCACCATGTATTGGGAGTACACGATGCGTAAGTTCTCCATGTTAGATGTCGTGAATATATTACACAATGTGAAGTGAGTACACACCTTTTAATAATAAAAGATCTGTTTCTATTATAAAGGAAACATGTTTTTCAGAGTATGTGATTCTTATGGATTACAAAACATGTAAAAGGATTAAATTCCATGTAAAGGTTGTTGAAAGGTATTTTATGGTGTCAATTGGCTGAAATTTCATTTCCTTCATCCATACCTCCATTAGATATTGACCAATAAGGATTATTAGATAACTTTGGGAGTATTCATTTTTTATAGAGTGATTCGTTCAAGGATTGATAACCATTGTGGGTGGTCTTTATTTCTCCACATTCATTATATGGTCTTTTTCTAAGGGATGTTCTTTTATTGGTTGTGGTGCGGTGGGTGTGCGTTCTTGAGGTATGTTTCAATTAATCTTATCCCCCAAATCTTTTCCATTATTGAAACAATTATTAGATGTGTAGGTTGATTATAGGGCCTCTATTTTTTTAATCCTTTTGTGATGGTTTATATTATGGACATGTGCGACCCCAAGTTATTAGGTAGGTGGTTCCATCCTAGCCTATGTTAGCGAACAACATTACTATTGTTTTTATAAATTTATTTATTGAATGAAATGGAAAGATATAAATAATTTTATTTTTGTGTATGGAAATGGTTTTTCAATAAAAAGTATTTATTTTCTTGGTTTTGGTAAATAAAATCGTTTTCAAAGAACTATGAAATGGTATTTCGAAATGGGTTTCAAATAATAAAATGATGAAATGGTTTGATGAATTGATTTTAAAAATACAGAACATGGGAAGCCTTTGGTACTTAGGTGGAAGTTATAGTAATAGGTCTCATCCACTACCAGGGTATTTTCTCATGGTGATTGTCTCTGATCCCTAGGTCCGTTATTTTAGGGATATATTAGACCTATCGGGGGTTCACTTTATGGGGTAATCCTCTTCTCTATATACTTGATGCTTGTGTCTAGTGTCTTAATTCCTAAGTGATTTTATAGGTTAGGTATGAGTTTCCTTGTTATTCTAACCTAGTTTGATCCTTGGTGTGATATTACCTATGATGTTTCTTGTCTAATTTAGGCTTCTACTTTTGGTTTGTAATAATTTGTGTATTGCCATAGACTTGATATAAGAAATGATAAATGATTTGTTTTGTTTTTACTTGATATATTCTATGACATATATAGATATTAACTAATTAGAAACTAATTTACCTTATTTATTTGGAAAATTTTGAAAAAGGGGAAATTAAACTATTTTACCATGTTTTTGATATAAAAAACTATTAAACTGTTATCATGCCTTGTTTTTTTTAAAGTTGAGATTTCATGGATTATTGTTCAAAGACTTGATATGGGACATCTGTGTGAGAACTTGCTGTGTCTGTTAGCTCACACCCTATGTACCTCTTTAGTGGTGCATAGACCTCATTATGTCTTTTGATGTAGAGAAATTCAAGGCACTGTAGTGAGGTTGTGAGGTTTTATGTCAGCTGAGTTGGGTAAATAGTTATGAGATCGTGGGAGTTTTCTCATGCTATCACATGGAGTGGATATTTTTCATAATTTGTTAGTCCTTTGTGGTTGGACTTTTATTTTGGAGATATGTTTCTTCTATTAATTTTTTTGCTTTCCACTATTTAGTTTCAGTTATGGCATATATCTATCTTTTATATTGTTGTCTATTTTATTTATATGTTTCATATTATTTCTTAAAGTTGGGTGAAATCATTCCCTTTATTTATTATTTTATTCCCATGTATAATTAGACACCCTATGGGGTTTGAGAATTACCTTCAGGTATGTGTTGTCTTGGTTTGGGTACTAGGTTGAGACTTTATTTAGGTATGGTTTATCCCAGTTTGGTGACAAAGGTGTTCTTTTTTCAAGATTCTTTTTCATGGAACGTATGTTAGACTGAAGATAGGGTTTTTGGAACTTGAGAGGTATATTGTAGTGGGTTTTTGGATAGATATTTTTGTGATGATACTTGAGTTACATTGGGATGTTGGGATGTGTGTTTCATATTTTGATATTTTGTTGTTGATCTCAGTTTTTTCTTATGGGTTTTGTAGTATGAAATAATATTTTTATATTATCAAATCATTTATTTTGATATGGTGTGGAAAAGTATTCCTCCAAGAGGTGTTCCATGAGTTCCTCAGGAGGGTGCATCTGATGCCCCTCAAGGGAATCCTCTAATGGATTAGAACTTTATTGAGGAAATTTTGGGAGAAGTCTGTGATATTGAATAAGATATACCACAGGCTTAGAATGAGGTTATTGAGGCACATCTAGGAAGTGTATGTAATGTCTCATAAATTCAATGTAATTTATTTATTATGTAGATTTATTATAAGACCATGCGCTGAGATGAAAAGCTATTTCAAGGCCCGGAGTGCCTGGAATGATCCGTCGAAAAATGATAAGCTTTAAGTAGAGCGTGTGAGGAATTTTATTGAATATATGTAATAAATCTTAAACAGATGCTCGAATTAGAAATATGAGGGCACCTTTGCATTCATCATGGTAGGTTTACCCTAGGCACGACTTAAGTTTAGTCAGTGTAAGCCTCCAGTGAGTAAACCCAAAAATTGGATAACCCTAAATAAAACAATTAAATAAAATTATTTTATATTTCAAATGCTTATAACTCACGAACAGTGACTCATATTGAAAATACGAGACCATCATTAAGCTCATGAGGGTATTGATTCTTTAGGTATATCCTAACATTGGACGGCATGGGCCCTTAGTAGAAGTTAGTTTTTGGTCATAAATAAAATAATTAAGTAATAATTATTTTATTATCAAATACTTATAACTCCTAAATGACAACTCAGACTGGAAATATGAAAATACCATTAAGCTTGTGAGGGCGTTGTCCTATTAGGTGGATCCTAACCTTGACCAGTGTGGTTCAAGGATGAATGTTAATTTTTGAACCATTTTAAGGTTCATTTAAATAAACATGCAAGAAGGTTTTTCTAACTTTTAAACTGGTTCTCGGATAAAAAATATGAGGGCACTGTTGAACTCAGAATGACCTGATTCACCTATAATGGACCTAACCTCAACCAGCATGAGTTGAGAGAAAAATTTATTTTTCAGAATTTTTGAAGAAAAAGTAAAAAATAAAATAAACTAGTTTTATTTTATTTTTATGAATTTTCAAATCGTTTCATCTCAATGGTTTTCCAACCAAGAAAAATAGAATATTCTATTTCATTAAATGAAATAGTGTAATGACTTTGAAACAAAAATGATGATTCATGTTTCATCCTTTAATAACCAAGCAGAAAATTCAATATTTTTGGCACACTCCTGGTTCTACTCTGAAGCTCTAGTAGGTGACGAAGACTAACACCCATCGAATGGATCTTCACCAATGACGATCGACCAAAGACTGTAAATAAAGGATAGTTTAACAACCAACATAGCGACACCGTTTATCTCCAATGAATGATCCGACCCAGGTAGGGGTTTAATTGTTTTTAGTTTTCCCTGTTCCTTTCTAAATCAATGAACACAGATCAACCCATGAACAGGTTGATATGAGGATCGTGTTTTCTTGTGGGATGGTGTTTACCTCAGGGTTTTTGCACCGAAATTGATGATTATTCAATAAAACTGTGATCCCAAGCCTCCCCTGTTTTTAAACATACAACATGGAGGGTGCTAGATGACATGAACAAGGCCTCAACCCCTTTTCTTGTGTTTTATTAGTGGATACATCCTCAAAATCGAGGTAAGGTGGACCTGAGGGTGTGGTAGTGATGGAGGCAACCCAAGAGGCCTGAGGGTGTTGGCGGATTTGAGACTAGACTATCAGAGCGAACCCAGTGGCCTGCATAAGGTGCCGTCAACACAGCAGCCACACGCGGGAGGCGGCGCCAACCGGCACCGCATGTGGGATGAAGCGGTCAGCCCTCACAGGCGGAGGTGGCACGCCAAACGCATGCCATGGTAGAAGAGTTATGTGGCCCATCGGTGCTAGTGGCTGGCTGGACGCGGTGCCATCATGGTGCCGCATAGGAGGAGCGGCCCACTCTATGTGGGCCACGTGCTGACCATTGGGGCTAGCCAGCTAACCAACCACATGTGCCCTAACCAGACTGGTCATCCCACCAGGCCACCTGAGTGGCCCAACTAAAATTTTGAGCCAGTCCTCTTTAGTAGATAGAGCCGATGGGATAAATTTGGGTCATGTGGCGTCCTGTGCTAGGAAAAGAGACCATCTTGCCAGTGTGGGCCAAGCTAGATAAATTTGGGTCACTAGGTGACTAAAGAGATTGGAACCACAACCATCCATGTATGGATCTAGTGTGGACCAATGGGCCAAGAGAATAGGCCAGACGAGCAAGATTGGGTCTTGCGGGACCCTAGGTCAGGTTGGTCGGGTCTGTCTAAACCAGTTAGACCAGGCCCAGATGGAAATGGACCCTGTTTACAGAAAGGGACTTCTCTCCTAGACTGTGCATCTAATTGACACGCCTTCTACAGTTTTGGGACCCACATTATGGGGTGGTCCTTATGAAATTATCTAAGTAAGATTTCTTGTAAGATGACCTAGTGAGACTTCATGACTCAGCTAACCGGTGAGACTCTGTGACACAACTATCAGTGAGACTTTGTGACTCAGAAACCCAGTGAGACTTCAGGACTCAGATATCAGTGAGACTCTGTGACTCAGCTACCCAGCGAGACTTAGTGACTTTGTTATCTGTGAGACTACATGACTCAGCTACCCAGTGAGACTCTATAACCTAGTTATTGGAGAGACAATATGACTTAGCTATCGAGCGAGACTTCATGACTCATCTATCAGTGAGACTCCATGCTCAGCTACCCAGTGAGGCTATGTGACTCAACTATCAGTAGGGATTTGTGACTCAACTACCCAGCAAGGCTTCGTGACTCAGATACTGAATATTTCTAGGTGACATAGAAAGCCTAAAGGGCTCATCGGGGATGAGGGCCTTTGTAGCGATTGATGTTCATTGTTTGAAACTTTTGGTTTTACTATAAACCCTTTAAGTTATACCTATGTTGAGCCGACTCTAGAGAATCTAATATTTTCGCATTATTTTTTGATTTTATTTGTGGATTTCTATGAGATCTGAGTTAGTTTCGAGTTCCATACTGAGTATTGTTATGCTCACCCCAGTACGGGCTTCGCCCACACCTGTCGTTTCTTGTGAAGATGACAGAAACCTTTGACGGTGATCTTGGAGATCCATGGCCAGGTGGTACTCAGAGGTGGATCTATAGACACAATATGCTTCAATGACATCCTACAATGAGCTACACCTACCCTTCGGGTAGGATCCTTGGTAGACTACCTGTAGAGCTTATAATTCCTTTTACTGTACTTTATTTTTCATTTGGGTTTTTATTATGGACTCCTTTTTCATTCAACTGCACCGTTACTTGTGTGGTTGCTTCCTTGTGTGACATACTTTTTTTTGGTATCCCAATTTCAGCTTTACTTTCTGTAGTATGGGCTATGTGTGTGTGCACAGTTTTAAAGGAAATGTATTTCCTTTTCGGAATATGCCTTTTTAAATCTAGTCATCATCCCCTAGCCTATGGATGGAGGGCATAGGGTATTCATGACACAAGCCTTGGGGGACGAGTCATGATAGAGTGTTATCAAATGAGTTTGGTTCTATCGAATGAACTAAGAGTCTAAAAATTTGGATGGGGAAACAATGGTAAGTGTTTCGAGTTTAGCTTTTAGGCCAGGGAGTCCTGTGTTGGTGCGACAGCTGACGTATCCATACACTAGGACCCTATATTCTGTTTTCAAACCTGGTACATGAAAACACTAGTTTCATGCGTATTTGAGTGTCTTCCATGATGTTTTTGAGTTAGAGTCAGCTCACCAGTAAAATAAATTGACCTTGGTTCATCTTGATTATCTTTCAAGATGCCTCCATGCAGACAACCAGTCAGTATTCCAATGTGTGACCATGAGGATGGTCCACAGAGTGATGAGGCTTCGGTACATGGACCGTTTCCTAAGATGGTACCTTTGGGAGGTGTCCCAGGGATACCAATGCCCATTGGCCATCAATTACTACTAGCGCTATCGATAGAGGTCACATGTAGGCTCAGTGCCATACACAAGTTTCAGCGACAGAGAGCCCTCAGGTTCTGAGGCGATCTTGAATCACAGGTTTCTAGGGACTGGCTTGAGGTGGTGACCGAGTTTCCATCTATACAGGGAACCATTAGATCAGATGGTGGTCCTGGTAGTTATCCTTCTATGTGGATCAGCAAGGCGATGAAAAAGTTTAGATTACCTGATCTTACGATGAGGTGGATTTTCTGTGGACAGATCTTGAGAACCTTTCCTATATAAAGGTCTCTTACCATGAAAGATAAGGGGTATGTGTTCCCAAGAGCATCTACATGATAAAATGTTGGTAGCTGAGTATTCATCAAGACATGCCGAATTTTCCTGGTACTTGATGAATACGATATGATCAGTGCCTTAGGGCTCAGACCTTTGAGTAATATGTGTTCAAGGACATCTGAGAAAATATTATTCCTCTGTTCATTCCTACTTATTCTAGGGTGATAAAGTGAGCCTTTATGGTTGGAAGTCCTGTGGATGAATAAATAAAAATAGTAGATGTCAGCATTGTGATAGAAAGTAGCTGACATCGGTCTCAGATACTTGGATGTGCAAGACGTTCCATGAAGAGGTCCCTAGGTAGGGGTTCTACTGCTCAGAACTGATAGGGTGAGTCATGTCGGCCTAGGAAGAGGTCATTATTTTCAAAATATGGTAGGGGAAATCTCTCTAGAGATTTTCTAGCTCGTCGTGCTGATAGTGAAATGGTGGATGGTCCATCGGGGTAGAGGAAGTGACAAGAACAAATGAATCTATAGCATGAAAATGTGGTAGAGGAGAAATAAGTGTAGTAATAGGTGATATACATTTCTACATGTTACAAACACCACCCCAACATAGTCCATAGAAGGCTCAGGGAGCTGGAGGATAGGGGAAGGGAGTAGCTACATGCGGTTAAGGAGTGTGACCAAACAGCTCCAGGAATGATTTGAGGTACGGTCTGTGTCTACTACTAGAGACCATATTAATAGATATATGTGCAACTCATTACTTCTTGTCACAAATATTGTTCAAGACCTAGATTTTTCAGTTAAACTATTGAATTTATCCTTATGTCTATAGATAACTATGGGAGGATACTCGATAATCACACTTGTACCGATGGTGTGATGTGACCCTTGTGGTGAGAGTTTCAGTTAGAACCTCCTGTTGGAAGTGTCGAGGCTTTACAATGTCAGTTTAGGTATGGACTCACTACTACAACCTGGGCCTTTATCAGCGCTAAAAATCGGCATTAGCAGCACTAGAAAAGCGCTGTTAATGCCGGCGTAGATAGGGGGGGGGGGTCCCCTTTATCAGCGCTTCTCTTAGCGCTGATAAAGGTCCCTTATATCAGCGCTTCTCGGAGCGCTGATAAAGGACCCCTTTATCAGCGCTTCTTTTAGCACTGATAAAGGTCTCCTATATTGGCACTTGACGGAGCGCTGATAAAGGGTTCCTTTATCAGCGCTCCTCTAGCGCTGTTAAAGGTGTCTTTTATCAGTGCTAAAAAAGTGCTGATAAAGGCCCCATCACCTACACCAAAAAAACAGTACCTGCACACCTGCACACCTGAATACCTGCACAAAGTAGCACATGTAGACCTGCACACCATAGCACCCGCACCCAATATTTTGACTGACAACGGTATATACATTTACTTAACATCATGAATACAAAAAAACGCATTGCTATATACATTTAAAACACTGTTTTACATGGTTATATTTACAATTATTCAACAACAATTATAAACATTCATGTTTCATCCTTTGATATCCGTGATCCGCTCTTGACGGTATTTGTTGCCAAACAAAGCATCCGAACTCAAGGAAAACATTCTCCTATATAAGAAAACAAATATTATGTTAGTAATGCAATAATGAATGAAATTAAAACAGTAATATGAAAGAATACATTAATATGGAAATGTGAAACTAAAATATGAAATTTTAAACTCAAAAGTTTTCATTTTCATAACAATGAAAGGGAATAATGTAAAATCAATATGTTTGGCGTATGTCATTGGTGTTGTTTTCCAAAGTCTATCTCAATTTGAAACTGACATCAGACACTTTTAGTCATACTAGTCATGTCGTGGATCGGAATGAGGTGCGGTCGATTCGTACACGTCATAAATGACTCTTGGATCGTTCTCCTAAAGTATCAAAACAATCCGAACGCGTTTGCTCGGTTTAGCGTATGTCATTGGTGTTGTTTTCCAATGTTTATCTCAATTTGAAACTGATATCAGACACTTTTAGCCATACCGGTCACACCGTGCGTCGGATTGAGGTGCGGTCGATTCATACATGTCACAAATTACTCGTGGATCGTTGTCCTAAAGTATCAAAACAATCCGAACGCGTTTGTTCAGTTTGGCATATGTCATTGGTGTTGTTTTCCAAAGTTTATCTCAATTTGAAACTGATATCAGAAACTTTTAGCCATACCGGTCACGCCATGCGTTAGATTGAGGTGCGGTCGATTCTTACACGTCAAAAATGACTCGTGGATTGTTTTACTAAGGTATCAAAACAATCCAAACGCGTTTGCTCGGTTTGGCATATGTCATTGGTGTTGTTTTCCAAAGTCTATATCAATTTGAAACTGATATCAGAAACTTTTAGTCATACTGATCACGTCGTGTGTCGGATTGAGGTGCGGTCAATTCGTACACGTCACAAATGACTCGTGGATCATTGTCCTAAAGTATCAAAACAATCCGAACGCGTTTGCTCGGTTTGGCGTATGTCATTGGTGTTTTTTTCCAAAGTTTATCTCAATTTGAAACTGATATCAGACACTTTTAGCCATACCGGTCACACCGTGCATCAGATTGAGGTACGGTCGATTCGTACACATCCCAAATGACTCGCAGATCGTTTTCCTAAAGTATACAAACAATCTGAACGCATTTTCTCGGTTTGGCGTATGTCATTGGTGTTGTTTTCCAAAGTTCATCTCAATTTGAAACTGATATCAGACACTTTTAGCCATACCGGTCACAACGTGCATCAGATTGAGGTGCGGTCAATTCGTACACGTCACAAATAACTCGTGGATCGTTGTGATAAAGTATCAAAACAATACGAATGCGTTTTCTCAATTTGACGTATGTCATTGGTGTATTTTTCCAAAGTTTATCTCAATTTGAAACTGATATCAGACACTTTTAGCCATACCGGTCACGCCGTGCGTCGGATTGAGGTGCGGTCGATTCTTACACGTCACAAATGACTCATGGATCGTTGTACTAAAGTATCAAAACAATCCAAACATGTTTCCTCGGTTTGGCGTATGTCATTGGTGTTGTTTTCCAAAGTTTATCTCAATTTGAAACTGATATCAGACACTTTTAGCCATACCGGTCACACCGTGCGTCGGATTGAGGTGCGGTCGATTCGTACGCATCACAAATGACTCTTGGATCGTTTTCCTAAAGTATCAAAACAATCCGAATGCGTTTTCTTGGTTTGCTGTATGTCATTGGTGTTGTTTTCCAAAGTTTATCTCAATTTGAAACTGATATCAGACACTTTTAGCCATACCGGTCACACCGTGCATCGGATTGAGGTGAGGTCGATTCTTACACGTCAAAAATGACTCGTGGATCGCTTTCCTAAAGTATCAAAACAATCCGAATGCGTTTTCTTGGTTTTCCGTATGTCATTGGTGTTGTTTTCCAAAGTTTATCTCAATTTGAAACTGATATCAGACACTTTTAGCCATACCGGTCACGCCGTGCATCAGATTGAGGTGCGGTCAATTCGTACACGTCAAAAATAACTCGTGGATCGTTGTCCTAAAGTATCAAAACAATACGAACACGTTTTCTCGATTTGGTGTATGTCATTGGTGTTGTTTTTCAAAGTTTATCTCAATTTGAAACTGATATCAGACACTTTTAGCCATACCGGTCACACCGTGCGTCGGATTGAGGTGTGGTTGATTCATACACGTCACAAATGACTCGTGGATTGTTTTACTAAAGTATCGAAACAATCCGAACGTGTTTGATCGGTTTGGCGTATGTCATTTCTGTTGTTTTCTAAAGTTTATCTCAATTTGAAATTGATATCAGACACTTTTAGCCATACCGGTCACACCGTGCATCGGATTGAGGTGCGGTCAATTCGTACACATCACAAATGACTCGTGGATCGTTGTCCTAAAGTATAAAAGCAATCCGAATGCGTTTGATCGGTTTGGTGTATGTCATTGGTGTTGTTTTCCAAAGTTTATCTCAATTTGAAACTGATATCAAACACTTTTAGCCATACCGGTCACACCGTGCGTCGGATTGAGGTGCGGTCGATTCGTACACGTCAAAAATGACTCGTGGATCGTTTTACTAAAGTATCAAAATAATCCGAATGCAGTTGCTCAGTTTTACGTATGTCATTGTTGTTGTTTTCCAAAGTTTATCTCAATTTGAAACTGATATCAGACACTTTTAGCCATACCGGTCACACCGTGCATCGGATTGAGGTGCGGTTGATTCTTACACGTCACAAATGACTTGTGGATCGTTTTACTAAAGTATCAAAACAATACGAACACGTTTGATCAGTTTGACGTATGTCATTGGTCTTGTTTTCCAAAGTTTATCTCAATTTGAAACTAATATCAGACACTTTTAGCCATACCGGTCACACCGTGCGTCGGATTGAGGTGAGATTGATTTGTACACATCCAAATGACTCATGGATCGTTTTCCTAAATTATAAAAACAATCCGAACGCGTTTGCTCAGTTTGGCGTATGTCTTTGGTGTTGTTTTCCAAAGTTTATCTCAATTTGAAACTGATATCAGACACTTTTAGCCATACCGGTCACACCGTGCGTCGGATTGAGGTGCGGTCGATTTGTACACGTCACAAATGACTCGTGGATCGTTTTACTAAAGTATCAAAACAATCCTAACGCGTTTTCTTGGTTTTCCATATGTCATTGGTGTTGTTTTCCAAAGTTTATGTCATTTTCAAACTAAGTAGTAGGAATTCACTAATCTAAGGATATAAATCATAAGAAAAGGAGATCATAGGTTCTCAATAAGTGTAAAGGGAGATATCAATGACCATATAAAGATAACATAAGTATTAAGAATTCACCTTCATTGTCCTATTTGTTTACATTCTTCCATCTGGTACGATGCCCATTCGTTTCTAAAGACATTTATATCATCTTCTGAATAGAAGTTTTTGTGACAGTCATAGTAGTACTGAAAAAATATAAATACATAAAGGATTAATAATTATTTTAAATAAAGTAGTAACTATTTTCAAAAATACTTCTTCAGGGATGCTAGTTTGTCCATGAAATACGATCTCTTTCATAAATTTACAAACATAATAACCGCAGTCCTTGTCATTTGTTTGTTTCGGACACTGCAGAAACATCGAGAAAAATAAGTAATTTGATTTGATATGTATTTGGATAGTGAAATATAATTATATATACCCAGATACTTCTCTATTTGTATATCTTGTGGGCATTGTCTTCCTTACTCCCTGGATTCATTCCAGCCTTTAGACGATATTCATACACCGCCCTATCATAACAAAATCCTCATTAAAAGATAATATAAATTATATAACTAGATATTTAGTTCTAAAATGTTGGATCTAGTGTATTAAAAATTGACAATCGCCATCATCTGTGGTCGGTTAGTTGGATATCCATGCAGTGAATCCAGAAAATAAATCTTTGGAGTATCCAAATTGACTGCAATGAGCATCCAATGTTCCCTAAAAACACAAAAAGAAATAAGTACTGATTGAAATGAAAATATAACTGATATGACTAAAATGTAGAGTTTTACCCTTGCATCATTGATATTAAAAAGATCCTGTCAGTCGTAATTCTTCTTTGAAACGTTCTGAGCATATTTGACATCAATTCACCCTGAAAATTAGAATCTATTTCTGTTCGTTGTGTAGAAATGGTGTGAGGACTAACGAGTCCAAATTTGTATTCATGGGAAAATCCCTTCAATTGTTTTCCATATATACGCCTGTGAAAAATATGAGATGTATTTATCCATAATTATCAAAGTATATCAGCTTCTGTAAAATCAAATCATGAAAACAAACCTCATGTATACATTTATAACTGAGGCGCCTAGCCAGTCGTATGTGATGATCTCAGAAACAGTGTCTGCACTAATGAAATATATTGTTTCCTCTCCGTACATATCTTTTTCACAAACAATTGTAGGACTCTTTCCGTCTTTCATTTTCGTATCCACATGAGCTTGCAATGATATTAAATATGGATATAGAACGGGCGGGGTGAATGCGCTCTCAGTAGATCGTTTTGATCAGTTGATTGATCCAATGTTGGAGCCGCTCTTTTGTTTTAGCTTCTCCATTTTATGTTTCTGTAATAACATTAATTAGTTCATCCATTTTCTAATTTAATGTTAAAGGTTATGCTTGAAAAATGAACTGGAAATGAATACCTCCTGCTCGACATGTTTTTTTACAAGATTCGACGGCCATGTAACGAATGTTCCAACAGCTTTTTCCACCGTATGAATGTCGTCATCGTCATTTGGCACGGGTATCTCGGTGCTCGGATCATGATCTACGTTAATCGACACTTTGACATGACTGGTTGGAAGTGGTCTGGAGTGTAGAGTGTCATTCTGCATATTGAACACCGTAGCCCTCGCTTCAAGGTGATGGGTGGGAGGTGACAGATATAAATCACAGTCATTTTAACCCTGTAGAATATCATTACATGAAAGGTATCAGGGTCTGTGATTCACATCTCACAAAAACGAATATTATAACATTGATTACCTCGGTTAAGTCAGGTCTTTTAGGGGAATGGCTCGCCTCAAAGCTGGTGAGGGGTGGATCTTCTCGCGGGGGTTGTTCTTGAGTTGTTTGTTCTCTTCGCCTCTCCTCCATCAAACTCGTTAGCATCTTTCCCTGAGTTTGGATTAGTTCTTCAAGGGTAGCTACTCTATCTCTCATTACATGCAATTCTTTAGTTTGTTCATCATCTTGTTTTTTTTCTGAAAATATGTCCGGGGTGACACCCCAAAACCCACACCTCTAACGCGGCCATACTGTTCTGGCTGTTTCAAGGCCGTTGAAAGTATGTCTGCATCCGGTGCGGGTGTTGTTGATTCCTGTGACTATGTAAAAAGAAAATATGAAAAAATAAGTAAGCATCTTTATGTAGTAGTGATTTAAAGCAAAACAAGTTTATATTATGTCATACTTACACATGTTTCCCACACTTTTTGTGTGTTTTCATCTATTAGTTTCCCCTCTTTATTAACAAGAGCCTCCTTCTATAGCACATGGCATGGAATGGAAGTGACTTGAGATTTTGCTTCATCAATCTGCATATAAACAGAAAAACATGGTTACAGTGTTGTTTTATGTCACATAAAATTATTACAGTACTTTTAAAATACATACCAATTGTTTTTGAATTGAAGCGTAACCCAACCTTGCTTTACAGTAGGGGTATGATGGTTTTGCTGCCCGTTCTTTATTTTCAGCAATCAGTTGCTGTTTCATAAATAAAAACCTATCAATCAACATGATGAATACAAGCAATGTTACACAACATGTAACCAAACACAATGTACCTGAAAATTCTGTTCCGCACGACGGTTGCAAAACGCATCCCACGTTCCTTGGGATATCAAGTGTGCATAAAGAGGAGGCGGGTGCGGCTTGATTTTCCCTTAGGCATCTTTCAGATGATGTTTCGTTAAAATTCTACGAAAGCCTCTATGAATCCTTCCTTCTAGTCTAAAAACATATTCTTTGTGAGAAACATCTTCTATAAATGCACTATGCAAGAGATGATGAAGGGTTAGTCAATATTTCAATATTTCATTTTATTTTAATAAATTAAGTAGATGATATCGTAATGTTACCGTAATCTCTTCCCACATTAATGTTTTCAACCCGCTGACAACATGGTGCCATGACTCTACGTCAATCGGCATGCGTTATCAAGTGAAGATTCCAATATTGCTACTAAACATGGCTTTGTTGGGGTTTACATGCTGGCCTAGCTTATTCCATCCCACCTCATATTTGATGCCTTTTGCTCTTGCCTTAAGGATTTTTGCTAAAACTGTCAAACTACAGCGCACCTGTTTTTTTTGTTTCGCTGGGGTTTCATCGCCTACCATTTCCTCAGTTTCTACATCATCATTATGTTTCTCCAAAGCGCTAGCATCGGCACTGACACCAGCTGCAACAGGTTGAGAGACCTGTTGTACGTTAGTAGTGGGACCAGCTGCAACAGGTTGAGAGACCTGTTGTCTCTCAGCAGTGGGACCAGCTGCAATAGGTTGAGATACGTGTTGTGTCTCGGGATTGGGTGCATCAGCAGGTGAAGAAGTCATTATCTGCAGAACTGGTTTAAAATTTAATTTAGATCACATAAAAGCAGAAGCGAACAAATAATAACATAATGTAACACAATCTATATTACAATAAAAATCAATAACCTGATTATTGATCTCCTTTTTTTAAAGGCTGAAGGGATTTGACCCCTCTATCAACTATCCATATCCCTTCATTGTGGTCTCCTCTGACATAAAAAACGTCATCTACATTGGGACCACTGCGAAATGATTGCGAAGTCCCAATGAAAGGGTCATCTTCCGTTGAATTTTCATCTGACCCTTCAGCTGTTTTGGTCGATAACAGAACAATTGACCAGTTTCAGTTTGCGGGATCTGGAACATAAAATACTTTCACTGCCTGTGATGCCATTATAAATTGTTCATCTTTCTCCCCTTCCTTACTGAAATCAACTTTCACGAATCCCAAATCATCTATTTTAACAGCACTCCTGTTATCAACCCACTTGCATTGAAATATCGGAACTTGAAATTCCGTATAATCCAACTCCCATATTTGTTTGATGATTCCAAAGTATGACATATTCACATAAATTGGATTTCTGTCCTTAGCATCGGAAACATGGGTCGCTTCAGCCACAAGTGTAACCCCACTATTCTGCATGGTACTGTCTTCATCATGTTCATTAGTATAAAATGTATAACCATTAACTACATAAGCATTGTAAGATAATGCATACACACTTGGTCCTTCGACTAGCCATCGAAGTCGTTCCGAAATTGACTTTGGATTTTCATCTGACTTCTTAAAAATATGATCTTGAAACCATCCTATAAACTGTCGATTATGTGTATCTGATATCCATTTTTCAGCCTTTGATGGATTCAAATGCCTAAGAATTTCTTTGTGGATTTCAACATATGGGTCAACGTTGAAACTGTTGTGCAAAACATAAAGGTGGGCCTGCTCCCAATCTGTAATATTGATTGTGACAACCTTTCTTCCAGAAATTCCTTCACCCTCAAGCCGCCCAGTGTGACGAGATTTCGGTAAGCCAATGCTTTCCACACCAGACAAGTATTTGGTACAGAATTCAACGGCTTCCTCAACAATATATCGCTCTGCAATACAACCCTCTGGCCGACTTCGATTTTTGACATACCCTTTCAAAATCTTCATATACCGTTCAATGGGGTACATCCATCTGTAATGTACAGGACCACATAGTCAAATCTCTCTCACCAAGTGGACCATCAAATGAACCATCATATCAAAAAATGAAGGCGGGAAGAACATTTCTAATTCACATAATATGACGGAAATTTCTTTTTCCATAGCTGGCAATTTCGCCGGGTCTATAACTTTGCTGCATATAGCTTTGAAGAAGAAACACAGTTTCGTTAATGTATGTCGGACATTCTTGGGAAAAATGCAACGTAGATCAATTGGAATGAGATTTTCCATCAAAACATGACAGTCATGTGATTTCAGACCTTTTAACTTCAAGTCTCTCATTGACACAAGGTTACTGATATTTGACGAATACCCCTCTGGAACCTTTACATCATTCAAGAAGTTTCAAAACTGATATCTCTCCTGCCTGGAAAGAGTGTAAGCAGCAGGAGGAAGAAATGTTCGTTTTTCACCCTTCACTAGTGCCAAATCTTCTCGTATTACCATCTCAACCATGTCTAACCTAGCCTTAATTCCATCTATTTTTTCCAGATGTATTTAGAAAAGTGCCGATAACACTGTCAAATACATTTTTTTCTACATGAAAAACATCAATAAAATGTCTTACATACAGAAAATTCCAGTATTGTAATTCAAAAAAAAATTGATCTCTTTTTTCAACTGATTTTCGTAAGGTTTTTCGAAGCCGGTTTACCAAAAGTAGTGTCCACATTTTTAAATTTCTCAAACAATTGATCGCCTATTAGTGGAGATGGTGTTGTACGTTCTTCTGAACTTCCATCGAATGATGTCTTCCAAGAATGGTACTTATGTCATCGCGGTAGAAATCTGCGATGTCCTAGAAACATGGTTTTCGATGAATGTTTCAACCTAATTTATTGTGTACCTTCTTTGCAAACGGGACAACCTTGAGTTCATTTAATGCTATATCCTGAAAAATTTCCATAAACAGGGAAGTCATTTATCATCCCATACAACATGACTCTCAAAGTGAAATCTTCCTTTCTGTAAGCATCATACAATGTAACACCTGAATCCCACAACCGGTCATGTACTGTGACTGTTGCTTTGAAAACCAAAAGGATTCACTCCATCTGTAGATAACGCAAAATGAAGGTTTCTCGACTCGTTTCCAAATTCAGCATACTAATGATCGATTCTCTTCCACCGAGGAGAGTCTTCTGGGTGACGTAGTATCCCATCTTTAATTCTTGTATCTGCATTCCATGTTAATTGTTCTGCAGTCTCCTCACTTCCATATAGGCGTATAAACCTTGGAATGATTGGAAAGTACCATACAACTTTAGTAGGACTAGATTCATCTTTCTTGTATCGAGAATCACCACACTTTGGGCATTCTTTAAGTGATTTGTGGTCCTTGAGAAACAATATACAGTTATTTGGGCAGGCGCGTATTATTTCAGATATCATACCCATAGAGTGTAGCATTCATTTGGCATCGTATGTTCGGCTTGGGAGCTCATTGTCTTCTGGGAGCATGTCATTCAAGAGGGAAAGTAGTTTCGTAAAACTGTCGTCACTCCACCCATTATCTGCTTTCAAATTATACATCTTCAGTACGGCTGACAATGCTATATATTTAGTGCAACCAGCATATAATGGCGTCTTTACACAACTTTTTAACTTCTCAAACAATTTTGGGCAATCAGGAAGTTCATCTTCGAAGGACCTTGTCATTTTCTCAATACGATCATCATCATCATTCACATCTGTAATCACGTCCTCCATATGGTCATCTTCATTGTTCATGTTTGTAATCATATCAGATGATCCATAAAACACAGTGTCACCCCAGTCACTACTTACATTCGTTGTTTCCCCATGTTTATTCCAACATGTATAACATCGATCTATTCCGTGACAGATCAAGTGTACTTCCAACTCATCTGGACTAATTTGTTTTGAATAACAACAGCGTAAACACAGACAAAGGATTTGAGAAGAGTCACATGCATGATCTTTTGCACACTTGATAAATTCTTTCACGCCTTCTTCATACTCTTTTGTCAACCGATTGGCATTCATCCATTCTTTATTTATATTCATCCTATTTGAAATCCATAGGATGAGTATATTGGTTAGAGGAGAAATGACTTCTCAAACCTTTTCTGGATAACCTAGAACTCCTTCCAAGGAAATAATGTGACCATGAAACAATACTTCTTAAACAAAATATGGGGAATTTATAATATTGTAATAAAGACAAAGCTCTCTAAAAACATCCAAAACAACCTCCAGATTATCGAAGTACTCCTCCTATATATTGTAATACACTAAGAAGTATTCTAAAAAAACGAAAATGGAGGTGTCTAGAAAGTTATTAATGATCTAGTTCATCAGTTCCATGAAATAGATAGAGCATTGATGATCCCGAATGGAATTCATAAATACTTTAAATTTCCATATCGACTTTAAAAATCTATCTTTTGAGCATCCTCTTCCCAAACCCTCAACTGTTGGTACCCTGATCTCTAGAAAATTTTCAAAAACCAATAGAACCTTATAAGATGGTCAAACAAATCATCAATTATAGGAAATATGTAATTATTCATTATTGTCACCTGGCTATGACTATGGTAGACTATTAAAATTAATAGGCTATGATATGACTTCATTGAAAACAGAATTGGAAAACCTCATAGTGACATGATCATATAGATAGAACCATTTCCCTAAAGATCTTCTAGCTGATCTTTTAGCTCCTCTAAATCGTCCAGAGCCTTATGATGTGATGGAATGGAAAATGGGATCTTCCTGTGAAGCAAATAGATAGAAAACGCAGACACTCATTGGGGAGGTTATCCCATGAAGTCCTCTAGAAATGATTTTGTGTACTTTTCCATGACCACTGAAATTTCACATGAAGAACACTTCTCAACAACCCCATGGAAAACCTTGAAAAAATGACATGATTTGAACCATAACATAGAAGCAACTTGTCATACCCTCCATGGTTATAGATCACAATCTCCATAAAAGACATGGAATCTCCTGTTAAGAGTAAGTAACTGAACCCAATCAAGGGTTGTGTGACCACACCCCACCACGAGTAGTATCCCTTTAGTTATGTGATTCTTTATCCATTGTTATTTATATGATCATTTGTATATGTATGAGTAGTATCTCTATCATAAATTGTATTTGTGGTGTTAATGTGTCAAATTTTGGGATATAATGTGCTTTATTTTAATTGATGCGCTTGTTTGGATTTCTTAATATGCCTATTAATTTATCAATGCAACCCAAGTGGGGGATGTTAAATCTAAATTATGTGTCTTTAATAAGATACAATTAATATGACATATTAATTAAATACATCAATTCATTGATTTTTGGGTTACTCTGCATTCATGGTTTAATGCATTGATATTTCATATACCACGTATTAGTGAATATTAAACATTGAATTTTATTTGAATGATACATGATGGATTAAATCATATAATATTTAGTTAATGAAAGGTCATTATATCCTCATTTATAAAATCCTATTTAAACCGTTGCTCTGTCAAGTGGTTTTTGTGTGTGTGACATAATTATGAACAACTTGGTAGAAAGAGATAAGTATGTATTCATTTGTATTTTGAAGTAAAGAAATGTCATTATTCAACATACATAATAGACACATAAAAGATTCATGTTATTGTGTGTACAATTATAATTTTATGACATATTATAATCTTATATCTTGAATCATTGATTAATTAGGGCTAATCCATAATTGCTATTTTCTAACATAAATAATATCCTTTAATATTATTTTATATTTTTGTAAATAAGTATTTAAATGAAAGAATTAATTTATAAAATTAAATTTAAAATCAAGATTTTAAATTAGTATTTAAATGAAATAATTAATTTATAGAGATACTAATCATACATATACAAATGATCATACAATTTATGATAGAGATACTACTCATGAATCTTTTTTTGGAGTGTGTTGTTCTGATCGTGAAGGGTGGAAATTGTGAGAGTTTCGTCTGTTTATGGTTAACGCGATTGAAGGGACCAAAGGTACTAGTTCATGAAGGAAGAGGATCACGAAGGTTCTTATGCGCGGTGGTTGTAAATGCATAGAGGCCGGTCTGTGATGGGTGAGATGGCAAGGGTGTGGTTCACACCGGGATTTCAATGTAGTGGTTTTCTATGGAAGTGATCACATAGGGGCAGGTTCATGCTTGGTTTTTAGTTCGGGCAGTGGAGGTTGTTCGTGTAGGGTCTGGTTTGTGCTGGGTCTTGGTTCGCATAGTGGAGTTTGTTCGCATTGGGGCAGGTTTGCGCTGGGTTTCGGTTCGCACAATGGATCTTTGTTTGCGAGTGGGGAGTTATGTGGGTGTAGGGGTCTCAGTTCGTGCAAGGGAGTTTACCCTGGTTTGCACATGAAAGTGTTGGTCACATTGAGGAGTTTTGTATGCGAAAGGGGTGGGCTTGTTAAGGGTTTTTCTCGTGAAGGATTCGAATGCACGGGGTGGTTTTTGCAGAGGAGATCAGCATTATGTTGGATCACAAAGGGGTTGTCTCATGCAAGTATCGGATCGTGAAGGATTTGTTCGTGAAGGATTTGTATGGATTGAAAATTCTCAAGTAGGGTGAGGCTCGCAAATAATTGGGTCCACGGAAGACGTGGTTTGAGAAGGGATGGCTTGTAATGGGTCTGGTTCACGAAAGATTCCGCTTGTGCTGAGTGTGTCCGCAGTGGGGTGTGAGATTTATGGGTTTGATCATGGAGGGTGGACTCATGGTGGGGTGTGGTCACACAACCCTTGATTGAGAAGGTGGTTGTCGGTGACCGGTGATTCCCTCTCACATCAATACCTTGGGAAACACCTAAAAATAGGTTGGTAGACATAGAACAATAAGAATAAATCTGATATATTTCCTCAAACCCATCTCAAAATTAATAGCCATAAGATAATCATTCATGGGGAGATAAAGAGATACATGAACCAAATGAAAACACCAAAACATAAGAATAACTAAATAAATCTAATGAAGTAGTGGGAAATCATAAAAACAACCCATAGTCAGGATCAAAACATAACCACAATCCCAAACCACCCATGGAAACTGAAGATTCAAAATGAAGAATAGTTGGCCAAAAACTTACCCATTCCAAACATAATTAATTCATGAAAATTCAATTTGAATCACCTTAAGGAGGAGGACCCGGTGGCGGAGGAGAATGAGGTGTCGACAGCGGAGGCACTGGAGGCAGCGCAGATGCAGCGTGGAGGCAGGGCAGAGGCAGCAGAGGCAGCAGAGGAGGAGGAGGAGGAGGAGGAGGCCGCGGTGGAGGAGGACGCAGCGGAGTAGGCAGAGGAGGAGGAGGCGCCGATGGAGGAGGAGGAGGATGAGGCCGCGGACTAGGAGGGGGAGGAGGAACCGCAGGTGGAGGAGGAGGAGGACGAGGCCGCAGTGGAGGAGGAGGAGGAGGAGGAGGAGGCGGCGGACGAAGGAGGATGAGGCGGCAAACGTGGTGGAGGAAGAGGAGGCGGCGATGCAGAGGAGGTCTTTTGTGAGAGCTTGACCGGGTGCAGGGAGGAGGAAGAGGACCCGTGGGTTTTTAACAAATCCGCGTGAGCCTTTATCAGCGATAGTAAAAAGCGCTGATAAAGGGTGTATTTATTAGCGCTAAAATGAAGAGCGCTGATAAATACAACCTTTATCAGCGCTTTTTAGCGCTGATAAATAATCCCTTTATCAGAGCTAAAAAAAGTGCTGATAAAGGGGACAACCTTTATCAGCGCTAAAAAAGCGTTGATAAAGTGTACCCCTTTATCAACGCTTGTTTTAGCGCTGATAAAATGAACCTTTATCAGCGCTTTTGTTAGCGCTCATAAAGGCTCGGCCCTTTATTAGCGCTTTACTGTTAGTGCTGATAAAGGTAGGCGCATGCCTTGCCTAGTTTTGTGGTAGTGAATGGTCATCCACAGTTCTTTCTCAGAGTGACTATTTTAGGAAAAAGGGTGTGGTATATCCACAGTGTTGGAATGGGATTTTTCTTAGTTGGCGAAAAAGGAAACCTAGGAAGCACGAGATAAACTCATTCATAGGAGGGTAAAGCCTATCACTCTTGAGTTGGACAACCACACCCTTATGGTAGTTAATGTTTTGAGTTTTCAATTCCCACTAGTAGTGGCAGAGTACGAGAATTTCCTTTCAAAGGATATTTCTAGGATTACCTCTCCATAGAGAGAGCGACTTCTGTATCATTATACACCCTGAGATGGCACAGATATCAGCATCAGTATATTGGAGGGGATTTTGTATAGCTTTGCAAGTAGGGGGAGTAGGTGGGGTAATTATAAAGGAAGATCTTAGTAATTAACAATTTTCAAAGTTATGTGTGGATTACCAGCACTTTGACCAAGTGTCCATAGAGAATGAGTACCCACTACCAAAGGGTCGATGGGCACATCAATCAATTAAAAGGGGTATCCTTTCACATGGATTGAAAGTTTCTTATAGGTATTTCAGCAGTTGAGATAGGGAAGATGGCTAAAGTTCCTCCAGGACTATTATTTCAAAGTAGTTTATACTCTTGGTAAGGGAAACATAGTAGAGGATGCTCTCAGTAGAAGTCCCAGTTCACAACTTTTGAATGTGGCCTCAGAGCAGTTGTCCTTGATTCAAATATCCTTTCTGGATAGAGAGGAGACATCATTTATACAGTCGATGGTTGTTTCCACTCCACTCTTACAGTGAATTAAGGAGGTGGAACCTAGATATTCTAGCTATGAGGCCCGACGTGCTCAGTTAAACTTAGGACATGCACCCAATGGGTTTTCGATAGGTGGAGAGCATTCCATCCTTTTTCAAAGGGTACATAGTAGTACCCGTGGCATTGTAAGAGGATATTTTTAGGGACTTATATAGATTCCCATTTGAGGTACACCCTAGAGTAGTGAAGTTGTACCAGGATCCCTAACGTCAGTACTAGTGGCCAAGGGATGAAGGAAGCAGTGGATGAGTTCGTTTCATGATGCCTCACTTGTCAGCAAGTGAAGGCTGAGCAATAAGTTCTAGCAAGTTTGACCCAACCCCTTGCAGCACCAGAGTATGAATTCTATGGTATATCAATAGACATCATGATGAGAGTACTAATCACATCCAAGGTCCACGATTCTATATGGGTGATCATTGACCAACTCACCAAGTTAACTCAATTCCCACCCATTCGAGAGAAGAGTTTAGTAGAGGAATTAGGATGCCTCTACATGCAGAAGATTGTTTGACTCCATGGAGTCCCATATACGATTGTCTCAGATAATGATTTATGCATTAAATCACGGTTGTGGAAGGGATTGAAGGGGGATTTTTGGGACTTAGCTGCAGTTGAGAACATCCTTTCACCCCTAGAAGGATGGTTAGATAGAGTGGACCATTTAGACCTTAGAGGACATGCTTCGTGCTTGTGTCCTAGATTTTGGTCATAGTTGAAAGGACCACCTACCACTTGTGGAGTTTACGTACAACAAAAACTACAACTCCACCATTATCATGGCACCATTTGAGGCCTTGTACAAATGACCTTGCATATCACCTCTATACTGGATATACCCAGGGGAGTCGGTACACATGGGTCCAGAGTTGGTATGGGATACCACTTAGAAGGTAAATATTATCGAGGAGTCGATGAAGACTGCACAAGAGCAGACAGAAATCATATGTGTATAGGAGATGGAGGTCCTTAGAATTCGATGAGGGAGACCATGTTTTCCTTTGGGTCTCACCCTAATGGAGATTGTGGAGATTTTTCTGGGGAGATGTGTTATCATCAAGGTTCATAGGACCTTTTTAGATTCTGAGAAGAGTTGGAGAGGTGGTATATCGCCTAGCTCCCCCCACATATGCAATGGGCGAATGATTTTTTTTCACATGTCACAATTAAGGAGGTACATGCATGATCCATTGCACATCATTAACTAGGGAGATATGGACTTTGATGATGGGGTGATTTTTGTGGAATTCCCAATGGAGATAGAGGATCGACATGAGAGGGTACTTCATGGATGGTTGATTCCTTTAGTGCGCGTTTAGTGGTAGCATGAGAATCTCCAAGAGAGCACATGGGAGAGGGAGGCTCAGATTCATGCTTGGTACCCCCATTACATTGTTTAGGATTGTTTTAGCTTACAAGGACATGATTCCCAAAAAGAGGAGAGTAATTTAATGTCTTTAATATTCCATGTAATTTATTATTATTATATGTAATTATAACAAGACCAGTCATAGAGACGGCGAGTAATTCTGTGCCCCAGAGTGCTCGGAATGATCCTTCAAAAAATGTTAATCTTTAAATAGCATGTGTGAGATGTTTTAATGAAAAAGTGTAATAACTCTTAAATGGTTTCCTGGATTAGAAATATGATGGAACCAATTCATTCAGGATGGTATGTTTACCCTAGGTGCGACTAAATTGTAGTCGGCGCATGCCTGTAGTGAGAAAAACCAAAAATGGAATAACCGTAAATAAAATTATTAAATAAAATTATTTTATTTTTTAAATGATTATAACTCCTGGATGGTGACTCATATTGAAAATATGAGACCACTGTTGAGCTCGTGAGGGTATGATTTCTTTAGGCAGATCCTAACATTTGCCGATGCTGGACAACAGTGGAAGTTAGTTTTTAGTTGTACATAATATAATTAGAACTATTATTTTATTGTCAAATCATTATAACTCCTAAAAGGTAACTCAATTTGGAAATCTGAGAGTACATTTGAGATCGTAAGGGCATGTTTCCCTTAGGTGGAGCCTAAACTCGACCGACGCGAGTCGAGGGTGAAAGTTAATTTTTGAACTATTTTTAAGGTTCATTTAAATAAACATGTGAGCGGGTTTTTATAACTTTTAAATCGGTGCTCATAACACCAATATTATGGAAACATTGAACTCAGAATGGTGGGATTCACTTAGAATAGACCTAACCTTGACTGGTGCGGGTCAAGAGAAAAAGTTATTTTTCAGAATTTAAAAAAAGATAAAAGTAAAATAAACTTGTTTTATTTTATTTTTCAGAATTTTCAAATCATTGTAGCTCAATGGTTTTCCAACCAAGAGAAACTGAATACAGTATTTCATGAAATGAAACAATGTAATGACTTCCAAACAAAAACATAACAAAAATGTTGATTCGCGTTTTTTCCTTTAATGGACATGAAGAAAATGAAGGATTGTTGGCACAATCCTGGTTCTGCTTTGAAGCTCTGGTGGGTGACAATGACGAATGGCAACCCACCCGAAAATGGATCATCACCAATGAAGATTGAACAATGGATGTAAATAGAGGATCATAGAACAAATAACTTAGCAACACCATTCATCACCAATGAATGATCCAACACAAATAAGGGTTTATTTATTTTTAGTTTCCCCATTCTTTTCTAAAACAATGAACATGGATCAACCCATGAATATGTTGATTTAAAGATCATGTGTTATTGTGGGAGGGTGTTTACCTTGTGGTTTTTTGTGATGGGATTGATGATTATTTGAAAGAACATTGATTTCAAGCCTCCCCTATTTTCAAACTCCTAACACGGAGGGCGTAGGATGACATGAACAAGGCCCAAGCCCCTCCGCTTGTGTGTTCTTTATGGTCGCATCCTTGAAATGGTGACAAGGTGGATCTGAGGATATGGAATGGATAGCGGAAAACTAAGAGGCCTGAGGGAGTAATAGGATTTGAGATTGGACCATCGAAGCAGACCTGGTGGCCTGCAGAAGGTGCTACCAGTGCGGCACCACCGGCACAGCAGCGGCTGCAAGCGAGAGGTAGCGCCAACCAATACTGTGAGTGGGATGAAGCAGTCGGCCCTCGCCGACCGTGCTTGTCACGACCCGTCCTAGTGGGGCCTGAGCCGCTACTCCCCAAGACCGCCTCCAATAGGCCAGGGGCTGGTGACAAGCACCGAGTAGGCATGCTACTAACATGGGAGGAATTGCCTATAAACATGTACACACACACACACATCTCCAAGCCCACAAAGCTGAAAAGTAAAAACTACTAAAAAGGAAAAGATTCATGCATACACTAAAACCCAACCACAGAGTACGACAGGAAAGTAAAGTGCAAGAAAGTAAAACCATGGGCCAAAAGTATAATCCCAACAAAAAGAGAGTCCGTAACAAAGTCCAACCTTTAAGAAAGGTGCTGGGACTGTAGTCTGTAGCCGTAGGAACACACCTCGGCCTGTCTGATCTCACTGAGTACCGTCCGGTCCGGGTCTTCCTAGAATCCTGTCAAAGGCTCGCTCTTCTGCACAAGACACGACACATGCGGGCAAAGCCCGTGCAGGGGTGAGTATAATAATACCCAGTTGGACACCCCGAAACCACAAAGGAAATACAACAATGGAAAATACCACAAAGGAAAGATACAGTCATCTCTAAATAGTATATGTCTACCGAACATATAACAAGAATATCCAGATATACTCATGCATGATCAATTATCACGAATACCACCACTAAGATCCATCTTGAAGATTCCACTAATTATGTAACAAGGAGAACACACTCCTAAGTCTGAGGAGAGAGAGATACGAAGTACTTGTTCTGGGAGGACACACTCCACAAGTACCTAGAGAACATGATGCTCAGATGAGGATCACAACCAAGCCATGGGGTGATTCCAACAACTCAGTCTAAGCTAATCCGCTAAGCAGAGGATCGACTCCCAGGTAAAGTTGGTCACGTCGATACCAAGAACTCTACCTTGGGTTCCAGGAATGAATAGAGGATCTGGCTCTATGTCTCATAGAGGGGATTCCAACAACTCTATTCAGGAAGCTCTGCTGAAGGGATCATACTCTTGTGTAAAGGAAACAATACCAGAACCTTCAGGGAAAAGTCCAAGGGTACATACCCTATGAAAACTAGTCCAAGTAATAGAAGAAAAGTGGATCAAGTCATTTAAGACAGGTTATACGGCGTGTAGTATGGTTACATGCCGTGTTCCTTGACCCCGGGTACTGCCCATGTAAACGGACCGTGTCATTTGTTCAAGCCGTGTAAAACCAAACTTCACGGCATGTAGAAAAAGTACACGCCATGTTCCTTGACCCCAGGTACAGCCCGTGTAACCGGCCCGTGTCATTCAGCTTGTCGGATAGAAAGAAACTACACGATGTGTAGAAGAGTCACACGCTGTGTTCGAGCACCTAGGGCTCGCTCTATGTACGCTGGCCATGTGCCTGTACACGGTCTCTGTCTGTGTCTGTGTCACCTGCCCGTGTACCAGTACACGAGGTATCCCGTGTATCTGGCCGGGTCTGGCCGGGGAAGGGTATACACACTGTGTCCTTGGCCATGTACCCAACCCGTGTTCATGTCGCCTGCCTGTGTACCAGTATACGGGGTATCCCATGTATCTGGCCGGGTCTAGATGGGGAAGGGTATACACGCCGTGTCCTTGGTTGTGTACCCAGCCCGTGTCTGTGTAATCTTGAAGTACACACCAGGTAATCCCACCGATGAACACAATCTGTGTATCCCATACTACACAGAGTGTAGTCGGAAAATTTACAGAAATTTTGTCTTCTTCCTCACGCTTCGGCCGATCTTCTGGATCACATTTCTTTGGTCTGTTTGCCACGAAACTCAAGATCATGGGTTGCCTCATCGTCGTGATGCCGAATCTGTGGGTTTTGGGACTTCGATCAGCTCCAAAATCCGATTCCGATTACCCGTTCGGAAATCGTTCGAAGAACGATATCTTCCAATCCACTTTGATTCGTCCATCGCCACCACAGTCGCACCTCTGCAGGGTTGTAGCAACGCCAGATCTTCAATTTGGGATCGTTTCATTGCACAACGGGTGTGAAACTATCCTTCGTTCATATCCTTGTGAAGAACGCGTAGAACACAGCGAAGAACACGAGAATTTGGGGTAGAAGAACACAAAAAAAGTGAGAGGGACGAACCTTGATCGATGTTTGCATTGATCTTGGTCCGTCACCATTAAGAGGTTGAACGAAACCAAAACAATTTCAAGAATAAAATCCCCACGATTCCCGCAAAATCCCATACCACAAGAATGATCAATACTCTGGCTAATCTATTCATGGATTAGTCTGCGCTCGTCATGAGAATAAAAGACGAGGTAGAAAATCAAAAGAAAAACATCCTACCTAGATTCCGCGACATTCATCGGCGATGATCCGGTCGCTGCATTGTCGTCGCCACGTTGGGAGGTTTTCTCCAGAGCCTCCAAAACTGCCATGGGTTTTAGGGTTATGAGTTTTGTAACCCTGGACCCTTGTGCTAATATTTAATTTAAAAGGTAAGGGATATATGTTGCAGAAGATTTAAAAAATTTTGCTGCAGAATAAAATATTTTTATTTAAATTTTATTACTCTTACGTCTCAAAAACCGGATCCCACCACTGACCTTCACCGGCCGATGTTAGGCCTCACCTAAGGTAAAATTTCAATTCTGAACGCAACGGTGCCCTCAGATTTTTGATCCGAGCACCCGTTTGGGAGTTATTCAACTTTTTCAAGAAAACCGCACGCGCGTGTTATTTAATTATTAAAAAAAATTAAAACATTTGTTCCGGGTTTACCGGGCCTCGGAATTACATGACGTCTCAGAGCTTGGTCTCGAATTAATTCCCATATAATATTAAAATAATACATGGAAAAATCCAAGACATTATAGTGCTGGAAGAGGTGGAATGCCAGATGTGTGTTGCAGGAGAGGAGGGTCGCTGCCCATCGGTGATGGCGGCTGGTTGGATACGGTGCCAACATGGAACCACATATGAGGATGGGATCGCTCCTGGCAGGTAGTGTGATGATCACGGGGGGCGGCCGACTGATTGGCCGTGTGCACCCCAACAAGACCGGATGGCCACCAGGTCGGGCCAGGCCAACTAACCGGGCCGCTAAAGTGGCTCAACTAAACTTTCGATCCCATCTGCTTTAGTAGACCGGGATGACGGGATAAAGCTGGGCCAAACGGAGGCCTAAGCTAGGAAAAAAACCATCCCGTCAGTGTGGTCTGTGCCAGATAAGTTCGGGTCACTAGGTGATCAAGTATACTGGACCCACGATCAACCTCTACTGGGTCTAGTGTGGCCCAATAGGCTAGTTTGATGGGTTAGATAGATAGTATCGGTTCATGTGGGACCTTGGGTCAGGTTGGTCGGGCCGGTCCAAACCAGTCAGGCTGGTCCGAACCAGTCAGACCAGGCCCAAATGCCACCAACCCGTGTTTACAAAAATGGATTTATCTCCCAGACTGTGCATCTGATTGATGCGCCATATGCGGTGTTGGTACCCACGTGACGGGGTGGTCCTTATGAAATTTTATAAGTAATATTTCATTGAAGTTGACCCAGAGAGGGTTCGTGACTCATCAACGAGACTCTGTGACTTAGATATCAGTGAGACTGCGTGACTTAGCTACCCAGCGAGACTCTGTGACTCAGCTATCAACAAGACTCTATGGCTCACCTACCCAGCAAGACTCCATGAATTAGCTATCAGTGATACATCATGACTCATCTATCCAGCGAGACTCCATAACTCAGCTATCAACGAGACTCTGTGTCTCAGCTACCCAATGAGACTTCGTAACTCAGCTATCAGTGAGACTCCATGACTCATCTACCTAGTGTGGCTTCGTGACTCAGCTATCAGCGAGGCTCTGTGACTCAGCTACCCAGTGAGGCTTCTTGAATCAGCTATTGAATAGGACTAGGTGACCTAGCTAGCCTAAAGGACTCATCAAGGGTGAGTACCTTAGCATTTATTGATGTTCAAAATTCTCAACTGTTGGTTTTTCTATCAACACATTAAGTTATACCTATGTCAAGATCACCGTAGTGACTCTAATCATTGTGAATTATTTTGTGAATTATTTTTTTGATTTGTGTAAGACCAAAGTTGGTTTCGTGGTCTCTAATGAGTATTGTTATGCTCACCCATGCATGGGATTCACCCGCACCTGTCGTGTCTTGTGTATATGACTAAAACAATTGACTGGGAGCTTGGATATCTAGGTCCAGGTGGTGCTCGGAGGTGGATCTAAAGGCACAGTACACTTTAGAAACATCCGAAAGTGATCTACACATACCCTTCTGGTGGGATCCTTGTTAAACGACCTCCAGATATTGTACTTCATTTTACCATACATTCCTTTTCAGTTGGGTTTGTATTCTGGCCACCTTTTCCTTTTAGATGCTCCTTTACTTGTGTGGTTTCTTCCTTGTGTGACATAATTGTTGTTGGTATCCCAGTTTCATCTTTACTTTCTACACTATGGGATGTGTGTGTGTATAGGTTTAATGGAAATGCCTTCCCTTTTTGGGATATGACCTTTTGGTTCTAGTCACCATCCCTTGGTCGGTGGAAGGTGGGCTTGTGGTAGTCACGACATGGGCCCTAGAGGATGGATCTTGACATTTTAGGAGAAATATATTGATCATTTCAGGTCTATGAGAATCCACCATCTATTAAAGTTATAAATTTAACCTCAAGAGGTAGAGTATTAGATTGAAAAGATTGATAAGATCTTTGAATTCATGGATATAGTTGAGAGTATCAAAGTGTAGTGGACAATGTTTAGACATAAGGGTCCAATAAAGTGTTGGTGGGATTATATGGTATTGGTAGATAGTCATGTGGGCTTAGACTGGAAGTGTTTTAATACTATCACATCCCTTTAGTTTTTACAGATTTGTTGAAGATGAAAAATTATATGTAGATTCTCTCTTTGTAGTAGATAGGAAATTCGGTGTTGGCATACACCAATTGGTGTTTTGAGATGGATATTTTTTTACTAGAGCTCATAGATAATGACTAGTTGAACGATCATAAGTATCTACAAGGTTAGTGACTAGATATCAGATTGCAAGTATATATGCTAAATCATTGACTTATGCAGAAATAGTGGACATGGCTATGATGGAAGAGATGAATATGGTGTGAAACGTTAGATATATTTCCCCTTCTCTTCATTATAGTGGATTATTCAATACTGCGCCAGGGAAAAAGAGGGAGTGAAAGGATCTCTGTAGGAGTGGTGGAGCTGGTTCTCGATAGGATACCTCTTCGGTACCTCTGGTTGTAGCTAGTAGTGTGCCTTTAACTTGATGTCAGTGAGGAAAGGTCATAAACACATGAAATTATTGTTCTTAACCTGTAATGATTTGTAATAGTTGTGGATATTATGGTAATATAAAATATTTCTATCATGATATGTATACTCCTCGATATAGTCCAGGATTATTAGCTCAAAAGGCTAATGTGAAAAAATTAGATGATTCAAATACTATAAGGATCCATCTACAAGAATTAGGAGTGAAGAACCTTCACACAGTAGATGAGTTTATAGTATAGGCAGACGTAGGTCTAACAATAGTGAGAGGTAACATCTTTATTGAATCCTCAGTAGTAATTTATTTATTTGATACTAGTTCTTCCCAATCATAAATATCTATCTATTTTTTGGATATAATTAACCTTCCAATGTAACTCATGTCTCTTTTTAGGGAGTTAGAGACACATATTGGGAAGAGTAAAGAGAAGGGGTTTTGGTATCCTTGTTTTTCGTTATCGATAGTTGATGCAAAGTTAGTCTGTGATTTTCTTTTTCTCGATCTGAATTTGTTCAGTGTCATAATTGGGATGGATTGGATTGTTACTCACTTAGCTGAGGCTGATTATTATCATAGGTGTGTATCGTATGTTGTGGTTGATGGGAGCTCATGGGTGTTTTATAGAGTGTGGTATTTGTGGTCTGGTTGGGCAATACCTTGCCACCTAGTGCTTATGAGTTTCTTGTTTGTTTTTTTAGTTGATCCTGATGAAATTTCTTATATTATTATTCTTCCCACCATTTTTCGTGATTTTACCGATGCTTTATGAGAGGATTTCTCTAGGATTACTCCAGAGATGGAGGAAGAGTTTATAATTGAGTTGGTTCAAGTGACATAGCCCGAATGGCCTGAGGGCCTTCTTTTTTATTTTATTATAGATAATCCCCCTTTTAAGGGTTTAAGGAGAACCCGTACATGACCCATATGCCCCAAGTCACAAGGCCCGACATGACCTGTAATACATGACCCAAAGGCCCAGAGGCATACCATGCCCAATACATGACCTGTAGGCCCAACCTACTAGAACTACCCCTCCCCAGCTTATGCATCACTGATTTCCTTTAGATCCCCACCTGCATTGCTGATCGACTAGCATTGCCCCATACAAAGCTTCATAGTGCCTAGTCCCGATGGCGGTTTCCATACCCTCTCATTCTTCCAATCTGGTTAGCTCTTCTTTTGGTGACTACTACTGGTGCTATGATCCTCATCTGGGGCCTGCTCTGTGTGAACTGGGCTACTTCACGGTCTTCAATGGCCTGAAGGCCCTATGGCTCGAAGGCCTTTGATGGCTCGAAGGCCCTGAGACCCGTAGACCCAAACCGATGGCCCGAAATCCCAAATCAGGTGAATAGTCCAGCTGCTACAGTACCGAACAGTGCCTACTATAGTACTACTACAGTACCCCCGAAAATTCGCCTCCACCCAGTTTGAACCTGGGTCTCTTGGATGCCAAGCAGGAGCCCTTACCACTTGGGTACGGGCTCATTGGCTCAAGTGACATAGCCAATATCAATAAATTCTTATCATATGGTACCAAAATAGTTGAAGGATCTCAAGATTTAGTTGGATGACATAATGAAAAAGGTTTTTGTTTTACATAGTGTTTTGCCTTGGATAGCCTCAATTATCTTTTCCAAGAAGGCATATGGTTCACTCTAATTGTGTGTGGACTATCATAAGTTGAACTGGGTAACAGTTAATAAAAAGTATCCTTTTCCATACATGGATGATTTTTTTGATCAGTTAAATGGGGAAAAGTTGTTTTTGAATATTGATCTTTGGTTAGGTTATCATCAATTTAGAGTTTGAAATTTTTATATATCGAATATGGATTTTAGGATAATGTATGTCCATTTTGAGTATCTTGTGATGTCATTTGGTTTGAATATTTCTCAAATAATTTTTATGACTTTGATGAATCATATATTCCATCAGTAT
This sequence comes from Viscum album, assembly GCA_963277665.1. Lineage (NCBI taxonomy): Eukaryota > Viridiplantae > Streptophyta > Magnoliopsida > Santalales > Viscaceae > Viscum > Viscum album. The sequence continues at coordinate 877,126,384 of OY728148.1, read as the reverse complement.
ATCAACACTTTTGTGGTAGTGTTCATCGATGATATTTTGGATTATTCAAGATCTAATAATGAGAATGAGGACCATCTACTTTTTGGTTTTTGGAATCTTGATAAGTCACCGTTTGTATGGAAATATCTAAAACTGAAACTTCTAGATTCAAGAAGTGAAATTATTAGTGAACATTATTTGTTAGCATGGATTATCATTTGATCTAGAGAAGGTAAAGTTTTTTTGTCATGGGAGGATCCATTGAATTCATTTTATATTTAGAGCTTCTTTTGTCTTTCTAAATACTATCAATGGTTAGTCAAGCATTTCTCAATTTCAGTGTTACATTTTACATCTCTTACTAGGAAATGAGTGAAATTCACATGGAATGTAAAATGTTAGTCTCCTTTTGATGATCTGAAAAGAATCCATACATCATCTCAAGTTCTGATATTACCTAAGCCTAGTAATGGGTATATAGATTTATGTGATGATTTTGGTGCTATTTTAGGTTGTGTCCTTATGTAGGATTATCATGTGGTGGATTATGGTTTTTGTCACCTTAGACCACATGAGAACAATTTCCCCTATAATGCTTTAGATATTTTGGTAGTTATACATGCACTTAAGTTTTGGTGGTATTATATTTTTGGGGAACAATTCATAGAATTTTGAAATCATAAGAGTTTAAGAAATATCTTTTCCCCTGAAGACTTGAATCCGAGAATGAGGAAGTGGGTGGAATACCTTTATAAATTAAACTTCAATATCACTTACACCTTTGGGAAGGTAATGTAATTACATACACTATTAGTAGGAAAGTACCATTGCAAGATATTTTTGAATCTAAGGAATAATGGAACCCTATGGGGGGTTTTCCTTAGTTGCATATGGATTCTCATGAAAAGGTTTTAGTCATGGTTTGACCCATGATCAGTTATCTCCATCTCTCTTTGAGTCAATTTTACATATTCTATAACAGGATGATGATTTCAAAGGAATTAAAGAAACCCTATATAGGGGGTGACCATTTTAGGTTAATCTCTCTCTTCAAATGGTACTCTCATTTTTGGGGATTAGGCTATCATACCTGTATCTATAAGTAACAAAGTTTTGTTTCAATTTCATAATTCTTTATGGGACATTCATCTGGGTTATATGAATATTTATTATGACAAGAGACAATGATTCCAGTGGAAGGGTATTAAGAATTAAATTACTGATTATGTATATCACTGTCACACATGTAAATAGATTAAGGAATATAATTTGAAACCTTATGGTTTGCTTCAACCTTATCCTATGCTGGTTTGAAAATGAGATGATGTATCCATGTATTTTTTTATTGGATGGACATGAACTCCCTGGGGGAGAAATGATTTCTAGGTGGTAGTTGAATAGTTAACAAATTCATATCACTTTATCCCAATCAGAGACACAAAAAAATGTAAATATCTATGTAAGATATACATGAAGGAAATTGTGAGGATACATGGGGTTTCTTACACAACTATTTTATATAGGGATCCTAGATTTACTTTGTTGTTATAGTGAAGTATATAAGTGGTGATGAGAACTCAGATCAGATTGAGTAGAACTTATCATCCATAAACATATGGTCATATGGAGCATGTTATTCATGTTTTGGAGGATATGATTTGTGCATGTGTCCTAGATTTTTCTGGATCATAGGATATCATTTTGGCAATGGCTAAGTTTTATTATAATAATAGTTATTAGTCATAAATCAGAATGGCTCATTTTTAGGCTTTGTATGGTCACCTATGTAAATCATATCATTATTGAACAGAGGTGAGTGATTCTTATTTTGAGGGATCGAGTTTGGATCATGATATGTGCTTAAGGACTTAGGATATACATTAGTTTCTGGTTATAGCTCAGAGTCAACAGAGAACTTAAAAAAATGTATGACATAATCCTTTTTAGTTTATGTATGTGACCAGGTTTTCTTGAAAGTTTCTCCTTGGTTGGGTCACCGATGCATTTAAAAATAGTGAAATTTAGCTCTGAGATATGTGGGACTATTTGAGGTCATTGAGAAGATTGGGAAGGTTGCTTATCAGTTTTCATTTCCATCCTAGTTAACATGAATTCATGATGTTTTCCCCATATTTCAGTTCAGGAAATATCATCCTGATACGTCCCACATTCTGAGTTGGGAAGAGGTATAATTAGAGATATATGTGTATGTGTCTAAGCATCCATTTTAAATCGTTGACTCTCATGTGAAAGTCTTGCATTGGAATTCTCTTTGGTTGGTCATATTCTTATGGAAGAACATATCAGATTCTCATTAGACTTGGGATCATGATTCATTTATGAGGTTTCATTGGTATCAAATCTTTATCAAACTTTTTTCATCCACATGAATTCTTGGGGATGGAAAGTCTTACGGTGGGGAGTTTGTAACATCCCATTTACCACTTTCAATTAATTCCCTTCTCTTTACTTGTTTTCCTATTTAAGTGGGAGTTCCTTGGGACTCTCAAGGATAGAGAGAATTTATTGGGGAAAATGACCTAATATTTTGGGATGTATGTTTTTTTTGAATTTATTGAGTTTGGGTATAAATGTGTTAATGGTTTTGGGGGGTTCTTCTTGATTTTGTAGGATTCCCAAGGTTTTTTGGGTTTTCATGTAAGAATCTACATTTTTTAGTCTATAGGAGAAATACACACTGCGTAATGAGATTACATGACAAGAATGTTCTTCAGGTTAGATGTCATGAGTAAGATCTAAAATATGAAGTGAGTACACGCTGTGAAATAATAAAATATGAGTTTTTATTAAAAATGTGATGGGTTTTTTGGTGTTTATAATCCCCATATATTTCACAACATGTAAAGGGATTTCATGCCATATAAAGGTTCCATCAATGCATTTTAGGGCGCCTCTTAGTTTAAATTTCATTTTCTTCATCCACATATCTCTACTACAAAATAGGCCTTTACCAACACTTGAAATGACCATTATTAGTACTAGAAAAGCACTGACTACGTGAGCGACATAAAAATTCCAGGACATTTATCAGTGCTGAAAAATCACTAAAAGGGGTTATTTATCAGTGCTTTTATTGAGCACTATTAAAGGGACCCTTTATCAGTGCTAAAAAAGAACTAATAAAGGCCTTTTATCAGAACTTTCAGAAGCTCTAATAAAGGGCCATACTATAGTGTGCTGTAACAACACACAGTAGCACCAGAAACAGACTAGAAACACACCAAATATAAAAAAACAAGTCCTAATACATAATATAAATGAAATGATATTTACAACCCAAATACCAGAAAAACACTATATTATAGACATTTCAAACATTTGTTTATACAATTACATAAATAAAAATTATTACATACATTAAATAATAATTCTAACTATTAATGTTACCATGATTTACATTGAAATTCTTTGTCGAATTTCCAACACTACATGAGTAGTTTTGAACAAGCTACCACAACTCAAAAAAAATAATCCACCTGAATAATAAATAAATTATTATGAGTAATACTAAAAAGAAACAAATTAAACATAAATATGGAATAATATGTAACGTCCCAAATCTGGAGCCACATAACTGGTGCCCCATACCCAGTTTTCCACATGAACTCAAGTGCGTTTCCCCAAATCCCAGAGGCTGCCAACTAGTAGCGATGGCCTTAGTGAGTATGTGGGGAAACTATGCCCTCATTTGGAAAGTATACAGTGGAAGAATAAACATAAACAATAGCGGAAGCAACAAAATGCATACAAACTAAACTAAAAGTGGAAGCAATGTCTGATATAATAATGATGCAGTATGGTACATATATCAATAGAAAGCATTAAAAAATCATCATGCTGAAATACAACTGAAACCAAAGTACTAAAAATAAACATCAACTCTAGCTACATCGCGAGCCAAAGCCCGCTACCATGCTCTCTATCTCCAACCAGAAATCAAGTACCTGAGGTAGAAGTGCCACAACCCCTATCTACACCAACAACCATATAATCTGTTTGGGCCGAAAAGTAGGACCCAAATAGGGTGTGAGACTAATCCCAGTAGGGAACAAACACAAGATTTGTGCCCAACTGTAAGTGAGTAATATAGAAAAAGTAAAGGAAATAAATACAATAATGAAATAGGAGTACACCAGTAAATAATCCTACCAATTACCATTCACATTCATTTAATTAAACGACCAATGAAAAGTAGAAGGCATTTTATTCCAAGGTAAGAAAGTAACACAACAGGTATCTCAAAAGACTATAGAAACACAAGTAGCACAAAACCCAAGCTTGTTCTTTGGCTTGGTGGACTCATCACAACCAACCATCAAAATTCACACTGACCCTCTGGGTGGCTCAAACTAGTAGGCCCCTAAAGTCTAGTAATCAAACAAGGCACAGACACTTTGGGAAGCTCTCACGTCAATTCCCCTATGGTCTTGCAACGATAGCTACATACTCTATGAGGAAGCACTTATGTCTAATTCCTCCTATGGTCTCGATGCGTGGGTAAACTAAGAACACTCTCAGGAAGTACAAAGTCCTATTCCCATAGGTCTTGTGTACGAAACTAAAACCAACAGACCCTCTAGGGAAGCACTTAATCGTCTATTCCCTCTTTGATCTCCCGCACCAGGTTCTCACAGCCCTGAGCAATCTAGTCGTGCATAATAGATTGTCAGCAGCCCTATGTAAGTTAAAAAACTACTTGGCTAATAGCTACCATGCATAAAAAGCATTTAAATAGTAGGAAAAACATGCAATCAATGATAACAAGTAAACTAACAATTGAAATAGGGTTTTCCTCACAGGCAAACAGTGCCAAACAGTGATAAACAACCAAACAGAGGGAGAAACACCTGTGGGGTGATCCCCAAACATGAAACCAAGCATATATTAGCAACAATTAATCATAAGATAACAAGTAATCTAGGTAAAATAACCAATAGGATCAAAATCCTAAACCCAAGATTCCCGATATAAGGGTATCCGACACTTTTGCAGCCAAAACTCAAAGAACTTCAACGTAGGGCAACAAACCACCTACCTCGATCCTCAAAGATCAATATACTTGACCCTTGTCCCATGAATCAGCCTAGAATGGAGTACATCTGCAAAAACTTCTAAAACGTTCAACCTCAGATAACCTATACGAGAGAAAGAATCAATAAATGAGGCCAAAGAAGAACCATGAACTCACTGCTGTGATTCTTGTGCAATCGACAAAGTTTGATTCGAAAAACTGGTGACAGATCGGTGGCTCGAAGAAGAATCGGCCTCCTCAGATGCTCTGGACAAAATTAGGCAAAGAAGAAGATGTTTATGAGCATTAGGCGTGACCCCAGTCCGATTAATGAAATAAAAAGAAAGTACATGGCGTGTACTTTTAGAGTACACGACGTGTACTAGGTCTTTCCGTACTCTGCCAAAATCGGCTGACACATCATCCCTACACACTGTATGTGTGGCCTGGACATGGACAGAACACGGCTTCGAGCGGTAGAGGAGTACACAGCATGTACTAAAATAGTACACGGCGTGTACTCTGAAAATTTCAAGATTCCTTATTTTTCCTTAAAAAGCCCATAAAAGAGATCTGTACCTGAAATTGAAGCTCCGAGTTCTTACAAACTTCCCACCTTAAAGAAATTCATCCCCGAATTTACCTAACAAGGCGTCTAAGAAGAATCCTCGAACAACTCTGGCCACTGTGATCTCATATTAGCCTCCCTCTCCCATGTCTCGTCCTGTACTCGCCCGTGCTGCCATAGCACCCGTACTAGAGGAACAGACCGGCCACAGAGAACTTTTGTACTACGATCAACAATATTGATAGGATGCTTTTTGAAAGATTCATCCTCCTCCAGCTCAACCTACTTGAGTTGAAAAACATAGGATGGGTCTGAGAAATACCGTCGAAGCTGAGAAACATGAAAGATGTCGTGCATGGCCTGGTACCTCTGAGGTAACTGCAACCTGTAAGCAACCAGCCCGACTCTCTCCAGAACCTCAAATGGCCCGATGTATCTCGGTGAAAACTTTACCTACCTCCTAATCCTCTTATGTCCCAACCTCAGGGTAACGTGCAGGAAAACCTGATCTCCGACCTTGAACTCCAAAGGTCATCTCCGCTGATTAGCATAAGACTTCTGCCGAGACTGTGCAGTAGCCATCCTCTTCCGAGTTAACTCCACCTGTTCCATGGTCTCCTAAACAAGACGAGGTCCCAGCAATGCTACCTCTCCTGCCTCTAGCTAGCATAAAGGTGATCGACATGATCTATAGTACAAAGCCTCGTAAGGTTCCATATGAATAGTCGCCTGAAAACTGTTTTTGTAGGTGAACTCTACAAGAGGGATATGCTTCTCCCAAGTACTGCCAAAGTCTAGAATACAAGCTCAGAGCATATCGTCAAGCACCTGGATTGTACACTCGAACTGTCCATCAGTCTGGGGATGGTATGCTGTACTCAAAAGTACCTGTGTACCCAAATCCCTCTGCAACCCCTGCCAGAAGTGAGAAGTAAAACACGCATCCCTGTCCGAAACAATGGAGTGTGGAACTCCATGCAGACGTACAATCTCTTGGATGTAAAGCCGTCCCAGATCATCAACAATGAAGGTCTCCTTGATCAGCAAGAAGTGTGCAACCTTCATGAGCCTGCCCACTTCAACCCAAACCACATCATTTCCTTGAGGCGATCTTGGTAATCCTGTCACGATGTCCATCGCGACGTCATTCCATTTCCACTCAAGAATGGGTAACTACTGTAAAAGCCCTGCTGGTCGCTGATGCTCTGCCTTCACCTGCTGACAGGTGGAACACCACATAACATAACTATCCACATCCTTCTTCATACCTGGCCACCAATACTGATGTCATAAGTCTCAGTACATTTTGGTGACACCAGGATGAACTGCCCAAGCTAAAGCATGAAACTCCCGCATCAGCTCCCCACGTATGTCCGCTGAAACCCATACACAACCATGAAAACATAGCACCTCATCATCACCCACTTTCCACCCTGAAGTAGGGTCTCCATCTGACACACCCTCTCAAAGGACTAGGCCTTCAGGGTCTGATAGCTGCCTCATTCGAACATGATCTAAAAGAGTAGAGGCAACAACTACAGAAGAAAGAACTGTCTGTCCCTATCTGTCTTGCACCTCCAAATGCATATCAGAGAATAGATCCATAAGATGACACTCACTGTTGGCCTCTTAAACCGCCTGCAACTGAGTCCTCCTACTCAGTGAGTCAGCCACAACATTGCCTTTCCCAGGCGTGTAAGCAAGCTCAATGTCGAAAGACTCTAGGTACTCGACCCACCTCCACTATCTCAGATTCAAGTCACGCTGTGTGAATATATACATGAGGATCTTGTGGTCAGTATATACCACAAAATTCTCTCCCATGAGATAGTGTCTCTAACAATTCAAGGCCTGAACAACGACAGTCAACTCCAGGTCGTGCGTATGATAGTTCTTCTCATGGGGCCTCAACTGCCAAGATCCGTACACAACAACACGATCTTCCTGCATAAGCACTGCTCCAAGACCGATGCCAGATGTATCACAGAAAACTGTATAACTCTTTCCTAGCTCTGGAAGAACTAGAATCAGTGCTGAAGTCAATCTCCCCTTCAGCTCCTGGAAGGCCAAGTTGCAAGCTTCTGACCAGACGTACTTCACACCCTTCTTAGTCAAGCTCATCAATGGTGCTTCTAAGCATGATAAGTCTTGTATAAACCACCTTTAGTAACCAAAAAGTCCCAAGAAACTATGTACCTCGAAGACATTCCTCGGCTGCTCCCAAGTAACTATTGCTCTCACCATCTCTGGGTCTACTGAAATGCCTATCTCTAAGATAACATGACCCAGGAAGTGAATTTCATCCATCCAGAAGTGGAACTTTGAGATCTTAGCATATAACTGATGCTCTCTCAGTGTACTCAATACGATATCAAGATAGGTAGCATGGTCGTGTCGAGTGTGAGAGTAAACCATGATATCTTCGACAAAGACAAAGACGAAAGAGTCCAAGTAAAGATGGAAAACTCTGTTCATTAGTGCCATGAAAATTACTAGTGAATTCATGGGACCGAATGGCATAACCAGATATTCGTACAGACCATACCTTCTTCGGAAAGTTGTGAGAGGTATATCAGATGGTCTGACCCGCAGTTGATGATAGTCAGATCTCAAGTCAATCTTCGAGAATACCCTGGCTCCTCAAAGCTGGTCAAAAAGATCATAAATCCTCGACAATGGATATCGGTTCTTGATCATCAACTGGTTCAGCTTCCGATAGTCCACAAAAATCCATAAGGTACCATCTGCCTTCTTCACAAACAACACAAGAGAACCCCAAGGGGAAATACTGGGTCGGATAAAACCCTTTGCCTGCAACTCCTCCAACCGCTTCTTGAGTTCTTGCAACTTAGGCATAGCCATCCTATAAGGAGGTATGGATACCAGTGCTGCTCCTGGAACAAGCTCAATAGATAAGTCTACCTCATGCTCCTAAGGCAACCCTGAAATGTATTCTAGAAAGATATCTGGAAAATGGTCAACTACCGGAGGAATGTCCATCTGAGAAGTACCTTGATCATCCAGATATAAACTAGAAATATGGGCTGTAACACTGCCAAACCCATGATGCTCTGGTCCAGCTCTGCTTTCCTGGACATCCCATTCTCCCTTGTGAAGAAAAGACCCACCTTCTGGTGATGTGAAACTCACCCTGTGGCGATAACAATTGACAAAGGCCTGAAAAGGAACTAGCATGTCCATTCTGATAATGACATCATAACCCGTCATCTCAAGGACATAAAGATCCCACAATAAGTGACACCCACCAACCTCAAGTGGGCACTCCTTGCACTGACGCACACTAGTAGTTCTATGTACCAAAGGAGTGTCTAGTTCCAACATATCCTTAGAAGTAAGGACAGTTAGTCTAAGGCTCTCCACAGTGTGCACAGAAATAAAGCTATGAGAAGCTCCGGTATCGACAAGTGAAAAAGATAAAACTGAGGCTACTAAGATTGTACCTCGAACTGTGGAAGGTCGAGGATCCTGCTCCCGATGGATCTGATCTACCGCAAATGTCTGGCCAATACCGCGACCCTGTGTAGCAGCCTGATATCCCTGAGTTGATCCTCCCTGAGCATGAACACCACGTCCGAGACCTCTACCCTGGCCTAAATGACCTAAAGAACTCCAGCCCCCAGTCTTCTGTGGAACTGGTAATCCTGATCCTGTATGAGGAGTAGAAACCGATCCTCCTTCACTAGCTGCTGGAAGAAGAACCCTGCAAAAACGCTGTAGATGACCCATCTTGTCCCAAGCTCAGCACTCCACTGTATCTCTCGAGCACTGAGGATTCTTATGACTGCTCTTTCCACACTGATAGCACACCACCTGGTTTCCAGAAGGAATATCCCGTCTTCCAGAAGAATTACCTCACTTCCTCGAGTCACCTCGAGTAGACTCTCAGTGGCGTTTCCTGCTGTCAGTATGTAATGAATCAGTCTTGGATGCTGAACCGTCCTGGTCAACCACTCCAATCTCCCTCAGATTCCATTCGGTGATCAACACCTGGTTGACTATCAGAGTAATAGAAGTCAAATGGAAGACGTTCACCTGCGATCTGATCTTTGGATTGAGGTCTTCCTGAAACTTCCTTGCCAAAAAGAGCACGTCATTTCCCAGAACAGGAGTGAAATGCTGCAACTCAGTGAAATGGGTGGAATAATCCATAATCGAAAGAGTACCCTGCTGCAGATTCATGAACTCTCTAGCTATGTTGGCCCTCAGCTTAGCCGGATAGAAGTAGTCATAGAATGTACGCTGGAATTCATCCCAAGCCATAGTCCGTTGACGCCCTGCCTGCGAGACCATACCCCACCACCTTTTGGAAGAATCTCGAAGCATGTAATTCGCGAGCTTCACCCTTCTGTCTGGGGGTGTCTCCATATGCTCGAAGATGGAAAGCATGGTTTCTAGCCATGACTCTGCATCCTGAGGTCCTCCATCCCCTGTGAAGGTGGGAGGATGCTGCTGCTGGAAGACTCGCATCAGTTATGCCATAGACGGGGCAGGATGATGAGCTCCCTGGAAGGTCTGCATGAACCTCATGAATCCCTCTCTGAACTGAGCATTGACACCAATTTCGGGAATCACTGTCGGTGCCATGTCCAGAATGATTGGCAGAACCACTGGTAGTCCTTGGTCTGCCGTATCAGGCGTACGATCACTGCCTGGTTCCTGACGTGCAATAGGAGGACGTCTTGGTTCCATGGCCCTAAAAGTTCAAAAGCACACCTCATATTTCGTATTAAAAAGTATAGAAAACACAAGATTACAAAATGGGAATAGGAGAGAGAAACACTTAAGTTTTCAAAATACGACTACACGGTGTGTATTTAAACTAAATGGCATGTTTGTTAAAGCCATTTACATGGGTGTGTACTCTGCCACCACTGGTCGTGTGACATTCCAGACTACACAGCGTGTTGTCCCAAAACATGACATGTACTTGAAATCCACTCCCCTGACCGAGTCTCTTTACATGGCTAACCTACACGGTCCTCCTAATTCTAAACTACACCGTGTGTTCACTTAAGGACATGGCGTGTACTAGACAGGTTTCGGTGACTCGTGTAGCGGTTACATGGCTGGCTACATGGATGACCCCTACAGGGCGTGTTTCGAACAAACACGGTGTGTATAAGGATAGATAACACCGACCCGTGTTGTTCGTGACATGGCTGGGTACCCAGAAGAAAACTACAGGGCGTGTTCTTATAACACACGGCATGCACTACACAAGTTTCCCCGACCTGTGTTGTTAGTGACACGGCCGGGTATACAGCGTGTCCCCAAAGACTTTCCACAACCCCGTGTCTCTATTCACATAGTTAGTGACACGGTTTAAAAACTACACGGTGTGTATTAATAAAGCACACACCATGTATTCTGGGTTTTTCCAGGTAGTAGCTCAGAAACTGCACCGAACGCCAAAAATACAAAAAAACAAACATCTATGTGCCAAATTCCGATCCGTGAGGGCCCATACTCCCCGCGAATCAAAGCTTGGAACCATAACAATGCATATATCAAGTAAAACAACATAACAAGTATGTCCTTCATAGCAACTATCACCACAACATGCATAATTTATCACAGAATCTATCAAAATATCATGAAATTCTAATGCACCCTAGATGGAATGGTAGTGCCTATATGATGCATGAGATGGTACACCCTCATATCATCAGGTTGCAACAAAATAGAACCACAATCATATAAACTGTAACATCACAAAACATGTGCATCACCCAACGGTGAAATATAATAAACTTTAACACTTGAAAAAACTGAAAATTGAAATTATGAGGTAATATAGCTTTACCATGTACACAGGTTAATTAATCCCGGGCACAGTTAAGTACCAACTACCCATTTCTTCCTATCCCTATCCATGGTTGCAAAATAGTAAGGCAATAGAAAAGAAGAAAACTCCTCTGATACCACTTTATAATGACCCGAATCTGGATCCACATAATTGGTGCCCCGTACCCGGTTCGTCACATGTCCTCAAGCGCGTTTCCCCAAATTCCAGAGGCTGCCAACTAGCAGCGAGGGCCTTGGTGAGTCTGTGGGGAAACTATGCCCTCATTTGGTAAGTATACATCGGAATAATAAACATAAACAATAGTGGAAGCAGCAAACAGGATACAAACTAAACTAAAAGTAGAAGCAATTTCTGATATAATAATGATTCAATACGGTACATGTATCAATGGAAAGTAGTAAACAAATAAACGTGCTAAAATACAACTCAAACCAAAGTACTAAACGTAAACAACAACTCCAGCAGCATCGTGAGCCAAAGCCCGATCCCATGCTCTCCAGCTCCAACCAGCAATCAAGTACCTGATGCAGAAGAGACACAATCCCTATCTAAACCTGAAACCATATAATCTGTTTGTGCGGAAAAGCAGGACCCAAACAGGGTGTGAGACTAATCCCAGTAGGCAACCACCACAAGATTTGTGCCCAACTATCAGTGAGTAATATAGAAAAAGTAAAGGAAAAAAATACAGTAATGAACTAGGAGTACACCAGTAAATAATACTACCAATTACCATTCACATTCATTTAATTAAACGACCAAGGAAAACTAGCAAGGAATTCTATTCCAAGGTAAGCAAGTAACACAACAGGTATCTCAAAAGGCTACTGAAACACAAGTAGTACAAAAACCAAGCTTGTTCTTTGGCTTGGTGGACTCGTCACAACCAACCATCAAAATTCACATTGACCCTCTGGGTGGTTCAAACTAGCAGACCCCTATAGTAGAGTAATCAAACAAGGTACAGACACTCTGGGAAGCTCTCACGTCAATTCCCCTGTGGTCTTGCAACGATATCTACAGACTCTCTAAGGAAGCACTTACGTCTAATTACTAATGTGGTCTCGATGCGTGGGTAAACTAAGAACACTCTTGGGAAGCACAAAGTCCTATTCCCGTAGGTCCTGCGTATGAAACTAAAACTAACAGACCCTCTAGGGAAGCACTTAATTGTCTATTCCCTCTTTGATCTCTCACAGCAGGTTCTCACAACCCTGAGTAGTCCAGTCGTGCGTAATAGACTATCAGCAGCCCTAAGTATGTTCAACAACTACTTGGATAATAGCTACCATGCATCAAAAGCATTTAAACAGCAGGCAACACATGCAATTAGTGATAACAAGTAAATTAACAATTGTAATAGGGTTTTCCTCACAGGAAAACGATGCCAAACGACAATAAACAACCAAATAGAGGGAGAAACACCCATGGGGTGATCCCCAAACATGAAACCAAGCATATATTAGCAACAAATAATCATAAGATAACAAGATATATAGGGAAAAAAACCAATAGGATCAAAATCGTAAACCCAGGATACCCGATACATGGGATCCAACAATTTTGCAACCAAAACTCAAAGAACTTCAACATAGGGAAACAAACCACCTTCCTCGATCCTCGAAGATCGATATACTTGAACCTTGGCCCATGAATAATCCTAGAATGGAGTAGATCTTCAAAAACGTCAAAACATTCAACCTCAGATAAAACATATGAGAGAAAGAATCAGGAAATGAGGCCAAAGAAAAACCAAGAACTCACCGCTGTGATTCTTCTACAATCAACAGAGTTCGATTCGGACAACCGGTGACGGATCGGTGGCTCAGAGAAGAATCGGCCTCCTCAGACGCTCTGGATGGAATTAGGCGGAGAATAATACGTTTATGAGCATTAGGCGCGACCCGGTCCGATTAATGAAATAAAAAGAAAGTACATGGCGTGTACTTTTAGAGTACACGATGTGTACTAAGTCTTTCCATACTCCTCCAAAATCGGCCGCCACATCATCCCTACACACCGTGTGTGTGGCCCGGACACGGCCAACACACGGCCATCACACAGCTTCAAGCGACAGAGGAGTACACAAAGTGTACTCAAAAAGTACACGATGTGTACCCTGAAAATTTACAGATTTATTTTTTCCTTAAAAATCCCATAAAAGAGATCCGTACCTGAAACCGAAGCTCCGGGTTATTACATAATACATTAATTATATGGACATTAATTTTACTAAAAAAATATCTATATTACCTATGTGATTGAGATGTGGAGGTAACATTAAGAAAAGTGTTAAATGTCAACACTATAGGAGTGAAAGGTTTTGTGGGAGAAGAAGTCTCTAGATGTTTTGGTGTAGAAAGGGTTGAAAGATAGATAGATCACCCCAAATTGAAAAAAATAATCCACTTGTATAAGGGAAAAATTATTATTTCATTAATATTAAAAATGAAAAAAATTAATCATACATATGAAACAATAAATTAATTCTATAGACAATGATTTTACTATGCAATAGTCAAAATTAACTATGTAATTGAGCAGAGGCAACATGAATTATCTTTCTGAAAAGGTAGTGGAGGTAACTTGAATGAAAGTGATAAATTCAACACTATAGGGGTGAGATGGGTTTAAGAGGGAAGGAGCACGGAAGTTGGACCAAACACCCCAACTAAAACAAAAGAATCCACCTGTATAAGAAAACAATTATCTTGTGAGTAATACTAAATATAAATAAAGTAATCATAAATAAGAAATAATATATTAATTCTATGGACAATCATTATATATTTTTTTGGTAAAATAGACAAATAATAATGAAACATTACCTTTTAATCTATCCAAAGGGTTTCCTTCATTATAGGTTATTCTACTGAGGGACTGGTAAAATCATCATGTCTATAAGAAATTTTCTATATGAGTAGTCAAACATTTAATTTAGATTATGTTTATTCTATAGAGAACATATAATATTACGAGGAAAATCATAATATATTAGAAAACCCTTTTAACTTCTCATTGAACTCTATTTTTTTTAAAGGTTTCAAGGATTTTGTTCCTCTTTAAACAATCCAAATCCCCTCTTTGTGGTCCCCTCTAACGTACAAGACATTATCTATATTGGGACTGGCATGAACTGATTCTGATGTCCCAATGAAAGAATCATCCTCAATTGAATTTTCATCTAAATCAACATTTGTTTTAGTCTTCAGTAGGACAATCAACCAATTCTTATCTGTTAGATTAGAGACATAAATACTTTTACTGCTTGTGAAGCTATTATGAATGACTCATCTTTTTCCCCTTCTATAATAAAATTCACTGTCACAAATCCCATTTCATCAAATTTCACTCCATTGATATTGTCAACCAATTTTCAATGAAAAAGAGAAACATGAAATTTTTTATTATAAAACTCATATATATATATATATATATTTGATAATGTCAAAATATGACATATTTTTAGAAATTAGATTTCGACCTTTAGAACCAGATATGTGATTTTCTTTTTCCACAAGCATAACACAATTTTTTTTTCATTATACTGAAGTCGTCATGTTATTTGGTATAGAACATATAACCATTGATTATAAAACCAGTGAAAGATATAACATTGGTATTTATTCCTCTTGATATCCATTGAATTTTTTCAGTAATTGAATTTGGATTTTGAGATTACTTATTTTAAATACGATCTATGAACCTTCAAATACACAATTGATTATGTGTATTTGATATCCATCATTTATCCCTTAATGGATTCAAATTTCTAAGAATCTATTTGCGGCATTCAATTTATGGACCAAAATCTTAAATATTATGTAATATGTAAAGAATTTTTTTGCTCCCACTCTATCAGGGTAATTGTAACAACATCTCTTTTAGAAATCCTTTCGCCGCAAGGCATTCACTGTGATGAGACTTTCGAAGATCGACGTTTTCAACATCTGATAGGTAATCTGTATAGAATTCAATAAGTTCTTGAATAATATATTGTCCTGCAATACAAACTTTTGGTAGACTATGATTCTTGAAAACCCATTTCAAAATCTTCATATACCGTTAAATGGGGGTACCTCCATCTATAATGGATAATACCACATATTTGAACCTCTGTAAACTAGTGACCAATCATATGGACCATTATATCAAAGAATGATGGTGGAAAAAAACATCTCTAATTCACATAATATAACTTCAATATCCTTATTCATGATGGGAAAATTCATCAGGTTTATAACCTTACATCATATGGCTTTGAAAAAGATTTAGTCTAGTTAATGTATGTCATAGATTTTGAGTCATAATGCAATGAAAAGAAACATGAATCAAGTATTTCATCAAGACATGACAATCGTTTGATTTTAGTCCTTGAAAATTCAAAATTTTCATTGATAATACATTCTTAACATTTGATGAATACCCCTATAAAACTTTTACGCTAGCGAGGAAAAGGGAAAATTGAAAATTTTTCTATCTGGATAGAGTGTAAGATACTATAGGAAGAAAAGTCCACCATTTACCCTTCTCTAATACTAACACTTCCCTTATCCCAATTTCAGTCAAGTCCAACCAAGCCTTGTTTCCATCTTTCATTTTTTCAGGAACATTTATTAACATTCCAATAAAACTATCAAATACATTTTTTCTAAATTAATGACATCAAAAAAATGTTTGACAAAGAAAAAATCCCAATACGGTAATTCAAATAAAATTGATATATTCTTCTAACCAGATTTTGTAAGGTTTTTTAAAAATGGTTTACTTAAAACAATGTCAATCTTTTTCACTTTTTTATAAAGTTGATCACCTATTGCTGGATATGGTGATGTATCTTCTTTGATATTACCATCAAAATCATTCAACCATGATTGGTATTTATGCCATCGAGGTAAAAATTTATGATTTTCTAAAAACACAATCTTTGAGGAATGTTTCAACCAAATCGAGTATGTGCATTTTTTACAAATGGGACACCCTAACATTCATTTAATGTTATAGCCTGATAAATATCCAAAAGCAGGGAATTCATTTATCTTTTTATAAAACATGGTACACAATGTGAATTATTCACTTTTATAATCATTATACATTGTAACAGCTTCATCCCACATCAATTTTAGATCTTCAATGAATGGAGCCAAATAGACATCAATATCATTACCGAATTTCTTTGGTATAGATATAAGAAAAGAAGAAAATAATGTATTTATGTTTCATGAATAACCATGATAGAAATTTATAATTTACCAACATGATGGGCCATGTAATTTGAGAAATACATTGTACACCAAAAGGATTTATTCTATCTATGGATAATACATGATGAAAGTTTCTCAGCTCATCTACAAACTCAGAAAACTTATAATCAATTTTATTCCACTAAAGAGAATATGTTGGATTAATTAGGTTCCAATATTTAATTCTTATATCTACATTCTATGTTCATTTTATTATGGTTTCTTGACATACATATAGTCTTCTAAACCATGGAATAATAAGAAAGTATCATACCGATTTTGAAGGACTTGATTCATTTTTCATTTATCGATCTGAATCACACTGAGGGAATTTTTTGAGTGATTCATAGTCCTTGAGAAACAATATGTAATAATTTGGACAAGAATTTATTTTTTATAGATCATTCCCATTTAACGTAACATTCTTTTAGCATCATATATTTGGCATGGTAGTTCATTTTATTCTGGTAGATTTTTTTAAGACCAAGTAGTTCTGAAAAGCTGGTGTCACTCCATCAGCTGCTAGCTTTCAAATTATATAACTTCAATATAGCTGACAATGTTGTGTATTTAGTACAACTAGTATATAATGGTTTATTGGAATAACTATTTAACTCCTAAAACAACTTTGTACTATCAAGAAGGTCATCTCCATTTGCTATTGTAATTTCTTCCAAGTAATCTCCATAATCTTTTACAAAGGTATTAATATCAATTGATTCATAAATAGTAGTATCATCTCAATTGACGACGACATTTAGTTTTTCCTCATGTTTAGTCAAAAATTTATAACTTTGATATATTCCATAACAAATCAAATGTTCTTACAACTCTTTCAGAATAATTGTCTTGAATAACCACAATGTAAACATAGAAAGAGGATTTTAGAAGGATTTTCTGCATGCTCTTTTGAAAACATGATGAACTCATTAAGTTCATCTTCATAATTATTTGTCAGAAGATTATTGTGCATCCATTTTTTGGTTCATATTCATCCTATTGGGTTCATGAAAGATTAATTTTATACAATATATAAAAAATACACATAATATATTCATTATCAAAAGTTATTGTTATAGACAATTATAATAAGGGAAACATGGATCATTTCTACTAGAATATTTGAGTTCTTAGATATACAAAATCCAACAACAAGGGTTGATGGAATTTAAAAAAATAGATGGATATAAAGACAAATAATAAATGATATTATCACTAAAATTTATAGGTGTAAACTAGAATATGGAGAGTGTAATGAACCTAGCCTAAATTACCCAAACAACACCAGGCCAGAACTTCTTATGACCTCTAATGCACCTCAGAGTCATTAAAGGATGGTTTAAACTTTGGGTGAAGAAACCCATAAATGGGAGGTTACCCACCATGAAATAGAAATAATTACTACCAGAGGTCGAGAAAAATTCTAGAATGACCCTTGGGGTCAATAAAGATGCTGACCCAAAATCATCATTGCTTGATATAGGCTTACCTATTAGAAAAAAACTATGGAAATAAATGATGAAATAGCTATATAGACACACATACATGTCATTATAGTATAAAAACTCACCTATAGTCTATAATAAATATCAACTAGATAAAAACTACATATTGAAACATAAAATGAACTATAAAGGAACCATAATGATTAAAAAAGTGAAGGCATGATGTGATACAACCTCAAGTGCTTAACAGGGGATGAACCTTTTGAATCTTTTCTATAAGAAAACTAAGGAACATAGGGAAATATAAGAGGAAATAGAACCTATGATACATATAAAAAATAGAGGAACATACATCAATCCACTAACTTGGTTCCTAAAAAATAGCATATGAAGTTTCATGTCCTTTGAGGTGTCCATGAAAGGTGTCAATATATATATATAATCATTAGGGAACAACCAATTTAACTCAAATCAGTAGTCAATGAACAAGAATATACATGAAAATTTCCCCCCGTTCTAGGATGGGGTGGTAAGGGTGAGGAGGGGTTTGGGGCATGGTCACAAGGTCAAGTCTCTGAGCTATTGGTAGTCAATACAAACAACGGACCACAAATTGTTACCTAAAAAATAGATCAAAAAGAAATTGTAAACAAAGGATCATAAAAAAATCATAGTAGAAGAAATAAAAAATGAAACAAAAAATACACCAAGAAAATAAGAACACCTACCTTGATAGGATAATAAAATCCAAAAACTTGTTTGGAAACCCTAATTGTAATTGAACACCAGAGATCAGACGAGATGTTGGAGCAACTACAGGCCGTCGAGTGGTGTGATTCGACTTCGATTCACCAAGGAGGAGCACTGACATTGGGTGGATACCACAGAAAGCTTCTCTATTGTGATGAGTTCGTAAATGGTTTGGGTTTTTAAATTAGATCAGGGAACTTTTATCAGTGCTTACAAATAAGTGCTGATAAAGAGCTCTTTTATCAATGCTTATTACTTAAGCACTAACAATGATGGGTCTTTATCAACACTAATAAAGCGCTGATAAAGATTATTTTGTCAGCCCTTTTTACTAAAGCGATGATAAAGGATTTATAATTATAATTATAAATAAAAAATTATAAATATTTATATATAATTAATAAATATAGATAATAATAAATATAGCACATATATTCCTTTATAAAATATATTTATTATAATTTTATAATTATTTATTTATAATATTATAAATATTTTTTAAAAATAATATTTATATCATTATACATATTTATATAATTATACATATATATATTTAATAAATAAATATAAATATAAATAGAGTAAATATATTCATTATTTAAGTTAATTTATTATAAATTTAATAATTATTTAAATATATATATAATTATTATTTTTTAAATTATATAAATATTTTTTTGATTTATAATTACAAATATATAAATCTATAAATATATAAATTTACATTTATAAATATATTTATTTATAAATATTATTTTACAAATATTTTTTTAACATTATTTTTTAGTATTTAATTTTAAGTGCATACATATATGTTAAAAATGAGTGAAATTGAATAAATTAAAAATAAGTACACTTTAAAAATATTGAAGAAATGGATATGTTATGTGTGTGTACATTGGAATATATAAAATTTCATCAATTACATATATGTGAAATCAATATAACACACATTTGATCTATATTAAATTGAAAAATCAAATGACATTCAATTATATGCCGAGTACTATTAAATTACTCAATATTTTTATTTTATATTAATTTTTAATTACAAACCACTATTCAAAAAATATATGACTATTTAATGTAAAGAGAATAAATATTTTGAAATATATAAATAATATTTATATACATATTATATATATATATATTTAATATATACAATTTAATAACATTAATTATCATAATTATCTAATTAATAAAATGTTTAATATTTATTAATTTATAATCAATCTATTCATTTTTATCAATAATTATTTAATTAATAAAATTTTTATTTTTTTTAACATACACATTTTTTATTTATTTAATTATTTAATTTTATTTATTCGGACCTTTATCAATGCTAAAAAAGCACAGATGAAATAAATGATTATCATTGCTAAAAAAAGTACTGATAATCGGTACCCTTAATGAGTGCTAAAAATAAAGCGCTGATAAAGGATACCCCTTATTAGAGCTAAAAATAAAGCACTGATAAAGGAAACCCTTTATCAGTGCTAAAAATAAAGCGCTGATAAAGGTTCCCTTTATCAGGGATAATAAAAGTGCTGATAAAAGGTTAAATTTATCAGGTTTTTCTTTAGCGCTAATAAATATTCCATTTATCAGTGTTTTTTGTGCTGATAAATACCAACACTTAAAGGACTTTTTTATAGTAGTGTCTCCTTTAGCTCTCAACCTAGAAGGATTCTCCCAAAATTTTGGTAGTCTCCATCCAGTCTGGAGTTATTTGTTCTACAATTAATCAACATTGACATTGGATCTCATTTTACATGTTTTGTTGTGTGGTCTGGTTCTGAGGGTTTTTATTTCATTGGTTGTGGTGAGGTAGGTTAGTGTTCTCGATGTATGTGTCAATTCATCCTCTCTTCAAATCATTTCCCTAAATTAAATCAATTTTAAGATGTATAGTTTGATTCTAGAACGTTCTTTTTTGTTTTTGAATTTTTTTATGGTGGGTTCCACTACGGGCATGTGTGACCCCATGTTTTGAGGTAGGGTTCTGTCTCTTGATAGTGTTGGTGAACTGAATTGTTATTATTTTGATAAATTGTTTTATTGAATGAAATGGAGGGATACAAATGATTTTATTTGTGTGACTGGAAATGGGTTTCTGATTAAATATGTTGGTCCCCTAGTTTTAGTAAATGAAATAGTTTTCAAATCATTATGAAATGGTATTTTGAAATGGGTTTAGAAGCATGAAATGATGAAATGGTTTGATGAATTGATTTGAAAAATAGAGCACATGGGAATCCTAGGGTACTTAGGTGGATGGTATAGTTATAGGTATTGTCCACTAGCAGGGGATTTTCTCATGGGGCTTATCAATGCTCCCTAGGACCATTGTTCAAGGGACTTATTAAACCTGTTGGGAGTTCAACATGATGGGGTTTTTCTCTACTCTCTAGACTCAATTCATACATATACTTTTTTAATACATATAATATTTTATAAATTAGGTTTTAGTTTCCTAACTATTCTGACCTAGTGTTATCCCTTGTGTGATGCCACATGTGCTGCTTATTGGCCTATTTTGGCTTATTCTTTTAGTTTGCACTATTTTTTGTACTACCATAGACTTGATATGATGAATTATGCTTTATTAGTTTTGTTTTGAGTTGATATATCGATTGATAATAAAAATATGGACTGATTTGAAACTAATTTACATTCTTTTTTTAGAAATCTAGAAAAAGGTTAAATTAAATTTTGTTTCCATGCTTTTGATATAAGAAATTGTTAAATAGTTGTCATGCATTGTTTTCTTTAAATTCGAGAATGTGTGGATTATTTTTTAGAAGATAGATTTGGATCATCTAGGTGAGACCCTACTAATCCTATTATCTCACACCATGAGTACCTCTTTAGTGGTGAGTATACTTGGTTATGTCTTTCAATACAAGTAAAGGAAAGGCACCACAGTTTGGCAAAACAATATTTGCTAGATGTGTTGGGTATCTGGTGGCGAGACAGTGGGAATTTTCTCATGATATCAAATATATTAGTTTTTTTCACTACTTTGGTAGTCATTTGTGGTTTGTAATTTTACTTGGAGATTTTTTTTTTCTATTGATTTGTTTGGTTTCCACTATTTAGTTTCAGTTATTACATATATCTATATTTTATTGTTGTCTTTGTTATATATATGTGCCTTGTGGTTTTTTCAGGTTGGGTGAATTATTCCCTCTATTTTTTGATGCCCAAGTGATAGTCACCAATCCATGGGGATCAAGAATTCTCTTTGGGTACGTGCTGGCTCAGGTCGGGTACTAGGTTAAGAGGGTATCCATGTCAGGTTCATAACACTTTGTAACCAATCTTAAGCACTATTTTTTGGACATTTATACCTGATGTGGTGTGGTAGTACAAAAAAAACTTTTTTTGAGGGTCTTTTCACCATGTACCCCTATAATACATGTCATGTACTTTCTCACCCATAATGAGTTTTCATATCTCCGGGCACGAGACTCAGATTTGGGTGCCTGTGTAGTCCATCATAATATTTTTTTTTGTATAAAACATGATGGTATAACTATCTTTAAAATAATAATTAGGACATGTGGTGGTACATACAATTATCCTCTTTTACTTTATAGAGATATTGTTTGGGAATTCTTATTGTAACACCATCATATTTTGTAAAATATTTTTATCAAAATAATTCAATTTTTTATATTCTTTATTTCAAAAAACACTGAATATATATTTTGTTATAAGGAAACACTATGTTTGGTTTAAACTATATGAAAAACGTATATTACCTTTCACTAAATAAAACACTATGTTTGGCTTGTGTTACACACAATATCGAGCCCCTTCGATAGCTTGTGTTACACACAAGACAAAGTTTTACCGAACTAAAATATTCTATTAATAATATTATTATAATATTATTATAATTATCTACAAGATGTTAGAATGGAAGATATGAATGAGAACAAAAAACAATGAAACTATGATTTACACATGTATATAAAATTAATACTTTGGTTATCAATTAGTTATAAATGAAATTAAGAACTATTTGAGAATAAATAAATTCATTTTCTAAGAAAACAATTTTTCTACATAGAAACACTATTTTATCTAAATAAAAAAAAACAAAACTTTTTTGATGAATTTTTTAATTAAAATTTATATAATAATATTCAATAAATATGTTTTATACTCATACAATATATTTTATAGGCATAAGATAAGAATAAATCCAATTTTATGAATAAAAAGAGGTATTTTTCTAAAAGACAATTCTATCACCTTTTAATAGAGAAAATATTTTAAATCCAATTTTGACACTTTGATAATGTTTATTTGAAAAAATAAACCTAATTTTTAAAATAGTAATATCAAAAATTACTTTTGGTGAATTTTTGGTATTTTTTTGAGATGTTTCATTTTTTGATGAATATTGAAAAACACTGAATTTTAATTCAAAACTATTTTTTTTCTAATTTATTTATATAGTAATTTTTTTAAATTAGTTTTTAAAGTATAATTAGACTAATTATATATCAATTAATTCAATTTAGTCTATTTTAATCTATTTAACATTGAAATTGGATATAAAAACATTTCAAACTTTTGGACTTTTTTCACTTTAAAACCCCGTCATATCATCCTATCTGCAAGATTAGTTTTAATTTAATTTATGCCATTTATGTGTTGTGAATTTGGAAAAATTGATTCCATATTTTAAATAATAATACTTTATAAGTTATAACAATGTCAAAATAATTTTTTACCAAAAATATTAATGAAGGTAATTAAAACTAATTACAGTGATTATGGTAAAAAATAAGCTTAATTAATAACTAAACTTAGAAAATAAGATTTAAATATGAACCCAAAAATGTAAAAAATATATTTAATGGACTTAGTCAGACCATTAAACCTATAATTATCTATAATGGTCTATTTTTAACCCTTGGGGTACAAGTAAAATGTGGAGAACAAACAATTCTTTTCAAGAATACCCAATGTGTCCTTTTCCCATCTTTTAAAAGGCCTCCTCACCTCCCCCTCTCTTAAAAATTCTTAATACCATTTATATTGGAAAAAAATTCCCACATATCCTACTAAATTACATCAATTCAAAATATAATCCTACTTTTTGGAAGAAATAAAACCAAGGAATCCTTTTTTTTAAACCAAAAGGAGTTCCCTAAAGAAGAGCTGACATCCCTCCACAAGCCCTTTTGTTTTATTATATTTATCCACCCCTAAAATATTATTATTACATGATTATATAATAAAATAATTATCATTAATATTATTATATGTTTTTATACTATGTTTTCTATCTACAACTACACCCACTTCATAAAATGGGTAACAAACTTACTGTTCTTGTGTACGGTGAACTACTACCTCATGAAACGATGTTGTTCATTTTTACTTTACCACCTCTAATGGTGGAGAATTATGATAGAAACTCTATTTTTATATTATATAAATGATGTTTATTATTTATTTATTAATATGAAATTATTATATAACACATACCTTCATTATTTTTATTTTTTGTAACTATGATACCTTTGTTTTTGGACGTGTGAACTGCAACCTCCTCAAAGAATTGTGATTATTTCACACTCTACATGGAATGTAATAAGGATTAGTTTATTAAACTTATATGATATATAATTTCACACTATATATTGTGATATTTTTGAATACATTGAGAGGTCATCAGTTATATGTTAGCTCACAAAGTGACACTTTTGGATGGATCAGATTCAATTCCTAGGTCATGTCGTCTTAAAGATTGAAATATTAGTAGTACCAGATAAGGTGAGAGTGGTAGATACAAGGGAGAATACCAAGAATGAATTTGAGGTTAAGATTTTATTAGGGATGGATGGTTAATATAGTAATTTCACACAGTAATTCTCACACTTGGTAGTTTTGTTAATGGGCTTGGCTAAGAAGGGTGTGAAGTATGTATGGATAGATTCCTATGAGACAACCATTAAAAATTTGAAAGTGATATTGAATTTAGTGTCAATAATGATTTTTCCAAAGTTAGGATGGAGTTAAAATGTGTACTATGATGCCTTAGGTATCGGGCTGAGAGCTGTTCTTATGTAGGGGGATCGAGTCATTACATTTGGGTATCAGTAGCTGAGGCCACACAAGAGGAATTACCTCAAACATGATCTTGAGTTAGATGTGGTTGTTCATGAATTGTGATGTTGAATACATTTCTTATTGGGAGAGATTTGTTTTTTGTTTATACAGACCAGAAAAGCCTCAAGTACATATTTACATAGTGTGGTCTGAGCTCGAGACAACGAAGGTGGGTTGATTATCTTTAGTATTTTGATTTCGATATTGACTATATTCCTGGTAAAGGAAATGTAGTGGATGATGTACTGATTATGGAGACACAGATATAGGTAGTGTATTAGGCTAGAAGTGAGTGGTATCTTATGGCGTTGTTTTCCAAAATTCCCTTAGAGGTGTCAGATAGTCAAACACAGAAATTTCTATCATCTTTAGATATTACCTCTACCCTTATAAATAGAGTGAGGATGAGGCAAATATTGGACTTTGTAGGATGAGTTCTACAAGAGTGTGTGGCAGGTCAGGACCATCCTCTTTGATGGACCGTAAGTGAGGATGAGGTCCTATGGGTACATAGTTGCATGTGGGTTTCTCCAGACATGCACGGTGAAATGTTGCTGGATTTTCATGCTTCACCTTAAGAAGTTCATCCTAATGTAACCAAGTTGTATCAGAATTTACATCATCCGTATTGGTGGATAGACATGAAAATAGATGTATCTAGTTTTGTTATGATATGTTCCACCTAGCATCAGGTGAAGGAAGAACACTAGTGACTAGCTAGACTTTTATAGAATCTACCCATTCCCATGTGGAAATGTAATGACATCGTGATGGATTTCATGCCCAGTTTACTGAGATCGTCTCGAGGTAAGGATGTTTTATGGGTTGTTTTGATAGTCTCAAGAAGGTTTCTAATTTTTTTGATCAAATAAACCTTAAATATTGATTAGATAAGAAATTTTTACATCTGTGAGATTGTACAAGTACATGGGGTCTTGCATTATATCATTTCAGATAGGTATTCTTGGATTACTTATCATTTTTGGAAAGGGATATAGAGGGTTTTGGGTATACAGGTGCTTATAAGCATGACATACCACCCCAGAAATATAGCCAGTCAGATCACATGATCCAGTTGCTTGAGGACATTCTTTGAGAATACGTCCTAGATTTCAGGGGATCTTGGGAGAGGCATATACTCCTATTTGATTTTTCCTACAACAGTAGATTTCAGGTGACTATTCATATAGTTACATATGAGGATTTGTATAGAAGGACATGCTAATCACCCCTATGTTTTCTGGTGGTAGGATAGGCAGCTATGTTGGGACCTCATCTTGTCCAAGATACCATTGAAAAGATGCAGTGGAATAAAAAGTGGATGGAAATTGTACAGTCACTTTAGAAATCTCACTATGATCACTGCAGATGACATCTAGAGTTTGAGGTTAGGGATCAGGTTTTTCTACGTGTTTCACCAAGGATGGGATACCAGAGGATCAGGAGATAACATAATCTTTCACCTAG
Organism: Viscum album; assembly: GCA_963277665.1. Classification (NCBI taxonomy): domain Eukaryota; kingdom Viridiplantae; phylum Streptophyta; class Magnoliopsida; order Santalales; family Viscaceae; genus Viscum; species Viscum album. Next base: position 877,099,941 of record OY728148.1, on the reverse strand, counting down.
ATATGTCGGTCCATTCATGATACTCAAGAGAGTCGGGATGGTAGCCTATCAATTTCAGTTACCTTAGAGGTACCAGGATATGCATGACGTCTTCCACATTTCTTAACTATGTAGTTACTTTTTAGACTCGTCTCATGGATTTTAGCTTAAAGAGATTGAGTTATAGGTATATGTGTCATTTGAGGGGCATCCTATACTAATTGTAGATCATAGCATGAAGGTTATATAAGGGCAGTCCATTCCTTTAGTAGAGATTCTACGGAAGTACGACCAAGTGAATGACAATACCTTAGGGATGGTGACTAATATATGAGCATAATGTCTAGATTTGTTCTTGGATATTGCTTCACCACACTTGGAAGGGAAATTTGGGAACAAATTGCTTTATAGAGGGAAGTTTGTATAAACCCTGTTCTTCATTGAGGTATGAATTCTTTGTTTTCAATCAATTCGATGTTTAATTTCTTAAATATGGACTAATATGAAAGATTGTTGGGGTCATGAAGGTCTTAGGGGTGTTTGAGTCTGGTATAGATCCTAGAACCCGAGTTTTGGGTGAAAAGAGGAGGCTGCATGATTAGTGAATACCAAGTGGGTTGAGCCACATGGCTGTGCAGATAGGTCATTATTTTTAGTATACTTTGACATAGGAATTTCACATGGTTACTACATGGCTAGTAAAATATGTGGGGTAACTGTTTGGGTGACCCATACCTATAAGAAACCATGCGACCCTATAATTTTAAGAATTTTAAGAATTATTAATTAAATTAAAATACCATTTAAACTTAATGAGGTTTCTCCTCATCACACATCAACCTCACCCTCACTGTGGAAAGGCTCTCCTCTTGAACTATTCTTGGATTTCAGATCCACTCATCACCTGATAACTAATTTGAAAGTGGTTCATATTCTTGGATCTGTAATGATAAGGCCTTAATTCATTTTTAGATTTTATATATTCTTTTGGATATCTACCATGCTATTTGGATTTAGATTCATATGACCAAATTTCTTGTTCTTTGTCCATTATTTAGATTTCTTCCAAACCAGGATGAATCTGATCTTGTTACTAGATGGGCTATCAAGTATGGGAATAAGGTAGGTGATCATGTGTTTTTTGTTGAAAGTCGTATCATTTATACGTGTCTTCGTACTAAATGCCCATTTTAGGGCATCACATTAAATTGAATTGAAACCTATTGTTTCCTATCATGATTTAGGTAATTGAATAGGTGTGATTATGCAAGTTAAAAGTTGTATGATGCCTTGAATGACAATTTATGGCTTTTTTCCTTAGATGCCTATGAGGCATGCCTTTTCGCATATGATATGGGATGACCAAATGTGAATTGATCTATGAATTAAATTACAATGTGGTTAGATTATAATTAAATTTAATTATGGGTATGGGACCAATGATTACCCCTTGAACCACATATAACTTTATTGTTTAAAGCATATTTTCCTTGCCCATGTGATTTAGTAGAGGCTATGACTTGAATTCAAGTAATTGTCTTGAATTTCCCAAATTATTGATTCTCCCATGTGAGTTATATGATAACTAATCCCTTGGGTAGATTATTTTGCTTATTAATACCATTATGATAAAAATTTCCATGTGATCATTTGGTGGCAATCCCTTGAGGTTGGAATTGTTTTGAAATTGACTTAATATGAATGAATTGCACCTTCCATTACTTTTTCCATGTGAGTTATAGGACAACCTAGCCTTATAGTACCTTGTTATTTCATTTAATCTTGTTATAAAAAATTTCATCATAAGAATAAATGAAATGCCAATCCATTTGATGTTGGACAAGTATTGATACAACTTTCTGAGGTGTGCTTTTCAAAATATGCTCTTGGTTTTGACCTTGACGTGTTAAATGGATTGTTTTAATAGAAGGGAAATTTATTAAATGATAAATAGCCTTGGATGACACATGGATTCAATTTAGAATGTCATGGATGGACTCAATGGTTAATATTACATTTTTATGAGTGATACATTGATCCAAATGAAAGATGCCATGGATGGAATCATAGAGGCTAGAATTATATGCCAAGTGATACATGGATTATTATGATAATTAAATGGATGGACTGAAGGGGAATTCAAATATTATTCCAAGGGTGATACTCGAACTTATTTTCAGGAACACTGAGGATGAACTTATTTGGCTAGGACATTATACCTCACCTTAAGAGATACTAGGTTCATGTGAGTATCTTTAGGTATGGGCTTGTAGGGGGTTGTTTGATATTGCACCTAGAGCGATACTTGAATTCAAAATTAGGAATGTTAATGATTGGATCAGGTTCTGAATTGAATTATAAATGAAATGAATTATGACACGTCTTCAATGCCAAAGCACAAGCTTGGATTCAGTATTCACTTGTACCTAATTAGATGTCCTTTAGAGGCATATATTATGCTACCAATTACATGGGGGATGACGGGTTTGATCCAGATCTTGAGACTTATAAATTTAATGTAATTGAATCATTGAATTAAATTAATGGAAATGCAAACTAGTGCATGTAGATTTTTTACTTTTGAGAAATTTATTTCTTAATGCTTTTCTTATTGCACACATATTGCTATAAATATTCATTTACTTATTATCACAGAACTTGGGTGGTTTCCTACAAGAATATAGTCTCACATCCTATTTGGCCCATGATTTTGATCCCAAAAAGAATATATGATTGTAGGTAATGATAAGGGAAAGAGACCTTCTATAGATATCTGATATGCTTCTTGAGTAAGAGAGCATGGGACCAAGCTGTAGCTTGCGATGCTACATATTTTTTTGGCCATTTTTTACTTTTTTTACAAGGATTTTACATCTTACTTTTATACATGTTATGGATATTTTATTATGAACATGTGAAATATATCATCATATTTCATATGATATGATTTTATGCTTGTTTATACTATCAGTATTATTCTTTTTACTTGTTTTGTATGGTCTACTGCTTCCAAGATTTGTATATTGTATGATATTTCCACTAAGAAACTCTCTCATAATTAGGGAATAGCCTCCCCACAGACTCAACCCATCCCTTACCTCTAATCAACAACCTTCAGTTTTTGTGTAGATGTTCTTGGAGCCATGTGACCAAATGGGATTGAGGCACCATTCAATGGCATCCCGGTCTAGGAAATTTCATCTATACATTTTGAGGACTATTTATATTACTCTAGGAAGGATCAATAGTTTGATCATGAAAACCAGACTAGTAATGATGAATTATTATATGGGATTAATATATAATTCAAAATTTAATGAAAAAAAAAATGATTTTTTTAAAACTCTAAGAAAAAATTATTTAAAATTTTAAACTCTCTAATTAAAGTATAAATGTTTCAAAAATAGAAATGCTTTTACGTCCAGAATTTTGTTCTAAATTTGATGAAAATCCCCCATTTTTGACATATAGTGAAAAACATATGTCTAAATGAATTGTAAAATTATGAGTATAAATTAAATAGATAGGGGGAAACTTATTAAACTATTTTTGTTTGACATTTTTTCATTTTCATTGCCTAAATTTTTTTCATATTGAGGCTAAGGAAGACAATAATAAAATCTAAGAAAACAACCCTCAGTTTAATAAAACACACACACACATATATATATATATGGACAAAAATAAAAATTTTCGTGAAATCTAGTGGGTTTTTATTAAGGTTAAATATGATCAAAATTATAATAAAAATTTTGAGATTAAAATATCACACGAGTTACTTGATGTTCCAAAATTCAAGAGAGATTTAGATGGAAACTGTCACACCCAATAGTGCTATAAATACATGTAAATATTCCGATTGTAATAGGTAATAATTTCAAAATACAAGGGGAGAATATATAATGAAACAACATTGATAAATAGGATATAAGGACTTTCTAAACATTATTTCATAATTAAATTTTTCATTTCATCATTCTTTTTCCCCTCATTTTCTTCTATAATAACTGCCTTAATTATAAATGTTTTATAATTTGATTTACATAAAAATGATTTTTTTCTTAAAAACTTATGATCAACCATAATATTTAATTTTAGTTTAATTATATTAAATTATATTATATTCCATATATATATCAATTTTATTAGTTCCTTTTTAATTTCCTTTCAAGTGTGGGTAATTTTATCTTTGTTTGTGTTGATGAGTTTTACTAAAATCACTCCTATATCCAATTATTCTTTTTAATTTTCTATTATATCATCCTTATAAACATACCCAACTTAATAATTCATCGCTATAATGGTTTATTAAACTTTTCATTTTGGTGAGCCATTAATTTGGAGTTTTAAGATGGTTGAGAGATATATACTATTAATGTTCTTTAAGATAACATTGTGAAAATTTAATTTGGCATGTAATGGATTATTAAAATATATAATTCAATATGAGAATTATATATATTATTTAAACCTGAAATATAAAATGTTTATTGTATTTTTGAATATTACTTTAAAAAAATTTCATTATGAAAGATACCCTAGTTAAAGCTTAGATTAAAATCAAAACATGTAGGAAATGTGATCCAAATCATTTTTAGAAGTTGTTATTAATGTAATGGAGTATTATAAAAATATCACTGGCATTATAATCTCAAGTACCTAATATTTAACTCACCCCTTGACTAATGTGTTGCTATAAACATTATAGAATAACACAGATTTTGTTATGTTTTATAACAAATCATCATCTAAACGTTAAATTTATTCTATTTTTTGGAATGTTTCCATAAAGAATCATTTATATTTATTATATTTTAAAACACAATATATATATATATATATAAGCATGAAAAATAAAAAAATATAACTAAAAAACTATTTTTTTTTTAAAATTATCACCATCCATTAAAAAAAAAAATTTTAAATCAATTTTTTTAAATAATTTCAAAACATTTTGGGGTGAATGTAAATTATCCATGCACTCCAAAATATCTAGTTGAAATATGAAACCTAAAAAATTGAGTATAGAATTCACCACCTTAATAAGACCTCTAAGGATAATAAAAATGGGTATAAACCCTAACCCATCTATTTATTTCATGTAACTATATAAAATCCTAGGAAAAACATGAAATGAAATGTTTAATCAATATATAAATTAATGAATTCTTGATATTAAGTATCCCAACATCATGATAGACTTTGGACTCAAATATGGTTTGGTATACACTTTACATTATTTTAATGGGCCCATTTATGAATACCCTCATCATCATCTAAAAGTGTTACTTGTGTTATGAAATACTACAATGAGTGAAGTGGATTAGGATAAACAAATTAAACATGGATAATTTTATTTCTTATAGATGAATATAATGAAACATGGATCTACTATCCACCCACCCACCTAATATTTTTTCTTGTCATGAAAGATTAAAAAAACAGGAGAAATATAATTTTTTGTTATCAGTAGGTTTTCAAAGGATAAATGGTGGTTTCTCCTATCAAATTATTTTGTATAATTTTTATGGACACACAATTATTCCTGAAATATGGTGCTTACTATAGGGTATTTTTTTAGTGGAATTTCAAGATGTTTGAAATTTTGGAGGAATATTTAATATTTAGTTAATTAAATATTAATTATTCATGCATATTTGATCAGTGAAATATTCTTTTTGGAACATTAAATTAGAATTATGACTCCATGGTTGATTCCATAATAATATATTTTTCCTAGAAAATTTATAAACTCATGTTGGGCATCAGGGTTGGGCTTGAGCCAGTTTTCCTTTTCTTTTCCTTTTCATTTTATTTTTTGTTTATTTTTACTTATTTATTTATTTTATTCCCTTATCCTTGATTTTATTTCTGTTTAAATACATGGGGTTCTCCCATATAGGTTATTTAGTTGAGAGGTAAATAAAAGGACATATAGAGAATAGGGAAAGAAGATTACATCAAGGAGTTACAGAAGTGGTAGATTGGTTCTCGGTTGTGACATGGCATGGATTAGATAAAAGATTTGATGATTTTCACCCATACGTTTTCCATTTTATTTTTTTTCACCATAAATTTAAAAAAGTTAGTTTTTTTTTGAGTTTTAATTTAGTTTTTTGGTTATTGGGGACCCCTGGATGGTCGATCTGGTGAATTTAAAGGGAAATCAAGGGTTTTGAGACATTTTAGGGGTTTTCCATTCATGGAAAACCATATAAAAATCACATGGTTAAGAGAATAAAAATCCCGTGTTCTTTAAATATTAGGAATATGGGTTTTTGGGACTACAATCCCTGTATTTGGGGGTATATACCCTATAGTGGCAGCTTCAGTTGTGTCCAGGGGCACAAACAGACACCCCGTGTTTGGGAAACATAGTCGTGCAGGTTAAAAGTACAGATATAGTGTGAGTTACATAGTTAGTGGTCATGTATTGGGTTAGTATAGAACCCCCTGTGGGGTAAATGTTTAATTACATAGTTGGGAACACCATGTGGGTTACACATCGTGTATCTGGGGAGCACGTCGTGTACTCGGGTGTTATACACACCGATTTGGGATAAGTATAACTGGTAGGTACCCCATCAGGTTAAAACACTATGTATAGTGTACACACACCATGTAATTTAGAAAAGTACACTTTGAGTATCCATTGTAACACAGCTAAGGATAACCTTTTGTGGTACATGTTGTTTACCCTAAGTACAAGTCATTTACTTTTTCCTACCTTGGATTTTTTTCTATTTTCTATCCCTACAGTCATAGTTAGACTTGAGAGGAATCCATTCATATCAATTTTCTATATAGATCATGATTGTGTAATCCTTTCATCATTCATGTACTATCTAGATGGTTTTCAGAAATAAGTTAGAGTTATAGGGGGATTCCTTCAAGGGTTTTGTTCTAGAATCATTATAGGGGTTGAGATATGAGTTATGGGGTTGGATGAGAGATATGTAATTCTTGATCATCATATATTGAATATTCCATTTGAGTTCATTTATGGTTCTTTGGATAGATTATATATGGTGGGATCAAGCAGATTCTTAGATGATCTTTTCCTATTATTTGTTCGAGGTGTAGTTTAATAGGAGACTTCATGCTTAGATAACATCACATGATATTATGTATGGTTAGGATCTATTGTGATAGTTTAAGAAAGGTATACAGGAACTATTTGAAGAATTCACTTCTAGGTAGTGTGCTACTCATGGTTTCCCTTATAGGCATGGGTTTTTTGGTGTTTCCCTTCTTAGTGTGGTGTGGATTGAATTCTTCATTTTGGGCAGGTGATCTTTGGGCTATGAGCTATGAGATTAGTTTTGGTTTCCTTTGGTTGGATTATCTTAATGATTTATTTCACTGATGGGTACCTTAGTAGGGTGTCCTAGTTGAGCTAAGGTTTTAGGCATGATAGATAGCCGATGTCAATCTCGAAAACTCTAGATGATGGGTTTGTGTGACACTAAACCTAGTGCTTGAGATTTGTTTTGGAGATTTGAGGTTGTTCATGTTTAGGATAGATGATATAAGATACCATTAGGATATTGTTGGATTGGGTGTTGGCCCATATATTTTTTCAGTTACTATTGCTCTATTGTATCATTGCTATGAGTTAGGGATAGGGATATGATGGATGATATGGATGAGTGAGACTTTTATATTTTGTCTAATCTCTCTAGTAAGGGTTAGTGGACCATATAGGATGTTGTTCTACTAAGGCATGGTATTTCAGTTTTGGAATGGTCAAAAAATATTACACAAACATGTTTTTTATAGCCTAGTTATTTATATAGGACTTCTAGGACTTGAGTATGATTATCACAGAGTCAAAAAGAGTTCCTACCACCATTTAATATCATTCTATTGGATCCCTAAATCTCCATATATTTTCATTTTAATTTAAATAAATAGGATTAGATTTTAGGGTATAGGATTCATGAATTTCATTACAATGGAAAATTGAGCTCCTTATTGATTAGGTGGATGCACTTGATGTTGTGGATGTGTGAGCTACATTGCTCAATTCATATGTATGGGGATAAAGAGTGGTATATTTATCCCAGGTGTTAGGCTAGAACCTGTGGTTGGCTATTTTAATTTTGTTTAACCTTTATTTATTTCATATGTTTGGTTATTTTTATGTTATTAGTATTTCTTCAGCTAGGTTGGGCATATCACATGTTGTAGGAACATGTTTTGATATCAGATGTTTGGACCATCATTAGGGGTGGACTACTGAGTTTTGTTACTCACCCCATGTATGTTCACTTTAGAGTGAATGAAATCCATATATATGAATTCAAGATGATAATGAGATGAAGTAGATAGAGTGGAGTCCCAATATTACATGTTTGAGTAGAGACGTTAATGTGGAGTCTTTGGATCATGTTGGAGCAGTTCAACAATCATGTGGACTGGGTAGGTGGTTCATATCAGAGTGATAGTAAATACTTGCTTATTTTTTTCTTTTATTTTATTAAATTTATGTGTTCAACCAAATGGGAGACTAATTCTTTTATATTTTAAATTTTCATTGATTTTCTATGCTGAATTCTTTTTATTATTTCTTGTTTAGTTATTTATTTAGTTATACACACTCTTATATTCATGGATGTGTATGTGTTTATTTTATCTCTATTATCATTGAACTCTAATATAATGGAATTATCTCCCCAATGTATCCTGTTTGGCCCTTACTACTAGTCGAAATCCTCTCTCACGCATGGAGGCATGTTTGAGGCCATCTTGCGAGTTGGATCGGGGGATGGGTTAGGTCGACCTGGGTTAGTTTGTGAAAAAATGGAATCAAAGAATTATTTTCTTTGTCTTACTACACAGGGAGTTAGTAGAAATGAGGTCTAGGAATGTTTTAGGTTTTGTGATGGATATTTGGCTATTGAATCATGAATACCTATTCTGGTAGGAAGTCTAGGTTACTTGGGTTATGGGACTCCTATTCCTGGTTTTCAATGTTATGGTTTTTGATTTTCACTTTGAGTGATACACTTGTGTTTGAGGATTTTATGATTTATGAGTATTTGGAACTATACCTAATGGAAATAGGCATGAGTTCATGAATCATAATAGGCATATAGGATGCTCATGACATTTTATTTACTTTCTGTATCTTTGCTGATGATGGATGTTTAGTTGTTTAATGTTTCATCAAAAATCTATACAGTGTTGTCCCATATAGATTCTTGGTGTAATTCTACTTAACTAAACAATGATTATTTTTATTCTAATTATAGGTTATATGGATCTCTTGGAGAGGTGTTCTCTGGAGATTGAGATATAGTCCCTTCTTCAAGGGATGCATGGAGGCCCTTATGGGTTGGTGTGAGGTTTGGAATGCTCTATTTGTGTGGTTTTATCAATAATGGAAATGATTCCTAGGAGATGTTTGTACTTGGATCAAGTTTCCCTTAGGTTGTGATATCCCAAGACGTTTTGTAGTTTGGAAGAGGTTTCCTTGGGATATGAGGTAGAGTGATGAGAGTTCTTGTGGGTTCCTCATTTGACTTGAGAGGGAAGTCTTAGTTGTATATCGGGACCTATTGATTTTGGTTGTGCTTCTAGTGTCATGGGGAGAGTGTGGTTAAGTACTCATGGTTTTAGATGAATGATAGTGAATAGGATGGCTATATGGTGGATCTTGGTATGAGTAAGATGCCTTGTTTTTTAAGAGTGTTGAGAGTGATTAGGATTTTGGGAACTAACCTATGTGAAGAGGATGGACAGTGGTTCATGAATGTTGTCCTAGGATAATTAGGTCATGGTTTGTTTTAGCATGAGATTTTGTGAGAGGTTTTTGATGAATCACTCTACATTAGGGAGGATAGTGGTGGTTATAATTTCTTTTAAAGCAAATACTTATTCAAATAGGACATGTACATCCGGGATTGGCATAGTTCTATTTAGTTTATGACGTCAGTGGTAGAGATTTAATGGAAGGAAATATTTATGGTGGGGAGTGCACCATAGGCCATAAAAGGTTGTGGATTTCAAATTAAGTGGGTTTTTTAGTGTGGGGATATTGTTCCTACTAATTTAAGAATGGGTATTATTTGGTGTTTGGTGTTTTCACTCTAGGGTGAGTAGTTTTTCCATGTATAGCCATTACACTCAGTATTGGATAGATAATGGGATGTGTGGTTTGGTGCTCGGTTAAGGGGTGATGATGAGGATACATTAATGGTGAGGGGTATTAGATCAATCACAGTTGAAAGTCCTTTATATTGGAAGAGTTGTGGGTGTTGTGAGACTAGTCGACAGATGATCATGGTTGGGTTGGAAGCATCAATGTTTAGGTTTTATATTGGTATTCAGTTAACCACTAAAGCTTCATGGGGGAAAGAAGCATTTATGGTGGGGAACTTGTGATGATCTGTGTTGTGACAATTTGTGAAAAATAGGGGAATTTGAATTTTTTATATCAGGTAGTTATTGAAGTGGGAAATAATGATTTATACTATCAAGAGATATTGGATAAATTTTTTGACTGCTTTGTTGGTTTTGAAATATGGTGTTTACCCTTGGTTAGGAGTTTGGTGGAATTATGATCCATTCAAATTTTGGTGGAATATTTAATATTTAATATTTAATTAATTAAATATTATTTATTCATTCTTATTTTTTAGAGATATATTCTCTTTGAAGTATCAGATCATAATTCCAACTCCTTGTTAGATTCTATAATAGGGGTTTTTTTCCAAGGTTAGGTATAAAATCATGTCAAGTGTCAGGGTTGGTCCTGAGCCTATTTTCCTTTTCTTTTATTTTTTTTAATTTTAATTTTAATTTTCCCTTTTTAATTTTATTTATTTTTTTGCCTCCCTTATATTTTTATATATTTTCATGGGGATATCCCCTTTTATATCTTTGGAGGATAGGTAAATAGAGGGAGAGGGAGAAAAGAGGGAAAGGGGATCATGTCAGGGAGATGTTGTTGTGGTAGATCGAGGCTCGATGGTCATGTGGTGTGAATTGGATTAATGCTTCGGTAGTTTCCACTTATAGGTATGAACTATTTACCTTTTTCTCCATAAAACCCCATATGTTATTTATTTATGTTTTAAAGTTGTTTTGGGTTTTTGGGACCCCTATGAAGTCAATATGATGAGTTTCAGGGAAAATCATGGGTTTTGGTCCATTTTGGTGTTTTTACATTCAAGAAAACCCATCTAAACAGAATGTGGTTCATAAAACACACTTTTTCTGTTCCATTTTAAGGATGATGGGTATTTGGGACTACATGTCGTGTGCTTAGGGGGTACATTCCAGGTTGAGGTGAGTTGGGGTGTGTTTGGGGGAACATTTATATAATCCATGTCAGTGGCACATGATCGTGTAGGGTACATGGGTAGAGCCCAAGTGGGGTACAAGTATAGTGGTTTTATACTAGGTTTGGGTAGTGTAACGCCCTGACCCCTGTTACCCAGAGTCGGTGAATTATTTTAATACATTGGAATTATTACAAGGAATCAAGTCCTGAAGGACCAATCAGTTTAGCAGTCTTGGAAAATAGATTACATACATGAATATTACATTATACTTTATAACATACAAAACAACATAAATTATCCTTTATGAACACCATCATTCCCTTGGCTTAACCCTGCATATCAATCACAATACACTTCTTGGAATCCGGGGAAAAATAAAACATAGAAAAGGGGTTGATCTTAAACACTCAGTAAGGGTAAGCAATACAACGAAAACTTTCAAAAATAAGCATAAAAATTTAAGGAAACGTATAAAACTAAAACAAAATCCTTTTAAACTTGAACTTCAACTTAATATGGCAGAAATAAAATAAAATAATTCCATTTACTTATTGACATTGATATTATACTAATCGAATAATCACATGCAATATCACTAAGCACTTTCATAATGATGGAATTCATAATGCTGAACTTTAATTTCTTTATCAAGGCCTCGTGCCAAGGCCTAGGGGATAACTATAACTGGAACCCAACTCGGAGTGCCTCTAATAATCGGACACCAACCTGGAGTGCCTTTAATAACCGGACACCAACTCGGAGTGCCTCTAATAACAGGACATCAACCCGGCGTGCCTCTAATAACCCGACACCAACCCGGAGTGCCTCTAATAACCAGACACCAACCCGGAGTGCCTCTAATAACCGGACACGAACCCGGAGTGCCTCTAATAACCGGACACCAACCCGGAGTGCCTCTAATAACTGGACACGAACCCGGAGTGCCTCTAATAACTGGACACCAACCCGGAGTGCCTCTAATAACCGGACACCAACCCGGAGTGCCTCTAATAACCAGACACCAACACGGAGTGCCTCTAATAACCAGACACCAACCCAGAGTGCCTCTAATAAACAGACACCAATCCGGAGTGCCTATAATAACCGGACACCAACCCGGAGGGCTTACTTTTACCGGTCCCCAAACCTGAACATACTAGTACAACACATTCATCTTAAGAAGAGGATGAAATATAACATAAAAATTTGTATTAAAACTAGCATGAGAAATGTCAATACTTTACCCATAAACCATGAATGGTATAAAAATAACACATACACAATCAAATATATCACAAAACCTTCAACACAATATGGAATATTTGTATCATGATAAATCAACTTCAAAACAAGTTTAAAATCCATTAAAGGATTTTGACATAGATGAGATTGATTTGTAAAACTCTTTTGAGAAAAATACCACTTTTTCATGAAAACATTTAAAAGTCAAACAATTTAGAAAAGAAGTCATTTAAAGACATTTTTGAATCAAAGTGTCCCATACCACTTTGAAAATTTGGAAAAGTATTAACATTTTAAAAATATTCATGTCCATATAAATAAATCCTTAAAAACCATTTTGAATACATGGACATTAATGAGAAAGATTTAGAAGAATAAATATTTAAAACATTTGAAATGTTGTTTTAGTAAAAAGTACCTTAAAATAAACCCTTTTAAAACTCTTTCATAAATCATGTTCATGGATATTAAATATGTCCTAGTAGATACTAATGTAAAAACAATAACCTCGGATAATAAAGAGATTGTGAAATTAACCCTTACCAATTTGGTAACTTACGAAACATACACCTCGTGAAAGAGGTATCATACAATGAATATGTAAATACACATAAATTAAAGTGTATTACATAAATAATACAATTATGGGCAGTACATGCACCACACGAAAAGTAATAGTGCAATATGGCATGAATCTCACGGGAATAAGGAGTGAGAGGAAAAACCCTTACCTTGCACTTTCCTTTAGTCGAGGGTACGTTTAACCTCCTGTAAGAAGATCATAGTATGTTATTAAATTATACCAGAACCATATTAATATTTATTATATCATACATAATTCATTTATGACTTTATATTACCCATTTAATAATAATTTCCATGTTAAATTAACATTTTAGGTAATAATTGCTTTCTTTATCGTACGTGTTTTAACTTGTTACTCTTGGTTGTATCACTTAGATCATGATTTAAATACTTCCAGAATGTTAAACATGATAAATATATCAAATATATTTAGACTATAGATATGTATAATTGACATATATATGAAATGGAAAACACCGTTTATGGAGACGGTAGTCCGTACGTACGCATAAACGCTGTTTCTGTTTTCATATAGTATTGAACGGAAGTAAGTGAATAAGATATATGTAACTACATAAATACTTATATATATAAATATATATATATTTCCAGTAGCATTATTATGACACATATTACATAATTATTAGTAATATATATATTTTTATAGTCGTCGATTAATGGTGAACTTGGAAATGAATCTCATCGCGTCGTGGAGACGGTAATCCGTACGTACGCACGAGCGAAAATATCATTCTTTCGATATTAAAATAATATATAATTGGATGGTATATCATATATACAGAATCCTTATAATGTTATATTTATTATTTACATCAAATAGACATCAATATTATACCCATCCAAATAATAATGTATTGAATAACAATTACACCACGACATGGAGACGGCAAGTCGTACGTACGCACGTATTGTGACATGTCATTCAAAGGATGGATAGAATACTGAATATGGTTTTACCATATTTATAATAACATCACAGTATATAGGAGATACTTGATTTATTATTTTATAATATAAATAACAAAGAAAGAAGAAGTTGAATAAGAAAGGAACTTGAAAGAGGGTGGTGAAAACACTACCTCTTCTACGGGTTCTTCCTTTTGATTTGATCGAAAGGGCTCCTTAGGTTGGTTTTATGATCAAAATAAGGCCTCTATGTTGAAGTGAGGGAATTTGAGAGAGTATTTTGGCAAGGGTTGGCCGAACAAAAATGCTTTGAAGGTGTGAAGAATTGGTTAGATGTTGGGTCCTTTTATAAGGGGGAGGAGGGGCTCTTTAGAAAAAACATAAAGTATTAATTTATAATAAATTCATATTCGGTTTCTAATGGCTCCAAAGTTGATTCTTTAAAAGTTAAGGTGGTGATGGGTCTAAAACCAATCAAAAAATAGAATTTTGACAGGTTTGGGTCACTATATTAACCTTATCTTTAAGTATTATCTCTTAGTTAATTAGTTTCACTTTTACAATGTCTCATTATATTTTTATATTATATAGTTAATAAACATACTATATACATCCAATAGACCCCAAAGTGGTCCATTAATGATACAAATATCATGATAAAAGTCCTTTGGCCGAACCTTAGATTTTTAGGAATTTAATATCAATTAATAATATAATATTTTTTAAAAACTCTTTTATGTCCATTTTGACACTATTTGGTATTTTGTTTTTTTGAAAGTCATCACAACTTGATTACTTCGAACATGATACATTTAATCAGTCCTAACATGTCATAGTAACCTAGAAAATTCGTGGATTTCATAAAAAGTTTGAAATAATATTTATTTTAATATTTATATTACCATTTATTTGATTATTTCATTAATAAGGTAATTACTGCATCATCATTGTATCATAAATAAATTTAATTATTTAATGTATAAAAATTATAATTAAAATACCATTATGTAGGAAATATTTTTTATCTTTCTAATGAATATTTATAATAGAATTTATCTTATGTATAACCCTATATTAAAAATGTTTTATTTATTAAATTTTGATTTTAACCCTTTTAACTCTTCTTTGAATTAAATAATAATAAATGTCCTAATCTAATCCAAGTGGACCTAAAGGGACATATTTTATTCCTAAGGTTTTTTTGGTCGAATTAAACTTATACAATAGAATTAAGACATGTGTTAGGGTAATAATAATATCATTTTTACCATTAATTACCCTATTTACTTTTTACCATGGTAAATAAAAGTAAAAAGTTACTATTCACAAAAATTTATTTTTATCTTATTGAACCACATTTTACTCCTTGATATTAACCGTGTCTCTTTTATTTTCGAAATTCCCCTCACAGAAGCGGTAAAATTATGTTTTATGTGAATTTAAAAATTCTCCTAGGAGGTTGGTAAAAGACTGTGAAAAGTTCAATAAAATTTTTATATATCTAATGTTATTATAAACAACCACCAATAAATTACATTGAATTTATATAGGTGTTATGTACCTATTTTTACCTAAAATAAATTTAAATAATATAAATAATTATTTAAATAAAAATCCGGTTTTAAACAGTAACTTAGTGTTTTCACTATTTATCAAAAATTGAATGTTTTCAGAAAAATACCAAAAAATTACCCTAAGCTAATTTTGATTTTACGAATTCAATACCAAAGTCTATTTTACCAAATTAAAAACATAGAAGTTTCATTTATTAATATAAAATTAATTCCAGTTGTTAAAACAAAAAGCGTGTTTTTAAGAAACAATAACTATCAAAAGATTGACACTTGTTTATGTTCGGTTTAAGTGTGAAATTATGTCCAATGAACAACATTGGATTAAATGGTAAAAATATATTCTAAATATAATTTAAATCCAATCAAAATCATAATTTATAACTATTAATTATTTCGATTAAAAATGTTATTTTTAATTAAAATTTAGTAATTTTCACTATTCATCAAAATATGAATGTTATCCAAAAAGTACCAAAATTTCACCCTAGGCTAATTACGATATTCTGAATCCAAAAATGAAGTCCATTTTGAGAGATAAAATTTATAAAATTTCAAAAAGTGGGTATTACTATTCATAACAGCTACTTTGATTGATCGTGGTGTGTGTTAGAACTCGAAGTTGCGTACAACACACGCTACTGTATTATTCAAAGAGAAGCGTACTCTGGAAGCTTGGGGTGTTACATTCTCACCTCCTTCAATAAATTGTGTCCTCGCAATTTATGCACTGTATTGGAAACTTGGGGTTGAAGTTTCAAAATTTCTTAGTTGAAATCCCACATCGAAAAATGGATTAATGAGGCCTCTATTTAAAATAAAGAGTGGTAAGTATGAAGGTTACCGAAATTAACACATACTTGGGTTCATGTAGGAAAACATGGATATGAAAGAGAAATCTAACCCTCAATATCTGATGGAGAGTGGTAGAGGACATGGCTATGAAAAAGCCAACAATCACAAAGCCATAAATTTGTGATGATCTAAGGTACTATCTAGGACAATGTTTTGGTTCCAAGTTCGTTTTCTTAATGTTGAGGAATTTATTTATGGGATTGGCTAAAATCATAAAAGATATATTTACTTTATAATTAGAGTTTTATCCATTATTAAATTTCTACCACGAACTCTTCTTTCACTCCAAAACATAAAACAACTCAAAAATACTCTATTTATCCTAATCCTATAGGGTTCCAAATATAATGAATTTATAATTCACATATTAGACCCTTTTAAAAAGAACTACATTATACAATCCAGGGACATCACGTAGTCTAGTGTTAGGTGATAAATCCTAATCTTACTATGTTTGGGGATTGTTTCCTGAAGTTTTGTCTGACACGACGGGTTTTCACACGGTCTGCGTGTTGTCCTTTTATAAAAATCCAAAAATGAACTTTCAAACTTAATCCATTCCAACCTTTAGACTTATCCAAAATACTACTATCCAAACTCACAGTCCAAAATTTACAAGGAAGTTAAACATAATGAGGAACCTTTTTTCCAGGTAATAACATGTGAACGCCTTCCTTATATATTCTTTTATAACACCGCAACATCCTGAATTACCAAAATCAACCATCTCTTATTCCAAAATCACTACCTCAATATTAGGACCATATTAAGGTTTATCTTTCCTTCAACCATGTAATTTCCAAAAAATTTAACTCGCTGTAGAGTCACATTTCTTAGTACCATAAAATCTCATATCCTTAATGAAATAGTACTGAAGTACAAACCTTATTTATTTCTAGAACATCATTGATATAACACTTAAATGAAATAATTCTAAAATAACAGCATAAGAACACTATTCATTCCTCTTAATCTGTGGTAGTATCATAACTTTATTATTATCCAATAGCATCATTTTCGGCATAGTCTGATGACTGAGACATTGGTTCACATAGTGTCCAAACTCCATGTAGATGAAGCATTGTACATTTGAAACCTTTTTCTTACACTTGTGGTCACGTACTTGGTGTCCTTTTTCTCCACACTTATAACATACTCTCATTCCCTTCAAGAATTTTCCAAGGTGATTCTTTCCACTGTCATCACATATGGGAAAACCATTCTTTACCTTCTTCACTTTATCTGTCCTTCTCTCTACCATCCTTTTCTTCTCTAGATTCCCTTCCAAGCCTTAGGACTCTGAGAATTCATTACTTATGTTATCAACACATGATACTATTTCTTCATATGATGATAATACACAGAAGACTATTTTCTTCTAAATTCTGGCTTAGGACCATGAAAGATATGATCCTTCTTACTCTTTGGATCAAACGTATTACTGGATTTAACCTTCCTTCTACTGGGCGCCATTTCTATACAATAGCATAAACTAGGTCAGTTTATGAATTGCAATGAATAATTCAAAAATTGTAAAATACCTAACACAAATTTAACAGTTTATGGATATAATCCATAATCATAAAAAATGTTTTCTTTTATTAAGTATATACTCAGGAGCCCTTCATAATGGTTTGTAAAGAAAATGAGAATTATCCTAAGCATATCCCCCGGGAGTGTCGTAACCAAGAGTGCAACAAGGCCTGTTGTTTTGCATCAGTTCCATTCGAGTCTAGATCAATGCGGTGTTTTTGGTTTTTACCCCCTGATACATCTGTGCCAGATCCAACTCTACCTGCTCGTATCCAGACAGGGATTTATTGCTCGGAAAACTCAAAAAATCATTAAAATACCAAAATTTAGGATGTTCTTCCATACTAATCCTCAAAATCTATCTTAGGGCTATGTGCTCTAATCAGAGTTTATCTAAATCTAGTTTCCAAGGTTATTTCTAAACTTCCTCTGATACCAACTGTAATTCCCCGACCCCAGTTACCCAGATTCGGTGCATTATTTTAATACATTGGCATTATTACAAGGAATCAAGTCCCGAAGGACCGATCAGTTTAGCAGTCTTGGAAAATAGATTACATACATGAATATTACATTATACTTTATAACATACAAAACAACATAAATAATCCTTTATGAACACCATCATTCCCTTGGCTTAACCCTGCATATCAATCACAATACACTTCTTGAAATCCTGGGAAAAATAAAACATAGAAAAGGGGTGGTCTCAAACGCTCAGTAAGGGTAAGCAATACAACAAAAAATTTCAAAAATAAGCATAAACATTTAAGGAAATGTATAAAACTAAAACAAAAGCCTTTTAAACTTGAACTTCAGTATAATATGGCAGAAATAAAATAATGTAATTCCATTTACTTATTCACATGGATATTTTAATAATCGAATAAGAAAATGCAATATCACTAAGCACTTTCATAATGATTGAATGCATAATGCTGAACTTTAATTTCTTTATCAAGGCCTTGTGCCAAGGCCTAGGGGCTAACTATAACCAGAACCCAACTCAGAGTACCTCTAATAACCAGACACCAACCCAGAGTGCCTCTAATAACTGGACACCGACCTGGAGTGCCTCTAATAACTGGACACCTACCCGGAGTGCCTCTAATAACCGGACACCAACCCAGCGTGCCTCTAATAACCGGACACCAACCCGGAGTGCCTATAATAACCGGAAACCAACCCGGAGTACCTCTAATAACCGGACACCAACCCGGAGTGCCTCTAATAACCAGACACCAACCTAGAGTGCCTCTAATAACCGGACACCAACCCCGAGTGCCTGTAATAACCGGACACCAACCCAGAGTGCCTCTAATAACCGGACACCAACCTAGAGGGATTACTTTTACCGGTCCCCAACCTAGAACATACTAGTCCAACACATTCATCTTATGAAGAGGATGAAATATAACATAAAAATTTGTATTAAAACTAGAATGAGAAATGTCAATACTTTACCCATAAACCATGAATGTTATAAAAATAACACATCCACAGTCAAATATACCACAAAACCTTCAACACAATATGGAAGATTTTTATCATGATAAATCAACTTCAAAACAAGTTTGAAATCCATTAAATAATTTTGACATAGATGAGATTGATTTGTAAAACTCTTTGAGAGAAATACCCCTTTTTCATGAAAACATTTAAAAGTCACAAAATTTAGAAAAGAAGTAATTTAAAGACATTTTTGAATCAAAGTGTCCCATACCACTTTGAAAATTTTTAAAGGAATTAACATTTTAAAAACATTCATGTCCATATAAATAAATCCTTAAAACCCATTTTGAAGACATGGACATTAATGAGAAAGATTTAGAAGAATAAATATTTAAAACATTTGAAATGATGTTTTAGTAAAAATTACCTCAAAATAACCCCTTTGAAAACTCTTTCATAAATCATGAACATGGATAATAAATATTTCCTAGTAGATACTAACGTAAAAACAACAACCTCGGATAATAAAGAGATGGTGAAATTAACCCTTACCAATTTGGTAACTTACGAAACATACACCCCGTGAAAGAGGTATCATACAATGAATATGTAAATACACATAAATTAAAGTGTATTACATAAATAATACAATAATGGGAAGTACATGCACCACACAAAAGGCAATAGTGCAATATGGCATGAATCTCACAGGAATAAGGAGTGAGAGGAAAAACCCTTACCTTGCACTTTCCTTTAGTTGAGGGTACGTTTAACCTCTTGTACGAAGATAGTAGTATGTTATTAAATTATAGTAGAAACATATTAATATATATGATATCATAAATGATTCATTTATGACTTTATATTACCCATTTAATAATTATTTCCATGTTAAATTAACATTTCGGGTAATAATCGCTTTCTTTATCGTACGTGTTTTAACTTGTTACTCTTAGTTGTATCACTTAGATCATGATTTAAATATTTCCAGAATATTAAACATGATAAATATATCATATAAATTTAGAATATAAATATGTATAATTTACATATATATGAAATGGAAAACACCGTTTATGGAGACGGTATCCCCTACGTACGCATAAACGCTGTTTCTGTTTTCATATAGTATTGAACAGAAGTAAGTGAATAAGATATATGTAACTACATAAATCCTTATATATATAAATATATATATATATCTCCAGTAGAATTATTATGACATATATTACATACTTATTAGTAATATATATATTTTTATAATCTTCGAATAATGGTGAACTTGGAAATAAATCTCATCGCGTCGTGGAGACGGTAATCCGTACGTATGCACGAGCGAAAATATCATTCTTTCGATATTAAAATAATATATAATTGGATGGTATATCATATATAAATAATACTTATAATTTTATATTTATTATTTACATCAAATACACATCAATATTATACCCATCCAAATAATAATGTATTGAATAACAATTACACCACGATGTGGAGACGGTAAGTCGTACGTACGCACGTATGGTGACATGTCATTCAATGGATGGATAATATACTGAATATGGTTGTACCATATTTATAATAACATCATAGTATATAGTAGATACTGGAGTTATTATTTTAGAATAGAAATAACAAAGAAAGAAGAAGTTGAAGAAGAAAGGAACTTGAAAGAGGGTGGTGAAAACACTACCTCTTCTTCGGGTTCTTCCTTTTGATTTGATCAAAAGGGCTCCTTAGGTTGGCTTTCTGATCAAACTAAGGCCTATACGTTAAAGTGAGGGAAGTTTAGAGAGTATTTTTCTGGGGTTGGCCAAACCAAAAGGTTTTGAAGGTGTGAAGAATTGGTTAGAAGTTGGGTCCTTTTATAAGGGGGAGGAGGGGCTCTTTAGGAAAAACATAAAGTATTAATTTATAATAAATTCATATTCGGTTTATAATGGCTCAAAAGTTGATTATTTAAAGATTAAGGTGGGGATAGGTCGAAAACCACTCAAACAATAGAATTTATATAGGTTTCGGTCACTATATTAACCTTATCTTTAAGTATTAACTCTTAGTTAATTAGTTTCACTTTTACAATGTCTCTTTGTAATTTTATATTATATGGTTAATAAACATACTATATACATCCAAGAGACCCCCCAAGTGGTCCATTAATGATACAACTATCATGATACAAGTCCTTTGGATGAAAATTAGATTTTTAGGAATTTAATATCAATTAATAATATAATATTTGTTTTAAAAACTCTTTTATGTCAATTTTGACACTATTTGGTATTTTGTTTTATGAAAGTCATCACAACTTGATTACTTCGAAAATGATACATTGAATCAGCCATAAAATTTCATATTTACCTAGAAAATTCGTGGATGTCATAAAAACTTCTAAATTATATTTATTTTAATATTTATATTACCATTTATTTGATACTTTCATTAATAAGGTAATTACTACATCATCATTGTGTCATAAATAAATTTAATTATTTAATGTATAAAAATTATAATAAAAATACTATTATATAGGAAATATTTTTATATTTAATGAATATTTATAATTGAATTTATCTTATGTATAACCCTATATTAAAAATGTTTTAGTTATTGAACTTTGATTTTAACTCTTTTAACTCTTCTTTAAATTAAATAATAATAAATGTCCTAATCTAATACAAGTGGACCTAAAGGGTCATATTTTATTCCTAAGGTTGTTTTTGGTCGAATTAAACTTATCCTATATAATTAGGACATGTGTTATGGTAATAAAATATCATTTTTACCCTTAATTACTCTATTTACTTTTTACCATGGTAAATAAAAGTAAAAAGTTACTATTCACCAAAAATTATTTTTATCTTATTGAACCACATTTTATTCCTTGATATTAACCGTGTCTCTCGGATTTTCGAAATTCCCCTCACAGAAGTGGTAAAATTATGTTTTATGTGAATTTACAAATTCTCCTAGGAGGTGGGTAAAAGAAGGTAAAAGTTCAATAATTTTTTTATATATCTAAAATTTTTATAAACTGCCTCCAATGAATTAAATTGAATTTATATAGGTGTTATGTATATATTTTGACCTAAAATAAATTTAAATAATATAAATAATTATTTAAATAAAAATCCGGTTTTAAACAGTAACTCAGTGTTTTTACTATTCATCAAAAATTGAAAGTTTTCCGAAAAATACCAAAAAATCACCCTAACATAATTTTGATATTATGAATTGAATAATGAATTCTATTTTACCAAATTCAAAACATAGATGTTACATTTATTAATTTAAAATTAATTCCCGTTGTTAAAACAAAAAACGTGTTTTTAAGAAACAATAACTATCAAAAGATTGACACTTGTTTATGTCCAGTTTAAGTGTGAAATTATGTCCAATGACCAACATTGGATTAAATGGTAAAAATATATTCTAAATATAATTTAAAATCACTCTAATTCATAACTTATCACTATTAATTATTTCGATTAAAAAAGTTGTTTTTAATTAAAATTTAGTAATTATCACTATTCATCAAAATATGAAAGTTATCTGAAAAGTACCAAAATTTCACCCTAGCATAATTTCGATATTATGAATCCAAAAATGAAGTCCATTTTGAGAGATAAAATTTATAAAATTTCAAAAAGTGGGTATTACTATTCATAACAGCTACTTTGATTGATTGTGGTGTGTGTTAGAACTCGAAGTTGCGTACAACACATGCTACTGTATTATTCAAAGAGAAGCGTACTGTGGAAGCTTGGGGGTGTTACAGGTAGACCCCATGAGGTGGTATATGGATAGGTATTCAATTTGGAACCCCACGCAAGTTATACACTGTATACCCAAGGCACACACTATATACTCTAGCATTATACACTCTGAGTGGGGCTAAGGTATACAGGAAGGTACCCCATATGGAGAACATACCATAGACAGGGAACACACATCTTGTTCTTTATAAATGTATATGTTAAGTAGAGAACATTCCATGTCATTTGGCACACAGATAGTGAGGTCCTTTAGGAGTACACACCATGTATTTTTTTTCATACCTTGGCTTGTTTTGAATTTTTTTTTACTATGGAGTCTGAATTGGACTTGAGAGGAGTCCATTATGAGTGTTTTTTAATGTAGATCATGATGGTTGAATCCATTAAGTTTTAAAAGGATATCTTTATGGTGTTTTGTAATATGATAGAGAGTTATGAGAGGATTCCTTTTAGGTTATTGATCTATAGTCCTTCTGGGGGGTGGGTTGTGAATTGAAATTGGGAGAGAGTTATTCCTTTTATAATAACCAAGAACAGAGTATTACCTGTGATTTAATTTTAGGTTCTTTGGATAGATTCCACAATGTTGGGATAAGTGGATTCTGGGTTGATCTTTGGTAATTTTTTTTCTTAAGGTGTAGCTTTTTAGGAGTCTTTAGGCTATGAAGACATAATGGGATATTGGGCGCAACTGGGTGATGTTGTGTGAGTTTGAGATAGGTATGATGGACTTATTTGAGGAATTACCTTATG
Organism: Viscum album; assembly: GCA_963277665.1. Taxonomy (NCBI): domain Eukaryota; kingdom Viridiplantae; phylum Streptophyta; class Magnoliopsida; order Santalales; family Viscaceae; genus Viscum; species Viscum album. The sequence continues at coordinate 877,075,977 of OY728148.1, read as the reverse complement.
GGAAAGGAATTTATTTAGGTTTCCATTCTGGGCATAGTGTTTCTTATGGTTTCTCCTCTATGGGCTTTGTGGATTGAGGATTCTCCTCTAGGAGAGTGATATTTGGGATTTGATTTGTCACACTGGTAGTGGTTTCTATTAGCAGTCTTAGACCATGTATTGGTTTTTTTGTAGGATTCTCTTGTAGGGTTTTATTCTTGAGATAAGGTTTTGGGGACTATGGATGATGCCGTGTGCTTATTGGCTTATGAGATAGTCGATGACGATCTCAACAGCTCTAGTTGGATGGTTTGGGTGAAGCCAACCCTATTACTTCAGCTTTAGCTTGGAGGGTTGAGGTTGATCTTATAAAGGAATAAATTAGAGAGAAGGCCTTTTGGATAATACTGGTTTGGGATTCATCCCTAAGACTATTTCAGTTTTTCTCATATGTTGGTTTGTTGTTGTGAAGTGGGTCTAGGGAGATAATGGATGATTTGGATGTTGAAATCCACTATAGTTTAGATGATCACCTTGGCTAGTAGTAGTGGACCATGGAGGATAGCATGCACAAAGATATTGGTATTTGGGTTTGGACCTGGTCTTGAAGTATTGGTTAGACAGATCTGTTATTAACTAGTTAGTTCCGTAGGACTTCTAGGACATTGGTAGGATTATTTTAGAGTCAACTATAGTTCCTACCTATAGTAAAGAAGATTCGATTGGATTCCTAGATCTTGGTAGATGCGTCTTTATGTTTTAGATGCCTTATATTAGATCCTAGGGTCTATAATTCATTCATGTACATGTGATCGCATTTTGAGATCCTTATTAATTAGTAGACATTCTTGATGTTGTGGCTGCATGAGGAACATTTCACAATTCCTCTGGATGGGACCAAAGTGGGGGTATATTTTCCATATGAGTCAGGCCAAAACCCATGGTTGGCTATTAACATTTTTTCGGATTTTTTATTTCTTATCATTGGTTATTTTTATGCCATTATTAATGATTCTTCTAGGATGATCATATCACATGTTGCATACAGATTTTAGGGTAGTAGATGTTAGGAACACTGATGGGGGTGGCCTATTGAGATTTGTCAATCACCCCCTTTACATGCATCTAGATGGTTTTATAGAACTTATATATTCATTTAGTTTGATAATGAGATTTAGTGGATTAGGAAGAGTCATAGTGTTTCATGATCGATGATTCCACTCATGTAGAGTCTTTAGATTGAGATAGAGCAGTTCAACAATCATGGGAACCTGGTAGGTGGTTCGGCTCGAAGTAGTAGTATAGCCTTATGTATTTTTTTACTTTATTCTTTGTATTTGGTTAGAAAAATGGGAAGCTAGTGCATGTATTTTTTAGTTATTATTTTAGTATTTATGTTGAATTCCAATCATTATAGCTTGTTTCAATTATTTATTTAGTTATTCACACTCAGATGTTCATGGGTATGAATGTGTTTAGTTTATTTATATTTTCATTACACTTTAATCTAAGGGTATAGTCTCCCTATTGTGTCCTTCTTAGAACTTTCCACTAATCGATGGCCTTTGGATCAAGGGGAGGCATGATTGAGGTCTTTTTGTGAGATGAATCAAGAGATAGGTCAGTTCAATACATGCCTTTTTGTGACACAACACCCACCCCGTGTTTTATAGAATTTTGAAATGATATGAATCATTTATTCTTTGAAAATAACTTCCCTAATTAATGAACTAACTCTGTCTAAAATACTATTATTAAAATTTATCAATTACAAAATGAATAAATCATTTAATATTATGAAACTTTCAATGAAAAAATATTGATACTTATCCCCAACCCCAAATCTTATACCAAATACTTATCTAATACTTATATGAGTTCCTATTAGTGACTGATAAAACCTTAATTGATTCTATAAGTGGTGGTATTTATATAGACAAAACACCTTCTACTATGTAGGGTATCATAAGAAACATGGATAATAATACATAGTAATTCCATAATTGAGCTCCTACTCAAGTGAAACAAATTCAAGATAGGCAACCCATCTAACTGAAGAATATGAATGAGTGGACGTGTGAGATCATAGGGATCATAAAAAATATTGAAGTGGATATTAAGGATCTAAAATTTGGATCTATTAAATCATTTGTCAATAAACATCATAAATCTAATATTATTTTCATCTTTAATTTTATTCTAAAATATTCTTGTATAACATTACAATATAAAGAATATTATATATTTTTATAATATATATAAATACAAAATTTTATCAATGGAACTTCAAATTTTAATATTTATGTTAGTTTAGAATAAATTATAACCAACCCTAATATGATCCATTTTCTCCTATAAATTTTCCAAAGTGGAAGGACCATCTTATCTTGAGGTACAATAATTATTTCCCTTAAATCAATTCCTAAAATTAAAAATCAATTCTAATTTGACCATGTTAGGATCCACTTCCCATAATAATATACATTCTCACATTCTTATTAGTAGATTATTTCTCCACATTTTCTTGGTTTTATCCTCATGACGAGTCTGATAAAATTCCAAAAAAGTTTAACATATTTCCCTAAAATATTATTAATGGAAATCCTAACATAGGTAATTAATCATCTTTTAATAAAAAAATTAAAATTTTTATGATTCAACTTTCCTTATTCGCCAGATCATGTAAAAAACATTGAAAATAAAATTGGCCATCTTGTATCTAATTTGAGTTAATAATAGAAAAATAATATTTTCTAACTTCAAAATCAATAATTACCCTACCATAAGTGTAATGTGTGGTGAATAAAACATTAAATATATAAATATATATTTATATATTATGATTATACATTAAAAATAAAAAATAAAATAAAATATTATAACCAAAACATTTAGTGCCCTTAGAGATTAGATGAAATATATATTAATACACCATACACCATATATATCTTATATAATATTAATTAAACTTTTATACCTTGTATACATATCATGGAACACCCTGAGATTTTGTGAAATATTTATTTCAAATTAATTTAATATTATTGATATTTTTCATTTCACGCAACACTGAATATATATATATATATATATATATATATATTAAAGCACTATGTTTGTCTTCATTTATACACAATAACAAGTTAATCATACACTACACAAAATATAATGGTTAGCTTTCTCTATATGGAACACTGATGTTTGCTTACGTTACACACAAGACTGAGTTTCAGTGAACAATAATATATTATTAAAAATATTATTATTTAATATAATAAGATATAACCTAGATGTTAAATTAGTAGTTATGAAAATGGCTAACTGACTTATGAAAATATATGGTTTACACAAATATAAAATCAATTCATTGGTTACAAATTAATTAATAAAGAATATGAAAATTGATTGAATATAAAGGAAAATATTATTATTTTATGCTCACAAAACTATTTTATCCAAATAAATTAAATTAATTACAATTAGTAAGTGATATTAAGGTAATATATATATATATATTAATATTTAACCAATTATTTATTATGTTCATAAAATATATTTGATACACATAAGATAAAAACAAACAAAATTTTACGCATAAAATATTATATTTTTATAAAAAGAACTTTTACCACCTTTTAATAAAGAACCTATTTTAAATATAATTTTTGGAACTTTTATAAATATTACATTTAAAAATAAACAACATATTTAAAATAAAAACAAAAGAATTTGGTTAGGGTTATTTTTTGGTATTTTAATATGAAGCTTTATTTTTTAATGAATAAGTGAAAGTACTAAATTTTAATTAAAAACTATTTTTCATATAATTTATTTATAAAGTAAAATTGTATTTTATCTTGGTTGAAAAATTTAATTAGATACTAATTTTATCAATTAATCTAATTTAGTTCATTATAATCAACTTCAATTTTAAATTTGGTATAAAATGTAGCAAACTATTGGACATTTTTTAATTTTAAAACCCACATTATCTTTCCATCTGCATGATTAATTTTAAATTAATTTTTTCCAATTAAGTGTTTGGAATTTGGAAAAATGATCTAAAATTTTGGAATCATAAAAATTTATAATTCAAACTAAGTTAAACTTATCTTTTAACCAAAAATATTAGTGAATGCAGCTAAAATTAATCACTGTTATTAAAGTAAAATTAAGCTTAACAATGGAATAAAACATTAATTTAAGGGACCAATTTAAAGACCTGTAAATTTTAAGGAATTTTTTTATTAATTTTTTTGGGATTTTATGAGTATGCAGTTTTTGACGGCACCTAATTCCGAGGCCCAGTGTGCCCAGAATCAATTTCCGAAGTTTAGCTCGGGTACGTTCAGTAAATGAACGAGCGGGTTTTTCTATATTTTGAACTGGTGCTCGGAATTGAAATCCGAGGGTACCGATGAACTCGTAGTGCCGGTATTTACTTAGGATGACTTTTACCATTGATGCGTTTTCTTGGGAGAAGAAGTTAAATTTTGGGGTTTAAGTGAGATGTAAATAAAATTGTGTACAATTTTAATTTATTATCCTTGGAATTTAAACTCTCTCATGGGAAGTTGTTGGTGGGGCCCACAACCACCCAACTTCCCATGTGTGGTTATGAGGGAGGTGGGGCCCACACAAGCCCTCATCTTTTCACATTCCATAACCCTTAACCCCTTTGAAATCCCATGATAAATACATGGCAACTCCCCATTAATTTTTGGTATCCTTTAATTGTGTAACTCTCCCCTCTCTCCTCTTTAATCTTGCCAAAAAACCTCTTCAATTAAATGATCTAGTGTTTTGAAATTTTAAATTTTCAAATGCTTTTCAAAGTAAAATAAAATAAGGAGAACCTTATTTTATTTTGTTTAGCTTGTTATGTTGGGGATTGGAGGAGAGAGAGCTCTAGTTTTTGAAGAACTCCATCTTCCCGCGAAGAACGTCTCCACTTCAACAAAGAACGCTAATTCTACGATGAAGAACTTCGACTCGGTGGTTCTGGTTATCTCCATCCTCTTATTCCTTCGTGACAAAGGAGGAGATGCCGACAATGATGGGAACGACGCCATCATCTGCGGCGCTTGACAACCGCGAACATCCTTCGAGGTAGTGGTTATCTTCGTTCAAGTTTAATTTAATGTTCTTCATTGGTTATTTTGGCCGCTTGATATTGACATAACAGGAGGATATCAGACTGCACAAACACGGCTGTTCGTCCTCCCCTTTTTTGTTGATCCTCGTTGATCATTGCGGCAAAGGTGGCGTGGTGTCGTTGCACCACACGGGAACAAAGATGACCGTGACCAGAGTGGGCCATAGCGAAGGTGCGCGGCAGAGTCCCGCCGGACCGGTGAGATCGAAGGAGGCCGTGGCCAGGAGTGGACCGCAGAAGAGGGGTGCGGTGCCAACGCACCGTGCTGGAACTTCGAGGGGACCGCAGCTGGGGCGGGCCACGACGAAGGGGAGAGGCACCAGTTGGACAGAAGCCGCGAAGGTTTTTCAAAGGGGCGGCCGACCGAGCCAGCCGCCGGCACCACCTGGAGGCAGGACCCCCTCGGGTCCCATGGTTACATAAGGCCGACCATTAGGGATAGCTGTTTCAGAAACAGGGGGGCGGAACCCCCCCTTCACACCCCGCGCGGCCGAGAGCCGAGCTGCGGCCGGGTTCCGAGCCGGGCCGCAGGCCGTGCGGGCCGGGCCGGTACGACCGCGCTGGGCCGGGCCACTAGCACCGGGCTGGGCCGAGCCGTGCGAGCTGGGCCAGGCCGTGTGCAAACGGGCCGGACCCGGACCTGGGTCGGGTCAACCCGGTTCGGGCCGACCCAGGGGGTATAGGGCTGGGTCCGACAGGGCCCAAACCCTCGATTTTTAGACCAGGTTCGTTCAAATGCCCATATCATGGGCTACAGACCTCTGATCGACGGACCATCAGTTGCGTTGGGATCCTCGGATCGGGACAGTCATTTCTGTACATTACACTCAAGCATTCAGTAAAGTTTGTGTATAGCCGGGTTGGTTCGAACCTGAAACCAACTGGGCCCTTGGAGAGGAAATTCTTATAACTTAACGACCGAACGTCCGAATGACATGCCGTCGATCACCTTGAATTCATCTTATTGAGACAATTCTTTTGGAATATTTTGCTCGAGGTTTGGACATAGCTGGAGTATTGTTGGGTTGGTTTTAACTTAAAAACCAACCGAGCCCCTGGGATGAAAAAGCCAATAACTCTCAGACCGGGCGTCCGATTGACGCACCGTCTGTCGCATTGAGTTTCTATTGACGAGACAGAACTTTGTGATACATCAATACTGGACTTTGTGAAAGATGATGTATCGACCCCCTTGGATCATGGAGCGGACGCTCACGGAATTGAGTGTGCTGTGTGCGGGAACCCTAGAGCTGGCTGCGACCACGAAGATGATGACGACTGTACTTGGATCCTATGTGGGTTCGGTAGCTAGGATGACTATACTTGGATCCTACGTGGGTTCAATAGCGAGGAAAACTATACTTGGATCTTCCGTGGGTTCGACAGCGATGATGACTGTACTTGGATCATACGTGGGTTCGACATCGATGGTTACTGTATTTGGATCCTACGTGAGTTCGTCAACGACGACTTCTATACTTGGATCTTACGTGGGTTCGGCAAGGGAGATGATTCAGAGGCTACATCTATCATCTCCAACCCTCTTCGTGAGTAGTATACCTGTGTGAGATGAGTCTTTACTTCAATATATATCATCGATAAGATTGAATTAATTTACTGTGTGGACTGGGTTGTGTTTTCCTGTGTGAGCTGTGTCTTGACTTAAATCTATATCATCAACAAGATTGACTTGCTTTCCTGTGTGGACAGGGTTGTGCTTCCCTATGTGGACTGGGTTGTGCTTTCCTATGTGAACTGGGATTTTTTTCCTATGTGGACTGGGTTGTACTTGGGCTCGTGAGTTGGAACCGAACTGGAATTGATGACTTAGGTATATGTATGGGCATATACCTAAGTAGAGTTGGTTGATACTTCGTGTTGGTATCCTTCCTTTGTGGTTTATCCTTTATGGATTTTGGGAGACATTTGGGGGTCTAGGGGTCCCTACTGAGTATCGTATACTCACCCCTGCAGGGGAAATGCCCGCACTACATTTTGTTGGTTGCAGACAATGGACAACGCTGATCGTGGTTGAGGCTTGTGGAGCGGGATGGTACCCGGAGGTGGAATATCAGGAGGGACGTACACGGAGCAAACGGCCGGACCCAAGGAGTTGAGGAGATCATCTGTACCCACCCTTCAGGTGGGATATCCAAAGGATGACTCAGTGATTGCTGATTTACTTTACTACTGTTGTTTCTCCTTTTTAGTTATACTGTACTTTCAATTGGGTTTGTATTCTGGCCCATTTACTTTTCATCACTTACTTTTGTACTCAGTTTACTTGGTGTTTACTTCAACTTGCGTACTCTGTTGTATTTATTACTTGTATAAAGGCAATTCCTTCCCTTTTATTAGGAATTTACGCCTTTGGTGTTAGTCACCAGACCCTGGCCTGTGGAAGGCAGGCTTGGGGTAGTCACGACACAGGCCTCGAGGACGGGTCGTGACATCCAAATATCCTAACCACATGTAAAAAACCCATTTTATTTATATATTTCATCCATAAATATTAAATTCTTGATTTTTTGATTTTTTATGAATTGTTTTAGGTAAAAACATGGGTTGCCTAAATTTTTTTAAAAAATTCCAACCGTGTCCTTTCCCTTCCCTATAAAAGAACACAAGTTATCCCACTTTCTCACACCTCTCAAACCACTTAAGTTCGTCCAAGATCTTACAAATAAATTTATAATAAACCATACCTTCCTCTTTTAATCCCCCCATTGGTCATAAATCCTTCCAAGAAATCCCTTTGGTGAAAACGAAAAGGAGTTACCCAAATAAGAGGTAACTCCCTCCCTCAAGATCCTTTATTTTATTTTCATTATCTACTTCCTAAACTCTTCTAATTATATGATTTTATAAAATAATATCCTAAATATAATATGTTTTTTAATTCTAATATTTATACCTACACTTACACACACTTTCATCTAATGTGGAACAAACATACTGTTTAAGTGTATGACGAACTACCGCCTCACGAAACGATGATTAATCATTTTCTTTTACAACCTCTAATAGTGGACATTAGTATGGAAAAATAAATTTATATATGAAATATATAATTTTTATAATTTATTTATTCTTAGTTAATTTTTATTTATAACATACCCTTATGCATTCCATCTTGTGAAAATACAATAATTTCATTTGACGACGTGTGGACTACCGCCCCCTCAAAAAGAAGTGATTCGTTCAGACACTACATTGAATGTATTAAGGATATTTTTAGTGGACCTATATGGTTTATATGACATAATAATGATAATTTAATTTTTTCATATACATATATATATAAATATATTTCATTTAAATTATTTCTTTTAATAAATCAATAAAATAGAAGCAGTGTTCATGTGCACGTACGACATACTGTCTCTATGAACGGTGCATTCCATTTCATTCCTATATATTACATTGATTATTATAATACACATATATTGAAAATTAATGATATTTTTATCATGTTTTACATTCTTGAAATCATATATAAGTATAATTAAGAATGATATAATGGATTAAGACACATGAAAAAAACAAAGTGAATATTACTCGAAGCGTAACCTTAACATAGAATTATTTACAAGGGGGTAAAAAAAAGTCATAAAAAACAATATATGTAATTAGATATAAAAATATGGTTCTATTAAATATTAATAATAAAATTATATTTATTATACAAGAGATTATTATGTGTACAAATAGATTCAAGACACAAGTTAAGTTGATTTCATCTCACTTTTTATTTCTGTGAGATACGAGCCTTAATCATCACTCATTTCATTTGTGTGGTGTGTATAATGCACATGAATGTATTATGTGATTATTTTAATTTAATTTATGGGTATTTACATACCATTTTATGATCTTTATTTCATGGGGTCTGTGTTTCAAAAGTTACCAAATTGGTAAACCGATTTTGTCTCAATTTGCCTTATTTGAGACACATATCATGTTTTGCACCTATATTTTTCAATGAGGTGTATATACTAACATTGACATGTTACATCATGAATATCATTATTTTATAGATATTTTATGCTTCATATAATGTTGTTATTTCAAAATTTTTATGATCTAAATTTACCTAATTGGTCACGGTTTATAGCTACAATCTGACCATTTATTGATATTGTTTATGATTATGCTCCAATTGATGAAATATTTTGATAAATATCTCTAGAATTATTTTGAGTTTTATTACCCTCTATTTATTCATGTTAAATACAAGTAATGGTATTAATTTTTTACTCTTTCATAGATAATATGGTTAAGAATATATTTTTTAATAAAGTTCGACTTTACCTCTCCATTTGGTAGGAAATTTGTGTTCGTTAAAAACCATGTTTTAAAAATAGGGTTTCATGAATATTATTCTATTATTTAATCAATAAAACACATTTTTACCATTTTTTTTATTTTATCAATGTTTCCAAAGTAATCTTCTTGTTTTTTTCTGAACAATTCATTTTTATAACCCTTTTATGGTGAAAATTGAATGTTCTTTTTTACCTCATATGACATGTATAGATTTACCTTATGTTATTTATGTGAAGCATCTTTTTAATGTTTAAGAGGTTAATTTTAAATAAAATGTTTCTAAATTTAGGTTTCATATAAAGCGATTTTCAAAAAGTTTCAAAGCCTTATTTATAAGTTTTCAAGGTATTTTCAAAGAAATGGGTTTCAAAACTTTATCAGTATTTTTTTTAAGGAAAATAGTTTTCAAAAATTTTTCAATACTTTTTTATAAGTTTTAAATGTATTTTCTAAGAAATTTTTTTCAAAAAACATTCAAGATTACTTTATAAATGTTCAAGGAAAAAGGGTTTCAAAATATTTTCATGATTATTTTGTAATTTTTCAAGGGAAAATGTTTTCAAAATGATTTCAAGCCTTCATTTTATGCTTTAAATTAATTTTCAACGAAAATTTTTTCCTATAGGATTTTTAAAAAAAATGTATTTTCAAAGAAGAAAGGATATTTTAATCAATAATTTTTTTCTGAATATCTTTCCAAGATATTTTCTATCTAATATGACATCTGTTGATGTTACTCATTCCCTTATAGGAATTGATTAAAAGTTTCCATTCATATCTTTTATTTAATGGTTTATGTTTTTGTGGTACTATTCTTATGAAACACATTTATATTCCATGAGTTATATGCTTTTTGAAAGTACTTATTTTTAGAAGTTATAATTTAAAAAAATGATTATGAAACCTATATATTTTCCATTGTTTATGATGTGATAGAATGTTAATGATACACTTTTCTTTTCACGGGTTATGATAGGATGTTTATAAAACCCATATATGTTTATGGGTTGTAATATGATGAAAGTTTTATTATCTTGTGGAAAAAATATGAATGATTTTATTATAAGATGGGTGGGATATATATCTCCCTCAAATATATTGGGTAAATATTTATATCTCATGATATAACGATGTGAATCAATTCTAGGTGCTTGATCTACTATGGGAAAAATGGGGAAACCTGATACCTTAGATATAAATGGATATGATTGAGGATGGGGGTGTGTGCCTCCCAGTAGAGGTAGTCACCATGGGTATGGAAGATCAGGAAACCTAATCTACTGTGTGAAGATAAGGAAACCTGATCCATTACAAGAAATGAACTATGACTGGGGATAGTGGTGTGTCTTGCTCAGTAGGGGAAGTTCCCATTAGGTACCTTGATAAGTTCTAGCAACGAGTATTGACTTATATGGAATAATATCACATGTATATGTATTCCAAAATTCCATGTTATATTCCTACATTATGAATTTATGGATTATGTACTTTATATCCTAATGATTCAGGTATTATGAACTTCCAATATTTATTCCATGATTTATGTTTAAGATCTTTGATATGTTGGGAAGGATATTATAAAGTTATGATCACATTATCATACCCCTATGGTCATGCTTATGCTCATATTTCCCCTTTTTACCCATACTGAGAATCTTAGAACACCCCTTGTACTCTTACTTTCAACAAGTTTATGAACATATGTGTTAAGTTTGATGTGTCTAAGAACATTTCTAGTCAAGAATAACATAGTGGGAGATAATTTAGCTCAACTATGTTCCAGTGTTCATGTTTCCATATTTCGAAAGGAACACGACTAATGCAATCATTAGGTGTTTTTTATAATTTTTTAAGTATTTGACAAAAGTAATGTCTATATATGTTAGGACTGGGCTGTTATAGTTGGTATCAAATTAAATGTTTAGTTAACCTTTAGAAACTATGGTAAGAAAACTTTAGTGAGATCCCAATGAATATTTATAAGGACATGTCTAGGGATGTCTCTAAGGATAAGTTTAAGGATAAGTTAACATTTTGGAAAATATCATGGAATGTTGGTAAAGGAAAGAGTAAGTGGTTTCTTAGAAATATATCTATATCCAGATAATTCAAGTGGATGTGGCTCTGGAACAAATGCACCTTGGGGTAAACTCAGAGAAGATGTCTCGAGTCTGACTCTGGGTAATCTGGTAAATGAAAATGGGCCTTAATACACACATTATTTGACACTCCCATTGAATATTCTTATGAAATTCATAAACGCTTCATGAACAATCATAAATGATTTAAATGAAAGTTTACTTCTAATAATATATGATAATCCAAAGGTTTCATTGATTAAATAAATTAGGTGTCATGATATAGATATCCAATAAGCAATTTTTCATGATTATGTGGTTTTATTCTATGATATATGTTTTTCACCATGTGATTTATGGTTTTAATCAATGGTGAGAACTAGAAGGAACATGGTTAAAATTTAATGTTTCATATGTTGAATGTATTATAATTATGAAAAAAAAATTCCCAAGTGGAAATATCATAAATATAATTAAGAAGGTGGTTTGAGTATTGGTTATACTTCTGAAGATAAAGAGACCTCAAAAGACATATGAATGGTATGTGATTCTCTTCTAGTATTTCTTATATTAAACCTAAAATAGAATTCTTATATTTATGTTTATGAACAATAATACATATTCATATTTCATATTGTAGGAAGGAGGTATTAAAGAATAAGTTGATGAAGCCTGAGTAACGGTTCAAGAATAAAGTTGGATCAATGAAGGTTGCATAGTTTATCCTTCAAAGATTATGTTATATGAATAATGAAATATTTAAGTATTTTTAGTATAATTTTTTCATAAAGGATTGAAAAGGATATGTTGAATGGTAATGAAGAATTATAAAAATGTTATTTTGTTTAAGGGATGGAAACCCTTAATGTGTTAAAGATGTTGAAAATATTATATTTATCTTGGATAAATAAATGATTGATCTAGATAAAGTAAATCAGATAGTATCAATGACTTTATAACCAAATTAGAATTTATTGAAAATATTTTTCTATGTCATTTTCGATGATGGTTACAAATTCTTGGATTCCTGGAATATATAAAGTAACAATTAGAATAATGAAGCATGCATGTCTTTAAAAAGGATTTATGGTAATTCAACTTGTTACCATATTTCAAGAGTATCTATAATGAGGGAATTCACTTGTTTGTTATGTGATAACCAGGAGATATTTTTTGATATAGGGGGGAAATTTTTTAATTTAATTTCATGACATTCATTCTAATTTTTGGATTTTCATTTTTAAAAATGGTTATAAGGTTAAACATTTATGGAAAGATTAAGTTACACTTTGTGTGAAGTTTTGAGATTAAGTATTATCTCACCACATAAGGATTTATTCATATTGGATGAACTATTCTATCAATTTTGTGTTGATGATAATTGATGAAAATTGGTATGAAATATCATAGATATCACGATCTATTATTACTTTAGGAATGAAAAATTCACCTTTATTTTTAGAGAAATATGTAAAGTGGATCAAGGAACGAAAATTTTTTAGGTTTTCCTAAAATCATGGAAGTATTTTTTTTTAAAAAAGGTGGTTCCTCAGTCAAAGACCCAGGCACAATTTATTAATAAAAAGAAAGGGAGATACAAAAGTCTGAAAGATAGAATCTTATTACAATCTTTATTATAAAAAGGGAGCGAGTCTTCAGGAAAATCATCCAACCAGGTAGTGACCTGATTGACTCCCTTATTGGCCAGACTATCAGCAACCATGTTCGCTTCACGGAACACATGTGTGGAAATGTATTTGAGATCCATGAGCAAAGTAAGACATTTCATCCATCGAGAGGTAAGTGGCCATGAAAGGTGCACCACCCCCTTCCAGATAGCTTGGACAACAGTGGTTGAATTACATTAAATCCACAGCTTGTTCCAACTTTTTTCTTGAAAAAACCCATAGCATGGATGAATCCCAACATTTCCGCTTCCAAAGCCGAGGTCGTACTGAATCCACTAAAGAAGAAGCCAAGGCATCTGCCAAGAGAGTCTCTGAAAATGGCACCACAACCTTCCAGACCCAGGTTTCCTCTAGAAGCACCGTCGACATTCACTTTGATCCATCCTAGAAGCGGGGCTTCCCAGAAAACCTCAAAGGTACGTCGAGGTAGCCTATAAGAACTCGCAATTTGAAGATGGTTAAGGATCTCAAAATCACCAATAGAGTTGTCACAATGATCCTTCTAAAGTGAGGTGGAATCATTGATGGCAATGAGAATACACATTTTACCTATATTGAGATTGAAAGATCAATTATTATGAATAAAATTATTTCTACCATACCAGATCACATGCAGAAGCTCAGCCACCACAGTCAAAAAGAGATTCCTGATTTCCTTGGAGAAATTCCAAAGCACACAGTATTAGAGTAGAGAGTTGATAGTATCGAGAAGAGACCATCTGCAACCAAATATGTTAGAAATGTAATCCCAAAGAGCTGCAGCTGTAGCACAAGATAATAATAGATGATTAGCATCCTCACGATGTTGGTTGCACAATTGACATCTAGAGAAAATAGAAATCCCAAATGCTTGAAGACACACATCAGTGGGGACTCTATTATGCGCAACTCCCCAAATGAGAGTGAGGCGCGATGGCTTGATCCAAGGTTTGTTAAAATATTTCAACCAAGAAAAGTTAGAAGAAGAAGCACTAAAATTGTTTTTATATAAACTTTTAGAGTCAAGGATTCCATTAAAAGAAGGTTCCCAGATACGAAAATCATCCGTGTCAAAAAAAGAATAATTTTCAATAACGTGACTAATGTGATCCGAAAGGGTGATGTCATGATATTTGACTACCTCTCTTATAGTGGAGTTAGTGTTCTCATGAATAGTGGTGGATGTTAGCATTCAGATTAAAGGGACACCTGTCTAGTTATCCATCCAGAAATTCATAGAGGAATCCACACTAACCATCCATCTAGAGTTGTTCATGATTTTGATAAAAGAGTGTCTAATTGAAGGCCAGATGGATGAAGTGATGTAGCCTAGGTTACCATTTCGAAGCTTGGTAACAAATCTTTTCTTAAGAAAGGCCAAGGAGTCAAAGATGCTATGAATCAAGTTCCAAGTCATTCTAGCTCGCAGAGATTCATTAAAAAGCTTAAGATTCTTAATACCAAGACCACCCTTATCCGGAGGTTTACAACAAGTGATCCAAGGTATGGTGACAAGCTTTCCTTCGATCGTACTACCAGTCCAAATTTTTTTTTTTGATGCAAACATTGATTTTTTAAGAAGGCTTGCGGGCCAGTTATAAACCATCATCGAGTAAACCATCTTGGAAACAATTGTAGACTTAACAAGACAGACTCTGCCAGCCATAAAAAGAGATTTACCCTTCGAATAAGATAATTGGTTGATAATTTGATCAAAAATGTTGTGAAAATAGATAGATTTAGGTCTCCCCCAAAAGATAGTAACACCCAGATAGGTGAAGGGGAAAGATCCTTCTTTGATTCCTAAATAGTCAATGATATGACTTTTTCTGTTGGGGGCAATGTTTTTCCCAAAGAAAAAAAAAGGATTTATTCTAACTGATCACTTGTCCCAAAATATCTTCATAATGGGCCAGAGCACTTTTGAGGTTTCAAATGTTCCATTTATCACAATTTAAGAATAAAATAATACCATCAGAATATAAGAGATGGGTATGAACATTTAAATTTCTATAATCTTGGATGGGATTAAGTTTGTTTTGATTAACTAGCCTCATAAGGAGTCTACTTAAGTAATCGTCAACAATATAAAAAAGAATCGCAGAGAGAGGGTCACCTTGCCTAACCCCCTTGGAGCATTTAAAATAGCCTTTAGGAGACCCATTGACCAGCACATATATGTAATTAGAGTCAAGTAAGGTACATATCATGGTATTAAAAGAGTCATTAAACCCAAATATTTTAAGGACCTTAAAAATAAAATTCCATTCCATGGTGTCGAAAGCTTTCCTAATATCAAGCTTAATGGCCACACTGCCTCCTCTAGTGGATTTGTTCAGCATATTAGTACATTCCGAGGTAAGGCAGATACAATCTTGAATAGTTCTTCCTTTAATAAAACCAAATTGATTCCAAGAAACAATTTTGTTCGTAATGGAGGTGAGTCTGTTAGCAAGAAGCCTAGTTATAACTTTATAGAGAGTGTTGATGAGAGAAATAGGGCAGAAAAGGTGAATCTTATATTAGATGCAAAATTGAGTTTTATCAAAAAAATACTAAATTAGTAAAAATATTATTATTTAATATAATAAGATATAACCTAGCCATTAAATTATTATTTATGAAAAGGGTTAACTAATTTGTTAAATTTTTTGGTTTAAAAAAATATAAAATTAATTCATTGGTTACATATTAATAAAAAATAAATATTAAAATTAATTGAATAAAAAGGAAAATATTATTATTTTTATGCTCAAAAAGTTATTTTATCCTAATAAATTAACTTAATTACTACTATTTAGTGATATTAATGTAATATATATATTTAACATTAAACTAAATATTTTTATGTTCATAAAATAGATTCCTCATGCATAGGATAAGAACATGCCTAATTTTATACATAAAATACTATATTTTTATAAAAAACACATTTACCTAATTTTAATGGGGAGAATTTTTTATATCCAATTTTTGGAACATAAAAAAATATATTTAAAAATAAAAAATATATTTTAAATATAAACATAAAAATTATTTTAGCTTTAATTTTTGGTATTTTTCTACGAAGTTTTATTTTTTAATGAATAAGTGAAAAATCCTAAATTTTATTTCAAAATAGGTTTTTCATATAATTTTTTTATAAGGTTAAATTACATTTTATATTAGTTTAAAAGTTTAATTATATAATAATTTTATTAATTAATAAAATGTAGGTCATTATAATCAGTTTCACATTGAATTTGGTTATAAAAACGTATAAAACTTTTGGATGGTTTTACTTTTAAAACAAAAATTGTCGTTCCGTCTGTGAGCTTAATTTTAAATTAATTTATGTTTCTTTTGTTTTTTGAATTTGAAAAAATTGATTCCATATTTGGAATCATAAAAATTTAAAATGTATAATAATTTGAACTTAATTTTTGAACAAAAATATTTGTGAATGTACTTAAAATTAATTATAGTTAAGGTAAAATTAAGCTTAACAATGGAATGAACCTTTAATTCAAGGTCCCAAATGACCTAAAAACTTGTCAAAAACCAATTGGATGAAAATATTTAAACCAAAAACCTTACATTATTTTGTTTAGTTTTTTTATTATGTCTTCTTTTGGTAAAAATGTGGGTACACCTAACTTGTTTCAAAAAATGCCAAGTGTGTCCTTTCCCTTCCCTATAAATACCACCACCTATCCCACTTTCGAACACCTATCAAACCACTTAGTTTCATCTAATAACTTCAATTAAATATCTAATAAACTATAAATTCTTATTTTAAGCCTCCCTTTTGTCATAATTATTTCCAAGGAAGTCTGTTGGTGTAAACCAAACAGATTTCCCCAATTAAGAGGTAACAACATCCTTCAAGCTCCTTTTTTTATTTCCATTATCCAATCCCTAAAATATTTTTATTCAACGATTTTATAAAAAAACTAGTATAATATATTTAATTGGATTTTTTTATTCTAATAGTTTTATCTACACTTATACACACTTCCATCTAATGGGTAAGAAACATACTGTTTAGGTGTACGAAAAACTACCCCCTCACGAAAAAATGATTGTTCATTTTTCCATTACCTTATATCATGGTAAAAATTGCAATGGAAAATATATTTATATATGATATATATTATATTTATATTTTTTCTATTATTATGTAATTTTTATTTAGAACATACACTTATTCTTTTTATCTTGTGTAAATATGATAATTTCGTTCGAGGGAGTATAGACTACTGCCCCCTCAAAGAGATGTGATTAATTCACACAATACATGGAATGTATTGAGGATATTATTAGTGAAAATATATGATAAAAATTAAATAATAATTCTACTTTAATTATATTATATAGATATATGTCATTTACTTACTTTCTTTCAATACTTTAATAAAATAGAAGCAACGTTTATGTGTACGTACGACCTACCATCTCCATGAATGATGTATTCCATTTCAAACATCTATATTATATAGATTATTATAATAAAAATATAATGAATATTAATTATATTTATATCATGGTTTAAATTCTATAAATCTTGATATAAGTGTACGAACCAATGATATAACAAATTATGACACATGGGAAAAAAGTGAATATTACCCGAAGTATAACCTTAGTATAGAATTGTTAACAAGGGGTAATATAAAGTCATAAAAACTATATATGGAATTATATATAAGATTATATTTCTATAAAATATTTATAATAAACTTATGTTTATTATACAAGAGGTTTTTATGAGTACGAAGAGAGTCAAGACACATGGTTAGGGGATTTCATCTCACTTTTAATTTTCATGAGATACATGCCTTAATAATCACTGATTTCATTTGTGTGGTGTTTATAAAAACCATGGATATATCCTATGAATCTTATAATTTAATTTATGGGTATTTATATATCTATTTTTTGATATTTATTTCATGGGGTCTATGTTAAAAAGTTTCCAAATCCGTAAAGTGATTTTGTCTCAATTATCCTTCTTTGAGATACATGTCAAGTTATACAACTATATTTTTTCATGAGGTGTATATACTAACTTTGAAATTATAAATCATGAAGATATTTATTTTCATGATATGTTATTCTTTATTTAATTTTGTTCTTTTTATTTTTTATTATCCATGTGTACCAAATTGGTAATGGTTTATGGCTACAATCTCACCATTTGTTGAGATTGTTTATAATTACACTCACATTGATGAAATATTATGATCTATATCTTAAGAAATATTATTATTTATATTAACCTATTCTTATTAATATTATATTCAATTAATGGTATCAATTTTACACTCATTGGTACATAATATGGTTAAAATAGTTTTAATAAATTCGGACTCTACCTCCCCCTTTGGTGGGAAATCTATGCTTCTTGAAAACCATGCTTTCAAAAAAGGATTTACAAGAATATTATACTATTTAATAATTTTTAATATACATTTTTACCTTTTTTTCTTTTACCAATGTTTTAAAGGAATGTTTTTTTTCACTTTCTGAACAAGTAATTTTTCTAACCTTTTTACCATGAAAAAGGAGTGTTCTTTTTGCCTCGTATCACATGTACAGATTTACCCACTGTCATTTATGTGAATATTTATTTGTATATTTAAATGATTATTTGTTACAAAAATGATTTTAGAAGTAATTTTCAAGGAAAATGGGTTTCAAAAAATTTTCAATCCTTATTTATATGTTTTCAAAGTATTTTTAAGGAAATTATTTTCAAAAAAATGTTCGAGATTATTTTATAAGTTTTCAAGGAATATAGTTTTCAAAACATTTTCAAGACTTCTTTATAGGTTATCAATTTAATTTCAAATAAATGGCATTCAAAACGTTTTAAATATCATTTTATAAGTTTTAGATAAAATTTTCTCCAAAATGATTTCCTGATTATTTTAAAATTTTACAATGGAAGAGATTTTCAAAATGATTTCAAGACATAATTTTTAGTTTTCAATTTATTTTCAAATAAAATGTTTTTTGATGTTTTTTTAAAAATTCATTCTAAAGAGGAAAAGATATTTTTCTTAAGAAATGTTTTTATAATATCTTTCCAAGTTATTTTCCATATAAAATGAAATCTGTTGATGTTACTCATTCCCTTCTAGGAAATAATCCAAAGGATCCATTCATATCCATTATTGAATGATTTATGTTTTGATGGAATGTTTCTTATGACACCCATTTCTATTCCCTGGGTTATAGTCTTTTGGAAACTAATTCTTTTCCTAGGTTATGATTTGATGAAGTGATTATGAAACCTATCTATTTTCTATAGGTTATGATGTGATGAATTGTTAAGGATACAAATTTAATTTCATGGTTTAAGATCAGGTATTTATAAAACCCATATCTTTTTTATGGGTCATGATATAATGAAATTTTAATTATCTTGTAGAACACGTGTTAATGATTTTATAATGAGATGGGTGGGACCTATATATCTCTCAAACACATTCGGTAAAAATTTCTATGACATGAGATAATTATTTTAATCAAGTTTATGGACTTGATCCACTATGAGAAATGGGGAAACCTGGCACCTTACAAGGAAATGACTGCAACTGGGGATGGTGGTGTGTTACGCCTAGTAGGTGCAATCACCATGAAGGTGGAAGATGGAGAAACCTGATTCACTATGGGAATATGGGAAAAATTAATCCCTTAAAAGGTAAGAAAGTTTCCTGAGGATGATGGTGTGTCTCACCTAGTAGGTGTGGTTCCCATGAAGTGCCTTGATAAGTTCAAGAAATAATTACTAGCTTATTGGGAATGACATGGGATGTCTATGTATGCCACAATTAAATTTTTTATTCCAATGTTATGATTTTAGGGATTATGTTTTTTATTTCTTTACGATTAATGTCTTATAAACTACCAATATTTATTCCATGATTTACATTTATGATATTTAATATGAAGGGTATGATATTATACTGTTATGATAATGTTCTCATTCCCATATTCTCTGGTTTATTCTTGTGATTACCCATACTCTCTTGGTTCTTCCCTTTGCCAAAATCCAGGTCCTAAAGGAGTGGCGTCTCGGTGAGACCGATCGGTGAAACCGATCAGCGAGACCGATCGGCAAGACCGATCGGCGAGACCGATCGGCGAGACCGATCGGTGAGACCGATCAGTGCGACCGATCGGTGAGACCGATCGGGGAGACCGATCGGCAAGACTGATCGGTGAGACCGATCGGTGAGACCGATCGGCATGACCGATCGGCGAGACTGATCAGCAAGGCCGGTCGGTGAGACCGATCCGTGAGACCGATCGGTTAGACCGATCAGCGAGACCGATCGGTGGGTCCGATCGGTGAGACCGATCGGTGGGACCGATCGGTGGGTCCGATCGGTGGGACCGATCAGTGAGACCGATCGGCGCCACCGATCGGTGAGACTGATCGGTGAGATCGATCGGTGAGACCGATCAGCGTGACTGATCGGTGAGACCGATCGGCGTCACCCGGCCTTGTCAAGTTGTTTCTAGTAGCACTCCTTTGCGCAAATAGGGTTTTAAACCCTATTCTGAC
Organism: Viscum album; assembly: GCA_963277665.1. Lineage (NCBI taxonomy): Eukaryota > Viridiplantae > Streptophyta > Magnoliopsida > Santalales > Viscaceae > Viscum > Viscum album. The sequence goes on along the minus strand of OY728148.1, from coordinate 877,055,220 downwards.
CCGTTTAAGTGTGTTTTAAAGACCCGTAATGTGCATAAGAGTTTTAATTAAATACATAATCAATTCATGAGTCAGCTTAAACCACCCGACCCCCCTTTTAATGATGAGTGGAGCCGCGTGGACAACCCACAACCCCCGCACCGTACGCGGTTTCACGTTTTCACCTCAACCGTCCTCGGCTCTTATAAACTAAGTTTTAGTTGTGGTTTCTCTTTTCTCAATCGTGGATTTTCACAAATGGCTTCTAGTGCGTCAGGAGCATCATTATCCGTAAAGTTCTGTGCCCGGCCTAAACGTCGATCATCTATCAAAAAGTAGGGAATTTCTCCTTTGCCTCTCTCTTTTGTGTATCATGCGGGGTGGGCGTGCTTTTGATTCTGTAGAATTGGATAAACTAGACCTAAATAGAGATAATGAACGAATTCTATAAAGAAAGAGGGGGGGGGGTGTGATTGTTGATGCTGTCTTATTTTTTTTGATGTTGTTTCTTCCATGACCATCTTGTTGAGTTGTGCTGGCTTATGCCTCCTGAAAATCGAGGCCGGTGGTTGTCGTTGTTTGTGCCCTGATGAACCCTGCTGATGTTTTAAATGGATTGTTTGTGGTTGTAAACTCCTGCCATGAAAAGTGAATTGGTTAATCACGTATATCCAGCTGAAAAAATTGAAAACACCAGGATCAACCCTTCTATGATAACTCTCGGTTAGAACACACAGAATTTTGAAATCATGGAGTGTGTTAAGTCGTTTAAAGCTGAAAATCCATGACTTGTGTTGGTGGTGGTAGTTGGTTGTTTTACTTTCGGGCAGATTGCTGGAGATGTGGGAGGGAATGGTATCCCCTGTTCTTTTATACCCTCGATGGTTGTGTGAAATTGGGGATGGGATCCCCTGTTGGTATGGATTCGGTGGTTGTGAGTTTTAAGACCGGGTGGATACTAGTTTATATCCCGAATTGGGGTGGAATCCTCTGTTGTTGAGAACCGGGTGTTGGCGTTTTGGTTGATGTTTGACTATTTACTTTCCTGGACTTATGCCTATGCCTACTAGTTCCCCAGTAGTGCTTAAACAAAAACATTGTTACTAAACGTGAAATAAGAAAGGGGACCAATGGGTTGTTAGCGTGAGTCGTGACTCAGACTTGAGTGTTGTTGTGATATGTAGGGTGTTTGAAGAAAAAACTAGCTTGGGTGAGTTCTTGTTACCTATATAAATACTTGTAGCTTTGTGTTTCTTATTCGCGCCCCACCAAAGTTGAGCACTTAGTGCCGAACACCCCCATTTCATGGGGGAGGGTGTTTTTTCCAACACTAGTCTTAGTGGCTGGTTATAAGCTCTTTTTATGCTCCCTTTCCTGGATAGCCCAAGTATCTTCAGGCAGGCTGTGATAGCCTGAGGTCCATTATTATCCCAAGAACCTTTAGTAGGGGTGGTGTGGTGGTTGGCCAGGTGTGTGTGGCAGGTGGTTTCCCAAGTGTCTTCGGGATGAGGCCCAGGTGTCTTCGGGCGTGGCAGTGGATCATTTAGCCCAGGTGTCTTTGGGCACGGTGGTGGTTGTTCTGGCCTAGGTGTTTGCAGGCATGGTTACATGTGACAGTTGTGGCCCAGGTGTGTGCGGGCGGGATTCAGCAGTGGGACTGCGTGTGGTTGAGGCCCAGGTGTGTGCGGGCGGGATTTCAGTAGTGGGACTGCGTGTGGTTGTGGCCCAGGTGTGTGCGGGCGGGTGTGGCAGTGGGACTGCGGTGAGAATGGCGGGATTGGTCCGATGCGTAGGATGTATCAATAACCAGTGGGAAAGTGGTGCGGGGTACCCAAACATCAATGTGCTCTTATTATATATATTACTTGACTTGCTTTGTTTGGGGAGTGTGCCTTGGTGAGGCCTGGGGTGGATAGTTTTCCTTGTTAGGTGTTTGGTTTACTTTTTTTTCATGGGACTTTAGTACGTTTCCCCCACTTGTGCACGAGAGTCTTTGGTTTTCCCTACTGAGTGTACTTGTATGCTCATCCTACGTATATAAAACTGCTTTCAGGTTTCCAGGATGACTTCGGGGATCATGCAGGACCTTACTAGCTCGGACCTTTGGAGCAGTTGCAGTTTTTGTTTTTCTTTTCTTCTTTGGTACTTACCTTGTAGTCAACTTTTGTACTTGTGGCTTTACTTTTTGAACATGCATGTGGGAATGGTTTATTTTTTGGTTTTACTTTCCTTTTACCTTGGTGTTGTTGAGTTTCATCATCTCATCTCTCGATCTTATAAAACAAAAAAAGGGGTAATACCTTCCATTTGTGAGAAAATTTCTATACCCTTGGTGCTAGTCGCCACTCCGGGACCTATTGAAGGTGGGTCTCAGGGGTCATTATCTCTCCTTCAACTTAAAGAAGGAAGGGTCTGACAACCTGCTGACCCTTCCCTCCTTTTGGTGAAGGCGGGTCGTGATAGAATGGTATCAAAGGTGATGGTTGAGAGATAGGATGGAGTCTGGATTTAGGCACAGTGAGGATTTCATGGGATGGTAAGGCAACAGTGTTGGGTGACCTTGGTGCGTGAATTAGGCCAGGGAAGACCGACTAGGACACGGGATTTTAGGCCCCCCTGTGATCCGATGCAAGAACTCTGGACCTACCAAACGACCAAGTGAGGCCACACTGATTGCAGGGTAGAGACCCTAGGAAAGGTACATCCATCATAATGACTTGTGTTCTTGTGTTTCTGGGATATCTTGGGGATTAAGAATAAATTAAATTTTTAAGAAGTTTTAAGAACGATATTCTGCACTACATGGGCTTAGGCATTCCTTGTTTACCTTGTAGCTATGGAACCTGGAAGGAGACCACGTGTGGTACAGGCGATCGAGGCCCCGGAGAATACTTTGGCCGATCGGCAGAGAGCTGATCGAGAAGAAGAGGATGACTAGTGGCAGAAGACTCTTTGAGCCTTCCAGCGACAGGCCCTAGAGAAGTATGAGGGCAGCACCTCCGATATGAAGACGAAAGGCTAGTTAGAGGAGCTATTTATAGCCTTCGGCCTGATTCGGGCCCCGACCAAGTACTGGGTTCCTCTGGCCGTCAGCCAGATGTGGGGAGCGGCGCGTCAGTGGTGGATGCTTTACCTGGGGGAGAGGAGAGAGTCTGAGGTGGCTTGGGTGGATTTCGAGAGGGAGTTCCAGGCAGAATTCCTCTCCTCGACGATGAAGGCAGAAAAGAGGCAGGAACTACTCTCCCTCCAGCAGGGGAGTATGTCCGTGACGGAGCTAGGGATCAAGTTGAAGGACCTCCTACATTTTTCTCCGGACCTCTTTCCCGACGAGGAGTCTCGGGAAAGTCGTTTAAAGGAGGCGCTCTGACCCTCCCTCCAGTATGATGTTACCCCCTTTAACCTGCCGACGTACTTGGCGGTCATGAAGAAGGCTGAAGTGGTGGAGAGGATGCATGCTCTAGAAAGAGTGTCGCGAGAGGGGATCCAGCTGGGACCATCAAAGGGGAAGGCCGTTAGCACCAGGCCTCCAGCGTCAGGACCCTCTAGGTTCTGACCAGTAGGGAGCAGGCCGCAACAGTTTCAATTTCGATCCCCCGACCCTCGCCCTTTTCCTACGGGCCTGGGACCACGGTGCCTCATCTGCGGGAGCCCTGGGTATCTCCGAAGTCAGTTCCCCGACCGGGTGCAGTACAGTAGTGGCAGTCATCCCCAGCACCCGCCCCAGCCGCAGCTTCCAGCCAGACCTTTCTAGCAGCAACAGCAGGGACAGCGAGCTCCCGCTCCTCCGAGGGCAGACGTAGGAGGAGGCCGACCTCAGGGCCCTCCACAGGGACCTCGACCAGGGCGTGGTTTGGGAGGTGGCCGATAGCCGAGGGGTAGGGGAGCTGGGCGTGGACAGTTACACTCTGTAGAGGCAGCAGTTCCAGCAGGGCCAGAGGTTGTTCTAGGTACAATCAGTCTGTTTATCACTCTTGCTTATGCCTTGTTCGATACCGGAGATTCGCACTCCTTTGTTGCACCCATCATAGCCCGTGCCTTGGGTTTATATGCAGAGAGACTTCCAATGCCCCTGGTGTTGACCAAACCAGTCGGAGGTCATACCAACTTGTTGTTTATTTTTCGGGGATGTATACTGATGATATGGCCACATTAGTCGGTTAGGGATCTTCTTCTGCTACAGATTCAGCCATACGATGTCATCCTAGGCATCGACTGGCTATTTTCTGTGTGCGCCGTCATCGATTGTTTTCAAAGAAGGGTGGTGTTCTTAGACTTGGACAGCCAGCGTGTTACCTTCACCGACGAGCGGAGCAGTCCGATGGGAAACAGGAGAGAGGAACCTCTCCTCTCCTTATTGACCGAACTGACAGTGGAATCAATAGATGCTGAAATGGTGGAAGTGCCAGAGATCGTCCGTGAGTTTATGGACATATTTCCTAAGGAGGTGACGACTCTACCCCCTCGACGTGATATCGAGTTCGGGATAGACCTTTAGCCCGACTCTCGTCCAGTCTCGATGGCTCCTTACCGGATGGCACCTTCAGAGCTATGGGAGTTGCGGATACAGATTGACAATCTGATGAAGAGGGGTTATGTTCGTCCGAGTGCGTCACCGTGGGGTGCTCCGGTCTTGTTTGCAAAGAAGGAATATGGTGGTCTTAGGTTGTGCATAGACTACAGGAGGCTGAATCAGGTGACGATCAAGAATCGCTACCCTCTTCTAAGGATAGATGATCTTTTCGACCAGCTGAAAGGGGCAGGATGGTTCTCAAAGATCGACCTGTGGTCTGGGTACCACCAGCTGAGGGTGAAAGAGAGCGACATCCCAAAGACAACGTTCAGGTGCAGGTATGGACACTTCGAGTTCGTAGTCATGCCCTTCGGTGTTACGAACACCCTGGCTGTGTTCATGGGGCTTATGAACTCCATCTTCCTGGATTACCTGGATCGGTTCGGGGTTGTGTTCATCGACGACATCCTGGTCTACTCTAGATCAGATGAGGACCATGCAGATCACCTGAGGACAGTTTTGGAGGTCCTCCGACAGCACCAGCTATATGGGAAGTTGTCAAAATGCAAGTTCTGGATACGAGAAGTGCACTTCCTCGGGCACATAGTGTCTGAGCAGGGGGTAGCGGTCGACCCATCAAAGGTTGAGGCTGTTGTTTCTTTGGCATCACCCAAGAATGTGGCAGAAGTCTGAAGTTTCCTCGGGATGGCGGGTTACTACCGGAGATTCGTACCCAACTTCTCCCGAGTAGCAGCCCCTTTGACAGCTCTGACCAAGAAGGACCAGGCTTTCGAATGGAGTGAACAGTGCTAGTCAGCCTTCAGCTATCTGAAGGACAAGTTGTTCAGTTCCCCAGTGCTGAGATTACCAGAAGAAGGGGCGGCTTATGAGGTGTTCTGTGATGCTTCAGGACAGGTCCTGGGGTGCGTGTTGATGCAGCGACAAGGGGTGATCTCTTATGGGTCCAGGAAGCTGTGTTCCCATGAGCGTAATTACGCCACCCACGACCTGGAGCTTTCAGTGGTTGTTTTTGCGCTAAAGTTATGGCGACACTAACTCATCGAGGAATGCTTTGTGGTCTTCATGGACCAAAAAAGCCTGAGGTATATCTTCTCCCAGCGGGACTTAAACTTGCGACAGCGAAGATGGGTGGAGTTCCTCCAGGATTATGACTTCGAGATCTCTTATACTAAGGGCAAGGGAAATGTGGTGGCCGATGACTTGAGCAGGAGGACGCAGAAGAATGCGGTCCAAGAGTCGGCGGACGCCTGGAAGGCAATGGAGGATTTGGCCGCCTTACACCTCGATGCGAAGATGGATATCGACAGGGGCTACCTATATCAGATGACAGTGCAGTCATCCCTGTTTCAGCAAGTGGATGAGTCTTAGTTGGGAGACCTAGAGTGTGAAGTGATGCGTGACCAGGTTGACCAGGGCAATGCTCCGGAAGGATGGATAGAGGATGGTCAGAACCAGATGCTTTTCCAGAAAAAGTTGTTTGTTCTGGAGGCGATGCGCGGAAAGGTTCTCAGTGAGTTCCACAACTCACCCATGGCGGTACACCTAGGAGTTTCCAAGATGCACTAGGGTTTTAAGAGGCAGTTTTTGTGGCCCGGAGTTAAGCGAGCGGTTGCAGAGTTTGTGGCCAAGTGCTTAGTGTGTCAGCAAGTGAAGCCTGAACACCGAGTTCCAGGCGGCCTACTGCGGCCTCTAGATGTCCCCGAGTGGAAGTGGGATGACATCTCGATGGATTTCGTCACGGGACTACCCAAGGCCCAAGGAGGGTATGACGCCATCTGGGTGGTAGTGGACAGGTTGATGAAATCGGCCCACTTTCTGGCGATCAGGGAGTTGATTGCTGTGGATGATTTGGCATGAAAGTACGTGGATGAGGTGGTGCAGTTGCATGGATTTCCGAGGTCTATAGTCTCGGATAGGGATGCACGGTTTACCTCCCGAGTCTGGAGAGGATTGCAGCATGCGTTTTGCACCCAGTTACGCCTTGGAACTACTTTCCATCCCCAGACAGATGAAAAAACAGAGCGCACCATCCAGAGCTTGGAGGATATGCTGCGAGCATGTGTTCTAGACTCAGGAGGATCTTGGGTGAAACACTTTCCTCTGGTAGAGTTTTCCTACAATAATAGCTACCACTCTACCATTGGCATGGCCCCATTTGAAGCTTTGTACGGGAGGCCCTGCCGTTCGCCTGTGTGTTGGAAAGAAGTAGGAGAGGCATGCATCCTTGGTCCGTAGGTGGTGCAGAACACGATAGAGAAGGTTCAGCTCATACGGGAAAGGATGAAGGCGGCCCAGGACCGACAGAAGTTGTATGCTGATACCAGGAGGAGGCCCTTGGAGTTTGAGGTTGGAGACCACATGTTCTTAAAGGTCTCCCCTCGGCGTGGGAAGTGGAGGTTCGACAAAGGGATTAAGCATTCTCCCAGATTCATCAGACCCTTCCAAGTGTTGCGGCGGGTCGGCGAAGTGGCTTACCAGCTAGAGTTACCACCACTGCTACTAAGTATACATGATGTCTTTAATGTGTCCCAACTTCGTCGGTTTCTGCACGACGATTCACACCTCCTTGATTGGGGTGATCTGGATGTCGAGGACGACGTGAACTCTATGGAGAGACCAGTGGTGATCGAGGATTTCAAATAAAAGGTGCTTCGCGGGCGAACCATCCCCTTGGTTTGTGTGTTGTGGAGACATGGTGGGCTTGAGGAGAGTACGTGGGAGAGGGAAGCACAGATGCGTACCCAGTACCCGGAGTTTTTTTGAGTTTTGTTCCTTGTTGTACCTGTTGTGGTAGAACGTTTTGTGTTTTGGGTATGAAATGTGCTGGTTTTCTTCCCTCTGTTTGTGTGTAAAAATCCCCGGCTATGTGGAAGGAGAGAACCCGACCCCTAATCAAGACGCATTAAGGTGGATGTGATTAAACCCGTGCGAGCGAGTTAGTGCCGCCCAAAGCGGATAATATCTTGAAATGGGGGAGGAGACTCCCCAACCCACATGCCCGGACAGTTTGGCATGGTATGTTGCTTGGTTCGTGACAGGAAGGTGTTCTTAGTTAACGATGAGGTTCACTCTTGAGAGGTATCTTTCGGGGTGGTTGTTCGGACCCGCCCCTCCCTTCTGGGTTGTTTAAAATCTCGAGGATGAGAATAGTTTGAGAGGTATCTGATGTGATGACCCAGACACTGTTGGTTCTTCCCTTTTCCAAAATCCGGGTCCTAAAAGAGTGGCGTCTCGGTGAGACCGATCAGCGCGACCGATTGGTGAGACCGATCGGTGAGACCGATCGATGAGACCGATCGGTGAGACCGATCGGTGAGACCGGTCGACGACACCGATCGGTGAGACCGATCGGCGTCACCCGGCCTTGTCAAGTTGTTTCCAGTAGCACTCCTTTGAGAAAATAGGGTTTTAAACCCTATTCTGACTCATTTAAGCATGTTTTAAAGACCTGTAACGTGCATAAGAGTTTTAATTAAATACTTAATCAATTCATGAGTCGGCTTAAACCACCCGAACCCCTCCTTTTAATGACGAGTGGAGCCGCGTGGTTAACCCACGACCCCCACGCCTTACGCGGTTTCGCGTTTTAACCTCATCCGTCCTCGGCTCTTATAAAATAAGGGTTAGCTATGGTTTCTCTTTTCTCCATCGTGGATTTTCACAAACGGCTTCTGGTGCATCAGGCACATCGTTATCCGTAAAGTTCCACGCCCAGCCTAAACGTCGATCATCTATAAAAAATTAGGGAATTTATCCTTTGCCTCTCTCTTTTGTGTATCATGCGGGGTGGGCGTGCTTTTGATTCTGTATAATTGGATAAACCAGACCTAATTAAAGATAATGAACGAATTATATAAAGAAAGAGGGGGGGATGTGATTGTTGATGCTGTCTTATTTTTTTTGATGTTGTTTCTTCTATGACCATCTTGTTGAGTTGTGCTGGCTTATGCCTCCTGGAAATCGAGGCCGTTGGTGGTCGTTGTTTGTGCACTGATGAACCCTGCTGATGTTTTAAATGGCTTGTTTGTGGTTGTAAACTCCTGCTGTGAAAAGTGAATTGGTTAATCATGTATATCCGGCTGAATAAATTGAAAACACCAGGATCAACCCTTCTGTGATAACTCCCGGTTAGAACACATGGAATTTTGAAATCATGGAGTGTGTTAAGTCATTTAAATCTGAAAATCCCAGACTTGTGTTGGTGGTGGTAGTTGGTTGTTTTCCTTTCAGGACGATTGCTGGAGATGTGGGAGGGAATGGGATCCCCTGTTCTTTTATACCCTCGGTGGTTGTGTGAAATTGGGGATGGGATCCCCTATTGGTATGGATTCGGTGGTTGTGAGTTTTAAGACCGGGTGGATACTTGTTTATATCACGAATTGGGGTGGAATCCTCTGTTGTTGAGAACCGGGTGTGGGCGTTTTGGTTGAGGTTTGACTGTTTACATTCCTGGACTTATGCCTATTCCTACTAGTTACCCAGTAGTGCTTAAACATAAACATTATTACTGAATGTGAAATAAGAAATGGGACAAATGGGTTGTTAGCGTGAGTCGTGACTCAGACTTGAGTGCTATTATGATCTGTAGGGTGTCTGAAGAAAAACCTAGCTTGGGTGAGTGCTTGTTACCTATATATATACCTGTAGCTTTTTGTTTCTAATTCGTGCCCCACCCAAGTTGAGAACTTATTGCCGAACACCCCCATTTTATGGGGGAGGGTGTTTTTCCCAACACTAGTCTTAGTGGCTGGTTATTAGCTCCTTTTCTGCTCCCTTTCCCAGATAGCCCAAGTATATTTGGGCAGGTTGTGATGGCCTGAGGTCCATTATTAGCCCAAGAACCTTCGGGCGGGGTGGTGTGGTGGTTGGCCAGGTGTGTGCGGAAGGTGGTTTCCCAAGTGTCTTCAGGATGAGGCCCAGGTGTCTTCGGGTGTGGTAGTGGATCCTTTAGTCTAGGTGTCTTCGGGCATGGTGGTGGTTGTTCTGGCCTAGGTGTTTTCAGGCATGGTTACATGTGACAGTTGTGGCCCAGGTGTGTGCGGGTGGGATTTAGCAGTGGGACTGCGTGCGGTTGAGGCCCAGGTGTGTGCGGGTGGGATTTCAGCAGTGGGGCTGCGTGTGGTTGTGGACCAGGTGTGTGCGGGTGGGTGTGGCTATGGGACTGCGGTGAGAATGGCGGGATTGGTCCGATGCATAGGATGTCTCAATAACCAGTGGGAAAGTGGTGCGGGGTACCCAAACATCGATGTTCTCTTATTATATATATAACTTGACTTGCGTTATTTGGGGAGTGTGCCTTGGTGAGGCCTGGGGTGGATAGTTTGCCTTGTTAGGTGTTTGGTTTACTCTTTTTTTCACGGGACTTTAGTACGTTTCCCCCACTTGTGCATGAGAGTCTTTGGTTTTCCCTACTGAGTGTACTTGTATGCTCATCCTACATATATAAAACTTCTTTCAGGTTTCCAGGAGGACTTCGAGGATCACGCATGACCATACTAGCTCAGACCTTTGGAGCAGTTGCAGTTGTTGTTTTTCTTTTCCTCTTTGGTACTAACCTTGTAGTCACCTTTTGTACTTGTGGCTTTACTTTTGGAACATGCATGTGGGAATGGTTTATTTTTTGGTTTTAATTTCCTTTTACCTTGGTGTTGCTGAGTTTCATAATCTCATCTCTCGATCTTATAAAACAAAAAAGGGGTAATGCCTTCCATTTGTGAGAAAATTTCTATACCCTTGGTGCTAGTCATCACTCCGGGACCTATTGAAAGCGGGTCTTGGGGGTCATTATCTCTCCTTCAACTTAAAGAAGGAAGGGCCTGGCAACCTACTGGCCCTTCCCTCATTTTGGTGAAGGTGGGTCGTGACAATTCTTATATGTATATGTTTTTTACCCTTACTAAGCAATTATGTTCACCCCATTTTATGTTTCCATTCCCTAAGGTTACAGACATATGTATTATGTTATATGTGTCTAAGAAGGTTTCTAGTCAAGAGAAACCTATTATAAGATAATATTTCTCTCTTATGTACCAGTGTTCATGTTTTCAAAGGCACTGGACTAATAAAGTCTTTGGGTGTCTATTTTAATAATGTTTTAAATATTCTGAAAAAGTAATGTAATGTCTATGTATGTTAAGACTTGGTTGTTATATATAATACTTAATATTATCTTCCATTACCTAGTGAAATAAAAACATAATAGTATTGAAATATCAAACACTCTGTAATGGGTAAAGCAGATGAGATATTAATCAATGAAAAATAGTTAATCCAAATAAAAATCATAAGAGAGTGAGTATAAAAATAATATATAGTTATCAAATTATAATCATGGTAATTGATAATAGAAAAGTGAAATCATACATATTTGAATTAAATAATAGAAAAATAAACATGAATAATAACCTAGTAAAGTGGAATCCCTTAAGATTTTTTCACATATACGATCATATGATATCATAAAAATATGTTAATGTTAACTCGCAATATCATCATAGCATATATACTAGACTAACCACTCATTTCTCTTAATATAGTGGACTTGGTTAACATCCCCTGTGAAAAAAAATTATCTATAGTGAGTTAAATATTTACCATATGTATTGGAGTGATATATAATTATATTCCCACCTATAGGATAAATATATCCATATATATGTGTTCAATGTGAATATAAAAGAAATAAAAAATTTATCAAAATACATAGAATAATGATCCCATGGAAAAAAGAGGCTACATAAAAATTTTCATGAGATATAAAAACTATGAATTTATAGAAATAAAGTTGATGATACCATGAAAGTATAACCCTAGTGTAAAATAAAAAATATAAAAAGAGAGTAATAAAAAATGTTCATTTACATAAATGAAAAATCATTCCAAGGAAGATATACCATTATATTAAAAAACATATTTAAATATACTTTACCTGTTGTTGTTTTTTTATAAAAAATTTATGTATGAATACATTATTTTTAAATAAGGTATGAAGTAAACAATTTTTTTTAAAATAACAAGTCATTAAAAGGAAAATACAAAATGAAAAGAGAATATAGATTTTGGATAATGTGACTGAGATAAAAATACCAAGAAAAAAAATATCCCTTCACACCATTATAAGTATGACCTAATAAATTTAAAGGGAAATTTATAAATCGTAGAAATATATAGTGGTCTATGAAATAAATATTAGAAGAAATATAATGAACATAGACCTGGATGACTATGATTCTAACATAAAGGAATGATACATAAAATCCAACTTACCTTTACTCTCAACTTTATTAAACACATTCTAACTTGTTATAAAACAAAAATTATATTATTAACCACTTATTTAATAAAATTATATATATTTATTGTTTTTTACATTATCTAATTATATCTATGTATTACATATATATTAGTCACTTAAAGTTTATTTTAAAAATTATATTTTAGTAGTTATGACTCATATATGCTTATTCTGTAAGGTAGTATCTATTTTCATTCCTTGTTTTTATGTTAAAAATCTCTATAATAGTAATGGTATTGGAATCATATTTTTATAATAATTTATATTCTCACTTATTTATTTTATTGGGGGTATTATTATGTTTCTCTTGGATGAAATTCACAATCTTGTTTTGGAAATATCACCAAACATAAGGTTTTCATGGTGATTTGAATTTTAATATTTCCACTAAAGAAACATAATAATAAATTAAATTCATATTATATATTATAATAATTCATTAGTCATGTTTATATAACCCAATATAATTTAAATAAATTAAATATATTAGCATTGTTTTTGTTGGTGTTTGTAATGATCCAAACAGAAATATGCTATAAAAAATAGTGAATGTAAGCCCATTTTAAATTCATAAAATTTCCCTTATTATATAATTATATTAATGGTAAATATAAAATATAACATTACTTGGATGAAATCCCTTCTTATCATAAATAATTCCTTTATAAGGAAGGATTTTATACTCCTTATGAACGAAATTATCTAAATACAAGATATGACATTAGAAGGTGAAATTTATGTAAGTATTAGTTAAGAAACATAAAATGTTGAATGTATTATAACGGGTATATGTGGGATCCTTTTATAGATGATAATGAGTGGAATATTTGAAAATATTTATTCCTTAATGGTTATAGAATTTGATTTCAATTTTAAAAGTGACCCAAAAGCAGTGGAAAATGGAGTGTCATGATTCTCTTAATTATTGATGTCTTTGTCAGTATTTTTATTTTTTATAATCCATTTGAACTAAATATGGTATTTTACAACATTTAAAATTTAACAAAATATTTCACTATTTCACCCAGTTTTTTATTTTTTGTACTACAATTATAACTAACCCAATAACCTAACCTTAGAATTATGATTCAAAATATGAATTTCATTTTATTTAATTTAAACTCAAAACATAAGAAATTCGTCTTTTAAATAAAAATGAATAATACTTTAGAAAATAATCTTAAATAAAAACAATTTCTTATGTAAAGAATGGTTCTTTAATAATTATTATCATTAATTAATTATTGAATTCATGTTAATTATTTAATATAATTGTTAAATATAAGATTTATAATATATTAATAATATTTATAAAAGCATAATATTATTATAATAAAATTTCAATATACTCATGGATATTTGTATTCCCAACAAATATATAAATACTCAACAACCATATAACAGTCATATTAAAATTTTATATTATTATATATATTCCAACATAAACATCAAAAAAAATTATCCAATTATTTCTCAAAAATATATATCATATTTCTAATGTTTTTCATTCTTTCAGTGATTATACTCGGTGCAATGATTTTCATGGGAGACTGAGAAGAATAAAATTTAAATATTATCATCTTTTTTATTTACTTGTGGTTATATTACACATATATTTTTAATTATTATATTCTATAAAATATCTTATAATATAAATTTTCATTTAATTTCATTTTATAATGTTATAACCCAATGAAATAATGGATTATACATTTTAGTTCAATAATGCGTGTGATGTAATTTACTCTATAGAAGGAAATTATTTAAAACATATCCATTCTAAATTATGAGTTTTTACACTCTCCCTACATAAATAATTTCTCCCTTAAAAGTTTATAATTTTTATGAAAATAGATGAATTAATTTTATGTCATTTTTAGGATCCCATATAGCTTCCCCAATCTTATGATTTCACTAGAGAACATTAAATATGTGAGTGGTCTTATCTCATATTAATTTAGTTTGTAATCCAATATCTATACCAACGGACCAGTATAAGAGAGATCATGCTTAAATTTTAGATCCTTTAATTTCAATACATGAAATGGATCTGGTATGTACTTCCAAAAAAGTGATACATGGAAAATTTTGTGTACTTATGATCAGTTTAGTAGAAGTTCTAGTTGATAAGAAACAGTCCGCATGTGGTCAGTAATATCAGAGGGGTCAATGTATCTAGGGATAAAATTTACATTCTTCTCAAATCATATAACCCTCTTGTATAGTGACATTCAAAGGAATATTTTTTCTTTAACCTCAAACTACAAATCTCATCGATGATTGTTAGTGTAATTTTTCTACGATTTTTTTTCTTATTTAATATGTCTCAAACTATTTTGGATATTTTTCCCATTTCTTGATCATGATCTTGTTCCACTAACCTATACTCTCTCACTTCGTCCCAATATGTTGGAGTCCAAAATCTACTACCATATAGGGCCTCATATTGTGTTATTTTAATTAATGAGTGTAAAATAATGTTATATGAGAACTCAACTAGTGGAATACATTAATCCTAAACTTCTTTGAAATCCATAGTGAAATATCTCAACATATCAATAAAATAAAAAATAGAGCTTTCATATTGAGCATTAGTTTAAGGATGATATACTTTTATAGTTCAATTAATTATTAAATTCTTATTTAACACCTATATAGAACTTAAATTTAAAGCTAAAATCTTGATCAAATATAATTGGAATTTATATTTTGTGAATCCTTACAACTTTATTTATATATATATATTAGAAAGAAAATCTAGTGGAAAATCCACTAAAATAGTAATTAAGTACATTAAAATTATAAGTATATATACCAAAATCCAAACAAAAGTGTTCCCTTTAGAGGTTTTGGGAAGATCTATGATGAAATCCATGAAATTTTGTACTATTTCTACATGTTTATGGCTAATTTTTGTGTCATTCAATTAGAATTATGATGCTCATACATAATTTTGAAGAAGAAAAAGTTTCCCAATGCATGCTCAATAATATATTTATTCATATTGTATAGTTAGAAACCTTTAATGATATCTCTATACATATCTCTACTTCCTAGGTGAATAAATAATGATAATATCTATGAATCATCCAATAGATTCCCCAGTTATAGAATTTTGGGCGTGTATATATTTTCTCATATTCTTATAACTCTATATTTTTAAAGGATAAACTCTAGATTTTTTCCCTTATTTTGTATCTCTGCAACACCCTTATATACCTTTCTAAATTCACATGGATATATAATTGATAAATGATTTTGAAAATATATGAATTCATCCATTTTTTATTATTTCCATGTTCGTCCTTGGTATATCCATAACTACAGGGCCTCTTTCAACCCTCATTATTGATAAGAAATCATGATATGTTCTATTAAGAGCATAAACTAAATTTTTTTCCTTCTTAAGGTGGTAATTTATTATAAATAATAATCCTTGATAATCTCTAACCATCTCTTTTGATTTTTTTCAACTCTTTTTATGTGAAAATATAACTTATGTTCTTTATATAAGTATATATATCACACTTCTCTACATTTAGATAATTCCTATAAATATATAATGAATTTTTTTCATTTATAACATAAAAATATGTTTTAGATATTTTTTTCTCAAAAATCATTAATTAACATGAGTCATAAGCTACCAACTCTTAATTTTAAATAATAAAACACCCCAAGACCTTTTTTGAAGAATCACAATATATCACCAACACTCACTCACTACAGTGTAGTGTGTTTTATTGACCAATCTATTCATAATATCCTTGAATTTGTCTTTACATTCCTATGTTTAGAGAAACATTACATTGTTTCATGTTAAAATGGTTAGGGTATTTGATAATTGTGAGGAATTTCTCATAATGAATCATCATTAGTATCCAGATAATCAAATAAAAAATAGATCTCAATTATTGTAGTCGACGTAGTCCATTACTCAATTACCTCTCTCTAATAATAATATATAGGTATACACCCTATTGTAACAACATGATCCAAGGCCTATAAATTTTACATGAAAAATTTTTAATTGTTGAATTTGGAATACAGTTTTCCTTTATTTAGTTCTTTAAAACAATCCTCAAATCATCTTAGTGTTATTACTTTATTATAAAATCTATGAGAGTTTTATCTAGAAAGACTACTATAAAATTTTAAAGATAAACTCTAAATACATTGTTTATGATATCTATGATGATAATCAGAGAATCAATAATCCCAAAATGCATAACTTTGAATTCATAATGGTCATATCTTGTATGAAATATTTTTATAGGTATATACTTCATTTTCACCCTTAATTGGTGATATCCATATTTATGATCAACTTTTGAGAAATATTAATCTCTCCAAAGTTTTTCAAACAAGTCATTAATCTGAGGTAGTTGTGATATTAACCGACCCACTAGGGTTCTTATTATTATGATATATAGGGAATTTGTGCCACCCTAGTCCCACCTCTGTTAGGAAGGTTGTAGGTGACAATCATTAAGAAGTAATTATCAATTAAGGTCCTAAATCTAATTATTAACTAAAAGAATAATCATATATCAAAATACCAATAAAACATAAAAATTTCAAGAAAAAACAAGATTGAATAAATAAGAGTTTGGGAAATACATCAATACCAATATCAGTAACCATCTATGACTAAATCATAATCAATATCTTAAATAAATGGATTATGGGAAACACATAGGTAAAGGTAATGAAAGGAACCATTGAATTGGGAACCAGTTCCTCATCATTTGGAATCCTAAAACTTTTTCCAATAGATCAAAGTGAACACCTCTATCCACCATCTATTCATACTCTTTGGTATCCAAGATAACATACATGATTTATATCATCTAAATAGACACAAACATTTGAGTAAATGTATGCCAATGTAGGGATGAGTATAAAAAATACCCTACACTACAATCCAAATAAAAAATACTTAATAACCACCTAACTATAACCAAGTATGAGGAAGTATAAGGCAAGAAAATATTATGTGAAGTTACTACATCACCCCCCAAAATCACCATGTCTAACTATTCAAAATGATAGTGATAAACTAGATAATTTTCTCACCATGTCATAATGAAAAATCCAAATCCAAACCAAACTCCTCATGGAAAAAACTATGACTCCATGTTCATTCCCCTCATAATGAAAAGAAATTAAAAAATATAACCACATAATGATACAACAACCTAAAATCCTAACCTCACTCATAGGGTAACTAATAATGCAGAACACACAAACACAATCTCAACAGTCAGTGAGCTATGTTATCCACACCAAGATCACCTCTTAGATGATAACTGAGTAAATGATCCAGACGTATTGACAAATCATTCTTCCCAAAATAACTTTTCATGGAATTAAAACCCTTTAGAATAACTCACCAAAGCAATTTGGCATCAAATTGATAGTTATAGTGGGGGGATACACCTCACTAAGTAAATGTAATTAGTGTAGGGAGTATTAAACCCATAAAGAGGGGACCCACACCCAACCATATAGGGAAGTTACCTACCCCATCGTTGATAGGTTTTGGAGTGGATAACACCTACCCAAACATAGAAAAAATATCAACCAAAATATATTTTTCCTCAGGATATCTCCATCAATTTATACTGAAATATATAAAATAAGAATGGTATACCTTTTCATTATTGATATGAAGTATCCATCCATTATCATATTAGATTAATAACAATAATAGAGAAATATACAATAGAAATTTTCCCATAATTAATCATCATCCTATAATTATAATATATAATTAAATAAAATACTTTATTGAAGACCACTTATAGATAGATGATAATTTCTTTAACACCTACAATCACATGGGTAAATTTGGAAGCACAAGAAATGAGTGAGATAGAACTCCTAGTATGACATAAGAAAGTTATCAATTGATTATAAAAAAGAAAAATACATGATCATGTGATAAATGGATTTATAAAATGAATAAGATGATGAATTTTTAATAATTGTCCATGATGCATGATAACATTATCATATATCATGACACAATTTCCTTAAAAAATAATCTAGATAACATAAAATATGAAATAAGTATGTGATATCATAAGAACCATGAATCATTAGAACATAAAATAGAAATATAGTAATTGAATAAGAATATACAATAAAATTATATGTCGAGGATCTCTAACAAGACCATCATAAAATAGAGAATTAGGTTTACCCCCAAGTCCCATTATCATAATGAGTGGGTTAACACCCGAGTCTAATAAACAATTTTTTCTTATAGGATGTAAATAATTAAACAATGAATTAGAGGGAAATATAATTTCAAGACAAATTTTTATCTTGATTTAATGGACCTAATGACTTATATTTTTTATTTTATTTTAGGATAATCCCATTTTTAATTGGGTTGAGAGAGAACCCTTACATTACCCATTGTCCCAGAGTTATATGGACTATTACATGACCCAAAGGCTTGAAGAAAAAACGACATTGGAACTACCCCACCCAAGAAACTACTTCAATATAGACCCTAGATCCCCACATTGAAAATATTATTGGATATAATTTACCCATGTAGAGATTCATGATTCCTAGTAATAATTCTAGTTTCCATACCCCTCTTAATATCCTATATGGTTAGCTCTGCTTGGGTGGCTACTTCTTGCTCTAATCCTCCACTATGTGCTACTTTTGTGTGGTCTAACCTATTTGATTCATAGACCAGGGGCCTTGTGGTTTGAAATATCATGACCCAAAGGTTTGAAGTGGAAAAAAGACCCTACGGTTTGATATCCCACACCAAGTGAATAGTTCCCTCACTCTAGTAACTGCTATAGTAACTTGGAAATTATCTCCTGATAAATTTAAAAATGGGTCTTTTGGATGACATATTAAGTGTTTTACAACTCAAGAAATATCCCAAATACATTTTTTCCTTTTTATCCCCATTTTAATCATAATGATATATCCACACACATGTGTGCAACATGAATATGAAAAAAGAATAAATCCATCCAAATCATAACACAAATAATCAACTGAAATAAAATTACCATCTAAAGAAATAAAGTTTAAATCTATGTAAATAAACTATAATAAATATAATGAATCTTATGGTATTCCAAATATATAGAATAAAGGGTTTTTATTCAAGTAAAAAATTCCCCCAGTCCATCGAATGTATTGTTATCTTCTTGAAAACCCTTCAAACAATAGATGGAAGTAAAGGGTGTTCATAATAGAAAGGAATCAGAAGAAAGAATACCATTATCCGTAGTTTATTATAGGAAAATACAAAGGTAGTGATGGATTATTTCTATAATATACATTTTAATTCAACCAAATAACATATACATAGTAAGATAGATGAAGAATTAGAGGATTATTTGGGCATAATATTCATTTATAAGAAAGATACCATTCAAGGAAATATAATATAATAAATTGTCAAATGAGAGTAATGTAAAATATTATTTTTATATATGAAACATATTTTATAATATGATAATAAATTATAGATGTATTACGAAATTGATTACTCAGTTTTTATGTAATGTTAAAATAAGGAATGTATAATCTTTAAGGAATGAAAAAATAAAGGATTATTTTTATCATGACCCAACCCAACATGGCCTGTCTATATAGTGAAAGGATGAGAGTGACAACCCAAAGATCACATCCAATATTCAATGAGATAGAGATGAGCATCAAGTTGGTAAAAATGTATATTGGAGTCCTTTCCTAGTTAACTTTATGAGTTCTCATACAACAATCTCCATACAACATTGAAACAATATAAAATAAATAAAAACAGAATATATAGAGTGTAGCCATGCATGCAAGAAACACTTGGAAATAATAAGAGTACAACAATAAATATAAAAATTATAAAGGGTAAAAAATAAACGCCCAACCAGAAATGAGGTCCCAAACTGAAAAAAATATGAACAAGGAACATTTGGAGATATATCATCCTCCAATATCTAAGGCCGACCACTATACACAGTCTTCGTAAAGAGCTTTTTTATTCCACCGAAACATGATCCACCAAATCACTGATGAACTACATGTCATCTATATAAGACAAGGAATGTGTGGTAAAGGGCCAAATATGGGTTAGTATATACATACCCAATAAGTTCCTTGAAATCACTAGATATGAAGCATCAATAGTGAGGGTGTAAACTAAACATGATGAATTGTCTATCCATAAAACATGAGAAAGCACCATAATAACCCATATATTCTCAAAAAGAATACCAAATTAGAGATAAGGGGTATATATATCTGAGTCATTCCACAACTCTAAGGGTTCATCTTCAATTCCCAATATCATATGCAATCTTATAAAAATATTTCTAGAGGGGCCTACATCTATTCACTACACTCCATAGCTGAGGCAACACAAACTTCATCTAAGAACCCCATGTAAAGTCACCCAAATTAGTTTATAGAGAATGTACCCGTCTACTAAACTCTATATTCAATGTAGGACTAACTCTATTGTAGGACCCGCTCCCTGTCGACACTCAAAGATGGGGGGGGGGGTACTACTCTATAAATAGAGGATCCTTTCCCAATATAGTATGGCGGTTTCTGACCCTACCAGTGCAAAAAGTATGGACAACCCATGACCTCATGATATATGGTACTACCAATCCGGATAACACTTTGAAGATCACACCTGATCACTTATACCTACATAGAGAGTATATGGGACCCACGCCCTGGTGTGAAAGGGGAGTTCCATCCCTAGAATCTTTCTATGGGTTGAACTCAATCACTATCATTGGATAACTGTTACTAAAGGTAGAATCCTTCTTGCATCACCTCATGTCATATATCTATTGCCAAAACAAAGGCCACCATCATATTCCATGTAGAAAACCACTCAGGATGGGATACTCATGCACCTAAATCTAATTCTAGAGGGAAGCGATATGTGAGGGAGAATTCATAGTGTATAGTACATGATGTTTCCTCTTAGGGTACACAAAATTTCTCTTGAGTTCATACCATGTAAATGTACTATGTATATAGTAACCCAATCCTTTTACACATATTATTACATGGTTTTAAGCATAAATATTCAACAAGTACAACCCCAAATATCTTCAGTCTTAGTGTCTTTCAAAGACTAGGTTCATATGACCTCAAATGTAACTAAAAAAGAAATTCTCATTTTATTCTCCCTAGTGATCTCCAAAATCCATTTGATCTCCTAAAAAATACATAAGATAAAATATGGAATACATAAATATAGGGGTGTGTCAAAAATACCAATAAGGGAATAAACGTGATAAGAAAACATAACATGTGAGTCAAAGATATAACATTATATCATAAAAGAGTAGTCTCATGAGTAATAAAAGGAAGAATAACATATATAATATGGTAGTAAAAGATCATGGTATAATAGGAAATGTGGAAAAAATATATAACATAACATTAAAATGAGTAATGGATAATATACTTGTGAATATCACATGGTGAACAATCACTGATAAAATATTAGGTTTACCCTCTTATCCCATACATGATGTCTCATGAGACTATAACATTACCCAATGAATTAGTGCACTATATGAGAACACACATCATAAAATATTCAGGATTTTTGTTTTCTGAAAAAAATAATATCAAGAATAAGGCATAAAAAGAATAATTACCCATGGAAACAAATTGGTTTCATAATCATACCTTATATTATAATCAAAGGAGATTTGATAATAAAGCATTTGAGAAATGAAAAAAGTGAATGTATTACCCTATAAAAGGAAGGGATAATAAAATAGGTATAAATTTTAGAGACATATATACATAATTTAGAATCATTCAAAAGATTTAAAGGGATATAAAGGGAGTTAGAGAGAGAATGGTGACAACCTGAAGAAAAGGGTGGCTTAGAAAGACCCCTTACCCAAAGCCTGTTTCATCACATCTCTTATATTATGGAATAATAAATGTATGTTAATAATTTAATTTCTTAAGAGCATTTTTTCTAGTTTATTATCGCTTTTATTTTATTTATTATCATTTTAAATTCAATTACTTATTCATTTAGGTTCAATTCGAACGTTTTTTCGATTTTCGACTCATATATCCAAAATAAATTTAGAAAGTTGAATAAGGTAAAATATATTATTAATTAATAATATAAAAATATTAGTCATGAATTAATTAAATTTTTATACATAAATTATACTTTTAAATCCAATCATAAAAGATGGCTATAAAAAACGATATATGTTGCAATCATGGATAGGGTAAGCCATATGTGTGGATGTGTAACATTTCCATTTTTCAATCATGTTGGAAAGAAGTTAAGTGTTATTTGATAAATAAATAATAACAATTGTATCATAAATATAATATTACATGTTTAAATACACTTACATATACCATCCATTTATGTGGTAATAAGAAATGTATCACATTGCTTTACAAGGAAATAATCTGCTATAGACACGAACGACACTACCATTTTCAATGGATAATAAGGTAAGAAATTATATGATATAAAAATTTCCATAATGGTTAATATTTCATGAATATAATATATAAAAATTATACCCATCATGATGAAATCCATGAGATGTGATGATGGAAAATTAATTAGAATGGTTCACGAGGTGGTAGTCCTCTACACACAGAAACGATGGCCTCATTTCCCATTACTGGAAGTAGATATGGATTTAGATTTTTAAATTAACATAATAAAATATTAGTATACGGGATATACTAATGTTATTATATGATAATGACTGAGTTATATTTTAAGGAGGTGGCATAATAAATAAAACAAATATTCTTAGTTAAGAACATTAACTCTTCTTCAGACCACCTATTTTGGATTATATCTAAAGCACCCCTAGATTGGATTTCAGATCAAATTAATATCTCCTAGACACGAGGAGTGAATTATGAGAGTTCTTTAGGTAGGTATTTTGAAAACAAATTATTTTATTAAATTTTGGAAAGGATAGGATATTGATTTCCTTTTATAATAGATGAAGAGTGTCATTTTTATGAATACCAAAAACTAGTCAAAATGGGAAGTGAATCTCAAGACAGGTGCCTAAAAATTGAAATATAAAAGAGTGTAAGAGATATAACGCCCAGAAAAACATTTAACATTTAAAATAAAAAAATTTCAAGTAATTCCATTTACTATTTAGTTTTCCCCCCAACCCCGACAAACCAATTTTAACATTAACTGTGGTAAATTTTTTATTGTTTTTACTATTAATTATAAAAAGCATAAGTTAAAATTATTATATAAGAAAAAAATTATGATTAAAAATATTGAATCAATTTTATAAAATTAAATTAAAATAATTTGTATAATTTTATTTAATGTTAAACCCACAAACATGATGAAAAAACAGGTTTCCAAGAAATGCATTTGTCAAGCATGAGATGATCCTATAATAAATATATGAAAAGTAATCATAATTAAATGAATTTAAATATATATTTATAGATATATAATATATACATTTCAATTAATTAATTTCTTATTAGGGGTTATTTTAATTAGTTAAAATAGTGAAATTTTATGCACTTTAAAATAGTTTTTAGAAAAATGTGTTTTGAAGTTTAAAAATAAACTTATATTATAATCTAATATAAAATTATTTAAGTGAAATTAATTGGAAAAAATATTAATAAAAAATACTTATTTTTATTTTAAATCATATGAAAATAATAATGGTACTATTAAATAAAATAAATTTTAAAAAAATGACATGTTTTCCATAAATCAGTATTTTTCCATATATATTGAAAATCAATATTCTAAAAAAAATCCAAAACATTTTATCATATGTAAATATAGATACTATGATTTCAAAAATTCTATACATTTTAAAAAATAAAAATTCTAAAAGTTCCAAAAATTAATTATAATATTCTCTCACAAAAAGTAATAAAAATCATTTTTGAAGAAAATGTTTTTTTGAAGAATAAAAATATTTATTAAAAAATTGAATGATTATTTCTTAAGAATTTATAGATTGAGTAGAAAATTTATATCCATTTAATAAATTATTTAATCATATTCATACCTAAAAATTTAATTTCTAGTTTATAACATTTATATCTATATAATCAATATTCATTTGGATTCGGTGTTGTGTGTCACATACACTATCAAACATAGTTTTACATTTTAAAAACATAGGGTGTTAAACTCATAGTACTAAGAATGTAAATGAAATTAATTAGTGTTTGAATTTTATGAAACAAAATGTGATCTCACTTGGACACCAAGTCATGTCCCCACTAGTACATAGATTGGATTTTCATGTGGTCCTTCAAGGCGTGTACATATTGCACATGACATGTACTAGCTAGCCATGCCCAATCCCATATACAATGGATTTTGATCAAGTACCATGGAATGTTACCATGTACCTATATATTAAATATATCCCATGTACACCAATAATATATATGTTTACTACCACATGGACATTCCACCATATCATGGTGTGTCTCCCCATGTACTCGACCACAAGGCCAGGTCTCACTACACAGCATGTACTCTCAATACCCAACTTAGAGTTACCAAAAATCATTCTTCCTAGAATGGGAAGAACACATTGTGTTATATACTACACTACACGCCATGTGATCAAGTTTTCTAAATGTAAAATCCTTACAAACCTTCCAAAACCACAATTTTTCCCCAATTAAGAAATAATCAACCCCCAAATGATCCTTAAGAGAAATAAAATGGATTTAAAACCTAAAAAATAATATATAGATATTGGGATACAAACTCATAAAATCACCTACCTCTTGGTTAAACATTGAATATTCATGTCAAGAAAAATTCTTAGAAGTTGTTGAACCCCTATTCAAGCTCAATCACCAACATGAACAGAGTCTGGAAACACCTCTTCTCCCTTCTTGGTCTCTCCATCATGTGAGAGAGAAACCCTATCCCTTCTTCCCATGTGTGGGAATGTAAATGGGATGGGGAGGGTTATTTAATTGATTATTTTAATCAATTGAATAACATAATTTGTTTATTGTTCTATCAAATGGTCGACTTCTACTGATCTCCTGACATCGACTAACTTTACATCACACCTAGGGTAACCCCTCATCCCGAAAACAACCTTGGTATCAAAATTTTCATATGAGGTCCTAAAAAATAGGAAAAATATTAAAATAAAATTTTTTATGTTCATGATTTATAATATATAACTACTTTTAATACATTATTTACAAGATCCTATGATTCCAATGAATAATTCCAACTCCTTGGATAAATCTAGGGATATACATAGAAATATGAAAATGACTAAACCCATGAAACAAGAGTCCTTACATTCTCCCATACATTAAGAATTTTCAACCCGATAAGCATGATCTACATGAAAAGGTGGTGTGTGTTAGGAGGGGGGGTAATGAGTCTATATCTAACACTCATGCTAAGAATCTCCCTTGAATTCTCCCATACTACTAAAGCACCTGAACCAAATGTATGGTCTATCCACATAGGATATTCTCCCACCAGTACTCATACTTAAATGAGTACTCCAAGAACATGGCAACATCCTAAATTTCTAGCTCATCACAAATGATAACGTTCTATATTAATTTAATGTATCTACCAATTTGCGACACATGGGAGACGTCATTTACTCATTACCACTATAGGGGTAAGGCCAAGACACATGAAACCTATTTGACCTCATATAGAAATCCGCACATCTAGAAGATCCTTATAAAAATAATACCATCCTATCTAAACCTCCACAATCCTCATAATGGGGAGAATCTCAAGAAAACATGGTCACCATGTTCAAACTATATAAGCCTATGTTTTCGATCTATATAAGAATTTAGCTATCCCAAGGATTTCCTAAAATAACTATAGTTTACCCGAACCTTCTCTTAGTTTTTCTGAGATAGCTCCATCCCAACCAAAGATACCACACCAATCTATGTATAAAAATAAGGTGACCAAAAGGTTCTCCCATATTGGGCCTCAAGGGATTAATGCTGATATTAGAGTGATAGATTTACAACTCTAATGATGAATACGATCCTCTCTTCTCCATCTGAATACCAAAACACATGATCCCACCATACCCTCAAAATAATGGATGGCCCGTTTGGACATCCTATCCATCTTGTGGTGAAACATCATTCCCAATGAAATTGGGTACAAAAATCCTCTTAGAGGTCCTCCAAAACCATAACATAAACCAATAATCACAATTGGTGATGATAATCATCAATAACCCATGAATCCAGATGAGATTATATATAAAAATCCACATAAAAACTCTCATCTAAAATCTGATCCCTGATGGCATGGATGTGCACTGACTTGATGATTCAGTCTAAAAACACCCTGATAACATTATAGCCTCTCAGTTTCCTTGGAATCCTTAACTCAAAAACTATATATATGTCAACCACTTCTATTACAGGATCTAAAGAGTTTGATCCAAGACAAATGGAAGCCAAATTTCAACCTCTACCCTTTGACATGTGAGATACTGAGAGAAAAAATCAGTAATGGTATGCCACATGTCAGCACACCAAAACTACCTCTGAGGATCCTTGTACATATTTTTTCACATCGAGATGTACAAAAAAGGTATAATTGTGAAAAAACATCAACACCACCTCATGAGACATAATTTTAACAAATATTCATCATTGAAAAAAGGGGTTATGTGATCCCCTCCTTCAGATATTCTATTCGGTGCATCCCATAAGGACATCTGGTCATGTAGATCCTCACAGTTGATGTCTCCCATACTATGACATCCACAACCATTAAAGAAGTGGTGGATTTACCATCATAAAATAAAGATAACTTGTACACACAAACTCTATTAGGATCAACTATAATGGATCCAACTGCTCATTCACCTCCACCTTTGAGATTAAACAATATTTTCTACTAAGGGTACTTTCCAGCACCCGGACATTTAGGAGAGTATCAAATATCTTGAAGTCATAGTTCTAGAGGAACTCCTAAAATTTCCTCAATATTAGGTTAGGATCTAATTAATTGTAGATGTACCTGATACTTTTAGGGTCTATGTAAATAATGAAATGCTCACATGAAGGATAATGACTCCACACCAGCAAGCTGAACACTGACACTACTAAAACCGATTTGTTCATGTAAACCTGCTCGTGGGGGTCTATCTGGCTGAACCCATATTCAATCACCAACTTCCTCTACATAAACACATATACAATCCCATATATAGAGGTATATAAATACATTATTCCCATGATTCCATGCTCTAGAAGTCTCAACATTGGAGCGATGGACATGTAACACCTCAATATTTCATAGTATGTTATCTATTTAATGTAATTCAATAGCTTGCGTTACATGCAACACCATGTTCGAGCACACCACGACTTACCAAATTAACCATTCAAAAATAATTTATGAATAGTATTAAATGCATTTTTAATTTTATATACCCCATATAATTTTAACATCCATATTATGTTTTTCTTAGACATAATATAATAACAAATTCAATTTTTCTGATAAAATATTTATTTTTCAAAAAAAATGCAATTTTACCAACTTTTAATGGAGAACCATTTTTAAATAAAATATTTTAAACTTTAATATTTTCAATTTGAAAAAAATAATCTTATTCTTTAGAGGGGGACATACAAATTTAGTTTGGATAAAGTTTGGTTGTTTTTCTGATAACTTTCAAATTTTGATGAATAATGAAAGATACTAAATTTTAATTGAAAACAACTTTTTTAATAAGAATAATTTATAGTGTAAAATTATAAATTTTAATGGTTTTAAATTATAATTAGATTATATTTTTATTATTTAATCTAATATTGGTCATTTTAAGTTTTTTCACATTTAAATTGGACATAAACACAAATCAATCTATTGATAGTTTTTACTTCTCAAAAATCCACTTTCTAGTTTTGACAATGAGAATTAATTGTAAATTAATTAATGAAACTCCTATGTTTTGAATTTGGTAAAATAGAATTAATTTTTTAATTTTTAATATTAAAATTATATCTGGGTTAATTTTTTGGTATTTTTCAAAAAACTTTCAATTTTCGATGAATAGTGAAAAACCCATGTTATTGTTTAAAACTGACTTTTATTTAAATATTTATTATTTATATTTAAATTTATTTTAAATTCATAATAGATACATAATACCTATATTAGTTCAATTTAATTCATTGGAGTCATTGTATAATAAGATTAGATATATAAAAATTTATTGAACTATTTAATGCCTTTTACCCACCTTCTAGGCACATTTGCAAATTTGCATAAAATGTAATTTTAACGCTTCTGTGAATTCAATTTAAAAAACCCAAGATACACGGTTGAAATCAGTAATTAAAATGTGGTTCAATAGGATGAAAATAATTTTTTTTATTAATAGTAACTTTTGAATTTTATTTACCATGGTTAAAAGTAAATAGGGTAATTGAAGGTGAAAATGATATTATAATTACCCTAACACATGTAATAATTCTATTAGATAAGTGTATTTCGACCAAAATAAACCTTATGAAAAAAATATGATCCTATTTGATCCACTTGGATTAGATTAGGACATTTATTATTATTTTATTTAAAGAATAGTTAAAAGTGTTAAATTAAAATTTTAATAACTAAAACATTTTCAATATATGTTTGTACAGAAGATAAATTAGACTATAAATATCCCTTAGAAAGATAAAAATATTTAATACATCATGGTATTTTATTTATAATTTTTTGACATTAAATAATTAAATTTATTTATTACACAAGGATGATGCAGTAATTACCTTATTAACGAAAGATTAAAATAATTGATATTTTAAATATCCAAATAAATATAAATTGAGACTTTTGATGAATTAAACAAATTTTATTGGTTTATATGACATGATATGGTTAATTTAAAGTATTGTTTGTGAATTAATCATGTTTTTTTGACTTTCACAAAAACCAAATAATAAATAGTGTCAAAATTGACATAAATAATGTTTTAAAAAATACTATATTATTAAATGATATAATATTCCTAAAAATCTAAGGTTCTGAAAAAGGACTTATATAATGATAGATATGTAATTAATTAACAACTTCAGGTTCTCTAGGTATTTTATAGTATGTTTATTAACCATTTATTATAATAATACAAGAAGACATGGTAAAAGTTAAAATTTTTAACTAAGAGTTAAATCTAAAATATAAGGTTAATATGGTGACCTAAACTTGTATAAAACTTATTGGTTGAGATATTTTCGACCCATAACCACCTTAGAATCAAAATAAAGTCTTTTGGATCCATTAGAAACCGAAAATGATTTTATAATAAAATAATATTTCAAGCATTTCCTAAAGTGAAACTCACCTCTCTTATAAAAGGGAACTTCCCCTTCTCTCAAACCACACCTCCAAAGCCATTTGGATCAGCCAAAAACTGCTCAAATATCCTCCCAACTACCCTAAATTTAATCTATAGGCCTTAATTTGATCATAAAGAAAACATAATAAGCCCTTTTTATCAAATCAAAAGGAAGCACCCAAATAAGAGGTAATAATTTCATCACCTCTTTCATAATTTTTTTCTTCTTCCACTTAATCTTTCTTTGTTGTTTACATAACAAAATAATAACTCTAAAACCATATACATAATGTGATTTTATAATTAATATGGTACATCCATATTCATTATTCTATCCATCCTATGAATGACAAAGTCACCATATGTGTGTACGTATGGCTTACCGTCTCCACATCATGGTGTAATTTGTTATTCAACACTTTATTTTTTAGATGTGGATAATAATGAGTATAATTGATGTAAATAATAAATATAATATGTTAATTATTATGTATATTTAATATAGCATATAATTACATATGATTTCACCATCAATAGAATGATATTGTCACTCGTGCGTACATACGGATTAATGTCGCCACGAACACATTGAGATTCATTTCCCATCATAACCATTAAAAAATAATTTTCCTTTAATGATTAAAAATAAAGTTTAAGATATTAATATCATTATGGATATGAATCAAATACATCCTGTACATAACAAACATGACTTATGTAACTAAACATATAAATTAAAATGTATCAGTTAACACCCGAAGCAATGTTACTACTGAAATATTAATAACAAATCAATATTAAAAGAAAGTATATGATATCATATTTATGTATGTGGTTATTTTATAATTTAATAACAATTATCTAACTATTATACAAGAGGTTAATTCACCCTTTAATAAGAAAAATTACAAGGTAAATGTTAATTTTACAATCTTAATATTTATCAGTGGTTGTTTTTTCGTATCTACTGGAACTTCTTTATCATACACATCTGTGTTTCTTGAAAATGTATTTCAAAATATTTTTATTATTTTCTGGATTATGGTTCAAATTCTTTTATAATCATGTTTTAATTTTTATAAAATATTTTGAAATGAATCTTACTGTTTTTTTCCAAACAAGGTACTTTATGAACTTTTCGACAAATAAAGGTTAGAATGTTTTTTAACTTCTACGGTGGGTGCGGCTATTTTCCACCATTATAACACCTTTGAAACTTCCCTCACAAGCTTATAAGAATATTTTCAAAATAAATATTTTCTTTTATAATTATGTGAATTTTAAATGATTTCAAAATAGAAAGAGATATTTCTCTCAAATAGTTTTGATTTCATCTATGTCAATATACTTTGATGGATTTTACACTTGTTTGAAGTTGATTTATTATGATAGAATCTTCCATATTGTATTTATGATTTTGTGATATATTTGACTATGTATGTGTTATTTTTATACCATTCATGGTTTATGGTTAAAGTATTAACATCTCGTATGCTAGTTTTAATAATAATGTTTATGTTATGTTTCAACCTTTTCATATAGGGAATGCATTGGACTTAATAAGTGACAGGTGAAGCCCGTTATAACTCCTTGATGCATCGGTAGGTCTAATGAGACAAACTAGTGTCTTGTCACAAGGCCTTGACAAAATCCTATTTGCAGTCTTGGCACGAGGCCTTGACTATGTGGTTATGATGTCCGACATTATGCATTCCATCATTAAGATATTAGCTATTGATATTACATGTGAATATTCGACTAGTAGAATATCCATATGAATAAGTAAATGGAATTATTTGAATTATCTTTTCTATATTATGCTGAATTATAAGTTTAAAATTCTTTTCTTTTAGTATTATACATTTCCTTAAATGTTTATTCTTATTTATGATAGTTTCCACTATATTGTTATCTTTACTTAGAAACTAAGATCACCTATTTATTATGTTTTATTTTTCCTAGAATGTGTAGAAGTATATTATTATTATCCTGTAGGGATAGGTCAAAGGATATGAGTTTGTTCAAAGGGGAAACAGTGTTTTTTAATGATGTAATGTAAAACTTATATATGTATCTTATACTTGTAAGGGTACTAAGCTAATTGGACTTTCGAGACTTGATCTCTTGTGATCATGATAATGTTATGTAATAATTCACCAACTTTGGGTAACTAGGGTTGATCCATTAAAGTTAGTATCAGAGGAAGTTTATTAAAAACATTTGTAACTAGATTTAGATAATCTCTGGTTAGAGAACATTACCCTAAGACAGACTTAGAGGATTAGTTTAGAAGAACAACCAAAAATTTTGGAAGTGTAAATATTATGCGGGTTTTCCAAGAAAATACATCCCCGTATGGATAAAAACAGGTAGAGGTGGATCTAGAACAGATGTACCTAGGAGTTAAAACTCTGAAAAGGAGTTTTGGGATTGACCCAAGGTATCATGGAACATGATAAGGGGCCTTTCTGCACTCTTGGAATTGACACTTCCAAAGGATATGGTTAGGATAATTCACATTTTCTTTACAAACCATTATCAAGGATTTAAGAGTAAATACTTCCTCAAATAAATTTTTATGACTATGGATTATATGCATAAACATTTCAATTTACATTAGGTATTTTAAAATTTTGTAATTATTCATTTCGATTTATAAACTAACCTATTGTATGCCATTATTTAGAAATGGTGCCCAATAGAAGGAATGAAAACTCCAGTAATACACATAATCCAAAGAGTATTAAGGATCATATCTTTCATGGTCTTAACCCAATATTTAGAAGGGAAATAGTCTCCCATGTATTCTCATCATATGGAGAAATAATATCATGTGTCAATAAGATAAGTAAATAATTATCTGAGTCCTATGGATTTGAAGGGAATCTAGAGAAGAAAAGGATGGTAGAGAGAAATATGGATAAAGGGAAGAAGGAAAAAAGAATTTTCCCATATATTATAACTATGGACAGAATCACCTTGGTAAATTCTTGAAGGGAATGAGAATATATTATAAGAGTAGAGAAAAAGGACACCAAGTACGTTATTTCAAGGGTAAGAAAAAGGTTTCAAATGTACAATGCTTCATCTGCAAGGATTTGGGATGCTATCCAAATCAATGTCCCAATCATTAGAGTATACCCCAAATGATGATATAAAATAATAATAAAATTATGATACTACCACATATGAGGAGAAATAATTAGTGTTCTTATATTTTTATTAATTAATTTTTTCATTTGAGTGTTCTATCAACGGTGTACTGGTTATATTAATTAAGGAAATAAATAAGTATTTTACTGTCGTACAATTTCATTGAGGATTTTAGATCATATTATACTATGAAAAGTGACTTAAAAGCAAGTTAATTTTTTTTAAAATACATGGTTGAAGGAATGATAAACCTTAATATGGTCCTGATATTGAGTTAGTGATTTTGGAATAAGAGACAATTGATTTGGATAAATTATATTGGGTATTCTTGACTACCTTGGAACTAATTTATGGTTTGTTTATTCCATCATTGTTAGAGTATTAAAATTTTTTGGATATGAGGAATATATCTAGTATTCTATAAGAAATAAGGGAGAATGAATGTAATCAATAAGGTTTTATGGTAATTTATGGTCTTACCATGTTTTAAGAGAATACATGATGAAGGTACTCACATGTTATTATGTGGAAAAAAGATAACTTCATTATGTTATGTTGACCATTCTTATAAAATTTTGGACTATGAGTTTGGACACAAGTATTTTGGATAAGTCTAAAGGTTGGTATGGATTAAGTTGGACATTAGATACTATGGTTTAAGGTTAAAACATTTCTTAAGATCTTTTTTGGATTTTTTTATAAAAAGGTCAACCCAAAGGTCGGGCGACAACCCATCACGTCTGGCAAGGCCGTGGGACTTGAACCCACAACTGAAGGGTGACAAGGGTGCATCACCTATCACAGGACTATGTGATGTCCAAGTTTGTATAATGTATTTTTTAAAATTACCTAATAGATGAATTATAAATTCATTTTTTTGAAACCCTATATGATTAGGATAAATAGAATATTTTTGAGTTCTATTATCTTTTAGAGTGAAAGACAAGTTTTTTGTAGAAATTAATTAAAGTATGTAACTCTACTTGTTAAGTATTTTTTTTCTTATTCTATGAATAAATTAATTCTAAAACATTAGGGAAAGTATTTTAAAACAAAAAATGTTTTATCCTAATACCTTATGTTTTGATGAACCAATAATATTTTAAGTCATCATAGATTTATAGCTTTGTGGCCTTCAATTTTCTGTTTATTGTTCACTTGTCTGTGATTGATGACCTCAATTACTCCCTATAAATATTTACATTTTTCCTCCAATTATGTGTTTAAAATTTACACCAATGTTCTTCTATTCGAAATCCTAATTTGGTGGTGACTTTTTCATTTCCCTATCCCACTTATTAAGACAATATTTTATTAACCATATTTCTAATGTGGGTTTTTCACAAAGGTATTTTTTATTTTTAACATTTTATTTTCAAAGAACAATTTTAAATTGTGAGGTATCAATTTATTAAATGAGTGGAAAATCTAACACCCCAATATTTCATAGTACTTTATCTCTTTAATGTAATTTAATAGATTCCGTTACCCACAACACCGAGTTCGAGTGCACCACGACATACCAAATTAGCCGTTCAAAAAGTATTTATGAACAATATTAACATAATTTTGAATTTTATATAATCCATACAATTTTAACATCCCTATTATGTGTTTCTTCGACATAATATAAGAGAAAATTCATTTTTCTGATAAAATAAGACTTTTAAAAAAAATGCCATTTTACCACCTTTTAATGAAGAAACATTTTTTAAATCCAATATTTGACACTTTAATATATTAAATTTGAAAAAATAAACTTCTTATTTAGAATCAGAACATAAAAATTTAGTTTGGATAAATTTTTGGTGTTTTTTTTATATCATTCATATTTTGATTAATAATGAAAGATACTAAATTTTAATTGAAAACAAATTTTTCAATAAAACTAATTTATAGTGTTAAGATTTAAATTTTAATGGTTTTTAAGTATAATTATATTATATTTTTATCATTTAATCCAATATTGGTCATTATAACTGATTTAACATTTAAATTGGACATAAACACATATAAATATATTGATAGTTTTTACTTCATAAAAACCTGCTTTCTAGTTTTGACAACAGAAATTAATTTTAAATTAATTAATGAAACTCCTATGTTTTGAATTTGGTAAAATAGACATCATTTTTGAATTTGTAATATCAAAATTAGCTGTGGGGAAATTTTTGGTATTTTATTGAAAACATCCAATTTTTGAAGAATAGTGAGAAACACAACGTTATTGTTTAAAACTGACTTTTATTTAAATAGTAATAATTATTATTTAAATATATTTTAAATTCAAAAATATATGCATAATACCTATATTATTTCAATGTAATTCATTGGAGTAATTTTATAATAAGATTAGATATATAAAATTTTATTGAACTATTTAACACCTTTTACCCACCTTCTAGGCACATTTTCAAATTTCTATAAAACGTAATTTTACCGCTTTTGTAAACTGAATTTCAGAAATCTAAGAGACACAATTTACATTAGTAATTTTATGTTTTAAATTCATTTACACTCTTGTTTTAATTTTTATAAAATGTTTTAAAAGGAATGTTTTCTTCATTTTCCAAATAAGGTACTTTATGACCTTTTCGACAAATTAAGGTTAGAATGTTTTTTTAACTTATAGGGTGGGTGAAAATATTTTCCACCATTACAACACCTTTGAAGCTTCACTAAAAATCTTATAAGAATATTTTCAAAATATATGTTCTGGTTTATAATTATGTGACTTTTTAATGATTTCAAAATAGAAAGAGATATTTGTCTCAAATAGTTTTTATTTTATCTATGTCAACATCCTTTGATGGATTTTACACTTGTTTAAAGTTTATTTATTATGATACAATCTTTCATATTGCATTAAAAGTTTTGTGATATGTTTTACTGTGGATGTGTTATTTTTATACCATTCATGATTTATGGTTAAAGTATTAACATTTCATATGCTATTTTTAATATGATTGTTTATGTTATGTTTCAACCTTTTCATATAGGGAATGCATTGGACTTAGTAAGTGACAGGTGGAGCCCACTATAGATCCTCGATTAATTAATATGTTTCATGAGGCAAACTACCATCTTGGTACAAGGCCTTGATAAAATCTTATTTGTAGTCTTGGCGTGAGGCCTTGACTATGTGGTTATGATGTCCGACATTATGCATTCCATCATTATGAAATTAGATATTGATATTACATGTGATTATTCGACTAGTAGAATATCTATGTGAATATGTAAATGAAACTATTTGATTTATCTTTTCCATATTATTCTGAATTTTTAGTTTAAAATTCTTTTGTTTTAGTCTTATACATTTCCTTAAATGTTTATTCTTATTTATGATAGTTTCCTATATATTTTAATCTTTACTGAGAAACTTAGATCACCCATTTATTATGTTCTATTTTTCCTAGTATGTGAAGCAGTATATTATGAATAAACTGAAGGGATATGCCAAAGGATATGAGCGTGTTCAAAGTGGACACAAAGTTTTTTTATGATGTAATGTAAAAATTTTGTATTCATCTAGTACTTCCAAGGCTACTAAACTAATCAGTATTTCATGACTTGATATATTATGATCATTCCAATGTTTTGTAATAATGCACATACTCTAGGAAACTATGTTTTGGGAGTTATAGAACAAGATTCTCTTTAGCTCCTCAAAGGCATTGGCTTCACACCTCCAGTAAGATTATAGATATATCACAAGAAACACTACACCAACCTTTTATAGATCCACTATTTCACCCATTATTTTAAATACAGTCCCTAAGAAGTGGACCTCTAAAAACTAGAACTAACTCTTCAAGATATACCCATAAACATGGTACTCTTGAAACCTATCCAAAACCATTCACATGTGTCTCAGATACCCCCCCTATGGTGATGAGCACTCAAGTATGACATAGATCTTTAGGGGAGGACACACCATATTAATCATCTTTTTCAGGTGATGTTATCCTACACCTAACATCAAACCCTCATCCACCAACATGGTGAACCACACTGGGCTACCCAAGAAAAACACACAGGGTCTAACGAAGCCCAAACTCTTCAAAAATTCCAACCACACCTCTAGAACTCGTAGCTACTTAGTATCATTAAATATGATAGAGAAGATATAGGTTGTCTCTATGTGTCAGTCTATACAAAGACAAACCTTTGATGGGAGGTAATCCTAGAACATCATTAGGGAAAACTTCTTTATACTCCCCCAATATTGAATAAAAACATAAAGACCATAACATCCACTGATCCATTGTTCATACCATAAAAGTGATAGGAAATTAGTTGTATCCTTTTACACATGACCTTACTAGACACTTCTAGGGTTTCATTATCATATGAGAAAGAGAATTTCATACCACCATCCAAGGTACACTGTAACCCCATTGAAATCAGTCAATATGGGTATAGACAGTACACAAGTAGTCTATACTGAGGAAAACATCATAGGGGCTTGTTTCCAAAAATGGAAGGATTCGAGATTAGTCCCTATCTACTCTCAAAGTCATTTCCCATAGTCAAAAGACATTCATGATCACCAATCCTCCTCTACAAGAGCCTCCTACACAAGGGTTGAGAAAAACGGATTAACTAGTGCCATGAGATCTCAAACAAATGGATGAATTCAATGAAAATTATCACATAAGTGTATTAAAATTGTGACTAGGGAGGAGAGTACACAGGTTTCACCTCAAAACATTCATGAATCCTATTGATCATAATCCCATGCCTCCTAAATCCATCATTCCAACTTCCGAGATTTTCTTCAAAACCATTTTTTTATCCAATAGCATAGCATATCAAAAATGGACAACAAATATCCAAGTGAATGGAAAATGTCCACCACACCTCGACACTGATAAATTTGGAAAACACTGACTCACCTACATGATTTTAAATCATGTCACAAGAATGCATCTTGATGGGGGAAGTTTCCCTCATCATTGTTTGCTTAAGTAACATAACACATCATAAAAATTGGGATCCATCAACTTCTTATGTTTCCTTGAATAAGTTCAGACACCAAGGCCACCATCTTACAAGGAGGGGTCTCTAATCAATATGGAAACCCAATCTATCACTATCATCCAAACCCCAATCACCTATTGGGTCACTGGAAATTTCTTCTCTCTGAAGAGATGCTTGTCTCTATCCCAATATTGGGTAACCTCATCTTGGATCTAATCAAATATACCCTACCTGTGCTCTTATGGTCCACGAGAAATATGGTTACAAATGAAACCATCTGATTAGTTGGGGTATGAGAATTAGAAAAAATCAAACCACTTCATTAATCTAGTAATTAGCTTCCTGAGGTTTAACAACCCTATTAAACCTCTGTGTCTTGTTACTATAACTCATAAAACATACTCAATGTTCATTCATAATCATCTTATTCAGCTACCACCATTTAATTCCCAACACATGGATGATCATATGCCTAGTCTTCTAAACGTGGTTTCAAGATTTTCTCAATAAGTGGAAATACAGTTATTTTCCCCCCAAGAGGAAACATCTCATGAAAGGAGGTCCCTAAACTGAGGCATAATCACTCAACTGATCATCATCACAAATCCTTCTAAAAATTCTATATGGATTTCATCATGGATACATCATGAAAATTTCCAATATCTACTATGATCAAAGAGCATATCTGGTTAGCTAACTAAATAAGGACAGTCAAAATACCCTATTTTTTTGTGATGTATGTATCGTTGGTTCCCTAAAATTGGTGTATCGATATGTCGAGTTGACAAGAAGGTTATTCGAGTCCTGGTTACTAGATATGTTAGTCGCCTCACCAGTACTATGTTCCTCTAGCCAAAAATGGAAATCAAGGCACTTTGAAACTATTTCCCTACATTCCCAAAACAAACCACAATCATGTCTAACTACTCTCACTAACCTGGGGAAATACCACCTATAATACCAATATGTGCCAAGCTAATCTATCAGTGTTTTCCTAGCTCATGGATGTATGAGAGTGATGACCACAATCCTACCTTCCATGGGCAAGGGGCTAGAGATAATCATTGAGTTAGAAATAATTAATATTAGAGGTCATATTCAAGGTACCTGTTTTCATTAACAAAAAGAATATTTATACATTAGTTCAAATGTATAAAATAAATAGAAAATGAATATCTTGAGTGTAACCATGCATGCATCAAACTCTATGAAAGAATCAAAGTACAATGGTACAATACAAAAGTATAAAGGGAAAAAATACACACCCAACCATAAATTAGCTTCTAATTTTAAAAAACATGGAACATGAAAAAACTAGAGATATATTAGTTCCAAAATATCAAAGGTTAACCAAAATACAGATTTTACGCCAAGATCTATTATACTCCACCGAAATTTGGTCCAAAAAATAACTTTTGAACATTCCTTCAGCTGCATAAGGAATGAAATGTGTTGGAAAGGACCATGTAATGATGAGTACATACATACCTAGTAGTAACCTTAAAATCTCTAACCACAAATAATTAATAGAGAGGGTGTCAACTCAACACCATAACTGGATAGTATATCAAAATGTGACAAAAAAATAAAAACCCATATATTCTAAAAAAGAATCCAAAATGAGGGATAAAGGGGATATCCATCTCCACATAACAACTAATAATAATGATTCATCCTACAGCTCTAAGGGTCCATCTCTAATTACAAGAATAAGAAGAAATCATATAAGAATATATGTGGAGGGGCCCATGCCTTGCCACTATACTCCATAAACAAAGGATAAGTAACTCCAACCAAGCACCATAAACCACCTCACTAGAACCAGTATGGAGTGTATACACTCCACCACTATTCTCCATATTTAAGGGGCTACTAACTAAAATGGAGTATCCTCTCCCCATAAGAGCTCGAAGACGGGGGGGGGGGGGGGAGTAACACTTCATAGATAGAGGAACCACACTGGAGTATGGATCCTGATTACACTCTAATTATTAATCTTAATCACCTCCACTAATGTAGAGAGTATAGGGGACTACGCCATGTTGTGATAGGAGAGTTTCCAACCCATACATCTCCCTATGGATCGAACTTGATCACTATCATCGACTAAGAATCTCTAAAGGAATAATCCTACTAGAATCACCTTGAATAGTATCTTCACTATCAAAATGAAGTCCTTCATCATGTTTTATGTAAAAAAACACTTAGGATTGGCTAATCATAGTCCAAAATCCAAGTCTAGAGGTAAGAGATACATGAGGGATAAGTATTTAAGTGTAGTACATGATTTTACTTCCTAGGGTACGTGGTGTGTCTCATGTGGTTGTACCATGTTTTTGTACCCTCACAATACTCAGCGATTTAAGAATAGTATACAACATATA
The DNA here is from genome assembly GCA_963277665.1 of Viscum album. NCBI lineage: Eukaryota > Viridiplantae > Streptophyta > Magnoliopsida > Santalales > Viscaceae > Viscum > Viscum album. The sequence continues at coordinate 877,015,527 of OY728148.1, read as the reverse complement.
CAATATATCACACAATTTGTGATCTCACCTAAACAACTGGGCATGTCCCCGCCAGCACAAGACTATGATTGCTATGTGGTTCTACACGGTCTGTACTACCATGTCCAACCTAATCCTATGTACAATATCCCATGCTAATATAACTTGTCATGTCCTCCATCACATGTACACTAAGGGTATTACCATGTATTACCACATGGCCATATACCCTTACCATGGTGAGTCTTCTCATATTATCGGCCTTATGGAAAATTCCCACAACATGGGGTGTACTCCTAGTACGTGGTTATTAGTTCCAAAAATTCATTATTCCTGGAATGGGAAGAATAAAAAACATGTGATCTTACACTACACAACATTTAATTGGAATTTCTAAACTAAAAATCTATGCAAACTCCCTAAAACCCCCCTTTTACCCATTTAATAATTCATAGAACACTAGGGGATCCTTAATAGTCAAAAAAATGGATTTAAAACTTTAAAACAAAACATATATGAGGATTAGGACTTGAAAATATTGAAATAACCTACCTCATGGTAAAATGTTGAAGCTTCATGTCCAAATCAATGCCAAAAATCTTCCACACCTTGATATGATCTCGATCACCATCAAGAATGAATTTTGGAAACATCACTTCTACCTCCCTGGTCCATCAATTGCTTGAGGGAGAAACACTCTACCTTCCTCTCATGCGTGGGATGGAAAATGAAAGGGTAGGGTTGTAAAATTAATTATTTTAATTAATTATATATCCTAACTCATTTATTGATCCTGATAATGTTCGCCTTCTATATAACACTCGATGATAACAAACTTTACACAATGCCTAGGGTAAACTCCACTTCCAAGATAAAACTATGGTCTCAAATTTTTCATCCGTGGTCCTGAACAATGGTAAAACCATTATACTAAAAATATACATGCACATGCCTTAAAATATATTATTATTTTCAATACATTATTTCAAGGTTCTTGTGATGTATGAGCATAGTGCCGACTCCAATGATAAATCCAAATATATACATAAAAATATCCAAAGTAAAAAACTGGACAAACCAAAGTCATTAAAATTTGAAAAATATATTTTAAAAATAAATAATTAATATGTAAAAAATAATTTATTTATAATGGAATATTTATTAAAATAGAGATGAAAATTGAATAGAATTATAGAAAATACTTTTGATTATATTTTGGGACATTGACATAAAAATAGATGAATAAATAATTGTCAAACATCTTCTTAAAAATAAATTATGATGGTTTAAAAAAAACAGTTTTAAAAAAACATATCAGTAATTAAACCATGAAAATAATGAAATTTAACATAGATAAAAAATTGGGAGGAAGATTTGAAATATATAAAAGTTATTTTTCAAAAATCATAGTGTTTGACTTAAAGTATCAATATGAAGTGAACCATAAAAAAATGATTATCACTAAAAAATTTTCATGGAGTAGAATTAATATAAATTGATCACATGATAAAGAGAATTATAAAATACTGGTGAGATAGAGGGTGATAGGGAATATAACCAGAAGAATGAAAAGAGAAGGAAACTATATAAATAAGGTAAGGTATGAACTATGAATATATAAGTTAAGAAAGAAGAAAAATAATACTTCCAAAATAAATGGGAAAAAATAATGAATACTTTCTATAATTGAGTTATAAGTAATTTTGGATTGGATAGAAAATAAAAACAAATATAAGAAAAATAAAGTAGATTTGGTAGAGAACACCTACCTCAAGTACTAGATCATATTATGTCATGACCCCTACCCCTTCTACTGGTACCACTCTAGGGAAATCACTGAAGAGTGGGAGTGAACCTCAATTATTTCCTGTAATGGCCATGGGTTGGATATTATTATTAAGGTTATAAAATATAAAAGAGGAGGAATTACTCTCCAAATATGAATTTAGGTATGATAGATAAGATAAGAACATCCAACCAACACCATATATAATATATAAACAATGTTCCATTACAGTATAATCCAAAAATGCATGATGTTTTATAAAAAATAAATATGTAAAGATAAAATATCAAAATAAATCCTAAGAATTATCTCAAAGATAATCTCCTAGATCTAAGATATTATGGTCCATCTTTGTCAGAAAAACCCCTTGATTACTTCAAATATGTATGGGGGTGAGTATAACAAGTATACTTAGTAGGATATTACTTAATACCTCTCTTGAAAACAATAGAAAATCATATTAATTCTATAATCAATAACTAGTGGAACTAACAAGAATATACATGGTCAACTACTCATCCGATATTCATTATGGCTCACTCACCGAGTGTTGAACACAATGTATAAAAATTATATAATAATAATAATATAATCATATGTTTAAAAAAACAACTTCACCCATTGAGTTTTCTCTACCACACCCCAATGTGAAACAACACGTTCTCTCGTCCTTTCCATGTAATCATCCTCACCAAACGAGCAATCCCCGACACTCAAACCATTCCAATTAAATAATCATCTCAATAAGATAGTATAGACCTAAACCTTTTCACACATCCCAACCACACATCAAAACCTTATCACATATATATCCATCACATCATACTTCCACAATTGTATGGTATTATGAAAATGAAGGATATCAACCTTGGTCTATTCTGTTACCATGAAAGGCCCCCATAAAACAACAGAACCACAAATTATCTCCACTAATTGTTATATGTACTACTACTGAATAAATAGTAAGGAAGAGGGGGTAGCCTTCCATTTACCCTCACAAAATTGGATGTTTAGGGAAAACACCTAGAACAAAAAACATATGGGAATTGTTAAGATTATCTGACTTGGGTGGGGTTCAAATAGAAATCACAATAAAATACATGGATAGATAGTAAGACACAAAACCCATCCAAAGGGTGCATAAAAATAGTCATATAATAACTCATTTATACCATCATCACATCACCACTACCTATCAATAACCATTCTTTTCACTATAACACAACCTACCACGAACCACAAAAAAATAGACACATAACCATCCATAAATTCTTAGTTAACAATTTTATTCAAATAATTCCAAATTTACCATTATCTTTATATGTCATTTTTATTTCACTTTCAATAACCATTTTTAATGAAAAACCATTCAAAAGACAACACCCATGATATTCCAGTTCTATTCACCTATTAATTATATTTCAATTCATAATAATTTACCAAATCATCAGTTCTATCACAATAACCCTATTTTAGGTTCATTATTAATAAATTTCATCCCATACTATTAGGAGTCTCAAGAAAATACACACAATTCATAACCAACACCTCATAACCCATAACCATCCTGTACAATAAGACACAAATTTTACCTTCTAGTTTTCATTCTTCATCCCAAAATGTTTCATATGGAACTACTATGCAAACTATGCCAACTAAGCACTAAATACATCCCATTCCTTTCTCAACTAACCAATTCACCACTAATTCAATATTCACATCCATCAAACACACACCACAAAATATGAAACACACAAGATACCAACCACCTTTCATTTCACATACCCATATCATAATCATTACGTTACAACCATCCCCCTCAAAGTTACAGCAATGGACCAAAAACATACCCCTCTTAAAAAACAACCATATCACGGACACCACAATATCCATCCACCACCACACAATTTATCACTACCTAAACCACAAAAAAATAAGAAACAACATAACTCTAGTCATGTAATATTAGGGGCCAACATAAAAAATCATTCAAGTCTTGATTATTCAAATAGCCCATTCAATTACAAGAATTAATTATTCTATAATTATTTTATGTGATTTCCATAAGAAAACACAACTACTAATCATATTATTAGGGGAAAATAGTGTTATAAAATTTATAGGGCACATATAAAAATGAAAAATCATGCAGTAGTTCTTAAAATTAAAAAGGTTGAAAATTTTATGTATTTCTTCTGATTTCATTATAATAATTAATTTCATCTCTCTTACATCCATATTTACACTTTTATTTAGTCGGGATATTTTATTTTTGATAAAATAACATCATTATCATCATAAGAATAACTGTTTTCATAAAATAATTATGCTCACAAAATTCTTATTTCTTTTACTTCTATATTTTCTCCATATCATCCAAACTAATTTTTCTTAAATAAAATAATAATTATAATAGAATATAAAATAATGAATATATATATAGAATATACAGTAACTATAAACCACCATTTTTAGTCTTCATCTTCCTACTCTATTTATTTCTTTATGCTAATTAAGATAATTTCCCAATGATGAAATAATCAAGATAATATCACAATTTACACAAATTAAAATATAAGGTCTTTAATACCATACCACAAAATAATATTTAGGATGTGATATAACAAAATAGAGAGAGAGAGATAAAGAGAGAAATATTAATGCTTCAAAATTACATGAAGGGGATCATGTGATTTGAAGAAGAAATATTGAACTTGAATGGAGAATCTTTGATAAAAAAATTTAGGGAAAAAGAAGGAAACTAGAACAAGGATTACAAGCTTGTTTTACAATTTTATATATCGCTTCTCTAAAATATTTCAATAATACTCAATCAAAACTTTCCCTTTTATTCACATTAATCTTTTTGTGGTTTTATTTTCCTCACATAACCCTTTTGAATCTCCTGAATCTTACATACATATTTTAGGAATCATCAGAGATAGTTAGCCCTATAATATATTTTAAACCCATAGATTTAATTAAATATTTTCATTAAATATATGAAAAAATATTTTTTACAATATTTAGTGGTGAAAATTTCATAGGGTGATGTTCTTTATTTGAATTTGGGAATGAATTTAAAGGAGTTTTTTAAATACCCTAATGTATGTTGAGTTAACCTTATATGAATCAAGATTTTACTTTATATGAGATCGTAATGACCCATATGTCATATGGAAAGACCCTTATATGAAATTTTGAATGACTATAATGAGATCTAGGTGAACCTTACATAGTCTGATTACCCTTAAATCAATTAATATCTTCCATTATATAATAGATCCAAAAACACACTTACCCTTAAATGAACATAGATGACCATTACATGATGATGGAGATTACCCTATCAAAAGATAGGAATGAATTTTACAAAAGTTTGGGATGAACCTAACACAACATAGGATGGCCTCTATCTGAAATGGAAATAACCCTTACTAGTGTCCAAAAATCACACAACAACACTTATGTAAATCTGGCATTACACTTATGTAAAATGGAGTAACCTTTATAAAATAATTTAAAACCAATCTTACCCATATGTATTAGGGCTTTGCGTAATGGTAGATGATTTTACCACTATGCAAGGAGTGGGTCCTATGTAAGGGTAAATAAAATTTCATAAAAACAATTTTTTTAATTTAAGAAACATAAAAATAAGAATGAATTTACTCTTAAAACCCCCTAGTAATAGGAAAAAGACAAAATAAGGGCTCAGGAAAATCCCTATCCTTAAATTAGATGCCTCTAAAAAATTATCATCATTATTAATTAAATTATAACCTAAAAATATATATAGAATCCCTAACTTATAATACCTTAGAGGGATACCTCTCAAACATGAATAAACAACTATCAAGACATAGTGAATGATAGAAAATAAACAACTCAAGGATATCACATAGAGACAGATAAATATTTAATAAATTAGCATAAGGTTAAACACCTCATACTCTTCTAGGAAATTAGCTATCTAATCATGGACCAACACATCTTAGTACCCAAATATTTATAAAAAAACCCAACCAAAAATAATATCTAAAAATAACATTTTAATTATTATTTTCACATGAACTAAGTGTGGTCAGAAATAATATCATCATCAAATTTGATATTTATAAAAAGTTCTTTTTATTAACATATTTAAAGGATTATCCTTTTATATAATATGGTTTCATCAATATAATAATAATATAAATATAAACACTATTCTAGGGAACACTTTTCATAAACAATCACTCCACACCAATTTTAAACAAACAACATAAAACTTCCATTCATAAATTTTATTAGATAAACACTTTGCTATTGCCAAATTTTTCATTATTATTAATGTTTCATATATATAGATTTTCAACAATGAATATCAAAATTAAAAATAATAATTAAGGAATCAGTACATCATGGACCATACTTAATTTCTCTAAATCCTTTTAGAAGAACACATCATATCTTGAACTTCAAAAAATTTACTTAGTCATGCTCTTAAATAAAATTCTACACATGCTTTTTCTTCATGTATCTTTCTTGACATGATTGTATTGAACATTATTTAAACATATTACTTCCAATGAAATATGATTACATGTTACATATAAGGGATCATGGTGTTACTTAAATATTTTAGTTATGAAATAATGAGTACAAGATATTATTGAAAAAAATGTGTTCTATAGTCCTCATAACAAATCACATAAATATTATTTAGTGTTATACTTACTTCCAATAATAAAAAATTATATACCCCATCCTTACACATTTTTATCTATTTTAAAATCACTAATTATAGAATATAATTTATAATTAAATGTATATCACATAAACACTTGGGCATCACTAAAAACTAGTCATGCTTGATAAGAAAATGTGGGTCTATTTATGTGAAAGACTTCAAATTTTTAATGGGTTAACATCAAGAATGCTTATATTCTTTCAGGAATTATAGAAATAAATAACTACAATATTCTGCTAAAATAAATCCTTGACACATTCATGTAAAATATCACTATTAGAATGTAATAAATGGAATAACATGTACATGAATAATTATTTATATAATAATTACACAAAAATAATTCATTTTAGTCTAACATCATGGATTAAATTAAAGAATATATTTTTATTTTTGATCTCAAAATCAATAAAAAATAACCTTTAAGAAGAATATATTATCTTATAATAGATTGAATGGGTCATTAATAAAAAAATAATTCAATTTAAGAGGAAATATGTCACTGAAATCATGGTGTCAATAACTCACACACGACGTTATAACCACATCTCTTGGGAGGTGCTCATAACATGTTTCATGTAGAGTGGTTTTATTATATTCACTTGATTATAATTCTAACATCATAATTTTTTTTAATAATATTACTTTTTTTAATTTATTATCATGATTTTAATTTTATCACTTCATTTCAACATGTTTCCCTTTCAATATTTAAACTTAATCAAAACATAGCATTATAAATCATGTAAAAATTTTAAATGATATTGTAACAACTGGAACTCATCATAATAAAAATAAAATAAACAAAAAATAAAATGGATTATACATTATAATTCTTTAATATAAATAACATATAGTATTAATTTTTTTTAATGATGTCTATAATAATGATATTACGCATCACAATATTTCACTAATTCATACAAGTTAAAAATACAGAACTCTATCATGATTTTAATTAGATGATATCATACTCACATTTAATTCCAAAAATATTTTTTTACCATTAAGTCTCCAAAAACGGATTACCATTTTATATAAAGAGATGTTAGTGTTTAAGGAATGAAAATTTTTCCCTATAGCCCATAAAAAAACTTTTAATTCAATCATGAGTTTCCTTTAAAATTTACAATTTTCCACACAACTATTTGTAAAATTATCTAAAACCATTCATAAAAATCATTTATAAAACATTTTACATTTTTTATTTAAAACAATTTTTCTACAAAATCATTTTTCCAAAAACCTCTAAACCAATTTCGGAAGACAACTTTTCAAAAATCAACATAATTTTTTAAAAACAATCTCATTATTTATTAGGAAACTGTATTACTAAGAAAGAACACCATCATTTAAATGAGCCAAGAAAAAATTATTAAAATCAATATACACATTATGATATAGTGTGAAAAAAACATCTCATGATCAACATGCTCAAATACCTACCAAATTTCTAAAATAATTTCAATATAAATTTAACAGACTCAACTACTAAGTAATTTTTTCAGTCTAACTTATAATGCGCACCAAGGTTTCAATAATTCTGCCATTTCTTCCTTATAATTTTATCCTGATTTAACTAGTATAAATAATTTTAAAATTAATGTATTATAATTATAATAACCACATCATATTGATAGAATTGATCACAAATAAATACTCCAAACAAATATAAAAATCAGATCCTAAATTCAACAATGATTTAGGAATCCTTCAAGGGAACAAAAATCTACCTCATAGATTATTAATCACCTAAATCATGATTGAAAAGTATTTAATAAAAAACATTATTTTTAAAAAGATTAAAATTATTACTTAGATAACATTCTTTTTATAATTTTAAGTAACAAAAATCATTTGGATGTGTATCTGTTAAATCACCCATTAAAAATATTTGAATAAAAACTCTAAAAATTTTCTTTGAATCATGTGGCTAGAAAATATTTTTATAAAACACTCTAAATAAATTGAAAAATCACTCATAAAAACATTATAAATATTATTAAAACAAAACCTTTCAATTATCAAAAAATAAATCATAACATGATTTAAAATAAATTCAATAAGTCACTAATAATGATTTCAACCTTAATTACTTATCATGAAGTTCATTGTATTAACAGTTCAATATTCACTACATGAAAACATTAATCATTATTTTATCATATATTTAATTTTAAACTAATTTAATCATATCTTGATTTTAGTAAAGTTAATATCATTGAGTACAACTTAATAACTAATGAATCCAAATCAATGAAAAACATTCTTCATAAAACATTGGGTTGAAACAATTTACTTTATCAAGTTTAATGATAGTCCAAGTTTGTTAACAAATATGTAATTACCATGAACACAACCAAGTAAATACTAAAATAAATTTAACATTTCTATTTACCATTTATAATAGGTGAATGCCATTACTTAATATAATTTTAAGTCAACACAATAGTACATTTCTTCAGTAATACCAGAACATAAAATCACAAATACATCATAAAAATATTCACATGTATAAATCACACAATAAAAAAATTTAGCTCAAAACATAGAGAAAACCCACTCCATAAACATCTCAAGACAACAGAAGCAATGGAAATGATGACTCCTAATCTATATTATATATAATTTATTTAATAAAAAATCATTTATGTGGATTCTTTTTATTTTCTATAAATTCAACCCAATTCAAACACAAGTGAAACCAAGCATGATACATGTACTTATCCATGGTGTCTACCACACAAGTAGAATCACATAACATTATATGTTTATTAATATCAAAGGCCCTTGGATCAAATCATGGGGGGAGCTAAAATCTTGTGTCCTAGCCAATATCCCTTGTATAAGTCATGTAATATGTTCAAATGATGTTGTTGCCCTACCAACCAATATAGTTTGACCAGTTCCTATTCTCAAATATTCATCATATATCTCAACCATATTCTATAATACCACTATATCACAACCATTCCACAACCCAATATTAACCTCTTAGGATATAAAGATGAGATATAGTGACCCAGATGTCCACCGCTACTAAGATGTGGTTCGGTAATTAGCAGAGGCTATAAAACACACAATGAAAGGAATTAACCTCAAAATATGAATTTAAGGATTATATATATGATAATAACCACTAACCAACATCATAATACATAAATAAACTATCAAATACAATATATCAAAAAATTCATTATTTTTGATATATAACAAATATCTAAAAATAAAATACAATAACAAATCCAAAGAAGCAGCTTAAATAACAACTCACACCTCCAAGCTAGTTTTATCCATCTGAGTAAAAAACCCATCAAAGTTACCTAAAATATATATATAGGTGAGAAAAAAATTTATACATATTAGGATTATCCTCAATACCTCTCTTGAAAAATTGATAAAAGAATACAAATTCACCAGTGAAAAAAGTAGTATAAAAACAAGTATTTATATGGAAAACTACCCAATCATAGCCTCACCATGGATCACTCACCAAGCATCACATGTAATATAATAACATTATATCTAAATAATATAATCATAGGTTCCCTATAATAACTTCCCCTCTAGTTTTCTACTGTCATGTCCCAATCTCAAATGACCTATACTTAGATCCCTTTTGTGTACTAATCCTTATCATAATAAGAAATCCCCAGTTCTCAACCATTGCTAATTAACAAATCATATCAATAGGAAGTCATGAATCTCAAATTGTGGAAGTAATTCCAACCACATATCACAATCTCATCTCATCTATATCCATTACATAATAGGTCCATAGAAAGAAGGTATCATCAACATGATTTTTGATAAACCTTTTCCCTCCTCTTATTATGAATGTCCCCCACTAAATAACATCACCACAGTGTATATCCATAAACCACTAAATATACTACTATTGAAGGAAGAGAGATGACGAGGGGTATCTAACCATCCACCATCACTTACCAAGATGTTTGGGGTAAAAAATTGAACCCAAAAAATTCTAGAATTAGTAAAGATATCCAACATTACTAGGGTGTGTATAGAAATCACAAGAAAATACAAATATAGATACTCACACACAAAATCCAACCTAAGGGGAACACAAAAATCCCTATAGAAACATATCTATACCAACATGTCATCACCACTATCCATTAATAACCCTAATTGCATCTATAACACAACTATCAATAGACCACATAAAAACAAGCACATAACTAGCCACAAGTTCTCAATTAAAAATTTAATTCAATTAATTACAGATTTACCATTATCTTTCCAGATAATTTCTCTTTTTATTTCATTTCCCATATTTAATGAAAGACTATTCACAAGCCAACACACACATATTCCAGTTATATTCCTCCATTTACGATATTTCACTTCATAAACATTTACCACATCATCCGTTTTATCCTAGAAATGTCATTTACATTCATTATTAATTGATTCCATATCATACCATAGATAATTTTTATAAAATACTCACATCACAATACCAAAACCTAGAGACACACAACCCATGCGTACGACAAGCCAAACACTATACTATCCACTTTTCATGAACCACACTATATCAAACCATCTGGAACTACCGCACATACCATGTTAAGTAGGCACCAACACTATACTCTTCATTTACCAACCAACCATATAGACACTACTATAAAATTCCCATTCATTAAACACACAAAACGATAAACACCATATACCAACCACCTCAAATTTCGTAGCCCTAGACTATAATTATCACCTTTCATCCAACTCATTCAACGAGTCTACCATACACCCAAAAATAGTCCCTCTTCAAAAAATAACATAATAACTTGTAGTACAATATCTATCAACCACCCCACTATTTATCACATCGAATCCCATAAAAAAGAAAATAAAAAACATAAAATCCAAGCTTATAATATTAAGGTTCAGCGTTAAACTTCTTTTAAGTCAATATTATTTATAAAAAACCACTTAATTACTATATTTAATTATCATTTAATTATTTGAAGTTATTTTAGAAAAAAACAATAAAACAATTCAAACTACTAAAGAAAAATAGTTTCACAACATTTATAGGACTCGCACAAACATGAAAAATCTAGAAATGGAATTTCTTTAAATTAATAATTCTGAATATATTAAGGATATAATTCCAATTCATTATCATTGTTGATTTCATCTCCCTTACTTCCAGATTTTTTATTTAAGTTACCCATGCTATTTCATTTTAGTTAAAATTATAGCAGTACCATTATAAGAATAACATGGTTCGTACATTACTTATTCCCACAAAATTACCACATATTTTACTAATATATTTTCTCATTATAATAGAAAATATTTTTATCATAGATAAAATAATAATAGAAGAAACTCATAAAACAAGGCAGTGATAAATAGAATATAAAGGATCATCACAACACCCTTTTTCATTTTCGTTGTCCTAGTTTATTATCTATTTAATTTAATTCATTCCAATTAACCAATGAATAAATAAGCATTATAATATCATACTTTAGAAAACATAAAATAGAAGTTATTAAATCCACTAACTCAAAAGAAGCTTCAAGACATGCTATAATGAATCTAAGAGAGAGGGGGGGGGGAGTGAAATATATATTATGGATAGGGAAACATGTGAAGGGGTTGAGAGATTTTCATAAGGACTTTCAAACTCTAATGTAAAATGTTTTATAATCAAATCTTGAGGTAAAACATAGAAACTCAAATGAAGTAAAGACTCTAGTCTTTAAATTTAAAATAACACATCTCTCAGGTATTTCTAAAAAACTTGTCCAAAGCATTACCTTTTAATTCAAAATAAATTTATGATGGACGGATTTTTGTCTCACGGGCCATTTTAATCTCATAAATATATGGTATAGTTTTCACAAATAAAATAATATTGTTATCTCTATAACATATATTAAACCCCTTATTTTAATGTAATATTTTTTTATTAAAATTTATTAAAATAACTTTTTATGCTATTCATTAGTGAACGTTTCATCAAGATATGATCATTATGTGAGTGGGGAACTACCATTTTATATGCTTTGAAAAGAAATTAAAGTAAGCAGGGTTACACTTATATAAATCAATATTTACCTTTATGTGAGATTGGAATGACCTATATGTAGGATGGAAGGATCCTTATGTGAAATTCTAAATAACTCTCACATAAGTCAAGATACCCTTACATAGTATGAATACCCTTACATAAATCATGATTTATATTTATGTAATGGATCAAAAACTAGTCTTACCCTTATGAAAAAATAGTTAAACTTTTCATGATGATATTGATTACCCTTATGTGAAATAGAAATAATTTTCATGTAGGTTTGGGATGACCCTAATGAAACATGGGATAACCTCTACATAAAACATAAATATTCCATATGGGAGTATGTAAATATTGAAACAGAATCTTTATAAATATATGTTTACCCTTATGTGAGACGAAATAAACATTTTGTAATAGATCAAAACAAATCATACCCCTATGTAGTAAGGATCTATGTAAGGGTGGACGATTTTATCTCTACACTGGGTGATGGTTCGAATATAATGGTAAATAAAATTTATTAAAGAATAAATTTTAAATGTAAGTAATTAAAAAATAATATTGAAAATACATTGAACATCCATAAGGCATTGTAAAAGACAAAGAAAGGGATCATGAAAATCTAAACCCTTACACATTTCATGTCCTCAAACATCATGAATGGTTAATTTATATATGTTTTTTTCAAACCCAGAAACATTATTAATGTTTATTTTATCTTTTATAATCCATTTATTTTATTATATTTTCATTTTTCAGTTTTAGCTTACTTGTGTCAATCATTTGGGGATGTTTATTCTATAGTTCCATAATAGCTATGGTATAATAGTAACAATAAATGGTATTTTTTCATAGTTCCATAATATTTAATAGAGTTATAGTTTCGGTATTCATGCGATTCCAGTTGTATAAATTTAAACGATCAATATATATTCTAAAATTTATGTAGATTATGAATCATGTATTGGTATGGTCATTTAATTTAGTTTTAATGGACATGATTATTTATTATTCATGTCATTAATTTAATTCAGAAGTTATCTTTACAAAAACTTAATCATGACATAAATATTATATTTATTCTATAAATTTGTTTTTAGAACCAACCTTTTAAGGAAAATTTCATTATTTTATAACATCATATGTATAAGTAATTAATATAGGCCATGGTGGAACAAATGTTATAAATGACTATAGAAATGATTATTCGTAATTACATGATTATATAATTCATTTTAAAATAGAATTAGATATTTTATAATATTATTAAATATTATTTTATTAAAATTAGGAGGATATGAATAGAATAATGGAAAAAATTGATGGTTGAGAAATAGAAGACTTACTTCACCTCTTTGAAATTACTCATTTATAATCAACCTTATGGATTCTAGGATTGGATTTTTTATTATACTAGATCTTCAGAAACATCAATATGAGAGTTTAGGGATGGAGTTTGGTAAATCATTGGAAATTTAAGGTGTTTTGGAAGTGAATATAAATGGATAGAAGGTGGGGGATTTATAGGTGAAGGGGATGGTGTTTTTTTGAATAAAATATTGATTAAATTATTATTTTTGCTCAAGACTATAAATATTATTTATTATTTTGGATATGAAAAGTAATTTATCCATGTGAGGTTGAGATAATGGTATTGTAAATAATCTATTATGAAATTAATCTTTTACATGACTAGAAACGTAAAACAAAGTATTTTAGAATATTTAACTGTTCACCTCTATGTTTCACTATTTATGAATATCACAAAAACATCACCCATACTTAATTTCAAGATGATGAATCCAAAAATGATATATTTTTTTACAAAATAAATTTATAAATTAGTTAATTATATTTTTCATATCTTATAAAAAATAATGTTTTATTAAATAATATATAACATACTAGTAATGTTCAGGCACCGAATGTATTCAGGCCTATTAATTTATTAAAAAATAAATGTACAATTGATACATAAAGTGATGCATCAAGAACCACCAAAAAATGAAAAAGGAAAAACCCAAAACATAAATCCAACCATTAAAATGGCCCAAACTTATTATGGATGCAGTCAACCCATCGTAATTCCATAAGAAACCCACCCAGGCTGTCACCAGCCTAACCACGCAGCTTCCGAGGTAGACCCCAAGTCGAGGCCATTGTCACCCCCATCCCGTGGTCATGGTCACCATCCAAAACCCCAAAGGTTATCCCACAAAAGTTCACACCTCCACAGCCTGTCAGGAAGAAAAAACCCTGCATGCGACAAAGAAACAGGTTGTCACTATAGTCAACGTGTAAAATTTTTCCACCTTGTCACCATCTTCCCACACACAACCCCGACGCCCGAGATCCCAACACCTTCGAAGCCCTCCGGCCAGCACCCTGTCGATAACACCGTAGATCCACGGTCTCCCCGCCATCCACCGTGATGAAGATCAAAGCCGCCATCGAAATTGCCGCCTCTTCCATTGCTGAACGGACTCCAGCCGCACAACCCTTTTGCCCACAAATTGATTGTAGATCGAATCCAAATAGGATCGCCAGTTTCTACATAGCACAAAGCCTATAATCGGCCTTACCTCAGAGTCAACCCTTGGGTTTCACCGAAAGAACCTATTTCTCACAGCCTCCACCACTATCACAGTGCCATCCACCGCCATCAAATCATTATCACCCGCCTCCATCTTCAAGGTATCATCGCGATCAGCCACCATCAAGGCATCACCCACCTCCATCTTCAAGGTATCGTCGCCATCAGCCACCATCAAGGTATCTTCACTGAGATCAGAAATGGTATTGTCGTGCATCCAACCACAAGCAGTGAAAAGAGAAAAATGACAAAAAATCTCATCCTCATGATTTTTGATCGGTGGAGTCCGCAAGGGAGGTGGGACTGCAGAAGCAATCCCTTTGAAATCCATGAGATAGATCACAATAACAACGATCTAATCTTTAAAATATTTTACTAAAAATGTATAATTTTACTTATATTCTATTAAATTCAAGGATTATTTATTTTATGATATTTTTATACTTAATTTAACTTAATTTATCTTTATTAAACACTACTAATTTGGTTAATTTACTAGTTACTATAATGGTTATTTTACTATTTGAATAGATAGGTTACTATTCTAATAGTCATGATACTATTTCAAAATTCATTCTTCTGATGTCTATTTCTAATATTTTATAGAGTAATAGAGGCCTTATACATTGTATCTTATTTCAATAAACCTTCACACACAATGTTTTTATCAATTTTATCCATATTGTTTTTTTCAAATTGGTATTTATAATTCTCTGTTTCTTTTTTATGGTGTTATTCACAAATGAGATTATCCTAGGACACTAAGATGTGAAAAAACTTCAAATTCTAGTTTTGTTATATATTCTTTCATCCCATTATATTATTTTCATGTTTATATATTTTATTTACCCTTCATATTTAAATCTCTCTATTGAAGAAATAAAATAGATATAGTCTATTTATGTGTTGCGTTCAATTTATTTATGGTATTTTTTTAGTTACATGAATTAATATTCATTAAATAAACATGTATTTAATACAATTATATAGTGAGGACAATTTTATTTCACCCTTCCCCCATGATTCCTCAAACCTAGTTGTTTTGATAACACCCCCAAGTAAGCCTAGCCAATAAAAAATAATCAAAATATGCATATTTGGGTTGGTCAAACAAGAATCAATAGGCTCACTGGACCTACCCATGAAATAAAGAATAAAATTTAATATTTTCATTTATAATTTAAGATATAAATTTTATAAAAACATTCATTGAAGATCTGGGATGTTATAATGAGTTCTTTAAAGAAAATCAAATGTAGAGTTTCAATGATGTAATGATGATTTAGAAACCATATCATGATTTTAGAAAACATTTATAAGCATTGAGGACCCTCCTTATGAAACCAAAATAAGTCATAAATTTTTAATAATAATGGTGTGTGTTACAAACACTTTGTATATATATAACCATTAATGATGAAAAATTTAACTTTTAAACATTTTATATTTATCATATAAATTTTACTAAATATCATCTAGACATATTCATAACTGATCCTAATTGATGATAATAGGAGTGAATAACTGATCTTTTCACTATCCCATAATACATAAAACATTATTTATAGAATAATGATGTAGTAACACTCACCACATCATGATGAATCCCAAAACTGACTACAATTTATTCTAAATCACTGTATTATAATGGTGCCTTTTAGTTTTCATTTTAAAAAATATACCAATTAAACTAAAGCCTCAGAGACTTATTAATCTTTAAACTTATGTCACATAATCTATAATAACTAGTTAAACTTTTTCAAAAACACCTTTCAAAAATATCACAAAACTCTGTTTGGAAAATCATTCATTTATTTTCACCACATTTTATATCACATATAAAAACTTGTGAAAACGTATCCAAAAATTCATTTGAATATCCACTAAAACAATTTTTGGGTAGCTCTAAAATTATTTCAAGAATAATTATTGGAAAAAATAATCTTCAATTACACAACCATAAAGTGTGACCAAATAATACTTTATAGTGTTGAAAACATTTGTGAATTCCCTAATCTATAAATTTAATAAAAGGAATGCCTCTAACAAGGCATCAATATTATACATGATATAAAAGGACATATCAGTATCTCTATCAAAACATTTGTATATCCATACCTATATCCACGAACTATATCATATACATGTATGCATAATTATATAACACTTTTCTCAAAGACATCAAGTGAACATAAGACGAAGATTATATAAATCTTATATAACCTACTTACGTGTTCCAGATTCTCTATGTATAGACTAAGTAAATGGATGAAATCATCTCATATAATTAACCCAAGAGGAAAACCACACCACACGCTCCCTCATATAAATAAATAACCACATAACATCTACCTTATATAGATATATTCATACACTTCGTTAGTCTATCTTAATCAAAGGACCATACGTTAGCCTCCTCATACGAGTTAAAAAATCCAACTATAGTTAAGTCTCAACCAAAGGAATAATTAGAAACATTCCAAACCACCAAATAGTTATACCATCCTCATGTTTATCATAATTAATTTATTTAATTAATATTGTAAGATCCTTTTTTTTTCTAGGTACATCACTATTTGAGTTTTTCATTTGAGCCTTGGTAGTTGAGTCTTGTATAGAGACAAACAAAAATTGTTGGAAAAAATGAATTTATGTTTGGGGATATATTTTGTTTCAATTAATGGAGTATGGGTATAAATGTGAAAAATGGGTTTATAAGAGTTTTCCAATCTTGGTATGTCTTCTGAGGTGGTTTAGGTTCTTCCATGGGATATGGAATGAAGATTGTTTTTAGAGCAATTACACACCATGTAAAGAAGTTACACAATGTGTAACTGTTACTTGGAAAATTCAATAAGACCATTTCATGAAATTAAATTAATATGCCCCATGAAGGAATTATATGTCTTGTAAGGTTCAAGAAGTGATAAAAATCACCGGAGAAAACATGTTTTTCAGTGTATCCATATAAAAAGAAATACATGATGTGTAACTAAATTAAAAATCATGTCATTTCCTGAGAAGAATTTTAAAAGGTGTTGGGCATGACATTGATCTCATTACATCATATAAAACTTCATCCTTTCAACCCTAGGGAAATATCCATGAAATTTGGAGTGCCTCTCTTCATTCCAGATTTGTGGATCATGAATATGATACATGGTAAAGGGTTTTTATTTATTTTTCCCTTATCTCACTTTTCTCTATGATCATTATGGTTTTTTCTTTTGATCGTAATCAGTGTTGGTTTTGATCATGATTGGTTTTTATATAGTATCCTTCTTCTGATCATCGACACCTTCTACTTCATGGTTATTTTCTATTGGAATCTTTGTTTGATCATTAGTTAATGTTAGGGGGTCTAAAGCTTAACCCTATGGTTTTATAATTTTCATTTGTGTAGAATATTTCAATTTATCCAATATAAAAAGTGCTTAGATTAACTAAATGATAAATTGGATTATTAATTGGAGTCCCTTTTGAAATAATTGGTTATTTACCTAGATTGTGGTTACTGTTTGGGGAAGTAAACCCTTGTTTATAAATGAATTGATTAATGAATTCATGTGTATTTATAATGAAATGGTATTTGGGTGATTTATTGATATAGAATAACCTTGGATTGGCATAATTGTTGAAGTGAATGACATGTTATTGGTTTAATACCAAATGATGAATGAAATTTTTAATTGAAAGATAAATTAAAATTTTCATAATTAACCATTTATCCTTAAGAAGGGATATTGATATATCTTTGTTTTTATAACATGTGTTGTGATTTATATGTTGAAATTATTATACAGGGCATTGGCCTAGTTCACATGGTGAAATGATTATATAGTACATTGGACCAGTTTAGATACTATAATGCATATATATGGAATTGGCCCAGTTCGCATACTAAATGGTTATACGGCAGCCTATGCCCTGAGAAATGATAAAATGATTATATAGTAGGCTATGCCTAGTGACACATTCTGAAATACTTATATACCGAACTTGAAACTAATACATGCTAAAATTATTATATACCAAGCTCAATCCTAATGAATTGTTGAAATACATTTTTAGTGAGTTTTGACTTAGATTTGATCGATTTATAACTTGGTTATATGTTTATGGTTTGCGTGGTTGTGAGACATGCTTAGATACATTCCATAAGGGTACTGAGGGATGTTATGTTTTACAATGTTAATATGATTATGGTAGGTATGGTTTTGAGACATGCTCAGTCACATTCTATCATAGATCTTAAGATGGTTATGTTTTAACATGTTTATATGGTTATGGTTGGAATGGTTATGGGAAATGATCATATATATTTCAGAATAGTGATGAAGTAGGTTGTTGTGGCATTGATTTAATTATTTAATTAATTATTATAATTTTTATTGCATTATTGCATGCACTTGTTATCAGACCGGTTACGTTTAGACATAGTAGTGTCGACCTAATATGTTATACTGACACACTAATTTGTTTACCATTTAGTACCCAAAATTATTACACAGTTGCAGGTTTGGACAAGGGAAAGAGATTTTTTATTGATTGTTTCTTACTAGATGGGTTAGAGTTTGGAGACAGGACTGACATGGGGTTCATGAATCAGTTATTTTGAGGTTTCTACTCTTTTATTTGTATTACTTCTAGCATGAAATTTAGTTACATTCTATCATAAAATTACTTTATTTACTTATTATTTTATTGGATTATTCATTTGTTTTTTATTAATGGGTTTTCCACTATATTGTATCATTTCTATTATTTTTTCACTCTAATATTTATTTATTATTGTAATATGATTATTCTGCATTGTTGTAAATCATTAACCTGGGGGTATAGTCTCCCCACTACACATATCACACCTCGAATACTAGTCAGAATCCTCTAGCATATGGGGAGGAATACTTGGTGTCTCATAATAAACCTGTTTTGGCAACATGAGAGAGTTCCATATCAGGGGACATTACAAAGTTGTATCAGAGAAAATCAAGTTTTTTACTTATTATTTAATATTTAAGAAATGTATAAAGGATACAAGGATGTTTTAGTACTTGGTATTGATATTGTTCATGGGATTAGCTAACCCATGTATGAGGGAAAATGTGACACCCTAAGGGTAGATTTCTATTTATATTGTTTTCTTATCACAATTGATATTATTTCACCCTACATTATTAACATGTTGTATGAAGTTATTATATCATGATGTTATTGGCTCTTGAGATTTATACTCATGTCCTGGTATAGTGAAGGATGAGTGTTAATGCATCATAATAAGAACATAAGCATATTTATTTCATGTGATATATACTTTCCTATTTAACTATGATTTGATATAGACTTTATATGTAAGAAATGAAATAAATAAGCTTTTATCTCATTCTAAAACACTTATAATCAATGTTTATAGATACTTGGAGTTAGAAGTTATTTATTTTTATCACATGTTGTGGTTGACCTTATTGTTTTAGCTAATTTTATAAGGAGTGTGTTTTACTTGTAGAGAAAATTACTCATTATCTTCAAATTGAGAGTAAGGAGAGTAGAAATCTATACACTCCTAATGCATCTGAACTGGATCTTCCTATAGCTCTTAAGGATCATATAGATGTTTTGGATAACGATTTCTTCTTAAGGGTCATAACAACCATGTATAGGGATAATTTGTACAATTTTTCTTCAATTTATGAGCTACCAATAGAGTTTTAGCTATAATATCCACCTAAATTCACTAGGGAGGGAGGCCCCCAGGAAGACAAATTGGGATCAGGTAATTATAGATGATCAATAAGCATATTGATACACGTATATATAGGAGGGTGATGATTTTTCACATATTCTTTGTAAACCAGCCAGGAATTGGTGGTCCATTCTTGAGTAGGAAAGGGAGAAGGAGGAGCTATGATGAAAGGACTTGAAGGTGATGTTCATTAGCCATTTCTATCCCAATATTTTGAGGGATGGTAAGGATTGTTATTTCATGAAATTGACATATAAGGGTTTGTTATTGATGGACTATGATGAATGTATCACTGGCCTACATGAGTTTACACCATGTTTGGAAGTTGATGAGATCTCTAGGATGAGACATTTTCATGAAGTTCATAGCTATGAGATCTGTTCATAGGTGAATATGTGCTTTCTGACCAATTTTGAAAATGTAATTAATCAAAAACTCATCATGGAAGGGAATCTATGAGAGGCCCTGAGAATTAGTCATGCTATTTTAGTAGGGAAAACTGTGAACTCTTATTCTAGTGGAAGGAATCATTTATAAGATAGTTTTCACCAAGGAAGCTATGGTTGGAGTTATTAGGGAAGTAAGAAGACATCTCATGATCGTGTTCTGTTTCTATGCTATCAGTGTGGAACGATGGACACAAATGACTTTAGTTTACATAACTCGATTTTTAGTGTCATGATTTCCATAGGATGTGACACATACTGAGGTTTTTAGGGGTATAAAGTAGAATATTAGTGGTAGGGGATCATGACATGTACCTAATTCTGTGAAAGTCTCAGATACTCCTCACTAAATAGGGGGATGGATTTCCATAGATGCTCTGATCGAGGTAGGGGATAAGGTTACCCAGTAAAGGAATGGTAGTACCAAGTAGAGGGTATAACTTAGAAGAGTTAGGGTAGATCCTAGGGAAAAGGGGATAGTTAGATACATGATATGTAGAATACTCTAGCTATCGTGTATGTTGGAATGTCTACTGTCAGAGGTAAAATTCATATATCATATACCGTTTATTATGTTTTTTTTGATATAGAAGCATTAAATTATTTTTTATACATTCTTTTTTTAAATAGTTTGGGATTGGATGTGGAAATCATGGGTGGTTATTTGATTATTGATACACCATTGGGAGTGTGGTTAGAGGATATCATATGTTGCAAGTTATGTTATCTAGAAATTTGTGGTTACTATTTCATTCGGTAACTATTTGGGATGGAAATGATAGATTTTGATCCGATTTTGGGTATGCATTGGTTATTTATATACCAAGATCAAATAAAATTTTATTGGGGAGAGTTTCCTTTTTATCTTCAGAAGTGGTTGCTACTCTCAACAAGTTGAGTGGGATCTACTGGGTGGTCATGTAGGGACAATTCAACATAGATTAGATTTTATGATGACTTATATAGCTGGTCTTACTCAAGATTATCTTGAAATAAAGAATTATTATTTTACCCATGTGGTTGACCATTTTTAGGATGTATTTACTGATGATTTCTATATCTTACCTCCCAAGAGAGAGATTGAGTTTATGATCGATTTGGTGTTGGGAGCAGAGCCAGTTTCTATTTCACCTTAGAGAATAAAGCCATTATATCTTATATAGTTTAAAGTTTAGTTAAAATATCTGGAATATAAGGGTTTCATGTGGAATAATAAATCTCGTTGTGGTTATCTTATTCTCTTCTCCAAGAAGGCTGAGGGATCATTGTGTATATGTGTGGATTCTGAGAGATTGAACCAGATGATAGTCAATAACTGGTATCCTCTTCTATGCATCGATCATCTCTTCCACAATATGTGAGGTCCTAAGATCTTATCCATGATTTAATTGATATCAGGAAACCATCATTTGAGGTTGAGACCATCAGACATAACTCAGACTACTTGTAGGAGTAGGTATGGACTGTATGAGTTCATAGTGATGCTATTTGGTTTGACCAATGAATTGTTGGTGTTCATGTCCACGATGAATAGTATCTTTCATACTTTTTTGTATTAGTATTTGGTAGTTTTTTTTGAAAAAATATTAGTGTACTCCTAGTCTGTATATGATCATTCCCAACATCTTAACATCATCCTGGGTATATTTAGAGAGCATCAACTTTTCACCAAGCTAACCAAATGCAGTTTCTGGTTTGATAAAGTGTTCATATTTGGACATTTAATATTAGATACACGAGTTTTAGTAGACCCAAATAATGTTATAACCATGGTATATTGGTATAAGTCCAAGAATGTATTTGAAATTAGGATATTTATAGGTTTGATATTTTATTAGCAGTGCTTTATCCAGAACTTCTACTATCTTGACGCAAAAATTCTAGGGTTGAAAAAAGGGAGTGTTGTTTTTTAGTAATATTTTTGTGAGATATATTTTTAGGAGATAAAATTTTGGCTAAACCAAAAACCTATCCTCACTTTAATTGTGCTGAGTAATATTCCATGTACTATGACGCATCCAGAGTTATACTCAGAGCAATTTTGATTCTCGGGGATCGAGTGGTTTCTTAGGGCTCTATATAGTTGAAACTACATGAGAGGAATTATCCTTCCCAAGTATTATATTTAGAATAAGTGGTAGATTCCCTAACATAATGGAGGAATTATCTCACGGGGGATATGATTGTGGTATATATAGACTACATGTGCATTAGGTACTTCTTTTATCAATAGGACCCGAACCATAAAGAGAGGAGTTGGGTTGTGTATCTATAGGATCTTGGATTCGAGTTAGCTTATACACCACGAAATTTAAATTTAATTGGAAATGAATTAAGACAAAAGTTGTAGAAAAAGGTAGTACAGTAGTGTTGTTATTAGTGGAATATGATGGCCCTATTTTTAGACATGCATCTAGATGTTCAAGAGTTTTAGGGATGAGTAGCTTTGAATTCGACATCTATTATACCCGTACTTTTGGACCAGATCAAGACTGAGTTGTTTTTTAATTTGGAGAAATTAGTTCTGAGATATATGTTATATGGTGGGAAGACCCCATTAGTATGGTCTCTTAGAAGTGGAAGTTCTCTTCTTTTTCATGGCCATGTATGGGTTCTTACAGGCTTGTGAAAGGAGATGATAAGAGAGTTTCGTACTTTTAAAAGGTCAGTACGTCTTGGTTTGAAAAAAATGTATCATGAACTCTATAGACACTATTGGTGATCAATAATGAAGAATGATGTAGGTTAAATCTTATTATCAGAGGTTAGCTATGATTTTTAGCATTTTTCCATTCCTAAGGGGAAATAGGATTATGTCAAAATGGATTTTATGATAGTATTACTTACCTTTAACAACCTATAAGTGTGATGTTGTATGGGTGATTTTTGATCAATTGAAGAAAGTATATAAATTATTACTTATCATGAAGATATTCAAATTTGATGATAGGGGCGATATTTACATCCTTGATATAGTTTATCTACACAGTGTTTCGAGGAGTATTCTTTTTATTAGAGATCCTCATTTCACATCATGTTTTTAGAAAGGTCTTCCTAATGTTACATGATAATAGGTACTTTTTTACACTATTTCATCATCCACATATTGATGATCAATCTAGGGGTACTATTTATGTTCTTGAGGATATGTTATGATCCTATTTTTTGAATTTTGGTTGTTTGTGGGAGAAACATATGACAATCATAAAGTTTTTGTATAATAACATCTTCCATGGAACAATATAAATTGAACATTTTGATAATTTGTGTGTCTGTTCATGAACATTTCCAATTTTCTGGATAGATGTAGGCAAGTTAGTTCTTGTTGGGGATATCCTCATGCAGGAGATGTCTAATTAAGTTCAATTGATCATACGGTGGTTAGTGATCACACAGAGATTGAAAAAATAATATTATGACAGTAAAAGATGACATATGGAGTTCAAAGTTGGTCATTGTGTTCTCCATTGGGACTCACATAGGTTGGGGAAATGTTTTATTGGGAAATAGGTAAATCTATCACCCATTTTCGTTGGACCATTTGAGATAGTGGGTAGTGTCGGTCTAGTGGCGTACTGATTAGCCCTTCTATAGCACTGTAGTTCTATACATGCTGCATTTCACATGGCACATCCTCAAAGATATTTTTTAGACCATTATCATGTTATATAAATTAAAAACATTTAAATTACTATTTATAAATCCTTTTAGGTTCATCCAATATGGATTGTGGACCATAGTGAAAAGTATCCATACGGTAGGGCGATTCCTTTGGTTTGAGTGCAATTGCAGCATGGGAAAGTTTAAGAGGACACCCACGAGAAAGAGTATGATATGAAATCATAGTGAAAGACTTGTTCTCTAAGTCCCCATAGTTATTATTGGGGAATATTAAGGATGATATGTTATATGGTGGGGATGTTTTAAGATCTTATATTTTTCTAGGTATGTCCCTATTTGAGTTTTTCATTTGATCCTTGGTGGCTGACTCATGTTTGATGATGAAGAACCATAATTGGGTAAATTGACCTTATATTTGGAGATATATTTTGTTTGAATTAAGTAGTTTTTTTTTAATGTGATAAATGGGTTTATGAGGAATTTCTATTATTTATATGTCTTAAAAGGTGGTTTAGGTTCTTTTGTGGAAAAAAGGATCAAGGATGTCTGCAGAGAAATTTCACACTGTGTAATGAAGTTAAAAGACATGTTACAGTTTCCAGAAAAAATTCACAATTATGTTTCATGATGTGAAATGTATATATGTTGTGAAGTAATTACACATAATTTAATGTTCAGGTAGTGTTAAAAGTCACCTAAGGTGACACGGTTTTTGGTATATCCATCTAAAAATAAATACACAACATGAAACTGAATTACATGCCATGTAAATTCTCAAGTAGAAATTTAAAATACATTGTGTGTTATATTTATTTCATTTCCTCATGTGTATATTTCTCCACTATACCCTAGGGTAGTATCCAGGTGATTTTTAAGTACCTATCTTCATTTTGGACATATGTAACATGCATATTATCCCTGGTGAGTAGTTTTTCTCCAGCTTACCTTATCTACCTTTGTTCTCCAATCATTATGGTGTAATTCTTTAACTGCTTTTATTTTGGTTTTTTATCTTGATATATTTTGATATAGGTTTATTCTTATGATCATCTTCACCATCTTCCTAATGGGAATTTTTCATTAGAATCATTGTTTGATCATTGGTTAAAGGTAGGTGTTCTAAACATAAACCCTATGGTTTGATAATTGGAATGTATGTGAAATATTGAAATTACACAGACATAACAGGCAATTAAATTAATTAAATGATGAATTGGATTATTCCATGGATTCCCTTGGGATCCAATTAGTTATTGATCGGGCATGTGGATACCATTTAGGGAAGTGATCCCCTGTATATAAATGAATTGATTAATGGCATAATGTATGTTTAGAATGAAATAAGATTTGGGTGATTTCTTGATTTAGATTCACCATAGTTTGGATTAATTGTTGAAGTGACTGAAAGGTTATTGGATTAAGGAGAAATGATAAATAAAAGTGTAATTAAAATATAAATGGTATTTTTTATAATTAACCATTGATCCTTATGATATGAGAATGAGATATCTTTTCTTATATGATATGTGTTGTGATTTTTATGTTGAAATGCTTATATAGGGTGTTGGATGATTTCATATACTAAAATGATCATAAAGAAAATTTTCCTAGTCCACATGTTGTAATTATTATATATGGAATTGTCCTGGTTCACATGATAAAATGATTATATATCAGGATATTCCCAAAGACAAGATGAAATTCTTATATAGTGGGATATGACTAGTGAAACATGCAGAAATGGTTATATAGTTGGATATTCTCAATGGCACATGCTAAGTGATTAAATTATTATATATTGGGGTTGACATAGATTTTTGTGATTTATACCTTGGTTATATAGTTATGGTTTTCATGGTTGTGAGACAAGCTCAGAGACATTCCGATATGGAACTGAGGCATGTTATGTTTTACGATGTTTATATGGTTACGATTCGAAAGGACATGAGATTTTCTAAAACACATTATAATATGGAACTGAGCTAGGTTATTCTTTACCATGTTTATATGGTTTGGTTGGCTTGGTTGTGAGACATACTCAGATACATTCGGGCATGGTTACAAATTAGGTTATTGTGACATTGATTTAATTTTTAATTAATTAATATAATATTTTTTTATTATCTCATGAACTTTGTATCATACTATTTTTTAGATATGGTGATTTTGACCTACTGAGATATAATCACACCCTAATCGATCCACTATTTGGTACATGAGTGCATTACAAGGGTGCAGGTTTGGACAAGGGTAATGGACCTTTTTGTGGATTGTTTCTTTCTGGATTGGATGAAGTTTGGAGATGAGACCGACATAGGGTTCAAGACCAGTGTATTTTTAGTCTTTTCGTATTTTATTTTTTATTACTTCTAGCATAACATTTATTTATATTCCATCATGAAATTACATTATTCTTTTATTTTTTTTGGATTATTCAGTTGGCTTTTATTGTTATTTGTTTCCATTATATTGTATCATTTCCATTATTTCTGCACTCTAATATTAATTTATTATTTTTATATTATTATTAAGTGTTATAACTCTTTAAACAGGGGTTATAGTCTCCCCACTTTACATATCACACCCCAAATTCTAGTTGACAACCACTAGCATATGGGGAGGTGTGCTTGGTGTCTCATAACCAACCCATTTCGTCCAAAAGAGAGAGCTCTAGATCGGAGGATAACACAATTATAGTTACCATGATATGTATCTTTCCAAACTCAAGTACAAAAAATTAGTATAAAATATACCCCACCAGCATACTAAACACATATTATATGAAACTCCATGTTTTATACTTAGTAGATTATCCAGTACTCAAAAAACTCATTTTGTGTCTCATTATCATATTTAGTATCTATATACAAATTCCTACCCACACTAACCTTAACATTTCATCAAAACCTATATTACTCCATAATGAACAATGGTTAATGATAACTCAAAGTTACACTATGAGAGGTTAATTGTTGTTTCAATTCATCAATATATATATACAATATAAAATAATGAAAAATGGATATTACATTTTATATAACATGATATTTTTTATATTCTTCATCTCTATTATGATTATGAAAAAAACAAGAATACTAATATGTCAAATACCCTAATATGGGGCGAATCAGGGTAGAATGGATTGAAAAAATTCCCATTTTAGTCATGTTTTATTGTTAAAAAACTCCATTATATATTATTCTCATAGTAATGCATATATTCATAAAAGAAAGAATGAAAGAGGCATGGAATTTTTTATTTGGTTCAATCAAATTGGAATAGTCCAAGTAGAATTCTAAGGCATTTTGATATTGAATTAGAATCACTAAATCACACAATCATTATAATGTTCAGAGAAGACTCACTGCTCCCCCTAGTTTTCAGCCATTCACACTTGACAACTCACTACTTTATCGACTGAAGTGAACACACTACTCCTCCAAAAGATTCTTCCATTGTTATAAATCAGTTTAGATTTGGTTCACACATATATTAGAGTTTCATGAAGCTATATTTTCATCTGATTGATAAAATAAACTTTACCATGTAGTGGTTTCTTTATAAAAACACCTTCTAATAACTATTCTTCTCCATCAGGTACTTTATACGTAGAATATTGTACACTAAGTACTTTTGTTACACACACTACATATCCATTATGAAGTACCCCTAAATAAAGAAACAATTGAACATTTTGAATTCATAATACTTACTTAAGGACTCCTTCATGAACTTCAACTACTTTTTTATTTATAGTGAACCACAATCTTAATCTCCTTTATGAGTTGCAGCGCTTCATGAATAGACATTTAAATTCTCATATTTCTTTAGTGAAAATATTATCGTAATTATTTTTTTGTGGTAAATAACATGATTGGGGTCTATATATTGAAAAAGAAACCCAAAAATACCTCTAATAAAAAAATTATACTTAATCCATTCATGAAATGATTCATCATGTACCAACCCTTATATTTTTTCCTCATAGCATAACAATCCTTTTTAGCAGCCTTTGAAACATAGGCTTCCATAAACAAACAACGACCTCCTACGTGCTAATCCTTCATAGTCTTATATTCTCTATTTTGTTTTTATAATCCACAAAAAAACAATCAACCAAAAAAAAATGATGAGGCCCCACTATAAAATTTATTTTTGGTTTCTAAACTTATTATACGAGCTCAATTAATTTTCCATATTTCCTCTTCCATGGAATTCATATGCAGCTCGAGAAATTCCTTCGCAGTCACAATATAAATTATATATTTCTTGTGGAAAAAGTAAAACCTCTATCATATATTCTCATAATGGCTATGAGGACCATGGACTTGATCTGTGTAAATCCCCCTTTTTCGAAAAAACAGACTCTAAAATTTCACACCCAAAAAACTAGAAATCACTGGGAAGATGTATCAAATTCAAAAAACATAATTTTTGAAGGAAAATTATTTTTTATTTTTTAAATAGATTTTTAATATAATTTATAAAATACTGATGATAGTTTTTTCCCAACAATCTCCCTCTTTGGGTTTGTTGAAAACACTTCAAAACTTATTAGAAACTTATGTTGGCAAACACGCACACACACTATCTACTTCAACCACCACTCCATATAAATGAATCAATATAGGGATCAAATGTTAACACAACAAATTCTATAATACCACTTGATACTATAAAAACATGGGAAACAATATGTACATGAAAAGTTAATCAATGAACCACTTAATTTGCAATACCACTTGTCAAAAACAACTGGAATCATGAACCCAATAGTTACCCTTTCATGATATGATTTTATTGATAAAACTACAAAATAATCATTAGTATTTTAACTCTCCAAACAACTATTCCCACCTGATTTAATATAAACATTCACTCTCCCTAGTCATCATTTTTATCTATCCTATTATAGTTTTTACCAAACATATCTTTCCCCCATCCACGTATTTTTACCCCGTTTTCAACAAACCCAAAGGACACTCTTTTTTTCTATAATAGGAAAATAATAGATACCAGTATATATGAGAATACAGAACATACCTCGAGGATTTGGGTCTCCTCATCCACTCTTCTTAGGTGTAAGGGTTTAACTTGACTCCAAGATCCATATAACTTTTTTATATATATTCTTGGGTAATTCCTTTATCAAAATGTCTGTGACTTGATGCTCTATTAGAACATATTGTTGTTTCACCAACCGATTTTGTACTTTCTCTTTAATAAATTGATAAGTGATTATAATGTGGTTTATCCTTTGGTGATGTAAAATATTTTTTCTATGATGTATATATCTATAAATATCATAGTTGATTCTAATTAGAGTCAAAAATTCAACTTCCATGTCTTTATGTTTTCACATAATCTATAACAATTATGTGTAATCTTGAGTGGCCTCAATATATTCACCTCTTACAGTGCTCATATAAATAAATTCTTTTTTAGTTTTTAATTAGTAAATAGATATTCCTATAATATAGAATTAACCACATTATGTTGAATTTTTTTTG
This sequence comes from Viscum album, assembly GCA_963277665.1. Lineage (NCBI taxonomy): Eukaryota > Viridiplantae > Streptophyta > Magnoliopsida > Santalales > Viscaceae > Viscum > Viscum album. Next base: position 876,985,065 of record OY728148.1, on the reverse strand, counting down.
ATGAACTATCCTAGTAAACCTTTGTATTTACTAGATCCCAATTATGATTTTTCCTTGTAAATAAAAACACAATCCATTGTGCCTTTGGTATACTATAGAAATATTTTATATTGAAAGCATATGGTACTCTTTATGATTGATTTAATAATTTTGCACCTAGCATGTGTAAAACACAATGTTAGGTCCTTTCATTATTAAGTCCAAGAATATTCCAATGATCTACCTATATTCTGTGACATTCACCAATTTAACATCACCATAGTAACACCCCGATATTTTATGAAAAATATTCTTTTAATTTCATTAATGTCTTGTGTTGTATGCTACACCAAGATTACCTTGCGCTATACGCAACACTATTCTTGGATCGTGTTACACACAATTTTGATAATGGTTATTCTACGCAACATTGAGTATATATATATATATATTCAATGTATAAATGAAATATGGTTGGATTCTGTTATATGAAACAATGGAGGATTCTTGCACAACACGCAACCCTGACTTGGCTTGCATTACACGCAATCACGACCTTCCTCGATAGCGTGTGTTGTATGCAATAACGGGTTTTACTAAACAACGATATATTATTATAATATTATTATGAACTAGATGTTATGAATAGTATTAACTAAAATTTGAATTTTATAACATTATTATTCATCTTACACATTTTCTAGAACATGGTATGAGAACAAAATAAATTTTTCGTGTAAAATTAGTATTTTTCAAAAAATGCAGTTTTGCCGCCTTTTGATGGCGCACCCACTTTAAATATAGTTTTTGACATGTTTATGAGTTCAATTTGAAAAAATAATATTCTTCTTTGGAATCAAGAAATAAAAATTTACTTTGGATAAATTTTTCATATTATTCTGGTAACTTTCATATTTTGATGAATAGTAAAAACACGCTATATTTTAATTAAAAACAACTTTTTTCATCGTAATACTTTATATGGTTAAATTATAATTTTGAATGGTTTTAAAGTATAAATAGAATATATTTTTACCATTTAATATAATTTATGTCATTATCATTGATTTTACATTGAATTCGTAGGTTAAATCAATTCAATCTTTTGCAATGTTTTAAACAAAAACCCGTTTTCATTCGACAACGAGATTAATTTTAATTTAATTTCTTCAACTTCTGTATATTGAATTTGAAAAAAAGGATTCCATATTTGGAATCAGTGGGTCCAAATTATATTAATAGGCAACTTTTTATTTTTGGGAATTATGAATAGTAACTACGGTATATTTTATTTACCATAGTTAAAGGTAAATCGGGTAATTAAGGGTAAATATAATATTATAAAATTACCCTAACACATGACAAAATTCTATTGGATGACTAAAAGTATACCCATATCATCTAAGGGTCGGATTATATTCATTTTATGGACTTTTGACCATGAAAATAATTTAATTATTATTAAAACCAAAGAAAGTGACAACATGTCACTCTCTTAAATCTTATAATTATAATAATTTTAATTTAGTGATAAACATCATAAAACTTCAAACATGAATAGTCTCCAGAAATATAATAAAAGTATCTACATCATGATAATTTATTTAGAATTTTTAGGGATTAAATAATTATCATTAATGGTGATACATTAATGATGGAGAAATTATTTATTAAGTGAAAAATCAGTAATATAGTTTTTATTGAAATAATAATACCCATTAAAAGACCCACAAACCTGACCAAAAGTTATTTTTAGTGTATATATACACTATAATCATCCAATTACCTAATATAAAACCGTTTAGAGTCTTATAAAAGTGATTATGAAACTTATATTATTTTATTTTAAATGATGCCAAAGTTGTCACCTTCATAATTTAATAAATATATCAATTTAAATATTGTTATTTTAAGATTATAAATTCGAGTAAAAGTATTATTGTGAAAGGTAATAGATTTATCTTCATCATAGGATTTTAATTTTAATTTTTTATGCATCAAATAAGTATATTAAATAATTATACAAAAATGCTGTAGTAATTATTTTATTAAGAGATAAACCAAATAAATGGTTTTAAAAATAATAAAATAAATATTATATGAACTATTTAATGTGATCCACTAATTTTAAAGATAAATATGACCTTTCATAAATCTATTAAATCTTTTATTTCAAATATATCTTCTGTATATATTTTATTTAAATTCAATTAAGTGAATAGTGTCAAAATTGACACTATTGTTATTTTATAAAAATAACATATTATAAAATTGTTTAAAAATCACAAAAATATTTAAAAATTATAAATTTAAAATTATATGGTCTAAAATGTTATAAAGTATCCAATTAAGGACAATTCACAACAATTAATTAATTATTTGTTATAATTTAAAATTTAGAATGTTATTACCACAAATAAAATTAAATTGATTAAATAAGGACAAATCAAGTTGATAATGTTTAAAATAAATTCCTAACATGTCTAAATTTTATTGGTTAATGATATTACAACCCTATATCATCTAATATTCGGATATGTGTAATTTTGGAAGTTTTTATGTGGGGTTGGGATTTAATATAAACTAATATTTCTTATATTTCCAAAGGTGCCCCTCTCCTCCCTTATAAAAGGGCACATCCTCCCTCTCTTCCTCACACCACATTGAGCTTTCAAGCTCGGCCAACCCCTGCCAAATTCTCTTCTCCACTTCCCTATAAATATCTTAGAGGTTCTGGTCTTCTTCAAAGACCAATTTTAGTTCCCTAAGAGGAGGTCTCAAAGAGGCGCTTCAAAGAAGAGGTAATGTCCGTTACCGATTCTTTCAACCTTATTTCTTCTTCCACTTATTCTTATTAGGTTGTTTCATTATGAAGTAATAAAATCAGTATCAATCATATACTGATATGTTATTATAAGTATGAAACAACCCTATTTCACCATCTATCCATCCTACGAAAAACAAAATCACCGCGCGTGCGTACGTACGGAATACCGTCTACATGTCGTGGTGTAATCTATTTCCCACCACCACCTTACTTGGATGGGTATAATGGTGTAAATAATAACTATATATGATTATTCTAATGTGATATTGATTCTGTAATAGTATACATACACTCCAATAAAATTCCACGATCATGGGAACGATATCATCGCTCGTACATACGTACGGAATACGGTCTCCACGACGCGATTAGATTCATTCTCAATGATTAACCATTCATAAATGATTATAAAGTATATATAATAAGTAATCATGAAATATATGACATAATAATGATACTGTATTTATGTATATATATATGTATGTTATCCAATTAATTCCATTCAATTCAATGAGGAAACGAAAACAACGTTCATGCATACGTACGGCCTACCGTCTCCATGAACGGTGTATTTATTTCCATTTATAGATCTATTATATATATGTATATTCTGAATATATATTATATATAAATCATGTTTTATATTCTGTATTTAAGTAATCATGATCTAAGTAATCATATGAATAATTACAAGTCAAAACACGGGCGAAAAATGAAACGATTTTTCCCAAAACCCTCTTTAACATGGAATTTACAAAACATCGGGTAATATAAAGTCATAAGTGAACCATATATGATATCATAAAAATGAATATGATTCATTAATAAGTAAATAACATTATTTAAGTCATTATACAGGAGGTTAGGACACTTATGAAGCAAATCGGACCTAAGGTAAGGGATAATTTTGCAAATCTCATTTTTATCCGAGATTGCTTATTCGCAAGTATTTACTGGGGCTATTTCTATCATGTCCATGTTTTATAAAAGTGTTTTCATGTATGTTTAAAGACCGTTTTACTCATTTTTGACTTTTAATACATGGTATGTAAGGAATAATTCTTTTATTTACATTACGAGGTACTTTTTGGACTTCTACGACAAAAGTACGAGGAGAATGTTATTTTTAACTTATACGGCGTGAACGGATTTTTACAGTTTTATAAAGACTTATTTACTTGAATCTTACTCCAAAATATTTCATGACTATTTTCAAAAAAATACTATTCTTTTAAAATTTCATGACATTTTGTGAAAAGAAAATGATTTTGAATAAGAAAGGATATTTTCCTCAAGAATTCATTTCAAGTGTTTTATCAAAACCATTTTCCATCTAAGATGACATTATTTCATATGTGTATATTTCATGTATAATGTCTCTATGATTTACATGGTTTCACTTTTCTGATTATGAAATGATATCCATTTATTTTATATGGATTATGTGATGATGGGATGATGTTTATGAAACCCATTTTATTTGTTGGGTTATTATGAATGATGTATATTTATTTTGTGGCACAAGTAAGAATGATTTCATTGTGATATGGGTGAGACCTATATCTCCCTCAAATGCATTGGGTAAAGATTTATATCTCATGAGATAGACATGGCTGGAACGGAAGGTAAAATTGGTTCAGTAATACAGGACTGGAACGAGGAGTGAACTCGATTCAGAAAGGGACTTTGCCCACTAAGATGGTCTTGGCAACAATGCCTTGGCTACTATGGAAATCATAACATGTGATTAATGGTTGCCACAATTAAATGTTTTATTCCCATGATATTTTATCATCATTGATGTTCCTTTATGATATATTCCTTACGTACTTCCATGATTTATGTCTTTTCTCAAGGTTTAAATGTTTATTTTTCATGTTCAAGTTTTTGCTTTCAAATGTTTATGGATAGTTTTATGTTCTCTATGTTTTTACTTACTGAGCATTTTAGCTCACCCTTTTTATGTTTTATTTTCCCCACGAAATAAAGAAAGGTTTTAGGTAAGGAAAAAAAAGGGGAAGATCGTTATGGGAGATGTTGAAGATCTTTCAACATTATTAGTTTTTTATATTCCGAGTTTTCAAAGACACTAAACTATTACGATCCTTGTGTGTTTTTTTGTTATGTATTAAGTATTCCACAAAAGTAATGTAATGTCCATGTACATCAAGCTTTGGGTCTCTACAACCATCCCATGAAAAGTTTATCTGAGTGTAAAAAAAAACTCTTCATATCCTTGGAATCATAAATTAAATATATTATCAAAACCTCCATGATATTTTTATAATAAGAAATAGATATAACATTCCTTACTTTAATTACCTATAGAATAAAGAAAAACACTATTACAACAATCATTGACATTACAAACTCACACTTTATGAACTCTTCAAAAGTTTTACACTAAACTTCATCGGCACTACCAAAGATTATGTCTTTCACATAAACAAACATTATCATCATTTGATTACTCTCATTTGAAACATAGAAATAGTAATGGAATCCACCATACTAGAAACTGAGATTCTACTAGTATTGATCCAGTGTTGAATAACATGTTCCTAGTGAATGTTTTATCCCATAATGAGCCTTCTTCAGTTGAAAAGCATTGTTCCCATCTTTAAAAATAATAAAACTTCATAGTTTTTTGATTTACATATATTCCTATAAAACTCAATTTAGAAATGATGATATGAAATCCAAATAGAAAACTTGTAATTATCTTTTCACTCCTATGTCTAAGAAGATTCAAACTGTCTATAACCATGAAATATGCAAAAATGTCTCATAAACTTTGATTCCCTTTATCTAGATGTATCCCTTGAATACCAGTCATTATCTATTTTTAATTTCCATGGTGTATTCATTATTTTAAGGATACTCTATTTTTCCCAATGATATTATTTCCTTTTGGCCTCAAGGTAATCTATCATGATTGATTATTATCAATTGGTTTAATATATCCATCCAGCACATGAAACAAAATCTAATATTTTATATCTTCTTTAAATAATGTTCGATCTACCTATGATAAAAAAAAATTCTTTTTTACAAAATTAATTTTCCTTGTCTACACTAGAATTTTCTGATCACTGAAAATATTCTAATTATAAATTTCAGGTCATATCTTTGGTTTCTCTATTGATTCAAGTCTGAATTCATTCTTCTCATCATCTATATCCTCATTTGAGTATACCTTGGGAAATTATCCCCCCCCCCCGAGCTACTAAAATTCTCATCACTATCCTATTGAAACTAATCAATAATTTTATAATTATTATTCTCAATTTCCACCATATTGAAATCATTTCTATCCACAACCACAAGATATTTATTGAATAATTTATAAAATTTTCTTTTTCTCGAGTAGCCCAAAAATATTCTTTCATATCCATGTAATTAAAAATTCTTGAGTTTCTCTTTGTTTATGATGAAATACTTATTGTATGATGATTTAAAATTACATCAATATTAGATTCTTTCTATACCACAACTCATGTAGAGTATTTCTTCTTTTAGGTACAATAAATTTTAGATAAGAATATAGATCGATGAAAATTCATCTTCCTTCAAAAAAATATCTTATATATTTTTTCAATGAGTATCATTCTAGTCATATTGTTTATGATCATATTTCTTCTATAAAACACATCATTTTGTTGAGGGGTTATCATTTTAGATACCTAGAGCCTATCAATGTTTATTAATATATTTATATAACAATTAGGGGGATCCATTCCATTATTAGTTCATAATTTCATAATTTTATATCCATTCAAATTTTCAACCTCTATACAGAACTTTGTTATACAAATTAACACCTAAGACTTGTGATTGATGACTGAAATTCATTCCCTCATATTGTAATCATCAATTAAAAGAATAAAGTATACATTCTAATCCACGTATCTTACTGATATAGTTCTAAAAACATTAACATGTACCAGTTTAATAACCCTTGTTAAACTTTATATTTTTTATTTTTATGACTTTTGAGTAATATTACCTTTCTAATTGGCATTTCACATGTGTGTATGATTGTGTAATAAATTTGGTATATCTTGAGCACCATTACATTTCACCAGATCTACCAAGGTTGATTAGATCAAATGGAAAATCTATTTTTTCCATGTTATTTTTTATTCTTCCATGGATAAAAAGAACATATCTCATTATTCAATGACAAGCTAGACATCCCCCTTCATGAAATTCCCCCATATCACCAATGCACTATGTTTTCCCTTGATGGTAAACAACTTATTAGTAAATATTATTTCATTCCATGAGTCACATGGTTGATTAAAACTAATAAGGTATTGACTGAGACCATTAATGACTAATACATCTACACTACTTATATCATTGCCCCAAAATTTTCCATTCCCGAAGCATATAATCTTCAGGCCTTCGTCATTTCTAAATTTGATGAATCCTCCCATTTCATTATTTATTTCAATGAAAATATCCTTATAACCTATCATTTTGGAAGTTCATACACATTGAATAATCCATACACTAGTATGATCTAATGCTGTCAAGGGAATTTATAAAACTAATTCATATTTAACTATTATCTTTGTGATCCATGTCTTTAGATTCACACTAAATATTGATTTACATGATTGATCCTATTTAGAGTATGATAGAACAACATCATCTTTGAAAGATAAAAATTGATTCTATATTCTCACCTTACATTATAGTTCCTTAAGTTGTTGCATATAACCACTTTCAATCTTTATGGGATCATTTATCTGTATTATGAATGACCAATACATATTTATTTGTTCAAAACCTCTACATAAAAATAACAACAATCAAAATTATCCCTAGAATACTGATATTTACTTTGATAAATTTTTTTCTATTATGAAGTTTAGTATCTCTTTGCTGTAAATATTTTTGGGAATATCTTAACTTTCCACAAAAATAACACTTGATACAATATTAATTCTTATATTTAATTTTTGTAGCAATGGTTTTTCATTAGGTTCACTGAATTTTTTGATTATGATTCATACCCAAACAACCTTTAACATCAGATTGAGTTTTTTTGGTCTGAAATATTCCACCACTATTTTCTATTTATGATCAAGACCTATATTGGCCTTATTATTATGATATGATTTTTTTTTATTCTGGTTACAGTATTATGCGTACTATACTAGGTCTCAGTGCCCCATTTTAAATTTTTCTATCACATGTGGGATATTTCTTCTGAATTTCATATGATCAGTCAATTTTCTATCTGGATCTTCTACTATTATTCATAGATTTAAAACATCCTCATAATTCTCATTAATACATTTGAACCGATGCTTCACTATAATAAGAAAACCATTAATATCCATGGTCTTTTCATCAACTTTGATATTGTACTCAATAACCTTCCCTAATTAATTTGGATTTATAGATTTTATTTTTTCAATTTCACCCTTTAACAAAGAATTACATTCTTCTTAATACAGTATATATAGTTTTGAAATAAGAACCAATTTTTTGGATTTTGTTTTCTCTCCAAGAACTTATTAGTTCATGATTATCCTTTAATTCATCCTACATATTAACTATTATTTTCACTTATCCCACACCATCATTATTCTATTCCCTTGTTTGGGGATTTCCTACAATAGATTCCATATAACTTTCACAACAGTCTTTGTTGTCATTTATTTATTTTATATTGAAGATACCATATCATTTTCTCTATAGTCTTTGTATTCATCTATTTATTTTTCCTTACTTTCATATAATAATTTTTTTCTTAGGAATGTGGGTTCTTCTTTATGAATAAATTATGTTGAGAACTTCTCCTACCTTTAATGTTGGCCAAGTACTTGTTCATGGGAATTTCATCATCCTTATAATAATCTTAAAATTTCTTGGGACAATTTATACTAAAGTTACTAGATATTCTATATCAAAGTCACATGTGTGTAAGATTCTCTTAAACCTTTCCTTTTCACCTTTGTTGAATTTAGTAAAGGAATAAAAATTATTCATCTACCTCTTCTTCTTCTTGTCTATCCTCTATAGTGAGCTTCTTCATGTCCTTGAATTCCCCCTCTTAGATTTAACCATTTGCACATCCATGTAATCCACATTACTTATTTAAAATAAAAAATGATTATTATGAAACCTATCGAATGTAATCTTATTTATATATTTTTCCTTAAGAAAAGAGACATTCAGATTGAACTGGGGGGGGGGGAGAATATTCATAGGATGTTCTTGACAATCATGATTTCATCAAAGTATTCTCCAAGACCATGCATGTCCTCCATAACAAAATTCAATTGATCAAAGAATGAATAAATGTATTCATTTATGTGTATCCTAAATTCCACATTATTTTTCCCTAGATCTTGAAATTTAAATTATTATACTTTTTAATAACCTTTCTAAATATTGAGTAGATTTTCCCACATGGCATGTGACGGTTGACATGCCACCACATTCATAAAGAATTTGTTTGATCAGGATCCACCTAAATATTTGATTCATCTGGTGTAGACATCCAATTATATATGATATGCTTCTTATAAACATATATTGTCCATTCGAACTAAAATTCCATGTACAGATATTGTATACACATCAATCCCTAAAAATTGAAAGTAATGATTTATATGATTCTTACACTACATTAAATTAGTTCCATAGAATCTTGGGATCCATTTATGATTACTTTACTCCATTTTGACCACTATGTGAGAAAATAATTAATTTTACCTCACAATGATAACTATTTTTAGTCCCACTAGGCTAAATACCCTATGATGTGCGGTGAATTAGGGTATAGAGGGTTTAAAAAATCACCCCTTTTGATCTATTTTTTTATTAAAAAAACTCTCTTCTCTCTTCTTCTCAGAGAAAATTAGATATATAGAAATAAATCAAGAAATTTACACATATTTTTTTTACTTTGTTTAACCAGAAATCAGATTGTCCAAGGAGAATACAAATGAAATGTTCCAATGTACCCAAATTACTAAAGTGTACTATTATTACAACATTTGGAGCAGACTTAATCTCCCCCTTGTTTAAAATCATTCACACTTTAAAACACACTTATTTATTGAATAAAGTGAATACACTACTACTATATAATATTCTTCCATTATTATGAATCCGTTTAGATTTGGTTCGAAAATATATGATAGTTACATGAATCTTCGTTTTCATCTGAGAGATGAAATACATTTTACCTCGTTGTGATTTATTTGTGGAAATTAATTTTATGGAACTTGTAATCATTCATGTATTTTTTTCATGGAATATTGTGAAACATTTCTTGTTTCTACATGTATGACTTATCCTTCAAAAAAATTCCCGTCCTTGTGAACAACCTACACTTTTCAAACTTTCAATAATTAACAAGAGGCATCCTTTGCAAACTACCTTTTCTTTATGAGATACAACGAACCAAAAACTAACTCTCCTTCATAAGATATAATTCCTTTTAAACTACTTGAAAATTTCTCATAATTATCTAGTGATAATTTTCTCTTAATTACTTTTCACTATGCTTAATGTTATGATTATGGGTCCCTATGTAGGCAATGAAACCCAAAAATACATCTAATTACAAAGTTACTATGATACCCTTTGAAAATATATTCATCATATACAACCCCTATTATGTTGTTATCATAACACAACACTACATTGTAATGACATATGAAATAATTATTTTTATTCTACAAATGATTTCATCCTTTGTGATAATCCTTCATCGTCACATATTCACCATGTAGTTTTCATAACATGGCTCCCCTCCATGGCCATCCCAAAAAACACCATCAACCAGTTACAAATAATGATGCCACTCTATAGACATGATTTTTTGTTCATAAACATGTTAAATAATATCAATTCCTTTTCCAAATTTCCACTCACACAAACATACTATACGGTTCATAAACTCCCTTTATAGTCATTTCATACTAACTATATAGTTTTTTGGAATGACTTCAAACCTCCTTTATTGTTTTACATAGATTCTATGTGGATAGTGAACTCGATATACTAGAATCCTCCCATTAAAAAAACTCTAAAATTTCCCACTAAAAAAATTGGAAAACACAAAGAAATTACTTCACCTTCAAAAATCCTTCTTCAAAAATAAATTTTCTAGAAATTTTTCAACTATCTTTGATTGTAAGAAAAATATCAAAAACAATGAGAAGGGGGTTTCCCCAATGAAAACCATACATAAGATATCATTTAATCATATCCCATATCATAGAAACCTAGACTATCCATATGTTTAATGTACTGTTAGTGTTTTATTATACTCATTACATATCTATATAATTCATATTGATGTTACCTTTGTAGAATATCCCTTAATTGACTAGTTGCATAGCCCCAAACACCCTCTTGTACTGCATATAGTTCATGCTATATGTGAGATGAAAGTCCCATATATGGTGTTAGAAGTCATGATATACGATATATATTTAAGGTGTATACCTCACCCTTTCATGTTTCCTTTTCCTATTGAATGGGTCAGATACCCAAATAAAGAATAACATGTGGGTGGGATAGCCAAAACGGACAGTGTCATTACATCGAGAATTGGTGGATGAATTTAATTTTTTTGATTTTGGATAATAATTGGATGCATGTATCATGTAACGTGGTATAAAATAAGGTCACAATATTTTTAATAGAGAAATTAGTATGTTAGTTATTGTTGTACCATCTGTAGTGTGGCCCCAACCGACCTCCAAAACTAATTGGGGTGCATGATGTTGGAAATATGTGTGTCCTGCATGCAGTATGATAGGTTCTATGATAAAATAGATAATAAAGGTGTGTACATCTCTTTGTCATGTGGAATTTTCCCATTTAATGGGTGGGATTCCTCAGGGATGAGAATCATATGGTTGGGATACCCAAAGCAGACAGTTTCATGATATTGAGCACTAGTGGATAACTTCACCTTATAAAATTTATGTGGATAATAGAACACATATATTAGTTAACAATGGATTTATCAACTGAAACAGTTTTATTTAATTTTAAAATGATGATAATTTTGAAATTAAAAGAATACTATTGATGATTAGTGAGATGTTTCCATGAATGAGTAGAAAAAGAAAATTATATACTAATTCTTGAAGAACTTATCTGGACAACTTTAATTTAACAACCTTTACACATGATAATATTTCTTTATCTTTTTATTGAAAATATACGTGTTTTAATGGGATTGTTGTATACTATATTTTGTTGATTTTGGAAGATTATAGAAAAAAATAGTGTTTGAATTATTATCTTCAATAATTTCAAGATAGATGAATGTGCGAATAATTTTTCCATGGTGAACCATGAAATCCAGATGATGTATCAGGTAAAGGATACTGGTGATGAAAGAACTTTTAAATCATTACAAAAGGTTTTGGATGATATTTTTAAATGATTTGAATCTATTGGTAATACCTTAGGATAAATTAAATAAGATCCTAATTTAACTGAGTTAAGTTGAGAATATAATTATTTGGGTTAATAAAAATGAAGTGAAGTTTATAGGGATGATCATGGTATCTATGGGAAAATGGTTTCAACTATTTATTGATCATTTAGATGTATATAAGGATAAACTGATTTATTATTAATATTTTACATTTTCAAAATTATTATTAACTAGTGTAAGGATCATAATAATGAATTATCTTATGAATAATGATTATTAAAGTGTACCATAAGGATCATGTTCCTAATAATTAACTACATTTCCCTAAGCTTCATTTAATTTTTTGTGTAAGAATGATTAACCATTGTAAGAATGAATTATGAAGAAAATATATCTTAATTTAGATGATTCGTATGTTGATCATTTAAGATTAAATTATCATGATCAATATAAGTGAATCATTATTCAATCCAGGATCAAAGGAGGACCATCCATGTAAGAATCTAGTGCTGATATAAGTTCAATACTACTAGGTATGATGCCGTATCATAATATAAACACATGTAGATTAAAATTTAAAATAATTTTAAGTTACTATTTTTATAGAAATGATATGATTAGATATTAAATATCACATGAAGAAAAATATCATGAGTCATGTGGGATATAAATGAGAATTTATTGTTTATTTCAAAGAGTTTGAATGATGAAATAAATCCAAAATCCATTGGCCAATTTAAAAAATGAGATCGATGTTATAACTAGAGATGAATACAGTTTCCAAAATTCTATTTTTTGAACTAATATTCATGAAATTATTTTCTGAATATATATGACCCAAAAATATTGAGATTTACTATGAATATTATGTGAGTATTGTGATATATTTATAACCTCATACTTCAATGTATCTTGGAGAATAGAAGATGATTTCAATGATAAGTGATTTTTTACATGATGAGAAGACAAACCTACCAATGTCTCTAAAGTGTTGTGTAAAACCAAGTCATGTGAAGATATCAAAAGTTAAGCAAGCCATAAAACCATATGTTTAAGATAAAATGTATGTAAAAACTTGAGGGTTCTCATGATAAAACCAGTTGATTCAATATGTCCATGGAGAAATATTATTATCAATTAGTGTAGAAGAATCCTGGAGTAAAAGGATAACTTTCTCTATTTTGATCGTACTTATAAGAGGAGAGTGTTTTCTTCTAGTGGTACTTTGGAATCTAAAACATAGTGGTACTATGTTCTTATCATATTTTTATGGTTCTTGGTTTTACCCACTTGTTCATATAGTGTAAGAATCAATGGTTAGGGATACTGACTAATTATGGAAAGGATAAGGATATTCTAGATAAATATTCTAAATCATCGGTGGTGTTATTTCACTATATTATATTACATTCAAGGTGAGTCTAAGAGAATATATTGAGTTTATTGGGTCCTTAACATGTCCAAAAAGTTGAGTTCGAAAGACTTAATTTGTAAAATGAGGAAATTGATTTACCGACCTACCCCTAGTGGTCCACTATAACCAGGGCATCACAAGTGGTATCATAGAAAATTCAGGTTCCTTAGAAATACCAGATACGTTTTGGAGTATAGGAAATATAAATTAATATAATATAATGGATTTCCAAACATTTTATGGAATAAATTATCATATATGGATGAGTAGGATTCTACCCTACACTCTATCACTCATCTTGGAAGTTATAGATTCTAATGTCATGGGGTTTCTTGAAAATTTTAAAGGATCATAGATTTCATTCTCTCATAATCTAAATATATAAGTGGTTGAAAAAGTTAAAACTTCAATTTTTTATGTATCTATCAAAAAAATAGTACATAAGGGTAATGTGGATTCTAATTTGAAAGGATATATGGGGAAAATTGAGAAGTCACTATAATGGTAATATTAAAGTCGCATATGCTAAACATAAAGTTTATAGGAGCATATTTTAATATCTTAAAATGTTTAATGATGAGAAAATTGATATTAATTTTATAATGATCAATGATATTTTGAGTATTATATATGTTTTTGGTGAGAATCTTGATGATTTCACCATTTTTAAAATGTTTATGAGGAATTTTATAGATTTGTTTGATCTAAAAGTTCCAGTCCTAGAAGATACAAAAGACATGATTGTCATTGAGATATAAAGAATTATCATTACATATGATATAAGGAAAACACTATCATTCAATAAGAAAGAGAAGGATGATATGGATTTTGAGTCCATCAGAAAAAAGAAAAATCAAAGGAGAGGAAATTATAGAATCAAGTTATTCTAATTTTGATGATGATATAAACTTAAACAAAAACAATTATATCAAATAAATTCAATAAGTGAAAGTGTAAAGGAAAGGGAAATAACTTAACAAGGTTCTACAAGTTTAATGAAATACTTCATTTTTCTAAATACTACCTAATGAGTAAGTTTGATGAATCTGAATCAGATGGGGAAAATGTGAAATATGAAAATAAAAAAAATACAATAGAAGGAAGAAATATTCTAGTAGTAATAAAATGAGCTTAATAAATAATAAATCAAATATGAATCATAAAAAATTAAATTTGATGATTTATTTAATTTATTTTCTCATTTAAAGAGAGTCTTTGATAGTTCAAGTGGTTTTTATGGAGAATAAATGATATAGCTAGAATAAAGGATGAAAGAAAAATAGGTATCTTATCTTAAGAAGATTACAGTACTCAGTAAATAAAATAGAAGGGTGATAAAAGGAAAATATAATGTGGATGAGAATAAAAAATAGTTTTCAAAGAAAGAATATGGTTACATTAATTAGATAAATAATCACAATATAAGATAATATGAGTAAGAGAAAATTTTTAGATATATTGAAGAAAAACAGATTGAAAAGAGGAAGAGTATTGGAAACAAGGTTGTTCATTGCTAAAAATAGAGTTTGGATTGGGCTTATTGTCAATCCACACTGGGTTGATCAAGGGATGTGTTTATTATTGTTAATCCTTACATGGAACATCAAGGAGTTTTCATGGAAATAGATTTTATGGTTCAATCAGGAAACAATATTGAAGGTGGCGTCATTTACCGGTGTTTGCCAAAAGTTTTGGTCAAAAAATTAGTGAATAGAGAAAATTAAATTTTTCAAAGGTATTTTCACACAAGATTGAAGTTGGTTTGGAATATTTCAGGAAAGGAATGTTTAGGTATCATTTCATCAAAATATTACGATGGAAAAAGTGTACGAAAGGTTGAATAGTTTTCACGAAAGAGGAGTTTGCACGGAAAATCCTTACACACCAAATGCTACGTCAAAAGGGGTATTGCGCACACTGAGAGAATCCTATGGGAAAAAACATAATATTACCTAAATGGTGGTTGAGGACTATAAATGGAAGGATACACCCACTCAATACATAAAAATTTTCAATGAAGTTATGGTTCCTTTTCCACATGAAAGACATTCACGTGGAAGAGAAATAGAGAGGGAAACTTTTGTGCAATGTGTTCCTTCAGTATAAAAGAGCAAGTGATCTTTATGGTGTGGCTATGAAAAATATAAGGGGTGTGTGGAAAATAAGGGTTGCACAAAACCCATATTTCATGAAAAATCCCAAATCATGCACACAAGTTAAGGTGTTGTGAAAAAGTGTTAGTGTGTGCTACATGTAAGATTTTAACATCCAGTTTCTTTGATCAGTGATTTCAAGTGCATCAATTTAGGACTTTGATGAAAGTAGTGTCTCATGCTTGAAAGAGACAAAGACCTCAATGCTAATCTATTGAAGATACCTTTAAGTCAATAAGCTGAGTAAGACATATCCCATGGCAGTGAGGTAGGTGGAGTTGGAAGAAGTGTTCCGAGGGATGTAGTGAGGTATCCCAGAAATTTTGTAAAGGAAGTGTGCCTTGCATTGAGTGAATTTGACTAAACTATTGTATTCCACTACTAGTGAAGATTAGTGGATTTTAGTATGACTGAAAATATATCGGCATATGCTCCTTGGACTATCCTTTAGTGGTGAACCAAGTAAATCTTTTGGGGTTTATCTCTTTGTATATGAATGTTTTACTACTGAACTACTCCAACATAGAGGTTTAATGAGTTCCTACCAACATGGGAACACGATCTGTTTGTTTAGAAGAAAAAGCTAACACTATAATTCACCCTCCCCTCTTAGGGTGCTCTGGGGTCCTACAAAACGTTGGATGAGACATAATCTATTGGTCTTGGATCTCAAAATTAGTTTAAAAATATCATCAAAGATTTTAAAAAATTATTTTCTGTTAAATTTGAGTCTTTTAATATTCATCAGATTAAGGGATTCAACATTCAAGTTAAAATTATGCCTAATTTGTTACTAAGTAAATCTATTATTTCTAATAGTATAGGGGATAAAAACAAGTATAAACCTATTTGGACCATAAAGAAAAAAGAGATCAAGAAAACTTTTATTGAAATAATTTTGTAACATTTTCATAGAACTCAATATTGGGCCTCCCATTTAATTCTCAATAATCCAAAATATATTAAAGAGATCAAGTAAACTTATATTGAACTCATTTATGTTGTGATTCATAATAAACTATTAGAACCTTTCCAATAGTGATTTTAGAAGAAAGTACATAACTAGACAATTCTTAAGAAGTATCCCTGATCACTTCAATCCATTTACAAACCCAATCATACTAATTATATAATTCAAAATATAAGTACCCTAAAAAGTATTACTTCAAAATAACGATTTTGAAACTCCATGTCTCTCATACCCAGTTTGTTCTTAACAGATCCCTCTTAGGTTATCTATCATCCCAAAAGAATCTATATTTTATTTTGTATTTTAAATCACATGATACATTAAACAAGCATCAATGTAGATACATAAATAGAATTTTTATTATTATTACTATAATAATCCTTCTATTCTTGAATATCATTACTTGAAAAAGGTTTCCTAGAATGTTTTTTCTATAACATAAATAACTTTACTTCTTACTTGATATATATCTTCATGTTCATATAATAGTCTATAATTTCTCTTCCTTTAACTCTTTATTTCTACAATATTGATCTAAAATTTAATTGTGTTGATGATGAATTTTTATATGCAACCGAATATTTTAACAGATTAGCATCATGTTTTCTATTTATTTAATAGAACTTTTATTAAATATTATCACACTAAAATGATGATCTATTTCTTAAATAACATCATATCAATTAGTGGGATAAGATTTATATTTCATCATGAATTTTACAAACTAAGACCATAACATAAATCATATAAATATTTGGTAAAAAATCATTACAATCATATCATACATGACTCTTGGACATTTGATTGGACATATCTTTTCTAAAATCCATTATATTTATAAACATGACTTTATTCCTTTAGTATATTAACTATTTGGGTTTCCTAACTATGTAAAACCTAATTTCACACCAAAAATAGGTACCTAACTATTAGGTTCACTAATATATTTCTTTCTTTACATAAGATAATCCATGGGAACCCATCATAGGAATGACCTCCCCATTTGGAAGATCTAGTTCTTGGAATGTGTTTTCATTAGAATGAATCTTACAAAGTATTTTGAGGTGTTTTAATTCCCACTTTATTGTCTCTTATATTTCCTTTACATGTTTTATACTTCTAATTATTTAAATCTAGATCCTTGATTCCTTCCACTAAATCAATATATTTAAACCATATTGATATATAACTCTATATAAAACTCATGTCTAGCTTTACTAATGAAAATTAGAAAGCCAAATATATTTACATATATCCAAATTCATCATAAGAAAAATTTGTATAAAACCCTTTCATGTAAATGATTAAAAACATAAGAATTAAAAAAACCTTATAAGAGTAATCCTGAGTGTTAGGTAGGAAAACCTTATGTTTCTAGACAAGGCCTATGCACTTAGAATAGTGACTAGTCTAACCCAAATCCCTTATACCCATGTTTCTTTAGTCAATATATACTTCTGTTCCATTAAAATTATAACACCTAATGTTAATAATATTTTCATGAATTTTTCTATATTACTTTTGTTTATTTTATATGAAATGTGCATAATTTGTGTGAAATATTATTGTTTTAATACAAAGTATGATTTTTGAGCATTTTTAGAAGTAGTCCAATTGATTCAGTTTACTATTTAATTTATAAATCTCACCCTACTGATTAAAATTGTGTGGTTCTTGTTTTTATTATTTATTATTCAATTTCCCACATATCATTAGAAGGAATTATCGACCAATTATGTCATTTGAAGGGTCATATGGACCACACAAGAAGGCCCATAAAATCTATGATGAAACTGGACCAACCAAGAAGATTAAATCACTGGGCTCAATCCAGAAGTAAAAATTCATTAATTATATTCAAAAATTCTACTAAAAATTCAAGGAGTCTTGGATAAAAATTTCAGGGCCCAACGACAAAAACAAGGGGCCCAAATGATGTTTTGTAGTCTAGCCCACCGTTCTGTACGAGAATTAAACTTCTGACACTATTCATGACATCTCTCATGCTGTAATCTTTAAATAAAGATATGATCTTGCAGTGTGAAAGAGTAGATATTGTCAGCCTACTTTTTTGAATAAAGTTTTCATTTTTTAAGGCATATTCATATTGATAAACCCATTCACATTTCATCCTTCCAAAAAGTATAAATTTAAATGGATGATTTTTCTTTGTTTAATCAAAACGACATAACTTTGGCTCCATAAATCCAAATTACTCCATATTTTTAGATAAATCATAAAAAATTATTATATAAAACCTTTAAGAAGAGTATATCTCGTTATTAGGCTGTCTGAATATACAAATTGGTGATTAAATGTGAGGGACAGATTGTAAATACAAACAGTCCACTTCCTTGGTCTATAAATACACCCCCCTCCTCTTCTTCAAAGGGGTTGGAATTTTAGAAGAGAAAGGAACAAATTGGAATGACCAAAGCCTTTCCAATTTATTTTTAGGACCTTCCATACTCATGTTTTCACTTGATATACCTTTCCTTCACTCATTGTTTCCTTTTACTTTTGTGTTCTTCATTATTGTAATCTTGTAAGTCTTTTTTTTTGTAATTTTTTTAATGAAAGTTTCTTCTTAATTATCTCTCATTCTCATCCACCTTCTGTGGTTTAATATTAATGTTCTTAAAATAGTTTAAATACATTTGAATACCCTTTCTTTTTTTTTCTTTCTCATTCAATATTAAGTTTATTTTTAATTATCATCATCGTTCGTGTGTGTGTTCGACGCACCACTATTTTCTTATCCCTTTATTTTTTTATCTTCTAAATTTATCATCATAATCATTATAACCATATTACTAATTATTTAAATGGGTGAGTAAATCTATCATCAGGGTGAGTTATAATTTAGGGATGTTAAGTGATTGAGAGTATTTTCTCGATGAATATTCCTAAAATTAACATTGTGTATGTTGGACTTAACATGTCATGGATTAATGACTTGTTTTGTTTATCGTGTGGTTTCCATGGATTATTGGAATCATAAATACCCTACCATCAACATGATCTGATGGAGATTATAACCCTAAGTTAAGTTATGTATTGGATTAAAGCCTTAACACTTAGAAATTTTAATCAACGTTATCTTGTGAAGTGGGTGTTAATTAAAATGCAATATAAAGCAAGGCTCAAATATATCACAAGCTTAAATCCCTAAAAATGAACTCACACCAATATTTATAAAATTGTTGAATCAAACAACAATCATTAATTAATTTATTAAATTTCTACAAACAAACCCCCCAATCAAAATATAATCAACTTAAAACAAATGACTATTAAAAAGTATCATCGCCGATGATTTGACCCCTGTGCTGCTATACACATTAGCAGATCACCGGAACCCTGACCGGTTGATAGGAAAGATTAGGCCATGCTTACAAATGACACCATTTCCAGGAATGGTGCAATTAAATAGTCATTCATTTCTAGTTATTGTAGAAAGATAAACAAAAAAAATTAAAAAAATTAAAAAAAAACAAAAAGAAAAACCCATATTTCTATTTCTTCTAAAATATCTTTGAAAACCCAGTAGAGTCCTAAATAATCCCTCAGATTTGTTTGACCCTGAAATTGAGAGAACACCTCGCCAACTTTGGAGGAACATAAGAGATAATCAAATAATTCAAGAAGCAGTCCTTGTCCAACCATTTGAATTAGAAATGGCCAATCATAGGGAACAAACACCTAAATAACTTTCTGCCCCTGATATGAATTACCAACCTCTTGGTATTCAATATCTAAACATAGAGGATGACTTCAAACTCAAATCTAGTTTGATTCATCTTCTTCCTCGTTTCCATAGGCTAGTAGGTGAGAATCCACATCTCCACCTTAAAGAGTTCCAAGTTGTGTGCTCTACCATGAAGCCTCAAGGGGTTTATGAGGAACAAATAAAACTACAAGCATTCCCTTTATCCCTAGATAACTCCGCCAAGTCATGGCTCTACTACCTCCCTCCTAGTTCCATAACCACTTGGAATGAAATGAAATTATTCTTCTTGGATAAATTCTTTCCATCTTCTCGTACTTATTCAATTCAAAATGAAATAATTTGTATCCATAAATTCCCAAATGAATCACTCCATGAGTACTGGGAGAGGTTAAAAAAGCTGTTGAAACCGACCCAGACCACCAAATCCCTGACCAACTCTTGAACTGATACTTGTATAATGGGTTATTGACTATGGAGAGAACTCTCATTGATGCCACAATTGGTGGTGCTCTTGTTATTAAAACTCATGAAGATTCAAGATATCTCATAAGTAACATGGCTTCAAACACACAACAATTCCATTCTCGAGCACATGCTCAAGTAAAACAAGTCCAAGACAATCAATCCATATAGCCTAACATGATAATCGAGTGGATGAGTGAATATACAGGTATTGTGTGACAACTAGTTGTGGCTTCCAAAGCTCCAAACTCATATTCTCCATAATCAATGTTTCATGGACCTATCAAAAACTGTGGAATTTGTAACTCTCCAGCTCATCCAACTGACACCTGGCCACAACTTCAACATGATCAATCTGATTCATCTGGACCAACAGATCTCAATGCAGCCTATTCTAAATAGAAAACCAACCCTCAACTATCAGGTCAGATCATTAGAACCCCAAACCAACCTCACTTTGAGCCCATCTCTTCTTCTTATAACCAAGGATTAAGGTATGGAAACCCCATCTATCAATTTCCTCCTCAAAACCCAATCCAGTTCTAATATGGTCAAGGTGATGGTAACTTTCAAAAACCTTATCCATTTGTTCCTCAACAAAAAATAAGAAATACTTATCCTCCTCTTATAGGATTCTACTATCCTAGTGATCCTTCTCAATTACCAAACCAATACAAACGCATTCCCAAGAACCAAAATCAAGGAAATCCCAATATAGGACAAGCCTCTTCTTCCAAGAAACCAAGGGAAAGTGCAGTAGAATACCTTACCTATTTCACTCATTTCAGCCTTAAAAACATTGAAACCCAAATCAGTCAACTTGCATCCTACCTTAGTCAGCAGCAACCATCGAATTATTCCTAACCCCTAGATCAACCATTACCCAACCCCAAGGGTAATGTAAGTGAAATTTCACTTAGATTGGAAAAGAATATTTCTATACCGCAAGATAAGTCCCCCAACCCCCATTTGAATGTTCACCTAGAAAATGAAAAGAAAAAGAAAATCAAAAAGGAACCTGAATCCATTCCCTATCCTCCATCAATTCCACTTAGGAATCCAATTCCTTTTCCTCAATACGTTTCTAATCCAAAGAAGTCCTTTGAACCCGATCATAAAATGCTTGTCATGTTTAGAAGAATTGAAGTCAAAATTAACCTCTTAGATTCCGTAAAACAAATCCATAAGTATAACAAGTTACTTAAGGAATTGTGCACCCAAAAGAGGCAACTTTGGACCTTTGAAAATGTTTCCACCCAACAATATATTCCCATAAAGTGAAAAGATCCAGGGACCTTTATAGTTACATGCCAAATTAGAAGTTCCAACATTGATGATGCACTCATAGACCTAGAGCCTTAATTAATTTCATGCCCAAATCCATCTTTTCCGACCTTGGTATTGGTCTCTTATATACAGAAAGTGTTGTTATTCAATTGGCCTATCAGAGCAGAACCAGTCCTGAGGTAATAATTGAGGATGTCCACGTCTGAGTCAATGGTTTTATCTTCCCCACTGATTTCTATTTCCTTGAAAAGGATGGTGAGAAGAACTCTTCTCAGTCTCCCCTAATTTTAGGAAGACCATTCCTAATTATATCGAGAACCAAAATTGATGTCAATTCAGGCATCTTATCCATGGGATT
The DNA here is from genome assembly GCA_963277665.1 of Viscum album. Lineage (NCBI taxonomy): Eukaryota > Viridiplantae > Streptophyta > Magnoliopsida > Santalales > Viscaceae > Viscum > Viscum album. The sequence continues at coordinate 876,962,464 of OY728148.1, read as the reverse complement.
TGGTGACCAACTGGTCATGTTCAACATTTTCCAAGCCATGTGATACCCATCTAAGGATCACTCTGTGTTGTCAAACCATGTTTCTGAGGACACTTCTGAGAGTCAATTGAACCCCATTCCATCATGTTCATCATGTTCTAATGAGAGAGGATCTTTTGAAATATGCACCATGATAAACAAAGTCATAAATGATGAAGTTGATGTAGACCTCTCATTGATAGACTCCATCAATCTAGAGGATCTTGAAAACTATCTTGAATCCCATATCATCTCTAATATCTACTGCTCCACCTTAGACAATATTATGGGAAATGAATCTGAAGAAATTGAAGTCCCTTCCTCTATTCCTAAGTTGTCTAACTCTTCTTAAACACATGAAATATGCATTAGCTTTCCATGATCACTCTTATCCTGTCATTATCTGTGCTTCACTTACTAAAACTGTGGAGTCCAAACTTGTTCAAGTGTTAGAGGAAAACAAAAAGGCCTTAGGGTAGACCCTAGATGAATTACCATGAATCAACCCTACTCTTTAAATGCATCACATCCATCCTGAGGAATCATCCGAACCAATTAAAAAACCACAAAGAAGACTCAATCCACTCATACATGATGTATTTAGGGAAGAGATCACCAAGCTTCTTCAAGATGGTATTATCTACCCAATTTACGATAGTGAATGGGTTAGTCCAATTCATGTTATACCTAATAAGGGTGGGAAAACTCTTGTCCCAAATGAACATGGGGAGGTAGTCACAATTTGAGTGAAGAAGAAATGGCGTCTCTGTATCGACTAATAGAAATTGAATGTTGAAGTAAGAAAAGATCACTACCCTCTTCCACTCCTTTTTCAAATGCTAGAATGATTAGCCCGAATGTCACACTATTGCTTTGTTGATGGAAACCTCGGCTACTTGAAATACTAGTAACACCTCAGAACCAAGAAAAAACTACTTTCACATTCCCCTTTGGAATATATGCATATAGAAGAATGACTTTTGGACTTTGCAATGGTCCTGAAATATTCCATAGGTGTATGATGAGTATCTTTTTTGAATTAATTGAACACTGCATGAAAGTCTTCATTGGTGACTTTACGATTTACAGTGAGTCATTTGAATCATGCTTTCATTCACTCTCTCTAGTCCTTTAAATGTGTGTCATGTGTATCTATGTGTTAAATTTTGAAAAATTTCACTTCATGGTTTCAAATGGGATTATTCTAGGGCACATAGTTTCACAAGATGGTATTGAAGTTGATCCTGCCAAAATTGAAGTGACATAATAACTTCCTGAAACCTCTTCTATTTGAGACATCTATTCATTCCATGGTCATGCCAGTTTCTATTGGAGATTCATCCATAACACCAGTAGGATTTCCCTCCCACTCACTCGGTTTCTCCAAAATGATGTCACTTTCCATTTCATTGAGGTTTTCAATAGGGCCTCCATTGAACTCAAAATTTCCCTTACATCTGCCTCGATAATCCAACCCCCAGATTGGTCCTTACCCTTTGAATTGATGTGTGATAATTCTGATAGAGCCATTGGGGCTGTTCTTGGTTAAAGAAGAGGGTAAATGCCTCATGTCATCTATTATGCCTGAAAAACATTGGATGAAACTCAATCTCACTACACTATTACTGAAAAGGAACTTTTAATAGGTGGTTTTGACATAGATAAATTCCATCCCTATCTCTTAGGATCCAAAATCATCATCTTCATGGACCATTATTCTGTAAATTTATTACTCAATAAAAGTGATTCCAAACCGAGGCTAATGAGATGGATCATAATTCTCTAAGAGTTTGAACTTGAAATAAAAGATGTACCGGGAAAAGAAAACCCTATGGCTGATCAGTTGAGATGAATTTTTAATTCTTCTAATTCTAAAATAATTGATCCATAATTTCCAGCTAATCGCCTTTCATATCTCACTCTGAAAATACCAGGGTATGATCTAATTTAAAATTACATGGTTTCTAGTGCTTTTCCTAATCATTTTTCAAAAGAAAAGAATGAAGTTGAAAAGTGATTCAAAATACTATTTTGGGAAGAAAATAAATTTGGAAAACTGGGGATGACATGGTAATTAAGATATGTGTTGATGAAAATTAACCTTCTTCCATATTATAATTCTATCACTCAATTCCTGGTGGTGGCCATTTTAGACCACAAATGACCTCCCGAAAGGTCCAAGACTCTAGATTATTATGGGATTCACTTTTCAAGGACTCACATGACTTCTATCAATCATGTCCCACTTTCCAAATGTTTGGAAGAATTTCGAAAAGAAATGAAATTCCCCAAAATCCTTTAATCTTCTGGGAGATATTCGATGTTTGGGAAACCTATTTCACGGGACCATTCCCCCCTTCTAATGGATTCTCATACATTCTTCTTGTAGTTGATTATGTTTCTAGGTGGGTCGATGCTAATTCCACAATAAAGTATGATTCAAATACTATTAGTGAGTTCCTAAATACACACATCTTCCACCAATTTGGCACACCACGTGCCTTGATAAGTGACCTAGGAACCCATTTTTGTAAAAAAACCATGGAATACCTTTTGAAAAAGAATGGTTTTGTACATAAAACATGAACTAAATATCACCCCTAAATAAATGGCATCTCTGAACATTAAAATTGAGAAGTGAAAATAGTTCTTGAGATAATTGTAAAACCCACCAGAAAATACTGGCCTGAGAGACTTTGGGAAGCACATTGGGCATATATAATTTCATATTAAACACCCATTGGGATGTCTCATTTTAGTCTAGTTTTTGGTAAAGCATTTCATTTTCCAGTTGAAATCCAACATAATTCAATTTTTGATTTGAAAACTTGTAATTTTTATCTTGAAAATTCTGGAAAATAAATATTTTTGTAATTGGATGAACTAGAGGAGATTCGACTTGATTATTAGGAGAATTATTATCTCTACAATGAAAAATCCAAGGAACTTCATGATAAACACATCCCAAGAAAGTTATTTCTTGAATGTGAAAATGTAATGCTCTTCAATTATCGATTTTGGCTTCACTCAGGTAAGCATAATTCTCATTGGGAAGGTCCTTTTGTTATTACTAATGTTTACCCGTTTTTTGTAGTGAAAGTCCAAGGACCCTCTTCCAAAATGACATTCATAGTTAATGGACAACGGTTAAAGAATCACCATGAGAGGACACACAATCCTGGAACAACATTGACTTCCATAGAATCCCCAAATTCAGTAGTTGACCCACCACCGGTTGGAGATGATGACCAACCAAATTTAAACCAGGGGGCACCTCTTTCCCTTTAACTCTCCCTATATCTTCCTCTCCCTAACTCTTTCTTCTTCTTCCTCTATCTTTTATTTTTTTACCACTTTCTTCATAAAACACTTTATTTTTCTCTTTCTCTTTTGTGTGGGTGTGTAATTTAAGAACACTAAAAAAATAAAAAAAATAAACAAATGTTAAAAAAACGAGTCATACTTACTCACCATCTAGTATTGACACTTTTTCCAACCAATTTGGAGAGTCAAAAGATATGTTTTCATCTAAAAACTATTGTATTTTTATCATATATTTGGATAAATAATATTGTGTCAAACCCAACAAATTTTGAATGCCCAATTTTTGGTTCAGAAATTGATTTTACCCACCCATGAGGAACACCATTTGCTTTCATGTCAAGGCAACCTATTGACATCTTTTCAAAATGTGTGTTTTCACCCCCATTTATGATTCTTGAATTTGTGGACCTTAGAGATGAATTTACTACTTTAGTGTTCATTAATATGATAAAGTCATTTTATAAGCCACATGAGAATTATAATAGCCAAATATACTCCCATTAACCATACAATAATCCTTTTTTTGAAAGCCCCATCGATCCTACAAAAACCATTTCTTTGATTTCCACATTACAATCCCAATACCTTATCCCACCCAGTATAAACATGGATTTTCATTGCATTGTTTTTTTAAAATTAAGTGTGGGGGAGTGATGGATTTCTTTTTGGGTACCCTTCTCACCATATTATCATATGATTAAGGTAAATCATCCATTTTAGTGTGGGGGAGAGGTTTTCATTCAGTGTATTTTGGGGAACGTAATGTAATTTCATTTATGTAATTTTGTAAATTTTATTGACAAGTGTTCAAAAAAAAATCATAAAAAAATAAAAATAAATTAGGTTGAGTCTTGGGTAGGTTAAAAATCACTCTTCCTCAACCTTTGATATTGTTATAACTATTAAAATTATTGTCATGAGGAGATAAATCACGGGTTGGGATATGAGTGTGAGATCTGTATCAAGTTCAACTATCAAAAAAGAAAAAAAAATTAAAAAGAAGAAGAGAAAAAAGAAAAAAAACACTTATGTCATTGGGAAAAGTTCTGTGTTTTGTAAATATTTAATATTATCATCCCCTTTAAATATTATTCCTCCTTTGTGTCTTTCATCACAGAATCAGTCCATTGTAAATATGTTTTTTCATTTCCTTCCTTGTTTCATTTCAAAAACATTGTGCATTGTTTTACCCATGTTGGCGTTCAACCCCTCTTCTTCTCTCTTTTGGACATTAAATTCATATCATCCAATACCCACAAAAAACTACTAAAAAATACCTCTTGATTATTTTTAACTTTAGGATAGGGAATAAAAGCTGATATCTCTTTCAAACTCTATGATTTTAACATTTGGTTGGTGAATGAGTGAAGCTCAATAAGTTAATTTTATCATCTTAAGAGGAGTAAGTTTTGTGTGCCACCATTCTCCATTTCTAAATTTGAGCATGAAAAAATGAATATTTTTGGAACATTTTTTTGTAACAACTTGGGGTGGAATTCAATATGGATGATTAAAATTGTCTAAACCTCCCCTGATTAGGGAAAACAAAATTTTAATATTTGTTGGTGAGTGAAAATTATATTTTAATTTTTTATATTTATTGCACATGAGGACATGCACAAGAATAAGCATGGGAGATTTGATGTTATTAATATTTTCATGACTTATTATATACTCCCTTTATCGATTTTATATGAAATGTGCATAATTTTGGTGAAATTTTAATTTTTTAATACCAAGTATGATTTTTGAGCATTTTTAGAAGTAGTCAAATTGAGTTAGTTTACTATTTTATTTATAAATATCACCCTACATATTGAAATTGTGTGGTTATTATATTATAGAATTTTCTATTCAATTTCCCACATATCATTAGAAGGGATATTTGGCAACTTCTTTTATCTACAGGGTCATATGGACTACACAAGAAGGCCCACATAATTTGTGAGGAAACTGGACCATCCACGAAGATTGAATCACTGGGATCCATCCAGAAGTAAAAATTCATTAATTATCCTAATTTTTTTTATAATAATTCGAGGAGTCATGGATAAAAATTTCAGGGCCAAAATCTAGAAACAAGGGGCCCAAATGATATTTTAAAGTCCAGCCCACAATTCTATCTGGGAATTAAAATCCTAACACTATTCATGACATATCTAATGATGCAATCATCAAATGAAGCTGATATTTTTTAGTGTTAAATAGAAGTTATAGAAGGATTATTTTGTTTAATAAAGTTTCTGGAATTTAAGGCATATTCCTATTGATAAACCCATTCACATTTTGTCCTTCTAAAAATTATAGATTGAAATGGGAATTTTAACTTTGTTTAAGAAAACCACCATAACATTGGATCCATAAATCCAAATGACTCCAAATTTTGAGATAATTTGTAAAAAATTATTATCTATAACATTTAATAATCGTATATATCTATATTTGGAAGTTTGAATATCCAAATTATCGATGAAATTTGAGGGACAAATTGGGAATGAAAATAGTCCACTTCCTTGGGCTATAAACACATCCACCTCCTCCCCTTCAAAGGGGTTGGAATTTCAGAAGAGAGAGGAACATATTAGAACGAAAACAACCTTTCAAAGGGATTGGTAGGATCTTCTATACTCATTTTTTCACTTGATATACCCTTCCTCTTCTCTTTGTTTCCTTTTACTTTTGTGTTCTTTATTATTGTAATCTTGTAAACCTTTTTTTTGTAATTATGTTTTAATAAAATTTTCTTCCTAATTATCTATTACTCTCATCCAACTTCTATATTTTAATATTAATGTTCTTGAAATATTTTAAAAACATTATAATCCACATCCCTTCTTTTTATTTTTTTTATTCAATCTAATGTTCATTTTTAATTATCATCATCGTTTGTGTGTGTGTTCAACGCACCACTCTTTTCTTATCCCTTTATGTTTATTATCTTATTAATTTATCATCAAAATTATTCTAAACAGATTACTAATTATTTAAATTATTGAGTAAATATTTCATTGGGGTGAGTTATATTTTAGGGATATTAAGTGATTGAGATTATTTTCTCGATGAATATTCTTCAAATTAACATTGTGTATGTTGGAAATAACATGTCATGGATTAATGACTTTATTTGTTTAATGTGTGGTTTCCATTAATTATTGGAACCATAAATACACTAACATCAACAAGATCTGATTAATATTATAACCCTAAGTTAAGTTAAGTCTTAGATTAAAGACTTAACACTTAGGAATTCTAATCAACATTATATTGTGAAGTGGGTGTTAATTTTAATTCAATATAATGAAAGGCTCAAGGATATCACAAGATTAAATACCTAAAAATGAACTCAACCCAATATTTATAAAATTGTTAAATCAAACACCAATAATTAATAACGTCATTTAAGCTCTTCATACAAACCCTCCAATCAGCTACAATCAACTAAAAACAAATGACTATTAAAAAGTATCATCACTGAGGAATCGACCTGAGTGCTATTATACATATTAGCAGAGCACCAGAACCTTGACCGGTCGATAAGAGACAATCGACCGTTATTTCTAATGGCACCATTTCTTGGGTTGGTTAAATTAAATAATCATTAGTTTCTGGTTATTGTGAAAACCAAAACAAAAAGAATTTAAAAAAAATTAAAAAAACATACAAAGAAAAAATCATCTTCTTATTTCTTCTCAAATCACATTGAATTCCCCATAGCCTCCCAAACAATCCCTCGGATATTTTTGACCTTTAAATTAAGAGAACACTTCTGCAAATTAAAAGTAACATAATAGATAATCAAATAATTCAAGAACCAGTCTTTGTCCAACCATTTGAATTAGAAATGTCCAATTATAGGGAACAAACACTTAATGAACATGCTTCAACTGATATGAATTACCAACCTATTGGTATTAAATAACCAAACATAGAGACTTACTTCGAACAAAAATTGGTTTTGATTCAACTTCTTCCTCATTTCCATGGACTCACTAGTGAGGATCCACATCTCCACCTTAAAGAGTTCCAAGTGGTGTGCTCTACCACGAAGCCTCAAGAGGGTTTCTGAGGAACAAATAAAACTCCGAGCATTCCCTTTCTACCTAGATGACTTTTCCAATTCATGGCTTTACTACCTCTCTCCTAGATCCATAACCACATGGAATGGCATGAAATGACTGTTTTTAGAGAATTTGATTCCATCTTATCATACTGCTTCTATCCGAAAGGAAATAAGTGGTATCTATTAATTACCCAATGAATCACTCCATGAGTACTGTGAGAGGTTCAAAAAGGTTGTTGCAACCTGTCCACACCACCAAATCCCTGACCAACTCTTGATCCAATATTTCTATTATGGGTTATTAGCTATGTAGAGAAATCTAATTGAAGCCGCACGTGGTGGTTCCCTTATTGATAAAACTATTGCAGCTGTAAGAGATCTGATAAATAACATGGCTAAAATCACACAAAAATTCCATACTCAAGAAATTGATCATGTAAAACAAGTTTAAGACAATAAATCCATAAATCAGAACAAGATGAACGAGTGGATGAGTGAACAAACATGTCCTGCGTGACAACTACTTTTGGCTTCCAAAGCTCCAAACTCATCTTCTCCACAATCAATGTTTCATGGACTTGTCAAAAACTATGGAATTTTTAACTCACCATCTCATCCAATAGACACCTGCCCACAACTTCAAGATGATCCATCTGATTCATCTAAACCAAAGGAGCTCAATGCAGCATATGCTCAGCAGAACACCAACCCTCAACTATCAGGTCAGTTCATTAGAACCTCAAACAAACCTCACTTTGAGATCTTCTATTATTCTTATAACAAAGGATTAAGGTATGGAAACCCCATCCATCAATTTCCTCCTGAAAACCCAAACCAGTTTTAATATGGTCAAGGTCTTGGTAACTTCAACAACCTTATCTGTTTGTTCCTTAAAAACAATGGAGAAATCCTCCTCTTTCTCCTCTATGAATCCAGTATCCTAGTGATCCTTCTCAATTCCCAAACAAATACAATTGATTTCCCAAGAACCAAAATCAAGGCAATCCCAATCTGGGACAATCCTCTTCTTCCAAGCAACCATGGGAAAGTGTAGTTGAGGATCTTGCATCTTTCACTCATTGCAGACTTAAAAACATTTAATCCCAAATCGATCAACTTTTATCCCACCTTATGTCCACATAAACCATCCAATTCTTCCCAACTCATAGCTCAACCATTACCCAACCCCAAGGGTAATGTATGTTCCATTGCACTTAGATTGGAAAAGAAAATTTCTATACCTCAAGATAAGTCCTCCAACACCCATTTGAATGTTGACCTAGAAAATGAAAAGGAAAATAAACATAAAAAAGAACCTGAATCCATTATCTTACCTCATTCCATTCTACTTGGGAATCCAATTATTTTTCCTCATACCATTTCTAAGCCAAAAAAGTCCTTTAAACCTGATCCTGAGACGCTCAAAATGTTTAGAGGTATTGAAGTCAACATTACCCTATTAGCTGCCATAAAACAAATCTCTATGTATCTCATGTTTCTTAGGGAATTGTGAACCCACAAGAGTCAACTTAGGACACTCTAAAATGTTTCCACACAACAGTCTATTCCCATAAAGTGCAAAGTTCCAAGTACCATTATGGTTCCATGCCCAATTGGAAGTTCCAACATTGATGATGAACTCATAGACCTAGGAGTCTCAATTAATGTCATGCCCAAATCCATATTCTCCAACCTTGGTCATGGTCTCTTACATCTAATGGGTGTTGTTATTAAATTGGGCAATCTAAGCACAATAAGTGCTAAGGGAATAATTGAGGAATTCCTTGTCCGAGTCAATGATTTTATATTCCTCACTGATTTCTATGTCCTTGAAATGGAAAGTGAGACAAAACCTTCTCAATCTCCCCTAATTCTAGGAAGACCATTCCTAATGACAGAAAGAACCAAAATTGATGTCCATTTAGGCATCTTATCCATGGAATTTTGTGACCAACTTGTCAATTTCAACATTTTCCAAGCCATGAGATACCCATCTGAGGATCACACTAAATTCCCAATCCATGTTTCTGAGGACACATATAAGAGTCAATTGAACCCCATTCCATCATGTCCATCATGTTTTAATGAGATAGGATCTAATAAAATATGCACCATGATTAACAAAGTCATAAATGGTGAATTTGATGTAGATCTCTCATTCATAGACTCTATCAATCTAGAGGATATTGAAAACTATATTGAATCCCACATCAACTCTAATCTCTACTTCTCCACCTTAGACAGTATTAAGGGAAATAAATTTGAAGAAACTGGTCCCTTATTCCATTCATGAGTTTTATAAACCAAAAATGAAAGATGTGACTGATCTGAAACTTCTTCTTGAACACATTAAATATGAATTCCTTTTCCATGATAACTCTTATCCTATGATTATCACTTCTTTGCTTACAGAAACCGAGGAGTCCAAACTTGTTCAAGTGTTAGAGGAAAACAAAAAGTCCTTAGGGTGGACCCTAGATGACATACCAGGAATCAACCCTACTCTTTTCATGCATCACATCCATCTTGAGGAATCATCTAAACCAATTAGACAACAAAAAAGAAGACTCAATCCCCTCATACTTGAGTTAGTTATGGAATAGATCACCAAGCTTTTTCAAGCTGGTATTATCTACCCAATTTTTGATAGTGAATGGGTTAGTCCAATTCAATTTGTAACTAAAATGGGTGGGATAACTGTTGTCACAAATGAACAAGGGGAGGTAGTCACAACTCGAGTAAAGAACAAATGGTGTGCGTGCATAGACTACAACAAATTGAATGTTGAAACAGGAAAATATCACTTCCCTCTTCCATTCGTTGATCAAATGCAATAAATATTATTCATAAAGTCATGCTATTGCTTTATTAATAGATACACATGATACTTCCAAATGACAATCGCACCTTAGGACCAAGAAAAGACCACTTTCACATGCCAATTTGGAACATATGAATATAAGAGAATGACTTTTGGCCTTTTAAATGCTTCTATGTCATTCCAGAGGTGTATGATGATTATATTTTCTAAATTCATTGAACACTGCATGGAAGTATTCATGGATTACTTTACTATTTATGGTGAGTCATTTGAATCATGCTTGCATTCACTCTCTATAGTCCTTTAAAAGTGTGTCAAGTGTAACCATGTGTAAATTTTTTAAAAATTTCATTTCATGGTTTCAAATGGGATTGTTCTAGGGACAATAGTTTCACAAGATGGTATTGAAGTTGATCCTACAAAAATTGAAGTGATCTAATCACTTTGTGAACCCACTTCTGTTCGAGACATCTGTTTATTCGTTGGTCATGCTGGTTTCTACTGGTGATTCATCCATAACTTCAGTAGTATTTTTCTCCTATTCACTTGGTTTCTCCAAAATTATGTCACTTTCAATTTAGATGCAGTTTTCAAGAGGGCCTTATTGAAATAAAAATTTCTCTTACATCTACCCCACTAATACAACCCCAAGATTGGTCCTTAGCCTTTGAATTAATGTGTGACACTTCTGATAGATCCATTGGGGTTGTTCTTCATCAAAGAATATAAAAATCCCCGATGTCATTTGTTATGCCTAAAAAACATTGTATGAAACTCAATCTCACTACACTGTTACTGAAAAAGAACCTTTAGCAGTGTTTTTTGCCTTAGATAAATTCCATCCTTATCTCTTTGGTGCCAAAATCATCATCTTCATAGGCTATTCTGCTATAAATTTCTTACCCAATAAAATTGATTCCAAACCGAGGATAATAAGATGGATCCTAATGCTCCAAGAGTTTTACCTTGAAATAAAATATAGACAAGGAAAAGAAAACCTTGTGGCTAATCACTTGAGTAGAATTTTTAATTCTTATCATTATGAAATAACTTATCCAGAATATCCAACTGAGCACCTTTAATCTCTCACTCAAAAAATACCATGGTATGCCCCAATTGTAAATTACTTGGTTTCTAGTGTTTTTCCTAAATTTTTTTCAAAATAACAAAAAATGAAGTTGAAAAGTGATTCAAAATACTATTTTTGGTAAGAAAATAAAAATTCTAAAACTGGGGTAGACATGGTAATTAGAAGAATGTTAATGAAAATGAAAATTCTTCCATCTTAGAATTCTATCACTCAATGCTCTGTGGTGGCCATTTTGGACCAGAAAGGACCTTTTAAAAGGTCTTAGGCTCTGTATTCTTCTGGCCTTCACTCTACAAAATGTCACAGGAGTTCTGTCAATAATGTCCCACTTACCAAAAGTTTGGCACAATTCCAAAAAGAAATGAAATTACCCAAAATCCTTTAATCTTTTATGAGAACTTCGATGTTTGGGGAATCAATTTCATGGGATAATTCCCCCATTCCAATGGATTCTCATACATTATTCTTGCAGTTGACTATGTTTCTAGGTGGGTCAAGGCTAAACCAACTAGAGAGAATGATTCAAATACTATTAGTGAGTTTCTAAAGACACACGTCTTCCACCTATTTGGCACACCACATGCCTTGATAAGAGACTTATGAACCCATTTTGTAATAAAACCATGGAATCACTTATAAAAAATCATGGTGTTTTATATAAAACTTCAACTACATATCACCCCCAAAAAATGGCGTGACTTAACTTTAAAATAGATAAGTGAAAAGAGTTCTTGAGAGAATTATAAAACCCACCAGAAAAGACTGTCCTAAAATACATGGTGAAGAACTTTGGGCTTATTGAACTGCCTATAAAACACCCATTGGGATGTCTCCTTTTAGGCTAGTTTTTGTTAAAGCATGTTATTATTCAGTTGAAATCCTACATAAGTCTTTCTGGGTAGTGAAAACTTGTAATTTTGATCTTGAAAAATTTGGTGAAGAAAGATTGTTACAATTAGATGAACTAGAGGAGCTTCGACTTGATTCTTATGAGAATTCTAATCTCTACAATGAAAATCCAAGGAAATCCATGATAAACACATCCTGAGAAAGTTATTTCATGAAGGTGAAAAGTAATTCCCTTCAATTCTCAATTTCAACTTCACCTAGGTAAGCTTAATTCTCATTTGGAGGGTCCTTTTGTTATTACTAATTTTTACCAGTTTGGTGCAGTGCAAGTCCAAGACTTATCTTCCAAAAGGACTTTCACAGTTAATCAAAATTAGTTAAATAATCACCATGAGAGGACACACAATCTTGGAACCATATTGACTTCATTAAAATCCCCAACATCTGTAGTTGACCCACAACCAGATGGAGACAGTGACCCGCCAAATCCAAACCAGGGGGCACCTCTTTCCCTTTAACTCTCTCTATCTATTCCACTCCCTACCAATTTCTTCTTCTTCCTCTCTCTTTCATTTTTTTACTAATTTATTCATCAAAACGTTTATTTTTCTCCTTCTCTTTTTGTGGGTGTGTAATTTAAAAACACTAAAAAAATAAAAAAAATGTAAAACAAAACCAAACGAGTCATACTTACTCACCATCCAGTTTTGACATTTTGGCTAACCATTTTTGAGAGTCAAAAGACATGGTTTCATCTAAAATATCTTCTGTTTTCATCATATATTTGGATAACGAATATTTTTTCAAACCCAAAAAATTATGAATGCTCAATTTTGGGTTTGGAAACTGATTTTCCCAACCCATGAAGAACACAATTTGATTTCATGCCAAGGACACTGATGGAAATCTTTCCAAAATGTGTGTTTCTCACCCCCATTTGTGAGTCTTTAGTTTTTGGAACTTCGAGTTGAATTTCCTACTTTAGTGTGCATTAATATGATAAATGCATTTTCTGAGCCACGTGAGAATTATAATAGCCTAATAGCCTCCTATTAACCATACATTAATCCTCATTTTGAAATCCCCTTTAAGCCTACGAAAACCATTTCTTTGATTGACACATTACATGCCCTATACCTTATCCCACCCAATATCAACATGGATTTTTATTGTATAATTTTTTGAAAATTATGTGAGGGGGGGGGGATGGATTTCATTTTGGGTATCCTTTTCACCATGTTGTCATATAATTGAGTGAAATCATCCATTTTAGTATGGGGGGAGGTTGTCATATAGTGTGTTTTGGGGAATTTTATATACTTTCATTTATGTAATTTTGTAAATGTTATTGAAAAGTGTTCAAAAATTCACAAAAAAATAAAATAAAAAAAAGAACAAAAAAATGGTTGTGTCTTGGGTAGGTCAAAAATCAATCTTCCTATACCTTTGATCTTGTTATAACTATTACAATTAGTATCTTCGGGAGATCAATCATGGGTTGGGATATGAGTGTGAGATCTTTTGAAGAAAAACTTTCAAAAACATGAAAAAAAAGAAAAAAAAGAACACTTATGTCATTAAGAGAAGTTTTGTGTTTTGTAAATATTTCATCTTCTCATCCCCTTGAAATTTTATTCCTCTATTGTGTATTTCTTCACAAAATAATTCCCTTATAAATATGCGTTTTCATTTCATTCCATGTTTCATTTCAAAAACATTGCGCATTTTTTTACACATGTTGGTTTTTAACCCCTGTTCTTCTATCTTTTGGACATTAAATTTATACCATCCCATATCCACATAGAAACCCATTAAAAATACCTCTTTATTATTGTTCACTTTAGGATAGAGAATGTAAGTTGAGATCTCTTTTAAAATAAACGATTTTCAGTTTTGGTTGGTGAATGAGTGAAGCTCCATAAATTAATTTTATCATCTTAAGAGGAGTAAGTTTTGTGTGCCCCCATTCTTTATTTCTAAATTTGATAATGAAGAAATGAATTGTGTTTGGAATTTTTTTTGGTAAAAACTTATTGTGGAATTCAATATGGATGAGTGAAATTTTCTAAACCTCCCCTAATTGGGGAAAAGAAAAATTTAATATTTGTTGGTGAGTGAAAATTATTTTGTAATTTTTTTTATATTTATTTCACATGAGTACATGAAAAGAATAATTGTGGGAGAGTTGATATTATTAATATTTTCATGAGTTATTATATACTCCCTTTATTAATTTTATTTGAAATATTCATAATTTGTGTGAAATAATAATGATTTAATACTAAGTATGATTTTAGAGCATCTTTAGAAGTAGTCCAATTGAGTCAGTTCAATATTTTATTTATAACTCTCACCATACTGATTGAAATTATGTTGTTATTGTTTCTTAAGATTCCTTATTTAATTTCCCACATATCAATATAAGTAATCATTGGCCAATGCTGCCATTTTAATGGTCATATGGACCACACAATATGACCCATATAATCTGTGAAGAAATTGGACCATCCATGAAGATTGAATTACTAGGTTCAATCCAGATAGGAAAATTCATTAATTCATCTCCAAAATTATTCTTATAAATTCAAGGAGACCTGAATAAAAGTTTCAGGGCCTAACTCTAAAAATAAGGGGCCCAAATGATGTTTTGAAGTCCAGCCCACCATTCGGTTCAGGAATTAAAATCCTGACACTATTCAAGACATATCTCATGATGTAATCATCAAATAAAGATGATATTTTTCATTTTGAAATAAGAGATATAAGAAGCCTACATTTTTAAGATTTTTTTTGGATTTGAAGGAATATTCCTATTTATAAACCCATTCATATTTCGGCTTTCTAAAAAGTGTGAATTGAAATGGATAGTTTAATGCTGTTTAATAAAACCGACATAACATTGGCTCCATAAATCCAAATGACTCCAAATTTTGAGATAAGTTGGAAAACATTATTATATACAACATTAGAGAATAATATATCTCTTGATTTGGTTTTTTCAGTATAAATATTGGTGATTCATGTTGAGGGAATGATTGGGAATGCAAATAGTCCACTTCCTTGGGCGATAAATACATCCCCCTATTCTCCTTCAAAGGGGTTGGCATTTCAGAAGAGAGATGAACATATTGGAACGAAAAAATCCTTGAAAAGTGCTTTAGAGGACCTTCCATACTTAATTTTTTAATTTAGATACTCTTCCTCCTATCTTTGTTTCATTTTACTTTTGCGTTCTTCATTATTGTAATCTTGTAAGTCTTTTAATTGTAATTATATTTTAATGAAAGTTTCTTCTTTATTATCTCTTATTATCATCCACCTTATGTAGTTTAATATTAATTTTTTCAAAATAGTTTAAATAAATTTTAATCACATTCCCTTCTTCTTCTTTCTCATTCAATCTAAAGTTTGTTTTTAATTATCATCATCGTTTGTGTGTGTGTTCGATGCACCTCTCTTTTCTTATCCCTTTCTTTTTCTTATCTTCTTAATTTATTATCATAATCATTATAACCATATTACTAATTATTTAAATGGATGAGTATATATATAATTAGTATGAGTTATAATATAGGGATGTTAAGTGATTGATAGTATTTTCTTGAGGAATATTCTTTGAATTAAAATTTTGTTTGTTGCACTTAACATGTCATTGATTAATGACTTTTTTTGTTTAACGTGTGGTTTCCATGGATTATTGGAACCTTAAATACACTACCACCAATAATCTCTTATTGAGATTAGAACCCTAAATTATGTTAAGGATTGGATTAAATCCTTAACCCTTAGGAATTCCAATCAACGTTATATTGTGAAGTGGGTGTTAATTTATATGTAATATAAAGAAAGGGTCAAGGATATCAAAAGCCTAACTCCCTAAAAATGACCTCACCCCAATATTTATCAAATTTTTAAATCAAAAAACAATCATTAATCACTTTATTTTAGCTTTACAAACAAACCCCATTATTAAAATACAATCAACTAAAAACAAATGACTATTAAAAAGCATCATTTCTGATGATTCAACCCGAGTGATGCTATACACATTAGCATAGCACGAGAACCTTGAACGGTTGATATGTGATAATCATCCATGCTTATAACACCTAATTTTTATAAATTATAATCTACATTAAAATTACAACACATATTTCATGGATATGTAAAATTAAATGTAAATAAAAACAAAATCAAGTATCATACCTAACATGTAACTCCTTAAAAGAATGTATGTTAATTTAATGAAACATATTATCCACATTCAAACTAAAAAATTCATTAATTACAAATATAAGAATTTATACCTATGAATTAAGTAAGGAATAAACTAAAAAAATAACAATTCATAAATTTTATCATGAGATAATCATTTATGAACAATTTATAGATAACACATATTATAAATTCTTTATAATTTTAACATGATTTAGAGACATTTCAAAAAATAAATAAATTTTAACATTTCACATTTATTCTTATATGTACCCTTTTATATTCTTAATTTACATATAATTTAATATGAAATCCTTCAAATTTTAAAATATTTAATTTTTATTAAATATTATATAATATTATAATCATTCTAAATTTCATATAAACACAATTCTTAAACATAATATCAAAATTTTACAAATATGGCCCTTCCATATACAAATTTTTTCTTCTCATTTATAAAAAAATCATAAATAAATATAAAATATTTTATTTATTACGTCATTTTATAATTTATAAACAGATTATAAATTATTTACCATATAAGTCCACATAAAATCTAGATAAAATATTTTAAAACATTATTTATATAGTTTAAATCCTCCCTTAAACCCATGCTATAAGTGGTTTTTGGTAATTTTAACAAAAAAAAATTATTTAAAATTCTATAAAACTCACCCATTTTGGATATACAAATGAAACAGTCTTCCCATGTGAAAGGATTTTTAGGGTGAAACTATGACCATTTCATAAAATCCAAACCATTTTGGGTAGAATACATATTTCTAAACCAACAGCTATCTTGTAGGTACACCATTTCATAGTAAACCCTGGTTGGAATGGAAAAACATGATCAATGTGATAAGGAAAATCCTTTTTTTGTTAATTTTACATCCCATAAACCACACCCATTTTAGAAATTTGGTTTTCTTAACAAAGTTGTTTCAGGTAGAATATTTATAATTCACATTCATGTGAATATGTTGTGGTCTTATTTTTCTATGTCATGGTGCACATACACCACAAACTTTTTGGGGAGTAGACCATGAAACAGTGTAATAAACATACTTTTCTATTTTACAAAATTTTTTTACAACTATTTTATATATAATATAGAGTTATTATATATCATTAATATGAATCTTGTACAATCTACCATAAATTAATGCCATGGTCATGAAGAATTCCATGAACCATGATAGTTTTCAATGTAACAAATCATAGTTATAATAATTATCATTCTTATAGTCTCACTATTCATTCAAAGAATCCATCCAAATGGGATGGGATAGTCTCTAATACCAATCCAGAATTTTGAATGTGATAACACTTATCCAAATGGAATGGAAAAAATGAACTAAGATAAATTATTTCACAAGATCACTACTTTCATTTATACAAGAATAAATAAATAATTAATGGATAATATTTTCATTATTAGTCCATACTATCCAAAATCCACTATAAATGCTTTATAATGATCATTGATATGTATCCACTGATTTCCTTCCTCTGCAAGGCATCTAAGGAATGTTTCAGTCTTTAAGAACATAGGAATGATACTCACTTATCCATGGTATTCTAGAACATTCATATTAAAGGATAAAAGAGAAAAATAGAAATAGAGAACTATGTACTTTAATTTTATATGATGGAATAATTATTTAGTAACCATATCATGTTTTAGACTCCTTTTATAGTTGTTTTACCCTAAGACTCCGTAAGAGGGGAGGGGTGAATCTGAGTGTCAAAATTTTTCTTTTCATTTTTATAGATCTTGTCCGCAAATTGGAAATAACCTATTAAACTTGTTTGATTGGAATTCCTATTCACAAAACATACAAATTCTGAAATAAAATATAACATGGTGGTTTACTTAGTTCACAAAAAAAATTCTACTCCAAGGAGTATATGGAAATGGTGTGTTGGTAATACCATAATCAACTCAAATTTGCTATATTATGTGGATTTAAAATGTTTGTTCATGGATACTTTATACGAAACACACTACCTTTTAAAATAAATAAAAAATAACACACCATACCTCTTAGATCACCTCGATCAACTACTATTTACTCATGGGATTAGATGAAGTCTTACTCAAATTAAAATCTTAAATCTCACTTCCAAATTATCATGAATGTATAATTCAACTTTCATCAAAATAGCTTGAATTTGATGCTTAATTGATCGCAAAATTATCCAAAAATACCCACACATAGTCTTCATGTTAAAATACCTTCCCAAATATACCTTACATGAATTAACCATATGAAAACCTATTCACTGCATACTCTACCTCACGGACCATGTACTGGACTTTTTAAAGAATATACACTGATTTATGAACCAATTCAATGATATTACATACTCCTCCACATATAAAGTTAAAAGGACCACATACTCTACCTTTGTAGACTATATACTGAACCATGCAGATGAAGGTTTCCTTCAATAACCTTTTAATAAACTCTTTAGATTTAACTTATTTTTTTATTGATACTTAATGAAAGGATAGGCTAGGTATTTATAATAAAATGCCTCCATTAAACTCATTAGTCACTGGATTTGGTTTTTAACCCTTTGATAAATACCCTACATGTACTCCCATACAGTATTTATAATCACCGGTTCCTTGACACTGCATGTTCCGCTCCACTCTGACATTGTGTATACCCTTTTGTTTACAACAGAATCCTCTACTTAGCCACATACTTTAATTTTTAGTCATTATACAAAACCACACCATCACCTCATACTCCAACCTCATTGTGTCCCAAAAAGTAACATATTACAGTTGTGTGGTTCTTTGATGAACCACATAAACCTGGAAAAGGCCACATACACGACTATGTGAGTTTTGAACTTGACTATGGGGGTCACATGATTGTCCATGTGGATTCCACATTTTATTCAAATCCTCCACAAATCATCTCCAAATCCTCTAGTTTTTATGGAAAAAAATATAAAAAATAATGGTAGAAAATTCCATTTGGAAACCTTCTTCAATTCCTATAGTAGGATTTAATTTTATATAAAAAATATTTCAGGGGATTTAGACTCCATTGATCAACCGAGAACTAGATTTTCAATAAATAAAAAACACTTAAAAACTCCATCCCATATCACCTTGGTTCCAATATTGTCCCACATTAGGTTTATTATCAATCTAAAGTGAAATTATAGTATTCACACATTCTCTAAATCTTTTAGATAATAATAGAAAAACTGATCCATCACTTTGAGTCTACATGAGAAAACACCAAGGTAGAAAATGAGAGTTTAAGAGAATATTGCATGCCTCAACATACAATGAACCCTCCCTTAAGATATTCTTGTCCACTAAATACAATTATTGGATAAAAATATATATTTACTCCTATGACACTCTATATATGAAATTTTCAAGTTTTTTTCTCTAAATATCAACTACATGTCTCCCCTTTGAATAAGAAACAAAATGATAAAGGGTCATATGTTCTATTTTGAGCCCAAATCACCCCATGGATCATATTTCATCCTCAATCCCAAAAAATTTAAACAATAGTTAAAAATAGCTAAATTCATATGGATAGGGTCCATTTACATGCCTCTTTAGCCTAAGGGAGGTGGCTGAACCTTGAGGTTCAATTAATTATTCTTAAACAGAACAATGGATAACTGTTTAGTCATGATATCTGGACCTTTTCCATTAGTTCCAATAGGCTCTAGTCCAACCATTACTTTCTTAACCACTTCCCTCATAAAGATATTTTGGGTTTTGATATGTTTGGTATAAGATTATTGTAAATTATTCTTACTGAGTTAGATTTCAAACTTTTCATCACATTAGATATTCATTGTCTTCTTCACTTATTTTTATTCTTCAACAAATGTTTAGTGAATACTTTTTTCAATAATTTTTATTTTTCTTCATTCGTACTTATTGAAGTTATTTACTATTTCATTCTCAATTATCCAACACATTTACTACTAATAAAGAATCCACCACCACTTGTATATTTTTTCCCAGAACAACCCCATCTCAATTTTCATAAGAAAATAAAGATATTTGATGATATATTCATACATAAAATAATTTCGAAAACTTATGTGTACCTACATATACCTCAAGATTCTATTAACCATTTTGAGGATCTAATTATTTATATTACTTTAGTGAAAAGCTATAGAACATGTTACAAAGACAATATCTGGTCATTTTTAGTAAAATAAAGAATGTTTCCAATTAGTATCTTATACAAGGTGGGATCCATAGTTTTCTCTTCCATGTGCTTCCCAAGTTTTAGTTCAACTATAATTGATGTTGATATGATTTGTTAATCAAACATTTTATAAATTTTTTGAACTCTCTTTTATAATTTCCCTAATTGATAATGGTATATTCCTTCTCTTGTGTCACTTATAGTCCAAGAATGTATGTGATTTCACCAAGGAAAGACAATTAAAATTCTAATTTTATGTGGTTAGTAAAATTCCATAGATTTATTCTTTCTTCCAAAAAATATTATATCATCTAAATACACAATAAATATAAATTGGTCTTCCTTATTTGTCTTTATATATAGATTTTGATTGATACTACCCCTTTTTAATGGAATCTTCTTTTAATATGAATCCAACTGAGTATTGTATACTAGTGGTGCCTTCTTTAGACATATAGACCATTTTTTCAATTTTTAATTTTTTTCATCATTTACAACTTAAAATACCAGTAGTTATTAAATATAAACTTCTTATTAAATAATTACATTTAAAATTCCATTTTAAAATAAATCTGGTAGACTTTGTGACTTCTTTAAATTACTATTGCGAAAATAGGCCGGATTAAATAAATATGTGTTATTAGATCAATTCTTTATTCAAGTTAAATACATTTAATTTGTGCATAACCTTTACAAACGAAGATTGAATTATTACTAATTTCATTACCATGATCATCAAATTTATTCTTTAAGATCTACTTTGTTCCAATCACATTATGATTTTATGGAATTTCAAAAAGTTCCCAAGTCTACTTTTTATTAATCTAATCAAATTATCCATTCAGGGGTTTTACCCATGATTCATATATTTCACATTTTTAAAATTATTATTTAGTAAAAACATTCACTTCAGATTAATAATCAGTGTCTTTATCATTTACAAAACTCTATATAACTTCTAGAGCATCATAAAATTCATTTTCTTCCTCTTCTTATTTACAAAAACATCAATGTTGTGACTTTGGGGTTCTTCACATATTTCTCCTCAATGAATTTAACATCGATACTTTTTAAATTTTTTCTTAGCCTATTTTTATGGAATTTGTAGGCCTTACACTATCAATTATCCTAGAAAAACTATTTCATAGGAATAATTTCCATACTTTTAATGGTTTTATTCTTTGTTTTTGATACATCACTTACTTATTAAGACACAAAAGTGTTTCAATAAATGATTATTTCAATACCACAACTCATGTGGGGTCATATATTCCACAGGGCCAAGAAATTCCTAATTATATGTGTACACTGAAACTTTTATTTCCACATTCCAATAATGGATACATATTTCACCTTTAATGAGTAAAGTTTTATACATATTTATCACTATATGATTTATTAATTATATGAATCCATTTTTTGTGTAGTTATCACAAGTAAAACTTCATGATTTTATCCATGTTTCTTGAGAAAGTTTACAAACTCAGTATAGGTATACTATGTTCCTTTATCATGCCATATTATCTTAATTGTATAACAAGTGTCAATTTTGACTTTTCCAAGATACCTCTGAATACATCCCATGACCTCTCTCTTTCTCTTCATAAACACAGTGCTTTCCATTCTGATATATTTATTAATGAAAAGAATGAAATGTCATTTGGTATATGTTAAAAATATATTAATTAGAACACATTTTCTTTGGAATAAATCAAGAAAATTATATTCCCACTTGTTATTCGTTTGAAAAGGATTTTGTACCCTTTTTTTCAACATATAAGAATCACATGTCTTTTCAGGGTCCCTAATCAGGTATGGTATATCCACAGTGTCTTTTATATTTGATAAGTTCTTTATATATTTTTGTACCTGTGACCTAAAATTCAATTATATATGTTATTTTATTTAGACACATAAAGGAGAAATGAATTTTTATAAGTGCTCACATAGTTTAGATTATTATTAGATCTATTTCCTCTCATAATAGAGTTTCCAACTCTTCCTTTGATCAAACACCCTATTTGGTTAAATGTATCCTTAGTAAATATTAAAAAATTTGACTCACACGTAGAAGGTTGCATCATAACCCATCCACAATGAGTACTTGGGTATTCTTTAGCTCATCACCTGTCAAATGTGTATTATCACACCCCTTCACCTCTAAGGCTCTATCATTTCTAGAAAAAATGGTTCCATCAACACTAACTATATCGTTTTTCAAGATATTTATAATTATTGTCATGTGTGATGAGCATCTACTAATAGGAATCTATGTGATTCTGTTCTTTATTACTTTGAGATAAATTTATGTCAAATTAAGCTTCTAAATCTTCTTCTATTAATTCCATGATATCATTCATTGGCTTGAGTTATATGATAGACTTTCATTTTTATATTCATCCCTATATGTAAAATCATATGCATATTCTTATTATAAAATAGAGTATCTATTATTTAATTCAATTTGGTTAGAAATAAATAAATCCATTCTTCTATGACTACCTTGGTGGTAAGCATTATCTATTATTACTATAATAAATAATTTTATATCCTAGTTAGATCATTGATTATAATACCCACTGAAAATATTTATTTAATGAGCTGAAGGATATGGAATAATTATCCATTTCTGACATCCATATTTTCCCCATTCAATTAATTTCTTTCATTTTCATAGTAATACATAGTGTGGCCAAGGTAGAAAACTAATTGAAACTTAATAAGATGAAATACAATATCTCTTTCATCTAATTGTTCCCATACTACATATATCATGTTGATTGATGAAAACTATTTAAGGATCGAGGATTATTTTTTCCCTTCTGTTTTCATTTGAGTAGTTTGACTATTTCTAAAATTTTTGGGTCTTAGGTTAGATTATATAATCAGAAATCATCTTCTTTACCTTATTTAGATTTTTTTCTTTTGTTGCTTTTTTATTTTTCTATATCATAAATGAATATACTTTTACATATAGAATTGTGTCTATTTTCATTTACAATATCATTGAATTATTTAGAGTCTCTCTTGACACTTTCTATAGATTCTATATCAATGATCCTACCTAACTGAATCTTCTTATGAGAATTATAAGATTTAATTATTGATGTATTTTTTGTTTTTAATGACATAACCACTTCTTCAAGGGACTCAACCTTGTTAGTTATTCCCTCATGACAAGAATTAATTTAATAAACAACATTAGACTATCATGTAATTTTATGTTTGATATTTATTATTTATTCTAATACCACAGGATTGGTAGAATTGTATTCTAATTATTTTTATACTTAATCAATAACTACTACACTTGATCAATATATTCAATGTATTATTTTAGAAATACATTATCTTTCTTTTCTTAATCATTTGATTATTGTGTTCTTCAAGGTATCCTTAAAGTTGTAATACAAGACCAAAAACACCTTTGGGTTCATTACCATTTTACTTTTAGGAATATTTCTTTTGAATATTATTCTTCAATGTATCTTCCATGTCTGATTTAGATTTAGTATCAACTACCACCAAATAGTATTCATTATAATTCTATTCTTTACTCACAAATATCATATTTTAAAATTTATTTTGAGATGAACTATATCAGCCCACGAAATACATGCCTTTATTTTACAACATATTCAAAAGGTATAAATTATATATCAAAAATATTAACACAATCAAAAGAATGGAAGGTTTAGTGTCTCTAAGGACTAGCACTATTGAAAACTTATTGTAAACCCCTTATGAACGTTTCTACAAAATTTATCCACACTAGAATCCATCCTACAATTATTATATGTTATAACCGTCTTCATAACATAAGGAAATGGAAGCATAAGGAAGGGGTGAGCACATATTCTCATTAAAGGTAATCATAAGTGATAATAATCAAATATCAAGAGTGAACATGATATGAGCATATGGGTATAATCGATATATATAATAATATCAATACCCAATAATGAATATGTCATAAATCATGGTATATGACTTGTTATAAAATAATACATTATTGAAAAGAGTGTAAAAATAGGAGTCAATAATCATGATCTATGATAGATTAACACAATCATTATTATAATCATAAAACAATGAAAAACATTTAATTTTTATAAAAAATAGTAGTATAGGAAACATTACTTTCACGAGACACATCATCAATGACCACACTTATGAGTAAATATAATGTACTCTTGAATTCTTATCTCATTATATATAAATATTAAACAAATGCATTAGAGGGATATATAGTACACCACCCATGATCATCCATACTTAGGTGTGCCACTTGAAATCAATCACATATTCAATCATAAAGTGCCCACAGAAACAAAATGAGCTCCATTGAACCTTCCAAAAAAAATAATTCACTTTTATAGCCTAAATAACCCAAGTAAGGATAATGAGTATCATTCAATACTTCATAGAGACCCCATAGAAATAAAATGGGTATTATATGGATTCACATTTGGGAATCATTAATAGTTGCATCAATAATCATAACATGATAAACCCATATATAATAAATGGGTATCTAATGACATGAAATGACTTTAGGGGTAAATTTCATTCAATGAAAAATACTAAAGCATACGGTATTTACATAGTACATATAAAGGGTACATGGTTAATTCAATAATTTCCCTAAATCAATTGATGTATGTCATATAATAGAACACCAAATGAATCAAAAATATATTATCTATAATGAAATAATGTTTTATAAATGTAATTATCTTTTCAAATTAATAAATTCATCATTAAGTAATGAATGTATAGAAAAACACATTCTTTACTTTGGTTATTTTGGACCGTTATAAGTTATATCATGTCAAATTTAAAATACCATTAAACATTATAACCTTTGGTAAAATAGTCATTGTACGGTGACCATTATGATTAGTATATATTAAGGGTTATGATAAAATCCATTAGACACTAATAGAATAAGTGATAGCCTCAACCAATAGAATCACACCCTATGAATCCCATCTATTAAATATTTTAATGGGGATGGAATCACTAGTATTTTAGCTTCACTAATCCCAAAATAAATTTGAAAATTGAGGCATGAATGAAACCATTTATAGGATATGTTCATGTTTATAAAAATCATGACCCAAACCATGTTTTCCTAACTACCCAAAAAAATCCCCAACATTGCAAACCTTACCTTTAGGGAATATTCTAGCTTAATAAGGGTTTATCTATTTTAGCCTAAAAAAATAAATTTGTATATTTATATTATTAATAAATTTTTTATTATATTTTTAATTTTTATTATAACTTTATAAAGTACTATATAATGAGTTTAAAAAAAGTATAATTTTAATGATGTAATAAAAATTTTATTTTTGGTAAATAATGATTTCAGTGAAGACATTATTTCTGATGAATTCAAGAATATTTGAAATAAATTTCACTTTAATAACATTTTATTATTAAATAATATTTATTTAAATATAAATGATAATATAATTTTATGAATAAAAATATTTTTTTTGTAAGGGGCATAAACTATTATCATTGTAAAAACATGTATTTTCATTAAATAGGGAATTTTAATTTAAAAGCGTAAATTTAAATATTTAAGGAATAATTTTGATTAAATGATTATTATTTTTAAAATCATCATGTAAAAATTATCCAATAGTGAATTTTTTAAAATTTTATGAGCCAACCAAATTTTAGGTAAAAATTAAATATAGTATAAATATACGGTATGTATTATGACATCCTAAAAGATAAAAATTGATGTAATAAATTATATAATGAGTGTCCATGAGGAAATTTATTTTTCTCATTTAAAATAATGTTTTTTAACTTTATTTATGTAATTTTATAAACCCTTAATGGATCCCTCAAAACCTATATTTTATTTTGAGGTTTGAAAATTAATTCTTTATGAACACGAATTACCTCCAAATCACAAAGGGTATTAATTTAAGTAGTTTTGTTATTAGAATTATATACTACTTAAAAACACTCATATTTGAAAAAATATATGGGAAAAACCATGGGAATGTTTTAGGTTTTGATTATTTTATTATATAGATTCCAAAACCTATATTTAGAATTAAAAAATAATTCACCTATTTGTTAACATAAAAACCCACTCAACCTCCCATTAATCTTCACTAAAAACCCTTATATCATGAATTTACTATGAATTTACCTCTATAGATCCATCCAAATGTGCCACCAATATCTAAATAGGCTCCTCCATGGCTTTTAGAAGCACCCTCTCAAGGTAAGGGATCTTATCCTTCTTCACTTTATTCAAGCACAGTGTTTATATAATTCCTTTTGATTTCCTACTGTTCATGTTGAGATATATTTTTACACATCCCTATTATTGTATTTTAGATAACCAATGTTGTTATAAAAACATTTATCTCTCATTGAACCCTTCCATGAATATTTATGTACCCCCATTTTGATTCTGAAATGATACTTCAATTTTCCATGCTAAACATTTGTGTAGTGAATACCCATCACCATTTCCGCTCAATGGAATTCACCTAGATGTACCTACCCTTAATTTATTGAGGAATTACATGTATTTAATCCCCACAATTCTTAATCATGTTAATAAAAGTGGTAAAACACATTGTTTTGTTATATAACCTATGTGGAACACTTATGTATATACCTGATATTAATATAACGGGTGGGATAAAAATTAAATATCCATTTAATACACTGGGTAATATATTTATCTCATATTATTCCATGTATGGTGTATAATAGGTTATCTTAAGAACATTATGCTATGATTTCTTTGCAGTTATCCTTGATGTATGCTTATAATGTCATCTTTTGTGTTTTTTCTAAATTATTATGTTTCCTTCATGATATCATCGTATATATTTCTTTGAACCTATAGTTTTTGATCCCCTCTATATTATGTTATCTTGAAATGAATCTTGAATCACATGTACTAATTTACCTTATGCTATGATTTCATTATTCCCTTACTGGGTTTTATAGCTTACCCCTTTCTTATGTACGTCCCAAGGTTTTCTCGTGCAATTTTAGAATATACAAGGATTATAAGGGCTTGTTTCGGTGTTTTTAGATAATGATGTTATATCCATGTTTTAAGTTATTAGGATATGTACATAATTTTCTAGAGACACTAAGCCTCATGATCTTCTGGGATGGTATTTTCTCTATATTTGTATAATAAATCATGAATTTTGGTGTAATTGATAAATTAGACTTCATAGTTGGCATTAGAGAAATGTTTAGTTATTTTTGGGTATTATGATTATAAAACCTTAGTGAAGGCCTTAGTATTAAGACTAAACATATGAAAATATCCCTAAATTCTGTTAAAATATGTAGTAAGTGGTTTCCATGAAACTACATCCCTCTCTAGATATGACAAGGGGATGTGGATTGGCCACAAATCACTACGGGAAAAACAGCCTTTTGTGACTGGCTATTTGCGACGTGATTAATTCCCATCACAAATAGTCCATCCCAGAGATTATTTGTGACGGGCAGAATCATTCGTCACAAATAATTGGTTATTGCGACACGATTTTGGGTCCCGTCGCAAAAAGTTAGGCGTAGTTTGTGCGCCAAACCGCAGGCAGGTTATTTGCAATGGGGGAATCCACTTGTCACAAATAGTGCGTCAGTCGGAGGGTATTTGCGACGAGACCCGTCGTAAATACCTGGTGGTAGTAAATAGGTTATTGCGACAGGATGTTGTCCCGTCGCAAAAAGTGTGTTGGCAGGTAGCTTTTGTGACGGGTCCCGTCACAAATACTCTTTTAACTGACGACTATAATTAATGCGGGGGAATGTTTTTGCGATGGGTCTCATCACAAAAGGTACTATCTGTGACGATCTACATGTCGCAAATAGTCTTTTCGCAACTAATCCAACCTATATATACCCCCATTAGTTTTTTCAATTCCTCCTCTCAATTCTCACTTCATATCTCTCTCTGAACTCTATTTTTAGAGTGAAAATTTGTGTGAGTTAGTATTTTTTTCACGAAGAAGTTGTGAAGTCGTCTACATCAACAAGAGATCAAGTTTAAAGGTATTTATATTTTATTTAATTTAGTATTTATTTCATTTTTATGTTAATTTTATTTATTTTTGATTAGTTGCAATTAAATTATATTTAAATTGTTTTGTTATCGGTATTTATTTGTAATAATAATTTGAAATTATTTGTACTAATTTTTAATAATTAGCAATCAATAGGAATAATTAGTAATAAATAAGAATAATTAGTAATAAATAGGAATAAATAACAATAATTAGTAATAAATAAGAATAATTAGTAATGAGTACTAATAATTAATAACAAATAAGAATAATCAGCAATAAATAGCAATAAATAGGAATAATTAGTAATAAATTGGAATAATTAGTAATAAATATGAATAATTAGTAATAAATATGAATAATTAGTAATATATAGAATAAATTGAAATAAATAGTAATATATAGGAATAATTATTTATAAATAGGAATAATTAGTAACAAATAGGAATAATTAGGAATAATTAAAAATAATTAAGAATAAATAGTAATAATTAGTAATAATTAGTAATAATTAGTAATAAATAGTAATAATTAGTAATAATTAGTAATAAATAGTAATAAATAGTAATAATTAGTAATAATTAGTGATAATTAGTACTAATTAGTGATAATTAGTGATGATTAGTGATAATTAGAAATAATTACTGATAATTAGTAATAATTATAAATAATTAGTAATAATTAGTAATAAATAGTAATAATTTGTAATAATTATTAATAATTAGGAATAATTAGGAATAATTAGGAATAATTAGGAATAAATTGGAATAAATAAGAATAATTAGAAATAATTAGGTATAATTGGGAATAATTAGTAATAATTAGGAATAATTAGGAATAATTTGTAAAAATTAGTAATAATTTGGAATAATTAGTAATAATTTGGAATAATTTTTAATAATTAGTAATAATTAGTTATAATTAGTAATAATTAGGAATAATTAGGAATAATTAGGTATAATTTTTAATAATTAGGAATAATTAGTAATGAATAAAAATGAATAGAAATAATTAGTAATAAATATGAATAACAATAATAAATAGGAATAAATAGTAATAATTAAGAATAAATATGAATAAATAGGAATAAATAGTAATAATTAGGAATAAATAGTAATAATTAGGAATAATTACTAACAATTCAGAATAATTAGTAATAAATAGAAATAAATAATAATAAATAGTAATAAATAGTAATAAATAGTAATAAATAGTTATAATTAGTAAAAAATAGTAATAAATATGGATAATTAGTAATAATCAGCAATAAATAGAAATAATTAGAAACAATTAAAAATAATTATGAATAAATACGAATAAATAGCAATAATTAGGAATAAATAGAAATAAATAGCAATTATTAGGAATAAATAGTAATAATTGGGAATAAATAGGAATAAATAGGAATAAATATGAGTAAATATGAATAAATATGAATAAATATGAATAAATAAGAATAAATAATAATAAATTGGAATAAATAAAAATAATTATGAAATAATAGGAATAAATAGAAATAAATTGGAAAAAATAGCAATAATTAGGAATAAATATGAATAAATAAGAATAATTACGAATAAATAGGAAAAAATAGTATTAAATAGTTATAATTATGAATAAATAGAAATAATTAGGAATAATTAGTAATAATTAAGATTAATAATAATTGGGAATAATAAGGAATAATTAAGAATAATTAAGAATAATTAAGAATAATTAAGAATAATTAGGAATAATTAGGAATAATTATAAATAATTAGGAATAATTGGGAATAATATCAATTGTAATAAATTTTAATAACTTGTAATAACGTGGCACAATTTCTAGTGGATTGACGACACTCCTCTATCTCGATGATTCTTATTCTTTTAACTTTCTCAGACTCAAAACATTATGAAAATTATGTTTCTACGTATGCATATCCAATCTTGTATGCCCAAGTTTGAATATGCATTCATAGGACCACATTTTGTATAATGTTTTCAGGATGTGATAGTTTCATGAAATGATTCATCGACGAAAAGAGGGCTCTTTTGTCTAACGTCTCATTTACTTGCATCTTTCTCACACAGAATTCACAATGAAGAATCTTCTTGGAAGTATGCTTATATATTCTCATATGCACGAGAATGAATATGAATACCTTTTAGTAGATTCTTCATTGTGATTTTAGTGAGTGAAATTTTCATGTAAATTAGTTATCATACAAAATAGTAGCTTCCAATACACTAGAAATTGTGTCGCACAAAATTAATGGTAAATATTATAAAGTGATTGTAATTATTTATCTTCTTTTTTCAGATAGTGTTTTTATAATTTCAAATTATTCAAAAGAATTGAAGATTCTATATTTTGTAGAAAAATATGGAACAAGGACATCAACATCAGTCATTATTAGATGATCACACTTAGATAAATCAACACATAAATCCAAAACAGTTCTATTTTAAACCCTGTATATATTGAGGGTGTTGAATCTTTCTTATCATTTGCATCATCAAAACTAGAATATGTTTCATAGGGCAGAATTAAGTGTCCTTGTAAAAAATGTTCTTTGAGAACGTTTGACACATTTGACAAGGTTGGGGGACATCTATTACAGTTTGTTTTTCAACCAAATTATGTTTTTTGGTTTCAACACGGTGAATGTTGTTCCAAATAAGATACTAATAACATGATTCCAGATCCATCACGGTTTCAAAATTTGGTACATGATGTTGCAGGTCTATTTGTTCAACAAACTGAAACTCAGGATGATATTGATTTAACTCCTTAGTTGGCACCATCTGAATTTTATGAGTTGTTGAGGTCTGTTGAGGATGCATTATATTCTGGTTGCAAGATAAGAAAATTAGAAGCAGTTGCAAAATTTATGGCTATTAAATCAGATAATGCAATGTCAAACAACTGTTTTGATCTGATATTTTCTTTGTTTAAAACACTTTTACCTAAAAGAAATGTGTTTCCTGTAAATTACTATGAGAGAAAGAAGTTGGTTTGTAATATGGGCCTCAATTATCAGAAGATTCATGCATGTGAAAATGATTGCATCTTATATTCTGGTGAAAATGAGTCATTGGATAGTTTTCCCACATGTGGGAAATCAAGGTATAAAAAAGCTTAACCAGGGAAGTATAGATCGATTCCTATAAAAAAGTTGAGATATTTCCCCCTTACACCCAGACTGCAACGTTTATTATGTCTCAGAACACAGTGTCAATGATGTCATGGAACAAAACCAATATTTCAACCGATAAAAACATGAAGCATCCATCTGTTGGTGATTCATGGAAACATTTTGACCACTTGAATCAATATTTTTCTTTAGAATCCCGAAATGTGCAATTGGGTCTTTCTACTAACAGGTTCTATCTATTTAGTTCTTGTGGTAGTCATTATTAATGTTGGCATGTCATTATAACTTTCTACAATTTACTTCTATGGATATTAATGAAAGAGACCTGTATCTTTTTGACCTTATTAATCTCAGGACATCCGAAAAAGAATATTGATGTTTATTTGAAACCATTGATTCATGAGTTAAATATATTTTGGAGTATTGGTGTTAGTACATATAATACTGCTGTGAAACATAATTTCATATTAAAAGCTGTATTGATGTGAATGATTAGTGACTTTAAAGTATATGGAATGTTATCTGGCGAGAGTATACATGGTCTGAAATCATGTTCTTACAGTATGAAAGAAAACAAAGACTTTATGCTCATCAATGAAAATATCATTACTATTTTGACTTTCATCAAAGATTTCTTCCAACCGATCATCCTTTTTAGAGGAAAAAATATCATTTCAGAAAAGGCACAACTGAAAGGGACGAACATCCAAAAATGATCTCAGGTACAGAGTTAAAATCAGTTTTCTTTTCATTACCTCCCATCACATTTTGTCCAACAGTAAACCAACATAAAATTAATGTCTTTGGAAAAGAACATAATTTGATAAAATGGAGAATTTTTTGGGATCTTCCATATTGGTTTTATTTGTTGGTCCACCACTTGTTGGATGTCATGCATATTGAGAAGAACTGTTTTGATAATTTATTTCATATAATTTTGGATACACCAGGTAAGACCAAAGATACTGTAAAAGCACAGCTAGATATTGACCAAATTTATAGGTGACTAGAACATGAGATATATGAAAATGTCAGATCACAAGGGTTAATGAAGACAGAAGCATCTTATACACTGCCCAAACAGAGTCACTTATTATTATCTTAGTGGATTTTATATTTGAGACTTCTAGATTGATATGCTTCCAATTTGGGAAGATGTGTTAAAAATGGTCATATTACTAGATTAAAAAGTAATTATTTTCATGTTGTAATGGAAATAATTATGCCAATTGGATTTAGAGGTTTGTTGAATTCTATGATTTGGGATTTGGTAATAGACATATTATATTTTTTGAGACATTTGTGCAGTAACAATAGATTACGATGCGCAAAGAAAACTGGAAGAATATATTGATGTAATTATATGTAAACTGGAAAAAATATTTCCACCAGATTTCTTTGACTCAATGTAACATCTGATATTACATTTTCCACAAGAGGATAAGTGTGGAGGTATAATACAGTTTCTATGGATGTACCCATTTGTCAGATGCATGCAGAAATTACAGAAAAAAGTACATAACAAAGCATCAATTGAAGGCTCAATTGCTGAAGCTTATTTGTAAGAGAAAATTTCTTTTTTCTGCTCTCATTATTTTGAATATGAATATCCCTCAAAACACAACTGCATGGGATAGAATGAGGGAAATTTTAATGAATAAATGGACAATAAATTATCAGTTTTTAATCATCCAAATCTTGGATTTGGTGGAGTTCATGAACGATGGATTTCAGACGATGAACATCACAGAGATCATGGAGATATTCTGCTCAACTATGAAGAAATGACATCATTTGTATTGTGAGTGCTTCAATCACTTATTCTATAATTTATGTTACAATATTTAAACTTATTTTATTTTTAGGTTATATGATAAACATATCAAGAAACAAATCCACAAATTATAGCAGCTGCTCTTGAAGAATGCAGACAAAAAAAATTCTTAATGGTTTCAAAAACTGGCAACACAAATTATTGATGGTTTATAATCAATTCAGCTTTCTATTTATTATATTGATAATTGTTTAAAAAAAATTTAGGTGTCTCAACATGATGATAAAATTGATAATCGACTGTGTATATTGAGTAACCCACCATCCAAAATGGTTAAATCTTGTAATGCACATGTGGTGAATGGTTTTCAATTTCATACACATGCATATTGGGAGGCCAAAAAACAATGAACAATGGAGTTTGTTTGAGAGGATCACATTATAGAGAAACTGAAGTTGACTTTTAAAACATTCTGGATGAAATTATTGAGCTATGTTATCTAGGATAGAATTACATAATGATGTTTAAATGTTGGTGGTTGGATACTGAGAGAGGCATGCATGTTCATCTGAATCGTGGAATTTATGATATTAAATATAGAAGTAGTCTTGCAGTAAATGAAAAAATTTTACTGGCTCAAAAGGCCCATCAAATTTATTATAAAAAGTACTATGCTACATCAATATACCTGAGTGATTGGTGGAGCATAATAAAAATGAAATCTTGAGAAAATCAGTTTACTCAAACTATATCTGGTCCAATGAAATGGAAGGAATAGAAATTCTTCATGAGACTACTCAAAATATATCTTTTTCAAAAAGAGACATAAATATCAATGATGACACCCCACAATTAAGGGTCTATGGTGATAAAGATTCTAATGATGTTACAAATGAATTTGAAATGACAAGAGATGATGAAACTGATATTCATATGGATATTGATGATACCGAGGAGGAATATGAATACATTCACATCATTTGATATAAAGATGACGATGAAGGTGAACATTGATATAATTAAATTATATTTATAATCATAACTAATATATATCCATATATAATAGTTATTTTCAACTATCTACTAACAACAATCATTTTGTGTTTCAGATGGACCCTATTCTATTTTGTGATTTACAGGAGGCTGAGGTACCTTTAGATGATGGGGATTTGGGATCATCTGACCCTCATCCTACTGGCAGTTTAGGGGATACCTGGATGGGGCATGGTTTTGTGTGACTGATGATTCCTGACCCAATCCCCAAGAGACGTCCACGGATTGGCTTTGATCCATGCACACGAAGGTATGGTAACCTGTATATTTTAGTTATGTTTCATTAATTTATTTATATATATACTATTTTTTTGATTATTTATTATTTTTTCACAGTTTTGCACATGTAGCTGTTGGATAGGGGAGTGAAATCTTGCACAAATACTTTCCTCATCCATGGATCACATGGGAATAGATTCTCATTGATGTGCAGCTAGGAATATTCAATCATTGGCAGGTATATAAATAAATAATATTTATTTTTAAATTTTTTTCATTAATAACATGATATTATAAATTATTTTTAGGGTTTATGGTATCCCATTGATGATAGAATGTGTGGGGGTATCCACGTGGCAGGTGAGGCATCTATCCGTGACCATTTCCGTCAATTTTTGCACAATTTGAGAAGGAAAACCATTAAGAAAGAAGGAGTGACAGATTTTGGATGAGTCGTGTAGAGCCCACCGACCAGAGTACGTTTCATCTCACGTTTGGGATGGATTATGTTTACACTGGTTGTGTGGTGGATTTTAGAGGAGGTATTTAGTGGGTAGGTAGAACTGGGGGAGACAGGACGTGATGCATCATGCTGGCAACCGTACATTCAGTACACATAGAGAGCATCTAGTAAGCATCTTTTTAAATTATTTTATATAACTTTAAATATAAATAGTTTACTTTATATTTTTATAAGCAATCGAGCATCCTGATGTTATGGAGTATGACATTTATCAGTGGATGTATAGTGATTCAGCCACTAAAGAGATTAGAGGTGATCACCAATGTTAGATTGTGATTAGAATTATTTTTTTCAGTTTAGAAATTAACTGCATATAATATTTTCAAAATTTTAATTTCAAATTGGAATTGAAGGAGTCATATGATGCTGTGAACTCTCAGACACAGGCTGGGAGTCATGATGAGGCGACTGATCAGACCAGTGCCCACCATTTTGATGAGGCGGCATGGATGCAGGTGACTGAGTATAGCTTTGAGAAGGGCCGAGTAGTTGGTATAAGCTATTATGTGAATCCTGGTACTTATTATGGTACTAATATGATTTTAGCATCCATCTCCAGAGGAGATCTTGGAGAGGAATCATCTTCTACCTCACAGTATCAGGAGCAGTTACGAACTTAGGCTGAGCTTATAGAGAGTTTATAGAAGCAGCATGAAGAGATGCATTAGCAAAAGCAGCAGCAGCGACATCACGATGAGAAGATGCGTCGATGGTAACAATAGCACCATGATCAGATGGAGTACATGCATCATCTGACTCGTAGTTTAGGGATGGAGTTTAATCCACCATCTTCTACAGCTCCTCCACCTCCTCCAGAAGATGACCCGCTCAATGATTGTTTTTATATTAAAAACATTTGAATTCAAGATTTATTTTAATATGAACTATTTCCAGTTTCTATCTTTTAAATTTGTGCAAATATTGACAAATTATTTTTTAATATTTTATTGTTTTTTATTACTATTATATTTTATTAGTGTTCGTTTATTTTGATACTCGTAATAATAATATTTTATGATTTTTTATATTTTTTTGCGAATATTGATAATTTTAATATATTTTTATTATTTTAATAATATTAATATTATTTTTTCATTAATCATAATTTTATGAAATATATTTTTTCATATTATTTTTTAATGTTTTTTATTTTACTAATAATAATACTAATAATAATAATATTTTATGAATTTTTTATATTTTTTTGAGAATATTGAGAATTTTAATATTTTTTATTTTTTTATTATTTTAATAATATTAATATTATATTTTCATTAATTATAATTTTATTAAATATATATTTTTTACTTTGGTTATTATTTGAGATGGGACCTGTTGTGATGGGATCCCGTTGCAAATAATTTAAATATATATTTTTAAATACTATTTGCGATGAACTAAGGGACCGTCACAAAAATTTTATTTATATATAATGTATATAATCATAAAATTATTTGCGATGGTGATCTTCCACGTCACAAATACCATTTTTTGTGATGGGCGCATCACAAAAAATGGTATTTGCGACGCTGTTTTCTACAACGAGCTATTTGCGACGGGACCCCATCGCTAAAACTTATTTACGGCGGGATCCTGTCGCAAATAGTATAAATTCCAATAGTGGCTGTACTTAAGAGTAATAACCCCCAAAAGGGCACATTACGTTTTGAATCAATAGTTACATGGTGCATAACAATAAAGCTTTATTTTATACTTGGTTTGATACTCCTAAGGGATAATCTTTGGAAAATTCATAATCTCATTATGAACTATTATAGAGGGAACAAAAATGACCATAATATTTCATGTTAGGAAATATATCATGGATAACTTATATTGGAACCTTGTAATTAATAGTTCAAGGAATATATATTATTTATGAGTTACCCCTTCAATATTTATAGTTCCCTTTTTATTTGTTTAGAGTTTTTAAAATTATCATCCCTAATTTCATATTTATTTTATTCAATGAATTGTAATAAGAGGAATCGAGTGAACAACCAATATGAGGGAAAATGTGATGACTTCCCAAATGAGATTCATAACCCAATGGAAGAAATACTTGGGGACTTAAGGGATATACATTCTAAATTAACTCTAGTTATAAATAAAAAAAAGATTCAAGGGGAGAACCTAAATCCTACAAATAAAGATCAGGTCCTAATTGAGAAATTTATGTGACAAAAACCTCTAAATTTATGTGCATATTTTGATCCTCTAATCATGGAACAATGGATCAACTCTATTAAGAAGATATTATCTATACTTCTATAATTTGAGAAAGAGAAGGTTTATCTATTTTTTTATTATATGGAGGGAGAAGTCTATTAATGGGGGATGTTGATGAAAAAGTTAAATCTGAAGGAGGCAGTCAAAGTGATGGAGTGGGAATAATTCCATAAAAAAATTCAATAAATATTTTCCTCACACTCTTAAACTAAAAATAGACAGGTATTTCCATATCCAAAAATAAATGATTGTCAAAGCCCTATAGTTGTATGAGGTGAGAATTAAAATACACACACAATACTCATTTTATATTTTTTTATCCCATGATATTAATATTGATCACAACTTTGGTAGCATAAAGATGTGTCTAAAAAAGATTTTGTGATTTAAGACTTTGATAGCTATATGTAAATTTTGTGGTGTTCCCTCAAAGTTGAAAAGGATATCAGTAAATCTTAAGGGTCTCATGAGTTTGTAGATTGGAAATTGAGAATGTATTTTAATTTTGGTAGTTCAATGGATAAATATCAAGGGGAAATATGTCTTACATCCAACTATTCCTCCTCGAAGGTGGCATTTGTACGAGCGATGTGGATATGGTACGACGAGGATCATCACCTTTACCTTTTTTCATAAGGATATTCTCTCTTCAAATTTACCATTTCTTTGTTTCGACCTGTTCAAAATCGTTATCCTTTAAATAAGGTTGAATTATCCCTATGGGGAACTGTTGGTCCTAGCGGGTGATTACATTGGGGTAAAGCACTCATGAAATCCATCTTTATCGAATGTAACTTCATCCGATAGTCTCCAACAGGTTTATTTGTGGATCCATGAATTCCCAACGACCCTGGTATCCATGATTCATGGACCTGCTTTCCAAAGGAAGGCGCTTATTGGCTGACGATTTGGCCAACAACACTTGATGACTCCATTGGTTGAGAGGATGAGAGGTCAGGCTCACCACACCCTTTTAGGGGAAGATTGTTGCCTGTTCAGGGACTCTATTATAGATTTAAGGCGTGTTCATATGTTCATGAATCCCTGGTTCATTCCTGAAGTGTGTGTTTACAGGCTACCCTTGGTTTTCAAGATCATTGTGAGCATTCATATGTTTGATGCCACAAAGGTGATAATGACATAGCTATATTAAAAGGTGATCTGAAGCTTATCTTCATCCATGTGGGATAGAAGGTGACTTGATGTTGGGATCAATCCCATAAAGAGGGCTTCCTATGTATTCTTAGGAAAGGAATCATAACCCACATAGTTCAGATTGTGTGGGGATTATGCATGGAAGCTGCCCATTTGACACACATGATTGGGTGGAACCTATTGGATGTGCACCCTTTTTGTGCTCGGGCCTTCTTATAGGCATCCTACGTATCCTAAATTGATTAGGAATCAGAGTTCTCGTAGTTCAGATTGTGTGGGGTTTACATGTGGAAGATTCCCATTTTATGAACATGGTTGGGTGGAGCCTTTTGGGATGGGACCCCTTTTTTTGAGCTCGTGCCTTCTGATAGGTGTCCTACATATTCTGATTCGATCAGTAATCAGAGTTCTCATAGTTCATATCATGTGTTTATGTTTTAATCATCACATCTCTATTATACCATGTGATTCATTCTCGGTGTGATAAACAAGAGGATGTGAAAGATTCAACAACACACATGCCCCCTCCCCTGTTGGTGGGGGAGGGAGAGCCCACGGTGGAAGTGGCTAGGGTGACCATGGGCAAGGGTGCGGAGTTATGAACCTTTCAACATGAAATGACATTGAAGGTCACGTGGCCCTTCCTTAGAAGATTGGGGGCCTACCTTAGTGGGAGAGCCTTAGAGAATGTTCTCGGAGGGGTGGGGGGAGTTTTTTCCTCACCAAAGGTTGGGAGAAAACATAACCCCTTCGACTAATCGTTATTCCTCATTAAATGAAAAAACAAGTGATCTCCCATAATCCTAAGAACTGAGAGGTTCACATCGGCATCCCAAGGTTGGACTCTGGGTTACCATGGGAATGTAGCGTTACAGGCATTCCCGAATCTCTCACCTTTTTTGGGGGGCCTTCATGACTCCTCTTAATATGGGTAGGTATACTCAATGGGGAGTGATGATATGCCCGATGACCTGATCATACGGGTCCGGTGGCTTTGGAAGAGGCTTTGGCCTGGCACCATAGAACTGGTTAGTGGAGGGATTACAGAGGATTGGATGGTAATGGAGTGGTGAGGTTGGAACTAGAGGGAACAATACAAGAAAAAACATCATTCTATATACTGGTTTCTAATACGGGATGGGGAAGGCTCTACGTACCGTTGTGGTACACAGGCAGAAGGGCCATCTACGTACTGGTGTGGTGCGTGGGCATCGGTATCACCAACCGCATAACAATGTGGTACGTAGATCACCATGCTTCTTTGGGTTTACTACAAAAATTTGACTTTTAACAACCGAAAATTAGTGACACATAATATATTTTTTTGGAAAAAATGATTAATTCCAACAGATATTGAGTCTTGTCAGTATTAATTTTAACTACCAACAATTGTTTTTACTGATAGGTATATCTGTTGGTATAAACTATCCAATACCAACATATCATTTACCAACAATTAAATCTATTATTTTTTCTTATTAATACCAATATTTTTCTACTAACACATGAATATTTTATTAATACCCACTATTACCAGCAAATATTTTACTGTTAGAAGGTTTGTTCAATTAAATTGTTTTCAAAAAAATGTTTACAAATAATTGAATATATATATATATATGTATACAAAAAAATCATTTTTTAATAAAAATACATATTTATTTATCTAATTTAAGTAATTTTTAAATGAAACACATTTTTTGAAATGAGTACGTACATACATACATAAATGCATGCATGCATGCACAAACACGAATACATTTTTTGTGTGTATCTATTAACAAGTTACCAAAGTTTTTTGAAACTCCCACCTGATTAACATTCAACTCACTAATGATAGAAAAAATGAAGGATTGAAGTGTTCAGGGACCTATTATAATTATATTTTTATTATTATACTTCATCTTATAAAAAACACCAATGGAGATAATTTCAATTCCATTCTAAATAATTTTTTTAAAAACATTTATAGAAATATGGGAAAAATAAATAACATTCCATTTTAAAATATTAGCATTTAGAATGAATTTAAAATATATTTTTAATAATAATAACAATAACAATAATATGTAAAAACATAAAATATGGGATTAACCCTAATTGTTTGATTGAACACCCTCCTCCACCACCTCTATGCGTTCCGCCTCCCCACCACCGCCTCCCCGCGTTCAGCCTCCCCCGCCATAGCCTCCTCATGTTCTGCCTCCCTTGCCAATGCCTCCTGGTGTTCTGCCTCCCCGCATTCCACCTCCCGGTGTTCTGCCTCCCCTGGAACCACCTCCCTATATTTCGCCCCCCTATCACCGCCACCCACTATTCCGACTCCCCGGGTTCCACCCCCCTATACTCCACCTCCCCTGCAAGTGAAGCATTGGATTTTTAGGTGTTAAATTTATACATTTTTCAGTACTATGACGGTTTGGATCCTGAGGTAATTTTGATCATTAATTAACACATGTATTACAAATATGGCACTCCACTGTGGGTTTTCTTCAATTTGATGCTTGATTTAACGATGCGTTGGAGGGAAATTTTAACTCTCAAATGGAGTTTCACATCGTTTTAGTGATTCCATGGAGATGGTATTACATGTATATCCACACTTTTAAGAAGTTTCTATGATGTACAAGGATTTATAATGGTTGAAATTCTTGATATGAGCCAACGTAATTTTTTTCCTAATCAGGTTAGTAATTAAAAGTGACGTAGGATTTCAGTCACAAATATTATTTTTCCTTTGTTCTTGCTTTGATGATTATCATGCTGCATTAAATGTACTAAAATTACCTTAGTTGATGATCATTAGGTCTCATATTTTAATACCCAATCACCAATTTTTGAATTTGATTCACTTTTACACCTGAAATGTGATCAAATTTTGTTTCCATCTTTGTATTTGGTGGTTTCTATGGTCCATTAATTATTGTTTTGTTTTCATTTGATGTTAAAGTTTTACTATGTATTTCTTAATGCTAGGAGAGGCAGCTCCTTGAAGCTATTTTGTATGAATTGAATGTCTGAAGCTGCTCTGTGTACTGGAATTACCTTAGTTGATGTTCGTTCAGTCTCAACTTTTAATACCTGATCACCAATTTTTTAATTTGATTCACTTTTATTCCTTAAATGTCATCAAATTTTGTTTCCATCTTTTCATTTGGTGGTTTCTAGGGTCCATTTATTAATGTTTTTTTTTCATTTGATGTTAATGTTTTTTATGTATTTCTTAATGTTAGGAGAGGCTTCTCTTTGAAGCTGATTTGTATGAATTTAATGTCTGAAGCTTCTCTATGTACTACATTATTTAAAAGCACTTGATATGAACAATTATTTTTTATGCTCTGTTCTTGTTTTCATGATTATCTAGATGTGGTGAACCTGATGTATTATTTTGTTAGTTTCTCTTTTCCGTGAATGATGATTCAATCCGTGTTTCTAAGTTTCTTTTATCACCTTTCCCTTTTATTATTAAATCAGAATTCTCAATTGCACCCAGGTGCTGAGGTTTTTGAAATAGAATTGATT
Organism: Viscum album; assembly: GCA_963277665.1. Classification (NCBI taxonomy): domain Eukaryota; kingdom Viridiplantae; phylum Streptophyta; class Magnoliopsida; order Santalales; family Viscaceae; genus Viscum; species Viscum album. Next base: position 876,920,204 of record OY728148.1, on the reverse strand, counting down.
TACATTTGATGATATGTTTTACACCTAAAATTTTTTACGTTGAAAATAAGGACCGAACCCAATAGGGGTGGGGTGGGGGGCTGTGCAGGCATATTCAGAGGTTGAATTACAGCAATGAGGTCCAATCAGTGAGTTTCATATGCTAGCGTAGAGGTGGAATGGCGTACCGTTTTTGAGATTGGGCGGGGTCTACTGATCCTTGTTGGTGTTCATGACTCCGACACTGACTCTGATTCACGATACATATGTGGTCAGGTCTTGAACATGATATTGTTTTTGAACGAGGCATTGGACAAAGGATTTGATCATAGCATCATGCAGAAAGACTATGAAGTTCTACTTGATGGCATATTTGGAGAAAAAATGAAGGTAAGGATACCTATTTATCGGTTCTTCAACTCTGCATGGAGCTAGTATGTGGGATTCATCAAAATCCTAATGGTAGTGGGAATAACAGATAGCCTCCAAATCTTCTGATTCCTTCAAATTAATTCCACCTATTTTTATATCTTATTATTTTAACCACTAGTAGTTGTATTCATATTTTTCCTACATTATTTCCCTGCATTTTTCATGGACCTACCTTAGACTGAAATCATACCTTCCTATATTGATCGTCAATAAGGACCAAACCTGTGTCGTGAAGTGCAAGTAACTTTTTTGTGACTTCAATGGAAACTCATCTCTCTAACTTTGTTTATGTGTGTCCAGTTTTAATGAGAGGTCTATACTCACAAAGGATTAGTTTGGAGAAGGAAAAATTTATAATGACATCATACCTTGAGTTTTAACTATTCTCCTCACATGGATGACTAGTGTAGAGATTGATGAATTCATATAATTTGTTTCTATCATCAGATATTCCTCTTTGGTGCCATGAGTTAGAGTTAAATAACCGCACTATATATATATTTTTGAATGGGCTGAAAGTGTGGTCATACAGTCCCTTATTGTAAAATTATGTATATTCATAAACAAATATTTTTTAATATTTAATTTAATTTTAAATATATATATTAAAAGACTGCCCTATTGGTGTGCCTGTGTAGGTTTTGTGGTGGGTTTTTGAATGTCTGTCTGGTGTTCTAGGTGATGAAGACTGCTAGAATTCAGGTGCACATTGCCTTAGTCGCACACATACTGATTAATGACTCTACAACTATTACGCACGCAAACATATGTAATAGTAGTAGTCACACACAGACTTCTATGTAATAGAAGTAGTCACACAGACTGTAGTACATAATATATATTGGTAGAAAAGTCATATATAGACTATAGTACTCTACCATGATATACGATAAGTGACTATAATATGATTATTCTACTACCTTGACTCTACTATTATTATGCGGAATGTAATATGATTTTCTATCCAACAGAGCTTCTAATACTGCGTATTTCAATTGATGCATTTCACTTTCTTCTAGATTTGGTGTTCAGATAATTAAATAGGCTCCATCAATCACAATCTAAGCCTACATGAAGGAGGTTCTACAATTTCTGATGTGTTTCTAAACTCTCAAGATTATATATTTTGAGATTGGGTAAAAACTCAATAAATTTCACCTGGATTTTGCAATCAAGGTAGTTGATGCTCCTCATCTTTTCTATTGATCTATCTTCATGAGGCTTTTGGATTAATGCTTATAATATTTATACAATGAGAATTCCAGAAATCTAATCCATTTCAAAAAGTGTAAAAGTTGTGCATTCATATTTTGAGTATATTTTTTTTGTATTTTTGTATTTGTTAATATAAAAATAGATATAAATCATTGAAATAATTTCACCTATCCATTATAATCATACCAATTTATGGTTTTAGAAAACAACTATGAATGCACACACATAAATCTACAGAACCACACACACAAAGCTATCATATACTTACAAGTCTCTCTGGATTGAAATAAAGTGTTTTTTAACATTACAAGAACAAGAACAATAATAAAAAGGATGAGAATTTGGTCACGAGTCATTTGGAATTTATGAAAGTATATGTTTTTTTGTAATCACGTGTTACTGAATTCATCAGTTCTTATTATACTAAAATAGATTTTTTGTGTTGTCCTCCTATATAATTATGCTTATCTAATTTCATCCTTTTCAATTAATCAGGGTATCTGGGATTATTAGTAAGAAAAATACAGAAATGTTGTGGAAGACTTATGTGGATGATCAGATTTGAATTACCTTTTTAGGTATGCATGATGGTTATTCAAATGTTTCCATGTTTATAGATTTAAATGTTTTCATGTTATAGGATTACGGGTTTCTATATTGATTGTTTTACTAATTTTTTGGATACAGGTTTCCAGGCTTCAGGTTCCTGGTTTGTAAATTGAAGGTTGGGTTTACAAGATATTATGATTTATGTTTTAATAGTTTGTAGTTTGTGGGAGCCCATGTATGCACAAACTTTTTTTATAGATTTTTAAAAATAGGTTTGCAGAAATAGTATTTTATTTTTCACAAATAGGGTTGCGCAAATAGGTTTTCAGGTTTTCACAATTATATTTTTATTGTGGGAGCCCATGTATGCCCATGTTTTCACAAACATGTTTGTATAAATAGTTTGGCACAATCTCATTATCCCCCAGCAGACATTGTTTTTCCTAATTGTTATGTTCAATAGTTTTTAGTTTTCAAAAATAGGTTTGTAGGATTATATTTTTTTGGGTTATGGGTATTTATGTTACTGGTTACAAAATTACATGTTTTCCGGTTTGTATGTCATCTAATTAAAATTTAATTGTTTGTAGGTTCCAGTTTTGTAGGTTGGTATGTTAGAGGTTTGCAGGTTCCATGATTATTTGTTTACATGTTTGTAGGTAAGAATAATCTTGATTAGTGTTTTATAATTTTATAGGTTTTATAGTTTAGGTATATATTTTTAGGGTATTACCGGTTTTTTAGTTAATGTTTTTTGATTTTTAGGATTATAGGTTACATGTTTTAAGCTTTCAATATGCAGGTTCATCTCTGAAATACAAACCTTACAATATGCAGTTTCACATGTTCAAGTTTTTCAGTTGTGAACCATTCTAAACACATCCATGAACTTATGTCTGCATCCATGTTTCCATCATTGATTCACTCATTAATGATCCATTTTTTGGTAAGAGCATGTATCCCCATTACCCAATTAATGGATTATTCAAAGTTTGTCTATTAAAATGGTTCATTATCACCCATTTGTTGATGTTTTACTCCCTTGTAGATATAATTATACTATTATGATCTGGTTAGAGGATGGTGACAGAGATGATTGTCATTGTGTTCAGACATTAGGTCCACTAACTAGAAAAATCTGATATCATGGGTACTTTGAAAGTTATCATTTCAAACCTAATGTCATGTGTTATATTTTTTCTAAATAAAAGGCTGTCTTTGAATGTTTATTTTCTTTTTTTGTTGGTACTAACTTTTTTGAATGTCAAAATAATGTTAAACACAAATGTAAGAATTTGAACACAATTGTTTATTTCTTATTGTGCAGGTACTACCTTTATCTCTATCATGTAAGCGTATTTCTGTCACTTGTTTGTTTACCCATGTACCAATTCCATATGATTTATTTGCTCATATGTTTGTGCAATGATTGGATATGGCATGGATGGGGCATAGACTAGAGCTGGCATAGGCTAGAGGTAACATGGTTGAGCTGGAGCTAGCATAGACTGGAGGAGACATGGATGTGGCTAGAGCTGGATGAGCTGGAATAGACTGAAGCTATTATGAATGGGGATAGAGTTGGAATGGATGGGTTGGATCTAGAGATGACATGGATGAGTTGGAGCTGCTGTTGCTGGAGTCGTTGACGATGATGGGTTGGAGCTGCTACAGTGGTTGATCCTTTTTGGGGGGGATCAAGGGGGTGGGTGGTTAGGGTTGTCCAGCATTTTGGGACAGAATTGTGGAATAATCCTTGTGGGGATCCAAGAGGTTCTGTTTGTAATTAATTTCATTATTAATATAATTAATTCATATCTAATTTTGAACATGTGTTTAAATAATCTTCTGTTTAATAATTAAAACATATGTATTATATATGATAAATTAATAAATATAATATAAAATTTTACTGGCAATAAAAATTTGTAATTTTTATTTAAATGTAATTTATAAACTAATATTATATGTGGGTAATATTATTACCTACATATAAATTTCTCAACCGAACCTGTTGCTAAACACTTTATCCAACATATATATTATTTGTTGGTATTTTTATAATTGTAACATAACTATTTTATCTGTCGTAAAAACATTTAGCGATAGTGTTTTTACCAACAATTTATTAACAGAGACATATATGTTGGTAAAATGTTTTACCAATAGAAAATGAATTTTTACCAACAGATATGTCCCTGTTGGAAAAAGGGAAATATTTTGTAGTGGTTACATCCACGTACCAATTGGGTACGCGATGCCGAGTTCAGTCCATGTAGTGGTACTCTACGCGGAGTTCCATTTTGAAGTAGGGTCGAGGGAATTACCATTTTTGAAAATTCTTTGGGTAGCAGTTTACTAGTTGGGTTCGTGGTTCCATTATTATTATTATTCAATTTCCCCTTTTTTGGTTTTTGTCCGACTTTACCTGTGGAAGAAGTGGTTTTTCGGTGCATGCTTCACCGATGAAACAATATGGAAACCAAAGTGCAACCTTTGAGTTTCCCTCAAGCTATTTTCTCCCGTCCTTCCCTCTATCTATGTCCTCTCTATATGAATTTATTCTTATACTATTCTTCTTTTATATATATTTAGAGCGATCATATCTACTGGGCATGCGACAACCTTTGTGGAGGCCCATTGAAGCAATTTTCTAACCCACAGAATACTCAGTTAGCCGCAGTTTGCAGAGACTTTGGTTTTCAATAATGGTCCATGGAACCCTATTGGTTTTCTTAATCTGCAGATTGGGTGGGTTCACGGCATGGTACATAGACTTTATTCCACACATAACGCCTTTGGTTGACGCGGTTCACAGTTTTCCCTGCTCGATGGCTATCGTTTCATGGGAAACAGTTTATGGACCATTCTGCATACCTGGTCGTTCGGGATCCACCATCTTCGAGTACCTTTCCCAGAGATGGAATGATTACCATTTGAAAACATTAATTCCTTTATGTTCTTTTAATGAAATACAACTCAATTTGAGTCCCTTCACCTTAATAAACTAATAAAAGTGCATAATTATTTCGAAAAAGTTATTTTGGTGGTATTTCTTCTCCTTAAAAGAATTTCCAGAACCCTACAAATTCCCCCCATCATAATGGTGTCTGTTCGGAATGAAAAGGGGACTATTTCAATGTATAGGTGGTCCGGAATTGAAATGGTTCACGGTAGAATAGGTAGACCTGGTAAAAGGGGACCCATCTATATGTAGGGGACCATGTGATTTTTATTTTACCGTTTCTCATGGTGAAAAGAACTCCAGGTTTCCTAGCCTCCTTCACTTTATCATATCATGATCCCAATGAAAACCACATTTTGCGAACTATTCTGTACGTTTAATGGACTAATTTCCTCACCATTTTCCTCATTCGCATACCGCATTTTGGTTTCCTCGAATGGGACTGTGGAATTTAAAACATAAAATCTGGATTCCATATAGAAGAAGGATATGCAGCTGACTTATTCAAATACCAAACTTGGATCAGCAAACCAAAACTCAAAAACTATTAATACAGACTTAAATTTTAATCCACAACTTCTGAGCGTGAACTTAACCGAGGTCAAGGTTCGTGGTTTCTACATACCGCAGACGATTCTGTCCTTGGGCCAACGGTTCGTGGGCACACACCTCGCAGTCACTCCACGTTATATGGTTGTACATGATGAATAGTATCTATGTACCATAGTTGTAGGTGGATTAGCTTCAATGTGTTATGTTGTACATGGAATTCACTTTTCACGTATCATTTTTAGGGGAAGTATGTAGAGCCTTTTGCAGACATGATTTAAGCCCTTTATCCATTTTTTCCATAGCCGTTCCCAACAATTCTTATCGGACTAACCTATCATCAGCATTTAGATCTTCATATGCAGGTTAAAAAGGTTGATTCTCAGGCTACTGATAAATCGATGAATATCAGGGCCGCCAGGAAAAGGAATAGTGATGATAATCTTCAAACCCACATCATTCCCCATGACATATTTCTGATGTTCTTCTTAATGCTAGAGCATCTAGCTTATCAATTGTCCATTAAGTTTCCACTTTATAAATTTGGTCTTCCTACTGATGTACCCCTACCGTTGCCTGATCCTGACCTTCCTTTCACCCTCTTAGAGGCCCCACATGATCATGATCATGCTAAAATTTTCCAAATAGTGAAGTCATCACGGTTCCTACTTAGGATTTTTTTTTTCATATTACGAGGTTTGGCATGGACTCAAGGAAACTATGGGTGCCACAATGGTGTCCTGAGACTAAACATCTGAGAATACCCATCCATTATCAGCATTTCTCAAGAAAATCCCATTGGAGAGTGGAGAACCATGTGGGACTTGCAGGACGGAGGATGTTTCTTCGATGAGTGGGCCTAGGCATTATAGGTTCATCAGACCTATCTGAAGTCCCTCGACCAGCTAGAGGTGGTGATCTTTCACGGGGCAGCCTGGGTGTCTTAGTTTTCAACCTTCTCTCTGGGATAAATCCTTTCGAAATTGTTGAGTCACTAGTGTTCAAGCACCAACAGCTTTCATCTACTACATGGAGAAGTGGGGATCAGTCCATGGGACATCTATCAGCTTGGAGGTCTCCCTATCCTCAGAGTTATGTATGGAGAGTTTCTTCTCACAACAGCCACATAGAATGACACTGATCACATGTCTCCTTTGACAAATAGCTTACTGGTCATGGCAGCGGTATCGGTGGATCATCCCCTCAACGCTTGTTACCTAATCCCATTTGAAGTGTGGATAAGGTTATTCTTGTAGATGAATGGGCCTAAGGTGAAGGTGCACTGTAGTCGAACTCACCCAACCCATCCATCCTGCCAAACTCTAGGGTCATACTGTTCCACCCTTGAAGCAGGGCGGTGTGCCACATGGGGAGAAGAGCTTCGAACTGACATTTAACCTACACATAGGCTAGAAGGATTCTTCTCCATGTTCTTAAGTGGATGGATTTTTCTATACTATGACATATACAATTAGGTTTGGGCTTACACCTTGATTATGGTGGCCATGCTGGCAGAAGGTCGACCAATTAATCTTTCCCTTCTTACCCTTTCCCAACATTATAAATTGTTATGATAGATTCAGTAAGGTAGGTCTCCGAATCATCTCAGTGGTACGATCCAATTAATGTATGGGTGGATGGTGAAACACTTCCCCTGTTATAGATATTGGCATACTGCATGGGTTCCCCATTCTGAATTTCATCCAGCTCTTCTCAGCATTTATGTTGTCCATCCCTAGACCTTGACTGTTACCGATGCAGTCAGACTATTGAATTATTCCTCTCATTTCTCATTTTCACCACATCATAACTCTCATGGATCATTGAGAGGTGACCGGGGTGGTTCCTTGGAGGAATGTTCATACCTTATCAATCTTCGGGATGAGATTCTTACCGCTCATGTATACCAAGTAGTTATTTATGAACCATACCTCCCCTGTCGGTTTTTTAGGCAGTTTGGATGCCTTTAATAAACTACATTTCATTCGATTGTTCAGAAGAGGGGAGAATCTCATCCTGTGTTTCTCTGTCAATTTTGGCTTATGATGATTCAAAAAGGCACTGCAAGAGAGATTATAATTCCCAATATGATTGAGGACACCTTCCTATCACTGAAGTATTCCCAAATATGGTTCGATTGTTACCCCATGTGGATGATGAATGAACAAGTTCAACGAGTACAGAAACCCTTGACTATTTTGTGTCACATTCCTTCCCCAATAACAACACCACACATTCCCTTCATCATGAGAGGTGCAATATCCACACCTTCTACTTCCATCCCTTCAGCAACCATGAGGGGTACGCCTCCTGCTCCCACTCTTGTGGTGAGAAGACACTCGATCCATAATCAAAAGCATCTGGGAGGGGTTTCATTAGTACAACCCATTTCGGAGGGGAGAAATTCCGACTACCCCTATTCTGTGGATATTTCCCATGATCTTGATGAGACAAGCACCAACAGAGCATTTCTAATCATCCTGAAGATCGTAGTTAGTTCTCCGCACTCAGCTCCAGTGGTTGGGACATCTGAGGGAAAAGAATGTCTCTTAACTTGGTTGACTAGATTTAGGTCCCTCCCCACTCCTCTGGAGATGCTTCCCACTTAGAAACTTGTGGTAGTAGGGGATGATCAAAGTGTTGGTGTTGTGGTAGGACACCAGGAAGTGCGTAATGAGGCAAGGCACCAGTTACGTTCTCTTTTCATGGAGACACCCCTATCCATTTTTGTTGATGAGGGTGAAAATGTTTTGTGGTAATTTAATGAGCTCGGTTCCGGAGGCTATGATTACCAGAACATTTAGTTCATTATTTACAAAATCTCCATTTCTTGAGAAGACCTATCCTCCTGTGAGGAAAAGTTGGTTAGGTTTAATTCTTCCCATTCCCAGGTGGCAACTTTCTAAGATATTTCGTAAAAATTTGATCATCTTACAATTGAGGATGTGAAGGCCTATGATTTAGTGTCGACTGAGAGGATGAGCTATTGGAGTGCGAAGCCCATGTAGCCAGGTTGAGGGAGCAAATGGACTCTTTGTGAGTCAATCATGAAGCTATCTAGAAGAAAGTTTGGGGTCTTAAAGATGTTCTAGAGTGGGTGCACCCCATAGTCTAAGATGAAATGGAGGAAATAGATTTACTGGGACAAACCATTTACAGACCATACCAATTAATCACCACTATTATTTATAGGGAGAACCATTCCCTATTGTATATTTGTCCCAAATTATGGCATGTAACCTCCCATTTTTTACTCTAGAGAGACTCCAAATAGAGGATGTTCCTCCATTTTTTCTAAACATGATGAACCAAATTTGGATTTTAAATATCTCTTCTCTGTCTCATCTTGTCAGCATTATTTCAATCAAGAGTTTATTTTAATCCATGACTTGAAATAAGTAAACTGAGATAACTGAATCAAGCTCCAATTTTTTCATAGGACAATGGACTCAGTGAGCATAGTTCGACTATTGCTGAGTTTGAATGGAACACCTCAAAAAATTTTATATATTTTTTATTATTATTCTAATTTTTGCCTAAGCCTACTTGGTATGGTATTAGTGGGTATAAATTTGATTTTGTTTAGGCCACCCTTTGTGGGTTTCTGACCTAACAATATTTACACCTTTTCCAATGGCTTAATGTTTTTTTAATGAACCGATACTCAACTTTTTCTTAGAGGTTCCTTTGGTGGATTTTCCCTCTGGTGAGCATAACAACTCTTTTTTTTAATATAGGAAATTCATAGTCCTACCATTGAAACTTATTATTGATGTTTTAAGTCGAACAACTTTGACCAAATTTAACGTGGTAAGGCCTCGACTCGGGACCGTTAGTTGGGAATGTGCTAGTGTCCTTCAGACATGGGTTAAGGATTTTTATTTACCCTATATTTGTGAATTTTGGACATCAATGAGGCTCAAGAGCCACTTTTAGTGTACAGAGGTTGGAAAGGACTCTCCTAGAGACGAATTTTCCTTTGATTGATGGAAATTTGTGTGGACGACATATAAAGAGCCACTAGGGCATGATGTGAATAGTCAATAAAAGGTGTCCCAAGGACACTGGCCTTCCATTCCCGATGGCCTGGTGGGATTTGAGATATTTTTGATTTATCTTGATGTTGGGAGCTATAATAGGTGGCAAGATTTAGTAGTATTGTCTGATAACATTAGGAACATTCACATCGAACTAGAGTGGGAAATCATTTACACATATTTATTACTTGTGCAAGGGAGAGCTGGCTACTGGTCAGTTCAGTTAAGAGTCTTTTCTATGTCAGGGGAACCTGGGAAGAAGGAAGTAAACAAGCTGTCATCCGTGATATTTCTAAATATTGGGGTGTGACAAGACATGAATGTCACTTGAGTGTATGGTGTCTGGAAATTACTCTATTAGAGATGAATTTTCCTTTGATTGATGACCATTTTTGTGGGTGACGTATGCAGATCAACCATGGAATGACATGCATAGTCAATCAAAGGTGTCCATAGGACACTAGCCTTCTACTTTTTATTTCCTTTTAGGATTATGGATATTAGAAATTTCTGAATACGGTGCATAGCCTTCGACCATGGGTTCCCCTAATAACAAATCGAATCTTTTTAGCTGAACTTTTTCAGGGAAACCCAAAAAAGAATGGGGGAACTCATCCATCACATGTGGATCAACTTCACCCATGCCAATAAGATATATTTTAGAAACCTCAAAGGAGACCAAAGGTTAATTGTTCCCATATGTTTCGATATATCCAGGTTGTGTGAAAGGAGAAAATATAAACCATGAATTTGAGGGCCCTTAAATCAAGATGGGTAGAATAAGGCTTGTAAGCCATTGGGCATATTGAGATAGGATATGACTCTTCTGGGTACAAATTTTCATTTGAATGATAGCTATTTTTGTGGGTGACCTATGTAGAGCCACAAGGGAATGATATGCATAGTCAATAAAATGTGTCCATAGGACACTGGCAATCCATCCCAGATGGCCTTGGATGGCTATCCCAAATGGTCTTCGAGGGTTATGGGGATTCAAGATCACTTAAAGAACAGAGTTTGGAATATATAAGAGGTATACCAGGATATATTGGGGACATTTGGGTTGTGATTTACTCATGGAATGGTGTCCTTTAAGTAGATCTGACCCATACATAGGGTGAGGTATTCGTTCTATCTTTAAGATATCTGGTCGTTTAGAATCACATGGCCAGGACACGGGGTTCCTCTCGGGGGAGGGAACCATGAAAATCCTTTTAGGGTGATGAGGATAGGACCAAATTATTGGGCCGATTTCCCATAATTTCACGATGGATCCATTGCAAAGATCCCTAAGCTCACATGAGATGTGCTTAGTGTGAGAAACAAGGGATCACAAGGGTTCCATGTCACCGTCTAAGAATATTGAATTCAAAATTAGGGGGAATTTCATGGATAACGAAATTTACTTGATGTTTAACATCATGAGGTAAGGATTATTTTGGCCTTACATTTTAATGTCATGTGGGGAGGATGATTTTGACTTTGAAAAAGACTTCAAAAGTTTTAGGTTAATCGCAATCAGGGTGTTCTGGCATTTCTGAGACTTGAGTGATGATAGACGGCATAAACCATAGTCCTAGGGGAGACTTGAATTAGGAGGGATGACATGGGTCTTGAAATCCACTAGGCGTATGTAGAGCCACTGGGACATAATGTGCATGATCAATCAAAGGTGTCTAAAAGACACTGCACTTTCACCCACGATGTCCTTTGATGATTGTGAGGATCCAATTTTTCCCAAGGTATAGAGTGTGAAAAATGGAAAAAGTATGCCTGGGAATGAGAGAATACCTATACCTTGACTAACTATGACCTTCTTGGAGCTTCCACATAGGTCCTACCCATGAATTGGGGAAATGGGCAATTTTTTTCCAGTGGATGGGCCAGGATTCCAAATCCAAGTGTCACTATGTATCCTACGGGAGCAGGAATCAAGCCACATGTAGTTCGGGATGTTCCCTACAAATGTTTGTTTGATGTGTTAATGAAACTTGAGGGAATTTTGGTTTTACTTGATACAGGTGACATAACTACCATACTTATATATGGTTTACTTGTATAAGAGAATCCATACCACTGGTCCTAGGATCACGTGAGTTATACTCAATGTGAGAAACAAGGTGTGGCTTCAGAGCCTCCTTTGCAAGTGTAAGGCGACAATGAATATGATGGGGGCCTTTTCATTTTCTTTTCCAGTGGGGCTGGGCTAGGATCTAAGATCGAGGCGTCACTATATATCCTGTGAGGGCAGAAATCAAGTCATACGTAGTTCAGTGCATACCCCATACAGATTCTGCTTGGTCCAAATGGTGGGGGTACTTTCATTCTACCCATCATGGTTGTCAGGTCCGCCATGTTTCCCCATATCCAACCATCATAGGAGAACCTCTATCACCATTCCTTAGATCATGAGAGTTTTACTCGATGTGAGAAACAAGGAGTGATAAGGATTTCCTTTATGAATATGGGTAGATCGGGGGTGTGATGGAGGCATTTTTTATTTATGGGGGCTGGGCTATGATTGAAGATCGAGGCATATTTGTATATCTTATGAGGGAAAGAAACATGCCACACATAGTTCTTTAAAATATCATGTGGTTTAATGTCATGCAATTAGGGATTTTTATGCTATGTAGTTTAACGTCTTACAGTGAGGAAATTTTCCTTACAATTCAATGTCTTGTGGAAAGGATGATGACTTGTAGTTTAAGGTCTTAGAGTTTGGACCCTAACATGGGAGCATTTTTTACCTCATAGTTTAAGGTTTTAGATTTGGGACCTATGATATGAAAAAGAATTTATTTCACTTATTTTTTAAGGTCTTAGAGTTTGGACTATGACATCGGGGGAAATTTATTTTACCTCACAGTTTAATGTCTTAGATTTTGGACCTTAACATGGGAGTGTTTTTTGTGACTCATAGTTTAGGGTCGTAGAGTTTGGAACATGATATGAGAGGACATCTTTATGGATCATCATTTATGGTTGTAGAGTTTGGACCATGATATTGGGGATTTTTTGTTACTCATATTTTAAGGTCATAGAGTCTGGACCTTCACATTGGGAGGACATTTTTATGACTCATAGTTTAAGGTTTTAGAGTTTGGACCATGATATGAGGTCATCCTTTATGACTCATAGTTTAGGGTCTTAGAGCTTGGACCAACACATAGGGGAGTTTTTTATGACTCATAATTTAACATCATATATGTGGGAATTTGATATGGGATCTTTTTTATGCAATGTATTTCTTCATGAACTTCGCATTTGTGGGAGCTGTGATGAGCTTTCCATCCATTGATATTAGGGTGTACACTCCATTGGAATAGACCTGATGTGTGACATATGGTCCTTCCCACTTTGGTTCATGCATCATGGGATTCTTCCCTAGTATCATCAACGATATGAGGACTAACACCATTTCTCCTTCAAGGAAATATTGAAGGTGAACCATTTTGTTGAGGTCTTGTGCAATATGTTTTTGGTAGATTTCCAGATGGTGTAGAGTGTGGATCCTTTGTTCATCTAACTACTCAAACTAATCAAACTATATGTGGGATTTCTCATCTATGGATATTTGATTGAAAATGGCCATAAGATGTGACGACACTTGGATCTCGATAGGTAACATTTCCTCTTCCCCGTATACTAGTGAGTATGGGGTTGCCCGAGTGGCGGTGTGGGTCGTGGTCTGATAAGCCCACAAAGCATGAAAGTGCTTTTCTGGCCACAATTTCTTATCATTGTCGAAATTCTTTTGAAGTATGTTGGACAAGGTCTTGTTGAAGGCCTCAATCTTCCCATTGTCCACCTCGTGGTAGTGGGATGACTGGTTGGCCTTGATTCCATATTCCTGGTATAGCTTATCCTGCTCAACAGAGCAGAAGTTGGTGCTGTTGTCCATCAGTATTGTATGAGGGACACCGAATATGGTGATGATGTTGACCTTCACAAATATGACGATGTTTTTTCCCCAAAGTCCTTAAGAGGTATGGGTTCATCCCATTTAGAAAAGAAGTCGATTATTTTGAGTATGAACTTGAATTGTCTAGATGTAGTGGGAGGATACAGTCCCACAACATCCATCCCCCAGGTGAAGAATTTCAAGAAGTATCTAGTCACACGAAGCAACTCCGAGGGGTGGTGTATGAAATTAGCATGAACATGGAAGGAATGGACCTTTTTAGTGAATACGGCACAATCGTGTAACATGGTGGGCCAGTAATACCCAAGCCTCCAAATTTGGCGAGAGAGCTTGGTTGCTGACTGGCGTGCTCCACAAGCTCCGATGTGCACTTCTTTCATGACAGTATTAGTCTCTTCTCCATCAATGCACCTGAGAAGGACTCTGTCAATGCCTTGTTTTTAGCGTAACTTCTCTTGGTTCAACCCATTGTATAGGGTAAAATTTTCTTCCCATCTTCGAACCTACTCCCTTTTAGTCCTAACTGGTGGGAGTTCCCTATTCCGAAGGTAACTTGTAATGGGTGTCATGCAACCAGTGGTATGACCATAATGCTTAGGAATAGGGATGATTTAATCAAATTCCTCTATATTTTTCTACATGAATGTAAATATCATATGATGGTGAGAAATTCTAATGAATGTTTCATCCTGGTCGGGATCAGCCAAGGATGTGGCGGCATTTCCCAAAGTGTTGGCTAGAGCATTCTTTGACTGGGGGACATGAGTCAACATTAGTTCTGATGGGAATTCTGCCATCTGTTCTTGAAAATTGTTCATCAAGGGAACCAATAATTCTTTCTTGATAGAATAGTCACTGTTGACCTGTTTGATGACTAGCTCCAAATAACCCTTTATTTTTAGTTGTTTATCTTACTCCTAGATTGACAATTCCAAGCCTGTAATGAGGGCCTGGTACTTCACTTCATTGTTCATACACACTTTTGAAATAGGAAAGATTAAGGCAAGATGGCCTTTTTAGGAGACACGAGTACACTCCAAGACCCACTTTGTTAAGCTTGGTATCCTCCATCCTTTTCCCTATCGGGCTTTGGGAAGCACCATCGATGTACATTTCTCATATCAGGGGGTTACCTTGGATGGAAAACCCTTCTTTATCTAGAATTTCAGTATCCAATGGCATCATATGTTCTAAAAAGTGTTTGTTTAGGAAGTCTACAAATGAAAGGCCTTTGATGTCTTTTTAGAGCACATACCATATGTCAAACTATTGCAAGATGGCTGCCCACACTAATAGGCACCCATTTAGCATGGGACTGTTGAGGATATACTTGAGCGGGTTGAAGCGGGAGACTAAATGGACCTCATGGTGCTACAAGTAATTTCTGAGTTTCTGAACAATGAATATTAGGGCTAGGAAGTTCTTCTCAATCATCGAATACTGAGTATCAGCATCAATTATTGTTTAGCTAAGGTATTAGAGGTTGTTATCACTCCCAACATCATTTTTCTATGCAAGGAAGGATCCTAATGACTATTCTAGGGAAGTTACATATAAAATTAGTGGTCTCCCCTCAACTAGCGGCATGGGAACCAGTGGGATTAGGAGGTATCTTTTGAGGTTTTCAAATGATTTTTGACAATCATTATCCCATTCATACGTAACTCCTTTCTTCATGAGCTTGGTTAAAGGTAATCAATTACTAGCAAGGTTGGCTATAAAGCTCTGAATGTAGGCGAGGTTCCCCTGGAGACCTCTCAACTCAGTGAGGTTGTGAGGTGGGGACATTTCAAGAACATCTTTCATCTTCTTGGAGTCAACTTCGATGCCATGATGGAATACGATGAAGTAGAAAAATTTTCTCGAGGTAACACCAAAGGCTCATTTCAGGGGATTTATCTTTAAATTGTGTTGCCTCAATTTGTTGAAGACTGTTTGAAGGTCGGCTAGGTTGTTTGATTGCTGCTGTGACTTAACCACCAGGTCATTGACATAACACTCAACGAATTTTCCCAAAAAGGTCTTGAAGATACGATGCATGACGCACTGATATTTGGCGCTGACATTCTTCAGACCGAAGGGAATAGCATTATAATAGAAATCCCCCCCCCCTGAGTGGTCCCAAAAGTGGTAGCTTATTCTTCTACTTAGGCCATCTAGACTAGATTTTATCCAGAATATCCATCCATGAAGGAAAGGGCTTTGTATCCAGCTATTGCATCGATCAACAATTCTATGATCAGGACCGAGAAGTCTTCTTTTGGGCAATGCCGATTAATTTCCATGAAGTCGATGTAGATTCTAATATGTCCATTCATCTTTTTGATAGGTACTATGTTGGCCAGCCACATCGAATATTGGACCTCCCTTATGAAGTTGGATTTGATCAATTTATCGACTAAAAAATCTATTTTAGCAGTATGCTTTGGGTGGGTCCTTCTGGATGCCTATTTATAGCATCAGTGATCTTTTGGAAAGGCCAGATAATGGGTGGAAACTTCAGGATTAAGGCCCATAATCTCTATGTAACTCTAGGAAAACTAATCTCAATTCTTCATTAGGAAGGAGTTATATTCCTCATGTTCCTCAAAAGGCATGGACACACTGATTAAAGTGGGATACATGTCATTTTAAGTGCCCATATTTATCTCTTTATGTTCATTGATGGTGGTTAAAACACCCTCTTCAAATGCAGGAGGGGAATATTTGAAGTATTCTTCCTCTTATTATTCTTTATCTTGATCATCTTCCCCTTATTATAGAGAAAAGATATTTTGGATAACTTCTCCAATATTGGGAAATAAATCATATTTTGACTTAGTGTGTGAGGTAGGGGTAGTTTGATTCCCCAAGGATGGGTTGAGAGAATCTTTGATAGGGCTTTTCCTGACAACATGGGAGATATCCCACTCTTCTATGTCTTTGGACATGGTGGCCATAACAAACACCATGCAGAAAACTGATTTTATATCCAGGCTTGAACATACACATTCAACTTGGTTTATGGGTAGCACGTACTCCTCCCCAAGCTTCTGGAAGGGATTAGAGGAAGCTATCTCCAATCTATTCGGGGCATTGATCCAGTCAACATCATCGACCAAAATGTGTTTTTCATTCGACTCATAAAACCTTGTGTCGATGTAGTGCGACTCACAGAAATCAAATGGGTATTTAAAGGCATTTAATGTCCCATTTTTCCCATTAGTGAAGTATTTGATGCATTGATGGTGTGAGGATAGAATTGCGGCATGATGATGCAGCCAAGGCCTCTCTAAAAAAACATTGAAGGCTATACTTTTTCGCACCACCAGGAACCTGAAATATGATATGAGATATTCAAGTCAAGTTTTAAGTTTGATTTGTCCCAATGATTTCTGCTCACTTTTTCATATCCCAACAGAGTTGTACTGCAGGGTGTTATGTTGTCTTCATCATATCCTAGTCAACGAAGCATTCTCAGCGGGAGGAGGTAAACTCCAGAGCTGTTGTCGATGAAAATCCTCCAAAATTCAATTCCATTTATCTTGTCAGACACATATAAGGTTTTTATGTTCCCTTTCAAGACGATGTCTTCATCCTTTTCTGTGAAGGAGATGACGATGTGACATTCTTTGGGGCTGGTCTCTGTTCGATAGACTTCATCCACTGCTACTTCATCTTTGAACTCCTGGGGACTTACAAGGATTCGATGAGTGCCTCCATAAGATATGTGTACAAACTCAATGTGTCAAAGGTTGGTAGTTTTGCTGGTACTGAATCCAACTTCATTAAAATATCATACTTATTCTCTAAAGGTCAGTTCTTCTTGGTTCATGATTAATCTTTCACAAATACTTTAAGGACATGAGCTATGGACGTAGATTGTTCGGCCTCTAAAGCAGGGGTTGGCAGTGCTGTTGTCCTTTCCACATTTTCCCGGACTGGTCTACCGATATACCTTGGACAGTTTGGTACTTGTTCTTCCCTTGATATATATTCCATGTTGACTGGGCTTGGTTTTCCTCCGATGGGGGAGAAGGAGCATTTCAGTTCTCATTGAATCTCCAAGAGGGTCCTACCATGAGTTTTCGCGATATTAACGGTTTGACCTGTGGTGTGGTTGGGAATTTGACTCCTACCACGATCATGCCTTACGGGAAACCTCCGACCTCTACGGCCACTTCCTATGGATCTCCAGTTGGGCATGTGGAATTTGGGTTTGTGGCCATAATTTTCATCAGAGAAGGGGTCTATCAAGTGAATGAAATTAATGGAGCTGAAGATCAGTTCTTGATTTGATATTGTTCCTATCTGACTGCCTTCTTCTGATGGTACCATTTGGCGGGGCGGTTCCTATTATACTATTTATAAGGGAGGTTCCCATTGTGCCATATGGAGGGGGTTACTCATTATGCCATTTGGCAGGGCGGTGCCCATTGTGCCATTTGGCGGGGTGGTTCCCATTGTACCAAGCCTCTTGGAATGAAGTCTGATAGTGTCAATATTGAATTCGACTTTGGTACCTGTTCATATTCCCGATCATTCATTCTTCCCTTATGGCCTTTTGAGGACCGCAGGGCCGAGGAGGATGGTAGTGCTATATTAGGAGCTTATGGGGGGCACAATTGGTTGTTTCAAATATTCATGGATGATGTTGTGGACTTGGTTGACGGTCTTCTGGTTCATCCATTTGTCAAAAAATTTCTCCTTTCCAGTGACTGTTTTCCACTCCACTTCTTCTCTAGAGTATTGGGTGGACACATACGCCACTTGTGCTATCTGTGGGCCCAACTTGACTTGCCTGGAATCCACCATCCTTTGCAGGATATCCTTTAAAACAAATAAATCCTAGATGGTGTGTTCTAGTATCCAGTGATACAGACAATAATTTGGACGGTCGTCAAGACCCACTTCATCAGCTCACTTTGGATCTCGCAGCCAGAGAAGATTTCAATTCACGGAGGCTATGAAATAGCCATGAAACTAGTCATCTTAGAATAAATAAACTCTATTTATTTTTTCTTCAAAATGATTTATTTTAGCACCTCATCACTCATCTTACCAACATGGTGGGTGGCTATTGGAATCCAGAGGGTCCCGCATGGTTCGATGGGGGCCTCACAACTGGGGATGGTGCCGGGGGTGGATTAATCGTGGCATAAACCACATTTTATTTTCTCGTTCATTTACTAGGGATCGATGGGGCCACCGAGGACTTAAGGTTAGTCTTTTACATGAGTCTTCTATCCTTTGTGTAATGGTAGAGAAGTCTCTAAACCCACCGGTGTACTTCACTGGGATGAGCAGTGTTCCCAATTCTTCCCGAAGGTTGTCGATGAACATGGAGAGCTTCTCATCCTGGGAGAGTGGCCGGTTCGGGGAATACGTTAGGCCTTTCCATCAAGAAATAAAGTCTGAGACTCTCTCGTTCTCTTTATTCTTACAATTCATGAGATCCTTGATCGTCATCTTTGGAAGCGTCGAACTGAACTAGAAGAGAAACTTCCACCAGAGGTCCTCCCAACCTGTAATTGAATTAGCTGGAAGGCTAGTATACCATACGAAAGCCGAGCCCTGTAGGGTTTGTACGAGACACATGAGTTTTACAACTTCTTGCAGCTCTGGAGTTCCCATCATGGGGTTGCAGTAAGAGGAACAGTGCATCATATGTTATTCTGGGTCCCCTGAGCCAGTGAATACTAGGAATACATGGTTTTTGATGTTTGGTGGTGGTGTAACATTGCTCACCCACTTAGGGTAGGGTTTATGATCTTGTTGTATTAGAGCAGGCCACCCCTCAATGGCTTTTATTTAGGTCATTAGATGTTCTACTATGTTTAAGAGTTCTTGATGCATATCCTATAGGGCTTGAGCTTGGGCTGGTGCAGCAGGGGCCAAGACTGGGCATTCTAGTGCAACTGGAATATGGGGTGGATTCCCATCCCAGGGCATCATTTTTGGGCTTACCTAGGTATATTCCAGCTACCTTACCAATGAGTTGAAATCTTTATGTCCTTCCAAGGTTGGGTTGAATAGTCCTCTGGTATTGTCTTCATTCACTAAGATGAGTTCTTGTGCAATGGGAACCTCTTCTGGGAGCACATGCTGATGTTCCGCAGAGGGAACACATCCAGCGAGATAACTCCCTCGACGTAGTTTGATATTAATTCATCTGATAATTTTCATTTCTTTCTCCAACTTGGATAACCCTTCCTCGAGGGTGAGGGACACACTCTAATGGAGAGGAGGAGGTGGGTAATAAATGAACTTTCATTTATTTTTCTCTTTTTTGGAGTTTTGCAGGGGAGGTAATGTCATATTGACTAAGGGGGAACCTAGATTTAGGGCCACCCTCTGGTTCCGGGTATTCATACCATTAGGATCTGTGTGGAATGCCTATGGGAGGGAACCATATTCCTTTACATATTCTCCCCCTGCATTATTTCCTATGGGTTCCATGGGGTTGAAACTCACCATGTTCACTAAGCCATACTGCATTAGGGGTGGTGTACATGGCTCCAAATTGTAGGGAGGATTCTTTTTCCCTTTATTGGACATTATCCTTCAATTCTATGATATTCTTAGGGATTCTTGACAAATATTGACCCAAAGGGAGCCCAAATATGACCTCGTAATGTACCTTTGCTTCAGAGGGTGAAAACAACGAGACAAGGTGGAATAGGTAACTCCTATATCCATCGTTCTTCCTAGATGGTGGAAAATAGACGTCCACTGTGTGGGTATTTGAGGTTAAAATTCTCCCAACCCTGTGTGTTGGGGTTGTTCCTGTTCTCTGGTCGATGCTCTATGGCCCTAATTTTTTGGTCTTATAGGGGAATTTTAACATAAAAATTACCCGAGCCCTATGGGTTGGGGTCGTTCTTGTATCGTGGTTGTAGTTGCCTCTTTGTCCACTCTTTCAATTTCATGTAATCTCGTGCTAGTGTAAGTAGAGTGTGGTATTGGGCCTTCATGGGGTCTATAGTCTTTTGAAGACATGAGCACTACTTGCTGGTTGGCTTCCCTTTTTATGGGAAGCCTGTTGGATGTTCTTGGTCGCTTGACTCAGACGTTTTTCGATGGATTGATCTCTTCAGCCCTGACACTTTTGAGACTTACACCATGCCAATTTTTTTGAGTATCAAATCTTTCCTGAGAAAGGGTTTTGTTTGATTGTTGCCTCTGGGTGATGACATTGTCGGATATCATTTCCATTAGTGCCTGCTGTACTGGACGTAGGGTGAAGTGTAATGCTCCATGTTCTCCCCACCCCAGAATGAGAACTCCAGCTGGGCTGTTTCCAATAAGTTGACACAATTTATGTAGTGCATGGAGGAAAGACATTTCAAGGTTCTTTTTTTGCCTTTCGGATTGTGGATGCCTTGAGTATAGGGGGGCTTCTAAGTCTATTAGATGGCGAAGCTCCCCTATTCTGCTGACATGGTTTTCATACTCTTCATAGGTTAGGTATTTTTCATTCATATTTTTAAGAGGTATACATATATTGAGGCAAATGTCATATGCGCATTCCCTGGAAAATTCCCTTGGTATGTCTAAGTGAGAAGGGGTCGTAGGCTAATACATCACTGGTATATTATCCCAAGCTAGTTGTCTTCTCACAAGTAAAAAATTAGGGTTTTGTTCTTTTGGATGTTCCTCTACTTGATATGCCTAGCTTGACTGCTTCTTGATGATTTTGTTCCAAGCGATCAGGATGGTGGGGGCCTTATTGATTTTCAGATGGTGTAGGGGTGGCTCAGAAGATGAGCATAGCCCCAAGAAATTCTTTAGTTGAGAATGAATATCACCCGCTATAGAAAGATTGTCTGATGCATCTGACTCCTTTCCAAGCTCCTCAACATAGGAGGTCTTTTTCATATTTGTTCCATCAAGGGGAGTACCTTCTTTCTTAAATGTATTCTAGTTGTGAGGAAGACCTTCGCAAGTGGTTCTACGATGGCGAGGACTACCATGTCAACTTGACGCTCAACCACAAGAGTTTTTCTTGATGGCATGTACCCTAGGGAGGACCTTCAGGGTAGGATATAGTAAGGGGAGGGACTTCTTGCTACATGATGTCACTTTGGGGAGGACCTTTACAACAACTGTCATTGTGGGGATGGCCTTTGAAATGACCGTCATCATGTGAAGGACTTCCATCATGTGTTAAAATCTGGCTAAAGGGAGAATTTCTGTAAGGTACATCCTGGGGAGGACCTTCAGGAGGTACTATAATGAGGGGATGATCTTATTGTTTCTTAGAGTTACTGTAGGGAGAACCTTCACAACAACTATCCTTGTAGGGAGGGTCTTCACAATGACCATCATCATGGCAAGGACTACCATCATGAATCGATGTATGACTATAGGGAGGACTATATCTGCAATGTATAGCCTAGGGAGGACCATCAGGGCAGATGAAAGCATGGGGAGTACCTTCTCATTGTCTGATCTTTAGTTTAGAGGGAGGGATACCCCGACGTGCATCAGGAGATAGGCTCTCGTGATCGTTCATTCTTGACCCATGGAGTAAGACCTCGTGGGTGCTCTATAGAGGACCTTCAGATCTATTGGAAGCAAAATTATGGGGAGGACCTTCGCAACTACTACTGCAACTTCCATAATTTGGTTATGGAATGAAAGGTTCTTGATCATTTGTTGATATATCTTTGAGGGCATCAATAACCCCATATTCTAGCAGAGAAGGATCATGTATGTTCTCTTCATTTTCTAGTTGCCTTTGCTGCTTTTTATTTTTGGGCACTTTCTTGTGGGTAATCGGGGACATCTGCTATTGGTAATGGCCTTCATGTTTGGGTTCCCATTTCCTTGGGTCCCATGATGTCATTGGAATACATTGATGAGCATCTTAAGTTCTGGCAGGGATATATTCCCACCCTAGAGCAGCCACCACATTGGACCGACATCCCCCAGTTAGAATGGGTATTTGTTCCTGATTCAGTTGTCCGTATGTCGTGGGATATTTCTTTCAACCCTCCTGGACTAGATCAGGGATGCATAACTGCTTCAGACTGACTAACTCATTTTGTGAGTGAGTCATTCCGTTAGAGGAAATAGGGTTGTGGGCCCGATTTCTTGCCTTTTCCATTGATGCAAGGATATCTTGACATGTTTAGAGGATATGGCCCAAAATAGAAAATTGATCTTCCATGTTGGACAATATGTGTTGGGATACATATTTGGATGGAATGGGTATGAAGACCCATTCCGATGTTAGAGTAGGAGTTTGTGCCGGGTCGATTCCTCCATGATTTTCTAGTAGATACTGGCAGTTCATTTGTGTCGGGACAGAGAAACGAGTCTGCCACTGGTTGTCTTTTCCAGTTAACACCATATTTGACTAGTGGTCTTCATATTCACGAGCTGGGATTTTCCTCAGATTGCTTTCTGCTGTATTTGTCTCACTGGAATTTTATGCATCCTTAAGAGTTTGAATCTGCTTATGTTTGTTTACCGTCCTATTTGGATGGAAGGCTTCTTGCGCATCAGCTTGTATTTGTGCCTATGTATAGATTGTTGCTTCCATATTTATATGGAAGGCTTGGAATTCATCAACAGGTGTTTGTGCCTATGTATAGCTGAGTGCTTCCCTATTTGGATGGCGGTCTTGGTATGAATCAGCAAGTATTTATGCCTATGTATAGCCTATCACTGGCCTATTTTGATGGTAGGTTTGTTGTGCGTCAACAAATATTTGAATCTACCGGCATCTAGCTGCTCTGTCTGCACTCCGTGACTGACAAGAACAAGTATAAACGTGCATATTATCGTATTTTTCCACTCTATTTCTATTGTGGGCTTGAGTGGAGAGGGGAGAGTTGTATGTATTCCCGTTGACTGCCAATGCATTAGTACAGTGAAGCTACTCCTCAAGAACCAGGGTGATAGTGTGTCCCTGGTTATATATTTTCCGCCCCTGGTGGGAAGCCCAACGGGCCTGGGTCTCATAAACTTTTTTAGGTTCCATTGACATATAATCCTCCTCGATGGGATTAGGTCTGATCATCTGGTGTTGATGATGACGCTCTCTGGGAGGGGCTTGTGGGTAGAGTCCTTGTTCAGAGGGGATGAAGTTGTTAGTATTGACTTCATCTACCTCTGTAAGGTAAGGGAGGTTGTCATTGTCACGTTCTGGGGACAGGCTCCCGAAACGGTTTGAGATGATCACTACGGTATCCATGTGTTGAGGTACCAGTTGCGACTAAAGAGGCAGCTGGCATACCTTTGTAGACTGGTGGGCTTGTCTTGCAGCCTTCAGCATGGGGAGAGTACAATTTTGGTGGTACTCTTTGATCAGTGTATTGGACACCCAGTGTTGAAGACACTGGGTAGGTGAAGGGGTCCTACTCTTCTTTGAGGCCCCGGTCTCCCACGAGATTGCTAATGCATGCATCTTTATAGATTGCGGAGATATTATTTGGATCGAAGATCATTCTATGGGAACCTGCAATAAATGTTTGAAATAAAAACCACTACACATTATCAAAGTAGCATTCCTTTAAACACATGCATATTTGAAAATTCAGCTTGTCCCCATTCCATTTTTCTTTTACTATGGGGTGAAAGGGCCTATGAGTGGGGATACTGCCGCCTTGGTTAAGGATTGACATTGGGTTCATCATTTTTATTCTGCCTTTGAGGTGGAACGTGTAACGCATAACCGGGGAGAAAAAAATGGTCCGACGTGTAGTGTCCGTTTGTCTTTTATCATTGTGGGTATAACTGCCTCCTTGGTTAAGGATTCACATCAGGTTCACCATTTTTGTTCTTCCTCTGAGGTGGCGCATGTTGCGCATACCAGGGTGGAAAAAATGGTTCAACATGTAGTGTTCTTTTGAATTTTATTATTTTGTGTAGAACCACCACCTTAGTTAAGGATTCACATCGGATTCACCATTTATTTTCACCTCCGAGGTGGCATGTGTTGCACATACTGGGATGACAAAATTGGTCTGACATGCAATGTCTTTGGGTCTTTTATCATTCTAGGTAGAACCACCACATTGGTTAAGGATTTACATCAGTTTCACTATTTTGTTCTACCTTTGAGGTGGTGTGTGTACGAGAGATGCAGATATGGAATAATGAGGATCATCACCTATCCCTTTTTCCATACACATGGACTCTCGTCTAATTTACCATTCCTTTGTTTCAACCTTTCTATCATCATTATCCTTTAAAGAAGGTTGAATTATCCCAGTCGGGAACTGTTGGACCCAACGGGTGAATACGTGGGGGTAAAGTACTCATGAAATCAGTCCTTTTCAGATGTAACTTCCTCAGATTGTCTCCAATGGGTTTATTAATGGATACAAGAATGCCCAACGACCCTATTATCCATGATAAATTGACCTGATTTCCAAAGGCAGGCACTCGTTAGATGATGATTTGGCCAACGACACTTGGGGACCCCATTGGTCGAGAGGATAGGAGGTCAGGCTCACCATACCCTTCTGGGGGAGGATTGTTTCCTATTCAGAGAATCTCTTATAGATTTAATTCATGTTGATATGTTCATGAATCCTTGGTTCATTTCCAAAGAGTGATTCCTGAGGCAACCTTTGGTTTGAAAGATCTCTATTAGCGTGAATATGTTTGATTCCATAGAGGAGACACTGAATTAGCCATATTATAAGGTGCTCTTGATCTTATGGTCATCCAGGGGGTGGAAGGTGACTTGATGTCAGGATCGGGCCCACAGGGAGGGCATCCAACATATCCTCATTAAAGGAATAAAACCCCATGTCGTTTATATTGTGTGGGGAATATGAATGGAAGCTTCCCATTGGACAGAAATGATTGGATGGATCCTTTTGGATGGGAACCCATTATGATATCGGGCCTTCTGATACGTGTCCTACATATCCTTATTCGATTAGAAATAAGATTTCTCGTAGTTCAGATTGTGTTGGGATTACTCTTAGAGGCTACCCATTTAAGGAACATGGTAGGGTGGACCCTTTGGGATGGGAACCATTTTTTGATCTCAAGCCTTCTGATAGGCATCCTACATATCTTGATTCGATCAGGATTCAATGTTCTCATAGTTCAGATTGTGTGATGATATTTTAATAATCACAAAACTCTAATACCTTTTGAGTCATGCTCAGTGTGAGAAATAATAGGATGTGAAAGATTCGACAATGCATATGCCCCCGCCCATATTGGTGGGGGAGGGAGAGACCACAATGGAAGAGGCCGGGGCGACCATGGGGAAAGGGTGTAGAGCAATGAACCTTTCAATGTGAAATGACATTAAAGGTCACACGGCCCTGCCTCGGAGGATTGGGGACCTACCTCAATGGGAGATCCCTGAAGTACGTTCTAGGAAGGGGAGGAGTTTCTTCCTAACCAAAGGGGTGAGCGAACATAACCCCTTCGACTGATCACTATTCCTCATTAAATGGAAAAGCATGTGATTGCCCCTAATCCTGAGTATTGGGAGGTTCACGTCAGTGTCCCATGGTTGGACTCCGGGTTATCGTGGTAATATATCCTTACAAGTATTCTCAAATACCATACTTTTTTTGGGAGGGCCTTTGTGATCCCTCTTACAATGGGTAGGTAGACTCAATGGGGTGCGTTGATGTGCCCGATGGCCTAATCATACAGGTCTGGTGGCTTTGGAAGAGGCTTTGTCCTGGCTCCAATGAACTAGTTAGAAGAGGGATTATGTATGATTGGACAGTAATGGAGGGGTGTGGTTGGAACTGGAAGGAACAATATCCAAAAACACCCCATTCCACGTATTGGTTTCTCATGTGGGATGTGGAGGGCTATGCATACCATAGTGGTACATGGGTATGATGGACATCTGCATACCGGTGTGGTACACAGGCATGGGTATCGCCAACCTCATACCAAAGTGGTACACATCTCACCATGACACTTTGGGTTACATCTGCGTACCAATTGGGTATGCAGAATAGGGTTCATTCCACGTAGCGGTACGCTACGCGGAGTGCAACTTTGAAGTTGGGTCAGGGGAATCACCATCTGTGGGAAATTCATTCATGAGAAGTCTTGGTTTCACGTTTTACCAGTTGGGTTTGTGGTTCCAATATTATTATTAAATTTCCATATTTTTATGGTTCATGGCTGGCTATACCTGTGAAAGAAGTGGTTCGCGGTTTGTGCTTCGTCAATGAAACAAGACCAAATCTAGAGTAGAACCTATGAGTTTCCCTCAACCTATCTTTTCCTTTCCTTCCCTCTATCTATCTCATCTTTGTGTTCCTTTATTCTTCTGCTGTGATCCTTTTATAGAGCATCAGAGTGATCATATTTGATGGGCACAAAGCACCATTTGTGGAGGCCCATTGAAGCAATTTTCTAACACGCAGAAAACTCGGTCAACCAGGGTTTTTAGAAACTTTATTTCACGATAATGGTTTGTGGAACCCTTCCCATCAACATAATATGAAAACTAGGGGGTTCGTGGCATAATAAACGAGCGTTATTCCACACAGAACACCTTCGGTTAATGTGGTTCATGGTTTTCCTTGCTCATTGGATATCGTTTCATAGGCTAGTGGTTTGCGGACCATCCTACACACCTGGCAGTTCTCGATCCATCTTCTTCATGTACCTCAACTAGTTATGGTACACAATCCATTTGAAAACATGAATTCCTTCATGTTTGTTTAGAGAAATATGACTCAATTTGAGTCCCTTCCTCTCGATAAACTTATAGAAGTTATTAACTCCTTCTGGAAAGTGATTTTGAGGGTATTTCTTCTCTTTAACGAAATTTTCAGGACCCTACACCGACTTGTCAAAAGTGTGAGAAGAAGAATCCTAAAAAATTTCATAAAGGGGAAAATAAAATTATTTAAGTGGGAAAAGGAAGGGCACCTGTGTGGTGAATTTTAATTGGGGAAACCAACCATTTTTATGTAATAATAGAATAGTCCAATAGACCCTCATTATGTTGTCTAATTTTTCAACTTCAAGGAATAAGGAAACTATGTGTATCAATTCGCTAAGATAAGGGTTGTCAATGATAACCAATACTGACAAAATTCATGGCCCAGATATAAAGGGACAAATTATTTCATCATAAAATTTTGTGTGGATGTAAATAAAAATGTGGTGATAAGTATTTTGGTTATTCAATTAATTATTGAAAATGTATTATTTGATTTTGGTTTTAGTCACTCTTTCATATCATGAATGTTTAGTAGAACTATTCAAACACCACCTCAAAACAAGGAAGTGGAGTTTTTAATGGAAATTGAAATTGAGGAAATTATTTCATACCAATTATATAACTTATTTCCTATCATTTTTTGTAGGCTGAACTTCCTAGATAACCTTGTGGTACTCCCTTTAATGGAATTCAATGAAATTCGGTGAATGGATTGGATTTTCTTATATAGAGATAATATAAATTACCGAGAGAAGGAAATCACCCATTATATATTGAATCATCCTCTAATTCAAGAAAAGTGCAAGGATGAGGATGAATATCCTTGGGCATCACAATATAAAGAATGGACATAATTGATTTATTATAAATTATGATTGGATCAAATGATTAAGACTAAAGAAAATAACATATTTGATGATATTCCCATTGTAAAAGAATATGATGATGTGTTTCCAAAAGAATATTTTGTTCTTCCTCCAAGCCTTGAGGTTGATTTCTAAATCAAGATTATACACATATATTTTCCAATAAACAAGGGTCCATATATAATTCCACTTTTGAACTTGAGGATTTGAAGAATTAACTATATAGTAATCTAGATAAAGGGTTTATATGCCCAAATTATTTAGTGTGGGGTGAAATTGTCCTATTCATTATGAAAAATGATGTGTCTATGTGCCTCTGAATTGATTATCATGATCTCAATAATTTCATGATTGAAAACATGTATAATTTACCATAAATTGATGACTTGTTTGATCAAATAAGTGGAGAAAAATACTTCTCTAAAGGGGTATTTGGTTAGGATATTATCAAGTAACGGAGAATAAGTATAATATACCCAAGACTACCTTTCATTCAAGGTTTGGGTAATATGAGTTCATATTTATTCCATATGGACATTGTAATTTCCTATCTATCATCATGTACTTAATTTATAGAGTCTTTAGGGATTAACTCAGTAATTGTTTACTAGTATTTATAAAAAATATTCATATATACTCTAAAATCATGGAGAAATTTGAGGAGAATTTAAGTGTAATATGGAAGACCATAAAAAAGAAAATAATTTATTCAAAGTACAGTAAATGTGAGTTTTGGATGGATTAAGTAACGTTCCTATGTAATTTTATCACCAAAAAATGGAAATATATGGATCCTTAAAAAACAGAGGTAATTGATGGATGGACCATACCAACTTCTTTGAAGTAAATCTATAATGCACTTTGATTATCTATGTATTATCATAATTTTTGATAAAAATATTAGTATTTACAAGACCACTAATCAAACTAATAAGGAAGGGTGTCAAGTTTTTATATACTATTGAATGTGAGGAGTTCCTTAAAGAGTTAAAGGGAGGCTAGTCACTGTACCTATACTCACATTACCCACAAACATGTAAGGATTTTTTATCTATAATGATGTGTCTAAAAATTTATTAGGTTGTGGGATCATGAAAGATTACAAAATGACATCCTATTCATCCCTTCAATTAGAGTTCCATGAGTATAACTGCCCAACTCATTATATAGATTTGACTATAGTAACCTCTTTTATGAATATTTGGCGACATTTTCTCTATAGGGGGAAGAGTGAAATATATATAGATCATAAAATCCATGAGTATATATTCATAAAAAGGAGCTAAATATGAACCAACTCAGGTGGTATGATCTAATCAAGGATTATGATTGTTCAATCAATTACCATACAAGGAAGGCGAACAAATTGACTGATTATTTAAGTAGAAATTATCCTACAACCCTATCCTTGACGAGGATTTAAAGGTATTGAATATTATTAGACCTGAAACGAATGGAAATGGGATGAATAAAAGGATATTCAACCTACCTTTTTCAAATAAATGCTCAACCATCCATTATTGGGAGAATCACAGTGACATAATATGATGATGTGGAGCTACAGAAAAAGGTATCGAATATTCTAGAGTTAAATTTTTCTAATGACGGAGTTATAAGGATTGGAAGTTAACTATGTGTCCCATAAAATCTTGAACCAATGACTGAACCTATTGATGATGCAAAAAAATCATACTTCTCTATTCATCTATGATTCACTAAGATATATAGAGATCTGAATCAAAAAATATATTGGGATAACATAAAGAGGGATATTGTAGAATTTGTATCTTGATTCCCAGTATATGAAAAATTTAAGGATGAATGATAGAAGTGTAAGGTTATAATGAAACCATTTCAAAAACTAGTATGGAAATGGGAAAACACAACTATGGATTTTATCATAGGACTTCCTAGAACATCTAAAGTAAATAACACCATTTGGGTGGTAATTGACAGAGTCAATTTCTTTTTATAATTACATATATAAAACACAATGTTTTTTCAGATTAATTTATTATTATTTTTTTCTTTAATTTATTTATGGAAGGATACCCTTAATTATTGAAAATAGAACAAAAATAATGAATTGATAATGTAGAAGACATAGTAAGATTTAATGAAAAGAGGCATGATGTCACACTAGAGTATTGAAGATGGATACCAAAATAATGTTTTACTAAAAAAGTTAAAAAGGAGATGATTTAGTGATGTGGAAGATGTATCATGGAAAATGATAATTTGAGGCATGTTCTTGCAACTCAAAACTAGAGAACCGGGCTGAAACTAGGTAAAACCTATTGGAAAACAACATTACACATCATGAATTTCATTCATAACATGAATAAAAGAGAACAATTTGGATCATGAAATTGACCATGGAATATGTTCACCCCCCAAACATTACACATCATGAATACTATTCAAGATGTAAATGCCTTGATAGACCAAATATTAGTAGTTTTTTACATAGATAATGTCGAATGAATCATTAATGGTCAAATCCCAAAAGACCAATTTATGACATATTTAGTGATGGTCTAAGAACCTAGATTCCCTATACACACAAGGCTATGGGAGAGGAGAAGACATTAGTTCCCAATGAACTCTCTTAACAGACTCACCATGATAATCTTAAGGAAAGTGGTAATAATGCATGGAGTGCCACTCTCCATTTTATCAGATTGATATTTGAGGTTTACCTTCAGGTTCTGAAGAAGCCTTTATTAACAGTTAGATACATATATGATTTTCAGTAATTCTTATCACCCTTAGAGAGGAAGTCAATCTGAGAGAACCATTAAAACTCTAGAGAATATATATAGATCATGTTGAATGGATTTAAAATGATTTTGGTATTAATACCTTCCTCTAGTGGAGTTATCATATAATAATAGTTTCAATTATATAATTAAAATGGAACCTTATGAGTCTATGTATGGGAAGAAATGTCAGACTCTGACATGATGGGATGAAATTAGAGAGAGGAAGCTGATATGACATTATATTTCCCAATAGATGACATAGAAGGTTGAAACCATTTAGTGCCATATGAAATATACACAAAGTTGATAGAAAATATATGTAGATGATCATTAACGAGGCCTATAGTTTGAGGATGGAGATAAGGTGTGTCTTTATATGTCATTGTCAACAAAATTCATGAGGTTGGAGAAGCTTTGGAATTTTATTACTAGATACATAAACCCATTTTAGATCCTTGATCTCATTAGAGTGATGGAATATTGACGAGAACTACAACCAATTATATATCAAGTACATGATGTGTTCCATGAATCCATCTTGAGGATGTGCATATCAGAAACCTCAAAGGTATTGAAACCATAGGTTGTACCCTTAGATAATTATATCTCATATGAAGGGTAGAATAATTTAACAACTTGAACTTTTATAAATTAAATTATATTTTTAAATGAATAAATTCCTCATTAATTAATAAAGTTATAGAATATACAATAGATAATTTGATTATTTTATACTTCTATAGGTTATAAAATGTTGGATTTAAAATATTGTTATGAATCATAAAAATTGGTAATATATCCATTGTAAAGTGACCATTATTCTTGGTGTATATTATGTTTTATGATGACATCCATTTATCATAGAAAGAAGAAGCGATGACCTTGACCAGTTGGATCGTACACTATGAACCCCATCTATTTGAGATTTTGAGTGATATGGAATCATAAGAGTTTTCCACTGACCCATACCAAGATGGAATTTAACAAATTATGTAAAAATAAAACTTTTTATGGGAGAAGTTCAATATTATCATGATCACAACCCAAACTATGTTTACCAAACTACCCGTGAAGGTCCCAACATTGCACACCTACCTTTAGGGCCTACGCCGGGGTACTATGGGGTTGTGTATCTTGATCCCAACAGTTTGAATTTTTATAAATTTATTTTTAATAAAATAATTATTATATTTTTTTTTATAATTACTTTATAAATGATTAAATAATTATTCAGATAAAAATATATTTTTATAAGATGAAACAAAAAATGTATTTTTAGAAAATATATAGTATCAATCAAGACAATATTTTTGTGAATTGAATAATTTTTTTAAAAAAATTATTTAAATAAAATATTCTTATTGAATAATATTTATTTAAACATTAATTATAATATAATTTTATGAAGTCAAATTTATTTTTTATAAGGGTTATAAATTGGTATTGTCATAAAAAATAGTATTTTTCTATATATGAGAATTTTTATTTAACAATATAAATTTTCATATTTAGAGAGTTATTTTTATAAAGTTAATTTTACTCTTGAAATCATCATCAAAATTTTCCAATAATGATTTTTTCATATATTACAGAGACACTCAAATTTTTGGGTAAAAATCAAATAAAAGATAAATATACTGTATATATTATGTCATCATAAAAACTCAAAAGTGATGTAATAAATACTATAAAGAGTATTAATGACCAAAATTATGTTTCCCCTTTTAAATAATGTGTATTTAAAGTTATTTTATTAATTTTTAAACAATTAATTAATCATACAAAACCTATATTATATTTTATGGTTTTGAAATCAATTATTTATTTATATGACTCACATCCACATTTCCAATGGTATTAATTTAAGGATTTTTTTCTTAGCCATATAAGATATTTAAATATAGTCCTATTTGATAGAAACCATGTTAAAAAATGTGTTAAGGCTTCTGGTTTTGATTATTTTATTATGTAGAGTCTAAAACCTATGTTTAGAAATTATTAAATAATTTCCCTCCCTTTAGTTATAAAAACCCACCCAACAACCTATTCATATTCACACAAAACCTTTTGGAGCATGAAATTTCTCGGACTATACCTCTGTAGATCCCTCCAATAGTTCCCCCAATCTCTTAGAAATCTCCACCAAATATTTTAGAAGTGACATCTATAACGACCCATACTTTACATGCATTGTTAATACTTCAAAATTAATGCACACTTATTACAACATATAACACAACCATGAAAGGAATGTATAAGTATAGTGTCTTTAGAAACTGGGAAACATAAACAACTGGTTCATAAGTCATCTACACTGTCTCCATTTTATTTTATCATATCTAGAGTCCCTTTTGGAATATCTTACTTAATACCCTTATTCCTGACATGGGGAAAAGAAAACATACAAAAGGGTGAGCTCAAATCCTCAGTAAGGGTAAACAAAAGAAATATCAATCACATCATATTCATAATAACATAACATTTTGGAAATCTTAACCTGGAAAAGAGATCATAATTTCATAACATGGGATAAATCATAGTAGTGAAATTTAATCCCAATAATCATAACTAAAAACATGAAACTTTTTGGAATACACACATAATCATAGAGAAACATTTCTTAGTAGTTAAGACTCATTGACAAGACTATCCTAGTGGACAATGTCCATTTCTGAACCGAGTTCACTCATTGTTTCAGTCCGGTATCACTGAACCAGATTAACCTGCCATTCCAGCCATGTCTATCTCATGAGATATAAATCTTCATCCAATGAATTGGAGGGAGATATAGGTCCCACCCATCTCATAATTATACCATTATTATGTGTGCCACAAGATCATAAATCATACGTCATAGCATAACCCATGTAATAAAAATGGGATTCTTGAACATCATTCCATCATAACATAATACATATAAGATAAAAGGAAATCATAAAACTAATTCAATCATAAAATAATCAAATCAATGTAAAAATAGGTATAGAAACAGAAACCTATATTATCTTATATGGAAACTAATTTTGATAAAACACTTGAAGTTCATTCT
The DNA here is from genome assembly GCA_963277665.1 of Viscum album. Lineage (NCBI taxonomy): Eukaryota > Viridiplantae > Streptophyta > Magnoliopsida > Santalales > Viscaceae > Viscum > Viscum album. The sequence goes on along the minus strand of OY728148.1, from coordinate 876,886,228 downwards.
TGAGGAAAATATCCTTTATACTTCAAAAACATTTTTTCTTTCTTAAAATGTCATACAATTTTAAACTGAAAGAAGATGATTAAAAATAATCTTTAAAACTTATAAAGGAAGCTTCATGGAAATAATGTTCTAAAAATCCATTCAGGCCGTATAAGTTAAAAAACATTCTTGTTGTACTTTGGCCGGAAAATTAAAAAAAGTACCTCATAAAAAAACGACAAAATATTCCTTTCATATCTTTTACTAAAAAATAACCGAAGGGTAAAATTGGATTTAGAAAATTGTAGTAGTATAGAAATAATATTACATATTAAGGAAACATGGATGTGGATGATAATTATTCCCTAGTAAATTCTGAAGTATAAACAATCTTGGATAAAAATGAGATTGTGAGATTTTCCCTTACCTTAGGTAGATTTCCTTTGTACGTGTACGAACCTCCTGTATAATGATTTAAATAATGTTATTGACTTATTACAGAATCTTACTCATTATTATTATATCATATATGGTCATATTCTTAGCTTCTTATTAGTAATATTTCATTGCTACTTGTTTTTCGGGTGTTTATTACTTTTTGTTCTTATGCGTGTTTTGTTGAATAAATTCATATTCTTCTCTTTAGGTTATATATACCTCATTTACAGAATGGTATTAGTGTAATATATATCATATTTATTCATTAAATTCATTTATATAATCATTATTCAATGAAGATATTTTAGAACGAGTCGCATCACATCGTGGAGACGGTAGGCCATATGTACGCACGAGTGATGATATCGTTCCCATGATCGTGGAATTATATTCAAGTGTATGTATACTATTTCAGAATCAATATCAATTTAAAATAATCATATATAGTTATTATTTACACCATTATACCCATCCAAGTATCGTGGTGGTGGAAAATAGATTACACCACGACGTGTAAACGGCATTCCGTACGTACGCACGTGCGGTGATTTCATTTTCCATAAGATGGATAGAAGGTGAAATAGCGTTGTTACATATTTATAATAACATATAAGTATATGAGTGATACATATGCTATTACTTCACAATGAAACAACTAAAGAGGAATAAGTAGAAGAAGAAATAAAGTTGAATGAATCGGTAACGGACATTACCTCTTCTTTAAAGCGCCTCTTCTTAACCTCCTCTTAGGGCACTAAAGATAGTCTTTGAAGAAGACCCAGACCTCTAGTATGTTTCTAGGGAAGTGGAGAAGAGAAATGTTCTAGGGGATGGACGATATTTAAGGCTCAATGTGGTGTGATGAGGAGAGGGATGAGGTGCCCTTTTATAAGGGAGGAGAGGGGCACCATATGAAAAACTTAAAATATTATTTTATAATAAAGTCATATTCGGTTTTTAATAGCTCCAAATTGATTTATTTCGAATCTAATGTGGGGATGGGTCGAAAGACTCTCAACCAATAGATTTTAGACAAGTTTGGGTTAATATTTTAACCTTATCATTTAGATTTAACTCTATGTTAAATAATTTATCTTTTATTGTGTCTTATTGTTTTCTTACACTATATGGTTAATAAACATACTATAGCAAGACAAACGAACCCCAAGTTGTTTATTATTAGTGTATATAACCTTATCTAAGTCATGTGACTAATCCTTATATTTTTAGAAATAAAATAACAATTAATAATATAATATTTGTTTTAAAAACTATTTTATGTCAATTTTGACACTATTTGGTAATTGATTTTTTGTGAATATCATAACAGCATGATTAGTTTGAAAAAATTAATTAAATCAATACTAACATGTCATATTAAACTAAAAAATTAGTTTAATTCATAAAATGTCTCAAATTACATTTATTTGGGTATTTATAATATCAATTATGTTAATATTTCATTAATAAGGTAATTACTGCATCATCATTGTGTCATAATTAAACTAAATTATTTAATTTATAAAAATTATAAATAAAATACCATTATGTAGGAAATATTTTTATCTTTCTAATAAATATTTATAGTTGAATTTATCTTATGTATAACCTTATATTAAAAATGTTTTAGTTATTAAACTTTGATTTTAACTCTTTTAACTCTTCTTTAAATAAAATAATAATAAATGTCCTAATCTAATCCAAGTGGACCTAAAGGGTAATATTTTATTACTATGGTTTTTTTTGGTCGAATTAAACTTATCTAATAGAATTAGGACATGTGTTAGTGTAATAATAATAACATTTTTATCCTTAATTACCCTATTTACTTTTAACCATGGTAAATAAAAGTAAAAAGTTACTATTCACCAAAAATTATTTTTACCTTATTGAACCACATTTTACTCCTTGATATTAACTGTGTCTCTTGGATTTTCAAAATTCCACTCACAGAAGTGGAAAAATTATGTTTTATGTAAATTTTCAAATTCTCCTAGGAGGTGGGTAAAAGACGGTGAAAAGTTCAATAAAATTTTTATAGATCTAAAATTATTGTAAAATGACTCCAATGAATTACATTGAAATTATACAGGTATTAAGTATCAATTATGATCTAAAATAAATTTAAATAAAATAAATAATTATTTAAATAAAAAGTCGGTTTTTAAATAGTAACCTAGTGTTTTCCCTATTCATAAAAAATTTAAGGTTTTCAGAAAAATACCAAAAATTCACCCTAGGATAATTTCAATATTCCAAATCCAAAAATGAAGTCCATTTTCAAAGATAAAATTTATAAAATTTTAAAAAGTGGGTATTACTATTCATAACAGCTAGTTTTAATAATATTTTAATAGCATATCGTTGTTTAGTGAAACTCGGTATTGCGTACAATGCAAGATATCGAGGAAGGTCATGATTGCAGGTAAAGAAAGCCATGATAGTGTTGTGTGTAGTGAAATATTCCTTTGATTATTTAATTAACATAAAAACAAAATATTTCTCATAAAAATCTCGGGTGTTACATTCTACCCCCCTTAAAATGAATTTCACCCTCGAAATTCGTCACTTTGTAACAAAAAGATGAGGATACCTCTCCCTCATCATATCCTCAAGCTCCCATGTAGCTTCTTATAATTGGTGGTTCCACTAGATAACTTTCACCAAGCGAGTGGTCTTGTTTCGTAATACTTTTTCACTACGATCCAAAATCCCTATCACTTGTTCTTCATAAGAAAGATTTTTCTCCAGCGGTACAACTTTTGAGCTGAGTACATGTGAAGGGTCGAGTATGTACTTTCTCAGGAGAGATACATGGAACACATCATGAACTTGAGAGAGATTTGGTGGAAGCGCGAATCGGTAATCTACCTTCCCAACACGATCCAGTATTTCAAAATGACCAATATACCTAGGGCTCAGCTTGCCCTTCTTTCCAAATCTCATTACTCTCTTCCAAGGAGATATTGGTAAGAACACTTTATCACCCTCTTCAAAATCTAGGTCTTTTCTTTGGTTGTCGGCATAAATTTTTTGTTGACTCTGAGCTGCTCTTATGTGTTGTTGGATATATCGGACCTTTTCTGCCATCTCATCAACAAGATCAGGTCCTAATAGCTTTCTTTCCCCAACTTCATCCGAACAAGTTGGAGTTCGTCATTTCTTCCCATAGAGAGCTTCATAAGGAGCCATATGAATACTGGAGTGAAAGATATTATTATAAGAAAATTCCAGAAAAGGTAGGTGTTGATCCCAACAACCTTTGAAATCCATAGTGCAAGATCTTAACATATCTTCTATAGTTTGAATTGTTCTCTCAGACTGACCGTCTATTTGAGGATGATAAGCAGTGATGAAACTCAACTCTGTATCTAGAGTATGCTGAAGACTTCACCAGAACTTCGAGGTAGACCTTGGATCCTGATCAGATATAATGGAAAGTGGTACTCCATGAAATTTTACCACTTCTTTTACATATATCCTGGCAAGCTGATCAAGAGAGAAATATTCTTTAATAGTAATGAAGTGTGCTGACTTCGTAAGACAATTAACTATAAACCAGATAGCATTATTTCCTTTGGATGTTTTAGGATATCCAGTGATAAAGTCTATAGTGATGTTTTTTCATTTCCATTCATGTATGGGTAATGGTTGTAACATCCCCTTAGACTTATGTCTCTCAGCTTTAACTTGCTAACAAACCAAGCATCGAGAGATATATTCAGCAACATCTACTTTTATGCCATCCCACCATAAGTACTCTTTCAGGTCCTTATACATCTTCGTGCTTCTAGGATGAATAGAAAATGAAGAACTATGAGCCTCATCTAGCATCTCCTTCTTTAATTCTGGGATGGGAGGAGCACAAACCTGATTCTTGAACCTTATTATCCCATCACAATCAAGGTTGAATTAAGGAACATTTCTCACCTTCTTTTGTAACTCTACATCTTCTTTATGTGCCTCTTTAATCTTCACATGTATATATGGTTGAACATTCATTTGAGAAAGATAATATTTTTCCCCTTCCATTATAATTACAAGATCCATCCTTTGTAAATCCATATATATTGGATCTTTTGTGATCCTCTTCATGGATAAGCTGGCATGGTCTTGTCAGCTTAATGCGTCTGCCACCTTGTTTTCTTTCCCAGGGTGATAATGAATTGAGTAGTCATAGTCTTTAATCAACTCCAACCATATTCTTTGGCGCATATTCAGATCCTTTTGTGTGAAAATATAATTTAAACTTTTATGATCAGTATAAATGTCACACCTTTCACCATAAAGATAATGCCTCCAAATTTTTAACGCAAAGATTACCGCAGCTAACTCTAAATCATGTGTTCAGTAATTTTGCTCAAGGATTTCAACTGTCGTGAGGCATAAGCTATAACCATATCGTTTTTCATGAGAACACACCCCAATCCCCTCTTGGATGCATCATTATAGATCACAATCCTTTCTCCACTACAAGGTAGTTTGAGAATTGGTGCACTGAATAACTTTCTTTTTAACTCCTTGAAATTCTATTCACACTCTTCTGTCCAAGCAAACTTAACTCCTTTTCGATTCAACCTGGTGAGTGAATTAGATAATCATGAAAAATCTTTCACAAAACGTCGATAATATCCATCCAAACCAAGAAAACTTCAGTTCTCGGTTACTATTGTTGGTCTCGACCGTCTTTCAATAACCTCTGTTTTTGCTGGATCCATAGATATCCCCTATTTTGAGATTATGTGACCCAAAAATGAAACTTTTTAAAGCCACAATTCACACTTGGTAAATTTGGCATAAATCTTCTCCTTTCTCATGGTCTTTAATACAATTATCAAGTTATCTTCATGTTCTCCCTTGCTCTTTGAATATTCAAGAATATCATCTATAAAGACTACCACAAAATGATCAAGATTCTCTCTAAAGAATCTATTCATTAGATCCATGAAGATAAAAGGGGAATTAGTAATACCAAATGACATCACTATAAATTCATAGTGTTGATACCTTGTACGGAAAGTCGTCTTTGGTATATCCTCCCTTTTGACCCTTAATTGATGATACCCTGAATGAAGATCAATCTTGGAAAAGTATCGAGCTCTGCGTATTTGGTAAAATAAGTCATCAATGCGTGGGAGAGGATATTTGATCTTGATAGTGATCTTGTTAAGTTCTCGATAATCAATGAAGAGTCTCATTGACCCATCTTTCTTCTTAACAAACAGAACAGGTGCTCCCCAAGGTGACGCACTAGGGAATATGAATCCTTTATCAATATTCTATTGGAGTTGCTTATTCAATTCTTGCAACTCAATTGGGCCATTATATAAGGTGTCTTTGAAATAGGTAAAGCACCCGGTACGAGTTCTATTGAAAACTCAACTTCCCAATTTGGTGGAAGACTAGGAAATTTCTTTGCAAAGACATCACAAAACTCCCGTACAATGGGAATATTCTTAATCATGAGTTTCTATCCAACCATTTGAGATAAATAACCTTTATTTAGTGGAATCAAGACCCATAATATGGATGAAATTTCCACTGGAAAGTTATGTTCATCCTTGCATCGAAAGAATATCATAGATTGATCTGGAATATAAAATGTGACTTTCCTTCTTTGGAAATTGATATGATCTCCATATAATGAAACCCAATCCATGCCAAGAATCACATAAAATTCTACTATAGGAAGTATCACAAGATTTGCAAGAAGAACATTCCCACAAACATCAATCAATGATGAATTCTAAACTTTTGATGTGACTGTTGTGCCATTAGGGGTTGTCACAGCTAACTCAATATCAAACTGCTGAGGTAATATGGCGATACCCTTAGAAAATTCTTCAGAAATAAAAGAGTGGGTGGATATAGAATCAAATAAATCATTTTCTACTTTATAGTGGATGGTAAGTGTACATTTCACCACTTTGTTATCATACTCTACATCCCTGATAGAAATTGCATGTGACTTTCCTTTGTCTTTGGCCTTAAGAGTTTGTTGACGTCGATCATCGTCAAAAACCCTTGGATTAGGGAATTTATTGGCATAATGCACCATTTCCTTGAACTTGTAACATTGAAGTGTAGGAGGTGAATTTCGTGTAGCATTTTCTTTGTTCGCATCACTAGACATCTTTTTCCCATCACTACGGCATTCAAATGCCCGATGACCCTCTTTTCCACATTTGAAACATTTACTTGTCCCTTTTAGAAACTTCCCACCATATTTATTTCCACACATTGAGCATAAGGGAAAACTCATATTATTTTCAGTGTTCTATTTATATTTTCCTTTCAATTCCATTTTCTTCTTCTTATCAAACACATATGACTGATGGGTTACTCAAATCTCTATATCAACCTTGAGAGCACATCGAACAATTTCCCCGTAGCTATTGAAGTCCCTTAGGGCTAATTCCCTTTACAGACTTGGTTTTAATCCACTAAAGAATCGATCGATATTACTCTCATGTTGGATAATAATCCCATAAGTGTACCTTGTAAGTCTTGTAAAATTTGCTTCGTAGGTACCAACAGATTCACCATCCTTTTGTTTTAGTTCTAGAAACTCTTTCTCCATTTTTGTTCGAAGAATACAAGGGAAGTATTTATTGAAAAATAAGTTCTTGAACTCATCCCATTCCATGGAATCAATTTCATATCTTGGCCTCGTATTCTTGATAAGATTACACTATTGATCAGCTTCACCTTCCAAATGATAAACTGCTAAGATGACTTTATCATGTTCAGAACATTGAAGAACTAAAAATATCTTTTCAGTGGTACATATCCATTTTTCAACCACTAATGGATCAGTAGACCCGCTGAATGAGGGTGGACGCTGCCTCATGAAGGATTCAACAAAATTTTGATCCTTCCTTTTCTCATTTGGAATTCCTGCATGATTCATAGCTTGAGAAATTTGTGTGAGCATGGATACATGATTTTTCATTCCAGATCCCATAACATTTGGTTTCTTAGGGGGACAATCATTTCATTTCCCATTGGATTACGCATTAACACGGTTCCTTCGGGTTCTAGCCATTAACTAAAAGAAATAATAATAGTGTGAGCAACACTAATTATAATAGGGAAACCACATAATCAATAATAAAATTTCACACTTAAGGTATTATTATAGGTTGTTCATGGCCATTTCTAAAACACTAAGATTGTGTTCTATGCTTAGATATATCCTTAGGGTTCTTACTAAGGCTTTCAAATCCTAGTTTCCAAAGGTTGAATATACCTTTCCTCTGATACCAACTATAACAACCCATACTTTACATACATTTTTAATACTTCAAAATTGAAGCACACTTATTGCAACATATAACAAAACCATGAAAGGACCGTATAGGTATAATGTCTTTAGAAATTAGGAAACATAAAGAACTGGTTCATAAGTCATCTACACTGTCTCCCTTTTATTTTATCATATCTAGAGTCCCTTTTGGCATATCTTACTTAATACCCTTCTTCCTGACCCGGGGAAAAGAAAACATACAAAATGGTGAGCTCAAATTCTTAGTAAGGGTTAACAAAAGAAATATCAATCACATCATATTCATAATAACATAACATTTTGGAAATCTTAACCTGCAAAAGAGATCATAATTTCATAACACGGGATAAATCATAGTAGTGAAATGTAATCCCAATAATCATAAATTAAACAAAAAACATTGTGGCATACACACATAATCATAGAGAATCATTTCTTTGTAGTCAAGACTCATTGCCAAGACTATCCTATCAGAGAAAGTCTATTTCTGAACTGAGCTCAATCCTTGTTTCAGTCCTGTATCACTGAACCAAATTAACCTACCATTCCATCCATGTGTATCTAATGATATATAAATCTTTACCCAATTCATTAGAGGGAGATATAGGTCCCACCCATCTCATAATGATACCACTCTTATGTGTTCCACAAGATCATAAATCATTCATCATAGCATAACCCGTGTAATAAAAATGGGATTCTTAAACATCATGCCATCATAACATAATACATATAAGATAAAAAGACATCATAAAAATAATTCCATCATAACATAATCAAATTCATGTAAAAATAGGGATAGAAACATAACCCTATATTATCTCAGATGGAAAATAATTTTGATAAAACACTTGAACTTCATTCTTGAGGAAAATATCCTTTCTACTTCAAAAACATTTTTCCTTTCTTAAAATTTCATACAATTTTTAACTAACAGATGTTGACTAAAAATAAACTTGAAAACTTGTAATGGGTTCTTCATTGAAATAATGTTCTAAAAATACATTCAGGCCGTATAAGTTAAAAAACATTCTTCTCGTATATTGGCTGAAAAGGTCAAAAAAGTACCTCATACAAAAAAAATGACAAAAGATTCCTTTCATATCTTTTACTAAAAACTCACCGAAGGGTAAAATTGGATTTAAAAAATTTTAGGATGATAGAAATAATATTACATATTGAGGAAACATGAATGTGGATGATAAATATTCCCTAGTAAATTCTAAAGTATAAACAATCTCGTATAAAAATGAGATTGCGAGATTTTCCCTTACCTTAGTTCCGATTTTCTTCGTATGTTTATGATCCTCCTGTATAATTATTTAAATAATGTTATTGAATTATTCTATAATTTTAATCATTGTTATGATATCATATATGTTCATATTATAAGCTTCTTATTAGTAATATTTCATTGCTACTTGTTATTCGGGTGTTTATTGCTTTTTGTTCTTATGCGTGTTTTGTCGAATAAATTATTATTATTCTTTTTAGGTTATAGATACCTCATTTAAATAATGTTATTAGTGTAATATATATCATATTTATTCATTCAATTCATTTATATAACCATTATGCAATAAAGATCATGTAGAACAAGTCACATCACATCGTGGAGACGGTAAGCCGTACGTACGCACGAGCGATGATACCATTCCCATGATCGTGGAATTGAATTTAAGTGCATGTATACTATTTAAGAATAAATAATACTTTAAAATAATCATATATAGTTATTATTTACAAGATTATACCCATCCATGTAAGGTGGTGGTGGAAAACAGATTACACCACGGCGTGGAGACAGTATTCCGTACGTACTCACGCGCGGTGATTTCATTTTCCGTAGGATGGATAGAATGTGATATATGGTTGTTTCATATTTATAATAAAATATCAGTACATGAGTGATACAGATTTTATTACTTTATAATGAAATAATTAAATAAGAATATGTATAAGAAGAAATAAAGTTGAAAGAATCGGTAACGGACATTACCTCTTCTTTGAAGTGTCTCTTCTTAACCTCGTCTTAGGGCACTAAAACTGGTCTTTGAAGAAGAACAGGACCTCTAGTATGTTTCTATAGAAGTGGAGAAGAGATATTTCTAGGGTTTGTCTGAGCTTGAAGGCTCAAAGTGGTGTGAGGAGGAGAGGGAGGAGGCGCCCTTTTATAAGGGAGGAGAGGGGCACCTTAGAAAAAACTTAAAATATTATTTTATAATAAAGTCATATTTGGTTTTTAATAGCTCCAAATTGATTTATTTAGGAGATAATGTGGGTATGGGTCGAAATAATCTCAACCAATAGATATTAGACAAGTTTAGGTTACCATTTTAACCTTATCATTTAGATTTAACTCTATGTTAAATAATTAAACTTTTACTGTGTCTTCTTGTTTTCTTACACTATATGGTTAATAAACTTACTATAACAAGACAAAAAAACCCCTAGCTTTTCATTATTAATATATATAACCTTATCTAAGTCATTTTTATGAGCCATAGATTTTTAGGAATAAAATAACAATTAAAAATATAATATTTGTCTTAAAAACTATTTTATGTCAATATTGACACTATTTGGTAATTGATTTTTTTGTGAAAATCATAACAGCATGATTAGTTTTAAAAAAGTTAATTAAATCAATACTAACATGTCATATGAACCTATAAAATAAGTTTAATTCATAAAAAGTCTCAAATTACATTTATTTGGGTATTTATAATATCAATTATGTTAATATTTCATAAATAAGTTAATTACTGCATCATCATTGTGTTTAAACTAAATTATTTAATGTCTAAAAATTATAAATAAAATACCATTATGTAGGAAATATTTTTAGCTTTCTAATAAATGTTTATAGTCAAATTTATCTTATGTATAACCCTATATTAAAAATGTTTTAGTTATTAAACATTGATTTTAACTCTTTTAACTCTTCTTTAAATAAAATAATAATAAATGTCCTAATCTAATCCAAGTGGACCTAAAGGGTAATATTTTATTCCTAAGGTTGTTTTTGGTCAAATTAAACTTATCCAATAGAATTAGGACATGTTTTAGGGTCATAATAATACCATTTTTACCCTTAATTACCCTATTTACTTTTAACTGCGATAAATAAAAGTAAAAAGTTACTATTCACCAAAAAAAATTTATCTTATTGAACCACATTTTACTCCTTGATATTAACTGTGTCTCTCAGATTTTCAAAATTCCACTCACAGAAGAGGAAAAATTAAGTTTTATATAAATTTTAAAATTCTCCGAGGAGGTGGTAAAAGACGGTGAAAAGTTCAATAAAATTTTTATATATCTTAAATTATTATAAAATGATTCCAATGAATTACATTGAACTTATATAGTCATTAAGTATCAATTATGACTCAAAATACATTTAAATAAAATAAATAATTATGTAAATAAAAAGTCGGTTTTTAAATAGTAACCCAGTGTTTTCACTATTCATCAAAAATTGAAAGTTTTCAGAAAAATACCAGAAATTCACCCTAGGCTAATTTCAATATTACGAATCCAAAAATGAATTCCATTTTGAATGATAAAATTTATAAAATTTCAAAAAGTGGGTATTACTATTCATAATGGCTAGTTTTAATAATATTTTAATAGAATATCCTTGTTTAGTGAAACTTAGTATTGCGTACGATGCAAGCTATCAAGGAAGGTCGCGATTGTGTGTAAAACAAGCCAAGCTAGTGTTGTGTGTAGTGAAAAATTCCTTTGATGATGTATATAACATGAAAACAAAATATTTCTCATAAAAATCTCGGGTGTTACAACATCTTAAGGTACGGTATCCACTAATTATCCTCTTTATTCATGAACCATATTTATATTTTGACTTTTGATTTATAATTTTTCATGTTGGGATGCATTTTTAAACATCACTTTCACTATCTTCATGATTTAAAAGTGATGAGATACCTTTCTCACATTTATTAAACAATTCCCTGAATCTTTATATACCCCTCTTAGGTTGTCAAAATTATTCTACGATTTTCCATACCAATGATTTGTATAGTGAATACTCATTCCCATTACCACTAAAGGTTATTTACCTATATGTACCTAACCTACATTTATTGGGAAATTCCATGTATATAATTCAACATTACTTAATTGTGGGGTTAAATGGGATGAAATACACCTTTATATTTTGTGATATTTATGGAACACCTATCTATATAAATGATATGAATGTGATGGGTGAGATGAGAATTATATATCCCTCTAATCTAATGAGTAATGTTCGTATCTAATGAGATTCAATGTATGGTGTATAAGAGGTTAATATAAGAACATTATTTTATTATGTATTGAAGGTTATCCTTGAATTTTTCTTATGATTTTATGTTTTATGTTGTTGTCACATTCGTTAGTTTCCTTTATGATATGCTCTTATATCATGATTTCATGTTCAAGTATATGATTCTCAAATATCTTATGTTAACTTGATATTCCTATTGACACACATGTACTAGTTTACCTTATTATATTATTTGATTATTACCTTATAAGAAAGTAAGTAAAATATAAAACTATAAAATATTAGAAAGTAAGTTTCATATAAAATTACAAAGATTGTGGAAGGAGGTGTTGACATGGAAAGAATTAAAAAGAGATTATCATTACACTTTAATGAAAATAACACATTTGGAAAAAGATAAAAAATTAATTTAAAGTTTTTTAAAAAATATTAAGGAGTATAAAGTGACCTAAATAATATATTGAGTTATAAATAAGAATATTTTAGAAAGAATCGAATGAATTAGGACATAGAAGAAAGGAGGTTCTAGGCCAAAAATAAGAGACAATGTTGTTTTCACTTACATGACACAATTTGGGTAAAATATGAGTCAAGGAAAAATGAAATATCAAGTGAAAAAATAAAAACACATGAATATATAAATGAAATTATGGGAGGTTTTATGAAGAATAAAAATCCCATGTCTAGAATATATTTGAAACCAATATTTATTTGAAAATAATATTGGAAACAAAACCCTTATGATTTGAGTAACATTTTGATCAAAATAACATTCAAGTTGGGTAAAATTTTAATAAATGTACATTTAAATAAAGAACATGATATGTATCTTACAATCCAATGAATATGTTAAAAAAATTCATTAGGTAGTAATAACACCATATTAAATGTATCTTGGTCCACATTAAGAAATAAGTCTCAAAGAATCAAATATGAGAAAAATAACCCATTACCTTTATTCATGTTTAGTAAAATGTGACCTTACCACCTGTAAAAATGACATAAATATATTAATATAATATTTAATAACCTTATTTGTAAAAATAACCTTCTCAAACACTTCATTTATAATCATTAATTATAAATATGTTTTTTAGTTATCGCTTATTTTAATAATTGATTGTTATAACGTTCAGTTGTTAATTTCATGAAATCATTATGAAGACGAGCTTGATTCTCACTAAGTGATTTCATGTTAAACATTCATTGATTATTCAAGGTAGATCAATATTTGTATCAGTGATTAAGTCACTTTTTCATTAAGTGAAATACACGAATACAGGTTCTGAAAATAGATAACATGATGAACTAGTTTTATATGTCTTTAATAATATAAAGGTGATATATTAATATATATATGAAATTATTCAAATACTATTCCATAATTTTCATAAACCCCTACCTCAAAAAGTACCCCTCTTGAGCCAACAATGATGTGAGAGAGGTAATGACCCCCATGTCCCGCCTCTGGTAGCCCCTAGGTTAGAGACTATCACTGAGGGTAAAAAATATCAATATGGGAGGCATTACCCTATATAATATATCTATAATAGAGAGATATGATATCAATGATTAATGTAATACAGGATATAATGTAATAACTTAAAACCAAAACAATCCCAAAAATCTTGTATAAATAAACAGATATTGGTAAAAGTCTCTAAATAAGTACCCAAAAATAAAAGCTAAGGTAGTGACATGGAAACAATTAAAAGGTCTAATCTAGTAATTCCTAACAAAAACTTGGTAGTCCTCCTCGAAAAATAAAAAATAGTTATATAATCATTGAGTGAGTATAGAAATATACTCAGTAGAAAACCCAAAGTCTCTCACGCACATGTGAAAGAAGCATAGTAATGCACCAGTGAAAAAATAACAGAACCAAAAACACCTAAACAAGTTTACTATGAATCTAAGTATAGTAAAATAATATGGATCATATTGATGAAAGGTACCCTACATATATTTCCCATTATTTAGCTACTCTCACACCCTAATGAAGTATATCATGGAAATCCCACCTCTTCCACATAAAATCACATCAAATCCCACCCACAAACACTTGAGCCATCAAATATCACTTGAAGACAACTGGTCCATCACATCACATCTCATACCTTGGTTATTAGAGTATCATGAACATAAAGTACATCAACCTCGTACCCCTTTTACTATTCATGAACCCCACTATAAGCTACCGCAACACATATCATATCAAAAAATACTGTCTGAAAACACCTGGGCCATCACACCACATTGCATCACATCACAACAGTGCACTTTTGAATTTTTTACATCAAAATCTATGCATTTCATAACCACCTAGAAGATGGAGTAGGGAATTTTGTGTGGACTACAATCCAAACTCACCACCAAGATATTGATAAAAACACCTTCTAAATATTGTTTATCAACATTAGGTTTTCAATATGGGTGAGCATGTATAGAAAATCACAATTAAATAAAATGTATATATAATATCATAGAAAAAAATACCATCATATATGTTTATATAAATTAACTAACCAAATCAAAAAATTAAAAAAATACTTACAACCCCACAAACATTGAATGCAACACTAAATACACAACACCACACAACAAGGGGTCGACCAGAAGCCCTTTTTATCTTCTTTCTTAGTTTTACACAATTTCTATATTTCCAATTATAAACCAATTACATTTAAATAACTAATTCATCTCATTATTTCAACATTTTACTTCACATTTATCAATATCCATTTAAACCACACATCCCATATAAATTAATTAATTACATGATTTCATTCCATTAATCAAACCATCCAATTCCATTTCCTTTTAAATATTTTCATTTAATTCAAACACTATCTTGGAAACTATCACAACACAACACCAAAAAAGAAAAAAAAACTTAAAATTACAAAAAACCCACACATCACTACCATTTGACATCCACATACACTTTCCATAACACAAACATTCTCTACATTCCATATCTCATCACTTTCTGATCACTACCACCCCACACCAAAACTTCACATTACCACCCCATATAATGACCACACCACAACAAAAAAATCACCATACACTACTACCAAAAATCACACATTAACATGCCACAACACATTTAACATTGTACAATAACATTTTATATATTTATCTAGGGGTTTTTCATTATATCCACTTCTTTATTTAAGGGGAATTCTCACATAAGACATATAAAAAAGTGAAACCAAATGAATTTCTCGCTTATATTGGATTAACCATTAATTCAATCTGATTTCATAAAAATCATACATCATGGAATTCGAAACACATATCAATTCATACAAAAAGGCTACTAAAGGACATAATTTTTTTGAGGGACAACAAGCATTAATAATCTCAATATCATTAATATACAAAGGTTATAAAAACTTATAAAT
Organism: Viscum album; assembly: GCA_963277665.1. Taxonomy (NCBI): domain Eukaryota; kingdom Viridiplantae; phylum Streptophyta; class Magnoliopsida; order Santalales; family Viscaceae; genus Viscum; species Viscum album. The sequence continues at coordinate 876,870,825 of OY728148.1, read as the reverse complement.
CATTCCCTACCCATTCAATTTAAATTAACCATTTTATTGTGTTTATTTGGTCTATAAAAAACAAATTAACTTATATAAAAAATATCAAAACTCCTCATGTATGATATATAAGATTATAAATGAGGGATCCCATACCTCAAACGAAGCTTTCTGATTCATTTTGTATGGTTAGAGTAAGATCAATGACACCACTAATCTCCACGATATGGGATATCACCTCGAATAGATGAGAACAAATACACCCATCACCTTTACTTTGAAAAGAAACTAAAACTATAGATATAATCTTTTAAATCAACCCCCTAGACAAGGAAATATAAGAAAACTCGAAGAAAAAACGAAGTGTAATAAAGAGAAAACATCAAGGAACACCAACGATCTATCTCTAAGTGTTGACGTTGAAATCCACTAAAATGGGTTAAAATGAATCCTTGGAATACACTTGGGTAACTCATGAAATGAGAAAAAAATAGTGGGATGATCTGAGAGGCACAAGGAATATATTCCCTGGATGAAAAACATAGGTCCATAGTGAATCCACAAGGACGATGTCACATCCTCCATAAAACCCGAATTAACTTTGGAATAACACACCTCACAACACCACAACCCTACTCATCAACTGACCTCTAGAATTTGTGGTTATTACCATGATGTGAATCCTAGATAAATAGGATGACACCATGGCGTAAATCATACCACTACGCTACAGACACCCAATAACTAGAAAGAGGTTGTTCTATAACCCCTTATCCATGGCATAACTATGCCGTAATTGATATAAATATTGAAAACTAATCCTTATGACTCCATGTCATAGTTGGGGTCTCCATGCCTCATTATTTATCTATCAAAAGTGACTAAATTGTAAGAAAAGCTCAATGGCATAACTACCCCCAAATTAGAAGTAGCACTAAAACCTCCACTAGGATACCTATGCTGTAACTTTCTCTTCGACTCCATAACCAAACCCATTAAAACAATGCTTCCAATATCTTTTTGAATTATTTCAAAAATAGGTAGTGGTACCCCCACCACCAAATTGCCTCTAAATATCATGTGACTTCTCTAAACACCTCCATCAATAGAATTCTCACAATGTAATTAGATAGAAGGTTTTAACTATTACACTTTTTACATCTAAAACTATTATAGGCCTAGAGAATCAAAACCAACATAGAAAATAAATTAATTAATGGTTCAAAAAACTATACCATGTGATACCTCTCAAGGATACTGTTACAACCAAACACAAAAACCAACCAAATTAAAAAAAACAAAAAGTCATCCCACAGGACCACATCATCAAAATAAATTAACATCGACTGAAAACTAAATATCTTCCATTTAACCATATTAACAACTATCTCAACCTCCACACATCCTGAACCAACTATTACCACTACTATCACACAACTGATCCCCAAGTACACAATTCAAGGCATTCCATCTCCCATATCAAGATATCATATTCTTTGGGAAGAAATGAATCGCCTTAGTATTTTTAATCATGTCAAAGAATAACATATATCAATTAGTAATAAGGGTTTTCCATTATTCGTATAATTAGATCCTTAATTACACAACACATCATCCAGGAAAGAACATCTCATAAAACATCAAGATCCAAACATCACATGGTGAGGAAAAACAAAACAAACCAAACAAATAAAAGATCAAAAAAATCTAAGTACTAATAATTAATCTGAGTCTCATACTCCTATGTAATCTCTTTTATGACACCATTCCTCTATATAACATGAACCAAATTAATGTTTCTTCTGTACAAATAATTCTCCCAAAGATCCCAGACCTCCACTAGCCACACCATGAACACCGCATCATCCTTGATATCTGACTCTCCCCATTCAATGACATGATTTTCATCATAAAGATACCAAATAATATAAAAGACATGGAATACATCATGAATCTAGTTCATTAATGGTGATAGTTCCAAGTAACAATCCGCTCAACCAATATGCACCAACACCTCAAAAGGGATAAAAACTAGGTCAATAACTTACCCCTACCAAACCATCACTATCCACATCATGGGGAAACCTTCAAGAACATGTGATCTCCAACCTATAACTCTAAGGGAATCCAATTGTGATGGAAATAAGAATTTTTCTAGTCATTCACTACCTTTATGGTCTCATAAACTACCTAAACCTTATCAATCATGCTCTACACCATATCGAGACCAATAACCAATGAATTTCTAACCTTGGCCTAATGAAATGGAGAATAACAGGGCCACCCATATAATGACTCAAATGGGTCCATGTCAATGGATGAGTGATAGGTTTTATTAAAAAAAACTCAACAGAGGGAATTTTATTCATCAAATATAAACTTTATTATAAGATACACACACACACAACATATCCTTCGATGTCTAGATAGTCCACTCCATCTATCCATCTTTCTAAGGGTGGAAAGAAGTGATGTGGTGTAACTATGTTCCAAGATAATGTTGTAATCCCTTTTAGAATCATGAAGTAAAACTTACATCTCAATCTGATTCAATGGGCCTCAGAACACTATGAATTTGAGCAACCTCATCCACATACCTCCTTGATAAATTAACCACAACACCCAACTCCTTGATCATTAGAATGTGGGAAAACTTTTTTCCAATGATCCATAATTACCCAAATTACATCACAACATCCTTGATCTCTAGGTAAACATATGATGATATCCAACGAGACATCATCCTATTTCCACTTCAGAATATCCATGGTTTGCCAAAAACCTCTAGGAACATGATTCTTAAACTTTACCTACTGAAAAAAACAAACACTAACCCAAAAATTCTATCACCAACCATTTCATATTACGCCACCAAAACTATGCCCTCAACCCATGGTACATCTTGGTCACTCCTAGTTGTACTCCCAAAGGTGATCTCTAAAAATCAGAAAATAATTCCTTGTAAATTGTTTCCAGAATAGACATCATACCTCAAAATAATCCTAAAAAAGAAACTATCAACCACCAACCACCCCTATATCCATGTGTAGGGATTCCAACTTCTCCATCATTCTCCATGAATCTATGAAATCCTGAACAATATCATTCCAAAACATACTGATCAATGATTCAACCATAAAATTCCCCTTTCCTGAGGTATATAAGGTCTCAAAATTATAATCCTTAAAAAATAAAACAACCACCACCATATTAGATTTAGATCATATTGACAGAATATATAACTTATTATCTTATGATTGGTGAATACCAAAAAGAGATACCTAATGGGGTAATGTCGGTATAGAATTAGTGAAAATAACCACTACTATCTCTAGCTTAGTGGTGGCATAGTTACACTCCTAGGAATGTTACTTTCTAGTCCCATAAGAGATGAAATATCTCTATAGAATCGAGACACATCCTAATCCTAGACAAGAATCATCAAATATCACCTCAAACCTCCCCCCCTCTTCCAGCAACTCGAGTACTGGAGAACTAATCAACATAAACTTTATGAAGTCAAACACAACCTGACATTGATCATTATAGAAATAATATTCATCATTTGTGGTTAGATCCATCAATGAGGCCCCAATACATGAAAAATCTAACATGAATATTTGATAATATCCCAGGAGACCAAATAAGCTACGAACCTCTACAACATTCTTTGCCACTACATAAGAAAACACTGCATGAACCTTCAATAGGTCCATGGAAACACCATGATAAGATAATACATGACCATGTAAATTCAACTATCACATCCAAAACATATGCTTAGAAATTTTTCTGTAGAACTGGTGGCATATAAGAAACTATAAATCAAATATGTGATGACTATCATGTTTCAAAATTGTATTTGAGTAGGTCAATATACAATCGATGAAAACAACTATGAAGTGGTCTTGAAATTCATGGAACACAGATTTCTTGATCCCCTTGAACATTACAAGTGTATTTGTGAAACTGAACGATGTGATCATGAATTTAAAGTTCCTATTCCTCCATTTGAAGGTACTGTTGAAGATATAACTCTTCTTCACCCTCAACTAGTAATATATAGACCATAGATCAATCTTAGAACATCAACTATCCTCTCTCAACTAGTTTAAAAGATCATAATTCCTTTTAAGAGGGTATCAAATATTGATTATTGCTTGATTTAGCCTCTGGTAGCCTACAAAAAACATCATACTACTATCCACCTTCTTGGTGAATAACACCGAAGCACACCACAAAAACACAATGGGCTAGGTAAAACCCTTATCCATCAAATAATCTATCTAAATACCCAACTACCAAAATCAGATGGTAATATTCAATAATGATCCATAAGAATTAGAGGATAATCAGGCTTCAAGTTTATCCCAAACTCAAAATCACATCAAGGGGGTAGCTTCACAACATCCTTGGGAAAAAATATAGAAACTACATGAAAAACCCGGTGGCCTACTCCATCCCAACATCCATTGAATCCACAAAAAAATAATCCATCAAATAAATAATGGGATCCACACCTTTTCTTCCTACCTGAAGAGTCTTCTCACCAATGAAGATCACACACTGACCATCCATATCTAAGAACAAAACTCTCTTATGAATTTAGTATATATGCACTAAAAAACCACTCAATGTAGAGAATGAAATCTTATAGACACATATAAAGAAATAATATATCCCCACATGACTGATGTGGACCTATCATAGGTCTACATTCTATATAGTCATCAAAGAAACTAGTCTAGTATTTAATTAGTGTATTCAAAACCAGGGGCATGGGAATCCACTTTATTTCTAGTACAGGATCACATACTAGAGTGTGTGAAATAAAGGAGTATGAAGATCCTAAATCAATCAAGGAAAAAGAAAGGGTGGATAATAAAATGACTATACCTCAAATGATATCTATCCGCTATGGTGATTACTCCTCCACTACATGCAACTGATAACACCCGGCTCCTTAGTCCCTCTATGGATGGAAACCTCCATGTCCACACATAGGATGATGTCTATAAACCCATTGAATGTCCTAAGGTTTCCCCTACCTTCCCCTCTACTATCATCAAATCAAAATCCCACTATCCCTATTATAGAAACAATATCACTAGTAAATACTACTTAAATTGGTGTTGAATATAACAAACTCTACCAAACTAGGATCAAAGAACCACTAGGCACTGATCCTGATGATTTCCATGAACCACATAGACAATTCACAATGGCCCTAATACTCTAGGGAAAACATAAAAACTGACAACTCTAAAAATCATAAAGGGAAATTTCTATGGTCAAATCCCTACCATTCAAATCCTCAAAGGCCTTAGAACATTATAAAGTCCACTAAAATATCAATTCTTCAAAGAACCCTTATAGTTACACTATGGGGGTAAACCTTCTTATGAGTCCATCTGATCGAAAACTTATTACTTCTTAGGAACCTTCAAATATATTGGCAACATAAAAGTAGTAATTTCATACTAGATCTTTGGATGGAGTTCCACCTATATATATCTGGTATGAGACCCCTCATTAGTAAAAAGATCTAGTGAAAACAAAAAATGTCCTTGATATCGATCTCTAGTTTTAATACACACATACACCCATATTAGAAGGGAGGGTATCTCATGTTTCTTCAATACCTTCATGGTCAATGAGAGAAACTTTTCCCAGAACTATTTTTGGAAGTTGACCCATAAAACATATGAATCTTTCCACTCACCAAGATACAATGTCTACCACTAATGTGCAACTCCCCACATCTAACTAACTACCAAATAAGTTCTAATATTTTATTAGGACCTAGATTGAACTAAAAGTAATATTTTTATCCTTCTGCTAGTTATCTATCTCTAGTTCAGAAATGATTCCCTCAAACATCCCCTAATCCTTCCACTAAAAAAAGAAAAACATTATTTCATTGATCACCCTCAGAAACCCGATCAACCCTCTGGGGATCAATTAGGAATTTCTTCTAAGCATACTCTACCTAAACCACACTGAAATGACTTTTGAAATCCATATTTAAAAGAAAATAATAATTTCTTAAGCCCGAGTAGTATGTAATATTTTAATATCTATCTAACCCATTTTCATTCATTTTTAACTTTATAGAACCCAAACCACCAAATTCAAACAAGAAACCAAGTCAGTAATGATGCATGTACCTATCCTAGGTCTCTACCTTATAAGTGGCACAAACTAACTTGGTCATTTGGTAGGCATAGAGTTCATGCATTCGATCATAGGGCCTCTAAAATCTTATGTCCTGGTCGATCTTCCCTGACCTATTTCAATCACCAAGATCAACTAACATTGCTGGCCTACCAACCCATTAAATCCTTATTATTCCAAACATAGAGCTCCATATAATATATCAAACAAAGCCTTTGATACCACCCTTTCATTACCCCCTCCCTCAAAAGTTACACCTTCAAGGAAAATAATGAAGGAAGAGAGATAATTAACCCCCCGAGTCCCTCCTCTAATAGGCCCAGGGTTGGAGACTAGAAATCCGGTTATAAAAATATCAATATGGGATGCATTACACTCTACAATATATGTAGGATTGGGAGATAGTTTATCAGTGATCAGTAAACTACCTGACATAATGAAAAAGAAATTAACACAAAAACATCCTATAATTTTTTTATAAAATAAAAAGATATAGTTAAAATTCAGAAAATAAGTACCCAAAAATAAAAGCTAAGGCATCAAAATAGTGATGATCCAATGGTACAAGATACTAATTCCCATAATGATCAAAATAATACTCCTATGAAACATGAAAAAAAGTTATATAAACATGGGGTGTATATAAAATAATACTCATTAGAAAACATGATTTCTCTTGTGCACATGTGAAAAAACAATACTAATGAACTAATGAGAAAACAACAGAATCAACATCACCAAAACATGTCAACTAACCATCCCATATTAACCAAGGTTCATTCACAATATAACACATCCAATTATAGTAACATAATGTGAATCATATCAATGAATGGGGCCCACACCTTTTTTCCAAAGATTGGCCTCTCGCACACCCCATCGACATATGTATTCTTGCTCCCACCACTTCTATATAACATCACATCACATCCTGACCACATGCACTTGGGATATCACATCACATAAAATCTTTCCTAAATACCTTAGGAACATCACATCACATTTCATAACCAAGGTAGTAGGGTATCATGATCATGAATAGATTCAACCTCATGCCCCTCTTACCATGAAAGACCCCACCTATAAGCCATATCATCACATCTCACCTCAATATATCCCACTCAAAGAAACATAATCCATAAAACCACATCTCATCACATTAAAATATAAAACTATTGACTTATAGAAGTCCCAAATTGTGAATGTCATCATCACCAAGAAGTGGGATCTGGGAAGAGTGGGTGGCTAGCCATCCATCCTCACCACTGGGATTTTGGAAAAAATACCCCCAAAAATATTTTTTGTCAGCACTAGGTGCTTTATATGGGTGGGGAGGATATAGAAAATCACAAGGAAATAAAATGTATATATAAAATCATTGCACACAATCCCAACCTTTGGGTTCACAATAAGTCACCAACCAACTCACAACATTACCACCAATCCTAAAAACACCACCACTAAATGCACAAAACCACACAAAAAGGCATAAGCCACAAGTAACTTTTCATCATCTTTCTCAATTTTATCCAATTTTCATATTTATCATTAACAAAAAATTACATTTAAACATCCCATTAATCTCATTATTCGAACCTGTTACTTCATATTTAGCATTTTACATTTAAACCTCACATCCTAAATTAATTCATTCATTACTTAATTACATCCCATTAAACAAACTTGCCCATTCCATTTTAGTTTCAAAATTTTCATTTAATTTCAATAGTATCTGATAAAGTATCACAACCCAACACCAAAAAAACAACTCAAATTCCCATGCAATCATTCCCAACTATCACAATAATTTCACATCCATATATACTTTCCATATCATAACTATTCTCCACATGCCACATCTTATCATTTTACCATCACAATCTACCCACATCCCAACTACACAACACCACCCCACAGAATGATCACACTATAAAACATCACCCCCACACACCACAACCACACTACACATATTCAGATACCACAACATCTTTTCACAACATCACATAATATTTTCCATATTTATCAAGGGGTGATCATTTGTCACGACCCGTCCTCGGGGCCCGTGTCGTGACTACCCCAAGCCCGCCTTCCATAGTCCAGGGGCTGGAGACTAGCACCAAGGCGTAAATCCCAATAAACAGGGAAGGCATTGCCTTTGTAAAGTAAACAACCATCAGAGAGTAAGCAAGCAGAAAGAGTAAACACTAAGTAAAAACTGTAACAAGCTGTGCTGAAAGTAAAAGGGGCCGAAAATACAAGCCCAACTGTAAAGTACAACTAAAAGGGGAAAAACAGCAACTGAAAAGAAAAGCCACAGCATCAAGCCATCCTCTGGAAGTCCCACCTGAAGGGCGAGCACAGATAGCCTCCACAGCTCCTCGGTCCAACCGTCCGCTACGAGTACGTCCCGCCCAGTGGTCCACCTCCAGGTACCGTCCTGCTCCTCAAGCCTCCACCATGATCAGCGCTGTCCGTCGTCTGCAACCAACACAACGAACTGCAGGCATAGCCCGTGCAGGGGTGAGTATAAGCTACTCAGTAGGGACCCCGAGACCCCCGATGGTCTCCCGAAATCCACAAAGGATAAACCACAAGGTAAAGATACAATCACGAAGTAACAGTCGACACTGCTTAGGTATATGCCCATACATATACCTAAGTCATCAATTCCGTTCGGCTCCAACATCCGAGCCCAAGCACAACCCAGTCCACACAGGAAAGCAAAACGTATACTCACACCGAGTAGCAAAACACAATCCACGAAGGAGAGAAAATGTAATCCACATAGGATAGCTCAACACAATCCACAAAAGAGTAAACAGTAAATCCACACAGGATAGTTCAACACAATCCACAAAGGAGAGTAAACAGTAAATCCACACAGGATAGTTCAACACAATCCACAAAGGAGAGTAACACAGGATTCAGCTCACACAGATATACTTCGTCAAAAAGGTGAAAGGGATGATCTGATATAGATACTAAATCATCTATGTTGGGACCCACTAAGGATACAAGACCAACTGTCTTCATTGATTCATCTATGCTGGGACCCACATAAGAAACAAGACCTGCACTGAATCATCTAAGCTGGGACCCACATAGGATAAAGACCAGCACAACTAGGACCCACATAGGATACAAGACCAGCACTCTTCATTGATTCCTCTATGCTGGGACCCACAAAGGATACAAGACCAGCATGGCTGGGACCCACATAGGATACAAGACCAGCACTCTTCATTGATTCATCTATGCTGGGACCCACATAGGATTCAAGACCAGCACTGAATCATCTAAGATGGGACCCACAAAGGATACAAGACCAGCATGGCTGGGACCCACATAGGATACAAGACCAACACTCTTCATTGATTCATCTATGCTGGGACCGACATAGGATTCAAGAACATCACTGAATCATCTAATCTGGGACCCACATAGGATACAAGACCAGCACTCTTCATCGTTTCAGTCCACTGAGGATCTCTGCACAGTCGTCGTCGTCGAAGTCACAGCCAGCACTAGGGTTCCCGCACACAGCAAGCTCATTCGGGAGGGTCCGCTCCACGAGCTGAGAGGCTGATACATCAACTGACACAATGTCCAGAGTTGATGTATCCAAAAGTTCTGTATCGTCAGCAGGAACTCAACGTCGTAGACGGTGCGTCAATCGGACGCCTGGTCTGAGAGTTATTGGCTTTTTCGTCCCAGGGGCCCGGTTGGTTTTTAAGGAAAAACCAACCCGATCGTACTCCACCTGCATCCAAACCTCGTGCAGATTGAGCCAAAAGATCCGTCTCACTAAGAGGAATCCACCAAAGTCGACGACACGTCAATCAGACGTCCGGAGCTCAAGATATGAGCGTTTCCGCTCCGAGGGCCCGGTTGGTTTCGTGTACGAACCAACCTGGCTGAACCCAAAGTATTCCGAAACCTTGAGTGCGATATACTGAAACGACCGCCTCGATCCAAGGATCGTGTTTCCGCTGACGTAAAGTCTTTTGAAGGCCCGTAGCTCATGTTACGGGCAAAAGACCGAAAGGTCCCGGAACGGGGGGTCTGGGCCCGGACCGACCCGGCCCGACCCCCCTAGGTCGGCCGAACCGGGTCGACCCGACCCGGTCCGACCAGACTGGACTCGGTCCGGCTCGGCTCGGCCGAGCGGCCGAGCAATGCGGGGGGGCACGCATGACCCCGTGTGACAACACCGCGGCCCCCGCGGGGGGCCGCCCTGGATCACCCGGACGCGGCCGGGCTGCCGCGTCCCTGAACCGCGGTTCCGCGCGGCCGCGGGACCGCCTCACTGCTGTAGCTTCAGCCGTGGTGAGATTTTTTCTGGCGGTGCGTTGGGCGCCGCCGCCGCCGCTGCCTCTGGCCGCCAGTGCCGCCGTGCCAGCGTGGCGCACTTGCAGAAGCTTTCGCGGGCCACCGGAGTTACTCCGGTTGTCTGATTTCCTTCCCGTCTGCGCCGCTATTCCTCCCGGGTTCCATTCTTCACTATGGGATCATTAAATCGCCTCTACGGCATGTTTTGTCATTGCTTGCCAAATCCGCACAACATGGAAGAACTGTGGAGGGTTGTCGGGCCATGTTCGTTTTGCCCGCACCCTCCACGTTAGGCGATAACAATCGGGAAGAATAATTAACACATGACAAACGTATCAAAAAACAATTTTAATAATTTAAAATTGCACTTGATCCAGGTTCTTTTGTTTTTGAATAAAACAACTACGGGAATAAAAAGGTATTTCCAAAATAAAATCCCTACCTCGTCGAGTCGTCGCACGAGAGTTCTTCGCAGAATCGACCGTCGCGAAACAAGGGAATCGTTGCGTCGTAGAAGGGCATCGCGTCATCGCGGGAGGGCGTCGCGTCGACGATCTCCGAGGATCAAGGACATACAGATTCAATTTTTAATAATTAAATCCATATTGAAGGTATAATCCACAAAGGAAATTAAAGAACTGCAATCTCTCACCTTAACGGATAATCGAAGATTTTTGTTGCGGAGGAAGGAACGTCGCAGAAGAACGTCGCGGGAGAGGAAACGTCGGCGTCGCGGTACACGACGTCGCATCGTCGATTTCCGCGGGTTCGACGTTCTTCGTCGGAGGCCGGCGTTCTTCACGTTCTTCGCGAAGAAGGAGGAAGATCCTTAGTGATTCTTCAAAGGTTAAACACAACATTTCAAAAGGAAGGCGTGTTGGCCTTATTTTATTAACATGCCCACAAAACGAAAACGAGATAAGTAACGACCCATTAATTCATAGAATCAATTCAACGAAGTTAACCGCCCAATTAAATGGTGCGTTAAGAATTTAAGAAAACATGTCAGTTGACTTTCATTTAATAGGGGTTTTCGCGGGTGCGTTACTTAGCAGAAAGAAACGGTGTGGCTCGTGCAGGCCCCACACCAAAAATATCCTACCAAATGGGTATGATATTTTGGATTGCACCCTATCCGTTTCAACTGAGCTTAAACAGCTTAAAGTGGTCTTTAAGCAGCTTTAAGTGAAATAAAAATAAAATTGTTGCACAACTTTATTTTATTTCATAACTTAAAACCCAAAAATTAAAAATGACAACCAAGCAAATGCAACTCCGGAAGAGGCGTTTCTAAGAAAATATCGGCGCTGCGATTCCATCGGTTCCCTCGGAATTCAATTCCGGGCACCGGTTCAAAAGTTAGAAAATCCCGCTCGTCCGTTCACTGAACGTGCCCGAGCCAAACTTCGGAAAATTATTACGGGCACACCGGGCCTCGGAATCAGGTGCCGTCAGAAGCTGCGTTCTAGTAAAATTCCAAAGAAAATTAAGAAACAAATTCCCTTGAAATTTACGGGTCTTTACATTACTCCCACCACAAGGCTCTATGTCCCCGTAAAGCTTCACCACAAACATAGGGATACAGAGGCGGTACTGGGCATGCATCTGAGCCTCCCGCTCCCAAGTACTCTCCTGGAGGTTCCCGAGCTGCCATATGAAGCGCACTAGAGGAATCAATCGTCCACGTAGGACCCGCTCCTTTTGATCCTCGATCTCCACTGGGACCTCCGCAAACGTCGCCCCATCATCAAAGACCAGCTCTCTGTGGTCAAAGATTTGCGTCGGGTCGTGCACGTATCTCCTCTGCTGAGATATGTGGAAGACGTCGTGCACCCGACGCAACTGTGGTGGTAGAGCCAGGCGATAAGCCATCTTTCCAATCTTGTTGAGGACCTGGAAGGGTCCGATGAAGCATGGAGACAACTTTCCACCTTGGCCAAACCTCCGTAATCCACGTCGAGGTGAGCCCCGCATGAAGACGTGGTCGCCATCCTCGAAATCAAGTGGCCTCCACCTCCTGTCAGCATAGGACTTCTGTCGGCTCTGAGCTATACTCATCCGCTCCTGGATGACCAGGACCTTCTCTGTCGTGGCCTAGACCATCTCCGGCCCCACAAGTGCTGCTAAGATTTCTTCTTTGCCGATAAGAGAAATCTGGTCTCATCCCCTAGATGAACCACTTCCTTTGCCTAATACAGTCAATCCCAACATGGATGTTACTAATCCATACCAAAGATGACGTCGTAAGGCCTCGATGCCACTACCAAGAGATCCAACTGTTACTCTCACCTCCAAGGGTTGAGTCACACTGTCGGCATCAGTGTGTGGTAACTGGGTCTTTTCCAGTAGATGTCTCACAAGTGAGGGTCAAGTCAACAGTCTAAACTGGAACCTCTTAGAAACAACACAAAAGATGACATGAATGAAAACATCACAATGGTAAGCGTCTTTTACTATTGCAGCTCATAATACAAAGACACTACACAACAAAAACAAGGAACTAGAAGTACAAAAGACGTATCCACTAGTTCCGCTTTTGTCCATCTGCTCCCAGAGCTCCATGATCGAAGGCCTCAGCTACCTGAAGCTGAGCTCTCGCATGTCCACCAACTCCCTGCGGTCGGGGTGGACCTCTTTGTGGTGGTGGTGGAAACACCTCGAAGTGTATCCCACCATCGGCTACTCGGCCAGCTCCTCTGCCTTGTCCGCCTGCACCTTGTGGACCACCGTGGCCAAACCTCTATCTGGGAGGTCCCTCTACCACCTGCTACTCATATGTAAGACGAGTCAGGCAGTCACGAGCCATGTGACCTCGCCCGCTGCATGCGTAGCAATGCTTGCCCCTCGTGTAGCTGGCTCTCCTTCGGGTGCCCCGCACAACCGAATCTTCATCCTGAGACTACCCATCTGATGGTCTGGCCCGTTTGGACCTATACGTCACCTGTCTACTGCCAGTTGCAGAAGACCCTGCTACAGGCCATCCTGCGGAGGGCCCTGTCACTAAAGCCTGCTCGGCGAGAAAACTCTCCACTAGAAGGGCTCTCTCCAACACCTCTGCCTGAGTCGAAATGTTGAGGGAGATCATCAAGGCCCTGATCTCATGCCTCAGTCCCTGCTCGAAGGTCAGGGCCCGGAAGAACGGATCCCGTACCATATTGGTGGAGTAGCGTGAGAGATCAGTAAATCTCACCGAGTAATGGCCAACCGCCATGCTGCCCTGCCATAACTGTAGCAGCTCTTGGATGCACACCACACGGAGGGTGGCTGGGACGAACTTGGAGCGAAAGATTCTCTCAAAGTCCGTCCAGAGGAGAGATGTCTCGTCATGCACCTGGAGCATCAAGCTCCACCATCTGCCTGCTGCCGCGTGCAGGAGGCTCGCTGCGAGGATCACCATGAGGTCTGCTGATGTCCTCACTAATCTGAAAACCCGTACAACTGCCTCCAGCCAGTCCTCCACTGCCTGGGGGTTCGTCTCCTCGTGGAACCTAGGCGGTCGCTGATGCTGAAACTCGTGCAGCGTGCTAAGGTGACGTGCATTGTCAGCGGCTGGGGCTGGTAGCATCGGTGGCTCGATGGGTAAAGGTACCGCCAGTGCCTCTGCTGACAAGGAGCCCTGCACCGAGGCCTCGTCGCTCGGTGGGCTGTCATCATGCTCCACTCTCGGAACCCTAGCTGACTGCCATCGTGGGGCCATCCTAAAAAGAAACAGGTGCGCCATGGTCAGAACTGTATACCTGGTGAGCTGAAACATGTAATCACAAAGAAAACTTGAACACACATGCAATCAATGTTTTCGTGCATTATGTCGGAAATCAGAAGTCAGGGTCCTGGTGTACTGATACGTCGGCCGCCGCACCAACACTGGACTCTCTGGACTGGTAACCACACCCAATACGCTTAACATTATTGCTTCACACAGAAGAAAGATCAGAGTCTGCGGTAGAACTGAACTCCTCTGATACCAATTTGTCACGACCCGTCCTCGGGGCCCATGTTGTGACTACCCCAAGCCCGCCTTCCATAGGCCAGGGGCTGGCGACTAGCACCAAGGCATAAATCCCGATAAACAGGGAAGGCATTGCCTTTGTAAAGTAAACAACCATCACAGAGTAAGCAAGCGGAAAGAGTAAACACTAAGTAAAAACTGTAACAAGCTGTGCTGAAAGTAAAAGGGGCTAGAAATAAAAGCCCAACTGTAAAGTACAACTGAAAGGGGAAAAACAACAACTGAAAAGAAAAGCCGCAGCGTCGAGCCGTCCTCTGGAAGTCCCACCTAAAGGGTGAGCACAGATAGCCTCCACAGCTCCTCGGTCCAACCGTCCGCTCCGAGTACATCCCGCCCAGTGGTCCACCTCCAGGTACCGTCCTGCTCCGCAAGCCTCCACCACGATCAGCGTTGTCCATCGTCTGCAACCAACACAACGAAGTGCGGGCATAGCCCATGCAGGGGTGAGTATAAGCTACTCAGTAGGGACCCCGAGACCCCCGAAGGTCTCCCGAAATCCACAAAGGATAAACCACAAAGGAAAGATACAATCACGAAGTAACAACCGACACTGCTTAGGTATATGCCTATACCTATACCTAAGTCATCAATTCCGTTCAGCTCCAACATCCGAGCCCAACACAACCCAGTCCACACAGGAAAGAAAAACGTATACTCACACAGAGTAGCACAACACAATCCATGAAGGAGAGAAAAAGTAATCCACATAGGATAGCTTAACACAATCCACAAAGGAGTAAACAGTAAATCCACACAGGATAGTTCAACACAATCTACAAAGGAGAGTAAACAGTAAATCCACATAGGATAGTTCAACACAATCCACAAAGGAGAGTAACACAGGATTCAGCTCACACAGATATACTTCGTCAAAAACGTGAAAGGGATGATCAGATATAGATACTGAATCATCTAAGTTGGGACCCACTGAGAATACAATACCAACTGTCTTCATTGATTCATCTATGCTGGGAGCCACATAGGATACAAGACCAGCACTGAATCATCTAAGATGGGACCCACATTGGATACAAGACCAGCACAGCTGGGACCCACATAGGATACAAGACCAACACTCTTCATTGATTCCTCTATGCTGGGACCCACATAGGATACAAGACCAGCACTGAATCATCTAAGCTGGGACCCACAAAGGATACAAAACCAGCATGGCTGGGACCCACATAGGATACAAGACCAGCACTCTTCATTGATTCATCTATGCTGGAACCCACATAGGATTCAAGACCAACACTGAATCATCTAAGCTGGGACCCACAATGGATACAAGACCAGCATGGCCAGGACCCACATAGGATACAAGACCAGCACTCTTCATTGATTCATTTATGTTGGGACCCACATAGGATTCAAGACCAGCACTGAATCATCTAAGCTGAGACCCACATAGGATACAAGACCAGCATGGCTGGGACCCATATAAGAT
Source organism: Viscum album (assembly GCA_963277665.1). Taxonomy (NCBI): domain Eukaryota; kingdom Viridiplantae; phylum Streptophyta; class Magnoliopsida; order Santalales; family Viscaceae; genus Viscum; species Viscum album. Next base: position 876,854,887 of record OY728148.1, on the reverse strand, counting down.
ACAAGACCAGCACTCTTCATCGTCGTAGTCCACTGAGGATCTCTGCACAGTCGTCGTCGTCGAAGTCGCAGCCAGCACTAGGGTTCCCGCACACAGCAAGCTCGTTCGGGAGGGTCCGCTCCACGAGCCGAGAGGCTGATACATCAACTGACAAAATGTCCAGAGTTGATGTATACAAAAGTTCCGTATCGTCAACAGAAACTCAACGTCGTAGACGGCGCGTCAATCGGATGTCTGGTCTGAGAGTTATTGCCTTTTTCGTCCCAGGGGCCCGGTTGGTTTCTAAGGCAAAACCAACCCGACCGTACTCCACCTCGTCCAAACCTCGGGCGGAGTGAGCCAAAAGATCCGTCTCACTAAGAGGAATCCACCAAAGTCGACGGCACATCAATCAGATGTCTGGAGCTCAAGATATGAGCGTTTCCGCTCCGAGGGCCCGGTTGGTTTCGTGTACGAACCAACCCGGCCGAACCAAAAGTATTACTAAACCTTGACTGCAATATAGCGAAACGACCGTCTCGATCCAAGGATCGCGTTGCCGCTAACAGCGAGTCGTTTGGAGGCCCGTAGCTCAAGTCATAGGCAAAATACCGAAAGGTCCCAGAACGGGGGGTCTGGGCCCGGACCGACCTGGTCCGACCCCCCCGGGGTCGGCCGAACCAGGTCGACCCGACCCGATCCGACCCGGCTGGACCCGGTCCGGCCAGGCCAGGGCGCGGCCCGGCTCGGCTCGGCCGAGCGGCCGAGCAACGCGGGGGGGGGGGGGGGGCATGACCCCGCGTGACAACACCGCGGCCCCCGCGGGGGGCCGCCCTGGATCACCCGGACGCGGCCGGGCCGCCGCGTCCCTGAACCGCGGTTCCGCGCAGCCGTGGAACCGCCTCGCCGCCACAGCTTCAGCCGTGGTGAGATTTTTCCCGGCGGCGCGTTGGGCGCCGCCGCCGGCACCGCAGTGCCGGCGAGGCGCGCCGGCGAAAGCTTCCGCGGGCCACCAGAGTTGCTCCTGTGGTCTGATTTCCTTCCCGTCTGTGCCGTTGTTCCTCCCGGGTTCCGTTCTTCACTACGGGATCATTAAATCACCTCTGCGGCACGTTTTGTCATCGCTCACCAAATCCGCACAACAAGGAAGAACTGTGGAGGGTTGTCGGGCCGTGTTCGTTTGGCCTGCACCCTCCGCGTTAGGCGATAACAATCGGGAAGAATAATTAACACATGAAAAACGTATCAAAAAACAATTTTAATAATTTAAAATTGCACTTGATCCAGGTTATTTTGTTTTCGATGAAAACAACTATGGGAATAAAAAGTTATTTCCAAAATAAAATCCCTACCTCGTCGAGTCATCGCACGAGAGTTCTTCACGGAATCGACCGTCACGGAACAAGGGAATCGTTGCGTCGCGGAAGGGCGTCGCGTCATCGCGGGAGGGCGTCGCGTCGACAATATCTGAGGATCAAGAACATACAGATTTAATTTTTAATAATTAAATCCATATTGAAGTTTTAATCCACAAAGGAAATTAAAGAACCTCAATCTCTCACCATAACGGATAATCGAATATTTTTGTTGCAGAGGAAGGAACATCGCAGAAGAACGTCGCGGGAGAGGAAACGTCGGCGTCGCGGCACACGGCGTTGCGTCGTCGATTTCCGCGGGTTCGGCGTTCTTCGTTGGAGGCTGGCATTCTTCGCATTCTTCGTGAAGAAGGAGGAAGATCCTTAGAGATTCTTAAAAGGTTTAACACAACATTTCAAAAGGAAGGCGTGTTGGCCTTATTTTATTAACATGACAACAAAACGAAAACGAGATAAGAAACGACCCATTAATTCATAGAATCAATTCAACAAAGTTAACCGCCCAATTAAATGGTGCGTTAAGAATTTAAGAAAACGCGTCAGTTGACTTTCATTTAATAGGGGTTTTCGCGGGTGCGTTACTTAGCGGAAAGAAACGGTGGGGCTCGTGCGGGCCCCACCTCACAAATATCCTACCAAATGGGTATGATATTTTGGATTGCACCCTATCCATTTCAACTAAGCTTAAACAACTTAAAGTGGTCTTTAAGCAGCTTTAAGTGAAATAAAAATAAAATTGTCTCACAACTTGATTTTATTTCATAACATAAAACCCAAAAATTAAAAACCACAACCAAGAAAACGCAACTCCAGAAGAGGCGTTTCTAAGCAAATACCGGCACTGCGATTCCATCGGTGCCCTCAGAATTCAATTCCGGGCACCGGTTCAAAAGTCCGCTCGTCCGTTCACTGAACGTACCCGAGCCAAAATTCGTAAAATGATTCCGGGCACACCGGGCCTCGGAATCAGGTTCCATCAAAAGCTACGTTCTTGTAAAATTCCAAAGAAAATTAATAAAAAAATTCCTTTGAAATTTACGGGTCTTTACATCATTAATTACACTTCTTAATTTAAGTGGAATTATCACATAATGCGTATAACTAGGTGAAACCAAATTAATTATATGAGTATAAGAGATTAAAAATTTATTGAATGTGTTATTACAACAATCATCCATCAATTGATTCAAAAAACATAAAAATTAAGCCCCAAAAATTGTTCCCAAAAACCATGTTTTTAGTGGAATAATAAGCATGAATAATCAAAATATCAAAAATTTAAAATTTTTTTAAAAACATTTCATAAATTTCCTCCACCTTCAATTTTAATTAACCATTTCCTTATCTTTATTAGTTTATTAAAAACCATTATCCTGTCAATAAAATATAGTAAAACCCCTCAAGAATGTTACATAAGATGATAAATGAGGGATCCCCTTACTCAAATGATGTTTTTTGACTCACTACGCAATGTTGAAATAAGGGAAAGGTAGTCACTAATATCTATTATGAGAGGTAATGCCTCTAACAACCTATAACACATCAAACCATCACTCTATTAATGAAACAACACCAAAACCATAGATTCCCACCACCTTGAAATAACATACTAAGTATTGAACCGAGGAAAAATTGATGAAAAACGGAGGGGGAGAAATGTAAATCTCTAAGGAACACCAACGATCGACATCCAAGGTATGGGGTTGAAAGAAAAAGAAAGGAATCAAAATTCCTCCTCGGAAATAACTTATTTCACTTAATAAGTGAGAAATAAAGAAGGAAAGTTTTCTTATATGAAGGGTTTTGGGGAATTTATACCCAAGATTAAAAACAAAGGACCAAGAAATAACCATAAGGACTATGATATAGTCTTATTAAATGAGAAAGAATCCATGATTCAACACATATAACCACACAAAATCCCTAATTTTCAACCAACCTTTGGGATGTGCAGCTATTCCCACACTACATGTCATATAAAAGGGGAGGAGACCATGTCATAGCTCGGACCACTACACCACATAACCCCAAGAACTAAGAACAAGTTGTGTCATGGCACCATTTATAGGGACACACTATTCCAAAATTGGAAGAACCACTAAAAATAACACTGAATAATCCATGTTGTTTTCAAGGTCTCTACACCATAGTTATTTCCTACTGAGTGAGGCTACGCCACAACCAAATATCCATGTAATAGATACCCCCAAATTGATAGTATAACATAAAACCTCATTTGAGGCCCCTATTCTACAACTGGATCTTCCAAACCATAGTTAAACCCCTTATAGCGAGGAATCCAGGATCCATTGTACATCCAGGAAAAAATATGCAGTAGAACCCCCTCCTCTTGAACATGTTCAAACACCTTGGGACATCCGCAAACACCTTCGTCACCAGAATTCTCACAAAGAAACAATCTAGAAGGCCTGGTATATTACAAGAATAATTAAACAAATTCATAAATACATCATTATTACATGTTATTAACATTATACTAAATCCCATAATCCTTCTTGAAATAATCATTATAACATCATTTTCATATGTAGGCGGATATACCAAAATATTAACATGTTGTAATGATTTAATGAGTAAGGAGATGTATTTAGATAATGATAATGTGTTATATAAATATTATTAAACATTTTATAAACATAATGTTTCCTCAATAATTTTTTTCTATTAACCATCAATGATGGGTGGTGACAAAAAATGAATTTTATTACTTGTGGAGGCAGTAGTTCACACGCACACGCAAAAAATAATTTCAATTTTCTAAATAAATGGTATAGATGCATAGATAATGAGAATAACATTAATATAATAGATTTATAGTATATAAATGATACTAATATTTTCATGTTAGTGTGTTTAGTAAATTTTTTTTGAAGATAAATAAGAATAAAAGAAAAATAGTCGATAATAATCACATCATGGACTAGAATTTTCATTGGAATTCTACTTGCAAATGAAGGATTTATACTAACTAATGGTATCTAGAATATTTTTAATTATAGATAGGGTTCTGGGATGATTAATTTGGATTATTTTTTAGAATACATTTTAATTATAGGTGACTCTTGAAGTGGTGTAAGTGTTACCCTTTTATAAATTAAGGGAATGGTAGTTTTGGAAGTAACCATTACATTTTCAGTAATACAATGCTATTATTAAAATGAAAACTGATGAAAAGGGTAAAAAAGGAAAGGGAATGTGTTTTTTGTTCAATATTATCCCTATCCACTCATTTTAGATACAACCAAGAGTGGTTTTAAGAAATTTCTTTTAACTCTTACCTTCTACACGAATTTACTTTTACCTTGGTAATTAATTTTTAGACAAAGTAATTAATATAAAGGAAAAAATTAATTTTAGACATCTTAAACAACATGAAATTTGAAAATTTGAAATTTTATATTATTTTACCGAATAATATTTTTAAGGTTTTAAAATGTTAATTTTAAAATTAATCCACATAACGCGTAAACTATTTTTTAGGAGAAGTGTTTTATTAAGTTAAAAAATTTATGTATAAGATAATATTATCATCTTTACAGATTTTAAGGAAATTAATTGGTTTATTATAAAAAAATGTAGGGTTATTCAAGGAAATACGAATTCTAATTTCACTATAAATAAACCTAATTAGAAGAAAGGACTGAAAAATTTTATCATTAAATGAACATTTTAATTTAGTTGTAAAAAACGGTGGACATAGGATTTATAAGTTCAAATAAAATTTTAAAATGATTAATTTTTTTAATTAATTAATTATTTTATTACTTAATTTTTTAATATTTTAGTATATTCTTACATAATTGAAAAAATATAAAATTATAATTACCACAAAAATCATGTTTTCTAAAAAAACATACTTTTTATAAAAAAAATAAAAAAATCATACTAATTTTTTTATCCCTATAAATATAAAAAGAATTTATTTTTATCTAATTTATATTCTAAAATTTATAAATGTCATTTAAAAAAAATATAAAATATAAGAAAAAATTATTTTATTGAAAAATGATATTTTTAAACATTGAACATTCTTTATATTATTTTATATTAATTTATAATTTAAGATATGTTAATATATTAGTTAATATATTTTTATATTTTAAAATTGTTCAATTAAATCTATTAAGATAAAATATATAACAATTAAGAAAATTGTTCTTTAAAAAAATAAAACATTAAATTTATACTAAATACCTCTCAACAAATTCCATTAAAATTGTTTATTAATATTGTATAATTTATTTTTACTACTCCATTGATATTATAATCTTTATTTGAATTTTATAATATCATATTTTAATAATATAATTAATGTCTATATGTAATATATATATATATATATAATATTATCATATCATATTTTAATAATTGTATTAAAATCTATATGTAACATATATATATATATATAATATATTATCATATCATATTTTATTCATGGTGAGTAATAATTCATGGTGTACAATACTTAGTTTTATGTTATTTTGTTGTAATATTCCTATTACGAATGAATAATGTGTTTTTAGATTTAATTCATATATTTTATAACTTATTTCCTAAAAACATTTAATTCCATTATTTAAATAGGAAAAATATAATTTATAATTATAATCATATAGTTTATATAAGGAATATGATTTCCAAAAACCTAGACGATTATATCCCCACCCCCCAAATAAATTGTGTCCTTATAAATTTTATTATTAGATAATGATAGAAATAAGTATGGGCATATAAATTATAGAGATGAAATCGAATATAATTTCTAGAGAGATTTAAATGTTACAAAATTGGGAAACATATCTTATTACATAGAATAGGTTTATACTAAATATTTAGTTTTTATCCAACTATTTAGTTCAAGAGTCTTCGATTTTTTTTTTCAAGACACACATTATATAGTTTGTTTCTATATAGTGTTTATTATTACCCTTTCATTGAAAAAATATCAATGGTTAATATGAAATATTTTTTCCTCACTCTATATAATTATTCCTAAAAGTGGATTGAATTAAAACATCACTAAAATCATGTTAAATTTATCTAAAATAATGATTAATTATATTTTCATAAGTCACATTACTATAAACTTCAGCTTCTAATACAATAATCGTACCACAACAAGATTTCATCAATAATCAAATTATCAGGGTGGTGATTTAATGATCTTACTAAACATCTTAGATATAATAGAGTTACTTGAAATAAATTTCAATAATATAAAAATAAATATAGATTTGAGGATACGTGTACATTAAATATCAAGATCCCCTTCCGAAGTAGTGTCTGCATAGGTATTCCATTGTCTTTCTGATCTTGGAAGATGGTGATACTCATCATCTTAGTTAGTCCTTAGAATTGGGAATCAACTTAGAAAATTCCAAATTTCCCCACACATGATACATTGAATTATTAATGGTTCCTTTCAATGAAATCTATTACTTTCAATCATGTTAACTTGAATATTATTTTTCTTATGGTTGTTTCATTATTAATTCCCTCATTTACCACAGGTAAAGCATCTTCCTATCCCTTTGAGGCATTTCCCAGGGTTATTTTTTCCTTATATTTGACATTCAGAAGGATGCATATTACTTAATTTAATATCTAATTTATCTGAATTAATATTAGACTATATCTTTATATTCATTGGAATATTTTGTAGTTCAACAAATTCAACTTTTTTATCCATAATTTGTTATATATAGTTTGTCATAATCACCAGGTTCTTAACTGTATAACATATCCTATTATATTTATCATTGGTAAAATTTCTTTATTATCCATGGAATCAATTTTTAACCTAGTTATTTTGAACATAAACCATTATTGAAACTAAAATGAGATACTTTGTATGATTAAAACCATACGAGAATTATTGTAAGATAATTACATGAAAAAATCAACCTCAGATTTTCTTACTATTACATAGGATTTAATTTCAACATAAATAAATATCATTTTAATCTATGTTTCATTAGGATGGGATCCCTCATAATTATTATATTAATTCATTTATATAATAATTCCATCATGATGGATTATAAGAAGAAAGTTATTAATAAAAGCATATCCCTTAAGAGTATAGTCTATTTATTTTCAATAGTAGTTGTCACGGAATGTTCCATGTATGATTGGAATTTAGTATTAACTAACACTAAATAGTCTTGATTATTATTTTATTCTTTAACCAAGTATTTTATTATAAAATTTAATTTCATATGAACTATAGGGACCTGGGATAAACATGCATTTATCTTAGAAATTTTTTATAAGGTAGACATTATATGTCCCAAGTAGTCTCACAATCCTATGAATGGAAGGTTTAGTTTCTTTAAGGACTATCTATATAAACGATTTATTTTATAACCCCTATGAAAATTTCTAAATAATTAGCCATAATGGAATCCCTCTTATACTTCTTATATTTTATATCCATCTTCATAACCTGATGAAATAGAAACCAAATAAAGGGGTGATATCAGATGACTAGTAAGGGTAAAAATAAACTATAAAAATAAAATATCAAAAGTGAAAATAATGTGATAATATATTAATGATAAATATAAATAATAAAATACATACCCAAAAAATCATAGATCATAAATAATGGAAAATAAATTTCCATAACATAAGATATGAATAAAAAGAGTGTAGAAACATGAGTTAATAAACATGATTCATGAGAACATAACACATTCATGAGAATAAGTATAAAACCTTGAAACATATTTCAACTTTTTTCACAAACATTAGTATAGGGTACATTATTTTCATGAGTCATATCATGAGTGACCGTGCTTATGAGGAATAAAAATTTACTCATGAATACTTATATCATGAGATATAAACATTAAACCAATGAATTGGAGGGCGATATAGAACCCCCTTACCATAATCCATATATATGTGTAACAATTGAAACCAATCACTTATCACATCATAAATATCCCATGGAAATAAAATGGGTTTCATAAATATTTACAAATGAAAATCACACACTTTTATATCACAATGAACCCATGTAAAAAATGGGTTTCTTCCAAAACATCATAAAGAACACATGGAAAGAAAATGGGTTTTATATATATTCACATAATGTAATCAATAATAATTCATTAATAATCTTAACATGATAAAACCATAAAAAATAAATGGGTAAACAATGAAATCAAATAGATTTATAAGTAAATAATATTCAATTAATATAATAAAGAATATGTTTTTTACACTGTATAGATGAAGGTTATATATTTATGTTAGTAATATACCCAAATAAATTGATATATATAATCTAGTTGAAGACCCTTCATTAAAATGAATAAAAACTAGGGTACTCAAAAAGGAATGTCATTGGATGAAATGTTATGATCGTACATACTTAATGATTTGGTAGGATAAAAGTTAGGATAGAATATTCATCCAAAATATACTGAAATTACATATGTCATCCAAATAAATAATGTTGATTGTTATGTTAGAAGAATTTCCTTTTTCAATGATAATATAAGTCAAAGGATGTGGATTTAGAGTAAAACAGTTTTTAGTTGTGTTAGGAAAAATTAATTTCGAAATAAGAATCATCCTTGATATTTTTTAAAACATTTTAGATAAAAATATTTTATAAGTAAAGAATAAAAATAATTTATTTCATTAAACCATTAAATATTTTAAATTAATTACTATAGAAAATAAAAAAGTTGTTGGAAATAGGTGTTTATAAGGAAAATGTGAAATGAAAATTCTTTTTACACTAATGAAAATGATCCATAAAGAAAAATATAAAAATTTATAAAATTTTTTTTAAATAATATAAATTAGTGTAAAATGAAATAAAAAAATTATTTAGGTATAGAAAATATAATTTTCAAAAGAATCCAATTAATTAGAACATGAAAAAAGATATGTTCCTGGCTAAAAAGAAGATATGGGGTCAGTTTCCTTTAAAAAAACACTATAGGTAAAATATTATTAAAGGGGAAATGAAATATATAGTGAACATATAGAACCCAATGAATAAAAAATGAAATTATAATAGGTTTTATAAATAATTTAAACTCATTATATTTATTAACTTTAAAAAATAATATTTATTTGAAAACAAGATTGGAAAGAAAACCCTTATGGTTTGAATGATATTTTGATCAAAACCACTTTAAAGTTGGGTATGTTTTGTAATAACATACATTAAAACAAATTACAACATATGAATCAATAAAAACCATGAATATATTGAAATAAATTCATTTTGTATTAATCACACCATATTAATGTTATCATGGTACACATTAAGAAATAAGTCTTAGAAAATTAAATATGAGATAAAGAACCCTTTAACTTTATTATTTCATAGCTGAAGGTAATCTAACCACCTATAAAAAGTAAAAAAATATATTAATATACTTTTTTAAAACCTTATTAATAAAAATTAACCTATAATACAATTCATTTATTATCATTTTTTATAAATATATTAGTTAGTGATTTCTTATTTTTACCATCGTTTGTTAGAACATTTAGTTGTTTACTTCATACAAACTTTATGAAGAAGGTATATATTCTCACCATGTTATTTCAATTTCATAATTCAAGTATAATTAAATAAAGAATAATTATTGTTTTTAAATTATTAAATAAGTTTCATTTTCATTATATGAAAGTCATGAATACAACTTGGGAAAATGGAAATCGGGATCAATTAGTTTACGACATGTTTAATGATAGAAAGGTGATATATTAATAAATATTATATATATTAAAAAAATATTTCAATAATCATTAAAAGATATTAAATATATAATTTTTACATGGTATTACCATTATATGACATCCCATAATAATTTATGTCATAATCATTATAACATCATTTATATAGGCTGCTAAATCGATATAAATGGTAATGTGTTTTAAGTATTTAATGAGTAAGAGTATATATTGAGATAATGAAAATTTTAAAAATAAATGATATTATAAATTTAATAAACATAATATATCCTCATTAAATATATTCTAGGAACCAAAAATGATGGGTTATGAAGAAAAAATTATGTTTCTCGTGGATGTGGTAGTCTGCACATACGCTCGAACGACGATTTAGTTATTCTTAATAAATCGGATAGATGAATAAATAAAGATAATAAAATTAATATAATATCATTAAATTACTTAAATTATAGTAATAAAATCATATTAGTTGGTATATAGTAAATTTTAATAAAGATAATTATGAAGGAAAAATCCACGTAGTTGATAATACTCATGTGGTGGACTTAACTTTTTATCGGAATTATCCTTGGTAATGTAGGCCTTATTCTAACTAATGGTGAAAAAAATATTTTAAAGAAGGGATGGAACTTTATTAGTTGTAATGTGAAATATTTTCAATAATAAATTTTAAGGATGGGTGACTCTTGGATTGGTGAAGGTTTTTCTATTTTACAAGTGAAGGGAAGGGTATTTTTGGAAGTATTCATTATATTTTGAAAAATGTGTTATTATTATTGAAATTGAAATGGAACCATAATGAAAAAACTATTGAGTGAAATTGTTTGAAGGTTTATTTTATCCTCATACACTCATTTTTGAGATATCATAGAGTGTTTTTAGTCCTTTTCTTTTAACTTTTTATATTTTACCATAATTTACTTTTACCTCGGTAAGAAATTTTTATCCTTATTAATTAATATTAATGAAAAAAATTAATATTGAAACTATTACCTAATTTAATATTTTTATTAGAAATTTACAAATCATTTTACCAAATAATTTTTTGAATAGTTCGAAATTTTAATTTTAAAATAAATGTACATAACGTTTAAAATAAGTTTTTTGAAAAAAGTTCGTTATTATGTTTTAAAATTTATATACACTATAATATTATAGAAAATAATAATTTTAATGGACTAAATTTGATTACAATAAAAAAGAGTTAGGTGGATATCAAAGCATTCAAAAAATGAATTTCATTATCAAAACACTTAATTAGAACAAAAAACTGAAAATAGTTGTTATTAAAGTGCTATTTTATTTTAGTTCTTAAAATAGAGGATATGTTCTTTATAAGTTCAAATTATGGTTAAATATTAAAAAGTTTATTAATTAAATAAATACTTTAATCCTTAATTTTTTTAATCTTCTATGATTAACTTACATAATGTTAAAATAATAAAATTAATAATTTTATAAAAAATCATATTTTCAACTGAAAAATCATCTTTTTTAAAAACAAATTAAAAATTCATACTATGGAATTTTTCACATACTAAATTAAAAAAAGTAAGTTAGTATTATCTAATTCATATTATAAAATTTATTAACATACTCTCTAAATGAAAATATAAAATATAACAAAAAATGCTTTTATTGTAAGATGAATTTTTTTTAAACATTAAGTGTTGTTGATATTATTTAATATCAATTTATAATTTAAAAGATGTTAATATATTATTTCATATATAAAAATATTTTAAAGGTGTGGAATTTATTCTATTAGTATAAAATATATAATACTTATCAAAAAATTCTTTCAAAAAATTATATTACTTTTATACTAAATGTGATTTAACAATTATCATTAATATTATTTGTTAATATTTTATAATTTATTATGTCTAATACATTGATATTAAAATCATTATTTGAATTTTATCATATCAAATATTAATATTATTATTAATATCTATACGTAATGAATAAATAAATATATAAATATATATAATATTTTAATATCATATATTTTATTTCATTGTGGGTTATATTATTTAAATTTACCAATTATTAATAAAACAATTTAGTATACCTATTAGATATATGACCAACAATAATATTTTAAATGACCATATTTACAATGACCATTTCTGTAATGGTCAGACTTCATTCCAATATATATATACTTACTAAATCATTTGTTCATTCCACTATCACTTTACAAGGAATGATTCTTTTTTCATGTCATAGGTTTTTAATAATAATTCTTATTTCATGAAGATACCCATTATTTTATGTTTTCTTTAGTTATTGGTGATCCTCATGTTTGAAAATAATCTAGGGGATTTCCTAGTCATGAATATTTTATTATTTTCTAACTATTGTCCCTTATGTACTTATGCACTTTTAATGGATGTATTTTATCAATGGGGAGTAATAATCCCGATTTCAGAATACTTAGTTTTATGTGATTTTTATAACATTACACTTAGGTATAAATAAAGTGTTGTTAGTTTTTATTTGTATCATGTAAAACTTATTTCCTTATCAATTTAAATTCCTTTGATCAAATAAAAAAAATATAGTTTTTAATTTTAAACATATAGTTTAAATAAGGAATATGATTTAAAAAACCTGGGTTGTTACATGAACTCTCAGTTTTTCAGTCTCTTATGGGTGGTAATCTTCTTCATGGATTCTATGTATCTTTTTATTCACTTTCTATGTTATCAAAACTTAGTGGGAACATTGTTGAAATATTCACATATTTACCATATAGAGTACAAGAAAAATATAGATTTCCATTAAATTTACCCCTTCCAGTATTAAATTTTCTATCCAGAATATGGAGAATTTCATCATCCACATTATCTTCTCCATTGTCACCTTTAATTATGTCAATATTCTATGTGGATTTGAATGTCATCTCTATACTTGCATGACTTTATGTCCCTTCTATTTTAACCAACATTTTATAAGACACAAAATTATTTAAAATACCATCTTGAGAGAGAATCAAAAAATAACTCTCTAATATACATGGTAATTTTGGACTGTACAGAGGTGGAAACCATCAAAATATCTTATTATCAGTTTAAATATCCTTTATCTCTTCCTCAAGTCCTCAAATGACTCTAACAGTTATTTATTCGATTCAAGCAGCTATCAACACTCTCAACTAGATTTTTTTTTGAAATCATTAAATATATTTTTGAGAACCTAAATTTTTCCCCCTTCAAATTACCATCACCTTCGTATATATTGGATAATTTCTCCTATATGGTCTTGCCACTGGTGTAGCTCATCACTTTCCATCACAGTTGATTTTTAATGCCTTTTTTTGATCTGTTTTGTTTGAAAAAAATGATCCTTTTCTTAGGTTTTTAGTGAGATGAATGTTGTGTTTTTAATTTACATCTATTTATAATCATCCTAATTTTTGTTCCCCATTTATTGTTTGGGAGTTTTTTGAGAAAGGATGGTTACTTCATGATTTGGGCCAAACCGTGAGACCATTTCTAGATTTAAAAATAAATTTTATTTCTTTTATAACTTTTTTTAAAACATTTTTCACACAATAAAATTATAACTTGGACTCATTTGACATATTAAAACCACTATTGACTTTTATAACCCTTATGAATCCATAAACATGGTGAATATGGGTGATTCATTAACGTATTGTGCCAGACTGTGGGACCTTTTTCAGTTTAAAAAAAATATTTTGTTTCATTCATTTATTATTAATTTTTATATATTATAGGTTATTTCACCTCCCACACGAGCCCAATAACCCTATGATATCCCCCATGTTCCATTTTCCCTCTTTGGAGCTCATCTTAGTTGTAGAGTAGGGTAAAACTACTCAATGTTTCTCAAATCGTCTGGATTTTCCAAAGGTAATTTGTTTCATTCATAAATAATTATTTCTTTAGTATTTTACTCCCCAAATATATTCCCCTTGGTTCTTACTGACTAAATGATACTCTAAAAGGATAATAAATCCATTCCTTCTCCTCTATGGTTGTGGATCTAAGGTAAGACGAATAGTTTTCTAGTTTCAAAGGTGAAATTCCTTCTCCTTTGTCATTCTTCTTCCTCCTCCTTCCTTTATTTATTGATTCTTTCTTCTCCTCTAGTCATTATTTACCTATGTTTATTTTATCCCAGGATTCTCTATTGGATTTTTGTTCTTTTGGTGATGGTGGTCATATGTTTAGGGTTTATAAACACTCATATGATGATATCAGGTGTGCGTTTCCATTCCGCCAAGGATTTGAGGTAGAATATCCCTTTCACGTGACTTTATAATTTAAGTTTCATCATTTTATTTCTTTTTACACCTGATATATTTTTTATAGTGGTTTTTAAGCCTTTTTATAATTTTATTGTTGTGAGAACGTTTTTTTAAGTCATGTCTTGGGAAAAGTAATGTTGTTTTGTTATAAAAGTGCACACAAAGTGTTTATTTAAATGTCCTATTAACTTTTGCACCTAGTTTCTGATGTTTAGAACTTTGTTTTAGGTATTTAGAACATTTTTCAGTATCTTGAATAAATTTATATCATGAAAATGGTATTTTATCACTTTTCAAGTGCTTAATTTTTTTTTTGATAAAAAGTGCATGCCATGTGTTCGATAAATTTCCTGGTTAGATTTTATGTGCCTAGACAGGTTTAAAATGAATTTTTCGGATTTATAATCACATTATAAGCCTGAATTTTTTTAGTTTTTGGTCCGTTTAGGGATGTACAAAGTAGTTTTGGTTTTACAAATAGATGGGTTTTGGTTGGTAAGCATGTTTTGGTCTGAGTAACCGGAAAATGGCCCGTTTGGAATCCTTATAAAAAAGATCATGCTTTGGATGTGTAAGCTGAATTATTTAATGTATTTATGAAATTAGTTATCTTCTGTAAATGGTGTGTATAACCTAATTTATTAAAATTGAAATTTCTACCTTTGGTAAATTATAGTTTAGAGAAACACTTAAAGGCCATTTTGGAAACTTTGTGAAAAATAGTGAAATTGTTTATTATAAAAACCTCATGTGGACGATTCTCATGGAATTATAATATGTATATAATGGACGGTATTTCCTTACTGAGGAATCCTTGTGATCTTTTATTAGAGTTCCTTAGGTTTTACTCTATGTTCTTTTTTATTAATGGCATGAGATCGGTCCTTAGAGTGACTTGAGGGGATGTCTATTGTGAATTATTATTATATATATGTTGTGATTGGATGATCGGATGGAATTGGTTGGATCACCACAATTAGATAATGAAAACATCAGAACCTATATTATTGAGATAATATTCTAATAATGATTTATACACTAGTATGTTATTGTACTGACCAGTGGCCCATAGTAGGTGGTTATATTAGGTTTATTGCTATGGGATTTTCCCTTGGCCTCCCTGAGAAAGGATTTCCAAGAGTATTGAGCATTTTTATTTCATCATGTGTGAAATTTCAACAAGGATGAGGTCTCATGTATTGGTGTATTCTAGATTATTCTTGATCTCCTAGGTTCACCCATGTCTATTTGGATTTTAGTTACTTATAGTGATGAATATGATGCTTGTATGTGCATTTACATTTCCCTTGTTGCGTGATTACTATTATGCCTTCTTATGTATTGTTTTTCTTGGAATGTGGTGGACTGTTTTTGATAAGGATTATAAAAATTGTTTCCAAATTAATGTATTTTGTCCCCTTTGTACAAATCTGAAAATTTAAACATCACTTTCCCTTTGAAAATGCTATTGGCACAATAGTTGAAAGAATCTAGTTTTGGAAATGAATAAGAGAAATGGGTTGAACTTTTTTCTGATTAATCATGTAGAAAACCTTACATTTATATATTTTAGTTCAAACTTGAAATTTATGTTTCTTTTATTTTAGAAAATTTGTATTGGGAATAGATTATCGAGCTAACCTATTGAGTTTTAGTACTCACGCATATAGTTCCTTTTTTGTTTTTATCCATTGTTCATGTTTCATCTTGAGTTATATCACCTTGAGTGATGTGTGATCATTGTGATGGAGTGTGACCATCATGGTCACATGGAGTTAGTTGGTCATCAGGTATGGTCAGTTTAGTTATACTTCTTGTTTTGTTGTATTCGTGATGATTAGTTCAGTTTTTATAAATGAGTATTGGGATGACCTTTTCTTTTTTCTATTTGTTTTATTATTTATATTTAAGATAAATTGATCCCTTTTATTATCTACTGATGACCTCAGAGCTTGTCTAAATCCTAGGAGGATCATAAACGCCTCTCAGGACTTGTTGCGGAGTGGCCCGGGTGATCGGTTCAAGGACGTCCCAGACTGGTTCATGAAAAAATAGTATCAGATATAGGTTTTCTCCTAGTGGACCTCACTTTTTATAGAACCCTTTGTTATTTGGGGATGTCAAGGTAGATAGAGTAGGATGTTTTGTACATGAGGGGTAGGTTCGGGAATAGCGTTGTGAACACTTTCTCATTTTGATCCTCAAGTGTCCATGGAAAGTCTTTTTTTCATTAGTTTCCTTGATCCTTGTTGATTGTTTGGGTTAGGATATGTTAAGTGGAGTTATACTAATGGTGTACATGATCTCATAGGGAATGTAAAGCAATGTGGAGCTGATACATGGTCCTAAGAAGCTTGTCAATGTTGGTGGTGTGTTTGACATATGGCTGCAACCATATAGTCAAGTCACCATCCACCACTAGTTCCCATTTGTTGGTCTCTTAGACCTTTCTAGAATTTGTAATTTTTTTTGAAAATCCTTTTTAGAGAATTGGGAATATATATTTTAATGGAATGGTTGGTTGTTGAAAAGTAGAAATGTATTTTTAAAATTTAGTATGGAAAAGGTTTTGGATTGTTGGGTTATAAGGATGAAATCTTGGGGATAAAGAGAAAATAATTTAACAAGATTGAGATTCTGTAATCTAAACTTATGGTTTGTTGAAATGAAATTATTGGAAAGCTTATATTATTTTAAATTGATTCTTGATTTTGTTGTAAATATGGTATGTTGGGTTATTGAAAGGTTTTGGAATTTGATGAATTGGTTTTGGAAAGTGTTTTTGGGTGGTTTATGTTTTTATGAAAAGGTTTTTAGTCTTTATAGATATTGGATTTTGAAATAAGACCTTTCTGATTTTTTTAAAATAAATATTTTTACTTAGTGGTTACTGTTCCTTTCGATAGTACATGATTTTCTAAGTGGGTTGAATGATTTAGTTTAAAAAATTAGGTTGTCTATTTTAGCCTTTGGTTTATTCATGGGTTCTCACATGCATGGTTTTATATGGGAATATGGATAAATGCTCGGTATGACAGGGAAGATGGGTGCCGGGGGTGGCATGGAAACATGCATGTGAGTGAGACTCCAATGAATACTAATTGTGAGTGTTTAACCCACCATTTTTTTTCAAATTAATGATGTTTTAAAAATTAATGTTTTTATTTTATAGTTTCTTGTGTTCTTATGTTCAAATATTGTCACCTGGGTGGTTTTTGTTTTGAAGGATTTTTTTATTGAGCTGGTCTTGATTTGGTTCTTGTTTTTTCTTTGTTCAGAAGGTGTCCCCGTGAAGCATTGATGGGTGATCGTATTGTAGTTTCGGGTGATTCCCTGTTACTCGAATTTCCAGCTGATCAACCTAAGGATTTCATTCTTGAGTTTCATAGAATAAATCCACCTCTCTTTTATGGACAAGAGGATCCTCTCAAGGTGGATGAGTGGATGTGAAAGATTGAAATAAAATTTATCTTCATCAAGTTTCCAAAGTTGTTGATGGTTAATTTTTAAACATTCATGATAGAAGGATCACCATGGAAGTGTTGGAAGTCAGTGTCTCAGAAAAAGCCTCGAGAAGATCATACCTGGGAGTTCTTAAATGATTTATTCATTCAATAGTATTTTTCAGAGAGAGAAAGGGTGAGAAAGGGGATATATATGGGCTTTCTGTAGCATGGTGATGGATTATTGTTAGAGTATTTCCATCATTTTATGGACCTAGTACCTTATTATTATGTGTTTGCTGCAAATAATTCCATAAAGTCTCATCATTTCAAAGTTGGTAATCATAACGATTTGCAGTCAATGTTGTTAGAGTTCAATTTAACTACATTTATTGATGTGGTGAAGAAATAATTCCATGTTGAATTCACTATGGAAGGAGTTCTTGAGGTATTCCTCCATTGTTCAATCCCTAGGATAAGTGAATAATATTATAGTAAGGAGATAAGAAAGAGAACAAATAATGATGGAGTGGCTCGTGGAATAAAAAGGCCTCAGGATCCTTTATCAATCACCTCTTGGTGTGATGTATTTGTGTGCTATTAGTGTGGAAGGCTCGATCACCAGAGTTCAGCATGTACTTGTATTTCTAAGCCATGCCATGTTTGTGGATGCTTGGGTCACTTGCAGTGATTCTGTTGAGGTGTTTCTAGAAATCCTTATGGAGGCAAGTCCCAGAAGTGAGGTGTTGTTGGGGATTTGTTTAAAGTTTCTTTTTATATGTTTCCTTATAATGTAATGGATATTTTGTCGTGGAAGTTGTGATAATGTTGTTTTAGTTTTTCTATGTAAGGGATGTTGTTGGTCATCCATGCACTCATGTTTTTAATGGAAGTGTTGTTTCTATTCCATAAGTTTCCGATCTTTCTCTTTTATATAATCATATGATGTATGATTTAGTTTGGGATTAGTAGTTCCTGACTGTGAGTTTGTAGATGCCTCAAACTATTGTGCTCCATCCATAGGTCCTAAAGTGAAGCTTGAACATAGTCAGGAATCTTAGAATTTTAAGGAGTTTTGGCTAGGCTTGTGCCTCCACCTTTGTGGTGTGTGTGTGTGTGTGTGTGGGGGGGGGGGGGGGGGGGGTTAATCCATGCAAAAAGTATTGTCCCAGCTCTTGACCCCTCCATGAGAGAGTGGGTGGTTTAAATTTTCATCTTGTAACCCTATTAACTTGGTTTTCTAGGTTGTTGTGGGAGAGTTTTTGTGGACTTGTTCAAGTTATCCCCAATTATAGTTAATGTTGAATTCTTGTTTGTTCATTGCTAGTTGGTTTCTAATGGTGGGGAGACCCACCATAAGTCTTGTTGATTTTCCTCCTAATAACATGTATAGTTCTATTTGTTTCCTAATGGTGGGGATTCCATTCTATACTCCCCTGGGATATCAGGTTTCCATGAGTGATATTTGGTTTGGGTGATTATTGGGTTCATTGGGAGAAGGCCCAACAATCTGGTTCTTGGCTTGGTTATGGAGGTGGTGGCTTGATCTTTTCATTGATTCTCAAGAAGTGGTTTTGTGTTTTTGTTTTTTAGAGCTAGAGAGTCAAGATACATTGATGGTGGTTGGTATTTCCTTATATTGAGAGGCAGGAATATATTGATAAGGAATCCTTAGGTGTTGATCTCTCAGCTGGAAAGTGTTATGGGTTTATGGGGGAGGAAAGCTTTAATGGTGGGTAGAATTGTCACACCCAGTTTTTCATGTCTTTTTTTATCTATTTCATTGGAAATACCAATCCTTTTCTTGGGGTTTGGGTGAAATAATGTTGAGTTATGAAGTACCATCTATGTATAATCATCCAAATTTGGGTTCCCCATTGCTGGTTTGGGATTTTTTGGGGAAAGGGTGGTTAATTAATGATTTTGTCCAAACCATGATCCCATTTCTAGCTTTAAAAACCAATTTTATTTCTTTTATGACACTTTCAATTTTCAACATTTTTCACCCATTCCAATTCCAACTTGGAATCACTTGGAATATTTAAACAACCATATCTTTTTGGACCCTATATGAATTCTTAATCAAGGTGAATTTCAGCTATTTATTAAGGTATTGGGCCAACCATTAGTCCCATTTATAGTTTTTTTAAAAATAATTTGTTTCTTTTATATTTTATTCATTTTCTAATAATTTTAGGTGATTCCACCTTCAAAACGAGCCCAAGAACCCTAGAAGCACCCCCATGTTCCATTTTTATTTTTGGAGCACATATTAGTTTAATA
The DNA here is from genome assembly GCA_963277665.1 of Viscum album. Classification (NCBI taxonomy): domain Eukaryota; kingdom Viridiplantae; phylum Streptophyta; class Magnoliopsida; order Santalales; family Viscaceae; genus Viscum; species Viscum album. The sequence goes on along the minus strand of OY728148.1, from coordinate 876,834,785 downwards.
TTGTGGAAAAATTCTCAATGTTTCTCACATGATATATATGTTTAGTATTGTTTTTCAGCCTCTGTATAATTTTCTTTGTGTGAAAAACTGTTTTTTAAGCCTTGTTTTGTGAAAAGAAATGTTGATTTTTATATAATTGCACACCAAGTGTGTGTTTAAATGTTCCGTTAACTTTCACACCTAGTTTGTGATGTTTTGAACATGGTTTTTGGTATTTTGAACATGGTTTAGTATATTGAATAAATTTATGGTATGTAAATGGTATTTTATCCCTTTTTAAGTGATTAAAATAAGTTGTTTTGAAAAAAAGTGCATGCCATGTGTTTGGAAAATTGCCTGGTTTGATTTTATGTGCTTACAGTGATTTAAACTGATTTTTTTGGATTTATAAATATATTTGAAGCATGAAAAATGGTATTTTTTGGTTTTTTTATGGATTTACAAAGTAGTTTTGGTTTTATAAATAAATGTATTTTTGGTGGTAAACATTTTTTAGCCCGAGTTGCCGGAAAATAGACCATTTGGAATCCATATAAAATGATCATGCATTGGATGTGTAACATAAATATTTTAAGGGATTTCTGAAAGTTGTTTTCTATTTTAAATTGTGTGTGTATACCTACTAGTTAAAAGTTAAATTTTTTCCTTTGGAAAATGATAGTTTTGAGAAACGCTTAAAGGCCTATTTGGAAACTTTGTGAGTTTTTTTGAAATTATTTATTATGAAAACATCATGTGAATTTTTCTCATGACATGATTGTATGTATATATTGGTTGGAATTTCCTTACTAAGAAATCCTTGTGATCCATTCTTAGAGTTCCTCAAGTTGGACTCTTTATGTTCTTTTTTATTAATGGATTGAGATTGGTACTTGGAGTGACTCGAGGTGATGTCTATTGTGAATTATTATTATATATTTGTGGTGATTGGATGCTTTAATGACATCGGTTGGATCTCCCCCATTATATTCTAGAGACTTGAAAACCTAGAATACTAATATAATACTCTAAGAATGATTATTGCACTGGTAGTTTATGATACTGACCAGTGGCCCATAGTAGGTGGATGTATTGGGTTTATTACAATGGGATTTTCCATCGGCCTACTTGAGAAAGGATGGACAAGCATTTTAAGAATTTTCATTTCATCATGTGTGACATGTCAAGAGAGATGATGTATTATGTATTGGTGTCTTCTGGATTATTCTTGATCTCCTAGGTTCACCCATGTCCATTTTTCTTTATGTTTCTTACAATGATGAATATATTGCTTGTATGTACATTTACATTGCCCTTGTTTTGTCATTACTATCATGCCTTCTTATGTATTGTTTTTCTTGTAAATTGGTGGTATGGTTTTGATAAGGAATATGAAAATGGGTTTCAAATGAAATTTTTTTCCACTTTGTAAGAATATGAAAAGGTAAACATCACTCTCCCCTTGAAAATTTTATTGGCATACTAGTTGAACGAATCTAGTATTGGAAAAAAATAAGGGAAATGGGTTGTACATTGTTTTTAGTAATCAAGAAGAAAACCTTTCTTTTATATATATTTTTTAAAAATTGAAATTTATGTTTATTTTATTTTAAAGAATGTGAATTGGGTATAGATTATCGGGCTAGACTACTGAGTTTTAATACTCACACCTGTAGTTATTTTTGTTTTTATCCCTTGTGAAGGTTTCAACTTGAGTTTGATCACCTTGAGTGACGTGTGATGGTTGTGTTTGAGGGTGAATAGAATGGTCACATGGAGTTATTTGGTCATCTGGTCTGGTTGATTTAGTTTTATTGTTCAGTTTTACTTTAAGTTTTATTGTATTTATGATGATTAGTTCAGTTTTTATAAATGCATAATTGGATGACCTTTTCTTTCTACTGTTTTATTATTATTTATATTTGGAGGAAATTATTACCTTATCTACACTATGGATTCCCTTGGTTCTTGTCACCATCCTAATAGGATCGGGAATGCCTCTCGGGGCTTGTCGTAGAGTGGCCCATGTGACCAGTTTAGGGCCGACCCAAACTGCTTCGTGACACTTTCATATAGATCTAATATAACAGAGCTCTAGATAAATCATTTTGAGATATTACATCAGTATCCAACCATTTAATTTTAGTTATTATTATAGACTAATTTTTCGAATCAATTACTTCTATCCCATGTAAATTTTATGAATAACTTTCAGTCCGAGAGATTGAATATATGATATTATTTTGTTCTTTCAATTATAAAAGTTACTTTCATAAAAAGGAGTAACTCTTTTATCATTTATTAAATTCTCTATCTCAAGGAAATTAATATGTAAAGTTTTACCCTCGATACATATGGATCTGACACTAGTTATTATATATAACACCCTGACCCTAGTTACCTAAAGTTGGTACATTATTACATAACATTGGGATGATCACAACAGATCAAATCCCAAATGACTGATCAGTTTAGTAGACTTGGAAGTACTAGATACAAACATAAGTTTTACAATATATTATGAAATGAAAAAATACTTGATTTTGTCTCATTAGAACACATTCATCTCCCTTAGACAATCCCTACAGGTCAGTCATTGTATACTTCTTCACATCCTGGAAAAAATAAAACATAAAAATGGGTGAGCTCATGTGCTCAGTAAAGATAACAATATAGCAGAAACATTAATAAATAAACATAAACATTTTATGAAATGTATAAGACAAAAATAAAAGACTTTTAAACATAAACTTCAGTATAATATGGAAAAGATAAATCAAATAATTCAATTTACTTATTCACATGGATATTCTACTAGTCTAATAATCCCATGAAATATCAATATCCAATTTCATAATGATGAAATGTATAATTTCATACATCATAACAACAAAGGAAAGGCCTCGTTCAAAGAATACAAATAAGATTTTGTCAAGACCTTGTTCCAAGAGACTAGTTTGTCTCATTAGACCAACCAATGCATTGAGGAGCTATATCAGTCTCAACCAGTCACTTACTAAGTCCAAGACATTTCTCATATGAAAATATTGAATCATAACATAAACATTCGTATTAAAACTAGAATAAGAATTGTTAATACTTTAACCATAAACCATGACTGGTATAAAAATAACACAGCCACAATAAAACATATCACAAAACCTTGAATACAATATGGAATATTGTATCATAATAAATCAAATTTAAACAAGTGTAAAATCCATCAAAGGATGTTAACATAGATGAAATCAAAATTATTTGAGAGAAATATCTCTTTCTATTTTGAATAATTTAAAAAGTCACATAATTATAAAATAAAACATTTATAATGAAAATATTCTTATAAACTTGTAAGGTAATCTTCAACGATGTTATAGTGGTATAAAATATCCACACTCACCATATAAGTTAAAAAAAATTCTTTCCTTAAGTTTGTTGAAAATGTTGTAAAAGACCTTGTCTAGAAAATGACAGAAAGATTCCTATATAAAAATTATATAAAAATACAAACAAGGGTATAAATGAATTTAACCTATAGTCTAGGAAATAGTAAAAAAAATTTGAAATACATTTTTAAGAAACACAGATGTGGATGATAAAGAGGTCCCAGTAGATACTCATATATAAACAACCTCAGATAATAAAGAGATTGTATAATTAACCCTTACCTTGTACTTTTCCTTGATCAAGGGTATATTAAACACTTGTATAATAGTTAAATCAATGTTATTAAGATATTAAATAACCAAATACATAAATATTATATCATATATGATCTTATAATATTACTATATTAATAATATTTCAGTGGTATCATTATTTCGGGTGTTAACTAATTCATTTTCCTTTATATGATTTGTTATCTAAGCCACGTTTGTTATGGATTGTATTTATTTTATTCATATCCAGAATAATATTAAGTTCTTAAACATTATTTTAGTCATAAAATGAAAATTATTCTTGAACGGTTATGATGGGGAATGAAACTCATCACATTCATGGAGACTGTAATCTGTACGTACACATGAGTGAAAACATCATTATATTGATGGTGAAATCCTATGTAATTGGATGTTATATCATATATATGGAATCATTAACATGTTATATTTATTATTTACATCATTTATTCCCATTATTATACCCATCCAAATAATGAAGTGTTGAATAACAAACTACACTATGATGTGGAGACGGTAAGCCATATGTACACACATATGGTGACTTGTCTTTCATAGGATGCATAGAATAATAAATATAGTTGTAAAATATTTATAATAACATCACAATATTTATAAAGTACTGGAGTTATTATTTTGGTATAGAAACAACAAAGAAAGAGGAAGTAGAAGAAGTAAAGAACATTGAAAGAGGTTGTGAAATTATTACCTCTTCTTCAGGTTCTTCCTTTTGATTTGATCAAAAGGGAACCTTAGATTGAATTATGAACAAATTAAGGACTAAAGAATGATGTGAGGGTAGTTGGGTGGATATTTGATAATGGGTTGGCCGAGACAAATGTCTTTGGAGGTATGATTTTGAGAGAAGGGTAAGTACCTTTTTATAAGAGAGGTGAGGGTCGCTTTAGGAAAAGCTTGAAATATTATTTTAATATACAATCATATTCGGTTTATAATGGATCCAAAAGTATTTATTTCGAGGATAAGGTGGGTCTGGGTAGAAAAACTCTCAACAAATAGGTTTTATATAGGTTTAGATCACCACATTGACCTTATCTTTTAGATTTAACTCTTAGTTAAATAGTTTAACTTTTATAATGTCTTCTTGTATTTTTATATTACATGGTTAATAAACATACAATAAAATGCCAAGAGAACCCTAAGTGGTTAATTAATGAAATATATATTATTATATAAGTACTTTGGAGGAAACTTATATTTTTAGGAATATTATATCAATTAATAATATAGTATTTGTTTTAAAAACTCATTTATGTCAATTTTGACACTATTTAGTATTTGGTTTTTTTGAAAGTCATAACAACTTTATCAATCCGAAAAAAATTATTTAATGAACTATAACATGTCATATTATCCTATAAAACTCTTGGAATACATAAAAAGTCTCAATTTACAATTATATTTATATTTATAAGATAAATTATTTTAATCATTCAATAATAAGGTAATTATTTCATCATCAGTGTGTCATAAATAAATTTAATTATTAAATTTCCAAAAATTATAAATAAAATACCATTAAGTAGGCAATTTTTTTATATTTATAATTAATATTTATAGTTGAAATTATCTTATGTATAACCCTATATTAAAAAAATTAGTTATTAAACATTGACTTTAACACTTTTAACTATTCTTTAAATAAAATAATAATAAATGTCCTAATATAATCATTGTGAACCAAAAATATCATATTTTATTCCAAAGGTATATTATGGTCGAAACAATATTATCCAATAGAATTATAACATGTGTTAGGGTAATTATAATATCATTTTTACTGTTAATTACCTTATTTACTTTTAACCGTGGTAAATAAAATTTATAAGTTACTATTCACCAAAAATTATTTTCATCATATTAAACCACATTTTATTTATTGATTTAAATAATGTCTCTCTTATTTTTGAAATTCAATTCATAAAAGTGGTAAAATTACTTTTTATGCAAATTTGCTAATGTTCCCAGAAGGTGGGTAAAAGACGTTAATGAATTCAATAAAATTTTACACAACTAATTTTATTATAAAATGACTTTAATGAATTATATTGAACTAATATAGGTATTATGTATCTATTTTGACTTAATATAAATTTAAATAAAGTAAATAATTATTTAAAATAAAAGTATGTTTTAAACAATAATGTAGTGTTTTTCACTATTTATCAAAAATGGAAGGTTTTTAGAAAAATTCCAAAACATTACCATAAGCCAATTTTGATATTCCAAATCCAAAATTGATGTCAATTTTGTTAAATAAAATTTATAAAATTTTAAAAAGTGGGTATTAATATTCATAATGGCTCATTTTATTGGTCGTGGTGTGCTAGAACTCAAAGTTGCGTACAATGCTAGCTATTGTATTATTCAAAGAAAAACATATCGTGGAAGCTTAGGGTGTTACATTATTCCATCCTTAAAATAATTTCATCCTCAAAATTTCAATAATACTACTACATAAAAAGATTTGGGTGGTTCTTCATCATATATTCCTCAGGTTCTCACATTTCCTCTTCAATCTTATGACATCTCCATAAAAATTTTACCGGAAAAGTTGCACGGTTTCTCAACACTTGTTCCCTCGTATCAAGAATCTTGAAAGACTATTCCCAATTAAACATATTGGGTTTTAGTTCAATTTATTTATAGGTGAGTACATACATTAGTTCAGGCATGTATTTTCTCAACAGTGATATGTAGAACACATCATGAACTTTGGAAATAGTTGACGACATTGCCAAATGGTAAGCTACAACTCCAATTCATACTAGAATTTCTAAAGGTCTGATATACCTAGGACTTAATTTACCATTCTTAATAAATCGTACAACACCCTTCCATGAAGATACCTTCAAGAAAAAATGATCTCATACTTGAAATTATAAATCCTTCCTTCAGTTATCAACATATCTCTTTTGCCTACTTTGAGCTGCTTTGATGTGGGTTTGGATAATATTCAGATTTTCCATTGTTTCCTCAACAAGTTTTGGGCCTATGAGTTTTCATTCACCAATATCATCCAAAAAAGTTGGTGTGCGACATCTCTTTCCAAATAAATCTTCATATAGTGCCATATGAATACTTGAATGGAGGCTATTATTATTGGAAAATTCCACCAGAGGTAATTATTGATCCCACATACCTTGAAAATCAAGTGATAAAGATCTGAATATATATTATATGGTTTAAATAGTCCATTCTGATTGTCCATTAATTTTATGGTGGAAGGCATCTCACAAATGAAGTTCAGTATCCAGGGCCTTCTGAATTTTTTCTAGAATCTTGATGTAAAATGGGGATCACGATTAGAAAAAATCGATAGGGGGACTCCATGAAGTCTTACAACTTCATTAACATATAGTCTTGTTAAACATTCAAATGGTAAATCTTCTCTTATAGCAAGAAAATGTGCTCACATGGAATGAAAATCAACAAAGACCCATATTGCATCATTCCATCTAGAAGTCTTTAGTAGCCCCATGAAAAATTCCTTCATAATATCGTCCCATTTTCACTCAAGTATAAGAAGAGGTTGCATGCCTTTTCTAGTATGTGGTCATCCAGCCTTCACCTGTTGGAAAACCATACATCTTGACACATAATTGGAAATCTCCATCTTTATGTTGTCCACTAAAAATGTTCCTTCAAATCTATATACATCTTAGTAATACTAGGGTGTATGGAGAAATCGGTGCTATGAACATCATCCAATAATTCTATTTTTAGATCAGTTATGTCTGGAACACAAAGTCTTTTCCGGAATTTTAAAATTCCATCTTCATATACGAATTCGATCAATCTCCCATCACTCACTGCTTTAATTTTCTTTTGAAACTCTTCATCATCAGTCTAAGAACTCTTTATCCTTTCTAATAAAGATGGTTTTGGCAACCATTTGAGAAATTATTGATGTTCCACCTTTTATGATTATTCCCATATCCATTTTTACTAGATTTATGAACATATGATCCCTTTTAACTCTCATCTTGTTCAAAAATCCCTAATATTTTATGCTCAAATCATCTTCTACCTTATTTTCCTTCCCTGGGTGGTAGTGTATAGTGAAATAATAATCCTTGAGTAGTTCAAGCCATCATATTTGCCTCATGTTGAGTTTTTTTCTATGAGAAAACATACTTAAAACTCTTGTGATTGGTATATATCTCACATTTTTCACCATAGAGATAGTTTCTCCATATCTTCAAAGAAAATATTACAGCTGCTAACTTAATATCCTGAGTGGGATAGATTTTTCCATGTATTTTTAGATATTATGATGCATAGTAAATAACTCTATAATTCTATATAAAGACACAACCATGTCCTTTATTCGAAGCATCACTGTAAATGACAAACCCATCATTCACCAATGGTAGAGTCAAGATAGAATAATTGAATAATATTTTATTTAATTCTTCAAAACATTTTTCATACTATTTTTTCCAAACAAATTTAATCCCTTTACGTGTGACCATGCTTAATGGGTTATCCAATCGGTAAAAATTCTAAATGCAACACTAATAATAACCTACTAAACTAATAAAACTGCGTACCTCAGTTATACTTGTTGATGTTGGCCATTCTTGGATTTCCTTGGTCATTGAAGGATTGACATAGATTCCATCCTTAGAAAAAATAAGTCCAAGAAAAGAAATTTCCCAAAGATAGAATTCACATTTTCTAAACTTCCAATATAATTCATTTCTTCTGGGGGTTTCTAGAATATTGCGCAAGTGATTTTTATGATCTTCGTAGAATTTTGAGTAAACCAAGATATCATCAATAAATACAACTAAAATTTCATCAAGATATTCCTTGAGAACTCTATTCATTAGATCCATGAAGACAGAGGGTGCATTAGTCAGTCCAAAAGGAATTACTGTAAACTCGTAATGCTCATACCTGGTATGAAATGATGTATTCATAATTTCTTCCTTCTACACACACAACTGATGATATCCAAATCAAATTTTAATATTTGAAAAATATTGAGCTCCAAGATGTTGATAGAATAAAACTTCAATGTGAGGTAGGGGATACTTGTTCTTTATTTTTATATCATTGATCTACCTTTAGTCATTGCACAACCTCATAGATCCATCTTTCTTCTTAACAAAAAGAATAGGGGCTCCCCATGGAGAAATAATAGGGAGAATAAATCCTTTATTACTGAATTCCTCAAGATGTTTATTTAGTTCCACTAATTACATAGTGTCTATTCTATAAGTGTTCTTTGATATGGGACTTGAACCAGGAATTAAATCAATGGAAAACTCAATTTCTCATTTTGGAGGATGTTTAGGTAAATCATCTGGAAACACACCAACATATTCCTTCATAATAGGTACATACTCAATTTGAATATTTCTTTCCCAACCCATATTTTTTTCACACTCTTCCTCCCCAATAGTTGAATTTAGTAGAGAAACTAGGGGTGGATCTAGATAATAATCAGATGGTGAAGTTTTTGCTATAAAGATAAGGCACCCCTTATCATCAACGAAAATTGTAACCGCCTTCTGCTTATAATAATGTTTCTCATCATGGTACGAAATCCAATCCATAATGAGGATTATTTAAAATTTAATCATGGGTATTAAAATGATATCAGCAGTTAAGGCACGTTTATATGACTTATGGGGAACTGATTCCCAAAACATTGTTGTAATGATACTTCCCTAAGGTGTTTTGACTGAAAACTCCCTTGTTAAATCAAATTGGAAATATTTAATTTTCTTAGAAAACTGTGAAGATATGAAACAATGTGATGATCCAGAATCAAATAAATCATTGGCTAAAATTGAGTAAACCATTAAATTACCAACCACCACATTATTCAGAGCATCAAGATAAGTAGTTGTGATCACATAAGCTTGGCCTTGCTCCCTTGGCCGTTTTGAGGTATGTTTCCTTGATGGTTAGGACATTAATTTTCTTAATGCCCCATTTATCTACAATTTTATCATTCAAAATTGATATCATCTTACTTTACCTTGCAATAATGAGCTTGTTGGCCTTTTTCACCACACATGTAATAGACTCCCATTCCCTTCTGGAAAGTACTAGGGTTTTCTTCCCACATTTACTATAGGATGAAAATTCATCTTTTCCCTTCTTCCCCTTATTTCCATATCCGTAGTGTTTAGCATATCTACTCTTCTCTTATTTTTATTTAAAGTCTTATGATGTAGAGAATTTCTTTTCTATCTTGATAGCTCATGAGAAAATATATTCGTACAATGAGAAGAATTGGGAGACTAATAGTCGATGAAAAAATGGTTTTAACCCATCAACGAATTGATCAATCTTAATCCCTGGGTTACATATATAATCTACTGCATGCCTTGCTAACCTTGTAAAGTCAGCCTCATACATTGCGATATTCTCATCCTCCTTTTGCCACAAACACAAAAATTGTATTCCCATATCTGCTTGATGGTCACAAGGAAAATATTTTTCAAATAAAAGTTCTTTAAATTCCCTCCATTCCATATTTGGTACTTCTTCATCCTCCTTTGAATTTTGAATTAAAGACCACCATTGATCTGCATCTCTTATGAGGTGATAAACTTCCATGACAACTTTTTACCTTTCACTAGTCCCCAAAACAATAAATATTTTCTCTAACAAACTTTTCCATTGCTCTGCTACAAATGGATTTGTAGTCCCATTGAATGTTTGTGGTTATTTCCTCGTAAAGCGGTCTAACATTTATCTTCCACATTGTGGATCAGGGTACTCCATACAGGTATGGTTATTAATCATAACTTGAGTGTGTTGTCCCAGTATAGTTATAAGTTGTTCAGCACTGGTTGCATCACTAGCTACACTATCATTATCTTGTGTAGGAGGGAAATCCCTACATAGATTACATGCGTTGATACCGTTTCTGTTCCATCCACTAAACTGTATTTCTAAACAATGGCATACACTATATTATTTCATGAATCACAATATATAATTCTAAACTAGTAAAATACCTAACATAAATTGAATATTTTATGCATATAATCCATAATCCTAAAAAAATTCTTTGATGAAGTATTTACTCATAAATCCTTCATAATGTATTGTAAAGAAAATGTGAGTTGTCCTAAGCATATCCCTCGAGAGTGTTGTGAACATGAGTGAAGCAAGGCCTGTTGTCGTGTACCAGGATACCCCGTGTCAAGCATAAAACTCTTTGTCAAGGTTTTCACTCCTTGGTACATCTATGCCTGAGTTTCCTCTACTAACTCTTATCCAGAAAGGGATGTATTTCTTGTAAAATACACAAAATCACTACATTACCAAAATTCTTTGATGCTCTTCTATAATAATCCTCAAAGTCTATCTTAGTGTAATGTCCTCTAATTAGAGTTTTTCTAAATCTATCTTCAAATTATTTTAATAATATTTCTCTGATACTAACTATAACACCCTAACACATGTTACCCAGAGACAGTGAATTATTACATAACATCGACATGATCGCAAGGGATAAAATCCTAAAATAACGATTAGTTTAGTGGCCTTGGATGTACTAGATAGAAACATAAGTTTTACAATTCATTATGAAATGAAAAAACAACATTTTGTCTTGTTTGAACATATTCATCTCCCTTAGACTATCCCTACAAGTCAGTCATAATATAATTCTTCACATATGGGGAAAAATAAAACATTGAAAGGGGTAATCTCAGGTGCCCAGTAAGGATAACAATATAGTGTAAACTTTCATAAATAAGAAAAAACTTTTAAGGAAATGTATAAGACTAAAAAAGTTCATTTTAAACATAAAATTCAGTATAATATGGAATATATAAATAAAACAATTCCATTTACTTATTCACATGGATATTCTACTAGTCGAATAATCACATGTAATATCAATAGCCAATTTCGTAATGATGGAATGCATAATATCAGACATCATAACCACATATTCAGGGCCTCATGGAAAGAATACAAATAATATTTTTTCTAGGCTTATGATAATACACTATTTTGCCTCCGGATACCTACCGATGCATTGAGGAGCTATAGCGGGCTACACCCGTCACTTACAAAGTTCAATGCATTCCTCATATGAAAAAGTTGAAAACAAACATAAACATTAGTATTAAAACTAGAATAAAAAATGTTAATACTTTAACCATAAACCATGAATGGTATGAAAATATCACATCCATAGTCAAACATATCATAAAACCTTAAATACAATATGGAATATTGTATCATAATAAATCAACTTCAAACACGTGTAAAATCCATCAAAGGATGGCGACATAGATGAAATCAAAACTATTTGAGAGAAATATCTCTTTATATTTTGAAATAATTTAAAAGTCACATAATTATAAAAGAATACATTTATTTTAAAAATATTATAATAATATTGTAAGGGAAGCTTTAAAGATGTTATAATGGTGGAAAATAGCCACACTCACCGTATAAGTTAAGAAAACATTATTTCCTTAATTTTTTTGAAAAGGTCATAAAGGACCTTGTTTGGAAAATGATGGAAATATTCCTTTATAAAAGTTCTATAAAAAGTAAAAAAATAGTATAAATGATTTCAACCCATATTCTAGGAAATAGGAAAAATTTTTTGTAATACATTTTTAAGAAACATGGATGTGGATGATAACAGTAGATACTTATGTATAAACAATCTCGGATAACAAAGAGATTGTTGAATTAATCCTTACCTTGTAATTTTCCTTGATCAAGTGTAATTTACACTTCTATATAATATTTAAATTATTGTTATTAATTTATAAAATAACCACATACATAAATATGATATCATATATGATCTTCTAATATTTCTTTGTAAATAATACTTCAGTAGTATCATTGTTTCGGGTGTTAACTAATACTTTTTTCCTTTATATGCTTTATTAAGTAAACCATGTTTTTTTGGATAGGATATATTTGATTCATATATAGAATGATATTAAGTTCTTAATCAATATTTTTAATCATAAAATAAAAATTATTCTTGAATGGTTATGATGGGGAATGACACTCATCAATTTCGTGGAGACAATAATCTATACGCACGCACGAGTGACAATATCATCCTATTGATGGTGAAATCATATGTAATTCGATGTTATATCATATATAAAAAATCATTAACATGTTATATTTATTTTTTACATCATTTATACTCATTATTATACTCATATAAATAATTAAGTGTTGAATAACAAACTACACCACGACGTGGAGACAGTGAGTCATACGTATGCACCTATTGTAACTTTTCATTCATAGGATGGATAGAATAATGCATATAGTTGTACCATATATTTAATAACATCAAAATATGTATAAGGTATGGAATTTATTGTTTTGGTATGGAAACAACAATGAATGCGGAAGTGGAAGAAGAAAATAGCTTTGAAATAGGTGGTGAAATTATTACCTCTTCTTTAGGTGTTTCTTTTTAATTTGATCTATTGGGATCCTTAGGTTGGCATAGGTACAAATTAAGGACTCTAGGTTGATGTGAGGGTAGTTGTGAGTATATTTGAGTAGGGTTTGGTTAAGCCAAATGGATCTGGAGCTGTTATTTCGAGATAAGGGGAAATACCTTTTTATAAGAGAGGTTAGGGTCACTATAAGGTGTGACTAGTTTGATAAAATCTCAAAAAATAGGTTTTATACAGGTTTAGGTCACTATAGTAACCTTATATTTTAAATTTAACTCTTAGTTAAATAGATTAACTTTTACAATGTCTTTTTATATTTTTATATTACATGGTTCATAAACATACTATAAAATTCCAAGAGAACTCTATGTGGTTCATTAATGACATATATATTATTATATAAGTCCTTTTCTCGAGCCTTAGTTTTTTAAGAATAATATATCAATTAATAACATTTTATTTGTTTTAAAATCTCATTTATTTTAATTTTGACACTATTTAGGATTTGGTTTTTGTGAAAGTCATAACAACTTTATCACCTTGAAATTTTTTTATTTAATCAACCCTAACATTTCATATTAACCTATAAAATTAGTGGAATACATCAAAATTTTCAATTTTCAATTATAATAATATTTATAATATCAATTATTTGAATCATTCAATAATAAAGTAATTACTTCATCATCATTAGGTCATAAATAAATTTAATTATATAATGTCTAAAAATTATAAATAAAATACCATTATATAGTAAATAGTTTTATATTTTTAATTGATATTTAAAGTTGAATTTATCTTATATATAACCTTATATTAAAAAAAGTTTAGTTATTAAACTTTGAATTTATCACTTTCAATTCTTCTTTAAATAATATAATAATAAATGTCCTAATCTAATCCAAGTGGACAAAAAAGATCATATTTTAATACTAAAGATGATTTTGGTCTAAAAACACTTATCCAATAGAATTATGACATGTGTTAGGGTAATTATAATATCATTTTTACCTTTCATTATCATATTTACTTTTAACCATGGTAAACAAAAATCAAAAGTTATTATTCACCAAAATTTATTTTCATTCTATTGAACCACATTTTACATAGTAATGTCAACCGTGTCTCTCATAATTTTAAAATTCAATTAACAAAAGAGGTAAAATTATATTTTATACAAATTTTCCAATGTTCCTAGAAGGTCGGTAAAAGACGTTAAAAAATTAAATAAAATTTTATTCATCTAATTTTATTATAAAATGACCTCAATGAATTAAATTGAACTTATATAGGTATAATTTATCTATTTTGACTTAAAATAAATTTTAATAATATAAATGATTATATAAATAAAAATTAGGTTTTAAACAATAATGTCATGTTTTTCACTATTCGTCAAAAATTGAAAGCTTTTAGAAAAATACCAAAGAACAAACCTAATATATTTTTGGTATTACGAATTCAAAAATGAATTCCATTTTGATTAATAAAATTTATAAAATTTCAAAAAGAGGGTATTAATATTAATAATGGATAGTTTGATTGGTTGTGGTGTGCTAGAACTCAAAGTTACGTACAATGCAAGCTATTGAATTATTCAAAGAGAAATGTACCGTGGAAGATTTGAGTGTTACATTATACCCTTGGGAAACCTAATAGGGTACGAGTGGATCAGGGTGAAAATAATTTCTTTTTCTTTAGATGGATATTGTCCCCATGTTGGAAGAAACCCATTCAACCTATCTGATTGAAATAAACATTCACTAAATAAAAAAATGGTGATGTAAAATAGAATAAAACAATTTTACATGGTTTAAAAAAAAGGAATAATCCAAGGAACATAGGCCAAATGTGTATAAATCATACCTGAATCCACTACCAATCAGTAGATTATGTGGATTACAAATGTCTAGCCTCATTTACTCCATGTGTAGGCACACTGTCTTTACAACATATTCAAGGACAATGCACTGCCATCAACATATCACCTTTATTGACTCCCCCTTCCCCAATGTTTGATAAGGTCCTCCTCAGTTTAAATACATTAAGGTTTATTCAACATTTTGATGAAGGTATGATTTGACTTTCATCATGATAGCCACAATTTTATGCTTCAATGATCTTCGCAATCTTTAAAGATACCCACATGTGTCCTTTAAGTTAAAATACCTGCCTAAATATTCCTTACATGAAGAAACCATGTGAAACGTTCATGCAATACACCTCATAGACTACATACCACCCATTTTATATCACATAAAACACTTCATGTGCCATTGCTACAAGCTGGCTTCATATTCCATGTACAAAGAACAGCGAATCATATACACTACCTCTATAGATCTCATACTCATCCTTACAGATGAAGGATACCATCAATGATATTCTAAAAACACTTCATGTTTACCATATGATATGATTTATCCTTAATTAAATGATTAAATTGGTATTTATAGAAAAATCCATCCATGCAAATCAAAAATCACTAGATTTACTTTTAACACCTTCGGTAAATACCCTCTATGTTCTCCAATACAGACCATGTGGTTTATTTGGCATTAAGGTTGATGTTAAACTCTTATATGACACTGCACACTCCCCTTTTTTGTATTACAGACTCCACTACCTGATCATACACTTGAATTCATGGTCATTCTGAAAACAAAACTTGATCAATGCATACTCCACCCTCGTGGTGGCCCCAAAAGTACCACCTTATGACTGTGTGGTTCTTTGATGAACCACTTACAACAAAAATAGGTCGTGTACTCGATTTCATGATCCTAGAGCATGAATACATTGGTCGTGTGCTTAACCACATGATTCTCCTCTTATTCCTCAAATTTTTCTTTGTATCACCTCCAAAACCTCCAGTGTTAAGGATCAAAAATATAGAAAACAATAAAAATTGATATCAATTAAAAAACTAGTTTCAATTCTATCATTAGGTTCACTTTTTATGTAATTAATATTTCAAGGGCTTAAAACTCCATTAATCAACACATAAATAGATTTTAAATAAAAAAACACATTAAAAACTCCAACCCATATCACAATAGTTCTAATAATAGGAATCTAGGACCATCTTCGGGACATCAAAAAATTTAATAAATGCTTGATAATAATGGTGTGAATTACACAGGACTTGTAACCATATGACCATTAATGATGAGATTTTTAACTTTTAAATGTTTTATATTCATTATTTGAATTCCATTGAATTTAATGTAATGATATTTTTAACAATTTATGAAATCTTAAAATATGAGAGAATGGTTGAATCATTCATTATCATATAATATGTAAAATTCCATGTATGATACTAGGATGTGGTGACACTTACCATGTCATGGTGCATCACACTACTTTCCATAATATGGATTAAACCACAATGACATGATCTTTTAAATTGAAAATTTACTATAATCATAAATAGTTGAAAAACAGTGTCATGATTATAGTGAAATAATTATCAAAAACTCTTAAACCCATGTATAATATAGAGGACCTACACCCTAAACTTCGGGGGTGCAACTTCATTAGCACCTGAGGAACTGGAACCCTATTGAATAGGTTTTATTCAGAGTAAGTAACCTTGTGCTATCATGAAGAACCGACCCACAACCACCAAATTCCAGGATTCCTCATAGGGGTAAACAAAGAAACATTCTTTCTGAAAGACCAAACATAATTGAGGACAATCTACATCCAAAAATACTTTTTTCTCAATAAAAGTTGATACACATGTAAACATGAAATTTTCATTGCCATCATGCTCATAATATTGAACAAATAATAGAGGCTTTCATCAATCAAGGACCAATTCCAATAACCTCAATACAAAATATTCCCATATTTGGAACCCTACTGGATAGGTGTGCTTGTGAGTAAAGAAGATTTCTCTTGAGATATGGGATAAACAATAATATTTTAATATTTTTTAGAATCTTTTTGGGTTTCCCAAGAATTTTGGTGGAAAGGTTTCATGATTATGCCTCATAAATATCGAAATAAAATACAACATTCAAAAAAAACATCAGTAGATGTTTTCAGTTCATCTTGAGTTGGGTTGAAATTGGTATCATTGTGGATGTTTCTGTTGAGTGAAAACCCAAATCCCATATTAGATTCTTCAAAAAATAGTGGCTCACCTATAAATATGGATGATAAATTCCTCCTTTAACCCATGGGTTTTTCGATGGAACCCTAGATGAAATTATGCGTGTGGAAAAAAAGACAAAATTCTAGGGGAAAAGTATCCTAACAAATGGTATCAGAGCCATGGCGCAACCCAGGTGTGATGTAGTGTGTAATATTCCCCAAAGTATTATGAGAATGATAATAATGGATCAGGTTGAAGCATTTTGATCCATTTTGGTACGTTATATCAAAATTCTACATGATAACTGTGGGAAGAAAGTGTGTCCTAATAGGGAAATGGTGGTGCAAGTACAAGTTGGTTGTATTTGGTGTATTATCATTGAACTGTGGGATTATTTTTATGGCATTTGGTTTGAGGTGGGGGGAGAGTTTTGGGTACAAATCCACACCCCACATCAAATTATGTAAAAGATGATAGGTCACTTACAAGCTGGGATGAATAATTCCTCGTATCCCCCATGAGTTTTAGGATGGAATGCCAAAAATTATTATAAAAGTTTCGGCATGCATCAATTGAGTTAAAATTTATAATGAACTTAAAATTTTAAAACCCATATAAAAAGAAGACTCAAGTTACTTAAAAAACATCTCCTTGTGAATTAACTATTTATAATGACTATCGAGTTGAATTGATTCCATAAATATTTTTAATGGACAATTGAGGTCCATTTCACATCTCATGGGAGTGTAGGTAGACCAAACAGACCATGATGGGAGAAATATCATATCCAGTTTTGACTTCAACCTAGCACATAGAATGGGTTTTTGGGTTAAAATTCCCCCATTATCGGTTTTTTATTTTAACAATGCCACGATGTATTTAACTATTCATCCTTATTCTTCATATATATGTATATATAATTTAATATTTTCTATATATATTTAAAATAAATAAACATATTTTTACTATGATTTTTATTATATATGTTTAGTATCTATTATTTCTTAATAATATAAATTTACATAATAATAATATAAATATAACTATTTAAAGGATAATTAATTTTTTAAATTTTAATATAATACAGTTAGTATATATTGTTTATCTTTCATTGAAAATCATTATATATACACACACACACACACACAGATATATATATATATAATTTTTATCACATGTATATATATTATTTATTATGATATTTATTATATATAATATATACTATATATTTTTAAAATAACACTTAATAATTAAAGAAAAAATTTCATGCGAAAATTTTCACAAGAAATTTCTTGTGAAAATTTACTTTATAAATTTAATTTTCTAATTTTCCTTCAAATTCCAATGAAAATATATTAATACATAAATAAAAAATAATTTTTTCTATAAATTTTCATTGAAAATTTCCACCACTTAAAATTTATAGTAACATAACTACATAAATAAATGAATTTACAAAATTTATTATGGAAATTTCCAATGAATATTTACATTGTGAATTTTCCATGAAAAATTTCAATGTGAATTTACACTGTAAATTTGTACTGAAAATTTTGAGTGAAAATTTCCAATGTATGTTTAGTATCCACCATGAACCATAGAAATTTACACTAAAAATCACACATGCGGGCATGCACTGATATCAATACACATAATAATAATACATTTTACATTTCAATTATATATATATATATATTATAAATTTACATTGAAAATTTATATCAAAAATTTTCACATGATTTTTTCAAGATTATATTTTAATCAATATTTAAAAAACATATATGTATTTTTATAAATTTGAATTTACAATGTAATTTTCTATTATAAATTTACACTAGAAATTTTCATTGCATATATACATACATAAAAAATTTTACTGAAATTTTTTAATATAAATTATCAATGGATATTTCTAAAAAAATTTTAGTGTGAATTTAAATCCAAAAATTTCAAAACATTTATACAAATAAACACGAAAAATTGCGTTGAAAAATTACAGTAATAAATTGAAATGAAAATTTTCATCTTGAATTTCATGTTTTGATTTTTTTAAATTATAAGTTAAAGTATATTAATACAAAAATAGAGAATACAAAATTTTAGTGTAAAATTTTATTGTTTATTTCTATTAGAAATTTTTTATGGAATCTTTTATTAGAAATTTTCAGTGTTTATTTCCTACACATGATATATTTTCTATTATAAATATAAAACATTATTTTTCATGAAAATATATAATAAATAATTTTTTTCCATCCATACATGATGTATTAATATATATATATAACAATTTAAATTTTTTTCCAAAAGCATTCACTAAAAATTCCACTGCGCATTTCCATTAGAAAAGTGTAGTTCAAATTTACACATGAATTTAGAGATTAAATTTTCCGTATATATTCCCACAGATAAGATATTTCGTAATATAAATATATTAATATAAACTAAAAGATCATATTTTTATTTATGTTTATCATTAATATTTTATAATATTAATTATTATTAAATATTTTATATTTATATATTTTATAATATCATTTTTAATTAAATATTTTATATTCAACGATTTTTTTAAAAATTAAATATTGATGAGGAGGGACATAAATTTCAAACCATTTCCAATTAAGTAATTTGTTTTTTTAAATAATTTTATCTAAAAAATAGGCTGGGTTCCCCTTTTTCATTATTTGAAATAGGGGTACATCCCACTATATACCTAACACTCAGATGCATGTGAAGACATGAGAGTATAATAATCTCACCATGGTTCCCATCATTTTTTCCTAACTAATCCTCTAGTACATGATATATATTAGCATGGCTCAAGGAAAATCAAATAGCCATAGGCGATATTATCAAATGATCCACCAAACCTCTGTGAAACCCTAGCGCATGTCGTATTAACACTCAGGTGTTGGTCACCCTCCTTATTGCTCAGCCCTACACCACCACACCGCATCAGAGATTACACAAGATCCAACTATGCACCCTCTAGTTTCCACACACAAAACAACATAGCTTCCCCAAGTCGCAAGGTCACTGGAATCCCACTACTTTTGGCTTCCCATCGTGCACCACGGGGGAGAAAGATGGAGGGGGAAGTTTTTCCCTAGCGGCTGAAGAAGAATGGTCGTCTGTCCAAAATTATAATGAATAGAGGGAGGGTGATGCGAGAATGATGATAACACAAATTTAAGATGAGACAACATTGACAATAACTGTGGTGATGGGTGATGCAGTAGGCATGGAAGGGGTGGGTGATGTTAGATGAGGTGTGTGATAGTGATCAAAGTTCACTCTTCCTACGACCCTATTTTTAAAAATAAAAAATTATGGTTATTTTATTATCAATTTATATATATATATAAATAATTAAAGAAAATATTTAAGGATATAAATTATTAATAATACAATAAATATACTTAGAAATAATAATTGATAATTAAAATAATTTCACTTAATAATTAATTAGTAATAATTAATTAATATTTAATTATATAATAGTGAATAGTTAATTAATAATTAATAGTTAGTAGTTCATATAACATAATGAATTCAAATAATATAAATAATTAGTCACCATATTTAATAATTAATATAACTAATTCATAATTAATATTTTTTATTAATTTATCAATAGTTCGTAAATAGTTTTTAAATATTATTTTATTAATTAGTAGTTAATTAATAATTATTCAAATAATTAATGTTACAAATAATTAATAATATAAGAAATATAATTAGTAATAAAACATATTTACTTAATTAATATAATAAATAAATAAATTAAATGACAATTTAATATTAATATTATATAATTAATAAGATGATTTAAATAACTTATAATAAATATAGTAATTAATAAATGATAATATAAATAATAATAATAATAATTAAGTTATGAACATAGTTACTAGTTATTTATTATGGGTATAATACAAGGAAAAACACACACACCAACATCACAATCCAGAATGGCTGGTGATAACCCCCACATGGATAACTCATCCACTCAGCTCTTACACTATAATTTTATTGGCTCAAAGGTGAAAACATATATGATGACCAGAAGGACCAACATAACATGGCTCAAGGGCCTAAGATTGGAACTTTCCAATAGGCCCATGCTAGTCGAGCACATAAGGACTGCAACCCAAAGTCCCTTGATATGTGGCCTCAAGGCCCTAAAATTTTCTTGTCGGTCCAAGTCTATCCTATAGGACCCCTTTCGAAACAAACCCACTAACATGACATCACAACCCCTTTCCAACCTCAACCCTCTCTGTATGCACCCTGTTACTACCTGTGATCTCCCAACACCCACATCATCACCATCAGAGGCCACTGCATCCTTGTATCTCACACCTACTCATAGCACAATGATTTCATCAATCAAGTTCATCACCATCCCTATGACTTTACTTAAATCACTTATCGTCATCATGTAGTTTAACGACCCAAACCTAAGTGGGGCTTGATCCCCAACTACCAAAATCCCACCTCAATATCTCAGGGGGTGGTGACAAGCACCAAAAGACATATCCTAAATGGTAAGCTTTACCAAATGCACTTTCACACACACACACACAACCATATCAGTGCATAGGTATAAATGAATAAATATAAAAATATAAAACAACTAGAAGGTAAACCACACATGAAAATTCTCAAACTTGTAAAAAAGTAAGATAGTGAAAACTCAAAAACAAAAGGGGAAAAAATACACCCAACATGAAAAATGTCCCAACCTGAAAAAAACTGGAAAGTCACCTATTTAGAGATTCCATCTCCTGATCTCCATGCTACGACCATTGTATAGAGTCCAAAACACCTATTATCCCTAATATCATCTGAAGTCTCTATCAAACTATCTATCATCTACATAATACATGTCATTTTCAGGAAAATCCCATGCAGGGGTGAGTATATACATACCCAGTAGGATGCCCTGAAAGATGGAATGTGGAGAAATAAGAGATACATCAAGAATAGAAAGGCAATAGATACTAAAAAAGATACAAATAAAACCAAAACATAGAAATAGTAACCTCATCCAAGACCAGGGGACTCAACACAGTGGGTATATGGACTACACATCGAGTCTTTTCCACCCATATCTAAAGAGTAACCTCATCCAACTATGAGAAGCTAATCATAGAAAGTACATGGAATACCCCATGCATCTTTGAAACCCATGGCTAGTGAGAAACCAAATCCAAAATTATGGATATAGATTTATGTATATATTCTTAAAAAAGTAATTCCAAATGAGAGATAAATAGGATATTCATCTCACAAATCAACCTAAGAAAAGAGTTTCCAATAGTTCCAGGAAGTCCATAAATGATGCACAACATCTCCCTCGTCTGCCCAATAGAAACCATCCAATTAAATCCATACCTTATCACTATTCCACATAGTTGAGGGTCTATAGTCTATAATAAGATCACCCATTCCCTGGTATAATAGAAGGGTTCCACTCAATTGATAGATAGAGGACTCATACCCTATTTTAATAGGATAGTTCCACTCTAATAGTCGATAGAGGACCCATTCCCTTCCTAACAAGAGGTTTCTACTCTAGTGCTAAAGGACCCATGTCCATCTCATCTAGAGGGTTCCACCCTAGTGGTAGAGGTCCCTTTACAAACATAGTTATAGGGTTCTACTCTAAGAGTTTATAGAGGACTCATGCCCATCATAACTATAGGGTTCTACTCTAGGAGTTGATAGAGGACCCATGAATTGTTCTAATAGGAGGGTTCGACTCTAATAGGATATGGATCATACCAAATCCAAATATAGGGTTCCACTCTATGAGTAAATAGAGGACCCATGACCCATGCCAATAAGAGGCTTCCACTTTTATATTTGAGGACCCATACCCAGCCCAACTAGAGGGTTCCACTCTAGGAGTTGATAGAGGACAGATGTCTTGTTCCAATAGGAGGGTTCTACTCTAATTGTAGGGGACACATGTCCAACCCAGCTAGAGGGTTTTAATTTAGGTTTCTTTATAGGACCCAAATGCATCCCATTTGGAGGGTTCCACTCTAGTGATCGATAACCATTGTCCAACCCAACTAGAGGGTTTCACTCTGAATGCCTTCAGTGATCTTGTTTGATTATTTCCATCCTCGAACATTGCCTAAATGAGTTTCACACCCAAAATATTCCACATAATATCCCAAAATCCACTATGAAAGACACCATCGCATTCTATATAGAAAAATTCTTTAGATATAATACTCACATGCTAAAATCTAATTCCAAATGAAGGAGATACGAGAGGTTAATGTTTCATCAAAGGGTGTATACTGTGTGTGGTCCCTCTATTCAATCTGGTTGTGTTATCACCAACAAATTTTTTTCTATCCATGTAGTACTACCCAATATGGAAGTGTACTACAAGATGTTTCTCATCCAAAATCTCGATGAACACACAAGGATCATCATTAGTCAGAGGGAAAAAACATACACCCACTAATATACCTCCGTAAATATATCCAGATTTCCAAATGGATCATAATGTTATGATCCTAATGTAAAAACACTTAGGATAGGATATCTACATTCCCAAATCTAATACCTAGTGAAAAATACACATTTAACCACATTACTCACAAACGATGCATCTTTGGTCCAAACCATGAGTTAGAATTAAATACTTTATATTTTTATTGATATGTTTTCCTAAATATGTAGGTTATTATTCAAATTAAGGAATGTCATTTTATCTCATATGAAGGAGTTACAACAGATACAATATTCCACTATAATATTTATAAAAATAATGTTATTATATCATGCTTTATGGAACTATTCCAAGAGTTGGAAAAAGGTATCCATCACTGGTCTTGATATGAATGTCTCAAAGTCATGGTCATATTTTCGTTGATGACTCGTCAACCTGAAATAGCATTATGAAGTTATGATTGGATTAAGGTTTGAAAAATAAAAATATTTTTATTATCATTATTAGTATTATTATTATATCATCATTATTAAATTTTTTTATTTTAACTTTATATCCACGGGAGAGGCATGAAAAAACCTCCCTCTGCACTCCTCCCATGAACACATTGCCACCCGACACATAGTTCCTTTGAAAATCTTGTTTTAAACACTAATAATAATAATAATATTATTATTATTATTATTATTATTATTATTATTAATAAAAATAAATGAACAAACCTTTCCTCCCCTCAACGCCCAGCTCACACCCCCTTACTCATTCTAGGTTCCTCAACTCATCTTCATCAATTAATTATTATAAATTAACTCACCACCCTTATTTGTAATATTAATAATAATATCAATAACCCTTATTATTGTTAATAATAGTAATATTAATACACACTATGTTGACCATACTCGACCACCTAATCAAAGATCCAAGTCTAGTCACCAAAATATCAACACCAAGCAGCCTCCACCATGAGACCCTAAACATGCCTTCTGCTCGGAACTAATCTCTTAATACCACATGACATTGTTAGGAGCCAAATGGGAAAACAAGTATCTCTGATCCAATGCTAAACCACCTCTGATCAACCACTATTCTCATCACACATTGAACACATAATCAACTGTGAACTCGCACCAATAGTTCCAATCCAATCCATTCAAAAAACAATATCCTACTAATTTATCAACTCATCCACAAACCATCATTTTATGTCTCATTCGTGCTACCATAATTAATCCTAGGGTTCAATCACACTCAAATCCATACCGGTAATGTCAAATTATGATCCTATGGTCCAACGATGAGGAATTAACAGAACAATGGAGGAAATAAAACAATAAAAAAAGGCGATAAACATTTTTTCCCATGATTTCTTAGAAAATAATTACATAGTGGAGAAACCGGGTTGAGAAACATGGAAAATATGAGAAATAAATTTAAAGAATAATTTAGTTTGATACACAGGATCCTGAAAAATTTCATTTAAATGAATATTATTGAAAAAATATTTGATCATGATCAATCATCTAATAAATTGGGGTGAAAATAACAATTGATGGGTCCTACCTCGATTATGGAATGATTTTTGGTGATGAACACATCTGATATTGATGAAGGGGATGATCCTGCTGCATACATCATTTGTTTCATGATAATCTTTGACATGATCATCATTCATCATCTAATATCAATCCACCAATGATGAAGGGGTGTAGTCTCCTATAAAATCTTAGAGTGATGTAGATATCACTATGAATTAGCAATAACCATTTATTTATAGACAAAAATTTAGGTTATGATTTTTAATAAAAAATTAAACAAATAATTAAATTTATTTAATTATTTATCCCTTGAAGGTTCTCACATCCAACACCCCACACCGATCAAGGTTATGTCATGCCTAGGGTAACCACCATATTCCAATGTCAATGGTGGTAGCATATTTTTAATCCAAGTCCCCATTTTAGAGTTATTTAGGTTATGTTTACTGAATAAATTAATTAAAATAACTAATTTATATAATTCTTCCACCAATGACTGCACCATCTAATCATCCAGTGCCAACCAACCTTAGGTAGTAATAAGGGGAAAAACCATGCTATGGATTTAACTATCATATTAGATTTCTGACCAGAGACATAGTTCAAGAGATATTCTAATTTTCAAAGAAAAACCTGCACAAGTAATATAAAATTTATATAAAATTTTTATAAAATTAATTTCAAGCTCACTAGACCATGGAATCATGCACCATCTCATCACCTGGCATCATAAATATTCCTAGGAATATTCCAAAGACTTGCACAAAAAATCCAGAGTGTCTACAATAATTTATTCATCAGAGATTTTTATCCCACAAAATAAAAAAACAAAGGTAAAAGGCGAGGATACTGAGCCTGACTTCCTCACTCTTGCTCCCATGAGATCCCCTAATGGTTTTTTGGGCTTCCAAAAAAATTGCATCCAAGGAAAACACTTGCCTACAAATGGACATTCTCAGCTGGTTCTCACAGCCTTCAACTCCTTAAAAAAGGAAACTCCAATCTCATGACCCAACTTACCATGGTCGGTATCATACAACAAGTCATGCACATACCTCTGTAGTTGTGGAATGTGGAAAACACCAGGATCTCAGTCTAACAGAAAAGAGGTTGACTACTCTGCCACCCCACTTGACAATAGTGGATGGAAAAACTTGTTGTTAGCATCTTCTACCATGACCATGCTAAGGGTGTCCCTCAAGCTCGGGCCACCTCAACCTCTATAGGGTCCATATTCACTCCAATGTTTAAGAAGACATATCTTGAGAAGTGAACATTCAAATCTAGAACTGAATCCATGAGATCATTCATATGACTAACACCCTAAGATCATGTTTAGCAATTTCCTCAGCTATCTTGCATGCTCGAGCACTAAAACCGATGACACAAGGGAACAATTGTAGAAGAATACCTTGAATCAAACCTATAATGGTTATAAATCAAACTTATATGTCTTGATAATTGTTATGGGGTGTTCAACATGCCAATGGATATAACCGAGAACTCAAATAAACCACATCGGCTCTAGGAAGCCATGCTCAGTATATCAACCACTAGAACATATAGCTAGTGATAAACCATCCTTATGTAAAACATCAAGATCCACTGCACCTCAATCCACTGGGAGAAGAGATCATCAATTTTAGGGGTGGATACTCCTCCAAGATAGTGACTTGGTTCAGCGTCCATCTATCCACACTCGATCTCAAGCTCTAATCCAACTCCTAGGAGAACAACATAGGGTTTCCCAGGTGTACACGCTAGGTCTTACAAAACCCTACCTATGGAGGATCTTCTAACCGAACTACTAGATCTCATAGCCCCACGAGGTTATCTAACATGCTAACTCAAGCATCGGGTCATCCCTAGTGCAAGTCTATTTAGATTTCTATTTCATGATGGGGAGGTAATACTGTAACATTATTAGGAAATATTTTATCATCCCCCACCATCTTTGTAGGAATATGAGAGTTTATAACATCCACTAATCCAAGTTTAATACTAACCAACTAATAAATCATCTATAACCTCCTCTGAATGAGATCATTCTACCCTGTTTAGGGATCACCCCGTATCAAAAGAGGAAAACTCTATCCCACAAACTCAAATCTATACCATACTCACTAGAAGCAATCATATGAGAATTTATGGTAAAATATCATTCCATTCTGAGGAAAAAATCATAGGGTCACACTCTCGCTATGTAAATATTTCATGTGAGGTTAACTCTCCTCACAGAGTAAGTTAACTCCATTAGTAGGAATGTGGGATCACCGATCCTCTCTAAAAAAGCCTCCAACATAATGGTCAAGCAAAATAGTCCTCCACCAGTATCAATAGGTATTAAATAAGGGATATTTAGAGGGAAATTTGGTTTATGTATCTATTATATAATGGTAAATAAGGTAGTGGAGACACATGGCATACCCCTAACCACACTTGAATCCACAAGCTCTTACAGCCTCAAGGTATTCATTCCCTTTACTACCTAGTCACTAAAACTAGTGCTCACTCAAAAACATTAGAATATCAAAAGGACCATAAAAAAACAAGTTAGATTAACTCCTCCCCCACATCTTCATACTATCTTTTCTTGTATAGACATAACTCACACACATGGTTTTGAATCTTGTTGCAAGAACACATCTCGATGGGGGAAGTGTCTCACTTTTTTTATATCAAAATCTATGTTTAACATCACCAACACAAGTTTGTACCAAATCCCCACATCACCCTTGTAAATTATCAATATAATTATAACCATCAAAATGGGACCCATCTAAGTTGGATATCCAAACCACAAGATTGGGAATGTCCTCAACCACCTAGGAAGGGAGTTTGGCTCAAGTAAGAACTTGTAAGATCACCTTCCCCAAAACCCATAATGTACACTATATAAGAGTGAATCATCTATTGGAACCACCATAACCAACTTCTTCTATATGAAGAGTATTTATTGTGAGTTCATCCATTTTATTGTTCAATATATTCATAAGCCTCATTGCTAGGACCACGAACTCGAGCCAATCCTTCACTTCTTGGGGATATGGTTCATCGCAGAACCTTAGTAGATTATTATGTAGGAACTCCCAGAGTGAAATAATAATTCATTCATCCTTAGTATACTATGATAGTACTATATAATTCTCTATAAGTTGAAGTGATGCTACTAGAATACATGGATGAAAAGATCTCATAGGATAATCCCTCAACTAAGACCACATCACTCATCGGATCATCATTATGATCCAAGAATCGATAACTTCATTGAATGTATTGATGGAGGCATCTAAAAAATGATTGAGATATACCAAAATCAAATGATAATATATATATACAAAAATGGGAAGCTGACTCAAGAAGTCCAATCAAAGAATCAATCATATAGGATGCATGTACCATTGATCTTTACAACCAATGTATTGGTATAATGATTCAACATTAGGCTTTCAAGGCTCTATTGAATGGATGCGTCAGCCTCCCATACCAACATTGGGTTCCCTAGACTGATAGCTACACTCAAGACAGTTTGAAACTATTTCACTAATCCCAACCAAATCCTTATAAGGGGTCTAATCTATACAATGTCTCGATGAATGAACTACTCTGATACCAATCTATCATGACCTGACCCTAAATAGGGAATAAGTTGCAACTACCCCAAGCACACCTCAATAGGCTAGGGGTTGGAGATAAGCACATATTCACATATCCTAAATTGGGGGTGTTTTCCTAATGTACTTGTATGCACACACCAGACAGTCTCAATGCAGAAGTGAAAAAGAATGAATAAAAAAAGATGAAACATCGAGAAGGTAAACTAAGAATGAAAAACCCCTATGGTTTTCAAGATTAATACAATGAAAATTGAAAAATAAAAAAGGGAGAAAATAAATGTACCACTAGAAATATATCCCAACATGGAACAAAATAGAAAATCAACTGAAGAGAGACACTATCTTCTGATCTCTATGGTACGAACACTATACATAGTCGACAATACCCAATATCCCTAGGATTTTCTATCGTCACTATCAACCTATCCGTAGTCTACAAAAGACTTGACACATGTAAGAAAATCCCATGTAAGGGTGAGTATATGCATACCTGGCAGGATTCCGTGAAATCTAAAGGGGGTATTAAGAGATACAACATGAATAGAAAATAGTAGATAGTAAATAGGTTGTAGCACAACCTAAGGAAAGAGAAATTTTAACCTTGTCCAAGCATAGGGGGCTCAAAATAGTGTATAGATGGACTACACATATATTCTTTTCCACCCATTGGAGAAGAGTGACCTCATCCAACCGTGAGAACCTAACTATGGAAATCACGTGACATACCCCATGTGACATCACAACCAATAAATAAAGAGTAAAAAAATAAAAAATATTGGATACATATTTATGTATATATTTTTAGAAAAAGAATCACAAATGAGAGAGAAAGGGGATCTCCATCTCACTTCTCATTATTGTACAACATAGTTGCGTGACCAAAATCTCTAGGTATTGGTCCCATGATCTAGTATAATAGGAGGGTTCCAATCAGTGGATATATAAATGACACATACTTGATTCCAATGGGAAGGTTCTACTCAAATAGTCGATAGAGGACTCATGCCCTGCCCAGTATGAGGTTTCCACTCTAGTGGTAAAGAAACCATGCCTAGACTAGGTATAGAGTTCCAAACTAGTGTTATAGGACCCATTCCCAGCTTAGTTGAAGGGTTCCACTCAAAATACCTCTAGTGATCCTATATAGTAACTACCATCATTGAGTATTTACTAAAGAATCATCATGCCTATAACATTCCACATCAAATCCAAAAATCCATTACAAAGGTCCCCATCAATATGTACATATAAAACCACTCCATATAGGCTACTCACAGTTCTAAATCCAAATAAAAATCCAAATGAAGGAGATACAAGGGTTGAGGTTTCCTCAAAAGGAGGTACATGGAGTACGGTCCCACTATATTGTATGGTCATGTTATCCTCAATACACATATTCCTATCCATGAGGTACAGGTACTACACAACATGTAAGGGTACTACATGATGTTTCTTGGACAAAATATTGATGAACTTATGAGGCACATCATCGTTATGAAGAAAAAAACATAATTCCACTGATATGACTCTACAAATTTCCATGTATTGGTAAAAGGAACACACTATTACAATCCTCAATGAAAAAATCTCAGGATAGTATATTCACTTCATCAAATAGGACAACCGATGAAAAAGTCACATTTCACAACATAACACATGTGTGGTGCTTTTGGGCACAAGCCTTCAGTTTGAATTAAATACTCAATATTGTTCTTGAAATTTATACCTAAATATCAGGGTCATTATACCGCTGATGGAGCATCATTCCTATGTATTATGAAGGAGTAATGATAGATACAAGATTCTAGAACAACAATAATTATAATAATATTATTATTATTTTAGGGTGCTTCATGGACTTAAAAAATGATTCAACATATTTATTGATCACTAGTCTTGAAATGACTATATGAAATTCAGGGACACACTTCCACTAAAAACACGTCAATCTAAAGTAGAATTGAGAATCCATGACAGAATTAAGGTTTAGAAATAAAAATAATAAAAATAATATTATTAAATTATTATTATTAACTTTTTTTATTTTAACATTATATCCAAGGTAGAGTCATGAAAAAACCTCCATCCACACTCCTTCTATGACCACATTGCCACCCCCACCGTATTTTTTGATAAAAACATATCCCACAAATAGTTCCTTTAAAAATAATTTTTTAGACATTAATAATAATAATAATAAAAGGAAATAAATTCCTCCACTCAATCACCATCTCACCCCCTCCTCCTTTAAGGGTCCTCAACTCATCTTCATAAATTCATTTTTATAAATTAACTCACTACCCATATTATTATTATTAATTAAATTGACCACACTTTTTATTATTACTAATAATATTAATCACCCTTAATATTACTAATAACAATAATATTAACACCCATAGTGTTGACCAAGCCTAACCACCTCGTTGGAGATCCATGTCTAACCACCACCATGACCCTACCATGAGACCACATGCATGGCTTGTACTCAGAACCAATCCCTTAACACCACACATCATCACCGCCTACCATCTAGGAAAATAGGGTTCACCAATCTGATCATGTACCACATTTGATCAACTTCCATTCTTGTCACACATCAACCACATCAACGATATTGAACCTACACTGTGGTTTTGATGTGATTCATTCATAAAAAACACCTTCCTTGTTTTTTCTAATCCCATCCACAAAATTTTGATCTTCATTTATTTTTTCAAACCATAATAAATCTGGTAGATTGATCGAACTCAATCCCACCCCAGTAATGTCAAATCGTGACCCAGTGCTCTAATTATAACGAACACAAATAATAGTAGGGGAAACACCAATAACAAAGATGATAAATATAATTGAAAAAACATTCTTGAAAAACGATTTCATAGTGGTGAATCCTAGGATAGAAACATTTTATAGATAATAAATAAATTGAAAGTATGCTTTATTTTTATACACGAGCAAATTTGAAATTTTTTTTAAACATTGATCAAAGAAAAAATAGATTTGATCATGCTAAATATTTTGATAAAAAGGGGTTAAAACCAAAATTGATGAGTCCTACCTCTATTATGGATGGATAAATGGTAATGAAACCATCAACTAGTGATAAAGGTGATGATCTTGTTGCATACATCACCTATCTCACGATTATCCTTGACACAATCATTATTCATCATCTGATATCAATCCTCCAATGAAGAAGGGGTGAAAGCTCCCCTCAAATCTCAAGGTTATATGACTAGCTCTATGATTTATCCATAACCATATATTTATATAAAAATTTTAGGTTAGGATTTTTAATAAATAATTAAATAAATAATTAAATTTATTTAATTATTTCTTTCACGATGGCGCTTAGGACAATCACCCAATGCTGATCAATGTTATCTCCAACATAGGGTAAAAAATATATTATAAAGTCAAAAAATGGTCTCTTATTTCCATCTCTATCCTAGTTAGAGACTTATTTGGGTTATGGTTATTAAATACATAAAATAAATTAATTAATTTATCTATTACACCCACAAATGATTTCCCCATCTAAACGCCCCATGCTAACCAACCTTAGGTTGTGCCTAGGGTAAAATCCATTATACAGATTCAATCATGGTCTCATATTTCTAACTAGAGAATTATTTCAAGAGATAATATAGTTTTTTTAAAAAAACCACATGCATATAATATATAATATTTTAATATTTTTATCATATTAATTTTGGGCTCACCTGGTCTTTAAATCCTGCATCATCTCATCAACTAAATCAAAAAATATTCCTAGGAATATTCAAAAGTCTTAAATTTTAAAATAAGAGTCTCTATATGTATACCCATATTCATGAACCTATCACTTTTTTTGTCACCCCACTCTCATACCTACTATTTACAACACTTTCTATCGGGGTTGGGCATCGTCTCTCTATCTAATAGTTATATACTTTATCTTTTCCCCACATTCCCGTTTTTTAAATGTAAGTAGATTCCATCACTATAATTTGTGACATAGGCTCCTTGATCAAAATAATATAATGTGATTTTGGATCCTCTCTCCATGTATTCCTCATTGGACCTCATCGCCTACTCTAGGCCCCCCTCATAGATTTAAGTAATGTTAGTGAAGCTCGTTCTTGGTGCTATATTGTGGTAGATTCCGATTAATTATGTTTCTTATATCTCAATAGGGTGGAAACCTTCACCCAGGGTAGAGAATAATGTTGGGAGTGTCTGGAAATTCTTTGACATTGGGTAGGTTGGGAGCCCATAACATCTCCCTCATTTTTAGAGAATCTTATATGCGAGGCATCTTAATCATGGAACCTAAGGAATAAGGTATCATTCATGAGGTAGTTGACACTAGGGGTGTACGTTTTTCATGGGTTTTTATCTCAATCATCCCAATTTTATTTTCTAAGGTAGTTATTCAATAATAGGTCAAAATTTTAATATCTTATGGAGATAGATTAGGCATAGGTTTAACATCTTGTGAGGTTGTTTAATTGATTAAGCATGTCCCCAAGGGGGCGAATTTAAAAATTGGGGACAAGTGGAGTGTGTCTCTAGGGGGGAAGGTTTTAAACTTCAGATTTGTTTAAGTGATTCTTTGAGGGTATATATTTCACACATGGGATTTTGTTGATTCTTTCTCCTGAGGGAATGATTTCACACATGGGATTTGGTTATGTGTGTCCATAGTGGGGGATTTTATAATAGGGATTTGTTGAAGTGGTCCTCGAGGGGGAGGGGGATTTCACACCTAGGATTTGGTTATCTCTGTCTCCAGGGGAGATTTCACACTTGGGATTTGGGGGGGGGTATCCTTAGGGGGGAATATTCCACACTTGGAATTTGGTTAAGTGATATTGGGCTGTCAAGATTGAACCTCAGGGAGGTATCCTATGTAAAATATTTATGTGACATGGATCAAAACTCATGTTGTTTGATGAATTGGTATAAGGTAGTGTGATAGGATCAGTCTATGTAGTTGAACATCATTTGGTAAGGATGCTTCTGTCATAGAAATATCGTCAATGAGAGAGGGTGTGGGGATTACACTTGAAATATTCCCGAGGTTCTGGAAGAATGGTGACATCCCACATAAGAGGAGGAGTGTCATCCCCTTATGATCAGGCATGGGGAATAATTTGATCATCAAAAAAGGTTTAGACTACAGTATAACATCATGTTCTATGGATGTTGTCATTCAGTTTAATGTCATTTGACTATGTCGTGGGAATAGACATTTTTACATCATATAGCTTAGACATGGATCGGGCTGCACCTTGATGTGGATTATGTCAAGATGATAGGAAGATCTATAATAGGACTCTATTATGAGATATGTAAGCTATTTACATGATGATTCCACCTTTAGAGATTACATTTTTACTGATCATGCACCTCTGTGTGGGGCATGTCTTAGAAATTTCCATAGAGGAGTGTAAATATTGAGGCCCAACATTAGGGTACCTATATATTGGACTATACATTAGTGTTTTTTTTCTAAAAAAACTTTGGGAGGTAGTTTAGAGAAAGAAGACTACCTTTAGACATCCATCTCCTCTCCTACTTGCGATGCTTCCGAGTTTCGTGAATTCAAGTATTTTTTCAAAAGCTAAAAGGTCACTCCACCATAAAAGTCGTAAAAAAAGTGTATTTATAGGCCCAAAAAAGGACAGTGAATCGATTTCATGATAAATGTATACTTTCATAGAATATTATGAGAATCATGAAATGATGGGGTTTAGCAAACCAAAGTTAAGCTATGAGAAATTTACCACCTCAATCTATTCATGGTTGAGGAATTCCATGAACGAGAGTTATGATACATGAAGGATTACCCCCGTAATATTCATGTGGATTGGAAATTCCTTGAGATATGTTCATTTTTTAAGGTTTATACCTTTATGAATCCATACACATAAGTCCATTTTATGTCTTTTTAGCCCAAATTCACTTTGAACCATCCATTACACCCTCACCCTCTTGCATGAAAATCATATTTCAACATAAAAAAATTCCCCCACCCCTTAGAATTAGATTTAAATATGGATAAGAGTGTCATATTTTTAGGGTAATGGAAAACAATATAGCGATTAGGAATTATTATTCGAGAAAATTAATTTGGCCCTATGCTTTAAATGGTAGTTCAAACTATGTTTTGAAATTATCTAGGAATGGTGATGATAAATCCTAGGGAAGTAGCGGTATATGATGATTTTACTTAAATGAATGTTGTTTAAGAAGATGTGGTGGATGAAACTACCATATTAGTGCTATGAAAGGTTGATATTAGAGCTGAAGCATCAATAAATGAGGTAGAAATCATGTCATAAAACGAGATGATCCAGGAGGACATGATGACCAAACCTATCTTAGAAGTTCCATTTTCAGTTTCTATTGGACCTTAGACCTCACAAAAGGTGGAAAAGATTATTCCATCTTTGCAGGTGTTTTAAGAGTATTTGGTTGATGGTCATACCTCGTAGGTTCAATAGGTGGTAATTGGGGATTCCACTATGGGTGAGGGGTTGGGTGAGGGAACACTTTCCCTAAACCTAGAGATTGTCCCGCTTGAGGACCTACCTAAAGATAACCCTATCACCAATGTGTTGGAAGTATTACCATATTATAATCATGTTATATCTAAGGAATCAAAATATTTTATCTTGGAGGTTTTCTTGGAGAACCCAGTTATCTGATGTAAGGAATAGATGAGTGTACATAATTTCATCACCCTCAATCCATTGGCAGATCTACCAACTCAGGTGGGATCACTTCACCATTGGCTAGAAAACCTAGGGACTAATGGTGTGGACTCTAGAGGACACCATACATTGGTAGTGACTTCCTCATTGAATAGGCACACACAGAGCATCTGGAGTTTGACATCTCCTAGAATAAGAAGAAGGTTGTGGGAGCCAAATAACTTTAGGAAACTGAGGAGGATACTCCTCATCAAGAGGAGGAGGAATAAGTGAACATGGTATTCATCATTGATCAAGCATAGATCATTGGATAACTAATGGCTTAGTTTTTGGGGATTGAGTACAAGGCATGGGGAAACATCTCTGGTGGTCTAGTGACAACCCGAGTTCAATAGGGTGAAAATCAAGGCCAAAGAATTATACCATGACATTGAGGAGGAGGCGGTTGATCTATAGGAGTTCTAGAAAACTCAGGAGGATACTCAATAGTGTCTGGATGAGTTTGAGTACATAGTCACTAGGGATGATACATAGGGTAATTTACCTTATTCTGAAATAAAGAAGAGGCTCCAATTTCTGTATGACCCTCCCATACTCTTGTAATGGGTTGTTTAAACATCCCATATGCTTCAATGCATCCCCCATCATTTCTTCATCTCGATCACATTCACAATCCAACCAAAAATGAATATCTAAGACCTCTTGATTCATGACCAGTGTGGGAAACAAGTGAAAAAATAATATTTCTCATTGATGTGACAGTTCCAGACAAGGTTTAAACACTACAGGACTAAACTTGTTTAATGACCACCAAAATAATCATGAAAAAAAATGAAATGGTTGGAGGTATGGGCTCTCTGAACAACTAAATTCTTTTCTCAATGCATGGTAATGAATGAATGGGGTAATTATAGGGGTGTTTAATTCTACCCAAATAGAGGCATGATGATCCAAGAAAATCAAGATTCCTATGATCTAGAATACATTGGTGGTGTCTTGATGACGGAGGATAACTATTGACCTTTTTTGAAACATATAATCTATTACCATTTTCCAAGTATAGGGACAGACTAAAGGACCCCAAAACACCCTGAGAGGGGAGGGGTGAATGAAGGTGTCAAATTACTCATTTAAACCGATGGATCTTGTTCCCACATTGGTAAGAACCTGTTAAACCTGTCTAAAGAGGAGGGGCATAAAATAAACAATCACATGAAAAGAAATGGCACAATAATTTTTCTTGGTTAACCACTAAGTCTACATCCAAGGACCATATTCTGACAGTGTGTCGGTCATACCAAAAACCACTAATTTTTAGAAGTTGTGGATTATAAAACTTTATCACTGTAACTATGTTCCAGTTAAACATCCTTTACAAGGTTTTAGGGAAAGCACATTGCGTCCCTCAGATCACTTCTGTTGACTCCCTCTTTCTCACAGAATTGGAATAATCTTCACCTAGTTTAATGACATGAAGGTCGCTTCTATGGTTTAACATTAGATCATGCATCCTCAACTGTAAATGGATGCTCCGTTGAAGTCCCGTAATCACCTATAGATGTTATTTATTATCACGTACACTGATATGTTATGGAAATGAATTTCACAAACTCATTTGGTCAATTTTCAAAATTCCTTGGGTGTTCTTCATACTGTTGCTGTTTCTTTGTACCGAGGCTTCTTTCACATACCGCTGCTATTTCTGCGTATCATCCAACTTTTTCCATGTACCATCTAGCTATTTCTATGTACCATACAAATCATCCATGAACTGTACTAATCTACATACTTCTCTACTCCACATACTACTCCACTCCTCCACGTACCATCCTAATATGTGTACTACCTTGCTCGATCGTGTACTGCGAGAGCTTCTTCCATGAATTGTGCTCTCTTGCACAAACTGTTTTCCTTATGTGGATGATTCTCTCAGCATACCATCTTCTCGTTCATGCACCACTTCAGACTTCACCAGATTTCTTCCCAAAATTTTAATCTCCAATGTCATCCCTTAACAAAGGGGATTAATTATCCTTAAATAGGCACATAACTCCATATATTTTGGTTATCTAATTTACCCAAAATATCAATGTGGGACAATATTTACAGTATATTGAGCTACATCTGTGTA
Source organism: Viscum album (assembly GCA_963277665.1). Classification (NCBI taxonomy): domain Eukaryota; kingdom Viridiplantae; phylum Streptophyta; class Magnoliopsida; order Santalales; family Viscaceae; genus Viscum; species Viscum album. The sequence continues at coordinate 876,797,122 of OY728148.1, read as the reverse complement.
CTATTAGCCTTTACCACATAATTCAATGCTCTAAACTGTGAACCTTTATAACACAATGTTAACCATATGCATACCATATGTCTGTTGGTCTGCGTACTGCATCTCTTCACTGCGTACCATTGTTGCGAACTATTTTTGGCATCATTTTTCGTACTACATGCCTACACCGTTGATCATCGCTATGTACTCTTTTCGGTTTTACGCACTGTTTCGCATACCACATGCCTTCACCGCGTACTGCACACCTTCACTACATACCGCACCCGTTCGCAGCGTATTACACACCTTCACCACGTATTGTGAACCTTCACCGCATACCACACAGCTTCACCACATACTGTTGTTATGAACCGTTACCAAACATCTAATTTTGAGACCCAAAAATTGGGCAAATACTTGAAATCTATGCCACCTTCAATACTTCTTTCATCCTCAAACGTCTGACCCCATTCTTTGCAAACTCTCTAGTCAACCACGTGCAGATTCACAACAAACACAAACCAACCTCTATTATTAGAAACTACCAACCTTGGTTACAACACAGAAAAATGAGGATTGACCACTAACTATATCAAAACGTGGGACCTATTTAAAAATTTGTCAGAAGTCCTTCAAAGCATGTTCCCAGAATGGTAGGTGAACCCATTTGGTGAGTCACCATCACCATTAGGGGGACCATTTAGATGTGAAATATGATAGGGATCCAAATTAAAGGAGGTAATAAGCATGGTGATCTATCGATATAATTTTCTAATAGAGTTCAGCACTGTTAGAATTACACCACCGTGACATTGAGAACATTGGGTAGGTCTATCGATCTAAAATAATGTTTGACTCATCTTCCAAAAGTTTCATCATCATGAGTTTTGATTGATGGTCGAGTAAAATGAATGATGTGGTAGGTTACTGACACCGAAGGGGGAAAGTGGCTTATCCATAGAGGTCCTAAGATACTTTTCAGTTTTACTTTATTCAATGAGGTTTAGGGACATGTAGTTTAACATTATATGGTGTAGATTATGTGCATGAAATTTAATGTCATATGATGAGATTGATGTACACAAAATTTAATATCAAACAGTGAGGATGATGTATAAAAAATTTAATGTCATATAGGGAGGATAATGCATCAAAAAAGATAACGTTGTGTAACTGGGATGTTCATAAAACGGTTTAGCATCTTGTGACAAGAATGTGTGAACCAATGTGGATAAAACCTACCCAAACAAGTTTATGGTGGCGTAAGAGAGTAAAAAATGTGGGTAATTCAAAGAGGGTGTCCTGAGGAAAAGGGAACATAATATTTGGATTTAATTTTCTCCTAAACTAATGGGTTCGTAGGGAATATCATGGATTTTTTGGAGTTCCATAGTGTGTCCCTTTTTCATTATAAGTCTTTCTTTTTATCCATTTATTTTTCCCAAGTCATGGGAGTAACCTGGTGGGAAATTTTGAATCTTTATTAGGTTTCCCTTATGTATTTTCAACATGAAAGACATTTTTACCTCATGCCTTTATAAATTTAGTGAAATACCAGTCAGAACAAGAAGAAACAAATAGTATAAGGTCATAAGGATTAGAAATATTGTTCTATTTTAAGGTCATAGGACTTGGACCATATTGATGAATATAGTTTAAGGTCATAATTTCTAGACCCAGACTCCATGTTTATAGTCATAGAGCTTTGAAAATGGGGCTTGAAATTTTTTAAGGTCATAATGATTGGACTTGAAGTAGCTTAGTCTATAAAGGTTCTTATAATTCTAGGGGGTTCAAAACTAATGAGAATGGAATTACTAAGAGGCCCTACATGAATAAAAATAAAATACGGTAAGTCACACATAGTTCAACGTCATGATTCTTGGAACATGGGTTGAGTGTATTAAAATAATATGTGTGTCATGGGGAAGAGGTAACCAACTATTAATTAGGGTCCAAGGAGACCTAAGCACACAAAAAATCTCTGAGAAAACTTGCACGTAGTTTATGGTCTTGATTCTTGGACCTAGGCTATTATTTTACAGTCTTAGAATTTGAACTGACAGATGAACATCAAAAATGAGAATGTGTAACATGATAGAGTGGAAACTAGATGTGAATTGAGGTCTAAGGAGGCCCAAAATAACATAAAATATTTCCAAGGTGAATTGAACATAGTTTAAATTTGTGATTATTGGACATAGAATTATAGTTTAAGGTCATAGAGTTTTGAACACGGGTTCATAAATTGTTTAAGGGTCATAATACATGGACCATAGGAGAGAATATCTCAAATTATTATGCATGGGGAAGGGGTAACCTGATGTGAATTGAAGTATAAGGAGGCCCAATGCCACATTAAACATTCCCATGTTGAATTTCACATAGTTTAAAGTCAGGATTATTGGACTAGGGCTCCTAATTTAACATCATAAAATTCAGACCAAAGGGTCACCTATGCATCGAAACATTTCTTGAAGAAATATCCCCACAAAATCCAAAACCTATGTGATCCATGATTAAGTCATGAAATTAGTAGTTGTATGAAGTTACCGTTGTTTACATAGGAGGAAACAACAAGGGGAAAATCAATCACTTAAATAAGTCATTCAAGGGTAGATTTTTACTCTTAGGACCTGGATAGTAAAAGTGAAATGACCAAAAGGTGGGAAAAACTATTGACCATGTTCGAAACAGAGGTTCTACTCCAACATTAGTCAAAGATGGGGTGAAAAAATATGGGATCGACCATTGGCTATGTTTAAAAAAAAGGAGTCACTATCTGTTACCAAGGATCCTTCGAGGTATGATCCCTAGATGGTAGGTGAGTCAATATGTCCAAGCACCATTATCATTTGGGATCTTGTTCAGATCATGAGGATGTCGATTATACAAATTGAATAAATTCTGATGTACAAAAGTGGATGTAGGTAATTTCCTAGAGGGAGTGTTGATTTCCTTGGGATCTATTCCTTCACACACCCAAATTTGTTGGATGAAGATGTTGGAAGGTGAAAATAAATAATGGATCAAAAAATGGGAACACCAAAATGATTTAATGGTGGGGTTATACCAACGATATAAGATCTAGACATCACTACATATCCCATGGGAATGAGAATCAACCCTTACGTAGTTCTTGGACTTGGCATAGTCAGAGACCAATACTGGTAAGGTGACATCATCTCAATCAGGGACATTATGTCATATCATATTAGTGATATGTAGTTTACATTGTTTATTTCATATGGTAAAATTGTAGTTTAACATCCTCTACTGAGGACGTTGGTTATGGTATTTCCCATACTTTTCATATGAGGCATCCCAATTTTATATGGGGTAAGGAAAAAATTTAACATTGTGTGCCATAAACATTGGATTAGTTCATCTCATAATTATCATAAGAGGCATCCCAATTTATTACATGGTAAGGCTATAGTTGAGTGTTATGTGTTGATGATTTTTTTTGTTTCATATACTATTTTATCATATGAGGAATCCTGATTTCATATGCGGTAAGGATATAGTTTAACGTCATGCACTGAGGAAATTAGTTTGGCTCATATCATATTTATCATATGAGGACTCCTGATTTAATATGGGGTAAAGCTATAGTTTAACATTGTGTGCTGAGGACATTGGACTTTGTAGTTTAGAGTTTCCCTACACAGACTATGGGTACTAGTTCAAGGTCACAGAGCTTGGACCCTATAGGATGTTTCTAGATTAAGGTCATAGAGAATGGGATATATTGTATAACTATATTAAGGAGGATTTTATGGCATGAAAGAGTGATAACATGATGTGAAAGGAGGGACAAATAGACCCTATACCACAAAAAATCTCGATGAACCTTACCCAAGACGTTGTCATGATATTGAGGGAGGAAAGACCTCATAATGAGCTGATGATGGGGGTTGGACCTAAGATATGAGATATAGGTATCACTATGTTTCCCAAGGTAATCAAGAACAAACCACACATATTTATGGAATGAGGAATAATACAAGAACAATGTTGAGAAGGGGATGTAATCTCGAGTGGGGACATTGAATCATTTCATATTAATGACATGATGCATCTCAAATTTGTATAGGGTGAAGCTATAATTTAATGTAACATGATAAGAATATTTGTGAGGATTACACATTGATCTACCTAAGCAATTTTTTCTGAATTTCCGGTCATTAGGTTATCTCGATTCGCTTACGAGATGAGGAATATGATCGATGATTATTCCCTAAGAAGAGACCTAGAAGGAATTTAGGGGTATTATTGTCATAAGTAATGGATTTTTTTTGACGAATTCCTTGAAGGTCCTAATGAAAGGTGGTCTATGTGTCACTATGTATCCTATGGGAATGGGAATCAAAACACATGTTGTTCTAAAAATTGCTGGGGGAATAGTTTTCTGAAAAACAATGTATGAATAAAACCACAAAAATGGGGGGGGGGGGTGGATGCCGATATTTTAATGTCATAATTCCTAGAATAGGATAATTTACTTCATATATACTCATGTGGGGCCTAAAAGTTAAAACCCAATAGGAAGAAGTGGAAAAATGTCTATGCACCACAAAATGAAATCGTAGAACCAATTTCAGATAGTTGAAGGTTATATGGTTTGGGCCTGGGGAATTTGGAAAATAGTTTAAAGTTATGATGTTTCTACTAGTAATTTTTTGGTAAGTAAATTTTCATGGAACAAAGGTGTTAAAAATAAACGTTAAAATATGGTGGTTCAATCTCATGTGCCGCATTAATATATCAATAGAAACTACACATACTGTGACATCATAATTCTTGGACCTTAGGTGGGGCCAAAGTGCCAAAAATTGGTAGATGTAATATATCCCTACTATGGGGGAGGGTTTTATGATTAATTGGTGATTAGTCCTGAATATAGGGTGTCTAAAAATCACTACGTATCCCATAAAATTAAGAATAAATCCAAACGTAGTTCTAGAACACAATTTGGTAGAATACTAATGGTGAAAATATTGTGGTGTCCTCTCTGGTGAGGGCATTGAGGCATCCCATGGTTACCATCAGAAATATAGTTTTTATGTCATAAGGTAGGGCTATATTGTGTCATAATTTTCCCATGAATCTGTTTTCTTTGTCCAATCACACTTGGTATGTGAGGCATGTAGTGTTTATTTCATTGGGTAAGGCTAGAGATTAATGTTGTGCAAATTGAACGTCATTTTTGGTCATCCCATACTTGTTATATGAGGTATTCGGTTTTTTTACATGGAAATGATAAAATTTAAAATCGTGTACCGAGGATGTTGGGATTTTCATTTATATGTCATACAACCAGGATTATGGCTACTACTAGTTTAAGGTCTTATATATTACACTCTGGTTGCTATAGTTTATGGTCACATTACTTTGACCATGAGGCCATTGATATTTTAAGGTCATAGATCATGGAATATGGTTGCTACATTTTAAGGACATATATATTTGACCAATAATCATAGTTTATGTTCATAGAGATTGGACCACGATTGTTGAGGGTTAAGGTCATGTAGTTTTGACCATGACTCCTTTTTTATGGTTTTAGAGTTTAGACCATGGTTACTGCATTCAAAGGTCATGTAGAATTGACCATGAATCCTAGTTTACGGTCATAGAGTTTTTACCATGGTTTCTATAGTTTTAGGTCATGTAGCTTCGACCGTAACTCTTAGTTTAAGGTCGTAGAGTTTGGATAGCGGTTTTTAGGGTTCAAGGTTGTGTATCTTTGACCATGAATCCTAGTTTAAGTTCGTAGAGCTCGTACCATGGTTTCATGTGATGTACTTCTTGAAAAACATAGTGTTGGTAGGGGTATAATACACTCTCCATTTGAGATTATTAAAGAGTATGATTCATTGGAATAAACCTTATATATAATGTATGTTTCTTCCTATTTGGGCTCTTAATTTAATTGATTTTTTGGGTATCATCAGAATTATGAGAGCCAGTGCCATGTAACTCAGGATGAAGGAGTAGAGGAGAACTTTCTTTTTCAATGCTCTTGGTATCCAATTATGGTGCCTCTCTAATCTATGGAATTTATGTAGACTATTTTCCTTGAGTTAAAGCCATTATTCCAAAAACTTCCAAAATCTAGGCTACAAGATCACAATATGTCTTCATGAGTCTAGATGTTCCTCATTGTCTGATCACCAATCTATGGATAAAAAGTAGTGCTATGTAATAATTGAGAGATAAAATCATGATGGTGACCTCTCCACACCCTTGCGGTAAAATGATGATCTGATTCATAGATGATCATCCTCGAGACTTTGTGGAGTCACAACACCTCCTCCATATACTACCTCAACAAAACTACCACTAAGATCAATTATCTAATCTCTATAATGTGATTTTTTTCTCGGATGATCCACTGTAACCTATATAGAATCAAAGCCTACCTATACTCAAGATATTCTAGTAATGAAGTCCATGAATATTTCATCCCACTTCCACTAGGAAATATTTAATGGATGGATTAAACCATTTGGAATACAGTGCTCAACCTTCAATTTCTAGAAAACTAGAAATTGAGAAACAAACTCTGCAACTGCACACTTTAAACCTGGACACCAAAATTGACCTTTAAGAGATTGATACATTATATATAAGGTTTATTCCAATGAATCATACTCTTTAATAATCTCAAATGGAGAGTGTATTATACCCCTACCAACACTATGTTTTTCAAGAAGTACATCACATGAAACCATGGTACGAGCTCTACGAACTTAAACTAGGATTCATGGTCAAAGATACACAACCTTGAACCCTAAAAACCGCTATCCAAACTCTATGACCTTAAACTAGGAGTTACGGTTGAAGCTACATGACCTAAAACTATAGAAACCATGGTAAAAACTCTATGACCGTAAACTAGGATTCATGGTCAATTCTACATGACCTTTAAATGCAGTAACCATGGTCTAAACTCTAAAACCATAAAAAAGGATTCATGGTCAAAACTACACGACCTTAACCCTCAACAATCGTGGTCCAATCTCTATGAACATAAACTATGATTATTGGTCAAATATATATGTCCTTAAAATGTAGTAACCATATTCCAGGATCTATGACCTAAAAATATCAATGGCCTCATGGTCAATGTAATGTGACCATAAACTATAGCAACCAGTGTGTAATATATAAGACCTTAAACTAGTAGTAGCCATAATCCTGGTTGTATGACATATAAATGAAAAGCCCAACATCCTCGGTACACGATTTTAAATTTTATCATTTCCATTTAAAAAAACTGAATACCTCATATAACAAGTATGGGATGACCAAAAAATGATGTTCAATTTGCACAACATTAATCTCTAGCCTTACCCAATGAAATAAACACTACATGCCTCACATACCAAGTGTGATTGGACAAAGAAAACAGATTCATGGGAAAATTATGACACAATATTGCCCGACCTTATGACATAAAAACTATATTTCTTATGGTAACCGTGGGATGCCTCAATTCCCTCACCAGAGAGGACACCACAATATTTTCACCATTAGTATTCTACCACATTGTGTTCTAGAACTACGTTTGGATTTATTCTTAATTTTATGGGATACGTAGTGATTTTTAGACCCCCTATATTCAGGACTAACCACCAATTAATCATAAAACTCTCCCCCATAGTAGGGATATATTACATCTACCAATTTTTGGCACTTTGGCCCCACCTAAAGTCCAAGAATTATGATGTCACAGTATGTGTAGTTTCTGTTGATATATTACTGCGGCACATGTGATTGAACCACCCTATTTTAACGTTTATTTTTAACACCTTTGTTCCATGAAAATTTACTTACCAAAAAATTACTAGTAGCAACATCATAACTTTAAACTATTTTCCAAATTCCCCAGGCCCAAACCATATAACCTTCAACTATCTGAAATTGGTTCTACGATTTCTTTTTGTGGTGCATAGACATTTTTCCACTTCTTCCTATTGGGTTTTAACTTTTAGGCCCCACATGAGTATATATGAAGTAAATTATCCTATTCTAGTAATTATGACATTAAAATATGGGCATCCACCCCCCCCCCCCATTTTTGTGGTTTTATTCATACATTGTTTTTCTGAAAACTATTCCCCCAGCAATTTTTAGAACAACATATGTTTTGATTCCCATTCCCATAGGATACATAGTGACACATAGACCACCTTTAATTAGGACCTTCAAGGAATTCTTCAAAAAAAGACATTACTTATGACAATAATACCCCTAAATTCCTTCTAGGTCTCTTCTTAGGGCATAATCATCGATCATATTCCTCATCTCATAAGCGAATCGAGATAACCTAATGACCGGAAATTCAGAAAAAATTGATTAGGTAGATCAATGTGTAATCCTCACAAATATTCTTAGCATGTTACATTAAATTATAGCTTCACCCTATACAAATTCGGGATGCATCATATCATTAATATCAAATGATTCAATGTCCCCACTCGAGATTACATCCCCTTCTCAACATTGTTCTTGTATTATTCCTCATTCCATAAATATGTGTGGTTTGTTCTTGATTCCCATGGGAAACATAGTGATACCTATATCTCATATCTTAGGTCCAACCCCCATCATCATCTCATTATGAGGTCTTTCCTCCCTCAATATCATGACAACGTCTTGGGTAAGGTTCATCGAGATTTTTTGTGGTATAGGGTCTATTTGTCCCTCCTTTCACATCATGTTATCACTCTTTCATGCCACAAAAGCCTCCTTAATATAGTTATACAATATAGCCCATTCTCTATGACCTTAATCTAGAAACATCCTATAGGGTCCAAGCTCTGTGACCTTGAACTAGTACCCATAGTCTGAGTAGCGAAACTCTAAACTACAAGGTCCAATGTCCTCAGCACACAATGTTAAACTATAGCTTTACCCCATATTAAATCAGGAGTCCTCATATGATAAATATGATATGAGCCAAACTAATTTCCTCAGTGCATGACGTTAAACTATATCCTTACCCCATATGAAATCAGGATTCCTCATATGATAAAATAGTATATGAAACAAAAAAAAATCATCAACACATAACACTCAACTATAGCCTTACCATGTAATAAATTGGGATGCCTCTTATGATAATTATGAGATGAACTAATCCAATGTTTATGGCACACAATGTTAAATTTTTTCCTTACCCCATATAAAATTGGGATGCCTCATATGAAAAGTATGGGAAATCCCATAACCAACGTCCTCAGTAGAGGATGTTAAACTACAATTTTACCATATGAAATAAAAAATGTAAACTACATATCACTAATATGATATGACATAATGTCCCTGATTGAGATGATGTCACCTTACCAGTATTGGTCTCTGACTATGCCAAGTCCAAGAACTACGTAAGGGTTGATTCTCTTTCCCAAGGGATATGTAGTGATGTCTAGATCTTATATTGTTGTTCTAACCCCAACATTAAATCATTTTGGTGTTCCCATTTTTTTGATCCATTATTGATTGTCACCTTCCAACATCTTCATCCAACAAATTTGGGTGTGTGGAGGAATAGATCCCAAGGAAATCAACACTCCCTCTAGGAAATTACCTACATCCACTTTTGTACTTCAGAATTTATTCAATTTGTATAATCGACATCCTCATGATCTGAACAAGATCCCAAATGATAATGGTGCTTGGACATATTGACTCACCTACCATCTAGGGATCATACCTCGAACGATCCTTGGTAACAGATAGCGACTCCTTTTTTTTAAACATAGCCAATGGTCGATCCCATATTTTTTCACCCCATCATTGACTAATGTTGGAGTAGAACCTCTGTTTCGAACATGGTCAATAGTTTTTCCCACCCTTTGGTCATTTCACTTTTACTATCCAGGTCCTAAGAGTAAAAATATACCCTTGAATGACTTATTTAAGTGATTTATTTTTCCCCTTCTTGTTTCCTCCTATGTAAACAACGGTAACTTCATACAACTCCTAAATTCATGACTTAATCATGGATCACATAGGTTTTGGATTTTGTGGGGATATTTCTTCAAGAAATGTTTAGATGCATAGGTGACCCTTTGGTCTGAATTTTATGATGTTAAATTAGGAGCCCTAGTCCAATAATCCTGACTTTAAACTATGTTAAATTCAACATGGGAATGTTTAATGTGGCATTGGGCCTCCTTATACTTCAATTCAGATCAGGTTACCCCTTCCCCATGCATAATAATTTGAGATATTCTCTCCTATGGTCCATGTATTATGACCCTTAAACTATTTATGAACCCGTGTTCAAAACTCTATGACCTTAAACTATAATTCTAAGTCCAATAATCACAAATTTAAACTATGTTCAATTCACCTTGGAAATATTTTATGTGATTTTGGGCCTCCTTAGACCTCAATTCACATCTAGTTTCCACTCTATCATGTTACACATTCTCGTTTTTGATGTTCATCTGTCAGTTCAAATTCTAAGACTGTAAAATAATAGCCTAGGTCCAAGAATCAAAACCATAAACTGAGTGCAAGTTTTCTCAGAGATTTTTTGTGTGCTTAGGTCTCCTTGGACCCCAATTAATAGTTGGTTACCTCTTCCCCATGACACACATATTATTTTAAGACACTCAACCCATGTTCGAAGAATCATGACGTTAAACTATGTGTGACTTACTGTATTTTATTTTTATTCATGTAGGGCCTCTTAGTAATTCCATTCTCATTAGTTTTGAACCCCCTAGAATTATAAGAACCTTTATAGACTAAGCTACTTCATGTCCAATCATTATGACCTTAAAAAATTTCAAGCCCCATTTTCAAAGCTCTATGACTATAAACATGGAGTCTGGGTCTAGAAATTATGACCTTAAACTATATTCATCAATATGGTCCAAGTCCTATGACCTTAAAATAGAACAATATTTCTAATCATTATGACCTTATACTATTTGTTTCTTCTTGTCCTGACTGGTATTTCACTAAATTTATAAAGGCATGAGGTAAAATGTCTTTCTTGTTGAAAATACATAAGGGAAACCTAATAAAGATTCAAAATTTCCCACCAGGTTACTCCCATGACTTGGAAAAAATAAATGGATAAAAAGAAAGACTTATAATGAAAAAGGGACACACTATGGAACTCCAAAAAATCCATGATATTCCCTACGAACCCATTAGTTTAGGAGAAAATTAAATCCAAATATTATGTTCCCTTTTCCTCAGGACACCCTCTAGGAATTACCCACATTTTTTACTCTCTTATGCCACCATAACCTTGTTTGGGTAGGTTTTATCCACATTGGTTCACACATTATTGTCACAAGATGCTAAACCATGTTATGAACATCCCAGTTACACAACGTTATGTTTTTTGATGCATTATCCTAACTATATGACATTAAATTTTTTATACATCATCCTCACTGTTTGATATTAAATTTTGTGTACATCAATCTCATCATATGACGTTAAATTTCATGCACATAATCTACACCATATAATGTTAAACTACATGTCCCTAAACCTCATTGAATAAAGTAAAACTGAAAAGTATCTTAGGACCTATATTGATAAGACACATTCCCCCTTCGGTGTCAGTAACCTACCACATCATTCATTTTACTCGACCATCAATCAAAACTCATGATGATGAAACTTTTGGAAGATGAGTCAAACTTTATTTTAGATCGATAGACCTACCCAATGTTCTCAATGTCATGGTGGTGTAATTCTAACAGTGTTGAACTCTATTAGAAAATTACATCGATAGATCACCATGCTTATTACCTCCTTTAATTTGGATCCCTATCATATTTCACATCTAAATGGTCCCCCTAATGGTGATGGTGACTCACCAAATGGGTTCACCTACCATTCTGGGAACATTCTTTGAAGGACTTATGACAAATTTTTAAATAGGTCCCATGTTTTGATATAGTTAGTGTTCAATCCTCATTTTTCTGTGTTGTAACCAAGGTTGGTAGTTTCTAATAATATAGGTTGGTTTGTGTTTGTTGTGAATCTGCACGTGGTTGACTAGAGAGTTTACAAAGAATGGGGTCATACGTTTGAGGATGAAAGAAGTATTGAAGGTGGCATAGATTTCAAGTATTTGCCCAATTTTTGGGTCTCAAAATTAGATGTTTGGTAACGGTTCATAACAACAGTATGTGGTGAAGCTGTGTCGTATGCGGTGAAGGTGCACAATACGTGGTGAAGGTGTGTAATACGCTGCGAAGGGGTGCGGTATGTAGTGAAGGTGTGCAGTACGCGGTGAAGGCATGTGGTACGCGGAACAGTGCGTAAAACCGAAAAGAGTACATAGCGATGATACACGGTGTAGGCATGTAGTACGCAAAATGATGCCAAAAATAGTTCGCAACAATGGTACGCAGTGAAGAGATGCAGTACGCAGACCAACAGACATATGGTATGCAGATGGTTAACATTGTGTTAAAAAGGTTCACAGTTTAGAGCATTGAATTATGTGGTAAAGGCTAATAGTACACAGATGTAGCTCAATATACTGTAAATATTGTCCCACATTGATATTTTGGGTAAATTAGATAACCAAAATAAATGGAGTTATGTGCCTATTTAAGGATAATTAATCCCCTTTGTTAAGGGATGACATTGGAGATTAAAATTTTGGGAAGAAATCTGGTGAAGTCTGAAGTGGTGCACGAACGAGAAGATGGTATGCTGAGAGAATCATCCACATAAGGAAAACAGTTCGTGCAAGAGAGCACAATTCATGGAAGAAGCTCTCGCAGTAAACGATCGAGCAAGGTAGTACACATATTAGGATGGTACGTGGAGGAGTGGAGTAGTATGTGGAGTAGAGAAGTATGTAGATTAGTACAGTTCATGGATGATTTGTACAGTACATAGAAATAGCTAGATGGTACATGAAAAAAGTTGGATGATACGCAGAAATAGTAGCGGTATGTGAAAGAAGCCTCGGTACAAAGAAACAGCAACAGTATGAAGAACACCCAAGGAATCCTGAAAATTGACCAAATGAGTTTGTGAAATTCATTTCCATAACATATCAGTGTACATGAATTGTGTTCTCTTGCACGAACTGTTTTCCTTATGTGGATGATTCTCTCAGCATACCATCTTCTCGTTCGTGCACCACTTCAGACTTCACCAGATTTCTTCCCAAAATTTTAATCTCCAATGTCATCCCTTAACAAAGGGGATTAATTATCCTTAAATAGGCACATAACTCCATATATTTTGGTTATCTAATTTACCCAAAATATCAATGTGGGACAATATTTACATTATATTGAGCTACATCTCTGTACTATTAGCCTTTACCACATAATTCAATGCTCTAAACTGTGAACCTTTATAACCCAATGTTAACCATCTGCATACCATATGTCTGTTGGTCTGCGTACTGCATCTCTTCACTGCGTACCATTGTTGCGAACTATTTTTGGCATCATTTTGCGTACTACACGCCTACAGCGTGTATCATCGCTATGTACTCTTTTCGGTTTTACACACTGTTCCGCATACCACATGCCTTCACCGCGTACTGCACAACTTCACTACATACCGCACCCCTTCGTAGCGTATTACACACCTTCACCACGTATTGTGCACCTTCACCGCATACCACACAGCTTCACCACATACTGTTTTATGAACCGTTACCAAACATCTAATTTTGAGACCCAAAAATTGGGCAAATACTTGAAATCTATGCCACCTTCAATAATTCTTTCATCCTCAAACGTATGACCCCATTCTTTGCAAACTCTCTAGTCAACCACGTGCAGATTCACAACAAACACAAACCAACCTCTATTATTAGAAACTACCAACCTTGGTTACAACACAGAAAAATGAGGATTGACCACTAACTATATCAAAACGTGGGACCTATTTAAAAATTTGTCAGAAGTCCTTCAAAGCATGTTCCCAGAATGGTAGGTGAACCCATTTGGTGAGTCACCATCACCATTAGGGGGACCATTTAGATGTGAAATATGATAGGGATCCAAATTAAAGGAGGTAATAAGCATGGTGATCTATCGATGTAATTTTCTAATAGAGTTCAACACTGTTAGAATTACACCACCGTGACATTGAGAACATTGGGTAGGTCTATCGATCTAAAATAAAGTTTGACTCATCTTCCAAAAGTTTCATCATCATGAGTTTTGATTGATGGTCGAGTAAAATGAATGATGTGGTAGGTTACTGACACAGAAGGGGGAAAGTGGCTTATCAATAGAGGTCCTAAGATACTTTTCAGTTTTACTTTATTCAATGAGGTTTAGGGACATGTAGTTTAACATTATATGGTGTAGATTATGTGCATGAAATTTAACGTCATATGATGATATTGATGTACACAAAATTTAATATCAAACAGTGAGGATGATGTATAAAAAATTTAATGTCATATAGTGAGGATAATGCATCAAAAAACATAACGTTGTGTAATTGGGATGTTCATAACACGGTTTAGCATCTTGTGACAAGAATGTGTGAACGAATGTGGATAAAACCTACCCAAACAAGGTTATAGTGGCGTAAGAGTGTAAAAAATGTGGGTAATTCCTAGAGGGTGTCCTGAGGAAAAGGGAACATAATATTTGGATTTAATTTTCTTTTAAACTAATGGGTTCGTAGGGAATATCATGGATTTTTTGGAGTTCCATAGTGTGTCCCTTTTTCATTATAAGTCTTTCTTTTTATCCATTTATTTTTCCCAAGTCATGGGAGTAACCTGGTGGGAAATTTTGAATCTTTATTAGGTTTCCCTTATGTATTTTCAACATGAAAGACATTTTTACCTCATGCCTTTATAAATTTAGTGAAATACCAGTCAGAACAAGAAGAAACAAATAGTATAAGGTCATAATGATTAGAAATATTGTTTTATTTTAAGGTCATAGGACTTGGACCATATTGATGAATATAGTTTAAGGTCATAATTTCTAGACCCAGACTCCATGTTTATAGTCATAGAGCTTTGAAAATGGGGCTTGAAATTTTTTAAGGTCATAATGATTGGACTTGAATTAGCTTAGTCTATAAAGGTTCTTATAATTCTAGGGGGTTTAAAACTAATGAGAATGGAATTACTAAGATGCCCTACATGAATAAAAATAAAATACGGTAAGTCACACATAGTTTAACGTCTTGATTCTTGGAACATGGGTTGAGTGTCTTAAAATAATATGTGTGTCAAGGGGAAGAGGTAACCAACTATTAATTGGGGTCCAAGGAGACCTAAGCACACAAAAAATCTCTGAGAAAACTTGCACGTAGTTTATGGTCTTGATTCTTGGACCTAGGCTATTATTTTACAGTCTTAGAATTTGAACTGACAGATGAACATCAAAAACGAGAATGTGTAACATGATAGAGTGGAAACTAGATGTGAATTGAGGTCTAAGGAGGCCCAAAATCACATAAACTATTTCCAAGGTGAATTGAACATAGTTTAAATTTGTGATTATTGGACTTAGAATTATAGTTTAAGGTCATAGAGTTTTGAACACGGGTTCATAAATAGTTTAAGGGTCATAATACATGGACCATAGGAGAGAATATCTCAAATTATTATGCATGGGGAAGGGAAAACCTGATGTGAATTGAAGTATAAGGAGGCCCAATGCCACACTAAACATTCCCATGTTTAATTTCACATAGTTTAAAGTCAGGATTATTGGACTAGGGCTCCTAATTTAACATCATAAAATTCAGACCAAAGGGTCACCTATGCATCTAAACATTTCTTGAAGAAATATCCCCACAAAATCCAAAACCTATGTGATCCATGATTAAGTCAAGAAATTAGGAGTTGTATGAAGTTACCGTTGTTTACATAGGAGGAAACAACAAGGGGAAAAATCAATCACTTAAATAAGTCATTCAAGGGTAGATTTTTACTCTTAGGACCTGGATAGTAAAAGTGAAATGACCAAAGGGTGGGAAAAACTATTGACCATGTTCGAAATAGAGGTTCTACTCCAACATTATTCAAAGATGGGGTGAAAAAATATGGGATCGACCATTGGCTATGTTTTAAAAAAAAGGAGTCGCTATCTGTTACCAAGGATCGTTCGAGGTATGATCCCTAGATGGTAGGTGAGTCAATATGTCCAAGCACCATTATCATTTGGGATCTTGTTCAGATCATGAGGATGTCGATTATACAAATTGAATAAATTCTGAAGTACAAAAGTGGATGTAGGTAATGTTCTAGAGGGAGTGTTGATTTCCTTGGGATCTATTCCTCCACACACCCAAATTTGTTGGATGAAGATGTTGGAAGGTGACAATCAATAATGGATCAAAAAAATGGGAACACCAAAATGATTTAATGGTGGGGTTAGACCAACGATATAAGATCTAGGCATCACTACATATCCCATGGGAAAGAGAATCAACCCTTACGTAGTTCTTGGACTTGGCATAGTCAGAGACCAATACTGGTAAGGTGACATCATCTCAATCAGGGACATTATGTCATATCATATTAGTGATATGTAGTTTACATTGTTTATTTTATATGGTAAAATTATAGTTTAACATCCTCTACTGAGGACATTGGTTATGGGATTTCCCATACTTTTTATATGAGGCATCCCAATTTTATATGGGGTAAGGAAAAAATTTAACATTTTGTGCCATAAACATTGGATCAGTTCATCTCATAATTATCATAAGAGGTATCCCAATTTATTACATGGTAAGGCTATAGTTGAGTGTTATGTGTTGAGGATTTTTTTTGTTTCATATACTATTTTATCATATGAGGAATCCTGATTTCATATGGGGTAAGGATATAGTTTAACGTCATGCACTGAGGAAATTAGTTTGGCTCATATCATATTTATCATATGAGGACTGCTGATTTAATATGGGGTAAAGCTATAGTTTAACATTGTGTGCTGAGGACATTGGACTTTGTAGTTTAGAATTTCCTTACTCAGACTATGGGTACCAGTTCAAGGTCACAGATCTTGGACCCTATAGGATGTTTCTAGATTAAGGTCATAGAGAATGGGCTATATTGTATAACTATATTAAGGAGGCTTTTGTGGCATGAAAGAGTGATAACATGATGTGAAAGGAGGGACAAATAGACCCTATACCACAAAAAATCTCGATGAACCTTACCTAAGACGTTGTCATGATATTGAGGGAGGAAAGACCTCATAATGAGCTGATGGTGGGGGTTGGACCTAAGATATGAGATATAGGTATCACTATGTTTCCCATGGGAATCAAGAACAAACCACACATATTTATGGAATGAGGAATAATACAAGAACAATGTTGAGAAGGGGATGTAATCTCGAGTGGGGACATTGAATCATTTCATATTAATGATATGATGCATCCCGAATTTGTATAGGGTGAAGCTATAATTTAATGTAACATGCTAAGAATATTTGTGAGGATTACACATTGATCTACCTAATCAATTTTTTCTGAATTTCCGGTCATTATTTTATCTCTATTCGCTTATGAGATGAGGAATATCATCGATGATTATGCCCTAAGAAGAGACCTAGAAGGAATTTAGGGGTATTATTGTCATAAGTAATGGTTTTTTTTTGACGAATTCCTTGAAGGTCCTAATGAAAGGTGGTCTATGTGTCACTATGTATCCTATGGGAATGGGAATCAAAACACATGTTGTTCTAAAAATTGCTGGGGGAATAGTTTTTTGAAAAACAATGTATGAATAAAACCACAAAAATGGGGGTGGGGGTGGATGCCCATATTTTAATGTCATAATTCCTAGAATAGGATAATTTACTTCATATATACTCATGTGGGGCCTAAAAGTTAAAACCCAATAGGAAGAAGTGGAAAAATGTCTATGCACCACAAAAAGAAATCGTAGAACCAATTTCAGATAGTTGAAGGTTATATGGTTTGGGCCTGGGGAATTTTGAAAATAGTTTAAAGTTATGATGTTGCTACTAGTAATTTTTTGGTAAGTAAATTTTCATGGAACAAAGGTGTTAAAAATAAACATTAAAATAGGGTGGTTCAATCTCATGTGCCGCATTAATATATCAACAGAAACTACACATATTGTGACATCATAATTCTTGGACCTTAGGTGGGGCCAAAGTGAAAAAAATTGGTAGATGTAATATATCCCTACTATGGGGGAGGGTTTTATGATTAATTGGTGGTTATTTCTAAATATAGGGGGTCTAAAAATCACTACGTATCCCATAAAATTAAGAATAAATCCAAACGTAGTTCTAGAACACAATGTGGTAGAATACTAATGGTGAAAATATTGTGGTGTCCTCTCTGGTGAGGGCATTGAGGCATCCCATGGTTACCATCAGAAATATAGTTTTTATGTCATAAGGTAGGGCTATATTGTGTCATAATTTTCCCATGAATCTGTTTTCTTTGTCCAATCACACTTGGTATGTGAGGCATGTAGTGTTTATTTCATTGGGTAAGGCTAGAGATTAATGTTGTGCAAATTGAACGTCATTTTTTGGTCATCCCATACTTGTTATATGAGGTATTCGGTTTTTTTACATGGAAATGATAAAATTTAAAATCGTGTACCGAGGATGTTGGGCTTTTCATTTATATGTCATACAACCAGGATTATGGCTACTGCTAGTTTAAGGTCTTATATATTACACTCTGGTTGCTATAGTTTATGGTCACATTACTTTGACCATGAGGCCATTGATATTTTAAGGTCATAGATCATGGAATATGGTTGCTACATTTTAAGGACATATATATTTGACCAATAATCATAGTTTATGTTCATAGAGATTGGACCATGATTGTTGAGGGTTAAGGTCATGTAGTTTTGACCATGACTCCTTTTTTATGGTTTTAGAGTTTAGACCATGGTTACTGCATTTAAAGGTCATGTAGAATTGACCATGAATCCTAGTTTATGGTCATAGAGTTTTTACCATGGTTTCTATAGTTTTAGGTCATGTAGCTTTGACCGTAACTCCTAGTTTAAGGTCATAGAGTTTGGATAGCGGTTTTTAGGGTTCAAGGTTGTGTATCTTTGACCATGAATCCTAGTTTAAGTTCGTAGAGCTCGTACCATGGTTTCATGTGATGTACTTATTGAAAAACATAGTGTTGGTAGGGGTATAATACACTCTCAATTTGAGATTATTAAAGAGTATGATTCATTGGAATAAACATTATATATAATGTATCAATCTCTTATAGGTCAATTTTGGTGTCCAGGTTTAAAGTGTGCAGTTGCAGAGTTTGTTTCTCAATTTCTAGTTTTCTAGAAATTGAAGGTTGAGCACTGTATTCCAAATGGTTTACTCCATCCATTATATATTTCCTAGTGGAAGTGGGATGAAATATTAATGGACTTCATTACTAGAATATCTTGAGTATAGGGAGGCTTTGATTCTATATAGGTTATAGCGGATCATCCGAGAAAAAAATCACATTATAGAGATTAGATAATTGATCTTAGTGGTGGTTTTGTTGAGGTAGTATATGGAGGAGGTGTTGTGACTCCACAAAGTCTCGAGGATGATCATCTATGAATCAGATCCTCATTTTACCGCAAGGGTGTGGAGAGGTCACCATCATGATTTTATCTCTCAATTATTACATAGCACTACTTTTTATCCATAGATTGGTGATCAGACAATGAGGAACATCTAGACTCATGAAGACATATTGTGATCTTGTAGCCTAGATTTTGTATGTTTTTGGAATAATGGATTTAACTCAAGGAAAATAGTCTACATAAATTCCATAGATTAGAGAGGCACCATAATAGGATACCAAGAGCATTCAAAAAGAAAGCTCTCCTCTACTCCTTCATCCTGAGTTACATGGCACTGGCTCTCATAATACTGATGATACCCAAAAAATCAATTAAATTAAGAGCCCAAATAGGAAGAAACATACATTATATATAAGGTTTATTCCAATGAATCATAAACTTTAAACCTGGACACTCAGTGTTGTCCATCCTCAAAACAACCATCATAGAAATCACCAAAAACAACAAGGTCCCTCCATACCTTCACCTATGAATCCCCTGACTGGGACTCCTCTACCTGTTTCACCTAATATTAATACACCATCATCTATAAAATAAAAGATCTACTTCCAATATCTCCCATATCCATATGGGATGTAGAGAGTTCTTCCATCACTCTCCATAATTCTCTATATTCATGTATGGAATCCATATGTGAATTCCTATTTAGAACATCATCCATAACATTTCTCTTTTCTATAATATAAAAAATATCAAAGTCATAATCCTATAATAATTACATCCACCAAAACTGATGCATTTTTAAGTCATGTTGGATGAGGACATGCCTCATGCTCTTATGGTCGGTAAAAACCATAAAACGCATGTCGATGAGGTAATGTCTCCACAAATTTAAGAAAAAAACAACTTCCTACAACTCAAGATCATGGGTGAAATATTTATATGGGGATGTAACTTCTGAGACCCATAATATAGAACTAATCTTAGCTGAATCAGAACGCAACACTACAAAATATGTGAAACATCATACAAAACATTAAAATGAACTCCTTCTACTAGAAAAGGAAGGATTGGAGTGTTAACCAACTTCTATTTTAGGTACACAAAAGATTCATGACACTAGAAAATCCATAATAACATTTGATCCTTTTGGGTAAGGGTTATCATAAGAGTCACACCCTGAGAGAAATCAGTTATGACACCCCTATATTAGCATGTGTAACCAAGGAAACTGATCTCCTCTTCTATTATCTTGGGGGCTTCGCAAAAGACAACTACCTTTATATTTTAAGGGCCCATAAATACCCTATAATGGAACACCAATTTCCTTACGAAATGGACTTCACAATCCTAGAACACACACTTTGATAAATTTCCAAATAGTTCTCATGATGAAAAACTCCCAAAACAACATGTAGATTCTCTACATGATCCTCCTTAGATATAACGTACACAAGGATGTTGTCAATGAAAACTACCATGAACTTACATTGGAAATCTATGAACACTGCATTCAACAACCCCATAAACATGACTAAATCATTCCTTACACCAAACATGATAACAAAAACTCATAATTACCATGATAACAATAGAAAGTATTATTTGAGATATCCTAATAATTCACAAGCATCTAATGATACCCTAAACAGAAATACGTTTTTGAGAACCAACTTGCTCGATTGAGATGATAAAATAAATCATCATTTCACAAAAGAGGATAAATGTTATTCACTCTTACTTGGTTCGAATGAAAATAATAGATACAAAGATATAAAATGAAATCTTCCTTCTTCAAAAAAAAACCAGTACACATGAAGGTGACACACTCAGCTAAAACAAACCTCACTCCAACATATCATCGATATGTACTCATAGTTCTCTTGAATCATAAAGCATCGTCCAATATGGATAAACTAACATAGAAGAATAAAATAAATATAGATCGATCCCAAACAAGAACTCTCTTCAAGTGGGAAACACTAAAACCTCCTCATAAAATAATATAGGGTACTCTTGTACAACCTTGGGAAACAGAAATTGATTAACATTTTATGTGCTTAGTAGAAACTCATCCATCAACTATGTTAAGGCTGGAACACACCTACAACCCATCTTAGGGTCTCTATCTCTAATGAAGACCACTAAATCTCTACAATTATCGTAGAACACAACCTACCTCTTAAATCAATCCACTATATCCTACATTAAATACAACCAATTCATTTCATGGATGATGTAAAATGGCTATATCCATAAAAATAAGAAGTCTCCCAAATAATAGTGATTCCCCATCACTAGCTCATAGTCTCTACAAACGTCATACAAGCCAGTTCGACATCTAACATGCATATTTAACACCAAGGGCACAGGAATCCTCTCTACTAGATGTATCAAAGCATGGATGAGGGTAATAGATATAAAGGAGTGCATAGCTAATTAATCAAACAAAACATTAACCCATGTAAAAAAAACCAATGTCCACCTCGAATGATGTCTGGCTCACCTGGTGCTGACAATTCTAGAGTTTGAAGCTCACTATGACCTTCTCCATAGACTCTTTGTCCTAGATGACGACCACCTTTGAGGAAATTATTTTCACTCTAAGTATGAGTATAATCTTAGGGTTGTACTCTTGCGTAACTATGTCATATATTTTGATCCAATACTAGAGCACTCTAAAGCTATTATCTTTGCAGAAACTACCTTAATGGAACACTTAGCACACACTTAATACTCTAAAAGGTCAGGAACACTCACCATAGGTAATATCAACCTCCATAAGAAAAACGTACACCTGATCCCTTGGAATAACTATAAGAGACTCATTCCCTAGATAAATGAGATGATGAGGACTAAGACCAATTGTAGGTTGATGAAAATATATTTTTTCTAGGAAATTGGGAACCCCATAACACGACATTGTCTGCAATGAATCCTGAAAAATTCCCTCTTATGATGATTCATTTCTAGCCATCATCCTCTTAATGACTTCCTCTATCACCAAAACCTTAACATATGTTTTCAATATAAATGGGGTGAGCAAGAATTTTATATCTAAGAATAAATTCTCCTCTAAATGCATCTACATGGACTCCTTATAAGGCAATTCTTCAGAAGCATATCATTGAAGGGTCTTGAAACTAACGTCAAACTCCTGAACACTAGAACTACCCTTTTGAAGGGAAAGTAGATCCTAAAGACTATCCACCTTCATGGTTGAAGAAAGAAACTTTTCTCATAATTGGTTATTAAACTTATCACGTGGGACTAAAACCTCCTCATGATCCCCAAGGAATAAGAACCACCACTACCTCGCTTCTCCATTAAGAATTGTCACAGTTAATGAAACCCAGTGCTCAATTTATGTACATATCAAATTGAAATCTATATCATCCTCCTCCAACCAGTCTTCTATGGCTGAGTCTAAAATGGATCCCTCTTACATTGATATACTGTCGTGCCAAAACTCTCAGAGTGTACTCCCCCAAGTGTAATCATTGATGACCACCACTCAATAGTGATCTACTGGAACATCTTGCTAAAAAAATTCAGCATGAACCGGATAGGGACAACAATCTATAGGAATTCATGGAAAATAAATAACTATTAGAGTTCTAAACCTAATATATGGAATATTTAACATTAAATAACTAATTATTTGTTTTTTTCATGGTTTTAACATATACCATGGTCTACCCGTTTCTAATTGAGACACTAAGAATAAGAACAAATTATTTTTCCTAGGTATATGACCTGCAACCGGTATTAATTTATTTAGTACGATCTTAAAATCTAAAGGTCCATGCATCTGATAACAGGGGTCCCTAAATACTTGTGTTTTGCTGGTCTACCATTTTTATATCGATCACTAAACTTAGGTGAAATTTCATCCATACCCACCCATTAACATCACATTTCCTAAATCAAAAATCCATCCCATACCTCAACCATAACCTTTGATACCACTCTATAATGACCCCCTCCCCCAATAAGTACCCCTCTTGGGATGCCAATGAGGGAAGGGAGTTGGTGACAACTTGAGTCCCACCTCCAGCAGTCTCCGAGTTTGTGATTATAACATAGGGTTTAATAAACATACATATGGGAGGCATTAACCTCTAATAGAACATAAAAAAGGGATAGATAAGATAGATTCACAAATAAACACATTCATAGACATGTATATAAATAAATCCTATGTGAAAAAAATGAAATTTCATACTTTACTACACCAATGAAAGAAAAATTCATGAACTAAAATGTAAATATGACAATGACCACAAAGCCCAAAAAACTCCTAAAAACCAAAATATAGTCATATAATTGTTTACTCAGTAGGTTCCTCCTTGAATCCTCTCATGAAAAATATAAAGAAAGCATGCTAAATCATACTGAAAAACAATGAAACTAAGTCATCATCTAAAAATGAATACTAAGTTCCTAGACATACCATGGATAACTCTCACCAAGTATCACATAAATATATTTATATAATATAATATTGAAACATCAAGGGAACCAATCTCCCGCTTCCCCACTGGGTTGCTACTCTACCCCAATGTCACATGTCACGAGCCATCTCTCTCCAAAATATGCCAGCACAAAGACATCGGGTCAAGGAATCATTGAATCACCTATTACATCAATTCATCACATTATCCCACCAACATATCTATATATAGTAACCAATTAGTTTTTGGTATCCATCCCAACCCATATGACATGTATCTTACATCATGTATTATACCTCAAGCCATCATATCCCATAGAATGGGTTCATAACTCAATCCATCACAGTCTATATACATTATACATATATGAATCATTTGGATACTAAATTTTTAGATACATGTGTGTGAAATAACTAAAATCCATCACAACCCTATATAAATATATATAGGAAAACTAATAGTCATTCATGTCATCACATATAACTACCAAGATGAGAGAGCAGGGATAGAGGGGGTAGTCATCCATCCATCCTTCCACAGAGATATTGGGAAAATCACCCTTTTATAGTCCACTAGGTTTCATTATCCCTAACTAACATGGGTGAGGTATCATATTAAATCAATGAATATACATGATATAATATATCTCAAAACTACACTATGTTCATAGCCTAGTCTTAGACTCAACTACTACTAACATCACACATTGCTAAAACTAGGTATCCTATAAGCATATAGGCATTTTAAGAGGTTTATTAATTACTTATTTTCTTTTTATCAACCTATTTTCATGAATTAATTAATTAACCATTAATTAACCATCCATATTTTCTCCAATTTACATTACAACAACCAACACATCCAATTCCATGCCCTTCAGGCATAATCCAAACTCAGTCTATAGTTTCTCATGTTTGACATCTTTCCACGATTTTAATTACATCAACACCAACCCCATGGGTTAAGTCATTTAGTAAAAAATATTAACATAATTCTATAATCTATATACTCTAGGAAAACCATACTATGTTACACCAAGAGGAACAATGTAACCAAGAAAATATAGTATCCCATTAAAATGGTTATCGGAATATAGATAAAAGAAGATACCAGGTCATCATCCATTAATTAGTAATAATTTATCATTTTCACATCCACGAGTAAGAATAAATTCAACCCATTCCATCATCTCTGGTGCGATCCTCAACAGCCACATGTATGTCATGATACATCTCTCTATAACATGCGTCAAATGTTAACACATAATCTGGGCCTCCCTATCGATAAATCACATCATCTATCCTAAGATTATCCATCCCATGCTCATATCACATTTGAGACTCCTAACCCAAATCACATCATCCATACCAGCCCCAACATACTAGGCTCATAACACATCACACAGTGAAACTCACATCTAGAGAGCATCCCAATGGTATCATAAAAAAAACATGTGTATCAAACAGGGTAATCTAGGCCCTAAAACAAGGATTTAATCCATTAAATATTAATGAGCTCTCAACGATGAAACACAAGGATCTCTTCCTTCTTCAAGAAGATGGGAAACTCAGTACCAAAAAATTATCTTTATCACACAACTTATTCTTATTACATAATGAATTTATTGATTAATTATTCGTAGGTTTTAAATATTAGAAAACTGAGGAATTAAGCTACCACAAGATACTAAATTAACCAAATAAATAATCTAAACATTCTTCTAAGCATACATTTTGGTTTCAAAAAAATTTGGAATTACAATTTATTAACATGCCTTTAAATATTTTAATAAAAAATAAATAATATTCTTCATATTCATTATCAGATTCCATCAACACATGGAATTAATTATTCAATTAAACATTTATACATACATTAATTTGATCTATATAAAATTTTAATGAACATCAAATTCATTAAGCAGTCCTATTTATTCTTCATCCAACTAATTATCAATTAATTGTATATTTAAATTCTTTACTATATTAAATCAAGAAAATAATGATAAAATAAGCATAAAAACATGCTATATAAGCATAAAATAAATATCACACTATCTAGAAAATAAATAGGAAAACCATAATCATGGTAGGGGAAAACATACAATCGCTACAAAAAATTATTTATTAATCCAGTTCAAAAATTATTAGGTTAATTCCATTTCTATATAAAGGGATAAACAATGCCAAATTTATGATTTCATGAAAATAAATAGAAAAAACAATGAATTCCATACTTGTAATAAAGAAGCTCCATGCAAATCGCTACACCAAAATTAGTGGTGTGTGTAGGATGGAATCGCTAATAGAGAACTCCATCCTATAACAACAAGATTCCATGAATCCAAGGGATGTGTTATAGAATGACCAGTATTGGTAGAAACCAATTCGGAATGAATAAAAGAAGATAAAAAATCATTTTCATGTTGGTAGATACAAGATGATTAGGGTTTCCCAGTCACAAAATATTTTGTTCATAATTTTACAGATTTCATTAAAATCGACATGGGGAGACTTTTATATAGCCTCCTTAAACTAAAAAAATATATATTTTTGAGAAATAGGTCTTTCAATTCCCTTTATTCATGCTGCTAAAGGACCTGCATGTACATTTTTATAAAATTAGTAGAAATCTCCAAGAAAGGGATTTAATGTATCTAGAAGCACCACAGAGCTATTTTTCCCATGTAGCTAAAATCCACACAAAGATGAATACCCCGTGTTGCTGAATTCCCAAAATTTCTAAATCCCAATGTATCGAAATTCCGCATTTGAAATAACTCCCTGCATATCCAATGCCCCACATAGTCGAATTACCCATGTAGCATACCCAACTACATAGTTGATGAATCCACAAAGACGATGGATCCAAATAGATGATTTGAGTGACCACTAGTTACATATATATGACATAAAACCTCACACATAATGAATTCTCCTTTCTTTTATATATTATCATCCAAACCCACATACATTATCTATACATCATTCGAGTACCACAGGCTTCAAAAACATGTAAAGGGACAGAGAAGACAGATCTGAGCCATTATAGTTCCTAGAAAATTAATATTGGTATGTAGGAACTTAATGAGAACTACGAGAGGCCTTATTTCTAGTTTTAATAATAGTAATAGTCTAGTTTGAAGAACTGACATGAGAATTATGTTAGATGGTGTGCCATATACATCTCCTTCAATTAAATTGATAAGAGGTGACTTAGGGACCTGCATAGTACTACACGATATGGGGCACTTTAAAGATATCCACTAGTTCAACAATAGTAATAGGTGTGTACTATTTCTCCTCATTATTGTAATATTAATGAAATTAGTGGACCCTAGGTGAATCTATCAACATGAGAGGAATTAATCCACCAAGGGTGAAAGCTAGATTTAGAACTTTTGGGGGAATCAAATTTCCATTATGTTGTCGATGTCTGATCTTCTGATACTTGGGAGGTCAAGACACATATGTAGAGTTCGCAGTAGTTGGAGGTTCAAAAACCATAGGATGTTTTGGCTCACTCAAGAAGGCATAGAGGATACCATGGGTGTGATAAACTATCTTACAAGACAACCAATCATTGTAATTATGTGTCTCATAACTGGGAACTTATTTCCACTCACCAGAGTATTCACTGTCACTAACGAGGTTAATGGAGACATGTGTCACATATTCTAGAAGATAACCCAATTTGACTAATCCATGATCTAATTGTCTCTATAGATAGTCTTTAAAAAAATAATTCCTTGATTTTATATCAAAGGAACCAATTATATGGTCAATGATCAACACAACCATTGAGCATGACCTCTTGGTCTCTATTTCATTCTAGAAAATTTAGAATTCTTTTTTCTAGGGAATAGGTGAAATATCTAGGGACCTATGAATCTTTGAAGGAATAGGTCTTGTCCTATATTTTCATGAATGAAACCTTTATATTTTAGACCTAATGGGGTGATAGAGCCACATTCTCTCATCAATTCATCTATTCGTGAGAAGAATGTGTTTGGTAGGGATTCACTCACAAAGGATCATCCTAAAATAGTACTAGTAGATGTATCGTCTCAGGAACCTTCACATATATAGTGGAGACCATCACTTCTTTTATGGGCATTCTAATAGGTTATGGAAGGGGAAATGGGAATGACTATCATTTGGTATGCTAAAAGGATTCTTCCAGTCACTGAGATTTTTTAGATAACTCTTGAAATATACATAAGAAGTTCTGGGAGATGAGAGTAGGGACCAAATTTTTTATGATATTCTAAGTTCACATCATAAGTAGTTTTACTTGGGAAAGTGGCATGTCGAGCGAGTACGTGAGTCCATTCTATAATATGATGAAGTAGGAAACCTACTCATTTGGCCTCTGCATACATTTGAAGATGTTAGTGGTGCTCATCTTGCATGAGGTGGGGGAATAGTATACAAAGGTCCTCTTAAACAATAATAGAACCAACGAATCTCTTATTTTAAATGATGAACATAAGTCCTTCCATCATTTGAAAAAAGCATCAAAACTCAGCAGCATCCTATGATTTTGGGGACCTAGAAATTAGATGAACCATTGAGGTTAAATGAGTCAAATGCGGTATTTGGTCACCCATTCCATTAAATAGGGTAATGATGGTAATTTAAAACTATTGGGGTGATCAAACATGATAAACCCATCCTGGGTATGACTTTTATTTAGGTGTAATTGCCACCTGTCACATTTTTAGAGCCTCGAGATGGGTGATGGGAGCAGTTATCAGATTATATTAGCATGGGTTTGTGGACACCAATGTTTTTAAAATAGAATAAAATAATTTATAATCGTAGAATTGATCTGGATATAGATAATCATGTTTCTTAGGTGCGGAGGGAGACTCATATCTTATCCATTTGTCATAGCCCCAAGCCTCTACCCTGACCAGGTGCTAGGGGCCATCAAGTTCTAATCAGGGTGTTTGACCAATGAGGGCCAAGTTACCCACTATAGGAGATAAGGGGTCCCTTGTAAAATTGTAAGTGTCTGGGTTATTCTTGGAAATGAGCTTAGCGATGAGCCCTTTATATTCATTAAGATCTTGAAGCACGATAGCTATCCTAGGGTCCGACCCAACTATTAGCACAACCTCAGATGGGTTGGGGGGATAAAAATGTCACATTCAATTGTTAATATATTGAGTATTAAAGGGTAATGTATCATTAGGAGGACACCTAAAACCTATTTCCAGTCTCTACTGATGAGTACAGGTGCTTGCTGGTGGGTCTTCTTAGTACTATGTCGTACTTTTAGGTGAGTTTTCCGAATCATTTCTTATATTAGAGTCCCTATTTCTATGAACATATAGAGGGTCAATGGTGACCAAATTCTCAATAGAGGCATTTTTGGAGAAACATTTTTTTCAGTGGGTTGGTAGGATTGACAGTCCCATCAGTATTTTAAGATAGGGCTAAAATGTAGGGAAAAATACAATTCTCATCATCAGATATATACATGGGTAGACACCTATTTCATGACTCAATGAAGCACATAATTTCTCTTAATGCAGGTTTAATTGAGAGTATTATAGTATAAATATAATTTAGGTGGGTAATATTTTTTTATTGATGTGATCTAAACTATTTTTCACTATTAGTGAATGAAATCAAGGTGTCTACTACTCCCAGGGTAGGTAATTTGATGGTCTCAATGATGGTGGAATTTTTCCTAGATACTTTGATGAAAATAGACTACCTGGTCATCGATGATGGAATCTGGGGTTAAAATATGTTTCTATAGTTGGTAAAAACATTATTGATAGCTATTAGGTGTCTTAGAGTTCCCAAAAGTTTTCTTGTTCACTACCAAAAGATAATCCTAATTCTATTCATCCCAATCCTAGATTGGAGCAGTCCTGGACAAGGGTGGTGGAACTAAAACAGACCTTATTTTCTATTGATTTACCTAGAGAGTGGATGCTGGACAATTGAAATAACCACTACATATTAAATTCTATATTATAAGTATAGAAAAAATCAGTATCATGTCCATGTAAGATGAGTTTTACCACTTTCTCATGTTCGAGTGAGACAACATACCTTTGAGGCTCAAAAACGTAATCATCATCACATATGGGAATCAACCCAGATCATGGAATCTCTCTAACGTCTAGTGCATAAGTGGAGAGGAGGGAAACTGATGATGATATAGATAATTACTCTTTTATTCCTTGGAAAGAGGATATAAATTACTTTTCCCATAGTCATTTATTAAGGGATCTTGGGATCTTATGAAACTCATTTTTGGGATCACAAGATTCAGTCTATGGACTTCTTCCCCAAACAATGGCAGTTGGGGTGAAGGTTACCTCAGGGAGTTTGTATCCTAAGAGGTCAATGGTGACATGTTACTTTATAGGGTAATTACTATGGAGGAATTATAGTTCCACAACAGTGATTTTTTGAGATTCTCATGGGACCCCCATGTGAATTGTGAATGGTGTCGCAAGTTCGATCTTCATTATAGATATTTTCCTCATTCCCTATGATGGTTCTTTAGGGTAGGGAATGTTTTTGTCCTGGGGAGGACATCCATGTTGGTGGATGTTGTGTGAGGATTTCCTTATAAATAGTATTAATGATCATGACATATATCATAACATCTTTTGGTGAAACTAGTAAATGAAATATTCAACTCGAATAGCTTGAGAGGTTGTTGGGTTCTCGATCTCAGGAAGATGAAGAAAAATTCCTATTGAGCAGTTGAAGGGATCTAATGGGATATTATGGAGTGGGATGTGTAATTGGATATAAATAACATGTATATTTTAAGGAAATATTTTGGGTCCTCCCCTAGTGTTGGTGCTTGGTGTTCTAGACTCTTGTCGGTGGAGTGGGGATGAAGTCAACATGCTTGTTGACCTTTTGGACTGGTAGGGGTTGGCACTAGTGTGGCCTGGTGAGAGCCCTCCTAGGAAGATTTGAAGTGTTTATTATGATGTATTTGGATAAAAAATCACCCACCTTCTATTCATAGTGGTATGAGATGTTATATAACTCTAGGGAGAGTCTCTCGAAGTAGTTCTCCATTTGAATGAGGGTGGTTTCCCTTGTGTGGCTCCAGGGGTTAGTAGTGTCAATGAGGAACTGATGGCTTGAGATATTGGTGGGCCATTTTTCTGGTGGTAATGGCCCATTAAAACTTATATTGGAGAATAATGGCATCAATCACCCTGCTCTAGATGAGCTCGAAGGGTGAGATGGGGTGTGGGCACCTAGTAGCTAAAGGCGTGGTGGCTCTCATGGTAGGAGTATAGTTATGCGGGATTACTATGATAAAATTTCCACTTCCCCTATGAATATTAGTGATATGTATCTAGTTTCATATA
This sequence comes from Viscum album, assembly GCA_963277665.1. Lineage (NCBI taxonomy): Eukaryota > Viridiplantae > Streptophyta > Magnoliopsida > Santalales > Viscaceae > Viscum > Viscum album. The sequence goes on along the minus strand of OY728148.1, from coordinate 876,765,816 downwards.
TTATTCTTCTTCTAAGGCATGTGGGTTCATCCATTAATATATATAAAGTGAATGTGATGCCTAATTATCCAACATCATCCATTCTTCCTAGAATAAAGGAGAGATCCATGGTGATGATGTCACAGACCAAGGATGCCCAATGTTATCTTCCCTAACTCATGGGAGAGTTTCATGTTGGTACCACTAAATTCCTTCTGGGACATGGCACTGAATGTAAGGATATGGTGACATGTAAATATGATGGTGCCCTAACATTAATATTCCCATAGTTAAAGGAGAATAGTTTCATGTCGTGTTCACCAAAGTTTATTTCTTATACTTTCCAGAGGGGCTACACACCATCGATCTGTCTAGTGGTGATGTAATTTCTCATTACCTTGTATTCCCACTTTCTAAAGGTGGGTGGATTTCATAACATTAATAAGATATGTTGACTCTTTGATTGAAATAATGTGATTGGGTGTCATTTAATACATCCATGGATTCCCCATTAGATCTATTCTTCTAATCCTAACCCTCCTCATAAATTTAATTCATGTTCATGAAACTCATTCCCGGTGCCATATCGACATGTATTTTGATTTAATTATTATTTTTCTATCTCAATATGGAATAGAAATTCAGTCAGAGTATATAGAAAAATTATTAATTCTTTGATGTTGGGCACTTATAATGTCTCCCTCTTTTAGAGGGCATCTCACATGTGGGGAATCTTAGGAGTGAAACCTAAGGCATCATATGTTGGTCACAAGGTAGTTGATTCCAGTGGAATAACTATTGAAAACAATTTTACAGTAGAAATACCATTTTCATTGTTTGGGGTAGGGATTTTGGATCAATTTACAAGTTTACTGTCTTGTGGAGATGATTTAGGAGTAGGTTAAATGAAAGTTTAAGCTGTTTTCCCCAAATTTTCTTCAAACAAACCCTATCTTCCCTAACCTCTCTCATGAAACACATATCTCAACATAAATAGTCACACCAAGATGAACTTGACTGACCGAAATACCTCTACCATTGAGTGGCATTATATTGCACAATGCCCCATGCATGAAGTTGAAATGGTCACATGCCCTATACAAAATGAGATTAAGGCCTACATCACCTATACACGCACATAGTCTACTTCACCATCATCTCCTAACATTGAATGGGATTACCTACCTTTTCCCAAAAAAACATCCACTTTCTCGGACCAATACCCATCACTGGCTTGCTTATTTCATCCAATGTGCAGACCTTCCAACTGAAACATGATTCCTGAGGTCATCATCCTTTGCATAGGGCCTCCCCTGAAGACCCAAAATGCTCATGGATGAATGTTGCACCTTCTAAGGGTAGACCCACTAAGGTAATCCCTGATAGGGACATGATTCACCTTGATCGCTTCAAGTCCCACCACCACTGTTTCCACACAACATTCTATAGTAGCATGAATTCCCCTAAATGACCTACAAACACGAAAAAAACACAAACCATCACGCACATAGTACCTAGTAGCATGATTTAAAATAAACCACACCTACAATGTAATCCAAATTAAGTGAAAAGATTAGATTTAATTCGCACCCCTACTTGATGTGGTGCCGTGGATTAAGGACCAATCAGTTGTGGATTTGGCCTCTTATGAATATAATTATCGACTAATAATATAATTAATATTTAATAAAACAATTAATTTGATTATAAAATTAATATTTAATTAGATATAATAATTAATAATTATAATAATTATTAATAATTAATAATTAATTAGTAATATAATATAATTATCTATTAATCAATTAGTTATTTACTGATAACTATCTAATTTCTAAATATTAACAATTAATTAATTATATTAATTAATTAATATGTCAATCAGGTTCTTAAGTGGTTGGATGATTTGCCTAATGAATCGCTCAATTTTTTCTACAAGGATTGTAATAAGATTCCGTCTTTCAGAATTTTGTAACTCCCTTTCTTTTTTATGAAAAAATTGTGCCTTGGTCTTTGACTGAGGTACCACCTCTTAAAAAAACAATAATTATATTAATACTATTTATTAGTTGATTTTTTGGTGGGGAGATGTGGTCTGGTCGAGATAAATTATAACTTGTTAGAAATGGAGATTAGGGTTCGAGAACATTGGAAATTGACCAAGAATGTTTGTTCAATCCACACTTTTTTTTCATTGGTCCTTCAATGAAACCCAAGAATATATTCCTTACAAAATCAGGTTTCAATTATCTGACGAAGAAGTAGTAAGGGAAGTCAGATGATGGCTCATTCACTACCTTCGAGTTAAAATTATTACAATGGATTTTCAAAATAGCAACATACAATATTTCTTGTAAGATGATTCAAATGTCACAAAAAGACTGGATCTATGGAATTTTTCTATTATTACACAAATGTATTTGGGGAAGAGATCACATACATGAAAATATAAAGATATGATTCATCTTTTATCTATGATCTATGGTTTTTTAAATTGAAATTTATCTCCTTTGGTAAGAGTTTTTATAATTTTCATTTTTCCTTATATGGAATTGAAGAGTAGAGAATGGGATTTTGGTTTAGTCAATTTAAAATTAAAGGTGATGATAATTCATGAATGGAGTCCCAATTTTATTCCAAATGAGTTTAGGGAAACATGATTGTTGGTATGAGTAAAGGTCTGGCCTAAATTGGGTTTTATGGAACTCAATGATAATGTTTGACATAGGTTCCTCAATCCACCAATAAATGAAGATTGATATTGCCACCGGGTCATTAAACTTTAGAAATTATGTGAGGGTCTTGGTTGAGGTAGAAATCAACTATAAATTAATTGTGATAGTGATCATTTCTACCCCTAGGAGGAAGTCTCGCTCAGAATATAACATGAAATGGTACCCCTTTTCTACTTAGTTTTTGGAAGCATATGACATCCAAAACCTTATGATAGGTTTGAAACAATTTTTTGAATTACAAAATGTAGGGTCACGGTTTAAAACACATTGTAAGAATAATGGAAGTTAGGGGTAGTGCTTCTACGAATGCTGAAATTAGAAAACTAGAAATTTCTTATAAGTGGAAGTGGGATGCTCCTAATAAATAATCAGAAAAGGATGGGATTCAGTATAATAATAGGGTGAACCATGATTCTTCGACTAATTTATTGGAAGAAATAGATAGTTCAACAATATTGAGATTCCACTGGAATGTTGCATTAGTGTGGAGATGGAAAGGATCTGTCTACTTATATGGTTCATGGTTTTCATGGCCATTTTGATTTGAGTCGGGATTTGGTTACTCTTTTTAACAGATATTGTGATGATTTAGAATAATATGGGAACTCTTGATCTTTTATAGATCCCTTGATCATTTATTATATGAGGAAAAATGATATTATTTTTAGGATGATCAAAAAGATTGTAAATTAGACGAATAAAAAATTTCTAACAAACTAGTTTGGCAGGTAAAGAAGTTGGTTTCTTGAAAAGGGTAAGGGAAATATAAGCTTGTTTCATCCCATTATCCATATACTTTGGGAACGGGCATGAGAAGTCCATCGGGTATTGTTATTGGTAGGAAATAGATAGTTGAGGGAAAAATGATGTCTGACCATGTCTCTATGGATACTAGTCTATTTAGAGACAGGGTTAGAACCTCAATAGAAGTTAAATATGGTACTATATATGAAGGATAGTAGGATATGACTAAACTTAATGTTCAAGCCACCAACTCATTTTCCTTAATAAATCATTATAAGGAGGAGGATCATGAAGATGGTAATTTAAGGTAGGATAATGGTTTTGAGTAGGGAATGTGCCCCATCTCTATGAGGGGGAAGATAAACCATCTAAAAGAGGGAAAAGAAAAGAAGGTAACTATAGATTATGATGTTTTTCAAATGGTTATTCATAGGAAATGTGGTTCATAGGTCAGTCAAGTTGAATATGGTGAAATTTTTATATGGCTAAATTTTTTAAAATCACCACAAATAAATAAAAAAACATGGAGATAAAGATGTTTCCTGAATAGAGGTGGGGGTCAAGGAGCTTATCACAATATGAATCTATGGGATCATTCTGATATTGAGTACCAAAAAATCATTGGTATTCATATGGGAAGAAATTTCTAACCTATTTTACTGGATTTTGGAAAAAAATTTACTAGTTTTTTTGGATTAATTCTAGTCACTCTGATATCATCAAAATACATATATTTTCATTTCAAAATGATAGAGTACTTCACATTTAATGGATCAAGAACATAGAAATTTTTTTCATGAGTTTCCATGATAAAATGGTCAAATGTGTATTATAATATATTCATATATAATAGTTTCATACCACATTCATATTGTTTAAAAAATAAAAATTTTATTTAAATATTGGAACTCGAAATTTAATAAAATAAATTCCCATATTTCTTCATCAACTCTTTAATATTCATAATATCCCACATCATTACATGTTGATGATTTTAGAGGGTTTTTAACTTTTTATTTTTTGGATGACTCGTTCAGAGAACCAAGTGTTGACCCGAGATGATTCACATTTGAACATCCATGAAAAGTGTTTTTAGACATGAAATGAAGCATGGTGGGTATCATAGAGTTCAGAAGAAGTCTATAGTCATTCCTATGCTAGCTAGGCTGCTGCAGTAGCACCAGGTGGATGGTGGGGTAAGAAAAAGCCATGCTACCTAGAAGGGATCATCAGCCAGCTAGTGAGTCTATACTAGCTATCCCAGAAGGTGGATTGTGACATTTCTACATAGTAGGACACACTTACTAGCCAATGGTTCACAATAGGCCTGGTTTAATAGGGGTCCCGTTTTCCATTATCACCACCAAACACCCCTAAATATTATTAGTCTTGTCTTGAATCTTTGAGAGACATTCAACCCGGATCTCATATATTTCTCCCTCGAAGAGTCACATTTTATTAGAAGTGGATCTAGACATAAATAATTTGAAAATATTAGTATGATCTCATGTTATTCATCGATTATGGAATCCACCCCCCTCATGTGGTGGTGGATCATTATACTATTAATTGTAGATGAATCTTATTGGTAAATCATGGATTTGATGATACATTGATATATCAATTTTTCTGGAATCCTCTCACTAATGATCATGTTAATTAATTTTTTATTCTTGGTTTGATCTTGATTAATGAATTAGTGAAAATTCAATCATATCTTCTTGGAATTGATATATAATGATGGGGATTTGGATAGTTATGGCTAGAGTATGTTTTTTGAGGATGAACACATGTCATTGATGGGAATTTTGATGAAGGTATTTCCCTTGGTTATATCTTCGATGTTTTTCATTCAAATTGAGTTAAATTGGTCATTATATAATGGAATTGATCTGTGTATTTTTCTTATCTTTGAACCGGGAGTGTGATGATAGTGGATAAAACTCCATTATATGACATTGAAGATATGGTATGTTTCTTTTATATTTTTATTTTAATGTTTACAATTTAATTATATTAAATTTTACTTTGTTTATTTTCCATATAATAGGCATTTTTCTCTAAATGTATTTGGAATCATGTTACAGAACTTCCATGGGTGGCTGGTCATGGTTCTGACTAGGTAGTGATATCTGATAAGTCCTTTGAAAATTATTCATTTCACCTTTTATGTGTGTTTCCTTATAATAGTATAATTTATTTATGATTACTTATTTGGAAATATTGGGTGTGAGTTAAAAAATCATGGTAATCAATGGAGACCAAATGGACTTGGATAAATAAAAAAAGTAATTGACCTTTTCTTGGATGAGATTTCACCCAATTTGAGGTCGTTGGTCTAGTGTAATCTACCCTAGGGTTTTATGTACTGTTTATTGGAACACGGTGTAAGGTTCTCTATTTTGGGAAAGTGACCCATTATATTCATGATGTGTTATAAATATTAAATAATGCTAAAATAGTTAATGATCCTTAAGTATTAATTAATTAAATCATGGTAAATGTAATTGAACAAAGTGTTAAGGGAAATTGAAGACCCTTCAGCAATGTGTTGATGCCAACCTCTGATGGTCGAGGCTTGATCATTAATGTGTTCTTAAGAATACATAGACCCTCTTTGATATGTGGTTGTGATGCATGGTACCTATATCCCTGAGATAAATATTGATTATTTTACCACATGTGTGCATGTGTGTCACTTGTGAGAACTTGTTTGATGTATTTATCACTTTTGGGTGCGTGTTTAGATTGTAAAACCCATGTATACTTTTTGATTCCATGAGTTTTTATAAATTATCTTGTTACACCATTTTTGATAATGATCACATGTTATATTTGTTACTACTGAATTCAAATGATGATATTACATGCTCTTTCTAATAATTCTCTACCATGTTGTGTGTATTTAATATTCATTTAGTAATTTTTCTTTGGTACTCTGAATAAGTGGATCATCATGGAATGTTTTCCCTTAGAGGGGTAGTGCACATGGATTATAATTATTATGGAAATTTAATTGAGAATAGGTTAGGGTAATGAAATCTTTGAGGCCTAACTAGTGGTAAAAATATTAGGGGAATGGATAGGGTATGATGAAATTGAGGATTGAACTAAGATGGAGCAGGGAAACGATGTCCATATGGACCAATTAGACTCAATACCTAGAGACCACTATAAGGAATGTTATCTTGATGCCTTGTGGATAAAGATTTACACATTGTATTAGTTGATTATCGAATAGCCTTATGGATAACCCTTGATCACTCTTTGAATTCATTATGACTATGCTATGAAAATGATCTAAAATAGGTACAATCGAGGGTTCATGGTGACATGGTAGGAGAATGACTTCTTGGTATGTGGTGGTTTTTTATTCTTTGTGCTTATGTTATTATATGATACACTTGTGTATTTTATGTATTTCTTATCTACTTTCTACTGATCTTATCACACACACATGCACTGCAATTGACTAAAGGGTAATTGACCACATTTGTGGTGTCTTACTAAGTTGTACTCACACCCTTCTAGGGTGGACATGGTTTTGGGGTACCCAAAAATCCATCTCTTATTGAAGGTAAAAGTTGGGATGAGGCACGGTTTTTATCACCTAGTGGGATAGCTATCTATGGTTCTGGATACTAGGAGGTGGTGTGTCTTGGAGTTGGAAACAGAGCCTCTGGTAATTTTATTCATTCCTTTTTCTATATTTGTGATCAACCAACTGGTTGATCAGTGTAATGATTTCAGGTACGATCATTTATGTATTGTTTTCCACATTCAATCATATATATGATATATTATTGGTTTCCACTTAATATAATTGGATATTATTCACAAGTTTGGTTATTTATTTAATATTATTCACTCTGATTGTGGGTACAGTCTTCCCATTACTTTACATAGACAATTGATGAAAATTAATATTATTTGGGGAGGAATTCTTGAGGTTATATAGAATTCAGAATTAGATTCATTGATATGGGTAAATATTTTACAAAATGGTTTTAGATCCTATATTAATTTCTTATTTTGGGATGTTAGAGAATAATAGATATAATAATCTGTTAGAGCATGTGATGAAACATGATCTAGTGTATTGAGAACACATTACCCAAGGAATTTCATGTTACCCGGGCATGGGATTGATGCTCTTAGTTTGTGCTCTTATGTTTTTATGATTTTATATCATGTGACACAGATAGATTTTTAGGATTGTGTTTTCATATTGATTTAAGTCCTGGACATATCATAAATTGTCATTAAATTCATCATAATTGGCATATAGGACTCACATGAAATGTATGCTGCAAGTGTGTGATTGTACATATGATTTAACACTCAACTGCTGGGTGTAAACAACTTGTACTATGGTTTATAAATGAGTTTTTGATGACATTATATTTAGATAAATACAAATTCATGTGTAATTCATATAGAAGGTAATGTAAGAACATTGTGTGGTTCACCTGGTTGATAATGATGACTGTAAGACCCCTGAATTTTGTGAAATTATTTTTTTATAATAAATTTAAACTTTTTGATATTTAACATTTCACGCAACACTGAACATAGTATTTTTATATTAAAACACTGAATTTGGATTCTGTTATAGACAAAATTAAGTTATTATTGCACTAAATGCAACATAAAGTTTAGATTTATTTATAAAAAACTCCAAGGTATAATTACATAACATGCAATACTGACCTTCCTCAATGTCTTGCATAACATGTAAGACTGATTTGTTTTAAACAATAATATATTATTAAAAATATGATTATTTCATATAATAAGATATAAACTAGCTGTTAAATAGAATATTATGAATTGGATTAACTAACATATGAAAATATATGGTTTAATTCATTGGTTACAAATTAATGATAAATTAATATAATAACTAATTGAATATAATGGGAATGTATTTATAAAAACTACTTTTATGCTCACAAAGGAATTTTATCCTCATAAATTAAATTAATTACTGTTGTTGAATGATATTAGTGAAATATATATTTTATATATTGAATGAATTTTTCTTCAATCCTATTATATATTTTATAGGAATAATATATGAACAATCCCAATATTACACATAAAAACCTATATTTTCATAAAACTAGTATTACTGTCTTTTAATGGATAACATATATTTAATATTAATTTTGGAAGCTTTTTAAATTTAACATGTAAAATTAAAATTTATTTGTGGAATTTAAACATAAAAATTAGGTTAGGTTGAATTTCTTTATTTATCTACGATGTTTCATTTTTTTGATGAATAATGAAAAATACTGAATTTTAATTCAAAACTACTTTTTCGTCTAATTTATTTATAAGATTAAGTAATATTTATAATTTTTTTTAAAGTAAATTTGGATCATATATAAATCAATTAATAAAATTTAGGTAATTTTAATCAATTTATTTTTGATATTGAATATAAAAACGTTCCAAATTTTTGAATATTCTTACATTAAAAACCCACTTTCTCACCCCATTTGTGTGATTATATTTAAATTATTTTCTACCAATTATGTGATTTAAATTTGGATAAATGTAAATATTTGGAATCATAATAATTTATAGTTTTTAATAGGATCAATATATTTTTTGACAAAAAATATCAATGAATGTAATTAAAATTAATTATAACGATTATGGGGAAACTTAGCTAAATAAAGGACTAAACATTAAGCATAATGCCCAAAAAACCTATAAAATTGTCAAAAATACATTGGATGGATATATTTTGACCCTATAATAAATTGGATAGAATTTTGTTGATTATTTTATTTTATTTTCATAAAAACGTGGGTGGAATTACCTTTCAAAAACATTACAATAATTCTAATCCTCCTTCACTATAAAAATGAACTTACCCTCTAACTTATTGACAGCAATAAAGACAATTAGCTCATGAAAAATATACTAAAATAAGATCCCAAAATCCCAAAAATCCTCCTTTAATCCTACCTTTGGGCATAAACCCAACCAAGGAATCCCTTTTGTGCAAATAAAAAGGAGTTACCCAAAGAAGAGATAACATCCTTCCTCAACCTCCTTTGTTTTATTTTCTTTATCCATCACCTCAAATATAATAATTAAATATTATATAGTAACATTTGTATTATAAATATTATAAGGGCCTAGCCTTAAAAATTAATTATTATTGAATTAAATGAATAATTCACATCGAGTATCTTTTCAGGTTTAGAGTTTTAGAGAATTAAGACATAACTATTAAATCTCAATGATTACAAAGTAGACACATCTACCCAGCTTCCATTTTTTTCACAAAATAAAAACTCTTGAACAAAAGAGTCATGTCTAGTTACTTGTTTTAGATAGCCTGACATTTCCTTGATCCCATCCTTGACCCTATTCAACTTTATATCCTGTGAAAAACATTTCAAAAAAACATGGGGTGAGCATAAAAAGCTCAGTAAAGGTTATAACAATACGGAAAGAAAACATTAGTCCATGTATACATAAGAATCAATGAAATCATACTTCACTCATAAAACATAAGCAATTTAACATACCTCATGAAATCATAGGATTTACGAATAATCCATAGAAATCATAAGACATAAAGGTAACTTGAGGCATTCATAACATTATTACATAGGGAGTAACCATAATTGTTACATTTGGAATACCCATCATAGTATATTCCATAAATCTATTCGGAGAAACCTTAACGTTTAACCCCTTCCCATTACCAAATGCATTGGAGAGCTATATCGGGATCACACACCCTTAGTTTATCACGGAACCACCCGTCTTCATAAACAATGCCCAAGAACCATAACATAATCATATCACATAAATTAAGCATAAAAGAAAAGTTAACATTCCCATATTTCAATAACAATATAACATTTTAAGATATTGAGATAATGAATCCATTCTAAAAACCATTTTCAAAACCATTTAAAGCATTTAATAAAAAGATTTTTGAATCAAAGTGTCCCATACCACTTTGAAGCTTTTAACATTTTAAATCATTAATATCCATATAAATAAATCATTAAAACCATTTTGAAAACATGTATATTAATGAGAAACATTTATAAGAATAAATCATTAAAACATTTAAAACGATATTTTAGTTAAAGGGTTTTTATCAAAATGAGAGACACTTGAATACAATAATTGATGATCATATTTAATCTGAACATTATAATATCATGAGAATAAATGGATTCATGATATAATATTCCAAAGGAAAGTATATACACCATATAATAGTGAATTGGTTCATAATAACAATGAAGTCTTAATAGAAATGGAAAATGAGACGAAATCCCTTATAAAGAAGGTATCCTTAAAATTAAGGATAAATGAATCTCATAATTATGTGTGATAGATATAAATACACCCAATATAAGTGGATATTAAGTGTAAAATAATAAAAGTTCATTCAAACATATTAAAAGGATGACATATTCAATAACTATATGTTGAACCCAAAGAAATCGAAATTGGGTTAAGAAGTTCCCTTGGTAAAATTCGACATCCTAACGGCGTAACTTTAAAATTCATAAAATTAGTTGATGAGATAAAATGGTATCTCATCACTTGGAAATAAAATTTATATCAATAAGGATATACAATAACATATCCCAAAATAAAAATAGGTAAATTAAAATACATAACAATATAAGTCTTTCAAAAAGAGGAGGGTGAAAGGTTCCCTTACCGATTTGGGTAACTTTCGAAACGTTCACCCCATGAAAGAAGGACCGTACAACGTTGGTGTAAATACCCATAAAATAAATTATATTACACAAAGATTAGAATAATTGGAATTACATACACCATTCAAAATAAATAGTGGCAAATGTAGCATAAATCACACGGGAATAAAAGTGAGATGAAAAATCCCTTACGAAAACCCGGCAGCCTAACGACGCTACCTAAAACATTCAAAAAAATGGATTGATGAAATAAAATATGGTCCTCATCATATGAACATAGAATGTACCGTAATATTAATATAAAATAACTTTCCTCAACATATGAAAGAGGAGCTTAAATTAAGTTATATAAAAATAATACTTAAAAAGAAAGTGAGAGGTAGGATCCCTTACCTCAAGCCCGACTTGTCTTGTTCATTTCTTTATATTCCTGAATAATAAACTTTGGTCAATTTTTAATTTCATAAGGTCATACTTTAAATATTATTATTCAGTTCATATCACATATTATAATTTTATAATAATTTGTTAATAATGTGAGTTCATATCAAACGTTTTTGTCGATGTTTGGAACATGAGTCAAAAATGAACTTGTTTGAAAATGATTGTCCATGTAGTTATAAGAAAATAATCTCCAGAATAGTATTAATGATTTAAATATCATATATATCCAGTAAATATTCATTTTATACAATTCCATATCATTTGGAGATATAAATAAATGAAATGCACCGTTCATGGAGACGGTAGGCCGTACGTACGCATGAATGCTACTTTCATTTCATTGACATATTAATGGAAATAAAAATAATTGAGAGATATATATATTATAATTCCAGTATAATATATATGTTTTATAGGTCACATAAGTTCGTTAATTTAATTCTTTATACATTCCATGTATTGCATGAATGAGTCACATCATTTGAGGGGGCGGTAGTCCACACTTCCTCGTATGAAATTATCGCATTTGCACAACATGAAAAGAATAAGGTATGTTTTAATTATAAAATACAGAATCATATGGAAAACAGAAATACTATATATAGAATATATAAAATATAGTTTCATCATAATGGCCACCATGAAAGGTGTAAAGACAAGATTGAACAATCATCGTTTCGTGAGGCAGTAATTCACCATCCACAGAAACAGTATGTTTTTTAATCATTAGATGGAGGTGCGTGTAAGTGTAGCTTGAATCCTTCACATAACAACATCCTAGTATATTGAAGATACTGGAGTTTTTATAAAAGAAAGGAATAAAAAGAGTTTAGGGGTTAGGATAAGCAAAATAAAACAAAATAATACAAGTGAAGACATTACCTTTAAATCGGGTAACTCCTCTTGGTTTGAACCAAAATGGTTTCTTGAAGAGAATTCTGCCAATGGTGAGGCTTCAATGATGAAGAGAGGGATGTGGAGAGATGAAATGGGCAGGGTTTGGCCAAGCCAAAGGCTTGAGAGGTGTGTGTAAGTTGGTAGAGGTGGGGGCCTTTTATAAGAGAAGAGGAGGGTCACTCTTGGAAAGTTATAAAATAATAATTTATTATAAAATGATTATCGGATTTTAAAGGTCCCAAAAGGATATATTTAGAGGATATGGTGATAAGGTTTCTAAATACAGCCATCAAATAGGTTTTTGAAAAGTTTAAGACTTATATTTCACCCTATCTTATCATTTTATTTTAATCGTTCATTTATGAGGTAATCACTGCATCATCACGGTGTCATAAATAAAATAATATATTTAATGTCTAAAAATTATAAAAAAATATCATGATGTAGGAAATAATTTTATATTTCTAATGAATATTTATAGTCAAAAATATGACTTGTATAACCCCATGTAAAAATTGTTTTTGTAAAACGTTACATGTTTGTGACATTTTAATTTTAACTTTAAATAAAAAGTTATTAATGTCATTTTCCGACCAAAGTGGCTCCATGGGGTCCCCAAGTTGACCCATGGATTGTTTTGGTCGGCCATGACTCATCCAATAAGGTTATTACATGTTTAAAGGTCACTTAATATTATTATAACATTATCTTTACCTTAAATTACACTAATTACCTTTAATCGTGATTAATAAAACATAAAAGTTACTATTCACCAAAGAAATTATTATAATCTCATTGAACCAAATTTTACTTCCTAATGACAACCATGTATACAGAATTTTTGAAAATCAAATCACAGAAGTGGTAATGTTTCATTTAAATGAAAAATCAGTTTCTTTAACAACCACTTAGTGGTTTCACTATTCATCAAAAATTGATGTTTTTCAGAAAAATACCAAAAATTCACCCTAAGCTATATTTGATATTCCAAATTCAAAAATGATGTATATTTTACAGAATTCAAAATATATAAGTTGCATTAATTAATTTAATAATTCATTCCCATTGTCAAAACAAATAGCGTGTTTTTAAGAAACAATATCTATTAAAAGATTGACACCAGTTTAAGTCCAATATCAAAGTGAAATTAATTCCAGTGACCACCATGGGATTAAATGGTAAAAATATATTCTAAATAAACTTTAATATCAATTAAAAATATAATATATCCAAATAAATAAATCAGATTAAAAGGTGGTTTTGAATTAAAATGAAACATCTTCACTAAAAATGATCTTTATCATAAAAATAACAAAAAATTACACAGAGTAAATTTTGATGTCCAGATTCTAAAGTGGGATTTTATTTTTTCAAATACAACATATAAAATTGTCAAAAGTATATTTAAAAATGGTTTGTAACACCCGACACTTTTATGAGAAATAATTTTTTTTATAAATCATAAAAGGAATCTTTCACTACACACAGCACTAGCTTGGCTTGCTTTACACGCAATCGCGACCCTCCTCGATAGCTTGCGTCATACACAATACCGAGTTTCACTAAACAATGATATGCTATGAAAATATTATTAAAACTAGCCGTTATGAATAGTAATAACCACTTTTTAAAATTTTATAAATTTTATTTTTCAAGATGGACTTCATTTTTGGATTCGGAATATCGAAATTAGCCTAGAGTGAAATTTTGGTATTTTTCTGAAAGCTTTCAATTTTTGATGAATAGTGAAACCACTAAATGGTAGTTAAAAAAACTGAATTTTTCATAAAACTTAATTTTACCGCTTCTGTGAGTGGAATTTCAAAAATCCGAGAGACACAGTTGATGTCAGTAAGTAAAATGTGGTTCAATGAGATGAAAATAATTTTTGGTGAATAGTAACTTTTTACTTTTAATTACCACGGTTAAAAGTAAATAGGGTAATTAAGGGTAAAAATGATATTATTATTACCCTAACACTTGTTATAATTCTATTGGATAAGTGTAATTCGACCAAAAACAAACTTAGGAATAAAATATGACCATTTAGGCCCACTTGGATTAGATTAGGACATTTATTATTAATTTATTTAAGGAAGGGTTAAAATAGTTAAAATCAAAGTTTAATAAGTAAATAAATTTTAATATAAGGTTATACATAAGATAAATTATACTATAAATATTCATTAGAAATCTAAAACGATTTCCTACATAATGGTATTTTATTTGTAATTTTTAGACATTAAATAAGTTAATTTATTTATGACACAAAGATGATGTTGTAATTATCTTATTAATGAAATATTGAAATAATTCATGTTATAAATACCAAAATAAATGTAATTTGAGACTTTGTATGAATTACACTAATTTTATAGGTTAATATGACATGTTAGTATTGATTTAATTAACTTTGTTCGAACTAATCATTCTGTTATGATTTTTACAAAAATCAATTACTAAATAGTATCAAAATTGACATAAAATAGTTTTTAAAACAAATATTATATTATTAATTGTTATTTTATTCCTAAAAATCTAAGGTTCGGCCAAATTACTTAAATAAGGTTATATATATTAATAATAAACAACTTGGGGTTCGTTTCTCTTCTTATAGAAAGTTTATTAACCTTATAGTATAAGAACACATGAAGACACAGTAAAAGTAAAATTATATAACTTAATGTTAAATCTAAATGATAAGGTTAAAATAGGAACATAAACTTGTCTAAATTCTATTTTATGAGAGGGTTTCGACCCATCCCCACCTTAGCTTCTAAATAAATCAATTTTGAGCTATTAAAACCGAACTTGACTTTATAATAAAATAATAGTTTTAGTTTTTCCAATGGAGCCCCTCTCCTCCCTTATAAAAGGGAACCTCCTCTCCCTCTTCCTCACACCACTTTGAGCCTTAAAGCTCGGCCAAAACCTGCCACTTTCTCTTGTACACTTCCCTAGAGACATCCTAGAGGTATTTTTCTTCTTCAAAGACCAATTTTAGTGCCCTAAAAGGAGGTCTCAAAGAAGCACTTCAAAGAAGAGGTAATGTCTGTTACTGATTCTTTAATCTTTATTTCTTCTTCCACTTCGTCTTCATTAGTTGTTTAATTATGAAGTAATAACATCAGTATAACTCATATAATGATATGTTATTATAAGTATGAAACAACCCTATTTCACCATCTATCCATCCTAAGGAAAATGAAATCACAACGCGTGCGTACGTACGGAATACCGTCTCCACGCCGTGGTGTAATCTATTTTCCACCACCACCTTACTTGGATGGGTATAATGGTGTAAATAATGACTATATATGATTATTTTAAAGTGATATTGATTCTGAAATAGTATACATACACTCCAATACAATTCCTTGATCATGGGAACGATATAATCGCTCGTGCGTACGTACGGAATACCGTCTCCATGATGTGATGCGACTCGTTCTACATGATCTTCATTACATAATGATTATATAAATGAATTGAATGAATTAATATGATATATATTACACTAATAACATTCTGGAAATGTGGTATCTATAACCTAAAAAAAAGAATAAGAATTTATTCGACAAAACACGCATAAGAACAAAAAGTAATAAACACCCAAATAACAAGTTATAATGAAATATTACTAATATGAAGCTAAGAATATGACCATATGTGATATCATAACAATGAGTATGATTCTGGAAAAAGTCAATAACATTATTTAAATCATTATACAGGAGGTTCGGACACGTACAAAGCATATCAGACCTAAGGTAAGGGAAATATCAGAATCTCATTTTTATTCGAGATTGTTTATACTTCGGTATTTACTGTGGTGTATTTTATCATCCACATCCATGTTTCCACAATATGTAATATTATTTCCATCCACCTACAATTGTTTAAATCCAATTTTACCCTTAGGTGAGTTTTTAGTAAAAGATATGAAAGGAATCTTTTGTCGTTTTTCATACGAGGTACTTTTTGACTTTTCCGACAAAAGTACGAGAAGAATGTTTTTTAACTTATACGGAATGAATGGATTTTTAAAACAGAATTTCCAAGAATCTTCCTTTACAAGTTTTCAAGTTTATTTTTAATCAACTTCTTTTAGTTTAAAATTGTATGACATGTTAAGAACGGAAAAATGTTTTTTAAGTAGAAAGGATATTTTCCTCAAGAATGGAGTTCAAGTGTTTTATCAAAATTATTTTCCATCTAAGATTATAAAGGGTTCTATTTTTATCCCTATTATTACATTTATTTTATTATGTTGTGATGGAATTATTTTTATGAATTCCTTTATCTTATATGAATTGTTTTATGATGTCACAATGTTTAAGATTCCCATTTTTATTACATGGGTTATGCAATGATGAATGGTTTATGATTTTGTGGCACACATCAGAATGGTATTATTATGAGATGGGTGGGACCTATATCTCCCTCCAATGCATTGGGTAAAGATTTTATATCTCATGAGATAGACATGGCTGGAATGGTAGGTTAAACCGGTTCAGTGAAACAGGACTGAAACGAGGAGTGAACTCGGTTAAGAAATGGACTTTGTCCACTAAGATAGTATTGGCAATGAGTCTTGACTAATAAGAAATGATTCTCTATGATTATGTGTGTATGCCACAAAGTATCATGTTTTAAGTTATGATTATTGGGATTACATTTCACTACTATGATTTATCCCATGTTATGAAATTATGATTTCTTTTGCAGGTTATGATTTCAAAAAGTTATGTTCTTATGTATATGAAGTGATTGATATTTCTTTTTTTTACCCTTACTGAGCATTTGAGCTCACCCTTTTGTATGTTTTCTTTCCCCAGGTCAGGAAGAAGGTAATTAAGTAAGATATGTCAAAAGGGACTATAGATATGATGAAATAAATGGGAGACAGTGTAGACGCTTTATGAACCAGTTGTTTATGTTTCCCAGTTTCTAAAGACACTATACCTATATGGTCCTTTCCTGGTATTGTTATATGTTGTAGTAAGCGTGCTTCAATTCTGAAGTAATAACAATTTATGTAAAGTATGGGTCGCTACAGTTGGTATCAAAGAAAAGGTATAGTCAACCTTTTGAAACTAGGATGTGAAAGCATTAGTAAGAATCCTAAGGATAAGTCTAAGCATAGAACACAATCATAGTGTTTTAGAAATGGCCATGAATATCCTAAGATAAGACCTTAAGTGTGAAATTTTATTCTTGATTATGTGGTTTTCCTATTATAATTAGTGTTTCTCACACTATTCTTCTTGGTTTTAGTCAATGGCTAGAACCCAAAGGAACTGTGTTAATGCGGAATGCGATGGGAAATGCAAGGATTGTCCCCCTGAGCAACCAAACGTTATGGGAGCTGGAATGAAAAATATTATAGCCATGCTCACACAACTTTCTCAAGCTCTGAATCATGTAGGACTTTTAAACGAGCAATGGAAGGAGCAACATTCTGTTGAATCCTTCATGAGACAGCGTCCACCTTCATTCAGCGGGTCTACTGATCCATTAGTTGCTGAACAATGGTTTAGTACTACTGAAAAGATATTTTCAGTTCTTTAATGTCCTGAACATGATAAAGTTATATTAGCAGTGTATCGTTTGGAAGGTGATGCTGATCAATGGTGGAATATTATTAAGAATATGAGGAAAAGGGATGAAATTGATTCCATGGAATGGGACGAGTTCAAGAACTTATTTTTCAATAAGTACTTCCCTCGTATTCTCCGAACAAAGATGGAGAAAGAGTTTCTTGAACTGAAGCAAAAGGATGATGAATCTGTTGGTACCTATGAAGAAAATTTTACAAGACTTGCAAGGTACGCTTCTGGTATTATTATCCAACCTGAGAGCAAGATCGATCGATTCTTTAGTGGCTTAAAACCAAGTCTTCGAAGGGCGTTAGCCATAAGAGACTTCAATACCTACGAGGAAATCATTCGATGTGCTCTCAAAGTCGAGATAGAGATTGGAGTAACCCATCTGTCATATGGGTTTGATAAGAAGAGGAAAATGGAATTCAAAGGAAAATCTAAAGAGCACACTGAAAAGAATATGAGCTTTCTCTTATGCTCAAAGTGTGGAAGGAAACATGGAGGGAGTTGTCTTAAAGGGACAAGTAAATGTTTCAAATGTGGAAAGGAAGGTCATAGGGCATTTGAATGCTGCAATGATGGGAAGAAGATGTCTAATGATGCAAAAAAAGGAAGGGATACACAGAATGAACCTACTACACTTCAATGTTTCAAGTGCAAGGAGATGGGGAATTATGCCAATCAATGACCAAATCCAAGGGTTGATGATGGTGGTCGACGTCAACAAACTCTTAAGGCTAAAGACAAAGTAAAGTCACATGCAATTTCTATCAGCGATGTGGAGTACGATAACGATGTGGTGAAAGGTAAACTTACCATCCACTCTAAAGTAGCAAATGTTTTATTTTATTCTAGATCCACCCACTCTTTTATTTTTGAATAATTTTCTAATGATATCACCGTATTACCTCAACAATTAGATGTTGAGTTAGCTGTGACAACCCCTAATGGGACAACAGTCGCATAAAAAGTTTATAATTCTTCTCCGATCGAAGTTTGTGGGAAAGTGCTTCTTGAAAATCTTGTGATACTTCCTATAGTTGAATTTGATGTGATTCATGGCATGGATTGGATTTCTTTATTTGGAGCTCATATCAATTCCCAAAAAGGGACGTCACATTTCATATTCCAGATCAATCTATGATCGTCTATCAATGCAAGGATGAACATAACCTTCCAGTGGAAATTTCTTCCATCATATAGGTCTTGATTCCACTAAATAAAGGTTATTTATCTCAAATGGTTGGTGAGAAAATCATGATTAAGAATATTCCCATTGTACAGGAGTTTGATGATGTCTTTCCGGATGAATTACCGGGTCTTCCACCAAATCATGAAGTTGAGTTTTCAATAGAACTCGTACCGGGTGCTTTTCCTATTTCAAAGACACCTTATAGAATGACCCCAATTGAGTTGCAGGAATTGAAGAAGCAACTCCAAGAGAATCTTGATAAGGGGTTCATACACCCTAGTGTGTCACCATGGGGAGCACCTGTTCTATTTGTTAAGAAGAAAGATAGATCAATGAGACTCTGCATTGATTATCGAGAACTTAACAAGATCACTATCAAGAACAAATATCCTCTCTCGCGCATTAATGACCTATATGACCAACTACGCGGAGCTCAATACTTTTCCAAGATTGATCTTCATTCAGGGTATCATCAATTAAGGGTCAAAAGGGAGGATATACCAAAGACGGATTTCCGTACAAGGTATGGACACTATGAATTTATAGTGATGCCATTTGGTCTTACTAATGCCCCTTCTATCTTTATGGTTCTGATGAATAGAGTCTTTAGAGACTATCTTGATCAGTTTGCGGTAGTCTTTATAGATGATATTCTTGTCTATTCAAAGAGCAAGGAAGAACATGAAGATCACTTGAGAATTATATTGAAGACCCCGAGAAAGGAGAATCTTTATGCCAAATTTACCAAGTGTGAATTTTGGCTTCAAGAAGTTTCATTTTTGGGTCACATAATCTCAAAATAAGGGATATCTGTGGATCCAGCAAAAACAGAGGTTATCGAAAGATGGTCGAGACCAACAATAGTAACTGAGATCCGAATTTTTCTTGGTTTGGATGGATATTATCGACGTTTTGTAAAAGATTTTTCACGATTATCTAATCCACTCACCAAGTTGACTCGGAAAGGAGTTAAGTTTGTTTGGACGGAGGAAAGTGAAGAGAATTTCAAGGAGTTGAAAAGATGGTTATCCAGTGCACCTGTTCTCACACTGCCTTGTAGTGGAGAAAGGATTGTGATCTACAGTGATGCATCCAAGAAGGGATTGGGGTGTCTTCTTATGCAAAATGATATGGTGATAGCTTATGCCTCATGACAATTGAAAATACATGAGCAAAATTACCCAACTCATTATTTGGAGTTAGCTGCAGTAATCTTTGCATTGATGATTTGGAGGCATTAACTTTATGGAGAAAGGTGTGACATTTATAATGATCAAAAAAGTTTAAAGAATATTTTCACACAAAAGGAGCTGAATATGCGCCAAAGAAGATGATTAGAGCTGATTAAGGATGACAAATGCTCAATCCATTACCACCCTGGGAAAGAAAACAAGGTGGCAGATGCATTAAGTCGACAAGACCATGCCAGTTTATCCATGATGAGTATCACAAAAGATCCAATATTTATGGATTTACAAACGATGGATCTTGGAATTATAATGAAAGGGGTAAAATCGTATCTTTCTCAAATGAATGTTCAACCATCTATACATTTGAAGATTAAAGAGGCACAGAAAGAAGATGTCGAGTTACAAAAGAAGGTAAGAAATGTTCCTAAATTCAACCTTGATTGTGATGGGATAATAAAGTTAAGGAATCGGGTTTGTGTTCCTCCCATCCCCAAATTAAAGAAGGAGATTCTGGATGAGGCTTATAGTTCTTCATTCTCTATTCATCCTGGATGCACGAAGATGTATAGGGACCTAAAAGAGTACTTATGGTGGAATGGCCTGAAAAGAGATGTTGCTGAATATGTCTCTCGATGCTTGGTTTGTCATCAAGTTAAAGCTGAGAGACAAAAGTATAAGGGGAAGTTACAACAATTACCCATACCCGAATGGAAATGGGAAAACATCACTATGGACTTTGTCACCGGACTTCCTAAAACATCCAAAGGAAATAATGCTATCTAGGTCATAGTTGATCGTCTTACAAAGTCTTCACACTTCCTTGCTATTAGAGAAGATTTATCTCTGGATCATCTTGCCAGGATATATGTAAAGGAAGTGTTAAGTTTTCAGGGAGTACCACTTTCTATTATATCTGACCAGGATCCGAGGATTACCTTAAAGTTCTAGCGAAGTCTTCAGCATGCTCTGGATACAGAGTTGAGTTTCAGAACTGCTTACCATCCTCAGACAGACGGTCAGTCTGAGAGAAAATTTCAAACTATAGAAGATATGTTGAGATCTTTTTCTATAGATTTCAAAGGTGGTTGGGATCAGCACCTAACTTTGGTGGAATTTTCTTATAATATCTAATTTCACTCTAGTATTCATATGGCTCCTTATGAAGCTCTCTATAGAAAGAAATGCAGGACTCCAACTTGCTGGGATGAAGTTGGGGAATGAAAGCCATTAGGACCTGATCTCGTTGATGAAATGGCAGAAAATGTCAGATCTATTCAACAACACATAAGAGCAGCTCAGAGTCGACAGAAAAGTTATGCCGACAACCGAAGAAAAGACCTACAGTTTGAAGTGGGTGATAAAGTGTTCTTATGAATATCTCCCTGGAAGAGGGTCATGAGATTTGGAAAGAAAGGGAAGTTGAGCCCTAGATATATATGTCCTTTCGAAATACTAGATCGTGTTGGGAAGGTAGCTTACCGATTGGCGCTTCCACCGAATCTCTCTCAAGTTCACGATGTGTTCCATGTATCTCTCCTGAGAAAGTACATACCTGATCCTTCACATGTACTCAGCTCAGAAGTTGTATCGCTGGAGCAAGATCTTTCTTATGAAGAACAGCTGATAGAGATTCTGGACCATAGCGAAAAAGTCCTACGAAACAAGACCACTCGATTGGTGAAAGTTTTATGGAGGAACCACCAATTAGAAGAAGCTACATGGGAGCTTGAGGATATGATGAGGGAGAGGTATCCTCATCTGTTTGTTACAAAGTGACGAATTTTGAGGGTGAAATTAATTTTATGGGGGGTAGAATGTAACACCCAAGACTTTTATGAGAAATAATTTTGTTTTTATAAATCATAAAAGGAATCATTCACTACACACAACACTAGCTTGGCTTGATTTACACGCAATCGCAACCTTCCTCGATTGCTTGCGTCGTACGCAATACCGAGTTTCACTAAACAATGATATGCTATTAAAATATTATTAAAACTAGTCGTTATGAATAGTAATAACCACTTTTTGAAATTTTATAAATTTTATTTTTCAAAATGGACTTCATTTTTGGATTCCGAATATCGAAATTAGCCTAGAGTGAAATTTTGGTATTTTTCTGAAAACATTCAATTTTTTATGAATAGTGAAACCACTAAGTGGTAGTTAAAAAACTGAATTTTTCATAAAACATAATTTTACCGCTTCTGTGAGTGGAATTTCAAAAATCCCAGAGACACGGTTGATGTCAGTAAGTAAAATGTGGTTCAATGAGATGAAAATAATTTTTGGTGAATAGTAGTTTTTTACTTTTATTTACCACGATTAAAAGTAAATAGGGCAATTAAGGGTAAAAATGATATTATTATTACCCTAACACATGTCATAATTCTATTGGATAAGTGTAATTCGACAAAAAACAAACCTAGGAATAAAATATGACCATTTAGGCCCACTTGGATTAGATTAGGACATTTATTATTAATTTATTTAAAGAAGAGTTAAAATAGTTAAAATCAATGTTTAATAAGTAAATAAATTTTAATATAAGGTTATACATAAGATAAATTCTACTATAAATATTAATTAGAAAGCTAAAAATATTTCCTAAATAATGGTATTATATTTTTAATTTTTAGACATTAAATAATATAATTTATTTATGACACAATGATGATGCAGTAATTATCTTATTATTGAAATATTGACATAATTGATTTTATAAATACCAAAATAAATGTTATTTGAGACTTTTTATGAATTACACTAATTTTATAGGTTAATATGACATGTTAGTATTGATTTAATTAAGTCTGTTTGAACTAATCATTCTGTTATGATTTTCACAAAAATAAATTACTAAATAGTGTCAAAATTGACATAAAATATTTTTTAAAACAAATATTATATTATTAATTGTTATTTTATTCCTAAAAATATAAGGTTGGGCCAAATGACTTAGATACGGTTATATATATTAATAATAAACAACTTGGGGTTCGATTGGCTTCCTATAGTAAGTTTATTAACCTTATGGTATAAGAACACAAGAAGACACGGTAAGAGTAAAATTATTTAACTTAATGTTAATCTAAATGATAAGGTTAAAATAGGAACATAAACTTGTCTAAATTCTATTGGATGAGATGATTTCGAACCATTCCTACCTTATATTTGAAATAAATCAATTTGGAGCTATTTAAAACCGAACTTGACTTTATAATAAAATAATTGTTTTAGTTTTTCCAAAGGAGCCCCTCTCCTCCCTTATAAAAGGGCACCTCCTCCCCCTATTCCTCACACCACTTTGAGCCTTCAAGCTCGTCCAACCCCTTCCACTTTCTCCTCTCCACTTCCCTAGAGACATCCTATAGGTCCTTTTATTCTTCAAAGACCAATTTTAGTGCCCTAAAAGGAGGTCTCAAAGAAGCACTTCAAAGAAGAGGTAATGTCCGTTACCGATTCATTCATCTTTATTTATTCTTCCACTTCTTCATCTTTAGTTGTTTAATTATGAAGTAATAAAATCAGTATCACTCATATACTGATATGTTATTATAAGTATGAAACAACCCTATTTCACCATCTATCCATCCTATGGAAAATGAAATCACCGCGCGTGCGTACGTACGGAATACCGTCTCCACACCGTGGTGTAATCTATTTTCCACCACCACCATACTTGGATGGGTATAATGGTGTAAATAATGAATATATATGATTATTGTAAAGTGATATTGATTCTTAAATAGTATACATATACTCCAATACAATTCAATGATCATGGGATTGATATCATCGCTCGTGCGTACGTACGGAATACCGTCTCCACGATGTGATGCGACTCATTCTAAATGATCTTCATTGCATAATGATTATATAAATGAATTGAATGAATGAATATGATATATATTACACTAATAACATTCTGGAAATTATGTATCTATAACCTAAAGATAAGAATAAGAATTTATTCGACAAAACACGCATAAGAACCAAAAGTAACAAACACCCGAATAACAAGTTGTAATGAAATATTACTAATAAGAAGAAAAGAATATGACCATATGTGATATCATAAAAATTATTATGATTCTGGAATAAGTAAATAACATTATTTAAATCATTATACAAGAGGTTCAGACACCTACAAAGCATATCAGACCTAAGGTAAGGGAAATATCACAATCTCATTTTTATCTGAGATTGTTTATACTTCGGTATTTACTAGGGTGTATTTTATCATCCACATCCATGTTTCCTAAATATGTAATATTTTTTCCATCCACCTACAATTTTTTAAATCCAATTTTACCCTTCGGTGAGTTTTTAGTAAAAGATATGAAAGGAATCTTTTGTCGTTTTTCGTACGAGGTACTTTTTGACTTTTCCGACGAAAGTACGAGAAGAATGTTTTTTTAACTTATACTGCATGAATGGATTTTTAAAACAACATTTCAAAGAATCTTCCTTTACAAGTTTTCAAGTTTATTTTTAATCAACTTCTTTTAGTTTAAAATTGTATGACATGTTAAGAAAGGAAATTTTTTTAAGTAGAAAGGATATTTTCCTCAAGAATGGAGTTCAAGTGTTTTATCAAAATTATTTTCCATCTAAGATAATAAAGGGTTCTATTTTTATCCCTATTATTACATTTATTTTATTATGTTGTGATGGAATTATTTTTATGAATTCCTTTATCTTATATGAATTGTTTTATGATGTCACGATGTTTAAGATTCCCATTTTTATTACATGGGTTATGCTATGATGTATGGTTTATGATTTTGTGGCACACATAATAATGGTATCATTATGAGATGGGTGGGACCTATATCTCCCTCCAATGCATTGGGTAAAGATTTTATATCTCATGAGATAGACATGGATGGAACGGCAGGTTAAACCGGTTCAGTGAAACAGGACTGAAACGAGGAGTGAACTCGGTTCAGAAATGGACTTTGTCCACTAAGATAGTCTTGGAAATGAGTCTTGACTAATAAGAAATGATTCTCTATGATTATGTGTGTATGCCACAAAGTTTCATGTTTTATGTTATGATTATTGGGATTACATTTCACTACTATGATTTATCCGATGTTATGAAATTATGATTTCTTTTGCAGGTTAAGATTTCCAAAAGTTATGTTCTTGTGTATATGATGTGATTGATATTTCTTTTGTTTACCCTTAATGAGAATTTGAGCTCACCCTTTTGTATGTTTTCTTTCCCCAGGTCAGGAAAAAGGTTATTAAGTAAGATATGTCAAAAGGGACTATAAATATGATGAAATAAATGGGATATAGTGTAGACGCTTTATGAACCAGTTTTTTATGTTTCCCAGTTTCTAAAGACACTATACCTATACGGTCCTTTCCTAGTTTTGTTATATGTTGTAATAAGTGTGCTTCAATTCTGAAGTAATAACAATGTATGTAAAGTATGGGTCGCTACATGGTTCTCTATCAAAATGCGGTTAATCAACCTTTTAAATAATATTAGAATATTCATGCTTAAAATTGGATTCATTTTCATTTTATGCCTCTAAAATTTATTACATAAAAGTAAAAATATTTGACAAACATATATAATCATTTTGTAGTTATTTCTGTTCATTGCTGCCATTACAGTGGCTAGGAATTAACTACCATTTAAAATAATATTATTTTATTATTAGAGTGCAACATGAGATTTCAAAGAAACTCGTTGTTGCGTATTAGGTACACCATCGAGCATAGAGTTCCCTTTAAAGTAGTATTAATACATTATTCACAAATATGGATAAATATGAAAATGTCATATACTTTATTTACCTGGGGTGTTACATCCTTCCTCTCTTTTTGGAATTGTGTCCTCGCAATTTTAAAATTGGGCTTGGAAACTTCATTGAAAATCCCACATCAGAACAAGGGTCGGTAAAACTATCACATTAATATAAAGAAAGAGAAATACAAAGGTCATCCGAGTTAACCCATATTAGGATTCCATGTAGAAAAACATGGACATAGAGGAGAAAACAAAGGGTCATGTTCTGATGGAGAGTGGTAGAAAACATGTTTAGGATAAAGTTAACAAAAAGAAAATCACAAACATGTGATGGGTTAAACGGTATTTGGTTCCCGAGTAAGAAAAATTATTAGACAACATTG
This sequence comes from Viscum album, assembly GCA_963277665.1. Lineage (NCBI taxonomy): Eukaryota > Viridiplantae > Streptophyta > Magnoliopsida > Santalales > Viscaceae > Viscum > Viscum album. Next base: position 876,739,176 of record OY728148.1, on the reverse strand, counting down.
TTTTTTTATGTGACTTTTCATTGAGGAATTTATTTATGAGCTTAACTAAAACATAAGGAAACATACTTACTTGTCATGTTGACTTTAATCTTTTACTATATTTCTTACACGAACTCATATTTTCTCCAAAAGATGAGTATTTAGGATGAATTGTTCACATTAATAGAGCTATAATCAACTTCTAGAGAATCACCTAATCTACAAAAGAGAACTATATACTTCCCATGTCTTTCGACCTTAACCAAAACTAAAACCAAAAAGGTTAGTATGAGATCAGATAATACCCAAAAAGGATAAAAAAAATCTATTCGTAATCTCCAAAATTTTTCAAACATTACCCAAAGTTCAACAAAGACTATTCAATAAACATCTATCCATAAAATTCTTCAATGTAATCAAAACTAAGACTGAAACCCAAATCTCTAAAGGATTTAATCACATAGTCTTCCAAGATAAAACTTAACATTTATCTCCAAATAACATTAGTTACTCTTAAAGTCTCATGATAAAAAGTAATTAACCTAATCACATATCCTCCATGATAGGTTAATAATTTCCATAGATAACCCAAAATAAAATTATTCTAGATTCACAAGATCATCTAACTAAAAAGAATTAGTCAAACTAACCAGGGACTACATGTAGTCCAGCGGTAGGCAACAAATACCAGTCGAACTTTGGTTGTGGGTTTGATTCCCGTAGCTTCGTCAGATGCGACAGGTTATCACACGGTCTACATGTTGTCCTTTTTCCAAAACTACATAACTCTTATAACATTCCCCAAAAAGAAATAAAATATTCAAAAATAACCATAACATAATTTAACCTCATGTTTATATCATGTCGTTCATATTCCATCATAACTTATAGTAACCCATAATTACCTCAAAAGTAAGGATCATATAAACCCTAATGGTTACCCGAACTTCCATGTCGAGTTGGTTCTCTCGTACATGATGCATTATAGAACTCACCAAGGTTCAAGTGGTTGATCATGACTCCTGATATTTGGTTTAGAATAACCACGAGATTTCTCATTGAATCCTCCATTTCATCTAGTCTCTTAATCAGAGAACCACCACAGTTTCCTTCAAACCCATTGTCACTTTGGTTCTTGCTAGATCTATCCATTTACTAAAACCAGAAATGTCAGTGTGAGTATATAAACAAAATCATTATGTACTAATGATGAATATAAACACTAATATATACTTACTCATTCACTTTATCTAAAAACAATGACTCTTTTTGAAATCCTAGCTGTTATGGTAATGTCACTTATGCTTAAAGAATACCCTAACCTCTAAAGATATCTAAACCGACCTTTGATACCAACTATAAGGACCCAGCCTTAAACATTACTTATTATTGAATTAAATGAATAAATCACATTGGGGATCTTTTCAGGTTTAGAGTTTTAGATAATTAGGACAAAACTATTACATCTCAAAGATTACAAAGTAGACACATCAACTCAGCTTCCATTTTTTTTCACAAAATAAAAACTCTTGAACAAAAGATTCATGTCTATTTCCTTGTTTTAGATAGCCTGACATTTCCTTGATCCCATCCTTGATCCTATTCAACTTTATGTCCTTTGAAAAACATTTTAAAGAAACTTTGGATGAGCATAAAAATGTCAGTAAGGGTTATAACAATACAGAAATAAAACATTAGTCCATGTATACATAAGAATCAATGAAATCATACTTTACTCATAAAACATAAGCAATTTAACATACCTCATGAAATCATAGGATTTACGAATAACTCATAGAAATCATAAGATATAAAGGTAACTTGAGGCATTCATAACATTCTTACATAGGGAGTAACCCTCATGGTTACGTTTGGAATACCCATCATAGTATATTCCCTAAATCTCTTCGGAGAAACCTTAACGTTTAACCTCTTCGTGTTACCCAATGCATTGGAGAGCTATATCGGGCTCACCGGCCCTTAGTTTATCATGGAACCACCCGTCTTCATAAACAATTCCCGAGAACCATAACATAATCATAGCACATAACTTAATCATAAAGGAAAGATAGCATTCCCATATTTCAATAACAATATAACATTTTAAGATATTGAAATAATGAATCCATTCTAAAAACCATTTTCAAAACCATTTAAAACATTTAATAAAATGATTTTTGAATCAAAGATTCCCATACCACTTTGAAGCATCTAACATTTTAAACCAATAATATCCATATAAATAAATCATTAAAACCATTATGAAAAGCTGGATATTAATGAGAAACATTTATAAGAATAAATCATTAAAACATTTAAAACGATATTTTAGTTAAAGGGTTTTTAAGACAATGAGAGACACTTGAATACAATAATTGAGGAATAAAATTTAATCGGAACTTTATAATATAATTAGAATAAAGGGATTCATGATATAATATGCCAAAGGACAGTATATACACCATATAAGAGTGAATTGGTGCATAACAACAATGAAGTCTCAATAGAAATGTAAAATGAGATGAAATCCCTTATAAAGAAGGTATCCTTAAAATTAAGGACAAATCAATATCATAATTATGTGTGACAGAGATAAATATACCCAATATAAGTGTATATTCAGTGTAAAACAATCAAAGTTCATTCACACATATTCAAAGGATGACATATTCAATAACTATATATTGAACCCAAAGAAATCGAAATTGGGTTAAGAAGTTCTGTTGGTAAAATTCAACAGCCTAACGGGGTCACTTTAAAATTCATAAAATTAGTTGATGAGAGAGAAAATGGTATCTCATAACCTGGACATTAAATTTACATCAATAAGGATATAGAATAACAAATCCCAAAATAAAAAGATGTAAGTTAAAAGGCATAACAAAATAATTCTTTCAAAAAGAAAAGTGTGAAAGTTTCCCTTACCGATTTGGGTATCTTCCGAAACGTTCACCCCAGGAAAGGACTGTACAACATTGGTGTAAATACCCATAAAAAAGTATATTACACAACGAGTAGAATAATGGGAAGTACATACACCACTCAAAATAAATAGTGGCAAATGTAGTAGAAATCTCCAGGGAATAAAAGTGAGATGAAAATCCCTTACGAAAACTCGGCAACCTAACAACGCCACTTAAGACTTCCGAAAAAATGGATTGATGAAAAAAAATATGGTCTCTCATAATATGAACATAGATAATACTGTAAGAGGAATATAAAATAACATCCCCCAACATAATAAAAAGGAGCTTAAATTAAGTTATATAAAGAGTACTTAAAAAGAAAGAGAGAGGCAGGATCCCTTACCTCAAGTTTGACTTGTCTTGTTCGTTTCTTTATATTCCTGAATAATAAACTTTGGTCAATTTATAATTTCTTAAGGTACTCCTTTATAGATTATTATTAATTTCATATAACATATTATAATGTTATAATAATTGGTTAATAATGTGAGTTCATATCAGACGTTTTTGTCGATGTTTGGTACATTAGTCAAAAATGAAATTGTTTGAAAATGATTGTCCACATAGTTATATGTAAATCATCTACAGAATAGTATTAACGATTTAAATATCATATATATCCAGTATGTATTAATTTTATACTATTCCATAACATTTGGAGATAAAAAGAAATGAAATGCACCGTTCATGGAGATGGTAGGCCGTACATACACATGAACATTACTTTCATTTCTTTGACATATTAATGGAATTAAAAATAATTTAGATATGTATATATATATTATAATTATAGTATAATATATATGTTTTATGGGTCACATAAGTTCCTTAATTTAATTCTTTATACATTCCATGTATTGCATGAACGAGTCATATCACTTGAGGGGGCGGTAGTCTACACTTCCTCGTATGAAACTATCGCATTTGGACAACATGAAAAAAATAAAGGTATGTTTTAAATATAAAATACAGAAGCTTATGGAAAATATAAAATCATATATATCATATATAAAATACAGTGACATCATAATGGCCACCATGAAAGGTGTTAAGAGAATATTGAACAATCATCGTTTTGTGAGGTAGTAATTCACCATCCACAGAAACAGTATGTTCTTTAACCATTAGATGGAGGTGTGTGTAAGTGTATCTCGAATAATTCACATAAAAACATCCTAGTATGTTGAAGATACTGGTTTTGTTACAAAAGAAAGGAATAAAAATATTTTAGGGGTTTAGAGAATCAAAATAAAACAAAAGAACACAAGTGAAGACATTACCTTTAAATCGGGTAACTCCTCTTGGTTTGAACAAAAAGGGTTTCTTGAAGAGAATTCTGCCAAATTTAAGGCTTCAATGATGAATAGAGGGATGTGGAGTGAAGAAATGGGTAGGGGTTGGCCGAGCCAAAGGCTTGAGAGGTGTGTGTATGGTGGTAGAGGTGGGGGCCTTTTATAAGAGAAGAGGAGGGGCACTCTTGGAAAGTTATAAAATATTAATTTATTATAAAATGATTTCCAGATTTTAAAGGTCACAAAAGGATATATTTCGAGGATAAGGTGATAACGTTTTGAAATCCACACATCCAATATGTTTTTGACCAGTGTAAGACGTAGATTTCACCCTATCTTATCATTTTATTTAAATCGTTCATTTATGAGGTAATCACTACATCATCACAGTGTCATAAATAAAATAATTTATTTAAAGTCTAAAAATTATAAAAAAATATCATGATGTAGGAAATATTCTTACCTTTCTAATGAATATTTATAGTCAAAACTATGACTTGTATAACCCCATGTAAAAAATTGTTTTGGTAAAACAATACATGTTTGTGACATTTTAATTTTAACTTTAAATAAAAAGTTATTAATGTCAGTTTCCAACCAAAGTGGCTCCATGGGGTCCCTGTAGAGACCCAAAGATTGACGTACATGGACATTACATTAATTTTGCGGAATAATTAATACATAAAAAACACACAAGGATCGTAATAGTTTAGTGTCTTTGATAACCCGAAATATAAACAACTAATCATATTGAAAGATCTTCAACATCTCCCATAACGATCTTCCCCTTTTTGTTTCCTTACCTAAAACCTTTCTCTATTTCCTAGGGAAAATAAAACATAAAAAGGTTGAGCACAAATGCTCAGTAAGGGAAACCATAGAGAACATAAAACAATCCATAAACATTTGAAAGAAAAAAGTTGAACATGAAAACTAAACATTTAAACCATGAGCAAAGACATAAATCTTGGAAGTACGTAAGGCATATATCATAAAGGAACATCAATCCCGATAAAATAGCATGGGAATAAAACATGTAATTGTGGAAACCATTAAGCACATGTTATGATTTCCATAGTAGACAAGGCATTGCTGCCAAGACCATCTTAGTGGACAAAGTCCCTTTCAGAATCGAGTTCACTCCTCGTTCTAGTCCGGTATTACTGAACCGGTTTAACCTGCCGTTCCATCCATGTCTATATCATGAGAGATAAATCTTTATCCAATGCATTTGAGGGAGATATAGGTCCCATCCATCTCATAATGAAATCATTCTTACTTGTTCCGCAAAATAAACATACATCATTTATAATAACCCAACAAATAAAATGGGTTTCATAAACATGATCCCATCATCACATAATCCATATAAAAGAAATGGATATCATTTCATAATCAGAAAAGTGAAACCATTTAAATCATATAGACATTATACATGAAACATACACATATGAAATAATGTCATCTTATATGGAAAATGGTTTTGATAAAACACTTGAAATGAATTCTTGAGGAAAATATCCTTTCTTATTCAAAATCATCTTATTTTCACAAAATGTCATGAAATTATAAAAGAATAGGATTTTTTTGAAAATATTCATGAAATATTTTGGAGGAAGATTCATGTAAATAAGGCTTTATAATACCGTAAAAATCCGTTCACACCGTATAAGTTAAAAATAACAATCTCATCGTACTTTTGTCGGAAAAGTCAAAAAAGTACCTCGCAATGTAAATAAAAGAAAGATTCCTTACATACCATGTATTAAAAGTAAAAAATTAGTAAAAATTTATTTAAACATACATAAAAATACTTTTATAAAACATGGACATGATAGAAATAGCCCCAGTAAATACTTGCGAATAAGCAATCTCGGATAAAAATGAGATTTGCAAAATTATCCCTTACCTTAGGTCCGATTTTCTTCGTATGTGTTCGAACCTCCTGTATAATTATTTAAATAATGTTATTGACTTATTAAAGAATCTTATTCATTATTATCATATCATATATGGTTCACTTATGACTTTATATTACTCGTTCTTTTGTAAATTCCATGTTAAAGAGCATTGTGGAAAAAATCGTTTCATTTGTCGTCCGTGTTTTGACATGTAATTATTCATATGATTACTTAGATCATGATTACTTAATTACAGAATATAAAACATGATTTATAAATAATATATATTCATAATATACATATATATATAATAGATCGATAAATGGAAAGAAATACACCGTTCATGGAGACGGTAGGTCGTGCGTATGCATGAACGTTGTTTTCGTTTCCTCATTGAATTGAATGGAATTATTTGGATGACATACATATATATATAAATAAATCCAGTATCATTATTATGTCATATATTTCATGATTACTTATTATATATACTTTATAATCATTTATGAATGGTTAATCATTGAGAATGAATCTAATCGTGTCGTGGAGACGGTATTCCGCACGTACACACGAGCGATGATATCATTCCCATGATCGTGGAATTTTATTGGAGTGTATGTATAATATTACAGAATCAATATCACATTACAATAATCATATATAGTTATTATTTACACCATTATACCCATCCAAGTAAGGTGGTGGTGGAAAATAGATTACACCATGGCATGGAGACGGTATTCCGTACGTACGCACGCGCGATGATTTTGTTTTCCGTCGGATGGATAGATGGTGAAATAGGGTTGTTTCATACTTTTATTGAAATATCAGTATATGAGTGATACTGATGTTATTACTTCATAATTAAACAACCTAATATGAAGAAGTTGAAGAAGAAATAAAGTTGAAAGAATCGGTAACGGACATTACCTCTTCTTTGAAGCGTCTCTTTGAGACCTCCTCTTAGGGCACTGATATTGGTCTTTGAAGAAGACTTGAAACTCTAGGATGTTTATAGGGAAGTGGAGAAGAGAATTTGGCAGGGTTTGGCCGAGCTTTAAGGCTCAATGTGGTGTGTGGAAGAGAGGGAGGATGTGCCCTTTTATGAAGGAGGAGAGGGGCACCTTTGGAAATATAAGAAATATTAGTTTATATTAAATCCCAACCCCACATAAAAACTTCAAAAATTACTCATATCCAAATATTAGAAGATATAGGGTTGTAATATAATCAACCAATAAAATTTAGACATGTTAGGAATTTATTTTAAACATTATCAACTTGATTTATCCTTATTTAATCAATTTAATTTTATTTGTGGTAATAACATTCTAAATTTTAAATTATAAAAAATTATTACTTAATTGTTTTGAATTGTCCATAATTGGATACTTTATAACATTTTAGACCATATAGATTTAAATTTATAATTTTTAAATATTTTTGTGATTTTTAAACAATTTTATAATATGTTATTTTTATAAAATAACAATAGTGTCAATTTTGACACTATTCATTTAATTGAATTTAAATAAAATATATACAGAATATATGTTCAAAATAAAAGCTTTAATAGATTTATGAAAGGTCATATGTATCTCGAAAATTAGTGGAGCACATTAAATAGTTCATATAATATTTATTTTATTATTTTTAAAACCATTTATTTTGTTTATCTCTTAATAAAATAATTTTACAACATTTTTGTATAATTATTTAATATACTTATTTTTTGCATAAAAAATTAAAACTAAAATCCTATAATGAAGATAAATCTATTAAATTTCACAATAATACTTTTAATCGAATTTATCATCTTAAAATCACAACATTTAAATTGTTATATTTATTAAATTATGAAGGTGACAACTTTGGCATCATTTAAAATAAAATAATATAAGTGTCATAATCACTTTTATAAGACTCCAAACGGTTTTATATTAGGTAATTGGATGCTTATGGTGTACATATACACTACCAATAAGTTTTGGTCAGGTTTTTGGGTCTTTTAATGGGTATTATTATTTCAATAAAAACTATATTACTGATTTTTCACTTAATAAATAATTTCTCCATCATTAATGTATCACCATTAATGATAATTATTTAATCCCTAAAAATTATAAATAAATTATCATGATGTATATGAGTTTATTAGCTTTCTGTATACTATTCATGTTCGAAGATTTATGTTGTTTTTCACTAAATTAAAATTATTATAGTTATAAGATTTAAGAGAGTGACATGTTGTCACTTTCTTTGGTTTTAATAATAATTAAATTATTTTCATGGTCAAAAGTCTATAAAATGAATCTAATCAGACCCTTAGGTGATATGGGTATACTTTTAGCCATCCAATAGAATTTTGTCATGTGTTAGGGTAATTTATAATATTATATTTACCCTTAATTACCTTATTTACCTTTAACTATGGTAAATAAAATTTACCGTAGTTACTATTCATAATTCTCAAAAATAAAAAGTATCCTATTAACATAATTTGGACCCACTGATTCCAAATATGGAATACTTTTTTTTTCAAATTCAGTACACAAAAGTTGCAGAAATTAAATTAAAATTAATCACGTTGTCGAATGAAAAAGAGTTTTTGTTTAAAACATTGTAAAAGATTGAATTGATTTACCCTATGAATTCAATGTAAAATCAATGCTAATGACATAAATTATATTAAATGGTAAAAATCTATTTTATTTATACTTTAAAACCATTCAATATTATAATTTAACCATATAAATTATTACGATAAAAAAAGTTGTTTTAAATTAAAATATAGCGTGTTTTTACTATTCATCAAAATATGAAAGTTACCAGAATAATAAGAAAAATTTATCCAAAGTAAATTTTTATTTCTTGATTCCAAAAAAGAATTTTATTTTGTCAAATTGAACTTATAAACATGTCAAAAACTAGATTTAAAGTGGGTGCGCCATCAAAATGCGGCAAAACTGCATTTTTTGAAAAATACTTATTTTACCCGAAATATTTATTTTGTTCTTGTACCATGTTATAGAAAATGTGTAAGATGTATAATAATGTTATAAAATTAAAAATTTAGTTAATACTATTCATAACGGCTAGTTCATAATAATATTATAATAATATATCGTTGTTTAGTAAAACTCGTTATTGCGTACAACACACGCTATCGAGGAAGGTCGTGATTGCGTGTAATGCAAGACAAGTCAGGGTTGCATGTTGTGAAAGAATCCTCCGTTGTTTCGTATAACAAAATCCAACCATATTTCATTTATACATCGAATATATATATATATATATATATATATATATACTCAATGTTGCGTAGAATAACTATTATAAAAATTGTGTGTAACACGATCCAAGAATAGTGTTGCGTATACTGAAAGCTAATACGGTGTTGTGTATAGCGCAAGGTAATCTTGGTGTAGCATACAACACAAGACATTAATGAAATTAAAAGAATATTTTTCATAAAATCTTGGGGTGTTACTTTCTACCCCCATTAAAATGAATTTCTCCCTCAAAATTCATCGGGGTTATAAATGGGTTACTACTCGAAAGTTTGTTTAATAGAAACCCACATCGTAAAAAGGAATACCAAAACATGGCTTTAAAAACTAATGTATGAAATGTAACGGTTACCAAAATTAACTCATCACTGGGTTTCCACATAGGAGAACATATGTGAAAATATGGATGTGGAAGAAAAATCTAACCATGAAGTTCTGATGGAGAGTGGTAGAGAACATGGCTATGAAAAATCCAACAATCACAAAGCTATAGATTTGTGATGATCTAAGGTACCACCTAATTCATCGGATATAAGGGAACTAGGACAACATTTTTGGTTTTCAAGATCATTTCCCTAAAGTTGATGAATTAAAATAAATACTTACATGATTTTGGTACAATCTCACTGTTGTTCGTGAATTGAACAATTTCCACTTCATCCCTTAAAGAAATGAAGTTGAATTTGTTATTCGTGATGTGTTAGTAGATCACGTGATAGAATGATGGGTCATTCCATCTCTTTCAAACAAAAGGTTAGCAAAAGTTATAAGTCCATCTTATGGTTAGATTAATCGTATATGGTTCAAAAAATGAACTTATACTTCATATATCATACCGATTAATAAAATAAAACTAGTTTCTACTAACCAGGGACTTCCTGTAGGCCAGTGGTAGGTGATAAAGGCCAGTTACACTTCGATTTTGGGTTCGATTCCCACAGCCTTGTACGACGCGATGGGATATCACCCGTCCTGCAGGTTGTCCTTTTTCTAAAACTATATCACTATAACATCCAATCAATAATATCGAAAAAACTTCTATCCTTAAACAATACTAACTTCTGTCCAACATAATCCATTCCAATCTTTAGGATTATCCATAATACTGCAGTCCACTCTCATAATATAGTGAAAATGATTACCATAGATTTAATACCATCGTTGATCCCCATATATCATAAGATATGTCTTGTTGGTCACATTCCAAACATTTTAAGGCCTTAATCATGTATTCTTTTGAAAAATGAATACCCATTGAACCTTAGTGAAAACATGAATGCAGTTAAAAGTTAACAATTTCCACATACCAAAATCCTCAAAATTCTATATACTCAAACCATGATATCACTTAGTCCTTATATCAATCATGAGCTCATGAATACAATCAAACATCTCATTATCTTCTTATTCCTTCATTATGCGCATATCAACTACATTAAAAAAATATCTGAATAACCTTCCATGGTTAATGGTACCATTCAACATATAATTTCAAATACTTTTAGTAAAAACAATAGTGTAACAATCCTTAGATGATTCTTTATTCCATAGTACCATTAACTATACAACATAACTCTCGATAAACATACAATCATTCCACTAACTGACTGAGCTTCAACACTTCCTTCAGCTCATATATCATTTGTAGTCTCCTCATCATCATCCACATAAATACTACCCATATGACCATGCTTATTCTCTTCATGAGATTTTCCATTAGGGCATTGGTTTGCATAATGCTCGTACATTCCACATTTAAAACATCTAATCATTGTTGATGTCGTAGCAATACCATTATCCTTGTCCATGGTGTTACTGAACCTTTTCCTTTGCACCTACTGGCTTGGTGTCCTTCTTTTCCACACCCAAAGAATCTTCCAGTTCCTTTGAAACAATCTCCCTGATGCCTCTTCCCACATGATTTACATGAGGGAAATTGAACTTTCTTTCCACTATGATCATCATGAAACTACATCTTTCTCTTATTATCTGAGTCGGGAAACTTACCAAAGTTGAGATTATTGATCATATTATGAGATTTCTGATTAGGCATAATAACGATGTTTGGACTTCCAGATCCGATTTCATTTGTTTTCTCATGAAGAAAATCATTCCATTGTCAATCATATACTCCATTATCGTGAATCTTCCTGTTTCCAGCCATTTTCTAAAACCCAAAAAGAATAGTGTGAGAGGAAAAAATCATGCTAGGGAAAATTACATAGTAAAGGGGGAGTATCCTCAATATCTAACATATTAGGTTAAATTTTATGATCCTTACCATAGTTCTATGACTATATCCTATATGTATACTTATCCTCAGGGGCATCCCTAGACATACCTTAGAAATATCTCTAGGGATCTCACTAACGTTTTCGCATCCTAGTTTCCAAAGGTTGACTAAACCTTTCCTCTGATACCAAATGTAGAGACCCAAATCTTGACGTACATGGACATTACATTACTTTTGCGGAATACTTAATACATAACAAAAAACACAAGGATCATAATAGTTTAGTGTCTTTGAAAACTCGGATTATAAACAACTAATCATGTGGAAAGATCTTCAATATCTCCCATAACGATCTTCCCCTTTTTGTTTCCTTACCTAAAACCTTTATTTATTTGCTGGGGAAAATAAAACATAAAAAGGGTGAGCTCAAATGCTCAGTAAGGGAAAACATAGAGAACATAAAACAATACATAAATTTTTGAAATCAAAAACTTGAACATGAAAACTAGACATTTAAGACTTGAGCAAAGACATAAATCTTGGAAGTACGTAAGGAATATATCATAAAGGAACATCAATCACGATAAAATATCATGGGAATAAAACATGTAATTGTGGCAACCATTAAGCACAAGACCATATTAGTGGACAAAGTCCCTTTCTGAATCGAGTTCACTCCTCGTTCCTGTCCTGTATTACTGAAACAGATTAACCTGCCATTCCAGCCATGTCTATCTCATGAGATATAAATCTTTAACCAATGCATTGGAGGGAGATATAGGTCCCACCCATCTCATAATGAAATCATTCTTACTTGTGCCACAAAATAAACATACATCATTCATAATAACCCAACAAATAAAATGGGTTTCATAAACATCATCCCATCATCACATAATCCATATAAACGAAATGGATATCATTTCATAATCATAAAAGTGAAACCATGTAAATCATAGAGACATTATACAAGAAACATACACATATGAAATAATTTCATCTTATATGGAAAATGGTTTTGATAAAACACTTGAAATGAATTCTTGAGGAAAATATCCTTTCTTATTCAAAATCATTTTGTTTTCACAAAATGTCATGAAATTTTATAAGAATAGGATTTTGTTGAAAATTGTCATGAAATATTTTGGAGGAAGATTCATGTAAATAAGGATTTATAAAACCGTAAATATCCGTTCACGTCGTATAAGTTAAAAATAACATTATCCTCGTACTTTTGTCGGAAAAGTCAAAAAAGTACCTCGTAATGTAAATAAAAGAACTATTACTTACATACCATGTATTAAAATTCAAAAATGAGTAAAAAGGGATTTAAACATACATGAAAACACTTTTATAAAAAATGGACCTGATAGAAATAGCCCCAGTAAATACTTGCAAATAAGCAATCTCGGATAAAAATGAGATTTGAAAAATTATCCCTTACCTTAGGTCCGATTTGCTTCGTAAGTGTCCAAACCTACTATATAATGAATTGAATAATATTATTTACTTATTACAGAATCATATTCATTGTTATGATATCATATATGGTTCACTTATGACTTTATATTACCTTTTCTTTTGTAAATTCTATGTTAAAGAGCGTTTTGGGAAAAATCGTTTCATTTGTCGTCCGTGTTTTGATTTGTAATTATTCATATGATTACTTAGATCATGATTACATAATTACATAATATAAAACATGATTTATATATAATATATATTCAGAATATACATATATATAATAGATCGATAAATGGAAAGAAATACACCGTTCATGGAGACGGTAGGCCGTACGTATGCATGAACGTTGTTTTCGTTTCCTCATTGAGTTGAATGGAATTAATTGGATGACATACATATATATATACATAATTAATGTATCATTATTATGTCATATATTTCATGATTACTTATTATATATACTTTATAATCATTTATGAATGGTTAATCATTGAGAAAGAATCTAATCGCGTCGTGGAGATGGTATTCCGTACGTACGCACGAGCGATGATATCGTTCCCATGATCGTGGAATTTTATTGGAGTGTATGTATAATATTACAGAATCAATATCACATTACAACAATCATATATAGTTATTATTTACACCATTATACCCATACAAGTATGGTGGTGGTGGAAAATAGATTACACCACGGCGTGGAGATGGTATTCCGTACGTACGCACGCGCGGTGATTTTGTATTCCGTAGGATGGATAGATGGTGAAATAGGGTTGTTTCATACTTATAATAACATATCAGTATTTGAGTGATACTGATGTTATTACTTAATAATTAAACAACCTAATAAGAATAAGTGGAAGAAGAAATAAAGTTGAAAGAATCGGTAACGGACATTACCTCTTCTTTGAAGCTCCTCTTTGAGACCTCCTCTTAGGGCACTAAAATTGGTCTTTTGGGAAGACCAGAACCTCTAGGATGTTTCTAGGAAGGTGGAGAAGAGAATTAGGCAGGGGTTGGCCGATCTTGAAGGCTCAATGTGGTGTTAGGAAGAGAGGGAGGATGTTCCCTTTTATAAGGGAGGAGAGGGGCACCTTTGGAAATATAAGAAATATTAGTTTATATTAAATCCCAACCCCACATAAAAACATCCAAAATTACTCATATGAAAATATTATATTATATAGGTTTGTAATATCATCAACCAATAAAATTTAGACATGTTAGGAATTTATTTTAAACATTATCAACTTGATTTATCCTTATTTAATCAATTTAATTTTATTTCTGGTAATAATATTCTAAATTTTAAATTATAAAACATAATTACTTAATTGTTCTGAATTTTCCATAATTGGATACTTTATATAATTTTAGACCATATAAATTTAAATTTATAATTTTTAAATATTTTTGTGATTTTTAAACAATTTTATAATATGTTATTTTTATAAAATAACAATAGTGTCAATTTTGACACTATTCATTTAATTGAATTTAAATAAAATATATACAGAAGATATGTTCGAAATAAAAGATTTAATAGATTTATTAAAGGTCATATGTATCTCTAAAATTAGTGGAGCACATTGAATAGTTCATATTATATTTATTTTATTATTTTTAAAACCATTTATTTGGTTTATCTCTTAATAAAATAATTACTACAACATATTTGTATAATTATTTAATATACGTACTTGTTGCATAAAAAATTAAAAATAAATTCCTATTATGAAGATAAATATTTTAACTTTCACAATTATACTTTTACTCGAATTTATCATCTTAAAATCACAATATTTAAATTGTTATATTTATTAAATTATGAAGGTGACAACTTTGGCATCATTTGAAATAAAATAATATAAGTGTCATAATCACTTTTATAAGACTCCAAATGGTTGTTTATTAGGTCATTGGATGATTAAGGTGTATATATACACTACCAATAAGTTTTGGTCAGTTTTGTGGACTTTTTAATGGGTATTATTATTTCAATAAAAACTATATTACATATTTTTCACTTAATAAATAATTTCTCCATCATTAATGTATCACCATTAATGATAATTATTTAATCCATAAAAATTCTAAATAAATTATAATGATTTAGATAATGTTATTAGATTTCTGGATACTATTCATTTTCGAAGTTTTATGATGTTTATCACTAAATTAAAATTATTATACTTATAAGATTTAAGAGAGTGACATGTTGTCACTTTCTTTGGTTTTAATAATAATTAAATTATTTTCATGGTCAAAAGTCCATAAAATGAATCTAATCTGACACTTAGGTGATATGGGTATACATTTAGCCATACAATAGAATTTTGGCATGTGTTAGGGTAATTTTATAATATTATATTTACCCTTAATTACCCGATTTACCTTTAACTATGGTAAATAAAATTTACCGTAGTTACTATTCATAATTCTCAAAAATAAAAAGTAGCCTATTAACATAATTTGGACCCACTGATCCCAAATATGGAATCCTTTTTTTTCAAATTCAATACACAGAAGTTGCAGAAATTAAATTAAAATTAATCTCGTTGTCGAATGAAAATGGGTTTTTATTTAAAACATTGCAAAAGATTGAATTGATTTAACCTACGAATTCAATGTAAAATCAATGCTAATGACATAAATTGTATTAAATGGTAAATATATATTATATTTATACTTTAAAACCATTCAATATTATAATTTAACCATATAAATTATTATGATGAAAAAAGTTGTTTTTAATTAAAATATAGCGTGTTTTTACTATTCATCAAAATATGAAAGTTACCAGGATAATATGAAAAATTTATCCAAAGTAAATTTTTATTTCTTGATTCCAAAGAAGAATTTTATTTTGTCAAATTGAACTTATAAACATGTCAAAAACTATATTTAAAGTGGGTGCTCCATCAAAAGGTGGCAAAACTGCATTTTTTGAAAAATAATTATTTTACCCGAAAAATTTATTTTGTTCTTATACCATGTTCTAGAAAATGTGTAAGATGAATAATAATGTTATAAAATTCAAAATTTAGTTAATACTATTCATAATTTCTAGTTCATAATAATATTATAATAATATATCGTTGTTTAGTAAAACCCGTTATTGCGTACAACACACGCTATTGAGGAAGGTCGCGATTGTGTGTAATGCAAGCCAAGTTAGGGTTGCGTGTTGTGCAAGAATCCTTCGTTGTTTTGTATAAAAGAATCCAACCATATTTCTTTTATACATTGAATATATATATATATATAGTCAATGTTGCATAGAATAACTATTATCAAAATTGTCTGTAACACGATCCAAGAATAGTTTTGCGTATACTGCAAGCTAATACAGTGTTGCGTATAGTGCAAGGTAATCTTGGTGTAGCATACAACACAAGACATTAATGAAATTAAAAGAAATTTTTTCATAAAATATCGGGGTGTTACAGTCCCCAACATGACCCATGGATTGTCTTGGTCGGCCATGACTCATCCAATAAGGCTAGGACATGTGTCATGGTCATTTCATATTATTATAATATTATCTTTACCTTAAATTACACTAATTACCTTTAATGGCGATTAATAAAACGTAAAAGTTATTATTCACCAAAATAATATTTTAATCTCATTGAACCAAAATTTACTTCCTAATGACAACCATGTATGTCGAATTTTCAAAAATCAAATCACAGGAGTGGTAAAGTTTCATTTAAACGAAAAATTAGTTTCTTTAACTACCACTTAGTGGTTTCACTATTCATAAAAAATTATTGTTTTTTAGAAAAATACCAAAAATTAACCCTAAGAAATATTTGATATTCTGAATTCAAAAATGATGTATATTTTAAAAAATTCAAAATATATAACTTGAATTAATTAATTTAATAATTCATTCCTGCTGTCTAAACAAATAGCATGTTTTTAAGAAATAATATCTATTAAAAGATTGACACTAGTTTAAGTCCAATTTCAAATTGAAATTAATTCCAATGACCACCATTGGATTAAATGGTAAAAATATATTCTAAATACACTTTAATCTCAATTAAAAAGATAATCTATCCATATAAATAAATCATATTAAAAGGATTTCTTGAATTAAAATGCAACATTTTCACTAAAAATGATCTTTATCGGAAAAATAACAAAAATTTACACAAAGTAAATTTTAATGTCCAGATTCTAAAGAAGGAATTTATTTTGTCAAATACAACATATAAAATTGTAAAAAGTATTTTTGAAAATCGTTCTCCATCAAAATGCGGTTAATCGACCTTTTAAAGAATATTAGAAGATTCATGCTTAAAATTGGATTCATTTGCATTTTAAGCCTCTAACATTTATTGGATAAAAGTAAAAATATTTGACAAACATATATAATAATTTTGTAGTTAGTTCAATTCATTCCTTCCATTACAACGGCTAGGCGTTAACTACCATTTAAAATAATATTATTTTATTATTAGAGTGCAACGTGAGATTTCAAAAAAACTCGTTGTTGCGTATCGGGTACGCCAACGAGCATAGCATTCCCTTTAAAGTAGTATTAATAATTTATTAAAAAATATAGATAAATATTAAAATTTCATATTCCTTATTTACCTGTGGTGTTAAAAATTTACTAATAACTTTTTTTTATAATTTTTTTACTTTAAATTATACACACATTCATCTAATGGGTAACAAGCTTACTGTTTTTGTGTACGATGATCTACTGCCTCACAAAATGATGTTGTTTATTTTTCCATTACCACCTCTCATGGTTTAAAATTATGATGGAAACACTATTTTTTTAATATATATATATATATATATATATGTTATTTATGATTTATTTATAAATACTTTTTTATTATATAGATCCAACCTTCATGCTTTTCATTTTGTGTAAATGTGATAACTTCGTTTGTGGAAGTGTGGACTACCACCTCTACAAAGCGATGTGTTTTTTTCACACTTTATATGTAAAGTATGGGTTTATTAAGCATGTATGATATATATTAAAAAATAATTATATGGTAATTTTATTATATATATAAATATATTTCTTTTACTTTATTTCTTTTAATATGAAAATAAAATGGAAGTAACCTTCATGCGTACATATGGCCTACCATCTCCATGAACTGTGTATTTCATTCAATATTTCAATCTTTTATAGATTAATATAAAAATTTATATACTTAATATATATAAATTATAAATAATTAATTACATTATTTAAATAATTTATTCATGATCTTAAGTAAGAGGACCAATAATAACAAGTCAAAGCACGTACGATAGACAAAGCCGTTATTACCCGAAACATTACTTTATCATATAATTGTTAATTAAAGGGTAATATAATATTATATGTGAATATTATATGTTTTTATATATAATAATATATTTTTGTATATTTATAATAAAATAATATTAATTATACTGGTGGTTTGAATATGTACAATGAAATTCAATACTTAAGGTAAGGGAATTTCATCTCATTTTTATTTTCATGAGATATAAGTTTTATTCACCACTCATTTCTTTTCTGTGGTGTGTATAATTCCCATTGATATATTTTATTATTATTATAATTAAATATATAGTTATTCAAGTATACATTCTATGATCTTTACTTCCTGGTTTTATCTTTCAAATGTTACCAAATCGGTAATGTAGTGTTGTCTCCATTTTCCTTATTTTTGAGAAATGACATGTTATGCACCTATATTTCCCCATGAGAAGTATATAATAAATTTTATATGTTATTTATTGAATATTATTATTTTAATTATATTTCAAGATTCATTTAATGTTATTATTTACATTTTATTTTTATTTAATATTACCATAGTAGTAATAGTTTATTGTTACAATATCATCATTTATAGAGACTATTTATGACTATGCATCCAGTAATGAAATATTATGATCCATATCTCAAGAAATCTCATGAATTTTATTAAACTCTTGTTATTAATGTTATATCAGAGTAAAAATAAATTTTTTTTGCTCTTTTTTACATAATATTATTATGAAAATGTTTTTATTAAAATTTGAATTTATTTCTACTTTAGATCAGAAAATTAAGTTCTTTCAAAACTATGGTTTCTAAAAATATTTAATTATTTTTACTATTATCATATGATGTTTAATTAAAAATTTTACCAATGTATTACGTATTTAATAAAATTTTTTTAATGGAATATTATTGTTGTTTTTTATCAATGAAATTTTCTATACTCATATAGTGAAAAGGAATTATTTTCAACATATAGACTTAATAACTGACATGACCTTCATTTCATTGATTCTTTTTTAATAATTTTACAAGGTTATTTTTTTAAGTATTTTTTCCGAATATTTTGAATTTTGTTTTATATTAGAATGGTTTTCAATGAAAAAGTGTATTCAAATAATGATTTATGTTTAAAAACTATTTCAAATGTTTGCAAGCTTATTTTATATGTTTTCAAAGAAATTTGTTTTCATAATGATTTAAAGACTTATTTTTATAGATTTAAATTATTTTTAGAGGAAAAATTTTTCAAAATGTTTTCAATATTTCATTCTTTGTTTTCAAGGTGTTTCCAAAGAAAAATGTTTTCAAAATATTTTTATACTTCATTTATAAGTTTTCAAAGTTTTTTTAAAAGAAAAATATTTTCAAGATTATTTATGTTTTAAAAAGTTCTTTTCAAACCAAAAATGGTATTTTGTTCAAGAATCATTTTAAATGAAATTTTAAATATTTATTTATAATAAAAGTATATTTTAAGTGGTTTTATAAAAAGAACTTTCAATGAAATTGCTACTTTCCTGAAGAAACATTTTAAGTTATGTTTCAAAATCCTTCTCTGTATATGATTTCATCCTTTTTTATAATTTAAAATTTATTAGGGACATGATACAATAATACCATTCATATTATTTCATGAATGATTAATGTCTTAAAATCAAGATTTTTATGATTCCCGTTTATCTTCCATGGGTTATATGCTTTTGAAACTCATATCATTTCATAGGTTATGCTTTGATGGAATTGTTTTGAAACCTATATATTTTATATAGGTTATGATGTGATGAATTATTTATTAAAATGATTTTATTTCATGGGTTATTATATGATGTTTATAAAACCCATATCTTTTTCTTGGGTCATGATATGATCAAAGATTTATTATATTTTTGTACATGTAGGAATGGTTTAATTATGTGAGGGGTGTGACCTATATATTCCTCTAAATCATTAGGTGAAGATTTATATCTCATGAGATAATTATGGGATTCGAGTCAATGGGATTTTTCCATTTTGGAAGATGGGGAAACACTATCCACATTGGGAAGATGGAAAATCAAGATCCACTATAAGATGATGGGTAAACCCAATACCCTATAGGAATATGGGGAAACCCTATATACATTAGGAATATGAGGAAACCTGATTAAATATGGGATGATGGGGAAACCAAGTAAACTATGGGAAGATATGAAAACTGGATCCACTATGGGAAGATAGAAAAACCTGATCCACAATGGGAAGATGGGGAAACCTGATCCACTATAGGAAGATAAGGAAACTTGATACCTTACATGTAAAGGAATATGACTAGGTATTATGGTGTGTCACCACATTAGGTGCGGTAACTATGAAGTGCTATGATATGTTTTTGGAAATGAGATTGGAATTATTGGGAAATATATTACATGTTTATGTGTTTTCCATAAATCTTATATCTTATGCCTATGATATGATCACATGGTTAATGTTATTGATTATCTGATGATTCATGTCTTATGAAATTACAATATTAATTCCATGTATCATTATTAAGATCATTAATATGTAGGGTGTGATCTCAAAATTTAATGATCAAGTTGTCATACCCTTGTATTGATTACATGCTTATGAAATTCTTTTATTTACCCTTACATAGAATTTGAGCTCACCCCTTTCTTATATTTCCTTTACCTAAGCTATGAAGAATGGTTTCTAATTAGAATTACTAAGGGGGAAGATATTTTTGTGAAACATTTAAGATCTTTCATTGAGTTAGATGATTTTTTTTCAAGTTTCCAAAGCAACTTAAATAATATGGTCTTTGGGTGACTATTCCTATTTTGTATTAAGTATTCGTAAAAAACAATGATTTAATGTCTATGTACATTACGCATGGGTCATTATTGTTGCTATTAGAGAAAATTTAATGTGATCCTTTTGAATATAATATGAGAATTTTTTTTCAAGATCTCTAGAAATATTACTAAGGATTTATATAGGTATGTCTATAAGGATAAGTTTAAGGATGAGGAAATGTATAGAAAAATGTCCTATAATTTTGGTAAAGGATAGAGTGGGTGTTTTACTAAAATAACATCATCACCTAGATAATACAAGTTTATGTGGATATATAACATATGAACCTAGGGGTAATAACTCTAAAAAGGTGTGGTGTCCCTGACTCGATTGTAACCTAGTACATGACATTAGGACTCATTGTGAACCTAGTTTGACCCTCCTGGGGGATATGATTTGGGAATTCAAAAACTCTTTACAAACCATCATGAAGGATTTAAATATAATATGACTATGAATAACCACAGATAAACCTACCATTTAAAAGATTAAATAATAAGGCTGCATGATTTGGACATCTTATAAGTTATTTTTTCATTATTATATGGTTTAACATTATGATAAATGTTTATCAAACTATTATTTCTGGTTTTAATCAATGGAAGGAACTAGAAGGAACTGGGTTAGCATTAAATGTTTTATAAGTGTAAAGTATGGTCACTATAAAAATTAATGTCCTAAGATCCCATGAAGATAATTAGGAAAGTGTTGTGAGTATAGGTTACAATTCTCAAGATAAAGATACTGGAAAAGACACGTTAAAATTATGGGATGTTCTAATAGTATTGTTTTCATCAAACTTAAGAATCTTGATTATGTTGAGGTTAAGGAACCTTAAGACATGATTCACATTTCATATTTTAGTATAAGGGGTATTAAGGAATAATATGTTGAATCCTAATTAAGAGTTTAATAATAATTTTGGATAATTGAATTGTATATTTTTTTAATTCATTTATTATGTTATAATATTTTAGAAATATATAAGTATTTTTAGTATAATATTTTCATTAAGGATTAAAAATTAAATTTTTAATGGTGATGAAGACATAGAAATTTGATTTAATGGAAATTTGATATTTTGAAATAAGTGATGGTAACCATTAATGTGTTCAATATGTTGAGATAATTATGTTTGGCTTGGATAAAGAGATGATTGAATTGGATAAAGTTAATTGGATAGTATTGATGACCTCAGCACTGATGAAGTATTTTTTGAAAACATTTTATATGTTTTCATGAATGAAGTTTAAAAATTATTGGATTCATGGAATATATGTAGTTATCTTTGAAATAAGGAATCATGAATATTCTCTAATGTAATTTAGAGTAATTTAGGTTAATTCTAAGTTTCAAGAGAATATATAATGAGGGTATTCACATGATTGGAATGTAAAAAATATGAGCTACATTGTGATATATTGGGGATCAATTTTAAGCTTATTTCATGTCCTTATTTCTATGTTTTTTTATTGTGATCATTTAGAAGGGTTATAATGTCAAACATTTGTGGAATTTTTTATATTAAATATCATTTGAATATTTAGATATTAAAATATCTATTTATGAATATTGGATAAATTTTGAAATTATTTTAGTTGTGATAGATGGAAAGACCTATCGTTCTATTTATGGAACTCATGATCTGATAATTATTTGGGAATGAAAAATTCACCTTCATTTATTAAAATTATAGATTAATAGGAAATTGATCAAGACACAACAATGGATGAGATGGTACTCAATAGGGTAAGTATATCTTCTCATTAAAATTCTTCAACTTTAGTAAAAATGATCTTGAAACCAAAAATGTAATTCTAGTACCTTTGTTTCTGATGAATCAAATGGCCCCTTAGATCATCATAGATTTTTGGATTTATGATTATTAACATTATCCCAAAATTTTTATCTATCAATATATATCATAAATTGATAGTTATATTTTTTACCATGCCCATGTTTTTACTTCCCACCTTTGTTCTCTTCTGGAGAAACCTAGTTATTTGTAACTTTGTGTAACCATTATGTTTCTAACCTTCCCTTTTCAAAGGATGTTTCACTATTCATTTTTAAGATGTGGGTTTATATGAATGGAACATTCAAGTATTATACCTTTGATAACCCAGATGAACTTTTAGGGTGAAATTTATTTTATGTGGGGTAGAATATAACACCCTAAGACTTTGTGATTCTTTTTCAAGGTAATTTAATCTTTTTGATATTTTATATTTCACAGAACATTGGAAATATTTTTTATATCAAAGAAATAAATTTGGATTTCATTATAAGAAACGCCAAGTTAATAATGAAATACACACAACATAAATATTAGCTTTCTTTATACGTAACATCGAGTTTAGCTTAAATTACATTAAAGATTGTCTTTCCGCAATGGCTTGCATAACACACAAGACTGAGTTTTACAAGACAATAATATATTTATAAAAATATTAGTACTTAATATAATAAGACATGACCTAGTGGTTAATTTGGATATTATGAATAAGATTAACTAATATATGAAAATACATGGTTGAATTCATTGGTTACAAATAAATTATAAACTAATATAAAAACCAATTTAATATAATGGAAATGTTTATATAAAAACTACTTTTTTGCTCACAACAGAATTTTATCATAATAAAGTAAATTAATTAATAATTTTGAATGATATTAATTAAATATTTATTTTATATATTCAATATTTTTATACATTTTCAAATATATTTGATAGATATAAGATAAAAAAACTCAAAATTACACATAAAAACTTATATTCTTTTAAAAGCAGTATTACCACATTTTAATGGAGAATAATTTTAAATCTAAATTTTTAAATTTTTATAAATATTATATTCCAAAATAAATTTTTTTTTAAATATAATCATAAATATTATTTTATGATTAATTTTTGTTATTTTTATGTGATGCTTTATTGTTTGATGAACAATAAAAAATATAGAATTTTAATTCAAAAATACTTTTTTATCTAATTTTTCTATAAGGTAAAATAATATTTATAATTGGGTTAAAAGACTAATTATATAAAATATATTTCAATTAACCAAATTTTCTTAATTGTAATTAATTTCACTTTGAAATTGGACACACAAACATATCATTCTTTTGAACTTTTTAACTTTAAAACCCTGCTTTATCATCTTGTCTGTGAGGTAAAATTTAAATAAATTTCATACAATTATATTTTTGGAATTTAGAAAAATGGATTCCATATTTTTAATTTGAATAATTTATAATTTCTTATAATATAAACATATTTTTGACCAAAATACTAGTGAATGTAATTAAAATTAATTAGAATGATTAAGGAGAAAATTAGATTAATAAAGGACTAATCCTTAAACATAAGGTCTAAAATGGCCGATTGATTTTTAAATTACACTATTTGGAAATATTTTGACCCAATACTACCTTTTATATATTGTTTATTAATATTGGGTGCACTTTTCATACGAAATATGTGGGTAAAATTCCCTTTCTAAAAACTGATAAGAATTCTACTCCTCTACTATAAAAAGAAACTAAACTCCCTCAATTATTAAAAACATTCAAACCATTTTTATGGCCCAAAATATTCTTAAATATGATACCAAAATCCAATAATTAATAATTTAAGCCTTCATTTGGGAATAAATCCAACGAAATAATCCCTTTTGTGCAAAGAAAAAAGAGTTACCCAAAGAAGAGGTAACGTCCTTTTCAAGATCCTTTCTTTTATTTTCATTCCCCATCACCTAAAATATTATTATTTAGTACTTATATACTAACATAAGTATCCTAAATATACCAATATTTGATTATTCTAACTTTCTTAACCTTCACTTACAAACAATTCCAACTAATTGGTAACGAACTTACATGTTTTGTTTACAGTGAACAATCGCATCACAAAAAGATGTTGTTCGTTTTCCCTATAACACCTCTCATGGTTGAAAATTATTATGGAACCCTGTTTTTATAAGATATATAAGATATATATTATTTATTTATACTTATTTAGTTATTATATAAAGCTTACCTTCATGAATTATATTTTTTTGTAAATGAGATAACTTTGTTTGTGGAAGTGTGGACAACCACCTCCTCAAAGCGATGTCATTCATCTACACTTTACATTGAATGTATTAAGAATTTGTTTAGTAAAATTATATTATATATATGAAATAAAATAATACTAAAATGATATTATATATATAGAAATGTTTTTTATTTACTTTATTTCTTCTATTATAACTATAAAACAGAAGCAACATTCATGAATACGTACGACCAACCATCTCCATGAACATGTTATTTCATTTAATATTTCTATCATCCATATATTACTATGAATTTTTATTTACTAAATATATATGATATATAAATAATGTTTTAAATTATTTAATTATGTAAATCCTTATCTATTTAATATGATCAAGAATAACAATTAAAAACATATATGATAAACAAAGCTGTTATTACCTAGAACATTACATTAACATGTAATTAATAATAAATAGGTAATAAAAAGTCATAAATGAATTTTATATGGTATTATATTTAATAGTATGTTTTTGGGTAGATTTTCAAAAATATTATATTTATTATACATGAGGTTTTAATGTGTAAAATGAAATTTAAGACATAAGGTAATGGAATTTATCTCACTTTTTATTTCCAAGAGATATATGTCGTATTCAACACTCATTTACAATGTGTTTTGTGTATAATTACTATGAACGTATTATGTAATTATTATACTTAAAGTTATGGGTATTAACATATCAATTTTATGATATTTTTTATGGGGTTTAGGTTTCAAAAGTCCCTAAATCAGTAAAGTAGTTTTGTCTCAATTTTCTTTCTTTGAGACACATGCCATGTTATGCACCAATATTTTTCTAGGAGGCGTATACTGTAACGACCAAAAGTTTTATTAATAGAAAATCCCTATTTATCTTATTAAATGTCTCTTTATATAAAATGTTTTTATAAAATGTCTACTTCTTTGGTTTTATAATAAGAATTGTTGTCATTACTTTTATAGCTGTTGAACAGTGATCACATGATTAGTATAAATATAGGTCTTTAACACAACCAATTTTACTTAGACAAAGAAAGCGACGACCACATCCAGTAGAATTTCCCCATATGAAGCCCATTTATTGGAGCTCAGAAAAGAGGTGGTGTCCTTGGGCTTCTCTCTTGACCAAGCCCAAGCTGAGCTTCACCATGTCAAGCTTGAACGGGACCATCTACGGGAGAAGTGGAAGTTGATAGAAATTAGCACTCGATCGATGTTATCTGAGCCACCCCAAGAGTCTGTCACCATAGCACACCTTACCCTTTGGTCTTATGCGGCTGTTTTAAGGGGTTATGTAACTAATCGATAGTACTATGTTCATGTACATTTTTTGGTATATAATAATTAATATAATTTCTTGTCATTATTGATACATTGTAAATAGTTTTTAAAGTACAATTGGTGTTTTTAGTTATTATTTAATTAAGAAATATATTTTATTAAATTAAGAGATCATTGAATTAAATAATATTTTAATAAAATATTATTATTATTATTATTAGATTAATTTTATTATATATAAATGATCATGTAATTGTATGAATGAAATGATAATTTTTATTAAGGTTTGAAATCCATTTTTGTCAAAACCCGTGAATTTTTTATAAATGTCAGTTTTTATTTTAAAAGTAAAAATTTACATATTTAGAATATTATTTAGATAAAATAAATGCTATTTTGGGAATCAGGATGTCGAAATTATCCAACGGCGAATTTTTCATAATTTTCTGAGATAGTCAAATTTTTGAGTAAAAATTAAATACCGTTTAAATATATAATGTGTTTTATGACATCATAATGACCCAATAGTGATGTAATAAAATACTATAATATTTTTTATAGGACAATATATGTTTTACCATTAAAATAATGTGATTTTTAGTTTGTTTGGATTACTTTTCAAAGCATTAATGGACCCCTCAAGACTTATTAAACACCTTCCCTTTTTAAATTAATTTTCATGGGAGTGTAACACACCTCCACATAAGAAACCCTAATATTTTAAGAATTTCGGACCTTGGCCTTATAAAATATTAGTTTCCTGTTCCCTTTTTAAAAAACCATGGGCAAAAACCATGGGATGGTTTGTGTTTTGGATTAATTTAATATAAGGTGTCCAAAACCTAAATAATAAAGAATTCCATCTCCTTTCCTATATAAATCCACCCAAGCTCCCACTTCCTCCTCACTCAAAGCCTTTTTAGTTCGTCCATACTCTTCTCTACTATCTCTAGAATCCTCCCAAGGTGCCCCAAGCTACCAATAATCCTCTCACAAGCCTCTCTCTTTCTTTTGGAAGCACATTTCCAAGTAAGGGTTTTTTCTTCCTTTCTCATTTTTTTCCAATTTTCTTTATGTTGTTTGGCGCTTTTAATTTCAATTATGAATGTTGGGGTATGGTTTCTCACCGCCCTAATACTTCCCTGTTTATGGTTTAATAATGGGAGACCCCTTTATCTCTCATTAAATACCTCCCATGTACACCCGTTACTATGCCGAAATTCCGAAAGGAACTTATCTCTCCTCTTTTACATTCAAGAAATACTTTTGTATCATTAATCTAAATTCCACAACAATTGTTGGGAAATGTATCTATATGACCTACTTACTGTCAATTACATGTAAATATGATGAGGAACCCCTTTCTCTCTCACCCAGTATTTTTATGAATTCTTATTTCATGTCGTTACGCTGCCGAAAATGCACCGATTTTCTAAGCCAATGCCATTGTGTAGTGAATACCATGCCCATTTCTCCATCAAGGGTATTCACCTTTATGAAAATTTACTTATTGATTGTAAAGTTTCATGTATTAATTCCA
Source organism: Viscum album (assembly GCA_963277665.1). NCBI lineage: Eukaryota > Viridiplantae > Streptophyta > Magnoliopsida > Santalales > Viscaceae > Viscum > Viscum album. The sequence goes on along the minus strand of OY728148.1, from coordinate 876,711,018 downwards.
CATTCCTTTATCGTGGAATAAATGAATATGTTTTATGAATCCATGTTTTATGATCCATGTGGCACACTTATGCATGAAATGAAATGTTTAATAAGGGTGTGCCCTTATAGCGCTCCAATGAATTGGGTAAAGTATAATATCATGATACGTCTTGTGAAATGAGTTTTGACTCATGCTAATTCAAGTGCAACAAGGGTTTACTCGTGCTTTATGTGCAATGAGGATTTACTCATGCTCCAAGTGCAATGGGCCTTGGCTCATGCTAATTCCATGTTAAGTGTTGTTGCCACATTTCCAAGTTATGATTATCATGCTTTATCATGACTTTATGTTCATGTTTTTATTATGCTCTATTGATATTCCTATTGTCTAACATGTATTTTTCTCCTCATGTTATTCCATCTGTACTCCCTTACTATACTTTATAGCTCACCCTTTTCTTATGCATGTCCTCAGGTTATCCCATGCAATGCTAAGTACGAAGGAATGTAGTGGTCATGTAAAGGATGTTTTCAATAAAGATGTTTTATTTCATGTTTTAAGTTTTTATGTAATGATCCTAAGACCCAAAGACACTAAACCTATCGATCTTCTTTGTTGTATCAAGTGATGTTTTATGTAATAAATCATGTTTAAGTTATAATATAAAGCAGGGTTGTCATGGTTGGTATCAGAGGATAGATTTTGTTATTTTTGGGATTAGGATTAGAAAACCCTAGTAAATCCTTAGATACAAGACTAAGTACAATAAAAACGTCCCTAAGTTTTGGTGATTGTTGAGTATGTGGGTTATCAAGAAAATACATCCCTGTCTGGATACGAGAAGGTAGAGGCGGCTCTGGCACAGATGTATCCTAGGGGTAAAACCTAAAAACACCGCTTTGAGCTAGACTCAAACGGGAACTAGTGTACAACAACAGGCCTTGCTTCACTCTTTGTTACGACACTCCCAGTGGATATGTTTTTATAAATTCACAAGCTTAGTATGAACCCTTGTTACAAGAATTACAAAAAAAATCCTCTAAGAATATATGTTAGAACGTAGATCATGGAAAGCCTAGATTGAAGCCTATAGACTCACGAGTAAAGGAAATAAAAGTTTATTTATAAGTCATCAACTTTTGTCTTTGGATTACCCTTTATGTGTTACCCCTAACATTCCTTTTATTCCAGCCAATGGCCGGTAATAGGAGGACTTGGGCTAACAACCGATATGAAGATCAGTGTGATGACTCTACTAATGAGATGCCCAATCCAATGGGAGTGGGAACCATGAACTTTGTCACGCTTCTCTCTCAGCTAAATCAAGCATTGAATAGAAACATGGGTCAAGAAGAACGTCCAAACCCCCATAAGAAAGAACAAGTCTCTATCGAGAGCTTCATGAGACAAAGGCCTCCTACTTTTAGTGGATCATCTGATCCCATGATCGCTGAACAATGGATCAACTCCATTGAAAAGATCTTCTCCATCCTTCAATGTTCCGAACAAGAGAAGGTTCTCCTAGCAGCTTATGGTATGGAGGGTGAAGATGATCAATGGTGGACGTTGATCAAAAATACAAAGCCTAAGGAGGAGATCGATGCATTGGAATGGAAGGATTTCCAGAAGATGTTTTTCGATAAATATTTTCTGCGCACCCTCCGGTATAAGGTGGAAAGGGACTTCCTTTCCCTTAAGCCAAAAGATGAAGAATCTGTTGGAGAGTACGATTCAAACTTCACATGGATAGCACGATACACTTTCGGCTTTGTCGTTACCCCCGAATGAAAGGTTTACCGCTTTTTTGGTGGGCTGAAGCCTAGCCTGTGGAAAGAATTAGTGATCCGTGACTTTGACAGCTATGAGGAAATTGTCCAATGTTCCCTCAAAGCCGAAATAGAGATTGTAGAATCACAGGGGTATCATGGGGATAAGAAGCATAAGGTAGACTTCAATGTTGGTGGGCTGATGGATAAATCCAACGGTGCTAAGAAGATCAAGCACCCCACTTGCCAAAAGTGCGGAAAGTAGCACCCTGGAAATTGCCTTTAGGGGATGAGGAAATGCTTCAGGTGTGGAAGAGAAGGGCACCTAGCTGTTAACGGTTGGCAAGAAAGACCCACAGCTGCGACAAAGGAGAGGAATGCTCCATTCCAACCTCAACGCATTGTTCAATGCTACAAATGCAAAGAACCATGTCATTTTGCAAATCAGTTCCCTAATCCAAGGGTTTTCAGAGACAACCAACAACCTCCAAGGCAGCAGGGTAGAGATTTTTCCATCACTTCTGCCGAAGTGAACCCCGAAAACGATGTGTTGATAGGTACGCTATTTATTCATTCAAGAATAGTGAACGTACTTTTTGATTGAGGTTCTACGCATTCTTTTATATCTTGAATGTTTAGTAGAACAATCCCAGCACCACCATAAATCATGGAAGTGAAGATGTCGGTGAGTACGGAAAATGGGGCAATCATTGCATCCCATGAATATAAGTCCTCCCCTATTATAATCTGTGGATTTAATTTCCCGGCGAACCTCATCATACTCCCACTGGTGGAATTTGATGCAATTATTGGCATGTATTGGATTTTTTTATATAGAGCCAACATAAATTGTCGGGAGAGGGAAATCACACTCCATATGGAGATTCGGCCCCCGATTCTTTACATGTGTAAGGAGGAAGATGAATCTCCTTTAGCTCCATCATCTCAAGCATGGATATTACATCCTTATGAGCACCCATATCTAGCTCAGATGATTGAGTCCAAGGAAGAAACCATCATTTAAGAAATGCATATTGAGAGGGAATTTGCTGAAGTGTTTCCCGAGGAACTGCTTGGTCTTCCTCCTAAAAGAGATGTTGAATTCTCAATTGAACTTATACCCGGGGCTTTACCAATATCCAAGACTCCATATAGAATGGCTGTTGTAGAGCTTGAAGAGCTGAATAAACTACTACAAGAGAATCTAGATAAAGGGCTTATATTCCCAAGTGCTTCACCATGGGGTGCACTAGTCCTCTTCATCAAGAAGAAGGATGGGTCAATGCGGCTTTGCATCGATTATCATGAGCTTTAAAAAATCACGACAAAGAACAAGTATCCTCTCCCAAGAATTGATGACTTGTTCGATCAGCTTTGTGGAGCACAATTCTTCTCCAAGGTAGATTTGCATTCAGGATATTATCAAGTAAGGGTGAAGAAGGAAGATGTCCCCAAGACTGATTTTCGTACAAGATACGAGCACTTTGAATTCATAATAATGCGTTTTGGACTCAACAACTCCAGCAATCTTCATGGACTTGATTAATAGAGTCTTTAGAGATTACCTAGACAAATTTGTGGTAGTCTTTATAGATGATATTCTAATATACTCCAAAACCAAGGAGGATCATGAAGAGAATTTAAGAACTGTACTAGAGACTTTGCGCAAGGAGAAGCTCTATGAAAGGTATAGAAATTGTGAGTTCTGGTTGAAGGAGGTCTCATTGTTGGGCCATATCATCACAATCAATGGGATATCTGTGGATCCCTCCAAAGTAGATGCAATTGAGGGATGGTCGAGACCAACATCAGTAATAGATATTTGTAGCTTCTTGGGGTTAGCTGGATATTATCGACGATTTGTGAAAAATTTCTCACGATTGTCCAACCTCTTACCAAGCTAACGCGAAAGGGAATAAAGTTTTCTTGGAGTGATGAATGTGAAGAAATATTTAAGGAGTTGAAAAGGAGGCTTATCACTGCGCTCGTGCTCACTTTACCCACAAGTGGGGAGATTTTTTGGTATTAAGTGATGCTTCGAAGAAGGGATTAGGATGTGTGCTGATGCAGAATGATAAACTGATACCCTATGCCTCAAGGCAGTTGAAAATCAATGAGCGAAACTATCCAATGCATGATATGGAGTTGGCGTCTATGATATTTGCCTTGAAAATCTTGCGGCATTATCTCTATGGAGAGAAATGTGAGATATAAACTGACCACAATAGTCTTAAATATATATTCACATAGAAAGTGATTAATATGTGCTAGAGAAGATGGATAGAGCTCATCAAGGATTATGACTATTCAATCCACTACAACCCTGGGAAATAGAACAAGGTGGCAGATGCCCTAAGTATAAAGGATCCATCGATTCTATCAATGATGAGAATTGAGAAGGATCCAATCTTCTTAAACATGATGAAGATGGACATGGGAATCATAGAGAAGGGAACATCATCAATCCTTTCATAAATTATTGCTCAACCGACTCTTTTGGAAAGGTTAAAGGATGCTCAAAATGATGATGTGGGAATTCAAGAAAAAGTGGGAGCTATCGAAAAATGGAAATCCTCGGAGTTTAATGTTAATGAAGAAGGAATTGTGCAGTTTGGGAAAATTATATGTGTTCCATCAAGTCCGGAGCTGAAGAAGGAACTTTTGGATGATGCACATAGTTCAAATTTATCTATTCACCCAGGGAGCACAAAGATGTATCGAGATCTCCGAGAAAACTTTTGGTGGGATAATATGAAGAAGTAAATTGCTGAATGTACATCAAAGTGCCTGGTGTGTTAGCAAGTGAAGGCAGAGAGGTAGAAGTCTAAGGGGATGATGCAACCATTGCCCATACCAGAATGGAAATGGGAAAACATCACCATGTACTTTGTCACCGGACTTCTAAGGACATCCAAAGGCAATAATGCAATATGGGTTGTTGTGGATCATCTTACAAAGACTGCACACTTCATTTATATTTGGGAGGATTTCTCATTGGATCAAATGGAACATATATATATCAGGGAAGTGGTAAGGTTTCATGGAGTACCACTATCTATTATGTCTGACCAAGATCCAAGATTCGCCTCTATGTTTTGGAAGAGTCTTCAACATGCTCTGATTACTGAACTGAACTTCAGTATGACCTATCATCCTCAAACTAATGGCCAATCTGAGCGGACTGTCTAAACACTTGAGGATATGTTGAGAGTGTGCTCAATGGACTTTAAAAAAGGATGGGATCAACATCTTCCTCTGGTTGAGTTCTCTTATAATAACAGTTTCCACTCGAGCATCCAAATGGCACCATATGAACCCCTGTATGGGAAAAGTTGCAGAAAACCGGCATGTTGGGATGAGGTCAGTGAACGTAAGCTTCTTGGACAAGAAATGGTCAAGGAAAAGGTGGAGAAGCTGAAAACCATTTTGCAGCATATCACGGCAACCCAGAGTTGACAGAAGAGTAATGTACATAATCGTTGACGAGACCTTGAGTTTAAAGTTGTAGACATGGTTTTTCTATGCATATCTCTATGGAATAAGGTCATGAGGTTTGGAAATAAAGGGAAGTTAAGTCTAAGGTACATCGGCCCCATCGTGATTCTTGATCGTGTCGGGGTTGTGGCCTATCGTCAAGCACATCAACCTACTATGGCCAAAGTACATGATTTCTTTCATGTATCCTTCTTAATGAAGTACATACCGGACCCTTCACATGTACTCTCTTCTGAGGTGGTACAATTGGAAGACGATATTTCTTATGAGGACCAACCAGTGAAGATCTTAGATTGCATAGAAAAAATTCTACGAAATAAGAAAATTCCCCTCGTCAAGGTGTTGTGGAGAAACCACATGTTTGGGGAACAACTTGGGAATCGGAGGAAGTGATGAAGCTGAGTTACCCACGACTTTTTTAGTGTGGGAAAAGGAAAATTTTGAGGGAGAAATTTCTTAAGGGGGGAATATTGTAACGAACCAAAGTTTCATTAATGGAAAATCCATCTTGATCTTATTAAATGACTCTTTATATAAAATGTTTTTACAAAATGTCAACTTCTTTGGTTTTATGATATGAATTGTGACTGTTACTTTTATAGTCGTTGAACAGTGATCTCATGATTAGTATAAATATAAGGGTTTATCACATCCAATTTTACTTAGACAGAGAAAGTGATTTCCTCATCTAGAAGAATTTCCCCATAAGAATCCCATTTATCAGAGCTCGGAAAAGAGGTGGCATCCTTGGGCATCGCTCTTGACAAAGCCCAAGCTGAGCTTCACCATGTCAAGCTCTAATGAGACCGTCTATGGGAGAAGTGGAAGTTGATAGAAATTACCACCCGAGCAATGTTATCCGAGCCACCCCAAGAGTCCGTCACCATAGCACACCTTACCCTTAGGTCTTATGTGGCTGTTTTAAGGGGTTATGTAACTAATTGGTTGTACTATGTTCATGTACATTATTTTTTTATATAATAATGAATATAATTTCTTTTAATTATTGATACATTGTAAATAGTTTTTAAAGTACAAATGGTGTTTTTAGTTGTTATTTAATTAAGAAATCTATTTTATTAAATAAAGGGATATTTAAATTAAATAATATTTTAATAAAATATTATTATTATTATTATTAGATTAATTTTATTATATATAAATGATCATGTAACTGTATGAATGCAATTATAATTTTCATTAAGGTTTGAAAGCCATTTTTGTCAAAACCCGTGAATTTTTTATAAATGTCAGTTTTTTTTAAAAGTGAAAATTAACATATTTGGAAAATTATTTAGATAAAATAAATGTTATTTTTGGAATCAGTATGTCGAAATTATCCAACGGTGAATTTTTCATAATTTTCTGAGATAGTCAAATTTTTGAGTAAAAATAAAATATTGTTTAAATATATAATGTGTTTTATGACATCATAAAGACCCAATAGTGATGTAATAAAATACTATAATCTTTATTTTAGGCCAATATATATTTTACCATTAAAATAATGTAATTTTGGGTTTTTTGGTTTAATTTTAAAAGAATTAATGGACCCCTCATGACTTATTAAACACCTTGTCTTTTTAAATTAATTTCCATAGGAGTGTGACTCACCTCCACATAAGCAACCCTAATATTTTAAGATGTTTGGACCTTGGCCATATAAAATATTATTTTCCTCTTACCTTTCCCAAAAACAATGTGAAAAACCAGGGGATGGTTTGAGGTTTGGATTAATTTAATATAAGGGGTCCCAAACCTAAATAATAAAGATTTCCCTCACCTTTCCTATATAAACCCACCCAAGCTCCCACTTACTAATCACTAAAATACATTGGATTTCGTCCAACCTCTGACCTACTCTCTGTTTAATCCTCCCAAGGTGCCCCAATCTCCCAAGAAGCCTCTCACAAGCCTCTCTCTAGCCTTTGGAAGCACACATCCAAGTAAGGGTTTTTTCTTCCTTTCCCATTTTTGTCCAATTTTCTCTAAGTTGTTTTGCCCTTTTAATTTCAATTATGAATGTTGGGGTATGGTTTATCACCTCCCTCATACTGCCATATTTATGTTTGAATGATGTGAGACCCCTTTATCTCTCATTAAATGCATCCCATGTACACCCGTTACTATGCCGAAATTCCGAAAGGAACTTCTCTCTCCTCTTTTACATTCAAGCAATACTTTTGTATCATGAATCTAAATTCCACTAAAATTGTTGGGACATGTATCTATATGACCTCCTTAGTTTCCATTACATATAAATAGGATGAGTAACCCCTTTCTCTCTCATCAACCATTTTTATGAATTCTTATGTCACGCCGTTACGCTGCCTAAATCGCACCGATTTTCTAAGCCAATGCCATTGTGTAGTGAATCCCATGCCCATTTCTCCATCAAGTGTATTCACCTTTATGCACATTTAATTATTGAATGTAAATTTTCATGTATGAATTCCACATTCCTTTATCATGGAATAAATGATTATGTTTTATGAATCCATGTTTTATGATCCATATGGCACACTTATGCATGAAATGAAATGTTTAAGAAGGGTGCGCCCTTATACCACTTCAATGCATTGGGTAAAGTATATTATCATGATACATCATTTTCAATGAGTGTTGAATCATGCTAATTCAAGTGCAACGAGGGTTTACTCATGATTTATGTGCAATGAGGATTTACACAAGCTCCATTTGCAATGGGCCTTGGCTCATGCTAATTCCATGTTAAGTGTTGTTGCCACATTTCCATATTATGATTATCATGCTTTATCATGCCTTTATGTTCATGTTTTTATTATGATCTATTGATATTCCTATTGTCTAACATGTATTGTACTCCTCATGTTATTCCATGTGTACTCCCTTACTGGGCTTTATAGCTCACCCTTTTCTTATGCATGTCCTCAGGTTATCCCATGCAATGCTAAGTACGAAGGAATGTAGTAGTCATGTAAAGGAAGTTTTCAATATAGATGTTGTATTTCATGTTTTAAGTTTTTATGTAACGATCCTAAGCCCCAAAGACACTAAACCTCTCAATCTTCTTTGTTGTATCAAGTGAAGTTTTATGTAATAAATCATGTTTAAGTTGTAATATAAAGCAGTGTTGTCATATATATACAACCTTTGACATGTTTTATAATGAATATAATTAATTTAATTATATTTTAAGATTAAATTAATGTTATTATTTCCATTTTATTATGAATCAATGTTACCAAAGTGGTAACAGTTTATTGCTACAATATAATGGTTTTCTGATATTGTTTAAGATTATGCTCCCATTAATAAAATATTATAATACATATATCAATAAACATATTGAATTGTATTAAAGTCTATTTATTCATGTTATATCCAAGTGAAAAAATAATTCCCTTAATCTATGGTACTTAAGGGAATTATGAAAATGTTTTTATGAAAATCCTAAATTATTTCTCCTTTCAGTTGGCAATCTGTGTTCTTTCAAAACCATGTATTATAAAAATATTTTAAGAAAATGTTTAAATATAATCCTATGATGTTTAAAGGAAATTTTTACCCATGAATTACCTTTTAAAAAAATGGTTTTATATGTAAACTTTTTTTTATTTAATGATCAAGGAAATTTTCTAATCTTTTCAGGAAAAAAGGAATGTTCGACATGTAAAAACTTACTCGCTATCATGACCATAATTTTCTTGATCATTCCTTTTTATGTTTACATGGTTATTTATTTTAAAGTTTTTTTTACTAGTATTGTGTAAATTTATTTTTTTTAAATTTTTTTCAATGAAAAAAGTTTTTTGAAAATTATTCTATGTTTAAAAATTATTCCAAATGTTTTAAAGATTCTTCTATTTTTTTTTCAAGGAAAAATGTTTTCAAAATGATATGAAGAATTATTTTTTGGCTTTAAAATTATTTTCAAAGAAAAAGGTTTTAATTTTTTTCAATATTTCATTTTGAGTTTTCAAGGAGGTGTTAAGGAAATAATTTTTCAAAATATTTTCATGCTTTATTTGTTAGTTTTCAAATATATTTAAATTTTTTTTTAAAAAATTAGTTATGTTATAAATTAAATTTTGTAAAGAGAAAAATATATTTTCCTCTAGAATGTTTTTAAATGAAATTATACACATTTATTTATAAGGGAATGATTTTTGAAGTGGTTTTATAGAAATTATTTTCAATGAAAAGGCTAAATTCTTTAAGAAATATTTGAGGTGATTTGTCAAAATCCTTCTCTATATAATATTTAATCATATTTTATAGATTATGATTTATTAGGCACATGATCCAAGAATACCATTAATATTATTTAATGAATTATTTATGTCTTAATATCATGATATTTATGATACCTATTTCTCTACTATGGGTTATATTCCTTTGAAACCCTCTTCTTTTCAAGGGTTACGCTTTGATGAAATCATTATAAAGCCTATATCTTTTATATATGTTATGATGTGATGAAATGTTGATGATACCCATTTAATTTAATGGGTTATGATAATATTTTTATGAATCTCATATCTTTTATAGGTCATGATATGGTGAAGGTTTTATTATCTGTGGCACATGTATGAATGGATTAAGTATGTGATGGGTGAGACCTATATCTCAATCCAATGCATTGGGTAAAGAATTATGTATCATGAGAAAATTATAGGATTCAAGTTGATGATCTATATCCACTATGGAAGATAGGGAAACCAGATCCACTATGGGAAGATAGAGAAACCCGATCCACTATAGAAATATGGGGAAACCCAAGCCACTATGGGAAGATTGGGAAACCTAATCCAAAATGGGAATATAGGGAAACATGACCTACAATGGGAAGATGGGGAAACCCGATCCCCTTTGGGATGGTGGGGAAACCTTTTCCACTATGGAAATATGGGGAAACATGATCCTTTACAAGGAGTGGAATGCAACTTGGGATGGTTGTGTGTCCCGCCCAGTAGGTGTAGTCCCCATAAAGTGTCCTGATTTGTTTTTTCCAGTGATCCTTGAATTATAAGGAATGATATAACATTTTTATGTGTTTTCCAAAAATACTATGTCTTAGGACTATGATATTTTCAAATGGTTCACGTTTTTGATTATCTTATGATTATTGTCTTTTTAACTACCAATATTTATTCCATGTGTCATGATTAAAATCTTTGATATGAAGGGTGTAACCTTAAAATGTTATGATCATACTCTCATACACTTATGTTCAATATATGATTATATAATTACTTTAATTACCCTTATTGAGCATTTAAGGTCACCCATTTCTTATGGTTCCTTTCCTCATATTTTTAAGAATGGGTTTGAAGTAGAATTAATAAGGGGGAGATATTTGTGGGAAAATAGAAGATATTTCATTGAGTTAGATGATTTTTTTCCAACATTACTAAGTCACTAAACTAATACAGTCTTTGGGTGTCTATTATTTTAATGTAATAATTATTTTACAAATACATGAGTTAATTTCTATGTACTATAATCATGGGGTGTTATAATGATGATGTTGAGGGAAATTACAGTGATGATGATATAGTTCCTATTTGAGCAGGTGGTAGAGTATACCTTTATAAGTCATTATCAAGAATTTTTTCCATAATAAACTATGTTGAGTGAGTAGTGTTGGATATTTCTGGATGATTAAGGTTCAACTATAACCTATGTGGATATATTGATCGCATCACGATTCACTACTTTATTTAACCCTTAAATCACTCTTTTAATCTTGTTTTGTATTTAAAATTAAAAATATTATCTCAAATTGAACTTCCATTTTGATTAAATTATTAATTTTTATCACTTTTAAAAAGGTAAATTATTCTTTTTTGGTGATTTTGTTTTAGGAGGAGGTGATTTGGAGTGTTAGAGATGATCCAGAAGGAAAAAGGTCCAAACTGCATGGAAGCCCATGGACATCTTTCCACTATTTTAAACATTTTGAAAAATATGTGCTTACAAATTGGCTGAAATTTTGAAAGAAAATCCATATATTCATAAGGTAAAACTAATATCAAGAAATAGAATCCCAGTTCATCCATTAAGGGGCCATATGGACCAATCTGTCCAGGGACAGAATCTACACAAAGTCAAAGATTTTGTTCTTTATTTTGGCCATATATTATGTTGTAATCCTCCATTTTCTGCCCAATTTGACATGGAGAGAGTAAATATGAAAGCCTAAAACTTTTCTATTTTTTCTAAGTTGAGAAACTTCTATTTACCAATCCAAAATTAAGACAAAAGTGGTATCTTGATATATAGGTTCCCAAAACCAATTCCAAATTGGGCTATAAATTGACACCTTTAGAACCTCATTTTCAAGTGAAACCAACGAGTACAGTACTTCCATTTTTGAATTATATAAGAGTTCTCTGATCACCTTGTGGGTTCTGTAACTTTCTATACTCATAGAGGTAGATTGTGAAACAAGGATCCCTTCATCGAAGCCTTCCTCTCCTTCTCATGTTGTAATATTTGTCTTTGTGTAATAAAAATCTGAAATCCTATTTTATTTATTCTATTTTACTCTATTTCATTCACTACTCTGATTCATTAATCATTATCTTTGGTCTAGAAATCAGGTGTGTAAACGATATTAAGTTCTTCCCTTTCTACACCTTTTCATATGTGAAATGTTTCTACGATGACTACATCGCCCATGGAAGAGTAGTTATTTTTAGTAATAGATCTACCTATAACCTTATTAATTCATTTGTTTTGAATCAATGAGATACTATAATTGAACTAATATTATATTTTAATTTAGTTATTAAATTAAATTACACTAATAAAGGAATTCAACAATAAAAACCAAACACACGAGGTTCAGAATTGTGTGAATTGTGAGAGTGAGATCTTAATCGGTAATAAAATACCACATGAAATCTATTTGTAAAGTTATAATATAATCCAAACCTAAATTAATATTAATTTATAATGTTTATAGTTGCCTTAATTTACTACGGACCATAAGCTAACCTTAGAATATCAATCAAAGTAGGGTGTGGTGATTGCATGTTCCGAAGTTAGCCTAGGATTTAATTCACATCATATTTTTGGTAAAGTTAATTCTCATAGGGTTTGGGGGTTAAAAATTAGGGTGAAATAATTAAATGGATTATAATTTAAATGATAATGATTAATAAGTGAAGAGGTAGGGTTAGATCGATTACGCCTTCTAAAAAATATTTTCTTAAAAAATCTTATTGTTGTGTTTTATTAATCAAATTTAATTCCAAAAACAATATATATATATATATATATATAATATTTTTAAAACATTGTTCTTCTATATTTATAACATAAAAACCCCATCCTCAAAATTAGTTTTCTTATTACCATTTATGTTATTTTCAAAATACCTTTAATATGTTGTTAAATTTACTTCCTCACTTGAGAGACAATCTTGGTCAGCCACTCTACTAAACCTAAGTACCCAAAAATTAAAATTAAGTTGAGAGTGCCCATGATAGAACCTTTCAAATTGGAACCATTTTTAGGGAGGAAATTAATTTATTCTACCTATTAGTGTTATTTCTTTTATTTTTATTTTTATTATTTTCTTTTCCTTTTTCTTCTTTCCCATTTCTCATATTTTTTCTCTCGTCTATTATTTTTATCAAACCAAATAAAAATTATTTTTTCATTATGGTTCAATTTTCATATTTTCAATTTTATATGATTTATTAAATTAACTAATAACAATGATCTCTTAGATATTGACCCTGATATTGAACATATCCTTCTAGCACAAATCTAACAGTCTCAGTCTATGGGAAGTTTCAACATTCAACCAATTGGATAATTCCTCCATTCTAGCAACACTGAAATTGAAAATAATTATAAATAAAACATAAATCTATAACCAATGGGTGAAAATAATAATAATGAACATAATACAACCATTCTAAAATTGGTTGTATAAGATATTAACTATCAACCAAATTGTATTGTATACCCAAATCCCGAATCAGACTTTGAACTAAAATATGGGTTAATTCACCTGCTTCAAAACTTTTATGGCCTCTTTGGTGAGGATCCAAATAAAAATCTTAGTGAATTTAATGTGGCTTTATCAACCTTAGAATAATGAAATGTATCGGAATATAAAATAAAACTAAGATATTTACCATTCTCACATGATGGAACTAGAAAGGATTTGATGCATTACTTATAATCGGAAGATGAAACATGTCGGAATGATTTGAAATGTTTTTTCATACAGAGATTTTTTCTAGAATCAAGGAAAACATTCATTCGTAAAGAGATCTCCAGAATCAAGCGAGCCAATGGGTAGTCAATGTATGATTACTGGGAGCAATTCAAGAAGTCATGTTCAAGCTTCCCACATCACCAAATCAGTGAGAAACTACTCATCCAGTAATTCTATGAAAGACTCACACCTATGGAGATAATCTTGGTGGATGTCGCAGTGAGAGGGGAACTGGTCAACAAAACACCAGTATCTGTACTTGCTTTGATGGAAAAGATGACACAAAACTCTGTATAATTTGGTGACCAAGGTACACCACATGTTAGAGGATTACATTAGGTAAATCCTTCCTCTTTTGAAAATAATTTGACTAATACTAAGTTGGATGAATTGACCACTATGGTGAGGCATATTTCTTTCGATCTAAAGACATACCAACCAACTCCTATAAGGCCATGTCAAATTTTTGCTAAAACATAACACACAAATGATTATTTCCCACAATTACAAGAGTTAGAGGACTATGTAATAATATTCCCAAGGAGACAATATCATCAACAACAATAGACGCATCCCTAAAATCATTATGATTCATTTTCACCAACATACAACCAAGGGTGGAAAGATCAATTATACATGAGGTATGGATCTGAAAAAAATGGCCCCATTTTCATAAAAAAACTTCAGTATCCACCACCTTAGCAGCATGGTTTCCAACAACACCAAAGGTGGTTTGAATCCCATGCATCGACAAGAACAAAAAAAGGGAATCCCCGCCCCCAAGGAAGATTCTAATAATGATGATATTTTGAAAAAAAAATCTTCATCAATAGAATGAGATGAAGAGTCAAGATTTATATTTGAGAGAGGTAAAGACTCCAATGAGCCATATTTATGTATGGAATGGGGCCTATGGGGTTGGGCACCCCTTCTTGATGGAGATCGGCCCCCTCGTCACTTCTCTGAGGTCGCACACCTATTGGATCATCAGAATTGTGGAGGTTTCCTTTTAGCATGATAATTGGTGTGGAGTTCCCATTGGGTATTTGAGATGCGCTTCCACCAATATATCCTTTAGGGAGGCTAGTAACTACCTATCCTTCACTAACTCTATCCTCACCAAGGATCAGGTGAACGTGTTTCTACTCATTGACATTAACTCGAATCTGGACCGGTGTGTGTTCACCCCATCCTCCTCATACTCTTTCACTTCCAAGGATTTTCTTCAAGTCCAGGCCATGCCAACCAGTGCTGATGAATGGAGGGACACTCTCTGGGATAAGTTAATTCCTGCAAAATTCAATTTCCTCTCTTGGAGGATTTTCAGTAGTGCAATGACCACCGAGTATAACATCAAATGGTGTGTCATGACCATGGCTTCCTACTATGTTTACTGCAAAAGGAACTAGGAGGAAAGCTCAAACCATATGTTCATTGAGAGCGAATGGGCAAGAGAGGTTTGGGAGTGCCTTGGCGCCTTCACTGGCTTTTATGTCTCATCTATGGCCGATCAACCCTTTCTCTTTCATTAGTTCCATAGGTCTTGTGATCAGGGCCCCAAGAAGAGAGCTTTCTCTCTGGTGTTGTACGCAAGCTACTGGAGAATTTCGCAGGCATGAAATAGATATCTTCATGAGGGGGTGTCATTGTCGGTGTGAGCGATCATTGTCTTCACGAAAAATCTCTTTATTGATATGGTCAGGGCGATTAAAGACTGGAAGGAGGCTCCTACTCTGCATCGCCTTCCTCCCTGCAACCTCAATCCTCCTCTAAGAACTAATATCCACTCTATTAATATGTTCAAATGGCATCCTCCGGTGAGGGGTTTCAAACTTAATACTAACGGGTCCTGCGTATCGGGAAATATGGGTGGCGGGGGATCGTTTGTGACTCTTCTGGCTTGACCATCTAGGATTTCTCCACTCTGTTGTGCCATGGTACTTCTCTTTTAGCGTAGGCTAAGGCCATGATGTTGGGTCTTAATGAGTGTCGGAAAAGGAGGATGATCCTTACAGAGGTTAAGACAGACTCCATGCTAGTTTTGAATGCTCTCCAGGGTCTCGGTGTTGTGCCTTGGTCCATTGAATATGTTATTCAAAAATGACTCCACCTTCTTGACAATGGCATTAAGACCTCCAATACCTAGTGAGAGGGCAATAGGGCAGCAGATTACCTTGCTACATGCAACCTTCCTGACTCGAAGTGTTTATTTTTTTCATGACATTCATAGCCTTCCTCTGGTTGGTATGATTTTTTGAAAGGAAGATACTCTTGGTCTTCACTACTTTAGACCCATGTAGTCTTGTCTGACTCGACCCTCCCTGGGGCCTTTGTGTGTTTTTCCTCTCTTTTGAATAAAAAAATTTCAAAATGATGATGATGGATAGAGCATTTGAAAAAAATTTATTCATGTATGGTTGAGAAATATGGGATAATGTAGAATTAATAAAGATTTAATAAGGCTCTAGAATATTAGAGAAGAATTAATAAGAGGTCAAATGATGCTAAATTAAATGATAAATTTAGTATTTTGAAATTTTGGTGAGTGGGAAAAAAATTTAGGTCTCCCCCCTTTTCCAATTCTGGAGAACCTATAAATAGTGGTCGTAAGTACATCATATTTTTTCAATGTTCACCTATGCACAAAAGATGATACTTTTAAAAATGTATGTAAGAATTGAGTTTTATAACAAAATATGTTTCATGTTGAAGAAGTGTTTCTCAAAAAGGGGTTCTAATCAAAAGAGTGGACAGAGATATGTTTATATTTCCAGAAAAAGAGAACCAGATAGAGGAAATCAACCTTGGTTTTTGAATTGAAGTTTAAGATTTGAAGTTTTGTTTTACTAGAACATCAAATGGTTTGAAATTTTATAGATTTAGAATAGGTCCATTGGTCTGAGAAAATCAGATTCATTCCATTGAACACATATATATTAGATAGAGGATGATCAGGAATAGATTTCTAGATAGACCTTCATGGAGTAGAATGTTTTGATGTTACTTTTATTATTGGGTCTGGAATTTTATAAATTTTTTTTGAAAAATTATGTGATTTAGTATAGTTATTCTTATTGGGTGATAAAATTTGTCTAATAGTAGTTAACAAATTTCGTATTTACTTCTTCATAAAAGTTAATTTTTATAAACCCATGGGAGTGGCTATGGAAAGGATGTAGGTTATCACACTGAGGATAAACCTTATTAATCATGTGTTCATTGTTTTCTTTTGTATTTATACATACACATAATTTTACTAAAAGTTGATACAAAAATTACTCTAACATGTTTTATGGATTAAATTTACTAAATTTTAAATTTGTAAAAAGGTAACACCTAATTCATCCCCCCTTCTAAGTGGTTCTATAGTCCTATGGATCTTCAATATGTTATGATTATTCAATTTATTTATTGAATGTTTATGTTATTTTGAGCTTATCACATGCATGCACAATGCATTTACTGGTTGGGTACTAGACCAATTTAGTGGTTTCATACTATGTTGGACTGAAACCCTTCTTAGAAGGCCATTGATAGATAGGGTACCTAATAAACCCTCACTTATGTTTGGTTTAGGTTGGAATGATTCCACAGTTTGATATTTTAGAGGGATAAATCGCAAAGGGAATGGAGACCCGGATGGAGTGTGTTTTGGAGTAGGTTGTAGAGACTCTTGTACTTTAATTATTTCATTTATTTGTATGTGTGATCAGTCCAGTGGGTGATCCATGTATGGATTTTAGGTATGACCATTTAAGTTTGTTAGTTTTAGTTTTCATATATACAGATGGTATGGTATTGGTTTCCACTTTCTCTGATTGTGTACAGTTTACATGTTTGTATATTTATATTTTATTATATACTCGGGTTAAGGGTATTGTCTCCCCAAAACATTACTTATATCCTCATTTCTAGTAAACAACTTCTAAAATATGATGAGTTATTCTTGGGGTCACGTAGTATTGGACTTGGACATGGTGATCTGGGCTAGGATGTTATAAGATGAACTTGATGAAGGTATCGTGTATTTATTTTTTTGCACTCAAAAAATGAACTGCTTCATGGAACCCCGAGAAAGTCATAATCATAACTATACTTTGGTTTTACTGGTCATCGGTATGAATTGTATTACCAATAATGTTATTACTAAACCATGTTAACTCTTTCAAACATGGGATACCCACTAACCATCTCAATGATTTTGATAAATTAGATTTACCCTAAAAAGTATCTTTAAACCATGGAAAAAATGTTTCCTTATTATCACTAGTACACAATTGTATTTCAAATTTAGAATATGTTTTTACCACATTAATATGTTATTCACTCTATAGATAAGTGGACTGTATGTTATTTAATATTTATAAATATAATTTCATTATTTTTTCACCTACCATTTAATTTATTTTCAATCCATGGATTCCCTTTCCCCCAAAACTGACTCATTTATGGTGAGATGGAAGAAAAATATCATGTTCTGCTAAAGAAAATTAGTCTATACAAAATTATACCACCTCCTCAAGATTCTCCTTATCAATAATAGAGGATTCTTGTTTTGATGAATTCTTAACATACCCCTTCAAAATATTTATATAACTTTTTAAAGGACACATCTATTATTAATATATGAGACCATAAGGATTTATTTCTTGAACCAAGTGAACTATTAAATGTTCCATGATATAAAAAATGGAGGGAAGTACATTTTCAGTTGAAAAAGTAAATCAACTGCATCATTATAAAAAAAATTCAATGAATTATGATCCATCACTTTATTAGAAAATGAATTAAAAAAACTAAACAACTTAATGATAGTTAATTTAATATAGATTAGTACTATTTCATATAATGAAATTGGTAGATTTTTTTAAATCATGACATTAATGTTGTGATACTTCATGTGTATTAACCTCAAGTCATTTAGTGAAATTATTTTTTTTCATTCGAAGAATAACCTCTGAGGCGGTTTGATACCTTGGAGTCATTGGAAAGAATATGATTTCTCCCTCTTGGATAATGTATGACCAGATGGAGGCAAGTGTGTTTTTTTATTTTTGGAGTGGGTTCTAACTCCAAACATATTCTCATCGATAGTAAATATTATCTTACATTAATACCATCATTAGTCAAGCCTTTAATATCTTAAAATTTTCTAATAAAACTATCATTATTTTCTTTAACATGAATCACATATATATTATGTATGAACTCAACATATCACTACTATAGAAGATAAAAAATATTAATTATTTATTCCATATATTTCTATCCTTTAAATATCTTTTTATCTTTCCAATGTGGCATCAAAATTTTTCATCCCCTAAAAATAATAATTTGATGACCAAGGATTTCAATTATTATAAAATTATTATAATCCATTGAACACCTTTTTAAATCATTGATAATAGAGATCCATAAAAAATATTTGTGGACTCAGGTACAATATTTTTAGGCCATGTTTTAACTAATAACATAAATCCCCTTCGAAAAGTGGATAATATTTAGAGCCCTTGAAAAAGTATCTGTAAAAAAATTCATATGCTGGTAAGTCATTTAGAGTGAATGTAATCACTAATTGTAATTAAAAATATTCCTTTTTTATAATTATTACACTATGATACCTTCCTTTCAAAAGAGCTTCAAATAGCCAATTAACATTGATAAGTAAACGTTAATATCATTTACAGGATTTATTGGTCAAAAATCACTAAATTCAATATGTTAGATTTTCAATTCATCTAAAATTCTATAGAAAAGTTATAAATTATAAAAAAAATTGGCCATAAACTATGTTTTCTACTATGTATCTAATATAGATTCATTTTATCTGTGGAAAATCCAAGTCTATGGTTTCAAGATTCATTTTTAATGTAGAGAATTTTGGATAAATTATCATCCTTTTATGGGGAGTTAGTGGATGTTGTAATTTTCCATACCATATTATATTATCTACATTTAATCATAACCATTTTTATTCATTTTAATTTTAAAGTAAATTTTTTTAATGAGGAAATGTAGGAAGATACCAACTTTACAAAGTAAGATAATTTGTACTTGTCATAATAGATAAATTAACCTAGGTATTTTCATTCAAATTATACCATGATATCCTTTATTTATGACTCTATTATAGAACTTCATATTCTATCCTACATTGATAATAATCATTGGGGTAGTAATGTATCTTTGTATACACCAATCCAACTAGGGGAAAGATTTTTTTCCACGTTATAATGTGAATATGAAAGATCATTATCTTTAGAAAGTGTGTCATTCAATAATTGTAGCAACTCTATAAAACTCTTGGTACTCCATAAATTCAAGGATTTTAAGTTAATAAATATTAAAATTATTGATAAAACCATAAATTCCATACAACCTAAATATAATGTTTTTAGCACCATTATATATACACTCAATTATCAATGTTTTCTATATTTCTTCCTCTTCAATTTCATGAATAATTTATTCTATTTTACCAAAGTTATCATCTTTTACATCTCCATCATAATTAAATCTTTAATTCTATGAAATTTTACCACATTGAATTAATGAAATGTAACTCATATTAAAAAAATTGAAAATTAAATTATCCTCAATTTCTATGTATTTAATTTTTTTTCAATTTAAAATTATTATGCATGGATAGAAAAATAAGGTTGTTATTTGGATGTTTTTTTCTATAAAATTATAGAAAATAATCAACACCTTACTTGCATTTATCACATGCTCACTGTGCATTAATCCATCTTCGATTCATTATCATCTATAACAAATTTTTGGAATTGAATATATGTTATTGTATTGAGAAATTTAAATTTAAATTTACATTAATAAATAAAATACAAAATAATGTTTAAAAAAATAACACTGATAAAAAAATTATAAAAACAAATATAAAAATTTAATATATTATATTTTTTAAAATGAGGAATATATATATATATCATTGTATACGCTATTCAATTTTTATAAAAAAAATTTATAAGATTAGATTTATTATTGTTTAATAAAACTGTAAAAAATTAAAAGTTATTAATATAAAAAAAATTAATTTTCAATCTCTATAGATCGTATATTATTTATTAGAAAATATTCATTTTTGAAAAAATAAAACATTTAATAATAATTTTTTATTATTAAAACTATACATTTAGAAAAACAAAAAAATAAACATAAATTATTATTATTATATATATATATATAATTTAAACATATAGAAAACCAAAAAAAAGATAAATTGTATATTTGGTAAACTACAAGTCACAATCAGAGCATGAAAAATATATAATAGAAATACATTACCATAAGTAATATAAATAAAAAAACAAATAAATTACTTGATTGAAGAAAATATAAAAATTGAAAAACCCTAAAATTAATAATTACATAAAAATCATGAAACTAACATGAAGAAAATATACCATAGAAAAAACCATAGTGATCACACAATTAGCAGAAAATTTGAATCATTTTGTTGAGAAAGAATAAAATATTTATAGGGAAAACTAACAATAACATCATGGTGGAGGATATGGTGAATCTGGATGGCATCCTCATAAATGAAATCATTTAAATTCATAGGGAGTGAGGAAATGATTTTATAAACAATCAACACCTCTTATTTAATGCCTTTATAATCTAGAAAATATTTTAAAATTTTCCCTCATTCCATGTTTGTATGATCTCCAATTATTAGTGGATCAAGTCTCTATATTCTATAATAGGTTATGTGATTCTCAAGTGGCATGAGAGGATTCTCGTTAGGTAATGAATCTAAAATGTTGAGGCCACTTCGATCATAGATAAGAAAATATTTTTCAATGATCCTATAGAAAGATAGTAAGAAAGGCTCAATCATAATTAATAATAGAATTATCATCGCTATAGAAAGATGTTAAATCTAGAGTCACAAATCCATTATAGTTCCAAATGAGGAAACTAATACAAATTATTCCATTTACACTTGAACAATATGTGTTATGCATTAATACCTATCTATATTTATTCTAACACACCCAATATCCAAGATGTAACCTAGATTGGGAATCATACAAACATAAAGTGGGTGGAATCCATCCCTTGATAGATAATGGGATAACACAACTCTTGTACATTGACATGAGAGATGAAATCAATGAATAAAATCAGAAATTGACACTAAATTCTAAGGGATTGGTTCTATTGAGGTGGGTTTCATTATTGAGTTCTAAGATGACTGATAAGATGACAACAAAAATTACAATCTTAGCCTAAAACGTTACTAGATCACATACATTGGTATACAAATAGAATCAAATGAAATTATTGAGAGAAGTAAAATATTCAACATCCTTCATGCATCCTCTAATTCAAAACCTGATAAATCAATCCCACTCACATTCACATAACCTATGAAATAGGGATTCCCTACTAGTAATCATAAAAAACATTAGTTTAGACATAAGGGTGATACCTTTCTTTAATACATTAACATCCAATGGAAATGCACCATTTTGAACCCACTAAATAAAGCAATTCATCTTGATAGGAATGGGTATTTACAATAATCACCTAGCCCAGACACCATATTTTTTTATGAGAATAATGTAGTAAAAAATAGAGAGGTTGAAAGAAATAGAAGGAGATTCAGTGAAAAATAACTCAATAGAATATTTATACAACTAAATAGAGGATAGAAAGAGCCTTTTTCTGAGTTAAGAACAATCTCCATAAACTAGGGGTGTATATTCTCCTGACTAATGTTGATATTGTGCACTGAACACCTTGGGAAGAAAAAGATTTTACCTACTATGTTGTCTTTCCTAAATTGTAATTTTCCCCTTCCAAATGTCCATATTTAATCATTGTACAACATTGAAATGAAATCACATATACTATACCATAAATGATATCCCTTCAAATCATGTTCTATCCAGCTAGCCAAAGAAGGACTATATTTTTTCAAAAGGAATATCTTCCATAGATAATGATAGATATCACTTCCCATGAATGTTTTTTTGTAATAAATATATGTTTTAGTCCATATATTTTATATTAGTTCCAAATTCCTCATACATCTTAGCCACCTTAGTCTATTTGGCCAAGTGATTGGCATCCTCCTTCTTGACGTCCCAAATGAAACTATAGATGATTGTTTAAATTCTTTAGAAGAAATATTCTAGATCTCTAATTAATATAATGAAATTAACTAGGATTAAATATAGGAAAATACTAAAAAGATTAATATAAACTTTGAAGTAGGGGAATCAACTTTTCTAGTCGGTTATTATACCCAAAATTCTTTTTATGGTTTCTTTAAAATATTGAATGTTATCCCTTTTGGAATAAAATGGAGCTCCCAAAAAATCCATTGGTAAATTTATTTTAATTATATTAAGCCTATATTTTAGAGCCTTGGTTTTACTCCTTGAGAATTAGTTTGCAATATAGACACTACTCGTTGCAACATTAATTCATTGTCCACTCGGGCTATAATAATCAATTTGAATCTCTTTGAACCTTTGAATTTAATTAGTTCTACCATTAATAAAGAAGACCTTGTTGTCTATAAAATATAAGTGAGATACCCAAAAGAAGCTATACCTAAATTGGAAAGAGTGAAACCACCTACTGAAGGTTTTAGAATTTAATTTCCTACCAAGAAAATACTGCTCCATGATAAGAAGACTAGGAGAGAGTGGATCCCCTTGTACCATCCAATCCTTTTTACCATAAGAAATACTGATAGAAAATATAAAGAAAAGTAGTGAAATAGGAGATTACATACTCATTATGAAAAAATATATAGTAATTTGAGAGTATATGTTTTGTAACATCCTGGTTTTTAAAAATTTAAATACTATGTTCAATATTGTTCATGACATGCTACATCAATCTTAAATAAACAAATAAATAATATTTAAATATTAACATTAAAATCTAGTCATTAGAATATATGGAATTAAAAGTATTAACTAAATTATGATAATATTATTTAAAAATGTTTATATAATTAATTTTTTGGTGTCCAATTAATTATAAATAAATATGAAATCCCTTTTTTAAAAAATGATTTTCTAAAAAACAATTAAATATGAAAAAATGTGTCTTTTGACAATAAATTAATAAATCACACTTGTTGGATTATATAAATTAAATATATATATATAGATGTATAATATTTAATGAAATGTTTAACATTATTCTTATGTATTTTCTAAACACAATATAAGACCAAATTCAACTTTAAGCATAAAATGGGTATTTTTCAAAAGAAGGCATTTTTATCGCCTTTTGATGGAGAACTCATTCAAATCAAGTTTATGTCACTTTTGTAAATGATAATTTATAAAATAAACTTATTCTTAATAATATTAGTATAAAATCTTACTTTTTTGTTAAATTTTTGGTAGTTTTATGAGAACATTCTTATTTTGATGAATTATGAATAATACAAAATATTAGTTCATAATTATTTTTTCATCCAATTTCATTATATAGTTAAATTATTTTTCTAATTGGTATTTAATTATAATCAGTTAATGTTTTTATAATTTAATCTACTTTATTTCCTTGGAATCAATTTTATAATGAAATTTTATATAAAAACATTGTGAATGTTTAAACGTTCTTCACTTTAAAAATACATTTTATTTATCCATTGACAGGATAAATTTTAAATAAATTTTAGCCTCATATATGTTTTTAATTTTTAGAAAAATATTCATAAAGAGGAGTAATCTGTAGGATATTTATGGTTTAATAGTATCAACTTAATTTTTGAAAAATATGAATATTAACTGAGTACTTATTTTTATTACCACCATTAAGGGTAAATCCGGTAATTAAGGGTAATAACAATATTATAAATTTCCATAAAACTTGTCCTAATTTAATTAGATCTGTTTTATTCAATCTAAAATAATACTTGGGATGAAATATAAACTTTTTAATCCACTTGGATTACTTTTAAGACATTTATATTATTTTATTCAAAGGAAATACAATTTATTCACATGCTTGTTTTTAATGAGTAAAATATTTTTAATTTGGGGTTATATAAGGGATATGTTCGACTATAAATTTAATTTAGAAAATATAAAAATTTTACCTCCATTATTGTAATTTATTTACTAATTTTAGAAAGGAATATTTAAATTAAATTGTGACACAATAATGATGTAGTAATTGCTTCATTATTGGAAGAATGAAATATATTATATTAAAAATATTATAATAAATATAGTTTGATAAATGTATGTCGTAAAATAATTTTATGGATCTATCTAACATGTTATTTATGTGTTAAAATTGTTTTTTTATTATATCATGATGATAAGATATTTTTAAAAAGTAAAGAATTTTATAGTTTCAAAATTGACACTAATGATATTTTAAGATATAAAATATTTTAATAAATGATATAAAATTTCATCAATATCCATGATTCTTTAATATAATTTTTATAAGTCCTAAAATTTTATAAATTAATATTATATTGGTTGTTTATCATGTTATGATTATTATATTAACCTTCAAAATGTAAATAACTTGATAAAATAGTAAAAGTTAAAAGTGCTAAAACAAAAATATAAGGATTAAATTTTTTTAAAAACTTTTATAATATTCATTAGAGTGTTATATTTAAAATCATTATAATCATAGATTCTCAATAAATCACTTTGGACCCATTTTTAATCTAAAATTAATTTATATTTATTTAATATTTTTATAGAATTCCACGAGTGCCCCTCCCCTTCATTATATAAGAGAAATCCTTGTAATCATATCTTCACAAATAAAAACCATTTGGGTTTTGAAAATCTTAACCTAAATCCCTTTATAGAATATCTACCCATATTCCATCAGCCTTATTTTTGGAAGGACACTCTTATTAAAGGTGTTAAGGTATAAATCAAAGGAGAACTCTCAGAAAAGAGGTATTATTTTTATTTAAGTATTTATATTTTATTTATTATTCTAATCATTTAAATATTCTTTATACATTATGAAATAATAACTATAGTATAATCAATATACTAAGATTTTATAATAATTAGTGTGTATGTGTGAACTATCACCTCCACAAACCAATATAATTCATTTTCTGTAACCGTCACTCAAGATTGGTTAAAATGATGGAATTAATTTCCACAAGGGATATTATTGAAATATTTATCATTATAAAATTATAATATATCAATTACATTCTTATTTTCCATGAATATAAAAATAATAACATCATTTGTGCGTACATATAAACTATCACCTCCACGAAGCGATGCGATTCATTTTTAATCACCACATCACTTGAATAATATATATAAGTATATATAAATTGTATTAATTTTATTATGATCATTATATAAAGATAAAATAATACTTACCTTCTTTCTATAATGATCATTGAAAAATGTAAATGTTACTCATGCGTATGTATGACTTACCATCTCCATGATTGTAATGTAGTTCATTTTCACAACCATAATTAATTAATTGATTTAAAAGTATAATTAATGTGTAAAATTTATTATTATGTCATTAATATTTTTCTAGTGATGATGGAATAATGACCACCTTTCACTATATAAATCATAGAAAATTTATTTTGGACTAATGTATCGAATAACGACACATGGATGACATGAACTTAAATAATTATGTGATTGTTATACATGATAATAAGTGATATAAAAGTAATAATAAACTTGAAAAAGGTTCAAAAGAAATAAAATTATAAATATAAGTTTATTATTTCAGAAGACAAAGAACATATGTGATGAATCAGACTTGAGGTAAGGGACTTCATCTCAATCTTCTTTCATTGAGGCATATTTTAATGTTATACATGACAATAATTAATGAGGTGTATAAACAAAACATTTGACTATTAATTTCATTTAATGGATTTCAAAATCAATCTTTCTATATTAAGTGTTTGAATTTCATTAAAAACAACAAATGGAATATTCTTTTTTAACGTATATGGTGACAGTGACTTCTCCACTGCTGTGACTGTTATTTGATAATTGGATTCCTCTACAAGCCTTAATATTTTTAAAAGAAAAATCACTTATTAACTTTTCTGGGCTTTTTTATATAAAATGGATCTAAAAATAGAATAATTATTTAAATATCTTGAAATTATTTATTTTGATTGAAAATGAAATTTTTTAGTGAAATGCTGAAATTATCAATCATTTATGTGTTATGATTATATAATAGTACTAAGAAATTTGACAGGTGGTTATGTGATAAACCAAGGGTGGGTGGTTCAGAGATAAGCAAAGAAAGATGTTTATGTTATAAACTCTAATGAATTTGGTATAGAAGTCAACTATATGGTTATTCCATTTTGTAATAGTGACAAATATGAATATTGATGGCATGGTTATTCCATTTAAGTATAATTATTTCCCAAGATACCTTTAATTTCTATATATTCTTTATATGGGTTTGTGGTAATATTTTTATAACAAATATGGTATAAAATGAGAATATTTTCAAGGGAAAGTATTTACTACTTCTTAAGGGTGAAATGTATTACTTTTTGATAAATTATTCATGGGATTTCATGTTTTCACAAGACTAATATATTTCCTTCTATGTGGGTCACTTAGTGAGATTTATGTGCTCATACCAATTTTTTTAAAAAAATCACATGATTTAAGGGAGAATAGATTCAATGATGAGATCATGGATGGCTATTGAACATAAAATGAAAATATGTTTCATTTTAAAAAAAAAATTGTGAGAAAAATGGATGTTGGGTAGATGTGTCTACATAGTAATATTTGAGCTGTCATTTATAACTTTTGGCCTAATTCTCTAAAACTCATAAATTGAAAAGATCTTCAATTTGAAAGAAAGTAAAATACTTTAATTAACTTAAGATAATGTAATGTTTTCAAATATAAGAATTATAGTTGGTATCATAGGAAAGGTTTAGATAAATTTAGGGATTAAGAGTTTTGGTTCAACACATGTAATGTTTCTATGTCTATACTTTTAGTAAAATACTTGTCCTATAACCTATTCAGATAGAGGAAAGACAATTAAAAATGGAAGTAGGAGGATCTAAAACAACATTATTATCCCTTATTGAGGAATTGATTATAATAATTATTATAATGTCATGTATAGATGATTTTGAAACTTTTTATAACATACAACTCTCTTATAAACATTTTTATAAAATATCAAACACCTCCTCTATACCTTAATACCACCACGGTTCATGAGGTTTTTATTCAAATCCTATTTTCCCAATATTACCATGTTTTCAAAAAAGGTAAATATTATCAAGGAATGTTTAGATATTTTACCTTCTCACAATACTATGAATCATATTATGATTTTTAAAATGTTTCTAAATAAGGAGACCCTTACACATACTATTAATATTTTCTTTAAACTTATAGTCTTCAAGCACAAACTTATGGTATTTTAAAATTACCCTTTATTGAATGATTAAAAAAACAAGTGCCAAATGTTTTATAAAAATAAACTCTTATTTTATGTTTTAAAATTATATTTCATATAATATTATTTTCCAAAATATTTATTCTTCAAACACCCAAATGACCCATGTTGTACCAGGTTTATTTGGATAATGGAAGATAGTGATTTTAAAGAATATCTAAATCATTTTTGAAATGAATGGACCTTATATCTATGAAAACACAATGATGATGAAACCATGTGGCCACCATGATCAAGTTACAACATTATTTCTTTTTGGAATAGTTTTATTAAATCATATAGAGGTGAAATAAAAAATTTCGATACATATAAGTCTTCATGAATTATGATGTTGAGGTAATTACGAGTTGGGATAAAAATAAGAGGTTTAAGATAACATTTAAATTCAAAAAATTATATTTAAGAGTGAAAATATACTTTATATTTAAATATATTTCTTTATCTTCTTAGTCATAGTAGTAAAATAATTCCTCAACTATATTTTGAAAAAAAACATTATCTGTTTACTTTTATTTCTATGAAATCAATGACCTTTTAACCAATAAAAAATTTGTTGTTTTTTGATTGTTATATTTATTATGACCATGTTATATATCAATATCAATCAGAACTTGATGGTTAGTTTTCTCTTCCATATCCTAGTTTTCCAATATGGAACCCTAGTATGTGTTAACTCAAATGACCTTTTTACTTTCCTTTATTTATTTTAAAGTGGATATTTAATTTATCTTTCTTATGATGTGGGATTCAAAGAAATATATTTTGAAAAATCAAACCCATTGTTTTTTATCCCAAGATAAAATTGAGAGGATGTAATTTAGTAAAGGGGGAGATAACATAATATCCAGATTTTTTAAAATGGATATACTATGGTCGTTAGCGTACGTGATACACCACTTTAAAAATAAACATACAACTAAACAATATTTAAATATAACCATTAAAAAGTAGTCATTATAATGGTGAGAATTAATAGAATTAACTAAATTATAAAAATATTATTTAAACATTTATATATAATATATTATTTGGTGACCAATTAATTATAAATGAATGTAAAATACTTTTTTAAAATGAAATTATTTTCTGAAAAACTATTTAAATATGCACAAATTTATTCTATACAAATAAATTAATAAATCAATAATATTGGATTATATTAATGAAATATAAAAAAATATTTAATTTAGTATTTAACATTCATCTTATGTGTTTTCTAATCATGATATAATACTATATTTAATTATAGGCATAAAACGAGTATTGTTCAAAGAAGCATTTTTCCAACTTTTGATGGAGAACCCATTTTAAATATAGTTCATTTAACATTTATAAATTTCATTTTAAAAAATATAATTATTATTTATAATATTAATATGAAAATATACTTTGGTTTAATTTTTTCTAATTTTCTTAAAACATTCATATTTTGACTATTAGTGAATAATGAAAAACATTAGTTCACAACAACTTTTTCGTCCAATTTATTTATATAGTTAAAATATATATTTTTAATTTGTTTTAAATTATAATTAAATATATTTTTTTATTTAATACACTCTATGTAATTAGAATCAATTTCACAATGAAATTGGATATAATTTTTTTTGAACTTTTGATCATTTTTAATTTAAAAACCTGTTTTCATAATTCATCGACGAGATTAATTTTAAATTATTTTAGCCACTTATATGTTTTGAATTTTGAAAAAATTAAAACACTCCATTTTAATTAGTATGATATTTATGATCAAATAGGATCAACTTATTTTTTGAAAAATATGAATAGTAACTTTAGTAGTTATTTTTATTACCATAGTTAAGGGTAAATATTGTAATTAAGGGTAACAATAATATTTTAAACTACCATAAAACTTGTCATAATTTAATTGGATAAGTTTTTTAGACCTAAAATAATCCTTGGTCTTAAATATAACCTTGTTATTCCACATCAAGCACTTTAAGACATTTATATTATATTATTCAATGGAAAAGAAATTTTTTCACACTCTTGTTTTTCACAAGTAAAATATTTTTAATATGGGGTTATATAAGGGATATGTTTGAAAATAAATATTATTTAGAAATATAAAATGGTTTAATACATCATGGAAATTTATTTATAATTTTTAGGAAAGAAATAAATAAATTAAATGGTGACATAATGAGGATGAAGTAATTACTTCATTAATATAAGAATCAATTAAATGATATAAAATATTTTATAATAAATATAATTTGATATAATTTATATAATAAAATAATTTTATGGGTTTTTTTACATGTTATGTATGTTTTTAAATAGTTTTTTTATTATATAATGGTTTTATGATATTTTTATAAATCCAAGAAATGAATAGTGTCACAATTGACAGTAATGATATTTTAAAATATAAAATATATTTTTAAATGATATAAAATTTTATAATAATTAATTATTATAATAAATAATTTGGATAATTCCTAAAATTTCATAAATTACTATTGTATTGGCCATTTTTCATGTTATGGTAATTATATTAACCCACGAAGTTTAA
This sequence comes from Viscum album, assembly GCA_963277665.1. Taxonomy (NCBI): domain Eukaryota; kingdom Viridiplantae; phylum Streptophyta; class Magnoliopsida; order Santalales; family Viscaceae; genus Viscum; species Viscum album. The sequence goes on along the minus strand of OY728148.1, from coordinate 876,680,561 downwards.
ATTACGTAATAAAATAGTAAGAGTTAAATGGGTTAAAACAAAAAGATAAAGATTAAAAAAAATATTCAAAACTTGTATAATTTCATTCTATGAATATATTTAGAAAAAAAATCTTCTTATATGTTAGATAAATCCATTTTTACTCATTTTTAAAAGAAAACTAATTTATATTAATTAATATTTGGAAGAATTTTGAGAGTGCCCCTCCCCTCTCTTAGAAAAGGGTACTCCTTGTTACCATTTCTTCACACCTGAAAAAAATGGGGTCAGAAATTATCTTCCAAAATACCTTCCTAGATTCCCTCCACAAATTCTATAGGCCTTATTTTAGAATGAACACTCTTCTTAGAGGTGTTAAGTTGTTAATCAATGAATATCACCTAAATAAGAGGTATCATTTTTATTTAAGTATTTATATTTTATATATTCATAAAATTCCTTAAAATATTATTCATACATGATAAAATTATAACTACAATATCCTCGACATAATAAGATTTTATTATGGTAATATAGTCACCTAATTCTATCTCCACTTCAGTCAAATTGGTAAAGAATTAATTGTTTGTGTGTATGTGTGAACTTTCACCTCCACGAACCAATATAATTCAATTTACATAACTGTCTCTCAAGACATGTTATAGTGATTGAATTAATGTTAATATATTATATTCATGAAATATTTCTCATTATAATATAATAATATTTCAATTATATTCTTACTTTTCTTGTACATAAAAATGATAACGTTATTTATGGGTATATGTGAACTATCACCTCCACGAAGTGATGTGATTCATTTTTAATCACCACATCACATTATTAATATATATAGGTATATTTAAATGATATTAATAATATTATGATAATTCTTAAAAGTTAAAATAATATATAAATTCTTTTTATAATGATCATTGAAAAATGGAAACATTACTCAACCGTACTTATGGCTTATATCTCCATGATTGTAACATAGTTAATTTTTCATAATCATAATAAATGGTTTGATTAAAAATTATAATTAATTTTTAAATTTTATTATTATGTCATGAATATTATTCTAATGATGATGGGAAAATGAACACTTTTGACTATAGAAATCTACCGTAGTCATTTGGGACTCATGTACCGAATATTAAAAAGAATTAACATGAACATAAAAAATTAAGTAATTGTTATAAAATATTAATAAGTGATATAAAGGAAATAATAAACCTGAAAATGTTATAAAAAAGTAAATAATTCACAAAATTGTATTATTCATAAAGATAAAGAACATACAAAATGAATCATACTCGAGATAAGGGACTTTCTCTAAATCTCTTTTCATTGATGCATATTTTAATGTTACACACTACTTTCTTTATGAGGTGTATAAACAACCCATTAGACATTTAAATTCATTAAAAAAATTTCAAAAAAAATAATTCTATATATATTCTTTTACTTGCTTAAAAATTTTGAAAAGGAATGTTATTTTTTTAATGTATAGGGTGAAAACGACATCTCCACCACTGTGGTCGTTATTTGATATTTGGATTCCTCTACAAGACTTAATGTTTTTAATTTAGAAATAAATCACTTATTCCCCTTTTGGTTATTTTGGTATTGAAAATGGTTTGAAAATGGAAATATTATTTCAATATCTTGAAATTATTTCTTTTTATTGCAAATGAAATTTTTTGAGTGAAATGGTGAAAATTTTAATCATTTATATGTTATGAAAATATAATGGTACATGTACATTTGATAGGTGGATACATGATAAACCAAGGATTGGCTGTTACGTTGTAACACCCAATTCATTGGGTAACGAAGTGGACCATATGATTATTCCATTTTGTAAGAGTGTCATGTATGGAAGTCGGCCGCATGGTTATTCCATTTAAGTATAATCATGTCTCAAGTTACCTTTATGTGTTATCTATGATTTATATGGGTTTTATAGTGACATTTGGATTAAAAAATAGTATTAAATGAGATTATTTTCAAGAGAAATTATTTAATACTTCTTACGGTTTAAAAGCATTACGTTATGACAAAGTATTCATGGGTTTTCATGTTTTAACGATACTAATAGTTTGTCTTCTATGTTAATCTGTTACTGAGATTTTTAGGTTAACACCATGTTTTAAAATGTTTTTTATAGGATTTAAGGGATAATAGAGTTAATAATTTGATAATTTGGTGATGATTAGAAATCAAAAGAAACTGTGTTTAATTTTAAATTTTTTTGTTTTGTGCGAAAAATGGATATTGAGTAGAAGTGCCTATATTACAATATTTGAGTTTTTATTTATAAATTATGGACTAAATCTATAAAATTATAAACCTAAAATGATTCTAAATGTGAAAAAATGAAAATAATTGACTTAATTTAAGATTATGTAATGTTTTAAGGTCAAGGACTTAAAATTTTTATTGCATTATATCATAAGCTTTATCGATGTAGATCATGATCAAGACATTAACAATTTACCAATCTCATATTAAACTCCACTATTATTTCTTGAGCAAAGTTATCTCCCCTAAGTTCTCCTACCTTTGATAAAACCATGATTCTACTCTAATATTTGGATTAGTAAAAACAGAGATAATCTTATATTTAGAATTATTAAAAACACCATGATATAAAAATTTCATAGGTTATGGTTTAGAATCCTCTAAATCGACTAGGATGTTTCACCTTGGGGATAAGTAGAAGTATAGTAGAAGAGGTCACAAGGAGTAGAATACCACCAAATAAATAATCCTAGACCACTATAATGAAATATTTCTTGATCAAATACGAAGATTTAATATGGAATAATCCTATAAATTCATCAAGACCTAGAGAACTATCCATCCTATGGCTATTAACAGTAGTACGGATTTCGTCCTCCACAAAAAAAGTTTTCTATAAAACCATTATCATTGTATCCCACTATAAGTGGGATTTTATTGAAAAAATGATCATCATATTCATCAAATAAATTCACATCTCACACTTTATAATGGTGACTTGTTAAGAGTTATAGGATATATAATATTGTACATGGTTTAATGGCCTCAATATCATTACTTAAAAATCCATATTCAATTTATAAGTTGAGATTCCCTAAGTTTTTATTTTCCATTATTCACATATATATATATACATTGTTGTAAAATCACCTTCCTCCATTCATCTGATACAGGATCATTGTCACACCTCCCTTTCTTTGAATGCACATCTTTCTTCTAGGGGTAGAAATTTAGAAGAAAATAAAATTAAAAATATCAATAACTAAGAATTACTAAAGTCCGCTTTCAAGATGATTGATCTCTAACTAGAGCTCTTTGAGTGACTATTTGGGGAATGAATGGTTATTCAACCACTCTAAAATTACACCCTTTAATCTTAAAAGTTTTTTCTAAAACAAAACCCATTAATTCCCATATAAGTATTCATACCAAAAATTACATAACAAGGACTTGAAATATTTATCTTACTTCCAGTATTTGAAAAAAATATACAAATGTGGTCTAGATATCCTTGAATGTAGAGAAATAATAGTGAGTGATCACATAAGGGACTATCTAGATATGTTATATATGATCATAAGAAATCCACAATAGAATGAAAGTTGGCCAAAACCCCATCCAATTGCCTCCATATTTTAATACCTCCCCTTTTTTATTTTAACATGTGATTTTTCTCCACTTAATTCTTGGTCAATGAGATTACAATGAGGTGGAAATCCTCAGAAATCATCTATATCCCTGATAGAGTAATCTACAACACCTTTATTTTCTGATTGATTAATACTGGTGTAGAAGTATCCACCTAAAAACATGGTGTTTGATCTAGTGTTAAAATAAGATAATTCCTTCTAGATGACTTAACTTTATCTTGAAACACATTTGGAATATTAAAAAAACACAAAATAGAGGATAAATATTCACTAACCTTGATAGTCATCTACTAAGAAAAAGTGTTCATGTGATCAATATTAATAAAATTATTCCAAAAATCTCGAATATTATTATAGAATGGATATATTTGAATGCGGTTCTCCATGCATAGATTCAATGAATTATTTTTTTATCACTTTCACATTATTATTTGAATCTAAAATAGTAAGAATCACTATGAATTTTCACATGATTAATTTTGATCAATATGAACATTTACCTAGTGACCTAATTTACCTAGAATTATAAATCATTTTTGTATTTATAGAAAAGATGAAGAGAAATTTCAAACACCAATAAAGACTTGGATGTTGGAGGATATAATAACCAAATTAAATTTAGTCTATGAGAGGGTCTTCACCCCCCCCCCCCAAATTGAGGAGAAGGATATTTTATTCTTATTCCTAGTTTTTCCTCTTGGTGTTGGTGTACATTGAAAATATTTATGAATAGATAAAATAACCTAAGAGTAATTATGAAGAGGAATAAGATATTATAGGGGGATTCATTTATTCCAATTATTTTATCATTAGGGATGAATATACACATTGAACATTGGTCACATTTCCATGGATAAAAATATAAAGCTGCACTTTGGAGACAACATTATAAATATATAACTAGATATACTTATCCCCTAAAAAATTATTGGTATAGATGAAACAATTATACCAATATTCCCCACAATTTTTCATTTCAATGCATAAAAACGTAGCACTTTGTGTGTTCGATAAAAGAATGATTGAGTTTGTGGACTTCATAGGGACATGGGAAATGCAATCACAAACATGAGATAAAAAGGTTGATCCTCCATAGGAGAAGATAAATTCCCCTACAAAGAAAGAGACATGTTTTCATTCAAATCATAAAACCCCTTATCTAATTAAAAATAAATATTAACATGGTTTAGAGAAGACGGGGAAGGTTATGACCGATTCATAACCCTGAGTGGGGCCATAATATTTTAGAAACTTGGGCTTGAGGATCTCTGAGGACCATATAATTCTTTAAATTTGGTTGGATAATGAGACCCTTCTTCTTAAGAGATGCACCCATGACTTTAGACTATTATAAAGGGGAATTCATGTGGATTCAACTCCTACAAATTGAGATTTCATGGACATGAAGGAGAATTTGAGAGAAAAATCCAATGAGGTCAGATAAACAAATATTTCACAAATAGGTTATTCTCAAACCTGTATAGGATAAAATTCAATATATAAGTGGGGGTGATAATTACATTTACATGAATATCTGGGAAGCCTTAGTATTATCTGTTCAGAAATTATCCGCATATGCAGAATAGAATTTTTAAAATCATTAAATATGCCCTGAAGAATCATTGAGTTAAGGAATGAAAAAGGAATCCTAATTTGGTGACTTTATAGGGTGATCGAAGATGAGTCCTTAACCTTCTAGCATAGGAATTCCAAGAACATCAGAGTGTGGATGAGGGTAGTATAGGAAGTTGATTAGTGTCCAGAAGAACCATCAAATGATGGGAAATTTTTTTGGTTTTTAGAAAAATTGATAATTTCCGAGCGAATGATAAAAATAAAATACCTACATTGATGTTTTTAGATTCCTTAATATATTTTCAATATCGGTTACCAATGTTGAAAATATACATTTTTACATTGATTATTTCATTACCAATGCAAAAAAATTTGGAGTTGGTTCCATAGAACAACCCTTTATGTACATTATTATAAATTTTATTTATTGTTTTCAATATTAGTGAACTCATTATCACATCATGATTTTTATTCTACATGACATAGTATGTGATAATGTCATAAGAGTAACTATCACACTGAATGTTCATAATAGTTGCCCGCTATGATGAGAACCTAGAAGTTCCCTAACAGTATTATTAAATGTATGTTCTATAGCTAAAGGAAATAATTTTAGTCATACAAATGTTTTGTTCTATCATGGGTAGAGAGACATTGGACGTTGAGGAACCTTCTCATGGTGTATTAAATTGGTAATATCCATTGTATTTTATTATGATAATGAGACCCACTGGTGGTAAATCTACATTTACATGTGTCATTGGGTGTTACTATCTTTAAACATGCCTATTTATCATTAGACATTAATATTATTATTCTTGATTGTTATAAGTCATATACATTAATGTATTGATGAAAACTTTGATGATATATGTTCACAGAGAGGTAGGATACATTGGGTGCATCATTAGTAATATTTCATCAATGAATAATGTAAGATAGGATGTTGTGACTTACGCTATTTAATGAAATTTTATATCTCAAGAACATTTGTGTGAGTGATATTTCCTAAATAAATTCATAGCCATGGTGTTCTATAGGCAAGTTCAATTTCTAGAAACTCAAAGAAAGAGACATTGAGCACATAGGTCGATAGCACCAACATTCAACCTACTTGATTAGAGATATCACATTAAAGGGATTATTTTATATAATAAGAATATATATGACATATTATGTCATTGCATCATTAACTTTTTCTTATATGGGTTACATGGCATATTGATGGATGATGACCTTGGACTTTAGGTTACTTCTCCTAATGCCAGAGAGAAAGAGGCCTAAAGGGTCACATACTATGTTTATCACAAATCTCGGCTAAATAATACATTATTATTTATTATTTAACAAGTATAATAAATATTTTTCCCACATTTGGTTTAATAATTTTTCATGTTTTAATGAACACATATATTTCATCATAAATTATTGGATAGAATATTATGTGATAAAAATATTTAATTAATTTTAATTTTCTATTTATTGAATATAATATTTATTTATTTATTGGTGAATAATGAGTCGATATTTATTTATTAAATAAACAGTCATTATTCTAGGTCTAATATATATTGTTGATGAATGGAAGACTAATTATAATGGTTCAGTGTTAAATGATATATATTGACTATTATTTGAATAAATAATATTTAATTTTAATTAATGAGTTTAGCACATGTGAGAAAACATATTTTTTATTATAGGCATCGGGTTCAATCGGGATTAAATAAATAATAAAGGACACTTATATAATTATTTATTTCTAACCCTACCAGTATATAATCCCAAATATATTATTTTTCAAGTGAGACAATTCATTTCATTGGTTGTTCACTACAAAATCTAAAAAATCCTCTCAAAGCCCTAAAGAACCCCTATATCCAAGAGTGATCTTAAAATTAGTGATAGATGTTCCTTGATGTTCCAATATCATATTTAGATAGATAAAGGGGGATCCTTTGGATGTGATTCTAAGAGAAATTAAAGGTAACAACATAAGTGATAGTATCTTCTATACTGTCACCTGGAGATTCCTTTGATGATGTTCAGATATTTTTGGAACGTATGTGGATCTCTGGTAGAGAGAATATAATCTTGATTCCTACAATTCAATGTACGAATGACATAGATCTATTATTAGATCCATAAATAGAGAAATAATTTTATACAAGGCAATTCATTAATTTGGTAAATTAATTATAAATAATCTGTAATAATACTACACTTTGGTTCTGATGTTTATCCATTGTCTTTGTTATTTTCATTAATTTTATTGATCATGGCATTCATTGTCTTGGTAATGTAAGAATAATAATCAATCATAACCTAAATAAAAAATTTTCAAGACCAATCACATGTTTCTATAGAACCTGAAACCTTCAAAATACAAATTTGTTATATTAGTTTTGAAATAATGAATGTAAAAAATTTCTCCAGTGGTTTCTTACATCGATTATTAAAATTAACAATTTTAAAAATTAATCATAATGGCAATTATAAATAATTAATGTTATAAATTCATTATTTTAAATATTTTTTTACTATTGTGAACTTACTGAATAATAGAGATGAATGACTATCTGACTAGTCATATATTATAATAAAACCATGATCCATTGAAATTATAATGAATTCACATTAAGAAATTTTATTTCCCATGATACTCCTCAAAAAGTAGAACATATACATAAAAGAATAAAAAAATTTATTACTTTTCCCATCACGAGAATTACATCAGCCCTGCATCAAAGGTTGGGCTTCCCAATATAATCAAGTGATCATAGATGAAGGGAATGATCACTAAATAAATAGAATCATAGAAATAATTATAGAGAATTTTTAAACACCTATGATGGAATTCTATGAAGATAATTAACCACCATCAAACAATTGACCATCAAAATTTTCATGACTTGATCTGATGGGACCCAAACAGTGACTGCCACAAGCCCACATCTAATAGGATAGGGGCTAGGGACCAGTGCTAAGTAGGAATATCACACACATGGGATGAATATCTTAATGTACCTACACACACACACACACATCTATAATCCCATTCAATGCTGAAATGTAAAACAATTGAAACCAATGCATACATACATCTATAATCCCACTATTAGAGTACGAAACAAATGTAATGATAGTGAAAAAGGGACCAAATAAAATTCCATACAAAAACTATAGATTCCAAATAGATCTGAAGGAAGGGACTATTATCCAATGAAACCACCTAGAAAATAGATTGTTCAGTGTAGTACAAGCTATACTCTACCAGCTTACTATCCTCTAAGGACATTATCAATTGGTCTATCATCTTCATAAGGTTGTACACATGTATAGAAATCCCACATATATGTGAGTATAATAATACCTAGTAGGAAATAACAAAAATAAAAAATATATAGCATCAAGAATAATCATATAACAATATGGATATAACAGTTAGAGGAAAACCCCTAATATAATGTGTATGGAAAATGTACCTCTATGGGGTATCAAAAAACCTTTAGCCACATGAATATTCTCAACACTTCTTATAAATGATCATTCTTGGGGAAACCACTCCCTAATCCATGATATCAACAAATACACTCATCCTAGAGGTTATAATCATTTTCCATGCCCAATAAAACTCATTGGTCTTTGAATATATTGATACTCAAATTTGGGTTTACACCCAAAAGTACTAGGGGACACCGCAAACCCAATATGGATCAACCTTCTATGTCTAGGATCGTATAACAATTATACAACAAAACCTTTAGAAATTTATTTCTACGTGGAGTTCAATTAACTTCTTAAGAAGTTCACACCTATTCCGGAAACTCCACCTATGGTATAAGAAGGAATGATAGAGGATCACACTTTGGTTTGATGGAGGGACACCACAAACTCTATCTGAGACTCATACTCTAGGGGGGATCACAATCCTAAGCTGTAAAAATAATTCCACACTTTACACTCACGGGGATCGACCGAGGAAACATAATGAGCTTATACTTGTCCAAATTGAATAAAAAAAGGGATCTAAACACCCTTAAAGGTGGTGTGTATCATATACTGGGTGGTACACAGTGTGTCTAGAAAACCCCTAGTATGTTTGTTCATCAATACCCCACACATAATATAAACCAATAAATACATGGTGTCTAGGTTAATATACACAATGTTTAAGGGTATATTGACACCCTTCCCATTCCAATTATCCATACTCATTTGCCGACTCATGTACACCTGGCCATGTCCGAGTACATGACTCTACACATATACTCTAGCTATGTTTAGGTACCCTAACCTTCCCATTCTTGTTTACCCAATGTGGTATATGTTGATCTTATAGTAAATTTTAAATGAAATGTGAAAATTTTCACACAACATGTGATATTTTGCTCCCCGTGGAATCCTTAGCATTGCACAGAGGGTCCCACATGGTGTGTGTCTTTGTATTACACTCTATGTAATGTGGGATTTTCCATAACCTGTAGATATTTTCTATACATCCCACACCACCACCACCACCAATATTCCAGTTGAGGAATCATGAATCTGTGGGTATCTGAACCCTTCCACTATTGATCGATAAGAGTTAGGATCCAATCTACACAAAATCGCACCCGTAATTTAGGTCATCACTGAACCACACCACCTTTATACATTAAACTATGTGTAATGGAATCTAAAAGGAATGATCCCCTCCTATCTCACTCTCTCACTATTGATCTTTAAATCATAGCATCAATCACATTCGAACCCATTGTATTGATTTTTTTGTCAAATAACTGTTGTGAAATAATAAATTACTAGTTATTCATCAAACCACGATCTAAATGGATTTACCATAATAAATGTGAAAAGAAATAGGGGAGAAATCCATTAACTATGAGAATGAGGAATAGACCTCATCCTTTTTTCATTTGGTCTCAATCCATTTTATAAGGATTGGATGAATGAAGGGGGAATAAATAACTAAGATAAATCAATCAACCGTAAATATACTCAACCATCAATGTTGGAATCAATTATTTTTTGTGGAATTGATATGTGTTAGACCAAGATAAAAGAGTGGGATGAAATCACACAAATAAAACATCCTACTGACATTTTTATCAATTTATAATAAAGAGTATCCCTACATTGTTATTTCTAGTGATATCCATGAACTTCACTAGCACAAAAATCCTGAATCTCAATCTAATCGAATGTAGTTCTACAGGAATACTCTCCTGAAGTAATCTTCAAGATATCTAGGGATAAGTAGATAACCCTTATATCTCTTTATAAACATAGTTTTTTAATAAATTTTTGGTAATTGTAAATTAATAAAATAATTTAATTTAATATAAATAATTTATTTAAAATTACTCCACAATTGAGACTAATTTGAGTGTCTGACCAACTCTAAGGTTATATCGCACCTAGGATAAGACACGTATGTCGGACTCAATGACCTCCTCAACTTTTTGAACAAATAATCTATTTAATAGTTAATCCAATTTTTCAAGAACATTTTATATGCATGATGTTAATATATATAATATTTTTCAAATATCAAATATTGGATCACCAGGCCTTGGAATATCATGTCGTCTTAGCTCCTGGGTGACAGAATAATACATATGATAAAATAAATTAATATAAGGAAAACTTAGAGCTATCACAAAAAGATGAGGGAAATGATATCACATCTCGGTCTACCAGGTGATTTCCTAAAGATTATCATGTTACCACTGGACACATACATGAGTAATCAATCACCCATGGAAGATCATCTCCTGGCAATCTGTAATCTCCACCTGGTACTCACCAAAGATACTATAGTGACCCATTCCTTTTATAAAAATTATTTTATTATTTTATGTATAATTAATCATCAAATTCAAACTAGGAATCATAAATTCTAGTGTCTTTTGAAGATTACGTGCACAATTAGATCTCACGAAACTAAAATAAAGACATATTTTATTTAAACTCGATAATGAGATCCCAATGTTTTTGATCTATTACATATTTATAGGATAACATGGGGAATACATGAACAAAGTGATGAGCTAAAATCCTTGTAAGGTAATAAAAACAGAAATAAATTGTAACACATGAGTTAGAAGGAATAACATGATGACATAAAAATTCATGGAATATGAAAAAACATATCGAATCACAACATATAAAACATATTAACTTGTAATCATGGATATATAGGAATGTAGAAACAACATATATCATGACATAAACATGATTCAAGACTAATTCCCAAGACTATGTCACATGGTGAATGGATTTCCATAAACTAATTAGGTTTACTCTCTATCCATACTTGACGTATCATGAGACTAAAATTACCCAGTGCATTGGAGCACTATATCTATGAACCCATGATAACATTTTCATGCATATGTGTCTCTCATGAGGAATTAAACATAAGTAATAAACATAAGGTTTATCCATTGAAAGAAATAGATATTGTAATCATGTGGTATGGCATAAAAATGGGTGTCCCATAAAGGTGTCTATGAAAGAATGGATTTAAATACAACATGGAAATTAATAAGAGAAAATATGTATAGAAAATGACAAATTATGCTCAAATAAAGTCAAAACATGTAAAAATAGTGTTTAATAAACATTAGAAATGAGTCAGTTCGGTGCGGTTTAAGAGAGAATATAAAAGAATATTTAAAGAAGATAAATGATTAATTGTTTTTCTAAAACCATAAAAAAACTAATATAGATTTTCAGGATAAAAAGTGTGATTTTATATAAATATTTTTGGCTTAAGACAAATTATTAAGTGTACATGAAAATGGGAGAGAAATTGGGATGTTCCCTTTAATCGGGCTTGCTTATCGAGAGGAATTGAAAAGGAAACTTTTTAAAACATTAATTTCCCCATCAAAGAAAGAAGAATTGATATAGGTAAATATTTTTGAAACATTAAAACATAATTTAGGTGTATTAAATAAGATTAATTTATAATTATAATGGGGTAAATAGAGTGGAAGAGTAACCAAAAGGAAAAAATGGAGGTTTAAAGAGAATCCCTTACTGTATGTCTTAAGGTGTCCTTCACCTGTACTTAATTTTTTAGATAACCAAATTAGATCTATTAATTAATTAATTATTAACCTATTATACATATATTTGATTTATTAACATTTTATTATGTTAATTTTTGTCTATTATGATGAGTCATATTGCTTAGTTTTGTTGTTTTGGGAGTGTTTGCTTCGTGGTTTCATGGTCGGGTCACTTATGTATATTTAAGGAAGTTCTTATCAAATTGTAATAATTATATATATTTGAATTTATATATTATTAATTAAATTATAAAAATTTATGCTTTTCCATATTTCATTTTATTCTTTTACATGAGAATGGTTAATTAGATAAAATGTTAATGAAAATTTTTTAGTTTAGTTTGTTGGTTTATTTACGACCATCTCAAACTAGTATCATTTTATTTAATGTAATGTTTATATACTAGATCTAGAACATTAAATAAGTTTCAATAAACATATTAAATTCTTATTTAACCATATATATATTTTTATTACTATCCTTGAAGTCAGTAATAAAAAATGAAAACTCATCAACCACGAGGTGGTGAATCGACACCCCAAAGACGATTCTTTTATTTTTATAATTAAAATTATAGGTGAAGAGATGTGATGATATATATTCCAATAAAAAAATGAAATTTAATTATGTTTATGATAATGGAGTTATTATTTCATTATGGATAATTGGTGTTTGTGAGGATAATAAAATAAAATAAAATAAAAGGGAAAGAAGGAGGGTCAAACCTCTTCTATGTCATCTCCTTGAGAACCTCCTTATAAAAACATTCCATAGGTATTTTTGTGAGAAAAGTAAGATTGGGAAATGGGTAAGAGGATTGATAGAGGAATTGGGAAAAACAATATCATGATCCATGTATTAGAATGTGTGAGGAGAAAAGGTAGTGAGGGTGGAATTTATAGGGAAAGAGAGTGGTCTTTTGATTATTTTATTCTTTTGAGTATTATTTTGGCCCATATAAATAGTTTTGTGTATTATGACTAATTATTGTAAATATTTAAATTGAGTTCATACTAATGTGTTCTTACATTATCCATGACTCAAAAATTTATCTATTTGTCTTAAAATATTAAATACCGTAAATTACCATTTTACACCATTCACAAAAAATTCAACTATCTTATAAAAATCCAAAAAAAATACTCCAACAATTTTTCAATGTTTAGATTTAAAAACTAGATTACATTTTATGAAAATAATTTTCAAAATATGAGATATTTTATTTTTGATTAAAATCAAAATTTATTCGAAAAATACTGATTTTAATATTATAACTGATTTTCTAACACATCAAAAAATTAATTAAGGATTCATAAAATTATATTATTGTTACGAGACAATAAAATATTTATTTATTAATCTATTTATAAAAATTATTTTTTATCGTTATATTAAATATAAAACTGTAAATAAATATTTACAAAATAAAAAAATACCAACACTTAAGTAATCTTTTTTAAAAAAATTATTTACTTATACCATGATATAAATATGTCATATTTTCATTTATAGGTTTTGTAAATTTTATTAATAGTTTTATAAGTAATTTTACGAACCTATTGTGTAGGTTTCTATTCTTAATGGTCATATTACTATTGCAATGGTCATATTATTATTCCATTGGTATAGTTTCCTTAATTTCTATAAATAAAACTTATTTCATTCTTCATTTAAGGGAATAAAGTTTTTATTGTGTTCACTATGGGATTTATGTGTTTTATACTATATAACATAATTATAATAAGGTAAATTTCTTTGATAAAATTTTGGGTCATTACATTCTTCCACCCTTTTAAAATTTCTCCCTCGAAATTTCATTTTACATAATAAAGTGAAAACATGTGAGGGTATTTATACTTTATCACTTACTTTGGTTACCATGATGCCTCTTTACTCTTATGATTCCTCAAAAACACTTTGATAATATGTTTTTTCTGATTTTGTTGGACTCTGTCTCTAGGATCCATGATCTCCATTGGATGCTCTTCATACGAGAGGTCATTATATAATTATACCACATACAGATTTAGTACATGTGAGGAGTCAAGTATGTTCATACTTATGAGAGATACATATAACAAATCACGAACATGATCTATATTTTGTAGATCTGAAAGCTAATAGGCGACTTATTTTATGTGATCAATCATCTGAATGGGGCCAATTCACCTTAGGCTAATCTTCTCTTTCTTTACAAACTGCATGATTCTCTTCTATAGTGATATTCAAAGGAATATGTTTCTCCAACATCAAACTCAAAATCCCTTTAAAGGTTGTAAGCATAGCTATTTTTCCTACACAAATAGTCTTTGATATGTTTTTGGATGGATTGAGACTATTTCACAAGACTAGGTCTATATAACATTCATTCACCAAATTTATCCCAACAGTTTGTAGTTATACATCACTTACCATATATAGCTTCATGTGGATCTATCTGAACAATCATGTGGAAATAGTTATTTTATGAGAAATCAAACAATGGGAGATGTTGATCCCATCAAACTTTAAATATCATTGAGGAAGCTCTCAAAATTTCCTCGAGAGTCTGAATAGTTTTTTCATATTGGCTATCAGTTTAGGGGTGATAAGATGTTTTGAAATTCAATTCAGTACTCCATGAATGTTTAAGAATTATATAGAATTTAGATGTGAACCATATATAATGAATAGATACAATTAAATGTGGTACCCTATGTAGCCTTGCCACTTCATTCAGATGTCACTTGATAGTTTCTTCAAATGATAAATCCTCCGGAATAGAAATGAAGTAGGGATTCATGGTTATTCGATCCACCACAACCCATATCACATTGTCACCTTTCGATGTTTTTGGTAGAAAAGTGAAAAATTCCACAGTGAAATTCTTGAATTTCATTGTGGTCATAAGAAATAGTTGCATCATCTCTTTATAAATTTTTCACTTAGTTTAAACTTGATGAAATACCAAACACCTTGAGATATACTGTTCAATATTCTTTTTCATAATGTCCCACCAGAAGTGTTCTCAACATTCATGGTACATCTTAGTACTTTTAGTATGGATGGATAAATATGAGATATGTGTATTATCAAATAAATATTTCGTTATCTTAGGTGATGAAGGAACATAAATCTGTGTCTTAAGAAAAATCACACTTTCATCATCGATATGGAACTCTTGTATCCTCCCTTCCTTTACCACTTTTACATTATTTTGTAGCTATGGATGATTCCTTTGTTCTTCCTTGATATTTACATGGAAATATGGTTAGGAAATAATTTTGGAAATACAGGATGCATTCTCTACCATTATCATTTCCAAACCCATCTACTTCATTTCCCTGAATATAGTTTCTTTTTCAACCTATAACATAGATAAGTTAGCTAGTTCTATTCTATTGAGAGAATCAACCAACTTGTTTTTCCTTCCATGGATGACCATGAATAGAGTAATAGATGTCTTTTATAGATCTAATAATTTCCTTGGATATGTGTACAGTTTATTTTGTGTGAATTTATACTTCAGTATCATGTGAGTAGTATTTATGTCACACTTCTCACCAAAGAGTTAATGTCTCTATATTTTCTTGGAAACAATCATAGCCTCTATATCCTGATCATGCATTATATAGTTCCTCATGGATATTGAATAGTTGTGAGGAATATACTATTCGTTTATCATTCATAAATAGTACACAACCTAATAAGTTTTTTTTTAATAATCACTATATATCACAAAATATCCTGATCTTATGGGTAGATTGAGTACAAGAGCAGTGACAAGCCTCTTCTGGATCTCATTGAAGCATTCCTCGCATTCTTCTAAATATAAATACATTACCCCTTTTTGTGTTTACTTAGTTAACAGCTTATAAAATCATGATAAATTCCTCTAAATATTTCAATAGTACCTAGATAATCTTAGAAAACTATGGATATCTATTACAGAATTGGGAATGGGACACTCTATGATTTATTTTATCATGGAAGGGTCAATAGATACTTATTTTTTTAGATAACATAACCCAATAATGATAATCCATCTATTCATAACTCACATTAACTATACATTGAAAAAATATTCATCATTGACAATGTATTTAACACGTTATTCAAATTCTTCTCATGTTCTAAATATCACTCGGAGTGTATTAGAATATCATTTGTAAATACTAGCATAAATTTTTCAAGGTAATATCTAAAGAATATATTTATTAATTCTAGGAAAATTATTAGAGAATTAGTGAGTTTGAAGGGAATTACTATGAAATCATTGTGTCCATTCCTCATTCGAATATATGTATTGGGAATATATTCCTTTGTCACCTTTAATTGGTAATATCCTAACAGAATGTCAACCTTAGGGAAATAATTGGACCTATCTAGATGATTTAAGAACTCGTCTATCCATGGTTGGAGATACTTGTTCTTTATGATGATTTTTTTTGAGATCATGATAATTAATTCATATTTACATTGATCCATGCTTATTCTTGATTAGGAGGACTGACACACCCCTTGGTGAAGAACTCACACATAGGAAACTAATTCCCAATTTCTCTTGTAACTGCTTCTTTAATTCTTCCAACTCAATGGTGGCCATTCTGTTAGGGGTATTTTATATAAGAAGAGATCCGGAAATATGTTATCTTTACAACTAAACCTCTCAGTCAAGATAAATACAATGATATTAATCGAGGAACACATCAGTGTTTCCCATCACAATGGTCATGTCTTCAGGAATAATCACATCCTTTTTCTCAATCATTTGAACCAAACACACTTTCTCATAAGGAAATAATATCAACAATTGAGATTATTATTATGAAGGATATTCATAATAATCCTTAAAAATGTATATAATTGGATGATTCCTCAGGATGTGATGAGTAATCTCTCTTTCCCGATAGTTTATGTTGTATTTGTATAATGACAGCCACCCAATTCCTAGTATAGCATAAAACTCTATGAAAGGAATTAAGAAAATATTTTTTAGGAGGCTCAGTATAAAAAAATTTATTGGAGAGTACTTATAGTAATTGGATTCTTTAATTTCTACATTTCTTTCTCATAGATAAATCTACCTCCATATTTTGAGGTGGTGTTTCAATAGTTCTACTAATGTTGCATGATATTAAAGAATGTGTAGAACCAGAATAAAATAGTACAACAAATATTACTAAATGAATGACTACTGTACCTATCACCACTTGATTTTTGGGCTCCAACTCATTAGTAGTGAGAGAGTATGCCCTTCCTTGTAATCTGGTAGGTTTTTGTTTATTTCCTCTGACAACCATTGACATAGGGAATTGGTTTTCAAAATGATCATGTTCCTTGCAGTTGAAACACTACACTTCATACTGAGTATTGGTCAAAACATTCCTTTAATCTTCCACATTAGTGGAATTATTTAAATACTATATACAAAAATTATCTGAATAACCCTTTCTTCCACATTTGAAGCATCTCCATATTCCACTTAGGTAGTTTATAGGATGCTTCTTCCCAAACTTTTGAAATGTGTTATGTTGAGTTTTCATTATATCTTGTGATTTATCTATCGATCCTACCTTATTAAAATCGATATTCCTCTTTTTATCTATGGTCCCATGAGAAAACCGAAAGTCTCCAGTCTCTTTTTTATGAATAATTAAATAATGTAAAATCCCGTTATAGCTTTCAAAGTCTCAAATCTCTAATTATTTTCATAGAATCATCTTTAATACAATAAAGAAGATATCCACCTTAATTTAAGTTTTCACGACAGTCCATAGGTATATTTTGAAAGCCTTTTAAGGTTTTCCCCCTATACGCTAATAGAATTTTATTCCTTTCACTTCATTTTGAGGAACTTCATTTCTATCTTATAATTCAGTGTTTGGGGAAAATATTTTTAAAAAAATAATTTCTTGAATGATTACCTTTACATAGAATAAATTTTATAATTAGAATTTATGTTTATTATTATTTTCAACCACTGATCAGCTTCCCCATCAAAACAAAAGGCCACCATCATGACTATATCTTCTTCTGAGCACTAGAGGACATATAATATATTCTCAAGGGAGTTAATCCACTGTTTTATAATCAGGGAATTGGAAGATATACTAAAGATATAAGGCCTTTGTCACATAATTTATTTGACCACAAATTTATATTTCATATAATAATGATCATGTTCCATATGATTCATGGTATTATTCATAATAATATTAATTTCATGAAGCATTGAGCTCCCATACCCATCATATTTGTCATTTCATTTCAGCTATTTTCATATTTATAATAACATTTATTGTTTGAATGAGATCTCGTATTTCCATCGATTAACTAAGAAATTAAAGTACAACTATGGGTTCTTGAATTCATAGATAATAATCATATAAAAATTTAACATTGAATATAGAAGGATAAACAAGGAAATGGGAATTACATCCTAACATGTGATCCACTATGCTTCAATCTAGGTTATCCATGGTGATATTATTATCCCTAGTGTTCTTACTAATGTTTTCTAGTAATAGTCCCCAAAAATAACTAGACTATCATCTGATACTAACTATAAAAACCCTAGTATTTAACACATATTATTACTTGATTTTAAGTATAATTAATCATTATATGAAAAACAAGGATAGTAAAGTCTAGTGTCTTTAGAAGATTATATGCGTAACTAGAATGCATGAGTCCAAAAATAAATGAATTTTTTTTAATATTCTTGGTGATTTCCTAAATTTGTAGATCTCTTACATCTACATATGATAACATGGGGAAAACATAAACAAAGGTATGATCCAAAAATCAAAGGGAATAAATATGGAAACAAATCATATCACGTGAGTTAAAAAGAATAACATGATGACATAAAAAGGAAAGGAACATGAATAAAATTATGGAAGAGTAACATATAAAACATGGTATTATTTAATCCTGGATATATAGAAATGTATAATTAACATAAATCATGACATAAACATTAGTCAAGGATAACTTCCAAGACTATATCACATGGTGGAAAAGTCGCATAAATGAATTAGGTTTACTCATTATCCAAACATGAAGTCTCAAGACAATAAAAATTACCCAATTCATTGGAGCACTATCATGGTGCACCCATCATAACATGTTAATGAATATGTTTTTTATTTGAATAATTTTACAAAAGTAATAAACATAAGGGTTACCCATTAAAAGAAATGGTTATTGCAATCATGTTATAAAACATAATAAATGGGTGTATCATAATGGTTTCCATGAAGTAATGGATTTAGATCATAAATAGAAATTAAAAAGGTAAAATAGGTATAGATAATAATAAATGATGTCCAAATGAAGTGAAAACATTTAAAATGAGTGTTTAATAATCTTTTGAAATGATCCACAGTAGTGTGGTTTAAGGATAAATATAAAAGATTATATAAATCAAAAAAAGAAATAATTTTTTAAATTAATCTATAAAATATCTAAGATATATTTTCACGATAAAAAATTTATTTTAGAAAAATATTATTATCTTAAATCATATTATTAATTTTACTTTAATATGGGTAATAAATTGGGAAATTCCCTTTAATCGGGCATGCTTATTGGGAGGAATTGAGAAGGTAACCTTATAAAATATGTATTTACCCATAAAAGAAAGAATAATTGATCTAGATAAATATTTTTAGAATATGAAAAAATAATTTTTGATGAGTACATGATAATAATTACCAATTACATTAGGGTAAATATAGAAACCATATCCTACAGGAAAAAACAGAGGTTTGGAGGAAATCTTTTACCTTATGTTTGAAAGTGTTCTTCACTTTCACTTAATTTCATGGATGATCAAATTAGATCCATTAATTAATTAATTAATTAATTAATTAATTAATTAATAATTTATTCTAAATATATTTGATTTATAATAATTTTATTATGTTCATTTATGGATATTTTCATGAGTTATAATGTTTAGTATTGTCATTTAGAGAGCATTGTTTTCTTTATTTAAATGTCGGTTTTCTTATGCATTATAATGGATGTTCTTGTAAAATTTGAATAAATTTATAGAAGTAAAATTATATGGTAATAATTCAATTAAATAAATTCCAACGGTCTCATATATAATTTTTGATTTTTTTACATGAGGATGATTCTTTATATAAAATGTTAATGAAAATTGATTAGTTTTTTTGGAAGGTTTTTTACGACCTTCACTATCTAGAATAAGTTTATTTAATATTATGAATATATAACCATTTCAAATCATTATATAAGATTTATTACACATATTAAAATATATTTTATGCATAAAAATGGTTTTAGGACCAGCCATAAATATGGTAATGAAAAAAACAAAACTCATCGTCCATGAAGGCGGTGAATCGTCACCCCACGGATGGTGTTTTCATTTTGAGAATTAAAAAGAGAGAGGAAGAAAATTGATGATGGATATTATATTAAAAAAATAAAATTATTTTACATGTATGATAGTGGAGTTATCATTTCACTTTTGATAGGGGAGGTGAGGGGTAGATATGAAAATAAAATAAAATAAAATTGAACGAATGATGGTTTTATCTCTTGAGTGTCATGTCCTTGAGAACCATTTTAAGGCACTTAGAATTGGACTTTTGGTGATACCAGAATGAAAAAGGAATGTGTTATAGTATTGAGAGAGTAATTGGGAAGAATATTATCGTGATCCAAGTCTTCGAAGGTGTGAGGAGAATAAGTGGTGAGTTGTGGTGTTTATAGGGGAAGGAGATGGGTTTTTTTATTATTTTATTCATTTTATATTATTTTGGATCAAGACTATAAAAAGTGTTGATTTTTGTTACTAAGTATATTAACTACTACTTCTGATATCAAAATAATGGGTTCTTATATCAACTATTACTAAAAAATTCATGTATTTGACTTAAAATGTTAAATACCATAAATTATAGTATTCCACTATTCACCAAAAAGTCAACTATTTTATAAAAACCATAAAAAAATAGCGCCAACCATTTTTATACATATAGCTTTAAAAAATGGACTTCATTTTATGAAAATAATTTCTTAAATATTATAAATTAAATTTTTAATTAAAATCATCATTTATTTGGAAAAGACCAATTTATATGTTATAACTGATTTTATGACAATGAAAAAATAATTAAGGTATCATATAATTTTATTATAATTAATATAAAAAAATATTTTGTGAATCTAAGTATAAAAATAAATTTTATTTTTAATTATTATATCAATTATGAAATTTTAAATAAATATTTATGACTTACAAAACAACCAAAAATTAATTTATCATTTTCCAAATATTGATTTACTTATACCATGATATAAATATATCATATTTTAATTTATAATATGGATCAATTTTAAATATAATTTCATAGGTGATTTTACTATTCTACTAGCCGAGCCCCTATTCTTGATTGTCATTTTACTATTCCAATGGTCAGGGTATTTCTCCTTCATCAATTCATTCAGTTCCCATGTTACCTCTTCATACTTATGAATCCTCCACAACACATTGAAAATATGAGTTCTCTTGTCGAGTATTAATTTTTCTCTATGATCCATGATCTTCACCGGGTGCTCTTCATATGAGAGTTCATTCTCTAGTTGAACCACATCCAGATTTAGTTTACATGAGGGGTCACATATTTATTTCTTTAGGAGAGAAAAATGGAACATATCATGAACTTGAGCCATTTTTTGTGGAAGTTTAAGATGATATTATATTGCTTAACTAATATCAAGGATCTTAAAGGGAACAATATTTCTTGGGAAAATATTGCCTTTCCTTCTAAACTACATGACTCTATTACATGGGGACATTTGAAGGAAGAATTTGTCTTCAACATCAACATCCAAATGCCTTTGAAAATTTTCAGCATAGCCATTTTTCTGACTTTGAGTAACTCTCATATGTTTTTGTATAGATTGAACCATATTTATCATCTCCATCATAAGATCAGGTGCATGTAACTTTTATTCCTCAAAATCATCCAAACAATTTGGAGTTATATATCAAATTCTATATAAGGATTCATATGGAGCTATATGAATACTCGATTGGAAGATATTTTTGTTTGAGAACTAAACTAGCAAGATATATTGACCCCATCATCCTTTAAATTACATTGAGTAGGCTATTAGAATATCCTGTAGTGTATCAATAGCGCTTTTAAGTTGTATATCAGTTTGGGGTTGATATTCCATTCTGAAATTATATGTTATAGTTAAAGCCTGTTGAATACTTCTCTAGAGTTTGGATGTGTACCTTGAATCACAATCATATATGATCAAAATTTTAATCTCATATAGCCTCAAAAATTCATTCATATATATCATGACATGTAGTTAAAGAAATAAATCATCCTAAATTTCTACAAAGTGGATTGTCTTGGTGAGTCGATCCACCAAAACCCATATCGCATTGTTTCCTTTGGATGTTTTTGGGAGACTAGTGAAAAAATCCATTAAAATTTATCCCATTTATATGTGGGTATAGGAAATGGGTGTATAATACCTTTGGGATTATTTTACTTTTCCTTAGCTTTTAGATATACCAAACACCTTAAGATATTGTCTGAAATCTATTTTTTTTCATATGGTCCAACTAGAAGTGTTCTCAAAGATAACATTAAATCATTGTACTTCCAGGATGGATGGAGAAAAAAAGCTATGTGCATTATCTAATATACCCTTCATTGTCTTAGGTGATAGAGGAACAGAAATCCTTGTTCTAAACTAAATCACACCATCATCATTAATATGAAACTCCTCTATCTTACCTCCCTTTATCGCTTTTACCCTTTTTTATTTCTTTACATCATCCCTTTGTGCTTCCTTGATCTTCTCATTGATATATTTTTAGGAAATAATTTGGGAAAGATAGGATGTATACCCTGCCTTTATGATTTCCAGATCCATGTTTCACATTTCCATGAATATAGGGTCTTTCTCTATCTAAATTATGAATAAAGTAGCATGTTGTTTTACGCTAAGAGCATCAGCTGCCTTATTTTCCATCCCAGTATGATAGTGAATTGGGTAATCATACTCCAAGTCTATATATAAGAATCTCCTTTGATTCATGTTGAGATACTTCTTTTTTAATATATACTTTATCCTCTTTTGATCAGTATATATGGCACACATCTCTCTGTGGTAGTAGTTTCACCATATTTTCAAGGAAAAAATTATAGTAGTTAAATCCAAATCATGTTTCAGGTAGTTTTTTCCATGGTCTTTAAATATTGTGTGGTGTAGTATATCAGTTTTTGATTATTCATGAGTAAAAAACACAATAATTTATTATAAAATTCATTTTATATAACAAATCCTTCCCCATATATTGGTAGTGTGAGTAATGGTGGAATTATTATAATATTCTTGAGATCCATGAAACATTCCCCGTATTATTCTGTCTATATATACTTCACCCCTTTCCATGTTAACTTAGTTAATGGGTTATAAAATCACGATAAATGGATCAAAAAACATCATAAGTAACAAGATAATCCTTGAAAGATATGGATCTATATTATAGATATAGGCATGGGCTACTCTTTGATTGTCTTTGTATTGGATGGGTCCATAGATTGTATTTTGTAGGTGATAACCTACTCCAAGAATGATACTTCTTCCATATAGAACTCACAATTACCATTCATTTCATAAAATTTCTCCCTTTGAAAAGTATTAAGAAAAGTATTTAAATTCTTCTCAAGTTACTCCTTGATCTAGAATTATATTAGAATATCATTTATAAAGTCTACCACAAATTTTTCAAAGTAATATCTTTGGATAATTATAGAGTCTAAATGAAATTACTATGAACACATAGATTCCATTCCTCATTCAAAATTTAATTTTGATAATTTGTTCTTTATTCACCATTAATTGGTGTTATCTTGTCTAAAGTTAAACCTTAGAAAAATAATTGGCCCCACATAGCTGATCCAATAAGTAGTATATCTATGTTAAGGGATGCATTCTATTTTTAATGAGTTTGGGGAGCACGGGAAAAAAATGAAGAGGCACATTTATCCATCCTTCTTAATTAAGAGGAGTAGTGCACCCCATTGTGAAGCACTCGGGTATACAAAAACCTTTTAAAAATTCTGTTGTAACTATTTCATTTGTTCTTCCAACTCAATGATGTCTATTCTATACACAATCTTTGACATAGGGAGAGATCTAGGAATAATTTCCATTTAGAACTCAGTCTTTAGTCAGGAGGAAGACTATGAAATTATTCAAGAAAAAAATCAGTGTATTCCCACACAATAGGAATGAATTTGATCATGATAATATACTTTGTCTCAATCGTTTGAGCAAGATATTTTTGTTCATAAAGAAATATTATCCACAATTGTGACAATTATTCTGAAGGAAATTCATCATTCTGTTTATATATCTATAGAATTGTATGATGAATTAGGATATGAGGAGTGATCTCCATTTCTTGATAGTTGATGTTGTCTTCATATAAAGATAGTAAATTCACACCCAATGTAGAATAAAAATATACGAAAGGAAGTAAGACAATATTATTTGGTAGTTTCATTCCATAAAAATTAATAGGGGAGGATTTTTATACTTTGGATGAAATAATTTTTTAGTTTTCTATTCTCATTGATAAATCTACAGCTATATTTTGAGCTAGTGTTTTAATATTACTAATAAACATGGAATATATAAAATAGTTCATTAAACTAGAAAAAATAGTACATTCACTATTATCTAATGAATATCCAATTTACCTATCACTACATCATTTTTGGGCTCCACCTCAGAAGTAGTGATAGTATATTCCCTTCCATATTGTCTTGTAGGTAGTTTTTTTGTTACCTTTGACAACCCTTGGCTATGGAAATTGGATCACATAATTACAATGTTTCTTAGAGTTTATGTAAAGCACTATAAGATAAGTATTGGTCCAAAAACTCATTTCCTCTTCCACATTAGTGGAATTATTTATATATTTTAAGAAAAAATATTACGGATGACTATCTATTCTTCATTTGAAGCATCTATAGGTTCTTCTTAGGCAGTTTCCAGGATGCTTCACCTTACACTTTGAAATGTGGGATGTTGGTTTTTCTTTTCATCATGGGATTGATCTGTTGATCCTCCCATAATAAAATCAATTTTTCAATTTTTATATACAATCCCATGAGACCAAAGAGAGTATCTGATATCCATTTAATCCTTAATGTAACTACCAAAAATTTCATTATAATTGTCAATGTATCAAATCACTAATTCTTTTAATACTCATCTTTAGTCAACAATAAAGAAATACACCTTGATTTAAATTTTCATTAAAAATTCAGAGTCATGTCATGAAATACTTGTGAGGGTTTCCACGAACACTATGATATATTTGTTTCTTTTTCTTCTTTAGTCCATGTAACCCTTCTTTCATATTAAGACGGAGTGTTCTGGGAAAAATATTTATTGAAAATTAATTTATTTAATTCCCCCCATTCTATAGAATCAATATCTTATTTTTAATTTATATTTTGGATTATTTTCCACCACTAATAAACTTCTCTATCAAATTTGTAAACCTTTATCATGAATTTATCTTCTTATAAGCACTAGTGGATAGAGAATATCTTTTTAATAGAGTAAATTCATTGTTCCTCAATGAGGGGATCCAAAATCCACTAGATATAGGAAGCATTTGTTGCTTAAGTTATTCAACGATAACTTTATATTTATTAGAATAAGTAGGTTATTCCCCATGATTCTTGTTAATATTCATAACTTGAGTCATTCTTTCTAGTACTTTCATGAATTTTTTAGCTCTCAGTCTCATCAGATTTGGAATTTCATTAAAAAAATCATCACATTTCAGATCACATTGTTTGTTGTCTTGGGTTATCATATTTAAAGTCATTAACTATGAATATAAAGTAAAATGGGGGGTGAATACTTAGCTAATAATCATATAAAAAGAAAACAATAAATATAGAGTGAAAAACATTTAAATTAAATGTATATCATAATATGTGATTCTCCATGTTTGAATCTAGGTTATCCATGGAGATATAATTATATATAGGGTTATTAAAAATGTTTTATATTTCTAATCCCCAAAAATAACTAAACAGTCCCCAAATACCAAATAGAGTGACCCTAGCCTGTTACACATATTATTACACTATTTTAATCATTATTAATCACCAAATAAAAACAATGTAGTGTAAAGTCTAGTGACTTTAGAAGATTAGGTACATAACTAGATCGTATTAAACTAAAAAAAGACATATTTTATTTAAACTCCATAATGAAATGGATCTCTTATATCTTCATAAGATAATCTGGGGAATACATAAATAAAGGGATGAGCTAAAAAGTTGTGTAAGGGAATAAACATGGAAATAAAGGATAACACCTGAGTTAGAAGGCATAAACTGATTACTTGAAAAGAAATGTAACATGAGTAAACACATAGAATAATAAAATTTATTACATGGGATCATTTATTCAGGGATACATACGAATGTGACATCAACATATAACATAAAATAAACAAGAATCAAAGCCAACTTTCAAGACTATACCACATGGGTGCCAAAGTCCCATATAGTAATTAGGTTTACTCCCTATCCCAACATGATGTCTTATGAGACTAAAAATTACCCAATTAAATGTAGTGTTATCTAGGTGAACCCATCAAAACATGTTCAGTAATATGTGTTCCACATGAATAATCAAACATAAGGAATACACATAATGGTTGCCCATAGAATGAAATGGGTATCATAATCATGTCATAAGACATAAAAAATGGGTGTATCATAATGGTTTTAATAAAAGAATGTATTTAAATCAAAAATGGTCATTAATCTTTTAAAATTGGTATAGATAATTATAATTGATGTCCAAGTGAAGTGAAAACTTGTAAAAAGAGTGTTTAATAAACTCTAGAAATGAACCACTTTATTGTTGTTTATGGGAAAATATAAAGAATTTTTAAAGTGGACAAAGGCCTAATTGTTTTCATAAAACCAGAAATGAACTATGATATTTTTTTTGATAAAAAGTGTTTTTTTGAAAAAATATTTTCTTATTAAAAAAATATTATTAAGTGTTCTTGGAAATGTGTAAGAAATTGGGGGGGGGGGTTCCCTTTAATCGGGCTTACTTATGTGTTGGGATTGATAGGATAACCTTATAAAACATGTGTTTCCACATAAAATATAGAATAATTGATCTTGGTAAATATGTTTGAAACATGAAAATAGAATTTGTTGGGAGTACATTAGAATAATTAATAGTTATATTGGGGCAAAGAAAGAGAAAGTGTAACCTGAAGAAAAAAATTGAGGTTTGGAGAGAATTCCTTACATTATGTCCAAAAGTGTTCTTCACATTCACTTAATTCCATGGTTAATAAAATTAGATTAAATAATTGATTAATTCAGTACCTATTATATATTAATATATATATGATTTATTATAATTTTATTATGTTCATTTATGGCTATTTTGATGTGTTATAGAGTTTAGTTTTTTCATTTCAGGAGAATTCCTTTCATAGTTTCACAGTTGGTTCACATGGGTATAATTATGGAGGATCTCTTAAAATTAGAATAAATTTTTTGGAATTTAAATTATATGGTATTAATTCAGTTTTAAAAATTTAGATGGTCTAATATATCATTTTTTTTGGACATGAGGACGTTTCATTAGATAATGTTTTTATAAAAAAATGATTAATTTATTTTGGATAATTTTTTGTGACCATCATGAACTAGTATCGTTTTATTTAATATAATGTATATATACTATTTAAAAAACATTAAATAAGCTCTAATAAAAATATAATAATCTCTTTTAACCATAAAAATTGTTTTATGACCATCCCTGAAGGCGGTAATGAAAAATAAAAACTCGTCATCTATGAAGGCGGGGAATCCACAACCAACAGATGATGTTTTCATTTTTTTGAATTAAAAGGAGAGAAGAAGAGTTTTAATGTTGTAAATTCCATTAAAAATATGGAATTATAATAAATTTATGATATTATAGTTATCATGTCACTTTGTATTGGGGATGTGAGGATATGATAAGAAAAGAAAAGAGAAAGAAGGATGGTTTTACCTTGTGAGTGTCATCTCCATGATATCCTCCTCAAGGAACTTGGAATTGGACTTTTGGTGGGACTAGAGAGACCAGAACATGGGGAAGTGTCTTGGTAGGGTAATTGTGTAGAATATTATTAATATTAATGTTTTCAAATGTGTGAGGATATGTGGTGGTGAGGGGTGGTATTTATAGGGTAAGGAGAGGAGTGTTTTCAATTATTTTATCCATTTGTTTATTATTTTTGCTCACGTCTATCAATAATGTTGAGTATTGTGACTATGTATAGTATATTGTGCATATAATTTCAAACTATTGGGTTATTACATTAGTAATGACTCATAAATTCATGCATTTGGCTTAAATATTAAATACCATAAATAACTGTATTTCACCACTCCCAAAAATTTCAACTATTTTTGAAAAATCCCAAAAAATAATCCTAACCATTTTTTATGCATGGATTTAAAATATGAACTTCTTTTTAAAAAATTATATATTTGAGAACATTAATTTTGAATTAAAATCATCATATATTCACA
Source organism: Viscum album (assembly GCA_963277665.1). Lineage (NCBI taxonomy): Eukaryota > Viridiplantae > Streptophyta > Magnoliopsida > Santalales > Viscaceae > Viscum > Viscum album. The sequence goes on along the minus strand of OY728148.1, from coordinate 876,651,631 downwards.
AAAATACTGATTTTAAAATTCTACCAGATTTTATGACACATTGAAAAATTAATTAAGGTATCATAAAACTATATTATAATTATAAGACAACAAAATATTTATTTTGAATATATTTATTAAAATAAATGTACTTTTTAATCATTACACTAATTATAAAATTGTATTAAAAAAATTTCGACTTAAACAAATACCAACACTTAATTTATCTCTTTTTAAACATTTATTTAACTATACAATGGTATAAATATATCATATTTTGATTTATAAGATGCAAAAATTTTATTTATACTTTCATAGGTAAGGTTATGATTTTTTGGGCTCAATATGTGATGCATGTTTTTTGTACTCTATGACATAATTATTAGTAAGGAAATCCCATTGAGATGATTTTGGGTTGTTAGAGGTATCCCTTTCATTGATGTTTATCTATCTCTATTCAATAAAATGTGATGAGTTGTGCATATACTTCCTCTGTTGTGACACTTGGAGGATGTCATGTACCTAGTCTTACTGTGGTGGTTGGGATAAGTGGTATTCTACCACACTATCTCTCCAAATTATCATGAAAGGGATAATGAATCTCAAAGATATCTTTCCACCAAGACCAATTCATCATAATCGGTGTTGAGATGAGACCCTCAAGAACACACGGTCTCCATCATAGAACTCCAAAGACCTCTATCATTACTTCTTAATGAACATATGATGGATCTGTGAAGTACTAATCCTCTCTTTATTGATCTTCACCTTCTCTATTTATTATTTCACTGAATTTAATCCCATAAGTGCTTAATCACCTAGATTAGTTGAATAATGTGTGCCTTATAGGATTAACTTTGCATGGCCTTGAATGTTTCCACACTGATAGTGGAATTGTAGTAATTATTTTATGAAAACTCCACCAAGGGTAGGTGATCCTCCCAACTACAGCTAAAATCCAACATGAAATCACACAACATGTCATATAAGTCTTGAATGGTCTTCTTGGTCTAGCCATTAGTATGGGGGTGAAAGTTTGTGCTCAAATGAAACTAAGTCCCAAATGATTCCTATAATCCTCTCTATAGTCATGATGTGAAGCAAGAATCGTGGTCTAAAATGGTCATCAAGGGAACTCCGTAGAGATGAACTACCTTCTAAACATACAAGCATTCGAATCTCTCTACAGAACTCTTCTCTTGATGGTATAGAAATTAGAAAAACTTAGTGATTCGGCCTATAATCACCCAGATGGAATTATGTACCCGAGAAATATTTGGTAATCCTTTCATGAATTATATATATATATCTCATACAAATCTACAACAGAACCTTAATTTGTTGATCCAAACCTACTAGAACCTCTCTCTTATCCGTCACCTTATAAAAAGTGAGACATTAAGAGAGAAACTATACAACACCACTTATCCTGACTAGCCATAAAAACTGATGTCGGTGATCTTGGTACATATTTTCCACACCAGGATGTACCTCAAAATGCGATGTAAGAAAATATCTCATCACCTCCTCTCACAACATCATTGTTACCATCATGAGTCCTCAAAAATGAATAAACCACACCCCACCTTCACAATATCTATCAAGAGCAAGTAAAATGGATATATGAGTCTGCAAGGTCTCACAGTTAGTGTCTCTATGTGAAGATTTCTAGTATCCAATAAAATATTTGGTGTAACAATTATTTATTGTAGATATGCATCTCTATACATGTCCTAAAAAGAAAACTATAATGAAGTTAACTACTCTAGAACCTCATCCAACATCTGAGAAAAAGATCTCCAGTTGAAAGTAACTATCACCATCTTCCCCTTTATAGGGGTATATATAATCTCAAATTCAATGTCCTTGGGGAACTCTATCCATTTCCTCTATTTCAAGTTAAGGTCCTTCTACGATAATACATACTTCATAATCATGTGGTCAGATTAGACATTAAAATTCTCTCACATAAGGTAATATCATCACATATTTTTGTCAAGGAATACACTACTAGCTCAATATCGTGGGGAAAATTCTCAAAATCATGTGGTCTTAATTCAATGGACCCATATGCAATCAATGTATGCCTCTACATCAAATCACAAACAATTTTTTTCCATGAAGAATTACCTAACACTACATACTTTCCACACTCATATTAAAATCTTAAGATAGGGGTGCTCATAAACATCTTCCTCAACTCCTAAAGACACTATTGGAACCTTTCCATCCACACAAAATGATTCTACTTTTGTTTCAAAGCTATAAAGGGTGCTACAAATTTGAAGAAATTAGGTACAAAACTACGATAGTTCCCTTTTAAGCTAAGGAAACTATTCACCTCAATATCACTCTTGGGTTGAACCCAATATAACACTACCTTAACCATCATTGGGTCTACAATCACTCCTATATATGTGATGACATGTCCTAGGAAGTGGACATATTGAATAAAAAATTGAAACTTTGAGATCTTCACATAATGTTAGTTCCATCAATATATGTCTAAGACCATCCTCAATTGTATTTCATACTCCTCCTAGGATGCCAAGTACACTAAGATATCTTCAATGGAGAACACGAAAAAATGATCTAAGAAAGGGTGATAGATCCAGTTCACGAGTCTCCTGAAAATTTTTGGGGTATTCATCACACCAAAAGGGATCACCAAGTTCTCATAATGAATTTTGGGACATATGAATTAGGTTTTTTTCATATCCCCATCCAATACCAATAGCTAGTGATAGCTTGATCTAAGGTCAATCTTTGAAAACCACATCTCCCCTCTCCACTGATAGAAGAGGTCATCGATCATCAGTAGTGGATACTTATTATTATTGGTCTCCTAATTAATGCATCAATAATAAAAAATAACCTCATTCCCCCAGCCCCCTTCTTAGAAAATAACACTAGGACTGCCTATGGGGAAACATTGGGTCTCACAAATCCCTTCTTATGTAAGTCCTCAAACTGAACCCTATACTCATGAAGCTCTATGGGAACCATATATTGTTCGGTTGAATATATCAAGGCTGTCCCATGACGTAAGTCAATAAAGAATTATAGATCTCTATGGGGAGTTTAGTCTAGAATGTCCTCAAGAAAGATTTCCTCATACTTTTCAATTACCACAATTAACCGGTAGCCCATAACATCCACTGATCCAAGATTCATGCACGAAAATTGATGACTAATCAGTTTTTATTTCATATTCCTGATCCCATATAGCTCATCTAGAGATTTCGTTTGTAGCCACAAAGTAATACCTCATCCCATAAACATAGGACACTACATTATCTGCATAAAACAATCAATATGGGCATGAACATTGGATCACTACTCTACACATAAGATAACACCTTGAAGCCTCATGAATACTATAAATAGATCTCATATTAATCTCTTCCCTCCAAGAATCATATCGCATAGTTGGAAGATGTATAAAATCACTGATTCACCTCATGTCAGAGTCTATAAGCACAAGTATTGAGCTAAAGGCTCAACCATAATATGAATTTCCTGAATTAGAGAAGTGGAAAGATATAAATTACTTATACATGGGTCTATCAGTTTTGTAGATAAGGAAAAAAATAAATAGATCATACCTTGTATAATCCAAAGTTTATTAGGGTAATAGGACTCTATATCCCAGATTTGGACTAATTCCTAACCACTTTCTCCATGAGTATAGCATGGACTACTGAGGGGTGGTGGTGACAATAGGTCAACATTTTGACCACCTCTAACTTCCCATATTCAATGTATTCCTCCCTACATAACACCATAATACAACATATTTAAATTCTTGTTATATCCCTTTATTGTATCTCAATCAGTTGTATGATGGGTTGGACAATCAATTGCAAGATGACCTAACCATTGCTGTAGAAACACCACCTCACCCTCAGCTGATCTGATACTTCCTAAGATCACTTCACTACTTATCATATGACATGGGATCATAATCTAAAGCATCTAACACGCCTATATCCTTTCAACCAATGTATCTTACTATCTTACAAGGTATCGCCTCTTTGGTGACCTCTACCAGCACCCACTACCATTATATTATATTTTAAAAATCTCTCCAACACTAAATCCCTATTAATCCCTCCAGCATATGTGGGAATGTAAATAGAAATAAATGAATATATATTACCTTTCAAAGGACGAATATCTGAATAACATATCTCACACCAAATCCATGGAGAACTGTGAGAGATCAGTAAACCTCACTGAATACTACTCCATGTTCTTACTACCTTTCTGCATATATAGAATATCCTGGGTGCAAACTAATCACAATGTGGCTAGAAAAAATTTGTCCCTAAATATACACTTGAGTTATAACCATGAAAAAGTTTTCTCTTTGTGTGACTTAGTCATCAGACTCCACCATCACCCAACGAATCCCTAAAGAAGACTCACTATGATGACTTCCATATGATCCGAACGAGTCATAAAAAGGTGGAAAACTCAAGTGACCACCTCTAGCCCATACTTATTCAAATAAGGGACTATATTTCCCTAAAACTTGAGAGGTCACTATCTCTATAACTCATGAATAACTCTCAACTTTCATTCATTGTTATTAGGTAATTTCGGTGCTAACTAATGCTCAATGGGTGGTGGTATAGCTGGTAAACCACCTCGAGATACTATTTTTGGTATATACCCCCCATAATAAAGCCTCATTAATTGATATATCATCCTCATGATCACAATTTAGAATCATAGATAGATTTTTTTTTGATACAGTATGAAATAAATAAGATACACCATGAGCAAAGAGTATATATAGGGAGAAAACTCAAGAAAGGAATAGAAACCAAAACAAATTCCTATAATATGAATGTACCAATGTTTTCCCTACAACTAATGTTTATTTGTACTGATTTGAATGAAAGGTGATGATGTATGGATACGTTTTTCACAACACCAACACTTGATTCTCTAGACTGAAAATCAAGCTCGAAACAGCTAACATTGTTTTGGTAAAACCCAAACCAATCTCACATACTCTTGTCATAAGGAAGAAACTCCATATGATACCACTCAATTAGGACCTTTCATGATGGGGCCAGAACTGTGATTACCCTAGGCCTGCCTCCTATATGTCAGGGGTTGATGACCCATGCCAATTAGCCATATCACAGACATGGGAGTCATTAGACTAATGTAGCTATATACATGGAAATGTATATAATCCCATACAATGCAGAAATGTCAAACTAAAACCAATTCAGACATACATCTATAATTCTATAATTTGAGTATGAAAAAATGTACTGAAAGTGATAAAGAGGCCAAATACAAGCCCAAAAATGTATAGAGAGTCTAGACAACTCATGAAAAAGGGAATATTATGCAATGTAACCACCTATAAAACACCTTGGTCTGTCTTGACCAATATATGCTCCACAAAATCCTTTTCCTTCCAAGACACCATCAAATGGTCATTCATCTTCCTAAGACACAACACACACGGGTAGAGACCGTGTTAGGGTGATTATAACAATACCCAATAGGACACCCCGAAAACACTGAATACATATCATCAAGAACAATTAACTCATAACAAAAATATAATAATGAAAAGAAAAACCTAGATATATGTAGGATGTATACCATGCCTCCATGTAGTCTGAACCAAACTACTAGCCATAGGATTATTCTATAAGCTTCTTGAAAATTATTGTTCTGAGATAAACTACTCTCAAATACACACTATCACTAGAGAGACTCGTCCAAGAAGTCATGGTCATTGGTAAATTCCCAATAAAGCTCACTATCTTTTAATATTTCGATACTCATATAGTGGATCACACACAAGACCACTGAGGGATACTAAAAACCAAATATAGATAAAACCTCTATGTAGGGGATCATATTACAATGACTCTAATAACCCTACCAAAATGTCCTATTAGGTGGGCGATCAAAACCCTGCTCAAGGTGGTCATGTAGATTCCATGAACCCCACTGAGGGTATAATAAGGAATGATAAAGGATCACACACTCGTCTCATCGAGGGACACAAAAAACTATATCTAAGGCTCATCCTCTAGAGGGGATCACAATAAAGATTTGTGTATGCTTTCTAGAGCTATAACCTCAAATGTATAGACCAAGGGAGCATAATCAAACGATATTGGTCCAAACTGATGAAATGAATATCTCAGAACACCTTCAAAGGGGGTACAAAATGTGTACTAGGGAGTAGACGATGTGTCTAGCCAACCCCTGGGCATGAACATCTATCACTACCTCAAATGAAATGTAAACATCAAAACAAATTGTGTGTAGGTAAATATAGATGATGTGTAGTGGATTTATAGCACCCTTTCATGGCCATTTTTTAGGCCCATGTACTTCTTTCTATGCCCGTATACCAGCCTATATACACCTAGCCATTCCCATGTACACATGGCCTTGTCTGAGTACACAACTCAACACATGTACTCTAGATGTGTTTGTGTACCCCAACTTTCCCGATCATGTGTTACTTCTAAGGTGCACATTGAGCTACCAACATAGTTCACATAACATGTGACAATTCTCACATGAATTGTTATTATTTTTTCTCCATGAAAACCCTAGAAACATATAGTGTGTCCCACACAATATGTATCATTGGATTACATGTTGTGTAACATGGAATTTTCCATAACCCACATATCTTATCTATGTTGTCACCACCACTACCACCTATATGATTCCCTCAAGTGAATCACAGATCTAATGGAATTTGAACCCTTATGTCACTGATTGATGGGATCTAAGCCCTAATCTCCTTAAAAATACACCATCAAGTCATGTCATCATAGCACCGCACCGTCATCGCATGTTTAACTGAGAGGAATAGAATAAACCAATAATGATCCCCCTCTAGACTCACTTCATCATAATACATCCAAAAAACATATAATAAATCAAATTTTTACCCATAATATTGATTTTTTGAACCAAATAATAGTTTTTCAAAAATAGAATACTTGTGGGCCAAGGTAATTGCCCATGATGAACATGTGAAGAAACAGGGGGGACTATAAATCACAAGCATAAGGGAAAACCTTGTACTTTTTTTCCTTCGACATAAATCCATTATGGATGAATTGGATGAACTAAAGGGGAATAAAATACAAAAAAAATAAACAATATATCAAGTTAACTATTTTTTTGTGAATCAATTATTTTTTGTTGAATTGATTGGTGTTTGATTAGGGTAAAATAACAAGATAAAATCACATAAATAAAATATCAAAATTGAAGTTTGTATTGCTCATTGAGGAATAATAGTCTTGAATTTCCATTATGGGTGAGTTTAATAAACTCTGATCGTGAAATGATCATCAGTCTTGATCTAATATGATGGCGTTCTCTAAGAATCATATCCTACAACGGTCCAAGATATCTTCCGATTTAAGAGGATAACACTAAGATATCATCATAAGCATATTTTTATAATAAAATCTTTGTAATGGAAAAATAACAGATTAAAATATATTGATTTAATTAATTTATTTAAAAAATTTATCATGACAGAGACCAACCTGAGTATCTGATGGGATCTATGGCTATGTTGTATCTAGGGTAAAACCCACACTCCAAACATGACGATAGATTCTGATTTTTTATACAATTGTGCATTAAATATTTATCCCACTTTTTTAAGAAAACTGTTCATGCTTGATATTGATATTTTTAATAATTTTCAAATGGCAATTCTAGTCTCACCAGGCCTTAGAACATCATGTTATCTCAACTCATGGCTTCAAAAACAATCCATATATTATTATAAATTAATACCTAAAAAATTTAAATTCCTTACAAAAATATCAACCTCACACATCATAGAGGACTATGACCACGTCATGAATATAAAAAATGAGAAATTAAATAAATAATTATCACTGGAAAATAATTGTTACAAGAATAATCATCCACCATTTTTTTTACCAGTGATGAAAAATTATTATAAAAATTAACTATCATGAATGATAAGAGGAATACATAAGATCAAAATCATCTAATCAAGGCCCTTTCTCATAAATTATATCTCACCAAATTCACAAACCATTAAATGATAGATTTTAATATGATACAATGACGTAAATAATGGAATTCCTAGGATCTCACCCTTATCCCTAAGCTGGTAAAAAATCATTATGTGTCAAATAATCTCCCAAAAATCACTAAGTTGTATTGGAGGACCTTTGTGTCACTGAGGAAATGGATATTTGTTGAAGGATTACATAACCTCATTGGTAGAGTCTCCACTCCCCCATCACTATGGGAGTACCTGAATTTATTGATATAAGATTCCAACCCAAATCATTGAGGAGGTACCAAACTTCACTAATAGAGGATCCACACCCTGGTCATCAATGAAATGACTAACTCTACTAATGGAGGACCCATATCCTGATCATTGGGGGAGTGCCTAACATTATGGATTTCAGATCCATGCCTTGGTAATCGAGGGAGTACCAAACTCCATCCAATATATGTGGTACACTAACCTTGTTTGAAATATATAAATCATGGGATTCCTCAAATATATGGGGAAGCCACACCTCATTGATGGAAGATCGGTAGGGGAGTACCCAACACTATGCCAACACTATGCACTAAAGGCCAATAGGATCCCTATCTCAATGTCAGGGTTATGTTGAGATAATTTTCTAGGTGATGGTATATTATAATATTGAGACAACATAAACTAGGGAAATGATCAGGGAAACCCACCAATCACTAGAATATACACCATACAAAATCATCAATGGATGAAAATAACTCCAAAACATACTTGAGGAGAAGATTCCCTATATGTTGATATACCAAAACATAATAATCTTTACCACATCCTAAATCACCACACTAATTCATTCATAATTTATGCACGCACAAGAAAATAGTTAGGAGTAAAGCGGAAAAGTAATGAACACTTTGTATTTATGTGCTTTAGACATTGAGTCTTACATCCATGGGGAAATAGTTCTTATTTTTCATTTCATCGGATGTTACAAGTATTATAATTAATTTTTCCAAGACATCCAATTATATAACAAATTACAAGTAATCACACATAATTTATTCATGGGATCCCATCTAAACATTATGGGTATAAGTAAATAATATTGTTCCACTGACTTCCAATCCTTGGAAAGGACCCTTTTTTTGAACATGGACACCTTAAATCATATATATAAATCTTTAACTGACCATTGTATTCCAATTAATGGTATAATTGAATTTATGTTAAACAATTTCACATTCATGTATCCCCCATTTTTCTTAAATTGATCCCTACATATCATCACAAAACACTCTTACATAAACACTTTTCCACAAAAACTTCAAGGAGGCCCTCTATATAACCTATAACTACAACTATTCATCATCCAGACAATTGACCACTATACTAACCATTGAAATATATCATATATTGACAAACAATAATTTTATAAATATTTTTATCATTACTAAATTCAACAAACCGAATCTATTTTCAAGATAATAATATTATTTTTCTAACTAATTGAAACATGAATCATTCTTCAAATTCGGAAAAATATCCCACTTGAAGACTAATTTATGTAAGATATGGAAACATATAAATATTTGGAACACAAAAAATTTCACTTCAATATATCAACCACATACACTTCACCTAAGTACCAATGAGGAACATTATTGGCTCATAATTTCCTAAACTATCACCTTGGTGAAAATTCCAGCTGGGGTTTTTCTTAAAACCATCTTCCATAGCTATAGCTCTCCATCTTCCATCAATTTCAAGTTGAAGTGATATTTCATGTTTATGTGTTTCATACAGGAATAAAATAAAAAAAATTGAGACAAATAATTGTTACAATGACTATCACAGTATAGAAAACAACATTCTTTACCCTTTCCTTGGTTTAAAACATATGCCTCAACCATATCAACTATTTATAATATTTTATTCCTGCAAAATATTTCCAATATCTTATGGTGAAATCTTACACCATATGTATCCTTAGCATTTTTAAAAATTATTTTCCTATCATAATGAACACATAACTATTTTTACTCTTTGGGGTATTTGAATCGACTCCAAAATATTCACATATATGCCCCTACAAATGATCATCCATCCCTAAACATAAGGATTTATCTTTTGATCATTTAAGATGTTGAATAATACCTTTCATGGATTACCATTTTTAATTCCCTATATTTTCCATGAAATGGATAAATACCCCTAATGAAAAATTAACATCAAGGTTTGTAGAGACCAATGAGTATATCAAACTCCCAACCATTGATGAAAACATAACAATCTTAATGTATATAGTCTCATCTTCCATTTTCAGTGCTTGGACCTTAGATATTTTGAAGTTTCCACCTCGGGTAGTTGAGACTATATATAATTCATACATTGAAATCCATTAAATTACCTTCCAAACATATTCCCTCTAAGATAAAACCAAGATACTTGTTTTCATATATCTCTTAATCCATATACCTAATACTTTCTTAGCCTCCCCAAGATATTTCATCTCAAATACTATTGAAAAAGCATTTTTTATATTCCGAATAATCATTAGTTATGGATATATGAATATAATTAAATCCATGTACAATATAAAGAGGATGAATCCCCCACCCTCAAATTCTTTCTTGTAGTGTGACACCCAAACATTTTAAAATCAAATTTATTTGCTAATTCAACAAGAAACAAAAATCGTAGAAATGAATATAAAATCATGAGACTTTAAAACATATTTTCTATATTAAATAAATGAAATATATATTTATTGAAATTCATGAAACACTGTTTTAGATTTCCTTACACAAAATAAAGGCTTTTGTTGATTTTTTGTGTTACATGCAAGGCCTAATTTTACAAAACATCATTATATTATTAATAATATTATTTAATTTAGGAGTTATAACCTAGATGAAAAATTAGAGGGTATGAATATTATTAAATTACTTATAAAAATACATTTTTTTATGAAAACATTAAATTAAATCATTAGTTATCAATTAACTATAAATGAATATATACCCCAATGGAATATAAAAGAGATATTTTTTAAAAGTCTATTTTTATGCGGCTAAAGTAATTTTATCCAAATAAATTAAATTAACTAAAATTAGTGAATGATATTAATTAGATTTATATATATTTAATTAAATTTATTGATACAAATTTAAAGGATATTGTAGGGATAATGTAACAACAAACCTAATTTTATGTAGAAAAAGTTGTATTTTTTAAAAGACAGATTTACCGCCTTTTAATGACGTAGTTATATTAAAATTAAATTTATTAATTTTTATAAATTTATTTTTAAAAAATAAACTCCATTTTGTAAAATTTAATGTCAAAATTATCTTAGGGTGAATTTTCTTTATTTTTCTAGGAAGTTTCATTTATTTATGAATAGTGAAAATACTGAATTTTAATTAAGAACTGACTTTTTATCTAATTTATTTATATAGTTAAATTATATTTTGAGTTAGTTTTTATATTATAATATTTAAAATATAAATAGGTTAATAAAATTTAGTTTATTTTAATCATTTTTATACTTAATTTAGATACAAAACCTTAGTAAAGTTTGAAACAATTTCAGTTTAAAAACCCACTTTCTTATCACATTTTAGGGATTAATTTTAAATTAATTTATAACAATTATAGGATTTGAATTTGAAAAAATGGATTCCTTATTTTTAATAAACGTTATATATAATGTATAATAGGGTCAAATTAACTTTTTAACAATGTGGGAGTATGATAACGTCATTCGTATGTACAACGGGCTATCGCCTCGCAAAGCAATGTGATTCATTCACAGTTTACATGTAATGTATTAAGTGTGGGTTTAATAAAAGTATAATATATATATGAAATAAATAATATAATTAAATTATAATATATATATATATCATTTATATTTATTTCTTTTAATATTATAATAAAATGGAAACAACATTCATGTGTATGTAAAGCACACCCCCTTTATGAATGGTGCATTTCATTTCATTTCACTAAATTATATGGATTAAGATAAATATATATATATATATAATGATTATATATAATATTTTCCTCATTATTTAAATTCTTAATATAATGATATTATTATCTAAGTAAGAGGAAAAAAAATAAGAAGTCAAAATATACTCGAAAAATGAGGCACTTAACACCTAAAATAATGACATTAATGTAAGATTATTAAAAAATAATTAATAATATATTATAAATGGATTATATAAGATATAATTAATATTAATATAGTTATTTTATAATTTAATAAAATTATTAATATCATTATATGGGTGGTTAAAGAGTGTTCAACAAAATAGAAGTGTAAAGTAAGGTATTTCATCCCAATTTACATTCCATTAAGACTTACTTGTTATTATGAACCAATTAACTTTTATGTAGTGAATATACTAACAATTTTGACATGTAATATGATGAATAATTTATCTTTTTTTTTATTCAATTTTAATTATTTCATCCAATTGGATTTGACATCAAAATTACAAAATGGAAATATTTATTGTGCTTTCTCACTTCCTTTTGTGATTGTTAAATTTATATTGAAGAAATAACTTTATTGTAATAAATTTTAATTGTAAATAGAATTTATATTAAATATCTATACTATTATGTAATGGATTTGATAATTTCCTAAAACATGTACCATATTTACATACAGTGTTAACTTTTAAATTTATTTGATGAATTGGGGAAATAATGACAAATCCATATCTGTTATTCAACAAAAATATTTGATGATAAGGAATATTGATTTACCTAAATTGTTTATTCAACATATGAGGAATTAATTGGGCCTGATGTGATGGGTGTGGTCTAGAATAATATAGCCCTATGATGCATCAGTAGGTCTAATGAGAAAAATTTGGTTGACCAAATGAAACTGGTTTCTACCTATAATATATTAAATTGTGTTATGAAAGGTCTTTATAATAGAGGTTCCATGATGCATGAGATCATGGAGTACAATAAGTAAAGTATATTCTACATTCAAAATCATGTTATTATTATCCGTAATATTTCCACTATGAAAAAATCAATAGATACATTTCATTCTAATCTAATTGATTAAATGGAATGTGTGATTAGTTATTTACCTTTCCATATTGATTATGCCTTATCCAGTTATTTAAATTGAATGTGTGTTATGTTATTTACCATTCCATATTGATTATTAATTATTTATTCATGATAGATTCTACGGTACTCAACCCTTGTTGATCATTTCATATCACACTTATTTTGTTTCCTTTCCCTAGGGTATGAAGAAGAGAACATTGAATGAGTTTTTAAGGATGATTTTTATTTTATTATATTATGTATTATTTTTATTTTCAATTACAAATATAAAATGGGTATCATTTATGTATCTGGTTCTCCAAAACTACTAAACTAATCAGTTCTTCATGATTTAATTACTTTTAATAATGAAAATTTAATAAATTATGAAACCATCCATGTCTAATGAGGTTTGAGTCATTAGAGTTGGTATCGATGGATTTTTAGTAACAACCATGGAAACAAGATTTAGGACAACATAAATTAGAAAACAAAACCCTAAGAAAGACTTTGATGATAAGTAAAAAAAGAACATCCCAATAAAACCATGTTTATGACTATGAGAGTAGATATAGATAAATTCGTCAATTTATGTAAATTATTTAACTAGTTTTGGGATTATACATTGACATGATCTTATATAGTATATGTAGTTTTTTATAAATAACTCTTAGTATAAGGAATGTGATCATCACCAATGCACGTTATCAAAAAAGAGTAAGAATTTTCATTTATTTTATAGGCATAATCAAATATTTTGATGGTTAATAATATCCCAAACATTTTCTTCCTATGAGTACATAGTATCATGTGATAACGAGATAGAGAAAGGGTTATCTAATTCTAATGGATTTGGAGGGAAGGAAGAGAAGAAGAGGTAATCTAGAAAAAAGATGGATAAATGGATGAAGGGAAAGAATTATTTTCCCACATGTGGTAATTGTGAAAAGAAACACCCTGGTACATACTTAAATGGATTTCTAGTTCGATACAAGTGTGTAGATAGAGTCCACCAAGATTAATATTACAAGGGAAATAAAAAAATTTCTAATGTACATTGCTTCAATTATATATATATGGGGAACTACACAAATGAATGCCTCATGATTCAAGAGAATAGCCTCAGAAGAAGATAAGGGATCAAGTTTAATCATTTTATATTGGAATAAATGAAGAAGAATGATTAATGTGATTGTTTTTGGGTCGAATAATTTTTTAATTAGAGTATTTTATCAATGATAAGGTGTTTGTGGTAATAAAGAAATATATAAGTATTATAATAAAATAATATTAAATAAGGACTTGAAATTATATGTTGAACGGTAACGATGAATAATAAAAATGATTCAGTGACATGTTTCAATTCTTCAAAAAAATAATTTTGAGGGAATGAAAAACCTTAATATGTTCGTAACATTTATAAAATGATAATTGGATGAAGAGATGATTGATATGGATAAAGTAATATGGATATTACTAACTACATTGGAACTTATTAATGATTTATTAAAAAAAGTGGTTACACTATAATTTATAGAGTATACAAAATATTTAGTTTTAAATATTTAAGAATGTATCCAATAACCTATTTTTATAAGTAATAAAGAAGAATTTTTTTATTAAGGTTTTATGGTAATTTGGGTTTTTACCATGTTTCAAGAGAATACATGGTGACGGTATTCACAGGTTTTTTATGTGATTATTTAGAGCTACTTCATGTTATTTTTGTTAATGATAAGTTCATTTTTAAAATTTAGTGACCATATAAATTTTTGTATCTTGGTATTAGGGATGGGGTATAAGGTTAATCATTTAAGAAATGGTTTAAATATATCTAAGTACAGGGTTTTATAGCTTAATGTATTACTGCACCATATGATAAATCTTGTGCTAAGAGATGAAATATAAATAGTTAAAGGAAGAACCAAAGGATAAGACTATGTTTATGAAATAGGAAGGTTTCAAGTAATTATATTTCCTTATATTGTTAAAGAGTGAAAGAATTACTCAACTCTAGGAAAATGGGTCCAAAGACAAAAATGTTGTCCTATTATCGTCATTTTTGATGATATCAGTAAACATTTTCACACCAATCATTTATGATTATGTGGTTATTAATGTTAATCTAAACATTTTTTCTATTACTCTACCACAATATTTGAGTGTTATTTTTCTCTTCTATTTCCATTTTTTCATTTCACCCCAATGTTCTCATATCTAGAATCAAATTTATGTGATTATTCCAGATGACTTTGATACTTCCCTTTCTCTCTTATTAAATGAATATTTTATTAAATCTTCTACAATGTGGGTTTATAAATAATATTTTTCACAATATAAAATCCTTTATTAAATATTTCATGTTTAAATTGCAAGAATGTAATTTATTTATGGTGGGAAGAATGTAGCACCCTGAAATTTTAACAACATATTCATTTGCGTTTGTGACACAAGCACAAGAATAGAAAGGAATATAAAATCCTGATGATTTAAAATATATTTAATATTTTTAATTAATTAAATCTATTATATATCTTTTAATTTACAAAATAATGTGTTAGGTTGAATTATACACAATGAAACTTTCTTCAATAGCTTTCATTACATGCAAGGTTGGGTTTTACTGAATAACAAAATACTATTTATATTAATATTTAATTTAATAGTAATAACCTAACTATTAAATTGGAGGGTACATATGGAATTAACTAACTACTGAATATATTTGGTTTATAAAAAAGGAACCCATTAGTTATCAATTAATTCTAAATAAATATAAAAACAAATCTAATATACGAAATGTTTTAAAAAAAAGATATTTTAAGACCCCATATGTGTTTTATCCTAATAAATTAAATTAATTACTATAAGTGAATTATATTTATTAAATTTAAATATATTCAATATTTTTTTGACATTATTCCAATAGATGTCAAAGCTATAAGATACGAACAAATCCAATTCTATGTATTAAATGATATATATTACTAAATGTCTTTTTTCTACTTTTTAAGAGCGCACTTATTTAAAAAATATAGTAATTTTTATAAATTTTATTTGAAGAAATAAAAATAATTTTTTAAATCATAGTTTCAAAATTATCTTAGGTTAAATTTCGGAATTTTTTTTGAGAAGTTTTATTTTTTGATGAATAATGAATCATACTGAATTGTAAGTGAAAACAGACTTTTCAACTAAGTTGTTTATACTATTAAATTATATTTCGAATTTGTTTTAAGGTCATAATACTTTAAATATGCATAAATTAATCCAATTTAGGTCATTTCAATAATTTTTATTTTAAATTCTAATTTAAAAACTTTGTAAACTGTTGATTATTTTCACTTTAAAAACTTGTTTTCTCATCGTGTTTGTGGGATTATTTTTAAAATAATTTTTTCAAATTATATAATATGAATTTAGAGAATTGGATTCCATATTTGAAATTATAATAATTTATAATGTCTAATAGGTTAAAAATAATTTTATTTACTAAAGTCATTAGTGAAAATAGTTAAAATTATTTACAGTGGTTAAAAGAAAAAAAATTTACTTCATGGTTACAATTAGAATATGAGGCACAATAATAAAAAAATCCTATTAAAAACCCATTTTGTGGAAGTATATCTAAAATAAACTCTCTTGGATCTAAATTTTTTAATTATTTTATACACATGAGAAAATTTATATCTCCCAATAGTGTTTTGTTTTTGGTACTTACAAGAATGTCACTCTTCCTCCACTATAAAAGGTCACACACTCCCCTCACTTATTCACTCATCCTAGCCATTTGAATCATCCCAAACATCACCAATTCACTACCCAACTTCCCTCCCCTAATTATATAAGCCATATCTTGTGAATAAATCCAACATAAGAAGGTATTAGTGTAAACCTAAGGAGGATACTTGATGAGGTGGTAATGTTTTTCTAAATGCATTTTTATTTTATTATATTATCCACCCCATTAAATTATTATTATATCATTATTATATAATAATCATATGATATAAAATATAAATATAATATTTTTCTAATATTATTACCTAAAACATCATACATTTCCATCAAATGGGATACATATTCATCATTCACATGTATGACAAACAACCACCTCTTAAACAGATATCGTTCATTCTTACATTAGAACCTTTAAAGGTTGGGAATTATGATGGATATGATATATATTATATATATTATTTTATTATGATTATATAATTAATATATCACATACACTTTCTTGATTTCCATTTTTTGGGAATACAATAGTGTTCTTCGTGTGTATAGTGGACTGCCACCTCATGAAGCAATGTGAATCATTCATGCTTTATATTGAATGGATTAAGGCTATATTGGATAAAAATATGTTATATATGTGATATAAATATGATAATTTAATTATAATACACATATAATTAATTTACATTTATTTATTTTAAAATGAGAAGAAAAACGAAAGAACATTCAAACGTACCTATGACTTACTTTCTCCATGAACGGTTGATTTCATTAACTATAAATAAAATTTATGGATTAATAAAAATATATTTATAGAGAATATATATGATATTTAAATCGTTTTTTACATTATTTATAAGATTAAGTCATGATATATTTAAAGGTAAAAAATAACATATCAATATAGACTTGAAAAACAATGCAAATAAAACCCAAAACAATGAGAACAATAAAGAATTATTAAAAAATGGTTTTAATATGGTATAAAATGAGTATATATTATATCCTAAATATTAATATATTTCTATAATAATTTAATATAATACTAAAAAAATTATACATGATGTTAAAGAGTGTTTAACAAAAAGGAATCATAAGGTAAATGATTTCATATCAATTAAAATGCATTGAGACTTATTTGTTATTATGTTCGAATTCACATTTATGTGGTTTTTATACATCCTATTTTAACTTGTAATACCATTAATACTTTATCCTTCATGTTATTTTCTGTTTCAACTTTAATTATTTCAATGTGCCTTATTTTTACATAGTTTTGTCACATCTTTTTAATTAATTTTTAATGATTTAATTATTAATTTTTCACTTTTTGAAAAATTTATGTACTTTTATATTTTATTATTCAATTTGTTAATTAATAAAATTTTATATTTAATTATGTATTTTTAGTCTTAAAATAATTAATTTAATATTTCTTTATTTTCTCAAGTTTAATAATTTCGTAATTAGTTTTGTTAACTTTAATTAATTAAATTTTAAATAAATTGACACTTTTATCAATTAATAAAATAATAATTTTATTTATTTTTATCTAATTAAGTTTTTAATTTAATATTTTACCATTTAATTTAGATTCATTAAAATAAATAATCATTATGAATTATTTTTTTTTATTTATTCTGTTAATTAATTAATTAATTAGTTTGATATTAAATTTACTGAAATAATGTATTTTTTATTTTAAGTATTAATTCAGTTAATTAATTAAAGTGTTAATTTGTTTAAATTTTATTAATTTTTATTTTTTTAGTTTAATTTTATTTTATTTTTGTGTTTTCAATTTATTAGATTAAGTAAATGTTTATCTAAATTATGTTTTGGTTTTAGTTTTATTAATTTGATTTATGTTTTTTTCAGATAAAATATGAGTCACCAACACTATTTTACACTCTCGATGTCTCACAAACTCACTGATCCACTATACCATGACTCACTGATCCCTTTTTATTCTATCGATGAATTCACCCTTTTACCTATAGTGTTACATTGCTTCGATCTTACCCAATTCCAAATCCTGCTACTAATAGCTTTTCTATGTCTCACTGATACCCTATCGTTGAGATATCTAACCTATGCACCCCATCGGTGCTCGTTTTTTTTAACTATCAATAACATATTTCTACACATTATTATTTTTAACTTTAGGTGCCTCACCTCCAACTACTGATATTAATGCACCCCTCTTTCTATATCGGTGAGACACCAGCACCACGCCTATCGATTTCATGGCCCCATCGGTCTCTTCCATCTCATCACCTGCAATGATTCCTCGACCCAAATTTTCGATTAAAACTCAATATCCTCATAAATTTAGTATACAACAGAATCAACTAGAAATTGAATGGAATCATTAAAAACCCTAGATCTTAAATCGACGCTGCTCTCTATAAACTACATCACCTTTTCAAGGTCGAACCTTTGCACCACGCGTTGTCACCAAATATGATCTACCAGAATTCACCCAGTTCTACTTTGTTCTGTACCAATTTCGTGTGAAGAGGGTTCGCATCGATGGGAGAAACATGATCCGAGTGGAAGGGGACCGACCACCGGCACTAAGGAGGGTGTCACTGGATTTAGATAACCCTCAAGATGCGCCACCGGAGGATATCTATGTTCCACAAACTATAGTTAGACCTGGTGAATCTACAAGCCGCTGGATCGGAAGCCGAGAAGGGTCATCGTCGCGGTCTTTGAAAAGGAGATGTGTGTATTCCTTCTATGAAGCCGCTGCCATGGAAGCTGGAGGAGGAGAGGAACCAGGCTCCGAGACTGTCTCATGAAACCACTGGAGACCCCCTAGGGCTGCGCTGAATTGGGGAGTGGGGGAAGGAGATTAATAAAAATATATTAAAATAAAACTAAAATAAAAATAAACGTAACATAATTATAAAATTAAATAACTAAAATAATATTTTATTAAACTAAACTTTTAAATTAAAGTAGAATAAATAAATTCTGATATCCTCATTAATTATAATGTTCTTGTAAAATATTTTTAATTAATTAGAAAAAATAAAATACTAATAATAAATTATACATATAATTAAAATCAATTATTCAATTAATTTTAATTAGTAAATAATTTATTTTTGAAAATAATAATAAACTCAATAATTATAATTAACTTTAATAAAATTAAAATAAATAAATAACTTATCAAAATAATAACATTAAAATCAAAAATAATAAATTAATAATTAATAATCTTTTTAAAACATAAATTTCAATAATTATTGATCATTAAATCGATCAACCATGTAATACTTTAACTATTAATTAATATTTATAACTTAAAGTTTATAACAAAATAACATTAATTATTATAAATTAATAAATTAAATTAAATAATAAATAAATAAAATCAAAAATACAATTAAGTTATAATTACCTTTAATTAAAATTAAAAATAACATAAAATATTAAATAAAATTATTAAAAGAACTTATTAATTCTATTAAAGTCTTTTTAATAGAATATTGACTTTAATTATAATTAATTATTTATTTATTTCCTTCTTGTTTTTAACTCTTGTGTTTGTTCTTTCTTCTGCAGGTTCACACCAGAGTCGATAACACATTTAGGAGCATTAAACTGAATCAAATGGATTTAGATACAATGGTACAACTAAAGTGACATGTGTTGAGTGAAGATTTACACATCTGTAGTGCATAGCAAGAATACATAGGCTATGTCGGTGGAAAGTGACAGAGACATGCAACCGGTGAATGACTGGGTATAAAGGCATAGAAAGAAGTATATTTTTAGTGGGACTCTCATTCTGATTCCTTGCGACATTTTTCGAGAGCGAAGACTCATAAGAGTAGCACTGGAGATGAGTTGGAGGCTAAGGAGCCAGAAGGCTGAGTAACACTTGGGGAGTTGTCCTTCCTCTATGTCCATGATTTTGTATTCGGTTTTCAAATTTTTTAGTGTCAAAATAAATATGATCATAGGATAATGTTTTTTATCTCATGAATTTGATTATTATGGATTTTCATTGGAATTTACACACGTACATTACATCTTTCATAATCACAATCAAATGATGATATTGGATTACGATTCTCTATTTAGTTTCTTCACCTCTTAATTGATTTCAAAATTCCCAATTTCACTACGAATGATGAGGTTTATTTGAATGAATCTATGAAAACTTTAATATCATTAATTTAGAAATTTAAGGCAATTTTATTTCGAAACATTATCTTTTTCAAACTTCTTAGCGGTGCGATAAAGTTGGGTGTGGTGATATCCAGCACTTAATCATCTACCTGTTGAATTTATTAGTGAGGGGGATTCTTCAACATGTCTTTGAGGAGTGATTTAAAAAAAGTAGTGAAGAAGTAAACTATTTTAACCAATAAATTAGAATTATTGAGCGGCTTTTGCTGATCTGAGCTCCGTTGTCTTTGCCTCCATGTATTAGGTAATGTTTTCTTTTAGTTATCAGTGATTTAGTATATGATTAGTCTCTTTGTATATATTGTTTTTATAATCACTGTATCTAAAAAATATAAAAACACTAAAAAACATAAAAAATACTATAAATATGTTTACCTCATTGCTGACAATAGTGAAGTTTTTAGTTTTAAAACTATATAATAACTCACCTATCTTCCCATGGTTTCAACCCTTCATTGTTATACTAGTGTATGTTTATAAATAATATTTTTCAGTCCACGAAGACCTCCAACTACATCAAAATTTGGCACCGTTTCTAGGGAAGGCATGCACTGAGTAATCTAAGTGTAAAAAAATAGAAAAAAAAGAAAACATAAAGAATTATTCTTGTAAGCTTGATCTTCAATACTTCATAAGCTGAGTATAGAGAATTCTACAAGGACTTGGGTGTGTGTTTAATCTGAATTTTTTTTAAAAGAAAATTGACCGTTTTGAAGTCTCAAATTATAAAAGCAGACCTTACTGTGATTGTTGTGGGGATTATGGGCATACTACTTAGGAGTTTGTCTATAACCAGCAACAACAGTTCCATTAATTTGATGTTAATGAAAAGAACTTTGGATCCCAGTCCTGAAATCATAGAAAAATATGGTCAATTTATACCAAAAATAGATGATAGGGAGGATGTTTAGAGTACTCAATTCAAAAAACCCATAAATTCATCTTAGATATTTTGAAGAGAAAGATCAAAGAATTAAAATACTAGAAAACATTCTCTTAAAGTTACAAATAAGGTTTATAGAACAAGTATAATCTTAAATGAATGAAAAGGAAAGTGTTTATAAAAGTTTTGAAATTAAATTTGAAGTGGATAGTGATTCTGAACTTGGGAAATAAACCATTTATTATAAAAAATAAGAATCTGGTGAACTAAACATGGAAATAAACAAATCACTGAATCAAGAAAACAAAATTGAATATTCCATTAAGAGTTCCAATGAGGTTGAGTTGGAAAATTCTAGAAATAAATTGAAACATATTGAAAAAGAAAGCCGAGTTCTCTTCATGATTCATACTATGGAGAAAAATAATTGTTTTAGAAAATTTTAGAATGAAGCCAGTTGGGTTGAAATAAAACTTGTAACTGTAAAATTAAATGTAATAAAAACTTCACCAAACTTTTCTGAATTTTTAAATAATGATCCTGGAAATGATATTGAGTATAATCTGGATGAGAAAATTAAACTGGATAATATAGAATTTGAAATTATTGACCATGAACTGAACACTTCTCTTCTAGTTTTGGAAACTAGAAACCCAATAATTTCTAAAATGTTGTTGGACAAAAAAGTTGAGGAAATGTGTTCTAAATAAGGGCTAAATATTGAGCTTTTGCTACCATATTCTAACATTCATCACTATTATAGAACATAGTGTAGAGAAATTACAAGAAGTATTGATTTATTCGGGGAAGTTTTTTAAAATTTTAAAAAACTATAAAATGATTTTATTGAAACCGAATTGAGCAATTTTACACCATTTATGAAGTGAAACACTCAATTGACATTGTTTTAGAAAGTGAGTATCTTTAAATTGAACATAAAATGAAGATTGACCACACACTTGATATAGGTAGAATATATTTGTTTGAAGAAGTAGATATTGGGTGTAAGTTAACTGATGATGAACATTTGGAAGAGATTTATAACAATGTTAAACATAAATTTGTTAATGGAAAAATAAATTCTCTTCTCTATCTTTCAATTCCATCCTCAAATTAGTTGGGTGATGAAAATTCTTATGAAACTAAGAGTTGATTAGAAGGGTGATTATGCTTGAGTTCAAATGTTCCTGATTCTGTTCAGTACATTATTGATCCCCTTTATGAATCCACTAATCAAAACACACCCACTCACACCATTGAATTTGAAACTGTTAATGTTGAAGTTTAGAGAGATATCCATGTGAATAATTTCATACCCTTCTAAGAACCTAGTTAAATGTTATCCCTTCATGTAAATTCAAATCATGATAAATCTGAACAAAGTTTGGAAGTTAACAGCACCATGCCCACAGTTGTCAAGGGGTTCCTCTTAGTGGTTAATTCAGGAAATGAGAGTTTAGTTTCTATTGTGTTAAGTCTTAATGCCCACATAATTAATTATTATATTAAAAAAATTTATTAAAAATACATGTGGTGGTTCATCTTAATGAAACCACATCCATCTAGTGAATACGGTTAGATATAGGTGAGTTCGGCTGGGGACTACAAAATTAGAGATGAATGGGATCCAACCCCTGGTTTTTCATTTTTTAAGAAAAGTTTTTATTAAATAAATTATAACATAATAATTTAAATTTATTGATTCATGGTAGTCAAACCATTTTATTTTTTTTGTTGACTTTTGTTTATGTTCATTTTTTACTTTCAATAAAGTGTTGTTGTGTTGTCTTTTGTATGCTCTTATTTGCTGGATATTTTTTCTTGGTTAATTTGTTTTATGTTTGGATTATACTACTAGTGTCAGCTAAGAAGTATAATTCCCATACTCAAGGATTAATTAAAAATCTTATGTCATGGAAGTACCTTAATGCAAAAATTGATTCATTTTTCTGCTCGTTACTACTTTAAAAAACCTACTACACATATTTCCTGCTTAAAAATTTTTGTTACTTGTGATGGAGTGTTAAATAAAATTTTGTATGTGCCTCTTACTAAAAATTTGAATTCAATGATATATTAAAAAATCTCACAACTTGAACAAAAGTGTTTGGGGATAAATGAAGACTGATTACTATTTTTTTGAATATTCTTTATTTTGTAGGGTGTATGGCATGTATTTTTCTACTCTTTTGAACATCCAACTAAATCATAGTTTTTGAACTAGTTTACACCCTATTCATTGTGCACCTATAAATGATACATGTTATCTTATTAATTATATTGAAAATATTACTACTGAATTAAATGTTAATTCATGTACTTTCTTGTGAACCTTCTGTTAATTAATCTTTGTGACGAACACATTATTTAAAATTCAATGAGATCTTTAACATGTCAAGAAACTACAATATTAAAAATATATGTTGAACCATAAATTATTAATTGTTCTTATCCAATTTAGTATTAAACTTTATAAAAAAATTGGGTTTAAATTGTGGGGAAGGGGGTTAATTCTTGATTGTGCTAAAAAGTGTTTAATGAGAATCCCTGCCATTCCCACTGCATCTTCAATATTTTTGCCAAAAAAATGTGTAATTTTTTTCAAAATTCATGCACAATTTTAAGATTAATTCTTTATTAAGATGAGTATTTTCTACGGATGATACTTTATTAGTTGTTAAGAACTCTTTTGATTCTGAAATTAATGTGGTTGTATGATTTTTGAGTGATCCTTACTTAGTGATTTAATGGAAATTTTGTTTTAGGAACTACTTTTGAGAGTGATTTGGGAAACCTCTTAGTGGATTTTTGATCATAAACCCTACAACTATAATTTTGATCTTGATTCTATGGAACTCATTTTACTATTAATTATTAAAGTAAATACATTCATGATAAAATGTAAATTATTTTCATATAGAACTTTTAGAAGTGGAGTAATTTGGGAATTTGAGATCCCACGACAAATCTCTGAGACCCTTTATTCTTGGTGCATTTCTGTTAACTATAATCCCTCAGTGCTCTTTAAATAAGTGAACATTCATAGTTCTTAACACATGATACATATCTTGGGAAAAATTGAATAAAGTGTCTAGGGTCAAAAATGAGTTCATTAAGGTGAGGGGAATGATGAAAGAAAAATAAAAAAGGGGAAAATTGGTTTATATGGGAGTAATTTAGGTTGTTTCAATAATTTGATTGAATATATATATATATATATATGGAACCTAAGATTGAGTCATTATAAAAAGTTCATACTGTTAAATTCTTAATTCTAATTTTTTTTAACTTTATATAACTCTTGATCTTAGAACATAGGATTGAATTAAAATGAGTCATTAAGTTGATTCATATATGAGGTAGGACACTTTCATTAATAAATTGTTCATTTCTTTTTTGATTACTAATAAGAGATTATTTAAGGAAGGACTTGATTTGAGTTATTTTTTTAAATCCTATTTACTTGTGACAGTCCTCTGTTTTGAAAGTGCTGTACTTGTTTCATTTCGAGATGAGTATTATAAACACTTAACTATTTTTCATTGATAATAAATCATGTGATTTTTTAGGACAAAAAGTTCTTAACTGTGAGAGAATTTTATCTGTCATTATTTTGACATAGTTTTGACACATATTTTTATTTAAATTTTTATGATTTAATTATTAATTTTTACCTTTTTGATAATTTTATGTACTTTTATATTTTTATATTAAAATTTTTAAATTCATCAAATTTTATAATGAAATATATATTTTTAGTCTTTAAAATAATTAATTTAATCCTAAATTATTTTTTCTAGTTTAATAATCTCTTAATTAGTTTTTTTTAATTTAATCTGCCTAATATTTTAATAAATTGAAACTTTTATCAAAAAATCAAATAATCATTTATTTATTTTATTTATTTTATTTATTTTTTTCTAATTATGTTTTTAATTTAATATTTTACCCTTTAATTTAGATTTATTAAAAAAAATACATTATCAATTATTTTGTATTGTTATTCAGTTAATTAATTAAATATAGATTTTGTGATTTCATTTAACTAAATAATGTGTTTTTAATTTAAAGTCTTAATTCTGTTAATTAATTAAAGTGATGATTTAGTTAATTTTTATTATGATTTAATTTTTTAGTTTATGTTTATTTTAGTTTTGTGATTTAAATTTATTAAATTAATTAAATTTTTATCTAAATTCACTTTTAGATTTAGTTTCATTAATTTGATTTATATTTTTGTTATGCAGATAAAATATGAGTCACCGACACTATTTTACCCTATCGGTGTCCCACACACTCACCAATCCACTGTACCATGACTAACAAATCACATTTTCTTCTATTGGTGACTTAACCCTTTTACCGATAGTGTTACTTTGCATTGGTCTTACCCAGTGCCACATTCTACTACCAATAAATTTTTAATGTCTCACTAATACCCTATCAATGAGATGTATCACATATGCACCTTTTCAGTACATTGTTTATTTTAACTATTGGTGACTTATTGCCACTGATTTGTTTAACTATCGGTTCCTAACCCATATCCTTGTTCCCCTGCTTCCATCCTTCTATCGGTGAGTCATTGACTCACCAATGCAATCCTTATATCGGTTTCACCCTATCACCAACAACAACCACCCTGCACATCACACTGATACATTTCCACTCATCAACCCTTTCAGTCTCTCCTCCTTCGTCCTTCCTCCTTCCGACAGTTCCACATCCTCATCACCACCTACCTATACTGATGTATCCCTCTCCATATATTAGTGAAACACCAGCACCACACCTATCGGTTTCACAGATTCACACTTATACACTGTCGATCTCTTTCATTTCTTCATCTACAACGATTACTCATCCCGATTTCCCGATTGAAACATAGAATAAGAATAAAGTTAATCAACAACATACTCAACGAGAAATTGAAAGGAATCATCAAAAACCCTAGATCATAAATTTATGCCACTCTCTCCAAACTGCTTTTCCTTGCTGAGGTCGAACATTTGCATCGTCTTCTGTCACATATGAAGCTCTACTAGAAGCCGCCCAGATCTTCTTTGTTCTGTGCCACTGCCATATTAAGAGCTTTTCCCTCGAATATAAAAACTAAATTCGAGCTGAAGGGAAACGACCACCGATGCTAATGAGGATGTCACTGAATTCAGTTAACCCTAAAGATGTTCCACTGGAGGAGATGGATCTGCCATGAACTAGAGGTGGACCTGGTGAATCCACAAGCTGCTGGATAAGATGCCGAGCTGGGCCACTGTTGCAGTCTTTGAAGAGTAGTTAGTTGTCGTTCGGCTATAAAGCCACTGCCATTGAAGTTGGAGGAGTAGAGGAACTAGGCCCCAGGCCTGTCTCCCAAAACTGCTGAAGACCCCCTAGGGCTACGCTGAATTGGTGGGTGGGGGGGGGGTGGAGAAGAAAGAGATAAAAAATAAATTAAAATAAAACTAAAATAAAAATAACTAAATTTAAATATTTAACATTAATAATTATAAATAAATAATAGAAATAAGATATATAATAAAATAGAAATATTAAATTAAATAACTAAAATAAAATTTTATTAAACTAAACATTTAAATTAAAATAAAATAATTTAATTATGGTAAAATTGTTAATTATAATCTGTTTTTGAAATATTTGTAATAAATTATATAAAATATAATACTAATAATAAATTATAAATATAATTAAAATAAAATAATTAATTAATTTTAATTAGTAAATAATTAGTTCCAACATAATAATAATCTTAATAATTATTATTATCATTAATAATATTAAAATAAATAAATAACTTAATAAAATAATAACATTGAAATTAATAATAATAAATTAATAGTTAATAAACTTTTTTAAACTAAAATTTTAATAATGATTGATTATTAAATCTATTAACCAAGTAATACATTACCAATTAATTAATTTTTTAACTTAAATTTTATAATAATATGACACTAATTATTATAAATTAAAATATTAAATAAAATAATTAAAAATATAATCAAAAATATAATTAAGATATAATTAAATTTTATTAATAATACAAATAAAATAACTTATTAAATAACATTATTAAAAAAACATGTTAATTCTATTAAATACTTTTTAATAAACAAATGATTGAATAATATATATTTATTTATTTATTCCCTTTGTGTTTTGAACTGTTGTGTTAGTTCTTTCTTGTGCAATTTTACACTAGAGTTGATAACACATTTAAGAGAATTCAACTGACTCACAGGGAGTTAATTTCAAGGGTAGAGAAAATGTGACATGTGTTAAGTAAATATTTACATGTGTGCAGTACACAGCAAGAATATATAGGATATGTTGGTGGAAAGTGGTAGCGACATGCAGCGGGTGACAGACTGGGAATAATGGAAGAGCAAGCAGCATATTTTGAGTGGGACCCTCATTCTCAATACACACGACATTTTTTAAGATAGAATATTTCTAGGAGCAACACTGGAGACTAGTTGGAGGATAAGGAGGTCAGATGTAGAGCAACACTTGGGGAGTTTTGTTTCCTCTATGTTCAATATTTTGTACTCTGTTTACTTGTTTTTTGGGGTTAAAATCAATATGATCATAGGCTAAAAGTTTTTTTAACTCGGGACTTTGATTCTTATGGATTTTCATTTGAATTTATTCACATACTTTACATCTTTCAGAATCATAATCAATCGGCGAGATTGGATTATGAATCTCTATTTAGTTGTTCCACCTCTTAATTGATTTCAAAGTTCACAATTACGATATTGACAAGCAAGGTTTATTTAAATGCATCAATCCAAATATTACTATCATTTATTTTAAAATTTTCATCAATTTTATTTCCAAACATTATCTATTTCAAACTTCTTATATGTGTGATTAGGTTTTGGTGTGGTGATCTCCCAGACATAATCCTAGGCCTATTTAATTTCCCAGCAAGGGGGATTCTTTAGAATTTTTTTGAGTGATTCAATAAAATTTGTGACAAATTCAACTATTTTAACTAGTAGATTAGATTTCTTAAGTGAATTTTTTTTATATGATCTCCTTTTCATTGTATCCATGTATTAGTTAAGGTTTTCTTTTAGTTATCAGTGATTTAGTATATGATTAGTCTCTTTTTCTAGGTTGATTTCATAATCACTCTCTCTAAAACAATATGAAAAATTTAAAAATCTAATAAATATTATAAAGATATTTCTCTCACTGAGGACAAAAGTGAGGTTTTTAGTTTTAAAACCATAGAATAACCCACTTACCTTCCCTTGGGTTAGACCCTTCACTGTTATATTAGTGTAGGTTTATAAATAATATTTTGAGGGTCGTGATGACCACTGGATACATCACAAGTGTATTTGACTTGAAAATTACCAAATAGTAGAGATTTTTTTTTCAATCTCACTTTATTTTGTGATTTTTAACTTTCCCTTGAAACAATCACTTATTATAATATTTTATCATTATAAAGTACTTTTCCCTTAAATATTCAATCTCTTTTTTTAAAATAAAACTAAAATAAAATTTTATTAAACTAAAATTTTAAATTAAATTAAAATAACTGAATTCTGATAAACTCATTAATTATAATGTACTTGTGAAATATTTTTAATAAATTGTATAAAATAAAATACTAATATTAAATTAAAAATATAATTAAAATAAATTAATCAATTGATTTTAATTAGTAATTAATTTAGTTTTGAAAATAATAATAAACATAATAATTATAATAAACATTAATAATATTCAAATAAATAAATAACTTAATAAAATAATAACATTAAAATAAAAAATTAATAATTAATAATTAATAAAAATTTTAAAACTTAAATTTTAATAATGACCAATCATTAAATCGATCTACCAAGTAATACTTTAACAATTAATTAATTTTGATAACTAAAAGTTTATAATAAAATAACATTAATTATTATAAATTAATAAATTAAATTAAATAATTAATGAATAAAATCAAAAAAAATTAAGTTATAATTAACTATAATTAATAGTAATAATAAAATATCATATTGAATAACATTATCAAAAAACTAATTAATTCTATTAAATACTTTTTAATAGACTAATTACTTTAATTATAAATATTTATTTATTTATTTCCATTATGTTTTTAACTATTATGTTTGTTCATTCTTGTGCAGTTTCACACCAGAGTCGATAACACATCTAGGAGCATTAAACTGAATCACAGGGATTTAGATATAATGGTACAACTAAAGTGACATGTGTTGAGTGGATATTTATACGTCTACAGTGCATAGTAAGAAGACATAGGTCATGTCGGTGGAAAGTGGCAGTGACATACAGTGAGTGACAGACTGGGTATAACGGTAGAGAAAGCAATAGATTTTGATTTGGACTCTCATTCTGATTCCATGTGACATTTTTCGAGATAGAAGAATCCCGATAGCAGCAATGGGGATGAGTTAGAGGCTAAGGATCCTGAAGTCAGATCTTCACTTGGGGAGTTATCCTTCCTCTATGTTCAATATTTTGTATTATATTTTCATTTTTTTAGTGTTAAAATCAATATGATCATAAGCTAATATTTTTTTTAGCTCAGGAATTTTATTCTTCTGTATTTTCATTTGAATTTCTTTATATACTTTACAAGTTTCAGAATCATAATCATTCGACGATATTGGATTATGATTCTCTGTTTAGTTTTTTCACCACTAAATTTATTTCAAAATTCAAAATTTCAATACGGATGAGGAGGTTTATTTGAATTAATCTATGTAAACTTTAATATCATTAATTTAGAAATTTAAGGCGATTTTATTTCCTAACATTATCTTTTTCAAAATTCTTAGCAGTTCGATTAGGTTTGGTGTGTTGATATCCAACACTTAATCCTCTACCTGTTGAATTTCTTGGTGAGGGTGATTCTTCAGCACGTCTTTGAGGAGTGACTCAAAAAATGTTTTGAAGAATTCAACTATTTTAACTAGTAGATTATATTTTCTGAGTGACTTTTTGTTGATATGAGCTCTATTGTCTTTTCCACCATGTATTATATAATTATTTCTTTTAGTTATCAGTGATTTTGTATATGATTAGTCACTTTTTATATATTTTTTTCATAATCATTGTATCTAAAACAATATAAAAAAATTAAAAAGATAAAGAAGACTATAATGATTTTTACCTCACTACTAACAATATTGATGTTTTTAGTTTTCAAACCTCAGAATAACTCACCTACCTTCCCAAGGGTTCGACCCTTCACTGTTATACTAGTGTATGTTTATAAATAATATTTTTAGGACCATGAAGACCTCCAGATAAATCAAAATTTGGTGCTGTTTCTAGGGAAGGAATGCACTGAGTAATCCAAGTGTTAAAAAACAAAAACAAAAAACAAAACATAAAAATTATGCATGTAAGCTTGATCTTCACAACTTCTTGAGCTGAGTATAGAGAATTCTTCTAGGACTTGAGTGTGTGTTTAATCTAAACATTTTTTTTTAAAAATGGAATGTTTTGAATTCTCAAATTATAATAGTGGACTTTAATATGATTGTTATGGAGATTATAGACATACTACTTGGCAGTTGGTCTACAACCAGCAGCAATAGATCCATCACATTAAAGTTAATGAAAAGAACATTGGATCACAGTCCAGACATCCAAGAAAAATTTGGTCAATTTTTATCAAAACGACATGTTAGGGAGGATGTTTGGAGTACTCAGTTAAATAAAACCCCAGAAATTCATCATAGATATTTTCAAGAGAAAGATCAAAGAATGAAAATACTATAAAACATACTCGTAATGTTACAAATAAGGATTAAAGAACAAGTATAATCTGAAATGAATGAAATGGAAAGTTTTTCTAAAAGATTTGAAATTTAATTTGGAGTGGATAGTGATTCTGAACTTGAAAAAAAAACCATTTATTCTAAAAATTTTGAATCTGTTGAACCAAACATGGAAATAAAGAAATCACCGAATCAAGAGAACAAAATTGAATATTCCATTAAAGTCAAAAATGAATTTTATTTGGAAAATTCTGGAAATTAATTGAAACAAATTGAAAAATAAATCCCATTTCTCTTCAAGATTTCTACTTTAGAGAAAAATATTTGTTCTTGAAATTTTGAGAATGAAGTCACTAAGGTTGAAATAAAACTTGAAACTGTAATCTTAAATGTAATAAACACTTCAAAAAACTATTCAAACTTTTTGAACAATGATACTTAAAATGATATTGAGTATAATCTGGATGAGAACATTAAACTAGATAATAAATAATCTTAAATTTTTGAACATGAACTAAACACATCTATTCTACGTTTTGAAATTGAAAACCCAAGAATTTCAAAAAAAATTGGACAAACAAGTTGAGGAAATGTGTTTTAAATAAGGACTAACTATTGATCTTTCACAACCATATTCTAAGATTCATCACTTTTATGGAACATAGTGTAGAAAAATTTCAAGAAGTATTGATTTATTTAGGGAAGTTTTTTTAAATTTGAACAAACTAAAAAATGAATTTCATGAAACTGAATTGAGCAATTTTACACCATTTATGAATTGAAACACTCAATAGAAATTTTTTTAGAATGTGGCCATCTTGAAATTGAACCAAAAACAGAGGTTGGGCACACACTTAATATAGTAAGAATAGATTTGTTTTAAGTAGTATATGTTGAGTGTAATTTAACTGATGATAAACTTTTGGAAGAGATTTATAACATTGTTAAACCTAAATTTGATAATGGTAAAAATAAATTCTCTTTCCTTTCATTAATTTCCATACTCAAATGACTTGGGTGATGAACCTTCTTGTGGAACTAAGAGTATATTAGAAGAGGGATTATGCTTGAGTTCAAATGTTACTGATTCTATTCAGCACATTATTGATCCCCTTTATGAATCCACTAATAAGAACTCACCCACTCACACCATTGAATTTGAAACTTTTATTGATGAATTTGAGAGAGATATCCATGAGAATACGTTCATACCCTTTTAAGAACCTAGTTCAATGCCATCCCTTCATGTGAATTCAAATCTTGATAAATATGAACAATTTTTGGAAGTTGACAGCACCATGCCCACAATTGTTAAGGGGTTCCTCTTAGTGGTTAATTCAGGCTATGAGAATTTAGTTTATATTGTGTTATGTCTTAATTCTCAAATAATTCACCTTTCTATTAAAAACTTTTAGGAAAAATACATGTGGTGGTTTCTCTTTAAGAAACCACATCTTCCTAGTGACTACTGTAAGTTCTAGGTGAGTTCAGCAGGGGACTACAAGACTAGCGATGCATGGGAGGGAACCCATGGTTTTTCATTTATTTTAAGAAAAATTTAATTTAAATAAAGGATTAATGAAGACTTTAAATTTAGTGATTCATGGAAGTCAACCCATGTTATTTTTTTTACTTTTGTTTATGTTTCTATTTTACTTTGAATTAATTGTTGTTGTGTTGTCTTATGTATGCTCTACTTTTCTAGATATTTTCTCTTAGTTGATTTGTTCTGTGTTATGTTGTTACTACTGGTGTCATCTAAGTAGTGGAATTCCCATGATGGAGGATTAATAAAAAATATTAAGTCAGGGAAGTTCCTTAATGTTAATTTTTTGTTTCATTTTTCTACTCGTTACTACTTTAAAAAAAATACTACATGTCTTACTTGCTTAAATTTTTTACTAATTATGCTGGAGTGTTAAATAAAATTTTGATTGTGCCTCTTACGGAAAATTTGATTCCAATGATATATTAATATGACTCGCAACTTGAACATAAGTGTGGAGGATACATGTATACTAGTTACTAGTTTTTTTTAATATTCTTTATTTTGTAGGGTGTATAGCATGTATTTTTATAATCTTTTGAACATCCAACTGAATCATATTTTTAAACTAGTTTACACCCTATTCACTATGCACCTATACAAGGTACATGCCATATTTTTAATTATATTGAAAATATTACTACTTAATTAGATGTTAATGCATGTACTTTCTTGTGGACCTTCTGTTAATTAATCTTTATGATGAAAATATTCTTTGAAATTCAATGAGATCATTAACATGTCATAAATCTACTATATTGAAAATCTATTATTAACCATAAATGATTAATTCTTCTTATGTAACTCTTCGACCCCATTTACCCAGAGTCGGTGCATTATTTTAATAAATTGGCATTATTACAAGGAATCAAGTCCTGAAGGACCGATTGGTTTAGCAGTCTTGGAAAATATATTGCATGCATGAATATTACATTATACTTTATAACATACAAAACAATATAAATAATCCTTTATGAACACCATAATTCCCTTGGCTTAACCCTACATATCACTCACAATACACTTCTTGGAATCCTGGGGAAAATAAAACATAGAAAAGGGCTGAGCTCAAATGCTCAGTAAGGGTAAGCAATACAATGGAAACTTTCAAAAATAAGCATAAACATTTAAGGAAATTTATAAAACTAAAAAAATCCTTTTAAGCATGAACTTCAGCATAATATGGCAGAAATAAAATGAAATAATTCCATTTACTTATTCACATGGATATCGTACTAATTGAATAATCACATGCAATATCACTAACCACTGTCATAATGATGGAATGCAAAATGCTGAACATTATTTTCTTTATGAAGGCCTCGTGCCAAGGCCTAGGGGATAACTATAACTGAAACCCAACCCGGAGTGCCTCTAATAACTGGACACCAACCTGGAGTGCCTCTATTAACCGAACACCAACCCGGAGGGCTTACTTTTACCGGTCCCCAACCCGGAACATACTAGTCCAACACATTCATCTTAAGAAGAGGATGAAATATAGCATAAAAATTTGTATTAAAACTAGCATGAGAAAAGTCAATAATTTACCCATAAACCATGAATAGTATAAAAAATAACACATCCACAGTCAAATATATCACAAAAACTTCAACACAATATGGAAGATTTGTATCATGATAAATCAACTTCAAAACAAGTTTAAAATCCATTAAAGAATTTTGACATAGATGAGATTGATTTGTAAAACTCATTGAGAGAAATATCCCTTTTTCATGAAAACATTTAAAAGTCACACAATTTAGAAAAGAAGCCATTTAAAGACATTTTTAAATAAAAGTGTCCCATACCACTTTGAAACATTTGAAAGAATTAACATTTTAAAAACATTCATGTCCATATAAATAAATCCTTAAAAACTATTTTGAGGACATGGACATTAATGAGAATGATTTAGAAGACTAAATATTTAAAACATTTGAAATGATGTTTTAGTAAAAAGTACCTTAAAATAATCCCTTTGAAAACTCTTTCATAAATCATGTACATGGATAATAAATATGTCCAAGTATATACTAACGTAAAAACAACAACCTCGGATAATAAAGAGATTGTGAAATTAACCCTGACCAATTTGGTAACTTACGAAACATACACCCCGTCAAAGAGATATCATTAAATGAATATGTAAATACACATAAATTAAAGTGTATTACATAAATAATAAAATTATGGGCAGTACATACACCACACAAAAGGTAAGAGTGCAATATGTCATTAATCTCATGGGAATAAGGAGTGAGAGGAAAACCCCTTACCTTTCACTTTCCTTTAGTCGAGGGTACGTTTGACCTCTGGTACGAAGATCTTAGTATGTTATTAAATTATACTATAACCATATTAATTTTTATTATATCATACATGATTCATTTATGACTTTATATTACCCATTTAATAATAATTTCCATGTTAAATTAACATTTCAGGTAATAATCGCTTTCTTTACCGTACGTGTTTTAACTTGTTACTCTTGGTTGTATCACATAGATCATGATTTAAATACTTCCAAAATATAAAAAATGATAAATATATAATATATATTTAGACTATAAATAGGTATAATTGACATATATATGAAATTGAAAACACCGTTTAAGGAGACGGTAGTCCGTACGTACGCATAAACGCTGTTTCTGTTTTCATATAGTATTGAATGAAAGTTAGTGAATAAGATATATGTAACTAAATAAATCCTTATATATATAAATATATATATCTCCTGTAGAATTATTATGTCATATATTACATACTTACTAGTAATATATATTTTTATAATCTTCGATTAATGGTGAACTTGGAAATGAATCTCATCGCGTTGTGGAGACGGTATTCCGTATGTACGTACGATCGAAAATATCATTCTTTGGATTTTAAAATAATATATAATGGGATTTTATATCATATATACAGAATCCTTATAATGTTATATTTATTATTTACATCAAATACACATCAATATTATACCCATACAAATAATAATATATTGAATAACAATTACACCATGACGTGGAGATGGTAACCCGTACGTACGCACGTATGGTGACATATCATTCAATGGAGGGATAGAATACTGAATATGGTTGTACCATATTTATAATAACATCATAGTATATAGTAGATACTGGAGTTATTATTTTAGAATAGAAATAACAGAGAAGGAAGAAGTTGAAGAAGAAAGGAACTTGAAAGAGGGTGGTGAAAACATTACCTCTTCTTCGGGTTCTTCCTTTTGATTTGATCAAAAGGGCTCCTTAAGTTGGATTTATGATCAAAATATGGCCTATATGATGAAGTGAGGGAATTTGAGAGAGTATTTTGGCATGGTTTGTCCGAACCAAAAGGCTTTAAAGTTGTTAATAATTGGTTCGAAGTTGGGTCCTTTTATAAGGGGGAGGAGGGGCTCTTTAGGAAAAACTTAAAGTATTAATTTATAATAAATTCATATTCGGTTTCTAATGGCTCCAAAGTGGATTATTTAAAGTTTAAGGTGATTATGCGGCACAAACCACTCAACAAATAGAATTTAGATAGGTTTGGGTCACTATATTAACCTAATATTTAAGTATTAACTCTTAGTTAATTAGTTTCACTTTTACAATGTCTCTTTGTATTTTTATATTATATGGTTAATAAACTTACTATATACATCCAAGAGACCTCCAAGTGGTCCATTAATGATACACCTATCATGATACAATTCCTTTGGCCAAACGTTAGATTTTTAAGAATTTAATATCAATTAATAATATAATATTTCTTTTAAAAACTCTTTTATGTCAATTTTGACACTATTTGGTATTTTGTTTTTTTTTGAATGTCATCACAACTTCATTAATTCGAACATGATACATTGAATCATCCCTAACATGTCATAGTCACCTATAAAATTCTTGTATATCATAAAAACATTGAAATTATATTTATTTTAATATTTATATTACCATTTATTTGATTCTTTCATTAATAAGGTAATTACTACATCATTATTGTGTCATAAATAAATTTAATTATTTAATGTATAAAAATTATAATTAAAATACCATTATGTAGAAAATATATTTATCTTTCTAATGAATATTTATAATCTAGTTTATCTTATATATATCCCTATATTAAAAATGTTTTATTTATTAAACTTTGATTTTAACTCTTTTAACTCTTCTTTGAATTAAATAATAATAAATGTCCAAATCTAATCCAAGTGGACCTAAAGGGTCGTATTTTATTCCTAAGGTTGTTTTTGGTCGAATTAAACCTATCCAATAGAATTAGTACATGTGTTAGGGTAATAATAATATCATTTTTACCCTTAATTACCTTATTTACTTTTTACCGTGAAAAAAAAAGTAAAAAGTTACTATTCACCAAAACTTATTTTTATCTTATTGAACAACATTTTTCTCCTTGATATTTAACATGTATCTCAGATTTTTGAAATTCCACTCACAGAAGCGGTAAAATTATGTTTTATGTGAATTTACAAATTCTCCTAGGAGGTGGGTAAAGACGGTGAAAAGTTCAATAAACTTTTTATATATCTAAAATTATTATAAACTGCCTCCAATGAATTACATTGAATTTATATATGTTTTATGTATCTATTTTGACCTAAAATAAATTTAAATAATATAAATAATTATTTAAATAAATAGCCGGTTTTAAACAGTAACTCAGTGTTTTTACTATTCATCAAAAATTGAATGTTTTCAGAAATATACCAAAAAATTACCCTAAGCTAATTTTGATATTCTGAATTCAATAACTAAATATATTTTACCAAATTCAAAACATAGAAGTTTCATTTATTAATTTAAAATTAATTCCCATTGTTAAAACAAAAAACATGTTTTTAAGAAACAATAACTATCAAAAGATTGACAATTGTTTATGTCCGGTTTAAATGTGAAATTATGTCCATTGACCAACATTGGATTAAATGGTAAAAATATATTCTAAATATAATTTAAAACCACTCAAATTCATAATTTATCACTATTAATTATTTCGATTAAAAAAGTTGTTTTTAATTAAAATTTAGTAATTTTCACTATTCATCAAAATATGAAAGTTATCCGAAAAGTACCAAAATTTCTCCCTAGGAAAATTTCAATATTATGAATCCAAAAATGAAGTCCATTATGAGAGATAAAATTTATAAAATTTTAAAAAGTGGGTATTACTATTCATAACAGCTACTTTGATTGATCGTGGTGTGTGTTAGAACTCGAAGTTGTATATAACACATGCTACTGTATTATTTAAAGAGAAATGTACTGTGGAAGCTTGGGGTGTTACATCTTATCCAAATTTATTATTCTAAATTGGGGAAAAAATTGGGTTTAAAGTGGGGGGGTGGTTCAATTATTAATTGAGCTAAAAAGTTTCTCATGAGAAGCCCTTCAATTCCCACCACATCTTAAATATTTTTGTCAAAAAATGGGTAAATTTTTTCAAAATTTAAGCACAATTTTAGTATTAATTATAAATTCTTATTAGTCCTGCCTATGTATGATACATAATTAGTAGCTTATAATTTTTTTAATTATGAAATTAATGTGGATGGATGATTTTTGAGTAATCCTTGCTTAGTGATTTAATGGAAATTTTGTTTTAGGAACTACTTTTAGGAGTGATTTGGGTAACCTATTAGTGGAGATATGATCTTAACCCTTGGAACTATAATTTTGATCTTGATTATAGTGATCTCATTTTACATTCAATTATTCAGGTAATTACCTTCGAGATACAATGTAAATGATTTTTATATAAATCTTTTGAAACTGGAGCAATTTGGGCATTTGGGATCCCACGCCGAATCTCTAAGACCCTTGATGCTGGGTGCGTTTCGGTTAACTATAATCCCTCTGTACTCTTTGAGTAAGTGCACATGCATAGTTCTTAGCACATGATACATAGCTTGGGGAAAATTGAATAAAGTGTCTAGGGTCAAAAATGAGTTCATTAAGGTGAGGGGAATGATGAATGACAAATGAAGTAGGGGAAAATTGGTTTATATGGGAGTCATTTTGGTGGTATCAATATGGTGATTATATATATATATATATATTTGGAACCTAGGATTGGGTCATTGTATAAAGATCCTACTATTAAATTCTTAATTCCATTCTTTTTTTAACTTTTTATCACTCTTGAGCATAGAACTTAGGCTTGAATTGAAATGTCTCATTAGTTGATTTACATATGAGGTAGGAAACTTTTATTAATAAACGGTTCATTGATTTCATGATTACTAATAAGATATTATTTATGGAAGGACTTTATTTGAGTTATAAGTTTTAAAGCCTGTTGACTTGTGACAGTCCTCTGTTTTGAAATTGCTGGATATGTTACATTTTGAGTTGAGTATTATAAACACAGAACTATTTTTCATATATAATAAATCATGTGATTGTTTGAGGAAAAAAAATCTTGTGTGTGGGGAATTTTATGTGGTATTATTTTTACATTATTTTGACACATTATTTTATTTAAATTTTTATGATTTAATTATTAATTTTTCCATTTTTGATAATTTTATGTACTTTTATATTTTTATAATAAAATTTTTAAGTTAATAAAATTTTATAATTAATTATATATTTTTAGTCTTTAAAATAATTAATTTATTCTTACATTATTTTTTCTAGTTTAATAATTTCTAAATTAGTTTGGTTAACTTTAATCTGCTTAACGTTTTACTAAATTGGCACTTTTATCAAATAATCAAATAATCATTTTATTTATTTTTATCTAATAATGTTTTTAATTTAATATTTTACCCTTTAATTTAGATTTATTAAAAAAATTAACATTATCAATTATTTTTTATAGTTATACTATTAATTAATTAGGTAAAGAGTTTGTGATTTAATTTAACTAAATAATGTATTTTTTATTTTAAGTCTTAATTATATTAATTAATTAAAGTGTTGATTTAGTTACTTTTTATTAAGATTTAATTTTTTTAGTTTAAGTTGATTTTATTTTTGTGCAAATAAAATATGAGCCACCAACACTATTTTACCCTTTGGGTGTCCCAAGCACTCACTAATCCACTATACCATGACTCACTAATATCTTTTTCTTCTATCAGTGGCTTCACCCATTTACTGATAGTGTTACTTTTCATTGGTCTTACCCAGTTCCGCATCCTGCTACCGATAGATTTTTTATGTCTCACTAATACCCTATCAATGAGACGTATCACATATGCACCTTGTCGGTATCTCATTTATTTTAACTATTGGTGACTTATTGCCACTGATTTTTTTTAACTATCTATTCCTCACCCCTCTCCTTGGTCCCCTCCTTCCATCCTTATATCGGTGAGTCATTGACTCACCGATGCAATCCTTTTATCGGTTTCACTCTATCACCAAGAACAACCACCATGCACATCTCACCGATACATTTTCACTCATCGACCCTTTCAGTCTCTCCTCCTTCCTCTTTCCTCCTTCTGAAAGTCATGCATCCTCATCACCAACTACTGATACCGATGAACCCATTTTCA
The DNA here is from genome assembly GCA_963277665.1 of Viscum album. Classification (NCBI taxonomy): domain Eukaryota; kingdom Viridiplantae; phylum Streptophyta; class Magnoliopsida; order Santalales; family Viscaceae; genus Viscum; species Viscum album. The sequence goes on along the minus strand of OY728148.1, from coordinate 876,610,837 downwards.
TATATTAGTGAAACACCAGCCCCACGCCTATCGGTTTCACAGCTTCACACCGATACAATGTCGATATCTTTCATTTCTTCATCTACAACGATTCCTCATCCCAATTTTCCAAATGAAACTCAAAATAAGCATAATGTTAATCAACAATAGACTTAACTAAAAATTTAACAGAATCATCAAAAAACCTTGGTCTTAAATTTATTCCACTCTCTACAAAATGCATCGCCTTTCTGAGGTTGAACCTTTGCATCGCCCGCTGTCACTAAAGAATCTCTACCAGAATCCGCCTAGATATTCTTTTTTCTATGCCACTGCCATATTAAGAGGTTTCACATCAATGGGAGAAACTAAAGACGAGATGAAGGGGACTGACCACCGATGCTGATGAGGATATCATCGGATTCAGCTAACCCTAAATATGAGTAATTGGAGGAGATCGATGTGCCATGAACTAGAGGTGGACCTGGTGAATCTGCAATATGCTGGATTAAAAGCTGAGATGGGGCACTGCTGCGGTCTTTGAAGAGTAGTTGGGTGTAGTCCTGCTGTGAAGTCGCTGCCATGTAAGCTAGAGGGGGAGTGGAACTAAGCCCAAGGCCTATCTCCCGAAACTGCTGAAGACCCCCTAGGGCTACGCTGAATTGGTGGGGGGAGAAGAATGAGATAAAAAATAAATTAAAACAAAATTAAAATAAAAACTAAAATAAAAATAACTAAATTTAAATATTAAACATTAATAATTATAAATAAATAATGAACATATGATATATAATAAAACAGAATTATTAAATTAAATAACTCAAATAAAATTTTATTAAACTAAAATTTTAAATTAAATTAAAATAATTTAGTTGTGATAAAATCATTAATTTTAATATGTTTTTTAAATATTTTTAATAAATTATATAAAATAAAATACTAATAATAAATTATAAATATAATTATAATAAAATATTCTATTAATTTTAATTAGTAAATAATTTGTTCCAAAATAATAATAAACTTAATAATTATAATTAACATTAATAATATTAAAATAAATAAATAACTTAATAAAATAATAACATTAAAATTAATAATAATAAATTAATAATTAATAAACATTTTTAAAATTATATTTTAATATTGATTGTTTATTAAATAGATCAACCAAGAAATACATTAATAAGTAATTAATTTTTTAACTTAATGTTTATAATAATATAAAATTAATTATTAAAAATAATAAATTGAATAAAATAATTAATAAATATAATCAAAAATATAAATAAGATATAATTACCATTTATTAATAATACTAATAAAATAACTTATAAAATAACATTATTAAAAAAACTTATTAATTCTATTAAATAATTTTTAATAAACTATTGACTTTAATTATAATTATTTATTTATTTATTCCCTTCGTGTTTTTATCGGTTGTGTTTGTTCTTTCTTGTGCAAGTTCACACAAGAGTTGATAACATGTCTATGAGAATTCAACTAACTCGCAGGGAGTTAGTTTAATAGGGTAGAGCTAAACTGACACATGTTAAGTGAATATTTACACGTGTGTAGTGTGTAGTAAGAATACATAGGCTATGTTGGTGGAAAGTGGTAGTGACATGCACCAGGTGACAGACTGGGAATAAAGGTAGAGCAAACAGAAAATTTTGAGTGGGACTCTCATTCTCATTCCATGTGAGACTTTTTGAGAGAGAAGACTTCTAGGACCATCACTGGAGACTATTTGAGGATAAGGAGCTCATAGGTAGAGCAATACTTAGGGAGTTTTGTTTCCTATATGTTCAATATTTTGTACTCTATTTTCTTGTTTTTTTGTTTTAAAATAAATATGATCATAGGCTAAATGTTTTTTTCTCAGGAATTTGATTCTTTTGGATTTTCATTTGAATATATTCACTTACTTTACATCTTTCAGAATCACAATCAATCGACGAGATTAAATTATGATTCTCTTTTTAGTGGTTTCACCTCTTAATTGATTTCAAAATTCACAATTTTGATATTGACTACTAAATATCATTTGAATGAATTAATTCAAAATTTAGTATCGTTAATTTGGAAATTTTCATCGAGTTTATTTCCAAACATTATCTTTTTCAAACTTCTTATAAGTGTGATTAATTTTTGGTGTGGCGAACTCCAATACTTAATCCTATGCCTTTTTAATTTCTTGTTGAGGGGGATTCTTCAGAATTTCTTTGAGGAGTGATTCAATGAAATTTGTGAAGAAGTTAACTATTTTAACCAGTAGATTAGATTTTTTGAGTGACTTTTGTTGATCTGATCTCTTTTGTTTTTGGAGCCATGTATTAGTTAACGTTTTCCTTTAGTTTTTAGTGATTTATTATATGATTAGTATCTTTTAAAATGTTGTTTTCATAATCAATCTCTCTAAAAAAATCTAAAAAAAATCTAAAAAAGACTATAAAGATGTTTACCTCACTAGTGACAATAATGAGGTTTTTAGTTTTAAAACCTTAGAATAACACACTTACCATCCCTTGGGTTCAACCCTTCACTGTTATATTAGTGTAGGTTTATAAATAATATTTTTAGGGTTATGATGACCACTAGCTACATAACAGGGGTATTGGACTTGAAAATTGCCAAATAGTAGAGATTTTTGTTCAATCTCACATTCTTTTGTGATTTTTAACTTTCTCTTGAAACAATCACTTATTATAAAAAAAATTCATTATAAATTAGTTTTTTATTAAATATTCAATCTCTTTTTTTAATGGATATGATAATTTACTAAATTGTATACCATATTTACATATGGTGTTTACTTGGAATGTTATTTAATGAACTGGGGGATTATTGATAAAGTCATATCTTATACACAATACAAATATTTGATGATAGTGCATATTTATTTAATTAAATTTATTATTAGATACATGAGTAATAATTTGGACCTAATGTGATCGTTGGGACCCAGTATAAAATAGATTGATGCATTGGTAGGTCTCATGATACAAATTATGTTGGCCAAATAAAATATGTTTTTACCTTTAGTATTTTAAAGTATCTTGTGAAAGGTCTTAATAGCTGAGGTACCATGATTCCTGAGATCATAAAGTCAAATAATTAAATGATTACCTACATTAAAAAACCATTTATTATTATCCATTTTATTTTCATGATGAAAAAATATATAGATTCATTTCATTCTCATCTTATTGATTTAATGGAATGTGTGTTCCGTTATTTACTTTTTCCATATTCATTATAACTTATTGTGTTAATTAAATCGATTTTGTGTTTATATTATTACCTTGAAACATTAATTATTCATTATTAATCTATCATAGCATCTTTTGTACTTTAACCTTTCTGAGGATTTTAGCTCGCCCTTATTTTTTTCCTTTTAACATGTTATAAAGAAGAGATCTATGAATGCGTTTTCAAGGATGCAACTTATTATATTTTTTTGTGTATTATGTTGATTTTCTATTCCAAATGTAAAATGGGTATAATGTATGAATCTGGTCCTCCAAAACTAATAAATTGATTGGTCCTTCTGAATTTAATTCCTTATAATTATTTGAATAGAATAAATTAAGGAATTGGCTCCGAGATAATAGGGTTGATGTCATTATAAATAGAAAGTGTGATATGAATTTATCTATATAAAACATTCTCTACTATGGAAACATTAAATGTTTGGTACCATTGTATCAGTGCATACTTAAAGTTATAAAGGTTTTTTTTGCTTTACACACCATGTCCTTGTTTCAATTTTTCATGAGACTAACTTACTAATTTATATAAATATATTCAACCAAGTCCCAATGAACAAAATCTATATTCAAATACATTTTCACTATGTGAGAAAAGTTAGTAGAAACCACCCTTATCAATTTCCAAATTGTAGTATTCTTAACTACAAGAGAATATATTTCAGAGAAGTAAATCCTAAAAAACTTTTGAAATCTATTTCTAACCATCCTAAACATATAATGGTTCCCACCATCATTAAATTACTTCAAATAGAAGACCCATTTTTTCTAAAGTTATCTCATTACATTTGGCAGTTTCATTATATTCCAAGATTCATTTTCAAGAAATGAATCCCATTCTCCTTTCATTAAACAAAAAAGTTAGACTTTTATGACGGTTCACTTACAATGGACCAAATTCCATCATAAATTCTTAATAATAAGGGGATTTTTATGGGTAATTTGAACCATTACAAATACAATTTTTTAGTGATTGGTATTTGTGATAGACTAGAAGTTCATTATGAGGCCCCAAATCGAAACTCTCTGATATGGTGCAAAAATAAAAGCATTACACTTACACTCTAGTACCAACTCATATGAATCAAAAACAAATAAATCATGTTAAATATCATATAAATATAAAAACAAGAAGATAAAACCAATAGTTTTAGTGCATTTCGATATTATTTATATAAATTTATTCTTTCCAATAACTTCATCTATATATCCTATAAATAAGCTGCTCACTTTTTATCCTTTTAGACACATCAAACTTAATTCTTTTATTCATTACATAGATAATGGAAACATAATAAAGGGGTGAGTGAAAACAATCATAAAGTGGAAAAAATTTATCAATTATTCAAAATGATTATATCATAAGCATGTGAAAAATAATGAACATGGGAGAAATAACTGATTATAAAGAATATTGACTCGTAAAAATTTTCCAAAAAATATAATAAATATAAATACAACCCCAAATCATCATACATACACCATGATATAACAATGAAAATATAGGGGACAATTTTCATGATATATGGAGCATAACATAGGAATGCGGTATTGCAGAACACTATATCTTGGAGGAATTTTTGAAGACATGTTGTGTAAATACCCCAACCCCAGTATCCTAGAGTTAGTGGCTACTTTATTAAATTGTAATTAGATACAAGAATTTTCATCCCAAAGTCCCAAATAGTTTAGCTGTAATGGTACTCTAGATACATACTTGAATATCCCATTTCTTTTAAAAACATAATATACAACATATTGAATGTAAAAATTATATATCCTTAAACTCATTAAAATATTCTTTCTCTGTGTCCTAGGGAAAGGCAACAAAATAAGGTTAAGGTTAGATATTCATTAAGAAGTTCATAAATTGGATGTAATCATGAAAAAATAAAATATAATAAACAAGTCAGAGTAAATATGTCTAGGTATATATATAAACATGCATTACATTTAATCAATAAGTTGAATATCATGATTAGACAAGGAATAATCAATATGTAATGGTAGATAACTAAACACACATTACATTGAATCTATAACTTGAGAAACAAAATGTATCCATGGATATTTTCAATGAAATAATCACTTAGATAATAATAAATAAATTTTTAAGGAGGTAAAGGATTAATATTAAATGTTATTATCTCATAAATCATGATATCCATACTATTAAGACCGTTCACAAGATGGTTTAAAACTATTTATAAAAACCCATTTAATTCTAAATTACTAATTCACCTCGTGTGACTACCGATGAATTGAAGGTCAATATATTTCTGGGCCCCACACATCACTGTGTGTTAAAATTATTCCTCATATATAAAATTATTAATTTAATTCATGAATAATATTATTTATTAATAAATTCATTTATCGAATAAAGAATAATAAATATAAATATTTACACTAACACCCAAATAACATTCAAATTAAAACACAGTATGTAGAAATGATATATGATTTAAGTAATAATAAAATACATGATGAATAATATGGTTATTTGGGGGAAATATAATGTCCAATTATCATAATAAATTGAATATTTCATGGGAATAATAATGAATAAAAATCAGTCAAGAAAGTGAATGTTAGTACACTCCATGGTCAAATTGATCATAAACCATACAAAGAAAGGATACAGATAGAATATTTACGACATATAATGAGTTTATTATGAGTATAATAATGTGTTTTTTCATTAATTAATTAAAATACAATGAAAATTTCATTATTTTTTTTGAGTTAAGTACCCTTTTCACTTTGATAATCATTTTAAAAAACTAGAAATTTTGATGATATCAGGAATGAAATTTTCTTTAAAATAAACATATATACTTTTAAAGGAATATTCAAAAAAATGAATGGTTGTGATAGTGATAAATTTCCCTAAATGTTGATAATTTTAAATCCAATATTTGTTTCTATTTTCTTAAGAAAATCCAAAAAGTGCCTTTTTTGGAAATTGATAGAAAGATAACATTTTTTTAAAACTCCAATCACAGTTAAAAGTAAATGTAAAAAATCATAGGAGAATATTAAAAATAGTTATGAATTTTTTTAGAAAACATGGATTTGAAAGAAAAATTATTTTAGATCTAAGAGATAAATAAACTTATCTTTTCTTAAAAAATGTTTTCTCATAATAATTTTAACTACCAAATAGAGAAAAAAGGAACTATTTCCTAAAAAATTCTTGAATTACCATATGAGAATAAAATTAAACAGGTTTATTATTCTATGATCAAATAATTTCCTTCAATGGATATTCAATCATAAAAAATCTGGATTAAAATGAGATTATAAAATAAACCCTTGAAAATATCATAGTAAGTTTAAGTGAAAATTAATCAAAGAAGTGATTATTTATGTCAAATTTAAATAAAAATAAATAAATAATAAATAAAACATAAAATAATAATTATTAATTACACACATAAAATTATAATATCAATGTCAATAAAGAAGTAATATAACACAATGGAAAGAAATTGAGTTATGAATTTATGTACCACTTGGTAACTTTAATACCAAATAACCATGGGTGAAATAATTCAAATTGAGACCTAAAATACCATTAATTATTAGTTATTCATGATATTACATGTAAAATTGGAATAATAGATACCATATAATAGAAATTAGGTACATAACATTACATTATTCTTCAATGAAAGGAAATTGAGACAAAATCATTTACCCCATTATTCTATTGATTTGACCATGATTTAACCTGATCTATAATGGTTTTAGACATGTTTTTAATTTATCACATAACTATATTTATATTTATAATATCATTTATGATCCTATTATAACATCTTATCACCCATTCATTATTAATATTTCATTATTACCATTATTTTAGTTGTTAACTACTTCATTTTCTCATTAATGTTTTGTTTTAAAAGTTAAAGTTATTGTGAATAGGATATATATCCACCATATCAAGAATTAAATAAATTTTTTAAATATAATATTTAAAAATTAGATAAATTTTAATAAAATTTAATGAATGTTTGACATGGAAAATGAATCGATTCAGTTTGTGGAGATGGTAGGTCGTATATACGCACAAGAGATGATATCATTTCTTTAATGGGTGAAAGGGAAATAAATTTGATGATATATTAATTATAAATAATCAATATTATGTCATATATATCATATATATTCATTATTTATACCATTATGAATATCCAAGTGAGATAGTGATGGAAAAAATTACATCAGCTCGCGAGGCGATAGTTTGTTGTACACACAAGTGGTTACTTTGTTTCCCATTTTATAGAGGAGGATAAAGATAAATAGTATTGCATAAACATAATAAAGTCTCCATATATTTTATATAATTGTGGTATTATATTTTAATTGTTATTTCATAATTTAAGTAGGTGAAATAAGTTGTTAAAATAAAGAGCATAGTGAAGACAATTACCTTCGCTTAGAGAAACCTCATTTGGATCACTTATTAAAGATGATAGGGTTGTAATTTTGGAAATACCAACCCAAAAAAATGTAGATATGTATTTTGGGGATATATAGTTTTTTATCCAAATGGATTGAATGTTTTGAAAAAGTGAGTGGAGAGAGTGCCCTTTTATAATTGAGGAGAACGACAAACATGGAATTCTTGAAAAGAAGTAATCATAACCTTGAATTTAACAAGAAACAATGCATCAAAATGGATGATTCTAGAATACTAGATGTGATAAGGTCAAAATATTTCCATAAAATAGTAAATAGAAAATTTTATATGTCAATTTAACCCACATCTTTATAGATTAGACCCCGATAAACCCATTTTCACGTTAATTGTGGTAACATATTTTTAATGTTTCACAATTAATAATGAGAAAAAATTATGATTACCTTATTGAATAATGAAAATTATTATGATTATAAATATGATATCCATTTTTACTAAAATAAATTTACTAAATCGGTATAATTTAATTTAAAATAATACCCATAGACATGATGAAATAGAATTTTTTTCATGAAATGTATTTTTCAATATTAAGATGATCATGTATTAACCCAATGACTAGTAAAAATAATTATATTAATTAAAATTAAAATTTATAGATATATAATATGTGAATTTATTTTAAATCAATCCTCATCAGGTCCATTTTAATTAATTAAAATGGGAAACATCATGCACATTAAAATAATTTAAATAAAAATGTGATTTTAACCCAAAATAGAAACTTACACTAAAATATATTATAAATATTATTAAAATGTAATTAATTATTTTTAATCTTAATAAAAAGATATTAGTTTACTTTTAAATCAAATTAAATCATAATGTGTCTTTTAAATTACATAATTTATAGAAATAAAATGACACTTTTTACAAAAAGTGGTATTTTTCACCATTCACTAAAAAATCACCCATTTTAGAAAAATACCAAAAATTCATCCTAATAGAAATTATATATGATGATTTAAAAAATTAAGTAATTTTTTTAAATATATTTTATAAATTTGGAGAAATTTATTATTAATGTTAATGTAGAAAAATAGATGAAACTATTTGTTAGAAATTTTTTTAATCATAAAATTATAATTATTCTTATCCCATGCTTAGAAAAATAATATATGAATTTTAAAATTTTAAATTTAATATATATATATATATATCATTAAAATAACTAATAAATATTAATTAATTTTATTTGTTAAGAAAAAAACACATTCTCCTTAATAAAATGAGTTTTTAGAAAAACATTTCTTTTACTTTAAAATGTTTTTTTAAATTATAGTCAATTCATATCTATTTTATTTATCTCATATATGTGTAAGCTAGGTAATTTTAATAATTTAGTTATTACTATTCATTCCCACCAATTTAATGGCTATGGTACAATGATATACTCTTTTAAAGTTCTATAAACCGCGGTGTTATGCATTGTATACGCTGTCGAAAAAGTTATTCTTCCATTAAACTCGCATGGTGCAACATTCTCCCCTAATTCAATAAAACCCATCCTCCCAATCTAAACTTTATCTTGTAAAAAAATTGATTTATATTTTAAAATACTTTTATTGAAATCCCATATCAGAAAAATGGTTAATAAAATTTTCTCTTGACAATAGAGAAAGGGAAGTATAAAGGTTATCTCGAATAACAAAAAAAATATGTTTCCAAATAGGAGAACATTTTTGGGAAGTATAAATATGTATGTGGTAGAAAAGATTAAATAATTATGGAGAGTGATAGAGATCAATGATCTAAAGAAAGTGAATGATCAAAGGAATGTTACTGACCACTAAATCATAAATTTTTTATGAGTTAGATGACCATTGGTTCATCTGATATGAAGGTAATATGATAAATATTTTTATTCAAGATAACTTTTAATAAATTTTAGGAATTAATTTACACTCTACGAATATATGTAAACACCCTTACTTGATATATTTCTATTTCATAAGCATAATTTCTTCATTTGGTTATGCTTCAATAAATTTCCACTTCATTTCTTACTCTAATAGATGATTAACCAAAATTAATTTTGAGGCATGAAGCACCAAGATTTACTCTTAATGGATCATAAGATTCATAAATGGGGGAAATATCATTTATTCTATTTTGAAATATTTACAAAAACCAAAAATGTTTGCATAAGATGATACAATACATTAATCTCTAAACTTCAACAGTAACATCCAAAGGTAAAATTAATATTTATATATCAAATTATTTAAGTAAAACCCATATCATATTAACTAGTATATCACATCGTAAGTGTTAGTTGATTCACTTTTATCACCCTTTGTTTGTGGGTTCAAACCCCGCAGCCTCTCTAGGTGCCACGGGTTATCAACAAACATGAAGTTTTTCATTTTCACAAAACTATATTAATAAAATACTTATAACATTCAAAAAAATCAATGAACCATATTTACCACAACATAAAAGATAAGATAAACCTTAAAGTTTACCAGTACCTATAATCTTTTATCCAAAAAAATTAATGGTATTCTTCCCTGAATAACTATATTATATACTAAACTAATTTTTTGTTTTCTCCAAAAATATCTTTAGTATTCATAAACTCCCATTACATAACACATCAAAAAATGGTTGTTTAAGAAATTAAACTTATGATCAAACTTAAAATCATAAACCCATGATGGAATCCATTATTTTAAAGTTAATATTGGATGAATACATATATGCTTAAAAAATTAACATAATCCTTATATATTTTATGATTTTTATCACCAAATACCATTGATAAAAAGACATCTAAAATTTAATTATTTAATCCCATACATAAATACTTCAAAAAATTTACTTCAATATTGGTCATTTCTTGGCCTAGTAGTTAACCTTTAAAATACATCATTGAATCAGATAACTACTAGGTTCTCCAAATTCTAAACAATTAAATATAAATGAAATATAAGGATGAAATATTATTCTCTATATGGAACTCCTCACTTTTCCACAAGATTTAGTCACTCAATGCCTTTATGTTCCACACATAAAACATTTTAATATTCCTTTGAGACATTTTCCTTGGTGTCTCTTTCAATATTTTTGATATTAGGGAAATCATTAACTTCTTCATCCATGCACTCCACCACTTGATCTCTTAGGTAAGTAAATCCTCCTCTTATTTGGTGAGTCTAATAGTCGGATAAGGTATATATTTTTAATCATATATCATGATAATTAATAAGGAATAATCCAAATATCCTTCACTCCATTAATCATCCCATTCTGTTTCTCACATTTTCCACTGTATTCAATGCTTACATGATTGATTTGGGATCTATTAATTGTCAAAAATAAAAAATCATAGTGTGATAAATAACAATCTTAGTGAAACAATCATATAATAAATTATATTATATCTAAATCATGGAAAAATCTTTTCAATCTAACACCCCATAGGTTTAAACTATGTAAATAATTTTCATCATCAATTCATGTCACTCATAATAGTTTGTAAAAAAATTTGGAATTATCCAATGTCTATCCACCAAGAGTGTTAAACCAGGTGTACAATAAGGCTTACTGTTTTGAACTAGGTGACAATCGATCCAATTCCTAATGTGACATTCTCAAGGTTATCAGCCACTAGTTACCAATATTCAATAACAATGTTCACTTGTAGTATCCAGATAGGTATGTATTGACAGGAAACCCAAATAATATTAAACTCACTAAAACATTAGGATGTTATTATATACTTATCTTCTAATTCTATCATAGAGATACTTTCATTAATCTATGTTTCCCAAAAACTTGTTCCCTTGTTTTCTACTAAACATGCATGGGTTTCAACTATAATGACCTTAACCCTAGTAGCCAGGAATCAGTGGTTACACTTTTACATTTGTTCCAGATACAAGAGTTTGTATCCCAATGGTCCACATAGTTTAGAAGTCATTGTTGGCTAGATACATACTTGAATTTCCCATTAAATTTAGAAAAATGAAATATAACATAGTGAAAGTAAAACATATACATCCATTAAATAATTCAAATAAAACTTCATCATATCCTTGGGAATGGAAAAAAATTATGGATGGGATAAGATGATCAGTAATATTTACATAATTTAGAATCCATCATGAATAAATAAAACATAATCAATAATTCATAATCAATAAGGTAAGGTAAATAACTTAACACAAATACCATTTAATCAATAAGTTGACTATACTTATTATATAAGGAAAAATTAATATAGAAAGGTAACTAACTAAAAACACATCCCATTTAATCAATAACTAGAGAACAAAATGAATCCATTGATTATATTAATGAAATAATATCATGGATAACAATACCTAAATTCTTATTGAAGTAAATGATTAATATTGGACATATTGATCTTAGATATTATGATCTATATACCCTCAATAACAATAATAATATGGTTTAAAACAGTGGGTTTAAACCCATTTAATGCTAGATTACTCATTATCCCCATGAGGATATCGATACATAGTGGGGCGCATAATTCTATTTTCCACCCATTATAGTATCTCCAATGCATTCCACATATATTAAATGTTAAATTTAATTCATTAACAATATTACTTATCAATAAATTCCTTTATAGAATAATGAATAAAAAATATAAATGTTTCAACAACCAATAAAATAACTTGAAATGTAAAAAACCATATGTATAAATGATATATAATTTTAACAATAAGAATAACCATGTTAAATAATATGGATATTTATGTTAAATTTATTATCCAATGATACAAAAATTATATATTTCAAGGGAATGTTATTGAATAAAAAATTAGTCAAGAAACTGAATATCAGTAATTTTGATGGTCAAACTAATTATAAATAATCCAGATAAATAATAATTATGGAAACATTACAATATATCTCAAGTGGAGGATAAGTAAAATAAAGGATTTTTATCATTAATTAATATAAATATCAAAAAAATATCATTAGTTTTTTTGTAGAAAAAAACCTTTTCACTTTGAAAATTACTTTTAAAAACTAGAAATTTACCCAATGTTAGGGAAATTTTTTTTATTCAAAAATAACATTAGAAAATTTTAAAGTATGATTCAAAATAATGAGTGGTCATGGCCATGGTAAAATTTTATAAATTTCATGTACTTTAAAACGAATGTTTCATCCACATTTTTATAAGAAATGTAAAAAAGTACCTTATTTGGAACTCGATATGAAGATTCATTTTAGTTTTTAAAAAAATCCAATCATGGGTAAAATGAATTTAATAAATCATAGGATAATGTTAAAAACATCCATAACAATATTTTTCAAACATTTATTTTAAATAAAAATGATTTTCAACCAAAGATATAAATGATGTTGAATTTTCTTAAAAAACATGTTCTTAATCATTTTAATTACCAAATACAAGAAAACGTTCTATTAGTTTAAAAAATAAATAATGAAAAAATAGAAAAAATTAAAGGGTTATATTAAACAATGATCAATTAATTTTCTTCAATAGAAATTTAAGCACTGATAATCCAAATTAAAATAGGTTTGTGAAATAAACCATTACAAAGATCACAATACATTGAAGTGACAATTAATAAAAGAAGTTATTGTGGGCTTAAAAAGTAAATCCAAATAAATAAAGTTCAATAAAACGTTAAATAATAAATATTAATTAAACATATAATCTAAAAATATTAAATATAATGAAGAAGTAATATAATTGAATGAAAAGAAATTGGGTTATTAAATTCCTTACCACTTGTTAACTTTAAATTCAAACTCATACTGTAGAAATAATTAATATATAAACATAAAATAAAATTAATTATGATTTATTCATGATATTACATCTAAAATGTTCAGTATATTTACCATAAAAAAAATTTGGTGCATAACATTACAATATACCTCATTGAAATAAATTTTGACACAATCCATTACCTCACATTTCCATTTATTTGAACATGATTTAATCTAATTTATAATAGTTTTATACATGTTATTAATTTATAAAAGAACCATATTTATATTTATAATATCATTTATGATCCTATTATTACATATTATTACCCATTCATTAATAATATTTTATTATTACCAATGATTTGGGTGTTAACTGCTTCATTTTATCATGCATGTTTGGTCATGGAAGTTCTATTTCTTATGAATAGGATATATATAAATCATATACTGAATTATATTATTGTTTTAAATATCATATTTACACATTATATACATTTTTATAACCATTAATAAATGTTTTAAATTGAAAATTTATTGCATCATTAATGGAGATGGAATGCCATACATACGCACGAGCGATGATATAATTTCATTTATGGGTGAAATGGTGAGGAAGTTAATGATATATTATAAACAAAGAATCAATATATTTACATATTTATCATATATATTCATTATTTACACCATTATTATTATTCATGTGATTTAGTGATGGAAGACAAACTACATTGGTTCAGGAGGCGGTAGTCCACTGTACACACGAGCGATGAATTTGTTTCCCATTTGGTGGTGGAGTATATGGATAAATATTATTCCATAAACATAATAAAATTTAAGAATATTTTAGTTAATGGTTTTAATATATTTTAATTTTAAATATATAATGGAAGTTCGTAAAAGAATAAGTAAACATAAAAAGGTTTGTGGAAATAATTTCCTTCAATAAGAAGAAACTCCTTTGGTTCTCTTTTTAAGACCACTTGGATTAGTATTTTTGAGAATAAAAAAACTACATAATGTTTCTAACAATTTCATAGAGATATATTTTTATTTCTTTTTATCCAAATGTTTTTAGAGGTTTGAATAAGTTAGGTGAGGGAGTTTCATAAATAATAGAGGGAGAGGACACACTTGAAACTATTGAAAAGAATAAATCATACACAAAATTTTCACTATCAAAAAAGATCCAAAATGGATAGTTATCGAGCATTATTTGTTACAATGTAACAATATATACATAAAATAGAAATTATATAATTTATAAAGTCATTTTAACTCTTATCTTTGTAGTTTAACCCCCTGAAAAATCCATTTTCACCTTAACCTTGGTAATATATTTTTAATATTTTTACAAATTTTTATGCAAGAAATAAGTTGAACATATTATAAAATATAAATTATTATGATTAAAAATATGGAATAAATTTTACTTTTTTAAATTCGTATAATTTTAAGAATTTAATTTAAAATAAAACCCACAGGCGCGATAAAAAGGAGGATTTTCAAGAAATGTATTTTTCAATTTTTAGTTGATCTTATATTTACTCTATGATTAGTAATGATCATTATAATAATTAAAATTTAAATTTATTGATGTATTATCTATATATTTAATTTGTATAATTAATCATTTGGGGTTATTTTAATTAATTAAAATGGGTAAGCATTATAAATTTAAAATAGTTTTAAGAAAAACGTGGTTTTTAACCTAAAAATAAACATTGACTAAAATTGTTTATAAAGATAAATGAAGTGTAATAAATTATTTATAATATCAGTAAATATTTATTTTTTAAGCATAACATTACTTTTAAATTACTTATTTCTTTGAAGATATATGACAGTTTTTACAAAAAGGGGTATTTTCACTATTCATCGAAAAAATAAATATTTTCAGAAAAAAATAAAAAATTCACCCTAAGTAAAATTTTATTTTATGATTTAAAAAATTGATTTAATATTTTAATATAAATTTTTAAAATTAGTAAAAATAAAATATAAATAATTTCTCTAAATGTGAAGAAAATATTTTTAGAAGAAACTATTTTTAAGCATAAAATTTTATTTATTCATAACCCATGCTTAAAAAAATGAAAGATTAATTATTTAATTTTTCTTTATCATTTAAATAAATATTATAAATAAGTTTTATTAATATAAATCACTAATAATGATTAATTTTAATGATTAACATAATAAAATTGCACGCATAAAATTTTTTTTCCCGTAAAAACATTTCTTTAACATTAATATGTTTTTTATTTTAATTTATATTCAATTGATAACCAATGAATTTATTTTATATATGTAAAAACCATATAATTTTTATAATTTCTTTATTCCACTTCCTACCTACCAATTAAATAACTATGTTTAATGATATATAATTTTTTGGCTCTTTTAACCACGGTGTTGGGTGCCATGTTCGTTATCGAACACAATATTCTTCCTTTAAAATCTATGGGAGAAAATTATTATTTTTAATATTTGTTTAAAAAAAGTCATTGAAGTATTTTGGTGTTGTTTTATAGTGTTTGAGAAATTTTTAAAGTGTTTTAAACGGTTCATGATCATAAATTACGAATTCTAGAATTTGTGATTTCAAGCACAAAATTGGTTAAGACTTGAAATATTCATAAGGATCATTCCATATACACTATAATAATGATATCTGCACAATAATAAATTAACCCTATAGATATAAAAAATGGAATATTCTATGTTCATAATAACATATACTTCAACCATGTATACATTAATCAATGTCTATGTTAACATCAAGGACTATCTATGTGAGGATGACGTACCTGAGAAGCATAAATTCCATCTACTAGAAAACAAATTATGTAGTGTAAAAATAATTATTTTTGTATAAGAATGAACAGAATAAATGTAAGGATGATTCCTTTTATAATCATCATTTCCCCATTACATAAGGATCATCAATTGAGAATTTTCAAGATTTCTATAGTGTTAAAATTAAATTTCTAGAAATATGTTCTGTAAAGAAAAAAATCATAGGATGCTAAATATATTATCTTATGAAAAAAACATAATAAAATTATGATTAAATATGTTTTAAAAACCAGTGATCTATATTCCATGGATAATAAGATCTACTGTGATAATAATAGGATGAGAATAAATTGAAATGAAATAAAGCTTGTTTTCATGAATACTGTATTTTTCAAATGTGAAAATGATTTGTTAATCCTCATTTATAAAATCGAGTGAGAAAATTATAGTTATTCCTTTAAGGTTTTTTTAAATCCAATTTGTTTTGATGTTTAGTTTGGATGACAATTTAAGACATGAGATATCCTTTATGTTATAATTATAGGTATACTATCTACTTGTACATGTTTAATTAAAATATGATTTGTGTTGTGTTTTGTAATTATCTAATGAGATGAATTCTTTTATAGTTATATTAAAGCAACTATTTTTAGAATCATGGGAGAATAAAGTTAGTTTTAGAATATTTAATGTAGGAAGATTCCCAATTTGATGGAGTTACTAATAAATTAACAAAAAATCATGAGAAACCAAAAATAGAAATTTTATAATTATACTATTGGTTGGTGTCTTAAAAAATATTCTCATTATTCCATTATTTTTATACTTAAAATAAAAGGTGAAATTTAATTCTCTCAACTCAAGAGATTAATAAATAATGAGGCTACTAAATATTTTATAGAGGAAGGATTAATAAAATATCATCCAGCTATTATTTATAGTGTGGTATGAGTGTTAGACTAAGTGATAGAGAATAAGGATAAGTTTCTAATGTTTATTTTGGGTAAGATATGAGAAATATGAATACATGAAATTTTAGAGTTTAAAATAACAACACGTTACTGGAGTTAAGGTGAAAAATACTAAAAAAATATTATTCAATCTTACAATGTTGATTTTGAGAGTAGAAGAAGAATCAATTCTTTGAGGTTCTTTATGTAGTGATTTCAGTAGATCGCGTTCTTTAGGGTTAATTAACTAGGTATATTTTTAAGTTGTTGTTCTGGAAAGTGGAGAGTTGTGTTTTCTATATATTATCCTTCTGACTCACTGAGGAGGTTCTATCAACTATTTCTAAAGAATATTGTATTTAAAATAATATCTCTCTCAAATAGTGGTTCATTTTTTTCATTGTGACTGTTGAGATAAGTTGGAACCTACAATAGTAGTGTATATGTTGGTAGACATGGGTCTTAACCACTTTTATTAAAAAAAATTAGTGGAAAATTTATTGTCCAACATATGAACCAAATGATGTAAGGAGTAAGCTATAACATTGAGATAAATCCATTTAAAACCTTGTTGGTACATTATACATCTTCATTATTCATTACACTTATGTGTGATTGAGATTTCTACTTAATAGCATCCTATATTAACAAAACATAAAGATTTTTTTAATGAATGAAATTATAAAAATTCATTTTATATTTATTCAAATCCTCTCAGTACATCCAGTTGTCTCACTAGGAAATTTTATTTGTATTAAATAAAATGGATTCCTTTATCATATTATCTATTTTTGAAATATGGATAACTCAACTCTCTGAATATTATATTTTTTCCCCATTTTTTGGAAAGAATTTTCCTGATTGTAAAAATAGAATTATCCAATATTTTTTTATCATTGGGTATTGAAGTTCATTATGCTGCCATAGTGGGATTTACACACATTTAAAAGGGTGAGAAAATGAAATTTTCTAATAAAATATACAATTATGTTTATTTTAAATCCATTAATTTCATTATGATCTCTCTCTTTGATAAGTTATTTCCCTAGTTAATGGGGTTGAAAATAGAGAAACATATTTGGCATAAACATAAAAGATGTTATGAAGGAAATATCAAAATGAAAAAAAAGATAAAAAATTTAGAGAATTGTGTTTTAATAAATAAATAAATATGGTTATGTCGGAATCCATATATGATTACTTCAATAGAGTGAATGAAATAGTGAGTAACATTAGGGTTTTTAGTGAAAACTGGATGACTATATTATTGTGAAGAAAATCATGAGGAATTTACCTGAACTTTTTGTTCCAAAAATTTCATCTCTTAAATAAAAAGAGTATCTTTATTTTCATGAGTTTCACAATATCATTATTTTTTATGATATTATAAATACACCTTCCTTTAAAAGTAATGTGAATGATGAGATGTATTTTTGAATTTTTGAGAAAGCTAATGTAGAAAGAAGAATAACATGAACCTTATGGTGAGTCTAATGATGATCATGATATGTATAATGACAAAAAGAAAATAAAGTCTCTAATAATTAGAAATTTTAGAAAAGTAATGGAAAATATAAGGAAAAATTCCCTTGAAATGCATCATATGTGGAATAATTGGACATTTTACTTTCAATTTTAAAAATAATGAGTTTTATTCTAATGATCAAGGTGAAAAGTCAAAAAATAAGAGATAAGAAAAAATCCCAAGACCAGTATAAAAATATAGTAATAGTAAGAATAGATTCACAAGAATAAAGATAAGAAATTTTAAGTGTAAAGAGAAAGAGGCATATGCTTCCTCTAATATCTAATCGAAGGATGAAGCTTTAGAGGAAATCACCAACATTATGGTACATGTAGAAAAGAAAGAAACAACTTCAAGAAGTTATGATAAAGGTGGTGGAGAATACTATATGTAACATATAATATTGTTTTAATTAAAGGATTTTTTTGATAAGAAAACAAATTTGAAGAAGCAATTTAAAAAAATTCAGATATTTTATTAAAATAAAGCTGAAGAAAATGAATAATCTAACAAAATTGAAGCTCAAATCAATGAAGATCTCAATAAATTAAATATGAAGGCTGTTGAATATGAATATATCATGAAATATATATAAGGATAATTAATATTGAAAGTGTAGGAAAGGATTAATATGGAATAAAAAGTACTTAAAAATGAACAAGTGTTAAAAGGGGTGAATGAATAATTAAAAAATATGTTTAATTCAAGGCACAATCATCTATGGATTCTAAAATTGAGAGTACATAAATATAAGTTAAAATTATACCTAAAATTGATCGAAAGGTTGAATATGTTTTACTTATAAGTTCATGCCCTAATTCAAAATCTATACAAGTATATGGAATAAATGATGATGATAAACTTTCTTATAAATAAAAAGAATAAATAAAAAACAAGATAAATGAACCCCATTGAAGAAAAAATAAAATCAAGGAATATCTTGATAATAATGGGAAGATTGTGAAATTTAATATATATATATATATAGAATTATATATTTAATATATGATTCATATTTAGTGGTACCTATTAGTGATGTGGTATTTTTTTTCTAATGATATTACACATTTGTGTACAATATGTCCTTAGTTGGAAAAAAATGAAATGCCTATGATCGAATTATTCCACTCAGAAGTGAGGGGATGACTAAATGGAGACTATTTTTTTATAATTTCATTCATTTTAATATAACTCCACCAATATATTAATATTTTATTCATGCAATCAAGGAGTATAAACTTGAGTAACTTATACATAAAATAGATAAACAAATAACCTAGGGTTTTTTACATGGTTTGACCCCTTTCTGGATAACATACTCTTTTTTATGGTTGGTTACTCCCCCAACCATAGATTCATCACTATAAGAACAACTGATTAAAATCATACTATGATGGCATAAAATCACATTTTTCTTATCTAGATTCACAATGGAAAATTTAGATACACACTTACTTCATACATAATATGTAACTAAGATAAGATAAATCTTCTTGAAATCTCAATCTCTTTAGATCCAGTTGAAATAGATCATTCCCTTTGAGTCTTTAAAAATATATAGGAACAAATACCCACTGAATAAATATCTAATATAGAAATAATTATTCTTATTCTTTTCAAAACCTAACATTGTGAACTCAAGGAAAACCAAATCATTAGATAAATATTACCACCCTTCAAGGTTTTCACATCCTTTTCAGTTTCTTACTCCGTGTATGTACCAAAATTTCACAACATTAATGATAATCATATTCCCTCCCTACAGTCAAAATTCATTGGCCCTGATTTTTCAAAAAATCACTTAATTTAAGTAAATTAAATCACTCCCATCATAATTAGTTTCATCATATAATGAAAAATGAATAAGTTTTACTCTTATGGAAAAATGAGCTATCATAAAATACTGACTTATAGAAACATCACATTGCTACATATTTATCCCAAAATATCTTCATCATGGAATGTTTTTACATATTGATTTTCTCAAGTGGAATTATTTAAAAGCCTAGCCTTTCTTGAAGATTTATTAGGCTCATTTATAGGTACTATTTTTCTTAATTTTGAATAATTTTATTTTGGGTTTCAACTTGGGGTGTGTTTGGGGGAAAGTTTGAAAAAAATTATGAAAG
The DNA here is from genome assembly GCA_963277665.1 of Viscum album. Lineage (NCBI taxonomy): Eukaryota > Viridiplantae > Streptophyta > Magnoliopsida > Santalales > Viscaceae > Viscum > Viscum album. Next base: position 876,589,976 of record OY728148.1, on the reverse strand, counting down.
AGGGAAGTGGAAGGATGGCAAACGACTTCCCTAACCATGTACGCTATCCCAGAAAACCATGCAACCTTGGACCTAGAGTTTTTTCATAACCTGTTCATGGTTTTTAAAACCATCATCCCTAAAAGGATAAATTATACACCCATAGAAGAGGTGCATGTTCAAGGCTCTTGATTAGGAGTAACCATAAACCCCAGGTAGGAAACCATGCATATGATAATTCAATCCCATAAATTTTATTAATTTTTTAAATCCTCGATATTGTAACCCTAAATTCCATTACTCAACCTGGAATCGATTTCTCTCATTTATAGATTCTCTAATGGGAATTATAAGCCATTATGACATCCATTCTTGGTGATTTAAATCCAAGATGGAAGATCTACACCCCTCCCGGTAAGATGATCTTATCCCATATGGTTTCCTTTCTCTTTCTCATTCTTCACCCATCAATTATTGGGATGTTATCCCCTATGTTGGCTAGATTTATATATAGCTTTGTGAACATAACTCTAGGGTTGTGGATTTTGATCAATATTTAAGTGATATTTATTTTTTCAGTCTTGATTTATGGTTTTTTATTTGGATCTTATTCTATGTCATTATTCAACACAAATTGGGGATTCATTCATTGGAAAGTATTGTCACAAAATTGAGTTGTGTGGTCAATAATTAAAATCCCAAAGTCTTAATTGAAATTAGGTGTATGTAATTATAGAATTTTTATTAGATGTTTAGTGATTTATTTGTTTATTGAATTAATTAATATGGAGAATTAATTAATTATAGGAGATGTGAAATTAGGGAAATTTGAAATTATAGATTTGATATAATTCACTACTGAATTAATTACGAGATATCGAGTTTGAGAATTGGATAATAAATTATTTAATTCATTATGAGATATTGATAACATTTATTAGATATAAATAATTCTGGAATTAGTTATGGGATAATTAATATCATCGATGTGATTAGATAGTTATTGAATTGATTTAAGGAATTGATGTGATTAATTTATTGTTGAATTAATTAATTTTATTATTGTGATTAGTTAATTATTGAATTAATTAATGTTATTGATGTGATTAATTAGATGTTAAATTAATTATTATTATTTATGTGATAATTTAATTTATTAAATAACTGATGGAACTGATGTGATTAATTAATTTTTGAACTAATTAATTTTGTGGAAGTGATTAGCTAATTGTAAAATAGACTAAAGGAATTAATGTGATTCATTAATTGTTGAATTAATTAATGTTTTTTATGTGATTATTTTATTTTTGAATTAACTAATGAAATTGATTTGATAAATTAAATGTTTAATTTTTTATGTGTTGATGTCTGGTAACATGGACATTCAGTCATGTATTTTGAACTATGAATGGTAACATGGTCCTTTAATTTTGAAAATATGAATGGTAACGTGGTCATTCAATTGTGTAGTGATGAATGGTAACATTGGAATTCTATTATTAATTATGAATGGAAACATGGGAATTCAAGTATGAAATATGAAAAGTAACACGGGAATTAAATTATGAATTATGAATGACAATAGTGAAATTTAGATGTATGATATTATTTCAGTGTCCTCAAAAACCTGGTGGTGTTATGTGGTTAAATAAATAATAATTTAATAATTTAACATTTATCTTATTTCTCCTACTTCATTCATTATACAACTACGTACCCTATATTGAATGGGTATTATTTTAGACATCATTGGAAGTGTCCTGCTGAGTTGTACTCACACCCTACTCAGGCTAACGGATCAGTATCTGAATAGATTTCATGGTTGTAGGACATGATATGGGTAAAATCACTTCATTATATGGATGAGTTGTGATGGATCATAGATGAAGAAACTAGATCTGGTTTAGAATACCCTTGAGAGTTTTCATTGTATTTACTTTTGATTTTCATATTGAAACATGGCATGTAATTTATCAAGGAATGATGAATATTTATTTTTGATATTGTATTTCCAGTTTTGTTCACCTTTTAATACTGGTTTATTCAGGATATTTATATTACTCCTTGTTTAATTATTTTTTATTTCTGTTGGTGTATTACTCTCATAAAGAGGGTACTATCTCCCCATGATGGATATTAGAGTTTGGCTACTAGTCGGCAGCCTTTGGAATACGGGGAGGCATGGATGAGGTCATATGACTGACCGAATTGAGGCATCAGTGTGGGGCACCAATGTTAGGACATTAAAAATTGGTATGAGAGCCCAATTTTGTTTTCTTTTTTATTATGTTGTACTATTTGGAAAAGGTAGATTAGAGTCTAGGAAGAGTCGGGCCATGTTTATGAGCTTGTGCAGGGGAGTAGGTAACAAGATTATTTACGTTTGTGTATGCATACATCATTACATGCAATCAAGATTATTTTTCTACATGCATCATTTTAGGAACACAAGCGAAAACATTTTTTGGGAAATTTGTTGAACTTGAACATTTTTTCATTGCTTATAAAATTGAATTTAAAGAGGTTCATAATGTTTAATTGAGAAATATTGTGAAATGAAGCAATATGTGAATAAATGGGTGTATAATGAGAACTTGAAAAATGAGAATGGATTTAACATTTGATAACATGACATAGATATAGGATAGTTATGGGTAGTGAAAGTGCCTTAGTTTTGACTGTGTGGTGGGTTTTGCGAAAAATAATTATTATACCCTATTGTGATTTCCTCTTTTGTAAATGTAATAAAGTGTTATGATGTTTCCTAAGACATTTTCTTGGCATTGTAGAGTTATCCCTCCATGATAATAGTTCATAACTATAAAACAGGCATTTAACAGCGCTGGTATTTATGAGTGCTAGAAAAAAGCATGGATAAATAACATCTTTACCATTTCTTTCTTTAACACTAATAGATTTAACCGTTTATGAGTGCTTTTTTTCTAGTGCATAAAAATGGCCCCTTTATTAATTCTTTATTTTTAGCACGGATAAAGGGTACCCGTTATTTTCAATTTATTTTTAGGTCTAAAAAAGGAATCCTTTATCAGCTCTTTTTTAGCTCTAATAAAGGTTCGATTAAATAAAAATAAACAATTAAATAAATAAAAAATAAAAATTGAGTTTGCAAAAGAAAAATCACAAATTTTATTAATTAAATAATTATTAATAAAATGAATAAATTTATTATACTATATATAAATTATAAATAATAATAAATATTATGTATTAAATATATAAATACAAAAAAATGAAAAAAAATAAAATTAAAATAAAAAATCCTTAAATTGATAAAAATATTAAATATTTTATTAATTAGATAATTATTGATTATGATAAAAAATAGTATATATTAAATATATATATATATTAATGTATATAAATATTAATTATATAATACAAAATATAATTTATGCATTACATTAAATAATAATATATTCAGTGAATAATGGTTTATAATTGAAAATTAATATGAATTAAAACAACTAACTAATTACATCGAGTAACATACATAATTAAATGTCGTTTGATTTTTCAATTTATAATGTAGATAAAACATTCTGTATAGATTTCCCATATATGTAATTAATGAATTTGTACATACATACGCATACATTGAGAAGTAATTTTTTTTAATTTAATTAATTTATATTATTTATTTTTTATATATTTATTTACTATGTTTTAATATTTTTAATATGTATTCATCCTTTTTAAATATATATACATTTTTTAATAATTTATATTAATCAAACTTATCCAAAATTTCAATATTGTACTCAGTTTTAATTAATCAACTTCACTCACTTTTAACATGTATGAACTGAAGATTAAATATTCATTAATAAAGTTAAAAAACATTTGAAAAAATATTTATACATAAAAATATTAATAAATTTATATTTACTTTTTTTATACATTTATAATTATAAAAAAATAAATAATACTTGTTTAAAATTTATTTATATAATTATAAATAAATAATTTTAAAATTATAATAAAATTCATTTATTAATTAATATATTTAATATGTTTATATATATATAATTATATAAATATATATAGTGATGTAAATTTTATTTTTGAAAAATGTATTTATATAAATATAAATGAATAATTATATATTCAAATAATTATAAAACTATTATATTATAAAAAGTAATATTATAATGATTATAATTTTATATAATAATTATACTTGTTTTAAAATGCATTATTTAAAAAAAGTATTATAAGTATTTATCAGTAGTTTTTTATTACTAACAAAAATAGATATTTACCATCCCTAAAAAAATCACCAACAATGATTCATTTTATTAGCACATATTAACATACCATTGATAAAAGGTATCTTCATTAGTGGTTTTTTTAATCATTAATAAAGGTTTCACGATCTATTTTAAGAAACCCAGTGATCACAAACCAGTTCATGATATTTGAAGCTCTCTGTGGAAGTGACCTTCTATCGGTGCTCCTCATTATTGAATCCAAGATCAAATAAAGGCTAGAATCCAGACTTAAACTATTCCAAGGATTTAATCTAAGTATCAAGTGATACAAAGGGTTGAATGCAACCATGACTCAAAAGAAATCCATTTTTTTATATATAATAATTTACCTCAGTTATCCACTAAACTATTTAATCGCCCATCTGTATATCCCAATAAGTCTAGTTTCACTATCCTATAATAAAACAACCAAAAAACCATTATTTTTTAAGTATCATCTTCTCTGATATCATGTGGTTCTCCTTGGGACAACATTGGTACTACAAGACTTGAAATATATCAAACCAAATGTTTGGTCATGTTGTTGTGAGGTATTATAGGCTCGCAATACTTATATTCCATGACATCTACTTTTTTGCAATCAACAACTTTTGAAAAATTTATACATATAGTGGTCGGTGTTGTAATTGGTTTTGAATATTACATTAAAGATCACTTGGATGATAGAATATATGACATCATTGGGGTCTTATATTATGTCATGCAACAATTTGAACTGATAGGGTTGAGTGAGGAGGAACTGAAATATAGGGTTATCCCTTTCTATTTGAAAGATTATTCTAGAAGTAGTTTCCTAAAAATGGATGGTGAAATATCTGACACATGGGAACAACTATATAATGATTTCCCAATGATTTTTTTCATAGAATAATGAGCACTTGAATATAGTGATAATTAATTGATTTATTTAGGATTACTATGTAATATTTCATAAGGATTTTCATATATATGTAGGCACTACTACAAAAACAGGCTTTATCGGTGCTCAAAATGGGCTTTATCAGTGCTAAAAAAGCACTGTAAATCTCAACACTGATAAAGGGGGGTCCCCTTCATTAGTGCTTTTTGAGCACTGATAAAGGACCAGTTTATCAGCACTAAAAGAGAGCTGATAAAGGAATAATTTATCAGTTCTTTTTTAGCACTGATGAATGTGCATTTTATCAGAGCTACAAAAGCACTGATAAATGTGGATTTTATCAGTGATTTTTTAACGCTGATAAAGGACTCTTTTACCAGTGATGATAAATATCATGTCTGATATAAAAAACATTTCTGCAGCAGAACACCCAAATAGCACCTACAAATAATTCAGCATCTCAATAAGTATACCAATACAAAATTAACACATAAATCATAAGATAATTACACCAATTATACCCATACATCATTAACACATAACTCATAAGTTAATTAAATTCATAAAGAATCACTACTGGAAAATGGACCTGTCCCCACGGTTTTCCCCAAAACAGTGGGGATAGGCACCCCTATACCCACAGTTTTTTAAACAGTGGGAATAGGTAAATTTTCAAGACCTATACCCACGGTTTTCCAAAACTGTGGGTATAAGGGGGGTCTATCCCCATGATTTTCCAAAACCGTGGGGATAGGTCATGAAAATTCACCTATACTCACGTTTTTGGAAAACCGTGGGTATAGGGGTACCTATCCCCATGGTTTTCCCCAAAACCATGGGGATATGTCTGGGCTAAAATACATATACCCACAGTTATGAAAAACAGTGGGTATAGGTTTCCCGTGTGTGCACGGGAAAATTTTTCCCGCTTGAGGGAAATTTTTTTGGCGGGAGTCCTATACCCATGGTTCTTACCTCTATACCAACTGTTTATATAACTATATTTAACTAAATATAAATATATATATATATACACATAGGAGATGTTAGGGTAGTGGTTAGACGTGGTGTTTACAGCGAAGAGGTTGCGGGATCAAAACTCGTCACCTGCATTATTTTAGGATCTATACCCACGGTTTTGAAACAGTGGGTAAAAGCCTTTGACACCATGGAAATTGGGTATGTTTCATTGACATGGTGGCAGAACACTTATACCCATAGTTTTAGAAAACCGTGGGTATAGGCTGGGGACCTATACTGACCCCATTCTAGCCCACGGTTCCCAAAACCATGGGTATAGACTATACCCATGGTTTTGGAGGCTATACCCATGGTTTTAAACCATGGGTATAGGCTATTTTCTAGTAGTGAATTATATTCATAATTTAAGGGGTTGGGGGTTGTTCAGGGGTTTCGAGTGGCTGTCCAAGGGGGGATATGGGTGTTTGGGTGGCTGTCCAAGGGGGGTAGGGGTGTCTAGGGGGATCTGGGTGCCCAGGGGGTAGGGGGCGGTCCAAAAGGTTGGGGGGTTGTCTAAGGAGGGTGGTGGTGTCCAGGGGGTGGGGGTGTCTTGGTGGTGGGGCGGTGTCTAGGAGGGGGGTGTATAGGTGGGGGGGGATGTCCAAGGGGGTGTCCAGGGGGGTGAGATGGTGTCCAAGGTGTCAAGGGGGGGGGGCTTTCTAGGGGTGGGTGGGGTGTCTGGGGGTTGGGGGCGGTCAGTGGGTTGGCGGGGCTGTCCAAGGGGGGTTGGGTGGTGTCCAGAAGGGTGGTATGGGGGAGTATGGAGGGATAGGGGTGTCAAGGGGGTGGGGTGTCCAGGGGGTGGGGGCAGTCCAGGGGGTTGGTGGGGCTGTCCAAGGGGGCGGGGGTGTCCAAGGAGGGGGTGTCTAGGTGGGGGGTGTCAAGGTGGGGGTGTCAAGGTGGGGGGTGGCAGTCTATGGGGTGTCCATGGGTGTGGGCTGGTGTCCAGGGTGTCCAGGGGGGGTAGTCCAGGGGGTTGGTGGGGCTGTCCAAGGGGGGTGGGATGGTGTCTGGTAGGGTGGGGGTGGTCGTCCATGGGTTGGGGGTGTCCAGGGTGTTGGGGGTATGCAGGTGGTGGGGTGGTATCAAGGTGGGGTGGGGGTGTCGTCCAGGAGGGGTATTGGTGTCCAAGGGATGGGGGTATTCGAAGGGTTGAGGGGGCTATCCGATGTGGGTGGGGGGGGGTTGTCCATGGGCGTGTCCTAGGGGTGGGGGTGTCTAAGGGGTTGAAGGGGCTTTCCAGGGGTGGGGGTGTCTAGAGGGGTGGTGGTTTCCAGGGGTGGGATGGTGTCTAGGGGGTGGGGGCGGTCCAGGGGGTTGGTGGGGATGACTCTTACACGTCACAAATGACCTGTGGATTGTTCTCCTAATGAATCAAAATAATATGAATGTCTTTGGTCATATTTCTGTAGGTCAGTTGTTGTTTTCACTTAAAATTGTGGTCATTTTAAACAAAAGAGATACCCTTTGAGTGATACCGGCCACACTGTGCCTCAGATTGAGGCGGGGATGACTCTTACACATCAGAAAGGACCCTTGGATCATTCTCCTAAATGATCAATACAATCCTAATGCGTTTGGTTGGATTTCTATAGGTCAGTTGTTGTTTTCACTTAAAATTGTGTCCATTTTAAACAAAAGGGAGACCCTTTGAGTGATACTGGCCACACCGTGCCTCAGATTTAGGTGGGAATGACTCGTACACATCACAGAGGACCCTTGGATCATTTCCCTAAAGGATCAATACAATCCAAATGTGTTTGGTCAGATTTTCATAGGTCAGTTGTTGTTTTCAATTAAAATTATGTTCATTTTAAACATAAGAGAGACCCTTTGAGTGGTACTGGCCACACCATGTCTCTGATTGAGGAAAGGTTGACTCTTACACCTCCCCAAATCACCCGTGGATCATTCTCTTAAATGATCAACACAATATGAATGCGTTTGGTCGGATTTTTGTAGGTCAGTTGTTGTTTTCACTTAAAAATTTGTCCATTTTAAACAAAAGAGAGACTCTTCGAGTGGTACCGGCCACACTGTGCCTCAGATTAAGGCAGGGATTACTCATACATGTTACAAAGGACCCATGGAGCATTATAATAAATCATCAATACAATAAAAATTCATTTGTTCTGATTTCCATAGGTCATTTGTTTTTTTCACATAAAATTGTGTCCATTTTAAACAAAAGATAGACCCTTTGAGTGGTATCGGCCACACTGTGTCTCAGATTTAGGAAGGGTTGACTCGTACACATCCCCAATGCACTCGTGGATCATTATCATTATATATCAACACAATCGAAATGTTTTTGGTCAGACTTCCATAGGTCAGTTATTGTTTTCACTTAAAAATTTTTCCATTTTAAACAAAAGAGAGACCCTTTAAGTGGTACCAGCCACACCATTCCTCGGATTGAGGTGGGGATTATTCTTACACATCACAAAGGACCCTTGGATAATTATCCTAAGGAATCAATACAATCTGAATACATTTGGTGAGATTTTTGTAGGTCAGTTGTTGTTTTCACTTAAAATTGTGTCCATTTTAAACAAAAGAGAGACCCTTTGAGTGGTATCAACCACACCGTGTCTCAGAATGAGGTGGGGTTAACTAATAAACGTTCCCAATGCACCTTTGGATCCTTATATTAATGGATCAACACAATCTGAATTTGTTTGGTCGGATTTCCATAGGTCAGTTGTTGTTTTCACTTATAAATTTGTCCATTTTAAACAAAAGAGAGACCCTTTGAGTGGTACCGGCCACACCGTGCCTCGTATTGAGGCGAAGATGACTCTTACACATCAAAAAATACCATTGGATCATTCTAATAAGGATCAACACAATATGAATGTGTTTATTCAGATTTATGAAGGTCAGTTGTTGTTTTCACTTAAAATTGTGTCCATTTTAAACAAAAGAGAGACCCTTTGAGTGGTTTCGGCCACACCGTGTCACGGATTGAGGAAGGTTTGACTCTTACATTTTCCCAATGCACCCGTGGATATCTCTATTAAAGGATCAACACAATCCAAATGTGTTTGTTCATATTTTCGTAGGTCAATTGTTGTTTTCACTTAAAAAGTTTCCCATTTTAAATAAAAGAGAAACCCTTTGAGTGGTACCGGCCACAGTATGCTTCGGATTGAGGTAGGGATGACTCTTAAACATCAAAAAGGACCCGTGGATCATTATACTAAATTATAAATACAATGCTAATGCATTTGGTCATATTTCCATAGGTTAGTTATTGTTTTCACTTAAAATGCTATCTATTTTAAACAGAAGAGAGACCATTTGAGTGTTACCAGCCACACTGTGTCTCGGATTGAGGCGGGGTTGAATCTTACACATCAAAAAGGAACCATGGGTCGTTCTCCTAAAGGATCAATACAATCCTAATGCATTTGGTCAGATTTCCATAGGTCAGTTTTTGTTTCCACTTAAACATTTGTCCACTTTAAACAAAAGAGAGACCCTTTTAGTGGTACCAGCCACACCATGCCTAGGATTAAGGAGGGTATGACTTTTACACATCACAAAGGACCCATGGATCATTCTACTAAAGGATCAATACAATACTAATGTGTTTGGTTTGATTTATTTAGGTCAGTTGTTGTTTTCACTTAAAATTGTGCCCATTTTAAACCAAAGAGAGACCCTTTTAGTGGTACCGGCCACACCGTGTCTCAGATTGATGTGGGGTTGACTCGTACACATCCCCAATGCACATGAGGATTGTTATATTAAAGGATAAACACAATATGAATGTATTTGGTTGGATTTCCATAGGTCGGTTGTTGTTTTCACTTAAAAATTTGTCCATTTTAAACAAAAGAGAGACCCTTTGAGTTGTACCGGCCACACCGTGTCCTGGATTGAGGTGGAGATGACTCATACACATCAAAAAGGACCCATGGATCATTATCTAAATGGATCAATACAATATGAATGCATTTGGTCAGATTTACATAGGTCAGTTGTTGTTTTCACTTAGAATTGTGTGTCCATTTTAAACAATTGAGAGACCCTTTGAGTGGTACCGGCCATACTATGTCTCGGATTGAGGTAGGGATGACTCATACACATCCCCAAAGCTACTGTGGATCATTATACTAAAGGATCAACACAATATGAATGCTTTTGTTCTGATTTACATAGGTTAGTTGTTGTTTTCACATTAATAATTGTCCATTTTAAACAAAAGTGAGACCCTTTGAGTGGTACCGGCCACACCGTGCCTCAGATTGAGGTGGGGATGACTTGTAAACATCCCCAATGCACCTGTGGATCTTCTTCTTAAAGGATAAACACTCTATGAATGAATTTGGTCAGATTTCTATAGGTCAGTTGTTGTTTTCACTTAAAATTTTGTCCATATTAAACAAAAGAAAGACCCTTTTAGTGGTATCGTCCACACCGTGTCTTGGATTGAGGTGGGGTTGACTCATACACATCCCCAAAGAACCCATGGATCATTCTCCTAAAGGATCAACACAATCCGAATGCATTTGGTTGGATTTCCGTAGGTCAGTTGTTGTTTTCACTTAAAAATTTGTCCATTTTAAACAAAAGAGAGACCATTTGAGTGGTATCGGCCACAACATGTCTCATATTGAGATGGGGCTGACTCGTACACATACCCAATGCACCTGTGGATCATTATCTTAAAGGTTCAACATAATTCAAATGTGTTTGGTTGGATTTCCATAGGTTAGTTGTCGTTTTCACTTAAAAATTTGTCCATTTTAAACAAAAGAGAGACCCTTTGAGTGGTTACCGACCACACTGTCCCTCATATTGGGGAAAGGATAACTCTTGAACATCACAATGGACCCGTGGATAGTTCTCCTAAAGGATAAATACAATATGAATGCATTTGGTCAGATTTTTGTAGGTCAGTTGTTGTTTTCACTTATAAATTTGTCCATTTTAAACAAAAGAGAGACCCTTGGACTGGTGCCGGCCACACCGTGCTTCGGATTGAGGCAGGGATGACTCTTACATGTCACAAAGGACCTGTGGATCATTATAATAAATAATAAATACAATCGGAATGCATTTGTTTGGATTTCTGTAGGTCATTTGTTGTTTTCACTTAAAATTGTGTCCATTTTAAACAAAAGAGAGACCCTTTGAGTGGTACCAGCCACACCATGCCTCTAATTGATTCAGGGATGACTCATACACGTCCCCAATGCACCTTTGTATCATTATCTTAAAGGATCAACACAATCCAAATGCATTTGGTCAGATTTTTGTAGGTCAGTTATTGTTTTCACTTAAAAATTTGTCCATTTTAAACAAAAGAGAGAACCTTTGAGGTGTACCGGCCACAACGTGCCTCGGATTGAGGCAGAGATGACTCTTACACATCAAAAAGGACCCGTGGATCATTCTCCTAAATTATAAATACAATATTAATGCATTTGGTAGGATTTCCATGGGTCAATTTTTGTTTTCACTTAAAATTTTGTCCATTTTAAACAAAAGAGAGACCCTTTGAGTAGTAACAACCACACCATGCCTCGAATTGAGGTGAGAATGACTCTTACACATCACAAAGGACATTTGGATCATTATATTAAAGTATAAACACAATCCAAATGCGTTTGGTTGGATTTCCATAGGTCAGTTTTTGTTTCACTTAAACATTTGTCCATTTTAAACAAAAGAGAGACCTTTTGAGTGGTACCGGACACACCGTGCCTTGGATTGAGGAATGGATGACTCATACACATCAAAAATGACATGTGGATCATTCTCCTAAACTATCAATACAATATGAATGCATTTGTTTGGATTTATGTAGGTCAGTTGTTGTTTTCACTTAAAATTGTGACCATTTTAAAGAAAAGAGAGACCCTTTGAGTGGTACCGGACACACCGTGTCTTGGATTGAGGAAGGGTTGACCTGTACATGTCCCCAATGCACCCAAGGATTGTTCATTTAAAGTATAAACACAATATGAATGCATTTGTTTGGATTTATGTAAGTTAGTTGTTGTCTTCACTTAAAAATTTGTCCATTTTAAACATAAGAGAGACCCTTTGAGTGGTACAGGCCACACCGTGCCTCAGATTGAGGCGGGGATGACTCGTACATGTCAAAAATGACTCTTGGATCATTCTCCTAACGTATCAATACAATCAAGATGCGTTTTATCAGATTTCTGCAGGTCAGTTGTTGTTTTCACTTAAAATTGTTTCCATTTTAAACAAAAGAGATACCCTTTGAGTGGTACCAGCCACACTGTGTCTTGTATTGAGGTGTGGTAGACTCTTACATGTCAAAAAGGACCCATATATCATTCTCCTAAAGTATCAATACAATATGAATGCGTCTATTTGAATTTTTGTAGGTCAGTTGTTGTTTTCACTTAAAAATTTGTCCATTTTAAACAAAAGAGAGACCCTTTGAGTGGTGTCGGCCACACCGTGCCTAGGATTGAGGTGGGGATGACTCTTACACATCAAAAAGGAAATGTGGATAGTTATTCTAAATTATCAATATAATCTGAATGTGTTTAGTTAGATTTATGTTGGTCAGTTGGTGTTTTCACTTAAAAATGTATCCATTTTAAAGAAAGGAGAGACCTTTTGAGTGGTACTGGCCACACCGTATCTCGGATTGGGGAGAGGTGGAATCTTACACAGCCCCAACACACCCTAGGATCCTTCTATAAAATGATGAACACAATTTTAATGAATTTGGATGGATTTTCGTAGGTCAGTTGTTGTTTTCACTTAAAACTTTGTCCATTTTAAACAAAAGAGAGACCCTTTGTGTGGTACCTGCCACATCGTGCCTTGTCTTGAGACGGGGATGACTTTTACACATCCCCAATGCACCCTTGTATCATTCTATTAAGTTATCAACACAATCTGAATGTGTTTTTTGGATTTCAATAGGTCAGTTGTTGTTTTCACTTAAAATTGTGTCCATTTGAAACAAATGAGAGACCCTTTGTGTGGTACCATCCACATTGTGTCTCGGATTGAGGCGGGGTTGACTTGTACACATCCCCCATGCACCCTCATATTGTTCTCTTAAAGTATCAACACAATCCTAATGCATTTGGTTGTATTTCCGTAGGTCAGTTGTTGTTTTTACTTAAACATTTGTCCATTTTAAACAAAAGAGGGACCGTTTGAGTAGTACCGGCCACACCGTACCTCAGATTGAGGCGGGGATGACTCATACACGTTACAAAGGTCATGTGTATCATTAAACTAAAGGATCAATACAATCTGAATGTGTTTGGTCCGATTTCCATAGGTCAGTTGTTGTTTTCACTGAAAATTGTGTCCATTTTAAACAATAGAGAGACCCTTTGAGTGGTACCGGCCACACCATACCTCATATTGAGGCAGAGATGACTTGTACACGTCTCCAATGCACTTGTATATTGTTCTCTTAAAGTATCAACATAATCCGAATGTGTTTGGTCAGATTTCTGTAGGTCAGTTGTTGTTTTCACTTAATAAATTGTCCATTTTAAACAAAAGAGATATCCTTTGAGTGGTACCAGCCACACCGTGCCATGGATTGAGGCTGGGATGACTCTTACACATCCCCAACACACCTTTGGATTATTATCCTAAAGGTTCAACACATTTTTAATGTGTTTGGTTGGATTTCTGTAGGTTAGTTGTTGTTTTCACTTAAAAATATGTCCATTTTAAACAAAAGATAGACCCTTTGAGTGGTTCATCATTCTTGCATGTTGTTGGTGAATATCATTTTTTAAAATGGGGAATTAAATAATTGGAGAAAGGATGTTTTATTTAATAATAATTACAATATTCCTACAAAAATTTACATACAACAATGTGTTATCTTTTGATCCCCTTAACCCCTCTCAGAAATGACCGACAATTGTATATGTCCCCATGTTAGATCTTCATGTTATTTATGTACAATCTTCCATCAGGTATGCGGCCCACTCATTTCTAAACATATCTATATCGTCTTGTGAGTATTTGGATTTTTGGCAGTCATAGTAGTACTTAAAAATATAAAAATAAAGAATTAATAAATAAAATAAATGAACTAGTAGTTATTTTTGAAAATATTTCTTTAGGGATGCTTATTTGTTGATGAAAAACGATCTCTTTCATAAATTTACAAACATAATAACCGCAATCAGTATGGTTTGTTTGTTTTGGACACTGTAAAAAAAATTGATCATTAGGAGAATAAGTAACTTGTGTTGAGATGTGTTTGGATAGTGAAATGTTATTATATATACCTTGATACTTGTCCAGACGTATTACTTGCTCTCCTCTTTATGCTTAGCCCCTGTCCTCATTCGATTTTTTAGACGATAATGATACACTGCCCTATCCTAAATGAATACTCATTAAAAGATAATATAAATTATATTACTTAATGTTTAGACCTAAAACGTAGGATTTAGTGTCTTACATATTCATAAACTCCATCACGTGTGGTCGGTTTGATGGATATCCTCGCTTTGAATCTAGAAAAAAAATCTTTGGAGTATCCAAGTTCACTGCAATTAGAATCCAATGTTACCGAAAAACACAAAAAGGAATAAGTAATAAAATAATACAAAATATAATTGATATGCTTTAATCGTAGAGTTTTACCTCTACATGGTTGGTATTAAGAAGAGTCTGTCATCTGTAATCTTTCTTTCAAATTTTTTCAGCAAGCCATTAACTATTTCATTCTTTTTTGATGGCTCTATTTTTGTTAGATGTGATGATGTGGTATGAGGACTAACGAGTCCAGATTTTGGACCATGGGAAAATTCCTTCAACTGTTTTTCATATATACATCTGTCAACAATATAAAATGCATTTAGTCATACTTTTCACATTAGATCGGCTTTTAGAAAATCAATTCACAGAAATGTACCTCATATATATATTTACAATTGTGACACCTAGCCAACCGTTTTCAAGGATCTCATTTAAATTTTCAGTAGAAACAAAATATTGACTTTCCTCTCCATATATATTCTCTTAGAAAACCACTATATGACTACTACCACCTCTTAGCTTCGTATCCACATGAGTCTTCAATGCTTGTAAATGTGTATAGAGAACATGTGGTGTTATTGTTCTTTCAATACCTCCTTGGGATCGGTTGGTCGATCCTTTAGATGGTTTTGAGCCGATGTTTGTCACCCCCTTCCCTTTCTCCATCTATAATAAAATTCATTGGTTCAGACCCTTTTTTCATTAATTGTTAAAGGTTTTGCTTGAAAAAAATGGAAATAAATACCTCTTTGGACGCATGTACTCTTACAAGT
Organism: Viscum album; assembly: GCA_963277665.1. Taxonomy (NCBI): domain Eukaryota; kingdom Viridiplantae; phylum Streptophyta; class Magnoliopsida; order Santalales; family Viscaceae; genus Viscum; species Viscum album. Next base: position 876,574,545 of record OY728148.1, on the reverse strand, counting down.
TGTGACAGCCATGAAATGAATGTCCCAATAGCATTTTTGACCGTATAAATATTATCGGCATCAAGTGGAATAGGTAGCTATGCATTTGGCTCATGTGCTAAAGTAATTGTCACTTTCAGATGATCTTTCGAATGTGGTCTATTATGCAGCATTTTATCTGGGATGTTGAACATTTTAGCCCTCACTACAAGGTGATGGGTGGGTGTTGACAGATATAAAACACAATCATTATCACCCTGTAGAAGATCAGTACAGGAAAAGTATCAATGTTTTTCTGATCCACATTTCATGGGAACAATTATTAGAATAATGATTACCACGACTAAGACAGCTCTTTGAGGGGAATGGCTGGCCTCAAATATGGTGGGGGTGGGGTGGGATCTTCATGCATTGGTTGTTCCTAAGATGTGTCTTCTCCTTGCTTCCCACCCATAAAAGTTGCTATCAACTCTCCCCACCATTGCAATCGTTCTTCAAGGGCTGCTAGTTTTTTGCTCATTTGTTTCAATGTTTCATCTCTATCATCCATTTTTTTTCTTCTCAAAATATACTAGGGGTGTCACCCCAAGCCCTGCACCTATGACACAACCGTATTTTCCTGGCTGCTTCAATGCCATCGATAATAGGTCTGCATCCGCTACAGGAGTATTTGATTTCTGTGACTATCAGATATAGGAAAATAACTAATTATTATTTTGTAATAGCAATTTAAAACAAATATTTTTATCGTTGTGTCATACATACACAAATTTCCCACACTTTTTGTGTGTTCTAATCTATTAGCTTCCCTTCCTTATTCACACATGCCTCCTTCCAAAGCACATGACGTGGGATGGAAGTGTCTTCAGTTTTAGACTCATCAACCTACGTGTAAACATAGAAATATAATTATGATGTTGTTTTTTGGAACCTAACAATATTACTGTAAATTTAAAATACGTACCATTTTCTTTTCTATTGAAGCATACCCCATCCTTGCTTTACAATAGGGGTATGTTGGTTTTGATGCACGTTCCTTATTTTCATTACAGAGTTGTTGTTTTATAAATGAAATATTGACAATCAAAGTGATGAATACACATATCCTCAAACAAAATATTATCACCCACAATGTACCTAAAACTTCTCATCCCCATGGCGGCCAATAAATGCATCCCATGCTTCTTGGATATCAGGTGAGTGTAGACAATGGGTGGGTGTGGGATTATTTTACCTTTGGAATCTTTCGGGTGACTTCTTGTTAAAATAGTGCGAAAACCTCAATGAATCCTTCCTACAAGCCTTAGTACATAATCCTTGTGTGAATCGTATACTATAAATGTATTATGTAAGAGATTAAGAATAGTAAGACATTGTTTCATTATTTTATTTTCTAGTAAATTAAAGAAATAAATTCATAATGTTATCTTAATATCTTCCCATAACACAACCTTCAGCCCGGACACAACATGGTGCCATGAATCTATGTCAATCGGCATGCGTATCTGAGTGATAACTCCAATGTAACTACTAAAAATAGCCTTGTTGGGATTCACATGTTGGCCTCGTCCATTCCATCTAACATCAAATTTGATGCCTTTGCTTTTATTTTTAAGAACATTGGCTAAAACCGTCAAACTATGATGCACCTGTGTTTTCTAGAATATTGATCCTTCATTCCTGCCCATTTCATCGATATCAACATCATCTATATGTTCATCTAAAATGGTAGCAATGACATGTGTTGATGGTTGTTGGAACTCAACACAAGGAGCATCTGGAGCCACAGTAGCAGGAGTAGCAGGAGGAGCAGCAGGAACAGCAGTAGGAGCAGCAGCAGCCGCAATAGTAGAAGCTTGAGAGACTTGTTTAGCCTCATGGTTAGGATCACCATAATGTGCAGAAGTCATTAACTGCAAAAGTGGTTGAACAGTTAATATAGATTACATGAATTTAGTAACGATAAGATAATAACATGATATAACAAGATATATATTACAAACAAAATATAACCTATTCATTGAACACTCCTTATTTTTTTCAAAGGGTGAAGGGATTTGACACCTCTATCGATAATCCAAATCCCTTCATTGTGGTCTCCTTTAACATAAAAAACATCATCTACATTGGGACCTCTCCAAAATTATTGTGACATACCACTGAAAGGATCGTCCTCAACTGAATTTTCATCGAAACATTCAGTAGTTTTGGACGATAACAGAACAATCAACCACTTTCAGTTTGCGGGATCTAGAACATAAAAAACTTGTACCGCTTGTGATTGCATTATAAACTATTTGTCTTTGTACCCTTTTTACTAAAATCAACTTTCAGAAATCCCCATTCATCTATTTTAACACCACTGTTATTATCAACACATTTTCATTGAAAAATCGGCAACTAGAATTTCGTATATTCTAACACTCATATTAGTATGATAATGCCAAAGTATGACATATTTGCATAAATTGGATTTTTTCCTTACTACCAAAAACATGCATCGCTTTAGCCACTAGTGTAACTCCACTATTTTTCATGGTACTGTCTTCATCGTGTTCATTTTTATTGAATGTATAACCATTAATTACCTAACCACTGTAAGATAATACATACACACTTGGTCCAGTGGGTAGCCATCGAAGTCGTTCTGAAATTGAATTCGGATTTTCATCCAACTGGTTTAAAATATGGTACTAAAACCATCCTATAAACTGGTGATTATGTGTATTTGATAACCATTTTTCAGCCCTTGATGGATTCAACTGCCTAAGAATCTCTTTGTGAGTTTCAATATATGGAGAAACCTCCCAAATTATATGAAAAAAATAAAGTTGGGCCTGCTCCCAATCTGTAATGTTGATTGTCACCACATATCTTCTAGAAATTCCCCCACCCTTAGTGCATCCAGTGTGACAAGATTTCAGGAGACCAATACATTCCACATCAGATAGGTATTCCGTACAAAATTCAATGGCTTCTATCACTCCACTATAAAACCCTCTAGACGATGTCGATTTTTGACATTCCCTTTCAAAATCATCATATACCGTTCAACAAGACACATCCATCTATAGTGAACAGGTCCACAAAGTCAAATCTCTCTCACCAAGTGAATCATCAAATGAACCATCATATCAAAGAATGTTGACAGGAAGAACATTTCTAATTCACATAATATGATGACAATTTATTTTTCTATAGCTGGCAATTTTTTCGAGTCTAAAACTTTGCTACATGTAGCTTTGAAAAAGAAACAAAGTTATGTTAACATATGACGAACATTATTGGTCAAAATGAAACATAAAGCTATAGGAATTAGATCTTGCATCAAAACATGGAATTCAGGCGATTTAAAACCTTTTAACTTCAAATCATTCATTGGCACAATGTTATTGATATTTGATGAATACCCCTCTAGAACCTTTACATCATTAAAGAAGTTGCAAAACTGGTATCTCTTCTTTCTAGAAACATTGTAAGAAGCTGGAGGAAGAAACATTCGATTTTTTTCCTTCACAGGAGCCAACTCTTCTCGTATTCCCATGTCAACCATGTCCAACCTTGCCTTAATTCCCTCCTTTGTTTTGCCAGGGTCATTTAGAAATATTTTGATAACACTGTCACATACATTTTTTTCCACATGCATCACATCAAGAAAATTTCAGATGTACAAACAATTCCAGTATGGTAATTCAAAAAAACGGATCTCTTTTTCCAACCAATTTTTGTAAGGTTTTTTGAAAATGGTTTACCAAAAATAGTGTTCACATATTTTACGTTCTCAAACATCTGATCACCTATAAGTGGAGATGGTGTTGTGCATTGTTCTGTGCATCTATTGAATGATGTCATCCAAGATCGGTACTTATGCCAATGAGGTAGAAATCTTTAATGTCCTAGAATCATAGATTTTGATGAATGTTTCAACTTAATTGATTCTGTATCTTCTTCGCACATGAGACACCCTTGAGTTCCATTAATGCTATATCCTGACAAATTTTTATAACCATGGAAATCATTTATTTTCCCATAAAACATCTCTCTCAATGTGAAGTATTCACTTTTAAAAGCATCATACAACATAACACATGAATCCCACAATAACTTAAAATCCTGGATCAAAGGAGCCAAATAAACATCAATATCGTTACCTGGTTGTTTTGGTCCTGATATAAGCATAGATAACATGATTAATTTCCACTTCATGCATAACCAGGGTGGAAGGATATAATTTACCAACATAACAAGCCATGTACTATGAGTACTGGTTTGAAAAACAAAAAGATTTACTCCATCTATAGATAATGCAAGATGAAGGTTTCTCGACTCTTTTCCAAATTCAGGATACTCATGATCAATTTTCTTCCATTGAGGATAGTCGGCCAGATAACGTAATTTCCCATCTTTATTTCTTTTATCTGCATGCCACGATATTTTTCTTGTAGTTTCTTTACTTCTATATAGATTCCTAAACCTTAGAATGATTGGAAAGTACCATACAACTTTCGTATAATTGGATTCATCTTTCTTGTATCGAGAAGCACCACACTTTGGGAATTATATAAGTGATTTGTTCTCTTTGTGAAACAATATACAATCTTTCGGGTAGGCATGTATTCTTTCAGAAATCATACCCATCGAGCGTAGCATTCGTTTAGCTTCATATGTCCAGCTTGGGAGCTCATTATCTTCAAGGATCATGTGATTCAAGAGAGCAAGTAGTTCCATAAAACTAACATCACTCCATTTGTTGCTTGATTTCAATTTATACAACTTCATTACAGCTGACAATGTTGTATACTTGGTGCAACCAACATACAATGGTGTCTTTGCACAACTCTTTAACTTCTCAAACAATTTTGGGAAATCACAGAGTTTATCTTCAATTGTCTTTTTCATTTCCTCAATATGATCTTCATCATCATTGACATTTGTAATCACATCCTCCATACAATCTTCTTTATTATCCATATTTGTATTCATATCTGATGATCCATAAAACACAGGTTTATCCCAGTGAGTAGCTACATTCTCTTTTTCCCCATGTTTATTACAACATTTATTACTCCAATCTATTCTGTGACATATCAAATGTTCTTCCAACTCCTATAGAGTAAGTAGACTAGAATAAGAACAATGTAAACACAAAAAAAGGATTCAAGAAGGATCCTTTGAATGATCCTTTTCAAACTTGCTGAACTCTTTTACTCTGTTCTCGTACTCTATTGTCAAACGATTAGCATCCATCCAATCTTTATTCATCTTCATCCTATTTGAATTTCAAATATTAGTATTTATGGTTCAATTACACAAAACAAGACTTCCAAATACAGTAGAATATAACCACTTCCTTATAAAAATCGAGATTAATGGAGTGTAACCATTTCCAATAAATATTTGGAAATCAACAGAACTAGGATAGACCCCCCATAAAAATCAAAATAGTTTCCAAGCACAAAGGGGTTCATGGGGATAATCACTTGTTTCATATATTGTAAAACTCACACGGCATCATACTCTATGGCTCATCCTCCTCTATCAGGTCAACCATTCTATGGTCAACTAGTCCATCATTTTATACCTCACCAAACTGAAATACATATGGATGAAAACCAGTAGCCAACTCTATATGTAAAGAAAGGATTCTCATAATATCTACAATATGGAATTCATCAAATATAATTACTTTGGATTCATTATTGTTTCCTCAAATAACCCCATTCCAAACACAAGAATAATCAAGAATGATACAACTACCACTCTTAGGTATCTTCCCTACATTCAATATCATTATGCCAAAATAACCATATATCCACACATACACATGTCACAAACACATAAAAAACCATATCCACATCAGAACCAAAGTACACATATGAATTTCAATCAGGTTACTCGACTCAAGTAGGGGTTTGTAAGAAATAATAAGAAAATATAATAAGTATATAGTCACACATAAATCTAAAACTGGTGTTAACAATCCAATAAACCCAAGGTATCATTCCATCTATCAGAATAATTTGAAGAATCCCATATGTGACAGTGGTCCCAGGTGGTGAAGGTTCCTGAGGAGGAAGGGGAGAACATGCACCTATCATGGTTCAAGGTTAGGTCATTGAGGTTGAAGGTCGTCTGACACTCCTACAAGGGTTCATTCCATAATTCAAAAACTGTGTTCTGGTACCCTAGGATGTTAACCCACTGCTGGTGGAAGTGAAACCATTCCTGATGATCATGCCAAGAAGAAATGGAAACCAAGATGGGGGGAGTGGTTCAAAATACCGCAAGCAAGATGAAAAAACATGGTACTTGAGAATAGGTTAGTGGATTTCATGTTGGCTAGACACCTATCCAACAGACTCCACAAGCAGTGATGGCCCCTGCAGTTGTTGCACCAGATGAAATTTTCACCTGAGAAGCTGATATCAATGAGGCCCTTCCCAGCCATGAACTAAACAAACTCCATGATGGCCTTACTCTGGAATGGGCTTCTACCTTTCTTTTCATTTGGGTTGGAAATGAAATTAAAGTCACCCCAACAAACTATGGGTGGTGCCCGGGATCGAAGGTATTTTTTTCACTCTAGAGATTCCCTTCGAAGAGGGTCATAGCTTCAAAAAATATAGTCATAAAGAAGGAGGTGTCACCATTGGAAACCTTGGTAGGGATGAATTTATTGCAATCTTGAACAGTCTCAACAATATATTTATTGTGCCAAAATACCCATTTGTGTCTATTAGAGGGGTTAGAGTGTTGAAATCCATGCAACTTAACATTCCAGGAGAATTCTATGATTATTATAGGTTTTTTTGTGTTATTTGACAACAACAACAACAATGAAATTATGCTTTTTGATTTATATGGTGAGTTTTTCCAATTTAGCATGGGCACTAAGACTAGGATCATTACATATAAAGATAATAATGATGGGTAGGACAGGGCTCTGGCATTGGATCTAGAGATAGTAGCCATATTGAAGTTGGAGGATGATCTCTCATTGAGGTCCCTTGATTTTGAACATGTTCATAATACCTTCTGGTTGGTAAGCCTCATATGAGTGGGATATGAGGATCCAAAGGGGAAGGGGAAGGATTGGTAATGAAACTTGGGGGCTGGTGAGGGAGTTCTCTCTAGATTCATAAGTATTTGGAGCTGGATGACTGGCTCAGAGCCAAGGGAGATAGAACAAACAATACTAGGAAGGGGCCTGGCCACTTCAGAGAAGCCTTCAGTAACCTCAAAGAGGGAGAAGGATAGAGATGGAGGTTGGGGTGGCAAAGCTATAAATCTTGGTGGTCTGGGAATCAGTCCATATAGGTGCACTGCCAGACAAAGTCACTTAGATAGAATGAAGGAAAGAGGGGGGAACAATTGTGAAAAACCATAAGGAAGGAAAATAATTTGGAATGGACAGGGCAAGGGATTGGTAGATTTAAATGGAATCAACGAGAGAGGAGGGGAGAGAAATCTCAAAGGATTGGGTGGGGTCTAAGGGGGAAACCATCACTAGAACACCTACTGACATCGGGGAATCCATCTGAGAGACATCCGAGAGGGGGAGACAACATATCCCTATTGATCAAGATCTTAGGGGGTTGGTGTCAGTCCCCTTGGTGTCACCTTATACAAACCTGAAGAGAATTCCTTTAGAGAAGATAGTGGGAGAAAACCCTACGGAAAATATGGTAGATGGTCTCCAGAGTCCAGCAAAAGGCATCCAACACCCAGAGAATGATCTTCCAAGGTAGAGTAAGAGAGGTTTCCAGCTCCAAAATGATTCAAAAATACAACACTAATAACAACAAAATAGTCAAGAAAAGATGAATAACTATCAGAATTTTCTCTCACTAATAGATATTTCATTTTTAATATAGAAATGTGAAATTAAACATATTATAATTCCTAATAGTTCAAACAATCATGAGGGGCCACAAACATAAAGGGTAAGTCAATGATGTGTAAATACTGATTCTCATATATAACGACCTCAACAATAAATTAACTCCTTGACAAAACGGTCTAAAACAAAATAACATGTGGATAGATTATTAAAAATTGTCACTACATTTTGCCCTATGTGTTTGTAGGGGGGAATTCATAAAATTGGTTCCTAACTAAAAGATACTCCTCTGAATAAAAATGATGAAACACAAAAAAAATTACTAACACAAAAAAACAAAAAATAGTGGTTACCCAATTTATTATAATTCCAATAAAATAGTAACAGTCTAATAAAGAATCTTATTCCAATATGTGATCATGATTAACATCATCAAAATGAAGAGCACGACTCAAAAAAAATATGTGAAAAAATGTTGTTTAGAAGGAAAGATTATTATGAAAGCACATTTCCAAAAATCCATATGTAACATAATAAGTCACTATCACTAAGATCAGAGATAACCCACTGTCTCAAAAAATAAAATCCATAATGAACCAATGTGGAAGAAAACAAAATTATAGTTTTATCATATGATACTTTCATAAACAAGGATAACATATGATAGCATTTTAATAGAGGTATAATATAAGGTAGCATAGGGTTCAATTAAAAAAACACTAAATTCATAGTTAACCCATCCAAATATAAGAAGTTATAGAATGGGAATAACCTATGAAACTGAGAAAGCATATCAAAATCATCTATTAATTTAAAAGTATTGAATCACTTACCACACACTTGGAAACTTCCAAAGGAGGAGGTGCATAGGAGAAGGTGCACGGGAGGAGTCGCCAACCGAAGAGAAATGGAGGAGTAGGGTTCATGGGGAGTAGGGTCGAGCGAAGAGGAGGAGAAGTAGGGTTTATCGGGAGGAGGATCTGCTGAATGGGTTCGAGGGGGAGGCTTATGAGAAGGGATAGTGGCAGAGGTCCAACAACATGATGATCGGGAGTAGCGGAGGTCTGGAAACGCGAAGCTCGAGGGGCAGTAGAGGGCAGTCGCAGGGTTTCAGTATCGCGAGAGCTCTAGGTAGTGATAAAATGAGGACACAGTGCGATCAATTTTATAAAATATAGGACTATGGTTTTATCAGCACTAAAATAGTGCAAATGAAGTTCCTCTTTATCAGCCCTAAAAAGATCTAATAAATCCTTTCTGTATGAGCACTAACATTTTAGTGCTGGTACATGCCTTCTTTATCAGCACTTTTCTAGTGCAGATAAATGGTATCTTTATCAGCACTTTTTTATCACTGATAAAGGATACCCTGTATTAACGCTAAAATTTTAGCGCTGATATATGGTTTCTTTATCTGCGGATTTTTCTTATCGCTGATATAAGGTGGCGCTTCCCTTGCCCATTTTCATAGTAGTGAGGGGTCACTTATGAAATTTATAAATAAAAGGATTCTGATGAATCTGTAAAATAAGATGAGAAAAAACAATATACTAGAAAATAAATAATATGAATTAAATGGTGTAAAAAGAAAAATAATATAGTTTTAAGGTTCTATAATCCTTGTACTGTAGTTTTACTGGGAAAATTAATTTTGAGGTAAATTTTAATTGATATTTTTATTTGGATTGTTGAAATATAGTTGGAAAATAAACAATCAGAATGAGTTATTTTCTAGGAAAAACCTCATCATCATGGTGTTTTATGAAAAAAAAGTAGTATTTCATTACATGGTGTAGAAGAAGATTACATTGTAGATAAAATTTATTATTATCAATCCTTTAGGATTTATCAAAATTTGAAAAATTTAATTGTTTCTTTGAAAAATAGCTTATCTAAAAAAAGTTTCATATCATTTAAATTTTAAAGAATATTTTTAATCATTCGAGATTAAATCTTATACCACTATATTTAACTAATTTTGATAATATAAAATATTAACATTTATTATTGTAAATTTAATAAATAAGTTTTAATAGAATCTATTTTGTTTTAATAACTTTTATTTTTCTTGGATAAAATAGTTACACCTTTATAATCCCACATCAAGTCACCATTATTAGTTTAGATATAATAATTTAGTGACATTATATTTTCATTACAGATTCCTAATTCTATTTAATTTTATGGTTTACTAACATAAAATTAAATCCATTTTTATTTCCTTCTAGTGGTAATATTAAGTACCATAGACATGACTATCTCAATTAAATGACATAAAAATGTTTCATTACAATACATTACCATGACCTATTATGTTTAGAATTTTTTGAATTAAAACAAAATTAACTAAATAAATCTTATGTTTTCAAAACTAGTGGAAATTTTTTGGAACAATATATGCAAATACTTGATCCCTAAAAATAATTCATTTGTATTATTAGGATCAAGATCCTCATGTCACATTGTTCTTATTTAGATCAATATCCTCATGTAGATATTTGATCCAATTATCATCCTTTCCAGCCTATCTAAATGATTTAGGATCTATTTGGGAAAAATAATTTTTTTGTAAAGTCTCACTCCTTTGAGTTTTACCTGAATATTTCTAATAACCAATGATATTTTAACCATTAATTTCAGCATTTCTTATATTTCTTGATGTTTATAAGAATATGGACATCGTTAAAATGATAACCCACTCATTAATACTTCTAAAAAATAACTTTATTTCTCCCATCACACATCTAATAAGCACTAATCATGTTTTACATTAATCCATATAAGAAAAATATCATTCATTAACATTTTATTTTTTCACCCTTAGAAATATCTTATTACCATGCACGTAATTTTCATAAATGTGAGGCATTCACCTTTAATAATGAATATCTTATGTGAATTTTTTATTTCTTGTACAAAATTAATATTTTATAAATCCAATATGATATATTTAATTTCTCTTAGATGAATCAAAGCTTCAATCCAATGTATATTAATTTCTCCTCCACCTCCACACTCATTTATTTATTTTCTAGTGAGATATATTCTCATTTTATTCATAATTCTTACTTTATTGTCGGCATATCCTTTTGGTCAAAAATGTTTTCAATGTAAAATCATTATCAATAAGAATTAATGTATTGTTTTATATTTTTATTTAATTTAATTATTTTTAGTGTTACTCATATAATAATTTTTGTCATATATAAAAGGATTATTCTTTTTTATTTGGGATGGTTTGTATGAAGATTCTCGTGATCATGAGTGATTAAACATCAAGCCTGTAACTGAGATAATTACAATAAGGAAATTCATCAATAATTCCTACAACCATCAAGAAAAGTTGAATTCCTAATAATTATGTAAATAAATTTCTCAAAACTTTATCCACTATTTGTAATTTAGTATCCTTATAATTTTTATCAAATACTTATTTCTATTTTCCCATAGATTATTTGGGAAGTAATATTTTTCTTTCACCTATCTGCAACAAGACACAAAAGAGATAAAATGATTCTTTCTACCAATATAACCATGTTTTCCACATTTCGTTCCATTATATTTTGAACTTCTAACACTGAATATTGATTTTATGTTATTATATTAAAAATATTTCTTCTTGATGAAATTATCTTCCCTTTTGACTTTCAACAACAGGAAAGGTTTTTTGGCTGAGAAAAAAGATTCAATATTCAGTGATGGAAGTTTGATATATAAAGAAAATGGAAATGTGGTAAAATTGGTAGTTAGAACTTTTTGATACAATGGGATGTGTAGGAAACATCCACACTTCAATATAACTCATGGTGAAACAGGTATGACTCCAAGAGCTTTATTTTAATTAAATTTTACATTAATTTTATAAAAAAACAACTGACATAATAAACATTGAGCATAAATATTCTCATTATTTTTATAATTTTGAAAAATGATCCATAAGTAATTTGGGATGTGTAGGATTCATACTCACATCTATTTAATGTAAGGTGTTACCTCTATTACTCAATGTGTCTGTTATCGGTTTAAAATCGAGAGTTTAGTTCAAAAAATGTCAACCAATGATAATAGGGAAAACATGCATGAATTTTTTTGATAATTTAATAAATACAATATTAAGTCATTTTTGACATGTAAGAATCAGTCTCATGTCAAATAGTATAAAATATGATCGATTTAGGTCAATGTGTATATTTCCAGTTTAAAATAGCATTTTAGTAAAAAAACAATGCACTCAAAACTATGAAAACACATTTGGGCTATATTGGTACTTCATAGTAATGATCATTAAGTCACTTGAGATGTGTATGAATCATATGTACCACAATCTGATGCTGGGTGTGACTCATATGACTCAAACTATGCCTTTTTATTTAAAATTGGAATTAATTTTATTAAAAAGCGAATATGTTTTATTCAAAACTAATAAAATTCATCTAGATTGTTTTGATACATTAGGAAAAAATGATCCATAATATATTTCAGATGTGTATGAATCATTCATACCTAAATCTGATGCACGGTGTGACCAGTGTGACCCAAAGTGTGTCTGTTTATTAAAAATGACATCAATTTTGATAAAAAGGACAATTGAACAACTCAAAACCAAGAAAACACATTCATATTGAATCAATAATTTAAAAAAATGATCCATAAATCATTTATGAACTGTAGAAATTATCCTCACCTCAATCTGAAACATGATGTTCTCGGTATGACCGAATGTGTCTATTGTCAGTTTAAAATCAGCATTTAGATCAAAAAATGTCAATCAATGGAAATTGATCAAACACACAATGATTTTTTTAAATAATTTAATAAATTTATTCATAAGTCATTTTTTATGTGTAGGAATTTGTATCACATAAAAATGATACATTATGTGAGTGTTATGAATAAAAGTTCATGTTTCCAGTTTAAAATTATATTTTAGTAAAAAGACAAGTGACGTTATGGAAGGTCTTATTAGAGATGTTCTTGGAGGAATTATATCTAAATACACTTAGTTCAGATAGAGAATCTTACTTCATGAAGTTTATTTAGGGGGGAATGTCTATAATGGACTATGTTGGATTTTTTATAGACTTAAAACACTATTATCAATCATTATCCTGAGATGAGATAGATATGGAGAGACGTTTTATAGATGGGTTTAAATGTAAGATAAAGTCCCCAGTTAAAATATTTTGGATAAATAAGTTTTTTGAGGTGGTTTATCAGGCTCTCATAGCCAGGGGAAATAAAGGAGGCTTCCAGTTTAGGACTTTCAGTTTCTACATAATGATGTGGAGGTATATATTCTAGGAGAAGGATGCGTCATTATAAAGGAGTTCGCCAGGATGATAAAAAGAGGGGTGGTAATGAGGAAGGGTAAGTTACACATGACCTTTCCCATGTGACATGTCACTATTGTGGTAAGTTAGGACACTTCTAAAGATAGTTCCACCATCCATGAGTAGAGTTCCAGTATTGTGGAAGGATGAGACATCTATATATGTTCAACAAGACCCAGTGATATATGGGTAGTGATGGTGCATCTAGGAATAATACAATTGTAGGAGGGGGATATTCTACACCATATTAGGTTGGTAGTTATTATTCTTCTAGTTATAATGGTAGAGGTAGTGGATGTAGAGATTTAGGGAAAGAGTGCTCATACCATCCAAGTGGTGTAGATCAGGGGAATCAGACTGCATCATAGGGAATAGGGGAAGGATAGTTCCATGCATTGTATCCTACAGTTTTGGATAGTGATCCTAGACCACTTATAGTGTGAGGTACTATTATTTTATATTCTATATTATCTAATTCCTTATTTGATACTGGTGCCTCTCATTAATTTATTTCTACAGAACATGTAAATTGTTTGATCATGGTAGAGGGGTTTGTGAGTGGGTTGTTAATGACAGACACACCTATGGGAGTACGGTATATATACATTAGCTTGTATAAGTGATGATATGTTGAGGTTGTGGATTATCAGCTTATGTGGGTTCTATATATTATTAACTTATCATTACTTATTCTAATTATGGGTATGGAAGTGTTAGTATCATACCAAGCCCACATATATTGTTACCAAAAGAGAGTAAATTTTACATCTCTAATGGATGACAAGTATATTCATTATGGGGAGAATGATATCTAGTAAGGCTTATGAGAGTTAATAACTCATAAATTAAGGGATTTCAAAACCTAGGTTTCCAATCTATTCTTGGATGATGGTGGTGTAAACAAGGATGTATTTCCACCTATAGTGGATATATTTTAGGATGATTTTTCTGTAGATCTATCCGGGCTTCCACGTGATAGATATGTGGAATTTACTATTGATATTTTTTTAGGGTCTAGACCAATTTCTATTAAACCATAAATAATGGCATCGATAGAGCTTCTAGAGATCAAGACTCGCCTAGAGGAGTTAGTGGGTGAAGGGTTTATCCGAATGAGGATATCACCTTTTTGTTCTCTAGTATTGTTTTACAAATAAAGATGAAGGGTCTCTATGCATATGTGTTGATTACATAAATTTGCACCATGTTATAGGGGAAAACCAGTATCCTCTTCCACATATCGATGATATTTTTTACCAGTTGAGAGGGTATTGTGTCTTATCAAAGATATACTTGATGTCAGGGTATCATCAGCTGAGAGATTGACCTCTTGAATAACGGAGGACTACTTTTAAAAATAGTTATGACCATTTAGAGTTTGTCATATTTCTGTTTGGGTTGATGAAAACCCCAGAATTATTTATGGACATGAGGAACGTAATATTCAATCCATTCCAAGATTAGGTTTTTGTAGTGTATGTTGATGATATATTGATATACCCCAAGACACATTATGATCATTCCCAATATCTTGACACCATTCTGAGTACATTGAGATATCATCAGCTATATGGAAAGCTATCTAAGTGTTAGTTTCAGATTGATCATATACGGTTCTTAGGTCACATAATCTCATAGGATACTATTTCTATTGACCTTGAGAAGGTTCATGTATTAGTTTTTTGGCAGCATCCCAAGAACATTTTCGATATTCATAATTTTCTGGCGTTGGATGAATATTACCGTAGGTTCATCCATGAATTTTTCTAATTGGATACACCACTATCACTCTTGATCAAGAATGGAATAAATTTTTGAATGTTTGTCATCATGAAAGAATTCATTTCATGAGTTGAATAAACATTTTACATTGTCAATGATCATGATCCTACCTCAGATAAGTGAGGAGTATATGGTGTATTATGACACTTATTGGATAGCTCATGGAGTCATGCTAATGTAAGGAGATCGAGTAATGGAATATGGGTCTCAACAGTTAGGACCAAAAGAATGGAATTAACCTACATGTGATGACAAGTTAGTTGCAGTTTTTTATGCTTTAATGTGTTTGTGATATTACCTATTGTTGAATAGTTTAATTTTTATAATGATTAGAAGAGCGTAAAGAAAATCTTTCCGTAATGACATTTTAATCTCCGATAGTGTATATGGGTTTAGTATATGTAGTTACTCAACTTTGAGATAGCATATACACCTAGGAAGGGAAATAGTGTGGTTGATTCTTTAATTATGAAAACTCATACTCATGTTTAGGAGTTTAGTGCTGATGGAAGATGATGACTTTGCAGGTAGAGATTCATGTTGTGGTTAAGGAGAGTTAGGAGAAGAAGAAAATTGTATTAGTTTTATTTGAGTATACAATTTTGATATGGATTAGGGACAAATAATACAAGGATCTAGTGTGTTTAGCCTTCAGTGAAATCCTTGAAGGTGGGGAGTCACCTTTTGATTGGAGCATATATGAGGACGAGGTCATCGATGCTAAGAATCGGGTTTTAATTCCTAAGAGAATGTGTGAGGAGATAATGTGTGAGTTTTGTTAATCAAAGTGGGAAGTACATCTAGGTGTGGCCAAAATATATCATGACCTAATCAAAAATTTTGGTGGTTGGGCATGAAAAAGGATATAGTAGAGTTCGTGACATGATGTTACACCTGTCAGCAGGTGAAGACGGAGAATCAATGACCTGGTGGATTAATAAAGTTGTTTTCCATTCCAAAATAAAGTGGTATGACGTTAACATGTCTTTTTTGGTTGGTATCCCAAGGAATCATCATAGGAATGATTTTATCTTTGTGATTTTAGACCGTTTAACAAAGGTATCATATTTATTTCCAATATAGGAGACATTATCAGTGGAGTAGTTAGAATATTTTTAAGTTAGGGAGATAGTCCCTCTACATGGGGTGTCATGGGTTATTACATTAGATCATGACTCATGTTTTACATCATGGTTATATAAGGAAATATAGAAGTCAGTTGGTACATAGGTTTTTTTACTATAAATTTTTACCTAAAATTGATGGGTCGTCAGAGCATACTATTTTGGTGCTTGAGGATATATTGTGAGTGTGTGTTCTAGAATTTAGGGGTACTTGGTAGTAGCACCAAGATTTAGTATAATTTTCTAATAACAATATTTTTTTGTAAAATATACATATGGACCTATTTAAGGATCTTTATGGAAGTCCATGAAAATCACCTCTATGCTGGATTGAGGTGGGTGAGTTAGAGTTGTTGGGACCAAGTCTCGTGTAGGAGACATCATAGCATGTAAAATTTATCTAGAAGTATATGTAAATGTCTCAAATTAGATATAAGTTATATGGTTATATTTTTTGATGACCCCTAGAGTTTAAAGAGGGTGACTGTGTATTCTTCTAGGTGTCGCCTAGGTTTGGTCCTCACAGGATATAAAGACAGGGAAAGCGAGTGCCTAGATTTGTTGGACCATTTGAGGTTTTGGAGAGAATCAGCCCAATAATTTACTTATTGGATATTCTATAGTGATTAAATACATATAATTATGGTTTCTTTAAGTCATAAATTCAATTATTTCACCCCAACCCCTCTCATGTTATCGATGTGGATGATGTTGATCTTGCGATGGATGCATCCTTTGAAGAGAATCTAGTATAGTATTTTGATCGCAATAAGATATTATAGTGAGGAAAGATCCTTCTGATAATTAATTTAATGTGGAAACATGGGCGTGTGCATGAGGAAGCTTGGGAGATAGAAATATAAATTAGGTCCCAATGGATGGATAGTTTTGCCTTATAATCTTAGATATGCTTGGGAGTACAACTCGATGATGGGATATTATAAAGTGAGGATTTTATAAAACCTATTCATTTTCTAAAGATGTATTGGGATCATTTACATGTACTATTTTTCCTATTTTTGAGTAATTTTCATTGGGTTTTAACTTGGGGTGTTTTTGGGTGATAGTTTGAAAAAAAATAAAAGAATGTGGGCAGTTCAAAGTTAGCACCCAACTTTCCCAAACCCTTCATCATGGCCTAAAAATCTGTGCAACTCAAGATAGAGAGGTTTTTCATGGATCGTGCATGGTTTTTTAAACTATTCACCGTAAAAGGAGAAACCATGAACCCCCTAGAAGAGGTGCATGATTAAGATGCATGGTTAGGGGAAACTGTGTGCCTTGAGTAGAAAACTATGAGTAGGAGGTTTTAATCCCTTAAATTTTATTAAATAAATTCCTCAACCCCCATATTATACTTCCAAACACCATATTCCATCCCATAAACAATATATCTCAATTATAGAGCCTCATCGAGGGATTAAAATACATCCTGACCTCCCTTATTAGTGATTCAAATCATGGATTGAAGATCTTCACCCTTCCTGATAAGAGGATCTTATCACATGTTGGTTTTTTTATTTCATATTCTTCTACCAACAATTGTAGGGGTTTTTTCCCTATTTTGGTTATATTTAGATCTATTTTTGTGGATCTAGATCTTGGAAATTGGATATATATATATATATATATATATAAGGGATATTCATTTTTTTTATCTTGATTTAGGTTTTTATATCTGAATCTCATTCTATGCCGTTATTATGTAGAAATTGGGGATTCTTCCATTGGAGAGTGTTCTTAGGAAATTGAGGTATGTGGTATATAATTAAAATCCCAATGTGTAGACTGAAATTATGTTTATGTAATTGTATAAGTGCTATTATATGTTTATAAATTGAGTTCTTGATTGAATTAATTGATTTTCTGAATTAATTTTATAAGGTAGATATGAAATTATTGATATATGATATTATAAATTTGAAATAATTAATAATTTAATTAATGAATAAATACTGAGTTTTTGAATTGGATAGTTAATTGTGAAATTATTTATGGTATATTGAATTTGTGGATATTGATTAATTAATTTGTGAATTAATTAATGGGATTGATGTGCTTAATAAATTGGGGAATTAATTAAGGGGATTATGTGATGAACTTATTATTTTATTAATAATGACATTGTGATAGTTGACTAATTTATGAATTTTTTGTGAAATTTATATGGATAGTTAACTGTATAATTGATTATGTGTTGATAAAAGGTAACATGGTCATTCATTCATGTATTATGAATTATTAATAGTAATATGGCCATTCAATTATGAAATTATGAATGATAACATGGTTATTAAATTGTGTAATGGTGAATGGTAACATGAGAATTCAATTATAATTTATGAATGGTAATAATGAAGTTTAGACGTATGATGTTATTAAGGTTTCATTGGGAACCCTAGTGTGTTATATAGTTAAAGAAAGAATATTTTAATAATGTAAATTGTTTAACTTATTTCTTGTGATTTATTCTATATACAACTTCATACACATTATAGACTAGATATTGTTTTAGACAGTATTGGTGGCGGAATACTCAGTTGTACTCACACCATACTCAGGCCACATGATTAGTACCTAAATAGATTTCATGGATGCAAGATAGGATAAGGTAAAAGACCCTATATTAGATAGATGAGTTGGGATAGAGCATAGATGAGGGAACCAGATGTGGTTCATCTCCCAATTGGGAATTCTCAGTGTATTTACTTTGGAGTTTCATTTTAACACATGGTGCATACATCAGTATAGAATATTTACTGTTTAGTTTTGATATTACATTTCTAGTGTTTTTCATCATGTTATAATAATTTATTTAGGCAATATTATATCATTACTTGGTTAATGTTTATTTATTTATGCTGGCGTATTACTCTGGTAATGAGGGTAGAGCCTCCCCAATATGGATATTAGATTTTCGCTTCTAGTTGGTAGCCTCTAGAATATGAGGAGGCACGCTTGAGGTCATGTGATTGACTGGCTGAGGGCACTGGTGTGAGTAACCCAAGTTGGGATGTTACATATTTCCCTCTTCATCTTCTAAAATATATGAATAGGTTCAAAATTTGTTAATATAGAATTTTTTTATTCTTAGAAATACCCTTCATATTATTCATGATAATTTTTTATCTCATTATCTTCTTTAATTAACTCTAATGAAAAAATATCGGTAAAATGTTACTCAACAACTAAAATCATTCTTTTAAAAACCAGCAAGAATCATTTCAAATTTAGATGAAAGATATTTTTTGAACACCTAAGAAGAAAAAAATCATCCTAATAAATTTATATATATATAATCTAGTGTTTCCCCATTAACAACATCTAATTTTATTAGTAGTAATATTTTTTATAAAATATATATTGAAACTGAAAATATATAATTATAATAATCACAATTTTTAAAAACTCACATGAAATATCTTGTTTAAAATTTTATATGTGACGTTTTAGTCTATTAATATCATATTTATCATCAAAGTGTCTTATTTTTTCATAAAACAAAAATTCTGGAAAGCTTTGTATGTATGTCGCTAAAATTTTCTTACATGGTTCTATGTTTAGAATTCCCATATGGTGTAGAAACTGGGTATATTAAATATATCAATATGGGAACTTTGTTTACATAGAACATCAGGTACGTGGAGGTATTTTCATATGCAAGCCATCATGTAGCTGAATATTTTCTTATGTTGTGTTAACTCGTACATGATTCTAGAAAAATTGTAGCCTTTAATCCAATAGCTTCAACACCCCTTTTTCTATATACAAAGAAAAATTTACTTTGTTAAATATTATTAAAATACCACCAAGAATATTTAGGATAGTTATAAACCATCTGAAAATAATTCAACAAAAAGAACATAAATTCACTAAAATTTCTCAAAGACAATTCCAAGGCATGGTTGATAATTATTACAACTTTATAGAACTTTTACAAATCCACAGTTTTCTTCAATACCCCCCTTTGGATTTATTAGAAACCAAATGGTCAAATATTTCACAAAACAAATCAATATAATTATATCTAAATAATCATCAAAATTATCCTATATATGATATTTTTATCTCAAAATTACATCATAGGATGATGTTGCGTTTTAGAGAGAATTCTATCCCTCAGTGATATGCACGTTTTGGATAACTAATTTAAATGAGCTCCCCTCAATTCATTCATTAAATATCACTAACCCAAACATTCCCATTCAATATTATTCATATATTTAGATTTTAAAGGAGTTCTCAAACCTCCTATAATCAGTAAATATCATTCCGATTTGACATGGAGTTGTGACACTATTTCTCCCCCTTTTTCAACACAATTCAAATCCAATATGGTGGAAGGTTCTAAAATTACTCAAGTTTTGGATAAATGCTGAACATGTTGTTTTATCCTAAACTCTATAAAAAATTAATTTTACATATATTTAGTGAGGATATCATAAATATCTTCATTTTTAACAATGTATTCAATTCATATCTCAATTTTATCAAAATTCTATTTGATAAATTGACATTGAATGTTAATGTTTTTATATTGATAATTCCATATCATATTCTTAGAGTGATCGATAACACTCTGATTATAAAAAATAATCCTTAATTTTTTTCAATATCATTTTGAAATCATTAAGATATTTATAAATCCATAAAACATGTGTAGCTACATGAGTATCTTCCACATATTCATATTCAACAACACTCAATGTTACCATGTTTTTTTCCTTATTGTACCAGTGCACACAACTATCTTCAAGAAAGAAAACAGCACCTAAAGTGGATCTATTATTAGTATATTCACCAACCTAGTCAACATCAATCAAACTGAGAAATCCTAGATCATGACAACATCTTTAAATAAATCAATAGTGTACTATACTTTCCACATACCTTAAAATGTCTTTTACTGCAAGCATGTGTGATTCTCTTAGTTCACTTTGATATTACATGCATATGGTCATTACATATGAAATACCAAGGTAATAATCTATAAAATATAATAAGATTCCAACACACTATAGGACTCATTATAATAAACCTTGATCCCTTGACCATATTTTCTCAATTTTGTACTAACTAAAATAGTAGAGGAAACCTACTTGACCACATTCATTCCAAACTTCTTAAAGCATTATCTTATATAGTTTTCTTAGGGAAAAATCATATAACACTTTTCTTCTCAATCTATGATTCTAGAAAATGATTAATCTCTATAATAATACATATCTCAAAATGGTCTTGTATCTGTAAAGATAATTTATTTCACAAGTAATTTTTGTCATTGGAAAAAATTACGCCATCCACATAGACAATTTTCGTCAAGGTTCCTATGAAAATATATTATTATAAAAATTTAGTCAACATTTTCTTTAACAAATACCATTTGTCTCAATAAAAAATCAAGTTTAGAGTACCATAATATAAGAGCCTATTTTAAGACTTACAGTGATTTATTGACTCTACATACCATACTGGCATCATGATCAAGAATGAATCCACCATGTTTCTCAATATGTACTTCTTCCTCAATATCCTGATTTGAAAAATGAATGCTTCATATCCATTTGATAAAAAATGTAGTGTTTATGTGCAGACACTTCCAAAAAATTATTATTGTTTCAATAATGTAAATTGGAGAAAATTAGTCTTAATGATTGATTCCTTATATCTTTGAGTATTATTTTCAGCCCTACTTTTATTTTTTTCATTGTGGCTTTACCTTTTTATTCATTTTATTTATAAAAATCCATTCTCAAATTAGATTTTTACATTTTGCGATAGGAAAAATATCATATGTGGATTTATTATCAATTTTATTATTCTCTTAGTTCATATATTGAACTTGCTATTCATATTCAATAGCTTCAGCTAATATTTATGGTTAAACATGTGATATAAAGGCTACTTGATTATAAACTATTAGCCTTATTATTGTATGAACTGGTCAATTATGATTTACATTTATATTTTCATTTTATACATGTTTTATTAGTATATAAAATCAACTTCTAACACCACTAGTATCCTCCTCATTATCACTAGTATTTTTGATGTCAATAGAGTAACATTTGAATGCGATTTAAGACACTTTCTCTTCCATAATTTCAAAAATACACTAATTTACTTGTACAAAAATGTTAAAAAAATTCTTATATTGATTGCCAAGTTTTTCAGGATTTTTAACAATTTTTACATAATATATTTCAACTATTTTGTGACACCTTTTCCCCAATATATATATTCATTTCCACTTTATAGATATCCCATAAAGACACCCTCATCATCTTTTTCTTCAAACGTTCCTAGCCCATAATGTTGGATTTTTTTTGTAACATGGACTACTAAAAACATTAATGTAACTCACTATATGTTTCTTATAGCACTACATTTCATAAGGTGTATCATGCGTATCAAGTCCCAAAAGGTAAATATTCTGAATGTGTAAAAATATAAACATAACTTCTCTCAAAAAATAATTTAATTTTTTTTCATTAATTATCGTTCTATATATTTAAACTTTGTATATACTCATTCATTCTACAACCATATATATTTTTAGGTGTATATGGTGTGCTATATTGATTATTGTTTCTATTTTTGGTAGGTTAATCATTAATTGATGTACATGTATATTCCCTACCATTGCTTATTTTCTGTGTATTGACTCAAAAATACAATTAATATACAACATATCTTAGATACATTTGAATAATTCAATTTTCTCATACTTATTCTTGATGAAAAGAACATTTTTTATCTGAGTGTAATAATATTTGAATGTGATTAAGTAAATACCACCTCATTAATACTTTTTCCGCATTTGACCCCATGTATCTATATTAATTAATTCCAATAGTCTTATAGTTGTAATACAAACTTCCTTGTGATATTTCAATCACAATTTTCCCATTTGACATGTTCCAAAAATACTCTCATCATTTTTTTGGCTTTGGAAGATCTCTCACAACCAAATTCTTTATATTCTTACCTAACCTTATTTGGCCATGGCTACAAAGCCTGCAGCACCATATAATATTCTCATATATTGCACCTATTTTACATGTATTGGTTAGATCATCAATAAAAAGAAAAATTACACTTGTTCTATTGACCTGAGTGATTTTTATTCCATCTTTCATGATTTTGATAACACAAGTATCTTTATCAAAAAACACCTCATTACCATCATCAAAAAGTTGTCCATTAATAAAAAAAAGTTACGATTTATCAATTCTAAATAAATAATATAATTAGTTTTTAAAGTCTAATTTTTAATTTGAGAAAAGATAATACATTTTATTCTCATGGTACAATCATTTCCAAATGTCATAGAAGCTCGTTCATGTTTCTTGTCATTCATAAGAGTCCAAAATGAATTTTAATGTTGGAGGAATAACCATTATCTAGTAACCATGAATTTTTTCCTATTTACTTTAAGAGAAACTTCTGCTAAGAAAGATTTCTTATATTTATACACTTATGTAATCATCTCATTTTAAATAATATGTATATGGCATAGAAAAATAGTCATTGATTTTTAATCTCTATGAACTTCTTGTTTACATCATCCATAAAAATATTCAGGTTATTAAAAAAATTTCTGTGTTTCTATATTGGGAATATTCATCATCTCTACATAATTTCTTCCTAAATTTTCTTTCTTCTCATCATGATTTATTACCTAGACTTCCTGGATCATCCTAGTAAATAAAATGTTAAACCAACATGTGTAAAATCTATCCCTAAAAACTCCAAAACACCAAATATACCATTGAATCCTAAATCTCTTTGGTTTATAAAAATTAAACTTGTAGCACTATAAATAGTTTTATCATTGATGTACACTATTCATATAAATTTACTTATGTTTGGAAGAATAAGAGATTCTAAGTTTCATAATTTATTTAATTTAAATGGGAGAGTGTTTCTACTTATTTTTATTGGATCACACCTGAATATATTTAGAGTTATAACCTAAAATTTTAAAAAGGATAGAAATAAAAAAATATTTATATGGTACTAATTTGACTTGATCTTTTCTAAAATTTCTCTCAAATGATTTAAAGGGTTTATCCTTGGCTTAAATAATGTTTTTGAAGTTCTAATTTAACATATACATTTCAATCATAGATTTAAGACACTTATATTGTATCTTAAAATGTTGTTCTTATTTCAAAGATATTTTTTATTTAAGACCCTTTAAGAACTTCTCTTTTTCAGAAGATTTCAACCTTAATTGTTAGATATCATCAATAAGAGCTCCTTATTTATTTTAAAACTCTTTATTTTTGTTCAATCAACTTATAACTTTCTTTCCTATAAATTCCCTTTTTTATTAACAATAATTTTTTCTCTAAATAATCATCTGTCAATATGTTTTGAAAATCAATTTGTTCTGAACCATCTTCTTCAATACTTGATGTGTCAAAAAAATTCAACATGAGCAATGAACTTGGTGAATTTATAATTATGATCAATTTCATAATCACTATTTTATGTTTTAATATCTTTTTATTTATTTCTATTTGGGTTTCAACTCTTTACTCATAGAAACCTATTTTTTATTTTTCTAAATTTGGATTAAAATCTTGAACTTTTATTCGACTTCTTTTTGTATGCATTCTCTTCTTATTCATATGTATATTACGTTTTCATTATTTATATGGTTTTTAATAGTAATGTTCCATATTAAGTTACATTTATAGTATTAATGATGATACTTTCATTTCCAATTACTCTTTACCATATTGAATATATTTGAGATAAGTGGAATGATTCTTTGAAATTATCAGATGTCTTCTTTATTTTTTTGATTCACTTAAATATATATTATCAACATGTTATATAATTTTCAAAATTTTTATGGCATCAAATTACATTTCATATTTTACTATTACATAAAGACAATAATTTTTCTCATTTCATAAGCTATGATAATATTACACTACTCATACAAGGAATGATTATAACTACCTTATAAAGATAAGATCTTTCGATCAAATATGTTAGGAAACTTTCCCATGATCTTCATAATAATTGTGGAGTCATTAATTTTTTTACAAAATCATTATATATTACTAAAATCATCATTCGCCTAATTGTAATAATAATTAATGATTTCTTCCTCACTAATATTTGTGTATTCAAACATTCTTCTCCATATTTTTAATTTAACCTCTTTGTCTTTCATATTTCCGTCATAGCTACCTTCGTGGTTATTATATATTTATCTCGTTATTTGAACTCACATAAATTTTATGTATATCTTTTTTTAAAAGAATTAATAATATCATTTTTTCCTTTTCCATCATTCTAAAAATTTAGTTTTTCTTCGAAGTTCATTGGAGAATTCCCTTAAATAGATGGAAAATCAAATACAGCAACATCTTATAATTCAAAGATAAGGGATAAAATATTTGGAAACTTGTTATTCTTAAAAAGATGATTAATTTTCTATAAAAAGTGGGAACACCACTAATATTCATAGAGTTCATATTATATATTATAATAACTTGACTGAAATAAATAAAGGGAGTAGGATCTGATACCAGTTGGTGTGCCAAGAATTATTTTACTTTAATAAGAAGGGTGGATGAAACAATAGAGATCATTTTTATAATTTCACCATTTTCAAAATAACCCTTGAATTATATTAATATTTTATTCAGATAAGTAAAGAGTCTCAGCCTCACACATGTATTCATCAAATAATTAAAGTAATGAACATAAGGATTTTTATATGGTTTGACCCCTTCCTAGGTAACATACTTTTTAACATGATTGGTTTCACCCCAAGCCATAAATTCTTCACTATAATCCCATATTATTATATGTTTATGGTGATGAAATATAATGACACTATTCTAATCTAGAGTCACAAATAAAAACAAAACTGCACACTATCTTTATAAATATTATGTATCCATGATGTGATAGGTATTATTGAAGGTTGAATTTCTTCGTCAATAATAGAAATTGGTATCCCTCTTCATGCCTTTAAAAATATTCAAGAAATAATTCTCACATCATGAAGATTTGATATAGAACGACTTCTTATTCTTCTCTTTGAAACTCAAAACTGAGAAATTCAGAAAAAATAGATATTTGGGTGAATATTTCCACTTTTCTAGGTTCTCATGCCTTTCTAATTTTTTACTCAGTTTGTGCACCAATTGAACATTAGTAGTAATAAGCTTATTTTCCCTCACATTCAAAATAAATCAACCTCAATTATCCTAAAACAACATTATTTAAGAGTAATATTTCTCATAATAATCAATATCCTCTTATAGATAATAAGTAATACCTTTTTTTTCTCTTATAAAAGGAACTATCATAAAACAAACACTAAAGGAAAATTCATTATATTGCACTTTTATCTCAAAATATATTTATCAAAGAATTTCCATGTACATTTATTTATATTATCCTATTTTATTCATCTTATAAAACATATAAATTCAATAAATATTAAAAAAAATATCAAATTTTTTAATTTACAATAATATCTTTATTCTGCCTCATTTTGAAACAATTTCTAGCTGAATGTATTCTTTAACCCGCTCTACTAATAACATGATAGATGAAATTAACTCAACAACTTAATGAATTCATTTAAAAATATTTATGAATCACTAAATATCTAAATGAAGGTGATTATTTTGAACTAAAAAGCATCAAAGAATCAACATAATTAATTTATAGATTTAACATCTAGAGTTTCCTCGTTAACTGCCTTTAATTCAAGTAGCACTACAAATTTTTAGAAAAACCAGCTCGAAAGATAAAATGGATAAGTATAATAATCAAAAATAAAATAAAATATCATATAAATAATATTATATCACTTTTAATATATAATTTTTTATTAAATTAATATTAGATTCAATATCACTAGGTTTTATTTCTTCAGAAAACACAAATTTTAAAAATCTCATCACAACAACCCCGAATTTTCATACTTAAATATAAAACTATTTTTAGATGAATATTCCATAAATTTTACAAATACATTCCCAAAAATCATAATGGTTTAGTTTATTTGGATACTAGATAGAAAATATTATTATTTTATGAAGGATCAACAACAAAGATCTTCTCATTTAACACTATTCTTAGGCACACTCTACCCCATATATTTCTTCAAAAATTGGGGAGAGGAAACACAATAAAGGGTGAGATCAAATGATCAGTAAGGGTAGACATGAGAGATATCAATAGAAGATAATATGAAATTATAAGATAATTATATTTGAATGAAGTCATGGCCATTACATATAATTTTCATACAAAATATATCATAGATCATAAACATGAGTAATGGAATATATATTTATAATTTGAAATGACATGAATCATAAGAGAGAGAAATCATCGTAAATAAATCATGAACCATAATTTCATTTCATAAAAGTGTGGAACCATGATAGTTATAGAAAACAATTAATATTTAAACATTAACTAGTAAGTTCATAAAATCATAATGGATTAAGCATCAACAATTATTTCCCATAGTGGAACAATCACATTAACTTATTTCCCATATCGTATAAATCACATAAACATGTTTTCCATAATTATATCATGATATATAATACCTTATCCAGTGAATTAGAAGGATAAATAATACCAAGCCTACCCATAAAAAAACAAAAAAAAACATATATGATCCAAAACATTATAAAACATTCATCATATCATAACTTATGAAAATTGGATGATTTCATAAACATTTTATTGTTTTATTAAAGAATAACCCAAGAAAATGAATTGGATTTCATAAACATATTTTCATCATAATCATAAAATATTTAAACAAATAATAAAGATGGTATAATTGGATTATATCAATAATAAAACATAATTGATATCTAAGGACGTTATCATAGATGAAAATCCCTTCAAAATATTCACTGCAATATTTCCAGAAGAAAATACCATTTTCACTTTGATATCAATTATTTAAAATAAATTTTTTCCCAAATATTAAATAAAATATTTTATATAAAAATAAAATTTTAAATTTTTAAATTAATCATCAATTAACTGAGTGTCCATGATGGATGGAAATTCCATTCTTTCCATATAAGTTAAAATAAATCAGTTCCTTCACACTTTTGTAAAAAGTCAAAAAGTTCCTCTATTAGAAAATAAAAAGAAGATTACATTTAAAATAATTTTTAAAAAATAAATAATGGTTAAAAATGAATTTAAAAATAAATAATATGGTATTAAAAACATTATTGAATTATTTGTATAAAACATGGATATGGAAAAATATATATTTTAGGTCGAAGAGAGATATAAATTCAAATTTACATAAAAACGTAATTTTTGGTATCATTAGTTATTAAATGGAGGGAAATGGAAGTAAAAAGTGTTTTATATAAAAATAATAGTATTAGATTAAATTTCACATCATTATTGTGTGTTAGATTAAAAAATCACATCATTATAATCATAATAAAAAGTAATTCCTAAAAATTATGAGATTGTAACATAAATTCCTTAAAACAATGACAACTTCCAAGCCATAGAAACCGTAAAATAAAAAACATAAATGGATATTTAAATAAATATAATTTTAATAATAATAATTATAAAATAAATTCACAATTATTATAAAAAAACATTAAAGAAATAAGTGGTGAATGTGGCATGATTCTCAAATAAATAAAAGTGAGTCGAAGATCCCTTACCACAAGTATGAATTCCTTCATATGTTTTTGAAAATCCTATTTAATAAATGTATGTTTATTATAAATATATTATAGAAACATAATAATATAGATCATACAATATATGATATATATATATAACCTTTTATCTTAATTTTATAAATAGTTCTTTATTAAAATCATTATTCTGGGTGATAACTTCTTTGTTTTTCATGTATGTTTTAGTTCAGTAGTCTTAATCCTTGTATTTTGATCACAATACCATAATATATAAAATTTTAATCATGATATAAATATAATATATTTTTATTATCTAATATATATATTTTTCTCTATAAAATTATATGTGGAAAGATGAATTACACTATTCATAGAGATAGTATTCCATACATAAGTATGAATGTTGTCTTCATTTTTTAATGGATGGAAAAATGGAAGGTAAGTAATAATTCACCTATATAAAATAAATTTTATTTTATATATATCATATATATTCATTAAATATATCATTAGTACCATCCATGTTAATATAAAATAAAAAATGTATCACAAAACTTCGTGGTGGTGGTAGTCCACAAGTGCGCCTGAGCAACGTTATCATTTTTCTATGTATTAGTAGGTAAGAAGGTAGATGTTTTATTATAATTAAATATTTATAATTGTTTAATTAATATTATATATATATATACAGTAAATACATTATTATATCAAGCTGTGGGAGGCAGTGATGGAAAAAGAATTACTTCGGTTCATAAGGCGGTAGTCCACCATACACATGATCGATGGTTTTTCCCATTTAATGGAAGAGGAGAAGGATATAAGTTATAACATTATAATAATTAAATATAAGTGTATAAAATATATTTTTGTTATTATTTTACCATATTTCAAGAATATTTTAAGGTATTAGTAGCATAAATAAGATAAAAATGCTCGGTTAATAATGATACCTATTTTCAGACAACCTCTTTATGATTATACATAAATACTTACTAGGATTGTTTTATGATCATAAAATTGAATATATTTTGTAGTGAGGTATTTAATAAAGGTATTTGAGTGGGTATTAAGAGAACTAAAATTCTATTTAAGTGTGTAGAGGAGAAGAAGGTTGGTGCCCTTTTATAATTGAGGTGAGTGGTGCACTTGCAAATTTTCAAAGATTAAAAATAATTTAAATTCACTTTATTTGAAGAAAGTATATAATATAGATACTATTAGGACTTTATGTGGTTAGGGTGTAAATATAACCAACCAATTGGGTTTAATAAATATTTTTAGTGCATTTTAACCATTATATTTTTATTTTAACCCCAGGTAAAACTGCTTAACCTTAATCATGGTAATTGATTTTTTTCTATTTTTACTCTCTATTAAGAATAAAAATTAAGATAAAATTATTAAATAATATTAATTATTATGATTACGAATACCTAATAAATTTTATATAATTAAATTCACATAATTTGTAGAATTTAATTTAAAATTATACCCATAAAAACATCTGATAGCAGTTTTCCAAATAAAATGTTTTCATAAGTATAAAACATTTTAATGTAAAAATTAAAAACAAAATTGATTCCAATGATCTAAATATGATATATATTAATATAATTGAACTAATTTTACTTTTAAATAATTTTGAAACAAAATTTTACTTTTCAAATTCTTAAAATGAAAAGAAAAGATTAATAAAAATCAGTATTTTCACTATACATTAAAAAATTAATATTTTTATAAAATTTTCAAAAATTAAAAGTAAGTTAATTTTGAAATTTTTATTTAGAATATAAATATTATTTTTTAAAATAATTTTTATAAAATTTTAAAAAATTAGTTTTCAAATAAGTGCCCAAAAACATGATAAAACCGCTTTTTTGAAAAGAAAATAATTTTTTGGGCATAAAATTAGATTTATTATAATCCCCTTCATAGAAAAATTATTAAATGTATTATAAAATATTTTATTTAATATATAATGTATAAATTTGATTAAAATCATTCAAAAATATTAACTAATTTAATTCATTAAGAAAAAACACATTTTACATATAAATATATCTTTTTAGAAAAATATTACTCTTACTTTCAAATGATTTTTAATTTCATTTATAATCAATTTATAACTGATGAATTTATTTTTTACATTTTAAAACCATAATTTTCTCATATTTTAGTTAATCCTATTCATATGTGCCATTCTAATTTCTTAGTGATAACCACCACATTAAATGATAATATTTCAATAGTATATTACGGTTTATTTAAACTTGTTGTGGCATGTAACACATGATATAAATGAAATTAAATTTATTTTAAAAAATATATCCTAAAATCTTATGGTGTTACATTGTACCCCCTTAAAATAATTTTTATATCAAAATTCATACAGTCTGATACAAAAAAATGAGGATACTTCTGCTTCATCATATCATTAGGTTCTCATGTAACTTTTTGAAATTGATGGTTTCACCACAAAACATTGAACATGTGAGTAGTCTTATTTCATAGAAATATGTCTATGTGATCTAGAATCGACATTGGTTGTTCACTATAAGAGAGATATTTATCCATTGGTATGACCACTAAGTTTAGTACAAGTGAGGTGTCAGGTATGTACTTCCAAAGGAGATATACATGGAACACATTAAGATCTTGAGAGAGGTTTAGTGGAAGTTCTCAATGATAATCTACCATAAAGGTTTTATCTAGAGCCTATAAGCGATTAATATTCATAGGGATCAAATTTCATTTCTTCTAGAATCTCATAACCTTCTTCAATTGAGAAATTCATATAAATACTTTGTCACCAAGTCCAAATTCTATATACCACTTATGATTTTCAGCATATATTATTTATTAGATTTTTTTACCCTTATGTGTTTCTAAATGGATATAACATTCTCTAAAATTTATTTAGAAAGCTCAGGTCACAATTGATCTCTTTATTGAACTTTATTCCAAAACATTAGTGTTCTAAAATTCTTTCCATAGATGGATTTATAAGGATCCATTTGAATACTCATGTAAAAGACATGCACAAGATCCTCATCCTAGTTGGTGAGGACTTGCTAGGTGCATCCAAGAGATGTGAGATCAAATCTGGGTGGAGGCATATTTTCCGGGTACTGTAGCAGTATTGTAGCAGGCACTGTTAGCTACTGTAGCAGCTGGAACTATTCATCCATCTGGGCCATCGGGCCACCAGTTTGGTCCTCAGGTCCTGCAAGGATTTCGGGCCACCCAAGGCCTTCAGGACAGTTGATTCTCAAGGCCTTAGGTCAAACTTAATTCCTTAAGGCCACCCCCAAGGCCTTCGGGCCACATGAATGTAGGCCCCTGATACACTACAAAAAAGAAGCAGCCTTAGAAGAGGATTCAGAGCTGGTGCACTCACTAGAGAAGAGTCAAATGGATTGTCATAATGAGAGGGTATGGCTATGACATCGGTACCAGCCTATTCTTGCACGGGAAGCCTAGCCAAACGGTCATGCAAAGATGGAGAGCTACTATAAAGATGCAGATGCTGGGGAGGGGTAGTTCCTTATAGATATTCTGGTTGAATTCCCTAAGACCTTCAGGTCATGTAATCTTCTAAGCCTACGGTCCATGTAATATCAAGCCTACGGGCCTTGTAAGGGTTCCCCCTTATCCCTTGAAAGGGGGGTTTTCAAAAATCAATAAAAAAATGAAGGCCTTCGGGCCATTCAGGCAAGTGAAAGACATTATTGTATGAAGACTGAACAAGAAGAATGTGTTTATCAAAAACAACATAGAATTTAAAAGAAAAATATATTAATATATCCTCTATGGTTTAAATGGTTCTTTCATACTGAAAATCTATATGAGGATGGTTAGTATTGCTGAAACTTAATTATGTATCTATATCCAACTAAAGACTTCACTAGAAATTTGATGTAACCCCTAGATCCTGATCAGAGACAATGAAATGTTATACTCCATGAAAACATACCAATTCCATACATTATATCTTGCAAAAATGATCCAAATAGAAATATTCTCTAATGGAAAAGAGTTGTTATGACTTTATAAGGTGATCGATTACAACCCATATAGAAAATTTTCCTTTATATGTTTTGGGTAGTCAAATGAAAAAAAATCCATTGTGAGGTTTTCCCATATCCATCCTAGTATGGGTAATTTTTCTGACATCCTCTAATACTTATGGATATTAGCCTTAAATTTTTTAAATACTAAGAACCATGAAACATATAATACAATATCCATTTTCAAGTTATCCCACTACAAATTCACTTTCAAATATCTATACATATTCATATCTATAGGATGGATAGAGAATGATCAACTATGAGATTCATCCCAAATATCCTTCTTGAAATATATAATGGAAGAACCACAAATATAATTTTTGAACCTTATCATTCCACCATAATCATTGCTGAAATCAGGAACATTTCTCACCATCTTTTGAAGCTCTACAATTTCCTTTTGTGCCTCTTTATCCTTAAATTGATAGATGGTTGAAAATTTATTTGAGTAAATAATAGTTATCCCCTTCCAACATGATTTTTATATCTATCCTTTAAAAATACTAAAATATTGTAACTTTTATGATACTAAACATAGATAAGTTAGCAGGATCCTTTCATCTCAAAAGCATCAGGCACATTTTTTGCTTTCCCATGGTGGTAATGTATTGATTAGTCATAATCTCCAATCATATACAACCATCTTATTTGGTTCGTATTCAACTCTTTATATGTGAAAATATATGAGAAACATTTTTTATTATTATATATAACAAATATTTCTATATAAATTCAATTACTCGATATCTTTAATGTAAAAAACACCATAGGTAACTCCAAATCATGGGTCGGGAAATTTTCCTCAAGAACCTTCATGAGGCATAAGATATAACCATATCATTCTGAATGAAAATGCATCCCAGTACTTTCTTAGACCCAACACTATATATTAAAAACCCTTATCCACTGTATGTTAATTTTTGTGTAGGTGTGCTGAATAACCCTCTCTTCAGTTCCTTAAAGTTTTCCTCATATTCATCTACCAAATGAACTTAGCTCCCTTCTCAGTTAACATGGGGAGTGAATTAGAAATCCATTAGAAATTCCCCAAAAATAATTCATAATTATCCTAAACCTTATTATTCAAGTAACAGTTAGTATAATTCAGATTCTCTTTTCATTTGAAATATTATATCATGGGTGGTTCATTAGTTTCCATCTTCTTCACTTATATTGAATTAACCAGAACATTTATATTTTTCATACATTCATGGGAATTACAACCCACCTTAACACATTCAAATAACATCCTAGTTCTATTCGATCAAATTAAATGACGTTTGTTCCCACATTTCTGGAATGTATAAGGGTGGTATTTTCATTACACCATGTTACTTTTTTTGAGTTTTCATGAATCTCTATCTTTATTTTCTTAACAAAACCATGGGAGTGGTCAGAATCTCCAATTTACATTTCTACATTGAGTTCACATTGAATGATTTCTTTACAGATATTAAAGTCTCTTATAGTCAATTTCTTTCAGAGAAATATATTTAAGCCACCAAAGAATAGCTCAATTTTTCTTTTAGGGATAATGATTAAACCCAAAGCATACCTTACAAATATTGTAAAATTTTATTCATAAGTACCAATGCATTAATACTACTTTTTCATATGGTCAATGAATTGAAAATCCATTTTTTTATATATAATAGGAGGGAACTACTTACTGAAAAAATATATTCTTAAAATTACTACATTCCATGTAGTCAATTTATTCATCTTTTCTTGTATTATTAATAAGGTTATACCATTTATCTGATTCACCTTCAAAATGATAAATATAAAGGACAACATTTTCATGTTCTAAGAACTGGAGAACATAAAGTATATTCTAAGTGGTTCTAATCCATTTCTCATCATCTAGTGGATCTAAATACCCACAATAAGAAGGTATATTTTTCCTCATGAAAAACTCAATAGAATATTGTTCCCTCATTTGATATTTTGTGATATCAACTTGAATCATGTATTGATAATGATTCATGACCCTAGAAACAAGATTATGTAATTTAGCTTCTATAAAATTTGGTTTCTCTAGTGAAAAATAATTTCATTTTTCATCACATTTATTATTAAAATGATGTCTTATTCATCTATCCACTGAGTAAAACAAAAATGAAATTTATGAGAAACAATAATCATATTGAGAAACCACATAATTATAAAAAAATTATATTATTTCTAAATAAATACACCTTCCGTTTAATCAATGAGACCTCATTTTTAACCAAGATTAATCATAGTCATCATTTATTCAAATACTTCATAGTGGTTCATAATGAAAATGTGAATTAACCCAACCATAACCATTGGGATTGTCAAAATAGGTTCTAAATAAGGGTGCGCTCACCATGCTCCAGACTGATGGATGAATATACTTGACCAACTCTTTTTGGGTTTGTAACACCAAGATGCATCTATTCCAAAACCATATCCACTTTTAGTTTCTAGATAGAGATTTATTATTATGAAACCACATAATCTCTTTCTTACCAAAAATTTAGGATGTTATTCTATACTTAGTCTTATCCCTTGGAGTTTCACCAAAACTTTTTAAACCCAATCTATAATGTTCGAATAATCCAGTCCTATGATACCAACAGTATTTACCATGACTATTCATAAAAAAAATATTACGTCCTTCTTGATTAATATTCAGTAAATTTTACAAATAAAAACCTAAGTACCATAAAGGTTTACTGTCTTTGGTGACTAGATACCCAATATTCTTATTTCATGAAATATATTCAACATTTCACACAAAAATAATCCCATTTACTACTATTCATGGGTATACCCAACTTAAATACATTCTTCATAACCTGGGGAACCTAAACATAAGAAAGAGTGAGATCAGATACTCAGTAAGGGTAAGCATGGCATATATCAATCAATGATAATAAAGAATCGTAATATAAGTATAAGGGTATGAGATCACAACCATTACTTAAAAATTTCATTCCCAATCTATCATTGATCATAAACATGTCATGGTATATAACCTTGTCTTCTCAAATGAAATGAATCATAAGAGTGATAAATCATTATAAATAAATCACAAACTATATGTTCATTTCATAAAAGTGTGGAACATTCATTTCTATAGAAACCATTTAATATGTCAAGGTTAACTACCAAGACCATAAAATCATAATAGATCAGGAATTGACACCCATTTCCTATATTGGATTAAGAAAATTGAATTGTTTCCCACAGAAGATCAAGCATATTAACTTTTTTCCCATATGGGATCAATCACAATGACCTATTTCCTAAATAGTATCAATTATATTGACATGGTTCCCATGTTTATATCATGAGATATAATAATATACCCATTGAATTAGAGGGATATATAATACTGGTCCCACCCATCATATACTGAAAACCAAACATATGTGTTCCTCAAGATAATAAAACATTCAACATATTAAAACCCATGAAAAGGAAATGGGTTTCATAAACACCTCATAATTTCAACATAACATTTCCCATGGAAAAGAAATGAGTTTTATAAACATCTTGTCATAATAATCATAAACAATCCATATAAATAATGATGATGGTATCATTGGATTTATCCCTAGTAAAACATAATTAATATATAAGGATGTTACCATTGATGAAAATTCTTTTAAAAGATTCACTGGAATATTTATTTGATGAAAATACCCTTTTCATTATGAAATTGCTTATTTAAAATATAGAAATATCCCGAATATTAAGGGAAAAAATTATTATAAGAGAACCTTGAAATTTTTCAAGGGGTGCTTCAATTCATTAAGTGTTCATGATGGTGGGAGATTCCATTCATGTTGTATAAGTTAAAAGAAACCATCCCTTTTACACTTTTATAAAAAGTTAATAAGTACCATGCTCAGAAAATAAAAAAAATATTCTCCTTAAAACATTTATTAAAAATTAAATCATGGTTAAAAATAATGTTATGAATTAATAATATAATATTAAAAACATTCTTGGAAACATTTTTAGAACACATGGATATGGAAGAAAATATATTTTTAATTGAAAATATAAATAAAGTCTTTTTTAACTAAAAACGTTAGTTGCATATATTTAGTTATTAAAGCTAGTAATATTAAAATAAAATATATATTACCTATAAATAACCTAAAGATAAGAAAATTAAAGAAATAATTAATAGGTAGATCAAATAATTTTATCATTGAAATAAAAATAAAAAATTCCAAATAAAAAATGAGATTATAACATAAATCCATTACAACTAGAAAATTTTGAATGATAAGCCATATGAAATAAATTAATAGTTATATATATATATATATCAAAATAATTTTCATAATAATTATCAATAAATAAATTCATGGGAATTATATACACTATATAAAAAACATGTGGTGAATATGACAGGTGTCTCACCGAAATTAAAGTTACATAAAATCCATTACCTCAGGTCTGACTTCATTAACATGGGATTAAAACGTCTATATAATTAATATTGGTTTATTATAAATATCTTAAACTACTAGAATCATATATTTTATACCATATTATTCTTCTTTATATCCTTTTATCTCCTATTTATTAAAAATTATTTATTAAAATCAGTATTCCAGGTGATAACTGCTTTGTTTTTTATGTATGTTTTTTTGGTAGTTTTCATCCTTGTAATTTGATCATGGTTCCATTATATAAATATTTTTAATAATTATGTAAATATAATATATATTCATAATATATATATATATATATATATTCATCCATAAAATTTGAGATAAAAAATATATTACACAGTTTATGGAGATGGTAGGTCATACATACAAATGAACGATGTTTCCATTTTTTGATGGATGAAACAAAAGAAATATAAATAATAATTCACCATCCAAAAATATTTTTTTACATATATATCAAATATATTAATTAAATACTTTTATAATACTATTCATGTCAAAATAAAATGAATAACGTATCACGTCACTTTGTGGAGGTGGTAGTCCACATGTACGCATGAGTGACATTATAATTTCACAAATAATTAAAGTTAAGATGTAACACCCCGAGATTTTATGAAAAATATTCTTTTAATTTCATTAATGTCTTGTGTTGTATGCTACACCAAGATTACCTTGCGCTATACGCAACACTGTATTAGCTTGCAGTATACGCAACACTATTCTTGGATCGTGTTACACACAATTTTGATAGTAGTTATTCTACACAACATTGAGTATATATATATATATATATATTCAATGTATAAATGAAATATGGTTGTATTATGTTATAAGAAACAATTAAGGATTCTTTCACAACATGCAACCCTGACTTGGCTTGCATTACACGCAATCACGACCTTCCTCGATAGCATGTGTTGTATGCAATACCAGGTTTTACTAAACAACGATATATTATTATAATATTATTATGAACTAGCCGTTATGAATAGTATTAACTAAATTTTGAATCTTATAACATTATTATTCTTCTTACACATTCTCTAAAACATGGTATAAGAACAAAATAATTTTTTCGGGTAACA
The DNA here is from genome assembly GCA_963277665.1 of Viscum album. Taxonomy (NCBI): domain Eukaryota; kingdom Viridiplantae; phylum Streptophyta; class Magnoliopsida; order Santalales; family Viscaceae; genus Viscum; species Viscum album. Next base: position 876,536,216 of record OY728148.1, on the reverse strand, counting down.
TAAGTATTTTTCAAATAATGCAGTTTTGCCGCCTTTTGATGGCGCACCCACATTAAATCTAGTTTTTTACATGTTTATAAGTTCAATTTGATAAAATAAAATTCTTCTTTGGAATAATGAAATAAAAATTTACTTTGGATAAATTTTTCATATTATTCTGATAACTTTCATATTTTGATGAATAGTAAAAACACGCTATATTTTAATTAAAAACAACTTTTGTCATCGCAATAATTTATATGGTTAAATTATAATATTGAATGGTTTTAATGTATAAATAGAATATATTTTTACCATTTAATATAATGTATGTCATTAGCATTGATTCTACCTTGAATTCATAGGATAAATCAATTCAATCTTTTGCAATGTTTTAAAGAAAAACCCATTTTCTTTTGACAACAGGATTAATTTTAATTTAATTTCTGCAACTTTTGTGTATTTAATTTGGAAAAATGGATTCCATATTTGGAATAAGTGGATCCAAAATATGTTAATAAGCTACTTTTTTTGGGAATTATGAATAGTAACTACGGTAAATTTTATTTACCATAGTTAAAGGTAAATCGGGTAATTAAGGGTTAATATAATATTATAAAATTACCCTAACACATGTCAAAATCATATTGGATAACTAAAAGGCGACCCATATACCTTAAGGGTCGGATTAGATTCATTTAATGGACTTTTGTCCATGAAAATAATTTAATTATTATTAAAACCAAAGAATGTGACAACATGTCACTTTCTTAAATCTTATAAGTATAATAATTTTAATATAGTGATAAACTTCATTAAACTTCAAACAGGAATAGTCTACCAAAATCTAATACAATTATCTACATAATATAAATTTATTTAGAATTTTTAGGGATTAAATAATTATCATTTATTATGACACAATGATGATGCAGTAATTGTCTTATTAATGAAATATTGACATAGTTGATGTTATAAATACCCAAATAAATGTAATTTAAGACTTTTTATGAATTAAACTAATTTTATAGATTAATATGAAATGTTAGTATTGATTTAATTAACGTTTTTCGAACTAATCCTTCTTTTATGATTTTTAAAAAAATCAATACTAAATAGTGTCAAAATTGACATAAAATAGTTTTTAAAACAAATATTATATTATTAATTGTTATTTTATTCCTAAAAAACTAAGGTTCGGAAAAATGACTTAGATAAGGTTATATATATTAATAATGAACAACTTGGGGTTCTTTTGGCTTCTTATAGTAAGTTTATTATCCTTATAGTATAATAACACAAGAAGACACTGTAAAAGTAAAATTATTTAACTTAATGTTAAATCTAAATAATAAGGTTAAAATAGGAACCTAAACTTCAATAAATTCTATTGGATGAGAGGATTTCGACCCATCCCCACCTTATCTTAGAAATAAATCAATTAGGAGCTATTTAAAACCGAAATTGACATTATAATAAAATAATATTTTTAGTTTTTCCAAAGGAGCCCCTCTCCTCCCTTATAAAAGGGAACCTCCTCCATCTCCTCCTCACACCAGTTTGAGACTTCAAGCTCGGCCAAACCCTGCCCATTTCACTTCCACACTTCTCTAGAATCATCATAGAGGTTCTGGTCTTCTTCAAAGACCAACCCCAGTGCCCTAAGAGGAGGTTAAGAAGAGGCGCTTCAAAGAAGAGGTAATGTCCGTTACTGATTCTTTCATCTTTATTTCTTCTTCCACTTCTTCTTCTTTAGTTGTGTCATTATGAAGTAATAAAATCAGTATCAGTAATATACTGATATGTTATTATAAGTATGAAACAACCCTATTTCCCCATCTATCCATCCTACAGAAAAAGAAATCATTGCGCGTGCGTACGCATGGAATACCGTCTCCACGCCGTGGTGTAATCTATTTTCCACCACCACCTTACTTGGATGGGTATAATGGTGTAAATAATGACTATATATGACTATTATAAAGTGATATTGATTCTAAAATATTATACATACAATCCAATACAATTCCACGATCATAGGAACGATATCATCACTCGTGCGAACGTATGGAATACCGTCTCCATGATGTGATGCGACTCATTCTACATGATCTTAATTGCATAATGATTATATAAATGAATTGAATGAATTAATATAATATATATTACACTAATACCATTCTGGAAATGAGTTATCTATAACCTAAAGAGAATAATAATAATTTATTCGACAAAACATGCATAAGAACAAAAAGTAATAAACACCCGAATAACAAGTAGTAATGAAATATTACTAATAAGAAGCTAAGAATATGACCATATATGATATCATAACAATATGTATGATTCTGGAATAAGTCAATAACATTATTTAAATCATTATACAGGAGTTTCGGACACTTACGAAGAAAATTGGACCTAAGGTAAGGGATAAATTTTGCAAATCTCATTTTTATCTGAGATTGCTCATTTGTAAGTATTTACTGGGTTTATTTCTATCATCCTTGTACATGTTTTATAAAAGTGTATTCATGTATGTTTAAAGTCCTTTTTACCCAGTTTTGACTTTTACTACATGGTATATAAGGAATATTTCTTTTGTTTACGTTACGAGGTACTTTTTTTGACTTTTCTGAAAAAAGTACGATAAGAATGTTTTTTTAACGTATACGGCATGAAAGGATTTTTATGGTTTTATAAAGCCTTATTTTCATGAAGCTTCCTTCAAAATATTTCATGACTATTTACAACAAAAACCTTTTCTTCTAAAATTTCATGACATTTTTTGAAAAGAAAATGATTTTGAAGAAAAAAGGTTATTATCCTCAAGAATTCATTTAAAGTGTTTTATCAAAACCATTTTCATCTAAGATGACATTATTTCACATGTGTATGTTTCAAGTATAATGTCTCTATGATTTACATGTTTTCAATTTTCTTATTATGAAATGATATCCATTTTTTTATATGGATTATGTTATGATGGAATGATGTTTATGAAACCCATTTTATTCTTTGGGTTATGATGAATGTATTAAGTTTATTTTGTCACACAAGTAAGAATGATTTCATTATGAGATGGGTGGGACCTATATATCCCTCCAATGTATTGGGTAAAGATTTTATATCTCATGAGATGGACATGGCTGGAACGGTAAGTTAATCCGGTTCAGTGTTACAGGACTGAAACGAGGAGTGAACTTCATTCAGAATGGGACTTTGTCCACTAAGATGGTCTTGGAAGCAATGCCTTGGCTACTATGGAAATCATTACATGTGCTTAATGGATGCCACAATTACATGTTTTATTCCCATTCTATTTTATCATGGTTTATGTTCCATTATGATCTATAACTTATGTACTTCCATGTTTTATGTCGTTGCTCAAGATTTTAATGTTTAAACATTATGTTCATGTTTTTAAGATCCAATGTATATGGTATGTTTTATTTTATCCATTCTTACCCTTACTGAGCATTTGAGCTCACCCTTTTTATGTTTTATTTTCCCCTAGGATCAAAAGAAAGGTTTTATGTCAGGAAACAAAAAGTGGAAGATCTTTATGGGAGATGTTGAAGATCTTTCACCACGATTAGAAGATTACGTTCCATGTTTCCAAAGACACTAAACTATTACAGTCCTTGTCTGTCTGTTTTTATTATGTATTAAGTATTCCGCAAAAGTAATGTAATGTCCATGTACGTCAATCTTAGGGTTTCTACAGTTGGTATCAGAGGACAGGTTTAGTCAACCTTTGGAAACTAGGATGCGAAAACATTAGTGAGATCCCTAAAGATATTTCTAAGGTATGTCTAGGGATGTACCTAAGGATAAGAATACGTATAGGATATAGTCTTAGAACTATGGTAACAATATTAGAATTTAACCTAAGATATTAGATATTGATGGTGCTCCCCCTTTACTATGTTGTTATCCCTAGCATGATTTTTTCCTCTCACACTATTCTTTTTGGGTTTTAGAAAATGGCTGGAAACAGGAAGATTCATGATAATGGAGGATATGACGGACAATGGAATGATTTTATTCATGAGAAACCAAATGAAAGGGGATCTGGAAGTCCAAACATCGTTATTATGCCTAATCATAAATCTCATAATATGATCAATAATCTCAACTTTGGTAAGATTACCGACTCAGATAATAAGAGAAAGATGGAGTTTCATGATGATCATAGAGGAAATAAAGTTCAATTTCCCTCATGTAAATCATGTGGGAAGAGGCATCAGGGAGATTGTTTCAAAGGAACTGGAAGATGCTTTGGGTGTGGAAAATAAGGACAAAAATCCAGTAAGTGCAAAGGAAAAGGTTCAGTTAACACCATGGACAAGGATAATGGTATTGCTACGACATCAACCGTGATTAGATGTTTTAAATGTGGATTGTACGGGCATTATGCAAACCAATTCCCTAATGGAAAATCTCATGAAGAGAATTAGCATAGTCATATGGGTAGTATTTATGTGGATGATGATGAGGAGACTACAAATGATATATGAGCTGAAAGAAGTGTTGAAGCTCAGTCAGTTGTTTTAGAAGGTAGTGGAATGATTGTATGTTTATAGAGAGTTATGTTGTATAGTTAATGGTACTATGGAATAAAGAATCATCTAAGGATTGTTACACTATTGTTTTTCCTAAAAGTATTTGAAAGTATATGTTGAATGGTACCAGTAACCATGCAATGTTATTCAGATATTTTTGTAAAGTAGATGATATGTGCATAATGAAGGAATAAGAAGATAAGGAGATGTTTGATTTTATTCATGAGCTCATGATTGATATAAGGACTAAGTGATATCATGGTTTGAGTATATAGAATTTTGAGGATTTTGGTATGTGGAAAGTGTTAACTTTTAACTGCATTCATGTTTTCACTAAGGTTCAATGGGTATTCATTTTTCAAGAGAATACATGATTAAGGCCTTCGAACATTTGTAATGTGACCAACAAGACATATCTTATGATATATGGGGATCAACGATGGTATTAACATGCTTCTTATATGAAATCTCTGGTAATCGTTTTCACTATAATATGACAATGGAATGCAATATTATGGATAATCCTAAAGATTGGAATGGATTATGTTGGACATAAGTTAGTATTGTTTAAGGATAGAACCTTTTTTCGATATTATTGATGGGATGATATAGTAATGTAGTTTTAGAAAAAGGAAAACCTGTAGGATGGGCGACAGCCCATCGCGTCGGACAAGGCCGTGGGAATCGAAACCACAACCGAAGTGCGACTGGCCTTTATCGCCTACCACTGGCCTACAGGAAGTCCCTGTTTAGTATAAACTAGTTTTATTATATTAAGCAGTATGATATATGAAGTATAAGTCCATTTTAGGAACCATATATCATTAATCTCACTATAGATGGACGTATGTATTTTTTGATAACTTTTCTAACCTTTTGTTTGAGACAGAAGGAATGACCCATCATTCTATCACATGATCTCCTAACACATCACGAATGAAAAATTCAACTTCATTTTTTTAAGAGAAGAAGTGGAAATTGTCCAAAGAATGACCAATGGTGAGACTATACCAAAATCATGAAAGTATTTCTTCTAATTCCAATTTCATCAACTTTTGGGAAACGATTTTGAAAACCAAAAATGTTGTCCTAGTGCTCTTATATATGATGAATCTGATGGTACCTTAGATCGTTACAAATTTATGGCTTTGTGATTACTGGATTTTCCATAGCCATGTTCTCTACCACTCTCCATCAGAACATGATGGTTAGATTTCTCTTCCATATCCATATTTTCACCTATGTGGAAACCCAGTGATTAGTTTATTTGGGTAATCGTTAAATTTCATACTTTTGTTTTTAAATATTGGTTTTTGGTATTCCTTTTTACGATGTGGGTTTCTATTAAACATACTTTCGAGCAGTAAACCATTTATAACCCCGACGAATTTCGAGGGTGAAATTCATTTTAAGGGGGGTAGAATGTACACCCCAATATTTTATGAGAAATATTCTTTTAATTTCATTAATTTCTTGTGTTGTATGCTACACAAAGATTACCTTGCACTATACGCAACATCGTATTAGCTTGCAGTATATGCAACACTATTCTTGGATCATGTTACACACAATTTTGATAGTAGTTATTCTACGCAACATTGAGTATATATATATATATTCAATGTATAAATGAAATATGGTTGGATTCTGTTATACGAAACAACGAAGGATTCTTTCATAACACGCCACCCTGACTTGGCTTGCATTACACGCAATCACAACCTTCCTCGATAGCGTGTGTTGTATGCAATACTGGGTTTTACTAAACAACGATATATTATTATATTATTATTATGAACTAGCCGTTATGAATAGTATTAACTAAATTTTGAATCTTATAACATTATTATTCTTCTTACACATTTTCTAAAACATGGTATAAGAACAAAATAAATTTTTCGGGTAAAATAAGTATTTTTCAAAAAATGTTGTTTTGCCGCCTTTTGATGGTGCACCCACTTTAAATCTAGTTTTTGACATATTTATAAGTTCAATTTGACAAAATAAAATTCTTCTTTGGAATCATGAAATAAAAATTTACTTTGGATAAATTTTTCATATTATTCTGCTAACTTTCATATTTTGATGAATAGTAAAAACACGATATATTTTAATTAAAAACAACATTTTTCATCGCAATAATTTATATGGTTAAATTATAATATTGAATGGTTTTAAAGTATAAATAGAATATATTTTTACCATTTAATATAATGTATGTCATTATCATTGATTCTAACTTGAATTCATATGATAAATCAATTCAATCTTTTGCAATGTTTTAAAGAAAAACCATTTTTCTTTCGACAACGGGATTAATTTTAATTTAATTTATGAAAATTTTGTGTATTGAATTTGGAAACATGGATTAAATATTTGGAATCAGTGGATCCAAATTATGTTAATAAGCTACTTTTTATTTTTGGGAATTATGAATAGTAAATACGGTAAATTTTATTTACCATAGTTAAAGGTAAATCGGGTAATTAAGGGTAAATATAATATTATAAAATTACCCTAACACATGTAAAAATCTTATTGGATGACTAAAAGTCGACCCATATCCCTTAAGGGTCGGATTAGATTCATTTAATGGACTTTTGTCCAGGAAAATAATTTAATTATTATTAAAACCAAAGAATGTGACAACATGTCACTTTCTTAAATCTTATAAGTATAATAATTTTAATTTAGTGATCAACTTCATGAAACTTCTAACATTAATAGTCTACAGAAATCTAATACAATTATCTACATCATAGGAATTTATTTATAATTTTTAGGGATTATATAATTATCATTTATTATGACACAAAGATGATGCAATAATTGTCTTATTAATGAAATATTGACATAATTGATATTATAAATAGCCAAATAAATGTAATTTAAGATTTTTAATGAATTAAACTAATTTTATAGGTTAATATGACATGTTAGTATTGATTTAATTAACTTTGTTCGAACTAATCCTTCTGTTATGATTTTTACAAAAATCAATTACTAAATAGTGTCAAAATTGACATAAAATATTTTTTAAAACAAATATTATATTATTAATTGTTATTTTATTCCTAAAAAACTATGGTTCTGCCAAATTACTTAGATACGGTTATATATATTAATAATAAACAACTTGGGGTTCGTTTGGCTTCTTATAGTAGGTTTATTAACCTTATAGTATAAGAACACAAGAAGACACGGTAAAAGTAAAATTATTTAACTAAATGTTAAATATAAATGATAAGGTTAAAATAGGAAACTAAACTTGTCTAAATTCTATTATATGAGAGGCTTTCGACCCATACCCACCTTAGCTTATAAATAAATCAATTTGGAGCTATTTAAAACCGAAATTGACTTTATAATAAAATAATAGTTTTAGTTTTTCCAAAGGAGCCCCTCTCCTCCATTATAAAAGGGAACCTCCTCCATCTCCTCCTCACACCAATTTGAGCCTTCAAGCTCGGCCAAACCCTGCCCATTTTACTTTACCACTTCACTAGAATCATCCTAGAGTTTCTGGTCTTCTTCAAATACCAACCATAGTGCCCTAATAGGAGGTTAAGAAGAGGCGCTTCAAAGAAGAGGTAATGCCCGTTACTGATTCTTTCATCTTTATTTCTTCTTCCACTTCTTATTCTTTAGTTGTTTCATTATAAAGTAATAAAATCAGTATCACTCATATACTGATATGTTATTATAAGTATTAAACAACCCTATTTCACCATCTATCCATCCTACGGAAAAAGAAATCACCGTGCGTGCGTACGTATGGAATACCGCCTCCACGCCGTGGTGTAATCTATTTTCCCCCACCACCTTACTTGGATGTGTATAATGGTGTAAATAATCACTATATATGACTATTATAAAGTGATATTGATTCTAAAATAGTATACATACACTCCAATACAATTCCACCATTATAGGAACGATATCATCACTCGTGCGTACGTACGGAATACCATCTCCACGATGTGATGCGACTCGTTCTACATGATCTTCATTTCATAATGATTATATAAATTAATTTAATGAATTAATATGATATATATTACACTAATACCATTCTGGAAATGAGGTATTTATAACCTAAAGAGAATAATAATAATTTATTTGACGAAACACGCATAAGAACAAAATGTAATAAACACCCGAATAACAAGTAGTAAGGAAATATTACTAATAAGAAGCTAAGAATATGACCATATATGACATCATAACAATACGTATGATTCTGGAATAAGTCAATAACATTATTTAAATCATTATACAGGAGGTTCAGACCCTTACAAGGAAAATCGGACCTAAGGTAAGGGATAAATTTTTCAAATCTCATTTTTATCCGAGATTGCTCATTTTTAAGTATTTACTGGGGTTATTGCTATCATCCTTGTCCATGTTTTATAAAAGTCTATTCATGTATTTTTAAAGACCTTTTTACCCATTTTTGACTTTTACTATATGGTATGTAAGGAATCTTTCTTTTGTTTACGTTACAAGGTACTTTTTTTGACTTTTCTGACAAAAGTATGATAAGAATGTTTTTTTAACGTATACGGCATGAAAGAATTTTTATGGTTTTATAACGCCTTATTTTCATGAAGCTTCCTTCAAAATATTTCTTCATTATTTACAAAAAAACCTTTTCTTCTAAAATTTGATGACATTTTGTGAAAAGAAAATGATTTTGATGAAAAAATGATATTTTCCTCAAGAATTCATTTAAAGTGTTTTATCAAAACCATTTTCATCTAAGATGACATTATTTCACATGTGTATGTTTCAAGTATAATGTCTCTATGATTTATATGGTTTCAATTTTCTTATTATGAAATGATATCCAATTTTTTATATGGATTATGTTATGATGGAATGATGTTTATGAAACCCATTTTATTCTATGGGTTATGATGAATGTATTAAATTTATTTTGTGTCACATGTAAGAATTATTTCATTATGAGATGGGTGGGACCTATATCTCCCTCCAATGCATTGGGTAAGGATTTTATATCTCATGATATATACATGGTTGGAATGGTAGGTTAATTCAGTTCAGTGTTACAGGACTGAAACGAGGAGTGAACTCGATTCAGAATGGGACTTTTTCCATTAAGATGGTCTTGGAAGCAATGCCTTGGCTACTATGGAAATCATTACATGTGCTTAATGGATGCCACAATTACATGTTTTATTACCATGCTATTTTATCATGGTTTATGTTCCATTATGATATATGCCTTATGTACTTCCATGTTTTATGTTGTTGCTCAAGATTTTAATGTTTAAACATTATGTTCATGTTTTTAAGTTCCAATGTATATTGTATGTTTTATTTTATCCATGCTTACCCTTAATGAGAATTTGAGCTCACCCTTTTTATGTTTTATTTTCCCCCAGGATCAAAAGAAAGGTTTTAGGTCAGGAAAAAAAAAGTGGAAGATCTTTATGGGAGATGTTTAAGATCTTTCACCACGATTAGAAGATTGCGTACCATGTTTCGAAGGACACTAAACTATTACGGTCCTTGTGTGTCTGTTTTTATTATGTATTAAGTATTCCGTAAAAGTAATGTAATGTCCATGTACGTCAAGCTTAGGGTCTCTACATAAGACGGTATATTTGATATTATAATTATATATTTATAATTATTTCAAAAAAAAATTCATTTATAAATTAAATACATAATTATATCTAATCATGATAAGTGGGTATGGAAAGTAAATTACTTCTTTTTGTGAGGTGGTTGCTCGTCGTACACACGATCAACAATTTCATTTCCAAATTTATAGAAGAGGATATGGATATAGGTTATGAAGTTAATATAATAATAATTAATTATATTAAATATAATAATTTTATAATTTCATCCTATTTGATGAATATTTTTTAAAGTTGGAATAAGAAAAAAAATGAATATAGCCGGTTAAGAATGATACCTTGTTTCAGACAACCTCTCTATGTTTATAACTAAATCCCTAAAAGTATATATTGTTGATCAAAAAATCGATTCTAGGTCATGGGAAGGTATTTAAGGATGGTATTTCAATAGGTATTTGATGGACCAAAAGGGAACTTGATGTATGCAAAGGAGAGGAGAGTGGGTGCCCTTCCATAATTGAGGTGAGTAGCACACTTTTAATTTTTAATGTTTTAAATAACGTAAAGTCAATTGGTTTGAAACAGGGCTAAAAATGGATCATATTTAGATTTTATAAGTTTAATTTGGTAATAAAACCAACCCATGGGGTTTCAACATGGTTTTTTGTCAGTTTAACCATTATGTTTTTTAGTTTCACCCTAAGTAAAATTGTTTTAACCATAATAGTTGTAACAAATTTTTTATTGTTCTTTTTATTAATAATGAAATATAATTAAGTTAAATTATTAAATTATATTGATAATAATTATTAAAATATTTAATAAAATTTATTAAATTAATTTTATATAATTGGAAAAATCCAATTTAAAACTAAACTCACAAACAATTCAAGAAGTTATTTTCAAAAAAATGTTTCCTTAAGTATAAATTTTTTTATGTCAGAATTCATAATTAAAATAGATTATAATGGTCTAAATTTGATTAAGATTAATATAATTAATTTAATATTACGTTTAAAACTCTTTTAAAATAATATAGCACTTTTTAAATTTGATAAAAACAAAATGGAAAATTTTAATAAATAATATTATTTTTACTATTTATCAAAAAATTACTATTTTCTAAAAATTCTAAAAAATCCACTCATAGATAATATCAGAGAAATGATAAAAAAAATTGATTAAATATATAATATAAAAAATTTATTATAATCATTTATTAATAGTGAAACTTTTAATTTATTAATATAAAAACACATTACGTGAATTTTTTTAGAAACATATTTCTTTTACTTTCAAATAATTTTTTATTTATAGTTAATTGATAATTAATGAATTTATTTTGTAAATTTATAAACCATAAATATTTCATAAGTTATTTATTCTTATTCATACTAACTAATCCAACTACTATAAAATAAGTTTCACATTAAATAAATTTTGTTAATATTGTTTCATTATTCATTTATATTCGGTGTTGTGTTTTATATAAGTTATTGATGAAAACAAATTTAATTGTTAAAAAATATTTAAATAAATATTAAGGTGCTACACTCTGTTTGTAAATTGATGAAATTTTATTATGTGGAATGTTTATCATAATTCCCATTTGTAGTATAAATGAGGTATGTTAAATATATCATTATATCATGTATAATGTTAGATATGTGAGGTATTCACATACAAGAGTCTTCACTAAGATGAATATTTTCATACATAGAGAAAACTGAAACATGATTCTAGAAAAACTATATCCTTTACTCTAAAAGATTTAAAAAAAATTTCTATATCCAAAGAAATATCAACCACTTTAAATATTCTTAAAATACCTACAAGAATATTTAATAATTTTCCAAACCATCTCAAACATATTCCGCATAAAAAACATCACCTGATTGAAACTTATATGAATTAATTCTAATGCATGGTTGAAAAAAACAACACATTATTGAACATTAAAAAATATATATGTTTCTTCAGAAGGTATCAATTAGGATACAGTAGCTCTGAAGTGAAAAATAATGAGTCTCTACGGAGGAAGGGCATGAATAAAATATCTACAAGTTTTCATACATAGAATAGGTTTTAATTTATAATGAAATTATATAGAATATATAAGATACTAGATCATTCTATATATTATTTTATGAAATATATCCTAGGGTACATCTCTTATAAAGAAAATGGGAATGAACTAAATAATAAAAATAAAGAATAGAAATCATTCATAGTTGAAGTGAAACTGAAATAAAGTAAAAGAAGAATATCATGTATCCTTTAAAATGATTATTCTTCCCACATGATTAGAGACTCAAAAATCATGAAAGGAAATAAGAAACATTAAAGGGGATCCATTAAATTTTTTAATGATAGTTTCTGGAGGATTAAAGGTGTAAGAATTTCTGAAATTGAATATAAATTACTCAAATGCAATGATGTTTTACTTATGTAATGGCTAAAAATTGACTTGATTAGTTTTATCTAACTATTTTATGAGGTAAATAAATTCAATTTTTATAACAACTATTTCATGATCATAAATTCAATGGGTGCATAATTGTTTACTAGAGTTTAATGAACAAGTGGGAACCTTTTTCAAATTGGTGACTCATCCATTTCATGATATACATGTTCCAAGGATGAGAATGGTCTGTAAAATAAAAGACATGGGAATCTTGGATAGAAAAACATGACAAATATTTACAAACATGAGTTGGTTAGAGATATTACCATTTTAAAAATAGATAGAAAATATCGATGTTACACATGTTTAATAGGGATGATAGTTCAAGGGATAAAAAATAAAGTGGATATTCGATATAATAGACTATTGGAACTTATATATTCAGATATGACTAATTGTCTCTTATTAAAGAACAAATCAAAATATCTTCATTAGTTTAAAATTTTAAAATGACAAGTTAAGAAAAACTTGGTGTCTATATCTATTAAATGAGGTTTGATAATTTCAATGAATACATATCCAATACATTTGAGATCTACATATACAATCATAAAATTATGCATCAATATATCATAGAATACACTCATAAATAATATAGTGTGTCTTAGATGAAAAATAGGACCACTATAGACATAATAAGAAACATTCAAGCTAAAAATAAGATTTCAGATTTCTTTTTGAGAGAAGCTTGGTGTATCACCACACACATTCAGATTATATTTTTATTTAGACCTAAGACACCAAATATTATATATATAATATGGTACCATAGAAAATCAGTTTACTAATACATCAATGTTTTTTAAGCCAATATTACATGAAGATAAAGAAAATAAATTTTGGGAAGTTTGTAGAAGGTTCTGAAAAAATAAACCTTTTAGGATACCTTTCAAATGAAAGTGGGTTAAAATTCTTTAAAAAATTTACAAGAGATGGTAGAATTTTCAGATTATAAAATAATATATATTTAGTATAAAACTGATGGATTTATTAAATATTATGTTGAAACTATTCGAGATGAAAACATAGAGATTCCATTAAAACAGGTTACGGAATAGGCTTCAAATGAGTAATTTGTGGTTAATATTAACTCAGATATGACATATATGAATTAAGATGGAAAAATATACAAAGGTGTAAAATCTTGATGAAACACATTTATTATGATAATATTATTGTCCAATAAGATACACCTATGAAAGAAATAATAATTTTGTGATTAAAAAAACAAACTTCCCGTTATTTTTAAGTAAAGAATAAATATATTTTTTTTGTAATTAAACATGATTAATGGAGTGTTACTGTGGATGAGGATCCTGATATAATAGGATTAAATACACTTGGGAGATGGTATCAAGGACTGAGAAAATAAGCATTATAGGAACCAAGTGGGTTTTCAGAAATAAACTAAATAGGAAAGGATAAATCATATAGAATAAGGAAAGGTTGGTTTTCAAGTGATATTATGAGATAGAAGGAGTTGACTTTGATGTGTTATTTTCACTAGTATCAAGACTTGATACTATATTAATATTATTGACAATTAAATATAAAAAAATATAATTTATCAAATGAATGTGAAAAAATCCTTCTTAAATAATGATATTGTGGAAGAGGTTTATGTTGAAAAAATTATGGGTTTTCTTATTGTTAAATATATAATCCTATAATATATAATTATGAATGATTTATATATATTTAAACAGGCCTCAATATCCTTGTATTCTAAGAAATATGGAGACATGGGAAGTATGTAATTTTCAAAAGGAAAATTTGATAGTATTCTATGACTCTTATGGTCATAATATATATATATGAAATAATATTTTTGGTGATAAAGAGTATAATTCATAGGTGTTTGTTGAAAAAATTAATTTTCATTTTGAGATTTCTATTTTGGGTGAGATGTCGTATTTTCTAGTGTTGAAAATCGTTCAATGGTTCGATCAAATTTTTCTATATTTAGAACAGTACTCTATAGATTTTTTAAATATTTTTTTAATGGTGGAATGAAATGGTATTTATACTCTTATATATGTTGGAACAAAGATAATAGAATATAGGGCTAGAACTATTATGAATCAAAGTGATTAAAGAAAACTGATTAACACCCTAATCTACCTAAAATCTTCTAGATTTGACATTGTTTTTTATTGTGACATTATATGATCAATTTAAATGTGATCCAATGGAATCACACATGTTAGTACCTAATAGGATTATGAGATATATCAAAAGTGCACTAGGATTTAACCTAATATTCCAAAATATATCTTATTTTATTTTTATATAGATACTAAATGGGCTTCAGATTGAGCTAATAGAATGTAACTTCAGTTGGAACATTCATTTTTCATGAGGGGTATGCGACATAGAATAGCAACGATAAAAGTTCAGTGGAATTGAGAATAACTGAAGCAAAGTACATTAAAGAAATACATACATATCCTTAGTTAATATGGATGAAATATTAATGAAAGGACATGATAGTTGAATTTAATAAGCCATTATACATTTTATGTGAATATCAATGTTCTATAGATCATTCTAGGAATCTTGTTTAACACTATATATAATAAAATTGATCTTAGGAATCATTAAATAAAAGGGAAGGTTGTAGAAGAAGATAGAAAACCTGATTTTGTTGACACCAAGGAATAAGTTTAATATATTTTCACCAAATCCTTACCAAAAGAGAGATTCTATGAATTAATATTGAAACCACAAATTCAGCCTTATGCTATAATTTAATTTTTTTGGAAGAAATTTCCACATAGGGATTTATATTATGTTGTTAAATGCGTAGATAGAAGTGACACTACTCGAACTAATTTGTCAAATGGAAAAGATATTATCAATAGAAGGGTGTTCAAATCATTTTTTCACTACGAAAAAACTAGGTCTCTGTAGCACCACCCTTTAACTGTGCTAAAAAAACTAATAAAGGGAGTGCCTTTATCAATGCTTTTTTAGCACTGATAAAGGCTCCCCTTTTATCAGTTCTTTTTTTAGCATTGTTAAAGGGGACCCCCTTATTAGCGCTTTTTGAGTATCACTTATAAAGAGGGGCTACCTCAGCACTTTCTTCCTAGCGTTGATAAAGTGTATATTTCAAAAAAATATTTCATAAAAAATAATATATTTATATATAAGTATATTTATGTTGTTATAAATATATTATATATTTTTTAAATATTTGTAACATCGATTTGATATGTGGTTTACGCAAAACAGACACCTGAAGCAGAAGTTATAGCCATCTAGATGAATTAAGGACATTTTAGGGCCTTGAAGAATATGATAAGGTTATCCATTGGTCCCTGTAGTGTAATCTTATTCCCATGATTTGATTTGGTATGTTGTAGAGGAAAAACGGACACCTAGAGAAGATGTTATGGAAAATGGACACCCAGAGTAGAATGTATTACCATTGGAAGGAATTATGGACATTTTTTCATTGAAGAACATGAGAAGGGGTTTCATTGGTCACCAGAGTGTAGACATATTTTCAATATTAGATTTTATACGTGGTAGAGAGAAAAAGGACACCTGAATAAGAAGTTAAGATTGTTTGAAACTGAGCAACCCTCCTAGCGCCTAAAAACAATAGAAACCCGTAACTCACTAAAACAACCATAACTAATGATCTGGGTGTCCGTTTCAGAACATCAACCTATCAAATCGAATATCTTGAGACTAGTGTGAACCACTTTCAATCTAAATTGTTGAAAGATCAAATAAAAGGATGATATATCAGTTATACCACTCTAAAAAAACTCCAACTTCAAATGGTTGAAACTTTCACTCTGTGTGTCCATTTAGGATCCACCACATATAAAATCAACGTCAGAAAATATATCTATGTAGAAGGATTACTCAAAAAAATTACTGTCATTTCCTGGACTCTAAAACACCAAAAATCATTAGAAGGACTCCAAAACTCCAGTTTTGTGTCTGGTGCCCTATCAAATGTTTTTTAAAATGGTAATAACTCCCGATCTGTGAGTTTGTTTAGACTATGCCACCATTTATATCATATTTTATTCCATGATCTTTGGATGACTATTCACAGAGCTAAAACAAACACTCGGATCATATGTTATTCCTGTTTTAGTGACTCTGCAGTTTGTTAGGTTTTCCAATCCCCCCATTTCTAGCACTTTTTCATATCTCTAGTTTTTTCAAACAACTATAACTTATGATATGTCGAACCGTTTGGCCTCCACCACCTATCATATCAAAGCTTGATTGATGATATTCGATTTGACTTGTCACAAAGCTAGAATGGAATCTCAGATAATATTTCTTTGTCGTTACCCTGAGTGTAGGGTTTATTTTACTTTCTGAATATATTTACGGGTTTTGTGGGTTTCTCCATTTTTTACATATTTTTCTTGTTTTCATGGCTTTTTATCATTTATTATAATTTAATATTATTTATAATAAAATATATAACAATATATACATATTTTTTATAAATTCACACAACAAAATTAATTTTATAAATAAATAATTAAACATATTTACATATAAAATATATTTCTCGATATATAAGGCTTATCAAAATAAAAAACTAATATCTATTTTATTTAAAATAAAAATATATGAATATTTATAAACTTATATAATGTGTACCTATATATATGTGTGTGTGTGTGTGTGCGCTTGTATTGAAAAACTGATATATATTATCTATATATTCTAAACAAATGTATATACATATTAATATATAATATTTGTAAATATATATAAATATTTATAATTATACATACAGATACACATTTAATATATATGTGTCTGTGTTTGAGTGTGTTTTTTGTATCTATGTATTTATTTATTTATAAACACACAAAAAAAAGAATATTTTATAAATGTATTTAAAACTGTTCTTATAAATATTTATTATTATACGAATATATATATATATATTAATAAATGAATATATATATATATTAATATAACTAAATATATATATTAATATAACTAAATATATAAATATTAATATAAATATATATATATTTGTGAATATAAATATATATTAATATACGAGTAAATATAACTAAATATATATAAATAAATAGATATATTATTAAATGGAGAGAAAAGGAATATGGTGGAGTGGTAAAGGTTTAGGCGCATAGGCAAGAGGTTCCAGGTTCGAATCCAGGGATGAGTAGGGTGCGCGCATGGGTGGAAATGTGGCTAAGTGCGGCTAAAGTCTGGGGGCACTATTAAAGGATGGGGGTGGCTAGGGTGAAGGCCCTAATGAAGGGGACTTCAAGAGTTGTTGAAGCCCATCCCAGATTGTAGAAATTTTTTTTATTTTTTTAATGTCTTTTATCTTTTATCAGTGTTTTTAAAAAACTACAGATAAAAGTGGTCTTTTATCAGTGCTAAAAAAAAGCACTGATAAAGGACCCATTTTTCTATCCTTTTTAGTGCTGATAAATGACCACTTTTATCAGCACCTTTTTTAGTGATAATAAAAGGGGGTGTTTATTAGCTCTTTTTTAGTGCTGATAAAATCGAAACCCTTTATCTTTGCTGAGATTAATATCAATTTTTTTATCATTGTAAATGGAATTTTATAGTGCTGATAAAGGACATATTTGTAGTAGTTTTTATCAAGAAGTATGGTTATTATAAAGTGGGTGTGGATTTTTTATAATACTTGGGAAAAAATATTTATCATTTAGTGATGGAATTATCTTATAAAAACTTAATTATCATCTACTGTGGTTTCAAGATGGATTTTATTTGAGATTTTCAATCATTTAATTATTTTTTAGTGAGTTTATCGGTGATAAGTTTTAGTATATTAAGAACTATTTGAAATAGGGTTGACAAAAAATCTAAATGGAGGAATTAAAGAACACTTGGAGGAATTGTTCAAGACATGTTGTTTTTTGTATTTGTTTTCAACCAAGTAATTGAAATGTTTTTATGTATTTTATAGTTTTTGAGAAGTTTAAAAAGTGTTTTAAAGTGGTATTGAACATAAATGAAGAATCGTGAAATTTATTAGTTCAAACATAAAATTGGATATGTTTATAAATATTCATAAGGATCATTCCCTATACACCATGATAATTTCTGTATAGTTAAATATCAAATCACGTTGGTGATATAATTAAATGAAAATTTCTATATGAATAAGCATAGATCCTTCATCTATATAGACATTAATATGTGTCTATGTCAACACCATTAACTATTTTTTAATGCACGATGCACTATATAAGCATAAATTGTATCTCTATAAATATCAATTATGACATGTGAACATCATTGATTCCATGTATGAGTGAAAATATTATATGTATGGATTATTTTATACATAAGAATCATTTATTGTCTATTTAATGATAAAAAATTGAGATTTTTGCTAAGTAAAAACTAAATTTCTAGAATTGTGTCTTCTAAATAAAAACAAATTAAATGATACCAAAATTTGTCCCCAATGATAAAAAGATTTCAATTAAATTGTGATTCATGTTTTTAAACAATATTTATCCCTATTCATTTTAGATTAAGATCAACCATGAGAATATCCAAATTAAAACAAATAAAAATCCAAATGATAATGTTTTTAAGAATAATACAAATTTAAAATGTGATAATTCTTTGGTGTTAATCATTTATATAATCACTTGGAAAATTAAATATAATTCAAGAGGATTTCATTTTAAATTAATTGTTTTAAGTTGAGTTTTCAATAGTATTTAAGCTATGATATATCCATCATGCCACAAGTTCATGTTTTTTGGGTACTTGTGCATGAAAAAGGGATTGATTTTTTAAAGGTTGTGGTTCAAATAGCGATTATTTAAATAAAAATAGAGAACCTCTTTAGAATTGGGAAAGATGGATCTGATGATAAATAACGGAAAATTCATTAAAGAAGAAATAAAAATGGTCAATATAATGGGGTATGTTTTGGAATATTTCATCTGGGAAGCAGTCCGATGTGATGGAGTTGGTGAGTAATTCCCATAAAATTGTAGGGAACCCAAGATGATAATTTTATAATTATTCTTTTGGAAGGAGGCATAAAATTTTTTCTCGATATTCAAATTTTATATAATAAAATATAATAGTGTAATTAAATTATGTTTTTCAAGAGGCTTTTAAATATAAAGGATATTAAAAAATTAACAGAAAAGAAAGAATAATAAATCATCTAGCTGATATATATAATAGGATATGTGTGTGAGACTAAGTAAAAGAGAAGAAAAAGTAGTCTATGAATAAAAGGTTATATAAGATGTAAAAAATAGGAATGCTCTATCTTTTAGAGTGGAGAAGAAGAATAAGTGATTGTAGTCAAGGTGATTAAAATTGAAAAATATATTATTCGAGATAATAATGCTGAGTCTGAGAGAAGAAGAAGAATAACATTCAGGTTTTTAATATAGTGATTCGAGAAGACTAAGTTCTTCATGTTATATTCATATGTAGATTATGAGGTGACTTTTTTTGAATTTATATATATATATATTCTTGATATAATATTTATGGTTCAAATATGAGGTTCTCTTATCTATTATGGAAGAAACCTACATTCGAAAGAAAACCTCTCTTATCTAGAGTTTATTATTTTTCATTATAACTATTGATAGATAATGTAACTATTGTGAGTAGTGTATGTTCTTGGTATCATGGGTTTTAGGATAATAAATTACCCAAACACTAATATTAATAATAATATATCAGTGTAAAATATGTATTCTTGAATAACAACTAGATGAAATAAATAATTTTCTCTAAAATTGAGTCTGAACATTTTAAAAATTTATGTGTTCCCTTTATTTTTTATTTTTTATTCTTATGTGAGGCTAATATTTTCTTACTTGAGATTATGGTGTCTTAACCAACCATATAGATTTATTTCATAGGAGTAAATTGTGAAAAAAAGGCTACACTAATCCAACCCCCTCTTAGTGTATCCATTTGACTCACTGGGACTTTCATGTGCATACATAAGAATAGAAATAATAACATATTATAAGGATCACCACCAATACATTAACATAATAATAGATGAGGCTATCCACCTACCCATAACATAGTGGATTGTTTATAACCACCCATTTCCCATAACTATTTGGACTTGTCCTAACCACCCATGTTCCATAACCCTTTAGACTTGGGCTAACCAATCACATCCTATCCCAATCTAATGTGATATAAATAAAAAGCTATTTACTTTGTGGGATATATCATACCCACCCATCATAGAATGATAAACAATACATATATGTTTCACATGATTATGAAAACATTCATAATCTCATCAAAAAATTGTTAACCCATTAGAAATAAATTGGTTTCATAAATATTTACAGAAAGAATGATCATAGTCTATATAGATAATTGAGGTGCATGGTATTACTATAGTATATCCAAAATGAATCATAAAAATCATAGATAATAAAATTAATAGAATTAAGAACCACATTGATAATTAATAATAAATTTCCTCTTACATTTTTAATAATATTTATTTTAAAAGTAAGTAATTTATAAAAGAATGGTGTAAAAATTTACATCGTAAAACTATGAAAACATAACAGGAATATTTTTAACGTAAATTGAAGAAAGTTGAGAAAAAATAAATTTATGGGGATGATGTTAAAAAATGTTCATTTCCATACATTTCTAAACAAAGGTAAGACATTTGAAAATGACCCTCGAAAAAAATGTTATAAAAAATTCATTTCCATATTTTAAAAAAAAATTAAAATTAAATAGAAAATTACCATAATTAATCATAATTATAGATAAGTACATCCATATAATAATATAAATAATATGGACATAGAGGAGAAATATTCTTATACAAATAGAATTGATAAGGTTAGTCTTATTTATGAGCATTATTTTGGTTTAATTATGAAACAAAGGCTGGTAACATAGAAAAATAAATTTAAAACCCATGAATAAATAATAGAGAAGAAAATATATGGGGTTTTAGAGATAAAAAATAAATAATTTCACCATATGGTAATTTAGTTATAAAAAATCTTAATTTCAAAACACAATTGATCAAGATACCCTTCCATTTATCTTGAATTTCAAAAAACTGATTTAGCATCCTATATAAAAAAATATAATCAACTTAATCACTTATTTTAGATCAATATTTATATCTATTACCTTTTATATAAATCATTTATAATCATCCATTATAAATATATTATTTAGTTATTATTTAATTTTATCATCAAACATTGGTATTATTAATTATTTTATATAGTTCATTTATAATCATTCCAGTTCTAAATATTATAAATTTTACATTTAAGTTTAATATATAAAATATATAGAAAAAATACCATTCTTATAAAAAAATAATTTTTTAAACATTAATTGGTCTTAATCCTATTTCATAACAATTACTAACTAAATGAAGGTTAATATATTTTTTTATAATTTTAAATATTAATTTCTTATAATAATTCCTTAAATGTGATGAATATAATTTATTAAGAAAAAATACATAATAATTAAAAAACAATTCTTTGATAAAATTATCATTGTTAAGCATTAAATAATTTTATCTTTATTTATAACAAATTTATAATCAAAGTATGACTGGTTATAAATTTTTTTATATGTATAAAAAACATTTTATTAAATTCCATATTCTAAAGATGATAAATTTTACTTTTAAAAAACACGTAGTATATAAAGTTAAAAATTTAAACAAAACATGCTTGTTTGACCATGAGTTATTATATTAGTATTACTTATAGTTAATTATTTCTTTGATGTTATTAATTTATTTTAGTAATCATTAATTGTTTTTTATCAATAAATTTTATTAACATCTTCCTTAAAATTAATAATTATAACAAAGATACACAATTCATGAAACTATAAGTTTTATAATCAATAGAATTTTCACAAATGAAATAATATCTGTTAATTTTATTAAAAATCATTTATCTTATAACAAAAAAATATAAATATGAAAAATGTGTTTTTTAAATTTCATGATAAATATTATGTAAATTAAATACTTATTGGTTATTATTAACTCATGAGATGTTTTCTTGTTCAATTCATAGGGACTATATACCATTTTAATAATGGCCATATAAAGACTATATTACCCCCATTACATCCTAATAATTCACCTTATTTTATATTCACAAAAAACACATCTCATTTATATAATTATCATTTTTTATTTTATATTAAACTTTCACCTTGCATGATTTTATTTAATTGTATATTTATTTCTACAAATGGTGGTTTTTAACGGTGAATATGATCCTGGGGATACAGAAGTTGTAAATATATTTATATTTTCTATTTATTTTCACCTTTTTTTGTTTTGAGGGTTGTAATCATCCATGTTACGTAACAATTAATGGTATATAATACTTGGTGTCATGTAATTCTACTGCAATGTTCCATTATGATATAATGAAGTGTTTTTAGATTGATTCATTTCATAGATGATATATTTTCTAATTTGGATCAATTATTTCAAAATAATGGATGAACATCTTATAATTAATAGACATATAGTTCAAGGGAATAAATATTTTCTTAAAACATGGTGTTTTGTATTTTCCCCGTAAATAAATGTCAACATTGATATTTTAATTATATATTAATGATGAAAATAGTTTAGGGAATTCATAATATTTATTGAACCCAAAATATAATGATTAATGAAGTATCGACCTCGCTATCTTAGTTATAACTAGGAAAATAATATTTTCCATCATAATAGGTACATCCCAAATATTTAATTTCTCCCAATCCATTTGAGCTAAACACTTCTCATGATATGGAATTAAGACCCATACAATTGTAATAATTCCCATAGGGATTTCATAGTCATCCTTACATTGATAAATCATTATATCTTTATTTGGGAAACTAAATATGTTTTCTTTATTCTAGAAATTGATATGGGAACTATATAGAGAAAAAAAATTAATTCCCAAAATCATATCAACATTGACTAAAAGGGTAATAGTAATATTTATTGGAATCACATTTTAGTAAAAAAAAATTAGATATGAGTTATTAACTTGGGATGTAATCATAATTCGAAAAAGATTTTTCACCAATAATTTTTTATCAAATAATTTAGGTAGTGATTTTTATTCCTCATCAATCATTCTAGATATAAATTATTAGGTAGAACTATAAAAAATAATAAATTTTTAGTTTTTAATTTGAAGATCAGTGTTCATTAAACCACTTAATTTTTATAACCTACTTCAGTAGTTGAAATGGAATTATCCTTCTCTTTACCACTTTACATAAGAGGTTTCTAGAATTGATTATCATCATTAACCCTTAGTTTCAAGTACGTAGTATTTTGATGTCCATGATCCTAAAATTTGAAGAATTATAGTGTGGCTGGTGTATTAGGTAGATCATTGTTTTCATTCTTCATATCCCTTAATATTCATGTGAATGGTGTAATTTTCTCTAACACTTGAAGCATTTCCCCATTTATTTGGGAAAATCACCCCATTCTTCTACCCACATCATTTTAGTGTAGAAAGATGAATCTTATTTCCACTATGTATTTTATACTTTGATTTCCATTTCTTGGAAAATGATAAAACTATAATCATACCATGAATGTTTCATGAATTATCTCCATTGATTTCAATGTATCCATCATCTATTTTTGAACTCTTTTCATTATATTTTTATTTTAATGATAAGAGTTATGGGAAAATACTTATTGAAAAATATCTTCCTAAACTTCTCATATTCAATAGAGTAAACATATTCCTATTTCCCCATATTCTTGATTAGATTTCAACATCAGTTTACTTCACCTTCCAACTAAATGGAAACCATGTTAACTTCTTATTTATTTTAGTATTTAAGAAAAAAGAATATATTTTCTATCATGTTATTATATTACCTAGAAATTAGTTGAATGGTTGATATACTAAATTTAAATAGTAATTGAAGAATCGAAGACATTAAAGTGTGGTGTTCCTTCATTGGAAAATTTGGGATCTCAACAAGATTTGTGTTATTGTTTATAACCTGATATAGAACATTCATAATGGCTTTCACTCCATCTCTCATCTTATTTGGTTGCTTGTTGAAAAAATAAGTGTATTGTCCATCACACTCATTGTTACTATGGCTTCCCTAGGTTCTTACCATTGACATAAAACCAAAATTGTTACCATGAGTAATAAAACATAATATATTAAAAAATCACAGTAAAAACATGTAAATTTGACAAATAATTGATAATATGTCCTAATTAATTACACATTCATTTTATCCTATCATACTTTCAGTACAAATAAGGTCACATTAAGTCTGGTTAACTTTTAATTATTAACCCAATCCATGAAAATAATTAAACCCTACATTAATATGGACTAAGATTCCCAAGGCCCAAACTCTAGATCTGGTTCCAAAATTAAATCATTTCACATATACATTTATTATAATTTAGATGAATAAAAAACACAAACATCATATTATATATCATCTAATTATTAAAATATTTACCCAGAACCTATAGGTTTAGTGAATTTTGATATTAGTTGTGGAAATTTATTCATTTAAATTACTTCTTCAACAACTCCCATAAATAACCTTCACACATTTTATCATTCTATGAACATCATAATTAGTACTCTTCATAATTATTTGAGAAATGGAAACATAAAAAATGGGTGATATCAAAGCACAAGTAAGGGAAAAAAATTCAATGAGTCAAAATGGTTAGATCATAAGCATGTCAGAGAACATGTACATGAGGGAAATATATGATTAAACGGAATATGTAATTGTAAGATTTTTCTATAAGTTGTGATTGAGTAAAAATACCCTCAAAGTGTCATATGTATAACATGGCGTTATAATTAAGAGACATGAGATAGTAATCATGCGTCATGAAGTATAATATAAACATGTGGTATAAACATGATCATAGAAAACATAACATATATCAGTGATAGAAAAAATATATTTATACAATAATGGACTAGGATAACCACATACCCATAACATTGTTGTCTTAGGATAACCACCCATTCCCCCAAAACCATTTAGACTTGTGGTCACCACCTGTGTCCCACAACACTTTGGACCTAGGGATAACCACCTACATCCTATCATGATATCAAGAGATATAAAACATTAACTAATTTATTGGAAGCCTAAATTGTTCCCAACCATCAAATAATGATAAAAATACACATATATCACTATTATCATACATATATCATAAGGTTGCCTATATATTTATTTAATGTTGAGGAACTCATTATCTGGGTCAGTTAATCTCACTCTTGATAGTTTTCATTCTTCTCTAACTATCCTCTTGGGTTTCCTCTTTTGTTTTACTTACTTCCTTTTGGTATTCTCACATAATATCATGAAATATATAAAAAACTATGACTACCCTATCTTATGGATCTATAGTGTCGAAATGCCCTACTTTTCTTGTTCAGTATTCTTTATTGTGGTTTATGATGTATTGATGGTTTCAGTTTGTGTTTTTCTTCATGTTTTTATTTTTGGATAATGTTATAGTGATTCTATTATATTTACAACTATGGATCACTATTAAGGCCCTTATTTCGGTTACCAAAACTCTTACTCTAAGATTTATTTTAATAGGAACTATTTTGGGTTGATGTAGGGGCTTTTGTAGGGGTTTTGGGATGTATTAGTTTATATTTAATTGATATTATAGAAAAGGAGACTTGTTTTATTTGTCTTATCCCTCAGGTTTTTAGTTTTATTTCATAGTTTTGATTTGGGAATTTAATTTTTTCTAGTATTATTTCGATCACAGTGGTCTGGTTCAGTCTCAAATGATGTTTAGCCTCATGAATTTTTGAATTTATTGACTGTTGAGATTTTTATGGCTTATTCTCATCCCTATTTTTCTTTATGATTTTTTATTTTAGATCTTTTTCATCCTCAATGATAATAATATGTTTTTGGGATGAATTTTGAGCTTAGTTTAAATGATCTTTTCTTTTTTTATGGGTATAGTAATTTTTTGTGACATAAAAAATGGAGGAAAAATCAATGGTTTTCTTGATTTTTTTATGTGTGAAGTGTTTGGTATGATATTTTTCATTCTTATTCATTTTTAGGTTCCCTTAAATATAGATAGTTCTTATAGGTGACATTGATGGATTCTGTTGGTGTTTTTATTTTTTTGGTTATTAGGTGAATTTTTTGAGGGCATGGATAAAGTAGTTCTCATTATAGTTTTGGATGATTATTATATGATTTGGAATTCTAAGATTCGTGGATTGATATAGAAGTTAAATCATTGTTCATAAATTAATAAGGTTTCATGGAAACATTGTATGAAATTATAATTTTTGGAGTTTACTAAAGATATCATGTGGTTTTTGTTGAACTTTTAATGTTGTGTTGTTTATTAGTTAGTTAGTTTGTGGTGTTTTGAAACTAGTATTCATACATATTTATTTTCCTACACAACCATTAAGTGGTTCATGGAAAATAAAAAAAATTAATTACAAACCATACATATGTTTTTTACATTACATAAAATCATTCAAAATCTCACCATTACATAGTTAACTTGGGATAGATAAATGTGTTTCATGAAGATTTTTAACATTTGTGATCATAATACATCATGAGAAAGGATTTGTATGGTATCATTATTTCACATCATCAACTAACCATAAAAACCATATATGAAAAAACATTTTAAGAGTATTAAGATTAAATTAAAGACATAATAAGAAATCAACTTTTTATTTTTTATAATATTTATTTTAAAACAAAATAATTTATAAAAAATGGAAATAAAATTTAAATTTGAATATAATGAAAAAAAATAAAAAATATTTATAAGGTAAATTGAATCTTATTATAGTAAAATTCATTCAAATGAAAGACATAACAAATTGTTTTCATTATTTTCTAAAGAAAGTTATGATAATGGAAAATGATCCATTTTAAAATTATTCAAAAATAATTTTTTTAAATTCATATAGTAAATTTCAAAATTAATATAAAATGAAGTTAATTTACCATTGAAATTCCAATAAGGACATCCAAGAAATGATATAATAAATGTGATCATGGAACAAAAATGTTATCTTACTAAAAGAAGAGGTAAGTTCAGTCCCATTTATTTGGATTGTTTTGGTCAAATTGTAAACCAAAGGGAGGTAAAATTTTAATACACTTAAAAACCATGAATAACCAAATGATAATAAAATATATGGGGTTTTATAGTGAATTAACATTCAATTTCCCCAAATGTTAATTTAGTTGTAAACAATCTCAGTTTCGAAATGAAATTGGTAAACAAACCCTTACCTTTGCTCTTAAATTCCATGAAATTCCGTTAACAACCTACATAATTTACACTATCATCTTAACCAAATATTATATAACCTTATTTATGTATATTATCTTTTAAAAAATTCATCTATAATCAATCATTACATATATATTAGTTAGTTATTGTTTATTTTTATAATCAAATGTTGGTAATATTGATTATTTGAAACAAGTATCGTAATAAATATGTCGATACTTATTCATTAATACCAATTCATCATTACAAAATTAGAAAATTAAGTTTAATAATTTTGTTTCAATGATTTATGTATTCATATATTCATTTTGAGGAAGTAATGGGTATGGTTCATTTGAATGGAATCCATGAAGAACGTGTTTCGAGTAATTTATTGATAAACATGGGTTATTTTTTAATGATCATTAATCTTTGTTTCAACCTTAGAGAACCATATTAAGGAATTAAATTACTCCTTAATATCATATATTACTATTATTGATATCTTGACACTTATTCATGGTGAAATTAGTGATTTTGGTATAACATCATTCATGTAGGTGGTTGAACCAACCTAAAAAATAAAATTATATACTACTAAATTATTAAGAATTTAGAGTTTTAGAATAGTGATATAATTTTTCAAGAAGAATAATTATGTTCAAATAAAATCATTATAGAGTATAATTATAGATACCCAAGCTTAAATTACATTAAAATTGCATAAGTTTTTCAGAATACTCAATACATTAAACAAATAGACGCCCAAAGACCATATTAGTTTAATTCCTTTGGAACTACAAAAATATAAAAACTAGTAAATTAGTGAGTTAAATTATCTCTTAATTGGATATTAATGAGTATAACCATTCTTATACACGTCATAAATAATACATGTCTTCATAACCCATGAAAAACGACATAAAAATGGGTGAACATAGATGCATAGTAAGGGTAACAATGGAGATTTGTAAGAATAATCATGAACATAACGGTATGATAACTGTATCATATCATTATAAGATCAGACCATGCACGTAAAATATCATATATATGGCTCATTGAATAAATATTTTCAGTTAATAAGACATGAATCATAATGGAGTTAAGAAAATAACTCATGAAATAATAACTGAGGAATAAGACATAAATTTTTAGGATACACATAAGCTTAGAAAATTTTATATCAAGGCTACCTACCAAGACCGTCATAAAATGTTTTTCATGGGCTGAAACCCATGTACCTTCTTTGGGATTAGTATAATTACACATGTATCCTACTATTTTTGGTCTTCACCTAGAACCCATGTACCCTCTTACTTTTGATCTGGGGACACAACCCTTGTCCCCTCTTGTTTTTCAGGCTTGGGATACAACCAGTGTAGCCTCTTGTTTCTAGGCTTGAGGTACAACCCATATACCCTCTTGTTTTTGGTCTTAGGATATAACCTGTGTACCCAATTATCTCATATACCACTTATCATTACCCAACAGTCGGATGGAGATATAGGCCCCACCCATCACATAATAGTCATACATACATGAGCCATAAGATATTAAAACTTGCATCATATCATGACCCATAAAAATAGATGGGTATCCTAAACATCATATCATAACCCATGAAATGATATGGGTATCATAATAATTAAATCATATCATAACCTATGAAAAATATATATTTATCATAATCAATTCATCCTAGAATGGCATGTGAAAGGAAGTGGGTTTCATAAGCATTTATAATGGTATAACGCCTTAAAGAGAAACTGGTTTCAGATTCAGAAATCCATCAAAACATAGATCATTAATAGAAATAATATAAATGTTATCCTTTCATCATGTTCCTAGTAAATCATAAAATATAACCAAGGATGTCATCTTAGATAAAAAAAAGTATTTTTAAAGATCACTTGGAAGATAACTTTTATTTGAAAATCATGTTTTAAAACATATAAAATTTTAAAAAATAATTTTCCTCAAAACCCATTAAAAACATAAAAATGAATCATTAAAAAACATTTAAAACATTTCTTCAAAAAAATATCCTTTTTTCTTTGAAGTTAATATTTTTAAAACATAAAACATTTTTAATATCATTATGATTAAAATTTACCCTGAAAATTTATAAATAACCTTGAAAACATTTTGAGATCCTTTTTTATTAAAAATGATTTGATAACATATAAAATAATAATTTAAATCATTTAAATCCATTTCTTCTAAATAAAACATTTTAAATCATATAAAAAATCATTGAAAATCATTTAGAAATCTTTTTAAACATAAAACAATTATTTGAAAACCTTTTTCTAAAAAACCATTTTATAATAAAAAATAGAAAAATTCGGAAAAAAATATCTTTAAAAAAAATAACCTTATAAACATAAAAATGAATCATCATGGAAATGATAGTAATTATGGTGGGTACTTTTTTATATTTATATCATTCCTTTTTCACCTCAAAACTTTAGAAAAGTAGCTTGATCGGAAAATGACAAAAATATTCATTTTAAAATCATTTTTTTAATGTAATTCATGGTTAAAAATTTCTTTTAAACATCATAGGATAATATTAAAACTGTTATAAAATTTTTTAGAATTTTTTTTTGAAAGAGCACATATTTCTGACCTAAATGAGAAATTAAATCAAATTTTCATAAAAAAATTATTAATTATCTTAAGTACCAAATAGTGGAAAAATGGAATAATTACATGGATATAACATGAATAACCATATTTTAAGAAATTTCAAGAGATTTCTTGAGATATTTATCATAATATTTCATCAATGTAAGCATAATAATATACAATATCGATAAATTATGGGATTGTAACAATAAACCTTTGGAACATTGGTAACTTTGAATCATAATATAATAGAAAGATTAAAATTTCTGAAAGCCTAATATATCATTAAAATAAGAAGATTAATTATATAACATGAAAAATTTAGTATATAAACCTCTTAGAAAAATATATGTTCTTAACATGTCATGTGTGTCAAAGGATGAAAATTGAGACAAAATTGCATTACTGATTTGGTATCTTTTGAAATGTAAACTCCATGAAAGAAATATAATAAAATAGATATGTAAATATTAATTAATTTAATTTTAATTATCTTATAATAAATTCATGTGTAGTATACACCCCACATATAAGAAATATGAGGTGAACATGTCTCGTGTCTTGTGAAAAATAAAAGTGAAATGAGAAAACTCATACCTTAAGTCTTGAGTTTATTCATAGACGTTAAAACATCCTGTGTAATATATATAAGTTTACAATAAATCTAAAAATAAGCATATTATTATATCTAATGTCAATATTTTTTTTGATATTATATTACACATTTATTAACAACTTCATGTTAATATTACATTTTTAGTAATATATGATTTGTTTTTCTTATACGGTTTGGTTTGTCACTCTTGATCCTCTTACTTAGATAATGATTTAATTATCTCCAAAATTTAAAGAATGAACTAAATATCATATATAATCCATATATATTTATTTATTATAATCCATTGAATATATAAATATAAAATGGAATACACCGTTCATAGTGACGGTAAGCCATACATACACATGAACATTATTTCTGTTTTATTATCATATTGAATGAAATAAAGTAAATAAATTATATATTTATATATATATATTATCATTATAAAATAATTATTATATCATATATATCATATAATTTTACTAAAGACATCGTTAGTACATTCCATGTAGATTTTGAACAAATCACATCGTCTTGAGGTGGTGGTGGTCCATAGTTCCCCAAACGAAATTATTGTATTTACAAAAAATTGTAAGGAAAATGGTATATGTCATATAATAATTCCATAAGCATAAATATATCATAAATATCCTATATATAATATAAAAATAGAGTTTCCATCATAATTTCCAACCATGATTGGTAGTAAAGGAAAAAATAACAACAACATTTCATGAGGTGATAGTTCATAGTACACAAGAACGGTATGTTTGTTACCCATTAGATGCAAGTGTAGGATTGTGTAAGTAAAATCCTTATAAGAAAAAACATATTAGTATATAAATGATACTAAGGGATTCCTTGGATGGATTTATTCCAAAAGAGAGGCTTCTATCAGTAAGTGATGGATTTTGAGATCTTATTTGAGTAGAGTTTGTGTGATTAAAATGGGTTTATAGGTGTTAATAAATAGAAGGCTAAATGTATTTTATAGAGGAGGACAGGTACCATTGTTGTAAATTGTTTAAAAGAGAATTCCACCAACGTTTTTTCTATGAAAAGTGGATCCAATAGTGGAAAACTATATACAAAAGGAAGGATATGGTTAAAATATTTCCATAAAATTGATTTTTGTCATGTTTATTATCCATTTTTTCCTTAGAATTAAGTCTTAGTCCTTTGTAAAACAATTTTATTCATATTCATTGTGATTAATTTTAATCACTATAATTAATTTTAATCACCTTCACTTATATTTTTTGAAAAACAAAAAATTGAATTTATTATACATCATAAATTATTATTATTATAAATATTTAATCTATTTTTCCATATTCTAATTAATTAAGTGGTATAAATTAATTTAAATTTAATCTTATAGATAGGATTAAAAAGAAAGTTTGAAATGTAAAAATGTTCAAAAACTGTAAATGTTGTTATATCCAATTTCTATGTGAAATAGATTCCAATGACCTAAATTGTATTAATTTATTTAAAATTTGTCTAATTAAACTATAAAAAAACTAAAAAAAAAATTAACTATATAAAAAAAATTTATGAAAAAAAAATTATGAATTAAAATTCATTGTAACTCATTATTCATAAAAAAATACAACTTCATAGAAAAATAAATAAAATTCACCCTAAGATAATTTTACTTTTCTTATTTCAAAAATAGTGTTTATTTTTTCAAATAAAAATAATAAAATTGTCACAAATCATATTTAAAATGGGTTCCCTATAAGAATGTGATCAAATTACCTTTTATAAAAATATATCTTTTTATTCATAAAATTGGATTTATTCTTACCTTATGCAAATAAAAGCTATTAGATGAGTATAAAAATATTGATTGAATATATAATATATAAATACTATTGAAAAAATTATTCAAATGTTTTTTTAAAATTTATTGAGATAAAATTGTGTTTTTACAGAGAAAAATAGTTTTCTTAGAAAAGTAATTCCTTTATTTTTAAATAGTTCTTACATTCACTTCAAGTTTTTGATAACCAGAGGATTAATTTTATATACATTTCTAAATAATATTTTCTCAATTTAGTTAATCTTATTCATAACTTCCATTCCAATAGCTATGTGACAGATATACTAATATTTTCATAATCATATTAATAATATATTATAGTTTGGTAAAAACTAGGGCTTGCCTATAAGACAAGTTATCAAAGGGACTTGGTACAATATGTAATACATAACCAACATAGTGTTTCATATACCACAAGATCATTTATATTTGGTGTTTAGTGAATGAATAACTTGGTGTTATATATAACACAATCCAAAATTAGTGATTTAATATAAAAAACTATACATATTGTTGTGTGAAATGAAAAATATGAAAAAAATATTTGATTAACTCGAATAAAATCACAAAATATTGAGTTGTTAAATTCTACTCCCCTTAAAATGAATTTATCCCTCGAAATTCCTCAGTGTTATTAACTTTTTATTACTTGAATGTTCCCTTAATAGAAACCCACATCATGAAAATGAATACTAAAACTTATATTTAAAGGGGGATGTTCGAAACATGATAGTTAACCAAAGTAACTCATAAATAGGTTTCAATATGGGAGGATATTGATGAAAAATTAAATAATGGACATGGAAGAGAAATCTAACCACAATGTTCTGATTAAGAGTGATAGAGAACAATTTTAGGAGAACATTGACAATCACAAAGCCATAAATCTGTGATTATCTAGGGGTCCATTTGATTCATAGAAAATGAAGGTACTAGGACAACCTTTTCAGTTTCAAGATCTTTTCCCAAGAGTTAAATAATTTTCATAAGAAGGTATACTTACATAATTCAGTACAATCTCACCCTTTGATATGAATTTATCAAATTCCAGTTCACCTCTTTCTCCAAAATGGAAGGTGATTTCTTCATTCCAAAAGCACTAACAGACCATGGTGACCATAAATAGAACGATAGGCCATTCTATCTGTCATTATCACTAAAAAAATTTTATCATAGTTTTTTTAAAATGTATAAATATTCATATGGAGATATAATACATGAATATCTAAAACCTCATCTAAAGATTAACTTAAACCATTCCATAAATGGTCAACCTTTTAACCCATCCAAAAGTAGAAAATCCAAAACATTTGAATGACGGTTACTAAATAAGCTTAACATTGATCCCCCATATATCATAGAGTAGATCTTGTTTTTCACATTCCAACAATGTGAATACCATCATCCTATATATTCATGAAACATGGTAATAACCAAAATTACGATAAATACTTTTGGAAAACATGCATGATTCATTATTCCAAATATTATTGGATATAATCCTCAAATATAAGAAGTTGTAAACTTTACCAATGATAACATAAAAAAACTTTTTCCAAAAATACATAATCATTTCTAAGATCATAAATAATATTCAATTTACTTTATCCATATAATCATCTCTTTATCTATATAAATTTTTATTTTCTCTCGTTAGTAACATGATATGGTTTAACTTCCCTTAATCAAATTATCACCTTTATATTAAATCACATTTATATGTTATCATCACCATTTAACATTTATATTTGTATCCTTAATGAAAATACTTATATTGAAAATACTTAGATATTTGATGATTCATGTAACATAATCTTTGAATTCAAAGACACATATACTTCATTCCTCTAACTTTATTCTTAAAGAATTACTCAAGATTACTCTTCTAATTACTTAATACCCCTTTCCTAAAATTTGAAATATGAATCATGTATTAATGTTCCTAAAAATCAATATAATCATGCTTATTACGTTTAATGTAAACAATATTAGAAAAACATCTCATACCATTCACAGGTTAATCATAGTCTCTTTATCTTCAGTAGTATAACCAATACTTATACCACATTCTTGATTATCTTCATGAAATTTTCAATTAGAAAATTGTTTTTCATAATGCCCATACATTACACATCTGAATCATTAAATGTTAACAAAGTTTATATAGTCCCTACCATTGACTAAAAATAAAAAGCAGAGTGTGAGAAATATTTATCACAATAGAAACCACGTAATAATGAAGAATCACATATTGGATTTCTAAATCATGACCCATGCTTCATTAATAAATGAGAACTTATGATCATACTAGGTCATTCATAGATAACATATATTTAAATCCATCATTATGGTTTGTAAATATTCTCATTATTTCCAAATCATGTCCCCTGAGAGTGTCAATCCCAGTGTGCAGCAAGGCCTATTGTCATGTACCTGGTTATGCTTGAGTTTCCCCTCATGCACCTTTTTCGTGTTTTTACTTCAAGGTACATATATACCAGATCCAAATCCAAATATAATATCTAGATGGGGATATATTTCTAGGAAACCACTCACTCTATCCATTACCAAAATTCCAAGACATTTTTCTATACTTTTTCTAATCCTTAGAATTATCCTCTAAGATATACCCAGGCATATTATTAGAAATATACATAGGGATTTAACTAAAAATTTTCATACTAGTTTAGAAATTTTGACTAAAAGTTCTCTCTAATACCAATTATAATGACCTAATATCAATATACATTAAAATTACATTACATTTTCAAAATACTTAATAAATTACACACATAGTCACCCAAAGATTGTATTAGATCTGTGCCTTTGGAAACCTGAAAACATAAAAATTGGTACATATGTGAGCTAAATTATCTATCACTAGGCTCATCATGACTAGAACCCTTCTTAGACACATCATATATAATACATATCTTCATAACCTGGGGAAAGTAAACATAAAAAAATGTGATCTCAAATTCTTGGTAAGGGTTTCAAGGGAGATACATAAGCATAATAATGAACATAAGGGTACGAGAAAATGAGAATATCATTATAATATCATACCAGGCATATTAAAAATAGTATACCTCATTCACTACATAAATATTATCAGTTCATAAAACTTGATTCATCAGGGAATAAATAAAATAATCCCTACAATCATAATTGTGGAATGAGGTATATATGTTTTGTCATACACATAAGCTGGAAAATCATATGTTAAGGATATACATGAAGACCTTCATTACATGTTAGTCTTGGGATAGAAACTATGTACCTACTTCAAGATAGGGATAATAACTAATGTTACCTCTTATTTTCAGGCTTGGGCTACATCCCACACACCATTTTTTCTAGATTGAGCTATAAGCCCATACTATCCTTTTTTTGGACATGGGATACAAACTGTATACCCTCTAGTTTTTGGGTTTGGGCTACAACATATATACCCTATTTTTTCTAGCTTATGATACAACTCAAGTACCCTTTGAGATAATATAACACTTTCATTACACAATTCATTGGACAGAGATATAGGCCCCACCCATCACATAATAAAATCATAAAAACATGTGCCACAAGATAATAAAACATTCATCATATCATGACCCATAAAAAGATATGGGTTTCAAAAACATCATATCATATCCCACAAAATTAATTGAGTATCATAAACATTTACTCATATCATAAACTATAGAAAATATATAGATTTCACAATCATTTCATTATAGAATAACCCATTCAAGGAAGTAGGTTTCAAAAGTATTTATCATGGTATGACCCATTAAAGAGATGTGAGTTTCATAAAGATCAAGTAATAAAAACAGATACCATTTAGTGAAACAATAAGAATGGTATCCTTTGATAATATCTCTATTATAGCATAAAATATAACCAAGTATGTCATCTTATAAGGAGAAATATTTCGAAATATCACTTGGAACATAAATTTTCTTTGAAAATAAAATTTTAAAACATATAGAATTTTGAAAATCCTTTTCCTTGAAAATGCATTGAAAACATAATAATGAATCATGAGGAATTTTCAATACATTTATAGAGAAAAATATCCTTTATTATTTGAAAAACATATTTTAAAACATATAATACTTTTAGGAACATTTTCCTTAAAAATAACCTTGAAAGAATATAAAGGATCTTGAACACATTTTGAAAAACTCTTTCTTTGAAAATAATTTGAAAATAAATAAAATAATATTTTAAATAATTTAAACCATTTTGTTTCAAAACAAAATTTTGAAAACATATAAATGAACTTTTAGAAATCATTTAAAACGCATTATAAACATAAATCAATTTTCAAAAATACTTTTTCTTTGAAACCCATTTTAAAATTAATAAAATTGAAAAATATTAGCAAAAAAATTTAAATTTCAAAAAAAAAACTTGTAAACATAAAAATGAATAATTAAGGAAATGATAGTCAGGATAGTGGATAGGTCTGTACATTTCGAACATTCATTTTTCACCTTAAAAATTAGAAAATTGTCTTACTTAGAAAACGATTAGAAGATTCATTTCAAAACTATTTTTGAAAAAGGTAATACATAAGTAAAAATTCCATTAAAAATAATAGGATAATGTAAAAAAATTGAAAACAATTTCAGAAAATCTGATTTTGAAAGAACACAGATTTCTTATAGAAGGGATAAATAAAGTTATATTTTCGTAAGAAAACATTTTCTTAATTATCTTAAGTACTAATGGGTGGTAAAATTGTACCATTACATGGATATAACATGAATAAACATTGGATAATAAAATTAATTATATTTCTTGAGAGATATATCATAATATTTAATCAATGGAAGCATAATAATAAATATTCTCTATAAATATTGAGATTACAGTTACAAACTATTTCCAATTTGGTTAATTTGAATCATAATAAAATGGAAATAATAAAATTACATGAATATTAACATATCATGAAAATATTTTGGGTTGTTATAAAACATTTCAAAGATATTATAAACACATCATAGAAAAAGAAAGGTGTATAACATTTCATGTGTCTCAAAGAAGGACAAATTGAGGAATGATTACTTTACCGATTTGGTAACTTTTGAACAATAAACACCATGAATGAAAGATAAAAAATGGATATGTCAATTACCATAAATTTAATTTTTAGAATAATATAATACATCCATGGGTAGTATGAAAACCACATATAATAAATAGGTGGTTAATAGGGATTGTGTATAATGGAAAATAAAATAGAGATGAGAAAACACGGACATTATGTTATGAATTTCTTCATACACATTAAAAAATAATGTATAATAAATATAATTTTATTACAAATCCACCATATAATGATATTATTATATATAATACAATATATTATTTGTTTATGACTTTATATTACCCATTTATTAACAAATCCATGTTAATGTTACGTTCTGGGTAATATATGTTTTGTTTTTCATATATGTTTTGGCGTGTTATTCTTGATCCACTTACTTAAATCATGATTAACTTATTTTTAGAATTTAATGCATTATATAAATATCATATATATTGATTATATATTTATTTATAATAATCCATATAATATATAAATATGAAATGGAATACAACGTTCATGGAGATGCTAGGTCATACGTACACATGAACATTATTTATGTTTTATTATCATACTAAAAGAAAGAAAGAAAATTACATATATGTATATATTTATATAATACAATTAAATTATAATTATAATTTCATATATATAATATAATTTCACTAAGTCCATCTTTAATACATTCTATGTAGAGTGTGAATGAATCACATCATTTTGATTAGGTTGTATTCCACACTTCCCCAAACAAAATTATCATATTTACACAAAATGGAAATCATTAAGGGGTGTATTATATAATAATTCCAGAAAAATAAATATATAATATATATGTCATATATATCATATAATAATATATTTTTCATCATAATTCCAAACCATGTGAGGTGGTAAATGAAAAAAGAATAACATCATTTTTTGGGGTGATAGTTCGCCATACACAAGAATGGTAAGTTTGTTTCCCATTAGATGGAAGTGTGTCTAAGTGTTAGTAGAAACAGTATAATAAAAAATATTAGTATATTTAGGATAGTAGGGTTATTATATAATCATTTAATAATAATAAATTAGGTGGTTTAGAATGAATATAATACAAAGGATCTTGAGGAAGGTTGTTACCTCTTCTTTGGGTAACTCCTATTAGTTTCCACAAAATATATTCTTTGGTTGGCTTTATGCCCCAATGGAGGCTTCTAGAAGTAATTTAAGGATATTTTGATATTATTTGAGTATATTTTGAGTGATCCTAATGGATTTATAGATTTAAATAAGTGGTAGTGGTGTGTTCTTTTTTATAGTAGAGGTGTGGAATTCTGGTAAAAATTTTAAAAGGGAACTCCACCCATGTTTTCCTTATGAAAAGAGGATCCAATAATGAACCAAATTATATCAAATGGAAAATAGGGTCTTTATATGATCATACAATCTCTTTTTCACAAGTCTTTAGGTCATTTTAGCCCTTAAGTTTAAGCTTTAGTCCTATATTATGTTAATGTTTCTCTTAATCTCCTTAATTAATTTCAATAACTTTCACTAATATGTTTTTTAAAAAAAGATAAAGTTATTATAAATTATAAATTATGGTCATTTTAAATATGGAATCCATTTTTATAAATTTTAATCACATAATTGGAAGAAATCAATTTAAATTTAATCCCGTAAAGGGGATGACAAAGAGGGTTTTTTCAAAGACAAAATGTTAAAAAGTTTGAATTGTTTTTATATCCAAGTTCAAAGTGAGATTTATTCCAATGAACTAAATTGTATTAGTTGATTTTAAAATTTTATAATGAAACTCTAAAAACAAAAACAAAATATAATTTAACTATATAAATTAATTAGATGAAAAAGTATGTTTGAATTAAAATTCATTGTCATTCATTGTTTATAAAAACATGAAACATCACAGAAAATAAAATGAATTCACAAAAATATACATTTTATGTTCCAAAATAAAGAAGTAAGTCTATAT
Organism: Viscum album; assembly: GCA_963277665.1. Classification (NCBI taxonomy): domain Eukaryota; kingdom Viridiplantae; phylum Streptophyta; class Magnoliopsida; order Santalales; family Viscaceae; genus Viscum; species Viscum album. The sequence continues at coordinate 876,496,183 of OY728148.1, read as the reverse complement.
TTTCAAATAAAAGTTATAAATTTATCATAAATCATATTTAAATTGAGTTCTCTACTAAAATATGGTAAAATTTCCTTTTAGAAAAATATAACTTTTATTCACAGAATTGGATTTATTCTTATCATATACCTATAAAATCTTTTAGATGAGTGTTAAAAAAATATTTATTGAATATATAATATATAAATTTTATTGAAAACATTACTCAAAGGTGATTTGTCTAATTAATTTAAATAAAAAAAATTCTGAACATAGAAAAATTGTTTTCATATAAAAGTAATTTTTTATCTTAAAATAGTTCTTGCATTAACTTTTAGTAATTGATAAAAAAAGTATTCATTTTATATACTTGTGTAAATTTTATTTCCACAATTTAGTTAATATTATTCATAACTTCAATTATAATAGTTAGGTGGTAACTATAATAATATTTTAATAATAATTTTAAATATATATTGTAGTTTGGTAAAAAAAATAGTCTGGTGTGTAATGAAAGCTATTGATGAGACACAGTATTTTGTGTAATACAAGAAAAAAATAGTTTAGTATGTACCACAAGATAATATAAGTGTTGTGTGTAGTGTATGATTGACTTAGTGTTGTGTATAACGCAAAACAAATGTAGTGATTTAATAAAAATTGTAACAAACCAAAGTTTCATTAATGGAAATCCCTCATGATCTAATTAAATGTCTCTTTATGTTTATATAAAATGTTAACTTCTTTGGTTTTATGTTAATAATTTTGACCGTTTCTAATATAGTCATTGAACAGTGATCACATGATTTGTATAAATATAGGACTTTAATAAATCCAATTTACTCAAACAAAGGAAGTGATGGCCTCATCCAGTAGAATTTCCCCATATGAAGCCCATTTGTTGGAGCTCATAAAAGAGGTGGCGTCTTTGGGCTGCACCCTTGACCAAGCCCAAGCTGAGCTTCATCATGTCAAGCTCGAATGTGACCGTCTACGGGAAAAGTGGAAGTTGATTGAAATTACCACTCGAGCGATATTATTCGAGCCACCACAAGAGTCTGTCACCATCACACACCTTACCCTTAGGTCTTATGTGGTTGTTTTAAGGGGTTATGTAACAAATAAGTTGTACTATGTTCATTTACATTATTTTAGTATATAATAATGAATATAATTTCTAGTCATTTTTGATACATTGTAAATAGTTTTTAAAGTACAAATGGTGTTTTTAGTTATTATTTAATTAAGAAATATATTTTATTAAATTAAGGGATTTTTGAATTAAATAATTTTTTAATAAAATAATATCATTATTATTAAACAAATTTATAAAATATAAATGATATTAAAATTTTATGAATGGAATTAAAAATTTTATTACGGTTTGAAAGCCATTTCTGTCAAAACCCGTGAATTTTTTATATATATCGGTTTTTATATTAAAAGTGAAAATTAACATATTTAGAAAATTATTTATATAAAATAAATTTTATTTCTAGAATCAGTACATCGAAATTATCCAACGGTGAATTTTTCATAATTTTCTGAGACAGTCAAATTTTTTGGTAAAAATTAAATACCTTTTAAATATATAATGTGTTTTATGACATCATAATTACCCAATAGTAATGTAATAAAATACTATAATCTTTATGTTTGGACAATATATGTTTTACCATTAAAATAATGTGATTTTAGGTTTTTTTTACTTACATTTCAAAGCATTAATGGACCCCTCAAGACATATTCGACACTTTTCCTTTTTAAATTAATTTCCATGGGAGTGTGACTCAGCTCCACATAAGCAACCTTATTATTTTAAAAAGTTCTGAATTTGTCCTTATAAAATATTTTTTCCTCTTCCCTCTTTCAAAAACCATCGGCAAAAACCATGGGATGGTTTGTGGTTTGGATCAATTTAATGTAAGAGGACCCAAACATAAATAATAAAAAATTCCCTCACCTTTCCTATATAAACCCACCCAAGATCCCACGTCCTCCTCACTGAAAGCCCTTGGAGTTAGTCCAACCTCTGCCCTACTCTCTCTAGAATCCTCCCAAGGTTCCCCAAGCTCCCAAGAAGCCTCTCACAAGCCTCTCTCTAGCCTTTGGAAGCACACTTCCAAGTAAGGGTTTTTTCTTCCTTTCTCATTTTTGTCCAATTTTCTTTAAGTAGTTTTGCCATTTTAATTTCAATTATGAATGGTGGGGAATGGTTTCACACCACCCTCATACTTCCTTCTTTATGTTTGAATGATGGTAGACCACTTTCTCTCTCATTAAATTCCTCCCATGTACACCTATTACTATGCCGAAATTCAGAAAGGATCTTCTCTCTCCTCTTTTACATTGAAGAAATAATTTTGTATCATGAATATAAATTCCATTAATATTGTTGATACATGTATCTACATGACCTCATTACTGTCTATTACATGTAAATATGATGAGAAACCCCTTTCTCTCTCATCAACCATTTTTATGAATTCTTATGTCACGCCGTTACACTGCCGAAATCACACCGATTTTCTAAGCCAATGTCATTGTGTAGTGAATACCATGCCCATTTCTCCATCAAGGGTATTCACCTTTATGCACATTTACTTATTGATTATAAAGTTTCATGTATGAATTACACATTCCTTTATCATGGAGTAAATGATTATGTTTAATGAATCCATGTTTTATGATCCAAGTGGCACACTTATGCATGAAATGAAATGTTTAAGAAGGGTGTGCCCTTACAGTGCTCCAATGCATTGGGTAAAGTATAGTATCATGATACTTCATGTGAAATGAGTGTTGACTCATGATAATTCAAGTGCAATAAGGGTTTACTCGTGCTTTATGTGTAATGAGTATTTACTCATGCCCCATGTGCAATGGGCTTTGCCTCATGCTAATTCCATGTTAAGTGTTGTTGCTATATTTCCATGTTATGATTATCATGATTTATCATGACTTTATGTTCATGTTTCTTTTATGCTCCATTGATATTACTATTGTCTAATATGTATTGTACTCCTCATGTTATTCAATGTGTACTCCCTTACTGGGCTTTACAGCTCACCCTTTTCTTATGCATGTCCTCAAGTTATCCCATGCAATGCTAAGTACGAGGGAATATATTGGTCATGTAAAGGAAGTTTTCAATAAAGATGTTTTATTTCATGTTTTAAGTTTTTATTTAATGATCCTAAGCCCCAAAGACACTAAACCTCTCGATCTTTTTTTTGTATCAAGTGAAGTTTTATGTAATAAATCATGTTTAAGTTTGTAATAAAAAGAAGGGTTGTCATAAAAAATATATTCAGTAATGAGTGAAATGAAAAATATCAAATAGATTTAATTAATTTAAAACAAAATTCACAAAATCTTGTGGTGTTACAATAATTATATTTATAAAGAGTTTAAACGAGAATATAATTGAAAAATTTAGAGAATAAATTAGAACTTTATTAGTTCACTCCTTCTAAACATAGGTAAGTTTAGAAATAAGTATTTAAGGATTCATATTGGAAACATAAACAACCCAACATATAAGATTGATTTTTTTGAGGAAAAATATTTAGGAATTAAAGATAAAATTTCTATACAATAGTTGTTTTGGATGGGTTTAGGATGAGACCAGTTATAGGTGAGTTTTGAGAGGAATTTCATAAAGTATTCATTTATCAGTGTGTTAGGTTTTAATTATATAATTAATGTATATAAAAAGAAGAGAATAATGTATATGAGTCATGAATTCCTTCAACCTCAAAATATAGAGATAATTTTTTATTAAATTTTAGGTTCTTACCAATTATTTTAACCGTTTTTGTCTCAGTTTACGTTTAATGTGGAAACTCATTTTTTTGACTTAGTAACTTATTATAATGAATAAAATGGCATTTACCTTCTTAAATAATATTAATATACTGATTAAATATGTGGAATCCATTTAATTTATTTAATTTAAAAATAATATATATTTAACTTCGAAATGTTAACATGAAATATATAGAAAGAATCTATTTGGATATAAAAAAAATTTTAAAACATTAAGTGTTCTTAATGATATTTGATATAAATTTATAATTTTATGACTAATAATATATTTATTTAAACATTGAAAATTTGAATATTATTATAATATTTTTTAATGTGACCAATTTAATTTACTAATAAAAAAATAGACAACAATTAGAAAAACCTATTCTTTGATAAAAATATCATTTTTCAGCATTAAAAGATTTTATATTCATTTCAAAACAATTTATAATCAATGTATGAATTATTAAAAAAAGTTATATATATAATACATTTAATTCAATTTAATACTCAAAATATTTTGATTTTTTCTATAAAAAGAAATACAGTGTATAAAAAGAATTTTTAAAGGAAAACATTTTTGTTTAACACTGGATAATTATTTTTTTATGTTATTAATTTAGTTTACTAATTAATCCTCAAATTTTATCAATATATTTTATGGAAATAATTCCTTGAAAGTGATAATTTTAACAATGATATTAAATTCATAAAAATTGTCTCTTTATAATCAAGTTTATTTTCCCAAAACAAATAGTATCTTTTAATTAGATTAAAAAATTATTTTTTTAAGAAATTATTTATAAGGAAAATGTAATTTTTTTTAGATTATAAATTAGTGTTATAAATATTAACTACTTATCATTAGTTTTAAATTGGTAAGTTCTTTAATCGTGTTATACCTAATGGATATATAACCTTTAATATCAGTCATATAATGACTATATTACCCCCATTACATCCTATAAATCCATCCATATATACCTTAATAAAGAACACTTCTCATCCTATGATATCAATTTTAAATTATATAATATGATTTATCCTTTCATGATGTTTTCTTTATTTTATTAGTTTGGTTCTACTAATGCTGATTTTTAGGAGTGAAGATGAGCCCTAGAATTTCCGAGTAAAAAAATATTATTTTATTCTACATATTATACCCTTTTAATTTATTAACTTTTAAGAGTTTTAATCATCCATAGTATGTAATAATATATTATTTTTAATTTTTAGTCTCATGTACCTTCATTACAAGGTTCCATTATGAATAAATAATTTTTTATTAGTTTGATTCATGTCGTATATGAATAATTTTATATTGTAGTTAAATTTTTTCAAATTAATAGAAAACATTTTTTAGAATGATATAAATATAGTTTAAGGTATGATTTATTTTTCTAAAATTATTGGTGATACATTCATAAAAAATATTTTTGGTAACAATTTTTATGTGATGGTAAGAAATACTTATTTTTTTGGATTGTATTTTTCCATTGAAAATATAATTGGCAATAACAACATATTTGTGATGGTATATAAATTCACTAAAAAATAGGTATTAATGAAGAATATATTTGAGAGATAATATACATTCAATCACAAATAGTTCCTACCTGAAAAACTATTTTTAACATAATTTACATATAATCAAAAAAATTATTTGCACCAAGGATATTTATAATGAAATATAAATTCAATTAAAGATAAATTGGGGAAATATTATATTTAATGGATAAAGGCCACTAAAAATACAATTTAGATAAGTATGAAAATTATTTATGGATGGTAAATTTTTTATAGAGTAGACATCCATTACAAATATCCATCACAAATATCTTTTTGATCACAAATACTAATCATAAATAGTAAAAAAAATCTTTTGTGATGGTATCATTCTGTGAAAAAAATCGTATTTTATAAATGTTGTTAGACCCCTCCCTCACCTTACATGTGTATGCATTACCCCCCACCTTTAGCTTTAATTCTCCCCCTTTTCCCCATATTATAGAAACTCAACAATTATAGATCACACTATTATGGGTTATAATTTTGAAGGGAATTCAAATTTAACATTAGGTGTATGGTTTTTATGGAGAACCAAGGTTTGAACTTGGGTAATCCTTGTTTTAAAATCTTTAAGGTGTGTTTTTTGTACTTTTTTGAAGGACTGAGAGATGATTGAATCTATAAAAATTCAAAGAAAGAGGTTGTACCAGCTGGGCTGCTGTAGTAGCACTGGCTGGCCAGTGGGGAGGACAGAAGCCCTACTACCCAACATGTCCCACCAGCCAGCCAGTGAGCCATCACTATCTTTCCAGTGGGGCTTTCAGTCAACCTCCTACCCAAGGGACTTACTAGATACCCAGTGATCCTGCACCATCCAACGCATATGACACCAACTAGCTGGTGGAACATCACCAGTAATCTCATGGGGTTCACTGGTTGGGTTTTAGAAAAGAGACTTAGTGTCAATTTATCCACCAATCCCCCCTCACTTTTAATACCCTTTGATCATATATCTAAGATAATTTTGGCCAAAATCTAATTTTTTAATCCCTTAAAGATTCTTCTTTGAACTAAGGTGGATATTGATACAATCCTATGGAGAATCCAGGCTAGATCCTTCAATCTTCTTCATTATTGTCCTCTTTCATCCTCATAAAGTGATGGATCATGTTTTCATTCATCATGGATTACCTTATAAGCATGTTTAATCATTTTTAATCATTTTAAATCTTAATAATCCTTGTATATTATACTTTTTGAATAAATTTTTCATTGATTGAGAATTGTAATGAACCTAATTAAAGGATTGGATGATCATATCTTGAAATAATTCTCTGACATCAATGGATATTGAAATGACACTTATAGATGAATCATCCTAATGAGGAATATGTACTGTTGGTGGGTTTTTTGATGAAGGTATGTAATTTTATAATTATTTCTATAGTTTTTGGTAAAATTGTGATGAATTTTCCATTGAAACATGAAATGGATTTAGGTATTTTTCTCATAATTGAATTGGGAGTGTGTTGTGAGTATCTCGAACTATGTTTAATGTTGTTATGTATAAGGTATGTTGTTCATTCTTTTACTTCAAACCTTTTGAATTTAATTATATTAACTTTTAATTTTTCTTGTTTTTATGTGAGTGGGGTTTTTCTCTAAATTTATTCATAAGTTATTAGTGGAACTTCCATAGATGGTTTTCCATGGTCACAACTTGTTAGTGATATCTGATAATTCTTCAAGAATGTGATCCTTTACCATTTAATGTGAGTTCTTATAATTTTTTAATTAAATATAATTTATTTATAATTAATTAATTGTACTACCTTGTCATGAGAGGAATGACTTGGTCAAAGTTGGTTGCTAAAGGGACTTGGATAGACTTTGACAAGCAGTTGGGATTTTCTTGGCTTGGAGTTTACCCCATTTGACATTGTTGGTCTCACGTATTATACCCTATGGTTTATGCATGGTTTATTATCATGTGATATGGGGTTCCCCACCTTAGTTGAATATTAACATGTACTCTAACCTATGATTTATGCATTATTTATTGGTATATTATATGAGGTTCTCTAACTTGGGAAAATTATCCTTAATCAATTGTTTCCTACTCCTTCCCCTTACAATGCTAGACAATTTAATCTTTAACCTTGGATGATCCTACTGGTGAGTTTGAGACTTTTTGATAATTTAAATTCTCAATTTCCCTTAGATCCCCACTTCTATGATCAAATAGGTCATTGATTTATCTTTAGAGTGAAATTTATTAAATGGTTAGATGATTATTCCATCAAATCTTGATAGCATTGTCCATGATCAACGGAGAATTGGATAGACATGGATTGAGGATGTCCTATATCTATGAATATGTACCTGTGGTGGGTGTTTTTATGAAGGTATCTTACTTGAAAATTACTTCTATGGGTTTTGGTCAATTGTTTTTGAATTATCCATCAAAACATGGAATCAATTTTGGGCTTTTGATCATATTAGAACTGGGAGTTTTCAGATAGTGGATCAAACTCCATTTGATGAAACTACAGCTATGGTGTGTAATTTGGTTTTTTTATTCTAAATTTTCCAATTTAATTATATTTTATTGGAATTTTTATTATTTCACATGAATGGGTTTTTTCTTGGAATAAAGTATGAAGTGTTAGATGGATCTTCCATGGATGGTTGGTCATGGTTACGACTAGGAGGTGACATCTGGTAAGTCTTTTGATTTGTGTGCCTTCACCTTTGAATATGAATTAATGTAATATTTTAATTAATTATAATTTAGTAATAATTAATTAATTGTAATGCCTTATCTTTAGAATAACATTGTGGTGTATGTTGTTGGATGAGTGAATTGGATGAATTAAAACATGGGATTAGGATTTTCTTGGATTTTAGTTGACGCCATTTGAGTTGGGTGGTCCTCTATAATCTACCATGTGGTTTATACATGATTAATTTTAACGTGATAGAAGGTTCTACATCTTAGGTGAATGTTTCTTAAATTTATAATTGATCAATTAATGTGTAATTTTTAATTATTAATGATTCTTTAATCTTAATTAATTAAAGAAACCATGCCTAATGTAATTTTATGAAATTCTAAGGGCCACTTTGGACCCTTGTGCACTGGCTTATTGCTGACCACCAATGGAAATGGCTTGATCAATAATGAGTGCATGTACTACATGGAATCCTTGAATTGTTTTGTTATTCTATGTGATACTAAGATCCTATACTTCTATGTTAGATTCTTTGGTCTAATGAGTTTTTCTTATGGCACAACAATCTATTTAATGATTTATTTAAAGGTATAATATTATTTCCCTGATATGATATATTTTTTCCATAACATGGTGACCATGAATGATAGTAATCATATTTGAGTGAGTAAACATAGTATAAAGACCGATTTTGTGATATTGTATGCCTATATGTGAGAACCATGACTATTAATCCATATCGCTAGATATGTGTGACAAATATGTTGAAACTGTTTCCTTATGATATATTTAGGATATGCTATTTTTTGTTGTTTTGTGCATGGTGACTAATAGATAGGTGGACCCATTAAAACATGGTATCCCTAGATGGGGGATAATGTTTAGATAATTCATGTGACATGTTGACATGATTGAGATATATGAGAGTGAGTGATGGCCTAGTGTGGCCTGACCTGGGGGCATGATGATCATATGTGATGAGACTTGAGAAGAAATATTGGGGCATAATGGTGTTTGTGATATAACCTAAGAGATATCAATAGAGAATAATGGCCAAGTGTGGTCTAAATTGGAGGCCTAGAGCCTATGCAGATAAAGATATAGATAGAGAGAGGGGGGGTATGATGGCCTTGCAAGGTCCGACCAGGAGGTCAAGGGAATGAACTACTACTGAGAGAGAGAGATAGAGATGAGAAATGGTCACCTAGTTTGGTTTGACCTGTGACTCTTAGAATTGTGACTTTATCTTATTTAATTTTGAAATCCATTATGACTTTTCATATTTCATAGATCCAAATTAGTTATATCCAGTGTTCTTGGTTTTTTCGTAAGTGCTTGAGCATTCATCACATGGTAATTTTTGTAGGTGTAGTTTATGATATTTATGATAGGTTTTTGCAGTTTATATTCTTTATATTACATTATTCTAATCTTATCATATGAATATATATTTTTTATGACTATTTTGGAACGAAACCATGCATGTGTTATCCAAGTGAGTTTCACTTACACCTTACTTGGGTAGTTGTGGCACTTGGGTACCCGACCACCCGTCACTTGTTGCTGGTATAGGTTATACTGAGGCATAGGTTGATCATTGATCAATGTAGCTTGCTATGAGTTTTGATACTAGTATGAGGTGATTATTATAGTTTAATTTCCTCTGTAATTTTTATCTTTATTTATTTGTATGCATGGTCAGCCTAGTGGGAAATTGGTTATTGTATTTGTCAGATAGTAGAGTTTTTATACTTTTGTTTTTTTAATCCATTTATTTCATTGGTATTTTGTTTGTATATTTTTACTCTGAATGTATATTATTATATTTTTTTTTACATATTTTTTTTTGCACAATGATAGAGGGTATAGTCTCTCTACTACTCTACATAGACCATAATTTCTAATTGGAAGCATCTGGTATATCGGGAATCAGTCTTGAGGTCATGTGGCATTCTTGATCTGACCAAGTGAATTGGATCGGGATTTTATAGAATTGTATCAGAGGAAAAGATATATTTGTTTACATATTTTAGGGATTTGGTATATAAGATACATATGAATGTGTCAGATCATATCATTAAACTTGGTATGGTGCATTGTGAACACCATTTCTAAGGGAATTCCAAGTTACCAGGGAAAGAGATTGATGTTATTAATATATGTTGTTATAATATGTTTTCAACTCGTGTGGCATACATGGAATTGAGTTTTTTTATTTCATATAGAATTTAATTTTATCCATTTCATAAAGAGAAATCTTATGCATCATTTCTATAATATTGGTTTCCCATGAAATATATGCAGCTTGTATGTGATTCTACTGATGATGGAGGATTCAATTGATTGAGTGTCAATGAATTGTACTATTTTTTACATATGAGTTATTTATTTCATTATTTTAACTAGAATATTATGTAATTTTAATTTGGGTAAAAGATTATTGTATACTATGTGGTGTTGAATCTGGTTGATGACAATGATGAAAACAATAGAGACATTGATGTGGTCACTCTATGAACATATGGAGAAATGTACTTGTTTCTTCATTATGGGGTGTTAATAAATTGGTAATAACCCTATGAAAGTATCATTATAAAGTTATGATTAATTAAGATCCACACTATGGTTTTTGTGTAGTTTTCCATATAGCACATGGTGGTATTATGTTTTGTAAAACCATGCATTTATGGAATCTTGACATGTTTAGTATTGTGGTGAATCTATCTTGAGATATATGAGATATGTTTTTTGGATGGAATTATGTGGGTTAAAAAACTTTGTTAAACCACTTAAATTTTTTTATAATACCTTGTGGCCATAAATGAGACTCTTTTTACTTAAAAGTTAGGGTCTCATACTGATTAGTAATTACAAGAGTATATTCCTTGTGAATGATTAGTCCGGGTTAATGAAGAGGGGTTGTTTTCATTGACGAAAATGATATGAAAAAGTGAGTAACATTTCGAATGCCAAAGTGAGAGTATTAAAAATTGTATTATAACTTTTGGGTGTAGAGAACCTTGATTTATAGTTCTCAAGATACATGTTAGGGTTTCATAGAGCTTAGGTGCTTGGGGCATCAAGGGAAGCACCATGTTATTTTCTAACATATTAGTTCTGTTGGTATTAGGGAATGCATCATAAGATGGTGTGCTGGGGAACTAAAATTTATCATCACTAGAGAAATAAAAATTTTCATCTCTGGTGATATGATACCTAGTATAGTTTTATGGATCTGGCATGAAATTAATAAGAATTAAAATAAATAAAAGGATACCTCATTCGATTTGGTGTCAGGTTCGACTATAGGTTGTTGTTGGTGACTGTTTAAAAAAGGATTTGAGATCAAAGCACTCTAGATTATTCACACATGTTTAAATAATACATTCAATCCCCATTCATTTAATTATAAGGGTTGAAATAGGTCTTCAATAAATCTTTCAGTGTCGCGATGATCACCTCAACCCTAATCATTTAATCAGCCAAATGCATTCTTAGGTCGATCACTTAGAGAGATACATTTTCCCTCTATGAAGTGAAAGGAGAGTGGGGTTCTCATTTTGATGTAATGAACAACCATTTAATGAGAGACTATATTCTACTTATATAGTGGGGGGATCAAATACCTGGAAATGGTTCCCTAACCTTTTAAAAAATACCATTAAATAAGAAGTAAATGAGAGTTTATGATGAACTAACTTTGTCATTAATGTCATTTATATTTTATCACATTATTTTAATATATAAAATAAATATTACATGATATAACCTGAGTCATTAACTCGTCTTGTAATTCCAACTAATATTAATTGAACATCGAATATTAAAATAATATTTTTCATATAATATTATTCCATGTATTTATATAAAAAAAATTAAAATCATTTTAATAAATAAATCTAAGCCAATTATTCTATACTCAAATAAAAATGAATTTATTTATTCAATGGTGATTGATTACATGGATAACTCTTGTACTCTATAGTGGGTCCCACCATGTCCTATATACCAATTCGCAAGAATATAAGAGATTCTAGAAAATGCTATTTTGTGTAACCTCCTTATACCATATCTCAATAACCTTTAATACTATTCCCAAACCCAAAGTGGTATCTAGAAACCCAACATAGAAATGACAACTATCCAATAAAAACAAACGGTGTGATATAATCTCTTTGTCTCACGATATCTCATAAAGAAGGACGTACACTGGTGTCATTATCCTTTCTTTATATAGTAGTTGTTGATGAAGTGGAAAAAATAACCTTTGACTATGTTGGCCAAGGATTTATAAAGTTTATAATATTATGATCATCTAGGCTTTAGATATCACTTCCTCCAGTTAGAAGTAATAAATTATTTCTTGACCATTCAACCAATTTTACACCATTAATGAAACAAAAAACACAATATAACATTCCAAGAATTTACTGTCATGGATTTTACCTTGTATCAAAGTATGTGATCACATGGTATACACTAATAATGATCTCATGTTAGGAGACCAATGCACATGTTTGTAGGTAGGAACCAATAATGACACACAGAACATGTTGTGTTACTATTGGCATGTCTTTCTTTATGACGTCAGTTACTAGATAACACCAAGATTGAACTTCATGAAAAGTAGTCTCTATTCTTATAACCCCCCAACATAATATTACCTGATAACAACTATGTCTAGATAGTATGATATATCTCGACCATTAGATATTTGTTTTTGATTATGGTCACAATAATTAGAGGTTCTCAATATATCCTTAGAAACGACATAAACTTTTCATATGAAATATAATATAGGGACATTACTATTTAAATTGTGTATGTACATATATCAACACTATAATGGTAAGTATATCATCTGGTATAACTCACTGTATACATGGTAAGATAATAAAAAATACTGATAAAGTTGTTTCTAGGTAACCCACTTTTAAAACACTCCCATTTTCACTAGAGACAAATTTATAACCATCCTTGTTAGCTCTCACATGATAATATCATCTTTATACTGAGTTATGGATTTATTCATGGGCCTACCATGTCTATAAAGAATATAAATTCTGTTATCTATGACTTTTAACTCCTTGATTATGACTTCTCAAGAGATGGTATCCCCATTTTTATTCGCTCTTTTCCATAGTAAAAAATATGAATTCTTAGTTAGAACTAGTATCAGTATTATCATAATTAATATTATTATAAAAATTTTATGTACTAGGTGTGATTACAAGAACATAGACAAATAATTTCATATTTTACACAACTTCTTAGCTACCTATGAATTTACAAAATACTTGGTATTTTAAGATATGGATATCAGTATATTGAATGATCTTTCCTTGATCATTACTTTGTCTTCACAAAAATATTATATCATATCAACCTAAAGGAAAACTAGATTGCATAGCCTTGTAACAAGTACCCCTTCCTCTCTATATATTAGGTACATACCTTTTTACTTGTTCAAATACAATTATAAAGTTTTGACTACATCCCATGATGTTCAACAAGATAAAACTAAAATTTTACAACCACATAATATATATACTCTGAATGGCCTGAAGGCCTTCTTTTTTATTTTATTGTAGATAATCCCACTTTTAAGGGATGAAGGGGAACCCATACATGACCCATAGACCCAAGGTACAAGTCCTGACATGACCCATATTACATGACTCGAAGGCCCAGAGGCATACCATGCCCATACATGACCCGTAGACCCATCCCACTAGAACTACCCTTCCCCACCTTCTTCATCATTGATCGCCCTTAGCTCCCCACCTGCATTACTGATCGGCTAGCGTTGCCCCGTAAATTTTTGAAACTTATGGAATTATACTCACATATTTAATCTCCTCCATTACTTTTTCATGTCTTCTTGGAGAGATATATTCCATGTGAAACTGGTAAAACTTATCTATCGATTTTTTAAAACTTTTATTTTTCAAAAAAAAATCATTATATTTACTAATTACTAGGTCTAATATAATGTTAGATATACCTTAGTAGATGATGTCCCTTATAATGTAGGTTTCTACATTTAGTTAATCTATAGAGATATTATTTTATTCTGATCTTATGTAATTGGAAGAACAATATTTGTTTTTCATATGTTAGAAAAAATATTTTACACATAAAATTGTGATGATCCCACTAACCTCTAGAAAAAACATCGAAAAAATTCATTCCAAATGATTATTCTATGATCTAGTTGGTCACTTTAATCCTAAAATAGATTTCAGAAACTTGATCCCCATATTATAATTCTATGGTGTCACCATACATTTCTATCTACGTCATATAGGAACCTTCCATAATTGGTGGTATTGACATCAAATTCTTAGTAAATGATCTTAGAATGTAGGCACGATAAGTAAAATTACAATGGATTTATGAATAATATCTTGTTGTTACCAATCATGACTTATTGGTATAACACTTGTACCATCCATGTGTAGTCTCACTTAAATACCCATCATAGTATTCAAAATAATAATCCCCCTTGTACTTTGATACATGGAATCCATTATTGAATTTTAATTTCTATTGTCAATCTTATCTTAATTCTATATACTGAATACTTATAGGATTTATTATTCTCAATGAATACTTTTAAATTTGTTATGGTGAATATAAATCCATCACTTTTGATTTAACCTTCATCCATAGTATATGTCTCTGAGATATTTCCTTACCAAATGGTATGGTGGAAGTTGTTCCTGTGCCAACTACTTGTGTATCTCTGAAATTAACTAATTCCAAGTTAATATTCCTCTCACAATCGAAAATAGAGAGGGAACCCTTATATATAAATATATTCTATTACTTTGAATATCATTTTTCTATCATAGGGATTTCTATAATATTGTTAGAAAACATTAAGATAATTAATTTAGATGAACATTATGTTTTTATTGATGCATGTTTTTATCACTTAACAAACACTTTACACCATCCAACATGTTCTAGTTACATAATCAATTTAAATCATATTTTAACTCATATTATATCAATTTATAATTATTGTATTAATTTAGTTTTAGGATAACACTGCAATTTGGGAATCATGACTTAAAAATGGAAGTTTTCAAAATAAATATGAGTCACAAAATTGATGATCCTTTAACTTAAATCATATCTCTAATGTGTATAAGGAAATGTGCATTATGTAATGTCTCTAGGTGGCATCTAATTGATCAATTTTTGTATGCAAGACTCACCATAGATCATCCTTTTTAACATCATGACATTGATGCGGATAAGGTAATGTGAATTTAATATTTACTTTGTTATACATTATAATGATTGATGAATGATTGGTCAATATATTCTTCAATACACAGGCTTAAAGAAACTCATATCTTCTAATCATACATATATCGCACTTCACTATTTGAATTCCTTAATAAAAATAAATGAATATTATGAAGTAAATTTACCACTATCTTATCCTTGTAGCATTTCACACTCTCTAGTTGAACTATTTCTATAAGAATTGTGTCTTTCCATTATTTTTAAAGGTTTATTTTTTCAAAACTAATTACATTAGTTGGTTGATAAAAATTTTGGTCTTTAACAGTAAATAGAGAAAAACCATACTTGGTATATCCTTGATAACTACCTATTTTTTCTTAAAAACGTTTTAACTTCCCAAAACTAGGTATAAAATTCATAAATTTTATATCCATCAGGTATTTTCAATGATTCAAGTATTTTTTATCTATTGCTTGAGTATTAAACACCACAAAAAACATTTATTACAAAAATGTAATAATTTCTCCTTTTTTCCAGTTGACACATGAGATAAATGTTTCTATTATTCTTAATAAAAGTTATAATAGGATTGTTAAATAGGAAAGATAGAAGTTTTTCACTTCTCACCACTGACTTAGGAACCACCCTTTCTCAGCCTCTTGGAGAACACAGCTTAATTATTATAATTTTCCTATACTTAGTTACTATATTAAAATACACATATGTGAAAGGAATATTTCATTCAATAACCAAAATGTAATTTCAAAAAATTACAATCAATTTTTGAATATACCTTAAGAAGAAGTGACTACTTTCTTCTTTAATTTAATTCAATTCATTTAAACTTTCAAGGATTTATTTTATGATTTGAAAATAAAATAACCTTTGGTATGATAATTTTTTTATTGAAGTAAATTAAAAAGGTTCCTTTGGGTTTTCTCTTTCCATTGGCCTTTTTACCATGTCTTTTAACTTATTCACCATAAGAAATGTAAATTGTTATTTCTTTATGTTATTTTTCTCTATAGAAACTTTACCTAAATGGTAAAAAACTATATATTCTGTATCTTTGTAGTATTATAACAATCTGGGGAAATTGGGTGAAAAAGAAGTCTAAATGTAATGTATTAAAAGTTCATGATCCATCTTCCAATTTACACATAGCCAGTCTAACCATAAATCAATCATATCTTGCTTCAATTTATTCTTGTAATATTATTGGAAATTAGAAAACATGTGAAATCAATCATGTCCTGAAGTTGTATCCACAACTCACATCAGACATTGATGGTAGAATTATGAAATAACCACCATATTAATCATACATGAGACTCCTGTAATAATTTTACTCACTCTCATTTCTTGAAGAATATTAATTGATATTGGGTACACTCACAACTTGAATATTTTATTTCATAGTGCTTTGAATAATTTATTATACTATTATTTGTACAATCTTGATGGATATGAAATTTAATTTTTCTAATAAATTTCACAATTTGTCTTCTGGTATTACTTTCCATTTTCAAAAAAAAATCTAGTAGACTGATACTTTTATCTTCATTATTGATTTTGAAATTATTGATTGATTAATTAAACAACTAAATTTCTCCCATCTATTTTAGTGAACTCTAGAAACCCTCTGTATTAGAATCATAACACTCTATCATGTGAGTATTCTAGTAGAGTGGTTCTTTGAAAAATCTCTTCATAGTCAACAAGATGTTCCTACACCACTAATCTAAGAGTTCTTAGGTATTCATTATGTTATCTAACTGCATTAACTCACAACTCTTTAATCCGTTGAGTGATGTCCTAGGTTTTAAATTAGAAAATGATTTACTCAAATCATGTATCTAAAGTTAAACAAGTTATATTTTAATTCTAATTTTATATAAAATTTTGTTAAGTAAACTCGTAACTCCCATAATAACTCCCTAATAGTAGGAATCACCATCAACCATTGTTGATGAGAACCAAGTACACCTTGTTTGGTTCAAATTCAAATGATGGAATGTGTTTTAGACATAATATTTCAAAGGGTTTTTTATATTTCTCATAGAATGTAATGCATTTAAATTAATATGTCCATACATTTTTTTCAATCTCACAATTGAATATTAATAGAAAAATTTTCAATGAGTTTTTATGAATTTTTCTATTTATTATTTCATGTGTTTCCCATAGACATGAAAATTCATAAAATAATAAACAAATAAATAACTAAAATAATATTAACCGACTTGTCTTGAGTATATAATTTTATTTTATCCATTTAAACTCAATAGATTGACCATGAAATAAGGTTATCATACTGGAGGCATAGATTGACTCTTGATTTGGATCATCCCTAGTCCAGTGTGTCCACTTCAATAATTGTAAATTTTCTCGTCTTGGTGTGGTCTATGTCTTACATCATCATCATAAATATATAAATGTACTTGCATGTAGGTGAGTGGGTATTGGGAAGCACAATGTACAAATAGAAATGTTATTGGATGTGCATGACCATATGCATAATTAAATAAAGAAGTTTATGTGAAAACTATCAAAATATAACTAATAATTACATGCATTACATGCAATAGTAATAACTAATTAAATAAAATAACACAGACAAATACAAAGGCCATTCACTGCTCAAAACTGGTCGAAAACTAAAATTAATGTATGATTAAAATTAAAATGAGAATAATATAAGTGTGAATTAATTTATTAAATTAAATTTACAATTTATATTCAAATAATTTAATTTAATTTTGTTTAACTATTAATTTAATTATTATTCCAAAATTAAAATAATTAAATAATTTAAATTTAGTACCAAAATTAAATTAAGTATTCATAATATTAAAATAATAATTATTATTAATTATAATCCAAGGGCCTTAAAACCCCATCTAAACCCATTTCATCAAGGTCCATATCTACACAATCTCATTTTGGGTTGTGAAATGTCTGTTTTGTGCAGTTCTCGGTCATGTAGACCTTCCTTGACTCATTCTGTGTCAGGTGGACCAACTAAGGCCCATAAAGGCTCATACGTGGTTAGAATATCATGGTTATCTACTAGTTCCCCAATCAGGGCATGGGAATGTGGATGGGGGTTATAGGGAGGGCCAAAATGGGATTAGACTACCATGATATGGGTGTCACTAGCAACTGTGTGTGGTGTAAAATGCAACAAATGTGGGTGTTGATGCAATCATGGAGTAGGGTAAGATAGCATAGCGAGGTGTGTCGTACGAGATCTCAAATAGTTTTTGCATGATTTGGATCGAGTTTAGTGGTGGTGAGTCAAGGAATTGTCCTGATCTAGATTCGATGTGTGGGTGAAACACGTTGAGGCTACGACCAAGTCTAGATATGGTGCATGAGAGCCACACTTGTGCACTGGAAGTGGCTGATAGAGGCTACGAAACTCTGATGGGGGACTTCAACGAGTGGTCTGGTAATGGATAATTTCTCTTAAAGCCACCTTAATTGTTTTGTCAATGTTTTTCATGTGCCTATGAATGAAAAGCCACATCTTTCTAAAAGGGACACCACCACCACTCACCCCCTTTAAGTTCTTTATCGTTTTGTTTTTATCTATTAATTTCAAAATGACCATCCCTTTATTCCCATTTTATTTTTCAAATTTCCCGATTAAAAGTTAATCATGGGTCGTTGGCCCCATTTTTATTTGAATTACACATATTTTTATTATATCATGAAATTTCAAAAATAGTGTGGAAATAAACCAGATAGATGGAGAAGTCCCAGCCACTAGTAACCATTTTCACTAATGTGTTTGGATAAATTATAAAATATATATGAAATATATGTTTCAATAATAACCAAAAAACCACAAATGATCTATATTAAAAAAATTTATGGCCATTACTTTGTTATATGAAATAAGATCGATGCATGATCAGTTTCATTGGGGCTGAATTTAATGCCTCTACTTGATTTAATATATATCAATTTTTTATTAACTCATAAAATTCATGTGATCACTCTGATACCAATTTCTCATATCAAGGTGTCCAGTAGAAGCTTGTGGGTTAAATAATGAAAATATTTCATCACTAGAGTGACAAAACATGTCATTTCTAGCGATTTGATTGTTGGTAGAGGTATGAGGATTTAATGTGAATTTAATAAGTTCAGGAATAAGTAAACAATTCCCTCATTTGATTTTATGGGATATTCGACTATATCTCATTTTTAGTGATAATTTATTGAATGATCTGAGCTCAAACCCCTATAAATCACACACACATGCTTCAAGAATCCATGCGATCACCATTAATCTAATTTTGGGTACTAGTGAAGAGCTTCAATGAAACCTCAAACATCACGAAGACCACATAAATCTTCTTCCTTCGATCTATCAAATAATTTTTTAGACTGATCACTCAGGAAGGTATTTTATCTCTCTTGGAAATAGGAGGAGATATATGCTCTCATTCCAATAGAATGAATAGAATGTGAATGAGAGTCTCTCTCTTACTTATATAGTGTGAGGCTCAAATACCCCAAAACGGTTCCCCAACCCTAGGAAATATAAAATACCACTAAATAAGAAATAAATGAAATGTTATAAAGAAATAACTTCTTTATTAAAATGATTTATATTTTCTTACTTTCTCAAAATATATAATAAATTTTTTTAAATGATAAATCCCATGTCATTAATTCAACTTGTAATTCCAGCTAATATTAAACATGTAAATAATTTAAAAAATGAATCTAATCAAATTAATCTATACTTGAATAATAATGAATTTATTTATTCATAGGTGATCGATTACTTGGACAACTCTCGAACATCATGGTGGGACCTATGATGTGCAATATACTGATTTATCAGAATATAGAACATTCTTAAATATTCTATTATGTATTACACTCTAGGTCCTTATCTCAATATCAGTGAATATTATTTGTGGACTAAGAGAGGATCCTAGAAACTCACAAAGGCTCTTAAATACATAAGGAATAGTCATAGTAAGGAGAAACATCCTATAAACACACACTATGAAATACAATATCCTTTCCTTATGGTATCTCGTAAAGAAGGACACATACTTGTGTCATAATACTTTCTTAATTTATTATTTATTGATCTAAATAGATAGATTTACATTCAACTACATTGGGACTGAATTTTTAAAGGTACTTCTATCCTGGTCACGCAAGCTCAAGATATCAGTCCCGCAACTTGGAAGTGACAAATTCATTCCTGTACATTCAACTAATTTTATGGCACTAATGACACACCAAACACAAGATACCTCACCATGAATTTCATTTCCTGGTTTTTTCTTTTCATAAAATTACATTATCAAATGGAACACACTAATAATGATCTCACATCACGAGACCAATACACATGTTTGTAGATATAAACAATTAATGAAACCCAAAACATGTGTTGTTCCTATTTGCGGGAATGTACTCAATATATTATATACTAGAGATCTCCAAGTGAGAACATAATGAGAAGATTTACCAAGGCTTATGATCCCCCAACACATGATAATAACACATCAACTGTGTCCAGTTAGTATGATATGTTTAGACAATATGATATTTTTTAAAGATTTTTTTCATATTATCTCGAGGTTCTCATTATATCATGGTGACTTCTATAACCGTTTTATAATATTAATAATCTATGTAAATAACTATTTATGTAGTGGGTGACAAAATACAAACACTATAATGGTATATAAAACATCATTTTCAACTCACTATATACATGGTATGTTAATCAAAAAAATTACTACTAATGTTGGGTCTAAGGAACCCACTTATAAAAATGGTTCATTAGGAAACTCTCACTTTTTACCCAGTGAGAATCCCAGGAGGTAAAACCTAGGAGGGTTATAGTTTGTGTGAGCACTTAGAAAATTAACTAACACCCATGTGTCAGGTGATATTCTATGAATCTCAATTGCAAGTAAATGACCTTCCCTAAAGAGTATCATCATGAGTTCTTAGTTTTATAGATCTTCTGCCATGTGTTGCATAGACAACATAAAGGATAGTGAGTCTATGTCCATATGTCTATAAATGTTAGGAAACCAATATTTTTTTTTAACATTCAAAAAATTGATATAACATCCATGTGTTGGGTGGTGTTCTATGAATCATGGTAGTAAGTAGATTCCCTTATCAAATGATTATCACCATGAGTGCACAGTTTTGAAGAGTTTGTGCCTTGTGTTGTGTGGAAAACTGAAAGGACAGTGAGTCTGTGTCCAGATGACTATGAATCATGGGAAATTACTCTATTATTGTAATAGGTAGTATTGTCATACTTTGATAGGGGATAATTTATTCATGAGAATTCGTACCATATTTGAGCATAAAGTCGATTTAACTGGTAGAAGTAGGGTAATGTGTGAATCATTGAAAATTATTAGAGTTTTGTAGAATGTACCAAATAAGGTAGTTGTGGTAGAACAATAACATTATTGGTTCAAGTTCAGACTTTCTATTTACAAACAATAAATTTTACAAGAGGCTCACATGGCATTAAAGCCTTGTGGTAGTAATTATTAGAGATGTATTTGTGGTAGGACATGACATAGATAATGGAACACGGTATCATTTTGTATTCAATATGAGTTTTTTCTAATGATGATATTGTGGTTTGGTGTAGTGACTTATTTGAGGGAAAGTCCTATAAAGGAATAGGTCATGAACCATGCTTAAATTTCTAGATATTTTTACACACATTGATAATAGATCATTAAATGTAGTGGGATATGTTTTGAACAATCTAGGTTTGCATTGCGCATAGTTTTTTTCATAGAAATCGATTAAATGAATGTCCATACCTAGTCATCATGTTTGGTGATGTAATAATTGTGAGCCAAGTATAATAATTTGGGTAGTTTAATTTGAAATTTAGTATACTTATATATTGGGTAGTGTCAACCTAGTCATGTGTGAGCTGACTTCTGGTTTGTGGATGGCTCATGGTTTTGTGTAAGACAGGTCGTTGAATGATCATGGAGAGTCTGGATCACTAATTTGTTCTAGATCCAATAATATATAGTTCCATGTTGAATTTATAATGTTTTATTTATATGTAGATCCATATAGAGATCAGATATGTGCTTTGGAATTAAGATGGAATCAGTGTGATCTGTGAGAGAGTTTGATAGTTTGTGCGTCGATGCATGGTTACAAGACTTGAAGCTGGAGCTAGTGGTTGGTGAATCAACTAACGTAATTCCTTTGGAGCTATTTTGAACATCAGTTAGGATGTTGGACCATTTTAACAATGAATTTGAATCTTAATTTATTTGATTAGTGTTTCTTTGGAACATCAGTTACTAAGGCTGGGTACCTTTGTAGGTAGTCGACTGGAAGTGTATCGAATACTGTATCCATGTGAACTTTAATGTATTCAGTTTGGACTTCATCAAGCTCATTATATAAGATATAACTGAGGAATTTAAATTGTATTGGACATTTCAAGAATGTATGGAATGTTCCGGTTATGTTTTTTTGGTAGATACTTGTTGGCATGGTTTGGAATATTGAATGAGGTATTGGTATTGAATTTTATCATGTGTCTTATGTTGATCATGTGTGATGAAAATGAATCACACCAGGTGCATCACTAGACATCTAGAAACTGGTTTCATATGAATATTCCTATATTAGGGAGAACTATGATACTTTTTTAAAAATTGTATGGAGTCCATGTGATATGTCGAGTTGGGTGATGTGGTGATCATGTTCTCGATGTTTCAATAATAGTGAGATTTCATCTTTTCTGTTGACATTATTCTTAGAGTCCCATAATGGAATCATGATGGGTATTCCAAAATTACTACATCCTAGAGGTATTGAGTCAGTTCTCATGGATGGAAAGAATAAATACTTGAGGATGATTATCGATATTTATCGAGAGAAATTATTTTCATGCTAACACACAATATTAGGGAAGATAAGTTCTATGATGGGGGTATTGTAATGGTGTGTGCCATTATGAGTTGTAAATTTGAATGGAATTATAATTTTATATCTCTTTGATGATTCATTTAGTGAACCATGTGTTGAAAAAGGTTTATCTTTATTTGAATATATTGAGTGTTTTCATACTTCTAAAAAGGGCCAAGAGCCGATGTGAACCTCAAAAAATCATCAAATGAGTCTATTCCAGTATTTTTGTAGTAGCATGAGCTAGATAATATCTTACATCAGCTGGCTTGTGGGGTGGGTGTATGAATTTCTTCCAAAAATGTCCCATAAAATAGCCATTGATCATACACTTATTAGTTGGTGGGGTAGGCAGTGAGTTTTCTACCTAGCAGGGCTCGCCGAGCAACTGGTGCACCTGTACTAGCCAACATGTGGTTACTGACTAGCTAGAATTTGGGACATTGAGTGCATTTTAGTGGAGTAACTTTTGTTAATTTCATCCATTGAGGTTCCCTAGGTTTTACCATGTTTGTATAATATGTTTAATATCATTTTAATAAGACACTACTCTCTTACCCTTCCAAGAGTCTTATTTGATCTGTTGTGGATCTTAATGTGGTCCAATAGTGAATATAGGATAGATCCATTGATATTTTCCAATCATGGACTATTTATTCTTCATGTAGTGGTGGATCATGTTGTAATTCATCATGGATGATCCTCTCAAAAAATTTAATCCTTTAAGATCCATTGACGTCTCAATTATCCTTGGATTATCTCTTCTTTAATCAATTGGGTCTCTGATTGATCATTGGGGTGAACATGATTAAAGTATTAGATAATAATTCAAATGAATATTGATATATTTTCTTGGATCGATAAATATATGTATCATCATAGCTAGAGGATTTCATGTATCAATGAACATGTATCATTGGTGACTGTTTCAATGAAGGTATGTCCTTTGATCAGTATTCCTACGGTTTTTAGTCAAATTGTGTCAAATTTTCCATCAAAACATGGAATTGATAGGGGGATTTTTCCCATAATAGGACCAAGAGTTTTGAGAGTGGTTCAAAATCCATTTAATGATATTGATACCCATTATATGATATGGTATACCTATTTATGAGAAGCATGTCAATTATGTCATGAGAAGAGATATGTGTAACTGATAGTATGCCACTGTTTCAATATGATATATTTGGTTTATGATATGTCATTGTTTTATGCATAGTACCTAAGATACATTTAAACCCGTTGTAGCTCGTTAACCCTAGAGGTGTAGAATTATCAGAAACTGAATGTGATGTGGTAACAAGACCAAGATATATGATGGGAACTGATGACTAAATTTGGCCTCGCTTAGAGGCAGGACAATCACATTTGACCTAACCAAAGAGGTGACCGTGTGGTATGATGTTCTATGTGATCTAACCTAGGAGATAACAATATAAAATTATGGCCTAGTGTGGTAACACATGAAGGCCAAAGTATTGTGCAACTATATAGAGTGATGGGTCATGATGGACTAGTGATGTCAAACCCATAGTTCTAGGGACAATACTACTGATGAAAGATTTATGGGGCATGATTTCCCAGTGTGGTCGGACCCATGAATCTTATCCTTGTGATTTTATCTTATTTATGTATGATACTTATTATGAATATTCTTCTATCATGGAGATGAAGATAGTACGAACAAGGTTTTGGATGTTTGGTAAGTGCACTATCATTTGATACATGGTTTTATTCTTATGTATATTTGGAGAAATTTATGATATGATTGTCTAATTTATTTTTTTACTATTACATTATGATGATTTTATCATATTCACATACACTATGTATTGTCGGTTGGGTATTGGACCACGTTTGTGGTGTCCTAAGTTTTACTCACACCTAGATAAGGTGTTTATCGATTTTTAGTAACTGAGTAGTCCTCACTTGTTTCAAGTAAATGTTGGGTAGAGGCCTAGGTTAATAATTGAGAATTGTATATTGGTACTATCCTAGAGGCCAGGATGAGGTGAGTCCTAGTGTTACAGAGCCTCTTAGTACATTGTAACATTATTTATTTTTATATGTGGTTAGCCTAGTGGGTGATTGATTGTTTTATTTGATTGAATGTTGAGTTTGTATACTTTTATTTTTTCATTCATTAATTTTTTTTGGAATGTTATTGGTACTTTTGTACTATAATTGTATACTGTTACATTTTTTGTTAATTATTTTTTATTGGGAACTCTAATCGGGGGTATAGTCTCCCCCCAACTTTTCTTATAAACTCACTATTAATCGGCAACCTTTGGTTTATGAGGAGGTGCGATTGAGGTCATGTGGTACTCCAGCTCAGACCTGGTGATTTGGGTCAGGATGTTACACCAAAATTTTCTTACATGAAAATTTCATAATTATTAAAATAAAGAACATAATAATAATACATTATAGGATCAAAAGTTTTATTATATTATGAAAATAAGTTCATACATCAGTTTTTTATAATAAAAAATAAACATTATTTAGATCTGTATTAATAATCCAACTAAAAGATCACATATTATCCTTAATACATGTATTCACCTATGGATATACATAAAATAATTAGGTGGTCTAAAATCTTCTTAAGTGGAGGGATAACAAATAATAAATAAGAGACAACAATCAATAGTACATGGGTGATAATAATCATCATTGTCATAAAATAATTATAGGATCATCTTCATAAGAACGAGTGAGTCATTTGAAAAATTCCTGAAATGTAGCATATACATAAAAATGAAACATCATAACAATGTGTCTGAATACTATACATTGTTGGGAACAAGGTTAACATCATTTTCCTACCTAACATATGTGCCTAAATAATAACATCATAATTTTGAACAATGGTAGCATCATGTTCAGACATAATACAGACAATCTCATGAGACACATCATAGTAACCAATGAATTTGAGGGATATATAATATTTTTCCCACTGATCACATGATAAAAGTCTCATCATACATTCCACATGGAAAGATAACCTATAACAATCATATTCCTAAAATAAACCCATAAAAAGTAATGAGTTTCATAAATATATCATAAAAAATAATTTCATGGATTACCCCAAATGAATATGGGAGATTTTATTTTTCCATAAAATATCATTTTTCTATGTAGAACAAACAACTCAAGATGAGTCAAAGAGGTGTCTTGAGAAAATAAACACTTTTTAAAAAATATTTATAACTGGAATAAAAATCATTTCTATAAGTTATAATTTTGTATATACATATAATGAATAGGTAAATAAGAGTAAATTTTAATTATATAAATATTCATACAAAAAATAATGTGAAATATTAGATAACTAAAATAATAATTTTTGTTTGAGAATCCCCTTTCTTTAGATCCTGACATACTTCGTTGCTTTTCTACCTCCATTATAATAAATGTAGGTATCTTAAAACATGTAACTATAAGTGAATTATGTATATATTTTTTAATATTGATAAATAATAATCATTCGATTTTATTCCTTTATTTCCTTTGTTAAATATGAAAAAAATTTATATCATATTTTCCTTAACATATCCCATATTTATTCAATTTAACGATATTTATTTATTCCTATTTATAATTGATTAAGATTAACTATAAAATATTATAAATAGATTTATTTATATATTTATATATTATAAATAATTTATTATAATCATCCATAATGGTTGTGATAATGAGAGAGATGTAAACATACTCATGGGAGGTTAAACCACCTTTGACTGGACATTATCAAAATAGGGGGAAAGAGAAGTATTAAATATAAATATGTTATAAATATAATCATTATAATAGGTTAATTTTTTTAATATAATGTTAAAAAACTAAATAATATGTTATATATGGTTTGGTTTTGAATGCAATGTATAAAACGAGGAAGAGAAGAGGGGAAAAGGAGATAAATTTGATGAAAACAGACCCTCTTCTCAGGGATTCTTCCATCCAAAGACACTATAATCTTTCACTGATGGATTTTAGTGCCTCTTCAACTTTACTAAAGATTACAAAGAGATTAATTGATGTTTTTTGGGATGTTTTTTTTTATTTTTAAAGTGATGGAGAAGTGGTTTTTCAAGGGATGTGTGAGGGTTTAATTATACTTTAACAGATGTTTATTTTATGTTATAATAATGATTAATTTATTATATCCAAGGTAAGAAATTAAAAAGTAATATTTTTAACATTATTAAATGTATTTGGATAAAATAAAATAATTTTAGGGATTTTAAACCCTTCATAATTCAAATTTATTTGTTTAATCAAAGGAAAATGATTAAAATGAAAAAAGGTTTATTTAATGGGACAAATTAAAATTTTTGGATTTCTAAATTAATTTTTTTGTTTGGAAGTTATTTTTTTGTTATTAAATGACACAATTATCTTATTAAATTGATTTTTTTATATTACCAATTTAGTATTTATTATTTCATTTTTAAATCATTAATATGTCATAAAATATGTGGTATTTGAAGAACTGCATTTTTACTTTATACATAAAAAATAATGCTTCTTAGAAAATTATCCAAAATTCACCCTTAGGTAATTTTGATTTGATGATTATAAAAATGATACTAATTTTATAATTATAATTTTCTAAAATAGGAAAAATTTTATTTTTGATAAAAAAATTCTTATTTTATGAAATATATTAAAATACAATTCGTTAAAAATACTTATACATTATTTGTGTTTTTAATCATGGTATTTATTTTATGGAATTAAAATATATATATATATATTATTAAATTAATCATGATAAATATTATTTATAATAAATTTTTATTATTTTTTTGGTAAAATAACTATTCATATGGTCATGAACTATTCTTAGTGGTCTGGTTACTATTCATATTGGTCACATTACTATTCAAATGGTCATAATACAATTCCAATGGTCATGTTACATAAAATAAATATATGACTATTCCTTCATAAATAATTCAAAAAAATTCCTCACAAGGTTCTATATTTTCCTTTTCTAAAATGTCATTTTTTATGAATATTTTGTTTCATTTGGATTTAGTTATTAATGGGAGTGATTATTCTTTTAGATTAGGATGAAGTAAATTTTTTCATTATAGTTTTTCTATTTTTTGACCCATTTTAATATTTGTAATTTTTATGGGTTTAATTTTTGACTAAAATAATGATCTATATAAATTAATTAACAAGTTGTTTATTTTTATATGTATTGTTTGTGTATAATATTATACAATATAATATAAGAAATTTTGTCAGGAAATAAATATAGTTTTTAAAGTAAAAGTCATTACATTATTTCCCCTATTAGAATTTTCATCACCAATATTTCAACTCATATTATCTATTGTGAAAAAATGTGGGCACTTACGTTTCATTAATTCTTTTGGCTCATGTGGTACATTTTAATATTTACAATTCAACTGAAACACTTTTTCTGGGTGACATATCTTGTTGTGTAGAACTTTTTCACCATAGTCCAAGATATTCCATAATTGCTCCCTATAAGAGAGGTCATTATACATTTATACTACATAATGATTCCACACATGTGAGGGATTATATATACTCTTCCTCAGAAGTGATACAAAGAACACATCATGAACTTGAGCCATATTTTGTATAAATGTTAGCCAATCAGCCATTGATCATATGTGATCAAGGATCTCAAACGGGCTAATATACATGGGGGTAAGATTTAACTTACTTTCAAACCACATGATTCTCTTATTTGGTGACATTTTAGAGAATAATTTGTCTCTAACATCAATATATGAGTCCCTTTGATGGTTTTCAAGATATCAACTCTTGAATATTGGAGTATGTTTTATTTTCCATTGCATGGCTTGAATATTCCATGTTATTTCTTACACAATATCATTTCTGATTAGATTTATTTTACCTAATTTATCTTAATACATTGGATTTCTATTTTGTTTCCCATAGAGAGATTCATATGGGGATATTAGAAAACTTTATTGGAAGTTTTTGTTGTATGAGAACTCAACCAATGGGTGATGTTCATCCCATACTCCTTTAAATTGTATTAAAAAATATCTTAACATGTCCTAAAGTGACTAAATAGTCCTTTAATATTGTTTATCGATTTGTGGGTGATAGTTCATACTTAAATTCAATTCTTTATTTATTTCATATTGAATAATTATTTATAATTTAGAGGTAAAACATGGATCTAGATCATATATGATTAAAAGTGGGGCTCTATGAAGCCATGCCACATCCTTTATGAATATATTTTCAAGTTGGTCATGTGAGAAATCATCCCAATTATAGATGAATTGGGAAGTCTTGGGGATATGATCCACCATAACCCATATCTCATTACTTCTTTTATATATCTTCATGAGACTTGTGATAAAGTACATGGTGATGTTTTCCCATTTCCATGTGGGTATCAGAAATGGTTTCATAATCCACTTATATTACTTTCACTTTAATTTAACATGATGACATACAATTCATTTTAAGGTGTACCCAACAATCTTCTTCTTCAAGTTTTCCTACAAAATATTTTCTTAAATATCATAATAAATATTGGAAATTATAGGATGAATAAAGAAATATCAGATATATAAATTATGTAATAGATATTTATATATATCATGTGATGAAGGCACACAAATGTCTAGTTTTAAACCAAATGAAACCATATTTATCAACGTTTAATTCATAAATATTACCATCCTTTATTGCTATAAACTTATTTTGAAGATCTAGATCATTCCATTATGCTACCTTGATCTTATCTTGGAAGGATGTTTGGACAATATTTTGGGAAAGGTATGATATCTTCCTAACCATTATAATTTCTGGATTCATTTGTTAGATATCCATGAAGATAGGGTCTTTCCCAATATGCATCATGGGTAGGTAATAAATTTATTTTATAATAATAGCAATAACTACCATATTTTTCTTTACAGGATAACATTGAATAGAGAAATAATAGTATTTCATCAGCTCTAACCATATTCACTAATGCATGTTGATATATTTCTATGTGACTATATACTTCAGACTATTGTGATCTGTATATATGGACCACTTCTCATCATAGAGGTAGTGGAAAAAATATTCAAAGTGAAGATCACAACTACTAACTCTAGATCATGAATCAGGTATTTTTTTTCTCATAGATCTTCAACAATCATGAGGCATAGAATATCAATTTATCAATATTCATGAATATACAAACCAATCCTTTAGTTTAGTAATAGATGTTTATCAGAAATCCCTCACCACTTGGGGGTAGTGTGTGAATAGTCATGGTAATTATCCTCTTCCAAATATCCTAAAATATTTACTCAAATTCTTCTATCAATACATACTTTACCCTTTTTCATGTTAACATGGTCAGTGGGATAAACAATCCTGATAAAGTTCTCAAAAAAAATTATAGTGCCTATCTAATCTATGAAATTTTTATAATTCCATGAAACTAGTGTGTTTGGATCATTATTTAATTTCATTTGTTTTTGAAGGGACTATAAAAATTCCATCACGTGTGATCAGGATCCCCAAGAATAGGATTTTTTTGGATTCATATGTCCAACTTGATGGACTTTTCATACATATTCCTTTTACTTAATGTCACCAGTTCCACCCTTGGATTCACTTAATGTTCGCCATTTCTGTGGAAGTAAATGGAAATATCATCAATAAATACTAACACAACTTTTCCAAGGTAGTATCTAATGAATCTATTTATCAAATACAAGAATATTTTTGGAGAATTTGTAAGAGTGAAGGGAATTAATATGAACTCATAGACACCATACCCTGTACAGAAGGATGTAATCAAAACATATTTATTCTTTACCATCAGCTAATGATAAACAAAATCAAGACACACAATTGAGATGTAACTAGAAATGTGAAGTAGATTGAACATGTCTCCATCCTTGGAAGTTGGCACATGTTCTTTATGGTGATCTTATTGAGCACCTGGTAATCAATTCACAACCACATAGTCTATAGTTTTTATTTAAAAATAGCATTTATTCATCCCAAAGTGATACACTAGGGAACATGAATTTTTTTTCAAATGATCTTGGAATTTCTTTTTTAAATCTAGCTATTTAATTTGGGCCCTCCTATAGAAGAATTTGGAGATAGAAGTGGATTCAAGTATAATATCTATTAATAACTCTACCTCATTATTTGGGAGAACGCCATGAAACTATTTGTTAAATACATTAATATATTACTTAAAAAAGTATATAGTCAAGGATGATGCTTTACTTCAACTCAAACATTAGGGAATGATATGATTCTTCCTTAGGTACCAACACCCACACTATTGATGGAATTTACAAAGAAGATTGGTGATCTTCCATTAATTTATTTAGGATCATGGTATGATACATAATATAGAAGTATATTTTATTTTCCTATAAATTGAATTGTTCTCTATATAATGGGAGCCCATCCATGCATAGTATTTCATCATATTCCACAATGGGAAGGATTATGAGATTCACTTGGAAGAAACTTCCCACAAACACTAACACAAGAAGAGTTCAACACTTGTATTGCATTGATCATACCACTATGTTTTTATGGATATATCTACTTTATAGAACTGGGGTTGTGATTTGACAGTTCTGAAAAGTTTTTAGGATATAAAGGGATGTGTAAAATCAAAATCAAATAAAACCATTTCAATTATTGAGTGAATTAAAAGAGTACCCTCTATGTATTCATTTTCATGTTCTACCTTAGTGGTGGTGATGGAATAATATTTTTATTTATACTCCAGCATTGGTGGTTGTTAACATTGATTACCCTCAATGACATATGGTTTAGTACAATGTTTTTAATAATTACTTCTCCCTTTACAGTTGAAGAATTGTAACATGGGTGTGGATTTGGGAGGTTTATTCCTTTCCTCTATCATGTTAGTTGGGATATTAATGAATATTCAACATTTATGAGATTAGTGGTATTATATAATGTTGGTGCCAAAATTTGGGACAAATAGAAGGCCCCAAGACAACCCCAAGATGGCCCCACAGACTGCCTCGCGAAGCCACTTCACGGAGTCCCCCCAACACCATGGCCACTGCAAAGAAAGGAGGCAGGATGCTCCATGACCGCACCTGAAACTCACACCCCTGCCACGAAGCAATGAGGCGGGACAATCTACGACCGCACCTGACGTTCACGCCCTCGGTGCGAACCAAGGAGGCGGTATGCTCCACGACCGCCCCTGACCTTCGGGAGCCCTCCACGAAGCCACCAACCCCTCTTTGCACGGCATGAGCCCCGCTTAGCGGTGCCCCTTTCCTATAAATATCAGGCTCCCCCTGAGCCCGGACGATGGACAATCTGACTTTTTGGCTTCCCATCTCCCGAATCATGAAGCATTCTTCCGCTCGGTGAACATTGAGTTGTACGAGGTACTTCTGCTCTGTGAAGTGCCTCCCCTTCATCCCTCTTTTATCCCCTCCTTCGATAGGTATTCCCTTCAAGAAGCTTAAGGGTCTTCACGATGATAGGGGATCCCCAAGGGGACCTAGGTCATCGTGGAGCGTTTATGCTTTGCGAAGCACCCTTCAAGTACACATGATCCACATGCTATGGCTGGGTCATTGTACCTCGTGAAGCACATTGCTTCCCAACACCTTACTTCACAAGGCACCTTTTCTCCACGGGGTTGTGCTCTGTGAATGCCCTTCCACTTTGCGAAGCATCTCCCATTTACACCTCTACCCCATGCTAAGGCTAAGGCACCCAACTTCACAATGCACACCCCTTCGCAAGTTTCCTCTGCCACGCGGAGCAACAGATCTCTACATGGCCCTTTCCTATGGACACCTCTGCTTAGAAAATCCTTTTCCCGTGCAACCCTCTAGGTTTGAACGATGTGAATTCAAAGTCCCATGTACGATACCACTCATTGCATTGCTTCGCCTAATGCTTCTTCGCATAGGCACGCTAATGGCTATTGCATCCTCGCATAGCCACGCTAACGTGGACCCCTCAGTGGTTCGCTCCGCGACACCCCCTCACCATGGTGTTGTCGGTGCCTCCCACAGGGAGCAGAGGGTACTGGTTATCTAATTCCTAGGGGTGTGTAGAAAAACCACTTTGTTCGAGCTACAGGATGTTAAATTTCCATGAACCATTGTCCTCAACACATGACGTTAAACTGTGACCTCGCCCCATGCCTCAGACGCAGGGTACCCCAACCTCAGACATTCTCCATGCCCCCTGGTCACCACAGGGGATGATATCCTCCGTCTGGGAGTGGCGTTTGTCCATGAGGAAGGGAAACCACCTTAGTGTATGCCCCTAACCTTTCTTGTTGGAGGCAGCACCCCTGCCGCTCCTCACTTCCTCGGTCCCAAGGCCAGCGGAGGGCGTGAATGGGAACATGGTTCCTCTTTTATTCGGTCCCCAAATCCCTCCCCCGCTGTGCTTTTTTTCCCTCAGGCCTCCATCCTGGAGTAATCCCCAGCACTTCCTGGGACACTCAACGCGTAAGCCCCTCTTCACTTCCCGCGAACGCACCTTTCACGATGTGGTCGTCGGGCCTTTGCTGCCTCTTGTTTCTCAGACCGAGCTTGACTCACGTGGGCTTAGAGTAAGCATTGACCATGACATCACCCCCATCCCGCATGAAATTAAACTGTATTCCACCCAATCGGAACTATGGGCACTTTGATCCATGTCAAGGCATGGTATGTAGGAAGCCTCTATGAGGTTCCATCCTACCACCACCTGGTCGTTTTGACCCCCTTCTCGTCGGTTCACCCCCATCCCGCATGACGTTAAACTATATTCTTCTTCATCCCGAACTATGGGGACTTTGATCCATGTCAAGGCATGGTATTTTGGAAGCCTCTACGAGGTTCAACCCCACCACCCGGTCATTCTGACCTTCTTCACATCGGTTTTCCAAACACCCTCAGAAACCTAGAGTGTATGCCCCATGAACCACATGAACTACAAGGTATTTGATCCTTGCCATGGACAGGTACATAGGAAGCCTCCCTAAGGTTCAATCCCACCGTCCATTGGTCCCGACTACCCCACGTCAATGTAACAAGTCCCTTTCTACCACCCTAAATATGAGGACTTCGATCCATGTCAAGGCATGGTATGTAGGAATCGTCCACAAGGTTCAAGCCCACTACCACTCGGTCATTCCAACCTCCTTCACATCAGTTAGACCTCATCGGGCGGTAAGTCATTGCAGCCTTCTTCAGTGGTAATTCATTGTCAACCTCATTCGATGGTAAGCTGTTTCCAGATGAATTACATGGACTTTTCTTCCCTACCATGGGGATACGTAGGAGGTCTCTTCAAGGCTCAATCCCAAAACCATCATCCATCCTGATTCTTACCTGGGCCACCACATCCCAATGATATAATGACACCTCATTCTCTCACACATAATTTGGGAAGCCACCCACGTGTTGGCCCTAATATTGGTGTTCCCTTAAAGTGGATTCCTCTTCCTGATCCACTCTAATCGGTGTTCCGATCAGTCTGATCCGTCACCGCTGGATGTTAAACTTGGAGAATAACCTGTGTTAAACATGGGAAGATGAGGAAAACCTTGGATACATGCCCATGGAATATAATTCCCCGCATCTGATGTGGGATGCCTTGGGATTTTGTGCCCTCTAGAAGCCTTATAATAAGGTAAATAAGAGAGACACACCAATCCCCAGTGTCCAGACAAGCCAGTGAAGCCCAGCTTGACTACTCCCCTAATTGAAAGTTTCTGCCCTGACCGGACCCCTTGGAATGTCCTGACAGAAGCAGCATAATTAACTAGTGTCCATGAAGATATGGTGCCGAGAAGAGTTTCCCGAACAATGTATTAAATCTATGAGAGAGACCCGGACTAGGTGAAACATTCCGAGGAGGAATCTGCGAAAGGAAGAACCAACATCTCATCACCCCATTTCGATCAAGGAGAAAATGTCCCTAAATGAGGAACGAATGTCGCCTACCTTTCGAAAGCGGGGATGTGTGGTAACAAATCCATGCCTGTTGCACTCAAGAAGATGGACACACATGCCCCGAAAAAAGGGTTAGAAACAGAAATGGTGAACCCGGCGTGAATACCTTCTCCTCAAAATGGAGATTAGTAATGCTTGGGGCATCCATGGATTGACGTGTCACTGGATCCAGCTATCCGATGTCGGGTACCACTAAGCAAATAGTGGTCCTGGCATGAAACTCACCAGAAGTTGGGGCAGTATAACATTGGGCATCCCATTGTATGATGTTGTCAGCGTGGATCCCTCTTACCGGTCACGGAAGACGGGATGGCGTTGGGGCATTGGTCATTGATTCCTCTTTCCTTTCAGCACTAACGAGTCCATCTCTCTGATTCTCAGGAATCAGGTTTCTGCCACTGGAACACGATCACCACCTGGCCACCTACACAGGGCAGGGGAAACGCCAACACATCCGCTCTACATGGATTTTCTTCTTCTGCAACGGCTTCTGCGTCCACAACCATTGGGTGCCCACGCCCCATCTCCCCATCAGAAGTTATCCAAAGAAGTGTAATTAATGACCTCATACGTCGTTACGAGGAGGAGGGAATAATCCCAACCTGGGATATGGCCCACCTAGACCTGGAGACGGCTAGGCACCACTGTCAACGCCGCCCCTGAGGGCCGCACAGGGAGCCGCTGCTCCCCTCTCCAACATTCAATCATGTCGGGAGCCTATCCCCGGAGCTCTTTGATGACTCCATGCCTTACGCTGATGAGGTGGGCAACATCTAGCCAAGCCTAGTCAGAGTCTCAACCAATGGGCTCCCAGCAGGGGCCCCCACCTAGCTGCATCAGCACCACCACCCTATCTTTCTGGAGGAGAAGGTAAGCTATGCACCTGCACCACCAACACTGGCTCGGCCAACCCAATGCCATCGTCAGGCATGAGCTGAGGATGCCTGTCAAGGGGTGTCAATGTCGACGGATACTATGGCCCGAGCCACTGCCGACGCATATCATCAAGTCCCTGCACACACTGAGAAGGGGCGCTCCTACGACCAGCCGGGATCGAGGCCCTAACTACCCCACAGGCAGGCTAGGTCGACTCTCCTAGTCCCAGGAACTAGCAGGGGTCATCGTGAACCAACCCATAGTGATGCCACCCCATAAGGAGGTCCTCCCCATACCACCACCACATTGATCTTGGGTCTTCCCCACTTTGAGGATTGGAATGGAGGTCTGCCCCGTGCCACCCCCAATCTGAATGAAGGTCTTCCCCATGGCTGTGATGTTCGGTATGGAAGCCTCTCTTGTGCCCATCACACCGGGTATAATGCCCTTCCTCCTACCCCAAACCGTCGACATGGATACATTACCCATCCGGTCTCTCTCCAATGTGGGGATCCTCTTTACTTCCTTTCTGTAGCTGGCAAAGGTCCTCCTTGCCCCAGCAACCCGAGGGGTGAAGGCCAGCCTCGCTCCACCTGCACCAACCATGGAGGTCCTCCCCATGCTCCCGCCAGTTCCGGTAGAGGTTTTTTCACTTAGGTGTTGTTCATAGAGGTCCTCCCTATGTCCCTTTTGACATTTTTTCCAGTGCTCCTCGCACCCCAACTGTCTCTAGTGGAAACCCTCTCCGCCCTAGCATCAGCACAGCTGAAGGACCACATGTCGAGAATCATCCCTTTCCCGAAGAGCTACTCAGGGGTAGGAAGGAGGGTCTTTTCCACCACAAGAAAAATCCTGGGATGTCCTGGACTGAGATCAAACCAGCCCACTTCTCAGACTCTGAAAAAGAGTGTGACTCAGCTAAGGAACCCTCCCCTCGCTAATCCGAGTCAAAGGCCATGGCAGGGACGAGGGTCCTCATCCTAGTACTTCCAGAATGCGAGGTCCATAGGATTCCAATCTCCCTTCACAGGTTTAACCAGGAGGATAAAAATATAGAGACCCCGCAGGTTACGGTCGTGCAGTCACCACCATCATCACCGGAAGCACTTTCTACATCCACAAGAATTCACGGAGAGCTATTCTGGGGACTAATGGCAGGTGAGCAGCATCACGACCCACCACCGGCAGCCCTGGCCCCTGAGCCAGGAATGGTGGTTGTCATCCCATCCTATCGCGACATAGCAGCCTGGTCACTACACTCCTCATAGGACAGCCCATGAATCGGTGGCCAATCAGCATGTTCGCCCTATTCTCCACCAACCAACCTCTCGTCCCAGCGGTCTACCGCAGTACCGCTTCTAGTTCCTCAACCACCCCTAGTTGGTGAGTGGGTAAATCAAGGGTCAGACCCTAAATTTGAGCTGATGAGCTTTTAGAGCATCCTTGCAGCAGACCACTACCCCGAGAAGTTATGGCCAGCAACATCACGGGATTTCTACATACCCGAGTCCCTCCCCCCAGAGGAAGTTGAGTGTTTCCGCTACACCATCTGGTCGATGCATTTCAGTCTCTGTCATCAGCGTGTGTTTTGTCCCAGGAGCCTAGTGCATTTTGAAGACATCAGCGAGCAATGTTTTCTAGTCGATCTGGCTGCACTCCCTGTGGCCCAGCGCCCCGAGTCACCAGGCCTTCATGAGGCCCTTTAGCATCAATGCGTTCAAAGTATTAAGGTACTCCGCAAAATCATCAGAGAAGATACCCCCATGTTAAATTCTATGTCTGGGGTATTATGATTCCCTCCTCTTCATCCCTATCTGACGGTATCCCGACTCGCTATGCAATATTGAGGACATGCCCCCGGGAAGGGTCATGGTCCACATGCCTGACATGGTGGACAAGGAGGACGACCGAGAGTTTCTCTATGGAGACTTAACCCCTGAGGATATTCCACCATTGTTGGACCCATCGGGGAGGATTACCTATCAGCAAAGGAACCTCCTAGGTCTCCCTATGCCCATTGAGTCGTTGGTGCTCAGCCGGAATATCAGTA
Organism: Viscum album; assembly: GCA_963277665.1. Classification (NCBI taxonomy): domain Eukaryota; kingdom Viridiplantae; phylum Streptophyta; class Magnoliopsida; order Santalales; family Viscaceae; genus Viscum; species Viscum album. The sequence goes on along the minus strand of OY728148.1, from coordinate 876,458,021 downwards.
AGGGCAAAGAGCATTCTGGAGCTTTCAACTATTCTGACCCGTCCGCCTCAATACAAAAGATAGAGGAAGACTCCGAGAAGGCCACGTTGTGCCAAAAACATTCTTAGAAGAAGAGGTTGGTCAAAAAACTCCTACATGAATGCGCTATAGAGCGACGACCTGACTATGGTGATCCTTGGTCGGGGTATTAGTGGCAGGAACAACTACACCTCGGTGAGATTACTATCGGTAACCCCGATCATACCGCCCATGCGGATAGGGTAGAATCCATAACTCACAGCAAGAGGGTGTGGTATGTCTCACCAAACCCTCCCGAACAGTGTGGAAAATCCGAGAAATCCAGCCCAGGTTCCCCCAGCAGCCCCGTAGGCCGTTCCACCAATCGCTCCACGAGCCGCTGAACTCGCCTACCATGTCTAAGAGCCTGGAAACGCAGTCGTGGTTAGGGATCCCAGTCAAGACAGGGTCCCCCACCTAGATGATCCTATAGCGGCACTCATATCCCGCCTTAAGGCATTGGAAACGAGGAAGGAAAAAATCCCACCAGATTGCAAGTCGTATCCGGCATGGGTGGATGATATGCCGGTGCCTCTGGGTTTCGGGAATCCCACCTTATCCCCCATTAATAGGATGGGGGACCCTCCGTAACATTTGGACCACTTCAACTCAAGGTGTGGGCCTATGTTGGGGACTCCAGCACAGTAGGAGACCGCCAAGCTCCACTATTTCATTCAGACACTAGAGGGGCAAGCATTCATCTGGTAGAGCTAGCTCCCCATTGGATTTGTGACCAAAAAGGAGGACCTTCGCTGGTAGTTCCTCTACCAGTTTAGCTCTACCACCTAGAAGACTAGCATTGCATACCTCTTCAAGTGAAAACAAAGGCCTGATGAGTGAGTCGCGGACTTTATCGCCCGGTGGAAGGGGCTCAGATAATCCCTTGACATGCCACTGGCATAGGAGCAATTACTGACGATGTGCATAGGGAATGTCAAGATAGAACATGTTCCCTCCTTGATCACTCAGAACTATCTTGGAGGGTTCAGAGACTTCTCAGAGAAGGCTCAACGCCTCAAAGAAGTCCTGAAACAGGCCAGACAGGCACGTCCATTGCCCCCTGTAATCCCAGCAAGGAGAGCTGCTAGAGATGAGCCTACCATGGTGGCCCAAATAGAATCCCCTAGGAATCTATAATTGCTACCAGTAGCACCAGACCCGCAGACTTGTAGAGGTCCTCCACCTCTGGCACAACCTCTGGCTCTGCAGCATCCTCAGAATCGGCAGGCGCCCCCACGGAATGCGCTGCCACTGCCCAAGGGGGACAATCAGGTTACACCTCCTCAACCGGCCCCTTTGGCTCCTCATCAAGGCCAGGCCCCAAGGGCTCCCTATCTGGAAAGAATACACCAGACTTACTCGTTCAGTGAGAACCAGGTCCCTGGTTACTTCTGTAGCACCCTAGAGTAGAGGATTGTACGCTTTCCTGAGTGTAGAACTCCAGTAGAGGTGAATCTCGTCGATCTCCCTAACTACTACCCCTATCATCGGATTCTGGGGCACGCGCTCAAGTAGTTCTATGTGTTTAAGGACTGGCTCCAAGACCAGGTCAAAAACAACATAGTTAAGCTGAGCCCGGCCCTGGCACAAGTGGCGTGTGTCTTTGTGAGGTTAGATAGCAATAGCGACAGTGAAGGTGAGTGGCAGCAGGCTCCCAACCACGGATCCCAAATGTACGATGACTGGATGGCTCATTAAATGGTTGCTCACACCCATGGAATTATTCGGGCATGCCTGAATCAGCCGGAGCCTTTAGAAACTGCGAACGCCACCTCTGCATCATCATCTCAGTCGGCCTCTTCCAAGAAGAGCAAGCATCAGCGGTGCAAGAAGAAGCAACGTGCCCCGCCGATGCCATCATCGTCCCACACTCTTGGAAAATTCATTCCCCCTAATATGGGGATCCCTCCCAGAATTCACCCAAAGGTGGATGATTATTCAAGTGACAGTCAAGGGTATGCTTTGGTTAACACGGTCGAGTTGGTAAACCCCTATATGACTCCCAATGTGGGGTAACGTCCGGAAAACCACCCCAATGTCCTCAGTCGATGCCAACGTTGGCGGATCTGCAGCCATATGGGTCATCAAGGTGCATCAGTCGGCACCTCCATCTAGGTCGTGCATGCCACTGAGACCAGATAAAAGGCCTAGCGCAGAGCTCAGCACTCACAACCTCTTCATCTGGTGCCTTCAGGACCGCCTCCACCACCGTTTGTGCTACTAGATCAAACAAAGCCACTTCGGCCATACCGCAACTAGCTTCTCACTACTACAGGTCGAACTCAGTCATCCGGACCTTATCTACTAGCTACTCTTTAGGATTCGACTAGTGAGCAGCGGGATATTCCCAGCACCAATCAGTCGCCGATCCAGCCGACAGGGCCCGCCATGCCTCTAATCGTAGAGCGGCCTTTTTTAAGAAGAAGTTCAGGCATAGAATGGAATTGTGATGTTCTAAAGAACCTTGTTGGTATCCTAGTGATACTTTCCATCCACTAAGCCCTCCTATTGTCATCAGATATGCGTGACGCCCTTGCTGAGGCTTTAAGGAGTCCCCTCCAGTTTGAGAAGGAGGTAGCAGCGGTGGAAGCGTTTCATGCTAAAGCAGTTGAGACTGTCGAATTCCATGCCATCATTTCGTTCTCCAGAGAGGATTAAGGCTCTCCCATATAGGGGCACATCCACCTGTTGTACATCACCGGCCAATTTAACAGTGTGGAGGTTCACTGCTGTCTCGTTGACACCAGCTTTGGGATCAACCTTATCCCAACACGGATGCTACGAAAACTAGGGGTTATATCTGGATGACCTAAATCCCTCTGATTTATGGATCCAAGGATATGACAGGACAGAGCAGACCTCGGTCAGCAAGATCTATTTGAAGACCCAGTTCAGTGGCCTAGTTTCCAGCACTGAGTTCATGGTTATCTCCCTTGACACTGCATACAATGAATTGATGGGACGACCATGGCTCCATCTGCACATGGAGGACCCCTCATCATATCACAAGTTCGTCAAGTACTCCCTTAATGGTCGAGTAGGCATACTCCAAGGTGATGCATCTCATTTAGCCTCATAAGAAGCCCATTATCTGGATGCTGACTATTACAAGAGCAAGGATAAGTGGATTTTGGCAAGTGAGGTTGAGCCAGCCACGGCCACCAGTGACCCCTGAGTAGGTCTGGATGACACCTATGTCTTTTCAATCCACTGATTGGAGGCCCCAACCCCAAAAATGGTGCAATTTTTTGTTGTCTATGGTACAAGAGGAAGGAATATTCCTAAGTCTAAGCAACGGTAGAAAATCACCTTCTACTCCTACACAATCTAGGCTCAGGTGATCCTGGAACCTCCTACCCCTGTACAATATTGGGATGTCTTCTCCATAGAAATGGAAGTATGTCATACGTGTCTATTTATCTGGGCTAGGATTAACCAGCTCAGGCTGACGTGCCACTACTACTTTGATATCATCAAGTGTGGCCCCTTGGGCCGAAGGCCATAAGGGATTGGATTGACTGCCTTCATCGCTATGGTCTCAGCGGTGCGTGAATCTCCTGATGCGTTGTACACTGCAGTCCAGGCTGGTACCAGCCTCACGTCAGGTTCCTCCGACCAAGGGGAAGCCTCACCTACTAGGAATTCCACCTCTACAAGCTAAGAAGAAGATTTGGAGGATTCTCCCCCCACCTTTCAAGAAAGTGTCTCTTCCATGGTCGCTGAACTATTATAGGTGAACCTTGGTAGCGAGTCAGATCTGAGACCCACGTTGATCGGTGCCATTATATCCCTCGAGGAGAAGCAGCAGTACGTGGACTTCTTTAAACAGCACTGTGATGTATTCACCTAGAGTTACGACGAGATTCCAGGACTAGATCATCAGGTAGTCATCCACCGTCTCGGTCTCCCAAGAAACCATCGCGGGTTCAAGAATCCTCCTAGAAAGATGCACCCTTCTCACGGTTTAATGGTCGAGGCCGAAGTTGAAAAGATTATAAAATACAACTTCATCAAGGAGGTCCAGTACCCCAAGTGGCTAGCCAACATTATCCCAGTAAGAAAAAAGAACTGACAGAAGATAGTCTATATCGACTTTTGAGACCTCAACTGTCATTGTCCGAAGTATGATTTTCCCCTTCCAGTGATAGAATTGTTGATCAACGCTACGGTTGGGTTCCAAGACCTCTCCTTCATGGATGGTTACTCTGGATATAATCAAATCTGTATGGCCCTGGAGGATGAAGATTCCACAGCATTCAAGGCACCCCAAGGTACTTTTTATTACCATTTTATTCCCTTCGACCTAATGAATGCAGGTGCCACCTACCAGCAGGCCATGCATCGCATATTCAAACCGATCCTCAAGACATTGGTGGAGTGTTATGTGGATGATTTGGTGGTCAAATATCACCAGTGCTAGGACCATCTCAAAGACCTTGAAAAAGTGTTCGGTTTCCTCCATTCCTGTCACTTGAAGATGAACCTGTTGAAGTTCACCTTCGGGGTCACTTCTGAGAAGTTTCTTGGATTTTTTGTCAGGTACCGAGGCATCGAGAATGACCCAGAGAAGATCAAGGCAATCATCCAGATGCCTCCCCTGAGAAATATTCGGGAGCTTTGAGGTCTCCAAGGATACTTAGACTACATACGTTGATTCCTTGTGAATCTGGATGGAAATTGTAAGCCCTTTTCTCAACTAATGAAGAAAGTCTCTGCCTACAAATGGGACAAGGAGTGTCAGAACACCTATAAGGAAATAAAGTAGTATATGCTCTAGCCTCTGATATTGATGCCACCCGTCTCTAGGAAGCCACTGGTCCTTTATGTCACTGCCCTGGACCAATCTCTCGGCTCCCTTCTTGCCCAGAATAATAATGAGGGGATGGAGAAGAGTCTCTACTACCTCATCCTCATGATTCCCGATACAGAGACCAGATAATCCCCCATCAAGAAGAGATGACTTGCACTCATATTCACCATACAGAAGTTGAAACATTACCTGCAGCACCATGAGGTATTGTTGGTCTCCTGGGTAGACCCGCTGAAGTACATTCTGAATCGCCCCATGTTGATCGGTTGTCTAGCACGATGGGCGGTAATCCTCCCACAATTCGACATCAGGTTCATGCCTCAAAAGGCTATCAAGGGGCAGGCATTGGAAGACTTTCTAGATGGCCACCTAACTTCCGTAGATCATTCCCTGGACTTGGATTTTCCAGATGAGGAAATCCTCTCATTTGACCAAGTCGTCCCATGTTGGAGGATTCGCTTTGATGGTGTAGAGACCCGTATCTTGACGTACATGGACATTACATTACATTTGCGGAATACTTAGTACATAACAAAAACACACACTAAAGGATCGTAATAGTTTAGTGTCTTTGGAAACTCGGAACGTAATCTTCTAATCGTGGTGAAAGTTCTTCAATATCTCCCATAAAGGTCATCCCTTTTTTCTACCTAAAACCTTTCTTTATATCCTGGGGAAAAGAAAACATAAAAGGGTGAGCTCAAATGCTCAGTAAGGGTAAACAAAAGAAATATCAATCACATAATTTTCATAAGAACATAACATTTTTTTTGAAATCTTAACCTGCAAAAGAGAGCATAATTTCATAACATGGGATAAATCATAGTAGTGAAATGAAATCATAACTTGAAACATTACTCATTGTGGCATACACACATAATCATATAGAATCATTTCTTGTTAGTCAAGACTCATTGCCAAGACCATCTTAGTGGACAAAGTCCCTTTCTGAATCGAGTAATCCTCGTTTCAGTCCTGTTTCACTGAACCGGTATAACCTACCATTCCAGCCATGTCTATCTCATGAGATATAAAATCTTTACCCAATGCATTGGAGGGAGATATAGGTCCCACCCATCTCATAATGAAACCATTCTTATGTGTGCCACAAAATCATAAATCATACATCATTGCATAACCCATGTAATAAAAATGAGATTCTTAAACAACATGACATCATAAAACCATTCATATAAGATAAAGGAATTCATAAACATAATTCCATCACAACATAGTCAAATCAATGTAAAAATATGGATAGAAACAGAACCCTTTATTATCTTAGATGGAAAATAATTTTGATAAAACACTTGAAATGAATTCTTGAGGAAAATATCCTTTCTTCTTCAAAATCAATTTCTTTTCACAAAACATCATGCAACTTTAAAAGAAAGAGATTTTATTGAAAATAGTCATGAAATATTTTAGAGGAAGCTTCATGAAAATAAGGCTTTATAAAACAGTAGAAATCCGTTCGTGCCGTATAAGTTAAAAAAAACATTCTTCGTACTTTTGTCGGAAAAGTCAAAAAGTACCTCGTACGACAAAAGATTCCTTTCATACATATTACTAAAAACTCACCGAAGGGTAAAAATGGATTTAAACAATTGTAGGTGGATGGAAATAATATTAAATTTTGATGAAACATGGATGTGGATGATAAAATACACCCCAGTAAATACTTACGAATAAACAATCTCGGATAAAAATGAGATTGTGATATTTCCCTTACCTTAGGTCCAATTTGCTTCGTATGTGTCCGAACCTCCTGTATAATGATTTAAATAATGTCATTGACTTATTACAGAATCATATTCATTGTTATGATATCATATATGGTTCACTTATGACATTATATTACCCGTTCTTTTGTAAATTCCATGTTAAAGAAGCGTTTTGGGTAAAATCGTTTCATTTATCGTAGGTGTTTTGACTTGTTGTTCTTGACATCATTATTACTTATATCATGATTTACTTACTTCCAGAATATAAAATATGATTTATATATCATATATATTCAGTATATATATATATATAATAGATAGATAAATAAAATGAAAAACACCGTTCATGGAGACGGTAGTCCGTACGTACGCATGAACGCTGTTTTTCTTTCCTTATTGTCTTGAAATGGAAGTAAGTAGATGACATACATATGTATATATATATACATAAATCCAGTAGCTTTATAATGTCATGTATTTCATTATTATTTCTTATATATACATTATAATCATTCTTAAATGGTTAACATGGAGAATGAATCTCATCGCGTCGTGGAGACGGTATTCCGTACGTACGCACGAGCGATGATATCATTTCTATAAATATTGAATTGAATTGGAGTGGATTATAAAATATATCAGAATCATTATGATGTTGTAATAACTATGTATAGTTATTCTTTACACCATTATACCCATCCATGTAAGGTGGTGGTGGAAAATAGATTACACCACGGCGTGGAGACGGTATTCCGTACGTACGCACGCGCGGTGATTTCTTTTTCCGTAGGATGGATAGATGGTGAAATAGGGTTGTTTCGTACTTATAATAACATATCAGTATATGAGTGATACTGATGTTATTACTTCATAATGAAACAACCTAAGAAGAAGAAGTGGAAGAAGAAATAAAGATGAAAGAATTGGTAACGGTAATTACCTCTTCTTTGAAGTGCCTCTTTGAGACCTCCTCTTAGGGCACTAGAATTGGTCTTTGAGGAAGACCAGAACCTCTAGGATGTTGCTAGGGAAGTGGAGAAGGGATTTTGGCAGGGGTTGGCCGAGCTTGAGTGCTCAAATTGGTGTGAGGAGGAGGGGGAGGAGGTGTCCTTTTATAAGGGAGGAGAGGGGCACCTTAGGAATTCTTAAAAATATTAATTTATAATAAATATAACCCCACTTAAAAACCTCCAAAAATGACTCATATTCGAAGCTTAGATGATATAGGGTTGTAACCTCATCAACCAATCAAATTTATACATGTTTGGATCTTATTTTAAACCTTATCAATTAGATTTAACTCTAAGTTAAATAATTTAACTTTTACCGTGTCTTTTTGTTTTCTTTCACTATATGGTTAATACACTTACTATAACATGCCAAACGAACCCCAAAATGTTTATTATTAATATATATATCCTTATATAAGTCATTTGGCCGAACCTTAGATTTTTAGGAATAAAATAACAATTAATAATATAATATTTGTTTTAAAAACTATTTTGTGTCAATTTTGACACTATTTGATATATGATTTTTGTGAAAGTCATAACAGAATTAAATGTTCGAACCAAGTTGATTAAATCAACATTAATATATCATAGTAACCTAGAAAATTAGTGGAATTCATAAAAAGTCTTAAATTACATTTATTTTGGTATTTATATTATCAATTATGTCAATATTTCATTAATAAGATAATTACTGCATCATCATTGTGTCATAAATAAATTATATTATATGCTGTCTAAAAATTACAAATAAAATACCATCATGTAGGAAATCTTTTTAGCTTTCTAATGAATATTTATAGTCGAATTTATCTTATGTATAACCCCATATTAAAAATGATTTACTTATTAAACTTTGATTTTAACTATTTTAACCCTTCTTAAAATAAATTAATAATAAATGTCCTAATCTAATCCAAGTGGGCCTAAATGGTCATATTTTATTCCTAAGTTTGTTTTTGGTCGAATTACACTTGTCCAATAGAATTAGGACATGTGTTAGGGTAATATTAATATCATATTTACCCTTAGTTACCTTATTTACTATTAACCGTGGTAAAAAAAGTAAAAAGTTACTATTCACCAAAAAATTATTTTCATCTCATTGAACCACATTTTAGTCCTTGATATTAACCGTGTCTCTCGGATTTTCGAAATTCCATTCACAGAAGCGGTAAAATTAAGTTTTATGTAAAATTCAGTTTTTAACCTACCACTTAGTAGTTTCACTATTCATCAAAAATTGATGTTTTTCAGAATAATGCCAAAATTTCATTCCAAGCTATATTTCATATTCTGAATTCAAAAATGAAGTCTATTTTACCAAATTCATAACATATAAGTTGCATTAATTAATTTTATAATTAAATCCCGCTGTTAAAACAAATAGCGTGTTTTTAAGAAACAATATCTATCAAAAGATTGACACTTGTTTATGTATAGTTTAAATGTGAAACTGCATCCAATGACCAACATTGTATTAAATTGTAAAAATATATTCTAAATACACTTTAAAACCACTCAAATTAATAATTTATCACTATTAATTATTTCGATTAAAAAAGTTGTTTTTTAATTATAATTAATAATTTTCACTATTCATCAGAATATGAAAGTTATCCGAAAAGTACCAAAATTTCACCTTAGGCTAAATTCGATACTCCGAATCCAAAAATGAAGTTCATTTTGAAATATAAGATTTACAGAATTTTAAAAAGTGGTTATTACTATTCATAACAGCTAGTTTTAATAATATTTTAATAGCATATCGTTGTTTAGTGAAACTCGTTATTGCGTACTACACACGCTATCGAGGAAGGTCGCGATTGCGTGTATGCAAGGCAAGTCAAGGATGCGTGTTGTGCAAGCTCCTTTTGGTGTAGCGTACAATACAAGACATTAGTGAAATAAAAAGAATATTTTTCATAAAATCTCGGGCTGTTACATTCTACCCCCCTTAAAATGAATTTCGCCCTCGAAATTCGTCGGGGTTATAAATGGTTTACTATTCGAAAGATTCTTTAATAGAATCCCACATCGTAAAAAGGAATACAAAAACTTGGCTTTAAAAACTAAAGTATGAAATGTAACGATTACCCAAATAAACTAATCGCTGGGTTTCCACATAGGTAAAAATATGGATATGGAAGAGAAATCTAACCATCATGTTCTGATGGAGAGTGGTAGAGAACATGGCTATGGAAAAGCCAGTAATCACAAATCCATAGATTTGTGATGATATAAGGTACCATCTGATTCATCAGGTATAAGATCACTAGGACAACATTTTTGGTTTTCAAGATCGTTTCCCTAAAGTTGAAAATTTGCTTAGAATAAATACTTACTTTATTTTGGTAAAATATCACTTTTGTTCGTGCCTTGAACAATTTCTACTTCATCTCTTAAATAAATGAAGTTGAATTTGTTATTCGTGATGTGTTAGCAGATCATGTGATAGAATGACAGGTCATTCCATCTGTCTCAAACAAAAGGTTAGCAAAACTTATATACATAAGTCGATCTATAGTGAGATTAATCATATACGGTTCCTAAAATGGACTTTATACTTCATATATCATACTGATTAATATAATAAAACTAGTTTCTAATAAACCGGGACTTCCTGTAGGCCAGTGGTAGGCGATAAAGGCCAGTCGCACTTCGGTTGTGGGTTCGATTCCTACAGCCTTGTCCGAAGCGATGGGCTGTCGCCCGTACTGTAGGTTGTCCCTTTTTCTAAAACTACGTTACTATAACATCCCATCAATAATATCGAAAATCTTCTATCCTTAAACAATACTAACTTATGTCCAACATAATCCAGTGTAATCTTTAGGCTTATACATAATACTGCAGTCCACTCTCATAATATAGTGACATCGATTACCAGAGATTTAATACTGTCGTTGATCCCCACATATCATAAGATATGTCTTGTTGGTCACATTCCAAACATTCAAAGTCCTTAATCGTGTATTCTCTTGAATACCTTAGTGAAAACATGAGTGCAGTTAAAAGTTAACACTTTCCACATACCAAAATCCTCAAAATTCTATATACTCAAACCATGATATCACTTAGTCCTTATATCAATCATGAGCTCATGAATGCTGTCAAATATTTCATTTTCTCATTTTCCCTTCATTATGCGCATATCATCTTTTTTCCAAAAATACCTCAATCACTTCGAATACCACATTAGAGCAATACATAAATATTCCAATACACCATAAAAGTACCTCAACAACATTATTCTTGAAAACCAATACATAAACACTTCAGTCCATCCACTTCAATGACTGTCCTGGAATAATTCCTTCCTTGATTTAGAAGTATCTTTTTAGGTCAGGGCATTGAGTTGGGTAATGCCCATGTTCTCCACAAATAAGACATTGAACTCCATAACAATCTGTCACTCTATGACCCTTTTCTCCACACAGATAACATCGGTCCCTCCATTTGAGGTATTCCTCAAGGTTCTTCTTCCCTTCTTTAGAAATCTCAATCTTCCTTTCTTTATGATCCTCAACATGCGAACATGCATAATAGTTTATCTTCCTCTTCTTTGATGAATTAGTCATACCACTAAATTTCACCTTGTTAATCATATATCGTGATGACTGATTCGGTATAATCACAATATCTTTATCTCTAGGCATTACACAATTTTGTTGCTCATAGTCACAAATTTGTCCATTGGATTCAATGTTAACCGAATTCCTTCTGGTTCCCTCCATTAACTAAAACACAAAAAGAATTTTGTGAGAGTCGAAATCATGCTAGGGAAGACAACATAGTAAAGGGGGAGCACCCTCAATATCTAACATATTAGGTTAAATTCTAAGATCGTTACCGTAGTTCTAGGAATATATCCTATACGTATACTTATCCTTAGGGACATCCCTAGACATACCTTAGAAATATCTCTAGGGATCTCACTAACGTTCTCACATCCTAGTTTCCAAAGTTTGACTAAACCTTTCCTCTGATACCAACTGTAGAGACCCGTATCTTGACGTACATGGACATTACATTACATTTGCGGAATACTTAGTACATAACAAAAACACACACTAAAGGATCGTAATAGTTTAGTGTCTTTGGAAACTCGGAACGTAATCTTCTAATCGTGGTGAAAGTTCTTCAATATCTCCCATAAAGGTCATCCCTTTTTTCTACCTAAAACCTTTCTTTATATCCTGGGGAAAAGAAAACATAAAAGGGTGAGCTCAAATGCTCAGTAAGGGTAAACAAAAGAAATATCAATCACATAATTTTCATAAGAACATAACATTTTTTTTGAAATCTTAACCTGCAAAAGAGAGCATAATTTCATAACATGGGATAAATCATAGTAGTGAAATGAAATCATAACTTGAAACATTACTCATTGTGGCATACACACATAATCATATAGAATCATTTCTTGTTAGTCAAGACTCATTGCCAAGACCATCTTAGTGGACAAAGTCCCTTTCTGAATCGAGTAATCCTCGTTTCAGTCCTGTTTCACTGAACCGGTATAACCTACCATTCCAGCCATGTCTATCTCATGAGATATAAAATCTTTACCCAATGCATTGGAGGGAGATATAGGTCCCACCCATCTCATAATGAAACCATTCTTATGTGTGCCACAAAATCATAAATCATACATCATTGCATAACCCATGTAATAAAAATGAGATTCTTAAACAACATGACATCATAAAACCATTCATATAAGATAAAGGAATTCATAAACATAATTCCATCACAACATAGTCAAATCAATGTAAAAATATGGATAGAAACAGAACCCTTTATTATCTTAGATGGAAAATAATTTTGATAAAACACTTGAAATGAATTCTTGAGGAAAATATCCTTTCTTCTTCAAAATCAATTTCTTTTCACAAAACATCATGCAACTTTAAAAGAAAGAGATTTTATTGAAAATAGTCATGAAATATTTTAGAGGAAGCTTCATGAAAATAAGGCTTTATAAAACAGTAGAAATCCGTTCGTGCCGTATAAGTTAAAAAAAAACATTCTTCGTACTTTTGTCGGAAAAGTCAAAAAGTACCTCGTACGACAAAAGATTCCTTTCATACATATTACTAAAAACTCACCGAAGGGTAAAAATGGATTTAAACAATTGTAGGTGGATGGAAATAATATTAAATTTTGATGAAACATGGATGTGGATGATAAAATACACCCCAGTAAATACTTACGAATAAACAATCTCGGATAAAAATGAGATTGTGATATTTCCCTTACCTTAGGTCCAATTTGCTTCGTATGTGTCCGAACCTCCTGTATAATGATTTAAATAATGTCATTGACTTATTACAGAATCATATTCATTGTTATGATATCATATATGGTTCACTTATGACATTATATTACCCGTTCTTTTGTAAATTCCATGTTAAAGAAGCGTTTTGGGTAAAATCGTTTCATTTATCGTAGGTGTTTTGACTTGTTGTTCTTGACATCATTATTACTTATATCATGATTTACTTACTTCCAGAATATAAAATATGATTTATATATCATATATATTCAGTATATATATATATATAATAGATAGATAAATAAAATGAAAAACACCGTTCATGGAGACGGTAGTCCGTACGTACGCATGAACGCTGTTTTTCTTTCCTTATTGTCTTGAAATGGAAGTAAGTAGATGACATACATATGTATATATATATACATAAATCCAGTAGCTTTATAATGTCATGTATTTCATTATTATTTCTTATATATACATTATAATCATTCTTAAATGGTTAACATGGAGAATGAATCTCATCGCGTCGTGGAGACGGTATTCCGTACGTACGCACGAGCGATGATATCATTTCTATAAATATTGAATTGAATTGGAGTGGATTATAAAATATATCAGAATCATTATGATGTTGTAATAACTATGTATAGTTATTCTTTACACCATTATACCCATCCATGTAAGGTGGTGGTGGAAAATAGATTACACCACGGCGTGGAGACGGTATTCCGTACGTACGCACGCGCGGTGATTTCTTTTTCCGTAGGATGGATAGATGGTGAAATAGGGTTGTTTCGTACTTATAATAACATATCAGTATATGAGTGATACTGATGTTATTACTTCATAATGAAACAACCTAAGAAGAAGAAGTGGAAGAAGAAATAAAGATGAAAGAATTGGTAACGGTAATTACCTCTTCTTTGAAGTGCCTCTTTGAGACCTCCTCTTAGGGCACTAGAATTGGTCTTTGAGGAAGACCAGAACCTCTAGGATGTTGCTAGGGAAGTGGAGAAGGGATTTTGGCAGGGGTTGGCCGAGCTTGAGTGCTCAAATTGGTGTGAGGAGGAGGGGGAGGAGGTGTCCTTTTATAAGGGAGGAGAGGGGCACCTTAGGAATTCTTAAAAATATTAATTTATAATAAATATAACCCCACTTAAAAACCTCCAAAAATGACTCATATTCGAAGCTTAGATGAGATAGGGTTGTAATCTCATCAACCAATCAAATTTATACATGTTTGGATCTTATTTTAAACCTTATCAATTAGATTTAACTCTAAGTTAAATAATTTAACTTTTACCGTGTCTTTTTGTTTTCTTTCACTATATGGTTAATACACTTACTATAACATGCCAAACGAACCCAAAAATGTTTATTATTAATATATATATACTTATCTAAGTCATTTGGCCGAACCTTAGATTTTTAGGAATAAAATAACAATTAATAATATAATATTTGTTTTAAAAACTATTTTGTGTCAATTTTGACACTATTTGATATATGATTTTTGTGAAAGTCATAACAGAATTAAATGTTCGAACCAAGTTGATTAAATCAACATTAATATATCATAGTAACCTAGAAAATTAGTGGAATTCATAAAAAGTCTTAAATTACATTTATTTTGGTATTTATATTATCAATTATGTCAATATTTCATTAATAAGATAATTACTGCATCATCTTTGTGTCATAAATAAATTATGTTATATGCTGTCTAAAAATTACAAATAAAATACCATCATGTAGGAAATCTTTTTAGCTTTCTAATGAATATTTATAGTCGAATTTATCTTATGTATAACCCCATATTAAAAATGATTTACTTATTAAACTTTGATTTTAACTATTTTAACCCTTCTTAAAATAAATTAATAATAAATGTCCTAATCTAATCCAAGTGGGCCTAAATGGTCATATTTTATTCCTAAGTTTGTTTTTGGTCGAATTACACTTGTCCAATAGAATTAGGACATGTGTTAGGGTAATATTAATATCATATTTACCCTTAGTTACCTTATTTACTATTAACCGTGGTAAAAAAAGTAAAAAGTTACTATTCACCAAAAAATTATTTTCATCTCATTGAACCACATTTTAGTCCTTGATATTAACCGTGTCTCTCGGATTTTCGAAATTCCATTCACAGAAGCGGTAAAATTAAGTTTTATGTAAAATTCAGTTTTTAACCTACCACTTAGTAGTTTCACTATTCATCAAAAATTGATGTTTTTCAGAATAATGCCAAAATTTCATCCCAAGCTATATTTCATATTCTGAATTCAAAAATGAAGTCTATTTTACCAAATTCATAACATATAAGTTGCATTAATTAATTTTATAATTAAATCCCGCTGTTAAAACAAATAGCGTGTTTTTAAGAAACAATATCTATCAAAAGATTGACACTTGTTTATGTATAGTTTAAATGTGAAACTGCATCCAATGACCAACATTGTATTAAATTGTAAAAATATATTCTAAATACACTTTAAAACCACTCAAATTAATAATTTATCACTATTAATTATTTCGATTAAAAAAGTTGTTTTTTAATTATAATTAATAATTTTCACTATTCATCAGAATATGAAAGTTATCCGAAAAGTACCAAAATTTCACCTTAGGCTAAATTCGATACTCCGAATCCAAAAATGAAGTTCATTTTGAAATATAAGATTTACAGAATTTTAAAAAGTGGTTATTACTATTCATAACAGCTAGTTTTAATAATATTTTAATAGCATATCGTTGTTTAGTGAAACTCGTTATTGCGTACTACACACGCTATCGAGGAAGGTCGCGATTGCGTGTATGCAAGGCAAGTCAAGGATGCGTGTTGTGCAAGCTCCTTTTGGTGTAGCGTACAATACAAGACATTAGTGAAATAAAAAGAATATTTTTCATAAAATCTCGGGCTGTTACAGATGGTGCCTCACTGAGCCCCACCTGTAGGAGGCTCAATGATCCTAGGCTCAACAGAGTGGGCCTGGGCATCATCTTCACTACCCCGGCACAAGACATTCTGACGTACTCATTACTAATGTTAGAAGGCTGCACCAAAAATGTGGTGGAGTATCAAGCTCTTATCACTAGCCTCGAGCTGGCCTTCGAAATTGATGTTCCCCATTTTCATGTGAAAGGGGATTCTGAGCTAGTCATCAATCAAGTCCACGGTGGATATGTTGTCAGAAATCCAGGGCTCATACCATTGCTGGAGTGCACCCTCCGTCTAATGGCCCATTTCCCTTCTTGACCGAAGGTTACCCATGTCCCTCAGTCATAGAATGGTTGAGCGGACATTTTGGTCGGCTTAGCTGCATCACATGCAGAGCCCGAGCAGGATGATCGGATTATACATGTGGCACACTGGAGATTCATTGTCCACATCACCCCAGAGGATGATGATGGCCTACAAGTAAGCCATCTTACCACCGGATCCTCCACTTTAGGATCACTAGGCTCATCAGATCCGGTGGTTGAAGTGACTCCTGACTGGAGATCCCCTTTTGTGGATTATCTCCAAAATGGTTGCCTCTTGGCTGATCGGGCCGAGCGCGAGTGAATCTAATGTCGAGCACTGCAGTTTACCCTCCAGAGTGGTCCCAGTATTGAGAAGATCCTCTATAAGTGTGGTTTTGATGGTATTCTCCTTCGTTGCATCCATGGAGTCAAGATTCCATGTGTCATGCAAGAGGTTCATGCCAGTTCCTATGGTGCCCACCAAAATGAGCCAAAGTTGTCCCATCAGATCCAGAGACTAGGGTACTTCTGGACCTCTATGATCCATGATTTTATCGAGTTCTCCCAAAGATGTCATGCATGTCAAGTTCATGCTAATTTATTGCATCGGCCGCCAGAACCTCTCCACTCCACCAAGTACTCTTGGCCATTTGCAGTGTGGGGACTCGATGTCGTGGGACCATATCCACCAGCGACATCTCACCAATGCTGGTTCATCCGTACCGACATAGATTTATTTTCCAAGTGGGAGAAGAAATTATGCTCTAGGAATTCAAGGCCCATTCCATCATTGACTTCGTGAGTTCCAATATCATCCACTGGTTTGGAGTCCCTCACACCATCCTCACCGATAACAACACCAACTTCCTAGAAGAAGAGATGAAGAAATTGTACGCCAAGTACAATATTCATTAGAATCATACCTCCCACTATCACGCAGAGGAAAATGGATAGATTGAGGTGTTGAACAAAACCCTCTCTATCATTTTGTAGAAAATGGTTGGACATAACAAGAAGATTTGGTCAGACAAGCTCCCCAATGCCCTCTGGGCTTATCAGATGATGACTCGTAACTCTACTCAGGTGACCCCATATTCCCTGGTGTACAGGGCTGAGGCCATCCTGCCCATCAAGATTCAGCTGCCTTTGTTACGCACTACGGTCTATGGCCAGCAGGCACCAGATAGAACGGTTGAAATCCATCTAGCTGAATTGGAAGCGCTTGACGAGAATAGGCTATGTGCCCTGCACAATCTGGAAAGGCATCAGAATAAAATGAATAGAGCCTTCAATAATACAGTTTTCCTCCGCTATTTTCTTCAAGGGGACCTGGTATTGGCCCTCTGAGAACCAATGATCCCTGACAGGAAACAACCCAAGTTGGAGCCCAAATTGGAAGGACCTTACATAGTCCATAGAGTTTACCCCAATGGAGCATGCTCCCTAGTAACCACATATGGTGAGCGTATATCTCCTCCCACCAATGCCAAGTTTTTGAAGAAATACTTTCCCTGATCCTAATGGTCTTGCACGACCTTAAACTGGATGGTCCCACATGACCCTAAACCTGTCCAGGACCTGGTAAGACCTTAAACTATCTAGTCTTACATGACTTTAAACTATGCATCATTCATCATGATGTTAAACTGCATTTCTAGAACTATGTATGGATTTATTCTCATCCTCATGGGATACGTAGGAATGCCCATACATTTCATCTGTTGGCCCAGCCCAAATGCCAGAATCTTCCCCCCAGGTCAAGAAGAATGGTAGGGGTGTAAACTTTTTCCCCAATTCACGTCATTATAACCTCGATCTGGCCATACGTACCGCTCCCTGGAGACTTTCACCTCTTTTAGATATGGATACAGCTATGCTTCACCCACTCCTCTGATTAAAACTCCATCACCTTCCCCATCCGGAAGGGCCCCTAAATGGTTTGGATGCTGGGCCTAAGGGCTCTCTATTACCGCTTCGGGCAAACGCCCTCAAGGATGTTGAACAATAAGCCGATACAAGTCCCACATTTCAAATATGGTCAATGGTTGTTTCTTGTTTGTTGTTCCCATTTTAGGTCACTATAGGAGCGCTGTGTTTCGAACATGTTCAACAGTTTTCCTGGATCGTTAGGACCACCCTAAGATGTCCCAAACATCGAGTGCAGTGGTTCATTCTACCATGTTGTATCTCCAAGCGACGAACTTCCTCCAGAAGATGCCAACCATCTTGCCCCTTGGCCTTTTCGCCCCCCCCCCCCTGGCTCAGGTTCTCTCTTATGGTATTGTGCGGTGTGGTATGGGATTATGTCCTCATTCATGTAGGGTTGATCACCATGCTGTACACATCCTCGGATGAGACACTTTATCCCCGTCCCTCATCCTCACTGAAGGACATTAAACTGCAAGCTGGATAGGCCTCCCTGACTGAGGCCCATCCCCAGGCCCCTTGGCCATCTTGGGCCCCTGGCCCTCATCCTCACTGTAAGACGTTAAACTGCAAGCTGGTCATGCCTTCCTGACTGAGGCCTAGCCTCAGGCCCCTTGGCCTTCTCAGGCCCCCGGCCGTTGTCCTCACTGCAAGAAGTTAAACTGTAAGCTGGTCAGGCCTCCCTGACTGAGGCCCAGCCTTAGGCCCTTTGGCCTTCTCAGACCCCCAGCCCTCATCCTCACTACAAGACATTAAACTGCAAGCTAGTCAGGCCTTCCTAACCAAGGTCCAGCCTCAAGCCCCTTAGCCGTCTTGGGCTCCAGTCTAAGTTCTTACTCAGAGTGTACGGTGTGGTGTGGGATTACATCCTCATTCACGTCGAGGTGTTCACCATGTCGTACACCCCCCTCGTTGGGGTATCTTACCCCCTGGTGCCTTTAATAACTACATATGGCTTGATTCCCACACCTATGGGATATGTAGGACCACCCGAATGTCTAGACATAGGGTCCAGTCCCATCTCCTATAAATCTCCATTTTACCTTGGCCCCTTGGCCTACTCTTTCTCAGGGAGGGGAGTATATGGCATGGCATGGGATTATGTCCTCATTCACATTAGGATTGTAACAACCGCACCATGTACTTCTCCCTCCTAGGAATTATCTATCCCCTTACTCTCAAGTTTAGCACCTTCTTCAACCCTCTTCGGTGGTTCACCAATGTGCCTAAGGGTACTCTGGTTTAGTATCTAGAATGTCATACTCTTCTTGGACATGCTTACACCCGCTTTTCAGGCTTTTTTCCCCCTTCATTTGGGATTCCATCACCTATCACACCCGAAGGGACCCCCGAGTGGCATGTATGCTAGGCCTAAGGTCTCTCCTACCATTATGGGCCAACACCCCCGAGGGTCGCGAACAACAAGCTGATACAAATCCCGCGTTGTGAATATGGTCAGTGGTCGATGCTCATTTGTTTTCCCACTTTAAGATAATGTGATATGGATATTGTGTTTCGAACATGGTCAGCAGTTATCCTCCATCGCCACGCGAACCCCATTAAGCCCAAAATGTCGATTACATGATTCACATCCTCCTCCACCTCATCATTTCCAAGTAGAATTTCGAAACTCTTGGCATTATTCCTCAGTGTGCATCCACGCATTGGGAGGACCAAAGCCGCGATAGGGGTGTCATTTGGGGCTCCGCACTGATTTCCCTTTGGCATGCATTCTAGGAATTCCAATAGACATCTTCCTCCCTTGTTTCCCATACCGAGTTTAACTCACATGGGCTTAGAGATTGGGTTGAGGTCTGCACTTACTTGGAGGGTTTTTTCTCCTCTACGGTCTGAGCTCTAAGACCATAAACTAAGATCTCATTTAGAACTATGTGTGGCTTTATTCACATTCTTATAGGATATGTAGGACCACCCAGATGCCTTGTTTTCAGGTCCAGCTCAGTTAGGAGCTAGTTTTTTTACCCCTTTCCCTCTTACACCTATTTCAGCCCCTTGGCCCAAGGTTCCCCTCTCAGAGTTGCATGCGGTGTGATATGGTATCATTTCCCCATTCACCTCGGTTATGTTTAATTTCACCGTACACATTCCCCATCTAGCATCGTCTCTACTACGTCTGCAATGCATGATGCTAAAATGCATTCCTGGTCCTATCACATGACCCTAAACTGTGACATCATCATCCTCGATGCACGATGACAAAATTTCACTACATCGTGATGTTCTCACTCAGGGGGACACCATGTTTGGTATTGGGCACATTCCATACCATTTGTCAACTCCAGCTACGACTTGATTCTTGTTGCAATGCCAGGGCCTTCTACCCTAGGCCTATTGCTTCACAAAAGAAAAACCACTCACTCTAAAGTAAATAAAATGTTTAACAAATTCTGCTTCTCTTGGTGCGAGGGCCACGCCCACACGCCCCTTTTTCCTTGGCACTGGTACCTTATCGTTCCACCTAAAGAACTACGTGAAGCTTGATCCCCATCCTCATGGGGTATGTAGGAATGCTTGTGCACTTTTTCTCAGGCCAAGATCAAATCTTTTTTTTGGTTCCATGACTTAAAACCACTCCAAGGAACACGTGGTGGTCAGAACCCCCGATTCCCATTCACCTCGGGTTTTTGTAATTACCCCACCGCATGTCTCCCAGGTTTCCTACAATCCATGGTCCGAGTTCTATGACCCTAAACTATGATCTCCATATGGGAAGGGACTCGAATCCCTCTATCTAATATGCATCATTGTCGTATTCAGATGTGTTTTGAAAAAGAGCATGAAGTGTGTACTTTTCATGGGGAAATTCCCCTCGTTCCATGTCCAAGCTTCTTGAGCACGCTATTTGGATCATCATCCTCTTCCATATCCGAAGGGACCCCTTAAAGTCTTGGTCACATACCTCATCGGCTCACCTACCGTCCTCGGCCAATGCCCCCAAGGATCCTTGATGACATTTGCGACAGGTCCCATGTTTCGAACATGGTCAACGGTCGACCCTTATCTGTCTGTCCCCATTACAGGCTAACACGATGTGGATGCTGCATTTCCGCCACAGTTAACAGTCATCCTCCATCATCACACCACAATCATTTTGGTCCAAATTTCGAGCATCATGATTCATAAATTTTCACTTCCTCATGTTCAAGTGGAATTCCTACATACTCGGCTTTATCTCTTCATGCATCTAAGTTCACAACATGGACGGGTTAGCATTATTGGGCTGGTATTCATCAAGAATCCCTTCGCCATAACATGCCCCTTCCTATGTCGGGAAAGTCCCACCACTACTTCTAGTTTCCCACATCGAGCACAACTCATGTGGGCTTAGTAGTTTTGGTAGGATGTGTACAGGCGCGGTCAGGTTTCTCATCATCCCACATAATGTTAAACTGTGCTCTCAAAACTATGTATGGCTTGATTCCTATCCTCATGGGGTATGTAGGAACGCCCAACCACTCTGCTATGGGCCAAGCCTAATTCTCACTCTTGGTCCCTCAACCTGAATAGTTTCTGTCGGGGATACGTGGTGTGACTTGGACTTCAAGTCCTCATTCACGTCGGTTTCATAGCTACCGCACCACATACTCCCTCGGATCTTCCCTTTCACTCCATGTCCTATCATATTACGTTAAACTGTAGGAGTTCATATGTCCTCAACACATGACACTAAACTGCGGTTCTACCCTGAACATGTTCAGGTTGCCCCATGTTAGCCATGGGATGCACTAAATCCCCTACTAGAGAGGATTTCACCTGTTAGTGTTGGTCTTGGATTACACTGTACTTCCAAGACTATGAACAGCTTGATTCCCATCCTCATGGGATACCTAGAGACACCCTAGTATTTTTCCTAGGGTCCAGCCCTAGGAATCATAAATTCATGTTCCTCCCCATTTCTGGACCCCTGGCTTGACCCCTTGTGGGGAACCGTGCAACTGCAACTTTTCCCTGAACAAGTTCGGGCTGCCCCAAGATGACATTTGGAAGTAGAGGCTCCCTCACCAGGGAAGCCTTGTCTAAAAGAAGAAATGGTCCATGATCAAAACGATGCGGACATCTAGTGTGCTCTCACCACGGTGGCATAATTTCAAGAGTGTTGGATTCGATTCGAACAAACCCTCACTCCACATTCCACGCTTTGCGTGCCCTTCATTTAGACCCTCATCCTCTTTCACGTCTGGAGGAACCCCCTAACAGTATGGATTCTTAGCCTATGGCCTACCTATTGTCCTGGGCCAATGTTCCGGAAGACTAACAGATGACATTTTGAGTCTGGTCCCGTGTTTTGAACATAGTCAACGGTCGACCCTCATTTTCTCTCCCCACTCCAGAATAATACAATAAGAATGGTGTGTTTTGAATATGGTCAATAGTTATTATTTATTGTCACTCCACCCCCACAATGTTTCGAATTCTGGGTATCGTGATTCACACCTCCCATTCCCATGTATTCAGATCGATTGTTGCACCCTTGGAATTACCCCATTCATGCACAAGAGCACGCTATGAAGATGGTAATTCTGATATTCTGAGAGATTCATTCTCCATCCAGGCCTCTCCTATTTCCTCCCGGAAGTCCGAAACGGTTTTTCAGACCCCGGATGCCTGAAGCATGGTCTGCACTCCTACGTTTCAATAAGGTGATAAAGTGGTCACCCCTTGTTTCTCACATTAGGGCCGACCCACATGAGCTAAGGGAATTATCGTTGGACGCTTCGCAAACATCACAAGGATGCAGTAAACTAATGTGAAAAATGAAACTCATGCGTGCTACGAAATTCAGACAATCAAATCATGAATGTCTGTTTTAGGGTTTGTAATCATTATAGTACCCAAGGGTCAGCTCCCCGCATGGACGGATTGACCTCGTCGAAAGAGCGTAGAAGCTCCGCTACCCTCTAGTTAGTGGCATCCAGGAGTTGCTACCACTTTTTCAGATCCTACTCTTACTTGGTGGAAAGTGGGCGCAATTCGTTGGCCACAATTTGGGCCCACTCCACATCAGCCTGGATGGTGATAATCTTCGTAGAAGCTCACTTCAGGCCCTCTTCAGCTTCTGCCAGATGGGCCTTCAATCGTAATATTAGTTCAGATTGCACATTGAGGGAGGTCAAGTGCTCATCTTCCTGATTCTGCATTTGTTGGGCCTCATCTTCAGCCTTCTGGAGCCTCTTGATATTTATCACCTTCCTTCACTACCAGCCCACGCCAAGGCCATGGTCATACTTTCGAATCATTTCCACCATAAGATTTGGGATGATCATGTGAGGGCACTGGGCATCCACTCCCCCAGCACACAGTTCACGCAATCGCAAGGGAAGTATATCAATATTATCCAACCATAGTGCTTGGAGGGTTTCATTGATGAAGCGTGTGATCAGCATACATGATCGGTGACAGACTATTTTTCTGTCCTCATTTTCAAAGGCCATCTCATCCCAGTCGGCGTGATTGGTCAGCTTGTATATATGAAATTCCCCCAGGAACTCCTCAACTGGGTCCACATCTGGCATCAGATTGGGCGTGGCGGGGCCTGAACCATCTGGTTGATCCTTATCATCAGATCCCACCTCGATAACCTCGGGTCTCGTCCCACTGGTGCCCCTGCCAGTGAACGGGAGCACTGTAGTTCGGTCAGGCTGGATGTCCACCTCCACGACCTTTTGCATTCCCCTAGGAAGGGCGCTACCATATGCCCCGATCAACTTCACCGCAGCAGCCCTGGACAATTGAAGGACTATACATTCCAAGAAGGGGATGTGAATATCAGTTAACATGGTCAGGGGATGACAGTTGTGAATTCAGTAGAGAAGACTTACAGAGGTCAAATCCCTAGTTTCTCTCTTGGGATAATGTCATCGGAACCCCGAGATGTGGCCCCCTGTATATGGTTGGCAGGTCTGGAGATTCCAGGGGAGATTCCTCGACTATCCCAGTCCCACTAGACACGGAATTTGATGCAGCCACGAGCGCGGATCCAGAAGGTCCCACATCGATGCCCACTGAGGGGCGGGAACAAGGCCTACGAATAAGGTCCTCCTGCATAGTGCAGACACTGATAAATAATCCAGAGTAACCTAAGGGCAGACTCTAAAGATTTAACATGGGATTTTTCCTCGAGGGTCTTCGAAAAATCTTCGAGATCGGAGGATTGATCTCCGACTTCCGCATCCTCTGGTGGACTTTCTCTACCAGCCTCGTCTTCCTAGGAGGACTCTTCCGATTCGTCCGGTAGGGGGAAGCGCTCCCTCAGGTCACCAGCTGGTAGCTGCGGAGGGACCGTACGACCCAATATCACCCTGACTCGGTCTACCATCAGGTACGAGGCACCCTGGGAGTGGATGAAATTGTTCAGCTCGGCTATGTATTGCTCTGCCTCTACCTGAATTACTGCGAAACAAGCCCCAATAGGGCCGATTCCCGGCAAGTCCATCCCGAGGAGTTTGAGGTGCTGCAATAACTCGGATGGGACGAGGAATTGCCAGTTGACTTCCCAGATGTCCCAGGCCTCTGGGAAGATAGCATTATCTGGCATGTCAATGCAATGCAACCTTTTACCCAGGCCTGAGTAGAAATCCTGAGGAATCCAATCAGTGGCCTCCCCTCTGGATGACTCCGTTCTCTTGGGACCACCGGCTCCCCTGCCACTGCTAGATCTGCTACCACTGCTCCCCCTTCAACTGGTGCGGGCATTACCGCTACAGCAGCCCCACCACTAAAGGATTCCCTTGTCTCCTTCCGGCCTCAGCCCCATGATCGAGGAAGCTCACCCTCACCGACCAAGATGGTTGGCCGCTTCAGCATCTCCCCTGGATAGGCCGCCTCCCAGCTCTGGGCATTTTATTTTTTCAGCCCAAGGATGATGGTCAGTGGAGGAAATACATTCCACTTCTTCCCATCCTCCCGTGTAAACATGAGCCACATCTGCCTCATTACACACGGGTGCTCCTCAAAGCGCACCCCCAGGTAGACCTGTGGGGTCAGCCGTTGCAGGAATCAGAATTTCCTTGCAAACCTATGTGGGGTGTATGGCTTGTAGAGACGCTCACGGTCCACCCTGACCACCAAGACCCCACCTCAAAAGGCCAGGAGGTAGGCTTAGTGCTCTTCTATTCCCTGGAAATCATCCGTTAAGGCCCCCGTCGGCAGCAGGAATTGGTGGAAATTGAATTCCTCCACACTCCACACCCGGTTTAGAACCGATGGTGCTGTCAGCTTAGTCAGAAAGCTCCCCATGACATTCAAGATTGAGGGATGGAAGTTTGACCATAGTGGTGTGATGGGGTTTGGATACTCATAAATCCCCCTGATGTGCACAACTATCCATCCATACAAGAGGTGAAACGGCCCACATACCCTTTGTGGCCTCTTCCCCTTGCTGATGTGCCACCACATTTTATACAACTTGGCAAGCATTAGGATACCTAGGTTGACCCACCCTCCTATCGCCAATGTGCATACCATGACAAAAGTGCTTGGCCACACTCTTATGTTTGTATCCATAACCGGTAGAATCCAGATACGGATGAGAACTGTGATGAATGCCACCAGCCTGACTATTGGTCGTTGTTCAGTGCTAACATTTATCCCCCAGGTCTTCCACAGGCTATTCTCCAACAGCCACCAGTATGAGTTTTCCATACTACCGTCACCATTTGGGAAAGTTCAAGGCCTCACTGTGAAATTCCTATTCTCTGGGAAGTTCAGAAACTTCTTGAACCAGTGTTTGAAGCGGATATCCCTCACTGCCTCCTTGTCCTCCCCGGGCACGTCTTCCATCAATGCCATCGCCAGACGCGGCATCTACTCCAGATCCTCCCACGCACCCATAGCTGGGAGGAATTCTCCATACATCACCCCCAGTATCAGGATCCCTGAGATTTGATTCACATCCCATAGGCTGATGTCAACCTCCCTATGATGCAAGTGGAAGGTATTGGTCCCCGGTAACCACCGTCTCAACAGCTTCGACATTAACTACTTCAGCTGGTAGATATGGAACTAGGAAGACCAAGCTGCCTCATAGAGCCCAACTCTTCTTAGCTATGCTCTGAACTCTTCACACGAAGTGCCTACCCAGTAGGCCCAAGCCCAATCGTCCAGAATGTTTCCTCCCTAGTGCAGGGCCCATTCCTCGGACCACCCCTTCTTCGGGTTCCCCAGCGCCGTCTTGATGATGGTTCGGTACAGAGGAGGGGACGTCTCCAGCTGCAATTCCTTCCCATCGACATTGTTCAGATGATTGTATAAACAATCAGTGATGATAGGCATGAAATCCTCCTGGGCATGACCATCAGACGCCCTGAACCATCAGTGCTGACACAGCGTGCTCCGGAACTAGTAAGATGTCTCATCCCTACTTGCTTTAGGGATGAAGATGTCATCCCTCAGCACAAATCCATACAAGGGAAACCTCTTACAAAGTGGGTAGTTCTTCTGGCTCTTCGATAGTATCTCCACCAAATAACTATCTTCGGACTAGTTATCCTAGTCCCAGACTGTTCACCATTTCGTCCCTCCGGACGACATCCGTAAGGACCCCCTGGGAAGCTTCTTGGTGGGCCATTTGTTCTATAACTATGATGTTTCTTTGTCTGGTTCGTGAAGATCATTCTCAAAGTGCGTTCAAGAAGGCCCCTCGCGAAGACTATTCATGGGGGGCACTGCCTTGGCGTTCAATGCCAGATCGCAGAGCGCAAACACGGAGTCGAGGACTCGTTGTGTGCCACGAAGACCTAATTTGCAGAGATCACTCGTGGAGTACGTAGAGCTTCGCGAATCAAGAGCGCATGAAGACAAGATTTCCGAGAAGGGAAAGGAAAAAAAGATAAAAGGCCCCCTATTTATAGGCAACAGCCTTCAGAGCTTCGTGGCATGTCCATTCCACGCTGAGCTTCACAGCATGCCCGGCCCGCGCGTCCCCTGTCCGCCTCGCGATCCCTCTTCACGAGTCAACACCGCGCATGACCGAGGATCTTTTTCAATTTTTCTTTTACTTTGACCCTTGATCTCTCTGCGGCACAGAGTATGAGGGGGGGAATTTGTTGGAGCCAAAATTTAGGACAAAGAGAAGGCCCCAAGACAGCACCACAGACTGTCTCGTGAAGCCACTTCTTGGAGTCCACCCAGCACTGCGGCCGCTGCGAATCAAGGAGGCGAGATGCTCCCCAACCGCACCTGACATTCATGCCCCCTCCATGAAGCAAGGATGTGGGATGCTCCGCAACTGCACTTGACATTCGCAACCCTGCTGTGAATCAAGGAGGCGGTACACTCTGCGACCGCCCCTGACATTCGCAAACCCACCGCAAAGCCACCTGACCCCTCTTTGTGACACGTGATCCCTACTCCGTGGCACCTCTTTCCTATAAATACAAAGCTCCCCTTGAGCCCAGACAATGGACAATCCGACCTTTCGGCTTCCCATCTCCAGAATCATGAAGCATTCTTCCGCTCTGCGAACCATGAGTTGTGCGAGGTACTTCTGCTCCGCGAAGTGCCTCCCCTTCATCCCATTTTCATCCCCTCTTCCTAGAGGGATGCCCTTCGCGAATCCTAAGGGTATTCGCAAAGTAAGGGGACCCCCAAGGGGGCTCGGTTCATCGTGGAGCATTTATGCTTCACGAACCACCCTTCATGTACACATAATCTACATGCTAAGGCTGGGTCACTATACCTTGCGAAACATATTGCTTCCCGACACCTTTCTTCACGAGGAACCTTTGCTCTGCGGGGCTGTGCTCCACGAATTCCCTTCCACATTGCAAAGCACCTCCCATTTACACCTCTGCCCCACGCTAAGGTTAAGGCACCCCAATTCACGAAGCACACCCCTTCACAAGTGTCCTCTACAATGAGGAGAAACCGAGCTCGACAACGACCTTGCCTATGGACTCCTCTGCTTGGAAAATCCTTTTCCCGTGTGACCCTCCAGGTTAGCACGATGTGACTTCAAAGTCCCCTATACGATACCACCCATTGTGTTTCTTCACCTAATGCTTCTTTGCATAGGCAGGCTAATGTTTATTTCTTCCTCACATAGCCACGCTAACGTGGACCCCTCGGTGGTTTTCTCCACGACACCCCCTCACCACGGCATTGCCGGTGCCTTCCCTCCCACAAGGAGTAGAGGGTACTGGTTATCTAAGTCCTAGGGGTGCAGAGAAAACCCACCTCATCTGAGCTGCAGGACGTTAAACTTCCAATCACCATCTTCCTCAACACATGACGTTAAACTGTGACCTCACCCCATGCCTCGCACGCAGGGTGCCCCCACCTCAGACATTCTCCATGCCCCTGGTCTCCAGAGGGGATGATATCCTCCTTATGGGAGTGGAATTTTTCCATGGGGTAAGGGCAGCCACCTTGGGGTAAGCCCCTAGCCTTTCTTGCAGGAGGCAGCACCCCTGCCCCTCCTCACTTCCTTGGTCCCAAGGCCAGCGAAGGGCGTGATAGGGAAAAGGGTTACTTCTTTATTCGGTCCCCAAATCCCTCTCCCACTATGCTTTGTTGCCCTCGGGCATCCACCCTAGAGTAATCCCCGACACTTCTTGGGCCGCTCAATGCGTAATCCCCTCTTCACTTCCAGTGGATGCACCTTTAGCGATGTGGTCATCAGGCCTTTATTGGCTCTTGTTTCTCACACCGAGCATGACTCATGTGGGCTTAGAGTAAGCATCGACCGTGACATCACCCCTATCCCGCATGACATTAAACTATATTCCACCCAAGCCGAACTATGGGGACTTTGATCCATGTCAAGGCATGGTACGTAGGAAGCCTCCACGAGGTTCAATCCCACCACCACCTGGTCGTTCCGACCCCCTTCACGTCAGTTCACCCCCATCCCGCATGATGTTAAACTATATTCCTATCCATCCTGAACTATGGGGACTTTGATACATATCAAGGCATGGTACATAGGAAGCCTCCATGAGGTTTAAGCCCACCACCTGGTCATTCTGACCTCCTTCACGTCGGTTCTCCAAACACCTTTGGAAGCCTAGAGTGTAATCCCCATGCACCACCTGAACTATGTGGTATTTGATCCTTGCCAAGGCAAGTTATGTAGGAAGCCTACCTGACGTTCATGCCCACCGTCCATTGGACTCAACTACCCCACATCGGTGTACCAATCCCTTTTCTGCCACCCGAACTATGAGGAATTCAATCCATGTCAAGGCATGGTACGTAGGAAGCATCCACGAGGTTCAAGCCCACCACCACCCGGTCGTTACAACCTCCTTGAAGTCAGTTCGACCCCATCCAGAGGTAAGCCGTTGCAACCTCCTTCTGTGGTAAGTCATTTTCAACCTCATTTGATGGTAAGATTTTCCCAGATGAACTACGCAGACTTTGATTCCCTACCAGGGGGATACATAGGAGGTCTCTTCGAGGATCAAGGCCCAAAACCATCATCCATCCTGATTCTTACCTAGGCCGCTACATCTCGGTGAGATCATGCCACCTCATTCCCTCCCACACCATTTGGAAATCCACTACGTGTTGCCCCCAATATCAGTGTTCCCTCCAAGGGGGTTCCTCCACCTGATCCACTATAATCTGTGTTCTGATCAGTCTGATCTGTCTCCGCTGGACGTTAAACTTGCGACATACCATGTGTTAAACATGGGAAGCTAAGGAAAACCTCAGATACATGCCCATGGAATACAAGTCCCTGCATCCGATGTGGGGTGCCTCGGGCTTTCGCACCCTTGAGAAGCCCTATAATAAGGGACAGAAGAGAGACACACCAATCCCCATCATCTAAACACGCCAGTGATGCCCAGCATGACTACTCCCCTAACCGAATGATGTTTTCCCGACTAGACCCCTTGGAATGTCCTGACAGAAGTAGCGTAATTAACTAGTGTCCATGAAGATATGGAACCAGGAAGAGTTTCACGAACAACGTATTAAATATATGAGGGAGACCCAGACTAGGTGACGAGTTCCAAGGAGAAATCCACGAAAGGAAGAACTGACATCCCATAATCCTGTTTTGATCAAAGAGAAAACGTCCCTTAACAAGGAATGTATGCCGCCCGACTTTTGAAAGTGGGAATGTGGGGTAACGAAGACACTCCTGTCTCACTCAAGAATACGGACGCGTGCGCCCTGGCGAAAGTTTCAGAAACATATACCACACATAAATAATTTCTTTATCCCCTTTAAGAAATTCTCACAATTATTCTTCCCTCATTTTTGAAATGTGGGTGGTTGGATATTATTCCATCCCATTTCATTTTATCTACACATTTGAAAATACATTTTTCTCTTCTTATATGCATATTTAATGGACCATTATACAATCTCTATATCTACGTTGGGAGAAAATCTACATACTTATTCATAACTCCTAAAGCCTCGGATAGAAAGATCCATTAAAATGTATATTTTTAATCCACTAAAGATTTTATATATTTTTCTTCCATCATTGACAACAAAACAAATGGTTTATATTGATATCCTTATGAATTTTACCTCATAGGTAATGACAGATTCACCCTTTATTTTCATAATATCCTTGAATTATCTATCCATATTTTTAAAGAGTTTTATTGAAATTCTTTTTAAGAAATTGTATCTTAATTTATTTGACTTAATTTATTCAATTTCATCATTAATCTTTGTATTATTTATCAATGGATCCAATATATCAGCCTATATATATAAATAATATGTGTCCAAAGTAACTTTCTCCCTCTCAAATTAGTTGAGCATAGAAAATGATTACTCTATTGAGTTTACCCACTTTTCTATGATGAGTGGATCCGAATATCGACTAAACATCAGTGCTTGTTACCATATAAAGTAATCAATAGTTAGATTCACCTACTTGGGTAAAGGTGAACATTCCACATAGTTCATTTACTATTCATGGATTGAGATAACTAGCTATGAATCACCATTATTTTCTTAACTCCACCCATTATTTCATTGGGAATATCATTTTAAAAATCATTACATTTTCCATCACATGGGTTGTTTTTGTGGTTTCTCATGTTTACATCATTTTTCTAAAATTGAAATGGTTTAAAAAAACTTAAATTAGTAAAACATAAATAAATAATTTATTATCATTTGAAAATAAAGTCTAAATTCATATCTAAAATGATGTTATAAGATAATGTAGTTTAATATTTTCTGATTTTATAGGAAAAAAAATTATTCTAGAAATATATCCCTCATAATGGTTTGTATATAGTTTTTTATTCACAAAAGAATATCCCCCAAGAGTGTCAAACCACGTGTGTATTAAGGTCTCATTGTTGTACACCTGGTAATAATCAAGTTAGCACACAATATTATATTTTTGTGGATATTAACCCTAGTTACATATGTTCTATAGATACATCCAATTTTCATACCCTGAATTGGACTTCATTTCATGGAAACCACACGATCTTAGTTTTTACCAAAATATCAAGAAATTTCCCCTACAACTCAAACATATCCTAAAGGTTTTCACTAGAATTTTTAGTCCTAATTTTTAAATTAACTAAACCATTATTTGATACCAACTATAGAGACCCATACTTTTCTCACATAGTTGTTTCATCATTTTTAAGATAAATAATATAATAGTAATGAATTCCAGGATCTAAAGGTTATGTATCTTGGGAAAATTAGGTTAATACATCACTTGTACATAGTAAATCATAATAATTATTCAGATCCTTCTTCTTTATCCTTTTAATAAATAATATATTGTCCTTAGTATATGTATTAATCTAAGGATATACATCAAATAAATGGGTGATCAAAAAGTCCAGTAAGGGTAGGGAATACCTATAAGGAATGAGAAACATGAATCGATAGTACATGGGTGAGCATGATCATCACCATCTTAAAATAATCATGGAATCATCATTATAAGCAAGAGGGATTCAATTTAAATATTCATGTAATGTAGAATATGAATACAAATTAAACATTATAACAAAGTGGTAAAATACCACACGTAAATATGAATAAAGTGATCATTATATTTATAAGGACCCATCAATAAACATTACATATTGTAGTGAATTAACACTAGAATAATATTTATTAAATTCCTAATGATCTTTTATATTTATAGTTTCATATATTTAGTCCATAAATATTACATAAAAATACAATTTATTATAAAGTGAAAACCACTATTAAGTATACATTTTTTTCTAAAAAAAACTTTTAAAAAGAAGCATGTTTTGTTTTCATGGGAAATCATCATAAATTTTATCTTGACCAAATACTTTTCCATACTCATCCATATAAAATTGTGAAGTAAAATTAAATGTCGAATGAGAAAAGAAAGTTCATTAAGGGATATAAAAAATAATAAATTCATTTGTCTCCTGAAAAAATGAAAACACGGGAAAATGTTTTCTTAAAAAATACTTATATACCCTAAACAGAATAATTTATCCTCAAAGAAGAATAATTATCTTAACTTTTAAATTCATACAATTTCCATGAAAAAATATAAGAAATTATAGAAAATTCATGTTGTTGCATTGGGATATAATTATCATTAAACCATTATATAACCATTAAAATTTGAATAATCATATTATCGTATTCCAATATATTTATTTATATAACATGATAATTACCCAATGTATTGTAGCACTATCTTAAAACACCCATTATATAATCGAAATTAGGCTCACCCTTCATCTACAATGTGGATCAAATCATCATGAAAAAACCCATCAAACAAGAAATATGTTTTTTATGTTAATAAAACACAATAGCTTTTTAAGAAATACAAATATCAAGTAATGGTAATTGTGTTAGGAAAAGTCATTTTCACTATATAGGTTAAAATAAAACATTCATTTTGTATTTGGTAAGGATAGTCAAATATTTCCTTATTTTTTTAAGTTTTTTTTTCAAAAATTAATAAAACATAATTTATTAACTATTTACTACCATATATATACATCCATAATATAATTTTAAGAAAAATATGAACCTAAAATAAAAATTGAGTTTTTAGAGAAACTTATAATGATTATTCTTAAAAGAAAGCACCATACATTGGTCCTGACTTGTCTTGTGAATTCCTTATCTTCCGAAATAATAAACTTATTTTAATTATTTAATTTATTAATGAAATTTTTCAAGTTTATTCTTCTATTTACTTTATTTAAGAACTTGTTATATATTTTTACTTTATATTATTATTTTTTAAGAAATAATATTTTAGTTATGATATTTTTATAATTATCAAAGTATAAAATAACACTTACCTTCTTCCCAAAAGTGTATTATGTTACGATCATGGAGGTGATAGGTTGTACGTACACATGAGTATCGTTTTTCATTTATCATTATGGAAAAAAGGTAAGTGTTATTTTATACTTTAATAATTATAAAAATATCATAAATAAAATATTATTTCTTAAAAAATACATATATATATATATATATATATATATCTTCCATGTGTCGTGGGCGATAAAAACAAATCACATCGCTTTGTGGATGTGGTAGTCCACATGTAGACATGAACAACGTTAATATTTTTTAGTGAATATAAAGGTAATAAAGTATTTAATAAATTAAATTTTAATAATAATAAATATGTCAATAATATTATATATAAACATTAATTTTGTCATTATAACCATCCTTTATAGGCTTTAATGGATAAAAAACCACATCGGTTCATCAGATGATAGTTAGCCGTACACATGAACGATGGATTCCATTTCCATTTGATGGAGATTGGTGATGGATATAGGTTATGTAATTAAAATAATAAAATATTAGAATATGGGAGATACTGAATTTTTTATATCATCATGGTTTAAAAATAATCTATGGATGTGGAAGAATAAATAAAACAAAAACATACAATTAGAAAATATACCTCTCATTTGGGAAATCAGTTTTTCCTAACACCTTAATACCTATAAGGTTAGTATTATGGATAAATAAAGATACATAAGATGTGAGGATGGATATAAATATGATATTTTATTAGATATTTTCTGAAAAATTGGTGTTAATGGATAAATAAATGAAAAGAAGAGGCTCTCTCTCATAAGAGAGTGGAAAGTGGTACTCTTGGATTTTCATAAAATATTAAATTAATTTTGATGTCAGAATGGATCAAAATTGATAATGTTATGAGATAAGAATTTTATGTGTTGAAATAATTCCATAAATTTTTTTACTAGTTTTTATCACATTTTCACAATTATATATTAGTTTTAACCCTTCGCTAACCCTTTTCACACTTACCATGACAACAAAGTATTTTACTATTTGAGGGCCATAATAGTTACTAAAAATGGAAAAAAAATTGATAAATGGAAAATGGTTTATATTTTAAACCATATCATAATATATTTTCTAAATATATTATTTGTATAATTTTATATCATTTAATAAAATATTTATTCCTTAAATTATCAATAATTTCAATTTTAGATGTATTCATTTACTTTGACTTTTATAACATCGGTATAATAAAATAAATTCATATAAAATATTTTAATAAATAAAAAACATGTTATTATTATCTATAATATTCTTGGTCCATGTTAATTGTTTCAAATTATTCAACTTATGTCATTTTTATTATCATTTATTTTATTTTTTCATTAATTGAATAATTACTCTATCAACGTTCTGTAATCATTTAAAGTAATTATTTCTTGGATAAAAATTTAAAATAAATTAATATGATTGAGATAAATCATTTATATTTATAATTACTATTTATAACAAACCATATCCCTTATTCAAATCCATGCTGAAAATATTATTGTTATTAAAAACAAGTGTGAAATTTTTTACTTTACTTTAAATAAAATGTTATAAAGGTTATAATAACATCCAAATAGTAAAATAATATTATAATAAAATATGTGATGTATATGTACATGATATTCTAATATAATAAAATCTATTTAAGTGTTAATATATTTTTATAGTCCATATAATTTAATTTTTAACTTTAATTACTTGATTTACCCTTTACCACTGTATTAAAAATTACTAATGTTACTATTGATAAAGTCAAAAAATAAATGGAAAATATTTAAAAAAATTGGAACCCCTATTTTAAAATATAGAATCATGTTTTTTAAAATTCAAAATACAGAAGTGGATGAATTAAATTAAATATTAAAACAAAAAAAGCCCATGAAAAACATTTTTCATAAAAAATGTATATTTAGGTGTAAAATGTTTTTTACTAAATTAATATATAAATTTTATTTAAAAATAAATAAAAAATAGATGATATTAAATCAATTTTAAATAATTGAATTTGAAAACTAATCCAAAATATAATTCTAAGATATAAATAATCAAAAAGATAATTTGATTTTCAGTAAAAAGCATTATTTTTTTACTATTATTTAAAAAATCAATTTACTTAGAAAAAATGAAAAAATTCATCTAAAGATAATTTTTAAAATATTAATTTAATAAGGAAATTAATATTTTCATATCTAAATTCTATATTTCGAATGTTAAAATTTTAA
This sequence comes from Viscum album, assembly GCA_963277665.1. NCBI lineage: Eukaryota > Viridiplantae > Streptophyta > Magnoliopsida > Santalales > Viscaceae > Viscum > Viscum album. The sequence continues at coordinate 876,422,460 of OY728148.1, read as the reverse complement.
ATAAAGTCTAGTAAGGAAATAGTTTGATAAATATATTTCCTTTTTAATTTTAAATATTAATTAACATATTTATACAAATTTAATTTCTAAATACTAGTAAATATGAAATTTAATTATTCTATCATTACATGGGTTATTACATTTTCCCCACTTTTTAAAGTTGCATCCTCACTATTTTATTCACTTTTCATACAAGTGGGGTAATCTCTCCACTATAATATATTTATATTCCCATGTTTCTTATAAAACCACATGGATTTTAAATAAAACCATACCTAATGAATTTCCATATTTAGAAAAAAAATGGTCTCTACGACCATGAATTTGAACCGATTGTTCCTCCTAATAAATGTTATCTTCAAATTGAACTACCGCATGGCTAAAAACATGAAATGAATCCAGCACATATTTTCTTAACATCGAGGCATAAAATATGGTGTGTGCTTGTGATAAACATAGAGTCAAGGCTTCTCGATAATAACATGATCTAACTTTATATATGATTTCATATAGTCTAATGAACCATGGACTTAGCTATCCATTTTTACAAAAAAAATACAATTTTCCATGGAGATGCTTTAAGAATAACATAACTACCGACCTCAAATAAAATATCCTTCCTCTGATTATCTACACAACCTTTATATATACATTGATTTTTCCTCATATATTGTTTAATAATATTCACTTTATCAAAAATTTGATCAACTAACATTGGTCCTATCAACTTCTTTTCTCTTACCTCATCCTTAAAGGTTGCAGTCCACCATCAAATTCAATATAAAACTTCAAAAGGTGTCATATATATACTGTAATGAGAAAATTCTAAATAATAAAACTCAGTCAAAAAACATAATGATCCAAAATTTCCCATAAATACATCAATCGATCATGAAGCATCTATTTCATGGTATGTATCATTCGCTCATATTATCCCTCTAATTAAAGAAAAATGTTGTATTGAAATTTAATTCAATACGCAATTAATTTTGAATTCTTTTCCAAAAATTTGAAGTTAACCTGAGATCATGGTCAGATATAATAAAGATAAAAAATCTATGTAACCTAACTATTTCATTAAGGTACAATAATGAAATATGATTGTAATGAATTTTACCTAAAATGGGAAGAATATTTAATGATTTAGTTAATCAAGAAACAATAACTTAAATCACATTATTACCTAGAGAAGTATTTGGAAATCCCACTATGAAATCCATGGATATATTTTCCCATAGCCAATTTGGTACTAGAAAACAATAAATCAACCCACTTGATAATTTACATTATGATTTAACCTATTTAAAAGTCATACATTTCATAGTAAATTCAGTAATATCTATTTTTATTCCATTCCACAAGTAATACTCTCAATGGTCTCTATACATATTAGTATTTTCAGGATGAACAAATAATAGAGAACTATGAAAATATATCAATCATTATTTCATCAAATGATAATCACAATTCACACATAAACTCTTTTCAAATCTCAAAACACATTCTTTGTCGACATTAAATTTAGGAAACTTACCCTTCTTAGTCAATTCTATCTTTTCCTATAACTCACAATCTCCCATCTAATGTTGATTAATTCTTTCTAATGGATATTATTATGCTAACGCATGAAAAAAAATTACTACATCTTCAAATTCTTGGATGAATTCATCATATCATTAACCATAGGGTCATGTACCAAACATAACATAGTTAATGATATATTATTTTTCTAAATCAAAGAATTGAATCATTTTCTAACTTTTCTTGGATAATAATGAGTTGTGCAATCATAATATTTAATCAGCTCTTGCCATATTATTTACCTCATGTTCAACTCTTTCTTAGTGAATATATAGTTTATACATTTTTTGATCAATATATATTTCACATTTTACTCCATATTAATGATGGATCTAAATTTAAAAATCAAAAACCATAGTAGCTAATTCCATATCATGTGTTGGATAACTTACCTCTTGTGGTTTTAGTTGCCTTTAATAATAAGAAACTACATGACCATTCCACATTAAAACACAACCAAGTCCATTCAAACAAGCGTCATTGTATATGATAAATTCACCATTTCTAGAAGGAAATAACAAAACTATAGCATTCACTAATCTTTTTTTTAGTTAACAAAAATAATAATAACATTTTTTATTCAAAACAAAGTTAACCCATTATTATGTTAACCTAGTCAATGGTATAGAAAACACAGAAAACTATTCAAAAAATGACAGTATAAACTTGATAAACCAAGAACACTACAAATCTATATGACATTTATAGATCTTGGAAACTATTAAATAATATATGTTTTCTTGGTCTCAATAGTTATGCCATCTTTTAAAATAATATGACCAAGGAATGAAATATAGTGTATCAAAAATTTACACTTACTAAATTTAACATTCATTTTTTTGTGTTTTATGGTTAGTAAAATAATTCTCAAGTGCCTTTCCAACTCCTAATGAATTTTAGAATATAAAAATATATAACAGATAAAACAACTAAAATTTTATTTAAATATTGATTGAAAAATCTATTCCTAAGATATATAATTATAGATGGTGAATTAAAAAAACCCAAATTCCATAGAAATAATCTCATAATTCCCATATCTGCTCTAAAATGCAGTGCTTTAAACATCTACCACGTTCATTTTTTATAAATGGTACCCTAACTTGAGATCAATATTAAACAAATTTGGCACACCCTGGAGATGATCAAACTTATCATCGATGTGATTCAACTGATATATTTTCTTTATAATAATGTTATTCAAAGATCTATAATCAATTAAATGTATCATTGAATCATATTTATTTTTAACAAATAAGTTAGGATCACCTTATGGTGAAGTTATTGGATGAATGAAACCTTTATCAAGAAACTCATACAACTGTATTTTCAATTCTAAGAGTTCTACTTATACCATTTGAAAAGGTGGTTTTGAAATTGGCCTAGCATCAGGTAATAATTCCATATTAAAATCTAACTCCCAATCTCGTATGAAACTAGGAAATTTATCAATAAAAAACATCCTCATATTCCTTCACTAATGAAATATCACTAATTTGAATAGTTTATTTTTTCCAACAATATAAAAAAGGTAACATTTAGTTCCATTCATAATCAATTTCTCATATTCTTTGTAGGCTATCAAAGCTATGAGATCATTAAAAAAAATGTTGTGTATTTGTAATCTATCGTATCATGATAAAAAATAATGAAAATCGAAACAAAAAATGATATCAAACTCTACCATGGGAAGTTTAATAACATTTCAAGTAAAAATCATTCAACTGATAATAATATTAATATTTCTACAAATCTTGGTTACTTTAATATTTACACGATGAATTTTCACCAAAATTGCTTCCCCAATTTTGTTATAAAAGTATCTTAAATGAAGTAATGTAAATATTAAATGTCAAAAAGGGAATTATAATAATTGTAATAAATAGGTATCATGCATGTCATCACTTCATTTTATGGCCCAACATCAACTACAATAGTATCAAATGATTTTTCAACACATTTATGTTTCTAATATTGATGATTTTCATCCTACATAACTAAATTTAGACACACATTAGAATAATTAATCATATCAATATAGAAAAAACATCTAACCATTGGATTGGTATCTGTTACCCCATTTATTTATTGTTTTGGATTATTCTTCTTGTAGTCATGAGCCATATTACCAACCTTACCACAATAGTAACACCTCCCAAACATTTTAAGGTATTATCTATGATCCTTTTTACCCCACTTATCATGAGTTAGGAACAATATTTTCTTACCTCTATATTTATTTTATTGATGCTTCCCTAATTCCTACTACATGTACCATTTCTTATTCTTCTTATATCGAGAACATAAGTGTCTGAAAACTACAACTCAAATATGTTATCATAATGAAAAAATTATTATAGTATATAAAGTATCATGAGGCCAAGAATCTTAATAAACATGGTTTTAATCATCATTGAAATATATTAATTTTACTATCAATTTCCCAAATAAAATCTGCTACATACATTGAAAATCATGAAAAGTTAGCTTCATTTTCTTCCACTAAATCTTCATCTTTTTTTCCACTTTTCTAATAATGTTTTATCTATCCTAATTCCAATGATCTTATGGAAATATTTATCAATACAAATATTCTTAACTGATTCCAACTCCATGAAATCATTCTCATCTCGCTATTTGGAATTCTTAACCAAAGAACAACATCAATCGACCTAACTATTAAATGATAAATGGAAAGCATAACATTTTGATGTTTAAAATACCCCATGAGTTCAAATATATTTTCTATATATTTCATCCATCCTTAAACTACCACTAGGTCTAATGATATACTAAATACTAGAGAATACTTTCTCATAAAATGATCCACTATTGTCTTGTTCCTCTATAGTAAATCTGGCTATTTTCTAGCATGTATACCAGCACAATTTAAATCTTACTTCAACTAAGACATTACTTCAAAAAATCATGTTCTAATTCTAACCCCTCCATGTTGTTTATTTCGAAGAATATTTTTCTCTTGGTTCCTTCCAACTATAGATTCCATGGTTCTTCAATGGAAAAACATTCAAAAAAAGACTATTTAGATGAATAAAAATGGTAATAATTAAATTTTATATAATTTAAAAGTTGTCATAAAGTATAATTCTTCAAAGGAATGTTATTAAGATTATACTAAACATTAAATTTATCTAAACCTTTATATTATACCAACTATATGGACTCAGCCTTGAAAATTACATATTATAGTTACTTTAAACTAAAATTAAATCAATTAAATTTCTAATGATCATTTTGGTTTATAGTTTTAGAGATTTAATTCACAAATCATTCATAAAAAATGTATTATAATGTGAAAACTTCCATTCAGTGTCGATTTTTTCACAAACAAGACATTGAAATAGAATCGTGTTTTCTTTTCATGAAACATCTTCACAGTTTCAAACATTATATCATCATTTTACTTAATAGTATTTAAAACTATATGAAATTTGTTTTGAAATGTGTAATGAGGAAAAAAATCTCAATAAGGGATATAATTTTTTTCTAGTCGAGTGAAAAACATAAAAACCCATGATAATTTTTTCTCATTAAAATCAGACCAATTTACACAAAAAGGATCAGTATATCCAACAATAAAAATTATTATATTACCTTTTAAAATTAAAAAATTTACATGAAAAATCATAGGAAATCATATAAAATACATGCAGGTTTCTTGGGACATTACTATCATAGAACCCTCACCAAACCCTTATAATTGGAATAACTATATGATCGACTTCAATTGTATTTCTCTGTAGAACATAATCATTACCCAATAAATTAGAGAGCTATCTAGAGTCACCCATAATATAAGATATATTAAGATAAACCATGATCTATAATGGGGTTCAACCCTTTAAAAAATGTTTCCAAGGACCATATCAGGAATAAAACCATTGAAAACTCTTTTAAACCCATATACAGAACATTCTCAAACATCAAGCTACCCTTTTCTTTTAAAATATCATTTTCAAAACCAAAAAAACCATAAAAGTTAAATAAGGATTTTCTTTAAAGAAAATTTGAGATATTATAATGGAATAGAAAAATGAATAATTTCTATGATGGAGAGATGGTCCATTTTCACCATATATGTAAAAGTATCACATTTCTTTTGTCTTTTGTAGAGAAATTCAAAAATTATATAAAATTACTTTTCTTGTAAATGTTTGGAATGATTTAAAAAAATTAACTTTATAAGTTAATTTATTTCCATATAAATACATCTATAAAATCATTTTCTTTATATCTACATGGAAGAAAGAGAGAGGTTTAAGGGAATCTTTTAAAAGTATTTTTAAAAGAAATCATTTTTCCCCATGACAGACTTCTCACATGAATTCATTATCTTCTTGAATTATAAACTTATTTTAATTATTTAACTAATTAATAAGTTTTTTCAAGTTCATTTTACAGTTTATGTTATTTTTTACCATGTTTTATAAAATTACTTATTTATTTAAAAACACATTAATGTTTTGATGATACTCAGTTTAGGAGGCCAAAATAACATTGGTCAGTTGAATTTGTTCAAAGTGGTAATTATTCAATCATCTCTAGAATAATAATCCTGATATAATTATAATTTTTATACATCATAATTATACTCTAAAACCAATCATGAAATATGTTTATGTAAAATGAACTACATTACGATCATGGAGATGGCAGGTCATATGTAAGAACGAGTAACTTTTCAATCATTCAAGGATCATTATGGAAAGAAAGAAAGTATTATTTTATATTTCCATAATAATAATAAAAATATAATAAATACCATATTATTTCTTTAAATATACTAATATATATTTTCTATGTATTTTGGAGATAAAAATGAATCACATCGCTTCGTGGAGGTGGGATTCCACACTAATTCACGAACAACATTATCATTTTTCAGTTAATGGAACTGTAAGAATTTAATTAATATATTTTAATTTAATATTGATAAATATATAATTCATATAATATATTAAAATTAATTAAATCACTATAACTATCCCTGATATGTCATTGTGGAAAAAATATTATATCGGTTCGTGAGGCGGTAGTCTGTTGTACACATGAATGATGAAATATATTCGCATTAAATGGAGGTTAGAGATTGATATAGATTACATAATTAACATAATAACCTCCTATTACATGGGTTATACTAATTTTATTATATCATCATGTTTTATGAATATTTTAAGGAGGTGAAAGAAAAATCAAAACAAAAACATGCGGTTAAAAACCATACCTCTCTTTTGGGAAATCACATTTTCTTAAATACTTAATACCTCTAAGGTTTGTATTAATTCTAATAAATAACTCTAGGACATGTTTTGGGATGTAAGGGAGGTATTTGGGAAGATATTTTCTGAAACAATTTCATTTTTTAGTTAGAAGAAATGAGAAGAAGAAGTGACCTTTAATAAAAGAGGGGAGGGAAACTCTTAGAATTTCATAAAATATTAAATTAATATAAATTAATTTTCTTGTACTAATAAATCAAGATTTATAACATTAGAATATAATAAGATGATTCATTTAAATATTCTCATCCAATAAAATTTTGAAATGTTGGATCACATTTTACCCATATCTTTTTGTTTTAACCCTTTGACGACCCTTTTCACACTTACCATGATAATAATGTTTTTTACTCATTGAGGGTCATAATAGTTACTAAAAATTGAAAAAATGGATGGTAAGTGGACCATGGGTTACATTTGTGACCATATAATAATAACTCAGATGAAAATAAAAATTTAGTAATTTCACATTTTTTTAATAAAATATTATTTTCCTAAATTATCAATATTGTCTGTTTTAGAACTATTCATTTACTTTCACTTTTATAACATTTATAAAAATATTAATTAAAATTAAATATTTTAATACATCCCTATAATTTTATTTTTATATATAAAATTAGTGTTTCACACTAATTATTTCAAATTATACAACATTATTATTTTTAAAATCATTTATTTTATATTTTCATTCATTGAATAATGATTGCATCATCATTGTGTAGTCATTTAAGGAAATTATTTACTCCCAAAATAAAAATAAAAATAAATTACCATATTTAAAATAAATCATTTTGTTTTAAAATTACTCTTTGAAATTGAACTTATACTCATTTCATCCACAAGTTAAAAATATTATAGTTATTAAAAACAAGAGTGAATTTTTTTACTTTTATTTACATAAAATGTAATATAGGTTATAATCACATTAAAATTGAAAAAAGGTCATATAACCAAATAAAGTATGAATATGGATGAAATGGGATCATAAATTAAAAATATGGTTTGTTTTATGGTCATTTTCTAGCTCTTATCATTTTATTATTAAATTTAATTACCCAATTTACCATTTAGTGTGGTAATAAAAATTAATAGGCTTACTAATCATAATGTAAAAAAGTAAAATGGACCTACTAACAATATTTGTTCTCATTGATTCCAAATATGGATTTCATTATTCAAAATTAAAAAAAACAAAATTGGCATAATTTACTAGAAAATTAAATCAAAAAATTATGATGAAAAATAGTTTTTTTAAAATATTTCTTTTTATGTATAAAATGTATTTATACTAAAATAAAGTATAAATTTTATTTAAAAATCATAATTGTAATATTTTAAATCATAATAAACTAATAAAATCTTAAAAAATCTAAACTTGATTTTTTACATTGTAAACAATAACAAATATAATATAATTTTAAATAAAGATAAATATTTTTCACTATTATGTATCTGTTATGCATGAACCGTGACCAAATGGTCCTTCCCTAAACAATAAACCATGAAATATTCACCTATAAATATTTCAATGAACCATATATTCTATGTACATTTATACCTCCAAACTAAATAGGTTTCTCTATTTTTTTCATGAAGCCCTGTGGAAATTAGCACTTTGGTTGACATGCTAGATAGAAGTTGTTATTATTTTCTATATCCTATGTATAGTTCCCCTGGTTATCTTTATGGTTGACATGAGGTTCATGATAATACTATGAGGAAATATTTAACTAAATTGATCATCCTAGAAAAGGATAAGAAGCGATTCTTCTATTTGAGAATTCACCCTCTAATATTGTTGATTATTCCCTTATAAATGCCTCATGGATCATTCCATTGGAGATGGGGATATTGAGGTACTCCATCAATAAGAGACTCTTTATTATTATAATCCTATCTTGGATTCTTCTTCTATTCATGCTCGAACATTTTTACGTTATGTAAATGTTTTTGTTACCTTTGTTGATCTGTTTCCCACCCAAGGAACCATAGGAACCCAAAATACTATTGAAGCCCTCAATAGACCATTGTGTTCTATTGGTTAAAAACAGAATTTTTTCAACAAACATTAAGTGAGAAAACACACAATTCCCAGCCATGCACCTGAAAGGTGAGATAATTATTTTTTCCATACCATGCTGAACAATCTAATAAAGAGCCTCCTAAGCCAATATAAAAATACTTGGTTACATCAGATCACCTCAAATGGACTGAAGGCCTACATTTTTTTATTGATTTTGATAATCCCCCTTTCAAGGGGTGAGGTGGAACCCTTACAAGGCACATAGGTGTAAGTATTACATGGCATGTAGGACTTAGAGGAATCCATTTCCCTTAGGCATCAACCATTACATAAAACCCTGAATAACTACTTGGAACTGGTCCACCCCAGCATTTTTATCGTGAATTCTGCTCTCCACCTTCACATGGCTGTTCAGCTAGGCATTCTCTTGCATGCACAGGCTTTTCCCAATGGTAGGTTCCATAACCTATAATTCATGAAATCTGTTTAGCTTCTGCTTTGGTGAAAGCTTCTTACTCCCCCTCCTTTTGATGTTTGTTCCTTTGTAGGTTGTCTAGTTTGCATCTGCACTTAAGGTGGCCCGAAGACCTTGAGGTGACCCAAAGGCCTTACTGACCTGAAGGCCTGGGTGGCCCAATGGCCTTAAAGGACTCGGAGAACAAATGGGGTAATATCACCCTACCTATATCCCTACCACAATTTGAAGAACCTAAAAACCATAACATAACTGAGATAGAAATCCACGGTGAATCATAGAATCTAAAGAAGAGATCAAATTACAATTATAATTAGTCTATTTTCCATGTGAGATTCATATTGAAATAGATTGATTCACTAAAGTACAAGGTGACATTATTGGTTGTCTACAAGAATTTTAGATTCTGGAATGATAATTATACAAGCATCAACCCCCTCTTCTTCCTAGCTTTTCCTATTCCTGATATTTATTTTAGAGAAGAAAGACACTTTACTAATTTCATTAATTAAATTATTTATGATGATCCTAATTATATATATGTGATAATTTCTCAGGTGAATAAACCAAACTGGTGCATGTATATATATTTTTTTCAGGACAGATTGGTAGAAAGGATGATCAGTACATAACGGATTGAAAAATATAATTCAGATGAGATGGAATCCATGTTTTGGTGCAAGGAGATCCCACTGAAATGTAATTTATTAGTTTGTAGTTTGAGATATCAGGAAATTCCCAAAGATTATAATATTCAAAAAATGGGTTTAGATGGTATCGCGCTATCAATGTTGTGCTTCTCAAGGCTCAGAAAAGGTGTGGCATATTTTTTTATAAGTGATTCAGATCTCTCTTGGTGAGGATTTACGGTTAGTTCATGGTAATCATTCCACAAGGGTATTCTTCTTTGGAATTTATTTATACATGGTTTCAGGGCACTGACCATTATTGTGTTGAGATGAAGGTTTGTGCTTCAGTTTTAGTGGGGGTATGATGAACTATATGGGATTCCAAGAACTTCATGATTGATAGTAACTAGACCTCATTCTTAGCTTTTATGGCTTGTGTTAAGATCATGATGGTTGATCTCAATTTACTCTTTACTAGTGGGGGTCGTTGGTCTCATTAAGAGGGATTCTGCTGAGGACTTCTTTCCCTTTCACTAGCATATGTAAGGCCCTGGCCCCAGTTACCCATATTCGGTGCATTATTATATAACATTGGCATGATCACAAAATATTAAGTCTCGTGTGAATGATTAGTTTAGTAGACTTGTAAACACTAGATATATTCATAAATCTTACATTACATCATAAATTAAAAAACTACAACAACATAGTCTCCATAATCCACACTCATATCCCCTCATACTATCCCTATAGGTCAGTCATAAAATATTTCTTCACATCCTGGGAAAAATAAAACATAGAAAGGGGTGAGCTCAGATGCTCAGTAAGGATAAAAATATAGTGGAAACTTTCATAAATAAGAATAAACATTTAAGGCAATGTATAAATAAAACAAAATCTTTTTAAACATGAACTTCAGCATAATGTGGAAAAAATAAAATGAAATAATTCCATTTACTTATTCACATGGATATTCTACTAGTCGAATAATCACATGTAATATCAATAACCACTTTCTTAATGATGGAATTCATAATGCCATACTATAATAACCACATAGTCGAGGCCTTATGCCAAGAATACAAATAATATTTTGTCATGGACTTGTTTCAAGACACTGGTTTGTCTCATGATACCTACCAACGCATCGAGGAGCTATAGCGGGCTCCACCCATCACTTACTAAGTCCAATTCATTCCTCATATGAACATGTTTAAACATAACATAAACATTCGTATTAAAACTAGAATACAAAATTTTAATACTTTCTCCATTAACCATGAATGGTATAAAAATAACACATCCATAGTCAAAAATATCACAAAACATTCAATACAATATGAATGTTTTGTATCATAATAAATCAACTTCAAATAATCTTAAAATCCATCAAAGGATGTTGACATAGATGAAATCAAAACTATTTGAGAGAAATATCTCTTTTTTTGAAATCATTTAAAAGTCACATAATTATAAAATAAAACATTTACTTTGAAAAGATTCTTATAATCTTGTAAGGGAAGCTTTGAAAATTTTATAATGGTCAAAAATAGCCGCACCCGCCATACATGTTAAAAAGAGACATTCTTACCTTATTTTTGTCGAAAAGGTTAAAAAGGACCTTGTTTGGAAAATGACAGAAAGATTCCTTTATAAACATCTTATAAAAAGTCAAAAAATGGTATAAATGACTTTAACCCATAGTATATTAAATATTAAGAATGTTTTGAAATACATTTTTAAGAAACATGGATGTGGATGATAAAGAGGTCCCAGTAGATAATTACGTATAAACAACCTCGGATGATGAAGAGATTGTGAAATAAACCCTTACCTTGTACTTTTCCTTGGTTTAGGGTAGGTTAAACTCATGTATAATAGTTAAATAATTATTATTAAATTATACAAGAATCATATACATAAATATTATAACATATATGATCTTTTAATATTGCTTTGTTAATAATATGTTAGTATTATCGTCGTTTCGGGGGTTCACTTACTCATTTTCTTTTATATGATTTGTTACATAAGCCAGGTTTGTTATCCATTGGTTGTATATTATTCATATCCAAAATGATATCAAGTACTTAAACATTATTTTTAATAATCAAATGAGAATTATTCTTGAATGGATACAATGGGGAATGAATCTCATCGTGTTCGTGAAGACGGTAGTCCGTACGTACGCACGAGCGACAATATCATTCTTTTGATATTAAAATAATATATAATTGGATGGTCTCTTATATATAAAGAGTAATTATCATGTTATATTTATTATTTACATGAATTAAACATCATTATTATACCAATCCAAATAATAATTTATTTAATAATAATTACACCACGACGTGGAGACTATAAGTCGTACGTACGCACGTATGGTAACATTTCATTCAAGGGATGGATAGAATAATGAATTTGGTTGTACCATATTTATAATAACATCACAGTATATAGAATACACTGGAGTTATTATTTTATAATGTAAACAACAAAGAAAAAAGAAGTGGAAGATGAAAGAACTTGAAAGAGGTGGTGATATTTTTACCTATTCTTTGGGTTCTTCCTTTTGATTTGATCAAAAGGGCTCCTTAAGATGGCTTTCTGACTAAAGTAAGGCCTATATAATGAATTTAGGAAAGTTTATAGGATATTTGGTCAGGTTTTGGCCGAACCAAAATGCTTTTAAGGTATGAATTTGAGAGAAGGGGGAGTTCCCTTTTATAAGAAGGGTGAGAGGCACCTTAGGAAAACATAAAATATTATTTTATAATAAATTCATATTCGGTTTATAATGGCTCTAAAGTAACTTATATAGAGGATAAGGTGGGGGTGGTTATAAATCCTTTCATTTAATAGATTTTAAATAGGTTTGGTCACTATATTAACCTTATCATTTATATTTAACTCTTAGTTAAATAGTTTGACATTTACCATGTCTCTTTGTATTTTTATATTATATGGTTAATAAACATACTATAATAAGAAATGTGAACCTCAAGTGGTTCATTATTAATATATATAACCTTATCTAAGTCATTTGGCCGAACCCTATATTTTTAGGAATAGAATATCAATTAATAATATAATATTTGTTTTAAATACCCCTTTATGTCAATTTTGACACTATTTAATAATTGATCTTTTCTAAAGTCATAAAACATTATTAATTTGAACTAAATTCATTTAATAAATTCCTAAAAGGTCATATTAACCTTTAAAATTAGTGTAATTCTTAAAAAGCCTCAAATTACATTTATTTGGATATTTATAATATCAATTATTTTAATATTTCATTAATTAGGTAATTACTTCATCATCGTTGTGTCATAAGTAAATTACATTATTCAATGTATAAAAATGTTAAATAAAATACCATTATGTTGGAAATTTTTTTATCTTTCTAATTAATATTTATAATCGAATTTATCTTATGAATAACCCTATATTAAAAAATTAGTTGTTAAACTTTGATTTTAACTCTTTTAACTCTGCTTTGAATTAAATAATAATAAATGTCCTAATCTAATAAAAGTGGGCCAAGGAGGTTCATATTTTATTCCTAAGGTTGTTTTTGTTCTAATTATACTTATCCCATAGAATTAGAACCTGTGTTAGGGTAATAATAATACCATTTTTACCCTTAATTACCCAATTTACTTTTAACCGTGGTAAATAAAAGTAAAAAGTTACTATTCACCAAAAATTATTTTTATATTATTGAACCACATTTTACTCCTTCATATTAACTTTATTTTTCAGATTCTTGAAATTTCACTCACAGAAGTGGTAAAATTAAGCTTTATGTGAATTTTTCAAATTCTCCTAGGAGATGGGTAAAAGACGGTAAAAAGTTCAATAAATTATTATATATATAAAATTATTATAAACGGACTCCAATGAATTACATTGAACTTATATAGTTATTATGTATCTATTTTGACCTGAAATAAATTTAAATAAAATAAATAATTATTTAAATAAAAATTTTGTTTTAAACTATAACTCACTGTTTTTCACTCTTTATAAAAATTGAATATTTTTAGAAAAATACCAAAATTGCACCCTAGGATAATTTCAATATTCTAAATCCAAAAATGAATTCCATTTTGAAATATAAAATTTATAAAATTTCAAAAAGTGCGTATTACTATTCATAATGGCTAGTTTGATTTGTCACGGTGTGTTAGAAACTCGAAGTTGCGTACAATGCAAGCTATTGCATTATTCAAAGAGAAACGTATCGTGGAAGCTTGGAGTGTTATATTCTACCATCCTTCAAATAATTATGTCCTCAAAATTTCTATAATACTACTACATGAAAAGACTCAGGTGGTTCTTCATCATATGTTCCTCGTGTTCCCACATTGTCTCTTCCATATTATGGTTTCTCCATAGAACTTTTACCAGACGAGTCGTCTGGTTTCTCGGAACTTGTTATATTGTATCAAGAATCCTAACGGGATCTTCACAATAAGAGAGATCGAGTTCCAGTTCTACTTCCTCATAAGTGAGTACATGCGTTGGGTCATGCATGTATTTTCTAAATAATGATACGTGGAACACATCGTGAACTTTGGAGAGATTTGGCGGTATTGCCAAATGATAAGCTACAGCCCCAATTCATTCTAGAATTTCAAAAGGTCTTATATACCTAGGACTCAATTTACCTTTCTTTCTGAAATATATAACTCCATTCCATGGAGATACCTTCAAGAAAACATGATCTCCTACCTGAAATTCCAAATCCTTCCTTCGGTTGTCAGCATAGCTCTTCTGCCTACTTTGAGCTGCTTTGATGTGGCTTTGGATTACCTTCACCTTTTCCATCATTTCCTCCAACAGTTCTGGGCCTATGAGTTTTCTTTCACTAACATCATCCCAACAGGTTGGTTTGCGACATCTCATTCCATATAACGCTTCATACGGTGCCATCCAAATACTTGAATGGAATCTATTTTTATAGGAAAATTCTACCAGAGGTAAATAATGATCCTACATACCCTGAAAGTCATGTGAGAAAGATCTAAACATGTCTTCTAAGGCTTGAATAGTCCATTCTTATTGTCCATCAGTTTGGAGGTGGTAGGCAGTGCTCAAATGAAGTTCAATATCTAGGGATTTCTCAATACTTCTCCAGAATCTTGAAGTAAAATGGGGATCACGATAAAAAAAATCGATAGGGGTAATCCATGAAGTCTCACAACTTCATTAATATATAGTCTTGCTAAATTTTCAAGTGGTAAATATTCTTTTATATCATGAAAATGTGATGAATTGGTAAGACGATCAATAATGACCCATATTAAATAATTCCTTCATGGAGTCTTTGTTAGTCCCATGAAAATGTCCATCGTGATATTATCCCATTTCTACTCAGGTATGGGAAGAGATTTCATGACTCCTCTAGGTTATTGCCTTCCAGCTTTCACTTGTTGAAAAACCATACATATTGACACAAAATCAGCAATCTTCCTCTTCATGTTGACCCACCAAAAGTGTTCCTTCAAATATCTATGCATTTTGGTGCTCTTAGGGTGTATACAGAAATTGGAACTATGAGAATCATCCAACAGTTTCCTTTTTAGATCAGGTATATCGGGAACACAAAGTCTCTTCCCAGATTTCAAAATTCCATCTTCATGCACAAATTCACTCAATCTCCCATCATTCACAGTTTTAATCTTCTTTTAAAACTCTTTAACATCGGTCTGAGAACTCTTTATCCTTTATATTAATGATGGTTTGGAAACCATTTGAAAATTTATCGATGTTTCACCTTCCATGGTTATTCCCACATCCAAGTATACTAGATCCATGAAAATTGGATCCCTTTCAACTCTCATTTTGTTCAAAACTCCATGAACCTTTCTGCTCAAAGCATCTTCCACCTTATTTGCCTTCCCCAGGTGGTAGTTTATAGTGAAATCATAATCCTTGAGTTTTTAAATCCATCGCCTTTTCCTCATGTTGAGTTCTTTTTGTGATAAATTATATTTCAAACTCTTGTGATTGGTATATATCTCACATTTTTCCCCATAGAGATAATGTCTATATATCTTCAAAGCAAAGATAATAGCTTCTTACTTGAGATCGTGAGTAGGATAGTTTTGCTCATGAATTTTTTGCTGTCGTGATGCATAGGTAATAACCCTATCATTCTGTATAAGGACACAACCAATTTCTTTCTTTGAAGCATCACTATAAATAACAAACTCATCATTCCCCGATGGTAGAGTCAATATAGAAGCATTGACTAATATTCTCTTCAGTTCTTCTAAACATTCATAACACTCTTTTTTCCAAACAAATTTAACCCCTTTACGTGTGAGATTCATTAATGGGTAAGCCAATCAAGAAAAATTATGGATGAAACACCGATAATAACCTGTTAAACCTATAAAACTACATACCTCGGTTATACTCGTTGGTGCTGGCCATTCTTGGATTGCTCTTGTCTTAGAAGGATCAACAGATATTTCATCCTTAGAGACAATATGGAAAAGAAAAGAAATCTGCTGAATCCAGAATTCACAATTGCTAATCTTCCCATATAATTCATGTCTTCTAAGAGTCTTTAGGATAATTCACAAGTTATTTTCATGATCTTCGTAGTTTTTGGAGTATACCAAGATATCATCAATAAATACCACTATGAAATCATCGAGATATTCTTTGAAAACTCTTTTATTAGATCCATGAAGATAGAGGGTGCATTAGTCAATCCAAAAGGCATTACTGTAAACTTGTAATGCCTGTACTTGGTTCGAAATGTTGTCTTCAGAATGTCTACCTTCTTCACACACAACTGATAGTATCCAGATCGAAGGTAAATATTTGAAAAATATTGAGCTCCATGAAGTTGTTCGAATAAATCATCAATGCGAGGTAGGGGATACTTTTTCTTTTTTGTTATAGTATTAATCTCCATGTAGTCGATACATAACATCATAGATCCATATTTCTTCTTAACAAAAAGGACAGGGGATCCCCATGGAGAAACACTAAGGTGAATAAATCCCTTCTTACTAAATTCCTCTAGTTATTTCTTTAGTTCCACTAATTCCACAGTTTCCATTCTATAAGGGGTCTTCGATATGGGCCTTGATCCAAGAATTAAATCAATAGAAAACTCAATTTCTCATTCGGGAGGATGTCCAGGTAATCTTCTGGAAACACGTTAAAATATTCTCTCATAATAGGTACATCCACTATTTTAACATTCCTTTCCTCAGCCACTGTCATTTCATTCCTTTCCTCCCTAATAATTGAATTTAGTTGAGCTACTAGGGGTGGATATAGATAAGAATTAGGTGGTGAGGATTCTTCTCTAATGATAATTTGTTCTTTATCATCATCATCAAAAATCATAACCCCCTTCTTCTTACAATGAATCTTTACATCATGGTACGAAATTCAATCCAAACCGAGGATTATATCAAGCTCAATCATGGGTATGACGATGAGATCAGCAGATAAAGAACATTTATATGCTTTAATGTGACTGATTCACAAAACTTTGTTGTGATGATACTTCCCTTAGGAGTTTCAATTGACAACTACCTTGTTAAATCAAATTGGAAATATCTAATTTTCTTAGAAAACATGGAAGATATCAAACAATTCAATGATTCAGAATCAAATAAATCATTTTCTAAACATGAGGAAACCATTAAATTATCTGCCACACGTCTTTCAGAGCTTCAACCTCAGCAGTAGTGATAGAATAAGAATGTCCTTGATCCCTTGGCCTTTTCTGAGGTAAGTTCCCCTGAATCTTAGGATATTCATTTCCATAATGTCCTATCTCCCTGCAATTGTAGCATTGAACATTGGTAGCTTCTTTCTTCCCCTTGAAATCACGATCTTGGTGGCCTTTTTCGCCACACTTGTAACAGACTCCCATTCCCTTCAAGCAAGTACCAGAGTGTTTCTTACCACATTTACTGTAGGATGGATATTCAAATTTTCCTTTCTTCCCCTTATTTCCATTTCTAGAGTTATCAAAAGATCTCTTATTCTCTTTCTTTCTATTAAAGTCTTAAAAATTAGATAATTATTTTTCTGTCTTGATAGCACATGAGACAATATCTTCGTATGAAGAGAAGGATTGTGAGACTAATCCTCGAAGGAGAAATGGTTTTAACCCATCAAAGAAATGATCAATATTATTTCTTGGGTTATATATATAATCCGTAGCATTCCTTGCTAACCTTGTAAAGTTAGACTCATACTTTGCAACATTCCCATCCTTCTTTTTCCTCTGACTCAGAAATTGTCTTTCTATATCTGCTCGATGGTCATGAGGAAAGTATTTTTATAGGAAAATATCTTTAAACTCCCTTCATTCCATATTTGATACTTCATCATCTTCTTTCGTGTTTTGAATCAATGACCACCATTGATCAACTTCCCTAGTGAGGCGGTAAACTATCATGACAACTTTTTCCCTTTTGCTACTCCCCCAGGCATGGAATATTTTCTCTAAGGAATTTATCCATTGCTCAGCTACTAGTGGATTTGTACTCCCATTGAATGACAGTGGTTGTTTCATCATGAAGAAGTCTAACATTAATCCTCCATGCTGCTGATCAGGGTTCTCCATATGGGTAAGGTTATTATTCATAACCTGAGAGAGTTGTCCCAGTATGGTGATTAGCTGATCAGCACCAGTTGCATCACCAAGTCTACTATAATTATCTTGAGCAGGAGGGAAATCCCAACATGGAGTGCGTACATTGATACAGTTTACATTCCTTCTACAAGGCACAATTTCTAAACAATGGCATACACTAGATTAGTTTATGAATCACAATACATAAATCCATACTTGTAAAACACTTAACTTAAATTAAACAGTTTATGGATATAATCCATAATCATAAAAATGTTTTCTTTGAGAAATTATATACTCATAATCCCTTCATAATGGTTTTTAAAGAAAATGAGAATTATCCTAAGCATATCACCCAGGATTGTTGTAATCAAGACTACAGCAAGGCTCGTTGTCGTGCACCAGTTCCCGTTCAAGTCTAGCTCAAAGCGGTGTTTTAAGGTTTTAACCCTAGGTACATCTGTTCCAGAGCCGCCTCTACCTGCTCGTATCTGGACAGAGATGTATTTCTCATAAAACTCACAAAATCTCTACAATACCAAAATTTTAGGAAGTTCTTCTATACTAATTATCAAAGTCTATCTTAGGTCTATGTGCTCTAATTAGAGTTTATCTAAATCTAGCTTCCAAGGTTTGTACTAAACTTCCCCTGATACCAACTGTAACGACCCGGCCCCAGTTACCCAGAGTTTGTGCATTATTACATAACATTGACATGATCACAAAATATCACGTCTCGAAAGACCGATTAGTTTAGTAACCTTGGAAACACAAGATACATTCATAAATTTTACATTACATCATAAAGTGAAAAACTACAACAAAATATTCTCCATAGTCCACACTCATATCCCCTCAGACTATCCCTACAGGTTAGTCATAAAATATTTCTTCACATCCTGGGAAAAATAAAACATTGAAAGGGGTGAGTTCAGATTCTCAGTAAGGATAAAAATATAGCGGAAACTTTCATAAATAATCATAAACATTTAAGGTAGTGTATAACAAAAAAAAGCCTTTTAAACTTGAAATTCAGCATAATATAGAAAAAATAAAATGAAATAATGCCATTTACTTATTGACATGGATATTCTAATAGTCTAATAATCAAATTCAATATCAATAACCACTTTCATAATGATGGAATGCATAATGCCAGACTATCATAACCACATAGTCAAGGCCTTGTGCCAAGACTACAAATAAGATTTTGTCAAGGCCTTGTGCCAAGACACTAGTTTGACTCATGAGACCTACCGATGTATCTAGGAGCTATAGAGGGCTCCACCCATCACTTACTAAGTCCAATACATTCCTCATATGAACAGGTTTAAACATAACATAAACAATCGTATTAAAACTAGCATAAGAAATGTCAATACTTTCTCTATAAACCATGAAGTGTATAAAGATAATACATCCACCATAAAACATATCACAAAACCTTCAATACAATATGGATGTTTTGTATCAGAATAAATCAACTTCAAATAAACTTAAAATCCATCAAAGTATGTTGACATAGATGAAATCAAAACTTTTTGAGAGAAATATCTCATTTTTTAAAATCATTTAAAAGTCACATAATTATAAAAGAAAACATTTACTTTGAAAATATTCTTATAACCTTGTAAGGGAAGCTTCGACGATTTTATAATGGTAGAAAATAGCCGTAACCACCATATAAGTTAAAAAAATACATTCTTACCTTAATTTTTTCAAAAAGGTTAAAAATGGCCTTGTTTGGAAAACGACAGAAAGATTACTTTATAAACATCTCATAAAAAGTCAAAAAAGGGTATAAATGACTTTAAACCATAGTATATAAAATAGTAATAATGTTTTCAAATACATTTTTAAGAAACATGGATGCGGATGATAAAGAGGTCCTAGTAGATAATTACGTATAAACAACCTCGAATGATGAAGCGATTGTGAACTAAACCCTTACCTTGTACTTTTCCTTGGTGGAGGGTAGGTTAACCTCCTGTATAATAGTTAAATAATTTTTATTAAATTATAAAGGAATCATATACATAAATATGATATCATATATGATCTTTTAAATTTTCTTTGTTAATAATATTTTAGTATTATTGTCGTTTCGGGTGTTCACTTACTCGTTTTATTTTATATGTTTTGTTACATAAGTCGTGTTTTTTTTTCCATGGGTTGTATATTATTCAAATCCAGAATGATATCTAGTCCTTAAAAATTATTTTTAATCATAAAATGAAAATTATTCTTGAATGCATACGATGGGGAATGAATCTCATCGCTTTCGTGGAGACGGTAGTCCGTACGTACAGACGAGTGATGATATCATTATTTTGATATTAAAATAATATATAATTGGAAGTTGTATCATATATACAGAATAACTATCATGTTATATTTATTATTTACAAGAATTAAACATCATTATTATATCCATCCAAATAATAATGTATTGAATAACAATTACACCACGACGTAGAGACGGTAAGCCGTACGTACGCACGTATGGTGACATGTCATTCAAGGGATGGATAGAATAATGAATTTGGTTGTAAAATAATTATAATAAAATCACAGTATATATAAGATACTGGATTTATAATTTTAGAATGGAAACAACAAAGAAAAAGAAAGTGGAAGAAGAATGGAACTTGAAAGAGGTGGTGAGATTTTTACCTCTTCTTCGGGTTCTTCCTTTTCATTTGATCAAAAGGGATCCTTAAGATGGATTTATGACTAAAGGAAGGAATCTAGGATGCAATGAGTGAATCTTAGAGGATATTTGGATAAGATTTGTCCCAAAAAAAGGCTTTGAAGGTATGAATTTTAGAGAAGGGGGATTTCCCTTTTGTAAGAGGGGTGAGGGGCCCCTTAGGAAAAACATAAATATTATTTTATAATAAATTCATATTTGGTTTATAATGTCTCCAAAGTGACTTATTTTTAGGCTAAGGTAACGATGGGTTGAAATAATTTCATCTAATAGATTTTAGACAGGTTTGGGTCACTATATTAACCTTATCATTTATATTTAACTCTTAGTTAAATAGTTTGACATTTACCATGTCTCTTTGTATTTTTATATTATATGGTTAATAAACATTCTATAAAAAACCAAGGGAACCTCAAATGGTTCATTATTAATATATATAACCTTATCTATTTCATTTCTTTGATCCTCTGATTTTTATGAATAGAATATGAATTAATAATAAAATATTTGTTTTAAATACGCCTTTATGTCAATTTTGACACTATTTAATAATTGATTTTTGTTAAAGTCCTAAAAACTTTATTAATTAGAACATAATTAATTTAATATAGTCATAACATGTCATATTAACCTATAAAATTAGTGTAATTCATAAAAAGTCTCAAATTACATTTATTTGGATATTTATAATATAAATTATTTTAATATTTCATTAATTAGGTAATTACTGCATCACCATTGTGTCATAAATAAGTTAAATTATTTAATGTCTAATATTTATAAATAAAATACGATTATGTAGGAAATATTTTATATTTATAATGAATATTTATAATTGAATTTATCTTATTTATAACCCTATATTAAAAATGTTTTAGTTGTTAATCATTGATTTTAACTCTTTTAACTTTTCTAAGAATTAAATAATAAATAATGTCTTAATCTAATCCATGTGGACCAAAGAGGTTCATATTTTATTCCTAAGGTTGTTTTTTCTCGAATTATACTTAGCCAGTAGAATTAGTACATGTGTTAGGGTAATAATAATATCATTTTTACCCTTAATTACCCTATTTACTTTTAACCGTGGTAGATAAAAGTAAAAAGTTACAATTCACCAAAAATTATTTTTATCTTTTTGAACCACATTTTACTCCTTGATATTAACTATTTCTCTCGGATTCTCGAAATCTCACTCATAGAAGTGGTAAAATTAAGTTTTATGTAAATATTTTAAATCTCATAGGAGATGGGTAAAAGACGGTGAAAAGTTCAATAAAATTTTTATATATCTAAAATTATTATAAACTGACTCTAATGAATTAAATTGAACATATATAAATATTATGTATCTATTTTGACCTAAAATAAATTTAAATAAAATAAATAATTATTTAAATAAAAATTCGGTTTTAAACATAACTCAGTGTTTTCTACTATTCATCAAAAATTGAAAGTTTTCAGAAAAATACCAAAATTTCACCCTAGGCTAATTTTGATATTCCGAATCCAAAAAAGAAGTACATTTTGAAAGATAAAATTTATAAAATTTCAAAAAGTGGGTATTACTATTCATAATGTCTTGTTTGATTGGTCACAATGTGTTAGAATCTCGAAGTTGCATACAATGCAAGCTATTGCATTATTCAAAGGGAAAGGTACCGTGGAAGCTTTGGGTGTTACAAAATAGGAAATGTAGGCAGTGGAGGATGGGTCAAATAGAATTTCCCATGCTCAGGGATTTATTGAATATGGATGGATCTTGTGAGAATGGTGGGATATGAGGAAGATATTTGGTGTGGAATGGAAGGAATTCAGTGCTGATTGGTTTTAGTCTTTTTATGGTTTGGGTATTTTATTTGGGATGGAAGTGAGATCCATTACACTACTACAGATAATTCATTTACCAGTTCTAGAAAAAGATTTTAATAGTGCTAGAAAAGTGATGTTGATCTCAGCAAAGATAGGGGTCCCCTTTAACAAGGCTAAAAGAACTGATAAACGGTGTGCTTTGTCCCTGCTCCAAAAAGCACTGATGAAGTCCTCTATTTATCAGTTCTATTTTAGCTCTGATAAAGGAGCCCTTTATCAGTGCTATTTTGAGTGTGGATAAATGGAGCATTTATTATTGCTCAAAATAGTTCTGATAAAGGCATAGATGTCTGTGGTGTGCAGTTTATATAACATCACACCCACCAGTATCACCTACACCAGCACATCACACACACACCACCAACACAAAACAACACCAACATAGTGTACACATGAAAAAATAATCACACAAAAGGGTTCGGAAAACAATTCTATATACATTTAAAACAATGGTTTATATAATTACATTTACAATTATCCAACAAATAGTTAAAAACATTAATGTTTCATCCTTTGACATCCGTGATCCCCTCTCAAAAATGTCCGCCCATGGTATTAGTTGCCAAACAAATCTTCCCAACTCAATAAAAAGGTTCTACCTATATAAGAAAACAAATATTATGTTAGTAATACTATAAAGAAATAAATTAATCATTAATATGAAAGAATACATTAATAAAATGTAAATTTTAAATAAAAGAGACACATTTGGAGTTATACAAGTCCCATAGTGTGTCATATTGAGGTGGAGTTGATTCCTACATATCACAAATGAGTTATGGATCGTTTTCCTAAAATATCAAAACAATCTGACTGGGTTTTCTTGGTTTGGTGTATGTACCTTGTTTTTTACATAAATTAATATCAAATTTAAATGGAATACATAGATTTATATCAGTCAAATCATTGATTGGATTTAGGTGTGGCTGATTACTATATGTCACAAATAACCTGTGGATCATTTTATAATGTATCCAAACAATTCGAATGGTTTTTATCAGTTTTCAGTGTGAAATTTTTTTTCCTATAGAATAATCATTTCAAACTGAAAACACCCATTTTGAGTCATACCAATCACATCATGTGTCAGTTTTAGTTGAGACTACTTCATACATGTCACAAAGGACTTATGAATTGCTCTCCTATATTATGAATAGATTCAGGGGGAATTTTGTTGGGTTTTAGTGAGTGAAATGCTTTCAACTAAAATGTAAAATTTAAACTGATAACAGACAATTTTAGTCATACTTTTCACACTATGTGTTATATTGAGGTGAGGTTGATTCCTACACATCAAAAATTCCCCATGGATAATTTTCTTATAGTATTAAAACAATCTGAATGTGTTTTCTTAGTTTTCAGTATGTATCTTGTTCTTTTAACTTAAATTAATTTAAATTTTAAATAAAAACACATTTGGATTTATACCAGTCAAATAATTCATCATATTGAGGTTTATATGATTCTTAAAATTCACAGATGAATTGTGGATAATTTTTATAAGGTATCCAAACAATCCAAATGCATCTGCTTAGTTTTTAGTTTTTCTGTTCTGTTTTTTTACTAAATATCATTTTAAACTGGAAACATGATTTTTGAGTCATACCGATCACATTGTGTGTTTATTTGATCTGAGAATTATTCATACACATCAGAAAGTTATTAGAGATCACTATCCTAAATTATGAATACAATAATAAATCATTTTCTTTATTTTTAGTGAGTGACACATTTTGAGCTAAAATGTAAATTTTAAACTAATAATAGACACTTTTAGTCATACCGATCACACCATGCGTCAGATTGAGGTATGGTTGATTCATACACATAAAAATGACTCATATATCATTTTCCTAATGTATTAAAACAGTCAGAATGTTTTTGATTATTTTTCATAATGACGGTTGTTATTGTTTACTTAAATTAATGTCAGTTTTAAATAAAAAGAAACATTTAGATGTATACCGGTCACATCATGTATTATATTTAGGTGGGGTTGATTCCTACACATCACAAGTCAATCATGGATCATTTTTATAAATTATCCAAACAATAAAAAGTTGTTTTCCCATATTTCAGTATTCCACTTGTGTTTTTTACTAAGATTAATGTCAATTTTAAATAAAAGGAGACACATTGAGTAATACTAGTCCCACCATGCGTCGGATTGAGGTGCAGTTGATTACAACACGTCACAAGTGACTTATAGATCATTTTCATAATATATCAAAACAATTGTAATCTGTTTTATAAGTGTTTAGTATGTCAGTTTTATTTTTTATTAAAAAAATCATTTCAAACTGGAAACATACATTTTGAGTCATATTGATCACATCATGCATCAGTTTTACATGATACTGCTTCATACAAGTCACAAATAACATATAATTGTTTCTATAAATTATACATATAATCCTAGTTAGTTTTCATGTTTTTCAATGAGTGATGTGTTTTGAGCTAAAATGTCAATTTTAAACTGATAACGGTCACTCTTTTTATATCAGTCACACCATTCGTCGGATTGAGGGGTGGTTGATTCCTATAAGTCAAAAATGACTAATGGATCATTATACTAAAGTATAAAAATAATACAAATGTGTTTTATTGGTTTTCAATATGTCACTCGTTCTTTTTGCTAAATTTGATTTTAATTTATTATAAAAATACACACTTAATGTCATGACAGTCACACTATGTGTCGGATTTAGGTGTCGTTGATTCCTACACCTGAAAATGAATTATGGATAATTTTTCTAATATTTAAAAACAATCATAATGTGTTTTCTCATTTTTTATTATGGCACTTGTTCTTTTTACTAAAAATACTAACAATTTTAAATAAAAATAGACACTTTGAGTCATACGGGTCATATATTCATGCTATTTATTTACATTCATCTATCATGTATGATTCCCATTAGTTTCTAAACAAATCTATATCATCTCAAGAATAATATTCATTTTGAAAATCATGGTAGTACTGAAAAAATATAAATACAAAAAGTAGTAATAAGTATTTTAAATGAAATAGTAATTATCATAAGAATACATCTTCAGGGATGCTGGTTTTTTCATGGAATACAATCACATTCATAAATTTACAAACATCATAACCATAGTATTTATCATATCTTTTTTCAAGCACTACAGAAACATTGTAAAAAATAAATAATTTTTTTATATATGTTTTAATAGTGAAATCTTATTATATATACCCTGATTTTTATCTATTCGTAGTACATGTGATGTTTCTTGTCCTTTTCCCTTGGCCTCATTCCATGATGTAGATGATATTCACGCACGACCTTATCATTATAGAATCCTCATTAAAAGATAATATAAATTATATAACTAGATGTTTAGTTCTAAAATTTTGGATGTAGTGTATTAAAAATTGAAAAACACTATTATTTGTGGTGAGTATATTGGATATCAATATATTGAACCCTAGAAATAAATATTTGGAGTATCCAAATTAAAAAAATGGGCATCCAATGCTGTCTAAAAACACAAAAAGGAATAAGTAATAAAAGAAATAAAAATATATTTGATATGATTAAATTGTACACATTTACCCTTGCATCATTAGTATTAAGAACAGTCTATCATCTGTAATTTTGTAGTTAAAATATTTGAGCAGGCCTGCCACTATTTCACCCACTTTTATAGATTCTATATCTATTTTTTCTCTAGAGGTGACGTGAGGACTAACGAGTCTAAATTTTTGTTCATGGTGAAATACCTTCAATTGTTTTTTTTATATATCTTTGAAAAAAATATGATATTTATTTAGTCATAATTATCATATTACATCAGATTTTAGAAAAAAAATCATGAAAACATACGTCATGTATACATTTACAACTGAGCCGCCTAACCAATCATATACTAGGGTTTCTCTTACATCCTCAACACTAATGATATCTGAATCTTACCCGTTATACCTATTTTCATCAAAAATAATTGTGTGAAACCCACCATTATTCAAATTGATATTCACATGAGTCTGCAATGATAATAAATGTGGATATAGAACGAGTGGGTTTAAGGTGCTTTCGGTAGATCATTTTGATTGGTTGGTTGATCCTTGAAATATTTTTGAGCTATTATTTCTTTTCACCCCATTCAATGTGTTCATCTTTAATAACATTCATTTTTTCAGACCTTTTTTCATTAAATGTTAAAGGTTTATCTTCAAAATATTTGGTAAATGAATACCTCCTTATCAAAATATTTTTTACAAGCTATGATGGTCATGTGATGAATGTCAAAGAGATTGCTCAACCTTAGGAATATCTTCATCATAAATTGGAAGATGTAGCTTGGCATTCAGATCATAGGCAATTTTAATCATCACATTGACATGACCTGTTGGAAGTGGTTTGTTGTGTAGCAAGACATTCTGAATATTGAACATTGTATCCCTTAATACAAGGCTATGGGTGGGTGTTGATATATATAAATCACAATAATTTTTACCATATACAATATCAGTATAGGAATGGTATCAGTGTCTATATAATTCAAAATTCAAAAAAAACAACGATTAGAACATTTATTACCTCAGTTAAGACAAGTTTTTTAGAGGAGTGTCTCACCTCAAAGCTAATGGGTGTTGGCGCAGGATTTTCACATGTTGGTTGTTCATGAGTTGTTTCTTCTCTTCCCCCCATCTATCATATTTTCCATGAACATTCTCTGTCATTGCATATGTTCTTCAAGGATAGATATTATTTCTCTCATCATTTTTATTTCATCACATTGAACCTCCTCTTGTTTTTTTTCTAAAACAATGTTTGGGGTGTCACCCCAAACCCCTCATCTTTGATGCAGCCATACATTTCTGGATGCTTCAAGGCCACCTAGGGTGTGTTTGTATCTAGTTATGGTGTTTCTGATTCCTGTGACTATGTCAGATATAAAATATAGAAAAATAAGTAATCATTGTTATGTAATATATATTTATTATAGAAAAAATATTCATTATGTCATACTTACACATGTTTCCCACACTTTTTTTGCGTTTTCACCTATTAGTATCCCATCATTATTTACATGAGCCTCCTTCCATAGCACATGGTATGGTATGGAAGTTACATTAGATTTCGATTCATCAATCCACATATAAACAATTTAATATAGTTATCGTGTTGTTTTATGTCATATAAAATTATTATAGTAGATTGAAAATACGTTCCATTTTTTTCAGGTGAAGCATAGCCCATTGTTGCTTTACGTTAGGGGTACGCTGGTTTTCTGGATCATTCCTTATTTTCAGCACTCATTTTTTGTTTCATAAATAAAAAATATATCAATCAATGTGTTGAATACACGTATCATCAAACAACGTATTTCCAAACACAATGTACCTGATAAGACTGCTCCTCATGGAGAAATTTAAACGCATCACACACTCATTGTGTTATCATGTGTGCATAAATAGGAGGTAGGTGTGGGTTTATTTTCCCTTCAGCATCTTTAGGAAAACTTTTTGTTATAATTGTGCCAATGAATCTGTGAATCCTTCTAGAAACCCTTAATAAATAGTCCTTGTGTGAGTCATCTACTATAAATGCACCCTATAAGGTATGATAAAGAGTAAGTAAATGTTTCATTATTTTATTTTTTAGTAAATTAAAGAAATTATATATCATAATGTTACCAGAATATCTCCCCACATCAGTGCCTTAAGCCCGGTGAACACATGGTGCCATGACTATACATCAATCGGCACACATTATCAAGTGACGATTCCAATGTAACTACTGAACATGGCCTTGTTGGGGTAAATATGTAGGCCTCTCTTATTCCATCTGACCTTATATTTGATGCCTTTCACATTTTCCTTAAGGATTTTGGTCAACACCTTCAAACTATGATGCTTCTGTTATTTATGCACCACCAGTGTTTTAGTGCCTACCATTTCATCAGTTTTAACATCCTCAATATGTTCTTTCAGAGTTCTAGAATAGGTATGTACAGTTGGTGGTTCTACCTCTGCATTGGGATAAGTAGCAGTAATAGGTTGAGAAACTTTTTGGTCCTCTACACTGCGAGTAGTAGTAGGTTGAGAGACTTTTTATGCCTTGGTATGAGCAGAATAATCATTATCATAAGTAATTATCTATAGAAGTTGTTCAACAATTAATTTATATTTCATAAGATATGTATAGAATAGATAATAATTAAGGTAACACGATATATATTATAAAAAATATAACGTGATTATTGAACTCTCTTTTCTTAAGGATGACGGGATTTGACCCCTCTATTGATTATCCAAATACCTTCATTGTGGTCTCCTATGACATAAAAAATGACTTCTAAATTGGGACCATTTCGAAATTATTGAGATGTACCAATGGAAGAGTCATCCTCCATTGATTTTTAATTTGACCCTTAATTGGTTTCGGTGGATAATATAACAAATGACCAGTTTCAATTTGAAAGATCTGGAACATAAAATACTTTTACTTCATGTGATTCCATTATAAATGGTTTTTTGTACCCTTCCATACTAAAATCAACTTTTAGGAATCCCAAATCATCTATTTCAATAGAAATCCTATTATAAACCCACTTGCATTAAAAAATTTCACTTGTATGTTCGCATAATCCAACTCTCATACTTTTTTGATGATTCCAAAGTATGTCATATTCACATAAAATGGATTTCTATTCTTAGCACTAAAAACATGCATAACTTCAGCCACAAGTGTAACACTATTATTCTTCATGGTACTGTCTTCTTCATATTCATTAGTATATAATTTATAACCATTAATTATATAAGAATTATAAGATAATACATAAACACTTGTTCCTCTAGATAGCAGTCAAAGTAATTCTGAAATTGAGTCAAGGTTTTCATCTAAATCATTAAATATATGGTCTTGAAAGCATCCAATAAACTATCGATTATGTGTATTTGATATCTATTTTTCATCCCTTGATGGATTAAAGTGCCTAATAATGTCTTTTTGGGTTTCTACATATTGATCAACCTACAAACTGTTATGAAAAATGTAAAGGTGGGATTGCTAATGATCTGTAATACTGAATGTGGCAACCACTTTTCCAGAAATTTCTTCACCTGCAAGTTACCCAGTGTGATGAGATTTCAGTAGACCAATGCTTTCCACACCGGACAGGTATTCGGTATTGAATTCAACAGTTTCCTTAACAATATATCACTCTGTAATACAACCCTCTACCCGAATTCGATTTTCAATACGAGATTTCAAAATATTCATATATCGTTCAATGGGTACATCCATCTATAATGTATAGGACCACATAGTCAAATCACTGTCACTAAGTGAACCATCAAATAAACCATCATATCAAATAATTTCGATTGGAAGAACATTTATAATTCACATAATATGATGGAAATTTAACTTTGCATACTTGAAAATTTCAATAGGTCTATAAATTTGTTACATATAGATTTGAAGAAGAAATAGAGGTTTGTTAACATATAATGGATATTCATGAAAAAAAATGAAACATAAAGCTATAGGAATTATATCTTCCATCAAAATGTGGAAGTCATCTAATCTCATACAATTTTACTTTAAATCATTCATTGACATGATGTTCTTGATATTTGATGAATACCCCTCTGGAACCTTTACATCATTAAAGAAGTTTTAAAATGGATATCTCTCCTGCCTGGAAAGATTGTGAGTAGTGAGAGGAAGAAAAATTCATTTTTCACCCTTCACTAGTGCCAAATCTTCTCATATTCCCATGTCAACCATATCCAACCTAGCCTTGATTCCATCCTTTTTTTTATGAGTGCAATTAGTATTGTGCTGATGACACTGTCACATGCATTTTTTTCTACATGAATATCATCAATAAAGTGTCTTATGTACTTAAAATTCTAGTATAGTAATTCAAAAAAACTAATCTCTTCTTCCAACTAGTTTTTGTAAGGTTTTTCAAAAACATTCTTCCAAAAGCACTCTCCATATCATTTACTTTCTCAAATATTTCATCACAAGTTAGTGGGGACAATATTGTATGTTCTTTTTAACTTCTATCGAATGATTTCTTCCATGATAGGTACTTATGTCATCATGGTAGAAATCTGTGATTTTATAAAAACACGACTTTTGATGAATGCTTCAACCTAATTGACTGTGCACCTTATTTGTAGATGAGACACCCATAACATCCTTTAATGATATATCATATCAAATTACAATAATCAAGAAAGTCATTTATCATCCCATACAACATGGATCTCAACGTGAAATCCCTATTTCTATAATCATCATACAACGTAACATCTGAATCCCTCAATAATTTTAAATCCTTGATTAATGGATCCAAATAAACATCAATATCATTACCTGGTTGTTTTGGTCCTGATATAATCATAGATAGAATGATGTGTTTTCATTTCATGAATAACCTTGATGGTAAGTTATAATTTACCAACATAACCATCAATTTACTATGAGTGCTTCTTTGAAAACCAAAAGGATTTAATTCATCTATAGATAATGCAAGAAGAAGGTTTCTCAGCTTGTTTCCAATATCATGATACCCATGATCAATTATCTTCTATTGAGAATGGTCTAATGGGTGACGTAGTTTCCAATATTTATTTATTTTTTGTATGCCACATTAGTTGTCGTGTTGTCTCTTCACTGCCATATAGGCACCTAATCCTTAGAATGACTGGAAAGTACCATATAACTTTCATAGAATTGGATTCATATTTATTATATAAATAATCACCACACTTTGGGAATTCTCATAAGTGATTTGTGTTACTTGATAAACATTATACAGTCATTCAGGTTGGTGTGTATTCATTCAAAGGTAATACCTATCGAACATATCATTCATTTGGCATTGTATGTTCAGCTCGAGAGCTCAGTATCTTATGGGATCATGTTATTCAAGATAGCAAGTAATTCAGTAAAACTTGAATCACTCCATATATTTCCTACTTTCAAATTATATAGCTTCAATATGGCTGAAAATGTTGTATCTTTGGTACAACCACCATAAAAAGGTGTCTTTTTACAACACTTTAACTGCTCAAACAATTTTTGGCAATCACAAAGTTTATCTTCAACTTTCCTTGTCATTTATTTAAAACTATCTTCATTATCATTCACATCTGTAATCACATCCTCAATATGGTCTTCTTCATTTTCCCCACTTGTAATCATATCATATGATCCATAAAATGCACCATTATTCCAACCACTAGGTAAATTATCTTTTTCCCCATGTTTATTCCAGCATTTATAACTTTGATCTATTATGTGACAGATAAAGGGTTCTTCCAACTCCTATGGACTATGTATAATTGAATAACTACAACATAAACAACGAAAAATGATTTGAGAAGGATCATATGCATGATCTTTTTTAAACAAGATGAACTATTTCACTCCATATTCATACTCAATTGTAAAATAATTGACATCCATCCGGTCTTTGTTCATAGCCATCCTATTTGATTTGGTGATGTTAATTTTTATCAAAATATATAGAAAAAACTTTGATATAAAAATTTAAAATGGCTAAAAATAGTTACAGAATTTATGACTCCTTTTAAAACTATTTATAAAATAATAGTGGAAATACCAATAAAAAACCAACCATTTACACAAATAACTTGTTAAAACAACACGCCCTTTTTGAATTAACCAATAATTTTCAAAAACTCTTTATGAAAACCCCAAATAATTTTTTATAAATAATTTAAGGCATCTTCGTGACCCCATAATATTAATTGTTTAAAATTATCGACAACCCCCACTATTTTAAAAAATATCATCTATAACTTCACACGCCCCTTGTTCAAATGTAACCACCATTTCACAAACTTTCAAAACATTAAAATTCCTTTATGAAATTCAATCAGGTGAGTTGAGAAACACTTTGCATGCAGCCTAAGTCCATGAAAAGTGTTTAATTCATTTTAAAGTTATTTAAAACCAAAAAAAAAAAGATATGTTGAACACATTTTTTAAACACTTATTTTAGTGTATTTCAATAACAACGCATAGAAACCACCATTATTTCCAAATCTAGGAAAGTATTTGGGAAGTTTCTTTTATGTGTTCTCAACTATCTGGACCCATAAGCAACCACATAATCATCATGGATTGAAACTGTTCAAATATTGACTCCTAATACATTGCAATATAATCCATACTCATTACCCATCTCATTTAAGGTTAATATTAGTGTTTTCATCAATCTCCCATTAAGATATTTGAAGGATCACCCATGAAAATCTAAATAATCATATTGATTTACAAAACATATGGTGGTCTCATATAATTCCATGTATATTTCAGTGGTATTATCAAATATGGAAATTTGAAGTTAGTAGTTCATCCCTATCTCATATCATTAAAATCTCATCTTAGAATCCTCCACCATCTCACATCGAGTCTTATCTACTACCATGCCTTATCCAAACCATTAATGTAGGGAGTTTAACTAGCCAATGGAAACTTAAGCATCGTTACAAAGGGTAGTGTTTAATAACCCACTCTAGAATAATCACCTAATTACAAAAAAAATTATAACTCTTTCTTACTAAATTATCCTAAAAGTAAAGTTAAAATAGAATCAAAACCCAAATAACTTCAACATCAATACTAGTGACCCTAGGTAACTCACCACATCCGATACAAGCATGGGCCAATCTGATCATCATGAAAAAAAACAAAATAGGGAACTAAAAAAGGAGATATAAGAGCATCACACACTCTCATCCACCAGTTCATATGTTGAGTGTGAGCTAAACATTCGTTGTATGATTTCATAAATAATTATGTTTGAATACCTTCATAATATAGTTCATAAATTTCTAGATTTAACATAAGGTATAAAATATATTTTCACATGAATTACAAAAAAAGTGTAAAAATAATAAACATACATATTTTCCAACAACCATCCTTTTTATAATATATGCACAAGGATTACTAAAAAATTGAAATAAAAATATCCAAAAATAGAAAGAGGTCCTTTAAAACCATATAAGTCATGTCAAATCATAGTTTATCCATGTTTTAGAATATTTTCTAGAAAACACTTTTTCATAAATATCTACAATGAAAATCCATTTTCTTAAAAATCATTTAAAAAACCCAATATTTTTCCTTTTTAAAGAAAACTTTTTATCCATTTACTTCAACCTTTTTGAAATTATGAAAATACATAATCAAAGTGAAACAATGATCATATATAGGCACTAAGGAAACAATAAAACATTATTAAAAAACAACTAAATGTTGGTTACATATAAAAAACTAGGGGAATAAAATCTAGCCAAGAAAATAAATAATCTATAGTGTCCTATGGATGATGTAACCATCAAGTGAAACCTCCCAAGTCTCATATATTTGGATCCTGAACTAGAGATGAGTATCCTAGGTCTATAGTATTTAACTTTTCATATCCAATTAGTCCAATAGAACTCACTATGCTCTGTCATGATCAGGGGATCGAAAGAAACCCTTTTCCCTTCCAGTACAATCTATGGACACTAAAACATCTCAGAAACTCACTCAATTTAACTGAGTCCTTACACTAGGAAGTGCACTCCACACTAGGGATTTCACTTATCTGGATCCATACTAGTCTCTTAAGACACACCTGATGTTTCAATAGTGGAAGTGAGAAACCAATGAAAAATAAAATAGTATCACATAAATATAATGTAATCAAATTAAAATTTAACCTCACCACACCTCCTATACCCTCACAAGAAACAACCACTTTCACATCCTTTTATAAGATTCCAAATAAGAATAAGAATATAAATAGTCCCCTATGGGGTCATGAGCCACAACAGGAAAAATAAATTCATGGATATAAATTGAGGGTCTCTCATATTTATAAGATAACATCATTTAAATTACAAACTAGGATTTGGAAAATGTGCTCAAGAAGCCAATCAATTTTCACCCCATTTGAGAACAACATTTCAATTTTCATCCAAAAACTATTTATCAAAATTCCCTAGAAATCCCATTTGAAAACCCAACCATTTTATATGCATAAATTTTAAAAATAATAACTCCTTTAATTTTTGAAGGAAATATGTGCTACGAACTCTTTTATTACACTTCAATATCCTTTGGAAAATATCTTTATCCACTATGAGAGTTAAGGCTCTCAAAACCATTTAAATAGGTTGAAGGTAAATTCAATTCATTTTTCAAAACACGACATTAAAATATTTCATATTCACTTTAAAGAAAAAAATTATCACCAAACTTTAGAAATATTTAAATTTAATTAAAAAATCGACTTGATCCTTTTACAAAACACATGGCATGTGATATAAGTCTAGGCCATCACTATAAACCATTTTCGAGCAAATTGAAACCCAAATAATTCATAACATAGGATTATGATTTCATAAGAAATCATTAAAAGACATCCAAGAGATTTATAACATGTATTGTAGGGGATTTCTAAAGAAACACCTACCTCACTCAAGAAAAAGTGAAGCTAAAACTTGCGTACATTAATGGAGAACACATAAATGTATCATGGGACATACTGCTCAAATCTAACGACATAAATCCTAATAAATAAAAATCAATTACCCTATGATCTAGTGGAATTACACTTAAAATTCATAATCGAGTCACACAAAATCAATGAAAAAATATAAAGAGGAACACTAACTAACATACAATTCAATTAGTTCGAAAACAAGGACCGCCAATGGCCATGATTTTCAGCAGGGCATTTAGCCTTTACAATTCTTAGTATACCATCAATATAAAATTATAATTTAAGCGAACAAGATGAAATAGATGATAAATAGGAGAGAATCACTGACATAGGATAGGTGTGTAGCGAAAGAGAGACACATGATGATGGTATGGCGCATGATAAAGGTGTTGCGCATGACGGAGGAGAGGCACAAGATGGCTGGATTGCACATGGAGAAGGAGATTGTTAGGGTAGAGGAGATGCACGGTGGTGTGGCATGTGGTAGAGGTAAAAACACATGGTATAGGTGTGGTTCCTGATCGAGGATAGACAGAGGGAGAGGGGGAGGAGGAGGAGTCATGGCGCACGGGCCAGCTTCTGCGAGAGCTTGAGGAGTGTGAGAATGAAGGAGACTGTTAGGGTTTTTTATAATACTCAGTGAACTTTTTATCAGCACTTGTTAAAAACCACTAATAAAGGTAGGTTTATCTACACTATAATAAAAAGCACTGATAAAATTCACCTTTACCAGCATTTTTTTCACTCACAAAGATGATCCTTTATTCGCGATAAACAAGCACTGATAAAAAGGAGTCTTTATCATCACTAAATTTATAGCACAGATAATGACACCTTTTATGAGTGCTTGTTTAGTGCTAATAAAGGCCCATATTTCTCAGCGCTAAAAAATAAATGATAAAAATATTATGTTAATAATTTATTTTTTATTAATATATATTTATAAAATTATATATATGATAAATTTTTATTTATTTATTTATAATTAAAACTATCGTTAAATAAATATCTACATATATTTATACAAATATAATTTTAATAATTATAAAGTTATAAGAAATATACTTATTGTATTTATAATGTTAGAGTATATATATATTAAATATATTAATTATATATTTTTATAAGATTATAGAAATATACAACTATATTTCTTCTAATTTTATAATTATTTATATGAATATATATTTATTTATTTTATGAATATATATATATATATATATATATATATATTACATGAATATATTTATTTATAATTATAATTATAAATTAATATTTATTTATTTATTTATTTAAATAATTATAAAATTATAAAAAAATAATTTTTATAATTTTTATTATTTTATAAATATATATATTTATTATATTTATTATAATTGTATAATAATTTAAATATATCTATATTTATTTATAACTATAAATATTTTTATTTTTATTTATTTATCAATATTTCTATATATATATATTTAATTATATATAACATTATATATGAAAATAATATTTATATTTTTTATAAATTATTAATTATTTAAATAAATATATATTTATTAATATTTATAAATAATTAATATATATATATATATTTAAATAATTATAAAATTATAAAAAAATATTTATAATTGTATAAATATATATAAATATATTTATTAAATTTTTCTAATATTTCAAATAAATCTACATTAATTTAAAATTATATTTAAAACTATTTGAATTAATTTATAAATTTTATTATATAAATATATATATAATTAATATATTTATTATAATATTTTAATTATTTAAATATATAGATATTAATTTAAGAATTATAATTATGAAAATTTGTATTTAGTTAATTATATTATAAAATTTTAAGTTGTAAAATAAATATATTTATTATAATTTTATAATTATTTACATTAATATTGTTATTTATAGTTATAATTAAAAGTATAAATAAATATATTTATAAATATTTCTATATAATTATATGTATATATATAATTATAATATATATATTTATTGTAATTTTATAATTATTTAAATATATTAATTGATATAATTATAATTAGATATAAATATATTTAAAAAATATATATATAATTAAAATTTAATAATTATAAATATAATAGGTATATTTATTATTTAAATATATTTAATGTAATTTTATAAGTGTTTTTGAGAATATATTAGTATATATGTGTAACATGAATTAATCATATACCTAGTAAATATACCTAATAAAAAATGAGCCATCAATGGATAACGTGAATTATAAGAAAGGGTGTAATGTATAAGTGAACATTACGATATGAAACAAATGCACACATGACCATTATATTTATTCAAAAATTCATTCGAACATATATATTTAATAATTAATATAAATATCTATATATTTAAAAAGGTATTTATATAATTTAATTATAAATAAAATAAGTATATTAAATATAACAAATATAATAAATAAAAGAGTCTAATAAATCTAATAATCTAATAAATAAATCTAATAAATCTAATAAGTCTAAAAAATAAAATAAATCAAATAAATCAAACAAATCTAATGAATATATTTATTATTTTATGAAATTTTTTATAATCTTAAAATTATATATATATATATATAATTATAATATTAGAAATAATTTTTTTAAAACATTATATCTATATATATATATATATTTGAATTATTAAAAAAATATAAATTATAAACATTCAATTTTTAGTCAATGTATCCAAATGAACATTATTTTTTAATATAAATTAATAAACACTTTTATCAGTGCTAAATATAGCACTGATAAATGAATCCTTTATCAACGCTAGAAAACACGGTTAAAGATGTACCTTTTATCAACACTTTTCTTAGCACTGATAAAGGATACATATATCAGTTCTTTTCTATAGCACTGAAAAAGGATACCCCTTTATCAGTACTTTCTTATTCACACTAACAGAACAAGGAACTTTTGTTGCCCTGTTTAGTGGATGTGTGCATAGCGGTCATCATCTTTGTGATCTTTATAATTTAATTGTGTTTAAGGTTGAATCTAATTCTAGTGTATTGGTTAGGTTCCTTTCTATCAAAAATTCAAATCCATGGGACCTTTCTTATCTAATCATGTCATTTATAATGATTTTGAATTAAGGAATCAGGGTTAGGATCACATTACTTGAAGGTAACTTTATTGCAGATGCCTTGGCCAGTCAAGCAACATTGAGTGCATCTATTATTACTTACCATTGTACTATCTCTATTCCCTAAGACTGTAACAATATTATTTGTGCAGACAACCTTGGAATACACTACATTATGCCCCTATAATCCATCTTTGTTTCTTCGATATTTAATGCTAATAAAAACTGATGTTTGAATGAACTATTTTCACTATTCATTTAAAAAAAATATTAAAAGTCTCAAAAAATTCTTCCTAAGATAATTTTGATATTATTAATTCAATAATGTAATGCATTTTTTCAATTTTAAATTTTAAAATTTTAAAATTAATCTTTTAAATAAATCATTTTATGAAAAGTGTTTAATAAAACTATTTCATTTTTTATTTTAAAAATTAAAAATATATACTTATAAAAAA
This sequence comes from Viscum album, assembly GCA_963277665.1. Classification (NCBI taxonomy): domain Eukaryota; kingdom Viridiplantae; phylum Streptophyta; class Magnoliopsida; order Santalales; family Viscaceae; genus Viscum; species Viscum album. The sequence goes on along the minus strand of OY728148.1, from coordinate 876,383,159 downwards.
CTATTTTATGAATACAAAAAAATATGAGAATTATTTATTCTATTATTTCCCAGGTTGTTAAAATGATTACACATAATATATTTTTATTAATAATAACATCATAATTTTGAACAAAATTATTATTTTTTTCACAAATAATATAAATAAAATCATTAGATAAATCACATTTACTAATAAATTAGAGGTATATATAATTCCAAGACTACCCTTCAAATCATAAAATTCCTATAATCATGCATGTTGGTTGGAAAAATAACATATTACCATCTTAGTCATGAAATAAACCAATGGAGTGGAATGGATTTTAAAGAGGATTTGTTAAGTATACATTCATGACTAACCATTAGGGTTTTTAAATGAATAAGTGGGATCATATTTTTTCATAATATATCATTTTTCTTTGAATAAGAAATAACTCAAGAGGATTCAAAGGGATGTTTACAAAAAACTTTTTGGAAAATCATTATAACTTACATCGAAATTAGTTCTACAATGTTGAAATTTTTATATCCTTATAATTAAAATGAAAATAGGATTGAAAAGTTATTATATACATATCCATACCAAAATTATATGAAATAGGAGATTATCCAAACAAATGAGTTGGGTTTAAGAATCCCCTTACAATAGATACAAATTATTTCGCTAATTTTCTGCCTCCTGTTTAAAAAACATAGTTTTATTAAAAAATGAGACCAAAATTAAATTCCTTACATTTTTTGAAATAATTTATAAATTATAATCATTTGATTTTATTCATTAATTCCCTTTGTTAAAGATGATTGTTTTATATCATGTTTTTCATAAAATTTATATCTTACATCAATTTAATGATCTTGCTTTTTTTATATTTTTAAATTATTAAAATTAACTACAAAATCTTATAAATACATATATTTTTATATTTATATAGTATAAATAATTTATTATAACCCCTGACAATTGTTGTGATAATTAGAGAGTTAGTAACATCCCCATTGGTAGTTAACTAACTATCCATGATACATTAACAAAAGAGGATAAAAAGAATAGTATAAAATATAAATATGTTACAAATATAATAATTAATTTAAGTTAAAATGTTTAATATTATTTTAACATAATATTTGATTAATTATATATGGTTTTAGTTAGAAATTAATGCAGAAAACAAGGATGATAAGAGGATACAAATATAAAAATTTTATAAAAACTTACCCTCTTCTTAGTGTTTCATCCTTTCTATGTCTCCAAAATATTTGAATTATTTGGATTGAGTAAATCTAGAACCTCCATAAAGATTATAAAGAGATTATTAGAGGGACATTGTGTTGAGTTTTTCTTTGGTAAGTGAGAAATAATTAGTTTTCCAAGGGTGGGGTTAGAGGTTATTTAAACCTTCCATTATGGGTTTATTTAAGTCACAATATTGAATAATTTTTTATATTATATGGAAAATTTTAAATAATATTTTTTTGGTATTAAGAAATATATTTAAATAAAATATAATGATTTGAGGACTTTAAAATATTGTATAATTCACACTTATTAGTTTAATTAAATGCAATGTATAAAACTAAAAAAATTGTTTATTTAAATGGACACGTTAGACGTTTTCACTTTTGAAATTAATTTTTAGTTTTGGAAAAAAAATTTATAGTTTTTAAATGACCCATTTATCACATTAAATTGATTTTGGGTCTTGACGAACAATTTTAAATTTATAAATTCTTTATCACATCATTATTATGTCATAAAACATGTTGTATTTGAAAAACAATATATTTATTATTCATGTAAAAAATGATGTTTCTCAAAAAATTATCAAAAATTCACCCTTGGGAAATTTCACAATTCTAATTCTAAAAATGTTGTTAATTTTATTAAAATAATATTATTAAATAGATAATTTTCAGATTTAATATAAAAATTATGTTTTTAATAAATATATAAAAATATAATTTAATTAAAAAAATGATATTAATTTCTTTCAGCTTTTAATCTTATTATATATTTTAGGGAACTAAAATATTTATATTTTATTAAATTAATCCTGATAAATATTATATATATAAAATTATATAATTTTTAGGTCAAATTACAATTCCAAAAGCTATATTACTATTCCTAAATATTAAGATACTTTTCTTAACGGTCACGTTACTATTCAAATATTCACACTACTATTTCAAAGTTCATACTACCTCATATGAATACCTATATATTACTTAATAAATCATTCACTACAATCCCTCTTAAGGTTCAATATTTTCCTTTTCTAAAATATTGATTAGTTTACTAAGGTTTTACTTCTTTTCCATAGTGTTGTTTGTGGGTGTGGTTATTATAACAGTCTAGGATGATCCAAATTTGTGCATTGTAGTTTTTTTATTTTGTATATTTTACCCCATTATATCATTTGAAAATTTCATGGGTTTAATTGTTGGGTAATATAATTATATACATTAATGAAATAAAGTGTTTCTTTTTCTATGTGTTGTATGTGTATAATAATATTCAATATTATATAACAAACATTTATTCAAGAAATAAATATCATTTATAAAGTCTATGTCATTATACATTTCCTTCCCAGATATCTCCCCTCTTCTACTCTTACATATTCTCCTCTCCCCTTCCCTTCTATGCACACTTTTCTTATCCCTCTTATATGTGCATTTTTCAATGTGTTAGTTTGTGGGTATTTTTTAAAAACATACTTTTTAAAAAAAATATTATTAATTTCATGTATTTATTTTTCCATTACATTTTAATAATTTTTTTTACATTTTGATATTATTAAATATTCAATTTATTATGCTTTTTAATTTTTTTAAAAAAATATATTAGTTTAATATAAACTAGTTTTTAGTTGAAATTTTTAAATTAATATTTTAGACAATTCGTATTATTATTGTCACATATTATTTTATTTTATTTAAATCATTATTAAATAAAATGATTAAATATTTTTATTAAATATTAATTATAAATTAAAAAACTATAAGATTAAAGTAAATAATAATTTATAATAAATTGTCGAAATTTCATTCATAATATATAATTAGACAGAAAATCTTATTTTAAATTTATAATTTTTTTATATATTTATAATGTTTTAAAAAACTATAATACAAATTATAAATAATAATAATTTATAAAAAATTTATAAAACAATTACATTAATAAAAAATTAATAAATAATAATAAATAATATTCAAAATTTCAAAAACCTAAATAAAAATAAATAAAACATAATTTAAAAATAATAAATTATAAACTATTTTTATTATAAATTAGTATATATTTTTAAAATATATTAAAATTTTGAAATTTTATAAATATTATTAAAAAATAAGAAATTTAATATTGTTACTTTTATTAAAATAATAAAATTATACTTATTTAAAAAAATTTGGAAATTTTTTGAATAAAATATATATAAAATTATTATGAAATTACTTAAAAGTTCATAGAATATATTATAAAATGTAGTAAAATTACAAAAAATATATATAATTATAATAAAATATATTTAAAAATATATTTAATTGTTTATTTAATTAAATTTAATAATTTTATAACATTTTATCATTTAATATAGTAAACTAATTTCTGTTATCTTTTTATAAAACCATTGACCCTTAAATGGGCTCTAGTTTTTATTACGAGATAATTCTTGGGTAAATCACAGTTGAAATCCTCATGGTTCTTGTATAAATTATATCCACATTAGTGGTTTCAAAAAAACTATATCATTGGTATTGTCTAATTGGTAATTTGTTTCAAAAGAGAATAACAATTATGTGTGTGTGTGTGTGTGAAATGATATCTAAGGTGATTTGAAACTTTTTGATAATGTTGGGGTCCATCTATAGTATTTTTATATTCCAAAACATAGAATGATTATTTGGATCATTATTGGAACTATATTAGTTTTTTTTATTTTTTTTTTAAAATATACCAAGGAGGCCTTATATCCTATGTTTAAAATAAAAAAAAATTGGTTGTTTAAAGAAATAAGATATTAAAATAGATTTTTGAATATCATAAAAAATTTTAGATGAAATAATTTCATTGGTTAAATAATTACTAATTAAAGAAAATACACCACCTATAAATTTATATAAAAGAAATAACTTTTTCCACAATTTGGGTCTTAGTTATAAGTGTTGGATTTGGTGTTCTAGAACCATCTATTTTTAATTTAGATTGTAATTACATTCAATGAAGTGATAATAAATAATATATACCATTATATATCATCTATTGTTATACATGAAATTAATGTAATAATGTCTTCGAGTATCCACCATATTGAATCGGCCATTGAAATCCCTTGCTATAATAAAAAACATAAAATTCTATGATGATATTCTTAAATATGTTTCTATGGTCAGATAAAATTCAATAATGGGACATATAGGATGCATAATGTTTGGTGTAAGTACTCATAAGCAGAAGAGAACTATTGTACTGATGTTTACACCTATAAATATCCAATATGAATGATTATGAGAATAGATCTACTGGTAAGAAATCCACATGTTTATGTGTTAATAAATATTAATTTATATAAACATGAATAATAATACTCATACATTCCTATTATATTTAATAAATTTCATGAATCTTTATATTTGATGTATTATCATAAACCTTGATGAGATATAATCATGGTGAAGTTGTGTATATTTATTGTATCAAAAATGACATGTTATTCATGAATATTTCATGGAAGGATATGTCCCTTTCCTATTTATGGAATATGATATATCGTCTTTTTTATTTAAATTGAACCATCACATTAACATCGATGATCACAATGTGTTGATGAGTTCATATTATACAATTAAAGAAATATGTATCAAGAACATAGGTTGATGACATGGTTGTGAAACATTCTTTATGAGATTTCATGATAATTGGATTATATTTCACAATAATCAAATATATGAAGTTGCTTTCATCACGACCTGTATTCATCCTTTGTGGTTTCCATGACTATTTTATAGATTGTAATCCTAGACTTTAGGTAATACTGCCGAATGCACCTGAGGAAGAGGCCTATAGATCAACACCCAAACTGTTTTCGTTGATCTTAGATAAATATTATTTATTTAACAATTGGAAAAAATATTATTATTCAAACCAAGAAGTAATATTTATTCAAGATTCATTAATAGATAAAAAATATTAAATAAATATCCATTAATTTGGTAATTTCATAGTTGCATGAAAATATAATATTTATTCTTATATTATAGCTTGTAAGGTAATATATAATTATTTATTAATTACTAAATGATTTATTTAATTATATGAATATTAAATAAATATTTATTCACTTGAATATGAATCTAATATTAATTTATTTTTTCAATGGTTAATATTTATTTATATATTTATTCAACAAAAAATAAATTTCATGGAGGATGAGCACACCCAATTTGGTCCACATATAATTATTTATTCACAAGATTGTAAAATAACTATTTATTATTACGTATGGTAGCACAAACCATGAAATAAAATTGTATTCTTATTGCATGTCTTTAGGATCCATTTTACTATAATATTTTATTTAGGCCATTTTTTAATATTTTAAATATTAAACTATATCTCTTAGTCTATAAATATATTTCTATAACAATTTGAAAAGGGTTAATAGTTGTGCATAACATTCCACTCAAATGGTTCCTCCTAATATATTCTTCTCAAGATCAAGAAGAATAAGAGATATTCCTTCAAGACTGAAGAAATTCAATGTGATCAAAGAGAAAAACACAATATAATCTATCAGTTATACTAACACATGATGATTTATCAGCATTGTTTGGATATCAAAGAATCATGTGTGAATCACCTTTATATGGGTGGTACTTTGGGTCCTCATGATGCATTATTGATACATTGACTGAGTTCAGATGATCAACACCATCAATGAAGAATGATATCAGGACTGAGCTATTATTTCTTCTTATGGATAAAATTAATTATAAATTAACATGAAAAGATCCACTCTCTTGGTTCTAGTGAAATTATTTGCCAATATTTTTTCAAAAAAAATTCATTGGCCATATCATTCATGTCATGTATATTGCGGATGAACTATTGAATATAATAAAAGTTTATTTTTTTATAGGCCTAATAAGATCTTTTGATGTGTCTGAAACCATCAAGTGTTATTCAAGTGGTTACATTCAATTTATATTTGGTTATTAATTATTGTTCATTAATATATTTAAATATTAGTTTTCAATTCAATTTATTCATTATTTTAATTATATTATTAAAATATTTTATCCCTCTATTCATTTCTCACTCATATAACCCAGTTCTAGTTAATAAATAATGAAGAATATTCAAATAATACACCAGGAGACAAGGGTCCTAACCAAACAATAAAATATTACATGACATGTAGCCTAAGGTTACATGTTGTGTACACAAGTCTAATGTGATAAATCTTGAATTAATTCAGACAATCTTACATTAATAACATGTGACATGAATTAAATTCACACCACATATCGACTGGGCAAGGATAGCACATGGTTGGTCAAACTACATTCCCTATAACTTACTAACACATTGTGTAACTCAGGTATTTTCACAAGAAAATAAGGGGTACAGTCTGTATCATGAATTTATAACATGACATAAGGAGTTAAAATTATACAACACCAATGACACATAGAGTGTCGCATGAAAACAAGAATTATACCCCACACATGTACACACAAAAATGGATGCCCAATCCATAGGAGTTTGGCACATACAAATTCCATGTAAGATACATTGTGTTTGGCTGAATTTATACATTTTATACCAAACCAATTTACACAGTAAATAAAAAATTAATAATTTACCTTATAAACTTTATCATTATGTGTTTGGTGATTCATTTATTGACATCTACATTCCATATGATATGTTTTGTATGATATTAAATTATTAACTATTTTTTAGATAAAATTATAAAATACATACCTTGTATATTCGTAATACACTAACTACTCCATGCACATTAAAATTTTCACACACTATATTAATTAAGATATGTTCCATGATGTATTTGTTGACACACACATTCCATATATTAACAAGAAAAAAAATGTGTATGTTATATACCACACGAGTAAATATTATATGATCTCAATAAATGATTAGAAGTTTGAACATATACTCACTGAGTTATATTCAAGTACAAGAATTATATTTGTTTTATTAAATTTTAATAAATTTAATTTATTTAAAATCACATTAGATGGGTATAAACATTAACATATGTTTAATTAATTTGTTAATAAGAAAATTAATTATATCAATTTGCTCATATTTTAACCTAATAACATAACTAATCAAACTGAATGATAGAAAGTTATTTTAAATTAATATTCATTAAAAAAGTGGAATATCATGATCTTATAATGATATGTATATGTTTGTGGTTTATTTTAATTTAATACTTGCCTGTTATTTTTTCAATTTATTTTATTAAATTTTATTAATGGCCAACATGTCATCCCTCTCTCTTTATTATGTATAGGCCTGCCTGCCCAGTATTTATTTTATGTTAACCAATCATTCTAGTTCAGTTCACATATGTCTTAAGTAAATGAATTGTAAGGATAAAACTCCCAAACATATAAATTTTGTTCAATATAGAGCTAAGGAAAAACTAATCTAAAGAGATATATAAGAAAAAGGTTGACTTCTTTAACTCAAGCCCATACTGGCTCAAGGATCCTTTTTCCCTTCAGGTAATGGATTATTTATTTTTCTTTCAATAAACAAAGATCTAGTTAAAAATCATGATCATGAAATATTTAATTTAAATTATTTATATCTGATGCATGATTAATTTTATGGATATTGGACCATAATTACATAAATAAATGGATTACTATAAAAAGATATAATTAAAATAGAAGGATTATTCTTAAAGATATTATCAGAAAATGGTTAATTATGTATGTAAAATTTACCTAATATATACAAAACATATAAAAGGAAAATTAAGAAAATTTACATTAAATAAAAAATACCTCAAGTTATTGTTAAGTCATTTTGACTTCAATTATCTTAGTTAATATGGAACCATAGTTAAGTGTCAGTTCAAGCGTTTGTCAAAGGCATATTTAATTATTGATAAATATAAACAATGATGGTGGGTCAAATTCCCCAAAATTATATTGGATTTAATGTTCTTTGTTTTTTAAATAATTTTTTTTAAGGAAAGTGTTGAGGAAATCTTATTTAGGATTTTCAGACTAGGGATTCCATTAAATAGAATATGGATATACAATCCTGCATTTTTTTACACTGCTTACCTAAAAACCATCTTATAATTTTGATCACTATTATATATATTATAAAAAGATAAATATGGATCCTTTTAACTGGAATTTCATGAGTTATTGGACATTCCATGTTCAATAGATAGGTATATATGGAATTAATAAAATATCAGGTTACTTAATAAAAATAAAATTATATTGTCTGATAAAACTTATAATCATGTAATATAACAATAATCAGATTTTATATTATTTTTTAATTAGGATAAGTTATTTAACCACATTATCTTTGTTATTAACCCTAGATAAAGACCATCTCCTAACTGGTAGTAACATTCAGTAATGGTTTATATATTTATTTGTTCTATTGTGGCAAGGGAAAAAGTCATATGTGCTAGAATCTTCAATCCATGATCCTCATGCTAAGTAGGCGAGTGATGAAAAGTTTTCTATCTACAAAAATACCAGACTGATGCATTGTATTTTTAGTGTTTAATTATTTCATCCATTTATAGAGACTCATAAATTCTCATGAGATCATGGATTCTTATAGAATGCAACATCTTCTCGGTGATCTTTATTAGAGAGATTCGGATAGGAATGATATGAGATCTCCAAAGCTCTATTCATGATAAAACATATAGAAGGTGTGCTAGTTGCTCCTCACCTAGTCAAACTCATTGTATACATTGAGTGGATATGTTTTTTGGGGTTTAAAATACCTGATTAATTATGCACTAGTCTCATTATTTCATCACTTAATCAAATATTGCCCTTTTTATTGTTAATTTCAATATAAACAACACATATAAGTATTTCCCATATCTTCTCACACTTATTAACAAAGTTTACAAGGATATGATTTTTAAAAATCATTTTATCCTTGTGGTGGATAAGAGAAAAGTCTAGGATAAGATATCTAAGACTAACTCCAAGACAAAAGCTTCTTCATAACACCCTTACTAGAATAATATTATCAAGGGGAAGGAAAGGGAATATGATGTTATCTATTCCTCAGGTGGTTGGAAGTTCAAATTTTATAAAAAATAAACATAGGAAATTAATAATAAATAATATTTAGGTTTTTTATTATTGAGTAAAATAAATTAATTTCTAAATATAGGGTGTTATATATAACATGTGGCCCTCACATGTTTATACAAATATAGGGACCAAGTAAACTCTAGAAGGGGGATCTATGAGGATCCAATGTTTCCATACATACTGATGTGGATATTGGAGAATACCACAACACGTTGGCAACTAGAATGTTCTTGGTTTTGAAATATTTTTATTAAGTGTCTTCAGTTACAAAAAACATTATTTCTATGTCCATACATGATAAAAATGGATTTATTTTCAAATCCAGGAAAGTGTGTTTTTTCATTTATAAAGAAACCATCTGATATGGTAAGGTTTATTTAAATAGAAGTATTTATCTGTTGGATTACATGGTCCTTTTAATGGTGATTGATAATGAAAATATTTCACATAGATAATACCACACTCAACTATGGAATCCCCAGCTAGGTTATATAAATGAAAATAATTTCACCAGATTACACCAATACAGATATTTGGATTCATTCAAACTAAAACAACTTATTGTATGTCATGTATGTTTAAAATAAATAATGAAAAAATCCCCATTTATTGGACAATTTGAAAGAGATATATATATTATTGAGTTTGGTTCATATAAATGTGTGTGGACAATTTATAGTTGAAGACCGGGGTAGGAACTTATTATTCATATGTTTTAATATGGACTTTAGTAAACATGGACAGGTCTACTCAATGAGGAATTAGTCAAATTACTTTGAGATATTAAAAAAATGTAAGAGTAAATTTGAGAACCATCTTCAAAATAAGATTATGAAATTCCACTTTTATCATGAAATAGAATATCTTAATCAAGAATCATTGATTATTTATTAGATTTTTGAATTTTATCTCAACTAACACCCCCTTATACCCCACAGTGAAATGATGTAATAAAATGGAGTTATTGTACCCTATTAGACATGGAAAGATCAATGATGATTCATCTAAGTCTTCCATTATCCTTTTAGGGATACAAATTACAAACAATGACACACATACTAAACCAAGTGATGACTAAGGAAATAAATAATGTTCATATGATATTTGGTATATAAAGAAACCCCCATTGTAAAATTTATGAGTGTATGTTTATAAAAAACTTGTTTAGGCTATTTTTTGAAAAAAAAACTTTGACACCTGAGTCACTAAGTGTATCATTATAGGTTAAAAAAATTAACTATAGGATATTACCTATATTATCTTAAGAGGACTAGAGGATATTACCATAAGTATATATTTATAGGTTATCCTAATAAATTTATTATTAATAGAAACTTCATATTTCTTGAAAGGTATCACATCTCTAAAGGTGATAGTGGGAGAGAGATATACTTTGATGAAGTCTAGAATCAATATACATAATAGTTGGAACATGAACAAAATCCACAAAGCCTCATGTTAGTGGAAATTATGGCGGCACATGTACTGTATAGGACTATGAGAGAGGTTAAAGAACTAGAATGATATATTTTTCTAGTCACTTTTGATGTTGAATCATTATTAGTTGATAATAATGATCATTTAACCTATTATTATGTTTTAAGTACCACATAAGCTATTAAATGGAAAGAATATATGAATTATGAAATGGATTCTCTGTACATAAATGATTTGTGTATTTTGTTTTGTCCTCTAGTGAATTTAGGAACCATTAGTATTAAATGGGTATTCAAGAATACATTGGACATAGATGCTCATGTATGCACATATATGGTTAGACAGGATGAAAATAGTTGAAATAGTGTCAAGTATTTGACTATATTCAAACATTTTATTTAGTTTATATAATTAAAATCATAAAAATATTACTATCCATTAAGGAATTAAATGATTCTAAGATTTGGAAAATTCATTTGAAATTTTATTTCCTTAATGGGAACCTTTAGAAGATTTCTATACGACAAAATCAAATGGGTTTAAGACTCCAAAGGATGATAAAATGGTATAAAAGTTGAAAAGACCTATTTAATAATTAAAGAAATTATTTTAGTGATGAAACATTCAGTTTGATGAAGCCAAAACAGAATTTGGTTTCATACATTATAAAATTGATCACTCTGTCTATAATTTTTTAGTGGGAGTGTGTTAATTTTTCTAATAGGTTATATCAATTAAATACAACTTCTTGGAAATGATATAATACTTTTATAGTATTGTATAGCTTGTCTAGGCACTTAATTCTCCGTCAAGGTCTTAGGTGAAGTATTATATATTTCTAGGATAAATATCCATTACAATGGATCCAAAGGCTACTTGGGTTATGACAAAGTATGCAATTTAAAAACACACTGAATAGATTTAGTGTGAAATAATCCCCTAGGGGTTTTTTTTCTTGTGTCACATAAAATTCATATTTTAATGAAAATGTATCTCTAAACACATTAGGAGATATGGAGGATGATAAGGACTCCATAGACACCATGGATTGGTTCATTCATTTATATTATTCTATGTACTATATTTGAGGTCGCATATGCCTTACGCATGATAGGAAGATGTCTTGATAGAATAGGTGATATCCATTAGATGATAGTCAACACTATACTTAAGTATATGAGGAATACTAAGGATATTTTCCCAGTTTATGGAGGATATGATGAGCTAGTTATCAATGGGTATATTGATGCATGTTTCCAAATAGATCAAGATGATTAAAAATCATAATTGGGATACTTCGTCACTCTAAATCAAAGTATTGTGAGATGGAATATGTTAAAGAAAGTTATTTGACAAATTCTATAGTGGATTATGAGTATATTAAGTCCTTTAAAAAATTTAAACAAGTGTTTTGGATATGTAAATTCATCCATGATATTGATTTTGTACCTAAAAGAAAAGACCATATCATAATATATTGTGATAATTCTAAAGTGTTTTCTCTTTCAAAGGATCCAATGTCACATCAGTGGGTAAAGCACATGCTCTAGAAATATCATTTCTTAAAGAAATTTTCTCTAATAGGTGAAACCTTAATTACCAAAGTTACCATGAAATACATCATGGTGGACCCATTAACTAAAGCCTTAACTTAGTAAACTACAGGAAAACGGGATATTTGCAACGGGCGATTTGTGACGGGGTCCCGTCACAAAATGTCTTTCGTGATGGGGCTCCATCGCAAATCTCCCATTTCTAAAAACGGCGTCTCAAATAGGTGTTTTTGCGGCGGTCCCATCGCAAAAAGAGTATTTGTGACAGTATTTATCACCCGTCGCAAATGGGTTTTCGTTTATATATATAAAATGTATTTGTGATGAGTCATCGCAGATATATTAGTTGTGACGGGTCAGAAACCCGTCGTAAAAGAGAAATTTAAAAAATATTTACGACGAAGGTATTTACGACGGACCGTCGCATAAATGTTTTTAGGACGGGCATTCTTCTCGTCACAAATGTTACTGTAAAAAAATATTTATGATGGGAAATCCCATCGCAAATATTCCCGTCGCAAATACTAAAAAAAATAAAAATAAAATAAAATAATTAATACAAATCATATAATATTATATAAAAATAATAATAATAATAATAAAAATATATATAAAATATAATTATGAAATGTTAATATAAAATAATAATAATATGAATATAAATAATATAATATAATATAATAATACTAATATTAATAATATAAAAAATTAACATAATATTATTATTATTAAATTATGTATATAATAATAATATTAATATTAATAATATAAAGAAATTATATTATTATAATATTAATAATAAAAAATATATATATAATATAATTATTAAATATTAATATCAAAAAATAATAATAATATGAATATAAATAATATAATATTATATATTATGAAATATCAATATCAAAAAATAATAATAATAGTACTAATATTAATAATATAAAAAAATAATATAATATTTTTATTATTAAAATAAACATACATATTTATGAAAAATAATATTAATATTATTAATATTAATAAAATTATAAAATTATAAACTTCTCAATATTGACAATAAATAAAAAATATTAAAAGTAATATTACCAAAATAAGCAACCATTAAAAATAATACTAATAAGTAATAAAATATTAAAAAAATAAAAACAAATTAAATCATCCAATATTCGTACCAATATGAAAGAGGAATTGTAAATAGTTAAAATGACAATAAACTACGAACTCAAATGTTTATTACATCTAAAAAATCACTGGGGGTGGATAATCTGGAGGACCTGGAGGAGGTGGTGGAGGAAACTCCATCCCTAAACAATGAGTCAGACGACGCATATACTCCATATACTCCTGATGTTGCTTCTCATATCGACGTCTCTCCTCATCCTGCTGCTGACGCATCTGCTCCTGCCATCGACGCATCTCATCTTCATGTTACTGACGCATCTGCTCCTGCCCCTGACGCAAATCCTCTATAAGCTGACTCTGAGCATGCAGCTGCTCCTGATACTGTGAGGCAGAAGATGATTTCTCTCCACGAGCTCCTCTCGAGCTAGACATCGACATCGCAGTAGTACAATAATAAGCTGCAGGAGTCAAATGAGAGTTGATACACTCAGCCCTTTTCGAAGCCATACTAGGTCGCCTTCATCCATGTCATCTCATCAAAATTGTGGGCACTAGTCTGATCACCCATTTCGTCTTGACTCACAGCCTGTGTCTGAGAGGTCGCAGCCTCATATGACTCCTTAAGTTTCAATTAGAAATTAAAATAATGAAAAATATTATATGCATTTAATTTTCAAACTGGAAAGAAAATAATACTGACCACAATCTGACGCTGGCGGTCACCTCTAATCTCTCCAGTAGCTGGATCAGTGTACATCCTCCGATAAACATCGTACATCATAATATCAGGCTGCTCGGCTTCCTATATGAATATAAAATAAACTATTTATATTTAAAGTTGTATAAAATATTAAAAAAAGTACTTACCAGATGCTCTCTATGAACACTGAATGTATGACTACCGGCTCGATGCGTCACCTCTTGTCTCCCCCAATTCTGTCGACCCAATGCAGATCTCCTCTGAAACGCACCACCCTACCAGTGTGTACATAATCCATCCCAAACATGAGATGAAATGTACTCTGGTCGGTGGGATATACAGGACTCATCAAATTATGTCACTCTGGCTTTCTTTACAGCCGTCTTTCTCAAATTATGTAAAAACTAATGGAAACGGTCACGCATAGACACCACACATGCCGCGTGGATAGTGGTACGCATTCTCTCATCGATGGGATACCATAAACCCTAATATAAAGTTATTAATGAATTAAATTTCAAAATAAATAATATTTAATTATGTACCAGCCAATGATCGAACATGGCGGCCTGCACATCAGTGGGAATCTGATCTCATGTGAGCCAGGGCTGAGAAAAATAATTGTGCAAGATAGCGCTCCCCTGTCCAATAGTTATATGTGTAAAATTGTGGAAAAAGAACAAATAATCAAAAAATTAGAATATAAATAAATTATAATGAAAGATAACTAAAATACACAGGTTACCATACCACTATGTGTGAGCATCGAATCCAAGAGGTGGACATCGCTCTGGGAAAGGATCTAGAATAATCATTCTGGAAAAACCATGCCCCCTCAGAGTGCTCCCTGTAGTGCCAATATCTTGAGGGTCAGATGACTCAAGAACCTCATCATCCATAGGTAGATCAGCCTCCAGCAACTGAAGAAATTATTCCGAGTCCATCTGAAACATGAAATAATTTTTATTAGCAAACAGTTGAAAATAACTATTATGTATAGATATATATTTGTTATGATTCTAACCAGCATTTTACTGTGTCAATGTTCATCTTCATCATCATCTTCATAGTTTTCAATGTCAATGTCTTCATCTTCCTCATCAACATCATCAATTTACATATTAGTTTCACTTTCATCATCTCTTGTCATTTCAAATTCAGTTGTAACATCATTGACAACATCGTCACCATCGACCCTTAACTGTGGGGTGTCATCCTCGATATTCATGTCTCTTTGTGAAAAAGATGTGTTTTGAGGAGTGTCCTAAAAAATTTCATTTCCTTTCACTTCAGTGGAACCACATTTAGTTTGAGTAAACTGATTTTCTCGAGATTTAACTTTTATTATACTCCACCAATCATCCAACTCTTTTGCAGTAGCACAGTATTTTGCATAATAAATTTGATGTGCCTGATGAGCCAATAAAAATGGTTCATTTACTGCAAGAATAATTTTATGTTTAATATCAACAATTCCATGAGTCGGATGAATATGCAAGCCTCTATCAGTATCCAGCCATCGACATTTAAACATTGTTACATAATTCTATCCCAAATAACACAGTTCAATAATTTCTTCAAGCATGCTGTAAAAGTCAACTTCAATATCTCTATGATTTGATCCATTCAAAAAAAACCACTATTCATTGTTTTCGTTGATTCCCCATATGCACGTGTATGAAAGTGATAACCATTCACTACATATGCATTATAAGATTTAACCCTTTTGGATGGTGGGTTGCTCAATATACGCAATCGACTATCAATCTTATCAGCATGTACAGATACCTGAAAAATTGTAAAACATTCATCACCATTACAAGTAATAAATTGATTTTATATGTAAAACCAAAAAATAATGTATGTTACCAGTTTTTGAAACCAGTAGGAAAATTTTTTTTCCCGACGTTCTTCTAAACCAGCTGCTGTAATTTGTGGAAATTGTTTCTTGATATGATCATCATATAACCTACAAATACAATGTGATTAATTTACTGTAACAGAATATATAGAATAAGGGATAGGAGCACTCACTGTACAATTGGTGATATTTCTTCACAGTTGAGTAGAACATATGTATGAGCTCTATGATGTTCATCATCTGAAAGCTATCTATCATGAACTCCACCAAAGCCATGTCCGGGCTGATTGACAACTGATAATTGATTGTTCATATCATCATCAACATTCCCCTCATTCCAACCCATGCAGTTAAATTTTGAGGGATATTCAGATTCAAAATAATGAGATCAGAATAAAGCAATTTCATCTTACAAATAAGCTTCATCAATTGAGCCTTCAACTGATGCTTTGTTACAGACTTTTTTCTTCAATTTCTACATGCATCTCTCAAATGGGTACATCCATCGAAACTGAACCGGACCTCAAAATTTTGCTTCATGTGGAAAATGTAATATCAAATGTTCCATTGAGTCAAAGAAAGTTGGTGGAATGATTTTTTCTAGTTTGCATATAATCACAACAACAGCTTCTTCCAGTTTTCTTAGTGTATCGTAGTCTGTTGTCGCTGCACACGTCTCAGAAAAAATATGATATATCTGTTATCGAATCCCAAATCATAGAATTCAACAAACCTCTTAATCCAATAGGCATAAATATTTCCATTATAACATGATAGTCATGGCTTTTTAATCCGGTAATATGACCATTTTTAACACATCTGCCCAAGTTAGAAGCATAGCCATCTGGAAGTCTCAAATATGCAATCCACTGACAAAATAATAAGTGACTCTCTTTGGTTAGTGTATAAGCTACTTTTAGCTTCATTAATCTATGTGATCTGACATTTTCAAATAATTCAAGTTCTGGTCTCCTTCAAATTTGTACAAGATCTAATTTTGCCTTTACATTATCTTTGGTTTTACCCGGTGTATCCAAAACTGTATGAAATAAATTATCAAAATAGTTATTCTCAATATGAATGACATCCAACATTTGTCAGACCAACAAATCAGACCAATATGGAAGATTCCAAAAAATGCTCTGTTTTTTCCAATTGTGTTCTTTCCCAAAACCATGAATTTTCTGTTGGTTTATTTTTGGTCCAAAAGTGATGAAAGGTAATGAAAATAAAACTGATTGTAACTTTGTACCTGAGATCATTTTTGGAGGTCCATCTCTTTAATTATGCCTTTACTAAAATGAGATTTATTCCTCCGAAAAGGATGATCGATTGGAAGAAATCTGCGATGACAGTCAAAATAGCAAGTTTTATTTCCATTCACGAGCATAAATGCTTTGTTGTCCCCCATATAGTAAGGACATGATTTTGGACCATGTGTAATCCAGCCAGATAACATGACATATGCCGGGAAGTCACTAATTGACCACATCAAAGTAGCTTTCATTACAAAATTCTGTTTCGCAGCAGCATCATATGTACTGACACCATAACTCCACAATAAATTTAACTCATCAATCAATGGTTTCAAATAAAAATCAATATTCTTTTTCAGATGTCCTGGGATTAATAATGTCAAAAATATATAAGTCTCTTTCATCAACATCCATGGAGGAAAATTGTACAGAGTTATAAAGACAGGCCAATAGGAATACTGACTACCAAAAGATCAAAATGGACAAAAACCGTCAGTAGAAAGACCCAATCACACATTTCTGGATTCTAAAGAAAAAGATGGATGCACTTGATCAAAATGTTTCCATGAATCACCATTAGATGGATGAATCAAGCTTTTACCATTTGAAATATTGGTTTCGTGTCATGACATCATTGTGCCTGTGTTCTGAGACATAAATAAACGCTGCAACCTGGGTGTAAGGGGAAAATATCTCAACTGTTTTACAGGAATCAATCCAGACTTCCCTGATTGAGCTTCTTTATACCTCGATTGTCCACATGTGGGACAACTATCCAACGAATCATTTTCACCAGAATATAAGATGCAATCATTTGAACATGAATGGATCTTCTGATAACTAAGGCCCAGATTACGAACTAGTCTCTTGTTCTCATAATAATTAGCAGGCAGCACATTTCCTTCAGGTAACAGTGCTTTAACCAAAGAAAATATCTAATCAAAACAGTTATTTGACATTCCATTATCTGATTTAATAGCCATAAATTTTGCAACTGCTTCTAATTTTCTTATCTTACAACCAGGATATAATGCATCCTTAGTAGACCTGAACAACTCAGCAAATTTAGATAGTTCCAACTCGGGAGGTAAATCAACATCATCTTCGATTTTAGTTTGTTGAATAGATGACCCTGCAACATCATGTACTAAATTATGAAACCGTGATGGATCTGGAATCAAATTATTAGTATCTTCTCTGGAACTGTGTTCAACGTGTTGATACCAAAAAACATAATCTGATTGAAAACCATAATGCAAGAGATGTTTCCCAACGATGTCAAATGTCTCAAACGTTCTCAGAGCACATTTTTTACAATGATACTTAATTGTCCCTTCTGAAAAAAATTCCGTGTTTGATGATGCAAATGATAAGAAAGCTTCAACACCATCAACATATACAGAATTTAAACTAGAACCGTTTGGATTTCTGCGCTGATTTATCCAAGAATGATCATCTAATAATGATTGATGTCGATTTCCTTGTTCCATATTCATATATATGTTTTTACAAAATTTAAAACCATTACTGCTGTTAAATAATTTGTTACAAGAAAAAAATATCCTAAAAAGAGAAGATACATAATTACAGTTATTTCTTAGTAATTACCAATAATTATAAGCGACATAGTTAGTTTGTAATTATCCCCACTAATTATTATTAATTTAGCAATACTTATCAATACTTGGAAAAATGAAATATGCTTGAATAATGAAATAAAATTTTGTAATCATCGTTGTGGATATTATATTACTAATTATTCTTATTTGTTTCCAGCGGATTGGAGGCAGCTCTTTTTCCTGACGACTCATCTTCTTGCAAGGAGATGAGTCGTCACGGAAAAGATCCTCTTTTGTCTGATGGCTCATCTCTTTTTAACTTTCTCCCGACTGAAATCAGTATGAAAAACTTGCTCTGACATACGTGAGAGAACATTTTTCATACTGATTTTAGTGGGAGAAAGTAGCAAAGATATGAGACTTTGAACAAAGGGTAGCCATCAATCCACTAGAAATTGTGCCAATTTATAACCATGTACTTAAATTTATTTGATTTTTGATTAATTATTACTAATTATTACTAATTATTACAAATTTCAATATTTCCAACAGATTTTTCTCTATTCTTAACATGTTCAAATCTTAAAGAGTCGTCAATTTTCTGGTCATGCCCAATATAAAGTTTGCGTCAACCATGTCCAATTTGAACTCTATAATTGTCCTTACATGGTTGATCACCTCGCAAGTAGTGATGCAATAGGACGACACAAGTAATGTCATTCTAGTCTTCAACAATAATTTCACATGACCCTTTACATAGATCATTCTTCCTTGAAAAATTAAGAGAACTTCAGTATCTTTCCCTTAATTTTTCAAGAAATAATGGTTTATATAAAAAGTCATGTGATATGATTTATATAGATGAGAAAGACATGACTTGGGTTGTCTTATTGCAATGCTACTTGTGAGGTGATCAACCAAGCAAGAATAATTATAGAGTTTACATTGGACACGGTTGATGCAAAATTTTTATTGGGCATGACCTGAAAATTGGCGACCTTTTAAGATTTGAACATATTAAGAATAAAGAAAAACTTGTTGAAAATATTGATAACTGTAATATTTTAAAAATTATTTATAATTTTAATAATATTAATATTTTTTTATAAATATTAAACATACAATAATGAAATAATTATATTATTAGTATTATTTAATTATTAATATTAGAGTAATATAATATTTTATATTATGTTACTATTTATGTTACTAATTATAATACTAATTATGTTACTAATTAGTAACAAAGGTGATTGACCGCTCATCTACCTCGATTTTCTTTTCATTTGTGCATTGAGGATGACAGGAAACTTCTCCCTCCACATGTAGTATTTACTTTTACTGTCAAAATTATAAACCTCCTCACCTCTATGAGGGCGAGGAGGTTAATAATTTTGACAGTAAAATAAAATACTACATGTGGAGGCAGAAATTTCCTGTCAAGCCTCAACACACTAATAAAAAGAAAATTGAGGTAGATAAGCGGTCAATCACGCTTGCTATTTTTTTCTAATTATTTTAAATTTTTCTTAATTATGCTAATTATTTTTAATTTTATCCTAATTATTTTTAAATTTTTCCTAATTATTTTTAATTGTTTCCTAATTATTTTTAATTGTTTCTTAATTATCCTAATTGTTTCCTAATTATCCTAATTGTTTCCTAATTATCCTAATTATTTCCTAATTGTTTCCTAATTGTTTCATAATTATCCTAATTATTTCCTAATTATCCTAATTGTTTCCTAATTATCCTAATTTTTTCCTAATTATCCTAATTATTTAATAATTATCCTGATTATCTTAATTGTTTCCTAATTATTTTTAATTGCTTCCTAATTATCCTAATTATTTCCTAATTATTTTTAATTTTTTCCTAATTATCCTAATTGTTTCCTAATTATCCTAATTTTTTTTAATTGTTTCCTAATTATCCTAATTGTTTTTCATTGTTCCCTAATTATCCTAATTGTTTTTATTTTTTTCCTAATTATTTTATTTGTTTCCTAATTATTTTATTTTTTTCCTAATTATTTTATTTGTTTCCTAATTATTTTATTTGTTTCCTATTTATTTTATTTGTTTCCTAATTATTTTATTTCTAATTGTTTCTTAATTATTTAATTTCTAATTATTTCCTAATTATTTAATTTCTAATTGTTTTTTAATTATTTTATTTCTAATTATTTCCTAATTAATTATTTATTAATTATTTAATAATTATATAACTATTACTAATTAAATATAACTTTTTCTAATTATTTCTAATATAATATATGTATTTCTAATTATTACCAAAACATCCTCCAGGAGTGTCGAACCAAGAGTGCAGCAAGGCCTGTTGTCGTGTACCAGGTTACCCCGAGTCAAGCTCGAAACACCTTGTCAGAGTTTTCACTCCTAGGTACATATGTTCCAGAGCCGCCTCTACTTGTTCGTATCCAGACAAGGACTATTTAGTACAACCACTTAATATTATTATACTATATAGCTATATAAACACTCTATTAAAAAAATTAAAATTAACAATTCAAAATAAAATTAACAATTCAAAATAATTTAACAATTAAAAAAACTATAATTACCTTTGATATGCAGTTTTCACCTTCTAACTCCTTCTCTACTCTTCCCGTAAGAAAAAATATAAATTAAAAAAATTTCTACTTAAAACAAAAAATTAAAGAGAGAAAGGGAAGAAAAGGAAGAAAGATTTGAATGATTTGAAAAAAACGGATGGAGGTATATATAGGTTAGAATATTTGCGAAGGTCTTATTTGCGACGGGAACCCGTCACAAATACCTTTTCCCGCATTAATTATGGTTGGCGGTAAAAAGGGTTTTTGCGATGGAGCCCTCACAAATAGTTGCCTACCGGCATACCATTAGGGACATGCAGATATCCCCGTCGCAAATTTCTATTTACCGCCGCCGGTATTTGCGATGGGGCCCGTCGTAAATACCTTCACCCACATTAAATACGGGCGGCAGTTAAAATGGTTTTTGCAGCGGGTACGTCGCAAATACCTGTAGGCCGACATACCATTAGCGACGGGTGGATGTCCCTGTCGCAAAAGCCTATTTACAGCCACCGGTATTGGCGACAGGACCTATCACAAATAACACCTGCTGAATAGTGTTTTGCGACGGGTAATTTTCCCGTCGCAAATAGTATTTACCACCTCTGGGTACTTACGACGGGACAAAGGCCACCGTCGCAAATAGGCTCTCCCGCCTTTTGGCGCACAAACCGCGCCATACCTATTGCGACGGGTCCTATATTCCCGTCGCAAATAACTGACCATTTTTTATGGATATATATTCCTATCGCAAATATGATTTTCGTCGGATTTATTGCGACGAGATTTATTCCCGTCGCAAATAACCCATCGCAATAATCGGTTTTTCCCGTAGTGGTAAATTCATGATCAACATGTGATATTTAGTGTAGTAAAATTGTTTATCACTTGGCTCTAGTACAAGTGGGAGTCGATTGGAGTCGATGAGTGAGAACAAACTATTTTTACATTAGATTTATTATATATTCAATGAATTGAATACTTAAATCAGTATTATATATTGTTTATTATTCTACCTGAATTTAGTGTAATAATTTTCAATAATATCTATCACATTGAAAATGTCATAGAAGTTTTCCACCATGATGGGAACATTGAAATGCTTTGATGATATTCTTAAAAATTATTCTCTAGTTGGATAAAATTATATGATGGAACACATAGGATGTGAATTATTGGGTGTGAGTAATCATAAGTATATGAGACTTATTCTCAAGAAATTTTCACTTATTGATGTTTAAGATAGAGGATTATAATAAAAAATCCACTAGTAGAAATTCCACATATTTATGTGTAATTGGATATTCTTATTTGTGATTCTGGGTAATGATCCATAGAATTTAAGACTATTGTTAATGTATTTTAGGACTCAAAAACATTGATTTATTTCCATAAACCATTATTACATTTAATCACTTAAAATTTGGGTGTGTTGGATGTGCCAAAAATGACATATTATTAATGAATAACTCGAGGAATGATTTATCCCTTCTATCATTATGGAAGATGATATCTCAATAATTCAATTTAACGGAATCATTACATAAAATTAAATATCCATGGTGTATATAGTATTTTATTTTAGATAATTAAATAATGATAAATCAAACACATAGGTTGATGACACATTTGTTCAACCTACATGTTGATATATCATGAAAAATGATTATATTATACATTGAGTGTTTGTATGTGGATGTTATCATTGAGACATATATTCATTACATGTTAATTACGTGACCCATTGATAGAGAGTAATCATAGACCTCATGGAATATTGATTAATGGCACTAAGGAAGAGACATATAGGGTCACACACAAAGTTATTTCATTGATCTTTGTTAAATATTATTTATTTAATAACTGAAATAAATATTATTCTCCTGGTTGAGAAGTAATATTTATTAATGATATTTTAGTTGATCAAAAATATAAAATAAATATTAATTCATAAGGTAATTGTTTCATTATATGACTATGTAATATTTATTTATTTCTTGTTATTTTTATAGTAACAAAAATCATTTATTCATTAATAAATAATTTATTCAATTATTTGAATATTAAATAAATATTTATTCTCCATATTTTGAATAAAATATTTGTTTATGTATTGTATAGATAATATTAAATTATATATTTATTTAATAATTAAATAAATGTCAAGGTGGATGACTGGAACATATTTTTCGTGATGATAAATAATTATTTAAATTTTTTTAAAATAAATATTTTTCATTACATGGGGTAACAAACCCATTAAATAAAAAAATATTTTAATTACCTGACATAGGGTTTTTATTCATTTTAATATATTATTATAGGGACTTTTTGTAATTAATTAAACATTAAACCCTAATACCATTTCTAGAAATAGAATACTTTCCCATTTTGTAAAAGGTTATACATTGTGCACACCATTCCAATGAAATTCTTCCTCCTCATCTATCCCTCTCCAAATAGAGATGAACAAGGTAGATTCTTTTATTCCTAAAGGAATCTGAAAAAATAAAGGGGAAAATGAGATATGATCAATCAACCATGATATTACTAGACGTTCAATCATGATTATTCTGAGATTAAAAAAGTATATTTGGATCTTTTCTAAAGGGGATTTACTTTGGGTCCTTACAACACAATATTGATATGTTGATTGGGTTTAGATGATCAACAACCTCAATGAATAATGGTTTTAAGTACAATGTAATATTACTTTTTGTGATCAAAATTATTTATAAATTAATGTGAAAAGATCCTCTCTCTTAGTTATGGTGAAATAATTTGACAATATTCTTCAAAAAATCATTTGTTGAGAAATTTCTATCATGTACATCATGGATGATTTGTTGAATCTGAAAAAATATGAGTAGGCCATAGGCCAAATAAGATCTTTAAATATGTCAGAAACCATCAACAATAATATCCATTCATGTTTAAATTATTTCATTTTATATTATAGTGATTACAAATTATTAGTTAATTATCCACCATATGTACAACCAAGGTACAAATAAGTAAAACAAGTAAACCCTAGAATTGTTCCTATTAAATAAGTAATGGATTTTTCTATTACACTAATATTTCAGCATCAATTTATGTCGTGAAACATAGTTCCATTGATGATATGGCATAGATCCAATATTTCTGTTAGTAAAATAATAAATCATCTACGTAATGGTGATTCATGATAACACTTTAATTAGGTGCATCCATATTTTTCTTTAGAACACAGTAACATATGGTTATGTATTTCTAGTGATGGTTTATATCCATTTTTTGTTTATGAAAATAAATAATCTTTTTGGCCTATTTTCATAACACTATAAAACATACCTCCTTGGATATTTATGAAGGAACCCTATATCAATTAGAAATTAGAAATTATATGATATCCAAATAATAATTTTAGTGTTTATTTTAAACCATTGATTGGTGACATAATTTTATTATATAGTGATGGTGTAACTACATATAATGAAATTTTAGAATAAAATTTTAAATTAAAAAATGAATTAATTATGACAATTAGTAACTTTCAAGTGTATGATATCTTATCAGGATGGAATACATATCATCTAAAATCCTATTCATATTATATGGATGAAAACAAATAATTTATGTTTGTTAATGGAATAAAACTCTTTTTTCAACTATCATCAAAGATTTCCTCATAAAGATCATCATATCTAAAGGAATATATATATATTTACAAAAAAATATAATTGAAAATGATTGACCATTAAAAGTGATGTCAGGTATTCAGGTAAAATATATCATCTCTTCATTACCACCAATTACCAATGGACCAATTATAAAACAATAAAAAATAGTTTTCTTTGGGATATATTGCAATTTGACATAAGTAATGTAGGTAATTCCATATTGGACGGATTTTTCGGTACATCACATGTCAAGTATCATTCATATTGTGAAGAAATATATTGATAAAATATTTTATACCATTCTGTACCCATATTCCAATCCTAAATATACTATAAAGGAATGATTACATCTTTCCCAAATTTTCAATCACTTT
The DNA here is from genome assembly GCA_963277665.1 of Viscum album. Taxonomy (NCBI): domain Eukaryota; kingdom Viridiplantae; phylum Streptophyta; class Magnoliopsida; order Santalales; family Viscaceae; genus Viscum; species Viscum album. The sequence continues at coordinate 876,357,737 of OY728148.1, read as the reverse complement.
AAACATGAGTTATTTGAAAAAAAAATTAAATAATTTATTGGATCCAAAATAATATTATTCAATTTCTAAAGAATATAATTTATTATTCCATCTTTGGATTGTAGATTTTATATAACAAGATAGATATGCTTCTAATATAACACCCCGAGTTTTTATTTAATATTTTTTTTAATAATTTAATTTATTAGACAGCTTTAATGACACGTAACACCGTATTTTAACGAATAATGATATAATATTAAAATTATTATTTAAACAAAATTATTATAACCTTGATGTTATACTTCATAGTATGAATGTTATACCCCAAATTTTAAAAATTCATTATAATTGTTTTATATAAAGAAAAAATATTGATAAAAAGTACTTAATTTATAGTAAAATATTTATATGTTCTGAAAATAATATTTTCCCAAAGAATGTTTTTAAAAATTTTGGTGAAAAAATTGTAAAATAATTATTTCCACTATAAAATTAATAATTGAAAAAATTGAAATCTTTTTTAAAATATGCATATCAAAATTATCTTTCAGTAAATTTATAATGAACCAACTATAAAAAATTACATAATCTTGAGTTAGGATAATAATTTTACTTTATCTCACATTGGAGATCATTTTAGGTGTACAGTTTTAGATAATTATGCCATAACTCATACAAAAAAATATTTATAAAATAAAAAGTGGACACTTCCAATATGTATCCATTTTTTCACAATATAAAACTTTTAAAAATTAAAACACTATCATTTTATTAAAAATATTCCTGATAATCAACATGAATTCTTCCAATCCCTTACTCATCCTTAGGACCTTTAAAAATCATTAAAAACATAGTATGAGCATATAAATATCTATATGGGGAAAAAAATAAAAAAACAAATATTCCATTTATAAACATTAAACATTTATAAATCCTCTAACATGAAGTTATAAATTTCAACTTGATAAGTAGTAAATACCTTCATTTTTATAATAAGCTCATTTAATAATTTTTTTTACTCAAAATATTACTATAAAATCCATAACAAACATAGAAAATACATAAAGGTAACTTGGAATATCATTATACTTTTTACTCTTACAAATTCAATAACCATATGTCCAACTTCCATTCATGTCACTCTTATAAATAGAATATCCATACGACTGACTTACATACCCAATTCATTGGAGGGATATCACGGACCCATCCATAATTGATTTATTATGAAACCAATAATCATTGGATTATTATGGAACCACCCATAAAAGTTTCATATACAATTTATATGATCATAATACATAAAAGGTTGCACTTTTCAATGTCTCACTAATAAAATTTCATTTCAAATCTTAGGATAAAATTCCCACATATTTTAATAATCAATCCATTTTGAATAAAAAAATATAGAAATGCAGAAAAATAAGGTATTAATTTTATAAAGCATGGAATTTTGAAAAGGAGTCTAAAAGTAAAATAATTCCCACAATTGTAGCAAACTCAATGTTGTTGTGTACATTAATAAAAGAACATTTATTTTGTATTTTGTCAAAAAAAAATTGTATAAAGAATATATAAATATACATTTTCATAAATTTTTTACTGAAATTAAAAAGAGATATAAAATTTAATTTATATCCCTTTTTATATCCATATAAAATAAATATTAAAAACAATATCAAGATTATCGACATGAGGAAAGGATTATATCTGTAAATATTCAAAGCATCCCATACCCCTTTAAACATATAAATCATAATCAAAATGAAAAATTAAATTCAATGTAACATTAAATTAAATTTTAATTGATAAAATAAGGATATATAATGTCAAATACGATTTATATACACCTTATAAAAGAATAAAGGCACATATAATCAAGAATTGCCCCAATGAAATGAGATTGAGACAAAATCCTTTACCTTAGGTCTGACTTGTCTCATGTATATTTTCCATCTTAAATAATAAACTTATATTAACTATATAATTACTCGATAATATTTTTAAATTTTTTTTTTTTTTTATTTTACTTATTGTAATGTTTTATACAACCACTTATATAATTAAGTTTATGTCGGGTATTTTGACCATATCAGGTTTATATGAAAAAATAAAAAATAATAATCATAACATAATTATCATATATATACATCATTTAAATGTTAAAAACCAATCAGGAATGATGGTTACAAAAAATCAACCAACACTACAATCATGGAGACGGTAGGTCATACATACGCATAAGTAACATTCTCATTTTCCAATGATCATTATATAAAGAAGGTAAGTTAAATTTTATCTTCAAATAAAGGTTATTATGTCATATATAGAATATTATTTAATCATATATACATATATATATATAATTCTGGTATTGTAAAATGAATCACATTGCTTCGAGGAGGTGGTAGTCCACACGTCCACAAACGATGTTATCCCAATTTCAATGTGTGGAAAAGTGTTAAAGAAACTGATGTGTTATATATTCAAAAAAGTAATTATGTCAATAATATCATATCTAAGTTATTTATTTAACATATATTTAATTAAACCCATCCTTAACATGTTCCATGTACTGTGTGAACGTATCACATCGCTTTGAGGAGAATATAGTCCATACTTCTACAAACGGCGTTATCATACATGAAAAAAATGAAATATATAAATGCATGTGTTATAAAAGAATTATTGAAGAATAAATAATTAATAAATATCATATATATATATATATATCATATATAATATTGTTTCCATCATAATTCCCAACCATGATATGTGGTAAATGAAAAACGAACAACATTGTTTCGTGAGTCGGTAGTTCTCCGTACATTATAACTGTAAGTTTATTTAATTATTAAATGGATGTTCGTGTGTAAGTGTACTTCGAACTATTATTATACCAAAAGTAAAATATATTGATTATACTGATGTTATTTTTTATGCATGTAATAATAATATTTTATGAAGTTTAGATTGAAAATAAAATAAATGATCTTGAGGAAGGGTGTTACCTCTTATTCGGGTAACACTTTTTGGTTTGCACCAAAGGGATTTCTTGGATTGACTTATTAAAAAGGTGTGGTTTCTAAGATAAGGGTACGGATGATTAAGATCTGCTTTATTATATCCTATTCAAAAAATTGTGTCTCCAGAGGTGTGAGGAAGTGGGAGGTACAGGTACTTTTTTATGGTGGAGGGGGAGTGACACTTGTACTTTTTTGAAATGTGAATTCCACCCCCATTTTCCCCCAGTAAAGTAGATACAATAATGGTAAAGATCATATAAAAGTAATTATAGGGTCAAAATATTGACATAAACATTCTTTTGGACAAGTTAATAGGTAATTTGGCCCCTTAAGTTTAAAGTTTTGTCCCATTTATGCTAATTTTTCTCTTAATCATTGTAATTAATTTTAATCACATTCAATAATAATTTTAGTCAAAAAAATGTTTACATTATTAGAGATTATAAATTATGATGATTCATAATATGGAATCAATTTTTTCATATTAAAATCAAATAATTGGTAGAAATTATTTTAAATTTAATCTTGCGGACGTGATGTGACAGTAGGTTTTTAAATTTAAAACCTTCAAACGTTTTCCATGTTTTTATATTCAATTTCAACGTGAAATTAATTAAAATGGCCAAAATTGAGTTAAATGATAAAAATATTATCTAATTAAACATTAAAACCATTTATAATTATAATTTTACCCTATAAATATATTAAATGAAAATGTACTTCTGAATTAAAATTTATTATTTTTCAATAATAAATAAAACATTAAAATTCACATAAAAATACCAAAAATTCACACTAACCTAATATTTATGTCTCAATTTCAAAAATTAATTTTACCTTGACATATTAGATCAATAAAAATCTAAACTATTGGATTTAAAATGGTTTCTCTATTAAAATGTGGTAAAACTACCTTATAAAAATATATAACTTTTTATGCTTAAAATTGGATTAATGCTTATTTTAAGACTATAAAATTTATTGGATTAAATAAAAAAAACAATATAAATGTGTAAAAATAATATATATATATATATATACCTGTTCATTATTAATGATATAATTTCTAGGTGATAACTACCACTTAAAATTATAATATTAACAATATATTATTTTTTGGTATAACTTAGTCTTATATGAAATACTAGATTTAAAAGAAACTCATTATTGTGTCTCTTGTATTATATAAAACATAGTTCAATGACCCAAAATATTATTAATGAAAATTTCTCTCGATCCATTTAAATTTATTATTATGTAAAATGGTTACATAAAACATATTCACTTCCTTAGTTTTATGTTTTTTTATTTTAAAATACCGTTAATAGTTTTTATCATTTCTAATATATCCATTTAATAGTGATCATGTGATTATTGTAAATATAGGGCTTTAATAAATCCAATTTTCTCAGAAAAAGAAAGTGATAGCCTCATTCCAAATAATTTCTCCACAATAAGCCCATTTTTGGAGCTCGAAAAGGAGGTATCATCACAGAGATTTGCTCTTGACCAAGCCCAAGACAAGCTTCAACATGTTAAACTTAAACAGAACCACCTACAGGGGAAGTGGATGTTGATAGAGATTACCACCCGAGGGATGTTATTTGAGACACCCCAAGAGTCTATCACCAACGCACACCTTACCCTTAGGTCTTATGCAAGTGTTGTAAGGGTTTACTTAACAAGACCATAGCAATGTGATTTTTTTCTTTATTTTTTATATAAAGAATATGCATTAATTTCATTATTGTTAATTATAAATGGTTTTTAAAGCAAAAAATGTATTTTTAGTTAATATCCAATTAAAAAAGTCTATTTTAATGAATTAATGGATTTTTGGAATTAAATAATATTTTAATAAAATATTATTATTACTAAATTACATTTTATTAAATATAAGTGATTGTATAATTTTTATGAATTCAATTTTAATTTTTATTAAGGATTGAATACTGTTTTTGTCAAAAGCAATGAATTTTAAATAAATGTCAGTTTTTTATTTTATATGTGAAAATTCACATATTTAGAAAATTATTTAGATAAAATGAATATTATTTTTGGAATTAGGATGTTGAAACTATCCAATAGTTCATTTTTCATAATTTTCTTAGACAGTCGATTTTTTCCGTAAAAATTAAAATCCATTTAAATATATAATGTGATTTATAACATCATAAAAGACACAATAGTGATGTGATAAAATAATATAAAATGGATGTTCAGCCAATATTTGTTTTACCTTTAAAATAATTTAATTTTATATTTTTTTTGATTAATTTTATGGTGTCGTAGTGGACCCTCCAAGACTTATAAAATATTTTATCTTTTAAAATCATTTCCTTGATAGTGTGACTCTCCTCCATATAATAAAGCCTAATATTTTAATAATTTTCACCAATTGACTTATAAAATAATTTTTTCAACTCCACTTTGGTAAAAACCATGGGCAAAAACAAAGGGATGGTTTGTGGTTTTTATTAGTTTAATGTGTAGTGTCCAAACCCTAAATAATAAAGAATTCTTTCTCTTTTCCTATATAATCCCACTCATGATCCCACTTCTATTCTATAAAAACCCTTGTATAAAGTCTCTAACCTGCCCTCATCTCTATAAATTCCTTCCAAGGCTCTCCAGGCTCTCAGGAATCCTCTCTCAAGCTTTTGGGATCACACATCCAAGTAAGGGATTTCTTATTTTCTCATTTCTATCCATGTTTCTTTTTGCCATTATATCCATTTATTTTCAATTATAAATATTGGGGTACGATTTTGAACCTACCCCATAATTACATAATTATGTTTTAATTATGATATATCTCTTTATCTCCCATAAATTCCTCCCATGTACACCCATTATCATGCCAAAATTCCATAAGGGATCCTCACTTTCCTCCCTTCCTTATTTATGTCCAAGTTTCCTTATTTTTTTTTTACTATTTATTTTTCAATTAAAAATGTTGGGGTATGATTTCAAACCTCCCCTATACTTCCCCTGTTATGTTTCAATGACTATATACCTCTTTATCTCTCATTAATGCCTCCCATGTACACCTATTACCATGTTGAAATTCCATAAGGGATTTCTCTCTCCTCATTTACAATCAAGCAATTATTTTTTTATGAATATAAATTCCATTAAATTTGTTGGTACATGTAACTATATGACCACCTTACTTTCCATTTCATGTACATATTATGAGACCTCCCTTTCTTTCTCATCAACCATTTTAATGAATTCTTATGTCACGCAGTTATGCTACCGAAATTGCACTATGATTTTCCAAGCCAAAGTCATTATGTAGTAAATTCCATGTCCATTTCTCTATAAAGGGTATTCAACTTTATGAACATTTACTTATTTATTATATATTTTCATTTATGAATTCCAGATTTCATTATCATGTAATAAATGATAATGTTTAATGAATCCATGTTATATGATCTATGTGGCACAGTTATGCATGAAATAAAATGATTAAGATGGGTGCACCCTAATAGCATTTAAATGCATTGGGTAAAGACTAGTATCATGATAAATCAAGTTAAATGATCTTTTACTCATTATAATTCAATTTAAATAAGGGTTTAATCATTATCCATGTGAAATGGTCATTGGATCATGTTAATACCATGTTAAATGTTGTTTCACATTTCCATGGTATGATAATCATGTTATATCACGCCTTTATGTTCATGTTTCTCTTATGATACATTTATATTCCTATTGACTAACATGTACTTAATTCTTTATATTATTCCTTTTTTACTCCCTTACTAGGAATTCTAGCTCACCTTTTTCTTATGCATATCCTCGGGTTATCCAATGCAATGCTAAGTACAAAGGAATGTGTGTGGTCTTGTAAAAGAAGGTTTCAATAAAGATGTGTATTTCGTGTTTTATGTTGTTATGTAATGTTCCTAATCCCCAAAGACACTAGAACAATCAATATTTTATGTTGTAATAAGTGAATATTTTATGTAATAATTTATGATTAAGTTTGAAAGAAAGATCAGGGGCTGTTATAGTTGGTATCGAAGGATGGGTTTAGTTATTTTTGGGATTAGGATTAGAAAACCCTAGTGAAAGCCTTAGGGATAATACCAAGAATAATAAAAAATACCTAAATATTGGTGAGTATTGAGTAAGTGGTTTATCATGAAAATAAATCCATCTATGGATATGAGCAGGTAGAGGCATCTATGGCACGTATGTATCTAGGGGTAAAACCCAAAAACACCTCTTTGAGCTAGACTCGAACGGGAAATGGCACACAACAACGGGCCTTGATGCACTCTTGGTTATGACACTCCTAAGGGATGTTCTTCGGTAAATTCATAATCTTAGTATCAACAATTATTAAGGTAATAAAAAAATGCCCCTCAGAATATATGTCGGGTTGTATATCATAGATAATAAAGATTAAATCCTATAAATTCATAAGTTAAGGGAATAAAATTAATTTATAAGTCATCCATGTTTGTATTTGTATTACCCTTTTTCTATTACCCCTAACTTTCTTTTTATTATATCCAATGGTCGGTAATAGGAGGACTCAGGCTAACATACTATGAGATGATCAATATAATGATTGTTCTAATGAGATGCCCAATCCAATGAGAGCAGGAATCACGAACTTTATCACGATATTATCTTAGTTAAATAATGTCTTGAATAGAAACATGGGTCAAGAGGAATGTTCAACCCCACCTAAGAACAAAAAAGTTGAAATCTAGAGCTTCATCATACAAAGTCCTCCTACTTTTAATGGATTATCTGATCCCTCAATTTTCGAACAATGGATCAACACCATTGAAAAGATCGTCTCCATCCTTCAATGTTCTGAACAAGAGAATTTTATTATAGACAGAGGCCTCTGAGAGGTGAGACCCCTTTTCCTTGACGTACCTAGGGTTTCTTCATGGGTGTCATCTCCCCCCTCCTCTGGTGTGCTTGGCATCTTGAAGTTGGACTCTTTGGATCTCATCTGGTGGTGGTGGGGGTCACGGACGGACTATTCAGGATCTCTTCTCAGAGGATTTGAATCATCAATGGCTTTGGCGTGGTCCCAGTGTGGCTTGGGCTGTCTCTAGTTCTCTCAACTTGGCGATGGTGAGATCTAGAGATGGTCTGGCGGTCATTTATCGGCTCGGGTTCGGCATCTCTGGTGGTTTGGTCTCGGCGTCGGCTCCTGGTCGCTTGGATTCGATCTAGCGACAATGGGAATCCCTGGCTTCTGGTGGAAAGGTTTCATATTTGTTGTGTCTGGGAATTGGCTTCTATATTCGATCCTGTATCTTGGTGCTCTATAGGTTTTTCACACATTCTGGTAGAGCTCGGTATCTTCCCCGAAGCGGCTTGGATGGGGGAGGTTTGGGTCTGATTTGTATTCTTTGTTTTTACTGTGATGTTGTTGTGATTTCGGTGGTGATGTTATCATATGGGTCCCTATTCCCCCCACTAGTCCCTTCTGCCTTCTGTGGTTTGATTTGGAATTCTGAGTGGGTTCTTCCGTGACTTCATCCGATCCGCTCCAGCCCAGAGCGGCGTTGTCGGCTCAGACCTGCACGATTCCTCACTTCGGCGATACTATATCGATGTGTTGTTGGATCTTCCAGTCCTGGGTGACAAATATTTGGCTCTATATCCTTGGTTTTTCCTCCTTTTTGGGTTGCTACGGATGTGTGTGAACGGTGCCATGGGTTTGCGACGGGGTTCTTCTGGTTTCGGTCTCGGTGTTCACGCGGGAGAGTTCGTCTTGGCTCTACCCATTTGTTTTTTCCTGCTTCTTTAGGGGTTTTGGCTCTCTTAAAGATTTTGATGGTTTTGTTGAAAGATTTTTTGGTTTGGTTTGATCCTATGGTGGGGAGATATGCATCAAGACTGGATCCTTGGAACATTCTCAGAAGAGGATTTTGAGCTGGTGGTCCACCTTTTCAGTGCTTTTCGGAATCAGTTGTTTGAGAGGGTATGGCATTAGCCGTCAGATCAGGCATGTGCTTTGACACATGACACTTGATTGCCGATTAGTCTTGCTTCGTTGGAGTGATTCATCTTGTTTTTATGATGGGGAGAGGCTTATTTGGTTTTCATTCTGGTTGTATTTCTTTTTGTACTTCAGGTGTGATTGTCATATGTCCATGATGTCATTGGGTTTCCTCCTTATTCCCTTAAAAGGTGGGCTTATCAATAATAAAAATATTATATGGCATTCGGGCTGTTGGAAGGGAGAAGGTTATTATGTATCATTATCATATAGAGGGTGAATCTTATCAATGGTGTACATTGATCAAAAATAATAAGCTGGAGGAAGAGATCGAGTCATTAGAACGAAAGGATTTCTAGAAAATGTTTTTCGAAAAATATTTTCCCCACACCATCTGACTTAAGATGGAATGGTACTTCCTTGTCATCAAGAAAAAATATGACGAATCCATCAGAGTGTACAAGGAAAAAATTACAAGGATTTCATGATATAAATCCATCATTTTCATTACCCCGAAATGAATGGTTTACCACACCTAGACTACAGAATGCCCAAGCGATCCGTGACTTCAAGAGCTATGAGGAAATTGTACGATGTGATCTAAAAGTCGAAATAGAGATTGGAGAATCTCAAGGGTATCATAGGGATAAGAAACATAAGGTGGAATTTAATTTTGGTAGTCTGATTGATAAATCCAACGGTGTTAAGAAAATCCAGCACCCCACTTGCTAATGGTGCATGAAGAAGTACCCTAGAAATTTCTAGAAGGGGATGAAGAAATGCTTTAGGTGTGGAAGAGAAGGGAACCTATCCATTAACTGCCAACAAGAAAAATCCATAGCTGAAATAGAGGATAAGAACACTCTATTTAACCCTCAACGTGTTGTTCATTGCTTCAACTGCAAAGAATGAGGACACTTTTCAAACCAGTTCCCTAAGCCAAGGGTTTTCTGAGGCAACCAATAACCTCTAAGGCCGCAAGGGTGAGTTTTTCCATCACTACCGCCGAAGTGAAACCCGACAACGAGGTGGCCACAAGTACGCTAGTTATTCAATAAGGAATAGAGAACATACTTTTTGGTCCTGGTACTATGCATTCTTTTATATTCTGAAAGTTTAGTAGAACAATCCTAACACCCCCAAAAATCTTATAAGTAAAGATGTTGGTGGGAAAGGTAAATGGATAAGTCATTTTAACACTTGAAAATAACTCCTCCCCTATCAAAATATGTGGTTTTAACTTCCCGACGAACCTCATCATACTCCCTTTGGTGGAATTTTATCCACTTCTGGGTATGGATTGGATTTCCTTATATAGTTCCAACAAAAATTTCCTTGAGAGGGAAATCACTCTCCATATGGAGAATCGACCCCCAATTATTTACAAGTGCAAGGAGAAGGATAAATCTTTTTTAGCACCATCATCTCAAGTGTGGATATTACTACCATATGAGCATGTGTATCTTACTTAGATGATTGAGTCTAAGGAAGCTTCCATCCTTGAATACATGCTTATTGTGAGGAAATTTGCTGAAGTGTTTCCCGAGAAATTTCATAGTCTTCCACCTAGAAGAGATATTGAATTATTAATTGATGTTATACCAAGGGAATTTACAATACCCAAGACTCCATATATAATGGTTGTTGTGGAGCTTGAGAAGCTAGAGAAATAACCACAGGAGAATCTGGATAAATGTTCTATAAGCCCAAGTGCTTCACCTTGGGGTGCACCAGTCCTATTAGTCAAGAAGAAGGATGGTTAAATGCGCATTTTCATTGATTATCGTGAGATCATAAAAATCACAATAAAGAAAAAGTATCATATTCCCAAAATTGATGACTTGTTTGATCAAGTACGTGGAGCACAATACATCTCCAATGTGGATTTTTGGTCGGGATATTACTAAGTAAGGGTGAAGAAGGAGGATATCCCCAATACTGATTTTCGTACAAGGTACGAGCACTATGAATTCATAGTAATGCCTTTAAGACTCACTAATGCTCTAGAAATATTCATGTACTTGATTAATAGAGTCTCATTCATATGTCATATCATCACAAGAAATGGGATATCTGTGGATCCTTCCACGATAGCAGCAATTTAGGGATGGCTGAGGCCAAAATCGGTAATGGATATATATAGCTTCCTAAGGTTATAGATTGATATTATTGCTGATTTGTGAGAAATTTCTCACGATTGTCCAACTATCTTATCAAGTTTACTCGGAAGGGAGTAAAATTTTTAATGGAGTGATGAATTAGAATATTGCTTCAAGGAGTGGGAAAAAAGGCTTATCACTGCACCCATTCTCACACTACCCGCAAGTGGAGAACTTTTTGTGGTATTTAGTGATGCTTCAAAGAATGGCATGGGCTGTGTATTGATGAAAAATGTCAAAGTCATTGCCTATGCTTCAAGGTGAAATTTCCTGATAAAAACTGTCCATCACAAGATATGGAGTTGGCTGTAGTAATATTCACTTTAAAAATTTGGAGACATTACCTCCTTTGGGAGAAGTGTGAAATATATACGGATCAAAAAAGCCTCAATAATATATTTACATAGATAGAGTTGAACAAGATCCAACAAATATGATTAGATCTGATCAGAGATGGTGACTGCTCAATCCATTACTACCTAGGGAAATAAAACAAGGGGAGAATCCTCTATATAGAAAGGTCCCAACTATTCTATAATTGATGAGAATCTAAAAGTATAAAATCTTCTTATATTTGATGAAGATGGACATGAGACTCATAAAGAAGGGAAAATAATCAATCCTTTCACAAATTATTGATCAAACATATTTATTAGAAAGGTTAAAGGATGCTCAAAATTATGATGTGGGAATTAATAAGAAAGAGGAAACTACTAGAAAAGGGAACTCCTCAGAGTTCAATGATAATGAAGAAGGAATTGTGTGATTTGGGAAAAGACTATGTGTTCCATATAATCTGGAGATAAAGAATAAAATTTTGGTTGATGCACATAGTTATAATTTTTCCATTGACCCAGGAAAGAAAATATGCATCAAGATCTCTGAGATCATTATTGGTGGGATAACATGAAGAAGGATATTCATGAGTATATATCATAGTGCCTGGTATGTCAGAAAGTGAAGGCTAAGAGGCAGAAGTCTAAGGGGATGATGCAACCATTACCGATACTAGCGTGAAAATGGGATAAAATCACCATGGTCTTTGTCACTGGATTCTAAAGTCATTAAAAGGAAACAATGTTATCTGGGTTGTTATGATTCTTCTTACAAAGACAACACACTTCATTGCAATTTGAGATGATTTTTCATTGGATCAAATGGAACATATATATATCAGATAATTGGTAAGGCTGTACATAGTACCACTATCTATTATATCCAATCGAGATCCAAAATTCACCTCTATCTTCTGGAAGAGTCTTTAATACGTTCTGAATACTGAGTTGTACTTCAGTAAGGCTTATCATTCTCAAAATGGTGGCCAATCTGATCGAACTATCCAAACACTTGAGGACATGTTGAGATCATACTAAATGTACTTCAAAGGGGGGTGAAATCAATATCTTCCTCTGGTTGAGTTCTTTTACAATAACAGTTTCCAATCAAGGATTCAAATGGATCCTTATGAATCCCTTTATGAGAAGAGTTGTAGAACACAGACATGTTGAGATGAAGTTGGGGAGCGAAAACTCCTACGTCCAGTAATGGTTGAAGAAATGGTGATGAAGGTTAAGACCATCCAGCAGCACATTAAAGCTAATCTAAGTGGGAAAAAGATCTTTGCTGACAATTGTCTACAATACCTATAGTTTGATGTTTGAGACATGTTATTCCTCTGTGTATCGCTGTGGAAGAGAGTTATGAGGTTTGGGAAGAAGGGAAAACATATCCCAAGGTACATCAACCCTTTTTGAGATCCTTGATCGCATTGGAGTAGTGACCTATCGACTATCAATCCCACCAAACCTATCTCAATTACATGATGTATTCTATGTGTCACTCTTGAGGAAGTACATACCTGACCCATCACATGTACTCAATCCCGAGGTGTTACCATTATAGAATGACCTATGTTATGAAGAAAATCTAGTGAAGATCTTAGATCGTAGGGAAAAAGATCTATGAAATAAGAAAATACCCATCATCAAGGTGTTGTGGTAAAACCAAATGTTTGAAGAGGCAATATGAGAATTAGCGGAAGTGATGAAGCATAGTTACCCACATCTATTTTAGTGTGATAAAATGAAATTTCGAGGGTGAAATTTCTTAAGGGAGGAAAATTATAACAACACAAACTTTTATTAATGAAATTTCATCTTGATCTATTAAAATGTATTATTATGTAAAATGATTATATAAAACATATAAACTTCCTTGGTTTTATGTTTTTTGATTTTGAAATATTGTTCAGAATTGTTACTATTGCTAATATAGTTGTTGAATAGTGATCACATGGTTGGTATAAATATAGGGCTTTAAGAAATCCAATTTACTCAAAGGAAGTGACTACCTCATCCAGTAGAATAGCTCCATACAAATCCCATTTGTCAGAGCTCAGAAAGGAGGTAGGTCACTCAGCTTTACCATTGACTAATTCTAAGTTGAGCTTCAACATGTTAAGCTTGAATGGAACCGCCTGGGATAAGTGGAAGTTGATAGAGATTACCACCTGAGTGATGTTATCTGAACCACCCCAAGAGTCTTTCACCATCGCACACCTTAACTTTAGGTATTATGTGGGTGTTATAAAGGGTTTATTTAACAAAAACCTACACTATGATTTTGTTCATTATTTTTTGTATAAATAATGTATATTCATTTCATTATAGTTACTTTTTAAATGGTTTTTAAAGGAAAAATAATATTTTTAGTTAATATTCAATTAAGAAATCAATTTTTATGAATTAGTGAATTTTTTTAATTAAAAAATATTTTAATAAAATATTATTATAAATAACTTTTTTTAATTAAATATAAATGATTGTATAATTTTTATGAATATAATTGTAATTTTTGTTAAGGTTTGAAAACTATTTTTTTTAACCAATGAATTTTAAAAAAAATCTCAGTTTTTATTATAAAAGTGAAAATTAACATATTTATAAAATTATTTAGATAAAATAAATATTATTCTTGGAATCAAGATGTCAAAATTTTCAAAAAGTGATTTTTTTCACAATTTTCTGAGGCTGTCGATTTTTTCTTTAAAAATTAAATACCTTTTAAATATATAATTTGTATTATTACATAATAATGACCCAATAGTGATGGAATAAAAAACTATAAAATGTATTTTCGGTTAATATATGTTTTACCTTTAAAATAATGTAACATTATATTTTTTTGATTAATTTTATGGTGCCTTAGTGAACCTTCAAATACTTATAAAACATTTTAACTCTTAAAATGATTTCCTTGAGAGTGTGACTCACCTCCACATAATCAAGCCTAGTATTTTAATACATTCAGCCATTAGCCTTATAAATTAATTTTTTCCACTAACCTTTTCAAAATACATTGGAAACAACTATTGGATTGTGTGTGGTTTTGATTAGTTTAATGTGTAGTGTCCAAAACCTAAATAATAAGGAATTCCCTCTCTTTCCCTATATAAACCCACACAATATCCAACTTATATTCACTGAAAACCCTTAGAGAACATCCATAACATTCACTCATATCTCTAAAATCCTTCCAAGGCGCCCCAAGCTCTAAAGAAGCCTCTTTAAAGCATCTCTTAAGCCTTTGGGATCAAACTTCCGTGTAAGGGAATTTTTCCTTTCTCATTTTTGTCCATGATTCTTTATGTTGTTATACCCATTTATTTTCAATTAAAAATGTTGGGGTATGATTTCAAACCTCCTTCATAATTCCCTAATTATTTTTTAATTATGAGAGACCTCTTTATCTCCCATTAATTCCTCTCGTGTACACCCATTATCATGCTGAAATTCAGTAAGGGATCCTGACTTTCCTTCCTTATTTATGTCCAAGTTTCCTCATATTGTTATTCCCTATTATTTTCAATTAAAAATGTTTGGTTATGATTTATAACCTCCCCTATACTTAACTTTTTATTTTTTTAATGATGAGAGGCCCCTTTCTCTTTCATTAATGCCTCCCAAGTACACCTGACACCATGCCCAAATTCTGTAAGGGATTTCTCTCTCCTCATTTACATTAATGAAATAATTTTGTTTTATGAATCTAAAGTCCATTAAATATGTTCGGACATGTATCTATATGATCCCTTACTATCCATTTCATTTAAATATTATGAGACACCCCTTTATCTCTTATCAACCATTTTTATGAACTCTTATTTCACACTGTTATGTTACTAAAATTGCACCGCAATGTTCCAAACCAAAGTCATTGTTTAGTGAATACAATGCCCATATATCTATCAAGGATATTCACATTTATTCACATTTACATATTTATTATAGAGTTTCATGTATTAATTCCACAATCCTGTATCATGTAATAAATTATGATGTTTAATGAATCCATGTTATATGATTCATGTGGAACATTTATGCATGGAATGAAATGATTAAGAAGGGTGTGCCCCCAATAGCACTCCAATACATTGGGTAAAGACTAATATCATGATACATCAAGTGAAATGAGGGTTTACTCATGCTAATTAAAGTCCAATGAGGGTTTACACATGCTCCTTGTGAAATTATCCTTTTCTCGGGCTAATATCATGTTAAATATTGTTTCCACATTTCCATGTTATAATAATCATGCTATATCATGCCTTTATGTTCATGTTTCTCTTACTCTCCATTGATATGCCTATTTAATAACATGTAATATATTCTAATTTTATGCCATGTTTACTCCATTATTGTTATTTATAGGTCACCATTTTCTTATGCATGCCCTCATATTACCTCATGCAATAATAAGTACGAAGGAATGTGTGTGGTTATGTAAAAGAAGTTTTCAATAACGATGTGTATTTCATGTTTTATGTTGTTATGGAAGGTTAATAATACCCAAAGACACTAGACCTATCAATACTCTATGTTTTTAAAGGTGAAGATTTTATGTAATAAGTTTTGTTTAAGTTTGAAATAGAGAGCAGGGTTGTTATACATAGCATTATTTATAAGGTATAATTACTATTTAGTTCATAAATATTAATAAATATGAGATAAACTCTAATTTAAGGCCACTTAGTTAGAAACTGTTCCATATTTCTCTTGAATTTTATATGGTCCAATGAATCACGGACTCAACTTCACCTTATTACTAAAAAACATCACACTTTTACATGGATATTTTTTTTAAAAACATGATCACCTACCTCAAAAGAAATATCTTTTCTTTAGTTATCCACATAACTCTTCTTCCTTATATGAGTTGTCCTCATGTGTTTTTGAATCAACTCAAATTTATATATCATTTCCTCTACCAAATCTGGTCCCATTAGCTTCCATTCTCCAACATCATCCAAAAAATATAGTGTTCGACGTGGATTTCCCATAATTCCAATAAAGGTGTCATCCGTATGCTGGAATGAAAATTTTTATTGTAAGAAAACTCAAAAAAATGATATCGATCCCAACTTCCCTAGTAATCCATTGAGAAATAACGAATCATATATTCCATTTTCTGAATGGTCCATTCAAACAATCCATCAGATTGACGATAAAATGTTTTATTGAAAATTAATTTAGTACCCAAAAACTTTTTTATTACTTTCCAAAATTTGGATGTGATCCTAGGATTGTGGTTTAACACAATGAATAGAGGCAATACATTTAACCTCATAATCTCTCTTAGATATACTCTAGAAATATAATATAAAGAAATTGTATATATAATTGGAAGGAAATTCTCATATTTTGTTAATCTATCAATAATAATCCAAACCTCATTATTACTTTGAGAAGTCTTTGTAAATTCTTCCAGGAAATCAATTGATATATTCTGTTATTTCCACTCTGAAATTGGAAAAGGTTGTAGCATCTCCATTGGTAACTATCACTATACTTTAACAATTTGAAAATTCAAACACTTCACGGTAAATTTAGAAATATCCCTTCTCATTCCATACCACTAGTAATACACACAAATGTATCTATACATCTTAGTGCTTTTTGGATTAATGGAAAATGGAGAACTATGAGATTCATTCAATAACTCATTCCTCTACTATGAATCATAAGGAACACATAATATTTTCCCAAATAATAAAACACTTTATTGATAAATATTAAAATTAGGGAAATTAACATTCTTAATAGATTCTAAATTTTAGTTCAAGTACTGATCCACCTTCTGATCTATCTTAATTCAATCAAAAATGTCAACTTCACTAAAGCCTGAAAAATTGGGGACGTCTCTGCATTCACAACTTCTAGGAAAAAATTCATCAAATCATTAATCAAAAGGTCGTGATCCAAATATAACATGGTCAGTGTTGCATTACTATTTGACTCAAAGCAACTTCCACCTTTGTTTCTTTCCCAGTATGATAATAAATCATGAAATCATAATTCTTGATTTGTTATATCCTTCTTGTATGTTTAATGTTCTGATCTTTCTGATTGAATATATAATTAAAAAAATTATCAGTATATATTTCAAACATAACTCCATAAAAATGATGCCTCCAAATTTTTACTACAAAAACAACAGTTTCTAGTCCCAACACGTGTGTGGGGTAAATTAAATCATGTGTTTTCAACTCACATAAAGAATAATAAATTACATTTTCATTACACAAAATGGAACAACCAAGTCATTTTAATGAATAATCAAAGTAGATGATGTATTACCCATTTTTGGAAGGTAGGGCCAAAATTTGAGCATTGAATAATATTCTTTTCTATTTCTAAAAAAACATTAATTTTTTTGGTCTGGATAAACCTAACTTCATTTCGTGTAAACATAGTTTGTGGGATAGATAATCGATTAATGTTTTCAACAACCCTCTGGTAATAACTCCCTATTCTAAGAAAGCTATGAATCCAAATAACATTGGTATTTCTTGGCCACTCTTCAATATCTTTTGTTTTATAAAGTTTAATAGTTATTCCACCTTTAGAAACAATATTACTAAGAAATGAAATTTTTTCAAAAAACATTCACAGTTACTAAACTTTCCATGTAGTTTCTTTTCCTTTAAGGTTTGAAAATCAATCCTTAAGATCCATTCATCTTCCTAATTATTTTTATAACATACTAAAAAAATAATCTCTACACTCAACCACATAATTCTCTATTAATTTAATTTTAATATCCTAAGTCAAAAAACATTTGGAAAATATTTCTCAGAGAAAATATTCTTCAATTTCTCCAATCCTAAGACATAAATCTTGTAATTTCTCTAATATTATTTAAAATTGACCAACAATAATTGGATTCATATAAAAAATAATAAACCAATAGTGTTAAATTTTTATGTTCAAACATCCCATGACATCAATTATCATTTTCATTGCATTGATCCATCCTTGTACTATGACTGGGCATGACGATCCCCTAGATGAGGGGGGTGTTTCCTCATAAAATTCACCATAAAAATACATGTTCCTTTAGGGTATATTGGGTTCCCCTATAGAATATATAACACCACTATTTAACTCCTAAGTCAATTTATCCATTACTACAACATATTGTTCTATTCTTATTCTGACTATCTTGGGATGGTAATTGGGAAGGATATATTCATCTTGGTATGTTCCCACAATAATTTTCTAGTTTCTTTTATTGAAAACCTTTATGAACAAAAATAATTTAAATTATGTAACATGGTAATCCTAAAATTATAAAACATTTTAAATTTACCATAAATTAAAATCTTTTAAGGGAATTCTATTAATATTAACCTAAACTATAAAGTTATCAAAACCTTTCCTCTAATACCAACTATAAGAACTCATCCTTAAAACATTACATAATCTTGATTTAAGTCAAGAATTTAACTTTATATCACATTGAGGATATTTTTAGGTTTGGATTTATAGAAAATTAGACCTTAACTCATACATAAAAAAACATAAAATAAAAAGTGTACACACTTAAACGTTATTTATTAAATTAACATGCACTTACGATAACTATGAAGATCGAGAGATCTAGTGTCTTAGGAAATAGTAAACATTACATAACAACTTGGAACCTAAAACCCAACATCTTTATTGAAAACTTCATAAAAACTTTACTCCCTTCTGAGTATACTTGGTAAGATGGTTGGACAATCGTGAGAAATTTCTCACAAATCAAGGATAATATCAATATATAACCCCAGGAAGCTATGGATATTCATTACTGATGGTGGCCTCGGCCAACCCTCAATTGCATCTTTCATGGAGGGATCCACATATATCCCATTTCTTGTGATGATATAACCCAAGAAAGAGACCATTTTCAACCATAACTCACACTTTATCTACTTTTCAAAGAAATTCTACTTTCTCAAGGTCTCTAGTATAGTTCTTAGATGCTCCTCATGCTCCTCCTTGGTTTTGGAGTATATTAGAATATTGTTTATAAATACTACAAAAAAATTTCTGAGGTAATATTTAAAGTCTCTATACATCAATTTCATGAATATTGATTGAGTATTAGTGAGTTTGAAAGGCATTACTTTGAATTCGTAGTGCCCACATATTGTATGAAAAAAGTATTTGGGATATCCTCCTTATTTACCTTTACATGATAATATCCCGAATGCAGATCCACCTTGGGGAAGTATTGTGCTCCACATTTCTGATCGAATAAGTCATCAATTCATGGAAGAGGATACTTGTTCTTTAACGTGAATTTTTTGAGCTCACAATAATCAATGCAAAGGCACATTGACCTATCTTTCTTCTTGACAAAGAGTACTAGTTCACCCCATGGTGAAACAATTCGATGTATAAACCCTTCATCTAGATTCTCATGTAGTTGATTCTTAAGCTCCTCGAGCTCTACAACATCCATTCTATACAGAGTCTTGGATATTGGAAATTACCTACATATAAGATCAATTGAAAATTCAACATCCCTTATAGGAGGAAGACTGGGAAATTCATCAGGAGAAACTTCAGTGAATTCCCTCACAATAGGCATGTCTTCAAGGATGGTTTCTTCCTTATACTCAATCATATGAGAAAGATATGCATGCTCATAGGGCAGTAATATCCACACTTGAGATAATTGTGCTAAAGAAGATTCATCCTCCTCGTTGCACTTGTACAGAATCGGGGGTCTATTTTCCATATAGAGAGTGATTTCCCTCTCAGATAAATTTAAGTTAGCTTTATATAAGTTAAGTCAATCCATGCTGATAATTACATCAAATTCCATAAGAGGGACTATGAAGAGGTTCTAAGGGAAGTTCAATCCAGAAATTTTAATAGGGGAGGAGTTATATTCATGAGTTGTAATAATTGACTCATTTGTCGTTCTCACCAATATATTTACTTACATTATTTGTGGTGATGATTGGATTGTTCTTATAAACATTCAGGATATAAAAGAATGCACAGAACTACAATCAAAAATTATGTTCACTATTCTTGAATGAATAACTAGCATACCTATCACCACTTTTTTTCAAGGTTCACATCAGCGATAGTGATGGAAAATAACTCGCCCTTGCTGCCTTGAAGGTTGTTGGTTGCCTCCGAAAACCCTTGGCTTAGGGAACTGGTTTGAAAAGTGCCCTAGTTATTTTCTATTGATGAAATAAAACACATGATGAGGGTCTAATAGAGCATTACACTCCTCTTTTGTAGTCGTAGGTTTTTCTAGTCGGTAGTTAATGTCTCGGTTCCCTTCTCTTCTACACCAAAAGCATTTCGTCTTCCTCATCAGGAAATTTTTTGGGTACTTCTTTCCATACCTTTGATAAGTGGGGTAATGGATTTTATTCTCAATGTTGGATTTATCCATTGCACCACCAAAATTAAAGTCCACCTTAAACTTCATATCCCCATGATACTCCTAAGATTATCCAATACCCATTATGACCTTGAGGGAATATCATAAAATTTCCTCATAGCTCTTGAAGTCATGGGTCACTTGGTCATTCTGTAAGATAGGTTTTAGCCCACTAATGAAGGGAAAACCGTGAATTTGGGGGTAACGACAAATCCTAAGGCATATCATGAAAGCCTTTTAAAGTTTCCCTCATACGCTTTGATGGATTCGTCATCTTTTTTCTTGAGGGAAAGGAAGTCCCTTTCCATCTTAAGTAAGAGGGTGTGAGGAAAATATTTATAAAAAAACGTTTTTTGAAAATCCTTCCATTCTAATGCCTCAATCTCTTCCTCAGGCTTTGTATTTTTTATCAATGTACAACATTAGTCAGCGTCACCCTCCATACGATAAGTATCCAGAAGAACCATCTATTTTTTGAAACATTGAATGATGAAGATAATATTTTCAATGGAGTTGATATGTTGTTCGATAATTGAGGGATCAGATTATCCATTAAAAGTATGAGGAATTTGTCTCAAGAATCTCTTGATTATGAAATTCTCTTTCTTAAGGGGGGTTGAACGTTCCTCTTAAACCATGTTTCTATTCAATACTTTAGTTAACTGAGAGAGTATCCTCACAAAGTTCATTATTCCCACTCCTATCAGATTGGGCATCTCATTAGAACAATCATTACATTGATCTTCACATCAGTTGTTAGCTTGAGTCCTCCAATTACCAGCCATTGTCTAGAATAAATGGAACGTTAGGGGTAACACATAAAGGTTAATCCGAAGACAAAAAATATTTGACTTTTAAATTACTTTTATTTCCTTAACATATGAATTTATAGGCTTAAATATATGTTATCTACTATCTACTTCCCAACATATATATTTTTAGGGGAATTTTTTTATTCCCTTAATAATGATTCGTAATAAGATTATGAATTTATCAAAGCATATCCCCTAAGAGTTTCGTATTCAATAGTGTAGCAAGAACTATTGTCGTGCACTAGTTCTCATTCGATTTTATCTCAAAGCGGTGTTCTGGGGTTTTACCCAAAGATACATCGGTGCCAGAGCCACCTCTACCTACTCATATCCACAAAATGATTTATTTTATTGATAAAACACTTACTCTATACTCACCAAAATATAGGTATGTTCTTATAATACTTATTCTTATCTATAAGGCTTTCACTAGGGTTTTCTAATCCTAATCCCAAAAATAACTAAATCTATCCTCACATACCAACTATAACAACCCTTATATTTATTACACACTTAAACATGATTTATTACATAAACATGCACTTAATAAAACTCTGAGGATCGAGAGGTCTAGTGTATTGGGAAATTAGGAGCATTACATAATAACTTAGAACATAAAACCTAATAAATTTATTGAAAACTTCTTTTACATGACCACAACATTTTTTCGTACTTAGCATTTATAAGGCCCCAGCCTTAAACCTTACTTAATCTTGAGTTATTACAAGATTACACATTGAGGATCTTTTCAGGTTTAGAGTTTTAGAGAATTAGATCATGAAACTTGCATTACATTCCACATTTAAACAAAGTGGTTACATAAAAGTCAGCATTCATTCTTCCCATCAACGGGAACATATTTAAAATATAACACGGATTCTTTCTTGACACATCCTTGACACTATCATCACATCATGTACCTTTCCCTTGACCTGTGAAAAATATTTCAAAAACTTGGGATGAGCATAAAAAACTCAGTAAGAGTTATAAAAATATGGAAAGGAAACATGAGTTCATATATACATAAGAATGAAATCTTACTTTACCCATAAAACAAAGGCACTTTAACATACCTCATCAAACCATGAATAAATCATAGATATCATAAGACATAAAGGTAACTTGAGGCATTCATAACATTCTTATGTAGGGAGTAACCCTCTTGGTTACGTTTGGAATACCCATCACAGTATATTCCCTAAATCTCTTCGGAGAAACCTTAACGTTTCACTCCTTCGCGTTACCCAATGCATTGGAGAGCTATATCGGGCTCACCCGCCCTTAGTTTATCACGGAACCACCCGTTTTCATAACAATGCCCAAGAACCATAACATAAACGTATCACATAAAACATGCATAAAGGAAACAAAACATTTCCACATTTCAATCACAATATAACATTTTAGTATTTTGAAATAATGAATCCAAACAAAAATAAACCATTTCCAAAACCATTTAAAACATTTAATAAAGAGATTTTTGAATCAAAGTGTCCCATACCACCTTGAAGCTTAAAATTTTAAACCATTAATATCCATATAAATAAATCCTTAAAACCATTTTGAAAACATGGATATTAACAAGAACAAATAATTAAAATATTTAAAACGATATTTTGGTTAAAGGGGTTTTACCAAAATTAGAGACACTTGAATACAATAATTAAGGAATAACTTTTAGTAAGAACTTTATAATATCATGAGAATAAAAGGATTCATGATATAATACTCCAAAGGACAGTATATACACCATATAAGAGTGAATTGGTGCATAACAACAATGAACCCTCAATAGAAATGTCAAATGTGATGAAATCCCTTATAGAGAAGGTATCCTTAAATTAAGGACAAATAAATCTCAAAAATATGTGTGACAAAAATAAATACACCCAATATAAGTGGATATTAAGTGTAAAACAATAAAAGGTCATTCACACATATTCCATGGACGACATATTCAATGTCTACATGTTGAACCCAAAGAAATCGAAATTGGGTTAAAAAGTTCCCTTGACAGCCTAACGGCATCACATCAAAATGAGTTGATGAGAGATAAAAAGTGTATCTCATAACTTGGACATAAAATTTACATCAATAAGGATATATGAGAACATATCCCAACATAACAATGTGTAAATTAAAAGACCCAACAAAAGAAGTCTTTTAAAAAAAAGGAGGGTGAAAGGTTCCCTTACCGACTTGGGTATCTTTCAAAACATACACCCCAAGAAAGAAGGGCAATAAATCATTGATGTAAATACTCATAAACGAAATTATATTACACAAAGAGTAGAATAATGGGCAGCACATACACCACTCAAAGGAAATTGTGGCAAATGTAGCATAAATCTCACGGGAATAAAAGTGAGATGAAAAATCCCTTACGAAAACTCGGCAGCCTAACGGCGCCACATAAAACTTCCAAAAAGGATTGATGAGAGAGAATAGGGTCTCTCATCACATGAACATAAAAATTACAGTTGGAGTAATATAAAATAACATCCCAATCATAAGAAAGATGAGCTTAAAAGAAATTACATAAAAGAGTGTACTTAAAAAGAAAGAGAGGTGTAGGATCCCTTACCTCGGGTCAGACTTGACTCGATCATTCTTTAATCTCCTGAATAATAAACTTGAGTTAATTTCTAATTCCTTAAGAACCCTTTTCAAGTTCATTATTACTTTTATACCACTTATTACCTTGTCATAAACATTATGTAATCATTTAAGTTAATAATATTTGTTTTGCCGATATTTGGTTCTTAAGTCGAAAGTGGTCTTCTTACAATTACATGTTGTTCGTGTGGCCAAATGTTTATTATATCCAGAATTGTATTCATTATGTAGATATCATATATTTCATATATATCCAGTACATGCATGCATTTATAACATTACATAATCATTTAGAGGTAAGAAATGAAATGCACCGTTCATGGAGACGGTAAGCCGTACGTACGCATGAACGCTACTTTCATTTCTATTTCGTATTTTATAGAATGGAATAATAATGATATAAAGGTATATTATAATTCCAGTATAATATCATATATAATATCATATTTCCATCCTTTATACATCCCACATATGGTATTTAACGAATCAAATCACTTTGAGGGGGCGGTAGTCCGCACTTCCTTAAATGAAGATATCGCGTATACCCATAATGGAAGCCACAAAGGTAAGACAAAAATGAAAAATACAGAAGCATAAATAAAACATAAACATATTATATATCATATATAAAAATAGTGACATCATAATGGCCACCTTTGAAGGTGTTAAATGAGTATTGAACAATCATCGTTTCGGGAGGCAGAATTTCACCGTCCACGGAAACCGTATGTTCTTTAACCATTTGATGTAGTTGTGTGAGAGTGTAGCTAAAATAAATCTTGTAACAACATCCTAGTATATTGAAGATACTGGTGTTGTTACAAAAGAAGTAAATAAAAAGAGATTATAGGTTTGGAGAAGCAAAATAAAACAAATGAACAAGAGAGAATGAGTTACCTTTAAAAGTGTAATCTCCTTTTGATTTGAGCCTAAAGGCTTCCTTTGAAAGGATTCTGCCCAAAGGGGATCCTCTAGGATGAGGAGAGGGATGTTGAGAGAGTAAATGGGCAGGGTTTGGCCGAGCCAAAGGCTTGAGGGGTGTGGGAAAAGAGGTAGAGGTGGGGGCCTTTTATAAGAGGAGAGGAGGGGCACTTTTGGAAAGCAATGAAATATTACATTATTTGAAAATGCTTTTCGGTTCTAAAGGGTCCCACATTGATATAATTCGTGGATAAGGTGATAAGGCATCGAAATCCACTCATCCAATTGGTTTTGTCCATGTGTATATTGTAGATTTTTCATTATCTTTCCATTTTAATTAAATTGTCAAATAATGATGTCATCGCTGCATCATTATTATGTCATAAATAATTTAATTTCTTTAATGTCTAAAAATTATAAAACAAATACTATGATATAGGAAATCTTTTTAGCTTTCCAATGACTATTTATAATCAAAATGTGGACTTGTATAACCCCACTTAAAAATTGTTTTAGTAAAACATACTATGTTAGTGTCATTTTCACTTTAACATTAAATAAAAAGTATTTTATGTTATTTCCCAACAAAAGTGGATCCATGGGGTCCCCAAGTTAGGCCATGGCTTGTCTTGGTCGGCCATGACATAACCAATAGGGTTGGGACATGTGTCTAGGTCATTTTATATTATTAAAGCATTATTTATACCTTAAACTACCCTAATTACCACTAATCGCGATTAAGAACTTAATGAGTTACTATTCACCAAAAAAAATATTATAATCTCATTGAACCACATTTTACTTCTTAATGACAACCATGTATGTCGGATTTTCAAAATTCAATACACATTAGTGGTAAAATTTCATTTAACTGAAAAATCAGTTTGCTTGATTACCACTTAGTGGTTTCACTATTCATCAAAAATTGAAGTTTTTCAGAAAATTACCAAAAATTCACCCTAAGCTATATTTGATATTCTGAATTCAAAAATGAAGTCCGTTTTACAAAATTCAAAACATATTAGTCACATTAATTAATTTAATAATTAATTCCCGCTGTCAGAGCAAATAGCGTGTTTTTATAAAACAATAAGTATCAAAAGATTGACACTAGTTTAAGTCTAATTTCAAAGTGAAATTAATTCCAATGACCACCATTGGATTAAATGGTAAAAATATTTTCTAATTTAACTTTAAAAACAATTCAAAATATTATCTAATCATATAAATAAATTAGATTAAAAAGAGGTTTTGAATTAAAACACAACATTTTACACTATTCATTAAAAAATGAACTTTATCAGAAAAATACCAAAAATTTACACAAAGTAAAATTTGATGTCCCGATTCTTAATAAGAGTTTTATTAGGTCCAAAAGAATGTATAAGAGTGATCAAAACTATATTTAATGACAGTTCGCCATCAAAAGGCGATAAGTGAACCTTTAGTGAAAACTAGGGCATATATGCCTAAAATCGAATTCTTTCCGTATTTTAAGCCTCTATCCTTTATTGGATAATTGTAAAAACATTTAAAAACATATATAATCATATTTCAGTTATTTCTATCCACTCCCGCCATTACAACGGCTACATGTTAACTACCATTTAAAATAATATTATTTTATTATTAGAGTGCAACGTAAGATTCCCAAGAAACTCGTTGTTGCGTGTTGGGTACGCCATCGAGCATAGCGTCCCCTTTAAAGTCATTTAAATATTTTATTCACAAATATGGATAAATATGAAATGTCATATTCTTTATTTACCTGGGATGTTACATCCTTCCCCCCTTTTGGGAATTGCGTCCTCGCAATTTTAAAATTGCGCTTGGAAACATCCTTGAAAGTCCCACATCGGAACAAAAGTCGGTAAAACAAACACTTTAAAATAAAGAAAGATAAGTACAAAGGTCACTCGAGTTAACCCATACTAGGATTCCAAGTATGAAAATATGGACATGGAGGAGAAAACATAGGGTCACGTTCTTATGGAGAGTGATAGAAAACATGTTTAGGAGAAAGTTAACAATGAGAAAATCACAAACTTGTGATGGGTTAAACGGTATTCGATTCCCCAGTAGGAAAAGTTAATATACAACATTTTTGTTTTAAGTTACTTTTTATTGAGGAATTTATTCATAAGGAAACATAATCACTTATCATATTGACTTTCAACTTTTATTATATTCCTTTCACAAACTCATATTTTCTCCAAAAGACGAGTATTTAGGAAGACTTGTTCACATTAAGAGTACTATAATCAACTTCTAGAGAATCACCTAATCCACAAAAGAGAACTATGTACATCCTATGTCTTTAGGCTTAAACCAGAGCCAAAACCAAAAAGTTTAGTACAAGATTAGATAATCCAGAAAAGGATAACCCCTTATAAAAAGAAAATCTATTCTTAATCTCCAAAATTTGTCCAACAAAACCCAAAGTTCAACGAGGACCATCCGATAAACAATTTGTCCATAAAATTCTTCAAAGTAAACCTAATATAATATTGAAACCCAAATATTTGAAGGATTTAGTCACACAGTCTTCCATGTTAAATCGTAACATTTATCTCCAAACAACATTAGTTGCTCCTAAAGTCTAGTATTGAAAAGTAATTAACCTAATCACATATCCTCCATGATAGGTTAATCATTTTTATAAATAACCCAAAATCAACTTACTCTTAATTCATAAAATCATATAACCAAAAATAATCAGTCAAACTAACCAGGGACTTCACGTAGTCCAGTGGTAGGCGATAAATACCAGTCGCACTTTGGTTGTGGGTTCGATTCCCGCAGCTTTGTCCGACGCGACGGGATGTCACACGGTCTGCGTGTTGTCCTTTTTCCAAAACTATATAATTCTCAAAACATTCCCCAAAATGAGATAAAATCTTCAAAAATATTCATAACATATTTTAACCTCAAGTTTATCTCATTCCTTTCCTTTTCCATCATATCATAGAGTAACCCATAATTACCTAAAAAGTAAGGATCATATAAACCCTAATGGTTACCTTAATAATTATTACCTGAATTTCCACATCGAGTTGGCCATCTCGTAAATGATGCATTAGAGAACTCACGAAGGTTGAAGTGATTGATCATGGATCCTTGATAGTTGGTTTAGAACAACTATGAGATTCCTCATTGAATCCCCTATCTCATCTAGTATCATAATCAGAGAACCACCACAGTTTCCTTCAAACCCATTGTCACTTTGGTGCCTGCTAGATCCATCCATTCACTAAAAACATAAATGTCAGTGTGAGTATATCAACAAAAACATCATGTACTAATGAGGAAGGTAGACTCTAAGATATACTTACTCATTCACATTATCTAAAATTAGGACTCTTTCTGAAATTCTAACCATTATGGTAATGTCACTTATGCTTAAAGAATACCCTAACCTCTAAAGTTATCTAAACCGACCTTTGATACCAACTATAAGGCCCCAGCCTTAAACCTTACTTAATCTTGAGTTATTACAAGATTACACATTGAGGATCTTTTCAGGTTTAGAGTTTTAGAGAATTAGATCATGAAACTTGCATTACATTCCACATTTAAACAAAGTGGTTACATAAAAGTCAGCATTCATTCTTCCCATCAACGGGAACATATTTAAAATATAACACGGATTCTTTCTTGACACATCCTTGACACTATCATCACATCATGTACCTTTCCCTTGACCTGTGAAAAATATTTCAAAAACTTGGGATGAGCATAAAAAGCTCAGTAAGAGTTATAAAAATATGGAAAGGAAACATGAGTTCATATATACATAAGAATGAAATCTTACTTTACCCATAAAACAAAGGCACTTTAACATACCTCATCAAACCATGAATAAATCATAGATATCATAAGACATAAAGGTAACTTGAGGCATTCATAACATTCTTATGTAGGGAGTAACCCTCTTGGTTACGTTTGGAATACCCATCACAGTATATTCCCTAAATCTCTTCGGAGAAACCTTAACGTTTCACTCCTTCGCGTTACCCAATGCATTGGAGAGCTATATCGGGCTCACCCGCCCTTAGTTTATCACAGAACCACCCGTTTTCATAACAATGCCCAAGAACCATAACATAAACGTATCACATAAAACATGCATAAAGGAAACAAAACATTTCCACATTTCAATCACAATATAACATTTTAGTATTTTGAAATAATGAATCCAAACAAAAATAAACCATTTCCAAAACCATTTAAAACATTTAATAAAGAGATTTTTGAATCAAAGTGTCCCATACCACCTTGAAGCTTAAAATTTTAAACCATTAATATCCATATAAATAAATCCTTAAAACCATTTTGAAAACATGGATATTAACAAGAACAAATAATTAAAATATTTAAAACGATATTTTGGTTAAAGGGGTTTTACCAAAATTAGAGACACTTGAATACAATAATTAAGGAATAACTTTTAGTAAGAACTTTATAATATCATGAGAATAAAAGGATTCATGATATAATACTCCAAAGGACAGTATATACACCATATAAGAGTGAATTGGTGCATAACAACAATGAACCCTCAATAGAAATGTCAAATGTGATGAAATCCCTTATAGAGAAGGTATCCTTAAATTAAGGACAAATAAATCTCAAAAATATGTGTGACAAAAATAAATACACCCAATATAAGTGGATATTAAGTGTAAAACAATAAAAGGTCATTCACACATATTCCATGGACGACATATTCAATGTCTACATGTTGAACCCAAAGAAATCGAAATTGGGTTAAAAAGTTCCCTTGACAGCCTAACGGCATCACATCAAAATGAGTTGATGAGAGATAAAAAGTGTATCTCATAACTTGGACATAAAATTTACATCAATAAGGATATATTAGAACATATCCCAACATAACAATGTGTAAATTAAAAGACCCAACAAAAGAAGTCTTTTAAAAAAAAGGAGGGTGAAAGGTTCCCTTACCGACTTGGGTATCTTTCAAAACATACACCCCAAGAAAGAAGGGCAATAAATCATTGATGTAAATACTCATAAACGAAATTATATTACACAAAGAGTAGAATAATGGGCAGCACATACACCACTCAAAGGAAATTGTGGCAAATGTAGCATAAATCTCACGGGAATAAAAGTGAGATGAAAAATCCCTTACGAAAACTCGGCAGCCTAACGGCGCCACATAAAACTTCCAAAAAGGATTGATGAGAGAGAATAGGGTCTCTCATCACATGAACATAAAAATTACAGTTGGAGTAATATAAAATAACATCCCAATCATAAGAAAGATGAGCTTAAAAGAAATTACATAAAAGAGTGTACTTAAAAAGAAAGAGAGGTGTAGGATCCCTTACCTCGGGTCCGACTTGACTCGATCATTCTTTAATCTCCTGAATAATAAACTTGAGTTAATTTCTAATTCCTTAAGAACCCTTTTCAAGTTCATTATTACTTTTATACCACTTATTACCTTGTCATAAACATTATGTAATCATTTAAGTTAATAATATTTGTTTTGCCGATATTTGGTTCTTAAGTCGAAAGTGGTCTTCTTACAATTACATGTTGTTCGTGTGGCCAAATGTTTATTATATCCAGAATTGTATTCATTATGTAGATATCATATATTTCATATATATCCAGTACATGCATGCATTTATAACATTACATAATCATTTAGAGGTAAGAAATGAAATGCACCGTTCATGGAGACGGTAAGCCGTACGTACGCATGAACGCTACTTTCATTTCTATTTCGTATTTTATAGAATGGAATAATAATGATATAAAGGTATATTATAATTCCAGTATAATATCATATATAATATCATATTTCCATCCTTTATACATCCCACATATGGTATTTAACGAATCAAATCACTTTGAGGGGGCGGTAGTCCGCACTTCCTTAAATGAAGATATCGCGTATACCCATAATGGAAGCCACAAAGGTAAGACAAAAATGAAAAATACAGAAGCATAAATAAAACATAAACATATTATATATCATATATAAAAATAGTGACATCATAATGGCCACCTTTGAAGGTGTTAAATGAGTATTGAACAATCATCGTTTCGGGAGGCAGAATTTCACCGTCCACGGAAACCGTATGTTCTTTAACCATTTGATGTAGTTGTGTGAGAGTGTAGCTAAAATAAATCTTGTAACAACATCCTAGTATATTGAAGATACTGGTGTTGTTACAAAAGAAGTAAATAAAAAGAGATTATAGGTTTGGAGAAGCAAAATAAAACAAATGAACAAGAGAGAATGAGTTACCTTTAAAAGTGTAATCTCCTTTTGATTTGAGCCTAAAGGCTTCCTTTGAAAGGATTCTGCCCAAAGGGGATCCTCTAGGATGAGGAGAGGGATGTTGAGAGAGTAAATGGGCAGGGTTTGGCCGAGACAAAGGCTTGAGGGGTGTGGGAAAAGAGGTAGAGGTGGGGGCCTTTTATAAGAGGAGAGGAGGGGCACTTTTGGAAAGCAATGAAATATTACATTATTTGAAAATGCTTTTCGGTTCTAAAGGGTCCCACATTGATAGAATTAGTGGATAAGGTGATAAGGCATCGAAATCCACTCATCCAATTGGTTTTGTCCATGTGTATATTGTAGATTTTTCATTATCTTTCCATTTTAATTAAATTGTCAAATAATGATGTCATCGCTGCATCATTATTATGTCATAAATAATTTAATTTCTTTAATGTCTAAAAATTATAAAACAAATACTATGATATAGGAAATCTTTTTAGCTTTCCAATGACTATTTATAATCAAAATGTGGACTTGTATAACCCCACTTAAAAATTGTTTTAGTAAAACATACTATGTTAGTGTCATTTTCACTTTAACATTAAATAAAAAGTATTTTATGTTATTTCCCAACAAAAGTGGATCCATGGGGTCCCCAAGTTAGGCCATGGCTTGTCTTGGTCGGCCATGACATAACCAATAGGGTTGGGACATGTGTCTAGGTCATTTTATATTATTAAAGCATTATTTATACCTTAAACTACCCTAATTACCACTAATCGCGATTAAGAACTTAATGAGTTACTATTCACCAAAAAAAATATTATAATCTCATTGAACCACATTTTACTTCTTAATGACAACCATGTATGTCGGATTTTCAAAATTCAATACACATTAGTGGTAAAATTTCATTTAACTGAAAAATCAGTTTGCTTGATTACCACTTAGTGGTTTCACTATTCATCAAAAATTGAAGTTTTTCAGAAAATTACCAAAAATTCACCCTAAGCTATATTTGATATTCTGAATTCAAAAATGAAGTCCGTTTTACAAAATTCAAAACATATTAGTCACATTAATTAATTTAATAATTAATTCCCGCTGTCAGAGCAAATAGCGTGTTTTTATAAAACAATAAGTATCAAAAGATTGACACTAGTTTAAGTCTAATTTCAAAGTGAAATTAATTCCAATGACCACCATTGGATTAAATGGTAAAAATATTTTCTAATTTAACTTTAAAAACAATTCAAAATATTATCTAATCATATAAATAAATTAGATTAAAAAGAGGTTTTGAATTAAAACACAACATTTTACACTATTCATTAAAAAATGAACTTTATCAGAAAAATACCAAAAATTTACACAAAGTAAAATTTGATGTCCCGATTCTTAATAAGAGTTTTATTAGGTCCAAAAGAATGTATAAGAGTGATCAAAACTATATTTAATGACAGTTCGCCATCAAAAGGCGATAAGTGAACCTTTAGTGAAAACTAGGGCATATATGCCTAAAATCGAATTCTTTCCGTATTTTAAGCCTCTATCCTTTATTGGATAATTGTAAAAACATTTAAAAACATATATAATCATATTTCAGTTATTTCTATCCACTCCCGCCATTACAACGGCTACATGTTAACTACCATTTAAAATAATATTATTTTATTATTAGAGTGCAACGTAAGATTCCCAAGAAACTCGTTGTTGCGTGTTGGGTACGCCATCGAGCATAGCGTCCCCTTTAAAGTCATTTAAATATTTTATTCACAAATATGGATAAATATGAAATGTCATATTCTTTATTTACCTGGGATGTTACAGCATTGCATGGGATAACCTAAGTAAATTCATAATAAAAGGGTGATCTATAAAGCCCAGTAAGGGATTAAACAAGGCATAAAATGAATAATACAATACATTTTAGGCAATAGGAATATCAATGGATTATAATAGAAATAGGAACATAAAATCCTGATATAGCATGATTATCATAATATGGAAATGTGGAAACAAAATTTAACATGATATTAGCATGAACCAAGGATCACTAAACATGGAGCATGAGTAAACCCTCATTTCACATGAATTATTGGAAGTAAAACCTCATTGAAATTTACGTATCATGATACTAATCTTTACCCAATGCATTGGAGCACTGTTAGGGCACACCCTTCTTAATCATTTCATTTCATGCATAAGTGTGCCACATAGATAATACAACATGGATTCATTAAAAAAACATAATTTTTTCCACGATAAATAAAATTGAAATTCATACATGAAACTATATAATAAATATGTAAATGTTCTTAAATATGAAAACCCTTGATAGAGAAATGGGCATGGTATTTACTATACAATGACTTTGGCTTGGATAATCGCAGTGCAATTTCGGAAGCATAATGGCGTGACATAAGAATTAATAAAAATTGCTGATAAGAGAAAAAGGGGTATCTCATAATATATACAAGACATGGATAGTAAGGGGTTATATAGATAAATTTACCATCATATTTAATGGAATTTAGATGCATAATATAAAATTATTTCTTGAATGTAAATGAGAAGAGAGAAATTCCTTACAAAATTTTGGCATTGTAACAGGTGTGCATGGGAGGAATTAATGAGAGAGAAAGAGGTATATCATCATTAAAACATAAAGAGGGATGCATGTGGAAGGTGAAAAATCATACCCCCAACATTTTTAATTGAAAGAAAATGGTATAAAAATATAAAAATATTTGGACAAAATTGAGAAAGTAAGAAATCATTCCCTTGGAAGTGTGATCTCAAAGGCTTGGGAGGGGCTTGAGAGAGGATTATTGGGATCTTGGGAAAAATTGGTTTGATTTAATAAATAACAGGGTAGGTTAGGGATGTGATACCAGGTTTTTTATTTAAGAGAAGTGGGAGCTTGGGTGGGTTTATATAGGAATAGAGAAGGAATTCTTTATTATTTAGGTTTTGGACACCACACATTAAGCTAATCAAAACCACAAACCATACCATGGATCTTGCCCATGGTTTTCTTAAAAGTGTGGTGGAAAACATTATTTTATAAGGCCAATGTCAAATATTATTAAAATATTAGGATTGTTTCTGTGGAGGTGAGTCACACTCTCAAGAAAATAATTTTAGAAGTTAAAATGTTTTATAAGTCCTGTAGGGTCCACTAAATCCACATAAAATTAATCAAAAAAATAAAAAATGACATTATTTTAAAGGTAAAACAAATATTGGCCGAAAATACAATTTATATTATTTTATTACATCACTATTGTATCATTATGATGTAATAAATCACATTATATATTTAAATGGTATTTAATTTTTACCCAAAAATTCGACTATCTCATAAAATTATGAAAAAATCACTGTTGGACAATTTTAACATCCTGATTCCAAAAATAATATTCATTTTATCTAAATAATTTTCTAAATATGTGAATTTTAACTTTTAAACTAAAAACCAACATTTGTTTAAAATTCATGGGTTTTGAAAAAAATAGTTTTCAAACCTTAATAAAAATTATAATTATATTCATAAATATTATATGAGCATTTATATTTAATAACAAATAATTTAGTAATAATATTTTTTTTTAACATTATTTAATTCAAAAATCCCATAATTTATCAAAAGATATTTCTTAATTGAATATTAACTAAAAATACTAATTGTGCTTTAAAAACTATTTACAAGGTAACAATAATGAAATTCATGTATATTCTTTACAAAAAAATATAGCACATAATAATAGTGCTAGGGTATTATTAAATAACCCCTTATAACACCCGTATAAGACCTAAGGGTAAGGTCTGCAATGGTGATAGACTCTTGGGGTGGCTTGGATAACATCACTCGGGTGGTAATCTCTATAAACTTCCAATTCTTCTATAGGTAGTTTCGTTCAAGTTTAAAGTGTTGAATCAATGCTTGGTTTTGGTCAAGATTGAATCCCAATGATGCTACCTTCTTTCTGAGCTCTGAAAAATGGTCTTTGAATGGAGAAATTCAACTAGATGAGGACATCACTTCTTTTGTTTGAGTAAATTGGATTTGTTAAAGACATATATTTATACCAATCATGTGGTTACTATTCAACGTCTATTTTAGCAATAGTAAAAATTTATAAAGGTATTTTAAAATACAAAAAACATAAAACCAAGGAAGTGCATATGTTTTATATAACCATTTTACATAATAATACATTTAATCAGATAAAGAGGAATTTTCATTCATAAAATATTGGGTCTTTACAAACATGAATTCTTCCAATACCTTACTCATCCTTAAGTCCTATGAAAAATATTGAAAAAACACGGTATGTTCATAAAAATCTGAATAAGGGATATACAAATAAGTAAATAATTAGTCTATTTATAAACACTAAAAACATATAAAACATCAACATGATGTAATTATTTTCACCTCTATAGGAACTTAATACTATACATTGATAATAATATCATTTAATACATTTTTTATAATCAAAATATTACCATAAAACCCACAAAAACATAGAAAAAGCATAAAGGTATCTTGGAACATCATTATACTTGTTACTCTTACAAATATAATAACCATATAGTCAACTTCCAAATGGAATATCTATATGGTTTACTTCTATACCCAATGCATTGGAGGGATGTCACAGACCCACCCATCGTTGGTTTATCATGAAACCACCCTTCTTTGTATTATTATAGAAAAACATTTCAAATGTCCATGTACAATTTATATAATCATAAAAAAAGTTGATATTTTCAATATTTCACTCTTAAAATTTAATTTTAAATCTCAAGAAAACATTTCAAGATATTTTTAATAATCAATCCATTTTGAAAACACATTTTGAATTATAAAATAACCAAAATAGAAAAGAAAGGCTTTCATTTAAAAAAAATTAAATCATTCAAAGGAATCCAAAAGTAAAATATTGTCCATGGTGGTGGAAAATTCATTTTCAGCATGTATGTTAATAAAAGAACATTCCATTTGTTGTTTCTCAAAATATTCCATATAAAGCATGTAAAAAAGATTCCTTTTTATAAATATTTGATTTAAATTAAAAATAGACAATAAAATTTCCTTTATAACCCTTTTTATATCCATATAAAATGAGTATGAAAAATAATATCAAGAATATCAAAATGAGGAAAGGATTACATCTTTAAACATTCAGAGCATCACATTCCACATTTTAAATTTAAATCATAATATACAAGAAAAAATAACATTTAGAAAAATATTAAATAAAATTATCATTCATAAAATATTGATATATAATGTAAAATAGGTTTCATATACACCTTAAAAATAATAAAGGTTCATATAATCAAGAAATTCTTTGATGAAAGGAGATTTTGAAAAAATACCTTACCTTGTGTCTGACATGTCTCTTGTGTCTTTACCATACTAAATAATAAAATTTTATTAATTATATTCATTATTTAGAACCTTTTTTAGTTTTATTTTTATATTTATTTTACTTAGTACAATGTTATACACAACTACTTAAAAAATTTAGTTTATGTCCGGTATTTTGACCATATTCAGTTTATGTGTCCAAATGACTTTGGTAAGTTAGCTATGGTAAAAGGGGTTATTATATGAACATATATAGAACAATAATCATGTAATAATTATCACATATATATATATATATCAGTTACAATTTTAGAATAAATCATGAAATATGGTTATGAAAAATGAACCAATAATACAATCATGGAGACGGTAGGTCATACGTAGGCATGCGTAACATTCTCGTTTTTCAATGATTGTTATGGACGGAAGTTAAGTAACAATTTATCTTTCCATACATATCATTTTATAATATATACAATATTATTTAATCATATATACTTATATATATCATTATGGTGATGTAAAAGTAATCGCATCACTTCGAGGAGGCGATAGTCCACATGTCCTTGACTGACGTTATCACTTTTTCAGTGTGTAAAAAAGTGTTAAAGAAAATGATGTGTTATATTTTCAAAAATATAATTATTTAATTAAAACCAGATATAATTTATTTATGTGACAACTATTTAATTAAACACGTCCTTAATATGTTCTATGTAGTGTGAAAATGTGTCACATCACTTTGAAGAGGCGGTAATCCACACTTCCACAAACGATATTATCGTATTTACAGAAAATAGAATGTATAAAGGTATGTGTTAAAAAATAATTAAATAATAATAAATAAATAATAAGTTTCATATATATCAAATAAAAAAATCCATTATAATTCCCAACCATGAAAAGTGGTAAAGTAAAAATGAACAACATTGTTTCCTGAGGCAGTAGTTCACCGTACACAAGAACGACAAGTTTTTTACTCGTTATATGGATGTGTATATGTAATTGTAGGTAAAAATATTATCATAAAAAAATTAAATTTTATTGATGATACTAATTTTATTTTGTATTTATGTAATATTTAGAATTTTGGAAGTGGGTAATTAAAATAAAACAAAAGATATTGAGTAAGGGTGTTACCTTTTATTCAGGTAACTCTGTTTGGTTGGCACCAAAGGGCTTCATTTGATGGATTTATACCAAAGGTGAGGCTTATAGTAGGAAGGGATGAATGTTTAGGATCTATTTTGGAATATATTGTGCAAGTAAAATTTTCTTGAGAGGTTTGTGGAAGTGGGATGGGTGAGTACCTTTTCATAGTGGAGGAGGAGCAGTACTCGTGTAAATTTCTAAAAACAGAATTCCACCCTAGTTTTTACCAAGAAATGTTTATCCAATAATTTTAAAAATTAGATAAACTAAATTATATGGACTAAATATGTCAATAAAATGGATTTTGGACAAGTTTATAGGTCATTTGGGGCCTTATGTTTAAGGTTTAGTCCCTTGTTAATCTAATTTTTCACTTAATCGTTGTGATTAATTTTAATCACATTCACTAATTTTTTTAGTGAAAAACTAAGTTGACCCTATAATACATTATATGTTATGATGATTCAAAAAATGGAATCCATTTTTCTAAATTCTAATAATATAATTGGTACTAATTAATTTAAATTTAATCCCACAGATGGGAGGTGACAACGACTTTTTAAAGAACAAATATTAAAAATATTGCTATGTTTTTATATTCAATATAAAAGTGAAATTGATTCCAATGATCTATATTTGGATAATAAATAAAAAAAATCTAATTAAAATTTAAAACTATATAAAAATATAATTTATCCGAATATATAATTTAGACTAAAAATTAGTTTTAAATTAAAATTCATTATTTTTCAATATTCTATAAAAAATGAAACATCGTAGAAAAACTTCAAAAATTCACACTAACCTAATTTTTTGTTTCTATTGAAAAAATGAAGCTATATTTTACATATAAAATCAATAAAAGTTTTAAAACATCTATTAAAAATGGGTGATCTATTAAAAGGTAGTAAAAGTACCTTTTTAAATATATAGATATTTTTATGCTTAAAATTGGATTTATTTTTATTTTAAGCATATAAAATTAATTATATGAATGTAAAAAAATTATAAACAATTTTAAACATAATATTTTATCTCTATTCACTCTTGTTAATACAATGTCTTGGAGATAAATAACACATAAAATAATAATATTGATAATATATTATTTTTCGGTATTACTTTGTATGGAATGCAACACAAGATTTCAAAGACACTCATTATTGTGTGTTGAGTATGCTCTCAAACATAGAAATCCTATGTTAAAATTAATATTTAATTCATAAATATTAATAAATATGAAAAATTATTATTCTATACTTTTTGGGGATGTTGCATCCTTCCACACTTTTGGAAATTGCATCCTTGAAATTTTTATTCACTTATCAAATAAATGGGGATATTTTTACCTCATATCATTTTTATATTCCCATGTTTCCAATTCAACCATACATTTTTTTCATAAAACCTTAACCTAGTTAATTACCTAATTCTATAACACCTTCTCTCTATAGTGAAGAATTTGAACTGGTTATTCCTCATAAGAAATATTTCCTTCTAGTTGAACTACTCCATGGATAAAAACATGGTTTGAGTCTTATACATACTTCCTTAATAGTGAAACATGAAATATGATGTGTACCTGAGATAAAATTAGAGGTAAGGCCACTTATTAAGAAATTGTTCCAAATATCACTAGGATCTTATACGGTCCAATTAATCATGGACTCATATTCCCCTTCTTAACTAAATGCATCAAACATTTTCATGGAGGAACTTTTAAAAAGACATGATCACCAACCTCAAAATAATTATCTTTTCTCCATTTATTTGCATAAATCTTCCCCTTGCTCTGAGCTTTACTCGTGTTTCACTGAATCAACAAAACTTTCTCCATTGTTTCATCTACCAACTATGGTAACATTAACTTCCCTTCTCTAACATCATCCAAAAAAGCCAGCATTCAACACCGTTTTCCCAATAATTTCTCAAAAGGTGCCATATGTATACTAAAATAAAAATTGTTATTGTAAGAAAACTAAAAAAAGAAAATTTCTAATCCCAACATCCATGGTAATCCATTGAACAAGAATTAATCATATCTTCCATGGTTTAAATCATCTTTTTATATTGTCCAAAAAATTAACGATGAAAAGATGTACTGAAATTTAATTCAGTACCCAATGAATTCTGAATTCCTTTCTAAAATTTATATTTGAACTTGGGATCATTGTATAATATAGTGGAGAGGGGCACTTCATGTAGCCTCATAATCTCTTCTAGATACAACCTATAAGTATAATCTAAAAATATTATATCTAGAATTGGAAAGAAATGTGCATATTTTGTTAATCGATCAAAAATAACCCAGGTTTCATTATTACATTGAGAAGTCTTTGGAAATATCACCATGAAATCCATTAATATACACTCTCATTTCCACTTTGGAACTGGAAACAGTTATATCATTACCTTGGTAACTATCTATCTACAATAACTTGCTGACAAGTAAAAAAATTAATGGTAAATTCACTAATATCTCTTTCTATTTTATCCCACCAGTAATACTCTTGAAGGATTCTATACATCTTATTTCTTCCCAAATTAACATAAAATTGGAAAATATGAACTTTATTCCATAACCCTTTCCTAAAATGTGAATCAAAAGGCACACGTAAACTTTTCCAAAATCAAAAAAACCCATTCTTCATCAATATTAAAATCATGATACTTACTGTTCTTAATAGATTATACCTTTTCATGCAAAGATTCATCCACCTTCTGATCCGTATTAATTCTTTTTGACAAATTCGAATACACTAAAACCTAAAAGAAAACCGGGGATGTATCTGCATCCCCAACTTCTACATAAAAATTTATCAAATCATTAACCAAAGTTCAATGATCCAAACATAACATGGTCAATGTATGATTACTCTTTTAACTCAAAGCATCATCCACATTGTTTGATTTTATAGAATGATAATGAATCTTGAAATCATAATCCTTGATTAGTTCTAGACATCTTATTGGTCTCATATTCAACTCTTTCTGAGTACATATATACTTAAAAAAAAATTATCGGTATATATTTCATACTTCACTCCATAAAAATGATGCCTAAAAATTTTTAATACAAAAAACAATATCATCTAATCAAAAATCACGTGTAGGGTAATTTAACCCATGAGTTTTCAATTGACATGAAGCATAAGAAATTACACTGTCATTCTGATTCAATAAAAAAAGTCATTTTAATGAAGAATCGCTATAGATAAAAAATTCACCATTTTTTGGAAGGTAGGGACAAAACTGGTGCATTGACCAATATTTCGTAGTTCGTAAAAACAAACATTAAATTCTTCTATTCAGATAAACCAAAATCCATTTCATGTTAACATATTTAGTGGGATAGATAATTATGAAATGTTCTGAACAATCCTTCATTAATAACCCACTAATCCAATAAAACAATTAATCTCTGTAACATTGGTAGGTATTGGCCACTCTTCAACAACTTTTGATTCATAAGGTTCAATAGTTATTCAATATTTAGAAACTTTATGTCTAAGGAATGAAATTTTTTTCAACCAAAATTCTCTCTTACTAATATTTCCATATAGTTTCTTTTTATTTATGGTTTGAAAATCAATTCTTATACACCTTTAATGCTCCTCATTGTTTTTATAATATACTAATACATCATCCCTAAACCTAACCACAATCTACTCTAAGATTTGTTTTTTTCTACCCTAAGTCGAAAAACCTTATGAAAATATATCTCAGGGAAAATATTCTAAAATTCATTCAATTATAGTGCATAATATCTTTAATTTATCAAATATTATTAAAAATTTACCAACACTAATTGTCTTCATCTACAAAATGATAAATGGAAAGTGTTACCTTTAGATGTTCAAACATATCACGACATCAAATATCTCTTCCAGATCATTGATCCATCCTTCGGATACCACTAGGTAAGATGATTCACAGAATGATGGGGGATGTTGGCTCGTGATATTCTCCACAAAAGTTTTTTTCTTTTGGGGTAGATCAGGTTTCCCTCAAGCATGGATTGCACTACCATTTATCGCCTAAGTCAACTGAACCAATAACACAACAAACTATTTTGTTATTATTCTAACCATATTGGGATGAGGATTTCGAAGTATATCATCCTCTAAGTAACTTCCCACTATAGTTTTCTTATTTCCTTTGTTGAAAACCATTTAAAAAAATACTTTTGATGAAGAAACATAATTAATCTTCAAATGCTATAACATTTTAGCATGACCATAAAGTAAAATCTTCTTTGAAAATTATACTAATATTATCCTAAACTCTAAAGTTATCTAAAATATTTATATGATACCAACTATATGGACATTTCCTTAAAACATTACCTAATAATGAGTTAAGTCAATTATTTTACTTTAACTCACATTGAGGATCTTTTTAGGTTTAGAGTTTTGTATAATCAGGCTATAACTCATACACAAAAAAACCATAAAATACAAAGTGTACACTTCTGATATGTATAGATTTTTTACCATATAAATCTTTTAAAAAATAAAACATGATCTCTTTTGTGAGAACTCTTCATTATTATCAAAATTAAATCATCCAATACTTTACTCATCCTTAATCCCTATGAAAAGCATTAAAAATGTTGGATGAGAATAAAAAGATCATTAATGGATATAAAAATAAAGAAATCATTAGTCTATTTATTAACATTAAAAACATAATAAATCCATAACATTAAGAAATAATTTTCACCCTGATAAGTAGTAAGAAATTTCTTCGATAATAAAAACATTTCATAGTTTTTTATAATCATAATATTTTCATAAAACCCATAAAAATAAATGAAAATACATAATGGTAACTTGGAATATCATTATAATTATCACTCTTATAAATGAAAAAAAACACATGGTCGACTTCCATTCATGTCACTCTTACAAA
This sequence comes from Viscum album, assembly GCA_963277665.1. Lineage (NCBI taxonomy): Eukaryota > Viridiplantae > Streptophyta > Magnoliopsida > Santalales > Viscaceae > Viscum > Viscum album. The sequence continues at coordinate 876,314,807 of OY728148.1, read as the reverse complement.
TGTAATAGTCATATGGCAGACTTCCATACCCAATGCATTATAAGGCTATCACAGGCCAACCGTCATTAATTTAGCATAGAACCACTCATCATTGGTTTATTACAGAATCACCCCTCAAATTTCAATGTACAATTTATATAATCATAACACATAAAAGGTTTAAATTATTAATATTTCACTCATAAAATTTTATTTTCAAAAACATGAAAACATTTCAAGATATTGGAATAATCAAACAAGTTTAAAAAATCATTTTGAATAAAAAATAACCAAAAAACAAAAATTGAGTTTTTTATTTAATAAAACATTAAATCTTTCAAAGTAATATGAAAATTAAATAATTCCCAGGGTGATGAAAAATTCATTCTCTCCATTTACATTAATAATAGAATATTCCTTTTTCATTTGTAAAAATGCACCATATAAAGCACCTAAAAATATTCCTATTCAAATATGTCAAAATGAAATTATTAATATATCTAAAATGTATTTTATAACGCTTTTTATATGCATGTAAAATAAATATGAAAAATAATATCAAAAATATCAACATGAGGAAAGGATTACATCTTTAAACATTCATAGAATCCTATACTACTTTGAACAATTAAATAATAATCTATATGAAAGAATAATATATAATATAACATTAAATAACATGATAATTTATAAAATATGGATATAAAATATCAAGTGGTTTGTATATACAACTTATAAAATAATAAATGTTCATATAATCAAAAAATGATTCAATGAAAGGAAATTAAGATAAAATTCCTTACCTTGGGTCTGACATGTCTCGTATGTCTATACCTTCCTGAATAATAAACTTATATTAATTATCTACTTCCTTGAGAAACTTTTCAAGTTTATTTTTTCTTTTGTTTCACTTATTACAATGTTTTATACAACTACGTAAACAGTTATGTTTACATCATGGTTTTTTACTATATTGAATTTATGTGTCAAAATGACTTTCGTATGTCACCTACGACCAAAGGGGGTTATTTTATGAATATATCCAGAATAATGATAATAGATTAATTATAATATTTTTATATCAGTCAGAATTTTGAAACTGATCGTGAAATATGGTTATAAAGAATGAACCAACACTAAAATCATGGAGATTGTAGGTTGTATGTATGCTTGAATAATGTTCTCATGTGTCTATGATCGTTATGAAAAAATGGTAAGAAACCTTTTAACTTTCCATAATTATCATTATATAATATATAAAATATTATTTAATAATATATACTGATATATATAATTTTGGTGATGTAAAAGGAATCAGATCACTTTTAGGAGGTGGTAGTCCAGACGTCCACGAACAAGGTTATCATCTTTTCAGTGTGTGAAAAAGTGTTAAAAAAATGAATGTTATATTTCCAAATAGATAATTATATAATGGATATAATATAGATGTTATTTAATTGATATATATATATATATATATAAAATTAAACCCATCCTTTCTATAAACGATGTCACGATACATAAAAAACGTAGAATAAATAAATAATAAATATCATATAGATCATATATAAATAACGTTTCCAACATAATTCACAAGCATGACAGATGGTAAAAAAAATAAACAACATTGTTCCATGAGTTGGTAGTTCGTCGTACAAAAGATGCTAAATTCGTCACCCATTATATGGATGTGTGTGTGTGAAAGTATAGGTTGAAAGATTATCATAAAAAATTATAGTATATTTGGAATAAATATGTTCTTATTTATTCATGTAATAATAATAATTTAAGAATAGGATAATGAAATTAAAATAAAAGAGCATGAGGAATGGTGTTACCTCTTATTCGAGTAACTCTGTTTGGTCTCGGGAAATTCCTTTTGGTTTTCACCAAAGGGCTTACTTGGATTTATTCATGTGATAGGTGAGACTTATAAGATGTGTTTAGGGATTGTTAGGATCAATTTGGTAATATCATAATTGGTCCAAAGTTTCATAATATGTGTGATTATTTGGGAGGTTTTAGTTCTTTTTATAGTGGAGGAGTGATAATCTTGTTAATTTTTCAAAAGGAAATTCTACCAATTTTTTCTCATGTCAAGTGGATCCTATAATTTAAAAAACTCAATAAAGGGTACAATATGGTAGAAACATGGCCAAAAACGTATCTTAGACAAGTTTCTAGGTCATTTCATCCATTAAGATTTAGGATTAGTCTTTTGTTAAGCTGTTTTTTCTCTTAATTATTATAATTAATTTTAATCACTCTCTCTAATATTTTTGGTAAAAAAATAATTTTGACTTATTATACATTATAAATTATGTTCATTAAAAATGTGGAATCCATTTTTCTAAATTTCAGTCATATAAGTTTCATAAATTAATTTAAATTTAATCCCGCATATGAGATGTGACAGTGGCTTTTTAAGTTAAAAACATTCAAAAGTTTGAAAAAAAATTATATTCAATTTCAAAGTGAAGTTCATTCCAAGTAACTAAATTAGGTTAAATGATAAAAAATATAATTAATCTTTAAAATCATTTAAAAATATATTTTATCCCTATAAATAAATTAGATGAAAAATCAGTTTTGAATCCAAATTCATTATTTTTCGATATAAAATAAAAAATGAAACTTCACAGGAAAATACCAAAAATTCGCACTAACCTAATTTTTAAATTTTGATTTAAAAATGAAGTCTAGTTTGACATATAAAATAAGTAAAAGTTCCATAAATTTTATTTAAAATGGGTTCTCCATTAAAAGGTATTAAAAATACCTTTAAAAATATAGAGAATTTTATACTTATAATTAGATTTATACTTATTTTAATCATATAAAATTTATTGGATTAATGTAATTTTTTATAAAAATGTTTAAACATAATAATGTCATCCTTATTTATTTTAACCGATAAAATATCTAGACAATAACTACCACTTAAAATAAAAATATTATTAATATATTATTTTTTGGTATAACTCATTTTTTCTTACAACAAAATATTTCATAGACACTCATTGTTGCATTTTGGGTATGCTATCGAAAATAGAATTAATTATAAGGTAAAATTAAAATTTAATTCATAAATATTAAAAAATATTAATAATCCTTATTATATAATTACATGGGATGTTACAAAATTTTTTGAGGATTTTCTACAAATATTAATTTTTTGATGAATAATCAAAAATATTGATTTTTATTGAAAAGTTTCTATTTTATTTAAAGAATTTACAAGCTTAATTTTATTTTAATATGATTATAAAGGTAATATTAGTTCAATTATATATTTATTAATAATGTTTTTTTATTCGAATCAATTTCCAATTTAATTTTGATATTTAAACATCCAATACTTATGAAAATTTTCTATTTTGAAAAATACATTTTTCATCACGTCTACAGGTTTAATTTAAAATTGAATTTTGAAACTTATGTGAATTTAATTTAGAAAAATGGATTAAATATTTGGAATCAAAATAATTAATATTACATAATAAGGTCAACATAATTTTTCATCAAAATTAATAATAAAAGTTTAAAAATTAATTACCATGGTTAAGGTTAAAACGCATTTACCGAGGGGGTTATCCAAATATATATGGGGTAAATGAATTATAGACATATAAAAATCCCATTTTATAGACATATTTAGACCTCATTTCATCTATTATTTGATAATTATCTATTTTGGAGCCTTTTGGAATGTTTAAAATGTGGGCACACCTTTATCATTTCAAAAATTCCAAGTACATCCTCTCCCTCACCTATAAAATCCCACACCTCTCCTCTGCAGTTCATAATTAAATAAAACATTTGGATTTTTAAATTACCAAAATAATACATTCATTAATTCCATATCCATATCATGTATTCCATTGTTTAATTAGTAAACCCTCTTATGAAGGCTTTAGATGTAAACCTAAATGGGTTCTCTAAAGAAGAGTTATAGTACTTTATCATTAATTTTAAATTTATTTATTCATCTAAATAATTAAAATTTTCTTAATCCTTTATATAATAAAACAATTACCTCACATACATAGATATTTTATTGTTTTAATGGTATTACCTACATCGATCTCTTCTTCCATCAAGTGGGAAGTAAAATCGTTGATCATGTGTACAGTGGACTACCGCCTCACGAACTGATGTAATTCGTTTTCCATCACCACCTATCATAGATACATATATAGATGGATTTAATATATTTATATGATATATATGACATAATTATACTTGTATAATAATAATATCACATATACCTTCTTACTTTCCATTTTTTCGAATACGATAATGTCGCTCGTGTGTATGGCAGACTACTGCATCATCAAATGATGTGATTACTTCTTAAAATATATATTATATGGAAGGAAATAAGGATAGGTTTAATTAATATATGTGATATAACTGAAATTATAATGAAAATTTATAGTTTATATCTTATTTATCTTCATTTCTTTGTATCTGTTGAGAAAATGGAAACAATGTTCATGCGTATGTACGTCCTACCGTGTCCATGAATGATGTAATTAATTTTCAATATCTAAATTTTATGGATTACTATAAATACATATATAATTAAAATATTTTTATATTTATATCATGGTTAGGATTCTATAATATTATGTAACCACTATCAAATTAAAATGACTAAAAATAATCAACCAAAACATACATAAAAAGTGAATAAGTTATTACCGAAAATGTGATTTTAACAAAGAAATGTTAGTAAATGTGTAATAAATGGTCATGAATAAATAATATATGGTATAATATATTTGAGTATTTTTATGTAATAGATTTATAATAAACATGTATTTAATATACATGAGGTTCTATAGTTTATGAATGATGTCGAGACTTAAGTTAATGTATTTTCATCTCACTTTTTTTTCTATGGGACACATGGAATATACACAACTTATTTATTGTGTGGTGTATGTAAAATACATGAATTATTTTTATTATTAATATGATAAAAAATTTGGGGTACAAATATCTATCTAATTTTAATTTTTTCATGTATTTTCTAATTCAAAATATTTCAAAGTTGTAATGACTTTATTTTACAATGTCTTTATTTATTGGTGTTGTTTACAATTATGCTTCCAATAATGATATCTTATGATATACCTCTAAATAATCAAATGAATTATCTTCTAATATGGTAATATCATTAAAATACATGTTTTAATTTCATTTTACTCTCTTAATTTTCCCAAGAGTGCAAATGATTTTTTTGAGGAAAACCAACTTTTTTTCTCTCTTTGATCGAAAATCATTTTTTTTCTATGCCCATGTTTTCTAAAATAGTTTTAAATGGAGTTATTAATGATCTCCAATGATTTATTAAATACATTTATAACCATGTTTTATTTTTTTTAAAGTTTTAAATTTAATGTCATTATTTTTTTTGAACAAGTCCCCCTTGACTTTTTTTACTAAAATATGAAAGGAATATTATTTTTAACATGTATGACATGGAAAATATTTTCCAACATGAAGACCACTCGATGATTTAAATATTTATTTAATGTTTCCAAATTAATTTTCAGATAAAATTTTTTCATTAATATTTTATAAATTTTTAGATTTTAAATAAGTTATTTTAAAATAGAAATGATTTTTTCTTCATGAAATAGTCCATGTGATATTTCAAAATAATTTTCCATATAAGATGAAATCCTTAGGTGTTACTTAAGATTTATTGGGGATATTATCCAATGATTCCATCCTTATTCTTTTTCTAGATGGTTTATGTTTATGATGAATATATTTTTATGAAACCCATTGTTTTTACATTGGTTATTCTATGATGAAATGATAAAAATTTTATGTTACCTATTTCTTCTACATGGGTATGCTATGATGAAATTTGTATGAAAACCATTTATTTTCAAGGATTTTGATGTGATGACTTTTTAATGGCTTGTGAAAATAATATGTATTATTTTCATTATGTGATGGGTGGGACCTATATCTCTCTCAAATGCATTGCGTGATTATTGGCGTCTCATGAGATAAATAGTCCTAAAATGGGGTGTGAACCTAGTTCAGTAAGAGAATTTTTCCACTATGATAGTCTTGGGAGTGAACCATTAACACTAATATGGTTTGGGGGTTACCCCATTCCACTAAGATACCCTTGGAAGTAATACTTGACTTCAAAGGAAATGATATTCTATGTTTATGTGTATGCTACAAAGTTATGTCTTATTCAAATATTATTCTCTCATAACTTTTGACCATTTATTACTTTAAGATTCATGTATTATGAACAAACAAGATTTATGACATGACTTAATTTTACAATCAATTATATGAAGGGTATAGTTTTTTAAATTTTATTCACATGTTCTCATGTCCTTATGCTCTTGTTATATTGATATCTTACTTGTTTACCCTTATTAAGCATATAAGATCCCCCTTTCTTATGTTTCAATTTTCTAATTTTTAAAGAATGGTATTATGTATGATATGTATAATATGGGAACTAAATGTGATGAAAATAGTGGGAGGTGATGTAGTTCACTTGTGAAATAGTTATTTATGTATCCATGTTTCTAAAGGCACAATACCTATATGATTCTAGTGTGGATCATTTTTTTATGCAATGAATATTTTTCTATTAATATGTTATATATTTGTATAAGAATTTTGGGTGAAAATAGTTAATCTTAGAGAAATCTTTAATTAAACGTTTTAAACTAGGATGAGAAAACATTACTAAGAACCATAATGATAAGCATAAGCATATGAAAATATCATGGATCTTTGGTGATGGATAGAGTGAGCAGTGTCCTGAAAATTATATCCCTATCTAGATACTATAATTCAATGTTTCTCTTGAATAATTGTACCTAGGGGTAATAACCATGAAAATAGAGCATCTAGATAGACTCAATCATTACCAGGTGCCAGAAAAAAAAACTTGTTTTACTGTTACATTGAAACCCACGAGGGATGTGATTTTAAAATCTATCAACTCTTTACAAACCATCATAATGGATTTGAATAGTGACCATGAATGACATGTTTTTTCCTATGTTTTCAAAAATTTAAATGAAAGTTTCATGATTTATATATCATACACTTTATTTTTCATGATCATGTAGTCCCAAAATATGATTTTTATTTATTACACTAAGATTTTTGGTCTTAATCAATGGATCATGCCCAAAGGAACTATGTTAATGTTAAGTGTAAAGTAAATTCAAATACTTTCCTCTTGAACAACCAAACATTTTGGGAGCTAGAATGAAAAATCTCATTTATATTCTCATAAAACATTCTGAAGTTATAAACCATGTTGAGCTTCCAAAAGAGATAAAGAGGGAACAATGTTATGTTGATAACTTTATGAGTAAACTCCAACCTTATTTTAGTGGTTTGTCCAATCAAATAAATGTTGAGAAATAGTTCAGTACCACTAAAAAGATATTTCTCATTCTACAGTGTTTGGATCATGAAAAATTATTTTTTTCTATCAATCTTTTGGAATGAAAATTGGATCAATTGGGGAAAATTTTCAAGAATACATGTCAACAAGATAAAACATAATCCATAGAATAAGATGATTTTATTTTAAAAAAAATCAATAATTTCATTCCTCATATTCTTTACACAAAAAAAGAGAAGGAATTAGTATAGTAAAAGAAGTGGGGTGATTAATTTGTTTGTACCCATGAAGAATTTTTTTCAATATTTTGGAGGTATGATTTTGGTCTTATCATCCAACTTGAATGTAATGTTAATTCATTATTCAGTGCATTAAAACCTAGTCATTGAAGGGAATTGGAGATAAGGGACATTAGTAGCTATGAAGAAATCTTTAATGTATTATCTATGTGGAAATGAGGATTGGTATATCCCATCAACCACATGGTTTTTATATCCATCCAAAGTCAGAAATTTTATTTCAAAAAAAGAGGGCCTAAGGGCCATACATATCAAGGAGGTCTAAAATAGTGCAAGCCCAGGGTGTCATCCCAAACATGATTAACACATACTGGGGGAAGAGAACCAATACTATAAGAAATGGTACTCATGGAACTAGATGATGTCTGGGAGGCCAAGAAATTTGCAACCATGTTACCTTCTCTCTAGGTATTGGTAAGCTTGCTATCATTAACAAGAAACTCTCTACATTTATGAACAATATATGTGGTCGACCAGGGGATGGAGCTCACTCCTTTGATTGAGTTGATTAGAGTTAATGAATCGGATTCCAATCTGGAAATAGAAAAACCATGGGAGTGACATAGTCATAATACACTAAGCAAGGTAATAACTTCATTTTGAAGGGATTCACTTGGCCTGAGGAAAAAATTGTAATCCAGATACACCAAACCAATCACATCCCTCATAGCCCCTCCACCTCGCATGAGGCTATATTTTCATGAGTTGTTGAAGATGAGAAGAAGACCTCAATAGGAAGAATCCATCTCACCCAAATGTTGTGGGAGAGTCGTCCTGGTTCGTGAAGTGAGGGAGAGTGCTTCCACTTCCTAAGGGTGCAAGTTCTAGGGAAAGAGCCCTAGCCCAGACATTAACAGAAAAATGAGAGCTATCAGATCTCTTAATTCTGTCCTTATTCCGAGTAGACCAGATAATCCAACACCCAACTACATAAGGAGTCGCTCAGGTCATCCATTCCTAGGCGATATTGTCTGAGCCAAGAAACTAAGAAAATATAAATCAATCACCTGAAAGCCACTGAATGATTCTTCCAGTGATGAGACCCAGATCTTCCCAGATGGTGAGCACCCAGTCACTGAGGACGAATAGATGCTCGATGGACTCAACATGGGGGATGTGACAACATTCACAGCGAGAAACGAGGGAGACCCCTTTGTATCTCACCCCCACATCTGATGGTAAAGCGTGTTTACGGAGACACCAATACAGAAAGATATATTTAGCAGGAAAGTAATTACACTGTAAGACAACACCCCAAATATCTGAGGTAGTCCTTGTATGCATAGAGATAATATATGATTTTTATGAGAACATGCCAGATTAAGATTCAGTAAATACCAAATGGTCCGGTTCAGAGGAGGAAGAAATACCTTGAAGAACATCCTACTACTGAGGGTTGAGAACAGCCTGGGTAATGGTAGGGAAATTAATCACCTCAGAAAACGTGATGTTAGGCACTAGGTATCCGAGAAATTTAAAAGCAAACCCTGCCCAGTTATCATTCATAAGAAGATCTCACTGATGCCCACAATCCATTTCAAGTGATGTTTAAGGTCGAGAATGTTCCGATGGATAAACTCCCACAACTTGGTGCATCTACCATGAGAGGATTCCATGCAAGGGCCATATTTACTCATCAAGAAGTTGGCCCAAAAATAATTCCCTTACATCGCATCCCATTCTAGTTTGTCTTGGATAAATTTCATAGTGTCCCTGACATTCTTGAGATTGTTACCACCTTCCTCAGCAGCTCGTTCCATTCTATCCCATGAGACCCAGTGACATCTCCCATCTGCCTGGGCATCCCAAATAAAACTATTCATGATGCTCTCAATGGTGCGAATGACCAACTTGGGTACAATAGTTACAGTAAGAACATTAATAGTAATTGAGGTTAAAACATTGTTGACAAGGGTGAGTCTTCCTCCGAATGAGAGAAATTGGTTTTACCAGATGAGAATATGACCAAAAATCTCATCGACGATAGAGTTGAAATCACGATCCACGGCGAAGAGAGGAACCATGGCCTGGAAATTGAATATGTCCAAGGCCTACGATAGAGTTGAATAACACTTACATAGAGCCGTTATGCAGAAAATGGGTTTTTGCGCTAAATAGACAGATATGGTCCTGAACTGCGTCTCGACTGTCTCTTTTAAAATCAAGGTCAATGGGGAGCTTACCAGAGAGTGGACCCCTTCTCGAGGCCTTCTCCAGGGAGACCCTCTATCCCCCTTTCTCTTCATCCTGGTGGCTGACGTGTTTTCTAATCTTATTTCCAGGGTTTTTTCCCTTAATCTATTCATGGGGCAAAAGTTTGTCGAGTTAGCCCTCCAGTGTCGCATCTCTTCTTCGCTGACGACTTCCTCCTTTTTTCTAGAGCAACAATTAAAGAATGTCTGGTGATCTGCCAGGCGATCTGCTAGTATGAGAGGGCGTCTGGCCAAACAATCAATCATGGTAAATCTGAAATTTCCTTCAGTGCAGTGGTGCTTCTGTCTAAGAAGGATGGACTTTGCACTTCAGTTGGAATCCATATGGTTGTTAAACATCAGAAGTATCTCGGACTCCCCACGGTGATTGGCCGGTCTAAAAAAGAAATCTTCGCATCAATCGTGGACAGGATTGAGGCTAAAATCCAAGGCTGGACCCCTAAAAGAATTTCTAAAGCTAGCAAAGAGACTCTCATCAAAGCCATTATCCAATCTGTCCCCAGCTACTTTATGTCCCTTTTTAAGCTCCCAGTGGCCATCACTGATCAGATCCACACACGTACTGCCAATTTCTGGTGGGGGAAGCACGATGGAAGGAATCGACCCCATTGGATGGCCTGGGAGAAACTCTGCAAACCCAAATCAGAGGGTGGGATGGGGTTTCGGAATCTTACTCTCTTCAACGATGCGCTTTTGGCCAAGCAAGGATGGCGCCTTATTGACCTCCCTTCATCTCTTTGTGCGCGAGTTCTACGAGCTAAGTATTTTCCCCACACAGACTTTCATGCATCCTCTCTTGGTCCACATCCTAGCTTCCTCTGGAGAAGCATCTGGGGGCAAAAAATCTCCTTGATAAAGGATTGGGTTGGAGAATTGGCACTGGCTCATCTGTCAAAATTTGGTCTGATCCATGGCTTGTTGATAAGGATGGTTTACGGGCTACATCCCCCGCCCAACCAGGTCTGGAAGACGCCACTGTCAGCTGCCTCCTTTCCGACCGGGGACAAGGGTGGTGTTTGGATAAGATCCTCGAATGGTTTAACGAAATAGATCAAAGAATTATCCTCAACATCCCCTGGGTACCAGACGTAGGCCTTGACCGTCGTTTCTGGATCAATGACATTTCGGGCGTTTACACGGTGAGATCCGGCTACAGACATACTCTTGGAATCCAACCACTTGGCAGGGATGAGGGTCATTGGAAATCGATCTGGTCGCTCAATGTCCCCCAAAAAAATCGTCATTTCTGGTGGCAGGTTTGTACATGTACTCTCCCAACAATGAGCCTTCTCATTTTTCGACATATGGCCAGCATCGCCTTTTTCCCTTTCTACCCGAACACTCCTGAAACCCCTCTGCACGCTATCATTCTCTGCCCGGGAGCTAAGGAAATCTGGATTCTATGGGGCTCAGCTTCTTCTGCTTCGCTGGTATTGGCCTCTGACCTTCCCGATCTTCTGACGCATTGGTACTCCTCTCTCTCCCCGGCTGATGTTGGTTCACTCTGTACTCTGGCCTGGATTATTTGGGTCCGGCGCAACGACGCTATTTTTCATCATGCCCACAGACCCCCCAAATTCTGAACTGGTCGTGCTACCTCTTGGATTGAAGGTTGGAAAGGCCACAACGGATGTTCTATGCCGGGTGTCTCCCCCTCTCCTCTTGTTCCCTGGAATCCCCCAATGGAAGGGATTCTCAAGATCAATGTGGACGCGTCGCTTCCAAAAGCTGGGCTTGTTTCCCTCGGCCACCTTGCCCGAAATCATCTAGGGCAAATCCTTGCTGCTAAGTATGAACCACATCAGACATTCTGGGAACCGGTAGTCGCTGAAGCCAAGGCCATCCTTGCTGGTATGATGCTCGCTATTGAATGTGGTTGGGGCGACATCATCATTGAGTCTGACTGTCTTTCCGTTATCGACGCTATCAATCAAAACGATGGCAGACTCTAGTCGTTTGGCACCATTGGCAGGAGAATTCTCTCACTCAGCCAACGTTTCTCATTGTGCACCTTCTCATTCACCAAAAGGGAAGGGAACAACGCGGCCCATCAGCTAGCGTTCTCAGGCCCATTCGGCACTAACCAGCTCTGGCTGGACAATTTCCCTTCATGGCTTCGTGCATGTACTTTTTCTGATCTTTTTCATTAATGCTATATGTTTTTTCAAAAAAAAGTGATGTATACGAATTATATTAGGAGAAATAGGGGCCCCTAAGTACTCTATGGGAAACTGTCTTCTAGAGATCCCCATCCTCTATTTTTATTTTCTCTTCCTTTTGAGCATAATTTAGAGATAAAAATACTACTCTTTCCATGGTTAATGAGCTGCCCACTCCAAATACAATAATTGTCCAGAATCCAGTTAAGAGCCCAAATGTTTCTGCTAGCTCCATTGGTAAAAGTGAGAATATTGTCAGCAAAAAAAGGTGTCAAATCCAGGTTCGACTTGAACCTAAAAGTCTGAACAATGACATCATGAAAGCTTATATTAAGGTATTAGATAAAGTCATCTACAATCATAATGAAAACACAGGGGGAGAGGGGATCCCCATGTCTGAGACCACAAGTAGATTTGAAGAAACCATAGTTTTTACCAGAAAAGGTAATAGAAAACAAAGGGGATCCAATAAACCTGAAGAAAATATCAAGCACCTTCTTTGAGAAGCCTGTACATCTCATGACTCTGATGATGTAACTCCACTCAACCCTATCATATGATTTATCCATGTTGAGCTGAATTGTAATGTTTGATCCATGGAATTTTTTATGCATATCATTAATAATTTCACGGGCCAAGGTAATGGCTATTTGAGTGTACCAATCACGGACAAAATATTATTGCTCCTAAAAAACCCGAAGGTGAAGAAAACCTACAAGCCTCTGATTTACCATAGCTGCAAGAAATTTATAGGGAAAGTTTCACACGCTGATAGGCCTGAATTATTTCAAAGAAGATGGGTCTTTGACCTTTGGAATGAGGATAAGTGTGGTGGAACAAGCCACTCTGGGTAGTCCCCCTCCCCAGAAAAAATCCTGGATCATATCCTCCAATTCAGCCATTAGGAGAGACCAAAATGTGATATAGAATGATCCCAGAAAGCTATCCAGACTAGGGGCACTCCCTTGGTATAGAGATGACACAGCACCCCAAACCTCCTGCTGATCTGGAAGCCTCTCAAAGGAAGCATTGGTATTAGAGGAAACCACCTGAGGTATGTAGTCGAACAAAACAATATGACCACTAGGATAACCACCCTGCATGAAAGGGTTAGGATCAACAAGAAGAGAGTGAAAATGTGACAAGGCCATACCTCTAACAACCTGGGGGTCATTGGTAAAAGGGATGTCTTACAATAGAATATTTGGATCATGCCACTGTTTCTTTTCCCAAATTCAAGCATAGAAGAAGGTAGAGTTTCTTTCTACTTCCTTAAGACACTTCACCCGGGATCTCTCTCGGGAAACTCTCCCTTGTTCCAGGAGAATATCAGCAAGCCGAATTTTCAAACCAACCAACTTGATGAGAACATTGTTATCCCACCACTCTTCAAGGACTGCTTTAGCCTGTTAAATCTCATCTTTGAGGAAATCAAGATCAAGAAATAAGGAAGTCCTAGAATTAACCTACATGCGGAGGTCTTCCTTCAATCGCCAGAGCGTATTATGGTGAAACCTCACCCCAGAGCCAATGTGCATGCTTTTCTCCCAAGAAGAGCGAACCACAGAAGTGAAATCAGGATCGACCTAACATCGAATGGAGTAAAGGAAACATTCACTCTGAAAGCAACTACCTTGAAGGCTGATAAGGAGAGGACAGTAATCAGAGAATGCACGCACCAAGTGTGCCACCTTGGAATTCGAGAAAGTAGAAATAAACTGAAGATTATCAAGGTAGAGATCAAGCTGAATCCACACTCGGTGAAGATTATCAAGGTAGAGATCAAGCTGAATCCACACTCGGTGCCATCCTTTTGGGTTATTACACCATGTGAACTTGTCACCGGAATACCCCAAGTCAAGCAAGCCATTTTGGGATGAAACGTGCACAAAATCTTGTCTATCCTTCAAGGGATAATCCCCTACACCTTTCCTTTCCAGTGGGTCAAGAATTGCATTGAAATCCCCTCCCATTAAATAGGGCCCCGCCCCTAGGCCCAGGCATTCCAAATGAGCATAGAAATCCTTGAAGGGAGGGGTGTCCCGCTTTGGCCCCTAATGCCGACGGGCTCTTAAACTGTGAGGAAGTAGAAGCCTAATCTATCTTGGCATATGCACGTGTACGTACACCACTGATAGGAGATAAAAGAACATTGGGATCCATACCGGGATCCACATCAGAAAGAGCAGCAAAACCATTTGAGCAGGAAATGGAGACCATGGCAGGGGAAAGCGGGAGCCTGGGGAAAGGCATGGGGAAGAAATGAGAGCTTTCCCATTGTGGCATATAGGAGGACGAGATGCCTGAGCAGTAGCCACTGGAAGCTGAGTCAACCACTCAGGAGTTGACATATCGGACGGTCCATTTGGATGGACATGAATAAGAGCATCAGATGAAAACATTGTCCGTTCGGGACCCCCTAGAACGGGAATCTTGACCACCTGCTCAGAAAACATTAAACGAGGTGGAGGAGGGGTGGGAAATACCACCAAGTCTGTGAAAGGGTTCCTAAGAGCCGCAAAATAACATCCTACCACAGGGGGAGGAGAAGAAGAGCCACTAGGAACATGAGGAAGGACCTAGCGGAAAACCGGATAGGAGTGTCCCTGGAAGCGGCAAGCAGAGCAACATCTAGCAGGCAAGAGGTAGATCACCCACTGCCACCAAGAGACGGCGTCACCAGCTTTAAGAAGTAAATGCCCAGGAAAGGGACGAGAAAAATCCAGCTCGACACAAATCCTCACAATTCTCACATCCGGAAGTTGCACAGTCCTCTCATCCGCACAGAGAAAATCCCCAATGTTGTCGCCTTTGCACCGCAGCAAAGCACTGTTGTGGAAGGGGAGAGGAAGGCACGAAAGATTAATCCACACCACAGCAAAGGGCGAGTCCCTTCCAAAGTGGGCCTCCATCGACCAGCGGAAGAGATTAAACCTCCATTTACCAAGAGACTGAGGACTGAGAGACCAGGTGTAGACGAAATCAGCACGGGAAGCCAATACAATGCAAAAGCCTTCCGGCTGAAGACGGAAACACAGGCCAGTGCCTGTAACCCCCATGAAAAAAAAAACGTTATGAAAAAGAGGGAGGGGGTCTTCTCTGCACCGAACCATTCAAGGAGTGTCCACGGATGGGAACCTGCAGCCGTGTCGAATGATTCTAAGGGAAATTCGATCACATGAAAACCATCCAAAGAGGAAGTCCGAACATCGTCAAGATGAACCTCAGCCACCAGAGGAACCATATCTGGCCTCGACGAAGTCAGGCGTAGGATCACATCCTTCAGGGAGGGATCCTTCAAGGGGAACGAGGGATGAGAGATTGCAGACTCCAGATCCGGGAGGACAGGAGTAGAAAACTGACTAGGATAGTGCAAAGAGGGGCCAACAGACGCAAGAGTAGGCTCCGACGAGACAACCGGCAAGGGCGGAGGCAGAGGCGCGGGTTGAGGAATTTGAAAGTCTAGAGACACATGAGGCACGTTCTACATAGGAGGCAGATCCATACTCCAGACACGGTTTTTATAAGAAAAGAAAGATATAATTCAAAGGAAACTCTAAAATCATGGAGAAAAAGATGAGCCTGTCGTCATTTTCAAAATTGATAAGGAAACATGGGGGAATTGTATTAAGGGGACTGGTAAATGTTTTAAATAGGGGAAGGAAGGTCATCTTGAAATTAATTACTCAAGTGATGGTAAGAATTTATATAATGATGAACATAAAGAAAAAACTATATAGAATACACCACCTATACTCTAGTGTTTCAAATGATAGAGTTTAGGAATTATGCTAACAAGTAGTGAAATTCAAAGGTTAAGGATGATGGTTGATTTCAGTAGCCTCTTAAGCTGAGAGACAAAGAAAAATCTCATGCGATCACTATATCAGATGGGGGGTTCAATAACAACGTTGCGGGAGGAAAACTTACCATCCACTCAAAAAACTACTAATTTTATATTTGAATTTGAATATAACCACTATTTTGTATCAGAAAAATATGAAAATTGTATCAAAATGCCAACCCAATAATTAGATGCTGAATTTAAAGATAACACCCCTAATGGAATGATCATCATATCTCAAGTGTTTGACTCTTCTCTGGGTGAGGTTTAAGGGGGTGTGCTTCCTTAAAAACTTGTTATTCTCCCTATGGTTGAATTAATTATTATCTTAGCCTTGTATTTTCTTTCAATACATAAATTGCATATCAATTGTTGATTAAGTGAAGTCGCATTTGATATTCTAAGCAAACCTTTGATTCTCTATTAGTGAAACAATAAATATGGACTTCCAATTGAAACCACATCCATTATATAGGTATTGATTCCCATTCAAAATGGGGATTCTGCCTCAAATGGTTGGGAAGAAACACAATATCAATGAAATACCTTTTTTAAGGGATTTTTTTAATGTATTTATGGAATAATTTCCTAGTATTCCACCAAAGTGTGAAGTTGAGTTCTCAATAGAACTCATACCTCATACTACACCTATTTCAAAGACTCCCAATAGAATTTACCCAATTGAGTTGTAGGAATATAATAAGAAACTCGAAGAGAGTCTCGACAAGGGATACAATCATCCAATTATGCCACCATGGGGTTCACCTATTCTTTTTGTTAAAAATAAACACAGATCAATGTGACTTTGTATTAATTATTGGGAGCTTAACAAGGACACACTCAAGAAAAAGTATCCTCTACACCTTATAGATGGCCTCTTTGATCAACTAAGCAGAAATCAATACTTTTCCAATATTATACTTTGTTCTTAATATCATTATTTTAGGATCATAAAGATGAATATACCCAAAAAACTTTTCATACAAGGTATGGACACTATGAGTATACAGTGACATCATTTGGACAAACAAATTCCCTCACTATCTTCATGGATTTAATGAATTGGTTATTTAAAGATTACCTAGTTCAGTTTGTGGTAGTCTTTATAGATGATATTATTATATATTCAATGATCAAGGAAGATCATAAAGATCATTTGAGAATTGTGCAAAAGAACCCAAGGAAGGAGAATAAGTATAAAAAATTTAGTAAGTGTGAATCCAGTCTATAAAAAGTCTCATTTTTGAACAGATAATCCCCAGTGAGGGTATATCGATGGATCCATAAAAGATCAATGTTAATGAAAGTTGGACAAAACCAAACATTGTGACTAAGATTTAAAGGTTTCTTTATTTGGATAGATATTATGTACACTTTTTTTGGAGAATTTCTCATGACCATCAAATCCACTCACCATGTTAAATCAGAAGTGACCCATGTTCCTTTAGACAAAAGAATGTGAGGAATACTTTAGGGAAATTAAGATAGGGTTAGTTAGTTTATCTTAAATTTAATCAAAGTGGAGAATATTTTCTAAGATATATTGATACATCAAAGAAGTGATTGGGATTCATGTTCATGATCAATGATATGGTGATAGCTTATGCCACATGGAAATTAAAGGTTTGTTAACAAAATTACCCAACTAATTATTTGGAGTTTGATACAATTTTTTTTCATTAAATATATAGAGAAATTATACTTATGTAGAAAAGTGTAAGATATATACAAATAATAAAATCTTAAAGAATATAGTCATATATAAAGAGTTTAATATGTACTAGAGAAGATGGTTAGAGTGGATTAAATATTATGACTACTCAATACATTACCACATTGAGAAAGTGAATAAAGTGGTCGATGCTTTGATTCGAAATGATCATGCTAGCTTATCTATGATGAGGATCATAAAATACCCAATATTTTATGGATTTTAATGGGATGGATTCTAAAATATTCAAGGAAGGGTGGGGGTCGTATATCTCTCAAATAAGTTTTCAACCATCCATCCATGTAAAGATAAAATAGGCATAAGAGGATGATATAGAGCTACAGAAGAAGGTGAGAAAGGGTTTTGAGTTTAACTATAATTTTAATGGAATGATAAGGTTTATGAATCTTGTATGTGTCACATCTATGGAAGATTTGAAGGACCTATTGGAAGAGGCTCATATTTCTTCACTCACTATTCATCTTGGATGTATAAATATGTATTGATATTTAAAAGAGTATTTATGGTGGGATAAAATGAAGAGAGCTATTATAGAATATATATCACGGTTCTCAGTATGTTAGTAAGTTAAGGTTGGGGGGAAAAGTCTACAGAGATATTACAAAAATTACCCATACTAGAATGAAAATGAGGTAACATCACCATGTATTTTGACATCATACTCTCCAAAACAACTAAAGGGAATAATGTTATATGGGTTTTAGTTGATCACCTCATAAAGTTAGAAAAATTCATCTCTAACAGAGAATATTTCTCTCCAGATCATCCATCCAATGGACTGAATGCCTTCATTTTTTTATTGATTTGGATAATCCACATTTCAAGGGGTGAGGTGTAACCCTTACAAGGCCCGTAGGAATAATTATTACATGGACCATAGGCCTTAGAGGAAAACATTGTCCGTAGGCTTCAAACATTACATACAACTCAAACTAACTACTTGGAACTGCTCCTCCCCAGCATCTTCATCGTGAAATCATCTATCCACCTTCGCATGGTTGTTCGGCTAGGCTATCCTGTGCATGCATAGGCTTGTCCTAATGGCAGGTTTCATACCCTCTCATTCTTGCAATCTGTGTAGTTTTTGCTGTGGTGAAAGCTCCTTACTCATCCTCCAATAGAGCTTGTTCCTTATAGGTTGTATGGTTTTCATTTGCACTTGTGGTGGCTTGAAGGCCTTACTGGCCCGAAGGCAAGGGAGGCTTGAAGGCCTTAAAGGACTCGAGGACCAAATCGATGGCCCGAAGGCCCAAACAGGGGAAAATTCCCAGCTGCTACAGTGCCAAACAATGCATGCTACAGTTCCTGGTATAGTACCGGCTATAGTACTACACAGTTCTCGCTACAGTACTGCTACAGTACCTACTACAGTACCCACCCCCGACGCCCCCCCGAATTTTTTGCTCTACTTGGATTTGATCCTGGGTCACATGGATGTACAGTTCCCGCTACAATACCTGATACATTGTGTTTGATTGGGATTTTAGGTTTTCTTCCAAATTATGGGGAAGTATTCAATAGGCTCTGGATACAGAGTTGAGTTTCAACATAGTGTATCATCATTAGACGGATGATATGTTTGAATGAAAATTAAAACCCTAGAGTATATGTTGAGATATTTTTTTGTGAATTTCAATGGTGGTTGGGATCAACACCTTCCCCTGGATGAGTTTTAATACAATAATAGCTTTCGCTCGATCTTTCATATGGATCCCTATGAATACCTCTTTGGAATTAAGTGTATAACAACAATGTGTTAGTATGAGGATAAAGAAATAAAGCAATTCATACTTGATATATCTAAGGAAATAGTGGAAAATTCTATAGCTATTAAAAAATACATATGTACAACACAAATTTATTATAAAATTTATATTGATAATCACTGGTGTGATCTAGAATATGAAGTAGGTGATGGTGTGTTGAATAATTTTTCCATGTTAGAAGGTAATGAGATTTGGAAATAAGAGAAAACTAGGCCCTATATATATTAGATCATTTGATATTATTGATCATATCAGGACATTAGCTTATCAATTGGCGGTACCACCGAATCTCACTCATGTTTAATATATGTTTAATATATCTCTCATGAGGAAGTACAGACCTGATCCTTCATATATAACGAACTCATAGGTTATACCACTAGAACATGATCATTACTATGAATAAAAATTGGTGTAGACTCTGGATCATAGAGTGAAAGTGCTATGAAACAATTCCACTCACTTGGTAAATGTTTTGTGGTGAAAACAAAAACCTGAAGAAGTTATGTGGGAACCAGAGGATATGATGAGGTGGAATTATCCTCATATGTTTCTATTAGAGTGATTAATTTCAAGGGTAAAATTAATTTTAAAGTGGGTTATAATCTAACACCCCATGTTTTTATGAAATATTGTTTTTGAATAATTCAATTTCATGGATATCTTGTGTCACACGTAACACTGAGTTTTAACAAATTGTGAGAGACTATTAATATTATTATTTAAACATGACCATTATAACCTAGACATTATACATGATGATATAAATAGGAATAATTTTTTTAAAAAATTAAGTACAATGGTTTTATATAAAGAAAATATATTGACAAAAAAGTTCTTAATTTTTAGTAAAGTCTTTATATGATTTGAAAATACAATTTTATCAATAAATGTTTTTTTGTGAAGAAGTAATAATAGTAATTTTATAATTTTAGAAAATGTATTTCAAAGAGAAACATCATTTCTAAAATCTATATGACAAAATTATATTTGAGTTAATTTTTGATTATTTTCTTTAAAGAATAATTTTTTGATGAATAGTAAAAATTACTATTTTTTATTAAAAAACTGTTTTTTATTTAAATAATTTACAAGATACATTTTTTAAAACAATTTTGAAAGAAAAATCAGTTCAATTATACATTTATTAAGACAATTTATTTCATTGTATTTAAGTTAATATTGAATTTTGATATTAAAACTTTCTATACTTATGAAAATTTTCACTTTGGAAAACCACGTTTTCACTATATCTGTGGGTTTTAAATTAAAATTGTCCACTTATGTGATTGAAATTTGAAAAAAATGGATTAAGTATTTATAATAATAATAATTATTAATATATTAAAAGGTAAACTTACTTTTTCTTCAAAATGAATTGTAATAATAGTAAAAATTAATTACCACAGTTAATGTTAAAATGGGTTTATTGGGGAGGGGGTAAACTAAAAATATAAGGGGTCAAATAACCTATAAACTTTTCAAAATCATACTTTATGTCCATATTTTAATCTTATATCATATAAAGTTATAAAATTTTCAATCCCTTGAGCCTTTTTCCATGTTTAAAACATGGGTACACATTTTATTTTAGAAAACTCTAACTGTTTCCTCTTAACTGTGCAGTTGTGACACGTTAAATTGATTATGATTTTAAGGTTTATTTATAGTACAGGGTAGACCCTGGGTCATCTTCCAAGGAGAATTTATAGGTATATAGTATGAGTTTTTAATAAAAATTACTAAAAAGGGGGTGATTTTGAAAACATTTTTAACAAAATAACATAGATTAATGAGTTTAATAGTTAAAAAACCAATAGGATTTTGAAAAATATGATATAAATGGGTCATTGTGATTTCAATGCACACATTTCAAGTTAATTGTTCTTAGAAATTAATTTAGGTTTGGAGTAATTATTTGGTTGAAGTTAATTGGAATCTCGATTAATTCCTAAGCCTTTATTTCATTCCATAAAGAACCAAACCATGACATAAAAATCATATTTACAAGGTCCATAACTTATGCATGGAATAAGAGATTCAATATTATATTTAAATTTTAAGAAAGTGGGTAATAAAATTATTCTTGTGTTGTCCAATCAGAACAACACAAGTCACGCACTCAAAACCTCACACTTATCGGTTAGAAACTAAGAGCATAACAATCACATACAAAAAATCATGAATTAAAAAATTAAATCATGTAAGATAAATGGAATTAAATGTTCTAATACCAAAATTACTACCAACCTATAGCTAATATATGAAACTAAACTCTCTTGACATGTGTGTAGCTCTTTCATAATGAACACCCACCGTTTATCCTGACATTGAGAAGATGATGAAGCTCAGGTGTAACTCCTTCTTAATTATTGATCCCCCTATGAGAATACGGGCCTCCGAAACATCTATGAAAAAGATATAAATCCTATGGAACTCAAAATTTCAATCACTTCAGTCCTTGGATGAACTTACGAGTAAGGTTCCCAATGTATCATTTTATAGGCAAAGTGGAAGGTGGTTTTGGACACATAGAATGTGTAAAACAAATTAAAGCATTGTTTTTTACCTTTATATAGTCTTATATTTCTTGGTAGAAAAATACCATGTTGTATCCCCAATTCTCGACTATCTCCACCAAAAATTTGGCACCATTTGGAAAACTAAAACTCAATATATTGACATAATACAAAACACCACTTTTGAATTTTTTCAGACTTGATTCGATGGAAAGATCTTCCAGATGGGCCTCCAGATAGATGAATGAGTCTTGGGTTTATTCATATGAAATTTAGGCTAATGAATTTTTCAACAGAACACAAAATATAATCCCATTTGAATTCACACTTTAGTATAAATGTGTGCTTGAGTCCAATAGTGTGCTTAGATCTTGCGCAGTTTGGTGCATTTTTATTAGTCTTCATCACGGGCCCTCCCAATCACCTCCACCTAAAATATAATTATCAAAACAATTAAAATTTAACTTTTTAAAAGTGTCAAAAAAAATTGAATAAAAATTATGTGAATTTTTTTATTATTTTTTGGTTTTCAATACAAAACTAGTTTATCAAAGTTGTGTAAGGGTGAAAATGAATTAGTGAATTGCTAGACGATCACAACCACACACCTAAACATTTTCCCTCCTAGGAAAATAAATATTTCCAAAAATTATGCATGTAGATATTTCCAAATTCATAAATATTTAATATTCAATGAAAAATTAATTCCTAATAGAAATGTGATCAAAGTAAAAAAATCACACTGAGGAGTTATTCTCAGCGATCATTGAAAAATACTTTTCAAAAGTTGTATCAAAATGAAATTCCAAGAGACAGAAGATACCAATCGAAGAAAATAAATATAAGTTAATCATGTCACTAATTCTCCATGTGTGTGTTTGACAACCATTTCATGATATTAATTCCAATTTCTATCAAGTAAATATAAGTTATTTTAAAAATTGTTTAATTAAATGATCCTTTCCACCGAACCTACCCTACATCCTTTGAAATAAAATTTCAAGACCCACTCACATAAGCATTCCTAGAAGTTAAACCATAATCTCCCGACATATATATCCCTATTTGTTGTACATTTCATCTCTCCCCTCATTTATTATTTTTTTCAAATTTTTAACTTGGAACAAATCCCACACTCTTCTTTCAACCCTTATTTAATCTCCTCACGACACTAATTGTATTAGTTATTACAAGATTAGAATTCAAAGAAAGGTGGTTTTTGACATACCCAATATAAAACATTTTTTTTGTTTTTTTGGGTGTACAAAAGTCAGATAACAGGTACACATGCATATGTCAATTTGGTACAGTAATGAAATAGATCAGATAAGGGAAAAACATATGGAAAAAATTATTTTTGAAGTTAGAGAAAAATTAACCTAACATATATTTACCTTCTATTAAGTGAAAACATTGCACTTAATGTTTAGGTGAAACAATGTGTGGAGAGATTAAGTGAAACGATATACAGTTAAACGATTCACCCAATGGATACCATTCTTCTCATTGGTTTAAAAATTATACAGCCATTTATATCATCGAAAAACAACCAAATTTAAAGATAAAGTCACACCACATTTTTAAATTCTTACTGAAATGGACATTTTATCAAAATATTTTTTGGGATGTTAAAACAACATGAAATACAAAAATTCCTCATGCATTTTCAATAATATACCAGATTAAGTGGGAATAATTATCTATGATAAATTGGGAATAAAAAGTAACATTTCGGCATAAAATTAAGGGGAAAGGGATAAAAGTAAAAATACTATTCAGTAAGCTAAAAAGAAAAAAGAATTGAAAGATGATGAAAATTCATAACTAAACCAAGAAAGTACCCATCCCCCACTACTAAAGTATGAAGTTTCCTCACTGTAATAATATATTATGTAGAAATGAAGGAAAAAAACTGGTGGGTTTCATTTATAGAAAACTTCTTGAACATGGGTTTCCTCCATCGGGAACTCTGAAATGGCTTCATTAAAGTTCTTCTGCCACTGACAATTAACAATAAAGGTTTACTTGGTTTCTTCTTTTTGAACCTAAACAAAACCAAATGGAGAGACATTATTAATAGGGTATGTTCCAAACCATCAAGAAAAAATATTTCCTAGATGAAACTTTATCCATTCATTATAGAGAATGACCTTCTTCCAAATGTGGAACAAATGATAAATGATGAGATGATCATGGGCAGCCTCTGTCATCTCCTTAAAAATTTGGGAGTTCTTATAGGAATCTCTTCTCATTTCCTTCAGCTCATGAATCTATAACATTATTTGTGAACCTACACTTGAAAGATTATAGTTTCATTATTTAATGTCCCAGTATTCTAAGTGCTCGATCTCAACAAGGATGTGAAAAATCTTTCCAAACACAAGCCGATAGGGTGGCATTATAATGGGAGTTTTGAAGACATTACAGTAATCCCATAACGAGTCATTAAGTCTAAGACTATAATATTTTCTGTTGGTTTGAATCATTTTTTTAAGAATTTGTTTTACTTCTCTATTTGACACCTCGACTTCACCATTGGTCTATGGGTGATAAGAAGTAAACACTCGATGCTTGACCCCATACTGACACAAAGGTGATTTCATTATTCGGTGTAAGAAATGAGAACCCTAGTCACTGATTATGTACCTAGTTAGTCCAAATGTACAAAAAAAAATGGGTTCTCAAAAATTCCAAAATAGTCTTGGAATCCTCAATCCTTGTGGAATGTGTTTCGACCCATTTTGAAACATAATCCACATCCAGAAGAATGTAAAGTATCCTAAATGTACTAAGGAATTGTCCCATAAATTCAATTCCCCAAAAATAAAAAATATCATGGAAGATCAAGGGTTGTAGAATTTCATTTCTTATAGATATGTTCCCCATTATTTGATAGTGAGGACAGGATTTACAGAAATCATGGTAATCCCAAAAATGTGTTGGCCAAAAGAGACCAGAATCAAGGACGTTGTGAGCAGTTTATTGGGGACCAAAGTGCTCCCCCCATAAGAAATAGTGTGACATAACCTAAGGATATACTACAAATCACTATCAGGAACATAATGCCTAAGGAATTGATCACTACATGTGCGCCAAAGGTAGGGGTCATCCCAAATGTACCGATGGGACTCATGTTTTAGATGGTCATCCTGGTTTTTATTCATATTAATAGTAATGCAAGATGCAATGAAATAATTTACAATTTCATCTTACCAAAGAATAACATCCTGCACTCAGTACAATTTCTCATCTTGAAACATGTCATTTATGTGAATATAGGGGGATGATTCAATGTCCGGGGATGGGTGGATCCTACTAATATGGTCAGCCACCACATTCTCTACTAATTTTTTATCTCTAATTTCTAAATTTAATTCATGAAGGAGGAGAATTCAAAAAATATGTGTTTGTCTTCCGATTTCTTAAAGAGATACCAGAGGGCTGTATATTTTGATAACACAATGACTTGGGACCCTAAAAGATATTAAATGATTTTTTCCAAGGAAAATACAATGGAAAGAAATTCATTTTTTGTTGTGGTGTAGTTTTCTTGGGAAGGGTCTAGTGTATGTGAGGCATATGCAATGACATGTAGAGCTTGATCGACCCTTTATGATAAGACTATCCCACTTTCATAGTTAGAGGTGTCACACATGAGCTCAATTGGTAAATCCCACCGAGGTGGTTGGGTTACTGGGGGTGACATGAGACTCCATTTTAACTTTTTAAAATCTTCATCAAATTCTTTATCAAAAACAAATTCCTTTTCTTTTTGGAGTAATCGAAATAAGTGGAGTGAAATTTTACTAAAGTCATGAATGAAATGACTATAAAATCCAGCATGACCTAGGAGAGACCTCACATATCACACATTTTTGGGGAATGGTAGGGAAGAAATGACATCTACTTTTTATTTGTCTACTTGGATACCATCCCCAGAAATGACATTTCACAAAACTATACCTTTTTGAAACATGAAATGGAATTTCTCATAATTTAATATGAGTTTTTTTCAGTACAACGACGTAGGATTGAACCAAGACTACTCAAACATTCATCAAAAGAGTATCCATAAATAATGAAATCATCCCTGAATACTTTCATGCAATTATCCAAGTAATCAAAAAAATACTAACCATGCATTGCTGGAAAGTATCTGGAGCATTTCATAGACCAAATGAAATCCTTCTTTATGAAAATGTTCTAAAGGCGCAAGTAAAGGTTGTCTTATCCTGATCTTCAAGGGAAATACAGATATGAAATTATCTAGAATACCCATCAAGAAAATAGTAATGGGACCTCCCTACTATCCTCTCATGAAATTGGTCAATGAACAATAATGGGAAACAGTCCTTCCTAGAGTTTTGGTTTAGTCGGTGATAGTCTATAGAGACACACCAACTATTTTCCACATGAGTTGGAACCAACTCATTTTTTTCATTTTTAATTACCGTTGGAACAGTTTTTAAAGGAACTACTTGAAATGAAATGAACCATTGCCTATCAGAGATGGGGTAGATGATTCCAGCAACCAATAATTTTGTTACCTCTATTTTAACAACATCTAAGAGGTTTGGGATCAATCGACATTGTGACTATCTCACTAGTTTAGCCTCATCATTTAACAATATATGATGTTTTAAAATTTATGAGATAATACTATGAATTTCCACAAGTGTCTCTCCCAAATCTTTTTTTTACTCCCTCAAAAGTTAAGAAATCACAATTCATTCTCAGGAGAGATTGAACAAGAAATGATGAAAAGAAACTTGTTTCTATTCTCATGATAGAAATATATAAAATCTTGTGTCAATTGTTCTAGTTCCATTTCAGGGGGATATTGGATTTATGGGAGTGCGTTTGAAAGTGAGAGGTCACTAATATCATCTAACAACTCAGTGGTATTATCCTCGGATGAGGAATGAACTTTTACAAGCATAGTAGTTTCATTGATGGTCATGTGATCCTTAATGTTCAAAAAAACATCAATTAACAATCTTGTATTAAATTTTTCTAAACCACTACAAAAATCATTGCATGATTCATTTACTATCATTTCAATTAATGATGAAAACTTAAAAAGTTGATCAGGGGAAAGAAAATATGTTTTTTTTGGAAGGGAGTCCATCAATCCAATTAACAGAGATAGAGTAATGTTCTTCTAAGGGGAGATTCATGGCATCAAGGATGTTGAAGTAGAAAATGTCACCACCAAAATCCATAGATAATGTACCATTGTGGACATTAATTATGGTTTTGGAAAGTTTCAAGTAAGGTATCCCCAATATAATTGGGACATATCCATTCATCCCACCTTATTCCATTTTTAGAACATAAAATTCAGTAGGAAATATTAAATTTCATACCCTCCCAAGAACATCCATTAACACACTAGAGGGGTGTGCAACACTCCATTTTGAAAGTTGAACAACAATTCATGTGGGCTTCAATTCCCTGACCTACAATGAAGAGTAAATAGAATGAGGAATCAAATTTATAAAGGCACTTAGATCAAGTATAGAATTGTAAATTGAATACTACCCTATGGTGAAAAGAATTGAGCATTTTCCTGGATCGTTGATTTTTTTGGGAAGTGATGGCTATATTAATACTGAGAAGTTCCTCCCAAATCTTAGTTTCTCATCACCATAAAGTCACATTCAATGTGTACACATATTCTTTAGAAACATTGAATATCCTAGAATTGTTTTTACGCCATCAATGAAGGGGATTCTAGCCTTCACTTTTTTAAAAGTATCAAATATTTTCTTATTATATTCAGTTTATATTGGATTTATTAGTTGGGTGTCCCTATTGGGAAATAGAAGAGGAACAGTCGAGATAAGTGAATCATCAACAGAAACATTATTTCCTTTTTAAGGGCTTCTCTCGGGATAAGGATTTTATTCTCTTAGACCATTTTCTGTTTTGGGGGTGGTGGTTTCCTCGGGAAGGGGTTACTTTAATGGAGGTTTCATTTGGGTTTTATGTTTTTTCCCACTACTAAGGGAGATGACACTAACATTTCTCTTATCTCTATGGTTAACTACTCGTTGAGAGGGTAGTTTACCTGAGCCATGACTTTGAATCCCCCCCAGAGTTAGCAATTTGGCCTAATTGGGTTTCTAAGTATTTTATGACTTCTTTGGGGTGTTTTTGGGAATTGGAGATTGTTAGAATCTATTTGTTTCATCATATCTTCTAGGCTAGTCTCGGGTTTTGGAGGGGGTGGTTAGAAATGCCTTTTTGGTGGCTGGGTATTTCTGGGTGGTGGTGGTGGATGACTACTCTTCATCATCTGGTTACATTATTATTGAGGTTGGTTTGAATACCCCTTTTTCTATAGACATGGTTGTATTTCCACCTAGGTTTGTATGAATTGTATGGTTCTTCCCTAAAGGGTTGGTTATAGGGGACATCTAGAATGATGGCCTCACAACTCTCAAAAGTCTCTCTTATTTGAGGGTATTGGTCAAAATAATCAGGTTCAGAAGAACATATTCCATAATGTATGGGAGGAGGATATTTGGATTTCCCTTGGGAAAGAGAAAGTTGTATTAGAAGTGTACATACTTATTCAAACTTTTTGTCCACTTTCTTCATGAATTAAGTAGATTACATCTCATGTATTCCTCGAATGGGTACCCTTGACCATGAATTGAATTATTGAGTTTTCAATGCCATGTTCTCTATTAAGGTTCTTGAATAAATTGGGTTTATATCGACTAGAACACCAAATGAAAAAACATCAATACTAATTAGAATTAAACCTTCAAAAAAACTATGAATTAAAATTTGACCACTTATTTGGTGGTGTGGGTAACATGAAAAAAGCCTTTTAAATCATTCCCAGTATTCATGAAGTGTTTTCCATTGTGATTTTTTAAACCACAGATTTCTTTTCTTATTTTTACAATTCTAGAGGTTGGGAATTATTTTTCATGAAAAACGCATTTCATGTCCGTCCAACCTCTAATTGGTGAATTAAAATAGTAAAGCCAATCTATGTAAATATATTCTAATGAAAAAGGGAATTCCCTTAGCTTTACATGTTCTTTATCCACATTTGCAGGTTTTAATGTAGAACTCACAATATGAAATTATTTTAAGATCTTATGGGTATCTTTTCCCATGAGGTCATGGAATCTTGGTAAAAATTGAATTAAACCGGATTTTAGTTCAAAATTGGGTGCCTCGCCTTGCAATTGAATATAGGTGGGTTGGATATCAACATCAAGTGAGGTTATTTATTATAATTTTCAATTGTTTTCATCACTATTAAGCAATTTTAATTATGGTTTAATGGTGGGTTTGAAAGAAGAAGAAGGATCAAGAAAAGTTTTCAATGTTTTTTGTGTCCTCCTTCAAAGGTTTCTCTTGTGTATCTCGGTGTCACTCGCATAGGATCCTCTCTGGTTTATGTTTGAAATGTGGTAAATATTCTAGATTAGAACATGGAATTCACAAAACCTACAAAATAAATAATCCAGATCACAAAAATATATGGAAGGGTATAAGATAAAAAAAATACATACCCACAAAATTTACAAAAAAATTATAAAAAACACAAACTAAAAAACAAAGAGCTACCCAGAAATGATGCCAAAATTTGACCACACTCTCATGACATGTCAAATAGACAATTATTTAAAGATTTATATATAGTAGAGGGTAGACCCTAGTTCATCTCTCAAGGAGCATTGATAGGTTTAGAGTATATGTTTTTACTAAAAAGTACTAAAAAGGGGGTGATTTTGAAAATAGTTTTAATAAAATAACATAACTTAAAGAGTTTGATAGTTAAATAACCAAAAGGATTATGAAAAATATGATATTAATAGGTAATTCTGATTTAGGTTTGGAGTAATTATTTTAGGGGTGTCGTGAGGGTATGGGGTGGCTAGGCCGAGAGGGCGGAGGCCATGGGCGGCTCGGCCGGGGTGGTTCGGCCAGAAGGGAGGAGGCTGTGGGGTGGCTCGGTGAGGCTGTAGGCGGCGCGGAAGGGCCACAGATGGTTGCGGTGACTCCGGTGGAGAGGCTGCGGGTGGCGGATCAGTTGCAGACGACGGCAGTGGCTCGAGTGGCATGGATGCGGGCGGCGGCTCGGCCATGGACGGCGACAACGGCTTGGGTGGCATGGCCGCAGACGGCGGCTCAGCCATGGATGGCAGGGCGGCTGTGGAGTCGTGGGATGGTGGGGCACCATACCTTCACCGACGTTCAGTTTAGATGGAGATCGGTTTAGCCGAACACTCTATTCATTCATCGTTGTGGTGTAAGTCACTTTCTTCCATCGCGAAGAACACAATAACGTAGAACGAAGGAGGGGTCGGGCCATGTTTGTTTGGCCCACACCCTTTGCGTTAGATCAGTAGAAAGTGGCTAAAAAAAACAGGAGTCAAGAACAACAAACTCTTAAATCTAATATGAATCGTGGATCAACTTGTTTTGGTTGATCCACATTCTCCATGCTTTTCAAGAACGGAGAAAATTAAACGAGAGAATTCAAGAATTTAATAATAACCCCCTACCTTGGATTGTTCAATGATGTTGGAACAAGAAGGAAGTACGAACGTCGATTCATCATAGATGAAGACATCCCACGTTGGAGGATTTCGAAGATATCAGTGTTCGTCGCACCTGCCACACACCTATGATCCCAGGCTCATTCATTAGTTCTTTGTAGTCAAAGGCATTCTTAGTCGGCGAGAGAATTCTTCATTGGAGGATGGGATTCTCCATGATTGTCCAATGAGTTCTCTCCTTATCCTTTTCCCACCAAAGAAAGTGGTGCCAATATAATTTCACTTAAGATGAAATTATGTTGGCACACACACACACACATGTTGGAAAATTTAATGTAAGGCGCTGGCACAATTAATGTGGTGGAAGTTCAAGAGTCTCCTCCACCTTAAAAAGGGAGTTGAGAGGTTTATCCCTCATTAATAGGGGATTTCAAGAGGTTTAAGCCTCGGGTGGTCCCCACCACCATAAACTCTCATAGGAGGTTAGGCTCGGGTGGTCCCCACCACCATAACCTATCATGTGAGGTTAATTTAGGTGGTCCCCACATGTGAAACTTCCACATGAGAGTTTCAAAACAAAATAAAATAAAATGTTACACACTTTATTCTATTTTGTTCTTTTCACGAAAAACCCAAAAATTAACATTCACCCTCGACCAACTGTCGTCGAGGTGAAAGTCTTCTTAAGCGAATACCGGCACTACGAGTTCAACAGTGCCCTCAGATTTCAATTCCAAGCACTTTTTTAAAAGTTATAAAAACCCGCTCGCATGTTTACAGAACGTACCTGAAATAAAGTTCATAAATTCATTCCGGGCACTCCAGGCCTCAGAATGAAGCACCGTAAATTTTCGCGGACTCGTATAATTCCCATTTATTTAAAAAACAAATTACATGGAAATTACAGGTATTTACAGATTGAAACCAAATGATTTTAAACATTTTATTACATGAAGTTTTATATAAAAATACAATAAACACAACCTAAATACCATGAATCTTAGTGTCATTGGAAAATTAGGTTCATAATACATAAAAAAAACACATGTATTTGTTTCTCCATAATGAGATCCAAAAATCCATGATATGCTAAAATTGCATGAGATAACATGAGGAATACATAAACAAATGGTTGTCCTTAAATCTCATTAAGAAAATAAAAATGGTAATAAAGCATAACATGTGAGTCATAAGGCATAACATAATTCCATTAATGACAAGGCTCATGATTAGTCAGATATATTTATAACATAAACAAAAATTCCATTATAAGATCATAGAAACATAGGAATGTGGAAAATATCTATAAAACTACATAATCATAAGTCAATGATAGCTTCCAGTATAGTATCACATGGTAGACAAAGACCAATCATGGAGTAGGAATACTACCAAATTGCATACATAATGTGTCATGATACAAAAACAATACCCAGTACATTATAGCACAACCTAGGTGTACCCATCATAAAATTTACATGTTTATGTGTTCCAAAAAAGGAAAATAATCATAAGTAATAAACATAACAATTTTCTATGAAAATAAATGAGTTCTATAATCTTTCCTCATATCAAAATCAAAAAAGATTTCTTAAAGAAGGAATTTGAGAAATGAACATAAGGCATGTATTACACCATCAATGAAGGGATAATAAGATAGGTATATATATTAGATACATACATACATACATATATATATATAATTTATAAGAATTAAATAACATGAATGTGGGATAGAAGGTGAGTTAGTGAGAGAAAGGTCATAAAACAAAGAAAAAGTTCTATTTAGAGAGACCCCTTAACTTATGTTCTAGAATCACTATGTGCTTTTAGATAACGACCAGGATAATCAAATTATATTTTTTAATTACTTAATTTATAATCTTTTATATCTATATTTTCTTTATTATAATTTCTTTGTGTTCATTTATAACAATTTCAATGAGATATAAATTTTATTTTTCATTTTCTAAGTGTCTTCATTTTATAATTTCAAGCTTGGATCATTTGTTGATAATTATTGGAGTTATTTTAAAATGGTTAAAACTCAAAACATGAAATAAAATTTTATTCATGCACTTTTATAAATTGAAATGGTCCTAAATATCTTATTTTTCCAACATATGTAAGACCCATTTAGTAAAATGTTACCGTTATATGGTTAGGTTATTTCATTTTTTTTATCGACCATCATGAACTAATTTGATTTCATTTAATATTATAGATATATCTTTATTCACAAATGTTAAAATAAATATAATATACATATTTAATTAATTTTAAACAATTATTAGTGAATTTAAACTTTCCATGAAGGTGGTAGTGGGAAAAAAACTTATCTCCCACAGAGGTGGTGAACCGACATAATATCGATGATGTTTTAATTTTTTAAAACAAGAGGATAAGAGAAGACGATGGATGGAGAATATTAGATTAAAAAAATAAAATTCAAAAAAATACAAGATACTAAAGTTATAATTCCATGTTTAATGGAATTATTTTGGAGGATGATGGGGAAGAGAGAAATAAAATACTCAGTTGAGGGTATTGCTTTCTCCTTTGGATGTCTCATTTTGGGATTCCAGTTACAGAACATTGGATTTTACTTTTGATGACACCAATAAAAATATGAAATGGTGGAGATACTTGGGAATCTAATTGTGTATAAATTTTGTATGATCCAATGCTTAGATGCGGTGAGGAGAAGTTGTGGTAAATGGTGGTATTTATAAGGGATGGAGATTTATGTTTTTAAATATTATATCTATTAGTTTATTTTTTGTCTGAAGACTATCAATAGAATTTATTATTGTGAATATATATAGTAAATGGTTCATGATATTCCATAATAATGGGTTCTCATATCATCCTTGACTAAAAAAATCATTATTTATCATATAATTTTAAATATTGTATTTTACTATACATCACTATTCACAAAAAATTAAACTATTTTACAAATATATCAAAAAAACTAACCATTTTTCAATGAGTATATTTTAAAAATAAAATCCATTTTAGGAAAATGGTAACTAAATATGATAAATTTAATTTTTAATTAAAATCCTCATTAATTTGAAAAATATAAATTTTAATATTATGATCACTTTCCTGACCCTTTAAAAATTACTTATTGATTCATAAAATTATCATATCATTTTATTAAAACATAATATAATATTATAATCCATTGTATGGAAATATTTTTTAAAATTAATTATATTTATTATAAATTTGTAACTAAAATATTTATGTTTTACAAAAATACAAACACTCAATTTACCATTTTTAAAACTTTTATTTACTTATACCATGATAAATATATATTATTTTAATTATATAAGATTCCAAAATATTATGTACACTTCCAAATGTGGTGATAATATTCTAATGGTTAGATCACTACTCTTAACTGCCAGATTAATATTCTAACTAACAGATTACTATTCCAATAGTTATATTTAACATTCCAATGATTGGATTTGTAACTATCATATGTTATCTCTCTTTGTTATAAATACCTAAAATTTAATTTATTCTTAATTAAATTATATTTTATCCCAAGGTTTTATATATTTTTATTTTAATGTTGAATTTTTTATTACTATTATTTTACCTCATTTATAAAATGTTTTTCACAAGTGAAATAATTCTAGTGGATTAAGAAGATCCAAATTTTAATATTTTTATTATCTCATTTTCCATTTTTATCTAATTGGAATTTTTTCAATTCTTATGGAAATTTTTATTATGAAAATGTGTTGTTCAAATTAATATAATTATTATTTTTTGGTGTCATAATGTGTTGAATATTATTTAGAATACATTGATAAATTTGAGAAAATTATATGTTGGGAATTTCCATCGGTAAAATTTTAGGTCATTAAATTCTCCTCCCCTTAAGAAATTTCACCATCAAAATTTTATTTTACATAATAAAGTGAAAAAAAAGGTAAGGTTACTTACGGTTCATGTATTATTCTAGTTCCCAAGTTTCCTCCTCATACCAATGGTTTCACCATAGTACTTTGACTATGTGAGTTGTCTTGTGGCATAAAACATTATCTCTATGGTCCAAGAACTTCACTAAATGATCCACATAAGAGATATACTTTTCCAACTATAACACCTCTAAATTTCATACATCTGATGGATATGATATGTAGTTATCTATGTGGGATACATGGAATACATCAGGTACTTGAGAGAGGGTTGTTGGGAGTTCTAGTTGGTAGGACACATCGATAATAAGATTAGGAATCTCTAGGGGTCGATTTTCTAAGGATGTAGCTTTACCTTCTTCCAAAATATTATAACTCTCTTACATTGAGTTATGTAGAGGAACATGTTATGTCCATCTTAAAAATATTGGTATCATCTGTGATTATCAGCATAAATATTCTATCACCCTTGAGTATCTTTTATGTAGTTATAAATGTTCTTGAAATTTTATACCATATCCTTAACAATTTCAGGTCCCAAGAAATTGTGTTCAAAAAATTAATCACAACACACGGTTGTTCTAAATTTCATCCCATAAAGTGATTCATATAGATCCATTTGGATACTTAAGTGGAAGCTATTATTTTATGATAACTCGACTAGAGGAATAATTTGATCCCATCCTCCTTTGAAGTTCACCAAACATTCTTTCAATATATCTTCCAGTTTCTTGATAGTCCCCATATATTGGACATTAGTTATGTGGGTGATAATCCATAATAATGTTTAACTATACATTTATATAATGTTGAATACTTTTCTAGAATATGGAGGTAAATATTATATCTCGATCATATATAATCAATAATGGTGTTTCATATAGCCTCACCACTTCTCTGATGTATATCCTAGCAAGATGATCTAGTGAGAAGTCCTCTCAAATTTCAATGAAGTGATAGGTCTTTATAATATGATCCATTACAACCCAGATAAGATTATTTTTTATTAATGTGTTTAGAATATTATTGAAAAAATCCATGCTTATATTTTCCTATTTTCATGTTGGTATGGGTAATGGTTTCAGGACACACTTGGAAATCTTCCTTTCATCCATGAATTTATAATATAATAGTAATTTTGATGTATATTCCACGATATCCTTCTTCATGTTGTCTCACCAATAGTTATATCAACGATTTGAATACATCATCAACCTCCATGGGTGGATAGATAAGGTTGAGGTTTGTGAATAATTCAAGAACTCCTTATTTATAGTAGGATTTTATGTTACACATAGTCACCATCCAAATCATACAACTCATTTTTCATCAATTTTGAACTTTGAGGATTTCCCTTTTCTTATAGCTTCCAATTTATTCAGAATTTTTACATCAACTCATTGATCATCCTTTATCTTCTAGAGAAGGTATGATTGAGCCATCATGGGGGAAATGAATGATAACATTCCTTACTTTATATTTCCCATGCCCATCCTTTTCAATTCTAATAATATTTAATAATTCTAAATTCTAAATCAATGATAAGTTTGTCATATCCTTTCTATTAAGATCATCTTCTAATTTATTTCATTCTTAGGATGGTAGTCGATTGTGTAGCCATAGTCCTTAATTAGCTCTAACCATATTCACTAGAACAAATTAATATACTTCTATTTGAATATATATTTTAGGTACTTTTCTGTATATATTTCATACTTCACCTCAAGGAGATAATCTTTCCAAATTCTCAACATGAATATTACTTCAGCCAACTCCATCTCATGCGTTGGGTAGTTATGTTTATGAACTTTAAACTACCATGAGGCATAGTCTATCACTTTATCATTATGTATTAGTAAACAACCTAATTAATTATTTGAATAATCATTATATACCATGAAAATTACCCCACATTAAGGAATCCTGATAACAAGTTCAGTGGTAATCATCATTTTCAATTCCATGAATCACTCTTTGCATTTATCATTCCAAACAAGCTTCATCCTTTTCTAATTTAACTTGGTTAGTGGGTTTTATAATCATGATAATTTTATCAAGAATCATTGGTAATACCCTTTTAGTCCAAGAATACTAAATATCTCTATTACATATGCTAGTTTAGTCTACTTCTCAATTTCCCTTTTTAGAAGGGTCCACAGATATGTCATTGATGTTGATAACAAGCCCCAATAATGATTCTTCCTCCATCTATAACCCACATTTAATATACTATGCATATAAATTCTCCTTTCACAAAGTCTTTTTCATAGTATTCAAATTATCTTCATTCCACTCATTACATTGGGATTATATTATAATATCATCTATAAAGACTAATTTTTTTTTCAAGTTGATCTATAATGAATTTATTAATTAAGTCCATGAAGATTGATAAAGAATTTTTAAGTCTGAAGGGAATCACTATAAACTCATAGTGTCCATACATTATTTGGGGTGTAGTATTTTAAATATCTTCTATATTTACCTTTAATTAGAGATATCCTGACATATGGCCCAACTTAAGAAAAATATTGGGACCTATGTAGTTGATCGTGTAATTTATTTGCTCAAGGCATGGGATACTTGTTCTTAAATTCTATTTTGTTTAGTTTATAATAATTGATGTAGTGGCGCATTGACCCATCCTTCTTATAGATGAACAGGACAGGCGCACCCCATGGTATAAAACTCATAAATATATATCCCTTTTTAATATTCCCTTATAAATGCTTCTTTAGTTATTCCAACTCAATGGTGTCCATTCTATGAGAAGTCTTTGATATGTGTAGAGATCTAGGTATAAGTTCAATTGAGAACTCAACCTCTCATTCATGATTAAGTCCATACAACCCTTCGGGGAATACATCAATATAAACCTTCAAAATGGAAATGCCTTAAAGTATAACTCTCTCCTTTTAGTAGTCATTTAATCTATATATTTTTTTTATCATAAGTAAATAATATCCACACCTGAGAGGAGGATTCCAAAGGAGATTCATCCACCTCCTTACACTTGTATAGAATCATAAGATAACATATGATGTGAATAGTGATCTTCCTTCCTAAGGGTTGATGTTGGCTTTATATAAGGATAATTGATGCATGCTCAATATATCATCAAAATCCACTAAAGTAAGTAAGACATTTTTTGATGGGAGGCTAAATCCACAATCATCGATCAAGGTCGAGATGTATAGTTGGGATGTAATAATTGCTCCATTTTTTTTCTTAAATTTAACTCAAACTAAATTTTTTAGGTGGTGTTTGAATGGTTTTAATAATCATTAAAAATATAAGATAATGTATATATCTTGAATTAGAAATTATATACAATATTTTGGAATGAATAACAAACATACCTATCACCAAATCATTTTCAGGATCCAGTTCAGTAGTAGTGATCGTATGTTTCCTTACATTATCCCAAAGCATTGGAGGATTTTTTTCATTTATTATCTCCAATAAACCCTAGATTAGGATATCAATTCCCATAATCAATGTGTTACTTATAGTTGAAACACTATACCACATGCTCAATGTTGATCTAAACATTCCTTTCATCTGTCTCATTCATTGGTTTCTTTATCTCTCTTCAACATTGATTATGATGATGTCCCCATTTTCAATACTTGAACCATCTCCTGGTTCCATTAAAATGTTTTTTGGGATGCTTCGTCTCATACTTTTGACATGTCAGATGCTGTGATTTATTTCCACAATGATATTTACGTAGAGATCCACCAAAATTAAATTATATTTTACATTTTTATCTCTAGACCCATGAGACCACTAAGAGTCTCCAATATCCATCATGACCTTAAGGGTACAAATATCAAACTCCACATATTTATTAATGTTTTTAATCATTAAATATTTTCATAAACTCAACTTTAAACCACTAAATAGTTATTCCACATTACTTTTGGTGAAGATGAAATAACTGGAGGCATACCGTGCATGCCTCATAATGTTAGACTTGTACTCCCTCATAAAATCATATTCTTTTGTATTAAGTGTGAGTAACTCACTCTCCATTTTATAAAGGGTAGTTCATAGAAAATATTTATGAAAAAAATCGAATACTTCCCATACCATGGAACCAATATCCTCTTTGGACTTGCTAGTCTTGATCAATTCTCACCATTGATCGACTTCTCCATTCAGATGATAAATTAACAGCATGGCTCTCTCTTGTTTTGAGAATTAGATGACAATGAATATCTTCTAAATATATTCAATCCATTATTACATGATAAGGGGGGTATGAGGACCCACTACAGGTAGGGGGCCTTTGTTGCATAAAGGACTGGATCTCAAATTCATCAATTTTAGAACATAAAGGGTGTTACACATGATTCATGGTATTATTTATAGTTTGACTTAGCAGAGCTAGTACTACCATGAATTTACCATCTCCTACTCCCATAAGGTTAGGAATATCATTTTGTTAATCATCACATTTCTTATCACATTTTTTTATAATAGTGCTTCACATTTCCATATATTGACTAAAATAAAGAAAAAATAAGATGAGAATAATTTAACTAATAAATATATATAATGGAAAACTATGAACTTACAAATGAAATGTATATACTAGCTATTGAGTCCCTCCATTTCAATCTAGGTATCAATGGTAATTTCCCTATTAATTTTTCTAACTATTAAATTTGTTCAAGTCCTTTATAATTGTTCATAAAGAGTTTCGGAATATTCCAAAGTGTATCCCTTGGGAGTGTCAAACTATGTATGAAGTAATCCCTTTTTGTCATGCACCAGGAAAGTTAATACTCAATTCAACATTTTTTGAGTTATTACCCCTAGGTAAAATTATTCGAGAGCCACATCCACTTGTAGTATCTAGATAGGGATGTAATTTCTTGGAAACCATCTTCTATATACTTCACCAAAATTTTCAGATATTTTCCTGTACTTAGAATTATTCATAGGGTTCTAATGTAATTATTCTAGTAATAATCTTAAAAGGAACTAGAACTTTCTATGATACTAACTATAGTAACCCAAGTCATTCCCACATTTTATTACATGATTGTTAAGATAAACATCTAATAAACACAACCCAAAGACTATGAGGCCTAGTGTCCTTGTAATACTTGGTTAATAATGTATAAAAATACTAAAATAAAAGAAATTTATTTTATTCCACATAATGAGATCATAACTCCCTTGAGATCCTAAAACAATATAGAAGAACATGGGAAATACAGGAACAAAATGGGCGAGATAAAAATCCTATTAGGGGATTAAATTGGTAATAAATCATAATATGTGATTTTAAATGCATAACATGATACCATACAAGAAAAGGATCATGATTAGTCATATGGATGCATAAAATAAAGAAACATAGAATCATAAGATCATGGAAACATATGAATATGGAAATAACAAGGAGTTTGATATAAGAATAATTCAAGGCTAACTTCCAAGGCAGAATCCCATGGTTGAAAATCCCATTGTATATTAGGCTTCCTCTCTAATCTCATACATATTTTCTAATGGCACAGAAATATCCCCCAATAAATTGGAGCACTATATGGGTGAACCCCTCATAAAATTTACATACCTATGTGTGAAAAAAAGACAATTAGTCATGATGAATAAATATAATAATTCCCTATCTAAATAAATGGGCTTCATAATCTTGCCTCATATCAGAATAAAATGATATTTCATAAAGAATACATTTAATAAATGAACATAAGGCATTCATTACCCCTGTCACGGAAGGTTAAATAAGATAGTTGTACATTTGAGAGATATATATAAAAAATAGAATCATTACATAACATTAAAGAGGGATGTATATAGATAGAAAGTGATTTAGAGGGATAATGGTCATAATGTAAAGAAAAAGGGTGGTTCAGATAGATCATTTAACTTATATTATAGAATTTCTTAACACTCACACTTAACATCCTAGATAATCAAATCTAATTAATCAATTAGTAAATTAAACAACTTTTACATATATATCTAATTTATGATAATTTTTTTATGTTCATTTATAACCATTTCAATGAGATATTATATCTAATATTGCTTTTTTGATGATGTTTGACTCACAATTTTATGGTTGGATCAGTAGTGGATAATTTTAGAAGTTCTTTTTAAAAAATAATAAAAACTTCATAAGTGAAATGAAATTTTATCTATATAATTCCGTAAATTGAAATGGTCCCAAATGCCAATTTTTGTTACAACATATAGATGATCCATTTAGGAAATCTTTTATATTATATGCTTAGTTTATTTTGGTTGTAATACGGACCATCATGAACTAGTTTTGTTTAATTTAATATTATTGAAATACATTTATTCCAAAATGAGAACCAATATATAATATTAATACTTTGGTCATTTTAACCAATTATATGCAAATTTAAATATGTTAAGAAGGCATTAATGTGAAATCAAAACTCATCACTCATGAAGGTAGTGTAATGACATAATATGGACAATATTATTATTTTTATAATAAGAGGCGAAGAGAATATGATATATGTCAGAAATTATAATAAAAAAATTAATTCTAACATATATATGACTCTAGAGTTATTATTCCATGATTAATGAATTTTTTGTAGGTTGAGGAAGAAGATAGAAATAAAAGACATGTTTAAGGGTATTTCATTCTCCTTTGTATATATCCTCTTGGGACTTCACTTAAGGCACCTTAAATTTTTTATTTTAATTAGACTAGTAGCAATAGTATGTGGAGGAGAGGATTAGGAAGGTAATTAAGTAGATATTTGGTAAACTCTAATTCTTAGAAGTTTTGAAGAGAAGGGATGGTATTTATATGTGGAAAAGAGGGGTTTTTTGAATATTATATTCATTAGTTTATTATTTTTGGCTCAAGACTATCAATAATATCGATTCTTATAACTATATACTGTAAATAGTTAATGTGATTTTAAAATAATTGGTGATTACATCATCCATGAAACAAACATTCATGTATTTAGTTTATAATGTTAAATACCATATTTTACAGTATTTATTTATTGACTAAAAATTCAAATATTTTAGAAATATAATATAAATTTACCATTTTTTATTTTTAGATTTAAAAAGTAATTTTATTTTACAAAAACAATTTTATGAAAACGAGAAATTTAATTTTAAAATAAAATTCTCATTTATTTTAAATATATCATTTTTAATATTATTATCGCATTTCGGGCCCTTTGAAAATTTACTTATTATCTCATGAAATTATCTTATCATTATAACAAAAATTAAAAAAAAATTAATTATCCATTTTATTGAAATAAAATTTCATTTAAATCATTATATTTATTATAAAATTTCAATAAAAATATTTATGTGTTAGAAAAATAGAAACACTTAATTTATCATTTTTGAACATTTATTTACAAATACCATGGTAGAAAAATTTCATATTTTCAAATAATAAGACACCTAAATATAATTTTATACTTCCATAAGTGGGGATTATATTCTAATGATCAGATTATTATTCCTAAAGGTTATGTCACTATTAAATCCAATTCATATTACTATTCTAATGGTCATATTTATTATTCAAATAGTCAGATTTGTAACTGTTGTATGATATCCCTAATTACTAAAAAT
This sequence comes from Viscum album, assembly GCA_963277665.1. Lineage (NCBI taxonomy): Eukaryota > Viridiplantae > Streptophyta > Magnoliopsida > Santalales > Viscaceae > Viscum > Viscum album. The sequence goes on along the minus strand of OY728148.1, from coordinate 876,272,805 downwards.
AAATTATATTAAATTATTTATTCGTTCAATTATATTTTATATCAAGTTTATTTATATTTTCATTTTCACGATGAATATTGTATTGCTGATATTTTGACTCAATTATATGGTGATGTTCAGGAGTACATTTATTCTTGAGGATCAAGAATATCCAAATTTTGATATTTTAATTATCTTATTTTCCACTTTTTATCCCATTATAATATTTTCAATTATTTTTCCCATTATTATGATCTAAATGTAATTTCAAAATTAATATATTAAAACATTCTCAGTTTTAGTATGTTTTTCATGTGCTTTATATTAAATTAATAAATATAGCATAATTATAAGAAGGGAAAATATATTGATAAATATTTTTTTTGACATAGATTACCATTAACATTAATAATTTTTAGGTGAGAAATAAAATAAAAAAAAGTACAAGCATCAATGAAAAAACAAGTAAACCCCACCACTCATACCATCATAACAAACAACATAAAATCACAATATACATCCATAATAAGGATAATAATAATCAGAAACAACCCTTTAGATTCATAAAAATTTGAAAGGGAAACCAAATGTGGTCTTATAGGATAAAAACCCATTTCAAATTTCCAAACATGACATTAAGGGAATCTAACTCACGGTTCTGAGTGGTTTTCCCTTCATTTGAAATTTGAAAATTTGAAAACCAATATAAAAATAATTCTTATATTTTTTTCTTGAAATTACCATTGAAAAGTATATAATAAATCATTATCATTTCTATAGAAAATATAAAAGGATTACAAAACTTGTTTAAATGTATCTCAATACATAATCAAGCTCAATTCATTTTAAAACCACCCACTTTAATTAAAATAAGTTTTTAAATAAAAAAGAATAATTTTCATTTCAATTACCACTTGAAATGATATGTAAAACTATTTAAATTTTAATTTTAAAAGTAAAAACCATTTTTAATAATTCAATAAAGTTTTTAAAGATCCATTTATGATATTTGAAAACTAAAAAGGGAGGTTAGTTTAATAAAAATAAATTTCTACATGTTTCAAAATTTATAAACCCTCTTTATTAAAATAAAAATAACTTTTATCTTGATTTTCATTCAAATAATCCATAAAAATTAATTACTAGCATCTAATAATTAAAGTATAAATTGAAAATACATGTAAATCATGTTTCTAAAATTAAAAGTTAAAACATGGGGAAAGCATACCCCAAATAAATGACGATCGATCCAGAATGTATGACCTTTAATGGATAAGGCTAAAAAAGGAAGATAATGACCCTTGGATCCCTATAATCATGAAAAAAACATAATTCAAATGAAACCTATCACCCTTAGTTCTTAGATAAATTAAAACAATGACATGATAATTGGAAACCATAATGAAACAAGGAAGATAGAGAAGTGGAAATCATACATATGTGATACCACCGTAAACCATAAAGATCAAACTATGAATCACCACGAACCAATGAGATTTAGTAGAGAGAGGCATAAATAAGAGGGTAGGATTTACCTCTAGGTGTTACACTTGATCAAGAAGAGGGGAGGTCTGAGGCTGTGCGAGGGTGGGTGGCTCGAACCTAGGTATGTCACGTGATAATGTAGGGAGGGGGTATACTGAAGGGAGGACACCACAAAAGGGAGGCCTTAGCATGGGGGGATGTAAATTCTTGGAGAGAAGGAAATGGGGATAAGAGTATACAAAAATAAAATAAATAATTAAACCAAAATTAATTTAAATCTCGGGGAAACCAGCATGATTTACCTGAAAGTTTTCCTTGTCATGTGGTGACTATACAACTGAAACTACCTAGAAAGAAATAGCCTTGCATGGTTACTTTTATATCCCTTCATGGTATTACTATCCATTTACTGACCACTTCAAATTTCAATTCCCGAGTACAAAGACAAATGCACGGTCTCCATGCAGTTTACTAACCACGCATGCTAACTGTGTGGCCTTTATAATCTTCAAAATTCTAAACTTTCAATGATATAATCACTAAAACATAAAATAAATTAAAATAATATAAAATTATATTAAAATAATTAATAATAATAAAATTGTTTATTACAACATGTGATCATGGTCCCACCCTAACTTTATAGTGAGGTCCACCCAGTCATCCAATTTCACCAAATTTTGATCATTTCACAAGTCCCTCCAGTTGAACATGAATACCTAAGATATCCTATAGAAATCATCACCCCCACCACCACTAAAAACTTATATACATTGTAATTGAATCATACATTCAGTAAATTTACTTTTAGGTATCCCCCTTTTTTCAACTAGTGACCCTTACATATCATAACAAAAGACCCTCACATAAAAAATCTTTCACAAAACACATACAGGAAGACCTCTATGTAACCTATAATTATTGCTCTAAATCATACAAAAAATTAACCACTACACCAACCATTATAGCATGTAATATCTTGACCAAGAATCTTGGATTAAAGATTAATTTCATCACTACCTTCATCAAATGGATGCAATATTCTAAATCTTATCCTTCTATTTGAAATAATTAGAACTTGAAATAGGATTCAATTTCCTTATAGAAAACTCACACTACATTGAGTAGGTTGTATGCTCAGGTTATCCATGAAATGTGTATAAAACACCTATAATGAAATTCATTCTCACGAGATGCTCAATATCATCATCATATTGTGACAACATTACATTAGGATTCAACACCATTAAAATGAAAACCATATAACCATTTTATAATTAATTAAACAATGATTATATACCCAATAAATGGTTATATAGATAATTAACCTAGTAATCACATCATCATAGTCATTTTTTAAGAATTTATCATCTACCACATCCCATAACTAATCTCTCTAGTTAAATAACTGAGCTTAAATACCTCAAACATTATTTCCCCAATTTATATAACCAAGATATTACAAGGATCTTATCTCAGTATCCCAAATTTATGATTGAACAATCAAGATTTGATGCCACATTTTTAGGTCCTAACATAATGGGCTCCCATACGAGTTAGTTGATAAGATAGTTTTTCCACCCCAAACCCTCTTTCAATATTCTTGGTGGATGAAACAAGGGAAAATAAATCACATCTCAAGAGGGGTACTTTAACTAAAAAATATATGTATGAATACACATATCTTCAAAGACCAATAAAATCAATAAATAGATGACATAGATTAAATTTTAATAACCAATATTAAGGAAAATATATGATTACAAATATCATCAACTGTCCTTAATTAACACACAATCCATCTCTCAAAGAAAGGGAACAAGGGATAAGATGAGTCAAAGGTCATAAAAATCCTCACTGAATGGGGAAATTCATTCTCTCTAATCGAACTCCTTTAAATGTTCCAAACGACTATAATTCAAAACCTCTAAGAACCAACTCATCTTACCCCTCAGTCACCAAGAGCACCTTTAAACTATATATCATTTTTTAAAACAAAAACATGGGAGAGAATATGTTCTTATAAAAGGGTTAATATAAATTATAAATATTAAGACTTCACAAATAAAAAATATATCATATAACCACCTTTATCTAACTAGGTATGATTATTTATGGTTTAATAAAGGATAATGTTAAGTTATGAATTCAATCCCTAATTACACTATGACGAACTCCCACAATTGAGAGAGGAAAACCTAATAATTCATTCAACACATCATAAATAGATTTCTAGAACTACACCACATGCCTAAAGTTGAAAAATAGACTCCCATGATCACAACCTTGATACTATACGGTAAAAAAGTAGTTCAAGGACATAAAATGGTATAAAATTAAATTCTAACATCACTCCTAGGGTAACCTATAAAGTGAAACCCAATAACATAAGATCGTAAATCTGTGAGCTATTTCATCATTACCGAGGTCACCCTTTACTAGATAAGTAGACTATCATCTATAATATAATTCCATTTCATATTTCATTGAAAAAGTATGTGTTACATGAAAATATATCAAGGAACATTACCAACAAAATCTATAATTGAATGTTTGATTATAGTGGAGAACCCACATAATACTAAGGGAGCATGCACAAGTTAAGAGAGTACCTACCCCACAGATTGAGGGCCCACACCTTACCCTATGGGGGAGTCACCTACCCATCATATTTAAAATAAAACTCATTCCATAATATTAGTTTAGTAAAAAATTGGGTCCTTAAATCCCATTATTAATGTGGAGGACCAATGCACTAATATTGAATGGAGGGTCTGATATATTAATGCACCTGAAACCCATTACCTTTAGAGAAAGGGCTGATTAGGGGAGTAATTAACTTCATTTTACCATAAATAACCCTATCACAACCATATATGTCTAAGATTTAGTATATGGTAACCTAAGGTACTATCATTTCGAAGAACCAATAATCATTAATAATACACCACATATTTGGAAACTAACTACCCAACCTTCATAGATTTCTAAGAGAACAAGAAATGTTCATTAACCTGATCCTTGTAAGCCTAAATTTATCATTGATATATGTATAAATCAAGTACCAAGGGTTATTTTTACACCCTATGATTTTAACGGAACACTATGTTCAATAGCGTATACAATACACGAAACCAGGATTAAACAAACATGACATATTATTTAAATATTATTATATAAATATGAATGTTATAACCAATATATTAAATTGGTGGGTATGAATAGTATCAAATAATTTATAATATACATATATATATTTGTTCTAATCAATATAAATTTATTTATAAATTCATATGAAATAAGAACTCACTTTTTAATAAAAACATTAATTTCAAAAAATATTTCTATTTATTTTTCATAAAAAATATTATTATTAATATTTTTATCTTATAGAAATTTTATATTATAAAATTAATTTTATTTTACAAATAATAATATCGAAAATAAATTAGGGTGAAATTTTGGTATTTTCAAAAATATTTTTTAAGTGAATAGTGAAAACACTAATTTTTTGTAAAATTGTCATTTCTTTTTAAAAAATAAGGAATTTAAAAGTACATTTATTAATTTAATTTGATTTAAAAGTAACATAAGTATTATTTATTTATATATAATCAAATAATTTACGTATAAATCACTTTTATACTAGATTATTGTATTTGTTTATTTGTAGTCTTAAAAACACATTTTTTTGGAAAACTATTTTTAAAGTGAATAATGTTCCTTCGTATTAATTAATTAAAATAACCCATAATTAGGAATTATTTAACATCAATTCATACTATATATATATTAATTCAAAATCTATATAATTATGATTTCTAGACAAAGAGTTAATATAAGATCATCTATTCCTTGGAAAATGCATATCTTGAAAAATAATTTAGTGAGAGGTTTTATGGATTTTATTTTAAATTAAATTATACAACTTATATGTTTTTATTTTAAAAAAACTGATTCCATATTTTTAATAATAATAATTAATATTATTTAATATGTTCGACTTAACTTATGTTCATGATGAACAATACAAATAGTAAAAAACAAGTTACTATAGTGAAAAATTGAAATTGTATAAAGTGTGTAACCTTAAAGGTAAATAGAATAAAATATTTTAAAAAATATTGTTTTTTAATTTTTTAGATGTTTAAAAAAAATATCACCCCTAAAATCCATCATTTAACAATTTTGGAGTTACTCATCTTGAGATTGAATTTCCATTATTGAATATTTTTATGTATTTTAACAAATGCCACCCCACCTCAATTATAAAAGGGAACCCCTATTCTCAATTATTCACACCTATAAATAAAACATCCATAAAAAAACATAAAAATTTATCTCTCTAAATTTCTTATCCACATTATAGAGCTTCTGGGCTTTCCAAAATACCATCTTTAGTGTCCCTAATAAGAGATTCAGAGGAGGTTCTTCTAAACGAAGGTAACCCCCACTAGTGAAGAAAACGTTTTTTACGTCACCATTTTTTACGTCGGTTATATAAAACCGACGTCATAATATGTAAAACGAGGTTTTTTACGTCGGTTATTTAATAACCGACATAAAAACCTGTGTTTAGTACACCTTTAACGTCGGTTATAAAAATAACCGACGTTATTAATCGCGCGGCTTCGTTTTTTACGTCGGTTATACATTAACCGCCGTAAAAAACAGAAGCGGGGGGTGTTTGTTACGTCGGTTATTCAATAACCGACGTAACAAATCGACATATGTATGAGTTATTACGTCGGTTATTCAATAACCGACATAAAAAACGTGGTTTTTGAAGGCCTTTTTACGTCGGTTATAAAATAACCGACGTAAAAAAAGAATCGGAGGAAGGTTTTTACGTCGGTTATTGAATAACCAACATTATAAATGTTTTTAAAAAAATTATAACGTCGGTTATTTAATAACCGACGTGATAACTCATTTAAAAATTTACCCAGACCCGTGGATTGTCATTCGCGAGTTTACCTTCGACAGTCGCGACTCGTCTCTCTCGCGCGTAAACCCGAATCGGCTCGTCCATTTCGTTGGTTTAGATTCGTTTTGCGATCATCGTTTCTCATATTTAATCTCCTCGGATCAATCATCTAAACTCGCAGCACTCAGGTAATCCTCCCACTCGTTCGTTTTTTTTCGCGGATAGTATATATATATATGTGTTGTGATTTTTTTGTTGAAACTACCTAAGATTCTTCGATTGCGAACCCTTTTAACTCGTTTTGGCACCATAATCTTATTTATCATCCCTAGATCTATTAGTTCGACTTGCAATATTGAAACTCAGTTCTTCCTCCACACCTAAAAACATTCTTTGAATGGCCCAAATTCTTGTTATGGTAAATTTTCAGTGATTCCAGGGGGGTGGGAGGGCTATCAAGAGGGTTGGGGGGTGTCCAGGGGGGTGTCCAAGGGGGTAGGGTGTGGGGGGTGGTGTCCAGGAGGGGTGGGGGCTGTCCAGAGGGGTCGGGGGGTGTCCAGGGGGGTTTACAAGGGGGTGGGTGGGTGTGGGGGGCTGTCCAAGGGTGTGGGTGGGTGTTGGGGGGTGTCCAAGGGGGTGTCCAAGGGGGTAGGGGGTGGGGGGTGGTGTTTAGGAGGGGTGGGGGGCTGTCCAGAGGGTTGGGGGGTGTCCAAGCAGGTCGGGGGTGGGGGGTTGTGTCCAGGAGGGGTGAGGGTGCTTTCTAGAGGGGTCGGGGGCTGTCCAGAGGGGTCGGGGGGTGTCCAGGGTGGTGTCCAAGGGGATGGGTGGGTGTGGGGGGATGTCCAAGGGGGTGGCGGCCTGTCCAGAGGGGTCGGTGGGGTGTCCAGGGGGGTGTCCAAGGGGTTGGATGGGTGTGGGGGGCTATCCAAGTGGGTGGCGGCCTCTCCAGAGGGTATTTGGGGTTGTCCGGGTGGGTGGGGGGGGCTGTCCAGAGGGTTGGGGGATGTCCAGGGGGGTGTCCAAGGGGGTAGGGGGTGGGGGTGGTGTCCAGGAGGGGCGGGGGGCTGTCCAGAGGGGTTGGGGGGTGTCTAGGGGGGTTTACAAGGGGGTGGGTGGGTGTGGGGGGCTGTCCAAGGGTGTGGGTGGGTGTTGGGGGGTGTCCAGGGGGGTGTCCAAGGGGCTAGGGGGTGGGGGGTGGTGTTTAGGAGGGGTGGGGGGGCTGTCCAGAGGGTTGGGGGTGTCCAGGGGGGTGTCCAAGCAGGTCGGGGGTTGTGTCCAGGAGGGGTGGGGTGCTTTCTAGAGGGGTCGGGGGCTGTCCAGAGGGGTCGGGGGGTGTCCAGGGTGGTGTCCAAGGGGATGGGTGGGTGTGGGGGGCTGTCCAAGGGGGTGGCGGCCTGTCCAGAGGGGTCGGTGGGGTGTCCAGGGGGGTGTCCAAGGGGGTGGATGGGTGTGGGGGGCTGTCCAAGTGGGTGGCGGCCTCTCCAGAGGGTATTTGGGGTTGTCCGGGTGGGTGGGGGGCTGCCCAGAGGGTTGGGGGATGTCCAGGGGGTGTCCAAGGAGGTAGGGGGTGGGGGTGGTGTCCAGGAGGGGTGGGGGGCTGTCCAGAGGGGTCGGGGGGTTCCAGGGGGGTGTTATATCTTACTATATTTTGTTTAAAAAATAATATTCAAGCATATTTTTTTAAATACACATCGATTTGTTTTATATTTCAAAATTGTTTACATTCAAATTATGATTTTTTTCATATAAACATATATTTGTCTTATCTAAAAAATATATATATTTTTGCTATTTGTTATAGGTAATAATGAGTCGAAGTTGGATTACGGCACATCGAATGAGAAATGAATATGAGGAAGGTGTTGATGCCTTTTTGGAATTTGCTAAACGAAATGTTCCAAGTAGTGACATTTTTTTCTGTCCATGCCTGAAATGTCTGAATATGAAGAAGTTGAAAAGTAGAGAGATAAAAGATCATCTGATTTGTCATGGTTTCAATCCGAGTTACAACCCTTGGATTTGGCATGACGAAACTGGACAGAATGTCACTGATGATAATGAATCGCAAGATGGTAACTCCGATGGAATTGAAGAAATGATTCGCGATATTGTAGCAGAACAAATTGAGATAGAACCGACAGTTGCACGTCTATATGGTGATGCCGAAAAACCATTATATCCTGGTTGTACAGATTTTACGGTTTTGTCGGCGGTGTTAAGATTGATTAACCTGAAGGTGAAACATGGATGGAGTGACAGAAGTTTTACAGAGCTGCTATAATTGATGAAAGACATTCTTCCAAAAGATAACGATCTTCCTGATTCACATTATAAGGCCAAAAAAATATTATGCCCGATGGGATTGGGATACAGGAAAATACATGCCTGTCCGAATGACTGTATTATATATAGGAAGGAATATGAATTTCTGAAAGAGTGTCCTAAATGTTGGACATCACGGCATAAGGTGAAAGAAAAATCACAAGCTGATGTAGAGATTACAAAGCTCCCTTCAAAGGTATTTTGGTATCTTTCTATAATTCCTCATTTCAAACGTTTATTTGCTAATTCACATGATGCAAAAAGGTTAAGATGGCATGCAGATGAGTGGGTATGTGATGGAAAAATACGTCATCCAGCTGATTGTCCACAATGGAAGAAAATTGATGCCCAGTACCCAACATTTGGAAATGAAATTAGAAATCTGAGACTAGGCTTGTGCACAGATGGAATGAATCCATACCAAACCCTCAGTAGCACACATAGTTCATGGCCTGTTTTATTGGTAATTTACAACCTCTCTCCTGAAGTTTGTATGAAGCACAAATATGTCATGTTGAGTATCATGATCTCTGGTCCAAAGCAACCCGGCAATGATATTGATGTATACTTGTCACCGCTGATTGATGATTTGAAACTGTTATGGGCTGATGGTATTAGGGTGTATGATTCTTATAAAATGGAATATTTTCAACTACATGCAGTGCTTCTATTCACTATAAATGACTTCCCAGCATATGGAAATTTTTCTGGATACAGTGTTAAAGGGCATAAAGCATGTCCAATTTGCGAACAACAGACGTCATATTGTCAATTGCATCATGGGAGGAAAACAGTGTACATGGGTCATCGAAAGTTTTTGCCTATGGATCACCCTTATAGAAGACTAAAAAAGGCATTCAATGGCTCACAAGAATTTGATACTGCTCCAAAACCTTTATCCCCAGATTTGTATTTTGAGAGGGTGAAAAACCTTGATGTGACATTGGGAAAGACACAGAAATCTGGTAATGATAGACATATTTGGAAGAAAAGGTCAATATTTTTTGAGCTACCATATTGGAGGTATCATGAAGTCAAACATAATATTGATGTCATGCACGTGGAGAAGAATATCTGTGATTCTTTGATCGGAACATTGCTAGATATTAAAGGAAAGACAAAAGATGGGTTGAATGCAAGGTTAGACCTACTATCAATGGGAATACATTTGGAGTTAGCTCCCACTCCTAAAGGAAGACAAACATTTCTTCCCCCGGCTTGTCATACATTATCGAAGAGGGAGAAAAGTAGCTTCTGTCAGTGTCTTCATGATATCAAAGTGCCTCAAGGTTATTCTTCAAATGTAAAAAATTTTGTCTCATTGAAAGACTTGAAGTTGATAGGTATGAAATCACATGATTGTCACGTCATGATGCAACAAATTCTACCAGTTGCACTGCGTGGAATATTTCCCATCCGTGTCAGAAAGACTATAATGAGGTTGTGTTATTTTTTCAATTCAATTTGTAACAAGGTGATTGATGTGAATGCTTTGAACATTTTGGAAAAGGATGCAATTTTTATACTTTGTCATTTGGAAATGTATTTTCCTCCAACTTTTTTTGATATGATGGTGCATTTAATGATTCATCTGGTTCGAGAAATAAAGCTTTGTGGACCTGTATATCTTCGTTGGATGTATCCTTTTGAAAGGTATATGAAAATATTAAAGGGATATGTTAAAAATCCATATCGACCTGAAGCCTCCATTATTGAAAAGTATATTTCTGAGGAGGTAGCAGAGTTTTTTACGAGCTACTTGGATACGGCGCAACACATAGGTTTGCCTCCATCTCGCCATGAACGGGTTAATAATGAGGGAAAGGGGATTCGTGGCTTGAAAGTCAAATCACTGTCAGTTGAACATATGAAGAAGTTAGAATCATACATCTTGAATAACATAGCTGATGTTCAACCGTATATCACATTGTATATTAATGAGTTGAAACAATGTCATCCAAAGAAGAAAGAAATGTGGATTTTGAATGAGCACAACAAAACTTTTTTGCCATGGTTTAAAAATACCTTGCTTGGTAGATCAGATGTATCAGAGACATTAAAATGGATAGTGGGTGGTCCATCTTTAAATGTGATAACATGGTCCGCTTATGACATTAATGGCTATACATTTCATACGAAAGCTCAGGACAACAGAAGTGCAGTTCAGAATAGTGGTGTATTGGTGTTTGCAGAAGCAATGCATTTTTTGAGTGCTAAGGACAGAAACCCAATTTCGGCATCAAGTGCATATTATGGAGTGATTGAAGACATATGGGAGGCTGATTACTTTAAAATTAAAGTTCTTGTTTTTAACTGTAAATGGTTTATCGGTAACAACAGTGTCAGACACGATGAATTTGGAATGACACTTGTTAATCTGAATAGATTGGAAGACACAGCTGATTCTTTTATAATGGCAACACATGCCAAACAAATTTTCTATGTAGTAGATCAACCAGATATGCAGTGGGCTATTGTTTTACAAGGGAAAAAACAATATGTTGGTGAGGATGAATTTGATGAAGATGCTGATTTATGTGAGATCCCTACTTCCATGGAAAGATTAACAGAACATAATGATGAGTATGTTGAAGACATGGTTTGTTCCATAAGGAACGATCACGACGAAGGAATTTGGGAAAACAATCCAACTGTACATTCCTAAAATTACAGGTAACACATGTTTATTTCTTGTTTACATTTAGTTTTTTCATATAATGTTAGATATTGTAAATTTTTTACTTATTAAAACATGTATCAAACCAAAACGATAAAACAATAAAAACTGTAAAGAGGAGAAGTCCTGGGCGCACCGGCTGGCCAGTGGTGGATCACCGGTTGGCCGGTGGTCCAGAGCAAAGCTCTGTCTGGTCCACCGGCCGGCCGGTGATGAGCCAGCGGCCGGCCGGTGGTCCAGACAGAGAGGAAGGCTCTCTGTCTGGTCCACCGGCCGGCCGGTGGTGATCCAGCGGCCGGTGGTGATCCAGCGGCCAGCCGGTGGTCCAGACAGAGAGGAAGGCTCTCTATCTGGTCCACCGGCCGGCCGGTGGTCCAGATAGGAAGGCTCTGTCTGGTCCACCGGCCGGCCGGTGGTGAGCCAGCGGCCGGCCGGTGGCACCAGGCAGTGGGCAAGTCTACTGCCTGGGTCCTCCGGCTGGCCGATGAGCTCACACCGGCTGGCCGGTGGACTCAGTGAGTCCACTTTTCAGCTTTCTTGGGCCAACTCCTTGGCAACCTTTTGCCTGTGTTTACCATGTTTATCATTGTTTAACATGCTTACCATATTACCAATGTTTACTATTATGTAATTTAGTATACTTTTCTATTTTCTGATTAAGTAGTATTACAATATTTGAATTTGTATATTTGTGAACTAATGTTTGTTTTTTTGATTTGAAGGAAAATGACAGATCAATCAGTTGATCAGCCACATGATTCTGGAGATGAGCATATTGGTCATACATCTGGGGAGGAACATTCACATGCTCCTATTACGAAAAAGAGTTCAAAGGTTGGTAAGCGTGGGTGCACACGTTTACCAAAATTATCACTTGCCCGTACGAAAGAGGAGAGGATAGTCGTGGAGTTTGATGATGATGATCTTCCTAGAGGTCCAAATGCTAAATATTTTAAGGGTTTTGTAGCAACTCAGTCTAAGAGCAAAGTAAGCATTCTCTATGATGATTGGAGAAGTGTGGATAAGGCGATAATTTCTCAGCTGTGGGAGACCATTTTGGTAAGATCTTTTGCTATTGTTTGACTGTTCTTTAAATGTTTCTAGTATATATAATATTTTTAACCTCTTTTTTATCAGATGACATTTGATATTCCTGACACTGGAGGAGTCAGGAAGAAATGCTTATCGTTGGCTGCTAGGAGATGGAGGGATTTCAAATCAACCCTCTCATCTGATTTCATTTATGGTCATAGGAGTCGTGAGAATCCATGTCGTATATATACTTTTATAGATGAAGACACATGGAGACAATTTTTTGAAAGTAGAAGAAAAGAATCATTTTTGGTAAGGGCAATGTAAACTTTTATAAGCTTTCTTATATAAATGATCTTATTATTGTTTTGTTAATGATTACTTATTCTTAATTTACAGCAAACAAGGAAAGCTCATCAAGAGATCCAATCTAAACATTTATACCCTCATAGTTTATCTCGGGGAGGGTATGCATTATTGGAAGAACAAATGATGGCAGAAAAATTTCAACAACTAAGAGCTGAGTCTTCAAGCTCTGGAGAGGTGGCCCCTCCATCCCCTCCATCTAGACATGAGAAATGGAAAAGAGCTCGGAAGGGCAAAAAAGGACAATATCTTTCGGAAGAATCGAGACTCGTAGTTGAGAGGATTGTAAGATATCTATTTTATTTATTTATGTTTACTATTTTCGTCATATATTTCCAATCATTATAGAAATGTTCAATTAATTATTACAGGACTCTCTTGAGGAGCAGAGTTCACAGGGGACATTTACACCATCTGGGAGGGAAGATATTTTATCTGTGGCATTGGGAAAGCCCGAACATCCTGGCCGTGTAAGAGGATATCTGGCAGGTGTATCGGTAAGAAAAGTGTTGCCACGTTCCTCAACTTCTAACGTTGAGGGAGTTTATAAAAAAAAATAGAATCCTTGGAGGCTGAAGTCCATAATATTAATGCGACAATGGAGGACAAGATTAGAGCATCAGTGCAGTTTATGTTTGCAGACTTGCAAAGACAATTTCAGGGTGCAGCTCCCACTCCACCTCTCCCAGTAGCTCCCACTCCCCCACCTCAGCCTGCGGACCCCATTTTTGATCCTCCTCCTCCTCCGCAGCTACCTACTTATTGTGAGTTGTATGTTGATGATCCTCAACATCATATAGTTGCATATGGGATGGTATATTGTATAGGAGATACAGTTCATCATCAACAGTTAGAGGTAGAGAATCAGAGGGTCACTGTACAGGATATTATAGATAGATCAGCTCGGATACCATTACCTACAGATGAGGTGACGACAGTTGGACATAGTATCGGCCATTTTTTTACTTTGGCCATCCAGACTTCTTCGACTCATTACCATAGAGGTATGGATGTTATATATTTTATTTTATATTTTCATTAATGTTTTATCATTTGAAAACTAATATATTCTTCAATTTATTTTTACAGGAATACTTCAAAGGTAAAGAAATACTGTATAGACAACAACAAAGACAGATAGCTATGACATCAGATGCAGATACTAGCAGTCTTGACAAATTGTCAAGATATTCAAATTTGTTGGCGGATCATTATGACTTTACAATGGAAGCTCATGTCTGTGGACGTGAACTATGTGTGGGGATTATGAAAACTGATATCATGGAGTTTGTCACTAGAGATAAGTTGGGCATCAACGTGGTGCAAATTTTTATCATGTAAGTCTTAACACTTTTTCCTTGCGTTATATTTATTAAAAATGTATACTTATGTCTGCTTTGTATTAGGTATCTGTATAAAATTTGTGAGAGGAATGAGTTGACAGATGTATATGGATTCGTGGACCCACAATTGATTTCCCCTGAAGCATGTGCATTGGATGAGGAACAAAGAATGCTTTATATTGCTGATAGATTTGAAAAGAATGTAATCACACAGTGTTGGATGATGCCTTTTTGTGAGAGGTATGAAACACATCCCTCTCAAAGAGTTAATTATCTTTTAACATAAAAAACCACTAACGTTAAATTTCCTTTTATCAGGGATCATTGGATGTTAGGGGTTTTTTGCCCTAGGGAGAAAACACTTTATTGGATATGCTCTCTCCATGATGATGTGCGAGAAAGTTTTAAGAATATATTGGAAACGTAAGTTTCAATTTCACAATAGTTTTATATATTATAATGAATTTTAAATTTACCCCGTTCGTATTATTTTCTAACAGGGCATGGGTCCACTTTCGAAAAAGCGCAAAGAAAAGGAATTTCAAGATCAAATATGTACATGCGAAGGTAAATATCCATTTATAATTTGTACATTTTGATTTATTACATAAAAATAATATATTGAATTTACACTCATTCAAACAGAAATGTCATGAGCAACAAGGCATCATCGAATGCGGATATTACATGTTAAGATTTATGTATGAAATAATAACAACTGGGACAGTTCTGAGTTTTGACCTGGTAAGATTTCCTCTTTCTCATAATATTTCAATTTGATTTATTCATTATACACATTGACTACTATCCTTTTCCTTTGTAGCTTTTTGATGACCCTCAACCCTTTACTGCTGAAGATATCAAACACTTACAAGTGGAGTGGTCAAATTATTTTACAGGTTTGATTGACTTTTAGTTGTTTGTAATGTAAAATTTAATTTTGAATATTGTCAATGTAATTGTGTATTTCGTAGTCGTTTAGGTTGGATTTAGTTTTTTTTTGAAGTTGACAGTGTAAGTTTTTAATGTTATATAAGTGAATGTTTAATTTTTCTCTACTTCTTGTTTTGGTCTACTGTTGATGGTTTTTCTGTCTGGATTTTGGTATGGGGGGAGAGGTTCCAAGGGGGTGGGTGGGTGTTTGGGGGGTGTCCAGGGATATGGGAGGGGTGTCCAAGGTGTGTTTGGGGCTGTCCTAGGGGTCGGGGGGGTGTAAATGAGGGTGGGGGTGTCCAAGGGGTGGGGGGTGTCCAAGGGATATGGGAGGGGTGTCCAAGGTGTGTTTGGGGCTGTCCAAGGAGTCGGTTGGGTGTAAATGAGGGTGGGGGGGGGGGGGGGGCTGTCCAAGGGGTGGGGGGGTGTCCAAGTGGTGGGGGGTGTCCAAGGGATATAGGAGGGGTGTCCAAGGGGTGTTTGGGGCTGTCCAAGGGGATGTGGGGTTTCCAAGGGGTAGGGGGTTTCCAAGGGGTCGGGGGTGTCCAGGGGGTGGGGGGCTGTCCAAGGGGTGGGGGGTGTCCAAGGGGTGGGGGGGTGTCCAAGGGATATGGGAGGGGTGTCCAAGGGGTGTTTGGGACTATCCTAGTGTTCGGGGGGTGTAAATGAGGGTGGGGGGGCTGTCGAAGGGGTGGGGGGTGTCCAAGGGGTGGGGGGTGTCCAAGGGATATGGGAGTGGTGTCCAAGGTGTCTGGGAGTTCTGTCCAAGGGGCCGGTTGGGTGTAAATGAGGGTGGGGGGCTGTCCAAGGGGTGGGGGGGTGTCCAAGGGGTGAGGGGTGTCCAAGGGATATGGGAGGGGTGCCCAAGGGGTGTTTGGGGCTGTCCAAGGGCTCGGGGGGTGTCCAGGGGTCGGGGGGTGTCCAAGGGGTCTGGGAGGGCTGTCAAGGTGTGGGGGTGTCCAATGGGTGTTTGAGGCTATACTAGGGGTCTTGGGGGTGTAAATGAGGGTGGGGGGCTGTCCAAGGGGTGGGGGGGTGTCCAAGGGGTGGGGGGTGTCCAAGGGATATGGAGGGGTGTCCAATGGGTGTTTGAGGCTGTACTAGGGGTCGCGGGGGTGTAAATGAGGGTGGGGGGGCTGTCCAAGGGGTGGGGGGTGTCCAAGGGTTGTGGTGGGGCTCCAATGTGGTGGGGGAGGGCTGGCCAGGTTGTTAGGTGGGTATAGATGAGGGTGGGGTTCAGTTGGGGCTTGGGGGGGGGGGGCTGGCATGGTTATTTTTGTTTGGTTTCTGGTTGCTTTTTGGTGAGAGCAGTGAAATTATTTTAAAAAAAAAATATCGCTTTCACGTCGGTTAGTTTATAACCGACGTGGTAAATAAATCGGTAGGGGTTTATCACGTCGGTTTTTTCGAGAACCGACGTGATAAACCGTCCCCGGGCCTTTTATCACGTCGGTTCTTAATATAAACCGATGTGCTAAAAGGCCTGGGAATCGATTTACCACGTCGGTTATTGGATAACCGACGTGCTAAAACGTTTCCCAGGCCTTTTTATCATGTCGGTTATTTAAGAAACCGACGTGATAATAGGCCCGGGAAGGGCTAATCACGTCGGTTATGTCATAACCGACGTAATAAACGATATCCCAGGCGTTTTATCACGTCGGTTTAGAAAATAACCGCCGTGATACACCCCCCCCCCCCCCCCCCCCCCCCCCCCCCCCCCCCCCCCGCGCATATTTATCATGTCGGTTATTAATGAACCGACGTGATAAACACCGTGATGTTAGGGATGTTACGTCAGGTTTTAAATAACCGATGTAAAAAGCGTTATTTATAACGTCGTCCGTATTAACGTCGCCTAAAAACCGACGTAAATAATGAAAAATAACCGACGTAAAAAATGTTTTCTGCACTAGTGCCCCTTTACAAAGCTCCTTATTTTTTAATTATTAATTTTACAACTTCAATTATGTCTTAATAATTAAAATATAAAAAATAATTATCTATTAAATTATGATATTTTATTTTTTATGACATAATATTTATTTTCATTATTTCTATCAAATGCTAAATAGAACCATTGTTTGCATGTACGGTGGATTACCGCCTTACAAGCCTATGTAATTTATTTTACATAATATTCTCTCATGGATGGTCATGATGATGGACTTAATGTTTATATATAATATTAATTAAATATTAATCATTATGTAAAATTAACATATCATACACCTTCTTACCTTATCATCCATTAAAAAAATGATAACATCATTTTTGTGTACGGTGGACTACCGACTAGTGAAGCGATGAGATTTTTATTACCACATAAATGGATGGTGTTTTTTAGTTTATTTAAATAAGAAATATTATATTTATTATAAAATGATAATTATGGAAAAATAAAATAAAATTTACCTTCTTTCCACCATGATCATTGAAAAATTGAAATGTTACTCATGCCTACGTATGGCCTGCCGTCTCCATGATTGTAACACAATTCATTTTTCATAACCATACTTCATAATTGATTTTAAAGTTATAATTTATTTAAAAAATTATATTTTTTCCATGATTATTTTTTCAAATAAAATTTAATAATGACCCCATTGACCTTGGCCATTACACTGTTTTTCTTTGTAAAATTATGAACAAATCATCCTCAAAACACCCGACATGGATATAATTAATTAATTAATTAATTAATTCAATAAAATAAAAGATGTAAATGGTATAATTATAAAGGATTAAACATGTATGGTTTGTTAATATATAAAATAAATGATATAAGTTTATTATATTAGAGATAAAGGACATACACGACAAGTCTAGACTCAAGGTAAGCGATTTTTCATCTCACTTTTACTTCCATGAAACATATGTAATATTCACCAAATATTTCATTTGTGAGGATAATTTACTACCCATTTTAATGTTATATCATGAATCTATTTGTATCCATGATATTTTATTTTTCATTTCAATTTACTATTTTATGGGGTTTATGACTCAAATATTACCAAAGTTGTAAGGTTTTATTTCCAAGCCTCATTTTATATGGGATTATTTATGTTTGAGCCCCCCTTAGAGAATTTTTTGATATTTTTATCTAAAACACAATATATTTTTTCATCCTATAGTTATTCATGTAATAGTACCATTTTACTGTCTTTGGTAGTTAAAATTATTATTTAATTGTTTTTAAGAAGATCAAGCATTATTAACCTTTTCAGTCAGAAATGATTTTTTTCTTCAATGTCCATATTTAAAAAAAATTACAATGATTTAAAAATTATATTATTATTGTTAAAATTCATTTTTAACTATCTTTTACATTTTATAAAATGTTTTGTAAATAATATTCCAAAAAATTTACAAATAATTTACTTTTTAACTTTTTACCAAAAATATGAAAGTACTCATTATTTAACGTACATATAATGAAAATAATTTCTTACCATCATAACCCCTAATCACTTTTATTATACCTTTACAAGTATCCATGATTATTTTTAAATAATAGATTTTTCATTATATTTTGTAAGTTTTATTTTTATAAAATCAATTTTCAAAGTGTAAAGGGTATTTTCTTCAATAAATATTTCATATAATCTTTTTAAGACATTTTCATCAACTAAGAAAATCTTGGATGTTATGGATTCATTAAGAATTATGTATATATATATCATATATATAACTAGCTTATTTTCCCTTACTTTTATAGGGTAACACACACCTTATGTTCATCTCTCAAATGCCTTTAATATGAAATTTTCTTAGATTATGATATGAGACCAGATTTTGAAACACATTTTCATTCCATGGGAAATTATTATGTTATGAGTTATGATTGATTTAGTTTTATTGGAACATATAAATAATGAATATGCTATAATTTTTGTGTTGATATAGTTATCTAATGCAGTGAGTAGCATTTTAGTCTCACGATAAATCATCAATGGGATTAGGGAGTAAACCTAATCCATTATGGGTATTTTTCCACCATGTGATATTATCTATGAATTTATCATTGACTCAGGTTTGTGTTATGTCAAATGCTTCTACTATAATTTCTAGTTTTACATGATATTATGATACCATATTATTTATGTTATTCTCCCATTTTATTACTCATGTATCTACTATTTTATGATATCCTATTATATGTTTGAATCGATTATTATTCTTCCACATCAAGTTTATTCCCATACCCGGATTTATAGCTCAACCTGTTTTTTCTATGTATTCACCAGGTTATCCCATTAATTTTTACATTCTCGAAATGATTTAAGATATCATTATCAAGAATAAAATAAAGATTCTTTATTTTATCCTTACATTTATGTATTATGAACCTAGTCTTCCAAACGCATTGGGTGTCACTATCTTTGGGTTGTAACTAATATCTGTTTATGGTAAAACTCATGTAATAAAATGTGGAAAAGTCTTGGTTCACTATAGTGATTCCCCCATAACACAATCAAATATTGTATGTGAATTCCAACTCAAAGGTTGTACACATGAGTAAAGTACCTACTTTATTTCTCTAGATAAACTATGATCTTCTATAATTTCTAAGAACATTTTTAGTTTCTTAATAATTATTCCGGTATACTTACTTGTCCAAGGACTCTTTATAAAAATTTCAAAAATATATATCCTTAAAAAAAATTTAATTATTCTTGAAAATTATAATATATCATTTCTTATATGGCCACCTTAAGACAAACCGTAAGTGGTAAAAAAGATGAAAATTGAAAATAAGACAACCCATTTAAATGTAAGATCCATAAAACATAAAAAACAATAACAAAGTAATACTTTTTTTAAAAATTCTAAAAAATTAAAATTTAATCTTGTGATTAAATTATTAATTCAAAATACCTAGAAAAATACATCATAAGGGAGGTTGGGTGCAATGTGGTGCATTTTAGGTCTTCAAAATACCACCATTAGAGATCTTAGGGAATTAAAATATTATTTATGCATGTTCCCAATATCCAAATGTGTCTTAAGGAAGACCCAACCTACCACAACATCCACTCAACCAAGTGGTATGACTAATAAATGTGGTTAACTCACGTGGCACCCTTGTTATTCCATTAACCATATATTAAATGAAGGGAAGTTTTGGTTTTAGCTCCCTGATTTTTCTAAAATCATATGACACCATATGTTGAAACTTCCATATGCACTTGGCCAAATTTAATGATAAGGGTAAGTCTTCTTAACTGATCCCCAAAACCCCAGTGTAACCCTATATCATGCCATTTCAATTCCAAGGCACTATTCTCCCCCCACAACGCTCTATCCTATGACACTATGGTATTTTCTATCTCACTATCTCAAACCACCCACCACCATATCCCAAAATCAAAATTTCAAAGGTTAGAGTTTCCCTAACCTAGAATCCTTGATCCACTAAACAACCAACGTCACCAATTACCAGAGTCATCTTAGTATTGTAAAAACTAACTATATAATCCTTTATGATTTACATTATCTACAACTTAATATGTTAATACAATAATAGAAAAAAATAATCAATAAAAAATGTGAAGATGGAATTGGTTTTTTATAGGATTCCAAATATATGGATACTTATTATTTAGAAGAATAATGAATAATTTCAAAAAATTAAAGGCCAAAAAAATATAATAGTGAAAAAAACCTAGATCCATAAAATGATAATTGTTCAAAAATCTAGAATTAAAGAATTAATATTTGATAATATACGAGAGGGTCCAATATTTATTACCTAAATGGGACCACCACCTCTTTGGTATTATCTAAATTGATTCTCTACAAATCACACGACGATATAAAAATATCATCTTAAGAGGGGTTCTTAATTAATTAAAAATAAATTCAAGATAAAATCCAAATTAATAGTATATCTATGGGGGTAAAATCCCCCACATATTAAGATATAAAACAATGAATGAATTTCCATCTGAGGACCTATTTGGGATAATTTCTACATTCTTGTCTCTTCCATGAATAAATTAATATATTATTAAATTATAACTTTAATACAATCACATTTGAATCTCATAAAAAAATTCATAAAAGAAAACACCGCATATTGAGATCAACTAAATCAAAAAAAAAATCAAAACTCATTAACTAGGAAAAATTTAGCATTTTATCCTCCAAGGACTTAAAACCTCAAAAACTAAAATATTTCTCCAAAACATCCCCTAGAGCTAAAACAACCCAAACCACTGATAAATAATACAATTATTGATCTAATAAAAAAATTATAAAAAGATCTCCTAAAAATAAGGGTAAAAAAAATTGAATTCTCATTTTTAAATTGAGAACACTTACTTTAATGATGTCAATAGTCAAACCACTAAAACCATTTTTATCTTAAGATCATACCTAAAATCAATAAACCACATAATTATTTAGAATATAAGGATATATAAGAGTAAAAAATGAAATGGAATGGGAAACAAAACCCAAGAATGGACTAAGTTAGCCATAAGGAAAAACTCAACTATACAAAAAACAATATTCTTTTTCTTAATAATGATCCTATTAATTTCATGATATTTATTAAAAATACACATTGATTGGTAATTTTTCTCAATAAAATGTATTGATTTAAAATATTATAAAGCACATATATATAAATAAATATTCCAAATTCTCTAGTAGTTACTACTTCAATCCTTATATTTCAATAGAGGAAATTATATATTTATTCTATGATATATATATATATAACCAAGTATAATTTTTATTAAAAATCACCTCTCTTGATCTGCTATAGGAACCTAAAACTATTCAAAAAATATATTAATTTTTATCATACTTGGTATATCTTTGAGGTTGAGTTTCTTCCCAATAATTATAAGATCCTAGGTTTCCCTATAAAGAATGAATTATTCAAAAAATTTAGCATAGATTTTTTATTGATTTTATTCTATTATTTAGAGTCAATAAATATTGAATGGTGTATATTGATAGATTTTTTTGGTATAAGTAAAATTAGGGAAATGAAATATTGTTAATCGTGCTCTTTATAACACTAATGGTAAAACCATAATTTCTACAAAAATGATGTATCCGATTGAAATAAAACCATAATTGAGTATAGAGTATGATTTTTCCTTTTAATAAATATTTTATGTATGAATTTAAATCACATATATTTTAGGTTTCATTGGTGATAAATTAAATAAATAATATTTAACCAAGTATCCACCTATATATTAATATTTGAGTGGTTTTAGATAATATTAGCCAAATTATCTCATGATAAAGGAGTATTTAATGATCATAGGATATGGTAGTTTCCCGAGATTAAATAATTTTAATGAATATATGTATAGTTCATTGATTCAAACTCATTTATTTAAATATTTATTAATTAATTTTTTTTAAATTTTTAATATTGTTCTTACTTTTATACTACAAATTTTTATAAAACTATTATACATTATTTAATTCATATATATATACAATTAATACATTGGTGAAAAAATATTTTCAATAAGAATCATGCTTTATGAGATATCTTAGAGAGAAATTTTATTATAAAAAAATTCTATTTTTAATTAAAAATTGTTATTTATTTAATATCAAAGAACCATTTTAAAATTTTATTAGTCACGTCAAAATGGTTTAAATTTTATATAAATCTGTTTAATTAAATTCATATATTATGAGATATCATTGAAATAATTTTCAAGGTTCAAAATTTCATTCTTAAATTTGAACTTATTCATTAATAAACTAGAAAAATACCGTTTCAGATATATGTTTTTTATTTGGAGAATAGAATTAATTTTTAATTTTAAAAATCCAATATAAGGATTTCAAGAAATTTATCAAAATATTTTTAGGTATTTCTTTGTTAATTTTTCAATAAAATATTATACAGATGAAGTATGATTCAAGCCACATATCCCTATAAATACCTTAGTGATAAAAACCTCATGGAATTATAATCACATCAATTTGAATTATGGTTTGATGAAAAATATAAAAAAATATTTGTCTATCTACACTTTTTTCTTTTATTTATCCAAAACAAATGAAAATTTTTTTGAAAGAAAAGGCAAGATTGAGGGATCCAGGAATAAGAAGATACATTTAGTGAGGTTTGGGGTTAATAAAACACTTTATCTCTCTAATGGTGGGAAGCCCTATGGATTACACTATGGTGATATTCATCAAAACTACCCAAAGATGATAAAGATGGATGTTTTTGTTTCACAATAGTGTAATGTACATGCACTATTATCATTGGTTTCATTATTTCTATTTTCATAGGTTTCATTTTCTAAGAATAGTTTTCATGATTTTGGAATTAAATTTCTTTTTTCAAAAAATCTAAAAAGTGACATTAGATTCCTATGAATCCTAGGAGTGGAATAAGATCCTCCCATGTGTTTTCATTTATGAAATCATGTTTGAGAAATGAATATTTCGAAATCATATTCTCCTCCTTATTCAAGTCATAAAATAATATTTATGATTTTGTTCTGACAAGTTCTATCACAACGTATGATATGAGGTTTCATAAGTTGAAACATAATGAAAATCCTATGGATTTTTATTATTCATAGAATTCAACTCCTTACAATAGTATTGAATAAAAATATCTTAGCGATTTTACAAAACAAAGTACCATATTACTAATGTGATATCTCTATGAATCAAAAACTATGATATGATAAATCATTACAAACAACTAGGCTATTAATCATAAAATATATTTAAAAATGCATGTAATTATTTTTTCAATCGTCGCTTATGATTTCCTCAAGATAATTTAATACGATTATGAATCTTAATCTACAAATCCCATGAAATGTAAATTACAGTTGGAGATTGATAATTTTTTTTCCTAAAATTCAATTATAAATTAGACTTTATTTTCCATAAAATGTGTATAAATAATGATAAAATTTATTTTTGGAATATTAATTGATTTATAAAGTTTTTATAAATTAATTAAATATAAATAGTATATTATAAATTAATAAATTTTTATAAAAAAATATTATTAAATATCCCTTAATATTAAATGTTAATATTGAAAAACATATTTTACTAAATTATATGGAATGAATTATAAAATATAAATAAATTATTTATTTTATAATCATAAATTTTATTGTTTGTTTATAAATTATTAATTAAAAATTCTATATATGACTATGGTTCAAATCCTCACATCAACTGTTGAAGGTATTTTTAGAGAATTTATGGCATCTGATGCAAGAGAGAATGTGGTCAAGGGTAAAAAACTAGGTAAATGTTGGTTTAATATAGGATTCAAGTAGAGGGACTTTGTTCTAGGATAAATGAGAATTTATGACATCAAATGGTGTCCTTTTGGGATTTAAAAATTATAATGGCTGAGCTATGGAGTGGGTCAACCCGTGGGGGGTTGCCCTCAAATTTCAATCTTAGGGGTGAATGTATTGTTTCATTTATTGTAACATCCAAGACATTAAATAATATAAACTACAAAATAAGATCAATATATAAAGAGTTAATATTTAAATTATAGATGGTTCATATTTATTAATTTGAATTATTCATATTAAATCATTATTTTGAGGAATTTTTTATACACCATAAATAAGTGCTTCAATGAATGATATGGTTAAGGTTTAAATTATATAAATTATATATAATTTGGTTATGTGAAGTTTTTAAATAATAGAAATTGAATTGTAAAATTTTTATAATTCAAAAAATGACAAATATTTAATAGAAGTTCCTTATAACGAAAAATATGAAATTTACATATTATGTAGTGATTGTTAGGTGTTTAAATTTCAGATTATGGAAATTATATATTGAATAAATAACTTATAAAGTTTTTATAATATGTTTTTACTTATGAATTTTTCAAAAAATATTAATCTCATGTTTGAATATGTGAAATTTCATTTTATTTAAAAGTTATTCCATTATTTTATTCATATTTATAAATAACATATATAATCAATAAGTGTATACGTTAGTTTAATTGTAAAATTACTTCTAGAGATTACCATAAATGAGTTTAAGGAGTTAATTTCTAGATATGATAATATATTTAATTTCCATCTACCTTGACTTCAGTTTGTAATTAAAGGTATTAGATTGTATTAGGCTATTGATAATAGTTTATACATATTAGGTGTTAAATTTGTGATGAATTGAATTATCTCTTGAATAAATTTTCCATGGATAAATGAACTTTGGTTTATTCATTCCACTAGTCTGGAGTGTTATGAATTATTTTATAGATGTGAAGGTTATACATATATAGCTCTAATATTACTCATGTTAAGATTTTAATTTTAATTTAATTCTGAACATTTACATAAAATTTTTATGTACCTTGTTTTGGTGTTGATTCCTAGGAAAAAAATAAATTTTTACATTCGATTACCTGAATATTTAAAGATCTGAATATTTATAAATATCTTATTACATGATGAGTCCTCTTTTACATAACATTAATGGAATAATTCGCTTGGAGTATTTTTTTCATCAAAAGGTTTTATCAGTTCTACACTATTGAGAGAACCCTGAAGTGTTATTAAAATATTAAATATTCTAATACATATGTTCCATGGTCCACATGAAATCATTTGATAGGGATCAGATTATGTTGTTACTATAAAGTGAAAAAAATTTATAGGAGGATGAGGAATTGATGAATGAATTTTCATACTTGTTAATATATAAAATAGGAGGTTATGAGGCTGAAAAATATAATAATAACTAAATATGTTATGTGTCACTATATATTTGAATCTACATATGCGTGTATTGGTCCTTATAATCATAATTATTATTAACGTATATCATGAACTAAAAACCCCTAATGTATTAAAAAAATCCATAATGATGTATTATCATGGTGAGGTAGGAAACATTTAGTGTGTCATAAGTGATATAAATTAATTAATAAGTAAAAATAATTATTTTTCCCTTCTGATAATTGAAATTGATATTTCATTAAATGGAATTATATGAATAAATTGTGGACATAGTGTATTATCAAGGAGTTCATTTTAGGTTGTCAGGGAAAGATATTCAAGTATATATAATAATGATATAAATACATAACCTTCCTGAAGAGATAATGATAAAAGGGGACAATATTACATAGTGAGTTCTCATATATGGTTTTTGTTGTTCCGACGTTAGTTTCTTTATTTATGGGTGTCTCAACATGTTGCTAGATACTAATCTTAGATGTTATCCTCACTCGCACAATGACATAAAGAAAAAGGCATTGAGGGTTACACACTAAGTGTATCTAGTACCTCAATTAAATTCTATTTCAATTTAATATTTATTTAAAAATTATTCTCTATATTGAGGATTACTAATTATATAGGATATATTGTTCAAATAAATTCAATCAAAATTTCTTAAATTTTATAATATATCTGAGTTAAATATTCCAAAATTATTTATTCACTAGTTAGTGAATATAATATTTATTTATTTTTTGAGTGTATAATATTTTGATATTTCTTTATTTAAATAAATATTTATTATTCAATGTTAAATACATTTTAAGGAGGATATATCAGCCTAATAACAGACTTAGACAGAAAATTTAGATTTTATTTAATAATATTTAAAACAATATTGATTTACTTAATTAAAAAATTATATTTAAATATTTTTGAATTGTCCCACATAATGAAATAATAATAATAATAATAATAATAATAATATTATTAGATTTTGTGTTTACTAAATATTACTAAATTTTTCAAGAGAGAATATGGATTAACTAATTTCTAACCCTAAGTATATAACCTAACTTTTGTAAATTGTATGATATGTAAATTGTTATACCCAACATTTATCTCAAGCCAAAGAAAATTCTCTCTAGAATGATCTCAAGGATAATTGGTAATTTCTTCTTCCTCCTCATTAGGACCATGGTAACTTGAAATAATCCATCAAATTTACCGGTATACTTATTTTAATCAATGGTTAGAGATGCAAGATGATAATTACCTCTTCAATGGAACTAAAATTTCTATTAATGAAGAAATAATTCCAAGTAAAAGTTAATTGCATTTTTATAAATTAATTATAAATTATATATGAAAAATCCTCTTCATGAATATTCTACAGTTTCATTCATCGTGTTTCTAGGATTTAATTTATAGAAATTGATGAAAATAATTATTGGACATGTGCCCGACCACTTTATATTTTCCCAAAAACCTTAAGGTTCTATCGATGTGGTCATATATTAATTTATAACTATTTAATATCTATTAATCAATTATATATTTTATATCTAGTTTTTCATTTCCAGTTTTAATTCTTTTTCCAAAAGTTGAGATAATATGACCATTAACTTTCATATAACCATGAAATTTTGAGGAAAAGATAAATAATTCCTAAATATACTATTCACATGTGTTTTATAATATTTTTTTATAACATAGAAACATGATGTGTAACTAGAAAGTAAACATCATGTATCTTTGGTCAACCACACTAGGACGATCCACATAAATCATGACATATTTTATTGAAGAATAGTATGAAACCTCATTAAATTCCATGTATCGAGATGGAATAGGATTTTATTGGTTTATATGGCATTTGGATGATGTATATACTATTTAAAACCACACGGTTAGGCCTTGAAAGAATCATGAAATTTATGGAGTCACAGAACATGACATGTAATCAATACATGCCGCATATTTAGTGTTATATTAGCAACATGGTTTAGATGTAATTATTTTATTTTTATCTATAACAACCACCATGTAACACATAAATATCCCATGAAGAATAAAGATTGAGTCCCTATCCTTGTTGTTTGAGTAATGACCCATGATTTTGTACCGGATGAAAATCCAAAATAATTTGAATTTTTCATTTACTAGAGTTTCCAATTTACTAATCATGTTTCAGAAATAAATTCCTAGAGTTGTAACATTTGAATGTATTGTTTTTGGACATAGGTAAATGCCCTAAAGGTTTTTCATGGGTCACATATACTTTCAAGAGCATCAGGTCCCAAAAATCATAGGGTTGGGTTCTTTTTATAGGGCGCACAGTTTTTCTGAAACTATGCAGCCCTCAGCAGCAAATTATACAGCTATAGAAAGGGTGTAGAAATTCCCCACATGGGATATGCATAGTTTAACCAAACCACATAGGATTGGGACATGATTGGTGTCACTTAGGCAGTACCCTCACACTATTCATTTCACGATTTTCACAAGGTTTTGCTTGCTGTGTGGGAGAAATCATGCCAGGTGGTTTCCTCACAAGAGGGTTCCACACTATTGGTTCATGATTTGTCATTTTTTATGGTGCCTCACTCGTCTGGATGCTCTCAGATCTCCACCCATTCATCCTTCTAGGGTTTCGCTCTCCCTTTAGCAATGATGGATCTTCTGCTTTGTTTCCATATGATTCCCCCCTCTTTCTCACTTTATCCTCTCCATGGGCTCTTGCTTATTCTCGCTTGTTCCACTCAGGGCTTCCTTCCCCTCACATCCATCTACTCCATGGCACTTCAGATTTAATCTAGGCCATCTCCTCCACAGTCTAACGTTGATCTCCACCACTCTTATCCTGGTCGGATCTAGAACAACAGAGACTCTATGGTTTTGGGTTTAGCGGATAGGTGGTTATGGATTTCTCAGCGTGCATCTCTCCTTTCTTTGGGCTTCGGCCCCTGCTTCATCTTTCCCTTTGTTATTTATAGAGTTTCATACCCTTGGATTCTTTTAGTCATGCATTCTTTAGGTTTACAATCCCATTTCCCCCCTATTATCTTGATGATTTGGTCCAGCCTTTTGGTTTTTTTGGGCCTTTTTTGTTTGTGTTCTAGTTTCTCTTTCTTTTGAAGGTGTGACGTGCCAGTTCTTGCTCAGTGGCTTTCTATGGGAGTCCGTCTACTCACCCCTCTCTGGCCTCCAAGACCACTACCCCCTTTCAGGTCGGCTGGGTGTGATGGTCCGCAGGAGGTTTTGGGTGTTTGGTGCGTTGTGGTGGTGGGTTCCCAGTGGTTCAAGCGAGGAGCCTCTAATTTGCGTGGAGATTCAACGATGGATAATGGCAGTAAATCATGCGTCAAGGTGTTGCGACAATAGGATGGCTATCTGGTCATATGTTAGATTGGTCCAGTCGACGATGTTACTGAGGATGTCTTTTTTTAGATATGTGTTCGGCTTATGCGGTTGTTTGGACTGTGTCGACGGTGTGTATGGTGTCTTTTTTAGGCGGTGGACACCGGAGAGTGGACGAAGGAGATGAGCATATGAGGGTGACGTGATGACGTGTTGGTGGGGTTAGTTATTTACAGGGGATATTACGATGGTGGTGTGGTTTCTCAGGTGGTACAATTCCTTGGTTGACACGGGTTTTGCGGGATTTTTTGTGAAAAAGGTTATCTTTTAATTTTTGAAATAGGGGGCAATTGACGGTCTTGGCGTGGGGGATGGTTCTATATTATTTTGAAATTGGAATCTGTAATTTGAATGTGTGTTTGTGAGGATGGGTCTTGCTGCTGGAGAAAGTTATGTAGGTTCCCACTTACCCTCAAAGTGGTTTTCAATAATATAAAAAAATTGATTATGGTGGTTCATGATTTGTCTAACCATCCATCCCAAACTGTGTGGTATGTTTTTTTAAGAATTTAATGAAATTAATTTAAATTTTAAATAAAATAAAAAACAAAACCTAAACACCCCTACCACCCCACTCTTATTCCACGTGATGCGCCCCTGGATCGATTTGCCTCACGCAACCCCCCAAACCTTATATCCTCTACACTATACCAATTCAACCTAGATTTATTTTATTTTATCCTTCAATTCATCAAGGTATTGTCCCTGGTTCCTACTCCTTCCCATTTATAGTGGTTTTACTCTCTACCATTTCTCAATTATAGTTCTTTCAAACCTTAACGGTTGAGTTAATATATATTTTTGGTTTTATTCTGAGGTTAGGCCATGAAGTGCATCTCTCAATACCTATTGATGCATTTTTCGACATACTCCACTGAAGTTAAGGAACTTTGGTCCATTTCAGATTTCCATTACAGCTTAAGGTATGATTTTCTCCCACTATTTTTTGTAGCCCAATTTTATTCAGAGTCTTTTAGTGTTTTGAGTTCATAGTATTTACTTGCAGTGTGTTTGGTCATCCTTGAGGTGGTTTTGAGTCGCCATTGTCAAAGGTGACTTACCCTGTATGTAGAGGTATGAATATATGTATATATATCTTTGTGTGTGTGTGTATGTTCCGCCTTTATATTTATATTTACCAACATAAATGAATATATATGGGTCTATATGTGTTTACATATATATAAAAAAATGCATACATATGTAAGTGAAAATGGATGTATGCATATATAATCATATATGTAAGGATCCCCTTATACATATTCATTTCCATGAGAATATGTACATAGAATCTAGGTGTCCTTATGTATATGTGAGGGTAAAAATAATTGTATGTGTGGAAGAGAAACTTTTAGTGGTCACCAATGAAAGTTCCATGTGTCCAAGTCTTCATCTTGGTTCTCCCTCCTTTGATGTGGGATTTCTTTCTTAGGAGCTTCTGATAAAATCTTTTCAAAATTCTTTATACAAATTTCCATCTATATTTTTCAAGTTGTTAAATTTTAATGTCTGTGTTGCCTTACTCTTAATTATTTCCTATAACTCTTATTTTGTGCTATAAGCTATGTACTTCATTCTTTGTGATGAAATCAAACTCTTATAATTGAATGTGATGAATTATTGTAGAATAATGTCTTGTTTTCTAACAAAACTCCTTATATTTGGTGTGTTGTCTTTATAATTTCAAGTTATGTTTCATTAATTGAAACTTTCCTATCTTGTTATGAATTAAGGGATTGTTTAATGATTCTATCTTAGAACTGAGGGTGAAACAAGGGTTAACACTTAAGAATCTAGTATATAGAATCACATTCCTTCTTGTTAAATTATAAATGTCTTATAAATGCACCTAGGTTGAAATAATCTATTCCAGAGATAAGTTTTCCATGATTTTCCTTTTTACCTCCAAATGACTGTTACCAGTTCCATATGGGAGACCATATTAGACATTCTCAATTGTTATATTGGTTATGCCATGCCATGAGAGAGACTTGGGCCCCTACATGCGATTCTAGGTTCAAAATCAGATGTTAGTTTGTGATTTATCCCACCATGATAGAGTGATACTTGGGGAATAATACTTGGTTCACCTTGGACAAAATCTATGGCATTGGTCTTTTTTGATCCCCTCGAGTGATCCCTGGAAAGTCTCTCTAGATTTCCAAGGGAAATATCCATGTGTCTCGACTGGTTTTATAAATAAATTATTGAAAATTTTTTGAATATAAAAAATGTTTTCAAATGAGAATTGGTCAATTGGTTCAAAAAAATAGGGATGTGTCCTTCAACACTAATAACAAGATTTTGGATTGTCTAGACTATGGAATTTTAACATACCCAATTTACCATTTTAGGATCTATTGGTTTAGACACACCAGCTTAGGTCGATGTACGTAGTTGGAAGGGTGCCTAAATGGAACCTAGTCTAATGATTTAATTCATTATTTAGCACTATTATGTATTTATTCACTATGTAATAATTCTTAATTTATATTTCATGAAATGGATTGTCCTAGACACAGTGAGCACTGACCTACAAATATTTTTTCTCACACCCTAGTCGGGAACCTTTGTTACTTGAGCAGGCCATATATCTGTAGGTACTGATTGAGGGAAGTAGTAATCTTCTAATGTTTTTATTTACATTACTATGTTAGATTTTGGGGTAGAGGAATTACCTGGTTCTTTATATTCTTGTAGATCTATTCGATGTGAAATTATTATTTCATTACATTGTATGGGTTATTGAAATTCTTACTATTTATTCTTGTAGTATCATCAACCATACATTCATGGTTGTAAATTTGCATTGGAAAATTCTATATTTAGTTAATATTACAGTTATCTTATTCTTCTTGTCTTGTCTTTATTATTGATTCTCTATAATTTTTTATTGTTTTAAAATCATGATACTATTGTGTGAATCTGATCTAGGAGGTATTGTCTCCCCACGACACCATCAATATACCATCTCTAGTAGTCGACAATCACTGGAATACGAGGAGGCACACTTTAGGCAATGTGGTGACTGGTATGTCTACTAGTTTAGTGGTTAGTCAAGGAAGAATGTTACAAAGTTGTATTAGAGCTTTAAATTCCATTTGTCTTATAGTTTTTACCTAGTAGACAAGAAACTAGGAATGTGTTGTCTCTTGGTAAATAGTTATGTCTTGGACTAATCACCCCAACCATGGGTAAATAACCAAGTGTTCAACACTGGGATTCTTGTTTGAAGTTACAGTTGATATGATTTCATCTTGGGGGTTTGGTTTACATTCCACTACTTATTGGTTTATGGAGTTTATGGAAATTTTTCCCTTCTCTTGGTGTAAAAATGAAGTTATATGGCATTTATAATTATAGGAACATAGATAATTCACATGAAATGTATATTCTATTCCATGTAGTTGCATACATATGTTTTTTTCTTGTTCTGATTGTGTGACCTGAGTGTTATACCATGAATTTTTTATTAGCAAGAATTTTATATGACTTGTTATGTATTTTAATAATATTCTTAGATTTGTAACTGTCTAGTTTTTTATTCAGCATGCCTCTTATTTTATCATTATTAAGTAATAATTTGTTCTTATCATTGCTTTATTTATTATGTATTTCCCTAGAGTGTGCTTTTGTGATTGTTAGATTGATTTTATGTTTCTACTGCTCGTAATGATGTGATAGTTTTACTATTATGTAATTGGATTCATGGTTTAACTTTAAAGGTTATGATTAAATGAGAACCTGATTTTAGTTATAATGTGTATGACAACCTTATAATTAGGAAAATATCACCCGTATATTTTACCAATATTTTGAGCTTTGTATATTTACATTTAGACAATTTTTAAAATGAAAAGGGTGATAAAGTTTAAATGCTAAAGTTGGTTGGTTTGTAAATTGGATCAAAACTCCACATGGTGCAGTGTATGGGTGCTTTATAGTTTTTTAGTTCACCACCCATGTGACTGGACTATTACATGTGAACATAGTACATATTTTCTTAATTCTTAAAAGAAAATTAGATTCATGAGTTTGAAGTTAAATTTTGTTGGCTTTGGTTAAATGGGAGCTATACTTCTATTTATAATGTGTATGGATTCTTTATAAGATGGGAAATGACAACCAATATAATCCAACCTCATATATGGCCATGTTTTAATTTCAAATAATTGTGAATGTGAAGGTTGTTTAATTCTGAGCTCAAGTGTGTTGGTTAAATTTTAAAATAATTAACTAGAACCAAGTAGGAAAGTTGGGTAAAGACCCTAATGAGATAACCCATTTGGGTGTTTTTAATTTCTATAGTTAAGAAACTGCTATTAGTTTTAATTTTGATGAACCCATGTTTTGTTAATGGGACCCTAATTCTCATATTATCTATTAATAGAATTTACGTGGTAAATTCCCTAATTTATGATAGGATGTCAATTGTTAAATATTTAAAAAGGATGTTTGTTATAGCTTATATATGTTCCTTAGAGTTTAGTTTTAAATTAGATAAATGTTTAAAGATTGAATCCAAATCAAAGTAGTGTCTTTAAAATATAACCCAAGGTGGTTTCCTCTCTTTAGACCCTCATGTAATGTCAGATTTATCTTTTCATTGAGTTTGATTTGATTGAATCTGTAAGCATTTTCCATAGGCTTTCTCCTTTTTTGAATTTTTTTTAATTAATGTCTCTTGATCCTAGTAATTTTCTATTCGTTATGACCATTGAAGGGGCTGGGTGATTTTTTTCCTTTGTAAAGGGTTACCCTGTGGTTGGTATAACCCTTATAACTTAAATGTCTTCTTATTTATCATGATCTTTCTAATGATTGTTTCCATTTGGGTGCCATTTTCAATAGTATAACTATTTGTTTAAAATAATTCCTTTTTTAAATGGGTGGTCTCGTTTTCTTGGCCTTTGTTATGGGAATGATAATCAAGTAATGCCCAGATTCATATGGTTAGACATTCTTTGGAAATGGTCAGCCACTTCGTCGGTCTTGTAAAGAATTCCATTTTTCCTTGGGATACTTAGAAGGTACTATTTTATATTCATATAAAATAATGTTATTTTGATCCAATTTCTATGTAGGCTACATAATACTTGATTTCATAGGGCTGACAAGCCTATAGGCAGTATCCAAGATGTGTTGTTTTCTTATGAAACCCTGGGGTAATATGCATTCACATGCATGGTACACGTCGAGTTGATAAATTATGTAAGAGGATTTTTGAGTTTGGTGGAATTGTTGAGCCTTAATATATTGATTATAGTCTCAATATATATTAATAGTAGAGTGTCCTTGACATTAAGGGAGTCAAGTTCATCCCAATTCCCGAGAGGACTTCATAGAGACTCTGGTGTTTTGACACACCGTTCAGTTTGGTTTGGATTTCTTTGTATGCTTTGATATACGTGATCGTGAATCAGAGAGGATACACACATACGTTTAAGATAGTTTTGATCTAGAATAATCATAAGAAGAAATTAAATCTATTATTTTAACGACTCGAAAACTCCTCATTTGGGGAGCATTGTGTCAGTTTTGGTTAATGTGTGTCCTTCCAAGTAGAAGGAAAAAACTGATAAGGACAATTTGGAAATGGTCACTCTTGCTTAAATTTCTATGAGGCATGTAAATGTCAATTATTGATTGGTTTCATGATATTGATGTGGTTGAATATGCATCGGCAGGTGAAGTTGATCTTCTTTAAAGAGGTCGAACAGTAGTGGTTCGACTATTCTTTTTTTTTCTTGGATGGTTGGAAACCATTCAAAAATACTTAGTGTACTCTTCCTCTAAATATGATCATGTCCCCTATCTTGATTTCATCTTTGATTCTCTAACATATGTTTGGTATTATGCCATGCTAAATAATTAAAAATATATTGGGATTGATATGTGATATCTATCTGGTTTCATTTTGGAGGAATGATTTTCTTCATGGTTTGGTTAGTCCAGAGTTGATCTGGGTTTACATATAAGAATGTATTGAATGGAATCATGGAGACCATATTTTCTTTCCTTTGACTTGACTACCATGAAGATGATACTCTAGGCTTAGTCAATGATCTGAAGTAGACATCTTGGATTTGTACCAATATCTCACTCATAAGAATGGGGTATGGATTATGTTTGGTTAGTTCCTTGAAATCTTGTTTAATGAATCTGAGGTTACCCTAAAATTATTATTAGTATTGAAGGTGTTGTTTAAAAGGTATTGATTCAAGTGGATTGTATTTGGGTTACACCCCTATTCATGATAAGGTGTGAAACTTCAATGGCTATGTGATTGTTTTATTAATGAATTTCATTGAGAGTTGGGAATGTATATTAGTGAGCATGTTTGTTGTAAACATGAGATGTCTTGGAAGAAGGTATCCTAATTCAGTTGGAAATTCTCTATCTACCTAATTCAGACAATCCAATAATGGTCATCCATAGTGGATCAACCTTTTTTCTTCCATGTTTAATAGGTATGGTCTTATGGAACTATTTAAAAAAATTCACCAGGTTAAGCCGAGTGTGATTTAAGGGTTAAAAGTGTCCTTCAGGAAAGCATACGAGACTAGTTTCAGTTAGGTTAGTCAGGATTTGACTTTTCCATCACTATGAGGTCTATAATATAACCTCAGATGTAATCCATTTCACCTTATTAAATAAAAAATTCTAGGAGCGTTGTTAGGACACTAAGGGGTATGCTTTGTATGGAAATTCCAACAGTAGAGATGTTGTGAATCAGAATTAGATATTAAATGATGAAGTATAATGTGGAGATCACCTTGGGATAGATACTTGAAGAGGAAATAAAATTATTGTGTCCATATTTAAATGAGCTCAGGTAAAATCCATCTTGATTTTTCATTTCTAAAACTAGTGTTGGCTCAAGTTTTGATGGCTCAAGAGTCACATGCTTAAGTGATTCTTAAAGTTGTATTTGATGATTAAGAAAGAAAAGTGAATTTTAGAATGTAACTTCATGACCCTTTTAATTTAAGTGATGTTTTAGTTATTTCTATATGATTATTAGGGATTATAAGTTATAATTATGGGAAGATTCAATGATTCATGATTTTTTACTAGACGAAGTTCAAATGGAATTTTTTTACTGGACAGTCTATTTTATGACCCGACCTTCAGAATAACATTTTGAGGTATGGATTACTCTATTGTGTTGTTTTTGGACATAAAAAAAGTCCTGAAATGTCCCTCAGGTGTCACATCAAATTTCAAGATTTCCAGGTCCCACAAATATAATGGTTGGGTTCTCTATAGAGGGAAAATGTTTTCTGTGAAACCGTTTGGCCCTCAGCAGCAAACTGTGTGGCGACAATAAGGGTGTAAAAGTGCCCCACATAGGCTGCAAAGGGTTTAAACAAACCATGTGGGATAGGAACATGGGTAGTTCCACTTAGGTAGTACCCTCACACTATTCACCTCACAGTTTTTCCACAGTTTGGACAACCGTGTAGGAAAAATTGTGCAAGGTGCTTTCCTAAGAAGAGGGTGTCACACTGTTGGCATACAGTTTGGCTAAATGTGTGACCCAAACTATATTGAATGTTTTTTAAGAAATTATATTAATTAATTAAAATTTTCATAAAATAGAAACTAAACCTAAACACCCTTCCCCCCTCCTATTATGTGTGATGCACCCTGGATCTCTCAGCCTTACAAGTCCCCCTTGCCTCATCCCCTCTCTAGTGCACTGATTCAACCCATATTTCTTCTAGTTTATCCTTTGATTCATCAATGTGTGGTATCTAGTTCTTAATCCTTCCTTTTTATAATTGTTTTACTCTCTCCCAACACCTTATTTTTATTTGGATGAACCCTAGGGTTTGGGTTAATCTGGGTTTTTTGTTTTATTAAGATGTTAGGGCATGTTGCGCATCTCCTGGAACCTCTTCGTGCATGTTTCAGCATCCTTTACCAAAGACGAGGTGCTTCGATATATTTAGGATTTATTTCATAGCTTAAGGTAAGGTTTTATAGTGCTATTTTTCTAGACCAATTTTATTTGGGGTCATTTAATGTTTCCAGTTCCTAGTATTTATCTTTAGTGAAGTTTTGTCATCATTGAGGTGGGTTCGAGTTTCCAGAGTCAAACGTGATTTATCACATATGAATAGGTAGGAATTTCTATATATATATATATATGTACGTTCCCTTATTATATTTATAATCACCAATGGAAGGGAATATATATAAATATATGGGGATAGGTTTTCTTACATATCTATACACAAAAAATTCATATGGGTGTAAGTGAAAACAGGTGTATGCATAGATAAGAATATATTTATGGATCCCCTTGTATATATTCATGGCCATGAGAATATTTACATAAGGTATAGGTTTCCTTATGTATATGTGGGGGTGAATATGCTTGGAGGTGCGAAGGACCACTTTGAATGGCTGGTGATGAAAGTATCCAGTGCCGAAGTGTTCAACTTGGTTCTCCCTCCTTTTAGGTAGAATTCCTTGATTATTCCCTTGTGATGACATATTTTTAAAATGTCATATATCACATTACATTTATATAT
This sequence comes from Viscum album, assembly GCA_963277665.1. Classification (NCBI taxonomy): domain Eukaryota; kingdom Viridiplantae; phylum Streptophyta; class Magnoliopsida; order Santalales; family Viscaceae; genus Viscum; species Viscum album. The sequence goes on along the minus strand of OY728148.1, from coordinate 876,235,066 downwards.
TGAAAGTTGTTAAATTTTAAAGTGTGTACCACCTTTCTCTTCGATTATACCTTTCACTCTTATTTTCTGTTGTATGCTATGTACTTTATTCTTTGTTATTAAATCGAACTCTTAAAATTGAATGAGATTAATTGTTATAGAACCATGTCATGTTCTCTAATAAAACCCCTTGAATGAGGTGTGTTGTCCTCAATATTACAAGTGACTTTTTGTGAACTGAAACTTACTTGGATTGTTATAAATGAATTGTTGGTTTAATGAATCTATCTTAGAGATGAGGGGGAAATAAGGGGTTCTGAATTAAGGATCCCATGGAAGGAATCTTGTGTCTTCTTAATAGATTGTAAATGTCTTGTAAAAGCATTAGGGGAGATATTAGTTATGCCTTAGATGGGTTCACCGTAAGATGTATGTTTACCTCGAGATGAGTGTTTCTAGTTACCTAGGGGAGAACTCTTAGATGGTCTCAATGGTATGATTGGTAGAGATGTGAGACCCTACGTGTGTTACTATGATCAAACTCGAATGTTAATTTATGTTGTTTTCACACCATGATAGAGTGATACTTGGGTCACCTTGGATGGAATCCATGGAATTGGTCTTTTACCAAGACCTTAGAGAGACACTTGGAAAGTCTCTCTATATTTCCAAGTATAGTATTCGGGTTTCTTAACTTGTTTTATAAAGAAATGATTGATTTTTTTTCAATTATAAATAAATGTTTTCAAATGGGAATTGGTAAGGTTGTTTGGAAAATATAGGGTTATGTCCTAAAATCCCAATAATCAGCTTGAGGATAGTCCAAACTATGGAATTTTACCATACTTAATTTTCCATTTCAGGATCTCCTAGGTCAGATACACTGACTTAGGATGAAGCAGGAAGTTGGGTGCGTGTCTAAATGGAACCCAATCCAATGCTTTAATTAATATTCATTATTATCCTACATTTATTAATTATGTAAAACTTCTTAATTTACATTTTCTAAAATGGATTGGGCAAGACACAGTGGGTGTCGTACTACTAAGATTTTATCTGACACCCTGATCTAGCACCTTTTTACCTAAGTATTCATTATTTCTGTTGGTATTGATTAAGGGAAGTAGCCATATTACAATGTTTTGATTTACAATTCTAGGTTGGAGTTGGGGGAAGAAGATTGAACTGGTGCTCGACATGCTCGTGGAGCTAGTCGATGAAAAATTATTCTTCAATTACATCATATTTCTTATTTTAATTATTTCTTCTTATACTTATAGAATATTTTTTCATAAATACATGGTTGTGAATTATAATTGGACACTTTGGTATTCAGTAAATTTTATATTTTTTTCCAATGATTGTATTTTATTTATTATGTCTTCTTTTACTGCTGTTTTCTTTAATAGTGTTATACGATTTTGTGACTCTGATATAGGGGGTATAACATCCCCACATTTCATTCAATAGGTCCTAACTACTAGTTAGAAGCCTCAGGTGTATTGAGAGTTGAGTTTGAGATCATGTAGAGACTGGTACGACTACTAGTTTAGTGATTAGTCAGTCCCAAACATTACAATGTGGTCAGCTAGATAAAGGAGTAAATGACATGTATATGGATGTATACTTTGTGTAACTCATACCCACTCACACATAGTGTAGAAAAATACATGTGTGTTGTGTTAGTAAAACACATGTGAATAAATATTAACCCTATAAAACCCAAAATTCATGATTTTTATCTAGCTATACATGATTTGTGATATGATTTTTACCATAAATTATACACAAAGTGATTTTCAATGGGTTGTGTGTAATTAAATGATTAAATTAATTGTTTTCTACAATATTCTAGAACTAAAGAATGTGTATGTTTTTTTGACACACCACATTCTTTATGGTAATTTCCATTGGCACATGTTGTGTATATTGATGACATGTCATGTGATCATAGATCCCACATGAACTACATGCTTTCACCAACATAACAATAAGTTTATTATAATGAAACACCGTGTAGTAATACATGTTGTGTAAGTACACAGTACATGATAAGGATCATACAAAGAGTAAGTCACACCAGGTGATTGATCACAGATTGCATATAAAGAAATAGGGTATACACTATGTTTTCTTTAGTATATACCATATCTATTAAGTTCCAGACCAAACTTTATTCTGAAAATGGTGGTATATTCCATTTTCCATACTAGTAAATTCCATGTTTGAATTGATTTTAAATTAAATTAGTTAATTTAAAATTACAGATCTCACATGCCTCCCATTTAAATTTTAATTAATTAATTAATTAATTAATTAATTAATTACATTATTCCAGGACGGTTTGTGCTATTTTATTTCTAAATTTTTTAAAATTTTAAGGCATTTTATATGTTACATGGTTTGGCCACATTGTTGGCCAAACAATCCAATTGCCATATAATTAGGGTCTGAAGTCATATAGATCCATTTGGAAAGATTGGTGCATTGTTTTCTTAACTGTGTTGACCAACAGTGTGAAGTGTTCAATGGGCCTAATTTGAGGTAGATAGTTGGTGTATGGTCAAGGATAACAATAAAGTAAAAGTACGATTAAACCAGTTTTTTTTAAAAAAAAATTATGTACCTATTCTACCCTTAATAAAATGGAAATACTAAAATCTTCTCTCATCCACTCTCCTCAAATGAAATATGCACAACCTAGGGGGATCTACCTCATGTGGCCTCCCCTATATCTCCTATAGTTTTTTGTTTCATTCCTTATGATTTATAAGGGATTTCATCTGGGTAAGGGTATCTTATCTCTCTTACTTCTCTTCTTTCTCTCATACTTCTCCCTCTTTTCTTGTATCCTTAATGCATGCATAGTTTGGATGAACCCTCGGTGGGTTTGGCATCTGATTTCTTCATGTTTTTGGTTTACTTGGGTTATATATAAATATATATCCTATAGGTCTCCTTCAACCCATATTCATGGTTTTGAAGCTTAGTGGTCGAAAGTAATTAGTTAGGGTTGTGGTCCATTTCTTTAGAAACGTGTGATTTAAAATTATTTGGCAACTACTTTTCGCACCAAGTGTTTCATAGATCCTCCAAATGTTTTTTATTCAGGAGTTTTTATGTTTCAAAATATTTTTTGGATTATAAAGAGGAATTTCCAGTTGGTCCCTAGTTTAAAATGGAATTTCTTATAATCACTTCCGATGATAAGTAAATGATATTTTTTTTCTAAAAATTTATATTGAAATTAAAAATTTATTTTTAAAAATTTATTTTGATGCATTTATCATTATGCTCTTATACATGGATATATTTTTAAGTATATTTTTGGGTACCAATTCATACGAGAGTGTGTGAATTTGTGCACTAAGATACCTATATATGTATATATGTATAAATATATGTGAGCATAAAAATAGAGAGAATCATAAAGAATTTAATTATAGTATTGATGACTCGTATTCAATTAATATTTTAGTAGATTTATGAAATAGATTATAAGTACCAATTGGAACCTTTAAAATAGTCTTATGACCTTGGTTGAATTTCAATGCAATGTTCTATGTTTATTTTCTGAGGAACCTTAATGAATGGTGTGGGTTAGCTCTTGGTTTTTTATGAACAATATATTATTAGAGTATATATTTATTTTTTTAGTGTAATTGTATATTATTTATTGTTCTTTTTATTCCTATTCAAACATCATGGGAAGACCAGATAATTTGGTAATAGTTCATATTTTAGGATGGTTTCTCCTTCCACTAGCTACTCCTTGTGAAGTAAATGTGATGCTCCCACTAAATGGTGACTTCATTCTCTTTACACTAATTGAGGGCCTCCCTAATTTGTGAAATTATTTCTAAGTCTCCCCTATCCATAGTGACCATTAGGGTGTTTCTCCATGGATTCTCATTTTTAACTATTTATTTTAAAAAATTATTTTAATTATTTCTTACTTTATACTACCAATAACTTTTATCCTTTTTACCTTCTTTATAATTACTTATATATATTAAAAAAAATCCAAAGTATATTGAAAATCCCATCTTAACTATGTTTAAAAAAAATATTCAACCAAGTGATTTAATCAAGAAGGATCTGTCTAGATAAATTATTTCACATTTTAGTTTTTATTTAAATGAAATTCAAAGAATTGATTTAAAATTATAATGAATTTTATATAATTATTATTGGAAAACATATTTTAAGATAATGTATTTCAAACTATCATTAAATGGATATTTTATTAAAATATTTCACTTGGGGTGTAGATTCATTTAGCATTCCTACTGATCATATTAATCATGTCTATCATATCATTTCTTCTTTAGTATCTATATTTTATATAACCACTCTTAGATAATTGAGATGTTAGTTTTTTATAGTGACACATAGTGTCACATGGAGGTATGTTATTTTAATTTTTTAAATTTGTTTCTCTTCATTTCATTTTCCAAGTAGGCCTTTTTCCTACTTTATTTTTAGGGTGATGATATCTAAATAGGGAGTTGGGGGAGAGTGGAAGATTCTACTACAAGATAAGGAGTTTAGAGGTTGACTGGAGGGATTTCATTTTTTATATTATTATTTCTTTATTATTCTATTCTAGTTTTTTTCTACTATGTCTGTCCAACTTACAGATGGGTCATGATAGTTATTCATTTTAACTAATATTACTTGTTAAATATTGTATTATTCAAGAGAAATCATTCCCAATTAGTTTTATATGATTCCCTAGAAATTTTCACCAGCTCACATGGATAGAGAACTACCATCAGGTACATTGAGGGATGGTATGATCATTCAATGTATGTATAACTCATAATAGTCTAGGAAATTTGGTATCAAATACTTAGGTTCTTAAGAGGGTCTGGGTTCTTAAAGTATCCCTTTTTATTTATGATGTTTGGTAAATATAGATTTTATCATTTGGATTTGTGTGGTTTGTCATGGGTCAGTTCCTAATCTGCACTACTTGGGAAAATACTTGAGTTACCATGGAATTTCAGGATTTATGTTTTTAATATGGATATTGTTTTTGATTCTTTAAAAAAATTGATTTGAATTAACAATATTCATAATTATACTGATATTATGTATATTGATTAATGTATTTTTTTTATGTTGAAATAGGAGTTGATAAGATTGTGCATAATGATCTCACATGGTTTGGTAACTCATGTGGATCCTGAAAACATGGTTATATGCTTCTATCACTGGTGGTCGTATGGTCGGAACATGGTCCACCAATCCATGTGGCCAATTCATACATCACATCTATTCACATTTATATTGTAATCATGTTATGTGATACCTAATAATTTGTTTTTTATTAGTGGTTTGGGTTATTTGAATTTTAAAATAGTGTTCATATAAAGTTTTAAAATTTTAAAATAGAATCACACACTTCAAAATATTTTGTAAAAAGAGCATGATTTTAAGTTGATAAATATTTTTTCAGTTAGAAAATGGGGCTCTTTAAAGGGTAAATATTTTACATATAGATTTATATGGTCCTTATATCAAAAAACTTATATTAATGTAATGGAAAATTGGTTTTTTGAATTTTTAATGAAGTGTTATATATAAATTTACAAACAAATAGGGTGATCTAAAAGTGAAAAATGATCCTAGAAATAAAAATAAATCATTTAAATTATGTTCTATAATGAAATGGTTTGGTATTTAAAATTATTTAAAAGTGTATTTCAAAATTTTAAATAGAATTTTGTTTTTTTAAGTGGGTCTTGTATTTTTTTAGATTCTTGAGTTCTTTTAATTAAAACATTGGGAAATGTTTTGAAATGTGTATTAAAATGGTAAAATGGGGTTTTGAAAAAGTTATTTGGTTTTATTGAGTTATGTTTTGGATTTTATTTAAACATTATGAGTTAACTATTAAATTTTTATTTGGGAAGCATGAATGGATGAGTTTATGTTTCATGTAATTAGGATTATGTTGTTGAAAACACTTTATAAATGGTGGATGTTTGGCCTCTAATATGTATCATTTCCTTGTCTATGTGAAGATCAATTTTTTAAATTTATAATGGTCCTTTATTTGATTAATCTATGTGTTGAGTTAGTTTAATCAATGTCTTTGAGAAAATTTTGAATTAGTTTTTATCTGGGTATACCCTTGATTATTCCTCAACTAGTTCTAATTATTTTGTGGATAATTTATTTTTATTATAACAATGAATTTATTTTTATATCACTAATTTTTTTATAGGGAGTCTTAGGAAACTGGTTTCTTTGAATATGATAGGTATTCTGTATGGTGATCGGTTCAGTTCACTGAGGGTCAGTATTCTGAGGGAAGACCTCGGGCTATCCTCCTAAGGTCCAAGAATAGAGCCCAAATTGATTTTGTTGAGGATTTTTTATTGATTAATTATTATATGGATCTTTTCCTACTTCATAATTGGGTTTTCATAATAATAATTATTCAAGGTGGTAGCTCATCTGAGTTTTTGGTCCTACTAGAGTGTTTAGCTTTTTTGGGGTGTACTTCTTCTTAAGACTTCATGAGACTTTAGTGATGTTTTCTATGGATTTTCAGGTGTTGGAGGATTCTCTTAGGACCCTTCTACTATATAACCCCTTTATTACAATTTTATCCTTTCTATATTTTTTTTCATGTTTATTATTTGGGTTAAAAATCCATTGTTCCATTTTGGGGAGAATTTAACCATCTTGATGAGATTATGATTAAAGTTTTAGTTTGTTTAATTGGTTTTAGGATTCCCATGTTTGAGTGGATAGGTGATGTTTTGTTCTATATTATGGATTCATATTTCTTTGGCCCACCATGGTAAGTTGAAGACTTGTATGGTGAGGAGACCTCTTAAGGGTTTTTGTTTTGGATTCCACCGTTTCAAGTTGTTTCTCTAGATTATATTCCAAAAGCCATTATGGCCAGTGTGGTTGGTTGAAATATTTTATCTTTCCTTTAAATACTATTATGATATACAAGTTCTTTCAAAATGACTCATGTTTTTTGAATTCTACACCATCTATTGCAAGTTTAATGCATTTCTTGGGGAAAAAAGGGTTATGATGGGTAAAAGTTTCATACATGGGCCATTGTAATTTTATTTATTTATTTAATAATTTATTTAATTTATTATTCAGGGCTCAAGAATTTTTTTTAGAAAATTATAAATGTTTAATACATTTCGTATATTTCATTTTTTGGCCACAAATTCGGCTATACCATGTGATAACGGTGTGATTAGAATCTATAATCATGTAGAGTTAAGTTGAACGTTGGTATATGTTTTTACTAACCATGTGAACAACCATGAAATTTTCTTGATGAACCTAGTATGATGCTCATGTTTGGTGCATAGTTAGGGATAACTGTTAAATAAATTTGTGATTTAAATGGTTTTTAAAATTTTAATAAAATAAATACTCTGTCATGAATAAAAATTAAAACCCTAAAATTTATCTCCCCCCTCACCCCCAAAAGATCCATGAATATCTTAAGGTACTCTCCCTCATGCAACCTCCCCTCTACCCCCTAGTTTTTTGGATTCATTCTAGGTGATTTATAAGGGATTTCATCAATTTAGGGGTTTATTCCCTCTTCATATTCCTTCTTTTATCCTCTTTTCCCTCTTTAATATTCCCCTTACTGCATGCACAGTTTGGCCAAACCATATGTTGGTTTTCCACAGATTTTTTTTTGATTTCATAGTGTTTAAAATTTCTCTTATGGGTCTCCTTCAAATCATATTTTATGTTTTGTACCATATCCATTGAAATTAGTGAGATCTAGGTTGGTTTCTGCATGTTTAAGGATTTAAATTCTAAAACCCCTTATTTCTTGTTCTATAAATCCATTTTTTTGGGTATTTATTTATATTGATAATTGTATTTATGACTAAATTTTTATGCATTTCTTATTATTCCATTATATATGGTTTTATATATATATATATATTCATGTGTACCAACTCACATGAGAGTGGGTGAATTTTTTTACTATGAAGGATATATACATATATATACACACACACACACACACTGTAAAACTAGGTGAGAGTAAAAATGGAGAAAAACTTTTGGAATTTAATTCCTATATTAAAACATGGTTTTCAAATAATATTTTATTGGATTAATCCAATAGATTACAATCCTCATTTGGAACCTTTTGAATAGTGTTAATCCTTTAACAGACATTAAATGGAAATTTGGGAGCATCTAGTTTGAAGAACTAGAATGTATGGAGTGGATTAGATCTTAGTTATTTTTTGTATTTATATAGATATAGTATCTATGTAATTTCATTGTGATGTTTTATATAATTTCTTGTGATTTTGATTACTATTCAAACTTCATGGGATTCCCAGGTTCTTAGGTAGGAGAGCCTAGTTCCAGATCGGTTCTCCTTCAACTAGATATTCCTATTGAAGTAAATATGATTCTCCCATTTTCCAGTGACATGATACTCTTTCCACTAATTATGGGTCCCCCTAAATAGTGATGTTACTTTTATTTTACCCCTTACCTTATTGACACATATGGTGTTTCTCTAATGATGCTCATTTTTATCGACTGTATGGATTTCTTTTAATTATTCCTTATTCTATACTATTCATTATTTATATCCTTTTATTCATTCTTTAAAATTAATTATCTTTTATAAAACGGAATTCTAAAGTGCATTGAAATCCTATCCTAAATGTTTTTTAAAATGAGTTTCTAAGAGGGTTCATCAATTAATAAGGTTTTAGCTAGGTGAATTGTTTGCATGCAATGGTTTTAATTTAAATGAAATAAAATAGAAAGTTTTATAAAATGAAATTTTATTTTTACACCATTATTCTTAGAAATCCTATATTTAATTAATGAAATTAAAATTAGCATTAAATGGATCCTTTATATAAATCTTATACTTGGGGTGTGGTTTAGGTTGACAAGACTTAGGATCTTATTTCTCATGCATATCATATCATTTTATTTATATGTTTTAGATTTTATATTATTGATCTTATAGATTTATCACTTAGTTTTGGATAGTGAATCTTAGAGTCACATGGAGGAATGTTATTTTTTTATTTAGTATTTCTTCATTGCATCATCCATATTGGTGTTTTCCATGATTTATTTTCTAGTGGTGGTAATATATGTAGTGGAAGTTTGGGATGAAAAGGGGTTTTTGTTATAATATAGGAAGTTTATAGGGTAATCATAGGGATTTATTTATTCTATTAGTTTCATATTATGATTTATTTATTGTTTTCAGATATTTTCTTTCTACTGTGGATGCCAAAATTGTGTATGAGTTATTTCAGTTTTTCATTAGAACTTTTATTTCTTATTAATTACTCATTTTTATGGATAAATCCTTCCCAGAATGTTTTGTCTAATGCCATGTTACCTACATCATTCCTGTAAGGATAGGGAACGCCCCTTAGGTACGTTGCTGGCAAGTTTGGGAATTTCATGGATAGACAGATTGTGATACTCTATAAAAACATACAATGATGATATCAAATAACTTTTGGATATAAAATTAATATAAATAAAATAATTAGTTAAGAAAATAATTAATTTTTTAAATTATGAATTTTATATTGTTAATAAATGTATTAAAATGAGTGTTATCTTGTTTTAAATGAATAATAAATGTATTCATGAATGATCGTGAGCTTGACTATCCTTTGTATGTATTTTGTTTCTATTTAACTTAATTATTGCTTCCTGAGTTTTATAATACTTTATTATTAAATTAAATTTGATGATCTATGTATCATCCCTTCTTCCTTATTTTCTATAGGTCTGTATGTCCATGTTTTCTTTTATAGAACCCCAACCCCTAGTTCCCCTCACCTGTGAGTGAGTACTCATATGTAAACAAAGAAAATCCTTAGAATTAAAATATGGTCTAGACCAAGGTAAGATTAAACCAATAGATGATAATATATAGGTAAAATGAGGAATTCTACAACTCAATCCCATCATGGATTAATAACTTATCCCCCTAAGGTCAAGGGTCAGTATATCATCTTCAAGATAAAAAAAACTAGTAGTAAAATCACATGATCATGCCACATGTTTATTTTACTTTTCAAAAGTTTGGTTATTTATTTGTGTGATTCATGTTTATTTAGAAATTAAATGAAATCATATAAAAAATAACATGAATGCAAATATAAACTAAAATAAATGGATTATAAATGAATTATTTTATCAATACATGGTTATCTAGTTATGTAAAATACACATAATAATTAAAATCATGTAAAAGGATAAAATAAAGAATATTTAGGAATAAGATAAAAAAAATTATCATTTAAGATAATAATTTATATAATTCCATCAATTACTTCATTTGGAATGAAATCATAGATCAATGTGTTGTTTTGGTCCTTATTAGGACATTTTCATTTATCTGGGAGTGGAGGTGAGGGTTCAAATGAATTTTTTTAATTGACATAACCAATTTAAAATTCGGTTTAGTTTCCCTTAAAATACTTAGTGTAACATGGAGTTCAGTTTTTGGGAAATCCAATTAAAGGGTTTCGAGATTGGGAATTTCACTCAATGGATCAATAAACTACCAGTTAATGTTGTAAAATAGACCTCCTACCAACATAGATTTATGTAATTTAACTAGTACATAATATAGGTTACGATAATGAAAATATTTATCATTGGAACTGGAATATATATATTACATGATATTATAAATCTAATAGTAGGGGATATTTGGATTTGATAATATTGAGGGAGACTAACTAAAGAAAATTTATTATGTCACTATTTTCGTAATCAAAATAAATTTCTAAACTTTTGTCTTTTACTTATTATGGAAAATGGAAAGTGAAACATTTTGATCATTATAATAATTCTTGGTCATATACCATTTCTTAACTTGTACAATTTTACCATAGTGGTATATTATTTTATACATTTCACTATATAGGGAAAATTTATACTATGTATTAGAGTCCTCTATTACTGATCAACAACCTCACTAAATGAGTAAAGGTGAAATGGATGCCTATAATAGATACATGTAGATTTTTTAATGCCTATTTTATCATGCTATTATCTATTTTCATAGAGACCAAGATGAAACAAAATTACTTGGATAACTACACTATGATATGTCATCCCTTATATCTTGAGAAGGATAGAGTGGGGATTAGTATAAATGATATTTTCACCACACTATACCCGTGTAAACTAGAATATGGGTACATTTCTAGTGATCATTCATTAAAAAGCACTATGTGAATTGTTTAGTTAATGAATTTAGGTTCCTATTTGGATAATAAATTATACATTAATTTCATATTATCATACTTAGCACCATGGTTCTACATATTAATCATGAACTATAAAATGATCAATATATAGAAACTACTTAGGAAAATTTTAACTATACTTCACTTGGAATATAAATATTAGTGGTGACATGATTCCTCACCCCTTATGGTGAACGAAGCTGAAGACCAAGTTAAAAATTCCATGAAATGTTTAAATTCAACAGTTTCTTTACAGTATCCTTAAAATAGAGAAAATATTCAGATATGAATATGAATCTATATACTTGTCATGTGATAAAAAATTCCCCTAAAAGTGGAACTATTATTATTTGAATAAGAAGCTGATATAAGATTCTACTTCAATAAAGTTTATCAATACAAGTAATTTTTTTTACTTTTTGGGTATTGAATAAAATACACTAATCACATACTTGTATTCAAATATAAGATCCATGGGAATTAAATTTTTTTACGATAATTAAGGTTGAATTTATATAGATATGAGAAAGGGTGATTCCTAAATCAACAAAGAGATGTGAAATACATCAAATTTATTAGTGGATTGATTCTAGTTAGACAATAATTTTGTATTATAAAAACATATTTCTTGGAATCTATATACAAATTTTGTAAAATTATTTATTATTTAAAAAGAATTTTGATATGTTATTTCATATATAACTAATATTACTATAATACCTAAGTCACATATATTCAATATTGTCAATGGATAATGAATATAAAATATTAGACTCATTACCAGTTATGAAAAGATAATTCTTTATTAAGTAAAACTAAGATTATTTGTAAAATTCATAAAAAAAGGATAGTTATCCTCTTAGAAGCTAAATCCTTAGGTATTATTGATATACTTATTTATGAAATTTCTGAAAAATAAACAATTAAAAATAAAATTAGTCTAGATTACTTCTAGAGTTAGTTCATCCAAAATACATAACTATTATAAGGAGGTCCCAGAGGTAAATTCACATTCTCTATGATATTAACTTGAGAAATTTTAAGAATGATCTTTAGATATTTTAATATACTTGGTGAAAGATATATGATCTCTAAGAGGGATCACCATATAATATATTAACCATGTATTCAATGATCATTAAATACTTAGTGGATATTTTATTGGACTCATGTTACCTTATATACATCAATGTATTTATAGTAACATAATAAGGATCAATGTGGAGTATTATATATGCTTCCAGTCATCTATAACTCCTTCCAGACATTCTTTACAAATATCTGTATAACAACTAACCATATTTCAAATTTATTGAATAATGGATATCATATATGTTACATTATTATGGGAGTCCATTATGTCAAAACCTCAGGGGTTTAATGAATATCATTTTTTAAGATGGTTTTTTATACAGAATTATCAAGGAAACACAAAGAACATATGATTTAAACATCCTATAGAAAGTTAGGATTTTATAATCTGTATTATAGTAAGGTATTTGTCTGTGTCGACTATTTTTCTATAAGAGGGAAGAATGTCTCTTTACAGACGGTGTGAGAAGTCTTGACATCTGTGAGGTCTAGGTTTTGGATGCACATAATCATTCATAAAAACATTGAAATCTACTAGACATTGTAGGACTAGTTATTCTTGATACACACAATACATTTGAAAAGTAAAAAAAAGATAGGTGATTTTATTCCCCAGGACTAGTGATATATTATTTGATAAGAATAATGAATCATGTATAGAATCAGTAAATGAAAATTAACTATGACTGGGAAGTTTATATGAATTTTATGATCGATTCCATATGAAAATCGAGTTATATATTTTTATATTTTATAAATTTTATGTAAATTCATTAGTGGATATTAATATAAAAACTATACATGGGTTGTAAAAACTAGTTCCAATATAGATCAACATATTATGAAGGTTCATGCAAATTCTAAACATAGTCTATGAAAAACATCATACAAGAATTATGCTAAAATATATTCGAATTCTAATTTTCATAGATCATTATATTGGAAAATTGGATTCCTAGACCACTTCCCTTTGAGGAAACCTTATAAAATATGCATGTTTGATGGGACTAGAAGGGTTGGTAACACCGAAGAATTTTAATAAGGTATGAAAGTTTAAGATAACTTTTAAAAGATTGAATTAATAAAAATTATCATAATATATTCATTTTTAATGAATATAATTCAAGTATCTATAAGTGGTTATTAGGAGAACTATTTTTCCCAGATGGATATGTTGATAACCTGTGGAAAATTAATGATAAGTATTTTTTTAAATTAAGACCAAGTAAAACTTTTCTAAGCATGAATTTAAGTAGAAAACCATCTTCATGGGAATAAGATTTATAGACATATATCAATAGGGTTTTTGATTAAAATCATAGTACTTACATTGGAAATTTATTTAAAAAATAAAATGTGAAATGATTCAACACCAAATTATTGACTATGTCACAGTGCCTGAAATATCCCGAGATGATGTGTGAAAACATAAGAGGAGAATATTATGATGAATATAATACATATTCCCTAAAATAATTTAGAATATATCTCACATTCCATTATATTTACTATAGTTTGATATTTATTATTCATAAATCATATAAGATGAATATCAAATAAAACTAAGAGAATTTCAAAGGATTGTAGTTATAATTTTCTAAAATTATTTGACAATGTAAAAATATACATGTTTTAGGTAATTAGAGAAATTGGAATAATAGTTTTCAAGGGGATCAAAAGTTTTCTTCTTTTATATCATATTGACCTAGTATTATATTAAGTCTAAGGTAACTTTCCCAAAACAAAATATTGTATCAAATCGTTTCAAAATCTTTGTTGTTCGAGTCCATTTCTACAACTGATGCACCATAACAATTGGTTAAGAATTATTTTAGTCCAAGATAAGGTTTTTCCAATATGTCAAGAATTAAAGGGGGAAAATTAAATCTTTGTTGAATTCATCACATGAGGGATTTTATTATGAGGAAAAAGTTTCAATTAGTATAATAATCAACAAAATATGGTGGTCCCAACAGCTATAGTCATACTCTAAAGAAACATGTATAACATGTCACAACTAACCAATCATTTAGTTTTTGGATCATGTGTAAGTGGGAGTCTTTTGAAGTTAGTAACATAGAACCTACTAACTTTATACTTTTAATCACTTTAATATTTAAATATTTAAATATTTTTAAATATCTTATGACTTGATGAGTTTTAATATATACAAAATTAATGTGATAATATTCTAGAGTACCTATCACATCAAAAGGTTACAATAGTTTTCTACTATAATTACAACCTTGAAGTGTTATGAAAATGTTATAAAAAATATATCCCCCAGTATAGATAAAATATTCTAATATAAAACATATTATGTTTTGACTATCAAGTCTGGGATGCTCATAAGCATTTGAGGCTTCAACTTAGAAAGTTTCACACATGGTAATCCCCATGTGAGTAGGTTATGAAGATACACCCACCAGTAAAAAATTTATATGTTATGTTTCATTAGACATTCTTATTTGAGGATATTTATATCAGTGATTAGTCTTGAGATTATTATTAGTTTATATCATGAATCATTTAATTTTATGTATAGAGGAAAACATTGATGTAATATGATCATGGTGAGGTAGTACACATTGGCTTCATTATAAGTGATATAAATTAATGAATAATCATTAAATTATTTTTCCCTTATGATAATGGAAGTCGATATCTATATCCCTATGATTAGAATGGAACTATCTGATTAAATCTATTATCATGCTACATTATCGAAAAGTTAATTTTAGGTAGTCAATGAAAGATATTCAAGCATATATGTTGATGAAATATGTACGACACTTTATTTAATTGATATCAAGAAAAGGGATTATATTACACAATGAGTGTTTATATGTGGTTACTGTTATTGTGATATTAAATTATTTATTTATGGGGTTTTTCAACATATTTATATATGTTAATCTTTGAAATTATTCCCACTCATCTAATGTCACTGGGAAAGAGTCCTATAGGGTCACACATTAAGTTTATCTATAATTTATGTTAAGTTATATTTTAATTTATTATCAAAATATATATTTTTTTCCACATAAAAGATTTATAATTAATTAGGTTATATTGATCACATAATTTCAATGATATATTATTATAGTTTGTAATACATGTGAGTTAAATATCTATCCTTTAGTTAATGATTATAATATTTATTAATTTATTGAATTAATAATATAGTGATAATTATTTATTTAAAAAAAATTATTATTACTTCTTTCTTGGTCCGATTTAAAATTTTTGAGGTTTGTTTGTGTCGGCGGTTTCGCGCCGGTGCGCGGTCATCACATCGCTAGTGGTGACCGTGCGTTCGGCCCGGGTGACTATGTGTTCACCCGGCGTTTTAAACATTAAAATTTTTATGTTGACATTTTATTATTATTACTAATTAAGTTGTGTTATCATTATTGTAGTTATTTTTATTGTATATATGTTTATATATGTGTATATGTATGTATATATATACATATCTCTATATAGGTATATATATATATGCTTATATGTGTTATGTCTATATAAGTATATATATATATGTTTATCGTATCTATGTTTATGTGTTTATATATAGGTATATATATATATATATATCTATATATCAGTATATAGATATATATGTATATATGTATATACTTATGTGTGTTATTTTTAAATGGTTTTATTATTTTAAATATTTTGGTTATAATAATTATTATTATAATTATCTTATTATTATTATTATTATTATTATTATTATTATTATTATTATTATAAAGTTTTACTATTTTTATAAAGTTTTATTATTACTATTAAGATTTGATTTTATTTATTTAATTAATTTATCATATTATTATTATTATTATTTCCTTTTTCATTATTTATTATTATTATTATTATTATTGTTATCATATATATATATATATACTATAAACCTAAAACTAATCGTAACCCTAATCCCGTCCCCCCATTGTGGCCCCCCCATTGTGGCACTCTCTCCCCCGTTCTTCCCCTGCGTCGTCCTCTTCTCACCGCACAGCCCGGCGGTCCCCTCCTTCAGCGCCGACCCCGCCTCCGGCCTCCGCCCAGGCGCGCCGCCGCTGCACCCCGTCCGCCTCATCCGGCGCTGCCCGCACCGGCCTCCTCTCGGCCCGGCCGCGCCCCACCGCTCCCCACCTCCGTCCGGCTCCCGCTCAGCCCCAGGCGCGCCGCGCGGCTCCCTCCGGCACCTCCCGCTCCCCTCCCCTTTGCCGGTCCCGGCCTCCCTGTCATCCCGCCTCCGCCCATGTTTCCCATCGCCGGCACACCCCCCCCCCCCTGTCCGGCCTCCGCTCCAGCGCATAGCCCGGCTCCGCCTTCACCGCACCGAGCCCGCACCCGGCCTCCCTCCGACCCCGTCGCCGGCGCTCCGCCTGGCCTCCCTCTACCGATGTCCGGCTTTCCCGTCCCGACCTCTCCCTGGCCTTGGCCGCTCCCTCGCGCGCCCCCCTGTTCCGGCCTCGCACCTCCAGCCCGACCGCCGACCTCCCCTCCCTCCGGCGGCGACACCCCCGCTCCGGCCAGCCCCTTCCGACCAGCTGCCCTCGGCCGCGCCGCACCCGACCTACCCTGCTCGACCGCACTCCGCTCCTTCTCTGTGAGTTTTTATTTTCTTATGTTAATCTTATTAACTTTTTAATTTTATAATGTTTTAATATTATTATCATGTTAATTATATTATGATTATTATATTATTATTGTTACTATTATTATTAAATTATTATTTTATTGTTAATATTATTATTATTATGTTTGAGTTATTATTATTACATTAGAATTATTATTTTTAATATGTTAATGTCTTTAATATTATTATATTATTATTATTGTGATTATATTATTGTTATTAATATTATTATGTTAATATTATTCTATTATTATTATTATTATTAATATTAATATTATTATTGTTATTATATTATTGTTGTTATTATTATTATTTGGTTAATATTATTATATTATTTTATTATTATTATTATTATTATTATATTATTATTATTATATTATTATTATTATTATTATTATTATTATATTATTATTATTATTAATATGTTATTTTTACTGTGATTATATTATTGTTATATTATTATTATGTTAATATTATTATATTATTCTATTATTATATTATTATTATATTATTATTATTATTATATGATGTTATTATTATTATATTATTATTATTATTAATATTATTATTGTTATCATTATTTTATTGGGTATGCTAACATTATTATTATTATTATATTAATATTGTTATTATTATTATTATATTATTATATTATAATTGTGCTAAATTATTATTGTTATTATTATTATATTATTATTATTGTTATTATTATTATATTATTATATTATTATTATTATTATTATTATTATGTTATGGTTATCACTATTATTATTATTATTTTTTACATTATTATTATTGTTGTTATTACTATTATGTTATTATTTTTGTTGAACATGTCTAATGGTCTATTGTTTTAGGACCTGTTTGATGGTGCAATACGGTGCGACCATTACGCAATGAGAGTTTTGCACCGTGTCGTTTTTCGTTCCGATTCGAGGTATGTCTCCCTTTGCACTTGCCTTTAAATTAAGAATTTATTTATTCCTTGTCTTTTTATTGAATTTCAGTAAATTTAAAAGTAATATTAAGTAGTTTTTATAGTGTGGTGATTTGCTGATAATGAAAACTGTTTAATTCTAGCATTTCATTGAAAGTGTTTTCTTGGTTTCAATTGTGGGATTCCATGGTAATATTGCTAAATGGTTCTTTATGAAATGTGAAACTGTGTTTTGAAATGTTTTTGGTGTGTATAAATTAGTAGGTGTATTGTTTAGGGAAAATGGTGTTTTTCTTAGAACCTTGATTAGAGGAATTGTCGTATGACCTTTAAACTTGTTTTTGGAAACATTATGTGTGGTTCTTGGTGGTTGAAAAATGTTTTCTTTTGACGCGTGATTGAAAGTTTGGATTTCACTTGAGAAATAGTATTCCTTAAAAAGGTGATTAAAGGCCCATTTGGCTCTTGATAAAAGTGGGGTGCGTTTTGATATTGGAAAATAACTCTACTTGTGAAACGATTGTGTTCCAGGTTTGATTTGCTGATTTGGGTTTCTTAAATAAAGTTCTAAGTGTGTTTCTAGTTTTCAATGAAATGGCATGTGTCATATCCCTTTAGAAATGCTTTAGTATTAAATGGTCAAAATGTAAATGATATGACGGCCCGGTTGGCACTTTATTAAATGTGAAGTGATTATACATATAAATCTATATATATACGTACTTATGAGGGAATCTCTACAGGGGGACTTCCCTTCGAGGGTTGTCATGTAGCGATGTCCGTGTAAGGGGTTGGCAAGTGCGGTGAGATGAGTCACGCGTGCGAGGGTCTCCCACTTACATAGTGTTACTAAAACCACCATGGATTCCTGGGCGTCTTGTAGATTATCGAGTGACGGTTGCTTGCTAACTCTGATTAGATGGGTTAGTATCCCCTGGAGTTGTGGACAGGCCAGGAGGGATGTGCCACTGGTTGGCTATTAGGGCGGCCAGTTGGTTATTGACTATGGAGTACCACGCCGGCAGGTAGTCTGAACCCGAGTACGTCCAGGGGTTTTCTAAGGATGTTTAGGATCGCCCATGGTTATTACTGATAACTTCTGGTTTATTTTTTTTCTTGCACTTGGTTTTCCTTGCTTTTTCACCTTTACTTGCACTTGTTTTCCCTGCTTGTTTACTTTCAGTCATCCTCCACAGCCTACACTGTTAGACTTTGGGAAAATGGTTTTCAAATGAAAATACTTTATTCTCTTTGTGTAAGATTTGAAAATCTAACACTTTTCTTTTTGGAATGAGTTTAAAATTAATGAAAGGGAACCAAATTCCGAAAAAGAATAAGGGGAACGTCTCGTGTTTGATTTTCAAGTAAAGGATTATGAAAGCTTACATTTATACATTGTAGTTCAAACCTGAAATATATAGATTCTTTATTTACTGGCAGTGTTTTGGGATTTGTTGTGGGGCTCACCTACTGAGCACTTTTGTGCTCACGCCTATCTTTTATCATTTCAGTTGCAGGTTTCTTATGTTCAGGTTTTCCTGGCTTGAGTCTCTCAGTGAGGGAGCGACGTTGGTTGTAGTTGGGTGGTGACCTGCGAGGTCACGTGGAGGTATGTCGTGGTGTGGTTTTGTTTATGTTTTTAGTGTTCGTCTATTTGTTTGGTTTATATTTGTTCTTTGATCTTGTTTTTAGTTTGGGCTGAAATCATTCCCAACTATTGAAATTTTTAATGCCCGACACTTGTTTCCATCCCGGGGGGATTAGGAACGCTCCTCAGGACTTGCCGCGGACCGACTCGGGTGACCGGTTCAGGGTCGCCCCGGGCTGGTTCGTGACAAAATGGTATCAAAGGGCAGGTTCTTGTTATTTGGGTTGTGTGGTAGGTGGATATTAGGACTGTTGGGACTCGAGAGGTAGGTACGGGGAGGACGTCATGAACCCTCGCCCGTTCCACACCTCGAGTCGCCAGGGGTAGTCCAGGAATTGTGTCCTTGTCTTTTCTGGTTTGTCTTGGATTGAGAGATGACAACGGAGGCAAGCTGACGTTACTTCGCGATTTCACATGGACTAGTGACCCATGTGGAGTCTGAGTACATGGTTTGAATTCCTCCTAGTGGTCGACGCTGACTTGGGACATGGCCCACTACCATGTCGCCAGGTTGAGCGTGACTACTAGTCCCTCACTCCAGTGGTTGATGCAAATTTGGATGCTGCTTTTGTTTTGGTCTGTGTAAGTACGTTTTTGGAAATGAAAAAGGTTTTTGGAAAAAAATTGGACTGGTTTTTTTTAAAAGAATTTAAATGTATGAAATGGGTTTTAAAACAGAAATCTCTTGATTTAGAAATCTGTTGTCTTCTTGGAGTTGGTCAAGAATGGTTCGCGATAAAACCTCAGGTCCTCTTTAGGAAAGTTTGCACATGTATGAGAATGTGTGGAAAATGCGTGTTGGTGCGAGTATGAATGGACAGTGGATAAAGAAATGTGCAACGGGTCATGAGATTACCTGGGTGTGTATTTGAAATTAAAGGCTTGACCTTGTTTTCTAAATTGGTTTTAAAGGGGAAACAGTTTTGGAAAGTTTTTTGGTTTGAAAGTGGATTGGTTTTGGAAAGTAGTCTTGAAAGAGGGTGGTTTTAAAGTCTAAAATAAAAAGGGGGATTTTGTTTTGGGTTGTGTTTGTATTTGTTTGGTCCTTGTGCTGACTGTTTTTTATGAAGGCGCTTTTATTGATGTTGCTTCGGTTTGATGTTGGTTTTGTCTTTGTGTTCTATATGTCGCTCAAGAAATGCCGACCAGAAAGGTCTCCAAGGATTCTGATAAGTCATGCCCAGTTTTTGGTCCTTCTCAGACTTTGCCTATTCTCCATGGTGATCAAGGTCCGTTAGAGGCAGTGAAATGGCTCGAGGGAGTGGAGTGTAACTTTAGAACGTTGGGAACTCCCGATAATGTTAAGGTTCGTGCAATTATGAAGTTGTTCGAGGGTCCATCTCTGAACCAGTGGAAGATGGTTATCCCATCATCAACGCAAGGTGAAATGACGTGGGATGTCTTTAAAAAAGTTTTCATCCAATGGTTTGTACCTGAGGAAGTGAAGCTGGATAAAAAGAGAGAGCTTGTGCATATTCAACAAGGCCAACGGACGGTGAAGGTATATGTTGACCATTTCAAGGAATTGATTTCCTTTTCTCTAGAGGTAGCATCGCATGAGCTCGTGAAGGTCTCTCTTTTCACTGGGGGTCTTCGTCCAGAGATCAAGGAGCGAGTCCTCCCTTCTGAAGACCTTTGTTTCGAGAAGCTGGTGGAGAAATCTTTCTTGGCTGAGTTGGTTTTCAGTGTGCAGGTGGTTAATACTTCAGCGTCCCCTGTTGTTCGTAAGAGTTCCCCCTCTAGTGAGGAAAAGGAGCCAAAGATACCTGTTCCTAAGGAGTTATCCCCTTTGGTCCCAGCTTCCAGTTCATCAGATCGTTCGATGGTATGCTATCAGTGTGTTCGTTTCGGGCATTTAAAGGCGTCTTGTCACAACCCTCCGAAGACGTGTCATCGATGCGGTTGTCTGGGTCATCTGGAGAAGTTTTGCAGGAAGCATCGCTTGAAGAGGACGCTGTGATGGGAGAATGTCAGTACCTGACTGTGAGGCAGAATATGCTTCAGCCATCAGAGCCCCAACCACATGTCTTGGGGTGAGGCTCGCGCACAGTCAGGAGTTCCCAAGGTTGTGAAGCCTTGGT
This sequence comes from Viscum album, assembly GCA_963277665.1. Lineage (NCBI taxonomy): Eukaryota > Viridiplantae > Streptophyta > Magnoliopsida > Santalales > Viscaceae > Viscum > Viscum album. Next base: position 876,213,423 of record OY728148.1, on the reverse strand, counting down.
CCGGGTCCTGTCTTCCGTATTGACGGTGGAGAAATTAAAAATATTTTCATATTTGTTTTCCTGCTATTAATGTTTCAACAGCGTTGTAAATGCGTTGTTTTGCTATAAAGTAATGATGAACTTGTTCAATTATAGTCCAAGCAATTTTGTCTGTGTGATGTGATATTGTAAATCGGGTGTCTTTTGTAAAGTGTGTTAGACCTTGTGTGGGTTTACCTCGGTTGAGTTATGCTTTTCGGATGTGGTTATGATTCGTGGACTTCAATGGATCATGCCTCCAGCTGGATGTCTGGTTAAGTATTTTTTTTCTGTGGGTTATCCCTGGTGTTGAAGTTTGTTGACTATAGTCGAGGATTCAATGTTTCGATGAAGGTGTTATTTTTCGTTCATGCTATAAGAGTTGGTTTAAACCGGTTGGGAGTTCCCACATCGACCCCCCCTTTCCTAGGGTTTTCTATTTAGATGGTCAACTTTTCTGCACAAGTTGAGATCTTGTGGTGGGGAGAACCCCTTTGTGTTCTCCCATCATCCTTGGATCTCAGTTTTCTCTTGAATCGGTCGGGTGTGACCTGTGTGGAGTAAGGTCATCCTGAGAATCTCAGTTCTCTTCAGTTCCTTTAGTTCTGTTTGGGCATTGACTTGAATTTTGGCCGACTTTTGGCTTGGTGACTTTCTAGGGGAAGAAAGTGTCTATGGTGGTGAGAATTGTCACACCCCGACCGCAGATGTCATTATTTTCCTTCTTTCTTGGTCCGGTTTAAAATTTTCGAGGTTTGTTTGTGTCGGCGGTTTCGCGCCGGTGCGCGGTCATCGCATCGCTAGCGGTGACCGTGCATTCGGCCCGGGTGACTATGTGTTCACCCGGCGTTTTAAACATTAAAATTTTTATGTTGACATTTTATTATTATTACTAATTAAGTTGTGTTATCATTATTGTAGTTATTTTTATTGTATATATGTTTATATATGTGTATATGTATGTATATATATACATATGTCTATATAGGTATATATATATATGCTTATATGTGTTATGTCTATATAAGTATATATATATATATGTTTATCGTATCTATGTTTATGTGTTTATATATAGGTATATATATATGTATATCTATATATCTATATATAGATATATATGTATATATGTATATACTTGTGTGTGTTATTTTCAAATGGTTTTATTATTTTAAATATTTTGGTTATAATAATAATAATAATTATTATCTAATTATTATTATTATTATTATTATTATTATAAAGTTTTACTATTTTTATAAAGTTTTATTATTACTATTAAGATTTGATTTTATTTATTTAATTAATTTATCATATTATTATTATTATTATTTCCTTTTTCATTATTTTTTATTATTATTATTATTAATGTTATCATATATATATATATATATTATAAACCTAAAACTAATCGTAACCCTATTCTCGTCCCCCCATTGCGGCCCCCCCATTGCGACGCTCTCTCCCCTCACCCCTCTCCTCTCTCTCCCCCGTTCTTCCCCCGCGCTGTCCTCTTCTCACCACACAGCCCGACGGTCCCCTCCTTCAGCGCCGACCCCGCCTCAGGCCTCCGCCCAGGCGCGCCGCCGCTGCACCCCGTCCGCCTCATCCGGCGCTGCCCGCACCGGCCCCCTCTCGGCCCGGCCGCGCCCCACCGCTCGCCACCTCCGTCCGGCTCCCGCTCAGCCCCAGGCGCGCCGCGCCGCTCCCTCCGGCACCTCCCGCTCCCCTCCCCTTTGTCGATCCCGGCCTCCCTATCGTCCCGCCTCCGCCCCTGCTTCCCATCGCTGGCACACCCCCCCTGTCCGGCCTCCACCCCAGCGCACAGCCCGGCTCCGCCTTCGCCGCATCGAGCCCGCACCCGGCCTCCCTCTGACCCCGTCGTCGGCGCTCCGCCTGGCCTCCCTCTGCCGACGTCCGACTTTCCCGTCCCGACCTCTCCCCAGCCTTGGCCGCTCCCTCGCGCGGCCCCCTGTTCCGGCCTCGCACCTCTAGCCCGACCGCCGGCCTCCCCTCCCTCCGGCGACGACACCCCTGCTCCGGCCAATCCCTTCCGACCAGCCGCCCTCGGCAGCGCCGCACCCGACCTACCCTGCTCGACCGCACTCCGCTCCTTCTCTGTGAGTTTTTATTTTCTTATGTTAATCTTATTTACTTTTTAATTTTATAACATTTTAATATTATTATCATGTTAATTATATTATGATTATTATATTATTATTGTTACTATTATTATTAAATTATTATTTTATTGTTAATATTATTATTATTATGTTTGAGTTATTATTATTACATTAGCATTATTATTTTTAATATGTTAATTTCTTTAATATTATTATATTATTATTATTGTGATTATATTATTGTTATTAATATTATTATGTTAATATTATTCTATTATTATTATTATTATTGTTATTGTTATTATATTATTGTTATTATTATTATTATTTTGTTAATATTATTTTATTATTATTATTATTATTATTATATTATTATTATTATTATTATTATATTATTATTATTATTATTATTATTATTAATATGTTATTATTACTGTGATTATATTATTTTTATATTATTATTATGTTAATATTATTATATTATTATATTATTATATTATTATATTATTATATTATTATTATTATTATATGATGTTATTATTATTATTATATTATTATTATTATTAATATTATTATTGTTATCATTATTTTATTGGGTATGCTAAAATTATTATTATTATTATATTAATATTGTTATTATTATTATTATATTATTATATTATAATTGTGCTAAATTATTATTGTTATTATTATTATTATATTATTATTATTATTATATTATGTTATTATTATTATTATTATTATTATGTTATGGTTATCACTATTATTATTATTATTTTTACATTATTATTATTATTGTTATTACTATTATGTTATTATTTCTGTTGAACATGTCTAACGGTCTATCGTTTTAGGACCTGTTTGATGGCGCAATACGGTGTGACCATTACGCAATGGGAGTTTTGCGCCGTGTCGTTTTTCGTTCCGATTCGCGGTAGGTCTCCCTTTTCACTTGCCTTTAAATTAAGAATTTATTTATTCCTTGTCTTTTTATTGAATTTTAGTAAATTTAAAAGTAATATTAAGTAGTTTTTATAGTGTGTTGATTTGATGATAATGCAAACTGTTTAATTCTAGCATTTCATTGAAAGTGTTTTCTTGATTTTAATTGTGGGCTTCCACGGTAATATTGCTAAATGGTTCTTTATGAAATGTGAAACTGTGTTTTGAAATGTTTTTGGTGTGTAAAAATTAGTAGGTGTATTGTTTAGGGAAAATGGTGTTTTTCTTAGAACCTTGATTAGAGGAATTGTCGTATGACCTTTAAACTTGTTTTTGGAAACTTTATGTGTGGTTCTTGGTGGTTGAAAAATGTTTTATTTTGACGCATGATTAAAAGTTTGGATTTCATTTTAGAAATAGTATTCCTTGAAAAGGTGATTAAAGGCCCGTTTGGCTCTTGATAAAAGTGGGGTGCGTTTTGATATTCTGAAAATAACTCTACTTGTGAAACAATTGTGTTCCAGGTTTGATATGCTGATTTGGGTTTCTTAAATAAAGTTCTAAGTGTGTTTCTGGTTTTCAATGAAATGGCGTGTGTCATATCCCTTTAGAAATGCTTTAGTATTAAATGGTCAAAATGTAAATGATATGACGGCCCGGTTGGCACTTTATTAAATGTGAAGTGATTATACATATATATCTATATATATACGTACTTATGAGGGCATATATATAGGGGGACTTCCCTTTGAGGGTTGTCATGTAGCGATGTCCGTGTAAGGGGTTGGCAAGTGCGGTGAGATGAGTCACGCGTGCGAGGGTCTCCCACTTACACAGTGTTACTAAAACCACCATGGGTTCCTGGGCGTCTTGTAGATTATCGAGTGACGGTTGCTTGCTAACCCTAATTAGATGGGTTAGTACCCCCTGGAGTTGTGGACAGGCCAGGAGGCATGTGCCACTGGTTGGCTATTAGGGCGGCCAGTTGGTTATTGACTATGGAGTACCATGCCGGCAGGTAGTCTGAACCCGAGTATGTCCAGGGGTTTTCTAAGGATGTTTAGGATCACCCATGGTTATTGCGGATAACTTTTGGTTTATTTTTTTTCTTGCACTTGGTTTTCCTTGCTTGTTTACCTTTACTTGCACTTGTTTTCCCTGCTTGTTTACTTTCAGTCATCCTCCACAGCCTATACTGTTTGACTTTGGGAAAATGGTTTTCAAATGAAAATACTTTATTCTCTTTTTTTAAGATTTGAAAATGTAACACTTTGCTTTTTGGAATGATTTTAAAACTAATGAAAGGGAACCAACTTCCGAAAAATAATAAGGGGAACGTCTTGTGTTTGATTTTCAAGTAAAGCATTATGAAAGCTTACTTTTATACATTGTAGTTCAAACCTGGAATATGTAGATTCTTTATTTACTGGCAGTGTTTTGGGATTTGTTGTGGGGCTCACCTACTGAGCACTTTTGTGCTCACGTCTATCTTTTATCATTTCAGTTACAGGTTTCTTGTGTTCAGGTTTTCCTGGCTTGAGTCGCTCAGTGAGGGAGCGACGTTGGTTGTAGTTGGGTGGTGACCCGTGAGGTCAGGTGGAGGTATGTCGTGGTGTAGTTTTGTTTATGTCTTTAGTGTTCGTCTGTTTGTTTGGTTTATATTTGTTCTTTGATCCTTTTTTTAGTTTGGGCTGAAATCGTTCCCAACGATTGAAATTTTTAATGCCTGGCACTTGTTGCCATCCCGGGGGGATCGGGAACGCTCCTCGAGACTTGCCGCGGACCGGCTCGGGTGACCTGTTCAAGGTCGCCCCGGGCTGGTTCGTGACATATTTAGTTAATGTGAAAAGGTGAATATCACAATCACTAAAAGGATTATTCTGGTAGAAATGATAAGTTAATTACACTTAATATAAAAAAATTAGCATATGGTGGAAAATATGTAAAGACCCAGATTTTTCATGTAATTTTTTTAAATATATAGAAATATTAAGAGTCCCCATAAATTTACGGCACGTGATTCCAAGACCTGGTGTTCCTGGAATGAATTTCTGATCTTTTTATTGGGTACTTTCAGTAAATGCGTGAGCGGTATTTTGTAACTTTTGAACCGATGCTCAGAATTGAAATATGAGTACACCATTGAACTCACAGTGCTGATATTCACTTAAAGAGACCTTCACCTAGACCACAGTAGGTCAAGGGTGGAAGATAGTTTCTCAGATTTTTGTGGGAAAAGAAAAATAAAATAAATAAATTTTTATTTTTCTTTCTTGAAACCTCCATTTTGAATCTTAGTGGTGGGGACCACCCGAACTACCCTTTAATGTGAGGAAGCCCTTATAATTCCCCCAATTTATGTGCCAAATTGATTGAATTAATAAATTTAACTCAATTAATTTGGTTCCTCACCTATCTTGGTGGGGGATCGTTGGAAAAGAGGAAAATTGGGAGAGCATTTGAAAGAGACTCCTCCAATGAAGAACGAACCTCCAACAAGGATGACGCACGAGTTTGGATCCGGAACGTGTTGTGGGAGCAACGAACATCTACGTCTTCATCTTCTTCCTCACGCCAACTCCAATGAGCTAATGAGGTAGGGGGTTTATTTTGAGATGTGATAATTATCTTTTTTCTGATTCTTCATATTCTAGATTCTCAATGAAGATGGCCAAACAAACATGGCCATTGATCCGCCAAAATACCACGATATTTTCTATTTGTTCTTCACGTTTTCTTCGTGCATTATTCAACACCAAATAATTAAGCGTGCTAAAAACACAATGTTTTGTTGAGCGGGACATATAGATGCAGATATCTTGACTCGAGGATTGTGAATATACATTCTTCATATTTTTCGGGCTTAGAAAGAAGGCGCAGTGCCCCGCAGAAGAGGAGGGTGGCCGACAACCAGCCGACTACAGTTTGAGTAGGCGGTGGAGGAGGGCCGCAGCTGGAATGCCAGCCGACCGTGTGGAACCAGGGCAGCACGCATCCACGCCGCTGGTAGTAGAAGAGGCTGCAACCTGTCAGCCATGGCGGAAAAGGGAACAGCGGCCAGCATGCTAGCTAGCCGCGTGGAAAAGTGGTGGTGCAAGTTTGTGCTACCGGATCAAGAGACCACGACCGCTTGGCCGCGTCAGAGATTGGAGGGCGGCCGACACTCATCCGACCATGGTGGAGGATCGGTGCACGTCCTCGCCACTCGAAGGAGGGTCGGCCATTCTTCCTGGCCACGTCACACCGAGCGGGACAACTCCGATGGGTCCCGTGTGCTTACCGGTGGCGCCATATGGCACCTCCTGGTTGGCCAAAACCGAACGGCCTATAGGCCGTTCGGGTGACCTGGGTGGGGTTTCTCCCCTCCCGGGTGGTGGATCAGGTGGACCCCACCACAAGGGGCCACCCTAGCCGCGGGCTGTACAGTGGGCCGCGCCCAGCGGGCCGGATTGGGCCCACCATAGACCAACCAATCTGGGATGGACCCATACTGGGTGAGGTCATCCCAGTCCGGTTTAGGCCGGGTCGGACCGAAATCGGGCCCATCTGGACCTAGATATGCCTTTTTGGCCATACCTCGGATCCAAGAGTCTGATTGACGTACCGTCTATGGCACTGGGATCCTTGGATCGAGACTGAACTTTTGGTATACTCCACTTGAGTTTTGGATAAAGCTGGGGTATGGATGGGTTGGATCGAACCCAAATCTAACTGGGCCCTCGGAACTAAAAGGCTAATAACTTACAGACCGGGTGTCCGATTGACGCGCCATCTATTTTGTTCGGACCCTTGTGACGTGGCAGTAATTTTGGGTACTTCTTCATGGGAAATTGTGGGAGTTGAAGTATTGATCGATGGCTTGGGGAGTGGAACCTACTAGAATAAAGCATGCTTAGTTCGAGAACCCTGTGGCTGGCTGTACTTGAAGAATCTCCAGATCCTGTGTGGGTCATCTTCGGATCTTGTGTGGGTTAGTGCTCAACGATCCTGTGTGGGTTAGCGGATACCAATCCTGTGTGGGTCATCTCCAGATCCTGTGTGGGTTTTTTTAAGATACTTTTTGGGTCATCTTAGATCTTGTTTGGGTCATCTTAGATCTTGTTTGGGTCAACCGCAGATCTTCTCGATGAAGTAAGATGATCTAGCAATACAGCTAATCATCTATACTTTTATACTTATGTTATACCTAGTGTGAGTTGAGTCTTTACCTTTGTGGTACACTACTGTGTGGTGATACCTTCATGGCATTCTTTTCTATGGTGTTACCTTTGTGGTACTTACCTTCGTGGTGTTACCTATGTGGTACTTCTATCTTTGTGGTGTTACCTGTGTGGTACTTCTACCTTCATGGTGTTACCTTTGTGGTATTCTTCCCTCACGTGTGACATGAGTATATATTGATAACTAAGGTATACGAATGGGAATATACCTAAGTAGTATTGGTGACTATTGCTTTGTTCTTTGAGATTGAGGTCTTGCTTTGTGATTTATCCTTTCTGGATTCTAGGAGACCTTCAGGGGTCTCAGGGTCCCTACTGAGTATTGTTATACTCACCCCTTCACAGGCTATGCTCGCACCTTACTATGTCTTGTGCAGATGACAGATAACATTGATTGAGGCTGAGGGTGCCAAGATTAGAGGCTGATCAGAGGTGGACTATTAGGCGAGACATATCGTAGAGACAACCGTACGAGAGTTGTACCTACCCTTCAGGTAGGATCCTTGGCGGGTGTTCACAAGAGTTGTTTCCAGTTTTACTTATACTTTCTAGTTGGGTTTGTATTCTGACCTCTTTAATTACTGTATACAATCCTTTTACTATATAGTTTACCTTTTTCTTGTATCTTTCTATGTTCTTGTATTGTGTGAGTTATAGGTTAAAAAGGAAATGCCATCCGGTTTTAGGGATATGCCTTTCTGGTGCTAGTCGCCAGCCCCTGGCCTGTGGAAGGTGGGCTTGGTGTAGTCATGGCATGGGCCTTGGGAGATGGGTCGTGACAAAATAGATGTAATGGGTGTTACATTTATTAATCATAGTAATGTGAATTTAACTTTATCTTAAAGGAGTTTAGGATGTTATGGTAAGTAATAATGTAAATAGTTACATTATATAGGGAATGATTTCACAAAAAAAGATTAATTTAAAAGGATTTGAGGATGACGATATTACACTTAGAAAAGTTTTATTTAGACAACACAAGTTAACAATGTAAAATTTTATGTAATGGACTTAAGGATTTTGGATAAGTTCAATGAGTTGAACATTAGGAATATAATTCCTAAATTACCAGATTATTAAAACTCATGTTCATCATAGATGTTACATAATAAAGGGTAAAGTGGTAGGGTTTTATTAGGTTTTCAAATAAAGATGTGGTAGGAATTATATATTGATGTAATGGGTTAAAAAATCCCAAAAATATAAAAAATATTCTATCAAATATGATATATTAGATAGTGGTGTATGGATCATATTTTCCCTATTTCTTCAGGTTGGTGAGATACCTATCATGGTAACCATGGTACTTAGATAATTTTCTTTTTCAAATCATTGATACATAGATAATTATGGGGTAGCTGGGTATATTACTATTTATGTTTTCAGTCTTAGCTCAACTAAGATGGGATTTGTCCTCTCATATGATGAGTATGACATTGAGACCATCAATTGGGATAAAATGATAATTGTTTAGCTACACCATGATTGAATAAATTATACACTTATCTATTTGAGTGTGGGATATTTGATGTACTCATCGATAAATATGATTAACTTGTAATATATTCATCAAACTAGTAATTTTATATATATATAATTGAGAATGTATGATTTGGAAAAAAAATATTGATATACTCCACATCCCACAGTCACAAGATATCTTGGAAAAAGGAAATGTATAAGGGTTAATTCTTGAATGTTATGACACTAGTGGACACAAGTATAGAGTTACATGTGTATGATGGAGATCACAACATATACCTTAGTACCTAGAATAACACCAGTGATTTAATTTAAATCCCTATTTTCATAAATTTATAGATATATATATTGATATTTATTGTCAATGACTCAAAAGTCTATGGTTTTACAAAACGGGGTTGCTAAAAGGGGATTTATTTTGAATCATAGAAATCATATGCAATTATTTTTAGTTTAAAAAATATGTAAGGACCCAACCCAGGTTTCTTGAAGCCGGTGCCTTATTTTATTACATTAGCATATAAAAAAGGAATATGCATCCTGAAGGACTGAGTAGTTTGGTATTATTGGAAACAAGATACATATATATGTTCAACATTACAAATTGAAAATAAATACAACATATAAACCCCTTAGACAACATCCATAACTACTAGGTTATTTAATCATGTCATTAATAATAAAATTATTCATGTCCTAAGGAAACAAAAAATAATAAAGGGGTGAGCTCAAATGCTCAGTAAGGGTAAGCAATACCGCAGAAGATATATAAAAATTAGGCAAGTTTAATAACTAAAACCATATGTCTTCAAAAAAAACATGAACACATTATGGCTGGAATAAGATCTGAATAAGTAATTCCATAATAAAACGAAATAACCTGTATTCTACTAGTATAATAACCACATTAAACATAAATAATATTTTTATAATGAGGGAAATGCATAATTTGTGACATCGCCACCATTCTTTCAAGGCCACATGTCATGACCATAAATAATCATTTTTTCAAGGCCTTGTTCCAAGACTGTAGTTTGTCTCATTAGACCTAAAGATGCACCGAGGGAATATAGAGGGTCCCAAACAACACTTACTATGTCAAATTCATTCCTCATATGAATAGAGATAAACATAAACAACATGTACATTCATATTGAAACTAATATATGAAATGTATACAACTTTCCCTGAATATTAAGCATATAGACCAACCATTTAGAGTAACTTGGTGAATAGTTTTAAGATATAACATCAATATTAAAAACATAGGTGACGATATCATATAAAATTAACCCCATATAAACACATTAATCAACAATAGTGTTTAAATGGGTGAAAATACTTCTTTAAAATCATGAGTAATTCTTGTTATAAAAAACCCTTTTACTTGGAAAAGTTGAGTTATTTTGAAAAAGTCATTGTATAAAACCATAGTTGAAGTAAGTTAGTATTTTTATAATAATTTTTTTATTTTATAAATATAATGGTTCATAAAAATATATTATAGTATTCCCTCTAATGTAGGTAAGAATTTGAGAAAATCCCTTGAATCGGGCTTGTATTTTGGAAAGAACTGTGTAAGTTCCTTTTAAAACATGAAACTCTCCATAAAATAAAGAAGGATTATAGTTAGTAAACATATATAGTGCACTCACATATAATTTATTAGGATTAAATAATAATACATGACAATTTCATACAGGTAAGTGGACAATAAAAGTAACACGAATGAAAATGGAGGTTCGGGTAGAAAACCCTTACCTTAAGTCCGAATGTGTTCTCCTCTTGAATTTAAGGTCCTGGAATATGAAATTAGACTTATTTATAACATAATTAAGAAAATATTGTACATGTATTTATTTTATCATATTTTTATTAAGTTCATTATGTCCCTATTGTTTAGTTATAAGATTGAATTCCGTCGTTCAAGAGTGTTAGTTTCCTTAATCTTTATAATTGGTTCACTTGTTTTTATGTAATGGAGTTCATGAGGAAATAGATGTAAATATATAGAATTGAAATTAAGTGTTTTTAAGAACATATAGAAGTGTTAATTTTCATTTATGTCTTTTTGTTACAGAGAATTAGTATGAATCATTTGATGAAATATTAATGACAACCACATCGATTATTTTAGCAGTATTTGATTATTAGGAACTAGTTTGGTCTTATGATTTAATATTACATTCATATAGTGGTTCCTGAATATTAAATAGGTTTTCATACATATATTATAGTCTTTGGAAAAAATAAAAATGGTTTCATGACCAGTAATGAAGGAGAAATTGAAGAACAAAAATTCATCATCCACGAAGGTTATAAATTAGAACCTCATGGACGTTGATTTGGTTCATAAAATAAAATGGGGAGAGTAAGAATATTGATTATGGATATTCCATTAACATGATATAATTCAATTATATAGATGATGCTGGAGTTATCATGGCCATTTGGACAAAGGAGGTGGGGAGTGTATTATAAAATAATGGAGCTTGAAATGAAATTGAAAGAAAAAGAATGTGAATTTACCTCTTAAATCCACCTCCTTGAGAATATCTTTAAGGGAAGGGGTTTTATCTTTTTGGAAAGACCAATAGCTTCTTGAACGTGTTTATTTACTAAGAAAGGTTATTTGGGCACAAAATTGAGGATCTTCAAGGCTTAGAGGGGTGAGAAGAAGAGGGAGGGGTTATAGTGGAGGAGAGGAGTTAGTTTTGAATATTTGATTCATTATTTTATTAATTCCACCAAGATAACCAATAGTGTTATTTCATATGACCCCCAATAGTAATAAGTGAATTTTAGTTCAAACCAAGTGGCCTTTCATCACTCATGATGTCATAAATACTGTATTTAACTGATAATTTGTATATACAGTATTTTATCATATTCCACTATTCATCAAAAATTCTAGAATTTCAGAAAAATCTCAAAAAACCACCACTACAATTTTTCAACGTGTAAAATTAAAAAATAAACTCCATTTTTCTAAAAAAAATTCTAAATATTATTAATTAAATTTCTAAATAAAATAATAGTTAATTCAAAAAAATTAAAGGTGTAATTAGTTTTATATCAAATTGAAAAATTAATTAAGATATCATTATGTTATTACCTTATGAAAATAAAATAATATCATTATTTACTATTCATAAGGGTCATATTACTATTCATATTAATATTCATAAGGGTATGTTACTATTCACTAAAAATCAAGTTTGTTTGATCAGACTCCAAATGACTTACTGATCACAACTCTAGATGAACTTTTTTTGAAATTCAAATCATAGAAGAGGCAAATTTGTGTTAAATGGATAGATTATAAAATGTGTTGTTTTGTAGGGACATGGTGTTTCATGCATTCAATGTTTATTTTCAAAACCTTGGGGTGTTATATTCTCTCCAAATTACAAAAAGTTTGTCCTCAAAACTCACAAAATGTTCCCTAAAAAGATTTGGGTATGTCTTCAACATAAGCTCCTCAGGATCCCATGTTGCTTCCTCAATATTATGGTTCCTCCAAAGAACCTTTACCAGACGAGCCATTCGATTTCTCAACACTTTTTCTCTAGTATCAAGAATTTTTAATGGCTCTTCATAATAGGACAGATCGGGCTGAAGTTTTATTTCTTCATAGGTGAGTACATGTGTTGGGTCTGACATGTATTTTCTTAACATTGATACATGAGCACATTGTGAACTCTGGAGATACTTGGTTTCATTTCCAAACCGCAAGCAAAAACTCCAATTTGACCTAGAATTTAAAATTTTCTAGTGTATATAGGACTTAATTTTCCCTTTTTATTGAATCGTATAATACCCTTCCCTGGAGATACCTTTAAGAAAACATAATATCGTTCTTGAAATTCCAAATCCCTCCTTCGATTATCAACAAAACTCTTTTTCCAACTTTGAGTTGTTTAGATATGGGTTTGTATAATCTTCACCTTTTCTATTGTTTCTTCAACACATTCTAGGCCCATGATCTTTCTTTAACCAACATCATCCCAGAAAGTTGGTGCACAACATCTCTTTCTATATAACACTTCATATGGTTCCATCTGAATACTTTAATGGAATATATTATTATAGGAATATTCTAAGAGAGGTAAATACTGATTCCACATACCGTGAATGTCAAGTAAACATGACCTCAACATGTCTTCCAATGTTTGAATAGTCTGTTATGATCTTCCATCAGTTTTTGGGTGGTAGACAGTGCTCTAACGACGATCAGTATCTAGGGACTTCTGAATATTTTTCTATAATTGTGATGTAAAATTGGGATCACGATCATAAAAAATTGACAATGGTATACTATGAAGTTTTGCAACTTCATTAATATATAGTATTGCTAAAAGTTCAATGGGTAAATCTTCTCTTATAGGAAGAAAATGTGTGGATTTTGTAAGACAATAAACAATGACCCATGTCATATCATTATTTCTTAAAGTCTTTGGTATCCCCATGAAAAAGTCCATCGTAATACCATCCCATTTCCACATAGTAATAGGAAGGGGTTTCATGAATCCTCCAGGATGTTGTCTTCTAGCCTTCACCAGTTGACAAACCAAACATATCGACACATAATCAGTAATCTCCCTCTTCATTTTTTCATACCAAAAATAATCCTCTAGATCTCTATACATCTATATGCAACCAAGGTGTTTAGAGAAATTAGAGCTATGAGCATCATACCATAGTTCTGTCATTAGCTCAAGAATAGCAGGAAAAAAATCCTCTTTCCTAATTTCAAAATGCCACCTTCATATATGAATTCAATCAACTTCCAATCATTTATAGATTTAATTTTCTTTTGAAACTCCTCAACATGAACCTAAGAACTTTTTATCCTTTTTAGTAAATAAGGTTTGGAATCCATTTGGAAAAGTAGTGATGTGTTACCCTCCATGATAATTCCCATATCCATATTTATTAGATTCATGAACATAGTATCCATTTAAAATTTCATCTTGTTTATAATTTAGTGGTCCATTGTACTCAAAGTGTTTGCCACCTTATTTGTATTCCTCGGGTGGTAGTGTATTGTGAAATCATAATCCTTGATTAGCTCATTCCATCTCCTTTTTCTCATGTTGTGTTCTTTCTGTGAGAAGATATATTTCAAAATCTTATGATATGTATATATCCCACCTTTTTCACAATAGAGGTAATGTATCCAAATCATAAGAGTAAATATTACCGTTGCTAACTCAAGATCATGAGTTGGATAGCTTTCTTCATGAGCTGGATAGTTTTTATGCATCACTATATATCAAAAATCCATTATTCCCTGATAGTAGAGTCAATATTGGAGCATTAACTAATCTTCTATTCAATTATTTAAAACATTATTCACATTCATTTATCCATACGAACTTATCCCCTTTTTATGTGAGATTGGTCATTAGGTTGGCTAAATGGTCGATGTTCTGAAGGAAACACCAATAATAACCTGCTAAACAAATAAAACTATAAACCTTAGTTATGTTCATTAGAGTAGGAAATTCTTGAAAAACCTTTGTATTCATAGTATCAAAAGATATTCCATCCTTAGAGACAATGTGTCCAAGGAAGGAAACTAATTGAAGCCAAAATGCACACTTGCTGAACCTACCATATAATTTATTTCTTTTAAAAGTCTTCAGAATAGTATGCATGTGATTTTCATGATCTTCATATCTTTTAGATTATACCAAGATATCATCAATAAATACCACCAAAATGTTATCAAGATATTTCATGAAAACTATATTCATTAGATCCATGAAAACATAGGGTGAATTAGTCAGTTCAAAAGCTATTACTGTAAACTCGTAATGACCATACCTAGTTCGAAATGCTGTTTTTGGAATGTCTTCCTTCCTCACAAGCAACTGATGATATCTAGATCAAAGATCAATTTTCAAAAAATATTGGGCTCAATGAATTTGATCAAATAAATCATCAATATGTGGTAGAGGATACTTTTTATTTACTGTTATATCATTGATCTCTCTGTAGTCAATGCACAACCACATAGTCTCATATTTCTTCTTAAAAAAAATAATAGGGGCTCCCCATAGATAAACACTAGGGTGAATAAATCCTTTATCACTCAACTCCTATAATTATTTCTTCAGTTCCACTAATTCTATAATGGTCATTCTATAAGGGGTCTTTGATATGGGCCATGAGCCATGAATTAAGTCAATGGCAAACTCAATTTTTTGCTCTGAAGGATGTACAGGTAAATCCTCTAGAAATACGTCAACATATTCTTGAACAATAGGTACATCCTCTATTTGAACATTGTTTTCCTCACCCATGGTTATTTCATTACTTTCCTCCCTAATAACTGAATTTAGTAGAGCTATTGGGGTGGATCTCGATGAGAATCAAATGGCGATGTTTCTTCTATAAAGATAAGGGATTTCACATCATCTTTAAAAAGTGTATCCTTCTTCTTCTTTCAATAAATTTTCACATCATGGTTTGAAATCCAATCCATACCAAGGATTATATCAAATTCAATCATGGGTATGATGATTAAATTAGTAGATAACACATGTTTTTATACCATAATGGGGACTTCCTAACACAATGTTTTTGAAATGATATTTCCCTTAAGAGTTTTCAATGATAACTCCCTTACTAAATAAAGTTGGAAATATATTATTATCATGGAAAACTGGGAAGATATGAAAGAATGAGATGTTTCAGAATCAAATAAAGTATTGGCTAAGTTTGATGAACCAATTAATGTACCTACCACCACTTTATTAGGAACTTCAACCTCTGCAGTCATGACCACATAATCTTGGCCTTTCTACCTTGTCCTTATTTGGGAACATTTCCTTAATTCTTAGACATTCATGTTCATAATGACTCATATCCCTGAAATTGTAGCATTGAACATTGGTAGCTTCTTTCTTCCACTTAAAATCTCAAGATAGGTGTCCATTTTCTCCACACTTATAACAGACTCTCATTCCCTTCAAGAAAGTTTCTAGGTGTTTCTTCCCACAATTAAAACAGGATAGAAGTTTAACTATTCCCTTCTTCCCTATTTCCTTATTTTCTTTACTAGAGTTTTCGGCATCCCTCTTCTTATATTATTTTACATTAAATTCATAAGACTTGGAAAATTCTTTTTCCATCTTAATAGCACTTGATACTATATATTCATATGATGAGAAAATTTGGGAGACTAATTCCGTTATGAGGAATGGTTTTAAACTATCAAAGAATTGATCAATTTTTCTCTGTGGATGACTTTTGTAGTCTGCAACATGCCTTTCCAGCCTTGTAAAGTTGGATCCATACTTGGAAACATGTTCAACCTCCTTCTGCCTCCAATTCAAAAATTTCCTCTCTGTATCTGCTTGTTGTTTTCAGGGAAAATATTTTTCTAGGAATATTTCCTTAAAATCCCTTCATTCCATCTCTTATATTTCTTCCTCCCCCTTTAATATTTGGATTAATGACCACCACTGATCTGCATCTCTTGATAGGTGATACACTTCTGTGAAAACATTATCTCTTTTGTTACATCCCAAAGTGAGAAATATCTTCTATAGGAAACATATCTACTGCTCTGCTACAAACGGGTTTGTATTCCCATTGAATGATGGAGGTTATTGTCGCATAAAGCTATCTAACATAGCTCCTCCACATTAAGGATCTAGATGCTCTATACAGGTAAGGTTATTATTCATAACCTGAGAAAGTTTTTATAGTATAGTTACAAGTTTCTCAACACGGGTCATAACACCAGATCCAACATCATTATCCTACGTCGAAGGGAAATCCCTACATGGGACATGCACATTCATGAGGTTTCCATTCCTTCCATTAGGAACTATTTCTAAATAATGTAATACATTAGATTTGGATATTAATCATAATGTATAATCTTAAGGTAGGAAAAAAATACTTAACATAAATCGAAATTCTATACATAGATAATATCTTAATCATAAACATGGTATCATTGAGGAAAAATCATCATTTAAATCCTTCATAATGTCTTTTAAAGAAAATGTGAATTATCTAAAGCATATCTCATGAGAGTGTCAACACCAAGAGTACAAAAAGGCCCGTTGTTGTGTACGAGGATAACCCAGGTCAAACCCTAAACTCCTTGTTGGATTTTTCACTCCTAAGTACATTTGTGCCAGTGCCACCTCTACTTGTTTGTATCTAGACAAGGATGTATTTTCTAGAAAGATCCATATAATATATTTCTTACCAAGATTCCAGGATGTTCTGGTATGTTTTTCCTAAAATACTACCATAAGTCTTTGTTCCCTAATCTAAATTTTCTAATTTAGTTTCTATGTTTTCTACTATACTTCCATTGATACCAACTTTAAGGACCCGGACTGAATTTCCCAGAGCTGGTGCCTTATTTGATTACATTGGCATATAAAAAAGGAATATAAATCCTGATGGACAGATTAGTTTCATATTATTGGAAACAATATACATACATAATTTTAAAATTACAACTTGAAATTAAATACAATATAGAAACTCCTTAGATAACATCCATAACTCCTAGGTTATTTCATCATTTCATTCATAATAAAATTATTCATGTCCTGATAAAATGAAACATATGAAAGAGGTGAGATCAAATGCTTAGTAAGGGTAAGCAACACAATGGAAGATATATATACATTAGACAAGTCTAATAACTAAAAACATATGCCTTTAACAAAAACATGAACACATTATCGCAGGAATTAGTGTTGAGTAAGTAATGCCATAATAAAAAAAATCATGAGTATTCTACTTGTCGAATAACCACATGAACCATTAATACTATTTTCTTAATGAGGGAAATTCATTATACGGGACATAATCACCATATCGTCAAGGCCTCATGCAAAGAATATCAATAATAATTTAGTCATGTCCTTGTGCCAAGACTGTAGTTTGTTTCATGAGATATACCAATACAAATAGGGGTTGTAGCAGGCCCCACCCAAAACTTACTATGTCCAATTAATTTCTCCTATGAATGGGGATAGACATAAACAACATGTACATTCATATTGAAACTAATATATGAAATTTAAAAATCATTCCATAAATATTAAGCACATACACCAACAATTAAGAGTAAATTGGGGAATGGTTATAAGATCGAACATCCATAGTCAAAACATAGGAGATGATATCATAAGACATTAACCCCATTTAAACATATGAATCAACAAGAGTGTTTAAATGGGTAAAAATACTCTTTTAAACTCACTGAGTAATTCTTGTTATAAATACCCTTTTACTTGGAAAAGAAGAGTTTTTTTGAAAAAGTATTTGTATAAAACCAAAAATAAAGTATGATAGTATTTTCATAATAGAATGAGTGATTTTAGAAAGAAAATGGTTGCTAAAAATAGAATATATTTTTACCTTGATAGTAGGTAAGAATTTGATAAATTTCTTTGAATCGGGCGTGTATTTTGGAAAGAATTGTGTAAGTTCATTTTAAAGAGTGTAACTCCCCATATAATAATGAAGGATTCTGGTAAGTAAAACATATATAGTAAACTCACATATAATTTATGAGTATTACATAATAATTTCACTGAGGTAAGTAGACAATAAAAGTAACCCGAATGAAAATAGAGGTTCGGGTGGAAAACCTTTACCTTAAGTATGAATATGTTCCCCTCTTGAAAATAATGCCCTAGAATATGAAATTATAATTATTAATAATTTAATTAAGAACCTATTATACATGGATTTATTTTTTCATATTTTTATTAATTTCATTATATCCTTATTTATTAGTTATAATATTGAATTTTGTCATTCCAGAGTGTTTGTTTCCTTGATCTTCATAATCAGTTCAATTTTTTCTATGTAATGGAGTTCATGAAAAAATGAATGTAAATATCTATAATTAAAATTAAATATTATTTATTAACATCCAGAAGTTTTAATGGTCATTTATATCATTCGGTTACATGGAATGAGGATGAATCATTAGATGAAATATTAATGACAACCACTTTGGTTATTTTAGCAGTATTTGATTATTAAGAAATAGTTTGGTCTTATGATTTAATATTATGTACATATACTGGTTGATGAATATTATATAGGTTATAATAAATATATTATAGTATCTTTAAACCATAAAAATTGTTTCATAAATAGTAATGAAGGATAAATTGAAGAACTAAAACTCATCCTCCATGAAGGTTATAAATTGGAACTTCATGGAAATTGATTTCGTTTATAAAATAAAAGGTAGAGAGTAAGAATGTTGATTATGGTTCTTCTATTCACAAGATATAATTATAGTATATATATGATACTATATTTATCATGGTTATTTTTAAAGAGGCGGTGGGGAGAGGATTACAAAATAAGGGAATTTGAAATGAAATTGAAAGAAAAAGAATGTGTATTTACCTCTTGAATCCACCTCCTTGAGAATCTATTTAAGGAAATGGGTGTTGGTATTTTGGAAAGACCAAGAGATTCTTGTATGTGGGGAGTTATGAGGGAAGTTATTTGGGTAGAAATTTTAGGATCTTCAAGGGTTAGGGGAGTGAGGAGAAGATGGAGTGCGGGGGGGGGGGGGGGGGGGGGTTATACTGGAGGAGAGGAGTGAATTTTAAATATTTTATTCATTATTTTATTAATTTCCTCAAGACAACCAATATTTTTGTTTCATGTGACCCATAATAGTAATAAGTGCATGTGAGTTTGAGACAAGTAGCCATGCACCACTCATGATGTCATAAATAGTTTATTTAACTAATAATTTGTATATAAGGCATTTTACCGTATTTCACTATTCATCAAAAATTCTAGAATTATAGAAAAATCCCAAAAATTAACCCCTAAAATTTTTAGATGTGAAGAATTAAAAAATTTACTCCATTTTTTAAAAATGATTTTCTAAATATTATTAATTTTATTTTCAAATAACATTATAGTTAATTCGAAAAATAACATTTTTAAAGGTGTAATTAGTTTTATATCACATTGAAAATTTAATTAAGATCTCATTAACTTATTACCTTAAGAAAATAAAATAATTTCATTATTTAATATTCATAAGGTTCATATTACTATTCATATTATTTTTCATAAGGGCATGTTACTATTCACCAAAAATCAAGTTTGTTCTTTCAGGCCTCCAATGTCTTTCTGATCACAACTCTAGATGACCATATTTCAAAATTTAAAACATTGAAGAGGAAAAGTTGTGTTTAATGGCTAGATTATAAAATGTGTTATTTTTTTTGGGAAATAGTGTTTCATGCATTCAATATTTATTTTCAAAACCTTGGGGGGTTACAGAATATTTCTTTTGATGGGTATTGAGAAGATATTACTTAAGATTCGATACACACTGAAGTTGAGGGTAGCATTCCAAAAATATTTTGTAAAATATAAAAAATAGTTTTGGATATGATTCATAGGTTGTCATATATTCTATGATATCATGTGAAATGGAACAAAGTCTCTTAGGATTTAGTTAAAGTGGGATATTGGAGGAGAATATATGAACTAAATCCAATTTATATCTGATACAATAGGCCCAATCATATTTTTAAAATAAATTGATAACATAAATAATGAAATTTCATTGCTTTCCACCACCAGGTAAAATTGTATGGTATGATTGGATTCTATCATAAGGTGATTCTTATGAATGTAAGTGGGTATGAATGCTTATATAATTGAATATTTTAATGATGATAACAGGAATAGTTTTGGGTAGCAGAATAGTAATCATTACCATTTGGGGGAAGTGTTCTATGCATGATACCACTTATGAATAGTTGGATAAGATATAATTATAGGGAGTTAGATACAATCATTCATGAGATGAATGAGTTTTTTGGATCATTGACTATTGTGTTATAACAGAATATTTAATTCAAGAACTATTTAGGAGTATCCTTATACATTATATATCCACATGATTGTGGGTGTGTGTGGTTTCCCATTATACATGGAAAAAGATCCTTTATACCTGAAGCTCTTTATGACCCATCTCCTTTCCATCATAATGTGAGAGTACACTATGGAGGATGGATAATATTATTCAATCATAGAATTATTTATCCATAAAATTAGATACCTTTATCTGTGGGATTCCATAGTCATTCCACTACAGTGATCTTCATCAAATCCATTCAAGGATGATAAGATGAATGTCGTTGTGGATTATCGATGTATAGTGAATGCACTATTGTCTTTTGTTTATTTATTTCTAGTTTCATAAGTTTAATTTTATAATAATAGTGATCTTGGTTTTGGTATTATTTTCTTTATTCCATAACATCTATTAAGAGTTATTAGATCTCTATAAACTCCATTTAGTTGAGGAGAACAAAAAAGTGAAGGCATCACAGACGACATGTGGGGGGGAGACATAAAACCCCCTTATAGGATGGATTTTTTTTGTGGAGTATGAGGGCCTGTGTGAGATTCATTTTACACCAAAAGTTTTATTAGACTCATATAGACACCCAAACCTGTCTAAACCTTACTTGGTCCATTTTAGTAATGATAGGTACACAAAATTGTTATAATATGTAATGTTGGTAAATTAATATAATTGTTATTATAAAATAATGAAAAATTATATTAATACTCAATTAGAGGGTTCTAAGATAATCAGTACATTGTGATATTGTTATTATGAATTTTATCTAGATTTCAAAATGAGTAATATGAAATAAATATGAAAAAAAATTAATTATGTGTTAAAATATTATAAAATTATTATTATAGAATCAATAATAATTATATTGTTCCATATTTGAGCCTTTTAAGATCAAAATGACTTGGTGGAATTTCAAATTAAGTGTTAAAGTAAAATTTCATAATTTTGGGATTTTTGAAAATGGGGTTTTAATTGTTTATCTAAGTTAAATATTATGGATGATAATATAAAAAAATAAATATTATTGAAGTCAGGAAATTTTTATTAACACTCATTTTGATGCCAGGAAGATATAAAAATGAAACAAAATTATTAATTACTTCAAGAAGATAATAATATTGGAAATGAGTTATAATCAAAATATTATTTATGATTTGGGATAAAGAAAATTATTATAATTAAATTGATAATATTTTGACTTAATGGTCTATTATAAAATTTTTAATACATGTACTACTTTAAGGAATACTAATTTTGTAAAATTTTATTTCTAAATAAATAATATTTTTACTCATGGTTATATATATATTTATTGTTTTGGAAAAAATAAATAAAATAAAATATGATAACTTATTATAAAGAATAAAGAGTTCTTATGATAAAATATTTTCTATTGGGTGCCCAGTGTGGAGTTAAAGATTATTGTTGATTGATATAAATATTAATGATATTATGTTAAACAAATTTGGTATTAATTAAAATGGGAAGATATATATATATATATTGTTAAAATTAGGAATTAAGTGAAAAAAATAAATCATACTATGATAAGGATTCATGATGTGGTTGTAAATAGTTAATATAGAAATATAAACATGGATAAATCGAAAAATTAATTGAAAAATATTCCATCAATATTATCACACAAAATTTATGAATGAAATTACTTTTTATTAAGTAAAAATGAATGGAAATTATAAAGCAATTAATCATGTAAATGTAATTCATGCCTTGTTAATATGGATAGATGTGGGAAACAATGAAAATAATTTTCTAAAACACTCATGGAAATGTGTGAGAGGATGTGATATATGAAAGACAAACATAAACTTTAGACTTTGGGGAATACAGATATAATGAACTTGGTACAATGATTAGCATACTATTTGGTTAAGATGTGATTGTTTTTTGGAGGATGTGATTGTGAAATAGGGATGTCATGGGCCTGAGTACTAATGACATAGGTATGCATCATTATATTACATGAATGATGATAATGTTTATTATGATGGTGTATGTGTGGTGTGATCTTCTTTGGATAATGGATATGATATATTAATTATGATGATACAGTCTTCCTAGAAGAATATTTAAGACATTCAATGATTACCTATGTGTTAGTTCCTAACTTTTTATATATGATAAAGTTATAAGGATATGTGTTGTAAAACTATATATATATATATGTGATATGGATTTGGGAATCAATAATTTTGGTGTGGATGGTGCAGTTGTGTGTTTATAATTATTTTAACCCACTAACTTGAGTTGGAGGATGATGATGGCATCCAATTAACTCTTTATATATCACCCATTGACTAAGACTGACAATGAAATATATACATTTTCTCTATATTTTTTCCAATTTTTAGGAATACAAGTTGGTGATGTGTTCATATAATTTATTGGATTAGGTACTCCCATGATAAAATTATCAAAGGAAATGTGTGGATCCGCCATATGTTTGATAAAATAAAGTACACCCATAGTGGTTGGGGAATGGTTCCTCTATCTCAGGTATGGTATTCGATTACTCTATTGATCATTACATTATTGATAATTTATGGTTCCTTGGTATGATTAATTGAATAAGGTTATATACCAATTGTCACGAACCAACACGGGTCGACCCTGAATCGGTCATCCAAGCCGGTCCGCGACATGGCCCGAGAGGTGTTCCTGATCCTCCCGGGATGGAGACAAGCACCAAGGCATCAAAATAGATCAAGAGGGATTGATTTCACCCGATAAAATAAATAAAGAAGCTGAAAGAAAATAGAACAACACAAAGTATCTAAACAACATGAAAAAGAAAGAGCGACCAACAATAACCAACTAACCTGACCACGACCAAAATTCATCGTGACCTCGAGAGTCACTCTCCAAACCCCAACCATGTCTCTCCCATGAAGAACAAGCTCAAATCAAACCTGCAACAAAACTAAAAATAGGAAAACACTATAGGCGTGATTATTAAAACTCAGTAGGTAGGCCCGACTAATTCTATTCCCAATGTACATACCATTAAATAAAGAATTCATTAATTACAGGTTTGAACTAAATGATATAAAATATTATTTTCCACACACACTTTCATTTCTAAAACATGTAAGAGTCCATTGCCCTTTTTAGTTTAAAAAAAAGTTTAATGTTTGAAAGGAACAGGTGTATTGCATCTTAAAACAATTTTAGCGAACAATTTATAAATCCAAATTTTAGTTGTTAGTCAAAAGGAAAACCACACACAACACACACTAAGGTCAATGGAGAAAGTGGAACATAGGGGCCAGCAACAGAACTAGACCTCTCAATCATCTTCCATATACAAACAAACAATAAAGAAAACATGGGTCGAACCTAGGAGATCATGAACAATCCAGAACATACCATACATGTGACTCATCCTAAAAACATGCTCTAACTCGATGACATCATAATGCCCTAACAATTGGTATAGACCTACATGGCCTAACCGAGGGCCCCAATAACCATAGAATCAATAACTCATTATTCCCCTACTATGGGGCCACTAGCCAGTGCATTATCTGAACTAGTGTGGAAATCGTTATCAGAAGATTCACTCACTATGCCAGGTTCCCATGTCAACACAAGCAATAATAAGGGGTGCATCCCCAATGTAAATCAATCAGTCAGGATGCACAAGAATCACATATAGCTGACACAATCAACACACACAAAAGATCACCCTTGAGTGGGTTTTACAAAATAATTTATTTTCTTAAAGTGCCAAACGGGCCTTCACCAATTTTAAAGAAAAACCTCATTTCTCATAAAAACCCAAAACACTCGTTCACGCTTCAGAAGAAATCATTTATCATTTAAACCAAAACTAAATTTGAAATTCCATGAATTATGTTTAAAAGACAAAGGGGCATTTTTTCACTAATGGGTGTCCGCTCATCGAGAAAATATTTCAAGTGTTTGGTATAAAATAAATGGCTCTTTTTACACCAAATAATCATTTAAAAATTTAATTATATTATATTATTTCTCATTTATTAAAATTAATAATACATCAAGCAATTAATAAATTCTAAATTTAAAGGTGAGTGCAGTGGGTGACCTACCTCAGCTCACAGAATAATACAATGACGTGACAAGCCTAGCACAGGTGCACAAACACGTGCAAGCTGATGACCGCGGGATCGCGGAATTACCTCACCAATGCGCTGAAAAAAGTAGAATAATCAAAAACATAGACACAATGACTAAAAATAAATCAATAATTAAACATTGCAAAAATAATTAAAAAATCGCAACAAAACGTAAAATAATCCAAGAAAACTAAATCACAAAGCTCACTTGAACCCCAGTGCAGGTGAAACGGCATGAGCGAAGGAGGCAGGGGTCAACGTTGGGGTGCCCTCGATCAAAGGGATCATGCAAAAGATAAAGCAATCGGTGAGGATGATGGTGAAGAGCGCAGGCTGATTGGGAGGGTGTGCGATGGCTGAACCAGAGGCGCGTTGGCCGGAAGGGTGCACATTGCACTGGTGGGCCTGGCCAGATGGCGCACGGCTGGTCGGAAGGCACACAACCGGAGGGAATGCGACTAGAAAGAGGTCTGCCACGTGCACTGAACCCGAAAGGAGGTCCGACAGAAGGAGTCTGTGGCTGGTATAGCGAAGGGGGAAGTCGTCTGGGTGCTGCACCGCTGCTGGTTGGCCAATGCAAAGAAGGGGATGTATGTTACATACAAATAAAAAATAAAGAATCAAAATTACATGAAATGTAATCGAACCATGCGTCATTAAAACCAGTAAGGAAATAGACGACTCGATCTCGAAAGAGGATAAAAAATAATAGTTGTGCCTTCAAACCAGCAGCAGAAACCTGGCTTCATCAAACCCACAAAATCTACCTTGATATGCTGCAATTAAAGAAGTTAGACCAACAAAAACAACAGCCTTCAACCATAGAAATATCCCTTTGATCATTGGGATAACATGAAGGCGCAATAGTAGTTTAGCTTCTCCATCTACAATATCTATACCAAATGGATAGAAACACGGGTGTCAGCTGGGTGTGAGGTAACACTAGAGATTGGGTCACGCAAAGCAGGCGCGCTAGCTTGGGGAAGAAGGGAGTGGAATCGTTGTGCCGGAAGGGAGGGGGTATCTTAATAGGGAGGTTGAGGGGGTGGCACCGGTGAATAGGAGGGCTGTCGCATTCGGTGGGAGGAGGTAGAACTGGTGGAAGAGGAGTGTGCCGGCTAGAGGATCTCCAAAGGGTGTGCGGACAGGGAGCCTACAGTAGGGTGGTGACTCATGCTGGTGAGAGTGTTTAAGGGAAGCCGACGGTTGGATGTAGTAGCAAGGGGAACTGATGGAACCTGTGCAAGGTGGATGGAGGGCGCGTAGTGGCTGAAGGGTGTGGAGAGGTGGAGATCGGTGGCTTGTAGGGGTGTAGAGACAGGGAAGCGAACCAAGGGGCGGCCTGCAGAAGAGGGAGTCAGCAGAGGCGTCGTGTGGGAAAGCCAGATGGGAGGAGCTCTGGGTTTCTGCCGGCTGGAAGGATGAGGTCCTGCAGGGGGCGAGGCAGGATGGCACTGCAAGGCAGGAGGAGGTGGCTGGACGAGGTCTTACAGGGGGCAAGGGGAAGGAGAAGGGAGACCAGCCAAGGTAGATGACAGAACCGAGGGAGACGATGGGAAGAGGGAGAACAGGAAGTGTGGTGGTGCAAGAATAGGGTAACAGGCGGCGACACGCAGGGCTATAGAAAAGGGACCAAAAAAATGGGGAGGGGGCCACTAGGGTTAGAAAAAAGAAGGGAAAAGGAAAAAAAAGAAGTAAAATTAAATAAAAACTAAATAATAATAATACTAATAGATGACAATAATAATAATTCAAATAATAATAATAATAATTATTATTATTATCATTTCATCTTTAATAATAATTATAAAACTATTAACAATAAAAAAATTAAATAACACAATAAGCCACAACTTTACCCATCTTAATTTTCCAAAGGCAGACGGATCGTGCCGATGTCTAAGTGGAGCAATGTGGGGTTTCCAACATGCGCTCCACCCGTGCACCCAACAACATCAGCTGAAAAACGTGCAATTTTTCACATAACTCAAAATTTTTTCGTCCGGGACTCAACCCGAACCCCAAAAAAAATTTAAAAGTCAAATAAAATTATAAAATAAAATAAAAGATGGAGCAGGGTGTGACAATTCTCCCAACCATAATGCTTTCCACCCTCGGAAAGCCACAACAAGATCTATACCCAAAGGTAAAACTCTTTAAGTGTTACTAACCCCCACAAGTTTAAGCGCCTCCTGTTGATCGATCCAAAAGGACCCCGAAAACCCTTGAGTTATAACTCACCCTCAAAACACAAACACCTTAACCTCTACCAAACAGAACCCAAACCATCCATTTCAACCAAGGACGAACGAAATTAAACCACCTCCGACACTTATTCCAATACTCTTCGTCGAATGGAACCGTTGGGTGTACTTCAATCCCAATGTTTACTTAAGTGGAAGACCTTAGGACTAGGTGGTTCCACATGAGGCCACCCACCACCAAATGATACATGAAAAGAAACTCTGATACTGACATGGGGAGTCTAGAATGGACTCCCCACCATAAGGATCAGGCTAACTCTAAATTATTTTAGGTGTAACTTTGTGAGACCCATTGTGGGTCTCCCCACCATAAGAACTGATGAGATTAACCGAACTCGGAGACTTCCTGCATGGACCAAAGACCCCACCATAGGGGGAGAGGCGGGAAGGGTAGGGACCAACCGATAGAGTATCAAAACTACTATCATCGCAACACCAATAAATCCATACCCTTGGAAGAACACGAACCACGACGCACTAAAGACCATGATTAAACCAAGGACCTTTTATCTACCATTGGGGTTCTCCTGACTATGCGCCATCTTCACTCCGGGGCCTATGGATGGAGCACTGATGATTGAAGCATCTTCTGCCTCACAGTCAGGCTTCCGAAATTCCCAAACATAACCCACAAATCAGAATTTCACCAAACACACTTCCAATAAAATAAAAGTTTAAAAGAGTTTTAACCACAACCATTATTACAACTGAAGAAAAAGAAACACTGAAAAATTCTACAAAAGATGATTTCTACCTCCAAGAAAAACTACAAAGAGAAAACCTCAAACTGATCCCCAAACATCGCCTACTCATACTAACGGGCTGAGGTGACCTTCGACTATACAAGTCTAGCTTCAGCACGCTTCTTGGAAACACCGCGGAAGAATCACTAAAAGTGACCCCAACGTCCATAAGTGTGGCAGGGTCTCGGAGCACTCATACACGTCGACCTCTTGTGACCCTACCTACCACACTGGTGATAGATCACAATATTGTGCTATGGAGAAGAAGACTGAAGGTCTGGAGGCCTCTTGATTCCTCTACCAGTACCACCAGCATCAGGTCACTTCTCATTCTTCTTATCACTATCCTATGCATTGCTTCCCAAAGCTGGAGGATTCACCACCTCAATTCCCCCTACTGAATCAGCTTCAGCAAGAAAGTCTTACCCCATAACATCCCAGAAGGTGGTTAAGTTGAGCTCTGCCACTTTCGACTGCAGTACGGGTTGGAGTCCAGACTCAAATTATCAAGCCTTCCCGGGATCATTTGGAACAATCCACTGATCATATGAAACTAGGTCTATGAAACGTCGATAGAATTCTGGTACCGATTTAACGCCCTTATGAAGACAACAGAATTTCATCCCCTTCCTCAGCTTTCATCACCTCAGAGAATTTGTTAAGTCCATGAGGCTGAATAACCTGAGAGGGGGGGTGAATCAGGGTATGACTAATTTAAAATTAAAGCCCGTTATGATCTTGCTTCGCTGTTAAGAAAAACACTTTTCTCTCTCTTTCCTGTTGCACAATATAAACAGAAAGTAAAGCAAGCACAGGACACACCAATTTTACTTGGTTCACCACTAAGGGATACATCCAAGGAGCATACGCTGACAGGTTGCCGGTCGTACCAAATTACACTATACTTCACTAGCTGTGGATTACAATGTTTGGGCACAATCACTCTGTCCTAGGCTCACTACCTTTACAAGGTTTTAGGGTCATCTCATTGCTTTCCCAAGGGTCACTCCCTATTTCTCTCTCTCTAGCTCACTGCCGATGGAGAGGATCACCTTCTTCGTCTTCCTTCGCTCACTGCTCTGGAAAGGATCCACTCACAGTTTATAGACCTGTAGTTCTCTTCATTTACATGAAAGAATGCATCTTCCTATCTATGTAGATTCTCTGTTGAAGTACAACTTTCAGCCATATATGAATATCTCTTTGCACCGAAGGTATCAGGAAAACTTCCAGCTTCCACGCAGCCCGAAAATCACTGCTGGAACAAAACCTTACTTGGCGCGCAAGTCTAAATCGGCGCGCAAGTATCGGCGCGCAAGTCACAACGGGCGCGCAAGTCCACCTCAGACACTTGCGCGACACAATCTTCCTCAACTCCAAACTTGCGCGACACACTTCATTTTACGCCCAAACCAACATTGGCGTGCAACTGCCAACTGGCGCGCAACTTCTCACACCGGCGCACAACTTTAACCACTGGCGCGCAACTTCACCTGCGCGACCCACACACCACTTGCGCGACCACCACACCTGCGTGATGGGAGCTCTGATTTCTCAAAGTGTTGAACTCTGGTGAATAATAAAGAGGGGTGGTCCAGTATTTATAGGCAAATTGACCACCCTGCACGACGGCGTGCAAGTCACCTGCGTGACCCAGTCTCGGCGCGCAAGTCTTATGTCCTCCTAGACACTTGCGCGACCAACTCCCAAACTTGCATGAACCTGTTTCCTTTGCCGTATTTTGATCTTATGATCTTGAAAAACATATGGCGTGCAAGTTTCCTATACTCCAAGTCCTTGGCGCGCAAGTCCCTTTTCCAAAAACACTTTTCTTCATTTGATGATTTGTAGGCCCAAAAATTTGGCAAACACTGGAAAACGACGCCACCTTGTATCTATTCTTTTTGTACCGCCTCCAGATCATCAATTCCATTATCGAAATTCTTGAATCAAACATGGATCATTGACCACAGCTCTTGAACTCGACATTCCACCATGAAATCCTCTTTGTCAACAAATTTGTATGTCATGGTTTGTATTGTCAATAATCACAACGCAGATGTTCACTTTTTCAACAAACACAATCCCCTCAAAAATGCATCAATGATACCTTGAGGGATTTTTTCCCAACAGAAGTGTTTCTAGATGAACAATGACTTGAAAAACTCCCATGTTAGATCTTTCTGAGGTTTATTACGAGACACAGACTTCCACCATTTCCAGGTTGGACCTTCAAGTATAAAGGTATCCAACTTCACCTTTAACGACTTAGGTAAACCTATGAAACTGACTTCCTCTCAATCTTCTACAACAACTCCTCCACCTCAAGAGGATATTCTTGACCATAAAAGAGTGGAGGAATCAACTTTCGGAATTCCAAAACATAGTCTATAGGTTGATCAACTGGAGGATTTGCTAAGGATGCATCACCCGAAGCTCCACCTTGGGCATCCATCAAACCTTCGTGGGGGGTGAACACTAAGGAACAAGGAAACAAAGAATATACTCAAAACATGGTCATTTCCATTTCAAATTAAACTTTTCACAAACACCAAAATAAAAATTTAAAAAACAATTTTCATAATGAAGGAAAACTCAAATGATTCACTAGGGGGAAACTAGTGATGATGGGTGACTCAGACATATGGTTGGCGGCCATACGCCAATCACACCATCGTCACTGACAGCATTCTAGGGAAAAGTCCCTGGCTCCACATGGATTGCCAGACTATGCGAGCTCACGAAGGTCACTTTCTCGACTCCCATTTCATTTCCCCATATAAAATAAGTCAAAGGAACCAAAAAGACACCAAAAACCCAAAAATCTCATGGTAACCTGAGGTTCAGAATGAGTAAGGGTTCATGACGTCATTCTCACCCGTACGCCCCGAGTCTCGACAATTCTACTCCTTATACCATGACAACACCAAATAACAATGGGTGCCCTAAAAAACAAGGTCCGCTAAAAAGCCAAACTCCTATGATACCTTTTTTTCACGAACCAACACGGGTCGACCCTGAACCTATCACCCGAGCTGGTCCGCGACATGGCCCGAGAGGCATTCTCAATCCTCCCGGGCTGGCGACAAGCACCAGTGCATCAAAAGAGATCAAGAGTGAACGATTTCTCCGGATAAAATAAATAAAGCAGTAGAAAGAAAATAGAACAACACAAAGTATCTAAACAAAAAAAAGAAAGAGTGACCAACAACAACCAACTAACCTGACCATGACCAAAATTCCTCGTGACCTCGAGAGTCACTCTCCAAACCCCAACTAAGTCTCACCCATGGCGAACAAGCTCAAGTCAAACCTGCAACAAAACTAAAAACAGGAAAACACTATAGGCATGAGTATTAAAACTCAGTAGGTAGGCCCGACTAATTCTATTCCCAATTCACATACCATTAAATAAAGAATTCATTAATTCTAGGTTTGATCTAAATGATATAAAATATTAGTTTCCACACACACTTTAATTTCTAAAACAAGTAATAGTATATTTCCCTTTTTAGTTCAAAAAAAAGTTTAATGTTTTAAAGGAGTATGTGTATTTCATCTTAAAACATTTTTATCGAACAATTTAGAAATCCAAATTTTAGTTGTTAGTAAAAAGGAAAACCACACACAACACACAACACACACTAAAGGCAATGGAGAAAGTGTCAAACAGGGGCTAGCAACCGAACTAGACCTTTCAATCATCCACCACATACAAAAAAACACTAAAGAAAGCATGGGTCGAACCTAAGAGATCATGAACAATCCAGAACGTACCATACATGTGACTCATCCTGAAAGCATGCTCTAACTCGATGACGTCATAACGCCCTAACGCTTGGTATAGCCCTACATGGCCAAACCGAGGGGCCCAATCCCCATAGCAGTAATAACTCAGTATTCCCCTACTATGGGGACACTAACCAGTACGTAATCTGAACTAGTGCAACCATCATTCTCAGAAGATTCACTCACTATGCAAGCTTCCCATGTCAACACAAGCAATAAAAAGGGGTGTGTCCACAATGTAAATCAATTATTCATGATGAATAAGCCTCACATACAGCTCGCGCAATCAACGCACACCAAAGATCACCCTTGACTCTGTTTTCCAAAATAATTTATTTTCTTAAAGTGCCAAATGGGCCTTCACCAATTTTAAAGAAAAAGCTCATTTCTTAGAAAAACCCAAAACAGTTGTTCATGCTTCAGAAGAAATCATTTATCATTTAAACCAAAACTACATTTGAAATTATGTGAATTATGTTTAAATGAAAACGGGGAATTATTTCACTACTGGGAGTCCGTTCATCGAGAAAATTTTTCAAGTGTTTGGTATAAAATAAATCACTCTTTTTACACCAAATAATCATTTAAAAATTTAATTATCTTATATTATTTCTCATTTATTAAAATTAATTTTTCATAAAGAAATTAATAAATTCTAAATTTAAAGGTGAGTGCGGTGGGGGACCTAGCTCATCTCACAGACAAATACGACGACGCGACATGCCTGGCACAGGCGCACAAACACGCACAAGATGATGACCGCAGGACCACAGAATTACCTCACCAATGCTCTGTAACAATACTAGAATAATAAAAAACCTAGACACAGTGACTAAAAATAACTCAACGATTAAACATCACAAAAATAATTAAAACATCGTAACACAACATAAAATAATCTGAGAAAACTAAAGCACAAATCTCAATTGAACCCAGTGCAGGTGAAACAGTGTGAGCGAAGGAGGCAGGGGTCAGCGTTTGAGTGCGCTCGATCAAAGGGATCACACAAAAGATAAAACGACCGGTGAGGATGCTGGTGAAGAGCGTGAGCTGATTGGGAGGGTGCGCGATGGCCGGACCAGAGGTGCGTTGGCCGGAAGGGCGCACATTGCACTGGCGGGTCCGGCCGGATGAAGCGTGGCTGGTTGTAAGGAACACAACCAGAGGGCACATGACTTGAAAGAGGTCTGTCGCATGCACGAAACCCAAAAGGAGGTCCGATAGAATGAGTCTGCAGCTGGTATAGCGAAGGGGGAAGTCGTCGGGGTGCTACACTGTTGCTGGTTGGCCAAAGCAAAGAAGGGGATATATGTTACATACAAAGAAAAAATAAATAATCAAAATTACCTGAAATGTAATTGAACCACGTGTCATGAAAACCAGTAAGGAAATAGATGAATCAATCTCGAATGAGGATAAAAAATAGTAGTTGTTCCTTCAAACCAGCAACAACAACCTGGCTTCATCAAACCCACAAAATCTTCCTCGATATGCAGCAGTTGAAGAACTTAGACCAAGAACAACAATAGCCTTCAACCATAGAAATAACCCTTCGATAATTGGGATAATATGATGGCACAATAGTAGTTTACCTTCTCCGTCTACAATATCTATACCAAATGGATAGAAACATAGTTGTTAGCTGGGTGTGGGGTAGCGCCGAAGATTGGGTTGCACAAAGGAGGCACGCTAGCTTGGGGAAAAAGGGAGCATCGTCGCGGCGCCGGAAGGGATGAGGGTATATGAACATGGAGGCTGAGGGGGGGTGGAGCTGGTGAAAAGGAGGGTCATCACGTTTGGAGGGAGGAGCTTGAACCAGTGGAAGAGGAGTGTGCCGGCTAGAGGATCTCCAAAGGGTGTGCGGATAGGGAGCCGACAGGAGGGTGGAGACTCGTGCTGGTGAGAGTGTTTAAGGGAAAACAGTGGCTGGATAAAGTAGCAAGGGGAACTAGAGGAACCTGTGCAAGGTGGATGGAAGGCTTGCGGCGGCTGATGGGTGTGGGGAGGTGGAGGCCGGTGGTCTATAGTGGTGCAGAGATAGGGCAGCGAACCAGGGGGCGGCCTGCAGAGGAGGGAGTCGGCAGAGGCGTCGCGCGGGAAAGCCGGATGGGAGGAGCTCTGGGTTGCTGTCGGCTGGAAGGATGAAGTCCTGCCGGGGGTGAGGCGGGTTGGCACTGCAAGGCAGGAGGAGGCGGCTGGACGAGGTCCTGCAGGGAGTGAGGGGTAGGAGAAGAGAGGCCAGCCGAGGTAGACAGCCGAACTGAGGGAGATGATGGGAAGAGGGAGAACATGGAGTGTGGCGGTGCAAGAATGGGGTAACAGGGGGCGACGTGCATGGATACGGAAAAGGGACCAAAAAAATAGGGAGGGGGACACTAGGGTTATAAAAATGAAGGAGAAAGAAAACAAAAAGAAATAAAATAAAATAAAAACTAAATAATAATAATAATAATAAATGACAACAACAACAATAATAATAATAATAATAATAATAATAATAATCATTTCATATTTAATAATAATTATAAAGTTATTAATAATAAAAAATTTAAATAACACAATAAACCACAACTTTACCCATCTTAATTTCCCAAAGGTAGACGGATCGTGCCGATGCCTAAGCAGAGCCTTACGGGGTTTCCAACATGCGCTCCGCCCGTGCACCCAACACTGTCAGCCGAAAAACGTGCACTTTTTAACATAAACCAAAATTTTTTCATCCGGGACTCAACCCAAACCGTAACAAAATTTTAAAAGTCAAATAAAATTATAAAATAAAATAAAATATGGAGTGGGGTGTGACACCAAGAGATAGGGATCACATCCTCCATTTATGGGGTCAAAACTACCACAATTGATAGAAATTTCAATGGTGATATATGATTCCTCAACTAAAGTTAAAATCCCAATACGTGTATTCCAAGATGAAATATATTGACTTCTTTATCAGGGATTATTTTTGAAGCATGAATATGGTGAACCAAATATATATTTACATCTGTATGAATCTAGTCTAGTTGGTTTGGTTGGTTGGTGAATTGTCCCAATCACATACATAATTATGGTCTTGAGAATGAACTTAGTTATAGTTTTAAAAATGGGTTGACTTAATGCCTTGGGTGAATATATAGAGTTTCATTACACATCACCATATGTAAACTTCTTAGATTCTAACCCTTTTGTTCATGTAGAATAGTAGGTGTAGCTGCATATATTATTAGATATGGATGATATCCTAAATACATGGTGGTGTATATCTTGGAGAATTTATTGAGGAGATCACATCATGACTCATCCATTTCAATTTTCATTATAACTCAGGTGTTAGGAATGAGATGTTATATTTATGTATAGTATTTTATACCTTATATGATTCATTTTTTGGTGTTATGATATATGAACATGTTATATTAAACATAAATTATAGATGTTATATATTACAATATGGATGGAAATTCATGTTTGTAGATTAAAATATTCATATAAAGTTAATTCCTCCCATTTTACTATGTGGATACCTCAGTGCCACTATTCCTTATTTTATTAGAGGCATGCATGGGGAGTTCACTTACACATGACATTTTTCCACTCATGTTAACCCTTTATTGTATTGGTATGTGACAAATATAACACCCTATAAAGTTAAACAGTGGCAAGGATAAATGTTACTACCCTTGTTAATGAGATGAACCTTTATTTTTGGGAGCCTATCAGATTAGAAATCCCTAGTTAAAGATATTTTTCTTGGAGTAGTGATTATAATGGGTAACCTCCTAAGATGTTTCTCAGGGCATGGCAAGTGATGAAAAAAGCTCTAGAAAGAAAATTTGTTGGATTATGGGGATATCCATTAGTCTAATAACCTATTTGGGCAGGGGTTTAGGCCCCAAGTATGGGATAAAACGTCTCTACTATACAGTTGGGGTTCATGGGGGGCTAGTTATAACATTGGTATCAGTGGAGGAACCCATCTGGATGTACGGTGGAACTACCTAGGTTGATATTGTATTATAAAACAAGTACATTATTCTATAATGTGGGGATGAATATAACACCACATAATGCTAAAGGGTTGTAGGATAAATGTTACTACCTATGTCAACATGGTGCATTATTCTTTTTTAGGTGCATGTTTAATTAAAAATCAACAATTAAAGAGGATTTTCCTAGACTAGTGATCTAGATTAGTGACCTCCGAATAAGTATCTCAAGTTGTATGTGATTTAGTACAAAGTACACTAGAAATAACAAGAGTAGACCTATATGGATAAAAATTAGGTGAATTACCCATTAAATCATGTGAGTGGACCTTAGGGAGGGGATAACAAATGTCTACCAGGAAATATGGTTTCCTACAAGGCCCAATTGTTAAAAAGGTATTTTATTCAAATATACATCATTATTGTGTATTGAAACCAATATTATTGTATTTTTTTCCATGTGATGTTCATAATCATCCTTTCATATATATATATGATCATGGGAATATTTGGGATATGGAATGAGTTTTCTCTATCATAAAAATTTATATGAGATCTTTGTCCAAATATTCAATCGATGCTCAATATATTGTGGAATTCCATTGAATAAAGGAAATCTATAATTTCAGGAATTATCTTCCCCTAAACTTGATTTGAAGAAGAGTTAAACACTTTGTGTAATTATTACTACAAAAATTGATTTCACTATTAATTTAACAACTAATCATCATGGTGGTAAATATTTAATATTAGAAAACTTTTATTATATGAAGGAATTTATTTAAAATAAATGAAATAATACATTCATATTTCTTGGGTAGATAATAATTTCACCCATAAACACTTTTTATCATCATTCTAGTTTAAATCATTTACTAAAACAAAAAATTATTAATTTAAGTAAAAAAAATATCTAATAAAATCACAATAAACCATTATATACAAAATCAATACTTAAATGTATTTCCCCATGAAAACTATGTTTTGACCTATGAAAATTCTGGTTCTACATAGGCCTCTTTATGTTTTATCTTACAATTCTTCTTAACCTAACCCCTATAATTTGGTAAACCGTGCTATGAAACCAACTGAGATTACCCTTATATAACATTCATACATTGTATATCATTTTCTAAAATTATATAATTTAAAACATAAATACAATTCATTTCTATAATCTAAAGGTATATTTTCTATGGAGATTAGCTTTATAATGATCTTAATACATCATATAATATAAATTCTTTAAAAAATACTCTTTATACATAATTAAATTATATATATATCATAAATAATATTCATTCTCTTTACCTCGTAAAATAAGAAACATAAAAAAGGTGTGAAATCAGATTGTCAAAAAGGGTTAAAACATATGAAATATTAATTGATGAAATATATGTGATCAAAATAAACCTTATAAAGGACCCAATATAAATAAAACATATTTGAAAACATAAACATGGTACCAGATAAAAGCATATGGAAATCATAAAAATTTTAATTTGATTCATGGAAGCAAAAACATGAATCATTCCATAAATAAGAGATAGGAAATAAAAACAACCCACATACGTAATCATAGGATATTGTAAACTTAAGTCATGGAAAACCACTAAGACCATCATATAATAATAGAGTAGACCATATTCACATGTTCTATAACATAGTATAATAGGTACATCCCCGATATCTTATATAATAATTCATTTGTAAGGTATAATTTTTTTAATGAATTGTTATGATGCATAATTATGATGCACCCCTCATATTAATATATCCTTACATTTTCCTCCAATAATAACTTGAAAATAATCATAAAAATATAATTATAAATAGTAGAATAAAATCAAAAGGATAAAATGGATTACAAAAAAATCAATATGGTATAGAAACAAATCATACGGAGAATGAAAGTGGATGATACCATGAAATATTCATCTCCAGTACAAATTCCAATTTTTGAAAAGAGTATAATAAAAAAGGATAGTGAAATTGATGAAATATCTTCCAATGTAACATCATAAATTATATCATAAAATCATGTAAAAATATATTTTTGAATTTAAAATTTTTTATAAACATTTAAATTATGAGTATATGATATTAAAAGTAAGGAAAGAATAAAAAATTATTGTACCAATATGAAATAAGGAAATTTTCGAAGGAATTTATATAACAAAAATTGATGAAAATGATGGGAGAAATTGAATGGGTGAGAAATAAGATGGAATAGAGAGAGAGATTTATTCCATTTAAATATTATTAATAAAGTCATAATAATTACAAGGATAGTATAATAAATCCTATAAATATAGTGAAGAATATATAACATTTCAATGAAATAATATTAATAATAAGGACAAAGATGAGAAATATTCCAACTTAAGGAAGAGATAAACAAATTTCTCCTTTTATTTAATTCGAACTTCCTTGAACCCACTCTAAATCTTTTTATAAATAACACATAATTACTAATAATACATCTTAGTAAAAAAATAGCTTTTTTATTTATGAATTATATTCATTTAGTATATATATATATATTTGTTGGATGCAGTTTATTTTGATCATTCAATGTCAGTAGTCTCAATTATTTCTCACTTTTTGGTAATATTGAATTAATTAGCATTCCCTATTCACATGTACATTATATTTGTAATAGTAAAGGAGTTATAAAAAATGATTAAAATTATATGTGATTCAAAAGTCTATTTTAAATAAGTTATGTGTATGGTTTTCATGGTTGGAATTTAAAAAAAATGATTATTTCAGTGACATTAGAAATAATAATGTGTTATTTTAATAATGAGTGAAATTATAATATTATCATTCTATAAAAGTAATAATAATAAATTTATTTTTTATATAATAATAATTTTTAACTAATTTTTATTTTACTCCTAATTATTGTAATTAGGAAAATTGAGTAGCATTATTCAGGTAGATAGTTGATTCGACCCAAAAAAAACCTGCAAAAAGAAAAGATAATTAGAAACCCATAATCAATTAATTATTATAATAATATTAGATAATTATAATTATGTTAATTAAATTATATTTAAGGTTTTAATTAGATTCTGTAATAGGCTGATGAGGAAGATAATTAAAAAAATATAAGAACACATTATCTATATTAATGAAATACAATATTATCATATTGACTTCCTTCATAATGAAGAATTTAGGGATTCTTTTTGTCACCAAAATCTCCCAAACATAAGAGAGTGACTTATTAGAGAAAATTTGGGAATATATTTGATAGGAAACCAAACAATCAGTTTGGTTTAGAATTGTTATAAGAGGGGTCCTTTATAGATACGTATGAGTGTTATATTTGTAAATACGGATTCCATATTGGTTATGGAATGAAATTTTATGTTGGAAGGTGGAAAAATGGGAAAAAAGAGACAAGATTAATTAAATTATTGTGGTTTTTAATATTTTTTATAACTTTTTATACCCTTTTAATCATATATAGTATTTAATATCATTTATAATTTAAAGACATATTTCACTATTCACCATAGTAAATTATTTTTTTACTAAAAATTGAAATTGACCCTATAGTTTAATATAGACATAATGCTTCAAAATTTGAAATACATTTTTTATAATTAAAACTATGAATATAAAATATAAAATATAAAATAAAAATATATAATAATTTTTAAAATTATTTTTTCTTGAATAAAAACAATTTATTATGAAATTAATGAATCTATATTACTTATTAATACTATATATGTATTTAATAGATGTTAATTATTTTTTATACTTGTTAGAAATATTATTTTAACTAAATTATTCTTTTCTAAAAAAATATTATATCCCTATTATAATAATTCTTGTATAACCATTGGATATATAGATTCTCGGTGGCTATATATATATATATATATCCAATGGATATATAATGATCATATTACCATTTTAAAATCTTAAATATATCTTTATATACTTCTATAAAAATCATTTATCCTATCATTTATCATTGATTTATGTCATATTTTTTTTATAATTTTCACTCTTTCAATAGTTACACTAGGTTGTACGATTTTCATGGAAGAGTTTAAATAAGAATACTTCGTGTTTAGTGTTTTTTTATTTATATGTGGTTATAATAATTTCATTTTTTTCCTTATTATTTTTTATATGGATATATTATAATATTAATGTTCATTTAATTTCATGTTGTAACATTAATCACTAGAAAAATAATGAATTATTCTTTTCAGTTCAGTATTTTATGTGGAAAAATATATTGAAAAGATTAAAATTATTAAAGGAATAATCATATTAATTTATGGGGAGTTAATAATATCAGTTAAATTTAACTTTGATTAAAATTAGTTTTTCTTACCATCAATTAAACCCTTTAAACCAAATCATGTTTTTAGAAATAAAATGAAAAAAATAAACTTGAAGAATAACTTAAGGGCATATTCTCATATCTTTCAATTATACCAATCAATCCAATCCATTTTACCTAATAATTGTTCTAGATAAAAACATTTTACCTAAACTTTTAAATGATAAACATGTTAATATAGGTTAAATTAATGATTACTCTTCTAGATTTAATAAGAAAATTATTATATATGTAAAATTCCAAAAGTAATTTTACATCCACATAAGGAAACAAGGGATAATTGAAAATAATTTATGTCAATTATAATTCTAATAAATATTAAATACACTAGAAAATTCTTGGTTCCATTAAAAAGAAGAATATTGAACTTTTTGACGTACTAATTTACCTAGGAGCCTTTATAAATGACATTAAACAAGTCCATATTCTCTTATGTAAGTATAGGTCCCTTATAAATAATGGGTGATGTCATTTAATCGACTAACTAGAACTCTGCTTATCCTAAAGTAATATTTTAGGATGTTTGATTTCATTCTAATTATTTTATCATCCCTACTAATTTCTATATATTTGATATAGAAGGTTAAACATATTCTAGTCACTCTCAAATAGTCCAATGAAGACCTTTCCTTATTATGGCTAGAACCAAAATCAATGATTATTCTAGGGTTTAATACATGGAAGTTTGTGATCAAATGGTCAGTTTAAATAATTTAAAATACTTATTACATAATTCATAAAATCACCCTTTTTTTCAATACATGTCACTAAAAATATCTTTAGATTGAGGTAACATAAACCTCCATACTTGTATTGTTCCAATGATATTGGATCTTTAAATATATGATTCCTAATTATTAAAGTGACAAATAATAACACTAAAATTTAAAATCCAATAACAACCCCCATTAATAGAGATGATTTAGAACACTCTATCAATTAAAATGCAAACATTTATCATTACTACTCCACATTGGATGGTAATGAAAATATTAACTACAAATTATAGAAATCAAATTATTTGATCTCAATAAATTTAACCAAAAAAATAAATGAATAAAATAAATTAAAACAATTTTCATTTATAATTGAGGAATGAATTAATATTACATAATCATTTATACACTATCATTATCTCTACAATGGTTCATGACAATGAGGAATCTAAACTCATTCATGTGTTAAAGGAGAACAAAAAACACTTGGGTAGATCCTAGATGTCATACTAAATATTAATAATACCCTCGGAATACATCATATAAATAGAGAGAAATCATCCAAATCTATTTGGTAGCTTAGAATAATAAAAAATACTATTATAAAACAAGTTTAAAAGTACTAAATTACCGATATTTGTAAATATAGTTTTAACTTACATATTTCTAAAAGTGAGAGGTTTGGTCTAATTAAAGTGGTTCTTAAAAAATAGATTAACTATCATGACCTGTCCCCTAGGGCCCGTGTCGTGACTACCCCAAGCCCACCTTTCATAGGCCAGGGGATGACGACTAGCACCAAATGAGTAATTCTCTAAAACTGGGAAGGAATTGCCTTTATAACCTGTAAACACACACACAAAATATACAATCAAGAGGAAACTGAATAACAAAGGAGTGCTGAAAAGTAAAGGGGTTGAAAATACAAGCCCAACTGTAAAGTAAAAGGAACTAGAAAAACAGGTACAATTAAAGAAAGAGAAAACAACTGTTATATCATCCTCTAGGATTCCTACCTGAAGGGTAGGTACAGAT
Organism: Viscum album; assembly: GCA_963277665.1. NCBI lineage: Eukaryota > Viridiplantae > Streptophyta > Magnoliopsida > Santalales > Viscaceae > Viscum > Viscum album. The sequence goes on along the minus strand of OY728148.1, from coordinate 876,171,728 downwards.
AGCCTCCTCAACACTCCACGTCTGTCAGACTCCTCTTGGTACTGACTCGTCGTGAGGTCCACCTCTGGGTACCATCCAGTCCTAATACTCTCAGCCTTGGTCAGCGCTGCCTGTCATCTACAACCAACACAGTGAGGTGCGGGCATAACCCATGTAGGGGTGAGTATAACAATACCTAGTAGGGACCCCGAGACCCTCAAGGTCTCTCAAAATCCAACAAGTATAACCACAAGTTATGTAATCAACAGATAACCCCACTTAGGTATATGCGCATATATATACCTAAGTTATCAAGTAATCCAACGCAATCATAATAAAAACGCAAAAGTTACCGACTCAACTCACAAAGGTATACAACTCTTGTTGAGAGATAGAGATGATTAGAAGTATCCACTAAATCATATATTCTGTCGAACCCACGTATGATCCCGTTATAGAAATCAGAACTGTCGAACCCACAAAGGATCCAAGAATAGTATTTAGAACTGTCGAACCCACATAGGTTCCAGGAACAATCATCAGAGCTATCGAACCCACACAGGATCTAGGAACAGTAGTTAGAGCTGTCAAACCCACTCAGGATCCAGGAACAGTAGTTAGAGAGTAGCCTGCTACAGGGTTTCCGCACAAGCACGCTTGATTCTAGGAGGGTCCGCACCTCAAGGATAGTGTCGATACATAAAATTCCAAAAAGTCCCATAAAGATATATCCCAAAGGTCCGCCATGTCATAGGGGTTTCAACGCAACAGACGACACGTCAATCAGATGCCCAGTCTGTGAGTTATTAGCCTTTTAGTCCCGGGGGCCCATTTAGATTCGTGCATGATCTAACTTGATCGTAACTCAACTATACCCCGAAATCCAGTGGGTTATACTCAAAGAGACTATCACGATTCAAGATTACCAGCGCCACTGACAGTTTGTCAAATGGACGCCTCATGCCAAAGATATGTCCAAAAGAAAGTAAAGGGTCACAGTGGGCCGGGGTCCGGTCTGACTCGGTCGGACTGAACCAACCCGACTCAGTCTGTGCCGAACTGTTGGGTTTGCCCTGGCCCACTGGGCCTAGCCGAGCAGGCGATGAAGACGGTCCAGTTTGACCCGGTCTTGGGGTCGGTTCAGCCCGGAGTGCCGCGAGGGCGCGGACCGGCACTGCTCCGCCCGGAGGGCACGGCTAGGGCCGGTTCGGCCAGAGCACCACGAGGGGGGTCACGGGCCAGCTTGGGAGGCCAGTGCGTCCAGGGAGCCAGTTCTATCAAAAGTCTAGCTCGGCTTGGCGGTTTTTCCAGGGCTTCGGTTTGGCCGAGAATCGGGTGGTGGCTCGGGGGGCCGGGCAGCCGAGAGCCAGGAGACGACTCGGGAGGCTGGGCAGACTGGTGGGCAGTTGGGATGTGGCCGGGTAGGCCAGCAGGCAGGCTGGCGGGGTGCGGCTAGGCTGGGTGGCGGCCGGTCAAGCCGGCGTGGTACGACCAGGTTACCAGGTAGGCCGATGGGCGGCTGGGTAGGCCGACGGGCAAGCCGGGGGGTGGCCAGGCAGGGTGGCAGGGCATGGAGAGGTCGGCAGGTAGCTCGGCCGATGGGCTGCATGGCCGAAACATCTCCTAAGCCGGTGTACGGCGAGGTTCAGCCCGAGGTGCCAGAGCTGATTCGGCCAGAGTGCTGCGAGGCCGGTGCGGTTCACGGAGGCCGTGGGTAGCGCGACCATTGCCTTCGTCGTCCCGTCGCCTCATCACCATGCCAAATATCATCACAAACAAGATCGGCGGAGGGGTCAGGCCATGTTGGTTTAGCCCGCACCCTCTGCGTTTAGTGTGGTAACATTTAGCTCATCAATTAAAAAGAAAGATGAACTTCAAATTTTAATTCCTCTGCAACAATTCCTTTCCAAACAAAGAATAAAAGAAGGAAAGAAATATTACACAAATAAACCCCCTAAATTTTTTTCGTTGTTAAGCGATGAAGTTGTGGGAAGAAGACGGAGGAGATCGTCGTTCATCGTGTCTGCTGCACACTTCCAATAACGAGCTCGTACGTCGGCTCATTGACAACGTTGTGGAAGGAAGGCTGGTCGAATACATCCCACGTTGGTAGGATCTGAGGATAAAGGTCGAAGGAGAACATTTCCGGCTTTCTTAATTCTTTTTTTCTTCATTGGTGAGCGCTTTTATATCCTCTCGCAATAATTTTCCTCTTAAAACACCCCCGTGAGAAGTTGTGCCAAATAATAGATTATAATATCTATTATTTCATTGGTAATAATTTATAAAGAAAACTAAATACTTTTTTGGAACATTAAAAATTAAAGAGGAGGATTTGGCACCACTAATTTGGTGTGTTGGCAACATTAATGTAGAGGAAGATCAAGAGGCACCTCCACATTAAAGAGGGGGGTTGAGAGGTTTTTCTCTACTCCCATTTAATAGGGTTCTGGTGGTCCCCGCCCTTATTATTTAAAATGGGAGGTTATGTGGTCTCGGGTGGTCCCCACCACATTAACTTCACATGGGAGGTTGAGGCGTGGTAGTCCCCTCCACAATAACCTCTAATGAGTGTTTATGGTCTGGTGGTCCCCACATCCAACCTCTACACAGAGGTTATAGTTCCAGTGGGTCCTACCTCCCAAAATCTACATGGTTGTTGGTAAAATAAAAATAGTGTCACACTCATTTATTTTTATTTTAATCTTTCACATAAAACTCAAAAACTAACTTTTATTATCAACCAACTGCCTTCGAGGTGAAAGTATACTTACGAAAATAATGGTGCTACGAGTTCAACGGTGCCCTCAGTTTTCAATTTCTAGAACCGTTTCAAAATTTATAAAAACCTGCTCGTACGTTTACTGAAATTACCCAGAAAAAACTTCATAAATTGATTTAGGGCACACTAGGCCTCGAAATCATGCGCCGTCAATTTTCACAGACTCATAAAATTCCCATGTATTTAAAAAAAATTCCACATAAATTTCAGGTCATTACATTCTCCCCACCTCCGGGCTTTACGTCCCCGTAAGCTATAACTCGAACTAAGGAAACAAGTGGGGGTACTGAGCATGCATTTGAGCCTCCTGCTCCCATGTGCTCTCTTGGATGTTTCCGTGGTGCCAGCGAACTCGCACCATAAGTATCGACCATCCATGTAGGACCCACTCATGTCAATCCCCAATCTCTTATAGAACCTCCATAAAATTATCCCCATCCTCAACATCCAACTCTCCATGGTCGATGATGTGAGATGGGTCATGCATGTATCTCCTCATCTAGGATACATGGAAGATTTCTTGCACCCGGTGCAACTGAGGTGGAAGATCTAAGCAGTATTCCACCTCACCAACTCTTCTGAGGACCTGAAAAGGTCCAATAAATCTTGGAGATAAATTTCCTCCTTGGCCAAATCTCCATAGACCTCATCAAGGTGAGACCCATAGAAAGACGTGGTCTCCATCCTTGAACTCCAGAGGTCTCTATCTCTTATCATCATATGACTTTTTCTTGCTCTGTCCAGTCTTCATCCACTCCTGGAAGATCTGCACCTTCTCTGTGGTAGCTCATACCATCTCTGGTCCCACTCGGGTTGACTCCCCAGGGTCAGTCCAACACAGAGGTGATATGCAAGGTCGCCTGTGAAATGCCTCAAAAGGTGTCATTCCAATGGTGGAGTGATAGCTGTTGTTTTATGAAAACTCCACCAAATGTAAGTGATCCTCCCAGATGCGACCGAAGTCTAGGAAACAAGCACAAAGCATGTCCTTGAGGGTTTTAATGGTCCTCTCAATCTGGTCATCCTTCTGAGGATGGAAGGCGGTGCTTAGACGAAGCTGCGTACCAAAAGCCTCATACAACCCCTTCCATAGCTGGGAAGTAAAACGTGTGCCACGATCAGAGAAAATCTTCATAGGTACTCCATGTAGCCACACAATCTCTTACACATAGAGGCATCCCAGGATCTCTACTGAACCCTTCTCTATGATTGGTAAGAAGTGGGTTGACTGGGTGAGTCGGTCGATGATCACCCAAATTGAGTCGTGACCCCTGGATGTACGTGGAAGACTCTTCATGAAGTCCATGGATATCTCTTACCACTTCCACTTTGGGACCTCTAAAGGATGCACCAAGCCTGATGGTACCTGTTTCTCTGCCTTCACTTATTGAAAATTGAGGCATTGAGAGAAAAACTCCCCCTTTCCTTCTTCATACCTGGACACCAGTGTTGTCGTCTGAGATCCTAGTACATCTTTTCCACTCCTGGATGTACCTCTAGAGTGCATGTGTGGAACTACCTCATCACTTCCTTTTGAAGTGACTCTGGCACCATAGTACGTCCTATAAAGAGGATGACATGCTCCCCAACTTCAAAAAATCCATTAGGTGCTTGCCCTGTGGATATATGAGCACGACATGTCTCACAGTCAGCGTCCCCATTCTACGCCTCTCTGACTCGCTGAAGAAGTGGGGGTGTGACTATGAGAGACTCTAGGAAAGCTTCTCCATCTCTATCCACAAAGGATATCTACAAAGTGTCTAGATGCTCTATCACTTCGCCTAACAGCTATATACCATATCTCCTACTGAGTGCATCTGCTACAATGTTCCCCTTCCCAGGAGTATTGACTATCTCGAAGTCATAGTCCTGGAAGAACTCAAGTCATCGTCGCTGTCTCAGGTTCAGGTCCTTCTGAGAGAAGATATACCTGAGCCTCTGGTGGTTAGAGTACATGGTAAAATGCTCGCCCATCAGATAGTGTCACCACATCTTCAAGGTGAAGACCACTTCTGATAACTCCGGGTCATGGGTAGCATAGTTCTTCTCATGTTGTCTTAGATTTTTAGAACCATATGCGATCATTTCTCACTCCTGCATCAGGACACAACCAAGTTCGGTTCTTGATGCATCGTAGTAGACTACGTACCCTACGCCTTCCTCTCGAAGCCTCAAGATGGGGGCACTAGTCAGACTCTGCCTCAGCTCTTGAAACCTCTACTGGCATCTCTCCAACCACACTAAGGGTTTCCCCTTGTTCGTCAAGACTGATAGTGGTGCTGCAACTATTGAAAAGTATAGCACAAACCTCTAGAAATAACCAGACAAACCCAGGAAACTCCGTACTTTCGTCACACTCCTGGGTGGCTCCCAAGAAAGTACCGCCTCAATCTTCACTAGATCCACTGAAACTCCAGCCTCTGAGATGACATGTCCCAAAAAGTGAACCTCTAGGATCTATAACTAGAACGTAGAGATCTTACCATAAAGCTGGTTCTCTCAAAGTGTGTCCCATACCACCCGAAAATGATAGGAATTCTCATCCTCTATAGTCGAGTAGATCAGAATGTCATTGATGAAGACTACGACAAAGCAATCAAGGAATGGCTGGAAAATCCTGTTCATGAGTCCCATGAACACTGCTGGAGCATTGGTTATGCCAAAAGCCATAACCAAGAACTCATAGTGGTCATACCGACATCTGAAGGTCGTCTTCTACACATCCTTGTCTTGAACTCTGAGCTGGTGATAGCCTGATCTGAGGTATATCTTCGAGAACCACCGTGCTCCCTTCAACTAATCAAAGAGGTCGTCAATCCTCAAGAGTGGGTACTTGTTCTTCACGGTCACCTGGTTTAGGCGACGGTATTTGACACAAATCCTCAAGCTTCCATCCGCCTTCTTGGAAAATAGAATCGGGGCTGCCCAGGGGGAAACACTAGGCCAAATGAATCTCTTCCCCTGAATGTCCTCTAGCTGTACCCACAGCTCGCGAAGCTCCGTGGGATCCATCCGATATGCGGGTGTAGATATCAGTGCCGTCCCACGGTACAGGTCAATGAATAAGTCACCCTCTCTACGAGGAGGTAGACCTAGGACATCATCAGGGAAAACATCTGTGTACTGGTCCACCACTACAGGATAACTCGGACACTCCACATCAACTGCTCTGAGGGTATGGTAGGCCAACTAATGAGTGATCGGCTGCACCCTCCTCCGAGTAAGTCCATCATATGATTCAAAGGCTCCCTTATCACTAGTGAAGGTAAAACTGGTCCCATCCGTGTAGACACACATCACTTTGGGCCTAATACAGTCAATCTGAGCATGGACTGTAGATAACTAGTCTTACCCAAGATGACATCATAAGGCATCGACGCCACTACTATGAGATCCCAGCCGAAGATCTTTCCTCCTATAGTAAGCTCACACTACTGACACCAGTGCGTAATGGTGGAGTCTGCTCTCATATGAGTCTCTAGCCATAAGGATTGAGCCAACATATCTGTCAGAATCTCTGAGCTCTAAATGAGGGCAGTGGCAATGAAAGAGTAACTGGAACCTATGTCTATAAGAACTGAAGCTAAGGTGGTGTAGAAATAGATCTTACCTCGAATCATCTCCGGAGGGCCATGATCGTAAGCCTCAGATGCCTAGAGTTGGGATCTCTCCTATCCACCTATTCCCTGCAGTCGGGGTGGACCTCCTGGTGGTGGTAGTGGTAACATCTCCAAATGTCATCCACCACCAGTTGCACGACCAACTCCTCTGCCACGTCCGCCTACTCCCTACAGACCACCTCAATCAAACCTCTGCCTCTGCCTGGGAGGTCCCTCAACTATCTGCTGATCATCTGAACGGTGGGTCGGACATTCAAGAGACATGTGACCCTACCCTCCACATGTAAAACAATGCATGTTCCTCCTACGACTGGCTCTGTCTCATGTGACTAAAACAACTGAACCTGAGTCCTAAGGTCATCCACCAGATGTTCTGGTCCGCTTGGATCTCTATGAAATCTATCTGCTGCCTGCTGTAGAAGACTCCACTATGTGATGCTCGGTGGCAGTTCTCACTAATGGTGACTACTCATCAAAGAAAATCTCCACTAAGAGGGCTCACTCCAACACCCCCGCCTGCGTCGGGATGCTGAGGGAGATCATCGAAGACCTTATCTCTCGCCTCATCCCCTGATCAAAGGTCTGGGACCTGAATAATGGGTCTTGCCCATATCTTTGGAGTAGTGCGAGAGGTCGGTGAACCTCGCTGAGTACTGTGTCACCTTCATGCTACCTTGCTGTAGTTGAAGTAGCTCATGTATCTGCACTGCACGTAGGGTGGCTGGGAAAAACTCCGCCTAAAATAGGCTCTCAAAGTTTTCCCAGAGTAGTGTTTCCTCATCATGCAACTGGAGCATCAGGATCCACCATCTGCCTACTACTTCCTGAAGGAGACTCGCGAAAAGGATCACCATAAGGTCAGGTAGTTTCCTTATCAGTCTGAACACTCTCACCACAGCCCCCAGCCAATCCTCATCTTCCTGTGGGTCCATATCACCCTGGTACCTGGGCGGCCTCTAGCGCTGGAACTCATGCAACACGTTCAGGTGGCATGAACTCTCTACTGCTAGGGCTGGTGGCATCAGTGGCCCAACTGGTAGTGGTACCGCTGGTGCCTCCTCTGTGATAGGGACCTACACTGAGGCCTTATCGCTCGGTGGGCTTCCATCTCATACAAAGCCTGGAACCCTGGCTGGTTGTCTTTGTGGAGGAATCCAGAAAAGAATTAGGTGGGTCATGGTCAAAAATTTATACATGGTGTGCTGACTCAAAGATATCACAAAGAAAACTCTTTGAAACACATACACAAACATTGTTTTCATGCACTGAGTCGAAAATCAGAAGTCAGGGTCCTAGTGTATGGATACGTCTTCCGCCACACCGACACTAGACTCCCTGAACTGAAAACCACACTCAGTACCCTTAGCTGTATTTCTTCACATAAAAGATCAGAGTCCTAAGTTCTATGGTAGAACTAACTCCTTTGATACCAATTTGTCACGCCCCGTCCCTCGAGGCTCGTGTCGTGACTACCCCAAGCCTTCCTTCCATAGCCAGGGGCTGGAGACTAGCACCAAAAACATAATTCCCTAAAATTGGGAAGCCATTGACTTTATAACCTATAAACACACACACAACAGATATGATCATGAGTGAACTGAATAAAAAAAGAGTGCTGAAAAGTAAAGGGTCCAGAAATACAAGTCTAACTATAAAGTACAAGGAACTGGAAAAAATAGGTACAACTGAAGAAAGGGAAAATAGCTGCTGGATCGTCCTCCAGGATTCCTACTTGAAGGGTAGGTATAGATAGCCTCCTCATCACTCCACGTCTATCAGACTCCTCCTAGTACCGACTCGTAGTGAGGTCCACCTCCGGGTGCCGTCCAGTCCTAATACTCTCAGCCTCGGTCAGCACTGTCTATCATCTGCAACCAACACAACGAGGTGTGGGCATAGCCTGTATAGGGGTGAGTATAAAAATATTTAGTAGGGACACCGATACCCTCAAGGTATCTCAAAATCCAACAAGTATAACCACAAACCATGTAATCAATAGATAACCCGACTTAGGTATATGTCCATACATATACCAAAGTTATCAAGTAATCCAACTCAATAATGAGGAAAAAACAAAAGTTACTAACTCATCTCACAAAGGTATACAACTCTTGTTGAGAGATAGAGATGATTAGATGTAGCCACTAAATCATCTATTCTTTCGAACCCATGTAGGATACCTGTACAGAAATCAGAACTGTCGAACCCACATAGGATCCAGGAAAAATATTCAGAATTGCCGAACCCACACAGGATCCAGGAATAGTCATCAGAGATTTCAAATCCATAGAGGATCCAGGAATAGTAGTCAGAGCTGTCGAACCCACTAAGGATCCCGGAACAGTAGTCAGAGCACATCCAGCCACAGGGTTTCTACACAAGCACATTGATTCTGGGAGGGTCCACTCCTCAAGGAAAGTATCGATACATAAAATTCCATGAAGTCCCATGAAGAATTATCCCAAAGGTCCGCCACGTCATAGGGGTCTCAATGCAACAGACGGCGCATCAATCAGACACCCAGTCTGTGAGTTATTAGCCTTTTAGTCCCAGGGCCCGATTGGATTCGTGCACGATCCAACCTGACCGTAACTCAACTATACCCCGAACTTTAGTGGGGTATACTCAGGGTGACCATCACGCTTCAAGATTAACAGCGCCAGTGATGGTTCATCAATCAGACGTCTGATGCCAATGATATGGCCAAAAGAAAGTAAAGGGTCGTAGTGGGCTCGAGTCCGGTCTGACTCGGTCGGAATGACCCAGCCCGGCCTGACTTAGTCTGGGCCGACCCGTTGGGTTTGGCCTGGCCCAATAGGCCGTGAAGGTGGTCTGGTCCGACCTGGTCTCGGGGCTGCTTCAGCTCGGAGCACCGTGAGGGCGCGGACCGACGCGACTTGGCCTGAAGGGCGCGACTGGGGCCTGTTTGGGCAGTGCACCATGAGGGGGGCCACAGGCTAGCTCGGGAGGCCGGCACGACTAGGGATCCGGTTCGAATGAAAGGCCGACACAGCTTGTCAGTTCGGCCAGGGCGCCAGTCGAGCCGTGAGTCAGGTGGCGGCTCGGGAGGCTGGGCAGTCGGGAGATGTGAGACGACTCAGGAGGCTGGGCAGACCGGTGGGCAGCTGGGAGGTGATCGAGTAGGCTAGCGGACAGGTGGCTGGGCAAGCCGGTGGGCAGGCTGGGTGGGTGCGGCCAGGCCGGCGGGTAGGCCGGGTGGCAGCCATGTAAGCCGGCAGGGCGTGGCTAGGCCGGTGGGTGGCTCATCTGATGGGCGGTGTGGCTGGCACGGCTCAGAAGCCGGAAGGTAGCACGGCTTAGCCCGAGGCAACGGAGCCGATTCAGATAGAGCACCGCGAGGGCAGCGTGGTTTGCGGAGGCCGCAGGTAGCGCTACCGTTGCCTTCATCATACTGTTGCCTCATTGCCATGCTGAAGATCATCACAAGAAAGACCGGTGGAGGGGTCGAACCATGTTGGTTTGGCCCGCACCCTCCTCGTTTAGGGTGGTAACATTTAGCTCATCAAGTAAGAAGAAAGATGAACTTCAAATTTTACATCCTCTACAAATATTCCTTTCCAACCAAAGAAGAAAAGAAGTAAAAGAAAAATAACACAAATAAACCACCTACCTTTTGTTAGTTTTATGGTGATGAAGTCGTGGGAATAAGACTGAGGAGATCGTCATTCGTCATGTCTGTCGTACACTTCCAATCATGAGCTCATATGTTGGCTCGTTAATGACGTTGTGGAGGGAAGGTCGGTTGAAGATGTCCCACGTTGGTAGGATCCGAGGATGAAGGTTGAAGGAAAACGTTCACAACATTCCTCGTTCTTCGTTCTTCATTGGAGAAATCTTTTCTCTCCTCTCATAATAATTCTCCCCTCAAAACACCCCCATGAGAAGCTGTGCCAAATAATAGATTTTAATAACTAATATTTCATTGGAAAGAATTCAAAAAGAAAAATACACACTTGGTTGGAACATTAAAAATTAAAAAGGAGGATTTGACACCATTAATTTGGTGTGTTGGCAACATTAATGAGGAGGAAGCTCAAGAGGCTCCTCCACATTAAGGAGGGGGGTTGAGAGGTTTTATTCTCCTCCCATTTAATAGGGGTTGAGTGTTCCCCACCCCTGTTATTAAAAATGGGAGGTTATGTGGTCTTAGGTGGTCCCCACCACAATAACCTCACATGGGAGGTTGAGGCATGGTGGTCCCCACCACCATAACCTCTCATGAGAGGTCATGGCCTGGTGGTCCCCACTTCCAACCTCCACATGGAGGTTATAGTTATAGTGGGTACTACCTCCCAACATCCACATGGTTGTTGGTAAAATAAAAATAAAGTATCACACACATTTAATTTTATTTTAATCTTTCACGTAAAACCAAAAAACCAACTTTTATTCTTGACCCACAGTCATCGAGGTGAAAGTCTCCTTAAGAAAATACCGGCACTGCGAGTTCAATGGTGCCCTCAGTTTTCAATTCCGAGCAGCGGTTTAAAAGTTATAAAAACCCACTCATACGTTTACTGAATGTACCCGAACAAAACTTCAGAAATCGATTCTGGGTACACCGGGCATCACAATCATGCACAATTTTCCCAGAATAATAAACTTCCTATGTATTTAAAAAAATTACATGGAAATTCCAGGTCTTTACATTAACTATTTTATCCAATGGAAATAGAAAATGGTTCCAACTAGAGTGTAAAAAATTGTTTGTGAATTGATCCAAAAAAATTGAATCATAAAACTATAAAATACCACCACCCTCATCCCTTCCTAAAACAAATGTCGAAAAGATTGCTTAAAAATTTAATTAACATTTTATTGATGGTTATAATGTTAATTTCCAAATACTTGTTGCATTTATGGAGTAATAAAAAAATAAATTTTACCTTTGGACTTTATAATGTTATTATGACATTTTTTAGGTGTATGGTGATTATTTATTGAATTAATATAGCATTGAATAGAGATTTTCACATATAATTCTAAGATTTAAAGTGTTTTATTCGAACCTTGATTAAATTCAAACTATTTATTCTTGAACATATATATCAATTGTAACCTTATTTTAAATTTATAAAATTAGACTTCTTTGTTAATAGTGGGATTATTCTAGGATAATTTTCCTCTCATGAGGGTATTCTAAATAAACCTTTGAAGATTTATATGATATGATCACTTCTTGAAGCAACATCAATTAAGAATAATTTTTACTTTCTCAGTAATGATAGATTCTTTAGGTGGTCCAAACTTAATTTCAGAATGAATACACTTATAACTTCCAAGTTACATCCAATGGACGTGCCATTGTATTTGACAAGACTTTATAGATATCCGTATTTTAACACAATAATGCACTTACATCTTCTCTAATAATATAATATTATAATATGTACATTCACTTTCCACTAATGAGTTATGTATTTGAAGGAGTTTTTGGGGATGAACATGTTAAAATTTAAGAAAATATTACTTCTAAAATCTATTATGCATTATAAATATAGAATTAAAATCAAGATCATTACACTATAACAAAAAAATAACTTTTAGTTATGTTTTTTTAATTTTGAGAAATTTACATATCATAACTTAGGTGTCAAATTCATCATCTTCATTAACCAGTTATCTTTAAAATTATTACATAAAATTAAAATTTAAACCAAGGGTATTATAATGGATTGTAATGCTTCAATATTTTGACCTTAAGAATTGGGATATTATTAAAAAAGAAAACATTATTATTATTCACTTGAATTGAATTTATAATCTTTCTCATCTTGAAATGGTTGATCCAAAATTACCCCTAAAATGTCATATCTCACTCATAAATTTAAATGGTATTGAAACATTGTGAATTTTTTGGCCACCAGAATATTTTCCCCAAAAAATTTTATTAACTAAAAATAATAAAAATTTAATTTAAAAGATATTTTTAGAATGATAAAAAACATCATAAAAACAGAGAAATCATAGAAATTTTTCCATGTGTTGATGATAAAAAATATTCCTCAATTTTTGGAGTTATCCATTAATTATATTTAAGTATCCACTTTAGACCCCATAGAACCTCCTAAAAGGTCATGCACGCAAGTTTATTTTGGTCATTACTCTTCCTTGGAACTTGAGAGTTCTAATATTCATAAACCACATGGAAAAAATTAGGAAAAATTTAAAAAATAAATTATATTCCCCAAAAAACATTAATTATATAAATGCAGCCAAATTTATGTCTAGGTTATCGATTTCACGGTTCCTTTTCCCATCTTTTAATAGTTTCACATAGATTATTTATGTATACTAATATGTTTATGGGTGGGTACAACCTAAACACACTATAATGTATGATGTATGTATTGTAGAAAAGTTATCTTAAATACAAAATTATATAGGTTTAAGACCCTAATAGAATGACTATAATCTAAAAAATATAAGTTAACAGAGGAACGAACTCCCCTAAAACCCTAGACGGTGGAAGTGAAGGCCGATCTGATTCCCCCTCCCTCCTTGATGGGGGAGGGGAACTTGTCACCCTTAGAGGGAATCTAAAATTGATTCAAACCATTTGGAATCCCATATTTCTCTCATCATTTACAAGAATCTCAATTTTCCCTAAGGAGCCTGATCATTATTAAGGGTGTCCAAAACTTCTGATTTCTCTTTTGGATCAATGAGTCCACCTCTCCTCTCCGATGCACTTTAATAATGAGATTCAAGAACTGGTGCCCCTTTTTGGATGAGTTCAACAGTTTTGTTTTTGGTTTGTGGAATCTAAAATATTGACATATGGTGGGGTTACTGGATTGTTGTCATTTAATTATCCGCTTCACCTAGGAAGAGTATATGATTCAAGCCTGGTCTTCGGTACCTGACAAATTCAATGGCCTTAGGTTCTTTCTTTATCAACGAAAGAATTAATTTCACATGAAATGATATTCTCCTATGATATCCATCTGGGTAAGAATCCTGAAACTTCCTCTCCCCTTCCAAAACCCCTCCATTATCTTCTTTCTAGGAAACTAGGTAGGATGATATCATTACTCAAATAGTGAAACTAGATTAGTTTGTCATCCAGTCTCCCCATAGTGTGTGTTAAAGTTGATGTCTCAAGTAGAACAATTGATTTTATATAGATATTGGTCGATGAAGAATTATAATACAAGAATACGTCCATCTATGAATCATGGAAAAGTTTCTGTTATTCTTTTATGAATCTAGGACTTGAACTCACGAAATATTGGTGTATAGGAAGGACTGATAATCTTTAGAGGTTTAGGAAGTGGGTGGCAGATCCTATTTTGGGTTCAAAGGTTATGGCTTCTGCAGATGAGAAAGTACCTCGAAGGATCAACCTTAAGGATGTACTAGTTGATCATCTAGGTGTTGAGGGGATGGAGGGAACTAATTCAGAGGTCATAATCCTTCAAAAGGATGCAACCCATTGCACCCAAATACAAACATGAATAAATTCATTGTGTGTTTGAAAGGAAACCTAAAGTGTTAGAATGATGACCCAAAAATCAATGGGAAAGGTTTTTTGGATTTGGGGGATGGAATCATGGAAAAAGTGGCTACTATCACATGTGAATAGGAGGGTCCATTTGTCACCCCAGACCCAGAACATGGGGCTTTGGGGGAGAGTAAAAGCAGTGTTGAAGGACTAGAAGGGCAAGTGAACGATATAAGATTGATGTAGGAACACATTAATATCCCAACATTCAATCTATTCAAAGGTCTAGAATTTATGGGTTTGATTCATGAGTAGGAAGGTACATAACCAGAGATAAACAATGAAGTGTGGAATTTTCCTCTTGAAAATTCCCTTGAAGAAATATTTCAATTGGGGCTTAATGTGGGTATGCAACATGGTGATCCTAATAAACTGAATGAAATTAATGTTAAAGAATAAGGTTGTTATTATAATTCCACTAGCAGTAATTCTCAATGTTTTTCCTTGGTGGATGCCAATATCCAACCACAATTTGTGGTATAACATGGCAAAGATATGCAGGATATCAATATTTAGGAGGAGTTCCCAAATTTTTTGGCACTTTTCATTCCTTTGAGAGGTGGGGGAATGTCTCTGATATTGATAAAGATAATGATATCCACTCTATAAAAAATTATGACAATTTATACTATATTTTCATCTTAAAAAAGAATTGTACAAAGGGGAATGATATTGAGGGAGTCAACACAGCTCCACAAAAAAGAAGGTCGATGAAGGATTAATCCAGCATTCCAAAGACTGCACCTACCAAGTCCTCTTACAAGTATTCAAGGTGGATGGATGATGATCACAAATGGGGGTAGTCCATCAAACACTCTATTAGAGAGAATATTACAGTAGAGTAGCTGAGGCTTAGAGAGAGGTAAATCAAAGTTCTCAACCAATACAACTCACAATATAAATGGGAATTGGCTGATGCTAGTGTGGTCTCTAATTTTGGCCATGGTGAAGAGTTTGACCCTTTTAACATTTAGTATGTTTTATGTATATGATCTTCCTATCAATTACATTGTTTTCTCTACCATCTTTTTATTTTTAAATTTGGGGAATCGGGCACTCCTAGTTCTGTTCCTTGGTAAAAAATATAAGTTAAAATATTCCTTTAAAAAAATTTTAAGTTCACATTAAGTGATAGATTAGAAAAACATGGAGAATAACTTTGGGTTTATATAATGACCAATATGAAACTGTTGGGATGTCCTTATTTAGGTTAGTTTTTAGAAAAAAAATCCAACCTATTGGTTAACATACAAAATATTTTTTTGATCTTAAAAACATGAAAATTTGATTATGAAAAATTAGGGGATGAATGATTACTACATTTTAATGAGATAGAGAAGACTCATCTCGATTATTATTAGAATTAAAAACTCTATAAGGAAAAATTATAAGTTAAAACATGAAAAAAAATCCCCTAAAAAAATTAATAATGGGATATGATAATTCTCATTAATTATCAATTTTATCATTACCCAAGTAAGAATTAATCTTTAGGGGATAGTTCATTTTTTATATTAATTTTTACCCTTTTCATAAAGTGAATGTCCAAGAAAAATCTACCAGAAAATCAATTTTAGATTATGGTTATAGGCTAAAGTTCTACCAAGAGAAGAAAAATAATTTGAGAACAATATAAAATGAGAAAAAACTACTTATATAGTAAAGGAACCGGTCTTGTTAAAATATTAAGTGGATACACATATTCTAAAATCGTATTTACCTATCACTACAACTACCAAATTCATGCACCTCATGTATGTATGCCTATTTCATTCTATATTTCTCTCTCTTTCATCTCTTTTTACCTTCTATTTTAATATTTTTTTTATTTTTATTTCAGTTTTCCCCTTTATTCATCTCTTATTTAATATTTTTTATTTAAGTGTTTGTGTTTTTCATAAGAATAAGAAATTTCATAATCACTCAACGTATAATTTTTAATTTTTACTATCCATTTTAGAGGAGTTAAGAGAATTTGTTTTCATCTCAATTTTTTACTCAAATTTTGAAAATATATTTATTTTTAACATTAATAATATTTTAATAAGAAATTTTTTATTAAGAAAAGAATTTTATCACCCCAATTAATAAAATATATCCCATTATTTCTTTTAAAGGTTATTTATGACCATTATTTTTTTGTGTTGTTCCCCACTAATTATAAGTTACATATTAGTTTTCCTTTAAGATAAATTTCCTACATTAATTTTAATTAATATGATAAAGGAATTGTTTCCCCATATGGGAATTAAAAACAAATATTGCCTCCCAATATCCATATATCTAACCACCTTTTGAAATACTCTTTAAGATTATGAAGACGCATAATAATAGTCACATTACAAACACTAAAATTTACCCCACCATAAATTTACCTGGATTTGCATTGCAATATTTTATGAACTGTAAGTGGGTGGGTAATTACCTTCACATAGGGACTATTTTTAATTATTTTTATTATTTATTTATATTCTCTAGGAAAATAATATTTCTAATTATGGGACATATGTATCCATTCTACACTGTTTTTGAAGAAAAAATTTCATTATTATTTTATTAAAATTTATTTATAACTGGTCAAAAAATGAATGGAATGAAAATGTATAAATAAAAAGTGACAATATATTTAGTTAAAAAGAAACACTTGTATCTTGTTTCTTACTTGATCTATTTTTATAAGTTTTACATTTTTTATATATAATATATATCCATCTCTCTTTAATTACCTATCATATTTTTTCTTCAAATGTGTGCTCAACTTTTTAATATCTGTTTCCATGTCCTTACAAGTTTAATTTCATATGTTAGGCATTTTTTATTCATGTTGATGTATTTACACTTATTTAAACCATTTGTATCTTTCCTAACATATCATAAACTATATAAATCCCCTTAAAATTTCCGTATAATAATTATTCTTTATATAATGGTAATGGAAGTAGAGATATCTTACAAAATTATTTATCATCTTTAATTTTTTTTGAATGAGTTAACCACATTAATAAATTTATATCATTATGAGAGGAGTGAATTTTTCATGATACAAATTTCAAATTATAATTTTGAGCATGATAAATGAATTAATTTTTCACATAAAAGTGAGTTGATAATATGCATTAAATAAGATTTCAGAATACTTAACTAGTCTAGAGACCCCAAATAATATTTAAAATAATATTAATATTTTTTAGTAAGAATAAAGAGATTAATGTATGGGTATGTACTTTTTTATACATGAGAACATAAATTTTCTCATGTGTGGGGGAGATAATTTTATATATTCATTTAAAAAAATTATATAAATTATTTTATTATTTTTCTATAAAAAATTATATTTAGGAAGTAATTTCCATGTTTGAAATTGAAGATAATTTGATAGAATTTATTGTATTCAACAATTTTAAAATATAGTTGTGGTTTTTAATTATAACATTCATTTAACAAATATAAATCACATGATTCTACTTTTTAGGTTTTTTAACTCACTTTACTCTATATCATTCAGTTATAATTATAAATTGTTTAGACATTTGAAGGAACATCTGGATCATATAAGGAAGGACCAATATACTGATCAATAAACCTAGACCAATAGTGATGATTTATTTTATGGGGTCAATTTAAATTCAAGATTTAATGGAATGTTACTATAATTTCAGAACAAATTATCAACTTGGTACGAAATTCCATGTCCGAACTCAAACTAAAAGTGTTCTAAAAGGATAATATGCGTGATCTTGAAAATGTGAATGGAATTTAATGATAGGAATCCATTTTTTACATAAATGTAATAAATATATATAAATGAGATGAATATTTATGGGTATAACTTCAAGAGTCTGAGTAAAAAATTTATAGAATATTTTTATTTATTATGGTTCTATTTAGTTTTCCTAAAACTCAATGAAAGTGAGCCTATAAAAGAAAAGAAAACAATCCATGATAGTAACATAATGTTTTCTAAAATATTCATATTATTAGATAAAAAGTATTATAGTGTTTAAAATTGGTTTAATGATTGTAAATATATATTTGAACACATTTTTTGTGTAAAATATTTTGAGATAAGACTGCTTTTAGGTCTAAATTGTTTTTTCTAACATGTAAAAGATATTTAGAGGGAAACCATCTCATCAACACCTTTAGATAAAAATATGTGTCTTCATTCCATTGTAAGAGGTATGAATTATTTAATTATAAAGGGATAAATTCTCATTACCATAAAATGATTAAGGGGATGTAATGAACTTCCAAACTCAGGTTCTCAACTAGAAAGTCCACTCCCCTATTTTTTGTGACTATTTTTTATAATTTATTTAATTAATATTTTTTTTGTTTCATTCATGCGTCAATGAATTTTTTTTCATGAACTCTTAATCTCAACCATCTAGTATATTTTTAATTTTTTTCCACTAAATTATATTATATTTTTTAGGTATCCCTTTTTTATACACCCATATTTATTTCTTTCAATGTGTGTGTAATTGTAAATTTATTTGTGTGCATTATTGTTTTTCACATCACTCTTATCTTATAATAATTTTTATTTTATTTTATATAATCACCATAAACATACCCAACCAAATTATTCACCAACTTAATGGCTGAGTAAACCATCAATTTGTGTGATTCATTAATTGATGATTTTAATTACGGCTATCATGGATTATTAACATATATAATTAAATATGATGATTTCTAGTATTATTATAACTTAAGATAAAAAATGAATAAGTTATTATTTAAACTACCATTAAAAATATATGATTAATATTGATACCATAGTTATTGTTTCAATTAAGGTATAATATTTTGTAAAATTTAATCCAAATCATATTTATGAGTTTTTTTGTAATTTAATTTTGATTAATTAAAAGTTAAAGGATATCATAATATCAAATCCCAAATCATTAACTCACCGCAATACATATAAAATATTTTAATCAATTTTAATTTTCTATAAATCTTTTATAAGAACTGAAAATGAATTATTCTACCCCTTCCATATGATTAAAAAAATAAATTTTGTCTAATATGTTTAGTACCATTATCAAAGATTCGACCCATGTACCACAATATAAACTATAATAGAGAATTGGTTATTTGAAGAAAGATAATAAACAATAGTTATTATTTGGTATGTTATTTTTATAATAAAAGTCATAAGTCCCTTATACTCAACCCCTTGGACTATGTCCCCATCTTCCACATGATGAGATACAAGTTGTGTTCTAATAAGTTTTGACTTTGTTTTTCTTGGATCATGATATTCAACTAAATATCCTTATGATAAAATGATACATTTAGAATGAATATATTAATCACACATAATTTAAAACATAATAAAAAGACACACCATTAAAAATATGAATTAAAGTCATTATATAGGAAATTTGACAGCATATGCCCCCTTATATGTGGTTGGGTTCCCTTACCTGATTAACCAAACATTATTTTTTGGATATTTTTGTTCCAATTCCTAGAAACTAAAAGATTAAATGTTATAACTACAAAAAACTATTCAAATGAAATCCTTGAATTATGATATTATTATGAAATAATCTATCTCTTAGGGACCTTTTTTGAGTCTGTGAAAAGACTGGGCTTTCAACACTAAGATAACTATATGATAAAAGGGTACTTGTGACAAGAATCGATACAGGATATGGAAATATGAAAGGAATTTTACCATAATACCTATAATAATATATCACCAAACCACAAGTGGAAAAACATGTAATCAATATGTATAAAATATAATTTTCTGGAGTAAAATGAATATATTCATGAATGATATTTCATCTATAATAAATCAACATGGTATAAGTCCTAAAAAAATCTTATAATTAAAACAATTAATAAAAAAAATGAAATAGATTTCATTAAAAAATAAATTCTATAATGAATACCACTAAGTCAATATTTTGTACTAACATTACTTATTCTACAACCTGTACAATCACCTATAAAATTCAAATTTTATGGATATAAAATAGCCCTTCATCTCACAATCTCCTGTGTAGGTTTCACTATAAAAAATCTATTTTAAGACATCTAATGAACTGAACAATGATAATATAAAAAGTTTTTATGAATGATAGTACTATTTTTTTTAAATATAAATCGATGATCTCACCACTAATTAGTACCCAAAAATCAACCCAAATCCACGTGAGAAGGTAAAATTCTATCACAAGATAAGAATAACATTGGTAAATAAATAGAAAGAACCACTCTTAAAATATCATGAATTTTATAGATACACAAAACAATGTAGAGGACCCATAAAAATACACTTATCCAATATAAAATACATTACTAAAATGGGGAAGATCAAAAACTAGTAAAAAGGGAATTATATATTAAAATAAAAAAGTTCATTCATAGAGGATCATACAAAACCATTGAAAATTATCATCATGTATTTTGAAAATGTAATTATGTTATGTTGTTCAACATTTTAGTTTTTGTGGTTTTTTAGATGAAAAGAAAGTTAAAATGAGTTTTATCTACTGAATTGTATACGATCGTGGTTTATATACCATACTAAAATAATTTGAAAGGGATGTAAAAAAATTTAGTAGAATTTAATGGTTTATTATATGGTTTAACAATCATGATGAAAAATTAATCTAATTTTATAAAACTAACTGTAATATATTCATAATTCTTTTATCATGGTTTAATTTTTTTTTGCAAACAATTATAATCCCAAAAAATATGATATTTCTATTTTTAATCCATCACTAATATCCATTAATTTCCCTAAACATTTTTAAAAAACTATAGGGATCATTTTGGGGTACCATTCAAGGTTTTTATCCATTAAACAATGTTTCCCTCTCTTGTATTGGATAGACTAAACCTAGATTAATGGTAAGTGGTCAAAGATTTATTCAGATGATTATTTAATTTTTTTATCCATTCTATCTCTCTTGAAAAATGTAACATTGGATTGGATAATTAAAAACAAAACTTTTCATTAGACCATTAATAATAGGAAATGAATGACTGTATAGAAAAAGAGAACATCAAATTTAGATCTAGGAAATTATAGTATTTTCATATGAGGAAGGTCGATTAAATCCTTTCTTGTAATGGTTAGGATCAATAAATGTTTTGGAAGTGTTTTTGAGGAATTTATTTCTTTCATCTTAAATTGTATTTATCAAATAAGTTTTAAGTGAAATTAATATGATAATTAAAAATAAAATCCAGGACTCTGACAAGATTGTCATAAAATATTTATTAAGTAAAATAAACATGCAAATTCAACCATTTTATGAAAAGGAATTAAGTAAATCCTTTCATATCTACACCCACTATTTTTTTACAATAATCGATGGTCTTAAAGGCCCACATCATACTCATTTCCATGATCACCCTCTTTGATAGAGAATCCACTGCTAGATTACCTTCTCTATATAAATGTGAAATAGTTAAGTTTACATGTCATTTATGATAGAAACAATCAGTCCAATGAGGCAAGAGCTTTTAGAGGACACTCATGGTTTTCCATTTTTGAGCCATAAAAGTAGTTTTAAAATCCAATTCAACCTAAAGGGAAGTACAACCATAACATATAGCCTATTTAATATCACGAATCATATCCTTCAACTCCTCTTTATATGAAGTTGAAATTACAATGTAATAAAAAAACAACATTTAACAAATATATGGTGAGTTGGGAATATACCTACAAAACTCGAGGGTCCTAGTATTCCATAGGCTGTACCATCAATGTTCACTTTAATCCATGACAATATCAGAGGAATCTAGGTAATTGAATTGACATCAAGGGGATTTTTGGACTTTATAAATACTCAAAACCATTGCAGAATATATATTTCATTAATATTATTATTCATAGTTCTAGTTTAAACCTTGGGGACCACATACACCTCTTTGTACAGTGAAAGTACACCCATATTAAAGAAGGTAATTTGATCATTGAATAGAATTTTATTCCATACATTCCATATGTGCGTAGTGATTGAGGCAGTAGATGTAAGACATAGATGCAAATTCTGGTTATTATACCCATCCTTACAGATAAATTCCATGTGTTCCTATTGATTTCTATAAACATTGAAATTATATTCAAAAAATTATGGATTAATACTTACAAATAGATTTATAAAACTCACATTCCATAATGAGATGGTGAATATTATCTTCATCTTTCAGATAGAGGTAGTAGACTAATAAAATGTGTTGACCAATGTTTTTAGTTGATTAG
Source organism: Viscum album (assembly GCA_963277665.1). Lineage (NCBI taxonomy): Eukaryota > Viridiplantae > Streptophyta > Magnoliopsida > Santalales > Viscaceae > Viscum > Viscum album. The sequence goes on along the minus strand of OY728148.1, from coordinate 876,149,583 downwards.
GAGTGGGTAACCTACTAATCTAGATTTTATAGAGCAATAGAATCCTTGAGGTTTTTTATAGTGTAAATTTATGTTAATTTTCCATGATGGTGGAAAAACCAATCTTTCATAACGTAGCATATAGTGATCTTTGACATTGAAATTACAATTTTATTAAGCTTCTATCTAACAGTACCATAATCAATAAAAGAGTACTTCTAGATTTCAAACATCACCTATGTTGGAATAAAATAATGATTTTAATAATGTGATATTAAATCATAAATTCCCTTATATGATTTATCATGAGGGAAAATCACACAATCAATGAGAGTTCTTTCCAATAAAGAGGTTCTCCAATATTTAAGAGTGTGTTCTCTGCTAACCACCCATTTGTTCATCATGCATAATTTCATTAAAAGACTTTTTTTCTAGAAGGTTAAACCTATGAGGCAAGGTAGTATAGATATATGTCCAATAATTTCATTTTAAATCTACTTGATAGGAAATAATAGGAAAGGTCATTAATAGCTAAAATATTCAAGGTGAATTTCTGAACAAGACCACCATTAAAGTACCTAAGATCATTAATACCAATAACCCCCATATCAAAAGGTTTAATGAAGTCCTTCCATACAATTGTAATAAGTTTGTTTTCATGCATAGGCTCATTCTATATAATATTCCAAAACATGCATTGGAGCTCCTTGATGAGGCTACATGGCGATCTATAAAAAGAGAAAGTGTATAAATAATTTGGATGTAATCACTACATTGATATGATATACCCTTTTATCTTGAGACATGGATTTTCTTTTACAACTAACCAATTGATTAATAATGAGAAAACATATCCATTGAAAATAGTGTCTCTTCAATTTTCCGTAAAACAAAGGGACACCAAGGTAGTTGAAAGGGAGAGATCCAATCTTCACACTATGTCTTTGGATGATTCTATTTTTTTAACAACCAATATTCTATCACCAAAAACAATAAATTACTTTCTATAAATAATTTTCTATCCTTCCTCCTCATTTTGAGAAAATATATAGATAATGTAAGGTAAATATTTCTTTGAGGCTTGTCCAAGAATAAATATTTCATTAGAATAAAATAGGTGTGATGAGGTGAATCAACCCCTCATGGATTTTATTGGACAATATAAACCAATTTGATCAATATGAGTAACGAATATACTCAAATTACCCTTTGTAATGGAAAAAAGAACCCCTGATAATAGATGTCTTATCATAAACTCTTATTATATTAGAAAACCCCCTTACAAGATCCATTAATTAGAACTTACAAACTTTTAGAATTATGGATGATATTAAATAATTTGATAAGGTAATTGGATAAGAATATATCTAATTAGTATAGTAAATAGGAAGTTCCATTTAAGGGAATCAAATTATTTGGAGATATAAATCTTGAGTGAAAATTTTTCATCTTTTGATTTCTTCTTCATTAAGTTAACTCTTTCTGAAGTTTTAAATAAAAAAATTTGAATGATTTTTCTAGTGACAAAGACAAACTAATTTGGGGTAATGTGATAATTAATTAATCATCCCGTTATATTCATAATGATATTAATGATTATTTCAGGGATAGTGTTCCAAATAGAAACTATTATGAAATACCTGATGCCAACTTCATTTTATTTCTTGGGTATCAAATAAATTAAGTTAAAATTGATCCCATAAGGCATAGAGTTATGAGTAAAAAATTACATGATTTAACTCCTCAAATCATCTTCTAAGATATCATAATAAAACATGAAAACCCCACTAGTTACTCCCTCATTCCTAGCAGAACATTACTTGTTGAGAGTGAAAATAGATTCTTAGACTTCTACCATACTAGGGGCCATGAAAAGAGATTAATTTTGGGGATCCTCAATGTATGAAGTAATGTTGTCAACCCTTTTTTGTGAATTATCCAGTGCTTATTTAGAATACATCCCATCCAAATGCTCTATAAAATCCCTTTAAATGTCATTTTAGAGGTATATAAATGAAACTTAATTATGATGTAATTACTCCATGTTATTACCCTCTTCTCCTTGTGCAGTCTATGAAATAATTTTTGAATTACTATCATAATCCTTCATCCATTTCGCATTTAGATGGTTTTTGTACAACCTTTATTTTATCATTAATAGATCATCAGGTTTGGATATAGCATGAATTTCCCCTCTAGAAATAGTGTTTTTCTATTGTTGGTTGATTTCTTTATAGGCAATCCACTCTTCCGCAACCATGATATCCATATCAAGAAAAGAGAAATAATTCATTATCCATTCTCTAATATGTTTAAAAGTGTGTTTTAACTTTCCAATAGGCCTTTTATAAAGACTATAAATAGGATCCATCTTTCATTACACCAAAATATGATCCATGCATCTAGGAATAACCATCCATCCACTACTGAAATGAAAAGGTAGAGGAAATATCCTTATCTGATGAGTAGAGAATTCAACAACTATAGAGTTGTGATTTGAATGATATTTAGGAAGGTTAAAGCCTGAAATTACATTAGGATTACTCCAATCATCCATTTGAAAAAAGAATATATCCATCTTACTTGTCTTCCTTCCATTCATGTTATATATGCTACATGTAAAATAATTTCCATCAATAGGATGTTCAATAAGGTTCCAATGATCAATTTAAGAATATAATTCCAAAGTATCAGTTCTATTGGATTTGGATACAATTTTTTCATCTGAAAATTGGACAGTGTTTAAATACTTTGTGACTAACCAATTATGATTCATATCCATAGATATTTCCTCAAAATATTTCGATAGCTCCCCCCTTTAGATGTATGATGTAGAAGAATATACAATGGTGATAGAGATATGACAACATGAAATATTAAGGTAAAGATAAATACTCTAATAATTTTAATGAATGTGTTAACTTGAATTATTTGATGTTTAAAAATAAAAAGATGATCTTTGTTTCCGTCATTATAAGGATCTGACCATAGACATTACATAATTCTAAATTGAATGAATTAATCACATTGAGGATCTTTTTAGGCTGTGAGTTTTATATAATTAGGCCATAACTATTACATAAAAACTTGAATATTACATGTAGATAGTACTACCCAGTATCCATTTTTTCATAAAATAAAAACTCTTAAAAAGAAACATGTCTAGTTCCATGTTTTAGACAACATGACTTTTCCTTGATCTCATACTTGACCTTATTCATCTTTATGTCCTGTGAAAAAAATTTCAAAACTTGGGATGAGCATAAAAAGCTTAGTAAGGGTTATAAAATAATGAAAATAAACATTAGTCCATCAATAAATACAAATCAGTAAAACTATACTTTTCAATCATAACATACCTCATTAAATCATAAGATTTAGGAATAACATGCAGAAATCATAAACCATAAAGGAAACTAACGGAATTCATAACATACATACATTATAGCAATTGAAGCTATATATGGTGTCACGTTTGGAAAACCCATCATAGTATATTACCTAAATCTCTTTGGAGAAATATTAACATTTACCTCCATCACATTACCCAATGCATTGGAGAGATATCTCGGGCTCACCCACCCTAGGTTTATCACAGAACCACTAGTATATATAAACAATTCCTAATAACCATAACATATTCATAACACATAAAACAATCATAAAGAAAAGATAAAATTTTCACATTGAAATCATGATATATCTTTTCAAGATATTGACATAATCAATGCTTTATAAAACCATTTTCAAAACCATTTAAAACATTTAATAAAGAGATTTTTGAATCAAAGTGTCCCATACCACTTTGAAACTTCAAAATAAATTATTATTTGAAAAAATTAATGTCCATATAATAAATCCTTAAAACCATTTTTAAATCATGGACATTAATGATAATGATTTAGAAGAATATATTTTTAAAACATTTAAAATGATGTTTTAGTTAAAGAGATTTTAACAAAATGAGAGACTCTTGAATAAAAATAATTGATGAATAAAATTGAATCAAAACATTATAATATCATAAGAATAAAGGGATTCATGATATAATATTCCAAAGGATAGTATATACACCATATAAATTTGAATTGGTGCATAACAACAATAAAGTCTCAATGGAATGTAAATTGAGACGAAATCCCTTATAAAGAAGGTATCCTTAGATTAAGGATAAATCAATGACATAATTATGCGTGAAAAATATAAATACACCCAATATGATTGGATATTTAGTGTAAATCAATCAGAGTAAATTAACACATATTCTTTTAAAAACAACACCAATGAAATGGATGTTTAACTCAATGAATGGAGAGTGAGTTAAAATTACTCCTATCAAGTTCATATCGATGACTTGAGAATTTATCAATGGAGTGATTATGTGTATCAAAAGTATATCCACACAAAGGGGTGTGGAAAGTACAACATAAATAAATAAATATATATTCCAAACATAATCATATCTTGTCATAATTAAGAATTAGAAGATTAACCCAAGGAATGGAAATTGGGTTAAAATGCCCCCTTACCGATTTGGTAACTTACGAAACATACAACCCATGAAAGAAGGATCATAAAATGAAGATGTAAATACCCATAAATTGAAGTATATTACACAATGAATACGATCATGGTCAGTACATACACCACACAAATGGAAATAGTGGAAAATATATCATGAATCTCACGGGAATAAAAAGTGAGATGAAAATCCTTTACCACGCTGTAATCAATCGAGTCATATGACCAAAAAATAATAACCACCAAATTATTCAAAGAATAAAATGAATATAAATAGAATCATGATAATATATATTAATTGGAAGTAAAAAATACAATAGATTCAATAAATTAGGGGCAAATAATGGAAATCTCACGGAATTAAAAGTAAGATAAGAAATCCCTTGCATCGTGTCCGACATGACTCATTTGTTCCTTTTTCTTCCTGAATAATAAATTAAAGTTAATTTATACATTCTTAATAAAATTTTTCATGTTTATTATTTCTTCCATATCACTTATTACAATGTTATAAATATTATGTAATCATTTAAGATAATAATGTTCGTTTTGTCGATATTTGGTACTTGAGTAAAAAATGGCCATCTTATAATTAAAAGTTGTTCACATAGTCAAAAGTTCATTATATCCAGAATGATATTAATGATTTAGATATAATATATATCCAGTATATACATGTATTTATAATAGTACAGAACATTTGGAGGTAAGAAATGAAATGCACCGTTCATGGAGACGGTAAGCCGTACGTATGCATGCACACTACTTTCATTTATATTTCTTATTTTAATGGAATAAAAACATAATGATACATAGGTATATTATAATTACAGTATAATATCATATATAATATCATTAACACCATCCTTTATACATTCCACATATTGCATTAATGAGTCATATCACTTTGAGGGGGCAATAGTCCGCACTTCCTCAAATGACATTATCGCATTTACCCATTATGGAAACCATAAAGGTAGGATATAAATATAAAATAAAGAATCATAAAGAAAAAATAAACATAATATATATAATATATAAATAAAGTTCCATCTTAATGGCCACCATGAGAGGCGGTAGGAGATAATCGAACAATCATCATTTCGTGAGGTGTTAGTTTCCCATTCACAGAAACAGTATGTTTTTCATCCATTAGATGGAGGTGTGTGTAAGTGTAGTTAAAATAAATCTCATAAAAACAAACTAGAATATTTAGGATACTGTTTTTGTTATAAAATAAAGTAATAAAAAGACTTTAGAGGTTGGAGAAGTAAAATAAAAGAAAATAAGTTAAGAGGAATCATTACCTTTAATTTGGATAACTCCTTTTAGTTTGAACTAAAGGTCTTCTTGAAGTGCCTTATGCCTAAGGTAATGCTTTTAGGAGGAAGAGGGGGATCTTTATATATTATTTGGGCTGGGGTTGGACGATCCAAGGAAATTGAGAGGTGTAAGTAATCAGTTAGAAGTGAGGGATTTTTATAAGGGGAGGATGGGATCTTTGGGAAAGTGTGAAAATATTATTTTATTATATAATGATATTCAGTTTCTAAAGGTCCCTAACTAATTAAAGTAGAATATAAGATTACTAATGGTCGAAAAAAACCATCCAATAAGAATTGGAAAGGTTTTGGATGTTATTTTAAAATTTGTAATCTTATTTATTTAAATCATTTATCAATGAGGTAAATACTGCATCATTTCTGTGTCATAAATAATTTTTTTATTTGATATCTAAAAATTATAAAAAAATATCATGATGTAGAAAATATTTTTATATTTCCAATGAATATTTATCATTGAAAAGATAATTTATATAACCCCATGTAAAAATTAATTTACTAAAAGATATTTGTTTGTGTCATTTTGGTCTTTACTTTAAATTAATTAATCTAAAGTGTCATTATCACTCTCAAGTGGCTCCATGGGGTCCCAAAATCAACCCAAAGATTCCCATGGTCGTAAATTACTCAAAAAATAAGGTTAGAATAAGTTTTAAGTTAAGTTTGTATTATTATAATATTCTTTTTACCTTGAATTATCCCATTTACCTTTAACAGCGGTAAATAAAAGTAAAAAGTTACTATTAACCAAAAATTATTTTCATCTTATTGAACCACATTTTACATACTAATAAAAACCATGTATGTAATATTTTTAAAATCAAATTCCCAGAAGTAGTGAAATGTTATTTAAATGAAAAGTTAGTTTTTTAAGTACTACTTAGTGGTTTCACTATTAATCAAAAATTGAAGTTTTTCAGAAAAATACCAAAAATTAAGCCTAATCTACACTTGATATTTTGAATTAAAAAATGATGTCTATTTTACCACATTAAAAACATATAAGTTTCATTAATTAATTTAAAATTAATTCCTGTTATCAAAACAAATAGCGTGTTTTTAAGAAATAATAACTATCAAAAGATTGATACTTGTTTATGTCCAATTTCAAAGTAAAATTAATTCCAATGACTAAAATTGGATTAAATATTAAGAAAATATTATAATTACACTTTAAAATCAATTAAAAATATAATCTAACCAATTAAATAAATTATATTAAAAGGCACTTTTGAATTAAAATACAGTATTTCACACTATTCATAAAAAAATGAATTTTATCAGAAAAATACCAAAAATTTACCCAAAGTAAATTTTGATTTCCCGATTCTAAAGAATAATTTTATTTTGTAAAATGGAACATATAAATGTGACCAAAACTATATTTAAAGAAGTTTCTCCATTAAAAGGCAGTAAATCAACCTTTTAAAGTAACTTATGTTTAAAATTAGATTCATTCACATTTTGAGCCTCTAACTTTTATTGGATAAATGTAAAAACATTTAATAAACATATATAATCATTTTTTAGTTTTTTCTGTTCATTCTCTCCATTAAAATAGCTAGGTGTTTACTACCATTTAAAATAATAATATTATATTATTAGTGTGCAACTTAAGATTTCAAAGAAACCCATTATTGTGTATCAGGTATGACATCGAACTTAGCATCCCCTTTAAAGTAGTATTTAGTTCACAAATATTAATAAATGTGAAAAATTTCATGTTCTCTATTTACTTGGGAGTTACATCCTTCCCCCCTTTTGGGAATTGTGTCCTCATAATTTTAAAACTAGGCTTGGAAACTTCATTGTAAGTCCCACATCGGAAAAAGAGTCAATAAAAATATAACTTTAAAATATAGAAAGAGAAGTACAAAGGTCACCCAAGATAACCCATACTAGGATTCCATTTAGGAAAACATGGATATGGAAGAGAAAACAATCTGTCAAGTTTTGATGGAGAGTGATAGAAAACATGATTTGAATAAAGTTAACCACCAGAAAATCACAAACATATGATGTGTTAAACGGTCTTTGATTGCCCTGAAATAAATATAAACCAACAACATTTTTGTTTTACGTTTATTTTCATAATTTTTAGGAATTCATTTACTACATAGAATAAGAACATAATGAAATATACTTACCTTCAAGTAGAGTCTCATCCTTTAATAAGTTTCTACCAAAAACTAATCTTTTCTCCAAATAATGAGCATTAAAAATGACTTGGTCACATCAAAAGCACTAGAATAAACTTCTAGAGAATCACATAATCCAAAAAATAAGAACTATATATTTCCCTTGTATTTAGACATAAAATAAAACAAAAATGGTTATTGTGAGATCGGATAATACTCAAAAAGTACAGTCTTTTACAAAAAGGAAAACTACTCTTAATATCCAAAAAATTTCAAACAAAACCCAATGATCGACAAAGACCATTCAGTAAACAACTGTCCATAAAATTATTCAAAATTAATCCAAACTAATATTGAAACCCAAATCTCATAAGGATTTGATTACACAGTCTTACAAGATAAATCTAAACATTTATCTCCAAATAACATCAGTTACTAATAAAGTCTCATATTTGAAAAGTAATTAACCTAATCACATATTCTATATGATAGGTTAATCATTTTCATAAATAAACCAAATCGTCATATGTCCTCAATAAAAACATAGATTCTTCCAAACTAAAATTCTAACCATTATTCCACACTTTAAATCCCATATTATTCTATCTTTCTTAGGAATATAGTGTTTACTAAAAAGAGAGAAAGTCTTTCAAAATAACCTTTATCACTTAATCACCAAATCATTTTACTATACTAAGTATATCTATTTGATAAAACATAAGTTCCAAAAATCAACTTATTCTTGTTCAGTAAAATCATTTTACAAAAATAATTAGTCATACTAACTAGGGACTTCAATTAGGCCAATGGTAGGCGATGTTCCCTTGTCTCCCTTAAGTTGTGGGTTCAATTCTTGTGGCCTTGCCGGATGCGACAAGTTGTCACCCATCCCACGGGTTGTTTTTTTTATAAAACTCAAAAATAACCCTAACGTGTTTTAACCTCAATGGTTTCCTTATACTTATCATTTTTATCCCAATTCATTATGATCTCAACATCTTAATTCTTCATGTCTTATATATATTTTCATTTTTTTTATTTCACCACCATATGATAAAATAAAACAATCCCCAAAATGAATAACATCATACCTTGATTATGGTTTCCACTTGGTTCCATCATCATCTTGTTCACGTAGGTAGCAGGTCCATGCATTAAAACAATGATTTAGAGATCATTCAAAATCATTTTCTTCCTCCATCCAAATAAACCTAGTACAACATGGGTCATATGGGTGTTCATAGAAAAACAATTTTGGAAAATAATCATGTATGGCATATAATTTAAAAACATCGGATAAAACATGATTTCTATAAAATAGTCAGATCGAATTTGAGTTGAAACTATCAATTAATGGTCCTTTTAAAATACCATAGGTATGTTCTGAGAGACTATATTGTAAAATAAAATATAAATAGGCTGCATAAGGGTCTACTTCTTCATAACCTTTTTCAAAATCATAATATGCTTCAAAATCTTGTGATAAGGTAAAATATTTGAAAATGCCTTGATAATATTAACCTTTCTTAAAAATATGAGAATATTGAGAAAATTGGATTTTCTTAAATACAACCCATGATCCAAGATGACAACGAGGTATAGTGGAGGTGTTTGATATCTCAAAAAACTTCTTGCAAGTAAATTTTATGCTAGAAAATGTTTCAAAATCATTCGAAGATGAGGTTGTAATAATTACTACAAGCAAGTCATCAGGAAGAGATATGAATGTCATTTTAGATCCTCCTCCTTCCAATGTTAACTGACTTTCCTTGATCTAAAAAAGTTATAAAACAATGATTTAATGGAAATAATAGTGATAGGAACTAACCATGTGTCTAACGAAAACTCATAATCCCTAAATTTGTCTAAACTGACCTCTAATACCAACTATAAGGACTCGACCTTAACCATTACATAATCCTAAATTAAATGAATAATTCACATTGAGGATATTTTCAAGTTTAGAGTTTTAGATAATTAGGCCATAACTATTATATAACAACTTGAATATTATATGTTGACACTACTACCCAGTATCAATTTTTTCATAAAATAAAAACTATTAAAAAGAAACATGTCTAGTTCAATGTTTTTATACAACATGACTTTTCCTTGATCTCATCCTTAACCCTATTCATCTTTATGGCTTGTGAAAAACATTTCAAAACTTGGGATTAACATAAAAAGCTCAGTAAGGGTTAAAAAATAATGAAAAGAAACATTAGTCCATCAATAAATAAAAATCAATGAAACCATATTTTCAATCATAACATATCTCACAAAATCATAAGATTTAGGAATAACATGAAAAAATCATAAACCATAAAGGAAACTTATGGCATTAATAACATACTTACATTGTAGCTATCAGAACTACATAGGGAGTCACATTTTGAATACCCATCATAGTATATTCCCTAAATCTCTTAGGAGAAACATTAACGTTTACCTCTATCACGTTACCCAATGCATTGGAGATCTATCTCAGGCTCACCTGCCCTAGGTTTATCACAGAACCACCCATATACAAAAACAATACACAATAACCATAACATATTCATAACACATAAAACAAGAATAAATGAAAGATAAAATTTCCACATTGCAATCACAATATATGTTTTAAAGATATTGACATAATCAAGGTAACAACCCGAATCCGGAGCCACTCAACTGGTTCCCCGTACCCGGTTCACCACATGACCTCAAGCGCATTTCCCCAAATTCCAGAGGCTGCCGACTAGTAGCGAGGGCCTTGGTGAGTCATTGGGGAAAACTATGTCCTCATTTGGTAAAGTATACAAGGGAAAGGAAATAACAGTCTATAGAGGAAGCAGTAAACAACACACAATGACTGAAACTAAACATCAAAAGCAAGGAATATATAATAATGATGACAATGATGCATTAATTACAAGTATCTAAGGAAAGTATCAAACAAAACAATGTGTTGAAATACAACTGAGAAAAAAAAGTACGAAAAGTAAACAGTAACTCCAGCAACATCGCAAGCCTAAGATCGATCCTATGCTCTCCTACTCCAACCAGCAATCATGCACCTGAAGTTGAAGGGCCACAATCCCTATCCACACCTGCGACCATATAACCTGTTTGGGATGAAAAGAATGACCCAAACAGGGTGTAAGACTAATCCCAGTAGGCAACCACCACATGATCTATTCCCTACTATTAGTGAGTAATATAGAAAATGTAATGAATGTAAATGTAGTAATGAACTAGGAGTACACAAATAAACAATCCTTCCAATTACCTTTCACATTCATTTAACAATTAATTCATTCATTTAATTAAACAACCAAGGAATCTAGAAAATATCTCTATTCCAAGGTAAATATGTAACACAACAGGCATCAAAATACTAACTAAACAAACAATTATACCAAAATATCCAAGCTTGTCCTTTGGATTGGTAGACTCATATAAACCAAAAAAAAATCCACATTCACACTGACTCTATTGGTGGATCAAACTAGCAGACCCCTATAGTCAAGTAAACATACAAAGGCACAGACACTCTGGGAAGCACTCATGTCAATTCCCCTATAGTCTTGCAACGATAGCTACAGACTCTCTAAGGAAGATCTTACATATAATTCCTCTTGTGGTCTCGATACGTATGTAAAATAAGGTCACTCATATGAAGTACAAATTCCAATTCCCGTAGGTCCGGTGTATGAAACTAATTCCAAAAGAACCCCTAGGGAAGCACTAAATCGTCTATTCCCTCTTTGGTCTCCCACACCAATTTCTCATAGCCCTGAGCAGTCTATTCATGCATAATAGACTATCAGTAGCCCTAATTAAGTTTAGAAACTACTAGGATAAAATCTACAATGCATCAAAAGCATTAAAATAGTAGGCAACTCATACAATCAATTATAACAAGAAAACTAGTAATTGCAATAGGTTTTGCCTTACATGAAAACTATTCCAAATAGAGATAAACATCCAAATAGGGATAACAGACATGGGGTGATCCTCAAACATGAAAACAAGAATATATTATTATCAATTAACCTTAACATAACAATAAATCAAATGAAATTAAACAATAGGACAAAAATCTCTAACCCAGGATACCCGAAACATCGGAATCTGGCACTTTTTCACAAAAACTCAAAGAAATTCGACGTAAGGAAACAAACCACCTAACTCAATCCTAGTAGATCGATATAATTGAACCGCAACACATGAATCGTCCTAGAACAGAGTAGATCTACAAAAATTTATAAAAAGTTCAACCTATGATAAATCTCATAAGAGAAAGAATCAAGAAACGTGGCCAAAGAATAACCAAGAACTCACCGCTATGATTCTATTGAAACCGATGGTGTTCGATTCGGATAACAAGTGATGGATTGGTGGCTCAGAGAAGATTTGTCCCCCTCAGATTCTCTAGATGGAATTAGGTGAAGAAGAAGATGCAAATAAGGATTAGACGTGACCATGGTCCATTTAACAAAAAAGAAAGAAAGTACACAGCGTGTACTTTACTTTTACGTACTCTGATTTAGGCGACCGACAAGTCACCCTTACACAGTCGTGTGTGTGGCCATGAAATAGACATCACACGGCTTCCAGTGGCATTGAATTACACAATGTCTACTCATAAAGTACATGGCGTGTACTCTGAAAATTTCCAGTTTTTTTTCTTTTTCTCAAAAACTACCAGAAAAGGAAAAACATACCTGAAAAGAAGATCAGGGTTCTTACAAACTTACCCCCTTAAAGAAATTCATCACCAAATTTCCCTAACAAGGTGGTGAAGAAGAAACCTTGAACAACCCTGGCCACTGTGATCACATATCAGCCTCCATCTCCCATGTCTCATCCTGTACACAACTGTGCTACCATAGCACCCATACCAGAAGAACATACCGGCCATGAAGTACCTTTGAACTATAATCAACAATTATAATAGGATGCTCCTCGAATGATGCATCCTACTCCAGCTCAACCTCCTTGGGTTGAAAAAACATGAGATGGGTATGAGAAATAGTGTCGAAGCTGAGAAACATAGAGGACGTCGTGCATAGCCTGGTACCTTTGAGGTAACTGCAACCTATAAAAAACTAGCTCGACTCTCTCTAGGACCTCAAATGGCCCAACATATATCGGTGAAAGATTACCCTATCTACTGATCCTCTTATGTCCCAACCTCGGGGTAACACGTAAGAAAACCTGATCTCCGACCTTGAACTCCAAAGTTCATCTCTGCTAATCAGCATAATATTTTTGCTGAGACTGTGTAGTATCCATCCTTTTCCGAATCAACTCCACCTGTTCTGTGGTCTCCTAAACAAGACGAGGTCCCAACATAGTTGCCTCTGCTGCCTCCAGCCAAAACAAGGGTGATTGACACGACCTACCGTACAAATCCTTGTAAGGTACCATCTGAATAGTTTCTTGAAAACTATTATTGTAGGAAAACTCCACTAGAAGTATATGCATCTCCCAAGAAACTCCAAAATCAAGGACGCATGTTCGTAGCGTGTCCTCTAGCACCTGAATCGTGCACTCTGACTGGCCATCTATCTAGCGATGGTAAGCTATACTTAGAATTACCTTTGTACCCAAATCCCTCTATAGCCCTTTCCAGAAATGCGATGTAAAGCGGGCGTCCCTATCTGAAATGATAGTACTCGGAACCCCATGCAAGAGTAAAATCTCATGGATGTACAACCGTCCAAGATCATCAACACTGAGGTTCTCATTAATTGGAAATAAGTGAGTAACCTTCGTGAGCCTGTCAATGAAAACCCATACCACGTAATTCCCTCGTGGAAATCTCAGTAACCCTATCACGAAGTCCATTGAAACATCATTCCACATCCCCTCGGGAATGGGTAGCTACTGTAAAATCCATGCTGGTCGCTGGTGCTCTGGCTTCACCTGCTGATAGGTGGAACACCTCATGAAAAAACTAGAAACATCTCTCTTCATACATGGACACCAATACTGGCAGTGTAGATCACGATACATCATGGTGACACCAGGATGAACTACACAAACTGAGGAATGAAAGTCTTGCATTATCTCATCGCATATATCTGCTGGCACCCATACACGTCCCTAGAAACACAAGATCTCACCCTCACCTATGGTCCATCTAGGAATATGGTCCTCTCTTGACACACATTCTCGTAGGACTAGGCCTTTAGAATCTGATAGCTGCCTCATTCGAACTCGATCAAGAAGGGTAGAGGTAATAGCTACAGATGAAAGAAAAGTCTAACCCTGTATGTCATGCACCTCCAAATACATTTCAGAGAATAGAGCCATAAGCTGCCACTCACTACTGGCCTCCTAAACTTCCTGTATATGTGTTCTCCTTCTCAGTGCATTTTCCACAATGTTTCCTTTCCCAAGCATATAAGAAAGCTTGAAATCGAAAGACTTTAGGTACTCATCCCACCTCTGATGCCTCAGATTCAAGTCACGCTGCGTGACAATATACTAGAGGCTCTTGTGGTTAGTATATACCACAAAAATCTCTCTGAGAAGATAATGTATCCAACAATGCAAAGCATGAACAACTGTAGCCAACTCCAGGTCGTGCATAGGATTTTTCCTCTCATGGGTCCTCAACTGCCGAGATCCATATGCAACAACACAGTCCTCATACATAAGAACTGCTCTAAGATTGATACAAGATGCATCACAGAAAACTTTATAACTCTTTCCCGGATCCGACAAAACTGGAATTGGTGCTGAAGTCAATCTTCCCTTCAGCTCTTGAAAGGCTGAATCACAGGCTTCTGGGAAAACATACTTCACCCCCTTCTTAGTCAAGCCCATCAATGGTGCTGTTAAGCATGATAATTCCTATATAAACCGCATTTAGTAACCATCCATCCCTAAGAAACTTCGTACCTCAAATACATTCTTCGGTTTCTCCCAGGTAACTACTACTCTCACCTTCTATGGGTCTACTGATACTCCTGTCTCTGAGATGACATGAACCAAGAATTGAATCTCATCCATCCAAAAGTGGAACTTTTAGAGCTTATCATATAACTGATTCCCCCTCAGTGTACTCAAAATGATCTCAAGATGGGTATCATGGTTGTGTTGAGTGTGAGAGTACACTAAGATATCGTCCACAAAAACCGCCACGAAATAATCCAAGTAACGATGGAAAAATCTATTCATCAGCACCATGAGAACTACTAGAGCATTCATGAGACCGAACAACATAACCAAATACTCATACAGACAATACCTGCTTTGAAAGGCTATAAGAGGTATATCAGATGGTCTGACATGCAACTGATGATATCTGAATCTCAAGTTGATCTTCAAGAATACTCTGGCTCTTCGAAGCTGATCAAAGAGATCATCTATCCATGGAAATGGATATCATTTCTTGAACATTGACTAGTTTATCTTTCTATAATCCATAAAAATCCATAAAGTACCATCCTCCTTCTTTGCAAATAGAACGGGTGAACCCCAAGGAGAAGTACTGGTTCGGATAAAAATCTTTGCCTGTAACTCCTCCAACTGCTTCTAGATCTCCTGTAACACAGGTGTAGCCATCCTATAAGGATGTATGGATATCGGTGATTCTCCTAGAACAATCTCAATAGAGAAGTCTACCTCTCACTCTAGAGGAAAACCTGAAAAGTATTTTGGAAAGACATCTCGAAAGTGATCAACCACTGAAGCAAAATCTATCTGAAAAGTACCCTGGTCATCCAGATATAAGCTAACAATATGGGTCGTAACACTACCCAACCCAAGATGCTCTGGTCCATCTCTGCTCGCCTGGACATCCCATTCACCCTTGTGAAGAAAAGATCTACCCTCCAGTGATGTGAAACTCACTCTACAGTGATAAAAAACGACAAAGGCCTGGAAGGGAACCAACCAGTCCATCCCAAGAATGAAATCATAGTCTGTCATCTCCAAAACATAGAGATTCCATGAAAAACGACACCCACCAACCTCAAGGGGTCAGTCTAAGCACTGACGCATGATAGCAGTTCTAATTCCCATGAGAGTGCCTAGCGTCATCATGTCCTAAGAAGGATAAAAAGTAAGTCTAAGGCTTTCCAGAGTATGCACGGGAATAAATCTATGAGAAGATCCTGTATCGAAAAGTGCAGAGGATAAAACTAAGGCTACTAAAATCGTACCTTTAACTGTAGAAGGTCTAAGATCCTGCTCCTGATGAATCTGTGTTGAGTCAATAAGGTTTTCCTTATGAATTTTCCATTCCTTCTTGTTTTGAAAATCACAAACACCTTAACTTAAGAAAATCTATATTTTACTTCTCTAAGGAAAATTTCCTTCCTAAAGGAAATTTACCCTAACCTAAATTTCCTTATACATATCAATATTTTTCTTATGTATAAAAATAGGATTCATATCCAAAACCTCAGAATCATATAATGCTTAGATATGAAGCATTCTGATTTAGGATCCGAATTCTGGATACGAACTCTAATAAAGTTCCACTCCAAATTCTGGATACGAACACTAATAAAGTTCTACTCCGAATTCAGGATATGAACTCTAATAAAGTTCCACTCCAAATTCTAGATACGAACTCTAATAAAATTCCACTCTGAATTCTGGATACAAACTCTAATAAAGTTCCACTCCAAATTCTGGATACGAACTCTAATAAAGTTCCACTCCAAATTATGTATACAAACTCTAACAAAGTTCAACTCCGAATTCTGAACTTCGAACCTCTATGATTTCAACTCCAAAATTCTATGATTTCGACTCCGAACTTCTATGAGTTCGACTCCGAACATCTATGAGTTCGATTCCGAACTTCTATAAAGATCGACTCCGAACTCTGTAAGTTTATATTCTGAATTCTAGTGAAACCAGACTATGAATTTCATTAGAAATTCAGACCCTGGATTTCTACAGAATTCAGGTTCCTAATTCCTATAAAACAGAATCCAAATATCTCTTTATTATAGACTCTGAATTCCAATTTTGGTCAGACTCCGAACTTTTGTTTTCTAACATTCCAAATTTCAGTTTTGTTTATTCTTACACTTGTTTCATTACAAAACGATGTCATGCCTTCAGTTATTGACAAACCGTTGGTTGAGTGACACGTATACAGGTCCCTCCGAAATTCAAGGAAAATATGACCGTTGGAGGAGGGAGCCGACCGTTGGAGCTTCTCCTATAAATAGGAGCTCATTTGAATGAGCTCGACACTGAACTTTGACACATCTTTGAGATCTGTGCTTACATGCTGTTGAAGTGATTTCTAGAGAGAGAGGCTCTTATCAACTCTCAAAGCTTCGTGCAGAAATTTTGAACAGCTTGTTCAAACTTTTCCTTGTGCAGACTTGCTTCGTGCGACTCTGATTGTTGGTTATTACAATCAAGGGCTTCCGAGGATAGTAATACAGAGGTCCCAACACCTTGAAGTTGAGGGCTTCCTTACTAAGGAAGACAAAGGTGTCGAATTCCTGATAGTTGAGGACTTGCGGGGATAGAAAGACAGTCTCCAATCTTCGTATTGAGGGCTTACCCTGGTGTGGGTAAGACAAACTTACTTGAAAGTATAAATCAAGGGACCTTTATCCAAGGTTGTTGGATACCCTTCTCTTTGGGTTAAAAGAGTTATTGTTTGTTACTTGTAGTTTTACTACTTGTTTTTTCCACTACATTTTGTATTGTTAAGGAAAGTATAAATTTCTTATACTTCCTTACTTGTACTCTGATTATATAGGATTTTATACGCTTTAAGGTAGAATCTTAGAGGTTGTGTGAATTTTGGTTACTCAAAATTTCCTTAGAAATTTGAAAAGGTACAATTCACCCCCCTCTTGTATCTTTGTATCTCATTGTACTTATTTGATCCTACATTTGGTATCACAGAGTATATCATACTCAGAGTTATACCATCCTAACAATTGGTATCAGAGGTGGTTAACAATCTGAATTAATCTTATAATTATATTCAGAAGACTTTATTTCTGTTATAACTTTTGGAATTGAATATTCGGATTCACATTTCCAGATTCATATTTTTTTCAAAATCTGTTTTTCGAACTCACAGTTTGGATTCACTATTTTCTTAGAGATACATTTTTTCTTTCTTAGAATATTTTCTCTTACAAACTTATACTTATAATAAGTTTGTGTGCCTAGTTTTTTCTTAAGAATTGAAGGTTTGAATGTTGGTTCTATTGACAACTTAAATCCTACCAGACCACCAATTTCTGACGATAATGATTATGATTATTGGAGAGATCGAATGAAGAGTTTTGTTATCAATACTGGAGTATAAAATTTTTTTATGCTTACTGGAGGTTATAAAATTCCTGATAAGGAAGTAAGTGCTTTCACAAACCAAGAGAAACATGATTATCAATTAAACTATAAGGTACACAATACTTTACTATGTTCAATGACTAGGAACATATATAGCCAAATTTCTTCTTGTGAAACAGCTAACCGTATATGGAATAAACTTTAAGTTACTCATTTTGGTAAATCCAAAGTCATAGAGACTAGAAGAGCCATGCTGAGAGCTGAGTATCATGGTTTTAACTTTCCTTATGAATAACCCATTTGTAAGATGCAACAAAGATTTATGACTCTAGTGAATAGCTTAAAATCTATGGGAGAGAAAGGTCTAGATGATGAATCTCTTTTTGAAAAGATCATTGATATTATTCCCAATAAGTGGGAATCAAAGAGAACAACTATTGATGAGAATAGGAAGGTTACTCAAATTTCCTTAGATGAGCTGTTTGGAACTCTTCTTCAACATGAAACAAGGATGAAGAGAGATGATGACAACATCAAAAAGAAGAATGGGAATGGTAGTGTTTCTTTTACTACAACATAAAATCACATGAAAGATAAGTCTCCTAAGAGAGTAACTAAATCCAAGTCTAAGAAGGTTACAATCCAATCAGAATCTAGTGAGAGTGAAACCTTAGAGAATGAGTTAGAAAATCTTGCTCGAAGGATGAACAAGATAGCTGGTCAAAGAAATTTCCAATACAAATATAAGAAGAAGGAAAGGAATGATAAGAAAGATTCAGAGGTCACATGATATGAATGAAAGAGAAGTGGACACATAAGACCTGATTTCCCTATGCTTAAAAAGAAAGAAAGAAAAGAGAGGCATTCTGAAAGGAATAGGAAGAAGTTTTACAAAGCTAAAGCTAAGAAAAGTCTGAAAGCTAATACAACTTAGAGTGCTAGCTGTGGAGACTCTTCAGAAAGCAAATCTTCAGAATATGATTCATCAGCTCAGAATAATATGGGATTCATTGCTACTACTTCTTTTCTACATACATGTATTATGGCCAAGGTACGCTCTGTCGAGGCTTTAACAAATTTATCTCTTGATAATAATTACTATTCTGAAAATAGTACTTCTAATGAAGATACTTCATCCTCATAAAATTAAGAACCTTCATATGAAGAAGTATCTAGATTTTCCAAGCTAATTGAAGCAAAAAATTGTAAAATTTCTATAAAATTATACAAGGTAAATACTAGGGAGAAAATTCTTACAAAAGAGATTTCAGATCTTTCTTCAGATCTTAAAGATAAAGAAGAGATTTTAGAAAAACATTCTAAAGACCTTGAGAAAGAAAATTCTGATAAGGAAGAACTTTCTAAAGATCTTAAGAATTCTATTTTAAAGATGAATGTTTTTGAGGAAAAATCTAACTCTAAAGAAATGATTTCTAAGGATAGGAATTTAGTCATTAGACTAAAATCCAAAATATTTTCTCTTAAGAAGCTTCTTCAAAAATTTACCTCTGGGAAGGAAAATTTTGACAAGATGTATTCTCAAATTAAACCTCACGGAAACACTACTGGAGTAGGTTATACTCAAAAAATACTAATTTTCAAAAACAACTATTTTGTTCCTTCTAAAGCACCTTTTTGCACAAAGTGTCAAAGTGGTGGGCATTGGAAGAAAAACTATTCTTTGAATAGAGTTAAATCTCTTGGGTTTCGTAAAGCATATTTTTATAAACAAATGTGGATACCCAAAATTTTGTTGTCTAACAATTCTAGATCCAAGCAATTCTGGATTCTGAAAACCTAACTTGTTTCTTATTTTCAGGAAAACAGGTAAAGTACCAACAACAATACTTAGTACATGGATAGTAGATGTTTTCGGCACATGACTGGTAACAAAAGCTATTTTGAAAAGATTATCAAAACTAAATGAGGAAAAGTAACTTTCGGAGATAATGCTCAAGGAGAAATTATTGGTATAGGTAACATCATTCTTCTTGGAAAAACTTTGATTTCAAATGTTTTGTTTGTTAAGGGTATTAAGCACAACCTCATCAGCATAAGTCAATTATGTGATGAAGGCTACCTTGTGAATTTTATGAATGATAAGTGTTTAGTACACAATTACAAGGAATAATTTATTCTTTCTGCCCATAGGCAAGAGAATGTATACACACTAAACATAGAAGACCTTAGGAGCCAAGACTTACCTTTCCTTAGTGCAATGGAAGATCATTATTGGTTATGTCATAGAAGGTTAGGACACTGTAACCTTAGGAACTTATGAAAAATCTCTAAGAAGAAACTAGTTAAGGATCTACCAGAGCTTAGATTTGATTCTTAAAAAGTTTGTGACCCTTGTTAATATGGAAAGAAACATAAATCAAGTTTTAAATCAATCGGTGAAGTCTCAACAACTGATGCATTACAGTTGGTGTACATGGATCTTTTTGGTCCAACACAAACTAGAAGCATTGGGGGAAAGTACTATATATTTGTTTTGATTGATGATTACACTAGATTTACATGAGTCTATTTTCTAGAAAATCAGTCTGAAGCTTTTTCTTATTTCAAAAGTTTTAGAGCCCAAGTAAAAAATGAGAAAAACCTTCCATTGGAAACTATTCATAGTGATCAAGGAGGAGAATTTCAAAATTCTGATTTTGAAACTTTTTGTAGTAAAAAGGGTATTACTCACAACTCCTCAGCACCTAGAACACCTCAACAAAATTGTTTTGTTGAAAGAAGAAATAGAATTCTTCAAGTGATAACTAGAACCATGCTGAGTGAGTATTCTTTAGCTAAACATTTTTGGGCTGAATCTGTAAGTACTACTTGTTATACTACAAATCAAGTTTTAATTAGACCTTTTATTAATAAAACTCCTTATGAGTTATGGAATGGTAGAAAACCTAGACTTTCATACTTTATGGTTTTTGGTTGTAAAGTATTCATTCTGAATACTAAAGATAACTTACATAAATTCACACCAAAATCTGATGAAGGAATTTTCTTAGGCTACTCCACAACTTCTAAGGCTTATAGAGTTTTTAACAAAAACACATGTACTATTGAAGAGACGGTACATGTCAAATTTGATGAAACTGATCCTTTTGTTTTTAAACAACCTCAATCTACATCTTCGGATGTGTTTTCAAAAACTGATTATCAACCTTGGATAGAAAATCCTTATGATAAGGAAAATGTTCAAGAAGATGCTTCTGAATCATTTACCCTAGAATATTTCCTACCCTATGTTGATGAACAGGTTTTACAAAACCCAAACTAGTCATTTATAAAGAATCATCCTAGTGATAGTATCATTGGTGATTTGGATCAACCTGTAAGGACTATAAGTTCCTTAAGAAATGAAGTAGAACATCTAGCATTCCTTTCCCAATTGGAACCAAAAAGCAATGATGATGATTTAGGTGATGATGATTGGATTAAAGACATGCAAGATGAACTAAATTAATTCGAAAGGAATAATGTCTAGACCTTGGTTGAAAGACCTAAGGAAACTTCTGTTATTGGAGTAAAATGGGTCTTTAGAAATAAGTGTGATGAAAATGGAATCATTGTAAGAAATAAAGCTAGAATAGTTTCTAAAGGCTACAATCAACAAGAAGGAATAGACTATGAATAAACCTATGCTCCATTAGCTAGACATGAATCTATTGGTATTTTACTTGCCTTTGCAGCATTCTTCAATTTCAAACTTTTTCAAATGGATGTGAAATGTGCTTTCCTTAATGGTTATGTTCAAGATGAGGTTTTTGTTGAACAAACTCTTGGATTTGAAGATACAAAACATCATAATCATGTTTTTAGACTTACCAACGATTTTTATGGCCTTAAACAAGCCTCACGAGCTTGGTATGATAGACTTACAGTATTTTTGCTTCAAAATAACTATGTTAAGGGAAATGCAGATTCAACTCTTTTTATAAATAAAGATAAGAAAAATGTTTTGGTTGTTCAAATTTATGTTGATGACATTATATTTGGTTCAACTCAGAAATATTTAACTGATTCCTTTGTGGATTTAATGAAATTTGAGTTTGAAATGAGTATGATGGGTGAGTTAACATTTTTCCTTAGTTTACAAATTTCTCAAAAACCAGAATAAATCTACATATCCCAACATAAGTATATTAAAGATATTCTTAAAAAGTATGGGTATTACAACACTAAGAGTATAAGTACTCCCATCGATACCTCAAACACACTTGATCTTGATGAAACTGGGAAACCAATAAATCAAACATCTTGTAGAGGTATGATAGGAAGTCTACTTTACTTGACAGCTAGTCTACCAGACTTGATATTTTCAGTATGCTTATGTGTAAGATATCAATCCAATCCTAAAGAATCTCATTTAAAGGCAGTGAAAATAATTTTTCGCTACTTAAAGGGAACCATGGATTTAGGACTATTTTATACTTTTGGAAATGCTTTTTTTTAAAAGATTTTCAGATGCTGACTTTGGTGGATGTAAAATGGAATGAAAGAGTACATCCAGAACTTTTCATTTCTTAGTTGATTCATTAGATTCTTGTTCATGAAAGAAGAAACATTATGTATCACTCTCCACTGCTAAAGCTGAATATGTAGCATTTGGAAGTTGTTGTGCTCAAGTGTTGTAGATACAAAACACGCTCAAAGATTATGGCTTGAGTTTTACTAAGACTCAAATTTTGTGTGATAACACAAGTGTAATTGCCCTTAGTAAAAAACTTGCACATCACTCCCGTGCAAAGCACATAGATATTAGACATCACTTTCTTAGAGATCACACACTAAAAGGAGATATCATTCTTCAGTTTATCAGAACACGAGATCAACTTACTGACATTTTTACAAAATCTTTACCCTATGATAGATTTGAATACATTAAACAGAAGTTAGGAATGATAAATTTGAGGTAATCTTCCTTCATTAATTCTTTTTGAACCATTCTCCTTACAGAAATAAACTCCATTTCATAGGGGGAGTACATTTGTTTGTTAGTCTTTCAAATTTTTTTGTAATGAGTCTTTCAAAAATTTTCGTAACGAGTCTTTCAAAAATTTTCATAATGATTCTTTCAATTTTTTTCATAATGAGTCTTTCAAAATTTTTCTTAATTAGACTTTCAAAAATTTTCTTAATGAGTCTTTCAAAAATTTTCATAATGAAGTTTTCGTACTGAAAATTTTCATACTGAAGTTTTCATACTGGAAATTTTCGTACTGAAGTTTTCGTACTGGAAATTTTCGGAATAAGAATTTTTATAATGATAATTTTCGTAATGAGATTTTTTTCAATGAGAATTTTCACAATGAGAATTTTCGCAATGAGAATTTTCGCAATGATAATTTTCTTAATGATAATTTTCGTAATGGGAATTTTCATACTCACATTTTTTGTAGTGAGTTTTTCGTTTTGAGTTTTTTTTTGTAGTCAAATTTTCTTCAAGAAGAATATCACCTATTACGAATAAACTTCCTAGCCAATATGAAAGGTATGTTTTTCTTACTCAAGTTTTTGTAGTCATTTTTAGTTGCTTGTAGTATCTTTTTCTTATAAAATTTCTCAGATTTGTTTTTTTCTTAAATCCGAATGTTTTTAAAACCTCAAAAGATCGGATTCAAGATTTCCTTGTGGGTATGTTTTGAACCGTCAGATCAGACCAGAGAAATTATCAACCATTAGATTGTTTTTGGAAGCTGAAAGGTCATGTTCATCGCCTATATAAAGTGCACCCCCATTGGTTGTCCCACATCAGTTTCAAGCTCTAGCGTGTCAAAGCTTTGCATCAGTTGTTAAAGGCCATTCTGAATCCTTCATAGCTCCTTCATTCTGAATGTCTATAGAAGCCACTTCCCAAGATATGTCTACCTCAAAACCAATTTCAAAATGGAAAGTGTATAGAGAAAGAATGGTCCATCCGAGATTTTATAAGTACAATTCCATAATCTCTTAGAACATCAAGTTGAATGGTTGGGAAGATGTATGTGTATCCAAGAAAAGTGATCAAGATGCGGTCTATCAGGATTTACATGCAGAATTCTATGAATCAGCAAGCTTCTATGAGGAATAGGGAAGAGATAAGTTTTCTTTTAAGTCTTATGGGAGGACTTACAAGCTTACTTACACTAAGGAATCAAGCTTGGTGGGGATAGCTTATTATGGAGAATCCGAATTCTGCTCACTTAAACTTCCGGATGTGCAAGGAAGTTTTGTTAAAGTGAAGACCTTGGAGTGTCTTGGGATTCATGATGTAAAGACATCCAAGATTTCTCACCTATATCCTAATAATCAGATCCTTCAGCTCTGGTTACAAGGTTTCTTGGTTCCGAGAAAGGGTGATAAAGATACCCTAAAGAAAAGTGACATATATTTCTTAGACTTCTTGGTGAATCTAAGAAAAATAAATCTGGTGAGGAATGTTCTTTTGACGATCAAGAATATCAAGGAATGAAATTTGAGAGCTCAAATCATCATGTACCCTACCTTACTATCAAAGATGATAGTTCGGTGTCTGGATTATTTCAAAATTGCATGCAAGTCTAAGGTTCGGAATTCCAAGGTTATGTTTGTAAGTGATGATACCTTGAAATGGATGAATATCACCTATTCCAAGGAAACATGACAGTTTTATAATTTTCCAAAGGAAGAGGCTGAAACCATTCCGAAAAATTTCGACAAGGCTGAACCAGTGGAGAAGGTTGGTAAGAAGAGAAAATTGAAAGAAGTAGTTGCTGAAGACAAAAATTCCAAATCTAAGGAAACTCAATCCGCACCTCCCAAGCTGAAGAAACAGAAAGCATATCTAGATGAGGTGGCTACTAAGTGGAGAGAAGACAAGGAGAAGAGGAAAGAAGGGGATCCACAGTTAGGACTGGACCCTATTGAGGCTAAGGCCTTAAGAGAGAAAGTTGCAGATGAGTTAGAGAAACAGGCCAAAGAGAAAAAGATGAAGAAGAAGATGTCAGAGGAAGAGATTGTTCAATCTCTCTTGAAATCCACTAAAATAGATTCTAAGAATATTCCCGTTTCAGAAACTTTTGATGTTCAACCATTACCAGAGACTCCCGGGAAGAAGTACTTCACTCCAGAAAAGTCCAAAGGGAAAGAGGTTTTTGAAGAAGAAGTAGAGAAAGTAGCTGGTAAAAAAGAAGAGGAAGAAGTTGTTGAAGAAATTTAAGAAGAAGAAGAACTAGAAGAAGGAAGTGATGATCTAGATGCCCTGATTAAACAAGTGAAAGATTATCAAGAAAAGGACGAATCTTCAAAGTTGGTCACTTTAGGAAAGGGAGTTGACAAAGACGATAAGAGATATGATGTCGAGGAAGAATAAAAATAGAATGAATTATCTGAAGAGGAAGTTAGCTATGAGAAGAATTTTCTTGAATATGGAGAAGAAAAGGAGAAACCAGATGAAGATAAAATTATTCAAGTATCTGAATCTGAGGAATAATCTCTTGATGAGGAAGTTCCAAAAGTTGATAAGGGGAAGCGAGTGCTTACCGACACCCCAACAAAAGATGTTATAAGAAATAATGAGATTGGTGGTTCCTCTAGAAGAAAGCTGGTTGAAACTCAAGAAGAAAAATCCCCAAGCAAGTTATCGGATTCGGAGTCATCAGCACAGTGTCATGACTTTGATGTTGAATCTTTGAAAAAGTTGGTGGACACAATTTTGATCTTTCCCACCATAGACTCCAGATGCCAGATGATGCAACACAGTCTGAATCAGAAGTCAGAATCTTTATCCATGGTGATGGATAAGTGTGTTAAGATTGAAGCATATCACAGAAATTGCATTATCAATTATGATGTTCACAGGAAATCTTGTAGCAAAATCACTTTTTGGTCTAATAATATTGATGATGACTTGGCTGAATTTCATCATTTTCAGAATGATGTTAAAGATGCTTTTGATACCGTGGATACCATGATTAAGAATCTTCAAGATGAACTGATCGTTAAGAAAAGTTCTCGAAATCAACAAGTGAAGGAGTTGAATGGGAAGTTCAATTCTGTTTCTCAAATTTTAAAAGGGATAGAGATCTCCGGATTGAGCTCGAAGAAAAGATGCAAAAGCAAGATGAGTTTTTGAAGATACAAGAAGAAGTCATGAAGGCTCAGGTAGAAGTCTTGAAATCTCAATATGAAAGGATAAAATCTTTGGAGAAGCAAGCTGAGGAGGATAAAAAAGACTTGAAGAAGCTAAAAACCTTGTTGAAAAAGCTTATTCCGAAAGAAAATGAGGACAAATAGAACAATCTGATCTTTTGTTTCATTTGTCTTTCCTTGTAAAAATTATTTCAACTCTAATGAAATCTTTGATTGGTTGTATCTTTTGTTGTTATGTACTAATTTTTCAGGTACTTTATTTCTTTTCCATTCCCATAAATTCTTTTTGAAAATCACAAAGGGGGTGAAGGAAAAAAATATACTCAAAAGAGGGAGAGGGAAAAATTTCTAAGTCAAGAACCATCCCTAAGTAAGGGGGAGATTATCTAAGTGGGAGTTCCTCATTACGAAGTTTTTCATTCCCATGATAATGAAAACTCCATTCCAAAAATCCAGAATACAATCCTTATAGTTTCAATGCCTAAGGGAGAGTTAGTTGTATTCACTATCATCCATGAACAAAGAGAGATAAGTTTTAATTTCAAAGTCTAATGAAATTTTTCTAAGTCCTTATATTCCTTTACATAAGGTTGTTTGTGCTTTCCAAAAAGGGGGAGATTGTTGAGTCAATAAGGTTTTCCTTATGACTTTTCCATTCCTTCTTGTTTTGAAAATCACAAACACCTTATACTTAAGAAAATCTATATTTTACTTCTCTAAGGAGAATTTCCTTCCTTAAGGAAATTTACCCTAAAATAGATTTCCTTATAAATATCAATATTTTTCTTATGTATAAAAATCAGATTCATATCCAAAACCTCGGAATCATATAATTCTTAGACATGAATTATTCTGTTTTAGGATCCGAATTCTGGATACGAACTCTAATAAAGTTCCAATCCAAATTCTGTATACGAACTCGAATAAAGTTCCACTCTGAATTCAGGATACGAACTCTAATAAAGTTCCACTCCGAATCCTGGATACGAACTCCAATAGAGTTCCACTCCGAATTCTGGATACGAACTCTAATAAAGTTCCACTCTGAATTCTGGATAAAAACTCTAATAAAGTTCCACTCCGAATTCTAGATACAAACTCTAACAAAGTTCAACTCCGAAATCTGGACTCCAAACTTCTATGAGTTGGACTCCGAACTTCTATGAGTTCGACTCTGAACTTCTATGAGTTCGACTCCAAACTTCTATGAGTTCGACTCCAAAATTATCAGAGTTCGATTCCAAACTTCTATAAAGATCGACTCCGAACTGTGTAAGTTCAGATTCTTAATTCTAGTGAAACCAGACTCTGAATTTTTTTAGAAATTCAGACTCTGTATTTCTATAGAATTCAGATTTCAAATTCCTATAAAACAGAATCCAAATATCTCTTTATTATAGACTCCGAATTCTAATTTTGGTTAGACTCCGAACTTTTCTTTTCTTACATTCCGAACTTCAGTTTTTCTTATGCTTACACTTGTTTCATTTCAAAATGATGTCGTGCCTTCAGTTATTGACTCACCGTTGGTTGAGTGACACGTGTACAGGTCCCTCTGAAATTCAAGGAAAATATGATCGTTGGAGGAGGGAGCCGACCATTGGAGCTTCTCCTATAAATAGGAGCCCATTTGAATGAGATCGACACTGAACATTGACACATCTTTGAGATCTGTGCTTACATGCTGTTGAAGAGATTTCTATAGAGAGAGAGGCTCTTATCAACTCTCAAAGATTCGTGCAGAATGTTTGAATAGCTTGTTCAAACTTTTCCTTGTGCAGACTTGCTTTGTGCAACTCCGCTTGTTGGTGATTACAATCGAGGGCTTCCGGGGATAGGGAGACAGAGGTTACAACACCTTGAAGTTGAGGGATTCCTTGCTAAGGAAGATAAAGGTGCCGACTACCTGATAGTTGAGGACTTGAGGGGATAGCAAGACAGAATCCGATCTTCGTATCAAGGGCTTACCCTGGTGTGGGTAAGACATACTTTCTTGAAAGTATAAATCAAGGGACCTTTATACAAGGTTTTTGGATACCCTTCTCTTTGGGTTAAAAGAGTTATTGTTTGTTACTTGTAGTTTTACTACTTGTTTTTTCTGATTCATTTTGTATTGTTAAGGAAAGTATAACTTTCTTATACTTCTTTACTTGTACTCTGATTATATAAGATTCTATACGCTTTAAGGTAGAATCTTAGAGGTTTTGTGAATTTTGGTTACTCAAAATTTCCTTAGAAATTTGAAAAGGTACAATTCACCCCCCTCTTGTATCTTTGTATCTCATTGTACTTATTAGATCCTATGTTTGGTATCACAGAGTATATCATACTCATAGTTATACCATCCTAACAATCTGCTCTACCGCAAAAGTATGGCCTGCACCGCGACCCTGTGTAGCAGCCTGGGATCCCTGAGCTGACCCTCCCTGAGCATGTCCACTATGTACATGGCCTCTACCCTGGCCTGAATGAACTAAAGAACTCCAGCCCCTAGTCTGCTGCTGAACTGCTAATCCTGCTCCTGTATGCGGAGTCAAAACTAATCCTCCCTCACTAGCTGTTGGAAGGAAAACCTGGCAGAAACATTGCAGATGACCCATCTTGCCGCAAGATCGGCACTCTACTGGGTATCTCGGGCACTGAGGCTTATTATTCACTCTTTTTCCACACTGATAGCACACCACTTATTTTCCATAAGGAATATCCTATCTACCAAAAGGAATACCTCGCTTCCTTGAGTCACCTCGTGTTGACTCTCGGTGGCGCTTCCTGCTGGCTATTTGAAATGAATCAGCCCTGGATACTGAACCGCCCTGGTCCACAGTTCTAGTCTACCTTATATTTCTCTCTGTGATAAGTGTCTGGTTGACTATTAGAGTAATATAAGTCAACTTAAAGACGTTCACCTGTTATCTGATGTCCGGTCTGAGGCCTTCCTCAAACTTCCTCGCTAAAAACAGCTCGTCATTCCCTAGAACGGGAGTGAAATGCTGTAACTCTGTGAAATGAGAGGAATAATCCATAACTGTGAGAGTACCCTAATGTAGGTTCATAAACTCTCTGGCTCTGTCAGCCCTCAGCGTCGCCAGGTAGTAGTCATATAACGTACGCTAAAATTCATCCCAAGCCATAGCCTGTTGGCGCCCAGCCTGTGAAACCACATCCCACCAACTCTTGGTAGAATCTCGCAACATATAAGTCGCGAGATTCACTCTCCTCTATGAAGGAATCTATAGGTGCTCGAAGATATACATAATGGCTTCTATCCATGACTCCACATTATGTGGTCCTCCATCCCCTGTGAATGTGGGAGGATGCTGCTGCACAAAAAACCCACGTCAGCTCTGCCATAGACAGGGCAGGATACTGAGCTCCCTAGAAGGTCTGAATGAATTTCATGAAACCCTATTTGAACTGAGAATTGGAACCAGTGTATGGAATCACTGCAGGTTCCATATCCGAAATGATAGGTGGAACTACTGGTAGTCCCTGATTTGCTGTATCAGGCATACGGTCACTACCTGGTTCCTAGCGTGCAACGGGAGGACGTCTTGGCGGCATGAGTCTGCAAGGTCACAATAACACCTTCATTAACAATGAAAACAGTTGAAACTTAAGAGTGTAAAACGAAACAGGAGAGGAAAAATCTAAAATTTGGGGAAAACATGACTACACAGCATGTAGTACCACTACACAGTGTGTTTCCGAAAACTTTACCATGGGCGTGTACCTTGTCCATACATGGTTGTGTAATCCACCTACCTACATGGAGTGTTCTCAAACTACACGGCATGTACTAACCCTTTTTCTCCCTGCCCAGCTACTCTTATATGGTTAGGAACATAGACTGTCATAGTAGAAAACTACACGACGTGTTTGTCCACTACACGGCGTGTCCTTAAGATTTTTCCTCTATCTGTGTTCTTAGTCACACAGACTAGTACACGGACCACTACTACACGGCATGTCAACATGGTACACGGTGTGTTGCCCTATGGATTTCCCAACCCATGTATTCAACCACACGGATAGGTTGTACAGATGGAAAGTACACAGCGTGTACATGAAAGTACACGACGTGTAACCATGAAAAGTAGTTCTTCCTGAATAGAAGATCACATGGCGTGTGTTCATAATACCACATGCCATGTTGTCTAGGTTTTGGGTATTAAACATACAAGTACCCCTGAAACCACTGAAAAAAAACACTAAAACTAGCACCTATGCACCAAATTCCGATACGTGGGGGCCCAAACTCCCTGCGAATCAAGCATGGCATCATAACAATGCATATGACAAGTAAACAATATAACAAACTCACGATCCATAAAATTCTGATCCTTGAGGGCCCATAACACCTCTAAGACCGAAGTTTGGTATCCTAGATAAAGAAGCTCTAAACAAACGATTCCATATCAACATAGCAGGTATTCTATCATAGTAGTTACCACAACAACATGCATAATCTATCACAAATTCTATCACAACATTATTAAATTTCTAATGCAATTTAGATGGCATGGAAAAATTCATGACATGTGATTTTCTAACAAGTGCCTATATGATGCATGAGATGACATACCCTCATCTCATCGGGTTGAAACAAAATATAACCACAATCATATAAATAGTAACATCACAACACAAGTGCACCACCCAACGGTGAAGTCAATTAAACCGTAACATTTTCAAAACTCAAAAATTGAAATATTCGAGGTAACCTAGATTTTTACCTATACACAGGTTCTAGAACTCCCAGTCACAACTATTTACCATTTACCTATTCCATCCTATCCCTGTCTAATGTCGCTAAACTGTAAGTCAATAAAAAAGAAAAGAAACCCCTCTGATACCACATTGTAACGACTTGAATCTAGAGCCACTCAATTGGTTCCCCGTACCCGGTTTTCCACTTGACCTCAAGCGCATTTCCCCAAATTCTAGAGGTTTCCGACTAGCAGTGAGGGCCTTGGTGAGTCATTGGGGAAATTATTCCTTCATTTGGTAAAGTATATAAGGAAAAGGAAATAACAGTCAACATCGGAAGCAGTAAATAGAATACAATAACTAAAACTAAATAGCAGAAGAAATGAATATATAATAATGAAGATAATGATTTAGTAGGTAAAAGTATCTAAGGAAAGCGGCAAAAACAACAACGTGCCAAATTACAACTGAGAAACAAAGTACAAAAAGTAAACAGTAACTCCAGCAGCATCACAAGCCTAAGCCCGATCTTATGCTCTCCAGCTCCAACCAGAAATCATACACCTAAAGTCTAAGGGAAACAATCCCTATCTACACCTGCGACCATATAACCTATTTGGGCTGAAAAGCAAGACCCGAACAGGACGTGAGACTAATCCCAATAGGCAACCACCATAAGATCTATGCCCTACTTCTAGTGAGTAATATGGAAGAAGTAATGAATGTAAATGTAGTAATGAACTATGATTACATAAAATAAACCATCCTAACAATTACCTTTCACATTAATTTAACAATTAATTCATTAATTTAATTAAACAACCAAGGAATCTAGCAAAGCTCTCTATTCTGAGGTAAAAAGGTAACACATCAGGCATCCAAAGACTACCTAAACAAACAAGCGGGCCAAAAGATACAAGCTTGTGCTCTGGCTTGGTAGACTCATCTAAACCAACCAAACAATCCACATTAACATTGACACTTTGGGTGGCTCAAAATAGCAGAACCCTATAGTCAAGTAAACATACAAAGGCACAGACACTCTAGGAAGCACTCACGTCGATTCTCCATAGGTCTTGCAATGATAGCTACAAGCTCTCTGAGGAAGCTCTTACGTCTAATTCCTCCTGTGGTCTCGATACATTCATAAACTAAGGACACTCTTATGAATCACAAAGTCCAATTCCCATAGGTCCATCGTATGAAACTAATTCCAACAGACCCCCTAGGGAAGCACGAAATCATCTATTCCCTCTTTGGTTTCCCGCACCAAGTTCTCACAGCCCTGAGCAGTCCAGTCATGCATAATCGACTACCAACAGCCCTAAGTAAGTTTAGAAACTACTTGGATAAAATATAAAATGCATCAAATGAATTAAAAAGTAAACAACTCATGCAATCAATTATAATAAGCAAACTAGCAATTGAAATAGGGTTTGCCTTGCAGGAAATTTGTACCAAACGACAATAAACCACCAATCAGGGAAAACACCAATGGGGTGATACTCAAACATGTAAACAATCATATATTATTATCAATTAACCTTAATCTAACAAAAAATCTAAGAAAATTAAACAATAGGACCAAAATCCCTAACCTGGGATACCCGAAACATGGGAATCCGACACTTTTTCACAAAACCTCAATTACATTCGACGTAAGGCAACAAACCACCTACCTCGATACTAGGAGATCAATATACCGGAACCTCAGCCCGTGAATCATCCAAGAATGGATTGGATCTTCAAAAACATCTAAAACGTTCAACCTACGATAACTCTCATGAGACAAAGAATCAAGAAACATAGCCAAAGAAGAAATAAGAACTCACCGCTGCGATTCTATTACAACAAATGGTGTTCGATTCGGATAACCAATGAAGGATCATCGACTCAAATAATATTCAGCCTCCTCGAATGCTTTGGATGGAATTAGGTGAATAAGAAGGTGGAAATAAGGATTAGACGTGACCCCGGTCCATTTAACGAAAAAAAGTGCACGACATGTACTTCTAGAGTACATAGTGTGTACTTGCCTTTTCTATACTACACTTTAGGTGGTCTCTAAGTCACCCTTACACGGCTATGTGTGTGGCCATGACACGGCCAGCACACGACTTCTAGTGGCATCGAAGTACACGAAGTATACTCATAAAGTACACAGTGTGTACTCCTAAAATTTCAATATTTTCCTCTTTTACTCAAAAACTACCAGAAAAGGAAAAACGTACCTGAAAAGAAGATTTGGGTTCTTACAATCAATTCTTTATCAAACCATTTTCAAAACCATTTAAAACATTTAATAAAGATATTTTTGAATCAAAGATTCCCATAACACTAGGTAACTTTTAAATAAATTATCATTTGAAAAAAATTAATTTCCATATAAATAAATCTTTAAAACTATTTTTAAAACATGGAAATTAATGATAATGATTTAAAAGAATAAATTTTTACAACATTTAAAATGACATTTTAGTTAAAGAGTTTTTAACAAAATAAAAGACTCTTGAATACAAATAATTGAGTAATAACATTGAATAAAAACATTATAATATCATGAGAATAAAGGGATTCATGATATAATATACCAGAGGATAGTATATAAACCATATAAAAGTGAATTGGTGCATAACCACAATAAAGTCTCAATGGAATGTAAATTGAGATGTAGTCCTTTATAAATAAGGTATCCTTAGATTGAGGAGAAATCAATGACATAATTATTTCTGACAAATATAAATACACTCAATATGATTGGATATTTAGTGTAAATAAATCAGAGGATATTCACACATATTCTTGTAAAAACAACACCAATGAATTGGATGTTTAACTCAATGAATGGATATTGAGTTAAAATTAGTCTTATCAATTTCATATCAATGACTTGAGAGTTTATCAATGGAGTTATTATGTGTATCAAAATTATATCCACACAAAGGGGGGTGGAAATTACAACATAAATAAATAAATATTTATTCCACACATAATCATATCATGACATAATTAAGAATTAGAAGATTGACCCAAGGAATGGAAATTGGGTTAAAAGGTTCCCTTACCAATTTGGTAACTTATGAAACATACAAACCATGAAATAAGGATCATAAAATGAATATTTAAATAAACCTAAATTTATGTTTATTACACAATTAATACAATCATGGGAAGTACATATACCACAGAAAGGTAAATAGTGGAAAATATAGCATGAATCTCACGAGAATAAAAAGTAAGATGAAAATCCCTTACCACGTTGTAATCAATTGAGTCGTATGACAAAAAGTTAATAACCACCAAATTATTCACAGAATAATATAAATATAAAAAGAATCATGATAATATATATAAATTGGATGTACAAAATACACCACATGTAATAAATTAGTGGCAAACAATGGAAATCTCATAGAATTAAAAGTGAGATAAGAAATCCCTTACCTCCTGTCCGACGTGACTCGTTTGTTCCTTGTTCTTCATGAATATTAAACTAAAGTTAATTTATACTTGCTTAATAAATTTTTTAATTTTATTATTCCTTTCATATAACTTATTATCATGTTATAAACATTATGTAATCATTTAAGTTAATAACGTTCACTTTGTCGATATTTGGTACTTGAGTCAAAAATGGACTTCTTATACTTACAAGCTGTTCACATAGCCAAAATTTCATTATATCAAGAATTATATTCATGATTTAGATATCATATATATCCAGTATATACATGTATTTATAATAGTACATAATATTTGTAGGTAAGAAATGAAATGCACCGTTCAAGGAGATAATAAGCCGTACATACGCATAAACGCTACTTTCATTTCTATTTATTATCTTAATAGATTTAAAACATAATGATACATAAGTATATTATAATTCCAGTATAATATCATATATAATATCATTAACTCCATCCTTTATACGTCCCACATATGGCATTAACGAGTTATATCACTTTGAGGGGGCGGTAGTCCGCACTTCCTCAAATGAAATTATCGCGTTTACCCATTATATAATCCATAAAAGTAGGATATAAATGTACAATACTGAAGAATAAAAAAATTAAACATAATATATATCATATATAAATACAGTTCCATCTTAATGGCCACCATGAGAGGTGGTAGGAGATAATCGAACAATCATCGTTTTGTGAGGTGTTAGTTTTCCATCCACAGAAACAGTATGTTCTTCACCCATTAGATGGAGGTGTGTGTAAGTGTAGTTAAAATCCTTATCATAACAACATTCTAGTATATTTATGATATTGATGGTGTTATAAAAGAAAGTAATAATAATATTTTAGGTGTTGGAGAAGTAAAAAAAAATAAAAGAAGTTAAGAGGAATTGTTACATTTAATTTGGATAACTCTCTTTGGTTTGACCCAAAATGACTTCATGAAGTGCCTTTTGACTAAGGTAAATCTTCTAGGAGGAATAGGAGTATCTTGAGAGATTATTTGGTCAGGGGTTGGATGAGCCAAGGGGCTTGAGAAGTGTGAGTAATGAGTTTGAAGTGAGAGATATTTATAAGGGGGAAGGGCTCTTTAGAAAAGTGTGAAAATATTATTTTATTATATAATGACATTCGGTTTCTAAAGGTTAAAAACTAATTAAATTAGAAGATAAGATTAATAATGGTAGAAATAAAATCATCCAATAAAAATTGGGCAGGTTTTGGATGTTATTTTAATATTTATAATCTTATTTATTTAAATCATTTATTAATGAGGTAAATACTGCATCATTTTTGTGTCATAAATAATTTTATTTATATGATGTCTAAAAATTATAAAAAATACAATGAAGTAGTAAATCCTTTTATATTTACAATTAATATTTATAGTCAAAAATATAACTTATATAACCCCATGTAAAAATTAAATTACTAAAATATATTTGTTTGTTTCATTTTGGTCTTTACTTTAAATTAATTAATCTAAAGTGTCATTATCACTCCCATGTGGCTTCATGGGGTCCCAAAATCAATCCAAAGAAGATCCTGGTCATAAATGACTCATAAAATAAGATTAGGATAAATTTTAAGGTAATTTTTTATTGTTATAATATTCTTTTTAACTTGAATTATCCTATTTACCTTTAACTGTAGTAAATAAACGTAAAAAGTTTCTATTCACAAAAAATTATTTTCATCTTATTGAACCACATTTTACTTAATAATAACATCCATGTATGTTAGATTTTCAAAATCCAATTCACAGAAGTAGTAAAATATTATTTAAATAAAAAAGTTAGTTTTTTAACTACTACATAGTTGTTTCACTATTCATCAAAAATTGATGTTTTTTCAGAAAACTACCAAAAATTCAACCTAAGCTATATTTGATATTCAGAATTAAAAATGATGTATATTTTACCAAATTCAAAACATATAAGTGGCATTAATTAATTTAATATTTATTCTTGTTATCAAAACAAATAGCGTGTTTTTAAGAAACAATAACTATCAAAGGCACATGAGCCTTAGCCCAGTTGGTAAGGACTCCGTAAGTGCATCCAAGCAATGAGGGATCAAATACAGGAAGAGGCAGAATTTCTGGGTTACCATAGTAGTACCGCAGTAGGTACTGTAGTAGTATTGTAGCAGGTACTGTAGTGGGAACTGTATCAGTCACTGTTTGGCACTGTAGCAGCTGAGAATATGCCCCTGTTTGGGCCTTTGGGCCACCGATTTGGTCCCTGAGTCCGTTAAGGCCTTCGGGCCACCCAGGACTTCGGGTCAGTAAGGCCTTAGGGCCACATCAAGGCCTTTGAGCCACCTTTAAGTGCAGATGAAAACCAGATTACCTACAAAGAACAAGCTCTACAATCACGATGAAGATGCTGGGGAGGAGAAGTTCCAAGTAGTTAGTCTGGGTTGTATGTAATGTTTGAAGCCTATAGGCAATGAATTAGTATAAGGCCTATGAGCCATGTAATATTTATGCCTACTAGCCTTTCAAGGGTTACACCTCACCCCTTCAAAGGTGTATTATCAAAAATCAATAAAAAACGAAGGCCTTCGGGCCATTGGAGGAAATCACTATCAAAATATTGATACTTGTTTATGTCCAATTTCAAAGTGAAATTAATTCCAATGACCAAAATTGGATTAAATGGTAAATAAATAATATAATTACACTTTAAAATAAATTAAAAATATTATTTAACCATATAAATAAATTATATTAAAAGGCACTTTTTAATTAAAATACAGTATTTTTCACTATCCATAAAAAATGAATTTTATCAGAAAAATACCAAAAATTTACCCAAAGTAAATTTTGATCTCCCGATTCTAAAGAAGAATTTTATTTGGTCAAATGGAACATATAAAAGTTACCAAAACTATATTTAAAGATAATTCTTCCTTAAAAGGCGGTAAATCAACCTTTTAAAGTAAATTATGTTTAAAATTAGATTCATTCACATTTTAAGCCTCTAACTTTTATTGGATAAAAGTAAACACATTTAATAAAAACTTATAATCATTTTATAGTTAGTTCTGTTCAATTAATCCATTACAATAGCTAGGTGTTAAATACCATTTAAAATAATAATATTATATTATTAGTGTGCAATGTAAGATTTCAAAGAAACTCATTTTTGCGTATCGGGTACGCCATCGAACATAGCCTCCCATTTAAAGTAGAGTTTAGTTCACAAATATTAATAAATTTGAATAATGTCATGTTCTTTATTTTATAAGGATGTTACAGTCATGCAATATTTGAGAAATAAATTTGTACCCACAAGAGTCACATTTTAAAGTATTCTGTCTTTCAAACATTGTATTTGGTTTAGAAATTCCAACAAAAATAGGTTTGTTGGCCAAGATAAATTATCTAAGGGCCTTGAAAGTTATGGAATTCTCTATCCCTTGACAATCCCAATATAATGGCTTTATTTCCTAATGGCCTTTCCCATTGTCCAAATCCCTTCTTGTTGTGTCACATTCACACGACCCTTACTTCTTCCTCCTTTTCCCTTTTTCCTCCCATCTTTGAATTTTTTTTCCACTGATGATTCCTATAAATTCCTATCACCGAGGATAGTTCTATGACTATAATTATGCTTAATATGTTCAGAATTATGATCTTAAACCTCATCATCACAAAAGGTACCACTCAAAGGTGTGAAATTATTATTAGATTGTAGAGGCTCATAAGATTTTTCATTAACTGTCTTTCTTCTAGAAACTTTGGAGGAGGGTACATGTGGTAAGTCACCCTAAAAAATAGTATGACCATTATTCTAACCATGATAACATTCCGTTCTATCTATTATACTAACATTTTATTATGTGTTGAATTTACAATCTTATGAGTTCTCAATATTGATAAAGCATGCCTCAATATCACCAAATTTATCATAATGACTAGTATCTTATATTACTATCACCACCATGGTATAATTCCCAGAGTATATACCTGTAAGAGAATTACAATGTGAACTAGTTGTATTTATATCCTCTGATAGAGACCCACTAGTGGGAGCCAACATTGCACCATCGTTTTTGGGAGGCAAGGAGAAAGTTCATCCAAATTATTGGATTACCTCCTTGGAACTCCTAGGGTACTACCAACAAGCTGTTGGTTTCCCTTTACATAACCTTCCCCATCAATGGTGATAATGGAAATTACCTTAATAATAGAAATTGGGAGGGTCTGAATGATTGGAGAAGCTACCTCTAGTGACCCCAATTAAATTCCACCAATGCATCCTTTCATAGCTTCCTCGGTGATGGAAGTAGGGTAGTCAGCTACCTTAGTAGCAGCAGTAGAATGATACAAGTTAGCATAAATCGGTTTCTCAATCTTCAAGTGAGGATGATCATGTGGCCCACACATTCCCTCTATAAGAATTCACCCCAGTTAGCTATTAATAGGAACAATAGAGGTTCCAGAGGAAATTCTAACATTAAGATCGTATAGGGAAAATTTTCCCTTCCCTTTTCCTCTTCTAAAATTGGCATCATCATTCCCTTTGACTTTTAAAAAGATAAAATATTTTTCCCTATTAAATTCAAAGGTAAGATTCTCAAAAAACCTAAAATTCATGTTGAATCTAGGATTCCATTCACATTTAATGATGATCTTGATGCTATTATACCTTTTTGTTAGAACCAAATCCTCTATTAAAGTGATGGAAACATATTCCTTAACCATTATCCAAGAATAATGGTAACTCATTGGATTATCTATCCACTTTTCCTTTCTGATGGGGTTCCTAAAAGAAGAATCTAAATCCCATAGAATCTACTAGTGAAAATGAAAATATTTTAATTTATAGATCTTAATCTATAGATCAGTGTGTATATTTATTATATTATCATGGTTGAAATTCCTATATTTTTCCTAGATTCTAAGAAATATAGGCGTTAAGAAAATATACCCCATGGTTTGTGATCTTATCTTAGAGCCATCAGAGGTGAAGACCACATAATAATATTCACACCCCATTACATCATTTTCCCAACATCACATCCCCATGTATCTGCAATTCACTGAGTGAGATCATGAATTTCCATAGCCTTATAACTTTTGAGACCAAAACTCAAGCCATAATAGTTTACCATTATAAGTTGACATGTTCCTCTATGGCCTCCTAATTGGCTAATGCATGAGATATTCTAACATTTTTATGTTTTTTCTATGAGAATGTATGTTAAAATCCAAGATGGAATGATTGACATTAGATTTAACAGCCTCTACAAATATCTTCTTCGAACTGGAATCATCAATGGGAACCTTCCTCTACAGATGTGACTTTCTCAATGAAATATGAAGTATTTCCTTATTCTCAAGATGATAAAATGGCCGACATTTATATCCTTCCACATATTTCATCTTCATGCAAGCTCCAAACATGACTTTCTCAATGCAAGTTGAAATACTGCCTTATTCCCAACATGATCAAACATAAGATGTTTATCTTCTCACTCACCTTACTCCTCCATCCTCTAGTCTTAATTTCATAATTCTTTTAGATTTTAATAATAATAATTTTTTTTTATAAATTCTTGGTATTTCCATAGATAGATAATTAATTTTCAAAATAGATGGGATTTGATTTAAAAAGTAATATTTTGTTAAATAATCTATTTATATGGTTAACATTGAAATTAATTAATTTTCATAAATAAAATCATTGAATTTTTTTAAATGTGATTTTGATTTTAAAAAAATGTTTTGATTAAAAATGATTGGTTTTAGTGAAAATTGTTGTAAGATATATAATTGATTGTGAAATGTTGTTCCAAATATATTTCTTCAAAATAAATGAAAATACATATGATTAATGAAATAAATTTCTATATAAATTGATGTAAGATCTAGATTAATGTAAAAAAGTGTCATGATTAAAATGTGATGTGCGCAAATATGATATGTAGAGTATTGAGAGGAGGGTGAATCAACAATCCAATAAATGTTTTTCCATCATCAAATCCAAGTTACCATCATTTTTAATTGGGGAAAATAAAATTATCTCTTTCTATTGATTTTGGGCGACTGATAAATATATAAATAATAAGTATATGATAATCATGATTTTTATATGGTTTACCATGTCCTGCGAGTAAATTTTCCTTAGTGGGGAGTCAGTGTTATCCTATATCTCACAATATTTGTTTCAAAATCATCTAAATATTATTTAATTTAAAAAGATAATTGTATACATTTTATAAATGATATCCCATGACACTCAAAATGTTCCACTTTCATGTTTCAATAATATAAATATATAATACATCATGAATTTGATCAATAAAAAAGATATCACAAAGGATAATAATATTCCTATACCAATAGTTCTTTAAAGATCTAATGATTTTTCACTTATTATATGCCTCAAATTCACCCAAAAAATCTCTCAATAAATCTATGTATCAAATATGGGTGGATTAATGTATTTTTTTCATGGAAAACAGTAATTTTAAATAGGACTATTATTATAACTAAAAGATGGGTTTAGATTTTATGTATTATTAACTACAAGTTAAAAATTAATATCTTATCAGTAGAAGAAGAATTGTAAAGATAGATATTATATTATAAATAAAATAAATTGTGGAAATATTTATTAAAACGTAAATGAATAGGTACATGGATCATAAATTTTATAAAAAAGAGACCATGGAAAGTTACTATCTAAGAGGATGATTATACATGTTGTAATAAACATTAGAACTATATTGATAGATTTATGATATATTTTTTTTATCCAATAATTTTCCACTCCAACTAAAATTAGAGTATTAAAAATATATTTTCTATGAAAGGAGAAAATATACTCATCCTTTATATAATGTAGATTACACTTTCTAATGTGCCTATATAAATTCAGAAAAGAAAGAAAACTTATTATGATATGTAATATATTTCAGAACATATAATTTTTTTAAGTGAAAAATAATATTTTATGAATGATGTGTAACGTTTTTTGAGGTTTTACATACAATATAAGATATTAAAGAAGTGAAATTTGGAAATTATTCTAAGGCACTATGATATATAAAATATTTGGTCTAGTATGCAAGATACTTAGGAGAAATAATAGGATATTAAATCATTCTAATGTGATATAAAATATATTCCATTTCATTTTTAAGTCTTATCAATATGAAAAAATTTGAGTGTTTCAAATATTATGTTATGAAGTTATTTACTAATATTTTATTCATAAATATCATGATACCGAGGTATTGAATCATTATTCAAGTAGATATAGAAGGATAAATTTGTTAAAATATTTAAGAAGACCTCTGCCTAATTTAATAGACTGAAAATAAAAAACAATTATTTCAAAAATAACATTTAAAGGAAAATTGGGAACCATTACAAAATCCATGTCAACAATAAACATAAAAATACATTAGATTTCACAAAACCATTCTAGATAAATTTAAGAGAGATTAAATCCTTCACCCAATACAAGATCCATTAAATTGAGGTTACCTTTATGTCTAGATCATCCTTGATGAGTTCCTTAGTTAATTAATAATATATCTTGATAAATTACCAATTGGATTTACTTGACCAGTTTGAGTGCGTAAGTACAGGAATTTGTTGAAATTGAGTTTAGGATCCTGGGAATAAACCCCATGTGGTTAGTTGAGAGGGAGAATATAACTTGAAAAAATCAAGAGAAAATTAAAATACGGAATATTTGATAATTAATTAAGTGTATTTTTTTAGAAATTATATATTTCTATATAATTGAATAATTCATAAGGTCTGATAAATATATATATACACACACATATATAATTAGATAATTTTTTTCTTAAAATTAATTGATATTTAGAGTGATAATTTATAGAGAAGAGTATATTTTTTATTAATTCCCTTATATATGATCTATTACATAATATGAATCATCTAGGTGTTAATATATTGAATAATATGAAGCGTATATATTGTAAAATATTCTAAAGTCTTGAAAATGGTGTTTTATTGATGTTTGAGTGTCTTTGAAATTTTTAGGGATCT
This sequence comes from Viscum album, assembly GCA_963277665.1. Taxonomy (NCBI): domain Eukaryota; kingdom Viridiplantae; phylum Streptophyta; class Magnoliopsida; order Santalales; family Viscaceae; genus Viscum; species Viscum album. Next base: position 876,107,009 of record OY728148.1, on the reverse strand, counting down.
TTTTAGTCCTAGTTTGTATTCCTTTTATAAAATGGTGGGATCCAGAATAGAGAAACAATTGGGTGATTTTTTTAAATTTAGGAGGCTAAGCTTTCAGAGATAGATATTATAAAAACTTTTTATATTAGTGACTAAATACAGTTATAAGGATTAACCTAAATATATAAAGGATTATTCACACACATTATGGGTGAAACCTGTAAAAAAACATGTGTACCTTTCTTTTATTTATATAAATTGCATAAGTTTGAGAGTGAGAGTTAAAAGTAAGTTGAATGAGACTTTAACATTTCTTAAAGGTTAGTTTCAAAAATAAGTTATAAAAATAGTGTCATTGATTCATCCATATATTTCTCACTGATATATCACCACTTACCTGGGAACTTCAACTAGTATCAGAGAAAATATAAGATCCCTTTGAGTGATCATATTGGGGTGAAATTTTTATTTGTAAAATCTAAAATTTATCAACAATATATTTTTATTTATATTAGATGGAGAAAATTATCAAGGTTAAAATAGTAGGACTATTGTTTTTCTTCTCCATCAAAACATGGAAGTTATATATATAACTAAAGTAAGTTTTACTCCAGATGAGAGAGATTCTCTATGAAATTTTCAGATAAATGGAATTTAGAGGTTTATGGCTAAGTGAGGAATAAAATTCTAATATCTTTATCTATCAAATTTTATACAAAATTTTATTGTACTAAAAACTGACAAAAAGATATTAAATAATCTTAAGAACATTTTTAAGGTAATTGTATTGTAAAAGTAGTTAAATTACATATTCGGAGGGAAGATTATAATGATATTAAGATGGTTGATGAAGAAAATATTGATATATATTTCACAAGGGTGAAATAAATTTTTGGTAAAATCACTGTTTTAAAGGGAAATTGGAAGATTAAACATTTTTTAATATTTTAATGGGAAATTTTCTAGATAAGATTTGTGTAAAGTCTTCTTCCCTATAAGATAATGACAACTTATCTCTTGATAAACTATATAATTTTCTTATTTTATATAAAATGGGAAAGGATTATTTTTTCAATAATGAGTTTAAATAGGAGAAGGATATTTCATTTAAATCCATGAAATTACTCATGCTAAAAGTAATGAATAACAAAACATTTTTAGAATAAAAATATTATAAATAAATTGATGAAAAACATAATAAATTCATGCCTTTTATTTTTTAGAATGCAAAAAGGAGGAACTGTAAAATAAAAAGGTACAATTTTTTAAAAATTATTTAAAATTTGGGGAATTGGTACTTTTTTAGTTTATTTTCTAAAAAATATTGGTGGAATTTAGAATGATGAGTAATAAAAATATATTCCCCAATATATAGAGAGAAAATCCAAATATGGTGATATTATAAATAAGAAGTTCATAGGATAGTTGAAAATGAATTAGATAAAAAAATATGAAACTAAAGACTCATATAAAAATAGTGAGTCAAAAGATGAATTAACATTGAATAATAGAAAACCATGATGAATTATATTAAAGAACTTGATGTGACTTCAATTAGAGAAGATGAATTTGAAGAGAGATACACTAAGAATATATTGAATGAGGAACTTGAATCATGTCTTGAAGAAAAAATTCAAGCGCAAGAAAAGGACTACATTTCTTAAAAAATATGGTGAATTTGAAGATTAATGAATAAAAATAATAATGTATACATTTAAGAAATAAATTTCTCAAATAGAAAATTTCTAAATAAGATAAAATGTAATTTTTATTAAAGAGATATCTACTAAAAAGGAAGTGGAATTAAGAAAGACACAATCAATGAGCCTTAAAGTTTAAAATATCCTAAACAATATGAGAGATGAATATAAAAAATGTGGATAAGTAAATACTGAGTCATCACAAATTTTTGAGAACTTTAGTTCAAAATCATTGGTAAGTTTTCAAATTGTGAACCACACGAATGTTATATCAATTTTGGATAACATTATAGGACCAAAAGAAAAAAATGAGTATCTATAGATTGTTAAAAAAACATAATAAGACCAATTAAATATGAATTAAATTTAAAGAAATCTAAAGAAGAGAGTGTTCCCCAATATAAAGGTAAAATATTGTTTATAATGAACCTAGAAATCAAGTAGAATTTCACAGAAAAACTAATAATTTTTTATAATATAAGGTTTTAATGGAAACTAATTTTTTTTTCTAGTATATGGTTCTAAATCATAATTTTTCTAGTATTATATTTTATTTATAAGGAGTTTGAGAAGGAAATATTTAATGGTGATTTATCTAAAGAAGAAAATGATTATTTTTTAAAAGAATCATGCTCTGAAAACAAATTCATCGTGTTTATCTAATGAAAAAAGATTCAACTATCTTGAAGAAATTTATATAATATGTTAGAAAAATGGTCATTCAACTAAAAATATATGAAAACAATTCCAAGAAAAAAAATTCAATATATAGAAAAGAATATGATTCAAATAAGATAAAAAGTATAGAAGTCACTTCTTATCATGGTGGCTCTTAAGTTAGAAACAGAAGTAATCCATGGGTACTTCATAATGAATGTTCATCTCATATAATAGGCTGTACAAAAACCAAGAATAATATATAAGAACACGATATAGACTCAATTAATATTGAAATTATAGCATTTTAATGATCAAAGAAACTAGTACAGTTGAGATCAAAGCTAAAAAACTGAAGTCCATTGATGTTCTATTTATTTATGGGTTAAAACATAATATATTGAGTGTTTTTTATCTTTTTCATTATTGTAATAAATCCATTCTTACAAATAATAATTGAATAATCAAGTAAATTATGTAAAAATCATATAAAAAGGGATAAATAACTAGTAGTAACTTGTTCCAAATTAGAAATTCAACTGATAAATGTTACTTGAGCTCAAAAGATAAGAAAATAAGATATAATCAAATTCTTGGAAATATTAGTCAAAGGAGTTTAATAATTATTTTATGAGGATATGTGATATGAAAAATTTCTCAAATAAAGATATAAAAATAACATATTCTGGAAACATGTTGAAAATGAAAATTATATTAGGGAATCATAAGAAAGTGAAAATTGATTACACTAGGACACTTGAATTGATTCAATCAAATTTATGGGGTATAGTGAGACATCCATCCCTAATAGATGATTATTAAATCCTTAAATTCATTAATTAATTATAAATAATTAATAATGGGATGTTTATGAACCATAAATAAAAAAGTTGTGATGATGTTTAAAATTTTCAAAGAGATGTTAACATAGAATTAAAAGTTTATTTCAAGAGTTTGAGAACTCATAATTTATGGGAGTTCACTAGTGACTCTTTTTAATCCTATATTACTAATTATATGATCATGTATCAATATTGTGATCTATATACACCATATAAAAATGGATTTTTAGGTTGGATTAATAGAATCTTAGGTGATATGGGAAGAACTATGCTAGGTGAACTCAATATATTCAACATTTTCTTGAAAGAATATTTGTAAATAGATATGAAAATTCAAAATTGGTTATTTTTAGGCCTAAATAAAACATAAAAACATATGAAATATGGTAAAAATTAAACCTATTGTGAATTAATTCATATTTCTTAAAATTCCATGATTTATGAATATCAAAAAATGAAAATCTACGAAAATATTATTAGAAAGGAGAGTAAGGAGTCTTTAAAAGATACTTATCTAATGACTAGTGGTGTAATTTATTGAAAAAAAGGATACACAATTTGGTGGATAGTTTTAAGGTAAATATGGTTGAATATATACCCAATATTGGTGAGACTATTGAAGTAGAAATTAGAAACATAAATGTGGATAACATATTGATTTTTGAGAAAATGAGATAAGATAAAGATATAAATGAACTAGATATTTTTAAAATTGATTTAATTTATAACAATGATGATTAATGTGTTTCTAAAGATAAGAAGTTTAAATATTAGTTGTTCTAGATTCATGGGTTAGCTGAAAATATAATTGGAAATTATAATACACCAGTTCAAAATATAATAATACCAAGGTTGTATAATCAAACAGGTAGTGTTTCATAAGGTTAACCACAAATAATTATTAATGATATTGAGAAAAATGGATTGATTCAATTAATGAGGAGATATATTATATTGAAATTATTTTCACATGGGATATTGTTCCCAAACCATAAGATAATAATTTTATTAGAACCAAGTTTGTGTTCAAAAGAAATATTAAAGAAAAATGTTGAGTTTTAAGAAACAATGTCATATTAGTTTGAAAATATTACTCATTGGTTGAAGGAGTCCATTTTGAAGAGAAATATTATCTTGTTTCTAGACATAATGTTATAATAATGTTTCGAGATGTTTTATTTTATAGTCATTACAATATCTATGAAATAGATGTAACTTTTTCTTTATTGAATAGAGAACATGAAGAATAAGTAAATATTGACAATCTTAAGGTTTTTTTCCTGACAGTGATAGATGAATGGTGTGTATATTAGAGAAATAAACATATGGGCTAAAATAGTCCCCTATATCCTAGTATTTAAATTTGGATAGATTACTGATAAATATGAATTTAACAAAAAGTATATTTACAAGTAATAATTTTATGATGGAGATGAGTACGAGTACTCATATTTTAAATTTTTATATGAATGAAATATTTTTTGGTGGAAATGAGTGTGATTATAAATAATTTATATAGAAAATAGAGAGGCATTTGTAATTTATATTCCTAAAGAGATAATTTTATTCCTAGGATTAAAATTGATTTAACAAGAATATTTAGAATTTATATACAATAGATTAATTCCAAGGAAATATTGAAAAAGTTTGGAATGAAAGATTATAAATTACCTTCCATACTAATTAAATTAAGGTTAAATCTGAGCAGAGATGATATAGGGTATAGTGGTAATCAAAAGTAATTCATGAAGTTGATTAGAAGTGTTATTTATCTCACTATATCTTAACTAGAAATTCTTTATATAGTGACATTATGTTCTAGGTATGAAATTAATACAAAATAATTACACATGTTGGTTTGAAGATAGTTCTTAAATATATCAAAGGATCATTGAAAAATGGGATGATGTACAGAATATGTGACACCCTGAACCTATTTAGATTCACTAATGCTATTGGGATAAATATTATGATGACATGAAATCAACATTAGGTGGTATATTATTTTGGGATAAAAGTTGTGTGAGATGAAATTAAAAGAATGAAATTTCAATGATTTTTAGAAGTAATTATTCTGATTATGTGGAAGTTATATATTTTAGTTCACAAATGATATATATGAGAGAGTAATTGGAATATTTTAAAGTGAATGTTGATAATCATTTTAAAATTTTAGGTGATTAAAAAAAGTTCAATTTATTTATCAAAGAATATAGTGAAACACTCTAGTATTAAGAACCTGGAAATAAAATATCATTTTATCAAATATAAAGTTAAAAATAGAAACTTGGGGATAAAATACGTTCCTAAAAGGTACCAAATTTCTTGAATTTTTATAAAGTTCATGCCAGAGGATAGATTTAAAGTATTATGACTATACATACATCCCAACCATGCCCTATCCCTAGAGGTATTTTTTGATTTCCCATAATTTTTTTATATTTTATTATTAATGGGGGTGAAAAGTACATAAATCATGTGGATTTATATTTCAAGTCCAAATATGGTATTCTTGAAATAGTAGGATAAATATGTGAGTTGATTGAGGGGGAGAACATTAAACCACTTAGTCAAAATAATATTATCACTAAGGGATATAAATATCATAAAAACAATGATTTATCCAGTAGGTTGGTGTCAAAAAAATTATATTTGATAAATTATTTTTTTATGATACTTTGTTAAAAAAATATTGGTTGACAATAAATCTAAATGGGGATATTAAAGAACCCTGAGAATTTTTGAATGTTTATTTCACTTATTTTCAACCATGTTTTAAAATCATTGAAAGTTGTTGACGATGTTTTTGAGGTCTCAATCATGTCATTGATGTGGTTTGAGATGGATTTGAGGGGATGAGGATATTTGAAGTTGAGTTTAATACTATAGATAAGTATTTTAGATCCAAAGTTTTTTGGAATAGTTGATGAAGTCTTATTGTTATATAATTATACATAGAATACTTTATATGCTATATAAGACATTCTTACTAATACATGAAATAATATAGTACATTGGGAAGATATTTGAGACATACATAATATGTATACAGAATTTCATGTTGATATGAGATAATGGAAATATCTTATATTGATATGTAAGATATTTTCAAGCATATAGAAGACATTTTATGAAGTGCCTTCAATAAAGTACTAATTTAAAAAACCTTACTCAGATAAATAATATAATTACATGCATATAGAAGTTTATTTAGTTGAAGTGTAATGCTTTTTTAATGATACTTAAGGATGTATAAGGTTGTAGTGAATATATAAGATATTACAAGGTGAAATTTGGAAAATTATTAGAGGAATTGTGATATATAATATATTATATCATATATGAAATATAGTAAAGATAAAGTATAGTATATTAGAGCATAAATGCGTAATACATAAGATATTACATTCCTTATATCTATTTTATTAGTTTGAGAAAATGTCAATTTTCTTGAGATTAATTCCATATGATGATTTACTATTTATTATGTTATACATTTCATGATTTTAAAGTATTGATTCATGTTTCAAATTTTGTTTGAAGTAGGAATGAATGAGAATATGTTAAGAATATCCATACCTGATTAGTCTAGTATTTTCAAGTGAAAATATTGGAAAATAACTAATGGATATTATAGCTAGATCAATTATTAAATGATTCTATCAATCAGTTTCAATTATTAAGTGTAGGATTTTTTTAAAAATTTATTTTAGGAACATAGTGATCATGCCCATGTGATCAGTTAGAAGAGAGAAGATATAATGTCCCAAAAGTCCACTATGTATTTTCCTTAAATAATTATTATGTTAATAACTAGTTCAACATGAAAAAAAAACTAAAATAAAACAATAATATGTTAAAATAACTTTTTTTAGTTATAATAATGTTATAAATTAATTATGTTCAAATAAGATAACCACGTTGTGAAATTTAGACGAAAGTTGCAATGATGAAAAGTGGAATAAGTCTTCTTTACAATACCCATTTATCTGTGTTTGGGAAGAAGGTTGCTTCAATATGTATTTATATATAACAATAACAAGGTGTATTCAAACAATTATGACATGGGATAAATCATATGTGATATAATTTCATGATCATGGGCATTACAAACAGATCCATGCTAAAAAGAATTACCTCCCTTAACGGCCACCAGAGCATATCTCATGTTTAGGTCTTACGTGGAGACCATCATGTGATATGTAATTAGAACATATGATGATATAAAAATGTAATTATCAATGTTAAAAATTTATATATCACATTTATTTTATTAATTTTATATAATCACTTTTAAAAAATCCTTATTAAAACTCATACATCGATAAAATTAAATAGCATATAAGACCATTTTATACTTAAAATGTAATATTTTGAAAATATATTTTGAAGTTATTTATTATCGTGAACTAGATATATTATAGATAAATTATCTTATTTATATGAATAATAAATTTAATAGGTAATTGATATAAAATAATAATAAGAGTATTTGAAATTTTAAAAATTTATTTTCCTATTAAAATAATTTTCATTATGTTTTTATAATTTTATTAAAAAATAAACATTTTTAAAGTCCAGAATTTTAATTTCTCCAAATCAGATTCATTATTCGTTATATAATACCAATGTTATCTTAGGATTTTTTTTAGATTTTTCTAAAATAATTTATTTTTACATGAATAGTGAAAAATATAGTTTTTATCATATCTATAAATTTCGGGACATTATTGTTAAATAAAAAAACCTATAATTTTAAAAAAAATATTTAAATAAACAATATTTATATAAGGAGTAAAATTATATATTTTAAAATAATATTTTTATTTTATATCTATGTTCCTCATTTTATAACAGAACAAACATTTTAATCTAATTTAAAAATTATTTTTGATCTTATATTTTAAATAAAAAATTTAATGGTGATATTTTATTTTATATTTATTTGAAACACACATAGATTTTATTATTTTTATGGTAAGTCAATTTATATCATGAATTTGAATGAAATTTATAAATATAGAATACAGATCATTTTTTATCTTAAAAACAATTTTCTAAAAATGGTTTTTTTATTACACGTTCTATTATTAAAATAATCTTATATAAACATTAGAAATATTATTTGATAAAATTATTATACTAATTTAAAACATAAAGCTCAAAATAGGTTATACATTTTTTGATGTTTTTCCATTGAAATTAATTACCATGAAAAAATAAAAGGGTTTCCACGGTAAAAGTTGAAATGGGTAAAACAAGGTTTTCTAAGAATAAAAGACCAAATTAAAAAAATATGAAAAAAATGTATTAATTATGGGTGTGTTGATAAACCCATCTACTCTCTATTATTTTAAACTCTTTTATCCTTTAACCCTTCAATAGTTACATACCATTGTTGTCATGTGATGGGTACTTTTAAAATTACCCCTCTCTTCACCTATGAAAGATGATCACTTACAAAACATCATGTCGAACTTATCCCTTATAATTTCACCTTGAAACTATATTAGTTTTATCCTCCTAAAAGACTCTCCCAACATCCAAATCCTCTGGTCTTAATTATATTTCCTAAGTCCTCTCTTTCATTGTATATTTCCTAGATAAATATCAAGTTCTCAACATTAGCATTTCCTACTCCATAGACATTTCAAATTGATAATTCTCTTCTAAATGAGATCAATAAATCATGATATAATGAAAAAACAGTTTTTAAAAAAAAATTATTTTTTAAAGATTTCACCTATATTATATTGTAATATTTTGGGTGATTAAACTCATGTAAAACCATATCTGATTTAGTTTCTCCCAATCATACACTACATATAAATGTGGTTCTCTTTATAATTATTTTTTAGTATACACTATATATTTACTTACATTAATTTAACTATGTTCACTGAGATTCTGTACATTTATTGATGGAGGAAATTATTGACTAAACTATTTACCATTTATCTATATGGTGTAAATACCGTATAATTTATTGAATGATATATACCTATAAAATTATTTCTTATCATTAGGTTCCCAATTATATTTTATGGGTTGATCATGTTTATTGATGGAATTATGAATGTTCTCATTTTATTATTCTGTTTTAAAGGGATATTAAACCCATTCACTTTTCATTTAATCTTTATGATATGAAAATGATTTATTTTTTATGAAACACATATTTATGGATGATGAAATTTGAGGTCCCACATCTACCTCCAATTCACAAGATAATTTTGATATCTCATGATATATTAAGTCACAACTATAATGAGTTTGCATACAAATGCATGATCATAATGAGTTTTATCACATTTTAATGCATGGAAATAATGTGTTTTTTCACAATGATGTGGGTATAATTAGTTTTCTCACAATTGTTCCTATGCTTATGATTATGTCACATTTATATATTTATTTTCTTTTTAGCCTATATAACATCTATGTTTTTCATCTTTTATAGGAAATTCTGCACTACACCCATGATTCAAGATTATTATTTTATGTATCTAAGACAAGTTTTTATTAATTTGTCTCTTAATATGACACAATTCAATGATATTTTCTTTTTTTATGTCATCCATCATGCCATGATTTTATATTTGTTATTTTTTGGGTTTAAATTTTTAATTATCATAAATATTCCCGAATTATCATCTTATACTCACTTATGATATTTTATTGTTGTCTTTTAATTTATCATTACTAAAAATTAGATATCACCCATTTCTTATGTTTTTATTTCCATAGTTTATAAATAAAAGTAAAACATATGGTGTGTCTGGAAGAGTGTATTTTAGGGTTATTGTTTTGGTAGATTTTGAATAATTTTTATAGATTAGGTAATTTATAATGTAGTGGAAAAAATCCCATTTATTAAAAAATAAATTGGGGTTTTAGTTAATATTGATCCTAATTATATAAAACTATAAACCTAAAAGTTCATGGAAATTTATTTTAATGAAATATTTTCTTCATGTTATATAATTAAGAGATGGTTATATTTTTGGGTTATTATAGTTGGGAATATAGCAGGGTCTAAATTTTTTTTTGATACTACAAAGTTATTAGTTGAGGAAGTAAGTATAATCAAAGGATGATAAGTTTAGGTTGTTCATAATTTCAAAGCTATAGAAAACCTGTTAGGTTTTTTGAGGTAATATTGAAAATATAAGTAATTATGATAAGTGATCTTATTTAAAACCATGTGGATAATTGTAAGTAAAGGATTACTTACTGATGATTTAGTAAATTAGATATTTTGTGGTTCTATATGAAATTTCATCGTCTCTTGGATACAAGAAAGTGGATTTAGAAGTGGCATGGTCGGACCTATGGGAAATCACCATGGAAATATTTGTTTGAGTAGTAACCCAATATTCACTCTGGTGTATGATGAGTGGGCCTAAAAAAACAAAATTGGATAGAAAATCTATGAGGATATTATTTGGATAATCATGTTGTCTTTAGAATAAATTATGAATGATCAATTATGTTATGTAATAAGGTTAAAAAAATATAATACAGCCAAACCTAAAGAACCCTTGATTGAGATATGGGTGATTCTGGTCGAACTGAAATCTAATGTAATTATTTTGAAGAGTAAAATATTTTTATGTTGGATTATATTTTTATGTTGGAATATATTTTTAATTATTCATCAATAATGATTAAATCCTATTTTGTTTTTGTAACAGATGAAGCCAGAAGGAACCATATTAATAATAGATTACATGGGAATATATAGATTTTACCAATGAGAAACATAAGAGGATAATACTTCAAGTGATAAATCATATGGTTATTCCTAATAAAAAAATAAGGAATTGTGTTTAAGAATATTAAACTATTAGAGTTTTAAAACACACAAAAAAAATCTAAGTATAAAATACCATGGGTTTTTAGGTGTTTATAATGATTATAAATTATGATAATTCTATAAGGGAGTATATTGTGGTTCAATTATGGAGGAATTTTCACAAGTGTTGTATAGTTATTTACATATTTTGTCACTAATTTATACTTATAATGATTACTAAGAACATAAAATATCTATCCCAGTGAATATATGTTGAATTATTAATAAAAAATACTATTTATACAAATATATTTTCTTAAAAATATAACTCATTTATAATATATATTTATAATAATATTACTCCTATAAAATCCAATTATCTATCATTACTTGAATATGATGTCATATTAGACATGGATTGGATCACTTGACATAGAGGCCATGATAACTTGAAAGATAACAAAATAAAATCTAATAATCAACCCATTAACTCCTATTAATACTGGTATGACTACAAACCTACATCACAAAATTACTCCCATTTTATTGGAGTATTTAGTGAAAATGGTTAAATATAAACTCAAAATTAGATATATTCCTATTATGAGGGAAAATATGTGTTCTATATTGGATAATAAAGTCAATTTTAATTTTTTTCATTAAAAATAATTTCTATAGTTTAAAAAACGAGTCACCATGAAAAAAGTAAAATAGATAAGAATAGTTTTACTAAGTGTAAATTATATAAAATTTTATAAAATTTGCCTCAATTTTTATTGATGATATCTATCTCATCTAAACCATATCTACTATATTATATTAAACTTTTAGATCCTTTTACCCTTGAATAGTGACCTAACATTATTAAAATGTAATGTGTATATCCAAAATTATACCTCCCTTAACATATCAGTGGGTTCAATTATACCACTTTATTATAAAACTATACCTTTTCAATTAATCTTTAATAAAATAAATTTGTATCCCTTGTGAATACTCCCTCACATTTATAAATCTATAGTCTCAATTAAATATCCCAAGGGCGTTATTTCCAAGAGAAATCTCAAGTTCGAAACGTGATTATTTCATATTCAATAGCCTTTTGTTCTTAATATTTCATTTCAAAAATTATTCTAGAAACAATATAATATAATTAAAAAGGTTTTATAAATATAATATAATGATATTATATTAATATAAAAACCACTATTCAATCAATTCCTTCTATTAATAAAAATAAAAAAAATTGATTGTGTGTACGTATAGAATACAGGCTCCATGAAGCAATGTAGTTTATTTTTCATAAGCATACTCCATGGTTGGAAACAAGGATGGAATTTATGAAACATTCTGTTTAATATTTATTATATATAATTATTAATTTATAAATTATCATTTAAGTTCATTACATCTCATTATTTGGGAAATGAAATCATTAATCATGTGTGTGTGGAGACTAGATCCTCTAGGAATGTTGAATTTAATTTGTCATCAACACCCTTAATGTATGGTTCTAAAAATTAATAGAATAAAAATAAATGTTATTTATGAAATTTTTAAAATTATTTATAAGTTATATTTTTATTGTATAAAAATATTCCCTTATAAAATCATTATAACACACCCACATTTGGGTCGGTTTTACCACCTATGGGAATGATGTTATAATGCCTATATCATGAATATTCAAGGAATGTAATATAATGGTAATATCCCGTAATAATATTTTATTTAATTTGTTTTAAATATTATCTATACTTTTAATTAATATTTCATATTTTTATTAATTTACTATATTTTTATCGTTATGCACAATGAAACTAGTTCATAACAATTTATTTTTTCATGAATCATATCCATATATTTCACCTAAAGAAATGGGACTTAAGTAATAATTGAAAAAACAATGTTTTTTATATCTTGAGTAATCAAGGGATGATGAAATTAGAACCAATTAGTGATAATTGACCCCTTCACTGTGAAACTAGTATGAAACAAACAATTGAAAAATCATAACATCCAATTATGAAAATAAACTATAAATAGGTAACATATTTATGATAGATTTTTTAAATGATGTGTATAAAAATTAATATATTTTATTAAGTCTCAAAAACATGTTATTTATATATTTATTTTTTTCATACAAGCGGTTAGACTGTGTTTGAATAAGTGTTAATTCAATGAAAAAGATTCTTGTCTCAAATTAAATTTATTAACATACATTCTTATTATGCATAATAATATCATTAATATTTTTTGGTTACTACCTAATGACTTTATTTTACAATATTAATTTAATTCATGATATTTTAGGACATATATCTTGTTCTTTCTTGAAATGGATTTTGATTCAAAGGGTATAAATACTCTAAGGGGTTTTGTTAACTCAACTCCATTCATTGATTTAAAATTATTCTTCTTAAAATAATTTATTCAAATATTTTTTATTCAACTATTATAGTTTATTTCATGGTACCTTATCATCCTCTCTAGGTGAAAATTATTTTTTGATTCAAATTATTATACTTTATGAACTTATTTCTAAAAACGTTGTATCATTGTTGAGAATAAATACCATCTTCTTTAATGATAGATTCCCCACCTTGTCCATATTTTCCTTTACTACCGATGCTCTATATTTTATTTGGAAACAAAAATATGTATTATTCCATGTTACCTTTGAATTTTCCTTTTAATCAATTCTAAAGGAGGATTATTATCCCTTTTTATGGTGTGGGTTTCAGTGAAGCTGTTTTAAAATATTAAAATTACTTTCCTTCTATAATCATTTGATTTATCTTCAACTCTAATTTTCAATAAGTTTAAAATTATGTTTTTTTAAAGTCTCAATTATTGAGGATTATTTTAAAAAATAATGTTTTTCTCAAAAAGTTTCAAATCATATTAAAAAAATGACTTTTTAAAGTGACCTATAACTTCTTCTATGAAAATTTTAAAAATTGTTCCAAAAAACACTTTTATTGTTTCACTACCATTTCCATATTTATCCAAAATATGATTTTATTTATTTGTAAATTATTTTCCATAAATTTCCCTATAAATTCTATTTTAATATTTTGTGGTATTTGACTTGTTGAAATCCATATTTTATTTTTAATCACCCAATCATCCAATCTATATGAACATAGATCTCCTTCCAATTCATTACCTATATGAACAATATATATCTACTTTTATTGAAGGATGTTCAACTATATATAGTAAATTTATTTATTTGGGAAATTATTAACTAAACCATATAACCTTCATCATTATGGTTTAGAAACCATATACTTAATTGAATAGTATATAATTAGATAATTATATTTTATCATTGGATAAACATTTTTATTTAATGGATTTATTATGTTTATTGATGGAATTATTAATGTTTTTAATTTTTTGATTCCATTTTAAAGGGATATGAAAATTGTTTTCTTTGTATATGTTATTTGTGGTATAATTATAATTGATTTTATATAGTACACATGTGTATGGATAATGATGGGTGGGGTCCTATATATACCTCTAACAATTTAGTTGTTTTTGATATCTCATGATATAGTAAGATACATACATAATGATATTTTTCATGAATGTGTGGGTATAATGAGTTTTTTCTCATTTTAATGCATGGACATAAGAAATTTATTCATAAATTTTGGGAAGAATGATTTTTTCATAGGGTTTCCTATTCTTATGGTTATTCCAAATTTATAAGATTATTTTCTTTTTAGGATATGTTATATTGAAAATTTATGCCTTTTCTCTAATATAATACACACTACTCCCTTGATTTAGAATTAATTTTTTATTTATCTAAGAAAGTTTCTAATTATTATGCCTCTTGATATGTATAAATTACATGAAATTCTCTTATGTTATATCATACCTCATACCATGATTTGTAATATATTATTTTTTGGGTATAACTTTCATAAGTATCCTGATTATACACATATTATCAACTGATGATCATATAGGATCTTCAACTATTATCGCTTATGTTTACCCTTACTGATAATCTATACTCACTAGTTTCATAAACTTCTATTTACTAATAATATAAATAATAATAATATGTATGGTGTCTAGAAGCGTATATTGTGGGGATAATTTGTGGGATATATTGAATACATGTTTTAAAATAATCAATTTCTTATATTGTGGGGAAAATTCCCATTTCCTGAAGAAGAGTTTGATTTAATTAGTTATTGTTTTTTATTAATTATCTAAAATTATAAACCTAAAAGATATTGGTAAAGTATATTAATAAATTATTTTCTTTAATACTTGTAATTATAAGATGATCAAATCCTTGGGATGTCATGAAAGATCCTAGTGAATAATCTTAAGAAAATAAATTTAGACAATATTATTAAATTCAATGCATGTCTAGTTTTTCTAGGAATTATAGAATTTAAAATAATTTATTAATTCACGAGGGATAGTGAAAATATATATAAAAAATAAGATTTCTTTTTTAAATTTTTGAATATTATGAGTCATAATTAAATAATAATAATATATTTTAGATCGATTCTAAGACTAGTGATATGTTTAATGTTATTGAATTGGCTTAGTGTAAAGATCTTAGAGAAGAGGTTTATTTTATGCCTTTGAATATTATAAATACTTGGTAAAAAAATCTGTTGATATTGGAGAATATTGGATCTTTTTATTGGTCTTATTAATCTAGGATTATATTGTTACTATAAACTAGTATGAGTCAATATGAAGAATAAAGTAAAATATTATAGAACTGAAGTGAGATTGAGTTATTGGGAGATAACTACTATAATAACTCTTGATATTTGTGATTAAATACGGGTTTCAGACTTAAACCAAACCTATAGTTTATAAATTCATTTTTTCCTTTAGTTTCCTTATCTTGGTTTCATATGAGTGAGAGTGAGAGTTAAAAGTCAGTGGATTAAAACATTAACTAGTCATAGAGGTTAATTTCAAAGAAGAAATTGTAAAACAAGTATCACTAATTCATCACCCAAACTCCACCGACCCCTTATTATTAATTTATCACCAATTAATTGGGAACATCAATGTATATAAATTGGGTGTATATAAATATCATTAAACAAGGTAGAAGTAATGGAAAGTCAATGATTTTCATTAGTGATTGTCCATAGTTAATTGGATCACAATATTATAGAGATGAAGTGTGTGATTGACTAATCAAATAAATAACATTAATGTTTTTGGTAACATTTTATATAGTATGATACACATTATTTATTTTTCATATGTGTATATTTTTAGTTGTAATGTAATCGTTTTTTTATTTTAAACATATCTTATTAAGGACTGGTTTGCGTGTGTATTTTCATGACTTATTTCGTTTTTTATATTAATGATTTAAAAAATAAGTTCATGGATTTTATTTTTTCATTAAATAAAAATAATTTTATTTATATATTTAATATATAAATATTTTAAAAGAACACTACATTTTATAGCATATACAACATGAAACATCAAACTTAAACAAATGATGAAATATTAAAATAAAAATATTATAATTATAAACTAGTTGTTAATTCAGTGGGTGTAAATTGGATTAACTAAATTATGAAATATGAATAATTATCCTACTCAATAAAAATTTATTGATAAATTCTTAATAAATAATTACTCAAAATTTCAGCAAATTCATTTTATACTTAAAAAATATGTCTTTTTCAAAAATAGAGTTTTTTAGTGAATGTCATAATTAATTTCCAAAAAAATGAAATTTTATTTGATAAAAATAATATCAATATTTAATTTTTCATTTAAAAATTATCTTATGATGGTATTTTGATAATATTTTGAAAAGTTTGATTTTTCATTGAATAGTGAAAAATACTAATTTTTATTTAAATTTGTTTTTTCTTTTCAAGTTCTTTCAAAGTAAACTTATATTTTCAAATAATTTTAAAGTTTCATTAGTTCATTTGGATTAAAAAACCCCAATAAATGTTATTTAAATACATATTATACTTGAATTTAGTATAAAATCATTTTTATACTTGAAAGTCATTTTTCTAGAAAATCACTTTTTGAAATATTTTTTGGGATAAATTTAAAATTAAATTATACCAATAATTTTAATTTAATCATATAAAATAAATTCCATATTTTTAATCATTATAATTAATATTGGTTAATAATATCAAATTAATTTTTATTTAATATGAATTTTAACCATATAAACTTTTTGTTACCAAGGTAATAATAAAATGGGTTGATTTGGTTTAAAACCGTTGTGATAAGAATATATATTCTTTCAAAAACAAGATACAATTTCATTATATGAGATTATTTATTCTATAATAATCAAAATTTCAAATAAATGATTTTTCCATTTATCTTTGATTTTTCCATTTATAAATATTTAAGTGAAGGATAAAGTTAAAAATGTCACTCTCTTACTTTTAATATTTATAATATTTTTTGAAATGGTTAAGAACATATTTTATTTTATAATAAATTGTCATTTTAAGGATATATTATTTTTTCATGGTAATTTATATTTATTTTTTAGTGACTTAATAATTACATTAAATGCTTACACAAAGATAACAGAGTGCTTTTGTAAGCTGTAGAAAAATAAAGTAAACAACTTTAAAAACTCTAAAAGTAGTATATTTCTGGGTTATTTATAGTTTAAAAGGAATTTTATTGATAAATACATAATATTAGGGATTTTTAATAGTTTATATTATAAATCCACTACAATGTTGAATACTTTAAAGTCAAATTAAATGAATGGCCTCAAAAATGACATTAATGATATTTTATATTAAATAATATTTTGTTAAATTATTTAAAAATAATAAATATCCTTAAATAATAACATTAGGATGATAAATATTCCAAAATTTCATCCCTTGGACATTTATGAGACAAATTTCAACTTATAAGTAAAATTATAACTCATTAATATTAAAAAGCTCATGACCGTGGTTAAGGTTAAAACCGGTTAACAAAGGGGTTAAAACAAAATATGAGGTTTAAAATGATATCTAAACATATATAAATTTGATTCTATGGTTATATTAAAACCATACACTATCTATATTATAATCCATGTAATTTTTGAATTATTCTACATGATTTAGACCCATATTATATTATAATATTTTATGAATTTCCCAAAATGTCCATTTCCCACCCTTATAAATGGTCACCCCTCCTTTATATTGTTTACACCACTTTTATCCATATATTTCAAAATAAACATAACAAATTTCCTTATAATATTACTTATACCTGATATGGAGGTTATGGTATTCTTAAAAGACCATTCCAAGGGTCCTTAAGAAAGGATCTAAAGTAGTTCTACCGAAGAAAAGGTAATTATCCAACCCAACTTCTTTCCATTTATATCATCTGCTACCTCCTTAAAATATTCTTAAACCATGATGAAATAATAAAATAAGTATATAAAATATAATTATATGTTATTATGTTAATTTTATAACCTATATCAAACTACCCTTTAATCAAATGGGAAACGAACCCATCGTTTATATGTACGGTTCACTACCACCTTGCGAACCGATGTAATTATTTTTCCATCACCACCTCTCACTAATGGTTAACATGAGAGATTTAATGTATTTATATTATATTCATGACCCAGTTTTAATTATTTTAAAATAATATATCCTCTATTTTCTTACCTTTCCATCCATTGAAAAATCATAACATCGTTTATGTATATGTGGGTATTACCACCACCATGAAGAGATGTAATTTTTTTCGTCACCTCATAAAATGGATGATATATATATATATAAAGTATTTAAAGATAAAATATGATATTTATGATATAATAATCATTATGTAAATAAAAAATAATACTTACCCTGTTTATCTCAAGTTTATAGAAAACTGAAACCTTACTCATTCGTAAGTATGGCATACCATCTTCATGATTATAACACAATTCATTTTTCATAACCATATTTAATTGTTTGTTTAAAAATCATAATTAATTAATAATATTTATAATTATTTCACGATAATTATTATTTATACTATGGAAAAATGGTCAATTTTACCCTTGTCAACATATCAATGCCGTTTTGGAATTATGAACCGAACATCTTGAAAACTCTCGATATGGACTTAACTGATTAAGTAATTAGATAATAAATTATAATAAATGAAATTAAAGGCTTAAGGATAATTAATTAAACCTATTAAAGGTTATTATGTATTGACATTTTTTATATAAGTTTATTTTACAAAACATAAAGGACATACTTGGAAACTCTGTACTAGATGTAAGGGATTTGATCTCAATTTCACTTCATTGGAGAATTTTTTAATATAATGAACCTAATTTATTTTATATGGTGTATATTATTAAATTTTAAATCATATATCATGAATAATTCATAATTCATTGTATTTTATTATTCAATTCAAATTATTTCATATAAATGGATTTGACTTGAATGTTATGAAGTGGTAAGGGGTTTCTAAACTCAATCTCCTTTCATTAGGTTATATCACTTATTAATTGATAATATTATTCCAAGATTAATTGTGATATGGAATTTATTTTATTAATGTTGTATTTAATTTTT
The DNA here is from genome assembly GCA_963277665.1 of Viscum album. Classification (NCBI taxonomy): domain Eukaryota; kingdom Viridiplantae; phylum Streptophyta; class Magnoliopsida; order Santalales; family Viscaceae; genus Viscum; species Viscum album. The sequence continues at coordinate 876,087,439 of OY728148.1, read as the reverse complement.
TTAGATTAAAATTTGTTACAAATTATTTCCTTATTGATCATTTCTTAATTCAAAGCTATGATCTTTTAAGGTTTATTCGTCTCTAATTTTCATTCCTTTGGACATATGTTTATGTTATGTGTGTATATTATTTTATGAGGTGTACGTAGAAACTATTTGTAATATAATATCATGAATATTCTTATGTTCAAGATATTTATTGTTTCATTTTAATATATTCTATCACGGTGATTATGATTCAAATTTTACCAAAGTAATGAGTGGTTTATGTTTCAATCCCATTTTAATCAGGATTGTTTATGCCTAAATTTCATTTGAATAAATTATATTATAATTATTTTATAAACAAATTTCATTTTCATTTCACTCTAGATATTTTGGGAATATTAATGTTTAAGTGATATTTTTCTCTCTTTGGTAATCAAAAATGGTTCAGAAAAAATTAAAAATATTTGACCTTATTTCTCATATTTCTCTAAGAAAACCATTTTCCCCATATCTTTATTTTATAAAATTACTTTAAATAATATTATGAATATTATTAAATGTTTTATTACAATCATTTTTATAATTATTCACTTTTAAAAAATGGTTATAAAAAAATATTTCTTCTATTTTTTGAACAATGTACTTTTTACTACTAGTTTGAACAAAATATTTATTTTGAGAATTAGGACATGAATTAAATTTCATACCATAATGAACACTCAATTATTTTAATATTATTTTAAAAATTCCAATGGTTCTTTCAAATTAAATGTTTTGACTAATATTTTGAAAAAATTTAGTTTTTTAAAGTTAGTTTCAAAGTGGAAAGGTTATTATCATCACGAATATTTTTAATGATATTTTCATGTAATTTTATATTAATTAACAAAAAACCCTTTATTTTACTTATTATACACTAGGGATATGTTCTAAAGAAAACATATTTATTCTTTATCTAAATGAATTATGATTTTTTGAAAGTCATATTCATGGAAACCATTTATTTTCCATGGGTAAATCGGGCTATGAAAGTAAAATTCTTATTACTATATTGAAAAATGAAAAATTCCTTATGTTATAATTACATTACAGTCCTAACACATTTTTTGGTGAAGGGTGGGTCGAGTATACGTCATAATGATGTATGATACTGATATAGTTCTCTAATTCATTGGGTAATGATGACAGAGTGGATAGAATATAAGTAACTCTTATGTGATGATGGAGTTAACTAATTAACATATCACTTATAAGTGATTATGGGAACTAACTAGGTATGTTTTAATGGCTCTAGTTTCATTATTTTGTTCCTTTGAATATTTTTATATATATCTCAATATTTTTACTCATAATTGGCATTATATTTGGGTGTTGGAGGACCCCATAATTAATATATTAAAAATATTAATCTATATTAAAGAACACATGTGAATATTTTAGTATAAATGGTTTTCCCATTTATTGAGACCTTTTATGGGAAATCCAAGAATTTTTTTATCCAGAAAATGGGATTTAACCTATTTGTTTGACATAATGTGTTCGATCGAATGTGATCGATGGAGGGTGTGTTATTTGAATTAAATAATTTATTATTTAATTTCCCCAAAACCTTATTACCCTATATAAGTTTTTTATTATGTAAAATATCCAAAGATATCCAGAAACGCATAAATAATTATATAATAGGATGATGACAAATTTTTTGGAACTTATGGACTAGAAATTTGGTTTGATGATGAGTGATCAAGGAGATTTGTGGGTTAGATGATGAACATTGTGATATCGTCAGCCTCTTCACTTGGAGATGCATTATTTACAAATTATCAATAATTTATGGAGTTAAAGCACATTGTTTTTTGGTCTTCCATCCTTTAAATACATTTTCGAGAATGTATTTTATATCTGCATTTGTTTTTTGGTGTTTTTTATTATTCTCATGAGATCTAGATAAATTAATGTTCTTAAACAAAATTATTTAATTTGTGTACCATGATTTCACACTTTTTCCATAATTTGTGATTTTTTGTTGGTATTTCATCATATAATGATGGTATTTAATTCATTATTGTGCTTTTCCCACTACAGTTCTTCATGTTTTTCATCATTATCCCACAGGGTCAAGATTCAACATTTTTGGGCCATATTCAAGCATGATCGAACCCATAGATTCATGGAAGATGTGTGAAGAATGTGAGGATCAGAGTTTTAAGAAAAGATTTAGGTTTATTAAGGGATTAATGTTATGGAATCACTTATTGAGACCCTTTAATGGTGATAAGAGTTGGGGAAACTACCTCATGGGTGAATGAAGTTCAGATTTCAATCCATAGGAGGTCAAGAATCAACAATCAAAGGATTCCCTCATTGATTTCAGTCTATTTTAGGTAGTTAAATAATGGTGTAGATAGAGGATATGTATGATATAATAATCCATGTGAAAACTATGGAAATTTTTAAATTTTTGAATTACATGACATGAAGTTTTAAGGAACACATGCTTTGTGGACCCTTCCTATAATTATTAGGGTTTAAAAAATAATTAAATCTCACATGAAATGTGTTCTTTACACAAGATCCATGCCTTGATCATTGGTAACTGATTTATGTTACTAAGACTCATGAGCATAGGCATGGCTGAGAACACATGCATGGCTTGGTATATTGGCATAAACATGACCAGAGTACCCACACTTGGCCAAGGTACATAGGCATGACCTGAGTACAAAGGCATAGGGCATAGTACATGGGAATGATTCATAGAAAGTGATCATAACTAGGCTACCAAGATATGAAATGTACTCCATGTACATTCCATGTAGATGGACATGGATATCCAATACATATCCATGGGATAACTTGCCAAGGGGTCTAGGTAGAGTTACACACCAAGTGACCTTATATACACATCATATACTTTTTCTAAATAACTTCTTCCTTGTGAATATTCTTCTTTGAGACATGGATTTAGGTCTTTTAGTGACATATTATTAGTGGTTTTCTATTTAGTATGCGAGGGTAGCCTTTTTTCACGTGATTTAAATATTAAATGAGGTGTTATGAGTGGAACACTTCCACCAATGATGCTTAACCAATGCCAGTGATCTTGTTGTTCATAAGAGAGATATCAGGGTTAGTACACCTATGTCACACCAGGGTGTGAATCGCCTATTCTCTTTATGAAAGTGGAGTTTGTATTCACCCACACTACATAGGTCATGTAACTCTATCTACAGAGTATTCTACCATCATCTTTCACCTCTGGTGGGGATTGGTATCTCTATTGGAATTAGTATCTCCCTTGACTATGGAGTGAAGTGGAAATGTGTGGACCCTTCATAGTAATTCTAATGTGGTTTAATGTGATGATGTATAGTAATTATGGACCTTTGATAGTTGTATTAAGACTCATCATTATTAGATTTATGTGAAGATTTAGATCTCTTTTCTCTCTTCACTTGGTTTTCTTTGAGAATAAATAATATTGGGTTATCTTTACCCTCTTTCTTTATGGGTTGAGATGAACATTGTTATATCCATTTATTACCTATTAATTTTTGGGGTGTCCTACTTGGAATGTATATAATCACCACTATATTTTGTTTTCATATATGTGTTTTGTCTAATAAAAATGATAAAAATATCAGTGATAACCTGGGTGGACCTGGTTTCGGTGGATCATATATGTTATTAGTACTATCCATGTTTGGTTTTCGACCTTGGAGATTGTGAGCTGGGATGTCCACAATCTTTATCATATTCCATTTTTTTCAAGATGAACCCACAATTTTGGTTGGGTCTATATTCTTTCATTTTATTATTTTTATTATTCAATTGTACATTGATTCTTTCCTAGAGTTTGTTGTATACATTGATTAATCCCCATATTTTTAGTATTTGTTTTCATTTCATTACTAATTCCTAGAGCTGGCTATGTGTGTGTGTGTATGTAATTAGGTTAAGACCTCCCATTTTAGTGATTTTCCTACTTGGTGTTAGTTGTTATCATCTATCTTATTAGAAGTGGGCATGGGGTGTCACCATCAGCGTACAGTCATCCCAAGGCGATCTGGGTGGGTTGGGTTGTGACATAGTGGTATCAAATGGGATTTTATTTTTGGATTTGTGTATGCAGTTTGATATGTTTGGATGATTGATTGGGAAATTAGTAAAATGATGTCATAATGTCTTGAGTAAGGCTCTATGTCTAGAAAACAATGTGTTGGAGTGGTATATGACATATCCATACATTAATACTTTTATTATTTGCATGTCAACTCAGAATATTGAGGCAGCAGTTGTGCGGAAACCATTTGTAAATGAATTATATAAAAGTGAATCTTATGAGTTTCATGTTTTTATTGAGCCATATCAATATATATGTTTATCAAACCATAGTGCATCTTGTTAACTCTCAAGATGCCTCAATGATGATAGGTTTCTAAGATATCTAGATAAGATCGTCATAAGGATCAGTTGAGTGATGAGGCCCTAAATTAGGGACTCTCTCATGAGGTGTTTCCTCTAGATAGTCATAGAGAAATTCTACCACCTATTGAGTAGTGAATATATCTACCTCCGTTAGTTTAAGAATAAGATTGACTATGTGTTGGGTAATCGATAGCTCCAGTAGTTCAGTACAACAAGTCACATAGTCATTTAATGTTACATGAGTTCTATTGATAGAGATCACACATGTTTCACACTGATCTAGACCCTCAGGTAGTGTTGGATTAATTCAAGCTAGTGGTATAATTTTTCCATCTCATATGGACCCCAACCAATCAAATGGTTTCTCATATGATTTGTCTTATTTCTTGGAGGATTATGTTTTTAGAGGATTTCTACCACTTAGGCTCATCATGAGGGGATAATCTCATGGTTTGATTGACATTAGTTTTTTCTCAATGAATATTAACCTTAGATCTTCCACACTGTATGGATTTAGGAGCTTCTCATGCATTATTAGAGTGATTTGTTAATTTTTTAGTAGCTTGGGAGGTTTACCAACCTCACACACTACTCTCTCAATTTGGTGGTATATGGTTACTCCAAAAATGAATTTTTGTGAAGTGACATCATAAAGACATTCATTATGGAAAGGTCTCCTCGTGAATCCCCACTTATGTTGGAGTTATGTAGAGGGATTTTGTTATAGAGAGATTCTTATAGAGAGATATGGTTGGATGAAGCTAATAGTGAATATAATGGGGCTGATACATCTGTAATAGCTAGTAGGTTTCAATCACCAGTGTATTTGTATATGAGGAATACTCATGCTCAGACTTAAACATGTTGACCCATGACATCGGGTTTGCATAGAGGGTCCAATCTTCCTGGAGTGTTATGATGTTATGCTTGTGATGGGTGAGGTTGCATAGATCGTGATTACCAAGATCATTAGGCTATAAAGGGTGGACAGAAAATGGATATGCCTCCATGGTATAGGCAGAATCATGATCTATTAACTACCATGCATGGACAAGGTGGCCCCTTGGGAGGTGGTGCTGGTAGAGTAGGTACTATGATATACTCCCACCACCACTACTAGGTGACCTTTCCAATAATAGAGGTTTGGCGGCTGAGGGTACAGGTAGTCTAGGATATGGTGAGATATGATCAGTCTATTCATGAGATTATTATAGGTATGATCTTTATATTTTATACTCTATCTCTATTACTTGTATAAATAGGTGTGATTCAGTTCTCTAACACCATATCCCTTATACAAGAGATATTTATTTCCTTGTACTATTTGGAAAATCAGTTGTGGGTAGAGGTTCCTACATGGATAAATTCTTCTATACCGCACATCTATAGGCAGTGTGGGTTGGAGTTTGGTGGAGAGAGTTTCTCATGTGACCTCTTAATCACTATGATGAAACCTTGTGATTTCATATTAGGTATTGAATAGTTTTTTCACAATACAAGCCTAGATAGACAGCCATCATAGATGAGTTATATGCCTTAATATAGATGACATGAGATTCTTCTTCATGGGATATAGGGATCATATGGTTGAGAAATTAGGGCTCACAAGGGTTAAGATAAAGCCTATAACAAAAAATTTATATATTTTAAACCTTGGTTTAATGGGATCTTCATTAATATGTCCTCCAACCATAATGGAGGATTGTATGAACATCTTTCCCAAATAGGTCATGGGACTACTTATCAGGTGTGAGATTGAATTATGCAACAACTTCAGCCATGGGACTACACTAATATATTATGAGGCATATCAATACCCTCTACTATGATCTAAGATCAATGGGTGTAGTTTGAAGACCTTAGAGATAATGGTATTATCATATCCTGTGTGTCTCCTTGGGAAGCATCGATGCTATTTGTGAAATATGAAGATGTGAAATTGGGGATTTTTGTTGACTGTCACCAACTTAATCTGGTAATGATAAATAATAGGAACCCATTTCCAAGGATTAATAACCTTTTTAACCATTTTAAAGCATAAATTTGGTTTTTAAAGATTGATCAATTTATGGGTTTCAAGGATGATATTTCAAAAAAGGAATTCTGATATCACTATGGAAACTAGGATTTTCTAGTGATTATTTTTGGTGTTACTAATTCTTCAATTATTTTAATGGATATTATAAACTATATATTCTATCCATACATGGATAAATTTTTATTTGTATATATCAAATACATTCTCATATACTCTATGTCTGATGAGGAGCATGTAGAGTATTTGAGGTTAGTCCTAGATTCACTCCAAGTGAACCAACTATATGTTAATCTTTCTAATTGTTAGTTTTAGAAATCATATGTTCACTTTTTTGGGTATTTCATTCCTATTCATGGTTTTTTTTGTAGATCCAATAAATATTTACACAATTCTTTCTTAGGAACCACCTATGATCATGTCATAGGTGTAAAGTTTTCTTGGTTTCCAAGGGTTCTACTAATGGTTTTTGGAAGAATATTTCAGGATTTTGACCCCTTTTAATGGATTGAAATGAAAAGGAAGTCATTTTTATTAACTGAGTAATATCATAGATACTTTGAGGAGCCAAGTAAAAGGATGATTGGTGCTCTTATACAAAGACTATGAGAGGATGGAAAAAAGTACTAGGTGTTCTGTGATACCTCTAGAGCTAGGCTTGCGTGGTTATTAATGTAGAGGGAGGAGGTGATCACTTATGGGTCAATAAAGTTTAGACACTATGAGATGAATTAAAAAACTCATGACTTAGAGTTGGAAGATGTAGTATTTTCCTTGAATAAGTGGAAGGATTATATTATGGGAATAAGATTTCTTATTTACTATAACCACCAGATTCAAAAGTATATATTCACTCTGAGAGATCTCAACCTGATGCATATGTTTTCATTAAAATTGTGACCATTCTATAAATTTTAGATATTATATACTCTACGGAAGCGAAACACAATCGTATATTCCCTTAATTTGAAATCTCATTCTTTCTTGGTGGAGTAGACATCTGAGTAGTTGAATTCATTGAAAATGGCCCTAGTAAAGGAAATAGGTGTTGTTTATCTTCAATAAATGGTGGGGAATCCACCACTTAATTACCAAGTGAAGGAGGCCCAGTTCTGTTAAATTGACTATGATGTTCTATGGGACTATATATCCTCAGTAGATGCACTATATTGATTTTATGAAGAAGGGGAGTATGTCATCCTTTTATACTGCTGGATGGTAGTTCTAGTCATATTACCTGATGAGGTAATGTGGGAGTTTTATAATGCCTAGCTATACATTAAAGAGTATAAAATATGTATAATGACCTTTGATGGTAGTTTTAGTGGGCTGTAATAAGGTGGATCATGGTTAAGTTTGTCTCTTGGTGTCTCACATGTCAGTATGTAAAGGATGAACATCAAGTTCTAGTGAGTTTGAATCAACCTATTGAAATTATATAATTTAATTGGGATTTCATATTGATAGATTTTTTGTTGTGGATTCTTGGGAAATCATGTGGCCATGATTCTATTTAGGTTCTTATTAATTGACTCACAATGTTAGCACACTTTCTTTCCATTAGGGAGTAGAGTTCAGTTGCATGTTTGGGGAAGTTTCATGTACAAGGGATCATTCAAATTAAATGGATAAAAATTATTATAATCAATGAATGTGATTATTTGTTTACATAATGGTTTTTAGGGGTTTGGAAGAGGATTTCAGGACCTAGTTATGGATTATTACAATGTTTCTCCCCCAGATGGGTGGGAAGATTGAGAACACCATCCAAGTATTGGAGGATATACTGAGAGCCTATGTGTTGGACTTTGACTAGAGTTGGGAGGATAGATTTAAATTAGGGGGGTTTTATTATGATAATAGTCATCACTTTGTTTTCATAATGGATCCTTTGGAGGCCCTATATAGGAGACACTTGATGTTTCCCATTATGCTAGAATGAGATTGGAGAGGAATTTCTAATTGGGCCAAAGCTAGTTTTGGAGAAAATAGGGAAAGTCTTAGTGATACATAATCATATTAGGAACACTTAGAATAGATATGAATTTTACATGGATCAACATCATATGCCATTTGTTAGGTCCACCAGGCTGAGTACCCTGAGAGGGGGGGCGTGAATCAGGGTATGACTAATTCAAAAATAAAGCCCGTTCTGATCTTGTTTCACTATTAATAAAAACACTCTTCTCTCACTTTCCTGTTTCACAATATAAACAGAAGGTAAAGCATGCACAGGACACAACAATACTTGCGCAACACTTATCCCTTTGCCATATTTTGATGATCTGATCTTGAAAAAAATATGGCGCGCAAGTTTCCAAGCCTTCTTGTACACGGTGCACAATTCCGTTTGCCAAAAACCACTTTTCTTCATTTGTCGATTTTCAGGCCCAAAAATTTGGCAAACACTGGAAAATGGCGCCAACTTGTATCTGTTATTTTTATGCTGCCTCCAGATCATCCGTTCATTTGTCGAAGTTCTTGAATCAAACATTGATTATTAACCACAACTCTTGAACTCGACAAGCCACCAAGAAATCCCCTTTGTCAACAAATTTGTATGTCATGTTTTTCATTGTCAACAATCACAACATAGTTTTCCACATTGTCAGCAAACACAATCACCTAAAAAATGCTTCAATGATGCCTTGAGGGATTTTTGCCCAACAATCGCCCCCTTTGGGTTTGTTGAAAACTCTTCCATAAGAAGATACATCATTAATTCTTCATCCACCATTCGCCTTTTGCGATTCTGACAGCGATCAAGGATTTACTCAACACATACTCTAAGACCACATGAGCAATGCTCGGCTTGAGAAACAAGAGTAAGTGAAAAGTTCATCAATAAATCTCTTCATCTCTGACACCCACTGTTGACACCAAACTGATACCAATTTGTACTAAACTGATACCAATTGTTGAGGGAGTTGTTGGAAGACCAATTTTTGTTTGGAAATATTTTTACCACATTCCAACACTACGCTTCTGCTTTTATCACGATCTATGGCTGTCGTGATATCTATTATTTGATCAATCACTTCTAGCATCGTCAGATTTATATGCTCCCCCTTTCTGTTCACATCTTCATCCCTTTTCAACTACAAAACCTCTTTAGCCTTATTTCTTGTGTTGTTGAAGCTAAGCTCTGGCTAACCACGTTCAACTAGCTTCAACTCCCCCTATCTGGCTGCTCCACCTTTCAGCTTCTCCCCATATCATCCCTGATTTATCAAATTTCCACATTGTCTCCCCCTTGAACCATCACTATTTTATCCCCCTTTGGAAACGAACCCAAAGGTCACTCCTTTGTAGTCTGTAATAGAGTAGAGAACACATATTAGCACATTAGGGAAAAACACATCATACCTCGGGGAGAGGGGGGGTTCCCGCATCCACACTATTTCAAGTGCAGGGAGTCAACTGAACTCCCAGAGCCAGTCGATGTCTCTCAAAAGCTTCCTTGGGTAAGGCCATTGTCAGAATATCTACAACCTGTAGCTCTGTAGGCACATACTCCAACTTCACAAGCCCTTGTTCCACCTTCTCCTTGATGAAATGATACTTAATCTCAATGTGCTTTGTCCTTGAATGATGGACGATATTTTTGCTAAGATTTATATCACTTGAGTTGTCACACTAGATTCTGATCGGAGACTTCACTTCAACTCCCATATCTTCAAGCTGCTGCTTCATCCACAATAACTGTGTTCATGCTTGAGTGGCAGCAATATATTCAGCTTCTGCAGTGCTCAACGAAATACAATTATGCTTCTTTCTTAACCAAGCTATACATAGTCCACCCAGATAGAATGCACCTCCGGACATTGACTTTCAGTCATCTGTTGATCCGGCCTAGTCTGCATCAGTATATCCCAATAACTCTGTCTGAGATTTGTCAGTATATGTCAAGCTGAAGTCCACCTTGCCCTTGATATACCGAAGTATTCTTTTGACCAAAATCATGTGGATTTCCTTGAGATTACTCTGATATATCGCTTCTTGGCTTGTGGAGAAAAAAATATCAGGCCTTTTCACGATCAAGTACAATAAACTTCCAATAATTTGCCTATATTCTGTGATATTAACTGCCTTTTCATCCTCATCTTTTAATAATTTCATCCGGGTAGCAACTGGAGTTTTCATCTCCTTGGAATTTTCCATGCCAAACCTTTTTAACACCTCCTTGGCATATTTGGATTGAAAAATGAATGTTCCATTCCTTCATTGTGTCACCTATAGACCAAGGAAAACGTTAGCTCTCCAATCATTGACATTTCAAACTCATTTTTTATGAATTCGGAAAACTGTCTGCATTGAGCTTCATCTGATCCACCAAATATTATGTCATTGACATAGACCAGCACCATCATCCTTTGATTACTATTGTTGTTGAAATAGAGATTGTAATCAAATCCACCACACTGGAAACCAAGCTTCATCAAGTACTGATCAACCTCTGAGTATCATGCTCTTGGTGCTTGTTCCATCCCATACAACGCCTTCTTCAGCCTACAAACTTTGTTCTCATCCTCATGAATGAGAAAACCATATGGATGCTCAATGTAAACCTCTTCTTCCAGAACCCCATTTAGAAATGCAGATTTGACGTCCATCTGGAACACTTTAAACTTTCTTTTCACTGCTATGTCCAAAGACAATCTGATTGTCTCCAGCCTTGAAACTGGTGCAAATGTCTCATCTACATCTATTCTCTCTATCTGGGAGTATCCCATGCACAAAAGCTGTGCTTTGTTTCGAATCACAGTTCCATCTTCATTCATCTTGTTGCGATAGAACCATTTAGTCCCGAAGACATTCTTGTCTTCTGGCCTCGAAACAATCTCCCATGTCTGGTTCTTCTCAATCTGATCAAGCTCTTCGTTCATAGCCTGAACCTGATTTTCATCTTCAGCTGCATCAGAAAAACATTTCAGTTCCACCTAAGATAAAAATGATGTTTGCTATAATGATTTCATTCTCCGAGTCTGAACTGGAGTTGTCTGATCACCGATGATATTCTTCTTATCAATTTCAGCTCGACTCTTTGGCTTCCTTGTAGACACAGACTTGATACTTTCTTGTTCATCATAAGTATCTTCTTCTAAGTCATCCTCTGCCACTTATACTCTCCCTTTGTTACTTATTTCTTCATCACTTTCATTCGGAAACTGGTCACTGGGTCATTGAGTATTTTGTTCATTTTCAACTATAGTGACATCATTGCTCTCAACAATTTTTACTAGCCCTTTTTTGTAGCATTTATATTCTTTGCTTTTCCCTGAGTAGCTAGGGAATATCCCTTCATCTCCTCATGTCTCAAAATTCTTGTGATTTTCTTTTTTGAGAATGATACACTTACTTCCAAATATTCGAAATTATTTTAATGTTGTCTTCTTTCCGTACCATAGTTCATACAGAGTCTTCCCTTGCTTCGGACACAACAGAGACCTGTTCGAAACATAGACTGATGTCAAAACTGAGTCCTTCCAAAATTTATCTGGTAGGTCTTTATCAATAAGCATCGTTATGGCCATGTTGATGATGATCTGATTTCTCCTTTCAACCACTCCATTCTGTTGGGGATTTCTCACTGAAGAAACTTGATGCCTCATCCCGTGTTTCTCGAGATAGTCTTCAACCTGACTGTTTGTGAATTCTGTACCGTTATCAGTACAAATCTTTATAATTTTCTTCCCAAGCATCCTTTCTGATTCCCTCCTATACTGCTTTATGTAGCTGAACACTTCTGTCTTATGGGTAATGACAAACACCCAGGCCATTCTGCTAAAATCATCAATGAAAAGAACATATTACCTTTTCCCATTTATAAATCGTGGTGAAATAGGTCCACATACATTAGAATGCACCAATTCGAGAACTCCAGTTGATTTTTGTTACTTTGTCCTATATGTCTTTTTGATGATATTCCCTTGTTGACAAGCATCACACATATGAGTTCGATCACGTGATAGTTTGGGAAGGTCTCTAGCAGCATCACACTTTACCAGATCTTCCATGGATGGTTGAGATAGATGACCAAGTCGCTTATGCCACAGTTGGTTTTCTTCTTCTCTGGATAAAAATCACGAATCTTCTTCCCCACCTACCAGGTAAAGATTTCCCTTTGTTCGTTTTCCCTGTAGAATGATTGCTCCATCTTTTCCTTTAACAATACACATCTTCTTTGTAAATCGGATAGAGTTCCCATAGTCACATAGTTGACTGACACTAAACAAGTTACGACTGAGACCCTCTACTACCAAGACATCAGTATGTCTCATTTCATTTTCCCTAAACTTGGCTTTCCCTGAGCCAACAATCTTCAAGCCTTCATCGTTTCCAAATTTTACAACTCCTTCTTTGCCATATTTTATGCATGTAACAAGATCCTTATTACCCGTCATGTGAGATGTGAAACCACTATCAAGGATCCACACACCAGAGTGATCTGATGCTTTAAGGGAAATCTCTGCCACCACGGCCTTCTCAATTTTCTTCTTATTGGTCCATACTTTTTCTTTCATACTCGGCATGAATTGAGGCTTCTGTTATTTCTCAAATTATGATGGACCGACTTCATCTTGCAAAGCCGCAAATATATTCTACATTTTTAACTCACTTGTCGGTTTATCGATCTGCTACTTGTTAACGTTTTGATTCTTCTTGGGCACATTTCTCTGAATGGTCGAAGTTTAGTACCTAGACATGTGCCCAAACCCTCCGCACAAAAAACAACGTCCTTAGAAATATGTTCTAGAAAACTATTTTCTGTTTGGCTGCCATATCTGTTCTTGTTCCCTTCAATATCTTTTGTCTATGGAACACACATACTGTGAATGTACCATCTTTCCACAACAATAACACCTGATATAAGGTGCATTACTTTGTGTTACTTCAGCACTACGAGTTTCCCCTTGGGATCTTTGAATATTATGATTCTGATTTGTGCCCAAATCCACCTTCAATCTCAGGACGAGTGCTTGCTGTCTGAGTACAACTCCCACAGATTTTTGTTTCTGATTAAGCCCTGAATCAGCCTTAACTTCTAATCTCAATTGATTATTCTTTCTTACTAAACTACTAGGCTCTTCTTTCTTCTTTTCAGTCTTCGTAACGACCTGATTTCCCAAGAATGTGTTGGGATTCAAATGTTTTTCCTTGTCTTTAACTTTTCTCCGCAGACCGACAAATTCCTCTTCAAGCTCTTCGATATGCTTGACATGATCTTTCACTTTTCTATTCAAGCAATCGATCTGCCTTTTCTGTTCTTCAATATTGAGCTTATGCTCATCAAACTTTTATGTTCGCTCTGTCCTGGAAGACTTAAGATTTTCAATTTCTTTCACTAGCTCAGATTTCTCTTCTTCTTGCTGTTGCATGTAGAGTTTGGCATCATGTACCACCGTGTTGGATTTATTTTTTTTACTCTCCAAACATCTATCTCTTCAAGAGCTGCATATAATTCAGCTTCCATGTCAACTCTCCCTTCAATTTGTTCTTCTTCCTCATCAGTTTCAGTTTCTTTCTTCTCTTGAGCACTACTGACAACATCCACCATTGCATTTTTTCCACGATCTTTCCAGTTTCCTATCTCTTCAATTTCTTCACCCTCAGACTCATCTGAACTGTCTATTTCTCATGAAAAAGATTCTTATTCTTAAAGAAATTTCTCTTCAACCACTACTTCCCTTTCACATAGGCTGAAGATTTTTTCTTGGTAATTTAAATTTCATCTTCATTGTTTTCTTCTTTAAACTTTTTGGGTCACCTTACAGCAAGATGAAAAACTTTTCCACATCTAAAGCAAGCAAGTGGAAGCTTCCCTTTAAACTTTCCTTTTCCTCTTTGAAGATTTGAGGAGAGGAATGACATTACCTCATCTGTCACTTCTTCCACATTAGAATCTTCAATGGTGACCTTCTTCATGGCCTTAAACGCCACCTCTTTGGATTTCCCATTTTCCACAGTCTCGTTATAATCGTTCCTCATTTCATAAGCAACCAAGGTACTGTGCAAATTGTACAGGGTTAGCTCCTTCGGGTCTTTCTCTTCCAAAATAGAAACTTTCGGATTGAAACAAGGTGGAAGTTTTCTCAAGATGTGCTTCACAATTTTTATATCTTCGATAATTTCACCAAGACCTCACATGGCTTCTACCATAGCATTTACCCTATCAAAGAATGCATCAAAAGACTCATTTGGGTTCATTCTCAGATCATTATACTTGTTCCACAACACTTGCAGCTTTGCCTCTCTGACCTTTGTATCCCTTTCATATATATTCCAAAGCTTTTACCACATGGCATGTGATGTTTTGCATGACATCACCTTTGTATATATGGGATTGGAAAGGGCTCCCCCTAAGGCATTGATTGCTTTGGAATCAGCACCCCACTCTCTATGCTCAGCTTCTGATAATGCACCACTAGTAATATCAGCTATGATACCATGCATATCTGCTGAAAACACATCCATTCCTAAGGATCAGAAATAGTGTTGCATTCGATTATTCCATATCTGAAAATTTCATCCATCGAAGATCGGAATCCCTTTATGATTAGTGACCTCCATTGAGAGAATAAAAACATTTAAAATTTCCCTCTGATACCAATTGTTAGGCCCACCAGGCTGAGTACCCTGAGAGGGGGGGGGGTGAATCAGGGTATGACTAATTCAAAAATAAATCCCGTTCTGATATTGTTTCACTATTAAGAAAAACACTCTTCTCTCACTTTCCTGTTGCATAATATAAATAGAAGGTAAATCATGGACCAGACACAACAATTTTACTTGGTTCACCGCTAAGGGCTACGTCCAAGGAGAATACGCTGAAAAGTTTCCGGTCATACCAAATTCCACTAAACTTCACTAGCTATGGATTACAAGGTTTGGGTACAATCACTCTGTCCCATGCTCACTGCCTTTACAAGATTTAGGGTCAGCTCACTGCTTTCCCAAGGGTCACTCCCTGTTTCTCTCTCTCTGGCTCACTGCCAGTGGAGAGGATCACCTTCTTCCTCTTCCTTTGCTCAATGCGTCAGAAAGGATCCACAAACAGTTTATAGACCTGCAGGTCTCTTCACTTGAATGAAATAATGCATCTTCCTCTGTATGTAGATGCTCTGTTGAAGTACCACTTTCACCCATAGATGAATATCTTTTTGCACCGAAGGTATCGAGCAAACTTCCAGCATCCACACTGCCTGAAAATCACTGCTGGAAATAAACCTTACTTGGCGCGCAACTCAATCTCGGCGCGCAAGTATCGGCACACAAGTCACAATGGGCGTGCTAGTCCACCTCAGAAACTTGTGCGACACAATATTCTCCAACTAAAAACTTGTGCGGCTCTCTTCCTTTTACGCCCAAGCCAATATTGGCATGCAACTGCCAACCGGCGCGCAACTTCTCACACTGGCGCGCAAATTCAACCACCGGTGCGAAACTTCACTTGTGCGACCCACACACCACTTGTGCGACCACCACACCTGCACGACGGGATCTCTGATTTCTCAAAGTGTTGAACTCCGGTGAAGAATGAAGAGGGGTGGTCCAGTATTTATAGGCATTTGGTCACCCCTGCGCGACGGTGCGCAACTCTCTCCTCGGCGCGCATGTCTCGGCACGCAGGTCTCTTCTTCTGCAAGTCAATTGCGTGGCCTAATTCCAAACGTGCGCGAACCTCTTTCCTTTTCTATATTTTGATCTTCTGATCCTGAAAAATCATAGGCGCACAAGTTTTCAAGCTTCCAAGGAATCGACACCCAAGTCTCTTCATGACACTAAGTCACCTGCACGACACCACCAATACTTGCGCGACACTTATCCCTTTGCCATATTTTGATGATCTGATATTGAAAAACATATGGCGTGCAAGTTTCCAAGCCTTCTTGTACCCGGCGCGCAAGTACCTTTGCCAAAAACCACTTTACTTCATTTGTCGATTTTCAAGCCCAAAAATTTGGCAAAAACTGGAAAACGACGCCACCTTGTATCTATTCTTTTTATGCCTCCTCCAGATCATCCATTCATTTGTTGAAGTTCTTGAATCAAAAATTGATTGTTAACCACAACTCTTGAACTCGACAAGCCACCAAGAAACACCCTTTGTCAAAAAATTTGTATGTCATGGTTTGCATTGTCAACAATCACAACACAGTTGTCCACTTTGTCAGCAAACACAATCACCTAAAAAATGTTTCAATGATGCCTTGAGGGATTTCTGCCCAACACCATTTTAGTTTGAATATGGAGACCATGTTTAATAGAGAGTCACCCCAATATGAGGATTCTGTCGATTTGGTAGGGGGATCAAGCTATCCTTGAGGTTCATCAACCCATTCCAAATCCTTTTATGGGTTGGTGAGGTTGATTTATGAAGGGCCTTTCCCTTTAGTTAGACCGACTTCATGGTATCTTCGATGTGTTTTACCTGAGTAGATAAGATCATGGCATATCTCACATCATTTCCTGGAGAGAGATGTACATCGAGGACATAACCACATTCTTGAAGGACCCAGTGGAAATCGATGATTAGAATGATAGGATCGTACATGGATGGACCATCCATTGGTTTTATATGCTTAGATAGTATATGAGAGAGCAAGAGTTCTCCTAGGAGAATGAGAGCCATATGTGGGCTCATTATGCCTGCATTTTTGTACAACTTATGCTTTTTGTGGAAAAAATCCTTGAAGTAGGGGAGAATATAATGACTCTCATTTTTTTCTTTGTTACTTTGAATATATATATATATATATATTTGGATTTTTCCATATATTTGGAACTATGATTGGTTTTCATAATACCCTAGAATTTATATATTAAAATTTATAATATGAATTAAAAAATGTGAATTGCTCTTGTTGGAATAAATGGTTTTCCAATTGATCGGGGTTAGTGATGGAAAATTCAAGACCATGGTCATCACCATAGTTTGGGGATTACACTAGGAATGACATAAATTTGATCAGTGTCAAATGTTTTGTCAAATAAAACTAGAGTAAGGTGTGTTAAGTTAATTAAACAATTTATTTAATTTTCCCAAAACCTAATTTCCCTATATATGTATGTCATTATAGAAATTCAACATGGTTAGCCACATAACCCTGTATGATTAGAGAGGAGGAGGAGGAGAGATTCATTTCAGTCGATCACCCAGGAATGTGAATCAATGATGAATAATCATGGAGAATTATGAGATGGACTATGAACACGTTGGGATCATCACCTTCTTTGGTAGTGAACACACACTTCAACAAAGATCAATATATTCTTTAGGTAGTGTATTTTATTTAATATTTTCCACCCTTTGAATACTTTTTCGAGCATAGATTTTATATCTTCTTTTGTTTGTTTAAAATTTTCTATTCCTTACATAACCCTAGACTAAAATAGTGTTCATGAACCAAATTATTTAATTTTCTCTCCTTGATTTCTCCCTTTTTCTGAAATTATTGATAATTTTCCAAGACTGTATCAAAAAAATGAGGCTTTTCAATTTTTTCTTATTTTTTCCTACCACCTTTATTTCTATGCTTCATCATTGGCTGATGGGGTCTCAGTTCGATATTATTGGCCCGGATGTGAGGTCAAACCCATATATTCATTGAGGGTGCATGAATGATTTAAATATAATTATTTTTTGAATGGACTAAGGTGTTTTATGGGATGTGGGTAATGGAATAATTGATAAATACCCCCAAAGAGTGATGATAGGTGTAATAAATACCCCACAAGAGAACAGAGCTCTGATTTCTAGCCATTTGAGGTCTGGAATCGATGATATGAGGCTTCCCCTAGAGATTGAGATGGATTTTGGGCATTCAAACCATAGTGGAAGCACAAAAAGTTGAGTATTTATGCATGATAATGAAGACTGTGAGAATTAATAAATATAAAAAGTACATGAGGTGTCGTTCAAAGGAAGATATGTCATATAGACTCTTACTTGAATGTTTAGGTTTTCATCTCAAATTAAATATCAAATGTCATACAGTCTTTCCACATTACCTATGAATTTATTCTAGAGACTCATTGTGTAATATTGAGATACAAGGGAATGAGAATGACCAGGTAAATTTTCACATCTAGGTACATGATCACCATCCTGGATAGAGTACCTAGACATGTCCAGACTACCCACACTATACTAGGGTACACAGACATGACCGGAGTACACATGCATGGGCCAAAGTACATGTGCATGAGTATAGAACATAAAAATACCTGGGCTTCCATGATAATTATTATACTCTATGTAAATATACTATAGATCCACATGGATGGAAAATCCATCTCCATAGTAGGACACACCCCAATGTCTAGGAAAAATCACACACTGTGGGACCCTATGTACACATTGTGTACATTTTCCCATGAATTTATACCTTGTTTATATCCTTAATTGGAACTTGGTATTTGGACTACATGTAGTCTATACTAAGTGGTTTTCTATATAGGACATGATGGTAACCTCTATTTGAGTGGCAGATATACAACAAGAGGTGTTATGAGTAGTAATCGTCTTTCAAGGATGCTTGGATGATTGCATTGATCAGGTAGCTCATTAGAAAGATTTTGGGGTTGGTACTCCCCTATATCACTATGGTGTGGGTCTCCCATACTCTTTATAAAGGTATATTCAGTACTCCCTCAAAATATTTATGGTGTGGGTCCTATATCTATGGAGTGGTTCTCCCCCATCATCGAGCTCTGGTATGGAGTGGGTCCCCCACTAGAGTTAGTTTCTCTTTTGATTGTGGGGAATATTGGTGAGTTAAAGACCCTATAAATTTATTCTATTAAGGTTTTTT
This sequence comes from Viscum album, assembly GCA_963277665.1. Taxonomy (NCBI): domain Eukaryota; kingdom Viridiplantae; phylum Streptophyta; class Magnoliopsida; order Santalales; family Viscaceae; genus Viscum; species Viscum album. The sequence continues at coordinate 876,068,173 of OY728148.1, read as the reverse complement.
GTGGTTTCATGAATAATATATGGACATTAGTAAGATACAATATATCTCATCATTCTTATCTGCCTTTGATGATGGGGATTTTCATTCTCCTTTCACTAGGGTTTTTTTGATCATAATTGATGTTGGGTTTGTTATACCCTCTTACCTTATGGGTTGAGCTAACTATTATTATATCCATTCCATCCCTCTTAGTTAATCGATAGTCCTACTATGTATAAATATATAAACCCCTTCATGGTAATTTTCCACAATTTTTGTGTCTTATTAAAATGACATATAGATGGGTAGTGACCCTGGTGGACCTGGTTTCAGTAGAGAAAAGAGGTTCTTGGTATTAACCATGTTCAGTGGTTGGCCTTGTTGATTTTGGGTCAGTATCTCATAAGTTGTTCTCTTTTTCCAGTTTTTTTCAATTTGAGAACTCATTTTGGGTTAGGTGTGTATTTTACCCTTATATCATTTTTATTATCAAATTATACTATGATTATTTCATAGATGTTATTGCATATATTGATTACACCCTAAATCATAATTATTTTATCTTATCTCTACACTATTTCATAGAGATAGTTGTGTGCATGTGTGAAGGAAATTAGGATAAGGCTTATTATGTTAGTGATATACCAACTCAGTGCTAGTCTCCAACCCTAACCTATTGGAGGTAGGCTTGGGGTTACACCCTCAGCTTACTGTCAGCCAAGGATCGTTCCCAATGGTTCAGTTCATGACATAAGGCCATCGTATCTACAAGATCTATTCTAAGGGTTCTATGATGACAATGTTCCAAGATACTGACACATTTTATCTATACTTTCTGCAAGTTTTAGATGGTTACTTTGATTAATATTGACATCACATGAATCGTGATTATTGACTCTTATATGACTCTTGTATTATGTTTAATATTTATTCCATGTCTCATATGTTATGATCGAAGATTATTTGGGTATGAATTCTATTATGTTATTCTCAATCACTTTGATTATTCCATCATATCCTTATTCTGATCTTATACTCATAGATGACATTAAATTCTTAATTCTTATATTTTCTCTTACTAAGCATTTGAGCTCACCCTTATTATGTTTTACTTTCCCAAGGTTATAAAGAATTATATTAATTGGATTATTTATAAAAAGATTTCAATTATTTGTAATTTTATGAAATTTTATGAAGAATTAATATTGAATATTAAAATATGGGTATTAGTGAAAAAATGATCAAATAAAATCATGAGTAATGTTATGTAAGATTTTTTCAAAATTGTATAAAACTCTAAAACTAAAATTCTCTCAACTATGAAGGTGCTTCAATATTTACTTTTTGTGTTTTAAGTATCAGATGATTGAAATTGGGTCCCATTTTTGGGTATCAAATCCAAAAATGTATATATGATGTTTTATTACTTAATCTGGGATTGTGGGTGTAAGGCTGTTATAGTTGGTATAATATAAAATATTTAGATAACATTGGAGATTAAAATGTTTTCATGTGATTTTAACTTAATGTTTTTGGATTCTATCATGGGATTTAAGTTTTATGATTTATTATAAGTTCAAATGCCTAAACACCCATTTTAGATTTTAATTTATTAGATTTTAAGGTGACTAATTATGTTGTGAGAAATGTTTTTTATTGGGATAATTTATAAGTAACCATTAGGTGTATCATGCAGTTAATATGAAGGACTATTTGGGGGAAATTATTTTAAATTTTTTGGGATGTAAGGTAAAGGATATGATATAACATTTTAGGTTAAAAAATTATTTAATGTTGAGGTTGTTGAAGTAATTTGGGATGTAGGGTTATTTTTTTATAGAATGATCCAAGTTGTGGTTTTGGTGTTATTTTTGAGTTTTATAGGTTAATTTGTTCTTTATTCATATGAAGGTTTAAAATTTTTAGAGATTATACGATCTTTTTCTAACCATTTTAGTTTTGTTTAATATCTGAATATTAGAGTAATATTTAGTCACCCGTTTATGAATTATGTTATCTGTTATAAGTTTATTTTGGTTATTTAGGCATGGAAAATTCAGCTTGAATACTCATCATTTGGATCCAAGGATGAGATTTAGGATGAATTTTATTAATGTATGCAATTATATATTTCTAGTAATATATTTCCTCATATTGAAATTATTGATGGTAATGAAATTACATAATTCTAGGAAAGAGATACTCAAAAAAATGTTATCATATTACCATCATTTTTTATGAAATTGATGTTCATTTATACACCTCATTGGTTTATGGTTTTGTCTTCACTGAAATTATCATGATCATTCACTTTCGTATTATTAATGTACTTTTTCACTCTCCATAAATTATTTGAACATTATGTTTTCTCTCTATATCCATATTTTCAATTCCCAGTAAGGTTCTATAATTATAAAACCTAGTTCTGTGTTATTCCAGATGACCTATGCATGTCAATTTCCCTCTTTTCCAAAGGAACTTTTATTAACCCTTTTTAAGATTTGGTATTTCAATAAAGTTATTTTCAAATTTCAAAACCTTTATTACCAAGATCATGTTCAATTTGTGAGCATTTGATTAATTAAAGGGTGGATAATGTAACACCCCAAACATATGGGGTAATTAATGTTAATGTCATTTTTGTAATTATTATAATTATTTAATGAAAATAAATGAATATAATTTAGATTAACTAAAGAGAAAATATGACGAACATTTTATTTAATAAAACACTGATAAGTTACAAAATTACACGTCAAAAGACTTCTACTACTCCATGAAACTCATAAAAATCCCTAGTAAATAAAGTGGTGCTCCTCCAAGTAGCATAAGAAGAAATATTGAGTAGGGATCTTTCTTTTGATCAACCATGGTTGGAATAAAAAAACCAGAATAATAATAGAGATGCTGAGAATAAGAATAATATACAAAACCTTTTTTGAAGAGGGAGAACACTGGTGATTTTTGTATCTTTAATACCCATAAAAATAGTTATTTATACTACTTTTATGGTTGTTGTAAAGTAAATATCCATTTGGGATTTAATTTTAAATGATCGTTGGTATTTTTATATGACCATTATAATTTTATAACAATTAAGTATTTTAAGTGTGTAAAATTTAAAATTTTATTAAAGTGTTATTTTCAGTTAAATAATAATATAGATTTAATTTAAGATAATTTATAATATTTAGATTTTAAAATTATAACAGGGGTATTTATAATTTTTAGTGATGTTGGTATCATAACTATTGGGTGATTTAAAAATTTAAAATAACATTTTTAATTAATAAAATTAACAACATGAAATTTGTTAATTTGATAATATAATCTTAGAAAATGATAAGAATGATTTTATACTCTTAAAATAGAATGGGAACTAATTTCAATTTCTTAATTATATATCTAAACACAGACACACACACAGATATATATATATATATATATATATATATATGAGTTATGAAAATATAAATTATATATATATATATAATTATTTCATAAAATAAAATGATTTAATAAATATATATATAATTATATTCTATTATCATTTTTTTATACATATAATTTTAATAATTATATGTTCTATATATATGATAGTTTTTTATATGTCTTTAATCAAGGGATAAATAAACACACACACATATATATAATAGGTCAAATGATTGAAAAATTGAAATGATTGAAATGTGAAGATAATGGAAAAACGTGACTTAAAAAAAGAAAATGTAGAAAGTATAAATAATTTTAAAAAATTAAAATAAAATAATAAAAAATAAGATCAAATGGGTTTGGGGGGTTGCGTGTCCGGTTTGAGGAGATGGGGGATATTTTTGAGGTATGGACTGTCTGATATGGCCTTGATCAATCTTGGTCATCTATCAATCTCTCGCTGATTGTTTGCACCATACAATAAATCCACCATCAAGATCAATTCTGGCCATCCATTTCTCTCAGGCATGATCCCAACCACCCACTCTATGGTTGGGGTGTCTTCTCTGTCGTGCATGTTTGAGTCACAGTGTGGGTCATCTTCTAGTTTTTTTCTTCCTTCTCCACCGCTCATCTTCAAAAAGTGATATACCTACTTTCTCTATATTACAAATAGTCTTTCCCAGGAACCGAGGTTTGGTTCCCTTTCCATAGAAACAAAAGACTAGGTGATTTTAAAACCCGACCCATGAGTCAAGCTCAAATTCCTTTATCATTGATAAATATATTTTTGATTCCTTTTGAATGGAACCCTTATTTGATCCAATCAAATGTCCAAATGGGTCAAAAACGATGGCCAGTTTTTCTAGGAGTGATTTTTTTTATAAAAACCCTCATTCCACACCAAAATGATACCCGAATTTCTCCTTGTCAAGCTCTCTCTCTCTCTCTCTCTCTATTTTTAGAAAACTCACTACCTTTTTTGATCTAAGTCAGGTAAGGGATTAATTATTTGATCATATTATGTTGTTATACAAGGTATTAAATATATATGGGTATATGTATATGAAAATATATTCACATATATAACTTATTATTTTTTAGTATACATATGTTAAGGGTTTCAATTTTATTCTATCTATTCATGTTTTAATTTGTAAATATATATATATATATATAAACGCATTTAGATCCATCCTCTTATTTTATTTTCAGAATTTATGGGAATTTTTATTGTTGTGAAAAGAGATTGAAATATATTTTTATCAATTTTCATTTAATAAAATTATATTTACATCTAAAATATATTATTTTTATCACTTATAAAGAAATTTAGATTATATAATGTTAGTTTTCATATCATAATTGTAAAGACACATTTAAATTATCAATTCATTTTTTAATTCATGGTTGTGTAGTGATTTTAATTATTTTCTTATGTTTTGATATTCTGCATTAAATGAATTTATTACATTTATAAAAATTATGTTTTATATTTATGTTGAATCTACCACAACAGATATTATTAATTATCAAAGTTTATGTTTTAATTTGATTTCCTATTAAATCTTCCAATTGATATTCTCATTTATCAAAACATTCCTCAAGAATGAATTTATTATAAAATTATGAGTATTATAAATTCTATTTCATATGTATATATATACATATATAAGTGTGAAATTTTTATTTTCATTAGATAAGGGTTTTAAATTAAATGGTTATCTCTAAGATGTGTGGTTTGAAAAGGATAAACTATTTTCAACCCATAAAAACTGTATACATTTATATATGTATATATATATACATATATATATTTATCTACATATATATATATATACATATATATATGTACATATTTATACATATTTAAGTAAATTTAATTATTTATATCTATTTTATAAATTTTTTATAATTAATAAATTAAGGATTTAAGTTTTATAAAAAAAAATCTAAAAAGGAGTATTTATAAATATGCACATATCTTACATATTTATGTATATATGTTGAAAAGGGTTTTCTTAATTAAATATCCTGTTTTCCCATGTGGTTATAATTTATGATCTATGATGGTGAACAATAATGAAACCCTATTTTGTTATTGTGTGCCTTAAAATTTTAAAACGGTTATCATTTTTATATTGTAGTTATTATTTCATGTATATATATATGTGTGTATCTGTTTGTTTATTAAAAATTGTTGGCCACTTATTTCTAAATCCATATACGAGGTTATGATTTATCAATTTATGGTATATAGTTATGTGTAACCACGTTTTTAAATGAAAATAGTTATCATTTTATGTGACAAGACTAAACAAGTTTTCATTTTATGTGAATAAACTATCCTTTATTGTGTGAAACTACATTCAAACCTCATTATATGTCATGCATAGCTAGTTATGGACAAGTTCTAATTTATAAATGACATACCAAGAATATTAGAGTGCATGTATGTATATCCTATCTCTTTGTGCATTTCATGTAAAAAGGATTATTCAAACAGAATATGTGTACATTGGCTATGTTTAATTCTATTCATATGAGGAATACATTGGATTTATTATGCGATGGGTGGTCCCACTATATCCCATCAATTCATCGGTAGGTCTCATGAGCAAAATAGATATGGGCTTCAATAAGGCCTTGCCCATTTTCAGATATGGTTTTAGCCAGGGGCGTAATCATTTTCAGATGTCATGGTCGAGTCCTTGATAGTATGTTTTAGAATGTCTAGAAATATGCATTCCCTCGTTATAATATTAGTATTTGACCATCCATTTGATTATTCGACTAGTTGAATATCCATGTTTATGAATAATTTTTTATGAATATGTGTGTGGATTTAATTAATTAGATACGCATGGTGGAAAGTTTTATATTTAAGTATATACACAAATCGAAATTCATTAATAGAGAAGGATTAATAGTTAATTTCCAATATATAAAACAAAGGTTAGAAATTTATTTATCATTTCATGGTTTAAATTTATGTGATAATTGATATTGTTTAATGTGAAAATTCAAAACATGTAATAATTCATGTGAAAATTTATATCCGTACACTGTGTAGGTCATGGAAAATTATGTATGGCCATTATCTAGCTTATAAGTGGCATTTCATAAGTTTTTTTTCATCTGTGTGCCTATTTTATTATGAATTTTATTTATAACTTTTATATAAGAATTTAAATTCTTGAGAATGGGTTTTTCATCAAAATTATTTTTAGTGACTCTCTAAAAATGATGTTGTCATGATATGGGAGATTTTATTTTTTTAAAGAAAATGATATAATTATGTATTTTTATCTTAAAGAAATGCTTTCTTTAAAAGATTTTTTTAATTTTGTTTAAAACACCTTACTGGGAATTTTAAGTGATCACCATGTGTTTTAAATTCATTTCTAAAGGGTGATTAGATTTATCAGTGACATTTCTTACATTGTTTGTGAATCTCTTTGCTATCTATTTTTGTTCAGTTTTGAGGAAATATAACAATTGTATCTAATTCTCCAAAATGTAGACTGGAAAAGATCCTTTTTTTATGTAAGGTGTTGTGTAATTTTTTAGTTCCTTTTTATTTTTGAAAAATATTACATATCATATTTTAACACTGGATCTAGGAAATTGGAGTCGAGGCATTATATATAATGTAAAATCTATAGATTTTAAAATATCGCTATGTTTAATAGTATATAAAATAGATAACACTGAGCTTTAACAAAACATTATATATTATTATTTAAATTTTATAGTTATAATGTAAATTTTAAATTGGATTGTATTACTAGGATTAACCAATTTATTAAATATATTTAATGGTCCTACTCAATGCAAATTATTTTATTAATTTTTAGGAAATAAGCACTCAATTTTTCAAAAAAAAATTATGCTTCAAAAAATATATTTTCTTCAAAAATAGTTTTTATTTATTTTTTTGAGAGAATATTTTAATCAATTTCTATAACATTTAGAAATTTTATTTTTTAAAAATGATATCAATTTTTAATATAGAAAAACAAAATGAGCTTATATTTAATTATTGAAAATTTTCCAAAATGTTTGATTTTTTAATGAATAGTGAAAAAACTAATTTTTATTAAAAACTATATCTTCTTTAATAGTGCATACAAAGACACATTCTATTTTGGATTATTTTTATAATTTTATTAGTTTCTTATAATCAAACATAATCCAATATTTGTCATTTTGTAGCATTAATTTTAAATTAAAACCGACATATTCTGTAAATTAGATTTGATAAAATGGAATCCATATTTGGAATTGGAATAATTAATATTAGATAATAAGTTTGACATATTTTTTGGTTAACCTAAATAGTAACTATAGTAAAATGTTTCTACATTAAAGGTAAAATTGGTTAATTAGGGTTAAAACTAATATGATAATGCTTAAAAACATTAATTAATAACATCCTTGTCATTTCAATGAGGTATCTTCTTTGGTTAATGATGTTTTTCTTTCAGTTTCATATTTTCTCTAAACCTTCTATGATCTTTAGAAAACCTTTTGTCTTTATCTAATAAATTATGTTAAATGAAATTTTTATTCTTTTTAATTTAATTTTTACCCTTACATAGGGAATGTGGTATGTGTAAGTGTAAATACCTCCTAGATTTATGAAAGTTATGTTTTTGGTGTTATGTAAAGTAATTCCCTATTTTAAAACAGTTATGTATGTTTAAAACACACATTACGTAAGGGTAATATGAGAAAATATGTGTATTGTTTAATGTTAGGTAAAATTTTATACATGCTCCATAAGGGTACGGTATATTTATATGGTTCTGTGTAACATTAAACATTCTCAATGTAAGGGTATCCTTGAGTTTTCAAAGATATTTTTATGGTATCCTAGAGGTGTGTAAGGGAAATGATGTGTTTTTATGGTTATGTAAGGGTAACCTGGAGTTCATAAGAATAATCAGTCTCTATGTAACATCCCCCAATCTAGAACTCTCTCACATGGCCATAAAGGGTTTGTTATGGGACCTCGAGCATGCCTTCTTATTTTTTAGAAACTCTCAACTAATAGTAGGGGTGTGGATAGAATAGTGGGGAGACTATACCCCTTCTGTATGAAGTGTCAACATCGTAGATCCAATAATAATAGAATGGGAATAATAATTAATGTAAATAAAATAGAAGAATACAACAATAATATCCCACTGAATAACACAATAATAATAAAGGAATAATGCAATGTCATGATGGAATGTAACTAAATGTAATTATAGAAAAATACAAGAAAAAGACTAGCAGAATAAAATAAAAGACTCAAGGTCCCATGTTCTGAGCCTCATGTCGGTCCCATCTCTAAAGACCATCCCATTAGCAAACATGAAATAAACTACGAGTTCCCTTGTCCTTTCCCAAACCTACATCCATGAAATTTATCGAGTTCCAAATAGAGGCTTGAATAGTGTGAGAGTATAACTTAGTAGGTCAACACCACCTTCTCTAAATAAAACCAGCCTAATAAGAAGTGTATGAATTAAATGGATAAGCAATTGTACCTAATTAATTAAACAAATAAAAAATTCCATAACAACCTGCTTTTGTGACATGCTAGAATAACTTTGAGTATATCTTATGACCATGCTAACCATTTCCAAATAACCAAGGTAAACAACGTTCTTCAGTTCCATGCCAAAATAATTGAAAGTATGTATTATTACCATGCCATCAATAACCAATCTAGTGTAGTGACTAGTCCAAGACCACTATTTATAATAAATACAACACATTCTTGTGAATGTTCCTAGGATTAATTATCTAAATGGATAATTATGTGAATTAGCATTATTATTTCAAATTCCACATGTAGTTCAATTCACAACTGATCAACAATTATAACAATAATAAATATCCAAAAAATAAGGATTCTATAACAAGAAAAATCCCCAAGTCTCTTGTCATTCTAAACATACTTTAATCTATTAGCCAAATATAAATCCATTTGAAACCAAATGAATTAATATGATGATCTCATTCATTTATTTAATGAATTTGGGTGCAGACAATGAGGTTGAAATTAAGATATTTTATAAAAGTGGAATTATCTAACCATAGGGTTTAAATATTAGACACCCTACCATATATTGATGATCCAAAAATGATTCCTATGGCCAAAACCCACGAGGAAGAGGGTGTGGATGATTGATATGGGGTTCTTAGATAAAATATTGATCACAATCAAAACCAAAAACACAATTGGAAAAATAATCTTATCGTGACGGTGAGAGAACTAAAAAGAAAAAGGATGAAATGGGACCAAAAGGACTTACCAGGGATCGATCGCATGAACATGATATCTAGAAAGGGGTTTTACACTCCAAAATCACCCAGAGGATTGCCTTATATTGAGAGGAGAATATCTAAAACGTTTTTCTAAATAAACTCATCCACACATCATGTTTAAAATATTAGTTCAGGCATTTAGACATTGTGTAATATAGTTACACAATGTGAATTTTTCTTCAATGGTATTCTTCGAAAAAAACCCGACACCTTAGACTGATTTTATTAAAACCCACTAAAAATAAAATTAAATTTAATCCCTTTACATGATTCCTAGATGTTCTAAAATTATTTTGCATCCCATTTTTCCTTTAACTCTGTAAACCTCTTTTATAACTCCTCAACTTACCAAGAACCCATTTTAACACTTAGTCCCATTTATACCGAGACTCGATTAATTAAAATAAGAATACATCCCTAAAATTTATGTCATTTTCCCAAAAAAGGCTCTCCATATTCAAACAAGACATGTACACCAAGGCTTAAATAAAATACATTGAGTGAAATGTACCTAAAAAAATATGGGATCTTACAACCTACCCCCTTTGTAACAGTTTTTCCCTGAGATGCCTCAAGAATCACTATGAGGTCTTAGTGAAGAAGTTTGGACACAATGTTTTTAGATAATTCCCCCTCTCCCCAGTCTCTTCTATAACTCATCCATGCTGCTAGTAAACTTGAACCAATGATATAGTCAAACCCAAAAGATATTTCACACTACGATCTACAACATGTATCAGATGTTCCTGAAAGGATGCATCAACAAAAATATGAACTTATGCTACATCTATCATATGGGAAGGGTCTAGATAATATATTCATAGTTTTGACACATTTAACACATCATGCATGGAAATATAGCGCTATCACATGGCTAAATGGTATGCCACTGGAATAACGCTTTCCACTAAAAAGTCCTCATGATAAACACATGTCTATGATTCACATAGGGTGGATAATTATGAGTTTTTCAAACCTATGGTGACCCTTGTATTAGTTTGGATGAGAAAAACTTTGTTGAAAATTTATATTTGTGAGACAATAGAAAATTCATGTGAGGTAGGTGTCTTGTCTTCATAGGAGGAGAAATGAAGAGGAAAATATTGAATGATCTGATTTGAGAACTGGTAATAATGGTTATTTATGGGTCATGATATCCTTTATTTCTTGTTATGTAATTGGTGGATCTCATTGGCATGTGTTTTGAATTTTCTTTGCTTTGATTTTATGTTGACTTGTCTGGGATTCCAAGTGCTAAGTGTGGGGGAATTGATAGATATCGTATTTTCATTTTTTTTCATATGTATTTCAATGATTTAATCCCTTTAGATTAATCAATTTGGGCTGATTTATATCATTTTAGTGTTTTTTGGGAATTTTGGGTTTAATTGTGAAATTTTTTTAATACTGTAAATTTAGGAGTGTTGTGGATCTTTTGTATTTCAGTCATATATTTTACAATTTTGATCCAAATCGATTGATTCCTTTTTTTACAATTTCCATACTCGATGGATTCGACTTTATATTTTGGACCAAGACCAAATTCTAAACACACTAGCACAGATAGATCAACCAATAGAAAAATTCTTATGGCCAACACGATGGACCCCACCCTAATTAATGTGGCATATATCTTCCTACATATGTCTAAATGAGGTGATTCTAGTTGGAGGAGAAGGAGGAATCTGATAATCATGATTTTTTTAAATTTAATGAATAAATTCTATCATTAATTATTTCTTTGAATGTGTCCAAAAGGAGGAAGTTTAAGAGTCTCCTCTGATAGAAAAAATCTTCATTAGTAATTAGATAATAACTTTTCAGATACTTGTTGAATTCTTGTAAGATTTTGATGGAGCATGAAAAAGATATAGGGAAAAATAGTTATGAATACAACATCGTGACATTTGTACATTTAATATGAGAAACAAACTCAATATTTTGGTGGAATAATTCTTGAGGGAAATTTTTTACTACACAAGACTATAAATAAGAGTGTTCACTTCCATTCTAAGAGGTTGAAGAAGGGGTAAGGGGGATGTTCTAGAGGAATGATTTCTTTAGGTTATTTTAATTTTATCTTTTCTATTTTTCTTTGTTTTATCATGCTATATTCTTCCCCTTTAAACTCTATTACCCTTCACATAGTGGGGTAAAGCATTTGAGTGATCAATGAAGGGAGATTTTCCCTTTTATAATGACAAGGTTTTGTGAATAAATGTAAAATCCACTTTTTATTTTAACCGATTTTTATTCTCAATGTCTCCCAATTCTACTAATGTCATAATGTTTTGGGTTTGGAGTATTCATCATTAATGGATTTGGTTGAAGAATTGTAATCTCCCTCTGCATAGTGTAATTTTTCTTGATCGAGAAGATTGTGTATGATGGTGAATATTTCGTGATCGTTGGCATAGGTGTGGAACTAGTAAACTTTTCTAGAGTTTTAAGGAGAAACAATTTATGATCAGGACTTTCTATTGTTTTTTATGATTTTTTTATTATATTTAATGCACCTAAGAGTGAGTTCCGTTTCTTTAATCAACCAAGGGTGATTGATAACTAAGTCAAGGAGTCTTTCATTTATCATTTATTGGGAAGAGAGGGGGAATAATATTTATGACTATGATGACATTGAAAAAGTCGATCCTACCCTGACCACATCACTTTCTTCATCCATTAGTGTTCAAACTTTCTTTTTAATTCCTTAATTTATTTTTCAACTAAAACTATTTTAAAAACAACCTCTTCTTCTTTCTTTAATTTAAGTTACAAGCGTAATTATTGTCCACTCCTCTCTAGAGACAACCTAGTTTACCCACTTTACTATATTTTATATTACATAATATTTGTTATAGACACACCCCATGACATGAATGTGTCAGTATGAAACCTCTATATTTCACTGTCGGGATGTATTTACTTGTCCCTCATATATCTCATATCAACTATTATCTTAGATATATTTTCTTTACTAGACCTGAGGGGGTGTTCATGTCTTTAAGGGGTAATGGGACTGGTGGTTGAGTCGATTAGGAACTTATCTTCTAGAGTTGTTTAAGATGATAACCATTTTTTCTGTTGAACTAGAGGATAAACCTTTAGATTATGAACATCCTCTAGTTTCATTTCATATTATTGACATGTTTCCTTCTGAATTTTTCAATTTTTCACATTTGAGGGGCGTAAAATTTTCCATCGACTTGGTACCATGTTTCCATACTATTTCTATTCCATCTTACTGTATGTTACCATATGAATTAAAGGGGTTGAAAGCTCAGTTGAAAGATCTATTTTTTGGGGGCATCATTCTCCCGATCATGTCACCTTGGGAAGAACCAATGCTCTTTTTTATGACAGACTGAACCCATTCACCTTTTTTACTACAAGAAGTATAATAGATTCTTGAAAAAGAAAAAATATACTTTACCTAAATTGATGATTTTTTTTGAACTGTTGATAGGGTTTAAGTGGTTCTTAATGATTAATAAATATTTTGGTTATAAAAACATTAGGATCAAGTAGTCTGATATCCCTTGGACTTTATTTATAGGCTGGTATTATCATTATGAGTACCTTTTTATGTCATTTGATCTAACTAATTATTAGATTGTGTTCATGGAATTGATAAATAATATTTTCCATTATTACATTGATTGTTTTTTATTGGTAATTGTGGATGATATATTGGTTTAATCTAATACCATGGAGTGTTGTGTACATCATATAGGAATAGTGATTGATATCTTGAGAAATTATAAACATCATTCCATACATTCCAAATTCAAATTCTTGATAAAAAAAGTAAAACCATTGGGACACATGTTTAAAAAAAATGTATTTTAATTGACCATGAACGGGTTGAAGCTATTATGATCTAGGAGAAGAAACAAAATGTATTTTAGATTTTGATAATCTTAGGATTAGTATGGTATCATTTCCATTTTGTGAATTATTTCTCTAAGTTTACTTCTTCGACGACTTTTCATAATCATAAAGGATTAAATTTTGTTTAGTATTACTAATATTGGGATTCCTTTGATGAGTTAAACCATCATATAACTTGAACTCATATTTTGAATCTTCCAAAATCCAGGTAGGGATATGTGGTCTACTATGATGCATCGGGTTCATGTTTAGATTTTTTTCTTATTTAGGTTTGTCACATACTGTAATATGGTTCTTGTCAACTTTATCCTCATAAGAAAAACTATCACACACATGATCTCAAACTTGCTGTTGTGATGAATGATTTTATGATTTTATGGTGTTACCTTTTCATATAAATTTCTATCATGTAATATGATCAAAAAATTTGGAGTTAACTCTTCTAAACTACTGGGAAATAGGTTTATACCCACAGTTTTTCAAAAAACCGTGGGTATAGGGGTAGTATGTGAACATATACCCACAATTGAGTCAAAAACCATCGGTATAGTTTTCTTTTAAGACATATAACCACGGTTTTGGAGAAAACCATGGGTATAGGGTATTTTCCAAAAACCTATACCGACAGTTCTTCAAAACCGTCGGTATTGGTGTTTTTTTTGAAGACTTATACCCACGGTTCTCCAGAACCGTGGGTATAGCTTTTCCGAGTTATGGTGGGGAAATAAAATTAGGTGGGAAATGAAAATAATTTGTTAGGGAGACATTTTTTCACAGTTTAGATTAATATATTTACATAAATATAATTATATATATACAAAAGTTTCTTAGCTCGGTTGAAAAATCTTTCTCCGCGATTGCTGTAGGTCGCATGTTCAATTCTCATTGTCAACATTTTTTGAAACACGGATTATATTAATATATATATGTTGATGTATATATATACATTGAATAAAAATAATAGCTCAGCTGGTTCTTTGTGGAGGCTCTCTTGTGAGGATCTTTGTGACACAGGGATTCGAATCACCCTGCCCGCACTTTTTGATTTATATAACACGTATGGATTATATTAATATATATCCGCAGATGTACGTACATATATCAATTAAATTTATATCACAGGTGGTCTATTGGTGGGGAGCTTCCATGGGGCTCAGCACTGGGTGCGGGTTCAAAACCCCCTATGCCCAGTTTGTTGAATTTAAATACCCCACGGTTTCAAACCGTGGGGGTTGTTGTGTGCCACGCTGGAACAACGTGGTGTGCCTTTGACTCCCCTATACCCACGGTTCTCCAAAACTGTGGGTATAGGATGAGACCCCTATAACGATGCCATTCCAGCCCGTGGTTCCCAAAACTGTGGTTATAGGCTATACCCATGGTTTTTGGGGCTATACCCATGGTTTCGAACTGTGAGTATAGGTAGTTTTTCGAGTAGTGCTATTAAAGGGATTTAAATTTTTTGTAGAGGTGGTGGGTGGAGTGCCTACAATCCATTAATTTCAACATTTCATGCACTCTTAGTAAAGGTAATGTTCTTACTGATTACTTATATATGAAAAATAAATTTTATTCTATAAAATATTCATCCAATAAGTGAAATTTTATGGACCTCTTTTCTTGAATGAATTTGGGATTATGAGAAGATGATTCTAAGTTTGTACAGTTGAGTGTACATTTTACATCCTCACTTCTTGAGATGATTATTATATAGAAAGAAACATTATAATGAGTTATGAGGAATTATATATTATTTATATGGTGGGGATACCATCATTGGTTGGTCTCTATCTTCATAGGGTATCCTATAATTGCAACGCTGGTTTTCTATTCATATACCTTTAAGGAAGGCTATGATGGTGGATTTCCATAATTCTAAACTGGTGGTATACCCTGAAACCAAAATGATGTTTTATGATATGAGGAAATTTTTCTATTGGTTGGGTATAAAACTAGACATTGATGGTTTCATTTATTATTGTTTTACTTTCCAAATGGTCATGTTATAACATCAGCATCATTCAGTACTATTTCATCCCCTTCCAATGCCAACCTAAATGTGGGATGGGATATCAATGGACATTATAATTGGGTTGTCGCATAACCCTTAAAGAAATAATGTGATATGGGTGGTGATTGACCAGTTGGCCAAATAGGCTCACATTATTCTAATTCTTAGTATTACCAAAGTTGCGTACTTTGGAAATATGTAGGTCTAAGAGATATTTGGGTTGCATAAAGATCCATCTTCCATAATTTTGGATAGGGATCCCTGATTCACTTCTCATTTTTTGAGGGGCTCTATAAGGTGATCAGACCTAGGTAAATTTCATCATATATTAACATTCATAGATAGATGTCAAGATGGAGTTGGAAATTCATATTCTTGAGGATATACTTTTTTCATGTGTCCATAACATTGGAGGATCTTGGGATAGCCATTTGGGACTGGTTGAATTTTCCTATAATTATAGCTACTAGTCATAGAATAAGAACTAACCCTTTGAGTCCATGTATGGATGACCATGTAAATATTCTCCTAGTTGGTATGATGTTTGAGACTCATCC
The DNA here is from genome assembly GCA_963277665.1 of Viscum album. Classification (NCBI taxonomy): domain Eukaryota; kingdom Viridiplantae; phylum Streptophyta; class Magnoliopsida; order Santalales; family Viscaceae; genus Viscum; species Viscum album. The sequence continues at coordinate 876,051,985 of OY728148.1, read as the reverse complement.
CTAGTGGGACAGATTTTCGTACTACAGATGATAACAAATATTCATTTGATTTTTCAAAGAATTGTAACAACTGAAATCCATTATAAATCCAATGTTGACCTTCATTGATTCCCTTTAGAGTTTTAAGTTAGTGGATTACTTTTTTCATAGTTTCACATTGGTTACATCATATATGGCTCTAAAATTTTTGAAATCTCACACCAAGATATATGGAACCATTTGAGGTTGTTGATAAGATTAGAAAAGTTTTTTACTGTTTGGATTTTACACCATAAAAGACATTTTTTCACAATGTGGTCCACATGTCTTATCTCAAAAAGTATCTCTCTAATCCATCTCATGTATTGATCTGGGAGGATCATGATGTGAGGCCTAAATTATCCTTGACTGAGAAGTCAGTTCGGATTATTGATTTTTAGATTAATTTTCTTAATCTTAAATCATAAACCATGGATCATGTGTTTTGGAAATTTGGGTCTTATTCACATGAGACAAGGCATCATGACGCACTGATGAGAAAACTATGGAAACATCTATTTGCAATATATTCTAATTTACATGATTTATAGGGGTAGAAATAATTTATGGTGGGGAGAATTTTACTATCCTGATCTTATATTTTATGTATTTTCTTTAGTTTTTTATATTCTCTTTTAGTTTTAGTGTATTGTGGGTTTATATGCTATTTAAAAACCCATTTGGTGTTATTTAATAATGTATTTTAGATGATTATTTTTTAATTTTTAATTAAATTATTACTCTTACACATGTTATAAGATCCACATAAGGATAAAAATCACCTACCATTAAAAAGGATATTTTTCGTGGGTTTTTTTAAGTTAATTCTGATTTTGTAAGGGTTATGTAAGGGTAAAAAATCTCTTATGTAAGGTTAAAAGGAGAAATTATATACACTGCATAAGGGAAGGGAACCTTTTATATACACTGCGTAAGGTTAGAGAATTATTTATAAAGTATTATGTAATGGTAATCCTTCACAAATTATGGGTAACCTTGAGTTTGAAAAGGTTGTGTAAGGGTATCAATGAGTTTCATAAGGGTAATTCAGAGTTTTTTATGGTTACATAAGGGTAACCTATATTTGTGAAAGTGTACCCAATCACTACACATGGGTATGTCTATATGTTATATCTTTATATGAGAAAAAAACCCTTACCCTAATTTATAATCTATGAGATGCATAAGGGTAATCAATATTACCCTTATGTAGTACCTTTCTATTAAAAGATCATTTTTAAAATATGATCTTTGTTCTTCCTCATCAAGAACATCCTGTAACACTATATTTATGATTTCAAAAGTTAAAAATCATTGGATTTGAATTATTTTTACCCAGTAAATGTTTCCACACCTATTTTAATGATCTTAAAACTTTCGTATTAAAGGTTCAATTAAATTCAGAAAAATTAAATAATTTTTTAATTTAGGTTTTTTCTTTCCACAAACCAAAATACCTCCTATTTTTTTAAAATTTTATCAATCTTTGTTACATTAAATTTTCAATATCCTCTTTATGAGTTTTGGGGTATAAAGATACTTTGATTTGATTATTGTTAATTATTACTGGGACCCCAATGTAGTTATGTTACAATATCATTTCACTTGACCTTTTTTATAGGAATCTTAGTGGATTTATACCCCTAATCGATTTTGGTAACCTCATTAGGTGTTGGAATTAAGCACTCTTAAAAAAAGTGATTTTATAATTTATTCTTTGAATAATTAAAACCCTTTATGCCTATCCAGTTTGAATTGGTTTTATAAACTAATTTCTAAATATTGAATTGAAAATATTAAAAAAATGGTATGGAATAGAATGTGTGAGATGATTTCTATTTGAAAATGGATTTCAAAATAAACTATGATTTTCAGAAAATGTTATTGACTTAAAATGTATGATTTGAAGCATGATTTTTATGAAATAAAAAAAGAAATAATTGTTTCATGGTTGAATTATGATCATTTTATTTTCATTGAATTTTTTTTATGAAAAAATTATGAAGTTGGTTTTTCAAATTAAAATTATTTTTTTCATACTTAAGCATGATCCCAATTGAAATAATGGTTTAAAATGATTTTTGAAAGGTTGAATGAAAATATATACTTAATAATTTTTTGATTAATCTAATTAATGTGATATTTAGATTTTTTAGGAAGGGGTTATTAACATTATTGATGATTTAAATAGGGTTACAAAATTAAATTATCTAAGGGCTTGGTGTCATTCTCTGTGGATGGATTCATATTCCCCATAGGATTGAGCATAGTGATGCATGTGGACACATAGAGATGTAACTCACTAAGTTTGTTTGGAATTCATAACTTGATTTTTCAAACTAATACCATAATCGTATATCTATGGCTTAGTGTTTGAAAATAATTACATGCTAATGATTGTCAGAATTTGTTTACTAATGTCTATTTGATAAAATGATTTATTCTTACATGTTTACTAAAATATAACAATATATACATGATTTGATTGAAATTAACTTTAAAATGATTTATTTTTATCTATTGAAATGTTTTAAAGAAACTATCATTTTATTTTATTAAAATACTCAATTCCATATTTTAACTGATGTTCTTCATTTTCTATTTACTGTTTTATAAGATTTTGTAGGAAATTTTTGGTGAGATCCTATAGGGATTTGTTGCTCACTTCTTACCATTTCCTTCTGGTGTGTGTAGATTTTTTTATTCTTAGTATAGATAATATAATGACACAAATTTTAGTTGATGGGTATACCTTACTATTTGGATATTAGAAATTTGAAAGAAACTTAAATAGTTCCTATAAATATTTTTTACTATTTTTTGAATCTTGTACATGAGTGTTTGTGAAACCTTTTCTCTTATGTAGTATTTGTCATATCAAATATTTTACTAATTATTATCTATTTTTTATTTATTTTTATATGATATTTTTTTAGTAACCCTTTTGGAGAAATAATTCCCTCTTTATTTTATTGATTCCACGGTCTTAACGCCAGCCTATGGGTATCTGGAAAACACTTTGGGTCATGTCAGGATTGGTTTGAGTGTTATTTTTATGGTTTAACTGGGTTGTTTCATGAAACAAAAGTCTCCTTAATTTAATTGGATGAATATATTTCTTCCATAATCATCAAAATATCAAAAAAATGATCATTTTTTCCATTTAGATTTTAGTTTGAACATAGAATATTTTAAGTAATTGATAAAGTAAAAAATTTCAGTCTCTTGCTTTTATTATATACAATATGTTTTTGAAGTAGATAAACACAAATTATGTTTGGTTCAAAATGATTATTCTTAAGAGAATTTATTTTTTATCAATTTAACTAATTTTTTGTTTTTTATGATGAAATAATTAAATTAAACTCTTATGAAAAATGGAAAAAGTGATTGTGCAAGAAGTATAACAATGAAGTAAGTGATTTTAAAAACTCTAAAAGTATTATTTTTTTATGTTAGTTATAATTTACCCTAATTTTTTTAAATAAATATATCATATTATGTATGGTTTAAATTTTTATATTATAATTCCATTATAATATTGATGCTTTTAAAGTAAAAATACTAGAATAGTGTCAATACCATTAATGGTATTTTATGTTAAATAATTCTTTTTAACCTATTTAAAAATTATAAGAATATTTGAAGAGGAAAATTAGGATGGAACATGGTCTAAAATCTCATCCCCTATCGATTTTTTTCCAATTTTAAACATATAAGTAAAATTATAACCCTTTAATATTGGAAATTCCATTACCGTGATTAAAGTTAAAATTAGTTAGTCAAGGGGGTAAACCAAAAATAAGGACTAAAATGATATCTAAACCGTATTATATTTGGTTGGGTGATTAAATTAATATCATATCCTCGTTTTCTTATAATCCATGTCATTTTGGAACCATTTTATATGAGTTTTAAAGATATTATATTATAATATTTTGTGAATTCCCAAAAAAAATTGATTCCCTCCCATATAAAATGACACCACTCCTTTATCTTATTTTCCTTACATTAATCCATATAACTCAACCCAAAAATATAAAATTATCTTTTAAAATTATTTATCCATGAATAAGAGGTTTTATTCTTCACAAAATACCATTATAAGGTCCCTTAAACAAATATTTATAAAAGTTCTTCCGAAGAAGAGGTAATCGTTTAACCCGACCTCTTTCGGTTTATTTCTTATTCTACCTACTTATAGTATTAATAAACCATGATGAAATAAAAAAATTAGAATCTAAAATATACAGATATGTTATTATGTTAATTTTATAACCTATATACTACCCATAGTCCATCAAATGAAAAATGAAACCATTGTTCGTGTGTATGGTAGACTACCGCCTCACGAATTAATGTAATTCATTTTCCATCACTGCCTCTATAGGATAGTTATAATGATGGATTTAATGTATATATATATGATATTAATGATATAATTCTAATTATATAAAGATAATATGTCATCTACTTTTAAACCTTTCCTTCCATTAAAAAATGATAACAATATTCATGTGTATGTGTGGATTACCACCTCTAAAAATCGATGTGATTCATTTTTAATCACTGCAACACATGTAAGATATAAAAAAATTATTTGAAGAGATAATATGATATTTATGATATAATATTAATTATTTAATGTAAAAATTACAATTACTTTATTTCTTAAATGTTTGTTGAAAATTGAAAGTGTTACTCATGCATATGTGTGACCTACTGTCACCATGATTGTAATAAAATTAATTTTTCATAACCATATTACACGGTTATTTCTAATATTATCATTAATGTATAAAAATGAAAACTATATCCCGATTCATGTTCTATAAATTATGCAATAATGACCACCTTGACCAAGGTCAACAAGCTGATTCCATTTTACAATTATGAGCCGATCATCCTTAAAACACATAGTAGGGACTTAATTGATTTTTTTTAATATTTCATAAAAATAAATAAGATAAATGGTTTAAGGATAATTTATTAAACCTATAAAAGTTTATTAAAAAATAAAATAATTGATATAATTTTATTATACATGAGTTAAAGGACATACATTGAAATTTTGGACTTGGGGTAAGGTATTTCATCTCAATTTCACTACATTGAGGCATTCTTTAATGTTATGAACCTAACTTATTTTATATTCTCTATATACATACATTTTATATTTTATATCAGGAATCCTTAATTAATCATTATATTTTAATTTTCAATTAAAATTATTTAATCCAAGGTGATTTTACTTGAAGGTTACCAAGTTGTAAGGTATTTCTTAACTCGATTTCCTTTCACTAGGTTTTATCACTTATTCATTGAATATATTATGTGAATAATATGTTTTATCTTGAAATTTTTTTATTTATGTTTTATTTACTAATGTTAATTTTTTGATGTACATTTTTTTACAAAAAATCACACCATTAATTAATTCTTAATTCAAGGATATGATCTTTGTAAGGATTATTTGTCTCTAATTTTCATTTTTTGGGACTAATGTTTCTGTTATGCTTTTATATTATTATTTTTAGGTGTATATACTACCCCTTTGACATGATATATCATGAATCTTTTTATTTTCAAGATATTTAATGTTTCTTTTAAAGCTACTCTTTCACGGGGCTTACGATTTAAAAGTTACCAAAGTAGAAAGGGGTTTATGTTTCATTCCCATTTTAATGAGGATTGTTTATACTTGATTTTCAATTGAGACAATTATATGATACTTATTTTATAAACCCATTTTATTTTTATTTTCCATTATATATTTCTATAATTTTGATGTGTAAGTACCATTTTTCTATATTTGGTAATCAAAATGGATTAGAATTTTTTTTAAGAAAATCTAACCTTATTTATCCTCTTTGTGTGAGAATACCATTTTCTTCCATATGTATGATTTCAAAAAAAATTTCAATAAAGTTTCTTCAAATTATTAAATTTACTTTTAAAATAATATTTTCCATATTTTATGTTTTATAAAATATTTTAAAAATAATATTCTTGTCATTTTCTGAATGAGGTTATTTTTACTGAAGGTGTTAAAAACCGATTTTTTTTTAATAATTACAGCATGAATGGAATTTCCCACATTCATGTTTGATTTATTCTCTGAGGACTCCTTCATAAGTTTCCATGGTTTTTTTGAAATAATTGTACTTACTAATTTTTTATAATTTTTTTGTTTTTAATATTGATTTTCAAAGTAAAAATGGTATTTTATTCATGATTTTTTTAATGATCTATTCATGTTATTTTCAATAAATCACTAAGAGAAACCATTAATTTTACTTTTTCATCATTGGAATATTTTGAAAGGATAACATCTTTTTTCTTTATCTGGATGGATTATGATTATTTCAAAGTGATTTTCATGGAAGACATTTCTTTTCCATAGTTAAATCAAGTTATGAAATAACAATGGTTATTGTTTGGTTGAAAAATGTAAACTTTTATATGTTATGATTATGTTATGGTTATTGAAATTTTTTTATAATGACAGATGAGAAAAATATTATTCCCTAATTCATTGGGTCATGTTAGAGGATTTGGATTAATATAATTAATGAAAGAGTTAATTAGTATAAATTTTTCTCCTAACATATTATGGTTATTAAACAGTTAAGGTTATCCCATTTGTAATAGTTCTAGTAAGGTATCTATAAAGATAATTTTCCCATATATCAAAAATAAGTCTAGGATTGCTATGAGTTTTTAATGGTTCATTTAGCTAATATTGACATCACATGTCAAATGAATATTGATTCTTTTATGAATATTTTCTTATGTTATATATTTATTCCATGTCTCATATTTTATGATCCATTTTTTTATTGGTATTAATTATTTTATTTTATGCTCATGTACATTGATTATTCCATAATATCATCATGCACATGTTATACTCACTAATGACATTGAATTGTTATTTCTTATGTTTACCCTTACTAAGTATCCATGTTCACCCTTATTATCTTTTTATTTTCTCCAGGTTATGAAGAATGATGTGAAATGAGTTATGTCCAAATAACTTTTATGTTTGAAGAATATTACTGGATATTTTAAAGACAAAATATAGAATATTAAAATCTAAGAATAAGTGGAAAAAATCACACTTAAATACATGGGTATGGTTATGTAAGTGTTTTTCATTATTCTCAAAAATAGTAAATCTAGAAGGGATTTGGGTATGTAAGTGATCCATTATTTATTTTTGATATTGAATGTTTTTTTGGGTTTAAATTGGGTCACATTTATTGGTATAAAATATATAAATGTAAATATAATGTTTTAGCATGGGATCTAGAAGTGCAGGTTCAGGAAAGTTATACATACTCCATAAAAATAGCAGAGCTTATTTTTTCAAAAAAAAATTATAGTGTGATAATGTCATATATAGACCCCTCATTTAATGATTTTAGAGAAGAACATGAAATTAGATAATATGGTTTTTTAAGTAATGTTTTCTCTCAATAAATTTCATTTAAATTTTAGTACAATTTATAATCCCATAATGTTTAAGAGATTCACCTACTTTATGGTTAAACTAACTTGATAATCAATTATTATTGGGGTTCAAGTGTTATAAAATTATATCATGGTATTTGTTTGAGTTAATAGCAGGCGAGTAGAAAGGACTATAAAAACTAATAATATAGTATATCAATACCCTTATATGATATATTTATAGAAAACATCAACTTTTCAAGGGTGTATAGTCATTTCGAGGGATTAATAAACCCCTTATGGGGATTTTTTATTTTCATTTTCTGGCATAGGCAGATTTATCAGAAAATAGTTGAAACAAAAGTATGATACATGGATAATTTTAATCATGGATATGTTTTTCATGGTATAATTTTATTATTTTAATATTTTATAGATTTTTTAGAAATATTTTATTAATTAAATTCAATAAAATGTGTGGATATAATTTATTTAATGATAATATATATATATTTACTAAATTTATATTCTAACATTGACTGATTTTTGGCATATTATACAGTTTAAATGATTCTTTTGGGGTTATAATATGACTAGAATGTAGTGCTTCTATAGACACAGAGTGGGTTCCCTACATTTTTTTACTATTAATAAAAATATGAGTGACCATTAAATGGTTGGAACTCACTAAGAAAAACATTCCCTTAATAAATTGTAACCCAAAAAAATATTTCCCACCACACCCATAACTATGTCGTCATTCTATGACCGACCACTGCCCAACTACCAAGACAATAATTTTTCCCCTAAAAGTAACAATATTGGTTAAGTTTTGATGATTTAATTATATTTAATTTTAACCCATGACCTTTTTATGTCATCTAATTCATTAAATGTCCCTTTCCATACCTTTTTTAAAAAAAATAAGTGTTTGGAATAGGTTTCCCTTGACTAAATTTCCTGTGATTATTATTGAATTGATTAAAATATTTCAATTATATATATGAATAGAAATTATATTTTTAAAAATAATATAAAATTAAGGTGAATTTATAAAAAAAATCTATGAATTTTGATTATATTAATTTTTTGGATAATTTTCTCCATGAGTTTAACTTGAGTTTTCTTAGGAATTATTTTGACTCAGATTAATTAATTTATTATAATGAAATTAATAACAATAATAATATTCAAAATAATAACACACTATATGTAAAATTAAACATCATTAATTTTCTATACATTGAATTAATTTTAATTTCTATTAATTAAAAACTATTAATTATTTTTTTATTTATTAAGTATTTTTTATACATTGGGTTTAATATATTACTTTTATATTATTTCATGATTGGTTAGTAATTATTATTTACTATTACTAATTATTTTTTATCACTGATTATCAAGAACAATATCAAAAAAATAAAAAGAACTACTTTAAGTAATTACATAGTAATGGTTATTTTTTTAATAATATTGATTTCATGGTAATTATTATTAATTATTATTTTTGTCTTATTATATGCTTCACTTATTATTCATAATTATTTTTTATTATTTTTTATTTTATTTTCCATTATATATTTAATTTTAATTTTTTATTTCAGAATATAAATTATTAATTTTAATATGACCATTATTTATTGTTTTTTGATTCATTTCCATCAATTTTATTATTATCATTAATTATTTTATACTTAAGTTGGGTTTTTTTACAGCCACACCCATTAATAATTTCACAATATTAATTATTTATTTATTCTTAGTAGTTATTGGCTCTTAATTTCTATGAATTATTGAATATTTTTAATTTCACAATACTGATGATTTTTAATTACTTGATATTAGATATTTTCCAACTCGTAATACAGATTATTTTATTAGATCATAATTATTAACGACTATTTATTATGTCATTCACACGTATTTCTTATTATTGATAATTAATTTAATTTTTCTTAAAACTAATATTTTATTGATTACTAATAGTTATTACAAATTTACTTAATAATTATTTTGTACTTTTTTATATTATTGATGACACACTATTGATTATCATTAGTGAATTACTTTTTGCTGGTTTTGATTATTTTTTGTTTAAAACCCCAACATTTTTTCATTATATAATATACTTACAAACAAAAATTCATTTACTCTAACATTCATTAAATATTTTACATCATATAATTAAAAAATGAAATAAATAATTATAATTCACTCATTCATAATAAAAAATAATGGGGTTTTTCAGGATAAACTTTATATCATTGCATATATTTTTATGGTTTTTATAATTATTTTTTATTATTATATATTGTATATATATTAATTATGTTTTCATATATTCAAATATTATGTTCATTTATCTGATTATATTCTTTTTTTTATAATCATTTATTATATATAACCATTATTGTTAATTATATATATATAAATATTAATAGTAGTTGGATTATTCTTGTAAGTAGAATGTGTATTGAAGTTTTTGAGGTGATTATAAAATTTATCAATTTCAATAGTGTATTTTAATGAAATAATATCATTTTTATTTGTATAATATTTGTAAACTGATATAATTTTATATGAAATACAATGAGGGAAGTCTTTTTGCTAAATTATTTTCTTATAAAATTATATAAATTGAACTTATGATGGGGCATAGTATGTACTTGAACATCAAAAAGAAAGTGTTTATATTTATGATAATATAATATAATATAATTTGATGAATTTAATTCCCAATAAAATGATATGTGGGATGTGCAATAACCTTTTACTTAATTCAGGTAATAATGTTATTGTTATTAATTTATATAGGGAATTAAATAGTGAATATATTGACATGTTTAGTTTTTTGGAATTTCATAAGAGTTTTAACATTTTTTATATTTTAGTAAGTTTGGAATGAGGGTTTGACAATGGTTAAGTTAGTATATAAATCGATAGTTAAAATTTGATATTTTATTAAAGGTTGAATTTGATAGAGTTAGCTGAATATGGCCACCAGGTACCTAATAGATATTCACTGGGTACCCAGTGATCAATTTAACTAGGTTACCCCTACTAGAATACAACCAAGTGGATGGTGGGAGTATATTTGGAACATAGTGAAGTCAAGTTAGATTTTTTAAAATGGATTAGGGTTATATTTCCCCCTCCTTTAATTTAAATTCGGAATGGGTTTCCTTTAGGCTTATAGCTTACCCCCAACTATCGAAATTATAGGGATGTCCCTATACTTTTATATTTATCTCCATCACTCCACACAATTAATCCATGTGGTTTTAGATTAGTAAAATAAGATATCTCATTATCTTTTCCCCTCTTCTTTTTCAATTCATTTTTCCTCTGATTTCTTTAGGATTGTTAAGGACTACATGAAATATTTTACTAAATCCAATTAAAATCCATATAATATGACATATATTTTGTATGTTTTAACTAATGGAAGCTATGGATGACTTGTCACACTACATTGATCACTTTTTTGAAGATAATATATTATTTAGTGAACTATCCTAGGAATTTATTTTATTAGTGTAAATTGAGGGTGGTTAATGATTTTTTATTTATGTTTTTTATGGTTACTCATTTTGGGTATTAATATTGTGTTATATGTGGGTTCTTACATTAGTTTTTCTGTTCATTTATTTAATTATTTCTATTCTTGGGGTTTAATTAACTATGTAATTTGGTAATTTAAATGTAATAAACTACATGGTGGTTGTTAGTGTTTGAAAAGACTACTCTTGTGTGGTTTTGGGTGGATATTCTCAACCTTCCTTTCAATTTTACCAAATTATATCTAATATTTTTCTAATAATTTATTTTTAAAACCTTTAATAAACCTTAAATGTTTTTTGGAAATAAAAATGTAAGATTTTTACATATATTTTTGTTTGTTTCAGGTGTAGACAAAGCATACAATAGTGGTCAATATAATAAAATTTATTTTAATAATTGTTTCCTCAAACCAAGAGTTATGATCTTACATGCCAAATTATTAATTAATATACTTAAATTTTTAATAAATAAGTACCTAGGATTAGGAAATTTCTTCATTGGGTAATTTTTATCATTTGAAAAGACCCTTTTAGATTAAAATATTTTTATTGTGAGGATCCAAGGATAGGATCCCTCTAGCAGTGGTCCACACATGCTTCTATGATCTTAGAGGAACCCACTCGATCTATAAGTGCTAGCATAGTGAGTCACATGTTGTCATTTTTCATTTTTGATCACTCATTCTTCAGTCTTAAATAAGTCTCTATTGTGCTTATTATTCTTTATCGGGAGATAGAAGGAGTTTGGAGAGAATTCATTGTGCATAAAAATTTTCATTCTCAAATTTTGGATGCACTACACAATATACATAGCCATATATTTACAGTGTAAGGATTAAGGATAAATATTTTTTAATTACAAGACATCCATTAAATAGAATTTAATACCTGTAAGGAACCACATTCCATATAATAATAATAATAATAATAATATTATTATTATTATTTTGTGGTGAGCACCGACTATTGAAATAAAAAATAATTTTATCTGAATTTTAAATTAATATTTATTACTAGACATAGTGTTAGAACATTTTAACTCATCTTTAATATGTTGAACATCTGAATAAGAAATTTATTCATAAATAATTATTTTATTCACATATGAGTGAATAAATATTTATTAAATATTCTATAAAATAAATATATATATATATTTTATTCACATTCCTATGAATAAATATTTATTTAATTTATGTGATCAATATAATAATAATAAAACTATTCCTTAGAGTTGGTAATAATAATAATTCAATTAATTAAACTAAAATAGAATTTAATCTAGAATAATGGAAACACTTAATATGTGACCCTATAAGATTATTTCTCATTGGCGTTAGGAAGGTTTTACTAAATTATAAGATTACAATAAAATAACAGATCAAGGAACCTAAGAGAATTAACTTAATATCGCAATTTTGATAACCACATAAAAATGATCACTCAATAATAAAATCCATTTGTCACGCTATCTCATCATTCAGGTTGCATGATAGTGTCATCAACCTATTTTCTTGATAGGTCTTTCTTTGGCTATTTAAATAAAAACTTCCTTATAACCTTGACATGTAATTTAATGTGATGGTACTATTACAATTAAAGGTATGAGATATCAGATTCCATAAAGGTGGAAGGGATAGATCTTTCTTCAACTTATCTATGAATGACATGTCAATCGTGATGCACCCAAAGTACCCTATTTCTCGCCAACATAAGGTATGATGGTTTTGGTCTATAAATCTAATTGCATGAGTCATGAAATAAATTAATGATAATATTAACGTCTAAACACCATTACACCAGCTCACATATATAAATAAATGATGATACCAAACCTTTTAGAATTTATACTTGTGGGTTTGTTCTCATGATCTACCATATTGGAGATTCCCATATTTGAACATCGTGATAAGAAGCCTCATCTACTTACGATAACTCTCACATTTTTGTCTAAATAATATTTTTTCCATCATAGTATGTTATCCAAATAAATTATTATATTAAGAATATTATCATAGAACTTCAAGGTTCTCATTATAATCGGAAACTTTTATGGCCTTATCAATGCGACAAATAATCTGGAACATTATTACATTAAAACCATGTAGAAAAAATTAAAAATATGTAATAATATTTTAAATTAATATTCAATATATCGAATATACATGTAATAAAAGTAAAATAAATTGGTCCTAGGACACCAAATTTAACAAACTCCCACTTAGACTAGAGCCAACTTCTCACAACTTTCACTCTGCTAAACCTCACATGATAATCATGTTTCTGCTAAGTCAAGTATTTAATAAAGGGGTATTCCATGTTGTATTCCATAGAAATGTTACTCAATACAACCTCACCTATCTAAGAAAAATCCCCCAATATATGATTCTTATGATGTATGTTCTTTGTTCATTGATGTAACCATGGATTTTTTTCTTAGATTCACCATTTTAGTGTTATCACAATAGGGTGTTATATGATCTTTACATCTAGGTACCACTTCAATAAATTTATTGAAATTTCACATCTATGCATCTACCTTAGTGGACTCAAAAGCATCAATATACTCAAACTATTCTATAGAGTCTTAGACCATAGCCTTCTTTGAGATCGTCCAGCTCATAGCACATCTATTCAAAGTGAATATGTATCTCATTTGTGACTTCATGTCATCTTGATATACATAGAAACTAGAATATGTATATCCTCTTATGACTAGTTCCTCATCCCATTCATATAATCAGAATATATCTTTAGTATACCTTAGATACTTTAGGATTGTTTTGACTATCATCCAATGGTGGTCACCAAGATCAATTTGATATCTGACTACCACAATCAATGCATAGAAAATATCTATCCTAGTAAATAGAATAACATAAATGATTGGAAATTTTTTTAACATGTATGTAATCATTACCATTACATTTATTTCCTCATTTTTCTAAGGGAAAATTGTCGTAGAAATATGAATTCCATGTGACACTAGAAATAATATCAACTTAGATAGTTTCATACTAAATATGTTCAATATCTTGACAATGTTTTTACTTTAACATAGGCTAAGTAGTCTCTTTGATCTATCATGAAATATTCCACTTCTCCCATGTTCTTTATATAGAATCCATTTATTCAACAACATATTAATAGATTGTAAAACTATTATTTGATTTACTATGACTAATATACCATAAACATATACTATTAAGAAAACAACAACACTCCCACTAAACCATTTGCAGAAACATGGATCAAACTCATTCTTTATGAACCAAAATTCTTCTATGGATTCATAAAAATAAATATTCCATGACTGATAAGTTTGTTTCATATACACATCTTATGGAAGGTTCAAGTTAAGGAAGGATGTTTTGAAATACATTTTCAAACTCTCATAGTCATGGTAATCCCCAATTGTAATTATAATTTTGATATATTTTAGCATTGAAAATGGTTAAAAGTTTCTATCATAGTTAATGCCTTGATGATATTTAAACCCTTTTCAATCAGTCATGTCTTATATGTTTTAACTTGTCCTTCCATGTCAAGATTATTCTTGAGTACCCATTTTTAACCAATGGAAATTATATCTACTAGAGGATCAACCAAAATATAGACTTGGTTTTGGTACATGGAATCCATTTTATAATTCATGGCTTCTTTTCACTTGGAAACATTTTTTCAACTTACTACTTCCTTATAGGCTAGAGGATTATTATCATCAACAAATAATGAGTCACCATCCTTAGTGACTAGAAAACCACAAAATTCTAGTTTTTTAACCTATCTTGTACTCCTATATAGTACATGTTCATTTTTAACAGTTTCATCTTCCACAGGGAATAATGTAATATGTTCCTATGCCAAATATTATGTACCTTGAGCCTTAGCTTCATTGAAGTTTATCTCACTCCCGCTATCACTTTTAAATATGTGTTCCCTCTTAAGGAATATGGAATGTATTTCTATTATTACATTTTTTAGAGGGATCATATAGGTAATATCCCATTGTTTCTTTGGGGTATCCTATAAAAGTTACACATTTTGCCTTAGGTTCTAAGTTTGTTACCTAACGAGGCCATAACAAATTCTTTGCTTCAGCAAACATGTTAATTTGATAACATGGTTTTTACTCTATTATATAATTCATATCAAATACCTTTTAACAACTCAGTTGTTAATTGGTTTATTATATGTTCTTTTTTTAATAATTCATATCACCAAAACCATAATTGATGGCTTTTATGACTCGTCATTGATCTCACCATGTTGAACATGGTGCAATTCCTCCTTTAATTTATGCTATTCCACTAAGGCGTATAAGGAGGATCATGTTAGGATAATATCCTAAACTCATGTAAGTGATCAATGATGTATTGATTATGATATTATCATCCTTTTTCAAAGTATAATTTCTTAACATTTTTACCAAGCTAGTTCTCAAATTCATTCTTGTATTCCTTGAATTTATCTAAATAATTCAACTTATACCTAATCAATCAAACATATCCATATCTAGTAAAATAATTATTAAAATTTATGAATTATGAGTACCCACCCCTTTAATTTAATAAGAAATGGTCTCCACACATCGTTACGAATGAATTCAAGAAGCTCTTTAGGCCCTTCACCTTTCCCACTAAATGGGGATTTTGTCATTTTTCATTATAAACATGCATGATATACACCAGGTGGTTTTAGTTAAAAAGAATCTAAATATATATCATGATTTAATTTAGTAAATTGATTTTCATTTTCATAACCTAGGCAATGATTCCATAGTTGGGTGTGGTAAGAGTCATGTGAATTAACTTCATTTTCAATTCCCATTATTGGGTTTGTGTAATCCAACACATAAAGACTGTTATTTAAATGTGCCTTACCATAATAAATTCTATCTTTATAAAATAAAAAAAAATATTTATAAATTTGAAGAAACATTCATCCATAAAAAGTCTATAAATAGATATAATGTTTATTGGTAATAGATGGAACATAATAACAACCTTTCAAAACCAATATTATTCTAGTTGGAAACATAAGGTAATAGTCCCTAATATCTACAATAGTGAGTTTAGTTCTGTTGGCTACTCATAGATTTACCTCTACTCGGTCAATATTTCTAAATCGAAATTGTTCCTATAGGTGGATACACATATTAGCACCAAAACATGTATCTAATAACAAATTTGTAGAAACAAATAAATTGAACTCGATAAAAAACACACCATAAGATTCACATTGATTCTTTATCTAGGATATATTTTTCTTAAAATATCCCCACTTGACACATGAAAAATAGACAACATCATGTTCCTTGGACTTCCCCTTGATTGTCCTCTTCTTGGAGGGGTGTGAAGAATCATTGGGATTAAATTTAATGACCCGAACATTTTATTAATTTTTTATTCCTATTTTTTTGTGTTATTTTATTTTATACTCAAGAAAACTATATTCTTTAATTAATGAAGTGAGTATAATTAATTGAGACTATTGGTTTTCAAATATTATATGACCGTTGTCAATATGACTGTTTAAAACTAAACACTTAACATTAAAATTATTGTTTATAAATACAATTGATCTTGGTTAATTAATACAGAAAGAAGATTAAATGGACTCATCTAGTATAGTCGGGCTATATGAAGCCCATCTGATTGAACTTGGGAAGGAGGTAACACCACTGGGCTTTGCTCTTGACCAAGCCCAAGCCGAACTTCATCATGTGAAGCTTGAATGAAATCGCATACAGGAGAAGTTCAAGCTGATAGAGGTCACTACTCGGGCAATGTTGGCCAAGCCACCCCAAGATTCTATCACCTTAGTACATCTTTCACTTTGGTCCTATAATGGTGTTATAAGGTGCTATGTAACGAGACCTTAGCTGTTTTGTGTATTCCTTTGAAATAAATAATTTTTTTTCATATTATGGTAAACTTTGTGAATTTCAAATATCTAAATAAATATAGGATGTATATTATTTGTAAATTTTTGAAAAATGATATTTTAAAATATTTATGTAAACCTTAAATAATTAATAATTTGTAATGATCTTTAAAAAATTGTCTTCTATAGTTGTGTTAGGAAATAAATATAGAGTCTCATAAGATCAACATAATTTTTGGTGAATAGTAAATTATGAATAGAAATTTTGCGCTTATGAATAGTAATGTGAGCAAATGGAATATTAATCTCACTTAATAAAGTATTAATATAATTTAGGCACCATGATTAGGTAGTATGATTCAATAAAATATATAAATAACTGTTTTAGAAATTATTAGTTAAGTATTAGTTTTTTCAGGTGAATAGTGTTTTTACGTAAAATTTAAATTAAAAATATTAAGAAAATTATTTTCATAAAATGGAGTTCATTTTTGAATTTAGAGCATTGATATTAAGTTAAGGTAAATTTTGGAGATTTTTCTGAAATAGTTGAATTTTCGGTGAATAGTAAAAATACAGTTTTGAGTTTCGGGTGTTTAATGACATCAATAATGATATAATGAATATAAAATAATTATGGTTGACTTATGACTAGTAAGATATGCTATGAGGTTTCCCAAGTGGCAAATACCATGGGAAAATACCATGGTCAAGACCATGGTTTTTCTAATACCACCGATGAGGTGTCCCATAGAAATTAATGACTCGTTCCCTCACTTCTCTTTTAAATACCAAGCCATTCCCTAGTTCATTTCATTTCAAAATTCACCCCAAAAAATTTCTGGTCTCTTTACCTCCCAAAGAGTCATCCCAAGGTTCCCTGAAGCCACCCAAGGTCCAAACCTTCACGCTTTTGAAGTTACTCTTCAAGGTAATGGAATATTTCAACCTCATCTTTTAATCCATGACTTCCTTTATATAGTGTCTTCTAGTTTCCATATTTTTTTATTGAGGGTATGTTTTTATATTTTATAATTATATTCAATTTCATGTCTAATTTTTGATATACCCTTTCTTCTCTCATCAATTTTCTTTCAGGATTTTTAAGTGATAATGTTAGGCTACCGAATTTCGCGAAAAAGAAATCGCATCTTCTCTTTTCTTTCATGTTTCCTTTTCATGTGGTATGTCATTAAAATATCCATACCATGATCTTATTATGTACACATACTGTATTATGAATTATTTATGAGTGTGTGACACTTTTCCCCTCTCTTTTCGATGTTTTCTAAAACCATGTTATATAGTCATTGTGCTGTAGAAATTTCGCCTCAAAATTTCTATCTCTTTCTCTCTAGAAATTATCTTGTTTTATTTATGTGAATTAATAGACCTATTTATTTTCATTGGATGTTCATAAATATATAAATATGATATATTTTATACTATAATTGACAGACATATAACCTTCAATCCCTTTCCATGTGTTATAAATGACATAATGATCTTATTTTTTAAGAACTTTTAAAATGTCACGATCTTGAAATGAAACCCAATTCTTTTATTCTCCATGGGTTATTTATGATATATTTTATTATGACATATTTTTCTCACATGAAAGTAAATACATATTAAGGGTTTTCCCTGACAGCTCTCCAATGCATTGGGTAAAGATTTAATCTCTAGAGATGTCAAGTTTCACGATACCTTGGTGAATAACCTTGGTAATTTTTATGACACCTCGGGGATAAACCTTGGTGATATGTTCATGAATGTCTAAATGAAATGTTGTATCCAAATATTCAAGTTATGATTCATGGTCTTGTTATTATGATATTCCTCTTTTTTCATTGCTCATGTCTTCATATTTTTCATCAAGTTCTTATTGATATCATAAGTAAACTGATTCCCTTCTTTACCCCTTACTGGGCCTTCTGCTTACCCTTTTCTTTGATGTATATATCCAAGATATGATATGCAGTAATTTTACATAGGATGAACCTATGATGAATCATTATGAGTGGTTTAAAATAATTTTTTATGTTGTTTTCATTTATTATTTTCCTGATTTCCAAGACACTAGACTTTAAAGATCCTCTGTTTGTAAAATTTAATGAAACGTTGTGTAATAAAAAGGTGGGATGCCATATTAAATATATTCCCTTTAAAATTTTATTTTTTTAACATAAGGATATAAGTATTTTCATTCACTACATCTATATCAACTTATATAAGAAGAGTGAGAAGATTTGTCATAGATTTCTCAATAGTATTCATATTAAAATTCACAACAAAACAAGATATTCTTGGAGGGAGTGATGTCAGAATGAGATTGGTTCCTAGTTATTTAGGGAGTTTAAACAGTAGAACCTATAAGGAGTAAATTTATCTAATGATATTGACTACATGAGGCCTAGTTGGGGAACCCTCCACAAGCATACTCTAAAAGAGTTGTCTGTAAATCTCATACTACTTTGGTCAATCTCTCTCATGGTAAAAACCACATAGGTTCTCAAGTTTGCTATGTGAATCCCTATTTTCACAAGAATTCATGAGTTCAGTAGACATAGAAGAAAGCAACAAACATTGAATTTTGACTGCATCATTATTATTCTTATCATAAACTCAGAAATCTTCCTTGAATTCCTCTTGAGTAGGTGGATTAGATATTGAGGATTCTACCATGTAACATTTTTGTTCATGGTGTAAATAACTCGAAGGCATCTAAACCACTCATGGAAGTTACAACTAGTTTGTAGGTTGTATTTATCCAATATTTATCATAGGGATAGTTTTAATGATGAACATTCCACATTATTCAACAATTTAAAAGGGAATATTATTATTACTTTTTTGGATTGAAAATTATGTGGGTAATAATAAATTAATTATTTTTATTATATTAGCCGCTATTTTATCATGTTTTAAAAGACCTCACCATTAAACTTGGAATGTATAGTTGATTTAACATTCTAGTTAAAAGTATCCATATTCTTCTTCGCATAACCCCAAAAATTATTGTTCGACCTACTTGAATGTATTTAGGTCGGTATGACTTTTCCAATTGTAGCCATGAAACTCCTTTATTCGTTGATTGGATTCCCCAATCCAAAAATCCTGACATGGATTTCCTCAAAATGTTCAAGTAAATTACACTAAGCTTATAAAAGGATACTCTTCTTGATTTAAAAGGGTTAATTCAACCTAAAATCTTCGTAATAACCCCCCTTATAAAAGTAAGTGTCCCAATAAGGGTTAGTCAAAAAGACAGTTCTATATAGTTTTATTGTAAGAAAAGTAACAGAAGGCTTAGTATCACCTAAAATTAGGTTGTGGTATTTAAATTAAATATGCATAAATTTTATCTTGTTTTATCCTTTACATGTCTTATTAAAATTAAGTGGATGTTACTTAATTAATTAACCATTTGGATACAAAATTTACACATAATTAATTTATTTAATTTATTATGAAAAAATTTTATCGTGTTTTATCGTTCACATGTCTTGTTGTTATTTAGTGGTTGTTACTTAATTAATTTAACATTCTAGATAAAACATTTATATAAAATTGATTAATTTAAATTCTATCTTTTCACATTAATTCATTTATTTACATGACCATGGTCTTGCATCCACAAAAAAAAATTCATAGATAGAAATAATTAATTAATTAAATCACCCATTCTTGTGATTTATGTATAAGTAGTTTTAATAAGAAGACAATAAATCAACCTATGACCAAGGATAAATCACTCAATCTTCTAATCTTTTCATGAGTTATAACATTCCACCTCTATACTGGTGCATCTCTTGAGTTGGAACCATTATGGTTTCATCTTGAACCACCTCCAGAAACCATGGGATTCTCTATTAATTACATGTATTTATGACTCACATGAAACTGAGGGGAACCAAAGGGTTGGTTAAATAGGGATTTCATAAATATCATTTGACATGTGGGTCCTATATAATAGTGGAGAGAGGGCTGACATGAAATCCATAATTTAAATTAATATTTAAATAATTTAAAACCCATGCAATAAATTACAACATCTAAGGCATACACAGGCCATGGTCAAGCTCATGATTGGTCATACATGCAACGAATACATAAAATTAATCAACTAGAATTTTGTTCTTTATTAGGTTATTATTATTAAGATAAAAATTCTTTCATTAATAAATTTATTAATAAATTAATTCCCTTTCATCTTAATGATCATCTAAACATAATTGGTCAGAGACATCACTTATGGTATTCATAGAAAATAAATGGCAGAACCAATAATGACATATTTATTATAATAAATTAATTATGAATTTTTATATATTTAAAACCATTACTAAATTTTCAAACATACAATACATGTCAATCAATAAATTACAGTTTTAATGATGAAATTGTTAATTTAATTTAATTTAATTATTCCATTAATTGGGAGACTACACGACAAGTACAATCCGACTAAACATTGTGTACCTCAATTTCTGTGTACCGAGTCACATGCTTGGGGCATCAACATGTAAACTCAACCAGATTACATGAAATTTAATTTCCAGTTACATGTCGCATATCTAATTTTTAGGTTCCATATTGGCCCGACCAACACGCAATGCGCAATAAATTCACCACATGTAATTAACTACTCAGTGTAACGTCCCGGTTCCGGGTGCCACTCAACGGGTGCCCCAAACCCAGTTCGCCACGTGACCTCAAGCACGCCTCCCCAAACGCCAGAGGCTACCGACTAGCAGCGAGGGCCCAGGTCTGATAGTTGGAAAACTATGCCCTCATTTGTCAAAGTGTAGCACAGCGGAATACAAAATAAAACATAAAACAACAAACAACATAAGCAGTAAATAATACACAATTGAAATAATCAACAACATTGTGTATAACCAACAGTTTATAGAAAATGGTGCAACATGTCTTAAGTTCTAGAAAAATAGCCAGAACATGGTACATAGTAGTACAATACAATACAGAGTACAAGTACAGGAAACAAAACAGCTGGCAGTGGTATTGCGAGCCTAGGCCTGGTCGCATGCCCTCTTACTCCACAGCAGCAATCAAGTACCTGTATAGGGACTCTTTCCCCTATCCACACCTGCAGAAACGTAATCTGTTTGGGCTGAAAAGCGTGACCCAAATAGGGTGTGAGAAATATATCTCAATAGGCACCCACCAAAGGCCTGTGCCCAACTGCGTGTGAGCATGCAACAACAGTGTGCAGTAGTAAAATGCAATGAAGTAAGCAGTACTCAAAAGTAACTAACTACAAGTTATATTGCCATTTTATTATTAATTTAATCCATTAAATATTAGAAATCACCACAGTGAATTTCTAAGTAAATAGCCCACGTCCTCAGACAAGCAAACCTTACCCTCAGGTAAGCAAAATCCAACCCGCAGGTATATCCCTCAGGCGTAACCGAATTTTCCCTCATGTGTAGAAAGTGTCGCCCTCAGCCACAGAAGTCAAGCCCTCAGGCACGAAAGGTTTCCCTCAGGTGAAATAACTACATCCCTTGGGCTAAATAGCACAGTGGACACAGGATAATCACAACAACACCCGCAGGCTAAACAGGTAACCGAGCCATGCCCAACATATCAAAATGCAGTAAACAAGAAATTCCTCTCAAGGCAATTCTACAATTACTAAATTAAAGGCATACCCTCGGGTACCCTGGCCAAACAGATAAATAGTGGAACACACCCCCAGGGTGGTTCCGGATCCAAGCAACGATCCCAACCAGCATTTTATTATCTCAATTTAATCACCTATGCAATTCTAGGCATTAAATATATCAACAGCCTCAGCCACACAACACCCCAAAATGGGTTCGTGGCACAAAAATGCACAAAACCCACAACAGTTGAAAAAATTAACACAAATCCACTTACCTTATACGCCAACGAACGCTATACCCAAATGCCGACTCCAGAAACGCCCAAGAATGACGTAGATCTGACGAAGAAAAAACCCATTCAAACGTAAATAACTTTCCTTCGGGAAAGATTTGTTAAGAACGATACCAGGAGAGGAGAGGGATTACTCGTGTGGTTCCAACAAGATCATCCGAAGCCGAATCGGATTCCAGACGAACACCCGACGGATCTTCAAAGGTTCGGTCGTCCTCCTTGGCTCCAAAAAACGGCTCCAATGCCTCCTCTGCCAAATGAGGAGGCTACTTCCTGTTTTAAGCTGAAAAAACAAACTACACAGCTTATACTTCCAAGTATAAGGCATGTACTCCTTTCATTTAACTGTTCCTCTGGTGGCACCACCACACTATTCATCCGTCGACATGAGTACACATCATGTACTCCAAAGTACACGGCGTGTACTGCCACCCAGCTGGCGGCTGCTCCACCGCCTTACTATTTTGGCCTACCGACTGACTACACGGCGTGTAAAGGACCACTACATGGTGTGTAGTCGGTTTCTACACCCTTTGTTGCCGACATGGCTACACGCCCTATGTACTCATCCCAACACGGCCAGAAGTACACTGTGTGTGGGAAAGTTCATGGCGTGTAGTTCCAAAATTTATGATTTTACCCCCATTTTCCATATTTTATTAAACCAGTTAAGGAAAAGAGAAAATAAGAAGCTCGTACCTCAAAGAAAAGAACCAGGTTCTTACAAACTTCCCCCATTATAGAAATTCATCCCCGAATTACCCTTCCAAGGGTGGAGAAGATATAGTTGTGAACAACTCGGGACTCTGAGCACGTACGTCAGCCTCCCGCTCCCAGGTCTCGTCCTGCACTCGGTCATGTTGCCATAGCACCCGTACGAGAGGAACAGACCAGCCTCAGAGAACCTTCGTGCTCCTATCAATTATATGAATCGGATGTGCCTCAAAGGACACATCTTGCTCCATCTCAACCTCCTTTGGCTGAAAGATTTGAGACGGGTCTGAATGATAGCGATGCAACTGAGATACGTGGAAGACGTCGTGCATGGCTCGGTACCGCTGTGGTAACCGCAACCCATAAGCAACCAGCCCGACTCTCTCAAGAATCTCAAATGGCCCCACATACCGTAGTGAAATTTTACCCTGTCTCCTGATCTATTTGTGTCCCAACCTCAGTGAAACACGCAAGAAAACCTGATCCCCGACCACGAACTCTAAGGGTCGTCTGCGGCGATCCACATATGACTTCTGACGAGACTGTGTGGTACCCATCCACTTCTGAATCAACTGGACATGCTTTGAATTCTCCTGCACGAGCTGTGGCCCCATTAAAGCTCTCTCACCTGCCTCTATCCAGCACAAGGGTGAACAGCATGGCCTACCATATAGAGCCTCGTATGGTGTCATCTCAATAGTCACCTGAAATCTATTGTTATTGGCAAACTCAAATAAGGGTATATACTTATCCCAAGAGCCCCCAAAGTCTAGGACGCATGAAAAATGCATGTCCTCTAGCACCTGTATCGTACACTCTGACTGACCATCTGTCTAAGGGTGGTTTACTGTGCTCAGTAGCACCTGTGTACCCAGTTCCCTCTGAAAACTCTACCAAAAAGGACATGTAAAGCGGGCGTCCCTATCTGAAATGATAGAATGAGGAACCCCATGAAGACGTACGATCTCTCGAACATACAGCCTTCCGAGATTGTCAACACCGAAGGTCTCCTCGATAGGAAAAAAGTGAGCTACCTTCATGAGTCTTTCCACAACAACCCACACGACGTCATTACCTCTCGGTGACCTCGGAAAACCAGTCACGAAATCCATCGCGACATCATCCCATTTCCACTCTGGAATGGGTAACTGTTGTAACAGCCCAGCTGGCCTCTGGTGTTCTGCCTTCACCTGCTGACAGGTGGAACACCTCGTAACAAAACCAGCTATCTCACTCTTCATACCTGGCGACCAGTACTGATTTCTCATGTCGCGGTACATCTTGGTTACCCCGGGATGAACTACCCAAGCTGAAGCCTGAAACTCTCGCATCAGCTCCTCTCATATATCTCATGGAACCTATACGCATCCATGGAAACGCAGAACTTCATCATTGCCTATCGTCCAACCAGGAGGAGTGTCCTTACTTTCCACCGACTCCCGTAGAACTAGGCCTTCTGGATCCGATAGCTACCTCGTCCTCACTCGGTCCAGGAGGGTCGAAGTCACAGCTACAGAGGAAATATAAGTCTACCCCTGACTATCGTGCACCTCTAGATGCATCTCAGAGAACAAAGCCATGAGCTTCCACTCACTGCTGGCCTCCTTCACTGCCCGTATCTGAGTCTTCCTGCTCAGTGCATCAGCTACTGCATTACCTTTACCAGGCGTATAGGCAAGATCACAATCGAAGGACTGTAGGTTCTCGATCCACCTCCTCTGCCTCAGGTTCAAGTCACGCTGAGTAAATATATACTTGAGGCTTTTGTGGTCGGTGAAAACCACAAAATGCTCTCCCAATAGATAATGTCTCCAACAACGCAACGCATGTACAACTACAGATAACTCGAGATCATGCGTTGGGTAATTCCTCTCATGTGGCCTCAACTGCCGAGACCCGTACGCCACAACTCGGTCGCCCTGAATCAACACTGCCCCCATCCCAATACCTTACGCATCATTGTAAACTGTATAGCTCTTCCCCGACTCTAGGAGTATCAGGATCGGTGCTGATGTCAACCTTCCCTTCAGGTCCTGAAAAGCTTCCTTGCAAGCTTCCGACCAAAAAACCTTCACACCCTTCTTAGTCAGACCTGTCAAAGGTGTTGCTAAGCGGGAGAAGTCATATATGAAACTTCTATAGTAACCATCCAACCCTAAGAAACTCTGTATCTCAAACACGTTCTTAGGCTTCTCCCAGGAAACTACTCCTCTCACCTTCTTCGGGTCTACTGAAACTCCTGCCTCCGAGATGATATGTCCCAGGAAGTGAATATGGTCCATCCAAAAATGGCACTTTGAGAGCTTAGCATACAATCGATGCTCCCTCAGTGTACTCAATATGATCTCAAGATGGGTGGCATGGTCGTGTCAAGTGTGAGAGTACACCAATATATGGTCCACGAATACCACCACAAAAGAATCAAGATACAGATGGAACACCCGATTCATCAGAGCCATGAAAAATTTTGGCGTATTCGTGAGTCTGAACGGCATAACCGTATATTCATATAGACCACACCTACTCCTGAAAGCCATGAGAGGTATATCATATGGTCTCATGCACAGTTGATGATATCCTGATCTCATGTTAATCTTTGAGAACACTCGTGCTCCATGAAGCTGATCAAAAATATCATCAATCCTTGGTAAGGGATATCGGTTCTTAACTGTCAACTGGTTTAGCTTCCGATAATCCACGCAAAGTCTAAGGGTATCATCCGCCTTCTTCGCAAAAAGGACCGGAGAACCCCAAGGAGAAGTACTGGGTTGGATAAATCCCTTTGCCTACAACTCCTCCAATTGCCTCTTGAGCTCCTGCAACTCAGGCGTGGCCATCCTATAAGGAGGAATGGACACCAGTGCTGCTCCTGGCACAAGCTCGATAGGGAAATCCACCTCTCGTACCAGAGGTAGACCCGAAAATTATTCTGGGAAGACATCCTCGAAACGATCAACAACTGGAGGGAAATATGTCTGATAAGTCCCCTGATCATCCAGATATAAACTCGCAATCTAGGTTGTGACTCCACCTCTCCCACGATGCTCTGGTCCAGCTCGACTCGCCTGAACATTCCACTCTCCCTTTTATAGAAACTCTCCGCCCTCTGGTGACGTGAAACTCACCCTATGACGGTAGCAGTCTACAAAGGCTCGAAAGGGAACCAACCAGTCTATCCTGATAATGACGTCATAGCTTGTCATCTCTAGGACATAGTGGTCCCAAAGGAAGTGACACCCACCAAACTCAAGGGGGAACTCCTTGCACTGACGCACACCAGTCGTTCTAGTCCCCAATGGAGTGTCTAGCGTCATGATATCGGAAAAAGTAGAAACACCGAGCTCAAGGCTCTCCACAATGGGTACAGATATGAAACTATGTGTAGCACCCATATCAAAAAGTACTGTAGATAAGATAGAAACTACTAGAATAGTACCTCTATCTGTAGAAGGTCCGGGATCCTGCTCCTGCTGGGTCTATTGCACTGCATATGTCTGCCCAGTGCCGCGGCCCTGCGACACAGCCTGGATACCCTGAGCTGTCCTGCCCTGCTGCCTCTGAGATCCTGGTGTCTGGCTACCACGGCCACAACCACCATCTCTGCCTACACGCCCTGACGTATTCCTGTTCCCCGACTGGTAAGAATCCACTGGTCCTACTCCCGCATGCTGATTCTTCATAGAACCCATCTCACTAGCCACCAGTAGAAACGCCCTGCAGAATCATTGTAGATGACCCATCTTACCGCAAGCTCGGCACTCCACTGGGTCTCATGGACACTGTGGTCTCTTGTGCCCCTCTCTGCCACACTGGTAGCACCTGACCAAACCACCTGAAGAAGTTGCCCGGCTGGTACTGCCACCCTGAGAGAAGTCTATCTATCTCTTCCTTTTGACAGCAGAAATAGTATCAGTAACTAGTGTTGAACCACCCTGGCCCACGCCACTAGTTTCTCAAAGGTTCCTCTCTGTGATCAACGCCTGTTTCACAATAGCGTGTACAATATCCAACATAAATACATTCACCAGCACTCAAATGTCATACCGAAGACCATCCTCAAAACGTCTGGCTCTCAGCATCTCATCACCCACCAGCACGGGTGAAAACCACTGAAGCTCTGTAAAACGAGCAGAATAGTCCATCACTGATATAGTGCCCTGCTGAACAGTCATGAACATTCGAGCTCTATATGCTCTCAACGTCTCCGGGAATAAAAATTCATAGAAGACTTCCTGAAAGTCTCCCCACTCCATGTCCCTGTGATGCTCTGACTGGGTGGTAACATCCCACCACTTCTTGGCGGAATCACGCAGCATGTAAGTCACGAGTTTGAACCTCTACCCTGGAGGCATCTCAAGATGCTCGAAAATAGTCTGCATCGACCCCATCCAAGACTATGCAGCCTGTGGTCCGCTATCCCTTGAGAACGTAGGCAGATGCTGCTGCTGGAAGATACGTGTCAACTCGGCCATAGATGTGGCAGCCTGCGGTGCTCTCTGAAAGGTCTACATGAACCACACTAAGCCATCACGGAACTGCGCCTTCGCACATGTGTCCGGTATAGCAGTTGGTGCCGCATCTGGCTCTACTGGAGGATCAACCGGTAGCCCATGGCCCGCCATTTCTGGAGTATACTCGTTTCCGCTCTCCTGGAGAACAACGCACGGTCGTCTAGGCGGCATGAAAGTGCAAGGTCAAAAACACGCCTTAGAACAAGATTATCAAAGACCGAAGATGAAGAAACCCAAAAGGAAATAGGAGGAACAAGGCATTCAAAAATTGCAAAACCAGACTACATGGCGTGTACACCGACTACACGGCGTGTACTTGACTTCCCTTCCCCTACCCGGGTCCTTCAGCACGGCTAAGCCACACGACTCCCGTTCGAACAAAAACTACACGGCGTGTATTTCATATACACGACGTTTATGGTGTTATTTACAACTACCTGTGTCATCTGTGACATAGACGACTACTCGTCTTGACACTACACGGTGTGTTACACCTGCACACGGTGTGTCACCAACCCCGTTTCCCTGCCACATGGCTAAATCCACATGGTCTGTCCTCGGACAAGACTACACGGCGTGTCCCCAAAAGTACACGGTGTGTTAAAGGAACGGTGAAACTGATCCGTGTTGTTAGTTACACGGCCGAGTCACCAGGTCACACTACACAACGTGTTCATCATTGACACGGCGTGTTCTGTCAAGGAGTTCACCGACCCGTGTTGTTAGTTACACGGAAAGACTCCGGGTCAACACTACACGACGGGTATAAAAGCTACACGGCGTGTTTTACCCAAGCCTTTACCTACCCTGTTTCGCCGCCCACACGGTTTGTGACATGGGAAGAGACTACACGGCGTGTACTTAGGGTACATGGTGTGTACTCAAAAAGTTTATTTTTCTTCCCGAACAGAAGAACATACACAACGCGTCTGAAGTACTACACAGCGTGTATACTGGGCTTCCGGACAGTATGCCTCAGAAACTTCCCCGAAACCCAGAAAATATTGAAAAACAACACCTAAGTGTCAAATTCTGACCCGTGAGGGCCCATACTCCCCACGAATCAATGTTTGACATCTTATCTATGTTATAACTAAAAAAAATCAATGATCCACCAAATTCTGGTCAATGGGGGCCCATACTCCCCAAAAACCAAAGTTTGGCTTCCATTCTATAAATAGGCTTACAAAAAATACTCTATCAAACAGCAGGTATTTATCAAGCAGCTATCACAACAGCATGCTTTTCTAGCACAACTACTATCACAACAACATGCAATTTCTAATGCAACTACATGGCATGGAACTATGCATGACATGTGATTTATAGAATGTGCCTAAATGATGCATGAGATGGCATACCCTCATCTCATCGGGTTGCAACTAAATAGAACCCAGAGATAAAGTATAAACAACAAAATACAAGTGCATCACCCAACGGTGAAATCGTATCAACTGTAAAATTTGAAAAATCAGGAAAATTTCAAAATACGAGGTAGACTGTATTTTCCCTGTACGCAGGTTATCTACGCCCGGGAACAACTTATTACCAACTACCGTTCGTCCTATCCCTGACTTAGGCTCCAAATAGTAAGTCAAAGAAAAGAAACGCCCTTTGATACCACTTTGTAACGTCCCAGTTCTGGGTGCCACTCAACGGGTGCCCCGAACCCAGTTCGCCACGTGACCTCAAGCGTGTCTCCCCAAATTCCAGAGGCTACCGACTAGCAGCAAGGGCCCAGGTCTGATAGTGGGGAAACGATGCCCTCATTTGTCAAAGTGTAGCACAGTAGAATACAAAATAAAACATACAACAACAAACAGCGGAAGCAGTAAATCATACACAACTGAAATAAACAACAGTAGTGTATATAACCAACAGTTTATAGAAAATGGTGCAACATGTCTTAAGTTCTAGGAAAATAGCCAAAACATGTTACATAGCAGTACAATACAATAAGGAGTACAAGTACATGAAACAAAACAGCTGGCAGCGGCATCGTGAGCCTAGGCCCGGTCCCATGCCCTCTTACTCCATAGCAGCAATCAAGTACCTGTATAGGGACTCTTGCCCCTATACACACCTGCAGAAACGTAATATGTTTGGGCCAAAAAGCATGACCCAAACAGGGTGTGAGAAATATATCTCAGTAGGCACCCACCAAAGCCCCGTGCCCAACTGTGTGTGAGCATGCAACAACAGTGTACAGTAGTAAAATGCAATAAAGTAAGCAGTACTCAAAAGTAACTATCTACCAGTTATATTGATATTTTATTATTCATTTAATCCATTAAATATTAGAAATCACCATAGTGCATTTCTAAGTAAATAGTCCACGTCCTCAGACAAGCAAACCTTACCCTAAGGTAAGCAGAATCCCTCCCACAGGTATAGCCCTCAGGCGTAACAGAATTTTCCCTTAGGTGTAGAAAGTATCTCCCTCATGCATAGAAATCAAGCCCTCAGGCACGAAAGGTTTCCCTTAGGAAAAATAACTATAGCCCTTGGGCTAAATAGCATAGTGGCCACAGGCTAATCACAACAACGCCCTCAGACTAAATAGGTAACTAGGCCATGCCCAACATATCAAAATGCAGTAAACAAGCAATTCCTCTCAAAGCAATTATACAATTACTACATTAAAGGCATACCCTCGGGTACCCTGGCCAAACGGCTAAACAGTGGAACACACCCCCGGTGTGGTTCTGGATCCAAGCAACAATCCCAACAAGCATTTTATTATCTCAATTTAATCACCTATAAAATTATAGGCATTAAATGTTATTGTTATAATATCACACGTTGGTTTTGGGTGTAGCGGAAACATATAATGGTGGGAAATATATTAAAATAATTTTCAATAATTATTGTCCAAAACCAAGAGTGAATATCTTTGACATAAAATTTATAAATAAATTATTTAATATTTGATGAAATAAATAACAGAGCTTCAGAACTTTCTTTTTTTCTGAATGTTAATCACCTAAAAAGACCCTTTTGGATCAACTTCATTGTAATATGAGTATCTGGGGATAGAATCCCTCTAGCGTTGATCCACACATTCTTCTATAATCTATGAGAAACACCAATCAATCTCTAGGTACTATCATGGTGAGTCAAATATCTTGAATTGTTAATTCTTGGTTTCCCATTTTTAGGTCTTGATGAAATCTTTCTTGTTCTCATCGTTCTTGCGAGAAAGAGAGAAGTATGAGTTGAGAGAGAATTCATTGTGCACAATAATTCTCTATTCTCAATTTTTGGATGCACTACACAGTAGACATAATTTTGTATTTATAGAATTAGAATTTATGTTAAAATATTATTTGATTACATGTTAGAAATTAAATAACATTTATTAACTTTAATAAAAATCATTCCAAAAAATAATTATATTATTATTATTATTATTTTGTGGCGTGTGCCAACCTGCGCAATAAAAAATATTATTTAACCATCTTGTTAATTAATATTTTCTACTAGACATGGTCTTTGTCCATTCAAAATCCTATTGCATTTTTTGAACACATGAATAATAAATTTATTTATAAATAAAGATTTCATTCACTTACTAAAGAATAAATATTTATTAAATATCCATTAAAATTAATAAACATATTTTTTATTCACATGTCTGTGAATAAATATTTTTTTAATTTATTCAATCAATATAAAATGAATAAAATTATTCCTCATACTTGAAATTAATTTGTATACCATTAATTAAACAAAAATATCATTTAATTAAGATAAAAAGAAACACTTATTGTGTGACCCTCTAAGATTCATTCTCATTGGAATTAGTTTGACTTGCCTAAAGTCCAAGATTACTCTATATAAATGGGTGAAGGAACCCAAGAGAAAAAACTTAACGTCAAAAAATTGACAGCCAAATATGAATTCTCACTATATAATATAACTCCTTTTTCACAACATCTCACCAAGAATGTTGCACGATGATGTCATCATCATATTTACTTGATATGTATTTCTTTAACTATCTAAAATAAACACATCATTACACCATTGTCAGGGAATTTAATGTGATGGTTATCCCAGTAAAACGGCTGAGATATCAGCTTCCATAAATATGGAAGGTAAAATACTTCCTTGACAAATCCATTAATAACATGTCAATTGTGATACACCCAACGTACCATAATTCCAAACAAGATATGGAAAGATGGTTTTATTCACTAAATCTAATGTTTGAGCCATGATATACATTAATGATAATATCAAAGTCTAAGGACCATTACAGGTACTCATAGATATGATTAAATAATGACACCAAAACATGTGGAATTCCTATTGGAGGGTATATTCCCATAATCTCCCATCTTGCAGGTTGAAAAGTGTGAACTTCATGATAAGAGGCCTCCTCTACATACAAGCACTCGAATCAGATGGTATAAATAATAGATTTCCCATTATAGTATGTCATCCCACCACAAAACTATATTAATAAAATTATCATATCACTTCATGTTTCTCATTATAGAAGTGAACTTTTATGACCATATCAATATAAAAAATACTCTAGGACATTATTACATTAAATCCTTGTAGAAATTTCAAAAAATATATAATAATACATTAAAGTGATATTAAATACATCAAATATACATTTAATAATTGTAAAATCACTTGGTCCTAGGACACTAACTCTAACAATTTTGATATATAATATAAATTTTTTTCCCAGGGAGATTTTAAAAATATATTTATGCATTTATAGGTTTATAAATTCCTCACTTTACTTATTGATTTTTTTCCATTTGGATTGTTGTGACTGATAAAACATTATTACACTTTTACTTTTTAAATTCCTTAAATTAATTATTTATATGTTTATTAGATTCTTAATTTATATAAATGTTACTGTTCGTGTATAATTTTTTTAATTACCACCTTCTATAATCGTGAAATTGTTTCATATGAATTGTTTTTTTATTAATATGTTTCCATTAACATTATTCATGTATTCAATTAGAAATTAAATGGTTGTAAAAATATTTTATAAACAAAGATAATAGAATTGGGTATGTTTAGGATTACGTCATCACGTACATCGTTTCTTATATATATCCTTCCTCACATGAGCATGGATTGGTCCATGAACTAAAAAATAAGTATGATAAATTTTATTTGTTAAATATGATATCTTTGATTATTTGTTATGATATAAATAATTAACCATTTATTTCCCTTAATATCTTAAATGAATTATAAGTCAATGAATTTCACTTAGTTTTTGGTTAAGAGGTTTCATTAGTGGTGATGTAATTGTTGGTTAGATAGAATTGAATGTGATGGTTAGATCACATGGTTTTATGATTGATCTAATATCATTATCATTTTTTATATGTATTTAAATTATTTAAACCCTACAAATTTATCAATTTGATCATATTTACTACAGTTTTTGGATTAATGGTGTGTTTTGAGCAAAAATGTAAAAATTGGTTAATTCTGGAATTTTGAAGGATTTTTTTCACATTGGTATTTTGGGAATAAATTCTAAAATATTATTCCAATTTGAGGAATTATTTTTATTTAGGATTTATTGATTTATTTTATTCAAATTTTTCTTTTAGTATAAGATCTGATTCTAACATCTAGAGGCCCTAAAATCTTTGAATTTAGGAAACCTTCTGGGCGGATAGTGTGGAACCCACCTTTATAAATAAAGAATAACTCATAGTACATACATAAAATGGAAGTGATTATACCTGAATATTAAATAGGACACAAGGAGTAATTTTAAAAATAAATTCAAGGGAGTTATTCATTAGTTCATGTGGTCATTGAATGATATAAATTTAGTGAATATTCCTGCAAATCTCAGCCATAAAATGTCACACTCAATATATATTCCATAAATTCCTCTATCCACATCCAATTAAGGTGAAATTTTTAGTTGAGATAAGGAATTATATTTGTAAAAACCTATAATATGAACCATTTGGGGTTATTTGAAGATATGGTGGATGAAACTGGATCCAAATTTTGGAAGACAGATTCTAGAGGGGAAACTGCAGCCCTATTTATTTTCTTATTTTATTTTTATTTTTATTATTTTTACTATAGTTTAATTTTCAATTTAATTTTAATTTAGTTTCTTTTATATACAATATAATTAATTTATGGTTTTTATTTTTCTATCTTCTTCTATACACCCATATCTTTTCTTCTTTTATTTTCATATATTTCTTTTTCATTCAACCTCATTCTTCGGCATTGTGTTCTCTAATAATCATGATAAGAAGGAACTAGCTCAAGGAAGTTCTTGGGGGTATCTATCTAGAATTATAACCAAGTAATTTATCTTTCATGTTTTTTATTTTTCCTATTTTCTTAGAATTATGCTAAGGGGGATCTTAGTGGGTAAGGCTCCCTTATGTCTCCAATTTCCACTCGAGGATTGACTTTCTCTTTTGTAATTTTTCCATCGATTGAGGAGGTGGAATTGTGGTCTCTCAATTACCATTGAGTAAAATATATATCTACAAGAATATGTATAAGATGATATTTAAAAATACTATGTAGTGGGATTATTAGGTAAATTTGAATTTAATAAAGAGATGATAAAGGTTCACTATGGGTATTCTCTTGGGAGGATCTCCTTTCTATATGAAATCACTCTATTTGCATTCATTTTTTTATATAATGAATAATATTGTTATATATATATATATATTAATATTTAATTCATATTTCAAACCCAAATATTCATATTATTTAGTTTTTTATTATTTGACATTATAAATTGGGTGTTATGTGGGATACCTCATTGAGACCGACCCTGGATGTGCACTATATTGCATACATGGGTAGGTAAAATATTGACTCGGGATTCACAAAAAATCTCCATGCATAAATTTTACACCATTTCTAGGGAGGAGTGACACTTTCACACACTGTTCTTAATAAAAAACACAAAAAATACAAAATTTCAAAAATAAAAAAACTCATTTTGTCTACGTTGTATTCAAATTGTGATTATTATGCATAGAATAACTACTCTCAAGTACAATAAGAAAAAGAAATTAAAAAATATCAGATGAAAGAACATTGAGAAAAAATACATCTCCTTGAGTAAAAATTCATTATCTAAGTGAATATGTTCCCAAAACTCAGGAGAAACAGCTGGAGCCACAAAAAGAACTTGGGCAAGAACCTGACGAGATAAAGGAGGAAGTGACACTTGTTTTCATTAATTTTACAAGGTGTATCCAAGATGATAAGGTATGACATGATGAATATCAATATCCTGGTCAATTTAAAAACCATATCCTAGATGATCATGATGATATACTATATATTCATATTGCGGAAGACTTATCTACTGAGATGTATGTGGGGGATCCACCAGATATAGATGAATTCTAGAATTAGTATGTGGTTCAACATGATCTCCCTGATCCCAAAAAAATAGATGATCTGGTACCATTACTTGTAACATAATCCATGTAAGAGTAAGACACCACCCATGTAGTGTAATTTGAAGAAAATATGTAGGATCCCTACTACCTATATCCATCCACTGGAACTTACATTAAATAGAAACTTATCACTAAAAAACTGATTGAACCAAACCCAACTCAGGGAGCTAATACATTCTTGATCTCTATCTTTTCTAATTTCATTCAATCTTATTTGAGTATCGCTCTTTATGGTTTTGAATTTTTTAGATTCGGTTAATCCTTGATTTTGTGTAGAGAAGATTACTCCGTAAGACCTGAACCATTTGAGGAACAAATGGAGCTCCCTAATTATAAAGAATATAAATTTTTGGATACCCATGAAGAAATACAAGTAGCTCAGCCTGAGGAAACTTATATAGAGGCTTCTCATACTAAAACGGGAAATTTTGATTTATATTCTTCAAGTTTAAATTTTATCCAATTAACAATACATTGCAATACTATTTTCAAATTATAATTCATACATCTCGTGTTAATATTGTACTGGAAGAGAAATACAATATTGCACAAGTGGCAATGAAAGATGATGATGTTCAATACTTCATCATATCCCTTAAATTGAAGTTGTATAAAATT
The DNA here is from genome assembly GCA_963277665.1 of Viscum album. Classification (NCBI taxonomy): domain Eukaryota; kingdom Viridiplantae; phylum Streptophyta; class Magnoliopsida; order Santalales; family Viscaceae; genus Viscum; species Viscum album. Next base: position 876,015,853 of record OY728148.1, on the reverse strand, counting down.
TTGAAGGGGATAGATCTTATTCCATCTATCCATGGATTCTTCCTTAATAGAGAATAATAGTTGAAAGACGGAAATAATAAAATTTAGTCATTCAAATACAAGAAACATCACCCACCAACATAATATGGATAATCACTAGTACTGCCCTTATATAGGCATCAGAAAACCTAGGTCCCACTTGGGGGATCATACCATGATTTATCTTTAAATTCCATCTAGAAATTTTGATTATATTTTCATTTTTGGGATTATTTGAGCATGGATCCCACTCCCACCTATATTATTTAATTAAAATGACATGTTTCTTATTCATAGTTATATAATTTTATTTTATATATTCATGATGGAACAAAAAATTACTAAATATAAAAGGAGGAAATAAAACTATTTTTCATTTTTAAAGGGAGTTTATATTAATTATTTATCTTTTAAACTTTCTACATTTTTTCCTAAAAACCTATTTTTAGTTTAAACTGAATATTTCATTCCCACACTTGAACTTGTGCTTTACTTAACTTATAAGAGATATGAGTTTCTTAGGAATCATGTGATTTCATGTTTTAAATTTCAAATTTTAATGAAATTTAATTAGTGAAATTGATAATAAAATTATTAAAGTGAAGCATGGATATTAAAATGAGGACTCATGATTTGAAGGAATTAATTGATTCATGTAAATGAAATTTCCCAATATTTTTTCAATATTTTATTTTCTAAAATTCCTATGAATATATATTTTATTATTAGTTATTCCTTAACTGATTATACAAATAATATGTTTCATTCCTAAGTAGTTTTCTAGGCAAAATCATCATATTTATTTTTTATCATATTTCATGAGTGATCTTCGGACATGCCACCTACTACAACTTGTATTTTAACTTTTCACGGTTGTGAATTTAAAAAAACAAAATTTAATATGATTTAGGAGCCTTTAAAAAATCCATTATCCATAATTCCACCATTAGATCAATCATTCTTTAGCTCGTATAGACCATGGATGACCTTTATATGGATTATCCATTTTTCAAGACAGTATTCTCCATTCCTACCCTAATCTTGGTATTTGCATGGTATTTTAAAGATGAGGTGTAGATATGAAGTGATTCATGGTAGATGGTATGATTTATATTGTATGTAAGAAGTTTGGGGCTACTTATTATGATAATTTTAAAAGGATATGGAATCATTAACTGTACTCTATTGTTTTCTCCTCTTGAATAAAAAACAGAAAATGTGGAAAGAGCCAAAAAATGATAAAAATTGGTTGTGATTTGGGAAAACAAAAAATCAACATTACTAGACCTATGGTTTTTTATCATACATGGTTAGGTGGTGGATGTGTGGTTTATTCTAATGAATAAATTTTTTTAAAAAAATATATATATGGTTCTTTGAAAAAATATATATATATTCAAGAGAAAAAACAAATCATTCATTATGATTAAACTGGCCATGATCTTTGCTTTAAGTTTTGAAGGAAGTGGGAGTTTCTACATTAAATGGGATAAATTCTCTAAAATTATTAATATCATGAATTATAATTAAGAGATAAACCCCCTCCTTGAGCCTCAATTTTTAAAGCGTCAAATCTTAACAAGCTTAATCCTCATAGTCATTTGAAAATTTATTAAAAAGTACTCTTGATCTTATGTTCCTTTTGTCTTCACAAAGTGGAGAAAGTAGTTAATTTACAAGCTTATAGATAAGTATCATGTTCTCATGATACGATCTTAACTCTACTTGAATTGTATCATGAGTTAGAAGAGAAAAAAACTATTGTGAGGTCGATCATGACTTGCCATGTTTGATAATAATGAATTGAGGATATTTAATGAATGAAGTGAGAAGTTATATAATTTTTGAAAGGGGAAGAGTAAAATATATTAGTTTATTGATTCTATGAAAATTGATAAATTAAATTTAGATTTTATTTGGATTTTTTAAAAGTAGGTTTGGAATTGAAAATTATTTTATTTTTTTTGCTTTGGAATTTGAATATTGGGAACGTTGGTGCCCTCTGAATTTCTTGTTGAGATTTAATGCTTGAGAATAAGCATGGTTTATGTGTTGGAGAATTTATAGAGTTTATACATTTTTTTATTTTTTACATTTATTTAAATTATTTAAACCCTCACAATTTAAAATTTTAATCTCATTTGCAAATTTTTTTTATTAATGGGGTGTTTTGAGCTAAAATGAAAAAATCATTCAATTCTAGAAATTTGATAGATTTTTATCACAAGGGTATATTGGGAATAAATTTTATACTATTATTTAAATTTGAGTGATTGTTTTCAGTATTCCTTGATTTATTTTCTTTGACTTTTTATTCTGGTAAAAGAGATGATTCTAATATCTATTGGCCTAAAAAATCATTGATGTTATAAAACCTTTTGGGTGGATAACATAGACCCCACCTCTAAAACTGTATTATAACTTAGGATATATATCTCAAATTTTACTGATTCCATATATATATTAAAGAGTACAAGTGTATTAATTTTCTTAATAAATTCCGTGTAGTTTTCATCCATTTATGTGCCTATTAAATGATATAAATTTAAGGAAGATTATTTGAAATCACGTTCAAAAAAAGTAAAACACAATATTTGTTCTATAACTTTTTCTATACATGCCCAATAAATGTGAAATTTTTATGGGAGATAGGGAATTTAATATTAAAAAACCTATAGTAAAAGAAAATTTTGAAGATTCAAATTTATAATAGAAATAATAGGATCCAAATTTCACATGATAGATACAGGAGATAAAGTTGTTACAACCATTTCTTCTTTGTATTTTATTTTTATTTTCATTAATTTTACTAAATTTTTATTTTCGATTTAATTTTAATTTAGCTTCTTTTATATAAAATCTAATTCATTAATGGTTTTTATTTTTGTGTCTTCTTCTACACACCCCCTTCTTTTTTTATATTGTTTTTATCTCTTTCTTTCTCATTCCACCTCATTCTTCCCCATTGCGATCTCTAATACTCATGATCATGAGTAAATAAACCAAGTAATTTCCTATGGGATTGATTGAGTATTTTACCTAATTCATTGATATTTTATTTTTCTTGTTTCTTATTTTCCTAGAGTTAGGCTAAGGGGGATCTTAGTTGAAATGGTTTCTTTGTTTCTCCAATGGCCACCTGAGGCTTGAATTTGTCTTATCTAATTTTCCCCCGCAATTATAGAGGTGGCATGTGGTCTCTTAGATATTTTTGAGTGAAATATATATTCACAAATATAGTTAGAAGAGGGTATTAAAACATAATACACAGTGTGATTATTAAGTAAATTTGAAACTAATTAAGGGATGATGAGGGTTCACTCTGGGTAATCTCCTGGGAGGATCTCCTTTATGCCTGACATTTTTCCATATAAATTCATTTTCTACACATTGAATTATATTTTTATATATAATTATATATTAATATTTCAAACATATTTAAAGCCCAAATTTTCTAATTATTTGGTTTTATATTAAGTTAAAATAAGAATTTTTTGTTGTGTGAGCAGCCTATTTAAGATCGACCCTCGGTGTGCACTATATTTCAGGTTAGGTAGAAAAAATATTAACTAGGGATTCATGAGAAATCACTATTAGTATATTTGGTGTGGTTTCCAGGGAGGTGTTACAATTTCATGCACCATTTTCAAAAAAAACACCAAAAAATACTAAATTTTAAAAATAAAAAAAAACACTTGTATCCATGATGTATTCAAAATTGTTATATTATGCATGAACTAACTACTATTAAGTGAAACAAGAATTGTAAATTAAAAAAGAATCATATGAAAGAAATTTTAGAAGAAATATAATGCCTTGAAATACAAATAGAATGGCTTACAAAATATGTCTATACAAATTAGGAGAAACAACTGGAGCCACAATAATAAACTAAGGTGATGAAGGAAGAAGTGCCACTTGCTTTCCACGATTCTTCAAAGGAAATACAAGAAGTTAAAGACAAGAATGAGTAATATCAATAGGCCAACCATTTTAAAAACCAGATCCAAGATAACCATGTTGTGCTAGAGGGGTTTTATGATGAGGAAGACTTACCTACTAAGCTGTATGTTGGGGATCAACAAGATCTGGATGAATTTTTGAATGAGTATGAGGTACAATATGATCTACCTAATACCTATAAAGTAGAATATCCAGTACCATTTCATAACTCTCTATAAAGAGAATAGGAATACACCACCCATGTGGCGGAATTTGTATAAAAGATGGAAGATCCTAACTACCTACTTCCATCCATGGATACTCACATTCAAGAGAAACTTATAACTAAATAACTGATTGAACCAAACCCATCTTAGGGAGTTGATCCTTTTTTGAACTATATATTTTTCTTAATTAATTAAATATATTTTGAATATCTCACCTTATGGTTTTGAATTTTTATATTTGGTAAATCCTTTATTTTCCTTAGAGTAAGATAAAGCAATAACACCTGCACCTATTGAGAAACACATGGGGCTCCCTGATTATAAAGATCATACATTTGTGGAAGCCAAATAAGAAATCCAAGTAGTTGATCCTGAGAAAACATAGATAGAGTATTCTCATATAGAAAAAGGGGATTCTTATTTACATTCATCATTTTTAAATTCTATCCAATTAAAAATACATTCCAACCCTACTTTTGAAATTATAATTCATAGAGTCTGGGTTGATCCTACACTGGAAGAGAAACAGAACACACCACAAGTAACAAAGAAAGAGGAGGATGTTTCATACTTCATCTCATCCTCACTATGAAATATGTATTAAATTGTGAAGTGGGGAATATATTGTACTCTTTTCATGGATTCCAATTCAATAGAGAAGAATAAGTTAAAGATGTAAACAAAAACATGTGGTCGTTCAAATCCAAGAAAATAATCCCACAAATATATTATGGATAACTGGTATTAATTCCCATGTTGAGGTAGTCAAAACCCTTGATCCACTTGGGGTTATATCAAGATTTATCTTTAAATTATTTTTAGGAATTTAGATTTTAATTTAATTTTTTGTATTATTCAGGCATACATCCCACTCCCTCTTATCTTTTTGAAAATAAATGGCATGATCCTTATGGTTAATTGTATAATTTTATTTTATGGTTCATGATTGCATAAGGAATCCAAAAATATATAATGTGTAAAGGGTAGTAGGTTTCATTTCTAAAGGGAGTTAAAATTTATTATTTATCTTTTAAACTCCCTATATTTTTTCTAAAAAACTATTTTGAACATAAACAATAAATTGCATGACCATACATGAATTTATGCTTTACGTGACTTATCTAAGAGACATGAGTTTCTCAGATATCATATGATTAAATATTTTAAATTTCAAATGTTATTGGCATTGAATGAGTAAAATGGAGAATAAAATAATTAAAGTGAAGAATGGATATTAAAATGAGGACTTATGATTTGAAAGAATTAATTGATTCATTTAAATGAAATTTCCCAAAAAAAATCATGATTTATTTTATGAAATTCATGTGAATATATTTGTTGTTATTATTCATTCTATGACTGATTGTCCCAAATCATATGTCCCATTCCCATGAGGTTTTCTTGGCTAAGACTTCCTATTTATTCTTGAGCATATTTATTGAGTGATCTTGGAATTTTTCATATAATAAAACTTTTATTTGATATTTTCAAACAAATGACTATAAAAAATCACATTTAATAAGACTGAGGCATATTTTAAAAATCCATTATCCTTAAAATTACACCTTTACATCAATCCTTATTTAGCTCATAGAGACCCTAAATTACCATTCTAATATCCAAGGTAATTATTTAATTAAAAATTTTCATCTCTTTTAATATTTATAAATAAGACAATAATTTTAATATAAGGTGGATACTTCTACAAATAGCATACTTGACACGCAAAAAATGGTTTCTTTTAAATCTTACGTAACACACAAGAGAGAGTTATACAGAAAAATAATATATTCTTATTATTATTATTTTAAGTGGTTGTTATCACCTAGCCATTGTATTTGTGGGAAAGAAAATAACTAACTATATTTACACATGTTTATTCAATGTTTTTACATTCTTATAATAAATTTTAGTGGCTTAAAATGAGAATAAATCTGATTTTAATATAAAATTCTCTAATATTTTTAAAATGTATTTTTACCACCTTTTGATATAGAACCCTTTTAAAATCTCATTTTTTTGTCACTTTTATATGTTCCATTTGACAAAATAAACTTATTATTTTAAATTAGAGCATAAAATTTTGAATTTTTTTTAATTTTTGGTACTTTTCTGATAATATTAGTTTTTTAATGAATAGTGATAAATACTGCATTTTAATTCAAAACTGACTTTTCGTCTAATTTTTTTTATATTGTTATATAATACATTAACTTTTTTTAAGGTATAATTAGATGAATTTTTTATTATTTAATCCAATTTTTTCCATTGGAAGAAATTTCACATTTAAATTGGATATAAACACACGTCAAACTTTTGATGGTTTTTACTTTTTAAAAACTTGTTTCCTCAATCTATCAACAGAATTAACATTAAATAAATTTTTAATCACTTTTGTTATTTAAATGTTCAAAAATGTAAATATATTTTCGCAGTAATTATGCAAACTATTATCTAATAGGATCAATATGATTTTTGTTGAAGGGTAACTTTATTATTTTATTCACCACATTTAAAGGGATAATCAGGTAAGTAAGGGTTAAAATAATATTATAATAACATAATAATACCCTAAAACTTGTCCTAACATTATTGGATGAGTTATGGTAAACCAATAGAATCATTAGGCTGAACTTTTGGCCTTTCTATGCCACTTGGGTGTGATTAAGATGCTTATAACATTTAATTTAAAGTAATTTCAAAAATATCATAAACATGTCTCTTCTTACTAAATCATTTTTAATATGGGTTTATATATGTGATATATTCAACTATAAATAGTAATTAGAAAGATTTTTATTTTATTAATAATTTTTTGACATTAAATAATAATATTTAATTATGACACAAGGAAAACGTAATAATATATTTATTAAAGGAAAAATCAAATAAATTATGCTAGTAATATTAAAATAAATATAATTTGAACTTATGGATTCCATAAAATAATTTTATAGGTTAATATGAAATATTATAAGTCTATTAAATTATTTTATTCAAAGTTATCTCTCTATTTTAATTTTATTTAAATTCCATGAAATGATTGGTGTCAAAATTAACACTATTGATATTTTATAAAAATAATATGTTATTAAATTATTAAAAAACTCATAAAATATTTAAAAATTACAAATTTACTATTATAATGTATAAATGTTCATAAATTATCCTTTAATGGGAAATTTACCACATATAATTAAAATTTATATCCTATTAATATCTAAAATGTTGTTACTACAATTAAAATTAAACGAGAATAATTAAGGATAAACCGAAAAGATAATGCTTAAAATAAAATAAATACACGTATAAAAATAATTGAATGAGATTTTTTGGAACTATAATTATATTATATTATAAATAAAATAGTTTTGGACCATTTGAAAAATAAAATAAATTTATATTAATTTAATACATTTAATAATTACAGGGGTCCCCTCTCCTATCTTATAAAAATGCACTCATTACTCTCTATCACTCACACTTACAAAGCATTTTGGTTCAACCAAGATCCTCCCAAAACCCTTTTTAGAATTCCTCACCATGTTCTTGAAGGCTTATTTTAGTCATAAAATTTTGTTTACAGGTGTTAAAGTGTTCATCAAAGGTGATCAACCAAAAAAGATGTGTCATTTTTGTTAAGTGTTTCTATTTTATTTCTTCTAAAAATTACTTAAAATATAATACATCTATGATGAGATAACAACTATAGTATCATAAATATACTTAGATGTTATTATTTTAATATATTAACCTAAATCTATCTCCACTTCTATTAAATAGAAAATGAATTAATCATTTATGGGTACGTTCGAACTGTCACCACCACGAACTGATCTAATTCGTTTTCACTATCTATCTATCATGACTGGTTATAATAATTGATTTATTGTTCATATGTGATGTTAATGAAATATTAATCATTATATGATAATAATATATCAATTATGTTCTTACTTCCATGCGTATAAATATGATAATGTCGTTTGTGCGTACGTGTGAACTATCACCTCCACCAAATGATATGACTCAATTTTATTCATTATATCACTTGTATGATATATATATATATATATGTATTAAAATGATTAATATGATATTAATTATGATATAATTTTTTTGTAAATATAAAATAGTAATTACCTTACATCCATAATGATCAATGAAAAATGAAGATGTTGCTTATGCGTACGTATGACTTACCGTCTCCATGAAGATAATGTTACTCATTTTCCATAACCACACTTCATGTTTTGATTTAAAGGTATAATTAAGTATAAAAATGATAATAATTTCATGAATATTATTCTGGATATGATGTACTTATGATTACCTGGAATAGTTAAATCAAACTAAGTTCATTTTAGACTCAAGTACCAAATATCCACCAAACTTCCTATATGAACATAAATAATTATGTAATTTTTATAACATGGTAATAAATGATATAAAATAAATAATAAACATGAAAAATTTATCAAGAAAGTAGAAATTAACCTAAGTTTATTGTTTATTAAGAACAAGGAACATACATGATGAATCAAACTTAAGGTAAGGGACTTCATCTTAATCTCCTTTCCTTGTGGAATATTTTGCTAATATACACCACTTTATTTTATACAGTGTATAGTTATCCCCTTTGACTTTTAATTTCATTCAAAGGTTTTTGAAAGGAATATTTTCTATGAAGTGTTTTACAAAATGAAAAAGGAATGGTGTTTTAACCTATGTAGTGATACCGACTTCTCCACCACCGCACCCATTATTTGATATTTGGATTCCTTTATAAGCCTTACTTTTTTTAAAAGGAAAATAAATCTATTATTACCTTTTTGGGTGTTTTGGTATTGAAAACTATTTTTAATGTGTTTTTACTATATAAATATCTTGAAATTATTTCTTATTATTTCAAATGAAGTTTTATCAGTGAAATGTTGATAATTGAAATCTTTTGAGTTTTATGATTATATAATGGTGCTAATATATTTGAAGGCTGGTTACGTGATAACCCAAAGACCGTGGTTATGTGACAAACCAAATATGGTTGGTTCCAAAATAAAATACAGATGGATGGCTATGTTATAACCTTAGATTCATTGGGTATGAAATTTGGTTGTATGGTTATTCTATTTGTAAGAGTGATATGTGTGGAAGTCAACCGTATGTCCATTTAAGTATGATTATGTTTCAAGTTACTTTTATATATTGTATGTGCTATATATGAGTTTTATGGTAATATTTTGATTACAAAAAGGGTAAAAAATGAGCTAATATTCAGTAAATATTATTTACTACTTCAAAAAGGTGATTGTATTGCATTATGATAAAGTATTGATGGTTTTCAAGTTTTCACAAGAGTAAAATTTTTTCTTTTTTGTATATCCCTTATTGAACTTTTTGTGTGAGTCCCATGTTTTGGAAATGTTTTTCATGGGATTTAAGGTATAATAGAGTTAAAGATGGGATCGGGGGAAATTTTTAAGGATTAAACATGAAAAGAAACCATGTTTTATTTTAAAAGTTTTTATTTTATAAAAGAAATGGATGTTATTGGAAGTGTCCACTTTGTATTTCTATGGTTTTGTAATGTATGACTTATTACCTAATTATCTAAAGCTCTAAATTTGAAAAAATAATCAATGTGAAATAAATTCACATTATTTACTTAACTCAACATTATATAATGTTTAAGGTTAGGGCCTTATAACATTTATGAGGATGATCCATTTTTAAGCTAGTTTTATCCATTTCTACCCTACTCTTGGTATTTGCATGATATTCTAAAGTTGATGTGTGAGGGAAAAGGGATTCATGGTAAATGAGATAATTTACATTGTAAGGAAGAAGTGTGGGACTGGTTATTGTGGTAATTGTAAAAGGTTCTGGAATTATTCTTTTTAATTTATAATTTTTCCTTAAGGAATAAAAAAGAAAATAAACAAACAACAAAAAATTTATAAAAATAGAATATGATTTGGAAATACCAGAAAACACAATTACTAGACCAATAAATCATATCATAAATAGTTAGGTAGTGGATGTGAGGTTTATTATAAAGCATAAATTTTGAAAAGAAAAAAAATTAGAAGGTTCTTTGAAAAAAATATGTGTTCATTCAAGAGAGGGAACAAATCATTCATTATACCTAAACTGACCATGATCTTTTCATTGAGTTTTGGGGGAAGTGTGAGTTTGTAATTTGAAGGGGAGAATTTCATTACAGTTTTTGATATCATGCATTATACTTAGGATATAAATATCCTCCTTGAGCCTTAATTTTTAAATCATCAAATCCTACCAACCTTAATCCTTAGATTCATTTGAACCTTCATTGAAAAGTGCTCATGGTTTTATGTGCCTTTTGTCTTTATAAAGTGGAGAAAGTAGTTAATTTAAATGATTATGGATATGGATCATGTTCTCATTATATGATATTAAATGTATATTAATTGTAACAAAAGGGATGAGATAAAAAATCCATTGTGATGTAGATTATAACTTGGCATGTATGATAATAATGAATTGTGGAGCTTGAATGAATGAAATAAAAAGTTCCATAAATTTTTATAAGGGAAAACTAAAATATATGAGTTAATTTTTTATTTGAAAACTGATAAATTAAATATATATTTTATGTGTATTTTTGAAAAAAAAAATACGTTGACTTTTTTTAATTTATTACTTTGTAATTTGAATATTGGTAACATTGGTGCCCTTTGAATTACTTTTTGAGGTTTTATTCTTGAGGAAAAGCATGGTTTAAGTGTAGGTGAATTTATATTGCTAATATTTTCCTCATTTTATATGTATTTAAATTATTTAAATCTTATAAATTTATCAATTTGATCTTATTTACACTAAATATAGATTAATGATGTGTTTTGAGGGAAAATGTAAAAATCTGTTAATTCTGGACATTTACATATTTTTATCACAAGGCTATTTTGGGCATAAATTTTAAAATATTATTTTAATTAGAGTAATTATTTTTTTTTGGATTCCTAGATTTCATTTATGATATTTTTTCTTCTATGAAAATTGATAATTCTAACATCTAGAGGGACAAAAAAATTATTCAAGTTGGAAAACCTTGAGGGCAGACAGTGTGGACTCAACCTTCATAATTGAAACATAACTCTGGATAAATAACTCCAATTTAATTGATTCCACCTAGATATGAAATATTAATAATTTTAAGGTTTTTAAAATAAACTATATAGAGTTATTCATCCATTTAGTGGATATTCAATGATAGAAATTGTAGGAAGATTCCTAGAAATGTTAGCCATAAAAAGTCACACTAAATATTTTTTCAATAAATTTCTATTTCCTCATCCAATTAATGTGAAACTTTTATGGGAGACATGGAATTAAATTTTTAACAAAATATAAAAAATAAACTTTTATATATTCGAATATATAGTGGATGGAATATGAGGAAACTTTGGAAGATAGATTTTAGAGGGGAAGTTGTTGCACCCATTTCTTTTATTCATTTATCTTTCTCTTTTATTATTTTACTGTAGTTTTATTTTCAACATAATTTTAATTTATTTTCTTTTATTTAAAATATAATTCATTTATGGTAATTATTTTTGTGACTTATTTCTCACACTACCTTCTTTTCTTCTTTTCTTTTAATCTCTTTCTCTCTCATTCCACCTCATCCCTCTCCATTGTGATCTAAAATGCGCATGATCATGAGTAACTAACCCAAGGAAGTTCTCATGGGATAAATATTTTATTTTACCAAATTAATTAATTTTAAATGTTTTATGTTTTTTATTTTCATAGAGTTAGGCTGAGGGGGATATTAGTGGGTAAGGTTCCTTTGTGTCTCCACTTACAACCCGAGGCTTGACTTTCTCTTATGCAATTTTTTCCCTCGATCGATGAGGTGTACATGTGATCTATCAGTGTTCATTAATTACACTATATATTCAAATATATAGGTATAATATGATATTTAAATATATTATGGATTGTGATTATTAAGTAAATTAGAAACTAATAAAGAGATGATGAAGGTTCACTCTAGGTAATATCTTGGGAGGATCTCCTTTCTATCTGACATTATTCTGTCTGTATTCATTTTCTCCACATTGAATTATATATTTATATGTAAATATATATTAATATTTTATTCATATTTCAACCCCTCAAATTCATATTAGTTTTTTTATATTAAGTTATAATAGAAATTTGGTGTTATGTGAACTGCCTCATTGAGACCGACCCTAGGTGTGCACTGTATTGCATTCTTAGGTAGATAGAATATTGACTGAGGATTCAAAACAAATCCCCCTGCATAAATTGACATTAAAATGTTAGGAATAAAATAATTTTAAATTAAAATTTATTAATATATTAAAATATTTTCTTTTTGGAAAGTTTAACGTGAGTATTACCAAAGTAAGGAAAAGTGGTTTAAGATGGTATCTTATTTGATGAATCATGATAACTATATATAAATATATATTATATGATTTATTAAGTATAATATTCATACTTCAGTTTAATAATTTAATTATTAATTTAGTTTGGTCTATCATGAATTAGAAAATGGTTATAATCACTAATGTTACTTTAGGTTGAGGCCTTTTATCATTTGGAATAGTTATCCATATTATTTCTATGATATTAACTTTTTGTTCTCATTAGTTGAAACCTTGTGTCATATAAAACTTTATTCTTTATATTTTTGTTTATTTATTACATGAAAATCATAATTAAGTATACTATTTTTATTGGGGGAGTTCTTATTGTGTGATATATATGTTTGTGTTTTTTTGTTTGTGAGATTAGACAAGCTAAACATTAATATATTTTACAACAACTCAATTATTCGAACATTACATCTCAAAAAATACTCACAAAACCCCATAACCCAAATATTTATTATATTTGTATATTATATATATAAATATCTTATTTCACATAATTGGTTCAACATATCTCACAATATTTATACATAAGACTTCATTCAACACATAATTTTGTACATAATTTCTTGGGAAAAGGGAAACATAAGAAGGGGTGAGCTCAATCACATGGCTAGGGAGAAGTATCAATGAGTCATTAAAGGTATAAATAATAATCATATGAGAAATTATGATCATGGGAGAAATAACTGATTAAAAGAACATGAGATAATAAGAGTTATCAACAATTAAATATATAATGACATACAATCTCAAATAAAAAATCATATGTTGTTGCATAATACAGAAAAAAATGAAATAAGAAACACGATCTGTAATTAATAATAAAAGTAATATAACATAAAAATGTCGTGTAACATAATAAGGAAAAATAAAAAATAATTAAATAATTAGTAATCAACAAATTTTGGGAGAATCTAATCAAGCACCCCCTTCATGTTATGAACACACCCAATCATTCCAACCCTTTATGATTTTAAAATTCCAATCATGTTCATGCTACATTATATCATTAGATATAAAACATTAACAAATGAATTGGTGGTAGATATAGAACATTTCGAAAAAGCATCCATACATATTTTTTTCTATATGAAATTAATCATATATCAAACCATGAAAACCAGGTGAACATAAAAAATGGTTTTGTAATATTTTCAAATGGTATCACAAGAACTGATCAAAATAATTTTATTGATTGATACCGAAAATTCAATCACCCAAAAAGGATTGTTTCATAATATAATATAAATAGTGATTCATGGAACATTACTATATTGGATATAGATCCTTTTGAGATTCATATAAAAATAGAAGTTAAATTTTAAAAAAGATTTCATAAAAAAATTCAAGATTTTTGTAAAAATACAATGTATTGAATCACTTTAAAAATTAATTTTTGAGAAGTGAATATAAAATAATTTAAAATAAAAATTTAAAATAAATATAAATAATGGATCCTTGAAAGTACATAATGTTTAAGTTTACAAATGTGGAGTGGAATATAAAATATAAGATCATGAAAATAAATAGCTTTTAAATATTTTAAAATATCCTTATTTAAACCTATATAGTTTAAAAGAGTAATAAATATTCCTTTTTAAAATTGGTAAAAATAAATATGAATTTTTTCTAATATAATATATATTTTTTGTTTAAAAATAACAATGTAAATTATTTGTGGAAAGAAAGAATATGTGTTTGGAATAAAAATATCCATTAAACAATATAAGAATTATTATAATCAATATAATTTTTTTATGAATAATGGAATCTATCAGAGAAGAATATTTTTTATATAAGAATGAAAATTCCCTAGATAACAAGGGAAATTTTCATATCAAATAATAAAATATAAAAAATTTTAAAACATAGAAGCTCAAATTCAAGGGAGAAAATTTTTGTCTTAATGAAAATGAGGTTGAGTATAAAATACCATAACCTTTATTATTTTATTCTATGGATGTAACTACCTCGGTGTCAGTAGAATAGCGCTGGTGTCTTAATTTATTATATTGGCACTAGATATATGTGATCACATCCAAAAGAACCAAATTATTTTGTATTATTGGAAAACTAGATACATAAATGATTCTCATATTTCATTTGAAACCACAAATTACAAAATATTTTTTTAGAGAAAAACATTATTCCTTCTATCATGTCCTTATATATCAATCTTAGTAAACATAATTGCTTCCTATGAAAGGAAAAAAATAAGGTTGAGATAAAATTATTAATAAGGTTTAAGTATAGTGAAATATATCATGAATAAATAGGAATAATCATGGTAATGTAAATAAATAAATGCACATGAAATTTAAATTATTCGACTAGAATAGTCAACGTGGAATGGTAAATAACTTAAAACACGTGTCATTTAGTCAATAACATGAATATAATAACTGGATAAGGAATGAACAAAATAGAATAGTAAATAACTAAAAACGAATTCCATTTAATCAATAAACTAATAATAAAATACATCTAGAGATAATATCATTGTGAAAATATCATAGATAATAATAAGTTATTTCTTAATGAATTTCATGCTTAATTATTATAAGACATGTTCTCAGGAACATGTTACCTCAATCATTAAGAACATTCCCAAGATAACCTAAAATCATAGGAATAGGCCCATTTAATTCAAGCTTACATATTTACCTCATGAGATTATCAATACATCAAGTGTATATATAATTTCTATCCTCATCTATCACTTCATGTCAAAATCATTCCTCACATATCAAATAAGTGATTTAATTTATGAACATCATTCCTTATCCTAAAATATTTATATTGAGTAAAAAATGATAATTCATCAATATTTCCACATATAAACAAATAACATTAAATGTAAAACACTATATATATATAAATTATATTTTTTTTAAGAAATAAAATTTTCCCTAAAAATAATATGAATATTTGGTGGAAATTTAATGTCTAATAATCATATGAAAGTGAATACTTCAAAGAGTTGTTAATGACTAAAAATGATTCAAGAAAGGGAATTTGAATACTTTCCTTGTTCCAAATTATCAAAAACCATTCATATAAATAATAAGTATGTTTTTAATAGAATATATCTATATTGAAGTATATGTGAAATAAAGGGTTGTTCTCATTGAAGAAAATAAATACTATAAAAAGATCTTTAAAAACTTCTTGTAGAAAATATCATTTTAACATTTAAAAAAAATTAATGTTAAAAGATCATAAAATATTTTTAAAATAAATTTATTTAAAAATTAAAATTGATGAAAATAATGTATTTTGTAAAACATTGAGTGATCACGATGACATTAAATGCTTTTCATTCCAAGTATGTTGAAACAAAGATCCCTTTTATACTTTCAGGAAAATCCAAATGAGACTTATTTGGAAAATGACATTGATATACCATTAAAAAATATAAAAAAGTAAAAATGGTTAAATATTTATTTAAAAATTCAGTTTGAAAATTTTTAAAACATTTTTAGAAAACAATATTTTTGATGAAAATAGATTTCTGACAAAAGAGAGAAATTAAATTTGATTTTTTAAAACATTTTATCAAATATTTTAAGTAACAAAGAGTGCAAACATGGTGATATTACTTGATAATATCTTGAATAATAGCATAATAATAAAATTAAATTGTTATATTATATAATTATCATAAAAATTAATTAAATGGAAATTCAGGTATAAATAATCCGGATTAAAATTATATTGTGAAATAAACCCTTAAAAATATCATAAACTTGATCCACACCCTAGATCGAGATAACAATTGTATACAAACAATCCAGGTCACTATATCTCTTCAGCACTATACATGAGAGTGTAAAATAGACAAACAAACATGGCACATATATACATCTTCCACTATTATCTATGGGAATATAAATTGTAAAAAAATGATTTTGTGAAGAGATATTTTTATCTTCCAATTTATCACTAAAGTCAATGTCTGTTTATAAAATAGAGATACAGACACTGCTCAAAATGTAAATATTATGCAAAGTCCAAGAAATGTAATGAGAATAGGGGTTAAGAATGCACTAGGTGATATACTATATGGATTCTAGACTCTTGTAGAATGATAGATGTGAAGTTCGAGTCATATTCTAGAAGCAGATAGTAAAACATGGATTTGATGTTTGCTTCTATCTTCTATTCTTAGTAAGCTTCGAATTGTTATTTTCTTCTATGTTTTTACTAAAGAGATTTGTGGTATTTTGTTTTTTAGCAATATCTTTGTGTATGTTTGGTGGTTATCACTTGTTTTTTTCTATACGGTGTACAAACAACTATTTTTATTTCTTCCAGGTCGCATATTTCATGCATTTTTTCTTGTTGATCAAGATATTTCCTTTATACAAATAAGCAGCATGTTCTCCAGTACCCCATACTGGTCTCTACCATCATTAAATATTTTCTACAAAAAATATAAAGACTCATTAATATAATAATCAGTACTAAATTTCATAAAAATTACTATTAGATATAAGTTCAAATTTAAGAGATTGATCATCGGTGACTCATTCGGTCGGTATCTTAGACTGTTGGTGTTTCATGCTATCGGTAGATCATTCTATCGGTAGATCATTTCTATTAATAGATCAAACATACATTGGTCAATAATTTTTTCATTAGATGTTGTGTCGGTATCTCGATTTTCGGTAGGTGATGTGTTGGTAGCTCATACATTCAAAAATTATGAGTGATGTTCAGTCACTTTATTGGTAGGTCGGTTGTCAGTAGGTCAGTATCGTTAGGTCAAGCTATTTGTGACTCGTCCTGTCGGTAGCTTATGTATCAATGAATTTTCTATTGGTATGACAAGTATCATTAGCTTATACTTAACCAAAATTTTTAATTGTATCTTATGATATAACCACTAACACCAGAGGATAAAGGTATAATTGAATATGATTAAACACAATTTATCTTAATATATCATAATTCGCATAGGTAAGCATGATTTTGTAGCATTACAACTCGAGGAGGCTAACAATATCCCCCTTTTGATGATCACAAATAACATCATTATATACCACCATAATTGAATTGGTTTATGATGATTGGATCAATAATATTCATAACAAATTGCACAGATTATTGAGATGAAATTTTAAAAGAAGAAAAAGTACATATTAATTGTTAAATAAACATTATCTATTTTATGGTCCAATTTATCCTTCAAGATTAATCTTAAGATCCCCCTAAGAGAGATTCCATATTATTTACCCCCTTTTGGAATTATCAAAAAGGAAATAGTAAATGAAAAATAAATAATAGATAAGTAACTAACAATAAGATGAAATCATAGAGGGTATTCCATTAATCAAGTAGTAAAAGGCATAACACAAATAGTACAAAAAAGAGTACATCAAATCCCAATAAAAAAGTGGTCTAACTAATTCTTAAGAGAATCAAAGTCTATTAATTCATTTCATTTATCAGAATCATAGGATTGAGGAGTAGAATTTTCATAAATAGGAGTGGTGGAATACATTGAGTGGATATTGGGGGAAGGAATAGGAATGCCGGTAAAGACTGAAGAAGCAAGGCTGGGTCTATTAAATGAAGTGGTAAATGAGAGTTCTTGTTGTATTCCAGTTCTAATTGGTCTAAGATCTTGAGTAGGGGTCATCATTAAAGGTGAAAATGGTGATGAAGAAGAGGTAGAAGTAGGTGGGACTGGTCTGATAGGAGCAGTAGGGGGAGAAAAAATAGTTGTGTTGTGATGGTGTAGGGAGGGTTTGAGAAAATTTATGAAGTCCTAGATAACCTCACTACTATATTCCATTAACTTCTCAAAATAATGATTATTTTCCATGAACATATCAAGGGAATGAGTAAACTCTTTCAACTGCCTAACTTTCTCTTTGGATGCTTGAGTTATAGGAGGTAGCATCAAATTCTTCACCAAATATTTGAAGAGACTGGTCAACTGGTTTTTGGTGAAAATTCACTTGAAATAGAAATCTACTTTCTTGGTAATTTCTTCTTGAACCTTTGTAGAACTAGTTGGATAAAACTTCACAATATCACAAATTTGACCACAATTCTACCTGTTTTTTTATATACTCTCTTAGTTAGTTCTACCAAACATATTCTGAAGTTCCTCTCTAATTATATTCTTGACCATACCAATATCTAGAGAGTGATAAATAGAAGCAACTGAGCTGCATTCACCTTTCACTATATGTCTAATATTGTATATCAACTGAGTTTAATTAAGATTTGGAGTCTGAAAAGGAGTATCCTCCTTAGAAGATTCATAAGTGGTGTCTCTAAGACTTTTCATAACATTTTCTAATGTTCTGTATTCAATTGTTAGATTGTTAAATGTAGATACCATAAAATTCAACTCATTCATCATCTTTTGATTATATAAAACAATAGATTATGTAAGAGTGATAAATCTTGGCTCAACCTGAGATACAACCCTCTCTTTAATCAACTCAGCAACTTTTTTACTAATTCTAGAAATTGGAGAAGGTGGTTAGGAAGGTTTCGATTAAACATCAGTCAACATCTCTTCTTTTAAGGCATTAGAATAAAATTTTGGGATATATTCAATAGGTTATGAACCAACCATTGGAGTTCGAGAAATCCTCTCCTCCGCATATGGATAATACAATCCAAGAGTCACATACCCTGGGTCCCTCCTCTAGACAGGTTCCACAATATCATACAAGGGAGAAAGCACATCAACCTTTTCTCTTTAATCTTGTCTCTCCCCCTCACCTGATGGCCTCTTTCTTGAATAAAACAACTCCCTCACTAGAGTCCCAGATACATTCCTTACAGTATGAACTTTTTCCTAAACATGGAAAGTAGGATCTCTCTCTTCAACCATAGATGGTTCAACATGATCCTCAGGATCCACATCTTTAATCAAAACCTATTTAGTAGCCCCATGGGATTATAAAATAGGATCTTATTCTCCTATAAGAGTATCAGTAAGACTATCAGGATCTGTAGGCTCTAATGTAATATCAATAAGGTTAGCTTCAAGACCTTAATCATCACTATAATTATATAATTCACTATCAGATCCATCGCTTTCTCCATATTTCATTTCACTATCATATTATCTGTCATTCTCTCCAGATTCTCAATCATCTTCTTCAGCATCATCATCATCCTCAACTTCATCTTCTTCTTCATTAGAAATTCCTTCTTCTTCATCATATTTTTATTCACTATTAGATCTTCTCTCATACTCAACATTTTCTAACTCTTCCAACTCATTTCTATCATTATTAGGTAGAAGTGATTCCTTAGTAGGTAGGGGTGTCGGTGGACTTGCATGACCGTAATTCATCCTCGCAGGACTGTTAGTAATGTATGGACCACTCTTTCAATTCATAGGAGATCCATTTCGGTGACCTCCCTTAGCCACATCCTCATCAGAATACTCATTCTCTTAATATAATCCTTTAATAGGATCAACCATGTTCCTTACCCATGAGGGATTCTTAACTAGATTGAAATATTCATATAGATTATTATTATCCTCAACCCATATCTTCTTCCCGGGATACCAATTTATTTTCATCCTATTATAGATAAAATTGTTGGTATTGAAACCATCACAAGTAGAGATTGTATCTTTATCTTAATTTACAAATACCTTATCCTTCAACATGGTAGAGGTGATTCTAGGATAAAATAAAGAGTTTTTCATTCATTTGGGCTTGATAATCTCACTAATGTGAACCAAAAAGTATTTATACATATTTACCTTTTATCATTTCTTCAAAATATAGAGAAAGTAAACATCCAAAAACTTCATATAAGAAAAGTCCCCTTTCCTGGGACATAGTTGATGTTTGATTAATTTAAAAAAAAGCCTACACACACCATCAAGATCTGTAGCAATAGGCCTCATATGCCCTCCGTTTCTTATCAACTCATCCAAAGCTGCCTTCTAACTAAAGAGGTCACTTTTTTTAGGAGAACTTCCTTGATGGTCATCACAAACACCCACATTGGGTACCTTCAAGTATTATTCAAAATTCTTGTATGAAAAAGACACACTCCTTCCATCGACTATCGAATTTACCCAAAAAACATCAGATCCTTCCACCAGAAACTCAGCATACTTGTAAAACTCATCTACCAACCTCAGATAATACGACCTCTCATTATTGGAGAACCACTCCAACCAACCTTGGGTTTGCAGAACATTTTGTAAAATGGACTTACTGGAAAACATCTATTATGAATTCACTTATTTCTTGGGGGTTACGATATGGTTCACAATTTATAGATGAATAGGTTTAGGCATAGGATTAGGATGACTTGATTCACCTCTTTCTTCTCTTACGGATGTGAACCATCCTCAGATCCTTGAATAATGTGCTTGAAATGAGCCATTAAGAGAGGTTTGAAGGGATAAGTTTGAGATCGAAATGTAGCATCTCATGAGATAAAGGTTCGAGGGTAATAGTCCGAGAGTAAGAGAGTGACGGTAAAAATTATGGGATCGGCCTTCAATTTTATCACTTAGGAATTTGAAAACATAAAATACTAAATGTAAGTTAAAATAAAATAAAATAAATAAAACAAAGATGTTTTAAATTCTAGACATCGAAATAATTAAATATCAGTTGGTAAGATACATCATTGAGAGCCATAGGTAAGTCATCATCAATGAGTCATGACAATGATACATCATTTGTTAGTCATGTCAGTGAGACATAATCGGTGAGTTACGTCAGTGAGACATCATCGGTGAGTCACGTTAGTGAGACATCATCAGTAGGTTCTCAAAAACTGATCATCCCTAACTCATGTCTGCTATAACTTATCCACTCAGAATTTAAAGGCTTAGTAAAAATATTAGCAGGATAATTATCTATTCTAATGAATTCAATAGTTATATCACCTTTTTGATAATGATCTCTCAAAAATTGATGTCTTAAATCAATATGGTTTGTTCTATAATGAGAAACTCTATTTTTTGAAATGTTAGCATCACTTGTATTGTCATAGTTTTTAGGTACATGTATAAACTAATATTAATAATCATGTAATGTGTGTTTCATCCACAAAATCTTAGCACAATATCTACCAGCAGCTATGCATTCAGCTTCTATAGTAGAAAATGAAAAACAAATTGTTTTTTACTACACCATGATATTATAGACTTTCCCAAAAAGTGACATGTTTCAGAGGTGGTTTTTGTATCTAACATACAACAAATAAAATTATCATAAAAATAACTAATTAAAAATGTTTTCCTTTAAGGTAGAACAATTCTATATTGGTAGTATACTTGAGGTTTTTGAAAATTCTTTTAACATTAGATAAATGAGATTTTTTTGGGTGTTCTTGAAAACATACACACATACACACACTAAACATAATATTAGGCTAGATAAAATTCAATTATAATAGACTCCCAATCATCCCTCTATAATTGGTTTGATCAATATATTATCCATTTTTATCAAGATCCAATTTATAGGTAGTACTCATTAGAGTATGAATACTTTTTATACTATCAAATCAAAAATGTTTAAAAATATATTTAGAGTATTTACTTTGATTTAAAATAATACCTTATTTATTTTGAAAAATCTGAAATCCAAGAAAGAATTTGAGTTCGCCCATTAAAATCATATCAAATTCATTTTTCATCATTTTTTAAAAATCAATACATAAATAATTTTTATAAGATCCCAAAATAATGTCATAAATATATATTTTATTGACTAAAACATTTTTATAAATTCTTTTTATAAAATTACTAAGATTATTTATACATTTTGTAAAGCCTTTTAAAATAATAAAAGTTTTGAGCCTTTTATACCATGATATTGGAGCCTGTTTTAAACTGTATAAATCTTTTGATAAATTTAAAATGTCATTTTTAAAATGAGGTTTTGTAAAACTATGGGGTTTTCAGAAAAACATCCTCAACTATATAATCATTTAAGAATGAACTTTTAAAATCCATTTGATATAGTTTCAAATTGAGATGTATTGCATATGCTAGCGTAATTATAATGGATTCATGTCTAGTAACCGGTGAAAAAGTTTATTCATAGTAAATTCCTTATTATTGACTATATTCTTGTTCAACCAATCTGGCCTTATTTCTAACTATGATACTAGCTTCATCTACTTTATTTATAAACACCCATTTAGTGCCTATATACAAGATGTATTTGGGTGTATCATCAAGTTTCTAGAATTTATTTCTTTTAAACTTATTCATCTATTCTCTCATATCCATTTCCCAAAATTTATCACTGATTGTATCATTTAAATTCATAGGATCAAGCTGTGAAAAGAAGGATTGATGTTCAACCTTGTTCCTTATAGAATCTCTAGTATGTATTCCCTTATATAAGTCTCCAACAACAGTATCAAGGGATGATTCTTAAGTGTTCTAACAGATCTAGAAAAGGAGGGTCTAGAGATTTTAGGTTTATCTATGTTTTTGGGTTCACTATGAATAGAGTCTATAGATTTTCCAGAACTAGAAAAAAATTTCATTTCTTAACAGCCGAGTTAGAAGGTTTATCATTTATGTCTTGATTGGACAAATAATCCTTAATATTTTATAGAAAGGTTTTAGGTTCATGTGGATTTGTTTCATAAAATTTCATATGTACAAATCCTTTCGCACACTAGGTTCTTTTATAGAAGACTTTGTAGGCTTTTCTAGAGGTCGAATAACCTAGGAAAATTACTTCATTACATTTGGAGGAAAACTTGTCAAGATTGTCTTTTTTATTAAGGATAAAGACTTTACAACCAAAAACATTAAAGTAATTAATCTATTGTTTCTTATTTTCACACAACTCATAGGGATTTTTCTTAAGTATTGGTCAAATTAAAATAGTATTATTTACGTAAAAAGTTTTATTCATAGCTTTTGGCCAAAAATAAATAGGTAATTTGTACTCATTGAGCATTGTTCAGGAAATTTATTGTAAGTTTATATTCATTCTTTATACAACAAAATTTTGTTGGGGTATCCTAGGATAAGAGAAGTTATGATTATAGCCATTTTTTAGAAAAATAATTCAAACTCTTGGTTTTCAAACTCACAACCATGGCCACTTCTTATGGTTTTAATTCTATGATCACTTAGGTTCTCTAAAATTCTAGTGTACTTGGTGAAGTAAGAACATTCTTCACTCTTGTGAGATAAAAAGAATGTCCATGTATATCTAAAAATTTCATTTACTATAATAGAGATATAATTATTCTAATTTAAACGAGAAACTCTAGATTTTCTAAAAAATCCATGTGAACAAACTCAAGTGGTTGAGAAGTTGAAACTTCTTTCTTTGGCTTGAAAGATATTTTATGTTGTTTTCATTTTTGATAAGGATTACAGACTGTCATTAGGAAATTCAAGTTTAGGTATATCCTTGAATAGTCATTTCGCAGTAAACTTTATAAGGGAGTTAATGTTATAGTGTCCTAATCACCTATTCCTGAGCCAAGAATCTTTATGAAAATCACTCAATCAAGAAACATTTTGAGAAACTAAAGAACCCAAATTCATAGCATAAATATATTAATTTTTAGAAGAAGTGGATACTAAATCATTTTATTAATTGAAAAGAATAAAATAATCATTTTCAAATTTAACATGGAATTCATCATCACATAATAGTGAAATGATAAGAAAATTGTACTTAAGACCATCAACAAAAAGAACTTTAGAAATTAGAATTAAGTTAGTGTTACCAATTTGGCCAAGGCCAATTATTTTTTCTTTTTCATTGTAACCAATGGTGACATTACCACCATCAATTTTCATAAGATATTGAATCTATAATATTCCCTTATCAAATTTCTTGAACACTCATTGTCCAAGTACCAAAATATTTTAGAGGAATGCTTTAGACACTTTTCCTACAAAAATCAATGAAATAAGGAAAGATTTTGGTACCCATAATTTCTTAGGCCAAGTAACATTAGTAATTAAATCTTTGGGAACCCACATTTTCTTCATGGGTTTCCTATAATAATTTTGTAATGTCTTAGAAAAATAAACATTATTTGGTCTAGAAAAACATAAAGCAACTGACAATGTTCCAGTACTTGAACTTGCATTAAATTTTCCAGAACTTGGAATAACACTAGATTTTCTAGATTTGGATATAAAATATGTTTTAACAAAATTTCTTTTCCCGGTTTCATGACCAATACCAGTATTATATTTTGGAGAAACATTTTTTCCTAGAATTTTAACTAAGGTATCTTCACCATTTTTTGAATCTCTCTAAATATTTCTTTAATTGATAAGTAAACAGTTTAAGTTCATTATTCTCATTGATTAACTGAGAATTTTATCATTTTCAATAGTATGTTCTAATTTAATGGAAACAAAAAGAGAATATTGTTTCTTGAGAGATTTATATTTATCTTCCAATTAATTTCATGTATCCTCTAGTATTTTATAGTATTAAAAAACTTCTTCATTTGTCATATTTTTGAAATTAGGTTTATATCCAGAATAATAAAAATTATGTACTGTAGATTCCAGAGTTACCTTAGATGTGTTTTTTCAGGAAACACATATTGGTTTTATAAGCCCTCACATCATGTGAAGATTAAGATTCACTAGAGTTATCTTCAGAATCACTCTAAGTGTCCTTCATTTCTTTTTTGTAATTTCTTTATTTATCTTTATATTTATTTTTAATATTTAAATTTTAACAGTAAACCTTTACATGTCCTCTTCTCTTACACTCATAACAAAATATTTCATTAGTATTTCTATTTCTCTTCCAACCATTTTTTCAGTTGCCTTTGTTATAATATTTCCTTTTATAACAGGGATTTCTAAATAACTTTATCCTTCTATAGAACTTTTAAAATATCTTGTACAACTGATCCATCTTCTTATCCATGTCACATGGTGAATCTTCATTGTGGGAGCCTTCTATATAAAATTTTACTTTCTCTTTTTGTTTGGAGGCAGTGGTTTTGAAATCCATTGACTTTCTATTTGGCTCATCATCTTCTTATATGTTAACCTTCAACTCTTATTAATACATCATAAACTTACCTATCAACTCTTTTATAGGTAAATTATTTATATCATAGGATTAACATATTTTTACTGGGGTTCCTCTCCATCATTTTGGTAGTCATTTGGGAATTCACATTACTTGTTCCCTAGATGTAATTGTCTTTCCCAGAGATAACATCGTATTAAATATCTCATTTAACCTAATATACATGTTATAAATGGGTTCATCAAGCTTCATATTAAAGTTCTAATATTTAATAGTATATGTATTAAGTCTCACTTCTTTAACACTACTGATTCCTTCATTAAAAACAGTCAATGTATCTAAAATTTCATGTGTTATTTTACATACAGAAATCCAATTAAATTATTCATCCCAAAAGAGAAGTATAATTAGTTCATATATTTATATTAATTATTGTATACTACCTTACTAGCATCATCCCACAAGTTATTAGTAGTATCAATATTCTTATATTCATTTACAATTGAATACCATATTTCAAAATTCATACATTATAAATGCATTTTCATTTTAAATTTCCACTGAGCATAATTTTGTGTTATTAAATTAGAGAGGTATGTTGGTATAATCACCATCCAATCTATTTTCCATATAGAATAACCATGTTTTAAATAAATAAAAATTTAGAAATGGCAAAAAATTTAAAGAACTTTAAAAAACAACGAAAATCCCAGTTGCAAAGATTATTAAATTGTAAAAATTTTAAACAGAAGACTAAAAATATCCCCTGATATTAAATGTTAGTAAAAGTAAGACACTCAATAAGGGGGTGAAATTAGTACCTATAAACATTTCTGTCTAAATTTTTTATTTAAAAATCCCCTAAATTCAAAAAAATAACCCAGTTAACCAATGTAGCTTATTTATAAATGTTTTGTTTGTTCAAGAGATATCTCAAACATTGATTAGTTCTCAGTTAAAATAATATAAGTTATTATTATAAATTTTGAAATTGTTCTAAAAAAATTATAATATAAACACTATATAATATTAACTATCCAATCAAAGTTATGTTTTCTAAAATAATTTCGAAGATAGTGAAAACAAAAATTGAAAACACACGGCAGAAGTAAACTAGAGGTTTAGTCTCAAGATGAGACCTAATCCTATCCACTTTGTGATCACCTACCACCAAGAAATATTTATTAAATAAACTTGATCCACACCCTAGATCTTGGTAACAATGGTATTCAAACTATCCATTTCACTAGTCATCATCCACAGTATAAGTGGGAGTATATATAAACAAACAGATAGGCCATTCAAGGGCATCTTCCACTTTTATCCATGGGAATGTAAAGTGTAAAAAGATGATTTAGTGAAGATATATTTTTTTCCTCTAGTTTAGCATATAATTCAGTGTGTGTTTATAAAACATAGATACACACACTACTCTAATTTTAAATATTATGCACATGTAGAGAAATGTAATGAGAATAGGGTTTAGAATGCTCTGTGTGATGTTCTATGCGGCTTCTGAACTCTTTCATAATGATAGAAGTGAATCAAGAGTTTTCTTCCCAAAATATATATCAAAACAAAGAGTGAATTTTTTCTTCTTTCTTCTATTCATAGTTAGGTTAAAAGTTTTCTATTCTTCTAAGTTGTTTCTTTAGAGATTTTTGGTACTTTTGTTCTTATTAGTATCTTCGTGTATGTGTAGTGGGGAGCTCTTTTTTTTTCTTGGGTGCAAAAAAATCCCTATGTATTTCTTCCTGGTCACCTATTTCTAATTTTTTTTCTTATTGATCTAGATATTCACTTTATATAATCAATCATCATGTTCTTGGGTACCTCATACTAGTCTCTAACATCATTAAATTTTTTCTATAAAAAACATACATTCTCATTAATATAATAGTCACTACTAAATTTCATAAATAAGATCTTTAGAGGTATGTTAAAATTTTAGAGATAGATAATCGGTGACTCATTATATCAATATCTCAGTCTGTTGGTGTCTGATATTATTGGAAGATCATTCTGTTGGTAGATCATTTCTATCGATAGATCAAACTTGCATCGGTCAATCAAGATGTTGGTAGATGTTGCGTCAGTAGCTCGGATGTTGGTAGGTGAGGTGTCGGTAGCTTAGTTATTGGTAGCTCATACTTAGAAAAATTAGGATTTTCAATTAGTAACTATGTTGGTAGGTCAGGTGTCAGTAGGTCAGGCGTTGGTAGGTCAAGCTATCGGTGACTCAGCTTATCGGTAGATTTTGTATCGGGGGCTTGTATATTGGAATGAAAAGTGTTGTTAGCTCGTACTTAACCAAAATCTGAAATTATATCTTATGATGTAACCACTAACACCAGATTTTAAAGGTATAATATAATATGATTAAACATGATGTATCTTAATAAGTCATAAATATCATAGTAAAGTATGATTTGTGATCATTAAATAAGAGGAGGCCAACAGGTGCCTCAGTTCAACCTTCAAGGGTGGCATCACACCATAGTACCTTTTTCTTATCATGGTGTAGTTTTTGGTCCACAATAAGATTTTTTGGAAATTAGATATCATTAATTAGATATATTCATCATTTTTTGACCTCCCACATCTATATCATATTTAAATATAAGACTGAGATTTTAATTACGGGAGGTGTATTATATCGTCAGGTGGATTTCAAGGATTCATTCTAGATATCCTGATCATGACATGACCATGATTTGTCAAAATTTTATTCCTTTTATTTATAATTATATTATAAATTTGAAATACCATCTATGTTGTTTCATATTCCATCATTTCTCCCTAAACCCCAATAAATTAGTGAATCATAATTGGGAATCCTTAATCCCTATTTGGTGGTGTTTGATTTTTATATTGTTGGGATAAAGAATATTCCATATTAGTTTATTTAACTCTCCATTATCTTGGTTTCTCTTCCTTTCCTTCAATAAAGGAAGTTTTTGGAAGTATCTTTTTGTTGTTAATTATAGTCTTGTGTTTTTATAGAGCTTCTCAAATTATAGGTTGTTGAGGTTTATCACACATGATTTTATCCTTTTGATCACCCCTTTCTTTATTCGTGTGTAGCGGTCCTTAAATCTCTTTTTGAGGTAAGGGATTGGAGACATATCCTTTATTTTGTGTGTAATATGGGAGTGATAAGAAATTAAAACTTTGGGTGGATGGTAAGAATTAGCCTTATGAATATAATGAAATAGAGTAAAAAAGTTTAAAGGGGACGTGATATTCACATATGTTTTACATGCTTTTTTATATTACTTATGATTGATGTCTATTTATTATTACTGGTAATAATAGATTTTTTTGTATACATGTTGTTTCTATGGTTTTATTATTGTAATAACCTTTCATAAAAGGTTAAACAATTATAGATAGTAATTAATCAGTTGTGTGGAATCTGTAATTGTTGAGTTATTATTCATGAAAGTGATGTTTAATTAATATTAATACATGTTATAAAAATATAATTTTAGAAGTCAATTTTTCATGGAATTTTTTTTATTTATGGGGTGTTTATTATTTTATTTTTATTAGTGAGTGTGTGGTAGTTTAATGTTTTTTTTAATTTTGGGATGTTGAAATGGGTTGTACAGTGGGTGTTGTGGCTCATTTTCTATGGTTTGAATATGGAAGTGTGGTTGTTGATGTTAAAATGATGTATGGGTTTTTATGTGAAACAAAAATGGTTATCAATCTGATTTTGTGGAAATATTATATGATTTTATAGATATTTTGGTTGATATTAGAATTATATGTGTGGTGTTTCATGGGGTGATTAGTTTTGAGTTAGGGGGTAGTGTTATGGATACCCAAAAATATGAATTGTTAATGGTGGTAATGATTATGGTAATGTATATGGGTCATAATTGAATAATATATGGGTTTTTAATTAATTTTTAAATCTTGTATCAAATGGTTAATGGTTAGTCTTTATGTATGTAATGGAAAATGAATTGTTTGTATTAAATATTGAAATTAATAGAATAATATGTATAAATTGGTTAGTAAAATGATAATCCTGAAATGGGAAATTCAAGGATTAAAATGGGAAGATTATGAATGTTTTGTGTCTATTTTTCTTGAAAAGTGGGTTTTGTTAATGTTATAGTAGTTAAAGCTATTAATGGAATGTGGTATTGGTAATGCAGAAGTGGTTATAGGTTTTGGTAGTGTTGTTTCGTTTAAACACTTGGGTTAGGCTTGCATGTGGATATATCTATATACATATAGACACACACACAGACAAACACACACATATATATATATATATATACGTGTGTGTGTGTGTGTGTGTTATTTTCTTGATTATTTCCTAGACACTCCAGTCGATATAGATAACCTTCTCTGATAATGATTTCCCTAATATACAAGTTGGAGAGGGAACAATTGGGTGACTACTCCCTCTCCCTTTCTCCCCTTATAAATATAATAATGGTTTTAATGGATCAAATTAGTTATTATCATATGATATTTTATGGATTAAAATTATATTATGTGATATACTGGAATACACGGTCATGTACCTATAATGACAATACATTATGGGTGTCATGAAAAGTATGAGGAGGGCATGGTGTTGATGACCTTCATGTCTACAATTCCCTACTATGATGGATATGTGATGAGCCTGTGATTATAAAGTTATAGATATTTAGTGGTATGTGGTGGTGGATATGTGATGGTGATGATGTGGTTGTGATGTGATATGTGGTATATGGTTGTGATACTAGATATGATTTGTGATTGTATGGCTGTAGAAGAGATATAAGCACAATTTGATAATTTTGGGGGTGTGAGAGTGAAAACCCAATGGAGAAGTGATTGAGGGGTGCATTATTTATATATTATTTTGAAATTACTCTATTATACTTCGATGAAATATTGGGTGAGTGAACCCTTGTGAATTTGGGTGATAGATAACCAAGAAAAGGTGTATGTTTGTTCTTATATTTAGTCACTAGGGAATTATGATTCTTCTTCCACATTTTCTTGAGAGATATTTATAAGGATCCTAATAAGTATACATATATTCTCACCCTTATATACAAAAAATTCATATTTCTAGGGGGTTCTATGATCAAGTTAAACCTTACTATCTCGTGGCTTGGATCTGTAGTTGGATTTGTTGCATCTGGACTTCTCAATTTGGTATTTTATCTTAGATAATTTTCTCCATAAAAAATTATATGCATTATGGGATATCATTTTTCCGTTTTATATTATATTGTTTATTAGTGAATTTTATTTCATTTTCCGATAATTTGTGAGGTTAATGTCTCCCTCTTGTATGTTGTACGTAACGAATCATCCTAGAGGGGTCTGTGTCGTGAATCCCCAATCCCACCTCTAACAGGCTAGGGGCTGGTGACTATCACCAAGAAGGTATGTCACTAACATGGGAGGAAATTATTATGTACGTGTATGCATGCACACATCTCCAATCCCAAAAATATTGAAATGTAAAACATTAAGTAAACCATGCATTCCACTAAGACAACCACTAAGAGTAATAATACAAAAATGAAAGCAAAGGGGGCTAGTATACAAGCCCAACAAAAGAAACACTATAAACAATAAAGTACACAAGTTTCTGGAAAACTCATTGGCAGAAACCCCTACCAGAAGTGTAGGTGAAGGGAAGCTGGTTGAAGTTGTAGGAGAACGCCTCCTCTATCTGATCTCACTGGGCACCACCTTGTCCTAGACCACCTAGGTCTCTATCAAAACGTCAATTATATGCACAAGACACAACATGTGTGGGAAAATCCCATGCATGGGTGGGTAAAACAATACTTAGTGCGACACCCTGAAACCAAAAAGTAAAGGAGATAATTAAAAGTACACATTAAGTATTGTCATCTCACATGGGTATAAATCTATGAAACTAAAAATCAATATTATCGGACATAGACCAAAAAATACTGAGTATCGATGAGACACTTAGTCCCGATGACACACTCAGCCCCAATGAGACACTTATACATAGTGAGACACTTAGTCTTAGTGAGAAACCCATCCCCAAATAGTCACATAGCCTCAATTTCACATAGACTTCAAGTCACAAAGTCCTCAATTCACATAGCCTCAATTTCACATAGACTTCAAGTCACAAAGTCCTCAATTCACATAGCCTTCACGCCACAACCAGCCACAGGATTCCACTCTTAGTGCACTTGATTCAAGAGAACCTACTCCTCAAGCAAATAGTCTTAAGTCAACTTCCACAAAACCCCTACATAAATTATCTCAAAAGGACCACCTCATCAGTATTGTATCAACGCTACAATCGGATCATCGAAAAAATATACAGTTTGGAAGTTATGGTTATTTTAGTAAAAAGGGTATGGTTGGGTCTGAGTGTGGTCCGACCTGGTCAGACTGACTCGACCCAACCTGGGGTCCACTGACCCAACCTGCTAGGTCACCCACCATGGTTAGGCCTGACCTGCTACTGACCCGGTCCACCAGCTTCATCCTGGCCCACCCAAGGAGGGTCAATTCAGTCCACCCGGACATGGTGTATGTCGCATCCTACCTCACTAATGCGGTTGGCTGATGAGCCGGTCACTCCTCCCACACATGGTATGTGGGATCGCTTGCCAACCAAATGATACGGAGCCCTTCCACATCAATATTAAACTTCTTCACGGCATTCCCAACCCATAGATCCCATCATGGCCGGCGATCGTGCCATCACGGGCTCTTGCTGCCACCGGCCGTCTAGCTGGTGGCCTCCGTCGCCACCACCCACGGCCCCCTACCATGGGTTGTCCTCCCACCGTGGTCCCATTGGACCGTGATTCACCACCGCCGATGGCTACCATGTCAACGACCATCCTCCTGGCCAAGCCACACTCCACTGCCAGTGCCACTTCTGTCATCGGTCGCTCCATTGGCGACCTCGTCTTGCGTCGTGCCAGCCGTCACACCTTCACGACATCATTTGGGTATCGAATTCTTAGTTTTGGTTTGTTTCACCACAAATTGAAGGTACAACAACTACTCACTCTCAATATCACTAAGAACACAAATGATGGGGGAAAAGGAGAAGCACATTAACACCCAAATTATGATCCAAAACTTTCTTCATGTCAGCCTTATTTCTTTTGTTAGCAGGACCACAAAGAATGGAAAAATAATCACAAGGATATAACTCCCATTTAATACCTACAAGATAACTCCCATCCTGCTTAGATTATCAACCTGTAGATCAACCTATTAGTGGGTTGATCCATGTTCATCGTTTAGAAAGAAATAACAGGAAAATAGAAATCACATAGAAATAAAAACCATACCTAGAGGATTTGATCGATCCCTGATGAAGAGTGAGTCCTATGTTCTCTGTTCTTCAATCCAGTGATGCATGATCTGAATGTAATTTTTGATCCTCTGGTGTTCATCCCCAATCATGAATGAGCGGTTTCACCAATGAATTCCCTCTTCAGAGTCTTCAAGTTTGTTTTCTATAGGGTTATGAATCTAACCCCATATCCATGTCAATCCATTAAATAGAGAAAACTCATTTTAGTGTTTCAGCATCTCCATGCTCTTCTATTTATGAATGAAAATGGGTTGACTCGTTATTGCATCATTGTGTCGATATGTCGTTGCGAGACGATCAAAAATAAATAAAATAAATGTCTTTAAGTTTATTTTATTTTTCATTAAAACATCCAAAAATTAGCTTTTACCCCCAACCCACACCGGTAACGTTTTAGTCATGCCTAAGGTAAAGTCGATGTTCTGAACGCAACGGTGCCCTTAGATTTTTGATCCGGGAACCCGTTTAGAAGTTATTAAGGTTTAAAGTTAGCTGCCTGAGTATTTTTAATTAACAACTAGAATTTATTCAAAGATTTATTCATAGCACACTAGACCCCAAAATCCCATGTCATCTCAACACCTGGTCTCATAATTTTATAAATTAATTCATAAAAAAATTGACAAAAAATCTGAGTCATTACATTCTCCCCACCTTAGGGATTTACGTCCCCAAAAGCCAAAATAAGGGTTACTCAACAAAAACGTGAGGTTATTGGGCCCAAATCTAAGCCTCCCATTCCCACATGCTCTCCTAGAGATTCCCATGATACCACCGAACAAGTACCATCGGAGTCGAAAACTCATGAAGGATCCTCTCTCGTTGATCCTCTATCTCTACTAGGAACTTTGTAAATGTCACCACATCATTAGTTTCCAGCTCTCCCCAGTCGATAACGTGTAATGTATCATGAACGTACCTCATCAGCTGCAACACATGAAATACATCATGCACCTGATGCATCTTTGGGCGTAGATCTAGGTGGTATGCCACCTAACAAACTCTACTCAGAATTAGAAAAGGGCTAATGAATCTCAAGATAACCTACCGCCCCAACCAAATATTTATAATCCTCATCGATGCGAGACTCAATAGAACACATGTTCTCCCTCCTATAACTCTCAGGGCCTTTATCTCTTGTTCGTATATGATTTAATCCTACTCTGTGCAGTCCTAATCTACTCCTAGATGATCTTCACCTTCTTGATGGTAGCCTGTACCAACTTTGGACCCATAATTGTTGACACCCCTTGGTCTATCCAGCATAGCAGTGGCCTACATGGTTGAACATACAAGGCATCAAATGGTTCCTTACCAAAGGCAGAATGGTATCTGTTGTTGTACGAAAACTCCAATAGAGGTAGGTGATTCTCCAAACTACAATAAAACACAAGGATGCATGCATGTAGAATGTCCTCAAGAACCTGGATGTTCCTCTCTATCTGGCCATCCATTTGGTGATGAAACATCATTCTCATTTGCAATTGAGTCCAGAACACCTCTTGAAATACCCTCCATAGTTGGGATGTGAAGTGAGAATCATGGTCTAAAATTATCTTTGATGGCACCTCATGAATCCGAACTGTCTCTTAAACATAGAGGGGTCCTAATGCCTCTACCGAACCCTGCTCTTGAATGGGTAGGAAGTGGGACGACTTTGAGAGTTGGTCAAAGATCACTGAGATGGTATCGTGTCCCCTAAACATATGTGGTAAACCCATCACGATATCCATCTATAGTCCATCCCACATCCACTTTAGCACCTCAAGGGGCTGAGCCAAGCCTACAATAACCTGATGCTCTACCTTCACTTTCTAACAAGTGAGGAATTGATAAAAGAACTATGCCATTTCCTTCGTCATCCCTGGCCATAAGAACTGACATTAGAGGTTCTGGTACATCGTTTCCACACTCGTATGTACCACCAAAGGGGATTTGTAAAACTCTATTAAATCATCCTATCTGAATGCCTCTGTTACAATGGTGTACCCTCTGAAAAGAATGATGTGCTCCCCACCTATCAAATATCCATCAGGGGATTACCCATTGGATAACTTAGAACATCAGGTATTGCAGCCCATATACCAAAACTATGACTCATAAACTCACTATAAGAGTAGAGTAGTGTCAACTATAATTGGTAGGTAATCTTCTCTATCACCATCCATGAAGGATGTCTGCATCACGGATAACTACTCTGATGCATCACTCAGCAACTACAATCCAGATATTCTATTGAGTGCATCCTCCACAACATTCCCCTTACTTGGATTATAGACAATCTCAAAGTCATAATCCTTGAGGAACTCTATCAACCATCTCTATCTCAAGTTCAGGTCCTTCTGGGAGAATATATACTTGAGAATTTTTTGGTCATAGTAGATGGTAAACCTCTCACCCATAAAGTAGTTCCACCGCATTTTCAATGTGAAGACCACTACTACTAGCTCACGATCATGGGTCATGTAGTTCTTCTCATGCTTATTCAACTTTAAAGAACCATAAAAAATAATTTCTTTCTCCTATATCAAGACGTATCCCATTATGGTCACTGATGCATCGCAGAACACTACAAACCCAATGCCCTCCTCTATTAGTCTCAAGATGGGGGGGGGGGTGCTCGTCAAACTTCACCTAATATCTTGGAAACTCTACTGGAACTTCTCCATCCACCTGAAGGGTTCTCCCTTTCATGTCAAATATGATAGGGGTGCATCTATCCTGGAAAAATTTGGAACGAACCTCTTATAATATCCATCCAAATACAAGAAACTCTACACCTTGGTCATGATCCTTCGTGGGTCCCACGCAAGAACTGCCTCTATCTTTTCCCAATCCACTACAACTCCAGCCTCTAAAATGATATATCCTCAAAAGTGAACCTCCCAAATCTAGAACTAACACTTTGAGATATTCCCATAAATCTGGTGCTCTTAGAGTGTATCTAAGACCATCTTCAGGTGTGTCGTGTGCTCCCCCTCAGACACTGAGTATATGATGATTCCATCAATGAATACCATAATGAACCATTCAAGGTAAATCCAGAATATCTTTTTCATGAGTGTCATGAATACTTATAGGGATTTTTTCATGATTAAAATCAACACAATGTACTCATCTTGTCCATACCGAAATTTGAAGGAGGTATTAGGTACATCCTAATCACATACATGATGTTGATAATATCCAAACCTATGGTCTATCTTCGACAACCACCTCTCTCCCTTCAACTGATCGAAGAGGTCATAAATTCTCGATAGTGGATATTTTTTCTTCATGGTCACCTAATTAAAGAGTTGATATTCCATGCATAGCCTCAAGATCCTGCCTGTTTTTGTGGAAAAGAACACTGGGGCTTCCCAGGGTGAAACCCTGGGCCTCACAAAGCCCTTCCTCTATAGGTCCTCTAGTTGTAACCTCAAATCACAGAGATCCATGAGAGCCATATGATATTATGATGTGGATATTAGTGTCATAATGGGGTACAAATCAATGTAGAAGTTAATCTCCCTATAAGTAGTTAATCCTAGAACATCCTCAAGGAATTTGACCTCATACTCATCCACCACTATAGTAAATTGAGGACTCCTCTTGTCCACTGCACCTAGGGTAATACTTTCCAAACAGTGAGTAATAGGATGAACCCACCTCTAAGAAATTCCATATTATGTTGCAAGCATTTCATTTTCACCAGTAAAGGAAACTTGGTCCCATATTCACAGACACACCACACTCTATGCCTAAAATAGTAAATATGAGCATGGACTGTCGATAACCAGTCCATACCCAAAATGATGTCGTAAGGCATCAACACCAAAATTAAAAAATATTGTCTGAATATATCACCTCCAAGAGTAAGATCACACTATTAAAACCATTATTTGATCGTCGAATCCCCTTCTTTATGAGTCTTTAAACATAAGAATCAACCTAATGGCTCTAATAGAATCTCTGAGCTCTGAAAAAGGTCTATAGAAAGGAAATATTAACTAGAATGTGTGTCTATAATAATATAATCTAGGGTGTAGATCGCACATAGTATACCTCTAATCATCTTTATAACATCGGGATCATAAGCCTATATCGCCTAAAGCTAGGCCAACCCCTATCCACGCACTCCTTGAGACCATGGTGGACCCCCTCGGGGTGGTGTTGGTAGTAGTACCTCAAACATCTACCCACTGCCTGCAAATCTTACCACTCTCCTACCATGTATAACACCCTATGTACCACCCTACTTGAACCTATTTATTTACCTCGGTAGTCCCTCAAATGTATGCTGATCATCTGTGCGGTGAGTCAGGCAGTCATGACCCAAGTGTCCCTGACCGCAGCACATATTGGAGAGCATGTCGTTCAGTTGATTCCCTCTACCTTGGGATCCTTGTACTGTCGACCCTATATTATGGGGTCATCCTCTGGAGTGATTGACCTTCTTGGGTCCCTACACCTACTATCAGCTACCCACTACCGAAGATTTGGATATCTGGTGTTTGTTGGTAGCTCTCACTGCAGGTGCCTTCTATGCCAGAAATATCTCTACAAGAAGAACATCATACAGTAACCTAGTATAATTTGGTGTCCTAAGGAATATCATTGGCACCCTAATCTCCTAGCTTAGTCCCTTATCGAAGGTATGAGCTCTGAAGAACTTGTCTCACACCATGTCTGCGGAGTATCGAGATAAGTTTGTGAATCTCCCTGATTACTCTGCTACCATCTAGCTACCCTACTGTAATTGCAGGATCTCTTGTATACATACTGATCATAACTTGGCTAGGAAGAACTCCTCTCTGAAGAGTTGCTCGATGTCTGTCCAAGAGAAGGTCTTCTCATCATGCATCTGAATCACTAAGCTCTACAAGAGTCCCACTAATCCCTGAAGAAGGCTCACGGATAAAACTGTCATCTGGTCGGGCGGTGAACTCACAAGGCGTAAGACATGTGTGACTACCTCCATCCAATCCTCAGCTTCCTGGGGGTCAGTATCCCCCCTGAACCTAGGAGGTGTCTTCCTATGGAACTCATGTAATTCACTAAGACTACGTGCATACTTTATAGGTAGTTCTAGTGGAAACAGATGATCAACGAGTGGTGGTTTCACTGGTACACCACCTCTTAGGGTATCTCTAGTACTAGTCCCTATACTGACGCCTCATTTATATTCATGCCATCCTCATGGTCCCAAAAAGGAATCGTGGTCAGCTGTCATTATGGAGGAATCCTGAAACAGATCAAGATGAACCGCGGTCAATAAAAAATACTTAGTGAGCTGACTCAAGAATTACATGAGGACACGCTCAAAAATACTATATGATGCATGTACCATTTATTTCCAAGAAACCAGTGTCTTCATGAACTGATCCATAAATAAGGTGTCCATAGTCATGATGTTTGGATATGTCAGTTGTTGCACCAACACTAAAGTCCCTGGCCTAAAACCTGAACTCGATACACTTAACACTAGTGCCCAAAACCAATATCATAGACTCTCAGTCCTAATATGGAACCGAACTGCTCTGATACCACTCTTTCACAACCTTTCCTAGTGGGGTCTATGCCATGAATCCCCAAGCCTGCCTCCAATAGGTTAGGGGCTAGTGACTAGCACCGAGAAGGCATATCATTAACATGGGAGGCATTTAATATGTACCTGTACGTATGCACACATCTCCAATCCCGTAAATGATGAAATGTAAAACACAAATTAAACCATGCATTCCACTAAGACAGCCACTGAGAGTAATAGTATAAAAATGAAAATAAAGGATTCCATTATACATTCCCAAAAGAAGATATAAATGAAAAATTTCACAAGTCACTGGAAACTCATTGTCAGAAAACCCTACAAGAAGGGTAGGTGAATGATAGTTGCCTAAAGTTGTAGGATTACACCTCATCTGTTTGATATCACTGGTCACAACCTGGTCCTCAACCACATATGTCTCTATCAAAATTTTGTTCGTCTGCACAAGACATGACGCGTGTGGGAAAATCCCGTGCAGGGGGAAGTAAATAAGTACTCAGTAAGATTCCCAAAAACCACAAAGGAAAGACCACAACGAAAAGTAAACATGAAGTATTTTTAACTCACACAAGTATAAAAATATGAAACCAAAAGAAATATTATCTAACGTTGTCCACAAAACACCCAGTATTGATGAGATAATTAATCCCGATGAGACACTCAATCACGATAAGATACTTCCTCCCAGTGAGCCTATAAGGCCCCGTCTTTAAACCATTCTTAATATTGAATTAAATGAATAATTCACATTGATGATCTTTTCAGGTTTAGAGTTTTATAGAATTAGGACATAACTATTACATCTCAAAAGATTACAAAGTAGACACTTCTACTAAGTTTCCATAAAAATAAAAACTCTTAGAAAGAAACATGTCTACTTCCACGTTTTATATAGCATGACTTTACCTTGATCCCATCCTTTACCCTACTCCACATTAAGTCTTGTGAAAAACATTTCAAAAAAAACTTGGGGTGAGCATAAAAATCTTAGTAAGGGATACACAAGGAATGAAAACTTTTTGTTTTATTCAAAACCACAAGTAAACCATGTATACTTTATCAAAGTAATACTTTTCACCTTTATAAAGTAGTAAAAAATCTTCACTGAATAAAAGATCATTACTTACCCTCTTCTAACCAAAATATTACCATAAAATCCATATAAAGAACACATAAAATATAAAGTTAATTTGGGACATAAACATACTTAAATGGAATAACCATACGGTCGACTTCCACACATATCACTTAATGGAATTTCCATACGGCTGACTTCCATAACCAATGCATTGGAGGTTATAATGTAACCACTCTTCCTAGTATTCACAGCACCACCCGTCATATGGTTTATCACGTAACCACCCGTCAAATGTCCAAGTACCATTATAAAATTATAAGGCATAAAATAAATATAATGGAAAGAAAACATTTCTACACTTTGATCACAATATATCACTTAAATATATTGACATAAAAAATACATTATAAAAAACCATTTTCAATACCAAAATACATAAAAGATTATATGGTATTTATTTCATTTTAAAAACATTATGGCTTATTGGGGAAGCCAAAGACCAAATAATACTTACGGCAGTGGAAAAGGTCGTTGTCACCGTGTATGTTAAAAGAAACATTCCTTTTTGTCGTTTAGTAAAACGCTTCATATAAAAAGATTCCTTTTGTATAAAAGTAAAAGTCAAAGGGGTTTATACACTGTATAAAAGAAAGTTGTGTATAAAACGAAATACGCCTCAATGAAAGGGGATTGAGATGAAGTCCCTTACCTCGTGTTCGACGTGACTCGATTGCTCTTTAATCTCTTGAATAATAAACTGAAGTTAATCTCAACTTGCTTAAGAACCTTTTTCAAGCTTATTATTCCTTTTATATCACTTATTGCCAAGTTATAAACATTATGTAATCATTTAAGTTAATAATGTTTATTTTGTCGATATTTGGTTCTTAAGTCGAAAGTGGACTTCTTACGATTACATGTTGTTTGTGTGGTCAAAGGTTCATTATATCCAGAATGATATTGATTATTTGGATATCATATATATCATATATATCCCGCATATACATATATTTATAATAGTATATAACATTTAGAGGTAAGAAATTAAATGCATCGTTCATGGAGATGGTAAGACGTACGTACGCATGAACACTACTTTCATTTCTATTTCACATTTAATGGAGTGAAATCATAATTATATAAAGGTATATTATAATTTCAGTATAATATCATATATAATATCATTTACTCCATCCTTTATACGTCCCACATATGGCATTAACGAATCAAATCACTTTGAGGGGGCGGTAGTCCGTATTTCCTAAAATGAAATTATCGTGTTTACCCATAATGGAAACCATAAAGGTATACCACAAATGAAAAATACAGAAGCATAAGGAAAACATAAACATAATATATATAATATATAAATAGAGTGATATCTTAATTTCCACCATTAAATGTGTTAAAAGAAGATTGAACAATCATCGTTTCGTGAGGCAGAAATTCTCCAACAACAGAAACAGTATGTTCTTTAACCATTAGAAGGAGGTGTGTGTAGGTGTAGCTAGAATACTTCTCATAAAAACATCCTAGTATATTTAAGATACTCTTTGTGTTACAAAATAAAGTAATAAAAAGAGTTTAGAGGGTTGTAGAAGCAAAATAAAACAAAAGAACACAAGTGAAGACATTACCTTAAAATCGGGTAACTCTTCTTGGTTTGAACCAAAAGGGTTCCTTGAAGAGATTTCTACCCAAGGTAGGGATTATAAGAGTAAGAGAGGGATTGGGAGAGACAAAATGGGTAGGGCTTGGCTGAGCCAAAGGCTTGAGAGGTGTGGGTAAGGTGGTAGAGGTGGGGGCCTTTTATAAGAGGAGAGGAGGGGCACTCTTGGAATGTTATAAAAGGTTACTTTATTATAAAATGCTTTTCGGATTTTAAAGGTCCCAAAATTATATATTTCGAGTATAAGGTGATAAGAGTTCTAAATCCACCCATACAATAGGTTTTTGACATGTGTAGTTCTTAGATTTTACATTGTCTTTCCATTTTATTTAAATCGTTAAATTATGAGGTAATCGCTGCATCATCATGATGTCGTAAATAATTTTGTTTATTTAATGTCTAAAAATTAAAAAAAAAACTACTATGATGTAGGAAATCTTTTTATCTTTCCAATTAATATTTATAGTAAAAAATATGACTTGTATAACCCCATTTAAAAATTGTTTTCGTAAAACAACAAATGTTTGTGACATTTTTATTTTAACATTAAATAAAAAGATATTAATGTCATTTTACTACCAAAGTGACTTCTTGGGGTCCCCAAGTTGACCCATGTATTGTATTGGTCGTCCATGACATATACAATAAGGGTAGGACATGTGTCAAGTTCATTTCATATTATTAAAACATTATTTTTACCTTAAACTACACTAATTACCTCTAATCTCGATTAAAAACTTAAAAGTTACTATTCACCAAAAAAATTTTTTTAATCCCATTAAACCACATTTTACTTCTTAATGACAACCATGTATGTCAGATTTTTGAAATTCAAAACACAAAGGTGGTAAAATTTCATTTAAACGAAAAAATCAATTTTTAAGTACCACTTAGTGGTTTCACTATTCATCAAAAATTGATGTTTTTCAGAAAAATACCAAAAATTCACCCTAAGATATATTTGATATTCTGAATTAAAAAATGATATCTATTTTACAAAATTAAAAACATATAAGTTGCATTAATTAATTTAATAATTAATTCCCGCTGACAAAACAAATAGGGTGTTTTTATGAAACAAAATGTATCAAAAGATTGACACTAGTTTAAGTTCGATTTCAAAGTGAAATTAATTCCAACGACCACTATTGGATTTAATGGTAAAAATATATTCTAATTTAAATTTAAAAACAATTCAAAAGATAATCTAATCAAATTAATATATTATATTAAAACGAGGTTTTGAATTAAAATACAACATTTTTCACTATTCATTAAAAACTTATCTTTATCGGAAAAATACCAAAAATTTACACAAAGTAAATTTTGATGTCCCGATTCTAAAGAAGAGTTTTAGTTGGTCCAAAAGAATTTATAATAGTTACCAAAACTATATTTAATGAGGGTTCACCATCAAAAGGCGATAGTTCAAACTTTTAGTGAAAATTAGAGTATATATGCCTAAAATTTAATTCTTTTCTTATTTTAAGCCTTTATATTTTACTGGATAAATGTAAAAACATTTAAAAAACATTTATAATAATATTTTAGTTATTTCTATTTGTTCCCACCAATAAAACGACTACGTGTTAACTACCATTTAAAAAAATATTATTATATTACTAGTGTGCAACGTAAGATTTCAAAGATACTCATTGTTACTTATCGGGTACGCTATCGAACATAGAAACCCCTTTAAAGTAAAATTATTATTTAATTCGCAAATATTAATAAATATGAAAATGATTTATTCTTTATTTACCTGGGATGTTACATCCTTCCCCCCTTTGGGGAATTGCGTCCTCACAATTTTATTCACTTATCAAAATAAGTGGGGGTATTTATCGCTCATAGAATTTTCAGATTCCCACGTTGCCTCTTCAACCATATGGTTTTTCCACAAAACCTTTACCTGGTGAATTACCTTATTCCGTAACACTTTCTCTCTATGGTCAAGAATCTGGACTGGTTGTTCTTCATAAGAGAGATTCTCTTCCAACTGAACTACCTCTGGGCTCAAAACATGAGATGGATCTGGCATATACTTTCTCAACATCGAAACATGAAAAACATTGTGTACCTAAGATAAACTCGGAGGTAAAGCCATTAGATAAGCAACTGATCCAACTTTCTCCA
This sequence comes from Viscum album, assembly GCA_963277665.1. Taxonomy (NCBI): domain Eukaryota; kingdom Viridiplantae; phylum Streptophyta; class Magnoliopsida; order Santalales; family Viscaceae; genus Viscum; species Viscum album. The sequence continues at coordinate 875,972,487 of OY728148.1, read as the reverse complement.
GAATTTCATATGGTCCAATGAACCTTGGACTCAGCTTTCCTTTCTTACCACATCACATCACACTTTTCCATGGTGAAACTTTGAGAAAAACATGATCACCTACCACAAAAGAAAGATCCTTCCTCCGGTTATCTGCATAACTCTTCTGTCTACTCTGAGCTATTTTCATGAGTTTCTGAATCAATTGAACTTTTTCTGCCATCTCTTCTACCAATTCTGGTCCCATCAGCTTCCTTTCACCCACTTCATCCCAAAAAGCTGGATTTCGACACCGCTTCCCATATAATGCCTCAAACGGAGCCATCTGTATACTGGAATGAAAACTGTTATTATATGAAAATTCAACCAAAGAAAGATGATGGTCCCAACTTCCCTGATAATCCATCGAACAAGAATGTAGCATATCCTCCAAAGTCTGAATTGTTCATTCTGACTGCCCATCTGATTGAGGATGAAAAGCTGTACTAAAATTTAATTCAGTACCCAACGACTTCTGAAGGCCTTTCCAAAAGATAAAAGTAAACCTGGGATCACAATTACATACAATGGAGATGGGAACTCCATGCAACCTGACTATCTCTTTAAGATGAAACCGAGAAAGTTGATCTAGAGACAAAGTATCTCTAATAGGAAGGAAATGAGCAGATTTAGTCAATCGATCAACAATAACCCAGACTGCATTATTACCTCTAGATGTCTTCGGTAATCCCACAATAAAATCCATGGATATATTTTACCATTTCCACTATGGCAATGGTAAAGGCTGAAGCATCCCTTTAGGTAACTGCCGCTCTGCTTTAACCTGCTGACAAGTCAAACACTTCACAGTAAAATCAGCAATATCTCTTTTCATTCCATCCCACCAGTAATACTCCCGCAGATCTCTGTACATCTTAGTACTGCCAGGATGAACTGAAAACGGGGAACTATGAGCCTCACATAACAACTCATTCTTCAACTGTGAATCACCAGGCACACATAATCTCTTCCCAGACCTCAAAACACAATCATTATCAATGTTAAATTCAGACAACATACCCTTCTGAACCAGCTCTAACTTTTTCTACAACCCATTGTCTTTCTTCTGCGCTTGCTTAATTCTGTCTGATAGAGATGATCTCACTGATACCTGAAACAAAACATAAGAACTTCCTGCACCAAAAACTTCTATTCCAAAGTTCATCAAATCAAAAACAAAAGGATCTCATTCCAAACGTAGCATGTTTAATGAAGAATTACTTTTTCGACTCAAAGCATCAGCCACTTTATTTGCTTTTCCCCGATGGTAATGAATTGTACAATCATAATCCTTGATTAATTATATCCATATCCTCTGTATCATGTTCAATTATTTCTGAGTGAATATATAATTTAAACTTTTGTGATCAGTATATATTTCACACTTTACTCCATACAAATGATGCCTCCAAATTTTAAGAGCAAAAACAACAGCAGCTAATTCCAAATCATGTGTAAGGTAATTTACCTCATGAGTTTTCAACTGACATGAAGCATAAGAAATTACCTGATCATTCTGCATAAGGACACAACCAAGTCCCTTCAATGAAGCATCATTGTAGATAACAAACTCACCATTCCTGGAAGGAAGTTCCAAAACTGGAGCATTCACCAATATTCATTTCAACTCCTAAAAAAAATCATCACATTATTTTGTCCAGATAAACGTAACACCCTTCCGAGTTAGCTTAGTCATTGGACTAGATAACCGTGAATTTGTTTCAACAAACCTTCTGTAGTAACCTGCCAAACCAAGAAAACTACGGATCCCAGTTACATTTGTGGGTCTTGGACATTCTTCAATAAATTTTGTTTTAGCAGGATCATCAGTTATACCATCTTTTGAAACAATGTGACCAAGGAAAGAAATTCGTTGTAACCAAAACTCACACTTGCTAAATTTTCCATACAGTTTCTTTTCTTTTAAGGTTTGCAAGATAACCCTTAAATGACTTTCATCCTCCTCTTTACTTTTAGAAAACACCAAAATATCATCGATGAAAACAACCACAAACTTATCCAAGAACTCATGGAAAATTCTATTCATAAGGTCCATGAATACAACAGGTGCATTGGTTAACCCAAAAGGCATAACTACAAATTCATAATGGCCATATCTAGTACGGAATGCAGTCTTCAGAATGTCTGCTTCTTTTACTTTCAACTGATGGTACCCTGACCTCAATTCAATCTTTGAAAAATACTGAGCTCCCTGGAGCTGATCAAACAAATCATTGATATGAGGAAAAGGATATTTGTTCTTAATAGTGATATTATTCAAGGCTCTATAATCATTGAAAAGTCTCATTGAACCATCTTTCTTTTTAAAAAACAAGATAAGAGAACCCCATGGTGATGTGCTAGGTCGAATGAACCCTTTATCTAATAACTCCTGCAATTTCTTCTTTAACACTAAAAGTTCAACTTGAGCCATTCGATAAGGGGGTTTTGAAATTGGCTTAGAATCAAGAACTAAGTCAATAGTAAATTGAACTTCCTGATCAGGAATAATACCAGGCAACTCATCAGGAAAAACATAAAGATACTCATTTACAACTGGAACATCATTAATATGAATAGTTCCTTTATTTTCAAAAATATGTGCAAGATAACATTCATTTCCATCTTTTACTAGTTTCTCAACTTACTGATATGTTATCAAAAGCAAGGGTTCATTCTTGTACACAAACTGAACATCTTTCTGAAAAGAAACCATTTTAGCTCTGCAGTCAATCTTAGCATGATAAATAGAAATCCAATCCATGTCCAAAATAACATCAAACTCTACTAGAGGCAAAGTAATAAGGTTTGCTGGTAGATTCTTTTCACACACAAGGATAGAAAGGTTCTTATAATTTCTTTTTGTCTCAACGTTTCCTCCGAGTGTTTTTACCATAAGTTTAGGATTCATATCTTGAGATGGAATTTCCAATTTACTAGAAAACTTCTCAGAAATGAAAGAATGTGTAGACCCTGAATCAAACAACACATTGGCAAAATCTGAACAAACAAATAGTATACCTGATACTACTTCATTCGATGGACCAACATCTACTGAAGTAGCTACAAAGGATTTCACCACCCCTTTCTGCTTGTAGTCTGGCTACTTTCCCCCAGTTGAGTTCTTCTTTAGAGACTAATTTGCATAATGACCCATTTCATTACACTTAAAACATCTTACCGCTGACTTTTCATTGTCTGTTTGATCATCTTCCTTACAGTTATGAGCAATATGACTAGACTTACCACACTGAAAGCACTTTCCAGACTTGGATAAACATTCTCCAGGATGCATTTTACCACAATTCTCACAGGATGGATATTTGGTTTTCTTACCTCCTTGCTTCTTTGATGAATTCTTCCCTTTTGCCTGCCAACTGGACTTCTTATTCTGTTGTTTTTCAAAGAACACCTGATCATCGGCAAACTCCATTTCCACCTTCTACGCACATCGAACAAGCTTTTCATAACTTTTGAACTCACGAGAAGCTAAAGCCCTTCGATACCTTGGCTTTAACCCTGAGTAAAATCAGTTGATTTTACTATCTAGATCTCGTATGAAGTTTGGAGCATACATTGCTAGTTGAGTGAGCTTTGCTTCATAAGCAGCCACTGAGTCATCCTCCTGCCTCAATTCTAGGAATTGTTTTTCCATCCTAATATGAACCACCTTAGGAAAATATTTCTCAAGAAACATACCTTTGAATTCGTCCCAGTGAAGATCACCAATCCCATCACTATCCCTGATATTTTTCATCATCGACCACCACTGATCTGCTTCAACTTCAAAACGGTAAATAGAAATACTAACCTTTTAATGTTCTGAACACCCCATGACATCAAAAATCTTCTCCAGTGCTTTAATCCACCCTTCATCTAACATAGGGTCAGATGATCCTCTTAATGATGGGGGATGTTGCCTCATGAAATGTTCCACCACTAAAATGTTTCTTTGTGGTTGATCTGGCTGATCCCGTGCATGGATAACACCACCATTTGTAGCTTGAGTCAATTGTGCCATCACTGTAACAAACTATTCAGTTCCAATTCTGACCATCTCAGGTTGCTGATTTGGAAGGTTGTCTTCCTCCTGATGTCGTCCCAACATAGCTTCCTTGTTTCCTCTGCGGAAAACAATTCTGAACACAGAAATATCTTAGTCGAAGCAACATAGTAATATTTAACTGCTATATCATTTCAGTCATACCATAAATTAACTTGTAATTTAACAATTTTCTAACTCCTAAAGTTGTCTAAACCGACCTTTGATACCAACTATAAGGCCCCGACCTTAAACCTTACTTAATATTGAATTAAATGAATAATTCACATTTAGGATCTTTTCAGGTTTAGAGTTTTATAGAATTAGGACATAACTATTACATCTCAAAAGATTACAAAGTAGACACTTCTACTAAGTTTCCATAAAAATAAAAACTCTTAAAAAGAAACATGTCTAGTTCCATGTTTTATATAGCATGAATTTCCCTTGATCTCATCCTTGACATTAATCCACATTAAGTCCTATGATAAACATTTCAAAAAAACTTGGGGTGAGCATAAAAAGCTCAGTAAGGGATACACAAGGAATGAAAACTGTTAGTTTTTTTCAAAACCACAAGTAAACCATGTATACTTTATCAAAGTACTACTTTTCACCTTTATCAAGTAGTAAAAACTCTTCACTGAATAAAAGATCATTACTTACCCTCTTGTAACCAAAATATTACCATAAAATCCATATAAAGAACACATAACATATAAAGGTAACTTGGGACATAAACATACTTAAATGGAATAACCATACGGTGGACTTCCACACATATCACTTAATGGAATAGCCATACGACCGACTTCCATACCCAATGCATTAGAGGTTGTAACGTAACCACCCATCCTGGTATTCACGGCACCACCCGTCATATGGTTTATCACGTAACCACCCGTCAAATTTCCAAGTACCATTATAAAATCATAAGGCAAAAAACAAATATATTGGAAAGAAAACATTTCCACACTTTGATCACAATATATCACTTAAATATATTGACATAATAAATCCATTATAAAAAAACCATTTTCAATACCAAAATACATAAAAGAGTATATGGTATTTATTTCATTTTAAAAACATTACGGCTTATTGTGGAATCCAAATACCAAATAATACTCGCGGCGGCGAAAAAGGTCGTTGTCACCGCGTACGTTAAAAGAAACATTCCCTTTTTCCGTTTAGTAAAACTCTTGGTAGAAAAAGATTACTTTTGTATAAAAGTAAAATTTAAAGGGGTTTATACACCATATAATAGAAACTTGTGTATAAAATCAAATATGCCTCAATGAAAGGAGATTGAGACGAAGTCCCTTACCTCGTGTCTGATGTGACTCGATTTCTCTTTCATCTCCTGAATAATAAACTGAAGTTAATTTCTACTTGATTAAGAAACTTTTTCAAGCTTATTATTCCTTTTATATCATTTATTTCCATGTGATAAGCATTATGTAATCATTTAAGTTAATAATTGTTTTGTCGATATTTGGTTCTTAAGTCGAAAGTGGACTTCTTACAATTACATGTTGTTTGTGTGGTCAAAGTTTCATTATATATATAATGATATTCATGATTTGGATATCATATATATCATATATATATCCATCATATACATGTATTTATAATAGTATAAAACATTTAGAGGTAAGAAATGAAATGCACCGTTCATGGAGACGGTAAGTCGTACGTACGCATGAACGCTACTTTCATTTCTATTTCAAATTTAATGGAGCGAAATCATAATGATATAAAGGTATATTATAATTTCAGTATAATATAATATATAATATCATTAACTCCATCCTTTATACATCCCACGTATGGAATTAACGAATCAAATCACTTTGAGGGAGCGGTAGTCCGCACTTCCTAAAATGAAATTATCGTGTTTACCCATAATGGAAACCATAAAGGTATACCACAAATGAAAAATACAGAAGAATAAGGAAAACATAAACATAATATATATCATATATAATTATAGTGACATATTAATGGCTACCATTAAAGGTGTTAAAATAAGATTGAACAATCATCGTTTCGTGAGGCAGAAATTCACCAACCACAGAAACAGTATGTTCTTTAACCATTAGACGTAGGTTTGTGTAGGTTTAGCTCTAATCCTTCTCATAATAACATCCTAGTATATTTAAGATACTTTTTTTGTCACAAAATAAAGGAATAAAAAGATTTTAGAGGGTTGGAGAAGCAAAATAAAACAAAAGAACACAAGTGAATACATTACCTTAAAATCGGGTAACTCTTCTTGGTTTGAACCAAAAGGGTTCCTTGAAGAGATTTCTGCCCAAGGTAAGGCTTCTAGGAGTAAGATAGGTATGTTGAGAGACAAAATGGGTAGGGTTTGGCCGAGACAAAGGCTTGAGAGGTGTGGGTAAGGTGGTAGAGGTGGGGGCCTTTTATAAGAGGAGAGAAGGGGCACTCTTGGAAAGTTATAAATGGTTACTTTATTATAAAATGCTTTTCTGATTTTAAAGGACCCAAAATTATATATTTCTAGGATAAGGTGATAAGAGTTCGAAATCCACCCATCCAATAGGTTTTTTGGCATGTGTAGGTCTTATATTTTACATTATATTTTCATTTTATTTAAATCATTAAATAATGAGGTAATCCCTGCATCATCATGATGTCATAAATAATTTAATTTATTTCATGTATAAAAATTATAAAAAAAATACTATGATGTAGGAAATATTTTTATATTTCCTATTAACATTTATAGCAAAAAATATGGCTTTTATTACCTCATTTGAAAATTGTTTTAGTAAAACAACACATGTTTGTGACATTTTTATTTTAACATTAAATAAAAAGATATTAATGTCATTTTCCTACCAAATTGGCTCCATTGGGTCCCCAAGTTGACCCATGAATTTTCTTGGTCGGCCATGACACATCCAATAAGGGTAGGACATGTTTCAAGTTCATTTTATATTATTAAAACATTATTTTTACCTTAAACTACACTAATTACCTCTAATCGCGATTAAAAAGTTAAAAGTTACTATTCACCAAAAAATATTTTAATCCCATTGAACCACATTTTACTTCTTAATGAAAACCATTTATGTCAAATTTTTGAAATTCAAAACATAGAGGTGGTAAATTTTCATTTAAATGGAAAAAATCAGTTTTTTAAGTACCACTTAGTGGTTTCACTATTCATTACAAATTGAAGTTTTTCAGAAAAATACCAAAAATTCACCCTAAGCCATATTTGATATTCGGAATTCAAAAATGATGTCTATTTTACAAAATTCAAAACATATAAGTTGCATTAATTAATTTAATAATTAATTCCCACTATCAGAACAAATAGCATGTTTTTATGAAACAAAATGTATCAAAAGATTGACACTAGATTAAGTCCGATTTCAAAGTGAAATTAATTCCAACGACCACTACTGGATTAAATGGTAAAAAAATATTCTAATTTCACTTTAAAACCAATTAAAAATATAATATAATCATATTAATAAATTATATTAAAAATAGGTTTTGAATTAAAATACAACATTTTTCACTATTCATTAAAAACTGATCTTTATCGGAAAAATACCAAAAATTTACACAAAGTAAATTTTGATGTCCCGATTCTAAAGAAGAGTTTTATTTGGTCCAAAAGAATGTATAAGAGTGACGAAAACTATATTTAAAGAGGGTTCTCCATCAAAAGTTGATAGTTCGACCTTTTAATGAAAATTAGAGTATATATGGATAAAATTGAATTATTTTCTTATTTTAAGCCTTTATCTTTTATTGGATAAATGTAAAACCATTTAAAAAACATGTATAATCATATTTTAGTCATTTCTATTCTTTCCCTTCAATAGAACGACAATTTGTTAACTACCATTTAAAATAATATTATTATATTACTAGTGTGCAACGTACGATTTCAAAGAAACTCATTGTTGCGTATCGGGTACGCTATCGAACATAGCAACCCCTTTAAAGTAAAATTAATATTTAATTCACAAATATTAATAAATATGAAAAGGATTTATTCTTTATTTACCTGGGATGTTATAGAGCCACTTAGTCCCAATGAGATACCCATCCTTGAATAATCACATAGGATCAAGGTCGTTTAGTCTTCAATTCACATAATCTTCAAGTCACATAGTCACTTCATCATAGCCATCCATAGGATTCCACTCTTAATGTGCGTGATTTTAGAGAACCTACTTCTCAAGAAAAAAGTCATAAGCCATTTTTTACAAAAATACAATTAGATTATCTCAAAAGTACCACCTCATTTCGAGGGTCCTAATACAACAAACGAATCATCAAATGGACATGCAGTTTGAAAGTTATGGTATTTTTAGTAAAAATGGGTCAGTTAGGTTTGAATTTGGTCTGACCCGGTCAGAGTGACCCGACCTACCAGGTCCAACCCGCCCTGCATGGGCCTGGACCATTCTTTCAGCCCAACTGGACCTGATATCTCCAGTCTAGCCTACATGATACAGGATAGTTTTGTCCACCTAGACGCAGTGGATGCCACCTCCCGCCTCACAAACATGGGCGGTTGATGAGCCGGTGGCTCCTCCCACACGCGGTACGCGGGACCTCCTTCCAGACAGATGATTTGGTGCCCTACCGCATCACTGGTCTACACCACCACATCCCCCTCTGGTAGCGGGTCCTATTTCCTCCCATGACTATACCACCATGGGCTCCTTCCACCTCCATCTCACAACCATTGTCACCACCACCCGCGGCCCCCTACCATTGGTTGTCCAGCCGCTACGGTCCCATTGGACCGTGGGTTACTGATGGGCCGGTGCTACCTCTACCACTGGTTACTCTACTGTCAGCCTCATCTCATACTGCACCTTCCTCTATGACATCGTTTTAGCATCGAATTCTCAGTTTTGGGTTGTTGCACCATGAATTGATGGTGCAACAACTGCTCACTCTCAAGATCATGAAGAACCTGAAGAACAGGGAAAAACAATAGTACAAGAACTCCTTAATAATGATCTAGGCCTTTGTTTATGTTGGACATAGTTCGTTACTGTTATAATGACCATATAGAATGAACATAATAGTCACAAGAATCTAATTACCCTTTAATCCCAACAATATAACTCCCATCCCGCATGGACGATCAACCCACAGATCAAACTGTTAGTGGGATGGTCTGCATTCATCTTTTAGAAATAAAGAACAGGGAAATTGAAATTACACAGAAATAAAATTCCTACCTTGAGGATGGGATCAATCACTGATGATGTGTGATTCCTACATTCATCTTTATTCAATCCGCCAATGCTTTCTCCGAATTCGATCATCGATTATCCGACGTTCATCATCGCTCTCCAATGAGGGGTTCTTCCAATTAATTCCCTCTTAAATGTCTTCTAGGGAATTTTATCTAGGGTTATGAATCTGACCATATATCCCTGTTAATACATTAAATGGAGAAAATGTGTTTCATCATCGCCATGCTCTTTCATTTATGAAATAAAAAAGGCTGACTCTTTATTGTGTCGCCACGTCGCTGCGAGATGTTCTAAAAGAAATAAAATAAACTTCTTTAAGTTTATTATATTTTTCCTTAAAACATCAAAAAATTAAGTTTTACCCCTTACTTGTTCTTATAGAGATTAGGCCATGTCTAAGATATATTTATTGTTCTGAACGCATTGATGCCCTCATCTTTTCGATCTGGGCACTCGTTTAGAAGTTATCAAAGTTAGAATTTAGCCACCTGAGGGTTTTTAATTAACAAATAGAATTTATTCCAAGATTTATTTTGGGCACACCAAGCTTCTAAATATTGTGTCATCTCAACTCCTGGAATTCAACTTTTATTAATTAATTTATAAATAAAATTAGAGAATAGTCTGAGCCATTGTATTTTGTACCCATGAAACATGTCTCTAACTCATGTCCTATTGGATTTAAGCATTAGGGGTAACTTTCACCTTCAATAGGGGCCTGAAAGGGATTCTCATTATTATTGGATCATGAAAAGGTGGTATTATATCTAGAGATGAGTGTTAAAATGATGTATGGAGTAAGGAAAATGTGAGGATTTTTGGGTTTTGTAGGAAAACAGTGTTAGTCAAACCTATTGCGTGATGTTGAAAGGGAGACCAACTAGGGAAAAATGATTATTCCCCCAGTAATCTAGTGTAATGACCATAATCTCTCTGACCATTTCATAAACCCTCCTCCATTGGCACACCTCCTATGTATATAGTGAAGAAAAATATTACCTCTAAAGACTGTCTCTAATAGGCCACAGGTTGTAAAATAACACTAAGGGTATACAATGTATTCACATGGGATGTATTACCCATAATTTATTTGTTTAAGAAAAAATATAAGATGATATACTCTGATAACCTCTAGATAATAACGAAAGAGATCATCATATTACATGAATAAAATTTCATACAATTAGAATCAACTAGAAAACCCAAAAATATCCTTGGAATCCACCATGAAACTCCAATAGCTTCTAAAAACTCTATAATATAGTAATTCTTATCTCAATTAAAAAACATCTCCTGCATACCTAAAAATAGGTTATATATATGTGGGGACAACATACATGTATACTATGTAAGATCCTACGTGAAGACTCTCATGTAATTAGGAAAGAAAAATACTAAATCTCAATGAATAAAAAATGAAACCAACCCATTTTATAAATAGGTATAACTATATCCCATACTCACCAAGTCTCACTCTCCCTAAAACACATAAAAGTATAGAAGAATATCAAAATCTTGTAATGATGAAAGGTACCTCATATGAAATTCCCCACTTTTTTTCCTTTCTCACACACCAACACCAAATTTCATATTTCATAATCCTTCTCATAATTCATCCCCCCTAAGTAACCAAACCAAAACCATAACACCATCCCATTCTGAACTTTATGCACACATATCTAAACAACATCTCATAACCAAGTAACAAGTCCAAAAGCCATTACAAAACATGTAACCTGCACTATAAATTAAGACACTACAACCCATACATGTACAAAATTTTAAAACCATAGTCACTATATTCAAAATACATGTATTTTCAAAAACCTTAATCTATTATAGATAACACACACTTTTATTGTAAAAGGGAGAGTCATCAAAGATCATGTAAGAACATATCTTATACCTCAATCCATTACATCCTATATAAGACTATACATCATTTTATGTTTTAATGGATAGTGGGGAAGAGGGAGAAATTATTCCTATGTTCTCTTACCAAATGAGATATTGGGGAAACACCTAAACAAAAAAACCTTTGGGATTAAACTATCTTGCAATCTCAGGTTTTGTAGTATATGAAATCAATAAATATAATAAATATATATAACATAACCAAACTAAGGAAAACAATATTTACTTAGAATCACCCACATTTATCAACCCACATGATACCTATTTACCACCACTATGGCCAATGAAACTATATTATATATAATAACACAATCACCAAGATTAAAATTAATGACCCATTTCCATTTTTTCAATTAACAATTACTAATAATTCATAGTCAATCTCATTAAAAGTTCTTTTTAATCAATTAATTTCATTACAAGACACCATGTATTCAATTTCACTTTATAATTCCATGATTTACATCCCAAAATCATAAAGAATTAATACAACTATCTCATATTTATAATTTAATTTCTATTACTTTCATCAATACCACATCCCTTGAGTTGATTTTTAATTCATTTAACATTCCATAATCCAAATAATATAGGACTCAAACTAAAATACCACAAGGATAAATGAACTCATGTTGCATAATCCAACTATAGTAGGTAGTTGGAAATAAAAATAATAATCATCAAGAAAACATTCCAGAAAAATTAAAAAAAAGATGAATTTACCCATCACTCAATCCATACCAGTCAACCAATTAACCATTAAACACAACAAACCAAAAACAAACAAGACCAACTCTCAAAATACATTATTATATTCTATATCGACCTCATCTCAATGAATATGAAACAAGTAGTCCTGACTCTCAAATTATTTCTGCCACCCCTTTTCCATTATAAAAAACCATTCCATGATACACAGAAATTCATATTAAGTGTTATAAAACAAGATAAACCACATTCATAGAAATAATGTATTTTCTTCATACAAAACTCAAGGGGAAACCAAGGCCATAACATTAAGTAATATAAGCCTATTATTGTAATAGTGGGTTCCTTAGACCCAACTGGAATAATAATTTTTATTACCATTCCATGTATACAGAGAGTAATAAATGATATAAACTTACCATTTAGTATTTATATTTTTTAATCCACTATTTAAATGATAATTTCCATAGATTAACTATCATATAAAAAGGTTATAAATGTTCACAATTTATAATGATAACCTTGAGATTCTATGAAATTAATCTTAAATACAAGTCATGTGATCTAGATACATCATACTAATTAGACATAGTTGACGTATGACTATCAAGTAATTGGAATCTAGAATCATTGAGACTTATTCTCATAAAGTTCACACTTAGTCATAAATAGTAGGTAAGATCATGAAAATAGACCTACCAAGAAGAAAAACACATGTTTTAGGTGTCATTAGATTTTTATATCTATGAATATGTGTATTTACCTCCTGAATTGAGATCATTGTCAATGTGCGCCATTTTATCATGTACTTTGATGCAAGGAAAAAACAATAATACAAAATTTGTTGTTAGGTAACTTGCATTTGGTGCATCATTGGTGGTATGTAATTGGTTGAATGATCAATATTGAATTTTCCACTCTAGATTTGAGGAAGTGATACCCCGGGCCTAGTTAATCGGGATGGTGGTAAATTCAGAAATATTTTCCCAAGATAGTTTAGGATACTTCTTTCTAGTTATATCAACAAATAATAAATCAATAATGGATGGTGACACATGTTTTGAATATTTATTTATGATATATCATGATACAAGGAGATTATATTACATAGTTCATGTTTTTAGTAAGGGTTTCCATTTATATGACTTTTCTTATCTCTTCAAGGGACTTGACTAGTTTCTAGAATCCTATCTTGGTATGTGAATAGTATTCACCACTATTCATATAAGGGATTAAAGGGTTACACATAATATCATATTCAAGAGTATATCATATTCTAGTGAAAAGGAATATTGGATATGGTGGCCCCACCATAGGGTCCAAAAGTTTTCCAATTATTAAGGACAACTGATAAATAAATAATGAATTAATTATTAAAGTATAGAATAATTGTATTGAATTTATTTATTGAAATTATTTATAAGTTATTAAGTGAATATGTGGATAATATTATATGAATTAATATTATTTTAATATTAAAAAATTTCTTAATATTGTCTGAATTATGATTCAAGTTAATAACTTGGTTTCACCGCATAATATATTTATTATATATTAAAAGTATGCAATAAAATATAAATAATTTTTATGATGCAGTTAGTTTATTATAACATGTCATTTATTTCTTATTTAGTAGGCGTTGAATATAAAAGGTTCGGGGAACCCTTTTCATGTATTTGAACCTCTAACTATATAAGTAGAATATTGAGACTCAATCCATGACTATTAATTCTAATGGATTGAGTTCTCATATATATTCTTGCATCCTAGAGATAGAAAGGATCTATCTAAGTGATCATCCCAAGAATTTCTTCATATATTGAAGGAATGAGATTTAGGTTGTCATTGTGACACTAAAGGATTCATCAATGCTCCATGATAACACCCATAATTTGAAAAATGATGATCATGTAGATTTTTGAAGTGTGTGTGGATGATCCAAAGGGATTTGAACTCGATTCATTCAAGAAACGATCACAAGTGATAATATACAGTTTATTGAAATAAAATTTAGATGAAGAAAATTTTCAATTATTTTTTATCTTATTAAATTCATGTGATATCCTCGAGGATCTACCAGGGCTCAGATCACCAAAGATGATAATGTTTCATTGCTCCAGTGATGAAGAATTTTAAATCTCCAACCCACCAGCTTCCACTACGTTCCCCATTATAACAAAATTTGTATCAGATCATTAATATCAATTTTTTATGCTAATAAAAAAATCATATAATTTAAATTAATTAAATGGGTTTAATTCGGTCCTAACAGAATAGATTTTGTGATGATATAATTTCAGACAACCATGTTACATCCATTGGAAAGTTTTAATACAAATCTTAAATGTGTTAGTTTCTTATGAAAATTGAAGAACATGTATTATGTATATATCGTTTAAAAAAACACAATGGAGAATCATAAAAAATCAGTGGTTCTTTGTTCTAGCTAAGGTTGGGGTTGGAATATTTACTTCTAGTAAATACAACATCCATGGGTAAATCTATTTTTTCAATCTATTAATCAATAAGAAGTTTTATTTTCTAGTATAATTCCAAATTGAATTTTGTGGGGTAGATTGAAGTTGTTAAAAAATCCAAAAATTTATGTTCAAAATAAAAAAACGCCATTTTAATTTTCAACAAAAGGGGTCATCAATCCAATTATTAAGGTGTTTGGGGAAAAAAAAGGGGACCACCTCTGATGGCTTCTCAAACACACCACTACAGGCCCCCTCCCCCTGGGAATTACCTCTGGAATGAGCACCCCACCCAGACTGCCACCTCCCCACCTATGATCCACCACAACTTAGAACGACAAGGCATCGGCATCGTGACCTCATCGCTCTGGCCGCACTGCATACCGCTCCCCACCTGACCAGACTCCCTCATTGTTCAGGCTCTTTATGCATACCATCAACTAAAGAAACACCACCGCGTAACCCAAAAAACTAATTTCATCTGATTCTGTTTGGAATTGAGTGTACACAAACTCTATATAGACCTGGATCTTTTGGTTATCCTTGTAATCAAAAGGACCCCACACGCCACCATGACTTACCACTGGTCCCCACCACCTATTCTAACCCATGCCTCACTGCCACCTTTGACGTTGCCACCCATGGAAGATGTTGCTTCTGTTAACCCCTGGAGAAAGACACCCACCTCCCTCCAACTATTATAGGTCGATGCTCTCTCTTCATGTTAGTTCCCATGTGGCCCCTACCCGATCAAGCTCCCTTTATGGGTATATTCCGATGTAGATGAAATTACTTGTGATATGAATTAGATTGGACTGACCCAGACTGGGTAAGTTTGTGTCTTCTTGATCATAAATAGGTTAGGGAAGGTCTTTCTAACCCAAAAGTTCTCCACACAAGATCTTCTAAGCCTAGAATGGGCCTACGTGGGGTCACCCCAACCTGCCTTGACCCTATGTGGGTTTTCATGGCCCAAGAAAATTTAATATATCAAAATTATTAATTATTTAAATTGTGTGTTAAAAGAATAATAATATTATTATTCCTAAAAACTAAATTAATTTTCTAATAAAATTAATTTAATTATGGGATCATTAAAAATAAATTATTTTAATTCAGAAAACTCTTTTTATTTTATTAATTTACCCCATACTTAAATTTATTGAATTTTAGTTCTATCTTGGATTTAATTTACCTGTATACCAGTCTTGAGCATTGATCAACTGTGTACTTCTAGTTTTATTTTATTAATTATTTTTAAAAAATGTGCACAATTTTTGTAATATTTAATTAGTTTTTATTGACAGTCTGCACATATTCATTATTTATTCAATATTTATATGGGCATATGTGTTCATCAGTTTATTACTATATTAATTTTTCACTTCCTGAGACCTCTTATCCTACGTTTGAACACTTTTTTACTTTTTATGATGACAATGTAAGGTGTGGATCATGAAAATATGGGGTGGTATACTAGACTATATGTGAAAACACTAGAAAGAATGTGAAATACATCATGATTCAACATCTAACTCTGGTATGCTACCTCCTGGTCCTTGTTGGTCCATTGATTTTAACTAGATCAACCAATATTATATACTCAGGACCAGATGAGTAATTTTATTTCCATTATAAATTGATTATTATTTTATACATTTACATATCCATGGGAAAAATATAAGATAATAGAAATAAAAAATTTCTAAAGATGCGGTAAATGATTTTTTGTTAACACATTTTCAGTTATGAGCATGAAAAATTAGTATGAATGTATTGAATAAAAAGAGACTAGTTTCATTGATAAATATTAAAATACCCAAAGAAATATTTTTTCATGAAGTCATTCTGTTATTCCAATTCTAAAAAAACTAGGTGTACACTGTGCTCATCATCCCTAGCTGAGGGTGCCTCCTACTACTCAGAAGTTCTTATCCGAGCGATGAGTTGAATTAACTAACGATTACAACAAATAAGTATCTATATATAGTTTTCTTCATCTTTAGATGAAAAAATTTATTAAATCAATTTTATGATTTTAGAATCTAAGACATCACTCAACATATTAAGGATCCATGATTTAATGTGGTTGTTCAGTTAGACACCAACTATGAAACACTCCAAGTAGTGGCGTAACCATAGATTGTAGACTATGAAGAGAGGTTTCAAGGATCATTTCCACTAGAATAATCAAGAAGCAACGTATTCTAATTCTAAAATAGATGGTTTCTAGAGTTTGATATAATAATGGGAGTTATTTAATAAATAATTTTATCAGTAATTTCAAAATTAATAATCAAGATAAAAGTACTAATCTTATGATTTTTTTGAAATAAATGAAAATTAATACCATATATACTCTATAATCCATAATATAAAAAGATCATTTCCTCACATGCAGAAATTTCTAAAAGTGGTATAGGCTCTTATACATAGTACTACAGTATGAAAGGAAATTATATTTTCAAGAGTCCCCACAATCTGATCAGCCCTTATAGGGAGCAGTAAGGATGAAAAATATTCTTGCAGGAGACTCATAGATGAAACATTTGATTCCTATATTATAATGTTAACGTCAATTTCAAAATCATTTCAGGTGAAATATAAGGAGATAGATTTATAAAACAAGTTACCACATATCTGAGAAGTTTTAATAGATAAAGTGAAGCAAAAAATCCATGAGATAATAATCAAATAGGTTAAGTATTGATTGATATGTAGAACTCCAGTTGGTCCTCATGTACTAATTATCATAAATTAAACTGATAAGATATAATAATTGAGTTTCAAGTCAAATATATAACTTTAAATTCATCTCATTCTATCATACTTACCACCTAGTTTTTCTAATTTCATTAATAAATATCAAATGAATATTTGGTAAAATTACTTCAATATCTTTTAGGATGTGTTTTCCAAGAATATGAGGATTTAAGGAAAGGTAAATATTTAAATCATAAGGTGTAAAAATTTAAAGAAAATGAAAAAAATCTAACTGTAATTTTATTTACAAAGTAAACTTCATAACAAATTTCTTTGAAACTTAAGATAAAGAGGAATAGAATATAATAGGAGGGTGTTTACTTTTCATGTGGAATTATTGGTCACTAGAAGTGTAACTATGATTAATTGAAGGAGAAGTAAGCATAATATTATACTTTAGGTATATTCATCATCCAATGTAATATTTCATTTCTGCTTCTTGGTTATTTGATACAATATGTCCTTAAATACTTGTTTCTAAATATAGGAACCGAGGAATTCAAGAAACATTAGTATAAGTAAATATGTGTTCTACAAGAAGTCAAGGAAGGGTGATACCTACATCAGTGGTGAGAAGCACATGATTTCATTACCAGGAGAATGGTTCTTATAAAACTATAATTACATGTCAAAATCTAAATGAACATTTTTTATTACTGTTTTTTATGGTATTTTTTACATAACCAATAGTTAAGTAATACATTAATAATTTGAAACATGGGATGAATATAAAATATAAGACTTATATACCCAGTTGTTTAAATATACACTAGTGAAAAAAAAGTATTTAACATTGCTTTTTTATGTCATTTTTAACTGATGTTTATAAAGGCGACATGGAAAGTATCATTTATGGCGTTGATTTTCCAAAAACTGACGCTGAAAATAATCTTGGTTAAGGGTTTTGGTGTAGGTTTTCTAAAAAATGATGACCAAAACCCTCTCTAGGGCTGTTTTGATGTTGGTTTCATTAAAACCCCAACAATGAAAACTGGATTCTTTTAACAAAAATTCGGCGTCGGTTTTTTTTGAAAATCGACGCCAAAGATAAAAAAAATTAAAAAATTTGGAATATTAAACTTCCAAATTAATCAAAACCCCTATAATAAAAACACAGTATACACAAATCAAATATTATCTATCATAAATTAAAAATTTATAACTTACATTCTTTTATCTAGTTAATCAAAAAATTATCTATGCATTTTTATTATAAAGTCGAATTAAAATACATGTACCTAAAATTTTCAACATGATCATTGTTGGTTATTGTTGAATCATTAATTTTATTATCAGTATATTCAAACACCTATTATATCAAAAGAGTTTTTTTTGAACCCATATCTAATACTAATCATAAACATTAGAATATGCATACCTCAAATCCTAATCAGACTTAACAAATTGTTCGCAAAAATATATTGAATATGGGTAAGTTTGGTTTGGGAATATGGATAATAATAATTGATTAAATATAATAACATTTAATGATATGAGATTAAAAAATATAATAATATGGAAGAAAATATAAAAATAATTAATATAACTAACATTATCAAATTCAGTAGTTTTCCTAATTGTGATTATCTCATACGTGAATCGTATAATCTAATAACCAAATTCAAAATTTCTTTTTTGATGATGAAACAATATTTATAAAACATTAAATTGATAATAAAACACAATATATATAAAAATTAAGAACAAAATATAATATAAAAACGTATTACCTTTACTTCCACATATTGGATTGCATTTGGTTTCATTATCAACATGTGTTATTTGTTAATTTTTTTCATGAACTACATTTTCATATATATAAACTAATAATACAAGTCTAAACAATGATAATTAAGAATAATGAGCTTATAAAAAACTTACCTATCTTAAGGTAGAAAATATTTTATGAACATTCCCTTATAAAGAGAAAACCCAATTTAAGGTGCATTCACTTTTCTGAAATATGCCTAACATCCAATTACCCTTACAATATAGAAAGTTCACAATTAATGACATTATAATAATCATTAGTTCAAAATTATGTTTCTATTCATACTTATCAAGAAATGGAAAAAACAACATTTAATATCCATATGTGATAATCTCTCATATAAATATGCAATTATATCAGGATTCCTCACATGTTGCACTTCCATGGAAATGAATTCTAGATCTATAAAACTGTAAATGTATGTTCTTTCATTTTGTAGAAAAATAATGTGTAGATACCTAATTTAAAAATAAAATATATTTATTCGATTTAAAATCATATTTTATTAAAGAAATACAAATTCAAATGTAAATTTTCTTACATAGAAAAAAATTTCACCACATTCAGGCCAAGATCTTCAAAATAAACTAGATGAATAATATCTTCTTTGAGTAATCTCAATGGATATTATCTTCCACATATATTGGTCATAATCCAAAATTCATATATATGATTCAATTAAGAAGAAGCCTTAGATAATTTTTCTATCCCATAAGAAATATTAGAAATATCCATAGCTGAATGTTCCTAAACATTTTATTTCATTTGTGCAATTTATTTTTATTTCAGATAATCCTATATAGGTTAAATGACAAAAAAAATTATAATTAATTTTGAATCAATTGTAATTAATATTTAAAAAAACTCATACTTCATATGAAATATAATGAAGAAGACCAATAGGTCAAAGTAAAAAATGACCCAGACAATCCCCAACTCTGGTGATCTTCTTAGTAGGAAATGGTAGTAGAGCATTAGGATCTATAATATCATGTACTGACACTCTAACCTGACTCATCTTCATAGGCTGGGGATGTACAAAATTCCCAGGAAAATTCTTGAGTACTAATGAAATAATATGTATATGAGTATCTCCAGCAAACAACTCACAGTATATAGTTTGGTCTGAGTGAGGAGGTGGATGATCAAAGTAGACAGATGGGGTAGGGTAGCCTGGGGGAGTAGGATGGGAATACTGAAAAATGAAAAAAAATCCTTTTTATAAATTATAAAATAGAAAAATCGATAACAAATAAATAATATATGGTTTGCTCCAAGTGTAGATGATCAAAATAGGTAGATGAGGTAGGGTAGTCCGGCTGAGCAGGCTGGGAAGGCTGAAAATGAAAAAGTTATATTTGTGTTTATAAATTATAAAATAGGAAAATTGATGAAAAATAAATAATGTATAATTTGGTCTGATCTAGTAGGTGTAGGATCAAAGTAATCAGATGGGGTAGGGTAGACTGGATTTGTAGGCTGGGAAGGGAGAAAAATAAAAAAGTTATATTAGTGTTTATAATTTATGAAATAGAAAAATTAATTAAAAATAAATAATATAACTAGGAAGGCTGTATAGATTGTGACTATCTTTACAAGTTTTCTAACAAAGACTTCTACATTGTTGCATTAATTTGATCACCCATAGACCGTTTCATATCTTTCAACTTGGCTTTTAATAATTCTATTTATGGGTCTATAGATTGATTACTCTGAAAAAAAAACATTATGAATACTAACACCTGCCTAATATCCTCTAACATGGTCGAGGTGTTCTTACTTTCCCAAAGAAGTAGCTTTGATTTCTATCCTACCATCGAGGATAAAAGGGCCTTGTGTCTCTTTCTCCTGAAGTTCATCTTGAAATGAAAAATGAAAAGGTTATATTGGTATTTATAATTAAAAGAATAGAAAAACTGTTGAAAAATAAATAATATTTACTTAAACTTTTATCATCTACTTGCTTAGTTTCCTCTGTAAGATACTTTTCATTTTTCATTCATCATGCTCATTTCCATTTTTCATAGTGAGTGGGAGGAGAGGGAGGACCAAACTGGACCTCTTCTGAACCACTACTAAATTAAGTTCTTAATGCTTCAAATTCGTATTCGATCATTTTTTGCCCCATATATGGATGCCCTCCACGTGATAAAGTATGAGAGTATTCATTTCTCTACTAGATCTCTAGATGTGATACACTGGAGGCCTATTATATAAAATTAAACTACTAAGTAATTGGATAAATATTTAATAAATTTTACAATATAAAATAATAATCATACCTATAATTTTTCTTCATTATGACTATCAATAAATCGCATCCATATATCTTCATCTATAAAATGATACTTAAGGAATGGGTTTTCAAACCCTCTTTTCTAAAAAAAATAATTTTTTGTTAGTTTTGTTTTAAAATATCTCTATACAACTGCAGCTAAGGAGAGATGTCTTTTCTTAATTACTTTTATTTCCACAAAATTGAATGTCATCTATAATTGAATAAATTAAATATGTTATTTAAAATATTTAATATTAAAAAAATGAGATAAAGGAAATCAATTAAGATATTTTTCCACCACATCCTACCAAAGATGGCCTTTCTATATCCTATCCATGAACTTCCAATCAAGATATAAAATACTAATCTTACAATGGTGCTACATTGATTTATAACGGATAAACCGAACTATATTTGGGCCAATTGCATTATTATTATCATCAAAATGGATATGTAATCTCTCATCATCAAGAGAAAGTGAGAGTTTTGGTAAATGTGTAATACCACATTTACCAACCTTATAATATGATGTCTCTATAGTATTAGGATAAGTCTCCTCCACTGAGGATGGATCCGTATTCTTTCAAACAAAATTTGTAAATTAACAGTTTTCTTTCATTAAATAAGTATATTAATAAATATTTAATAATGTCAAAATATTTATATATCACATTAACTACTCCTCTCTACCTTTATCAAAAATTTATATGAGAAAGTATAATGAAATTTTATGTACCTACATATCATTACAAAACAGAATATTTAGAAACAAGGAAGAAAAAAATAAGTAAAAAAAGAGGCATGAATTTGTAACTTTCAAAAAAAAAGCAAAATATAAATTTTTACCAGAAAAATTAGGAGACTAATTTAGTGTTTTCCCACATTCCTTCATTATGATATTTATATACTACATGCACTATGTCTATATTATACTCATTGTAATCATCTATAAATTGCGTAATAGATGAATACAGCTCATGTAAATCAATAACATCATCAAAATCATCATCATCACCCAAATGGTATATTTTTTCTTATAAAAGACAAAACAATGATCATTCGATGGATCAATTACATACAGGATTTGATTTTCATGTTTTACCCTAATAAATGGTTCCTTGTTGTAATTAAATCTTTTCAAATCAACCAGTTTAAACTCATGTTCATCTTGTTTCACATCACTATTTCTATCAATACAATTACACTTAAACACGGTGACTTGAAATTTAATATACTCAATTTTCCATATATCTTCAATAACTCCATAATATGGCGTTGATATATAAATTCGGTTTTTATCTTTAGCACTAAAAAAATGCATTGCTTCAGCGAAGAACAACACACCACTATTCTGAACGGTACTCTTTTCATCCATATTATTTTTGTAAAATGTGTATCCATTAATATCAAAACTAGACCATGTGATCATATTAAGAGATGTTCCCCCTGCTAACCACTTCAATTTTTCTAATGTAGATATATCTGTAGCGACTTTCCCTTTAAACCATGAAACAAATGACTTCTTTTGAAAAATTATCAACCAATTTTCGTTTCTTTTCTGATATCATAACTTTAATTCAGTAGTATGTGATGATATATATCATAGAACCTCATCTTTGTTATTCAAAATTTATAAATTTTCTTACATCACTTCATCACGTGGAATGAACTGTACTTTTAAGGCCTGAATCCCTATACCTTCACTATAAACTGTCATATGTCAAGATATAGGGAGACCAATATTCTCCACTACATACAAATAATTCATACCTAACTCAATCACCTCTACCAATATATATTCTTGAAAAATAGATGACTATGGTTGATAAATATTTTCAACATATCCCTTAAAAATTTTCATATATCTTTCAAAAGGATACATCCATCATAAATAAACAGGCACACATATTCTTATCTCACTCGAAAAATGAATCAGTAGATGAACCATTATATAAAAAAACATATGTGGGAAACACATTTCTAGTTGAAAAAGAAAAAGATCTGCTTAATTCTCTAACACATATAACAAATTTGGATCAACAACTTTTCTACAAATGGATTTGAAACAATTACATAACCTGGTGATAGTCTTTTTGACAGCTATCAGCAATATACCACACACTACTACTGGTAGAAGTTATTTCATCAATAAATGTAAATAATGATATTTCATACCTATTAATTTAAAATCCTTCAATGATACCAAATTATTCACATTTGAAGAAAAAACACTGGGTAATTTAATAAAATAAATACACTGACAAAAATTCATCTTTTTAATGTTACATAATGTGTGACAAGTCGGAGGTAAATTTGTTATGTTTACTTTCATAGTGGGAGCTAACTGAAAATGTAATCTCATTAAAATCAAGTCCAATCTAGCTTTAAATTCATTTTTTTATTTATTTTTATGTCTAAAAAAGTTCTAATCAAACTGTCACATATGTTTTTCTCAACATGCATAACATTGATGTAATTTTTTGTCTCTAAAAACTCCAATAATGTTGTCAGAAGGAAAATAGACTATTTATTCCAGATATTTAATTTAATACCAGAACTTCTATTCTTCTCAAATGTCAAATTAATATTTTTTACACTATCATAATATTCTTTAGCTGACAATGGTTGAGGGGGAAGGTTGTATTCTTGTAAAATGTTAAATTCTTTTTTCAATCTATGATAAGGATGATCAATTCACAAAAATATTTGATATCCCATGTACATTATCTTTCTTCCATTCTGCAATTAATAATATGAAGTTTGTTCTTCAAAAATTGAGCATGTTTTATATCCCTTAACACTATATCTAGATATTTTTCTATATGAAATAAATTTGTTTATAGGGAAAATTATCATAGCTCGCAAAATAAAGTACTCTTTATTGTATGCATAAAAAACATGAACACCTTCCTCCCATGGCAGTTTCAAATCATCAATCAATGGTGAAATATATACATCAATACCATTTCCCATTTTTTTGGTCTATAAATAATCATGCTCATCATAACATATTTTTTCTTCATACATAGATGTGGGGAAAAGTTGTAAACTACCAGCAAAATAGGTCATGAACTATGTTGGCTACTAAGGCTCTAATATGGATTAATTCCATTAATACAAAATCCCATTCTGATATTTCTAACTTCACTTCCAAAATCATGAAATTTTTATCAAAACTCTTCCAATGTGGTGAATCGATAGGGTGACATAAGTTACCATCAGAGATGCGCTCGTCTGAATGTTATCTTAACCTTTTTTTGTCAATTGAATTTTCAAATAGATTCATAAAATGAGGAATTATTGGAAGGTACCAAATTTATTTAGTATAAGTAATGATTCTGGTAACTAAGAATGAATCATAGTTGAATTATCATAATTGTATGAAAAAAATATTGTATGATATCATTAGAAAGTAGAAAATTGATTTTTCATGACGTTAGAAGATAGTACTTGAGAAAGAATCTAAGTTGACCTTCCCATATATATTATATCATGATGTCCCACATATAGGAAAACTTGATAAATATTCATATTATTTCATATGTAATACATAATCATTGGGTAAATCATGTATCTTTTTATACCTCAATCCCATAGGGAATAATATTTTCTTAGCCTCATAATTTGAATCTGGAAGCCCGTTACGATTTGGAAGTAGCTCTTTTAAAATCTCAAGTAAGCTAGAGAAACTTTTATCACTCCACCCATTTTTTCTTTTAAGTTAACTAATCTCAAAACTAATTATAACACTATATATTTATTGCAACCTATAAATAATGGTTTCTCATAATCTCTATAAAATCATTCAATAGTTGCTATTTTATCAATGGTTTCAACACCTAAATCATGAATTAATTCCTTGCTATGATCCACTACCACATTATAAATATTTTCATCAACATTGGATGTTGAATTTTCAGTTCTTTCACTATACCAGATTCAATGTGTATAATTAAGGCTAAAACCATAACAAATGATGTGATCCTTGATTTATCTAGAGTTTAAATTTCTCATATTCAAACACTTCACACATGTACATAAAATCAAAAAAAATGTTTTGAAGATGCAATTTATAAAATTCCAGGAATTCATCAACTCCTTTTTCATATTCACTAGTGATTCTTCGTAAATTTATCCAATTATGATCCATTAAATACCTGATATCACAATATAATTAGTGAATATATTAAAACGTGTATACATTTAAATATATTAAAACATATTATTGTGTTATCTTTCCAAAGATCAAGGAAAAATACATTCAAAAAATTTCATACTTTTGTTTTGATAATCACAATATTCCATAGGAATCAAAACTCATTTTCTAAAAATGAATTTTCCTTTGAAAACACCAATCCATTTTAAATAATTTCACATTATTTTAAATTATAATCTTCACAAGGGAATTTTAAAACATTCCAATTGGTTTTAAAAACAATTAACATCATTTTTTAAAAATGAAACTGAATCAAGATTCGAAAAGATCGTCTTTAATCAAAACACTCATAATAAAGAACACTTTCTATTTCAAAACACACCCCCATGAAAAACCATCATGTGCTCCATGATCCCATCCAAATCCAATAAGCATACACTCTCATAACACCTGATTCCACAACCTCACTCACAGTCCCATGAGTAACATTTCATCAAATCATAGCTCATATATAGAATGGCCCTCAAGAATCATCTTGAGTGGAGAGGAAGAAGTAGCGAGTTACATATCTTAGATCCAAAAAAATGAGGGTTTCTTGATCCCAATTTTATTAAAATATTTTCTGCATCGGTTTAAAAAAACCCCTAAGAGGTCGTATATTATTTTCATAATTGATTTTTATGAAAATAAATGTCATTTTTTTAATATATGGTGTCATTTTTTTACAAAAAAATTGAACCCGAATGTTCCGTAAGAACCATTTTTGACGTTGATTTTTAAAAAAACCAATGACATTTTTTTTATTTATGGCATCTATTTTCATAAAAAACAATGCCATAAATCATTCACAAAAAGTTTTTTGGTGTCGGTTTTATTAAAAACAGACACCAAAGACTTCTCGCATATACTATTTGTGTCAGTTTTAAGAAAAACTGATGTCATTACTTCAACATTAAAGCAGCTATATCTACTTGCGATACTAATTTTTCAAGAAAAATTAAATATTTATTATGGATATACCCAAAATTGTTTTAGACTCTCTGGTGTTAACGACCTTAGGTATTATTGACACACTTATGTAATTATTTTTGGATAAATAAATCTTCAGAAATAATGGTAAGTGAAAATACTTTCCAAATTAGTTCAACAAGAGAGCATGAACTATTCTAATGGAAAGCTAGAGTTAACTATAATTTTTCATATACCTTTAAGTATTTTAAGGACTATAAAATTGATGTTTATAATATGCATGGTTGGAAAATATATGAGTTTCTTCAAGCCCTTGTGACAAATAATATCTTGACCAAGCATTCATAGATCACAATAATGTATCATAGAGTAATTCCTAAATGTACATTACCTTTTATACATCAAATCGATGATGTTATTAAGGAATATCGATGATGATTATTACATACAAAAACTTATCAATAAAATATAGCATGGATTAATTCCAAAATGCACATTTCTTTATACACATCATATTTATGATGTAAGTGAAAAAGAGAATCAATTTTAAAACTCATGCATTGTAGATACTTCCATTTTTTAGACATTATTTGAAAATAGAGAATTTATCCCATCATAATATGCCAAATATAATGAAAAATGAACATAATATGAGTTATCATATGATATAATTCCATTATTTCATAAGAATGTGTGGTTAGATTCAAAGAGCTTATTAGGATATAAACCAACTTGCATTAAGAGAATCATAATGTGCATCTAGAGTAATTATCCTAATGTTTTATAAAGATATTACTTAAATCCATAAGATAGAAAATGGATGGTCAAGTTATGGATTGAATTTCTATAAAATGTTTCATATATCTCTTTGATATAGTGGGATCAATATTGACTTGGGTTTATTCATTGTTAGATATTCACAAATAGATGAAATAGGAATAAGTTCTAGAAGAGGTGTGGAAAGAAATGTTCTAGAGAAACATATTGTGTAGGATGGATAAAACCATGGTAATGTTTTTTCATTCACCAAGGTCTTTAATACATTATTCATTGAGAAAAATTGATACTAAAAGTAAGAAAAAAACAGAAATAAGCTTAAATTGATAGGATCATTTAAAATTTAATAATGGATTCCATGTATCAAAGTGTAAGGGATTATTATTTTGAATACTATGGTGGATATTCAAGTGAGAATATACATGCGTGGTACAATCATAGCACCAATAAGGACTGATCAGTAATATCAATCCATAAATCATAAATACATAAGAAATTTACTTTTCATAGAAATTTTCTATTGTGATTTTATTGAGCATTAGATTTCAAGACCACCAATCATAGAAAGTGTTTATGTGATACAACCAGAAAGGGATGCTGACACCATAAAATACCAATAAGGTATGCATGTTATATAAATACAGTTTTTCTTTAAAGTAAGGAAAATGGTCATTTAATATTAAATTAGAATTAATTTACACAGTATGTATACAACATGTTAATGGGATCCCAAATGTTTCCATGTAAAATATGTTTGATAACATATGGAAAAGAATTATTATTCTTAAAAGTTGGTTAAGACAAGGATTGAAGTAACTCTCAAAAGATTGAATTAAATTAGAAACCTAAGTTATTGGGAATGGTATCTACTGAGGTAGATTTAATGGTAGATTAGACCAAGTAAATAATATATATACTAACAATTTATTGAAATATAAAATTTTGGAAAAAAATAGAGATAATTGTTACCAATGTCACATGTCATAAATCTCTTCATGATGATATGTATGGGACATAAGAAGAGATTTATATATTGATTTTAATTTTATAATATTCAGTGATGGATTAATCACATATTCCATGATATGTATAAGAAATTATATTTCCAGTATATGATTTATATTAAAAACAAATCAATTATATCTAGTAAAACTCCACGACAAGTATTCCAAACTATCCAACAGTACATAAGTACAAAGGATATGTACATTTTACTTGGAGAGGAAAGGATACTAGTTATAAGGGGACACAAACTAGTATTCATTACTTCAATATGATAATATATCACTGATAGGATAAAATAATTAGAAGTAGAAACACATTTAAGATAGTGGTAGACATATCTATAAATACTATGAACGTTTCATCTTATGAGGTAGTTAAAGAAGTAGTGTAAAGTATGTAATCATTTTTCTAGATCTTAGAATCACACCTAATATGTAAAGATTTATCATGATGATAATTATTCTAATAGAACAATCTGAGATGTAATATTTAAATAGTGGATAAAAGGATATATACTCTAGGTTTACATATCTTGAGGAGTCTAACTCAAGAAGGTGAGGTCAATAATAATAGAATATCCATGCATTAAGAGGTGTCATGACCATAACTAAATTTATAACTTAGCAGAAACATAATATTATCATATGAGTTCTAACAATGATGGTTAAAAAGTTGGATCTAGTGCAAGTGGAATTGTTGTAATAGTGTGTGACCAAGAACCAACTCATGTACTACTTTTGATTTCCATACCATGTAATGTCTATAGATTAATGGTAATGTCCGTAGATTTATTATCATATAAAATGGTTATATAAGTTCATATGATATAATGATAACCTTGAGATACTATGGCATTAATCATAAATATATGCCATATGGTATAGATACATCATACGAACTTGACATAGTTGTTTTAAAACTATCAGGTTGTGGGAACTCATAATAATTGAAACATATTTAATGATTTTCACACAAGTTGATTTCTAGTAGGAGAGATCATGAGGACAAACATGCCAATATGAACACCACATGTTTAAGGTTTCATTGGATGTTCTTATGTAAAAGTATGTGTATTAGCCTCCTAACTTGAGATCATTATCAATTTGTACCATTTGATCATGTTATTCGATTCATGGAAAACCCATGATATTGAAGACATAGAAAGGTATATTTTTGGGTGCGTCATTAGTGTTTTGACATTGGTTTGATGATGAATATATAATTTGTCAATTTCAAGTGGAGGGAGTGAAATGTTTGTTTTAGTTGATCAAGATAATAGTACATTCATAAATCCATAGCCATGGTAATCAAAGGTAATTATTTATAGTTTGATAAACAAATAATAAATCTAGAATGGATGATAAAACAAGTTGTGTGTCATGATTTATGAGATATCATCATACAAAGAGATTATACTACACAATGCATGTTCATAGTAAAGTTCATCATTGTTATGACTATTCTTTTTCTCTTCTGGGCCTTGATGGGTTCCTAGACTCCACTCTTGGTATGTGAATAGTATTAACTAATATCAAGATAAATACCCAGAGTTTTACACATAATAGCATATTCAAGAGTCATTCCTATTCTGGTGAATATGAATATTGGACATGGTGGGAACCACCACATGATCCAAGAGTTGTCCAAGTGTTATAAAGATCACTAAAGAGTAAATAAATTTATTATTATTTGAGTATAGAATAATTGGGTTGAATTTATTTATTAAAATTATTCACAAGGTATTAAGTGAATGCGTGTAAAAATATTATACGAATGAATATTATTTTAATATTAAAAGTTCATTTAATATCGTGGAAATTATGATTCAAGTTAGTGACATGTTTTTTATCACGTATTATATTTATTAAATATTATAAGTATGTGACATAATATAAATGATGTTTATGATGGAGTTAGTCCTTTATAACGTGTCATTTATTTCTTATTTAGTGGGAACTAAATATAACAGGGTCAGGGAACCCTTTTTAGGTATTTGAAACTCCATGTATATAAGCAGAAGTGAGGGACCCATTCCATGACTATTCATTTCTATGGATTGAGAGATCCTCTCCCCTACTTCATCCTAGAGATAGAAAGGCTATATCCAAGTGATCAAAGATTGAATACCTTTATAGATCGAAGGAATGGGATCAAGGTGATCGTTGTAATGCCGAAGGATTCATTGGAGAATTGTGCTAGCACCCACAATTTGATAAAAATGATTTTGTGGATTATTTAATCAAGTGTGGATGATCTATAGGGGTTCAAGATCGGACCCGTCAAGAAACGATCATCGATGATGAGATGCAATCGAACAGGCTTCAATTCGAATATTATGAATGTTTTGTTTTGTTTTTGTTATTTTTAAATTCATGTGATATTCTTGAAACTCTATTAGGTCCCAGATAGATGGATATGATAAAGATGAAAAATTTTAATTCCCTGACCCATCGATTTCACTACATGACCTAGTATCAGTACCTATAACAAAAAATAATTGAATCACACAACCCCAAATATTTATCACTAGGAAAAAAACTTTTTATAAGCATATTGAATTAACTAATTCATTGGGTATAGGTTTTATCAACAAGAAACCTATTATCAACAACTAAAAATATCTAAGAATCAACCATAAATATTCTTCAACCAACACTACCACATTCATCAGTTTTAAAGAACAACAGAAATTAAATTCACTTTAATCCTTCATTATTTACATTATCTTTACTGGTTTTAAATTTTTTAACCTGTTTCAAGAATATAAATCATGATAATAAACCATAATAATCATATAAAATATATATATCACCATCTATAAAATATCAAGAGGCATCAAATCAAATCATAAAAAATATGTAGTCAAAGTATTCCATTTATTTTCATTCTTACCTCAAGTTATTATTTTTATTTAGGTCAATATCACCATTACCCAAAGAAGATAAATAATTATAATCCCATAATTTAACATAAAATAAGGATAATTCATGAATCAATTTCCTTAATTCAAATCATTCATTGTTCTCTAAGAAAGAAATTGGAGAAAAATATCAACTACCAAAAAAATCCAAGGAAATCACTCTGAAACCAAACCATAAAATAACCACTATAATTTCATGCTCTTATATCAACCCAAAACTAATGTAATTTCACTTTATAAATCTATGAATTATGAAAATAAGTAATAAGAGGCAAAGAGAGAAATATAGGGTACCGTGATTTAAGATAATTAAATCCCAAAAAACCCCAGAGATTTATACCCTCAAGGGAAGCGGCTGAAGAGTAAGGAGACGAGCATGATACGACTAGGGTTTGAAGGAAAATAATAAAAAAATAAGGAATTTTAACTCCCCATATTATATAGGAAGATCTAATATCCTTCTCTAGAGTGTGGTGACTTTCCACTACATCACCATACCTCTCGATCAAAGGCGATCTAAATTTTTAAAAATATGAAATGGTGACCCCCTAAAACTAGTGAATTTTTATGATCACATAAAACAACATTGATTGGAACAACTCCATTCTCCAGGTGTGGAGGAGGCCACACTATATCTCAAGATGAACACCATGACTACCCTCTATGACGTATAAGATAATCTTCATCTGTCTTATCTCACCATGTCATAGATCATGGCATTGTGACTTCCCACTCATTATTTACCTTCCCCTACACAAAACTCAAGAATGAATCTATCAATAATGACTACACTTTCCAAAATACCATGGTGATCTCCCCATTTCCCATAGGCAGACCCATTGAGCACCAAAACAAGTATATACTTTACTATATTCAATTAGTCCCATCATTATGATGTTTCCATGCACATCATTTCCCATTGGAAAATTTATCATGGAAAACACCCTCTACCATGGGAATTTCATATTTTGTGCTAAACCATGAATCAAAAATAGATAATATTTATTACAAAAATCAAATATGGGCTCACCACTCTTAGAACCATGCCTACCACTATTTAATTGAGTCCCTATAGATAGATAAAAACTCTACTATATCATCTAGAATTTTTTAAATCTCCCTCTTGACACTTCTAATCCATATGAAAATTAAAAGGAAGGTATTTTGGAAAACCAATCCCTTAAATCATATACCTATAAAAAATTATCTTCCTAGAGAATTAAAAAAACCGGTGAAGGAAAGAAAATGTGTTATTGAAACTACTACCCTATGAGAAATCACTTTGGGATCTCGATTGAATAGAACACCACCAACACATCAGGAGTAAATAGTTCATAAACATACAAAATCATTCATTATCACATAAATAAATAAGGGGAATACATATAATCTAAAAAAAAGATAAATAATTAAATACCTTAGGATATTGAGTGTTCATTCATGACTCCCACTCCCATGTACACTATTCTATGCCACTATTTAATCTCCGAATAACAAATGAGGCAATACCATGTCCATGAAACACCTTCTCTTAATTGTTCTAAATCACAAATGATAATTCCTAAAAGGTATCATAATATTTAAATACCAAATAACATTGGTCAATAACATTATAATTTTCATAAAGGTATCAACAAAGATAAAATACTTGAAAGCCATCATGAATCCAGGTCATCTTTAGGAGAAGTTCAAATTGATTCACAACTGCTCCAACACATTCCAACACCTAAAAGGTCCAAAATATCATGGATAAATCTTACTAAAATGACAAAACATTTATTTCCCATTATGATGATTCATATTCAAGAACACATTATCTCAAATTTTATACTCTAGAGGCCTCATCATATGAGAAACAAAGGACTTCTAGTGATCCTATTCTACCTTCATCCAATTGAAAATCATCTATATCTTCTCTGTTGTTCTCTAAACCAAATCCAGTCCATAAATTAATCACTCCACATTCCAAATATAACCCAATAGATATTAGAAAGTTCAGATGTATAAATCTTCTGACAACATCATACCAATTTTAGAGTGATAACTATTATTGTAAGAGAAGTACACCAAGGTTATGTGACTCTCTTATGATCCTCCAAAATATAGAATGCATAAATGATACATATCATCTATAGTCAATATATTTTACTATTTTAGAGCAACCATCTATGAATGAAACATGTTGCTAAGGCATAATTAAGAGACAAAAAAAAGTCAGAGACCTCTCCAGACATTATAGGTGAAAAAGGGATTGTGATCAGAGATGATAGTCCTCATAAACCCATAAGGAATCACCACCTCCTATAAACACTATCTTGAAAGAACTTCCACAAATAAAAACACCTTAATTGATAAAGAGTGAGTTTAATTTTTCAAGTAGCTAATGACCACCCATATCATATCACATTCATCATAATTTTAAGGAAAACCAGTGATGAAGTCCATAGAGATATATGGCCGCTTCCACTGGAGAACATCAAGTTTATTAATCAACCCACCAAAAACAGGTGCTCAATATTTACCCTCGGGAAAACCAATCATTGATAATCAAAACCTAAAATGCATTGCTTTATGTCAGACCACGAAAACTAAACTTGTAGGGAATGAAACATCATATCCCCACTAGGATGTACCACTATGGAAAAACTGTGGAACTAATGAACAACCATATAATAAAACATAAAAGGAACATAGATCCTCCCTAGAAATAACACTCAATGTAGATCATCCTTAGACCATCCCTTAGTTAAATCAATAAAATAACTTGATCTCTCCTAACCTCTACCTTTTAATCCCTGATTTGGGACATATCCACATTCTACACCAATTATTATTGAACTATAATCTGATAAAGATACCCTCTACCATAATCTTTACCCATATAAATGTTCATTGCATATAGATCCTCTGTTACTCTCCATGAATCACCAAACTTACAAACAATATTTTTGTAGGGATTCCTACTCAACGAATAAGCCAAAAATTTTGCTTTACCAACTTTATTTGAATTATTAAATTCATAGTAATTCCCTATTATATCATTTAAAAAAATTAAAATATCACATGAAAAGATATACCTCATAATTGTATGATTTATAAAGATTAAAAACACTCAGTAATGTGGTAATTATACCACAATATCATATACAAGACAACTATAACAAGTTAAACATCATGGGTAGTGTAGTTATGTTTATAAGGTCATAATTACCAAGAAATATAGTAGATAAATACTCTCTGGTGCATTATAATACTACCCAAAAAAATATGTGAAGTATCATAATAAAACTTGAATGAAATGACCCCATATTGCAAATAAATAACCATAGAACCAAAAAAATTCTCCTATAAATTCTTGAAAGTAGTCTGGAACTGGTCATTCTATAAGAAATAATAATGTTTTTGTCAAAATGGCAAGTGGGTTTAGAATATTAGAGAATTCAGGCATGAACCTAATGCAATAACCCACAAGATAAAGGAAACTTCACGTATATACAATTTTCTTAGGGGATAATTAATTAAAAACCTCATCAATGTTTAAAGTATCCAAAGACACTCTAGGATTAGACACAACATTATCTAGTAAATGAACCTCATAGGCCCAGAAAATAAACTTTTATATCTTTCCAAATAGATGATGACCCTAAAAAAATCCTAAAATAGCTCATTAATTCTCTACATACTCCACCTATGATTAAAAAAACATAAGTACAACATCAATAAATTCCACTATGAACTCATCCAAAAACTCATAAAACAATGAATTCATCAGTCTCATTAACCTGAATGGAGTATTTGTAACACCAAATTGAATTATAAATAATTCATAATACCCGTAATAAAATTTAAAAAGGAATTTTCAGAATATCCTCATCCTATACTCGCATATGATGATATCTTGATTAAAAATGATTTTTTAGAACTAACTATCTCCCTTTTTCCAATAGAATAAACTATAAATCCATATAAGAGGATAGTGGTTATTCACTATGAATCGATTCAAGAGATGATAATCAATTCACAAAAATAGATTATCATCTTAAATCATATCAAATGAAATTAAATCACCCTAAATAAACACATTAATATGAATAATAACTCGCTATAAAAATCATCAATCTAGATATATAGCTTCTAAAACTATGAAGGTTCCATCATAAATTGATACATCGATATTTTAGAGAAAACTAGCTACAACTCTATCCCAAACTCAATCTCTCATCTAGGTGGTAGCACAAAAATCTATCCTAAAAGTACTTAAAGTTTGTTCTTATACACCCATTTGAAACACCACTATTTGATCCATTACTAAACTAAATTTTAGGTCATCCACAAAGTAATAAAATTACATGACACACCTCTGACCCATCTAAGGATCTTTCTCACAAAAAAACATAACCAGATCCCCATCAATTCCATAGAATATAATGTGACTCTGGGAGAAATCCAAAATATCTTGTATTGAATATAAAAAAATCCATTTCTAGGATGATATCATATGGTCATATTCGTAAATAGATAAAATAACCCCAAGAGCGATGCAACTCCAACATAAACTCATAACATCTACACATTATAGAAGCTTTCATGGCCTCTAACTATTATATTAAACACAAAGGGTACTAGAATCATTTCCTATCAAGTTCCAAATCATTAACTTTTTCATATGATATAAATTATTACATATCTCATGAGTGAAATAGGTTATAAACACAAGTATAATATATGAATTTAATACCTCACACGATCAATATATCAGTTGGAGCCAAAAACTCTAAATCATACATCTGACCATGATCTTCTCCACATCCCATATGACCATCATAGTGAAAAAATCAATGGTTGGGATCTTCTCACTACCCCTATGGATGAAATGTGTCTTATATCTTTTATATGACCTCCTTGTGAACTCTATATTGATCTAAATTTAGAGCGCCCCACAACTTCTATTGCCTCTTATAATACTACTATAATGGATAATCTTGAAGAGGGTTTCTAGCTCCATGATGAATACCTAGGATGGTTAGAAAATTTATATTTTGATCTCTATGACCACCGCATGAATAAAAACCACACCTGATCCACTGATAATGATATAATAAATTTTATCATAGCTCTATTCTTTATTTCACATTAATACTTGATTTATAGAATAGAACTGCACTTAATTCAAAACAAATATCAATAAGTCTAGAATACTTGGTAATTAGGTATATTAAACAAAAACTTAAAACATTAAATACATCATCTTTATTGAAAAACTTCTTAACTTGTTCATTATATTCCTTTTCACTTAAAACTTCATGGGATAACCTGGGGACAAACATAAAAAGGGGTGAGCTATAATGACTGGTAAGATAATAAGCATGGAATAGCATAGAGAAGATAACACATGTAAAGCTGTAGATATATCAATGAGGCATAAATCGAGTAGGAATCATAAACATGAATAAAAAGGCATGATGTATCATGATAATTATAACATTGGAAATGAGGAAACAACTTAAAAAAATTCATCATAAACATATTCCATAGATAAAACAGACAAGAAATCATCGTGGAAAAAGTCCCATAAAGGAATAAGGTTCACTCATTTTCCTAACATGATGTATCATGATACTAAACATTACCCAATGCATTGGAGCACTATATGGATGGACCTATCCTATTCATTTCATACTCATGATTAACTTTAACACATAGATCATATAACATGGATTTATTCATCACCATCATATATTCCATGATCAAGGAGTGTAGAATAGACATATGTAAGTCCATGATAAAAAAATATATGTGGATAAATGTGAATACCCTTGATAGGAAATGTGTATGTTATTCACTACACAATTTTTTTGGTATGGAAAATTGTGGTGAAATTTTGGTAGCATAACGACGTTATATAAAAATCATAAAATGGGTTGATGAGAGAGAAATGGGTATCTGATCATTTATAAATAAAATTTAATGTAATTGGGACATTAAAATACATTTCCCAATATTAGTAATAGTAAATATAAGGTCTATGGTATTTGAGAAACTTTAATAATTAAGAGAAATAAAGGAACCCTTACAAAATTTCAGCATGATAACGGGTCTAAATAAGGGTTCATATGGGGGAGAAATGAGATTGATAGGGGATATCATAATTTATAAATAAAATTATAAGTAAGGGGATATGGAAGAACATATCTCAACATAATTAAATTTAAATTAAAAGACATAACATAAAAGGAATTCATGATAAAAGAGGAGAGAGGAGGATCCCTTAGATGAGTGTGTGGCTCCAAATGATTGGGAGGGGCTTCTTGAGAGCTTAGGTAGACCTGGAAAGACTATAGGGAGTGGAGGGAAGACTAAGGTCATAATATAAGAAGTTTTAGTGAAGATAAATTGGAGTATGGGTGATTTTATATAGGGAAAGATGGGGTTTTTTTATTATTTAGGTTTTGGACTCAACATAAAAAAATATCCAAAACCACAAACTATACCATGGTTTTTCTGATAGTTTCTACAAAATGGGAGGTATTTTTATTATTTTTAATACCAAGGTAATAAATTATTAAAATAATTCCCTTTCTTATTTATAGGTTAGTTACACTCTTAAATGAATGATTTTAAAATCTTAAAATATTATATAGGTTTTGGAGGATTCATAATGGATTTACAAAATAAATAAAATTAAATTAAAATTAAATTATTTTAAAGGTAAAACATTTCTTTGGTCATGTATTTCATTTATAGTAATTATTACATCACTTTTGTGTCATTATAATGTCATAAAACAAAAAGTATATTTATACCGTATTTACTTTTTACCTGAAAATTTGACTGTCTCAAAAAATTATAAAAAATTAACTATTGGATAATTTTGATGTTATGATTCCTAAAATAATATTTATTTTATCTAGATAGTTTAATAAATATTTTAATTTTCACCTTTGAAATAAAATTTACATTAATTAAAAGCTTCCCAACACTTTAATATTATATTTGATTGTATGATCATTTATATTCAATAAAAACTATTCAATAAAAAAAATTTATTAAAATATTATCAATTTTAAAAATACATTAATTTCATAAATTAATTAAATTAATTTGAATATTAACCAAATATACAATTTTTGCATTATAGTATCAAAATAAAAATCATTTACAAAATAAAACTAATATGATGAAAATATATTATTTATTCTATACAAAATAATGTACATATTACTATTTTTAGGGTCTTGATACATATCTATTTAATACGCCACCATATTCCCTAAGAGTAAGGTTCGCGATGGTGGAATTTCCATGGGGTGGTTCGGAGAACATGGTTTGGGTTGTGATCTCGATGGGCTTGAACTTCTCTCATAAACAGTTTTGATCATGCTTAAGTTGTTAGATATTAGATTGGGATTGGTCAAGAGAAAATCCCAGAGATATTATCTCAATTGGAAGCTCTAATAAATACACTTCATAGGGTATGATCCAACTAGTTAAGGATATCAGTTATTTTTTTATGTTAATTGTATTGTTAAAACCCTATGTTTATACTAACTATGTGATCAATGTTTAATGGAAATTTTATCAACAGAAATGATTCATAATAGTCAATTCAATATTATAATATATAATTAAACCAAATAAGTCTATGTTTTTTCTATAACCAAATTTACTTAATAAAACATTTAATTAAATCAAAATGGGAATTTTATTTATAAGAGTATGGGTCATTAAAACTTTCATCCCTAGTGAAATAAGATGAAGAAGGATGGAACATGCTCCTTATTTTCTAAATCTCTACTAACCAAGAAACTGAGAACCTCTGGCCAGATATATTCTCCAAGGGGAGTCTTTTTGACTCCTCTATTATGATGATATATTCCAATCTAGTACCCTTTAAACTAGATCTACCCTTTACAACATCTTTTTATATATCAGGAATATGAACAGGGTGACCAAGAACTATATTCCAAGATGAAAAACCTACTCATAATGCCTTTACATAGACTTATCATCTAGAAAGAGTTCCATTTTATAATTCAATAACATATTATATCATGTATTGAAACTTTTCACACTACAATTCCCCAAATATAGAGTAAGAATCACTTTTTGATAAGATAATTTTATGGTCATTGAAAGAAACTTAGCCTGAAACTGATCAAAAAAATATCCCATGAAATTTTCAAATCCTTATGATTCCTAAGGAATAAGAAAATACACTAATAATCTACCTCATATAGTATAATTACATCCCATGAAACTTAATTCTCCCTCCAATAATTGATCGAACTAAATTAAATCTCTAAATAGTAAAATCAAGCCTCCGTCTCCATATCTAAAATGGATCCTTATACTTCCAAAAACCCTATTAATAAAATTCCAAAATCATATTCCTATAAGAATAATCACCATATAACTCATATTTATTAAGACCAAGATGATGACGAAGATGATCATTTTTAGGTATTTTATTTTGTTTTTAGTAAATTTTAAAAAAGAAGAAAGAAATTTTGAGAATAAATAAAAATGACCTCCCTTGGAATTTGATTCAAACTTTTTATCAAATTTAAAATAATTAGACTCAAAATGCTGGAAAAGGTCAATTTTATTGAGGAATAATAATTCTATAAGTAAAGATTCATCAGATTCACTCTAGATATATTATGAAATAATTGATCAAAATGGTGCATAATTAGAGTCGACATGACTATGATAAAATAAATGTGATGATTCTTTACTGATCTTTGAGTTCTCATAAATCTAGAGTATTTAGAAAAATTGTAATGCTATCTTAATGAATGAAATGGGGAGTGAAATATAAGCTATCCATCATATTAATATTGATCATATTTGTATGGTAATATAAATTATTATAGATATCATATTCAGACTGATCGAAATTACGACTATCATATTCCGATCAGTGGAATTCTGAACAATCATATACATGATGAGATGGAAAAAATTCAGTTGCTGGAGTTTTGGGAAGTTGCAATAATTTCCATTATAATACTGATGATACTGAATCTATTCTAAAATGTATTCAAATTCATGAAGGAATTCATGATATAAGAACAAGTTTGTGATTGAAGGAAGTTTATGAATTCAAATCTACAGAAACAAGTTCATTTTATTAAAAATTTCATCATATTCACTAGAGGTAGATTTTCATTTAGGAAAAGTATGAGGTATCATATTCAGAAGATAAATATAAACTCTGATCTATTTATAAATTTTTTTCTCTTTGTACAAGATCCTTCATATCAAGATTGATGTTGATTTATTCTTACAAGGAGAAGAATAAGTAAATATGATTGAATAACTTTATTTTATTATGTCAATAGAAGTGTTGAAGGAAATATCTAGATGTTTTTTAGGGGTAGCTTTAATTTTAAATAATATTTTTTTCATTATTTAATTGGTACAGAACATCGTAATGAATAATTAGAATAGAGTTTGAGAAAAATATCAGATTTTTCTACTTATTGATACATTTTTGTTCAACTGGAATGGGAAATAAGAATCATAATGGTGATTGAAAAGAAAGTATGAATGAGAACCGAACCCATGAAGATTATTCGAGAATAATCAAGAAGCATTGACGAAGTGAGAGATTCACTTGAAATTCATGTAATCATTCAAATTCGAGGAATTTTATTTGAGTAGGAAACCATTTATGATTCCTGATAGAACCACTATTGGGTCGCCTATAAAAGGATAATGTATTGTGCCTTTTTTGACTAAATTACTATTCATGAGATTAGAGATAGAATCTTCGATGTTATAGGGAGAGAAAGAAGTTTGTATACAGTGTTGTATTGAAGAATTTTAGATATATTGAAGGGAAAGTATAAGATACAATATCGAAACATTATTCAACTAATCATCATATTTAGTGATCATCGTATTCAGCTCATTGTCACATCCTTCTTGTCATCATATTCATCTTATCATCTTTCAGGCTAGATAATTAGATCGGGGTTTCCTTATTTGGATTTATAGACTGAGGAAGAAATTGTTCTGAATTGTACTGATCGTATTCAGATAGAGTTATATCTATCATATTAGGAAATCATATTTGAAGATCTTATTGGAAGATTGGATTGAGAAATCTAATTTTAATTCTATATCAATATCCTTAATGTTCTTACCATCTTCTGGGTAAGAAATTGAAGAACTTTTTTGGAAAGATTACATTTTTGGATATTTAAAAGTAATCATAAGTAACATATGTTGTTACAAAAACATCGTATTACCCCAATTATGCTAGAGGGTCATAAGATCTATTGGATTGTTTAAATAGTGTTACAAAGGTGTATGGGAATATCATACTCATTGTATTCGACATCAAGGGATTGTTTTCTAATGGATTGTGTGTTTTTTGATCATTTCTAAACCATACCAAGGATGTAGCTATTCTTACTGAATAGTGAACCGTGTATATAATTTTTTCCATATTGATGTGTTTTTGAATTTTTTCCAACCTGGAATAAAATATTTAATAGGGGTGAAGGTTGTTTTATTTGAAAGGAAACATAAAAGAAAAAAGTATCATTGATTCACCCCTCCCCCTCTCAGTGATAAAATTATCCTGACAGTGAACTTTCAACTAGTATCAATGTGTAGGTTCCCTTTTCTTATTCTTTGGTGATGGATAATTTGAATTGTGTGAATAGAAAATGTATTCCAGTTTTCGATGGAAATAATTTTCATATCTTGAAAGATATAATGTTACCTTTTTCATGTCTATTAGATATGATGTTCTTGAAGCTAAAATAGATGGGTTTCCACTTATTTATAATAAATTTTCTCTTACATATTTTGATAAGAAGAATCTTTATAATGATGGAAGATCCAAGAATACTTTATTATCATCACTTTCTAAAAGTGAACTCCTAAGGGTGAAAAATTTTTCCACAACCAAAGGTATATGGGACAAGTTGAAAAAAAATATGATGGCAATACCAAAGTGAAGAAGGAAAAATTATAAATCAGGAGAGTGAAGTGTGAATATTTGAATATGGGTGAATATGAATCTATGGGGAACTTCTTTACTAGGGTAAATGATATTTTCATCACTATTTGTTATCTTGGTGAAATGTTATAAAATTCTACAGTTATTGAAATGATACTGAGAATCATTTAAAACAAGTTTTATGCAAAAGTTTCTTCATTAGAAGATAGAGGTCATGAAACATTATCTCTTGATGATTTGTATATCACTCTCATAACTTATGAAATGATAATGGAGAAAGATCTGAAATGAGAGACAAAAGTTGATAGAGAAATGTTTTTTAAGGATGTAAAGATAGAGAATTTGGAGAAGATTTTGGTTAAATATGAAGCTGGAAATTCTGAATTAAAAAATGAGGTATGATAAAATATTGAATATTTTTTATCTTTTTTATCAAAAAATGTGAAAATATTTATAGGGAAACATCCCTCGAAATGTTTTAAATATGGTTCCATTGGGCACCTTACGGATAATTGTCCTCAAAGAAAGAAAGAATAGAATAGTGATTAAGAAGAAATAAGGACAATTAAGTCATGGAATAAATAGAGAGATAAATTAAAATTTCATTCTATAAGGAAGGAAAGAAAATTCTTCAAATCCTAAAGAATAAATTTCTTCTCTAAAGTTGAAGATGAAGAAGGGAGTGATGCTGAATATAAAAATTCTATAGAATATAGTATTGAAAATACTTTTACTACAACT
This sequence comes from Viscum album, assembly GCA_963277665.1. NCBI lineage: Eukaryota > Viridiplantae > Streptophyta > Magnoliopsida > Santalales > Viscaceae > Viscum > Viscum album. The sequence continues at coordinate 875,929,718 of OY728148.1, read as the reverse complement.
GTTTATAATGAATAATTCAGAAGCAGTAGTTTTGAAAAAGAAGAAACTCAACATGAATTTCATTTGAGATTAGAGTTGAAAGAAATCCCGAGAAAGATTAAAATAATTGAGAAGAAAAACAAGAAGGTAGAAGGTGAATTTTTCCCAATAAATAATCAAGATATTTTTTTTGCTGAGAAGGTAAAGCTGATAAAATAAATTGATGATCTGAAGAAAACTATTGAGGAAAAAAATAATCATAATGGTAATCAAGATGTGATATTGAAAGAAAAAGAAGAATAGTTGTAAATTTTTTAAAAAATATAAAGCTGAAGAGAAAGGTAAAAATTTCAAAAACACCATCTCTAAAGTTGGTGAATTTTCTCATACAGAGAATCCTAAGAAGGATCAACAAAAATTACCTTCAATGATTAATAAAAATAATAGAATTGTTTCTAAAAATAAGAATGTTGGGAAAGTTATGTTTTTCTCCAAGACCAACCAAGTTGGGAACTCATAAGATTCAAAATAAATTAAGTCCAAAAATGTTTTATTTGGATCCATAAATGTTTCAAATACTTTTAATTTTCTTAAGGATAAAAAGGAAAATAATATTCTAATTGATAATAGAAAGGTTGGTGGTTCAAATAAGAAATATAAGAAGGTTGGTAAGAAATATACTTACAATTCCAGTCAGTATGGAAGTTTAAGAGGAAAAAACTATTTTAATGGATACTACTAGTATTGTTGTCAATTTCAACATATGGAAAATATATGTTGGTTCAACCAACAATATTACTATTACTTCATAGTTTATGAAAGTAAAAGTTTGAGAGGAAGTCAATTCCCTCTAAATAAGATGTCAAAAAATGTTGTTTTAAAGAAAACTGAGAAATTTGGTGGTAAAATTTAAAATAGGTTCAAACCTTTGGAAACTATTTACGAAAAATGTGAACAACTTGTACACCTTGAAAAATGTTGTCCTATTTTGTTACTGTAATAACAAAATATTCTTAAAAATTCTCCGAACCTAAATGTGAATAAATAAAATGAAGAACAAGAAGATCTTGTTGTTGAAACCGCTATGAATACTAAAAAAAGAGAATGACATTGGATTATTGATAGTGGTTTTTCTTTTCATATGATTGGAGATCTAAAAAAATTTAAAGGAACTATGAAATTTGACAATGAAGAATCACTAATAATCAATGGTGTTAGATCATCCATCATTGGAAAAAAAATTGAAATACAAGAAATCATTGTATGTTGATGGGATGAAATGAAATTTTCTAAGTGTTTCAAAATTGTGTGATGAGGGTAACATAGTTATCTTCAGAAAATATGGATTTTTTGTGAAAAGTGAAGAAGATGGAAATATAGTTACAGGATTCCAACATACAAAAGGGATTTTGTTTCAAGTTGGTGAAATATAAAACTCATGTTACTTGAGTATGGTGGATGAGAATCAATTATGGTATAGAATGATGGGACACATGTGTAAAATAAACATGATAAAATTGCCAAAGAGAGATAGTTTCTGATACATTAATGATTTTCCAAGAAGAATTGATTGGTTTTTTTCTATTTTTCAGTATAGAAAGATTCAAAATGTTGTGCACAAGAAAGTTGTGATTTTTTCAAACCATACCTTGGATCTTATTCATATGATTTCTTAGGGACAATGAGAAAACAATCAAAAAATTGAGATAAATATTTCATTACATTCATTGATGATTTTTCCTTCATTACATGTGTTTTGTATATGAAACATAAGTAATATGCTTTGAAAACATTTAAAAGTTTCAGAAGGAAAGATGAAAAAGGAATGTAAGTATTTAATAAAGAAGTTGAGAATTACAAATGGTGGTGAATACAAAATTTAGTAACTTGAAAGTTATCTTGAGAAACATGGAATTTCGAATGAGTATTGTTCTCAATATACCCCACAAAAAATGGAGTTTTGGAAAGAAATAATAGAAGTTTGGTGGGAATAGGAAGAAATATGTTACTTGAACATGGTCTTTCACATTACTATTATAAGAAAGGCATGAGTACTCCTATTTATATTCAAAACTGATGTTTCTATAATCCTGGTTTAGATATGACTGTATATGAATTAATTTACTACAAAACACCAAGTTTGTGAGTCTATGTATTATAAATAAGAAAGGTGGAAACTTTTGGAAATTTTAAGCATAAAGGGGAAGATTTAATCATTCCTGTCTATGATCCTGTTGACACTCCTTTCGTCACATAATCTAAAGATCGGAAAAGGGAATATCTCAGCTGAAAGTGAATCATCCTTTGAAGAAAACATCAAAAATCGACAAAGGCATGAACAAAAGATCAAAAGCCAATTCACCGCGCAAGTTTTACCACTGTCGCGCAAGTACACTTGCGCGACTACCTTGGTCGCGCAGGTGACTTGCGCGACCTAATTGGTAACCGCCCGGTAACCGCCCGGGGTCATCTTTTGCCTATAAATAGACCATGTGGGCCCCCCATTCGAGAGGATCTTTTTCCAGAAACTCGGATTGAAGCTCCCGACGCCCAAGTCTCTTCTCAAAGTTTCCGGAACACTTCTAAGGTAATTTCTTACCTAGAACGGAAGATCTAAAGAGAAAAAGGAAGGCCTAAGTGTTGAAACTTATCAAACACTTGCGCGCCTTAATTCCTTCAATATAACTTGCGCGTCCCTCTTCTGGAAGAACCTCAAGAGGATGGTAAAGGGTTTAATAAAGAGTCGCTCAAGCATTTCAATACTGGTTGAAAATCGCGCAAGTACCCCTCATGTCGCGCAAGTATACTTGCGCGACCAATACTTGCGCGCCGCCGCAGGACTTGCGCGCCTTTCAAGACTTGCGCGCCCCTATCTTTTTGGGTGCCCATCTTGCCCATTTTTACCCCTCTTAAGCCATTTCACCCATCCTATTCAAGATTCAGTCTTCAAGATACTCTTCAAAGCCATTTATGGCATGATTTCTTGATTTGACATCCTTATCTGAAAGGAATTCTGTGAAATATCTCTCAAAACCTAGTGATTTAAACATCTTTATGTCACCAAAGATTGAGAGTTCATTCATTCAACCTCATCCTTTAAGATGAGAGAATCTTAACCTGGGTCTCCTTTTCAGGAATAATCCCCAGTTATAAAACCTTTGATCTGGGCATCTTTCTTAAGAATAAGCCCCAATAAAGTCCTTTAATCTTGGGAATCCTCCTCAAGAGTAAGCCTCAAACCTTAATCCCTAACCTGGGTCTCCTTTTCAAGAATAAGACTCAGTCATAACCTTGGGCTTCCTTTTCAGGAATAAGCCCCAAGTCCCCTAAAACTTCTCTTAACCAGTCATAAATTACCTTTGATTTGGGTTCCCTTTTCAGGAATAAAACCCAATCATAAGTCCCCTCCTAACTTGGGCATTCTCCTTAGGAATAAGCCCCAAGATTAGAGTATTCAAATCTCCATAAAGCACATATAACTTTGTGGACCCTGTTCATGGATTTTCTCCCTAAAAGTAAATCCTAAACCTTCATCTGTCTGGGCAGTCATCCATACATAAGCCCCAAACAAATTCTTATGATTGCATATTTCATGGCACAATTGTCTAAATTTTACTAAATACCTCTTGTTTCTCACACCGAGCATGACTCACATGAGCTTAGAGTATAAAAGTAATTATGACATTCATCTTTGAGCCATCAATCATAAAAATCATACTCCATTTCTCGAACTACGTGGGTTCTGATTCCTTTTCCAAAACAAAGGATACGTAGGTAGTCCATTTATGGGTTCGATCCCAACTTTGAAATAATCTATGTCCTTCTGAATGACGATAAACTTCAAGTGCCCCACTGAGTGGCTTTAAAACCAGCCTGGTCATCAAAATGACCAAGAGACTTTTATATAAATGTTTTGAAGGATGCCATTGACCAAGAATCTCTAAACAAATATAGATGATTCTATATTGATGAAGAACCTCAAATACATATAAAAGATTCTCTAAATTTCTTGCATATTTAATCATTGATTGTTAAAACTAAAGGAAAGCTCATTTTATACTTGGTAATGTAATAAGGATTCACGAACATAACTTAAATCTATAAAGAGAGTCCCGGAGTAGGAAATAATTCCCCTCAAAAAGGTGTGATGAGTCCGACCTCCCATCCTCTCGACCAATGCAAATTCCCAAGCCTCATTATCCCACAAGCTAATGAGCGCCTGCCTTTGGAAAGTAGGTCCAAGCGGTTGTGGAATCATTGGATGTTTCTGGTTCTACGAACAAACCCGTTAGAAACCGATCGGAACGTTTGAATCTCCCATCCAGGAGGTCATCCCCGGATTCCGTGCGAAACAAAAATGGTGAACCCGACGTGAATCCTTAACCAAGTGAAAGTGATGTTCTTCTTATTTGTTAGGCCCCTTGTGCCAACAAAGCAATCATTGACATGTGATCATCCAAAAGATGCAGTAGCCGGATTCATCTTGATTATGTCTGTTACATGGAACAGGTACTCTTTTCTCAAGATCTTCTGCAGAAATTGCTTTCCTTAAATTCACCCCTGTGAATACTGCTGCTGTGAACACCTCTACTGTGAGGTCTGCTGCTGTGAAAACCAATGCTGCTACTCCTGCTGGAACGTCATCCGCTCTGAGTATGACATCACCAACTCAGCGTCTTCAACGCTGTGTTTCTAATGCACTGGTTAAGGAGTACCGTCGCAACGGTACTATCCCAACTCTGGAGGCCGCTCGTCAAGCCCTCCAAGTTAACAATTCTACCTGGTCATCCGGACAACGGCGACCAGCAATCAAGAAGCAGGCGGTGCTGACTACCGTCTCTAACCGTTTCGGGTCGTTATCCCCGGAACACAGTTTCCATTCACTCCCTTACTCCGACGAAGTGAATGAGCTGGTCCTGCAGGACCTTAATTCAAAAAGACAGGAGTCCTTCTCAAGGGCTCCCATCAACAATCTCCGCCAGACTCGTGCGGTAGTACGCCCTCAACATGATGAGGGTATAGACTCCAGGCATTCAGCTCAGGTTCCTCGAACCCGAGCAGGCAAGATGAACCGCCAGAGACGGAATCCGGTTAACAATAGGTAGGTTGTCATCCCTGCCATCTCCGGAGAAGTCCACCAACCTAACTTGGTGGCAAATAACGAGCATGCATACACACCTGTTCGTTTTAATCCCGCTGTCCAGCAGACTCGTCTGGCAGCATCAAGCCGATCCCGCCAGGCAATTCTGGCGGAGTACCATAGGCAGGAATATACACCTGCTTATACATCAGCAGTTAGTCAGCAGGCTCGTCTGACTACATATGATGGATCTCGTCAACCGCGTTTGGCGAAGTGTAATCAGCAGGCACATACACCTGCTAATACTAATCAAGCCTACCAACAGTCTCGCTTGGTAGCGCACGGAGAAGTCAGTCGGAAAGCCCCGACGACAAACAGGAGGCAGACTAAACTCTCTGCCTCCACACTTGAGTACTGTCAGGATTCACTGACAGGAAAAGGAGGACATGAGCAGGCACATACACCTACTCCAAGCCCGGAATGGACGTATATCCCTGTTCCGGCGGCTGAAGTCACCAAACATATTTTGTCAATGGTGAAAGAGCAGAAGCAAATTCCTGCTCATATTCTGGATGCTTGCCAGGATATCATAACAGCTTCAGCATCATCTCAGGGACAGACACATAAATCTATCCCTAGCAGTGGAGTGACACATCAACAATTCACTCCGGAACAGACACACACATCTGTTCCAGTCCAAGAGGGTTGTGGGGCCTACTCCCCCATATCATATGGACAACCAAGTCAGGCACATACACCTGATTTGAGCGATGATCGTCAGCCTAACCTGACCATCTTTCCTGATCAGGCACATACACCTGCTCAGAGCAATCACTTTCGTCATCAAGTGGTTTCTAAAGCGAGTAAGAAGGCATCTAAGAAAAAGATCCGCCCAGCACAGTCAGGAGATCAAAGGCCAATCTGCAACCAAGCCTTGCTCGATACTGGAGTTCTTGAAGCCCTCAGACATTTATCTGTCGGAATTCAAGATTCTACTCCCTCAGTTCCCAATAACAGGGACATTAATTTTGAAGGTCTTCAACAGACACTTCCTCATGAAGACTTGCTTCATGGAAATTCGGTCAATCTTGAAGTTTCTTCTTCAGATGAGAGCCACAGGAACCCTCTGTGTGGTCAGAAGGCCAAGGAGCAAGAGATTTCATCTTTTGCTGTAACCCATCATGAAGGTCCTCCTCATGGTGATGAACTTCGCTGCGAAAGTCCTCTCCGCAGTAGTGATTCACATTGTCTTGAAAATTCTTCAGAAGGCAATGTAGTGACGAGAAAGCCCTCCTATCTCGAGGCACTTGCAAACGTAAAACCAGTCATGTCTGATGCTTTATTATCGGCAGGTGAAACTCTTTCTCCATCAGAAGATAGCCTGGGGTTCAGGTTATTCTCCGAACCTTCCCTGGGTCATTCATCTTCTAGCATGAATAGTGATTTCTCTACCAATCTTGTTGAATCCGATGAAGCAACAAGGAAACACCAACTCTGGTCCAAACAGGTAGAAGAATCTTCATTTAATGATAAAGAGGAAATGATGAACATGAGGAAAAAACTGGCAAAAGGTGAAGTACCAGTCATGTTTTGGCCTTTGGCTGATTCCCAGTATGACATTCCAAAGATGTTCACGGATGATGGAATCCATGATATTCGTCTCAACATATGGAAAACTCTTTGTCAATTAAAGAAGAATGTATTATCTTACGATGAATATGAAAATCATCTTAAGATAATAGAAGGGTTACAACGCCAGATTGATTTGGCATCTCTATCAGTCTCTCGGTATCCGAAGGCTGAAAAGCAACAGAGAACCCTTCAACGTTCATGCCTTGGCGCACTAAGAATATTGCGTCAGTTAATTTCCAATGCTCCATCTAATGTTCATATCAGAGGATGGGGTGTTCACGGAGCACTACATTTCACAGTGCTTTCCGGTCAGCAAAGCCCACCGAAAATGGTCTCATGCAATGTTATTGCCCATGGCCGGTCACAGTCAATGGGCTTTGTTCATAATCAAAAGTTTGCTCGAGAGCAAGCTTCAACTAGTTCCTCTCAAAATCAAGTATATAGAGAACAGGTTGTTGAATTGCTCCTACATCAAGCAGGCGAGAATATTGCGCAAGCCTCTCGTCTGGAGCAAACACGTCATCAAATGACAGAAGTTTCGGAAATCATCCAACGGTCTGTTGAACCAGGTGATAAAAGTGGATACAGGTTAATGCATCCAGCTAATTTCAGAACTAAGATTCGCAAGATCAAGAGAGATTTCAAGAAGATCTCAGACATAGTATGTCAAGAGACACCCCAACTTGCTAGACTGGGGACTTCTCTAACCCAACCCTCAGAGTCAACGAATGGGATTCGAGGAGTTGAGCGGAAGCAACAGGAACACCCCCAGTCCACCGGACTGGGGACTTTTTCAAATCTTCAATCCCTCCCTCAGAGAAAGTCAGTATTCTCTCGATTAGGGAATAAGCCTCAAGAGGAACGAAGAGCCAAGATATCCGGAGATTCTCTCCAAGTGACGGTTCTCCAAGAAATTCCTGAGGGATCAAGTCAACGGAATGCTATGTCTCATCATGGACATAGAAGGAGACAATATCACAGAAATGATGATAGAAAGGATTCCATTCAATATGCATCCATTAATGTCATCAATGCCGTTGCTGCTGATTCACCAGATAAGGCTCAATCAGAGGGATCAGACGAAGAGGTTCCTGCTCAAGAAGTCGTGCACACAGACCTAAATGAAGAAGGTGTGCGCACACGTAATCAAAGGCTTACCCAAAATCTGGGTATTCCTTCAAGTAACCCACTTCCCCCTCTCCGAAAAGGATCCAATAAGGGGAAAGGAAAGAATCAGGTTACTTCTCACCCTTCCTCTGAAGGAGGTCAATCGCTCTCATTAGAGCAAAGGTTTGCACAACAGGAGGAAGAAATGAAAGAATTAAGAAGGTTGAATGCAGAACTACTCCAGAATAGTCTTCTTCTTAAGAATGCTGAAGTCCGACAGCCGAAGGAATTTGTTGTAACTACTGAGATGGATCAGGAATATCCTCCTTTATCAGTACACCCACAGAGGTCTAATCCTACGGGTCAAACGCAACAACGGTTGGCAGTACTACCATTAGTTGCAGCACCAACCTCCACGGCTGTCCAAGCTCCATTCATTGCACCTACCCAAAACCAAGTTCAACCTGACGTTTCTCAAAAGTTAATAACTACTATTGAGTCATTAACAGCTCGGTTAGAAACTATGGAAGGGAAACGGGCGCAAGTTCAACCTGAAAAGAAAGTTTACCCTGAATGGGTAGATTCAATTTCTCCTCCATCCAGTTTTGGAAACCCTATTTTCCCTACTTTCAATGGATCAGGCGACCCTGAACAACATTTGACGCATTACGTGTCTTGTTGTGATCCTATGATGGGAACTTCAGAGCAACAAGAAGCAGTGAAACTCAGATGCTTCGTGCGAACCTTGCAAGGACCAGCTTTTGTCTGGTATACAAGCTTGCAATCCCGGTCAGTCATCGGATGGGAGGATCTTCGTCAAAAATTCCTTCTTCAGTTGAGCTCAACTTTGCCAAAAACGACAGTTTTCGATCTTACAAACTGCAAGCAAAGGGAGAATGAAAGAGTCTCTGATTTCATTGCTCGTTGGAAGGGATTTACGTATTCCTTGAGTTTATCACTCCCTCAGGAGGAATTGTTGCCAATCTGTGTGGCAAATTTGCGTGACGAATTACGCACGCCATTGATCCCTGTGAAATACACAGGAGGGTTTCGAGACCTTACTTCAATCACTCAACAGATTGAAGATTCCCTTATACAGGCTAAGGTTAAATCTCGTGTAATTCCATCAGCTCCAGGAAGAAGAATGGGTAAAGCAGAAACTGCTACAGTTATGCTTAAACAGGCACATGTACCTATTTCTACTTCAAAACCTTCATCTTCTCGAAGGGCTCCACCTCCTGAACACCAACAACAAAGGTTGTTTCGTCCAAATGATCAAAAAGATCAACGATGAAAACAATTTGAGGATATGAAGAGTAAAACATACTCTTTCCGAAGTGAGCAAGTTCCTGGTTACTTCATTTCAGCTCTGAAAAATAATTTGGTTCAATTACCAGTGCCGAAGAGACCAAACAAGGAAGGAGATGAAGACCGTCCCAATTATTGTCCCTTTCATCAAATTTTGGGACATCCCATCCAGGAGTGTTTTGTCTTTAAAGACATCCTACAAAAGATGGTCGACTTGGGACAAGTCAAATTGAAAGGTTCTTCAGCTCATGTAGCGTGTATTACCGCTACAGATCCAGAGGAAGGAGGCGATTGGCAGGAAGTCAAAAGCAAAACTGTGAAAAAATATGATGATTGGATGGTCAGAAAGACAATCAATCGGACCCATTCCATTTTGTGAACACAATTGAAGAAGCCAATTGTGTCTCCTACAAAAGCTGCAATAAAGCCTCCATCAAAGGACAAATCCTCAAAAGGGCAGCGCAATTCAAAGAAGAAAGAGGAATCAGGAGAAGATGAGTATGTATCAAAGCCTAAATTGTCTTTGACTCTGGTAGATTTCATGCCATCTACTTCAAAGCCACGGGCACCGTCCCACCAAACGGCACAGCCTAAACAGGCTAACCAGGCAGAGTCTTTATCAGACGAAGAGTTAATCTTTGGTTCTGTTAATATGATTCAATTAACAGATTCATATTCCAGTCTTGATGAGCCTGAATTCCCTGTATCAAATAAAGGAACCCGAGGAAGTTCTAGAGGTTCAGGATATAGGGGAAGACGTGGATCTTTACGAAGCCACTACTCTAATTCTACCCCTGCTAGCACTGTATATGCAGCAGAAACTCGTGGTAGAGCCCTTCAGCGAGCTCAAAATGAACAAGCAAGTTCTTCTGCCAATGGACAACTCAACTTCGGCACAGTTATTTTGGAAGACCGATTAAAGGTTCCATCTTCTTTATCTCAGCAAGTAAATGGATCTAATCAGTCTAATTTTCCAAAACCAAAGATGTTGCCAACTCCAATACAAGATGCATCAGCTTCCAAAGCATCTGCTTCCAAGGTACCTGCTAAACCACATATTCCTATTGGGAAACGCAGGCCTCTAGATCAAAAGTATGATATATTGAAACACTTGGCCCAAGTACCAGCCAAATTATCAATTTTGGATGCTTTGAATCTATCAAGAGATCTTCGGGAAGCACTCATCGAAGCTTTGTCAAGTCCTCAGGAGTTTGAAGCTGAAATTGCTGCAGCTGAAATTTATCACATAGAGAATAATCCTGCAGAATGCCATGCAGTGATATCTTTTACTGATAAAGATGAAGATGATGTTGTGCATGGGCACATAAAACATTTGTACCTATCTGGCAAAGTCAATGGTATAGATGTTCGAAGAGCTTTTATTGACAATGGTTCAGGAGTCAACCTCATGCCCATTCGCACACTTCGTCGATTGGGCCTCATAGAATCTGATTTATCTCCTTCTACCATGATGTTGCAAGGATATGATAAAAATGAACAAGAACCACTGGGAGAAGTTACGCTCAGAACTCAGTTTGGAGATCTTGTTTCCAATTCAGATTTCATGATTGTTGATCAAGACTCAGCTTTCAATCTCTTGCTTGGAAGACCCTGGCTACATCAGCATGCAGCTATTCCGTCATCATACCATCAATGTCTCAAATACTGTTTCGATGGTCAAGTTGGAACATTGTATGGTGATAAGGCCCCTTTCAAGACATGTGAGTCTCAATACATTGAGGCGGAATTTTATCACATGAAGGGAAGAGAAAAATCTACAATGAAGGAAATTACCAAAGTTAATGCTCCATATGGTTTGGAAAAAATTCCAATAAATCCATTTTCACATGTGATTACAGATTATGTGTTACCTATCAGTCGAATTGAAAAAATAGGCCCAAATCAAAATACTCTTATGGAAAGATCCATAATGTCAATTACGGCAATCGAGCCAGACAACATGAGAGAAATTGGTAACTTACCAAGCAGTGATGAAAGCATGAGTGGTGACGTTTTCATTTCATCTGCTGAAATCCAACAAGTCTATACTTCGCTAATCAGGCCAGAAGAAGTTATAGAAACACCAGAGGTGAATATTGATGTCGATTATCAATCCATCACCCCCTCTTTATTTCCCAAAGAAGACCCTTTTTCATCAATAGGGTCGGAAATGGAAGCTTTTTCTTCAAAATGTGAAAATTTCGACATCTGTTATGGTCATGAGAATTTTGTTGTTTCATCTACTTTGCAAGTAGAAGCGGAAGAAATAACACATAATGAATAGGAAGAGGAAGATCTTAGAGATGCTCCTCCAGCATTTGAAGAGGGTATCTCTACCACTGTGGATGAACTCAGAGAAGTAAATCTGGGTACAGAGAAAGATCCACGCCCCACTTTAATTAGTGCGGCCATGACCCTTGAAGAACAAGAGATGTATATTTCTTTTCTAAAGCAAAATAAAGATATTTTTGTTTGGAATTATACAGAGATGCCTGGCCTTGATCCTGATGTTGCCACCCATCATTTGGGTTTGCCAAAAGAACATCGAGGATTCAAGCAAGCCGCGAGAAGAACACACCCAACCTATGCTTCCAAAATCGAGGCTGAAGTGGATAAGCTTATCAAAGCTAACTTTGTCAGAGAAGTTAAATATCCCAAGTGGTTGGCTAATATTATCCCTGTAAAGAAGAAGAACGGACAAATTAGGGTTTGCATCGATTTCAGAGATCTTAATCGGTATTGTCCCAAAGATGATTTTTCAGTTCCGATTACAGAACTCTTAATTGATGCAACGGCTGGCTATGAAGTACTTTCTTTCATGTATTGATATTCTGGATATAATCAGATCCGAATGGCCCCAGAAGATGAGGAATATACAGCCTTCAGAGCTCCTCAAGGTGTGTTTTATTACCGGGTGATGCCCTTTGGTTTAATGAATGCAGGTGCAACATATCAACGCGCCATGCATCGTATCTTCAAACCTTTTCTAGGGAAATTTGTTGAATGCTATGTAGATTATTTGGTGGTTAAATCCAAACAACGTTTTGATCACTTGGCTGATTTGGAAGTCATATTCCACAATCTTCGACAACATAATTTGAAGATGAACCCCTTAAAATGTGCTTTTGGGGTAACCTCAGGAAAATTCCTCGGCTTTGTTGTACACCATCGTGGTATTGAAGTCGATCCTGAGAAGACCAAATCAATCCTTGATATGTCACCTCCTCAGAATTTGAAAGAATTAAGAGGACTTCAAGGACACTTAGCCTATATTCGGCGTTTCATCGCCAATTTGGCAGGCAAAAGTTTACCCTTTTCCAAATTATTGAAGAAAGGAGTCACTTACCAGTGGACTGAAGAATGTCAAGAAGCATTTGATGTTCTCAAGAAATACCTTTTCAGTCCACCAGTACTCATGCCACCTGTTGAGGGTAGGCCTCTTATCCTCTATGTGACAGCTTTAGAGCGATCATTGGGTGCCTTTCTCGCTCAAAAGAATGATGTTGGGAATGAAAATAGTCTCTACTATCTCAGTAGAACTATGCTTGAAGCAGAAACCCGGTATTCGAGTATTGAAAAGTGCTGCCTAGCATTAATCTTTGCAATTCAGAAACTGAGACACTACCTGCAACATCACGAGGTCCAATTGGTATCTCGTAATAATCCACTCAAATTCATCCTTAGTCGTCCAATGCTTACAGGACGTCTGGCAAGGTGGGCGGTTATTCTACAGCAGTTCGACATCCAGTATGTGTCTCAAAAGGCAATTAAGGGCCAAGCTCTGGCTGATTTCCTAGCTGAACACCCTTCAGTGGAAGACACGTATTCATATATCGAACTCCCTGATGAGGAAGTTTTTTCTATTCAAGAGAGTCCTCAAACATGGGAAATGTATTTTGATGGTGCTTCTAGATGTCCAACAGGGAAGAAAATGGAAAATCCTAAATTCAACAAAGTTGGTTTAGGAATTGTGCTCATTTCTCCAGATAAGGCAGTGTTACCTTATTTCTTTTTGTTGTGGGAAGGTGGTACCAATAATGAAGCCGAATACCAAGCTCTCATTGCAGGCTTGGAGTTAGAACTTCAAGCACAAGTGAATCACTTAAAGGTGAAAGGTGATTCAGACCTGGTAATCAAACAAGTCAATGGGTATTATGCCATCAGAAAAGAAGAATTAATCCCTTTGTATGATTACGTCAGAGAGTTAATGTCGGAATTCCCTTCAGAACCGACATTTTCTTATGTCCCAAGATCACAAAATGCTCAAGCTGATGCACTGGCTAATATAGCCACAGCTTTAGCAGATCCAAATCGGGACGAAACAACCATCGGTATTTCCCACCGTCGTGCAATTTCACCTTATGTTCAAGTCAGAACAGAGGAAATTAATGAAATTAGTCCCATTACTGAACCGTATGGTCTTACTACAGGATGGATGTCACCTATCAAGGAATACCTTCAAAATGGAACACTTCCACCTGATAGAGCCGAGAAAGAACAAATTCGGCGACGTGTGGTCAATTTTACTCTTTACGATGGTCCAAACCACCTCGAGAAAATTCTCTACAAACGTGGTTTTGATGGAGTTCTCTTCATATGTATTGATGGTGAAGAGACAATGGATGTCATAAAAGAAGTGTATGCAGGAGTCTGTGGTGCCCACCAGTCTGGACAAAGATTGTCTGATCAAATTCGAAGGCTTGGATACTTCTGGCCTTCAATGATACAAGATTGTGTTAATTTCACAAAGAAGTGTCATTCATGCCAAGTATATGCCAACTTCATTCATCAACCTCCAAAGTTGCTTCATACAGCTAAATACTCATGGCCATTTTCCACATGGGGAATGGATGTGGTGGGACCTTACCCTTCAGCTACGGCCAAGCAGTTTAAGTACATTCTTACTGCTACTGATTTCTTTTCCAAATGGGCAGAGGCAGTACCTCTCAAAGAAGTCAGTTCTAAATGCATTGTTAGCTTCATCAAGTCTAACATCATTACTAGATTTGGTGTCCCTCATACCATATTGAAGGACAACGGCACCAACTTCTGTTCTTCTGAGGTAAAGAGATTTTATCAAGAATACAACATTAAGTCCAACCATTCATCTCGATATCATGCAGCGGCTAATGGCCAGATAGAGGCCTTCAACAAGACTCTTTCAAATATACTGCAAAAGATGGTGGATAAAGATAAGAGGTCATGGCCTGATAAACTCTTTCATGCTTTATGGGCTTATCGGACTACCACTCGAAATGCAACGCGGTCTACTCCATATTCATTGGTATATGGAACAGAAGCAGTCTTGCCAATTGAAGTTCAATTTCCCTCACTCAGAATAGCCATTTGTGATCAGTTATCGACAGATGAGCAATCCCAAAAGCGTTTGAATTAATTAGAATAGTTAGATGAGAAGAGATTGTGCACTTTGCACCACTTGGAAATCTATCAAAATCGGATAGCACGAGCTTTTAACAAAAAAGTTCTTCTTCGTTCATTCATTCAGGGAGAATTGGTATTGGTTCTTAAAACACCAATTATACCAGGAAAGAAACCTCCCAAGCTTGAACCAAAATGGGAAGGACCTTATTCAATACATAAGGTCTACTCCAATGGAGCGTATTCTCTAATCTCAATGGATGGAGAACACATCACGACTCCAACTAATGCCAGATTTCTGAAGAAGTATTTTGTATAAACACAAAATATTGTTCCCAGAACCAAGACTCTTACATTTGGTTCATACAGCAATGGTCCAGTATGACCTTAAACTACAACTTCGTCCAACATGACATTAAACTGTGTCACACTTCTGTCCGAGATGACATTAAACTATAATACGTCCAGCATGACGATAAACTGTAAAAAGTCCCCAGAACTGATATCCTCATATTGGTTCACCTTAGTCCTAGATACATGACTTTAAACTGTACAGCACCAGTTCGTCCTTGCTATATGACGTTAAACTATACAGCAATGGTCCAGTATGACTTTAAACTGCAACTTCGTCCCACACGACATTAAACTGTGAAAAAGTTCCCTAAACCGTCCAGCATGACCTTAAACTGCATCATCCATGGTCCATGTATATGACCATAAACTATTTTCAAATCCCTTATGTCCAGCAAGACGTTAAACTGTGACGTCCTAACTACATGACGCTAAACTGTATAAAAGTCCCTCACGTCCGGAAAGATGTTAAACTATATAATCATCAAAAGTCCAGCATGACATTAAAACTGCACAATCCCCCTTTCGTCCAATATGACGTTAAACTGTATTGTCCCCATCGTCCTAACTACATGACGCTAAACTGTACAGAAAGTCCTTGATATGTCCTACATGACATTAAAACTGTTATTTTGTCCCTACTACATGACACTAAACTGTGCAGCGTTCAGGTTGTTATTACCTCTTGTTTCTCACACCGAGTATGACTCACGTGAGCTTAGAGCAAACATCAACCATAACACTCCCTTTGGGCCACTAACCATGTGTAAGTCCCAACAACATTTTTTTAGATCATTGTCCCCAAGAACAACTTGATCATTAATTCATTCTTTAATCGAACTACACGGACTTTGATCCTTGCCCTCCAGGCTGGGTATGTAGGCAACCTCCCAGGGTTCAAGCCCAAAAAACAATCTCTTCACATCGTTTCACCACCATCTCATATGATGATGATTTGTGAAACCGCCCTTGGAATCAATATCTTTACATTGATTAACTTTCGTCCTTGTTATATGACGTTAAACTATACAACACTTCTGTCCGGTATGACAATAAACTACAATATTCTTTGATTTCCTCATTTGAAAGAGAACTATTATTGACATTGATTTTTCAATCATGGTTTTCATTTTTTACGTGCATACATGGTAATGCCTGAACTTTTTATCTTAGGTTAAACCATCATTACACTAAAGTCCCCTTTCACCCTTCACATGTACGAACCAAATTTGTACAAAGGGTAGTTCTAGAACTACGTGGACTTGATTCCCATCCTTATGGGATACGTAGGAACATTCGAGTGTCCCTCAAATCCAGTCCCAAGTCTTTTGGGCCTAACCCCAAATTTCACTTTCAGTCCCTTGGCTGAAAAGTCCTCATGAAAACACACACTGTGTATTCATTATTATGGTCCGAATTCTATGACCCTAAAATAAGATTACTCATACTTTCGTCCTGCACGACGTTAAACTGCATTTCAAGAACTACGTATGGCTTGATTCTCATTCTTATGAGATACGTAGTGAAGTCCAAGTTTCAATTCAGGACCCAGCCACAACATGATTTTGGTTTTCATTGACCTATGTATCTCTATATACATTGGAAAATACCCATCTTTATGTATATCCTAACCTTAAATATTTTCAGATCTTCATAAACCTTTTCATGACTTCTAGTCACAAAAATGTCAAACTTCTGAGAATTCTTTTGCCTGACTATGCAGCACGTGCCCATAGGTGGCCTTGCATAAACAGTCCACATAAAAGACTTGTCAGCCAAGAGATGCTATTTATTTGACCATGCAGCCAATGCCCATAGGTGGCCCTGCATGTTTTCAACCCCCTAACGGGTTTGTTAAATAATAGTAACTTCATTCTTGGGAAGAATGCCTCTTTTGTCCTTATGTGTCTTAAACGACAGTATGTAGGGATCCGCAAAAATAGCCATCCTTAACGTATTTGTCCCATATCCTTTTTCATGATCTGAAAGTATTCAAGTCTATGGTTTATTCTTCTTCCCTACGTTTGGGTCAGACCTTCGTAGGAGTGATATTCATCCAGTTCTTCGATATTCTTGTTTGGAAATATCTTCTCCATATTCAAGTACCTCTTTCCATACAACAAACTCTATGCTTTAGAAAATTTGAATCTCCATAAACTTTCACTGGCTTTTAGCACTAGGAAAGTAAATTTTTGGGAGTTCTTTTGCCTGACTATGCAGCACGTGCCCATAGGTGGCCTTGCATAAACAGTCCACATAACAGACTTGTCAGCCAAAAGATGCTATTTTATTTGACTATGCAGCCAACGCCCATAGGTGGCCCTGTATATTTCAACCCCCTAACGGGTTTTGTTAAATAACAGTAACTTCATTCCTGAAAACTACTTCTTCTAATGCTATTTAGCTCTTTTTCATATCATTCCTCAGATTCAAATATTCTTAATCCATAGTTTACATTTTTTCCCTCATACTTGAGTATGGTAAATATGTTTTCAGATAAATTTTCAAGGAATTGAATCCATTTTAATCCATTTTCGGTCAAAGCTATTTCGACCTTAAACATTAGCCCCTTTATGTCCGGCGTGCATGACTTTAAACTGCCCACACAAAAGACAAAGGAACTCTGAATAAAATTCAAGTTCCAGCTCACTAAATATACATTTTTTGTATGATTTAGGTAATATTGAGCAGTTAAAAGGTTCAAAGTTTGTAGGGTTATTTGTAATAATCCTAGTAAAAATCAAACTATGCTTACTAAGCCCATTGGCTTAAGTAAATTTGAAGCAGGTAATGGAAGAATGCAAGTACAAATGATTGAAGACAAAAGTGTTTTTCATTGATACACAAGAGTTAGAAGGACATCCACAGACTGGAATCTCTTCTCTTTTTCAAGAATTACAGAAGATTGTCAACATAAGTCTTCATTTGATGTATAGCATCCTGAGCCTTATCAACAGTTACTTGAAGCTCGTGCACTTGACCAGCTTCACTCTTCTCAGCTTGCTGAAGTGCCTTATTAACATCTGCAATGGCTTTCATGCCATTCATATGAGTTTCATCCAATGATTTATTAAGCTGATCAAGTTCCCCAGTAACAGCATCTAATTGTTGCTAGAGCTGCACCTGCTGGACGACCTTTTCTTTGATTTTTTGCTTCAGATCCTTCATCTTGACAGCATAATCAGCTTCAGCCTGGGATATCGCAGCCTCAAATTCGCCTATGTTGACTGACAATTTCACTCTGGTCAAATCTTCGCGACTTGTCTGCATTTTCTCCCTCTTGAAAATAATCTGTTTCACCGCAGCATGGATCATTTCATACCCAAAACCACCAAGTCCCATTATAACAAATTGGGATGACAATCGGGAAATTTTTGATGGTAGCTCTTCTAAAGGCACCCCCGATATGATGTTCCATATGTTGTTCCATGCCTTACGTCGTGAAAAGCTGAACGCTTTGAGCATCTCTGGATCTGATTCAACATCTTCGTCAGAAGGGGGTATGTAATCTGGAATTAACATGCTTAAGGAAGTGCCTCGTCCTGCTCTTTCCCCTCTGACTTGGGCTTCTTCACTTTCAATTCCCGTTGGGGCAGAGGCTGAAGCCTCATCTCCGGATCTAGCCATTACAGTTGATGGCCCTACATGATCAATTGAAATATTTTAGTTGAATCTTAAAGGATAAAAAAAGAATGGATTGTCTTTCAAATAAAGTACAATCACAAATATTGTTATCCCTTACCCAATGGTGGTTCAGCAACATGAGAAGACTTCTCCCCATCTTTCCCGGTTTCAACAGGATTTTCAAGATGGGTCTCAGGAGAGTTTATTGGATTTAGCTCTACTTGAGCTAATGTTTCTGCAATGATAGGGTTGACATCAGTGTCCACACCCTCTTCGGGCATTGGCAGTTCAGTAGATTCTACAGAAGAAACTGCATATTATTTTACATCATGATTAGAAATATGTTTTTTTTTAAGAAAAATTTGGACGAAGGGTAACACTCACGCCCAAGGTCTTCTAAATCACATGACAATCTAGCATGATCATAAAATTCTTCAAAAGTCATTCCTTGATTCATCATTTCATCCAATGATACTTCAGAATCTTGGTTAGTCTCACCAGTGGGAGCATTTGCTACGTCTTCTTGCTGACTTATGTCCTGCAACCCCTGACCCTGGACAGCATCTTCAGTAGTGGGAGGGATACTGGGAATGGATGGTAGCTCTTCTCTAGGAGCAACCAAGTTAGCTTGAGTCTGTGGTTGTTCTACAGCACCCTCCACGACCTTTGAAGAAGGATCAATCCCTTCCCTCAAGGGGGAAATTGAAGAAGCCCCTTCAATCCTCAGAAATATGAGTAACCATATGATTATGGGTATAAACTCATGATTGTTCGAAGGACTTACCACTGCTAATGAAACGTTTAGCTAAGGATTTCCTCCTTCGTTGCCTTGGCTTCTTTTGTTTTTTTGGAGTTTCAGTTGTCTCCCTTATTGGCACTTGGATTGGCGAATGAAAGGCTATGTCCAGTGCCTCATTCATGGCCTGCTGGCCTGGAGATATCTCGCCTGGTTCGCGAGGAGAATCAGCAGTAGCCCCAACAGCGGTACCACCAGGGCTATATTGTGGCGAAGGAACCCCGGTCCCTTTCTTTGCAAGCTGCAAGATGAAGAAAATAACTTCCTTAAGTAACAAATCTTCAACTGAAATCAAATTGCAAAGAAAATAAGGAAAGAAAACTTACATCTTTAGGAGCCACGTACTCTTGCCACTCCTCATCTCCAGAACCACCAGCCCCCTCAGTGGTGCCACGATCAATCATTTCCTTCACCCGCCTGGTGATAGGAACCGAATTATCAGTGGCATATATGACCATTTCCAGCTCTCTGATGTAAGCTCGCACTTCATTGGGGTTATCTCCGTATTGAAGGTCTTTAGAAGCTAGAAGATATCCTATTCCAGGATGTTGTAGGCCCTCACACAAATCCTGCCAGGCGGTCTCAGTATCACAGTATAAGCTCTGCCATAGCTGAACAGCCTCTGGTCTTAGATATAAAGGCTGTGAGGAAGGTCCTACAATTTTTGATTTTAATTTCTTCCCGACTCCTGCAACTACAGATAGAGAATAAGAAAGTAAGACTTATTACTTTATAAAATAAAAGTGATTGAAGTTATTTCAATCAAATAACTCACCAGGAGCTGATGGAGTGGGTCTTTTAACTCTGGCCGGAGGATTATATCGGGCACGAAACCGCTTTGCTGCCTGTTGTGCCTCATCATCCCCATCATGATAATCTGAGGAATCAGTTCTAGAGGAGGAGTCTGTTGAACCTATTTCAGGAGGAGAAGCATCACCTTCATGAGGAAGAGTTTCTTTCTCTACAGTCCTCTTCCTCTTTCCCACTTGATATACAGGGTGATTCAATATCCCTTTAGGGTATGATGCTATCCAGTGTTCGGCATAAAATGTAGTCAGAGAATGTGCCGCTTTTTCAACTGGTAGATCAAATACTGCCCCAGTCTTCTCTCTTGATGTCAGCAACCATAGTTGTCGAGCAACCATCGGATGTTTCTCTAACCTGACATGTACTGGAGGGGATACAACAATCTGTTGTAAACATTTTAATTGGCGTGCAAATCTATATGGAGCATAGGCCTCGCATATGATTTCTCCATCAATCCTGGCTACTAACACGCCATCCCTGCAAGCTAGCATGTATGCCCTCAAATCCAAAGGGGCTTTCCCATCATCAACAAACCGCCCAGATGGCGGACTTCCATAAGGAAAGAAGTTGAATTCCTTATACATGCTTAGTCTTACTTTTATGTCATAACCATTGACATCTAATGGAGCAATTCCAGAGAATGCTTGCACTGACGGTCTGAAAGAACTTCCAGGAATTTGTAATCCATTCTGTACATTGTAGGTCCTGAAGTGAGTGGCGATCCATCCCCACAAAACCTGGAATGGTCCCACTATTCTTAAAGGAGATTTACCCTGGAAGACGTGAAGTAAACTCCTGTGAATCTTTGCTAAAATGGGGGTAGCTAACCCAACCATTTTTCTCTCAGCCAACTTGGCCGCAATGACGAAGGTCCCTGGCCTAACGCCTCCCTTCGAATCCCTGACCGGCAAGAGATAAATACTGAGCCACATTGCCAAGAAACACGCCAGACGAGTTTTCTTTGGAATTCTTTGACTCACTTCATAGCCCCATTTTTCAAACTCTCCTGCTTCTAGAGTTGGCCAGAATGTGCCAGGAGCTCCTCTCTTCTCAGGTTTTGGACAAGTGGTAGGACGTCTGGGCCGGGTATCCTTGGATTTCTTTTTCTTGGATCCTTTTTCCTTTGGCTCCATCCCTTTCTTCTCAGTAAGAAACACATTCATCCATTCTTCCGGAAGGATATCTTTTCTGAAATGAGTTAATGAGGTCTCTGAACTCTTGAGCTTGTGAAAGATTTTGAATAATTCTCGAGCCAAAGCAGGAGTCTTCTCTGGATCATTCCAAGTCACCTTGGGAGGAATGAATTCATCATACATATCGCCCAAGATTGGAGCTCCTGAAATCTTGTGGACATCCCACAAACTTATACCTACTTCTCCATGAGTCAAGTGGAAAGAATTAGTCGCTGGACTCCAGTGGCTGAGTATCTCTGGCACGAAGATATCATGTCTGTAAATATATGTCTGCCCAACCCAAACAGCTTCATATATTGCAGCTCTCTTCAGATCCTCAATAAACTCTGCGCATGTCTGTCGCACCCAGTATGCCCACATCCAAGTTGGTTTCACACCTCCCCCAGGACGGAAATCCCAACTTTTCTTCCAGCCTTTGGATTGATCCATCTGAGCATTTCGGAAGATTGAAGGATGACAATGTGGTTGAAGCTCAGGTGTATGTTTTTTCAGATCTAGTGTGCAAGGTCTATGATGCATCACGTAAGCCTTCTCCACCGTTCCAGCAGTTTGAAATGTTCCTCCACCTGAGATATTTGCTGCAGCAAAATTGGTATAATTCTGAAACCAAGAAAATGGAAGATAATTCTTTACTTCTGGAATAATGACTTCTTGCAGATGACCGTGACCATACAAAGGTAGATAAGTGTAGTGAGGAAAGTTGTAATGATATTTCTTCAGATACATAGCCAAATCTGGAAGAGTACTATTTTTGACAGTATAGTAATCAGGGCCAATGATGTCCATCATATCATCTATCCGCTTGCTAGCTAGTTCATCAATTAATCCAGGTCTAAGAGCCATTGAATCTGCACAGGAGTTGAATAAATTAAACTCTTAAGTGGGTTTATTTTTCATAAAATTTGTGAAAGAATTTGAAAAAAAATGGCCAAGGAATTAAGGCGCGCAAGTATGAAGATGTCGCGCAAGTGATGCATGTGCCGCGCAAGTATTTGTCGTGCAAGTATGTGCCGCGCAAGCCTTATTACCTTGAGAGTAGCGCGGCAGCGAGGAAACAGTGAAAACAGGAGACTTGCGCGACGACGAAGACTTGCGCGGCGAGAGCTCGAGAACTTCGGGGTCAGATGCCATCTACGGCCGGAAGCGGTATATTTATAGGCCAGGAGGCCTATCTGCGCGTCGCACCCAGAGCGCTCAAAACCTGCGCGACGCAGACTTGCGCGCCACCCTCTGACGCTGAAAGACTTGCACGCCCTCCCTTTTCCTTTTGAGGAATTCAATTTCCTCAGAGTCAAATCCTCATTTTCTCTCCGGATCCAACTCTGAGGGGGGACTTTTGTTGACACTCCTTTCGTCACATAATCTAAAGATCGGAAAAGGGAATATCTCAGCTGAAAGTGATTCATCCTTTGAAGAAAACATCAAAAATCGACAAAGGCATGAACAAAAGATCAAAAGCCAATTCACCGCGCAAGTTTTACCACTGTCGCGCAAGTACACTTGCGCGACTACCTTGGTCGCGCAGGTGACTTGCGCGACCTAATTGGTAACCGCCCGGTAACCGCCCGGGGTCTTCTTTTGCCTATAAATAGACCCTGTGGGCCCCCCATTCGGGAGGATCTTTTTCCAGAAACTCGGATTGAAGCTCCCGACGCCCAAGTCTCTTCTCAAAGTTTCCGGAACACTTCTAAGGTAATTTCTTACCTAGAACGGAAGATCTAAAGAGAAAAAGGAAGGCCTAAGTGTTGAAACTTATCAAACACTTGCGCGCCTTAATGCCTTCAATATAACTTGCGCGTCCCTCTTCTGGAAGAACCTCAAGAGGATGGTAAAGGGTTTAATAAAGAGTCGCTCAAGCATTTCAATACTGGTTGAAAATCGCGCAAGTACCCCTCATGTCGCGCAAGTATACTTGCGCGACCAATACTTGCGCGCCGCCGCAGGACTTGCGCGCCTTTCAAGACTTGCGCGCCCCTATCTTTTTGGGTGCCCATCTTGCCCATTTTTACCCCTCTTAAGCCATTTCACCCTTCCTATTCAAGATTCAGTCTTCAAGATACTCTTCAAAGCCATTTATGGCATGATTTCTTGATTTGACATCCTTATCTGAAAGGAATTCTGTGAAATATCTCTCAAAACCTAGTGATTTAAACATCTTTATGTCACCAAAGATTGAGAGTTCATTCATTCAACCTCATCCTTTAAGATGAGAGAATCTTAACCTGGGTCTCCTTTTCAGGAATAATCCCCAGTTATAAAACCTTTGATCTGGGCATCTTTCTTAAGAATAAGCCCCAATCAAGTCCTTTAATCTTGGGCATCCTCCTCAGGAGTAAGCCTCAAACCTTAATCCCTAACCTGGGTCTCCTTTTCAGGAATAAGACTCAGTCATAACCTTGGGCTTCCTTTTCAGGAATAAGCCCCAAGTCCCCTAAAACTTCTCTTAACCAGTCATAAATTACCTTTGATTTGGGTTCCCTTTTCAGGAATAAAACCCAATCATAAGTCCCCTCCTAACTTGGGCATTCTCCTTAGGAATAAGCCCCAAGATTAGAGTATTCAAATCTCCATAAAGCACATATAACTTTGTGGACCCTGTTCATGGATTTTCTCCCTAAAAGTAAATCCTAAACCTTCATCTGTCTGGGCAGTCATCCATACATAAGCCCCAAACAAATTCTTATGATTGCATCTTTCATGGCACAATTGTCTAAATTTTACTAAATACCTCTTGTTTCTCACACCGAGCATGCCTCACGTGAGCTTAGAGTATAAAAGTAATTATGACATTCATCTTTGAGCCATCAATCATAAAAATCATACTCCATTTCTCGAACTACGTGGGTTCTGATTCCTTTTCCAAAACAAAGGATACGTAGGTAGTCCATTTATGGGTTCGATCCCAACTTTGAAATAATCTATGTCCTTCTGAATGACGATAAACTTCAAGTGCCCCACTGAGTGGCTTTAAAACCAGCCTGGTCATCAAAATGACCAAGAGACTTTTATATAAATGTTTTGAAGGATGCCATTGACCAAGAATCTCTAAACAAATATAGATGATTCTATATTGATGAAGAACCTAGAATACATATAAAAGATTCTCTAAATTTCTTTCATATTTAATCATTGATTGTTAAAACTAAAGGAAAGCTCATTTTATACTTGGTAATGTAATAAGGATTCACGAACATAACTTAAATCTATAAAGAGAGTCCCGGAGTAGGAAATAATTCCCCTCAAAAAGGTGTGATGAGTCCGACCTCCCATCCTCTCGACCAATGCAAATTCCAAAGCCTCATTAGCCCACAAGCTAATGAGCGCCTGCCTTTGGAAAGTAGGTCCAAGCGGATGTGGAATCATTGGATGTTTCCGGTTCTACGAACAAACCCGTTAGAAACCGATCGGAACGTTTGAATCTCCCATCCAGGAGGTCATCCCCGGATTCCGTGCGAAACAGATCCAAAAAGGATAATGATATAGATGATTCAATAAATAAATATGAATAATTGTTGATTCAATTGATGTGGAAGTCATTAAAATATTTGAAGAAGATAAACATAATCAAGCAGATAAAAAAATTGAGTAGGAAAAAGAAAATAATTCTGATAAAGATACAAAAAACTATAATCCTAATCAAGAAGAATAATCAGACTAAGATATTTCTATTGATGAGGAAGATACCTAAAAATACCATCCTAGGCTGAGGAAACAAGTGGAATCTTATAATATAATTGGTAACCAACATCAAAAGGTTCAAAAAAGAATAAAAACAAATTCTATTACATATAATTATTTATATTCAAATGTGGATCCGAATGATGTAAAATAATCTTTTGAGTATCCGAAATGGGTTTGGTCCATAAATGAAGAGATGGATCAGATTGAAAAGAATGATACATGGGAACTCGTACCTAATCTAGAAAACAAAAACATTATTGATAAAAAATGGATTTTCCAAAACAAGATGAATGAATAAGGTGAAGTGATAAGAAATAAATCATGATTAGTGTGTGAAGGATATTCAGAAGTTGAATGTATTTATTTCGATAGACCGTTTTCTTTGGTGTCATGATTTGAAATAATTATATTTTTTTTTCAATTTCTGCATAGAGAAGTAAAAAAATCATTCAAATGGATGTTAAATCCACATTCTTGAATTTTTGATCTTAATGAAGTGTTTTACATTGTACAACCATGTGGCTTTTTTTCTAGGAAAGATGAAATCTATCTGTGCAGATTAAAGAAGGCATTGTATGGGCTAAAAAAGCTCCAAGATCAAGGTATTCAAAATTGGATACATTCTTTATGAAGATGAGTTTAAAGAAAGTAATAGTTGAAAGAAATATTTATATCATACAAATTCAAGAGTATTCCCTCATCATAATTATTTATGTTGATGATATTATATTTTTTGGTAATTATGAAAAAATTTATGAAATGTTTTATGAGGAAATGAAAATGTTATTTGAAATCTCCATGCTAGGGGAAATTAAATACGTTCTTGGGTTACAAATTTTAAAAAAGGCTAAACGCGTCTTTCTTTCCCAAGAAAAGTATGATAAGGAACATATGAATAGGTTTGGCATGGAAAACTCAAAACCTATTTACACACTGATTTTAGTGGGAGAAAATTTAAAAAATATGGAGAAGGAAAAAAATATGATCTAAAAGAATTTTAGAAACTGATTGAAAGTTTATTGTATTTGACTGCCTCAATACTAGACATTATTTATGTTGTTACTTTATGTGCCACATTTTAGATTGATCCTAAATAATCACATTTTATTTTTGGAAAAATAATTCTCAAATATATAAAAGGTGCATAAAATTTCAGAATAAGGTTTTAAATCACAAAAAGTATTTATTTTTTTGGGTATTCAGTTGCTAATTGGGAAATAAATGTTCATGATAGAATATCCAAAACTTATGGATTATTATTTCTAGTAAAAAATTATGTTAGTTGGAATACAAAGAAATATATTTCCGTACTCTCAATATGATTTAATCTAATATGTTTCTTCAACTCAAGCCTCTACTAAACTTATGTGGATGAAAAATAAATTACAATATTTTCTTGTTGAAGTAAAGTTACCATTTCTCTTGGGTTGTGATAATCAAAGTACAATTAATCTCACTAAGAATCCAGTTAAACATTATCATTCAAAAGATATTGATATCAAAAATCATTTTATCAAAGAGAATTTGGATAAGAATGAATTATATATTGAGTAAGTTTCTATATAAGAACAAGTTGCTGACATTTTCAAAAAACCATTACCAAAGGAGTCTTTTTCTAAATTGAGGTTTACCATGGGTGTCCAGCCTCTTTATCATCAAAGTTGAGGTATTTGTTTATGTCGCATATCTCATCTTACCTTTGGATAGTGTTTTCAAGAAGGATCTATCAATTTTTTCATAAATCTATCCTTTTGAATGCATGAAAAAATGGGAGTTATGGGTAAGCTGTGAATTCAATATTTTCAGTGTGTGAACTATTCTAACTATTTATTGGAGTGGTTTTTAGAAACACATTTTTATATTCCAAAAAAGGTGAGAAAATGAGTAATCAAGGCTTATGAAAAATAAAAGTATGAGGAATCTTGCATAATCACTTCTTTTGGATAGCAAGGTTTTGTTTTCAATAATTCTAGTTTCCTACAATGAGTTAGCTGACGTAGTCTTAGAATTGTTGGTATGTGATCCATTGCTTGGGGATAAAATATTCACTGATTTATGAAACTTATTTGATAACAAAATCCAAAGAGGTCAATTATTTGGACCAAGCTACTGAGGAAGGTGATGTTTTTCAGTAATTCTCTTTTTTTTAGAAATTTTAAAAAAGAAGAAAGGAAATTTCAGAAGATAGGAAAATCACCACACTTTTAATTTTATTAAGATTTCCCATTGTATTAAAAATATTCAGATTCACAATGCTTGAAAAGGTTGATCATATTGAGGTATAATCTTCCTAGAAGAAAAGAGTCATCATATTATCTTTGGATTCAATATGGAAGAATTGATCATAATGGTGAATAATCAGAGTCTACAAGACTAAGATAAAATAAATGTAAAGATTCTTTGATGATCTTCAATTTATCATAAATCATGATTATTTCGAAAAATTGTAATGTAATATTGATGAAAGTGATGGTAAGTGAAAGAGATGTTATCAATCATATTAATATTGATCGTATCTATATGGAAGAAGGAAAGATGTAGTAGATTGTATTTAGCCTGATCATAATCATGTCTATTATATTTAGGTCAGTTGAATTGTTGACAATAGTATTCAGGATGATATGGAAAGAATTTTGGTTGGTG
Organism: Viscum album; assembly: GCA_963277665.1. NCBI lineage: Eukaryota > Viridiplantae > Streptophyta > Magnoliopsida > Santalales > Viscaceae > Viscum > Viscum album. Next base: position 875,902,138 of record OY728148.1, on the reverse strand, counting down.
GTGTTTTAGAAAGCTTCGATGATTTCCATTTTAAGACTAATGATGTTGAAGTTGTTCTCAAATTTATTCAATGTTATGGAGAAAGTCATGATACAAGCACAAGTTTGTGATTGTAGAATGTTTTTGAAGTTGAATCTTCTGGAACTGATCCATCATATTCATTATTTCATCATATTCACCAAAGGTAGATTTTTTTGTTTGGGATAAGTCTGAGGAATTATATTTAGAAGATAAATACAAACTATAATCTATTTACAAATGTTTTTTTTTTCAATTTGTCTAAGATTCATTGTATCAAGATTAATGTTAATTCATCCTTATGAAGATAAGAAGAAGTGGATATGATTGAATAAATCTATTCAAGTGAGTCAAGATAATATCTGAATGAAATAGATGGATGTGATGCCAGGTGGGAGCTTGAATTTTGAAGAAGATGTTTTTATTCTTAAATTGGTATATAACATTGTAATGAAGTATCATAATGAAATTTGATGAAAAGATAAAATCTATCTGTTTTATCATACATTTACCTTGAACTTGTTTATAGAATCATAATTAAGAAATTTGATTGAGCTAATTATAATTGTATTGGTGATTGAAAAGAAATTATAAAGGAGAAATGAATTCATGAAGATGATTCGAGAAGAACATAGAAGCATTGAAAAAGTCATAGATGCAACTAAAATTTAAGGAATCATGAAATATTTTAGAATTTAGTTGAGCAAGAAACCCTTTTATATTCCCACAAAAACCACTCTCGTATCACCTATAAATGTTGAAAATACTGTGTACTTTTTTGACAGAATTATTATTCACGAAAGTAAAGAGAGAAGCTCTGAAGTTTTGGGGAGAGAAATAATTTTCTATATTATACTATGTTAAAGAATTTTCTATAGATTTAAGTGAATGGGTAAGATGAAATATCACAACATTATTCATATGATCATTATATTATGCTGACTATCATATTTTTCATTTCATCGTATTCATTTGGTCATTGTATCAGGCTAGATAATTGGATCAAGAATTTCATATTTGGATTTCTGAACTAATTAAGAAAATGTTCTAAATTGTCTCAATTATATTCCAAAATAATAATATCTATATTATTGGGAAATAAAATTTTAATATCATTTTAGAAGATTGGATTTTGAAATTGGATAGTAATTCTACATTAATTTCCTTGAAGTTCTTACTATCTTTTAGGTAAGATATTGAATAACTCTTTTGAAAATAATACATTTGTGGACATTGAAAAGGAAGAATGGGTAACATGTGTTGTTACAAAAATATTGTATTTCCCCAATTATGAGAGAGGTTGGAGACACACTATTGGATTTTTTACATAGTGTTACACAAGTGTAAGGGCATATCTTACTCATTGTATTCCTCATCAAAGGATTATTTTCTAGTGGATTGTGTGGTTTTGGAACATTTCTACACTATACGATGGATATATCTATTTTTTTGAATAGTGAACTTTTTAAATACTTGTGTCCCTATGGATGTGTGTTTGAATTGGTTTCAACATGGAATGAAATATTTATTAGGAGGTGAAGTTTGTTTCATTTTCAAAGAAACATTAAAGAAAAGGTATCATTAATTCGCCCCTCCCCCTCTCAGTGATACACTTTTCCCAACTGGACACTTTCAACTGGTATTAGAGGGTATGTTCCCTTCACTTATTCTTTACTAATGGAAAAATTGAATTGTATGAACACTAAAGGTTTTTTGGTTTTTAAGGGAAATTATTTTCATAACGAGAAAGATAAAATGTTGTCTTATCTTATATATATTGGATATGATGTTCTTTAAGCTGCAGCAGATGGGTTTCCTCCTATTGATTATAAATTCCATATTACATATGTTGGAAAGAAGAATCTTGAGAATGATAGAAGGGCCAATTAAACTTTATTTCCATCACTTTATGAAAGTGAATTCCTAAGGGTGAATGATTTTTGTAATACCAAAGGTATATGGGACAAATTGAAAAGCCTATACGAAGGAAATACAAAATGGAATAAGGAAATATTATAAATCCTGATATTGATGTATGAATATTTAAAGATGGGTGAATAAAAATCTGTTGGGGAAATATTTACCATGGTAAATAATATAATCAACACTATTATATCTCATTATGAAAATTTCAAATATTCTACAATTATTGAAAATAAATTGAGAATCCTTCTTAAAAATTTTGATGAAAATTTTTCTTCATTGGAAGATACATATCTTGAAACATTGTATCTTGATGATTTTCATATAACTCTCATAACTTATGAAATGAGAAGGGATAAAGCTATGAAAGGAAAAAAAACAAAAGTTGATAGAGAATTGTCTTTCAATGATATAAAGAAAGAGAAGTCGAAGAAGATTATGGTTGTAGATAATGTTGGGGATTCTGATTCTTAAAATGAGGTATGTAAAAATATTGATGGTATTTTATCCTTGTTTTCTAAAAATGTGAAAAGAGGTATAGGTAAATTCAAATCTAAACTTCTTTTCAAATGTTTTGAATGTGGATTTGTTGGGAACTTTGTGGATAATTTTCCTAAAATAAAATAATAATAGAATACTGATGAAGAAGAAATAATTCCAAGGAGATCGTGGAAGAAATATGAAGATAAATTAAAACCATATTCCATAGGGAAAGAAATACAATTCTTCAAAACCAAAATAAGAAGCTTCTTGTCTAAAGATGAAGAAGAAGAAGGCAGTGATGTTGAATCCAAAAATTCTATTGAATATGGTATTAATAATAATTTTATTTCAATAGTGAATAATATATAATTCATAATTATTAGTTCCTAAGAAGAAGAAACTCAACTTTAATTCCATTTAAATGAAGAGTTAAAATAATGTTTGAGAATGATTAGAAGACTAGAAAAGAAAAACAAGAGGTTGGAAGATGAATGTTCCTCAATAAATAATAAAGAATATTTTTTTGATGAGAAGGTGAAGTTGATAAAATAAATTACTGATATGAATAAATCACTAGAATAAGAAAATAATCGTAATAAGAATCTAGAAGTAAAGCTGAAATCTAAATAAGAAGAGTTAGCACTTGTTCAAAAAAAATTCTAAAGTTTGAGAGAAAAGTACAAACTATAAACACTATTTATATGAATTTGGTAAAATTTATCATATTTTGAAACCTTATAAGGATCAAAAAAATTACATTCAAAGGTTGAGAAGAATAATGGTGTTGTTTCTGATAAGGAGAAAGATGGGAAATTTATTTCTATAGCCAAGACTAACAAAGTTTGGAATTTAGAATTTTTAAAATACCCTGAATTTAAAAATGTTTTATCTGGATCTAGAAATGTTTCAAATAATTATAATTTCATTAAGGATGAAAATAAAAATAATATTTTTATAGGTAATAGAAATGTTGGTTTTTTAGATAATAAATAATAGAAGGTTGCTGAGAAATATATTTACAATTTTGGTTAGTACAAATGTTTCATAAGAAAATACTATTTCTATAGCTACTACTAGTATTGTGGTTGATTTAGAAAAACAAAAAATATGTGCAGGTTCAACCAACAATATTAATATTACTCCATATGTTATGAAAGGTAAAGTTTAAGAGGGATTCAATTCCTTCAAAAGAAGAATTTAGAAAAGGTTGTTTTAAAGAAACCTAAGAAGGTTGGTGTTGAAATTGTAAATAGGTTCCAACCTTTCAAAACTATTTGAGAATGATGTGAACAACCAGGAAACCTTAAAATATAATGGCTTGCATTGTTACTAGTATATCAAAAGATTTTTAACAATTCCTATAAGCTGAAGGTGAATAAGGAAAAGGAAGAAGAAAAAGATCTTATTGTTGAAACTGCTCTGAAATCTACAAAAGGATAACGACGTTGAATTATTGATAGTGGCTGTTTTTCTCATATGAAATGAGATCTAAAGTAGTTTAAGAATGTTAATTATTTAAAAAAAAATAGATGTCACATTTGAAAATGAATAATAACTAAGAATCAAGGGTGTTGGATCATCCACCATTGGAAAAGAAAAGCCAAAATACAAGAATGTTTTGTATGTTGATGAGCTGGAACATAATTTGTTAAGTGTTTCACAATTTTTTGATGAGGGTACCAAATTTATCTTCATAATAGATGAATTTTTTAGTAAATGTAAAGAATATGTAAAGATAGTTACAAAAGGCCAACATACAAAAGGGAATTTCTTTCATGTTGGTGAAATACAAAACTCTTTTTATTTGATTATGGTGGAAGATATTAAATTGTGGCATAAAGGTCGAGACACATGTTTCAAAGAAACATGAGTGAATTTTCAAAGAGAGATAGTGTATGATACATTCTTGATTTTCCAATAAGAGATGATTTTTCACTATTTTTTAGAAAAGAAAGATTAGAAATATTGTGCATGAGAAAGTTGATATTTTTTCAAAATAGCCCTGAGATCTTATTCATTCTGATATCTATGGGCCAATGATAAAATAATAAAAAAAATAAAGATAATTATTTCATTACTCTAATTTATTATTTTTCTCACATAACTTGTGTTATGTATATGAAACATAAGTTAGATGCTTTGAATTTTTTTAAAAGTTTTAGATAGAAATACGAAAAGGAATGTGAGTATTCAATGAAGAAGTTAAGAATTGGAAATGGTGGTGAATAAAAAAGTGAAGAGTTTGAAATTTATATTAATAATCATGGAATTTAACATGAGTATATTTCTCCATATACTCTCAAATAAAATGGGGTTCCTAAAATAAATAATAGAAGTTTGGTGGACATGAGAACAACTATGTTTCTTGAACATGGTCTTTCTTGTTACTATTATAGGAAAGGCATGAGTAATACTATTTATATTAAAATATAATTTTTCTATAGGCTTAGTTCATATATAAATCCATATAAATTTTATTAATTAAAAACTCCAAGTTTGGGACACTTAATAGTTTTTGGGAGTCTATGTATTATAAATAAGAAAGTTGGAAACTTTGGAAAGTTTGAGTTAAAAGGTGAAGATAGAATCTTTCTTGTCTATGTTGTAAAAGGAAGTGGATATGGATTTTTTAATAAAGAAATAGGAATAATTTTTTATTTAGTTGATTTGAAATTCATTGAAGGATTTGAAGAGGAAAAACATACCCAGGTAGATAAAGAAGTTGAGAAGGATAAGGAAAATAATTCTGAAAAGGATACAGATAACTATAATCCTACTAAAGAAGAGTAATTATACTCAAATATTTCTAGTGATATGGAAGATACTATGAAATATCATCCTAGGATGAGGAAACAAGTGGAATATAAGAATATAATTGGGGATCAACATTAATATGTTCAAAAAATAAGAAAAACAAATGTTATTACACATACTTCTTTGTATTCAAAAGTGGATATGAATGATGTAAAAGAATATTTTGAGTATTAGGAATGGGTTCAAGCCATTAATGAAGAGACAGATCATTTTGAAAATAATGATACATGTTAACTCATACCTAATCCATAAAACAAAAACATTATTGGTACAAAATGGATTTTCTGGAACAAGCTAAATTAATAAGGTGAAGTGATAAGAAACGACGAAATATTAGTTCGAAAACAATATTCACAAATTGAAGGTATTGATATTGCTAAACCATTTTCTATAGTGGAAAGATTAGAAATTATTATAATTTTTCTTCCTATTTCTTCACGATGATGTTACAAAATATTTCAAGTGGATGTTAAACAGGAACTCTGGAATGGTGATCTTGATGAGGATGTTTAAATTAAACAACCTTGTATCTTTGTTTTTTGGAAATATGAAAGCTAGGTGTTTATATTGAAGAAGGAATTATATGGACTAAAACAAGCTCCGATGTAGTGGTATTCTAAATTGGATAATTTCTTAAGGATAATGAGTTTCAATAAAGGAAAAGATGATAAAAATATTTATATCTGATAAATTCAAGAGTATTCCTTCATTGAAATTGTTTATGTTGATGATATTATATTCTTAGGGGATGATGAAAGATGTTGTGAAAGATTTTCTAAATAGATGAAAAAGGTATTTGGAATTTTCATACTGGGAGAAATGAAATACTTTATTGGGTTACAAATTTTACAAAATAATAAACATATATTTCTTTCCAAGGAAAAGTATGCTAAGTAATGTTTGAAGAGGTTCTACATGGAAAACTCAAAATCTATTTCCATAACTATTTAACTAGGAAAAAAGTTGGAAAAAAATGGAGAAGGAAAACAAGTTTATCAGAAATAATTTCATAAGATTATTAGAAGTATATTTTATTTGAATGCCTCAAGATGATACATTTTTTATGTTCCTACTTTATGTGCTATTTTTCAAAGTGATCTTAAAGAATCATATTTAATTTTTGTAAAAATAATTATAAGATATATGAATGGAACAAATAATTTTAGAATCAAGTATTAAATCTTATAAAGTATTGATTTTTTTGGGTATTCATATGATAATTGGGAAGAAAATGTTGATGACAGAAGATCCATATCCGTTAGAGTATTCTTTATGGGAAAAAATTATGTTACCTAACATAAAAAAGAAACATAATTTAGTAACTCTCAGTACCGCTAAATCTAAGTATATTGATTCCACTCAATCCTCTACTCAACTTTTGTGGATGAAAATAAATTAGAAGATTTACTTTTTGAAGTGAAATTTCCCTTGATATTTTGTTGTGATAATCAAATTAAAATCAATCCCACTATGAATATATTTCAAAATTCTCATTCAAAACATATTGATATCAAATATTATTTCATCAAAGAGAATCTAGAGAAGAATGAATTAAATCTGAAGTATGTTACTATATGAGAACAATTTTCTAACATTTTCATAAAACCTTTACCTAAGGAAACCTTTTCTAAATTGAGGTTGACCATGGGAATCCAACCACTTTCTTATCAAGGTTGAGTAATTTTTTTTGTCACATATCTCATCTTACCCTTGTATAGTGTTTCCAAGGGATATATATCAATTTTTTCATAAATCTATCCTTTTGAATACATGTAAACATGTTGATTTGTGGGTAAGTGGTGAATTCATCATTTTAACTATGTAAATTATTCTAACATTTTATTATATTGGTTGTAGGAAACGTGTTTTTTTATTCCTGGAAAGGTAAGATGATTAAGAAGAGGGGTTTTTGAAAATAAAAGAATGATTAATCTTTTATAATCAATTCTTTTGGACAATATAGTTTCTTGTTAATAATTCTTGTTTCCTATAATGAGTTAGTTTACATAGGCTTGAATTATTAATATGTAATCCATTGATTGAGGATTCATAGTTTAGTGGTTTATGAAACATGGTTGAAAACAAAACCCAAAGGGGGTGATTATTATGACCATGCTAATGAGGATGTTGATTTTTTTAGGTATTGTATTTTGTTGTTAAGAAAGTTTAAGAAAGAATAAAGGGAGTTTTAGAATAAAGGAAAACCACCTCAATTTTTATTTGATTCATATTTCCCTATTATTCAAAATAATCAGACCCATGATGGTTAAAAATTTTGATTGTATTGGGGGAGAATCTTACTGTAAGTAAAGAGTAATCAGATTCACTTAGGATTTGATAGAGAATAATTTATCATAATGGTGGAGAATCGGAGTCTGCATGACTATGATAAAATAAATGTGGTGTTTCTTTGCTAATCATTGATTTCTCATAGATCATGAGTATTTGGAAAACTAGTGGTGAAATATTGATGAAATAAAGGGGAGTGAAAGAGATGTTTTCAATCATATTAAGAATTATCCTATCAGGATGAAAGGAGAAAATATTACAGAGATTGTATTCATCCTGATCATAATCATGTTAATCATAATCATGTATATCATATTCCGGTTAGTTTGATTTTGGAAAATCATATTCATATTGATATGGAAAGAAATTTTTTTAATGGAGTTTTGGGAAGTTTCATTACTTTCCATTATAAGATTGATGATACTAAAGTTGTTCTCAAATGTATTCCAATTTATGAAGGAAGTCATGATACAAGCACAAGTTTTTGATTGAAGTAAGTTGCTGAAGTTGAATCTGCTAAAACTGGTTCATCATATTCATTATTTCATTGTATTCACTAGAGGAAGATTTTTTTATTCAGGATAAGTCTAAAGTATCATATTAAAAATATAAAGATTAACTCTAATTTATTTTCAAAATGTTTTGTTTCTCAATTGGGTAAAGATCCATCATATCAAGATTGATGTTGATTCATCCTTATGAATATACAAATAAGTATATATGATTTAATCACTTAATTCAAGTGAGTCAAGATAATATCTGAATGAAATAATTGGATGTGTTGTCATCGGGGGGGATTGAATTTAGAAGAAGATGTTTTGATTCTTAAATTGGTACAGAACATCATAATGAAGAATAAGAATGGATTTTGAGAAAAATATGAAAGTTTTATATTTCTTTACAAATTTATGTTTAATAGGTTTGGATCACCTAAATGAAGAAATCATATTGAGAGAATCGGAATTAGACTGGTGATTTAAAAGAATGTCGGAAGGATAATCGAAGTCAGGAAGAAGATTTGATAAGAATCTAGAAGTATTAAAAATGTAATAAATGCACCCAAAATTCAAGGAATCGTGAGAATTTTGGGAAATTTGGTTGAGTAGGAAACTATTTTAGATTCCTACGAAAACCACTCTTGGGTCACCTATAAAAGGTGAAAATACTATGTACTTTTTCCGACTAAAGTACTGTTCATGATAGTAGATAGAGAATCTTTTAAGTTCAAGGGAGAGAAATAAGTTCTTGTATTGTACTATGTGGATGAAATTTCAACGGATTGAAGTGAAAGGATAAGAGAACATATTAAAATTTTATTTATATGATCATCATATTGAGTGATCATTTTATTCACCTGACTATCATATTTTTCTTATCATCGTATTCACCTTGTCATCGTTTCGGGCTGGATAGTCAGATCGGGAATTATGTATTTGGATTTCTAGACTAAGGAACAAATTGCTATAAATTTTCTCGATCGTATTCATACAGAGTTGTGTCTATCGTATTAGGAAATTGGATTGGAAGATCAGACTGGGAATCAAATTGGAATTCTATATCAATTTCCTTGAAGTTATTACCAGCTTCTGGGTAATAAATTGAAGAACTATTTTGAAAATAATAAATTTATGGAAAATGAAAAGGAAACATAGGTAAAATGTGTTGTTACACAAACATTTTATTACCCTAATTGTGTTGAAGGGTGCACATGCACTATTGGATTGTTTACATAGTGTTACACAAGTGTAAGGGAATATCCTACTCATTGTATTCCACATCAAGGGGTTTTATTAGGGGATTGTGTGGTTTTGTATTATTTCAAAACCATACCAAGGAATTAGCTATTCTTATCGAATATTAAACCTTGAAAATACTTGTGTTCTTGTGGATGTGTGTTTGATTTTTTTTCATTAGGGAATTAAATCTTTAAGAGGAGGAAAATTTTCATTTCATTTGTGAGGAAACATAAAAGAAAAAGTATAATTTATTCACCCATACCCCTCTCAGTGATAAAATTAACCTAACTAGGAACTTTCAATATCTTTTAGAAAATCTTTTTAAACAAAATCAATATGAACCGGATGGGGATGTTGACCTAGACTCATCACAATAGAATAAAAATAACTAAAAGCTCCTAAAAACAAGATTATAGAATATTTGAGGTAAATTAATTGATTATAAATTCAAAATACTTCCCATTTTTTCCCAATTCTAACATAATTTCATATAATCATGATGTGTGATCCTTATATAGGTCACTACCCCACAAGTAGCATAACTTTTCTTAAATTTTTCAGAAAAATTTAAGTCCCTTGTTTGAATCACAAGGGTCCCCAAAATCCCATTTCTAGATGGTATCTCTTGTTAATGTTGTCTACTAAGTCCTTCTTATACTATTATATTACAGAACCACTAAATACTTATCACTTCATATCCCTATTACATTTTTTATCTCAATAATCAAATATAATAACACTCTATTAGGACCCCCCATCTATTGGTACCCCTCCTCAGAAGGCATTGAAGATAGGGATGGCCCTTTAAGTCTGCATCAAATAGCACAAAAATCTGTGACTATCACAAGGGAATAGAATTCATAAAAATGGGACGTATTAACCTCAATATATATAATTTAAGAAAAATATATAATATGATATCATCCAATCAAATCTAAATCCTAAAAAAAATAAACTATCACAATATATGAATGTAATGTTATATAATAGAAAGAATTTAGAAATACTGAAAAAAAAATCTTTGCCAATAGCAATGAAACTTCAACCACTCCTAAACAACTCTATGAGCTAGTAACACCCAAATAAATCACCAAAAACTCTTAAAAAACTAAAAACCTTTTTAATATATATTGAGGGTAATGCCTTATATTTTCATACATTCTATACCATTAGTGCTAGTCTTTAACCTGTGGCCTATTAGAGGCAAGTTTTGGGGTTCACCCCCATTTTCACTATAGGTCCAAGAGGGATACCAATGGAGAGAAAGGTGTTGTAACTTAACACCCTAGGTAAGATGATGTTGATCACTGGGTATAGGTCTAGGTTTGGTGCATACATCATTTTTTATTTTTCTTGTATTTGAATTGGTTTGATTTGGGGGAAGAGTTAAATGGATGCTAATTAAATTATCTTAATTAAAATTCCATGTTCTAGGTATAATGATTATTTTTCAAATTAGTAACCTATTTTAATGATTTGAGGATATTATGTTTATATTATTAAAGTCTTAATTATTATTTCTTTTTGTGTCTTGTATTTTGTTTGTATTTTTTTCCTTATGTTGTGATTATATTCTTGTGTTCCTGGATTTGTATGTATAGTAACTTTGTTTATACGGATATGTTTTTGATTTCATGAAATTTATTTTTTAAAAAGGGATATAAATATAGTATTAAATTGAAACTCTAAGCAGCAATGACCTTCACCTGATGTAAATGGTTAATGGAAACCTTGTTGATGTCGAAACCAAAATTATTCTATTTCATATATTTTTATTAATTTGTAATTTGGGTATTTATCTCCTTGAATTATTAATAATTATTGATATGTTAGTAACATAATGGACCTTTGGATTGGATTAAATGATTATTTTTAGAGGTCATTTTTTTATCTATGCTATCGATTAAACTAGATTTCCTAGTTTTGAAGTTAAACATATTGATACTTGTAAGATAGGGAGTATTTAGGACTGCATCATTCAAAATAAAAATATAATGGAACCATGTAACCTTTTCTATATTGGGATGTGAGAATTACGGATGAAATCATGTTTAATATGGTATTTTAGTCATCATGTTTACCCTATTTAAATTTTCAAAGGGTTATAGGTTATCTTAATAGGTTTTATATGAACCTTTTACTATCACTACTGTAAATATGGTCTTTATTAGTGTAACAAAAGGGCATTAACAGTGCTAGAAAAGCACAGTTAATCGAGGTGAAGTTAATGTGGGGTCTCTTTTATCAATTCTTATAAAAGCGCTGATAAAGGCCCCTTTTATCAGTGCTAAAAAAAGCGCTGATAAAAGGTGTATTTTATGAGCACTAAAAAAGTGCTGAGGAAAAGGTCCTTTATCAGTTCTTTTTTTAGTGTTGATAGACTCTTTTATCAATGCTTTTTTTAAGCGCTGAAAAAATTCAAAAAAATTAAAAAAAGTTAAAAATAATATATAATGTGGGGGGATCTTTTAACAGTGCTTGACCCCCCCCCCTATTAGCGCTAGGTGGAGCCTCCTCCCTCTCACCCTGCACACTTCCCTTGCTCGTGCAACCCTTTCCTACTTGCCCGTGCACCCTTGCTTCCACTAGAACTCAAACCCACGACCACCCCCCTTGTGCGCCTACACCTATACCACTAAGCCATTTTGTTTTTTTCTCCATTTAATGATATATCTATTTATATATATATAGTAATATTTATTCGTTTATTAATATATATTCATATTAATATAAACATATTTAGTTATATTAATACATATATAATTATTCATATATTAATATTTATTTATTTATTAATTCGAACCATAATATATATTTATATATATATATAGTTATATTTATTCATATATTAATAAAGATTCATATTAATATAAATATATTTAGTTATATTAACACATCTATATTTATTCATATATTAATATATTTATTTATTTATTTATTTATTCATATATTAATATATATTTATATCTATTTATATATATATATATATATATTTAGTTATAATTTTTTATCTGTGTTTTTATTTGTATATTAATATATATTTATAAGATTAGTTTTAAATACATTTTTAAAATATGTTTTTTATGTGTCTTTATAAATTAATAAATAAATAAATACATCCATACATATATACAACACACACCCACACATAGACACACACACACACACACAGATATATATATATATATATTTGAATAAATATGTGTGTGTGTGTGTCTAAAAAGCCATAGAATGTGAGAACGACCATAACTTCTAATCCAGAAGTCCATTTCAAGTACACAACTAGTCAAATCAAATAAAATGAAACAATATTTGATATGATATGTGGTACAAGCCTAGAGGACTTCCAGATCAAAAGTTATAGCTATTTTAATGTTAAAAAATCAGGGTATTTTGTCCTTGAAAAATGTTACATAAGGTTTCCTTGGGTCACTAGCACATAGATCTCATCACGAGCTTCGATTTGATATGTTGTAGAGATCAAACGAACACCTAGATCAAAAGTTATGGTTGTTTGAGATTTGAGTTACATTTTCAACTTACTTAAGATCTTTTATTAATTTTTTTGATTTTTTGTGCCTTAAAATTGTTATTAAATGATTATTAATCGATGATAATTAGGAAATTATTGATTAATAATATTTTTTAAAATATTTTAAATCCATTTTCACTAAATTTATTATATATTAAATGTAATAGTATATTTATACATATCTAAAACATATTTAAAAAATATATACTATATTTATATCAATATAAATATACATATATGAAAATATATTATTTTTCATGATTTTTTTTTAAATTTGTCAATGCTATTGAAAACCGCTGATAAATCCCCCTCTTTATCAGCACTATTAAAAAAGAACTAATAAAGGGGTCCCATTTAACAGTGCTAAAAAACCATTGATAAAAGGGGGCTTTTATCGATGCTAAAAAATCCATGAAAAAGGGTCACTTTTAACATCACTTTTTTAGCGTTGTTGAATGTGCCCTTTATCATCGCTTTTTTTTAGTGTGGATAAAGCCCTCCCCCCATTTATCAATGCTCATTTTAGGGTTGTTAAAGGGTGGCACCACGGAAACCCAATTTTGTGGTAGTGTATAGTAATGGATAAATTATTAATATCCAATTATATATGTTAATTTAAATTTTACTCTATTCAAATTATTAGTTATATATTTTTTTAAAATCATATTAAATTTTTTCATTCTAAATTTTGGAAACTCTTCCCATGTTATATAATAATTTTTTTCTAGTACTTGGGAATGTTTTCCATCATATTCTTAAATAATGATTTTCACTATTCGTGATATATATCCTTAAATAAAGGGAATATTTTCATTCCACTAAAATTTGTATTTATTTTACAATTTTTCTTATAAGATTTTTAAGAGTTTTTTATAAAATTAATTGTTGGTATCTTGTTTTACATAAATAATAGATATTTTTTCATTTAAATGGTTTATTGTTTGGAGGGTTGTTTTGATGGAAAACTTTAGGTTGATTTCTAAAGTTTTAAATTCATGGTTCCAATGGAAATGATTTCATGTTTTAAAATAAATGTCTTTTTAAGATCCTTTTGAGTATTCTATAAATCATAAATTATATGAAAATTAAATTTTTGTTTCCTTTGAGGGTATTTTTGATGTCCCTTACTTGACTAGAATTATTGTACTCATTGTGTGGTCGACATAAGTTTTGGGGAGAATAAAGGGGTTGTTTAATTTTTTTAATGGTTGGATGGATAGTGTGATGGGTGTAATGGGGAATTTATATTGTGATAGTTAAGGATTCTTTTTAATGGAAAGATAATTATATATTTTCATTAATGATGAATTGGTTTAGATATCTCGGGTGTAGGTGTGGATTTGATTCTTACAGTTTGATTATGTTACCCTGTTATTGGTGTGTGATTTATATTTTTTGAAATAAACAAATTGAATTTGATGTTTAGGATAAATTCATTTCATCAGAGAATCTTTAGGTATTTTTTATTGGGAAAAAAGATGGATTCATGAGATAAGTTGTTGTATAGATTACAATAGCAAGATGTTTTGAAGTTCCTTATTAGAGTGTCAATCCTTGAGGTTGATGTGTGGTTAGAAGATGTTGAGGATTCTTTCAAACTGATAAGGACTCTAGATCAAGTTTTAGTTTACCTAGAATTTGGTTTTCTGCCAAGGTAGGATAAATTTTGGTGGAAGGTGAATCATTTTAGATTGAAAGAGGGTTCTTGGGAAAAGTTTGTCACCTTGGTCCGGGTGTATTTTATTCCCTAGGTATGGAAGGAGAGACTTATGGAGTATCTATTGGGTATCTAACAATAGCAGTGTAGTTTTTGAACTCTCAAGATATATTGATTTCCAATGATGGTCTAGTTTTTGGACCACTTAAATGATGAATTCATACAAGGGTGTCATTTTAAGTCCTCCATAGGGGCATAGATTTGATGAAGCATTGTGATATTGTGGTTGAAGTCTTAGTTAGAGGTGAGGGATAATTCTAAGTTCATCAAGAGTATTTTTCTCTGACTTTATTAGAATTACAGAGTTGAATCCTCGAGTTGTGGGTCATAGTGTAGGAATAAGGATATTGTGATGTGGTATTTTAATGCAAGAAAATAGATTTGAGCTCTAGGATTGAGAATAAATAGATATCTTATGTCTAGTGGGAAGATTTGTTTCTATTATAATGTTATAGAGAATCAGAAGTGTGATTGACCTATTATTCATAGTGTTCCTTGGTTTAAGAAATATAATTGTTTTTTGTTAGGGATATCATGTTTTAGTGGATAGTCAACTAGGGTGGAGTATTATTGGTTTGAGAATTTAAGAGTGGGTTTTTTTTAAGATGTTGAAATTATTCCTTCTATTAGTAATTATCT
This sequence comes from Viscum album, assembly GCA_963277665.1. Taxonomy (NCBI): domain Eukaryota; kingdom Viridiplantae; phylum Streptophyta; class Magnoliopsida; order Santalales; family Viscaceae; genus Viscum; species Viscum album. The sequence goes on along the minus strand of OY728148.1, from coordinate 875,886,987 downwards.
TAAATAAACTTTTGTAATTTAATTTATTTATTTATTATCATATTCTCAATTTATATTATTTTATTTTTGGAAAATTAAGTCGTATTTTTTTAATGTTGGACTAACTTAACATTGACAGAGTTAAAATGGAATACAAATGGTTTTTCTAATTCTATAGAAACTTCATAAATTTTTAATTTTTATGAAGGATTTTAGAATCTACGTTTGATAACATTAATGGTTTTAGAGAAATTATTGCACAATATTTTTTAATCACTATGAAAATGGATTATGGTTAGTGAAAAGGAGGTCAATTTGTTGGGTTTGGGTGTTTAATGTTATATTTCCTTTTTCTCTATCATGCAAATACATTTTTTTATAATTTCTTTTGGATAGGTATCTCACATGGTTTTTATGTTTTAGGGATTTTCCTTATTAAAGTAAGGTCAATTTTTAATTAGGATTTTTGCGTTGAAGGTGGTGAGCCTATGGTAGTTGTTTTCCATCAGGTGTACTATTTCCAAGAAATTAGAGGGTGTTTTACTCACTAGCATGGACCATATTTGGTTTATGCAATGGTTTAATTAGATAGATATCTCCCTTAGAGATTATATTTTATGAAATGATTCCCCTTGAATGTAATTTAGGTTGAAATGTTTGACTCTCTATTTTTTAGATATAGGTTTTAATCCTTTGGGTTGCATTTTTTAGTGGTGGTGATATCCACATTTGAGGGGTATCATCAGAGGATGATCAGAATTCATTTTAATTTATTTTCATCATGGGTTATTTTTTATTCTTGAGTGAAATAATCATTGGATAGGTTTCTGTGGTAATTTATTTTACCTTTCTAACCCATTAGTTTTCCTTTTTGGGTGTTGGAGGTGTAAAAAGAAGGTCAGAGGAAGGTAGGTTTAGTTAGAGATATGATTTTAGCTTGGATGAGTGTGTCAAAACATGGGCTTGGGTGTTTGGAGATGATAATTTGTCTTAGAGAAATGGGTTTCATGAGGTATGGTCTGTATCACCTTAGAGACTTGACTTATTGCATGGGAATTTGTGTCACGATGTGAGTATGTTTCACAAATTGGTGCCAGATGTCATGAGAGATTAAGAGACATGTTTTTTATAAAGGAAATTGGGTCCTGGTGTTAATGGTGTTTATCATGGTACAAAGGCCACGGGGGACAATTTTGGTAAAGTAAAAACCATATGTATCAGAATGGAGACTTACTTATAAAATTTTTATTCTTAAATATTTCCTTCGTAGTATTATGTTCATATGGTGAGGGGTATTGTTCATGGCGTAAAGTGGATTTCGGTAGTTCTTTTATTTAAATGAATAGTCTCTGCATCTTGATCATAGGCATGCATCATGTATCCCTTGAGGTTGGGTGCATCAATTATATATTTAGGTGTTTGGTTGTTCCATGGTGAATTTTTCACACTATATCATGGATCAAAGTCCCTGTCATAATGTTTGGGAATTCAAATTCCATGGTGTGGTGATAATCATCACACTATAGAATTATTAAACTATATCTAATTAAGATAATTAACCAAACTATAAATTAATGGAGGTGGATTAGATCGTGGTGTGGATTGTTGTGATTTTTTCTATGGGAGACCCCTTATGTTATCTCAAGATATGTAATAAGGCCTAGTGTTCCATAGGATGGTAGTGGTTGAAGTTTCAGTTTTGTAAAAATACAAATCTTGAGTCCCAAACTAGAAATATTTATCCATCTATTGCAAATGAGAAACTATCTAAGGATAGTGGTGTAGGAGTTTACCCTCATGGTTGTTAGAAAGTAGATGATGAAAGGATCAATGATATCATTGTCCATTGAGTTGTAAAATGTTGATGTGTGCACTTTTTTAGCTGATAATGATGGCTGGTGGTTATCCTTTATGGGATGGTATAAATCTCTTATTCAAGAACCTTATAATGGAGTTTGATCTAGTTATATTGTCTCGGTATAAAAATCTCTAGGGTTACACTTTTTATGGTGGGGACCATGGTGCATTCCATAAGAAATTAGGTGCTATAAAGACAATATCTAAGTGATGTAATAAGTTCATGGTAGTGTTACGTGCTAGAATTTTTGGATATCCTGCAGTTAGAAGAAATTGATTTGGTTGGATGGTCTTGATGAGATTCATGAAAGGAGAGCTATGATGGTGTCAGGAGATTCCTCTTTCATCAGTTTTAGATGTTTAGAGTTCATAGAGGAACAAGAATCATAGATTTAGTATCCCTACTCTAAGTAAGGTAAAGGAAATGTTCTCTTTAGTAGGTTATATTTTATGTCTTTATGGATTCATAGACAATCAAACGTTATATGTCTCTTGTGTGAGTGTTTTATATTATTATATGAGGATTTTTTGTGGAAATTTTGGGTATATTATTAGGTTGAGTACTTTTCTATGTTGGATAGCCTTGAATGTTGGGAGGATTTATTAACCTCAAGTTTACTTGTGCTAAATTATGAGCTCACTTTAGATGATATAAATACTCTATGTGGTTGGTGTCACCCTCATTCATTCTACGTACTCGGCACAATGATATGTTCCTCTATTGTGGCATGGGATTTAATGAGTGATGATGGTGTAATTCTTTCTAGGTGGATAGAATAGGTACTCAGGACTTGTAATTCTCATGGTGTTCTAGATTTTTCCCCTTGGGTATGCCACTCTAGTGGATATGTGATGAGTGTGTAGGGATTAACCTTGTAGTTAGTAAATATTCCCCTTTTAGGGAATATCTAGGTCATAGAACTCACCATTTTCATCCTAGAATTGATGAGGAGGTGTATTCCATTTTTATAAGAGAGGCCAAGGAACTTCCCCATGGGATGAGGTGTGATTCACTCATCCATGGCACTGGTAACCCCCCTCTAGCATCTTATTTTTCTCAAAGTGAAGTTCCCATTTTAAGTTAGAATAAGGAGTTAAAACTTGATGAGTGGGATTTTTATATGGGACTTCTATGGATATATGTGTTTTTCTTGGAACAATAATCAATGATGACTTTAACTTCTTTCCCTGCGTGACTAGAAAGTGATGATGTGAGTGTATGAGTGGTTTCTCATAGATGATGATCCCTCAGTGTGGGATCATCTATACTGTATCTCTAGGGTTCCTTGTATTGATTTCTTTTTTGATCCCCTTGGGTAAAATAATGTGGTTTTATCATCCATGTCATGAACGATTAGTGAGGTTTTCACCCCTAAGGCATGTGTTGTACCTACCACAGATGGGTGGGGATGTGTTTTACCCTGTGAATGGTGAGTAGCGAGGTCTTTTCCCATATGGTATGCGATTTTTTCATGCATCTATCCTTCCATGGTATGAATTGATTACTGGGTTTATCCTTGGTATATTTGAGTGAGATCACATGAGGGTCATATTGGAAAGTGAAGGTATATATTATTCATTGACTAGTTTTTTTCCACCCTTATAGATATGGGTGGTTATACTATTTGGACCTTGGTTTTATTTTGAATGATAGCCTTATCACCCATTCTTTAGAGCATAATACTATGTATTTTTATACTCACCCCTACGTGGGATTCATCACCACAAAAAATTTGTCTATGATGATGGTTCATAGGTTGATGGTGATATAACTGGGCATAATGATAGAAGAGCTAGTGGATCCAGTGTTTGGGGAGCTTGTGGGTTTATTAACTAGAAGCGATCAACTAGAGTTGGTGGTATGTGGTGATTATATTCTTCCCATTTTATTGATTTTAAATGATAATCTGGGATTTTTGTCCTTGTCATTTTCCCACATTATAATGAAACTTATATTTTACACCGTTGGATATTATCTAATTTTGGCATTGTCATGCCTACGGGGCATCATTATTTCCTTACATGTCAAATCAAAATACAAAATTTATAAAAACTCAAACTGTGATACTCAAGTCATTAAAATATAATATTAGAAAAGTTAGACTTCAAACCTATAGAGATGATGAATTTTTTTACCAGTTTTTCAAAATAATTGATTTTATTTAATTTAATAAACAGGTGAGAAAATATTGGTTCTATTAATTTGATGAAAACAAAATAAAAAGGGAGAAGATTAATTGATTAGTTTGACAATATATTTAAAATAATTCTTGGGTTTTTTAATTTTAGGGTTCAGGTGTAATTAGATTTTCGAAAATAATTTTATTGACCCATGATTGGTGTAGGAGTAAAGAATAGTGAGATCCAATGGTCATGGTATCCCCACCTAGACGTGATAATCCCATATTTCCCTTAGTCGAGTAATTTTAACATTCACTGAATCCAGTTTGTTTCGATACCATATTTAAACCTGAATCCCATAAATTTGAAAAATTTTGTGGCACATTAATTGTTTTTAGTTACACAATTTTAAGGTTAATTTATGATTCAAATATCAATTTTCATGATACAAGTAAAATAAAGGGATTAGAATTAGATTGAATAAATAATTGAAATCCAAATTCATTAATAAATGAAAAGAAATAATTCCAACAACACCTTCCCACTTCTATTACATAACCCTAGCACAAGGAAGGTTTACTACCTCATCCTAGTGATGATAGAATAACATTTAAGGAAATAAGAAAAATAAATCATAATGAAAATATATATGAAACTGGGGAGGAACCTACACAGCGCAGCTTCTCACTCCAAGATTTTGGTATTTGGAATCTCCCAAAAGAAATAGGATATGCCATAATATATAGGCACCATTTGGGCTCAAGTATTAATTAATGACATAAATGATTGGTCAAAACGTGGTCACAGGTAAGTATTGGGTGTTAAAAATGTCAAGAACTGAAGATACGTCAAATTTGTATTTTTAAATCTCATCAAAACTTTTTAAACATCATGTAATGATTAAAAACGTGTAAATATTTCACCACATGTACCAAAATATATTATGTAGGATTCTAGGTCATCATAACGTGTGTCATGTAATGACATGAATGTGTCCTGCCATGAAAATGTCTTTTTCACTTCTAGATGCTTTCTTCCACTTTGTGTACTATAGATATTTCATGAATTGCACCAATTAATTATGGGTAATGATTTCATGAGGTGTAATGACATTTTAATACTCAATAATCCACTTTTTTCCAATTTTCTTCAGTTTTGTTCCTCGGAAGTACCCATTGATCATCCTCAAAAATATGGTGTCGTGTAGTGAGTGAAGCTCGTGCTGTGAAGTGTATTTTTTCTCCTTTTTCAATTATATTTTTTATCCTTTCAAAAAATATAAAATGAGTTTAACAATTCACAAACTGACAAGAATAATCATTTAGAAACACAAATCATTATATTGAAACACTACAGAATACATGCATGAAATACAGATATCACACATGCATATTTTTATTTCTATAATATATGTATATATTTCATGGTTGTGTATATTGTGTTCTATATGGTGATGTATATTAATTTTTGGTTATAGAAACTAAGTCCACCCATATGTGTTTTATTCCTCCTTGATTCTGGTCACTATCCCCATCCTTATTAGAGGTAGCCTTATGGTGGAACACTTATCCTATAACTGACCCATGTGGGGACTCGGTGGGTCAAGTCATGTTATATTACACATCTGTAGAAGGGATAAATGCACAAGATAATTGATGTTTTGGTATGTGAGAAAACAATTAGTTTTCAAGTGGTTTCACGGTACCTTATTACTATATTCTTTTGATATTATTTTTTTATAATATGATGAAATATTAGGTGAATGAGAATTGATAAAAATTAGTGATAGTTAACTAGTTATAAGTTTATATGGGTTCTTTAGATTATTCACTAAGGCATTAGCATGATTCTTCCATGTTTTCTTGAGATGTGTTAAGGAGGATCATACTGAATATACATGTATTATCACCTCTATATATAAATTTAGTGTTCAGGTTTCTAGGGGGGATTAGATGATTAGGATAAACATTACTAGATCATGACTTGGTTTTGTGGTTAGAGTCATTTCCATATGATTTATCATTTGGTATTTTATTTTAAATACATTTCACTATGTGAAATTACATGAAATATGGGATACTAGTTTTATTTTTTATAATATGTAACTTACTGGTGAATTTATTTTAATTTTTTGTGGATTTATGAGGGTAAATCCTCCCATTTTTATTTTTTATACACTTGATGCTAGTTTCAAACCCATGGCCTATTGAAGGTGGGATTCAGGGGGTCACTTATATCTTCATTATAGGTCCAAAGTGGGATTCTAATGGGAGTAGATTGTGATATATCCCCTCTAACCCAATCCATCATTTGGAATTACAATCCATGTCCCTACCTAAAAGACACTAATATCCAAGATGTAACCAATAAGACCCCATCCATATATATCATGAACACACACCAACATATTTCGATCCAAGTTTATAAACATAAAATATTTCTTAATTTTAAAACCAAAACACTACTTATGAATTTTAAAAAAAATGTTGTGGGTTTCACCCAAAAATTTTATTAAATAAATCAACCATCAATTGGAGAGTAATCCATAGTAAATTTATAAAGGATTTTCACCAATAAGAACATGATTTAACTTTAAAAAAACAATTATTATTCAATTTATTTATGTAAATTGAGTGATATAAAATCCACATATCTCAAACAAGCCTTCCTAGATGAATCTAAACATCAAAATTGTTGATATAGGCTCTCATAGCCATCCTATGATAGATTAAAACAAAAGATAAGTCAAAACACACCCAAACCAAAAGTTACAAGCATGAAAACCCTATAATGAGATTTTCACCCTAATAAAAACAAGATAATATGATATGATAAGGAGATATAGGTGACTTATCTTTTATCTCTAGTCCATATACTCCAATTTTTGAAGAGACAGATATTCAAAATGAAGAAGATTTCAAAAATTACAGAAGGTGTCCTCTAGGCTTGAGATACCTATCCAATAGAGAATAAATTAGTATTTCTTGGATAAAAATCTAGTTAAGATATACTTTTAGGGTTTTTTAATGTCACACATAGTTTATATGAACATTTTGAAAAATCATGTACCAACTACATAGGTGTTTCTATACAAAACCCAGGATGAATGGTTTGGCTATAACATCCCAACCTAAAAACATTTTCTTGGGAAGTATTGTAATTTTAATAACTTTAGGTACATCTCCTAGACAAAAAATGTTGGAAAAAATTATAAAGTTATATAATATCATTAGGGGGATTTACCCTTCTCTAAAGAAAAACCTAAAGGATAAAACTCAAAGAAAATATATAAATATTATGAATGAATAATAAAAGAACCAACTTCAACACATAACATTCCAATAAATAATGATCATGGATAATGAATACAATAATATCTCTAACACAATATTATAAAACCAAAAACTCATGTGAAAGAACAAATTTCCCAAATGGAACTCTCCCATGATCCACATGAACAATACCTTTATTCTCCAAGATCTATAAAACTGTACCATAATATATATATATATATATATGCGGTTCTAGAAAGGTAGGATATCTCTCCTTACCTACATCATGTTGAATAATGCATGTATACACTCCAAGATATGTATGAATAGGATTATTATTAAAACATAGTAGGAAATCCCCCAAAGACTTCCCACACAATATACTTAAAAAATAAAGTTAGATAATAATAATTATAAAATAGAAAAGGAACATAATATAATTAATCAATGTCAAAAAAAACCCTGTAAATAACTTACAAAAAATATCCAACTTTATTTTACCCCTTGATTTTAATAGGGAAACTCGCACTATAACTCACTCATTAGTGCCACGTACAAACACACCCATGTAATGAACCCACCCCATCCATCTCCTATTATAGAGGAACTAACTAGAAATACCAACTCACAAGAGAAAACCCATCCATCCAAACTGAAGTCATCACTTTATAGTAAAAACTAATGCACCCCTATTTTGGCACGATAGCCAATTCTGAATCATCAAAGTCCCTTCATAGTGTGCCCTAAATTTGACACATCATCCGTATATGAATCAACAAATGCCCATTAAAATTAATCATTTATACACACTAACCCTACTTATACCACAACCAAGCCAATTTATCACAAATGAAAATCATCATTTTTTAAACCAATTTACAAAATGAGACTTTTTATCGATCCTGTTTTGGATGAGGCCCACAAACTTTTGGATAAACTTAATTTACACTAAATAATCTTCAAACAAGATTTATAAAAAACATTTAGTAGTTAAAAGGATGAGAATTTAACTTTTAAAGTATTAAGATTACTCATTCGAAGACAAAGTAATGTTAGAGATAATTCACCTACCTCAAAATGATTGTCCCATAGAATCCCAAGAGGAAATATTCAGAATAGAATTTACCAAAATATCCCATTGAAAGAAATGGTTTGAGATCCCTCACAATAAGTGGAAGGAGTTGGGTTTTTAAAAATTAACTGGTTTAAAATTTAAATATATGAAGTACTAAAATTTCACACATTGAATCCTACTCAAGGAAAAAACTACTCCCTTAAAACACTATAGCCATTCTGATCATTTTAAAATCAAAATGATCGACACCATGGCATGGTAGTACCCACCATGACCATGGTTCCATAGACCAGGACTCCCCCTATGGAGACCCAAAAAAAGAGGAGTGATATCCATTTATTTTTTAATCACACCATGGATTCTACCATGATTGGGAGAATTCATGATCCCTATTATCACCTTTCTATTAAATCTTCTAGACCCCAAAAATCAGCACCACCATGGTATCCAACACACCATTTTCACCTTCCCCATTTCCCATAGGGAAATACTCCAAGCTCTAGGTTTATAAGATAATAATCTTACCTTCCTCGCAATCTCTAAGAATTAAATTAAACTCCATTCAAGCCCTATGCCTTACAAAATAGTAGTTTCTAACACTATCGTTTACCCTACAGCACAACAGTTGGACACCACACCCATTATAGAATGACAACATGGACAATGAAATTTACCATTGTTAACACCACGTGAATTTTAAATATTATCCATCTAAAACCTTATTTTCCAACCAGTAACCCCTAAAAATTTTCAAAACCCAATGAAAACAATATCATAACTTAAAAAAAACAAAATAAATTATAAAATACCTCAAACCAATGTTGTAAAATTCTCCAAATCATTAATATTTCCATCCAAAAAAGTTTAAGTTTAGTGGTACTTAGTAAAAGATCAGTACATAACTCTGATATAGAGTTATGTCACTCCAAGTCACCTCAAAACCCTTGTTACACTATTATAACACAAATAATGAAGGCATGCATAGATCTCAAAATATCATGTATTGTTTATTCCCAAACATAAAACATATTGAAAACCCAATGGAGCATTCAGTATGAAAGAAGTGTGATCCCAACCAATTATGTGACCAAATTCAATATCACACTCTTTTCAATATGAGATGTAAAAAAGGATACTATGCACTACACTGAATCTTGGAGATAGTGACATTTGGGAAACAATATCATGGATATTCTCGAAAATCGAAAATGATATGACATACCAAGGAGATAACTACCCTTTATTACCAAGGTGAAATATGTTTAATATTATAAATACCCATAATAACACATGGTATCCCACCCATAAATAAATTTATAAATAATGATAGACCGATTAATATATTCAACAACTTGATGATATATCATTGATTTTTCATACTAGTCAATCTCTTCATTAGTCTTATGCAATAGGCTTGGTCTAAGAAATTAATTACTCATAGAATCTACTAAGAAAAGTGAATATTGATATTAATGACCACATAATATTCCATAAAGAAAAATATGAACAATTTTTTGACAACTCCATGATGGAAAATTAGGGTCTCTATGAAAGATATTTTTGTACACCATAAAATTACCAGACATTCCAGCCACATACTCACCCATTTCTTGGGAAGTATTTCTAGGAGTCCACCTATCCTATACTACCCTATACCAGACACAAATATAATAGAACAATTCAAACTGGGTAGGTTCATGAAAAGTTAGTTGAACCTTTATTATCAGTTCGTCGAACTGGACCTTCGGTTCACACTCTTCAGTTAGTGAATGGAAAGAGATAGTTCCTAGATCTTTCTATAAAGGCCTTTCTCCTATCTAATTCATGTCTTCTCCCTATAGAAAAACTAAATAGCTACATTAGAAAATATGAGATCGAATCACCAGGTGTGTCAATCAATATTTCATTGAATGCTAGAAACCAATTCAATATCATGATTATACCCAAGATATTTATTTCTAAGATAGTGAATTAAAACCAATACTAGAATATTTCAATATTAATAGATCATGATTACAACTTTAAATCCTTAAGATATCATGTTACGTATGTGATTTTGTGATTCTCTTCATATAAGGTGTCACTTCCCCATAAAATATATATTCTTCTTTCCGCATATCATATTTACCAAGCTACAAGAATAACCAACACAATCAACATAATGAACATTGAAAGCATAAAAAGTACCAAGATCCCAACCAGAAAAAATAATCATAAAAATCTTAACAAGTACAATACTTTATTTAGGAAACTATACAAAAAAACATTATATAGAAACAAAAACTTACTAGAATATATTATATCATACCAATATATGGTTCCAAACCCATAATTCAAATCATCATGCCACTTCTTTAATATTAGTCAAACTATATAATTCAAAACAACGATAAGGTTTTTTCAGCATTTTTTTCACCTAATAAAATTTAAATAAAGATATTTAAATCTCTCCTCAAACCAAAATGCTAAAAAATAACATAAAAAATTCCAGAAAAATCATTTTATTTTTAACCTATTCTAATGAAACCAAATTTTCATAAATAAAAACCTTCTAATAATTTTAATACTATTTTATCAAAAAAACATGTCTTCATTAAACAAATCAGGTAAAACCCAATAAGAAAAATTTCAACAATGTAAACACACAATATTTTACTAGGGCAAGAGTTACCAATTTTATTATTAATTCATAATCAAAAAACTATCTTAATACATAGACTAGTAACATCATTATACAATAATCTAAATCAAATTAACATATTGTCAATAATTAAGAAGATAATTCATATAAAGAATCATTACATTTAAATTTCAAGTCATTATGCTTTCAAATTAACTTTTTTAAAATAATTTTTTTTCTAATAAATCGTGCTCAATTAATAAACAAATTTAACAGACAAAGTTAGCATTTCATATATTTTCACACGATCGAATCACTAGTGAAAAAATTTACTATTCCCAAAACACATTAGCCATCATAATAGGATATCACATTTATCATATTAATAATTTTAATTGCATTGATATTCATTGTATTTGGAATTCATTAAAACTTATGTACATATCATGGACTAACAACAACATATTTTTATATTAATATATCTTCAAATTAACCAATAGAATAATAACTCATAGTTATAGAATTAAATTTATCTAATCAAATTCAATTTGTGTCATGCTTTTAAATAACGAGATTTAATTCAAGTCATGGCATGTTATGAAATATTTTAATGAGATACTAAAACAATTCATTATATCTTGTTAATGGTTTTAGGTCCCAATATAAGGATAGGAAAATGGCCAAGAGGGGGGGAATTGACCCTTTTAAAAGAATATATGAATTATTTACAAAGTAAATATGAATGAATAGAAATAGAAATATTATGAACATAGCTATTTTTATAGTAGTTAAGATCTAAATGATCTTATGTATACTCTTCGCCCTTCTTAAAACAAACAGTGGGATGGAACCCACTAATTATTGAATCTATGTCTTTTTAAGGGATTCACAACCCTTTAAACCCTATAGGTACAACGCAAGAATAAATTTTTCCCACCCATATTTACAACTCACTTGCTTAATTTTAAGGTGGGGGATGAAACAAAAATTATCTTCATCTAGACCAAGGCACAACCGAAACCCCTAACTTTTATCTGTCAGTCAAAACCCTTGTATACCTTTTATATGGGGTAGTGTAACCACTCCCATATATTTTATGGGAAGTATAACCCAGTTTAATGACACATTGAGAATAACAGAAATAATTAATAATCATAGGAAACAATTAAACTAGTAAGGTTATAAGAGATAAGAAAATAGTTCTTTTTAAGAGTAAAGGATCAAATAAATAAGTCTAACAGAGAGTATAAATTTATCACTAAGGTGTATCTTTATGAGAACCCTACTATTTATTACACATTAATTCATGATTTATTACAAAATGTTTCGCATAATACAACCCTAAAGATCGAGATGTATAATTTATTTAGTAATTAGGTACATTACATAATAAATTAAGACATGGAATAAAATATATTTATTAAAAACTTTCTTAACATTCTCATATTATTCCATCGTTCCTAAAACTGTGTGGGATGACCTAGGGACATACATTAGGAAGTGGTGAGATATAAAGCCTGGTAAGGGAATAAACATGAAATAACATGAATAAAGTAATACATGTTAGGAAATAGGTATATCAATGAGACATATAAGGGGTGAGAATCATAAACATGAACAATGAGGTATGATATAGTATGATAACATAATAGAAATGTGGGAAATGTGCAACAACTTAAAACACTTCATCATAAACATTGGTCAAGGATAACTACCAAGGCATAATGATGGAAAAATTTCCAAGATGGATTAGGCTAACTTCATAATCCCTTTAATGAATTATCATGATATTAAAACATTACCCAATGTATTGGAGCATTGTATAATTCTTACCACACCTGTTAATTTTATTTCATTCTCATGCTAAAGTGTTCCACACAAACCATAAAACATGGAATCATTTATCATCACATTTTATTCCAGCATTAAGGAGTGAGGAATACATATATATAATTACCAAATAAAATAAGTATAAGTGCAAGAATGTGAAAACCATTTATAGTAAATGGGTATGGGTACTCACTACACAATTGTTTAGAATAAAAAATCATTGTGAAAATTCAACAGTATAATGGGGGCGTATGAATGTTCATGGGAGGGATTAATGAAACTCTGAAAGGGTATTTCATAATTTAGACATAAAATTGAAATTAATTGGGATATATAATAAAATAATCCAATATTAGTAAATCATTATAAAATGTGTATGATAAAGAAGATATATAAATAGAGAAGATAAGGAGAGAATCCCTTACCATGAGAGGGTGATTCAATATACTTGGGAGGAGATTCTTAAGAGTTTGGGGGAATTATGGGAGGACTACAGAGAGGGGAGGGAAGATTTAGTACGTGATAAAATGATTTTTAGTGAAGATAAATGGGATCTTGGGTGGATTTATATAGTAAAAGATATTTAATTTCTTTATTATTTCACAAACTTAAGTTTTTTACTCTATATAATAAAATAACCAAAACTACAAAACTTATCATGACTTTTTTACGTGTTTTATTCTAAAGAGGATATGTTTTAATTATTTTATAAGGTCTATGACCAAACTTATTAAAATATTATCATTGCTTATAAGGGATTGAGCCATGTCCTTAGGGAAATGATTTCAAACCCATAAAATATGTTATAGGTTTTGGAGGATTCATACAGGCTTTATAAAATTAATCAAATTGAATAAAATTAAAAATATCATAAATGGGGAACATATATTTGGTATTGGATTCCCTTTATAGTATTTGTTACATCATTTTTGGGACATTATGATGTTATGATACACACCACATATTTATACCGTATATAATTTTTACCTGAAAACTAGATTGTCTCGTAAAATTATGAAAACAAATAGAATAGAATAATTTTAAAATTTGGTTGCAAAAATAATATTTATTTTATACAAATAAATTTTTAAATATGTGAATTTTTACTTCTAAAATAATAATCAACATTTGTTGATAACTGCTGGGTTTTTTTATAATAATGGTTTTTGAACCCTTATAAAAATTACATTTGACTTCATCAAAATTAAATGGTCAACCATATAAACATTATTTAATAATAATATTTTAAAAAATATAATTTATTTTAAAAATAAATTAATTCATTAAAAGGAATGTATTAATTGAAATTTCATATTACTTTAAAATACAATTTGTGTTTTATCGTACAAAAATATAATTTTTACCAAACTGATCACTTAATAATTTAAAAATTAAAAACAATATGGACTAAATATAATAATAATTTAAATATAAATATTCATACTATTAGGGTTACTTATTTTATATTCATTATTAAATTATTTTTACCCTTAATTAACCTATTTTCCTTTTAATGTGATAATAAATATTTATTACAGTTACTATCCATATTTTTCAAAAAATTTGTTGATCTTATTACCTAATATTAATTAATATTACTCTAATTGTGGAATAAATTTTATCATAATCAATTTATTTAAGTTTCATAATTTAATATAAAATTAAACTCACAAGCATGACGGAAATATTTTTTCTGAAAAATATATATTTTAGGGAAAATATAATTTTACATTTACATTATAACAAGTCATCTTCATTATGTGAATTTAAATTAATAAATAAATATATATATAATATAAAATTTTAATTTAAATAATTTCTCATTTTGGTTTATTTGAATAAATTACAATGGCGAAACACAATATATTTTAAAATAGTTTCTAGAAATATGTGTTTTCAATCCTAAAAATTAACTTATACTAAAATCTAGATTAAAGATGATTTAAATGTAATTAATTAAATTAAATATAACTAAATTATGATTATTTTCTACTGAAATCAAATTAAAATAATAATTTTGTTATTATTTTTATTAATTTATCAAAATAAATGACAATTTTACTTTAAATGGTATTTTTCACTATTTACTAAAAAATCTATATTTTCTGAAAAAAACCAAATTTTAAACCTAAGTTAATTTTAATATGATGATATGAAAATTTTAGTTCATTTGATAAAATAAATTTTATAAATTTTATCTAAAATAATTATAATATTGTTTATAAAATGAAATAAAAAATATTTTGAATAAAACATATTTTGAAGAACAAAAAACATTACCAAAAAATGATTGATTATTTACTAGTAACTTATTAATATATTTAGGATATAAATATATTTCATAAATTATTTAAACCTAAACATATAAAACAATTTAATATAAAGGTTAAAATGTGCGTATTTAAGTAATTGTTATTTTTTTGGGTTCATTGTTGCGTATAGTATATGGTATTGAACAAAGTTTTCTATTTTAAAAAATCAGGGCACTATATTGATCCCCCATTTAATACATTGTGTCTTCTAAATTTAAACTTGAACTTGGTGAGATAATTTTTTACACTTGAAAAAATATTTATTGAAAACTCAGATCATAAAAATGGTTAATAAAATATCCTCTTAAAATAAGAGAAAGGGAAGTATAAAGGTCATCACGTTACTAGGTTTCAAAGTTGTTGAAAATTATTGGGAAGTGAAAACATATACATGGAAGATAAAACTAACACAAAAGAACTAATTAAGTGTAATAGATAACATAGTCATGAGAAATCCAATTAC
Organism: Viscum album; assembly: GCA_963277665.1. Lineage (NCBI taxonomy): Eukaryota > Viridiplantae > Streptophyta > Magnoliopsida > Santalales > Viscaceae > Viscum > Viscum album. The sequence goes on along the minus strand of OY728148.1, from coordinate 875,871,458 downwards.
CATAAAACCTCATTTCTGTGATCGATAAAAATGACCTTCAATTCATCAAAAATGATTAAAATATGAAAACATTTTTTATTTAAGATTATTTTCCTAGAGTTAAGGAATTACTTTATCATCTATAATAGTAACATAATGAAATATACTTTCTTGAAAACTATAATTTCATACATTAATTAATTTCCATTAAAATATTATCTTTTGTCCAAATGATGAGATCTATGGATGAAATGTTTTTTATGCATGAATCACTATAATAAACTTATAACTGAAATCTAATAAAATAAAAGGGATAAAATATAAATGACATTTATTTCCATAACTTATGAATTTATAGGCTTCAATCTATTCCATCCATGATCTATAGATACTTATGGGTATTTTTTTCTCTTAATAATGGTTCATAATGAGCTTGTGAATTTTCCAAAGCATACCCCTTATTAGTGTCAAACTAGGTGTGTAGAAAGGCCCATTATTGTGCACCATTTCCCAATTGATTCTATTTAGACATGGTGTTATTTGGTTTTACCCCTATGTACATTTTTTCTATAGATACATCCACTTATCGTATCCAGATGAGGATGTATTTTCTTGATAACCCACTTACTCTATACTTTACCAAAATTTTGGGATTTTATGTTATGCTTAGTTTTATTCATAAGTATTTATATAGAGTTTTATAAAATTAATCCCAAAAATAACTAGGATTTCCTTTCATACCAACTATTAAAACCTTGCTTTATATTATACATTAATTCATGATTTTTTACATAATATTTCACCTAATAAAACCTGGAATATCAAAAAGTCTAGTGTAATTTGGAATTAGGTTCATTACATAACAAAATAAAATAGGGAATATATCATCTTTATTGAAAACATCCATAACATGATAATATTATTCCTTCATACTTAAAACTGCATGGGATAACCTGGGGACATACATAAGAAAGGGTTGAGTAATAAATCCCAATAAGTGAATAAACATGGAATGATATAAGGAAAATAATACATATTAGGAAATATTAATATCAATGAGACATAAAAGGGGTGAGAATCATAAACATGAACAATGAGTCACGATATAGCATCATAACATAATGGCAACATGGGAAATATGGAAACAACATAAAACACTGCATCATTAACATAGGTTGACGCTAACTGTCAAGACATGGATACCTTATCTAATAAATTTGGTTCACTGCTTAATCCCTTTCATTGTGTCTCATGAGAATAAAACATTATCTAATGCATTATAGGGCTATATAATTCTTGCCACACTTGTGACTTTCATTTCATTCTCATGCTTAAGTGTTCCGCATATATCAAAAAACATGGAAAAATCATAATATTTTATTTCATGATAAAAGAGTGTGGAATACATACATGTAGGTACCTGATAAAATAATTATAAGTTCTTAAAGGTGAACACTCTTGATAGTAAATGGGAATGTGTATTCACTACACAATTGTTTGGCATGGAAAAGTGTGGTGAAATTGTAGCAGCATAACGTGGGTGTGTGAATTTTATTGGGGGGTTGATGATATTGAAATGGTATCGAATAATTTATAAATAAAATTCAAAGTAATGGGGATATGTAGTAACATATCACAACATTATAAAATTAAGATAAAATTTATAAGATAAATAATATACTTGAATAAAGGAGAGAATTAGAGGATCCCTTACCTTGATATGGTGACTCCAAATGCTTAGGATGAGATTGTTGGGAGATTTTCGGAACCTTTAGAGGACTATAAATTCGTGAGGGGAGAGTAAGTACATGATCCAAATATTTTTATTGAACAAAAATGAGATCTTAGGAGGGTTTATATTGGAAAATTGATGAGAGCACTTTATTATTTCCAAACCAAGGTTTTGGAATCTATAATAAAATAACTATAACCAAAAACCTTACAAATATTTATGCCCATGGTTTTACCAAAAGGGAATTATTTTAAATATTTTATAATTTCAAGGGCCAAAATTATTAAAAAATTGCACTTTATGATGCGGAACTGAGTCATGTCCTTAAAGAAATTATTTTAAAACCTTAAAATATATTAAAGGTTTTGGAGGGTTCATAAAGGCTTTATAAAATTAATAAAACAAACTCAAATTGGAATTATATTAAATTTAAAAAACTTATTTGGTCATAGATATCCATTATAGAATTTATTATCTGATTTTTTTGTCATTATGATGTCATAATACACACCAAATATTTATACCGTATTTGATTTTTACCCAAAAATTTGACTATCTCAAAAAATTATGTAAAACTCACCATAGCTTAATCTTGAAATTATGATTCCAAAAAAATATATAATTCATCCAAATAATTTTCTAAATATATGAATTCTCACTTATAAAATATTACTTGAAATTTGTATTGAAATGTTGGGTTTTTTTATAATAACACTTTCCGAACACTTATAAAAATTACATTTGACTTAATTAAACTTAAATTGTCATTTATATAAACCATTTTTAATAATAATGATTTTTAAAAAAATTATTTATTTCAAAATCCTTTAATTCATTAAAATTAATGTCTTAATTAAAAATTCATATTACTTAAAAATACAATTTGTGTTTTATCGTATCAAAATATAATTTTTATCAAACTGATCACTTAATCATTTATAAATAAAAAATAAGAAATAAATATAAAAATTTCAATATAAATATTCATAGTAATAGGGTAACTTTTTTTTAGTTTTTTTATATTAATTTTACCCATAGTTAACATGTTTTCCTTTTACTATGGTAATAAATATTTACTAAAGTGATTATTCATATTTTTTAAAAATTAATTTGAGCTTGTTACGTAATATTAATTAATATTATTACAAATTTTGAATCCATTTTATCATAATAAATTTATATAGGTGTAATAATTTAATATAAAATAAAAGCCATAAGCACGATGAGAACTATTTTTCAAAAAAATACATTTTTATGGAAAATATGATTTCACATTAACACTATATCTATCAATATTCATTATATTAATTCAAATTAATAAATCTGGATATATAAACTAAAATATTATTTCAAATAATTTATAAATAGGATTTATTTTAATAAATTAAAATCGAGAAACATTGTACATTTTAGAATAGTTTCTAGGCAAATGTGTTTTTAATCTTCAAAAAACATAAACTAAAATCTGGTAAAAATATGATTTAAATGTAAAAAAATTGAATCAGATATAAAAAAATAATACTTATGTTATATTTAAATAAAATTAAAATAATAATTTAATATTTAAATTAATTAATTTATTAAAATAAATGATAATTTTACATAAAACAGTATTTTTCACTAATCATTGAAAAATCTATATTTTTTGAAAAATCCAAAATTTACACACTAAGTTAATATTGATATGAAGATATAAAAAATGGATTTCATTTTATCAAATACATTTTATAAATTTTCTATAAAATAATTATAATATTTTAAAAAAATTGATATAAAAATTTTATTTGAAGAAAACATATTTTGAAGAACAAAAATATGTTACCAAACACTTATTTGATTATTTACGAAGAATTTATATATATATGTATATTATAAATATATATGTATTTAATAAATTAATAAATCATAATCATATCTAAAAATTAATGGAAAGGTTAAAATGGTCATATTTAAATACTCATTGTTTGTTTGGGTTTAGTGTTGCGTATTGTATATGCCATTGAACATAGTTTTCTCTTTTAAATAATCAGCGAGTTAATATATCTAAAAATATTTTAAGAATATCCAAAATATAGATATTTAACTATTTCTATCAAAATCAATATATATATTTCTTATATGCACAAAATATAGAAAATAAGAAGTTTTTTGAACATCATCATTCTCAAAGAAACACATTTATTACTCCTCAAATTTACATGAGAATAAATTTACATTGATGATTTATAATAAATATTTATATCCAAAATCATTAAATAAATTAGTACAAAAATAAATATCTTCAGTAAATTAATTTTTAATATTCCCATAATAATTTTCTGTAAACTTTTCAAATTACAAACAATTTTAATTTGGAACTCATGTTTTTTTCAAGAAAGTAGCATGACTATTCAACCCATACGATGAACATTTGATACTACATAAAATTAGTCCAAAAAAATTAATAGAATAAAAAAATTATTTAGTATTTAGTAAATAGTTTTATCAATTAAAAAAATAAAAAACACTTTCAATAAATCAAAAATTCATTAAAAATTAAAAACAAGAAATAAAAACAGAGCATCAAAATTCAAGAAACATTTTTTATATGAATGATTTATTTTTGGGTCAAGTCCCATGATAGGTTCAGATTTATGGAAGGTATAGTCATGTGATAGGTTGATTTCAACATGTGGTTGATTTACTTGATTGTGTGGTCGATCCCTTAGTCTTGTGGTTGATCTAATTTGTTTCATGTGGTCGATCAAAATGGTGAGATGGTTAATCAATAACATTATAAAAAATGTCATGGTTGATTGGTTCAATGTGTTGTCAATTTTCATGAACATGAAAACAATTCAATAGTAATAAAAAGTAATATTTTCTATCTTACGTTCAATCTATAGTCATGTGATTGATCTTACATCCACTCAGATTTTTTCCATGTTGTCAATAATGTATTATAGTCACTTAAATTTTGTTCATGTATATTGGTAAGATGAATGTTATCATGACATTTAAGGATATATTATGACCATATAAGGTTATATCCATTCTCACATAATAGTAACCAATTATATTTATAATTTTACTAAGGGTAAACTAAATGTTGAATAATTTTTATAATGAATGAAATAATGATGTGAGAAGTTATAATTATGAAATAAATAAGTATTTTTAATTATAAAAATATATTCAAAAAAATTGGGTCAAGGATACACTTCATTGTCCCCCCCCCCATCAACATTTTTATAATTAAAAATTCAATAAAAATTCCAAAAAAAATCCCCCTTTTTGAAATTGATCAAAAATATTAAAAACAAATGTGTCCATATTTAATGTTACAATAGTTTGAACATAAAAATATCCCCAAGAATGAATATTAAGAAAGAAACTATACTGAAAGGTGCATTGAACACAAAACCTAGATTCCCATAAATTCATGCATTTAATAATGTATTGTATCTTTAAAATAGTATTCTACAAATAATTAAAACTATAAAATCCTTTTGGAAAATATTTTAGAAACCTAAATGATCCATTAAAACATGTTAAAATATTAAATAAATGATGAAAAATGATATTAATTGAATTAATTTAGTACCGACTATAAAATAAAATTTCATAAAATCAAATAAAATGTTATCATATAGGCTATATAGGAAAAAATGGACCCATGTCAGAAACATAATTTAACACCACATAAAATTAAATTTCTATTTCATCAACTAAAAATTTTATTTTATCAAAATTAGCTAAATTTAAGGGTTCATTTAATATATTAGTAAGATGATTTTCTAGTGAAATAAATTCCAAATTTATATTCCCATTTTGAACATAATCTCTAAAAAAATCTATAACATAAATTTTTTTAGTCATATAATGCTGCAAAGGATTTTTAGATACAGAAATTGCATATATATAATCATAAAAAGTTTGGATATTTTTAAAATTAAAACACAATTTCTAAAATAGTTCTTTTTAATCCCTAAATACTCTGAATAATAAGATTTATTAGCAATATAGTCACACTCATCAGTTGTTTAAACTATTGAATTTTTTCTTATAAATCCATGAGACTAAACATTTACCAGGATAGTTTAAAATTGCTATTTTAATTTTTCTATATATTTTTAAACTAAAAAAACATTATATAAAATAACTAGTTAGTTCAAATTAATTATGTTTAGTATAGAAAAAACCAACATTCACAAATACTTCAACTTACTTAATATTCCTTTTAACTACTTTTAAATGAATTCTATTAAGATTACTTTGAAACACCAAAGATATACATAATGTAAACATTAAGAATGGCATATATTTTTTCAAATAAAGTGATCTACCAGTCATAAATATAAAAATAGTATTATCAAAAAAACTTTTAATTCATCACAATAGAGATTACAATAACTACCCATTGTAATATTATAGTTTTTACAACCATCGATCCCAAAACATTTAACCAATATTTTAGACTATTTTGATTGTTTATAAAAGATTTTAACTTTTCTTTGATATTTTTTCAATATAAAAAAGAATTTAAGTTTACAAAGAAAAATCATTCCAAACTCTGAACACATTAAATTTGAAAAATATTTAAAAATTACATCACTTTATGTTCAAAATATAATATCATCAACATATATTTGAAAAAATAAATTATCTTTTGAATTCCTTTTAAAAAAAAGTTTTGATCAACTATTACATTTTATAAACCATTATTCAAAAGAAATAATTATATCCTCTTATACCAAGATTTAGGATCTTGTCTCAAACCATAAATATCATTTGAAAATTTAAAAACCTATTTGTGATTAGATCCATTTTCAAAACATAGTGGTATTTATTGTAAACAAAACATTATTATAAATATATCAATTTAAAAATGAACTTTTAACATTTGAAAAATTTTAATTTCATGGTGATATGTATATTCAGATGAATTATTATAGACTATAATAATAAAACAATAAAAAACGATTCTTATAAATTTATCCCTTTTGTTTTTATAACCTCTGGATACTAATATGGATTTGTTTCTAATTATTTTTAAAAATTCATCTAACTTATTTCTTAATATATATTTAGTGCTAATAATATTTTAATACTCCAGTGGTTTGATTATATTATATACTTTATTTATATAAATCTTATTTAATTCTTCATGAATTTCCATAATCTATTTTGAACAAGATTAATCTTTATCCATATTTTATGGTGCAAACTCAAAAATAAAGTCTTTATAAGATTATAAATTTCTTAAATAATTTCAAAATTTAAAACTATGAATTATTCACAAATTATAAAAATAACCATATGATCTTTATGGACTTATATATTTAGTTTATTATAGACACAATCCTCCTTATATAATTCATCTAATTTTTAATTTTCTGATTCACAAAATTCAAAATATCTAAAATATTCCACAACCTAGTGTAAATCATATTTTCCTTCTTTTAAATGATTTTAACCAAGTTTAACATGAATTGATTCATCAAAAAGTAATTTATATTTTATATAAACTATATATGTCCAATTAGAATTAGAATATCCTATAAATATACCTTCATTAGATTTTGAATCAAATTTTTCTAGTGAATCCTTAGTATTATAAATGAAAACTTTATAACCAAATACTACAAAATATCCAATTCTTGGCTTTCTTTCCTTCCAAATTTCATAATTTATTTTCTATAAAAATGTTCTAAGTAAAATTTTATTATAAATATGTTGAGATAATTTTACATCTTTTACCCACAAAGATTTTAAAAAACTATACTCATTTAACATTGACCTAACCATTTCTTTTAAGGTACTGTTTTTCTTTCAACCACACCATTTTGTTATTATGTTCCTAGGGTTAGAAATTTTCATCATATCCTTTATCTTTACAAAATTTATCAAATTTCATATTTGAAAAATGACCACCTATATCACATATAATTGATAAAATTATAATCTCCTTTTTATTTTGAACTGATTTATTGTAAAAAAATAAATTTAAACAAACACTCATATTTATGTGGAAGAAAATAAGTACATGTAAATTTTCTATAGTCATATATAATAAAAAATACATTCATTTTACAACATAAACTAGTAGTTTTGATGGGTAAAAATAAATCCAAATGTTAAAGTTAAATAGTTCTTATCATGACCTGTTTCATATGTCCTAGACATGAGTACCCCAAGCCTGCCTTCCATAGGCCAAGGGTTGGTGACTAACACTATACGGATTTTCCCTAATAGGGAAGGCATTGCCTTAGATATCTTTACACACTCAAAAATGGAAACTTTAGTAAACAACCCACAAAAGTAAGGTATAACCACAAGAGTAAATTACAACTACAAGTACAACTATAAATTGAAAATAGTTGGTCAGAATATAAGCCCTATAAACAGAAAAGAAAGAAAATAAATGTCATATCTACCTTGGAGTTATACCTGGAGGGTAGTAGATGTAATTATGAAGTCAAAGAATAGGATCTTGACTACTATCATTGCAACAAACTCCACCAAGTCCGGAACCTCCAAATTCTACCTCGGAGTGTCAGTAGTCTGCACTAGACACACACATGTGGGTGAAGCCCATGCAGGGGTGAGTATAACAACTCAGTAGGAGACATCGAGAGCCTCGAATGTATTTCAGTAATCCATAAAGGAAAACAACATAAGAAATACCACAAATTTAATATGACAAGAATGATCTAAATCATGAAGCAAAAGAAAAAGAGACAACTCACTCTAACGGTATAACTTCAAGGTTACTGGGATAGGGATGACTAGTCATAAATCCATATCATCCTGTCTATAATAACGCTACTTCTGACCCGTATGGGTCACTGTATGTTGACCTGTGTTAGTCTCTAGATGTTGACCTGTATTTGTCATTGGTGATGACCCGTATTGGTCATTGGTGAAGACCTGTATTGGTCACTTGTGTTGACCTGTATTGGTTTCTGGTTCTGATCTATATTGGTTACTGGTACAGAGGTATGGATGATTATTAGTATAGCTAGATCATTCCTCTCTAGTGTTTCTAATGTTAACTCGTATTGGTCACTCTTCTTCTTCATGTCCTAGCCAGCCACTGGATTCTCGCACAAAGCACGCATGATCTCCAGAAGATTATGATCCTCAAGACATCATTCATATTTCAAAAATGAAGAAGCCCCACAAAATGAATACCCAAGGTACCGACCCATCATTGAGGTCCCAATGTGACAGACAGTGTGTTGATCGGACTCCCGGTCTGTGAGATATGGGCACTTTTGTGAAAAGGGATCAGTTGGATTCAAGTCTGATCGAACCCATGTCACACATAAAACTCCATTAAAACTCACTTAGAGTATCTCCAAAGGATCACCTTGTCACAGGGGTCCTTATGCCATAGACAGTGCATCGATCAGATGCATGTCCTATTAGTTACAGACCTTTCTATGAAATGGGGGTGATCGCACCTCACTCCGTCCCGGCTCGATCGAGCCCACCAGAATATGCCAAAGGGACCGCTTCCCAAATGGGGTCCCAACTCCATTGATGGCATGTCAAACAGACACCCGTTTCATCAGTTACGGGCATTTCTTTATTCGGGGGCTGGTTGGGTCTGGGCTCGGTCCAACATGGTTATGTCGGCACGACGCAATGGGTCTCGGGGTCTGCCTGACCTCGCCCGAGTCCGGCCTTTTAAGGGTCGGCCTGATTCACTGAGTCCAGCACATTGGGGTTGGCCCATCTGGTTCACGGTTGGTTCAGCCCTCTATGAGAGGCTCGGCCTACCGCACTGGCCCACTGGGGGGAGGGGGCTGGTTCGTGGGCCTGGGGTTGTTTCATCAGGACGGTGGGGAAATTCCCCCACCGTGTGCAACAGTCGGTCAGGGGGCTAACTAGTCTCAAGCTGATGCAGTGTGGTGTGGGGTCATGTCACCCCCTCCTACTGCAACCCACTGGCCACAGTTGCTGTCGCAGGCGGCACCTATGGGCATCGCCCTTCCCCCATATGGCCAGCTTGAGTTGTCCGCCTCTGGCCACCATGGTGCAGGATAGTGCACCACCTTCACACCACCTATGGCTGGTTGCAACGGGCCTCCTCCAACCAACGCCGGCCACCACCATCATGGCACGCTGGTAGTTCTTTATGTGGGACACCGAACGTGCTCTGGTAGTCTATTCTTGGTGTTGTATGTGCCTATGAGTCTCCCATACTTCCTGAAGGACCCCGGGACACCCTGAGAGGGGAGGGGTGAATCAGGGTGGCAACTTTTTCTTCTTAAAGTTGTGGATCTTGTTCCCACGTTGGCAGGAACTTCTTAAACCTGTATGAAGGATATGATCAGCAATTAAACATTCACATGCAGAGAGATGACACAACAATTTTTACTTGGTTCACCACTAAGGGCTACGTCCAAGGAGCATACGCCGACAGATTGTTGGTCGTACCTAAATCCACTATGCTTCACTAGCTGCGGATACAAAAGTTCGGGTACAGACACTCTGTCCCAGGCTCACTGCCTTTACATAAGGTTTAGGGATAGCTCACTGCTTCCCTCGGGTCACTCCCGTTGACTCCCCCAGGCTCACTGCCGTTGGTGAAGTCTCACTCAGTTTATAGACGTGAAGGTCTCTTCAATAAATTTGCATTGAAGTATTTGCCTCTGCTCAGCACGAGACTCTGCTTGCATCGAAGTCCGGAAGAGATGCACTAGAACGCACAGAACCACTGAACTGGATAACCAAAATGTGTAGACAAACCTTACTGAGAAATATGCGAGACATCAACCATTTGCGCGCAAAATCATCCTATTGCGCGCAACATTTTCTTTTGGTGCGGAAAAATATTTCGCGCAAAAATCCCCTTTTTCGCGCAACACCAAATATTTCGCGCAAGCTCCTTTACGCGACCCTTTTCGCGCATCAGACCTCGGATCTTCTCTAAGTCTTCCAACTACCTCTAATGAAGGGGGTCACCTCATATTTATAGGCGACTAAGACCACTGCGTGCAAAATCCCCTTCGGCGCGGAAAACCTCTCATCTGGCGCGTAATCTTTCGCCCAGCTTATGTATTTCGCGCACAACCCATATTTTCCGCGCAGCCCTTGCCTTTGCCATTTTTCACCAAACTGATTCTGAAACAGCATTTGCGCGAAAAAAACTATTTCGCGCATCCCGCTGTTTTCCGCGCCCAACTTAAGTATTTCGCGCACATCCCTGATTTTCCGCGCAGCCCATGCCTTTGCTATTTTTCACCTCTCTGATTTCGAAACACTGTTTGCGCGAAAAAATATTTCGCACATCCCGCTGTTTTCCGCGCCTAACTTAAATTTTTCGCGCAAGCCTCTAATATTTCGCGCACCACTTCCTTTTTCTGCGAAGCTCCTTTTGCAGACAATCCATGTCTTCATTTTCCGATTTTGAGGCCCAAAAAATTGGCAAACACTGGGAAACAGCGCCACCTTCAAAACTGTTGTCTGCTTGAACTGTATGATCACTTTGCTGGAACACATTCGGAACTTCCACTGAGGATTGACAACAAACACAAACCATACACCAAATCATGCTTTGAAGAACCTGGTTCCAACAATCTCCCCCTTTGGGTTTGTTGGCAATCAGAATAAATTCAATAGATCTCCAACCATGAGCAAATCCAAAACGCAAGAATCAACTCAGCCAACTTCTCCCCCATTGACAATAAAACCAAAGACCGAAAAGTTTGTTCAACGCTCAGCTCAAGCCATTCTCCCCCTGGATAGTATCTCCCCCATAAACCTGCATCACAGCCATAAGCAGATAAAGACAGTTAAAACAAACGGGGAGAGGGGAGTTTCGAAGCCTCCTTATGCAGCAGGAGGTGGTTGAACACCTAGGTTCAACCGATGCTTTTCAAACACAGCTGCTGACAGTGGCTTTGTCAGGATATCAGCTACCTGCTTGTCAGTTCCCACATGGTCCAGTCTAATCACCCCTTGTTCAACCTTTTCTTTGATGAAATGATACCGTATTTCAATATGTTTTGTACGAGAATGCTGAACCGGATTTTTCGTGAGATCAATTGCGCTTTTGTTATCACAGTAGATCACCATTGGCTGCTTTACCTCATCACCAATATCTGTTAATTGTTGCTTCATCCATAGCAGTTGAGTGCATGACTTTGTGGCAGATATATACTCAGCTTCAGCAGTACTAAGAGAAGTACTTTCTTGTTTCTTGCTCAACCAGCCAACACAATTATTTCCGATAAAGAATGCTCCACCACTGGTGGACTTTCTGTCCACAACATCGCCAGCCCAGTCAGCATCAGAAAAAGCGGATAATTCACTATCCCTTCCTACAGCAAAGTATAATCCATACTTGTAAGTACCTTGAATATACCTCATGATTCTTTTCACTGCTGTCATGTGTTCCTCTTTTGGATTACTCTGAAAGCGGGCAGAAAGACATGTGGCAAAGACAATATCTGGCCGTGTCGCTGTCAGGTACAATAGGCTCCCAATAATTCTCCTGTACAGGGTGGGATCTACAGATTTACCATCCTCATGCTTCCCAAGTTTGGTTCCAACTGCAATCGGAGTTGACATTGGTTTGGAGTCTTGCATGTTAAACTTCCTCAGCAGCTCTCTTTCATACATTTCTTGAGAGATAAAAGTGTAGTCTTTCCTCTGAGACACTTGCAGTCCCAAGAAATATGTGAGCTCCCCAATCATTGACATTTCAAATTCTGATTTCATATGATTGGCAAATTCATCCACTGATTTCTGTTTGCTTCCACCAAATATAATGTCATCGACGTAAACAAGAACCATGAACTGATCTTTTGGAGAATTCTTCACATAGAGATTGTGATCAACTCCTCCTCTTTTGAATTCCAGCTTTTTGAGATACGAATCTAGTCTAGAATACCATGCCCTTGGTGCCTGTTTTAATCCATAAAGTGCTTTCTTTAGCTTGCAGACCTTTGATTCATCAGCACCAAGAAGAAAACCCACTGGTTGTTCAATGTAGACTTCTTCTTCGAGTACACCATTTAAGAATGCTGTCTTGACATCCATTTGATATACTTTATATCCTCTTTGGAGAGCCATGGAAAGGAATAGCCTGATTGACTCCAATCTAGCCACTGGAGCAAAGGTTTCTTCAACATCAACACCTTCAATCTGAGAATATCCTTTACATACCAGTCGAGCCTTGTTTCTGATAACATTGCCATGCTCATCAAACTTGTTCTTGAAAATCCATTTGGTGCCAATCACATTGTGACCTTTGGGTCTCTGGACAAAATCCCACGTCTGATTTTTGTCAATTTGATCTAACTCTTCATTCATGGATTTCACCCAGGATTCATCCATTGCAGCTTCTTCAAATGAGGTTGGCTCTACAACTGATAGAAATGCAGAAGGTGTGTTATTTCTCATCCTCCTTGTTTGAGTGGGTGCATTCATGTCCCCAATTATGTTGGATGGATCAATCTCAGCTCTTCGGTTTCTCCTGAGAGATTCAGTAGCATTCTTTTCAGCTATAGGTTCTTCTTCTGATTCTTCTTCTGAGTCAACATCATGATGTGACTGCTGAGAGTTTTGAACAACTTCCTCTATCTCTGTGTTTGTGTTTTCTTCACGTTCACTTTCTTCCTGATTGTCCATCACATCCGCATATGGCGTCCTTGAAGCATTTGTTGTTTTCTCTTAAATTATCTTAACATCACTGCTTACCACAATCTTCCCCAAGCGTTTATTGAAACACTTGTAAGCTTTACTGTTCATTGGATACCCAAGAAAAATTCCTTCATCAGCATTGTCACCATACTTTCCTTGGTTTCCTTCTTTATTCCGGATGAAACATTTGCTTCCAAAAACCCGAAAGTATTTCAAGGAAGGCTTCCTTCCATGCCATAATTCGTACGGTGTCTTCGTTTCTCCCATGTAGAGCCCTGTTCGATTCTGAATGTGAACTGCAGCTTCAACAGCCTCCTTCCAGTAATGGCGAGAGATACCACTCTCAATCAACATAGTCCTGGCCATATTGTTGACCTGTCGATTTCGACGCTCAACAACTCCATTTTGTTGTGGAGTTCTCACAGCAGCTACCTCATGATGTATTCCATGTTTCTCTAGATAGTTTTCAAACTCAATGGATGTGTATTCCCCTCCATTGTCTGATCGTAGGACTTTTATTGACCGTCCAGTGTCATTCTCGGCAATTCGGCGATAAGTTTTCATGCAATCAAGTACTTGTCGCTTCCTGTGAATCACCATTACACAAGCCATTCTACTATAATCATCAATGAAAAGGACGAAGTACCTCTCTCCATAGGTTCCAGCAACATTTATTGGGCCACATACATTAGTTTGAATGAGATCGAGAAGATGTGATGCCCTTTTCTTCTTTGGACGATACGAATTACAGACCAGCTTCCCACGAATACAGGCATCACAAGATTTTTCCCGTTCGCGTTTTAGAATGGGAATATCCATGACTATCTTCAGCTTAGATATCTTTTCCATGTCTTGTTGGTTAATGTGCCCCAACCTTCGATGCCATAAATTGTTTTCTTCGTCAACAGACAAGTAACAAGAGTTCACTTTGCTGTCAACCTGATATAAGTTTCCATCTGTTCTACAACCTTTCATAAGAGAATTCCCTGTTTTTCCTTTTATAGTGCATCCTTTTTGATTGAAGGTTACTATAAGCCCTGAGTCACAGAGTTGACTTACACTGAGGAGATTATGGCGTAGACCGTCCACATAAAGAACTTCAGTCTTTTTCAGCTCTCCGTTGGTGAGAGCAGTATTCCCACTGCCTTTAATCTTCAAAGTGCCATCGTTACCAGACCGTACTGTTCCATCAACCTTCTTTTCAATGTTCTTCAGAAGGTCAGCATTTCCTGTCATATGGGAAGAACATCCACTATCAAGAATCCAGGTGCTGCTACTCTTTGTATCTTTGAGGGCTACTTTCGCAAGATTGGATTTCTCGATTTTCTTCTTTTCTTTCCATGAGATATTGGATTGAGCATAAGACACTGATGGCCTTTTAAAACTTTCTTCCACATAATCTGAGTCTTCATACCCATAATCTTCTTCCAGAAGAGAAAAACTATTTGTGAGAACAACATCATCAGGAGGATGAACCTTGTCCCGTCTTTGGGTGTTGTATGAATTTCTCTTGTCATACCGCTGCCTGCAAAACATAGCTTTATGGCCAAAGTTAGAACAAGTAAAACAGTAACCATAGAAGATATTTCTTCTATAAGATGGAGGATATGAAATAGGTCTCCTTTGTTGATTTCCCAGATCTTCTCCATTAAAGTAACTCCTTGCCTCTTCGCAATATGACATAGTATGGCCCAGATAGCCACAGAATTGACACTTCATGTGAGGGAATGCCTTCACACCTGAATTTCTCCTCATACCTTCATCCCTGTGAGAGTAGTTGAACTGCCTATCATTTCTAAATTTTTGATGGTAATTGTCAGTTATCCTTCTAGTTTGGATTGAGGGTTCCTTTTTCAGCACTTCAGAAAATGTTTCAACATGTTCAACCTTCGTTTTGTCTTTCTTTTGAATTTCATTATTTCCAGCAGTTGATGTCTCAGCTTCACATCCAATTCCACGCTTTCCCATGCAGGCGGGTCTTTGAACGCTCAAGATTTTTTCAACTCCATCAGAACCACATTTGGCTCTTGCCAATAATTCAGCATCTGAGAATCTTCTAGGTTGTATTTTCTTCCTTGATTCTTTTGAAAAAGATTCGGTCTCAAGTTTACTCCTAAGAGTAACAATTTCCTCCTCAAGACCCTCAGTAGTCTTGGACTTTTCTTCCAGTCTTGAGGTGAGGTCATTGATGACCTTTCCCTGCTCTTCAATTCTTATCTTAAGATCCAATACATCATCATTGCTTTCAATGATTTTAGACTGAACTTTCACAAACTCTTCCAGACGTTCAATTTCAGCTTCAAGTTCATCAACATATTCTGATGACTCTTTGACCATTTCCTTCCACTTATTACATTTCTTACATTTACTCTCAATCTTGGAGAAAGCATCCTTAATTTGAACCTTTGGATTATCAAGGGCAGTACTCTGATTATCTATGCCTTTATTGATTGAAGAATCTGATATTTCAGTGGTAGCCATCATGGAAGCATGTTTTTCAGTTTTAAATTCTGGTTCTTCTTCCTCACAGAATTCAATATCATCATCTTCTTCCTCACAGACAAAGCTCTTCCTCTGCATTTTCTTTCCAGATTTGAAATCACCCTTTTTGAAAAACCTTTTCCGAGGCTTTTCAATGTCTTCAGCTTCGCTCTCATCATTATCCAACTTTCTTTGGCACTGAGAGGCAATGTGCCCAACTCTTCCACAACGGAAACATGCAAGAGGTAACTTACCTCTAAATTTACCTTTACCCTTTTTCAGCTTCTTCGCGATGAGGGAAAGAATTTCTTTTTCTTCGTCATCATCACCACTACTATCTTCTGGAATTTTCAGTTTGTCCATGGCTTTGAATGCCATTTCTTTGCTCACGCGAGTCGTGGCATCTTCAGGTTTGACTCTCATCTCATATGCCACTAAACAACTTAACAAATCATCCAGAGAAAGTTTGGATAGATCTCTTTCTTCGAGGGCTGACACCTTTGCATTGTACATGGGAGGAAGTCTTCTCAATATTTTCTTAACGATATCAATGTCTTTGATTTCTTCTCCAAGACCTCGAATTGCTCCCACTACTTCAGTAATTCAATTAAAAAAAGAATCTGCATTTTCATTGGGATACATCTTTAGGTCGTCAAACCTGTTATGTAAAACCTGAAGTTTTGCCTCCTTTACCTTGCTATCTCCTTCATAAATGTTTTCAAGTTTATCCCACATAGACTTTGCTGAAGTGCAACTCATCACCTTTAGATATATCTGATCAGAAAGAGCTGCGGTGAGTGCATTTTGAGCTTTAGCATCTGCATCAAGAATTTTCCTGTCTGTGTCAGTCATAGCCAGTCCTGTTTGATCAGTGACTTGTATTCCTTGAACAATAGAAAACAAAACTTCCATTACAAGAGATCTTAGATGAGATCGCATCCTATTCTTCCAGATCTGAAAATTATTTCCATCAAAGAGAGGGACTCCCCTCACATTGGCTGCATTCTCCATGGAGACAAAGGACAGATTCAAGACCAGCAACCTCCCTCTGATACCACTTGAAGGACCCCGGGACACCCTGAGAGGGGAGAGGTGAATCAGGGTGGCAACTTTTTCTTCTTAAAGTTGTGGATCGTATTCCCACGTTGGCAGGAACTTCTTAAACCTGTATGAAGGATATGATCAGCAATTAAACATTCACATGCAGAGAGATGACACAATAATTTTTACTTGGTTCACCACTAAGGGCTACGTCCAAGGAGCATACGCCGACAGATTGTCGGTCGTACCTAAATCCACTATGCTTCACTAGCTGCGGATACAAAAGTTCGGGTACAGACACTCTGTCCCAGGCTCACTACCTTTACATAAGGTTTAGGGATAGCTCACTGCTTCCCTCGGGTCACTCCCGTTGACTCCCCCAGGCTCACTGCCGTTGGTGAAGTCTCACTCAGTTTATAGACGTGAAGGTCTCTTCAATAAATTTGCATTGAAGTATTTGCCTCTGCTCAGCACGAGACTCTGCTTGCATCGAAGTCCGGAAGAGATGCACTAGAACGCACAGAACCACTGAACTGGATAACCAAAATGTGTAGACAAACCTTACTGAGAAATATGCGAGACATCAACCATTTGCGCGCAAAATCATCCTATTGCGCGCAACATTTTCTTTTGGTGCGGAAAAATATTTCGCGCAAAAATCCCCTTTTTTGCGCAACACCAAATATTTCGCGCAAGCTCCTTTACGCGACCCTTTTCGCGCATCAGACCTCGGATCTTATCTAAGTCTTCCAACTACCTCTAATGAAGGGGGTCACCTCATATTTATAGGCGACTAAGACCACTGCGCGCAAAATCCCCTTCGGCGCGGAAAACCTCTCATCTGGCGCGTAATCTTTCGCCCAGCTTATGTATTTCGCGCACAACCCATATTTTCCGCGCAGCCCTTGCCTTTGCCATTTTTCACCAAACTGATTCTGAAACAGCATTTGCGCGAAAAAAACTATTTCGCGCATCCCGCTGTTTTCCGCGCCCAACTTAAGTATTTCGCGCACATCCCTGATTTTCCGCGCAGCCCATGCCTTTGCTATTTTTCACCTCTCTGATTTCGAAACACTTTTTGCGCGAAAAAATATTTCGCGCATCCCGCTGTTTTCCGCGCCTAACTTAAATTTTTCGCGCAAGCCTCTAATATTTCGCGCACCACTTCCTTTTTCTGCGAAGCTCCTTTTGCAGACAATCCATGTCTTCATTTTCCGATTTTGAGGCCCAAAAAATTGGCAAACACTGGGAAACAGCGCCACCTTCAAAACTGTTGTCTGCTTGAACTGTATGATCACTTTGCTGGAACACATTCGGAACTTCCACTGAGGATTGACAACAAACACAAACCATACACCAAATCATGCTTTGAAGAACCTGGTTCCAACACTTCCTTCATCACAGCGTGACCCTCTATCTCATGTTGCCATCAATATTGAGGAATGTTTTCCCTGAATAACGCAACATGAACTAAGCGGCGGATGGTTCGGGCCTTGTTTTTTCGGCCTGCGGCCTCCATGTTAATAGGATAACAAGAATGAGAATATTTATCTCACATTAAATATTAAATAAACTCATTTCTATAATGTTAAACCAAAATCAAACATAAACCCCCTACCTCGAGATCTGTTGGAGGCGTCGCGGTTGTGGTGGGACGAGCATCCACGTTGGATGGAGTCTTCAGCGTTCATCTATCTCGGATAATTTTCACCCGAGCTTTTATCCTCCATTAGTGGATATTTCCATAGAACTCCACCAGTGTTTCCTCACTTGAAGAAGTCATGCTGAAACCCCACCCTGAGCTTCATTTAAATAGGAGGGGGAAAATTGAGTAACGCGTTAAATAATTAATGAGGTTCATTAAATGAATTAATCACCCTCTTCTAATTCACAATGGTGGAGCTACGTATTTGATGAGTCAAGACATTAAATGGATTGACAAGTCACCGGTCTCGCCACCGCTGCTCATCCATTGGGGAAAAAAATAACAATTACTTGTTTTTTATTATTTTTTAAAAATTCCAAAAACTATCTTTTTCTCCCAGCCAACTATGGTTGAAGTAAAGATTATCTTAAGAGAATCTATGCACTGTGGATTCAACGGTGCTCTCAGATTTCAATTCCAAGAACTGGTGAAAATGATAGAAACCTCACCCATGCTTTTACTAAACGTACCAAAAAAAGTTCAGAAATTCATTCTGGGTACACCAGGCCTTAGAATCACACGCCATCAATTTTCGTAGACTCTTAATAATCCAAAATAATTTAAAAAAATATACATCGAATTTTCAGGTCTTTAAATTCTCCCCACCTAGGGGATTTAAGTACATGAATTCCAAAAAAGGCTACACAAACAAAGAGGGGTATTGGGCATGAATATGAGCATCTCACTCCCATGTGCTCTCCTAGAGATTCTCGTTCTGCCCCAAAATGTGAACTAGAGGTATCGACCACCCATGAAGGATCCTCTCTTATTGATTCTCTATCTCAACCAGGTACTCTGAAAAAGTCACTCTTTCGTCAATCTTTAACTCACCATGGTCGATGATGTTAGATGGTTCATCCATGTATCTCATCAGCTGGGATACGTGGAAGACGTCATACACCCTCTTCATCTATGGTGGAAGTTCCAAGCGGTATGCAACCTTGAAAATCCTATGAAGTATCAGGAATGGTCCGATAAGCCTCAGTGAGAGTTTGATGCCTCAGCCAAATCTCTGAAGTCACCATCTAGGGGAGACTCTCAAGAATTTTTGGTCCCCATCCTGGAACTCCAATGGTCTTCATAACCTATCATCATAGGACTTCTGTCAGCCCTGTGCAGTCTTTATCTGCTATTATATGTCATGTGCCTTCTCAGTGGTAGCATGTACCATCTATGGGCCCACGAGTGCTGGATTTCCTGATCAATCTAGCATATGTGTGATCTGCATGGTCATTCTTACAAGGCCTCAAAAGAGGCCAAATCAGTGGTGGAGTAATATATGTTGTTGTATGTGAACTCCACAAAGGGTAGGTGGTCTTCCCAACTATGAACAAAATCTAGGACACATGCACGAAGCATGTCCCCCATGGTCTAGATGGTCGGCTCAATCTGACTATCTTTCTACATGTGAAAAGTTGTGCTCAAGAGAAGCTAAGTCCCAAAAGCCTCCTATAATCATTTCCACAACCGGTATGTGAAGTGTGTGTCATGCTCTGAGACTATAGTTCAAGGAACCTCATGAAGTCAAATGATCATCTGAACGAAGAGACATCCCATGGTCTCTACCAAACCCTTCTTTCAAATAGCAAGGAAGTGGGATAACTTGGTGAGTCGTTCAATGATCACCCAGATGTTATCATGCCCTCTATAAGTATGTAGTAACCTAGTCGCATAGTCCATCTATATCCCTTACCACTTCCAATATGGTATCTCAATGGGTTGGGTCAAGTTTTCTAGTACCTGGTGCTCGGCCTTCACTTACTGGAAAGTGAGGCACCTAGAAAAAAACTTTGTCACATCTTTCTTCATCACTGGAAACCAGTAGTGATGTTATAGGTCCTGATACATCTTCATCACACCTGGATCTACTACTAAGGGGGATGTATGGAACTCCCTCAGCACCTCATCTCGTAGCGCCACTGGTACAATTGTACATCCTCTGAAAAAGATATCATTCTCCCTACCTTTAGAATATCTATTAGGTGCATGGCCTAAGGATATCTGAGCACGTGTATCCTCGCATCTGCTGTCTCTGAGTTGAACAGTCCTGACTCATTGAATGAGTGGAGGGGAAACTATCATTTACTGGATCTAGGCTCTCTCATCTCTATCCATGTAGGATATCTGAAGTGAGGCTAACTTCTCTAATGCCTCGTTTAGTAGTTGCAAACTCAATCACTGGCTAAGTGCATCTACCAGTACATTACCCTTCCCAAGAGTATATACTATCTCAAATTCATAGTCCTAGAGGAACTCTAGCTAGTGTCGTTTTCCCAGATTCTGATATTTCTATGTGAAGATATATCTGAGACTCTTGTGTTCTGAGTAAAAAATGAACAACTCACCCATCAAGTAGTGTTTCCACATCTTCAGTGCGAAGACTACTACTGCCAACTCCAAGTGGTGAGTTGCATAATTTTTCTCATAAGGCCTCAATTTTCGTGATCCATAAGCAATCACTACATTAGGATGCAACCGAGTCTGGTCCCTGATGCATCATAGTAAACCACATAGTCAGTTCCCTCCTCCAGGAACCTTAGGATGGGAGCGCTGGTTAAGCTCTACCTCAGCTGTTGAAATCTCTCCTAGATTTTCTCTGACCACATGAAGGTTTTCACCTTATTTATCAAGGAATTAATAGTTGGTGCTACTCTAGAGAAATCGGGTACGAACCTATGATAGTATCATGCTAAACCAAGGATGCTCTTCACCTCAGCAACACTCATGGGTGGCTCTCAAGAAAGTATTACCTTGATATTCACTAGATCTACTGCAACTCCAGCCTCTGAGAAAATGTGTTTCAAGAAGTGGACCTTATGTATCCATAACTCACACTTCGAGAGCTTCCCATATAACCGGTGCTACTGGAGTGTGTCCAGAACAATTCTCAAGTGTACATCATGCTCTTCCTTGGATGTTGATTACACCAAGACGTCATCGATGAAGACCACTACAAACCAGTCTAAGAAGGTCTGTAATATCATGTTTATGAGACCCATGAACACTGTAGGGGCGTTCATCATGCTAAAAGGAATCACTAGTTATTAGTAATGGCCACACTGACATCTAAAGGTAGTCTTAGATACATCTTCATCTCATACTCTGAGCTGGTGATAGCCTGATTTGAGGCCTATCTTTTAAAACCAACAAGCTCCCTTACACTAGTCAAACATATCATCAATCCTATACAGATGGTACTTGTTCTTTACAGTCACCTGGTTTAGGAATCAAAAGTCCATGCATAGCCTCAAAAATCCATCTTCCTTCTTGGAAAAAAAACACTAGGGATGCCCATGGAGAAACATTGGGCCTTAAAAATCCCTTCTGCTATAAGTCCTCCAACATTACCCTCTGCTCCCGGAGCTCCACAGGGTCCATCCGATATTCTGGTGTAGATATTTTTGTTATTCATGGGTACAAGTAAATGTGTAAGTCTACCTCTCTATAAGAAGGTAGTCTTGGTAAATATTCCCTAAATACATCCTCATACTCGTCCACCACCACTAGGAACTGTGGACTCACCTCATCCACCATGTCGAAGGTCATGCAATCCAGTTGATATATAATCGGTTGCACCCTCTTGAGTGCAAGTCCATCTCATGCTGTTCTATTTTCCGTCTCTCCATGAATGGAAAACTGGCCTCCATCTCTATGTGTACATCACATTGTATGTCTCAATCAGTCAATCTATGCATGAACTACTGATATCCACTCCATGCCTAGAATGACATCGTAGGTATTCAATGCCACTACTAGAAGATCATATCTAAAACTCTCTCCTCTAAGAGTAATATCACACTGGCGGCACCAGTGTGTGACCACTGAATCTCCTCCCGTCAGAGTATCCAAATTCAAAGATCAAGCTAAAAGCTCTGTCAGAATCTCATAGTCCCAAACTAAGTTTGTGGAAAGGAAATAATGGCTAGAACCTATATCGATGAGCACTACTACTAAAGTAGATAAGAAACCAATCGTACCTCTTATCATCTCAGGGATGTCAGGATCGTGAGCCCCCACTAATTTTAGTTGGGTATGTCCCTGTCCACCTGCTCCTTAAGCTTGTGGTGGACCACCTGGGGGTGGTGGTGGTAATGCCTGGTGACCCTGACCACCTCTTGTTGCATGTCTTGCTCCCCTGCCTTGTCCTCCACCAAGATGACGCTCATGATCCTGCCATTGTCGATGCCTTGGTGGCCCCTCCACCATCTGTATATCATCCATGCGGGGATTCGTACAATCACGAGCTATGTGACCCTATCCCCCATAGGAAAAATAGATTATTCCTCACTAGTGGATCCCTAGTCCTCTCGAGCCTTGAACCACTGACCCTATGTCCCCAAGTCACCCTTCAGAAGGTCTAAACCTCTTGGGATTCTGCGTCGCCTGTCTACTACCAGATGTAGATGACTCTGCTACCTGTCATTTAGTAGGGGCTCTCACTGTTGGTGCTTGCTTGGAAAAGAGGCTCTCCATCAGCAAATCTCTCTCTTTCACCCCAGTCTATGTCAGGATGATGAGAGAAATTTTAATAGCTCTGATATCTCATCGGATCCCCTACTCAAAGGTATGGGACCTAAAGTAAGGGTCTCATACCATGTAGGTGGAGTATCAGGAGAGGTCAATAAATCTCACTGAGTACTGAGCCACAGTCTGGTTTCCCTCCTATAGATGCAGCAGCTTCTGAATATGTACATAGTGTAGTGTTGTTGGCACGAACTCCGCCCTAAAATGGCTCTCAAAGTCCAGCTATGTGAGGGTCATCTCCTCATGCACTTGGAGTTTCGAGCTCCACCATCATCCTTTCAAGCCCTGAAAAAGGCTAGCGACCAAGATCTCTATCTTCTAGGAAGGTGTCTCTACTAAGTGAAAGAGCCATGAAACCACCTCAGGACAGTCCTCTATAGCCTAGGGTTGCATCTTGCCTCGAAACCTCAGAGGCCTCTATCTCTGTAACTCACAAAACACAACCATCTGGCATGCAAGACCCACTGGTAGCATCTACTGCTCAACATGTGGTGGTGCTTCTAGTACACCACCTGAAGGTTCCACCACTGTGAGTGGTCCTTATACTGATGACTTGTCATTCAGTGGGATACTATCATGATATCTAACTGGAATCTTGGCTGGATATCTTCATGGAAGCATCCTGTAAGAAATAGATGCACCATGGTCAATAAGTTATATCTGGTGAGCTAACTCAATAAAGATCAAGAAAACTTTTCAAAACACTGGAAACTGGTGTTTTCATGTACCGAGTTGGAAAATAGAATTCAGGGATCATTGTGTATGGTTATGTCTATCGCCACACCAATAGTAGACTCCCTGTACTAAAAACCAGACACAAGACACTTTACATCATTTCCTCATTAAAAGTATACTCTTAGTTCTTCTGGCAGAACTGACCGCACTTTGATACCACTTTGTCACGACCTATCCCACGGGGCCTTAATGTGACTACCCCAAGCCCACCTTCCATAATCTAGGGGTTGGTGACTAGAACCTAAAGGCTTTTCCCTAACAGGGAAGGCATTGCCTTAGGTATCTGTACACACTCAAAAATATAAAATGAAGTAAACAACCAAGAAAAGTAAGGTGTTACCACAAGAGTAAAGTACAACCACAAGTACAACTGTAAACTAAAAACAGTGGTCTGGAATAAAATCCCTAAAAATGAAAATAAATTAAACAGCTATCGCATATTCCTTGTAGCTCTACCTATAGGGTAATAGCTATATGTTTGAAGTCAAATAAGTGGATCTTGACTACTCCTATCGCACTAAACTCCACCAAGTCCCGAACCTCCAAAGTCTACCTCAGAGCGTCAGTAGTCTACACTAGACACACACGTGTGGGAGGATACCATGTAGGGGTGAGTATAACAACTCAGTAGGGGACCCTGAGACTCTCGAAGGTCTCTCAGTAATCCAAAAATGAAATCATCACCAGAAATACCAAAAAGGTAATATAACAAACATGATCTAAATCATGAATCACAAGAAAAAGAGACAGCTCACTCTAAAGGTATAACATCATGGTTACTGGGATAGGGATGACTAGTCATAAATCCATATCATCATATCAATAGTAACTCTACTATTGACCCGTATAGGTCATTGTATGCTGACACGTATTGGTTGCTAGAGGCTAACATGTATTGTTCACTGGTGCTGACTCATATTGGTCATTGGTGTTGACCCGTATTGGTCACTCATGTTGACTCATATTGGTCACTGTTTTTGACCCGTATTGGTCGCTGGTATAGATGTTGGGATGATTAGTCATACAGCTAGATCATTCCACTCTGGAGTTTCTGATGCTGACCCGCATTGGTCGCTCTTCTTCTTCATGCCACAGCCAGCCATTGGATTCTTGCACAAAGCACATCTGATCTCAGGAATATTTTGCACCACAAGACATCAGTCATATTTAGACCTGTACTATGTCCCGCAAAAATCATACCCATGGGATCTCCCCGTCATAGGGGTCCCAAGGTGACAGAAAATGCATCGATCGTACGCCCAATCTGTGAGATATGGGCACTTTTGTAAAAAGGGACCAGTTGTATTCAAGTCTGATCCAACCAATGTTGCACGTCAAACTCCATCAAAACTCACTTATAGTATCTCCAAAGGACCGCCTTGATGTCATAGATGGAATGTCGATCGAATGTCTGGACTGTTAGTTACACCCATTTCCATGAACCGAAGGTGATCTCACCTCGCTGTGGATCGGCTCAGTCGGGCTATCCAAAATATTCCAAAGGGACTGCTTCCCAAAATGGGTCCTAACACCACTAACAGTGTGTCAAACAGACACTTGGTTCTTCAGTTACAGGTGTTTCTTTATTAGAGGGTTTTTTGGGTCTGGGCCCAGTCCAACTTGGTCAAGTCGGCCCGACGCAGTGGGTCTTGGGGTCTACCTGGCCCCACCTAGGTATGGGCCATTAAGGGTCGGCCCAATTCATCGGTTTTGGCTTATTGGGGTTGGATCGACTGAATCGCGGGCCTGGGTCGCGGTTAGCCTAGATCCCCAGGTGGGGCTCAGCCCACCCGCACTGGCCCGCTACGCCACGTGTCCAGCCCGTTCGGCTGGCCCGCGTCTACTTGAAGGTAGACCACTGTCTCCAGTTGTCCACATAGACGCAGGTCTGTTTCATCCGGCCGATGGGGAGCATCCCCGTCACATGTAACGATCAGCCAGGGGGGCCAACTGGTCTTCAACCGACACGGCACGGCGCGTGTCCACACCGCCACCTCCTTTCGTCATCCGCTGGCCATGACTATTGTCACCGTCGGCACCTGCAGGTGCTGCCCTTCTCTCATAGGGTCAGCTCAGGGTCGGCCGCCTCTAACCAATGCGGCGTGCGATGGCATGCTGCCTTCCCCTTGCTCACAGCCAGTTTCTATGAGCCTCCTCCAGCCAACACCAGTCTCCACTGACATAGCGCGCCAGCAGTTCTTTCTGTGGTCCACTAAACGTGCTCCAGTGGTCTATTCTTAGTGTCATCTGTCCCTATGAGACTTCTGAACAACCTCCTTCACAGAATGACCCTCTGTCTCATGTTGCCGTCAAAATTGTGGAAAGTCACCCCCGAAGAACGCAACATGAACAAAGTGGCGGAGGGTCTGAGCCTTGTTCGTTTGACCCATGCCCTCCACGTTAACATGAAAACAAGTGGGAGAATATTTATCTAACATTAAAGATCAAATAAACTCATTTCAATGATTCTAAAACAAAACCAAACATAAACCCCCAACCTCAAGATCTGTTTTAGGAGTCGCGGTTGCGACAAGAGAAGTGTCCACATTGGATTGAGTCGTGAGTGTTCATCTATCCGAGATCATTGTTGCCTAGTTTTTCATCCTCTGTCTGTAGATGTTTTCATAGAACTCTTCCAGCATTTTCTCACTTGAATAATTCATTCCAAAATCCCACCCTGAACTCCATTTAATTAGGAGGGGAAAAGGTGAGTATTGTGTTGATGAATTAACGAGTTTCATTAAATTAATTAATGAACCTCTTTTAATTCACAATGGTGGTGTTACACAGTTGATGAGTCAAGCCATTAAATGGATTGAAAAGTCTCCAGTCCCGCCACCGTCGATCATCTGATGGATAAAAAGAAAATAAAATAACAATTACATGTTATTTTATTATTTTTTTAAAAGTGCAAAAACTATCTTTTTCTCCCAAACAATTTTGGTTGAATTGAATCTTCTCTTTAGATAATATCAGCACTGTGGATTCAACGGTGCTCTCAAATTTCAATTTCGAACACTGGTTCAAAAGATAAAAAATGTTGCTCGTGCGTTTATTGAACGTACCATAAAAAAGTTCTGAAATTCATTTCAGGCACAACGGGCCTTGGAATCACGCATCATCAATTTTCATAGACTCGTAATATTCCTAAATAATTTAAAAAAATTACATGGAATTTTCTAGTCTTTACAATTCTATAAGTTATTACCTCATAGACTAATTTAAAATATTCCATGTGTTGTTATCCATTTAAGCAGGAATCAATTACATAGGTGTTGTCCATATTTATCTTGGGAAAATCCCATATATTTTGGTTTTTAAATTACTTGTGAAGTAACCTGAAATTTGAATGACCTAATCATTTATTCAATAAAACATTGTCATATTTTACAATATTTAAATATTTTAAAAATTTCTTAGTTAATTCATAAAAATTAATAGAATAAATGTTATATTTCCAATTTTAATAAAATATAATAGATTCATATTTAAAAATAATATACTTATGTTGTCCTATAGGAGACTATTGGACACCCTATATAGTATTAATAGTTTTAACAATCACAAACAATGTAAATTCTTATTGATCATGTCTAAACATTTCAATCATGATTATTTATGTTTCAATATGTGCAATTATGTTTATTTATGATCTCAAATAAATTTAGTACATTCTGTTAATATTTATTTTCTAAGACAGTATAAGAAAAAATATTTTCTAAATATAAGAGACAGACACTAACAAAAGAGATGAGATACCGATAGTTCAATTAAGTCACCGACAAATGAACTACTAATGCAGATGACCTACTAATAGATGACCTACCAAAAGATGACCTACAGACAGATGACCTACCAACATGGATGACCTATCGACATATGACATATCAACAGATGACCTACTGATGAAAATGACCTACTGATGTAGATAACCTATTGTCAGTTCAAATGACCTACTGATGCATGGTTCTATTGATGTAATTACTCACCGACAGTTAAAATGAGTTACTGATGCAATGAGTCACTAACGAATGGAAAGACCGACAGAATGGCACACTAATGGAATGATTCACTGACAGAAGAAGATACCAAATTATGACTCGCCAATAGACTATTTAGATTTATTTCATTTAAAATTACTTTTTACAGTCATATTTTGAGTATTTAAATGCACATGATTAATTTAATGATTATCTACATACATCTTAAATGAGGATATTAGAAATACACATTTTTGTATCTACCTAAAATATGCACATTGTCAGGATGAAAATAATATATATATATATATATATATATATATAAAGAAGAGCGCATGAAAGGGAGACACATGTGTAGACATGCATACACAAGATAATATGAGTAGACCTCTTTGAGAAACACACAAAAATAATAACACACGATGAATTCTTCATTACTAATTGTTCTGAACCAGAGAAGTGTTGTTCATCAAAGTTCCATCATCTCTACAACATCCAACTAAACCAAAGGAGAAGAACATCTCACCCTCCTGGAAGACTGAACACAGTGCTTCACAACACTCTGTTTTCAGTGTCTGTTTCTAGTAGAGGACTCGATCTTCAACTCTGATACATCATAGATTCTATAACAGAATTTTATAACACTCGGAGCATTTCTAATACATTTCTATTATATTCTACTCTATTTTGTATTATTTTAATAAACTTTTGAGTAGTGTGTGTGTGTTTGTACCAAAAACACACCCTATCCCCTACACTAAATTGGAGGATACTATATATCCTCAAAAAACCATATTCTTACACTTTTTTATCCTAAAAAGAACTATGGAAGAGGTCATGTGTGACCTGGTTGTTTTTTCTCCCATGTAGAATTGTGGTAGAGTTCTTGTGACCTAGATAATTTATATACTATTTTTTTAACCCTGATCTAGGTTGTGGATCAAGATATTTATTTATATAGATTTCTTTGTGGTAGTTGATCACTAAGTGGAGAGGACTAAGTATCATCTTGAGATATAACCTCTTGTTTTATATCTACTATGTTTTTTAATTTATTCTTTCTTTGTTTTAACTCATATTTTAGAAAACTAAATCTTACTTTGATAGTTAGTATTAAATAGTTTTTAAAACTGTTTTCTTTATTAGAGTGGTTTTAAAAATTTTATCAATATCTCATATTATTATAATTGAGAATTAATCAATCTTCTAAGAAACTATTTGAATAGTCAAACTATTATAGTTTTACTACCTTGGTTAACTAGAAAGTTTTATTTCAAATTAGGAGAATCTATTAAATAAATTTTTTAATTTTAATTTTTATTGGAACACAATTCACCCCCCCCCATCTTGAGTGTCCTACTCTGACCAAAATTTGGTATCATTGGTTGTTTTCAAGTTGCGTTTTTGAAAATTTTAAATCTGTTTTAAAATATTTTTCAATTGTGATTTTAGTTTTATTTTGAAGATATATAAATTTATGTTATTACTAAATTTATTTTTATTTATAATATTATTTATTTATTATGGATAATATATTGGATGGTGATGCTACCAACAGACCACTATTCTTTAATGGAACAAATTATGCACAATGGAAAATTAAAATGAAAATTCACCTAGAAAGTATGGGTTTTGAGATTTAGTCTTCAATTATAGATGAATATAAGATTACTACTGCTGCTATAAATATTTGGGATGACCCATCAAAATCTACCTATAACAATAATTGAAAATCCATGAATGAACTATACTGTTCTTTAAGTGATGGAGAGTTTAATAGAATTTATCCATGTAAAACTACCAATGAAATTTGGGACACTTTATCTATTTCACATGAAGGAACCTCCAGTGTTAATGAAATGAGACACAACACTTATACTATTAAATATGACAACTTTAAAATGAAGTTTGATGAGCCTATTTATGATATGTATCTCAGATTTAATGAGATTGTGAATACTATTATCTCTCTGGGAAGGGATGTTGCATCCAAAGATCAAATCATGAGAATACTCAAATGGTTACCAGATTTATGGATAGTGTAACTCCCCAACCCTAGTTACCCAGAGTCGGTGCATTATTACGTAACATTGGAATGATCACAAAAAAGATCAGGTCTCAAAAGACTGATTAGTTTATTAGCCTTGGAATAACTAGATACATTCATAAAGTTTACATTACATCATAAAATAAAAACTACAACAATATAGTCTCCCTAGTCCACACTCTTATCCCCTCATACTATCCCTACAGGTCATTCATGTAACACCCCGAGATTTTATGAAAAATATTATTTTAATTTCATTAATGTCTTGTGTTGTATTCTACACCAAGATTACCTTGCGCTATACGCAACACCGTATTAGCTTGCAGTATACGCAACACTATTCTTGGACCGTGTTACACACAATTTTGATAATAGTTATTCTAAGCAACATTGAGTATATATATATATATTAAATGTATAAATGAAATATGGTTGGATTCTGTTATACGAAACAACGAAGGATTATTTCACAACACGCAACCCTGACTTGACTGGCATTACACGCAATCGCGACCTTCCTCGATAGCGTGTGTTGTACGCAATACCGGGTTTTAATAAACAATGATATATTATAATAACATTGTCATGAATTAGCCGTTATGAATATTATTAACTAAATTTTCAATTTTATAACATTATTATTCATCTTACACATTTTCTAGAACATGGTATAAGAACAAAATAAATTTTTCAGGTAAAATAAGTATTTTTCAAAAAATGCAGTTTTGCCGCCTTTTGATGGCGCAACCACTTTAAATATAGTTTTTGACATGTTTATATGTTCAATTTTACAAAATAAAATTCTTATTTTGAATCAAGATGTAAAAATTTACATTAGATAAAGTTTTCATATTTTTCCGATAACTTTCATATTTTAATGAATAGTAAAAACACGCTATATTTTAATTAAAAACAACTTTTTTCATCATAATATCTTATGTGGTTAAATTATAATATTTAATGGTTTTAAAGTATAAATAGAATATATTTTTACCGTTTAATATAATGTATGTCATTAGAATTGATTTTACCTTGAATTCGTAGGTTAAATCAATTCAATCTTTTGCAATGTTTTAAAGAAAAACCCGTTTTTATTCGACAACGGGAATAATTTTAATTTAATTTCTGCAACTTATGTGTATTGAATTTTAAAAATTGGATTCCATATTTGGAATCAGTGGGTCCAAATTATGTTAATAGGCTAATTTTTTTTTGGGGGAATTATAAATAGTAACTACGGTAAATTTTATTTACCATAGTTAAAGGTAAATCGGGTAATTAAGGGTAAAAATAATATTATAAAATTACCCTAACACATGCCAAAATTCTATTTGATGGCTAAAAGTAAACCCATATCAACTACGGATCGGATTAGATTCATTTTATGGACTTTTGACCATGAAAATAATTTAATTATTATTAAAACCAAAGAAAGTGACAACATGTCACTTTCTTAAATCTTATAAGTATAATAATTTTAACTTAGTGATAAACATCATAAAACTTCGAACATGAATAGTATCCAGAAAGCTAACAAAATTATCTACATCATGAGAATTTATTTAGAATTTTTTGGGATTAAATAGTTATCATTAATTGTGATACAATAGTAATGCATAAATTATTTATCTAGTGAAAAATCAAGAATATAGTTTTTATTAAACTAATAGTGACCATAAAAGGCACACAACCCTGACCAAAACTTATTGGTCATGTAAATTGAAACTATAATCATACAATGGTAGAATAGTTTACCATTTGGAGTCTTATACAAGCAATTATGACACTTATATTATTTTATTTTAAATGATGCCAAAGTTGTCACCTTCATAATTTAATAAATTTAACAATTTAAATATTGTGATTTTAAGATGATAAATTAGATTAAAATTGTTATTGTGAAAGGTAATATATTTATCTTCATCATAGGATTTTATTTTAAATTTTTATGCAACAAATAAGTATATTAAATAATTATACAAAAATGATATAGTAATTATTTTATTAAGAGATAAACCAAATAAATGGTTTTAAAAATAATAAAATAAATATTATATGAACTATTTAATGTGATACACTAATTTTATAGATACATATGACCTTTTATTAATATATTAAAGCTTTTATTTTGAACATATCTTCTGTATATATTTTATTTAAATTCAAATAAATGAATAGTGTCAAAATTGACACTATTGTTAGTTTATAAAAATAACATATTATAAAATTGTTTAAAAATCACAAAAATATTTAAAAATTATAAATTTAAATTTATATGGTCTATAATGTTAAAAAGTAAAAAATTATTGAAAATTCACAACAAATAAGTAATTATTTGTTATAATTTAAAATTTAGAATTTTATTACCACAAATAAACTTAAATAGATTAAATAAGGATAAATCAAAATGATAAGGTCTAAAATAAGATCCAAACATGTCTAAATTTGATTGGTTGATGATATTACAACCCTATCTCATCTAATCTTCGAATATGAGTCATTTTTGGAGGTTTTTAAGTGGGTTTAGATTTATTATAAATTAATATTTTTAAGAATTCCAAAGGTGGACCTCTCCTCCCTTATAAAAGGGCACCTCTTCCCTCTCTTCCTCACACAACATTGAGCCTTCAAGCTCGGCCAACCCCTACCAAATTCTCTTCTCAACTTCCCTATAAACATCCTAGAGGTTCTGGTCTTCCACAAAGACCAATTTTAGTGCCCTAAGAGGAGGTCTCAAAAAGGTGCTTCAAAGAAGAGGTAATTTCCGTTACCGATTCTTTCACCTTTATTTCTTCTTCCACTTCTTCTTCTTAGGTTGTTTCATTATGAAGTAATAAAATCAGTATCACTCATATACTGATATGTTATTATAAGTATTAAACAATCCTAATTCACCATCTATCCATCCTACGGAAAATGAAATCACCGCGCGTGCGTACGTACGGAATACCGTCTCCACGCCGTGGTGTAATCTGTTTTTCCACCAACACCTTACATGGATGGGTATAATGGTGTAAAGAATAACTATACATAGTTATTATAACATCATAATGATTCTCATATATTGTATCATCCACTCCAATTCAATTAAATAATTATGGAAATGATATCATCGCTCGTGCGTACGTACGGACTACCGTCTCCACGACGCGATGAGATTCATTCTTCATGTTAACCATTTAAGAATAATTATAAAGTATATATAAGAAATAATAATGAAATATATGACATTATAAATCTACTGTATTTATGTGTATATATATGTATGTCATCTACTTAATTCCACTCAATTCAATAAGGAAACAAAAACAGCGTTCATGCGTACATACGGCCTACCGTCTCCATGAACGGTGTATTTCTTTCCATTTATCGATCCATTATATATATGTATATTCTGAATATATATTATATATAAATCATGTTTTATATTCTATAATTAAGTAATAATGATCTAAGTAATCATATGAATAATTACAAGTTAAAACACGAACGACAAATGAGACAATTTTACCCAAAACGCTACTTTAAAATGAATTTACAAAAGAACGGGTAATATAAAGTCATAAGTGAACCATATATGATATAATAACAATGAATATGATTCTGTAATAAGTCAATGACATTATTTAAATCATTATACATGAGGTTTTGACACTTACGAAGCAAATCGGACCTAAGGTAAGGGAAATATCACAATCTCATTTTTATCTGAGGTTGTTTATACTTTAGTATTTACTGGGTTGTATTTTATCATCCACATCCATGTTTCCTCAAATTTGTAATATTTATATCCTTCTACAATAGTTTATATCCAATTTTACCCTTTGGTGAGTTTTTAGTAAAGGATATGAAAGGAATATTTTGTCGTTTTTCGTACGAGGTGCTTTTTGAATTTTCCGATAAAAGTACAAGAAGAATGTTTTTTTAACTTATACGTCATGAATGGATTTTTAAAAAAAATTATTTCCAAGAAGCTTCCTTTACATGTTTTCAAGTTTATTTTTAATCAACTTCTTTTAGTTTAAAATTTTATGACATGTTAAGAAAGGAAAAGTGTTTTTGAAGTACAAAGGATATTTTCCTCAAGAATGGAGTTCAAGTGTTTTATCAAAATTATTTTTCATCTAAGATAATAAAGGGTTCTGTTTCTATCCTTATTCTTACATTGATTTGATTATGTTGTGATGGAATTATTTTTATGAATTCCTTTATCTTATATGAATTGTTTTATGATGTCATGATGTTTAAGAATCCCATTTTTATTACATGGGTTATGCAATGATGTATGATTTATGATTTTGTGGCACACATAAGAATGGTATCATTATGAGATGGGTGGGACCTATATCTCCCTCCAATGCATTGGGTAAAGATTTTATATCTCATGAGATAGACATGGCTGGAATGGTAGGTTATACCGGTTCAGTGAAACAGGACTGAAACGAGGGTGACTCGGTTCAGAAATGGACTTTGTCCACTAAGATAGTCTTGGCAATGAGTCTTGACTAACAAGAAATGATTCTCTATGATTATGTGTGTATGCCACAAAGTTTCATGTTTTAAGTTATGATTGTTGGATTTTCATTTCACTACTAAGATTTATCCCATGTTATGAAATTATGCTCTCTTTTGCAGGTTAAGATTTCCAAAATGTTATGTTCTTATGAATATGATGTGATTGATATTTCTTTTGTTTACCCTTACTGAGCATTTGAGCTCACCCTTTTATGTTTTCTTTTCCCCAGGATATAAAGAAAGGTTTTAGGTAAAAAAAAGGAAGATCTTTATGGGAGATGTTGAAGATCTTTCACCACGATTAGAAGATTATATTCCGAGTTTCCAAAGACACTAAACTATTACGGTCCTTGTGTGTGTGTTTTTGTAATGTACTAAGTATTCCGCAAAAGTAATGTAATGTACATGTACGTCAAGCTTCGGGTCTCTACAGTTGGTATTAGAGGAAAGGTTTAGTCAACCTTTGGAAACTAGGATGCAAGAACTTTAGTGATATTCCTAGAGATATTTCCAAGGTATGTCTAGGGATGTCTCTAAGGTTAAGTATACATATTGGTTATAGTCCTAGAATTGCGCTAACGATATGATAATTTAACCTAAGATGTTAGATATTAAGGGTACTCCCCCTTTTATTATGTTGTTTTCCCTAGCATGATTTTTGCCTCTCACACTATTCTTTTTGGGTTTTAGAAATTGGCTGGAAACAAGATGATTCATGATAATGGAGGATATGACGGATAATGGAATGATATTCTTCATGAGCAACCAAATGAAATGGGATTTGTAAGTCCAAACATCATTATTATGCCGAATCAGAAATCTCATAATATGATCAATAAAGTAAAATTTGGTAAGTTTCCTGACTCGGCTAATAAGAGAAAGATGGAGTTTCATGATGATCATAGAGGAAAGAAAGTCCAATTTTCCTTATATAAATCCTGTGGGAAGAGGCATCAAGGAGAATGTTTCAAAGGAACTGGAAGATGCTTTTGGTGTCGAAAAGAAGGACACAAAGCCAGTAAGTGCAAAGGAAAAGGTTCAGTTAACACCATGGATGAGGATAATGGTATTGCTACGACATCAACAATGGTTAAATGTTTTAAATGTGGAATGTACGGGCATTATGCAAACCAATGCCCTGAGGGAAAGTCTCATGAAGAGAATCAGCATGGTCGTATGGGTAGTATTTATGTTGATGATGATGAAGAGACTACAAATGATATGTGAGATGAAAGAATTGTTGAAGCTCGGTCAATGGTTTAATAATGTAGTGGAATTATGACATGTTTATCATGTGTAATGTTGTATAAGTAATCTCATGGTACTATGGAATAAAGAGACATCTAAGGATTGTTACACTATTGTCTTTCCTTGAGTTTTGAAATTGTATGATTAATGGTACCAGTATCCATGAAAGGTTATTCATATATTTTTGGAATGTAGATGATATACACATAATAAAGGGATAAGACGATAATGAGATGTTTGATTGTATTCATGAGCTCATGATTGATATAAGGACTAAGTGATATCATGGTTTGATTATAAAGAATTTTGAGGATTTTGGTTTGTGGAAAGTGTTAACTTTTAACTGCATTCATGTTTTCACTAAGGTTCAATGGAATACATGATTAAGGCCTTCGAATGATTGGAATGTGACCAATAAAACATATCTTATGATATATGGGGATCAACGATGGTATTAAATATCTGGTAATCGTTTTCACTATGTTATGAGAGTGGACTGCAGTATTATGGATAAGGCTAAAGATTGGAATGGATTATGTTGGACATAAGTTATTATTGTTTAAGGATAGATGTTTTTTTCGATATTATTGATGGGATGTTATAGTAATATAGTTTTAGAAAAAGGACAACCTGCAGGACGGGCGACATCCCATCGCGTCGGACAAGGCTATGGGAATCGAACCCACAACCAAAGTGAGACTGGCCTTTATCGCCTACCATTGGCCTACAGGAAGTCCCTGGTTAGTAGAAACTAGTTTTATTTTATTAAGCGGTATGATATATGAAGTATAAGTTCATTTTGGAACCATATATGATTAATCTCACTATAGAATGACTTATGTATATTTAATAACTTTTGTTAACCTTTTATTTGAGACAGATGGAATGACCCGTCATTCTATCACATGATTTGCTAACACTTCACGAATAACAAATTCAACTTCATTTACTTAAGATATGAAGTGGAAATTGTTCAAGGCACGAAAAACAGTGAGATTGTACCAAAATAAAGTAAGTATTTATTCTAATTCAAATTCTTCAACTTTAGGGAAACGATCTTGAAAACCAAAAATATTGTCCCAGTGCTCTTATATCTGATTAATCATATGGTACCTTAGATCGTCACAAATTTATGGATTTTTGATTGTTGGCTTTTCCATAGCCATGTTCTCTACCACTCTCCATCAGAACATGACGGTTAGATTTCTCTTCCATGTCCATATTTTCACCTATGTTCTCCTATGTGGATACCCAGTGATTAGTTAACTTGGGTAACCATTACGTTTTATACTTTAGTTTTTAACGATAAGTTTTGGTATTCCTTTTTACGATGTGGGTTTCTATCAAAGAAACTTTCAAATAGTAAACCATTTATAACCCCGACGAATTTCGAGGGCGAAATTCATTTTAAGGGGGGTAGAATGTAACACCCCGAGATTTTATGAAAAATATTATTTTAATTTCATTAATGTATTGTGTTGTATTCTACACCAAGATTACATTGCGCTATACGCCACACTGTATTAACTTGCAGTATACGCAACATTATTCTTGGACCGTGTTACACACAATTTTGATAATAGTTATTCTACGCAACATTGAGTATATATATATATATATTAAATGTATAAATGAAATATGGTTGGATTCTGTTATACGAAACAACGAAGGATTCTTTCTCAACACGTAACCCTGACTTGACTTGCATTACACGCAATCGCGACCTTCCTCGATAGCGTGTGTTGAACGCAATATCGGGTTTTAATAAACAATGATATATTATTATAACATTGTCATGAATTAGCCGTTATGAATAGTATTAACTAAATTTTGAATTTTATAACATTATTATTCATCTAACACATTTTCTAGAACATGGTATAAGAACAAAATAAATTTTTCAGGTAAAATAAGTATTTTTCAAAAAATGCAGTTTTGCCGCCTTTTGATGGCGCACCCACTTTAAATCTAGTTTTTGACATGTTTATATGTTCAATTTTACAAAAATAAAATTCTTCTTTTGAATCAAGATGTAAAAATTTACATTAGATAAAGTTTTGATATTTTTCCGATAACTTTCATATTTTAATGAATAGTAAAAACACGCTATATTTTAATTAAAAACAACTTTTTTCATCGTAATATCTTATGTGGTTAAATTATAATATTTAATGGTTTTAAAGTATAAATAGAATATATTTTTACCATTTAATATAATGTATGTCATTAGCATTGATTTTACCTTGAATTCGTAGGTTAAATCAATTCAATCTTTTGCAATGTTTTAAAGAAAAACCCGTTTTTATTCGACAACGGGAATAATTTTAATTTAATTTCTGAAACTTATGTGTATTGAATTTTAAAAATTGGATTCCATATTTGGAATCAGTGGGTCCAAATTATGTTAATAGGCTACGTTTTATTTTTGGGAATTATAAATAGTAACTGTGGTAATTGTATTTACCATAGTTAAAGGTAAATCGGGTAATTAAGGGTAAAAATAATATTATAAAATTACCCTAACACATGCCAAAATTCTATTTGATGGCTAAAAGTAAACCCATATCAACTAAGGGTCGGATTAGATTCATTTTATGGACTTTTGACCATGAAAATAATTTAATTATTATTAAAACCAAAGAAAGTGACAACATGTCACTTTCTTAAATCTTATAAGTATAATAATTTTAACTTAGTGATAAACATCATAAAACTTAGAATATGAATAGTATCCAGAAATATAACAAAATTATCTACATCATGAGAATTTATTTTGAATTTTTTGGGATTAAATAGTTATCATTAATTGTGATACAATAGTGATGCAGAAATTATTTATCTAGTGAAAAATCAAGAATATAGTTTTTATTAAACTAATAGTGACCATAAAAGGCACACAAACCCTGACCAAAACTTATTGGTCAGGTAACTTGAAACTGTAATCATCCAATGGTCGAATATTTTACCATTTGGAGTCTTATACAAGCAATTATGACACTTATATTATTTTATTTTAAATGATGCCAAAGTTGTCACCTTCATAATTTAATAAATATAACAATTTAAATATTATTATTTTAAGATTATAAATTAGAGTAAAAGTGTTATTGTGAGATTTAATATATTTATCTTCATCATAGGATTTTATTTTAAATTTTTATGCAACAAATAAGTATATTAAATAATTATACAAAAATGATATAGTAATTATTTTATTAAGAGATAAACCAAATAAATGGTTTTAAAAATAATAAAATAAATATTATATGAACTATTTAATGTGATCCACTAATTTTATAGATACATATGACCTTTTATTAATATATTAAAGCTTTTATTTTGAACATATCTTCTGTATATATTTTATTTAAATTCAAATAAATGAATAGTGTCAAAATTGACACTATTGTTAGTTTATAAAAATAACATATTATAAAATTGTTTAAAAATCACAAAAATATTTAAAAATTGTAAATTTAAATTTATATGGTCTATAATGTTATAAAGTAAACAATTATGGAAAATTCACAACAAATAAGTAAATATTTGTTATAATTTAAAATTTAGAATTTTATTACCACAAATAAACTTAAATAGATTAAATAAGGATAAATCAAAATTATAAGGTCTAAAATAAGATCCAAACATGTCTAAATTTTATTGTTTGATGAGATTACAACCCTATCCCATCTAATATTCGAATATGAGTCAATTTTGGAGGTTTTTAAGTGGGGTTAGATTTATTATAAATTAATATTTTTAAGAATTCCAAAGGTGTCCCTCTCCTCCCTTATAGAAGGGCACCTCTTCCCTCTCTTCCTCACAAAACTTTG
This sequence comes from Viscum album, assembly GCA_963277665.1. NCBI lineage: Eukaryota > Viridiplantae > Streptophyta > Magnoliopsida > Santalales > Viscaceae > Viscum > Viscum album. Next base: position 875,832,004 of record OY728148.1, on the reverse strand, counting down.
AGCCTTCAATCTCGGCCAGACCCTGCCAAATTCTCTTATCAACTTCCCTATAAACATCCTAGAGGTTCTGGTCTTCCTCAAAGACCAATTTTAGTGCCCTAAGAGGAGGTCTCAAAAAGGCGCTTCAAAGAAGAGGTAATTTCCGTTACCGATTATTTCACCTTTATTTCTTCTTCCACTTATTCTTATTAGGTTGTTTAATTATGAAGTAATAACATCAGTATCACTAATATACTGATATGTTATTATAAGTATGAAACAATCCTAATTCACCATCTATCCATCCTACGGAAAATGAAATCACCGCGCGTGCGTACGTACGGAATACCGTCTCCACGCCGTGGTGTAATCTGTTTTTCCACCAACACCTCACATGGATGGGTATTATGGTGTAAAGAATAACTATATATAGTTATTATAACATAATAATGATTCTTATATATTGTATCATACACTCCAATTCAATTAAATAATTATGGAAATGATATCATTGCTCGTGCGTACGTACGGACTACCGTCTCCACGACGCGATGAGATTCATTCTTCATGTTAACCATTTAAGAATGATTATAAAGTATATATAAGAAATAATAATTAAATATATGAAATTATAAAGATACTGGATTTATGTGTATATATATGTATGTCATCTACTTAATTCCACGCAATTCAATAAGGAAATGAAAACAACGTTCATGCGTACATATGGCCTACCGTCTCCATAAACGGTGTATTTCTTTCCATTTATCGATCCATTATATATATGTATATTATGAATATATATTATATATAAATAATGTTTTATATTCTATAATTAAGTAATAATGAACTAAGTAATCATATGAATAATTACAAGTTAAAACACGAACGACAAATGAGACGATTTTACCCAAAACGCTACTTTAACATAAATTTACAAAAGAACGGGTAATATAAAGTCATAAGTGAACCATATATGATATAATAACAATGAATATGATTCTGTAATAAGTCAATGACATTATTTAAATCATTATACCAGAGGTTTGGACACTTACGAAGCAAATCGGACCTAAGGTAAGGGAAATATCATAATCTCATTTTTATCTGAGGTTGTTTATACTTTAGTATTTACTGGGGTGTATTTTATCATCCACATCCATGTTTCCTCAAATATGTAATATTTATATCCTTCTACATCAGTTTATATCCAATTTTACCCTTCGGTGAGTTTTTAGTAAAGGATATGAAAGGAATCTTTTGTCTTTTTTCGTACGAGGTACTTTTCGAATTTTCCGACAAAAGTACGAGAAGAATGTTTTTTTTTAACTTATACGGAATGAATGGATTTTTAAAAAAAATTATTTCCAAGAAGATTCCTTTACATGTTTTCAAGTTTATTTTTAATCAACTTCTTTTAGTTTAAAATTTTATGACATGTTAAGAAAGGAAAAGTGTTTTTGAAGTACAAAGGATATTTTCCTCAAGAATGGAGTTCAAGTGTTTTATCAAAATTATTTTCCATCTAATATAATAAAGGGTTCTGTTTCTATCCCTATTCTTACATTGATTTGATTATGTTGTAATGGAATTATTTTTATAAATTCCATTATCTTATATGAATTGTTTTATGATGTCATGATGTTTAAGAATCCCATTTTTATTACATGGGTTATGCAATGATGTATGATTTATGATTTTGTGGCACACATAAGAATGGTATCATTATGAGATGGGTGGGACCTATATCTCCCTCCAATGCATTGGGTAAAGATTTTATATCTCATGAGATAGACATGGCTGGAATGGTAGGTAATACCGGTTCAGTGAAACAGGACTGAAACGAGGGTGACTCGGTTCAGAAATGGACTTTGTCCACTAAGATAGTCTTGGCAATGAGTCTTGACTAACAAGAAATGATTCTCTATGATTATGTGTGTATGCCAAAAAGTTTAATGTTCTAAGTTATGATTATTGTATTTTCATTTCACTACTAAGATTTATCCCATGTTATGAAATTATGCTCTCTTTTGCAGGTTGAGATTTCCAAAATGTTATGTTCTTATGAATATGATGTGATTGATATTTCTTTTGTTTACCCTTACTGAGAATTTGAGCTCACCCTTTTATGTTTTCTTTTCCCCAGGATATAAAGAAAGGTTTTAGGTAAAAAAAAGGAAGATCTTTATGGGATATGTTGAAGATCTTTCACCACGATTAGAAGATTATATTCCGAGTTTCCAAAGACACTAAACTATTACGGTCCTTGTGTGTGTGTTTTTGTAATGTACTAAGTATTCCGCAAAAGTAATGTAATGTAAATGTATGTCAAGATTCGGGTCTCTACAATTCATAAAATACATCTTCACATCCTAGGAAAAATAAAACATAGAAAGGGGTGAGCTCAAATGCCCAGTAAGGATAACAATATAGTGGAAACTTTCATAAATAATCATAAACATTTAAGGCAATATATAACTAAAAAAATCCTTTTAAACTTGAACTTCATCATAATATGGCAGAAATAAAATGAAATAATTTCATATACTTATTCACATGGATATTTTACTAGTCTAATAATCACATGCAATATTAATTACCATTTTCATAATGATAGAATGCATAATGCCAGACTATCATAACCACATAGTCAAGGCCTCGTGCCAAGACTACAAATAAGATTTTGTCAAGGCCTTCTTGCAAGACACTAGTTTGTCTCATGAGACCTACCAATTCATTGAGGAGCTATAGCGTGCTCCCCCCATCACATATTAAGTCCAATTCATTCCTCATATGAATAGGATTAAACATAACATAAACATTCGTATTAAAACTAGCATAGGAAATGTCAATACTTTCTCTATAAACCATGAATGGTATAAAAATAACACATCCATAGTCAAACAAATCACAAAACCTTCAATACTATATGGAAGTTTTGTATCATAATAAATCAACTTCAAATAAGCTTAAAATCTATCAAAGGATGTTGACATAGATGAAATCAAAACTATTGGAGAGAAATATCTCTTTTTCTGAAATCATTTAAAAGTAAAATAATTATAAAATAGAACGTTTACTTTGAAAATCTTCTTATATGATTGTAAGGGAAGCTTCGAAGATTTTATAAAGGCAAAAAATAGACGCACCCGCCGTAAAAGTTAAAAAAGACATTCTTACCTTAATTCTGTCGAAAAGGTTAAAAAGGACCTTGTTTGGAAAACGATGGAAAGATTCCTTTATAAACCTCTTATAAAAAGTCAAAAAGGGTATAAATGACTTTAACCCATATTCTAGTAAATAGTAAACATGTTTTGAAATACATTTTTAAGAAACATGGATATGGATGATAAAGAAATCCCAGTATATTATTACGTATAAACAACCTCAGATAATGAAGAGATTGTGAAATAAACCCTTACCTTGTAATTTTTTTTGGTTGGGGGTAGGTTAACCTCCTGTATAATGGTAAAATAATTTTTATTAAATTATACAAGAATAATTTAAATTAATTTGATATCATATATGATCTTTTAACATTTCTTTGTTAATAATATCTTAGTATTATTGTTGTTTCGGGTGTTAACTTACTCATTTTCTTTTATATGTTTTGTTACGTAATCCATGTTTGTTATGGATGGGTTGTATATTAATCATATCCATAATGAAATTAAGTCCTTAAATACTATTCTTAATCATCAAATGAGAATTATACTTGAATGGATATGATGGAGAATGAATTTCATCGCATTCGTGGAGACGGTAGTCCGTACGTACGCACGAGCGACAATATCATTCTTTTGATATTATAATAATATATAATTGGATTCTATATCATATATACAGAATCATTATCATGTTATATTTATTATTTACATGAATTACACATCATTATTGTACCCATCCAAATAATAATGTTTTGAATAACAATTACACCATGATGTGGAGACGGTAAGCCGTACGTACGCACGTATGGTGACATGTCATTCAAAGGATGGATAGAATACTGAATATGGTTGTACCATGTTTATAATAACATAATAGTATATATAATATACTGGATTTATTATTTTAGAATGGTAATAACAAAGAAATAAGAAGTGGAAGAAGAAAGGAACTTGAAAGAGGGTGGTGAAAACATTACCTCTTATTTGGGTTCTTCCTTTTGATTTGTTCAAAAGGGATCCTTAGGTTGGATTTATGACTAAAGGAAGGATTATAGGATTAAGGGAGGATATTTGAGAGGGTATTTGGGTAGAGGTTGGCTGATACAAAAAGCTTTGAATGTGTGATTTAGTGAGAAGGGGAAGTGCCCTTTTATAAGAGGGGTGAGGGGCACCTTAGGAAAAGCTAGAAATGTTATTTTATAATAAATTCATATTTGGTTTATAATTTCTAAAAAGTAGATTATTTAAATCTTAAGGTGGGGATGGGTCGAAAACCACTCAACAAATAGGTTTTAGATAGGTTTGGGTCACTATATTAACCTTATCTTTTAGTTTTAACTCTTAGTTAATTAGTTTGACAATTACTATGTCACTTTGTATTTTTTATATTATATAGTTAATAAACATACTATATACATACAAGAGACCCCAAAGTGGATCATTAATGATACACCTATCATGATATAAGTCTCTTGGACGAACCTTAGATATTTTGGAATTTAATATCAATTAATAATATAATATTTTTTTAAAAAACTCTTTTATGTCAATTTTGACACTATTCAATAATTTATTTTTGTTAAAGTCTTAAAAACATTATTAATTCGAAAAAAATTCATTAAAGCAATAATATAATGTCATATTAAGCAATAAAATTCATTGATGTCATCAGAACGTTCAAATTATATTAATTTTAACATTTATAATACCAATAATTTGATTCATTCATTAATAAGGAAAATACTGCATCATTATTGTGTGATAAGTATTATTAATTATTAAATGTATAAAAATTATAAATAAAATACCATTATATAGGAAATATATTTATATTTCTAATTAATATTTATAGTCGAAAATACAACATATATAACCCTATGTAAAAATTGTTTTGCTAAAAGATATATGCTTATGTCATTTTTGTATTTATTTTAACTTAATTAATATAAAGTGTCATTATCACTTACACGTGGCTCCATGGGGTCCCAAAATCGACCCAAAGATGACCATGGTCGGACATGTATCAACCAATAATGTTAGGACATGTTTTAGGGTAATTTATTATTATTATAATATTATTTTGTTTACCATTATTTACCATATTTACCCTTCAACCATGGTAAATAAAATATTTACCAAAGTAATTATTCAAAATGTATAAAAATAAAAGTTAACTATTACCACAATTTGTACATCCTGATTCCAAATATAGAATCCATTTTTTAAATTTAAAACAAATAAGTGTAAGAAATTAATTTAAAATTAATTCTCATTGTTAAAACAAAAAGCGTGTTTTTAAGAGATAATAACTATCAAAATATTGACACTTATTTATGTCCGGTTTAATTGTGAAATTATGTCCAATGGCCAAAATTGTATTAAATGGTAAAAATATATTCTAAATAAACTTTAAAACCACTCAAATTCATAATTTATCACTATTAATTATTTTGATTAAAAAGTTGTTTTTAATTAAAATTTAGTAATTTTCACTATTTATCAAAATATAAATGTTATCTGAAAAGTTCCAAAATTTTACCCTAGGCTAATTTCAATATTTCAAATCTAAAAATGAAGTCCATTTTGAGAGATAAAATTTATAAAATTTCAAAAAGTGGGTATTACTATTCATAATGGCTAGTTTGATTGGTTGTGGTGTGTGTTAGAACTCGAAGTTGCATACAACACACGCTACTGTATTATTCAAAGAGAAGCGTACCGTGGAAGCTTGGGGTGTTACATTCTCCCCTCCTTCAAATAATTGCATCCTTAAAATTTCTATAATATTATTGCATAAAAAGACTCAGGTGGTTCTTCATCATAAGTTCCCCGGGTTCCCACGTTGCCTCTTCCATCTTATGGTTTCTCCATAGAGATTTTACCAGACGAGTCCTCTGGTTTCTCACCACTTGTTCTCTTGTATCAAGAATCCTGATGGTCTCTTCACAATAAGACAGATTGGGTTCCAATTCTAATTCCTCATAGGTGAGTACATGCGTTGGGTCAGGCATGTATTTCCTCAATAGTGATACGTGGAACACATCGTGAACTTTGGAGAGACTTGGCAGCATTGCCAAATGGTAAGCTATAGCCCCAATTCGTTCTAGAATTTCAAAAGGTCTGATGTACATGGGACTCAATTTACCTTTCTTACCGAAACGTATAACTCCCTTCCATGGAGATACCTTCAAGAAAACATGATCTCCTACCTGAAATTCCAAATCCTTCCTTCGGTTATCGGCATAGCTCTTCTGCCTACTTTGAGCTGCTTTGATGTGGTTTTGGATTACCCTCACCTTCTCCATTGTTTACTCCACCAATTCTGGGCCTACAAGTTTTCTTTCACCAATGTCATCCCAACAGGTTGGTATGCGACATCCCTTTCTGTATAATGCTTCATATGGTGCCATCTGAATACTCAAATGGAAGCTATTGTTATAGGAAAATTCTACCATAGGTAAATATTGATCCCACATACCCTGAAAGTCAAGTGAGCATGATCTCAACATGTCTTCTAAGGTTTGAATAGTTCATTCTGATGGTCGATCTGTTTGAAGGTGGTAGGCAGTGCTCAAATGAAGTTCAGTATCCAAGGTCTTCTGAAGACTTTTCCAGAACCTTGAAGTAAAATGGGGATCACGATCTGAAACAATTGATAGGGGTACTCCATAAAGTCTCACAACTTCATTAATATAGAGTCTTGTTAAACGTTCAAGTGGTATATGTTCTCTTATAGCAAGAAAATGCGCCGACTTGGTAAGATGATCAACAATTACCCATATTTCATTTTTCCTTCTAGGAGTATTTGGTAGTACCATGACAAAGTCCATCGTGATATTATCCCATTTCCACTCAGGTATGGGAAAAGGTTGCATGACTCCTCCAGGTTGTTGCCTTCTAGCTTTCACTTGTTGACAAAACATACATCTTGATACAAAATCAGCAATCTCCCTCTTCATGTTGTCCCACCAAAAATGTTCCTTCAAATATATATACATTTTAGTGCTCCCAGGGTGTATAGAGAAATTGGACCTATGATCATCATCTAATAATTCCCTTTTAAGATCGGGTTTATCAGGAACACAAAGTCTCTTCCCAAATTTCAAAATCCCTTCTTCATACACAAAGTCTCTCAATCTCCCATCTTTCACAGCCTTAATCTTCTTTTGAAATTATCCATCATCGGTCTGAGAACTCCTAATCCTTTCTTGTAAAGATGGTTTGGCAACCATTTTAAAAAGCATTGATGTTTCACCTTCCATGGTTATTCCCATGTCAATCTTCACTAGATCCATGAAAATAGGATCCCTCTCAATTCTCATCTTGTTCAAAACTCCATGATCATTTCTACTCAAAGCATCTGACACCTTATTTTCCATCCCCAGGTGGTAATGTATCATGAAATCATAATACTTGAGTAGTTCAAGCCATCGCCTTTGCCTCATGTTGAGTTATTTTTGTGAGAAAATATACTTTAAACTCTTGTGATCAGTATAAATCGCACATTTTCACTATAGAGGTAGTTTCTCCATATCTTCAAAGAAAATATCACAGATGCTAACTCCAGATCATGAGTAGGATAGTTTATTTTAGGAATTTTCAACTGCTGTGATGCATAGGAAATAACCCTATCATTCTGCATAAGGACACAACCAAGTACTTTCTTTGATGCATCACTATAAAAAACGAACTCATCATTCCCCGATGGTAGAGTCAATATAGGAGAATTGACTAATATTCTCTTCAGTTCTTCGAAAAAATCTTCACACTCTTTTTTCCAAACAAATTTAACCCCTTTACGTGCAAGCTTTGTTAACGGGTTATCCAGCTGGGCAAAATTCTGGACGAAACGTCGATAATAACCTGCTAAACCAATAAAACTGCATACCTCAGTTATACTCGTCGATGCAGGCCATTCTTGGATTACCTTGGTCTTAGAAGGATCAACAGAGATTCCATCTTTAGAGATAATATGGCCAAGAAAATAAATCTCATGAAGCCAGAATTCACACTTGCTAAACTTCCCATATAATTCATGTCTTCTCAGAGTCTTCAGGATAATGTGCAAGTAATTTTCATGATCTTAATAGCTTTTGGAGTATACCAAGATATCATCAATAAATACCACCACAAATTCATCAAGATATTCCTTGAAAACCTTATTCATCAGATCCATGAATACAGAGGGTGAATTAGTCAATCCAAAAGGCATTACCGTAAACTCTTAATGTCCCTACCTGGTTCGAAATACTATCTTCGGAATGTCTTCCTTCTTCACACACAACTGATGGTATCCAGATCAAAGGTCAATCTTTGAAAAGTATTGAGCTCCATGCACTTGATCAAATAAATCATCAATGAGAGGTAAAGGATACTTTTTCTTTATTGTTATAGCATTGATCTCCCTATAGTCGATACATAACCTCATAGATCCACCTTTCTTTTTAACAAAAAGAACAGGGGCTCCAAATGGAGAAACACTAGGGAAAATAAATCCCTTATTACTCAATTCCTCTAGTTATTTTTTTAATTCAACTAATTATACAGTGGCCATTCTATAAGGGGTATTTGATATAGGCCTTGATCCAGGAATTAAATCAATGGAAAACTCAACTTCTCATTCTGGAGGATGTCCAGTTAAATCTTCTAGAAACACATCTACATATTCTGTCACAATAGGTACATCCTCTATTTGAACATTCCTTTCCTCACCCATAGTCATTTCAATCTCTTCCTCCCCAATAATTGAATTTAGTTGAGCTACTGGGGGTGGATCTAGATAAGAATTAGGTGGTGACAATTCTGCTCTAAATATAAGGTGTTCCTTATCATCATCATCAAAAATCGTAACCTCCTTCTTCTTACAATAAATCTTCGCATCATGTTCTGAAATCCAATCCATACCGAGGATTATATCAAACTCAATCATAGGTATGACAATGAGATCAGTGGATAAAAGAAATTTATGTGCTCTAATGGGGACTGATTCACAAAACTTTGTTACAATGATACTTCCCTTAGGAGTTTTAACTGACAACTCCCTTGTTAAATAAAATTGGAAATATCTAATTTTCTTAGCAAACTGGGAAGATATGAAACAATGCGATGACACAGAATCAAATAATACATTTTTTAAACTTGAGGAAACTATTAAATTACCTGCCACCATGTCTTTCGGAACTTATACCTCAGCAGTAGTGATATCATAAGCTTGGCCTTGATCCCTTGGCCTTTTCTGAGGTAAGTTCCCCTGACGCTTAGGGCATTCATTTGCATAATATCCCATCTCCCTACAATTGTAGCATTGTACATCGGTAGTTTCCTTCTTCACCTGGCAATCACGAGCTTGGTGGCCTTTTTCACCACACTTGTAACAGACTCCCATTACTTTTAATGAATATTTATAGTTGAAAATCCAACATATATAACCCTATGTAAAAATTGTTTTGCTAAAAGATATATGCTTCTGTCATTTTTATATTTATTTTAACTTAATTAATATAATGTGTCATTATCACTTACAAGTGGCTCCATGGGGTCAGAAAATCGACCGAAAGATGACCATGGTCAGAAATGTATCAACCAATAAGGTTAGGACATGTTTTAGGGTAATTTATTATTATTATAATATTATTTTTGTTACCCTTATTTACCAGATTTACCCTTTAACCATGGTAAATAAAATATTTACCGAAGTAATTATTCAAAATGTCTAAAAATAAAATTTACCTATTTACACAATTTGGACATCCTTATTCCAAATATGGATTCCATTTTTCCAAATTCAAAACACAGAAGTGGAAGAAATTAATTTAAAATTAATTCCCGTTGTTAAAACAAAAAGCGTTTTTTTAAGTGATAATAACTATCAAAAGATTGACACTTGTTTCTGCCCGGTTTAATTGTGAAATTATGTCCAATGACCATCATTGTATTAAATGGTAAAAATATATTCTAAATATACTTTAAAACCACTCAAATTCATAATTTATCACTATTAATTATTTCGATTAAAAAAGTTGTTTTTAATTAAAATTTAGTAATTTTCACTATTCATATAAATATAAATGTTATCCGAAAAGTTCCAAAATTTTACCCTAGGCTAATTTAGATATTCTGAATCCAAAAATGAAGTCCATTTTGAGAGATAAAATTTATAAAATTTCAAAAAGTGGGTATTACTATTCATAACGGCAAGTTTGATTCGTTGTGATGTGTGTTAGAACTCGAAGTTGCGTTCAACACACGCTACTATATTATTCAAAGAGAAGCATATCGTGGAAGATTGGGGTGTTACAGATAGTAAATTATGTATCAATTATATAATATAATGACATCAGTAAGTTTTTATTAAAGGAGATAATAGAAAATTTTATGATGTATGAGGAAGAACTAAAAGCCAAAAAAGAAGAGTAAGATGAACCAAAGAGAAAGTCACTGGCATTCAGAACCACTACTTACAAAACTAATTAAAAGGAAAGGATACAACCTCATTCTGATAGTAATAGTAATGAAGATTCTCCATCAAATAATGATGAGTAGATTGATAAATTAGCTATAAGATTAAAGAAATTTTATAAAAAATAGAAATTGTTTATAAATACCAAATAAAAAGGTAAGTATGATCACAAAGGCAACAGGAAAAAGGATTAGAAGAAAGGTGATACTTCGAGTTAAATAATATGTTATGAATGCAAGATAAAGGGACATGTAAAGGAAAATTATCCCAATATAGAGTATAATAAAAAGTATGACTATAAGGTTATAAATTACAAAAATTATATAAAAGCAACATGGAGTTCTTTTGAGGAAAACTCAAGTGACTCAGAGTATTCACATGATTAAAAGGCTGACAAAGCCAATATGTGTTTTATGAAAAACACATTTGAGGTAAGCCATGAGTCTCCTATAAAAAATTATTATTATTCTGGAGATGAAACTGATTCAAAAAATATGACAAATAATGAAATGTTTTAATATTAAAAATTATAGAAGAAACATGTAATAAATTAAAAATATAAATAAAATTCTTTAATAAAACAACATGTTTTGAATACTACTATAAAATATGAATTTTTTGTAGAATAAAGAGAAAAATTATCAATGGATTAAGGAGAACAATGAACTTAAATTGTCAAATGAGCAATTGAAAAAGGATCTAGAGATATTTACCAATGGTAAAGAAATTTTAGTTTAAATTATTGGTAAATAATTAGGTCTTAAGTATACTACTAGAATAAGAAACCAACTAGGAAAGAGTAATATGACAAAATTTAATTTTGTATCAAAATCTAGAAAATATAGTTTTATTTCAAGTTCTAAAAAAATTCTACAAATTCCATCTATGAAACATCTTATATTATTTCTTGTTTTTTTTACTAAATAATGTTCACTCTTAAAATACCTTACATACAGCTTATAGAAAACCCATGAAGAAATTATGGGTTCCTAAATCTCTTATTACTAATGTTACTAGACCCAAAAAAATTTATGCACCAAAATATTTTCATAACTAATCTGTTTTGTAAAAAAACAGTCTAAATAGATCCTATAAAATCTTATGGTACTTGGACAGTGGATGTTTAAGACACATGATAAAATATTACTCATGCTTCCCAAACATGATAATGATTGACTGTGGTCATGTCACCTTTGGTGACAATGATAAAGGAAAAATCATTGGCCTTGGATAGATTGGAAACTCTAATTCAGTTCTAATTTCTAATGTACTTTTTTTAATGGATTAAAATAAAATATCCTTAATATCTCTCAGTTATGTGATGATGTTTTTCGTTTTAAATTTGAGAATGATTCATGCAATGTTTTTATCTCTAAAAATAAGTTAGTATTTTTTGTTCTTTGAAATAAAAATGTTTATCTTGTTAACCTAGATTCTTTAATTTTGAAAAAAAATTCTTGATTGAATGATTTTCATAATGAATTTTGGCTTTGGAATAGGAGATTAGGAAACTTAGATGTACACTCACTTATAAAGCTTACTAGAAAAGGCTTGGTCGAGGATCTACCTGCACTTAAGTTTCCAAATGATAAAGTCTGTAATCCTTGTCAAAAGGGTAAACAGCACAAAATTTCTTTCAAACCAAAGAAATAAGTTTCACCTTATCTATCACTCGAGTTGGATTTAATGGATTTTTTTGGACCTTCTAGAGTTACAAGTGTAAGTGGGAAGCATTATGTATATTTTCTTGTAGATGACTACTCTATATATAATTGGACCTTCTTATTGGCTCACAAAAGTGAAGATTTCAATAATTTGACCAAGTATTCTAGGACTATATAAAATCTTAGTGGTCTTAAAATCAAAATACTAAGAAGTAACCACAATCAGGAGTTTGAAAACCAAGAGATTAAATCTTTTTGCTCAAAAAATATCTATAGTCATAACTTCTTTGCACCTTGGATACCACAGTGAAATGGAGTGGTATAAAGAAGAAATAGAACCCTATAAGAAATTTCTAGAACCATGCTTAGTTATTATGACATACCTATATATTTTTTGGTATAATCTATCAATACAACATGTTATATAATCAATAGAGTCTTGATTAGACCTATCCTTAAAATAAATCCCTGTGAGTTTTGAAACAGTAGAAAACCCAAGGTTAACTACTTCAAAGTTTTTGGTTACAAAGTCTATATTCTTAACACTAAGGATAATATGGACAAATTTTCCTCCAAGAGTGATAAAGGAACATTACTAGGTCATTCAATTTCTATTAAAAACTATAAAGTCTTCAAAAATAAAACCAAATGTGTGGAAGAATATTTGCATGTCTTGTTTGATGAGACAGATCCACATGATCCAAAAACCTCTCTAGAAGATCTTGAGGATGATTATTCAAACCTGGACATCAATGCTAAATCTAATAACCATTCTGTGAAGAAATCTTTTAAAACTTTAAATGTTGGAAATTCTCCAAATTCTAGTCATAATGAACCTGAACCTTTTAAAGAACCTGAAGTGACTGTCACTTTATTTTATAGACTTGTTAGAACTCTAAAGGACCATCCATTAGATTATATTGTTGGATATTTAGACAAAAGATATTATAATAGAGCTTCTCTAAGAAATCAGGTTGAACATCAAGCTTTTATATCACAGCTTCAACCCAAGAACATCAATGATTCTATCAATGATAAATTTTGGGTGATGTCTATGCAAGAAGAGTTAATTTTTTTGACATAAAAAAAGTCTATAAACTAGTAGATAGACCCAAAGTCACCTTGACTATAGGCCCTAAATGGGTTTTTAGGAATTAAGTAGATGAAGCTGGTAACATAGTTAGAAATAAAGCTAGATTGGTTTCACAAGGTTATATTCAAAAATAATGAATTGACTATGAGGAAACCTTTTCACCAATTTCTATACTTGAGGCCATTAGAATCCTACTTTCCTTTACAACACATATTGATTTCAATCTTTATCAAATGGATGTCAAGAGCTCATTCTTAAATGGTTATATATTTGAGGATGTTTTTTTAAACAACCCCCTAGTTTTACAAATCTCCACCCTCCAAATCATGTTTTTAAATTAAAAAAAATCATTATACGGTTTAAAGAAATCACCAAGAGCTTAGTTTGATATGCTCAGCACTTTTCTTATCTCTAAAGTTTTTAAAAATGGTATATATGATCCAACTCTATTTATTAAAATAATTCCCAAAGATGTTTTAGTAGTGAAAATTTATGTAGATCTTATTATTTTTTGATATTTTAAATATTATTTATGTGTTTATTTTTAAAAGATGATGCAAATTGAATTTAAAATTAGGTTAATGGGTGAACTCAAATTCTTTCTTGGATTTCAAAATATTTCAAAATAAAGAAGGTATTGTTTTGAATCAAAGTGAATATACTAAGTATCTTTTAAAAAGATTTTTCTTTGAAAGCACTAAGATAAGTGACACTCAAATGAGTACCACTTGTAAGTTGGACCTCGATGAAGATAGTAAATCTGTTAATCAAACCACTTAAAAAAGAATGATTGGAAATTTACTCTACTTAACTTCTAGTAGACCAAACATTATGTTTAGTGTGTGCATGTGTGTACATTTTCAGAAAAATCCAAAATAATATCATCTTCTTGCTATTAAAAGGATTTTTAAATACCTCATACATACTACTAAACTAGGACTATTCTATACTAGAGGACAACCTTTTAATTTAGTGAGTTATTTAGATTCAGATTTTGGTGGTTGTGAGTTAGGAAAAAAAAGCACCTCTGGCACATGCCACTTTTTTGGAAAGTCTCTAGTTTCATGGTGTAGTAAGAAAAAAATTATATTGCATTATCTACTACCAAATCATAATATATAGCTGCTGGTAATTGTTGTGTAAAAATTTTTTGTATGAAACAAACATTACTATAGTATGGCTATCAATTCAAACATGTTCTTATAAATTGTGATAACACAAGGGCTATTAATATCTCTAAGAATCTCATTTCACATTCTTGAAAAAAAACACATTGATGTAAAGTATAACTTTTTGAGAGACCATTATCAAAAAGGTGATATAACATTAGAGTTCATTAGAACATTTTATCAACTGGATGACATTTTCACTAAGCCATGACAGAATAAACTACATCATACATGAGTTAGGAATGATCAATCTATAGAACCTTTTATTGATATTCCTTTTATAATTTTAAGGGAAGTTAAAATAATAACATTGGAAAAGTCAAACATATAGTTTCATGCTTACAGTGACAGTATGAAGCTGAAAATGTCATGCTGACACCGATAATTTTTCCACACCAACACAGTTGTCATGTTGACACCGATAATTTTGTCACATCTACACAGTTGTCATGCCAACACTGATAGCTTTGTCACACCAACACAGTTGTCATGATGACACCGATAATTTTTTATGTTGATACCCTATCATGCCAACACTAATGCCTTATCAAGCTAACACGGATAGTGTTATGAAAAATATATCATGTTGACATTGATGACTCACCATTTCCATCAGTTTTATGTTTAAACCAACACAACATTGTTTCTTTTATTTTGTTGAACGCATTTCATGATTTCATGATTTTGTGATTTTAAAATCCCTAAATTATATAAATTTTAATCGATCCACTCTACTACTTTACCCCTACACTCACTCATTCGTTTCTCTCTCAACCCCTGACCTTTCACCTTCTGACCTCCCTAATGAACTATTGGAATGGTTTGTGTGAATCGAGATCTTGATGGTGGAGAGTTTTGTGAAACTAAGAAACATAAAGGTGAATTGATCAAATCTTCTATACCTATGAATCCTACTCTGTCGAATCGTGTTATAACTCTTGAAAAAAAAGGTCCTTTTAGAATGGTTGTTGGAAATAAAGTCTTAACTTCTCAAGGTACTACAAGATCAAGGATAGATTGAGTGGTTCTCAAATAATGAAAGACCCTTTTACCTGAATCTAGTTTCTGAACTTTACATGAATATGGAATTCCTGCTGGAAGTAAGTGTTTTTTCCTAGATAAATTTCATATTAAAAGGGAAGAGAATATCTTTCTATACAATATAGTGGGTTGGATGTCTTAAAGTTACTCATTAATGTTTATTTAATTATTATCAAGGTACCTATCCACCTAAGAGTGATTTTTTGTACTTTGAGACAGCTCTGAAGGATCTTACTAATAATGATGAGCACAAGAGACCCATTACTATAGAGTTAAGTGGAGAATGTAGAATTTTGTTCAATTCTATTCAGAATCAGATTTGTCTCAAGAAAGGGGAATTTTCCTCTCTGGATTATAAAGATGACTAATAGGTTTATATTCTAAGAAAACAGATCAAGTTAAATCTGTGTAGATACCTTGTTCTGCACATGAGAGAAATTATCAAGCCTTCCTGCAAAACCAATTCCTTATTTTATCTAAGATTTATATCAGTTATTTTGAAAGATAAAGGTTGTGTTAATGAGGTAGAATAAGTTGTTTATGAGTGTAATGGGATCTTCCTCGGTAAAGAGATTTGTAAGAGGATGAAGATCAACTGGAACCCATGAAAGAGATATTGTGCTGGAGATGAAGATAAGATTTATGATAAGTTCAATCTAGTGGACCATCCAACTAGGCCTAACAATATGGATGATCCTAGTCTGCGAGAAAATGAGGAAGTTGTTTACTCTTTTGAAGAAGAATAAGAATAAGAGCATGCCACTCTAGTTAGAGATCAAGGGTCACCTATTGATGATAGGAGTGATCCTAAAACCACTGAACCACACAAAGTTTTTTATTTTAGACCACATAGTTCACCACTTTACATACCCTCGGATGATCCCATAATTGAAGACAATGGAGATGAGAAGATAGAAGTCGCAGGCAGTATAGAATATGTAAGTAGATCTAGTGGCTCTGAAGAAGAAGAAGAAGAAGATAGTGAAGATGATGAGAGTGGTAGTGGTAGTGAAGAGGATGAAGGTGAAGAGTATGGTGATATAAATGAAAATAAAGATCATGTATCTGGACATGATGATAATGAAATTATTGAAAGATGTGATGACCATCAAAAGGATGATCAAGTTGAATATGTTAAAATGGTTGAAGTTATGGATCAAACGTGGTTGGAAGAACCTCCTGAAGTTTTTGTTAAAGTAATAGAAGATTTGAAGTTCATGATGAAGTGGAAGCTTAAGAAATTAATATACCTCAGTTAATATAAGATAGAAGGAGACCTCATGCTAAATATGATCAACTGTTAAGGAGAGCACAGATTGAGGGGGGGACTCAAGAAAGCGGAGATCAATATGGTTAAGAGAATCAACTTGGAAGAGTGAGAACTGACACTCTCACTCCTCTGAATGATGATGTAATGGTTGAATGGGAAATAAATCCTGGGTATGTAGCACCGGGTTTAGATTATAAAGACTCAGATGATGATGTTTTTGTACCTGTTAAAAGAGAATCAGTCACAGAGACTCTTCCTAGTGACTATATCACTAAAGCAGGTTTTTAAAGGTTTAAAGAATAAGTTTGTTCAGCTATAAGTATATTAGTTCAATATCGAATGGTGCATGAGATTCAAATAGATGAAAGAGAAAAAACTGAGCTGAGTGATGAATTATACTCTCTCATATCTTCAATAGAATAGATGAGGTAGTCTGGGCAAGCAGTTTTTATTCCATGTCAGTAAGTGGGTATATGTTAGGATGATGTAACCAATGTTTCAAAGAAAGTGATAGAGGGGATTCAACACAACTTAATTACAACTACTGAGAGAATTGTTGCAACCACTGAAATGTTAAGGAATGAAATGAACAGGCTTTCTTCTGCAATAAATACTTTGACCTCGGAGTTAAAAGGTTGTGTGGAGGATATTCTTAATGCCTTGAAGTCTCATACCTCATTTTCTATTGATATTTCTTCTATATCTGGTCGGTCTTATCAGAATTAGGACATTTATGTGGTTAGAAATATTATTAAGGATGAGCTTCAAGTTATCTTTGATTCTTCTAGTTTGGCCAACCTTGAAAATATTGAGAAAAACAATGATCATATCCATGATATGGTCAGTCTCTATTCCAAAATTACTGAGATTATAAACGCTCATATCACAAAAAATGTGGACAACTATTTCAAGAAGATCATTACTAAGCATCATTTGACCAGTCTATTTAAGTATTTGATAGAGAACATGTCTTTGCCTCCAGTGACTAGAGATTTTAAAGATCAAGTACATAAGTTGAAATTCTTCACTCCTATTTTGGAAAAATTCATGGAGAATAAGGATGACTTTGAGAAAGAAATGAAGTATAGTGGTGAGATTATTGTGGATTTCATTATGATTTTGATTTCGTGCCTTTATGTACAAGGTGAAGTGATTTTAGTGCCTCTTTATGCACTTCTAGGACCTAATGGATCATTGCCTCCCCCTTGAATGTCAATTTCTCATGACGTGTCTCAATTTCACCCAGTGATTCCAGAACAGATTCAACCTTCTTCGTTGTCACAACACAAACCTATCCCTGTACCTAATGTTCCAAAAGGAGTGATTCTACATACTCTAAAAATTTATTCAGACCCTCCAGTTTCTAAGACACCCCCAATTGGACCCTCTATTGATCCCTCTAAGAAATGGAAGGAACCTCTTCATCCTAATTCATAGTGTGGATCATTATCTAATAGGGAGGTTTGTTGAATTTTGTTATTTTTGTTTCAATATTTTTAACAAATTATACCTTATTGAACAATGTAATTTTGTTTTCTTGTATTTAATTTATTTATCTTCTATCTATTATTCTATGATTCTTTTTATTTCTGGCTTATACTCAAAGGGGGGGCAATAGTTTTATCACCCCTTTCACTTTTTGATAATTCCAAAAGGGGCAGAACAGTTTGGAATTATAATTATTTATATTACCTATGATATCACTCTTATATATCTAATTTTTCTTTGATACCATTACTATTTAATTTACCTCTAAACCTTATCTATATTTTATAAACATTGTCTATATATTATGAACAGTTATCAATATTGGGAGATGATAAGTAGAATGATTTCATTCCACATAAAATGATTGTACCAAAAAAATTCATGACTTGTGATCATCAAAAGTGGGAAGATTGTTTTCCCATATGAGATAGTTGAACACCCTATCTAGTATTAATAGTTTTAATAATCACAAATCATGTCAATTCCTATTAATCATGAATAAAAATTTCAACCATGATTATTTAAGTTTTAATATGTGAAATTATTTTTATCTATGATCTAATATAAGTTTAGTACATTCTGTTAATATTTATGTTGCAAGACAATCCAAGAAAAACTATTTTCTAAGTATAACAGACTCACACCGAACAAAGAGATGATATACCAATAGTTCAACTAAGTCACTGAAAAATGACCTACCAACAGATGACCTACCGATGCTGATAATATACAAATAGATTACCTACTGATAGATAACCTACAAAGGCAGATGACCTATTGATGCAGATGAACCACTGTCAGTTCCAATGACCTACCGATACATGGTGATACTAGCGCAAGGACTCGTCGATTGTTAAAATGAGTCACTGATGCAATGAGTCACTCATGAATGGAAAGAATGACAGAATGACACACTAATTTAATGAGTCACCGATAGAAGGAGATATCGACCGAGGACTCACCAATAGACTATATAAATTTCTTTCATTTAAAATTACTTCTGGTTGCCATATTTTTAGTATTTTAATGTGACTGATTAATTTTACACTTTTCTGAAGACATATTAAAAGAGGTATTCAGAAATATGAGGTACTATATCTACCTCAAACATGCACATTGTCAGGATGACAAGAATATATATTCAAAGAATAACACATGAAAGGGATACACCCTCAAAGACATGCATACACAAGAAGATACGAGCAGACCCCCACGAGCAGCACTCAAAAAGAAAAACACATGTGTAATTCTTGATTATTTGTTATTTTTAACCACAAAAGTTTTGTTCATAAAAGTTCCATCATCTCTAAAGCACACAAATAAACCAAAGGATAAGAACAAATCACCCTCCTAGAAGAAAAAACACAGTGCTTTACAACACTCTTTTTTCAGTGTTTGTTTCTAGTAGAGGACTCTGGATTCAAATCTAATATATTAGAGAGTCCATGGCTGAATTTCATAACACCCAAAGCATTTATAATACCTTACTATTTTATTCTACTCTATTGTGTACTATTTTACAAAACATTCGAGTATTGTGTGGGTTTGTACTAAAAACACACATTTTCTCCTACACAAAACTAAAGGATACTAGATATCCTCAAATAACTATATTTTTACACTTGTTTGTCCTATAAAGAACTATATAAAAGGTCATGTGTGACCTGGTTATTTTTATTCCCACATATAATTGTGGTAGAGGTCTTGTGACTGGGATAGTTTGTGTATTGTTGTGTTAACCCCGATCTAGGGTGTAGATAAAAATCTTAATTTATATAGATTTCTTGGTGGAATGTGATCACCAATTGGAGAGGGATAAGTCTCTGCTTCATATTGAACCTCTTGTTTTATATCTTATATTTTTTAAACTTTAGTATTTCTCTATTTTAACTCATGTTTCAGAAAACTATATCATACTTTGATAGTTAGTCTTGGATAGTAGTTATAATTGTTTTTTCCTTACTAGAGTAGTTTCAAAAGTTATATCAATATCTCATATTTTTATAAATTAGAATTAATCAACCTTCGGAAAAACTGTTTGAATAGTCAAGGTATTATAATTTTACTACCTTGGTTAATTGGTCAGTTTTATTTTAAATTGAGGGAGTATCTTAAATAAAATTTTTAACAAAAATTTTTATAGTAACTCAATTCACCCCCTCTTGAGTGTCATACTCCGACCAACAACTTATCATCTTCAAATTTAACATTCATATCATAATCATAAAGAAATGAAATACTTCTTAGATTATGTTTTAAAACTTAAATAAATAAAACATTAAAAATAATATCAGAAATTAAATTCCAAATATTAAAAAACATTACAATTTACTATTTGAGTTATCAAAAAATGTAAAATTTCTACCCTCAAAATTATAAAAAGATAAAAAAATTAAGATATATCACCAGTTATATATTGTGAAAATTCAATATCCATGTACCACAAATCTTTTTTGATACTTCCAAAACATGTTTCATATAAAATAAAATTTAAAAATTTGTTGGTACCCATGGGAATTTGGTTCGTGTGGGATTGGTATACAAATTATTGGGAACCCATATAGACAGGACACATATGTTCATTAGTAATAAATAACATAATGATTTAGTAATAAAATCCTTGGTGTGACCAAGATATCATGGAAATCCCAAGGGAAATTTATTTTCACAATGGCACTTCATTTGATTTCTATAGAATCTAAAAATTGACACTTTTCAATTTGTACTTATAAAAATTAAGGCCTTATATATTTTTGGTAAAGGATGATCATATCCAAGAACAGTTTTCTTTTTATTCATTTAATTAAAAATCAGCATTTTTCATAACTTTTCATGCCTTAAAAACTGTAAAAATCTACTTTAAATATTTTAATTTCATTTATAAGATTATCATTTTCTTCCAAAACAAAAATATATATAATTATTTTAGATTTAACATTATTATACAGATAATCTATTATTTTAATTTTTTCAATTTCAATACTTCCCAAGTCAGTAGATATTTTATCATTGGAGATCAAAGGATTATTTCATAAGTTTTAATTTTTAGTAAGAACTTTCATATGTGTATTATTAATATTCTGGAATAATATGATAATCTTTTTCACTTTATGATTGATTATACAATTATATTCACATAGATCATTTTTAGTTGGATTAAAATTATATTTCAAAGAGGAAAAACAATTAAATTTACTTACCTATTTTGATGAATCAATTAAACATAGTTTCACTAATTCTTTTTAAGAACTATTTCTTTCACTATAATATGAGTCGGATGGGTAACTCTAACTAGTATCCATTACTTAATTTTCCTTTTTTATATTATTTTATCTTTATCTATTCACTATTAAGTCCCATAAAACTAGGCCTCATGTTCCCTCATATTCTAGACTCATAAAAATTAACTACAGAATCATAATTAGGAATATCAATACCTTTTTTCTCCCCTTTATACTCATGTTTAAGTTGATCTTTTCTTAATCATTAAGAATATCCTGTATTCTTTCTATATGATATATTTGAAATAAAATTCAAACCATCTCTTTAACTAAATTTTATATCAATGTTATAAGATTAAGTAGCATCCTTTGATTTAAAAGCAATTCCTTTATTTTTTGAAATTTATTACTCGGAAATATTTTTTGTTTTAACTCATATTGAAAAAAAGATATAATAATATCATCTAAATTTTATTCCTTAAAAAAATTATTTCATCAATTAATACTTTATTAGAATGTAATTTATTCGAAAAAGTCCTTAAATCTATTCTAACCAAAATTGAATTATCAAATGTTTCTCTTAATCCACTCATACCATTCACAATACTCGTAACTATATAAAACATTTGATTGATTATTTATTCTTCTCCAATTTTAAACCCTCGATACACAAATCTTAATATACTGAGCTTGGTTCTTAAAAGTTTATTTTATCCTAAATGAATAACTTGGGGAATGTTCCATATTTTAAGTGTTGTTTTACATGAAGATACATGGATATGGACTTTTCTACTAATTCCATAATACAAAAGGTTAATTACATTGTAAATAAAAGCATATCTAACAACGTCGCTACCATCCAATGATTCAAGATCAACTTCAGTTAGTTGTATAGTTTCAATATGATTTTCTATATTCAATTATTAGGTTATTAAGAAAATATTCCATGAGAGATTTCCAATATCCATAGTATGTACCATTGAAGAATGGAGGTCACTAAAGTGTCCATCCATCAATTTCATTAGTTTCTGCTATCTTAAAAATAAATCTTTTCCCCTTGAATGATATGGCAGGAATTGATTATCACATATTAATGTTTATTCTAAAATGTTAAGCGACAATATATGATACCAATTGTTACGTCCCGGTATGAGGATGGAAAAAAGGTTATGAGAGGGGTTAATTAACTTATTCAAAATATATTATGAATTATTATCAAAGTAAATATTAATATAGTGTAAATATAAATAATATAATCATAATGATTTTTATAGTAATTTATATCAAAATTCATATACCTACTCTTCACCCCTCTCAAATGTAGATATAGATGGAAAGCAATAACTATGGAATCTATGACTTTTAAAGGGAGTAGTAAACATTTAAAACTAAATTTTTAAACACTATAAGAATAATAAAAGAATAAAATTTTTCTCACCTAGAGTTTCACTTCAGTAGCTTTCTATTATGGTGGGGGAAGAAACCAAACTTCCTTTATACGAAACATGGAAAAACTGAACCCTATGCCTTTTAAAGATTAGCCACAACCCGCACATAACTTTTTTTGGGGGTATTATTAACCAACTCATACCTTTTTTGGGAAGTATATCCCAATTCAATAATTCAAACATAATTATAGAACAAAATAATAATTCTATAAACCATTTGAACAAGTAGGGCTCTAAGAGTCAAAGAAATAGTTCCTTCTAGAAATAAAGGATCAAAAAAATGAAGTTCAACAGAGAGAAGAAGTAGATCACCAAGGTATATCTCTCATCACAGTTCAAGAATATATGCAACCATTATATCAAAATGGTTATATCAAACTAAATATCTAGAGTTACTTTATTCATAAGATATTTAAAATAATACTTTTGTTTCACTTCATCACTCCCAAAAAAACATTTTCATTCCTTATTGAATTCAAAAAATAAAAATCCAAGAAAATATATAAATATAATACATGAATAATACAAGACCAAACTCTGATGTATAACATTTCAGTAACCAACTATTATAGTCACAACAGAAAATAATGACTCAAAAAGAAGACTTCAAAACCAACAACTCAAGAGGAAGAACAAAGTTCCCACATGGAACTCTCCCATCCTCTATATGATAACTACCTCTATGCTCCCAACTCTATTACCCAAGTCCATGACATTCCTATGCTCCACTATAAAGGTAAGAGATCTCCTTTTACCTATATCATATTGAAAAATGACTATATACACAACAAGACACATATACTGGCGGTGAGTACATAAACTAGTTAGTAAATCTCCTAATGAATTCCCACACATGCAGCTTAAGAAATAAAAAAATAACATTTATTTTATAAAAAATAAAAGAGAATTATAATAAAAATAGAAAGGGAAAATTAAATCATGTTAAAATTCACCCAAATTAAACAAATTTATTTCAACCCAAGATTTTTATAAGGAAACCCACACCACAACTCAGACACCCATGCCAAGTACACACAGACACCAACAAAATGAATGCCCACCCCAAGATTTTTATGTCAAAGTGGGCTAAACTGGATATACTATCTCATTAAAAGAAACTTATCCCTCCAGATTCAACTCATCACATGGAAATAAAAACCAATGTTCCCCAATTTTGGAACGATAAAGTAGTATGAATCAATAATTCCCCTTCATAATGTGCCTCAAATTTGATATAACAACCAGGACCAAATAAACTTTTCCCTATACGAATCCATCATGTGTGCACACAAACCCATTCTAACACTATAAGGAATTCACATTATCACAAATAAAAAACATTATTTTTTAAAACAAATTATCAAATAGGAAACTTTATCAAACATGTTATGTATAAATCCCAAAAACTTATTTATAAACCCATTTTACACCAAATATTGTTCAAAAAATACTTATCTAAAAAATTATCATAGACAAGGATAATATTTTTAATGTTAAAGTAATAAGATTCCTAGTTCTTAAATAATTATTGTGATAGAGAAACCAACTTCTTACACATGCATATCCCATAGAATCCTAATAGGAAGATCTTTTAAAGGAATAGAATCTCCCAAAATCACCTTTTAAAACCTATAGTTCAAGATCACTCATGAAGAGAGGAGGGGGGATGGTTTCCATGGAATTAATTGGGTTAGGATTAAAATTTAAAAAACCCTAAAATTCCACAAATGACTTCCCTCTCATGGCCAAAACATTTCCCTTAATACCAAAATCTATTTTTTTATTTTAAAATTGAGATGAATATCACCACATCTATGGTTCCCTTAACCATGCCTCCCCCCACAGAGACCCACCATGGTGATGAGTGATCACCCTTGTTTTCTTATGAAAGTTATGGCTTCTACCACAACATTGAGAAGTTTTGCACCAGTTTTTCACTTTTCTAGTGAAACTCCTTGACCCCATGAATCAATGTCACTATGGTCACTAACACCCCAATTTAACCTTCCCTATCTATCATAGGTAAACTCTACAAGAATCAGTCCTGCATAATTGGTGTTTCTCCATCCCCGTATTCATTGGGAATTTCATTAAACTCCACTAAAACACTATGCCTTGTGAATTGAATATTTTACACCCATTTTTACATCCAATACCACAATAATTAGACACCACACACATGAAAACAATACCACTTAGAACACAACATTCACCACAGTCATCACTAGGGGTGTTTCGAATCTCATATAGCCAAAACAATATTTTTCCAACCAATCACTCCTTTAAAAATTCCCAAAACCAAAGTAAACCACAACATAACATAAAAGTAAAAAATAAATAGAAAAATGCCTCAAACATGGGGTGTTAGATAAACTAAAAGGTTTTTTAAATTGTCCTCCAACATTCTAAAAATTTAACAGGGTTGTATAGTTTTTGTATGGTTTACCCACAATATATTCTAACCATGGACATACCCAAAAGTCCTCATTTCTCAATGCATGATAACCTAGGTATTATTTTAGGTTCCCACTAATCATTTTCTTGCTATGTTCTCTTAAATAATCATCCAAAACCTCTAAAAATCATTTAGAACATCCCAAAACCAACCCAACCTCTTTAAATCATAAAAAGTTTTAATAAAACAATTAAATACCTCGAACCATGTGTACCGACCAAAAAAACCTTTAATTATTAAAAACTCTTATATTAAAGTGATTGTTTCATTATGATCACATAGAAATACTATTAAATTTCATAAGAAGATACATATCATGAATTAATATTAAATATAATATATATAATAATATATGGAGATAAATAAAATGGTAATAATAAACACACTAATATAGAATCTATAGGATTTAATTTTATAATGAATATTACTTCAGACATAAAAACATTAAGAAGAAATAGAAGAATTTTGAATATGAAAGGACATTATCAAGGGAAGTTTAGAACCATTATAAGTGAAGTAAAGAATATTGAGATTTGAGAATGGTGGAGTATATATAGGGTATAAAGGGAAAAGTGACTATAAGAATATAACAATTTCCTAACCATTGTTTAATATGAATGTTGGGAATTATGACTATTGGTAATAAATTTACCACTAGGATTAGTGTATATAAAAAGTAATGATAAGAGGTAATTGATATATAAGAGAGAAATGATGTCCTAAACCAATAGGATCATGCCATTTGAATTCCCTTTATCAGAACTTGGGGGGGAAGTAGTGTCACTGGGGTTCACCCTAAACTATTCCAAATAAGATCTTCAGTAAGTATGGATAAAGAAGAATCAACTATGGGATAAGTTAAAGATATTGGAGATCACCCCTAGATCAATGTTATATGAGCCACCCCATAAAAGCACTACCATCACACCCCTTACCTGAAGGGCATATACAGGTGTAATAATGTGTTATGTAACTAGACCTTAGTATTATAAAATTATAATTTTCTTCTTATAAATTAAATAAAGGTTTCTTCAATGCCATTTTCATTATTACATTATTTAAAAAAGTAAACATGAATATAAGATAAATAGTAGTTAGAGTTTGGCTTAGTGGTAAGAACCCCATAATCCTACATGAAAAATGGGGGTTCAAAACCCATTGGGCAAAGGCGTTGTAGTAGTATTGTAGCGTACTATAGCAGTGGAGGCACTGTAGCAATGGCGGTCACTGTAGCGGTGGAAGGTCACTGTAGCAGCGGAAGAGCACTATAGCGGCGGTAGGTAATGTGTGGTATTGTAGCAGGCAGGGGTATTGTAGTAGTACTATTCACAGAATGGGCCTTGGGCCAAAAAATTGGGCCTACGGTCGATTTCATGGGCTAAATGCCCACTAGGCCTTCGGGCTATATAATGGGTCTCCTTCTACCCAGTTAAAGAGGTCATTGCTTTGATTTAAAAATAAATGAGGCTTAGAGACCAACCCTTAATAATATATATAAATATATAAGATAAATATGATAAATATATTTTTTGGGATACCAAGAAAACAAAATTGATTTTTTTGGAAAATAAATAATTTTAATTAAGATTTTAAATAAATTTTGTTTTCATGAAATGGTCTTTTAAAATGATAATAAAATTTTATAATGTCCTAGACAATTTTTATAAGGCTCAGAAATAAGATTATATAATAAAAATGATTATTTTATATAAATAGGTATTGTTATATATAAGTTAAAATTATCATATTCATGAAATTATTTTGATTAAAAAAATATTATATTTGAAATCATAACATTGAAATTATATTATGAAGAAATGTTGAGAATTTTCTAAAATATATTATTTTTAGTGAATAGTAAAAATACATTTTTTTTTGTTTTTAGTATCTTTTACGTATTAATAAATATGTAATATTAATTTTATAATTAATAAAACTAAATATAAGACTAAGAATAATTTGTTTTATTAAAAAAAATATTTTAATGAATTATAATTAATTTTTAAACCTATAAATAACTTTCCAAATCCTAAAATGGAAATTAAGGTTTTAAAAACATTATTTTTGTGGGAAAAATAATTTATCATTCCAAAAGTATTATAAAAAATGAATTTAATTTCTAAAACATAAAAATTTCAAAAAAAAATCTTTATTTCATAAACCATGATCCAAAACCATGGGTAGCCCATGGAAATTTTATTTTCCAAACCAATAATTTTAAGGGATATACTTGAAAAATAATAAACAATCTCCTCACTTTGCTATAAATGCCCACCTCTACACCCAATTTCATTCAATCCAGTATATTAAGACCTCATTTTCACACTCAATATCCCTTCCAAGGAGTTTCTATTGTTCCATGAAACTCTCATGAAGTTTTAAGAAGCTATCTTAAAAGGTAAGGGATTCCCTTACTCTACCTTTTTATCCAAGTACCTAATTTGTAGTTAGTATTATAATTTAAAAGTTATTGTGTTCTAATGAACATATGATCATTACATTATATTCCAATTATTAATCTATAAATTAGATAATTCCATTCTGTCTTTTTAATCTCATTTTATAATCCATCTTTTATACCCATTATACTGCTAAAATCATTCTTTGATTTTCAATTCCACCCATTTTATGTTGATAATACCTAAAACTATTTATTCAAGGGAATTCATATAGATTTAATTATAATTCATTGGTTGGGTATTTCTATTTATGATACTAATATTCCCATTTTTGGGTTAAAATTATGTAAATTTCATGTCTTTAAACACTTATGTACATAATGGTTTTATATTGAATATGTTATTTAATCCACATAGTTTATTAATAAATTAATTTATTATGATACATAATATCTATGGAATACATGAATTAATACATATGAAGGGTTAACCTGGATATCACTCCAATTTATTGGATAAAAAAATTAATCAATATAGATAGCAATTTTATGATACCATAGTGAATAAACTTGGTAATATGTTTTACGACACCTTGGTGATGAACCTTACTAATATGATTATGAATGTTTTTTCTATAAAAAAATTTCCATAATATTTATCATATACTTATGAATTTGATCTCATGTTATACCTCATGTTTTATCCATGATGATCACTCTTAGTTTACTGCTATTATTTATCCATTGTTGGCCTTTATGCTCACCCTTTCCTATTGATGTTTATCCCCAAGAAATAACTTGCAGTGAGGTGACCTAGGATGGAATATGATGCACCCAATTTTTGTATACATTTCCATATATATAATTGAAGATAAAAACATGTTTTCAACAAATATCTGTTGTTTTATGAACATATTCTATGATTTTGGTGATTCTGTTTACTTTCAGGAGCTTTCTGGCTAAATACACGAATCAAGGGATACATGTGAAAATTTTGAAACTACACGGCGTGTACTTTTATACACGCCGTGTACATCCAGGAAGGGACACGGACCGACAGAGGGAGTACATGCCCATGTCACCAGGCAGAAGATACACGCCGTGTGTGGTGGCGCTACACGCCGTGTACTACTTTCAAGAAGCGGTAGCTGCCAAGGAAAAGTCCACACACCCATGTGGTCGTTGTTGAAGACACGGCGTGTTTGAACTTTTACATGTCATGTCTGCTATTCTAGAAGGGGCTGGCAGCCAAAATTTTGATACTACACGCCATTTATGGCGCACTACACGCCGTGTACACTCAACTTACAGGTGGCGCCATGTTCAAAAGTCAAAAACGGCGTGTTAGGCCACATGCCAGCGGAGAAATTGGCGCCAAAACGCGTTGATGAAAAGTACACGGCGTGTACTTTCTATACACGTCGTGTACTTTATTTTTCTATAAAAAGAAGCCTTGGCCTATGGATTTGAGAGTACAGAACCATTGAGAGGAAAGATAACCTATGCTATCACCATTCCCGAAGCTACCAAGGTGTCGTCAATCCGCCATTCCACCTTCTGACACTCTACCTCAATGCCTACACGATGAATCCGTCAGGTATCACATGTGTCGTTTCTCTCCCACTTTATATGTGTAACTAAACCCCTCGTGTTGGGGCTGTGGATGATGGGATCATAATTTGTATATTGTTTTATATAGTTGTGTTTAAATCGTTTTAATTCATCTTACTCTTCGTAAACCACTGTCTAATATAACTGAGAATTCATAGTCGGACCAAGGGAAGGATTCTCAGCGAAACAAAACAAAAGTAACGGTTAAAACATACATGACCATTGGAAGGTTTTCACTGACTCAAATAATGGACTGGACGTAATAAATAATTAAGAACACTGACTACCAGACCAAGGAGTCAGCTGCTCTAATTCCAAACAAGAGGAACCGGACCAAGGAAATCTTCTAACAAAAATGAAATCCAGAATGATTGAATTATTATGAACAATGCAACCATTTAAACAATCTGCAAAAGAACTCTTTATTCACCACATCCCCGACACGTCTTTTCATTCCATTTTAAAAAACTCTTTAAATTTACCCATTGTTTTCTTTCAAATTGTAGCCATTTCTTTAAACTAAATCAATTTAGTTTCAATCAAAACCCAAAATCAACCCAATAGATTCTAAATTCTGCATACTTCACCAAATTAAGTATTAACTCAATTGAATTCGCGCACACCATGGTTCCCTATGGATGAACCCCGAACTTATGCTATACTAAAATTCTAAGAACGGGTAATTAATTTGGGACACACATAACTTCAATCAATGACAAGCGAGACCAAATTTTGGCGTCGTTGCCGGGGAGCACCGTTTGGTTTTAGTTCTAAGATTTAAATTGTGTTAATAATTGATTTAAGTGAAAATAAAAATCAAAAATTATCAAAAATCTCTTTTCTGATCCAATTTCAAATTTTCTCTTTTATTTTTTCCCTTTTACGCTTGGTTTTTGTTTTTGTGTTGTGCAGAGCTTAAAGAGTATGTTTAGACGTTTTACACGATCCAGAAGTGCTAAGTCTTCGAATTTAGTTCCGCTTGACCCGGAAATCGAACGGACCTTGCTTCATCGTCGGCGTACACAGACAGAAACACACAACCATCAACCACAACCCATGGTGAACAAGGAAGAGGGAGCGTCAGCCGTAGATGCTACGACTGAACATTAGTACCAGGATTAGCAGCCTCCCGCTGCTGGTCTACCGAAGCAACCTCCTGGAGCCTTCATGGAATTCCTCCCAAAGGATTACCAATGGCCGCCGCAACAACTCTTCCCACGGCCATACTTTTCCCCTCATGAGTAGTTTATGCAAGCTCCACCCCATCAACAACAACCTCCAAGATGTGCCCTTATGGAGTACGGACTTCCATCGATTCACGGAGCTGATACGAGCATCGCTCGTCCTCCGGTCCAGGCCCAGCACTTCAAGATCAAGCCTGTTATCATGCAGCTGATCCAAAACACAGTCCAATTTGGAGGCCTGGCCAGTGAGGACCCGAACGCCCATCTCTCCAACTTTCTAGAGATCTGCGACACCTTTCGGTACCATGGCGTGTCCGAGGACGCCATATGTCTTCGCCTATTCCCCTTTTCTCTACGAGATAAGGCAAAGGACTGGATCAAAGGGCTTCCACAACGATCTATCCTCACCTGGGAGGAGCTATCCCAGGCGTCCTTGTCCAAGTACTTCCCACCATCCAAGATGGTGACACTCCAGAATGAGATTCATAACTTTCAGCAGCACGACTCCGAGTCGTTGTACGAGTCCTAGGAACGCTTTAAGGAGATGTTATGAAAATGACCCCATCATGGACTCCCACTCTAGATGCAAGTCCAAACCTTCTACGAAGGACTTACCATGAATACCAAGTCTGTGGTGGACGCTACTGCTGGAGGTACGGTGATGCAGAAATCCCCCGAAAAACTATTCGAACTACTGGAATACATGTCATCCAATAGCTTCTAGTGGCACTCCGAGCGGGGGACACAAAAGCGAGGTATGAACAACATTGACGCTACCACTATGTTAGCTGCTCAGTTGGATGTTGTGTCCAAGAAAATCAATGCATTGAACTTCAAAGGAGCATCTCAAGTTCATGCGGTGAACCATCCAGCATGTGGCGACTGTGGTGATAACCACATCATGGGAGAATGCATGGGTTCGGCTGGAGGCACCTCGATGAGCGAGGTGAGTTATGTTGCCCAAAATCAAGGGCCCAACCAGTACCAGCAGTACCAGAACCCGGCATGGTGAGATCTACAAAACACTAGCTGGGGCCAACAACAGTAGAATCCTCCTCCCCAGCGACCGACCAACTACAACCAGCCTCCATATCAGAACCAAAACCAAATGCCGCAACAATACCAGCAGGGTCCTTATCAGCAACAAATGTATCAAAACCCTTGTCCACAGCAGCCACGGTAGCCACCTCCTCCACCGGCTCAACAACCACCTCAGCAGGAGAACACCTCAAGGTTAGAGGATCTGATGACTAAATTCATATCTACTGCTGAGATTCAGTTCCAGAATCAGGAAGCTTCGATTCGAGGCTTGGAGAATCAGATTGGATAGCTGGCAAATCAACTCTCAGGGAGGCAGGCTGGTACACTACCGGGGAACACCGAAAAGAACCCAAGGGAGGAGGCCAATGCTATCATGCTCTGGAGTGGAAAAGAGCTCCACCAGAACCAATCAGCACAGCAAGGTGCATCCACACCCACTATTGATGAAAAAGGTAGCAATACCGACCCCTCCTCATCCAAAAGCCCGCAGAAGGAGGCTTTACAAAATAAAGAAAAGGAAGTAATCCAACCATTCAAGTGTGCCTTACCTTTTCCAGAAAGATTGAAGCAAAGGAAGCTGGACCACCAGTTCAGCAAATTCATGGATGTTTTCAAGAAGCTACATATCAACATACCATTTACGGAGGCCCTAACACAAATGCTAACATACGCCAAATTCATGAAGGAAATCCTCTTGAATAAGAGGGAGATGGATGATTTGGGCGTTATTGCACTAACGAAAGAGTGCTCTGTGGTGGTTAAATATTCCATTCCTCCCAAACTCCAAGATCCAGGTAGTTTCACCATTCCTTGTACTATTGGATCCTACGAGTTTGGGAAGGCCCTCTGCGACTTAGGGGCCAGCGTGAACCTCATGCCCCTCAGAGTTTTCAAGAAGCTGGGACTCCATGAGCTCAAGCCTACCCGCGTAGCCCTTCAACTTGCTGATCAATCCATCAAGCACCCAAAGGGACTACTAGAGGAAATACTGGTCAAGGTGGGTAGGCTGATCCTTCCTACTGATTTCATCATCCTCGACATGGGGGATAACCAGGAATCACCTCTTATACTTGGAAGACCTTTCTTAGAAACTGGGAAGGTACTAATTGATGTGCACCAAGGAGAGCTTATTTTTCGGGTAGGAGATGAGAGAGTCTACTACAATGTTCTCAAAGCCATCAAGCATGCATCATTGTCCAATCACGAGGATTGTTCTGCAATAACTACTATGGATGATCGCCTAATGAATGATCTGGTATATTCTTATATTTAT
Source organism: Viscum album (assembly GCA_963277665.1). Lineage (NCBI taxonomy): Eukaryota > Viridiplantae > Streptophyta > Magnoliopsida > Santalales > Viscaceae > Viscum > Viscum album. Next base: position 875,799,043 of record OY728148.1, on the reverse strand, counting down.
GATAACTTTAACATTCCAGACATTCCTATTGAAGAAGAGCCTGAGAATTTTCAACCCCTGGATGGCCAGGGCGGCCACTATTGGGACCATTATCCACCGTAAATATCAGGTAGCGAGGTAAGTAGGTCGAGCCAACGACTTAAAACAAAGGCGCTTCCTGGGAGGCAACCCAGAGGTTACACTCTGTGTCCCACTTACATACACGGCGTGTATTGATCTTTTTAATTTACAATCTTAATAGTATAAATCTATATAATAACAAATAAATAACCAGGGATGATGCCAGTGCCGATGGCAATGTCATCGGAGTTTATTCGAGCTGTCCCCAGTTCGAATCCTCCTGACCTACCTTCAGCACGGGGTTCCTCCTTTTATTTACACAGTGTGTGTGGTATTTTCCATATATGTATATATATAAATGTGTTTAATAAAACCCATGATGGGGATGGACCGGTTGGCTAGAATCATAATCCGGTTTCACAAGACCCGGGTTCGAATCCAGACAACCGTCCCATTTCCATCATTTGTTCTTTTAATAAAACCACATGACGTGTATTCCGATATAGCCATGTGCGCCATGATTTTTCAAATATAAATTAAAAAAGTTTTAAAAATAAGAAATTGCATGCGGGTGAAGTTGGCGGATTGGCAAAGTCTCGGCACCAGGTTCACAAGACCCGGTTTCGAATCGCGCTAATCTCCCCGCTTCACCCCCATCCTTTCCAAAATAAAAAACCACACACCGTGCTTTTCTTTCTTTCTGTGTGTATAGGACATATGGAATAAATATATATATAAAATAAATATGAACAGCAGAACAACCTTTGCTCTAGTGGGTGAGGGCGTTCGTTCGAATCGGCCGATCGTCGGTTCGAATCCCGCCCCAAGCACCATACCAAAGGTTGTACTACTCTTTGTCTCGTTTTAAAATACACGGTGTGTATTTCCCGGTATACGTCATGTATAGGTTTTTATAATAGAATATGTAGATATATCTATTTTATTTTAATTATTAATAATTATTATATTGTTTACTATAATAATTATATTTATTTATATTAATTAATTCAAAAAAAATCGGGATACACGGTGTGTATTAAAAATACACGCCGTGTACCTCGACTATATAATCCGCAGTCCACCCGGCTTGAGGCCGTGTCGCACGGCCGTCCCAATTTCCTCCCCTCTTCCCGTTTCTTCTCCCAAACAACACCTAAACCCTCCCTTTTTCCAGATCCATCGATTTGGTGTGTTTCAAGTTCTGATTCTTCTCACATTGTGATCCTCAGTCCAGGTACGTCGTTCTGCACCCTCTATTTCATGTTTTTAGAATCGTTTAGGGTGTTTATCAGATCGGCCGACCGTTCGGCTTCCGGTAGTACACGGCCACGAAATGAAGAACACATGCCATGTACTTATGAACATGGTCTCACATAGAATTTTTAGAAATTTGAATATACACGTTGTGTATGTTCGGTACACACTGTTTCCTTTTCATTGTGCCCGAGTACACCTTTGCACACGGCCTCACACACCATTTTAATTTACACGGAGTGTGTGTTTGGTACACTCCGTGTTCGTTGTTTGTATTGGACCCTCCGTGTGTGGCACATAACATGGCCTGTCACCCCATGTTCCCGAACATGGCGTGTATGTTTGGTACACACTGTGTCTGTTTTATCTGTCACCGGCCCGTTTTTCCCCTCTGCACAGCCACTCACCCTATTTTCCTTTACACGGCGTGTGTGTCCGATACACGCCGTGTCTGTGTGATGTTTGACCAGACTGTGTCTGACCCTCTACACGGCCATGTTCTTCATGTGCAGTCCACACCGTGTCCTGTACCTACACGGTGTGTATTGTTTTTCTATGAACTGATAAAAACATGGTCGTGTCATTTGTTCCACATGACCACCAACACTTTGAGTGAACACGGTGTGTATGTTCGGTACATGCCGTGTACTTTTCCTTGGTCTGTTTTTACCCCCGGCGTGTCCTTCCAGAGAACACGGAATACTCTCTATTTTTTACTACACGCCGTGTACTTTTCTTTTCCAGTTTTCTCACATTTTCTTTGTTTTTTTTCTTTCCTTTTTCTTTTTCTTTTGTTTTGTTTTCTATTTCTTTCTCTTTCAAGATATGGCAGATCGTGATCCTTCCCGAGGGAAGCGGTCAGCCTCCTCCACCGAGGGTGAGAGGTCCAGTTATCGTCGGATCCGAATCCGACCACCTACGCAGCCAGACACCGATGCTCCGGTCTTTGAGCTCCCTCTATTGGCCATTCTGCCACCACTCACTCCCTCAAATGAGGTTGGGCCTACTTCTGCTGCACCAGCTGCCACTTTCCCTGTACCCTCATCCTCAACAGTTGGTCTCTCTTCGAGAACACCTTCCACCGAGCCACCTTCTTCTTCGGCGGATCCACCTCTAGAGCCAGATGTTGCTGCTGCACCGGCACCTAGGTCGGGACCTGCAGGTGCTCCCTATCCCTACATGGTCTTCCCGGTCACCGACCTCGCATATGACAGGATCCGATGCTTCTCTCGTTGGCCGATACCATTGAGTGGTCAGTACCTTGACAGCATCATTACATAGCGGCTCAGTATTTGGGAGGAGTTGGAGGTACTTCTCGGGCACACCGTACTCCTCGAGATTTTCCAAGTCAGCACTCCTGTGTTCCGAGATTTATTTTTGGAGTTTGTGGCCTCCTTTGAGTTCGATGGATCGGAGTACCGAGAGACACCTGGAGATGCAGTGCCAGTCGTTCGATTCCGGCTAGGCGGCCAACATTTTTCTCTGACGATGATAGAGTTTGGCCGAGGGTGCAGCTTCTACCCCAATCCTTTCACACCACCCCCCGTTTCTGACTTGACCTGGCCCGAGCGCTCTGATCTTATTGTCATATGGCGGGAGATCGCTGGGCCTGACCACCGGTACTCCCCCACTTCCCAGAAGAGCACTCTTATAGCCGACCCTATCCTTCAATTCACCCACTGGTGCTTTAGTGCATTCCTTTTTCCCCGACATGAGGATATGGAGGTCATGACCGGCCGTGACATGGAGCTTCTTACCTGTGTCATCCGTCACGCCTACCCGGACCTCCCCTATCTTGTCGCCTCCTATTTCCACTCCATGTTTACCGGCCGTCAGGGCAACCTGAATGGCGGGTTTTACACCACCCATCTTGCCCACCACTTGGGGGTATTCGAGCCTTAATTACCTCATGACTTGATAGGTTCACCCCAGCGGATGGACTTTCTCATGATCATTCGCATGGGATTGGTCCGAAAGCAGGGGGTGCCTACATCCTTGCTTAGGCTCGAGCCCCGCCACCTGCTGACCCCCCTGCCCCAGCTGCTGACCCTGCCCCAGCTGCTGACCCCGCTCCTCCTTCCCCACCCCCTCCAGCTTCTCTACCTCACCCACCTCCTAATGACCACACTTCTTCTGACATTCCTTCTTCTATCCCATCCCCCATCCCACCTACCCCCACACCCTCGGTCAATCTGACCCTTTCCCTCCGCCTAGCCATGATGGAGCAGAAGTTAGCCCGTATCATCAGCCGCCAGGACACCATTGCATGCCATTTGAATTATCTGGATGGCCTCCAGGACTGGATGGAGCATCTTTTGGTGCATATTGCTCAGCATATTGGTGTTCCACTGCCTTAGCGACCAGCCTCTGCCTCCATTCCTGGCCCTTCTGTTGCTGCACCACCGTCGTCTCCTGCACCGGCCACAGATTTCGTTCCAATGACTACGGTGAGCTCTACTGCTACCACTTCTGTCGGGCCAGGGCCTGCTGTTGAGCTTCCGATCCCGAGTCTAGCACCTGCGGCTCCTAATTCTTCATCTACCCTTCCCGATGCCGAGTCAGAGCCTACCCCTTCCACGCCACCTACGCCGTCTCTACCGGCCGATTATGTACAGGATGATGCATCCCCTGAGGCGACCCCATGATAGTGACATTTTTCTTTATCTTATATATCTCTTTTTTCATTTTCTGTGTTTTGATGTTATGCATGTTTTCAGTTTTCCTTTTTCTCGATAGTCACAGGTACGGGCATGGAGTGCCTTGGGCATCACTTTTCACGAGGGGAGTATTTTTCCATTTTTATTTTCCTTCTTTTTGAATTTACTTCTTTCACTGCTTTCCCTCATTTTGTCCCCCATATCGACCCCTTGCCCAACCTTTACCTTAGTATTGGACTTGGTGGACCATGTGCAGTATTAAGTGTGGGGGAGCATCTATTTCTTTCACCTTAGTCTTTTCCCTTAAACTAATCTAGGAGACATCATTATTAGACTCTATATTTTAAAATATAAAGCAATTTTGGTTAATCAATCTTATAAATTCTAGAGGTATCTGTAGGAACTTTTGGAAAGGTTACATGCTTATTTTAGTTTTTAAGTATTTTAAAATGATTGCTGATATAGTTTCAATTGCAACCCTTCATCCTTGATTAAATTACATTAATTAGGATAATCATTTATATGCATGTCATGGCCTGATTATCCCTTTGTTATTTTTCCACTCCTAAGAGGTATTCTAAACCCTTTTTCGTATTTCTTTTCAAATACCCTCTTTCTTGAGAGATTCTTAGGATATGCATCACTACCATAATTTGCAAGTTTTTCTTTTCAAAACATGAAGAAATTTTTTGAATTACTTTAACATGATTAAGGAATTAGATTGTTTCAAACCCTTTATCTTGAGACCTACCCCACATTTAATCTTCTTTAATCACATAGAATCCATGAACATCCTTTATAGGAAGCCACATTACAAGCCTATTTCTCTTCTTACCCTATTTCTTTTAAAACTTTGCATGATTATTCATTTAAGATTTAAAGAGGGAGTTGGAAATACATGGAATATTTTTGTGTACAGCCATGAAATAAAGTGTGGGGGAGTGCCTCTTGATTATTTGGGGCAGAATGGGTTCCAAACATCTACTCATTGTATTCATAAGGGATTCCTTTATGTTTTTTTGTTTAAAAAAACAAAAAAAACAAAAAACAAACAACAAGGGAACCTTATGCTTATTTTCCCATGAACCCTACTTGCCTAAGGAAGATGGTGACGATTTCAAAATCATTTGACTGAGCTTTTGAAGGATGTATTTTCAGTGAGCTTTACTTTGAATATCATGCAATTTTTTTTAAAGGAATTATCCATCCTTTTTCAAGCCTCAGAATTTATTTTCACATCTGAACCTACCAACCCTTATCCACAGAAACATCTGAACCTTATTGATAAAGTCCTCATGATTTTTGTAATTCAATTTTTTTTAAGTAGAGAATAAGATATCTTGAAAACCTATGGATAGAGTGTATATACCTTGAATTGAGCATAACTTTGATTAAAAACATCTTGAGTGTGAAGTGTGATTTTAACTGGTAAGGTAAATCATCAAGTGGCATGCTTATTTTTGAAAGGTTGAAAAATGTGTTGAAAGAGGATGAGAGTAGTTAATTACATTATATATGAGGCATGATTTTAATATCTTATAAATTGAATTTGTTTGTGCCTTTTAGAATTTTTCCTCAATAAATTTATCAGTTATACGTTTGATTAATTAAATGCTTTCCTTTTAAAGTATAGTCGCTCTTAATTAGATGTTGAGATTTTGCTTGAGGGCAAGAAAAAGACTAAGTGTGGGAGAATTTGATGCACCCAATTTGTGTATACATTTCCATATATATAATTGAAGATAAAAACATGTTTTCAACAAATATATGCTATTTTATGAACATATTCTTTGATTTTAGTGATTTTTTTTACTTTCATGAGCTTTCTGGCTAAATACACGAATCAAGGGATACATGTGAAAATTTTGAAACTACACGGCGTATACTTTTATACATGTCGTGTACATCTAGGAAGGGACACGGACCGAAGGATGGAGTACACGCCCATGTCACCAGGCAGAAGATACATTCCGTGTGTGGTAGCGCTACACTCCATGTACTACTTTCTATAAGTGATAGTTTCTGAAGAAAATTCCACACGCCCATGTGGTCGTTGATGAAGACATGGCGTGTTTGAACTTTTGCATGTCATGTCTGCTATTCTAGAAGGGGTTGGCGGCCAAAATTTTGATACTACACGCCGTGTATGGAGGAACTACATGCCGTGTACACTCAACTTGCTGGTGGCACCGTGTTCAAAAGTCAAAAACGGCGTGTTAGGCCACCTGCCAGTGGAGAAATTGGCACCAAAACGCGTTGACGAAAAGTACACGGCGTGTAATTTCTATACATGCCGTGTACTTTATTTTTCTATAAAAATAAGCCTTGGCCTACGGATTTGAGAGTGCAGAACCATTGAGAGGAAAGAGAACCTCCACTATCACCATTCTCGAAGCTACCAAGGTGTCGTCTCTCCTCCATTCCACCTTCCGACACTCTACCTCAACGCCTACATGATGAATCCGTCAGGTATCATGTGTGTCATTTCTCTCCCACTTTCTATGTGTAACTAAACCCCTCGTGTTGGGGATGTGGATGATGGGATCATAATTTGTATGTTGTTTTATATAGTTGTGTTTTAATCGTTTTAATTCATCTTACTCTTCTTAAACCACTGTCTAATATAACTGAGAATTCTTAGCCGGACCAAGGGAAGGATTCTCGGCAATACAAAAGAAAAGTAACGGTGAAAACATCCATGACCATTGGAAGGTTTTCACCGATTCAAATAATGGACTGGACGTAATAAAGAATTAATAACACTGACTACCGGACCAAGGATTTAGCTGCTCTAATTCCAAACAAGAGGAACCGGACCAAGGAAATATTGTAACAAAAATGAAATCTAAAATGATTGAATTATTATGAACAACACAACCATTTAAACAATCTTCATAAGAACTCCTTATTCACCACAGCCCCGACACGTCTTTTCTTTCCATTTTAAAAAACTCTTTAAATTTACCCGTTGTTTTCTTTCAAACTTTATCCATTTCTTTAAAGTAAATCAATTTAGTTTCAATCAAAACCCAAAATCTGCCCAATCGATTATAAATTCTGCATACTTAACCTAATTAAGTATTAACTCAATTGAATTCACGAACGCCACGGTTCCCTGTGGATCGACCCTGAACTTATGCTATACTAAAATTCTAGGAACGTGTAATTAATTTGGGACGCACATAACTTCAATCAACGACAAGCGAGACCAGAATAAAAAAAGAGTATTTTAAGAGGATTAAATAATGTTTATGTTTAATTTTTTCTTATGTAATTCATTTATTATATAACTAGTTTCCAATACACTAAACATCAAAATAATATTTTATATTATTAATGTACTATCTTGTAAAGGAATTATCTTTAAAATTTTGTATGAAAAAGGTGGGTTTAAATAGTTGGTATCAAAGGAAATATTTAGTTATTTTTGTAAATTAGGACTATAAAAATTAGTAAAAATTATAGGGATAAGTCTAATTATAGGAAAACGTCCTGAAATTTTGGAAATATATAGATTAGCAATTTTTGAGAAATTAAATCACTATTTGGATACTATAAGTGGATTTATTTCTAGATCAAATATACCTTAGAGTAATAATACTAAAATTTATTTGTTGGTCCTAAATCAACCTGTACTCAGTGTATGATAAAGAAATGTTGATGCACATTGAGTTTTACACTCTCGAGGGATGTTCTTTAGTTAACAACATGATTTTTAAAAATATTCTTGAAGGATATATAGATAATATTTTTAAGATTGAAGTATAACATTCTAGAAGTGTGTTATTAAAAAAATTTAGGAATAAAAATTACTTTATAATTAATATTATTATATTTTTAATAGTAAAAAATTTCTCACTTAGGTTTTCTTATTCTACAAAAATGTTTAGAAATAGTATCACTCATGTAAATAACAGATACAACGGTTAATGATATGATGAACATTACTATATGGAGGGATCCATAGTGTAAAAATTCTTAATGATGTTGAATTAGTTATATTAGGTTGTGAATAATAAACTAAACTTTTTGGATCATCTGAATTCACTAAGGAAGGAACAACTAGAAAATTAATCCTTCATGCATCAACAAATACCTATTTTTACTAGAACATTTGATCCACTAATTCCATAACAATGGAGAAATACTATAGAAAATATATATTTTTTACTCTATTATTTTTAGTAGCATAATATTACTATTTAATTTTTCTATATTATAGGAGATGATGATTAGTGTTGGAAACTAATCAAGAACAGAAATTGAAATAATGAGGTGGGAGTTATGGAGTGGAAGGATATCAAAAAATATTCTTCAACAATTATTTTCCTAGAACCTTTTAAATGAGAATAGAAAGGAAGACCTATAAATTAAAAAAAAGGGAAAATTAATCACTAGGGGTTATTAAATTTAACTTTTCAAGTATCATGGGATACTATTCAATAGATTTCTTTGATTATAATGGGAAGATCAATTGAAGATTTAGTGGACTAGGACCTCATCTATAGAGATCTCTTACAATATGAGAATTTGGGAGTTATGAGGAGATATTGCGGGATAGTATATTCATAGTGGTCTCATGGAATAAATGATAAGAAGAGGAGGATGGATCCAAATTTCATAAATAATTTAAATAATAAAAGGGAAGGGAAGAAACAATAACTACTTGTGTGCAACAAGTGTTACAATAAGAACTCATGGAGTTATCTCTAAGAGATTGGAAAGTGATATAACTTTTTAAGATATTACCATATATCTCAAAACTATCATGAAGATGAAAATCCTCAATATCAAAGGACAATGAAAAAGGGACTAGGGTATAAGTACAACTTTTATTACAATTCTTCTTGCGTGGTGAGCATATAATTTTTTCTAACCAATTTCCAAATCAAAAGATAATGGAGGAAACCCACCATCAACCCCATCATATGCCAAGGGATAAAGTTGATTTTTTTAAATCGCAATGGATAATGTAGAAGCTCAAAATGACATAGTGGAAGGTACACTTGTTGTACACTCAAATATATAATATAAATTGTTTAATTATGGTTCTATGCTTTCTATTATTTCATTCATGTTTAAAAAGAACATGAGATTAAAAATTGATCCTCTAGTGGTAGAATTTTTGGTTAAAAATTTTGGAGAAACTATTCAGGTATCAAGGATATATGAGATTCCCATATTAACTTTGATTAGAAAAATCTATCTAAAACCTCAATGGTAATTCCAATGATTGAATTTAACATAATACTATAGATGGATTGGATATCAAAGTATAATTCCAAGATAAATTATATAAGCAAGGAAGTTTTAGTTTTCTTGATGGGATAACATGTTATTTTCTTCAAATGAGAGATATCCCAACTTGATTCTTGTTAAGAACCACCACCTATTTATTATTTATGTAAATGATTAGTAAAGAAAGGTAATAAAGTAGAAGTATAAAGATAGGATGTGTACCCATTATTCAAGAATGCATTGATGTATTTCATAGAGAATTAACTTTACATTCCCAATAAAGAGAGGTAGAGTTATCAATTTAACTCATACCTCAATTCAAGACAATATTGAAGACCCCCTTTAGAATCACATATGTGGAGTAAGAGGAACTAAAGAAGAAGCTTCAAGATCTTTTAGAAAAGGGTTTTATTTGACCAAGTCTTCCTTCTTGGAGAGAATTTATTCTCTTTAAAAATAAGAATAAGGATTGATCAATGTGGTTATGAATTTATTATAGAGAACTTAATGGGATCACAGTGAAGAAAATAAACCCTCTTACAAGGATTGAATATTTATTCGACTAGCTTCATGGGGATCAATTAGTTACTAAGATAGACCTTAAATTATGGAATCATTATTTTAGAGTGGAGGAATAATATATCCCAAATATTTAATTATGAAAATAGATATATAGATTACAATTTTTTATTATGTCCTTTGTCGTGACTAATGACATTTCCATATTTATGGATTTGATGAATAGAGTCTTTAGGGGATACCTTGATAAATTTTTAGTGGTGTTTATTAATGATACTATGATATACTCAAAATTTCATGAGGATAATGAAGATTATATAAGTTTCATATTATAAACTCTAAGAAAAGATAGGTTTTTTATAAAATTCAATAAATGTGAGTTTTGGTTTTAACATGTAGAATTTTTAGTACACATTGTGACCAATGGAGGAATATTGGTTAATCTAGTAAAGAAAAAGACTTTATATGAGTGGTCTAGACCTACAAAAGTAATTTAGATTCTTAGTTTTTTTATTCTATCAAGATATTATATAATGTTTTTCAAAATCATTTAAGGATATATAATCCACTAACCAAGTTAACTTAAATGGGACTTATGTTTGTATGGAAAAAGGAGTGTAAATAAAGTTTCAAAGACCTAAATAATAGGTTACTTAGTGAACCTGTGCTAACTTTACCCCCTAATAGAGAAGGATTACTTATTTATATTGATGAATCCTTATAGGAAATTGGATGTTCACTCATGAAAAATAATATGTGATTTCATATGCTTCATGAAAGTTGAACTATCATAAAAAAAATTTCCCTACACATGATTTTGTGTTAGCTACAATTATCATTACTTTAAAGATATAAATACATTATATTTATGAGGAGAAGTATAAAAATTAAACTAACTATAAAATTTTAATGAATTGATTCAAAAAAAAAGAAATGAAAATGAGAAAAATGAGAGGGTTTAAGCTTCTTGAAGACTAATATTTTTTATTCATTATTACCCATGAAAATAAAACAAATTCATTGATGCATTAAGTAAGAAAACCCCTTGAGTAATTATAATGATGAGGACTAAAGGGGATCCATTGATAAAGAAATTAGTAAATATTTAAATGAATTCATGAGGGAAGGGACTTCTTTAATCCTACCCTAAATGATTTCCCAACCATAATTAATGGATAAGATCAAGAAAAAAAGGATGATCCTATTTTACAAAATAAGATAAAATCTGTAAAAAATAAGAATTTTTTCAAGTTCAATGTTGATACAAAGGAGTACTAATTTCTTGTATAAGGCTATATATAATAACTATTATAGATTTAAAAAATAGTTGATGGATAAAGATCATATCTCTATGTTCTCTATACATCATGGAAGAAACAAAATGTATAGAGATATGTGAGATCAATATTGGTGAGATAACATGAAAATGGATATTGATGGTACTATAGAAATATTTTCGGTATGTCTGTAAGTGAAGGTATAGAAACAACTTCCTAAAGGAGTGTTGCAACCACTACCCATACCAATATGGAAGTAGGACAACATCACTATGGACATGTTATCAGAATTACTAAGATATCCAAGGGAAATAATGGCATATGGGTAATCATTGATGTATAAAAAAATTATAACCATTTTAACTCTATAATAGATGATTTATCCCTTAAACACCATGCTCATTTGTATATTCAAGCACTAGTGAGACTCTATGGGGCATTGATGTTAATTATTTTAGACTGAGATCGATGATTTACTAAGAAATTTTGGAGGAGCCTCCAAAATTATATGAACACTGAAGTAAACCTAATCATATCCCATCATCCTCAAACTTATGGGTAGTCTGATATTACTATTCATATAATGGAAGACATGTTAAGGGATAGCTCATTTGATTTACAAGGGAGTTGGTACTAAAATCTTACACTTTTCAAACTATCCTATAATAATAGTTTTCACTTGAGTATTCAAAGGGATACTTATGAAGAACTCTTTAAGAAGATGTATATAACATCAACATACAGGGATCAAGTTTGAGAAGGAAAACTGTTGGGACCTGACATTATGAAAGGCACTCTAGAAAATATACATGTTATCTAGAAAAAATAATGGTTATACTAAGTCAAATAAAGTGTTATGATTTCAGCAGAATTATGTACTTAAATATTCATTTTTGGGATCATGTATTACTCAAAATATCACCATATAAATGGGTCATGGGATTTGAAAATAATAATAGACTGAGTTTGAGGTAAAATGGAATATTTGATATTCTGGATCATATTGGAGAGATTTCTTTTCAGTTAAAAATACCTCAAAATCCTTCCTACATATATTATGTATTCCATGTGTCCCGAATAAGAAATTATATGTCATGCCCAACACATACGCTAGACATAAATGCTATGGGATTGGAACCTGACCTATCATATGATGAAGAACCGATCAAGATACTTGATGAAAGGGGACAAGTATTGATGAATAAGATAAACTTAATAATTAAAGTCTTGTGGATAAATTAAAAGTTTAAAGAAGTAACCCAAGAGCCTAAAAAATCATGAAGGAGAAATAACCCCTTTTTTATTAGGACACAAAATCTAGGGATGAAATTTCTTGGGGGTGGAATATAATAACTCAAAAGTTCTTTTATGTTATTAAGAACTCTTATATTATAATAAATGTTTTATTATGAGAACATAGAAAGAATATTATTAATCATAAGGACATTACATAACATGAATTAATATTGGCTATAAGTTCTAGAAATAATAGATGAAGGTAAAAAAAAAAGAAAAATGCACAAACTAATGTAAACTTCATTGGCTTGAATTATAATTCCTTGAAATATAATCATCCCATAATTATGAGTTTAATAACAACAGTTTCACATTATTACATTCAAATGATCTTTTAGGATTATGGTTTAATAGAATTAGGAAAAAAATAAATCACATTGGTATACTACACACAGTGTCTATTTTCTCACAAAAATAGGATTTTTATATTCATAACCATGTTTCACTCATGGAACACTTTCTTCATTAAAGGAAAATTTACTTTATTTAGAGATAAAATTTATCATAGTTACTATATATAATTATGCCTTATAAAAAAATAAACCATGGGATGTGCACAAAATTCTCAATAAAGAACATAAAAATAATAGAACCCTATTAATCCATTGAAAAACCATGAGAACCTATAAGGAAGTTTTAATATCCCCATAAAAAACTTTTAAGATAAAATAATAATTTGTACTCCTGAAATAAACTTAAAAGTCCATAGTTTTCATAAAATATTTTATAAGAAAACATAAATGAAAAATAATTTTCACTAAATTTACTTAGGAAACCATGATAACTCATTAAAAGAGCCCTTTCACCTTTAGAATATCATAAAAATTATTTAAATTATAGGTTTATTTTTTTAACTTATTAAATAATAATATTTCCTTTAAAACCTATATAAATAATTGAATAAATGCGTAAGTATCTTGGGACATTATCCTTATAATCACCCTTACAATGGAATCACCTAAATAGATAATTCTCACATCTTTTAGGAGTAACCTATCATTTGTAAACTCAATAAGTTTACCTAATTCATTGGAGATCTATATAAGGCTCACCCATAATTAGATATATTTCATTATCACCCATAATTCGTATAAAATTTATAAAAAACCATATCATGAATAAAATAAATAAATATTTAACTTTAAGCATAAAACTCATTTGAATTAGAATTAAATCCCATAATCAATAACACTAGTGTTGCATTATAAAAATGAGAATAAATTTTCGTTTCTTTATAAATAAATTTTAAAACTAAAAATTAAAAAAATATTGAGAAAATTATTTACATTAAAATAACCATAGAAACTTATAAAGGAAGCTTCAAATGAAATAACAATCAATGAAGTGAGAAAATTCATTTAATTTATAATTATTAAAATATAAAAATCAATATAGAAGAAGATTATATTAGTACATTTCTTCTTAACATGGTCTATAAGGGAAAATTGAAGACAATCAAGGCTTCTAAGAATTTTCTTGGTCATTCACATATTTTCAATGCTGATGATATAATATTGTTTATGAAATGAGATAAGAGTAATATCAACATTATAAAAAATGACATTATTTATTATGATAACATTTCATGAAAGGCTATCAATAAGAGTAAATCCTTTATTTTATTTGTAAAAAATATCTCTACTAGTATAAAAGTGTATATGATTAACCATTTGGTCATTAAAGAGGGGAAGATCCCATTTAATTATCTTTTTTTACATCTTCTTTTGGGGAGACCAAAAGCCTCTCATTTCAATAACATTGTGGGCCAAGTTAAAAGGATCTTAACATCTTAGAAAGGGACATGTCTATCAAAGAAGGGAAGAGTATGCCTTATGAAGCATGCTATTTTAAAAATATATATATAATCCTTCATGGTTTGTAAATAGACCACCATATTACTTAATATCATTAACTCTATCATTAAAAACATTATCTCGAGTGGCTCAATCCTTGAAATAAAACTTATCACTACTCCATGGAGTTGATTTTGTATTCCAAAATACACTTTGAGGGCTTAGAATACAAAATATTAATTTCTTTAATAAGTCTAAAAAATATAAATTTATAAGGGGATTAATAAATTAAAGGTATGTAGCTACTGATTTTCTTAGATTTAGATTTTAGAGTAATATAAAATTGAGAAGCATGAATTATTTTGAATTTTCAGTCAAGTCAGCTTTTAAAATTATTTTTTCTAGAATTTTACTTAAATATCATTGGAAGGTGAATGAAAACTAATATCCTAACTTCTAATTTTAAAATTGTATAGGGATTCCACATGTGTATCTTTTCAATTAGTGGGTTAGGATATAGATCTTAATTGTTTTATACATAACCAAGTGATCAATCTGGAAAGTCTTCCAGAGAATATTAAGTAGGATATGAAGGATTATAACTATAAAAAACAATATGGAATTATTATTTTAGAACTATCTACAAATAATATTCATTCTTAAATACTTTTTTACAAAATCCTTCTCACTATATAGGTTCATAGGTGGATCAAAAATTTCCATAAAAATGGGTGTGACCCTCCAGATTCACATTGGTTTGGAAGATTTTCATCAAAAAAATTCCTATGTATTCTTGTCTCTAATCAATCATAATAAAATTATTCTCAATATGTAATATATATAATCAACACAGATAGCTTTTCAACCATATTTTTTTAAGATGCAACAGGACATCAGCTCTCTGGAGAATGGTTTTTGGTACCTTCGGCATTTATCTAATGAACTCTGATTCTATACAGAATTGGTTTGAAGATTGTTGTACACTCCAAATCATAATGAAAATTAGGAATATTATTATGGTTTTTATTTCCAATATTCTTCAAGTTGTTTTTGTCTTAGAAACAAATGGATGCATGTCCATTAAATAAGTACCATTCAGAACACTTGGACAAAAATCAAGGTGGATGTCCATGAGGCTAACAACCTTTAGAATGGTCAATAGAAAAACTCAATATATGGTTTATCTATTTTAAAACTATTTAATGTTTTAGGTAATTATTTACCCATGAAAGGAACATTGGAAGTTGTATGGAATTCACATTTCATTAGGTGGATTGAATGCAATACTGATGGGGCTTCAAGAGGGACCCCTAGTCCTGTTGGTTTCAGCGCTATCTTTAGGGATCACAATGAGAAAATTAAATGTTGCCTCTTTGGTCTGTGAAGTTTGTCCTAATATTTTGAAGTGTAAATGTATGATATGATCAAAGTGGTTGAGATGGAATGACAAAATGAATGGAAAAACATATGGTTTGAATGCAATTCTACCACTATAGTTCAAGCCATGAGAACTGGTAATCTTCATTTATTTTGGAAGTTGATATCCTAGTAGATTAATATCTTAGTGGCTCTATCAAGTATGAATTATAACATCACTCATGTTTTTATAGATGAAAACTACCTTACCAATGGGCTTTCAAACAAAGGGGTCGATTGTGAGAACTTCACAGCTTTTTGGTTCTTCCTGATGACTTAATTTCACTCTTTAATAGAGCATTTTGTAAAATAAAATCATCCATACTGTTGTAAATTTATTTACATTTCGATAAATATCATTTACTAGTAAAAAATTTAAAATAATGTTTTTTCATACTTTAGAAAATATAGTCAAAAAGGGTTCGTATGAAAAACATTAAAAACATGAAATTTTAAACATTTTCAATGAAAGTTAAGAATAGTTGAAAATGACCTTTATAAAACTTTGAATAATAAATAAGAACATTTTAAAAACATTTAAAATAACCTTGAAATTGAAGGTAATTCATTGGTAGGAAGAATCTCAAATAATATTTTTAAAAGAAAGTCCCTTAATACTCTAGTAACTTTTGAATCAAAACATCATTAAAGGATATAACTTGAAAATGGTTTTTGAACCACTTGAATTTTAGTAAATGAATTATAAAAAAAATCCACATTCCAGTACATAAACCACACATTGAAAAAAGGTGTTGATCATGAGATGATTCTCAATTAAAGTAAATTGAGATGAGTTATCCCTTATCTCATCTCCTTACTTTCCACATATGTTCTTTAACTCCTATTATTTGGAAAACCTCCCTTGGATTATGCCTTATTCATTATTGGCATGGTTTTTTGGGGATAATAAGACCTCTAAGACATGGGTAGGGATTTTTTAGAGAGATTTATCTAGGGATTGGATAAGCTATACATCAAAAAATTTGAGAATAAATAAGGATAGGAGGTTCACTTTTATAAGTGAGGAGAGAACACTCTTGGAATTTCTTAAAATATTAAAATAAAATTAATATAGTTATCAGGTAAAAAGATTTAAAAATTACATGGATTCAAATAAAAATAGGATAATATATAAATATATTAATCCAATAAAATTTATAAAGTTATTAGTGTCATTTCAAACATTATATTTTTTATTAACCCCTCTATTAACCCTTTTTAACTATAACCATGGAAACACATTTTTTAGACTTTAAGGGTCATAAATTTACTTATAAGATAAAAATGGGTTAAAATGGTCCATTGATGACATTTTAGACCATAAAAAATTCCAATTATCCTTTTTAAATGTTTTTTTGATTTTTAAATCATTTAATGAAATATTATTTAACATGAAATATCTTTAAAGTCATTTTTCAACTATTCATTTAATTTAAATTTAAATTAATTAAGATAATAATATAATTATAATACAAAAAAATTTACCATAATTTATAATTTATAATTTCCTATTAAATTGTTGAAATAAAAAAATCATTAAAAAATAATAATTCAATTTTTTAAAAAATCATTTACCTTTATTTTTCTACTACTTGCACAAGCATTTTATTGGAATTGCATAAGAGTTTAAGGAAACTATCTCATCGCAAAAAATTAATAATAAATTAATATTATAAAAATTATTTATTTATGTTTTAAATAACCTTTTATATTTATTTATAAATTTTTTATATCACTTTGAAAACATATAAGAGAAATTAAAATCAAGAAAGTGAAATTTTGTATTTATTTTTTTCCAAAAATAATATAAATGTTATAATAAAATAAAAATTTCATTTAAATAATTTGAAATATAAAATAATGTGATAAGGGATGAAATAATCTCATAAAATAAAAATTGATATAATATTTTTTTTAACCATATAACTTAGTTTTAATCTTAATTAACATGTTTTACCCGTTTCAGTGGTGACATATTGCTATCATGGTTACTATTCATAGTGATAAGAATAGAAATTTTACATATAAATAAAATTAAACCACCTAATTAAAAATATAGAATCCATTTTTTGAGATTAAATTTATATAATTTTCATAAATTACTTCTTATATATGTGTGTAAAACCCAATGAGAAACATTTTTTATAAAATTGTCTTTTTAAGCATAAAAATGAACTTATGTAAAAATAAAATATAATATTGATTATGATGAAATTATTTAGATTATTTTTAATCAAATTTAAATAATGTTATTTTAATACTAAATCCAAAATGCAATGGGATTTTTAAAATACTTTATTTAATGAAAATAGTTGACAGTTTTGTAAAAATTGGTATTTTTCCCTATTCAATTAAAAATAAAATATTTCTAGAAAATCCCAAAAATACTTCTTAAAAAATATTTTACAAGATGATTTATAAAATCATGAAAATTTTTTAAATTTAAATTTCTTAAAGTGTCTTAAATTAATTTTAATATTTGTACAATAAATGAAATAAAATCCATTTTTGAAAAAAAAAGTATTTTTGAAGAATAAAATAACTTTATTCTAATTACATGCCTAATAACCATAATTAAATTAAATTTATTTAATTAAATTTTATATATAATCTAATTTTCTAATTATAATCATTTATAAGTATTAATAAATTTAATCTATTAAGATGAAAATAAATTAATGTAGAGACTCGTTTTTTAATAAGACTTTAAAATATTTCTAATAATATTTTCAGAGCTGGGAGCTAAGACGGCATGCAATTATGAGGCATGGTGTCCCCAAAATTCATTTTATAAAAATGTTAAGTGTTTTTATATTACGCATGCACGGTTAACTAAAGAAAATGTGATATCTCTTAAACAGTTGATCAGATCAGAAATCTAAGACCACAGTTGGGTCTGGAATGCAGTGTTTTTCCTAGGAGCAACATAAAATAAGTCAGTGTGGGACGTTCAGACCCCTCTCTCTTTGGCGGTGGGTTAAATGGATAAATTAAATTATTAATTTATTCATTTAATAACTCAAACCTGAATATATCTTGAACGGGCATTCGGATGAAAAATATGAGACCACCATTGAGTTCATAACATAGGTTTTACCCTAGGCAGAGTAAAACCTTTTTTGACATTGGGAGGTTGTCGTGTCTGCCATCGTGGATGATTACTCAAATAATTAAATAATCGATTATTTAATTATTTAACTAATCATCTAGGATGGCAGACAGGCCAACCTCCCAACGCCGACAAAGGTTATACTCTCCCTAGGGTAAAACCTATATTCTAAGCTCATTGGTGGTCTCATATTTTTTATCTGACTCCTTCTTTGAGAGATATTCGGGTTTGATCTATTAAATGAATAAATTAATAATTTAATTTGTCCATTTAACACACTTCCAATGAGAGAGGGGTCGGAATGTCCTGCACCGACTAATTTTATATCTTGCCTAGGGAAAACACTATGTTATGAACCCAACTATGGTCTCAGATTTATGATCTGATCAACTATTTAATATATATCTTATTTTCTTTAGTTAATTGTGCATGTGTAAAATAAAAACACTTAACATTTTTATAAAATTAATTCTAGGCACATCGGGCCTCAGAATTTCACGTCATCTTAGTTATCATCTCTAGAAATATTCTTAGAAATATTTCAAAGTCTTATTAGGAAAAAACTGGGTCTCTACATTATTCTCTACTTTAATATTTTTGTCCTCGAAAAGAAAAACTAGGGAAACAACTGAGAATACCGAGACCACACTTAGCTCTCCCGCTCCCAAGGAAACCTATACATTTCTGTGCTACCAAATAATATGGACCAAAGGGGTGGTTCAACCTCATAAGGCTTTCTTAAGTTGATGATGTGTGTAGTAACACACACGTATCTTTTCAGTTGCGACACATATAAGACATTGAATACCCACTCCAACTATTTGGGGTAAGGTAGGGTGGTAAGCAACCTCGCCATCTCCTTGAACAGTCTCCAATGACCTGATAGAACTAGAGGGATAGTTTTCCTCCTCATCCAAACCTATACATCCCATGTCACAATGGTAATCACTATTTTTCACTAGAACAGTGTCTCAGGATTTCCTCCTTCAGAATATCCAAATGGTGAAACACCCAAGGATATATGGTCACATGGGATTTCACAGTCGGTGCATAACAACTAAGACTACCTTACACGAGTGATAAGTGAAGGAGTAAAAACTTTTGATTGAAGAAATTTTTTGCCCTACTACTCCACATGGGTCAGCTGAAATAAAGTTAACTACTCTGAAACTTCCCGCACTAGGTGAACCTGGAATTCCCGCACTTCCCACTAAGGGAATCTGCTACACAATTGCACCTTGAGTGCACAAGTCATAGGGATTCTTCCACAAAACTTCTTTTGTGATATTTGTTCCCCATATGATCGAGTACCTGAGACTGATCTTGAGAAGATATCATATGTTGAGATCTCATCATATAGCATTTGCTAGCTACAGTAGATGTATCAGCTCTGTTGCGCTCATAGCTACAACTAGTTGTATAACGTTCATCTGAAAAAAAAATTCTTCGTCACCAAAGCCTGCTCCAGCATCCCAACATAGGTGGGGATGCACAAGGGTAATATGATAGTGTGAATCTCTCTACGAATTCTCTGCTAAAACTTTCTTGCTTGGAAGTAATCGTTATAGATCATGTCCAGAGAGTAGTGTGCAAGGTCTGTGAACCTAGTCGCATACTCATTCACCATCATCACTCCCTGCCATAACTGGAGGAGCTATGGAGATCGAATGGAGCACAAGTAGAAGGGGTATAACTCCTCATGAAACAACTTCTAGAAGTCATCCATGATATTTCCAACTCATCATGTATCTGAGTAACTAAGTTCCACCAATTTTTACCTGCTCGGGGGAAAAGGTCAACTGTCAAAGCCACTATATAATTTTTCAGTGTCCATACAATCAAGAATAGCCAGACCACTAACTCAATACAAACCGTTGTTGTCTAAGGGGATATCTCACCACAGAACCTTAGCGATCTCTAGCACTGAACTCGTGAAGTATGCTAGGCCTGCACACATCCTCATCCCGCTCTATTGGGGATTTCTATTTCTCAATAGGTAGGGGTGCAGCTACCTATCCACCGAGAGAAAGGGGTTTGCATGATGGGTCCTAAACTAAGGCCTCTTCACTCAAGGGATCATCATCATGAACCATAGCTAGTATCCTAGCTAGCTGTCATCATGGATACATCTTGAATGTCTTCAAGGAGTATCACGATTAGATGAGAATATCTTTATATATCAACGAAAGTGGGGATCTGACTCAAGAAGGATAGTCAAAGACTCAATCCTATATTATGCATGTACCATTGTTCCCTGTAACAAGTGTCTCGGGGTTCCGAGTTGACAATCAGGAAATCAAGGTCCTGGTGAATGGATGTGTTGGCCACCCGTATCATCACCGGACTCCCTAGCCTAAGAGATGATCTTGATACACTTCGAAATTGTTTCCCCAAACCCAACCAAGACCATTTTAGGGAAACATCCAAACAACATCCTAAGGGTCTTACCATCTTTGATACAACTTTGTCATGACCTGACCAGTACAGAGGCTTGAGCTACAACTACCCCAAGCCCGCTGCCATAGGCCAGGTGCTGGCGACTAGCGTCGAAGGCACAAAAAACTATGGGAGGCCTTTTCCTAAGAAACTGTACACACACACGTAGCCAAGTCAATGAAAAAGTACGGAGGAAAATAAAAAAAGATACAACATTTCTAAAAAAGGGAAACCAAAAATATATGCTTTGACCTCTAAATAGTAAAATTACAAAAAAAAATTAAATCTAAAAAGGAAATGGGAAAAATACACACCCAACTAGAAAAGCGCCACAATCCACAAATAGGTGAAAAGGTAAAATAGATGGGAGAGTCCCACTCCTGAATCCTAGGCTATGACCACCACACATAGTCCAAGCACCATGTATACCTAATCTCCTCTGATAACATGATAAATATGTCCATCATCTTCAAGGGCACACCAAATTAGGGCAAAGCCCAAGCATGGGTGAGTATAATAATACTCAGTAGGATGCCTCGAAGGCTCAAGGGAGTATCAAGAGAGGTACTAAAGAGGGGAGAATTAAGATATATAATATAAGAAGACCAGTATGGGAATAAGGTATAGTAAAAGTGAATAGGAGTATAGCTCAACCCAACAAGAGAGTGAAAGTAGACTCATCCAAACACAAGGAGCTCGAAATGGTGAGGAGATGAACTCTTGGTCAAATCTTCGCTACCTATAGTAGGAGAGTGGACTCGTCCAACCACAAGAAGCTAGTCACGGAAAGCACGTGGCATACCCCGTGTGTCTTATCCTCTCCTGGAAGGGGAGTATCTAAAACCCAAGGAGTGGGCACTGGAAACAAAATATATGTATATATATATATATATATATATATATATATTTGCTCAGTTAAAGAAACCCAAACGAGTGAGAAAGGGGATATTCATCTCACAACTCAGCCCAAGAAAGTGAGTAGCCAACAGTTACAAGTAAAACCGTATATGACGCCCTGCATCCCACTGCATCTTACTAGGAGGCATAAGTCGAAGGGCACAAATCACCGCACTTCGATAATATCTGCTTTTGGCGGCACTGGCTCGCCCGCACGATTTTAGGTCGTGTCACAAGAACACGTCTCGGTGGGGAAAGTGCCCCTCTTACCTGTGGGTCCTTGAGTAAGTAGAACCACACCTTTACAATATACCATACAGTTGAGGGTCTTCTCTGAACCATTAGGTACTGTGCTACCTGTCCTGATAGGAGGGTCAGCCCAATATCTTATCAGGGGGACTTTGTTATGACCTGTCCCCCGGGGCCCATGTCGTGACTACCCCAAGCTCGCCTCCCGAAGGCTAGGGGTGTTGACTAGAATCGAAGGCATCAACCTGCAAGTGGGAGGAATTTTATTGGATAAATGTATACACACACATTCCCAACCAAGTCCCAACTCACAAAATGTAAATATCATACCATCGAAAAAACTGAGTACAAGTACAGCTGAAAGTAAAGGGGCCAGAATACAAGCCCTACTGAAATGGAAAAACAGAAAAAGATAAAACAACTCCTTAGGTCATTTTCCAAGGATCCTACCTGAAGGGTAGGTACATCTCATCATTTCATATCTCTACATCAACTATCACCACCATCTACCGTCAGGTCCTAACTCCCCGAGTCTCAGTCAAAGTTGTATGTCATATGCACAAGACACAAAAAGGTGCAGGGGAAGCTCATGAAGGGGTCAGTATAACAATACCTAGTAGGGACCCTAAGACCCTGTAAGGTCTCCTAGAATTCCAAAAAGGGAAAACCACATAGCATAATCTCAATCACAAGCACAAAATAAATACATCTCACACCAGGTATATTCTAGGGTATTAATAGTAGCATCACCATTCACATTGTCGAACACCTAACCTTATGGAGAAATCCTCCTCTATAGAGTATAGTGGGACTACCAGGTCACCTAGAGTTGCTTTCCACTAACCTTGAACTACTTAAGAACTCCTCCTTATTGCGTATCGAGGGTCTACCAGGTCACACAGAGCCACTCCCCATTGTGGCCTGCTGAGGTACTACTCCTGTCAAGTACCATGGGTCTGCCAAGTCACCCAAAGGTGTTCCCCGTTGTGGGGATTCCATGTCACACAAAGGTGATTCCCACTTGGCCATCAAGTCACACAGAGTCGAAAATAATTTGTCTTCAGGACTAATCCAGTCATAGTGTTCCGTACGTAGTGCGCTTCGGAGAACCGCTCCTCAATCCATCGGTCATATATCAACCAGCCTGAAGTCTCACAAAGAAGTAACTTGGTTATCAGTCATTTCATAAGGTATATAACATAATAGACAGTCCTTCAACTGGATGCCCGGTCTATAAGTTATAGGAATTTTAGTGTCAAGGTCCCGGTTGGATTCAGGTACGATCCAACCTGACCAAACTCCAAATTTATCTGAGATTCAAGTGGAGTATCTCATAATGGTCACCTCGTCCTAAGGGTTATGGAACCACTGATGGTTCATCAAACGAACATCCAGTTTAGGAGTTACGCCTAATTAAATGTAACTGGGCCAAAAGGTGTTCGGGTCTGAACCGACTCGGTAGGACAGACCCAACCCGGCCCACTGGGCCTGGCTCAAAGGGGCTAGTCTTGGCCTGATTTGGTTGGTCCTGGTCCGGCCTTCTGGAAATGATTTTCTCATGGCCCACCCAGCTAGGCGCAGCCCACCGAGCTGCGGAATCGCTCAGCCCGCTGTCTAAGTGCAGGGGGGGCTGCGCATTTTCCAAACGACTGAAACTGTTTGGTCCTTCAAGGCAGCAGCACTGGTTGGGGTCACCTCTCTTGGACGGTCCCGCTGGACAGGTCACGCATTGGACCCACGTACTGCGTGCCCGCCCTCCATTGCGGCTAGAAGCCACGACCTTCCTCTATGGCGCACTGCCGTAGAGCACCACCTGGTTCAACAGCAGCGCCAGTTGGCGCCGCATTCCCCGGGCCAATCTGCATGGACCAGCCCGTAATGGACCTACGGGTGTGATTCCACCCTCCATCGCGGCTCAAATCCATGGCCTTCCACCGTGGCTTGCCACCCTACTTCAATGCGGCTGGAGAAGGCCATCCACCCCTTTTTCTTTCGCGTCTCCTTCGAGATCCGCTATTTCTTTGTGGTCGGCGGTTGCCGACCGCCACCTCCCTCAGTTGCTAGTGACGTCATGCCAAAAAGCCTCCACAGGCCACTGGTGAAGCTCCGATGGTCTAATTTTATTCTATTCCACGCCAATGTCCCTCCCAGAACGGCTCCTACGCTACGCGGCCTATGGTTCAACCTTGCCTCCAAAACATCTGGTTTCCCACGAATAACACCACCACAACCGAGTTCAACAGAGGGTTTGGGCATTTTTCATTTGGCCCGCACCCCCCGTGTTAGCATAACAATAATGGAAGGATATTTTAATTATAAAAAAACTCCCATAAAGAAAACCCCACAATATTCTCCCACATTAAAGAATGAAACATGGATCAACCCAATGGACAATTGTTCAATGTTCTACATAATATTAAAGGGCGGGTAAATGGAGAGAAATCAAGTTTAAACCCCCTGCCTGGTATTCATTGGAATATTCTGTAGAAGAGGAGGGAGTGTACATGTCCAATGGTGTTAGTTGGCGCTTGTTGTCACCCTTCAATTCCCCCAATGTTCGTCACCCAATCACGTTCTTTGTTGGAGCGGAAATTCATCGGTGCTTAATTCGAGCTTCCTCTCATAGATCTCTCAAAACCCAAGCCTGAGCATAGATTAAATAGAGGGGAGGAGAGTATCAATGCACCACAAAATTAATGAGGTTCATTAATGAGTATAATTAATGAAACTATTTAATTCTATCAATGGTGCGGTTACACATTCTCTTAATTTCCCCCAATGGTGCGGTTACAAAAAATAATATTCTTTCCACTAAATGGATTGAGGTTACACCGCGGTCCCACCACCATTTATACAACTATTGAAAAAAAAAGAAATAAAATAATCTTTAGTTATTTTTATTATTTTTTTTAAAGTCCAAGAAATTTACTTTTTTATCCGACCCTTGCCGGTCGAAGTTAAGCTTCCCTTAATCGAATCTCAGCACTGCGAATTCAACGGTGCCCTTGGATATTTAATCTGAGCATCAATTAAAAAGATAGAAAACATCATCCACACGTTTACTGAATGCACCTTAAAAAAAATCAAAATTCAGTTTGGGGATCTTTGTGCCTCAGAAACACGTGCCATAAATTTTTGCAGACTCGTAATAATCAAAAAATATATATAAAAAATTATAAGGAATTTTTGGGTCTTTACATTCTTCCCACCTTAGGGATTTTCATTCCTGAAAGATACAATACAAATAGGGGAACAAATGGGGGTACTGAGAACATATCTGAGCCTCCCACACCTAGTTGCTCTCCTAGATATTCCCATGCTACCAACAAACTCATACTAGAGGAATCGACCACCCACGAATGACCAGCTCCTATCAATCCATTATCTCTTTTGGGAAATATGCAAAATTCGCCCTAGTAGATAACAGGAAATGGATCATGCACCTACCTCCTCAACTGCGATACATAGAAAAAATTATACACTCAGTTCATCTATGGGGGAAGAGGTAGACGGTATTCCACCTCGCCTACTCTGTTGAGGATCTGGAAAGGTGTGATGAACCTCATAGATAACTTGTCACCCCAGCCAAACATCTGTAATCCTCATAGGGGTGAGACTCATAGACAGACATTGTCTCCCTCCTAAAATTACAGGGTTCTTCATCTCCTATCGGCTTTATACTTCTGCCAGCTCTATACAGTCTTCATTCTCTCCTAGATGATCTTCACCTTCTCTGTGGTAGCCTATACCAACACTGGACCCATAAGTGATGACTCCCCTAGGTCTCTCCAGCATAGTGGTGATTTTCATGGTTGGTCGTACAGGGCCACAAATGGAGCCATGTCGATGGTGGAGTGATAATGGTTCTTGCAAGAGAACTCCACCAGTGGCAGGTGGTCTTCCCAAAAGTGGCCAAAATCAAGGACACAAGTGCGAAGCATGTCTTCAAGTGTTTGGATGGTTTGCTCCGTCTGACCATCTGTTTGAGGATGAAAGGCGGTTCTCAAGCGTAGCTGAGTCCTGAATACCTCTTGTAATCCATTTCACAAGAGGTATGTAAAATGTGTGTCATGATCTAAAAAGATTGTCGATGTCACCCTGTGAAGTTGTACAATATTATGTACGTAGAGGCATCCCAATATCTTTAATGATCCTTTCTATTGGATGGGTAGGAAGTGGGCCGACTTGTTGATTCAGTCAACGATCACCCGGATGGAATTGTGGACCCTAGATGCACGTGGTAACCCTATCACAAAGTCCATGGATATACCATCCCACTTCCATTCTGGCACCTCAAGTGGCTGAGCTAACCCTGCTAGTACCTGATGCTTGGCCTTCACTTGCTGACAAGTTAGGCATCATGATACGAACTCCGCCACCGCTTTCTTCATCCCTGGACACCATTACTAATGTTGTAGGTCCTGGTAAATCTTCTCCACTCTAGGATGTACCGCCAAAGGGGATGTGTGGAACTCCCTCAACACCTCCTCTCATAGTGTCACTAGTACCATGGTGTGTCCTCTAAAGAGGATGACATGCTCCCTTACCTTCAAAAAATATTTCAAGAGACTAACCTGATGATATCTGAGTACGTCCGGCCTCACAGTCAACATTCTCAAGTTGTGCCCCTTAAACTTGATGAAGGAGTGGGGGAGTGACAGTTATAGACTATAGGTAGGTCGCTCCATATCTTTCCATGAAGGATATCTGCAACACGGTTAGCTTTTATGTCTCCTCACTCAGTAACTATAGACCAAACCTCTTACTGAGTGTGTATGATACTACGTTCCCCTTCCTAGCAGTGTAAACTATCTCAAAGTCATAGTCTTGGAGGAACTTCAACCATCATCGTTTCCTCAGGTTCAGGTCCTTCTGTGAGAATATATATATGAGACTCTTGTGATCGGAGTAAATAGTATATCGTTCTCCCATCAAGTAGTGATGTCATATCTTCAGCGCAAAGACCATTTCTTCTAACTATAGGTCATGGGTATTGTAGTTCTTCTCATGTTGTCTCAACTGCCGTGAAACATAGGCGATCACCGCTCACTCCTGCATCATGGCACAACCTAGTCTGATCCTTGATGTGTCACAACAGACTACATACTCAGTGTCCTCTTCCGGTAGCATCAAGATGGTGGCACTCGTCAGTCTCTTCCTCAGATCTTAGAAAATCTACTGGCACTTCTCTACCCATAATAAAGGTTTCCCCTTCTTCTTCAAAGCTGACAAGGGTGCCACTACCCTAGAGAATTCAGGTATAAATCTCTGGTAGTACCCAACCAATCCCAAAAAACGTTGCACCTCCGTCACACTCTTGGGTGTCTTCTAAGAAAGAACTTTTTCTATCTTTACTGGATCCACTGAAACTCCAACATCCAAGATAACATGCCCTAGGAAGTGAAATTCTTGTATCCAGAACTAGAACTTCGAGAGATTTCCATAAATCTGTTTCTCTTGAAGTGTATCTGAAACTATCTAAGGGTGAGTGGCATGATCCTTCTCTGACGCTGAGTACACCAAGATGTTTTCAATGAATACTACCATGAGGCGATTGAGGTAAGGCTGTAATATCATGTTAATGAGCCCCATGAACACATATGGAGTGTTTGTCATGCCAAAGGTCATCAATAAGAACTCATAATGGTCATGCCGACATCTGAAATCTATCTTTGGTATATCCCCATCTCGTAACATAAGCTGAGTATTTTATGATCTGAGGTCTATCTTTGGAAACCAACGTTCTCCCTTTATCTGGTCTAAAAGATCATAAATCCTTGGTAGAGGATACTTTTTATTCACTTTCACCTAGTTCGGGCGTCAATAGTCCACATAAGGCCTCAGACTCCCATCTGCCTTCTTGGCGAACAAAATTGAGGCTAGCCATGGAGAAACACTGGGACTTATGAACACCTTCCTATGAAAGTCTTTCAATTGTACCCTCAGCTAAAAAATCTCCATGGAAGTCATATGATGTGTTGGTGTAGATATCGTTGTCTTCTCAGGTTATTGGTCGATATAAAAGTATACCTATCTAAAATAAGTAGTCCCTGAACATTATCAGGGAAGATATTAGCATATTGGTCCACCACTACAAGATAAATCAGAATACTCTGGTCTACTACACCTACGGTGAGGCTATCCAACTGATGAGTGATTGTTTTCACCCTCCTTCGAGAGAGTCTATCATGTGCTGTAAAGGTTTCCTCCTCACCGGTGAAGGAAAAAATGATCCCATCCTCATGGACACACCACACATTGTGCTTAAAATAATCGATCTAAGCAGGGATTGTGGATCGTTAGTCCATACACAAGATGATGTCATAAGGCCTTCATGCTGCTACTAAGAGATCTCAGCCAAATCTATCGCCTCCTAGAGTGATCTCACATTGCCTACACTAGTGGGTAATCATCAAATCTTCTCCCATTAGAGTCTCTAAACATAAGGATCGAGCCAATGGCTCCATCAAAATCTCTGAGCACAAAATGAGTGTCGTAGTAATGAAAAAGTGAATGGAACCTGTGTCTATAATAATTTCATCTAGGGTGGAATATACACAGATTGTACCTCTAATCATCTCTAGGGTACCATGGTCAAAGGCCTCTACTGCTTGGAGTTGTGCTCGCCCTTATCCACATGCTCCCTATAGTCGAGTTGGACCACCTGGGGGGTGGTGGTGGTAGAATCTTAAATCATTGTCCACCACCTGATGCACGACCTGATCCTCTTCCATGTCTTTTTCCCTGTATACCTCCATGCTCGAACCTCAGTCGCTACCTCAGCGGTCCCTTGACCGTCTGCTGGTCATCTGTACAGCGGGTCAGGCAATCATATGTCATGTGTCCTTACCCACCACACATAAAGAAAAGCCTGACCCCCATCTGACTCCCTCTAGCCTGGGATCCTTTCACTACCAACCCTAAGTCTTCGGGTCGGCCTTTGAAAGACTTGTCCTACTTGGGTCCACACATTTGCACAAGACACAACAAGGTACGGGCGAAGCTCATGCAGGTGTGAGTATAACAATACACATTAGGGACCCCTAGATCCCCAAAGGTCTCCTAGAATTCAAAAAATGAAAAATGACATAGCATAATACCAATCACAAGAATAATGTAATGACATCTCACACTAGGTATATTCTAGGGTAGTAACAGTAGCAACACCATTCACATTTTCGAACACCTTGGCTGCTGGAGAAATCCTTCTCTATCAAGTATAGTGGGCATGTTAGGTCACCCAGAGCTGCTTCCCACTAACCATGAACTGCTTAGGTACTCCTACCCATCACATATTGTGGGTCTGTCGGGTCACACAGAGTCTCTCTCCACCATGGCCTACTGAGGTACTCCTCCTGTCAAGTACTGCGGGTCTTCCAAGTCACACAAAGGTGATCCCCACTGTGGGACTGCCAAGTCACATAGAGGTTCTTCCCACTGAGTCATCAATTCATACAGATTCAAAAATTAGCAGTCTTCATCTCTCATCCAGTCGCAGGGTTCTGTACATAGCATGCTTGGGATAACCGCTCCTCAAGCCATCAGTCGTATCTCAACCGGAACAAAGTCTCACAAAGAATTAACCCAATTATTCTTCATGTCATAAGGGTTCCAACACAAGAGAAGGTGCATCAACCGGATGCCCGGTCTGTATGTTATATGCATTTTAGTGGTGAGGGCCCGGCTGGATTCAGGTACGATCCAACCCGGCTAAACTCCAAATTTCTCCAAGAGTCATGTGGAGTATCTCATAAGGGTTAACTCGTCCTAAGGGTTCTGGGTCTGCTGATGGTTTTTCAAACGGACCTCTAATTTAGGAGTTATGCCCAATTATACTTAACTATGTCGAAAGGGGTCTAGGTCTGATCCTACCCAATCGCACTGACCTAACCCAGTCTGTGGGGCCGCGGGCTAGGTTCACTAGGCCGTGGGTTTGTCCCACCAGGCTGCGGAATCACACGGCCCACTAGCAGAGCACGCGGGGGGGGGGGGGGGGGTTCATGGTTTTCTGCTACGGCGCACCACCCTGCTTCAACACATTTGGAAAAGGACGACCACCCCCTTTTCCTCCACGACACCTTCGGTCGTCGCCGCCTCCCTCGGTTGTCGGTGCCTCTGTGTTGACAAATCCTTCGCGGGCCACTAGTGAAGCTCTGATGGTCTTCTTTTATTCTCGTTCGCGCCTACAGCCCTCTTGGGATGGCGCCTATGCTACGTAGCCCTTGATTCCACCATGCTACTAAAACTTCCCGTTACCCACAAAGAACTCCACCATAACCGAGTTCGATGGAGGATCAAGGCCTTGTTCATTTTTCACATTCCCTCCGTGTTAGCATAAAAACATTGAAAGTATATTTTAATTATAAAAAAACCCTGCAATATCCTCCCACATTAAAGAATGAAACATAGATCAACCTGTTGGTCAGTTGTTTGGTGTTCTTCATAATATTCAAGAATGATTTAAAGGGGAGAAATAAATCATAAACCCCTACCTAGTATTCATTGGAAGGTGTTTCAGAAGAGGAGAGAGTGTACATGTCTTAAGGTGCTTATCGGCACTTGTCATAACCCATCAGTTCCCCCAATGTCAATCGCCCGATCATGTTCTTTTTCAGAGCGGAAATTCGTCAGAGCTTCATCAGAGCATCCTATCATAGTTCTCCCAAAACCCAAGCCTGAGCTTAGATTAAATAGATGGGAGGAGAGGATCAACCCCCCGCCCAATTAATGAGGTTAATTAATGAGTATAATTTATGAATCTCTTTAGTTATCTCAACGTTGCGGTTACACATTCTATTAATTTTCCCCAATGGTGTAGTTACACAAAATAAGATTCAAGCCATTAAATGGATTGACGTTGCACTGTGGTCCCACTATCATTTGTCCAAAATTTTCTAAAAAAAATATAATAATCTTCAGTTATTTTTTTATTTTTTTGTAAAGTCTAAGAAATTAACTTTTTAGTTTGACCATTTTCTATCGAAGTTAAGCTTCCCTTAAGAGAATTTTGACGATGTGGATTCAATGATGCCCTCATATTTTTAATTCGAGAATCGATTCAAAATATAGGAAACGCAACCCACACGTTTACTGAACGTACCTTAAAAAAAATTAAAAATCCATTATTTTCTCTCCAGACCTCGAAAACATGTGTCGTTAATTTTCACAGACTCGTAATAGTCCCAAATAATTTAAAAAAATATATATGGAATTTTTGTGTCTTTACATTCTCCTCACCATAGGTATTTTCATCCTCGAAAGATAAAATAGAACTAGTGGGACAAATGGGGGGTACTGAGCACATATCTGAGCCTCCTGCTCCCATGTACTCTTCTAATGATTATCATGCTTCCAAAAAACTCACACCAAAGGAATCGACCACCCACAAAGGACCTGATCCTATCAATCCTCTATCTCCACTAGGAACTCTGCAAACGTTGCCCCATCATTGATGTCCAGCTCCCCCAGTCGATAATGTGTGATGGATCATGAACGTACCTCCTTAGCTGTGACACATGGAAAAAATTATGCACCCGGTGCATCTTTCGAGGAAGATCAATATGGTACGCCAGCTCGCCTACTCTTCTAAGAATTTGGAAAGGTTTGATTAATGTTGGAGATAGCTTGAAACCCCTTCCAACCCTCCATAATCCTTGTTGAGGTGAGACTCATATGAATACATGGTCGCCCTCCTCAAACACCAAGGGTCTCTGTCTCCTGTCAGCATAAGAATTTTGCTGGATCTATGTATTCTTTATCCTCTCTTGGATGATCTAAACCTTCTCTGTGGTAGCCTGTACCAACTCCGGACCCATAAATGTTGACTCCCATGGGTCTGTCCTGTATAGTGGTGATCTACAAGGTCACCTGTACAGGGCCTCAAATGGTTCCATGCCGATAGTGGAGTGATAACTGTTGTTGTAAGCAAACTCCACCAGTGGAAGGTGGTCCTCCCAACTACGGCCAAAATCAAGGACACAAATATGAAGTATGTCCTCGAGTGTTTGTATAGTTTGCTATGTCTTCCCATCTATTTGAGGATGAAAGGTGGTTCTCAAGTGTAGCTAAGTCCCGAACGTCTCCTGAAATCCCTTCCACAAGTGGAATTTAAAATGGGTGTCACGATCTAAGATGATCGATGATGGCACCTCATGAAGTTGTAAAATATTTTGTACTTAGAGGCATCCCAATCTCTCTACTGATCCCTACTCTCAAATGGGTAGAAAGTGGGATGACTTGGTGAGTCATTCAATGATCACCCAGATGGAATCGTGGCCCCTGGATGTACGTTGTATCCTTATCACGAATTCCATGGATATACCATCCCAATTCCATTCTGGCACCTCAAGTGGTTGAGCTAAACCTGCTGGTACCTGATGCTCGGCCTTCACTTGCTGACAAGTTAGACATCGTGATACGAACTCTTCCACCACTTTCTTCATCACTGGCCACCAGTAATGATGTCATAGGTCCTAGTACATCTTCACCACTCCATGATGTACTTCCAAAGAGGATTTTTGGAAATCCCTAAACACCTCCTCTCATAGCATCATTCTTACCATGGTGTGTCCTCTAAAGAGCATGGTGTTCTCCCCACCTTTAGAAAATACTTCAGTAGACTGTCCTGAGGATATCAAAGAATGTCGGGCCTCATATTCAACATTCCCAAGCTGAACCTCCCTAACTCGCTGAAGGAGTGGGGGAGTGGTAGTCATAGACTGGATGTAGGTGTCTCTATCTCTAACCACGAATAATATCTGCAACGTAGCTAGCCACTCTGTCGCCTCACTCAACAACTATAGACCAAACCACCTACTGAGTGTGTCTTCTACTACATTAACCTTCCCAAGAGTGTAGACTATCTCAAAGTCATAGTCCTGGAGGAACTCCATCCATCGTAGCTATCTTAGGTTCAGGTCCTTCTTCGAGAATATATACCTGAGACTCTTGTGATTAGAGTAAATAGTAAACCATTCACCCATCAAGTAGCGTCACCACATCTTCATCACAAAAACCACTACTACTAACTATAGGTCATGGGTAGCGTAGTTCTACTCATGTTGTCTCAACTACCGGGAGTCGTAGGTGATCACCACTCACTCCTGAATCATGACACAACCTAGTTTGGTCCCTAATGCATCACAGTATACAACATACCCAACACCCTCTTCTGGTATCCTCAATATGGGGGCACTCATCAGTCTCTTCCTCAACTCCTAGAAACTCCGTTAGCACATGTCCATACACAATAAATGATGTCCCTTCTTCATCAAACCTGACAAGGGTGCCACTACCCTAGAGAAGTCAGGTAAAAATCCTTGGTAGTACCCATCCAATCCCAAGAAACTTCGTACCTCAGTCACACTCCTGGGTGGCTCCCAAGCAAGAACTGCCTCAATCTTTGTTGGTTCCACTATAACTCCAGCCTCTGAGATAACATTCCATTGGAAGTGGCCTTACCATATCCAAAACTTGCACTTCGAGATATTTACATAAAGCTCGTACTCTCAGAGTGTATCTAGAACTATCTATAGGTGTGTAGCGTGCTCCTCCTCCGATGATTAGTACACCAAGATGTCATCAATGAAGACTACAATAAAGAGATTGAGGTAAGGCTAGAAGATACTATTCATGAGCCCCATGAACACTGTCAAAGAATTGGTCACATCGAAGGTAATAACCAAGAACTCATCATGGAAAAACAGACATCTAAAGGCTATCTTCAGTACTTCCTCTTCTCGTACCCTAAGTTGATGATAGACTGATCTAAGTTCTATATTTGAAAACCAACGTGCTCTCTACAACTGGTCGAAGAGATAATCGATCCTTGGAAAATGATACCTTTTCTTCATGGTCACCTGGTTCAGGTGATGATAGTCCACACAAGGCCTCAGAATCCCATATTCCTTCTTGGAGAACAAAATTTGGGCCACCCAAGGATAAACACTGGAACATACAAACCCCTTCCTATACAAGTCTTCCAACTATAATCTCAGCTCACGAAGCTCCACGGGATCCATCGGATTTGCTGGCCTTACATTACCCTTTCTCTACTCTCCTATCCCCCTCATTGGAAAATGACGTAAAACAAATAATGAATGGTGAGACTTCGTATCCAGGTGGATAGAACGGAAAGCGTAACAGATCTTGACGAACACGTTTTTCACCAACAATCGATCCAATCGCTAGGTAAGACTCATCAATTATTGTTTTCGCCTCCCTTGATTAAATGATTTATTGTTTATTTTTACCATCCTTTGATTCACAATTATTTTTTTTCACAAGATCCCATAGTTTATTAATTATGGTTATAGCTTTCCGAGCATCGTTCTAATAATGAAGAATTTTGGCCAATCCAAACACGATTGAGTTAATTTCTAAATTTTGTTATTGGTGATTTTATCCTTTAATCTTCACCCAATAATAATTTTTTACGAAACCAATTTTTATGGACAACCATAATGCACACTCAATTCATGGTGCAATGGATCGACAATTCAGATCAGTGTCAGATCAAGAAACAAGCGATGTATTGTTGGAATGCAGTTGAATCTGGATGTTTGTGGACAGTGGAAGTGGAGAGATGGCACTAAAAGGCTGTAACGGGTAGCTACAGTCATGGAAGCGTGTGAATGGGATAGAAAAGGTCATCTGGGATGTGCGGCGGATGGTGGAAAGTTATTGGTCGGCGTGGTGGTAGGTCGAAGGAGTGTGGCTCCCATTAGCGGCAGGTGTAGGGCAGCGCGGCAGAGGCATAGGCACCGACCTGCGTGCAAGAAAAAGGGAAGAACATTGAGTCTGTGGCGGTCGAGAGTCAGTGACGACTCGGGCAGAGGTGTATGGTAGACCAAGCATCATTTAGGGTTGAAGCCGTGTAGATAAGATAAAGTTTTGGGTGGATTCTAGGGTTGTATTGGAGTGGTGGCGTGAGTATCATTGGAGAGAGGTAGGAATTATAAGATAATATTGATAATATATAAAAAAGGAAATAAATGAAAAAGGAGGAGTGATTTGGGGGCTTTTTCACTACACATCAAAGATTTGAATGATTTGAACTGTGGGTTTTGGAATTGAAGAAAAAAACAGTTAAATAAAAATAATAACAATATAATAATGTTATTATTATTTTCATTGGGAAAACCATGGTTCGACCTTAATTTTTTCATGCGATATTGGTTTCATGAACCATCAGTGTTAGTATGACCTTGACTCTGAGATGGACATTTCGAGTCCAATATTGGATTTCTTTTCCAGGTTTGTGGATTGGGTACCTGAAACGCTCAAATAATAATAATATATTATTATTATTAAATCTTTCACCCACCCTAACTCCTACGTGCGACATTCGATTTACTTTCCATCAGTGGCGATGTGACTCTGTCGTTAATATGGTCGATTAATGTCTAAGTTTGAATATTAAATTTTGATTCTTGGCTTGGGCCCATGAAACCCCCTAATAATAATATTATTGTTGTTGCGGAATCGTGCATCTGTCGTAACTCACCCATCCATACGACATAGAATTAGTGATCCATCAGTGGAATTGTGACCCGGACATTGAGGTGGAATTTTTAGGACTAATTGTAGGTGTTTAAACCCAAGTTGATGTGTGGACTCCACAAGGCCCGATTCGCATGTGTTGTAGTGAAATGTCACTTTTTCATCAGGTATCTGTTTCAGACGAATGAGTAGTCCATCTCGTGTGTTTTTTCATAAGGATCACAATGTTGTGATCTGTATAATTTTTTTGGGGCCAAGGTGTGGGCCCCACATGACAACATTCAAGATCAATGCGGCGATATATGACTTTTTCATCGAATGTCCATTCAGGGTGAAGGAATAATTGATCTTGTGTGTTTTTCTCTAACGATCGCAACTATGTGATCTGTTTGGTTATCCAGTTCCATTTGGGGAGGTCTGTCGGTAAAATTACATTTTTTCCTTCGGTTTAACAATGAGAAATGCATGTTCATCAGCATTTTGGATAGAGATGTAATGTACTCTAGTTGTACACTAGCACGACTAGGGGTACCTTATTTCTAATGTAGTACTCAAGTATCGATAGATACATAGCCAAGCGAAGAGGTGTGGCTACACAATGTGTGGGCCCCACACGCACCCTGTACCATTTAATAATTCTATATCTCTCGTATCTCCTTGTTTTGGGATCATACTTTGGAATATTAGCAGCCTCACCTGATTTTTTTTGTGTAGAATGAAATTGTTCCATCCGTAGAGGATTATGAGATATGATACGAGATGTTCTGAGTGTTACACCTATCCAGGGTGGCACCAGATGACTGCATTGGCATTTTTTCAAGAGTTACCATCCATCAGGGATGATCAGAGTCCCTCAATGCATTTTTTCAAGAGGTTCCATACAACAAGGATGATCATAGTTCCCCGATGCTTTTTCTGAGAGGTGTCATCTAGAGGGGATGATCAGAGTTCCTCGATGCTTTTTTTGAGACGTACCATCTAGTGGGGATGATCAGAGTTCCTCGATGCTTTTTCTGATATGTACCATTTAGCAGGGATGATCAGTGATCCTCAGTGCCTTTCTGAGAGGTACCATTTAGTGGGGATGACCAGTGTAGTTCCAAGATGACCCTCCTTCCAGGCTAAGTAGTGTAATCCCCAAGGAGATGTCGGGCTGACCCATAGCGTAGTACCCAATGAGATACCAGGATGATCCACAGTGTAGTCCCCAGGGAGATATCGGGCTCACCCTCCCATCAAGTCGGGTAGCTTAGTCCCCAATGGTTCAGAGAAGACCCTCGATTGTACAGTATAATGGCGAGGTTGGTTCAACTTACCTAAGGACCCACAAGGAATAGGGGCACTTTCCCCACTGAGACACATTCTTGTGACGCGACATAAAACTGTGTGGGCGAGTCAGTGCCTCCAAAAGTGGATATTATCGAAGTGCGGTGATTTTTTCCCTTTGACATGTTCCTCCTAGGAAGATGCGACCATATGGAGGGCATCGCAGATGTTTTTACTTGGAACTATTGGCTACTCACTTTATTGGAATGAGCTGTGAATATATATATATATATATATATATATCTTATTTCCAGTGCCTACTCCTTGGTTGTTGGTTACTCCCCTTCCAAGAGAGACAAAGACACACGGGGTCTGTCATGTGCTTTCTCTTTCTAGATTCTCATGATTGGACATGTCCACTCTCCTACTATAGGTTGCAAAGATTCAACGGGGAGTTCATCTCTTCACCATTTTGATCTCCTTGTGTTTTTTTGAGTCTACTTTAACTCTCTTGTTGGGTTGAGTTTTACTTCTAGTCACTTTTATTGTAACTTGTTCATATACTAGTCTTTTTCTATTATATATCTTCCTTATCCCCTATTAAATACCTATCTTGATGCAGTGCACCACCCTGCTTTAACATAGCTGGAAAGGTCATCTGCCACCTCCCCCGGTGTCAGCGAAGCCTCCATGGGCCACAAGTGAAGCTCCGGTGGTCCTCTTTTATTCTTGTTCATACTTACAGCCCTCCTGGGATAGTGCCTATGCTATGCAGCCCTTGGTTCCACCTTACTGCCAAAACATCTAGTTACCCAAAAAGAACTCCACCATAACTGAGTTTGATAGAGGATCAGGGCCTTGTTTGTTTTGCCTGTGCCCTCCTTGTTAGCATAACAACATTGAAAGGATATTTTAATTATAAAAAAACTCCCATAATGAAAACCCCACAATATCCTCCTTCATTAAAGAACAAAACATAGATCAACCTATTGTACAGTTGTTCCGTGTTCTTCATAATATTCAACAATGAGTTAAAGGGGAGAAATAAAGCATAAACCCTTTACCTGGTATTCGTTGGAATGTGTTTCAGAAGAGGAGGGAGTGTACATGTCTGAAGGTGTTCGTCAGTTCTTTTCATCACCCCTTAATTCCCCCAATGTCTATCACTCGATCATGTTCTTTTTCAGAGCAGAAAGTCGTCGGTGCTTCGTCAGAGATTCCTATCGTATTTCTCCCAAAACCCAAGCTCGAGATTAGATTAAATAGAGTGGAGGAGAGGATCAACGCACCACACAATTAATGAGGTTCATTAATGAGTATAATTTATGAAGCTCTTTAATTCTCTCAATGTTGCGGTTACACGTTATATTAATTTCCCCTAACGGTGCAGTTACACAAAATAAGAGTCAAACCATTAAATGGATTGACTTTGCACCATGATCCCACCACCGTTTGTCCAGAATTTAAAAAAAAAAGAAATAAAATAATCTTCAGTTATTTTATTGTTTTTTTGTAAATTCCAAGAAATTAACTTTTTCATTTGACCCTTGCCTATCAAAGTTAAGATTCCCTTAAGAAAATCCTGATGTTGTAGATTCAACGATTCCCTCAGATTTTTAATCCGAGCATCGATTTAAAATATTGAAAACACCACCCACATTTTTACTGAACATACCTTAAAAAAAGTTAAAAATTCCATTCTAGGATCTCCAGGCCTTGGAAACACGTGTCTTCAATTTTCACAGACTCGTAATATTCCTAAATAATTTAAAAATATATACATATGGAATTTCCGGGTCTTTACATTCTCCTCACCATAGGGATTTTCATACCCAAAAGAAAAAAAACTAGTGGAAAGATAGGGGTACTAAGAACATATCTGAGCCTCCCTCTCCCATGTGTTCTTCTAGTGATTATCGTGTTTCCAATGAACTAGCCGTAGAGAAATCGACCACCCACAAAGGACCCACTCCTATCAATCCTCTATATCCACTGAGAACTCCAAAAACATCGCCCCATCATCGATGTCCAGCTCCCTCCAGTCGATAACGTGTGATAGATCATGCACGTACCTCCTTAGCTGCGACACATGGAAAACATTATGCACCTGGTGCATCTTTGGGGGAAGAGATAGATGGTACACCACCTCACCTACTCTACTAATGATTTGGAAAGGTTCGATGAATGTCGGAGATAGCTTGCCATCCCATCCAAACCTCTATAATCCTTATTGAGGTGAGACCCATATGAAGACATGGTCTCTATCCTCAAACACCAAGGGTCTCCATCTCCTGTCGGCATAAGAATTATGTTGGCTCTATGTAGTCTTCATCCTCTCCTGGATGATCTCCACCTTCTTCATGGTAGCTTGTACTAACTCTGCACCCATAATTGCTGACTCTCATGGGTCTGTCCATTATAGTGGTGGTCTTTAAGGTCACCTATACAGGGCCTCAAATGGTGACATACCAATGGTGGAGTGATAACTGTTATTGTAAGCGAACTCCACCAGTGACAGGTGGTCCTCCCAACTACGGCCAAAATCAAGGACACAAGAATGAAGAATGTCCTCTAGTTTTTGTATGGTTTGCTATGTATGACCATCTATTTGAGGATGAAATGTGGTTCTCAAACATAGTTAAGACCTGAAAATATCCTAAAATCCCTTCCACAAGCTGGATTTAAAATGTGTGTCGCGATCTAAGACGATCGTCGTTGGCACCTTGTGAATTCGTACAATCTCTTGTACATAGAGGCGTCCCAATCTATCTACTGATCCCTGCTCTCTAATGTATAGGAAGTGGGATGACTTGATGATTCGTTCAATGATCACCCATATGGAATCATGGCCCTTGGATGTAAGTGGTATCCCTATCATGAAGTCCATGGATATACCATCCCAATTCTATTCTGGAACCTTAGGTGGCTGAGCTAAGCCTGCTGGTACCTGATGCTTGGCCTTCACTTGATGACAAGTTAGGCATCATGATATGAAATCTTCCACCGCTTTCTTCATCATTGGCCACTAGTACTGATGTTGGAGGTCCTGGTACATCTTCACCACTCCAGGATGTACCACCAAAAGGGATTTGTGGAACTCCCTCAACATCTCCACTCGTAGCATCATTCGTACCATGGTGTGTCCCCTAAAGAGCATGGTGGGCTCCCCACCTTCATAAAATCCTTCAAGAGACTGTCCTAAGGATATCTAAGCATGTCAGGCCTCATATTCAATGATCCCAAGCTCAAACTCCCAAACTCGCTGAAGGAGTGGGGAGTGACAGTCATAGACTGGATGTAGGCACCTCCATCTCTATCCATGAATGATATCTGCAACGTGGCTAGCTTCTCTATTGCCTCACTCAGCAACTGTAGACCAGACCACCTTCTGAGTGTGTCTACTACTACATCCCCCTTCCCAAGAGTGTAGACTATCTCAAAGTCATAGTCCTGGAGGAACTCCAGCCATCGCAGTTGTCTTAGGTTCAGGTCCTTCTACAAGAAGATATACCTGAGACTCTTGTGATTGGATTAAATAGTAAATCGTTCACCCATCGAGTCGTCACATCTTCAATGAAAAAACCACTACTGTTAACTCCAGGTCCTAGGTAGCATAGTTCTACTCAGGTTGTCTCAACTGTCGTGAGTTGTAGGAGATCACCGTCTCTCCTATATCATGACACAATCTAGTCTGGTCCCTGATGCATCACAGTATACAACATACCCAACGCCCTCTTCTGGTAGCCTCAAGATGGGGGCACTGATCAATCTCCGCCTAAACTCCTAGAAACTCTGTTGGCACATATCCATACATAAGAAAGGATTACCCTTCTTCATCAAAGTTGACAAGGGCGCCGCTACCCCATAGAAATCAGGTATAAATCTCTGGTAGTACCCATCCAATCCCAGTAAACTTCGCACCTTGGTCACACTCCTGGGTGGCTCCCAAGTAAGAACTTCCTCAATCTTCATCGGATCAACTATAACTCCATCCTCTGAGATAACTTTCCCTTGGAAGTTGACTTCCCAAATTCATAACTTTTACTTCGAGAGCTTTCCATACAGATGGTTCTCTCAGTGTGTATCTAGAACTATCTATAGGTGCATAGCGTGCTCCTCTTATGACGATTAGTCCACCAGGATGTCATCAATGAAGAATAAAACGAAGAGATCGAGGTAAGTCTATAAGATACTATTCATGAGCCCCATGAACACTATTGTATCATTGGTCATGCCGAAGGGAATCACCAAGAACTCATAATGGCCATACAGACATCTAAAGGCTATCTTCAATACTGCCTCTTCTCGTACCCTAAGATGATGATAGCCTAATCTAAGGTCTATCTTTGAAAACCAACATGCACACTTTAGCTGGTTGAAGAGATAATAGATCGTTGGAAAGGGATACTTGTTCTTCACAGTCACCTGGTTCAGGCACCGATAGTCCACACAAGGCCTTAGAATCCCATATTCCTTCTTGGAGAACAAAATTTGGGCTACCCAAGGAGAAAAACTGGGCCTTACAAACCCCTTATTATACAAGTCTTCCAACTATACCCTCAGCTAACGAAGCTCCAAGGGAGCCATCCGATTTGTTGGCCTTACGTTACATTTCATCTACTCTCATCTCCCCCTCATTGGCAAACGACGAACAATAAAGAACGAATGATGAGACTTCGGATCCAGGCGGATAGAACGAAGAGCGTAACAGATCTTGACAAACACATTCTTCACCAACAATAGATCCAATCGCTAGGTAAGACTCTTCAATTAAGGTTTTCACCTCCCTTGATTAAATGATTGATCATTGATTTTTACCAACCTTTGATTAACAATTATTTTTTTCATACAAGCCCATAATTTATTAATTATGGTTATAGCTTTCTGATCATCATTCTAATGATGACAAATTTTGGCCAATCCAAACACGATTGATTTTGTTTCCAAATTTTGTTATTGGTGATTTTATCCTTCAATATTCACCCAATAATAAATTTTTGCGCAACCGATTTTTATGGAAAACCATAATACACACACGATTCTTGGTGCAACGGATCGACAGCGTAGATTGGAATTCAGATCTGTGTCAAATCAAACAACAAGCGATGTGTTATTGGAATGCGGTTGA
The DNA here is from genome assembly GCA_963277665.1 of Viscum album. Taxonomy (NCBI): domain Eukaryota; kingdom Viridiplantae; phylum Streptophyta; class Magnoliopsida; order Santalales; family Viscaceae; genus Viscum; species Viscum album. The sequence continues at coordinate 875,756,948 of OY728148.1, read as the reverse complement.
ATCTGGATGTTTGTGGACAGTGGAAGTGGAGAGACGGAACGAGCAGGCTACAACGGGTAGTTCCAGGCATGGCGGCATGTGACCGGGATAGAAAAGTTCGGCCGAGATGTGCGGAGAATGGTGGAAATTTGGTGGTCGGCACGGTGGTAGGCTGAAGGAGCGTGGCTCCCGGCAGTGGCCGGTGTAAAGTAGCATGGGGGAGGCATAGGCAGTGGAGTATGTGTGAGAAAAAGGTTAGAACAGTGATCCCACAGTGGTCAGGAGTCGGTGGCAACTCAAGAGGAGGTGTACGGCTGACCAAGAAGTGTTTAGGGTTGAAGCCATGTAGATATGATAAATTTTTGGGTGGATTCTAGGGTTGTATTGGAGAGGTGGTGTGAGTATTGTTGGAAAGAGGTAGGAATTATAAGATAAAATGATAATATAAAAAAAAGGAAATAAATGGAAAAGGAGTGATTTGGGGGCTTGTGCACTGCACATCAAATATTTGAATGATTTGAACCATGGGTTTTGGAATTTAAGAAAAAAATAGTTAAATAAAAATAATAATAATATAATAATTTTATTATTATTTTCATTGGGAAAACCATGCTTCGACCTTAAATTTTTCATGCGATCTCAGTTTCACAAAACATCAGTGGTAGTATGACCCTGACTCTGAGATGTACATTCCGAGTCAAATATTGGATTTCTTTTCCAGGTTTGTGGATCGGGTACCTAAAATGCTCAAATAATAATAATATATTATTATTAATAAATTTTTCACCCACCCTAACTTCTACGTGCGACGTCCGATTGACTTCCCATCAGTTGCGACATGACTATGTCGTTAATATGGTTGATTAAATACTATGTTTGAAAATTAAATTTTGATTCATGGCTTGGGCCCACAAAACACCCTAATAATAATATTATTATTGTTGTTGTGGAATCGTGCATCTGTCGTAGCTCTCCCATCCATACGACATCGAATTTGTGAGCCATCAGTGGCATCATAACCCTGACATTAAGGTGGACTTTTCAAGACTAATTGTAGGTCTTTAAACCCAAGTTGAGGTGCGGACTCCATGAGGCCCAGTTCGCACGTGTTGCGGTGAAATGCAACTTTTTCCTCGGGTATCTATTTTGGAAGAATGAGTAGTCCATCTCGTTTGTTTTTTCATGAGGATAAAAATGTCATGATCTGTATAAATTGTTTTAGAACCAAGGTGTGGGTCCCACGTGACACAATTCAAGAGCAATATGGCGATATGCGACTTTTCCATCGGATGTTCGTTCAGGGTGAAGTAATAGTTTATCTTGCGCATTTTTCTCTAAGGATCGCAAATGTGTGATTTTTTTGGTTACCCAGTGCCATTTGAGGAGGTCTACCGGTAAAATTACATTTTTTCACTTTAGATTAACAATGAGAAATGTGTGCTCATCAGCCTTTTGGATAGAGATGTCATGTGCTCTAGGTGTACACTAGCATGATTAGGGGTACCTGATTTGCAGTTTAGTACTCGAGTATGGATAGGTACATAGCTAGGAGAAGAGTTGTGGCCACATAATGTGTGGACCCCACACACACCCTGTACCATTTAATAATTCTCTATCTCTCGTATCTCCTTCTTTTGGGCTCAGAATTTGGCATATTAGCAGCCTCTTCTGAGTGTTTTATTGTGTAGAATGTGATGGTGTCACCCATAGTGGCTTCTGAGATATGATGCGAGATGTTTTGGGTGTTATTCCTATATAGTGTAGCACCTGAGGACTACATTGGCATTTTTCCAAGAGTTACCATCCATCATCGATGATCAGAGTCCCTCGATGAATTTTTTCGAGAGGTTCCTTACAACAAGGATGATCATAGTTCCCTAATGCTTTTTATGAGAGGTGTCATCTAGTGGGGATGATCAGAGTTCCTCGTTGATTTTCTGATACATACCATCCAGGGGGTGATCAGAGTTCCTCGATGATTTTTTTGATATGTACCATCCAGGAGGGATGATCAGTGATCCTCAGTGCTTTTCTGAGAGGTACCATCCAGCGGGGATGACTAGTGTAGTTCTAGGCTGACCCTCTCGCCAGGCTGGGTAGTGTAATCCCCGAGGATATATCGGGATGAACCATAGCATAGTACCCAATGATATTCCGGGATGATCCACAGTTTATTCCCCAAGGAGATATCGAGCTCACCCTCCCATCGAGCTGGGTAGCGTAGTCCCTGATGGTTTAGAGAAGACCCTTGATTGTACGGTACAATGGCGAGGTGTGGTTCAACATACCTAAGGACCCAAAATGAAGAGGGGAACTTTCCACACTAATACACGTTCTTGTGATGCGACATAAAATCGTGTGGGTGAGTCAGTGCCTCTAAAAGTGGATATTATTGAAGTGCGGTGATTTTTTACCTTTGACTTGTGCCTCCTAGGAAGATGCGACGAGATGCAGGGTATCGCAGATGGTTTTACTTGGAACTATTCGCTACTCACTTTCTTGGGATGAGATGTGAATATATATATGTATATATATCTTTTTTCCAGTGCCTACTCCTTGGGTTTTGGCTACTCCCCTTCCAAGAGAGATGAAGACGCATGGGGTATGCCATGTGTTTTCCGTGTCTAGATTCTCGTGGTTGGACGAGTCCACTCTCCTACTGTAGGTAGTGAAGATTCGACGGGAAGTTCATATATTCACCATTTAGATCTCCTTGTGTTTGTTTGAGTCTAATTTAACTCTCTTGTTGGGTTGAGTTGTATTTATATTCACTTTTACTGTACCTTTTTCCCATAGTAGTCTTCTTCTATTATATCTCTTCCTACTCCCCTCTTCAATACCTCTCTTTATGCTCCCTCGAGACTTCAGGGCATCCAACTAAGTATTATTATACTCACCCCTACTTGGGCTTTGCTCGCATTTGGAGTGACCTTGCAGAAAATTGACAGGTTGATCATGATATCAGAGGAGATTAGGGATACGGGGTGCTTGGACCGCATGCGGGGGTCGTAGCTTGGGATTTAGGATTAGGACTCTGCCAGTTGTTTTACTTTTTCACCTATTTCCAGGTTGTGGACCTTTTCTAGTTGAGTGTGTATTTTTCCCCTTTCCTTTTCAGATTTACTTTTCTTGTACTATTACTATTTAGAGGTTGAGGCATATATGTTTGGTTTCCCTTTTTTAGCAGTATTGCATCTTTCTTTATTTTCCTCTGCACTTTTAAATTGAGTTTGATGTGTGTGTGTATTTGTGTGTATATAGTTTCTTAAGCAATGGCCTCCCCTAGTTTTTTTTCCTTTAGTGCTAGTCCCCAGCCCCTGGCCTATGGAGGCAGGCTTTGGGTAGTTGCAGCTCCAGCCTCAGTATAGGTCGGGTCATAAAAATTACTCACATAAAAATTGTTTTATGAAAAACTACACTTTTACCTTCAAAATATTTAATCTTCCTTTAAAACTAATTGATAATAAATTTATGATTGATTATTCATTGTATTAATTGAAAATAATATACATATAATTAATAATAAAGTTATTCCTATTCTCACTCTCCAAAACAATGTCTAATTTATAAAATTTATATTTAAATAAAAATATTTTTTGTATTATATCATGGTTTGCTTAAGCTCGGTGTTTCATATACCGCATGCTATTGAATATATTTTTTAAGGATATAAAATTATAAAATATTAGGTTGTTAAATGAATTCTAAAATGAATATCACTCCTAATACAAAAATATTAAGAAGAAATAGAAGAGTTATGAATGTGATATACATTATCAAGGGAAGTGTAGATCCTTTATAAGATAAGTAGTGAGTGTTGAAGTATGGGAATGGTGGAGTGTATATAGGGTAGAAAAGAAAAAGTGGGAATTATGATATGATTGTTGCCTGATTGTTGGTCAATATGACCACTTTTCAATATGACCAGTGGTCAATATGCCCTTTGGTTGTAATTTTACCATTGAAATTAGTGTATATAAAAGGTAATGAAAAGAGATAATTGATGAATAAGGGAGAAATAATGGCCTCCACTGGTAATATCATGTCTTTTAAATATAATTTATTAGAACATAAGAGGGAGGTATAGTTATTAGGGTTCTCCCTTGACCATGACTAAGAATATTTTCAAAAAGTAATACTCAAGTTGAATCAACAATAAGAGAAGTTAAAGTTAGTGGATACCACCACTAGAACAATGTTAGTTGAACCATCCCATGAATGTACTAGCATATTGCACCTTAACCATTGGGCGTATTCCATTGTAATAAGGGGTTATTTATCTAAAAATTATTATTATAAAATTATAATTTTATTCCTAAAAATTAAATATTTTTTTCTTCAATTCGATTTTCATTATTACTTTGTTTAAAAAATACGCAGGAATATAAGATGAATATGATAAATTTATTATTTTGGATGCAAAGAAAATATTTTTTTTTAAATATATAATTTCTATTATTATTTTAAATAAAATATATTTTTAAGAAATATAATTATAAAACACCATTTAAATATAAATTAAAATATAATTTTATAATGACTAGATAATTTTCTAAGGGTTAGAAAGTTTGTTATGTCATAAAAATGTAGTTTTTCAATAATTAAGTATTCTTAATAAAAATTTAAAATAACCATATTTAAAAAAATTATTTTTATTAAATAAATATTATATTTTAAATTAGAACATCTTAATTAGGTTATGGTGAAATTTTAAAACCTTTCTAAGATAATTATTTTTTTAGTGAATAGTTAAAAAATACAGTTTTGTGTTTTTTTTGTATGTTTATGACTTCATATATATGTAATAATGAGATTATAATAAATAAAACTTAATATATGACTAAAAATAAGTTATTTTATTAATCTAAGGTATTTTAATGATTTAAAATTAATTTCCAAGCCTATAAATAACTTTCCAAAGTCTAAAATAGAAATTATTTTCTAAAAACATTATTTTGTGGAAAAATTATTTTCCCATGCCAAAAGTAATATCAATAAATAAATTTTAGTTATCAATAAAAAATATATCAAAAATAAACTTATTTATTTTATAAACTATGATCCAAAACCATGGGTGGCCCATCGAAAATTTATTTTCCAAAAGCTATAAGTCCAAGGTTTTACTCAAAAAATAATAAATAATTCTCTTCACTTTGATATAAATATCCAACTATATACCCCATTTATTTCACTTAAAAGCTATTAGTTGATAAATTCCTCTCATTTAACCTCTCTAGATCCCATCTAAGAATTTTCAAAGGTTCCAAGAAGCTCTCCTCAAGCTTTAGGAAATTATCTCCCAAGGTAAGATATTCATTTCCTCTCCCTTTATATCCAAGAACTTCCTTTGTATTTATTCATGTAATTTTAATGTTATTATATTCTCATAAACTTATGATAATTAATTATATCTTAAATAAATCTATTAATGAGATAATTCCATTATCTCTCATTAAGACCATTCCATAAACTGCTTTATATACCTGTTATTCTACCAAAATCATTCTTTCATTTTCCATGCCTCCTTTTTTATATTGTATATTCCCAAACCTATATTTATTCAATGTTATTGTAATATATGTGATTATAATTAATTTATTTTGGATTTCCATGTATTAAACCCACATTCACTTCCCTTTGGTTAAAAATGATTAAAATTTCAAGTCTTTAAACACTTATGTAATCACATATTTTATACAAGTCTCATACTTTATTCTTTAGGGTTTATTGTTAAAATGATTTATTATGTTATATTATCTATTTATTACATATTAATTAATACATATGATGGTTTAAAACTAATTTTTATCTAATTCATTGAGTAAATAATTTATCTATAGAGTTGACATGTTTATTATACCTTAGTGAATAACCTCAATAATATGTTTTACGATACCTTAGTGATGAAACTTATCAATATACTAATAGATGTCTCATTTTTATGTTGTAACCACATTTTAATTTTATGTATCACATTCTTATAATTATGATATCATGTCATGCCTCATGTTTTATCCATGTTGATCTATATTTTTCCATTTCATTTTCTTATCCCTTATTATAATTTATGCTCACCCATTTATGTTGATTTATTTCCCTATGAAATAACTTGTAGTAAGCTGGCCTAAGGTGGAATAATAAAGGAGTCCTTAAAGAGGATTAAATAAAGTTTATGTCCATGTTTTCCTTACATACTATATATAGTATGTACTTAGTTTCCAATACACTAAATCTCATAATATCCTTTAAAGTTATTGATGTAATATTTTACTATTGAATTATACTAATAATCATGTATGAACAAGGTGGGTCACTACTGAGATTTACATACCTTAAAATCTATATATAAACAGTTTCTTGAAAAATGTTAGTTCATTTCTCTTATATAAATTTTTCCTACTCACAAGTCTCTTTTATCACCTAACTGAGTCATCATAACACCCAAACCAATGATATGTGTCTTCCTCACAAGATCTTATCTCACCTATCTAGAATAAGAATCTAGGTGTGAATAAATGTAGCATCAGACTCAAGAGTAACATGATCCCTACTAATTATATGAGTGGGGTTAGGTTGGTAGTTCTTTAGTTAAGATATATATATATAATATCAAAATTATCTGAACTAAATCACTGGGGTAGAGTTAGTCGATAAGAAACTTATCCAATACACTCAAGAATAATAAATGGCCAGATATATTGAGGAGATATTTTCCCTTTCTTAATCAAATGGTGGTTCCCCAACTTTGGAGATACTCACAAAAATACATGATCTCCCACTTCAAAATATAGAGTATGATGAGTGTGATTTAAATAATTTTCAAATTTCTATATTCCATTTCTATTCTTTTTTTATTAATTACTATAATATCATGTACAATAATTGGTCCAATTAGTGAATTTTACCTAATATATACCCAAAAAAGTAGATAGAGACATGGTTGGTTGTATAGTGCTTCAAATGGATCCATATATATTGTGTCTTAATCAATATTTTTATATTAAAACTTTAAAAAAGTATAATGGCCTTTCGATGAATTTCCAAAGTCCATCACCAATTATATGAGCATGTATTCTAGTGTATAGATTGTATGATATGATTTCCCATCCATTTAAGGATGTTATTCCATGATCATGGTTAACTAGGTTTCAAGATATTTCTATATGGACTTCCAAAACCATGACCTAAATTTAAGTTCTAAGTTATAGATAATAAAAATGGTTCCCTATGAAAATTAACCACATCTTGGATATATAACTTTGTTAACTCTTCTATTGAATTAGTCTCCGGGATTATAATGAAGTGTATCGACTTGGTGAGTTGATTAATAATCCCTAGATAATGAATTATTTTAAAATATATAAGGAAATACAATGATAAATTACATGATAATTTTCTCTTTATCAATATGGGTATGGATAATGATTATTACATACTATCTAGCCATTCGTGTTTGATTTTTTCTTATTGATAGGTGAGAAACATCATAATATATTCTTCCAAATTTCATTTATTACCTGACTACAAAGGGATATTCTTCATTTCCTTATATGTTTTCTCAATACTTGGATGAATATAATACCTTGAGTGATGATATGTATGAAGGAGTATTTCTTGGTAGGAAGGATGGATTGTAATATGGTCTAAAAATGTCATATATAAAATATATCATCTTTATATCCATTAATGGTCTCCCCGCCATTTATAGTGTAACAGCCCGAGATTTTATATTCTTTTTAATTTCATTAATGTCTTGTGTTGTACGCTACACCAAAAGGAGACTTCACAACACGCATCCTTGACTTGCCTTGCATTACATACAATCGTGACCTTCCTCGATAGCGTGTGTAGTACGCAATACCGAGTTTCACTAAACAACGATATATTATTATAATATTATTATGAACTAGACGTTATGAATAGTATTAAGTAAATTTTGAATCTTATAACATTATTATTCATCTAACACATTTTCTAAAACATGGTATAAGAACAAAATAAATTTTTCGGGTAAAATAAGTATTTTTCAAAAAATACAGTTTTGCCGCCTTTTGATGGCGCACCCACTTTAAATCTAGTTTTTGACATGTTTATAAGTTCAATTTGACAAAATAAAATTCTTCTTTGGAATCAAGAAATAAAAATTTACTTTGGATAAAATTTTCATATTATTCTGGTAACTTTCATATTTTGATGAATAGTAAAAACACGCTATATTTTAATTAAAAACAACTTTTTTCATCGCAATAATTTATATGGTTAAATTATAATATTGAATGGTTTTAAAGTATAAATAGAATATATTTTTACCATTTAATATAATTTATTTCATTTTAATTGATTCTACCTTGAATTCGTAGGATAAATGAATTCAATCTTTTGCAATGTTTTAAAGAAAACCCCGTTTTCTTTCGACAACGGGATTAATTTAAATTTAATTTCTGCAACTTTTGTGTATTGAATTTGGAAAAATGGATTCCATATTTGGAATCAGTGGATCCAAATTATGTTAATAACCTACTTTTTATTTTTGAGAATTATGAATAGTAACTACGGTAAATTTTATTTACCATAGTTAAAGGTAAATCGGGTAATTAAGGGTAAATATAATATTATAAAATTACTCTAACACATGTAAAAATCCTATAGGATGACTAAACGTTGACCCACATCACCTAAGGGTCGGATTAGATTCATTTAATGGACTTTTTTTCCATGAAAATAATTTAATTATTATTAAAACCAAAGAATGTGACAACATGTCACTTTCTTAAATCTTATAAGTATAATAATTTTAATTTAGTGATAAACATAATTAAACTTCAAACATGAATAGTCTCCAGAAATCTAATACAATTATATACATAATAGGAATTTATTTAGAATTTTTAGGGATTAAATAATTATCATTTATTATGACACAAAGATGATGCAGTAATTGTCTTATTAATGAAATATTGAGATAATTGATGTTATAAATACCCAAATAAATGTAATTTAAGACTTTTTATGAATTCCACTAATTTTATAGATTAATATGACATGTTAGTATTGATTTAATTAAATTTTTTAGAACTAATCATTCTGTTATGATTTTCAAAAAAATCAATTACTAAATAGTGTCAAAATTGACATAAAATAGTTTTTAAAACAAATATTATATTATTAATTGTAATTTTATTCCTAAAAATCTAAGGTTCGGCCAAATTACTTAGATAAGGTTATATATATTAATAATAAACAACTTGGGGTTCGTTTGGCTTGATATAGTAAGTTTATTAACCTTATAGTGTAATAAAACAAGAAGACACGGTAAATGTAAAATTATCTAACTTAAAGTTAAATATAAAGGATAAGGTTAAAATAGGAACCTAAACTTGTCTAAATTATATTTAATGAGATGATTTCGACCCATCCCCACCTTATCTTCGAAATTAATCAATTTGGAGCTATTTAAAACCGAATTTGAATTTATAATAAAATAATAGTTTTAGTTATTCCAAAGGTGCCCCTCTCCTCCCTTATAAAAGGGCACCTCCTCCCTCTCTTCCTCACACCACTTTGAGCTTTCAAGCTCGGCCAACCCCTACCAAATTCCCTTCTCCACTTCCCTAGAAACATCCTTGAGGTTCTGGGATTCCTCAAAGACCGATTTTAGTGCCCTAAAAGGAGATCTCAAAGAGGCGCTTCAAAGAAGAGGAGGTTTGGACACTTACGAAGCAAATCAGACCTAAGGTAAGGGAAATATCACAATATCATTTTTATCCGAGATTTTTTATACTTTGAAATTTACTGGGGTGTATTTTATCATTCTCATCCATGTTTCCTCAATATGTAATATTATTTCCATCCACATACAATTGATTAAATCCAATTTTACCCTTCGGTGAGTTTTTAGTAAAGGATATCGTACAAGGTACTTTTTGAATTTTCCGACAAAAGTATGAAGAATGTTTTTTTAAATTATACGGAATGAATGGATTTTTAAAACATTATTTACAAGAAGCTTCCTTTACATGTTTTCAAGTTTATTTTTAATCAACTTCTTTTAGTTAGAATTTTATGACATGTTAAGAAAGGAAAAGTGTTTTTGAAGTTGAAAGGATATTTTCCTCAAGAATGGAGTTCAAGTGTTTTATCAAAATTATTTTCCATATAAGATAATAAAGGGTTTTGTTTCTATCCCTGTTATTACATTGATTTGATTATTTTGTGATGGAATTATTTTTATGAATTCTTTTATCTTATATGAATTTTTTTATGATGTCATGTTGTTTAAGAATCCCATTTTTACTACATGGGTTATGCAATGATGTATGATTTATTATTTTGTGGCACACATAAGAATGGTATAATTATGAGATGGGTGGGACCTATATATCCCTCCAATGCATTGGGTAAATATTTTATATCTCATGAGATAGACATGGATGGAACGGTAGGTTATACCGGTTCAGTGAAACAGGACTAAAACGAGGGTGACTCGGTTCAGAAATGGACTTTGTCCACTAAGATAGTCTTGGCAATGAGTCTTGACTAATAAGATATGATTCTCTATGATTATGTGTGTATGCCACAAAGTTTCATGTTTTAAGTTATTATTATTGGGATTTCATTTCACTACTATGATTTATCCCATGTTATGAAATTATGCTCTCTTTTACAGGTTAAGATTTCCAAAATGTTATGTTCTTATGAAAATGATGTGATTGATATTTCTTTTGTTTACCCTTAATGAGCATTTGAGCTCACCCTTTTATGTTTTCTTTTCCCCAGGATATAAAGAAAGGTTTTAGGTAAAAAAAAGGAAGATCTTTATGGGAGATGTTGACTATCTTTCACCACGATTAGAAGATTATATTCCGAGTTTCCAAAGACACTAAACTATTACGATCCTTGTGTGTGTGTTTTTGTTATGTACTAAGTATTCCGAAAAAGTAATGTAATGTCCATGTACGTCAAGCTTAGGGTCTCTACAGTTGGTATCAGAGGAAAGGTTTAGTCAACCTTTGGAAACAAGGATGCGAAAACGTTAGTGAGATCCCTAGAGATATTTCTAAGGTATGTCTAGGGATGTCCCTAAGGATAAGTATACATATAGGATATAGTCCTAGAACTACGGTAACGATCATAGAATTTATCCTAAGATGTTAGATATTGAGGATACTCCCCCTTTATTATATTGTTTTCCCTAGCGTAATTTTTTCCTCTCACGCTATTCTTTTTGGGTTTTAGACGATGGCTGGAACCCGAAGGAACCATGTTGATCAATGTAATGGACAATGCAATGATTGTCCTCCTGAACAAACAAATGTTATGGGAGATGGAGTGAAAAATCTTATTGCTATACTTACACAAGCTATGAATCATTCTGGACTTCCAAATGAGCATAGAAGGGAACAACATTCTATTGAGTCCTTCATGAGGCAACGTCCACCTTCATTCAATGGGTCTTCTAATCCACTTGTTGTTGAACAATGGATCAGTACCAATGAAAAGATATTTTCAGTTCTTCAATGTTCTAAACATGATAAAGTCATCTTAGCAGTATATCGTTTGGAAGGTGAAGCTGGTAAATGGTGGAATCTTATCAGGAATACGAGGCAAAGAGATGAAATTGTGTCCATGGAATGGGACGAGTTCAATAACTTATTTTTCAATAAGTACTTCCCTCGTATTCTTCGAACAAAGATGGAGAAGGAGTTTCTTGAACTAAAGCAAAAGGATGGTGAATCTGTTGGTATATACGAAGCGAATTTTACAAGGCTTTCAAGGTATGCATCTGGATTTATCATCCAACCTGAAAGTAAAGTTGATCGATTCTTCAGTGGCTTAAAACCAAATCTTCGAAGGGAATTAGCTATAAGAGACTTCAGTTGCTATGAAGAAATTGTGCGTTGTTCTATCAAGGTAGAAATGGAAGTTGGTGTTACTTATCCATCTCATAGTTTTGACAAGAAACGAAAGATGGAGTTCAAGGAGAAATATCAGAATAATGGTAAAAAGAAGATGAATGTGTCCTTATGCTCAAAGTGTGGAAAGAAGCATGGTGGAGATTGTCTTAAAGGGACAAGTAAATGTTTCAAATGTGGAAAGGAAGGTCATCGGGTATTTGAATGCCGCAATGATGGGAAGAAGATTCCTAATGATGCAAACAATGGAAGGGATACATAGAATGAACCTACTATACTTCAATGCTTCAAGTGCAAGGAAATGGAGCATTATGCTAATAAATGCCCTAATCCAAGGGTTAGTGATGATCGACATGAGAAACCACTTAAGGAAAAGGACAAAGGGAAGTCACATGCGATCACAATTGGTGATGTTGAATATGACAACGATATGGTGGAATGATTAAGTGTTTATGTAATGGGATTCCAAAATAATGTTGTATATAGTATCGTGGAATAATGGAATATTTATGTTTTGTCCTATTGTGGTTTTCAATAATTTTATGGCATCGGTAACCATGAAAAGTGATTGAAATATTTTTGGAAAGCAGATGATATGCACATAATGAAGGGATAAAGAGAATCTAATATGTTTGATAGTATTCATGAGCTCATGATTGATATAAGGACTAAGTGATATCATGGTTTGAGTATATAGAATTTTGAGGATTTTGGTATGTGTAAAGTGTTAACTTTTAACTACATTCATGTTTTCACTAAGGTTCAATGGGTATTCAAGAGAATACATGATTAAGGCCTTTGAATGTTTGGAATGTGACCAACAAGACATATCTTATGATATATGGGGATCAACGATGGTATTAAATCTCTGGTAATTGTTTTCACTATATTATGAGAATGGACTGCAGTATTATTGATAAGCCTAAAGATTGGAATGGATTATGTTGGACATAAGTTAGTATTGTTTAAGGATAGAATTTTTTTTCGATATTATTGATGGGATGTTATAGTAATATAGTTTTAGAAAAAGGACAACCTGCAGGACGGGCGACAGCCCATCGCGTCGGACAAGGTCGTAGGAATCGAACCCACAACCGAAGTGCGACTGGCCTTTATCGCCTACCACTGGCCTACAGGAAGTCCCTGGTTAGTAGAAACTAGTTTTATTTTATTAAGCGGTATGATATATGAGTTATAAGTTTATTTTAGGAACCATATATGATTAATATCACTATAGATGGACTTATATATTTTTTGATAACTTTTCTAACATTTTGTTTGAGACAGATGGAATGACCAATCATTCTATCACATGATCTGCTAACACATCACGAATGAAAAATTCAACTTCATTTCTTTAAGAGATGAAGTGGAAATTGTCCAAAGAACGACAAACGGTGAGACTATACCAAAATCACGAAAGTATTTCTTCTAATTCCAATTTCATCAACTTTAAGGAAATGATCTTGAAAACCAAAAATGTTGTCCTAGTGCTCTTATATCTGATGAATCAGATGGTACCTTAGATCATCACAAATTTATGGCTTTGTGATTTCTGGCTTTTTTATAGCCATGTTCTCTACCACTCTCCATCAGAACATGACGGTTAGATTTCTCTTCCATATCCATATTTTCACCTATGTGGAAACCCAGTGATTAGTTTATTTGGGTAATCGTTACATTTCATACTTTAGTTTTTAAAGCCAAGTTTTGGTATTCCTTTTTACGATGTGGGTTTCTATTAAATAAACTTTCGAGTAGTAAACCATTTATAACCCCGACGAATTTCGAGGGCGAAATTCATTTTAAGGGGGGTAGAATGTAACAGCCCGAGATTTTATATTCTTTTTAATTTCATTAATTTCTTGTGTTGTACGCTACACCAAAAGGATCTTGCACAACACGCATCCTTGACTTTCCTTGCATTACACACAATCGCGACATTCCTCGATAGTGTGTGTAGTACGCAATACCGAGTTTTACTAAACAACGATATATTATTATAATATTATTATGAACTAGCCGTTATGAATAGTATTAACTAAATTTTGAATCTTATAACATTATTATTCATCTTAAACATTTTCTAAAACATGGTATAATAACAAAATAAATTTTTTGGGTAAAATAAGTATTTTTCAAAAAATGCAGTTTTGCCGCCTTTTGATGGCGCACCCACATTAAATCTAGTTTTTGACATCTTTATAAGTTAAATTTGACAAAATAAAATTCTTCTTTGGAATCATGAAATAAAAATTTACTTTGGATAAATTTTTCATATTATTCTGGTAACTTTCATATTTTGATGAATAGTAAAAACACGCAATATTTTAATTAAAAACAATTTTTTTCATCACAATAATTTATATGGTTAAATTATAATATTTAATGGTTTTAAAGTATAAATAGAATATATTTTTACCATTTAATATAATTTATGTCATTATCATTGATTCTACCTTGAATTCGTAGGATAAATGAATTCAATCTTTTGCAATGTTTTAAAGAAAAAATCGTTTTCTTTCGACAACGGGATTAATTTTAATTTAATTTATGCAACTTTTGTGTATTGAATTTTGAAAAATGGATTCCATATTTGGAATCAGTGGATCCAAATTATGTTAATAAGCTACTTTTTATTTTTGGGAATTATGAATAGTAACTATGGTAAATTTTATTTACCATAGTTAAAGGTAAATCAGGTAATTAAGGGTAAATATAATATTATAAAATTACCCTAAAACATGTAAAAATCCTATTGGATGACTAAAAGTCGACCCATATCACTTAAGGGTCGGATTAGATTCATTTAATGGACTTTTGTTTCATGAAAATAATTTAATTATTATTAAAACCAAAGAATGTGACAACATGTCACTTTCTTGAATCTTATAAGTATAATAATTTTAATTTAGTGATAAACTTAATGAAACTTCTAAAATGAATAGTCTCCAGAAATCTAATAACATTATCTACATCATAGAAATTTATTTATAATTTTTAGGGATTAAATAATTATCATTTATTATGACACAAAGATGATGCAGTAATTGTCTTATTAATGAAATATTGACATAATTGATGTTATAAATACCCAAATAAATGTAATTTAAGACTTTTTATGAATTCCACTAATTTTATAGGTTAATATGACATGTTATTATTTATTTAATTAACTTTTTTCGAACAAATCATTCTGTTATGATTTTCACAAAAATCAATTACTAAATAGTGTCAAAATTGACATAAAATAGTTTTTAAAACAAATATTATATTATTAATTGTTATTTTATTCCTAAAAAACTAAGGTTCGGCCAAATGACTTAGATAAGGTTATATATATTAATAATAAACAACTTGGGGTTCTTTTGTCTTGATATAGTAAGTTTATTAACCTTATAGTGTAAGAAAACAAGAAGACACGGTAAAAGTAAAATTATCTAACTTAAAGTTAAATATAAATGATAAGGTTAAAATAGAAACCAAAACATGTATAAATTATATTGAATGAGAGAATTTCGACCCATACCCACCTTATATTATAAATGAATCAATTTGGATCTATTTAAAACCGAATTTGACTTTATAATAAAATAATAGTTTTAGTTATTCCAAAGGTGCCCCTCTCTCCCTTATAAAAGGGAACCTCCTCCCTCTCTTCCTCACACCACTTTGAGCTTTCAAGCTCGGCCAACCCCTGCCAAATTCTCTTCTCCAATTCCCTAGAAACATCCTTGCGGTTCTGGGCTTCCTCAAATACCAATTTTAGTGCCCTAAAAGGAGATCTCAAGAGGCGCTTCAAAGAAGAGGAGGTTCGGACACTTACGAAGCAAATCAGACCTAAGGTAAGGGAAATATCACAATCTCATTTTTATCTGAGATTGTTTATACTTTGAAATTTACTGGGGTGTATTTTATCATCCTCATCCATGTTTCCTCAATATGTAATGTTATTTCCATCCACCTACAATTTTTTAAATCCAATTTTACCCTTCAGTGAGTTTTAGTAAATGATATGAAAGGAATCTTTTTTCGTTTTTCGTACAAGGTACTTTTTGACTTTTCCGACAAAAGTACGAAGAAGGTTTTTTTTAACTTATATGGCATGAATGGATTTTTAAAACATTATTTACAAGAATCTTCCTTTACATGTTTTCAAGTTTATTTTTAATCAACTTCTTTTAGTTAGAATTTTATGACATGTTAAGAAAGGAAAGGTGTTTTTGAAGTTGAAAGGATATTTTCCTCAAGAATGGAGTTCAGGTGTTTTATCAAAATTATTTTCCATATAAGATAATAAAGGGTTCTTTTTCTATCCCTATTATTACATTGATTTGATTATGTTGTGATGGAATTATTTTTATGAATTCCTTTAGATTATATGAATTGTTTTATGATGTCATGTTGTTTAAGAATCCCATTTTTACTACATGGGTTATGCAATGATGTATGATTTATGATTTCGTGGCACACATAAGAATGGTATCATTATGAGATGGGTGGGACCTATATCTCCCTCCAATGCATTGGGTAAAGATTTTATATCTCATGATATAGACATGGCTGGAACGGTAGGTTATATCGGTTCAGGGAAACAGGACTGAAACGAGGGTGACTCGATTCAGAAATGGACTTTGTCCACTAAGATAGTCTTGGAAATGAGTCTTGACTAATAAGATATGATTCTATATTATTATGTGTGTATGCCACAAAGTTTCATGTTTTAAGTTATGATTATTGGGATTTCATTTCACTACTATGATTTATCCCATGTTATGAAATTATGCTCTCTTTTGTAGGTTAAGATTTCCAAAATGTTATGTTCTTATGAAAATGATGTGATTGATATTTATTTTGTTTACCCTTACTGAGCATTTGAGCTCACCCTTTTATTTTTTCTTTTCCCCAGGATATAAAGAAAGTTTTTAGGTAAAAAAAGGAAGATCTTTATGGGAGATGTTGAAGATCTTTCACCACGATTAGAATATTATATTCCGAGTTTCCAAAGACACTAAACTATTACGATCCTTGTGTGTGTGTTTTTGTTATGTACTAAGTATTCCGAAAAAGTAATGTAATGTCCATGTACGTCAAACTTCGGGTATCTATATATAGTTTCCCTAATTTTAAGTCACTCGAGTTCCAAATATTGAGACTTCTTGACTTGTTCAACCAATTTAGGAATAAAAGTAACTGGAAAGAAAACCATGACATCGTTATATTTAGTGGAATCCAAATTCATGCTTGTTATAACCCCATCAGTTTCCACTGATCTCCAGGTTCCTTAACCCCTTGTTCATATGACTTTGAAATGAATGTATCAGTCACTGATTTACATTTACTAGGTTTAAAATAATAGTTAAATAAAAAAAATAAAGGTACTCCATCCAATTTCATTTCCTAAGGTCCAAGTCACTTTGTGAGAAGATATTATTTAAGATTTTATGATCAGTGAACACATTGAACTTCTCAAAAAAAAAATAGTCGAATTTTCATAACATATAGAACTCCATAGATAATTAATGATCATACAGTGTTATACTTATTTTCATGTTCTCAAAGTTGTTGTGAGCTATAATATATTACATGGTATCCCTTAATGAGAACAAAACCTGGTCCAAATCTAGAAAAAAAAATAATAAAAAATTTATCCCTAACGTAATTCTTAAAAGATAAGGATAGGTGTTGGATTATGTAGAGCCTTAAACTCTTTAAAGTATTTCTGATAATCATTTATCTAATGAAATGGAATGATCTTCCTTTTTAATACATTCATTAGAAATTATATTTATGATAAATTATGGAATAAGTGAAGATAATAACCTATTGATCCTAAGAAACATCATACCTTGAATACATTATTAGAAATCTCCTAATAAATAATCACCTCAATTTTATTAGGATCGACCGATATAACTTTTTAATAAGTTACATTCCTAAGGAATAAAACCTCTTGTATCTATAAGTCACACTAGATAATGTTTTATAGAGGTGGTGGTTGTGAAATATGATTGACATAGATTCCAAGTCGCATCTTGATCACCCATAGTTTAAGCGTACAATAAGATTTCATCAAAAAATAAAATAAAATAAAATAAATGTACTAATGAAAGATACAGTTCATTAAATCCATGAAGACTACTAGTGAATTTATATGACTAAATGGCATGAAAAATTATTCATAGTGATCATAGTTCCTTCTAAATGTTTTATTAGGAAGATACTCTTTCTTGACACGGAGTTGGTGGTATCGTAATAATAGATCAATTTTAGAGAACTTCTTGGATACCTTTCGTTGATTAAAAAAATCATTGGTTTTAGGTAGAGGTTATTTATTTTTTATCATAAAATGATTCAATTTATGATAATTGAAAAAAAAAGATGAAGGGTACCATCTAATTTATTTATAAATAAAAAATAATAAACCCAAGGTGATATACATAGTCTAATAAAAACCTTTCTTTCTGAATTATAATTATACCATCAGTTCACATAATTATAATGGTTCCATTCTATATGATGAAAAAGATTAGGACCCATTCTTGGGATTAATTCAATATAAATTTCAACTTCCCATTAATTTGGTAGTGTGGATTATTTTTCTAAAAAGACATCAATGTATCGATATACTATGTCAAGAATATATCTACTTTTTATTTCATTAATAGTTCATAAGATTTCTATTTTCAACTGAAAATATATGGTTCTATACACTTTTAATAAAGGTTGTTATCTTCAATAATTCATTCCCCATTCCCCTTTAAAAAGATTAACAACTCTATATAGTGATGTGAAAGTGACACGATGAGCATAGAAAACAAAATGAACTTTGAATATTTTCAACCAGTCCATACCCAAAATTAGATTAAATATATACATATCTAAAATAGTAAACTCTCACAAAAACTAGGTTATTTTAATGGTAATTAAACATGATTAACACTTAAATCCCTTGCACTCACATTTACCAAGAGGTGTATTGTTCCTCGTGACATAAGGCATCATTTCCATAAGTAATACCAATTGATTTACCACATGATAAAAAATAACATAGTGGAATTCACTAGTGTAAAACATTAGATTCATTGATGTTTAATCTAGAATAGTAGTACCTCACACCAATAAGGTATCTAGTTCTTCATTTTTTATAGACTACAAGGCCCCTATAAGTTTTCTTTCATCCACTCTAAGATTATTCCTTTCTCTAGGATGAGATGGTTACTGTAGGGATGTAAGGTTATTCATGGAATCACCATGACTAAATTTATTATAAGGATGATAAATATATTTAAAATATCACCTTAGATAGGCATGAGTGATCTAAGTTATATCAGAACCATTGAAAAAATTTTATTTTGAAATAACTGTATAGAAACATTTGAGATTTTCCATTCGACCATAGTTGTGAAACTCTTGATGTGGTTTGTAAACTCCCTTTAATTTCTATAAATAGACACATATAAATTAGTATACTTGGTTATAAAAACATGGAGGAAATTAAACCAACATCATAGATTGGTTATCATGTGCTCTACTACCCTAGGAGTAATTTTCCATTATGTGATAATTTCCACTACTAGAGTTTCCAATTTTACCTAGATGCATGAAGGTGTTCCCTTCACTAATATTCCTTAAAACTTACTTTCCTACCATATTTTCCTTATTGAAATTATTAGTGTTATTATATATAAAAAACATCACAAGCTTAGAGATAATATTAGATCATAGACCCAACTTGAACATATATTCTTTGAGATATTTATTATCCCTCACTTCTTGTGTAAAGTAAGACAGGTAAAAAATATAGCTCTATATTCCATAATTGAGAAATCTTATTTATTAATATTAAAGAAATATAAAGTCCTTAATAATACAAAGTGTTGAAGGTAGAATTTTTTGTTATATAACTCCTCAAATCCCTCCAAAATGAGGTCTTTATCATCAATATATTAGATGGTTAGATCACACCTTTTCTATTCCAGTCCTTCAAGTATATACACAGATAACATTACTTTAGTCTCAACTAGAGTTCTATATAAATTGAATATACTACTTATCCTCACAAGTTATTCCTCCATGTTTTAGGTTCCCAAGTCACCCAAAATGATTTATGGGGTTTTCCATTGATATTATAATAAGTATCCACATAATGTGGTTCCTCAATCATATCTCCCCTTTCTATCATAGGATAACCTTCCACTATGTTTATTATAAGATTTTAATTAACTTGTGGTTCTAGTGGAACCACATAGTCAGTGGTACCCTATTTCTAGTTTCTAAGTCTACTGACAGGTGGAATTTTTTATACAGCCATAGAAGATGTTATAAAAATCATCACACAATCACCATATAATACTTTAGTTATAGGTTTTACAATAAAATAGATACATAAACAAATATAATAATAGAAAATTTTCAAAATAAAAATCCATGAAACATAAAATAAATGATGAAATCCTTAAGTAAACTATCTTTACTAATGCATCAAACCCATCTCCCATGAGATAAACCCATGATGTTGAGGTTCCAACATGCCTAGAAGTGTTCTAGAACACTTTTTAAACTTAAAGCTCTATAGTAACATGAAGTTAAACAAAAATAAGGTAGATATATTTGTTTATGTCTTACACCTTCAAGTTATGAAATAGCATATGTCCACGTCTACCATCTTAATAGATGGACTATACCAAATAGATATTATTTGTAACATCCAGACCCAAACCCACTATAATGGATAGGATCATAATTCCATAGACCATAGGTGCATCCCCTAAACACCAACATATGAAAATAAATTCATTGTTTTAAGAACATTGTTTGGGGAACATTTTCCCTTCCATATGATAAAACCTTTAACAAAATAACTCTAATGGAAAAATATAAATAAAATTCATGATAAAAACTAGACAAAAAACCTAAAATATAGCCTTACAATAATAAAATATAAAATAACCCAAAATATCCCAAATAATACTACAAGAACAAAATATTCCAAAGTCAAAATAAGGACCAAAGATGGCACTACACCAAACAACACACTATAACTACCTCCAAACTCCCACCTCCATCACAAATTAAAATAGTATCTAGTTCCTTTCTAGATAAGTTAGTGTTATTACACTTATATATAAAACATAGAACAATATCTTCACATTCACCAAGATTCATATGTAGTGGGGTGATTATATAAACCCAATAATAAATCTCTCAAATAATTCCCATGCATGAACAAGTTATATCTAAACTTATATAAAAAAAATATAATTATAAAAACTAGTGAAAAAGATGAGTATAAATGGTATAAACAAATCATAAACCTATACCATATACTCACACACCAACGTAATGAACTAACCCCTTCCTTATAGAATCCATGTAACCAACTTAGATGCATCACCAATCTAATGGGTCCTCTAAATGATCGAAACTCGAGAGTGAAAACTAGTCCCCCCCCAGCCCAATTTATCACTAGGAGGTATGATCCATGTTACCATTAGAATGGCACTGTTTTTTATGTTCAAAAAAAATATCCATCTATATGTATCATGAAAACATACCAACCCAAGATGAGTCATGTTTATACACAAAAAAATCATTCTTTCTAAAACTAAAAAATAACTTATTAATTTTACCAAAATGTTGTAGGCACCACCCACAAAATTTATTCCAGAAAACTAATAAACAACCATATAGTACTCCAAGGGAAATTTATCAAGGATTTTTCACCAATAAAGGCAAAAATTTTACTTAAAAAATAATAATTCTTCTTGTTATTTATATATGTATAGTGATATAGAATACACCTTCCTCAAAAAAATATTTTCTAGATGAATCCACTCCACAAACATATAGATCTAGGGTCCCACAAACCTTCTAAAATAGATCATAAAGAAAGACACATCAAAAAACATCATAACCATAAGATCCAATCATGATCACTCTAGAATAGGGTTTTAACCTAAAGAAAAATGATAAAATATGAGAGGATAAAGAGTGACTGAAGACTTTCCTTCAATCCCTAGGAAAAATGTGTCCATTTTAAAATAGTGAGAACTCTAAAATGAAGATGATATCCCAAATCTCCCAAATAAACCTCTAAGTTTTAGATCTCTATCCAAGTGATAGGAAATGATAATTTTAGGAAGAAAGCTCATGTTTTGATCTAATTTTGGGGATTTTTAATGTCAAGCATGGTTTGGTTTCATAGTTTTAGAAACTATATGGATGTTTCTATACATAACCCAAGTTTAATGGTTTGGCCCCATGGTTTTACAAACTTTTCAGATCCTACTACAATAAAATTTACCATGATACATGTCTATCACACAGTTTACCCAAATTATTCGTCGACTATAAACCTAGCTATAATAGCAAAACCAAGAATAGTAATCCCATATCTCTGGTAATATTGAATTTCCATTGAAAATGTGTTTATAAGACATCATTTTGAGGTATATCACAAGATATAATACATAATTATTATCTATCTACCGTATCCCCAAAATAATGAAAAAATTAAAATATGATCTGATACTAATTGGTAACACCCCACCACATTGGAAAACTCACTCATGTCCATGCAAGAGGTGTTATGTGATCTCAGGAATTCCTACTCATATGCCAAAGGTTTATGACTAGTAGAGGCAGTCTAAGGTGTTTCCTTGGGGAGACTATACCCACATATCATATTAATAAAAATGAAAATAAACAAACAAAATCTATTATAAAATAATTAGATTACATAAAAATAAATTAAAATACATGTTATAACAAATGAAATACAACATGTAGTCATACATCCAAACTGGTCTCTCACTGGAACAACCATATATAAAATATAAAAAATAAATATAAAATATAAAAAATAAATAAAAGAAAAGGATGTTATACCACCATCCTCGGTCATTATAACAACCTAGCCTCTAAATCCCTTTTGAGCTACTCAATCCCAATCATGCAATACTAGGAATGTGTCCTACCCAAGCCTAGAAAAATGATATCTTCTCAGCTAACAAAGTGTTATGGATACCTAAGTAGGGTGTGAGTAAAAATCTATAGGTAACCACTAACAGTGCCCCTAACATAACTATTATTAAAGTATATACATATGTGATATACTTAAAAAAAGATAAGTGGTAAACTACGAAATCATATATTAATAATCACCATCGATCATGAAATTATAAGGTGACACCCAGGATTGAACATAACTGCTTCTAAAAATATCAAAGTTTATTTAAGCATAAGTCATTTAATTTTATGGGTCTAGTAAAATCCCACCCACAATATCATTTATTATATTCAATGATTATCAGTCATAATTTCCAAATCTTGATAAGCGTCATAGGCCTCTCATATACCTTTATGATAAAAAAATGATCCTAGGAAGGATATTAGGAATCTATATGTTATCAGGAATAATCATCATATCCTAGGAAGTATCCTATGCATCCAAATGAGGTATAAATTGTAATATTTGGATCCTAGGAAATATCCAAGTCATTCCATATTTCATCTAATGTAATTTCTAGATCCTAGGAACCAACCTATACATGTTATATATCATTAGAAATAATTATTAGATCCTATGAGGTATCCTAGGAATCCATACGTCATCATTAATAATAGAAAGATAATATGATGTATCTTAGGAATCCATATATTTTCATACATAACCAATAAATCACAGGATGTATCCTTAGAATCTATATGTCATTAGTCATAATCTCTAGATCCTATGAAGTATCCTAGGAATCCATGTCATTAGTAATAACTTCCTAATATTATTATTAACCCTAGGAATCTCATAGTAGCTAGTGTAAATCACCAGATACTAGGAAGAATCTAGGTAATCTCACAAAAAAAATTGGGGTATTGTGTCCCTCCTAGTAATATCCCATATGTCACAATTCAAAAGGGGTGGTTATCCACCCAAACTCATTTCACATATCCTAGGCTAGCCTATCGAGTACATGTCCTAGACTCATCACTAAATATATACTAGGCTCATACTATCAATCCTTAGGTTTTAAGGTGACACTAGATATCAGTCATACCTATCTCCCACACAAACCCTTTATAGGTTTAATATAACACTAGGGCACCCACTACAGTCCCCTAAGTTACATCATAGACTAAAAACCCTACATGGGTTCCTCCATTTCATTTATCATCTCTAAGGTCAAACCCATCACTAGTATGACATAGTTTACATCATCATCACCATATTTATAACACAACCACACTAGCCTCATAGGATATTCTTCACTGATATCACTCTAGATATTTAATATAATAACTATCTCGCTTCCCAAGTTATACTAGGTAGGTCCTCTCACACACAAACTGTATATAAACTAACCCAATTAAATCCACATGGTGCTTGCATACTTATAGAGGAACCACTCTCTAATCAACTAGTATGATGGCTATAAAATTATCTCAAGGTTCTTATATGGCCTACCCCTGGGATCTGAGGTGACACTTAGGGTTTTCCATACTAAGACCATCTATGCTCCCTACTAAAGGGAGCTAAGGGAACCTATATCCTAACACACTATGTTCATTCACTGTATTTCAACCCATATAGGATCCATGTATCACATCACACATATTTATAATCAAGGCCTCAAACATCAACATTTTAGGCACCAAGCTAGTTCTCAAGGGCTATAGTGGCCCTTTGAACTACTGGTATGTCTATAGGTGGTAAGAAATAATTAAATTTAAAGATAAGTTCAATATCCAAAAAGAGGTGAGGATTAATATGGCATGCACATTAAAAAATGCCTAAACATCCAAACTAAATTTTGTGGTACCACCTACCTCAACCAAATTCATTCCCTTTAAAAAAATCTCAACCACTCTCACCAAAGATCACCCAAGCCTTGTATCAATACCCAAGCTCAAATATTGGGACCCAACAACCAAATTAATTCAATTATAACAATTTATATGTAATTTAATAATTTAATTTAAATATTAATAAACACTAAAAAATTCATAGAGCAACATTTACACACTGATACCTAAAGAAATGGGGTTCGGTCCACTCCTAACATACACCTAAACCTAATCCATTAAAAAATCGCAATTTAATCTCCCAATTCAACATTGAATTTAATAAAGTTACACAAAAACCCAGTAAAATTATTAAGGTGATGTGCCTCTAATGAAATGGTGATAAAAAATATATATTTATCTGCACAGGATTCTATCTATCTAATCCATGAGAAATTCTCATCATTCTGGATGATTCCACCACACTTAGATAGAATCATTAACAAACCCCAAATCAGAGAGATAGAAATTAGTGTCCAATCGAGGAGGAGAAGAATGGAAAAAATATATTAATAGGCATACCAAAAACCACAATAAGAAACCCAAGAATACACCTCATTTCAATTGGGAAGTTAAAGAGAATATAGTGGGAGACCCCCCTTGGAGTATCCATGCATGAAGGATAAGAAAAGAGGGGAGGGAATGTAAAAATTCATAGGGGAAATTGATAAATTCCCTTTTTTATGAAATTTGGTCAGCAACATGGTTTGGATGAATGGTTGGATAATCCTTATTATAAAAATGTGGCTCACTAACTCAATACAATCTACCTCTTACAGTTTTTCTGCATTATTTTCAAAACTGTGTTCCAACAATGAAACATCCTCTTTTAAAAATTATAATTACACTTAATTTCTTCACATGAATCTCTATAACTATGCCCCATACCATGGAAGTCAACCTGAATCTAAAAAAATCTATATGGTTTCCCCTATATATCCACATGGTTTTCCCAAACCATGTGTTTATCATCCTGATATTTTAAAAGAACACTGTGTTCAATAGCATATATGACGCACAACATCAAGCCTAAATGAGCCATAAAATATTATCATTTAAATACCTTTATAACCTAGACATCGAATTGAATGTTATGAATAGGAATGTCAAAATTATGAATATATATAGTACCTACTTAATATAAATTTATTTATTAATTATTATAAAATAAACACTTGATTTTTAGTAAAGTACTTTTTCAAAAAAAATATGTTTTCTTCAAAAATGATTTTTATAG
Source organism: Viscum album (assembly GCA_963277665.1). Lineage (NCBI taxonomy): Eukaryota > Viridiplantae > Streptophyta > Magnoliopsida > Santalales > Viscaceae > Viscum > Viscum album. The sequence goes on along the minus strand of OY728148.1, from coordinate 875,730,980 downwards.
ATTTTAATAAGAAAATAATATAACTAATTTTACCTAATTTTATAAAATTTATTTGATAAAATTAAATTAATTTTTTAAATAATAATATAAAAATTATCTTAGGGTAAATTTTTGGGATTTTTCTGAAAAGTTTGATTTTTCAAAGAATAGTGAAAATACTAATTTTTATTGAAAAATATCTTTTCATTTCAAAAATTTGAAAAGATACATTTTGTTTAAAAAAGTTTCAAATAAAAATTAGTTCAAATATATTATTCATAATCCAATTATGGTATTTTTAATTAATTTTATACTTGAATTTCATATAAAAACATTTTTATACATAAAAATACATTTTCTAAAAAATAGTTTTCATAGCATTTTCAGGTTTAATTTTAAATTAAAATTTAAAATATCTATGACATAAATTTAATTAAATGGATAGTTATTTTTAAGAATATTTATTAATAATATTAAATAAGTTTAACTTTGTTTCATAAAGAATAGTAAAAAGTGTAAAAATATGTTATCGCGGTTAAGGTTAAAACATGTTTACTAAGAGTTAAACTAAAGATATAATGATTAAAATAACATAAAAACTTGTATAATTTCTATTTTATGGGTATATTTTGACCAAATATTATCTAATATTCTATAATGTTCCATTTTGGTTCCATTTATCTTGAGTAAGACAATGATATATTTTATTCTTTTTAAAAATCTTCAGTGTGTCTTCTCCCCCACTTATAAAATGACACCCCATATCCTCTCATATACACACTTCAAGAGCATTTTTTATATAAACCTGATAAAATAACTTCCATACATCCATATCCATGTCTTTGAGGCTCTGGTTTTATTAGAAAACCAACCTAGGATTACTTTAGGTGTAAACTGAAAGAGGTTGTCTAAAGAAGATGTATAGTTCTTAATTAGACATTTTTGTTTAATTTCTTTATATACCACCTTTAAATATTATTCAACAATGATAAAATAGTAACACAAATATTTTAAATATAATTATACTTTTTATATTAATGTAATACCATATATTAATCTCCTCCTACGTTAAATGGTAAAGGAAACCATTGCTCATGTGTACGATGGACAACTGCCTTGCGAACCAACGTAATTAGTTTTCCATCACTGCCTCTCGCGGATGGTAATAGTGATGGATTTAATGTATATATATATATATAAATATGATATTAATGAAATTTTTATCATTATTTAAAGTAATATATCATATATTTTCTTACCTTTCCATTCATTGAATAATGATTACGTTATTCATGCGTACGTGTGGACTACCACCACCACAAAGCGATGTGATTTTTTTTAACCACCAAATCACATGGATAACATATATAAGTTTATTTAAAAAATAATATGGTATTTATGATATAAGTATCATTCTATAAAGATAAAATATTACTTTTCTTATTTCCATCATTATCACTGAAAATGGAAACCTTACCCATGCATACATACAGCCAATCGTCTTTGTGATTATAACATAGATCATTTTTCATAATCATATTTTTTATTGGTTTTAAAATTATAATTTATGCATAAAAATAATAACAATTTCATGATTAAAATTATAAATATGATTTAACAATGACCACTTTTACCATATTCAATCTACCAAAATTATTTTGGACATATGAACTGAATATCATAAAAACATATTATATGAACTTAATGGATTAAGTAATTAACTATAACACAAAAATAAATAATATTTATGTAGTAATAATCTTCAAAAAATTTATTAAGTGAGTAAATAATTAACATAAGTTTATTTTTTAGGAAGATAAAAAACATACGTGATGATTCATACCTGAGCTAAGGGATTTCATCTCAATTTCTACTCCTAGACATTTTTAATATTATACATAAATTTATTTTTATTTGGTGTATATATTTTAACTTTGAGGTATTTAATATTAATATATATTTATTCATTTTGATTATTGATTTAGTTCAAGTTACTCTTTAAAGAATAATACTGAAAATATAAGTCGGTCTTATTTCTATTTTTGATCGGGTATATTTTTCTTCCATGTCCATATTTTTCAAAATTATTTTACAAAAGTAATTTTTTTTAATAAAATTATTTTTTAAGGAAATTTTAATTTATAATTTAAATTTTACATGGTTTTAAATAAATATTCATAATTTTTTTCCTATAAGGGTCATTTGAAACTTTTTTACAAAAAAATCAAAATGAATGTTTTCTTTTAAATATATATGGTGTTAACGGGTTTTCCCACCACTACAACCACTTTAAATCCTTTAGATTATTATATAATATTTTAATGGTTTTCAAAAAGAAACTCTATGTAAAATAATTTAAATGTTTCATTTCTATTCTTTAAAAGAATTATTTTTTACTACAAAATCTACTTTTATGTTGATCATCTCTCATTTCTTGATTAATTTTTAGACAATAACATACCCTTGGAACATTCATTTTCTTATGATCATCGAACATTAAATTTCTATTGAATATCAATATTCTATGAATCATGAATATTATTATTTTCTAAACCTTATTCCATTTCTACATATGGTATTTTTCTATGAAACTTATTTGATTAACTAAGTAAAACTTGATAAATTTTTATTATTTACTCAATGTGGATATTGTTGATAAGTAATATTTTTTATGAATTAAATTGATCATTAAATATGTGGGGAATAAATTGGACATGTACTGATAGGTGGAGACCAGTTATTGATATCCCCTTGATGCATCTACAAGTCTCATGAGACAAATCAATAGGCTATAATTAAATGGGTACCTGCCCATTTATTAAACTTTCTTGGCATAAGGATTTGATAGTATATATATAACGATGTATGAAATCATGAAATACAATATTAATAATGTCAATCATTTAGAATTAAATTATTATTATCCATGAGATTAATGCATTAATAATATCCATTGATGCATTTCGTACTCAAGTTATTGATTAAATGGAATATGTTTCATGGAATTTACATTTCATATTGATCACACCTTATTGATTCATGATAGCTTCTATTGTATGTAATCAAGTATAACATAATTATTTATGATATGATTTTATATTTCCAACGTAATATAGTAATTATGCTCGTGTCTATTTTTTTAGGACTATCAAATTGATTAGTTCTTCATGATGAGATCTTTTGTATCTTATACTAATGTAAAAAATTAGATAGTGTCTTTGGGTTATTGGATTTGGGGTTATTACAATTGGTATGAGGGGAATTTTATAATAAACCTTGGGAACTATATTTTAAATGACCATAGATAACATGATAATTATAATAATCACTTTTAGTATTTGAGGACTTTTACTATTAGAGAGATTTTTATTTTATGGATCAATGTCCTTAATGATTATGATAAAACTCAATGTGTTCCATTATTAAGTAATGGAACCTAACATAAGAAAAGTAAGAAATACTCATACAAAGTATAGAAGTTTTCATGTTAATAAAACAAATATATCTAGTATTGGAACTGAGTAGATCCCTTCCATATTAGGTCAGCTTACTCTAGTTATGAAAAATAATTTAGTACCCCCAGTTTGAGTTATGTAACCCTTATTTATGTGTTTTTATGCGCCTAAAGTGGTGGGGTAATTTTCGGGAGAGTTTAGAGGGTTTTGGAAAGTTATTAGTGATTTTATAAAGGCACATGGCTTTCGAATGGTTAGTTAAAACTATGCAACACTTTTAGGTGACCATACAAGTTGAGGTAGAGTCAAGGGTGATGGCGCATAGTTAAGGTACATAGTTACCAAATTGTGCGGCCTCCCCAAGAAAACTATGAACCATGGGATAGAGATCTTATGAATGGTTGGCACATGGTTTGTCTAAATGTGTAGTACAACCATGCGAGCCCCCCCCCCCCACTACCCCACCCCCTTGGGCAGAAGTAGTCGCACAGTTAATGCACAATTTGTCAAACCATGTGTAGCTTTAAGAAAAAGTTTTTTAAAATGTGTTTAGTCAGTATTTTCCCTAAAACACTCATTTATTCTCTCACTTAAAACCCAGTTAGTATTTCTTATTCTCATTGGTTAGGAAGGCTCCCCCACTTTTTTGGAAGAGATTCGAAAGGTTTTAAAGGTGATTTAAAAGTTATTCTTTCCCATTAAGTCTCTTATCTTGGTTTTTTATTGGTTTCCTTTGGATATACTTTCCATTATCTCATGGTTTCCTAGATTTACTTATATCTCATGTAGATATAGGTTTGTGGTGGCCAATAATAGTTAGATTTGGGCTTTTTGGTGTTATTTTAAGGTATCTAAGGAGGTTTTGTAGAGTTTCTATCCATATTTGGTGTGTGATTGTGTGGTGGGTTGATTTTTCCAAAACCCTAATGGTAATTTTCTTCACTATTGACTCCATATAGCTAGAACTTGAAGGATTTGGTTTTAAATTAATTTTTTTCTTGAAATTTCTTGTAAAACTGATGTGATAAGCTTGTACATAAACCTGTTGGTGTTGATTTTTGGTTTCCATAGTGGTTTATGATATTTTTGTTCAACCGACATTATTGTTTTATTTTAAAACGATTATTTTAAAAAAATCTTGGTTTTATTCTTGGAAAAGATTGTAAAAATAATTTTCAATAAAAATATTATTTTATTAGAATGTGTCTTGTCTTGAAGGGTTGATTTTTTTAAGTCATAGTTTAACATGATTTTGGTAATTGTTATTAGGAATAGTTATGTAGCTCAATTATTCAAATTTGTGTTGGGTGGAATGAATATTGGTCTTGAAGTACCACTAAAAGGGGTTAATATGTGGCATGAAGTACCACACTAAAAAGGGTACTGGCTTATATGGGAAGTTCCATCGTCAATGGTAACACCAAAATCACGTGGTAAATTGTGTGTATGGCTAAAATATGTGTGTGGCCATGCAAAGTAAAGTGGTTTATACCAACCTGAAATGGGTATTGGGTAATGATTTGTTTGATTACTTTCCTTGATGATGTGGGTTTGGGTAAAGTGATTTTGTTAGGATGTGTTTGGCTTATTGGAATTTTCTAAACTATTTATTGGTTTTATATAATGGTTTTATATAATTGTGCTAACTTGTTCTATCCTAGTGGTATGAGTGGAAATTAATTTGGGGAAATCCTACTGAGTATTATTACCCACCCACAACTTTGGAACTTGGGTTCTTTTGTAGATGTTGTATTCTGAGACATAGGTAAAAGAAAATCATCTCATTTTTATAGTGGTACATAGTAATTTTTGGTCAATTATAAAGTTAGATCATGGATCTTGGCTTGGGTCTACAGTCTATTATCTTGGTGTCTTTTGTTGTATTGTTTTTCTCTTCCACTTAGTACTCTGATTTGGTATTTTTATGCTTTGTTTACTTATTGTTATAAAGTGGTTTATTTGTAGAACATTATTTTCATGCATCATGTAGTTATTGGGGTAATGGTATATTGGTTGATTTTTTTATTTTCAAGGGAAATTTTCCCCCACTTTTCATGAGGCCCTTGGAATTTATTACCAACCTTTGTCACCAGTGGATGTATATTAATTCCAAGTATCACTTCCACCTCGACTCAAGCCAGTGAGGAGGGGTGGGATGTAACAAGTGGTATCAGTTTGTTCGGTCCTTTTCATTAGTTATCAATCTTGGAATTGGCTTCATTATCAGTTTATTCCTTGAGTTGGGAGGTTAGAAAGAACAAGGATTTTTAGAACTTGAAATGTATAGAATAAAATGATGTATTTAACCCTTTTATTCTGAACTTCATGTTACTAGGGAGTTAGGTAAATAAGTGTTTTGTAGACACTTATAAGAGTGTGATCTCATTGTCGTGGGTGTAGCCAATGAGATGAGTATGGCATGCATGGTAGAAATGACTTCCCACTAAGATTTCATATTTCATTCAAAATAATTATTTATGTTGTGTCACAAATGGTTAATTTTTTTAAAAATATGGAAATTTTTTCAAATATGAGATTTAGAAATGAGAATGCTTGTGTATTTTGAAAATGTATTGATTTTTAAAAAAATATGGATTTTTCAAAAATGACTAGATTTGAAAAAATGGTATCTTTGGAAACCATGGTTTTGATAGATGAAATGTGATATAATTTGAAATTGTAAGCCTTCATTTTCTAGTAATTAAGACTTGTAGTGCTTGTGTTATATAGATAGAAATGGAATTGGGAAGGCATCATAGATTCCAATCTAAGGAAGTTGTGAAAAATGTGATTTTACCTAAACCCCAGGTAAACCAGCCGATAGTTCAGAGTATAGTGAAATATTTTCAATTAGTAGATAAAGGGAACCAAAAGGATAAACCAAAGAATGTGGATCATTTAGTTCAGTTTTAGAAATAGAATGCACTCACTTTTTGGGGTGATTTAGAACATGAAAAGGTAGATGTGTGGCTAAATATGATAAATCGAATCTTTAATTTTATAGACATGCCAACGAAATTGAAATTCAAATTTGAGACATATATTTTGGAAGATCTTTCGTGTTAGTATTTGGAGTTATTTGAAAAAGATAACAGGGACCGAGGTTTCTTATGGGAGGATTTAAAGGAATTGTTTAATAAACAATTCTACCCTCACACATTCAAAATTCATAAAATAATGTATTTCTTCATATTGAAATAATAGAATCTTTCATTGATAGAATATGGGGCCAAGTTTATGAACTTGGTCTAGTTTTCACTTGAGGATGCGGCTAGTGAACCTTTAAAGTTGAATATTTTTTAAGCAGTCTTGAGGTAGGAAATATATTTAAAGATTACAGTGTTATGTAAAACGGATGACACAAAAATGGTAAATAGAGATATAGTGGATGAAAGATATATCATGGGAGATATGGGAGGAGGAGGTATGTTGATACCCATAGGAAATAGTGGGAACTCTAATGTGGGAAGTAAGCGGAAGAGGGAAACTTATTTTCAATGTGGGGGTATGGATCAGAATCAGTCAGTAGAATCAGTGAATCTTCCTCTACAGCCCAAGTGTAAGCTAGGAAATTTACATTTTGGCTCTCTAAGACACATGAAGTGAGAATTTATAATAGAACCTTGAGAATTCCATAACTGTAATCATATGGGGAATCTTCAGCATTACTATCATAATGCTTTGAGCTCAAGTTCCCAAGATACTTCTAAAGTATCACAGAAATATTATGCTTCAATGAGATGAGGGTATTAGAATTCCCCTCATTAGTAGATTATAGTTAGTCATGAAGATTCTAGGAATACCACGGCTCCTTAGTTGGGGTAGTTTAGCAGGGTGACAAAGAGAAAAGTGTGGTCAGTAAGCATGTTTTTGGAGATAAGCAGGTTGTGATCGATGAAAAAATTTGTACAATCCACCATGTGAGGTATGATTATTTTAAATTATACCTTTACGAAATTATTGTTTAATATAGGTGAATCTCATTCTTTCATTGCTTCTTATATTATTTCACTGTTGGGTTTAAATGTGGAAATGACACCTTCAGTTTTGAAACTTCAAACTTTTATGTGTCAAAGAGAGTTTCAATCCTTTATGTATAGATCATATTGTACAGTTGTATATGGGATGGAGTTTATATGGTACTTATCAGTTCATAATATAGATTTTTATGATCTCATCATGTGTATAGATTGTTTGGAAATTTTTAAATCCTATATCAACTATTCTGCACAAACAGTTAGTTTTAGAACTAAGGATGGCATCGAGCATCTCTTTAGAGGGGATAAAAAGGAAAAGGTTGGTTAAATGGTCTTTTTGAAACCATTACTTGAGATGATCTTATATAAGTTTTCATTTTTTTTTATTTTCATCGATAGAATATACTGGGATAAGTAGTTTTCTAGCAGTTATTGATCAATTTTTGGATGTCTTTCTCGAATAATTCTCAAGGTTTCAACCCATGAGGGAAGTGGATTTTATGATTGATCTCCTCTTGGGGATAATTCCTATATCACATCCATATTATGTTAAGGCACTAGAAAAATTTATGGAATTGAAGGTGAATCTTTAAGATTTAGAAAATAAATGGTTTATCTGGCCTAGAACATCTCCATAGGAAGCACCGGTCTTGTTCATTAAAAAGGTGGATGGAACTCTTCAGTTGTGTGTTGAATATAATAGGCATAACAAAGTTATGATAAATAATTGATATCCACTCTCTTACCTTGATGATCTATTCGATAAATTGAGTGGAGCTCAGTGATTTTCCAAAATTGATTTGTGATCAGGATATCATCAGTTTCTAGTGTGGAAGGAAATATTCCAAAAACAGCCTTCAGGAGTATTGATAGCCCATATGAATATCTCATAATTCCCTTTGGTCATACAATTTCACTGGTGGTCTTTATGGAATTTTTGAATCAGATATTTCATAGATATCTCAATTCTTTTGGGTTGGTGTTCATCGATGATATATTAGTGTATTCTAGGACAAGCACGGAGCACATGAAACACTTGGAAACAGGGTTGAGAATATTAAGACACCATTGGTTGTATTCCAAATTATCAAAGTGTGATTTTTAGAAACAAGAGGTACATTTACTTGGCCATGTTATTTCTAATAAAGTTGTTTTAGTGGATCCGGAGAAGATAGAGGTTGTTATTTCTTGTCAACCACCAAATAATGTTTTTGAGATATGAAGTTTCTTAGGTCTAGCTAGCTATTAGCGATGATTTTTTTGTATCTTATCATGATTGGATTCACCAATGAAAACTTTTACATAGATTAATGTCCCATTTAAATGGAATGATAAATTTCAAAAATATTTTAAAGGGATCAAGGTCACCTTACATCAGCACCAATCTTGGTTCTTCTAGAACCAGGGAAAGAGTATGTGGTGTATTGTGACACATCGGGATTAGGGTTGTGTTTTTTTCTCTTGAAAGTAAATAATGATGTTTCATATAGACCATGTAAGTTGAGGTTTCATGAAAATAACTACCCAAATAATGATTTGGATTTAGCAGTTGTGGTGCATGCTTTGAAAACATGGCTCCACTATCTCTTTAGTGAGAAATTCATGGTGTTTACTAATCATAAGAACTTGAGACATATTTTCTCATAGAGAGATTTGAATTTTATGGAAAGAATATGGATAGAGTATCTCTATATGTTTGAATTTGACTTGATGTACACATCAGGTAGGGAATTTTTTTGTGGATGCATTAAGTGTAAATTCATATGCTCTGATAGAAAAATGAGCTTCAGATAAGTGGTAGTTGATGTCTGTCATAGTCGACATGCGGCTAGAATGAGAAGATAGGGGTAATGTGGAATTTTTCTTTCCATTTTCATTGTTTCTTAAATTGGTTTGTTTGGTTAAAGATTCAAATATGTTCAATTAATATTGTGTGTCTATGAGGTCAAAACTCAATGATGGGGAGACCATTGAGGGTGATAAACTAGATGGGAATTCAATTTTGTGCTTTTTTAATCTGATAGTGGTACTAATTTCTTTTTAGGAAAAAATTATTAGTGCATACCATCATCTGAGATGGGTTGTTCACCCTGGAATCCAACAAATTTATAAGGCGCTGAAAGTGTAGTTTTACTGGGTGGCTATAAAAAGGAAAGTGGTTGAGTTCATATCAAGATTCTTGACCTTTAAACAAGTCAAGGAAGAGCATAAACAAGTAGTAGGTATGTCGTATTCTTAACCTATACCTATGTGTAAGTGGGAGAAGATAGTGATGGATTTTGTTATAGGTATCCCAATAACGGTTTAGAATCATGATTCTATATGGGTGATAGTGCATTAGATCACAAAGTTGGCCCATTTCATCCCTAATTTTGAATCTCATATAGTGGAGGATTTGTCCAAAATCTATATCCATGAGGTGGTAAAGAGGAATGGTGTCCTAGTTTTGATTGTATCAGATATAGATCCAAGGTTTACATCTCACTTTTGGAAATCCTTTCAAAAAGATCTTGGGACTTAGTTGAATATGAGAATGGTGTATCATCCCTAGACATATGGGAAATTTGAGAGGATGATAAAAACATTAGAAGATAAGTTAAGGGCTCATGTAATGGATTTTGGTGGCTCATGGGAGTAGCATTTAACATTGGTGGAATTATCTTATAATAATAGTGATCAGGACTCAATAAATATGGATTTGTTTGAATAATTGTATGGATGTCAATGTAGTTCTCCACTTTTTCGATGGAAACAGCTGAAACTTTGATGGTTAGACCAAGACCGATCCAAGAGACAATGTAGAAGATTAGGCTACTCAAGAAAATAATAGATATAGATTAGAGTCATCAGAAATCATATTCAGATCACCATCGATGAATATTGTTATTCGAGGTGGGTAATCATGTATTTTGGAGAATTTATGTTAGTCTTGGACATTGTCATTTTGGAAAGTAAGATAAGTTATCTATAAGGTATGTTGGGACTTTTGAGATACTTGAGTGGGTTGGATAGGTGGCATATCGGTTGGCCTTGCAACCATGGTTTAGTGAGGTTCATAATGTATTATATGTATCTTAGTTGAAGAAGTATCAATAGGATCCTGGCCATATTATTCGATGGGATCATGTTGAGTTAGATCTATATGCCTCATTGGTGCACGTGCTAGTGTGAATTGTGGATATGCATGAGAAAATCATTAGGTTAATGTGTGTCTTGTGGAAACATGGTCATATCAAATAGGGGACTTGGGAACGGGAGAAAGAAATGGTTGAGAAATGGATCAAGCTCATTCAAGAAGGCTACGGTTTTCTACTTTCTAAGAATGGAAAGGACAATAGTGGGGAGAATATAGAACCCTATATTTGAGTTATATAACCCTTATTTATTCTTTTTTATGCATCTAAAGTTGTGGGGTAATGTATGGGAGAGTTTGAAGGGTTTTTGAGAAGGTCTTGTGGATTTTATAAGGGTGCACTATTTGAGCATGGTTAGTAAAAATTGTGCAAAACTTGTAGGTAATTTTGAAAGTTGAGGTAGAGAAAGGGTGATGGAACACAGTTTCCCAACCATGCGGCCTCCCCAAGAAAATTGTGCACTGGGGGATAGATAGCTTTTTCACGGTTGGCGCATGGTTTGTCTAACTGTGTAGGACAACCATGCAAGGCCCCCTCTTAGGCAATAGCAGTCTCACAGTTAGCGCACAGTTTATCTAACTGTGTGAGATAAACTTTCACAAATTTAATGAAGGGGTTTTTTAAAATGGTCTTGGTCAGGATTTTCCCTAAAACACTCATTTCTTCTCCCACACAAACCCCGCTCAGGGTTTCTTCTTATCAGGGGTTAATGAGGCTCTCTTACTCATTTTGGAAAAAATTCAAAGTATTTTCAAGGTTCTTTGATGGTAATTATTCTCCAATAACTCTCCTCTCTTGGTTTTTTCTTGGTTTCATTTAGATATAATTTCCCTTATATCTTGGTTTCCTAGATCTACTTATGTCTCATGTAGATCTAGGGTTTTGGTTAACAATAATAGTTAGATCTAGGAATGTTGGTGTTAGGGGAAGGTATCTAAGATAGTTTTGCGGAGTTTTCATCTAGATTTGTTGTGAGATTTTGTGGTGGGTCAATTTCAACAAAACCCTAAAGGTATATGGCATTAATATCAACTCCATATTACTTACATGAAAGATTTGGTTTCAAATTATTATTATTTTTTGAAATTGCTTGTGATATTGATGTGAAAAGATTATATGGAAACCCTTTGTTGTTTATTTCTAGGTTTTTTGGTGGTTTATGATATTGTTGTGCAATTTGTCTTATTTTTAGATTTTAAAATGATTATTTTATAATTTTTTTCTTTGTTTGATTCTTGGAAAAGGTTGTGAAAATATTTTCCAATAAAAAAATTTGTTTTGTTGGAATGTGTCTTGTCTTGAAGGGTTTATTTGGTTTGACATTCGTATTTGGACATGATTTTGGTCATTGTTACTTGGAATATTTGTGTAGATAAATTGTTTAGATGTGAGTTGGGTGTAATGAATAGTGGGAGTGAAGTGAAACCAAAGAGATGGAGATGTGGTGTGAAGTACCACACTAAAAAGGGGAAAAGATTGGATGTAAAGTTTCACCATCAATATTAACATCGAGATCATGTGGTAAATTGTGAGTATGGTTGAAATATGTGTGCGGCCATGAAAAGTAAAGTGGGTTATACCAACTTGAAATTGGAATTAATTTTTTCGATTGCTTTCCTTGTTGATGTGGATTTGTTTAAATTGATTTGGTTAGGATGTGTTTGGCTTATTGGAAATTTCTAAACTGACTATTGGTTTTATATAATGGTTTTATATAAGTATTCTAACTTGATATATCATATTAGCATGAGTAGGTAAGTCATTTTAGGATTGATTATTGAGTATTATTACTCACTCCCTCTTTTGGAACTTTGGCGCTTTTCCAGATGTGGTATTCTGAGACACGGGTAAAAGTAAAGCATTTCATTTTTATAGTGGTACATCATGATTTTTCAACAATTATGGAGTTGGGGCATGGAAATTGGATTGGGTTTGTAGTGTCTTATCTTGGTTCCTTGAGTTTTATGATTTTAGTCTTCTTCTTAGTACTCTTATTTCATATTTATATGGTTTGTTTTATTATATTTGGAATGTTTTTTAGGTGTAGAATATTGTTATCCTCCATCATATAGTTCTTTGGGTAATGGTATATTGGTTGATTGTTTTATTTTCAAGGGAAAACCATCCCATAATTTTCATGAATCCCTCAACATTTATTTCCAGTATTTGGTGCCTTATGTATGTCACTTAAGTCCAAGTAGCACTTCTGCCTCAACTCAAGCCAGTGAGGAAGGGAAAAATGTAACAAATAACCTTTCCTGAATAATGAAGAATGTTGTTCCATAGTGTGATTATAATTTATTGGGTCGTTTCATGTGACCAAAGACTCAATATTTTAATGAAATATTAATATATTGGTCTTCAAGAAATGGATTAAGTCCCTCAAAAATAAATTCCTAGATTTTGAAAAAAATCAAAGTGAAAAGGTTATTCTAGAAGTTTTTCTTGAAAGGAGATACTGATCAATGGTGGTTATTGATCCAGAACACTAAAGAGGTTTTCCATATAGAAATAATAAAATAGATAACTTTTATAGTCTAATTCTTTAGGAAATACTTTCCTCATGAGAAACATGGTGATATGAAAATCACTATTCCTCAATCTAAGAAAGAAGGAAGAAAAAAGTGATATTGGGTATGAAGAAAACTTTACAATATTAGAAATGAATTCTATGTACAACATTTATAATCTATAAAGTAAGATTGATAATTTATTTAATGGGCCTATTTCAAGCCTACAAAGGGAACTTCTATAACAAATATGTTTATCATATGATGATATGGAATCAAGTTCCATCAGGGTGGAGAAATAATTCTCTAAGTCACATGTTTTTAAAGGAAATCAACAGAATAAAAGGATAACTAATCATAAAGGAAAAAATAAATGAGGAAGATGAGAAGAATTAAAGGATGGAACTTCCCACATGTTATAATTTTGGAAATAAACACTCGGGTACTTGATTAATATGAATAGAAGTTCAGTTGAATTGTAGGGAAAGGGTCCATGAGGATCTTGAGTGAAAGGAAAATAAAGAAACCAATATTATCCAATAATTTAGCTATAAATATATATGAAATTATTCAAACCAATATCCCAAGTGTCAAATTACCATAGAAGAATCCAAGGGGATATGGCCAAGATTATGTTAACCAAAGTGGAATGATTGAAGTGTTATTATATTGGGATTTGAGGATTATCTTTTAAAAGTGTTTTATCAATGATATTTTGGTTATAAGAATAATAAAACACGTAAGGATTGTGCTACAGTAGTTTTTCATTAAGTATTTGAAAGAATGTGTTGAATGTTACTGATAACCAAGAAAGTTGATTTAGTGGTAAATTGATATTTTTGGAGAATATATGAATAACGGAAAGATAATCCTTTCTATGTTCCTGGTAAAGGTATTCATATGTTTGGTATGTGACATTATGAGTTACTCTATGTTTTTGGGGATAATTATTTAACCAAATATTATTGATTTTTGGGTTTTGAATTTTGGTCAAACATATTTTAGAGAAGTATTAAGGTTTACTATTTATGAAATGGATAAAGTTGAACTTTGGGAGTTAATGTTGAGGTTTAACATATTAATGTATCATATTAGATAAATTATATTCACCATTTTATTTTTGTTCAATATTTAGAGAAATAAGGAATAAATTAACATTATTTTCTAGATCTTACGATTCATTAAAAGTTAATTTTAGTGCTTTAGGAATGAAAATGCCATCCTAAATACTCATCACTTGAATAAATGATGAAGGGATGAAATTATACTTTTCAAGTATGTATATTTATGTATGTTCTTTATCTATATTGTATAGGAATTCCTCAACTCTAGGAAAAGGATCTTGAAACAAAAATGTTATCCAATTATGATCATTTTTAATGAATTGATGGTCTTTTCACCAATCACACCTCAAAATTTATATTTTTTTGATTTTCAAAATATCCTCTATAAGGTTGAGAGGTAACCATAGTTGGATTACAAAGTTACAAACAACCAGATATGAAATTTGAAATTTGAACACACAACACCAAACCTGAGGCCTTGATCTGTGGGTTACACATGTTAGTTAGAGTCATGTTTCCTGCTATTTCCATCATCAGTGTAGGTAAACCACCATTATCATAATCACCCATAACCATTAGAGATAATGATAAAAGTAATAAAAATAAATAAGAACCCTTCAATCGGTCAACCCTTGAATCAATATTTACCATTATTGTCACATTTCACAGTTATAGAACTCCATCATTGCCACTAAAAAACATCATAATAGAACATCACAAACATAGAACCTTGTTGAAGAGATAACTCACAAATAGATAAATTTCTTGAAGGTGTAAACAATCTTTACCGATGAATTTGAGGAGAAAACACCGAATAGAATCTAAAAAAACAAAAAAATAGATTTTCATTGTCAATGGCACCTCTGAAAGATGCCATCATCAAAGAGGAAGAGATCTGGAACATCATCATAGGAGAAAATCTAATCTAATCATGCTAGTAACACTATCGGCCACCAAATCCCACATCCCAAAACCTCTTAGTTACCGCTGCTCCATATCTAACTGAGATAGGAGTAGAGAAACTTGGGGTCAAAGTGGGGATTTGATTGGTCGAGGGCTCCATATAATGGAATCATTAGAAAGACTAAAATCATAAGCTGATAAAAAACAAGTGGACAAGGGGTTTCCTAAAAAAACATCAATCGCAGAATCATAAAACCCAAAACCCCTTTGATCCCCCTGCTCCAGATCCTAATTGGAGAGGTGTGGAGGAACATAAGGTCAGAGTAGGGATGGAGCATCCAGGGGATTCAGTAGAAAAAAAATCTTTATTATAACCATAAAAAAATCTCATTGGATATATCGCCAAGAATAATGGCACCATCTGAAAGAATATAGAGACTATAAAGGAGATAAATTAGAGGAGAAGGCAGAGAGAAAAGGGAAATAGGGGATGGGGAAGGCACCAACGACCCACAAAAACCTCCCCCCTCAAGATCATCATTGAGGGGAACCCTAGGGAGAGAGTTAAAAGATATCAATGTTGTTCAATGTCACCATTTTCACCAATCATAGATTTATGGTTTTTTTACGTTAAATTTATCCTAAAAAATTTATCTATTAATCTTTATTAGACATTGGGTGTTTTTTTAGCTCTATTTTTATATTCTCACATCTTACTAATTTTTTTCTATTTTTAAGCTTGTTTTTTGTTATTTAAATGACCTTAATATTTATCGTTCCCACTTTTAAGAGGAATTTTTATTAACTTTTTTATGATAAGGGTTTTTCAAAAAGATATTTTGAAATGTTAAAAAATTTATTACTGACCATATGTTAAAATTATGAGGATGAAATTTATTAAAGTAGGGAAAATTTAATAGATCGATATTTTAAAAGAACATTGTGTTCAATAGTGTAAATGACATGAAACATCAAGCCTAAAAAAACCATGAAATATTATTATTTTAATACGACCTTTAAAACCTAAATATTGAATTAGCATGTATGAATAGGGATAACCACATTGTGAATATATATAAATAACCTAGTTAATAAAAATTTATTGATTAATTATTAGGAAATAAGAGCTCAATTTTATTAAATTCATTTTTCAAAAAAAATATGTTTTCTTCAAAAATGATTTTTATATCTTTTGTGAGAAAATAATATAATTAATTTTTCCAATTTAAAAAAATAGTTGATAAAATGAAATTCATTTATGAAATTATAATATAAAAAATATATTAAGGTTATTTTTTGGGATTTTTCTGAACAGTCATATTTTTCAATGAATAATGAAAAATATTGATTTTTATTGAAAGCTATCTTTTCATTTCAAAATTTACAAATTTACATTTTGTTTTAAAATGGTTTCAAAGTAGTATTAGTTCAATTATATTATTTATAATCTAATTATAGTGTTTTTAATGGTTTTTATACTTTAATATAGTATAAAACATTTTAATACCTAAAAAACATTTTATAAAAAACTATTTTTCACCATGTTTTTCAGGTTTAATTTTAAATTAAATTATAAAAATTGGATGATTAAAATTTGATAAAATGGATTAAAAATTTTTAATAATCATAATTAATATTATTTAATTTTTTGAACTTATTTGATGTTCATAATTATTAGTAAAAATAGTAAAAATCATGTACCATGGATAAGGTTAAAACAGGTTTACTAGGGGTTAAACTAAATAGATAAGGGTTAAAATAACCTAAAAATTGTATAATTTAAATTTTAAGGATATATTTAGTCCTTAAATCATCTAATATTTGGTAATTTTTTATTTTGTTTCTATTTTATTGAGTAATACATTAATATATTTTATTCATTTTAAAAATTCCAAGTGTGTTATCTCCCCCACTTATTAAAGGAAACCCCATATCCTATCCTATACACACTTCTAGATCCTTCTGGTTTAGAAAATACCTACTGAAATCCATTACTTAAATCCATCCCCATGTTATATAGTCTTTATTTTGATCATAAAACCAACCTAGAGAGGTTTTAAGTGTTAAACTATAGAGCCTGTTTAAAGAAGAGGTATAGTTCTTAATCATGTGTTTACATTTCATTTCTTCTTCTACCTACTTGAAATATTCTTAAACCATGATAAAATAATAAAACCAGTATATTCCATGTAATAATATTTCTTTATGTTAATTTAATACCTTATATTAATCTCCTCTTCCATCAAATGGGAAACAAAACCATCATTTGTATGTACGGCGGACTACCGCCTCGTGAACCAATGTAATTCATTTTTCATCACCACCCCTAATGGATGGTTATAATTATGGATTTAATATATATATATATATATATTAATTAAATATTTATAAATCTATAAAAGTAATATAACATGTATTTTCTTACATTTTCATTCGTTGAAAAATGATAATGTTATTTGTGCGTGTGTGGACTACGACATCCATGAGGAAATGTGATTAGTTGTTCACCACCGCATTGCACGGATAGTATATATAACTTTTTATAAATAAATAGTATGTTTTTATTATATATTTATAATTTTTGAAATATAAAGTAACACTTACCATCATTCTATCATGATAATTGAAAAATAGAAATATTACTCTTGTGTATGTACGGTTTACTGTCTCTATGATTGTAACATAGTTCATTTTTTCATAACCATATTTGTTGATTTGTTATAAAAGTGTAATTTATGTATAAAATTTATAATTATTTCATTATTATAATTCTGGATATTATGTAAAAATTACACCTTTTACCATAGTCAATATAAAAAATCCATTTTAGACATATGAACTAAATATCATCAAAACATCTGATGTGAACTTAAATGACTAATTAATTAAATATATCATGGTTGTAAATAAAATAAAAGGAATAATAAACATGAAAAAATATTCATAAGAATGTAAATAATTAACATAAGTTTATTATTCAGGAATATAAAGAACTTACATGATGAGTTAGACCTTAGGTAAGGGACTTCAACTCAATTTCCACTCTATTGAGACATATTTGGTATTATGCACCTATTTATTTTTATATGGTGTATATACTAACCCTTTTAGTTATTTTACATGAATATATATCTCTTCATGATAATTAGTGGTTTAATTAAAGTTAATCTTTCAAGAGGAATTTTTAAAAGAAAATTCGATCTTATTTTTCTTTTTGGTTGGGTATATTTTTTCTATGTCTATATTTTTCAAAAAAAAATACAAGTCTTTTTTATTGATCAAATTAATTATTAAGGAAAATTTATGTTATAATTTATTTTTTGAATGGTTTAAAATGAATCTTTCTATTATTTTCCATAAAAGGGTCATTTTCAACTTCTTTTGTAAAAAATTAAAAAATGAATGATCTCTTTTTAATGTATATTGTTTTAACAAATTTTCCTACACCCATAACTATTTTATACCCATTAGATTCCTCTATAATATTTAAATTATTTTGAAAAGGAAAATATTTATGAAAAATAAATTTAAATTTTTCATTTCCATTCTTTAAAAAATAGATTTTACTACAAAAATGTAATTTTTCTTATTGTCATATCTCATCTCTTGATTAAATTTTGTACATTAACTTTCCCTTGAAACATTAAATTTATTGTTACAATTGGACATTAATTTTATCTTTAATATCCACACTATATGTATCATAGATATGATTATTTCCTAAACCATATACCATTTTTACATATGGTTTTTACTATAAATGTTATTTGACTGACTGAGGAAAAATTGATAAATCTGTAGTATTTAATCAATATAGATATGTATTGATAAGGTGTATTTTTTATGAATTAAATTTATTATAAAATATATTAGGAATGAATTGGACATATAGTGATATGTAGGGTCCAGTTATAGATATCTACTTTGTAACACCCCAAGATTTGAAAATAAATTTAATATTGAATGCATGAAACCCTAAGTCTCTACAAAACACCATTTTGTTATAACCTATCAAGTAAACATAGTTTTACCATCTCTGTGATTATAATTTCGAAAAACTGGTATACACGATTGTATTCAGTACGATATTTAGAGTTTGATAGAATCAACTTAGTTTTTGATGAATATTAACATACCCTTATTAATAGTAACATACCCTTGTGAATATTAATGAATAGTGAATCGACCAAAAAAATAGAAAATTTACCCATGAATATATAAATACAATTTATACATCTTATAAGGGAAAAAACAATCATAGTATAAGTATTGGAATTTTTTTATGTTATAAATATTTTAATTACAATTTTATGATTAATTTAAAATTTTAAAATGGAAATTTATTTTTATAAAATTTAATCATAAATTTTTACTTTTTTATCTTATGTTTATAATATAATTTTATGGGAACTTGATTAATTTTTCAAGGTGTTATAAAATGAGTTATAGTTTTAATGTTGTTTTTTCAAACAAATTATGATTTCATTTAAAAATTAAATTAAAATTATTTATAAAATTATTTTCAAAAAATGGATTTCATTTTTTAATTCTACACATCAAAAAATGGTTGGGGTAATTTTTTGGTATTTTTCTAAGATACTTGAATTTTCGGTGAATAGTAAAATACGATAATTTATGATAAATGTTAAATACAAGATTTTTTGGGTCATAAGTGATGTAAGGATTTTTTTTAAGAACACTAGGTTCAAACTCACATGCATTTTTTACAATTATTGGTCACATTAATCAATACTATTGTTTGTCTTTGGCAAAATAATAAAATAATGAGTAAAATAATGGGAAAACCCTCCTCTCCTCCACTATAGCCCCCCCCCCCCCCACACTCCTTCTTCTATTCACTCCTCTAAAGCCTTGTTACTTGACTAAATTTGGCTAAAATATCCTCCCAATCTCCTACCCCACATATATCATCCCTTGGTCTCATAAAAATACCAAAACCTCTCACTTAAATAGGCTCTCAAGTAAGATTACTTCAAGAGGTAAATTCCTTTTTTCATTTCTTTTATTTCAAGTTCCATTATTTTCTTTTTATTTCCTTAAATAATTTCATAAAAATTTTTTGATGACTCCATTATTTTATATGTAATATAATGTTTTTATGATAAAGGAATAATTCTTCATCATCTCTCATTTCCCATTCTTTTATACTAATAATGAAAACACCTTCCAGGATGTGTTAATTTATCACATTCAAGGACGACGAGTTTTTAATTTCTATAACCATATTCAATTCTAGTCATGAAACCATTTTTATAGTTGAATAAGACTATAATATATGTATTATAACTTATTTATGGTTTTGGAATCCTTTTTCACACATGATATTAATTTATAAAACAAAATGAGTTCGTTGTGATCAAGAACCGCCAATTAACCCAAACAATTGTCATTAAAGTTTTATATAATGATTCATCTTCACTCCAAAAAACCAATAAAATTTTATGAATATGTAATATTATTGTTTTTCACTATTAACATAAAACTTCTATTCTGGACAACCATTCTCATTCTACATGTTTATACATACCTGAAAATAAGTAAACCGATCATGAAAACCAAGGAAGAAAACACTCCCAAACAATGAAATTGAATCTCTTAACCCATCAAAAATCCATTAATGAACCTAATATGGTTATAATAAATAAATTACACATATAGGAGGTTCTGGAATCATTAATTTATGAATATAAATTTTATTATTTTGGTTATTAAGATCATGTGAGGAACACTTTCAGACTTAAGGTAAGGGTTTTCTACCTGAATCTCTATTTTCATTCGGATTACTCTTATTATCTACTTACCTCAATAAAATTATTATTTATTCACATTTCCCCATCATAAATTCTGTTTGAAAGTTCTATATATGTGTACCAACCAGAATCCTACTTCCATTTATTTGTATTTACATGTTTTAAAAAGAACATTCAAAGTTTCTTCCGAAATACAAACCTGATTCAAGGGAATTTCACAAATTTTTACCTATTTTCAAGGGCACTATATAATCTATTTTTAGAAACCATTATCTTTATAAAAACAATAATTTTATTATTAAAATACTATATTAATTCACTTATGGTTTTACATAAATACTTTTCCAAAAGAACACTTCTTTTCAAATAAAAATAGTTTTTTTCTGAAGGATTACTCATTGCTTTTATAAGAGTATATTCATCTATTTCAACAATATTTTTGATTCTTATGTATTATTGGGATTAATATTTATGATATCATCTACCATATTTAATTGAATTTTTTATTAATAGTTTGGCTGTTGATGTTCTATCTTAAAACCATTCACCAATCTACTCTGAATGGTTAGTGTTTATGCTTAATGTTTGGGGAAAGTTATTTGTGTTTCTTATGTTAATTTCAATATGAATGTATATTTTGTTTATGTTTATCTCCATTCATATGTGGATTTAATTGGAATTACTATGTGATGGTTGGGTCCCTCTATATACCCTCGATTAATCGGTAGGTATCATGAGACAAATAGATATGCACTTGGCTAAGGCCTTTCCCATTTTGAGATATAGTTTTGGTCAAGGCCTTAATCATTTTTAGATGTCTTGGATGAGGCCTTGACGGTATGTTTTATAATGTCTAGAATATTCATTTTTCTCCTTATGAATCTATAAATTAAAATTTCATGAGGCTATTAAACTAGTATAATACTCATGATTATGTTTTATTATGGCAGTATTTTCTCAACTCATATTCCTTCCATATTATGTTCACATTTATTTTTAAAGGAGTGTGTTTTCAGTTGTTCACCATTCCTAATGTTTATGTTATATCCTATTATAATGTTTACCCTTACAAAAAATCTGAGATAACTCCTTCTTTTGTTTCATTTTTTTCTAGGACAAGAAGAGGTATATTATGATTAACTTGTAGGGATAATCTTAGAGTGGTGGATGTTACCAGTGGGACTTTTATGTTGTTTTTAATTTCATGTTATAATGTTGAACTTATGTATGAATCTTGTTTCAAAGGAAACTAAAATAATTGGTCCTTCAGGATGGATATTCCTTGTTTATATTCCAATGTAATAAAATAAGGTACCAGCTCTAGGAAACTGGGGTCGATTCTTTGCACACTTGATTCATTGATAGGTCTCATGAGACAACTCGGTAAGTTGGAATTAAATGGGTTTTTTGTGTATAACTACCCATCAATTAAACTATCTTGGCACAAGGCTTCAATAGTATATATATCATGATATCAAAATTCATTATGTCTAATATAAATAATTTCCTCCATTGAGATTTTAGTTATTATTATCCATGAGATTACTATATTGATATTACCCATGGATACATTTCATTCTCAAGTTTTTGATTAAATTGAACTTGTTTTCAGTTATTGGGATGATATATTTTGTATCTTATACCAATGAAATATAGTATACACCATCTCCAGGTTACTGGAGTTGGGCTTATAGTGTAGTATCCATGTGGTAGAGGAAAATTCATTTTCCAAAATTACATTTCCTACCAAAAAATATTGATACTTACCCCACCACCCAAAATACATCTTGAATATTGATCCAAGTCCAAAACCAACTTATTGGTATGTTCCAACTCTTGTAATTGTTATATGAATATAGGTTCTCAAAAAAACTCCATTTCATGACCAAAAATTCAAAATACATCTAAATTTTATATTCTATAAAGACAAGGGTTTTACAACCCATATTATCACATAAAATTTTTCAATCATTTACTAATAAAATCTATTCATTAATTGAAATAAAATAAATATTACGAAGTTCCTAGGATTATATTGCTTCACTAAGAAGGGTGTATAAATCAATGGAGTTCGATTTTTACAATTTATTCTAACTTAAATCAATCTTTATGGAATGTAAAGGTATGGTCCACTCAAAAATAAATTCTCCAACTCACACATACAGATATAAAATGACTAAGGAAGGAACATAATATTTTTTTCAAGTTTATTCTCTTTTATAGGAACACTACACCTTCACTAGACTAGTTATTCACCCCAATCATGGATTCTCCATTATAAGCACAAGTGAGTACAAGATTATATTCACAAGCATAATGTCATACTATGATGATCAAAAATCACACTATATTGTATAGTTTCACACTATAACAAAAATATATAGAATAAGAATAATAAATATCTCATTAGAGATTTTTTTTCTTTAGTAAAAGTAGACATGATAATATTTAATGATCTGTTATTATGATCAAGAAAAATATTCTCACTTCATATAAAATCAAATATAGATCTATATATCATATCTCAAACACTGATTTGATTCATTAATTACTCAAGATTAAATATATGTTGATGGTGATTTTAAAAAATTTATTCAGTCTCTATTCATTAAATATCAATATATTTTTTATTGATATTTTTCATCCCATACTCATAGTTAGACAGCTCTCCATATTCGGGCACATCTCAATATTCCATAATTAAAATAATTCTATAATAATAAATTTCTACCTCATATTCTCATGAATTCTCTCAATAAAATCCTGATATCTGATTATTTTATTTTCTTCATTTTATTGGGATCAAAAATATGCATCATGATCATAATAATATTCACTCTATCTCTCTCTCAAATAAATTCATTTCTATACAAATTTACCAAAACTATGATTTCTTTCTTCTTTCATAGTTAAATGGAAATGATATCCTTCAATAAAACTATTGTAGCTTGAAACTTTTGAAAATAATTCACAAATAATAAATGTATGG
This sequence comes from Viscum album, assembly GCA_963277665.1. Classification (NCBI taxonomy): domain Eukaryota; kingdom Viridiplantae; phylum Streptophyta; class Magnoliopsida; order Santalales; family Viscaceae; genus Viscum; species Viscum album. The sequence goes on along the minus strand of OY728148.1, from coordinate 875,707,198 downwards.
ATTTCTATAATACCCATATTATTCATTTCACTCTACCAGCTTCCGTTCTCATCTTATTTATTCTGTAAGAATCAAGAACACCATTGCACAACACAACATATGAAAACTCAGCAACATGAATATCCACACTCAAAAACTTATCTATAACCACTGCATAATTAATTTAATATGACTATATAAACTTTAGAACAACACAACATCATCATAAGAAGGTTCTTGAAATGATTATTTGTAAATTATTCCATATAAAACTCAACTTTGATCACCACAATAATGGTTTTGAAAAATTTCCCCTAAAACTTAAGACATCTTGAGTAATGATTACTCATTTTGATATTACTCATGAGTAATATTTAATTTCTTTTCAAATGTTATGTTTAAATCACTGAATATTGGTTATAGAATCATAATATTTGATTTCCATTGGAATAATTCCCTCTCTAAATACAAATAATTTTTTATAAGAAACGTTACAAGGTCCGTGAAGGTTTGTCTCAACCTTATATAGGCATATCTAAACATTATGCTAACTTATCTCAACCACATGAAGTTCATGTACCAGCATTATGAAGAGTGTGTTTCAACCTTATAAATCCTAGTAAACCTTATTTGAATTAACATTTTTAGGTCCAATGAACGTTATGAGCATCAACCTTTTGAGGTCTAGTGAACCTTACAAGCATTAATCTTATGACATCCAATGAACTTTATAAGCTTCAACCTCCAACCCTAAAAGATTCAATTAACCTTAAAATCTTAAACCATAATAGGTCTAGTGATCCAATATAATTTTAGAATCAGTTGAAACAAACAAATAACCTCTTCCAACTATGTTATACCATATATAAACACCTCAAAAATAATCAACACTACTTTAGTAACCTTTCAATATCCTCCAATGATTCTCAACCATTATTGAATAAAAATGAAAACCCTAAAAAACTCCAAGGGAAATCCAATATCACCCTTTTCTATTAATTAGAAACATTATTCAAATATTATAAAATATATATATATATATCTATTCAAAAATAAAAAAATATCATGAGAATTATCAAATCATGGCCCTCCTTTAATAAGAAGAGTTTTTGAACATGCTACCAGATAAGGTAATATTTTTGGGAGCATTCTATCCCTTGGTGATAAGAAATTGTGTCTAAGTGAAATAGATGAACCCATACTCAATTTATACATCCACTTCTCACTTCTACCACTTCAATATGTCTCCCCCATATATTAATACTCATAACTTCATTTGAATTTGTAATAAACACCTTTCTCCCCCTCTGGTAAATATTTTTGTGAATATTTCTTCCCCTTTTTAAACATAATACAATTACAAGTTGTGGAATTCATCCACATATTATAAAGTGATATAAGAGAAAAAAACATATAGTTTTAAACTAAAATTAGAAAACCACTCTCTTTCCTAGCCTTTATGAAGATATCTCAATATGATTCTTGGTTGAAACGTATTCAAAATTGATATCTCCATTGGCCACATTATCTTTAATGAAATGATACCTGAGGTAAATATTCTTGGATATATAATATTGAATTGGGTTCTTTGATAGATCTATATCCCTCTAATTTCCAAAAATTATCTTCAAAATACTCTCAATCTCAACCTTAAAATCATCTTTAGAGACCCTATTTTTTCCTTTTAAGACTTTGAAATATATCAAGGAATATTTTCAAAGTCAGGAATTGAAATGATTACAAACTCTGAAGCCTAGTGAGCACATGATTGATATTATAAAAATATTAAATATATTAATATCATTCACTCATAGTTTTCAAAAATAATACAATATATACATAATGGAGTCTCAAATAAAAAAATATAAGACCATGGTTGAATCTGGAGTGTAGGTCAAGGCATAGCCTAAGGTTTGTTATTATTGGACATTTGGTTGTGGCAGCCATTAGTGGGTTCATTTAATTAAAATAAATAAATAAATTTTTTGTTTGTTTTGTTAAACAACATAATTAAATCCTATTAGGACCAAAAGGGCCTAGATACCCTAAGAGGTGGGTGAATCAGGGTACGAATATTCTATTTCAAAATTCTTCCACCCCACTGGATCTTGACCACTATATTATAAGGGCCGCTTTGTTTTCTATTATGTTGTTAATGTTTATCTTTTTCTTTCCTTATTTATCAGATAAGGATGCTTTGGATGCAATGTAGGGAAGTAGGCAGACAGACACAGATATTTTTACTTAGTTCACCCTCACTAGGCTACGTCAAAGGAGCATACAACGGTGATGTCCCGTTGTACCAATTCCACTAAAGCCCACTGCCTTACAATGTTTGGGCTAGATCACTTATATTCCCAGTCTCACTACCTTTACATTGTTTAGGGTTAGCTCACTGCTTTCCCAAGTCTCACTCCTTGTTCCTCTCTCTCTAGCTCACTGCCAGTAGAAAGGATCACCTTCTTCCTCTTCCTTTTCTCACTGCTCTAGAAAGGATCCACATATAGTTTATGGATTTGTAGTTCCCTTAATTATCACAAATAAATGCATCTTCCTCTATATGTATATGCTCTATTAAAATTTCCACTTTCATCTACTGATGAATACAACTTTACCACGGATGTACCGACAAATACTCCAAATTTTTGTGTAACCCTAGAATAACCAGTGTGCTTCTCTATGATTAGCTTGCTTATCTATGCTTTAGCGCGCTTCTCTAAACCTGGAATGCAAGTGTCACAAAACCACTTTCACAACACCACCTTCTTCAACTCTGAACTTGGGTGACACATACCCTTTTACTCCCAAACCAATATTGGCTTGCAACTATCAACTAGCACATAACTTCTAAGTATCTTTATACTTGTGTGACCAAACCACCACTTACGCGACTGAACCACCTATGTGACTGGAGCTATAATTTTCTCTAAGTTTTAAACTCTATTAAAAATGAGGAGGGGTGGACCTCTATTTATAGTCATTTTGGACACCCTGATCACCATCGCACAAGTCTCCTCTCGACGCGCAAGTCCAGCCACCCTACTCTCTATTGCCCTAGTCACTTGCGTGCCTAAACCAAAACATGGGCACCCCTTTTTCCTTTTCCATATTTTGATTTTATGATGTTGAAAAACATATGGCATGCAATTTTCCAAGCTTCCAAGACACTGGAACACAAGTCCCTTTTCCAAAAACACTTTTCTCCATTTGTCTATTTTGAGGCCAAAAAATTTGGCAAACACTGGAAAACGGTGTCACCTTGTCTCTGCCCTTTTTTTACCAACTCCAGATCAACCATTCCTTTTTCAAGGTTATTCAATCAATCATGGATTGTTAACAACATCCCTTGAACTTGACATGTCCCTATGAAAACCCCCTTTGTCAACAAATTTGTACATTGTGGTCTGCTTTGTCAATAAACACAGCACATAAGCCCGATTTTTCAATAAACACAATCACCACAAAAATGCTTTAATGATACCTCGAGGGATTTTTTCCCAAAAAAACCTCTATAAATACTCCATTATAATAATTCTCTATGGTTATGTATATAAACCCAAGGAGAATTGAGAGGATATCTAATTACCTTCATTGGTTAATCAACATTGGGCAACGATTGGTCAACGGATTGAGGTGGATCGATAGGTAGTGGATGCATTGGATCATCCTTATTGTTATAAAATGCATACTTCACCAAAATTTGATCAATAATCGAGGTATGTCTCTTAAATTGTGGTTTCAACACATGATTAGAATATTTAACATGGATAATTGTTTATTTTTTTATATACTTTTTTCTAACCTTCGCATGAGCCCATTGATGGATTAAATTGTTTTTTCAATTTATTCATTCCTTGTTCCATGATCTCAACCTAGTTTTTTTAGTCTATGATCATTATCTAGGAATTATTGTCCAATGATGATTAAACCTTTTTTAATGTGCCTTACCCACACCTTTTATTTTTTCTCTTTACTTTTGGCCCATGGTGTAGCGGTTTGATAATTTTTTGTGCGGGTTGAGTGTGATCGAACCCCCATATTCATGAAGTTTGTGTGAACAGGGAATGGGATAGCGATTCACTGATGTATTGAGTTCTATTTCAATATTCAAGTGATGATTACTATGGATCTCAGATCTGGGACTAAGCGGTAGTGACTGGATGAGCGGTGAGTGCATGCGGGCTTCATAAGAATGAATGGAATCCATTTTTGGAAATTAGAGACCTAGAAACGATGGATAGATGTGACTACCATAATTTTTGGGTGCTAAAATAGTAAAAAAACATAGTGGAAAAGTTGGATCTTGTGAACTCATGAAGAAACTATAGATTCAATGGATAACACTTCTATACATCACATAGACTGATGAACACAGGCTGTGTAGTACCCCCTTGGATGTGGTGCTAAGGTTTTGGGAAAAAGTTCAAGATAACACACTGTGTGGCTAGAACACATTCCATTTGACCCTCCTCAGTCATCCAGGTTGTGTGCTAGTAGTACCCACCCAGGATCCCATATGGTAGGACACTCCATGTACTCTTGGATTACACAGTCATGTGCTAGAACATAGGCACAACCAGGTATATAGAATAGCTTGATGAACATGATCATAGACAAGAGAACACGAGAAATCACTAAGTGGTTGATACATGTTTTGTTGGACCCTTAAATGCCATATATGATGAAATGGTCTCTGATCCATTTCTAAAGGAGAATATTTCTAGGTATCAGTGAACAACCACACACCATATTGACCCCTTACATATCATGTACTACCTTTTTTATAAACTTCCACCTTTCATATCCCCTTTATATTGACTTAGATTTTAGAGTATGGGTAGCCTATCCTAATAAGTTTCCCACGTAGAATGTGATGGTAGAATTTATAGTGTATTTTAAGATATGGAATGGAATTTTATGAGTTTGATTCTTCTTTAGGGGATTTCTATTGATGGAAATGGTTACGTAGGATCATTAGAGAGAGACTGGGGCTGGCAACCCCCATTTCATACCAGGGTCTGGTTCCCCCTTACTTCTCACACTAGTTTGATTGGAACCCCATAATTTAAAAGGGATTGAGTCCTCTACCTTTTTGAGAGGAACCCCCTACACACTAGGGAATTGGTCCTCTGTCTAGTGAGTGGAACCCCCTGGACGCACTTGGTCATGGGTCTTATATCAACTGGGTAGCACCCCCTAATGTAGTAGGGTGTGGGTCTTCTATCCACTGAGTGGAAACCCCCTAACATACTAGGGCATGGGTCTTCTATCTATTTAGTGGAAGTCCCTAATGTATTAGGTTTTGGGTCATCTATCAACTGAGTGGACCCCCCCCCCCAACACACTAGGTTGTGGGACCTCTACTTGGATATTGTACCTCGTTGACTATGTAATATAGTGGAAATGTGTGGGTCATCCATTAGGTAACTTCTTCAGACACATGAGATGAGGGGTATCAAAGATAGAAAATTTGGAGTTGTAGTAGAAATCAATATACTTGGTTGGGTTGTGAGATAGAGATCCCTTTTCTCTCTCATATGGGTTTCTATTATGAGAATATATATATTGTTGGCTTTTGTTTCCATCTTAATTTAGGTTGAGCTGAATACTTCTATCATGTCTTTTATTGATCCCTCTTTAGTTTTTAGGGAATCCTACTGGGTATGTATATACTAAAACCTACATGGAGTTTTCCTACACATGCCATGTCTTATGAAAATGATTTATAGATCAATGGTGATTTCAGAGGAGCATAGTGAAACTTGGGTTTATAGATCGTGTACGGTGGTTAGGTTAGAGATTGAGATTTGGGATCTCTCTACTATTTTCTATTCCAATTTTTTGTCAGTTTGGGATATATTTTCTAGGTGGGAATGTATTTTTCATTTGCATTTTAGATTAATCTATCACACTCTTTTTATTCCCTATAGGTTATTACTTGCATGACTTTACTCAAGATGTTATTTTCTTTTATTTTTTTATTCTTATGCACTTCTACATGGAGATTTTTGGGTGAGTGCATACATATACTTTAGGAAAAGGCCTTCCATTTTATTTATGCCTTCTCAGTTCTTTTTTTCAGTCCTAATGCCTATGGAGGTGGGAATGGGTTTCTAGATTCCTAGTCTTCTTTCTACCAGGTGGGACCTTGTGGTTCAGGTCATCATAGAAGGGTATCTAAACATTTCATTTCTTAGGATGGTGTTTGGAGTTTTCCCTATTGGAGTTGGTGGCCTAGAACCAACTACTTTGTACTTTATTCATTAATAAATACCTTATCACATCTTGATTGTTCTTCTGCATGAAAATACATGTGATAATGTTATAATGATAGCTATTGTATTAAAGGGTCATAGGGGATCCATGCTATAATGAGAACCCAGAAGTGGCATAACACTATTCTTGAATATATATTCTATATTCGGATGATGTTATTTGAAGGAAATAAATAATACAGGCCATTAGGGGTGAGGACTCATAAAAAATTGAGGCACCTTCTCATGTTGTGTGCACTTGGTAATATCCAGGAGTATATTATGAGAATGAGACCCACCAGTAGGAAATCCACATTTCATAGTGTCATTGGATGTTCATATCTTCAGACGTGTGTATTGGTCCTCAGACTTTAATATTATTATTAATAGGTATTACAACTTGCGCACTTAGATGTACTGACAAAAACTCTAATGATACACTATTCTCAATGAGGTAGGATACGTTGGGTGTGTCATGAGTGATACTGCATTAATAGATAATGCGAGAAAGGATTTGTCCCTTATGTTCCATAATGGAAGTAGATATCTCAGGCCCTTTGATGGAATTGATATAGCCTAAATAAATCCATGGCCATAGTAAGTCATGGGAGAGTTCAATTCTGAAAAGTCAAAGAAAGAATAATCGAGACATTGGTTCATGGCACTAGCATGCAACCCGCTTGATTTGAGATATCGAGACAAAGGGATTATATTACATGGTAAGCATTCATCTGAGGTGACATGTCTTTATGGCATTAACTTATTTCTCTATGGGTGCCTTGTCATGTTTCTAGACACTAACCTTGGACTTTAGGCAGGCTTCACCTAATGCCATTGAGAAAGAGGCCTAGAGGGTCACACACTAAGTGTGTCCAAGTATCTCAGTAAAATATTAATTTAACAACTTAAAAATATTAATCCCGAATTTGGTTTAATAATTATTTAAGGATGCTTGATAGCATTTATTTCAACACTAGTTATTTGAGAGAATATATTGTGAGAGAAATAATATATTCATTAGTGAGTAATGAAATGATATTTATTTTATAAATAAATATCCATTATTCAGGGTCTAATAAATTTGATGGAGGAAATAAAGAAAAATATAAAAATAAAAGTACATGCCATGTATTTTTAATTTATGAGAAATAATATTATTTATTTAATTAAATAATATTAGCTGTAATTTGTTAGGTGAATGTTAAGTTATAATAATAGTTAACTCTTATTATTAGTCATGGGGTATTACTAATAATTAAATGAAATGAATAAATGCTTTCGGGCAATTAATTAATTTTATTATTATATATAATTAAAATCCCAATTATATAATTATTATTAGCCTGGCCATTTTTTGTGTAATGGTTGTGCAAAACAGATCTAAGAATGCTCTCAATCTTCAAGAGAGAGATCCTACTCCACCGGATCAAGGCGATCGAAGGCAGACATTGCAAGCGAAGGCTCTTCGGTGCTAGCACCTAGAGATCCCCTCGGTGATGTCCAGAGATACGTGGAGCATGTGTGGATCACCGCTAGAGGAATACTACACTTGGATTATATGATGAAATGAAAAATCACATCAGATCATGACCAGAAATATCAATGAATAAAAAATTCCATCAAGGTAATTTTTTTCAATTAATTAAATTAGTTATAACCAATATATGAGGATCCTATCTATAGTTCTAGGACTCCCCTCTTTATTTTTAATTCTTAGTTCTATTCCAAAGATCTGTAATTTTATTATTGTGATGGATCTCGGATAGATCGTTGTTAAAGCTAAAATTAAAGTTTGGTACACCCACCAATGCACTTCCGATGTGCCCGGAACCTACAGTCTCATTATGAGGATTTGGTTGGGATTTAGGTAAATTGTGTCAAAGGGTATTGAGTGAAGCTTTCAAGCTAGGGAACATAGTATTGGTGTGATGTTCAACGTATCCATTCACCATGACTCTGATTACCTTCTTATCAACTCTGCATATCGATACATTGGTTGTAGGGAACATTGGTATATGTATCATATAGGATTGAGTCCTTGAATTCCCTTATTGAGTTAGCTCTCTATATATATTTATTCTTATTAACCATGGTATTTCTTTATCATGTTTAGGGTTCCACTATGAATACATCCATCCAAGTTATAGATTCAGTATTGTGAAGGTGATCCAATGAGTGATGAGGCCTTAGTTCAGAGGTTATTTCATGAGATCTTTCCTCCAAGTGGTAAAGTAGTTTCACCCATTTATATCAAATAGAAGATTTTACCAAAAGTATAGGCTAAGGAAATATATAGTGTTAGTGCGCTCCAAATGTTCAAGCACCATTGGTCACTAAGGTTCCATAGTGATCAAAATCCCTAGGGAGTGGATGATTGGCTTGAGTTAGTGATCTATGTTTTCAGACATGTGTGAACCTAGACCGATCAGATGGTTATGCTAGTGTCTAGTACTTTCCATGAAATAATAGGGTACTAGTGTAGTTTATTCACATAGACACATGATGAGTTAGCACTCTCATGGTCTAACTTCTAGAATCTATTTAGTGAGGATTACTACCCCTCATGCTTACACTCGGTATGGATTTAGATGCTTTTGGAAATGTAATATGGGGATGATAGTTTTTGAGTATGTCACATGGTTCACTAACCTTATACGGTACTCCCTCAAAATGGTTTGGGATGGTTACTTTTGTGCGCATAATTTTGAGTAGGGTCTCTATAGATACATTCATGCTAGTCTGGTTCCCTTATGCATTTACATATATGCTGGAGTTCTATAATGAGAATTGGTGATAAAGATATTCCTATATGGAGCAATCCATGTAGTTGGGGATGGTAGTGGTCATCATGGGGCTGAGTCTTCTGCGGTATCTATTAGGAGCCAGCCGACAAGGTCTTAGCATAAGATATCTTCTCATGGTTAGACTCAAGAACATGGTCACATGACATAGTGACCACATAGAGTACCCTGGTATCCCAAATATGGTAGATTATATGCATGTGATTAGTGAGGTCACATGAAATGTGATTTCATGACCCGAAGTGCTAAGAAGGGAGGGCAGAGAGTGGATAGACCACCATGGTAGAGTTAGAGCCATGACCATGGATCTCTCAGTTGAGTCCAAGGAATCCCCCAAGGACGTGGTGTTGGAAGATAGAAGGCATAGATCCGTATAAATTATCTATTAGTGGTGGAATATGTTATGAGATACTTCCACCACCACCCCCAAGAGGCCCATGATTAGATTATGGAGCTGGTAGTTGGGTCCACGAGCAGATAATATCTATGGAGGCTTATGACCGAGATACACATGAGATTATCAGAGGTATGTTATGTGTTTATTCTACGATTGATTCAGTACTAGTATATATGTGTGTAATTTATTTCTTCATCTACTTAATCTTGGTGTAAGAGATAGATCTCTTGGTTGAGACTTTAGCCTGATAGCTTTGTCTTGAGGTTCCTATAGGGAACGCTTCTTTTATGTCACTTGTCTACTGGCAGTGTGCGCTATCTCTTAGTGGAGAGAGTTTCTCATCAGACCCCCTGGTCATCACTATAATAGATTATGATGTCATTATGTATGGAATAGTTATCCATGGTCCGATCCCAGATTAAAAAACACCATAGATGAGCCAGATTAATTTGGATTGATGGCTCTAGATTTAATTTTTCAAGAAGAGAAATTATTTATTGCAAGTAGGATGTTGCAACCCATCACCCATCAATTATAAATTATATACCTTGGAACAATAGGATCTTCAGGAATCAGTGTTCATTCAGTCATGTAGGATTATATTGATTTCTTCCCTGAGGATGTTCTAATACTACCTTTAAGGTGGTATATAGACTTTTGAATTGGATTCCTCCCTCATACCACACCTATATCTTATATAGATTATAATATGGCCCCTAATGAGCACTGAGATATGAGGGTACATCTAAAGGACCTTTGAGAGAAGGTATTTATCAAACCCATTGTGTCACCCTAGGTAGCTTTGGTTTTTTTAGGGAAAAATGAAAATGGGAGCTTGTAGTTTGTGTTGAATATTTTCACCTGAACCGATCCATAATAAAGAATAAGTATCCATTTCCAAGGATTTATGACCTATTTTATTAGTTTCAAGGCGTGATATGTTTCTCAAAGATTGATCTCAGGTCTGGCTACCACCAGTTGAGTGTTTGTGAAGATAATATTCTAAAGTTGGGTTTTTTATGTTTCTATAGACACTATGAGTTCCTAGTGATGCCTTTTAGTGTGAAAAATTCCCCCACTATGTTTTTGGCTTTGATGAACTGAATCTTCCATCCATACATGGATTGGTTTTGGGTTTTCTTCCTTAATGAAGTACTCATCTACTCTATGTTATAGGAGAAGCATACATGGCACTTAAGGATGATCCTAGACTTACTTTAGGAGTAGTAGCTTTATGGTACTCTTTTTGAGTTCTAGTTATGGATCCATAAGTTTCACTCTATAGGGAATGTCTTTTTTTATCATGGATTAGTTATGGACCTTTTGATGATTAATGTATTGCTTGTTTGGTAACCACCCAAGAGTGTGTCAGAGGTGTGGAGTTTTCTTGCCTTGGTAGGGTACTAAAGGAGGTTTATGGAGGAATTATATAGGATTTCATTTCATTTGAATACCTTAATGTAGAAAGGCTATTCATTTACGTGGACCAAGCAGTGTTAGAGAGATTTTGAGAAGATAAGGATAAGGCTGGCTAGGGATCCTATTTTGAGACTAACGGAGGAGATAATGGGGTATATAGTGTATTATGATGCCTTTGGATATGGGATTGGATAAGTGTTGATACATTGGTAAGTAGTGATTGCATATGGGTTGAGGCAATTGATTCCCCATGAGAAAAACTAATTGACTCAAGACCTAGAGTTGGAATCAGTAGTCTTGACTCTGAGGATGTGGAGGTACTATATTCTATGAAAGTGATTTTTTTGTTTACTCAAGCCATATAAGTCTTAGGTATGTATTTAAATAAATATATCAAAACCTAAGATAGAGGTACTAGTTGGAGTTACTATAGGACTATGAATTTTAAATCATCTATACTCTTGGAAAGGGAAACGTGGAGGAATATTCCCTTAGTAGGAATTCTCATTCTTGTTTGGTGTAGGAGATGTTTGAGTAGTTGGATTCTTTGTAGTTAAACATGTTAGAGGACAGGGGTGCATCTTATCTTTAGCAGATAGTGTTAACTCCTCCACTTCTCTAGTGCATGAGGGATGATCAGTTGGGATACATTGAGTATGTGGTACTCTGTAACCATATATCTTTAAAAGATTCACCATATGGATTTTTTGAAGGATGGGAATACACCATCCTTTTTTAAGGATGGATGGTGGTTCCAGTCATGATGTGGGATAAGGTGATAAGGGGGTTTCACACTTCTCTTTTAAATGTACATCTTAGTGTAGGCAGGATGTACAAAGAACTTTAGTGGTAGTTTTGGTGTCCTATCATGAGGTTCAGCATTACTGAGTTCATTTATCAGTGTCTCACATGTTAGTAGGTGAAGGTTGTGTATCAGGTTATGGTAGGTTTATTCTTGCCTCTTGAGATCTTAGGGTGGAAGTCATATGGCATATCCATGTACTTTGTGACAAGGATTATACAGACAACAGGAGGACATGATTCTATATGGGTGATAGTTGACCAACTTACCAAGTCCGCGCACTTACTCTCTATTAGGGAGTATAGTTTAGTGGAGAGTTTCAGGTATTTGTATATATAGGAGATCGTCCGCCTTCATGGGGTTCTATCAATTATTGTCTCTAACCATGATGTGTGGTTGACATCATAGTTTTTTAGAGGTCTGTAGGATTCATTTGGGACCTAGTTGAGAATGAGTACAACTTTTCAACCCTAGATGGATAGAAATACTGATCATACTATCCAGGTGTTTGATGATATGTTGAGGTCTTTCATGTTTTATTTTTTATAGAGCTAGGAGGATAAATTTTCTTTGGTAGAGTTTTCTTATTATAATAGTTATCACTACACTATTGGAATGTCTCATTTTGGAGTACTAGAATGGGAGACCCTTCATGTCACCCTTATGTTGGACTAAGATCAGTGAGGTATCTCTTTTTGGGCTAGAGATTATTTGGTTGATAATGGAGAAGGTCCAAGTGATCCATGAGTAGATGAGGATAGCCCATATCAAATATAAATCTTATACAGATCAACATCATAGACCCTTGGAGGTTGATCAGGGAGGCCATGTTTTCATGAGAGTCTCCCCACAATGAGAATTGTAGAGGTTAATTCAAGGAGACAAGCTATACTCAAGGTTTATTGGGTAGTTCTAGATCCTATAGATTTTTGGTGAGGTTTCTTACCACCTAGAATTTTCCCCACAATTATAATGGGTGTGTGACATCTTTCATGCATCATAGATGAGAAGATATGTGCATGAACTACTGAAAGTTATTTATTGGTGAAATATAGACATTGAGGATGGATACACCTTTGTAGAGTAACCAGAGGAGATCGAAGATCGATAGGAGAGGATCCTATGAGGATGGACCATTCCTTTGGTTCAGGTGTTGTTGTGGAACATGAACATATTGGAGAGATCCTGTGAGTAAGAGATCCAGAAGAAAGCTCAGTATCCCAACTTTTTTTTAGTTTATACGTTTCAAGGATAAAAATATTTTGAGGATATAATAATGTAGAGATATTAATTTTTACTTGTAATAATTTGAAATGTATTAAATAATATTTTCAGATACAAGTATTGAGACGATGTGACATTCTAAGTTCTGGTGAGACCTAAATTGATATTATAAAAATATTAAATATATTAACATTATGTGAACATAGTTTTTTAAAAATAATGGAATAAAAGCTGAATAGAATATTGAATCAAAAATTTAAGAACATGGCTGAATCTGGAGCATGGGATTTACCCTAGGTGAAACCTCAAGTTGTTCAACATCAGATGTCCGGTTGAGGCATCCATTGGCAGGTGAATTTAATAAAAATAAATAAATTATTTATTTATTCTATGTTAAAAACCCTAAATAAATATTCAATAAATACTTAAATATATTAGTTCTTTAGTTTTAGTCATATAAACCACTATAGAATTTAGAGGAGCTCTGATGACCTTTGTTGGAGAATCGACATCAAACAATAGTCAGTTATTAGATCAAGGTGGATTGACAGGCAGTAGATATAGTGTATCATCCTCATCACTAGAAAACACATTCTTCACCAATAATAAATCCATAATCAAGGTAGTTCTCATAAATTTTGGTTTCCAACCTTTATTAAAATACTGATCATGGATAATTAATTATCTAATTTTGATCTACGTTTTCTTACCCTTCATATGATCTCATTGATAGATTAAATTATTTTATTCATTTTATTCATTTCATATTCCATGATCTCACCCTATGTTTCCTGATATATGATTGTTGTCTAAGAGTACTTGGATAAAAATGATTACACCTTGGTTATTATCCTATTCCCTCATCTTTTATTTTCATTCTTCACCATTGGCCCATAGGATCACGGTTCGACAATTGTTAGGGTGGGTTCGAGCACAATTGAACCCACAGATTCATGATGGTTGTGTGAATAATGAAAGGAATGGTGATTTGTGGATAGATCAAGTTCTATTGAAGGATATAGGTGATGATTCCTATGAATCTAGGATCCAAGACTGAGTAATAGTGACTAGAGGAGCAGTGAACGTGTGTGGGATTCATTCAAATGGAAAAAATCCATTTTTTGGCTACTGGAGGCTAGGAAATAATGTTTGGAGGTGACTACAATAATTTTTAGGTGGTAAAATGGTAGAAATTGTGATGACAAAGCTGGATATTGTGAACATGTAATGAACCTGGAGAATCTATGAAAAAAAACTACACGATGTGTAGTCTCATGAACACACGCCATGTAGTACCCCCTGGATACGGTGATATGGTGTTAGGAAAAAGTTAGGGATAATATTCCATGTGGCTGGGACACATGTCATGTGACCCTCCTCATACATCTAGGTCATGTGCTAGTAGAAAATGCCCAAGACCCCATCCAATGGGACACATTATGTACTCTTTGAGTACATGGGCATGTGATGGTACCCGGGAAAAGCTGGGTACATGACTAGGCATCGGGAATGACCTAATGAACATGGTCAAATCCAAGAGCACATGGTCAGGCCCCGAGTGGTTGAGACACTCTGTTTGGGCCTCCTAAACATTGTGTGTGGTGACATAACCATTTAGAAGTGTCTAGAGGAGAATACAACCAGGTGGCAGAGTAGAATCACACACTATGTGGACCCCTTACACACCATGTACTACATTTTTTAGAAACTTCCACCTTTTATATCCCCTTTATCTGGACTCAGATTTTGGACTGTGAGTAGCCTATCCTGAGTATTTTTTTCACAAATAATGTGATGTCAGCCTTTTATAGTGGATTTCAAGATATGATGTGGGATTTTCTAAGAATGAAAATTCTTTAGAAAATTTATGTGGATTGTAGTAATCGGGTAAGATCATCAGAGAGAGACTAGGGTTGTCAACCCCCTATCACACTAAAGTGTGGGTCCCCCATACTCCTTGCACTAGTTTGAGTGTAACCCACTAAAGCACTAGGGTGTGGTTCCTATACCTTTTGAGTTAAACCCCATATCTCACTAGGGTGTGAGTCATTAATTTTTTGAGTGGAACCCCCTAACACATTAGGGAATGGGTCCTCTATATACTAAGTGGAACCCACCTAATGCACTAGGGAATGGATCCTTTATCTATTGAGTGGAACCCCCTAAAACACTAGGGTGTGGGTCCTATACTTGGATATTATTCCCCCTCGACTGTGCAGCATAGTGGTGAGGTGTGGTTCTTCTTCAAGATTACTTATTCAGATACAGGATATGTTGGGAATTAGGGATGAACTTTTTATAGTTGTAGATAGACTCACCATCCTAGGTTGGGCTATGAGATAGATATCCCATTTCTCTCTCATATGGATTTCTTTTATGATTTTATGTATATCTGTGTGTGTGTGTGTGTTGTTGGGATTCATTTCCAACTTGCTTTGAATTAATAGTTATACTTATATCAGTTCTTATGTTACTCCCTCTTTAGTTTTTAGGGATTCCTACTGGGTATGTATATACTCACCCCTCCATAGGCTTTTCCCAAACATGTTGTGTCTTATGTAAATGATGGATAAATCATCAGTGATTTCATAGGAGGCTAGGGATACTCGGGTGCATAGAATAGGTATGGTGGTTAGGATAGAACATCTTAAGGCAGGATCTCTCAGCTATTTTCTATTATAGTTGTTGTCAGGTTGGAAAAAAGTTTATGGTTGGGTTTGTATATTTCCCTTTACATTGCAGTTTATAATGTCTCACTCTTTTTTATTCCCTAGAGGTTATTACAAGCATTTTTTTTACTCTATATGTTACTATATTTTATTTTATTTATTACTCTACACTTATGTATGGAGATGGTTGGGTGCATGTATACAGATACTTTAGTAAAATGCCTCCTATTTTATTTATTCATTCTTAGTTATTGTCGCTGACCCCTAACCTATACAGGAAGTCTTAGGGTTTTGGAGGGGTGGTCTTCTTCCAGCTATGTGGGCCTCAGTGGTTCACGTATTTACAGCATAAAATTCTACCTATATCCATAAAACCTATTTACTTTCAAGGGTATCAACCACATAATCAAACTCAAATGTTCTAAGTGTCACCGTGTTCTTCTTTTTTCTATACTATCTCACACATCCCTCATCACAAAAGAAATTTACACCTAAATTAGACCATCTATAAATGTAATTACATATCCAATCAGTAACTATAAATCCCATAAAGTGTAAATTGTCATAGATCTTATTCAATATATCTTAGTTCATTATTCCCATCACATATCACATAACACTTTTTTATACAATCATGTGTGTATCCCTTAGATAACTCAAATATCTAGCACAAGGTGTCACTATATTGGTTATGTCAAGTCTTGATGGTTTAAAATAAAATAAGATTCCAATGAATCTTATAAATTCTTTTTGATCAATTGTGTTGTCATTCTTATCCTTACACGGTTTTTTTCAATTAAAATTAGAGTTAAAAATTATCTTGAATCTTCCATGATAAACTTTTTCAAAAATTAACTAGAAAATTTTTCTTGGGATAATAATATTTTTCTCAATCTGTAAACCCAAAAAGTATATAAATTCACTAAGTATAGATATCTCAAACATCATTTTCATCATCTTAGAAAAATCCTCACAAAGATACACTTTTAAACTATCAAATTTTATATCATCAACACACACTAGGAAAATTATTATACCCAATGATAGACTATTTACATAGAAATTGATGTAAAATTTCACCTTTTTAAACTTCATTTGTCTTAGGTAGCCATGAAGTTCTGAATACAAGACCCTAGAAGTATATTTCAATCTATACAAAGCTTTTTTTGAGTCTACATACCATGTAACCATCATTTTTTAATATCAGTCCCTATGAGAATATTTCAATCCATATAAATATTTTTTTAATTATAAACACCATGCATCCATAAAAATCTAGAATGAAGCCCTATGGTTTCTTAATAATCACTTATTCCATAAGTTTTCCATTTAGAAAATTTGATTCCATGTCTATTTGTTAAAATTTAAAAATGTTTGTATGCAGCCGTTGGAAAATTAATTCTTATTGTTTCTAATATTTCTGTTACATCAAATGTTTCTTTAAAATCAATTCCTTCCATTTGATAGTATCCCTCAAATACCAACCAAGTCCTGTTTCTTATCACTTCACATATCTCATACATTTTTTTTCTAAACACCCACTTGATACCAATGACTTTTTTATCTTTTGGACTAGAGACAACCTCCCAAGTGGAGTTTTTATCAATTTGATTTAGATTAACATTCATCTCATTTACCCACTCTTTAAACTCAATATCCTTAACCACATTTTATGGTTTAACCTATTATATGAGAGCTATTTGGTTTTCCATTCTCAATCCTATTCTGGTTTAGATTGGTGCCTCTTGTATGTAATTGATTTTTTTATTTGAATATGTTTATTTACCCTATAAAAATATTTTTTTTCACTTTTAGTAGCCTCTTCTTCCTTACTAGAATTATTTGAATCAAAATAAATTGTATTTTTTTCAATTTTAGATTCCTTTTTATCCTATTGGTTAGAAATCAACATGATGTCTTGTATAAAAATTCCAAAATATTATTCACCTATTTAACTGGATGTGCACTAGTTTTTAAAAATTTCAACATCTAAATTATCCAATAATTTTTGAAACCTCTTATTTAAACACGTATACCCACTACCATTAGATAAGTATCCCCTAATGAATCTTTTATCTACCTTCACTTAAAATAATCCAAGATTATTGTTTTGATCTTTGTAAAGAATGGACTACAAAATGCTTTGAAGTAATTGAATATTAGAAGCTTCTTATACCACATCTAATAATGAGTAAAATGTGTATCAATTATCAAAATACATCATTTATAAAAGTCTAAAGTAGTATACATAGCTTCTCTCTAAAAATATTTTAATGATTTATTTTCTGCTAGCATTTTCATGTCCATCTCAATAATGATTCTATTTTTTCACTCAACAAAACCATTATATAGGGTGTATACGGTGTTCTAAATTGATGAATTATTCCATATTTATAAATATAATAATAAAATGCACCACATATATATTCCTTTCCATTATCATTTCTCAGTTTCCTAATGTAGTGTCCCAACTCCTTCTCAAATTGTCTTCTGAAAATTTTTAACATTTCAACACCTTCTAACTTATTCTTGATAAACAACACTTTGGTCATTAAATAAAAATAATCTATAAATGTGAGGAAATATCTATCACCTCTTGTATAATTGGTCTCATGAGACAAAATAAATCATTGTGAATGAGTTCCAATGGTTTTCCATAAACAATGTATACCTTTTTGTGAGATTCATGATTCATATTTCTTTTCTGATTAGTTCAGAAAACAATATCATTCTCTCTTTTCTTCTTGGAAAAATCTATTTCAAACTCACATTTCCAAATTTTTCTGATGATTCTTTTTCCAACATTTAAAAGGCTTATATTCAATAGCATATTCTCAACTTTGGTAAGAAAATAATAGGAACTTCTTGGATCATCAATTAAAACCATATTGATATTTTAACTTTTTCCCTGATATATTATCAATCCATCCTTTAAAAAATTAATGATACATGATTTTTTCTTAAAAAAATTGTATTCCCATCATCAAAGATCCATATAACACTCAAAATGTTATGCTTCATCCATTCTACATATAGAACATCATTTGATTTCTTCTTTTGAGATTATATTTCATCTAATCTAAATCCCTTGATTTGAATAGAACAATCATTAATAAATTGATTTCAATTCCTTCATGATTCTAAATATTTTTTAGAATCTTTATATCACATATCATATAGGAATAACACCCATATCCATCATCCAATACTTTATTATTTTTTTGTCCTTTAACACAACTTCATCTAGATGTACTTTTTCTTCCCTGGGGTTTTGAATTCAATTTCTTATATATCCAAGAAATATTTTAATATACCTTTCTATATAGTGGACTTGTTTTTCTAACCTTCCAGGTATTTTTTCAAGACACTCAAATATATTTTTGAGTTTGGAAATTGGGAATATTTATCTTCATTTCCTGCCTTCTAAGAGAATCTAATTTCTTATACTTTGAATAATTTCCTCTCACTTCATGCCTCATTCTAGGTAGTAAATTATTTCACCATCATTTTTATGCCTTGTTACCAAAAAATCAAAAACACCAAAAATATAATTGAAATATAAATCTTCTAGGATCATAAAAATTCTAACATAAATGTTGTTCATATTTTTGTTCTTGTTGAATAATTTTTCCTAAAAGTTTATTTTTTAAGAAGTTGAACAACTTCCAGAGATTCTACATTCTTATACTAATGTGGGAGAATAATTCTCCCAATTTGTTATGTTAAAAACTTGACCATATTTAGATTTTGAACTTTAATTTTAGTAAAATCATAATTATAAGCAGTTTTATTAGGTAAATATTTAACCTAACAACTTGGGAAATTCTCCAAGACCAATTTAGAGTATTTTCCTATGGTTTCAAAAAAAAAATTTATTACTTATTTAATATTCTTTATCCCATTATTAGATACAAGATACTTAGATTGAATATTGGTAAATTATTCTTCTTTCAAATAAAATTTGGCTTCAAGATCCTTCAACATTTTTTCATGTTTAGTATATTTTATCTTGAACTTCTTAATTTCATCAGTTTAGACTAATTATTTATTAATAAACTTGATATTATTTTTAGTTAAATTCTTATTATATCTCATCAAAAATTTCTATTCTTTATTTAGATTTATATTTTACTAAATAAAATATTCATGTTTATCATTTAACATGTGTTCTAGCTCGTTGGTTCATTTTCATATTCTCCACTACTTGAAGATTTAAATAATTTTTCTACTTAATCCAAGAAATTAGTAAATATATAAACATATAAATTTTTTAATTCAATTCTAGATGAATAATCAGCTTCCTCCTCTTCATCCATTAGAATTATTATCTTTCTTCTAGAAAATCTTTTCCTACTTCCTATAGCTTTGGATACTTATTTTGATATGTTTCCTCTATTATTTCATTGAGGATTATCATCATCTTAATATTAAAAATCTTCTCCCTTATACTTTTGAAAATTTATAGAAAAATGAACTATTTGAATACATTTATATCATCTAGATAGAAATTTACCTTTATTTTTTATCTTAACCTTATTAAATTTCATTGAAATAAGAGAAATTATTCTTTAGTAGTCTTCATCTTCTTCTCCATTCATATATTAACTTAAGACTACAATTTAATCATATTATTTTATTTTGGCCTTCCTTATGAACTCAAAATCATTTTCATATTTGATATTTTTTTGAAGTTTGGGATTTTTCTCATTTTATAATTAATTGGAATATTATTTTATTCATCTAAGGAAAGGTATTATTAGTCTTCATGAACTGAAACTTTAAGATCAAACATATTTGGAAAATCCCTCATAAGCTTCTTGAAAATGTGGTTTCATCCATATTTTCACCAAACCCTAGAATATTAATTATAATTTCACTCATAAGATTAAGGTAATCATCAATTTTTTCTTCCTAGGTCATCTTGATGTCTTCCAATTAGCTTCTCTAAATATATAATTTATTATTCTTAACTTTCATATTTTCTTTATAGTTACATTCCAATTTATCCCATTTGGATGATTGAAATCTCATCACTTTAATGTGGTATTTTATATAAAAATATATTAGAATAGAATTTTGTTCCTTTCTATCAACCTCAATATTCCTATTTTTAGTTAAATAAAATACATCATTCTTCAACGGTGGAAAACTAGAAACTACAACAACCCTAACTTCCAATCAAAGAGATAGGATATATGGAAACATTATGTTCTTCCAACAATGATAGTTCTTGAAATAAAAGGGAGTAACTCACTTACTATAAATATAATTCAGTTTTTCCATCATAAGAACCTAAATGGATCAAACAAAGGAATCATGCTCTAATACTAGTTGAAGTCACTATGATCAAGTCACTTCACTAAGAAGATAGGGATGAATCAATACAAACTAGTTTTTATAATTTCTTAAAACATAAATCAACCTTCATGACATGTTAATGTCTGATCCAATAAAAATGAATTCCTTGCCTCACTAGTACCTAAAGAAAATAAAGGATTAAATAAAATAAGAATTTTAATAAGTTGTATCCCCTTTATAGGAATCATACTCCATTTCAGGATTATTTATTCACCTCAATCATGGATTATTCACTATAAGAACAAGGGAATAAAATATTACATATATGAGTATAAAATCATACTATACTGATCAACAGTCACACTAGACTATTCAATTT
Organism: Viscum album; assembly: GCA_963277665.1. Taxonomy (NCBI): domain Eukaryota; kingdom Viridiplantae; phylum Streptophyta; class Magnoliopsida; order Santalales; family Viscaceae; genus Viscum; species Viscum album. The sequence continues at coordinate 875,685,976 of OY728148.1, read as the reverse complement.
TGAACTATAATAGAAATATTTAGAATCAAAATAAGAAATATCGCTTTAGGGATTCAGTTAGTTTAGAATTAATATATATGATCTTCCTATGAAATCTTTCATGATCATCATGAAAAATATGATAACTCCATGAAAAATATAATGTAGATATAATTCTCTAATCTCAAACACTAATTATATTCACTAATTTCTTAATATCAAATAGATGTTGATAATGGTTCTGAACTTTTGATTCGGTATCCCTTATTCAATTCTCAATGTATTCTTTATAAATATAATTTAACCCATAATAATACTAGGACAGATCCCCATATTTGGGAAAGTCTCAATATTCTAGAATTAAAATAATTCATGAATAATCTATTTCCATCACAAATTCTCATGACTTCTCACAATAGAATCATACCATCTGATCCTTTTCTTTTCATAAATTGATTAGTCTCAAAGACATGCACCATGATCATATGATAATTTTATACCTCTCTGTCAAATAACTACATGTCTCTATTAAAATATCACAACCTCCATTTATATTTTCATCACAATTAAATGGAAATAAAAAACTTTGGGAAAATTCTTGAACCTCATAACTTTAAAAAATAATTCAAGAATAATGAATTTTCAAATTTTAAGAATAATAATCTTATTCATTTCACTATACTAACTTTAAGTTCTCATATTATTTGGTTTGTAAGAAGCATAAATATTACTACACAGTATAATACATGAAGACTCGGTAGATTAAATATCCAAAACTAAAAAACATAGATAGAACCATTTCATAATAAAATTTAAGTGATTATATAAAATTTATAAGAGTAAAGAATCGCAATAATAATATTCTATAAATTATTTACATGAATTTCTTCAATAGAAAACACATATTCGATCACTAGAGTAATGTTTTAGATAAAAAACCTTAAAACTTAAGACAGGTTAACCAGTGATCACTCAATTTGATATCACTAATTAATAATATTGAATCACATTTAAAATGTGATTTTTGAAGAATTAAATATCATTTTTAGAATTATCGAATTTAATTTCCCTAAAAATAATTTAATTTCAATATAATAAAAAAATCACATAGAAGGAATGTTATGTAGTGCTTAAAGGATTTTCTGAACTTTACGTGGACATGTCTAAACCTTACATTGCCTTGTCTCAATCTCACAAAGTTCATGTACAAAATTTAAAAAGAGTATGTGTCAATATTATGAGGTTCAATGAACCTTATGAGAATCAACCATAAAAGGTCCAATAAACCTTATGAGTATCAACCATATAGGGTCTAGTGAACCTTACAAGCCTCAAAATTATGCGGTCTAGTGAACCTTACAAGATTCAACCTTAAACCTTAAAAGATTTTGTAGACCTTAAAAGCTTAAACATTACAAGGTATTGTAAACATATTGAGTTTAAGAACCAATTAAAAAAGTACAAAACCACTTCCAACCATGTAAAAATATCTCTAAACATATCAAAAAAAATAAACACAACTTCAAAAACCTCTAAACTACCTCTAATGATTTTTAATTTTCATTTACAAAAAATCAAAACCATTAACAAATACATGATAACTTCATATTGTATTCAATAATCATGAAAATAATTATTTATTTTTAATATTAACATAACTCAAATAAATATTTATTTTACTATATTCACTAAACATATGAATAAATAAAAATTATATTCATTATTAAATGAATAATTAAACAAGAGGTAAAATTTAACTCATATATTCTAAACATGAATATATTTTCATTGAATTTATATAATAAACTTTTAGTTAAATTAATAATGTTCCATAATCTGTAGAATTGATTTATTATTAAATTTAAATTCAAAATAATTGAATGAGATTTTGGATACAATTAGTATGTGGACCTATTGTCCCATTTATTTATAAAAATATATAGAATTTACCTAAAGTCCAAGATCAACATCTAGCAATAAATTAAGAAACCTATAGAGAAATGTATGAGTTTAGAAACTATAATAACCTTCGTATAAACACTATTAATTCATATAATACCTTTTTTAATAGATATCTCATAAATAAGGATTTATACTTATGTCATCACCCCATATTCTCAATATATCATTCTTTGACTTTCAGAAATAAACTTGTCTATAAACTAACATGGATTATATTTCTCATATAGTTATATTAAATCAAAGGTACATAGATACCTTCTTCCATTAATATGGAATAGATTAATTTGTTTATTGACCATTAAAATAATTCAGTATCACATATGAAACACCCAATGTATACTACCTCACTGTGAGTATATATCATACTGGTTTTCATATATATTAAAATACATGATTCAGGATACACATTAATAATCAAATCAAGTCTAAAGACTAAGAAAAATGTTTATAGATAGGAATATCCAATGACAAATAAAACATTTGAAATTACGATTGATGATTTTATCCCTATGAACTCCTTTATTATAATCCATCATCACCTAATAGTCAAACACCATATATATAAGGCCCCAGCCTTAAACCTTACTTAATCTTGAGTTATTACAAGATTACACATTGAGGATCTTTTCAGGTTTAGAGTTTTAGAGAATTAGATCATGAAACTTGCATTACATTCCACATTTAAACAAAGTGGTTACATAAAAGACAGTATTCATTCTTCCCATCAACGGAAACATATTTAAAATATAACACGGATTCTTTCTTGAAACATCCTTGACACTGTCATCACATCATGTACCTTTCCCTTGACCTGTGAAAAACATTTCAAAAACTTGGGATGAGCATAAAAAGCTCAGTAAGGGTTATAAAAATATGGAAAGGAAACATGAGTTCATATATACATAAGAATGAAATCATACTTTACCCATAAAACATAGGCACTTTAACATACCTCATCAAACCATGAATAAATCATAGAAAACATAAGACATAAAGGTAACTTGAGGCATTCATAACATTCTTACGTGGGGAGTAACCCTCTTGGTTACGTTTGGAATACCCATCACAGTATATTCCCTAAATCTCTTCGGAGAAACCTTAACGTTTCACTCTTTCGCATTACCCAATGCATTGGAGAGCTATAACAGGCTCACCCGCCCTTAGTTTATCACGGAACCACCCGTCTTCAAAACAATGCCCAAGAACCATAACATAATCATATCACATAAAACATGCATAAAGGAAACATAAAATTTCCACATCACGAGATATCAATACAACACATTGATATAAAAACATTATGAAAACCATTTTCAATACCAAAAATAACAGAAAAGTAAAACATGGTATTTATTTTTCTTTTAAAAAGAAGGTACGGCTTTTAGAGGAAGCCGAAACTCAAATAACGGTCACGACGGAGGAGAAGTCGTTGTCTCCGCATACGTACGACAAAAACATTCCCTTTTGTCGTTTAGTAAACGCTTCGTATAAAAAATATTCCTTTTGAATAAACGTAAAAGTCAAAGGGGTTTATACACCGTATAAAAGAAAGTTGTGTATAAAATAAAATATGCCTCAATGAAAGGAGATTGAGACGAAGTCCCATACCACCTTGAAGCTTAAAATTTTAAACCATTAATATCCATATAAATAAATCCTTAAAACCATTTTGAAAACATGGATATTAATAAGAACAAATAATTAAAAAATTTAAAACGATATTTTGGTTAAAGGGGTTTTACCAAAATTAGAGACACTTGAATACAATAGTTGAGGAATAACATTTAGTCAAAACTTTATAATATCATGAGAATAAATGGATTCATGATATAATACTCCAAAGGACATTATATACACCATATAAGAGTGAATTGGTGCATAACAACAATGAACCCTCAATAGAAATGTCAAATGTGATGAAATCACTTATAAAGAAGGTATCCTTAAATTAAGGACAAATAAATCTCAAAAATATGTGTGACAAATATAAATACACCCAATATTAGTGGATATTAAGTGTAAAAAGGTCATTCACACATATTCAATGGACGACATATTCAATGACTACATGTTGAACCCAAAGAAATCGAAATTGGGTTAAAAAGTTCCCTTGACAGCCTAACGGCATCACATCAAAAAGAGTTGATGAGAGATAAAAAGAGTATCTCATCACTTGGATATAAAATTTACATCAATAAGGATATATGAGAACATATCCCAACATAACGATATGTAAATTAAAAGACCCAACAAAAGAAGTCTTTTAAAAAAGAGGAGGGTGAAAGGTTCCCTTACCGACTTGGGTATCTTTTAAAACATACACCCCATGAAAGAAGGACAAAAGATAATTGATGTAAATACTCATAAACGAAAGTATATTACACAAAGAGTAGAATAATGGGCAGTACATACACCACTCAAGGGAATTTGTGGCAAATGTAGCATAAATCTCACGGGAATAAAAGTGAGATGAAGAATCCCTTACGAAAACTCGGCAGCCTAACGGCGCCACATAAAACTTCCGAATATGGATTGATGAGATCAAATAGGGTATCTCATCACATTAAAATAAAATGTACAGAAAGAGGAATATAAAATAACATCCCCCAACATTACAAAGAGGAGCTTAAAAGAAGTGATATAAAGGAGAGTACTTAAAAAGAAGAGAGAGGTTAGATCTCTTACGAAAGTTTGGCAGCCTAACGGCGCCACTCAAAACTTCCAAAATGGATTGATGAGAGAGAATAGGGTCTCTAATCACATGAAAATAAAAATTACAGTAAGTGTAATATAAATTATCATCCCAATAACAAGAAATATGAGCTTTAAAAGTAATGACATAAAAGTGTGTACTTAAAAAGAAAGAGAGGAGTAGGATCCCTTACCTCGGGTCCGACTTGAATCGATCGTTCTTTAATCTCCTGAATAATGAACTTGAGTTAATTTCTAATTCCTTAAGAAACTTTTTCAAGTTCATTATTACTTTTATACCACTTATTACCATGTCATAAACATTATGTAATCATTTAAGTTAATAATATTTGTTTTGACGATATTTGGTTCTTAAGTCGAAAGTGGACTTCTTACAATTACATGTTGTTCGTGTGGCCAAATGTTTATTATATCAAGAATTGTATTCATTATGTATATATCATATATGTCATATATATCCAGTACATGCATGCATTTATAACATTACATAATCATTTAGAGGTAAGAAATGAAATGCACCGTTCATGGAGACGGTAAGCCGTACGTACGCATGAACGCTACTTTCATTTCTATTTCGTATTTTATAGAATGGAATAATAATTATATAAAGGTATATTATAATTACATTATAATATCATATATAATATCATATTTCCATCCTTTATACATCTCACATATGGTATTTAACGAATCAAATCACTTTGAGGGGGCGGTAGTCCGCACTTCCTTAAATGAAGATATCGCGTATACCCATAATGGAATCCATAAAGGTAAGACAAAAATGAAAAATACAGAAGAATAAATAAAACATAAACATATTATATATCATATATAAAAATAGTGACATCATAATGGCCACCGTTGAAGGTGTTAAATGAGTATTGAACAATCATCGTTTCGGGAGGCAGAATTTCACCATCCACGGAAACCGTATCTTCTTTAACCATTTGATGTAGTTGTGTGAGAGTGTAGCTCGAATAAATCTTATAAAAATATCCTAGTATATTGAAGATACTGGTTTTGTTACAAAAGAAGTAAATAAAAAGAGTTTAGGGGGTTGTAGAAGCAAAATAAAACAAATGAACATGAGAGAATGAATTACCTTTAAAAGTGTAACTCCTTTTGATTTGAGCCTAAAGGCTTCCTTTGAAAGGATTCTGCCCAAAGGGAATCCTCTAGGATGAGGAGAGGGATGTGGAGAGAGTAAATGGGCAGGGTTTGGCCGAGCCAAAGGCTTGAGGAGTGTGTTAAATGAGGTAGAGGTGGGGGCCTTTTATAAGAGGAGAGGAGGGGCACTTTTGGAAAGTAAAGAAATATTACTTTATTTGAAAATGTGTTTCAGTTTCAAAAGGTCCCACATTGATATAATTAGTGGATAAGGTGATAAGGCTTCGAAATCCACTCATCCAATAAGTTTTGGACATGTGTAGTTTATAGATTTTACATTATCTTTCCATTTTATTTAAATCGTCAAATAATGATGTCATCGCTGCATCATTATTATGTCATAAATAATTTAATTTATTTAATGTCTAAAAATTATAAAAAAAATACTATGATGTAGGAAATCTTTTTATCTTTCCAATGAATATTTATAATCAAAAGGATGACTTGTATAACCCCACTTAAAAATTGTTTTAGTAAAACATATCATGTTTGTGTCAGTTTTACTTTTACATTAAATAAAATGTTATTTATGTCATTTCCCAACCAAAGTGGATCCATGGGGTCCCCAAGTTGACCCATGGCTTGTCTTGGTCGGCCATGATACAACCAATGAGGGTAATACATGTGTCAAACTCATCTCATTTTATTAAAGCATTATTTTTACCTTAAACTACACTAATTACCACTAATCGCGATTAAAAACTTAATAAGTTACTATTCACCAAAAAATTATTTTAATCTCATTGAACCACATTTTACTTCTTAATTACAACCATGTATGTCGAATTTTTGAAAATCAAAACACAATGATGGCAAAATTTCATTTAAACGGAAAATCAGTTTTTATAAGTACCACTTAGTGGTTTCACTATTCATCAAAAATTGAAGTTTTTCAGAAAAATACCAAAAATTCACCCTAAGCTATATTTGATATTCTGAATTCAAAAATGAAGTCCATTTTACAAAATTCAAAACATATAAGTCACATTAATTAATTTAATAATTAATTCCCGCTGTCATGTCAGATAGCGTGTTTTATGAAACAATAAGTATCAAAAGATTGACACTAGTTTAAGTCTGATTTCAAAGTGAAATTGATTCCAACGAACACTATTGGATTTAATGGTAAAAATATTTTATAATTTCACTTTAAAACCAATTCAAAATATAATCTAATCATATAAATAAATTAGATTAAAAAGTGGTTTTGAATTAAAATACAACATTTTACACTATTCATTAAAAAAATGAACTTTATCGGAAAGATACCAAAAATTTAGACAAAGTAAATTTTGATGTCCCGATTCTTAATAAGAGTTTTATTTGGTCCAAAAGAATGTATAAGAGTGATCAAAACTATATTTAATGACGGTTCACCATCAAAAGGTGATAAGTGAACCTTTAATGAAAACTAGGGCATATACGCCTAAAATTGAATTCTTTCCGTATTTTAAGCCATTATCTTTTATTGGATAAATGTAAAAACATTTAAAAACATATATAATCATATTTTAGTTATTTCTATCCATTACCTCCATTACAACGGCTACATGTTAACTACCATTTAAAATAATATTATTTTATTATTAGAGTGCAATGTAAGATTCCCAAGAAACTCGTTGTTGCGTGTTGGGTACGCCATCAAGCATAGCGTCCCCTTTAAAGTTATTTAAATATTTTATTCACAAATATGGATAAATATGAAATTTCATATTCTTTATTTACTTGGGGTGTTACATCATTCCCTCCTTTTGGGAATTGCGTCCTCGCAATTTTAAAATTGCGCTTGGAAACATCCTTGAAAGTCCCACATCGGAACAAAAGTCGGTAAAACAAACACTTTAAAATAAAGATAGATAAGTACAAAGGTCACCAGAGTTAACCCATACTAGGATTCCAAGTATGAAAATATGGACATGGAGGAAAAAACAAAGGGTCATGTTCTGATGGAGAGTGATAGAAAACATGTTTAGGAGAAAGTTAACCACGAGAAAATCACAAACTTGTGATGGGTTAAATGGTATTCGATTCCCCAGTAGGAAAAGTTAATAGACAACTTTTTTGTTTTAAGTTACTTTTTATTGAGGAATTTATTCATAATGAAACATAATCACTTATCATCTTGACTTTCAACTTTTATTAGATTCCTTACACAAACTCATATTTTCTCCAAAAGATGAGTATTTAGGAAGACTTGTTCACATTAAGAGTACTATAATCAACTTCTAGAGAATCACCTAATCCACAAAATAGAACTATATACTTCCCATGTCTTTAACCAAAACCAAAACCAAAAAGGCTAGTACAAGATCAGATAATCCAGAAAAGGATAACCCTTTATAAAAAGAAAATCTATTCTTAATCTCCAAAATTTGTCCAACAAAACCCAAAGTTCAACGAGGACCATTTGTCCATAAAATTCTTCAAAGTAAACCAAACTAAGATTGAAACCCAAATATTTGAAGGATTTAGTCACATAGTCTACCAAGTTAAATCGTAACATTTATCTCCAAACAACATCAGTTGCTCCTAAAGTCTCACATTGAAAAGTAATTATCTTAATCACATATCCTCCAAAATCAACTTACTCTTAATTCATAAAATCATATAACTAAAACAAATCGGTCAAACTAACTAGGGACTTCACGTAGTCCAGTGGTAGGTGATAAATACCAGTCGCACTTTGGTTGTGGGTTCGATTCCCGCAGCTTTGTCCGACGTGACGGGATGTCACACGGTCTGCGTGTTGTCCTTTTTCCAAAACTATATAATTCTTAAAACATTCCCCAAAATGAGATAAAATCTTCAAGAATAATCATAACATATTTTAACCTCAATTGTATCTCATGCCCTTCATTTTCCATCATATCATATAATAACCCATAATTACCTCAAAAGTAAGGATCATATAAACCCTAATGGTTACCTTAATAATTATTACCTGAATTTCCACATCGAGTTGGCCATCTCGTACATGATGCATTAGAGAACTCACCAAGGTTCAAGTGGTTGATCATGACTCCTTGATAGTTGGTTTAGAAAAACCATGAGATTCCTCATTTAATCCCCCATCTCATCGAGTATCTTAATCAGAGAACCACCACAGTTTCCTTCAAACCCATTGTCACTTTGGTGCCTGCTAGATCCAGCCATTTACTAAAACCAAAAAGGTCAGTGTGAGTATATCAACAAAACCATCATGTACTAACAAGGAAGGTAAACACTAAGATATACTTACTCATTCACTTTCTCTAAAACTAGGACTCTTTCTGAAATCCTAACCATTATGGTAATGTCACTTATGATTAAAGAATACCCTAACCTCTAAAGTTATCTAAACCGGCCTTTGATACCAACTATAAGGCCCCAGCCTTAAACCTTACTTAATCTTGAGTTATTACAAGATTACACATTGAGGATATTTTCAGGTTTAGAGTTTTAGAGAATTATATCATGAAACTTGCATTACATTCCACATTTAAACAAATTGGTTACATAAAAGACAGTATTCATTCTTCCCATCAACGGAAACATATTTAAAATATAACACGGATTCTTTCTTGAAACATCCTTGACACTATCATCACATCATGTACCTTTCCCTTGACCTGTGAAAAACATTTCAAAAACTTGGGATGAGCATAAAAAGCTCAGTAAGGGTTATAAAAATATGGAAAGGAAACATGAGTTCATATATACATAAGAATGAAATCATACTTTACCCATAAAACATAGGCACTTTAACATACCTCATCAAACCATGAATAAATCATAGAAAACATAAGACATAAAGGTAACTTGAGGCATTCATAACATTCTTACGTGGGGAGTAACCCTCTTGGTTACGTTTGGAATACCCATCACAGTATATTCCCTAAATCTCTTTGGAGAAACCTTAACGTTTCACTCCTTCGCATTACCCAATGCATTGGAGAGCTATAACGGGCTCACCCGCCCTTAGTTTATCACGGAACCACCCGTCTTCAAAACAATTCCCAATAACCATAACATAATCATATCACATAAAACATGCATAAAGGAAACATAAAATTTCCACATCACGAGATATCAATACAACACATTGATATAAAAACATTATGAAAACCATTTTCAATACCAAAAATAACAGAAAAGTAAAACATGGTATTTATTTTTCTTTTAAAAAGAAGGTACGGCTTGTAGAGGAAGCCGAAACTCAAATAACGGTCACGACGGCGGAGAAGTCGTTGTCGCCGCATACGTACGACAAAAACATTCCCTTTTGTTGTTTAGTAAACGCTTCGTATAAAAAAGATTCCTTTTCAATAAACGTAAAAGTCAAAGGGGTTTATACACCGTATAAAAGAAAGTTGTGTATAAAATAAAATATGCCTCAATGAAAGGAGATTGAGACGAAGTCCCTTACCAACTTGAAGCTTAAAATTTTAAACCATTAATATCCATATAAATAAATCCTTAAAACCATTTTGAAAACATGGATATTAATAATAACAAATAATTAAAACATTTAAAACGATATTTTGGTTAAAGGGGTTTTACCAAAATTAGAGACACTTGAATACAATAGTTGAGGAATAACATTTAGTCAAAACTTTATAATATCATGAGAATAAATGGATTCATGATATAATACTCCAAAGGACAGTATATACACCATATAAGAGTGAATTGGTGCATAACAACAATGAACCCTCAATAGAAATGTCAAATGTGATGAAATCACTTATAAAGAAGGTATCCTTAAATTAAGGACAAATAAATCTCAAAAATATGTGTGACAAATATAAATACACCCAATATAAGTGGATATTAAGTGTAAAAAGGTCATTCACACATATTCAATGGACGACATATTCAATGACTACATGTTGAACCCAAAGAAATCGAAATTGGGTTAAAAAGTTCCCTTGACAGCCTAACGGCATCACATCAAAAAGAGTTGATGAGAGATAAAAAGAGTATCTCATCACTTGGACATAAAATTTACATCAATAAGGATATATGAGAACATATCCCAACATAACGATATGTAAATTAAAAGACCCAACAAAAGAAGTCTTTTAAAAAAGAGGAGGGTGAAAGGTTCCCTTACCGACTTGGGTATCTTTCAAAACATACACCCCATGAAAGAAGGACAAAAGATAATTGATGTAAATACTCATAAACGAAAGTATATTACACAAAGAGTAGAATAATGGGCAGTACATACACCACTCAAGGGAATTTGTGGAAAATGTAGCATAAATCTCACGGGAATAAAAGTGAGATGAAAAATCCCTTACGAAAACTCGGCAGCCTAACGGCGCCACATAAAACTTCCGAATATGGATGGATCAGATCAAATAGGGTATCTCATCACATTAAAATAAAATGTACAGCAAGAGGAATATAAAATAACATCCCCAAACATTACAAAGAGGAGCTTAAAAGAAGTGAAATAAAGGAGAGTACTTAAAAAGAAGAGAGAGGTTAGATCTCTTAGGAAAGTTTGGCAGCCTAACGGCGCCACTCAAAACTTCCCAAATGGATTGATGAGAGAGAATAGGGTCTTTAATCACATGAAAATAAAAATTACAGTAAGTGTAATATAAATGATCATCCCAATAACAAGAAAGATGAGCTTTAAAAGGAATGACATAAAAGTGTGTACTTAAAAAGAAAGAGAGGAGTAGGATCCCTTACCTCGGGTCCGACTTGACTCGATCGTTCTTTAATCTCCTGAATAATGAACTTGAGTTAATTTCTAATTCCTTAAGAAACTTTTTCAATTTCATTATTACTTTTATACCACTTATTACCATGTCATAAACATTATGTAATCATTTAAGTTAATAATATTTGTTTTGACGATATTTGGTTCTTAAGTCGAAAGTGGACTTCTTACAATTACATGTTGTTCGTGTGGCCAAATGTTTATTATATCCAGAATTGTATTCATTATGTAGATATCATATATGTCATATATATCCAGTACATGCATGCATTTATAACATTACATAATCATTTAGAGGTAATAAATGAAATGCACCGTTCATGGAGACGGTAAGCCGTACGTACGCATGAACGCTACTTTCATTTCTATTTCGTATTTTATAGAATGGAATAATAATTATATAAAGGTATATTATAATTACAGTATAATATCATATATAATATCATATTTCCATCCTTTATACATCTCACATATGGTATTTAACGAATCAAATCACTTTGAGGGGGCGGTAGTCCGCACTTCCTTAAATGAAGATATCGCGTATACCCATAATGGAAGCCATAAAGGTAAGACAAAAATGAAAAATACAGAAGCATAAATAAAACATAAACATATTATATATCATATATAAAAATAGTTACATCATAATGGCCACCGTTGATGGTGTTAAATGAGTATTGAACAATCATCGTTTCAGGAGGCAGAATTTCACCATCCACGGAAACCGTATGTTCGTTAACCATTTGATGTATTTGTGTGAGAGTGTAGCTCGAATAAATATTATAACAACATCCTAGTATATTGAAGATACTGGTTTTGTTACAAAATAAGTAAATAAAAAGAGTTTAGGGGGTTGGAGAAGCAAAATAAAACAAATGAACATGAGAGAATGAATTACCTTTAAAAGTGTAACTCCTTTTGATTTGAGCCTAAAGGCTTCCTTTGAAAGGATTATGCCCAAAGGGAATCCTCTAGGATGAGGAGAGGGATGTGGAGAGAGTAAATGGTCAGGGTTTGGCCGATCCAAAGTCTTGAGGAGTGTGTTAAATGAGGTAGAGGTGGGGGCCTTTTATAAGAGGAGAGGAGGGGCACTTTTGGAAAGTAAAGAAATATTACTTTATTTGAAAATGTGTTTCAGTTTCAAAAGGTCCCACATTGATATAATTCGTGGATAAGGTGATAAGGCTTCTAAATACACTCATCCAATAAGTTTTGGACATGTGTAGTTTATAGATTTTACATTATCTTTCCATTTTATTTAAATCGTCAAATAATGATGTCATCGCTGCATCATTATTATGTCATAAATAATTTAATTTATTTAATGTCTAAATATTATAAAAAAAATACTATGATGTAGGAAATCTTTTTATCTTTCCAATTAATATTTATAATCAAAAAGATGACTTGTATAACCCAACTTAAAAATTGTTTTAGTAAAACATATCATGTTTGTGTCAATTTTACTTTTACATTAAATAAAATGTTATTTATGTCATTTCCCAACCAAAGTGGATCCATGGGGTCCCCAAGTTGACCCATGGCTTGTATTGGTCGGCCATGATACAACCAATGAGGGTAATACATGTGTCAAGCTCATCTCATTTTATTAAAGCATTATTTTTACCTTAAACTACACTAATTACCACTAATCGCGATTAAAAACTTAATAAGTTACTATTCACCAAAAAATTATTTTAATCTCATTGAACCACATTTTACTTCTTAATGACAACCATGTATGTCGGATTTTTGAAAATCAAAACACAATGATGGAAAAATTTCATTTAAACGGAAAATCAGTTTTTATAAGTACCACTTAGTGGTTTCACTATTCATCAAAAATTGAAGTTTTTCAGAAAAATCCCAAAAATTCACCCTAAGCTATATTTGATATTCTGAATTCAAAAATGAAGTCCATTTTACAAAATTAAAAACATATAAGTCACATTAATTAATTTAATAATTAATTCCCGCTGTCATGTCAGATAGCGTGTTTTATGAAACAATAAGTATCAAAAGATTGACACTAGTTTAAGTCTGATTTCAAAGTGAAATTGATTCCAACGAACACTATTGGATTTAATGGTAAAAATATTTTCTAATTTCACTTTAAAACCAATTCAAAATATAATCTAATCATATAAATAAATTAGATTAAAAAGTGGTTTTGAATTAAAATACAATATTTTACACTATTCATTAAAAAAATGAACTTTATCGGAAAGATACCAAAAATTTACACAAAGTAAATTTTGATGTCCCGATTCTTAATAAGAGTTTTATTTGGTCCAAAAGAATGTATAAGAGTGATCAAAACTATATTTAATGACGGTTCGCCATCAAAAGGTGATAAGTGAACCTTTAATGAAAACTAGGGCATATACGCCTAAAATTGAATTCTTTCCGTATTTTAAGCCATTATCTTTTATTGGATAAATGTAAAAACATTTAAAAACATATATAATCATATTTTAGTTATTTCTATCCATTACCGCCATTACAACGGCTACATGTTAACTACCATTTAAAATAATATTATTTTATTATTAGAGTGCAACGTAAGATTCCCAAGAAACTCGGTGTTGCGTGTTGGGTACGCCATCGAGCATAGCGTCCCCTTTAAAGTTATTTAAATATTTTATTCAAAAATATGGATAAATATGAAATGTCATATTCTTTATTTACCTGGGGGGTTACATCCTTCCCCCCTTTTGGGAATTGTGTCCTCGCAATTTTAAAATTGCGCTTGGAAACATCCTTGAAAGTCCCACATCGGAACAAAAGTCGGTAAAACAAACACTTTAAAATAAAGAGAGATAAGTACAAAGGTCACCCGAGTTAACCCATACTAGGATTCCAAGTATGAAAATATGGACATGGAGGAAAAAACAAAGGGTCATGTTCTGATGGAGAGTGATAGAAAACATGTTTAGGAGAAAGTTAACCACGAGAAAATCACAAACTTGTGATGGGTTAAATGGTATTCGATTCCCCAGTAGGAAAAGTTAATAGACAACATTTTTGTTTTAAGTTACTTTTTATTGAGGAATTTATTCATAATGAAACATAATCACTTATCATATTGACTTTCAACTTTTATTAGATTCCTTACACAAACTCATATTTTCTCCAAAAGACGAGTATTTAGGAAGACTTGTTTACATTAAGAGTATTATAATCAACTTCTAGAGAATCACCTAATCCACAAAATAGAACTATATACTTCCCATGTCTTTAACCAAAACCAAAACCAAAAAGGCTAGTACAAGATCAGATAATCCAGAAAAGGATAACCCTTTATAAAAATAAAATCTATTCTTAATCTCCAAAATTTGTCCAACAAAACCCAAAGTTCAACGAGGACCATTTGTCCATAAAATTCTTCAAAGTAAACCAAACTAAGATTGAAACCCAAATATTTGAAGGATTTAGTCACATAGTCTACCAAGTTAAATCGTAACATTTATCTCCAAACAACATCAGTTGCTCCTAAAGTCTCACATTGAAAAGTAATTATCCTAATCACATATCCTCCAAAATCAACTTACTCTTAATTCATAAAATCATATAACTAAAAAAAATCGGTCAAACTAACTAGGGACTTCACGTAGTCCAGTGGTAGGCGATAAATACCAGTCGCACTTTGGTTGTGGGTTCGATTCCCGCAGCTTTGTCCGACGTGACGGGATGTCACACGGTCTGCGTGTTGTCCTTTTTCCAAAACTATATAATTCTTAAAACATTCCCCAAAATGAGATTAAATCTTCAAGAATAATCATAACATATTTTAACCTCAATTTTATCTCATGCCCTTCATTTTCCATCATATCATATAATAACCCATAATTACCTCAAAAGTAAGGATCATATAAACCCTAATGGTTACCTTAATAATTATTACCTGAATTTCCACATCGAGTTGGCCATCTCGTACACGATGCATTAGAGAACTCACCAAGGTTCAAGTGGTTGATCATGACTCCTTGATAGTTGGTTTAGAAAAACCATGAGATTCCTCATTGAATCCCCCATCTCATCGAGTATCTTAATCAGAGAACCACCACAGTTTCCTTCAAACCCATTGTCACTTTGGTGCCTGCTAGATCCAGCCATTTACTAAAACCAAAAAGGTCAGTGTGAGTATATCAACAAAACCATCATGTACTAACAAGTAAGGTAAACACTAAGATATACTTACTCATTCACTTTATCTAAAACTAGGACTCTTTCTGAAATCCTAATCATTATGGTAATGTCACTTATGATTAAAGAATACCCTAACCTCTAAAGTTATCTAAACCGGCCTTTGATACCAACTATAAGGCCCCAGCCTTAAACCTTACTTAATCTTGAGTTATTACAAGATTACACATTGAGGATATTTTCAGGTTTAGAGTTTTAGAGAATTATATCATGAAACTTGCATTACATTCCACATTTAAACAAAGTGGTTACATAAAAGACAGTATTCATTCTTCCCATCAACGGAAACATATTTAAAATATAACACGGATTCTTTCTTGAAACATCCTTGACACTATCATAACATCATGTACCTTTCCCTTGACCTGTGAAAAACATTTCAAAAATTTGGGATGAGCATAAAAAGCTCAGTAAGGGTTATAAAAATATGGAAAGGAAACATGAGTTCATATATACATAAGAATGAAATCATACTTTACCCATAAAACATAGGCACTTTAACATACCTCATCAAACCATGAATAAATCATAGAAAACATAAGACATAAAGGTAACTTGAGGCATTCATAACATTCTTACGTGGGGAGTAACCCTCTTGGTTACGTTTGGAATACCCATCACAGTATATTCCCTAAATCTCTTTGGAGAAACCTTAACGTTTCACTCCTTCGCATTACCCAATGCATTGGAGAGCTATAACGGGCTCACCCGCCCTTAGTTTATCACGGAACCACCCGTCTTCAAAACAATGCCCAAGAACCATAACATAATCATATCACATAAAACATGCATAAAGGAAACATAAAATTTCCACATCACGAGATATCAATACAACACATTGATATAAAAACATTATGAAAACCATTTTCAATACCAAAAATAACAGAAAAGTAAAACATGGTATTTATTTTTCTTTTAAAAAGAAGGTACGGCTTGTAGAGGAAGCCGAAACTCAAATAACGGTCACGACGGCAGAGAAGTCGTTGTCGCCGCATACGTACGACAAAAACATTCCCTTTTGTTGTTTAGTAAACGCTTCGTATAAAAAAGATTCCTTTTCAATAAACGTAAAAGTCAAAGGGGTTTATACACCGTATAAAAGAAAGTTGTGTATAAAATAAAATATGCCTCAATGAAAGGAGATTGAGACGAAGTCCCATACCACCTTGAAGCTTAAAATTTTAAACCATTAATATCCATATAAATAAATCCTTAAAACCATTTTGAAAACATGGATATTAATAAGAACAAATAATTAAAACATTTAAAACGATATTTTGGTTAAAGGGGTTTTACCAAAATTAGAGACACTTGAATACAATAGTTGAGGAATAACATTTAGTCAAAACTTTATAATATCATGAGAATAAATGGATTCATGATATAATACTCCAAAGGACATTATATACACCATATAAGAGTGAATTGGTGCATAACAACAATGAACCCTCAATAGAAATGTCAAATGTGATGAAATCACTTATAAAGAAGGTATCCTTAAATTAAGGACAAATAAATCTCAAAAATATGTGTGACAAATATAAATACACCCAATATATGTGGATATTAAGTGTAAAAAGGTCATTCACACATATTCAATGGACGACATATTCAATGACTACATGTTGAACCCAAAGAAATCGAAATTGGGTTAAAAATTTCCCTTGACAGCCTAACGGCATCACATCAAAAAGAGTTGATGAGAGATAAAAAGAGTATCTCATCACTTGGACATAAAATTTACATCAATAAGGATATATGAGAACATATCCCAACATAACGATATGTAAATTAAAAGACCCAACAAAAGAAGTCTTTTAAAAAAGAGGAGGGTGAAAGGTTCCCTTACCGACTTGGGTATCTTTCAAAACATACACCCCATGAAAGAAGGACAAAAGATAATTGATGTAAATAATCATAAACGAAAGTATATTACACAAAGAGTAGAATAATGGGCAGTACATACACCACTCAAGGGAATTTGTGGCAAATGTAGCATAAATCTCACGGGAATAAAAGTGAGATGAAAAATCCCTTACGAAAACTCGGCAGCCTAACGGCGCCACATAAAACTTCCGAATATGGATTGATGAGATCAAATAGGGTATCTCATCACATTAAAATAAAATTTACAGCAAGAGGAATATAAAATAACATCCCCCAACATTACAAAGAGAAGCTTAAAAGAAGTGACATAAAGGAGAGTACTTAAAAAGAAGAGAGAGGTTAGATCTCTTACGAAAGTTTGGCAGCCTAACGGCGCCACTCAAAACTTCCCAAATGGATTGATGAGAGAGAATAGGGTCTTTAATCAAATGAAAATAAAAATTACAGTAAGTTTAATATAAATGATCATCCCAATAACAAGAAAGATGAGCTTTAAAAGGAATGACATAAAAGTGTGTACTTAAAAAGAAAGAGAGGAGTAGGATCCCTTACCTCGGGTCCGACTTGACTCGATCGTTCTTTAATCTCCTGAATAATGAACTTGAGTTAATTTCTAATTCCTTAAGAAACTTTTTCAATTTCATTATTACTTTTATACCACTTATTACCATGTCATAAACATTATGTAATCATTTATGTTAATAATATTTGTTTTGACGATATTTGGTTCTTAAGTCGAAAGTGGACTTCTTACAATTACATGTTGTTCGTGTGGCCAAATGTTTATTATATCCAGAATTGTATTCATTATGTAGATATCATATATGTCATATATATCCAGTACATGCATGCATTTATAACATTACATAATCATTTAGAGGTAAGAAATGAAATGCACCGTTCATGGAGACGGTAAGCCGTACGTACGCATGAACGCTACTTTCATTTATATTTCGTATTTTATAGAATGGAATAATAATTATATAAAGGTATATTATAATTACAGTATAATATCATATATAATATCATATTTCCATCCATTATACATCTCACATATGGTATTTAACGAATCAAATCACTTTGAGGGGGCGGTAGTCCGCACTTCCTTAAATGAAGATATCGCGTATACCCATAATGGAAGCCATAAAGGTAAGACAAAAATGAAAAATACAGAAGCATAAATAAAACATAAACATATTATATATCATATATAAAAATAGTGACATCATAATGGCCACCGTTGAAGGTGTTAAATGAGTATTGAACAATCATCGTTTCGGGAGGCAGAATTTCACCATCCACGGAAACCGTATGTTCTTTAACCATTTGATGTAGTTGTGTGAGAGTGTAGCTAGAATAAATCTTATAACAACATCCTAGTATATTGAAGATACTGGTTTTGTTACAAAAGAAGTAAATAAAAAGAGTTTAGGGGGTTGGAGAAGCAAAATAAAACAAATGAACATGAGAGAATGAATTACCTTTAAAAGTGTAACTCCTTTTGATTTGAGCCTAAAGGCTTCCTTTGAAAGGATTATGCCCAAAGGGAATCCTCTAGGATGAGGAGAGGGATGTGGAGAGAGTAAATGGGCAGGGTTTGGCCGAGCCAAAGGCTTGAGGAGTGTGTTAAATGAGGTAGAGGTGGGGGCCTTTTATAAGAGGAGAGGAGGGGCACTTTTGGAAAGTAAAGAAATATTACTTTATTTGAAAATGTGTTTCAGTTTCAAAAGGTCCCACATTGATATAATTCGTGGATAAGGTGATAAGGCTTATAAATCCACTCATCCAATAAGTTTTGGACATGTGTAGTTTATAGATTTTACATTATCTTTCCATTTTATTTAAATCGTCAAATAATGATGTCATCGCTGCATCATTATTATGTCATAAATAATTTAATTTATTTAATGTCTAAAAATTATAAAAAAAATACTATGATGTAGGAAATATTTTTATCTTTCCAATTAATATTTATAATCAAAAAGATGACTTGTATAACCCCACTTAAAAATTGTTTTAGTAAAACATATCATGTTTGTGTCAATTTTACTTTTACATTAAATAAAATGTTATTTATGTCATTTCCCAACCAAAGTGGATCCATGGGGTCCCCAAGTTGACCCATGGCTTGTCTTGGTCGGCCATGATACAACCAATGAGGGTAATACATGTTTCAAGCTCATCTCATTTTATTAAAGCATTATTTTTACCTTAAACTACACTAATTACCACTAATCGCGATTAAAAACTTAATAAGTTACTATTCACCAAAAAATTATTTTAATCTCATTGAACCACATTTTACTTCTTAATGACAACCATGTATGTCGGATTTTTGAAAATCAAAACACAATGATGGAAAAATTTCATTTAAACGGAAAATCAGTTTTTATAAGTACCACTTAGTGGTTTCACTATTCATCAAAAATTGAAGTTTTTCAGAAAAATCCAAAAAATTCACCCTAAGCTATATTTGATATTCTGAATTAAAAAATGAAGTCCATTTTAAAAAATTCAAAACATATAAGTCACATTAATTAATTTAATAATTAATTCCCGCTGTCATGTCAGATAGCGTGTTTTATGAAACAATAAGTATCAAAAGATTGACACTAGTTTAAGTCTGATTTCAAAGTGAAATTGATTCCAACGAACACTATTGGATTTAATGGTAAAAATATTTTCTAATTTAACTTTAAAACCAATTCAAAATGTAATCTAATCATATAAATAAATTAGATTAAAAAGTGGTTTTGAATTAAAATACAATATTTTACACTATTCATTAAAAAATGAACTTTATCGGAAAGATACCAAAAATTTACACAAAGTAAATTTTGATGTCCCGATTCTTAATAAGAGTTTTATTTGGTCCAAAAGAATGTATAAGTGTGATCAAAACTATATTTAATGACGGTTCGCCATCAAAAGGTGATAAGTGAACCTTTAATGAAAACTAGGGCATATACGCCTAAAATTGAATTCTTTCCGTATTTTAAGCCATTATCTTTTATTGGATAAATGTAAAAACATTTAAAAACATATATAATCATATTTTAGTTATTTCTATCCATTACTGCCATTACAACGGCTACATGTTAACTACCATTTAAAATAATATTATTTTATTATTAGAGTGCAACGTAAGATTCCCAAGAAACTCGGTGTTGCGTGTTGGGTACGCCATCGAGCATAGCGTCCCCTTTAAAGTTATTTAAATATTTTATTCACAAATATGGATAAATATGAAATGTCATATTCTTTATTTACCTGGGGTGTTACATCCTTCCCCCCTTTTGGGAATTGCGTCCTCGCAATTTTAAAATTGCGCTTGGAAACATCCTTGAAAGTCCCACATCGGAACAAAAGTCGGTAAAACAAACACTTTAAAATAAAGAGAGATAAGTAAAAAGGTCACCCGAGTTAACCCATACTAGGATTCCAAGTATGAAAATATGGACATGGAGGAAAAAACAAAGGGTCATGTTCTGATGGAGAGTGATTAGAAAACATGTTTAGGAGAAAGTTAACCACGAGAAAATCACAAACTTGTGATGGGTTAAATGGTATTCGATTCCCCAGTAGGAAAAGTTAATAGACAACATTTTTGTTTTAAGTTACTTTTTATTGAGGAATTTATTCATAATGAAACATAATCACTTATCATATTGACTTTCAACTTTTATTAGATTCCTTACACAAACTCATATTTTCTCCAAAAGACGAGTATTTAGGAAGACTTGTTCACATTAAGAGTACTATAATCAACTTCTAGAGAATCACCTAATACACAAAATAGAACTATATACTTCCCATGTCTTTAACCAAAACCAAAACCAAAAAGGCTAGTACAAGATCAGATAATCCAGAAAAGGATAACCCTTTATAAAAAGAAAATCTATTCTTAATCTCCAAAATTTGCCCAACAAAACCCAAAGTTCAACGAGGACCATTTGTCCATAAAATTCTTCAAAGTAAACCAAACTAAGATTGAAACCCAAATATTTGAAGGATTTAGTCACATAGTCTACCAAGTTAAATCGTAACATTTATCTCCAAACAACATCAGTTGCTCCTAAAGTCTCACATTGAAAAGTAATTATCCTAATCACATATCCTCCAAAATCAACTTACTCTTAATTCATAAAATCATATAACTAAAAAAAATCGGTCAAACTAACCAGGGACTTCACGTAGTCCAGTGGTAGGCGATAAATACCAGTCGCACTTTGGTTGTGGGTTCGATTCCCGCAGCTTTGTCCGACGTGACGGGATGTCACACGGTCTGCGTGTTGTCCTTTTTCCAAAACTATATAATTCTTAAAACATTCCCCAAAATGAGATAAAATCTTCAAGAATAATCATAACATATTTTAACCTCAATTTTATCTCATGCCCTTCATTTTCCATCATATCATATAATAACCCATAATTACCTCAAAAGTAAGGATCATATAAACCCTAATGGTTACCTTAATAATTATTACCTGAATTTCCACATCGAGTTGGCCATCTCGTACATGAT
This sequence comes from Viscum album, assembly GCA_963277665.1. Taxonomy (NCBI): domain Eukaryota; kingdom Viridiplantae; phylum Streptophyta; class Magnoliopsida; order Santalales; family Viscaceae; genus Viscum; species Viscum album. The sequence goes on along the minus strand of OY728148.1, from coordinate 875,663,825 downwards.
GCATTAGAGAACTCACCAAGGTTCACGTGGTTGATCATGACTCCTTGATAGTTGGTTTAGAAAAACCATGAGATTCCTCATTGAATCCCCCATCTCATCGAGTATCTTAATCAGAGAACCACCACAGTTTCCTTCAAACCCATTGTCACTTTGGTGCCTGCTAGATCCAGCCATTTACTAAAACCAAAAAGGTCAGTGTGAGTATATCAACAAAACCATCATGTACTAACAAGTAAGGTAAACACTAAGATATACTTACTCATTAACTTTATCTAAAACTAGGACTCTTTCTTAAATCCTAACCATTATGGTAATGTCACTTATGATTAAAGAATACCCTAACCTCTAAAGTTATCTAAACCGGCCTTTGATACCAACTATAAGGCCCCAGCCTTAAACCTTACTTAATCTTGAGTTATTACAAGATTACACATTGAGGATATTTTCAGGTTTAGAGTTTTAGAGAATTAGATCATGAAACTTGCATTACATTCCACATTTAAACAAAGTGGTTACATAAAAGACAGTATTCATTCTTCCCAACAACGGAAACATATTTAAAATATAACACGGATTCTTTCTTGAAACATCCTTGACACTATCATCACATCATGTACCTTTCCCTTGACCTGTGAAAAACATTTCAAAAACTTGGGATGAGCATAAAAAGCTCAGTAAGGGTTATAAAAATATGGAAAGGAAACATGAGTTCATATATACATAAGAATGAAATCATACTTTACCCATAAAACATAGGCACTTTAACATACCTCATCAAACCATGAATAAATCATAGAAAACATAAGACATAAAGGTAACTTGAGGCATTCATAACATTCTTACGTGGGGAGTAACCCTCTTGGTTACGTTTGGAATACCCATCACAGTATATTCCCTAAATCTCTTCGGAGAAACCTTAACGTTTCACTCCTTCGCATTACCCAATGCATTGGAGAGCTATAACGGGCTCACCCGCCCTTAGTTTATCACGGAACCACCCGTCTTCAAAACAATGCCCAAGAACCATAACATAATCATATCACATAAAACATGCATAAAGGAAACATAAAATTTCCACATCACGGGATATCAATACAACACATTGATATAAAAACATTATGAAAACTATTTTCAATACCAAAAATAACAGAAAAGTATAACATGGTATTAATTTTTCTTTTAAAAAGAAGGTATGGCTTGTAGAGGAAGCCGAAACTCAAATAACGGTCACGATGGAGGAGAAGTCGTTGTCGCCGCATACGTACGACAAAAACATTCCCTTTTGTCGTTTAGTAAACGCTTCGTATAAAAAATATTCCTTTTGAATAAACGTAAAAGTCAAAGGGGTTTATACACCGTATAAAAGAATGTTGTGTATCAAATAAAATATGCCTCAATGAAAGGAGATTGAGACGAAGTCCCATACCACCTTGAAGCTTAAAATTTTAAACCATTAATATCCATATAAATAAATCCTTAAAACCATTTTGAAAACATGGATATTAATAAGAACAAATAATTAAAACATTTAAAACGATATTTTGGTTAAAGGGGTTTTACCAAAATTAGAGACACTTGAATACAATAGTTGAGGAATAACATTTAGTCAAAACTTTATAATATCATGAGTATAAATGGATTCATTATATAATACTCCAAAGGATAGTATATACACCATATAAGAGTGAATTGGTGCATAACAACAATGAACCCTCAATAGAAATGTCAAATGTGATGAAATCCCTTATAAAGAAGGTATCCTTAAATTAAGGACAAATCAATCTCAAAAATATGTGTGACAAATATAAATACACCCAATATAAGTGGATATTAAGTTTAAAAAGGTCATTCACACATATTCAATGGACGACATATTCAATGACTACATGTTGAACCCAAAGAAATCAAAATTGGGTTAAAAAGTTCCCTTGACAGCCTAACGGCATCACATCAAAAAGAGTTGATGAGAGATAAAAAGAGTATCTCATCACTTGGACATAAAATTTACATCAATAAGGATATATGAAAACATATCCCAACATAACTATATGTAAATTAAAAGACCCAACAAAAGAAGTCTTTTAAAAAAGAGGAGGGTGAAAGGTTCCCTTACCGACTTTGGTATCTTTCAAAACATACACCCCATGAAAGAAGGACAAAAGATAATTGATGTAAATACTCATAAACGAAAGTATATTACACAAATATTAGAATAATGGGCAGTACATACACCACTCAAGGGAATTTGTGGCAAATGTAGCATAAATCTCACGGGAATAAAAGTGAGATGAAAAATCCCTTACGAAAACTCGGCAGCCTAACGGCGCCACATAAAACTTCCGAATATGGATTGATGAGATCAAATAGGGTATCTCATCACATTAAAATAAAATGTACAGCAAGAGGAATATAAAATAACATCCCCCAACATTACAAAGAGGATCTTAAAAGAAGTGACATAAAGGAGAGTACTTAAAAAGAAGAGAGAGGTTAGATCTCTTACGAAAGTTTGGCAGCCTAACGGCGCCACTCAAAACTTCCAAAATGGATTGATGAGAGAGAATAGGGTCTCTAATCACATGAAAATAAAAATTACAGTAAGTTTAATATAAATGATCATCCCAATAACAAGAAATATGAGCTTTAAAAGGAATGACATAAAAGTGTGTACTTAAAAAGAAAGAGAGGAGTAGGATCCCTTACCTCGGGTCCGACTTGACTCGATCGTTCTTTAATCTCCTGAATAATAAACTTGAGTTAATTTCTAATTCCTTAAGAAACTTTTTCAAGTTCATTATTACTTTTATACCACTTATTACCATGTCATAAACATTATGTAATCATTTAAGTTAATAATATTTGTTTTGCCGATATTTGGTTCTTAAGTCGAAAGTGGACTTCTTACAATTACATGTTGTTCGTGTGGACAAATGTTTATTATATCCAGAATTGTATTCATTATGTAGATATCATATATGTCATATATATCCAGTACATGCATGCATTTATAACATTACATAATCATTTATAGGTAAGAAATGAAATGCACCGTTCATGGAGACGGTAAGCCGTACGTACGCATGAACGCTACTTTCATTTCTATTTCGTATTTTATAGAATGAAATAATAATGATATAAAGGTATATTATAATTCCAGTATAATATCATATATAATATCATATTTCCATCCTTTATACATCCCACATATGGTATTTAACGAATCAAATCACTTTGAGGGGGCGGTAGTCCGCACTTCCTTAAATGAAGATATCGCGTATACCCATAATGGAAGCCATAAAGGTAAGACAAAAATGAAAAATACAGAAGCATAAATAAAACATAAACATATTATATATCATATATAAAAATAGTGACATCATAATGGCAACCGTTGAAGGTGTTAAATGATTATTGAACAATCATCGTTTCGGGAGGCAGAATTTCACCATCCACGGAAACCGTATGTTCTTTAACCATTTGATGTAGTTGTGTGAGAGTGTAGATCGAATAAATCTTATAACAACATCCTAGTATATTGAAGATACTGGTGTTGTTACAAAAGAAGTAAATAAAAAGAGTTTAGGGGGTTGGAGAAGCAAAATAAAACAAATGAACATGAGAGAATGAATTACCTTTAAAAGTGTAACTTCTTTTGATTTGAGCCTAAAGGCTTCCTTTGAAAGGATTCTGCCCAAAGAGAATCCTCTAGGATGAGGAGAGGGATGTGGAGAGAGTAAATTGGCAGGGGTTGGACGAGCCAAAGGCTTGAGGTGTGTGTTAAATGAGGTAGAGGTGGAGGCCTTTTATAAGAGGAGAGGAGGGGCACTTTTGGAATGTAAAGAAATATTACTTTATTTGAAATTGTGTTTCGGTTTCAAAAGGTCCCACATTGATATAATTAGTGGATAAGGTGATAAGTCTTCGAAATCCACTCATCCAATAAGTTTTGGACATGTGTAGTTCATAAATGTTACATTATCTTTCCATTTTATTTAAATCGTCAAATAATGATGTCATCGCTGCATCATTATTATGTCATAAATAATTTAATTTATTTAATGTCTAAAAATTATAAAAAAAATACTATGATGTAGGAAATTTTTTTATCTTTCCAATGAATATTTATAATCAAAAAGATGACTTGAATAACACCACTTAAAAATTGTTTTATTAAAACATATCATGTTTGTGTCAATTTTACTTTTACATTAAATAAAATGTTATTTATGTCATTTCCCAACCAAAGTGGATCCATGGGGTCCCCAAGTTGACCCATGGCTTGTCTTGGTCGTCCATGATACAACCAATGAGGGTAAGACATGTGTCAAGCTCATCTCATTTTATTAAAGCATTATTTTTACCTTAAACTACACTAATTACCACTAATCGCGATTAAAAACTTAATAAGTTACTATTCACCAAAAAATTATTTTAATCTCATTGAACCACATTTTACTTCTTAATGACAACCATGTATGTCGGATTTTTGAAAATCAAAACAAAATGATGGCAAAATTTCATTTAAACGGAAAATCAGTTTTTATAAGTACCACTTAGCGGTTTCACTATTCATCAAAAATTGAAGTTTTTCAGAAAAATCCCAAAAATTCACCCTAAGCTATATTTGATATTCTGAATTCAAAAATGAAGTCAATTTTACAAAATTCAAAACATATAAGTCACATTAATTAATTTAATAATTAATTCCCGCTGTCATGTCAGATAGCGTGTTTTATGAAACAATAAGTATCAAAAGATTGACACTAGTTTAAGTATGATTTCAAAGTGAAATTGATTCCAACGAACACTATTGGATTTAATGGTAAAAATATTTTCTAATTTCACTTTAAAACCAATTCAAAATATAATCTAATCATATAAATAAATTAGATTAAAAAGTGGTTTTGAATTAAAATACAACATTTTACACTATTCATTAAAAAAATGAACTTTATCGGAAAGATACCAAAAATTTACACAAAGTAAATTTTGATGTCCCGATTCTTAATAAGAGTTTTATTTGGTCCAAAAGAATGTATAAGAGTGATCAAAACTATATTTAATGACGGTTCTCCATCAAAAGGTGATAAGTGAACCTTTAGTGAAAACTAGGGCATATACGCCTAAAATTGAATTCTTTCCGTATTTTAAGCCATTATCTTTTATTGGATAAATGTAAAAACATTTAAAAACATATATAATCATATTTTAGTTATTTCTATCCATTCCCGCCATTACAATGGCTACATGTTAACTACCATTTAAAATAATATTATTTTATTATTAGAGTGCAACATAAGATTCCCAAGAAACTCGTTGTTGCGTGTTGGGTACGCCATCGAGCATAGCGTCCCCTTTAAAGTTATTTAAATATTTTATTCACAAATATGGATAAATATGAAATGTCATATTCTTTATTTACCTGGGGTGTTACAATATATATCTCATTAAACAAATGTATCTAGATCATAGAACATATTTAATTATAAATTTTTTCATACCATCTCATGTTTTCATAGTAGTGGGTAACTGTATAACCATTTTATGTGATAAATATTACAATGACATTATCATGTTAATTTTAAGTCGAAGAATAATAATTGTGTAATAAAAAATATATATTTATATTATGGTAATATAAAGTAAAAAGTTAGTTGGTTCTATGACACTAACTCTAATATACTATAGGAACTCCTAAAGGAAATTTAGGAATGTTTTGGATTGGGTTATGCACCTATTGATCATACACAGTTCTCAAAAATATAGGTTCAAAACCAAATAAATTATATTTTAAATAATTTTCATTACTATTTTTAAATATAAAATATGTTTTCATTTTTGTACATAGATACATTTAATTTTCATAAGTGATCATAATACAAAATATGGAGTAATAATATTCCCTTACGTTCCACTAATCAAAAGTGTGTCTTTAGAATAATTTATTTTTTAAAGTTATAAATTTGAAGATCATGAAAGAAATATTGGACTATCAAAAATAATTTAAGAAAATTATTTTTGATTAATTTATGACATGTAGGAATGTATTGAACACCAATATAATGTATAGTTTCTTTAGAATGACTGTATGTAAATTTTTTAAAATTATAGATTATTTTTAAATTCCAAAAACACACCATGTGACCAATAATTAGAAAATGTGTTCAAAATAATTTTAAATTATGGGATAATGATAATTTATTAGTTTTTTACCTATAATAATGAACCACAAGTGAAATTACATGTGAAATGTGGTTAGGAAGGTTGTGTTTTCTTTTTATAATTTTAGTTTTCTTAAGTATAAAACATGTGTTAAATGATAAAAATTGAGTCAAAGTGATCATATTATTATTAAAATATAGGAAAATTATATTTAATTAATTTTTTATATTTGGGAATGAACTATACATAAATATGAAATATGGTGTAGTCAAAATGAATAAAAATAATTTTTTTGAATTTTATCACATTTAAGTTCAAAATATGAATCTAAGGATCATAAAAATCAATAGAGGTTATACTATTTCAAAAATTTAGTACACTAATAATTGAATAATTTTATTAATTGTAGCAATGATTCAAATGTCAAACCAATATAATTTATGGTCTGAATAATCAAATGTTCATTTTAGAATTAAATTTTTTTTATGTTTAAATTGTGTGTCAAATGATCAAAATTGAGAAAATGGGTACGGACTATAATAAAAATGTGAAAAAAATATCTTTAATTGATTTTTGGAATGTGTGAATAAGCCAAATGTAAATTTAAGGTATGATGTGGTCAAAATTATTGAAACTTTGTTTTTAGAATTATATATTTTTATGTTAAAAACATGCATCAAATGATCAGAACAAATAAAATAAGATCATACTATTCTAAAGATAAAAGTCATTAAATTAAGATTAATTTTTTCTATATAGGAATAAACCATATATAAATATAACATTTAGTATGGCTATAACGACTAAAAATATATTTTTGGAATTATATTGTTTTTAAGTTCAAAATATTTTCCAAATGATTTAAATAAAAAAAATTACATTGGATTGTCTTTAAAATATATGATGATGATCTTTGATAAAATTTTCACATATATGAATAAAATTAATTTACATATTATGTACGGTGTTTTCAGAATGAAAAAAGTTAATTTTTAAATTTTATCTATAATTTAAGTAAAACAAATGTGTCAAATGATAAAAAACAAGAAAACATTTTCTTGCTATTGTGAAAATTTCAAACATTTATTTTTTATTAATTTTTTTTAATTTATAGAAATTAATTTTAAATAATTCTAATGTGTAATATTATTAGAATGAATAAAAATTTGTTTTTTAAATTATATATTTTTTATAAGCTAAACACACATGTTGAATGATTAAAATTGAGAAAATGAGCTCAGATTATTATAAAATTATAAAAAAATTATCATTAAATAATTTATGAATTTTAAAAATTATCTCCTTATATTTTATATGAGTTGTATGATTGGAATTATTGAATGGGTATTTTTAGAATTATATTTTTTAAATAATATAACATATATAAAGTGATCAAAACATATAAATTGAGTTAAAACTATCATTAAAATGTAAAAATGTGATTTTTGATTAATTTTATACCTATATAAACAAACCTTATGGAAATTCAGTATGTTATATGGTTGAAATGATTGAAAGTATGTATTTAGAATTATAATTATTTTTTTAATCAAATATAAAGATGATTTTATAATTTTAGAAAGTACAAATCTAGTAGATGAATAACAAACCACACTACTCCAAACCAAATCACTCAAACAAGAGGAGGATTTAGAAATAGAGTGTGTCACCTATTGGATTTTCTTCCTAAAACCAACTAATTTTTAATTTAGACTGAGTGTATATTCATCGTCTTGAATATTATGAAATATATTTTCATATATTAGTTTTTATTCTATGCTACATTAATATGATAATTTCCAAAAGTATTTATCACAATGAAAGGTCATAACAGCTTCACTCTATGATGATAATGTTTAAATAATACGATGATATTTCTAAACCTATATCATATGGTCTGGATAATCTTATATAATGGGATATATAGTATGTTTGACTATTAGGTTCTTGATACTCATAATTAAATGAGACTTCATCTCATAAAATTCATAATTGGTAAACTTCTAGATGAGACATTATAAGGAAAGACTTTCCAGTAGGAATTCCACATGTATGTGTGTCATTAAATATTACTATATATAAACATTGGTAATGATCCTAAGACTTAATATTTTTATTAGTCTATATCATGAGTTACATGATTTTATGTATTGAATAAAATCATGAGGATATCTACTCTGTATGATGTGGGGTAAGTTGGGTGTGTCATGAATGATGTGTAATTAATGACTAAGTCAATAAAGGATTTATCCCTTCCATTTTATGGAATTTTATATCTCTCGTCCTCTAATTGGAATGAAACTGTCGAAATAAAATTCTTTGGCCATGGTAATAGGAAGGTTAATTTTCAGAATTCAAATAAAGATAAATCAAGCACATAGGTTGATGACACAAGAATTCAACCTGATCGATTAGAGATATTGAGTAAAAGGGATTATATTACACAATGAGTGTTTGTATGTGGTTATTTTCCATGTGTTGTTAACTTCTTCCTCTATGGGTGTCTTTAGGTGTTGTTAATTTATGATGTTGGATTTTAGGAAATCTCACCTAATACCATTAAGGAAGTGTCTTGGAGGGTCACACACTAACCATTTCAATCTTTCTCAGTTAAATTATATTTGAGTTTAATAGTTAGAATAAATGTTATTTGTCAGATTGAGGAATAATATTTATTCATAATTTATTGATCATAAATATTCAGTAACCATATTTATTTTTTGTGAGTTAAATGTTAAATAGATATTTTTTTACAATACCAATAGATGGAATATTTTTTATCTATTTTTTATTTACAAGGTAATAAATAATATTTTTTATTAAATAAATATTTATTTAGTTGCATGAATTTTAAAATAAACATTTATTTTCAAAAGAGTGAGTAAAATATTTATTTATAGAATAAATAATATTTATTATTCTAGGTTCTATAAATGTTGATTAGGAAATATGGAAGGAGTTAAAGGGTTAGGTGGGAATGACATATTAAATAACATTAAAATAAATATTTATTTATTTATTTAAATATGATATTTATTTTATCCATTAGACAAGTTCACGTTAAGAAAATAATATTATTATTATTGTTATTAAGAGATGTGGGGTTTTACAAGGATTAATAAAATAATAAAGGGCCTATGTGAAAATAATTATTCTCAAACCTAGATCAATATATACCTGATGATATAATTTCCTATAGTTGGTCATAAGAGACATCTTTGTGCACAATAAATCCTCTCTAGAGAATTATCTCTCAATTAAGAACTTATCTAGGGTTTCTATCAATATAAGTAGAATTCTCCCACCCATTACTTCCTCTCAAGAATGAGTGAACAAGATATAGAATATTTAAATATTGAAGTATTGTGTTGTGATCAAGGAAAACAATGCACAATGATCATATTATTTTTCCTAGAACCCATCCTTCTATCAGTATAATTCAGAAATTAAGGATCATGTGTGGATCCCCACTAGAGGAATTCTATTTTGAATACTATCAGTGTAACAAAAATTCAACCTGAATGGGGATCAATCAATTAATATGTACATAAAATAAAGATAACAAGACCCAAGTAATTTCTTATCATTAAATTAATTATAAATTTAAAATGAAATATCCTCTCCTCATGGTTTTGGTATAATTTTTCAAGTTACGTCATATATTTTCATTAGACATGAGGTTTCTTTATTATCTTATTACATATTATTAATTTAATATGTTCAAAACAAATTATGGAATAGTACCACCACCACTTTCATTATACCTAGAACCTACAAGTGGTATCAATGATCTCACGTTTAAATTTATAATTATTATTAATCATTGATTGATTTACACATTTTTTATAGTTTTTCATTCCCATTTTATTATTTATTTAATCTAAAAGCTAAGATATCTTCTTCAATTACCTTCATATAAATAAGAATAAGTTAAGAACTCATTAAGAACATATAAATACCCATTTATAGGTGCCTAGTATTCTAGTTGGATAACATGGACCTACATGACATGTAACCAAATGTTCATGTCATTTAACCATATTCACCACAACAACACATGACCATGAAATTTATATTGTAATGCCCCGACCCTAGTTACCTAGAGTCGGTGCATTATTTTAATACATTGGCATGATTACAAGGAATTAAGTCCCGAAGTACTGATCTACTTGGAAGTCTTGGAAAATAGATTACATACATGAACGTTACATTACATTATAAAATGAAAAAAAAACAATAACATTGTCTCCATTGAACACATTAATATCCCTTATACTATCACTGCAGGTCAGTCAGAATATACTTCTTTTCATCCTAGGAAAAATAAAACATAGAAATGGGTGAGCTTAGATGCTCAGTAAGAATAACAATATAGCGGAAACTTTCATAAATAAGAATTAACATTTAAGGCGGTGTATAAGACAAAAACAAAAGCTTTTTAAACTTAAAATTCAGAATAATATATAAAAGATAAATCAAATAATTCCATTTACTTATTCACATGTATATTCTACTAGTATAATAATCACATGTAATATCAATATAAAATTTCATAATGATGGAATACATAATGCCAGACTTCATAACCACATAGTAAAGGCCTCGTTCCAAGACTAAAAAAAAGATTTTGTCAAGGCCTTTTTTCAAGACACTAGTTTGTATCATGAGACCTACCTATACATCAAGGAGCTATAGCAGACTCCACCCATCACTTACTAATTCCAATGCATTCCTCATATAAAAATGTTTGAACATAACATAAACATTCGTATCAAAACTAGAATACGAAATGTCAATACTTTATCCATAAACCATAAATGGTATAAAAACAAAAAATCCATAGTCAAACATATCAAAAAATCTACAATACAATATGGAATATTTTTATCATAATAAATCAACCTCAATCAAGAATAATATCCCGTAAAAGATATTGACATAGTTGAAAATGATCGGTAAAAATCTTTGAGAGAAATATCCCTTTCCATGAAATCATTTAAAAGTAATATAAAGGAAGTCATTTAAAAGATAGTTTTGAATAAAAGTGTCCCATACCACTTTGAAACTTTTGAAAGGAATTAACATTTTAAAAAATTCATGTCTATATAAATAAATCCTTAAAACCGTTTTTTAAAACATGGACATTAATGAGAAAGGTTTAGAAGAATAAATCTTTAAAACATTTAAAATGATGTTTTAGTAAAAATTCCCTTAAAAATAATCCCTTTGAAAACTCATTTATGAAACATGGACATAGATAATAAATATTTCCTAGTATATACTTACGTAAACACAACCTCGGATAATAAAGTGATTGTAAAATTAACCCTTACCTTCCACTTTCCTTTTGTCAAGGGTACATTTAACCTCATTTATAATGACCATAGTATGTTATTAAATTATAACCGAACCATATTCATATTTATTATATCATAAAAGATTCATTTATGACTTTATACTACCCATTTAATAATGATTTCTATGTTAAATTAACATTTTGGGTAATAATTGCTTTCTTTATCATACGTCTTTTAACTTGTTATTCTTGATCATATCATTTATATCATGATTTAAATACTTCCAGAATATAAAACTTGATTTATATATCATACATATTTATAATATAAATATTTATAATATATAGATATATGAAATGGAAGGCACCGTTTATGGAGATGGTAGGCTGAAAGTATGCATAAATGTTGTTTCCGTTTTCATATCGTATTGAACGGAAGTAATTGAATAAGATATATGTAAGTACATACATATATATATATATCCAGTATCATTATTATGTAATTTATTCCATAATTATTAATAATATATATATATTCATAATCATCATTGAATGTTGAATGTGGGAATAAATCTCATCGCGTCGTGGAGACGGTAATCCATAAGTACGCACGAGCGACAATATCATTATATTGATGGTGAAATTGTATGTAATTGGATGTTGTATCATATATAAAGAATCATTAACATGTTATATTTATTATTTGAATCAGTTATACTCACTATTATACCTATACAAATAATTAAGTGTTTGAATAACAAACCACACCACGACGTGGAGATGGTAAGTCGTACGTACGCACGTATGGTGACTTTTTCATTCATATGATGGATAGAATAACCAATATGGTTGTAGAATATGTATAATAACATCATAGTATATATAATATACTTTATTTATTATTATTTTATGTAAATAATAATGAAAGAGGAAGTGAAAGAAGAAAAGAACTTGAAAGAGGTTGGTGAAATTATTACCTCTACTTCGGGTGTTTCCTTCTAAGTTGATCAAAATGGATATTTAGGTTGTCTTTATGATCAAAATAAGTCCTACAGGTTGAATTGAGGAAAGTTGGGAGGATATTTGGGCAGGTTTTGGCCGAGCCAAATGGCTTTGGTGGTGTGATTTTGAGAGAAGGGGAAGTTCCCTTTTATAAGAGGGGTGAGGGTCACTTTAGGAATATATTAAAATATTAATTTATTATAAAATCATTTTCGGATTCTAATGGATCCAAAATGATTTATTTAGAGGCTTAGTTGGGGATGGGTCTAAAACCTCTCACCCAATAGGTTTTAGACAGGTTTAGTTCACCATATTAACCTTATCTTTTAGATTTAACTCTTAGTTAAATAGTTTGACATTTACCAAATAAACTTACAATAACAAGCCAAATGAACCCCAAGTGGTTCATTATTAATATATATATAAACTTATATAAGTAATTTTGCTGAAACATATATTTTTAGGAATATTACATCAATTAATAATATAGTATTTGTTTTAAAAACTCAATTATGTCAATTTTGACACTATTTAGTATTTGGTTTTTGTGAAAATCATAACAGCATGATTACTTCAAAAAAAATATTTAATCAACCCTAACAAGTAATATTAACCTATAAAATTATTATAATTCATAAAAAGTCTCAAATTAAAATTATTTGTATATTTATAATATCAATTATTTAAATCATTCACTAATAAGGTAATTACTACATCATCATTGTGTTATAAATAAATTAAATTATTTAATGTATAAAAATTATAAATAAAATATAATTATGTAGGAAATATTTTTATATTTCTAATGAATATTTATAGTCAAATTTATCTTATTTATAACTCTATTAAAAATGGTTTAGTTATTAAACTTTGAATTTTACTCTTTTAACTCTTCTTTAAATAAAATAATAATAAATGTCCTAATATAATACAAGTGGACCAAAGGGGATAATATTTTATTCATAAGGTTTTTCTGGTCGAGTTACACTTATCCAATAGAATTAGGACATGTGTTAACGTAATTATAATATCATTTTTACCCTTAATTACCCTATTTACTTTTAACCGTGGTAAATAAAAGTCAAAAGTTACTATTCACCAAAAATTATTTTCATCTTATTGAATCACATTTTACTTAATGATTTCAACTATATCTATGATTTTTGAAATTCAACTCACAGAATTGGTAAAATTATGTTTTAGGCAAATTTGCTGACGTGCCTAGAAGGTGGGTAAAAGAGGTTAAAAAGTTTAATAAAATTATATACATCTAATTTTATTATAAAATGACTCCAATTAATTACATTGAACTTATATAGGTATTATATATCTATTTTTACTTAAAATAAATTTAAATAAAATAAATTATTATTTAAATAAAAAGTCAGTTTTAAATAATATCGCAGTGTTTTTCACTATTCATCAAAAATTGAATATTTTCAGAAAAATACCAAAAATTCACCCTAAGCTAATTTTAATTTTCAGAATTCAAAAATGAATTCTATTTTATGAAATTCAAAACATAGAAGTTTCATTTATTAATTAAAAATTAATTCCCGTTGTCAAAACCAATAAACAGGTTTTTAAAAAGTAAAAACTATCAAAAGATTAACAAGTGTTTATGTCAAATTTAAAAGTGAAATTACTTATAATGACCTAAATTGTATTAAATGATAAAAATATAATCTGATTATACTTAAAAAACTTTCAAATTCATAATTTAACACTATAAATTATTTTTTGATTAAAAAAATTGTTTTCAATTAAAACGTAGTATTTTTCACTATTTGTCAAAATATGAAATTTATCAGAAAAGTACCAAAAATTTATCCAAAATAAATTTTATGTCCCACTTCTAAAGAAGAATTTAATTTCATTAAATTGAATATATAAAAGTGTCAAGTATTGGTTTAAAAAAATTCTCCATTAAAAGGCCGTAAAATTGCATTTTTTGAAAAATACTTCTTTTATCTGAAAAAATGAATTTGTTCTTATATTATGTCTAAGAAACACATAATATGGATATTAAAATTATATAGAGTATATAAGATTCAAAATTAAGTTAATACTATTCATAACCTCTTTTTGAACGGTTAGTTTGGTATGTTGTGGTGCGCTCGAACTCAGTGTTGCATGTAGCACAAGCTATTGAATTACTTTAATGAGATAACGTACTATGAAATCTTAGGGTGTTACATATATCTAGATATATTGAGGAATATGTGACATCATTACCCATTAGGTGTTGACTTGAACCATCTGAAACATGGTTTTAGGGACTATACAAAGTGTAGCTGGTGCACACACCATGTAGTTCTACAAGGTTCAAAACCTGTGTGGTCAAATATGCATCATACATTTATTACATTCCATAAAAATACTTAAAACAAAGAAACATGGGCTATATTGGATTTAATAGTGTGTATCTAGTGTGTATTTCATGTAACCCACAAATTTCCACACCTAATATGTGCTAAGTTCCTAGGTGTGTATCGTGAATGGCCATAGAAAGTGGTACACAGCATGTAGCCAGCTGTACAAACTGTGTAACTCGTATCGATTTACATAGAGTACACATTGAGCCTAACAATACATTGTATAAATTATTTTTTCAAAAATAAAATCAATTGTGATATTAAACCAAATTAATACATTTTTATGTTTCATAAATTCAAAGTACATGTTTTGTGGTAGGTTTCAAAGAATATTAAATACTTAGTTAATTTCTACGTCATATTTTGAACTAAACATTGTGTATAATTGTTAAATTTCATGTATTATTAATGCAATAAAATCAGTATACACTTTATAAATTAATACATTTCCACAAGTCATTAATTGATAGTATAAACCATGTAATTATGTGAAACTCTATATGTTTTATAGGCCATGTGATTGTAAAGTACATGTTAAGGACTATTCCAAGTGTTGGGAAATTCAAATAGGTACACACCGTGTTTCCTCCAAGTTCATGTTGACTAATTAATTAATTTTAATTAAAATTAATTTTTTTATTTTAAAAAAATATATATATATAATGGATTGGAATCTCTAGGACTATTTGGATGGACCATAAAATAAATGAATTAATTAATTAATATATTAATTCAGTTATTCTATATTTAATAAAGTATGATTGAAATGAATTCATGCTTATTGATTTAAATTCTTATTCATTTCATGTGTAGATGATCATGAGCATATACCAACCTACATATTTGTTGGATTTAATTTAATTTGATTATTATTGCATGAATTTTTTTAACAATTTATTTAAAATTAAAATGATGGTCATCTTTACATCCACTCCTCTATTATATAAGGGATTGGGTGTCCACAATTTCATTTATGTAAACCCAATAACTATTCTTATGGATATCCAAACTTGTGTGTGAGTAAATTATATGTAAATGATGGAGATACCATTAGAATAGAGGTGATTAAAGTTGGGAAAAGTGGTAAAACCAACCCAGGAAATCCATCGGAGGATAGGTTGAATACTGTAACTCAAACCAAGTAAAGGTTCCAAGAGTCATTCCTTTAGGTTTAAGGTTTGTTTTTTCATCCACCCAATAAATTTACCATTAAGAAATCTCATGATCATGTCACATTATTTATTAAATTTATGTATAATGCATATTTAATTTTTATGGATTATTTATCATGATCACATAAATAAATGAATTAAGAAGAATGCAAGATAAAATTAAAATAAATTTCTATATGTGTAAATTATTTTATCATGACATGGTAAATAAATTATGTAAACCCCTCATAACATTAAAAAGATATTAAAAAATAAAATAAATAAATTTATTCATAATAAATAAAATTCCTCAAAGAAATATTAAGTTAAAAAATACTTCCATTCTCTAAGATAAGATGGACCCATAGTTAAAGTTTTAGTCAAGTCACATTTGAGGAAATTTTCAACTATTAGGTAGTTTAAAAAAGATGATGAGTATAACTAACCAAAATTTTATATGATTTAATATTCATAGTCTATTCAATGAAAATATATAGATAAGTGTTGTGTAAATTAGAATCAAAATTTTGGTATTGGGAAGTTCACTCAATGGATTGAGGAGCTACAATATAGTAGTTAGAAATACTACTGACCTAAATACCTTATTATGATTTTCATGGATATAGTATAGGCTATGAAAAATAAAATATGGATCATTTCCACTATAATTTCTAAGATAAAATAAATTTCAAGTTTAATAGTGAGGGATATTAGGACTTCATAAAATAGTGAGAGACTAATAAAATAATAAAATTATTACATCTCACATATTTTGGTAGTCAAGATAAAGTACCAAATCTTATTTTATTTCATTATAGAAAATAGAAAGTTCATCATCCTAGATATCCCCACAATATATATTGGAGAAAGATAACTTCTTAAATAGAACTAAATTATAGGAGTGGTATAGGGACTTGTGCATTATATTGCACCATTAATGGAAGCTTTACATTATAGAATCCTTGGTTTTTTGACAGCCTCCTAAGGAGTTGAGTGAATAAGATTAATATGTATACTAACAATTGTATGATGTATTATATATATAATGTTTTATGTTGTCATCCATGTATAGTGAACTCCATAAGTCACATGAAATAATGTATTAATACTCTATACTCACCCATTTCCATGATCTTTATTATGAGAGAGCTAGGAAGGATCAGTTTGAGATATTTATGGCACTCTTTACATGTAAAATTAGAGAATGTGTCATAATTAAACCTAATGTAGTCAAAAATATTGCATACATAGAGTGTCTAGACATTCTTGGGTTCATGCTTCCTAATTAATTTTTTTAGATCACATACTTACTCCACTACAACAAATCTTCTCTAATATTATTTTGAGTTTTAACATGAAAAACATTTTGAAGTAAATCTCAGATCTTATTAATCTAATTCAATAATTATATAAGTATATTTAATATGAAAAATTATTTAATAATTATATTTAATAATAAGAAAGGACGGGCGAAGATCTCCAAGACTAACTCCAATTCTAAAGCTTCTTTTCAATACCATTACAAGAAGAGTATGATCAAGTGGAAAGTAAATTTAAAGTACATCATCTATTTTTTACATGGAAAGAATGGAAATTATAAGAAGGATTACACCATAAAAAAAATAAAGGTGAAGATTCATGTGTGTTCATTATCGATTACACTCTTTCTATTTCTATAAATTGAATATTAGATATAAATTTTAGTTCTCACATCTATATCTAATTATATAAAATAAGTAGAATTGAAAGAGTTCCATATGGTGAGGTGGATTTATGAGACACTAATAGAGATATAATTTCTACAATGTCTATTGTATATTACCATCACATGTTTCCAATAGGATTGATCATAGTTTTAAAGAACCATTATTCTGTTCCAATCATTACCAAATACATTATTTAAGTATTCAGTCTTAATATGGATGGATTTTTTCTAAAATTTAGAAATAAAAGCTTCTTATTTTACAAATATAGAATATATAATGGTATGGAATAATTAAATAATGGTCTTTATATATTTTAATATGAAAAAACATGTGTTTGAAATCTATAATGAATATTGTTTCTATGAATCATATGACACTCAACTATGGCATCACTAGATAGGTCATGTAAATTAAACTCACTTGAAAAAATTATATCAAGATGGGTATTTAGATTCTTTTGAACTAAAACCACTTGGTATATGTCAGGATTATTTACATGGTAAAATGACCAAATCCCAATTTACTAGAAAGGGTGAAAGGACCAAATATCTTCTTGAATTGGTTCATATAGATGTGTGTTAAACATTTACAGTTGAATTAATGGGTAGATTCACATAATTCATAACTTTTATTTATTATTTTAGTAGATATGGATAAATATACCTGATTAGTTACAAGTGATATTCCATTTATAAAATCAAGTAATTCAAGAATGAAGTTGAAATAAACATGGTAAAAAGATAAATAAACTCTTCTCAAACCATAGAAGAGAATATATTAACCAATAGTCCATTGATTATTCATGGAAGTTAGGGATATTATCCCAAATCACTCCTCTATATACACCAAAGTGGAGTAGTTTAAGTGAAATAAGTAACTGCACCTTATTGAACATGGTGATATTGATGATGAGTCACATAAGACTTCCTTTATAATTTTGGGGATACTAGAAACATGCATACTAAATTAGGTGACAACTAAAGTGAAAAATGATATTCCATATAAACTTTGGTATGGAAGTAAATCTGTGATTTCACATATATGAGTGAGGGGGTTATGAAGAATTTATTAAGAATATATTTAGAAATAAACTTTCACCCAAAGGAACTAATAATATCTTTATAGGATATCCTAAAGAAATTAAAGGATATTATGTATACAACACCTCCAATATAATAATCATGGTTAATATATGTACCGCCTTTATTGATTGGGATAAAATATTCAAAATAGATAGTGGGAGTAATATAGACTTCAATGAAGTTGAGTCTCAGGATACAGAAGAGTTAGCATTAGAATAGATTCCACCAAGTCTTGTGGAAGAGGTAATTCTAGAGACACAAGAAAAGTATAGGATCATTAGAGAAGTTATAGAACTAAGGAGATATAATTTTATAGTCATTGAGTATGGTTACTTATTATTATTTGATAATAATGAACATGTCCCCCACAACTAAGAATTAAGTGGTGTATAAGATATCATATGGAAATAAGCCTTGAATTCTAAAATGGATTCCATATACCAAAACCAAGTCTACATTTTGATAGGTCCTCTAGTTGAATTAGAGATCATTGGTTGAAAAGGGGTATTTAATAAGAAACTATACATGGAAGGTAGATTCCATACCTATAAGAAAATACTTGTATCAAAATGGTTTAAATACTTCCAAGGCATCGAATATGATGAAAAAAATTCACTATTTTTTATACTGAAATCCATTATATTTAAACTTATTATAATATCTTGCCATGATAATGAGATTTTGATAATAGATTTCAAAACAACATTCCTCAATGGTAATATTTTTAAATATGTCTATATGAAAAAAACTAGAAGGTTTTTTTACTCAAAAATAATTCAATTAGGTATGTAAGTTGTATAAATCCATTTATGGGTTAAAGCAAGATTCTCGATCATGGAACATTCACTTTTATGAGGACATAATGTAAATTAGTTTCATAATGAATGATTGTGATCCCTTTTTCTATAATAGAATTAGGGGGAGTGTAATCATTTTCCTAATAGTATATAATAATGACATAATATTGACTGGATATGAGATACCAATATTTAATAATATTAAGACATGGTTGAACACATGCTTTTCTATAAATGACTTAGGTGAATCATCATACATTCTTCAGATAAAGATCCACTGTGATAGATCCAAGATGATACATGGACTAAATCAAGGTACATGAATTGATAAGATTCTAATGAGATTTAATATGGAACAATCTAAGAGGATATTATTTCCAATTTCATTTGACATATATATCTCAAATAAAATGTGACCTCAGACATAGAAGGATTGAAAAAGGATGAAAATGATCTCAAATACATCAATAATTGAGTTAGACATGTATATCATGCTATGTACTAGTATTTATGTTTCCTACACTATAATCATGATTAGAAAATATCAAGATGACATGGGAGACCACCATTAGATGGAAATAAAGACTATCCTAAATTATATGTAGCATACTAAGGATATGTTCATAGTTTATGAAGAATATAAGGAGATGGTTATCAATGAATATAAAAATTCAAGTTTCCAAATAGATCAGGATGATCAGGTTTCACAGTCCGTATATATGTTCACCCTCAATGGAGGAGTTGTGAAATAGAAGATATAAAATCAAGTAGTCATCACTGATTCTACAATAGAGTCAGAACATATTTTGTATTATGATTTGGCTAAGTAATAAGTCTAGATATACAAATTTGTTCAAGATATTTATGTGGAAGCTAGAATTAAAGATCATATCACACTTTATTATGATAATACTCCAGCGATGTCTCTTTCCTAGGGGACAAGAACACATTAGTGGATGAAGAAAATACTTTAGAAGTATTATCTCTTGTAATATTTTTATTATAGTGGTGAGGTTCCTGTAAGAATAGTTTATATGGAGTAGAATATGGTTGACCCATTTACTAAAGCCTTGTCTTAGTATAAGCATGTATATAATGTGGTATCTAGTTGACTATAAGTTGTTAGTAGTTAGATCTAGTGAAAATTGGATTCTATTGGAGTCAGTGACCTAGAACCAGCTAATCTTTAAATTATATTACTTGTATATTCATTGTCTTAAATATTAATAAATATCTTATCACATATTGATTGTTATTCTATATTTCATTAATGTGATAATGTCTTAGATTATTTTTCACATTGAAAGGTCATATAAATTTTATGCTATGATGACAATCATAAAGTGTTATAATGATATTATTAAACTTACTTCACATGGTCACGATAACATTCTATAACAAGATACACAGTATTTCTTATTGTCAGGTTCTTGATACTCGTAAGTGAATGAGACTTCATCTGATGAAGTTTATACTTGGTAATCTATAAGATGGAAGATTATGAAGAAATCTTTGATAGAAGGAATTATATATGTTTACATGTCATTAGATATTACTATATTTGAACATGTGTAATGATACTTAGGATTGAAATTGTTATTAATGCATATCATGAGTCACATACTTAGATGTACTGACTAAAAACATAATGACATGTACTCATGTTGTGTTAGGTTATATTAGGTGTGCCACAAATGATATTTTATTAAGGAATAAGTCAAGAAAGGATTTATCACTTCTATATTGTGTAATTTGATATCTTAGGACCTTTTATTAAAAAGAATATATAAAAATAAATTCTATATACATGGTTATTGATAGGAATATTTTAGGAAGTTAAATAAATAGAAATCAAACACATATGTTGAGGACATGATAATGGAATCTAATAAACTAAAGACATTGAGAAAATGGTATTGTATTACACATTGAGAATTCATATGTGGTTTTTTTTCATTATGAAATTAGCCTCTTCCTCTATGTGTGCCTTTACATATTGTTAGATGCTGATATTAGACATTAGGTAGACTCGCCCAGTGAGAAAAAGGCTTATAGGGTCACACACTAGTGCATCCATCAATCTTGGATACATTATATTAGAGTTTAACCATTGTAATAAATGTTATTCTCCACACTAAGGAATAATGTTTATTCAATATTTATTGATGGTAAATATTTAGTCACCATATTTATATGTCTGAGTTGAATTTTAAACAAATATTTATTCGTAATATTGTCAAATGGAATATTTATTTATCTATTATTTTATTCTCAAGGTAAAAAATAATATTTTTTATTTAATAAATATTTATTTATTTGCGTGAATATTAATATAAATATTTATTCACAAGACCGTGAATATAATATTTATTTATTGAATGAATGATATTAATTATTCAAGGTTTGGTAAATACTAAGGGTAAAAATTGGACTGAGTTAAAGGGTTTAGTGATAATAATATATAAAATATTATTTAAATAAATATTCATTTATTTAATTAAAAATGATAATTATTTTATTTGTGATACAATCATTCATCAAGGAATTATTATTATTATTATTATTATTATTATTAAACATGGGGTTCACAAAGGGTTAAAAGAATAATAAAGGTATTATGAGAAATTATTTATTATCTGACATAGCTCTATATACACCTAGTTATATCATTTCCTAGGGTTAGTTATAAACAACATCATTGTGTATAATGAATCCTCTCTAGAGAATTATCTCTCAATGATGGACTTATCTAGGGTTTCTCTCAAGACCAAGAGAATTCATATACCTCTAACATTCTTCTTAAGAACTAGAAAACAAGTTAAATAATCCTTCAAGCTTGAAGGATTATGTTTCAATCAAGGTGAACAATGAAAGTTAATTTAATTTTCCACAATAGCACCTGATGTTCAATTAGAATCATTGAAAAATTGTGGAACATGTTTCGATCACTGATAGTGGAATTCCATTTTGGATTCTCTCTATGTAATGATAGTACAACTCAAACATCTATATTGAATAAGTTTCTCAAGATCGAGGTATTTTCTTATCATCAAATTAATTGAAAATTTAATATAAAAGAACCTCTAGTCATGTTTTTAGGATCATTTTTCATGTCACTCCATATATATTTATTAAACATGAAATTTATTCATTATGTTATTATAGATTATTCATTTAATACAAAAAAAATAAAGTTGGGCATGGTCCCACCACCACTTCTACTGTACCCTAAACCTATAATTCCATATTTACCTCTATTTTAATAAAATAAAAACTTATAAAATATAATACTCCAAATCTCAAAGAGAATATAGTCAATCATGAAACCTAAATATTTCAAAAAATATAAACCTTTTGAAATAATTGTAATCACTTAGAAACAATTTAAATTAAAAATAAAATGGTTCCAACCATGATTCTTTGTTGTGTGAATACCATATATAATAGCTTTATCCTTTGAAATAGGGACACTCTTAACAGCTTATGTATAATGCCATGTACCATAATTAACCCATAATTATTAGTTTAATAATAAGGGTTTCACTTTATTATATTCTCATGATCTTTTAGATTTAGAGTTCTAGAGAATTATTGAAAATAGAAAATTATATAGGGAATACTAAAACACATGTACATTTTTTCACAAATACTATATTCTTATATTCACGATCCTGTTTTACTCAAGACACACTTTATGTATTCAAATAAATTACATTTATTCTTAGCTAGACTATATAATAGTTCTTGTTAATCCTTAGGATCTATGGAAAACATTTGAAAACATTATATGAGCATAAAAATATTAGAAATAAAATATAAAAATAATAGAGACTCATTAATACATTGAAAATCCCTGAAAACCCATAAGGAAGTTTTCCATTTTACATAATAATATTTTGATATAAAATAATAATTCAATTAATTGTGAAATAAACATCAAAGAAAAGTTTTTTCATAAAAAATAGTGGTCAAGAAAAAAATTAATTCATATTCATTAAATTTACTTAGGAAAACAAGATAACTCGTGAAAACAAACCTTTAACCTTTAGAAGATCTTAAAAATTCCTTAAAGCATGAGTTCATTTTCTTAACTTATGAAATAAAAATATTTCCTTTAAAACATATATAAATCATTGAAAACCCATGTAGTTATCTAGAGATATTATCCTTTAAATATACCTTCTAATGTAATCACTTATCTGGATAATTCCCACATCTCTTAAGAGTAACTTATCATTGGTAAACTTCATTACTTTACCCAATTCACTGGATAGCTATAATAGGATCACCCATAATAAGAGCTATTTCAATATCACCCATTATTAATATAAATTTTTGAAGAACCATTGTAGGAATAAAACACATATATATTACACTTTAACCATAAAAATCATTTTAAGTGTAATTCAATCTCATAAGAAATAATACTTTAAGTTTCCACATAAAAATTAGAAGAAGTTTCAATTTCTTTATAGAAAATTTTAAAACTAAATTAAAAGTTTATTGAAAAAAATATATTATTTTAAAATAACAATGAAAACTTTACAGGAATATTAAAATAAATTATTAGTCATGATAGTGGAAAGATACATTAATTTGGTAATCATTAAAAAAATATTCTTTTCAAACTTTGGTATAGAAAGTCAAAAATGAATCATACAAAAAATGTTAAAATATTCCTTTTTAAACCTTTGAAATTAAAGTAAAAAATAGTATAAAATTAAATTTATAAATATTTTAAGAATAAATAATAAGATTATTGAAACATTTAAAATAACCTCATCATGTAAGAAATGATTTTGGAAGGAAGACTTTAAAACGTTATTTTTAAAGGAAAGCCCCTTACTACTTTGGTAACTTTTGAATAAAAATATCATTGAAGGAAAGAACATAAAAAGGATTTATAAATTACTGGAATTTAAGTGAATTAATTATAAAATAAATCCATATGGAATTATGTACACGGTAATGTCTTGGACCTCTCTGGTCCATTCCTCTGTGAAAATGTGGTGTTTGAGGTGTTCCGGGAGATCAAGTGCCTTGGTGTGCGTTTGGGTGGACTTTTAAGGAAAGTTAAAGGGTTATGGCCTTCACACGGGAGGCACACGGTTTGTCAAACCATGTGGACAAACCATGAGAGGTTGGTTTTGGAGGCAGTAGCCAATGCACGATTAGTGTAACACCCCAAGCTTCCACGATATGCTTCTCTTTCAATAATGCAATAGCTTGTATTGTACGCAAGTTCGAGATGCTAACACATCGTGACCAACCAAAGTAGATGTTATGAATAGTAATACCCACTTTTTGAAATTATATAAATTTTAAATTTCAAAATGGACTTCATTTTTGGATTCGGAATATCGAAATTAGCCTATGTTGAAATTTTGGTATTTTTCTGAGAGCTTCCAATTTTCGATGAATAGTAAAAAATACATAAAAACAACTTTTTTAATCAAAATAATTTATTGTGATAAATTATAATATTGAGTGGTTTTAATGTATAATTAGAATATAATTTTACCGTTTTATCTAATTTTGGTCATTATAATTAATTTCACTTTGAAATTGGACATAAACAATTGTCAATCTTTTGATTGATATTGTTTTTTAAAAACACGCTATTTGTTTTGACAACGGGAATTAATTAAAAAATTAATTAATTCAACTTATATGTTTTGAATTTTTTAAAATAGAAATCATTTTTGAATTAGGAATATCAAATATAGCTTAGTGTGAATTTTTGGCACTGTTCTGAAAAACTTCAATTTTTGATAAATAGTGAAACCACTAAGTGGTAGTTAAAAACCTGATTTTTCGTTTAAATGAAACTTTACCGCTTCTATGAATTGAATTTCAACAATCCTACATACATGGTTTTCATTAAGATGTAAAATGTGGTTCAATGGGATTAAAATAATTTTTTGGTGAATAGTAACTTTTAAGTTTTATTAATCGCGATTAAAGGTAATTAGTGAAATTTAAGGTAAAAATGATATTATAAAAATATGAAAATACCTTTAAACTTTTCCTACTCTTATTGGATGAGTCATGTCTGACCAAGACAATCCATGGGTCAACTTGGGGACCCCATGGAGCCACTTGGGTAAGAAAATGATATTAATAACTTTTTATTTAAAGTAAAAATAAAATTTTCACAAACATGTGTTGTTTCACTAATACAATTATTACATGGGGTTATATAAGTTAAATTTTCTACTATAAATATTCATTGGAAATATAAAAATATTTCCTAAATCATGGTAATTTTTTTATAATTTTTAGTCATTAAATAAACTAAATTGTTTATGACACCATGATGATGCAGTGATTACCTCATTAATTAACGATTTAAATAAAATGAAAAGATAATGTAAAATATAAGGCTTACACTTGTCAAAAACCTATTGAATGAGAATATTTAGAACCCTTATCACATTATCCTCGAAATATATCATTTTGGGACCTTTAGAATCCGAAAATCATTTCATAATAAAGTAACATTTCAATCTTTCCAAGAGTGCCCCTCCTCTCCTCTTATAAAAGGCCCCCACCACTACCACCTTATTCAAACTTTCAAGCCATTTGTCTCAGCAAAAATATGCCCAAATACTCTCTCAACTTCCCTATATTACTCCTATAATCCTCACTTTGGGCATAAGTCTTCCCAAGGAAGCCTTTGGTTCAAAGAAAAAAGAGTTACCCGATTTTAAGGTAATGTCTCCTCTTATGTTATTTTGTTTTATTTTGCTTCTCCAACCCCTTAAAATCTTTTTATTCCTTTATTTTTTAACAACAAAAGTATCTTAAATATACTAGGATTTTTTATGATAATTATTAGATCTAAACTTACACACACCTTCGTCTAATGGTTAAGGAACATACTGTTTCTGTGGATGGCGAATTATTGCCTCACGAAACGATGATTGTTATATCTTCTCCTACCACCTCTAATGGTGGCCATTATGATGGCACTATATTTATATATGATATATATTATATTTATTTCCTCTATATGCTTCTGTATTTTACATTTAAAACTTACCTTTATGCTTTGCATGTTGTGAAAATGCGATAATTTCGTTTGAGGAAGTGTGGACTACCGCCCCCTCAAGTGATGTGACTCGTTCATGCAATACATGGAATGTATAAAGAATGAAATTAATGAACTTATGTGACCTATATAACATATATATTATACTATAATTATAATATATATATATATATATCTCATTTAGTTTTAATTCCACTAAATACGAAATAGAAATGAAAGTAGCGTTCATGCGTACGTACGGCTTACCGTCTCCATGAACGGTGCATTTCATTTCTTTCCTCTAAATATTATGTAATATTATAAATGAATGTATATGATGGATATATATGAAATATATGATATCTAAATCATGAATATAATTCAGGATATAATGGATATTTTACCACATGAACAAATTTTAATTATAAGAAGTTTATTTTTGACTCAAGTACCAAAGATCGACAAAACGACCGTTATTAACTTAAATAATTACATAATATTCATAACTTGGTAATAAGTGATATAAAAGGAATAATTAACTTGAAAAATATTCTTAAGAAAGTAGAAATTAACTCTAGATTATTATTCATGAGGTTAAAGAACGATTGAGTCAAGTCAGACACGAGGTAAGGGAACTTCTTAACCCAATTTCCATTCTTTGGGTTAATCTCCTACGTTCAAATTGTGTCATGATATTATTATGTCCTATATTGTATTTGTACTTTATTTATGTGTACTTATAGTGGATACACATAATAGATCTATTTTATCTAAAAAAATTATCTTTGTAAGGACTTCGTCTCAATCTCCTTTCATTGAGGCATATTTTATTTTATACACAACTTTCTTTTATATGGTGTATAAACCCCTTTGATTTTTACGTTTATTCAAAAGGAATCTTTTTTATACAAAGCATTTTACTAAATGAAAAAAAGGTAATGTTTTTTTTTGTCGTACGTATGTGGCGACAACGACTTCTCCGCCGCTGTGACGATTATTTGAGTTTCGGCTTCCTCTACAAGCCATAACTTTTTTTAAAAGAAAAATAAATACCATGTTTTACTTTTCTTTTATTTTGGTATTGAAAATGGTTTTGATAAAAAAAAATTATATCAATGTGTTGTATTGATATCTGATGATTTAAATGTGGAAATCTTAGGTTTCCTTTATGCATGTTTTATGTGATACAATTATGTTATGGTTTATGATATGTTTAAACCTTTTCATATAAGGAATGCATTGGACTTAATAAGTGACGGGTGGAGCCCGCTATAGCTCCTCGATGCATCGGCAGGTCTCATGAGACAAACTAGTGTATTGGCACGAGGCCTTGACAAAATCTTATTTTTAGTCTTGGCACGAGTCCTTGGCTACGTGGTTATGATAGTCTAGCATTATGAATTCCATCATTATGAAAGTGGTTATTTATATTGCATGTGATTATTCGACCAGTAGAATATCCATGTGAATAAGTAAATGGCATTATTTCATTTTACTTTTGCCACATTATGCTGAAGTTAAA
This sequence comes from Viscum album, assembly GCA_963277665.1. Taxonomy (NCBI): domain Eukaryota; kingdom Viridiplantae; phylum Streptophyta; class Magnoliopsida; order Santalales; family Viscaceae; genus Viscum; species Viscum album. The sequence goes on along the minus strand of OY728148.1, from coordinate 875,635,702 downwards.
GTTTAAAAGGCTTTTGTTTTAGTTATACATTGCCTTAAATGTTTATGTTTATTTATGAAAGCTTCCGCTATATTGTTATCCTTACTGATCATCTGAGCTCACCCCTTCCAATGTTTTAATTTTTCCAGGATGTGAAGAAGTATATTATGAATGACCTGCAGGGATAGTATGAGGGGATATGAAGACAAGATGTTGTTGTAGTTTTGTTTTAATTTATGATGTAATGTAAGACTTATGAATGTATCTAGTGTTTCCAAGGCTACTAAACTAATCGGTCTTTCAAGACTTAATCTTTTGTGATCATGCCAATGTTACGCAATAATGAACCGACTCTAGGTAACTGGGGTCGGGGCATTACAGTTGGTATCAGAGGCAGTTTAGTACTAACCTTGGAAGCTAGATTTAGAAAAACTCTTATTAGAGCACATAGCCATAAGATAGACTTCGAAGATTAGTATAGAAGAACTTCCTAGAATTTTGGTATTATAGAGATTTTTTGTGTTTTTTGAGCAATACATCCATATCTGGATACGACCAAGTAGAGGAAGCTCTGGCACAGATATACCTAGGGGTAAAACCCGAAAACACCGATTTGAGATAGACTCGAACGGGAACTGGTGCACGACAACGGGCCTTGCAGCACTCTTGGTTACGACACTCCTGGGGGATATGCTTAGGATAATTCTCATTTTCTTTACAAACCATTATGAAGGGTTTATGAGTATATAATTCCTCAAAGAAAACATTTTTATGATTATAGTTCAATTTATGTTATGTGTTTTACAAGTATGGAATTATGTATTTTGATTCATAAACTAATCTAGTTTATTCCATTTTTTAGAAATGGTGCCTAGTGTGAGGAATGGAAACTGTATCAATGCACACACTCCATGTAGGGATTTCCCTCCTGCTCAAGATAATTATAGTGGAGCTGGAGATACAACTGGTGCTGATCAACTTATCACCATACTAGGTAAACTCACTCAGGTTATGAATAATAACCTTACTCTTATGGAGCACCCTGATTCGCAACGTGGAGGATCAATGTTAGATCGCTTCATGAGGAAAACAACCACCAACATTTAATGGGGGTACAAATCCATTAGTAGCTGAGCAATGGGTAAACTCCCTAGATAAAATATTTCAGGCTTTAGGGAGTAGTGAAAGGTAAAAAGTTGTCATGGTAGTTTACCACCTCACGGGAGATGCTAATCAATGGTGGTCATTGATTCAAAACACAAAGGAAGATGATGAAGTATCAAATATGGAATGGAGAGATTTCAAAGAGCTTTTCTTAGAAAAATACTTTCCTCATGACCATCGAGCAGATATGGAAAGGCAATTTCTGAGTCTGAGACAAAAGGAGGATGAGAATGCCTCAAAGTATGAGGCCAAACTTACAAGGTTAGCGAGACATACTGCAGATTATATATGTAACCCAAGAAGTAAGATTGATCATTTATTTGATGAGTTAAAACCATTTCTCTGTCGAGCCTTAGTCTCACAATCTTTCTCATCGTACGAAGATATAGTCTCGTGTGCTATCAAGACATAAAAGGAATTCTCTAAATCTTATTACAATAAAGTAAAGCAAGAGAAGAAGAGAACGGTGGAACAAGAGACAAATAAATGGAAAAAGGGAAAGAAGGATTTTCCATTATGTGATAATTGTGGGAAGAATCACCCTGGTACTTGCCTAAAAGGAATGGGAGTTTGTTATAAATGTGGAGAAAAAGGTCACCAGGCTCGTGATTGCAAGGGAAAGAAAGAGGCTGGCAATGTTGAATGATATAATTGTAGGGAAATGGGGAATTATGCAAATGAATGTCCTAAGCGTCAGGAAAACTTACCTCAGAAAAGGCCAAGGGATCAAGGCCAATCTTATCCTGTTACTACAGTTGAAGTGGAATAATTAATGTATTAGTTCTTTTGGACTCAAGGATTATATTCTGGTTATAAGAATAATGTGATATATATAAGGATTGTACTGCAGTACTTTTTGATTTCATTAAGGTTTTAATATGATTAAGGTAATCATATTTTTAGTATGTGACAATAAGAGAAACTTTACTTGGTTTGGGGAATCTGATGTTACAATTGATTTTGGAATTAAGAGACCTTTTAGAGAAAGTCTGGATAGAGGTATTTTGGATAACTATAAAGGTTGGGATGGATTAAGTTGAACTTTGGATAGTATTGTTTAAGGTTAAAACATTTCTGAATATTATTTTTGTAATATTATAATACTATAGTTTTAGGAAAAGGACAACCTGTAGGTCAGGGGATAACCCGTTGCGTCGGACAAAGCTGCAGGAATTGAACCCACAACCATAGTGTGACAGGCCTTTATTACCTACCACTAGCCTACAGGAATTCCCTGGTTATTACAAAATAATTTTCCTAATCTAAATGGTATGTGTTAATATTTGGAACCTTATACAATTAGGATAAATAGAATATTTTTGAGTTCTATTACCTTTTGGAGTGAAAGATAGGTTTGTGGTAAAAATTTATTCTACATGACAAGTAAGTATATTTCCTTACGTTCTTAGTAAATCTCCTAAATAAATTCCTCAACTTCATGAAAAGTAACTTAAAACAAAAACGTTGTCGGTTAAATTTTCCGACTAGGGATTCAATGACCATTTAACCAATCACAAGTTTGTGATTTTCTTGTAGTTAACTTTCTCCTAATCCTATTTTCTACAACTCTCCATCAGACCTTGATGGTTTTTTTTCCTCCATATCCATATTTTCATAGAATCCTGGTATGGGCTATCTCGGGTGACCTTTGTACTTCTCTTTCTTTCTTTTAATGTTATATTTTTATTAACCCTATTTCCGATGTGGGTTTTCCACAAAGGTATTTTCTATTTTCAAACTTTTATATTCAAAGAAAAATTTCAAATTGTGAGGACGCAATTTATTAAAGCAGGGGAGAATGTAACACCCCAAGCTTCTATGATACGCTTCTCTTTCAAAAATGCAATAGCTTTCATTGTACGCAAGTTCGAGATTCTAACACACCGCGACCAACCAAAATAGCCGTTATGAATAGTAATACCCACTTTTTGAAATTATATAAATTTTATATTTCAAAATGGACTTCATTTTTGGATTCAGAATATCGAAATTAGCCTATGTTGAAATTTTGGTATTTTTCTGAGAGCTTCCAATTTTCGATGAATAGTAAAAAAATACATAAAAACAACTTTTTTAATCAAAATAATTTATTGTGATAAATTATAATATTGAGTGGTTTTAATGTATAATTAGAATATAATTTTACCATTTTATCCAATGGTGGTCATTATAATTAATTTCACTTTGAAATTGGACAAAAACAATTGTCAATCTTTTTATTGATATTGTTTCTTAAAAACACGCTATTTGTTTTGACAGCGGGAATTAATTATAAAATTAATTAATTCAACTTATATGTTTTTAATTTTATAAAATATACATCATTTTTTAATTAGGAATATCAAATATATCTTCGTGTGAATTTTTTGCATTGTTCTGCAAAACTTCAATTTTTGATAAATAGTGAAACCACTAAGTGATAGTTAAAAAACTGATTTTTTGTTTAAATGAAACTTTACCAATTCTATGAATTGAATTTAAAAAATCCTACATACATGGTTTTCATTAGGATGTAAAATTTGGTTCAATGGGATTAAAATAATTTTTTGGTTAATATTAACTTTTAAGTTATATTAATCGCAATTAAAGGTAATTAATGAAATTTAAGGTAAAAATGATATTATAAAAATATTAAAATACTTTTACACTTATCCTACCCTTATTGCATGAGTCATGGCCGACCAAGAAAATCCATGGGTCAACTTGGGAACCCCATGGAGCCACTTGGGTAAGAAAATGACATTAATAACTTTTTATTTAAAGTAAAAATAAAATTGTCACAAACATGTGTTGTTTAACTAAAACAATTATTACATGGGGTTATATAAGTTAAATTTTAGACTATAAATATTAATTAGAAATATAAAACTATTTCCTAAATCATGGTAATTTTTTTATAATTTTTAGTCATTAAATAAATTAAATTTTTTACTACACCATGATGATGCAGCGATTACCTCATTAATTAACGATTTAAATAAAATGAAAAGATAACGTAAAATCTAAGGCTTACACTTGTCAAAAACCTATTGGATGAAAATATTTAGAACCCTTGTCACCTTAGACTCTAAATATATCATTGTGGGACCTTTATAATCCGAAAATCATTTCATAATAAAGTAACATTTCAATCTTTCCAAGATTGCCCCTCCTCTCCTCTTATAAAAGGCCCCCACCTCTACCACCTTATTGACACCTTCAAGCCATTTGGCTCGTCCAAACTATGACCAAATACTCTCTCAACTTCCCTATATTACTCCTAGAAGACTCACTTTGGGCAGAAGTCTTTCCAAGGAAGCCTTTGGCTCAAATCAAAAAGAGTTACCCGATTTTAAGGTAATGTCTCCTCTTATGTTCTTTTGTTTTATTTTTCTTCTCCAACCCCTTAAACTCTTTTTATTCCTTTATTTTGTAACAACACCAGTATATTCAATATACTAGGATGTTTTTATGATAAGAATTAGAGTTACACTTACACAAACCTCCGTCTAATGGTTAAAGAACATACTGTTTCTGTGGATGGCGAATTACTGCCTCACAAAACGATGATTGTTCTATCTTCTCCTACCACCTCTCATGGTGGCCATTATGATGGAACTATATTTATTTATGATATATATTATATTTATTTCCTCTATATTCTTCTGTATTTTACATTTAAAACATACCTTTATGCTTTTAATGTTGTGCAAATGCGATAATTTCGTTTGAGGAAGTGTGGACTATCGCCCCCTCAAGTGATGTGACTCGTTCATGCAATACATGGAATGTATAAAGAATTAAATTAATGAACTTATGTGACCTATATGACATATATATTATAATATAATTATAATATATATATATATATATCATTTAGTTTTAATTCCATTAAATACGAAATAGAAATGAAAGTAGCGTTCATGCGTACGTACGGCTTACCGTCTCCATGAACGGTGCATTTCATTTATTACCTCTAAATATTATGTAATATTATAAATGAATGTATATTCTGGATATATATGATATATATGATATCTACATCATGAATATAATTCAATATATAATGAATATTTCACCACATGAACAACTTGTAATTATAAGAAGTTTATTTTTGACTCAAGTACCAAAGATCGACAAAACGACCATTATTAACTTAAATAATTACATAATGTTCATAACATGGTAATAAGTGATATAAAATTAATAATGAACTCGAAAAATGTTCTTAAGCAAGTAGAAATTAACTCTAGTTTATTATTCAGGAGGTTAAAGAACGATTGAGTCAAGTCGGACACGAGGTAAGGGAACTTCTTAACCCAATTTCCATTATTTGGGTTAATCTCCTAATTTCAAATAATGTCATGATATTATTATGTCCTATATTTTATTTGTACTTTATTTATGTTTACTTATAGTGGATACACATAATATATCTATTTTATTTAAAAAAATGATCTTTGTAAGGACTTCGTCTCAATCTCCTTTCATTGAGGCATATTTTATTTTATACACAACTTTCTTTTATACGGTGTATAAACCCCTTTGACTTTTACATTTATTCAAAAGGAATATTTTTTATATGAAGAGTTTTACTAAAAGACAAAAGGGAATGTTTTTTTTGTCATACGTATGTGGCGACAACGACTTCTCCACCGCTGTGACGATTATTTGAGTTTTGGCTTCCTCTACAAGCCATAAATTTTTTTAAAAGAAAAATAAATACCATGTTTTAGTTTTCTTTTGTTTTGGTATTGAAAATGGTTTTGATAAAGTTTTTATTATATCAAAGTGTTGTATTGATATCTGTTGATTTAAATGTGGAAATCTTAGGTTTCCTTTATGCATGTTTTATGTGATACAATTATATTATGGTTTATGATATGTTTAAACCTTTTCATATAAGGAATGAATTGGACTTAATAAGTGATGGGTGGAGCCTGCTATAGCTCATCAATGCATCGACAGGTCTCATGAGACAAACTAGTGTCTTGGCATGAGGCCTTGACAAAATCTTATTTGTAGTCTTGGCACGAGGACTTGGATACGTGGTTATGATAGTCTGGAATTATGCATTCTATCATTATGAAAGTGGTTATTGATATTGCATGTGATTATTCAACCAGTAGAATATCCATGTGAATAAGTAAATGGAATTATTTCATTTTAGTTTTGCCACATTATGCTGAATTTCAAGTTTAAAAGGCTTTTGTTTTAGTTATACATTGCCTTAAATGTTTATGTTTATTTATGAAAGCTTCCACTATATTGTCATCCTCACTGAGTATCTGAGCTCACCCCTTCAAATGTTTTAATTTTTCCAGGATGTGAAGAAGTATATTATGAATGACCTGTAGGGATAGTATGAGGGGATATGAAGACAAGATGTTGTTGTAGTTTTGTTTTACTTTATGATGTATTGTAAGACTTATGAATGTATCTAGTGTTTCCAAGGCTACTAAACTAATCGGTCTTTTGAGACTTGATCTTTTGTGATCATGCCAATGTTACGCAATAATGCATCGACTCTAGGTAACTGGGGTCGGGGTGTTACAGTTAGCGCACGGTTTGTCTAACCGTGCAGCTTAATCGTGCGAGGAGTGTTTGAAGAGGTAGAAGCTAGTGCACGGTTAGCGCACAGTTTGGTAAACCGTGCAGACTAACCATGCGGGCACTTAATGTTAGATCCTAAAATTGTGGATCTGAACATTTTTGCCTCTAAATGGTTCTTTTAAGCCCCTAAGCAGCCATAACTCGGGATTACCCTTCCTTGGAGGTAGAAGAACCTCTCCCAAGCGTTTTGGAGGTGATCTGGAGGCTTCTCTTCATGAATCGAAGCCGGTTTCTCAAGGTATGTCATACTTTTTGTCTGGTTTCTTAGATCTACCTAGATCTAATCCTCCTCTTCTCTCAGGATCTTAGATCTACGCCTGTTATGGGTATATCTAAGTGTGTGGATGTCGATTATGATGAGCTTTGGTCTTGTTTGTGCTAGGAGAAGAGATCTAGGGAGGATCCTTGGTGAATCGGCCCGATCTTCTTGGGCGTTCTTCGACCATTGTGGTTTATGTCAAAACCATTGAGGTAGATGATTTGTGTCTTCTCTAATTGTTTATTTCCAATCATATAGTTATCATGATTTGACCTTTGGATCACAATGGAATTGACCTAATTAAATACTTGAACTGGATTAAAATAATTGGTTTGATTGCATGTTGTTACTTTGTGTCATGATAATGGTTCACCTCTTGATTTGCTAGATAGTGTGATATATATTCCTTGCTTATTAGCATTTTTATCTTGATGAAATTGATAAAGAACATAAATCCCTAATTAATTGATAATTAATTGGCTAAAGATAAAGAGGCATGTAAATGAATCTGATTGTTGTTGTTGTGGATGTTGTTCCAACTTGGTGTTAATCAAATTGAGGCCGATGATGTGTTTATTTCAGTTGGTTGGTAAACCTGAAATCTATTGTTGCTTGTTGTTTGAAGGTCAGATGCCTTGTTAAAGGGCCAAGAGACCAAATTTTTGTGATGTTTACTTTCCTGCTGCTTGTGCTGTGATGTGATCCTGGATGGACGTTGTGATATGTGGGGGCATGGAGGCCTTATGGTTGTGGCAGCGGATGACGCCTAGAGTGGTGAGATGCATTGGTTTATGCATATGGGTATCAGAGAGAACACTAGGGATGATGGAATGGGATGACGTAATTGTTGGATGCTTGGTGCTTTGTTTGGTTGTTTATCTGCTTTACTTTTCCCCACTGCTCAAGGCAGCTCGCCTTTCTTACCCTTCTTTCGAAGGAGGCGAAGACACGTGGGGTATGCCAGGTGCTTTCTGTGTCTAGCCTCTCAAGGGAGAATGGGTCTATGCTCCTGCTATAGGTGGGAAAGACTCGACGGGTAGTACATCTACTCACCGTGTTGAGCCCCCTTGTGTTTAGTAGTATAGGATGCTTTTCTAGAATGCCTAGGAATATGGGAAAGTAATTCTGTAATGAATGTTATAATAAATGATGATAACCCATGGGGTTGGAGTTTTTTGGAACTTAATGATGAGGTTGAGAACTTTTTAAGGGAAAGTGGATTTTGGATGTGATGTTAATGGAATTTAATGTGGTTTTTCTCATGGTTAATTAATGTTGGAAGAATTAATTAACGTACTGTGGAACCGATAAAGAGGGAATGAAGTAACATAATAAGGATCTTTAAATGGTTGTGTGCTTATAGGATACCTAGTCTTAGAAGTGGAAGCCTGGAGTCTGAGAAACGTTAGCTGCAATTGTGTCTAAGACTAGGTTATGCCCATAGTGTGGTTGTGAGTTATAATATATTATGAACTTTTTGTGTTTTTATACGCTACTCCACCATGTCAGTAAGGGAAACTGACACCCCGAGGATTCTGAGCCCTGGGAGGGTTTTTTCCCAAACATTCTGGCGGGAAGGTGAATGGATGACTACCCCCTTTGACCCTGCTCTCTTCTCTTGGTAGATCCTAGTTCCATTGGGCACAGTGGTTAGTTTTACCCATATATGTGTGTAGAGGGATGTAATGGCTTATGGTGATTCACACACATATATTCTAGATATAGTATCCTATGGACTACTATAGGTGTAACATGTATAGGTTGTGATGGCTTGAGGCTCCTTACTCGGTGTATGGGCTGTAGTGGCTTGAAGTATAAAACCCGACGTATGGTACAGATTATGTGAGCTATGGTGGCTCCTAAAAACTACCTGGTTACTCTTGGTTGTGAGTATGGTGTGGTGCTTCACCCAAGTGTCTGTGGGCAGGCCTTTGTGGTGCACGTGGTGTAGTTTGTGGAGCTTAGTCCAGGTGTATTTAGGCAAGCCTTTGGAGAGAGATGCACAAGATGTATGTCGTTGGGGAAAAGAGGAAAACTAGTGGGGAAGTAGTAGAAGGGTACCCTTGATATTATTTTATATATGATATATTCTTGTATGTGTTACTTGGTGAGAGTATCCATGGTGAGGTTGGGAACTTAGTATACCTGTTTAGGTGACGTGTTAGTTTCACTTGTTGTTCGCTGTGCTTTAGCATGCTTTCTTTACCTTTGCACAAGAGGCTTCAAGGAGGATCCTACTGATTATACTATTATATTCACCCTACGTATATATAAACTGTTTTTCAGGTCACTTGGAGCAGGTTGGAGATCAAGCTTGTTACTACTAGCTTGTGGTTGGAGGAGCTGTTCGGGCTCGTGGTCGTTGTCGTTTTACTTTCTTTTGGGTACTGGTAGTTTTTCCTTTTAGTTGTAGTACTTTTGCATGGAATTTCATATATTTACTTGGGTTTCTTTTATATTTCAGTTCTGAGATGGAGTTGGTTGTTGTATATCTTATCTCTCTCTTCCGCATGTGTTCTCTTAGAGGGTAATGCCTCCCATTTGTGTGTTTATTATACCCTCGGTGCTAGTCACCAACCCGGGGCCTACTGGAGGTGGGACTCAGGGGTCATTATCTCCCTTTTCACATTGTCGGCCTGGGAGGGGTACACTATGTGGGGAGGGGGTCATGACAGAGTGGTATCAGAGGGAGGTTGATGGATAGGATGGAGTTTGGAGTTAGTCACATGTGAGGTTTCATGGGTTGGTAGGGTAACAGTGTCATTCATGTTTAGCAAGTGAGGTAAACACTAGAGACCAGCTGAGACATAGGTGTTTAGGTCCCCCTTTGATCTAATGCACAGACCTTTAAGTTTAAAATGGATACTAAAAAAGGTGATACTAATTGTAGGGTAGAGACCTAGGAAAGGATCATGCATTATTATTCTTTGTACCTGTGTTTGATTGGGTAGACCTTAGGATAGGTTAACCTAAAATGAATAAAAAGAAAACAATTAATTAATAAATGTTGAGTCTTCCATATTCTAGGATTAGGAGCTCTAAGTGTTTGTTATTTTGTAGGTATGGCTCCAGGTCGACGTCCTCATCAGGTTTGCGTAGAAGATGTCTAGCAGGCTATTCCAGTAGGTCGCTGTAGGGTGGAGGTTGACGACGACGACACTTGGAGGAATTCACTCCGAGATTTTCAGCGCCAGAGTCTGTAGAAGTACGAGGGCTCTGTTTCAGATACAGTCATAGAAGACTGGTTGGAGGAGGTCGAGATAGGATTCAGTTCGATCCATGCCCGGAAGGAGCAATGGGTGTCCTTAGCTGTGACGATGCTACGTGGAGTAGCAAGGCAGTGGCGGTTCTTGTTCCTCGGGGATCGTGAGGAGTCAGTGATCTCATGGGAGGAGTTCCGAGACAAGTTTAGAGTCGAGTTCCTTTCCTCGACTACAAAGGTGTCTAGTTTCCAAGAGCTTCTTACCCTTCAACAGGGGATCTCCAGTGTTCGAAATTTTGGGATCCATTTCAGGAACCTTTTACGATATGCTTTTGACCTGTTACTAGATGAGGAGGCCAGGGCAAGGCATTTCGAGGAGGCTTTGCATCTAGAGATCCAGTGTCATGTTACCCCATTTATGCTGAAGACATATCTCGAGGTGCTGGTGAGGGCGGAGGTTGTAGAGAGGACTTTGTCCAGGACCAGATCCTCAAGAGAGGGTAATCATCATGATTCCTCAAGAAGCAGATCTGTGGTCCAGGGTTCCAGGTTTTCAGGGCATAAGAGTTTCCGTTCAGCCGGGAGTAAGTCCCAGCCCTTCACATCTCTTTTATCTAGAGGCAGCAACTCTCAGGCCTATGCCAAGGGATCAGGCGCTTGTTTTTCTTATGGTGGTCATGTCCATCAGCAGCGGGAGTTCCTAACCTTTCAGAGCGGTCATCGTGCACCAGGTGTTATGCTCCAGGTTCCTCCATTAAGGTATTTCCAGCCGAGGCAGCAGCAGTCAGTTGCACCAGCTTTAGATCAGCAGAGGGTAGATGGGGAAGGTAGAGGACATCCCCATGATGCTCCCCATACACAGAGAGTAGAGTTCGGTTGTGGTGGTGGTCATCATCAGGGTTAGAGAGGCCGTAGAGGAGGTCATGGTCAGCTTCATGCTCTAGCTTTTCCAGCACCATATGAGCCAGATGTCGTTTGAGGTACCCTTTGCTTGTTTTCTACCTTGGTGTATGCCTTGTTTGATTCATGGGCAGCACACTCCTTCATATCACCTACCCTTTTCCATGCTTTGGGACTTGAGGTAGAGAGGCTTCCAGTGCCCTCGGCGTTGACTACGCCAGTTGGAGGTCGAGCTGACTTGTTTGAAGTATGTAGAGACTGTGAGCTAGTGTTGGGGCAACACCGCTCTTGGGGAGATTTCCTATGTTTACGGATACAACCATATGATGTCATCCTTGGCATGTATTGGTTATATACAGTGAAGAAGGTCATTTTCTTTGGTGTGGATGGAGAGCTAGTGGTGTTTGTTGGTGAGTGAGATCCTCAGATGGATCACAGGCGCATTCCATCCTTATCATCCATGGCGGCTGAGATGATTTTGAGTTCTTCATAGGTTCATCAGTTTGTGTTTCCTAGGGTCGTAGAGGAGTACCCTAATGTCTTCCTAGAAGAGGTTGTAGTATTACCCCCTCGATGATAGATCGAGTTTGGGATCGAGCTATAGCCAGGAGCTTCTCATATCTCTATGTCTCCATATAGGATGGCCCCTTCTGAGTTACGAGAGCTGTGTATATGGCATGATGGTCTGTTGTAGTACGGTTTTGTTCAGACAAGAGTGTCCCCATGGGGTGCACCAGTTCTATTCGTGAAGAAGGCCGACGGCAGTTTGTAGTTGTGTGTCAATTATCGTCGCTTAAACAAAGTGACAATAAAGAATCATTATCCTCTTTCACGGATTGATGATTTATTCGATCAAATAAAGGGCGTAAGTTGGTTCTCAAAGATCGACTTGTGGTCAGGATACCATCAGATGCATGTTAAGGATGAGGATATCCCGAAGACTACTTTATGTTATCATCATGGGCATTATGAGTTCGTTGTAATGCTGTTTGGTGTGATGAATTCTCCAGTTGTGTTCATGGGTTTGATGAATGTTGTGTTCCGTGAGTTCCTGGACAAGTTCTTGGTAGTTTTCATCGACGAAATCCTTGTGTAAAATACATCTAAAGAGGAGAATGCAGAGTATCTACGAGCCGTTTTGGGAGTTCTTCGTCAACATCAGTTGTTTGGGAAGTTGTCGAAGTGTAAGTTTTGGGATCGAGAAGTCCGTTTCTTGGGGCATGTTGTGTCTCAACAAGTAGTAGCTATGGATCCATCGAAGATTGAAGCAGTTGTGTCTTGGGAAACTCCCATGAAAGTGTCAGAGGTGCGAAGTTTCCTCGGTTTCTCAGGCTACTACAGGAGGTTTGTAACCAATTTCTCATGGGTTGCGACTCCTCTGATAGCTTTGACCAGGAAAGATAAGGCTTTCATATGGACTGATCAGTGTCAGGCAGCATTCGAGTATCTAAAGGAGAAGTTATTGAGTGCTCCAGTCCTCTATCTTCCAGCTGAGGGAGTCCAGTTTGATGTTTTCTGCGATGCTTCACATCTGGGGTTAGCCTTTGTTCTCATGCAACAGAGGTCAGTTGTTTCTTATGGGTCTCGGCAATTGCGTCCCCATGAACGCAACTATGACACCCATGATCTTTAGTTGGCAGTCGCGGTGTTTGCTCTGAAGTTGTGGAGACATTACCTCATTGGTGAACGCTTTGTGGTTTTCACTGACCATAAGATTTTGAGATATGTTTTCTCCCATCGTGACTTGAACTTATGACAATGTCGGTGGATGGTGTTCTTACAGGAATGCAACTTCAAAATATCATATACACATGGAAAAGGGAATTTTTTGGCTGATGTGATGAGCCGAAAGTCATGTAGTGATGTTGTGCGTGAATCCAATGATTCCTGGAGAGTAATAGAAGAACTGTTAGCATTACATCTTGATATGGGAGAAGTTGGGGATAGAGGTTGTCTTTTTCAGATGACAGTGTAGTCATCCCTGGTGCAGAAGGTGGAAGATTCCCAGTTGGGGGATCTTGAGGTGAAGGTCTGGAGAGACCGATTTGTTTATGGTGAGGCCCCTAATGGTTGGTCTAAGGATGAACAACACAGAGTGTTTTATCATGGAAGGATTTTTGTTCCCTTGGCGATGCACGAGACGGTCCTCAGAGAGTTCCATGGTTCTCCTTTAGCGGTGCATCCTGGTGTGACAAAGATGTACCAATCCTTGAGGATTCAGTTTTGGTGGCCTAGGTTGAAGCGTGCAGTTGCGGATTTTGTGTCTCGATGTTTATTCTGCCAGAAGGTGAAGGTCGAACACCATGTTCCTAGTGGTCTTCTCCAGCCATTAGAGATTCCTCAGTGGAAGTGGGAAGAAATATCAATGGACTTTGTTACTGGTTTACCTCGAGCTCCGAGAGGTTATGATGCTATTTGGGTGGTAGTGGATCGTTTAAAGAAATCATCCCACTTTATAGTAATCAAGGAGTCAATATCAGTGGAAGTTTTGTCGAGGTGGTATCTAGAGGAGGTGGTGAGACTTCATAAAGTCCCTAGGATGATCATTTCTGACCAAGATCCCCATTTTACCTCCAGGTTGTGGAGATGTCTCCAACATGCTTTCGGTTCTCAACTATGCCTTAGCATTGATTTTCATCCTCAAACGGATGGTCAGACGGAGCGAACCATCCGAACTCTTGAAGACATATTGCACTCTTGTGTTCTTGATTTTGGAGGTTCATGGATGAGGAACTTACCCTTGGTGGAGTTTTCCTACAATAATAGTTTCCACTCCACCATTGGTATGGCACCATTTGAAGCCTTGTATGGCCAGCCTTACCTTTCTCCGTTGTTCTGGACTGGGGTCTGAGAGTCCGCAATTCTCGTACCGAAACTAGTGTAGAATACAACAGAGATGGTTCAGGCGATTCGTGAGAGGATGAAGGTAGTGCAAGATCATAAAAAATCATATGCTGGTCAAAGGGGGAGACCCTTGGAGTTTAATGTTGGAGATCATGTGTTTCTGAAGGTGACTCCACGTCATGGGAAGTGAAGTTTTCATCGTGGGAGTAAGCTTTATCCCCGCTTTGTTGGTCCTTTTGAGGTGTTAACTCGTGTTGGAGTTGTGTCGTATCGAGTAGCACTTCCCCCTCAGATGAGTCGAATACATGATGTTTTCCACGTATCACAGCTACGTCATTATCTTCATGACGACTCCCACATCATCGATTGGGGAGAGATCGATGTTGATGATGATTCCACCTTTGAGAAGAAACCTGTGGAGATTCAAGACTGCAAGGAGAAGGTGTTTCTCGGGCGTTCCATCCCCTTAGTTCGTGTCTTGTGGAGACACGGTGGCATGGAGGAGAGTACCTGGGAACGTGAATCACATATACGTGCTTAGTACCCAGAATTGTTTTATGTTTAAATCTTTCCATGTATCTTTGTAGCTGATGTGGTTATGAAACTTTCATGTTTATGATATGGCTCCCTTTGTTGCTTTGGTGTCTTGCTATATTTTGAGAGGTATCTCGGTGGGTGGTTGTTCAGACCCTGTTTCGTTTTCTCTTCAGGTGGGTTTTGGATTCTCGAGGACAAGAATGTTTTGAGAGGTATCTGATGTAATGTACCGGAACTCTCTGGTCCATTCCTTTGTGAAAATGTGGTGTTTTAGGTGTTCTGGGGGGTCAAGGCGACTTGGTGTGCGTTTGGGTGGACTTTTAAGGAAAGTTAAAGGGTTATGGCCTTCGCATGGGAGGCGCACGGTTTGTCAAACCGTGCATCCAAACCATGCGAGGTTGGTATTGGAGGCAGTATCCAACACACGGTTAGGGCACAGTTTGTCTAACCGTGTATCCTAACCATGCGAGGAGTGTTTGAAGAGGCAGAAGCTAGCGCACGGTTAGCGCACAGTTTGGTAAACCATGTGGACTAACCGTACGGGCACTTAAAGTTAGATCCTAAAATTGTGTATCTGAACTATTTTGCCTCTAAATGGTTCATTTAAGCCCCTAAGCAGCCATAACTCGGGATTACCCTTCCTTGGAGGTAGAATAACCTCTCCCAAGAATTTTGGAGGCAATCCAGAGGCTTCTCTTCGCAAATTGAAGTTGGTTTCTCGAGGTATGTGATCCTTTTTTTTGGTTTCTTAGATCTAACTATATCTACTCCTCCTCTTCTCTCAGGATCTTATATCTACGCCTGTTAGGGGTTGATCTAAGTATGTGGATGTCGATTATAATGAGCTTTGGTCTTGGTTGTGTTAGGAGAAGAGATCTAGAGAGGATCCTTGGTGAATCGGCCCGGTCTTCTTGGGAGTTCTTCGACCATTGTGGTTTCCGTCAAAACTGTTGAGGTAGGGGATTCGTGGATTCTCTAATTGTTTATATGCAATCGTAGAGTTATCCTGATTTGGCCTTTGGATCACAATGTAATTGAACTAATTAAATACATGAACTGGATTAAAATAATTGGTTTGATCGCATGTTGTTGCTTTGTGTCGTGATAATGGTTCACCTCCTGATTTTCTAGATAGTGTGATATATATGCCTTGCTTGTTAGCATGTTTCTCTTGATGAAATTGATAAATAACGTAAATCCAGAATTAATTGATAATTAATTAGATAAAGATAAAAAGGCATGTAAATGAATCTGGTTGTTGTTGTTGTGGATGTTGTTCCAACTTGGTGTTAATCAAATTGAGGTCGATGATGTGTTTATTTCAGTTGGTTGGTAAACCTGAAATTTGTTGGTGCTTGTTTTTTGAAGGTCGGATGCCCTGTTAAAGGGACAATAGCCCAAATTGTTCTGATGTTTACTTTCCTGTTGCTTGTGGTGTGATGTGATCCTGGATGGACGTTGTGATATGCGGGGGCATGGAGGCCTTGTGTTTGTGGCAGCGGATGACGCCTAGGGTGGCGAGATGAATCGGTTTATGCATATGGGTGTCAGGGAGGACACTAGGGATGATGGAATGGGATGATGTAATTGTTGGATGCTTGTTGCTTTGTTTGGTTGTTTATTTGATTTACTTTTCCCCACTGCTCAAGGCAGCTGGCTTACTTACCCTTCTTTCAAAGGAGGCGAAGACACGTGGGGTATGCCACGTGCTTTCTGTGTTTATCCTCTCAAGGGAGAATGGGTCTATGCTCTTGCTATAGGCGGCAAAGACTCGACGGGTAGTACATCTACTCACCGTGTTAAGCCCCCTTGTGTTTAGTAGAATAGGATGATTTTCTAGAATGCTTGGGAATATGGTAAAGTAATTCTATAATGAATGTTAGAATAAATGATGTTAACCCATGGGGTTAGAGTTTTTTGGAACTTAATGATGAGGTTGAGAACTTTTGAAGGGACAGTGGATTTTGGATGTGATGTTAATGGAATTTAATGTGGTTTTTCTCATGGTTAATTAATGTTGGAAGAATTAATTAACGTACAGTGGAACTAATAAAAAGGGAATGAAGTAACCTAATAAGGATCATTAAATGGTTGTGTGATTATAGGATACCTAGTCTTAGAATTGGAAGCCCGAAGTCTGAGAGATTTTAGCTATAGTTGTGTCTAAGACTACGTTATGCCCATAGTGTGGTAGTGAGTTATAATATATTCTGTACTTTTTGTGTTTTTATACACTACTCCACTCTGTCAGTAAGGGAAACTGACACCCTGGGGATTCTGAGCCCCGGGAGGGTGTTTTCCCCAACATTCTGATGGGAGGGTGAATGGATGACTACCCCCTTTGACCCCACTCTCTTCTCTTGGTAGATCCTAGTTCCATTAGGCACAGTGGTTAGTTTTACCCATATATGTGTGTAGA
This sequence comes from Viscum album, assembly GCA_963277665.1. Taxonomy (NCBI): domain Eukaryota; kingdom Viridiplantae; phylum Streptophyta; class Magnoliopsida; order Santalales; family Viscaceae; genus Viscum; species Viscum album. Next base: position 875,618,806 of record OY728148.1, on the reverse strand, counting down.
GGGTTGTGATGGCTTGTGGTGATTCACACACATATATTCTGGATATAGTATCCTATGGACTACTATAGGTGTAACTTGTATAGGCTCTGATGGCTTGAGGATCCTTACTCGGTGTATGGGATGTAGTGGCTTGAAGTATAATACCCGACGTATGATACACGTTATGCGAGCTGTGGTGGCTCCCAGAAACTACATGGTTACTTTTGGTTGTGAGGATGGTGTGGTGCTTTTCCCAAGTGTCTGCAGGCAAGCCTTTGTGGTGCACATGGTGCAGTTTGTGGAGCTTAGCCCAGGTGTATTCAGGCAAGCCTTTGGAGAGAGATGCACATGACGTATGTCATTGGGGAAAAGCAACAAACCAGTGGGGAAGTAGTAGTGGGGTACCCTTGATATTCTTTTCTATATGATATATTCTTGTATGCGTTACTTGGTGAGAATAGTCATGGTGAGTTTGGGAACTTAGTATACCTGTTTAGGGGATGTGTTAGTTTCACTTTTTTTTCATTGTGCTTTAGCATGCTTTCTTTACCTTTACACGAGAGGCTTCGGGGAGGATCCTACTGAGTATACTTTTATACTTACACTATTTATATATAAACTATTTTTCAGGTCACTTGGAGCAGGTTGGAGATCAAGCTGGTTACTACTAGCTTGTGGTTGGAGGAGCTATTCAGGCTCATAGTCGCTGTCGTTTTACTTTCTTTTGGGTACTGGTAGTTTTCCCTTTCAGCTGTAGTACTTTTTCATGGCATTTCATATATGTCCTTGGGTTTCTTTTATATTTCATTTCTGAGTTGCAGTTGGTTGGTGTCTATCTTATCCCTCTCTTCCGCATGTGTTCTCTTAGAGGGTAATGCCTCTCATTTGTGTGTTTATTATACCCTCGGTGCTAGTCACCAACCCGGGGCCTACTGGAGACAAGACTCGGGGGTCATTATCTCCCTTTTCACATTTCTGGCCCAGGAGGGGTACACTATGTGGGGAGGGGGTCATGACATACACCATATAAAGAAAACCTAGGGTGAACATGGTATGAGACCCAATGAAAGGAAATTAAGATGAGAAGTCTCTTACCTCATCTTCCAAATTCACATGTACGTTATTTAAATATTGTATAATAAACTAATATTAATTATTAACTTTATTAATAAAACATATTAGTTTTGTTAAATTATCATAATCTCTTATTATCATGTCTTATATAGTTACTAATTATATTAAGTTTGTGTGGGATATTATGAGGAAGTTCGGTTCATAATCTCCAAAACAAATTTTTTAGGTTCACCATGATAAAATAGTTTATTTTCCCATCATATCCAAAATATTAATAATGAAATAATTATAATATTTATAAATTAATTACACTTTTATAATCATCCATGAAATTCAAATTTGAAAAATTAATTACATCACTTTATGGAGATAGTATTCCATAGGTACGCATGAGCAAAGTTATAATTTCATAATGGGTTGAAGGGTAAAAAGGTAAGTAATATATTATATTTAAAATATAATAATTTTTACATTAATATAATATATATTTTTTAAATAAATCATAATAACCATACTTGTTAGGTGGTGATTAAAAACAAAACACATCGCTTCATGGAGGTGGTAGTCCACACGTACACACAAACAATGTTTTTGTTCCAAATAGGATCGAAAATGAGATTAAAAAATATTTCATGATAATCATTATAATAATTAATTATATGGATGATACTGATGTTATTATTTTATTATGGCTAAATAATATTTTAAGTTGTTATACTAATAAATAAAAATGAAACACTTAGTAAATAATTATACCAATTCTTTAGAAAACCTCTCTACGGTTGCACCTTAAGCCTTCTTAGGTTGGTATTTTTTTAGACTAGAACTACAAGAAAATGGGGAGGGGTTTGGGTATATATTTAGTTAATTTTTTTTTGATATATAAGGCTTAAACTTTTTGAATAAATAAGAAGAGTAGGCACCATTTTATAATTGAGGATAGGACACACTTGGAATTACTGAAAAGATTAAAATATAATTAATGTATTTCTCAAGTAAAATTCATAAAAATGGACATAGATTAGAATAAAAAGATTATAAGGCATTAATATATTCATAAAAAATAGATAGGTATTTGTTTCATTTTAAACGTTATATTTTGGATTAACCCTTTTGTTAACCCTTTTTAACTTTAACCATGGTAAAAAAAAAATTAACCTTTGAGGGATATAAATTCACTTCTAAGGTGGAAATTGGCCTTAAAATAGTCTATGATTTGAATTTTAAGCCATTTACCATTACAAATATGATATTTAAATATTTTTTTAATTTCTAAATCATTTAATAAACTATTATTTAATAAAAAAATTCATTAAAGTCATTTTTTGTATTATTCATTTAATTTGACTTTAAATATATCTAGATAACAATATATTTGGAATATAAATACATTTAACATAATTTATAATTTAAAATTATATATTTAATTCATGGAATATAAAAATTCATACAAAACATATTATTTTTATTATTTTAAAAATAATTTACCATGATTTTTTTACTGCTTGGACAAGCACTATATCGGTGTTGTGTAAGTGTTTAAGGTAATTATTTCATCTCTAAAAATTAAAAGTATATTAAAATACTAAAAATAATTTATTTAAGTTCAAAATAACCTTTTACATTCATCGTAAATTCATTTAATCACTATGAAAACTTTTAAGAGAAATTAAAATCAATAAAGCATCAATTTGTATTTATCCTTTTCTTAAAATAATATAATCATTATAATGAAAGGAATATTTCACTTAAAATTTATAAAAAAGGTGATTAAGGTAAAAATAATATGATACAATAAGAATTAAGATAATATTTTGTTACCTTATCACTTATTTTTAACTATAATTAACCTATTTTACCAATTACTATGGTGACACATTTTTATAATGGTTACTATTCATGAGGACCAAAAATGAAATTGGTTGTATTAATGAACTGTAAACTTCTAATTAAAAATATGGAATCTATTTTTTAATATTAAATTTTTAAAACTAGTAGAAATTAATTTTAATATAAGCGCACAAAATACAATAAAAAACAATTTTTATAAAATTACATTTTTAAGCATAAAAATTAGCAAATGCCAAAATAAAATATAATGTTGATTATGATCGAATTATTTTTATTATTTTCAATAAAATGGATATTATTTTAATTTAATACTAAATCCAATACATAATTTTACTTTTAAATTACTTTATTTAATGAAAATAATTGAAAGTTTTGCAAAAATCATTATTTTTCACTATTAACTTAAAAATAAATCTTTTCAGAAAAATGCTAAAAATTAATCTTAATATATATTTGAAATTATTATTTAAAAAATAATTTCCATTTTTTCAAATAATATTTCTAAAATTACCATAAATTAATTATAACATCCACACATAAAATGCAATAAAATTTAATTTTAAAGAATAAGTGTTTTTAAGGTGTAAATTGACTTTATTCTCATACCTTGACTATTAAAAATAATTAAATAATGTTAATTAATTAAATTGGATATATAATCTAATTATTTCATTAAAATCATTTATCAATTCTTATAAACTTAATCTATTAAGATAAAAATACATTGTGCACATAATAACGGTTTTATGTAGAACATCTATTTTACTATCAAACGATATTATCTTTTCTAACCAATTAATAATTAATGAATGATTGGTTTTTTTTAAATAAAAATTTACTATATATATTTCATAATGTGATTGTTCATATTAAAACCCATAAAAGCAATTTCTAGGTTATACTAATACTATTTAAATAATAATATTTTTGTAGTATATCATGGTTCGTTTAAGCTCGCTGTTGCTTATACCACACACTACAGAATATATTATTTAAATAAAATAAATTCATAAATATTGGGGTGTTTAATTATACCCCACTTAAATAATTTTCATCCTCTAAATTTTTTCTCATGTCCCATAAAAAAGGTTTAAAACATTGTTTAAAAAAACAAATCCAAGGTTTGAAAGATAAAACATACGATCATTAAAGGAGGCCCTTTTTAATATTTAAAATTACCAAAGTTGAAAACACACATCTTAAAAATGGATAATAAAATATCTTTCTGAAAAAAAATATTAAGGTCAAAAATAATAATACATAATTAAGTTCCCAAATAAAGAGAACATTTATGGGAAGTGAAAATATAGACATGGAAGAGAAAAATAATGTCCAAGGAATAATAGAGTGATAGACAACATGACCATGAAAAAGTTAATAACCACAAACCCACAAATTTATACGTGATAAATAAAACAATAAATTCATTATAAATGAATATAAAAGGAGAGAATTTTTATTTGAATATTTTTTTCTTAGATTTAATGTATTATTTTACTATTAATATCGTGAAACAAAGAAACTATATATACTTGATTTATTTTCATTTCATAAGAATAATTTCATCCTTTAATTGTGTTTTATCAATTTCCACTTATATATCATATCTTAGTCCAAAATAATAATATTCAAGATGAAAATTTCATGCTTAAAGCACTAAAATTAACTTTTAACAGATTATAAAATCCACAAAAGGATAAAAATTTATTTCTCCTGTATTTATACATTAACCAAAACCAAAATTGTTAGTATAAGATAAGATAATATCCATTATGAATAAACCTTTATATTAATAAATATAACATTAATCTCCAAACCTCAAAAAATAACACTCAAATTTTATCATAAATCAATTCATAAGTAACTAACCTTAAAAATATTCAAAATATATCTAACAATGTTCAAAACCCAAAAATCAGAAATATTTGATCACACAATCTTCCAAGATAAACATATGTATCTCCAATTAACATTAATCACTCCTAAAGTCACATACCAAAAAAATTTATTCCTTAATCATTTAATCTATCAAATATGCTAATCTTTTCCATAAATATCCTTAATCACTATTAATCCATCATAAAATCATATATGCTTCCAAAATATAATTGACCCTTTTCCATCAAATAAAATCCTATATTACCCATAAATATTTATATTTACATTAATTATATAATGTTCCCAATATAGTGAAATTATTCAAATTAAAATTAAATTATTAGTCACCAAATCAATTTTTAATCCCATGTTTATCAATATGATAAAACGTGTGTTCCAAAAATGTATAAGCATTCTTCCTCAAATAACCTTTTTATTAAAATAAATAAAAAAATTAGGATTTGTATTACCATAAATATCTCCCAAAATAATCCCATTATATAAAATGTAATATGGGTATCTGATCCTTTAAAATTATTATCAACCTTTTTTAACCAATTATGGTATCTAAAAATCTTAATCCATCCTTATCTGGATCATCCTAACCTCTAAAGTTATCTAAACTTTTTCTCTAATACCAACTATAATGCCTCATACCATAATCAACCCATGGGTTTAATAACATGGGTTGTTCTTTATTACATTATCATTGTCTTATAGGTTTATATTTTAATAATATTAGGGAAAAAGTACATTACATAGGGAACATTGACACGTTATACCCATTTTTTCATAAAAATGGGATTCTTCAGTTCACAATCCTATTTTTCTCACGACACGCATGATTTTTTCAAGCCTAATTGCCTTAATTTAGATCTTTACTTCATAATAGTTCCTAATTATCCTTAGGCCCTATTAATTTTTTTTAAAACTTAATGTGTTCAAGAAAACATAGTAAGGGAAATAAAAAAGAATGGAAACCCATTAATACATTAAAAATTCATGAAAACCCATATGGAAGTTTTCTTTTTTACATAATAATATTTTAAAGTAAAATAATAATTTAAAGACTCTTGAAATCAACTTCAAAGATTTAGGTTTTCCTAAAACATTTTTAATCAAGCATAAAGTAAAAAAATCATGGTCATTAAATTTACTTAGGAAACCATGATAACCCTTAAAAACAAACCTTTCACTGTTAGAATATCATAAACATTCCTTAATTATAACTTCATTTTCTTACCTTATAAAATCAAAATATTTCATTTAAAACCTATATGAAGCATTGAAATCCTATTAAGGTATATTGTTACATTATCCTTATAATCAACCTTATAATGTAATCACCTAATATGATAATTCCTACATCTCTTAGTAGTAACCTATCACTAGAAAACTTCATTACATTACCCAATACATTGGAGAGTTATATTGGTTTCACCCATCATTGGACCTATTTCAGATGCATCCATCGGTCATATAAAATTTATAAGAACCATAGTATGAATAAAATGCAAATATCTTGTAATTTAACCATACAATTCATTTTAATTTCCATTCAATCCCATAAGTAATAACACTTTTTGTTACCTCATAAAAATGAGAATAAATTTCCATTTCTTTAAAAAACTTTTTAAAACTACAAATACTTTGAATATCGAGAAAAAGATTATATTTGAAAATAAACATGTAAAATTGTAAACAAAGATTATAATAAAATAATATTCATTATGTTGGGAAAATACATTCCTTTTATAATCTTTAAAATAAATATTTTTTTCCTACTTTAATAAAGAAAGTCAAAAATGACTCGTACAGAAAATGATAAAAATAATAATATTTAAAACTATATTATAAAAGTCAAGAATAGTTGAAAATTACCATTAGAAAACTTTTAATTGGAAATAATAAAATAATTTAAACATTTAAAATAACCACAATATGTAATAAAAGGTGTTGTAAGTAAGACTTTAATATAATATTTTTAAACGAAAGTCTCTTATTACATTGGTAAGTTTTGAATCAAAAGATCATTGAAGGATAAAAAATGAAAAGAATTTGTAAAACACTTGAATTTAAATAAATTAATGATAAAATAAATTTACATGGTATTATATACATTAAAAAAATAAAACATGGTGTGAATATAACATGAGTCTCAATGAAAGGAAATTGAGGTGAGAAATCCCTTACATCTTCTCCAAACTTGACACATATGTTCTTTCAATCATATATATTTAATTTATATTATTTTTTTAGTTGATTAAAAATATTTTCAAGGTTTATAACCATATAAAAATCTTTTTTATTTCATTTATTACCATGTATAATATAGTTACTAAATTTATTAAGTTCATGTTGAGTGTTTTGAGGATGTTCGGTTCATAATCCCAAAAACAAATTAGTAGGTTGACCAAGATAAAATAGTTCATTATACCATCATATAACTGATATTAATCATGAAATAATTATCATATTTATACATTAAATTCAATTTTATAACCATCCATGAAATTTGGACATGAAAAACAAATCATATTGCTTCGCGGAGGTGGTATTCCACATGTACACATGTGATACGTTATCATTTCTTAACGGGTGGAAGGGTAAGAAGGTAAGTAATATATTATATTTATATAATCATAATTATTTCATGAATATCATATATATTTTTTAAATACATCATAATAAACATCCTTGTGAGGAAATGATGAAAAACAAAACACATCGCTTCATGGAGTTGGTATTCCACACATACGCATGAATGATGTTTTCAGTTCACATAGGATGGAAAAAGAGATAAAAAAGGGTGAACCATAATAATAATAAAATTTATGTATATGGAAGATACTTTTGTTATTATTTTAATGTTTTTAAGGAATATTTTAAGTATTTATAAGAATAAATAATCATGGAACACTCAAAAAGAAATTATACCATTTTTAACTTAAATCGTGGTTACATATTTTTTAGGCTTTAAGGTCATACATTTAATTATAAGGTGAAAAGTGGCTTAAAAATATTCCATAGATGGAAGTTTTGACCATTTAACATTTCACCTATACTATTTTAATATTTTTCTATTTTTTGAATCATTTAATAAAAATTATTTGACATTAAATATCATTAAAGTCATTTTTGGGACTATTCATTTAATTTGACTCTATTATCATCAAGATAAAAATATAATTTGAATCTAAAAAAATTTACCATAATTTATAATATATATTTAACTATGAAATTATTGGCATACTAAAATTCTATTGGATGTGCACAAAAATATACATGCATATGATGCCTCAGATAAATATATATATAATATTTGATATTATATATATATAGTGTATGTTTTATTATTCATATGATGCATTAATTTTATCCATGAATATAATATATATTTTTGTGCATGTCTGATATATATACTATTCAATTTTCTCAGATGGTTTTATTGTCAATTACAGTCCATTGTAAATGGATAATTGTGTTGAATTTATTTATTTAAATAAATTCAATAAATAAATACTCAATAGGAAATAATGAATGAGATTTGTTATGTATTTTAGATTCTTAAATAATTGTCTTTATAAGAGTATTATATCCTCTTATATTAGGTTTGTTAGATATTTCAATCTCTCTTCCTCTCATACTAATTTTTATCATTTCACAAACAAAGGCACTAGCACCCCTTTAGAATTATGGTATCCTCATGATACGATTAGGGATCAAAGTTGTTAGTTTATTTCCTTATATTTAGGGTAATTATGTTCATCTATCCTTGTGTTATTCCTTAAACATTCTTCACTGAAGAAGATTTAAATCACTGTTGTAAAGGAATTTCAGGTACTCTGTTTTTACAGTATTATTTAATGCATTATTCTTAAAGATAGATCTCATGTGTTTGGTTTTATTATACTATTAATGGTCATTATATGATCATATAAAACCCATAAGTGGTATCATAGTAGGTTTAATCAAGTTGATAATGTGTTTAATTTATTGGTTTTCAAAGAAAAATGGAATACAACATTTTCATAAAACTGGAAGTGTGTAACAGACCATTACAAGACTTGCGTAAAGGTTAATTTTATTTACCCTTATGTAGGATGAATATGTAAAGGTAATATTATTATGTATATGTTATATATAAGGGTAACTTATATAGATAATATTCACAAAAGAGTAGCATAAATGTAGTACCCTTACATGACATTACAGTGTGTTATGTAAAGGTAGTTTTTCATTTACCCTTATAAAATACCCTTATGAAAATGTTTTTCATAAGAGTAACCTCAATGATCACGTTTACTCAAGTGTGTTGTGTAAAGGTGGTACTCTTATGCAAAGGGGTGTATATAAGGACCATCAACGCTTTACCCTTACGCAGAAATGTATAAGTGGTGTTGTGTATAGGTCCCTAATGTTTACCATTACAAGGTGTATGAAATTTTCATAATGCCCATATGAAAAGAGGTTGTGTGAAGATAATACCCTTACTTGATGGAGATATGTAAATTAAATATGTGTATTAACTTTATGTTGTGTAAAAAAACATATATCACCCATATTTAGAGCATCTGCATAAGGGTAATAAGGGCATACCCTTATATGGAATTGGGGTATTGTGTAGGGGTAAGAAAAATTTTGTTAAATTTTTTTTTTAACATGTTAAATAACTTTAATGGTTTATAAATAGTTTATAAATCATTTTAAAATGTATTTTAGTAAAATTTAATTTATATATATTTTTTATAAATTAATTAATTATTTAAAATTTGTTTATAATTAATTAAATGAATGTTTATAGAACAATTTTTCAAGTACTAATGGTTAATATTTTAAAATACATTTTGAAATATTAATTGTCATTCCTTATTATATATAAAAAATATATATTTAGAAATCATATTAGGTGATTAATAATTTTTTATAAATTACAAATTATATATGATATATAGATTATATAAAATGATTATATAATACATATAGAATTATAAAATGTGTATAATTAATGAAATATAATATAAATTCCATTTAATATAAAATATGATTAGTTTTATATTTAAATAAATATAAAGTGTTTATATTATTTCTAAATTGTAAAATGATCATAATTTTCATTTTTTATGAATAGTTTATAAATGTCTCATGTTTTGGAAAATAAATAAATTGTTTATATATTTGTTAAATTCAATTTATATTAATTTTTAGTAAAAAAATTATGAAATATGAATATTGTGTATGCCCATTTATATGATAAATTTATTTTAGGATAGATCCTTTCATATCATGATGGGTTTGGTATCATAAAATTTAGTTTCCATCTACCATAACCTGAGTTTGTATTATTTATGATATTGATAATGGTTTTTGAGCAAAGTTTATTTATATTAGGTTTTAGAGTTTTCATGAATTTAATTTTACCTTCTATAAATTCTTTCTAGGTTGAGGAACTCGGGATCGGACCACCTATGTTCTAAGAGGCTTGTCTTGGCTAGGGAAGTGAATGGGGTGGGATATATGTTGCTCCAAGATTAATCATGTAGAGTTTTTAAATCTTATATAAATTTATGATTTTGCATGAAGTGTTCATGTACATTAGTCATATGTTGTATTTGGATATGTGTGAATATACTTGACTTCTTTTTTTGGGTGATTAATACAAACTTGTGGGTTGTATAGAGAGTTTCACATTAATGTGGTATGAACACATTAATTTGGTGGTTGAAATAGGGATTAAAAACCTCATTTATTTGAAACATGTATACAAAAAATGAAATAAAATATAAAATTATAAATATTTCATAATATATAATATTTATGAATTTAATATTCATATGATGTATATTAAATTTATGAGAATAAAACCCCCCAAAAATTCTAAGTGAGAGATTCCTTCTAAAGAGGTACTTATCAAGGCCTTGATCATTCAACCATGTAGGTTCTGCCTTTGTATGGTGCCCTTGAATTATCTTCTCTAAGGAAAAAAAGTAATTGGTGACACTGGATCATCCTTAGGTAGGTTCTTCCTCCAAAGTATGGGTTTTCCTTTTTTAATTTTTTTTTTTGACATTTTATTTTCATTATACTTAGCTAGTAAACCCTTGGGAAGGATACTAGAGGAATAGAATTGAGTAAATCTATATGATTTATTTGGATAAAGGGTTATACACTCAACCATCCAAGAGTCCCAACTATTATGAGTGGGATTACTCTCAACATAAATAACTAAGTAGTAAGAGGAATTCCCTATTGGACTCATTTCTTATTGGAACATGGATATTGTCTATCTAAATAGATATGATATACAGGGTTATCATTTTTATTGGGAGAACTTTAATTTAAATACAATAATAAAAAATATATAACACGTGATACTCACCTACTAATACGTCTTATTATAGAATATAGAAAAATTTACACTTATAATATTTAGATCATTAATAGGTATAGACTATAAAATAGTTAAATATTGGTATCTAGGATTTAGAATTATTCTCAAGGAGAAACATTCAGATTACCCAAATGTAAATATTATAGAAATAAAATTCTCTAACATTGACTCATGAGTATTAGATATTGGGAGTGTGTCACACATTTTTGCGGACAAAAATATCCTTAGAGATATGAGTGAATTGGTGAAGGGTAAAGTATATCTTTGAGTTGGTAATGGAGAAAAAGTTATTTCATTATACTTCGGTGCTTATGTTATGATTTTATTAAGTGGATTGATCTTATAATTAAAGAAAAAATATTATGTTCCTGACATAAACAAGAATTTAATTTATATATCTTATTTAGAAAAGATGGATTTTTCATTCATTATTAAGGATAAGAGTTTTTCTATATATAATAATGATATTTTTTATGGAATTATGAATATAATGAGAGCTTTCTATATTTTGAATATGGATAGTCCTGTTTATAATATTCAGAATAAAATTTTTAGGGTTGATTCTAATCTGACCTACCTTTGGCATTGTCAACTTGTATATATAATTGAGAAACGTGTTCAAATACCCCATAAATATGATTATTTAACCCATTTTATTATGAATCATTTGATTCATGTGAATATTATTTATTATAAAAAATGAAAACATAACATATTGGTAGAAAATTTGAGAGGGCTAGTGGACTATTGGATCTAATATATAGTGATGTATGTGGACCAATTAGTGCTCAATAAAATTGTGGTCTTTGGTACTTAGTTACTTTTATTAATGACTTTATTTGGTATGGGTATGTTTTTCTGATGAAAATCAAGTACAAACATTTAAAAAGTTTAAATAATTTTATAATTAAGTAAATAATCAACTAGGAAATTTTATTAAATTCTCTGATCAGATCGGGTAGTGAATACATGATCTAGAAGTTCATAGATCATATGAGATATTTTATGATTGTTCCAAAAATCACTCCTCCTAAAACACCACAATGGAATGTTATATCTGAAAGGATGAATCGTATATTGTTATACATGGTTCGATTGATGATGAGTTTATTTGACCTTCCTATCTCATTTTGGAGGTATGATCTGGGAGCTGTTGCGTTCCTACTAAATTGTGTTCCATCTAAAGAAGTCATAAAAACACTATGTGAATTACATAATAGAAAACATACCATAATTTATTTTATGGGGATTTGGGTTGTGAAGCATTCATATGATGATTGGATTTATATAAACTTGACATAAAATCTAATAGATGCTAATTTGTTTGTTATCCAAAGGGAAAACCTGATATATTATTTATATAATCCTACTGAGAACAAAGTGTTTGTCACCTAATTTTCTACATTTATTAAGAATAAACATATTAATTGAGGTTTCAATGGGAGTAAAGTACAACTTAGATAAGTTAAATACCAAAAAATAGGAAGTGTTCCTCAGATGGAGGTTGATTCTGTTCCACAAATGGTTTTGGAAGAAGAATAGATTCAAGTTACATAAGAAACTCATAGGTCTAGTAGTATTCATTAGGAGCCCATGTGTCATGGCCTAACCCAAGTTGGGGCTCGAGCCGAAACTACCCCAAGCCTGCCTCCATAGGCCAGGGGTTAGCAATTAACATCTAAGTCATAACTAACATAGGGAGGCCTTTTTCTAAGTACATGTATGCACACACAAATCCATCTCGATGAAAAAATGTAGAGAAATAATAGATAAAGATAAAAAATACTAAGGTAAAAACCATTCACAAAAAACCCCTATACAATACAAGAGTACGGTAGTGTAAACTGAAAATTAAAGGGAAAAAACACACCCAACCAGAAATAGGTCCCAACCTAAAAAAATAGGAAAGTAAAATGATGAGAGAGCCCAGCTTCTGATCTCCAAGTTGTGACCACCATATGTGGCCCAAAGTATGAGGTATCCCTAAGCTCTTATTTAGATAGCATCGACCTATTTTCTATCTAAATAAGACACAAATAGTACGGGAAAATCCCATTCAGGGGTGAGTATATACATACCCAGTAGTATGCCTCAAAATCTCAAAGGGGAGAAATAAGAGATACAATAGTAATATAAAGAATGTAGATAGTAAACATGATGTAGTAAGAAGAGAAAGAAAACAGATCAACCCAAACAAAGAGATCGATTAACCTTGTCCAATCATAGGGGGATCAACATGGTGAGTAGATAAAATACACATCGATTCTTTTTCACCCATAGTAGGAGAGTAAACTTATCCAACCATGAGAAGATAAACATGGAATTCACATGGCATACCCCACACATCTCATGGAAAGAGAGTGACTAAATACAAAGGTATGGATAAATATGTTTGTGTGAGTATATATATATGCTCAGTCAAAAGAAGCCAAAATGAGAGAGTAATGGGGTCTTTATCTCACATATCATTCTAAGAAGAAGATTCTCCAATAATTCCTAAAGTCTATCAATAATGTCCAGAATATCATATGTCTGCCCAAAATTAACCATCCAAATCAAGTCATGCCTCATCACTGTGTCACATAGTCAGGGAGTCACAATCTCTAGGTAGAGGGAACATACCATCATACAACAGGATGGTTCCACTCATTGAGATAGAACACAGTCCCATGCTAGCTAGAGGGTTCCACTCTAGAAGCCTATAGAGGACCCATTCCCTATGCCAATAGGAGGGTTCCACTCTAGTAATTGAGGACCCATGCCCATATCAGCTGGAAAGTTCAACTTAGAATATAGTAGAGGGCCCATTCACTACCCAGCAAGAGGTTTCCACTCTATAAGTCGTCAAGGACCCATGCCCAGCCCAGTAGGAGTGTTCCACTCGGGATTCGTCAAGGACTCATGCCCAGCCTAGCTGGAGGTTTCAATTCAAGAGGTCTATAGAGTACCCATTCCATATGCTAATGGGAGGGTTCCACTCTAGTTATCAAGGACCCATGGCCATCCTAGGTGGAGGGTTCTACTTGGGAGTCGGTAGAGTACCCATGCCATGCCCAGCAGGATAGTTTCACTATATATGTCTGTAGATGAACCATTCATATCCCAGGTGTAGGGTTCTACTCTAGGAGTCTCTGGAGATCCTATATGATCAATGTTGTCGCCGATCATCACCTAAATAATCTTTATTCTTGAAACATATCAAATCAAATCCCAAAATCTACAACTATGGTAATCATTGCATTATATGCAGAAAAAATCATAATAGAATGCTCACGGTCCAAAATATGAGTCAAAACAAAGGATATGTGGAAGATAGAAGTTTTCTAAAAAGGATCCAAGGGTTACATAGTTTGGGGAATACCCACATGGTGTGTGGTCCCGCTCCTTCATCTGGTTATATCCCATGAGGTACACATCTCACCAACTATTTAGGAGTACACATTGTGTGGGGGATATACATGGTATGCATGTGCCACTCGAGGTCTCATCTGTGTGCTTGGTTTCATCTGTGTACTTTAATTTGTGTTTGTGTAATTTACCTCATGTCAGTGTACTTTGGTACATATTCATGTGCCTGGCCATGTACTCTCACATGGGGTCTCACCTATGTGCTTTGTCACACGGATCTTCCACCTGAGGATTAGGAACACATCTTGTTGAATGGATACACATTGTTCCATCCTTATAGATTTTCAAAACCCTAGTTGTTGCAGCATGGGCCCGACATGTCATGTGTTCTTTGAACTACATGGCATGTAGTCATGATTTTCCCAAAATTGCATATCCTTGATCTATGAGTCAAGTATGGTCTTAGAATTAAATTTTAGCCTCGATTCCACCCATGATTTTTGCATCTATCATTGGCCAAAATATTATATCCCTCTAGTGGTTGGAAACTCAAATCCGGTTTGATTTCATGTGAACTCATATGCACTGCACGTCCCGATTCCTTCTACCATTGATTATTCAATATCCAATTATAAAAAATTTCATCCAAAACCTACAAAAATACCATATCTATCCTTGTTTCATTGATCCATGCCTTGTTCGACAATTAGTCGCGATTCCTAGGGTCTGATCGGGCTTGGTACTACCCAGCAATGTCAAACCTCGACTGCGGGGTCCTACTAGTGAAGAACACAGAGAAAAGGGGGATAAAGGCACCATAATAAAAATTTAGACAATCTTTACCAGTATTTCTTGGACAATGATAAAAAATGGGGATATCCAGGTTTAGAAAACAAATATTAATAAATTTAATTGGCACCCAAGCAAAGGATGAGGCCACAGTTGGCGTAGATCAAAATAAGAGGATTGATCTACTCAATCAATTTAATCAAAGAGGGAATAAACCAAAAATTTATGAGTCCTACCTAGATATTGGATCATTCTTAATTGAATAAAGTTCTAATAAACAATTTAAGGAAGTCTCTATGTTCACTATGCTCCATTTGTCTCCAATCCAGCATTTAATTATTGTCTGAGGTGATTTGACAGCGAATGGAGAGGAAGAAGATCTAGAATCCTCCCAGGGATTATATAGATAACCCTATAGGATTTTACATAGTGATATTCTTATAGAAATTTCATTGGGTTAAAATTATCAAATAATTAAATTAAATTAATTAATTAACAAACTGAATATACCACTAATTAATGAGATGTCTGAACACCCTGCATTAACCTATTTTAGGTCGTGCCTAGGGTAAACACAACATTCCAGACTCAACCATGGTCTCATATTTCTGATCTAATATTTCATTTAATATTTATCTCATTGTTTTATAAAAATATTCATGATCAATATAAAATATATTTAATATTTTTATAGAATTAATTCTAGGCACACAGAGACTCGGAATCACATGTTGTCTCTATACCTAACTCTGTAAATATATATATAAATATTTCAAAGACTTACAAGGTCAAAACTGAGTCTCTACATCATTCCCTAATTTGATATTTTTGTCCTAAAAAAGAAAAACTAAACAAAATACTTAGGATACTGAGCTTGCACTTATCCCTCCCACTCCCAGGAACTCTCCTACATATTCCTATGCTCACACAAAAAGTGAACCAAGGGAATGATTTATCTACATAGGGTCCTATCTTATTGATCCTCAATTGCAACTGGGTGATCCAAAAAGTTGGTACTATACTTGATTTTCAGCTCTCCCCAATCAATAACATGCATGGGGTCATGCATGTATCTCCTCAACTATGAAACATGAAAGATGATGTGCACCCGATTCACCTGTGGGGGTAGGGATAGGTAGTACGCAACCTCGCAAAACCACAGCATGATCTCAAACAGCCTGATGAACCTTGAGCATATCTTGACTCCATACCCAAACCTCCATAATACTTCTCATGGGGAGACTCTTAGGAAAACTTGGTCTCTATAATCAAAATCATAGAGCCCTATGGTGATCTGCATAATATTTTTGCCTACTCTCATTCATCCTCATCTTTTCATGGATGACCTCTAACTTCTTCGTCATTGCCTACACCAACTCTATACCCACAAGATATATATTGTTAATATCTTTCCATCACAATAGTGACCTATAGGGTCTTCCGTACATGGCCTCAAAAGGTTTCATGCTGATGGTTGAGTGGTAGTTGTTGTTGTATGCAAACTCTACCAAGTACAAGTGATCTTCCCAACTCCGACAAAGTTCTAACACACAAGGCCTCAGCATATACATCAACATGTGGATAGTGTGATTAGTATGCCCATTGATCTGGGGTTTAAAGTTTTTAATCATCCTCATTTGGGTCCTGAATGCCGCTGGCATGCCTCTCCACAATTGTGATGTAAACTATACATCATGATCGAAGAAAATCATTGAGGGAACCCTATCAAGGAAAATTATATCTCGTACATACAACTGCCCAAAACTCTCCACTGAACTCTAATACCTTATGTAAAGGAAGTGTTTCGACTTTGTGATACAGTAAATTATCACTCATATGGAATCATGGAACTTCTCTATCCATGGAATGCCTATAATAAAGTATTTGGATATGTTGTCTAACTTCTACTTTGGGATCTCAAGGGGAATAAATAAATTTGCTGGAACCAGGTGATCTGTCTTCACCTGATGATAAGTGTGGAACTGAGAGATGAACTTGGAAATGCTATGTCTCATGTCAGAACATCAAAACAGACTTTTAAAGTATTTTTACATCTTCCCAGCGCTGGGATGTATAAATAGGGAAGAAGTTTAGAACTCTCACATCACCTCATCCCATTGCATGACTCTGACCAGCATCCATCCCTGTAAATGGATGACATGATTCCATCCTTCATAGTATCTATCTAGTGAGTGTCCAATGGGTATATGGTCATATGAGACCTCACAGTCAATGTATCTCAGTAGATAATCTCTCACACACTCTAGAAATAGAGGATTCAACACCATTGACTGCATAAAAGTTATACCCTCCTACTCCACCCAGATCAGCTGCAAAGAAGATAGCTTCTCTGAAGTCTCCTACACCAAGAGATCGTAGGAATTCTTGTTAAAGGAATATTCTATTATGTTTCTCTTCCCCAAAGTATAAAATATCCTTGATTCATAGTCCTACAGGAACTCTACCCGATGTCGGTGTCTCAGGTTCACGCCTCTTTGTGTGAAGATGTACCTAAGACTCTAATGGTCTAAGTACACCACAAAGCACTCTCCCAAAAGGTATTTCCTCTATATACTCATGGAAAATACTATAGATTCTATCTCTAGGTAATAAGATACATAGTTTTTCTCATGGGGTCTCAACTACCTCAACCCATATGCGATAAATTCATATTATTACATCAACACAAAACTGAGTACAACTCTTGAGGCATCACAATACACTAAAACTTCATTCCCTCTTCTAGTAGTCTCAACACAAAAGCACTCATCAGCCTCAGCCCCAACTTTTCAAAGGTTTTATATCATTGCTCAGATTTAGTAAATATATGCCCTTTCCACATCGGGGTGGTCAAAGGGGCTTAAATTCTGTAAAAGTCTTCCAAAAACCTCCTATAGTACCATGTCAAGTCAATAATTCTCCATTAATCTAACACATTCTTGGGTGGATCCCAAGAAAGCACTGCATCGATCTTCACTAGGGCCATGGCTATACCATGCTCATAAATGATATGTCCCAAAAAGTAAACCTCATGAATTTAGAACGGGAACTTCAAGAGTTTTCCATAAAACTATTTCTCTCAAAGAAAATCTAGAACCATCCTAAAGTTCTCTACATTCTCCTCCTTTGATGTAGAGTATATGGGTATTTTTTCAATGAACACAACCAAAAACTTGTCTAAGTATGTCTGGAAAACCCAGTTCATCAAATCCATAAACACATCAGGTGGATTTTTTACATCAAAGGGAATCACTAGGAACTTATAGTGTCCATAGAGACATAAGAATTCCATCTTTAGAATTTTATCCTAGTGAACCCAACTGGTGGTATCTAGACCAAATATCTATCTTTGAGAACCATCTCGTACCTCATAAATGATCAAAGAGGTCATCAATACTTAGTAAGGGGTACTTGTTCTTTATTATAGCCTAGTTCATGTGAAGATAATCCACACAAAGCCACAATCTCCCATATTCCTTTTTCATAAACAACACTGGAACTACCCAAGGGGACACACTGGGCCTGATGAAACCTTTCTCTCGAAAGTCCTCCAACTATAACTACAACTCTCAAAGCTCGGTAGGGGCTATCTGATATGCTGTAGAAGATTCGGTGCGGTCTTAGGATGCAAGTTGATGCAAAACTCCATATCCATCCTCAGAGGTATTATCGGAACATCCTTGAGGAAGACTTCTATATAATCCTCTACAACTGAAGGAATCCAAATTCCTGAATAACTTGTTGCACCATGGGCATCACTCACCAACTGATGGGTAATGGGATGCATGTAATGACCCAAAATTTCATCAATGGAATTTCCCTTCTTATAATTATGTTATATAGTATAAATCATATAAAATCACATTAAGAACACAATATTAACTTTATAAATGAATCATGAATTAAATAAGAGGTATTTATAGAAATTAAAGAACATATACCGATGGAATAGTAACATGACCATTGGAATAGTAATGTGACTGTTAGGAATAGTAATCCATCCAATAGAATAGTAACATCACCTATGAAAGTGTAAATAAGATTTAGGTATTTTATAAATGAACACATGATATATTTATATCATTGAATAAGTAAATAAATGTTTTAAAAATGATAAATTAAGTATTGATATTTTTTAGAAATGTAAATATTTATTTATAATTTCATAATTAATATATTAATTTAAAAGAAAATATATTTTCATAAAATAGATTTATAAATTAATATTTTTTTGTAATATGATTATATGATAATTTTATGACACTTTAATTGATTTTTCAAAGGGTTATAAAATCAGTTGTAACTTTAAAATTGGTATTTTTAGAATAAATGATGATTTTAATTAAAAATAAAATTTATAAAATTTATAAAATTATTTTCAAAAAATTGATTACAGTTTTTAATTCTACATGTTGAAAAATGGTAGGGTGAATTTTGGGGATTTTTCTCAAATATTTTATTTTTTATCAATAGTGAAATACGATAATTTACCAAATAAACTAAATACATGAATTTTTTAGTAATTATTGATGTATGGATTATATAATCACCATTATCTATAACTATACTTCATTATTTAATATATTTAGTGATAATTTTAAAACTATTTATAGTATTGAGCCAAAATAATAAAATAATGAATATAATAAAAAACGCCCCTCTCATCCCCTATAAATACCACCCCTCACCACCTCTTCACCTCACACCTTTGAAGCCATGAATATTTTCCAATTTTTGCCCAATAATATTTCCAATTATATCCCCCACTTCCGATATCCTTTTTCTCAACAAAAAACCAAACCCATTTTCCTCAAAGAGGTTCTCAAGGACAATAAGTTCAATAGGTAAAATCCTAATTCATTTTCTTTTAATTCCTTTTCAATTTATTTTATTTTATTATCCTATCCTCGCCTCTTTATTAAAAAGTATAATGAAAAGTATAGTATATTATATATACTATAATTTAATTATATTAATGGAATATCCACCATAAATTGTCTTATCTTCCCCTTTTGTTCTAAAAATTAAAACATCATCTGTGAGGTGTCGATTCACCACCAGCATAGAAGATGATTCTTCATTTTCTAATACCACATTCAAGGATCATCATAAAACATTTATAATTGTTAAAAAAATATTTTGAAACATATATTATAACTTATTTATTGTTCTGTAACCTATATATATACATAATATTAATTAATAAAACAAAACTAGTGTGTGATGATCGAAAAAATACCTAAATAATCTAAATGGTTATCATTAACATTTTCTCTAATGAATCATCCTCATATATGAAAAAATGGTATATAAAACCATTTAATCTCATATAACTTCATTAATAACATATAATTTCAATTTTTTATAACTATTTTCATTTTACAGGATCTTCCATACTTTTATACAAGTAAACTAATCATGAAAACCAAGGAAACGAACACTCCCAAATGATAAAAATGAATCTTATAACTCATCAAAAAGGCTATAAATGAACTCAATAAAATTATAATAAATAAAATACATGTGTAATAGGTTCTGAATTAAATTATTAAGGAATATAATTTCATTATCTTAGACATTAATTGCAAGTGAAAACCACTTTCACACATAAGATAAGTGTTTCTTTCTGAACCTCCATTTTTCCTTCAGGTTATGCTTTCTCTCTCTTTACCCCAATGTAATTATTAATTATTCTTATGTACTACTAAAAAATTATGTGTGTATATTCCAAAAAAAATGTACCTTTCTCAATTATTCTTTATTTTATAGTAAATACATGTTTTTTAAGGTTCCATTTTTAATTCTTCTCAATAAGTAAGCCCGATTAAAGGGAACTTCCAAATTTCTTACACATTTTCAAGTACACACAATAATCTATTTTAAACCACCAATTATTTCTAAAATTATTATATTTATCCTAAAAACTATCTTATTTCATTTCTATTTTTGTGAAAATTATTTTTATTTTTCCTTATGTAAAGACTCATTTGTACTTTCCCATAAACGGCACTGAAGTGGCTCATTTTTCTTAAACACTATTTTTACATGTTTTCATTTAAGCTACAAAATTTTAGTATGAATATTATTTTAATATTACTCAAATAAAATTTAATTTCCTTTTATTTTTTAGGAAATACATTTTTATAATCTTGTTTTTATGAAAAATAAAAATGATTTTTCAATAGAACTCTTCTTTCTGAAGTAAAAGGGTACTTATCTCAATAATTTCTCAAAGATTTTATTATAGTATTTTCATCTATTTCAAAACCCTCTATTAAATCTTATTCATAATTGAGATTGATCTATTATGTTACCACCTAAAATATTTTATTGAATGTTCTGTGATTATTTTGAATGGGGATGTACTTCTTAATATCATTCAACATATTACTCTGGATACATTATGATTATGTTTACTTATTTGGGATATTATTTAAATTTCACATGATAGTTTCCATATGAATGTATATATTGATTATGTTTCACTAATTTCATATGAGGAATGCATTAGACTTAGTATGTGTTAGGTGGGGATTGATATATCTCATCGATTCATTGGTAGGTATCATGAGACAAACCAGTCTGGGTATCAGATAATGTCTTACTCAATTATTTATGGTGTCTTGGATGAAGCCCTGATGGTATGTTTATGATGTCCCATATTATGCATTCCATCGTTATGAGATTAGTTATTAGTAATCCATGTAATTATTTGACTAATATACTATCCATGGTTAAGTTTCATTCTTATGTGATTATTTATATGGCATTATTTTTTATCAGTTTTTATTCCTACCATATTATGTTCTATTTTAGGTTTTAATGAAATGTTTTGTTAGATTTTCACCTTTACTTATTTATTATGTTTATAGATTCTGCTATATTATTTACCCTTATTGAGAATATGAGCTCACCCCTTTCTTATATTTTATTTTCCCCAGGATTCCAAGATGTATATTGTGATTGACACGTAGGGATAAGATAAGAGAATAAGATTGATTTCAACAAAGTTACTATGTTGTATTTTAATTCAAGTTGGAATGTATTACTTATATTTGTATCTATTTTTCCAAAACTAATAAACTATTTAGTCCTTTGGGATGTGATATCTTGTTCATATTACCAATGTAATAAAGTAAGGCATCGGCTCTAGGTTGCTAGTTTTGGGGTCATTACAATTGGTATCTAAGAAAGTTTAGTAGAATATTTGGAAACTAGATTTATGAAAACATATATTATACAAATATAACCCTATAACTGACTTTGAGAATATTCCCAAAGTAACCAAGATTATGATCTAGAGATTAGTTATTCATAAATTTTCAATTTACATTAACAGTTTTACTAGTTTTGAATTATACATTGTGTTTCATAATGTTATTATATAATCTAGCATATACCATTGTTTGGAAATGGTTCCTAGTGGAAGTAATGGAAACTATATCAATGCATGTATACCACGTAGGGATTTCCCTCATATTCAAGATAATGATGTTGGAATTTGAGCTACAACAGGATATGAAAAACTTATAACAATGCGGTTACAACAAACTCAGGTTATAAGAAATAACCTTACTCGCATGAAGTAGCTTGATCCATAATGCAGTGTAACAATGTTAGACCACTTCATACAAAAAAATACTTCATAATTTAATGGTACTAAAAACCCATTTGTAGACAATAAATGAAAAAGTTCCTTAGAGAAGATATTTCTCACTTTGGTAAGTAATGAAAGGGAGAAGGTTATCATGGAATTATATCATCTCTTAAGAGATATGGATCAATAGTGGTCATTAATTCAAAACACAGAGGATGAGGAGGAAGAAATTGAAAATATGTAATAGAAGGATTTTAAATAAGTTTTCTTGAAAAAATATTTCCCTCATGAACAGAAAGTAGATATGGAGATAAAATTATTGATTCTGATACATAAAGAGGAGTAAAATGTTTCTAAGTATGAATATAACTTTAAAAGGTTATCAAGGCATGCCACGGACTGCATGCATAATACAAGGAGCAAGATTAACCATTTATTAGATGGTCTTAAACCAATTATATAAAGGGTATTATTATCTCAAACATTATAATTATATGAGGAAATAATATCTTTTACCATCAATAAGGAGAAATAATTTTTTAATCTATATGGCTTTAAAGGGAAGAAAGATTAGATGAGGGATGTAGAGTACTCTAAAAAATGAAATAAGGAAAAAGGGAAGAAGAGAAGAATGTAATTTCCAACCTTTAATAAATATGGAAAGAAAAATCATGCAATATGTCTTTTTGGAATGCGATTTTGTTTCAAGTGTGAAGAAAATGGCCACAAGGCCCGTGATTTCAAGGGCAAGAAATAGGTTGGACATGTGCAATGCTTCATCAATAAGCAGATGGGGCACTATGCACATAAATTTCCTAGATGTCAAGGGAAATTTCCTTAGAAAAGGAAAATGGAACAAGTGCATGATTATATAGTCACAATAGCTGAGGTTGAAGTTACTAATGATGTGGTGGAAGGTATATTAATCATATACTCAAATTTATCTAAATCTTTATTTGATTCTATATCATCACATTATTTTATGTCTTCCTGGTTTTCTATAAAAAATAGATATTTATAATTCACCTTAAGAAGGGAGATGTTAGTCAAAACTCATAATGGAAAACTTATTGCAACAAAGATGTGTTGAGAAGTACCTATTATGACACATAAACATACTTTAATTGCTAATTTTATTATCATACCTATGATTGATTTTGATATAATCCTTAGTATGGATTGACTGTCAAAGTATAATGAAAAAATTTATTTCAAAGGGAAGGAAATTATAATTCATGATGAAGGTATGGAATTTCTCATCTCTATAGGGGATACTTCATCATCTGAGTCATATCTTGATCCACCTCTAACAGCTCTTCTAAATAATATTATTGGATAAAAAGAGTAGATAAAACTCATTTATGAAAAAATTGATTTTTAAATTGTGTATGTCCGTATTTTGAAAGAATAAATTCATGTATTTACATAGGATTAACTTATACATCCTACAGAGTGAAAAATGAGTTGTCTTTTGATTTAATCCCTGATGCAAGACTTATATCAAAGAATCCCTATAGAATTTCCATGGTATATTTAATAGAGTCAAAGAAGAAACAAGAGGAAATGAGTGATAAGGGATTTATACACCATAGTGTTTCACCATAGGAAGATCATGTTCTTTTTGTTATGAATAAAGATGGATCTATGAGGATATACATTGACTATAGGGAGATCAATTCTATTATAATAAAGAACAAGTATCCACTACCTCGCATTGATGACTTATTTGATCAACTTCCCAAAGATAAATATTTTTCAAATATTGATATTCAATATAGATATCATCAATTGTGTTTGAAAAAGGAAGATATTCCAGAGATAGCATTTCGAACAAGGTATGGGAATTATGAGTTTACAATAATTCCATTTGGACTGATTAATGAACCCTTTATTTTTATGGATCTTATGAATATATTATTCAAATAATATCTTGATAATTTTTTTGTTTTATTCATTGATGATATCTTGGTGTATTCTAAAATATATGAGGACCATAAGGACCACATGTGGGTTGTTCTAAAGATGCTTAGAAGAAAATAGTTATATGGAAATTTTAGAAAGTGTGAATTATGGATTCAAATAGTTTTTTTCTTAACTATATTGTCTCTAAGGATGGAATCTCAATTGATCCTATGGAGACAAAGTCATTCCAGGAATAACCTACACCAATGAACATAACTGAGGTATGTAGTTTCATTTATTTAGTAGGTTACTTTTGGAATTTTTTTCAGAATTTTTATCGATTATCTAACCTATTAACCAAGCTTAAATGTAAAGGAGTTAAGTTAGTATGGAAAAAATAATGTGAATAATGTTTTGAATAATTTAATAGGATATTAGTGAATGATATGATCTCAACTCTACCATCGAGAAATGGTGGAATTTTGATTTCTAGTGATACATAGAAGAAAGGTCTTTCTTGTGTCCTTATGAAAAATGATAGAGTTATTTCATGTGCATCAAGGCATTTAAAAACTAATTAATAGAAATATCCAACTCATGATATTCAATTAGAAGATTTAATCTTTGCTCTGAAGATATGGAGACGCCATCTCTAAGGTAAAATATGTGACATATATACATATCACAATAGTTTGAAATATATATTCTCACATAAATAAATCAACATGTGGAAAAGGTTATGGATCAAGATATTCAAATATTATGATTGTTCAATACACTGCCAACCATGGAAGATAAATAAGGTAGCATGTTTATTGATTAGGAAGGATCATGGAGTTCTGGGGAAAAAATGAGGATTGATGGGGATCCTATGTACATGAATCTAGTAAATATGGATATGGGGATTATCAAGCAAGGTGAAACATCACTAATTTTTCAAATGGTTTCCAAACCATCTTTATTGGAAAGGATTAAAGGTTCTGAGTATGATGATAATAATTTTCAAAAGAATATTAAAGTTGTGAATGATGGAAAATTGGTAGAATTTATATATAAAGATACCATTTTAAAATTTGTGAAGAGTCTTTGTGTTCCCTCTATACCTAAGCTAAAAAAGGAATTTTTACATAATGCTCATAGCTCAAATTTCTCTATACACCTTATAAGCACTAAGATGTATAGATATTTTAAGGAATATTTTTGGTGGGAGAATATGAAGTAGGAAATTGGTGATTATGTATTTAGATGTTTAGTTTTTCAATAGGTGAAGGCTAAAAAGAAATATCCTAGAGGATTTATGCAACCTGTACCTATTCCTACATGGAAATGGGATGACATTACTATTGATTTTTTTCATTGTATTACCAAATAATCTAATAGATAATGATTCAATATGGGTAATTGTTGATCGACTTACCAAATATGCAAATTTCTTCACTTTAAGGGAGGATTTTTCACTAGAGCGTCTTGCACAACTCTATATCATTGAAGTTGCAAGACTTTATGGAGAAACTATTTCAATTTTTTTCGATCATGATCCAAGATTTACATCAAAATTTTGGAAACTTATTCAGAATTATTTGAATACTGATCTTCATTTGAGTACTGCTTATCACCCTCAAACTTATGGATAGTCTGAAAAGAAAATCCAAATTTTAGAAAACATGTTGAGATCATATTAACTTTAATTTAAAGGTATGTCGGATCAGTATTTACCTTTGGTAGAATTTTATTACAACAATAGTTTCCATTCAAGTATTAAAATGGCATCTTATGAAGTGTTATATGGCAAGAGATATTGTACACCAACTTATTGTGATGAAGTTGGTGAAAGGAAGCTTGTAGGCCCAAAACTTGTGGAGTAAACAATAGAAAAGATAAAGATAATTCATACCCATATCAATTTATATTAAAAAAGGTAAAAGAGTTAGGCTAACAACTGAAGAATTGATTTGGAGTTTCATATGGAAGATCATGTATTTCTGAAAATATCTCTATGGAAGGGTGTCATAAGGTTTGGTAAGAAATGGAAACTGATCCCAAAGTACATCAGACCATTTGAAATTTTAGATAGAATTGAAGTTTTGGATTATCATTTGGAAATGCCACCAAGACTTTCTAAATTACATGACATGTTTCGCATCTCTTTATTAAGGATTACATGTTAGACCCAATGCATGTTCTCAATTTTTAAGGAATACAATTAAAACCAAATTTATCTTACTGTGAAGATCTTATCCTGATTATAGATACTAGAGAATAGGTGTTGAGGAATCAAATGACTCGAATGGTAAAGTTAATTTGGAAAAATCATAAATTTAAATTAGTGATATGGGAACCATAGGAAATAATGATGAATAACTACCCAAAACGTTTTATGAGGTGACATTCTGGAAATTTCAAGGATGAGTTTTTTTACTGAGGGGAGAATGTAATGACCCAAAATTTTATCAATGGAATTTACCTTCTTATAATTATGTTATATATTATAAATCACATAAAATCACATATATAACACAATACAAACTTTATGAATGAATAGTTAATGAAATGAGAAGTATTTCTAGAAATTAAGGAACATATACTGTTGGAATTGTAACTTGACTAAAGGAATAGTAATGTGACCATTAGGAATAGTAATATAGCCAATAGAATAGTAACCTCACCTATGAAAGTGTAAATAAAATTTGAGTATCTTATAAATGAATACAAGATATATTTATATCATGGAATAAGTAAATAAATGTTTTTAAAATGGTAAATTAAGTATTGATATTTTTTAGAAACATAAATATTTATTTAAAATTTTATAATTAATATAATGATTTAAAAGAAAATATATTTTCATAAAATAGATTCATAAATTAATATTTTTATGTATTATGATTATAAGATTATTTTATGATACTTTAATTAATTTTTCAAAGTGTCATAAAATCAGTTATAATTTTAAAATTGGTATTTTTTGAGTAAATGATGATTTTAACTAAAAATAAATTTCAAATATTTAGAAAATTATTTTAATAAAATAGAGTCTATTTTTTAATTATAAATGTCAAAAATTGTTAGGGTTATTTTTTGGTATTTTTCTAAAATAGTTTAATTTTTAGTGAATGCTGAAATATGATAATTTAGGAGATGAGCTAAATACATTAATTTTTTAGTCATTATTGATGTGTGGATGATGTGAGAACCATAATCTAGAAATATCCTTGATTATTTGACATATTTACTGATAATGTTCAAACTATTTATAGTCTTGAGCCAAAATAATAAAATTATGAATATAATAAGAATAAAAACACCCCTCTCCTCACCTATAAATACCACTCCTCGCCACCTCTTCTCATCACACCTTCCAAGACTTAAATATTGTACAATTTTTTAACAAATAATCTTTCCAAGTATATCCCCCATTTCCAAGATCCTTTGAACTTATCAAAATACCAAACCCATTTTCCCTAAAGAGGTTCTTAAGGAGAATAAGTTCAAGAAGTAAAATTCTCTTTCATTTTCTTTGAATTCATTTTCAATTTTTTTTCTTATCCTATCCTTAACTACATATTCCAAAGTATCATGAAAACCAAAATATCATATATGTACAAAAATTTAAAATTTTAATGGTATATTTACCAAAAATTCTATTGTCTTCCACTTTTGTTATTAAAATTAAAACATCGTCTCTAAGGTGTCGATTCACCACCTTTGTGGATGATGATTTTTTGTTTTATAATACCGCCTTCAGGTATAATAATAAAACCATTATAATGGTTAAACCATATTATAAAATGTATAATAAAACTTAGTTAGTTTTTTAACCATTATATATACATAATATTAATTAATAAAACAAAACTAGCATGTGATGATCGAAAAAATAAAAAAAAAATCTAAATAGTCATCATTAATGTTTTATCTAATGAATCATCCTTGTATCTGAAAAAAAATGGTATATAAGACAATTTAATATTCTATAACTTCATTAATAACTTATAATTTAAATTATATATAACTATTTTTATTTTACATGATCTTCCATACTTGTATACAAGTGAACCAATCATGAAAATCAAGGAAAAGAACACTCCTGAATGACAAAATTGAATCTTATAACTTGTCAAAAAAGCCATAACTGAACATAATAAAATTATAATAAATCAAATAAATATTTCATAGGTTCTAAATTAAATTATTAATGAATCTAATTTCATTATCGATGAAATTTATCACAAGTTCATAACACTTTCAAACATAAGGTAATGGTTTATTCCTGAACCTCCAATTTTCCTTTGGGTTATACTTTCTCTATCTTTAACCTAATTTAATTCTTAATTATTCTTATATACTCCTCCGAAATTCTGAGTTTATGTTCCAAAAATATATACCTTTCTCAATTCTTCTTTATTTTCTGGGAAATACATGTTTTATAAGGTTCCCTTTTTAATTATTTTCAATAAGCAAGACCCATTAAAGGTAACTTCCCAATTTCTTACCCATTTTCATGTAAATTCCCTAATCTATTTTACACCAGGATATATATAATATTTTAATAATTTTTTATATGTATTTAAATTATTTAAACACTTCTATTTTATCAATTTGATTTTATTTGCTTCAGTTTTGGATTTATGGTGTGTTTTGGGCAAAAATAGAAAAATTTCTTAATTTTGGAATTTTAAGAGATTTTAATCTCTTGGATATTTAAATCATGAATTTTAGAATATAGATATAATTTTTGTGATTATTTTTTTAAGGATTCTTTTATTTTTGGGATACAAATTTTCCTTCTAGACCTTGATCTAATTAAAATATTTAATGGCCCTAAAAATCAATCAAAGATAGAAATATGCATGGTCAGCAGAGTGGAACCCACCTCAATAAATGAGGGATAAATCGAGCTACATACCTATAATGAAGGTTATTCTACATATATTTGAAATGGGTGTCTTATGTGTTTTTAACCATTAAATTCCATGGAGTTATTCACTCATTAAAGTGGTTATTTAATGCTCAAAATTAAAATAATATTTCTCTAATCCTCAGCCATAAAAAGTAATAATCATTAATTATTCCATAACTTACACTATAATCATCCAATTAATTTTAAATTTAGAGGGGAGACATAAAATTAAATTGGTAACAACATATAAGAAGTTCCCTTGGAATGATTTTTCCATATGGTGTTCCATATAGGGTCAAACTTTTAGAGGGAAGATTTTAGAGGGGAGCTACTACATCCATTTATTTTCTTCTTTTATTTTTATTTTTATTATTTTTTATTATATTTATTTTAAAATGTAATTTTAATTTAGTTTATTTTAAATATAATCTAATTCATGCATGTTTTTTATTTTTGTGACTTCTTCTACACACCCTTCTTATTCTTCTCAATCTTCTTCTCCTTTTATTTTCTTCTTAATTTTTTATTATATTATCTTATACTTCTCACCTTACCACTGTGAACTCTTATACTAATGATTATGAGTAAATGACCTGAGGAATATTCTAAGGTAATAATCTAGTGCTTCAACTTAAGTTTGTGTTTTTGTTCTGTTTGGATTTAATTCTAAGGATAATTTATAATGGGTGTAATCCTCACTGTGGTTGACTAAGGTTTAACTTCTGGATCTACAACTATTTTCCCTCGATTAAGGAGGTGAATTGAGAGTGTTCTTGGTGATATCTAAGTAAACTATGCATTCATAATGGGGGTATATTTAGGTGTACACACATACAATTGAGTGTGTTCACTAAGTATATTGGAACCTAGTCAATGAAGATGCTCTCTAAAAATTCTCTCAGGAGGACTTCCTTTATTCTCTAGTTCCATTCTGTTTATCATTTCATGTTAATTTAGAATTTCATGTTAGTTTTATTTTTTTATTTTTTTTAACTTTTAAATTTTATTAATTTCTTAAATATTAAAAATAAAAAAAACAATTAGATTATGTTAATTAGATTAAGTAGGTGAACAACTGATAAAACTCATCAACTAAGACGACACTGGTCAGACTTTGTGCTGCATTAGGAAAATAATTTGGTTTTACCACTCCCTATGACAATCATGCATCAAAACTGGCACTATTTCTAAGGATCTAATCAGTAGTTTTCTTTACTTTTTCTATTTTCACATTTTAGATAGATTTAATTATTTTCCAAATAAAAATCCATAAAAAAATATATTTTTCATGATGTATCTGAACTACTATTATACTTCATGAGAAGATTAACCATAGGTGAAACAACAACATAAACAACAAGAAGAATAAATTATAATAAATCTTGGATTTAAGAATTTAGAGAAAACGTAGAATAACTGATGAGAAAATCATAATGGGAATTTGAATATGTTCGTTCATTAATGGAGTAACCCAAACCTGAGCTGGATAAAGAACCTGTGGAAGTGGTGGAAGAAATTTCACCACTCATCTTTGAAATTGAAGAACCTAAGGAGTTAAAGGTAGAGGTAGCTGAAGATTCATTCTACTGTGCTCAACCATTTCTAGAGGATATAGATGAATGATCATTTTCTGATGATTTACATGAGTTATATATGTAAATTTGGATAAATTTTGGAACAAATGGGAAAAAATTGAAATGCATCATGATCTCCTAACTCCTTAAAAATTAGAAGACAAACCACCATTCATATCTCTCTAAATTTGGAAGAAACATAAGCCACCCAATTGGTGGAATTTAATGAAATTATGGAGGATCTTGACTACCTACCTCTGTCTAGTAAAGATCAACTCTAGGAGGTACATTTAAATGCAAAGGAGATTCAAGATGAACCAATTCAGGGAGTTGAACCTTTTATGAACTCTTTATCTTCCAATTTCATTAAAACTGAATTGAGTATTACTCTATTCTTTTTTTATTTTACATATTTGGCTGACTCAAATTTTTCCATGGAGGAATATATTGAAAAAAAATTACACCTATGGAGGAACACCTGGAGCTCACTGGAGACTTTGAATATTTACTACAGTGAGTGCAAGAAGAAATCCAAGTGGATTTAGAAGAATAACAATAAATATATAATTCTAACATTAAAAGTGAATATTTTGAAATTAATAATTAAAATTAAAATTTTGAATCTCCCTCTGATTAATCTTTTCATGCAGTACATCTAGACTGGGATTGTGAAGAAGATGTTGCACATGTAGCAATGAAGGAGGAGGTGGTTCCATACTTCATCCTACCCCCTTCATGAAAGTTATAACACATTGAGAAGGGGGTGGATCTGGTGTACTCTATACATGGAATTCACCTCAATAATAAAAAATAAATTAAATCTAGGAAAATCAACATGTGTTGGTTCAAGTCAATAAAGCTTCACCTATAGACTGATTATGGATAATAGCTGGTGTTTCCCTTTTAGAGGCAGTAAAAATTTAGGTTCCACTTGGGGATCATATCAAGATTTATATTTACGTGATTTCTAGGAATTTATATTTCAATTTGATTATTATAATTGGCAACCATGAATCCCCACTCCCTATTATATTTTTTAGATTAAATTAAATTATACTTGTGCTTAATTTGGTAATTTTATTTTTTAGGTTCATGATGGAAAAAATGAAGTCCCAAGTAGCCATAGAGAAAATGTGAATAATATTCATTTCCAAATGGAGTTCACTTTTATTATTTATCTTTCAAACTCTCTACAATTATTATCCAAAACATGTTTTGATCTTTAAATGGAAAATTCCATGCCCGTGTTTAAATTATGCTCTACTTCAATAATCTAGAAGACATTAGTTACTCAGGAATCATGTGATTACTTGTTTTAGATTTCAATGTTAATGAGATTGAATGATTAAAATATAGAATTTTATCTTTAAAGTTAAGTATGGATATTGAAATGAGGACTCATGATTTGAGGGAATTAGTTATTCATGTAAATGAAATTTCCCAAAAAAATCATGCTTTGAATTTTTTAAATTTAATGTGAATTTATTTATTATTATTAATAATTCCTTGATTAGTTTTCCAATATCATATTTTTCATTCCTAATAGGTTTTCTAGACCAAGTACTTCCTAATTTTATTCAACATATTTCTTGAGTGATCTAAGGACATGTCACTAACCAAAACTTTCATTTTTTTAATGTTTGGGGCTAAAGCCTCATTTATTATTAAAGCAAAGCAAAGACCTCTTTAACTGGGTAGAGGGAGACCCATTACATAGCATGAAGGCCCAGTAGACAATTATCCCATTACATTACTCGTAGGCCCATTTTTTGGCCAAGGCCCATACTGTGAATAGTATTGCTACAGTACCCATGCTGCTACAGTACCGCACAGTACTCACCGCTGCTACAGTACCCTATTGCCGCTATAGTGCCCTGCCCTCTACAGTACCCGTCGTTGCTACAGTACCACCATTGCTACAGTATTCTGCACCCGATGGGTTTTGAACCCCCATTTTTTATGACCAAAACTTTTATTTAAACTTGTAAAATCTATGACAATGTATAAACACATTTAGAATGATTGAGGAACCTTTTGAAAACACACTTATCCTTAAAATATCACCTTTACATCAATCCTTATTTAAAATTATATAACCCATGAATGAACTTTTTAGGGACTTGAGATGTTTCAATCCATTTTTATCCATTCCTACCCCCCCCCCTCTTAGTAAATTCATGATATTTTAAAGTTGAAGTGTGGGGGTGAATGAATTCATTGTGTAAGGGATGAAATGGATTATAAGGGTAAATATTGGGGGTAATAATATGGGAATAAAGAAAGGTTTTTGATTCATTCAATGTACTTAATGGTTTTACCTTCTTGATAACAAAAAAAATGAAGAAAAAAAGTCATGGGTTGTGACTTAGAAAAATCAAAAATCATCATCACTAGACCAATTATTGTTATCATATATGGTTAAGTAGTAGATGTGAGATTTATTATAAGTATAAATTTAAAAAAAATGAAAAAAAAGTATAAAAGTAGATAAAAATTTAAGAAGGTGTACAAATCATTAATTATGATTTACTTGATCATAAACTTTACTTTGAGTTTTGGGGAAATAGGAGTTTCTACTATGAAGGGGAGAATTTCATTACACTTTTATTTTTGATATCATTCATTGTACATAATAGATAAACCAAATCTTTGATCCTTACATTTTTAAAGCATTAAATCCTATCAACCTTAAGCCTTATAGTAATTTTAATATTTATTGAAATACCTCATGTTTTTATGTGACTTTTTTATTTATAAAGTGGATAAAGTAGTTCATTTATAGACCTATGGATAAGGATCATGTTCTCGTGATATGAGAATAACTCCACTTAAATTGTATCATGAATGATGAGATAAAATATTCAAAAGTGAGGTAAATCATGATTTGGCATGTTTAATAACAATGAATTGAGGAACCTGAATGAATGAGAAAATAAGTTCCATCATTTTCAAATGGGGTAAGGTAAGATACATTAATTAATCATTTCGTTGAAAATTGAGAAATTAAATTGATATTTTATATGGATTTTTGAAATTTTTATTTGAAATTGATTATTAATTAATTTTATTGCCTTTAAATTTGAATATTGGTAACATTGGTGACCTCTAATTTTCAATTTTGAGATTTTGTACTTGAGGAAAAGCATGTTTTAAGTGTGGTTAAATTTATAGATATAATATTTTCATCAATTTTTATATGTATTTCAATTATTAAAGAACTTATAATTTATTAATTTGAGCTCATTTACATCAGTTTTGGATTTATGGTGTGTTTTGGGATAAAATAGAAAAATTTCTTATTTATGGAATTAAGGGAGAACCTTCATTAACTAACTTCAACTCTACTTAGTGAACACACTCCATCGTATGTGTGCACACATCAATCTACCCTAGTTATGAATAAAATGTTTACTTAGTGAACCCGAATCACACTCTCCATCCATCTCCTCAATTGAGGGAAAATGGTTGTAGATCAAGAAGTTAAACATTAGACAACCACAGTGAGGATTACACACATTGTAAATTATCCTTAGAATTAAGTCAAAGTAGAATGAAAACATGGTATCAGTTTCAAGAACCTGATTACTCCCTTGGAATATTACTTGGGTCATTTAATCATAATCATGAGTAAAATAGTTCATGGTGGTTAGATGAGAAGAATAAGAGAATATAATAGAAAATAAAGAAAATAAAAAGAGAAGAGAGGGGGAAGAAGATAGATAAGAATTATAAGGGTGTCTAAAAAAATACATAAAAATAAAAACCATGCATGAATTATATTTTATTTAAAATAAACTAAATTAAAATTACATTTAAAATAAAGATAATGTAAAAATAAAAAAATAAAATAATAAAATAAGTGTTTAAATAATTTAAATACATATAAAAAAGATTAAAATTTTATCTCTATCAATCCACCAATATTTTTCTAAAATCACTCTTTCTATCATGAAAAACTATCTTAGTTCATTTATAGTTTTATGAAATCAATTATTCCTTTATCTTCCTTAAAGACTCATTTATATTTTCCCTTAAACCGCACTAAAGTGGCTCATTTCTAAAGTTTCTTAAATACTCTTTTTACATGTTTTCACTTCAGTTTTCAAATTTTGGTATGAATATTATTTTAATATTCCACAAATATTATTTCATCCTTCTTTCTTTTCTAGGATATATATGTTTACAAAATGATTTTTATGGAAAATAAAAATGATTTTCAAAAAGAACTATTTTTTCCAAAGTAAAAGGGTGTTTCTCTCAATAATTTCTCAATGATTTAATTATAGTGTTTTCCTCTATTTTAACACCCTATGTTGAATATTATTCTTAATTGGGATTGATCTCTTATGTTATCATATACCATATTTTATTGAATGGATTATGATTATTTTGGATAGGGATGTACTATCTTGATACCATTCACCATATTACATTTTATATATTATGATTATATTTACTTATTGGGAATATTATTTATATTTTATATTCTAATTTCAATATGAATGTATATGTTTATTTTGTTTCACCCCTTTCATATTATGAATGCATTGGACTTAGTAAGTGTTAGGTGGAGAATGTTATAGACCCTCGATGCATTGATACGTCTCATGAGACAAAATAGTTTGGATATTGGCTAATGTCTTACCTGATTATGTATGGTGTCTTGGTTTCAGCCTTGATGGTATGTTTATGATGTCTCACATTATGCATTTCATCATTATGAGATTAGTTATTGATAATTCGCATGATTATTCAATAAGTAAAATATCTATAGTTAAGTTTCATTCTCATGTGATTATTTATATGGAATTATTTTTATTAGTTTTTATTTATACCAAATTATGTTCATGTTTATGTTTTAATGAAATGTATTGTTATATATTCACCTTGACTTATTATTTATGTTTATAGCTTCTACTGTATTTTTTACACATACTGAGAATCTGATCTCACCCCT
This sequence comes from Viscum album, assembly GCA_963277665.1. NCBI lineage: Eukaryota > Viridiplantae > Streptophyta > Magnoliopsida > Santalales > Viscaceae > Viscum > Viscum album. Next base: position 875,582,566 of record OY728148.1, on the reverse strand, counting down.
TTTTATTTTCTATTTTTTTCAGAATGCTAAGATATATATCATGACTCGCATGAAAGGATGATATAAGAGAATAATAGTGATTTAAATGAATTTACTATATTGTATTTAAATTCAAGTTGTAATGTAATACTTATGTTTTTATCTAGTTTTTCAAAACTATTAAACTCTTCGGTCCTTTGAGACGAGATCTCTTATTCATAGTACCAATTTAATAAAGTAAGGAACCATCTCCAGACTACTAGGGTGGGGTATTTAAACTAAAACCCCTTTCTCACAAAACATGCTCATCCCTCCATGAGATCTCTCTTGCCCATAAATAAGAATCACATCCCATCAGTGTGTAGGCCTCTGACTCATCTGTGGTGATAGTAAATTTGGGTTTGGACCATGTAAAACCAATCTATACCCAATATTACATCACAGGGATCCATTTTTATGGCCAAAAGGTCCCACATGAACCTCTCTCTACAAAACCAAATCTTGCACTACTGGAAAATAAAATATATCAAAGAATATTTCCATGTAGGAACCTAAAAATGAAGTTGTTGGGATAGCGCCTCAATTGGGAGCTCAAACTCTCGCACCAGGATTATATAGATAAATGAATGAATTGAACCTTTGTATACTAATAATGAATCAAGAGTATAATAAACATAGATCTTACCTCTAATAATATTGTGATATGTGGATTCATAATCCACTAAAGCCTACCGCTATCCGCATCCACGATCGCCAACTCTCTGAGCCTCATGCGGGCCACCTGGTGGTGGGGGTGGAAGGATCTCATAGCATCATAAACCTCTAAAATATCCTCCTAATATTCCATATCTACCTCCCTAGGGACTACTCTTCCCTTTAGTGGGAGTTCTCTGATCATGGTGTTGCCTTTTTCGTGGCGGCCCATCAACTACCTGCCCATGCTCCTCAATATGTCTGGTTGATCAACCACATGCTATGTGACCTCTCCCATCACAAGCATAGCACTGACCCTATATAGGATTTCTTGGGGCTCTATTTTTTCCTTGTACCACATGACCACATTCCTCAGTCTAGTCATGAAAGGATCTCCTGCACTGATTTCCCTCTGACTAGCGCCTGCTAGCTGCGAAAGATGACTTAGCTCTGTGACACCCACTGCCAGCTCTAGCAGTCTGGAATCCATCTTATAGAAATATCTCTGTAACTAGTGTCTACTCCAACACCCCATCATAGGTGGGGATTTATAAGGACGCCATGCTAGAATGGATCTTTCTATGGAGACTCTGCTCAAACTTCCATGTTTGGAAGTATCCATCACAGATCATGATAATGGAATGCCGTATAAGGTCTATAAACCTCACTGCATACTCATCCACCATAATCCCCCTACTATATCTCTAGAATCCCTGGAATCTGAACTAAGTGTGAACAGGATGGGTAGTACTCCTTATGAAATAGTTGTCGGAAGTCGGGCCATGAGAGTGTCAACTCATCATGCATCTGTGTAACAAGACTCCACCAGCGCCTAGCTGCTGTGTGGAAGAGGCTAGTTTCTAGTGTAACCACCTGATCTATCGGTGTCTGGATGAGCCTGAAGACATGGACCACCAACTCTAGCTAATCCTCTACTGCCTAAGGATCTGTCTCACCATGGAAACTCAGTAGTCTCTTACACAGGAACTCATAGAGTGCGATGAGACTACATTCATTCTTAGCCTACTTGACTGGTATTATATGATGCTCAATAGGTGGAGGTTTTTTTACCTACCCATGTGTAGGAAGAAGATCGCAAGATGGACCCTGAACAATGACCTCGTAGATCATCAAATCTTTATCACAATCTGGAACCGATATCTTATCCGGTCATCCTCGTGGAGGCATCTAGAAATTTTAATCAAGACATACCATAGTTAGATGAGTGTATGTATATATATATATAACAATGGGTAATTAACTCAAGAATGATGGTCAAAGAATCAATCCTATATGATTCATGTAACATTGATACCTGCAACTAATGTCTCGATGTGCTGAGTCCACAAGTCGATAGTTGGATTCCATGTGAATGGATACGATGGTCACCCATACCAACACTGGGTTCCCTATCCTAAGAGACACACTCGAGACACTTTGACACTATTTACCTAATCCCAACCAAATACTTATAAGGGGGCCACTCCAAATACCATCTCAAGGATCTAACCACCTTTGATACTAATCTTTCACGACCCAGCCTAAGTCGGGACTCAAGATGCAACTACCCCAAGCCCGTCTCCATAGTCTTGGGGTTAGTGACCAGTGTTGAAGGAATAACTAACATGGGGAGGGATTTTCCAAAGTACCTATACACACACATATCCCTATCAATGCATAAGTTCAGAGGAATAATAGAAAAAGATGAAAAATACTAAGGGAACAACCATACATGTAAAACCACTAGACAATTTAAGATCATGGTACTGTAAACTAAAAAGTAAAGGGAAAAATACACACCCAACCAGAAATAGGTCCCAACATGAAAAAATTAGTAACTAAAATGCTGAGAGAACCTAGCCTCTAATCTCCAAGATGCAACCACTGTATGCGATCCAAAGTACCAGGTATCCTTAATCTTTTCTTTAGTCACCACCAACCTGTCCATCATCTACATAAGACAAGACACATGTAGGAAAATCCATTATAGGGGTGAGTATGTACATACCCAGTAGAACATCCTGAAAGTTAAAAGAAGATAAATAATATATACAATAGTAATAAAAGGACTGTAGATAGTAAACATGATACAGAATTCAGAGAAAAAGAACAACTCAACCCAGGGAGTAACCTCATTTCAACACATGGGGCTCAACATAGTGAGTAGATAAACTATATGTCGAGTCTTTTATATCTATTTTAGGATAGTAAAATTATTCAACCAAGATAATCTAAACACATAAAGAACATGGCATACCTCACGCATCTTGGCATCTCATAGAAAGAGAGAAACCAAATCCAAATGGATGGATTAATATGTATATATATATATATTTAGTCAAGTAAAGCCCAAATAAAAGAGTAAGGTAATATACATCTCACAACTCAACCCAAGAAAAAGATTCTCCAATAGTTCCAAAAGTTTGTCAACAATGCCCAATATCTCACGCATCTACCTAGAAGTAACCATCCAAATAAATACATGTCTTTTCACTATGTCGCATAGTCGGGAACCAAAATATATAGGTATAGGACCCATGACCTGGTATAATAGGAGGGTTCCACTCAGTGTTATAGGACTCATGCCTAGCCTAGATGGAGAGTTTTACTCCAGAATCCTGGAGAGGACCCATGATTTATGCCAATAGGAGGGTTTTACTCTAGTCATCAAGGACCAATGCCTAGCTTAGCTAGAGGGTTCCATTCAGAAGTCAGTAGAGGATCCATGCCCTACCTAGAGGGAGTGTTTCACACTAGAAGTCATAGAGGAATCATGCCCAGCCCATTTTAAGGGTTCCACTTGGGATTAATTGAGGACCCATGCCCATCCCGGTTGGAGGGTTTTACTCGAGAGGTCTGTAGAGGACACATGCCCAACCCAGATAGAGGGTTCCACTCAGAATTTGGTATAGGACTTATTCCCTTCCCAGTAATATGGTTCCACTCGAGAGTTTTATAGAGGACCATGCTCATCCTATCTTGAGGGTTCCACTCTAGGAGTCTTTGGAGATCCTTCATGATAACTATTATCATCGAGCATTGCCTAACTAAGCGTCGTGATGAGAAAATTCCACATCATGTCCCAAAATCCACAACAGAGGGTACCATCACATTCTATGTGGAAAAACAATTAGGATAGGACTATCATGATCCAAAATATGAGTTCAAAAAAAGGATATATAGAATATAAAAGTTTCCTTAAAAGAATCCAAGGTGTACACAGTGTGTGAGGGGACCCACATGATGTGTTGTCCCGCTGTCCCACCTAGTCATGTCCCTAGAGGTAGAAGGCTCACCAACCATGTATGTGTACACGTCATGTGGGGGATATAAATGGTGTGCCTATTCCACTCAGGGTCCTTCCAATCCATTTGGTCATGTCTGTGTACTTTACCCATGTCTTTGTACTTCGGTACACAGCCATGTTCTTGGATGTGTACTCTCACATGGGGACCCACTCGTGTGATTTTCCACATAACTCATCCACCTGGGGATGAGGTACATGGAATTTAGGATGGATACACGTCATTCCATCCTTATATATTTCTAAAACCCTAGCCGCTGCAGCCAAGGCCTGACCTTCTGTGTGTTCTCTGAACTATATAGCGTGTAGTTGGTATTTTTATAGAATCGAAGATCTGTGATCTGTACTTTAAATATGGTCTTATACTTTAATTATAACCTCGATTCTACCCTTGATTTGTGTATCTATTTTTGGAAAGAAGATTTTGACCCTCCGGTGGCTGGAAACTCAAATCTGGTTTGATTTCATGTGAACCTATACACACCACACATATTTATTCCTTCAATCATTGATTATTTGATCTATGATAATCAAAATGGTCATCTAAACCCCACAAACATCCCATGTATGTCCTTGTTTTATTGATTTGTGCCTCTTTCATTGTTTATTCATGATGTTTTGGGTCCAATCGGGCTCAGTATCGCCCGTCAAAATTGAACCAGGACAGTGAGGTCCTGCCGGTGAAGAACACGAATCAAAGGGGGAGAAAGAAACCACATTGAATGTTTAAATTATCTTTTTCAAGTTTTCATGGATAAAAATAAAGAATAGGGATATCTAGGGTTACAAAACAAATATTAATCAATTTAATTGATACTCAAGTGCATTCTCGGGCCATAATTGGCACAGATCAATAGAAAGTGATTAATTTTATCAATCAATTTAATAAAAAAGGGTGTAAAAAAACTGATGAGTCTTTTCTAGAGATTGGATCATTATTCATAAAATAATGTGATTTCTAATGATTTAAGGAAGTCGTCACATTCAATACACTCTAATCTATTCTGATCCAGGCTTTCATCATCATCAAATGTGATTCACAAATATAAGGAGGGGAAGAAGCTCTGGAATCCTGTTAGGGTTTATACAGCTAAACCTGGATGATTTTCAAGGGATATATTCTTATAAACATTTTTTGGGGTTAAAATAATCAATTAATTATTTTAATTTAATTAATTAACCGAATGAACTTACCTTCAATGGTCGAGATGTGTGAACGTGCCCATGTTGACCTATTTTAGGTTGTACCTAGGGAAAACACCACATTCTATAATCAAATGTGGTATCAGATTTATGATTCAAGATTATCTTTAAGATTTATCCCATTTTATTTAAGAATATGTGCACATGCAATATAAAATATGTTTAATATTTTTATAAAATTAATTCTGGGCACACTGAGCCTCAGAATCACATGTCGTCTCAATGTCTGACTCTTGAAATATATATATAAATATTTAAAATCATTACAAGAAAAAACCAGGTCTCTACGCCATAAGATATGGATTTCTCGTGGTTAATTATGATAAAGTAATGTTCTCTAAAATTGAACATGCATCCTACTGAGAGTCCATTAAGAGTTTTGATTCTGAGAAATGGTTAAAATCCATGGAAATAGACATAGAATCTATGTACACTAACCAATTTTGAAACTTGGAGGATACCCCAAAGATGGTGATACTTATAGGATGCAAGTGTGTTTTTTGTAATAAAATTGACATGGATGGTATAGTGTCTACCTATAAATAATTATTGGTGGAAAAGGGTTACAAAAAAATTCATGATATTGAATATAAAGAGACCTTTTCACCTATTGCGTTGATAAAGTCCATTATAATTTTTATATCCATAACAACTCTTTGTGATTATGATATATTTCAATTAGATTTCAAAACTTTATTACTTAATGGAAATTTTGTTGAGGACATGTATATGATACAGCCTCAGGGTTTTGAAGTTCCAAATGAGAACATTATGCTTTTCAATTTGCAACAATCTATTTATGGACTAAAGAAATATTCTTAGTGTTGGGATATATGGTTTGATGATGTCATAAAAGATTTTGTTTTCACAAAGAACATAGATGATTCCTATGAATACAAGAATATTAGTGGGATTATAGTGTTATTTCTAATACTATATGTAAATGGAATACTACTCATTAAAAATGACTCAGTGACACTCCATTCTATGAAGATGTGGCTAGTAAAATGTTTCTCAATAAAATAAATTGGTGAAGAAGCTTACATACTTGGTATGGTGATCTATAGAGATATATTTAATCGGTTTCTTAGAATTATTCAAAATACATATATTGGTGAGGTGGTAGAGTGGTTTAACATAGGGAACTCCAAGATGGGGTATTTACTATTTTTACATGGCATGAATTTTAGGAAGATTATGGATCCTTTTAAAGATTTATATAGGATGGATAGGATTCCTTATGAATATTCCATATGATCTATCATGTATTCCATGTAATGTACATGAACTTATTCCTCATATTATTTGATCATAACAATTAGATACCAATACAATCTTGGTGAGATTCAGTGGATTGTTGTATAGAACATCCTTAGGTACTTGAGAAGGACTATGGATATGTTATTAGTATTTAGATTATTGGATGATATATGTGTAAAGTATTACACAGATTCTAGTTTCTAGTCCAATAAAGATGATATAAAATATCAATATGGGTTAATTTTTTACATAAATGGTGGTTCAATTGGTTGGAATAGTTCCAAATAAGCCATTATAGTGTACTTTAAAATAGAGGTGGAATACATCGCTACATTAGATGTTGTAAAGGAATATGTTTGGATCAATAATTTTATTTATGAACTTAGAGTGGTTCCTAGAATTAAGGGAGCAATTAATCTATATTGTGACAAAAATGGTGATGTTTCTTAGCCTAAGTAACCTCAGTCTCATCAAAGGACCAAACACATCCTTTGAAAATAACATATCATACATTAGATCATTGATAGGGGTGATGTAAAGAGCAGTTGGGTGGTTATATAAGATAATGTAGTAGATCTGTTGAAGAACCCATTATCATAGAAACAACATGATGGTCATGTAGAATCGTTGGGTTTTATACAATGATATATTAATTTTAATGGTTGTAAATGTATCATGTTATTATAATAAATAAAGTCTCCAATTATCATTCATTCATGCATGCTACAATTTTATTTTTACATGAAAACTCAAATGATAATTCCCCTCAATGTATGAATTTGATTTATCCCTAACCAATGATCATTATGAAGTATTATGGTTTGTAATGTTATGATAAGGTTAACATGAATAGAATCTTGTATTAAATACAGGGATTTTTATATGAAATATGAGGAATGGATTCATGAGGTAATAAGTAGACACTTATTACTTTTCATGGTCTACTAAATTATATCTCAAGGAATGTAATATGGTCATATATATACTTAGGGGTATATGGTTATTATCAATACTTTTTACCTAAGGTTGGTGAGATACCAAGCATGATAACCTTAATACTTTGATACCATACATACACAATTCAACATATAAACTTATCTAATCATGGGGTGGTTGGGTATGTTGTTGATCATGTTTTCAGTTGGAGTGAAACCAAGATGGGATTTGTCCACTTATATAACAAGAAAATAAATCTATCCCTTGATTGAATTAGACTAAGGGAATGAATGTACATGCATAGTTGTTTCATATATGATGTGTTCAACTACCTAGATAAGTGACATGTTGTGATATTATTAGATAAATGGATGACATGTTATGTATTCATTAACATGGTTAGTCTTTTCATAGAGTCAAGAAATGATGAGACTCTAATACTATATTGACATGTTCCATGTATAGTGGTCAATCAATGTCATGGACAAAGGGATTATATAAGATACATATTATATATATGATATATCTTCTGATGGACAAGATCATATAGATATATGAGTATGTTTTATGTAGATCACACCAAACCCATTAGTATCTTGAGTATCACTGATCTTTTTCTAGATGTCTCTCTTTTCTTATATCTATCAAATAGGTATTTTATAGTTGTTGTAAATGCTGTTAAGGACAATAGGATCACACGGTTAAGCCCTTGGATAAGGATAAAATTTTGGACAAAGTGTTCATTCAAAATTAAGAGAGTTTTATGAAAAACCCATATTCAAAAGAGTTTAGATGGATTCACAAATATTTGTGATGTTTTTCATAAAATTTTTATAATTTTAGTCCAAGTGGGATATTGTTGGATGTACACTAAAATATACATGAATAGGATGCATGAGAAATATATATATATATATATAGTGTATGTTTTATTATGAATATGATGCATCCATGCAATTCATGAATATAATATATATATATATATACATTATTCATTTCTCCTAAATAGTTTTCTTATTTGTTACAATCAATTGAAAATGGATTAATTTATTTTCATTTATTTATTTAAATTAATTAAATAAATAAACACTCAATGGGTATTAACACATGAGATGAATTAGGTATTTTTGATACATCATAAACTGACTATATAAGAGGAAGAGATCCACTTCTGTTGTTTGTGGTGGAAATTTCAACTTCACTTCCTCCCATGCTATTGTTTATCATATCACAAATGAAGTCATTATCATCCCTTCATCATTTGGTTATCCTCATGATATGATCATGGATCTAGGTTTTAAGTGTATTCCCTTAGAGAAAATGTGCTTAACTTCACTATTCCTTGTGATCTTCTGCAAACATTCTCCACTGAAGAAGATATAAAAAAAATTGTAAATAAATTCCAGGTAATCTATTTTTATAGTATTATCTCATGCATTATTCATGAATATAGATATATTTTTTTGGGTTGTATTCCACTATTAATGGTCATTAAATGATCATAAAAATTCCATTATATTTGACCAATACATATTCATTTTATTATTTTTAAAATCATTTACCTTGATTTTTCTATTTCTTGCACAAAAACTATATTGGTGTTGTATAATCATTTAAGGTAATTATATCATCGCTAAAAATTAAAAAAAATCATAAAAAATAATTTATTTATGTTAAAAATAACCTTTTATATTCATTCATAAATTCTTTTTATCCTTATAAAAATATATAATAGAAATTAAAAATAGGAAAGAAACATTTTATATTTATCCTTTTTGTAAAATAATATAAATGTTATAATAAAAGGAAAATATCACTTAAATAATTAAAATTATAAAATAAGGTAATAAGGGTCTAAATAATCTAATTATATAATAATTAAGATAAGATTTTGTGACCTTATCACTTAGTTTTAACCTTAACTATTCCATTTTACCAATTATCTTGGTGACACATATTTACCATGGTTACTATTCATAATGACCAAGAATGAAATTAGAATTATTACTAAATTTGAACCCTGTGATTCAAAATATGAAATCAATTTCTCAAGATTTATTTTTTATAAATTGAAGAAATTACTTTTAACATAATTTCACAAAATGAAACAAAAAATAGTTTTTAGAAAATTTCATTTTTAAGCCTAAAAATAAACTGATACCAAAATCAAATATAATGTTGATTACTAAAGACTTATTTAGATTATGTTTAATAAAATAGATATTATTTTAATTTAATACTAAATCCAAAATATAATAAAAATTTTAAATTACTCTATTTAATGAAAATAAATGATAGTGTTGAAAATGTCTATATTTTCACTATTCATTTAAAAATAAATCATTATAAAAAAATCCCGAAAATTAATCTTAAGATATATTTGAAATGATGATTTCAAAAATGATGTCCATTTTTTCAAATAAAATATTTAAAAGTGACAAGAATTAATTATAAAATACACATGAAAATGCAATAAAACCCATTTTTAAAGAAAAAGGTATTTTTGAAACATTAAATGGATTTATTCTCATTCATCACAAAATAACCATAATTAAATTAATTTAAGTTCATTAACTTGGATATATAATCTACATATTTCATTAAAATAATTTATCGATAGTGTTAAATTTAATCTATTAATATAAAAATACATTGCACACATAAAAAGAGTTTTATAAAAAACAACTCTTTTATGTTAATAAGATTTTATCTTCATTTTAAATCAATTGATAATCAATGAATGATTTATTATTTACTTTATTAAGGAAAAACATTCAAAATATATTTCATAATACATTTATTCTAATTCTTACTCGCTAAACCAACGACAAGGTCATAATAGTTATATTTAAATAATAATATTTTTTGTAGTATATCATGGTTTCTTTAAGTTTTTTGTTGCATTTACCACATGATATCAAATATATTATTTAAAAAAAATATAAAATCTTGGGTTGTTACACTATAAAACCTTAATTCCAACAAGAATAACATCACCATAAAAATCCTTGAATACCAAATTAGTTACAACACAAGAATAGGTTAATATCACTACATCAATATTAATCTTAAGCCCAGGAGACACTGGTTTTTTCTATTTCAAAGTATGGTCCACAAAATCCCTCCCTATTTAAAAAATTATGTTTTTCCTACCATGCATAAAAAGTTATTCAGTCACTATAAATCCAAAAAGTATTAGGAAGACACTTTTCATTCATAATTAGGTCATTTATTTTCTTCTAAATATTCCATGCAAGAAAATAAGCAAGCTAAAAATCATATCTTAGGTAAACACTTTTTCTAAACAACAAGAAGTGAAAGAGCGGAGAAATACCCATGTAAAGAATTTGAAGGGTCTTTTCCAAATACAAGTATAATTTTAATATTTAATTGTATGGATATTCTATTCCTCCCCTCCATGAAATATTTTTCATGTGCTATAATAAATAATGTGCCAACTAAAAAGAGCCTCTCCTGAAGAAATAAAATTTTGATAAAAACACCACTCTAAATTTTTTACCCATGGTGGAAGATTTGATTTACAAATAATATTCCAATATTTTCCAAAAAATATATTTACATATGAAATTGCAATATGATAACTAGAACATACCTATTAATTTATATCTCTATTGAAATTCTATAAATGGCTATCAATAGTTGAAGTTGAACCCAATGGAGTATCCAAAATATGGTTCATATCTATTGAAATAAACAAATCATAATTTTTTTTAAAATCCCAAACATGTTCAAATTATAAATTAAGCACATTAACCCATATATCATCTAAAACATATGGACATTGAGTTATGAGGATAAAATATTGAATATCCAAAGGTCATGTAACTGGCCAAACACACACCTAAGATCCATTCATATTTCTCCAAAAAAAACCCTCTAGAAGAAGAGTTTTCAAACCCCAATGGAACATCCAAATAAAACTTAGATTATAGATTAATTAAGACTAAAGAATATAATCATGTAGATAATATTTTTTTCTCAATCATAATTTCATAAAAAGAATCATAAAATTGTTAAAACCAAGAAAAAAGTCCCACTATAAGAAAAAGTCACATGTCAGTCTAATGTGTTGTGCAGTTGGAATTACTGGAATTAGTTTTTTGAATTGTGGTCATTTTTATGCTAAAAATATATGTAAAATGTTCAAAACTAAGAGAAAATTTTAAATTGTCATAAAAATCCTTGTTCATTATTTTCAATTAAAGTATTGGATTTTTAAAGGAACCTCACATCTATTTAATTCATGGTGTTCTCAAAATAGTTCAAAAATATATATTTTTTAAATTAAAACACTTTTATAACATTTAAATAGGTGATAAAAGATCAAAATTGAGAAAAAGAATAGTTTGTTGTGAAAATTAATGACAACACTTTTTGACTAATTTATGACTTGAAGATATAAACTATAAATCAATTTGAATCACTAATACACATAAGGCCTTTAATGGTGCTATAATAGGTCTTTTTTAGTGAAAAAAAAGTGATTAAAATCAAAGCTCCCATAAAATACCTATGCCTTTATCAGTTCTAGAAAAGTGGTGATAAAGGGACCCTTTATGAGCACTAAAAAAACATTGATAAAGGCCACCTTTATCAATTTTAGAAAATAATTGATAAAGGATCCCTTTATAAGTGATTTTCTTAGTGATGATAAATAATACCTTTATCAGTGATTTTTCTAGAACTGATAAAGGATCCCTTTATCAGTGATTTTTCTAGCACTGATAAAGGGGTATACTACTGTAGTGTGCTATTAAAATTACAGCTCAATGTAGTAGAAAAAACAAAGATAAAACAAAGAATTTAATTGAAATAAAATTTACAACACAAATACAAGAAAAAAACACAATATTATAGACATTTAAACAATTATTTTGTACAATTAGATGATTAAATACACTTTATCACAGATATTCAAAAACATAAATGTTCCTTTGTCTTTGTTCGCTGACCCTCATTCATGATATTAGTTTCTGAAAAAACCACTCTATCTCCAGAAAAAGATATCACCTATATAGGAAAAAATTCTTATTTTAGTAATATATAAATAAATTAATTAAACAAAAAGTGTAAATTTTAAAATAAAAACATATACTTTGAGTCGTACCAGGAACACCGTGTATTGGATTTATTTGCAGTTGATTCTTACATGTTACTCCATTTCTTTTCATTTTCAAAAGCAGGTGATCTTGAATTGTCTCACATCTATAATGATAAAAAATCACTATGAATGTGATCCAATTCAAGAGCACTTTCTTTTTGAGAAAAATACTTTAACAATCACGCCATTTCTTGTTCATCTTCAAGAATTATATATGGGAAATTTAACTAAATAAGTATCAAATAAAAATTATAAGTAAATTAATTAAGTAATAGTACATAAAATTATGAGAAAATAATCTAAGATTGTTATGCTCAGTTTTTTCTATGTGATGCATGTTTTAATCTAAAATGAAACCTTTATATTTAAAACATGCACTTTGAGTCAAATCAGTCACATCATTTGTCATATTGATGTGTGGTCAATTCTTACACATCAAAAATTAATTATGGATCATTTTACTAAAATTTAAAAACAATTTAAGATAATTTACTCGATTTTGGATATTTGATGTGGGTTTTAAACTAAAATGGAACTTTTGTATTAAAAATATGAACTCTCAGTAATATCGACCACATCGTGTGTCAGGTTGATTTTTGGTCAAATAATACATGTCAAAATGAATTATAACTCATTTTCATAAAGTTTGAAAACAATCTGAGCTCGTTTTCTTATCTTTGGTGATGTGAAGTGTGTTTTAAACTAAAATGACACTTTTATATTAAAAAAACACACTTGGAGTCATACCGACCACATCGAGTGTTGAATTAATGTGTAATAAATTTTTTCACATCACTAATTAATTATGGATCATTTTAATAAAGTTTCAAAATAATCCAAGATTTTTTTATCATTTTTAGCTATTTAAAGCTTATTTTAAACTAAAATGACACGTTTATATTGAAAACACACACTTTGAGTCATATCAGTCACATCTTGTGTCAGATTGATCTTTGGTTGATTATTACTTATCAAAAATGAATTATGGACTATTGTCCTCATGTTTGAAAATAATTTGATCTTTTTTATCATTGATGGATATTTGATGTGTGTTTTATACTAAAATGACATTTTTTATTAAAAACATGCACTTAAAGTCATATCGACTACATTGTATGTCAAATTGATGTACAGTCAATTCCTACAAATCAAAAATTAATTATGGATCATTTATTTAGAGTTTGAAAACAATGTGATTCTATTTTATTAGTTTTAGTGATCTGAGATGCATTTTAAACTAAAATGAAACTTTTATATTGAAAACACACACTTCAAGTCATACCAACCATATAAGATGTCAAATTAATATGCGGTTAATCACTACATGTCAAAAATGAATTATGGATCATTTTTCTAAAGTTTGAAAATAATTTGATCTCTTTTTTTTAGTTTTCCCTTTTTTATGGGTTCTTTAAACTAAAATGAAACCTTGATATTGAAAACATTCACTTTGAGTCATATTAGTCACATCATGTGTCGGATTGATGTGTGGTCTATTCTTACACATTAAAAATGAATTATAGACAGTTTTCCTAATTTTTTAAAATAATTTGAGATCATTTTCTCAGTGTTGTTTATTTGATGTGTGTTTTAAACTAAAATGGAACTTTTGTATTGAAAACATGCACTTCAATTCATATCGACCACATCATGTTTTGGATTTATGTGTGGTTGATTCCAACACATCAAAATGAATTATGGATCATTTTTCTAAATTCTCAAAACAATTTGAGATATTTTTCTTGGTTTTGGTGATGTGACACACATTTTAAACTAAAATGTAAATTTTATATTGAAAATACTCACTTTGAGTCATACCGACTGCATCAGGTGTCAGACTGATATGTGGTCAATTTCTACACATAAAAAATGAATTATGGATCATTGTCATAAAGTTTGAAAAAATCAGACCTCATTTTCTTGGTTTTAGATATTTGATCTATGTTTTAAACTAAAATGCCACTTTTATGTTGAAAACATTAACTTCAAGTTATACCAACCAAATCGGGTGTCGGATTGACATGTGGTTAATTCCTACTTATGGATTGTTTTCCTAAATTTTGAAAAAAAAATCAGCATGTTTTCTTAGTTTTGTCTATGTGATAAATTTTAAACTAAAATGATGCTTTTATACTAAAAACATGTACTTTGATTCATATCAACCACATCATGTGTCATATTGGCATGCAGTAAATTCCTATGCATTAAAAATGAATTATGGATCATTTTCAAAAAGTTTGAAAACAATATAATCTCATTTTCTCTATTTTGTTGATGTTTCACATGTTTTAAACTAAAATGTAACTTTTATATTGAAAACATATTCTTCACGTCAAACTGAACACATCAGGTGTCAGGTTGACATGTGGTTGGTTTCTACATGTCACGAATGAATTGTTGATTATTTTACTAAAGTTTGAAAACAATATGATATTATTGATCATTTTCCTAAATTTTGAAAACAATATGAGCTCATTTGCTTGGATTTGGCTATTGGATGTGTTTTTTAAACTAAAATGAAACTTTTGTATTAAAAATACTCATTTCGAGTCATACCAACCACATAAGGTGTCAGATTGATGTGTGGTTGATTCCTATATGTCAAAAATGAATTATGGGTCATTTTTATGAAGTTTCAAAAAAAATATGAGGTTGTTTTCTCAATTTTGGATATCTGATTCATTTTAAAATAAAATAACGCATTTATATTGAAAACACATACTTCTATTCATACCAACCACATCATGATTAATATTGGTGTACGGTCAATTCCTACACATGAAAAATGAAGTATACATCATTTTCATAAAGTTTGAAAAAAATATGATTTAATTTGCTCAGTTTTGGTGATGTGACATATGTTTTAAATGAAAATAAAATTTTAAATTGAAAACATACACTTCAAGTCATACATACCACATCAGGTGTTGTATTTACATGATTTCAATTCCTACACATCAAAAATGAATTATCAATCACTTTCATAAAGTTTAAATATAATTTCAACACTTTTGTTTGGTTTTGGTGATGTGACACATGTTTTAAACTAAATTGGAACTTTTATATAGAAAACACATACTTCAAGTAATACTGACCATATCATGTTTTGTACTAGAATACAGTCAATTACTACATGTGAAAAATAAATTATGGATTTTTTTCCAAAATTTAATAAAAAATATGATCTTATTTTCTTAGTTTTGGATATGTGATGCACATTCTAAACTAAAAGGACACTTTTATATTAAAAATACATAATTAGATTAATACTAACCACATCGAGTGTCATATTTACATAAGGTTGATTCCTACACATCACAAATGAATTGTAGATCATTTTTCTAAAGTTTAAAAATAATTAGAGCTCATTTGATCATTTTTGGATATGTGATACATGTTTCAAACTAAAATAACACTTTTGTATTGAAAAAATGCACTTTTATTCTTACTGAACACATTGTTTATCGTATTGATGTGTGGTTAATTTTTATACATATCAAAAATGACTTATAAATCATTTTATTAAATTATCAAAATAATATGAATTTGTTTTCATTGATTTGATCATATGATGTGTGTTTTGAAATAATGTGTAAATTTACTAAAATAAGCATCAGATAAAAATGTTAAGTAAATTAACTAAAAAATAATATAAAATTATGATAAAATTAACTAAATAATTAGTATGAAGATTCACCTATTCATGATGTCTTTATACATTCTGAAACCATGTATTCTGCTTATTTTTTTAAATAAATTGATTTCCTCCATTATACTTATCCTTGAGAAACAGATCAAAAATAATATATAAGCATTTAAATACTAATGATTCACATACCAAGTGTATATCTAAGGTCACAACTCATACTATATTATAATTATAATAGGTAATCACATAAATTTGATGTTGGAAAACATTATGACACCATGTACTCTACTCAATCATCTCTAAACAAATTTACATCTTCTTTTGAGTATATAGATTTTTGGAAATCTTGGTATTACTAAGAAAATATATGAAAAAAATGATTAAGAAATATTTTTAATGAAATTGTAATTACCTTCAGAAATAACTTGTTTAGGGATGCTATTATTTTTATGGTATTTGATATATTTCATAAATTTACAAATCTAATATCCATAATTGTTGTTGTTATCTTACTTTGGACACTATAGAAACATTGACCAAAATGAGTAAATTTTATTGAAATATGTTTTAATAGTTAAATATTTCAATATATACCTTAATATATTTCCATTTGAAGAAATATATAGGCTTCTTATGTTCATAAACCAACCTCATTCTAGGATTTTTTCTAATTTTATAGATTTCCCTATCATAAAAAAATTATTGTTGAAACAAAAACTGAAACATATAATTCTAATTTTATCTATGCATTATTGATTTTGGTTCATTATAAATTCACAATACATATTATGTGTGGTCAATTTGATGGAAATACATGCATTAGATCCAAAAAATAACCATTTATGGTATCCAAATTGATTGTGGCAAGCATCCAGTGCTTCCTAAAAAAACAAAAACAAATAAGTAATAAAAAAAGAAAAATTTATTTTATATGATTAGATTTCATAGTTTTACCCTTGAATTGTAGGTATTGAAAAGAGTATTTCATAAATTATTTTATTCTCAAATTACTTTGTTAGATCATCTTTTTTCTTATTAATTTCTTCCAACCCCAAAGAAAATTCTTCCGTATAAATGATACGAGGATTAATGAATCTAATTCATGTTTCACAGGATTTCCCCATTATATAGTAGTAATATAAATTCCTATATAAAATTTGAATCGTTATTAAAATTAATGAACATAGTATATCATTTTTTGGACATACAGATTATGAAAATGTACCTCATGTATGTATTCAGAGTTGAGACACCCAGCCATTCGAACTTGAGAATCTCATTTATACTCTCAAGACCAACTGCATCTATAATGATACTTCCAAATATTTATTCTTCATATTGAATGTAGGAAACATATTTTTCTTTTAATTTTGTGTCTTCATGAAGTTTTAATACTAATATATTCTATATTGGAAATAGACGGGAGAAGGTACTTTTGGAAATTCCTTTTGTTTTCTTGGTTGATTTACTAGATTGTCTTGATCTGACCTTCTATTTCCCCATCATTTTATTCATCTGTAATATCATACCTCACTTTAGACATTTTTTAATAAATTTTTATAGTTTTTTCATTTTAAAAAAATTAAGGACCTACCTTATGTATCTTTATAATATTAGACATCCATGATACAAAAGTTCCAATGGAATTATTAACCATTGTAATATCTGGATCATCAAGTGGAACATGAAAATAAGCAATCGTCTCTTGAGATACTTAAATCCGCACTATCATGTGATATATTTGGAGTTATTTATTGTTTATAATGTCTCCTGAGATATTATACACTATACCCTTCACAATAAGGTGGTGTGTGGATGTTGATATATAGAAACCACATACAATTTTAACCTACAAAATTTTAGTAATATAAAGTTATTAGAGGTTATTTGATTCATATTTTTTAGAAAGAGTAATTAAAAAATTGATTACCTCAGGCAAGGTGTGTAGTTAAGGGGAATGACTAGACTCAAAGCTACCAATATCATTTGGTTTTTCATGTGATGATCTTTGTTCCACTTCCAGTTTACTTTGATCATTTCACATATATTGGTCTGCCAAACCAGACCGAACAATAATACCTTAAAAAGTATCTATTTGTGCTTGAAATAATTTCAATATCTAATATGTATCTTCTTTTAGTTTTTACTTCTCAAAATATGTTTGAGATGACACTCCAAAACCTACACCTCTAGTGCGACCATATTGTTTCGATTGTGTCAAATATACAAAAATTGGTTTTTCTTTAGGTAGGGTCACTTGTGATTCTTGTGTATAAACCATATAAGAAATATAAAAATATATATATTATATAATACTTTTATAAATCATAAAAAATTACTATTATGTCATACTTACACATGTTTCCAATATTTCTTTTGTTTTATCATCAATTAGTTCTCCCTCTTTATTTACGCAGGACTCCTTCCATAGAATATGACATGGGGTGGAAGTGAATTCAGATTTGATTCATAAATATGCATATAAAAAAGGAACATATTTTTTTATATCATATAAAAATTTTATTTTATATTTAAAATATATACCATTTTCTTCTCTAGTGAAGTGTACCTCATCCTTTCTTTGTGATAGGGGTACATTGGTTTTAATGTACATTGTTTATTTTCACCACTCCTTTATTGTTTCATAAATTAATAATATTGAATATAATTGGGTAAAATAAATAATGTAAAATAATATATTATCAACTAAAATTCACTTGAAATGATTTCTTATCATAATGACTAAGGAAATTATTCTGTGTTTATTGTATTATAATGCTTTCATATGTAACTGGTGGGTGAGGATTTACTTTCCCCTTAGCATCCCTAAGATAAAACTTGGTAAGAAGTGTTTTGAAGCCTCTATGGTATTTTCTAGTAGCCATAAAGACATATTTCTTATTAAAATTTTCTAAAATAAATTATTTCTACAAGGTATAATGAAAATTAAATCAATGTTTCATTATATAATTTTTAATAAAATAAAGAAATTATATCATAACATTACCTTAATATCTTCCTAAAGGGTTTCCTTCGTTACAGGATGAACATGGCACCATGAATCTATATCAATTGGCATGTCCAATCTCATTTTTACCCCAACCTACCTAATGAACATTGACTTTTTGGGTTCAACAGGTTGGGTTTCTTGATTCTAGCCAACTTCAAATTGTATAACCTCGATTATTTATTTGATAATTTTAGTCATAATATTTACTCTAAATCATTGTTGTTTTTGTCATCAGCATATTGTTGATCCCCTAATAATTATATAGTTTCAACATCAACCGTCTGTTCTTTCACAATATTGGTAATATTATCATGTACAGATGTCAATTTCTACATGAGTAGTCAAATATTTAATTTATATTATGTTAATATAGTAGATAATACATAATATTATGAGGAAAAATATAGTTTATTAAAAAACACTTTAACCTACTCATTGAACACTTTTTCTTTTCTTTAAAGGTTGAATGTATTTAAATCCTCTATCGAGAATCAAAATCCCTTCTTTGTGGTCTCCTATAACATTCAAGATATTTTTGACATTATGGATTCCATGAAATGATTTTTGATCTCCCAATGAAAGGGTCATACTTGATTAAATTTTTATCTCACCCTACAGTTGTTTTAGTTTCCCATAGGAAAATTGACCAATTCTTGTTTGTTGGATCTTAGCCATAAAATACCTACACTAATTGTGATGCCATTATTAATAGTTCATCCTTATACCCTTACACACTAAAATTCACCTTTATAAAGATCATTTAATTAAATTTCACTACACTCCTATTTTCAGCCCATTTGTAATGAAAAATTGGCACTTTAAATGTTGTATAATCCAACTCATATATCTATTCGATGATGCTGAAATATGGCATATTCGCATAAATTGTATTTTTTTCCTTGGAACCAAAATTGTACATTGCTTCTACCACAAAATTAACTCCACTATTTTACATTGTTCTATGGTTATTTTTTTCTTTTTTATAGAATTTATAACCATTAATTACATAACCAGTGTGAGATATGACATTTTTATTTGGTCCCCTAGTTAACCATCAAATTTATTTAGTAATTGAATTTGTATTTTTAGATAACTCCTTATAAATATGATCTCGGAACCATCCTATAAACTATTTTTTTTGTTTATTTTATATCCATCCTTTATCCCTTAATGGATTCAAATGTCTAAGAATTTCTTTTTTTGATTCAAAGTATGGATCAACATATTTACTATCATGTAAAATGTAAAGGTGAGGTTGCTCCTACTCTATGATGGTAATTGTAATAACATCTCTTCCAGAAATCCCTTTTCCCATAATGTGTCTACTATGATAATACTTTAGGAGATCGATACTATCAATATCTAATAGTTAATTGGTATATAATTCAACTGCTTCTTGAACAATATATCATTCTTCAATACATCATTCTGGATGACTTCATTTCTAGACATACCCTTTCAAAATCCTCATATACCATTCCATGGGTTCATACATCTACAATGGATATGACCACATAGATAAACCTCTCTAACCAATTGAACCAGTAGGTGGACCATTATATCAAATAATTATGGTGAGAAGAACATTTCAAATTCACATAATATGACTACAACCTCCTTATTAATTATTTTAAACTTCCTCAAGTCTATAAATTTACTGCATATAGATTTGATAAAGAATAAAAGTCTTGTTAATGTATGTCGTAAATTTTTAGGAAAAATTCAACATAAAGTTATGAACATGAAAATATTGTATCAAAACATGACATTAATGTGATTTTATTCCCTATAACTTCAAATTAGTCATTGACACAACATTCATGATATTTGATAAATACCCCTCTGGAAATTTTACACCATTAATAAAAATGAAAATTTTTTATTTTTATTTTTTGAATAGAGTGTAAGTTGCTAAAGAAATAAATGACTACCTGTTACCCTTCATTGGTGATAAATATTCCCTTATCCCCATTTCAATCATGTCCAACCTAGACTTGATACTATATTTTTTAGGAACATTTAGTAACATTTCAATAACACTATCAAATACTTCTTTTTGTACTTGTGTGACATCAATAAAATTTCTAACATACAAACAATTATAGTATGGTAATTCTAAAAAAATTGAACACTTTTTTCAACCTTATTTTGTAAGGTTTTTTGAAAATGTTTTACCAAAAATAGTTTCAATTTTTTTTACTTTATCTAATTTTTAATCACCCCTTAGTAGAGATGGTGTTGTACCGTGTTCTATATTCCCATCGAATATTATCTTACAAGATTGGTATTTATGTCATCGATGTAAAAATTTCCAATTTCCTAAAAACAAAGTCTTTGAGTAATGTTTCAACTAAACTAATTATGTTCATTCTTCAAAAATGGGGCACCCCAATATTTATTTAATTCTATATCCTGAAAATTTTCCATAGTCAGGAAATTGATTTAACGTCTCATACAACATAGAAATCATTGTGAATTATTTACTTCTATGAGCATCATACATTGAAAAATTTGTATCCCCATCAATTTTATATCTTCAATAAATGGATCCAAATAGATATAAATATAATTAACAAGTTATTTTCATCTAAATATAAGCAGAAACAACATAATCTATTTACACTTCATGCATAACCATGGAGGCAAGTTATAATTTACCAACATAATTGGTCATGTACTGTGACTAATACTATGTAGACCAAAAGTATTTATTCTATCTATATATAATGAAAGACAGAAGTTTCTTATCTCAATTCCAAATTCATGATTCCCCTAATCAATTTTCTTCTACTAAAGAGAGTCTGTTGGATGATGTAGTTTCCCATCCTTAATTATAGTATCTATCTTCCATGTCAATTGTCTTGTAGTTTCTTAATATCCATATGATCATCTAAATCATGGAATGATAGTAAAATACCATAAATACCTCAAAGGACTTGATTTATCTTTATTGTATCAATTCATGCCACACTTAGGGAATTTTATTAGTGATTTATGGTTCTTGTGAAACAATATGCAATCATCTGGACAAGCATGTATTTTTTTTAGATATAATTCTCATTAAACTTAGCACTCATTTAGCGCTGTGTGTTTGACAAGGAAGTTTATTTTCTTATGGTATCATATCATTTAGGAAGCCAAGTAGTACAGTAAATCCATTTTCACTCTATCCACTGCCATATTTGAAATTATATAACTTCAATGCAAATTATAATGTTGTTTATTTAGTACAATTGATATACAATGGTATCTTAGACAAACTATTTAACTTCTCAAATAACTTTGGAAAATCATGAAGGTCATCTTCCAGTTCTATTTTCATTTCTTACATATGATATTCATAACTATTTATATTGGTATTCATATCAAATGATCCATAAACCATAGTATCATCTCAATCTGTGTGCAGGTTCAGTTTTTCCCTGTGCTAAGTCTAACATTTATAGATCTAATATATTATATGATGAATCAAATGTTCTTACAACTCTTCTAGGATAATTTTTCTTGAATAAAAACAGTGTAAACACAAAAAAAGTATTTGAGAAGGTTCATATGCATACTCTATTACAAACTTGATGAACTCTTTAACTACATCTTTATACTCTTTTGACATACAATTAGAGTGCATCTGTTTTCGATTCATATCAATCCTATTAGGTTGATAAATTATTAATTTTGTACACAAAATAAATAAATACGCATAATATATTCATAATTAAAGTATAAAGTTATAGATAATTATAATAAGGGGAACTCAATATTTGAATGTTATATAATATGATTCCTAAAAATTTATCATTTTATATAATGGGGACAAGAAAAGAAATAACCTAGGGTAAACATGTTGTTTTTGGTCCTTGTTCTCGATTTGATGTCATGTGGGACAAAATGGTGGTAATAAATGAATTGTAAAACAAAATTTATTTATTATTGGATGGAAGATTTTACTTGGAAATTATTATTCATGATTTTCATTTAATTATGACCTGACTTTCTAAATTTGTGTAAAAATATCTTTCCTCAAAATATACAAGGTCATGTAATCACTAAATTTTGACACTGGGTCAAGGAGCTTGAAATTTTATGAAACAAAATGATGAAACTATTATTATTGATAGAAGTGGAGTTGTATTCCATGTTAATCTCTTTTTCATTAGATTATTCAAGATCATGCTTTATAGGAATACCAACAAATATATTTTCACTATAACCCACTGAATAACCCCTATTTAAAAAATTATAGAGTTATCAATATTAGGTATATTTCACATATCCTATAATATACAAAACCTCTATTTGGTTTCCTTAAAAACTCCAAAAATGTTTTCCAGTAATAAACATTCCAAAAACTTTAGTTAGCATGGATTTTACATCATTGAGATCCAAAACATTTTGATTCCACATCTAACAACATAAATCAATATAATTTATCCCCCACATCTAGTAGTCAAAAAATTCATAGGTATATCCAAAATATTATAATCATTCTTAAAAAAATACATACCACATATATGGTTAGGGGAGATTATAATAAACTTTATAAAATTATTACACTATCTTATAATCATGTATGTGTCTGAGATAAATGTGTTTTAAATTATAACTTTCTATAGGTGACACTCAAACCATTACTAATGATACACATTAGATCAAAATAATAATAATATTATGTACATGGATTAATAAAAATAAATAATGTTATAAATAAGAAGATGAAACATATACGTACCCAAACACCTCAAACCATGACTAAAATTTTTCTTGTATACCCCTCATATTTAAGGTAACTAGATAAGAAAATGAATATGAAAAATATTTTTTTCAAAATCTATTTTAATGAAGGAAAACTCACACCACCTTCAATTTTAGGAGTCCTATTCTAATACAAAAAAATAAATAGAACACTCTAAAATACCTTGAAATTTCTTTGGGAATCGATAGGTCCATTATATAACTATTTACTAAAATGTAAGGTGAAAACATATTAAATAAAAAAATTATTTTTTGTCCTCACATAATGGGAAAACCCCATACACTTTCAACTCTATCTAAATATTATATAAACCTTATATTATAATATCATAAATTCTATACCTCAAACCTTATATATTAACATGATCATATCCTAAAAACCTAAATTAAAACACATGCTAAACACCTATAATAAACCCATTTAATATTTCTCTCAAATCAAATATAATCTTAATCAAAATAATGTTTTTACATTTATAATAACACATTCTTATTTTTAACTCTAAAATAATTTAATTCAATGTTTATTTTCACAAAAAAATGAATATTTACTAATGCGGTTGTCTCTGCTGATTCGAGTGTGGGTATTGGATTCATTTCCCATAAAAGAAATTTCTAGGTGGTGTAATCTCATTTAATATTGATTCAAGCCTATTGGAGTTCATTGGTGGTGGAGGCATACTCCATCCTCTAATGGATCCTTCTTACTCGTTCAAAAGTTTGGAACAGTGTTATGGTGGAATCAGATCACCTTGAAGTGATTATTACCTTTTATAAGAATGGGGAGGACTCACAATCCTTTGGCCTTATTTTTAGAAAGATTTGTTCATTAGATGAAAGCTTTTCTATGTTCAATTTATCATTCATCAAGCATGGGGCAAACCTGGATGCGCAACATTTGGCATGCCATGGGAAATCCTCGGGTGATCATTGTTGGGAAGGTTTGTTCTCGATTGGCTCTGTATTCCTGGTTTGATTGATCAGTAATATATTATATCCTTTTCTCAAAAAAATATTCATTTTCAAAAACCAATTAACGAAATTAATTACAAAACCATTTCATATAAATCACCATAAAACAATACAATTTAATTACCAACCTATTTTTGAATTTCAAAATCCCAAAAATCCATTATTCCTTTTAAAATATTTTCAAAATCAATAGTAAAAAACTATATTCAGTTTTGAATATAAATAAACAAAATCTATAATTTTATAAAATTATAAAATCTACCTTAAAAAATACATAAAAAACAAAAAACCCTAAAAAAGAAAAAAATAGTCATTCCTTTAATTAAAATCAAACTAATTATCATTAATGTTTTGGAACAACCAACTAATAAACATATCACCAAAATGAAAATTATAACTTTAATTATGTGAGGATAAATGGATTATAATTATAAAATTTCAATTTAATTCATGATTCTATAATATATAATAATTAATATAATTTTAAATAAAATAGAAATTTAATCAATAGGATTTATATTCATCATACATTTAACTCAAATAATTAAGAAGAGTAATGGATATGCACTTCATATCACATCTATAAATCGATTTACATATACTTATTCTATCATAATTATCATAGGAAGCCACTCTTATAAAAAGAATTAAATCAAATAATAATAATTTTTATAAAATTATATATTAAATGGTAAAATCATGAATCCAATACCTATTGGGAAGTGGTAAAATATTGAAGTCAATCTCCCACTATCCTAGCTTACAAAACAATTCATTCAATAAAAATTTGAGATATTGATGGTGCTGAGGTGGTCAAGAAGGGAAAGGGGGAAGGCTTGTTTCATCGATCATCCAATAGAGTGGAATATGAGGAAAGGCTTGTCATCAGAGATCCGCTTCGCGATAATGGGTGATCATCTTGGGATGAAGACAACAATGGTGGGGAGGTGAGGTAGAAAAAATAAAGAAATAAAATATACAAAAATATAACATGGTTTGGACCAGGTACGTGTGAGTGTGGTGATCAAGGACACTAATAAATGAGAGAGGATAAGTAATAACAACATAACTTATATTTGAGAGATTTGATTTTCTCAAGAGAAGGTTGAGGGGGAGTGGTGGTAGAGATGAACTTCCACAAGAGCTTGAATAGAACAAGGGAAATCAGTTTGGTTAGGGTTCTATTTAAAAAGTTGGGAAGGGTTTTATTTGATGTCATGCCCCCCTCCCCAAAAAGTGTACTCCTCCTGGTTCGGCAATGTGGGAAGAGAGATAATGAACCCCGAGTCCCACCTCCAGTAGGCCCCAGGTTGGAGACTAGTACCGAGGGTATAATAAACTCACAAATGGAAGGAATTAACCTCTAAGAGAGCACATGCGAAAGATAGAGATAAGACAGACACCAACAAAATTCTACTAAGAGTACAATATAAAATAAATCCCAAATACACATATGTAATTTCATGCAAGAACAACTACAACTGAAAGGGAAAACTGCAAGTACCAAAATAAAGTAAAACGGTAGCGACCACGAAGCCCGAACAGTTCCTGTAAATCTAAGCTAGTAGTAACCACCCTGATCTCCAACCTACTCCAAGTGACCTAAAAAATGTATACATACATAGGGTGAGTATAATAGTATAATCAGTAGAATACTCCCTGTATCCTCTCATGAAAAAGTAAAGAAAGCATGCTAAAGGATAGTGAACAATAAGTGAAACTAACTCGTCACCTAAAAAGGTTTATTATGTTCCCAACCTCACCAGGGCTACTCTCAGTAAGTATTTCATTCAAGAGTATATAATATGATAAAGAACATCAAGGGTAACCCACTACCACTTCCCTACTGGTTTGCCTCTTTTCCCCAACATCACACATCCTAAGCATCTCTCTCTAAAAATGGTTTCCCATAAACACATGGGTGAAGCACCACAACATGCCCCTCATGCAACATAAGAACCACATCCACGTAACCAAGGTATCTAGGTAATTTATAAGATCCACCACAGCTCACATAACGTGTATCATACCTCGAGTATTATACCTCAATCCATTACAACCCATACACCGAGTAAAGATTCTCAATCCATCATGGCATATACACATTACACCTATAATAGTCCATAGGAAACTATATCTAGAATATATGTGTGTGAATAACCACAAGCCATTACATCCCTCTACAAACATATATGGGGAAAGCTAACCACTGTGACTACCATCACAAGTAACTACCAAGAGAAGAGAGTGGGGCCAAAGGGATTAGTCATCCATCCATCCTCATACTGGGATGTTGGGGAAAACACCCCCTAGGGATCAGAATCCTCAGGGTGTTAGTTCCCCTAACTAACAGGCTGGATTAGCATATGAAAACACAAAAAAAAGTACATAATATACTATATCTCACAACCACACTATGTGCATAACCTAGTATTAGAATCAACTACAGCTAACGTCTATCGGACTCCCAACTGCCACTACTAAGACTAGGTATCCTATAAGCACCCAACCATTTAAAGATATACATTAGATTATCCATTTTTATCAATTTCACTTTATGTTAATTAATAATTTAACCATTAATTAACCATTATCATTTCAACATTACATTTCAATAGAATAAAAACAAAGTTCTATGCCCTCTAGGCATAACCAAACCAAGTCCACAGTTCCTTTAAATTGAAACCTCAGCATTGCATCCCAGAAAGCAACAACCCCATGGGTTAACATCATTTAATCAATCATTTATTAACATCATTATCACTTTCCATAATTCCGGGCATTCTAAAAAAAATTCTAATCTACCAAACACAAGGGGATGAATATGGTGAGTAGATGAACTACCCATCGGGTCTTTTCCACCAATGGCAGGAGCGTAGACCCATCCATCCTCAATAGGCTAAACATAGAAAGCATGTGGCATACCTCGTGTGTCTTCACCTCTTTTGGAAGGAGGTTATGAAATATCATCTACCTCAAGTAGTGGGTAAATTGAAACAGATAACCAAATAGAACATTCAACAAGAAACCACTTTCACGTCAATGGGTAAGCTCAGCTTCAACCCGTTCCATCATCCTCGGTGTCCTCCCTGACACCCACATGCATAAACTGATGCATCTCTCCACTCTAGGAATAAACTACTTCCACCACCACTGGGCCTCTCTACCCCCACATACCACAACATCCCTCTAGGCTCATCCATCTCAGGCACACACCACAACACAAGCAGCAATAAACAAACCACAAAGCAAATGGGCTCTTAGCCCCAAGAAAGGCATCCAGCCTCCACACACAATGAGCACTCACAGCTCAAAAACATAAGGTGCTTGGACTTTACAAGTAAGAGGGTAACTCAAAAGCCTTCAAGGCATTATCTTTTATCAAACATCTGGTTCATTAATCCATCTTGAATTAACCTAATCATTAATATTATGTTCCAATAATGGGAAACCTAAACAGTAATCTATCATTTCTATCACAATTAATTAAACAATTAATTTTTCATTCCTTTGGTTCATTAATAAACAAACATCAACATGATTCAAGTTTATAAATTAAACATGTTTACTATATCAATTTGATTAACATCAAAGTTAAAATAAAAACTGGATTCATTAACATTCCTCTTTATCTTTATCCAAAAAAATAAACAATTAATTCTGGATTTATGTTATTTACCGATTTCCATCAATAGAAACATGCTAAAAAATAAAGGCATGGATATTGCACTATCTAAAAAATCAATAGGCAAACCTTTATCACAGTATAAAGCAACAATATATGATTGATACAAATTATTTAATCTGGTTCAAGAAATTATTAGGTCAATTTCATTGCAATCCAAGGGGATAAATCATGATAACTTTACAATTTCATGTAAGGAATTAGACAATAAATTAATCCCCTACTTCAAAGGGTTTTTGAAATTCTTTTCACAAGAACGGTCCACACAACGGATCATGATCGCCTACCCCTGTGACAACTGCATCCACCCGAGGACTCTGCAGTACAACTATGCCAACCAACAACCAAGAAAACTCCATTAAAACCATGGATATTAAGCGCCATCACATGGAAAAGAGAAATGGGAGAAATCAAATAAAACCACAATAATGGAGGTAGATCTTACCTTGGATCGAAGATGGATCAAATAAGGAATCCTAAGATCAATTCTTGTCGAAGTGAAATCTAAAATTCCCTAGAAGGAGGTTTCAGTTTTCCTGGGATGAGAGAGAAAAGAGGTGAGTTCTTGGGGTTTGTAAAACCCAAGCATCTGAATGTCTTTAAAACATATAGCAATAGGGCAGTACACAATGAGTACCTCTCATTCACATCATTTACTACCTTGAGTTTGGGTTCTACCTAAAACCCCCATCGTCTTGGAATTTATTTTATTTTTTGAAACCCAAAACAGTACACGTCGTGTAGCCTCCCTGCTTCCATCTTTACACGAATGAACTCCTCCTGAATTCCTTCGATCCTTCTCCGAGCACCTTGCTCTTCAAAAACATGAAAAGGGTCAATCCACATAGATCTGGTCCCTTACATCAAATACCTCTCAAAACATTCTTATCATTGAGCATCCAAAACCAACCTAGGGAGAAAACCAAAAAGGGGTCATCTAAACAACCACCCCATGAGATACCTCTTAAGGATATCGCCACCACAGGAGCTCAACTGTAACAGCCCAAGATTTTATAAAAAATATTCTTTTTAATTTTATTAATGTCTTGTGTTGTACGCTACACCAAAAGGAGCTTGCACAACACACATCCTTGACTTGCCTTGCACGCAATCGCGACCTTCCTTGATAGCGTGTGTTGTACGCAACACCAAGTTTCACTAAACAACGATGTGCTATTAAAATATTATTAAAACTAGCCGTTATGAATAGTAATAACCACTTTTTAAAATTCTGTAAATCTTATTTTTCAAAATGAACTTCATTTTTGGATTCGGAGTATCGAATTTAGCCTAAGGTGAAATTTTGGTACTTTTCGGATAACTTTCATATTCTGATGAATAGTGAAAATTACTAAATTATAATTAAAAACAACTTTTTTAATCAAAATAATTAATAGTGATAAATTATTAATTTGAGTGTTTTTAAAGTATATTTAGAATATATTTTTACAATTTAATACAATGTTGGTCATTGGTTGTAATTTCACATTTAAACCAGACATAATCAAGTGTCAATCTTTTGATAGAAATTGTTTCTTAAAAACACTCTATTTGTCTTAACAGCGGGATTTAATTATAAAATTAATTAATTCAACTTCTATGTTATGAATTTGGTAAAATAGACTTCATTTTTGAATTCGGAATATGAAATATAGCTTAGGATGAAATTTTGGCATTTTTCTGAAAACCTTCATTTTTTGATGAATAGTGAAACTACTAAGTGGTAGTTAAAAAACTGAATTTTTCATAAAACTTAATTTTACCGCTTCTGTGAATGGAATTTCAAAAATCCGAGAGACACGGTTAATATCAAGGACTAAAATGTGGTTCAATGAGATGAAAATAATTTTTTGGTGAATAGTAACTTTTTACTATTTTTACCGCGGTTAATAGTAAATAGGGTAACTAAGGGTAAATATGATATTAATATTACCCTAACACATGTCCTAATTCTATTGGACAAGTGTAATTCGACCAAAAACAAACTTAGGAATAAAATATGACCATTTAGGCCCACTTGGATTAGATTAGGACATTTATTATTAATTTATTTAAAGAAGGGTTAAAATAGTTAAAATCAAAGTTTAATAAGTAAATAATTTTTAATATGGGGTTATACATAAGATAAATTCAATTGTAAATATTCATTAGAAAGCTAAAAAGATTTCCTACATGATGATATTTTATTTGTAATTTTTAGACATTAAATAATTTAATTTATTTATGACATAATGATGATGCAGTAATTATCTTATTAATGAAATATTGACATAATTGATGTTATAAACACCAAAATAAATGTAATTTGAGACTTTTTATGAATTCCACTAATTTTCTAGGTTACTATGATATATTAGTATTGATTTAATCAACTTGGTTAGAACATATAATTCTGTTATGACTTTCAAACAAATCATATATCAAATAGTGTCAAAATTGACACAAAATAGTTTTTAAATCAAATATTATATTATTAATTGTTATTTTATTCCTAAAAATCTAAGGTTCGGCCAAATGACTTAGATAAGGATATATATATTAATAATAAACAATTTGGGGTTCGTTTGGCATGTTATAGTAAGTTTATTAACCATATAGTGAAAGAAAACAAAAAGACATGGTAAAAGTTAAATTATTTAACTTAGAGTTAAATTTACTTGATAAGGTTAAAATAATATCCTAAACTTGTCTAAATTCTATTGGTTGATAGGATTTCTACCCATACCCACTTTAGCTTCGAAATAAGACCCTTTGGAACCATTATAAACCGATTTTGACTTTAATATAAAATAATATTTTGAGATATTCCTAAGGTGCCCCTCTCCTCCCTTATAAAAGGGCACCTCCTCCCCCTCCTCCTCACACCAATTTGAGCACTCAAGCTCGGCCAACCCCTGCCAATTTCTCCTCTCCACTTCCCTAGCAACATCCTAGAGGTTCTGGTCTTCCTCAAAGACCAATTTTAGTTCCCTAAGAGGAGGTCTCAAAGAGGCACTTCAAAGAAGAGGTAATTACCGTTACCAATTCTTTCATCTTTATTTCTTCTTCCACTTCTTCTTCTTAGGTTGTTTCATTATGAAGTAATAACATCAGTATCACTCATATACTGATATGTTATTATAAGTATGAAACAACCCTATTTCACCATCTATCCATCCTACGGAAAAAGAAATCACCGCGCGTGCGTACGTACGGAATACCGTCTCCACGAAGCGATGAGATTCATTCTCCATGTTAACCATTTAAGAATGATTATAAAGTATATATAAGAAATAATAATGAAATATATGACATTATAAAGCTACTTTATTTATGTATATATATATGTATTTCATCTACTTACTTCCATTTCAAGACAATAAGGAAAGTAAAACAGCGTTCATGCGTACGTACGGACTACCGTCTCCATGAACGGTGTTTTTCATTTTATTTATCTATCTATTATATATATATATACTGAATATATATGATATATAAATCATATTTTATATTCTGGAAGTAAGTAAATCATGATATAAGTAATAGTGATGTCAAGAACAACAAGTCAAAACACCTAAGATAAATGAAACGATTTTACCCAAAACGCTTCTTTAACATGGAATTTACAAAAGAACGGGTAATATAATGTCATAAGTGAACCATATATGATATCATAACAATAAATATGATTCTGGAATAAGTCAATAACATGATTTAAATCATTATACAGGAGGTTTGGACACTTACAAAGCAAGTCGGACATAAGGTAAGGGAAATATCACAATCTCATTTTTATCCGAGATTATTTATTCGTAAGTATTCACTGGGGTGTATTTTATCATCCACATCCATGTTTCATCAATATGTAATATTATTTCCATCCACCTACAATTTTTTTAAATCCATTTTTACCCTTCGGTGAGTTTTTAGTAATATGTATGAAAGGAATTTTTTGTCGTTTTTCGTACGAGGTACTTTTTGACTTTTCCGACAAAAGTACGAAGAACGTTTTTTTTTTATACGGCATGAATGGATTTTTAAAACAGTATTTCCAAGAATCTTCCTTTATAAGTTTTCAAGTTTATTTTTGATCAACTTCTTTTAGTATGACATGTTAAGAAAAGAAAAGTGTTTTTGAATAAGAAAGGATATTTTCCTCAAGAATGGAGTTCAAGTGTTTTATCAAAATTATTTTCCATCTAAGATAATAAAGGGTTCTGTTTTTATCCCTTTAATTACATTGATTTGATTATGTTATGAGGGAATTATTTTTATGAAGTCATTTGCCTTATAAGATTTGTTTTATGATGTCATGATGTTTCAAGAATCCCATTTTTGTTACATGTGTTATGCGATGATGTATGTTTTATGATTATGTGGCACACATAAGAAAGGATTCATTATAAGATGGGTGGGACCTATATCTCCCTCCAATGCATTGGGTAAAGATTTTATATCTCATGAGATAGACATGGCTGGAACGGAAGGTTATTTCGGTTCAGTGATACAGGACTGAAACGAGGAGTGAACTCGGTTCAGAAAGGGACTTTGTCCACTAAGATAGTCTTGGCAATGAGTCATGACTAACAAGAAATGATTTTCCATGATTATGTGTGCATGCCACAAAGATTCAAGTTTTATGTTATGATTATGGGGATCTCATTTTCACTTCTATGATTTATTCCATGTTAAGATATTATGATCTCTTTTGCAGGTTTTGATTTTCATAAAGATATGATATGATTTTTATTTCCTTTATTTGCCCTTGCTGAGCATTTGAGCTCACCCTTTTATGTTTTCTTTTCCCCAGGTCAGGAAGATGGATATTAAGTAGAATATGCTAAAAGGGACCCTAGATATGATGAAATAAATGGGAGACACTGTAGAAGATTTATGAACCAGTTGTTTATGTTTCCCAGTTTCTAAAGACACTATACCTATACGGTCCTTTGTGGTTTTGTCATATGTTGTAATAAGTGTGCTTCAATTTTGAAGTATTAACAATGTATGTAAAGTGTGGGTCGTTATATCAACCGCTTAGAAAAAAACAATACAAAACCACACAAAAAAAACAACCAGCTCCCAAAAAACTCTCTCAGGGGAGATACCTCTCAAAAGAGAGAAAGTCGTAGTAAAAAATAAGAGAAATCCATCTCATAACTAGGAAAGGTCTACAGCCACAAAATAGACATTGTTATAAGAAAATAGCTAAACATCAAACAGATCATGGTTCTGAGCATGAATCTGCGAATCATGTTCCCACGTACTCTCCTTCATGCCACCATGCTACCACAATACATGAACTAACTGTATAACATGCTCATGCAACACCTTCTCCTTGTAGTCCTAGATCTTTATCGGCCTCTCCTCGAAGGTTGCACTATCATCGACATCAATCTCGCCCCAATCAGTGACATGAGAGTCATCGTGAAGATAGCGATGGAGCTTTAACACATGAAAAAACATCATGTATCTGGATCATATGTGGGGGAAATGCTACTTGATACGCCATGGATCCAACATGATCCAACACCTCAAAAGGCCTAACAAACTAGGGATAAAACTTACTCTCATGACCAAACCTTCACTGCCCACGATGGGGAGTCACCTTAAGAAACATGTGATCTCTAAAATAAAACTCCAAAGGTATCCTCCTATGGTTGGCATAGGAATTTTGAAAATCTTGTGCTACCTTCATCCTCTCATGAATCACCTAAACCATCTTTGTCATATTCTGTACTAGTTTCGGCCTAAGAATTACTAACTCTCCAACCCCAGTCCATCATAATAGAGAATAGAAAGGTCATCCATACAAGGATTTAAATGGAACCGTTCCAATGGTGGAGTGGAAACTATTGTTGTAAGAGAACTATACCAAGGGAAGGTGCCTCATCCACAAACCTCCAAAATCCAAGATATAAGAGTGCAACATGTCTTCAAGATTCTAGATGGTCTGCTCTGTTTAACCGTCCGTCTATATATGAAAAGCAGTGCTAAATCATAATTGAGAACCAAAATCATGCTGGAGACCTCTCTACACCTTGGAGGTAAAATGAGGATCTTGATCAGAAATGATCGTCCTTGGGACTTCGTGGAGTCTCACCACCTCCTCTAGATACTACCTCGAAAAAACCTCCACTAATCTCGACTTATTGATTGTTATGAAGTGGGAAGATTTCATAAAATGATCCACTACCACCCATATAGTGTCATATCCTCCCTGAGCACGAGTTAAACTAGTAACAAAGTCCATTGAGATGTCCTCCCACTACCACTGAGGAACATCTAATGGTTGGAGAAAACCATCAATAACACAATGCTCAGCCTTCACCTTCTTATAGACTAAACATCGAGACACAAACTCTACAACTGAATGCTTCAACCCAGGCCACCAAAACTAACTCCTCAAATCACGGTACATCTTTTTCACACTAAGATGTACCACTAAGTGAAAACTATGGAACTCTTTGAGAACCATCTCATGCATCTCAAAAGGAATGAAAATCCTCCCCTGAAACAACACCCAGTGTTGTTCACACTCAAACCAACCCATCAGGGGCCTCTCCACAAACAACTCAGTCTCTCCAAACCTCCACCTCAAGATCCCTCAATTGGGAATCTTCTACCTACTTCACTAGAGATGACTTCACCTTTATATGGAAAAGAAAACCTTTTCCCCCCAACTTCTCCCATATCGACATATAATGATGATAGCTCTTCCATCACTCCCCAGGAATCATCATATTCATGAAATGCAATACTACGCGAATTTCTACTCAGCAAATCAGCTAAATAATTCCACTTAATAGGTGTATATGATATTTCAAAATTATAATCCTATAATAACTTCATCAACCAACACTATCACAAGTTCAAGTCATGCTGGGAGAAAACATACCTCAAGATTTTATGATCAGTGAATACCAAAAAGCGCTCTCCAATGAGGTAATGTCTCAAAAACTTCAAGGAAAATACCACTGCTACTAACTCTAGATCATGGGTGGTATAGTTAGGTTTATGGGGATGAAAATTCCAAGAACTATAAGAAATTACAAACTCTAATGCATCAGAACACATCCTAACCCCAGACATGAAGCATAAAAAACATCAAACTGAACTCATTCTGCTGGAAGACAAAGAAATGAAGCACTGAACAACTTCTCCTTAAGATAATTGAAAGTTGACTAAAATTGATTAGTCCATATAAATTCCTAATCCTTTCTATTCAACACTATCATAGGATTCACAACCCGAAATAAATCATCTACGAACCTCCTGTATAGCTTGTAAGACCAAGGAAAATTTTCACCTCTGCCACTGTCTTGGAGGATTCCCAAGACACAACAACTTCTATCTTCAATAGATTCACAGATACTCCCTATTGGGATACAAAATTCCCCAATAAATGGAATTCTCAATCCCAAAACTCACACTTCGACAACTTCCCAAATAGTTTTTGTCAATAAAGAACTCCCAAAATGGTATGCAGATGCTATGCATGCTCCTCCTCAGATACAGAGTGAAAAAGGATGTTTTCGATGAAGACCACCATGAACTTATCTAGGAACTATTAGAACACAGCATTCATCAACCCCGTGAACATATTTAGAGCATTCATCACATCGAAAGGTATCACAACAAACTCGTAATGCCCATGATGAAAAATGAAAGAAGTCTTTGGGATATCCACAAACTTCACACGCATCTGATAATATCCTAACCACAAGTAAATCTTTGAGAAAAAAATTTCACCCTTCATTTAATCAAATAAATCATCGATCCATGGAAGAGGATAGTGATTCTTCACTGTCACTTTGTTCAAGCGATGATAATCGATACATAACCACAAACTGTCATCAGCCTTCTTCATGAAAAAAACTAGTGTGCCTCATGGTGACACACTCGGCCAAACAAAACCACACTGTAATAGACCATCGATCTGTATACACATCTCATGTGACTCAAAAGGAGTTATCCTATATGGATACATCGATATAGGAGACGCTCCTGGTTGTAGCTCAATCCCAAACTCGATCTCTCGTCAAGGGGGTAACGCAACAATATCTTCTAGAAAGACATCAGGGTACTCTTTCATGAGCTTGGGAAATGAAAACTACTGAACATATGATGAACTCAGCATCAACTCATCCATCACGGATGATAAGGAAGAAACACGTATCTAACCCATCCGAGAGTCTTTCTCTCCAACAAACACTATTGGCTCTCCATCAGCATTGAAGAACACCACCTACCTCCTAAAGCAATTCATAATAGCCTATACTGAATACAACTAATCCATGCTAAGTATGACACCATATGGTTGTATCTATAAACATAGGAAATCTCCCCAATAGTGGTTTTTCCCTAGCACTAGATCAAAGTCTCTACATACTTTAAACAAGTCATCTCGACCTCCAACTGGCGTAGTCAACACCAAGGGCACTGAAATCCTCTCTACCTCAATTCCCAAGGCTTGTAAGAGGGCAGGTGATATGAAGGAGTGTGTATCTATTGAATCAAAAAAGGCATACACCCAAGTATAAAACAAGCAAGTGTATCTCTAATGACATCTGGCTCTCCTAGAACTGGCAACGATAAACAATGAAGTTGACCACGACTTACTCCACGACCTCTCTGACCCTAATGAAAACCACCACCATGGACACGCTATGCTATATGGGGATGGGGAGAATCCAGAGGCTTTCCTTTTACTACCCCCATCTACTCTCTATTGATCCAAATCTGGTGCAACCTATTGCTACTGCCTTGGTTGGAACTACCACAATTGAGGAACTTGAAGCAGAACACCTGACGCCTGCTAACTTCTCAGAAATTTTGGGCACTCTCACTACTAATGACCTTGATCTCCATAATAAAAACAAGCTTCTGATCCCTTATCATAGGTTTGAGATCCACTTCTCCCAGATAAATGAGGTACTGAGGGCTGGGACCTACCCTCATATGAATGGAAACTCTTATACCCTAAAAACTGGGAACCCCATACCATAGCTTTACTTTGTGAGGAATCATGGAAACTCCCCTCTTGTGATGATCCAGTTCTGAATAACATCCAATCTATGACCTATTCCATCACCATCACCTTAGTATATGTCTTCAGCATAAATGGGGTTACC
Organism: Viscum album; assembly: GCA_963277665.1. Classification (NCBI taxonomy): domain Eukaryota; kingdom Viridiplantae; phylum Streptophyta; class Magnoliopsida; order Santalales; family Viscaceae; genus Viscum; species Viscum album. The sequence continues at coordinate 875,544,888 of OY728148.1, read as the reverse complement.
TAGAACTAGATCTCTGGATGCAAATCCTCCTAGAAATGCCTCACCCTGGCCTTCTCATATAGTAATAGGTCTAAAGCATATTGCAAAAGGTTCATGAAATAGATTCCAAACTCTCACATATTGGAGCTCCCCAATTGAAGGGTAATAATCTATTGGTGATTGGATGCCTTCACGATCAAAGAAAGAAAATCAACTATTAACTAGTCTCAGAACTCCTCCCATGAGACTGGTGACTCCTCGCGATCCCCAAGGAACAATAACTACCACTTCCCTGCTACTCCACGCAACATTGACACAACCAATGACACCCAGTGCTCATTATGGGCATGGATTGAACTAAAATCTATCACAACCTACTCTAACTAGCTTTATATGACTGTATATGAAATGGATCCCTCATACTTATACAGACTCTAGAACTAAAACTCTTTGAGTGTCCTCCTCCAAGTGTCTTCGTCGTCAACCTCTACTCTACATCGATCAGTTGGAACAGCCTGCTGAACATATTCTATGCGAAATTGATGAGGACTTAGACCTAGATACATACCTACAAAGTAATAAATAGTTAAATTTCCTAAACCTAGAATATGGAAGACTCTACATTAATTATTTATTTATTTTCTTTTATTCATTTTAAGTTAACTTATCTCAACATCTACCCATTAAAACATAGGTGAAAAGAAGAATGATGCATGATCCTTTCCTAGGTATCTACCCTGAAACAAGTATCAACTTGTTTAGTTTCCATTATAAACTTAAATTTATATACATCATATCATAAGGGGTCCTAAATACCCATGTCTCGGCTAGTCTATCAGGTTTACAGTGCTTGCTAAACTTAGCTGACATTGTTTCCCTACCAACCCATGAAACATAACCTATACCTAACTCAAAAATCCATCCTATCCCTCAACCTCCCTATGATACCACTCTCTAATGACCCATACCCACAAAGTGTACTCCTCCTGGGCCGAAAATGTGGGAATAGAGATAATGACCCCTGAGTTCCGCCTTCAGTAGGCCCTGAGTTGGAGAATAGAACCGAGGGTATAGTAAACTCACAAATGGGAGGAATTGCCCTCTAAGGGAACACATGTGAAAGAGAGAGATAATACAGGGAACAAAAAACTCCTACTCAGACTAAAATATAAAATAAATCCCAAGTACACATATGTAATATCATGAAATAACTACTACAACTGAAAATGAAAACTGCATGTATCAAAAGAAAGTAAAACAGGAACGATCACGAAGCCCGAACAGCTCCTGCAACTCCAAGTTAGTAGTAACCATCCCGATCTTCAACCTCCTCCAAGTGACATAAAAAATAGTTTATACATACATAGGGTGAGTATAATAGTATGCTCAGTAGGATCCTCCTCGGAGCCTCTCATGAAAAAGTAAAGAAAACATGCTAAATCACAGTGAACAACAAGTGAAACTAACTCATCACCTAAACAGGTATACTATGTTCCTAGCCTCACCATGGATACTCACGCCAAGTATTTCATATAAGAGTATATAATATAATTAATAATATCAAGGGTACCCCGCTACCACTTCCCCACTAGTTTTCCTCTTTTCACCAACTTCGCACGTCCTAAGAATCTCTCTCCAAAAAGGTTTTCCCGCATACACCTGGGCGAAGCACCAAAACATGCACCTCATGCAACACAACCTCCAATTCCATGTAAAAAAGGTAACTAGGTACTTTCTAGGAGTCACCATAGATCACATAACATGTATCATACCTCAATTATTATACCTCAAGTCATTAAAACCCATAAACTAAGAAAGGATCCTCAAGCCATTATAGCATATACACGTTACACCTATAGTAGTACATAGGAAACTATATCTAGAATATATTTGTGTGAATAAACACAATCCATTATAGCCATATACACATATATATTTGTAAATATAACCATCGTGTCTACCAGTACAAGTAACTACCAAGAGAAAAGAGAGAGGTCAAAGGAGGTAGTCAGTCATCCATCCTCCCACCGGGATGTTGGGTAAAATACCCCCCATGGATCAGAATCCTCAGGGTGTCAGTTTCCCTAACCGACAGGGTGGATTATCATATAAAAACACAAAAAAGTAAAAAATATACTATATCTCACAACCACACTATAGGCATAACCTAGTCTTAGACTCAACTACAGTTAACGTCTCTCAGACTCCCGGCTGCCACTGTTAAGACTAGGTATCCTATAAGCACACAACTATTTAAAGATATACATTAGATTAATTTATCCCTTTTTATCAGTTTCACTTTAATTTAATTAATTATTTAATCATTAATTAACCATTTTAATTTCATCGTTACATTTTATTACCATCACAAAAAAATTTCATGCCCTCCAGGCATAACCAAACCAAGTCCACAGTTACTTTAAATTGCAACCTCAAAATTGCATCCCAGCAAGATCAAACCCCATGGGTTAACATAATTTATTCAATCATTTATTAAAAAAATTATCACTTTCCATGATTCTAGGCATTTTAGAAAATCTTTCTAAGAAACCAAACACAAGGGGTTCAACACGTTGAGTAGATAAACTACCCGCCGAGTCATTTCCACCCATGGAAAGAGTGTATACCCATCCATCCTCGAGAAACTAAACATGGAAAGAACATGGAATACCCCATGAATCTTTACCTCTTTTGGAAGGAGGGTAAGCAAGACCAGCTACTTCAAGCAGTGGGGAAACTAAAGTAGATAACCAAAGAGCACATTTATAAGAACCCAGCCTTAAATAGAACTTATTCTAGGTAATTTTGACTAGAATTTAATTTCATTAATTCCCAACTATCTTTTAGGTTTAGAGTTTTAGAGAATTATGAAAAAATATTACATAAAAATTCAATATTAAAAAGTAGATAAGTATACACAACATCCTTTTTTTATAAAACAAAAACAATTAAAATTAAACATGGTTTCTTTTCAAGACAAATATTCAAATACTTTCATCATAACATCTTCTTTGTCCTTACCAATATTAAGACCTGTGAAAAACATTTAAAAACTTAGGATGATCACAAAAAATATCAGTAAGGAAAAAAAGGTAAATTGTTTACATGTGATCTTGAGAGATATAAATAAGCACATGAGTACTTTCATAAAGGTATGAGAAAGAGGAATATCATAACAATAAGAACTTGGAGCATAACTTGAAAATGTGGATAAAACATCTAATTTATAAATTCATAATCGTATCACCAAGGTCCATCCCCAATGTTTCATATCACTAAGTTCCATTCTCAAGGTGTCGTAAAAATTACCATTGTTATTTACCAAGGTATTATAAAAATTACCAAGGTTATTCACCAAGGTATTGTAAAACATGTCATCTCTAGAGATTAAATTATTTACCCAATGCATCAGAGCACTATCAGGGTTCACCCTTAATATGTGTTTATTTTCATGTGATCCACATATATCATAATAAAAATTTTCATAAATAACCCAAATAGAATAAAATAAATCGGTTTCATATCAAAATCTTGACGTTTTAAAAAGTGCTTAAAAACATGATCATTATGTCAATTATAACCCACAGAAAGGGAATGAGGTTTTTATGTATGTCAATTATAGAATAAAATATATAATTTTTATGACTTAATTAATACCCTAGTAAATGAAATAGGTTTTTTTATTCACATAAATAAAATAAGATAATTTCTTGAGGAAAAAAAATAGATATTTTGAGACAAAAAATCTGCAGCATAACGGCTATGCAACATGGTTATAGAAAGCATTAAAAAGAGATTAGAAAAGGGTATACCATTCATAAATGAATCATAAAATATTATAGGTATAGAATAAAATAAAAATAATAACATGTTTTGGAAATTTTAAAGACATTCCACATAAAAGAGAACTTGAAAGTAAAAGAGAGGTTTGATAATTCACTTACCTTGAAGAGTAACTTCTAAAACTCTTATATCGGGACCTTGGGGACTTGACGACACCTTGGGAGGACTCCTTAGGGGTGGAAATAGCATAAATTTATGGATAATGATTTTGTAATGAAATAAATCTAAGTAATTTGTGGGTATTTATATAAAAAGTGAGGTAATATTTTATTAATTTCAAAGGACACCTTATTAGTGGTATTTGCAAAACCATGGGCTTTCCCATGGTATTTTCCTATGGTATTGGCCACTTGCGACACCTCATATAATATTTTAATTCATAAGAGTCGAAAATCATCTTATCTTACTAATTACATTATTATGATATAGTTATGATGTCATTAAACATATCGAAAACCTAAAACTGTATTTTTACTATTCATTGAAAATTCAACTAATTCAGAAAAATACCAAAAATTCACCCTAACCATTTTTTGACATGTAGAATTCAAAATTGAACTCCATTTTATAAAAAATTAATTTCATTTTAAATTAAATTAAATAAATAAAATAATAATACTTAGCTAATAATTTCTAAAACAATTATTTACTTATACTGTGATATAATTATATCACATTACTACTTAAGATGACTAAAACATATTTATACATACTTAGGTGAGGTTACTATTCTATTGGTAAAATTACCATTCATAAGGGTAAAATTACTATTCCAAAGGGTAAAGTTTCTATTCACCAAAAATTTATTTTGATCTTATTGAACTATAACTTTCACCCTAATTACAACCATGTATGTCCAATTTTTGAAAATCATTTCACACTATTCATAACACAACTTTTTTCAAAAAATCCTAACAACTTCATTGCATCAAAAAAAATAAATTAACTCAAATATAAAATGTAATAATCATCCATAAAATTCATGGATAACGTCAAAATTTTCATGTTATATTTATTTTAATATTTATAATATCATTTATTTGAATCTTTCATTAATAAGGCAATCACTGCATCATTATTATGTCATAATTAAATTTATTTATTTAATGTATAAAAATTATAAATAAAATATCATGATATAGTAAATATTTTTATCTTTATAATGAATATTTATAGTCGAGGTTATCACTTATATAAACCCATGTTAAAATTTTAATATTTATTAAAAACATGAGTGTGAGAGAAGATTTAAACTAGCTTCCATGGGAATCTTTGTCCTTTCAATTAAAGAAGCTTCCATGAGAATCATTAAACTAGATTCCTTGGGAAGCTTTTTAAATTTAATTAAATAATATTATATGATAATCTTTAAAATGGATTCCATGGGAATATTAGTTCTTTTAACTTAACAAGCTTCTATGAGAATCTTTATAATAGCTTCTATGGGAAGCTTTATACTTTTAATTAAACAAACTTCTATGAGAAACTTTATACCAGCTTACACGGGAAGATTTATCCAATTAATTAAAGAATATTATATGATAATATTTAAAGTAGCTTATCCAAGAAAATTATGACATGTGTTAGGGTAATTTTATAAAAAAAATTACCCTTAATTACCCGATTTACCCTTAACTGCGGTAATTAAAAATAATTACTGGAGTTACTATTCATAATGTCCAAAAATAAAAGATACCTATTTAAAAAATTTGTACCTTATTATTCTAAATATGGAATCCATTTTTTAAAATTCAAAACACAGAAGTTGAAGTAATTAATTTAATATTAATTCCCATTGTCAAAATGATAAAATGGGTTTTTTTAAAAAGTAATAACCATCAAAAGATTGACATGTGTTTATATCTAATTTCAATGTAAAATTACTTCCAATGACCAAAATTGTATTAAATAATACAAATATATTCTATTTATACTTTAAAACCATTTAATAATATTATTTAACCATATAAATTATCACAATAGAAAAAGTTGTTTTCAATTAAAATTTAGCATATTTTTACTATTCATTAAAACATGATAGTTATCAGAAAAATATAAAAAAAAATTATAAAAAGTAAATTTTTATGTCCTGGTTCTAAATAAGAAGTTTATTTTGTAAAATAAAACATATAAAAGTGACAAAAACTAAATTTAAAAAGGGTTTTTCATAAAAAGGTGGTAAAACTGCATTTTTAGAAAAATACTTCTTTTATCAGAAAAATTAAATTTGTTCTTATATCATATCTAGAAAAAATATAATATGAATTTGAAACATTACATTTGATATATAAAATATATTTTTCATTAAATAAAAATCCATAAATAAGGATATGATTTTATAAACACAATTATTCTCTTTTTAAATAGGTTTTCATAAAAACGCATCATTTATGTTAAATTGATTTTTATTTCCATTTATAATAAATTTGGTAACCAATGAATCATTATTTAAACATGTTTCAACCATATTTTTATAATTTAGTAGATATTATCCATTCCCTCCATTCTAATGGCTAGGTTAAAATAATAACATTTAAATAATAATATTTAGTTGTTCGTTTAAGCTCAATGTAGCACATCATGTATATTATTAAACATAGTGTTTCTTTATTAAAACTCAGGATGCTACATATTTCCCCCATTTTGGAAGTTGTGTCCTCTCAATTTTAAAATTGGTCTCAGAAACTTCATTGAAAATCCCATATCGAAAAAAGAGTCAATAAAACTATCACAATAAAAGAAAGGATGAGAAGTACAAAGGTCACCCGAAATAACACATATTGGGATTCCATGTAGGAAAACATGGATATGGAAGAAAAACTAACTCTCATAGGCTAATTGAGAGTGATAGAGAACTTGATCATGGAAAGTTAACCATCACAATACCATAAATTTGTGGTTGGGTAAATGTTTTTATACAAAAGCAAGCATATAAAATTTTTTCTCCAAGATACTTTTCATAGAGTTGAACAATTGCAATACCACCTAGACTAAGATCATAAGGAAATATACTTACTTGAAAAGTAAAGTTTTATCCTTTAATGAATTTCCACCACACACACATATTTTTCTCCAAATGATGAGTATTTAAAATGATTGTGTCACTCCTAAAGCACTAGAACTAAATTCAAGAGAATCACAAAATCCACAAAAAATGAACCATATATTTCCCCAGTCTTTAGACATTAACAAAAACCAAAATTTATAGTACAAGATCATATAATACACCAAAAATAATAATCCTTTATAAAAATAATGACTACTTTTATTATCCAAAATTCAACAGTAATACCCAAGTTCTACATAGATCGTTCAACAAAAAAATGTCCTTAAAATTACTCAAAAAAATCCAAACTAAGATTGAAATCCAAAATTCAGAAGGATTTGATCACATAATCTTCCAACATAAATCTTAACATTTATCTCCAAATAATATCATCCACTCTTAATGTCTCATACCAAAAAGTAATTAACCTTATCACATGTTCTCCAAGATAGGCTAATCATTTCCTAAATAATTTCACAATTTAATAATTCAAACTTTAATCCATAAATAAAACTCCATAGTATTATATTTACCTTAATTATATAAAGTCCCCAAAATAGTGAATATATTCCAAAATAACATTCATCACTTAATCCCTAAATCATTTTCCAATATCATGGATATCTATTCGATAAAATATATGTCTCCAAAATCAACTTATTTTTATTTAATCAACTCGTTTTATAACGTCTCTGACCTAGGAGCCACTAAACCAGTGCTCTGAGCCAAGTAGTAACATGACCTCAAGCGCGCCTCCCCATATGCTAGAGGTTTCCAACTAGCAGTGAGGGTATAATAAGTCACATGGGGAGACTATACCCTTAATACCAGAGTAAGCCACAACAGATAATAATTGAAATAGCATAAAATAAGGGAGCAATCCAAAACATGCATAAATAACCAAATCCCAAAATTGGGTACAATCATAAATAACAATAAATATGGCATGCCATGATATAGTGTCAAGTGAAGAAAACCCAAAATAAATAAAATAGTAGAATCCCTAAATGGTCTGGACTGCAAGTCTAGAACCTCACCCAAACATGTCCCATGCACAACTCATCTCCCTATCATAGGGCCATTTCCCTTGTCCTGACCTGCAAGCATGAAATATGATCAGGTACCCAATGGCGGCCCAAGAAAGGTGTGAGTATAACTCAATAGGCCACCATCAACGGTGTCTAAAAAATATCCAGCAAGGTAGATAGTGCATGAAAATGATAAATAATGACAAGTAAAGATAAACAGTTCAAAATCCATCTTTATTTAGGTTCCCTTAAGTTAAACCACCAAATACCCCAAGTTCATTTCCAAGACATTTCATTTATCATTTCACCCTTTATCAAGTGTTCAATGGATTATGCAAGATTAAAGTTCTCAACATGTGGTAATTTAAACACATCCTATCTCACTATGCACCATATCACAACAATTTCTGATCTCTTCACCTCAAAGCCTCAGTCTGGGTGGAATGCAACCATAAGGGGAATAGAACTTCATCCCCTTCCCTAACCCATGCATTTAGGGGAGGATCTAGAACCTCAGTCCAACTCAACCCATGGGTGTATAACCCCAAGTCAATACCCCACTCTACCAAGCCATGAGCACATGCTTATTTATAATTCACCAAGAATCATCATATCACAACAACAAGACAACGTCAGAACAACATCAATAAATGGGAAATTAAAATTTGACTCAATCCATTAACACATTCATTATTCCTATTACTTAACCCCTTTAAGCCCATTCCCATTTTCCATTCCTACCTCACTAATCATATTCAAGTATAATGTGAATCCCTAGCATTTTCCCATTTATCCTTTTAACCCTTATTCATTCCAACCCACAACCTCTTAGGTAATTAACCAACCTAAGTGTTTTAAAAATCACCAATTTCACACCATTTAAGCATATTAACATTTCATCATGGGCTCTACATTCTCTCACAACAACCTTACACTTACTTAGCTAACTCTAGGTCTGGAGAAATATCCGCACACCCCACAGGTGGCCCCAATTTGGTCGAGTCGTCCTCCTTTCATCCCATGGGGATCAAGAGGGGTTCAATTATCCATTTATACATCACTACATCACATTATGTCAAATTCACCAATAACTCTTCAAAATAGGTCAAGAATAAAAAACCTACATGCACAAATCTACAAAAAACCCAAGGAATATAAGTTTTAGACCACCTACCTTAAATTCGTTGGTGAACGCACTCTCAACCAAATCCATAGATCCCGATTCAACACCCCTTTGAAGCCTAAACCTAGATATCACTGAAAAGGAGAGGTTTGAGAGCTTTGGATGGAGATCTCCCAAAATACAAGACCTAAACCGGAAAAGAGAGATTAGAAGGAGATTAGACTCACTCGGATCTTCGATTCGCATCCAACGACAATTTAAATGGCCAAGAATCGAAGAAGTTTGATCCTTGGGATATCTTGGTCCCTTTGGTTCACTCCTAGGGTTGTAAGGGGGAGAGGGAGAAAAATACCGGGTGAGATATAAAATCCTGGAGTGGAAATTTTTTAATATTTTAAAAGTTTTTGGGCCACACGGTTTGCCAAACCGTGCGCAAACCATGCGGATGATTCTGTCCAAAATATCCCCCCTCACAGGGCTTGCCCACATGGTTTTCCAAACCGTGCACAAGCTTTGTGGATGCTTCTATCCTAAAATCTTACTCTTGTAGGGTTTACTTGGGCTTCCCACATGGTTATCACTAACCGTGCGTAGACCATGTGGCTAGCCTAGAAACTCATTTCCCCCATTTTTCATGTCCCAAACCCCCAGAACAACCCCAAGCCTCTTCAAGGACTTTGGAAAGCACTTAATTGACCAAAATAAGGGTCTTAAACTAAGATTTAAGTAAAACATACCTTACAGAGAAATCTGGGATCTTACAACCTTCCCACCTTATAAAGGCTTGTCCTCGAGCCGCTCTTCCTAAGCATCATTGAGTTTCTAAAGAAAATAGATCAAGCCACTGGACCAGCCTATCATATTTTAGTTCCCAATTTTCCTCCTGAACATTTCCATGTTTCCATATAACATGAACCAGGGGCACAACCTTACCCCACAAAAATTTCTCGCTATGACTCACAATACGAACCGGGTGCTCCTGAAAGGACGCATCAACCTCAAGCTCGACATCCTCGGCATCTATCACATGAGATGGGTTTGGATGATACTACCGGAGTTGTTAAATATAGAAAACTTCATTCATCCCACTATACCATTGTGGAAGATCCAATTGGTAAGCCACCAGTCCGATCCTCCCTACAATCTCAAATGACCCCACATATCTAGGTGCCAACTTGCCCTGTTTATGAATCCGATGGCGACCCAACCTTGGTGACACCCAAAGAAACACACTATCACCCACCATGAACTCATTAGGTCTACAAAGACAATATTCATATGACTTATGCCTACAATGAGCTATTTCCATACACTTTTGAATCAATCAAACTTTCTATAACATCTCCTGCACAAGACTTGGCCCTAACAACTCAGACTCTCTAGCCTCTAACCAGAACAACAGTGATCTACATGGTATCCCATAGAGTTCCCCAAAAGGTTCCATCTGAACTGTATCTTGAAAATTGTTGTTATAAGAAAACTCAACAAGAGACAAGTGCTTTTCCCACGAGGCAGCAAAATCTAGAACACATGCTCTCAACATGTCTTCTAATATCTAAATTGTACGTTCTGACTACCCATCAGTCTGTGGGTGGTAATTCGTACTCAGAAACACTTGGGTACCAAGTGCCTTCTGTAGTCCCTTACAAAAGAGTGAGGTGAAATGCGGATCACGATCTGAAACTATGGTTCTCAACACACCATGCAATAATACTATTTCTCAAACATACAACTCCCCCAACTGGTCGACTGTATAGGTTTCCTGAATTGGAAATAAATGGTCCAATTTGGTCGGTTGATCTACTACCACCCAAATGGCATCATTCTTTTGAGGCATCCTCTGAAGACCCACTACGAAGTCCATCGTGATGTCATTACACTTCCACTCTAGAATAGGCAATGACTGCAACAGCCCACTTGGACACTAATATTCAGCCTTCACCTATTGACAGATAAGGCATCATGCCACAAAACTCGCCACTTCCTTCTTCATTCCCAACCACCAAAACTGCCTACGTAGGTCACGGTACATCTTAGTCAAGCTCAGATGCACTACCCACTTTGATGCATGGAACTCACGTATCAACTCTTCTCGTACATCTGTCAGTACCATAACACAACCATGAACATAAGAAACTCCATCAGTGTTGAAGGTCCAACTAGAAGGTGACTCCCCACATTTAAGACTATCCTTTATAGCCAAGAACTCCAGATCTACCAACTGACTCTCTTTAACTCAGCTCAAAAGTGCAGACTCAACTGCTATAGATGCAGGGGTCATCTTCTAGTGCCCCTCTTGTACCTCCAAATGCATCTCTACAAATAGGTCCATCATCACCCACTCTGAACTAGATTCTAGAACCACTTGATTTTAAGTCTTCTGGCTAAGAGCATCAGTGACACTATTCCCTTTTCCTGGTGTGCAAACCAATTCAAAATCAAAAGACTGTAGGTACTTGACCCACCGTCGGTGTTGAAGATTCAAATCTCATTGAGAGAAGATGTATTTGAGACTTTTTTGGTTCGTAAAAACCGTAAATAGTTATCCCAAAAAATAATGCCTCTAAAACTTTAAGGCATGAACCAAAGAAACTATCTTCAAGTCATGAGTAGGATAATTTCTTTCATGTGGCCTCAACTACCTCAACCCAGAAGCTACAACCCACTCATCCTGCATCAACACTTCCCCAAGTCCAATACTGAAAACATCATATAATAAGGTATAATTCTTTCTTGGTTTGGGTAAGATCAAAATCAGTGCGGTGGTCAACCACTTCTTCAGATCCTGGAAAGAATTCTCACAAGCCTCTGATCAAAAAAACTTAACCCCCTTCTTGGTTATGCCTTTGATAGGCATTCCCAGATGATAGAAATCTCTAATAAACCTTCGGTAATAACTGGCCAAACCAAGAAATCTCCAAATATCAATGACGTTCTTGGGATACTCCTAAGACACCACAGTCAACACCTTTTCTGGATCCACTGACATGCCTAACTCAAATATGATATGTCCCCAAAAGTGCACCTTTTCAATCCAAAACTAACATTTTTATATATTAGCGTAAATCCTATTCTCTCTTAGTGTACTCAAGATGTTTTTCATGATAGTCGTGAGTTATGGAGTACACCAAGATGTCATCAATGAAAACAACTACAAATTTATCCAGATATGGGTGGAAAATTAGGTTCATCAAGGCCATAAACACAGCTGGTGCATTGGTCAAACCAAACAGAATTACCAGGAATTCATACAACCCATACCTACTTTAGAAAGCCATATGGGGTATGTCAGAAGGTCTCACCCTCAACTGAACGTATCCCGATATCAAATCAATCTTGGAAAACACTGAGGCACCTTGAAGCTGATCAAATAGATCATCAATTCTAGGAAGGAGGTATCGGTTCTTAACTATCATCTGGTTCAGCTTCCTATAATCGACACATAGCCTTAGTGACCAATCATCCTTCTTAGAAAACAGAACATTAGATTCCCAAGGTGATGTACTAGGATGTATAAACCCCTTATGCTCTAATTACTCTAGCTGAATATTTAATTCTTAGAGCTCTGCTGGAACCATTCGGTAAGGTGGAATGGAAACTGGCTCTACTCCAGGTAATAATTTGATTTTAAACTCAACATATTTCTTGGGTGGTAACCCTGAGAATTCCTTAGGAAACACATCCTGAAACGGGTCCACAAAAAAAGCGAAGATTGACTGTCCTTTCTCCCCATCATTTATCATAAGGCATGCCACTTGGGCTATGAGCTCCCCCATCTGATGGCGTAGCAGCCCTGTGTGGCCCGCTCGAGGATCCCACTCACCACAAAGGGCATGAGTGCTCCCATAAAGATATGTGAACATTACCTAGTGTCAGTAACAGTCGATATGGTCTTGATATAACACCAACCAATCCATTACCAAGATTACTTCAAAACCTAACATATCTAGGATAAATAGATCCCACAGAAAATGATACCCACCAACCTCTAAAGCACAACCCTTACACTTCCTGATGTCCTCGGCTCACACCCCTAGCAGAGTATCAAGAAATATTACCCCACATGCAGTCTCTATGACTAATCCTAACACAACTATAAACTGAGCAGAAATAAAGGAATATGTAGCACCTGTATCGAATAAAGCACTAGAAAACGTGGAAGCTACAAGAATTTCACCTCGAAGAGTAGAAGGCCCTTCCTCACCACCCTCAGGTGTAGCCTGAACTGCATGGAGATTACCTGCCCCTTTACCCTGGGCTCCAACTTGAGTACCCTGCACTGCACTGCTCTATTGGTAAGGGTGATCTCATCCCGAAGTCCCATGCCCACTGCCCCTAATAGTACTGTAACACCCGAGACTTTTATGTTATATAAATCATCAAAGGAATCTTTTTCTACACAACACTTGCTTGGCTTGCTTTACACGCAATCGCGACCTTCCTCGATAGCTTGCGTCGTACGCAATACCGAGTTTCACTAAACAACAATATGCTATTAAAACTAGCCGTTATGAATAGTAATAACCACTTTTTGAAATTTTATAAATTTTATTTTTCAAAATGGACTTCATTTTTGGACTCAGAATATCGAAATTATCCTAGGGTGAAATTTTGGTATTTTTCTGAAAACTTTCAATTTTTGATGAATAGTGAAACCACTAAGTGGTAGGTTAAAAACTGAATTTTGCATAAAACTTAATTTTACCGCTTCTGTGAATGAAATTTCAAAAATCCGAGAGACATGGTTAATATCAAGGACTAAAATGTGGTTCAATGAGATGAAAATAATTTTTTGGTGAATAGTAACTTTTTACTATTTTTACCGCGGTTAATAGTAAATAGGGTAACTAAGGGTAAATATGATATTAATATTACCCTAACACATGTCCTAATTCTATTGGACAAGTGTAATTCGACCAAAAACAAACTTAGGAATAAAATATGACCATTTAGGCCCACTTGGATTAGATTAGGACATTTATTATTAATTTATTTAAAGAAGGGTTAAAATAGTTAAAATCAAAGTTTAATAAGTAAATCATTTTTAATATGGGGTTATACATAAGATAAATTCAATTGTAAATATTCATTAGAAAGCTAAAAAGATTTCCTACATGATGGTATTTTATTTGTAATTTTTAGACATCAAATAAGTTAATTTATTTATGACACAAAGATGATGCAGTAATTATCTTATTAATGAAATATTGACAAAATTGATAATATAAATACCAAAATAAATGTAATTTAAGAATTTTTATGAATTCCACTAATTTTCTAGGTTACTATGATATATTAGTATTGATTTAATCAACTTGGTTCGAACATATAATTCTGTTATGACTTTCAAACAAATCATATATCAAATAGTGTCAAAATTGACACAAAATAGTTTTTAAATCAAATATTATATTATTAATTGTTATTTTATTCCTAAAAATCTAAGGTTCGGCCAAATGACTTAGATAAGGATATATATATTAATAATAAACAATTTGGGGTTCGTTTGGCATGTTATAGTAAGTGTATTAACCATATAGTGAAAGAAAACAAAAAGACATGGTAAAAGTTAAATTATTTAACTTAGAGTTAAATTTAATTGATAAGGTTAAAATAATATCCTAAACTTGTCTAAATTATATTGGTTGATAGGATTTCGACCCATCCCCACTTTAGCTTCGAAATAAGACCCTTTGGAACCATTATAAACCGATTTTGACTTTAATATAAAATAATATTTTGAGATATTCCTAAGGTGCCCCTCTCCTCCCTTATAAAAGGGCACCTCCTCCCCCTCCTCCTCACACCAATTTGAGCACTCAAGCTCGGCCAACCCCTGCCATTTTCCCTTCTACACTTCCCTAGAATAATCCTAGAGGTCCTGGTCTTCTCCAAAGACCAATCTTAGTTCCTTAAGTGGAGGATTCAAAAAGGCGTTCCAAAGAAGAGGTAATATCCATTACCGATCTTTTCAATTTCTTTCTTCTTCAACTTCTTCTTCTTTAGTTGTTTCATGATAAAGTAATAACATCAGTATTACTTAAATACTGATATGTTATTATAAATATGAAACAACCCTAATTCACCTTCTATCCATCCTACGGAAAAAATGAAATCACCGCGCGTGCGTACGTACGGAATACCGTCTCCACGCCGTGGTGTAATCTATTTTCCACCATCACCTTAAAAGGATGGGTATAATGGTGTAATGAGTAACTATATATGATTATTATTAATTAATATTGATACTGAAATAATATATATATATACTCCAATACAATTCCACGATCATAGGAACGATATCATCACTCGTGCGTACGTACGGAATACCGTCTCCACGATGTGATGCGACTCGTTCTACATGATCTTCATTTCATAATGATTGTATAAATGAATTGAATGAATGAATATGGTATATACTACACTAATACCATTCTGGAAATGAATTATCTATAACCTAAAGATAAGAATAAGAATTTATTCGACAAAACACGCATAAGAACAAAAAGTTATAAAGACCCGAGTAACAAGTAACAATGAAATATTACTAACAAGAAGCTAATAATATGACCATATATGATCTCATATCAATATGTATGATTCTGGAATAAGTCAATAACATTATTTAAACCATTATACAGGAGCTTCGGACACGAACAAAGCAAATCGGACCTAAGGTAATGGAAATATCACAATCTCATTTTTGTCCGAGATTGTTTATTCGTAAGTATTTACTGGGGTGTATTTTATCATCCACATCCATGTTCCCTCAATATGTAATATTGTTTCCATCCACTTGAAATAGTTTAAATCCAATTTTACCCTTAGGTGAGTTTTTAGTAAAGAATATGAAAGGAATCTTTTGTCGTTTTTCCGTACGAGGTACTTTTTGACTTTTCCGACAAAAGTACGAAGAATGTTTTTTTTTAACTTATACGGCATGAATGGATTTTTAAAACATTACTTCAAAGAAGCTTCCTTTACAAGTTTTCAAGTTTATTTTTAATCAACTTCTTTTATTTTAAAGTTGTATGACATGTTATGAAAGGAAAAATGTTTTTGAAGAAGAAAGGATATTTTCCTCAAGAATTCAATTCAAGTGTTTTATCAAAATTATTTTCCATCTAAGATAATAAAGGGTTATGTTTCTATCCATATTTTTACATTGGTTTGACTATGTTGTGATGGAATTATGTTTATGAATTCCTTTATCATATATTAATTGATTTATGATGTCATGATGTTTCAAGAATCCCATTTTTGTTACATGTGTTATGCGATGATGCATGTTTTATGATTATGTGGCACACATAAGAAAGGATTCATTATAAGATGGGTGGGACCTATATCTCCCTCCAATGCATTGGGTAATGATTTTATATCTCATGAGATAGACATGGATGGAACGGAAGGTTATTTCGGTTCAGTGATACAGGACTGAAACGAGGAGTGAACTCGGTTCAGAAAGGGACTTTGTCCACTAAGATAGTCTTGGCAATGAGTCATGACTAACAAGAAATGATTTTCCATGATTATGTGTGCATGCCACAAAGATTCAAGTTTTATGTTATGATTATGGGGATCTCATTTTCACTTCTATGATTTATTCCATGTTAAGATATTATGATCTCTTTTGCAGGTTTTGATTTTCATAAAGATATGATATGATTTTTATTTCCTTTATTTGCCCTTGCTGAGCATTTGAGCTCACCCTTTTATGTTTTCTTTTCCCCAGGTCAGGAAGATGGATATTAAGTAGAATATGCTAAAAGGGACCCTAGATATGATGAAATAAATGGGATACACTGTAGAAGATTTATGAACCAGTTGTTTATGTTTCCCAGTTTCTAAAGACACTATACCTATACGGTCCTTTGTGGTTTTGTCATATGTTGTAATAAGTGTGCTTCAATTTTGAAGTATTAACAATGTATGTAAAGTGTGGGTCGTTATAGTTGGTATCAGAGGAAAGGTATAGTCAACCTTTGGAAACTAGGATGTGAAAGCCTTAGTAAGAACCCTAAGAATAAGTCTAAGCATAGAACAAAATCTTAGAAATGGCCATGAATAACCTAGGATAAGACCATAAGCATGAAAATTTTATTCTTGAATTATGTGGTTTCCTATTATAATTAGTGTTGCTCACACTATTCTTCTTGGTTTTAGTCAATGGCTGGAACCCGAAGGAACCGTGTTAATGCGGAATGCGATGGGCAATGCAATGATTGTCCCCCTGAGCAACCAAACGATATGGGAGCTGGAATGCAAAATCTTGTAGCCATGCTCACACAACTTTCTCAAGCTATGAATCATGCAGGATTTCCAAACGAGCAAAGGAGGGAGCAACATTCTGTTGAATCCTTCATGAGGCAGCGTCCACCTTCTTTCAGCGGGTCTACTGATCCATTAGTTGCTGAACAATGGATTAGTACTATTGAAAAGATATTTTCAGTTCTTCAATGTTCTGAGCATGATAAAGTCATCCTAGCAGTGTATCGTTTGGAAGGAGATGCTGATCAATGGTGGAATCTTGTTAAGAATACGAGGCAAAGGGATGAAATTGAGTCTATGGAATGGGACGAGTTCAAGAACTTATTTTTCAATAAGTACTTCCCTCGTATTCTCCGAACAAAGATGGAGAAAGAGTTCCTTGAACTGAAGAAAAGGGATGATGAATCTGTTAGTACCTATGAAGAAAATTTTACAAGACTTGCAAGGTACGCTTCTGGTATTATTATCCAACCTGAGAGTAAGATCGATCGATTCTTTAGTGGCTTAAAACCAAGTCTTCGAAGGGCGTTATCCATAAGGGACTTCAATAGCTACGAGGAAATCGTTCGATGTGCTCTCAAAGTCGAGATGGAGATTGGAGTAACCCATCAGTCACATGGGTTTGATAAGAAGAGGAAGATGGAATTCAAAGAAAAATCTAAAGAGCACACGGAAAAGAAAATGAACTTTCCCTTATGCTCAAAGTGTGGAAAGAAACATGGAGGGAGTTGTCTTAAAGGGACAAGTAAATGTTTTAAATGTGGAAAGGAAGGTCATTGGGCATTTGAATGCCGTGATAATGGGAAGAAGATGTCTAATGATGCAAACAAAGGAAGGGATACACAAAATGAACCTACTACACTTCAATGTTTCAAGTGCAAGGAGATGGGGCATTATGCCAATCAATGCCCAAATCCAAGGGTTGATGATGATGGTCGACGTCAACAAAATCTTAAGGCTAAAGACAAAGGAAAGTCACATGCAATTTCTATCAGCGATGTGGAGTATGATAACGATGTGGTGAAAGGTACACTTACCATCCATTCTAAAGTAGCAAATGTTTTATTTGATTCTGGATCCACCCACTCTTTTATTTCTGAAGACTTTTCTAAGGGTATCACCGTATTACCTCAACAATTAGATGTTGAGTTAGCCGTGACAACACCTAATGGCACATCAATCGCATCAAAAGTTTATAATTCTTCTCCGATCGAAGTTTGTGGGAAAGTGCTTCCTGCAAATCTTGTGATCCTTCCTTTAGTGGAATTTGATGTGATTCTTGGCATGGATTGGCTTTCTCTACATGGAGCTCATATCAATTGCCAAAGAAGGGAAGTCACATTTCATATTCCAGATCAATCTACGATCGTCTATCAATGCAAGGATGAACATAACCTTCCAGTGGAAATTTCTTCCATCTTATGGGTATTGATTCCACTAAATGAAGGTTATTTATCTCAAATTGTTGGTGAGAAACTCACGATTAAGAATATGCCCATTGTACGGGAGTTTGATGATGTCTTTCCGGAGGAATTACCGGGTCTTCCACCAAATCGTGAAGTTGAGTTTTCAATAGAACTCGTACCGGGTGCTTTGCCTATTTCAAAGACACCTTATAGAATGGCCCCAATTGAGTTGCAGGAATTGAAGAAGCAACTCCAAGAGAATCTTGATAAGGGATTCATACGCCCTAGTGCGTCACCTTGGGGAGCACCTGTTCTATTTGTTAAGAAGAAAGATGGATCAATGAGACTCTGCATTGATTATCGAGAACTTAACAAGATCACTATCAAGAACAAATATCCTCTCCCACGCATTGATGACTTATTCGACCAACTACGCGGAGCTCAATACTTTTCCAAGATTGATCTTCGTTCAGGGTATCATCAATTAAGGGTCAAAAGGGAGTATATACCAAAGACGGCTTTCCGTACAAGGTATGGACACTATGAATTTATAGTGATGCCATTTGGTCTTACTAATGCCCCTGCTATCTTCATGGATCTAATGAATAGAGTCTTTAGAGACTATCTTGATCAATTTGTGGTAGTCTTTATAGATGATATTCTTGTCTATTCAAAGAGCAAGGAAGAGCATGAAGATCACTTGAGAATTATATTGAAGACCCTGAGAAAAGAGAAGCTTTATGCCAAATTTACCAAGTGTGAATTTTGGCTTCAAAAAGTTGCATTTTTGGGTCATATAATCTCAAAAGAGGGGATATCTGTGGATCCAGCAAAAACAGAGGTTATCGAAAGATGGTCGAGACCAACCACAGTAACTGAGATCCGAAGTTTTCTTGGTTTGGCTGGATATTATCGACGTTTTGTAAAAGATTTTTCACAATTATCTAATCCACTCACCAAGTTGACTCGGAAAGGAGTTAAGTTTGTCTGGACAGAGGAATGTGAAGAGAATTTCAAGGATTTGAAAAGAAGGTTATCCAGTGCACCTGTGCTCACACTGCCTTGTAGTGGAGAAAGGTTTGTGATCTACAGTGATGCATCCAAGAAGGGATTGGGGTGTGTTCTTATGCAAAATGATATGGTGATAGCTTATGCCTCACGACAGTTGAAAATCCATGAGCAAAATTACCCAACACATGATTTGGAGTTGGCTGCGGTAATCTTTGCATTAAAGATTTGGAGGCATTACCTTTATGGTGAAAGGTGTGATATTTATACTGATCATAAAAGTTTAAAGTATATTTTCACACAAAAGGAGTTGAATATGCGTCAAAGAAGATGGTTGGAGCTGATTAAGGATTATGACTGCTCAATCCATTACCACCCTGGGAAAGCAAACAAGGTGGCAGATGCATTAAGTCGACAAGACCATGCTAGTTTATCCATGATGAGGATCACAAAAGATCCAATATTTATGGATTTACAAAGGATGGATCTTGGAATTATAATGGAAGGGGAAAATCTTATCTTTCTCAAATGAATGTTCAACCATCTATACATGTGAAGATTAAAGAGGCACAGAAAGAAGATGTCGAGTTACAAAAGAAGGTGAGAAATGTTCCTGAATTCAACCTTGATTGTGATGGGATAATAAAGATCAGGAATCGGGTTTGTGTTCCTCCCATCCCCGAATTAAAGAAAGAGCTGCTGGATGAGGCTCATAGTTCTTCATTCTCTATTCATCCTGGAAGCACGAAGATGTATAGGGACCTGAAAGAGTACTTCTGGTGGGATGGCATGAAAAGAGATGTTGCTGAATATGTCTCTCGATGCTTGGTTTGTCAACAAGTTAAAGCTGAGAGACAGAAGTCTAAGGGGATGTTACAACCATTACCCATACCCGAATGGAAATGGGAAAACATCACTATGGACTTTGTCACAGGACTTCCTAAAACATCCAAAGGCAATAATGCTATCTGGGTCATAGTTGATCGTCTTACAAAGTCTGCACACTTCATTGCTATTAGAGAGGATTTCTCTCTAGATCAGCTTGCCAGGATATATGTAAAGGAAGTGGTAAGATTGCATGGAGTACCACTTTCTATTATATTTGATCGGGATCCGAGATTTACCTCGAAGTTCTGGCGAAGTCTTCAGCATACTCTGGATACAGAGTTGAGTTTCAGCACTGCTTATCATCCCCAGACAGACGGTCAGTCTGAGAGAACAATTCAAACCCTAGAAGATATGTTGAGAGCTTGCTCTATGGATTTCAAAGGAGGTTGGGATCAACACCTACCTTTGGTGGAATTTTCTTATAATAATAGCTTTCACTCCAGTATTCAAATGGCTCCTTATGAAGCTCTCTATGGAAAGAAATGCAGGACTCCAACTTGTTGGGATGAAGTTGGGGAAAGAAAGCTATTAGGACCTGATCTCGTTGATGAAATGGCAGAAAAGGTCAGATCTATTCAACAACACATAAGAGCAGCTCAGAGTCGATAGAAAAGTTATGCCGACAATCGAAGAAGAGACCTAGAGTTTGAAGTGGGTGATAAAGTGTTCTTACGAATATCTCCCTGGAAGAGGGTTATGAGATTTGGAAAGAAGGGGAAGTTGAGCCCTAGATATATCGGTCCTTTTGAAATACTGGATCGTGTTGGGAAGGTAGCTTACCGATTGGCGCTTCCACCGAATCTCTCTCAAGTTCACGATGTGTTCCATGTATCTCTCCTGAGAAAGTACATACCAGATCCTTCACATGTACTCAGCTCAGAAGTTGTACCGCTGGAGCAAGATCTTTCTTATGAAGAACAGCCGATAGAGATTCTGGATCGTAGCGAAAAAGTCCTACGAAACAAGACCACTCGCTTGGTGAAAGTTTTATGGAGAAACCACCAACTTGAAGAAGCTACATGGGAGCTTGAGGATATGATGAGGGAGAAGTATCCTCATTTGTTTGTTGCAAAGTGACGAATTTCGAGGGTGAAATTCTTTTTAAGGGGGGTAGAATGTAACACCCGAGACTTTTATGTTATATAAATCATCAAAGGAATCTTTTTCTACACAACACTTGCTTGGCTTGCTTTACACGCAATCGCGACCTTCCTCGATAGCTTGCGTCGTACGCAATACCGAGTTTCACTAAACAACAATATGCTATTAAAACTAGCCGTTATGAATAGTAATAACCACTTTTTGAAATTTTATAAATTTTATTTTTCAAAATGGACTTCATTTTTGGACTCAGAATATCGAAATTATCCTAGGGTGAAATTTTGGTATTTTTCTGAAAACTTTCAATTTTTGATGAATAGTGAAACTACTAAGTGGTAGGTTAAAAACTGAATTTTGCATAAAACTTAATTTTACCGCTTCTGTGAATGGAATTTCAAAAATCCGAGAGACACGGTTAATATCAAGGACTAAAATGTGGTTCAATGAGATGAAAATAATTTTTTGGTGAATAGTAACTTTTTACTATTTTTATCGCGGTTAATAGTAAATAGGGTAACTAAGGGTAAATATGATATTAATATTACCCTAACACATGTCCTAATTCTATTGGACAAGTTTAATTCGACCAAAAAAAACTTAGGAATAAAATATGACCATTTAGGCCCACTTGGATTAGATTAGGACATTTATTATTAATTTATTTAAAGAAGGGTTAAAATAGTTAAAATCAAAGTTTAATAAGTAAATCATTTTTAATATGGGGTTATACATAAGATAAATTCAATTTTAAATATTCATTAGAAAGATAAAAAGATTTCCTACATGATGGTATTTTATTTGTAATTTTTAGACATCAAATAAGTTAATTTATTTATGACACAAAGATGATGCAGTAATTATCTTATTAATGAAATATTGACAAAATTGATAATATAAATACCAAAATAAATGTAATTTAAGACTTTTTATGAATTCCACTAATTTTATAGGTTACTATGATATATTAGTATTGATTTAATCAACTTGGTTCGAACATATAATTCTGTTATGACTTTCAAACAAATCATATATCAAATAGTGTCAAAATTGACACAAAATAGTTTTTAAATCAAATATTATATTATTAATTTTTATTTTATTCCTAAAAATCTAAGGTTCGGCCAAATGACTTAGATAAGGATATATATATTAATAATAAACAATTTGGGGTTCGTTTGGCATGTTATAGTAAGTGTATTAACCATATAGTGAAAGAAAACAAAAAGACATGGTAAAAGTTAAATTATTTAACTTAGAGTTAAATTTAATTGATAAGGTTAAAATAATATCCTAAACTTGTCTAAATTCTATTGGTTGATAGGATTTCGACCCATCCCCACTTTATCTTCGAAATAAGACCCTTTGGAACCATTATAAACCGATTTTGACTTTAATATAAAATAATATTTTGAGATATTCCTAAGGTGCCCCTCTCCTCCCTTATAAAAGGGCACCTCCTCCCCCTCCTCCTCACACCAATTTGAGCACTCAAGCTCGGCCAACCCCTGACATTTTCCCTTCTCCACTTCCCTAGAATAATCCTAGAGGTCCTGGTCTTCTCCAAAGACCAATCTTAGTTCCTTAAGTGGAGGATTCAAAAAGGCGTTCCAAAGAAGAGGTAATATCCATTACCGATCTTTTCAATTTCTTTCTTCTTCAACTTCTTCTTCTTTAGTTGTTTCATGATAAAGTAATAACATCAGTATTACTTACATACTGATATGTTATTATAAATATGAAACAACCCTAATTCACCTTCTATCCATCCTACGGAAAAAATGAAATCACCGCGCGTGCGTACGTACGGAATACCGTCTCCACGCCGTGGTGTAATCTATTTTCCACCATCACCTTACAAGGATGGGTATAATGGTGTAATGAGTAACTATATATGATTATTATTAAGTAATATTGATACTGAAATAATATATATATATACTCCAATACAATTCCACGATCATAGGAACGATATCATCACTCGTGCGTACGTACGGAATACCGTCTCCACGATGTGATGCGACTCGTTCTACATGATCTTCATTTCATAATGATTGTATAAATGAATTGAATGAATGAATATGGTATATACTACACTAATACCATTCTGGAAATGAATTATCTATAACCTAAAGATAAGAATAAGAATTTATTCGACAAAACACGCATAAGAACAAAAAGTTATAAAGACCCGAGTAACAAGTAACAATGAAATATTACTAACAAGAAGCTAATAATATGACCATATATGATCTCATATCAATATGTATGATTCTGGAATAAGTCAATAACATTATTTAAACCATTATACAGGAGCTTCGGACACGAACAAAGCAAATCGGACCTAAGGTAAGGGAAATATCACAATCTCATTTTTATCCGAGATTGTTTATTCGTAAGTATTTACTGGGGTGTATTTTATCATCCACATCCATGTTCCCTCAATATGTAATATTGTTTCCATCCACTTGAAATAGTTTAAATCCAATTTTACCCTTAGGTGAGTTTTTAGTAAAGAATATGAAAGGAATATTTTGTCGTTTTTCCGTACGAGGTACTTTTTGACTTTTCCGACAAAAGTACGAAGAATGTTTTTTTTTAACTTATACGGCATGAATGGATTTTTAAAACATTACTTCAAAGAAGCTTCCTTTACAAGTTTTCAAGTTTATTTTTAATCAACTTCTTTTATTTTAAAGTTGTATGACATGTTATGAAAGGAAAAATGTTTTTGAAGAAGAAAGGATATTTTCCTCAAGAATTCAATTCAAGTGTTTTATCAAAATTATTTTCCATCTAAGATAATAAAGGGTTCTGTTTCTATCCATATTTTTACATTGGTTTGACTATGTTGTGATGGAATTATGTTTATGAATTCCTTTATCATATATGAATTGATTTATGATGTCATGATGTTTCAAGAATCCCATTTTTGTTACATGTGTTATGCGATGATGCATGTTTTATGATTATGTGGCACACATAAGAAAGGATTCATTATAAGATGGGTGGGACCTATATCTCCCTCCAATGCATTGGGTAATGATTTTATATCTCATGAGATAGACATGGCTGGAACGGAAGGTTATTTCGGTTCAGTGATACAGGACTGAAACGAGGAGTGAACTCGGTTCAGAAAGGGACTTTGTCCACTAAGATAGTCTTGGCAATGAGTCATGACTAACAAGAAATGATTTTCCATGATTATGTGTGCATGCCACAAAGATTCAAGTTTTATGTTATGATTATGGGGATCTCATTTTCACTTCTATGATTTATTCCATGTTAAGATATTATGATCTCTTTTGCAGGTTTTGATTTTCATAAAGATATGATATGATTTTTATTTCCTTTATTTGGCCTTGCTGAGCATTTGAGCTCACCCTTTTATGTTTTCTTTTCCCCAGGTCAGGAAGATGGATATTAAGTAGAATATGCTAAAAGGGACCCTAGATATGATGAAATAAATGGGAGACACTGTAGAAGATTTATGAACCAGTTGTTTATGTTTCCCAGTTTCTAAAGACACTATACCTATACGGTCCTTTGTGGTTTTGTCATATGTTGTAATAAGTGTGCTTCAATTTTGAAGTATTAACAATGTATGTAAAGTGTGGGTCGTTATAAGTACGGCCTGTGGATCTCCAACTGCCTACTTGATACGAGGTAACTGGCCCCTTACCTACACTTTTCATCTACCTATGACCACCATCATTCCCCGACTGTCATGGGTTCCTGCAGAATCTATACATGTGACCTAGCCTGTCGCATGCTCAGTACTATATTGGTGGGTGGGGACACTGGTCGTGCTTGTACCCCAGGCCACCACACTAAAAAAAGAAGACCTGGTCACCACCCTCAGAAGTTGACCCCCTCTTCTTACTGTTATGCATGATTCCACCCTACTGAAAGGTTCCAAAGTGGCACTTCCTACTATCAGAAGTCGCACCATTTGTTCGCCCAGCCGAAGCCAGAAGTTCACTACCTGAATCTCCCTTCAGGTTTCCTTATTAGATAAGGGCTTGATCCACTACTTTAGAAAACATTTTTAGATGAAATAAATTTACTTGATATCTGATCTCATGTCTCAACCTGTCCTAGAAGCATTTTTCCACAGCTGCCTCATCTCCCGTCAATGTCAGAACGAAGCGTCTCAAATCGCCGAAATGACTAGCATAGTTTATCACTGACATTATCCCCTGAGTCAAAATCATAAAATATGCATCATTTTCCTAACTAAAGGTTTTTTTATAGAATTTATCAAGAAAAGTCTCCTAAAATTCCTTCCACATCATCCCCTCATCCTGCTCTGTCTGAACCATAATGTCCCACCAACTTTTTGCTTGCCCCTCAGCATATAGGCTGCTAACTTGAATCACTTCTCGAGTGGAGTATCTAATGGTCGAGAATAGTTTGTATGGACTCTATCCATAACTCTACTACTTCTGGCCCACCTTCTTCAGTAAAGGTTAGAGGGTTCTGTAGCTAAAACTCCCTGGTCAGCTCAAACATTCTCGGCGCAACCCGTCCTGGGTCTCGTTCCATCATTTTTATAAAACGAGAAAAGTTCTCACAGAACTGCTCTTCCCTATCTCCTTGGACCACCACGTTCTCTTGTTCCACTACTAGAAGAGAGTTCTCAGCAACTTCCTCATGTCACCCAACTGTCACACATATTCAAGGTGGCATTTATCTACAATGCCAAACACGAGCTTTAGAACGCAACCATAAAGCTTTTATGATAAGAAAGAGATATAGATAGGCTATTCACTTGTAATAAACAAACCAATTCACATACACTACCCAAAATATCCCACTCGCAACTAGTTCACTACCCTTGGCCATCTCCCTAAGTCCATGGCCAACACGGTATCTAATTATCATGGTTGCAAGCCTTATCTTTTACTCTCATTCGAACCATTTTCATATTCTAATTTACCCTTACAAAAAAATATTCCACTATTTCTTCTTTATCAAGAACCATTTTCTAATTACTACTTGACATTTTCACTCCTCATTTTTACTAATTAATACCATATTATTAGGCATAATTAATTACTTTTAAGAAAATATATGCATCCTAACCTTTACATCTTGCACACCCATCCTGTGTGTGTGCCTATCATGATGCGTGTCACTTTCCTACATAGGTTCCTAGAATGATGCATGAATGCACAACCTCGTACCTTTCTGGTCACGAGAGAAATATCATGAAACTGTTAAATCACACAACAAGTGCATCACCCAATGGTGAAATATCATCAAACGTAACAACACACAATGAGAACAATAATCCCCTCCCAGGGTGACTTGGGTTTTCCCCCGTACATGGGTTCACTATGCCAAAGAACGAGCTCATTACCAAGGCCTGAAACATTTTTAATCCATTTTCTACCATCACCAAATAGTAATAAAGAGAAAATAACTCCTCTAATACCACTTTGTAATGTCCCCAACCCAGGAGCCACTAAACCGATGCTCCGAGCCAGGTACTTACATGACCTCAAACACGCCTCCCCATATGCTAGAGGTTGACGACTAGTAGGGAGGGTCCAATAGGTCACATGGGGAGACTATACCCTCAATACCAAAGTAATCCATAATAAATAATAATTTAAATAGAAGAACATAAGGGAGAAATCCATAACATGCATAAATAACAAAATCCCAAAACTAGGTACAATCATAAACAATAATAAATATAGCATGCCATGCTACAATGTCATGTGAAAAAAAACCCAAAAGAAAGAAAATAGTATAATCCCCAAATGGTCCAAAATCCAAGTCTGGAACCTCAACCAACATGTCCCATATACAACTCATCTCCCTAGCATAGGGCCCTTGTCCTGACCTGCAAGCATGAAATATTCTTGGGTACCCAATGGCAGAGCAAGGTGTGAGTATAACTCAGTAGGCCACCACCAACAGTGTCTATGAAATATCCAGTAAGGCAGATAGTGCATGAAAATGATAAATAATGAAAAGTAAAGATAAAAAGTTCAAAATCCATCTTTATTTAGGTTCCCTTAAGTTAAACTGCCAAATACCCCAAGTTCATTTCCAAGTCATTTCATTTATCATTTCACACTTTATATCTCACTAGGAACTATATCGCAACAATTTCCAATCTCCTCACCTTGAAGCCTCTATCTGGGTGGAATGAAATTGTTGGGGGAATAGAACTTTATCCCCTTCCCTAACTTGTGCATTTAGGGGAGGATCTAGAACCTCGGTCCAACTCAACCCATGGGCGTAGAACCTCAAGTAAATACCCCCACTCTACCAAGTCATGTGCACATGCTTATTTATCATTCACCAAGAATCACCATATCATAACAACAAGACAACGTCATAACAACATCAATAAATGGTAAATTAACATTTTCCTCAATCCATTAACACATTCATTATTCCTATTACTTAACCTCTTTAGCCCCATATCCATTTTCCATGCCTACCTCACTAAGCATATTCAAGTATGAGGAGAATCCCTAGAATTTTCTCATTTATCCCTTTAACCCTTATTCATGCCAACCCACAACCTCTTAGGTAATTACCCAACCTAAGTGTTTTAAAATTCACCAATTGCACACCATTTAAGAATATTAACATTTCATCATGGGCACTATGTTCTCGCACAACAACCATACACTTACTTAGCTAACTCTAGGTATGGGGAAATATCGGAACACCCCACGGGTGGCCCCAATTTGGTTGAGTCATCCTTATTGAATCCCATAGGGATAAATAGGGGTGAAATTATCTATTTAGACATCACTACATCACATTATTTCAAAGGCACCAATAACTCTTCAAAGAGGGCAAGAATAAAAACCCTACATGCACAAATCTACATAAAATCCAAGGGATATAAGTTTTAGACCACCTACCTTGAATCTATTAGCGAACGCACTCTCAACCAAAGCCTTAGATCCCAATTCAACACCCCTTTGAAGCCTCAGCCTATATCTCATAGAAAAATATAGGTTTGAGATCTTCATATGGATATCGCCCAAAATACAAGATCTAAACCAGAAAAGAGATAGAATGAGGAGATTAGACTCACCTGAATCTTTGATTCACATCCAATGGCACTGAAAATGGAAAACAATAAAAGAATTTTGATCCTTGGGAGCTCTTGGTCCCTTTGGTTCGCTCCTAGGGTTGCAAGGGAGAGAGAGAGAAAAATCCCGAGTGAGATATAAAATCCCAGAGTGGAAATTTTTTAATATTTTAAAAGTTGTTGGGCCACACGGTTTGCCAAACTGTGCGCAAACCGTGTGGATGCTTCTGTCCAAAATATCCCCCCTCGCACGGATTTCCCACATAGTTTTCCAAACCATGCACAAGCCGTGAGAATGCTTCTGTCCAAAAATCTTACTCTCACACGGTTTACCTGGGCTGCCCACACGGTTAGCACTAACCGTGCGCAGACCATGCGGCTAGCCCAGAAACTCATTTTCCCCCTTTTTTGTGTCCCAAACCCCTGGAACAACCCTAAGACTCTTCAAGGACTTTGGAAAGCACTTAATTGACCAAAATAAAGGGCTTAAACTAAGACATAAGTAAAACATACCTTATAGAGAAACCCAACATCTTACATGTTTAACTAAAAATAATGAGTTCATACTAACCCGGGACTTCACGTAGGTCATTGGTAGGTAATGAAGGATTATCGCACTTCGGTTGTGGGTTATATTCCTATAGCCTTGTCCAACACAATGGGTTGTCACACGGTCAATGTGTTGTCCCTTTTTCTAAAACTATATAATTCTTATAACATTCTCAAAATATGGTAACATCCTCAAAAATAACCATACGATGTTTTAACTGCAATTTTTATCTCATACCTTTCATTTGTCATTCAAAAAGTAATAACTTAGAACTACCTAAATAAAATAAATTTCTCCAAAAATACTATTAATCACTTTGAATTCATAAAATAATCCTCAAAAAGATTTCTAAGAAAATAAAATTAGGATCAACCATAAACTTATAACCCCATAAGAAGACATCCTTGTCACGACCCGTCCTCGGGGCTCATGCCGTGACTACCCCAAGCCCGCCTTCCATAGGCCAGGGGCTAGCGACTAGCACCAAGGCGTAATTCCCAGTAAAAAGGGAAGGCATTGACCTTGTAAAGTAAACAAACACCACAGAGCAAGCAAGCATAAGTAAACACTATGTAAAAACTGGGTACAATAGTGAGTGCGGAAAAGTAAGTGGGCCAGAATAAAAACCCAAACTGAAAGTAAAGTACAACTGAAAAAGGGAGTACAGCAACTGAAAAGTAAAGCCGTAGCCTCGAGCCGTCCACTGGTACTCCCACCTGAAGGGTGGGTACAGATAGCCTCCACAGCTCCTCGGGTCCAGCCGTCCGCTCTGAGTACGTCCCGCCCAGTGGTCCACCTCCAGGTACCGTCCTACTCTGCAAGCCTCAACCACAATCAGCACTGTCCGTCATTTGCAACCAACACAACGTAGTGCAGGCATAGCCTGTGCAGGGGTGAGTATACCCAAGATCCCTGAAGGTATCCCAGAATCCACAAAGGATAATCCACAAAGGAAGATACAATCGTGAAGTAACATCCGTCACCACTTAGGTATATTCCCATACATATACCTAAGTCATCAATTCTCGTTCGGCTCCAACATCCAAGCCCAAGTATAACCCAGTCCACATAGGAAAACACAACCCATTCCACTCAGGAAAGAAAAACGCAATCCACACAAGATATCAAGTCAAACTTATCGAAGATAAGGATTGAAAGTCAAGATTCAGCTCACACAGATATACTTCTTTGTAAGACGATAGAGATGATCAGATATTTCCACTGATTCATCTAAGCCGTCGGATCCACATAGGATCGATAGGTACTAACCCCCGTAATGACTCACAAAGGATCGATAGGTAACTAACCCCCACAATGACCCACAAAGGATCGATAGGTAACTAACCCCCGCAATGACCCACACAGAATCAGACCCACACAGGATCTGTAGGCGCTGGGGCACACAGGACCGCTGAGCGCTGACCCACATAGGATCTGACCCACACAGGATCGGTAGCACTGATCCACGTAGGATC
This sequence comes from Viscum album, assembly GCA_963277665.1. NCBI lineage: Eukaryota > Viridiplantae > Streptophyta > Magnoliopsida > Santalales > Viscaceae > Viscum > Viscum album. The sequence goes on along the minus strand of OY728148.1, from coordinate 875,514,110 downwards.
GCTGAGTGTTGTAGTCATCGCCGTCGAATCCACGTAGGATTTCTGCACAGTCGTCATCGTCATCACAGTCGCAGCCAGCTCTAGGGTTCCCACACACTGCAAGCTCGTTCGGGAGGGTCCGCTCCACGAGCCGAAGGGCTGATACATCAACTGACACATAGTCTGGAATTAATGTATCCAAAAGTTCTGTATTGTCAACAGGAACTCAACTTCACAGACAGTGCGTCATTCGGACGCCCGGTCTGAGAGTTATTGGATTTTTCGTTCGAGGGGCCCGGTTGGTTTTTAAGTCAAAACCAACCCGACCATACTCCAACTGCATCCAAACCTCGAGCGGAGTAAGCCAAAAGGTCTGTCTCACTAAGAGGAATCCAACAAAGTCGACGGCACATCAATCGGACGTTCGAAGCTCAAGTTATAAGCGTTTCCACTCCGAGGGCCCGGTTGGTTTCGTGTATGAACCAAACCGGCCGAACCCAAAGTACTCTGAAACCTTCAGTGTAATATAGAGAAACGACCATCTTGATCCAATGATCACTACTCAACTGACGGTGCGTCGATCGGAGATCCATAACCCAAGTTATGGGTAACAGACCAAAAAAGTCCGGTATTAGGGGGTTTGGGCCCGGCCCGGTACCCCCTGGGTCGGCCCGAACCGGGTCGACCCAACCCGGGTCTGAGTCCCGCCCTCTTGGGTGCGGCTCGGCCTGGCTGATGTGGCTCGGCCCGGCCTGGCGGTCCGGTCGGGCGGCTCGGCCTGAGCAACCGGCCCGGCGCGCTGGCGCGCTAGTGCCAGCCCAGTGGCTCGGCCGTTCGGCCGAGCGGATGGGGGGGGTGCCTACCCCCTGTTTTGTAACCGCAGCCCCCATTATGGGGCTGCTCATGCTGGTCAGCCGGGGGTCGTAACCCCCAGCTCTTCCCCTGTCCGGTCGGCCCGCTCCGGCCGGCCGGCTATTGCCGCCACGGGACCGGCAAGGGCCGGTCCCCCTGCTCTGATGCCGGTGGCCCGGAACCGGCCGCCGGTTCCCCTACTCCGTCGCGGCCTTAATCGCAGCCTTGGACCGTCCGGTGCAGCGCGATGGTGTCGCGCCCCTCTGTCGCGGCCCCGCTCCGGCCGCGGTGTCTTCGGGTTTTTCCGTCGCGGCGCGACGGCGCCGCGGCTTGGTTCGATTTTCAAATGCACGGCGCGATGATGCCGCGCATCCTTTCCGCTTGTTCCCACGCGGTGCGACGGCACCGCGTCACTTTCCCTTCAAACTGCAACAACACAAAAAAAATAAGCGAGGAGGGTCGTCCGTGTTTGTGTGGTCCGGCCCCCTCCCGTTAATCGATAGAAAGCGGAAAAGTTTCACGAAGAACAGCAATAGAAGTAATCTGGAACAACAATTTAAATAAACCCCTACATCGTTGAAATCGTTGAGCGAGGGTTCGTCGCGGAAATAACGGTCGCGGAAGAAGACGTCGCGGAAAAAGAGAGTCACGTCGCGGAGAAATGATTCGTCGGTGTTGCATCGTCGATCTCCGAGGAATCCGGCATTCTTCATGTTCTTCGCGTTCTTTGTCGAAGAATAAGAATAAGTTCTTCAAGCTCCTCAACTTTTCTCCAAATACTCACACAACAAGATTCCAACCAAAATAAAATAAGTTCATCACTTATTTTATTAACATAACTTAAGCATTTGAATTTCAAAAGTTGAATTAATTCCCTCAATTAATTAACTCAACTTGACTTAATAAATGGAGGGTTATGGAAGGTTAGGGAAGATGAAGGGGTGGGGTTCGTGTGGGCCCCACCACTCTCATAACCTCCCATGGGAAGTTGGGTGGTTACCCCAACTTCTACTCAATGGATGAACCATTAAAAAGAAATAAAAATTGTAACTCAATTTTTATTTTATCTTCCACAAATTTTAACAACTCCTCCCGTGAAAACACAACTCCGGAAAAGGTGTTTCTAAGAAAATACTGGCGCTGCGAATTCATCGGTGCCCTTGGAATTCGATTCCGATCATCGGTTCAAAAGTTAGAAAACCCGCTTGTTCGTTCACTGAACGTACCCGAGCTAAACTTCGGATAGAAATTTCGGGCACACCGGGCCTCGGAATCAAGTGCCGTCAGAAACCGCATTCTTGTAAAATCCCAAAGAAAGTTAAGAAAAAATTTCCCTTGAATTTTACGGGTCTTTACAATCCTAATCTCCAAAGTTGTATAAACCCTGCTTTGATACCAACTATAAGGACCCAGCCTTAAACATAACTTATTCTAGGGACTTTTGACTAGAATTTTTTTTGTTAATTCACAAAGATCTTTTAGGTTTGGAGTTTTAGAGAATTAAGACAAAATATTACATAAACATTCAATAGATAACTCTACACGCCATCCTTTTTTTTCTAAAACAAAAAATATTAAAATGAAACATGGTTTCTTTTCAAGGAAAATATTCAAATACTTTCATAATAGCATCTTCTTTGTCCTTACCAATCTTAAGACTTAAGAAAAAACATTTAAAAACTTGGTATGATCACAAAAATATCAGTAAGGGAAAAAAGGAAAATATTTTGCATGTGATCTTGAGAGATATAAATAAGCTCATGAGGACTTTCATAAAGTCATGAGAAAGAGGAATATCATAATAATAAGAACTTGGAGCGTAACTTGAAAATGTGGCTACAACATTTAATTTAGACATTCATAATCATATTACCAAGGTCCATCCCTAATGTGTCATATCACCAAGGTCTATCCCCAAGGTTTTGTAAAAATTATCAATGTTATTCACCAAGGTATCATAAAAATAACCAAGGTTATTCACCAAGGTATTGTAAGACATGTCATCTCTAGAGATTAAATTATTTACACAATGCATTGGAGCGCTATCAGGGCACACACTTAATATGTATTTATTTTCATGTGAGCCACATAGATAATAATCAAACATTTCATAAATAACCAAAAGAGAATAAAAGAAATGGGTTCCATGTCAAAATCCTAACATTTTAAAAAGTTCTTAAAAACATGATCATTATGTCATTTATAACCCACAGAAAGTGAATGAGGTTTTTGTGTATTTAAATTCTAGAATAAAATATATCATTTTTATGTATTGGTTAATACCCCAGGAAATAAAATAGGTTTGGGTATTCACATAAATAATATAAGATAATTTCTTGAGGAAAAGAGATAGATTTTGAGACAAAAATTCTGTAGCATAATGACTACGCAACATGGTTTTAGAAAACATTAAAAAGAGAGGGGAAAAGGGTCTCCCATTAATAAATGACTCATAATGAAGTAGAGGGATAGAATAAATTGAAAATAAGAACATGGTATGGAAATTTGATATACATACCACATAAAAGAGAACTTGAAAGGAAAAGAGAAGTTTAAGAGTTATCTTACCTTGAAGAGTAACTTCTAAAACTCTTAGATCAGGACCTTGGGAACTTGAGGACACCTTGGGAGGAGAGGTAGAACTAGCAGAAATTCATGGATAATTATTTTAGAATGAAACAAAACAAAGTAATGGGTGGGTATTTATATAAAAAGTGATGGGATATTTTATTAATTTCAAAGGACACCTTATTAGTGGTATTTAAAAAATCATTGGATTTCCCATGGTATTTAACCATGGTATTGACCACTTGGGACACCTCATATCATATTTTAATCCATAAGAGTCGACCAGAATCTTATCTTACTAATTAAATTATTATGATATAGTTATGATGTTATTAAACATATTGAAAACCCAGAACTATATTTTTATTATTCATCGAAAATTCAACTATTTTAGAAAAATACCAAAAATTCACTCTAACCATTTTTTGACATATAGAATTCAAAAGTGAACTCCATTTTATAAAAAATTAATTTCATTTTAAATTAAATTAAAAAATAAAATACTGATACTTGACTAATAATTTATAAAACAATTATTTACTTATACTATGATATAATTATATCACATTACCACTTAAGATGACTAAAACATATTTATACTTACTTAGGTGAGGTTACTATTCTATTGGTCAAATTACCATTCATAAGGGTTAAATTACTATTCCAAAGGGTAAAGTTACTATTCACCAAAAAATTATTTTGATCTTATTGAACCCTAATTTTCACCCTAATTATAACCATGTATTTATATCACATTTCCAATTAAGATGACTAAAACATATTTATACTTACTTAGGTGAGATTACTATTCTATTGGTCAAATTACCATTCATAAGGGTGAAATTACTATTCCAAAGGGTAAATTTACTATTCGCAAAAAATTTATTTTGATCTTATTGAACCTCAATTTTCAACTTAATTACAACCATGTATATCCTATTTTTGAAAATCATTTCAGAAAAAAAAGTTATTTAATAATAATATATTTTTTTAATATTTATAGAAAAAACATTATTCATCAAATACTATAAAAACACTATTTAGTTGTTTGTTTAATCTCAATGTAGCATATCATGTATGATATTGAACATACTGTTTATTTCTTAAAACTCATGATGTTACAATATTCAACAAGAAACCACTTTCACATCAACAGGTAAGCCCAACTTCAACTCGTTCCATCATCCCTAGTGTCCTCCTCGACACCCACATGCATAAACTGATGCATCTCATCACTCTAGGTATCAACTAATGCCACCACCATTGGGCCTCACTGCCCCCACATACCACAATAGCCTTCCAGGCTCATCTGTCTCAGGCTTACACCATAACACAAGTAGCAGAAAACAAACCACAAAGAAACTGGGCTCTTGGCCCCAAGAAAGGCATACGGCCTTCACACGCAAAGCGCTCGTGGATCCAAAGTGTAAGGATCTTGGAATTTGTAAGAAATAGGGTAACTCAGAACCATTTAAGGAATTATCTTTTATCAAACAACTGGTTCATTAATCCATCTTGAATTAAATAATTCGTTAATCATAGGTTCCAGTGATGGGAAATCTAAACAACAAGCTATCATAGCTTCCACTATTAATTAAACAATTAATTTTTCATACCATTGGTTCTTTCATAAAAAAGAATCAACATGATTTAGTTTTTTAAATTAAACATGTTTACTTCATCAATTTTATTGACATCAAAGTTACAACAACCACCAGATTCATTAACATGCCTCTTTATCTTTAGCCAAAAAAATAAACAATTAATTCCTACTTTATGTTCTTTACCAATTCGCATCAATAGAAACATGCTAAAAAAGAAAGGCATAGATATCACACTATCTATAAAATCAAGAGTAAAACTATTATCACATTATAAAGCAACAATATACAATCAGTACTAATTCTTTAATCTATTTCAAGTAATTATTAGTTCAATTTCATTGCGATCTAAGGGGCTAAATCATGCTAACTTTACAAATGCATGTAAGGAATTAGAGAAGCAATTAAGATCCTACTTCAAAGGTTTTATGATGTTCTTTTCACAAGAATGATCCATGAAATGGATCAAGATCACCTCCCCCTGCGACAACTGCATCCACCTGAGGATGTCATAGTAAAACCGCACCAACCAACAACCAAGAAAACTCCATTAAAACCATAAAGATCAAGCACCATCACATGGAAAAGAGAAACCGTAGAATGAATATTGAAGAAAACCATAATAATGGAGGTAGATATTACCTCATATCTAAGACAAGTTGAAGAAGGAAGACCGGGATCTATTCCTTTCAAAGGGGTCTCTAAAATACCCTGGAAGGAGGTGTCGGGTCACCTGGGATGAGAGAGAAAAGAGGTGAGACCATGGGGTTTGGAAAACTCGAGTGGCCAAATGTCTTTAAAACATACAGCAGTGAGGCAGTACACGATGTGTACCTCTCATTCATGGTGTGTACTACCTTGAGGTTGGGTTTCGCAAAAAAACTTGTTGCCTCGGCATCTATTTTATTTTTCGAAACCTGAAACAGTACACGTCGTGTAGGCCTTGTACACATTCTGTAGCCTCCCTGCTTCTAGATTTCCATAAACAAACACCTCCAGACTTCCTCTGAGCCTTCTCTGAGCACCTTGGTCTTCGAAAACATGCAAAGGGTCGATCCACACAGATCTAGGCCCTTATATTTGCAATTTCAAAAAAGCACTGATAAAGAGTGGTTTTATGAGTGCTAAAATAATAAGCACTGATAAAATACCTTTTTATCACCACTTTTTTAGCACTGATAAAGACCTATGTAATTAATTTTAATAATATAATTAATATAAATAAATTTTTTAAATGAATATAATTATAAATATATAAATATAATTGTAAATATTTATTTATAAATATAATTATAGATATATATTTATAATTATAATTATAAATAAATATATTTTTAAATATATTTATAAATATTTGTATATAATTATAAATATATTTATATAATTTTATATATTTATATAATTTTATACATTTATATAATTTTATATATTTATATAATTATATATATTTTTATAATTATATATATTTATACAGTTATATATATATAATAAATATATATAAATATAAATTTTAATATATTAAATATATTTATTATAATTTTATAATTATTAAATATATAATTATTTATTTATAATTATATAAATACTTTTAAAAAATTATATCTATTTATTTATAATTATAAATATATTATTTTATAAATATAGTAAATATAAATTTATAAATATATTTATTTATAAATATATATTTACAAATTTTATTTTTAATATTATTATTGAATATATAATCTTAAATGCATGAATGTTAAAAATGAGTTAAATTGAGTAATTAAAAATGAGTAAACTTTAAAAATATTAAAAAATGGATAAGTTTTATTTTTTTTATTTTTTTTAAACACGTAGGAAGGAAGCCCCTCCTTATTTTATTAAAATAGTATATAGTACTTTTTTAACCTAGTAGAGGGAACTCATTACATATGACTTGTTGGCCCAGTTAACATTAAATCCCATTACATGACTCATTTCCCACGACCTAATTTTTTGGCCTGCTAATGACTATATTGTGTCATGTTGTCCCATTGACATCACCTGTGATGGAAACTAGCCCAACCTACCTGTGGCCCGAAACTCTTGTCAAAGTTGCTCTTCGTCGGCCTGCTCACATCGTCACCCTGGTAGGCCCCCAACCCACTGTGTTGTCCCCGCGATCTGAGATGAATCTCATCCAATCCACCCTTCATCGATCCCTTCACTGCCCTGCTTGCACCATCACCAATGAGCCTCACCCCATTGTGTCTCCAGAGCAATCCTCACAGAATTGAAGTCACCCTTCGCTGACCCTGTCACCGCCCTGCTTGCACCATCATCCCGACGAGGAGCTCCACCCCTCTACATCGTCTGACTTCCTAATCTGTGACCTAATACCTATCAATGCCACTATTAACCACTACATAAATGGCCAACCCACACATGGGAAAATATTATTGTGGGTGGAAATCAATCCCACCACACCTGATGAAGTGGTGGCAACTAAGTACGACTCGGACACCATGTTGGCTACAAAAAATGGATAAGTTTTATTAATTATATATATAGTTTAAAAAATAAAATATGTATATATATTTAAATTAATATAAATACATATTAAAAATATTAAAACATAGTAAATAATTATTTATAAATAAATATTATTATACGATTAAATTCAAAAAAAATAAATAATATGAAAAATAAATAAATAATACTAACTGAAATAATATTAAATTTAAATAAGTAAAATTTACTAATTAAAAACATAATATATTAAATACATTATTTTACTAAATGAAATTCTAAGATGAATATTAAAATTTGAATAAATTACATAAATATTAGGTGTGTGTGTTTCTATAGAAGATTTCATTAATTACTTAAATATTTGTGTTTATGAAATTAATGTGTATATATATATTGACAAGTGTGTATATATATATATATAAGTTTGATATATATCAAATTGAACAATGAAATTATATAATATGTAACATCTATTGGTGAAATAAATTTAAAAAATGAATAATTGTTATTAATTATATAGATAATTTATAAAAATAAAAAATGAATATTTGTATATGTTAAAATGAAAATTAATACGTATTAATTATAAAAATTACAACCATATTAAAAACATTAAATTTTAATGAATAAACATGTATAAATAAATATTATAATTATGGATAAAATTATAAAAATATTGAACAGTGAAAATTGAAAATGAACAAATTACAAAAATATTAAATATATTAATGAACAATTATGTATAAAAAAATTAAAAATGAATAAATTAAAAAAATATTAAATGAATAAATATTTAAAATCTATATATTATAAATAAATAAAATGGGGGTTAACCTGATCCAGATCGTAAACCCGTATGAATATATGTGTCAATAAAAATGAATATGTATTAATTATGTAAATTAAAACCGTATTAAAAAAATAAATGTTTAAAAAATTATTAAAAAAATATTAATTAAATGTTTAGTGATAAAAATGAATAAATTTAATATATATATACACACAATAATAAATAGTATCTTAATTATTTAATTAGTATATTTAGTATTTAATAAATTTATTAGCTTTTATTAATTATTAACTGTCTACTACTCAGAACAATGCAAACCATGGGTTAGAACTCATGGTCCCAGAAAATTTATTATTTAAAGAGAAAGCACACAAGAAAAGAGAGTGGGGCTCCAAATGTAAAAAGTGGCACAAACAATGTGACCAAAAACAAAAGATCATTCAAAAATCACCTTATTTTATATTTGTCTCCCCTTCCTCAGGAGCCACCCTAACCTCTTGGGTGTTTGTCTCTCTTCCATTGCTTGGGGACATGCTAAGTGTTATTCTAATCATATGTGCCCAATGATTCATATTTCTCATCATGAATCCCAATGCCTCTAGTGAAATCATTTTTTAATATCGAAATAGGGTTATCTTGGTTATTGCTCATTTCCTTGACATTCTCAATGCTTGAAATTCCTTCAGCTCGAAGCTGCTCAGGATTGTTGCCAAATTCCTCATGAAAAAATTCCCTGCTATTAGATCTATTTAAAATTTCAATCATATTAAATCTATTTTTATGGGGACTAGATTCTGGTGGGACAGTGAAATCCTCCTCAGTTGTCACCTTCCCTTCTAGTGAACCACCAGTAATAAGATCATCTGTTGCATCCTTAGGACCAGCTTCTTTATCCTTGTCAGCTTCCTCATAAACTGGTGAATCCCGTTGGACATCAACAGTAGTCAGAAAAACATTATGACCAGACATGTCAGACTGATCATCCACCTAATCCATTTCCATGCATGTAAGATTAATTGGGACCTCACCCTAGAGAGGTGGTGAAAATAAGGATCTCAAACTGTCTTTCTTATAGGTGAACAACTAATAGCCCTCATTATCCACTAAAACATCATTTCCTTTGGTAAGAGGTGATTGATTGTCTACTCGGTCTACCAGAGGATAATTTATCTTATCAATTCCATTCCTATTGACATTGGTAGCCTCCATTTCAACTCTTTAAGAGTCTCCCTTGGTTGGGTATCCATCAGTTGCAATGAATCCAGGTCTCAAAAACAATATCCTAGTAGGCAGTCTTGTACTGCCCTGCAAACTTCATACCCTTGTTGGGTTTGGTTTGAGATGAGCTAGGGAGAGGGAGCTCAACTCCTGTAATGTATTCCTTTTTCTAGCCAAGGTATGGAAATCATCATCCTGGTCCTGCTATGGATCAGTGTCGGAGAAGGAAAAATCATCTTCAGTTTCAGATTCCTTAAGATCATCTACACCTATTATTGGATTTGGTGTCCTAGAACCAACTTTTTGTACATTTAATACATAAATATTTAATGTATTTAAGTATTAAACATCTTATTAGATATTTTTCATTGTTCTTCACGACTATACTGTAATAATGTCCTAGAGTATTTGTCACATTAATAAGTTCAAAGTTATGATGAGAACCTTGAAGTGCTATGACAATATTCTTAAATATAGTTATGTGGTTGGATGACATACTATGATGGGACACGTAGTATACATATTGTCAGCTGTGAGTACTTATAAGTAGATAATACTTCTTCTCATGAAGTTCACACTTAGTAATATCCAATATGGGAGATTATGAGAACAAACCCACTAGTAGGAATTCCACATGTTTTGGTGTCATTGGATATTCCTATCTGCGAGCATGTGTAATGGTTCTTAGAATTTAAGATTACCATTAATACATGTAATGACTCGCGTATTTAGATTTACTGATGAAAACTGTCATGTCATATGTTGGTGGGAATTAGGGTATGTTAGGTGGATCACAAATGACATGTTATTAATGGATAAGTCGAGGAAAGATTTGTCTCTTCCATTTATGTAAGTTGATATCTCGGCCCTTTGATTGAAATATAACTATCACCCTAAATTCCATGGCCACGGTGTAATGATGAGTTTATTTCAGGTAGTCAAAGAATGACGTATCAAGCATATTGGTTGATGATGCTTTCATGAAACCTGCTTGATGATATATTGTGAAAAAGTGATTATATTACACAGTGAGAATTTGTATGTGGATGTCATCATTGTGACTTTAAGTTCTTTCTCTTGGGTTCCTTGACCCGTTGCTAGATAGTAATATGGTACTTTATGAAATCCTACCTAATTCCAATGAGAAATAATCCTAGAGGGTCACACATTAAGTGTTTCTAGTGGACTCTATTAAATTCTATTTGATTTTAATTAACGGAATAAATATTATTCTCAAGATCGATGAATAATTTTATTCAAGTTAAAATGATCACATAAATTAAATAAATATTTATTCACTATATTGTGAATAAAATATATTTATTCATTTTATTGAATATTTAATAAATATTTATTTATTAGTTTATAAATAAAAATATTTATTTAAGAGAATAAAATATTTTAATCAGGTGTTTAATAAATGGAAGAGGAGTTTGAACATACCAAGACCGTGTCTGTTGATAAATTAATTATTTACAAGTTGATAAATAATTTTTATCCACTTGGTTCAAGAAATAATAATAATATTGTTATCATTATGTGTCACGGGATTTCATTTATGGTTCCTTTTTTCACAAGTTGGCACACCACAAATAATGGAGTTGTTATTTTTATTATGTGGCATGGGTTTTCTATAATAGTTATAATTGCATTTAATTGATGTTTCATAAATAAATATTATAACTCAAACCCCATGTCAATTAATAGGCAGGTATGTCTATTATGCCAAACCCAGGTGAATTGAGAATTTTTGAGCCAAACATTTTCTCTCTTAACTCCTCTCATCTCTCCCTCTCAAGAACGGGATAATTTCTTCAAGAATAAAGAACGAGATATCAAGAATGATCGACGCAAGAAATTCGTTCCACCACACTAGCACCCAAAGAATGAGTGGAATTGATTAGATACCATTAGAGCACATGTGGATCACCACTAGAGGGATTCTACTTTGGATCCACACATGCACAATGAAGGAAGTCTGAAAGGGTCATGCCAGACGATCAACAATCGTCAACGAAGAAAGTACCGAAGACCCAGATATTTAATTTCTTCAAAAATTATTAAATTAATTATAAACATGATGTGAAATATCTTATTTCTTAGATCTGGTACTATTATTCTCTTTTTATAAGTCTTTGATTTCAATCTGTGGATAATGGCATTCATTGTCGTATTGATCCTGGATTGGTCATCGATTATGGAAAAATAAAAGTTAGGCCCTCCCAACCACTACACTTCCACTGTGTCCAGAACCAATAAGTGGTATCAAATAGGTCTCATCATCATTTATAATTATTTAAATAATTATTTGATTATTTAAATTTTAATAATTTTGTTTTTCAATTCATGTTTAATCGTTCTTGTAATCTGAATTTTGATATTTTTTCTTCCTCTTTTCTTTTCTCACAGATCTAACAAAAACAAATAATTTTTTTTATTAAAATTAACTTGAGGATCTCATCAAGAGGCTAAAATGATTCTGTCTAGGTAACACGACATTATACGCCATGTATTTGGATTTACACATCATGTAATCTGCCATACACATCGTGTAATCCGGATTACACACCGTGTAGTAGTGTTCAGTGCATTGAGAGTAATTAGAAAATTACTCAAGCCATGGAAATTAATGACACATGGTGTAGTTAATTCTTACACTGTGTGTTGACCAAGAAAGACTGGCACACAGTCAGCTGTATTACATGTTGTGTGTCTAACTAGACACAGCGTATAGTCCCTTTGGGTTAAGGTCCAAACCGTGTATCTCATACATGGCTAAGCCGACGGTAACCATGTAACCTGGAGAAAACATGTCATGTGGCCCACTAGACATGTTGTGTACTCTAAGATTTCTGAAGTACACCTCACATGATGAGTCCTTAGGCATGTACTTTGGATAAGATGGTGAAGGCATCACACTCCATGTAGTCGAAACTACACACCGTGTACTTTACCAAATTACACAAAATTAAAACTTTAATGTTTGTGTAATGTTCAGGATTACATATCATGTAGATTTGAGTGGGTATTCACCATGTTACCTCTAAGATTATTAATGATAATCTCAGGAAAATTCAAAAAAGGATTGAGATAAAAATATTGATTAATTAAAGATAATAATTAATCGATTCGAGCATAATTTATCTTAAGAAGAATGATTAAATAATTGAATTCTAGTTTTATTAAATGCGTAATTCATTGCATGTATGTGGATGATCATGAGCTATACCAGACCTTTGTATGTGATTGGTTTATTTTTAATTTATTTTAAATTAAAATGTTGGTCTATATTCCATCTCTCTTCACTAATATGTAGGTTCTGGGTGCCTATGGTTTATTTTATGTTAATTCCCTTTTTACCCCTCACCTATGTGTGAGTTAAAAATCATATGTAATGGGTGAATCTCCCAATCTTGTGGAGGTGGTTCAAGTAAGGATTCAAGGTGAAACCAATCTAAGGAGATACAAAAGTGGACAGGTGGAAAGTTGTAGACACGAACCATAAATGGTTCAAGGTGTTTCTCCCCTAGGTCAGTGGTTAGTTTATCAACCACTAGATAAACTAACCGTTGGAAGAGCTCGTGATCATTCCCTTTAATCTATTTTATTTTTTTCAACTGCATGATTTTTCATTATGGATGTGTTGTGGTGACTACATAATTAATGAATTAATAAGAATGCAATATGGAACTAAACTAAACCAGTCTTATCCATAAATATTATCAAGACATGGTTAATCAATTAAGTAAGTTTCACTTAATATTAACCAGCATGTGATAAAGATAATAAGTCAATTTACGTATAAGAGATAAAAATCCCTCAATAAAATATTAAGTCAAACTAAGCCTTCCGTTACTTGATTAAGTTAAATACTCAATAAAACTATTTGTTTGACCAACCCTTTTTGGGACACTTACTTTTATACAGGAAGATATTATGAAATTTTAATGTTGACTTAACCATTTTACATCAAGAGGATTATCCCTTGCTAGACTTAGTGTAAATTTGGAGACTAGTGTTGAGAAAATATAAGTTATGATTTTAGGATTGGGGAGTCTACTCAATGGATCAAGGAACTGCAAGCCCATTGTTGGGAAAGACCTGCCTACCTAAATACCTTCAAATAGCTTAACCAACCCTTATTGGAGTTATGAGAAGGGGAATATGGATCCATTCCACTAGAATGTCCTAGCAACTATACATTTTGAATTCAATGGTGAGGGCCATTGGGACTTGATAAAATAGTGGGAGACTTAATAAAATTAATTTATTATTTATCATAAAATATAATCAAGAAAGTACTAATTATCTTCTTTTTTAATTGTAGAATAAAAATTACAAACTAGTCAACCACACTATCCATATGATCAATACTAGATAAATACAACATCCTCACCAGTAGTAACTTCTAGGAATGGTTTAGACACCTTCAGTTCATTCTACTCCATGAACGGAAATATTATGTGATGGATTCCTCATTACCTAATCTACCTGCCCAAGAGGCGAGTGATGAAGAGTTCCTAGTCTGTGAAAAACATATGAACGACACGGTCAACATTCAATGTTTGATGTTATCTTAAATGTCTAGTGAAATCATGAAGTCTCATGAAAACATGGATGCCTATAGCATTCTTAAGCACCTTTGTGGTCTTTACTAGGAGAGAGAAAGGTAGGAACAATTTGAGATCTCCAAGACACTCTTTCAGAGTAAGCTTGGAGAGGGTTCCTCGGCCTCACGTAGTCAAGATCATTGGATACATTGAGCATTTGGAGGTTCTATGGTTTAAACTCCCTGAAGAACTGGGTACCGATCTCATTCTCACATCACTCCCTTAGAGATTCTCTAGTTTTTTTATGAATTTCAATATGAAAAACATTAAGAAGTCTCTACCAGGTCTTCTTATCCTTCTTCACCAAGTGGAAAAAGCATGAAGCGTGAAAATCCTTCTATTTTTATGGTTAATAAGAAGAAAGGTAAGGTGAAGAGATTTAATCCCAAAGTTTCTCCATTCCCTTCTAAGAAAATGAAGATCAAGGGGGATGAAGGGAATAGTAAGCTTTTTGTTTTTCATGTGGCAAGAAGGGCCACTAGAAGAAAAATTGCACCCAGCTAAAGAAGCAAGGGAAAGCTTCAGGTGCGTTTGTTATCAAATGTAATTTATCTATTTCTAAAAATTGGGTATTAGATATAGCATGTGGTGCTCACACATGTATCCAAATATAGGAACCAAGTAGATTCAAAAAAATTGACTAAGGAGAGGTAGATCTATGAGCATCCAACGGAGCTAGAATTGTTGTAGTTGTTGGGGACTACCACCTCACGTTGCCAACTGGGATGATCTTGGTATTAAAGTGTTGTTATTATGTGCCTTCTATAACCAAAAACATTATTTCTATATCCATACTAGATACATATGGATTTATTTTCATGTTTGGAAATGGATGTTGCTTCTTTTATAAAGATAGAATTTATTTTGGAAAGGAACATTTATACAATGGTCTTTAAGTGTTGTATTACACAAACAAAGTAATGAAAATCGATAACAAAACTATTTTACATGACTTATACCACACCCAACTTTGGCATCACCAGTTAGGTCATGTAAATGAGAAATTCTTGAAAAAGTTACATCAAGATAGATATTTAGATTATTTCTAACTAAAACCACTTTGTGTATGTCATGCATGTTTACAAGGAAAAATGACCAATTCCCCATTTAGTGGGAAAGGTTAAAGAGCCAAATATCTTCTTGAATTGGTTCATACCGATGTGTGTGGACCATTTCCAGTTGAATCAAGAGGTGGTCACTCATACTTTATAACTTTTACTGATGATTTCAGTAAATATTTATATATCTACTTAATGAGGTATAAGTCAGATTCTTTTGATAAGTTCAAGGAATACAATAATGAAGTTAAGAACTAGCTTGGTAAGAATATTAAGAAACTCTACTCATACCAAGGTAGAGAATGTCTTAATCAAGAATTTATTGATTACTTACAGGATTTTGGGATCCTCTCCCAACTCACTCCTCCTTACACACCTTAGTGTAATGGTGTAAGCGAAAGGAGGAACTGCACCTTGTTGGACATGATGAGATAAATGATGAGTCATAAAAGTCTTCATTATCCTTTTGGGGATATGTGTTACAAATAGCGGCATACATACTAAACCAAGTACCAACTAAATCAATAAATGGTATTCCATATGAGCTTTGGAGTGTAATAAAATCCATGTTATCGAATTTACATGTATGGGGAAGTAAAGAATTTGTTAAGGAATATTTAAGTAAAAAACTCACACCTCAAGGCATAAAGTTTGCCTTTATAGAATACCCCAAGGAAACAAGGGGATATTACCTATACGACCCCTCAGAACAAAAAGGTTATTGTGGAAAGACATGCCATATTCCTTGAGAGGGAGCACATCTCTAAAATAGATAGTGGGAGCAAGATAGACTTTGATGGAGTTGCGGATCAAGGTATACAAGATTTGATACGGGAGTAGATTACACAAAGAACTATGGAAGAAAGATATGTTCTAGAGACACAAGTATAGCATAGAAGTACAAGAGAGGTTAGAGAACCAAAATAGTACAGTTTTCTAATTACTGAGGATGGTGACTCCTTATTAGTTGATAGTAATGATCCTATAACCTATAAATAAGTAATAAGTGGAATAGAATTTTCCAATTGGAAAGATGCCATGAATTATTAAATGGATTCCATACACTAAAACCAAGTATAGATTTTGGTAGATGCTCCAGTAGATGTAAATCCTATTGGTTGAAAATGGGTATTTAAGAAGAAATGGGACATGGAAGGAAAATTCAGTACCTATAAGGCACGACTGGTTGAAAAGGGGTTTAAACAGCATCAAGGCATTGTCCATGAAAAAACCTTTTTACCAGTTGCAGTGCCAAAATCCATTATAATTCTATTGGCCATTTCCACTTACCATGACTATGATATTTGGAAAATAGATGTCAAAACAAACTTCCTTAATAGGAACCTTCAGGAAGATTTTTATATGACACAACCTGAAGGGTTTTTGACTCTAAAGTATGCCAATAATATATACAAGTTGCAAACATCTATTTATGGATTAAATCAAGCATCCAAGTCATGGAACATTTGTTTTTATGAATCCATAAAGGAATTTGTTTTTATAAATAATGAATGTGATCCTTGTGTTTACAAATGTTTTAGTGGGAGTGCAATCATTTTCATAATATTTTATGATGATGACATATTACTTCTTGGAAATTAAATACCAGTCTTATTGTTTATTAAGGAATGGTTGAATAAATTCTTATCCATGAAGGACTTGGGCGAGGCAGCATATATTCTTGGGATCAAGATCAATCGTGATAGATCTAATAGATTGTTGGGAATAATTCAAAGTACATACATTGAAAAGATACTGAAGAGATTAAATATAGAACAATCCAAGAGGGTACTATTGCTAGCGTCACATGGCATTCATATTTCCAATAAAATGTGTCTTCAGATCCATGAGGAAAGAAAGATAATGGAAAGTATTCCCTATGCATCAGTGATTGGTTTAGTCATGTATGATATTCTATGCACTAGGATAGATGTCGTCTACACATTGAGTGTGGTAGGAAGATATTAAGCTGGTTCAAGTGACCATTATTGGATGGCAGTCAAGACTATCCTTAAGTATCTAAGGTGAATTAAGTATATGTTCCTTGTTTATGGAGGAGATGAGGAATTAGTCATCAGAGGATATGAAGATTCTAGTTTTTAGACTGATCAAGATGACATGAAGTCGCAAACGGGGTACATCTTCACTTTGAATAGAGGTATTGTGTGATGGAAGATCTTAAAGCAAGGTGTGGTCGCAGATTCTATAGAAGAGTCCGAGTATATTATAGATTCTAAGGCATCTAAAGAAGAATTTTGGATGTGGAGATTCGTCCAAGAGCTGAATGTGGTACCTAACAGTAAAGTTCTCATCACACTTTATTGTGATAATACTGTAGTGGTGGCTCTCGCAAAAGATCCAAGGTCACATCAGTAGTTGAAGCACATACTATGGAATTATCATCTATTAAGGTATTTTTTTTCAAAGAGTTGAAGCTCCAGTGAGTAGTATTTACATGGAAGAAAACACGGAGGACCCCTTGACTAATTCCTTGACTCAGTAGAAACATGATCATCATGTGAGGTATATCGGACTAAAAGTCGTAGGCATATGGCTCTAGTCCAAGTGGGAGTTTGTTGGGGTTTGTATCCTAGAACCAACTATTTGTACATTGATTACATGAATATTTAATGTATTTAAATATTAAACATCTTATTACATATTCTTCATTATTCTTTATGACTATAATATAATAATGTCCTAGAGTATTTGTCTCATTAATAAGGTCATAGTAGTTCCCCACTATGATGAGAACCTTGAAGTGCTATGACAATATTATTAAATATAGTTATACAGTTGGATTACATACAATGATGGGATACATAGTATACAAACCGTCAAGTGTGAGTACTCTTAAGAAGATGAGACTTATTCTCATGAAGTTTTCACTTGGTAATCTCCAAGACGGGAGATTATGCAAATAGACCCACTAGTGGGAATTACGCATGTTTTAGTTTCATTGGATATTCCTATATGTCGGCATGTGTAATGGTCCTTAGACTTTAAGATTATCATTAATACGTGTCATAACTCACACTACTAGAAAAATGACCTATATCCACAAACCTATAGTTATGGTTTAATTGGTCTGTGGATATAGGTTAAGATATAGCCACATTTATTTGAAAATTGTGGCTTTAGAATAGATAAACCTATGGGGAAAAGGTCTTTGTGGCCACAGCTCCTCAGATATTTTATCTCCCTTAACGTGAATCATCTCAACTAATCTCCCACCCTCAAAACCCTTTTCCCTCTTTGTGACTCATCTCCCACCTGGAAACCCTTCTCCCTCATCGCCGACTGATCAATTCTCCCTCGGTCGATCCTCACTAGATTCTCCATTCAATCCCACCCATTCATCACGTGATCCCTCCCACCCCCTTGATCATGTGTTCCTCTACTCCTCCACCCCCTTTGTCTCGTGTTCCTCCTCCAATCAGTGCATCATCCAAACAATGACCTTCTACGAGCGGGATCCATGAGATTCAACCCCTACACTTTCTGTGAAGATCGTTGCAGTTACTCCTTCACGACAGCTACTCTCCCAAGAAATTTATACCTATCTCTAGTGATTTTTCGGCCATACCTATTTAATCGATGGTGATTTTAAAAGTTCTCCCCCATACTACAAATTTTTCAATTAAAAAAAATTACTCTTGAAAAGTTCAGCTGGAAGTGTTATGAGGTTGTGTCAATTTAGTTAAAGGAAATGTTTTCTTATAATAAAGTTTGCATTTAGATTTTTCTAGAGTATTTGATAATTTTTTATTGTATTTGGTGTTATGGTATATTCTTGATAATTTATTATTATATTTGGTTGATGTTAAGGTCTGTTCTAATTTGTTTTCATTCTTGATTTTGTTGACTGATTTGATAACTGTGATTTTGTAAGATGATTGTAGAATCAT
This sequence comes from Viscum album, assembly GCA_963277665.1. Lineage (NCBI taxonomy): Eukaryota > Viridiplantae > Streptophyta > Magnoliopsida > Santalales > Viscaceae > Viscum > Viscum album. The sequence continues at coordinate 875,495,033 of OY728148.1, read as the reverse complement.
GCGATCTAACTTTCTCCATAATCTTAAAAGATTAGGATTTCTAGACATCCATGAATTTTTTAGATTATAGATATTATAGATAACTTTAAAAAGTATTCTTTTTTATGTTTTCAAGACATCACAATTATAAAATCCGTTGTTCAACTACCACTTTATTTGATTCCTAAATAGAAAGTGAACCACACATCATTCAGTTGTCTATCTACTAAGAAAGTATTGATTCCCAATAATTAATTATCAGAAAAATGATAACCAAAAGTAACACATTATCAAAAAATTCCCCAAACAGACCTTACAAATGAGTAGTGAAAAAATACATGATATGTAGTGTCTTTTCCAGACATACAAATGCTGCAAATTGAGTAAAGCATGATATTAGATTTCATAATAATAGAATATGTGGGTATTCTTTGCTTCAACACTCTCTAAATGAGAAAATAGCTTCTAGAATGTCCACATTTTTCTTTCAAGAGAATTTTGATAATTCCCTTCTCTCCTTCTCATCGATCCTATATTCTTTCTCTAAATTAATTCTTTGAAAACTCTAAAACATATTTGTACAGTTTTAGATAATGAACCCCAATTATTTTAATTTAAGGGGGTAGATAAAATTGTCTTCTTATCTACTTATGAAATAAATGTGGTAAATAAGAGCCATTTATGTACTTTAAATTCATATCCATTATTACCTACAATTTCTCCAGGTTTTTTGAAACTTCTTAATAGCGGAATGATATTTGTTTCTATGATGTAGTCCTATTCATCCATGGATATGACATTGTGTATCACCCTACACCATGATGTATAATGTCATTGCAATAAAAAATTGTGGTGTGGAATCATTCCATGCATCATATACTGCTATAGTTGACCTAATATAAAATGCTCGCATGAATAGATCATGACTTCATTTCATTAACATTAATAATCCACCATACTTGCTACATTGTATCCTTATATTTGCAGCATTGCTTCTTGAATACATGAAAAAAATCTCACTCTACTAGAATAACATCCTCCACATCAGAAGGCATTTTTGTGGCATGTACTTCTTTGAAATCATGACTACAGTATAGCCTACGACATGGTGTCAATATGTTTATCATTTTTCAATGAAACTATTAGTTTCTTATACACTCACTTATTTTCTTTATTATAATTCTTACACTGTTAATTTTTCACATGTTTCCTTAAAATATCAAGAGAGATTGAAATGGTTATTGTTGCTACTATTTAAAATAAATCATTCATGGTAAATATTAAAATTATAAAAAAAATATGTACTTGGGGAATTAGTTACTGAGAATATTGTATGAGTTGTTACTAGGTTTTATTATTTTATGTTAATATCTCATTTCACCCATGCGTTCGAGTGACACTGTATTGACTTCAATAAGATATTGTTTTCTTCATATCTCAATCTTAGTGATGATGCTGCATGTTGATGTTGTCATCATCATCACATGTTCTATTATTACCTTTTACACTAATCATGTTCCTCCCACTTCAATTTTTAGGTTCAATTAATGATGATTCATCATATCACTATCATTTTGTTGAAGTCTCCTAGGACCCGTTCGTGTGTGTTGTAGTAACTAGAGTCAAAGGAGACTCACTATGTATGCATAGGTAAGAATATATATAATAAGTTCTCCCGTTATATGTATATCTTCCCATGGAATCACGATTACATATAAGGGGATAGTTGTGCTTATGTATATATATGAAAAATGCATACGTGTGTGGGTGATAATGGGATTATGCATGTGAGCATATATATATAAGGATCCTCTTGTGAATTTTCAAGGCCATGTGGACGCATACATAGGGGTTAGGTCATCCTTATCTATATGCAAAGGTGTATATGCCTAGAGAATGGATTAAGCATCTTAGAGTTGTCGCTGATAAAAGTGTCAAGAACTGAGTGTGGCTTGGATTCTTTGAGGTAGGGTCCCTCTCCTAGCCTCTTTAATTTAAGAATGTTTTAAATTGCATTTAGTTGCCTTATTAATTCTTCTTGTTTATATTAAATTTCATTTATTGAATAATTGTTAGTTAAGGTAATTGTTTCATTTGATAAACAAGTCATGGTTTTGTAATAAAACCCCTCCAATGGAGGTGCACTATCTGTAAAAACTCACAGTGGTATACCTTGCTTGACATTATTGCATTTATTTTTTCCTTATACTTGGTGTTATTGTTAGTCATAAATCACACATCATACTTGACCCTTTTTATATCCATGTAGGGGGTTTCCCTCTTTTTATTAAAATGGTTGTTTGAACTAAAACACCCTTTAAGTGTCGTTAGACTTTTAAGATGTAATTGTCCAAGTAGGAAAGTGATGTAAAGACCAAGTCACCACCAATGACCCCCATTTGATTTTATAAATGGAATTGCCATGTTTTAATTAATTGAATGAGTTAAATGGAACCGAACATGGTTAACTTGGCACATGATAGGTAATGACTCGTGTAGTGAATTATGTAACAATTATTCCTCCTTTCTAAAGTTTAATTGGATGTCATGAAATAAATAGAGTGGATTATTCATGGTGACTTTCACTCCACTTTTGAAATGTCTTAAGGGAAAGTTGTAAATGTCCAATTATAACCAAACTCCTCCTAAGTGTTTGACTTTCTTTGTATAAGGGATTACCCAAGTAGGTAATTTCTCTCTTGAATGTTGCACATTCTAAGTGTTTCCTTGCCACTTTAAATCCAATAACCTTTTGTTTATAAAGTAAATATCATGATTTGGATGGAATGGATTTTCATGGTGGAAAGAATTTCCTTGAGTGTTTAAATTGAGAGGACCTTGTTAGAATAAAATGAATAGTTATGATTACTTGAATTAAATGACATGTCTCTGAGTGTTTTTCTATGATTTTCCTTGAATTAAGTGGTTGAAGTGGAATGAAATGTGGAGGGTGTCATGGGGGTACATGGGGTGTGAAGGGGGTATGGGGTGGGTAGGGGGTGTGCAGGGGGGTGTGTAGGGGGTGTGCAGGGGGTGCATGGGGTGGGCAGGGGGGTGTGTAGGGGAGGGGGAATGGGGTAGGGGGTGTGCTAGGGGTAGGGTAAGGGGGTGGGTAGGGGGTGTTCATGGGGTTCATGGGGTAGAAAGGGGGGTGTGCAGGGGGTGGGTATGGGTGTGCAGGGGAAGGGGGTTGGGGGAAGGGGGTGCTGGGGACAGGGGGAGGGGTGTGTTGGATTATGTTGTAAGGGGTAGGGGGAGTGTGCAAGGGGTGTGCAGGGGGTGTGTAGGGGTGCATGGTGTGTGCAAGGGGGTTGTGTTAATCCCACCTATGAGACTATATTTTCATATATTCTTTGATCACATAGTAAAACAATGTCATATTTTAGATATTTGAATACTTTTAGGAAAGTATTATTCACAACATTTTCATATGACATTATAAGTCATATGATCATCAATGCTATACAACATAACCATAATTTCCATATCATTTAGAGTGATTCTCAGGACTTCACTCCCGATGAAATACCCTTCTTCTTGACACCATGTCATTTAGTAGTTAATCATCAGGTAAAACAACCATATCTATGGAAATATCACTATTTAGTAATCCACATCCTAAACATATATTCTCATCTTTAAAAACTATAATATTTCCACAAAAATGCCCGTATAGGCTTCCAATTTCTAAAAAATTTGGTTCAATGTTTTCTCCCAATGTTTGAGGGTGTTTATATGAAGATCATATCCAAAAGACTTGGTATAATTTCACAATTATTTTTAATGATTTGAATAAAACCTATGATGCATATGTGAAAGTGGTAGATCATTATAAATATACAACAAAGTATACGACATGATGTTGTAAAATCCATTATATTGTGGTTTGTGTTATCTAGTGATTCATGATACCACTCTGTGGTGTATGTATTGGATGACATTGGATATCATTTGAACAAAAATCCTTTATTAATGATCATGTTATTTAGTATTGGGATGTATATATCAATATGAACCTAAAATAAAACAATAAGGCATGCATGCACACCTAAGGCAGTATAACACCCTACACTTAAGGTCTCTATGTGTTAACTAGGACACCACGACACCCGATCATTCCTTATTTAGTTCCATTACAAAATTTAACCTATCACACATCTCTCTAAATGATCCCACAATACTAGTCACTCGAGACCTACCCCTTTTCACAACATGTCTCATATTACCCATCAATGTGTCCACAAGGCCTTCCAAACCCATACCAATCACTTCTCATTAATATCATCCTCCACTCATCAATCATTAATAGATTCACTGCCTGAATTATCCTCTGACCTAGACCTTATTTCATGATCCATGTCCCCATCATGATGCCTCAATGCTCCTGGTCCTATAAAATATGAGACCATTGTCTCAGTGAGAGAGGATATGATTAGATGTAGAGATAACATGTAATAAAAAGGTATTACCATCTATTTTATAGATCAAACGCACATTGATTCTTCAAAACCACATTCTGAACCAAACAGAATCAAGAAGGGATTCCTAGGGAAGCAAAAGAGTTTAAGATAATGGAATAACATGAGAAAAATGAGAGTTTCCAGAATGGAAACCATGTTAAACTATAATTCTTGGATCATTTAATACACATCACATGGTTACACTTCACGGTTTAATAAATTATGTGCTAACCATGCACATAATAGTAGATATCAACCCAGGATCCACACAATTGCGCCAAATGGTTTGGTAAGTCTTCCACCATATTGGATTCATGAATAGGTATGAAGTGATATGACTTTGAGATCCAATCCAAAATCCCCCATAAGAAATCTTATTTTCAAACCATTCTTAGTAAACCTATGAAAAAATTGATAGTTATTTTCTCCAATTTCCACATGGATATAGGTTAGGTTTTCAATATACAATTGGTCTTTGGTGCTCCTCTTTGACCCACTGACATGTGAGGCATCTCAACACTTAGTCCACAACACTTGTTTTCATTCCATCCCACTAGAAATATGCTCTCATCACCTTAAAAATATTCTAAATTCTAGGATGAACAACCCATCTCAAATGGTAGTATGAAAAAATGAGTTCTTCTTGAGAAGTTAGAGGAAACACAATCTGATATCTAAAACAAAACACAGATCTCCCATCTAGTGTTTATCCCTCAATGGTCTCCCTAAAATTGATTTTCAACCTTATATTTAGAGATTCATGATAATATGTGTATGAATCTTTAACCTATTCAATCAAATTAGGTACAAGAGAAATAGGAAAGAAAACCACAACATCACCTTGCTCAATATAATATTGACACATATCAGCTATAACTATTATCAATTACAACTTATATAAATATTCAGTATCGAACTGACAATATGATTTTCTACTCAATGATTCATCCATTTAATTTTATTATTTTTATGGGTTCCAGCCTATAGGATAGAAGTAAAATAGTGAAGGTATCTGGTAGGATATCAATTATGAATTTTACTTCTCTTTCAAGTGTAAATCTAGAGAATTTAGGAAATAAGTCAGGAAATTTATCCATGATGGTTGGAAAATATTTATGTTTGTCGTATCAATAGTTTCCAAAGTAATTACTACCAGAGGTGTACAGGGGGTGCATGGTGTAGGGGTGTGCTGGGGGGGAGGGGTGTGCTGGGAGTGGGGGGAGTTGGTGTGTTGGGTTCTATTGCAAGGGGGTATAGGGGAGGGGGTAGGGGTGTGTAGTAGATGTGGTTAAAGGGGGTTTCAAGGTAGGGTGGGGTGAAAGGGGTGTGTAGGGGGGTTGTAGGGGGTGTTCAAGGTGTAGGGGTAGTTCAAGGGGTGTGGGGTATAGGGGGGTTGTGTAGGGGGTGTGTAGGGGGGAGTGAAAGGGGTGAAAGGGGTGTGAAGGGGAGGGGTAGGGGGTGTAGGGTGGTTTTCATGGTGGTTATTCCAGATTAGGGGTGGTGCAAGGGGTGTACATGGGGGTTTGAAGGGGGTTTTGCAAGGTGAAGGGGTGGTATAGGGGGTGTGCAGGGGGGTGTAGGGGGGTTGTGCAAGGTGTGGGATAGTGAAAAGGGTGTAAAAGGGTGGTGCAGGGGGATATTCAAGGTGTAGGGGTGGTGTAAGGGGTGTGGGGTGTAGTGGGGGTGTGTAGTGTAATGTCCTGGAACTCTCTAGTCCATTCCTTTGTAGAAATCTGGTGTCTGAGGTGTTTTGGGAGGTCATGGTGACTTATCCCCAACACTTTTCCAAATTTCCAATTCAGTGAATAGTTCCCACGGTAGACTTGTGAATAGTTCCAACGGTAGACCGTTGTGAATAGTTCCAATGGTAACCTTAGGTGAATAGTGCATCAGTATCCTTAGGTGAATGGTGTCATCGGTATCCTTATATGAACAGTGCAATGGTGAGGTTCCAATGGTGACCTCTTTGGAAAAGTTTGAGTTCATGAATAGTGTTTTCAGAACGGTGAGGTTCCAATGGTGACCTCTTTCCTTTTCCAAATTTTTATTTCATGAAAAGTGTTTCCATAATAGTGAGGTTCCAATGGTGACCTCTTTCCTTTGCCAAATTTTGAGTTCATAAACAGTGTTTCCAGAATTGTGAGGTTCCAACGGTGACCTCTTTCCATTGCCAAATTTTGAGTTCATGAACAGTGTTTCTATAATGGTGAGGTTCCAATGGTGATCGCTTTCCTTTTCCAAATTTTGAGTTCATGTATATTGTTTTCAGAATTGTGAGGTTCCAATGGTGACCTCTTTCCTTTGCCAAATTTTGAGTGCATGAATAGTGTTTCCGGAACGATGAGGTTCCAATGGTGACCACTTTCCTTTGCCAAATTTTGAGTTCATGAACAGTGTTTCCAGAACAGTGAGCTCCAATAGTGACCTCTTTCCTTTTCCAGATTTTGAGTTCATGAACAGTGTTTTTAGAATGGTGAGGTTCCAACGGTGACCTCTTTCCTTTTCCAAATTTTGAGTTCATGAACAGTGTTTCCAGAATGGTGAGGCTCCAATGGTGACCTCTTTCCTCTGCCAAATTTTGAGTTCATGAACAATGTTTCCAGAATGATGAGGTTCCAATGGTGAGGTTTCGACGGTGAGGTTCATGAGCAGTGTTTTTCCTTTGCCAATTTTCGAGTTCGTGAACAGTATTTCCAGTTTCCTACAGTTTCACCCCTTTAATGTTTCCTTTGACATTAAATGAATTTAAAGCCTTGTTTTAAGGACTCTAAGTTCAATTAAAAGGTCATAACTCCTATATTAATTTATCCTAAGGCTTGGGATACTTTTAATTGGTCAAACGGTGTGGTTTAATATGATCCACTTTTAATGGAAAATCCAGCGTATCTTAAACCACTGCTTCGTTAAATCTTCTAAAGGGATGAGATATCTTCCTCCCTAGTTATTCCTCCTTGTTCTCATCTGTGAGATGCTCGAACCTTTCATTTCTTCTCATAGGATTTTCAAAATCAAACTTTCCTCCTGGGATTGGTTCCGATCTATTTTTTTATGCAACCAAGCAATATCGATCAATCTTCGATATAAGGTATAATCTATCATCATTATTTTGGGTTCATCTCCTTCTGTTTATCCTTTCCCTTTTATGGAATGTTATCTCCATGTTCCTAATTGTATTTTCTTTAGTTTTTGACTAGTGTGGTGGTGTCTCTGCATCCTCAGGTGGATACAGTTGTCACGGAGGAAGGAGATCATAACCCATTGTGTGGCTCGTTCTCATATAAAGAATGTCGAGAACCATTTGAGGTAGGGGATTCATTGCTTCTCTTTTATTTTACATGCAACTGTATAGTTAGCATGTTTTATCCCACTGGATCATAATGGAATTGAAATAATAAATATTTGAACCAGATATATAAATTGATATCGATTTTATGTTATTGCCTCTTGTTTTGATATATAGTGTGATATCTATGCTTTATTTGTTTAGATTTTCATTCTTGATGGAAATTGGTAAATAACGTAAAGATGGAATTAATCGATAATTGTTTGGCTAAAGATAAAGAGTCATATAAATGAATCTGGTTCTTCTTTTTGTAATTTGTTGTTAATCAAATTGGTGCAGTAATCATGTTTAATTATTTGTGATAGCTTACTGTTTAGGTTTCTCGAATTTGGAACCTACGAATAATAAATCAGTTAATCCAAGATAGATTAAAATAACTGGTTATTTGATAAAAGATAATTCCTTTTAGGGTTATGAGTTACCCTATTGCTTGTTTAAGGTCCAAGATCCCAATCGGTATGATGTTTGTTTTCTTGCCGCTTGTGTTGTGATGTGAGCCTGGATAGCTATTGTGATATGTGGGGGCATGGAGGCCTACTGGTTATGGCAGCAGTTGACGCCTAGAGTGGTGAGATGCATCAGTTTATGCATGTGAGTGTCGGGGAGGACCCTAGGGATGATGAAATGGGTTGGATGTGAAAGTTTGGATGCTTGCTGATTCTTATTGGTTGTTTATATGCTTTATATTTCCCACTACTCAAGGCAGCTAGTTTTGTATACCCTTCTTCTGAAAGGGGAGAAGACGTGTGGGGTATGCCACGTTCTTTTCGTGTTTATCTTCTCAAGGGAGGATGGGTTTATGCACTTACTATAGGCGGCAAAGACTCGACGGGTAGTTCATCTACTCACCGGGTTGAGCCCCCTTGTGTTTAGTAGCATAGAATGTTTTTTTAAAATGCCTCGGATTATGGGAAAGTAATATAATAAATAAATAATTGAATAAATGATGTTAACCCATGGGGTTGGAGATTGCTGGGACGTAATGTTGAGGTTATAATTTAAAGGTACAGTGGACTTTGGGTGTGATGCTAATGAAATATAATGTGGAAATTGATAATGGTTAATTAGTGTTTAAATAATTAATTAACGTAAAGTGAAATTGATAAAAAAAAAGGGAATAAATTAATGTAATAAATCTCTTAAAATGGTTGTGTGCTTATAGGATACCTAGTCTTAGTGGCATCCAGGAGTCCGAGAGAAGTTAGTTGCAGTTGAGTCTAAGAATGGGTTATACCCATAGTGTGGTTGTGAGCTATAGTATATTCTGTAATTTTTGTGTTTATATATGCTACTCCACCCCATCAATTAGGGAAACTAAAACCTTGGGGATTTTGATCCCTGGGGGGTGATTTCCCCAACATTCTGGTGGGAGGATGGATGGATGACTACCCCTTTTGGCTCTTCTCTCTTCTCTTGGTAGTTACTTGTACTGGTAGGCATAGAGTTTAGTTTTCCCCATATATGTGATTATATGGTTGTAATGTATTGTGGTTATTCATACACATATATTTTAGATATAGTATCCTATGGACTATTATAGGTGTAACGTGTATAGGTTGTGATGGCTTGAGGGTTCTTACTCGGTGTGTGGGGTATAATGGCTTGAGGTATAATGTTTGACGTATGATACATGTTATGCGAGCTGTGGTGGCTCCCAAAAACTACTTGGTTACTTTCTTGTGTGGACATGGTTGTTTTTTTGCATGAGGTTCATGTTGTGGTGTTTCACCCAGGTGTCTGTGGGCAAGACTTTTTGGAGAGACATGCTTAGGATGTGCAACGTTGGGAAAAAGTGAAAAACTAGTGGGGAAGTAGTAGCAGGGTACCCTTTATATTCTTTATTATATTATATACTATTGTATGCATTACTTGGTGAGAGTATCCTGGGTGAGGCTGGGAACATAGTATACATGTTTAGGTGACGAGTTATTTTCACTTGTTGTTTACTGTGCTTTAGCATGCTTTCTTTACTTTTGCATGAGAGGATTCAGGGAGGATCCAACTGAGTATACTATTATACTCACCCTATGTATATATAAACTGTATTTCGGGTCACTTGAAGCAAGTTGGAGATCAAGCTAGTTTCTACTAGCTTGGGGTTGTAGGAGATGTTCGGGCTTGTGGTTTCTATTGTTTTTACTTTCTTTTGGGTATTTGCAGTTTTTCCCCTTTCAGTTGTAGTGGTTTGCATGAAATTACATATTTGTACTTGGTATTTCTTATATATTGTTGCCTGATTTGGATTTGGTTGGTGTCTATCTTATCTCTATCTTCCGCATGTGTTCTCTTAGAGGGTAATGCCTCCTATTTGTGTGTTTACTATACCCTCAGTGCTAGTCACCAACTCGAGGCCTACTGGAGGTGAGACTTAGGGGTCATTATCTCCCTTCTCACGTTGTCATCCTAGGAGGGGTACACTTTGGAGGGAGGGGTTCATGACAGAGTGGTATCAGAGGGGAGGTTGAAGGATAGAATGGAGTTTGGAGTTAGGCACAGGTGAGGTTGCGTGGGTTTGTAGGGCAACAATGTCAGTCAAGTTTAGAAAGTGATGTAAACACTGGAGACTGGCTAAGAAATAGGCGTTTAGGGCCCCCTTTTATCTGATGTACGGACCTTTAAGTTTACAATGTCTACTAAACGAGGTGATACTAGTTGCAGGGTAGAGACCTAGGAAAGGATCATGCATCATTCTTCTTTGTGTCTATGTTTGAATGGGTAGACCTTGGGATAGGTTAACCTAAAATGAATAAAATAAAACAATTAATTAATTAATTAATGTTGAGTCTTCCATATTCTAGGTTTAGGATCTCTAATTGTTTGTTATTTTTCATGTATGGTTCTAGGTCGACGTCCTCATCAGGATCGCATAGAAGATGTACAGCAGGCTATGCTAGCAGATCATCACCAGGTAGAGTTTGACGATGATGAAACTTGGAGAAGTACACTCCAAGAGGTTCATCATTTGGCATTTCCTAGGGTCATAGAAGAGTACCCTGATGTCTTTCCAAAAGAGGTTGTAGCATTACCCCCTCGACGGGAGATCGAGTTTGGGATCGAGCTACAACCAGGAGCGTCTCCTATCTCTATGTCTTCATATAGGATGTCCCCTTATGAGTTACGAGAGCTACGTATACAGCTCGATGGTCTATTACAGTGCGGTTTTGTTCAGCCTAGTGTGTCACTGTGGGGTGCACTAGTTTTGTTCGTGAAGAAGGATGATGGCAGTTTGCGATTGTGTGTCGATTATCATTGCTTAAACAAAGTGAAAATGAAGAATCGTTTTCCTCTTCCACATATTGATGATTTATTCGATCAACTAAAGGGTTCAAGTTTGTTATCAAAGATCTATTTGCAATCAGGATATCATCTGATGCGTGTGAAGGATGAGGATATCTCGAAGACTGTTTTTGTTGTCATCGTGAGCATTATGAGTTTGTTGTAATGTCGTTCGATGTGACGAATACTCCAACTATGTTCATGGTATTGATGAATGTTGTGTTCTGTGAGTTCCTGGACAAGTTTGTTGTGGTTTTCATCGATGAAATCCTTGTGTACTCCACGTCTGAGGAGGAGCATACGGAGCATCTACACGCCGTTTTGGGAGTTCTTCGTCAACATCAGTTGTTTGGGAAGTTGTTGAAGTGTGAGTTTTTGGATTGAGAAGTCCATTTCTTGGAGCATTTTGTGTCCCATTAGGGATTAGTTATGGATCCATAGATGATATAAGCATTTGTGTCTTCGTAATCCCCCAAGACAATGTTAGAGGTGCAAAGTTTCCTTGGTCTCACAGGCTACTAAAGAATGTTTGTAGAAAATTTCTCTCGAGTTGAAACTCCTATGACAGCTTTGACCAGGAAGGATCAGGCATTTATATGGACTGATCAGTGTCAAGAATCTTTTGAGTATCTAAAGGAGAAGTTAATAAGTGCTCTAGTTCTTTATCTTTCAGCTAAGGGAGTTCAGTTTGATGTTTTCTGTAATGCTTCACATCTAGGGTTAGGCTGTGTTCTGATGCAGTAGATATCAGTTGTTTCTTATGGGTCTTGGTAGTTGCGTCCCCATGAATGTAAATATGCCACCCATGATATTGATTTGGAAACCATGGTGTTTTCTCTGAAGTTGTGAAGACATTACCTCTTTGGCGAGCGCTTTTTCGTTTTCACTGATCATAATAGCCTGAGGTATGTTTTCTCCCAGTGTGACTTAAACTTATGATAGCATCAGTAGATGGGTTTATTACAGGAATACAACTTTGAAATATCGTATACACTTGGAAAGGGTAATGTTATAGCTGATGCACTAACTAGAAAGTCACATAGTGATACAGTATGTGAATCTGGTGATTCCTGGAGAGTAATGGAAGAATGGTCAGCATTACATATTTATATGGGAGAAGTTGGGGGTAGAGGTTGTCTTTTTCAGATGACGGTGCAGTCATCTCTGGTGCAGTAGGTGGAAGAGTCCTAGTTGAGGGATCTAGAGGTGGAGGTCTAGAGAGATCAAGTTGTTTGTAGTGAGGCCCATGATGGTTGGTCTGAGGATGAACAACACCAAGTGTTGTATCATAGAAGGATTTTTGTTCCTTTGATGATGTGCGAGATGATTCTCATATAGTTTCATAATTCTCCTTTAGTGGTGCATCCTGGCATGAAAAAGATGTACCAAGCCTTGAGGAGTCAGTTTTGGTGGCCTGGGCTGAAGCATGCAGTTTTGGAGTTTGTATCTCGATGTTTGGTCTGCCATAAGGTGAAGGTCGAACACCGTTTTCCTGGTGGTTTTCTCCAGCCGTTAGATGTTCCTCAGTGGAAGTGGGAGGACATATCAATGGACTTTGTTACTATTTTACCTCAAGATCAGGGAGTACATAATGTTATTTGGGTGGTAGTGGATTGTTTAAAAAAAAATCCTAATTCATAACAATCAAGAAGTCAAGCTGAGTGGAAGTTTTGTCAAGGAAGTATCTGGAGGAGGTGTTGAGACTTCATGGAGTTCCAAGGATGATCATTTCTGATCGAGATCCTCATTTTAATTCTAGGGTGTGGAGAGGTCTCCAACATGCTTTTGGTTCTCATCTATTCCTTATCACTGCTTTCCATCCTTAGACAGACGGTCATACAGAGTGGACCATCCAGACTCTTGAAGATATTTTTTGCTCTTGTGTCCTGGATTTTGGAGGTTCGTGGATGAGGCACTTACCCTTGGTGTAGTTCTCTTACAACAATAGTTTTCATGTAACGACCCGAAATTTTGAATAAATCTTGTTTCCTAATTTCATGTGTTATTTTTTTTATACTCAAAAGAATGTTTTATTTGATAAACATGATTATAAATAAAATGAGACCATTGGTTTTTGAGTGTTATATGACCATCGGTCAATATGACCACCGTGAACAAAATGTTTTGATTATTGTCTCTAAATTTAAGTAATCTTGGTTAATTATTATAGAAAGAAGATTTGATGGCCTCACCTAGTAGCCTTGGGCCGATCGAAGCCCATCTAACAGAGATTGGGAAGGAGGTAGCACCATTGGGCTTTGCTCTGGACCAAATCCAAGCCGAACTTCATCATGTGAAGCTAGAACAGAATCGCCTTCGCGAGAAGTTCAAACTGATAGAAATTACTACTCAGGCAATGTTGACTGAGCCGCCCCAAAATTCTATCACCCTAGCACACCTTACTCTTAGGTCCTATGCTGGTATTATAAGGGGTTATGTAACGAGACCGTAATTGCCTTGTGTAATCCTTTTTTTAAATAAAAATTTGGATTTCTTCTTATGATGAAGTTTATGAATTTTCAAATGACTGGATAAAAATAGTATGCATATTTTTGATGAATTTTAGAAAAAGGATATTTTAAAAATGGTTGTGTAAACCTTAAATAATTAAAAATGTGTAATGATTTTCAAAAAATGGTCTTCTACAATTATGTTCAGTACGAAATTTAGAGTCTAATAAGATCAACTTGATTTTTGATGAATAGTAAATTATGAATAGTGATTTTATGATTAGGATTAGTAATATGACCAAATGGATTAGTAATCTCACTTAAAGAAAGTTTTAAAATAATCTAGGCACCTTGATTAAGTAATGTGATTCAATAAAATAGTTAAATAACGGTTTCATTAATTATTATTCAAGTATTAGTTTTTTCGGGTGAATAGTGTTTTTTAATTAAAAATTTAATTAAAAATAATTAGAAAATTATTTTTATAAAAATGACTTTATTTTTGAACTCAGAGCATCGATATTATGTTATGGTAATTTTTGGGGTTTTTTCTGAAAAAATGAATTTTCGATGAATAGTGTTTTTATTTAAAAATTAAATTAAAAATATTTAGAAAATTATTTTTATAAAATGGAGTTCATATTTGTAATCAGAGCGTTGATATTTGGTTAAGGTGAAATTTTGGGATTATTCTGAGAAAGTTGAATTTTTGATGAATAATGAAAATACAGTTTTTAAGTTACGGGTGTTTAATGACATCATTAAATGATGTATTAAGTTTGTAATCAATATGTTCGAATTATGAATAGTGAGATAAGGTATGAGGTGTCCCAAGTGGCCAATACCATGGGCAAATACCATGGGCAAGCCCATGGTTTTTCCAAAACCACTAATGAGGTGTCCCTTTGCCATTAATGCCTTGTCCCCTCACTTTCCCTATAAATACCAAGCCATCCTCTCATCCATTCGACTCCCCACTCTTCCCCAAAGAAGTTCTGGTCTCATTACCTCCCAAGGAGTCCTCCCAAGGTGCCCCCAAGCCCTCAATGTCCCAACCTTTGAGGTTTAAGAGTTACATTTTAAGGTAAGGGATCCAACCTCTCTCTTTCTTTTCAAGTAATCTATTTTATGTCTTTTCTTTTATACTCCATGTTCTTATGTTTGAGGATGTTCTTTTATATTCATCCTACTGCCTATTTCATGTTCATATGATTAGAGACCCCCCCTTGCTCTCATCAATTCGTTTTAAGAATGTTTAAGTGGCGCCGTTAGGCTGCCAAATTTTTAAGGGATTCTTTCACCTTCCTCGTTTTCAAGTTCTATTTTCATTCAAGTCTTTCATGTTCCTTTTTGTTATATTGGGGTATGATATCTATATATATCATACTGGACTCTTATTTTCATATGATGAGAGACCCCATTTTATCTCTTCAATTCAGTATTTTGATGTTTTAATTGGCGTCGTTAGGCTGCCGAATTTTTAAGGGATTCTTTCACCTTCCTCGTTTTCAAGTTCTATTTTCATTCAAGTCTTTCATGTTACTTTTTGTTATATTGGGGTATGATCTCTATATATATCATACTGGACTATTATGTTCATATGATGAGAGACCCCATTTGATCTCTTCAATTCAGTATTTTGATGTTTTAAGTGGCGTTGTTAGGCTGCCGAATTTTTAAGTGGTTCTTCACCCTTCTCGTTTTGAAGTCCAACTTTCACGTCAATTATTTCAAGTTCCTTTTTGTTATATTGGGGTATTATCTCTATATATATCATACTGGACTCTTATGTTCATATGATGAGAGACCCCATTTTATCTCTTCAATTCAGTATTTTGATGTTTTAAGTGGCGCCGTTAGGCTGCCGAATTTTTAAGTGGTTCTTCACCCTTCTCGTTTTGAAGTCCAACTTTCACGTCAATTATTTCAAGTTCCTTTTTGTTATATTGGGGTATGATCTCTATATATATCATACTGGACTCTTATGTTCATATGATGAGAGACCCCATTTGATCTCTTCAATTCAGTATTTTGATGTTTTAATTGGCGTCGTTAGGCTGCCGAATTTTTAAGTGGTTCTTCACCCTTCTCGTTTTGAAGTTCTACTTTCATGTCAATTCTTTCAAGTTACTTTTGTTATGTTGGGGAATTATCTCTCTATCTATCATACTGATCTCTTATGATCATATGATGAGGGACCCTATTTGATCTTGTCAAATCATTTTCTTTTGAAGTTAAGTGACGCCGTAAGGCTGCCGAATTTTCATAAGAGAAATCTAATCTTTTTTCCTTCCATGTTTTTCATTTCAAATGGTATGTCCCTCAAATTTCATTACCATGTCCATATGTACTTCTTACTCTTTCACCCTACTGTTTTATGGATCATTTATGAGTGGGTGACCCATGTCCCCTCTCATTTCAATGTTTTCTAAAACCCCGAAACTTAGCCGTTATGCTGCAGAATTTTCCCTTCAAAATGCCTCGCTCTTTTCTCAAAAATTATTTTATGTTATAAAGTGAATACTCAAAGATCCTATTTCTACAAGGGTATTCACATATATACCAAAATGTTCTATTTTAAATTCTGGGATTTACATACATGAGACCCACCTTCCTTTTCTGTGGGTTTTAAAGTGACGTAAAGATCATGTCTTTTAAAAAAAAGTTTTTAAAAAACGTTATGATTATGAAATGAAACCCATTTATTTTATGCTATGTGGGTTATTTATGAAATGTTTGATGATGATATATGTGGCTCACATGATAATAAAGACAAATTAAGGGTGCGCCCTGATAGCGCTCCAATGCATTGGGTAATGATGTAACCACTAGAGATTACAATTTTCATGATACCTTGGTGAATAACCTTGGTAATTTTCAAATGACACCTTGGGGATGGACCTTGGTGATATGTTCATGATTGTCTATGTTAAATGATGTAGCCACATCTTCAAGTTATGGAAAATTTTGTTTTTATTATGAAATTCCTCATGATTTTCTTTCTCATACCTTAAAGTTCTTTTCATGTCCTTATTGAAGTATATCAAGTTCACATGTAAAATGTTCCTCTTGTTTCCCTTACTGGGCCTTCTGCTCACCCTTTCTTTTGATGTATGTCCCCAGGTTATGAGATGCAGTAATGAACCTAGGATGAACTTAATTAGAAGCCTTTCAAGTGTTTAAGAAGAATGCTTTATGTTGTTTTCATGTATTATGTTCCTGGTTTCCAAGACACTAAACCTTAAAGATCCTCAGTTGTGTGTAATGTAATTAAAGTTTATGTTATAAAATGGCGGGATGCTATAGTTGGTATCAAAGGATGGTTTAGTTATTTGTGGAAATTAGGATATGAAAACTCTAGGAGGAACCCTATAGAAAAGTTTAATATAGGAAATCTTCCTGGTATTTTGGTGAGTATTGAGTAAGGGGTTGCCAAGCAAATACATCCCTGTCTGGATACGAGCAGGTAGAGGTGGCTCTGGCACAGATGTACATAGGGGTAAAACCCGAAAACACCGCTTTGAGCTAGACTTGAATGGGAACTGGTACACGACAACGGGCCTTGCTGCACTCTTGGTTACGACACTCCCGGGGGATATGCTTTGGTAAATTCATAAGCTTGGTATGAACCATTATTAAAGGAACAAAGATAAAATAAAATAAAGATTCAAATAAGAATATATGATCATGGATAACCTAGATGGGAACCTAGGGGATCACAAGTTAGGGTATACTTTTCTTCTACAAGTTATCCTTATATGCTTTAAGTTCCTTTTCATGATTATTGGTTAAGTATTTAAGCCTCTAATTATACTTTATCTTCTTAGTTAATGGTGGGAAATGGAATAACGTGTCCCAACAACCAATGTGATAGGAAATGTGACAATTTCCGTATTAATATGTCAGAGATGATTAGGGGATTAAAAGATGATTATTATTTTGGAAGGCGTTCACTATTTTGGGGACCCTATATGATCGAGGTAAATAGATTACTATAGTATTTTCATTGAGGAGTAAGGTTGACTTATATTTTGAAGAATTGATGAATTTAAGGTGGACTTATAGTAATTTAGGTTACTTTTGGGAATGATTAACCTATCTTGGGTAAAATATGTTTAGGTTAGCTACTTTTGTTATAAGATGTTAGGAGTGGTTGATGTTGTCTGGAGATGAACAATGAAGTTGTTTTGGAAGACTATGTTATCAAATCCTTCTTGTATTTTGGTTTCAATCTTAGTTTGGTTTATTTTGAGGAATTTTAAGGACCGTTATTTATGGAGTGGTCTATGATGAACGTTGGGTAGTACCATGGAACTTTGAAGATTTAAAAGTAGGTTCTATTCCTATGGGATTCTTTCTTTTTGAAGAGTTGTTTTACCTTAACCTTTCTGTTTTTGGGATAATGTTTAAAGATAGAAGAAATAGATAGTTAATCTTTTGTAGATTATGTGATTCTATAGAAGATGATTCTTGTGCTTTTATGAGACCAAGTGTTTTTTAATTATCATCATTTGGCGAAAAGATTAGTGTTGGTAGGGACTTGTTAAAGGATGAAACTCTACTTGAAGGTAGGTATATTTTCTTATGTTTTTGTTCTATGAAGTAAATGAAATCCTCAAAATTATGAAAAGAAATGTAAAACAAAAATGTTGTTGGTTTACGTTTCCTACTAGGTAATCAAAGACCGTTTACACACATCATAAGTTTGGGATTTTCTCATGGTTAACTTTCTCCTAATCATGTTCTCTATCACTCTCTCTCAGAACTGACCCTTTGTTTTTTCCTCCATGTCCATGTTTTCCTACATGGAACCCGAGTGTGGGTTAACTCGGGTGGCCTTTGTTCTTTCTTTTAAAGTAATGGTGTTACTGACTCTTTTTCCGATGTGGGACTTTCAATGAAATTTCAAAACCCAATTTAAAAAAAAAATTGTGAGGACGCAATTTCTTAAGGGGGGAAGATTGTAACGACCCGAAATTTTGAATAAATCTTGTTTCCTAATTTCATGTGTTATTTTTTTTATACTCAAAAGAACGTTTTATTTGATAAACATGATTATAAATAAAATGAGACCATTGGTTTTTGAGTGTTATATGACCATCGGTCAATATGACCACCGTGAACAAAATGTTTTGATTATTGTCTCTAAATTTAAGTAATCTTGGTTAATTATTATAGAAAGAAGATTTGATGGCCTCACCTAGTAGCCTTGGGCCGATCGAAGCCCATCTAACAGAGATTGGGAAGGAGGTAGCACCATTGGGCTTTGCTCTGGACCAAATCCAAGCCGAACTTCATCATGTGAAGCTAGAACGGAATCGCCTTCGCGAGAAGTTCAAACTGATAGAAATTACTACTCAGGCAATGTTGACTGAGCCGCCCCAAAATTCTATCACCCTAGCACACCTTACTCTTAGGTCCTATGCTGGTATTATAAGGGGTTATGTAACGAGACCGTAATTGCCTTGTGTAATCCTTTTTTTAAATAAAAATTTGGATTTCTTCTTATGATGAAGTTTATGAATTTTCAAATGACTGGATAAAAATAGTATGCATATTTTTGATGAATTTTAGAAAAAGGATATTTTAAAAATGGTTGTGTAAACCTTAAATAATTAAAAATGTGTAATGATTTTCGAAAAATGGTCTTCTACAATTATGTTCAGTACGAAATTTAGAGTCTAATAAGATCAACTTGATTTTTGATGAATAGTAAATTATGAATAGTGATTTTATGATTAGGATTAGTAATATGACCAAATGGATTAGTAATCTCACTTAAAGAAAGTTTTAAAATAATCTAGGCACCTTGATTAAGTAATGTGATTCAATAAAATAGTTAAATAACGGTTTCATTAATTATTATTCAAGTATTAGTTTTTTCGGGTGAATAGTGTTTTTTAATTAAAAATAATTAGAAAATTATTTTTATAAAAATGACTTTATTTTTGAACTCAGAGCATCGATATTATGTTATGGTAATTTTTGGGGTTTTTTCTGAAAAAATGAATTTTCGATGAATAGTGTTTTTATTTAAAAATTAAATTAAAAATATTTAGAAAATTATTTTTATAAAATGGAGTTCATATTTGTAATCAGAGCGTTGATATTTGGTTAAGGTGAAATTTTGGGATTATTCTGAGAAAGTTGAATTTTTGATGAATAGTGAAAATACAGTTTTTAAGTTACGGGTGTTTAATGACATCATTAAATGATGTATTAAGTTTGTAATCAATGTGTTCGAATTATGAATAGTGAGATAAGGTATGAGGTGTCCCAAGTGGCCAATACCATGGGCAAATACCATGGGCAAGCCCATGGTTTTGCCAAAACCACTAATGAGGTGTCCCTTTGCCATTAATGCCTTGTCCCCTCACTTTCCCTATAAATACCAAGCCATCCTCTCATCCATTCGACTCCCCACTCTTCCCCAACGAAGTTCTGGTCTCATTACCTCCCAAGGAGTCCTCCCAAGGTGCCCCCAAGCCCTCAAGGTCCCAACCTTTGAGGTTTAAGAGTTACATTTTATGGTAAGGGATCCGACCTCTCTCTTTCTTTTCAAGTAATCTCTTTTATGTCTTTTCTTTTATACTCCATGTTCTTATGTTTGAGGATGTTCTTTTATATTCATCCTACTGCCTATTTCATGTTCATATGATTAGAGACCCCCCCTTGCTCTCATCAATTCGTTTTAAGAATGTTTAAGTGGCGCCGTTAGGCTGCCAAATTTTTAAGGGATTCTTTCACCTTCCTCGTTTTCAAGTTCTATTTTCATTCAAGTCTTTCATGTTCCTTTTTGTTATATTGGGGTATGATCTCTATATATATCATACTGGACTCTTATTTTCATATGATGAGAGACCCCATTTGATCTCTTCAATTCAGTATTTTGATGTTTTAATTGGCGTCGTTAGGCTGCCGAATTTTTAAGGGATTCTTTCACCTTCCTCGTTTTCAAGTTCTATTTTCATTCAAGTCTTTCATGTTACTTTTTGTTATATTGGGGTATGATCTCTATATATATCATAATGGACTATTATGTTCATATTATGAGAGACCCCATTTGATCTCTTCAATTCATTATTTTGATGTTTTAAGTGGCGCCGTTAGGCTGCCGAATTTTTAAGTGGTTCTTCACCCTTCTCGTTTTGAAGTCCAACTTTCACATCAATTATTTCAAGTTCCTTTTTGTTATATTGGGGTATGATCTCTATATATATCATACTGGACTCTTATGTTCATATGATGAGAGACCCCATTTGATCTCTTCAATTCAGTATTTTGATGTTTTAAGTGGCGCCGTTAGGCTGCCGAATTTTTAAGTGGTTCTTCACCCTTCTCGTTTTGAAGTCCAACTTTCACGTCAATTATTTCAAGTTCCTTTTTGTTATATTGGGGTATGATCTCTATATATATCATACTGGACTCTTATGTTCATATGATGAGAGACCCCATTTGATCTCTTCAATTCAGTATTTTGATGTTTTAATTGGCGTCGTTAGGCTGCCGAATTTTTAAGTGGTTCTTCACCCTTCTCGTTTTGAAGTTCTACTTTCATGTCAATTCTTTCAAGTTACTTTTGTTATGTTGGGGAATTATCTCTCTATCTATCATACTGATCTATTATGATCATATGATGAGGGACCCTATTTGATCTTGTCAAATCATTTTCTTTTGAAGTTAAGTGACGCCGTAAGGCTGCCGAATTTTCATAAGAGAAATCTAATCTTTTTTCCTTCCATGTTTTTCATTTCAAATGGTATGTCCCTCAAATTTCATTACCATGTCCATATGTCCTTCTTACTCTTTCACCCTACTGTTTTATGGATCATTTATGAGTGGGTGACCCATGTCCCCTCTCATTTCAATGTTTTCTGAAACCCCGAAACTTAGCCGTTATGCTGCAGAATTTTCCCTTCAAAATGCCTCGCTCTTTTCTCAAAAATTATTTTATGTTATAAAGTGAATACTCAAAGATCCTATTTCTACAAGGGTATTCACATATATACCAAAATGTTCTATTTTAAATTCTGGGATTTACATACATGAGACCCACCTTCCTTTTCTGTGGGTTTTAAAGTGACGTAAAGATCATGTCTTTTAAAAAAAAGTTTTTAAAAAACGTTATGATTATGAAATGAAACCCATTTATTTTATGCTATGTGGGTTATTTATGAAATGTTTGATGATGATATATGTGGATCACATGATAATAAAGACAAATTAAGGGTGCGCCCTGATAGCGCTCCAATTCATTGGGTAATGATGTAACCACTAGAGATTACAATTTTCATGATACCTTGGTGAATAACCTTGGTAATTTTCAAATGACGCCTTGGGGATGGACCTTGGTGATATGTTCATGATTGTCTATGTTAAATGATGTAGCCACATCTTCAAGTTATGGAAAATTTTGTTTTTATTATGAAATTCCTCATGATTTTCTTTCTCATACCTTAAAGTTCTTTTCATGTCCTTATTGAAGTATATCAAGTTCACATGTAAAATGTTCCTCTTGTTTCCCTTACTGGGCCTTCTGCTCACCCTTTCTTTTGATGTATGTCCCCAGGTTATGAGATGCAGTAATGAACCTAGGATGAACTTAAGTAGAAGCCTTTCAAGTGTTTAAGAAGAATGCTTTATGTTGTTTTCATGTATTATGTTCCTGGTTTCCAAGACACTAAACCTTAAAGATCCTCAGTTGTGTGTAATGTAATTAAAGTTTATGTTATAAAATGGCGGGATGCTATATTTCACTCCACCATTGGTATAGTACATTTTTAAGCCTTGTATGGCCAGCCTTGTCATTCTCTGTTGTGCTGGACTAGGGTCAGAGAGTCATCAATTCTTGGACCAGAACTAGTGAAGAATACAATATAGATGGTTCAGGTGATTCGTGAGAGGATGAAGATAGCGCAGGATCATCATAAATAATATGCTGATCAAAGGAGGATACCCTTGGAGTTTAATTTTGGGGATCATGTATTTATGAAGATGACTCTTCATCGTGGGTAGTGAAGGTTTGGTCATGGGAGTAATATTTCTCTCTATTTTGTTGGGCCATTCGAGGTGTTAGCTCATGCTGGAGTTGTGGCGTATCGAGTAGCACTTCCTCCGAAGATGATCCGGATACATGATGTTTTTTATGTATCATAGATCTATCGTTATCTTCATGATGACTCTCACAACATCAATTGGGGAGAGATCAATGTTGATGATGATTCGACCTTTGAGGAGAGACCTGTGGAAATCCAAGATCGTAAAGAGAAGGTGTTGCGCGGGTGTTCTATCCCCTTAGTTCATGTCTTGTGGAGACACGGTGGCATGGAGGAGTGTACCTAGGAATGTGAGTCACAGATACATGCTTAGTACTTAGAGTTGTTTGATGTTTAACTCTTTTCATGATAAAAAGAGAGAGAGATGTTCTCTTTGAGGTTGTAAAGCTTTCGTGTTTATGAGATGGCCTTATTTGGTTGTTTCTTGTGGCTTTCTCTCTTTTGATAGGTTTCTCAATGGGTGGTTGTTCAAACATCTTTTCTGTTTCCTTTTAGGTTGGTTTTGAATTCTCGAGGATGAGAATGTTTTGAGAGGTATCTGATATAATGGCTTGGAACTCTCTGGTCCATTCCTTTATGAAAATCTAGTGTCTAAGGTGTTTTGGTAGGTCAAGGTGACTTATCCTTAACACTTTTCCAAATTTCCAATTCGGTGAACAATTCCAATGGTAGCCTTTTGAACAGTTCCAACGATAGACTGCTGTGAATAGTTCCAACGGTAACCTTAGGTGAACAGTGCATCGGTAGCCTTAGGTGAACAATGTCATCAGTAGCCTTAGGTGAACATTGTCATCGGTAGCCTTAGGTGAACAGTGCAACGGTGGCCTTATGTAAACAGTGTCATTTATATCCTTATGTGAACAGTGCAACGGTGAGGTTCCAACGGTGACCTCTTTCCTTTGCCAAATTTTGAGTTCATGAATAGTGTTTCCAGAATGGTGAGGTTCCAATAGTGACCTCTTTCCTTTGCCAAATTTTTAGTTCATGAATAGTGTTTCCAGAACGGTGAGGTTCCAACAGTGACCTCTTTCCTTTGCCAAATTTTGAGTTCATAAATAGTGTTTCCAGAATGGTGAGGTTCCAATGGTGACCTCTTTCCTTTGCCAAATTTTGAGTTCATCAACAGTGTTTCCAGAACTGTGAGGTTCCAATGGTGACCTCTTTCCTTTGCCAAATTTTGAGTTCATGAACAGTTTTTCCAGAATGGACGGTGACCTCTTTCCTTTACCAAATTTTGATTTCATGAACAGTGTTTCTAGAATGGTGAGGTTCCAACGGTGACCTCTTTCCTTTGCCAAGTTTTGAGTCCATGAACAATGTTTCTAGAATGGTGAGGTTCCAACGGTGACCTCTTTCCTTTGCCAAATTTTGAGTTCATGAACAGTGTTTCCAAAATGGTGAGGTTCCAACGGTGACCTCCTTCCTTTGCCAGGTTTTGAGTTCATGAATAGTGTTTCTAGAACGGTGAGGTTCCAACGGTGACCTCCTTCCTTTGCCAAATTTTGAGTTCATGAAAAGTGTTTCCAGAACGGTGAGGTTCCAATGGTGACCTCTTTCCTTTACCAAATTTTGAGTTCATGAACAGTGTTTCCAGAACGGTGAGGTTCCAACAGTGAGGTTTCAACGGTGAGGTTTATGAACAGTGTTTTCCCTTTGCCAAATTTCGAGTTCGTGAATAGTATTTCCAGCTTCCTACAGTTTCACCCCTTTAATGTTTCCTTTGACATAAAATGCATTTAAATCCTTGTTTTAAGGACTCTAAGGACAATTCAAAGGTCATAACTCCTATATTAATTTCTCCTAAGGCTCAGGATACTTTTACTTGGTCCAACAACGTGTTTTAATGTGATCCGCTTTTGAAGGAAAATCTAGCATATCTTAAACCACTTCTCCATTAAATCTTCTAAAGGGACGATATATCTTCCTCGTTAGTTATTCCTTTTTGTTCTCATCTGTGATATGATCAAACCTTTCATTCTTTCCCGTAGGAGTTTCAAAATCAAACTTTCCTCCTAGGATTGGTTATACTCTGTTTTTTTATACAACCAAGCAATATCAATCAATCTTTGATATAAGGTATGATCTATCATCATTATTTTGGGTTCATCTCCTTTTGTTTCTATTTTCCCTTTTATGGAATATTATCTCTATGTTTCTAATGGGATTTTCTTGGGTGTTGACCAGTGTGGTGGTGTCTCTGCATCCTTGGGTGGATACAGTTGTTATGGGGGGAGGAGATCATAACCTGTTGTGTGGATTGTTCTCATATAAATAACGTCAATAACCATTTGAGGTAGGGGATTCATTGATTATCTTTTCTTTTATGTGCAACTGTATAGTTAGCATGTTTTATCCCACTGGATCACAATGGAATTGATATAATAAATATTTCAAATGGATAAATAAATTGATATCGATCGCATGTTATTGCCTCTTGTTTTTCTAGATAGTGTGATATCTATGATTGCTTTGTTTATATTTTTATTCTTGATGGAAATTGGTAAAGAACATAAAGCCGGAATTAATTGATAATCATTTGGATAAAGATAAAGAGGCATGTAAATGAATCTGGTTCTTCTTGTTGTAATTTGATTCTAATCAAATTAGTGCAGTAAGCATGTTTAATTATTTGTGATAGCTTACTGGCTAGGTTTCCCAAATTTGGAACCTACAAATAATAAATCGGTTAATCTAATATGGATTAAAAGAACTGGTTGTTTGATAAAAGATAATTCCTTGTAGGGTTCTAAGTTACCCTCTTGCTTGTTTAAGGTCCAAGATCCCAATTGGTTTTATATTTGTTTTCATTATGCTTGTGTTATGATGTGAGCCTAGATGGATGTTGTGATATGTGGGGGCATGGAGGCCTACTAGTTGTGGCGGAAGTTGACACCTAGAGTGGTGAGATGCATCGGTTTATACATGTGGGTATTGGGGAGGACACTAGGGATAATGAAATGGGTTGGATGTGAATGTTTGGATTCTTGCGTATTCTTATTGGTTTTTTATCTACTTTACATTTCCCACTACTCAAGGAAGCTGGTTTTGTATACCCTTCTTCTGAAAGGGGTGAAGACGCATGGGGTATTCCATGTGCTTTTCGTGTTTATCTTCTCAAGGTAGGATGGGTCTACGCTCTTACTATAGGCGACAAAGACTCGACGGGTAGTTCATATACTCGTTGGGTTGATCTCCCTTGTGTTTAGTAACATATAATGTTTTTATAGAATGCCTGGGATTATGGGAAAGTAATGCTGTAAATAAATAATTGAATAGATGATTTTAACCCATGGGGTTAGAGCTTGCTGGCACGCAATGTTGAGGTTATAATTTAAAGGTACAGTGGGCTTTGGGTGTGATGCTGATGAAATAGAATGTGGAAATTGATAGTGGTTAATCGGTGTTTAAAGAACTAATTAACGTAAATTACAACTGATAAAAAGGGAATGAAGTAATGTAATAAATCTCTTAAAATGGTTGTGTGCTTATAGGATACCTAGTCTTAGAAGTGGAAGTTGGGAGTCCAAGAGATGTTAGCTGTAGTTGATTCTAATACTAGGTTATAACTATAGTGTGGTTGTGAGCTATAATATATTCTGTACTTTTTGTGTTTTTATATGCTACTCAACCCTGTCAGTTAGGTTAACTGACACCTCGGGTATTCTGAGCCCCGAGGGGTGTTTTCCCCAACATTCCGGTGGGAGGATGGATGGCTGACTACCCCCTTCGGCCTCGCTCTCTTCTCTTGGTAGTTATTTGTGCTGGTAGGAACATCAGTTAGTTTTCCCCATATATGTGTGTAGAGGGCTATAATGGATTGTGTTTATTCACACACATATATTTTAGATATAGTATCCTATGGACTACTATATGCGTAACATGTATTGGTTATGATGGCTTGAGGATTATTACTCGGTGTGTGGGTTGTAATGGCTTGAGGTATAATTTCTGACGTTTGATACACATTATGCGAGCTGTGGTGGCTCCTGGAAACTACCTGGTTACTTTCTTGTGTGCACATGGTTGTTTGTTGCACGAGTGCATATTATGGTGCTTCGCCCAGGTGTCTGTGGGCAAGCCTTTTTAGAGAGAGATGCTTTGGACGTGCGACGTTGGGGAAAAGTGGAAAACTAGTGAGGAAGTAGTAGCGGGGTACCCTTGATATTATTTATTATATTATATACTCTTGTATGCATTACTTGGTGAGATAATCCATGGTGAGGCTGGGAACATGGTATACTTGTTTAGGTGATGAGTTAGTTTCACTTGTTGTTCACTGTGCTTTAGCATGTTTTCTTTACTTTTGCGCGAGAGGCTTCGGGGAGGATCCTACTGAGTATACTATTATACTCACCCTGTGTATATATGAACTATATTTTAGGTCACTTGGATCAGGTTGGAGATCAAGCTAGTTTCTACTAGCTTGGGGTTGCAGGAGCTATTTGGGTTTGTGGTTGCTGCTGTTTTTACTTTCTTTTAGGTATTTGCAGTTTTTCCCCTTTCAGTTGTAGTAGTTTGCATAACATTACATATTTGTACTTGGGATTTCTTATATATTTTTGTCTGAGTTGGAGTTGTTTGGTGTCTATCTTATATCTCTCTTTCGCATGTGTTCTCCTAGAGGGTAATGCATCCCATTTGTGTGTTTATTATACCCTCGGTGCTAGTCGCCAACCCGGGGCCTACTGGAGGCGGGACTCGGGGGTCATTATCTCCCTTCTCATATTGTCGGCCCAGGAGGGGTACACCTTGTGGGGAGTAGGTCGTGACATGTGGGGGGTGGGGGTTACAGGGGGGGTTGTGCACGGTGCAGGGGTGGTGCTAGGGGTGTGCAAGGGGGCAGGGGGTGCAGGGGGTGTGCAGGGGGGTGCAGGTGTGCAGGAGGGTGTGCAAGGGGGGTGCAAGGGGGTGTGTGCAATGGGACAGGG
The DNA here is from genome assembly GCA_963277665.1 of Viscum album. Classification (NCBI taxonomy): domain Eukaryota; kingdom Viridiplantae; phylum Streptophyta; class Magnoliopsida; order Santalales; family Viscaceae; genus Viscum; species Viscum album. The sequence continues at coordinate 875,467,541 of OY728148.1, read as the reverse complement.
GTGTGCAGGGGGTGAAAGGGGGTGTGTAGGAGGGTGCAAGGGGGTGCAAGGGGGCATGGGTGTGCATGGGGGTGGGGTGCAAGGGGGTGCAAGGGGGTGAACTATGCTGTTTTTTTAATGGAATGGGGAGGATGTTGCCACAGTTTGGAACTGTGGCTATAGGTCTTGTGTTACTTAATATACTACCACAGTTTGTAAACTGTGGTTATAGGGATGTTTCCATGGTTCAAACCGTGGCTATAGGTTTTCCCTATATCCACACCAATACCAGCCACAGTTCCATAAACTTTGTCTATAACCTATAGCCATGATTTGAAACCGTGGCTATAGACTTATTTTGTACTAGTGTTACACACATAGATTTGCTGACAAAAACTACCATGCCATATGCTCGCGGAAAGTAAGGTTCATTGGGTGCATCACGAATGACATGTTATTAATGGATAAGTCAAGGAAGGATTTGTCCCTTCCATTTATGGAAGTTGATATATCGACCCTTTGGTTGAAATAGAACGGTCACCCTAAATTCCATGGTCATGGTGTAACAATGAGTTTATTTCAGATAGCCAAAGAATGGTATATCAAGCATATAGGTTGATGACATTATCATAAAACCTGCTTGATAAGATATTATGAAAAAAAGATTATATTACACAGTGAGAATTCGTATGTAGATGTCGTCATTGCGAATTTAAATTCTTTCTCTTGGGTGCCTTGACTCGTTGCTAGATAATAATCTTGGACTTTAGGCAAGTCTGCCTAATGCCAATAAGAAATAATCTTAGAGGGTCACACACTAAGTGTTTTTGGTGGTCTCGATTAAATTATATTTGAATTTAATTAATGGAATAAATATTATTCTCAAGACCTAGGAATAATTTTATTCAAGTTAAAATAATAGCATAAATTAAATAAAAATTTATTCACTGGATTGTGAATAAAATATATTTATTAATTTTATTGAACTTTCAATAAATATTCATTTACTGTTTTGTAAATAAAAATATTTATTTAAGAGAATGAAATATTTTATTTGGGTGTTCAATAAATGGAAGAGGAGTTCGAACGGACCAAGACTGTGTCTGTTGATAAATTAATTATTTACAAGTTAGTAAATAATGTTTATCCAGTTGGAACAATAAATAATAATAATACTGTTATTATTATGTGGCACAATATTTCATTTATGGTTCTGTTTTGCGCAAGTTGGCATACCACAAATAATGGTGTTGTTATTGTTATTATGTGGCATGGGTTTTCTCTAATAGTTATAATTGCATTTAATTGTTGTTTCTCAATTAAATATTCTAACCTAAATTCCATGTTGATTAATAGATAGGTACGTCTATTGTGCCAAACCCCGGTGAATTGAGAATTATTGAGCCAAACATTTTCTCTCTCGACTCCTCTCATCTCTCCCTTTCAATAATGAGAGAAGTTATTCAAGACCAAAGAACGAGTGATCAATAACGATCGACGTAAGATATTCTTTCCGCCGTGCTAGCACCCAGAGAATGAGTAACGTTGATCGGAGACCATTGGATCACATGTGGATCACCACTAGAGAGATTTTACTTTGGATCCTCACAAGTGCAATGAAGGCAATCCGGAAGGGTCATTCTGGACGATCAATGATCGTCAACAAAGAAAGTACCGAAGACCCATGTATTTAATTTCTTCAAAAATTATTAAATTAATTATAAACATGATGTGAAAGATTAAATTTCTCAGATATGGTGTTATTCTTCTCTTTGTCTAAATCTTTGATTTCAATTCGTGGATACTAGCGTTCATCGTCATGTTGATCCCAAATTGGTCATCGATTACAGCAAAAGCAAAGTTGGGCCCTCCCAACTGCCACGCTTCTACTGAATCTGGAACCAACACATATGTTGTCGTGTTCTTCACATTCCACTATTTCATGGTTCAGGTCCACTATCATCTCAACCTTACCATGATTCCAGTCCTACTTTATTAAAACAGTTGTCCCTCCTTCATCCTAGGCCATATTCAACAGGTCCAAACTATAAGGATCCAAGGTATGAGCTTCCCGCAAAGCATCTTTCTTTATATTTGCATCCAAACTCATGCAGTCATTATTTTTCCTCCTATAGGTGTCAAAGGTGAGGCCTCTCATGTCACAATTTCCACAAACCAATCTATGATGATGTATTTCAAAAGTGTGACCAATGTTGTCACACCTCGAGCAAAAGTAGGTAACCCTCAAATACTCAATCGGAAGGTCGAGTTGAGAGTCATCAGAGTTCAAAATGATAGTTTTAATAGGGGGATGAGATCAACCACCACTATTAGGAATGAAAAGTGTCCAAACCTCACCCTTCTGGTCTCCCTGCCCATCTTGATTAGCACTTCAATAGAAGAAGTGATCTCCCATAAAATTTTGGGGTTCTAGAAAAATTAGGTCAGCCTTATAATTTTATTCCAAAGCTGGGTAATGGAGTTCTACACCTTCAAGGGATTGAAGGAGGGGTCACAATCTTGGATTCTTATAATTCTAGGCATTAGGTTAACAAATTCAAGACTCTATGCCTTGGATTTCCTGACAGAATTTGGGAATATGATATGTAAGTACCCTCTCTCTAGAGACGTCATACTCTGTCCATCAAATCCCAAGAAATCAATTGGCCTATTTTGAAACTTAGAAAAATTCCATTTATCATCTTGAGACAAAGAAAAATGAATGATAATCGAATGATTACATTCTTGAAGCCTGTCAGTGAAGAGACCTTGATTGGATCTAATAAAATTTGTGTCACCCTTCCTGATTACCTTCTTGGATGGTAACTTAGGATCCTTCTGAAACCCATCAAAGGTTTTGTGCTTGCAATCTCAAGTAACCACCAAATGAGACAGACATAGCAAATTTATGTGCATATTTTTAATCAAATAATGAGGAATTGTTAATTTTTTTCAATTATAAAACCCATTTATTTCAATTTTTTATTAAAATAATGGGTAAATTGAATTTTAGAATGATTATGAGCAAAATTGAGAAAAGTGCATGATTTTGGATTTTTGACATATTCTTACCACAAGGGTATTTTGGTCAATAATTTTAAAATATAATTTCAAATTGAGTGAATAATGTTTTTTTGGAATCTTTATTTTATTTACCCCAACTTTTTCTTCTGTACCAGGGGTTGATTCGGCCATCTAGTGGGCTTAAAAATCAATGAAATTTAAGATTTTTCCGGGCAGACAGCGTGGATCCCACCGCCGTAATGGAACCATATCTCGGCCTAAACACCTTAAATTGTGGTTCTTACACCTGGTATATCACGAGAAAACATAGGACCGACTCCTAAACAAATTTGGGGGAGTTTTGAAGTCATTAAGGTTTCTATTGATTATTATACGTTTGAAGGAAGCTTCCTAGAAATTTCGGCCAGAAAAAGTCTTATTCAATGAAAATTTCATAACTCCTTAATCCGGTGGATAAATGAGCTTAAATTTGGAGGGTGAACACCCAACATATTTATGAACAACCTTTATGAAGGGGTCCACGTGTGAATCGTCCATTTAATGGGCCAACAACATGCAATCTTTCAGAGGATAGAATTCTGCCTATAAAAGGAGGCACTCGCCTCATTCCCAAATCATCAGCTCGACACCCACAACCAAGGAGGGATCCCACTGGGGCATGGGCCGCTGCTACTCATCTCTCCCCCCATCATTTATTCTTTTTATTTTATTTTCATTTTAGTTTTATTTTATTTTTAATTTAAATTGTAATTTTCATTTGTTTTCAATACATCCATGCATTTTTATTTTGGTTTCCACCATTTAATTTCTTCTATAATTACTATAATAATAATAATAATTAAAAACTATTATTATAATTATTATTTATAATATCTCAATATTAATTTTAAATTATTTTACTTTCTTTTTCTCGCCTATTTCGAAAACTATTTTCTTAATTAATAATAATAATAATAATAATAAATATTATTATTATTATTATTATTATTATTATCACATTCTTTATAAATTATTTATCTCTCTCTCTCTCACTCCCCTCTTTCTCTCTCTCTATCCTCCCATCCATCCACCATTGTGATCTCATACTCTTGGAAATGAGAGGCTAACCCCGAGGCTTGGCCTGGGGGTAGGTCAAGGTGTTCTTGAGTTTTCTTTAATGTTTATTATAAATTTGTCACTACAAAAAAACTGGGTTTAGCGGCGGTTTTGTGGCGGCGGTTCACAAAACCGCCGCTAAACGTTTTCAGTGAAAGGTTTCGCGGCGGTTTTTAATAAACTGCTGCGAAACCCTATTTTATTTAAAAAACCACGACCCTTTCCCCTACCCCTGCCGCGGTTCCCCCACAAACCCTCACCCCTCTTCCCCGATCCCCCCTCTTCCCCAATCCCCCCCCCCCCGGCCCCGGAGACACCCGCGCCCCCCGCGCCCTCCGGCGACCCCCGCACCCCCCGCGCCCCCCACGCCCTCCAGCGAACCCCGCACCCCCCTGGCGCCCCCCTCGACCTCCAGCGACCCCCGTGCCATGCGCGCCCCCCATGCCCCCCGCACCCTCCGGCGACCCCCGCGGCCTCCGGCGACCCCCGCACCCCCCGCGCTCCCCCACGCCCTTCGTCGAACCCCGCACCCCCCTGGCGCCCCCCTCGACCCCCAGCGCCCCCCGCGCCCTACGCGCCCCCCACGCCCCTCGCGCCCCCCACACCCTCCGGCGACCCCCGCACCCCCCGCGGTCTCCGGAGACCCCCGCACCCCCCGGCACCCCCCGCGAACACCTTCTATTTTGGTAATTTTTAGTTATTTCTTGGTTCTTTGATTCGAATCATGAATTTGTTACACAATGTGAATCTACTGCAGGGTAGATACTATGAGTTTGGTTTAGAGCTTGAAGAATTATAAGTCATAAAACATTTTCAAGTTTTTAATGGGTTGATTAGGATTAATTCAAACTAAGGATACTTTTTTGGGTATTTTTATAAATCGTGGAATTCACACCATGAAAGGGGTTCATGACATTAATTATTTAGAACCAATGGTTTTTATCATGATTTACATATTACCCTTCTTCCATTCAATGTGAAGACCTCCCTCATAAATCCTAGAAAGATTTTAGATAATATTGGGTATCTTCCTCTACCAGATTTCTTTTCTTGGAGCATTTGTTCACTAGTGTGGTGGGTTGTCTTCCTCTGGGTACGTGTAATATCATTCACTCTCTTTATCATTTATGTTCTTGGTTTGGTAGTGTTGTGTGATATGGTTTCGATGGTTTCATAAATAATATGTGTTATCAATCAATCCATTGTGGTTTTCCCTCATTCCTTTTCTATTTGAGGAATATCTGCTTGTTTCCAATTTATGTTGTCGAAGGATCTTAGGTTCCTTATGTTTATAAGGTAGGTGTATCTATACAAGCGGTTCTAATTTAAAATTTCCTTATATTATTATTAATTTATTTGGCTTGTTTCATGAAATTGATGGATTTAAATGGATTTTATGGAAAATATACATGTTTTTAAAGAGGTCTTTCTTCAAAAATGGTTTTTCTCACAAAAAGTGGTTGACTAAATTCTTTATGGTTTGGCCTATTTAGATTGAATTTTTTATACTAATGGATGTTTATATTTATTTTTTATTTTAATTTGGTTTCATAACTTTATTCTCTAAAACAAGATACTACTTTCATGTCTCTTTATTACACATCTCCATGTATAAGACCCTCTTGGGAGACTTGCCTAGTTTTCCCTAGTCGGTTCTTTATAAATTAATATCAAAAGGAATATTGAGCCTGGAATGTTACGACACTTCCTAGTTTTGGTTTAGTTTCATTGGTAGACTAGATTTAGTAGCACTAGAATTTAGTTAATATGTGTGGGATGGTGCCTAGACATCTCACCTCCATGTATGAATTCAAGTTACTATGGGTGGTTAGTTATTTTTGAAAATATTGTCACTTGGTCTTTTTTGTTGATTGAATAAACTAGATTTGGTGTCTATTTAAAAAAACTATTCCTTTCTTATGTTTTATATTTCATTAATAAAATTCATAAATTCATAAAATTATTATTATTTTAAATCATTAATATGGATTATGGAAGTTGTTCTATGATTTAGGAATTTTCTCATGACTAAAGGGGTTTTCATCTTGTATTTGTTAGACGATTCCTAATAGAAGAGGTCTTATGAATCTAAGTGATAGATTTGTGAGACGGGTTTAATAGGAGAATCCCTTAGTGGTATCTTCTTTAGTGGAAGTTATAATATGCACTATTCATACTTTGGTTATGAAGGTATTAAAAACCCAGGAGGAGTAGTGGATCATGACTCATAATTTACTAACAAGAATCCACCTATCTTTCATGGTGATAATGGAATCTAGAAATATGAGGAGAGGATTGAGTATATTGGTAGGAGATTTAAAATTATAAATATTCCCAAGGAATCTAAGGGGTGGGGGTCAACATATATTCTTGATGGATTGGGAAGGAAATGGTGAGGCTCAGTTTTGCATGCTATATTTTATGAGGATATTACGTGGGAATCCTTCAAGAAAATATATAAACTACAGTTTTATCCTAAAATGTTACATGTGGAAAAGACCTGATACTTTCTAACATTATAAAAATGGGAATGTATTGTTATAGTGTATTCCACTAACTTTTCTAGGTTGGTGCATTTCAAAGTGGATATTATTACCAATGTTTACATGAAATCTCTAAGGTTTGAGATTGTGTCAAGTGTCTCCTAAGAAACCTGAGTGTGACATGGATTTATATTTATAGTGACACTTAATTTTGATATACCTGCACACTATTGTTTGTTTTATATTCGTGTACTAGATTATGCATTAGAAACCATTAGTGGTGGCCTACTTAATTTACCTCACACCATATTCAGTACATGGATTGGTACCCAGATAGTCTTCTTTGACATAGGAAATATGACTTTGATATGGTTGGTTGTGTATGAAACCATTGAGAAACATCATTCCTCTTGGAGGACATCTAAGGTCAAGCCTAAACAATCACATAATGTCTCAGGTTTAAAATGCATTATGATCAGTTTCGATCACACATCAATGGGGTGTTGTTTGAGGCAACATAAATGTGTGATCGATAGTGTTATGATAAGTGTGTAACCCGATATTCTTATTGCTCCTCAATGAGGTGTTGACGCTGTCTCCTATGAACCAGACTTGTTCGGTTGGTCTGAAGTGGTAAATGTGATCAATGAATCATCTTTATTATATTATGCATACTTTATGATCAATGGTTCATCTTTATTATATTATGTTTCTGTAATCTTACACTATCGTATATTTTGTGTAGGCACATTGTGATATACATGGATAAAAGCTGGATCACATTACCGAGGAACACACCTCAATATGTTAAGGGTTTGAATGAGTTTTTAGATTTTGCAATTTCTAATCGATCCGTTGAAGGGAGAATAATATGTCCATGTCCTAAATGTAAATTTAGAACATGGTTGAAGAGAGATGAAGTTTATGAACATTTAATACTGAAGAAATTCCCTGATCAATATTTGTGTTGGATTTGGCATGGAGAATCAAACAATAAAGAAAGATTGAGGACTGATGTTAATCCATAGAATGAGGTCCCAAGTTTTTCGCCAATGGAAAATGAAATGCAAAACCTCATAAATGATGCATTCGGCACTGCAAGACACCACTATGAGCATCAAAACATATCAGAACAACCAGAAGAGGGTGCTACAAATTGCAACGTGACAAGTGATGTTTTTGAGACTGTAACACAAGCAGATCAAGATTGTAACATATCATTGGATCCTCCTCTTGATTCTGTGGAGCCAAATGTAAGGGAAAACTCCAGTGAGGAAAATGCGTTTCATGATTTATTTGATGATGGAAATCAAGAGTTGTATAGTGGGTGTTTGAAATATTCAAAGCTTTCATTTCTGCTGAAGTTTTACCATATCAAATGTATATGTGGAATTACAAATAAGGCAATGTCCATGTTATTGGAATTGATTCGTGATGCATTTCCTGAAGCAAAAATCTCAGAATCGTTTTATGAGATGAAAAAAGTTGTAAACAAGCTTGGTCTGAATTATACAAAAATACATGCGTGTCCCAATGATTGTATGCTTTACTGGGGAGAGGATTCAAGTAGACAGAATTGTAAGAAATGTTCTTCTTCTAGATGGCAGTCAAAAGGTGATGTTGGAAGTATTACTGAACATAATTTCATGGAGAAGAAGAAAAGGAACACACCTGCAAAAGTTTTGCGTTACTTTCCTTTGAAGCCTCGATTGCAAAGATTATTCAGGTCATCAAAAACCGCTGAACACATGAAGTGGCATTCTGTAGATAATAACAATGATGGGTTAATGAGACATCCACGAGATTCCCAATCATGGAAAACATTTGATTCATTACATCCAGATTTCTCAGCTGATCCTAGGAATGTTCAATTGGGATTGGCTGCCGATTGATTCAACCCATTTGGGACTTTGAGTATGAGTTATAGCATTTGGCCAGTTGTTTTGATCCCTTATAATCTGCCTCTGTGGATGTGTATGCAACAAACATATTTTATCATTTAGATGATTATTTTTGGAAAACAAATGCCTGGAAATGATATTGATGTATACCTGCAGCCTTTGATTGAAGAATTACAGGAGTTATGGAGCAACGGTGTTGATACATTTGATGTTTCTTCTAAAACAATGTTTAAAATGCATGCTGCTTTAATGTGAACCATTAGTGACTTCCATGGGCTTGGGAATTTATCTGTTTGGAACACTTATACGGGTTTGGCTTGTCCCGTTTGTAACTTTGATTTCAATCCCAAACGGCTACCTCACAGTAGAAAATGGTGATTCTTGTGCCATCGAAGATTTCTTGATGCATCTCATAGATTTCGGCTGAACAAATCAAAATTTAATGGTTCCATTGATCGTAGACCACCTCCAAAGTTGTTAACCGGTTCTGAAATATTGACACATCTTGAAAATGTTAAAACAGAATTTGGGAAGATTCATCATTTGACTGATAGCGGAAAACGAGTGCGAAGTGCATCGTCAAGTGAAATCAGAACGCAACAATGGAAGAAAAAAAGTATATTCTTCAAACTTCCGTATTTGGAATTTAATTCTTTGCGCCACAATCTTGATGTGATGCATATTGAGAAGAATGTATGTGATAATTTGATTTTCACATTACTTAATGAGCATGGAAAGTCGAAGGATCATCTCAATGCTCGCAAAGACTTACAAGTAGTGAACATAAAACGTGATCTCTGGCCAGATGAGAATGAAAAGTATGCTCCGGCCATTTTTTCAATGAAAAATAGGGATAAAGATGCGTTCCTTCGAATTTTAAAGAATGTGAAGGTATCTGATGGGTATTCGAGTAACATCTCGAGGTGTGTTGATTTGAAGAATCGTAAGTTATATGGATTGAAAAGTCACGATTCACATGTTTTGTTACAACAGTTACTACCATTGGCATTGCGTACATTATTACCTGAAAAAGTTATTGTTGTTTTACTGCAATTCTGCACATTTTTCAGGCAATTATGTGAGAAAACTCTACATCCATTACAGCTTGACAACCTACAGGAGAGGTTTGTATTGACCCTTTGTGCAATGGAGATGATCTTTCCTCCATCGTTTTTTACTGTCATGATGCATTTAACTGTGCATTTGGTTGACGAAGCTAAATTATGAGGCCCTGTTCATTATCGATGGATGTATCCAATTGAGAGTTATTTTATTTATATGTTTCCAGTTAAGTAAACAATATTTGGAATTTAAATAAATGCATAATATTATTATTATTTTTCACAGATATCTTGGGCATTTGAAAGCATACGTGAGAAATAAAGCTCAACCAGAAGGCTCTATTGCTGAAGGCTATTTGGCCGAGGAGTGTCTCACCTTTTGTTCCAGATATTTGGATGATATTGAGACAAGATTTAATAGAGTTGGACGTGTTGACGACACATCAACTCAATCTCAAATGCATCAGAAATCAAAAATATTTCCTGCTATTGGCCGATCAGTTGGGAGGACCTCATACGCGACACTGACAGAATTGGAGTTATTACAGGCACATAGATATATGATGCTGAATAGTGAAATTTCAGATCCATTTATTGAAGAGTTGAGGATACAAACAAAGAGACGAATGAGAGTCCGAACACGAAATGAAAAAGATATAATGAAAGCTGTGAATAAATAGCTGGTAGAATGGTTTGCACGATGTGTAAGTTTATAAATATTGCAATAAATACGAATATTAGTTTGACACATACAATTTGCAAATCTATTAAATTATATTTTTATTCTTCAGATCATGAATACTGATACTCGAGCAGACTTGTCAGAAGATTTGAAGTTTCTTGCTAGAGGTCCTATAAAACAAGTTAGAAAGTTCGACGCTTATAATGTGAATGGTTTTAGATTTCGTACAGTCGATCGAGAAGTGGGTTTGAAAACACAGAATAGTGGTATATTTACATTTGCTGAAGTGGAATACTATGGAAAGTTGCATGATATTATTGAATTAAACTACCATGGGCATTTTTCTGTTGTTTTATTCAAATTCAAATGGGTCGATATTATCAGAGGTGTTAAAAGAGATTCCTTGCAATTTACTTCTGTAAACTTCTCTCGCTTGATGGATGTTGGTGATTGTGAATTGCATGATCCATATATCTTAGCATCGCAGGCAAAAATGGTATATTATGTGAATGATGTTGTGGATGAAGGGTGGAGTGTAGTTACTCACGTAATACAAAGAGATTTGTATGATATGGGTGATGAAGTGGAAGATTTGACCTCTGTAATTGAATTTCATCAACAATAGGAAGCAGAATTATTTGTCCATCATGATATTGAAAATATTAGTCTAGCAAGGATGAATGAAGTGGATGAAGCAATGGAGCAGGAAACCGACATGATTTAAGGGGAAAATGATTGTATGTACAATTATTTATTCATTCAGCAACCACTTGTTTCATTTCTGTAGTCATTCATTATCATTGTTATATATATATTGTTTGTTAGTACTGGGCATCTATTATCATTTTTAATTTTTTTTCTGCATAAATTTTTTGAAATATATATTCTGAACTTAATTTTATTTGATTAAATGACAGGAATGCCAAGGAAGAAGCGGTACACCATTTCATCTACTTCTGCGATAGATGACGATCCGTCTGTCCCCACAGCATCTGAGGTAGCAGCTGCCTACATCCCTACATCATCTCCCCCTGTACCATCTCTGACACCGTCAGTAGATGTCTCATTAGAGGATGAGTCATTGCCTCCCCCTACAGGAGCCTCAGCAGTGGGGCAGCGACACGCCCCTTCCAGTTCATCACGGACATTCTGGAGGGTCACAGTCATAGGTACAAATTTTAATTAAATTAATTTATTGCATTTTGTTTATAGTAATTGTTTTCTAGTTGCAGATGAAAAAAATGCAACCGTGGAAAAACACTTAAAAAGTTCTGATGTTTGGAACATGAATGGAGAGAATATAGTGGTGCCATTTGATTCTTATGGGGTCCCGACGGATGACGCCGCAGGTTTACTTGGTTAGATTATAGGTCAGCTGGCAGCGAAACCCATTTCCCTGCCTATTTCATATGATGATTGGAGGCATATGCCTCCAAACTGGAAAAATGAAGTTTTTGATTCTCAGATAAAGGTAATTTTATTACTTTATGGTTTAATTTAATGTCATGTTACTAATATATTCAAAATGAATTTCTGTATATAGATGTTCTTCCACTTTACCGTTGCTGATGTGATAGCACGGAAGTGGACATTGAAAAATCTTGGAAAAAAATGGAAAGATTTCAAATGGAGGTTGTGGTGTGATGTCAATGATACTTCGTTGACCATGCATCAGATGTATGAGAAGCTACCCAGTGGGGTACCGAAAGAACGGTGGAAAGTTTTTGTCGATAGCCATCGTGATGAGAAGCGGATGGTATTGAAATATATATTATTATATTATCCTCATTTTACATTTATACATGTACATGAAGAGGAGATAGACATTGAATACATTACTATTAAATTGAATTTTATTTATTTCAGGATCTCTCAAGACAGAATGCATCAAACCGGGCAAAGCAAGTCATCCCGCACACTATGGGCTCAAAAAGATTTGCTAGAAGCCGAATGTCATTGGTAATCTTTTAATTAGTTTAAATATTTATAAGACAATATTATCTATTTAACATATTTAATTGTTGATTTATCTTTTTTTAATGCAGTCACAGAGTTTAGGGCATGAAGCATCCCGAACAGAACTATGGCTGGATGTTCATAAAAAAACAGATGGAAGTTTTGTTAATGAACCTACCAGAGAAGTTGGGGTATGAAGTCAATTATTTATTATAATAACTTATTATCAGTTTTTACTGTGTTAATATATATTGATATTTGATTTATAGGTAAAAATTAAAGAAATATGGGATGTCAATCCTGGGCAATCCTACTCAGTCTCCCAGGATGACCCGGTTGGTAAAGTCCTTGGGAAGGAGCATCCTGGTAGAGTGCGCGGGATGGGTTTGGGACCCGTACCATCTGAGGTCTTTGGCAGGACATCAGGGATTTCGGCTACATCTACTCCTGGTTATAGTCATTTCATACCTGAAGATACTCAGAGGGATATGTCTTCTCTACAAAACACAGTTCACCAGCAGGGGGATCAGATATCTGCTTTGCAGAAAGAGTTGCTTGAAATACGTCAGCATATGAGCAGATATGCCCCCGGTGGTAGTGCATCGGCTAGTGGTGAGCAGGTAAATCACAAAAAAAATCAAAATCATTTAGTTTGCACACTTTTATTGGTTTTAAGTTTAATTATAAATATGCAACAATATTTAATTTTCAATATAATGTTCTTATAGGTGGAAGCAGGTAGTGGAGATGAAGGTGGAGAGGGTGACGATGCAGCATCAGATGATGAGTAGTAGTGTTGTTGATGTGTTGAACAAGTATGAGAACGGTTGGTTTGTATATGTAACATGTATGGCACATAGTTGACACCAAACATTTTCATGTCCTAACATTTTCTTGATTTCTCATGTTTCCTTCTATGCATTTTATTTATTTATGATGTTTCATTTTATGTCTTGATTTCTCGAGTGTGGTATACATCATTCCATTTAGGCCTGTGTTTGAATTGGTACCACATCCAATGAGAATACCATATATGTAACCCATATTCATACCATTTCTACTATATAGAAGCATTCGGGTAGCCCCATTGTGTAAGCTCGATTCATACCATAACTGATTCATAGAAGTACCTAGGCAGTCCAACTGTGTAAGTCCCATTCATATCATTGTTGCTCCATAGCAGGACCTGGGTATCCTAGTTGTGTAAGCCCAATTCATACCATCACTATCAAGTCCCAATGAGCCACAACACATTACACAGGCATGAAGAAATTCTATCACATACCAAAGCCCCAAACATTCAATGGTATAAAGACAACCAAAACAACAGAAGATAAAAATCTCACTGAAGGGCTTCCATAAATTCTAACACATCCTTAGGTCTACGCTAGGTTGGTCTACACATGCCCAACCTATATCCATAATCACAACCAAAGTATATCCCCTTAGAATAAAATCTCAGGAGGGAGGAACAGTCACCCCATGTAACACTCAACAAGGCAGAAGTTATTAGGTAACATATTGGTTTTATATATGCCAATTTTTACTAGATACTCCCTTTTTCAATCAATTTCCTTACTAAGTGGAAGATAAAGCACCTATCTGATGGCGCAATATGTTTTAGTTTAGCATAGACATACCCCTATTGGATCCATATCCAATATGTATCACACTAAAAGGCCAATCCCATGACCATAAATGTCTAAGGCATGAAAGGTTAATGATAAAAGGCTCTGTCATGGCCTTAAAATTTTTACACCACTCAAATGGATCAAGGAATACCAATTTGTTTTTAGTTTAAGGTTGATATAAAACAAGCGATGAGACCACATATCACATGTATCATAGAATAATGTATAAACCATAGGAAGAATGTTCAAGGACCATCTAATTGTAATAAAAAATGCATCAAAATATGTGTCATTTGGTATCCCAATGCACTAACCATCTTGAGAAACCTGGCGTCTCCGCAATTGAACAAACCCATACATTAGGAAAGCATCACATGAAACAACCATGGATTGATAATGTCCCCATGACCAAATTCCCAATAGTCACATTACCTTCATCACTAAATCTCTCTATCTGTGAGATCTATGAAAATCCAACAATTATTATAAACCACATGTTAACCAAGTAAAACTACACCTAATAACTACCCAAATCCCCACCTGAAAGGCTAATCTTAGACTATACAACCAACATACCAATTATGCTGATAAAGAACTCACGCTCTTACTGACATGGAAAGAGTGTATCTTGGAAGCCTCCCACAATACGTCAATTTAACCGTTATCAGTATAACATGAATCTAAGCATGTATACACTCTATTAAAACACCTAATATGCATCATTACAATAACATCCAAATAATCATAGTTTAACTTAACTTATCCCCCAAATAACCATGTCAATTATTCATGTTAGACTTAATAAAACACGAGCACTACCCATGATTTTACATTCACAATACCAAATACAATGATATTACTAACTGAATACCAAACCACAATCCACCTATATACCATCACTATAGAACAAAGTGTCTAAACTTACTTTCATTTATTTAATGAACTCATAGACCTAGGATAAGTCCTCTCTTGGATTACATACATACAAGAAAACCCTCATCAGGTGGAAATGAGAATCGCTATTTCACTTGATTAGAACACTCCAATCACCAATATCCCAAGATACATCTCAATATTACTAGTCTCTCTCAACCCTAGTTCACATGTCACATCCTATATAGGATACAACCCATGGAGAAGCATCTATGAACCCATCTCAAATATCACGAGGAAAATCATAGGCCAATATACCCACTCGAGGGTTCTCATGCATATCACAAATCCCATACCCAATCCAACTATGAAATCTAGGTTACTAATCCTAACTAGAAATCGACACACCATACTTCCCCTGAAGGATAAAGATCACATACATGCACATATATATTAATGACATTATCTTATGATAATAACTATTGTGAAAAATCAATATCATTTGGTTTGGTTAAGTATAATTCCACCAATAAGGTATTTAGGAAAACATTAGATAAGTTGTTGTTGAAATTTTAAAAAACTCAAACCTATTTTCTTTAACGAAGTCAATAACAACTATATCATGATGCATCCCATCCAACCTGCAACATGATGACCATCTTGGGATGTATACATGAAACTCTTATCTCATATCCAATGACATAACTCAAATCCTCAATAGGAATCATGTATAACCTACAAGATCATAAACCATACTCTCTCAAGCACCATGCACGGTTAGCGTGTTGTCCAACCTAAAACACACGCCAATTCACAAGTTACCCATTTTCTATAGTATGCATTAACAACCAACCCAAAACACACAACAAACCATACCATAACATACATTCTATAACTACTCAAACATCCATCTTTGGAACAAATTCTATACCCATATAAACATAATTTGTTCTATCCCATAACACAAATCCATTGTTAAAAAAACCCAACCCATATCACAATCCACCCATGGATGTTATATCGGCCAACTTAGAGCATAACCAATTACATATCATTACACATCACCATGGTTAGCATGATCACATAAATTGTATCAAAATTCATAACCATTTATTATATAGAGTATTAGTATCCATATAATATAAATCAACCCTTCTTAAAACACATAAGAAATTAAAGAAGCTAAAAACACATATACATCTTGGGGGTCACATGGATTGGTTACTCACCAAATTGTGATACATACCTTTCCTTAGGTTGGACTCCATAACATACAACATTTGCTCATATCCTATTTTTCAATGAATACTACCATGTTATTTGTTTGTATGGTGTCTCCTGTTCAATATTCTGGTTTGATTTGTTTTTCAGGGCAGTGGTGTGGTAGGAGCATAATTATTTTTTTTTTTCAGGTCAACATTTCGTGGTGGTTTTAACCGCCGCTAATGCCTTACTGGTCAGCATTTAGCGGTGGTTATAACCGCCGCTAAATGTATTATGTTTAAATTTAGCGGCGGTTTTCACCGCCGCGACATAGGCGCATCAAACGCCAGAATATAGCGGCGGTTAAAACCGCCGCGAAAAAAAAGTATCATCTACGCATAAAACCGCCGCGAAATGGACAAAAACCGTCGCGAAAAGAGGCATCTACGACGCTTTTCTTAAATCGTCGCGAAATAGTAAAAATCGCCGCTAATGATTGCCGACGCCCAGTTTCGCGGCGGTTTTTGTAAACCGCCGCCAAACCCTATAGCGGCGGTTTAAACCGCCGCTAGGGGCCGGTTTTGTTGTAGTGTGTGATAGACTTAAGTAATATGCTTGAGCGAGGTGAATGTCCCTAATTGGGTGATGGTCCATAATGACATGCTACTCAAGCTATTTCTATTCTGGAAAAGAATAGTGATTCAAACATGAGATTTCATGTTTGAGTTATCAAACTAGAATCAAACATATAAGGGAGAATAATGATTGAACCTAATACTGAACTCCAAAACCAAGTCCTTTTTTCCTAACATCATTATGTTTAGACTTGCATTTTAGTATAAATTTAGAATTGTTGCTTTACATGTCATTATTTTAAATAATAAAAACCAAAAAAAGAGATAGATTAAGTGAATTAGATAAAGTAATTGAACCACCTTGAGAAGGCTCCTCAAGAGAGACGACTCTGGCCAGCCACTGTGCTGCACTAGGAAAAATATAATTGTTTTTGTCTGCGCCCCGCGACAGGCGTGCGTCAGAGACCTCGAAGCTTGAGGAGAAGAAACTGAAACTCGGGGTTGGGGTGGATCAAAATGCTCAGTCACTGCTTGAGAAAATGATACTTGTTTAACGGTATTTGATCTGCCAGGTTCATCTGGAACAAGAGCACCATTCTTCGACAAATCAACCGAAGTCGGATCCAATATCGCCTGATTTACAGGTTCACAAAGGGGAACCCTAAAATTGGTCCTCAAAGGGGTAACCACGTAATTGACATTACTAACCTCCACATACTTCAGAATGATATGTGAATCACCCATTGAAAGCAGGAAGCATAAGGGATCCTCACAATCTTTATGGATTCACCGTGAATCGCCATCGAATCGCCCAAATGAGAGCACTCGACAACATCCCTCTATGTTTTCATAAACAGTGTGTTACTTATTTAATTCTATATATAATACTTTTTTATTTATTAATTTTAAATTAAATAATTAATATACTATTTATTACTTATTACAACAGTGTGGGGAGGGGGATGAAAGATAATAAAATTCTACACTACCAATAGGAAAGTACTCGGCGAGGTTCGAACTTGAGACCTCACCGAGACCCCGTAGGAGCTACTTCCACTTGAGCTGAACCCTGGAGGCAATATACTATTTATTACTATATATATTAAATTTAATAATATATACAATTAAATAATTAATAAACTATTTATTAATATATATCAATATATATATATATTAATACATATCAATATTTAATATATCAATATATATTTTTACATACGAAATAAGAATTTAATTATAAAAAATGAGTAAATATATATAAATATAAAAAGAAAATAAATTTTAAAAAATATTAAACAAATAAAAAATAAAAACAAACAAATTTAATATATATATATATTTATTTATTTATTTATTTATTTAATTAATATATTCATATATAACAATATATATATATATATTTATTTATTTATATTTATATATGACATAAGAATTTAATTATAAAAAAATTATATAACTCAACTAGCCCTAAATAGGGTGGACCATTGTGAGGAGAAGGTGGGTCAACGCCCAAGGAAGTCCATGGAGAGTGGACTACGGCGAGTAGAGGGTAGGTCAAGGCCCGCGTAGACCCGTGCGTGTAGGCACCGACCCATTTAGGTATGGCAAGAGTGTATGTGGGAGCTCATCCTTGCAAGAGGCTTCATGTATGCTGATGCTGTGAAATGATATCAAAAGAAGTGGTCGATTGTCCGCAAGTTCGATGAGGGACTCGAGTGCGCGATTTATCAACGCTTTAACTAGCGCTGATAAAAACGATCATTATCAGTGCTACAAAAAAACGGTGATAAAGAAAACTCTTTATCAGCATTAAAAAAACGCTGATGAGTGGTGATAAAATTTATCATCAATCAGCGTTTTTTTGAGTGCTAATACCTAAATCTATAGTATTGACTTTTGGTATGTTCAAAATGATCTAAAAACGGATTTTTGGAATTATAATTGTTATTCAAGCTCAAAAACACGTGTCAACCAATAAAAACCAAGCAAACAATTTTAAATTATTATAAAAATATAAGGCAATGATCGTTGATTAATTTGTAATTTATAGGAAGGAAGCATACATCAATTAGACATTGAAAAAGTTCATTTTTACAATTATAATTATTATTTATGTTCAAAATAAGTATCAAATGATCTTAGAAGGTCATGAAAATTGAAAACAATGATAATCGATTAATTTGTGACACATATGAATGAATTACAAGATGATTAAAAATACATTTTTAAAATCATAACCCATTTTAAAGTTCAAATCGTATGTCGAATGATCATTTTAAAGTTCAAATCGTATTTTTTTTCTTGGATTTGCGAATATAATATACTATTTAGAAATTAAAATAATTGCAACCACTTTTTTGACATTTGCAGCTTTCCGTTTTGCCTTCCCTTTTCCTCTATCCGGTCTGCAGTCTGATGATAAGATGAATCAATGAAGGCAGCCGACTATTTCAAAGCCTGTTGTCCAAATCACTACAGACAAACCGCCCTGCCATCCGCTGACGAGTGCGCTATCCGGTTATGTATTATGTAATTGAATTATTCTTTTTTCTCTATTATTTCATTTTCTAAAAACCGTCTCTCAATTTATGTGGTGTCGGTTGCATGATTTTCTATGATTCAAATATTCATAGACGGTTATATAATAAATGCATTCTTTATGAGATTCATGTAATTTATTGAAAATTTTGAACATATCCCCCCCTACTCAATTATGATTAGGTTGATTCATTAGTAAAATTATTATTCACAACGTTAATTGTTTTAAATATCACTTTCAACAAGCGTTGTGATAATTTTCAGAATTGTTCACTGTAATGACCGATGTTGAAATTTTAAATAAAACGTAGGGTCAAGTGGGGTCAATGGTTTCATCTCGCCCAATGATTCTCTCAACTCCCACCATTCACTATTATAGAACATTATTTTAACGATGTTAAAAAAAGCTATTAACAGTGATAAAAAAGCTCTGACAATCGAATAGCAGTTAAAAGGGGTTCATTTTATCAGTTCTAAAAAAACGCTGATAAAAGACCATTTTATCAGCGTTGAAATAAAAGCACTGGTAAGTCAAAAAATAGTTTTAAAAAAATATCAGTAAATTAAAAATAAAATTCAAACCCCTTTTATCTACGCTACAAGCCCCCTTTAACACCACTAGGTGCACCCAAAAACTTTAACACTAAGCCCCTCACCCCTTTACTTGCACCTACACCTTTACCACTCATTCATCTTGTTTTGTTCTCTATTTTATGATATATCTATTTATTTATATATATAGTTATATTTATTCATATATTAATATATATATTTTTATCTATATATAGTTGTATTAATATATGTGTATATATATATATATTCCTTTATTAATATATATATTAAAATATATATATAGTTATATTTATATATTTATATATTTATTCGCATATTAATATATATTTATATGATTATTTTTAAATACATTTATAAAATATGTTTTGTGTTTGTGTGTGTTTATAAATAAATAAATAAATACATACATATATACAACATACATACATATATATACATATATTTTATCTGTGTATCCATAAATATAATTATACATATTTTTATTTATTTACATATATTATATATTAATATTTTTATATATATATTAGAATATATAGATAATTCGTATCAGTTTGTTAATACAGACACACACAGACACACATTATATATGTATATAAATATTCATATATTTTTATTTAGATGTGGTTTATATATTTATAAAGATATTTTGTATGTAAATATGTTTAATTGTTTATTTATAAAATTAAATTTTTATGTGTGAATATATAAAAAATATGTATATATTGTTATATATTTGATTATAAATAACAGTACATTGTGAAAAATGATAATCAGAAAACACTGATAAAAGTGGGACTTTTATCAACGCTAGAAAAAAGCGGTGATAAATCTACTCTTTATCAGCGCTAATATTAGTGCTGATAAAGTCCCCCTATCAGCGCTAACAAAAAGCACTGATAAAAATGAGAGTTTATCACTACTAATAATAACGCTGATAATTTTTTTAATATAAAATATTATTAATTTATATAAAAGTATTTTAATTATATTAAAAAATAATGTTTATATGTATACATTAAATAAAAAACGCATGTTTATTATGTTTATTATGTTTATTAGTTTTAGTTATATCTTTATTATATATTTATTATACTATATGTTTATAGTATTATATATAAATACTTTTTAGTATATATATATATATACACACAAATAATTATCATTATATATATATATATATTTAAATAAATTTATATTTCCAAATGAATGTGTCAATTGATACGTACGTTCTTCTCATGAATATGTTCATTGTTTACCCTAATGTTGGTCATGTATACTATAGTACTATATTTACTTGGTGTATTCATTCATTTCCTATATATATAAAGCTTTATCTACTCATAAATACTTAAAATCACGATAAATATATTTAAATAAACAATAAATGTATTTATTATATTTAAAAATATAAATATTTAGTTGTATATAATTATTTACTTTTTAAATATATTATATATAATTATAGTTATATACAATTAATTAATATAAATATTTTAAATAATTATAAAATTACAAAATATTTTTCTAAAATGATAAATATATATTTATGAATACCTTTTAAATATATTTATTTATAAATATATGTCTTTAATGAATATATACACAGACACACACACACACACATATATACATATACATATATATATATATATATATTTATTTAAATACTTATGAAATTAAAATTAAAAATAATATATCAATTTATATTTATATAAATTTAATTATAATTTATACACAAACACAAACATAAATAAATAAATATATATATATAATTTAAATTATTAAATTACAATAAATATATTAAATATATATATTTAAAAAATTATAAATGTAATAAATATATTAGTTATAATTTTATAAAACATCTATTTACCAGCGCTTTCGATTTTAGCGCTGACAAAACATACTTTTATCAGCGCTTTTTATCCAGCGTTGATAAAAGTGTCAACGGGTTTTATAAGTAAACCCTGACTTTTTCCTCTTTCCTTGCACCCCTCAATCTCTCGTGGAAGAGGATCCCTGCCGCCGCCGCCTCCTCCCCCCCTCTCTCCTCTCCCCCTCCTCCTCGGCCATCGACTCCTCTGCCGCCGCGAACTGAGTTTCGCCGCGCGGTTCTCCTTCACCGCGCCTCTCCTCCACCAATAGCTCTCCTCCGTTGTGCCTCTCCTTTGCCGCGACTCTCCTCCACCATTGCCTCTCCTTTGCGGTGCCTCTCCACCGCTGCGTCTCTCCTACACCGCGAACGCACCTCCGCCGCATGCTTAACCACACCTTCGCGGTTAGTTTTTTCTTCATTCTCCTTGAGTTTACTTATTACAGTTTGATATTGATGGTGATTTGTGAATTGTACGGGCTAAACGCCCCGCTGAAAATCGTGGTCATTGGTGGTGCTTGTTTGCGCACTAATTATATTTGGTAAAATTCAATTTGCCTATACCGTATTTTGAATTGGTTGATTTAAAAATCTTCAACGCAATGTGGGTTTTCATCATGGTAAAATATAAATATTGTTATTGCTTGAAACTTATGAATTTAAGTTGGTGCAATGTATTCTAGTGGTGTTATTAGTCTAATATGACATGTTATAAATATATTAAATATTTTGGTTCAAACATATATTCTATGTGAATTTTATTTAAATTCAAATAATTGAAAAGTGTCAAAATTGACACTATTGATATTTTATAAAAATAACATATTATTAAATTGTTTAAAAATCACAAAAATATTTAAAAATTACAAATTTAAAATCATATGGTCTAAAATGTCATAATGTATCTAATTATGGGAAATTCACAACACATAATCAAGTATTTATAATAATTTAAAATTTAGAATATTATTACCACAAATAAAATCAAATAGATTAAATATGGATAAATCAAAATGATAAGGTTTAAAATAAATTTCAAACATGTCTAAATTTTATTTTTTGATGATATTACCACCCTATATCATCTCATATTTTAACTTGAGTCGTTTTTGATGTTTTTAAGTGGGGTTTGATTTTATTATAAATTAATATTTTTGAGAGTTTCCTAAAGTGGCCCTCTCCTCTCTTATAAATGGGAGCCTCATCCCTCTCCTCTTCACACCATTTTTGAGCTTTCCAACTCAGAAAAAACCTACCCATTTCTCTTATCAACTTACCTATAGACATACTAGAGGTTCTGTAAATCTTCAAATACCAACCTTAGTGCCCTAATAAGAGGTTTAGATGTGGCATGTCGAAGAAGAGGTAACATCCTTTATCAATTCTTTCAAACTTATTTCTTCTTCTACTTCCTCTATATGAGTTGTTTAATTATTAGGTAATAACTCCAGTATCAATTTTATACTGATATGTTGTTATGAATATGAAACATCCATATCCCATCTTCTATCCATCCTATGAAAAATGAAATCACCACGCATGAGTACGTACGACCTACCATCTCCACACCGTGGTGTAATCTATTTTTCATAACCAACCTACTTGGATGGGTATAATAATTGAATAAATAACTATATATGATTATTATAATAGGATACTAATTATTATATATTATATCATCCACTCCAATTCCATTAAATAAATATGGGAATGATATCATCGCTCGTGCGTACGTACGGATTACCGTCTCCACAACGTGATGAGATTCATTATCCATGTTAACCATTAAAGAATGATTATAAAGTATATATAATGAATAATAATATGACATAATAATACTACTGTATTTATGTTTATATATATATATATCATCTACTTTCTTCCATTCAAGTCAATAAGGAAAGGAAAACAACGTTCATGCGTACGTACGACCTACCGTCTCCATGAACGGTGTATTTCATTTCATTTATCTATCTATTATATATATAATGAATATATATATGATATATAAATCATGTTTTACATTCTGTACGTAATTAAATCATGATATACATAATAAAATCAAGAACAAAAAGTCCAAACACGTATGATAAATGAAACGATTATTACCCAAAACGTTGCTTCAACATGAAATTGACAAATGAATGGGTAATATAAAGTTGTAAGTGAATCATATATGATATAATAAAAATTAATATGATTATTGAATAAGTCAATGAAAGTATTTAAATCATTATACAGGAGTTTCATACACATAAGGAAGAAATCATACCTAAGGTAAGGGATTATTTCATCTCACTTTTATTTCTGTGAGACATATGCCTTAATCACCATATATTTATTTTGTATGGTGTTTATGATTCCCATGAATGTTTTATGATTTTTATCATAAAGGATATTATATTTATATATACGTGTAATTTTCTTTATTTTATGATACGTATGATTCCACCAATTATAAATGGTAAGGGATAATTTTTCAATCTCATTTTTACCTGAGATTGCTTATACGTAAGTATTTTTAGGGGTTATAATTATCATCCATGTTCATGTTTTCTAAAAATGTTTTCATAAAATGTTTACTATTCTTACATCTATTTTTAAAGTAATTTTTACCCTTTGTTTACTTTTACCACATTGTATGGAAGAAATATTTCTTTTTTTACCATACAAGGTACTTTTTGACTTTTCTGGAAAAAGTACGAGGAGAATGTTTTTTAACTTATACGGCATGAACGGATTTTTACAGTTTCATAATGCCTTATTTCCATGAAGCTTCCTCTACAAGTTTTCATTATTATTTTCAATGAAATTATTTTATTTTAAAATTGCATGGAATTTTGAGAAAAGAAAATGATTTTGAAGAAGAAATGATTTTTTCCTCAAGAATTAATTTCAAGTGTTTTATCAAAACTATTTTCTATCTAAGATAAAATTCTTTAATATGGATATGTTTCATGTATAATGTACCTATTATTTATATGGTTTTATTTTGTTTATGATGAAATTATATCTATTGTTTTATATGGATTATGTTATGATGGGATGATGTATATGAAACCCATTTTATTCATTGGGTTATGATGAATGATTTATGTTTATTTTATGGCACACAAAAGAATGATTTCATTATGAGATGGGTGGGACCTATATCTCCATCCAATGCATTGGGTAAAGATTTATATCTCATGAGATAAACATGGATTGAATGAAAAGTAAATCTGGTTCAGTAATACAGGGCTGGAATGAAAAGTAAACCCGGTTCAGTAATGGACTTTGTCCACTATGATGGTCGTGGAAAAGATGCCTTGGATACTATGGAAATCATAATATGTGCTTATTAGTTTTCCACAATTACATGTTTTATTCCAATGCTATTATTTTATGGTTAATGTTCCTTTATGATCCATGCCTTACATACTGCCATGTTCTATGTCATTGCTTAAGATTTTGATGTTTAAATTTTATGTTCATGTTTTTACGTTCAAATGTTTATGAATTGTTTTATGTTCTACATGTTTACCCTTACTGAGAATACGATCTCACCCTTTCTATGTTTTCTTTTCCCCAGGACATAAAGAAAGGTTTTAGGTAAGACAACAAAAGGGGAAGACCTTTATGGGAGATATTGAAGATATTTCACCATGACTAGAAGATTATGTTCCGAGTTTCCAAAGACACTAAACTATTACAGTCCTTGGGTGTCTATTTTTGTTATGTATTAAGTATTCTAAAAAAGTATTGTAATGTATATGCACGTCAAACTTGGTCTCTACATTATTCATGTTGATGTTTGACATTATTTGATCTCCCTCCATTGGCATCACTCGCCTCTTCTCACAAGCCTCATTCTAATCACTCTTCCTCCCTCCATCTACCTCCTAATCAACTCTCAATATTGAAGAACCCTTGAAATTATTGATAAGGTTATAATTTTAATTAATCAATTGTGTGCAATTTTTTTAGTGTTATTAAATTTTTGGCTATAATTCAGATGATTGTTAATATTTTCGTAATGAGAAAGACATGTGGTGATGATTCTTAGAGATAACACATTGTTTAAAACATGAAGATTGTGAAGTGTTTTGGTATGGAACCTAATGGACAAGAATAAGAATCAGATGATGATTAAACATTTTTATAAGTTTTGAAGCATCTTTGAATAATCCTTATTATGGTTACAAAATTTGTTTTAGGTAGATTTTGAAATCATATCAAAGGACTTATTATTTTAGCTATGCCAACCCACAAGGCCAACAATACCTAACTTGATAGGGGTTAGATGGAGGGGGGGACTATGGAGGTGATTTGTGAGTGTCAACGTAGGTCACACAAATTAATTGAGTAGTAAGGGTCAATGTTCAAAACTCATGAATGCAGTGGTAGAGTTCTATCATGTAGGGAAACACGACGACAATGGCCATGTAGTGGGTCATTTGCACGAGAGTTATTCAAAGAATTGAGAAAATTTCCACATAAATATTCAAAGCATTGAGAAACTCCCACACACAAAAAAAGAGTGCCCATAGGAGCTGAAGATTAATGTGTGGTAAGCCTAATGCAAGAACTATTAATCTATTTTAAACATGTGTGGATGAGAATGAAACAATACCATTGCAGGTCATCTTCTTCAAAAAGTAGCTAGGATTTTCGAATCACACATAGAGTTTGCAAGCATGGGGGATCTCAAGGAGTACTTCTGAATTCACGAAGCATATGAAACTATTGAGAAACTTCCATGCAAGATGATGTGGAGCTCAATTGGATGAAGAAAACCAGTAAAGTAAAGAGCCTTTCATACTTAGTTTGTGAAGTTGAAAAATTAATATTTGATACCGCATTATGATGGAAGACCGGTATGTGAACATGCATATTATCTATGTTATTTGTGGCCAGATTGAATCCTTTTCTTCACATCCAAAAAGTTAGTATGTGATGAAGATACAACTTGTGATGTCACCATGTGAGAATAGTATGCGATAATAAATATTCACGCGGTGTTAGAATGGAAATGTTGCTTGCGGTGCATGAAAGTTTTATGTGAACATGCATGTAGTATATGATACATGTGGAATTAAAACAAGATGGGATTTTTTTGAATGACAAAAAAGTTAATCTTAGAGATTTCTATGAAAAAAAGAGAGGCCATTATTTTAGGCATTGCACAATAATGAGTGGATAACCATATTTTTATGCATTATTGATAGCATAAGAGTGTTTTAATCCATTTGAGTCCCATATATAAGTGGTTCGCGAAGTAGAATCCCTTAACGAAGCATAAGGCCATTGAGAAGCACCATCCCTTCGCAAATCATCAATTTTAAAAGCTTCTATAAGAAAAATAATTTATGAAAAGCATATGGTGAAGGATTTACTATGTGAAATGCATGAAAAATGAATATACCATGTGAATGAAGATGGGATGCTATGCGATGAAGAAAATATTAAAAAACTATTTTTTTGAAAAACATAATTGGGAATAGTGTGGATTAATAGTTTGTTAAAAGTAATTCATAATATTTTCATAAAAATTTGTTACAAAAAGAAGTTGAGTCTCCCACCTAATAAGTGTCACATGAAGAAGAATTTAATATACCTAAAAAAAGTGAGAAATAGTTTCATGAAAGTGTTGTGCAAAGTACAAGACAATGATAAAGACCGATAGTGTTTATTGTGATTATTCCTTGATGATATTCTTAAAGAAGTAAACACACACTATTTATTTCATACTGAATGATTGAGTTTAAAGATCATTATTAACTATTGTAGGAGAAACCAAGATTCCAAACTAATCTTTTTTTATATTGTTTTAATATTTTTTATCATGCATCAAGAAGCTGTTGTTCCAGTGAAACTCTAAAAAGGCATTGTGTGACTCTATTCAAGTGTAACTGCTTTTTATTATAGTAGTGAATCTATGATGGCAACATCTAACCAATCACAGTAAGGATTAAGCTCACACATTGAGGTTGAAACTTGTAAAAATCTTATATTCATGTGATATTTATTTTTACTGCATTTGGTTTAGGCTGAGTAACCATATAAACGTGGATCAGATCCTAATAAGTTAATAGAGGTTAATTTTAAAGAAATGGAAATTATAAAAATTTATCCTCGATTCAGCCACCATTCTCATTGGTGGAATACCTTCCTGGGATCTTAAATTAGCATCAGAATAAAACTAGTTTTCCTTGTTAAAATCCTAGAAGTTCTAAAGATGGATAATTTGAAATCTATAAAAAAGGGGTCTCCCTTCATTTGATGACAAAAACTATCAAAATTGGAAGAATAGGATGTTGACCTATCTTCTATCACTTGGACATGAAGTAAGAGATGTTACATTTGTAGGAATTCCACTTATTTACAAGGGTGATCATATGAAATTTAATGATAACAGAAATATTAAACTTGATGGAAAAGTTCAAAATCCTATTTTTATGACACTTCCAGAAAATACATACACAATGGTCATGGGACTCTAAACTTCCAAGGAAATTTGGGATAAATTGGAAAGATATTATAAAGGAAATGTGAAAGTAAAGGATGAAATTTAAATAATTTAGCGGATAAAATTTTAGGATATTAAGATGTATGATGAAGAAAACATTGATGGCTATTTTATAAGAGAAAATAAAATTTTCAACCATATTCAGGGTTTTGGATAAAAGATGGACGATTCCGCTATTGTCAAAAAGCTAATGAGAAACCTTCCAGATAGATTTGATCCTAAAGATTTAGATTTAGAAGATAGATATGATCTTACTATTTATAAATTACATAATTTTATCCTTGCCTGTGTAATGGGAAATATTCCAGTTTTCAAAAAGTAGATCAAAGATGAGATGAATTTTGAGGTTATAAGAAAACTAAAAACCAGATATGATAGAGGTGTGAGATTAAGTGAATATAATTATTAAGATGAATATAAAGAAAACAACTGAATTATTTCTTGTCTATCAATGAGATTAATGAAGGGAAAAGGAAAGGGTAAAGGAAAATTACCACTAAGGTTATATAATTATAAGGAAATTATACACTTCATCATAAACTATCCAAAGAAGAAGTTTTTTGAACCTGAATTAGATGAAAATGATGAGAAACCTCAAAAAAATAAACAGGTCAAAAGCTCAAAAGATTCAACATAATTAGATAGAAGTAAGAATAATTTATTTAAAAGTAAAAAAATAAGTTTTATTAGCAAAGAAGAAGAAACTGACACCACATCTGACATCCAATCACAAAATGAAACTAATTTTAAGTATCATATTGAAAAAGGTTTTGATACTTCAAGTAGTTAAGATGATGAAAGTGAATTAACATAGATGGCACATATATTGATGAATAAATTAGAAGTTTGTCTTGAGCAGAAAAAAAATCAACAAGGAGAAGAAGATGTTAGTGAAAGAATAAATAAAATCTAACTAAGGTAAAGGAGGAATATGTTAAGAAAGTGGTTGTATATTTTGATGAGATCAAGAAATAAAAACTGAGAGTGGATGAAAAAAACAATATGGTAAATGGCCTTGAATAAATACTTTCTCTCAAATAAGAACCACCCATGACACAATCATATTTTATTGAATATTAGAATGATTTAAATAATATTATAGAAGACTTAAACATGAAATTGAGGTCAAGTAATAATCACTACAAGCTGATGAAAATATGGGTTCAAAGAGGAAGGTTAATTTAGCTCCTAATATATCTCAAAATAAACATGATACATATAATAATTAATGTTCTAAAACTAAATCTGGACTACTTAGGACTAAGAAGATAAGTGAAAAACCCTATTCTATTTCAAATAAATAGAGGAATACCTTAATAAGATCTTTTAGCCTAGAGAAAATACAACCATAGTATATAGAAATACAACAAAAAAATCATTAATATAAAATTATTATCAGTATGAAAGATTAATTTTCAAAGGAAAATACTGGTGTTGTAGAGTGTTTGAGTACAAATACTATTCATGCTGCTACAACATTCCACCACTAAAGATGAGGCATGAACCAAGGGGGATCTATTCTGAGAAAATGAGAATAGATTTTCAAAGAAAAAAAGTTGTGAACCAGAATTAATCTTACTTTACAAAACAAAGTAAATTTTACTATATAGATAAAATTTTTGGAAGATGTGATCAATATGGTAATAGAGTTGAGAAGTTCATGGATTTTCTACCTGAATAGATTCCTTATAATAAGAAAGTAAAGGGAATTTATGAGATGAAGAAAGAAAAATCATGATTTAATGAACTTTTATTAAAAGTAGTAAAATAATCAAGTCATAGAAACTTGATAGTGGATGTTCCTCATATATCAATAGTGATTTTTTTTATAAATATTGAGAAGCATTGTAATGAACTATCCTGGGATGACCTGACACATTAGTCGACCTAGCTCACCACTTGGACTAAATATAAACCACAATCTTCATGGGATTTAAACTAGTTCTGGTAATCAAAGGAATTCACCTTGGGAATTATTTTGGGCCCTCATATTAGAGTAAAAGATAGAAGGTCATTTTCATGAAAATATAATATAGAGTGTTTATATATCATACATCCATGAAAAATGAGATAAGAAGATATAAATAGGTAACAAAAATAAAAAATTCATAATCAACACAACTAATCTAACCCATTCATATGAACATAAGTACATCATACATAAATTAAATGTAACATGATATAATAAAGGTAACTGAATACAAATAAAATATAGGTCTTCTTGGTCAATACAATGAAATATAATAATAAAACAAAACCCAAAATGAACGATGCCCTAAACCATATCCATGCAACCCAAGATTTCTCACCACACCCCCTTTCACCCTTCAATGACTTGATAAAAACACAATTCTAGTAACCTAGAGCCGATGTCTAATTTATTACATTGGAATAAGATATGGGAGATCTCATCCCAAAATATTTATTATTTTAATAGTATTGAAGAACCAAATACATACTTGATTCCCATTTTATATTGGAAATAAAACATAAAACATAAAAAAGAATATCTTCTGAATCCATGAAAATAATTCAAATATTTCGTCATTATATCATAGGGAAAGGAAACATAATAAGGTTGGTCTCAAATACTTAGTAAGGGTTAAGTATAATGGAAGCTACTATGAGTAAATATATAAAAATCAATATAGTAAGGTAAATAACTGAAAACACATGTCATTTTATCAATAAATTGAGCATAAAATGCATCATTGGATAATAAAAAATGTAATAATCTCATTGATAATAATAAAAGAATTCTCAATGAAGTAAATGCATAATATTAGATGTTGTGATTTTAGGAAACATGATATATATACCATCAAATTATTGTGCTATGATAGTTTAAACATTGGGTAGTTATACACCAAAAACCCATTTAATAATTTTGGTTGACTAATTTTTCTCATGAGACTGGTCGATGCATCAAGGGGCTATATAATTCTAGGCCCCACCGATCACTACATGTCTAATTAATTCCTTATATATTGAACTATCAATTTAATTTATAAATAATATACTTTATCAATAAATTTTTGTATTATTTTCTAATGGGGTGAAGGTCAGTTGTTGAACTATACCCATCTGTGGCATCTGAAGGGAAAAGTGGGTCATAGTTTGACCCATTCCTATAACACATATCCCCCACAATTTTTTAGGGGTTGATCTTATTTCTTATACAAACAACGATAGGGGTTGCTTTGGGAGATGATAGGTTACAAGGGTGTGGGGCATGTGTTTATTGATGCGTGATGAGTCAATGGTAGCGACAACGCTGGTAGATGATGCATGTGGCATTGATCTTTCAGTGGAGTGCCGATGATGAACTTATGGTAGTGATGGAGGGTGTTCTGGATGGTGATATGAGAATATGAGAAGCGGGCTGAGGAGCTAATTGACAGTGATTAAAGTGGACTTTGCATTCTAGAGAGACACTGATGGGGGTTCTGGTAATGTTCAATCGACAATAGAAGGGCCTGACAGGAACGAGCCTTTAGATCAATTGTGCCTATAGGACTTGATGTAGTGTGACTTAGGGTCATGTTGTCATGGATAATTCCCACTATGCCTTTAGGCCATGTAATGGGATCCCTCTTCCCAACATAATGAGATGGGTTTGTTTGGTTTAATAAAATGGGGGGGGGGTGCTTCCCCTTTACCTATTTTTTTTAAAAATAAAATAAATTTCCATATTGAATAAAGAATATAGAATATTGATATTTCCCTAACCAATCAAATAACTTTCAAATAAAAACACCATATATAGAAATGGTATATAGTTTAGTCAATAATAATATCAACGATACAAATAATATAAAAACTTAAGAGAAATATATGTCCAATGGTCATAAGAAAGTGAATGTTTCAAGAGAAAGTTAACAAATACTAAATTACTAAGAGGTAAAATATGACCATAAATTCATTGTAAATATTAGTTTTGTAATAAAATTACATCCTTTAGAGAAATAAATAAAATGGAAGAAAAATATTAAAATAATCATTCATTAATGTGTTTTATTTTTAAAACCATCAAAAAGTTATGGAAGAAGCTAAATTGTGTAAAACAATTAATATGGTAGAAAAATCCGTTAACACTATATATGTTCATAAGAACATTCCTTTTTTATTTTTGTAAAAAAAGTTGAAAATGAGCCTTTCATAATACATTAGAAATATTTATTTAAAACCTTTTAAAAAGTTAAGGATAATTTAAAATTTCCTTTTAGTAAATAAAAAGGAATTTTTAAAACAATTTTGAAAAATATTGAAAAGGAAGAAAAATTTAACTGATCATAAATATAAATAAGATAATTTTTTCTTCTAAATATCAATTTTCTTGATTAAATTTCTAAATAGAGATAAATTTGGGAGGAAATATGGAAACTCCTTAAATATCTTGAGGATAATAAAATATATGTAGTTTATTAGGGATATATTATAATATTCCTTCAATGTAAATAAAGGTAATACCAAAAAATAATATTATAAAATAAATTCTTACATTTTTGGTAACTTTTAAATGGAAACCCATTAAAAGAGTAAACATGAATTAAAACTTTAATCATAATTAATAAATATATATTTATTTTAAATAAATAAATGGGGAATTATATACATTACATAAAATTAAATAGGTGCATAATACCAAACATGTCTCAATGGAGTGGAAGTTGAGATAAAATCCCTTAAAAAACTCATATCATTAAAGTGAGAATTAATTAATGAAGTGATTATGCATAAAAAATGTAAATCCACAAAAAACAAGTGTAAATACAAGATAATAAAATCATAGGACATTTAATGCATAATATTTTCATAACATAGTCAATGAAGTAGAAGTATAACTCAATGAATGAAAATTGAGTTAAGAAAAACCATACCTCACGTTTCCCCTCAGTTGAGCATGGTTTTAACTCCTGTATAATAGTTTTAAACATGTTATTAATTTATACCAGAACTAGAACCATATTCATATTTATAATATTATATATGACCCCTTATAATATCTTATCACCCATTCATTAACAATTTTCCATTATTATATTTATTTTGGGTGTTAACTGCTTTATTTTCTCATGCATGTTATTTCAAAAAAATTCTAGTACTTATACATTGATTATGGTTGAATCACACCCAAAATGATAATAATTATATAAATATCATAAATATTTATTACATAAATCCTTATTATCATCCATGTAAAGTGGAAATGAAAAATGAATCACATCGCTACATGGATGTGGTAGTACATACATATGCATAAGAGACATAATAATTTTCCAATGGATTAATGGTAAGAAGGAATATATGATATTATAATTATATCATAAATATCATAAATATTCATTATTTTCATATTTATAACCATCCAATCAAAATGGTGATAAAAAGTGAATTGCACCGCTACATGGAGACGGTAAACTACACGTAGCCACGAGTGATGTTTTTGCTTTATGTAGAATGCAAAAGAGGTGGAAAATGGTTTTACCATAATAATAATAATATCCCAGTATATTTTTAATGTTATAATATTTATTTTAGAATGGTTACACTAGATTTATAGGAATAATAATAAGATTATTTTTAATGATACAACAAAGATGATAACCACTTCTTTAGTTGACTTCCTTTAGATCTCATATTAAGGGACCCAAGGTTGGTCTTTTGGAAATAACAACACCTCTAGAATATGTATAAGGATTATTATAAGGTAAATGGGTAGGTTTTAATCGAGTTATGTTTCTCAATGTTGTTTAAAGAAAATATATAAGGGGTTCCCTTTTATAACCGAGGGGATGGGAACTCTTGGAATCATATAAAGTATTCAATTAATATAAATTAATTATCATGAAAAAATGGATCCAAATTGATATAATCCGAAATCATACAAGGAAAATTATAAATCTTATAATACAATAAAATTTAGATAAGTTTTAGTTATTTTTTCACCCTTATATCTTAGCAATAACCCCCGTTAACCCTATTGATAATTACCACAATTTAAAAGTTTTCTGTCCTTTAAGGGTAATGAATATTACCATAAAAGGAAAATAGAGACATAAATGTACAATGGATTATATTTTTAATCACATACCATTAAATTTTATTAATTTAATATTTTTATGAATTTTAAATCATTTAATAAAATATTATTTATTAAAAAATATCAATAATTTCATTTTTGAAACTATTTATTTAATCTGACTTTGAAAACAAAATGACTACAAAGGAATCAAAATATAAATCTTTAACACATACCTAATATTTTTTAATTATCTATAAACTTTTTGAGACATAATAATTCATCCAAATGTTATTAATTTTAGTATTTTTAAAATCATTTATTTTATTTTTCTATAAATTAAATAAATACCATGCCCGCCTCATGTAAGCATTTAAGCTAATTATAAAATCACTAAAAATTAAAAATAAATTACCATGATAAAAATAAATAAATAATTTTCAAAATAATATTTTATATTTATTCATAATATATTCTTATCCTTATGTGAACACAAAAAAGAAATTAAAAGCAAGAGAGGGACATTTTGGAAATTTCTTTACTTAAAATAATACAAAGGTCATTACCAAGGTCAAATGGAACCCAAATTCACAATATTAAAATTTGTGATGAATATGGACTAATTAAATTCATAAAATAAAATAAATTAATGTTTTAGGTTGATTTTTAATACCTTATCACATTATTTTTAACCTTAATTACTTGATTTACCCTTTACTGACGTGATAAATTTTACCATGGTTACAATTCAAAATAACAAAAAAGAAAAAGAAAATATTTAACAAATTTGTACTCATGAATCAAAATAATAAATATATTTTTTAATATTAAATTTTTAGAAGTGGAATAGATTAATTTAAGATAAAAACACAAAATTCAATGAAAAATAGTTTTCCAGAAAAAGGCCTTGTTAAGTATAATTTTTTATACCAAATTCAATCATAAAATTGATTCTAATTAAGTTTAATTAAATATTTATAATACAATATAACAAATTTAACTTTGAAAATATTTTAAAACATAACATAACTTTGTAAATTCTTAAAATAAAAATAAAATTTCCTATAAAAATTTGTATTTTTCACTATTTACTGGAAAATCAATATATTCAAAAAATCCAAAAATTCACTATAATATAATTTTGAAAATATTATTAAAAAATTGACATAATTTTTATCAAATAAAATTTATAAAATTTCTAAAAATTAATTATAATATTCACTCACAAAAAGCAATAAAACCAGTTTTGAATAAAATGTATTTTGAAGTAGTCACAGTCTGTATGATTTCCTTAAGACCCACGGGTCCTATATTGTCTCCAAGCCTACATGAAATGTAATATATAAGCCTATGGTCCATGTAAGGTTTCCCCTTCATCCCTTGAAATGGGGGTTATCACAAATCAATAAAAAAAAGAAGGCCTTCGGGCCATTCAGAAATAAAATGCATTTTTAAGAATAAAATGAATTTACTACAAATTGAGTGATTATTTCCTAAGAATTAATCAATACATTTGTATTGAGTAGGACATTTATATATATTTATATATATTTAATAATTCATATAATCCTATTCATTCCCACTAATTCAATGACATGGTTAAAATGATCACATTTAAATTATACTATTTCATGGTTTTTTTAAGCTCGGTGTTATGTGTTGTATATGCTATCGAAAATAGTGTTATTTTAAAATATCAGGGTGTCAAATTATACCCCCTTTAATAAATTTCACCCTTTTAATTTAAAATTATGATCTATAATCAAGGGTTTAGCATTTGAAATTATATTTCTTGAAAACCTACATCATGAAAAGGGTTAGTAAAACTTTCTCTTAAAAGAGGGAAAGAGAAATATGAAGGTCATCTAGAATAACATATAACTAGGTTCCAAATAGGAACACATGAGTAGGAAGTGAATATATATAAATGGAGGAAAAATAAATGTCCAAATCACTATAGATATTTATTGAGAACATTGATCACAATAAAGTGAATGATCATGGGAAAGATAAAAAACACAAAACCATAAATTAATAAGGCATGAAAAAGTCCATCAATTCACCGGGAATGAATATAGTAGGAATTTTTTTCTTGATATCCTTTTCATAGAGTTGATAAATTCTTTTACCATAAATACTGAAAACATAAGGAAATATACTTAATTTACAAGTATAATTTAATCCTTTAATTAGTTTCCACCAAAATATCATCTTTTGTTCCAAACAATGAGTATTCAAGATGAAATTTTTATGCCCAAGGCACTAAAATAAACTTCTAATGAATCACAAAATCCAAAAAAGGAAAAAATATATTCCTCATATATTTAAATATTAACCAAAACCTAAATGGTAACCATAAGGTAAGATAATATTTGAATTGTATAAACCTTTATATGGAGAAATAAAATATTCACTTCAAAATTTCCACAATAACACCAATGATTAAACTTAGATTATTACATAAATAAATAACTCTATATCCTAATCAACAATAATAAACTCAACATTAAAGAATTTTTTAACTTTAATTTCAATCTCACACCTTTTAACTTACATCCCCAAAAATTTAATTACATTCTTACTAAATAATTTTTCATATTAAACAAAATGTTAAACCTAAAGGTTACATATACCTCAAACCAATGAAGCATACCAAAAAATATCATTAATCACCATGATAAATCTAAATAAAGTATTATATTGAGGTGAAATTCACACAAAAATATCATGAATTAAATTTAGATACTTACTTTGAAAGTTAATCCTTAGATTGACTATAAATATATCCAAAAATATCACCTTTTTGGGAAAAAATCCCTCAAGGTAACATTGCCGTATTTTGGGGTTGATTGTGTTTGTTGAAAAAGTAGGTTTCCATGGAGAATTGTTGAGTTCCCGAGAATTTGTTGACAATCCTTGTTGACAAAGAACGATGACAAAGGAATGGACGATCTGGAGGCAGTAAAAGCAGTACAAGGTGGCGCCCTTTCCCAGTGTTTGCCAAATTTTTGGGGTCCAAAATTTGGAGTTTGGTGAGCATCGCGAAAATAGGATTTCCATGAAGATCATAATTTAATATAGCAATGGCATGAATTTCGCGAAGATAGGATGCATGGTTTGGAAATCGCGAAGACCAGAAGAATGGAGGCGGTGATGCTTCGCGATTACGTCAAGCTTCGCGAACGGCAGCGGCTGAAGCGCATCGCGATGGTGAAGGGCTTTGCGAGGGAGCTTTGCGGCGAAGGCACAAAGGAATGTTGGGATTCGCGAGGGAGCTTCGCGGCGAAGTCGCGAAGGTTTGTTGACGGTGATTCTTCACAACTACGTTAAGCTTTGTGAACGGCAAAGTGCCGTGGTGCTTCGCGATTTGGACAGAATTCCGGCTGAAACTTTGGAGCTTCGCGATTTGAGATGACGTGGCGTTGACTTCGCGCGGAAGGGACGAGGGTCAGTGGAATCGCCTATAAATAGAGGGTGACCCCCTCAAGAGAAGCAAATAGAATTTTTAGAGAAAATCCATTGCTCTCGGTTCGCAGAGGTGGTTCGTGAAGGTAGTGTGCTTCGCGAAAGGGGAGCTTCACGGCGGCTATTCTAGCTCCGTGAAAGGCGTGTGCCCCGCGTTGGCTTGGTGAGCTTCGCGGAGAGGCAGGAGCTCCGCGACGGACTAAGCTTCGCGAGGGCCATTGCTTTGCGACGGCTTGAGCATCGTGAGAGTGCTTCGCGAGAGTGCTTCGCGAGAGAGCTTTGCGAAAAGGCAGGAGCTTCGCGAAGGCTTGTTTGAGCTTCGCAAAATTGGGAGCTTCGCGAAGTAGGGTGCTTTGCGAAGGTGTTTCCAAAGTGCATTGACCAGTGTTCAGAGGCAAAGAGGTATTCATCAGTGGATGAAAGTTGAACTTCAACAGAGCATCTACATACAGAGAAAGATGCATTCCTTAATGGAAATGAAGAGACCTACAGGTCTATAAACTGTGAGTGAATCCCTTCACAGAGCAGTGAGCTTAGGAAGAGGAAAAAGGTGATCCTCTCCACCGGCAGTGAGCCAGAGAGAGAGAAATAGGGAGTGACCCTTGGGAAAGCAGTGAGATGACCCTAAACTTTGTAAAGGCAGTGAGCCTGGGCATAGAAGTGATCTAGCCCAAACTTTGTAATCCACAGCTAGTGAAGTTTAGTGGAATTGGTACGACCGGAAACTTGTCGGCGTATTCTCCTTGGACGTATCCCTTTGCGGTGAACCAAGTAAAATTGCTGTGTCCTGTGCATGCTTTACTTTCTGTTTACTTTGTGCAACAGGAAAGAGAGAGAAGAGTGTTTTTCTTAACAGTGAAACAAGATCAGAACGAGCGTTAATTTTTAATCAGTCATACCCTGATTCACCCCCCTCTCAGGGTATTCATCCTTGTGGACCTAACACACCTTATCAATGAATAAATTTTTAACCATCAATATTATCTATATCCCACTATCTAATAGACTATAATCAACTTAACATCAAATTATATACAAAACCAAACATTTATTTAAACCTTAATAAAGCATTATTACTAAAACCCAAGAATTATTTTAAATCACCTTAAAATCTCAATACATAAACACTTAAATTATTACACTTCAAGGATTTGCATAACATATATCCTTCCTTGGTCTACGAGTTAACCCTTGGATTAGGTAATTTGATTAGATAATTACCATATTCACAAAAAATAATACATTGAACTATAAGTGGTACCTTGGGATGAACTTCATATCCCTCCATCAAAATATTTATTTTTTTCCTCAATAATTAATTGACCTATTCCCTTATTTTCCATACATAAAACATTTTATTTTTCCTTTAATTCATTATCTGGTGTGTATATTTCTAAATTTATTATATGAATGAAATTGAGATTTATTTCCTCCATGGTCTTTACTAACCAAGATCTTAGAAAACTCTCTCTAACTCTTATTTAGTGAGATCTAGAGTTGGTTAAGGTGTAAGTTATAAATCATATATCATGATAACTTATTAGGCATAGTAACAATTTATTTCACTCCACTCATCATAACATTTGGTTACTTATAATGACTGAATTTTCCATCCCATTCAGTATTGACATGATTCCTATTTGTTAGATCCTTTGACTAAAACCAAAAATCATAGTATGAGAAACCAAAATCATAGTGGGAATTCAAATAATCATGAAAATAATTTATAGTATTTCTTAATCATTAAACATTATTTTCAATATAAGACACCATAGGTTTAAATTAGGTCATTAATGTTCATCATATATTCAAAACATTCATAAAGGTTTGTAAAGAAAATATGAATTAGCCCAAGAATATCCCTTAGGAGTGTCAAACCAGATGTGAAGTAAGGGAACATTAACCGTACACCAGAATGATGTTAGATATATAATCAACTAACTCCTTTTGAGGTTATTACCCATAAAATAATATGTTCCAAAACCATGTGCACCTATAATATCCATATAGGTATGTATTTATAGGAAAATGGAATAATCCATAACTTACTAAAATTTTAATATTTTATCCCATACTTAGAATTATCCTAAAAGTCAGTCATAGAGTTATGTTCTATAATATATGTTTTTCCTAAATCTAGTTCATAAATTTTTTTAATAAAATTTATCTGATACCAAATATAATAACCAAAACTTCAGTAACCCAAAACTAGTATTTACTTTATTACATTTTCAAAAGATATGAGGGATATCATCATGAAGGATCAATAAATTTATTAGTTTTTAAGAACCAAATACATACTTAATTCCCATTTTACAGTGGAAATAAAATATAAAACATAACAAAAACAAAATTTTCTACATCCTTAAAACTAATTAAAAAATTTCTTATTAATATCCCAAGGAAAGGAAAAAAATAATTTTGAGATTAAATTCTTAGTAAGGGTTAAGTATAATGTAATAAATTATTAAAAAACAAGGCATAATCAATAAGGAAAGATAAATAATTGGAAACAAATAATATTTAATCAATAACTTGAGAACAAAATGAATCCTTGGATAATATAAAATGAAATAATCTCATGGATAATAATAAATTAATTCTCAATGAGGGAAATAAATAATGTTAGATATCATGATTTTAGATATCATGATATCTCTACCATCAAATCCTTATGCCAAGACAATTTAAATTATGAGTAGGCATACACCAAAAACATATTTAATAATTTTTTCCAACTGATTTTTCTCATGAGACCTATCGATACATTGAGGGGATATATAATTCCAAGCCCCACCCATCACTTAATGTTAAATTAATTATTAATATATTTAATGATAAATTTAATTCATAAACAATATTCTTTATCAATAAATGTCTATATTGAATAAAGGTATAGAATATCAATATTTCCCCAGTCAGTCAAATAACTTTCAAATTAAAACACCATATGTATAAATGGTATACATTTTAGGAAATAATCATATCCATGATACAAATAATATGTATATTTAAGATAAATTTTTGTCTAATGATCACAAGAAAGTTAATGTTTCAAGACAAAGTTAACAACCAAAAAATTACTAATAGGTTAAAGATGACCATCAAATCATCAAAACTATAGGTTTTATAATAAAATAATTTTCTTTAGATAAATAAATAAAATGTAATAAAAATATTAAAATAATATTTAATTAATGAGTTTTCTTTGTAAAACCATTTAAAACACAAGGAAGAAGCTAAATTTTGTAAAATAGTTATGGCAGAGGGAAAACTAGTTAACACCATACATGTTAAAAAGAAAATTCCTTTTGACTCTTTATAAATAAATAAAAAAAAACTTTCAAAAAACATTATAAATATTCCTTTATAACATTTTAAAAATTCAAGGATAACTTAAAATTTTCTTTGAGTACTTTAAAAATAATTTTGAAAAATATGGACAAGGAAGAAAAATATACCGCATCCCAATGAGAAATAAGATCAACCTTTCTTTGAAATATTAATTTGCTTGATTAAATATCTAAATAGAGGAAAATTTGGAAGAAAATTTGGAAACTCCTTAAATATATATAGGAAAATAAAATAGACTGAGTTTATGAAGTATAGATTATACCTTCAATGAAAATAAAGGCAATCTCAAAAAATAAGATTTTAAAATAAATTATTACCTCTTTGGTAACTTTTAAATTATAACACATTGATAGAGTAAACTTGAAATGAAACATTAATAATCATAAATAATTATATATTCATTTTAAATACATAAAAGGGGTAGTATATACACCACATAAAAGTAAATAGGTTAATAATTCAAAATATGTATCAATAGAGTGGAAATTGAGATGAAATCCATTAAAGATCATATCCTTGAAGTGAGAATTAATAAATTAAGTGATTATGTGTAAAAAATATAAATATAAAAAAAGGGGAAATACAAGATAATAAAATTAATGTACATTTCACACATAATAATGGAATAACATAGTCAATTAAGTAGAAGTATAATCTAATGAATGGAAATTGAGTTACAAAACCCCTTACCACACCTTAGCTGAATTTGATTTAACCTCCTGTGTAATTGATTTAAACTTTTATTAATTTATAAAAAAACTTTATTAATATTTAAAATATCATAAATGATCCTATTATAACATATTATCACCCATTCATCAACAATATTTAATTATTATCATTATTATCATTATTTTGGGTATTAAATATTATATTTTCTTATGCATGTTTTGTGGCGGAAGTTCTGGTGATTGTACTTTTATTATTGTTAAATAATATCTTTAATGATAATAATTACATAAATATAATATATATTAATTAAATATATCCTTATTACCATCCATATAAAGTGTAAATGAACAATGGATCACATTGCTTCGAGGAGGTGGTAGTACACATGTATGCTCGAATGACATTATCATTTCCCAATAGATTAGAAGGTAATAATGTATATATGATATATAATTTCATAATAATATTAAGGTAATAAATATCATATATATTCATTAGTTCTATCTTTATAACCATCTAAGTAAAATGGTGATGAAAAATGAATTACACCGCTAAGGGAGACGATAAGCTGCACACCTAGAAAAGCGATGTTTTCACTTTTCTTAGGATGTAAAAGTGGTGGAAAATAGTTATAACATAATAATAATAATAATAACAACTCATTATATTGATGATAATGGAGTCATAATTTTATAATGGGTACAATATATTTATAGTAAGAATAAAAAAAAAATTGAAAGAGTTGATAAAGACAATTACCTCTTCTTTGGTAAAATTCCATTAGACCTCTTTTTAAGGGACCCAACGTTGG
Source organism: Viscum album (assembly GCA_963277665.1). Classification (NCBI taxonomy): domain Eukaryota; kingdom Viridiplantae; phylum Streptophyta; class Magnoliopsida; order Santalales; family Viscaceae; genus Viscum; species Viscum album. The sequence continues at coordinate 875,425,262 of OY728148.1, read as the reverse complement.
TATTCAGAAAATAAAAGAACATATAAAACTTATATAAGTATTATTAGAAGAGAAATTAGAAGGTTTTTTTCGATCTATATTGTTCATGTGGTGTAAATAAAATAGAGAAGGGGTATCCTTTTATAATTGAGGGAAGGGATGCTCTTATAATTACTAAAATTATTAAAATAATATTTATTAATTTTCATGAAAAAGTGACTCAAAATTTAAATAAATATTTAATAAGTTTTGGTTATGTTTTCACCCTTATATCTTAGTTTTTACCCCCATTAACCCTTTTGAAAATTACCGCAATATAAAAGTCTTCTATCCTTTAAGGGTCGAAAATGTTACCATAAAAGGAAAAGACCCATAAATAAAACATGATTGATATTTTTAACCAAATAACTTTCAATTTGATGTAGATAATATTTTTATGAATTTAGAATCATTTAATAAAATATTATTTATTATTAAATATCATTAATGTTATTTTTGGAACTATTCATTTAATTTGACTTTGAAAACAACATGATAATAAAGGAATTCAAATCTAAAACTTTAAAACATACATAATGTGTTATAATTATCAAGAAATTTTTTGAGACACAATAATTCATCCAAATTTAATTACTTTTAATATTTTAAAAATCATTTATTTTATTTTTATACAAATTGAATAAACACCATGTCAGAATTGTGTAAGAATTTAAGTTAATTATTAAATCACTAAAAATTAAAAATAAATTAACATGATAAAAAAATTACTTTTTTCATAATAAGATTTAATATTTATTAATAACATATTATTATATTTATGTGAACATATAAAATAAAGTAAAATCAAGTGAGGGACATTTTGGAATATTCTTTTCTAAAAATAATATAAATGTAATTACCAAGGTCAAATGGAACCAAAATTCCATATATTATAATTTAGGATAGATATGGATGAATTAAACCCATAAAATGAAATAAAGGCAAGTTTTGGGTAGATTTTTAATGCCTTATCAAATTATTTTTAACCTTAATTACCCGATTTACCCTTCACTAATGTGATAAATTTTATTATAGTTACTATTCATTGTAACAAAAAATAAAAAGGTTCCATTTAAAGAATATAGTCTTCTTAATTATAAATAATGGAATAAATTTTTTATGATTAAATTTATTTAAGTGGTAGAAATTAATTTATGATAAAAATACAAAATGCAATGAAAAAACAACTTTTCAAAAAAATGCATTTTTAAGTATAAAAGTTTTTTTATACCAAATTCAATCATAAAATTGATTCTAATGCAATTAATTTTATTATTATTAATATAATAGAACTAATTTTACCTTAAAACCATTTTAAAACAAAATGTAACATTTTAAATTCTTGAAATAAAAATATAATTTTCAATAAAAATCGGTTTTTTCAATATTTACTAGAAAATCAAGCTTTTCATAAAAATCCCAACAATTAACTATATTATAATTTTGACATGACGATTAAAAAAATTATATCCCTTTTATAATTTTTTTTAAATTTCTATAAATTAATTATAATATTCGCTCAGAAAAATCAATACAAAATATTTTTGAAGAAATTATATTTTGAAGAATAAAGTGCCTTTACTAAGAATTGACTTCTTATTTCTTAAGAATTAATCAATACATTTGTATTTAATTAGTTCTTTATATAAATGTCAAAATTATTCTAATCTTGTTCATTACTTTTGAATAAATGGAAAGGTTATAATGATCATATTGAATAATAATATTTTATGGTTCATTTAAGCTAGGTGTTATACATTGTATATGCTATCAAACATAATGTTATATTAAAATATTTGGGTCTTAAATTCCACCCAAATTAATAAATTATGACCTTGAAATTTTAACTTGTTCTTGATAATCAAGGGTTTTACATTTGAAATTACCTTTTTTGAAAACCCACATCATAAAAAGGGTTAATAAAACTTCCTATTAAATGAGGGAAAGAGAAATATGAAGGTCATATAGATTAACAGATAACTAGGTTCTGAATAGGATGACATTAGTGGGAAGTGAATATATGGACATGTAAGAAAAATAAATTTAAAAATAATGATTGATATTGATAGAGAACATTGATCATAAGAAAGTGAATGATCATGAGAAAGTTAACGATCACTAAACTGTAAACCAATAAGGTGTGGAGAGGACTATCAATTCATCGAGAATGAATTTAATTGGACAACATTTTTTTCTTTAAGAACCTTTTATTAGAGTTGATAAATTCCTTTAATATATATAATGAAAATATAAGTAAATATACATACTTAAAAAGTAAAATTTTATCCTATAATCAATTTCCAGCACAATATCATATTTTTCTCCAAATGATGAGTATTAAAGATCAATTTTTTATGCCTGAAACACTAAAGTAAAATTTTAATAGATCAAATAATCCAAATAAAAATAAAAATATATTCCTTATATCTTTAAATATTAACCAAACCTAAAATTGTTAACACAAGGTAAGATAATATCCAAAATGTATAATCTTTATATAAAGAAATAATACATCTTACATGAAAATTTACACAATAATACCAAATAAATAACCCTAAAACCAAATTAACCTCAATAATCTCAACATTAACGAATTTTTTAACCTCAAAGGTGATCTCATACCTTTTAAATTAAATCCAAAAAATTGAATTTCATTTTTTTCCAAATAATATTTCATGTTAAACCACATGTTAAACCTAAAGGTTTCATATACCTTATCCCAATAAAGCACCCAAAAAATATTATTAATCATCATGATAAATCACTATATAATCTGATAAATATATCCTTGGTAAAAGAACCATAAAGAAAAGATGGCACCCTTCTCCCATGGCTCTCCCCCGCTCCTGCTCGTCCCGTCTAGGGTTTCCCGATGAAACCCTCTGCTTGGGGTCGGCGGTGCGTCTGAGAACCGCTTCCGTTTCTTCCTTTCTTCTCCAATTTTGACTCCTTCAGTCTCCTTCATCCTCTATGGTCCTTTCATTTGGTCGATTTCGGCCTTTTTCTCTTCTTTGATGGTGCGGATTTCTTGTTGTTCTTCTTCTGGGGTGTTTTTTTTGTTTCTACCGAAGTCAATCACCGTCGAAGCCTCCAGCTGCTACAAACCTACCCTGATCTCGTATTCCATCACTACTCTCTAGGTCAGATTTGGAGTGGTGGTAACACGGGGGTTTTGGGTTAAGGGGTTTGGAAATCGTTGTTTCCTCAAGCGCTTCTATTTTGGCTCGAACTTGGTGTTGGATTCTTGTTTCAGTCTTGCCTTGCTTCCGGCATTCGGAGACCTCAACTGCTCTTATACCCACCCTAACCTCAAGCTCTTCTGATTCTCTCCGAGTCGGATCTGAAGTGGTGGTTCCTAAAAGGATTTGGGAGGTGGGGTTCGGCGGAATATGGTTCCCCTCGCGTGGTATGTTTCGGTTTTCGGTGGTGATTTATTTGTTTCCTTTTCATTGGAGGTAGATCTACTCGAGACCAGTTTGGTGAAGATTTTGATGGTGTTTTTTGGTATGGATTTTCTCTGTTTTGTTTATGGCGGAAGCCGTCGGTGGTTCTTGATAGTGTTTTTTCTAGTTAAGGTTTCTTTATTTTTTCATTTTGTTGAAGTGAGTTCAAAATGTATTGGGTTCTTGGATGTTTTTGGTTTACATCGACATGGTGTTGTTGTTTAATCATGGTTACAAAAGAATCCTTTTGATTTCCAATAACTGCTACAATGTTGGAATAGTGACGATGATGACAGTCTGGATGACGCTGATGGTGGTGAGTGTCTTCTCCGGTAGTGAGAATGAAGTTTTTGATGTCACTGGTAGATGCCAGCGACGTGACTTTTTCAACGCTCTTGGTTCGAGGTCGTGATGGATGATAGTTCGTGGGTCGAGGTGGGTTTACCCGTGGATCGAGGTGGATCTGGCGGGTGAATTTGGTCTTTTGAAATTTGAATGGGGAATGCAGTGTGTAGTGGTTTTGGATGTGGAATATGCGTGGACAGGAGGCTCTATGTATGGTTCCCACTTCCCCATAAAGTGGCTTTTCAAAAAATACAAAAAAGGAGTGTGTGAATAGTTAAATTCACACCAAAATATCATGAATCAAATTTATATACTAACCTAAAAGTTAATCCTTAGTTTGAATATAAATATCTCTAAAAACATCACCTTATAAATGAATCACTTTTTAACCATCAAGATTATTTATATCCCACTATCCAATAAGCCATAATTAACTTAACATAAAATAATATATTAATGAAAAGGATTATTTAAACATTAATAGAGTATTCTTACTAAAACCCAGTAAAAGTTTAAAATCACCTCAAAATCCCAATACATAAACACTTTAATCCCAATACTTTAATTAATGGTATAACATATGTACTTGTTTGAGGATTTAACCCTTATATCTGAGAATTGTCTTGGAAAATTCCCATACTCACCACACACAAGACATGGAGTTATAAATTGTACCTTGGGATGAACATCATATCCCTCCATTGAAATCACCATTTTTTCATCAATAATTCATTGATCTATCCCTTTCTTTTCGAAAGATAAATTTTTTTACCATTCCTTTGAGACATTATCTGGGGTGTCACTTTCTATATTTTTTACGTGAATGAAATTGATATTTCTTTCCTACAAAGTCTCCACCACCTGAGCTCTTAGTGAACTCTATCCTTCTCTCACTTGGTGAGTCTAAGAGTTGGTTAAAGTGTAGAATGTTAATCATATATCATGATAACTAATTAGGAATAATCACAACATCTTTCACTCCAGTCATCATCTAATTTGGTTTCTCATAATCACCACACTGTCTTCCATATTCAATGTTGACATGATTCCTATGGGTTTCGGCCTTTGAATAAAATGATAAATCATAGTATGAGCAATTATAATCATAGTGAAAAACCACCTAATAATGAAAATAATTTATAGGATGTCTAAATAATGATACCTTATTTTCAATCTAACACATATTAGGTTTAACCTAGTTCATTTATGGTCATCATCTATTCAAATCATTTATAATGGTCTGTAAATAAAATTTGAATTAGACCAAGAATATACATCGGGAGTGTTAAACTGGGTGTGAAGTAAGGACACACTCATCGTGTAACACATTGATATTTTCTAAAATATATATATTTTTAAATAAATTTAATTTCTTTAATAACATGTGTTACACACAACCCTAAGTTTTAACAAACTGTGATATACTATTAATATTATTATATAAACTTGATCATTATAACCTAGATGTTAAAATCAATGATAAGAATAATAATATAAATTTTTAAACATTAAGTATAATTTTTTTATAGAAAGAAAACATATTGATAAAGAATTACTTTATTTTTAGAAAATACTTTATCTATTTCGAAAACACTATTATCTGAAAAAATGTTTTTATTACATTTTGTGAAAAAATAAAAAAATTATTTTTTAAAAATTTTAGAAAAATATATTTGAAAAAATAAACTTAATTTTTAAAATATAAATGTAAAAATTATATTGCAGTTATATTTTAATAATTTTCTGAAAAGATAAATTTTTCATTGAATAGAGAAAAATACTGGTTTTTATTAAAAATTGCATTTTTGTTTACAAAATTTAAAAACATCATAATTGTTTTAATATGGTTTCAAAAGTAACATTAGTTCATTTATATATTTATTAATCCAATTTATTTCATTGGAATCAATTTGATATTTAATTTTGATATTAAAACTTTCTCTACTTACAAAAACTTTTTCCTTTGAAAACCTTCTTTCTCATCTCATATGAGGGTTTAATTTAAAATTAAATTATACAAGTTATGTGATTTTAATTTTGAAAAATGGATTCTATATTTTTAATCATAAAAATTTATATTATCTAATAAGGTAAAATTAAAATTTTATCATAATAAATAGTAAAAATTGTAAAAATTATTTACCATATTTAAGGCAAAAATGGGTTTACCTAGGGGTTAAACTAAAATGATAAGGGTTAAAAATTTCATAAAACTTGTAAAACACCCATTTTATAGACATTTTTCAACCTTATAATGTATAATTATTTTTAATGGTTCATTTTGGAGCTTTTGGTAATGTTAAAAACATGGGTACACCTTTTTATTTTCAAAAATTACAAGTGTGCCACTCACCACACTTATAAAAGGCCACCTATTATCCTCTACTCTTTACACTTAGAAAACCATTTTTTTGGAAAATAAATTACAAAATATATTCCTTAAATACCCACCAACATCCTAGATTCCATGGTTAGATCATAAATCCAATCTAGGAAGGCTTAGTTTAAACTAAAGAGGTTGTCCAAAGAAGAGATAAAGTTTTTAATTATGTGTTTTTGTTTTACTTATTATTATAACTACTTAAAATTTTCATAAATTATGGTGATATAATAAAAAAAAAATACCATATACTTATATGTTATTATTTTAATGGAATAATCTATATCCATTCCCACCTGTATCAAATGGGAAAGGAAACTATTGATCATGTGTACTGTGGACTATCGCCTCGTGAACTAATGTTATTCATTTTTCATAAAAACCTTTCAAGGATAGATATAATGATGTATTAAAACTTTATATATAATATTTATGATAATATTATACTTATGTAATTATTATATCACATATACCTTCTTACTTTACATTCTGTGGCAATACGATAATGTCGCTCGTGTGTGTGGCGGACTACCACCTCATGAAGAGATGTGTTTTGTCCATGCTTTACATGAATGGTAATAAGGATGAAATTAATTAAAATATGTGATATATATAACATAAATTGTTTTTTGTAATTTTAATATACTATATACCATTATTTCTTTCAATCCATTGAGAAAACAGAAACAATGTTCACGTATATGTACAACCTACTATCTCAATGAACAATGTATTTAATTTTTTATCTCTAAATTTTATGAATTACTATAAATTCATATATTATGAATATATATTATATTTATATCATTGATATAATTATTTATATTATGTAACCATGATCAAAGGAAGAGAACAAAAAATAAAAAATCAAACCCTACATGAAAAACGAAGCAGTTATTTCCCAAAACGCAACTTTAACATGTAATTATTAATAAAATAGTTATAAAAGGTCATAAGTTAATAATATATGGTATGATATATATAATTATGGTCATTTAATAAATTTATAATAAACTTATATTTATTATACAATATTTTTTAACATGTACAAAGGAATTCGAGTGTTAAGGTAATATATTTTTGTTTCAATTTGTCTTCTTTGGGATATATGTTAAGTTATGAACCTATATTATTTTATGAGGTATATATACAACACCTTTGACATGTAATATCATTTATTTATTTATTATCATGATATTTTATGTTTCATTTAATTTTATTCTTTCAAAGGTCTTACGATTCAGTGTATCTAATGTGGTAAGTGTTTTTATGATATAATATCATCGTTTATCAAAATTGTTTAGGTTTATACTTATAATGTTGAAATATTATGGTACATATCTCAAGAAACTCATGAATTTAATTCTAATATAGTTATTTATGAGAATATATGTTTTCCATTCATTTTACTCTCTTTATGTACTAAATGGTTCAAAATAATTTTTTTAAGAAAAATTGACTTTATTTATCTCTTTGGTAAAAAACCCTTTCTCTTCCATGTCCATGTTTTCTAAAAATGTTTTCAAAAATGTTTAAATATTCTTATATTATTTTTAAATTCATTTTTACCCTTGTTTTATTTTTTATTTTTTTAAAAATTAATATTTACATTGTTTACCAAACAAGGCCTATTTGGATTTTTCTAAAAATGTGAAAGAAATATTTTTTTAATGTGTATGACAAGAAGAAAATTCCCTACTATCATGACCATTATTTTATTTTAATATTACTTTATATTTTTTATGTTTATTTTCAAATAAATTTTTTTCCAAAATATATTTGTAATTTTTAGTTTTAAAAAGCGATTTTCAAAGAAAGATTATTTTCCTCAAAAAATATTCCAAGTAATCTTTTAAAATAATTTTCCATCTAAGATAAAATACTTTGATGTTACTTATGATTTATTGGGGATAATATCTGAGGATACCATTCTTATTCTTTATTTGGATGGTTTATGTTTATTATAATAAGATATTTATAATACCCATTTCTCTTCGATGAGCTATTAAATGATAAAATGCTTCCACAGGTTATTATTTGATTCAATGATGATGAAACCTATTTATTTTACATAGATTATGTTATGATGAAATGATTATGAATCCCATTTATGTTCATGGGTTATGATATAATGAATGTTTTATGATCTTGTGGAACACATATGTATGATTTTAATTATGTGATGGGTGAGACCTATATATCCATATAATACATTGGGTAAAGATTGATATAAGATGAGATAAATTTGAATAGAATGGGGAGTAAACCTAGTTTAGTAAGATATTTTATCCACTATGATATTATTGGGAGTGAACCTCGACTACTTTAATGGTTAGGGTAGTGAACCCATTCCACTATGATATTCTTGGAGATAACCCTTGAACTACTAAGGAAATGATTTTCTATACTTATGTTTACACCAAAACTCTACGTATTATTCCTATATTATGATCTCGTGGATTATGTTATTTTATTTTCTTTATGATTCATGTCTAATGTATTACCAATCAATTTTACATGACTCAAGATTATGAAATTTTATTTATATGGTATGGTTTTAATATGTTATGATCATGTTCGCATACCCTTAAGATCATGTTATATTTATGTATCTACCTTGTTTACCCTTACCGAGCATCCGATCTCACCATTTAATATGTTTAATTTCCATGGGTTATAAAGGAATGTATTATGTATGATATGTATAATAAGAGTTCTAGTTATGAATAAATTAGTGGGATATGATGTAGTTCACTTGTGAACCAGTTGTTCATGTGTCCAAATTTCCAAAGGAACTATACCTTTATGATCCTTAGGTGTGTGTTTGTAGAATGTACTAAATATTTTTATATTAATATGTAATATCTATGTATGAAAATTCTAATTTTCTATATTTATTATCAGATGATAGGTTAAGCTAACCTTTGGAAAATAGTATGATAAAAATTTAGTTAGATCTCTAGGGATAAGTATAAGGATGAGTAAAATTATTGGAAACTATCATAGAATTTTGTTAAAGGATAGAGAGATTGGTTTCTAAGAAATTACATCCATGTGTGGATACTACAAGTTGATGTGTCTTTGGTAAAAATGTATCTAGGGGTAATAAATCTAAAAAGTGTGCATTGATTTATACTCTATCATCACCTGGTGCATGAAAAAAGACCTTAATGTACACCTAGTTTGACATTCGTAGGGGATATACTTTGGAAATGCACAAACTCTTGACAAACCATCATGAAGGATTTGAATAATGACTATGAATGACCTTGGTTAAACCTAAGGTGTCATAAAATAAAAATAATGTGTCATAATTTACACATACTATAATTGTTTTTTCATGATTATGTGGTTCCCCATTATGATTATTGTTGAAAAGACTATGCTTTTCAGTTTTAGTCAATGGTTAGAACCCTATGTAAATGTGTTAATTCTAAGTGATATTAACATTGAAATGATTGTCCTCCTAAGCATCCAAACATTATGGAATCTAAAATGAATTTTTTTTACTATGATCACATAACTTTTTCAATCCATGAATCATACTAAGCATACAAATGATCAAAGGAGGGAACAATGTTTTGTTGATTCATTCATGATGAAACATAAAACTTCCTTCAGTGGGTCCACTGATCCACTAGTTTTTAAGGAATAGATCAGTATCATTGAAAATATATTTTTGTTATATAGTGTTTGAACATGAAAAAGTAGTTTTGGATATCTATTATTTATAAGGTGAAGCTAATCAATGGTAGAATCTCATCTATTATACAAGGGAACATTATGAAATTGACTCCATGGTGTGGGTTGAGTTTAAGAGATTATTTTTTAATAAGTACTTCTGATGCATTCTTCATACAAAAATGGAGAAGGAATTCTATGAGATAATGTTGAAGGATAATGAATATATTGTTACATATTAGGTAAATTTTACAATATTTATGTGGTATGCTTCTAGAATTATCATCCACCGTGAAATTAAGGCTGAAAAATTCTTTAGTGGATTAAAATAAAGTCTTTGAAGGGTGTTGTCTATAAGGTACTTAAATATTTATGAATAAATTGTTTGATGTGCTATCAAGGTGGAAATAGATATCAGAGTTACCCATCAATAACATGGTTTTGTTAATAAAAAAATAGAATTCAAATGAAACTCTATAAATCATAGAGAAAATAAGACGATCTTTCCTTCATGCTCAAAGTGTGGAAGGAAACATGAAGAAAATTGTGTTAAGGGGGATAATAAATGTTTTAAGTATGAAAAGGAAGGTCATTGGGAAATAAAATACCAAAGTGATGGGAATAAGTTATCTAATGATGAAAATAGAGATAAATCTTCACAAAATTCACCACCCACAATCAAGTGTTTCAAATTCAAGGAGTATGGTCATTATGTTAACTAGTCCCTATACCCAAAGGTTAATGATGATGATCGACGTATACAACTTTTTAAGACTAGGGATAATGAAAATATCATGAAGTCACTATTTCTAATGAGAGATGTGATAATGATGTGGTGAAAGGTAAAAATACTATCCACTCTACAGCTTCTAATATCTTATTTGGATCTGGATCTACACATTATTTCATATTGGAATAATTTTATAAGGTTATAAAGATTACACCCAAATGATTATATATATAATTAGTAGTGAAAACCCCTATTGGTATGATGATCACATATCAAGTATATGATTCCTATCCTATAGAAGTTTTTGAAAATGTGATTCCTACAAACTTATCATTCTTCCTCTGGTTGAATTTAAGATTATCTTAGGGATGGTCTGGATTTCTTTACATAAATCCCAAATTAATTCTTTATGAAGGGAAGTCATGTTTGATATTCCAAACCAACCTATGATCGTTTATCAACATGATGATAAATATGAAATTTTTATGGAAATCACATCAATTTTATGGGTTTTAATTCCTATTAAAGAGGTTAATTTATCTCATATGGTTAGGGAGAAACTCAAAATCGACGATGTTCCTATTTTTCAGGAGTTTTTTGATGTATTTCCAGAATACTTTCTTAGAATTCCACCAAAATGTGAAGTTGAGTTCTCAATTAAACTCACACCAAGTTTCATACCTATTTAAAATACACCCTATATAATGGCCCTAATTTAGATGTAGGTATTGAATAATAAACTCTAAGATAACCTTGAAAAGGGATTCATTTGGCCAAGTGTGTCACCTTGGGGTGCACCTGTTATTTTTAAAAAAAATAAAGATTGATCAATGTAACTCTGCATGATTATTGGGAGCTTAATAACATTAAAATTAAGAATAAGTATCCTATACCCCATATTGATGACTATTTTGATCAATTTCATGGAGCTCAATACTTTTCAAGGATTTATCTTAATAATTGATATTATCAATTGTGGTTGGATATACCCAAGAAATTATTACTTTTAAGGTATGGAAACTATGAATTTTTTGTGATTCCATTTGGTCTTACTAATTTCCCTACTATCTTAATAGATTTAATGAATAGAGTCTTTAGATATTACCATGATCAGTTTGTGGTAGTCTTTATAGATGATATTATAATCTATTCAAAGAGAAAGGAAGAGCATGGAGAATACTTGATAATTTTACTAAGGAAGGATAAACTATATGAATTTTTTTAAAAGTGTGAATTTTGGATATAAATGGTTTCATTTTTGTGTCATATAATCTCAAGAGAGGATATATCAATATATCCATCAAATAATAAGGCTATTGAATGTTGTCCCTAACCAACCACGATGAGTTAGATCCATAGTTTTCTTGTTTTGACAAGATATTATTTATAGTTTGTGAAGAATTTCCCATGACTATCTAATCCACTCACTAAGCTAACCAAGAAGGTATCCAAGATCCTATAGACATATGAATATGAGGAAAATTTCAAGGAAAAAAATAGAATATTAGTAAACACACATTTTATTACATTACCCTATAGTAGAGAAGGTTTTTTAATATATAGTGACACATTTGAGAAGGTATTGAGATGAGTTCTTCTAAAAAATTAAATGATTATAGCTTATGCCTCACAACAATTAAAGAATCATGAGAAAAATTACCCAACTCATGATTTAGAGTTATCTATAGTAATTTTTTCATTAAATATATGGAGGCATTATCTTTATAGATAAAAGTGTGATATATATAATGATCATAAAATTTTAAACTATATATTCACACAAAAGAAGTATATACTAGAGAAGATAGTTACAACTAATTAAATATTGCGACTACTCAATACATTACTATACTTGGAAAGTGACCAAGGTGGAAAATGATTTGAGTTGAAAGGATCATGTCAAATAATCCACAATGAGGATAAAAAAATATTTAATATTTCTAGATTTTCAAATGATGGACCTATAAATCCTAAATGAAGGGGATATATCCTATCTTGCTCAATTAAATGTTAAACCATCTATCCAAGTGAAGATTAAATAGGTAAAAAATTAAGATGTAGAACTGAAAAAGAAGGCTAAAAAAGTTTCTAATTTTAAGCTTGATCATAAACTAATGATATGGTTCAGTAATCATATATACATTCTATTCATAACATATTTGAAGGAGTTGTTAAAGGAATATCATATTTCTCAATTCTCTATTTATTATGTACGTATGTAGATGTTTAGATATTTGAAAGAGTATTTACGGTGGGATGGAATGAATAGAGATATCATATAGTTTGTATCTAAGTTCTTGGTATGTCAAAAAGTTAAGTCTATGAGATATAATTCTAATGGGATGTTATATCAATTACCCATACCAAAATGGAAATAGAAAAACATCACCACAGATTTTTTCATTGGACTCCCCAAAATTTCTAAAAAGAATAATCATATATGGGTTTTAGTCAACCACATTAAAAATTAAGAATAATTCATCACAATTAGAGAATATTTATTTTTAGATTAGATTTTCATGATATAAATTAAGGAAGTGGTAAGGTTTTATGGAGTACCACATTCCATTGTGTCCGACTAGGATCTGAGGTTTAATTTAATGTTTTAGCGAAGTCTTAAAAAAGATCTTGATACAGAGTTGATTTTAAAAATTTCATATCATCCTCAAACATAGAAAATCTAAAATAACAATTAAAACCATAAAATATATATTGGTATCTTTTTCTCTGGATTTTAAAGGTGTTTGTGATCAACACCTTTCTCAAGTTTATTTTTCATACAAAAATATATTCCACTTGGGAATTCATATGACTCCTTATGAACCCCTATATGAAAATAAGTGTATAAATCAAATATAATTGAATGAAGTTAGATAAATAAATCTATTGGGACCTAAGATAACTGAATAAATGAAAGATATGGTTAGATCTATTTAACATCACATAAGGGAAGAACAAATTTGGTAGAAAAGTTATGCCAATAATCATCAGAGTGATTAGGAATTTGAAGTTAGAGAAAAGGTGTTTCAAAGAATTCATCCAATGAATAATGTAATGAGATAAGTAAATAAGGAAAAATTAATCCCTAGGTATATTGGTCCCTTTGAAATTATTGATCATATCAGGATGGTATCCTATTAGTTAGTGCTTCCACCAAACCTCTCTTAAGTTCATGATGTGTTCCATGTATCTCTCCTGAGGAAGTACATACATGACGCTTCACATGAAATTATCTAATAGGTTATACTACTTGAGTAATATCATTCTCATGAGTAATTAATGGTGGATATTATAGATAAAATATAGAAATTTCTATGAAACATGACCACTCACATGCTCAAAGTTTTATGGTGAAACCACGAGTTTGAGGAAGCTATGTGGGAACCTGAAGATATAATAAGGCATACGTATCCTCATCTGTTTGTATCGGAGTGATGAATTTCAATGGTGAAATTAATTTTAAGGGGGGGGGGGGGGGTAAATGTAACACCATGAGATTTTATGAAATATTTTTTTCAAAAAAATTTAATTTCTTTGATAGTTTGTGTTATATATACACAACACCAAGTTTTTACAAACCATGGTATATTATTAATATTAATATTTAAAAATGAAGGTTATAACCTAGTTGTTAAAATTAAAAATATAAATAATAATTTTATATTAAATATTAAATATAATGGTTTTATATAAAGAAAATATATTGATAAAAACGTATTTAATTTTTTAAAAAATATTTATATGTTTCAGAAATACTATTTTCTCAGAAAATGTTTTTATTTAATTTTGTGAAAAAATAATAAAAGTATTTTTTTCCAATTTTATAAAATTTATTTGAAAAAAATAAACTTTATTTTTGAAATCTACATTTTGAAATTATCTAGAAGTAATTTTTTGATAATTTTCTAAAAAGATACAATTTTCATTTAATAGTGAAAAATATTGGTTTTTATTAATAATTTATTTTTCGTTTACAACATTTAAAAATTTCAAAAATTATTTTAATATAGTTTTAAAAGTAAAATTAGTTCAATTATATATTTATTAATCCAATTTAGATCATTTAAATTAATTTAATATTTAATTTTGATATTAAAATTATCTCTACTTATGAAAACTTTTCCCTCTGAAAAACTACTTTCTCATCGCATATGTGAGTTTAATTTTAAATTAAATTATGACAATTATTTGAGTTTAATTTGAAAAAATGGATTCTATATTTTGAATTATCATAATTTATATTATCTAATAAGGTCAAATTAATTTTTGACCATAATGAATAGTAAATATAGTAAACTTTTTTTACCACGGTTAAGGTGAAAATGGGTTTACTGAGGGGCTTAACTAAAAGGATAAGTGTTAAAAATAACCCCAAAATTATCCAAAAACCATTGGTTAGAAATAGTTTGACCTTATAATTTATAATTATCATGAATCATCAATTTTTGAGTTTTTTTTATGTAAAAAATATGGGTATACCTTTTATTTTCCAAAATTACAAGTGTGCCACTCACCTCACTTATAAAAGGTCACCCCTTATCCTCTCATATTCAAGCTTCTAGAAACCTTTATTTAAGACAATTAATGCCAAAATAACTTGATTAAATCCCTATACACATCCTAGATTCCTTTTTTTAGATCATAAATCTAATCTAGGAAGGCGTTATATTAAACCTAAAGAGGTTGTCCGAAGAAGAGGTATAGTTTTTAACTATGTATTTTTGTTTTTATTATTCTTATAAATCCTTAAAATCTTCTTAAATTATAATTATATAATAAAAAAATTATATCCCATATACTGATATATTATTATATTAATTGAATAAACTATATCCATCTCCACCTCCATCAAATGGGAAATGAAACTGTCGATCATGTGTACAGAAGACTACTGCCTCGTGAACTGATATTATTCATTTTCCATCATTACCTATCAAAAATAAATATAATAATGGATTAAATTTTTATATATTATATTTGGGATATTGTTATAATTTTTTAATTATTATATCACATATACATTCGTACTTTTCATTCTCTAGGAATATAATTACGTCACTCGTGTGTATGGTAGATTACCATCTCGTGAAGCAATGTGATTCATTAACACTTTACATGGAAGGTAATAACGATGATATTAATGAAAATATGTGATATATATTACATAAAAATTATTCTTTAATTTTATTATTTTATTTACTATTATTTTTTTCAATACGTCGATAAAATGGAAACAATGTTCAGGTGTATGTATGACCTGTCATCTCTATGAACAGTGTATTTCATTTTCTATCTATAAATTTTATGGATTACTATAAATAAATATACATTTAATATATGTTATATTTATATTGTTTATATAATTATTTATATGATTTAACCATGATAAAATCAAGAGAAACAAAAATAAAAAATCAAACCCTACATGAAAATAAAGAAGTTATTTCCCAAAATGCAACTTTAACATGGAATTGTTAATAAAATGGTAATAAGTGGTCATAATTAAATCATATATGGTAATATATATATAATAATTGTTATTTAATAAATTTAAAATAAACTTATATTAATTATATAGGAGGTTTTAACATGTATGAAGGAAGTCGAGACTTAAGGTAAGAGTTTTTTGTCTCAATTTGTCTTCTTTGGGACATACATTAAGTTATACACCTATCTTATTTTATGAGGTTTATATACAAACCATTTTACATGTAATATCATAAATTTATTTATTTTAATATTATTTTAAGTTTCATTTAATTTTATTCTTTCATGGTTCTTACGATTCAGTGTTACCAAAGCATTAAGGGTTTTCTGATACAATCTCATCATTTATCAAGATTTTTTATGTTTATGATTATGATGATCAAATAATATGATCCATACCTAAAGAAACTTATTATTTTTAATCTAATTTTGTTATGTCATTATGATACATTTTTTCTATTAATTTTTCTCTCTTGATGTACTAAAGAGTTCAAAAAAATGTTTATAAAAAAACTGACTTTATTTAACTCTTCAGTTGAAAAACCTTTCTCTTCCATGTCCATGTTTTATAAAAATGTTTTAAAAAAATGTTTTAATGTTATTTTATGATTATTTAAAGTCGTTTTTACCATTTTTTATTTTTTTAAAATGAATCTTTATATCTTTTTCTAAACAAGGCCTGTTTGGATTTTACTGAAAATGTGAAAGGAATCTTTGTTTTAATGCGTATGACATGAATGGAATTTAACACCATCATAAGAATTATTTTATTTGAATATTAATTTATTATTTTTCAATTTTAGTTTCAAAAAAATATATTTCCAAAATATTTTATGAATTTTTAGTTTTAAATAATGATTTTTAAATAAAATTTATTTTTCTCAAGAAATGCTCCAAGTGTTCTTTCAAAACTATTTTCCATATAAGATGACATCCTTTGAAGTTAATTATGATTTAATAGGGATATTATAGAAATATAGTATTCTTATCATTTTTTTGGAGGGTTTATGTTTATGATGAAAATATGTTTATGAAACCTGTTTCTCTTCCATGGGTTATACCATGATAAAATTCTTATAAAACCCTCTTCTTTTTCAATGGATTATGATTTGATAAAATGATGAAATGATTAAGAAACATATTTATTTTCTACAGATTATGTTATAATTAAATGATTATGAAACTCATTTCTTTTCATGGGTTCTGATATAATGAATGTTTTATGATCTTTAGGCATACGTATGCATGATTTTCATTATATAATGAGTGGAGACTATATATACCTACAATGCATTGGGAAAAGATTGATATCTCATGAGATAAATAGGACTATAATGGGGAGTGAACCCAGTTTATTAAGGGACTCTATCTACTATGGTAGTCTTGGGAGTGAACCACACCTTTTATGATGGTTTGGGGAGCGAACCCATTCTAGTATTATTGTCTTGTCAATGATCCTTAAAATACAAAGGAAATGATTTTCTATGATTATGTATATGAAAAAAATCCATGTATTATGTCTAAGTTATGATATCATGGATTATGTTCTTTTATTCCTTTATGATTCATATATTTTGAACTTCCAATCATTATTCCTTGACTTAATATTATGACCTTTGATGCACATGGTATGGTTTTCATATATTATGCACATGTTCTCATACTCTTATACTCATGTTGTGTTTATGTATCTCCCTTATTTACCCTTATTTACTATATTATATCTCCCTTTATTATGTGTCCTTTCCCAAGGTTATGAAGAAATTTATTATGTATGACATGTCTAAGAGGGGTGATATTTATAAATAACTTAGTAGGAGATTATGCAGTTTACTTATGAGCCAATTATTTATGTGTCCAAGTTTCCAAATGCACTATACCTTTATGATCCTCATGCATGTGTTTGTGTAATTTATTGAATATTTATCTATTAATATGTAATATCTATGTATGAAAATCATGGATCACTATAAATTTTGTTCTATAATGATGGTTGAGATATAATCAACCAACTCTTTTCGGGGTTATTACCCCTAGACGAATCTATGGAAAAAACATGCCCAATTATAGTATTTAGAAAGGGTTATATTTCTAGTAAAACCACATAATCTCTACCTTATGAAAATTTTAGGATTTTATCCTATACTTATAATTATACTTATAGTCATTCATAGGGTCATGTTCCCTAATATATGTTTTATTAAATATAGTTTACAATGTTTGTACTAAACATTATTTGATAAAAACTATAACAATCCCAACTCTAATAACCCATATCAACTGTCTACTTTATTATATTGTCATAAGATATAATGGATATCATAATAAATGATTAATTATTTTAGTAGGCTTTAATAACTAGATACATTCTTAATTCCCATTTTATATTGTAAATAAAATATAAAACATAACAAAAAAAACTTCAACATCCATGAAACTCATTCAAGGAATTATCCTTTATATCCCGAGTAAAGGAACCAAAATTAAGTTGAGATCAAATGATAATTAAAGTAAATTGGATTCTATTATGCATAGATTAATCATAATCAATATGGTCTGGTAAATAACTGAAAACACATGACATTTAATCAATAAATTAAGATAATAATAATAAATGAGTTCTAAATAAAGAAAATTTATAATGTTGGATATCATAATCTCAGATATTATGATATATCTACCATAAAATCCATGTGGAAATACAATTTAAACTATGAGTAGGAATTCACAAAAAACCCATTTTATATTTTTGGAGAACTGATTTTTCTCATTAGACCAGTTGACGCATTGAGGGGACATATAATTTTGAGGCCCACTCATCATTGGATCTCCAATTCATTTCTCATATATTTAATGATCAATTTAATTCATAAATAATATGTCTTATCAATAAATGTATTTATTGAATAAAGAATATTGAATATCTATGTTTCCCCATTCAATCAAATATCCTTCAAAATAAAACTCTATATGAAAAAATGGTGTATAGTTTAGAAAATAATCATATCCATGATATAAATAATATGGATATTTAATAGAAATTTATTTATAATTATCATAATAAAATTAATATTTCAATATAAAGTTTATGACCACAAAATTACTAAGATGTAAAAGATGACCATTAATTCATAAAAAATAAAAGTTTTGTAATAAAATCATGTCCTTTAGAAAAATAATGAAAATGAAAGAAAAATATTAAAATAATATTTAATTAATTATTCTCTCTAAAAAACCATTTAAAATTTTTGGAAGAAGCTAAATTACGTAAAATGGTTATTCAAGCAGGAAAATACGTTAACACTGTATACATTAAAAAGAACATTCTTTTTTACTTTTTGTAAAGAAATTAAAATATTAACCTTTTATAAAAAATTATAAATATTCATTTAAAACCTTTTAAAAATTAAAGGATAACTTAAAATTTACTTTGATTAAATAAAAGGACTTTTGTAAAACAATTTTAAAAAATATGGTCATGGAAGAAAAATATACCCGACCATAAATAGAAATAATATCAACTCTTCTTATAAATATTAATTTTCTTGAGTCAAGTTCCAAATAGTAGAAAATTTGGAAGAAAATATATAAAATCCTTAAATATCAAGAGGTTAAGAAATTATATGTATTTTATGAAGGATATATTATAATATTCCTTTAATAAAAATAAATGCAATCCCAAAAAATGAGATTATAAAATAAATTCTTACCTATTTAGTGAATTTTAAATTATACCCCCTTGAGGGATTAAAATTGAATTGAAAATTTAATCATCATGAATAAATATATATTTATGTTTAATGCATCAAAAAATCTCTATATACACCACATAGAAGTAAATATATGCATAATACCAAATATATCTCAATGGAGTGAAAATTGAGAAAAAAATTCCTTACAAAGACCATATCATTGAAGTGAGAAAAAAAATCAACAAACTAATTATGTGTAACAAATATAAATACACAAAAAAAATATATCATAATACAATCAGAGTTAATTTCATATATAATCATGGCATAACACAGTCAATGAAGTAAAAGTGTAACCCAATGAATGGAAGTTGTGTTAAGAAACCCCTTACCTCACATTTCCCATTAGTTGAATGTGATTTAAAATCATGTAAAATGGTTTTAAACATGTTATTAATTTATACTAGAACCATATTCATATATATAATACCATATATTATCATCTTATATAATATTATCACCCATTAATTAACAATATTTCAGTATTATCATTTCTATGAGTGTTAACTGCTTTATTTTCTCATAGATGTTTTGTCCCAAAAGTTTTAATAATTATAATTTTATTTTTCTTACAAAATATAAAGAATGGTAACCATGATATAAATATCATATATATTCATTAAATCTATCATTATTATGATCCATTCAAAGTGTAAATGAAAAAATAATCACATCACTTCGTGGAGGTGGTAGTCCGCACATATGTATGAGAGGTGTTATCTTTATCCAAAGGACCATAAGATAAAAAGGTAGACATGATATTATAATTATATAAGCATAATTATGTCATAAATATAATATATATTCATTATTTACATATTTATAACCATCCCAGTAAAATGGTTATGTAAAACGAATTTCACCGCCATGTGGAGACGGTAAGTGGTATGTATGGACGAGTGATGTTTTCACTTTTTATAGGATGGAAAAGAGTTGGAAAATGATTTTAAAATAATAATAATAATTTTTTAGTATATTTTTTATACTGGATTAATTATTTTATATTTGGTACAATATATTTAGAGGAAAAATAATAAGAAAGAAATTTGAAAGAGTTGGTAAAGATGATTACCACTTCTTCCATATAATTCCTTTATATCTCCTATAAAGGGACATAGGGTTGGTCTTTTTAAAATAACATAACCTCTAAAAATTGTATACATATTATGATAATATAAATAGGTATGTTTTTTTGAGATATATCACTTAATGTGGTGTAAATAATAGAGATAAGGGGTGTCTATTTATAAGTGGGGAGGAGAACTCTTGAAATTACTTAAAGTATAAAATTAATATTAATTAATTTTAATGGATAAATGGAAAAATTGATATAATTAAAATATAATATGATTAAGAGTATATATAATCTCATATAATAAAATTTGGATAAGTTTTGGTTATGTTTTCACCCTTATCTCTTAGTTTTGACCCTCCCTAACCCTTTTGACAATTACCGTAACATAAAAGTATTCTACCCTTTAAAGGTCAAGAATATTACCATAAAGGCACAATATACCCATAAATTGAACCATATAACATTAAAATATATGTATATAATATTTTTATGAATTTTGAATAATCTAATATATTATTATTTATTATAAAATATCATTAATATCATTTTTAAAAATATTCATTTAATTTGGATTTGAAAAAAACATGAAAGAAAAGGAATTTGAATATAAACCTTTTAAAAAATACCTAACATGTTATATTTATCTATAAAATTAATGGGAAAAAATAATTAATGGAGAAAATAATTAATCCTAATTTTATTATTTTTAAATTCATTTATTTAATTTTTTTATAAATTGAATAAATATTATGTCAACGTTGTGTAATCATTTAAGATAATTATTCAATCATTAAAAATTAAAAATAAAATTCCATGATAAAAATAAAAAAATTATATTAAAAATATTATTTTATATTCATTAATAATATATTATTCTCCTTATGTTAACATATAAAATAAATTAAAATCAATAAATGGACATTTTGTAATTTTGTTTAATTAAAATAATATAAATGTCATTACCAAGGTAAAATGGCACCAAAATTCCATATATTAGAATTTGTGATGGATGTAGAAACATTTATCCCACCCAATGAAATAAAATAAAGTTTTGTGTTTTTTAATGCCTTATCACATTATTCTTAACCTCAATTACACAGTTTACCCTTTACAGATGTGATAAAATTTACCATCTTTACTATTCATAATAAAAAAAATAAAAGGGTACAATTTAAAAAATTTGGGCCTCCTAATTCTAAATATGTAATTTATTTTTCAAGATTTAATTTCTAGAAGTGGAGGAAATTAATTTAAGATAAAAATGAAAAACACAATGAAAAATAGTTTAAAAAAAGTATTTTTAAGTATAAAAATATTTTTATACAAAATTCAACCATAAAATTGATTCAAATGAAATTAATTAGGTTATTAATAATATTATATAAATAACATTACTTTTAAACAATTTTAATAAAAAATATTACTTTGTATATGCTTAAAAAATACAATTATCAATAAATATCATTATTTTTCAATATTTTCTATAAAATCCATCTTTTCACAAAAAATCTCAAAAATTCACTCTAAGATAATTTTTACATGTTGATTAAAAAATGTTATCTTTTTTTTCAAATAAATTTTCTAAAATTTACAAAAAAATAATTATAATATACGCTCAAAAAATCAATAAAAACCATTTTTAAAGAAAATTTATTTTTAAGAATATAGTGTATTTAGTAGAAAGTAAGTTATTATTTCCTAAACATTAATAAATACATTTTTATTGAGTAGTTACGTTATATATTTTTCATAATGTGGATATTCCTATCCATGCTCGTAAATTTAATTCATAGATTATAATTATCATATTTAAATAATTATATTTCATGGTTCATTTAAGATCAATATTATATATTGTATACACTCTTTAATATAGTGTTCATTTAAAATCTTGGGTTGTTACATCAATAAAACACCCGAAGTAGAGCTTGAAACCAATATAAAATATAAGGTTTATATACATGCACACAAGTGTGTATGGAGTGTGTGAGTTATAGGCCTAATAAGATCTCACCAAGTATTATATGAAATTAATTTAGATAAATAGTTCATAAATTATAGTTTTAAATACAATAGAAAAATAAGGTTCTTCATTTGAATCTAAGAATTGATGAAATCAATCCAAAATACTTTCACTTTTAAAGAATTAAACTCTCAATTTTAAAAGAGAATAAATAGAAGTATCCAATTATTAGTAAAACAGTTTAAAAATATGAAATGAGATCCCTTTATTTTAAAAAACACAAGATAAATCTATTTTCTCTCATTTTCAACCATTTATAGAAACCAAAATGAAAAACCAACCATTTTCATTTCCTGTTTAAAAATTATTTCCCAAAATCATCTTAAAAACCATTTTCAAACTAACCCAACCATAAATAAATAAAATTTACACACACAATGAGATCCAATATCATAAAATCATATAAAATAATGAATCAAATTAAGGTATATGGTGACATAACACGATGAGTATAAGGTAATTAGAGGAGTGAAGAAATCACATATACAAACTAAAAATAAAGGGATAAGTGTTATGGGATATCTTATAGAAATCAGGTTACATAGTACTAGACTAGTAACATGAACCATAGGTCATCCTAAAATAACTTACCCATCTTGGTAGTCTCATTGAACTAGTAGATCCCTATAATCCATCCTAGGAGCTCGAAGCAACCATGGGAACAATCAATCCCAAAATTGCTCAAATTCTATAAGTAGTTACCCCAAAGAAGTAACACAATACTCTCTATGGTTTTCATATATCCAAAACTCTAATAAGTGATCTAGGATTACCATAACCAATAAAATAAGGAGGTAAATAAGAAATCAATCTAATCATACAAATGGAATATAAAAAATATCTCACACTTAAACCTCACATACCATTACATAAAACCAACTCTTTTTATATCATAGTATCATTACAATATAATAAATAATACATAAATAGTGAATGACTATAAGTGGAAAATCAATGAGGGTATCATGATAATTATTCCATTTTTTTATCAAAATCAAACTTGAAATTCCATGTCCTTTACATTTATCAAAAATTAAATTTTTCAAATACCCCTTTTAAACTATTTGAAACAACTCCCCTATTTAAAATAATTATTTAAAACATGGTTTATATTCTTTTGAAATTAAAAAGGGGCCAATTCCACTAAGGAAAACATGTTTATTCAATGTTTCAAATCCATGGAAAATATTTTATCAATCACAAATAATGTTATATATCATCATATTTTAATTAAATAAAAGTTTATAAACATTAAAAACATCATGAATTTCAAACCAAAGTGATTTAATATAAACAACCACCTCAAAAAATAGAAAACAGGTCGCAATGTGTCACCTTCCATGGAGAACACCCAAACGAGAAATTAAACACCCTATTTGAGTCCTATAAAAGAAAAAACATAGGTTTTAACCCACATGAACCCTAAATTTCTCTTAATTAGTGAATTAGGGTTTATGGAGTAAGAATAAACCTAGGATAAATATAATAAAGCAAGAGGGAATAAGAGAAAGAGATAAATTAGGTAGAAATACCTTGAAAACCTCTTGAAATATATAAGGAGCACATAATTGAAGGAAAAAGGATATAAAAATCTAAATTCGATCTAATTAGGTCCATCCATGCATAATGGTAGAGAAATATGTAAGATAAAAATAAAAATAAAATGGGAAATTATGTAAGATTTACATTTTAAGTGAATCTGGGCAGACCACACTGTTTGATAAACCATACACCAACTATACATATGAAACTGGACAAGGCCTATACAATCACATGGTTTACTAAACCAATAATTAACTGTGAAAAATGACACTATCAAAACTATAGAAACCCTCATGTGATTTTCACATGATTTCTACTAACTGCACACAATCTATGAGCGAGCTCCCCCATGTATAAAAGGGCTCACACCATTTTTAATGGGTGCATAGTTTAGATCCTACTGTGCACTACATGTGTAGAAATAAAATTTAAAAATAAAAATTAAATTAAAAACTAACTATATAGGGTGTATTTCAGTATTTCCTCTAAACTATTCATTATAACCATGCAACAGATGAAAAAAATACTAGAAACTCAAAAATCAAAATTGGAACTCAAAAAAATTAAAATACACCCATAATCAAATAATATAAATAAAGTGGAACCAGTTTGTCAAAATTATCCCCACTATTCCACTTTTTTCCTCAAGAAATTACTTGGTCAAAGTATAAGGTAATGAAATATTAAAACCCACACACCTCAAAGATGAATTTGGGTGGGTTAGAAAAAAGTTGAGAGGACTAGAACAACCTGAAAGTGTGCCATGCATAACTAATAAAAAACCAAACCACAACCAATAAAATAGAATCAATAAGAGAAATAAGTACCAACATAGGTCTGCCAATCATTTTGAATTCATCTTAAATGATGAGACCAAGAGAAATAACTCTTAATAGAAGACTAAAACCAATAATACAAATTATTTCTATATAACAATGTGACCACCAAAAAGGAACTGGTCAAATCTCTAAGGAGTTATGACCAGACATCCAAAAAATGAGGAAATATAACCAAAACCACTATTACACCCATAGTCAAACAAATAAATTATAAAAAACAATGAAAAAACACAAAAATGTTTGACATGGTTCTAACCTTTGGTAAAATAAATAAGAAATGGGTACCCTAAGACTCCAAACTTAGAAAACTGTCTCATGGTGAACCTAGATAAATCCAAAGAAAACACCAACCAACATGTAACTTGAACTGGTGTATCATATTCCCTATTTAATAAAACCCAAACTTGAGGTTATCTTGATGCCAAGTCATTAAAAACAATCCTCAACAAGAAAAAACCACACATAAAAACGTTGAGAAACAAGATCCCATCAATAAAGCATAATAATAACCACAAAATATGTAACACACCACAAGGAACAATCAATAGGTACCAAAAATGGGAACATCCAATAATTCCCACCTCTAAATATTTAACCAAATGTTTTAATCCACCCAAAATACAAAATAGAATACCACCAACACAAACCAACACAAAACATAAAATCATCCCAAGATAAACTACACCCAACACCTCATCTAAAAATTACACTTAAAAAACTTATCAAGATAGACCAGGTGGACATACTAAGGAAAATCCCTTGGGATAAAGCACAAAAACAACAAAATCTTGGTTAGGGTCTAATTATAGAGAAAGTTCAAGCTTCACCACCCCACTCAAGGCTATGCAGAGTTAGATACTAGAATGGATAATGTAAATGATAAGAGGAAACCCCCATAAAAGCTAACTCTTTACTTACACTGAGATCTTCTGGGTGGAATATACCAAATAACATAAGATATGAATTTGAACCAATTAATGCCTCATAATTAAACAAAAAAAACATATTTCCAACCAAGTAACAAATCCAAAATAAAAAATTGATAAAATTAAACACATTATAATATATTTCCCACTTTTAATTTTTTATGAAGTCATACACACTTCAAAACAAACTATTGGTTAGGGTGGAGTGCTTATGAGGGGGGGGGGGTGATCATCCAATAAAAGTTTCTATTGTGAATATATTTAAATCCAAATCCCCTGATTTAAAAATATCCTTGTTAACTAATACAATAGGTATATATAATTTGGTATTTTTAAATATTTTCTCAAGGTTATGATCAACACCTAGTTAAAAAAATTTTAAATTACTTTAACCATTAAATTTTTTTTACCCACACAAGATACATTACATATATCACTAATAAAAGAGAACAATAAATTTATTATTTTTCAAACAAAATTCATAGATACTTGAATATAAAGAAGAGTTTATAATATATTTTTTAAAACAAATCAATTTTATATAGTGAAAGAAAAAAAAAATAACACAAAGTAGATTTAAAAAATAGGTTGAGTTCCAAGATGGAACCTAGTCCCATCCACTTGAAATTAACCAAATTCTATGCATATTTATTAAAATAAATAAACATATCCATAAACTGTATCTAGTTTTACATAGAAAAACTTCATATAGAGGAGTATAGGCTATAACCAGGGACTTCCACATTTATTCACAGGATAATAGATATAAAAGAGTAGTAAAGAGTATATGTGATGCCCTCTAAGTCACATGTATGATTTATTTTTATCCTTAAGTTGGTTAATTAAGGTTTTAAAAGTTTTTTAGTTTCTTTGTGGCTTAAAAAATGTTTTTTGGTATTTTTAGTGGAAAATGGGAAAGACCACTACCATGGTGAAGGTTGTGGTGTGACTTTGAATCTCTTGTGTAAAACAAATAGATCCACCATGCTTGGTGCTGGGAGTAGTTTTCAGCATGGTGAATGAGGAGTCCTCTTATACACTATAGCTAATATGGCCACCACCAAACCATGGTGGAGGGTGTGGTGGGACAAAACAAATTAAAATTTTCACCAAGAAAATACTAGTCCTTATGGTCAATCTCCTGGGTGAAACCACCACATCATAGTGGGAGACACAAAGTTGCGGTGATGGTGGATTCATAATTTGAAATGTTTAAAAACTACCTGATTTTATAGGGGTGATTACTCCAGCCATGTTAAAAAATAAGGAGGGGTTTTAAAGTGACTTTTTACTCATTTCCTCTATATAAAACTGATTTTCTCATTATTTTGGTTCTAATTTCATATTGAGTATGTTCCAATAAGGGGTTTGGGTTTTTATATTTCATCAAGAAATAGATTAGGGTGACCCCTTTCTTATTTTTCTTTTACTTTGTATATCTATACTCATGATGACTAGATAAAGTTCTCTTCTATCCCTGGTCTTGGAGACAACATGACCTTCTTTATTCTTGAGTTATGCAGTTTTGTATTGTAATTATTATCAATTGAAACCATTGTTTATTGTTTTATTTGAAATTGATTTTATTTTGATTCCCAATTCATGGATTGAGAATCTTAATAAATGTTTTCAAATGAAATGGTGAGTGTGCTGTAACCTCTTTGAAAATTAATTTTGAAACTATTTTTAATTGAGATAGATGAGTTAAAGAATGAATTTAATGATGATTCTTGAGAAATAAAGGAATGAATTGTTTTATGGATTTGAAATGAAATGAATTGATTTAAAATACCTAAATTTTGATAAAAAAATTTATGTCAGTTTTTGAAATGAAATGGCATGTTGAAAACTATGATTTGGGGATTTTTGATTGATGATTTGTGAAATTTATTTGAGATGAACTATTTCCCCCTTTAATGATTTCTTTGAAGTGCATGGGGGTGCATGTATTTATGAGGGTAGTTTAAGAAAATCATGATAGGAATTTATTAGATCTACCTAGAAATGGATTGATGATGACAGTGCTAACTAAATATTAAGGAGGGTAGGTAGTTCATTCATAGGGGTTGTCTCTTATCCCCTCTATGAATGAGATCAAGAAAAGTTTTCACACCAGGAGCCATAATTCACCAAAGGTTTGAGGATCCTTAATCCATGATCTCACTACCACATATCTCATAACCATGATTCTAAGATTTTAATTGAACTATTGATAAATTATTTATACATTAAATTTTTTATGAAATGGTTTATTTAAGGTTTTTTTATTGATAAGATTATTCACATCTATTTTTATGAAAATATTTATTTTTTTCTATTTTATACTTACCCTTGAAATAATTTGAAAATCATGTTTTTATATAGGTTGAGGAAATGATTTCCATGCCATGTTTTATTTAAAATTGATCATATTTTCTTTATTTGATATAGAATACTTATTGAATTCTTTATTGTGATCCTACTAGGCTAGTGTTTCTCACACTCTATATATTCCTTTGTCCATATCTAGACTTTCTTTTTCCATGTCCAAGAAAAGGGAAAACATCACTTAGAAGAGGTGGGTGTTCTTGATAGTGGAAAATTGGGAGTTGGCAGTGATAGGTAGAGTTTGGGATCCACATATTACGAGGAGGTCTTGGTGATGATTTATTTGATGGTTTTTTTTAATGTATTGGATTTTTGTTCTATTTAAGATTATGTATGTGCCTACTATGTGGTGTATTTTTTCTTTTTGACAATTTTGGAATACCAATTATATATGGTTTCATATACACTCAATTTGTTTATTTTGTTTTTATTATGGTGAAATAATCCCACATTGATCAGTTTTTGGATTCTCAGTTGCTAGTCTCTAGCCTTTGGAGATTGGGAACACCCTTCAATCCATGTCAGAGAAGATTCAGGTTCCAATTTAGCAGGTTATTTGGGTTTTTTGGTGAATGATTGGTATCAAATGAGGTAATATATCTTCTTGTATTTCAGTATGTAGTTTGATATGTCTTGGTAGATAGAATAAAGTATTTTTAAAATATAATCTCTAGGTTACAAGAAAGTTGTTGGCCTGATATCATCATATAAAGCCTTAAGTTACCATGGGTGTTTAAAAAAGTCTCTTTGAGGAATTAATTGATCTAACGCTATACTTTTACTAAAATTATATTTGAGATTTGTGTTCCCAAATTAAAATATAACTAATAGAGTTAATGTTTATATGTCTATTGACCAATGTTTTCCTTTTGTCTGTTGATGTTGTGTAGTACCATGCCCCCAAGAATATTTTTAACTAGGTTTTAAGAGGGAGATATTGATGAAACACTATAATCAAACCCTATAGTTAACTGGAACCTTATATAGGTAGTAGTGTGCATAATCTAAGATCTGGTCCAAGGGGTTTCACCTATCACCATTAAGGATATAGATATGGAATCTCAAATAAATTATAATAGAGATTAATCCTAGGAGTTTCTTCATTAGAAACCACCATCCTTTTAGGGAAGGAACAATCCTTTGGAGGAATATGATTGGTTGGGGAATATTGAAAGACACCTTGAGTTATTATAGATTCCATATTTCATTAAGTTGAAGTGTGATCTCTTCAATATTAGGGGGCCTAGTAAAATATGGTGGGATGATATAGTTATGTAAAATAGAAATGAGTTCTTGGAGTGTAAATTATTTAATAATATTTTTATAGAGAAATCCTCTCCAGATTCAAGGGTGTTGACTAAGTCTATGGAGTCTATAAACCTTCACCAATGTGATTTTATAGTGACTCATTATGCCAATAATTTTACTGAACTTGATCAGTTTTAACCTAAGGTAGTTTAAAATGAGAATATGAAGGCCCAGAGGTTTTACATGGGTCTTTGACCTTATATCTAATATTAATTCCTTATTTAAAAGGGTACCTCTTATTTTTATGTCCTAGATAGGTCTCTAATGGTGGAAACTGACTTGATTGGTAAGTCAAGGCTGATAAGAGTTCATACTTATCCTAGTAGTAGCTTTAGAAGTTCCTTTAAGTGGAATAGAATGTAAAATGAGCCTCATTGTAGAAATAGTAGTGGTTGTCCTTGAAAATAAACTATAGTTTCTATTAAAGGCATATTGACTTGTTTCCAATTTGGTAAGATTAGTCACTTTTAGCATGATTTCATGGAGGCACTAAAGATTTAAAGATCATGTAGATTTATAGGTCACTTCTAGAGGTTTTTCCATGTTTTTACATCCCCCTATATAGTAATGGGATCACCAGTATCAAGAGGATCTGTGGTGTAATCAGATGCTTCAAGAACAATGGGGTTCCATCCACACACATCAGGAATAAGATACTTCATTTAGTGGATGAGTCTCTAGTAAGAATTGATGTGGGTATTATGTGTAAATACCTAGGTAATGTTAAGGAAAATATTTTTCATGTCTTATTAATATGAATTAAATATATTTTATAGAGTTATATTCATTACAATAATATTATGAAATTTTTCTATCAAAATTAAAAACATTAATTCTAACTAAATTGGGATTTCATGCATTATATGATTTTATTTCAAATATTAATTTTAAAATTATAGAATTTTAATTTGAAAAATGAACTTAATTTTTTAATTCATCATGTCAAAATTATATTATTATTTTTTTGATAATTTTCTGATAGGTTTGATTTTTCAATGGATAGTGAAAAATACTGATTTTTATTGAAAACAGTCTTCATTTCCAGAATTTACAAATTTCCATTTTTGTAGAATATTTTTAAAGTAAAATTAGTTCAATTATATTATAAATAATCTAATTATATTCTTTTTAAATAATTTTATACTTTAATTTGTTATAAATAATTTTTATAATTAAAAATACATTTTTATGAAAAGCTATTTTCATCATGTTTTTTGGCTTTAATTTTAAATTAAATTATATAAAATATATGAATTTAATTTGATAAGATATATTACATATTTTTAATCATCATAATTAATATTATTTAATATGTTTAACTTAATTTTTTGGTCATAATTAATAATAAAAATAGTAAAAATATGTTACCATGGATAATGTTAAAACATATTTATCAGGGGTTAAACTTAAGTGATAAGGGTTGAATTGACCAATAAACTCCTCTAAATTCCATTATATGGAAATATTTCAACCTTATATTATCTAATGTTATAAATGGTTCATTTGGATACATTTTCTTGAGTAAGACATTAATATATTTTATTCTTTTTAAATATCCCTAGTGTATTCTCTTCCCCACTTATAAAGAAAACCCCCTCTCATATCATATCTACAATTAAAAAGAATTTTGTTTCTTCCAAACCCTATAAAAATCCATTAATTATATCAATTAACACTTTTAATATTCCCTTTATTGATCATAAAAAAACCTAGGAAGGGTTTATGTATAAACATAAATACGTTGTCTGAAGAAGAGGTACAATTCTTTACCAAGCATTTTAATTTTATTTCTTCTACTACCTTCTATAAATAATCTTTAAACATGATAAAATAATGACCCTGTTATCTTCCATATAATGAGGTATTTTTATGTTAATGTAGTAACCAATATCCTTCTCTATATTCTATCAAATGGGAAACGAACCATCATTCATGTGTATTACGAACAACCGTCTCACGAACCAATGTCATTATTTTTCCATCACTGCCTCTCATGGATAGTTATAATGACGGATTTAGTGTGTTTATATATATATATATATATTATATTAGTCTCATATTTATCATTTTTTGAAAATAAAATATCATTTAACTTCTTTCCCTCATACTCTTTGAAAAATGAAAATGTTACTCATGCATATGTACGGCCTACCATCTCTATGATTGTTAAATAAATAATTTTATATAACCATATTTCATGGTTGTTTTTAATAGTATAATTAATGTATAAAAATGATCATTATTTCATGATTTTTTTTAAGATTATGGAATATTGACCACTTTGACCATAGTCAACTCTCCAAAGTGATTTTGGAAATATGGTCTGAATATCATCAAAACATCCGAAGTAAAATTAATTGATTAGTTAATTTTATTTAATATGACAATAAATAAAAAAAGTAATAATAATTTTTTTTTTAAGAAATTAAACAATTTATTTAAATTTATTATTCTAGAAGATAAAAAACACATATAATGGGTAAGACTCAAGTTAAGGGACACTTTACCTTAACAATTTTGTTTTAAATCCTTTAAAGATTTATTTTATATATATTTTTATTTCATTACCATATTATTATAATTATGTAATGGATTTATTCTTATGAACATAAATAAGTTATAAAATTATTTTTATTTCTCTTTTTTAATTTCTTTCAAAGGTCTTCAAACAAAATAATTTTTGATATTTTATACAAAACCTTTTGAAAAAAATGGTAAAAGGAATATTCTATTTTAACATATATAGAGTCAATGGGTTTTCAAACCACCATAAGTATTATTTTATGTATGGTATCCTATAAAATATTTCATATTTTTTTAAATAAAACTCCCTTCCCATTGTTATGGGTATTTTCAAGAAGGGATTCAAATGGAATTAATATTTCAATATCTAGAAATGTTTTCTTATAGGTGAAAAGAATATTTTTATGAGTATGATAATGGTAATTAAATATTTAATGTATTATAATTATGTTATAGTTATTAGGAATTGTTTATAATGATGTGTGATCTCAATATATCACATGATTATGGGTTATACCGATATAGCTCATGATGATGGGTGAGACCAATATAGATCTCCAATGCATTGAGTAAGGGGATGAAGTTAACTAGTTAGCTTTATCCTAAGATATTTTTTGGAATTTACTAGGTAGGTTATTCCATTTGTAAGAGTGATAGTAAGAGTGATATGAAAATTATGTCATAACTTAACCAATATGATTTATCTATTATTTCTATGGGTTTTTGTGCAAATCATATAATTCCACAGGGTAAGGTCACAAAATTAATTTAAAAGGAAATTTTATACTACTTATTAAGGGTGAAATATATAAATTTTAATGAGTTTTAAATTATTTTAAATAAAAATTTTTTATTTTTATTTTTCTTTTATGATATCCTATGATGTTTTATATGAAAAACATGGGTTAGATAAGTTTATTTCTTGGTTAAGAAAATATTTATTTTGAGCCTAATGTTTATTTTGTAAAAGGATTTTTTGTGTGTGTATTCATGGACTAATAAGGTTTCTTTATTTCTTTTTATATGTCTCTTACTAATCCTTTTGTGAGACTCCCACATTTTCAAAATTTTTTTCCTAGGGTTTCAAGGATTATTAGGGATACAGATGAGGTCAAGATGAAAATGGTGAATATATATCATGAAATGAAAACTTATTTATTTTAAAAGTTTTATATTGTAGAAAAAATTGATACTGAGTGGTGTGTCCAATTTGTGATATAATATTTATTTATGTAAGGTGGATAAAATTATTCAATAAAACTATAAGCTTAAAATATATTTATGAATTAAATGAAATGAATTCTTATCTAAAGAATCAATTTTATAGATTTTTTAAGGTCAGATCCTCATAGTTGGTTTGAGAGAGAAGGTTTAGATAATTTTAGAGGTTAAAATCATACATATAAATAACATTTAGAGATTATTATTTATGGTTATCATGATATATAATATGAATATTACCATGTTTATTTATTTAAACACTATCTATTTAAAATGGTTTTCTGTAGAGGAAACATGTAATTTGAAGTATGAAGGTACCAAGAGGACAATATCCTTCCAAATAAGCATCTAGGAATGGTTGGAATTGAAACCAAGCCATTTGTTTCTATGATGGATCGATTGGAATAGGCTATAAATGGTTGTGATATCCATTATAGAGATAAAATATATCTACTATATAGGAACATGTCAATATTGGATCATTTTATAAGATAACACCCTCCAATATTCAGTGGATATTCTAAATTAATGCTATATTGGGGATGGATTAAAGATCTAGAAAAGTTATATTTTAAGTCATGGGTTGTTTGAATTATTAAAAGCTAACACTTTTCTATTTACCTTCTTGAAGGTGAATTCAATCAATACTGGTTAATGGTTAAGAATACTAGAGAAAAATAAGAGAGATACACTATAGAATGGGACACATTTAATAATATTTTCTTTTTGAATTATTTTTCTAAGGTTATTTTACTTAGTAAAAAATAAAATTATTATAATCAAGGAAGAAGAAAGAATATTTAGTGGCTGTGTATGAACAAAAATTCACCTGGTTGGTATGGTGAACCCCAAATTTTATTCAAGATCTTGATTTTAAAATTAATCAGTTTTACTCATTATTAAAGCCAAGATACCAAAGAGGCTTATCATCTCATGAATTTAAAAGTTTTGAGAAACCTATTCTCTATGCTGATATGGTAGAAATAAATGTTTTTAATAACCATTTATTCTATGAAAAAAATGAGAAAAAGTGATCCATGTGGTATAAAATGTGAAGAATACATCCAATATATCTGAAGGTAAGAAAATCAAGTTTTCAGTTTGTGATAGGTGTGGTAAAAATAACCCCAAGTAATATTTATGAAATTTGGTAAGTGATTATGATGTGGTAGGTTTGGGAATATAGAAAATGGTTGTAAATAAAAATATCTTAGTAGTGGTAAGACTAATTCTGATAAGTAGTTAATAAGGTTTTTTAAATTATATGAGATGGGTCATTATCCATATGTATCTCTGAATAAGAGAACGAATGATAGGAAGTATTAAGACTATAATCATAAGGGTGTGGTGAAATAATTTTCAACTAATTAGGCATATGTTAGGCCATCGAATGAAGTGGTAATATATATATTAATTTTTTATTCACATTATGATAATATATCTTTGATTTATGGTCTACACATTATTTCATTTCTAATAAATTTATTGGTAAAATGAAAATTTCACCTTAATAAATGAAGTTTGAAATTTTGGTAAAAACACCTAGTGGTAGTATTAAGCAAATACTAATTTTCAAATATCTTCTAGTAATCATATGTGGAATAGTTTTACTCAAAAACATTATTGTATTACCCATTATAGAATTTGATATTATTATGGGTATGGATTGTCTTTCAGTTTACCATGATAAGATATATTACAGAGCCAATGAAGTTTTTTTCTATCACAAACCAAGCTGGGTTTCCATCCAAAATGACACCTGACTTAGTTTGTGGCATGGACCAAAGGGAATTCCCAATATCCACGTGCTAGAAAATGGTTCCTGTGTATCAATAATACTCTTTTGGGAATAATTTCAGCCCTGATAAATAACCATGAACAATTCTAAAAAATGAAACATCACACCAAGATCATTATCCATAACCAAAATAGATAAAACTATTGTTTCCAATACTTTCGTTGGGGTGTGCATTTGTCTATAGAGGATGAGTTGATTTTTACCCCGCATTCCCACTTTCTAAAGGAGTGTGACATCCGTTGCTTATTCGGGGATGTTTTATCCTTGATCAAAACGGGATAATGGGATGTCAGTTCCTCCTTCCATGGATTCTTCCTTGGAACTTGTTGCCTAATCTGGGTTTCCCTCATAGACATAAGATGTTGTTCATGAATCTCATTCCTGGTGCCATATCTTTTTGGATGCCAGTTAATTACACTACTTCTTTTAGAAAATTACACAGCATCTTAACATGGTAGAAACCTTCGATTAGAGTATATGATAACACCAGGCATATCGGGGAATCTCTGGATGCGTGGAAAATGGGGAACCTGTATTCTCCCTCATAAGAGGGAATATCAAGGGCGAAAAACTCGAGGCATTCCACGTAAGTCATGGGGTATCATATATTGGAGGAATTTATATGAGGTTTTCCTCAACATCCCTTTCTTAACACGGGGTATGATGTGAATTAAACGTCTTGTAGAGACGGTTACGCCAAAGGCGTGTCTTCTGAGGTTTTCCTCAGACATATCATGTTTAATACTAGGTATGCCACGAGTTTAACGTCTTACAGAGACGGTTATGCAAAATATGTGTCTTCTGAAGTTTTCCTTAGGGATATCATGTTTAACATGAGGTAGGATATGAGTTTAACATCTTACAAAGACAACATGAGGGTGATCATAATATCTCATAGAGATAGATCAGATTGGTACATCCCTATGAGGGAGAACCTGGAAGGTTTACCAGATGGATGGATCAAAATGCACAATGAGGACGGATCAAGGGTGGTGTGTCCCATAAAGGGAAGATGTCACACCATGAAGGTTGATCTGGACACCACTAAGGGTGGATTAGGGAGAGTGCACCCCAGAATGGGGAACACTAGATGGATAGGTCAGAATTCCCAATGAGAGAAGACCCAGGGTAGTGTGTCCCACAAAGGGAAGATGTCACACTATAAAGGTTGATCTAGACACCACTGAGGGCGGATCAGGGAGAGTTCACCCAGAATGGGGGACACCAAGGTTTACCATTGGCTGGGATTGAAACTCATGGAGGTTTCCTATATACCCTATGTAGACGACAGGGATCAAAACCCACGTAGTTCGAAATGGGTGATGAATCGAGGTGCACACAAAGGACAACGACCGAGAGAAATATTGGGTATTACGCATGGATTGCGGCCCATCTCAAGAGGGACACTCTTGGGTGGATGATTATGGACCACATGGGGCTTACACGTGGTTAGCTGTCAGGGGGAATGGCGTTATCCCACCAGGATGTGCCGACCTAAGTATGAATCAAGATGAATGATGGAGTGTTGAATGAAGTGGAGGGGGAATGCGATGAAATTGTCATGAAGGTGATATTAGTGTTAAGATTGAACCTCATAGAGGATTCCTACATATCCTCATGGTAGGGAATCAAAGTCCGCATAGTTTGGTGAGATGATAGGACACCTAAGGAGGCGACCCGTATGGATGGGACCCAGAGGAAGTAGAACCTCTAGGTTGGGACATGACCTTCACGAAACCCATAGGCTTGAGGGAAAAATGTCACGATGGTACATGAGTGATGATCTTGAACCTCAGGGTGGCTTCTTACATATTCCTTATGGTATAGAATCAATGTACACATAGTTTAAGATGGGGGTATAAAATCAGGGTGTACACATGGGAAAATGACCCGAAAATATACTGGGGCTTATGCGTGGTTAGTGGCCCAGGTTGTTGTGATGCTTGAGGGGCGGACCAAAGATATAGGTCCCAAAAAAGGGGACTACAACAGATTACCACTGGTTGGGATTCACAATGGCTTACTTCTAGTTTGGGAACACAATGACTTACCACTAGTTGGGGATCACAATGGCTTACCACTGGATGAGGATCACAACGGATTACAATTGGATGAGGTTGAACCTCATGGAGGATTACTATGTACCCACTCTAGGAGACAAGGATCAAATATCACGTAGTTTGAATGGGTATAGTTTAACATTATGTGGGATGAAATGGGATTAAAATTTAATGTCATGTAAGATGAGGGTGGATCGACATAGAGTGGTCGGGACTGATGGGTGTTGGGATTTAAACTCAAGGAGGATTCCTAAGAACCTTGACTTAAAAAGGATCAAAGTCCACGTAGTTCATAATGGTTTGGTTAACAAACATGAATGGGTCAGGACCAGTAGGTGTTGGGCTTGAACCTTAGGGAGGCTTCCTACATACCTTGCCTTGGAAATGATCAAAGTCCACGTAGTTTGGGATGGTTTGGTGAACCTACGTGAAGGGGTAAGGACCATTAGGTGTTTGGATTTAACCTTATGGAGGCTTCCCACATACCTTGCCTTGGAAAGGATCAAAGTCCACGTAGTTCAGAAGTGTTTTTGGTGAACCAATGTGAAGGGATCGGGACCAGTAGATGTTGGTCTTGAACCTTAGAGAGGTTTCCTACGCACCTTGCCTTGGCAAGGATCAAAGTCCACATAGTTCTTAATGGGTTTGGTGAACCTAAGTGAAGGGGTAGGGGCCAGTAGGTATTGGGCTTGAACCATAAGGAGGCTTCCAACGTGCCTTGCCTTGGCAAGGATTAAAGCCCACATAGTTCAGGATGGTTTGGGGTTATATGTTAAGGCAGCCCAGGAAGGATTTCATGGTCACTGTTTAACTCTAAGCTCATGTGAGTCAGGCTCAGTGTGAAAAAAAAGAGGAAACAACAGACCCGACAATTAGGGTGAAAAGGTGTAGCCACGAAGGGTGGTGAATGGGGATTATACATGGAAGCTTCCCAGGTGCCGCTAAGGAGCAACAATGGTTCATGAGGATTACACTTGGAAGCTGCCCGAGTACCACTAAGGAGGGACAATGGTGAATGGGACTTACACATGGAAGCCTCCTAGGTTCCACTAAGGAGCGACGATGGTGTATGGGGTTAATGCATGGAAGCTTCCCAGGTGCTGCAAAGGAGCAACGATGGTGGATGGGGATTACGCATGGAAGCTACCTGGGTGCCGCTAAGGAGCGGTGATGGTGGATGGGGCTTATGCATGGAAGCTTCCTGGGTGTTTCTAAGGAACGACGACAGTTGATGGTGATTACACCTAGAAGCTACCCAGGTGCCACTAAGGAGCGACGATGGTGGATGAGGCTTACACATGGAAGCTTCCTGTAATGTCTTCCTCATGTCTAGCCATGATGTAATCCCAAATTTCTAGTGGGTAGAAGAATATAATTGGGGCCAAAACCTATTCCCAAGTGCACAAGCAGGATAATGCCAAGGGCGTTGGAATCAGCCCAAAGAAAGGAAGATGAAAGGTGTGAATCACATGCCCGACTTTCGGAATGTAGTGAGGGTGGCGTGACGAGGGAGGATAACTGCTGATCATGTTAAAAATACAGTATCCATATCGTGTTAGCCTGTAATGGGGACAAAAAATTAGGGTCAACTACTGAACATGTTCAAAACACAGGACCTGACTCGAAGTGTCATCCAAGGACTTCAGGGGCGTTGGCTTAGAATGGTAGGTGAGCCGATGCGACATTGGACTGATCCGTTAGGGGGTACCTTCAGACATGAATGAGGATGAATATCCGAATTAATGAAACACTAAGCATGAGTTGGAGTGGTGGAATGATTGAACGGATTCCAATGCTCATGAAATTACACCACTATAATCATGGAATGAGGCATCTTATGCTTAAAACATAAGGAATCTCTTATTTGGAACAAGAGTCATACTATTATTGAATCATAGGGAATACTACCGTTTATAGACTTGTAGATAGGGCTATTGGCATATTATTCATGGAACATAAGTCATATCTTGTTTAGAGCAAGAGGCATCCTATGTTTGTCGTATAGGGACTTCTATAGTTTAAATTTATGTAGTGAGGACTATTGACATCTTATGAATGTCGCATAAGGTATCTCTTGTTTGGAGTAAGAGGTATCCTATTATTTAATGATATGGTATACTACATTTTAAAGTCATGTAGTGGGGAATGTTGGCATCTCATGATTGGAACATAAGGAATATCTTGTTTAGAGCAAGTGGCGTCTAATATTTGTCGTATAATATGTACTAAAATTTATAGTAATGTAGATAGGACTATTGGAATCTTATGCTTGGTGCATAAGTAATATCTTGTTTGGATCAAGAGGCATCCTATGTTTTTAACATAGGGTGTAATATAGTTTAAAGTCATACAGAGAGGACTATTAGGCATAAGGCACCTAGAAATAGCTGGTGTTGGGACTTACTCAAGAGCAACCCTTTCTGGTGGATCCTGGTATAGGAGTCAGGTGATGGGGTTTGGATTGCTTGCTTGAGGAATGGTTCGACTCAAGGTACTTAGATAATTGATAATGGGAATCTCAAATCATGATATGGGAAGTGAACCAAGAGGAATATGTCAACTCAAGGTGTTTCATGGTGTGCAGAGGAGTATCTCAAATCATGGTATTCCATAGGTGGAT
The DNA here is from genome assembly GCA_963277665.1 of Viscum album. Taxonomy (NCBI): domain Eukaryota; kingdom Viridiplantae; phylum Streptophyta; class Magnoliopsida; order Santalales; family Viscaceae; genus Viscum; species Viscum album. Next base: position 875,385,124 of record OY728148.1, on the reverse strand, counting down.
GCCTATAAGGGTAAAATGGAAAATGTCGACGTCCTGACCTGAAAATTTTGTGGTGTGACTCTATATTTTATATGGGGGTTAGTGATGATAGCAAAGGGACCAACCTGACACTGATCCTAAGTAGGGGTGCAGTCCCTGCTGTATGGACTAGCAGGCACAAGCCTGGACACTATAGCACATAAAATGTGCCACATACAGGATGAGATGTGAGCAAGATTTCACTGTGAAACATAGATGCACGCAATATTGGGCACTATGTCACTGTTGTTCACAAAAAGGAAGATTAGTTCACAATAGGGAAGGATTTGCGTGTAAGAGGGAAGGCTTGCGCGCAATAGAAAAGGTTAGCATGTAATTGGATAGGTGTGGCACTGGTGTATGAAAAATTGGGCACAATGGCACTGTTGCATGCAAAAAATGATCTTTTGGGTGAAAAATTGGGAATGTTGTCACATTTTCATGAAAAAGTGATGTTTTGCGTGCAATATGGTGGGTTTTTCATGCAAGCACGAAAGATACGGACTTACGTGCATTAGAGTGGTGGCCGACCTCTGGGGGCCCTCTTGAAGAAGGGGGGTGCACTTTTATTTATAGGAGAAACCTTAAACAGTGGTGCACGTAAAATTCTGTTCTACTTTTGCGCACAAATCCATTTTTCATGCAAGATTTCATTTTTGTACATAGGATTCCATTTTTGTGCGCAAGATTCCATTTTTTCACGCAAATCCATATTTTGTCCCCACATCATCCTGGCTGGCTATTTTCGGCAGTCTGACTTTGAATAACCATAACTTCTAAATCGTAACTCCATTCGGGCTCTATAAACAGTCAAATACAAGATTTTGAAATGAGCTATACTCCAAGATCATGTTCGTAAGCATTATATGAATTATAGGAATGCATTTTCCAGTTCCAATAAATATTTCAAGTTATACATTTTATAAATTTATCCAAAACAAAAATACCAAAACATGAGGGGAACTAACTATACAACAACCCAAAATCTCCATGAAATAAGAGGTCCATAACCCTCAATCCACCTCCACAAAACATCTACAAGAGAGGATCACTAGAAACTGGATCCACCATCACCAACATGAAACATATATCCTTTACCTAGGTAAAATATTACAAAGTCTACAAACACCTGAGGGTGTATTTAGGGTGTGATCCAAAGCCTAATAGGATGCCACCCAACAGATATTCCATTCCAAATCATTAGAAGACAATTTAATGTTCATGTATTAAGAAAGAAATTGGAAACATTTTAAAGAAATTTTTTTATGGATTTCATTCAAAGAATCTTGATTTTAAAATTAATATGAGATTAAGGTACACCATATACTGATGGTGTACACAACATAATAAGAGAACCACATGAAATCCCTAAGGGTAATGGCACTAGTGGGACTATAAGAACATCATATCTCGGTAAAACATGGAATGAAAACAATAACCCACAATATCCTCACGCACAAGACACTAGATAAAAATCTATCCAAAGTTATAGAGGTTTCCAACCATCATAATCATAGTTTACTTAGTGTTTTATCTCAATCATTCTAGAATAAATCGGGCATCGACCCTGCCGATCCAACTGGTGTCCTAGTTATAGTCCACTCACCTAGATACCTAGGATTCCCTTTGTGCTCAGATTTCCATTTCAAATGTCACATAGATAACCAATTTCACATACACAAAGAAAGAAATATGAATACACATGAAAAAACATCATTTTTCATAATAAAATCCTCTTTAAAATCCATACACACGCCAAATCCATTTGAAAAAATGTTTTACACCACTTAAATATTTCATAGAACACATTTAAGAAGCTCAACAAGGAAGTACACATGAATAAAAATCAATATCATTTGTAAAACCATCTCTCAACCCATAAAAAACTTGAAAGATTTTTAAAACACATTAATAACCACTCACATAATTTATATAACCCATTCAAGAAGCAAATAAAACATACTAAAATCATCTAATAATACTAAAACATGGAATCACCTACCTCAATATTGGAAACTTCCAATATATGGTGGAAAACTAGAACCGTACCATAAAGGAACCATATAAAGGAAATATAAAACCACATATATCGATATTAGGCTCAAGGATCCATTATTCAAACCATTTTAGGAAAACCTACCTGCTAAATAAAAGACAACCCAAGAAAGTGGGAATAATAACCCTAGAAGAAGGAAGAAATCAAGATAAGAGAGACTTAATTTATGATTCTTGAAGATACAAAGCCAAATCCACCCAAAAATTAAAGTTCCAAGGGAGCAAGGAGGAGAGGGTGAGGCAACTAGTGCTACAAACCCCGAATGGTGGAAGAAATGGGTGGAATTGGAGTTAAGTTAGAAGAGGGAAGAAATTGAATTTCCATATTTTTAATGACCTGGAAAAGCTGCACAGTTAGCCCGCATGATTTTCCAAACCATGTGGAAACTCTGCGGTCTCCTTTATCTAAAAGGAAACTAGTTTCATGGTTTCTTGGGGAAGGGTGCTTGCCCGTGTGGCAAGATGTGTGGTTTGGATAATGCCACTATCTAGGGAATATATTTTATTTTGGGCTAGCACATGGTTTTCTATAACCATGCGCCAACTGTTTGCCACCTTTTGTAGGGTAGAAAAACTCAATTTTTCTCCATAGACTCCCGAGAAAACGAATAGAAAAATACAATACCAAAAATAAAAATATTACATCAAAATAAAATCATGGATGTAACAATTATCCCCACCATGAAAAATTTTATCTCTTAGAAAATCATCTTAGAGTTTGATGAGAGAATAAAAATTGGTACTACTCCTCAACCAAATAATTTAGATCCCATGTATCATGATCATCATTAACATGATATCAAATAACTCAGAAAAATGGTACAAAATTCCACTGAATAACTTTATCCTATGAATACAAAATCTGTACTGGCCACTCAAACACAAAAAAATCAAGTTCCAATTCTAACTCCTCCCAATTCAGCACAAAAGATGGATCTGGATTATAGTTATTTAACTGAGAGACTGGAACAGGTCTTGAATATACTTCAAATGATAAGGAAAAGATAACTAGTATTCCACCTTACTAATCTTCCTGGTAATTTCAAAAGTTCTAACATAACTTATTGTTAGCTTCTTATGCTTACCAAGACAATGGTGACCCAAGAAAGGCACCACCATTAGAAACACCTGGTCACTAATAGAGAATTTCAAAGTTTGGATCCTCTGATTATCATATGACTTATGATAGATATTAACTCTCAAAAAATGATTCCTAATCAACATATATTTATCATTTGTTTCCTATACAAGGCTCATTACAAACAATGAGGTCTCACCAACCTCTTCCCATCATAAAAAAGACCGACACATTCAACCATAGAGCGCCTCAAAGCGATCCATTCTAATCTAGGATTGGTAACTATTATTATAGGAAAACTCCACCAACCCCAAATGGATATTGCCTAAGACTCCAAATTTTAACACACATACTCAGAGCATATCCTCCAAGATATATTTTTCCTACTTCATCTGACCAACTTTTTGAGGGTGGTATTCCATACTCAACTTCACCCATGACCCCATTGCCTTTTGAAGGTCCTCCCAAAATCGCAAGGTAAAATGGAGGTCCTTTTCTGAAGCAATCACCCATGACACACCATAAAGCCTCACTATCTCATAACCATACAATATTCTCAATTAATCCACTTTGGTTAAATATCTAATCAAAATTAAATTGGTTGATTTGGATAGACGGTCAATCATTAACCATATGTCATCTTATCTCCGAGGTGTACAAGGTAAGCCAATAATAAAATCCATAGTCACCTCGGTCCACTTCCTGGTAGGAATGGGAAATTGCTAAAGAAAAATAGAGGGACTTTGGTTCTCTTCTTTAACCTACTGAAATGTATAACACTTGGATACAAAGTAAGATATGTCCTATCTCATACCTAGACACTATAATTTATGATACACATCATAGAAAATCTTGGTGGTATTAGGATGAATGGACCACTGATACTGGTGGATATCCTACATCACCTCCTTTTGCAATAACAATAGAACCACAAAGATACCCTTGAAACATAGAACTACCTTAGGAAATAATGAACATTCACAAGGAACCTCCCCACCATTTATGAACTGAAGAGAATGATAACACAACTCATTACTTGTCTACTCTTTCTGAATCAACTCCATAAGGAAAGGTTTTAGATGAACACTATCCAAGAACATACCTCTATTATACACCTTGGTCTCCAGTTGCATTTGAGAAAAACCCTATTAGTCTTAACTCATCACTGGACTCTTTCAATGCTTTCACTAACACTTTCTTGTTAAAAGAATATTATACAACATTACCTTTTCTTAGGGTATATAAGATATCAAAATCGAACCCTTGAAGGTACTCACCCTAACGATGCTACCTTAGATTCAAATATTTTTGTGAGAATATGTAATCCAAACTCTTATGATTTTAATAAACTATAAAATTCTCCCAAAAAGATAATGAAACCATGTCTTTAAGGAAAGTATCATTGCTTCTAATTCCAGGTCATGGATTGGACGATTATTTTCATGTGGTTAGAGTTGGCAAGAGGCATATGACACCACATGCTCATCCTACATCATCAAAAACCCAAGACACATAAACGAGGAACCACAATAGACCACATATACCTTTCTAGATTCTAAAAAGACTAGAATGGGGGATATTATAAAAAACCACATAATTTCCTCAAAATAATATTGGCACTCTAAACTACACTTGAAATTCACCCCTTTTTAGGTATGTGTAGTCATGGGAAAAGAAAACTGAGAGAAATCCTAAACAGACCGCTTGTAATACCCCTCTAGGCCCAAAAATCTCATGATCTCAAAAATATTCTTTAGTTTTCCCCATGAAATCACAACACTAATCTTCTCATGGTCCTCTAAAACCCCATTCCCAAAGCTCACATGACCCAAAAACTTCACCTCCCTGATTCAGAAGGAACATTGGGAAAGATTCACATAGCGGTGATGCTCTCAAAGAGTACCCAACATAATCCTCAAATGCCACTCATAATCCTCATCATTACCTAAATATACTAATATTTCATCAAAAAATACCTTGATAAAAGAGTCAATATACTGGTGGAACACCCGATTCATAAGTTCCATAAAGACCACTATAACATTCATCAATCTAAAAGGCATGACTACATAATAAAAATGGTTGTACCTAATTTGGAAGGTTATTTTCAGAACATCCTTCTTTCCAAATCTGACTTGATGATACCCGGAACACTAGTAAATCTTATAGATCCACCTTTACCCTTAAGTTTATCAAAAATTTATTCAACATGGGGAAAATGGTATTTGTTCTTGATCATCACCTTATTCAATTTTTGATAGTCAATACATAATCAGAGAGATCCTTTGACCTTATTTAAAAATAGAACTAGGGAAGCCTAAGGTGAGATGATCGGGTGAATGAATCATTTGGATTAAAAATCATACAACTGTACCTTTAATTCCCTCAACTCAGTGGGGTCCATATGGTATAAGGGAAGAGATATAAGCTACGTTCCTAGAACAAAATCAATAGTAAACTCCACATACTTATCTAGAGGTAAACCCAGAAATTCATCTAGAAATAACACTAGGAACTCACCCACCACAGGTGGTAATCCACCATTAGAACTACTACCATCATCCTCCATCATGAGTGATGAGATCTAAAAAACAATACTACCCAATTTTGAAAGTCTAGCATGTCCCAAACGATGATTCCATTCACATTGGAAAACATGGTTACATCCATCTCGTGCCAAAAAACTCACTCATCACTGATAACAATCGATATGTTCCTGGAAATGAACCATCTAATATACACCGAGAATTATACAAAAGAGGCCCATTTATAAAACTAGGAAATCCCATTCTAATTCAACCCTTAACATGGTGAGCGCACAATACAAACACCTAAAACCCTACTCCCATTTATTACCAAGAGACATCACCAACTCCATCACATACAACATAATATTAGTTGGAAAATTCAACAAATACACAATAAATGTAGAAATAAATGAAATAGAGGAACACATATCAAATAGAACAATGGATATAGAATATGCAATAAGAATGGTACCTAAAACTATAGGAGGTACTATATATGATTCCATTAGCACTTGTTATACAACATGGAGATGCCCCATCTCTTCCCGATCCTTAGAATGGACATTGAAATTTAGATCTACCTTGAGTTGAATCTGTCTAGAAAAAGATCCACCCCTTCCATGTTGACTACCCAACCAAGAATTCGCTGTCCTAGACAGCTCTGACTAGGATGACATCCCTCTAGAGGACACATAACCTACTTCACCCTGATATAGATGTCTATATATTCAAAACCATTGTAATTTCCCCATATTTCCACATCGATGGTAGGGTATGGGTGGAGATGATCATGCAGATCACACATTCCCCATATTCCCACATAGGTGGCATATGACTGGTTCAATGTCTAAAGACACTAACAAAGGCAATCGAGAAGGATGGCCTAAAATACCACCTACCTTTTTCTCATGGTCTTCCCACTTTATATTTTTATAATACAAACTCACACTCCCTTGTCCCATTGATAACACTACTCTAGAGAAACCAGATTTTCCATTATGATTGATCTACACCATTGAATCATGATCAACCACCTCAGCATAAGTATTCAATTTGAACTGTAAGAATTGGGATAAGATATCTAGTTATAGACCTATCTTGAACTTTTTATCCTTTAGCTACTCATTGGAAACTACCTCAGGTGCGAACTGAACCAACTCTGTAAATTAGTTGGCATACTCCATCACGGTTCGATCCCCCTGGTGAAGATCCAAAAACTCCTAGGTCTTGGAGAATTCCAAGGTCTTAGGTAAATAATTCTCATCGAAGATTACCTTGAAATCCTTTCAACCCATATACTTGGGCTTCCCAGCTTAAACCATAGATTCCCACCACATCCAACTAGGACCTTATAACAATAATGGCACACATTTCACCTTGATCACCTTAGGAGTGTCAAGAAACCTGAAAATCTTCTCAATATTATCAATACAATCCTATACTTCTTTGGGGTCTATGCTACCTTATAAGGTAGGAGGATTTTTCTGGAGGAACTCATAATATTTTTTTTACTTTCCAGGATGTGGACCAGCTTCCCCTACATGAGTAAGACTAGGAACCACTCCACAAACCAAATCTTAGATAGCTTGAACCACAACTTCCACTGGTATCTTATCAATTGGTGAGGGAGAACTCTCTTTGGCCTCTTCCTGTAGTTGTACAGGAAGTCTCTATAGAGTAATCTTGCTACATTAAGTAATAACCACAAAGAAAAAACATCAAAACACAACTTTGAAATTTTTTCAGTATCAACAATAAAAAATTATAAACACTTATATAAATCAATACAAAATCACATCCATAATAATAACAATACAAACAACTTTCCCCCCACTTGGTGTCCATGTATAGTCTTTAAATTCTACATATCACATGGAAGAGAAGTCAAAACAAATCCCAACATCCCTTGGTAACTCAAGGTCTATTAAAAGGTGTGTTGGCTAGACACCCCACTTAGAACCAAACCCCGAGCCCCGATGATCCTTACTCTAGTCTATACAAACTTTCCCAAATACCATGACTCAAGGAAAAGGGTTAAAAACTCCTTTGATACCATTTTTTTATGAACCAAGATAGGATTCCATCCAACAAACACCTGAATCAGCCCATGTCATGGCTTGAAGGATGTTCATGATCCACATGGGTAATAAATAGGTGTGTGAGTATCAAAAATACACTTTTGAGAATGATTTTAGCCATGATAAATTACCATGAACAATTATAAAAAATGAAACATCACACAAAGATCAATATCCATAACTAAAATAGATACAAAAATTTAAAGTTAGACTCTTTAAAAATTTATCAAAATCAAAATACCAAAATGGGAGGGGATCTAATGAGAACACAACCCAAAACCACCATGTAATAATAGAGACATCACCATTAATCCACCTCCAAAAACACTTGCAAGATAGGATCAATTGAAACCAAATCCACCAACACCACCATGAAACATCTTTTCGTTAAATAGGTCAAAAAATAGTCTAAATACACACAAGGGTGTATGTAGGGTGTGAGGAAAATCCTAGTAGGATTATACCCACAAGAGATTCCTTGACATAACATTAGAAGATAATTTAACATTCAATTCTTAAGATAGAAATTGGAAACATTTTAAATAAAATTATTTAATATAAATTTTTTTCAAATAAGTATTCTTTATAAATTAACATGAGAGTAAGGTCCACCGTATACCAATGGTGTGCACAACATTGCAAGAGCATCACAGGAAATATCTAAAGATACTAGCACTAGTGGGACCCTAGGAACCTTGTATCTCAATAAAACATGGAATAACAACCATAACTTAAATCATCCTCATGAATGAGTCACTAGAGAGAAATCTATATAATTTTTTTTTGGTTTCCAATCATCATCATCAAATTTTAGTTAGTGTTGTAGCATAAATTCTACTGGAATAAACAAAGTCTCAACCCCACCTATCCAACTAGCATACTAGTCCTAGTCTACCCACCTAGATACCTAGGATTCCATTTGTGTTCAAATTTCTATTTCACATGTCACATAGATCACCACTTTTACATACACACAAAAAGTAATATGAATACAAATGAAAAAACACCATTTTTAATAATCAAAGCCTCTTTCAAATCTATACACACACTAAATCCATTTGAAAACACGTTTCTCACCACATACAAATTTCATTAAACACATTTAAGAATCACAACAAGGAAGCACACATGAATCACAACCAATATCATTTGGAAAAACATATCTCAACCCATATATACCTTGAAACCTTTTGAAAGAACATTTATCACCACACATATAATCCATAAAACCCATTCCAGAAGAAAATAAAACATACCAAAATCTAATAATTCTAAAACATGGAATCACCTACATCAAGCTTGGAATATTTTGGAATCCAGTAGAAAAAACACCATAAAGGAACCCTATAAAAGAAATATCGAACCAAAAAACATAAATATTAGAACCAAGGATCTATGATTCAACCCATTTTAGGGCAACCAACCCACTAGAGGAAAGAGAACCTAAAAAATAGGGAAGAAGAACCCTAAAATAAGGAAGAAATCAAGATAAGAGAGACTTACATAAATATTATTGAAGATAAAAATCAAAATCCACCTAAAATTTAAATGTCAAAGGGAGAAAGGAGGTGAGGGTGAGGTGTCTAGGGATGAAAATACCGAATGGGGAATGAAATGGGTGGAGTTGGTGTTAAATTGGGAGAGAAAAAAAAAAAGGTAATTTCTAGTTTTTTAATGATCTGGACAGGCCACACATTTAGCCCACACATTTTTTCAAACCATATAGAAACTGTGCGGTCTCTTGTGTTCAAGAAGAAACCTTATACATTGTTTCTTAGGGGATGGAACATGCTTGTGTGGCAATCCATGCAGCCTAGACTATGCCACTATCGAGGGTACATAGTTTCTTCTAAGATGGTGCATGGTTTTTCCTAAACGTTATCCAACCACATGCCACCTACTTTTATGTCCAAAAAATCTATTTTTCTCTAAATACTCTTAGGAAAACCAAGAAAAAAAATACAAGACCAAAAATTAACAAAGGATTACCTCAAAATATAATTACATATGTGACATTTAATAATATATATTTCCATTTGTATATAATAATCAATTCATACATTTGATAACATATAAATAATCTAAGAAACTATTAATAGATGGAAATTAAAATTACCTTGATCAAGTTGTTGAAATCAAAGGAGCTATTTAGATTAATGATATCCTAGTAGTAAAAGAATATCTGGATGTTTTTTGATGTGTTACCTAGTATTATACTTGATTTAGATGTTGAGTTTACTATTGACTGAGTTCCTGATGCTAATATAATTTAAAAAATCATATTATCTAATATCAATTAGAATTGGTAGACATGAAAATGTAGTTACATGAGTTGCATTATAAAGGATTCATTCATTCTTGTACTTCACAATGGGATGCTCTTATTTTATTTGTTGAAAAGTAATATGTTTCCATGAGTATTTTCATTCATTATAGAGAATTTAATAACATTTCCTTTAATTATATGTATCTTTTTCCTTATATTGATGAATTGTTTAAATAACTCTAGGGAGATTAGTATTTTTCAAAAGTTTATCATAGTTTTAGATACCATTAGTTGGAGGTAAAGAATGATGACATCCCTAAATCAAAATTTCATATTAGTTACGAGCATTATGAGTTCATGGTTGTTCCATTTGATTTGAATAACTCTTCATATGAATTCATGGATCTTATAAATAGAGTTTTCATTTAATATTTGGATAAGTTTGTGGTTGTGTTTATTGATGATATTTTGGTTTATTCTAAAAGTTAATAGGATCAGGACAAACCTATAAGGATTGTTCTGAAAAATTTGAAAGAAAATAATTTATATGGAAAATTTTAAATGTGATTTTTGGTTAAAAAATATTTCAATCCCAGGATATATCATAAATAAATATGGAATAACTATTAATCCCACTAAAACTAAAGTGGTTGATGAATTTACAATACTTATAAATGTGACTAAGATTCATAGTTTTCTTGTATTAATTGGATATTACCAATAGTTTTTTGAAAACATTGTATATTTATATAGCCTGCTATGTAATTTCACATGAAATAGAGTTAGGTTCATTAGGAAAAAGGAATATGGTGAATATTTACTATAAGTGAAAATAATATTAGTGAATCCTCCAGTTTTGGCCCTACCATCCAGAAATTGTGACTTTGTTATCTATAACGACGCTTCATTGAAGGGAATGGGGTTTGTTTTATTGTGGATGATCAGGTAATTTATTATGCATCATTATAATTAAAACCTTGTGAGAAAAATTATAGTACACATGACTATGAATCAATATCTATAGTGTTTTCTTTATAGATTTGTAAACATAATTTATTTGGAATAAATTTTGAAATGTATACTAATCATAAAATCTTGAAGTATATATTCTCTAAGAAAGAGTTGAACATGAGATAAAATAGATAATTGGTATTGAAAAAAGATTATGACTATACAATTCATTATTATTTAGGTAAAGTATATAGATTAGTTAATGCTTTGATTCAGAAAGATAATGCCACATTAATTATTCTATGCCTGGAACATAATCCTTGGTTAATGATTTGATGAATATTGGATTAGAAATTTTTTATGTAAGAACTACCACTATTTTTTTTCACGTGTTAGTATAGTCTTAATTTTTAGAAATAATTAAGAAATATTAGAAAGAATAATTTTTTTATAGGAAAAGGTATAATTTATTAATAAGGGTAAGTTTTTTGAATTTAATATTGACAAAGAAGGTATTTTGAGGTTTAGAAAAAAGTTATATATTTCATGTGACCCACAATTAAAGAAATAAATATTGATTGAGGCTCATAGATCCCTGTTTTTTATTTATCCTGAAAACATAAAAATGTGTATAGAACTTTAGGAACATTTTTAGTGGGAAGAAATGAAGAAATATATTACTGATTTTCTATGAAATATTTGACTTGTCAATAGGTTAAGCTGAATAAAAATTACCAAATTTTATGATATAGACTTTTCCAATACTCAAATATAATTGAGAGAATATATCTATGGATTTAATGGTTGGATTACCAAATAAATCTAAATGTAAAAATTTAATATGGGTTATTGTTGATCGATTAAATAAATTTGTGCATTTTCTTCCCATTTGAGATAATATTTATTTGGATCAACTTCACCAACTTTATGTTAAAGTGATAATTAAATTACATGGAGTCCCTATCTTCATTGTATCTAACCGTGGTATGATGTTTAACTATAATTTTAGGAAAAGTATTTAGAATTCATTGGGGACAAAATTAAATTTTTGTACAGCTTTTAACCTGTAATCAAATGGATAGTCATTGTTAACAATTCAGACTATAAAAGATATTCTTGGAGCTTGTTCAGTGGATTATCGGGGAATATGGGATCAGCACCTGACTTTAGTAGAGTTTTTATATAATAATAGTTTTCATTTCATTATAAAAATGGAAAATTTTGTGGCATTCTATGGAAAACTATGTCTGGATATAATTTTTTTGTATGAAGTTAAGGAAATAATGTTTTTGGGAATAAAATTGGCAGAATAAATAGTAAAGAAGTTGATAATGATTTAGTAGCATATTAAGATAGATAAGTATAGGAAAAAAAGTTTTATATGTAACTAGAGTAAGGCTATTTCTTTTGAGGTAGGTGATCATGTTTTTATTAAATTATGTCTCTGGAAAAGTGTTATGTGTTTTAATAAAAAGAGAAATTTAAATTCCCTGGTTCATTGGACCTTATAAAATCCTAGAAAAATTTATATTAGTTTCTTATTAAGTGGATTTGACACTAATTTTATCTTAGGTACATGATGTACTTCATGTTTTATTATTAAGAAAATATGTGTCAGATGCTTCTCATTTTTTGAGTCCTGAAGTATTTCAATTAGAAGAAAAACATTCTTATGTGAAACATGAAATATATATCATTAATTTTAGAGATAAATTGTTATAGAATAAATTAATTTACTATGTTAATGTTTTTTTGGAAAACCCATATGATTGAAGAGGAAACATGGGAATCAAAAAATGAAATGAAGGAAAAATATACCACTTACCAAAAAATTCCAGACAAAAGCAAAATATTTTAAAAATTTGTTAATGAAAAAATAAGAAGAAGATAAGTAAAACCTATGTGGTTAAATAAATAGGATTTCCCTTATCCAAGAAACAACAGAGTTGAACATCATAATATCCAACTTGTTTAAGTAATGAATAAAATTTTGAGGACACAATTTCAAAAAGGGGGAAGAATGTAACAATCTAAGTAATGATAATATAAATAATTTTCATGTATTTTTAATATTAATTAATTATATATTATAAAGTTATATTAATTTTAATAATATCAGGTAAATTTTTAGTCAAAATGAAAAAAACTACATTTCTCTTCAAATTGGGGATTCATTAATTTATAGTTTTATTTAAAAGATTTATTTTAAAATTATTAAATTTTAATTTGAAAAATATAACTTTATTTTTAAATTAATCATGTCAAAATTTTATTAGGATGAAGTTTTCATAATTTTCTGAAAAGTTTTATTTTTCAGTGAATAATGAATAATACTGATTTTTATTGAAAACTATATTTTCATTTCAATAATTTAAAATGTTAATTTTTTTAAAATGATTTTAAAAAAATTAGGCCAATTAATTTTTAAATAATACAATTATAGTATTTTTAATTAATTTTATACTTTAATTTTGTGTAAAAATATTTTCATACTTAAAAAGACATTTTTATAAAAAATCAATTTTCACAGTGTTTTATGGGTATAATTTTAAATTAAATTCAAAATATTTTGGGAATAGAATTTTATAAAATGGGTTAAATATTTTTAATAATAAAAATTAATATTATTTAATAAGTTTAACATAATTTTTGGTCATAACTAATGAAAAAAATTAAAAATATGTTACCGTAGATGAGGTTAAAACAAGTTTATCTAGGGGTTAAACTTAATTGATAAGGGTTAAAATTTACTATAAACATATATAAATTATATTTTATGGCCATATTTCAAGCCTATATCATCTAATATTTGTAAATGGTCCATTTTTGATTCATTTTCCTTGATTAAGATATTAATATATTTTATTCTTTCTTAAAACTCTAAGTGTGTCCTCTCCCCCATTTATAAAAACACACCCCATATCCTTTAATATCCACACTTAAAAGAGATATTTAGTTTGGAAAAAAATTACTCAAATAAATTAATTTAATCCATGACCATATTTTATATTCCTTTTATTGATCATAAAACCAACAAAGGAAGGCTTTAGGTATAAACCTAAATAGTTTTTCCGAAAAAGAGGTATATTTCATAACCAACCATTTTCATTTTATTTCATCTCGTACCCCATTAAAATACTCTTTAAAAATGATCAACTAATAAAAACAATATATTACATATACCAATATTTTTTATGTTAATTAAATAACCTATATCCTTCTCCTTCTTCCATCAAATGGGAAAGAACCATCATCCGTCTGTACGATGAACTACAACCTCATAAACTGATGTAATTAATTTTCTATAAACACATATCATGACTAGTTATAATGATGTATTTAATGTTTATATATATTATATTCATGAAAAATTCATCATTATTTAAATATAAAATTATATTTACCTTTGTTTCATCACACCCTTTGAAAAATGAAATGTTACACATGTGTACGTACGACCAACCGTCTCTATGATTGCAACGTAATTCATTTTTCATAACCATGTTTATTAGTTGGTTTCAAAATTATAAATAATATATAAAATGGTAATTATTTTTTTATTATTATTCTAGATATGATAGAATAATGACCTATTTGACCATATTTAACTTACCAAAGTGATTTTAGACATATGTACTGAATATTGTCAAAACATCTGACATGAAATTAATTGATTAAGTAATTGTATATAACATGTTAATACATAAAATTAAAGGAATAATAAAATTTAAAAATATTATTTATAATTAAATAATTAACATAAGTTTATTATCTAGGAATATAAATAACGTACGCGATGATTCTAACTTGAGGTAAGGGATACTTTACCTTAAAAAACTTATTATAAATGTTTTAAATATTTATTTTAAATATTTTTTATTCCATTTTCATATTCTTAAAATTATTTTATATATGTATTTATATGGAAATAAATGAATTATAAAGGAAATTTTATGTCTGGTTTTTACTTTCTTTCAATGGTCTTCAAATAGAATCTTTTTTTATTTTATATGGAATATTTAAAAAATAAAAAATAAATATTCTATTTTAACATATATAAATTCAATGGTTTTTACCAACATATTAACCATTATTTAATGTTTGGATTTATTTACAAAATTTCAAATTTTATTCAAATTAAACCCCCTTCCCATTATTATATGTATTTTTAAAAAGGGTTTTAAATGGAATGGATATTTCAATATTTAAAAATGTTTTCTTATGGGAATAAATAATATTTTTATATGTTTTATAATGGTAATATAATACTTCATGTATTATTATTTTGTTATGGTTCTTGTATTTTTTTTATAATGACAGGTGAGCCCGATATAGATCATGATTATTGGTGATCCTGATATATCTCATGATGATGGGTGATCCCCATATATATATCCAATTAATTGGGTAAAGGGATAAAGTTAAATAGTTAAATTTCTCCAAAAAGATTATTGGAATTTAATGGGAAGGTTATTCTATTTATAAGAGTGATTGTATGAGTGATATGAAAATGATGTCCAAAGTTAGCTACATTCTTTATCTGTTCTTACTATGGGTTTTCAAAAAAATGTTATTATTGCGTAAGGTAAACTAATGAGATTAAGTTTAAAGGGAAGTTTATGATACTTTTTAAAGGTGAAATATATAAATTTTTATGAGTTCCACATGATTGAAAAAAATATTTATGACTTTTTTTATGTCTTTAAGATTTATTATTAAATGTTTTATGAAAAAATTGGGGAAGATAAGTTTTTTTCTCACATAAGGAAATGTTTATTTTAAGATCATTGTTTTTCAAAAAGGTATATTTTTAAGAGTATTCATGGACTAATGAGTTTATTTATTTGTTTTTATATGTATCTTACTAATATTTTTTATGATCATAACATATTTTAAAAGTTTCCGCATGGTTTTAAGGATGACTAGGGACAAGGATGAGTACATGATAAAAATTGTGAAGATATTTCATGAATAAAAACATGTATATTTTAAAAGTTTTTTATTGTGGAAAAAAGGATAATGAGTGTAATTTTACACATTGTGAGGAGATATTTATTTATTCTAGGGTGATGAACTAATTCTCTAAAACTCTAAACCAAAAATATCCATGGGAATGGAATGATTTTTTTTCTAAAGAATTAATTTTATAGATTGTTTAATGTTTTTTATTGTATTTACTATCAGAGAAAAGGTTTAGATAATTTTAGAGGTTATGATAATGTATATAAATACTCTTAATAGATTATAATTTATGGTTATCATGATATATGATTTGAATATTAACATGTTACTTCATCTAAATTATGTTTATTTAGAATGGTTTTCTATAGAGGAAATAAGGATGATGATGTATAAAGGATCAAAGAGGAAAATATCCATCCAAATTAATAGCCTATAATGATTGTAATTGGAACCAATCATTTTTGTTGTTGTGATGGCTCAGTTGGTATAGTCAATAAATGGTGGTGGTATCCATGAAAGTGAGTAACTAGATATTCTATAGAGGAAAATTTTGATAATGGATAATTTTATCAAACACCACCCTCAAAAATTCAGTGGATCTTATGAATTAGTGATAGATGAGGGATAAATTAAATACATCAAAAATATATTTGATGTTATGGGTTATTTGTATCATAAATGATAACTCTTTCTATTTATCATTTTGATGGTGTAATTGATAAATATTGGTTAATGGTTAAGAATAATAGATAAAGTGAAGAGATTTGCTCCATGGAATGTGATACATTTAAGAATATTTTCCTTGATAAGTATTTTCCTAAGGGTTTTCAACTTAGGATGAAAAACCAATTCTTAGAATTGAGGTATAAAGATCAAGATTCAGTGGCTACATTTGTAGAAAAATTCATCCGATTGGAAAGGTATACACCAAATTGTATTCAGGATATTGATATTAAAATTAATCTATTTTACTCAACATTAAATCCAATATATTGAAGATTTTTTCCTCCAAAAAATGTAAAAGTTATGATAGACTTATTTTCTATATTGAGAAGGTAAAAATAGAGTTTTCTAATAACTATTTATTCCATGAAAATAAGGAGAAAAAATGATCTAGGTGGAAGGAAAGTGGGAGTAATATATTGAAGAAATATGAAGGTAATAAAATCAAGTTTTTAGTTTGTGATAGGTTTGGTAAAAATAACCCTAGGGAATGTTATATGAAATTTGGGAAGTGCTTCCGGTAAGGTAAGTTTGAGAATATGGATCATGATTTCAGAAAAAGATATTAGTAGTGGTAAGACCAATTTTTATAAGCAAGAAGTAAGGTGTTTTAAATGTAATGATATAGGTCATTATATAAATGCATGTTTTAATAATCGAACAAATTATGGGAAGAATAAATACTAAAAGGATAAGGGTTTGGTGAAATAATTGGTAAGCACTTCAGAAGATGTTGGGCCATAAAGTGAAGTGGTAACAAGTACATTACTTTTTTATTCATATTATGATAATGTCTTGTTTAATTTGGGGTATACAGATTATTTAATTTATGATAAATTTTCTTGTAAAATGAAAAATTTAACTCAAGAAATAAAGTTATAAATTTTAGTAAAAACACTTATGGGTAGTATTATGGTAATAATAATTTAAAAATATATTAATGTAATCATCAATGGAAGATTTTTCCTAAAAAATTTGTTTTTTACCATTGTAGAATTTGATGTTATTCTGGGTATGGATTTTATTTTAGTTTATCATGATAAGATATATTACGGAGCCAAATAATTTATTTTTCAAAATGATTTTTTTATATAAGAATCAATTCATGTCTTTGATAACACATTAATATGATGATAAAATGTTAAGAGATAAACATGAAATTTACCTTTCTCATGTTACTGAAAATAGGGAAACTATTTAGATTAATGATGTCCTAGTAGTAAAAGAATATCTGGATGTTTTTATTTATGATTAACCTGGACTTGTTCTTGACCAAGAAACAGGGGATAGCTATAATTTACAAAGAATTATGACTGCATAATTAATTTCCATCTAGTAAAGGAAAACAATGTAACCAATTCTTCAAGTCAAAAAGATAATTCTATATTAGCTATGATATAAATAGAACATGATCCTTTGGTTAATTATTCGGTGATTATTATCTTAGAAATTGTGTATGTAGGAAATACATCTATTTTGTTTTAGGTTTTAGTAAAACTATCTTTGTTAGATAAAATTAAAGAATCTGAAAAGTAATATAATTTTTTATATGAAAAGGTAGAATTTATTAAGAAAGGTAAGTTTCCTAAATTTAATATTGAAAAAGAAGGTGTTTTGATATTAAAAAAAGGTTATGTGTTTTACATAATCCCCAATTGAATAAATTATTGATTGAGGCTCATAAATCTTTATTTTTGATTCATCATAGCAGTAGAAAATATGTATGGATACCTTCACGAACATTTTTAGTGGGAAGTAATGAATAAATATATTACCAATTTTACTAATAAATGTTTGAATTATCAATAGGTTAAAGGTGAATGAAAATTACTAAAGGGGATTCTTAAAACTTTTATTATTTCAGAATAGAAATGAGAGAATATTTCTATGGATTTAATAGTTGGATTACCAAATATACAATGTGGTAATAATTATTTGAGTGCTGAATTAAATTTCAATATAACCTTTCATCCTTAATCAAATTGATAGTTAGGGAAAATGATTAAGTATTTGGAGGATATTTTTTGATATTTATCAATGTATTGTCAGGGAAGTTGGGATCAACATCATATTTGTATGAGTTTTCTTATAATAATAGTTTTTATTCCAATATATAGTTGGAACCTTTTTAAGCATTATATATAAAACGATGTCAGACTATATATTATTGTGATGAAGTTGGGGAAATGAAGTTTTTGGTACCAGAATTGGAAGATGAAATGGTTGATAAGGTGAATATGATTCAACCACCCTTGAGGATGGATCAGAGCAGGAATAAAGGTTATGTAGATAAATGGATGAAATATCATTATTTTGAGGTAGGCGATCATGTTTTTCATAAAGTCTCTCTAGGTAAAAGTGTTATGAGTTTTGGTTAAATTGGAAAGTTAAGTCCTTAGTTCATTGGATATAATAAAATCCTAGATAAAATTACAACAATTTCTTATCAAGTGTCATTATCTTATACTTTATCCCTGTTACATGATGAATTTAATATTTCTTTATTATGAAAATATATTCTAGATGCATCTCATGTTTTAAGCACTAAAGTAGTTTAGTTGGAAGAAAACCATTTTTATGAGGAATAAATAATAAATATTCTTAAACACAGAGAGAAAGTGTTATAGAATAAAGTGATTTACCAGGTTAAGGTTTTTTTGAAAAAACCATAATATTGATAACGCAACATGGGAATTAGAAAATTACTTGAAGGAAAAATATCCTCATTTTTTAAAGTAATGAATAAAATTACAAGGACACAATTTAAAAATGGGAGAAAGAAAATAAAACCCAGGTAATGTTGTGATAAATAATTTTAATGTCTTATTAATATTCATTAATTACATTTTATAGGGTTATATTCATTATAATAATATTAGGTTATAATTTATTCAAATTTAAAAATCTTTATTTCTAAATAAATTGGGTTTTCATGTATTATATATTTTTATTTAAAAGGATTATTTTAAAATAATAGAATTTTAATTTTGAAAAAATTAAATTAAATTTTAAATATAAAATTTCAAAATTGTCTTATGATGATTTTTTGATAATTTTTTGAAATGTTTGATTTTTTAATAAATAGTGAAAAATACTAATTTTAATGAAAACTGTATGTTTATTTAATGAATTTGCAAATGTCTATTTTATTTTAAAATGTTTTAAATGAAAAATTAGTTCAATTTTATTATAAATAATAAAATTATGGTCTTTTTAATGAATTTTATACTTTAATTTTTTATAAAAAAATTTATACTTAAAAATGCATTTTTATGGAAAATCATTTTCATCGCATTTTTTAGGTTTAATTTTAAATTAAATTCTATCAATTATAGAAATTTAATTTGATAAAATTTATTCCATATTTTCAATAATTATAAATAATATTATTTAATAAGACTATCTTAATTATTTTTCATAATGGATAATAAATATAATAAAAATATATTACCACATATAAGGTTAAAAAGAGTTTATTCGGGGGTTACACTTAAGTGATAAGAATTAAAATGAATTATAAACTTGTTAAAAATTCTATTTGATAGAAATATATGGACCCTATATCATATATTATTTTAAAATGGTCTATTTTTGATCCATTTTTATTGAGTAATACATTAATATATTTTATTATTTTAAAAAAATCTATTTGTGTCCTCCCCCAACAATTATAAAAGGACACCCTCTCCAATCATCTCCAAAATTCACGAGACTTTTGGTTCAAAAAATTAATAACAAATTCCATTGCTTAAATATCTCATTATGTCCTAGAGTCACTATATTGATCATAAAATCATCCTAGGAAGGAATTAGGTATAAATTTAAAGAGGTTGTGTGAAGAAGAGATATAGTTCTTAATCAAGTGTTTTCGTTTTATTTATTATTCAGCCAAATCCATATAATCTTAAATAAATTTGAAATAATAAAAAATTTATCTTACATATATTGAGATATTTTTATTTAATTTAATTACCTACATATTTCTCCCTTTTCCATCAAATGGGAAACAAAACTATCCTTCGTGTGTACGGTGGACTACTACCACATGAATATATGTAATATTTTCTATCACTTCCTCCCATGACCATTTATAATGATGTATTTAATGTATATATATTATATTAATTAAATATTTACCATTATAAAAATATAAAATTATATTAACCTTCCTTACCTCACACTTTTTGAAAAATAAAAACATTTTTTACGCGTATGTATGATCTACCATCTCCCTGATTGTAATGTAATTCATTTTTCATAACCAAATTTCATTATTGGTTTTAAAATTATAATTAATATAATAAAATTATAATTATTTATTTATTATTATTATTTATATTATTTAATAATTAACTCTTTGACTATAGTCAACTTACCATAGTGATTTTGGATATATGATCTGAATATCGTCAAAACATTCAATGTGAACTTAATAGATTAAGAAATTTTATATAACAAGGTAATAAATAAAATACAAGGAATAATAAACCAGAAAAATGTTCCTAATAAATTAAATAATTAACATAAGTTTAATATTTTTGACGATAAATAATGTATGAGTTGGACTCAAGGTAAGGGACACTTTACCTTAAAAAACTTGTTTTAAACGTTTTAATGATTTATTTTATAAATAATTTTTTCCATGTCCTTATTCTTAAAATTATCTTATATATTCATTCATATGGACATAAATTAATTATAAATGAAATTTTATGTCTCTTTTTTTACTTTCCTTAAAAGTTTGTCAAATGAAAATTTTCTCACATTTTATATGGAATGTTTTGATGAAAAGGAAAAAGGAATGTTCTATTTTAACCTATACAACATCAATTTTTTCCCCACTTATATAACCATTATTTTATGTTTAAATTAATTTATAATATTTAATATTTTCTTCAAATAAAAACTATCCTTCCTTTTTTTATGTATATTTATAAAAATGGTTTTAAATGGAATGGATTTTTCAATATCGGGAAATGTTTTCTTATGGAAGAAAAGAATATTTTTATGAGTATGATAATCAAAATGAAATATTTCATGTATTTTGATTATATTATGTTTCTTGAGAATTTTTTATAATGATGGGTGATCCTAATATAACTTTTGACGATGGGTGATCCTGATATAGATCATGATGATGAGCGAACCTGATAGAGCACTCTAATGAATTGGGTTAGGGATAGAGTTAACCCATTAGGTTTTTCCTAATATATTATTGGAATTTGTTAGGTAGGTTATTACATTTTTAAGGGTTATTTTAAGAGTGATATGAAAATTATAACCCAAGTTATCTACATGGTTTATCTACACTGGCTATGGGTTTTCAGGTAAATATTATGATTTCACAATGTAAGATAATGAGATTTAGTTTAAAGGGAAGTTTACACTACTTGAGGGTGAAATGTATAACTTTTCATAATTTTTACATTATTGAAAATAAAAATTTATGAGTTATATTTTTAATTTGAAGATTTTTTATGAAATGTTTTATGAAAAACTTGGGGAAGGGAATTTTATTTCTTGGTAAATAAATTTTTTATTTTGAGCCTAAAGTTTATTTTGAAAAATTAAAAAATTTAAGAGTATCCATGGAATAATGAATTTGTTTCTTTCTTTTTATATGTACTTTATTAATATTTTTTTTATGATCCCATATTTTCAAATGATTTTCATAGGGTTTTAAGGATGAGTTGGGAGAATTATTTCAAGATGAATATTGTGAAAATATGTCATGAAAAGAAACTTGTTTTTTAAAAGTTTTTTATTGAGAAAATAATGGATACTGAGTGGAAGTGCCCACTTTTTAGTGTGATATTTATTTATGTTAGTGTGATGAAATAATTTTCTAAAACTATAAACCTAAGAGACCTTGGAATTAAAGTAAATGAAATCTTATCTAGAGACTCAATTTTATAGATTGCGAGTCCTTATACTATTATAGTTAGAGGTAAAATTACTATTGATTTATCTTTAGTGACTACTTTATTTGATAATGAAACTTATCAATATTTATTATCAACCCACACTATAGGCCTACTAAATCTTCTAATGGATCTCATGCATTATGTAATGGAGATTACACTGTATCTTGAGATAAAGAGGGAGTAGGGTCACTGATTCCCCTATTTTTTTTATCTTAGATAGATATTATTATTGAATTTTTTTTCTTGAGATTAAATCCATGGATTTTAATATCAAAATATAATATTTGGATTCTCACTGACCTCAGATTGTATATTATCATTAGTATTTGTCCTTTACTACTCTCAATGGAGAATTTTGTGTTTTTTGGGGAGAATGGGATCCTAGGTCAAGTTGAGAACATCATACCGTACTCATAAAGATGGTTAGAAAAATGGGTTATAAAAGTTCTTAAATACAATATTTATGTTTTTGGATTTGACTATAGGGGAGTATGGGATTTTCATTTGGGACTATTTGAGTTTGGGTATAATAATAGCTATAGTTCATTAAAATTAGACCCTTTGAGGCCTTGTATGGATGAACCTATAAATCTTCACTCTGTTGGTTGGAGGTTGGTGATGCTTCCCTAGTGGGAACCATCTTGGTCTAGAAGATGAAGAAAAAGATCCATATTATAATGACCTAGACTTTTTAAATGATAATTGTTTCCTAAATAAATGTGTGTTATATATAATATTACACATAAAAATATAGATAAACTGAAAAAATTTAATATTATTAATAATGATGATTAAATTAGTCAACTATATAACCAATTAAAATACTAAACATTACAATTGGATAAAAATTATAAAATAGGATAGCTAAAATGGGAAAATAAGGATCACCCCAATCTGTTAGAATAATCTCCCCCACAACAAATGTTATAGAAATAAAAAAATGTTAGTAAACCAATTAGAATCTTATGAAAATGAAAATATAACCTTAAGTTGAATTATAGTGAATTTTTTATTAAAATAATGAAGATGTATTTATAGCGTATACTGGGAAATGTGATAGTGTGGATTCGACTACTATACAACTATTGGTCAATATGACCATTGTTCAATATAAACCTTGTTCAATATGACTATTTTTCAATATGACCATTTCAAACTATAGCCTTGGTTTATAAATTTACCATTATAATTAGTGTTTATAAGTAGTAATGACAAAGGATAATTGATATATAAAGGAGAATTGATGGCCTCAACGTATAGAGTCATGAAATTTTAAGAACATTTGTTAGAACTTGGGAGGGAGGTAGCATTATTGGGGTTATACCTTGACTAATACCAATCTAATCTTGAACAAGTGAATCTTGAAAAAAAATAACCTATGGGAGAAGTTCAAGTTAGTGGATATTACCACTCGGTCGATGTTAGCTGAGCCACCCCACAAAACTACCTCCATCACACACCTTAACCTTAGGATGTATGCGAGCATAATAAGGGTTCACATGTCCAGGCCTTAGTTACTTAAAGTTAAATTTTCATTTGTTTAAATAAAATTTTTATTCCATTAATTCTATTTTAATAATATTTTTTCTTAATAAAATATATGTATCATTAAGATGAATTTGATAAAATTATTTTTGGATGCAAATAATATATAATTGTTTTTATTCTAGAAAATAAATACAATTTTATTATATATGAAGTAATTATGAATATTATTTTTTAATTTAATAGTATTTAAAAACACTTTTATTTAAATATAAATAATAAAATAAATCAATAATTTCCTTGGAAATTTTTATAAGTGTCAAAAATTTGACTATGTCTTAAAAACCACGATTTTTCAATAAATAAGGTTTTTTTAAAGTTAAAATTAATATATTTATAGAATTATTTTGATGGAATAATATTTATATTTGAAATCATCATGTTGAAATTAGGTTAGGGTGAATTTTTGATAATTTTCTAAAATACTTTATTTTTTTTGAATAGTAAAAAATAGTGTTTTGAGTTTTCTGTATATTTTATGACTTTATATTTATCTCATAATTATTTAATAATTAACTAAAAACAATCTATGAAATAAAATATTTTATTTTATTAATATCAAGTATTTTAATATATTTTAATAAATTTCTAAAACTATAAGTGACATTCCAAAGTCTAAAATGAAAAATTTTGTTTTAAAAAACATTACATTGTAGAATATTTACTTTTCCATTCCAAACGAAGTATTAAAAATGGTATTCGGTTCTGCTGGATTAAAATATCATAAAATGTGACCCATATGTCCAAAACCATGGTAAAACACCATGGGTAAGATAATGGTTTTTCATTTTCCACAACCAAGATTTCTAAGAAATATATTTGGAAATCATTAAACAATTAATCAACTTTTTCTATAAATACCAACCCATTTCTCCATTAACCTTTACTCAAAATCCATATTCCATGAATTTATGGTGATTTAACCTCACAAAGAGTCCCCCATGGTTTCCTTAAGCCCCCAAGGTTCTATCCTTAAGTTTTAGGAACAACTCTTCAAGGTAAGGGAAATCTCCACTTCTCCTTTCCATTCATGTTTTTATTTTTTTGTGGTATATCTTCTAAATACCAAAATAAATACTTTTTTACACTTTATATTATACATTTAATATAATAATATCATTTTTTCAATGGGAGAACATCATTATCCATGATTTTACCCTTTTCTAAAACCATGTTTTATACCCATCATGTGACCAAATTTACTTCTCAAATTTCTCTCTTTTACATAGGAAATTCACTTTTCCTTTTTATTTGAATACCCCAACCTATTTTCATTTAAATGTGTATTCAAAAATATGTAAACATGATTTTTTTATTCAGGTATTTATTTATATTAAAATCACATTTCATTTCATGGGTTAAAAATGATGTAATGATCATGTCTTCAAGCACTTTTGTACGCCAATATTTTTATAAGAAACCCATTCATTTTTCTACATGGGTTATTAATGAAATGATTTTTTGATATATATGGATCACATTAATTAATACATATTAAGTTTTCTCCCTAATAGCTCTCCAATTCAATGGGAAAAGAATTTAATCTCTAGAGATGACATGTTCTAAGATACATTGGTGAATAACCTTAGTAATTTTCATTTACGACACCTTGGTGATATTATTATGAATGTCTCATTTAAATGTTATATCCAAATTTATATGTTATAATTCATGTTCTTATTATTATAAAAATCCTCTTGTTCATGCCTTATTTTTGTTCCTCATTTTCTTATTGATATGTATCATAATCACATGCATTTTTTCTTCCTTACTAATTCCCACTCCGTGCTTTATGATCACCCCTTTGCTTTGATTTATGTCCCCATGATATAATATGAATTAAAAGAAACTTAGGGTCAACCCATGAATATTTATTTCAAGTGGATTTAAAATAATGTCTAACATTTTCATTTATTATGTACCTTATTTCCAAGAAACTAAAATTTAAAAGATCCTCTATTTATACCATGTAATAAAAAGTTATGTAATAAAATAGAGGGATTCAATAGTTGATATCAAATAATTTTTTATTTATTTATGGAAATTAGGAGTTGAAAACCTTAGTAATAACCCTAGGGACAATTCTAGATATAGGAAAACATCTGGGAATTTTAGTAAGTTTTAAGTAAATGGTTTTTAATAAAATACATCTAAGTCTGAATAATACAAGTGGATGTGTCTCTAGAATAGATGTATGTAGGGGTGACACTCTAAAACACCACATTGATCTAGAAATGATTGGTAAATGGTGCATAATAATGGGCCTTGATTCACACCTGTTTAGACAGACTTTTGGGATATTTTTAGTTAATAAAAATATTTTTATGAACCATTATAAAGCATATATATGAAAATGGAATTAGGAAATATTAATAACACATTTAATCATGATGTTTTAATACTTAAAATCTCTTTAGAATTATAATATTCATAAAAGTAACATGTTTCTCACTAAGTTTTTATTCTTACAAAAAAATAGTGGGAAATAGGAGGAACTCTGTAAATGATGAGTGAAACGGATAATGCATCGATGGTGTCTTGATGAAATCTAGAATGGAAGAATTCATTAGGATGAAGAATCAATTGAATTGAGTTATGAAAAACGACTTGAATCAATTTGAGAGACCAAATTTACCTTGAAGAGAAAAAATTTCTGTTGAGTCCTTCATGTGTCAATGAACACCTTCTTTTAGTGGATCTACCGACCTATTGATTGCTGAAAAATATATAAAATCTATATAAAAGATCTTTTATATACTCCATTATTTGGATTAATAGAAATTCACCCTGATAGTACATTTCTTAGAAGGAAAATTTTATTAGTGGTGGACACTAATGAAAAATAGAAATCCAAGAAGGAAGATTAATTCTATGGAGTGGGAGGAGGTTAGGGGAATATTTTTCAATAAATATTTTCCACGTTCAATGTGATCAAAAATAGAGAATGAATTCTTAGAGATGAAGTAGAAGGAAAATGAATTGCTGGGAAGCTATGAGATAAAATTTACATGATTTTCTTAATACACCTATATCTTTGTAATGGATCCTAAGTGAAAGGTTGATACATTATTTAGTGGGATGAGACCCCATATGTAGAGGAATCTAGAAAATCAAGACTATGAAAGCTTTGAGAAGATAAGGTAGAGTGATATAAAAATTGAATTGGATTTTTGAGAGACATAGTGGTCACATAGATAAAATGAAAAAATAGAGAAATGAATCCAAACTCATGGAATAGTTTTGATCATGGAATATGAGTAAAGAGATTTAAACTTCCCACATGCAAGAAATGTAGGGAGAAGCATTCAGGGAACTGCTTAATTGGGAATGGACAGTGATACAAGTACAAAAGGGATAAGAATATAGCTTGGAATTGTTGTGGTGAGGTGAAGCCTCCACTTCTAAACAATAACAAAAAAGTAAGATCATATAGACTTAGATGAAATTTCAATGATTCAAGTTCATATAGATGGGGTTCTTTTCTAATTAATGTAAAAATCAAAAGACAATGGAGGAAAACCACCATCAACCTAATCTTTGTCTAAGGGATCAAGGTCGATCATTTGATATCATAACAAATAAAGTAGAGGCTCAAAATTATGTGATGGAATGTACACTCATTGTGATATAAAAGCTATTAAGTACATTTTTTGATTCTAGTTTTACACATTCCTTTATTTCATCAAAGTTTGAAAATAATATAGAATCAATCCTTGAACTGATATAAGTAGAGTTATCAGTCAAGACTCCTAGAGGGATTATCCTAGAATCAATATTGTATAGAAAATATAGTATTAACTTTGGAGAGTATAATTTCATCTCAAATCTAGTAGTTATTCCCATGGTGGAATTTGACACTATACTAGGTATAGAATGGATCTCAAAGTATAATGCTAAGATCAACTATAGAAACATGGAAATTCTATAGTCTTGAATAGAAAACCTATAGTGATTTTCAAAGGAGAGATATCTCATCCTGACATTTTTCTATAATAACCTCTTATAGACTTAATTATGTAGAATATTAGTGAAGAGGGAGAAGGAAATTAAATTATAAATATATATAATGTCCCCATAATTTTAGAATACATTGAAGTATTTTCTAAATATTTACCTGGAACTCCCCTAGAAAGAGAGGTAAAGTTATCCACTGAACTCATACTTGGATACAAGAAGATATCAAAGACCCCATATAGAATGGAAAATATGGAGTTAGAGTAATTAATGAAATAACTTCAATATATTATGGAGAAGGAATTTATCTGACCAAGTGTGTCTCCTTGGGGATCACCTATTATCTTTGTGAAGAAGAAGGATGAATCAATGTGGATTTTCATTTATTATAGAGAAATTAATGAGATCCTAATGAAGAACAAGTACCCTCTCCCAAGTGTTGATGATTTATTTTATTACCTTCATGGGTCTCAATTCATCTTTAATATTGACAACCAATTTGAGTATCGTCAATTGATGGTGAATAGAGAATATATTACTAACACAACCTTCCGAACAAGATATGGGAAATATGAGTTTGTTTTTATTACCTTTGGCTTAAATAATGCTACATATATATTTATGGATTTTATTAATATAGTCTTTAAGGGCCACCTTCATAAATTTGTGGTAGTTTTTTATTTATGATATTTTGATACATTATAAAAGTCGTGAGGAGCATGAGGATCATATAAGGGTTATATTGAAAACTTTGAGGAATGGGAATATATATATAAAATTAATAAAATGTGATTTATGGTTATAAAAAGATGCATTCTTATGCCACATTGTAACCAATAAAAGAATATCAATTGACCCTTTCGAGAAAAATAATGTAGAGGAGTGATCACATCTAATGATATTTACTGATATTTTTAGTTTCCTAGTTTATCAGAATATTATAGGAGGTTTTTGAAAAAAATTATTGACTTTATAATCCACTAAACAAATTAACATGAAAATAGGATAAGTTAATCTAAAAAAATAAATGTGAAGAAAGTTTCCAATAACTGAAGAAGAGATTGGTTACTTCACCTATGTTGACTTTACCCTTTTTTGGAGAAGTATTTGTTTTTTATAACACTGCATATCTGAAAGGGATTGGGTACATCCTCATATAAAATGATAAGGTGATTGATTATGCATATTGATAGATAAATCCTCATGAGAAGAATTATCATACTCCTAAATAGGAGTTAGATGCAATGTTTTTCTCTAAAAATATGGAGACACTATCTTTATGTGGATAAATGTGATATATACACATACCACAAAAGTTTGAAGTATATATTCAATAAAAAGTAATTAAACATGATAAAAATGATATAGTTGGAAATTATTAAATAATATAAGTATTAAATTCATTATCACCCTAGAAGAGAAAACAAAGTCACTAATTCATTAAGTAGGAAATACCCTATTGTGATGAAAATGATGAGGATTCAAGGGGATCCTTTTACTATGGACCTAGTAAAGTTGGACATGGGAATCATAAGGGAAGAGACATTATCAAACCAATCCCAAATGATTTCTCAAGCAGCATTACTAGAGAAGATCAATAAATATCAAATATAAGATCATTTTATACAAAATAAGATAGAGGATGTGAAAAATTTGAAGTTTCCTAAGTTCAATATTGATCAACAAGGTGAATTGAAATTTTATACAAGGCTATGTGTTCTATCTATCCTGAAGATAAAGAAGGATCTGACAGATGAAGCTCATATATCTAAATTTTCTATAAATCCTAGAATCACTAAAATGTATAAGGACCTTCGTTATCATTATTAGTGGGATAATATAAAAATATATATTTCCAACTATACTGCATGGTGCTTAGTGTGTTAGTAAGTGAAGGAAGAATGAAAAATTCCTAGAGGGGTATTGAAACCAATACCCATACCAACATTGATATGGGACAATATCGCTATGAACTTCATCACTTGTCTCCCAAGAAAATCCAAAGGAAATAATGTGATATGAGTTATAGTGGATCAACTCACCAAGATAGCCCATTTCATTGATATTAGAGAAGATTTAACTCTTAAACAAATTTCTAGGATTTATGTAAAGAAAGCAGTGAGGTTTCATGAGTTGCCAATTTATATAACTTTTGATCACGATTCGATGTTCACATATAAATAATGATTTTTTTTCAAAATGATCTAAGTACCAAATTGCAATTCAGTACATCCTATCACCCCTAAATTGATGGTCAATATGAAAATACGATTCATACACTTGAGGACATGTTAAGAACATGCTCAATTGAATTTAAAGGTGGATGTGATTAACACCTACCATTAGTTTAGTTCTCATAAAATATTATCTTCCATTTGAGTATTCAAATGGAGCTATATGAAGCTCTATATGGGAATTGATGTAGAACTCCTATATGTTGGGATGAATTTGGTGACATAAATCTACTCAGATCTAGTCTTGTTCAAGAGATGATGGAAGAGGTTATTTCCATATAAAAACATATAAAGGATGATCAGATTTGGAAGAAGAGATATCATGAAAACTGTCAAAGGGACTTAGAGTTTGAGGTTGGAGAAAAATTTTTTCCTTCAGATATCACCATGAAAGAGAGTCATATGATTTAGAAAGAAAGGGAATCTTATCCCTAGGCACATTGGCCCCTTTTAAATCATTGATCACATATGATCATTGGCCTATCTTCTAGCACTTCTTCCAAATATTTCTCAAGTTTATGACACATTCCATTTATCTCTCTTGAGAAAGTACATACCTGATACCTCACATGTACTAAATTTGTAGGTGGTACATCTAGAACATGACCTCACTTATGAGGAGCATCTAGTGTAGATCTTGGACTATAGAGATAAGGTTATATGAAACAAGAATACCCACCCCATCAAAGTGTCACGAAGGAACCGTAAATATCATAATTATTTAAGAAGAACCATAAATATGAATAAGTGATATGGGAACTAGAGAGATAATGATATATAAGTACCCTCAACTTTTTTCAACTGAGAGAATGAGTTGAAATTTTGAGGATGAAATTTCTTAAGGGGAGAAGAATGTAACGACCCAAATTTTTTAAATAACATTTGTTTCCTAAATAAATTTGTATTATATAAAAAATTATAGAAAAAATATATATAGAAATTGAAAAAATTTAATATCATTAATAATGATAATTACATCAGTTAGTTATGAAACCAATTTAAAGGCAAAAAATTACAACTGGACAAAAAAATATAAAATAGAATAGCTAAAATGGGAAAATAAGGATTGCCCTAATCTTCTAGAATCAACTCCCATAGAACAAAGACTATATAAATAAAACAAAATATTTTTAAACCAATAAAAATCTTATGAAAATAAAAATATAACCTTAAGTGGAATTGTAGTGAATTTTTGAGTGAAATAATGAAGTGGTATTTATAGGGTATAAAGGAAAATGTGACCATTAGGATTAAATCATAATATGGACATTTTTCAATATAACCATTGCTCAATATTAATGTTGGAAACTATACCCTTGTTTGATAATTTTACCATTATAATTAATGTTTGTAATAAGTGATGAAAAAGTATAATTGATACATAAAGTAGAATCGATGGCCTCAACCAGTAGAGTCATGCTATTTGAAGGCCATATGTCAGAACCTAGGAGGGAGGTAGCATCACTAGGGTTCACCCTCAACCAATCCTAGGGCAATCTCAAAAAATTGAAGCTTGAATGAAATCTATTATGGGATAATTTCAAGTTAGTATAGATTAATACTTGGTTGATTTTAGCCGGGCCACCCCATGAAACTACCACTATCACAAAACTTACCCTTAGGGTATACGTGAGTGTAATATGGGGTTATGTGTCCAAGCCTTAGTTACATACAATTTAATTTAATTTTTTTAAATTAATTTTTTTTCCATAAATTCCATTTTATAAATATTTTTTCTTAATAAAATATAAGTATAATTGAGATGAATTTGATAAATTATTTTTTGGATGAAAATAAAACATAATTGTTTTCCTTCTAGAAAATACATACAATTTTATAATAAATTAAGGTATTATAAATAGTATTTTATATAATTAAATAGTATTTTAAAAATAATTTTATTTAAATTTAAATGATAAAATAATTTAATAATGTTCTAGGAAATTTTTATAGGTGTCAAAAATTTGACTGTCTTAAAAACTTTTATTTTTTCAATAAATATGGATTTTAATAATTAAAAGTTAAAATTATCATATTTAGAGAATTATTATTATTAAATAAACTTTATATTTGAATTAATCATGTTGAAATTAGGTTTGGGATAATTTATGAGCATTTTCTAAAATACTTTATTTTTTCATGAATAGTAAAAATACAGTTTTGAGTTTTCAATATATTTTATGAATTCATATTTATGTCATAATGATTTAATAATTAATTAAATGAAATAAATGACCTAAAGTATGTTATTATATTAATATTAAGTATTGTAATATATTTTAATCAATTTCTAAAACACTAAGTCACTTTCCAAAGTCTAAAATTCAAAATTTGGTTTTTAAAAACATTACATTGTATAATATTTACTTTTCCATGCCAAAAGAAGTATTAGAAAATGGTTTTCAGTTTTGGTGCGTTAAAAAATTATAAAATTTGTTCCAAATTTCCATAACCATGAGAAAAATAATGGTTAATCCAATGTCTTTTCATTTTTCACAACCTAGATTTCCAAGACCTATATTTAGAAATTATTAAACAATTTCTCCACTATTACTATAAATACCCACCCATTAAATCATTCCTCTTCACTCCCAATCCATCATCCATAAATTTCTTGTTATTTTACTTCCCAATTAATCACCTAATGTTATTATTAATCCCCCAAGGTTCCATCCTCATATTTTAGGAACAACTATTTAAGGTAAGGTAAATCTATACTTCTCTTTTCCTTTTGTGTTTACATTTCTTGTGGCATGTATTATAATTACCAAAATAAATCCTTTTGGTCCACTTTCTATTATCAATTTATTTTAATAATAGTATTTTATCAATTAGGGTCCATAATTATCCCTCATTTTACCCATTTCTAAAACCATGTTTTATACCCATCATGGTGCTGAATTTACTTCTCAAATTTCTCTCTTTTACATGAAAAATTATCTTTTACTTTTTATATGAATACCCAAACCTATTTTAATTTAAATGGGTATTAAAAAATATGTAAACATGAATTTTTAATTTATTTATTTATATATATGAAACCCATATTTCCTTTCATGGGATAAAAATTACATAATAATAATGTCTTTAAACACCTTTTTATGCCAAGATTTTGATAAGAAACCCATTCATTATTCTCAATGGGTTATTAATTAAATGATTTATTATGATATGTGGACCACATTAATTAATAAGTATTACGAGTGAAACCTTATAGTGATACAAGGCATTGTTTAAATAATTTATTCTCTAGAGATGACATATCTTATGATACTTTGGTGAATAACCTTGGCAATTTTCATTTACGACACCATGGTGATTAAACATGGTGATATGATTATGAATGTCTCATTTAAATATTGTATCCATATTTTTATGTTATGATTCATATTATTATTATTATAAGAATTTTTTCATTCTTTATTTTTATTCCTCATGTTCTTATGGATATGTTTCAAGATCACATGCTTTTGTTCACCCTTCCTTATCCCCTTACTGGGCTTTATGCTATAAGGACCAGACCTTAAAAATTACATAATATAAATATTTCAACTAGATTTTACTTCTTCAAATTACCAAATATATTTTAGGTTTATATATTTATAAAGTTATTAATTAACTCATACATATAATCCCACATGAATACAAGTGGGTACCATTAAAATAGTATCAATTTCTTCCAAAACATAAAATTTTTAGCACAAAACAACAACATTATTTCTTTTAAAAATATTCATAACATTTAACCAGACTTACTTATTTATCTTACACATCCTTATAACCTTTTAAAAACATTTAAAAATATGGGATGATAAAAAAAATATTAGTAAGGGATTTAAAAATAAGTAAATAAACCATTAGTTAATGAATAATTATAAACATATGAAATCATTTTCACAAAGACATACTTCTCACCCATATATACTTAAGTTTTGAAACATGAGATTTTCATAAATCATTGAAAACATAATTACATAATAAAGGTGTATTGGGGATTTAATTACTTAATTTTTAACCATCATGGCTACCTTATGATTTTTAACCCTCACAACTTCCTTACAATGTAACCCTCACAGCTACCTTATGGTGTAACCATCACAGTTACACTTGGAGTAACCATACGGACGACCTCCAACTTACACATACCCAATGAATTTGAGGAATATATATGTACCAAAATTCATAAAAAATAATTCCAAAGAACCATAATATAATAATAAGACATGAATAATTTCATTAAAAACATTATTTCAAATTTTGTAAAATAGAATTTTTAAAAATGATTTTTAAAGGAAAGTTCCTTACAAATATCATATAATTGATGTGAGAAATTAATAGAATGAAATGAATATGAGTATAAAATTTGAATAAAAATAATAAAAAATAATTAAAAAAAAAATTCATCACAAAAATAATCTTAGTACAACATAATGAATAATGTATAAGGTTAACCCAAAGAAAAAAAATTGGGTTAAGAATTCACTTACCTCAGGTTCGTATTACTTAAAACTTTTTTAAAACTCATTTATAATGTTTAAAATTGTGTTATTAATATTTTAAAGAAACATAATAATGTTTATAAAACCTTATATGATCATTTTATAACATAATTTTACCCATTTATTAATAATATTTTGTTATTTCCATTGTTTTGGGTGCGTGCTTTACATGATATCCATAGTTGGTTCGTAAAGAATTTTCTTTTAGAATGGAAGAGAAACTCCAAAAGTAGAATGAAATGGTGTTAATATTTTTCCATAATATTAAATTATGTCATAAATCATTTTGGTTATATTTTATGAGGAAGAATCATTAGATAAATCATTTGTGATTTTTGTTTAGATCATTTTGGTAGTTCTTCGATAATCACAAACTTGTTTCACCATATAACTTTAATATTATGCATATAAGTTAATTAAAGAACATAATAGAGGTAATTTAATACAATTTAAATACTATTTTAACCATAAAAATGGGTTTACAATAAGCTTTTAATGAACTAAAGGAAATTTAAGACACATTGTCCATGATGTCGATAAATCGACAAATCACAGATGATGTTTTCTTATAATAAGAGGAAGAGGAGAGGAAGAATGATGATGAATTTTTCTATAAACATGATAAAAATCAAGAATATATATAATAATGGATATTTTATTCCTATTTGATAAGGGTATTACAGGATAGTATAAGAAAATAAAATAATTGAAAAGAAAACACATGAAAATGAAAGAGGATCTTTACCACTTGATCTCTTCTCCTTGAGATCATCCTTAAGGCATTTGGTTTTGGCCTTTTAGTGATACCAATAATTCTTGGATGTGTGGAAGAGCATTGGTAAGGGTATTGGGAATAATTTAGACAATTATAAAATCTTGAGAGGCGTGAGAGGAATATGGGTGTAAGGGTGGTATTTATTGTGGAGGATAGGAGGGGTTTTTCATTATTTTAATCCTTTGTTAATATTTTTTCTCAAGAATATAGATAGTATTAATTCATGTAACCCCAAATAGTAATTATAGAATGTTAATTCAAACCAAGGGTGATTACATCATCAATTATGATATTAATAGTGTATTTAACTAATAATGTATATATATAGTATATTACTGTATTGTACTATTCATAAAAAATTAAATAATTTTAGAAAAATTACAAAAAAACATCATAAACTTTTTTGGAAGTGTATAATTTAAAATGAACTCAATTTTTTGAAAATAATTTTCTAAATAATATTTATTTAATTATTAAATAAAATCATATTTTATTCCAGTTTTTAAAAAAACTATAACTGAGTTTATATCACCTTGAAAAATTAATCAAGATCTCATTATCTCATAACCTTAAGAAAATAAAATAATAAAATTATTTAGTATTATTAAGGGTCATATTACTATTGATAAGGGTGTGTTACTATTCACTAAAAAATCAAGTTGGTTCTATGAGACTCCAAATAAATTATTGATCCCAACCTGTATATGACTGTTTTTTGAAATTCAAATCATAGAAGTGAAAATATTAGGTTTAATGGATAGTTTATAACTATCTCCTTAAAAAAAATTCATTATGTGAATATTTAGTGCTTTATTCATTTCAATTTATTTTTAAAACCTTGGGGTGTTACATTCTCCCCACCTTTTGGAAATTTCATCCTCACAATTTTTTTTATTTACTTATTAAATAAGTGAGGGTACCTTTCTCTCATAGAATTTTCATATCCCCATTTTTCTTCTTCAACAATGTGGTTTCTCCAGAAAATCTTTACCCGGTGGATTACCTTATGCTACAATACTTGTTCTCTTCGATCAATAATCTGAACATGTTTATCCTTATAAGCGAGATTCTCTTACAACTGATAAGCTTCTAGGCTCAAAACATGAGATGAACCTGTCAAATACTTTCCCAACAATAAAACATGAAAAAAAACTATGTACCTATGATATAATTAGAGGAAATTATACTCAGTAGGTTACTAGTCCAAATTTCTCTAGGATTCTATAAGGTTTAATGAACCGTGGACTTAGCATCCATTTCTTACCAAAATGCATAACACTTTTCCATGGTGATATTCTAAGAAAAACATGATCACCTTCCTCAAAAGAAAAGTCTTTCCTTCTATTATCTGCATAAATTTTTGTCCTTCTATGAGCTGCCCTCATGTGTTGCTGGATCATCTTCACTTTCTCAGTCACTTTACTAATTTTGGTCCCATCAACTTCCTTTCCCCGACTTCATCCCAAAATGATAGAGTTTGACATCGCTTCCCATATAATTCCTCAAAAGGCACCATCTGTATACTAGAATGAAAAATATTATTATAATAAAATTCAAATAAAGAAATATACTGATCCTAACGTCCTTGGTAATCCATTGAACAAGCTTGAAACATATCCTCCAAAGTCTAAATCATTCGTTCTGAATACCCATATGATTGAGGATGAAAAGATGTACTGAAATTTAATTATGTTCCTAATGACTTCTGAATGCATTTCCAGAAGTTATAAGTGAACCCGGGATCATGGTCAGATAAAATGGAAAGAGGAACTCCATGTAACCTAAAAATCTCTTTGAGGTAGAGTTGAGAAAGATGATCTGAATACAAAGTATCTCCAATAGGAAGGAAATGAGCATATTTATTTAGTCGATCAAAAATAAACCAGATTGCATTGTTACCTCAAGAAGTATTTGGTAATACTATAATTAATTCCATGGATATATTTTCCCATTACCACTCTAGCACTGATAATAACTGAAGCATCCCCTTTGGTAACTTCTATTATTATTTAACCTGTTGACATGTAAAACATTTCATAGAAAAATATGCAATATCTATTTTCATTCCATCCCTCGAATAGTACCCCTGAAGGTCTCTGTACTTGTTTTTTCTACCAGGATGAACTGAAAATAGAGAACTATGAGATTCAAAAAAAAATTATTTCTTCAGATGAGAATCACATGGAACACATAATATTTTTCCAAATCTTAAAACACAATCTTTATCAATTTTCAATTTTGGTAACTTACCCATTTTAAAAAATTATACCTTTTTTTGTAGCTCCCTATCTTCCTTCTGTGCTTGCTTAATTTTTTCTAAAAAAGATGACTTCATTGAAACTTGAAAAAAGAGGAATTTCCTACACCAACAAATTCCAAGCCAAAATTCATCAAATCATTAATCAAAGGGTCTTGTTCTAGACCTAACATAGTTAATGATGAATGATGTTTTCGTCTCAAGGAATTTTCCACTTTGTTTGCTTTTTTAGTATGGTAATTGATTATTCAATAATAATCCTTTATCAATTGAATCGATCTTATCTGCCTTATGTTTAGTTCCTTTTGGGTTAATATATTGTTCAAACTTTTGTGGTTAGTATATATTTCACATTTGGATTCATATAAATGATGCATCTAATTTTTTAAAGAAAAAACCATAGATTCTCATTCCAAATCATGTATGGGATAATTTAACTCATGAGGTTTTAGTTGTCTTGAAGCATAATCAATAACCAGATCATTGTGTATTAGAACCCAACCAAGTACCTTTAATGAATCATCACTGTAGATGAAAAAATTTGCATTTTTGGAAGGTAGGGACAGAAATATATCATTCACCAATCTTATTTTCAATTTATGAAAAAAATCATCACATTATTTTTTCCAGATAAATTTAACTATTTTTTGAGTTAACTTAGTCAGTGGACTAGATGACCGTGAAATTTTTTCAACAAACCTCTGGTAATATCCTGCCAAACCAAGGAAACTAAAATTCTCAATTATATTTGTGGGTATTTTCCATTATTCAACAACTTTCATTTTAGCAAGATCAATAGTTATTCCATATTTAGAAGCAATGTTACCATGAAAAGAAATTTGTTGTAACCAAAATTCACACTTTCTTAATTTTACATTCAGTTTATTTTCTTTTAAGGTTTTCAAAACAACCCTTAGATGTTTTTTATGCACTTCTTTATTTCTAGAATATAACATGATTTAATTAATAAACACAACCAAAAACTAATCCAAGAACTCATGAAATATTCTATTCATAAGATCCATGAATAGAAAAGGTGCATTAGTTAACCCAAAAATCATAACAACAAATTCATAATGATCATATCTAGTTTAGAAAGCTATTTTTGGAATCTCTCTCTCCTTCAACTTTAGCTGATGGTACCCAGATCTCATGTCAATCTTGGAAAAAATACTGAGCTTCCTTGAGCTAATTAAACAAGCCAAAAATGTGAGTCAAAGGATACTTATTCTTAACAGTAATGTTATTCAAATATATATTGTCAATGAAAAGTCACATGGAACCATCTTTCTTTTTAACAAACAAAACTGGAGCTCCCCAGAGTGAAGTGCTAGGATGAATGAATCCTTTATCAAGCAACTCCGATAACTGATTTTTCAATTCAATATGTTTCATTTGAGACATTCGATAAGGGGGATTTAAAATTGGCTTAGTATCAAGAACTAAGTCAACTGTAAATTCAACTTCCTGATCAGGTATAACAATGGGTAATTTATCAAAAAAAACATCAAGATATTCATTTACCACTTTCACATCATTAATATGAACAGTTCCCTTGTTTTCAACAATATGAGTAAGAAAACTTTAATCTTAATATTTAAATAATTTCTCATCTTCTAGATGTATTATCAATTATATGTGTTAGTTTTTGTATATAAACCTAAAATATTTCTAAAAAACACATTCTTTATCTCTAAAATCAATCTTAGTATGATAAACAAAAAGACAATCCATACCCATAATGACATTAAACTCTCCTAAGTAAAAGCAAAAAGTTTTGTAGGTAATGTCTTTCCATAATAATAATAAGAAGATTTTTAAAATTCCTTTTTGCTTTAACATTACCCCTTGGTGTTTTAATAACAATTTTTGGTCTCATTTATTGAGGTGATATTTCCAATTTACTAGAAAATTTTTCATAAGGAAAGGAATGTGTAGACCCTGAATTAAAAAATACTTTAGAAAAATCTAAGTAAATAAACAAAGTACCTGATACCACTTAATTGGATGTCCTGATATCTACTGAAGTAGTTGAAAAGGATCTCACTATACCTTTCTTCTTATGTTCAGGATGCTTTCCATCATTTAGATCTTTCTTTGGGAAAACATTTTCATAATGACCCATCTCACCATATTTGAAACACTTCACAATTTTCTTATTAGAATTAATATTAAGATCATTTTAATTACAATCTCAGGCCATATATCCAAACTTTCCACATCAAAAACACTTCCAAGTTTTAGTAAGGCATTCCCCAAGGTGTTTTTACCACTCTTTTCACAATTTGTAAAATGAACTTTTTTACCATTAGATTTTTTTGATTGATTCTTACCCATCGCTTTACATATGGACCACTTCTTATCCTTTTTTTCAAAATAAAATTGATCATAAGAAAAATCCATTTATACCCTATCAGTACATCAGATAAGTTTCTCATAACTCTTGAACTCATGAGAAGCTAATTCCCATCGATATCTTAGATTCAATCCTAAGTAAAAATAGTTGATTTTTCTATGAAGATCCAGAATAATATTTGGAGCATACCTTGAAAATTAGGTGAAGTTTTCTTTATAAACAACCACTGAATCTTCCTAAATTTTACTCAATTCAATGAATTTATTCTCAATCCCAAGTTGAACCACCCTAGGAAAATGTTTTTCAAGGAAAATACTTTTAAATTCATCCCACTCTAAGGCTTCAATATCATCTATATCCATGATATTCTTGACCATTAACCACCACTTATCAACTTCACATTAAAAAAAATAAATGGAAATACCAACCTTTTGATTATTTAAACATTCCAAAACATGAAATATCTTTTCAAGGGATTTAATATATCCTTCATTTTCTACTGGGTTAGAATATCCAATGAAATTAAGAGGGTTTTCCTTATAAAATGTTCCACTATCGCCATGTTCCTGTTTAGAAGCTCTAGTTGTTCTGTTGAATATATTCCACCACCATTTATTTCCTATTTCAACTAATACATTACTATAAAAAACTTTTCAGTTCCAATTCCCACCATTCCCGGTTGCAGATTCAGAAAGATATCAGCCTCTCGGTTCCTTCGAACTTCAGCTTCCATATTTCTTCTGTAGAAAACCATATTGAACAAACATATCTTAGATGAAGAAACATGGTAATATTTAAATTCTATAACATTTCAACATAAACATAAGGTAAAAATCATTTATGGTATTCTGTTAACATCATCCAAACCATTAAAGTTATCTAAACGATGATCTGATACCAACTATAAGGACATGACCTTAAACATTACATAATATAACTATTTCAACTAGATTTTACTTCTTCACATTCCCAAATATATTTTTAGTTTATAGTTTTAGACAGTTAGGACTTAACTCATACATATCAACCCAGAAGCATACAAAATGGGTACCATTAAAAAAGTATCCAAATCTACCAAATCACAAAATTTTCAGCACAAAACAACAACATGATTTATTTGAAAAATCTTCATAACATTTAACTGGACTTCCTTATTTCTATTAAAAAAACTTATAACCTATGAGAAACATTTCAAAACATGGGATGAGCATAAAAATCTCAGTAAGGGATATAAAAATAAGGAAAGAAACCATCAGTCCATGAATACTTATAAACATATAAAATCATTTTCACAAAGACATACTTCTCACCTATATATACTTACTTTGTGAAACATGAGATTTACATAAATCATAGAAAACATAAATAGAGCATAAGGGTGTCTTGAGGTATTAATTACTTAATTTTTTAACCCTGATACCTTATGTTTTTTAACCCTCACGACTACCTTACTATATAACCCTCATGACTACCTTATGGTGTAACCATCACAGTTACACTTGGAGTAACCAAATGACTGACCTCCAACATAAACATACCCAATGAATTTGAGGGGGATATAGGTCCCAAAATTCATTATAAATAATTTCAAATAACAATAAAATAATCATAAAACATGAATAATTTCATAAAAACATTTCTTTTGAATTTTGTAAAATATAATTTAAGAGGATTTTTAAAGGAAAGTCCATTACAAATATTATATAATTGATTTTAGAAATTAATATAATGAAATTAATATGTGTATAAATTGTAAATAAACATAATAAAACATAATATAAAAAAAATTCATCACACTAATAATCTTAATACAACATAATGAATAATGTAGAAGGTTAACCCAAAGAACATAAATTGGGTTAAGAATTACCTTACCTCAGGTTTGTCTTACTTTAGACTTGTTTAAAAATCATTTATAATGGATAAAATGGTTTTATTAATATTTTAAAGAAATATAATCATGTTTATAACACTTTATATGATCATTTTATAACATCATTTGACCCATTTATTAATAATATTTTGTTATTTCCATTTTCTCTGGTGCGTACTTTACATGATGCCCATGGTTGGTCCATAAAGAATTGTCTTTCTGAATGGAAGAAAAACTATAGAAGTGGAATGAAATGGTGTTAATATGTTTTTATAATATTAAATGATTACATAAATTATTTTGGTTATATTGTATTAGGATGAATCATTTTATAAATCATTAGTGATTTTATTTTAGATCATTTTGGCGGTTCTTCGATAATCACGAACTTGTTTCATCATATACCTTTAATATTATGAATATAAGTTAATTAAAGAACATAATATAGGTCATATTATTCAATTTAAAAACTTTTTTATCCATTAAAATGGTTTTACAACCATCTTTTGAAGAAATTAAATGAAATTTATGACACATCTCCCATGATGTCGGTAAATCGACACATCACATACAATGTTTTTATTTTTAGAATAATAGAAAGAGGAGAAGAATAATGATTATTTTTTCCATAAACCTAATAAAAATAAAGAATATATATAATAATAGAGATTTCATGACTCTTGGATAATTTTAGTATAAGAGAGTATAACAAAATAAAATAATTGAAATGAAAACACAAGAAAATGAAAGAGGATCTTTACCTCTTGATCTCTTCTCCTTGATATCCTACTTAAGGCCTTTGGTTTTGGACTTTTGGTTATAAAAAAAGGTATTGGACGTGAGTGAGATCATTTTTAAGGGTATTTATCATAATTTATACAATTATAAAAGCTTGAGATGTGTGAGAGGAAGAGGGTGGTGAGGGTGGTATTTACAGTGGAGGAGAGAAGGGGTTTTCCATTATTTTAATCATTAGTTTAATATTTCTTCTCAAGACTATGAATAATATTAATTAATGTGACCCAAAATAGTAATTATATCATGTGACTTAAAACAGAGGGTTCTTAGATCATCCATTATGCTATTAATAGGGTATTTAACTGATAATGTATATAAACGGAATATTACCATATTTTCCTATTCATAAAAAATTCATGATTTTCAGAAAAATCCCAAAAATTCACCCTAATTTTTTTGGTGTTTATAATTCAAAAAAAATCTATTTTTTTGAAAATAAATTTCTAAATATTATTAATTTAATTTTTAAATAAAATTAGATTTTATTCCAAAAAAAAAACAATTTTAAAACTATAATTGAGTTTATATCCCCTTGAAAAATTAATCAATATCTCATTATCTTATAACCTTAAGAAAATAAAATAATAATATGATTTATTATTCATAATGGTCATATTATTATTAATATTACTATTCATAAGGGTATATTACTATTCACCAAAAAATCAAGTTAGTTCTATCAAACTCCAAATAACTTACTAATGACAACTATAGATGTCTATTTTTCAAAATTTAAATTATAGAAGAGGAAAAATTACTTTTAATGGCTAGTTTATGACTGTATGCTTAAAAAAAAGTTTCATTATGTGGAGATTCATTGTTTCATGAATTTCAATTTATTTTAAAAAAAGTGGGGTGTTACACATTCTCACCTATTTCCTATGATGTATGAGCTTAGGATATGAGATTCCATAAAATTAACTTAGGTTGGACCCATGAATATGACTTTCAAGTTTATTTAGAATAATATTCTAAGTTTTCATTTATTATGTACCTTATTTTAAAGAAACTAAACTTTAAAATATATTCTATTTGTATGACGTAATGAAATTTATGTAATAAAAAGGCGTGATTCCATACATATGATTTGAAAGAGGTTAATGATAGCTAAGAGTCAATATAAATTATATATGAATCATTTTAAACATCCTTTAGAGTTCTCAGATGGTGACCAGGTATTCTTGAGATTCTCACCTTAGCTGTATCACCGATAGCTCTAAAATTAAGGGAAATTGGAATTGAGATACATGGGTCCATTTAATGTTGTCAATAGAATTGGGAAGGTGTCATAACATTTGTACTTTCCACTAAAAATTACCTCAATCCATGATGTGTTTCATGTATCAAATCTCAGAAAATATCTTTCAAAACTATCAAATGTTTTAAATTGGGAGGATCTTAATGTGGAATTTGATGTGCCCTTGACTAAGTATCTATTTGGATTGTTGATTCTAAAATAAATGTTATCCCCAGGAAATCTATACCAATGGTTCTAATTTTGTGTTATAATGGTTTATATTCTCATGAGACATGGAATCTTGAGATGATGACGATAAAGTAGTGGCATCATATATTTGTGAACTAATATTCAAGATGAGGCATTGTAGGGGAAAAAAGTTTCATGATGGAGATAATTGTAATTCCCACCTGGTCACATGTATTTTTTCTTTTGACCCATATATTGGTTAATTTAATTTTTAGAAGTGTTGGAGGTACATGGTTGATTTAAATTTTTTTTTGTCTTTTTGGTGAAAAATTGGATGGACCATGACCATAGTGAAGGCTGTGGTGTGC
Source organism: Viscum album (assembly GCA_963277665.1). Taxonomy (NCBI): domain Eukaryota; kingdom Viridiplantae; phylum Streptophyta; class Magnoliopsida; order Santalales; family Viscaceae; genus Viscum; species Viscum album. Next base: position 875,340,456 of record OY728148.1, on the reverse strand, counting down.
CTTTGAGTATCTTTGGGAAAAAATTCTAGAGATACCATACACTATGATGGGTGTGGTATTTATTTTGGAGTTTGGGGAGTCCCCTTGTGCACCATGACCAATATGGACACCACCACACCATGGACAAGGTAATTATGGGAAAAAAATCATAATTTTTTTGCACCAGTCTTCAGCCTATCCATGTGGTCTATTTCATAGGTGAGGACACCACACCGTGGTGGGAAATTCCACGACATAGTGATAGTGGTTTTAGAATTTAAAGCATTGAATAACCACATGATCTTATCTAGGTAGTTACTGTAATCACATGCTACAACAATGAGGGATTTTAATGTTTTTTAACTCTTTTACCCTTTATTAAACATTATTTGGATCAGATTTTAGATCGAGTGTATTCTTGGAAGGGATTTGAGGATTCATCTCTCATCAATAATCATCTTAGGGTGACCCCTTTATTCTTTAGATTACCCTTTTTTTGATCTAGGCTCGTGAGGACAGGATCTCATCCTCTTCCATCCCAAATCTTAGAGGAAACAAGATCTTATTTTTTCATGAGGTAGGTGGTTTTTAATGAAATTATTATCAATTGAAACCATTTTTGATTGTTAAATTTTAAATTTATCTCCTTTTTATTTCTAAAGCATGAATTGTGACTCTTGATAAATGTTTTTTAATGGATGGTGTGTGTGATATAACCTCTTTGGAAATGTATTTTAAAATGAAGTGTTTATTCTTGGAAAATTATTTTTAATTGGGATGGATTAGTTGAAGAATTAATTTGATGATAATTCTTGAGAAATAAAGGCATGATTTTTTTTATTGATTTGAAATTAAATTAATAGTTTTGAATGAAATTAATTTTTATAAAAACATTTTGACATTGGTTTTTAAATTCAAAGGGAATGTTGAAAACTTTTATTTGGGGATGCTTGGTTGATGATTTGTGAAATTTATTTAAGATAAATGATTTTTTCTATGAATAATTTCTTTGAAGCACATGTAATCTTAGGTATCTGGGTTGTTAGTCCAAGAAAATAAAATTAGGAATGCATTATACTTACCTAGAAGTATATTTATGATGATAATTCTAAATAAACATTAAGGAGGGAAGAGAGTTTATTTTTTGGGTTGGACTCCTATTTCCCATATTCCTATGTTCTAGTGAAGTGTGAACATGAGGATCCATATTTCAAAAAAGGTGTAAGGATCCTTAAGCCTTACAATAACTAATACTGGGTATTATAACCATGTTCCTTGGTTGAAACTAAACTCTTGAGAATTGATTTATACATTCTAGTTTTTATGAAAGGTTTTATTCATACCAATTTTAATTGAGAAGATTATTCACATCTATTTTGATAGAAATTATTATTTATACCCATGTTAACATTCCCTTGAAATGATTTAAAAAACATATTTTTCCATGTTTTCATTAAAATTAAACATATTTGGTTGTTTGATGTGGAATAATTATGGAATGACTTAGTGGGATACTACTGGGATAGTGTTTTTCACACCCTTAAAATTTCATTAGGCATATGATGAATTTATTTTTCCATGTTTAGGAAAAGGGAAATCACCACTTAGAAGTGGTGGGTGTTCTTAATAGAGGAACCAAGGGAGTTTTCAATGGCATCTAGATTATTTTATCCACTCGTTGTGAGGAGATCTTGGTGATAACTTAATTGATGGGTTTTTTGTGATTCCTTAAATTATTGTTCTATTTAAAATTATGTACCTTTCTACTTTGTGGTACTTTTTTGTTATTAACTATTTTGGCATACAGACTATGTATGGATTATTATCCATTGATTTTTTTGGTTTGGTTTTATTATGGTCAAATAAACCCCCCTTGATTGTTGTTTTGATTACTAGGTGCTATTTTCCAGCTTATGGGGTTCATGAATTCCCTTTAGGTTGTGTCAGATCTGATCTGGGTTCTGGTTTAGCTAGCTATATTTGTTATTTTGTAACAAATTGACCTAAAAGGAAGTCCTTTCTCTTCTTGGACGTTAGTATATAGTTTGGGATGTATTGATAGATAAGAGATATTATTTTCAGAACTTAAGTGGTAGGTTAAACTCAATTATAAAATTCTCATCATAGAGATCCTTAAGTTACCTTGGGTGGTTTGAAAAATTATCTTTAAGAAATTAATTGATCTAAATCTATTATTTTCCCAAAATTTGACATTTGATTTGTGTTCCCAATGCATTTTTTTTTCTAAAATAGTTGATGTTCCTATGTCTCTTGAACAATGTTTTCCTGTTTTCTGTTGATGTTTTGTAGTACCATGCCCACAAGAAGTCATCCTATTAGGCTTTAGATAAGTGCTATTGATAAAACACAACAAATGAACTATCCAATTGACCAGAACCTCATATATTTAGTAGAAATAATGGTCTAAGATCTAGGAAACAAGGATATCTGTCCCCATTTTGTATACATAGGTGGAGCGTCAAAGGAATGATTATAGAGATCATGCTAAAAAGTTTCTTCATAAAAACCACCATCCTTATAGGGAACAAACGATCCTCAGGAGATGAAGGATTGTTTCAATAATACTGAATGAATCTTAATATTCTTGGAGATACCAAATTCCATTAAGGTGAATTTTGTTTTATTCATGATTTGGGGCCTTTAAGAATATGATGGGATGAAATATTACTGGAAATGAGGAATGAGGGCTTGGAGTGGAAAGACTTTAATACAGTTTTAATAGAGATATTTTATCTAGAGTCGATGGTGTTGGATAAGTATATGGAGTTTTTAAATATTCACCAATGTGATTGGATAGTGGATCAATATGCCATTCAGTTTACTAAACTTGACCGGTTTTCACCAGATGTAGTGTTGAATTATAAGTTTATAGCATAGAGGTTTTAGATGGGTATTCAATCATAAATTTGGTATTTTTTATTTATAATTTATTTTAACTATTATGTTGGTATTATGGATAGATTTATGATGGTAAAAATTGACATTGATGGTAATTTTGGGTTAAAAATAGTTCCTCTTAATCCTAGTGGAATATTTAGTTCTTCCCTTTTGGGTAAGAGAATGTATAATGAGCCTCATTGAAGAAACAATAGTTTTTTTCCTTGATAGAAAACTAAAGTGTCTAGTAAAGGCCCCCTGAATTGTTTCTAATGTGGTAAAATTGGAACTCAAAGCATTCTTGCATAGAGACATTGAATATTTTTAGCTCATGAATATGTTCATGTCACATATAGAGTTTTTCCATGTTTTTGTCTCCTTGAATAGTGGAATAAGATCATTAGTTCTGAGAGGATCTATGGTTTTGCCCGATGCTTCAAGAATAATGGGGATAAATCCACAAGTATCATGAATGAAGCTACTATAAATAGTATATGAGTATCTAGTGGGAATTGATGTAGGTCCTATGATAGTTAAAGGTATCATTACTATTACTTCATCTTTAGTGACTTATTTATTTGATACTTGTTCCATTCATTCCTTCTTATAAACCTACACTACATACCTATTAAATCTTCCAATGGAGATAATTAATTATCCAATAGAAATTGAAATTCTTTTAAGGATGAAGAGGTAAGGGTATCCAATTCCCCTCTTGTGTTTTTTCTTTATTAGAGATTAATCCTATTTAGGAATTTTTGGTTCTTAAGATAAAATCCCTAAATGTTATTATTAAAATGGATCAGTTAGTTTCTCACTAAGATTGGATTGAATGTTATCATCAATGGGTGCCATTTCTTATCCCTAGTAGAGAGTTTCATGTTTTTCAGTGAGAATGATATCCTTAGTCAGGTTGAAAACATTGTACAATCCTCAGACAAATGGTCAAATAGAACAAGATATACAGATTTTTGAAGACATGCTTTATACTTGTGCCCTTAAATTTGGAGGAGTTTAGGATTTACATTTTTTATGGTTGAGTTTTCCTATAATAATATCTATAGATCATAAATGAAAATGTAAATATTTTAGGACTTTTATAGATGGAATTATAAATCTCCACTCTATTGGTCAGAGGTTAGTGAACCTTCCTTGGTGAGACCTAGCTTGGTCTAGGAGATAACAATAAAGATCCATATAATTTGAAAGAGGTTAGTAATAGATCAGATCTTGTAAAAATCATATTTTGACCATCATAGACACCCTTTAGAGTTATCAGTTGGTGACAATGTGTTCTTGAGAGTTTTACCTCAGTTGGTTCAGTGATGTATTAGAATGCAAGGGAAGTTTATACTGAGATACATGGGGGCCATTTAAGGTTATTGAGAATATTGGGAAGGTTTAATGACTTTTGGAATTACAACCAAAAATTAAATTCATCCATGACATGTTTCATGTATCATAACTCAAAAAATATATTTAAAACCACCTCATGTTTTGAATTGGGAGGAACTTGATGTATAACCTAATGCAACCTTGGATGAGAAACCAATTTGGATTATTAATTCTCAAATGATTTTTCTCCATGGGAAGTACATACCTTTGATCCAGATTCTATAACAGAATGTTTTATATTCTCATGAGACTTGGGATCATGAGATGTGGATGAAAGAGCAGTGGCCTCATATTATTATGGATCGGTCTTCTTGACGAGGATTTCCAGGGAAAAATAGTTTCATGGTTGGATAATTGTGATAAACTCTTAGTTAAAAGTATGTTTTATTTTGAGACTCAAGTTAGTTAATTTTATTTTCAATAGTTTTGGAGGTACATGGTGGATTAAAATAGCATTTTTTGTCTTTTTGATGGAAAATGGGTTGGACCATGGTCATGTTGAAGGCTGTGGTGTACCATTAAGTCTCTTGTGTAAAATGACTAAATTCACTATACTCGATGATGGGTTTGGTATTCATCATAAAGTGAGGGGATACCCCCTACGAACTATGAACATCATAGATAACACCATATAGTAGTGAATGGTTTGGTGGGCCAAAATGACTTAAATTTTTCCCTGGTTCATGGCTGGTCCCTATGGCATGTCTCTTAGGTGAAGCCACCACACTATGGTGTGAAGCACTAGGTTATGGTGATAGTGGTTTCAGAATTTGAAACACTGAATTAATGAATAATATTCCTAATATGTTTATTACATCCACATTAAATATTAATGATGGGGTTTAATGCATATTTTTAATCATTTACCCTCTTTTAAATAAATTTTTTCCCTTAATTTGGATAAATTTTTTGATTGAATGTGTTATAGGAAGGGGTTAGGTATTTATTTTTCATCAAGATATAGATTTGGGTAACCCCTTTTTTTTTTAGCTTACCCTTTTTAGATTTAGTATTATGAAGACCAGATATCATCCACATAAATCCCCAGTATTGGAGACAATGAGGTATATTTTTTTCTTATGGTAGGTGATCTGTAATTCAATTACTATCAATTGAAACTATTGTATCTTGTTTGATTTAAAATTGATCTTTTTTTTTATTTCTGAATCATGAATTTAAAATATTGATAAATTGTTTCAAATTTCATTGTGTGTGATGTAAACTCTTAGGAAATGTATTTTAAAATTAAGTTTTGATTCTTGGAAAATGATTTTTAATTGAGATATATGAGTTGAAGAATGAATTTGATGATGATTATTGGGAAATAAAGGCATGATTTTTTTTGGATTTTAAATGAAATGAATTTTTATGAAGGGAATAAATTTTGATAAAATACACTTGACATTGTATTTTGAAATTAAATGGATTCTAAAAAAATATGATTTTAGGATTCTTGAATGTTGATTTCTGAAATTTATTTGAGATGAATGATTTCCCACTTGAATAATTTATTTAAATCATAATAGAGCTTGGGTAGTTATGTGGGAAGTCTAAGACAATCACACTATGCATGTATTAGCTCTACTAAGAAATGAATTGATGATGAAAAAAAACTAAATATTGGTGAGGGAAAGGATTTAATTCATTATGGGTAGAATCCTATTCCCCCTAGGCCTATAATCTAGGGAAGTGTGAACACTTGGATCCATATTCCACCAAAGGCATGGGGATCCTTGAGATTAGAACTAAATAATATCAGGTCTCATAACCATAGTTGTAGTATTGAAACTAAACTCTTAAGATACATACCAGTTGTTATGAAATGTTTTATTCATACAAATTTTGATCAAAAGGCTTATTCACATCTTTTTTGATGAAAACATTTATTTTTATATGTATTATAATTTACCTTGAAATAATTTGATATAGGTTGTGAAAATTATATCCATGTTATGTTTTATTTTAAATTAATAATATTTGGTTTATTTGATATGGACTACATATAGAATTTCCTGGTAGGATCCTACTTGATTAGTGTTTCTCACACCTCATTTATGCCTTTAGGCATATGTACATGTTATTTTTATAAGTACATGAAGTGGGAAATAACCTCTTGTATGTGGTAGATATTATTGATAATGTAACCTTGGTATTTGACGGTGATATGAGCAATATGTGATCTACCTATTATGAGGTGATCTTGGCGATACAGTAAATGAAGGGTTTTTGTAATATATTGCTTTATTATTATGTGTTAAATTATATACCTATCTACTATGTGTTACATTTCTATTTTTGAATATTTTGTTATACCTAATATGTATGTATTATTATTTACAACATTTTTTAGTGTGGTTTTTATTGTGGTAAAATCATTCCACCTTTATCATTTATTTGATGCCCTAGCACTATTCGATATCCTATGAGGGAAAAGAACGTCCTTTGATCTATGTCAGTGATGATTTAGGTTTTTGTTTAGTAGTTTATATATATTGGTTCATGAAATTATTATATTACTCCTCTTTATAGTACATGAGTAGTGCTTATTAAATAAACTTAGAATAGAATCACTACTCGAAAGTTGAATAAAAAGATAGACCGAAAATTGAGAAAAATAGTTTTTGATGCATCTAAATATTTAATAATATTTGATTGATAATTTTTATTAAATATGTCCTTGAAAGTAGATGAAAAATTCCTTAAAATATTCTACTCTGATATAGTTATAGATTGTATATAAAAAAATATCATGAGTAGCATGTGACAGAGTATCACATTATTTTTCAAAGAAGATCACTCTATCATTTTATATATTATTCATGTGCATCTTCCTATAATTTAAACTCAAATATTAACCAATAATTTATTAAGTTATAATAATAATTAAATCCTTATAACAATCATCATTTATGAATGTTATAAATTCTTCCAACTTTTATTTAATGTTAACAAACTAGTCATTGGGATAAAATAATATTTTTTTCTCAGATAGACACAGAAGGAGAAGGTCATTACTTAAACATGGAAGGAATTATATCATATATTCATATAATCATAGAGTAATTTATATAATGGCAAGGAATATCTACTATATAGGGTACAAAATAAGTAGACTTCCCACATAAGAATCTATATATGTCACAAACGATTATGTTCCTTCTCATAGTTGAACTTTTATTCACACTATAATACATTGAGATAATAAAAGAAGAAAATTATTTTCAATATAATATATGACTTGAAATGTGAATATTAAATGGCCCACAAAATATATTTCTTGAAATTTAATCATTTTGATACATTGCGATACACACAACCCCGAGTCTAAAAGAACTGTAAAATAGTGTACTGTTATTACCTAACAGTTAAATTGGTGGGTATTAATAGGAATAAATAAATTATGAAAGTTATATGGTTAAAAAATATATGAGATAAATTAAATGTTTATCTATTTATTATAAATAAAATAAGACTCATTTGAAAAAAAATAATTTTTTTCTAAAAAAGTTTAATTTTCTAAAATCCTGTCTCGTCATGCTTTGTGAAAATAATTTAAAAGTTATTTTTTCCACTTTAAAAAAATTAGTTTTTTAAAATTAAGTTATTTTTTTAAATAATCATGTTAAATTTACATTATATTGAATTTTTGATAAATTTTTGAAAAGATATATTTTTTGATGAATTATGAAAAATACTGTTTTTTATTAAAAAATTCATTTTTTGTTTAGAGAATTTATAAGATAAATTTAGATTTAATTTTTTTTAAAGTAAAATTAGTTAAATTATATTATAATAAATTCAATTTAGGTTATTAGTATCAAATTTATATTTATTTTTGATATTAAAACTTTCCATACTTATGAGAATATTCTCTTTGGGAAACCACTTTTTCATTGTGTTTGCGGGTTTATTTTTAAATTTAAATTTCCCAATTCTGTAAATTGAATTAGATAAAATAGATTCCATAATTTGAATAATTATAATTAATATTATATAATTATTTCAACTTTTTTTAATTAATAGTTAAAACAATAAAAATTAATTTCTAGGGTTCAGGTTAAAATAAGTTTATCGGGGGTTAAACTAAACAAATAGGGGTTAAAATGGAAAAAATACTTATCTAAATTATACAAGATGGAAAAATTTAAAACTAAATTACCTTTGGATTTAAATTTATTTTCTTCTGGGACAATTTTATATGAAATTGACCAATATAATAATTTAAGTAAAGAAAAAGACAAAATGTCACTATCTGGAATTTAAATTATAATTATGAGTTCACATTGGAACAAATGAATGAAATGAACTAATATTGATGGTAATTTTTAGAATAATGAAATTAATTTTATGAGATTAATATATTTTTAATTTTTAGTAATTATACAGTTTAAATTCTTAAGCAACACATCGTAATAATTAATTAATTAATAGAAAAATAAAACAAATGATTATAAAAATATTAAAAATTAATATTAATTGAATTATTTTTTGTTACATAAATTATATAGATAAATATATAATTTTATTAATTTATTAAAATAATATATTACAATTCCATCATTATCTTGATATTTTTAAAATCAAATTAAATGAATAGTGTCAAAATTGACATTAATGATATTATGTAATAAATATTATTTTATTAAATGATTTAAAATTCCTAAAAATATTATCTTATACCAAATTATTTTTAAATGTTTATGGACCATTGACACATCAATTTGTCTTTAATATTGACTATATTGACCCCAAAAGAGTAAACATTTTATTAAATAGTTTTATTCATCATTAGAATTTAATATGGAAGATGATTCATATGTAGTTGTATTAAATTTTTTTGTGGAAATTGTAAAATTACTTATAAAAAAGTTTCTGATATTGTTAAAATACCTTTGAAATGGGAAGCATATATCCCTTCACATATGATTTTGGAAAATCTTGGAATTTTTGATAAGACAGAAGCAAAAGCTTCACTATTTACAGGTTTTGAGAAATTCTGAAAGCTTTCACATCTCAATCCAGATTTAAGAGTTGTTACCATTTGGATTCAAGTGTAATTTATTCCAAGAAAGGGTGATAGGTATACCCTTTAAGTCCTTGAAATTTTTATATTGGACTTTATAGTAAATATGAGGTAGATTAACTTGGTCAAGATTGTTTTCCTATCATTCAGATCTATTAAAAAGTCATCAATGAAGTAAAAAATACTCATTTTTACTTATTTCATAAAAAAATCTGATGGTTAATTTCATGGATATTTTCCAAATCAAGAATCAAACTTATTATTTGAGAAAAAATGTTTCTCTCATTGGATAAAAAATAATGGCCATGATGAAGCTCATTTTTAATTTAGACTTAAAAGAAATTTGTAGAAAAGACTGAAAAAGAAACATATGAATTCGAATAAGTTAAGGAAAAGGAAGTTTAGAAATAAAAGATAAAGGATGAATCCTCACCACAAAAAGTAAAAAAGAAACAAAAACAAGTTCTAATGATGATTTTAATAATCTCATGGTCTGTAAGAAAAATAAGAAATTAAGGGATCCTATTTTTGGACTTGATAAGGCTGAAGCCTTATCCTTAAATATCCAAAATTCCGATGAGTTAAAAGAGGTCTATAAAAAAGAAGAAACAAAATAAAATATTATAATAGGCAAGGGTGATAGAAAAAAATGTTTATAGAAGCAGAAAAGGAATATGAAAATCAACCAGTTTAAGTATCTCCTATATCAGTTGTACAAATAATTCTAAGGTTTGGAATTATTACTCATGCCAATAAAACCCTTCCTAACACTGGTTTAGAATTAATTGAAACATCAGTAGTTCCATTAGTCATTCCAATAGATTTTGATAAATGAAAAGAAAAAATATTTTATAAAAAGTGATAGAAGAATTTCAAATTCAAAAATAAGATCAAGAATCATTTCCTACTTCAGTTAAAAAATCAAATAAGAATAAGAAAAAACTATTTCATAAAGTTGAAAAATTGGTGTTGAGAACTGCGTGATAGTTAGAAAAATAATTATAAGAAGTAAAATATGAAATTCAAGGAACAAAGAAAGATGAAAGCTAATCAGAATAATCATCCTCATACACTTTACTTTAAATATAGTTTTATAAGAATCCTATAATTGAAATTTTTATGGATGTTCAATAATCATCAAAAGAAGAATTCGAATATTAGCATTCACATATTAAATTATTAGAAAAGAATAAAAATGATATAGAATATGAAATGTAAAATGTTTTATAAGAAGATAAAGTTCAAGAGATATAAAATTCAGATGTTGTACCATACATACCACATGTTCTAGAGGTTTCATTATAGTCATCAGAATCTTAGGCCATAAAATCTCAAAAGAGTATAAACTACATTTTCTAAACTCTAAAATAAATAATAGACAGTGAATTTTCTTTTTAGAATTGAATCTTGATGTAAAAAGTCTATAATAGTCTCAGTGAAAAATTATAATAATTGAAGTTATTAACAGAATATATGATTCAAAATGAGGCCCAATTCAGGAATTTGAAAGGAAAGAATAAGGTAGAATAGAAAAGATTCAACCAGATGGTCAGACACTCAAGACAAGATGAAAATGATTGGAAGGATCATAATGATCAGATAATAGAAGTTAAGAGACTTTATATTGACTTTGTTGATTCATTTAATGAGTTATTATATAATATATCAGATAGAGTAAAGTTTGTTAAATAGTTCAAAGATATGGTAGAAAATTAGAATGAATAAGTTAAATAATTAAAAGAAAAAATTTTGTGGTTGAAAGAAGAAAATAATAAGATAATTGTTCTTGAAGAAGAATCTGTATGTTTAAAGGCAAAGATTTAGAGGTAATCATTCATGGAAGACAAGATTTTAAATATTTAATCCTTAGTTGGTGAAGCTTAGAAGGGATCTGATTATGTGAATAAATTATGGAGATTTTCAAGAAATTATATAAGAAAGAATTATTTTTACTGAACTCTTGATGTAATTCAAAAAATTTTAAATGATAGTTCAGTTTGAATGATTCTTTATCCAAATATATTTTTTCTGGATTTTTTCCAATTATTTTCGGATGAATTTTATTAATTTTATGTCTTTAATGAATATTTAATTCCAAGAAAATTGATTATTATATTATTCTTCTAACATATTATAATATTATATTTCTTTCCCATTTCCTTATTAAAAATAAAAAAGGGTGATAAATAGTCATAGGAGGAGAAATAATACTAAGAGGAGTTTTTATCAAAAGGAGGGATTTTATATAAAGGGAAGAAATCTATTTATGGTATAAAGTTTATTAAGGGTGAGAATCCAAATTTTATCTTTCCATTGGATATAAAAATAATTCATAAACTTAGGGGGAGTTAAGATATAATAGGAGAATATATTTTTATAAATATTCTCTTTGAAGTTAATAAAATAACAAAGGGTTGTAAGTATTTAAATTTAATAGTTTTTTCATTCAATATGTTTTGTTTTTTTCTTTACAAAAAATAGGATATTATTGAGTCTAAAGTTATACATTTTACTTTTCCTTAGTTTTAAAAATAAAAAACACTTTGATAATTTTTTAAAATTATATTTTACTTACTTTATATATCCAAAGTGTTTTAGAATGTTTTTGTATAAAACTATACTTTTATATTGAATAAAGAAATCGTTTTAATATAAAATGCATATAAAATTTTATTTTTCAATATGATCTATAGAACTAGATGTATGTTTGGTCCATCATACTTATTTTTGTTCTACCTAGAGGATTGAATTGTTTTCTAACTACCAGACCAACCAAATTCATATCCATGAGACTGAAAATAGTATCGACCTATCAAACTAATTATATTTTAGTTAATAAAATTGAAAAAAATAGTATAGTATAATGGGATATACAAAGTTTATAATTAGAGTAATTTAAATTTTTTATATCAGATGTAATATTTAAAATAACTATAATGGTTCTAGTCAAAACCATATCAGATAGAAATGTCTTTTGAGATGTCAAGTGAAGATTATCCGAAGACATTGAAACCAACTCCAAGAATCAGAAAATATTACTATTTGAGGAATTATTATAAATATAATTTATTTAAAGGATATGGGAGATGATATGTTTTCAACTTAACATATTTGAGATTTTTCTCTTACTGAATATCTCATTCTCATTATTTTTAATTTCTTAGAGAGTTGTGTTCTAAGGATTCCTAGTGAGGAATTGTAAAATAATTATAAATGTAATTGAATTTTCATTCAATGTGTCAAAAAATGGTTTGATTTGGGGATTTCAAGGATAGTAATATAGGTGAATCCAATCCACCTGATCAAGGGATTATAAGTTTAAGAGGACAGAGCTGACATCAATCTTCATATCGAGGGATTTCTTGTTTAAGAAAGATGAAGTGGATACTGATATGTCAGATCAAGGGATTCTAGAGAGTTGGAAGACAAAGGTATTCCAATAATCACATGAAGGGTTTTCCTATAATGGAATTACATACCTTTATAGCTAGGTGTAAAACTATGGATATATTAAGTCAGGATTTCTGACTTCGTTAACTATTAAGGTTAAAGAGTAAAAATACTTTTATAAATCTTGTAAGTCATCATTACTTCTTTATAATATTTCATATAGATTATTTATATAAGTTTAAATTACACTATGAGTTTTAAATTATTTTTTTACTAATATTTATATTAATTTTTTTATTGGTATGTCTATAAGACTGATAATAACTTTTTTTATCAGACGATTTCAGAATCTGATACATATTCTGATCATCAAATGACTTCTGATTCTAATATTTTTGACTTAAGAGGTTTTAAATTTTTTATTATTTTAAATTTTTATAATAAAATTAACACCCATATTTTATCTATTATAAACTCTCATGATCTAAAAAATGGTTAATATCCATATCCTTTTCCATCAAATAGGAAATAAAACCGTCGATTTTGTTTATGGCAGACTACAACCTCATGAACCAATGTAATTCATTTTTTATCATCAAAACTCAAGGATATATATAATTATGGATTTAAAATATTTATATGATATTTATTAAATTAATATACTTCTGGAATTATGATATCACTTATACATTCTTACCATCAAATCTATTGAAAAACAATAATTTCACTCGTGTGTACGTGTGGACAACGGCCTTCACATTGTAATGTGAAATGTTTTTCATTTTATTTTAACATATATAGTAACATGAATATATTTAATATAAATAAAATAAATATTTTATATAATTGTGGTTCTATAAATATTATATATTATTTACCTTTATTATGTTACATCTATTAGAAAAATAGAAATAACATTCACTCAAATGTATGACCTATCGTCTCCATGAATGGCGTATCTCATTTCCTCATATATAAATTTTATGGAATATTATAAATACTTATATAATTATTATATATGGTATTTACATAATGGTTAATATTATTTTTATTATGGAAACATGATCAATGTAAAAAGAACGAAATTACCAAACCAAAACATACATGAAAAATAAAGTAAGTATCACAAAAAATAGTGATTTTAATGAAGAATTGTTAATAAAAGGGTCATAAAAGACTATAAGTAAATCATATATGGTATGATATATATGATTATTGTTCTATAATATATTTATAATAAATATATACTTATTATATAGGAATTAAAGATATATATAAAGTAAATCATACCTGAGGTAATGATTTCTTACCTCACTTTTACTTCTATGATATATATACCATATTCACCATTTATTTACTTTTTGGGGTGTATATAATACCACTTTGATATATTATATCATGAATATATTTACATTCATGGTATTTAATGTTTTATTTTAATTTCTTTCTTTTATGGGTCTTACGATTCAAAAGTTACCAGAGTGGTAAGAGTTTATTTCACAATCTCATCATTTTTCGGGTTTTTAATGTTTAACTCTCCCTTGGGGGAATTATTTGGTGTTTATTTCTTAAAAACAATATATTTTATTATTATTTGTTTATTCATGAAATTTTAATGTAATAATAACATTTTGAACTCTTTGGTTCTTAAAAATTACTAAGAAATTTTTTTTATGAAAAGAAAACATGATTTATTTTTTCAGTCAAAAATATTTTTTCTTCCATATAATTCTTTTTAAAAAATATTTTCAAAAATGTTTTTAAAATTGTATAAATTATTTATTAAATAATTTTTCTCATGATTGTGTTTTTAATAAATGTTTCAATAGGATTTTCCCTATCATTTTCTAAATAAGGTACCTTTTTAATTTTCATAAAAAATGTGAAAGGGATATTTATTTTAATGTATATGAAATGAATGTTATTTACCACCATTTTGACCAATTATTTATTTGAATATACCTTTAAAATTTTACAAGGTTATTTTGAAAGAAAACTTTTTTCCAAAATTTCTAGAACTTTTTTGTTTTTAAAAGTGATTTTTAGAGTGAAAATATTTTTTTCGTAACGAAAATTTTAAAGAAATTTTATGGAATTTCTATTAATAAATGATAAAAACCATTATTTAACTTATAAAACATTAGGAATATATTATAATGATACCATCCTTATTATTTATCTGTATGATTTTTGATCAGTTTGACCGGAGAGAAACTATTTTGATACCATTCTCCATACTAATCTAAATAGTTTATTATTATGTTTATTGATTGAGAAAATTATTAACATTTCATATGGTAGATTTTTGAATACATTTTTTTTCATTGGTTATGTTTCTTCCCTTTCATATGAGAAATGAATTGTACTTAGTTAGTGATGTGCGAGTCCCAAGTCCTTGATGGTATGTTTAAGATGTATTACATTTTGAATTCCACCATTGTGAATTCAGTTATTGATATCCATTTGATTATTTTATTTGTTATGATATCCATGAATGAGTTTCAATCTCGTGAGATTATTTATATAGTATTATTTGACAATAATTTATTTCTCCCATATTATTATTATTATTCATGTTCAAGTTATTGATTAAATAAAATATGTTTCATTTATTTTCCTTGACATATTGATCATGTATTATGTATTCATGATAGCTTTTGCTGCACGCATACCGTTACTGAGCATTATAAATATCCCCTTTTTTTATATTTCCTTTCCCTATAATTATATAAAACGTTTTATGATTTCTTTTTAGGGAAATTATAGAGGTAATAAATATGATATTAAAGAAAATACATTGTTTTATTTTATATTTTCAAATTTATGCGAAATTCAAGTATGTATTTGGTTTACTAAGAAAACTAAACTATTTAGTCCTTTTTGAAGTGATCACCGGTATCTAGTGACAATTTAATAAAGTAACCGACTACTCTATGATACTGGATTTGGGATATTTATAGTTGCTATTAGAGAATGTTTAGTATAATCCTTGGGAACTAGATTTAGTAAATCATATATTAGAGAAAATAATCCTAAGAGTAGCTTTGAGGATAATATTATAAAAACATCATAAAGTTTTGGAAATGAAGAGATTATTTGATTTTTCCTAAGTGTGCATCACTATATGGAGACTACAAGTGTGTTGAGTCAGAATTATTTCTTCTTAATTTTTTATTCCCTTAGTTTTTTAAATCACAAACACTTTCTTAAAACATGTTTACTAACTTCTTATGCCTTAATTGTTTTAGTAAATTTTTTTAAAAAACATTAATTTATATTATACATAGAAGAGTTATAATGTATTATGAATATAAACTTTACATTCCTTAATTTTATCATCTGAATGATCATGTGTCTAATTAATCAAACTTACCTTAAATTAGACTAGTAATTTTAATTTTTTTCTTGTTTATCGTACTAAAAAAATTCACGAATATCAGATTTATTCTGATAATGATACATCAGATTAATCCTCATTCATTTCATCATATTGATATTCAATAAATAAGTCTATCAGACTGAATAATTTTTATAATAATAAGTATATAAGAATTGTTTTGTCATCGTAAAGAATACTTTTAGCATTTTAATGGTGATAGAACAAAATGACATTAGAAATTTAATTACCCTAGAGAATTGTGATCTATGAAGTGCCATCTATTTGAGGCCGTTGAAAAAAACTCAAAAATATGACTGTTAGAGCTTTAGTTATAAATAGTTGGTCATTTAAAGAGTTTAGAGATTACCACATTCAAAACTAAATCTGTCAAAATTTTGTTATATGTGAACTTCTTATTCCAAAGTCTTTTTAATAATTTAGAGAGTTTTAGTTCTATGTAATCCTTGTTAAGGTTGTTTTATTTAGAAAAAATTTACTTTTTTTAATCATGTTCGATCATTATTATGATTGAGTGATTTTTGTTATAAGAATACATTCAATCCAATCCATTAGATAGAGGGCTTCCAAGGCTAGGAAGATAGATGTTCATCATTGTATCTAGGGATTCTTAGGAAATGAAGACAAATATTATTCTGATCATCATATCAAAGGAATTCCTGGTAAAAAAGATAGAATTTACAGCAATTATAAAACCATGGGTACCTTTAGTAACGGTTATTGAATACCTTTACTCTTAATGTCAAAAGAGTTTAAAATTTTAATATATCTTGTAATTCATTCTTACTTTTACTATCTATTATTTTACTTGTTTTTTAAAGTATATTATGCTTTTCATGTAATAGAAATTTATTTATCATACTTAGATTTCTATAATATTTTTTTTATTAGTGTTGATTTTATTATGATAATAACATAATTTTATTTAATTAGATCATCCTTGATTCCCATTATCTTTCTCTGATTGTCAGACGAAGTCTTAGTCTAATAAATTTACTTCAAAAGGTTTTTTGTCTTGTTATGTTTAAATTTTTTAAAGTAAAATTCACCCTCATTTGTAAGTATATCCATATAATATTGTCTTATGATCATAAAATTAGTATCATATCAGGTTTCTATTTCTTATATACTTTCTAATATTTTACTTTTTTTTACTTATTTCAATTTATTTAAGTATTTTTATAAAATTCTTGTTTATAAACTTTGTTACACTAATGTGTACTTATAGAAAAAAGTTTTTATTATTCTAAGATGCAAGGTATGAACGTTGGATCTCTTGATCATCTAAATCCTAGTCGAACACCTATCTTTGATGGGAATGACTATGAATATTAGAGATATATAATTAAAACTTTTGTGATCAACACTAGAGTTGACAACTTCTTGATGCTTATTGGAAAATACAAGATTCTTAATAAGAACGTTTTTTCTTTTTCAAATGAAGAGAAGTTAGAATATCAGCTGAACAATAGATTTAGAAATACTTTAATGTTTTCTATGATGAGGAATATCTACATTCAGATATCATCTTGGTAAGATACCAATAGTACTTAAATTAAATTGGAAGTAACATAGTTTGGTACATCCAAAGTTGTGGAAATAAGAATAGCTATTCTTAGAGAAGATTATGAAGCCATTGATTTTATTCTTAGAGATCCAGTTTACAAGATGCACTAAAGGTTCATGACTATTATTAATAGTTAATAGTCACTTTTTGAAAAAGGTCTTGATGATAATTTTTTTGTCAAAAAAATTACAGACATAATTTCTAATGAGTGGGAATAAAAAAGAAAAGTTATGGATCATACAAGAAATATTACTAATATTACTCTTGAAAATTTTATTGGTACTATCAAGAAGTATGAGGGAAAACTTAAAATAAATGATTATAAATATAAGTATAAAAATGGTAGTGTTCTTTTTCTATAAATCCTACTGTATCTACTAAAGTTAAATCACCTGAAAAAGTTATAAAATCTTCAATAAAGAAGAAAATTGTTGTTCTGTCAGATTTCAGTATATCATAAAATTCATAAAATGAGTTAGCTAATCTTGAAAGAAGTATGAACAAGATAATGGGAAAGAATTATTTTCAATACCAATATAAGAAAGTTTATAAGTAAAAATGTGACAATAAGGATTCTAAGGTCACTTGTTATGAATGTAAGAAAGACGGACATATCCAACCTGATCATATAAAGTTATAAAGAAAAGAATAAAAGGAAATAAAATCAAAACATAAATGAAATGTGATAATATAATTGAAAAGGATATAATGTTTTGAAAACTTCTAACGCATGGAGTTCTAGTGGGGAATATTTTTTTTGAAAATTATTCTGATAATGAATGTTCTGGATTGTGGAACATTGGTCTTTTTTTAAATGTACCCATGGTAAATAATTGTCTAATGGAAAAGGTATATATATAAAAATCCCTAAATAATATTTCTTTAAATGAAAATTAGCCTGATGAGAAAAATTATACATCTTATAATGAATAATATTTCTCAAAATAAGATAATACAATACCCAGTTATGATGAAGTTTCCTGATTTGAAAAACTTTTAAAGGATGAAAATTATATGATTTTAAAAAAATTTGATAATGAAAAAGATAAAGTTGCTAAGATATATTCAATAATAACCCTTTTAAAAAATAATGTATCATAACTTTTTATATATCTTGGTAAATTTATTTTTTGAAAAATATTTTATTTGACAAGATTTTGAAATTTTTTTATGAGAAAAATTGTTTACAAACTAATTTTTAAAAACTTAGTTCCAAAAATATTACCAATGTGGATAGGAATTTAGTTATAAAACTAAAATACAAAATTTATAGATTAAAGTAAATTTTATCCATATTTATCATTGGAAAGTAAAAATTTGATAAAATGTATATGAAAATTCATCCTTATAGTGATAATACCAAAATGAGTTTTAACAATAAAAAACCTATTTTTAGTAACAATTACTTTGTTTTTAAAAGTGAACCTTTTTATACCAACTTCTAAAGTAGTGGCTATAGGAAGAAAAATTGTTATTTTATTAGAGTTAAATCCATTGGATTTCATATGGATTATTTTTATAAGGAAATGAAATTTTCACAAAACAACAAAATCAGAGAAATTTGGATACCTAAAATTTTGTTTTCTGATAATACTGGACCTAAGAAGGCTTGAGTTAGTAAAAACTAATTCTTTTTTTTAAAGAAAATAAGGAAAGTACCAAAAAAAATATTTGGCACATGGACATTGGAAGTTCCAAGCATATGATTGGAAACAAATAATTCTTTAAGAAGATAATCAAGATGAAAGGTGGGAATGTAACTTTCAGAGATAATGATCAAGGAGAGATTATTGGAATAGGTAACATTGTTTTTCTTGGAAAAGATCTTATTTTAAATGATTTATTTTTCATAGGACTTAAGAATATTATTATAAGCATAATTCAATTATGTGATGAAGGTTACCTTATGAACTTTAGGAATGATAAATACACTATACATATTTCCAAGGATGAATTTATTCTTTCTTCAAATTAGCTTGATAATGTTTATAAACTAAACTTTGAAAACATTAGGTTCCCAGAATTACCTTTCCTTAGTAAAATGGAAGATCAATATTGGTTTTTTATAGAAGGTTAAGACAATGTAACCTTAGAAACTTATATAATTTTCCTATTAATGGACTTTTTAATGATATACCAGAACATAATTTTGATATTTCAAAAGTCTGTGACCCTTGTCAATATGGTAGTAAATACAAGTAAAGTTTTAAATCTATTAGTGAAGTATCAACTTCTGATTCTTTTAAAGTTAGTGAACATATATTTATTTAGTCCTATAAAAACTATAAGTATTGGTGTAAAATACTATATATATGTTAATAATTTCACTACATATACTTGGGTTTATTTTATTAAAAAGAAATACGAAGCCTTTAATTATTTTAAAACTTTTGTATCCAGAGTTAAAATGAGAAAATATCTCTCCTTGATAACTATTCATAGTGATCATGGTGGAGAATTTGAAAATTATGATTTTGAAAAATTTTGTAGTAAGAAATATATTATGAATAAATTTTTATCACCTATAACTCCCCAAAAAATGGTATAGTTTAAAGAAGAAATATAATTATTCAGGAGAATACTAGAATCATACCGAGTGAATAATTAGTTTCTAAAATTTTTGGGATGAAGTGGTTTGTAATCTTACTATACTATAAATTGAATTTTAGTTAGAAATTTTCTTAATAAAACTCTTTATGAGTTATGTATAGGAATAAAACTAAATTTTTCTTACTTCAAAGTTTTTGATCGTAAAGTATTAATTATGAATACTAAAGATAATCTATATAAGTTTTCACCAAAATTAAATGAAGAAATATTTTTAGGTTATTCAACTACTTATAAGACTTATAGAGTTTTTAATAAAATTTATTGCATTGATGAAGAAATACTGTATGCTAATTTTGATGAAACTGATCCCTTTGTTTTCAAAAAACCTCAACTTATATCCTCAGAGGTTATTTCTAAAATAGATTTTCAAACTTTCTTAAAAATTTATTCTCATAAGGAAATAACCTAATAATAAGTTTCTAAAGTTATTACTTAGGAAGATTATATACCTATTGCTAATTAACAAAATTTTGAAATGAAAATAAGTTAGTTGTTTCCTTGGAATCATCCAAGTAAAAGTATCATTGTTGATGTAGATCGACCAATTCAGACTAAAAGTTCCTTAAGGAAGGAAATTGAGAATCTATATTTCTCATCCCAATTTGAATATAAGAACACTGATGAATATTTTTGTGATGAGGATTGGATTAAGGCAATGTAAGATGAGATCAATTAGTTTTAAAAGAACAAATTCTAGAATTTAGTTGAACGACCTACAGAAACATTTATAATTTGATTAAAATAGGTTTTTAGAATAAATGTGATGAAAATGTAATAATATTTTGAAATAAATATAGACTTGTTTATAAGGGATATAGCTAAAAAGTGTGAATAAATTATGAGGAAACTTATGCTCTGGTTGTGAGACTTGAAGCTATTTGAAAACTTATAGGCTTTACAACATTAATTAGTTTCAAATAATTCCAAATTGATGTAAAGTTTGATTTTTAATAGATATGTTTAGGAGGAATTTTTTGTTGAAAAAACACCTAGTTTTTAAAATAAAAAACATATAGAATAAGTTTATAAACTTAAAAAAGAACTATATGTACTTAAACAATCCCCAAAGCTTGGTATAGAAAATGAACTGGATTTTTGTTATAATTTTTTTTGTTAAGGGAGATGCTGATCCAAATATTTTTATAAAAAAATTAAATTAAATCATTATTATTATAAAAATTTATGTTTATGACATTATATTTGGTTCAAATAAAAAATATTTTACAAATTACTTTGTTAATGTTATGAATTCTATGTTGGAAATGAGTATGATGGGTGGGCTAACATATTTTCTTGGTTTTTAAATTTCACAAAAACCAGAAGAAACGCTTATTTCTCAACATAATTATATAAAATATATTCTCAATAAATTTTGATATAAAAACACAAAAAGTATTAGTACTCACATTGGCACTAAAAATACTTGATATCTTGATGAGGGTGGGAAATCCATTGATCATAAAACATTTAGAGGTATGATAAGAAGTTTACTTTACTTAATAGCTATTTTTCCAGATTTAATGTCTTTAGTATACTTATATGTAAGATATCTAGACAATCCAAAAGTGTCCCATCTTAAATATGTAAAAATAATTTTTCATTATCTTAAGGGAACTATGGATTTGGGAGTATTCTATTCTTATGGAAATGTTTCTGAACTAAAAGGTTTTTCAGATGCTGACTTTGGTGGATATAGAATAGATAGAAAAAGTACATCTAAAACATGTCATTTATTATAAGATAATTTAGTTTATTGGTCATGTAATAAATAAAACTCCATAGAACTTTCCACTATTAAAGCCGAATATGTGGAAGTTGGAATTTGTTGTTATCAAGTGTTGTGGATGCAACACACATTCACTAACAATGGAATGAGTTTTACAAAAAACTAACTACTTTGGGAAAATAAAAGTTTCACTACTTTATGTAAAAACCCATCACATCACTCGTGTGATAAGATCACAGATATAAGATTCCATTTCTTTGACGATAACACACTTAAAAATATATAATTTTATAATTCATCAAAATGAAAGAACAATTTGATGATATTTTTATAAAACTCCTTAGTTATGATAGATTTGAATACATTAAAAAGAAGATTGTAATGATCAATGTTAAGTAATAATTTATATCTACTACTTGTTTACCCACATTCTTATATTAATATACTAATTTTCATTAGGGGAGTACATATGTTCATAATTTTTTTAGTTTTTTCTTAAAATCTATTCATTTTATAATATTTTTTCCCTAACAAGTTTGTATCATAATGAGTTTTTTTGAACTCAAACTTTTATAAAATTTTCAGTCAAAATCCTTAAAATATATTATGAAATTAGAAATTATAATAAAAATCTCATACCCAAAACTTTTTACAAACTTTTCATATTAATAAACTATTATATTTAGTTTTCTATAGAAACTATTATAATAAAACTATCATAATTATAATTTATTTTATAACTATCACGATTAATTTATTTTAAAAAAGTCAAGAAGGACACGTTAATTATACCAATGAAACTTTTTACTCCCAAAGGTAATCTTATATTCTTTTATTTTTTTTCCCAAGTTCATTACGTTATTTTATAGTTATTTTTGTTGATATAATTTTTAATTTTTTTTCAAAGAATATCACAAATTTTCTTTATCGGAATCATATTCAATCTGATAAAAGTATTTAAACTTCAAGTCTTCAAATGAAATTTTAAATATAAACTTTCTTTGATTAAATATTAACTGTCATATCAGTGTTGTTATAATCTTAATCGTTGGATATCTTATGAAAGTTGAACCATCACCCCTTAGTTCTTATATAAGGTTGGGTCACTCAGTGTCCCAAATCTGGTTTTAAGACATTTTTATCTTGAGTTGTTGCACCCTTCAAATCTGTCAGTCCAATAGTTTTCCATTACGCTTGATCACTGATCTCAAATCCAATTCTGATAGAAACCAAAGAGGATTATTATAAGTGGTTTTTTTTAGGAAAAGGTTAATATAAATATAATGGTTTGATAAGTATGATTATACCCTTAAAATGATTATTTTGTTTCTAGTATGGGAGTCTGTTTGTGTTGAAAGACCTGATAAATATTTCAATATTTACTTACCCGAGGTAGTTTCAAAATTCTATGTTTCTACTCAAATTTTTAAATAAGATGGTAATGAAAAGGTTTATTTTAATATGTTTGGTAAGTGGTAAAAAATTTATTACAAAAGGGTTATAGACTTGGTTGGTGTCCCTTTAGAAGGAGAATCATATTAAATTCTCATAATCTAGTAAGAAAACTTGGAACATTTGAAAAGAAAAAAGCTGAAGATTCTATATTTCATTTTATGAAAAATTAAGGAAAGTATCACATATCAAACTAGATAACATAGTTATTTCTCTATGTATTCAAGGATATATGATCCATATGAAATGATATAGGAATACGTTGAATGTTTTAGATGTATTTTTTCTTGATTATATTGTTGACATTAGAAATATTTATATGGTCATGTTCATCTTCATTATGGAGATGAATATAAAAAACATCTTCCATAAAGTCTAAGATAATAATGTTTCCAACATTCACCTGCATGATGATTCTAAAATTTATGGATATTTCTTAAAGTAGAGAATAAATCGTATCTAGTTAGAGAGAATGTTCCCTTTATAAATGAAGAAATGATATCGATGTTGAAATTTTATTTTGATACTAAGACAAATATGTTTTTAGAAAATATTAAAGGAGATATGTCCAAAGATCAAACTTCAAATAAAACTAAAGATGATAAGAATAAAATAAAGTTTGAGA
Organism: Viscum album; assembly: GCA_963277665.1. Classification (NCBI taxonomy): domain Eukaryota; kingdom Viridiplantae; phylum Streptophyta; class Magnoliopsida; order Santalales; family Viscaceae; genus Viscum; species Viscum album. The sequence goes on along the minus strand of OY728148.1, from coordinate 875,316,394 downwards.
CATATACTACTATCAAGTGAAAGAAAGAAATAAAATTACAGGTAATGTTTTTGAGATGCTTATGAAACATAAATCTCAAAAGAAGCTATGTAATCTGAAGTTTGAAAATGATCATAGAGAATCAAAAGGTTTTAAAGATTTGGACTATATAATAGATTGAAAAAGAATAGAAAAAAGAAAACAAAGGAATAGGTTTCAATAATATAAGATAGTATAAATCTTATTGAAAGTTGTTGAGAATGATTCTAAGGATCCAATACTTATGATATCCCACACTAATCAAATAATTATAGAAGCTAGATTATCTTTTTAAGAAACATCAGTTATTCCAACTGACATCCCTTTAGTGAAAGATAAGTGTAAATAAAAGTTTATTATTAAACAATTAGTCCATTATTTACCCAAGAAATAATTTGAAATAGAACTAACTGGAAAAGTAGATTTATTAACAATAAGAATCTAGAAAGAAGAACTTGAAAAATAAGTAGTTGTATAAAGAAAAGACGAAGTAGAAAAATAAGGAGGAGAAGAATTATTTTAAGAGGAAGAAATATAAGTAGAAGTAGAATAAAAAGAGGATATATTGGAAGATAAGGAAAATTATTATGATCAAGAAAACCACTCAGATAAGAAATCATTGGAATATTCTTCATCTTTATTAGATCAACCTTATTTTCCCCATAAGGATGAGAAAATAGAAATCACTCAGGAAGAATGATACTCTTCATAAAATAATGAAAATATATCTTCTAGGAAAAAAGAACAAGATCAACAGTCTCAAAAAAAAGTTTTTAAAAAAGATGTTTCTAAGAAGGATGTAGAAACTCATGAAATATCATATGATACATAAGTATTAGAGAATAAAATCAAAGTAAAATTAGTGGATTTTGGAACAAGTAGACCAAATCCTCCCCAGCTTGAGCCTAATCTATCAGACTATGAAGGAATAATTGCTGAGAAAGTTTAGGACTATATCTTAATTTATTTGAAAAGATTAATTTATGATATTAAATATCTACACAATATTGAATAAATATGTAAGTTCATTTGGGAATATAAGAATAAAACTTTGAGTCACTAATGTTTTTATAGATATATTGATAAGGATTGAGGCCGATTTGAAAGTTTTTCAATAAAAATTCCAAACTCAAAAGTCTTTATATAATTAGATGGTAAAAATGGTCCAATAAAATAGATAATGATATTACTAAGCATGATGATTAATTTCAGGAAGCTAAGAATTTTTTTAGAATCAGATGATTTCATTAACAATTTATCTTTAGATATAGAAAACATAGTTATTTTTGTTAAGGAATTTATAGATACCATAGATGATCAGACTTAATTTGTGAATATATTGAAACAAACAGTTCATAACTTGGAGTTGGAAATTACCCACCTCAAATCATGTGAAGTTAAAATTTTATTTGTGAAAGAATAAAATAAGATGTATTTTGAGAATATTGAAAGTTATAAAGATGAAGTTTATAAGTAGGCTTCTCTAGATGAAAAGTTATGAAGCCGGAAAAGGATCAACATGAGTTCAAGAAAATGAAGGCCTTTGTAAAGAACCTAATGAAGAAAGAATTATTTTTTCCTTTGAAATCTCAATATATTTCTATAAAATATTTTAATTTTTAATTAATGAATTAATTTTCATAAAAATTTATTATGTTTGAACATTTTAAAATTATGATTGGTTATATGTTCTTTCATTTTATTCATGAATGATTTGTTATTTTAATTCTTTGTTTTATATATTTTATTTTCCTAAATTTCAGGAAACATTATATTCTTTCCCATTCCTTTTTTAAAATCACAAAGGGGGAGAATGTTTTATTTAGGGGTGGTGTGTGTGTGTGTGTTGGGGGGGGGGTGAGGTATGTTTTTATAAAGGGGGAGAAATTATTTTAAAAGAGGAGATACTTTCCTTAGGGGGTGAAATATTCCTAAGGGGTAGAAATATTCTTTAAAGAATAATTGTTATAATACTTTCCATAATATTCAAAATAGTTACTAACTTATGGGGAGTTAAGTTATAAAGAATAACTTCATATTTCTTAAAATAAAAATGGGATATAAGATTTTCAAGTTATTTTTCATTTATGTTTTATTTTTTAAACATTCCAAAATTGGGGATAATATTTATTTAAAAGTATTGATGATTACTTTTCCATTCTTTTAGTTTTGGTATTTACAAGAACTTTCTTAAAACATGTTTACTAGCCTATTTTGTCTCAAGTGTTTTATTATATTTTTTAGAAAATATTACTTTATTCCATAAATAGAAAATTTATAATTTATTACAAATATAAACTTTACATTCTTCAATAGGATCATTAGAATGATCATGATTCTGATTAATCAAAATTACCATAAATTATAAAAAGAGTAAGACTTTTTTCTTGTCTATCATACTAAAAAAAGTCATGAATATCAGACTTATTCTAGTACCGATACATTAGAATGATTCTAATTCAGTTCATAATATTGATAATAAATAAATAAGTCCATAAAACTAACTAAATTTTATAATTAGAAGTATATAATAATTGTTTCTTTTATAAGGGATACTTTTAGCATTCTAATAGTGTTAAAACAAGACGAATTTAGATATTCAGTTACACCAAACATTATGAGCTATCAAGTGCCAGCTATCCAAGTCCATTGTAATAAACTCATAAATATGACCATAGGAAATTTTTATATAAATATCTGGTCATTTGAAGTGTTTGGAGCTGATCACATGTGTAACTCAATCTATCTAATGTTTTCTATACAATAACATCTCGTTCTAAATTCTTTGTAATAAATTAAAAAGTTGTAGTTATAAGTAATCCTTATCATGATTGTTTCTCTAAGAAAAAAATATTCTTTTGTAATTGTATACCATCATTATTATTATTGTAGGAACTCCCTATTTTAAGAGGAAAATTTTACTAACCCTTTTTATGATGTGGATTTTAGAAAAATCAATTTTCAAATAGAAATCCCTTGACTTCTAAGAGAAAGATAAAATTGTGAGGATGTATTTGATTGAAGATGGGAAGAATTTAATACCACAAGATTATAAAAGAAGAAAATTGTTCTCAATAGTTTATAAAACATGCAACAATAAGCCTAAATGACCCATAATGTATATTTCTTTTAATTTAATCTTTCTAATAGCCTGCGATACATGCAACCCTCATTCTAAAAGAACCATAAAATAATATACCATTATAACCTATCCAATAAATTGGTGGGTATAAATATGAATAACTAAATTATGAAAATTATATTTTTTACACATGTATAAAATAAATTTAACGACTATATATTAATTATAAATAAAATAACAATCCTTTTAAATAAAATGAAATGTTTTCTTTTTCAAAAGGCAGCATCATAATTCTTTGTGAACATATATTAAAATTAAATTTTACCACTTTTATAAAGTTTATTTTACAAAATTAACTTTATTTTTAAAATCACAGTGTCAAAATTATTGTAGATTTATTTTTTAATAATTTTATAAAATGATTAATTTTCTGATGAATAGAGAAAAATACTAATTTTATTGAAAAAAGGATTTTTGTTTAATGTTTTTAAAAGTAAAAAATTTGATTTAAAATTATTCTAAAAGTAAAATTAATTAAATTTTATTATAATAAGTTCAATTTATATTATTGGAATCAAATTAATTTTTATATTCTATATTAAAAATTTCTATAATTTTGAGAATTTCTCTTTGGAAAACCGATTTTTCATTGTGTCTGCGAGTTTAATTTTAGATTAAAATTTTCCAATTTTATGAACTGAATATGTAAAAATGGATTCCATATTTTTAATAATAATAATAATTAATATTATATAATAATTTCAACTTAATTTTTCTTCTTAATGAATAGTAAAAAATAGTAAAAATAAGTTACCAGGGTTCTGGTTAAAATAGGTTCACCTGGGGTTAAACTAAATAGATAAAGGTTAAAATAGAATAAATACTTATTTAAATTGTATTGGATGGAAATATTTCAACCCTCATAACCTTGGTATATATTATTATGTGCTTGTTGGATAAGTTTCCTTGAATTTTAACAATATAATAATTTATGTAAATAAAAAGACAAAATGTCATGCTCTTACTTTTAAAATTCAATTATGTGTTCATATTGGGAAAAAATAAAGTTGTGAATAAATATTGATGGTAATTTTTAGCATAATTAAATTAATTTCATGTGGTAATTTTTTTTTAATTTTTAGTAATTATATAATTACTTTAAATTCTTATGCAACACCAACCCAATAATTATTTTATTTTTAGAAAAAATGAATGATTCTAAAATTATTAAAATTAAGATAAATTTAATGAATTTTTTTCCATAAATTTTTTAGATTACTATATTGTGTTATATAAGTTTTAAAATAATATATTCTAATTCTATCATTGCCTTGATATTTTTAAATTCAAATTAAATGAATTGTTTAAAAATTAACATTAATGATTTTTTATAATAAATAATATTTTCTTAAATGAATTAAAATTAATAAAACTTATATTTTATGAAAAATGATTTTTAAATGTTTATATATATCAACTATGGTATATTCATAGACATATTTTTCTTTAATAGTGACTATATTGACCCCCAAATAGTAAAAACTCTATTACTGTGGTTGAGGTTAAAATAAGGGGTTTACATGTTACGCAAGCTTGTGTTAAAATTAATTTTCAACGCACATTAAATTTTTATTTGATAAAATTGATTTCATATTTAAAAATATTGGTTCCAAATTATATAACAAGTCCCATTTTATTTTTAGGCTTAAAGTATAAATTACCATGGTAGAAAAACTAATTACTATAGTGAAAACTAAAATGGTAAAAGTAAGTAAACTTAAAGGATAAGGAATAAAATATTTAAAACATGTGTTTTTTTGGAGGTTATTATCAACCATATCATCCCTAAAATACATTATTTATAAATTTTGTAGGCACTTGGGGTTAGAGTGACTTCCCATTATTGAAGTGTTTTGGGTATTTACAAAACTATCACTCCTCCTCAATTAAAATTGGGCACTTTATACCTTCACTTATTAACACATGATAAGCCATTTTTCATGTCAAAAACCACCCCAAATACATCGAAAAAATACTTATACATATTTAAGAGTTTATTTTATTCCAAAAATACCAACCATTATGTGCTAAATAAGATATCCAAGGAGGTTTCTCTTAGAGAATTTAATTTTCTCCACTAAGCTATTTTTTTCTTCTTATTCTCTTAGAACCTTCATTCATGTAATAATAATTACAATATAATATAATAAATAAATATGATATAATTATATGTTATTATATTTATTAAATAACTCATATCCATATCCTCTCCCATCAAATGAGAAATGAAACTGTTGATCATGTGTATGGCAGACTACCACCTCATGAACTAATGTAATTAATTCTTCATCATCGCCTCTCATGGATGGATATAGTTATGTATTTAAAATATATATCTTATATTTATGAAATTAATATACTTATATAATTATAATACCACATATACGTTCTTACATTCCAATATTTTGGAAAATAATAACATCGCTAATGCATACGTGTGGCATACCGACTCCACATAAATGTTTTTCATTTTATTTTAACATTGATGGAAAAAAGGATATATTTAATAAATATAAATGAAATATTTTATATAAAAATTTTTCTATAAATATTATATATTATTTACCTTTCTTTTGTTTCATATATTGGAAAAATATAATCAATGTTCATGTGTATGTATGACCTACCGTCTCTATGAACTATTGTAACTCATTTTCCCATCTCTAACTTTTATGAACTATTATAAATAATCATATAATGATTATATGATGTGTTTATATCATGGTTAAAATTATATATATGATTTAACCATGATAAAATTAAAATTAACTAAATTACTAAACCAAAACATACATGAAAAACGAAGCAATTATCAAATGAAACATTGATTTTAACAAAGAATTATTAATAAACTGGTCATAAAAGACTATAAGTAAATCATATATGTTATGATATATATTATTATGGTACTATAATAGATTTATAATAAATATATATTTGTTATTAATGAATTATGGATATGTTCTAAGTAAATCAGATATGAGGTAAGGGTTTCTCGTCTCACTTTTAATTTCACGAGACATATGCCATAATCACCACTTATTTATTTTGTGTGGTGTATATACTGACATGTTGATATTTTATATCATTAATATATTTATATTAATGTAATTTAAAGTTTCACTTGATGTTATTTATTTTATTGGGATTATGATTCAAAAACTTACCAAAGTGGTAAGAGTTTATTTTACAATCTCATCATTTTCAAGATTTTTTATGTTTAAGTATCCCTTGGGGGAATTTATTGATTTTTATATATTAAGACCAATATAAATTATTTTAATCTGGTTATTAATGATCTTTTCATGTAATAATACCATTTTATACTATTTGGTACTTAATATTCAATGAGAAAATATTTTTAAGAAAATTCAACTTTATTTATTTTTTCGGTCAAAAATGACATTTCTTCCATATCCATGTTTTCAAAAGATATTTTCTTTTTTTTTTAAAATTTTCCAAAATTTTTATTAAATAAATTTTTATAAATGATTTAATTTTTACAAAATTTTTCAAAATTAATCTTCTAATCCTTTTCCAAATAAGGCACTTTTTTAATTTTCATAAAAATATGTGAAAGAAATATTTATTTTGAAATGTACCACACAAAAAATATTTCTTACCATCCTGACCACTCATTACTTTTAAGATCCCTTTAAAAGTATGTAAGATTTTTTTAGATATTGTTTTTACAAATATTTTTTAAATTTTTGGTTTTTAAAAGTGAAATGTTTATTTTCCTCAAGAATATTTTTAATGAAAATTTTATGGTATTTATATTCATCAATGAAAAAACACTTATTTCACTTATGATCCATTGAGAATATTTCATAAAAATACCATACTTATTATTTTTCTAGATGAATTTGTATCATTTTGATTATGGATATACTATTTTGATATCATTCACTATACCATTCTGAATGGTTTAAGATTATGTTTATTGATTGGGGAAATTATTAATATTTTTTATTCTAGTTTTTCAATATGTATGTTTACATTGATTATATTTATCCCCTTTCATATTAGTAATGTCTTGGACTTAGTAATACATGGGTTAGGACTGGTATAGCCCCTCAATGAATCAGTAGGTCTCATGAGACAAATTAGATTTGGTTTTGGCTGAGGAATTACCCATTTATATGGAAGTCCTTGAACAAGGACTCAATGGTATTTTAAATATCTTGACACAAGGACTTAATGTTATGTTTCAAATGCATAAAATTATGAATTACATCATTATGAATTCAGTTATTGTTTTTCATGTGATTATTTTATTTTATATGATATCCATGAATGTGTTTATATCACATAAAATTATTTATATGAAATTATTTGATTATCATTTATTCCTGAAATATTAATACTCATGTTCATGTTATTTATTAAATGAAATTTGTTTTAGTTATTTACCTTTTCATATTGATTATATATTTTGTATTCATGACATCTTTCACTATACACATACCCTTTATGAGAATTTGAGACCACCCATTTCTTATGTTTCCTTTCACTTGGATTCCAAAAAATGTTTTATGATTGATATATAGGGAAATACTAGAGGGAATAAATATGATATCAAATAAAATGAAATTTTGTATTTTATATTTTCAAATGTATGTGAAATTCAAGTATGTATCTAGTTAACCAAGGCTACTAAACTATTTATTCCTTTAGGATATGATATCTTGAATCTAGTTCCAATATAATAAAGTATACACTAACTATAGGATACTAGGGTTGGGGAGTTTACATGAACAGTCACATAGTACCTTTTCAAATTTAATTATTCACATTAATGAATTATCATAGATTCATAAGAACAAAAGATATTTTTATTTCATGGAAGAACTGTCAGTACCCACAGTCTCTTGAATTCAACTTTTGATCAATTTATTGTTTGAAAATTGTTTATTCTACCATGAACTATCAATCATCATAACACACGATTGATCAAATTAACTTATGATCAATTGGATTTATTTACATATAATATCCAACACTTCGAAAAATATTAATATTGGATTCATACATGCTGGTATACATAAATGATTTTCTCCATGGATTCTTGTTTAACCTTACGATTGATCCATCACTAAAGATATCTACACATGGTCATAAGGACATTTTATTTAATGAAGATATAGTATTGGGACAAAATAAGTATTAGTATTATGAAATACCCATACATAGAATATTTTCATAAATTTACCAAAAATAATTTTTGATATAAAAAAATCATATAATTAATTAGTTATAAAATAATAATTTTTTTGGATCATTAAAAAAACAATTTATTGAAAAATACAACAATATACACCTTTTTTATGATAAAAAATTATGGCATAAAGAAAATAAAATATTGTAAAATATTACCTTCCATTTAATTTATCAGATTAGACATGTGGTATCAGAGCTACAAAAAATAAACATTTAAACAAAAAAATTGGAAAATAAAGTAAGTGATAATGTTTTAAACAATTTTTTTATCATCTGGGGTTATCTAAAAGTAAGATAAGATAAATATAAACATTTTAAATTTTTGAAATAAAAATGATTATAGTAAATAATGTATGTAGAAAATATATTCAAATATGTTAAAAATGTATTTTAGGATTAAGAAAGAGAAATAATATTTTCTATATCAGTGATGATAATATATATCTGAATTAGATACATATTTGTGGGGGGAATTTGGATTAAATAGTTTTTTTCCATTGGAGGTAGAAGCTATAGATAAAGGATTAGGTATAGGAGAAGGATGAATAAAAAAAACACCTATTGCAACTGGTCTGGGATGCTGAACAATCTATTGGGGGTTGAGTTCAGAAAGACCAATTAGAGAAGTTAAATAAGGATATGTAGATGTAGGGAAAAGGTCACATGTAGAGCTTGAGAGTCTAGAATATTAGAAATGGTTTTTTAAAGATATTAATTCATAATCTAAGTTAAATCACTCATTGATCTTGATCTATGCACTATAATGTGTAAGAATTTATCTTTAAACTATATAATTCTATCCTAGATAGGTTCTAACACATTCAACTTCTCTTATTGAGATTTAAAATCTTTAGTGGGAAGATACATCCAAATATAAAAGGCTAAAGACTAAAACATAGTCATAAAATTTTATTTAGTGAAAATATGGATAAAATAACACTATATAGACCTTTTTATGAACTCCCCATCCTTTATTTATTTCTTAATATGAATTCTAGGAAGATCAAGAATTTTATAAACATAGGTTTGAAAACCTCATAGAACTGTATATCTTAGTATAGAGTATTCATTGAAAATATCATTTATATCATCCTTTAGAATCTATCTAAAATTATAATTAACATACTATATAGGAGAATAAGAATGGATAGGGAGGATGTGCCCGTAAGGGGCTCTGTGAACTAGGTTTTCACCTTGTCACTGCCACTTTTTTCACCTTGGGTTGACGCAACATCCATCCTCGCACTCATCCATATCGCCCACTATTTCTTGTTCCCTCATTTCCAGATAGGGTTTCATGGCGGCGTGATGACGGTCCATGGCTGAGGGTTTCGTCATGGCAGGTGTTTTAGTTGGCAGTGACGAGATCTGCAGCAGGGGTACCCTCCGACATTCTGGTGATGGTTTTCTATCTTCGATCTTTGCTGTTATTTTGATTCTGGATGCGGGTTTATTGTTTTGATGTTGAAATGGTGTTTTTGGTAATGGAATGGTCTAGATCTTGTTGATTCTGTGGTTTGGTTGAGGATTTGATGTCAGTTGGGGTGTGGTTCCTTGGCGATGGTCTTGTTCTTGTGAATTTTTTTTGTTTGAGTTTTTTATGCTGACTGGGAGACTAATTCTTTGCGAAGGAGGATTGGCTCGGAAGTGTGTTCTAGCAGAGGCTAGAGGTTAAATGGGAGAGTTTAAGAGGAGTATGGACTGGGTTTTTATGATCCAGTGGTTCAAGATGAATTTTTCTATTGAGTTGAGTTGTTGAAGGCACAGTTGAAGAAGGGACCATTTGTTTGTGAATTCTTTTAGTGATTCCATCGATTTTTCCCAGGTCTTCGCCGACATTAGGGTTTGGGAACCCCATGATGGTGACCAGTGTGTTGGGTGTGCTGCTCTAGGGTCTCATTATGAATGCTGACGTGTGATAGTTTGTTTTTTTTTAATTTTTCTGTGCATTATTTGTGCTTTGGTTTGGAGCCTCTTGATTTTCATATGGTTTTATGTGTGTTTTGGATGGTGTAATTTGTTTTTTGAGTTCTTGGTATGGTTGAAGTTGTAAGGTTCCCACTTATCCAAAAAAGTGGTTCTTTATTCTGAAAATGGAAAAAAATATTTGGCCAAGATAATAAGAATCAAGAGACACAAAAGTAGGAATAGGTCTAGAAGAACTAAAATATGAAGTGGGAGATGACAGATGAGAAAAAATTCGAATATCCCTATGAGATATGTTTAATTTAATGTTTTCTAAATATTTTTTAAGAAATCTAATATAATATATTAAAGGTTCAATTTATTTTCCCATAAGATCAATTTTTAGAAATTTCTTAGGTTGAATGTGATTAATAATACAAGACATGATTAGAGATATTTATTCTTCTCTATCATTCTCACTACTATCTCTAAATCCTAGGAACACTTCTAATAAAAAATATAGAAGATAGTTTTTAAAACTAATAAAATCTTCCATTATAATAAAATAATGAGGAGGAGGAAGTGTGACAATATATGGTTAAGGTGAAGACCACCTTCCTCCAAATTCATCATTTATAAAGATGGATTATATTCTAAAAGATAAAACCTCAGATCTCAAAGAACATTATATCTTAACATTTATAACATGTTTTTTATCATAACTAACACAATATTCAATAAGTGTAACCATTTTAAAGGGATAAAATACAATCCTTTGGTTGAGATCAATAATCTCAGCTAAAGATCTATTAGTATATGCTAGAAGATCCTGAATAAAAGGTCCCCCATTACTATGTGGACTACCTCCATTGGATCCATTATCATATTCTTCAATTTTAGAACATGAATAAAGAATTCCCAAAAATTTAAGGCCTAGATACTCCTCCCCTAAGATAATGTGATTTTATACTTAGTATTATCTGCATCAGTCTCAGAGTCTGATTACCTATAAAAATCAGTAAGAAATTGTTCAGTGTCAAAAAACTCATAAGAACTTAAATATCATTCAAAATATGGTAGATAATATAGTTATTCTATAGATCTGAAGGACATACCTTGAACTCAAGATTTTTCCTAAAAAATAGAAGAAAAATGGATCCTACTATCTCTATAAGACCTTATAGATTCTTTATTACGTTTAATGTCTTCATTCTTATTATCTATTCTTGCATATTCATCTTAATCAATGACACCATCCTCACCTCTGCTACTAAATCTTCCTCATAAAAATAAATAAATTTATTTGTTTTATAACCAAGATTGGTTCTATATTTTGTTATTACAATATTATTAAAAAAATTAAATTTCTCATTAATAATATAATTATATTCTACCCATACTTTATTCCAGGGGAACTAGTAAAATTTTATTATTATGAAAGTGGATTGGATTAAAAAAACCTCAATATGAGGTTGATAATTATTCTCCCCTATGAAAAAACTTACTGAACTATATCAAGGTAGATATAATATTTGGTTATGTATTGAATTAAAAATTTAATCATTATTTCATAATTATTTCTTATGCATTATAACATATCTAACCAAGATAATATTTTCACCATTTTTTATAAGTTAAAGGAAAATTAAATTATTTATGACTTAGAATTCCAAAATCTTCTTTCTTTGGACATTTAAGGTGATACAGAAACTTAAGAAGTAACTAACATTCACCATCCTACTATTTATAATTTGGCATCCAAAGTTTACCATCACCAATAAGCTCTTAAATATATTTTTTGATCCCAAAACCTGAATTACCAATAAAATAGTATTTTTAAATATATGAAAAATCTCCTTCATGATAAATCTCTAAATGTTTATCCCACTATTTCAAGGATATGACTAACTCTTTCCCATTGGAAAATTGTCTCATAAAATCCTTCTTTTTATCCATTCTAGACTCAGTATTGGTATAAAATTTCTTAAATAACCTTAGATATAAGGGTTGATAGTTTATGATAAACCCCTCAACCCAACCCTATTATTTAATGGCATTTAACTCCTAATAATTTTTATATAGAAACCACTCCACATCTATTTCCTTTTCTAGTACCACTTCATGAGTCTAAAAATGGGGTTTTGATTATTGACATGAAAAATGGGAGTATATTTGTATTTTTATGAGGTCATGATGAATCTATAGGTGAATAATTTGAGTGTTTCTTCATTCAAACCATTTCATTAAATATTTAGGAGGTTATAGGCAAGGGATTTATCTAAGAGGATTGAGGGTAAGTGAGAGGAATTAGGGTTTGTGAGTGAATATTTTTATTTGATATTAGAAGATTTTTCGTATCATTTAGGGAAGATAAATAAATAAAGTGACAGAGAAAATTAAAATCAATTAAATAATAAAAATATACATGGAATAATTTAAGCTTATGAAAGATTCTATGTTAATAGAATAAAGTCTTCATGGAAGTAAGTCCACGAACGCAAGTTCTATAGAAGAAAATTCCACCAAATCTAAAGTTCATGGAAGTTATTAATTTAGGGAATCTAAGTTTCATATAATATCTTCATAAAGATAATTACTTCACATAATATCTTTCCTTATAGTCAATAAAATATAAAGCAGTTTAAAAATCATGAAGGTTTAAAACTATTATGACTTTACTACACCAATATTAAGAATAATCTATGTATATATTGGAAAAATTATTAAATAATTATAGAATGAATTCTAATAACGAGTTAAAATAATTACAAAATATCAACACCATTTTAATGATAATAAGAATCAAGGATAATTTAGTATTCATAATATTTGTTTGATAAAATTTAATGTCTCAAAAATTAAGGGATTTTCAAATATATCAAAAATTTGATATTTTATACCTATGAATTCGATATTTATATCATATTTTTAAAAATTATCCTTAAAAAGTGATGTATTATATTATTATTTGTTATCATGTATTGTGATATAGGTTTTTAGAAATAATAATATCAGTTGAATTATCACATTTAATAGGGACATGTATAAATTGATATCCATAATCATGTAGACCATGTTTCATCCACATAATCTTTTCACAAAACATATTGAAAATTTGTATTCAGATTCAGAAGTATAAAAAACAACATATTTACACATTTTACTACATAATGACACTAGGGAATTTCCTAAAAGATGACATGTACCAAATTTGTTTTTACGATATAACTCACAACCAAAAAAATCAACATCTTAATAAATAATTAATTCAAAATAATTTACGTTGGAGTAATATAATCAGAAATTGATTGTAATTTTGAGGTATTTTAACATCCTTTTAAAAATATTAATATGCGATTCCCTATTATTTTCTTAAAAAAATAACACATATATATACTGAACATAATTTAAGCCTAACTAGTAGTTAAATATACTAAACTCCCAATCATACCTTCCTAAGTATGTTGTTCAACTTTTTTTCAAGTTTCATGCAATATTAGGTTATAAGTGGAATTCATTGGAGTATCACTACTTTTAGTGCTATCCAAGAAAAACTTTTTAATATATTTTTCAAACTTACATTTATTTAAAATAACTCCATCCCTATTTTGAAATTTTTTTAAACCAATAAAGAATTTTAATTCACCCATTAAACTCATTTCGAATTCATTTTGCATAATATTTAAAAATTCAATCCATACAGAATGTTTTGATGAACCAAAAATTATTTCATAAAAATATATTTGATAAACTAAAATATATTTTAAAATTATTTTAATAATAACATAGTGACCCAATATTTTTAAACATATTAGTATACAATTTTAATAGAAATATCCATTAAATACAATTAAAGGACAAAAAATCCTAGTGTATTTGGAAGACTAGTATCATAATACATAAAAGGAAAATAAAAAATTAAAATTTTATTTTATTATTAATAATGAGCTCCTATTTCCCATTGAGATACTGAAACTATATAGGATAACCTGGGAAAATACATAAAGAAAAGGGAGAGCTAAAAAACCCAGTAAGGAAGAATACATGATAATGAATCATGACATGTGAGTTAAATGACATAAAATGACATCATAAAAGAGATGTATCATGAAAAATAACATGGGAGAATATAATATTTAAAATGGTATCATATGATCATGGAAACATAGGAATGTGGTAGAAATATATAATATGAAATAAACATAAGTCAAGGCTAAATTCCAAGCCAACATCACATAGTGGAAAGAGTCCCATAAGGGATTAAGCTTACTATATAATCCCATTAATAATGTATCATGAGAGAAAAACATTCCAAATTCATTTTATCTCTATCTAGGAACTCCAATTATAACATGAACATACTTATGTGTGCCACAAAAAGAAGTAAATCTTAAGAAATAAACATAAAAATTATCCCTAGAAGGAAATAGGTTGAATTTGAGAAAAGAACTCATGGAATATATTACCCCATTAAAGGAACATAGAATAAGATGTGTATATGTATAAGAGAAATATATACATAATTGATAATCATTTTAAAACATCAAATAGGGATATAGATAAAGTTCATAACTCAAAGAAAAAGGGTAGTTCTAATAGATCCCTTACCTTATGTTTCAAAATCATTATCCTTATATAATTAATGACATAGATAATAAAATTTGATTAATTAATTAATTAATTAATTTTTTACATATATATTTAATTTATTATAATTTTATTATGTTATTTTATAAGTTTTAATGAGATATAATGTTTAATTTTTATGTTTCGAGAGTGTTCATTTCATGGTTCCAAGGTTGGATCACTTACAGATAATTATTGAAGTTATTTTCAAATGGGACTAAAATTATATAAGTGAGATTAAATAGTATTATAGATCTTTCAAAAAATTATTTGTTCACATGTATCCATATTTGTTTCAATATAGGGACAAATTATTGAGTAAAAACATTAACCTTATGTGGTTAGTACATTTAGGTGATTTTACCAACCGTTACGTACTGGATTCATTTTAAATAATATTATAAAAAATATTAATTTTAGAACATGAAATAAGTTATAATATAATTATTATAATATTAATTAATTAATAATAATAATAATAATTTTATGACCATCCTTGAAGGCGGTGGAGGAAGACGAAGTGCGTTGTTCATGGAGTCAATGTACCAACCATATTGTGAACAACACTTTCATTTTAGAAACAAAATATGGGGGTTGAAGATGAATATTACACCATAATAATAACATATATGTATATTTAGTATACTTATGCTACTATTTTTAGGTTGATGGGTGTTAAATGGGGTGGTATAAGAATAATAAACTTAAAGAGGTTAGTCGATATTTTTACCTCTTTCTCTGATCAGCTCCTCTTTGGATGTCCCTTAAAGTTCCTTGAAGTGGTATTTGTATGAGACTAGTAAAACTAATATGTTTGAGAGATTATTGGGAAGGGAATGAAGAAAAGTTTTTTCAATAACCAAGACTTATAAATAGTGAGAATAATAGGTTGTGATTGGTGGTATTTATAAGGGGAGGAGAGGGGTATTTTTTAATATTATTTTCATTAGTTTATTATTTTGGCTCAATACTAAAAATATTTTTTATTCTTATGAATATATAAATTAAATGGTTTATGTCAGTTTAAACTAATGGGATTTTACATCATAAATGACTCATAAATTCATTTATTTATCTTATTATGTTAAATGTTGTATTTTACCATATTTCACTATTCACCAAAAAATCAACTATTTTAGAAAAATATCAAAATTTCACCATAACCATTTCTATATATTTAAATTTTAAAAATTTCATATATTTTTCCAAAATTATTCTCTAATTATGATAATTTTAATTTTTGAATAAATCCATCATTTATTTTAAAAATATCAATTTTAATATTATGATTGATGTTCCATCTCTTCGAAAAATTACTTATATTCTTGTAAAATTATTTAATCATTATAATAAAACTTAATATTAATTTAAAAATAAATTTTATGAAAATAAACTTTTTTTTAAATCATTATATTTTTTTAAAAAGTTCAATTAAAACATTTACATTTTATAAAAATATAAACACTTAATTTATTATTTATAAAAAATTTATTTACTTGTATAATGATATAAATATAAAATAAATTTATTTTATAAGATACCTAATTATTATTTTATATTTCCATAGGTGAGTTTACTATTCTAATAGTTTGGTTACTATTCATAAAGGTCAAATTACCATTCTAATGGCCACTTTACTATTCTCATGGTCAGATTCTTATTCGAACGGTTAGATTTATAATGGTTATATGGGTTCTCTAATTTCTATAAATACCTTATATTTCATTCATTCTTAATTAACTTCTATTTTCTTCTCAATTTTATATTTATTTTCATTTTTAGAGTACATATTGGATTACTAACATTTTCTTTATTTTTACAATGTTTTTCATGAGTGTGGTTGTTCTGGTGGATCAAAAAAACCCAAAGTTTCATATTTAAGTAATATTTTTTAATATTTTTTTTTCAAATTGTAATGCATTCAATTATTATTTCCATTTTTATTCTCTAAGTGTAATTTTCTAATTAATATAATATTTTTTTTGTTTCATTATGTGTTTCATGTACTTTATAATATATTAATAAATATAACCCAATTATAAGAAGGTAAATTTCATTAATAAATTTATGGGTCATTATATTCTTCCCCCTTAATAAATTTCACCCTCAATATTTCATTTAACATTATAAGGTGAAAAAATTATGGTACTTATAATTAATGGATTCCTCTAGCTCCCATATAGACTCTTCATACTTATGGTTTTAACATAATACTTTGACTAGGTGAGTTATCTTGTTGCATAGAATTTTCTCTATGGTCCAATATTTTATCCAGATTCTCCTCATAAGATAGATCATTTTTAAATTATATCACCTCTGAATTTAGTACATGTGAGGGATCTAGTATGTACTTTCTTAAGGTAAATACATAAAAATACATCATGTACTTGATAAAGGGATGATTATAATTCTAGTTGATAGGTGATAAACCCAATGTGATCAAAAATCTTAAAGGGGAAAATATACCTAGGACTTAGATAAATTTTTTCCCAAATATCATGACAAAATTACATGAAGATATATGGATGAATAATTTATGTTAAATCCCAAAAATCTAGGTCTTATTAATGATTATCAACATTGATCTTATTTAACTTCGAGTATCACTGAGGTGTTGTTGAATGGTGTTGACCTTTTCTACCATTTACTTGAATATTTCATGTCACAATAGCTTGTGTTCAAAAAATTCCTCCCAGAACACAAGTGTTCTAATTATATTCCATAAAGGGTTTCATATTGGATGCTTAATCGGAAACTATTATTGTAGGAGAACTCGAACATAAGAATATGTTGATCCCGTCTTCCTTCGAAGTCCATCGAGCATTCTATCAACATGTCCTCAAGTGCATGTATAGTTCACTCAAACTGTGTATTATTTTGGAGGTGATATGCTATACTGAAGTTCAACTTAGTTTTTAGATAATATTGTACTTTTTTTAGAACTGAGAGATAAATCTATGATATCAATATGGTACAATAGATAGTGGTGTTACATGTAGCCTCATAACTTCTATAATGTATATATTTTCAATTTAATAAAATTAGAATTCCTATATAATTGAAATGAATGGAATAATATTTGTAATCGAATCCTCCACAAACCATATAACATTATTGCCCTTTGATGTCTTCCAAAGGCCAGTGAAAAAATCTAAACTGATGTTTTCTCATTTCTAGGTAGCTACGTATAATGGTTGTATCATCACCTTAGATCATTTCCTTTTATTATTAACCTATTGAAATACCATGCGTTTTTTTGTATATTTTTCAATTTATTTATTCATATTGTCCATCCAGTAGTGATCATATAGATCTCAATACATTTTCATGTTACCTGGGTGCATGGAGAAGGTCTAGAAATGTGAATCATCCAACAAATAATTCTTTATATTAGGATTTTATGGTAAAAATAGTCATGATCTAAATCTTACAACTCCTTATTCATCAATATCTAAGGATTTATATTTTCTTATAGCTTCTACCTTCTTATTAATTTCCACACCATTTCTTTGGGAATCCTTTATCTTCTCAAGAAGGGATGGTTGTGAAATATTTTGACAAAGGAATGATGGTATTCTTTTATTTTAATTCCCATCTATATCATTTTCAAGTATAATAAGATTATATCATTATCAATTATCATCATTGGTAATTTTTCCAAATCCTTTATACTTATAGAATATTTCACTTTATTTTCTTTCTAAGGTTGATAGTGGATTGAGCAGTCATAGTCCTTGATCATCTCTAACTATATTCAATAGATCATATTACGCTCCTTCTATGTGAATATATATTTGAGGATCCTATGATATGTAAATATTTTACACTTCCCACTATAGAGATATTGTCTCCATATTTTCCATGAAAGGATCAGTGTTTCTAACTCTAGATTATGAGTTGTATAGTTCTACTATAAACATTCAACTAACTTGAGGAATTGGCTACATTTTATCATTTTTCATCTGTAAAAAAAATAATACATTATTTTAAGCATCAATGTATACCATAAAAGTTATCCACATGAGGGTAGTGTGGGGACTAGTGCAGTGATAAACCAATTTTTCAATTCCTTGAAGCTCTCTTCACATTCACTAGTCAATATGAACTTTACTCCCTTCCTAGTAAACTTGGTTAAAGGGTTTTAAAATAATGAGAAGACCTTAAAAAATCATAAATAATACTCAAATAGATATATGAAACTATGTATCTCCATTATTGATGTTTTTATGAGAGACTCCTCAATTTATTTTATCTTAGAAGGGTCTATAGATATCCCTTTTTTGGAAATAACATGACCTAAAAATGACACTTCCTCCATCTAGAATTCACATTTACTACACTTTTCATATATATTATACTTTTGTAAATTATTTATAATAGTATTAAAATGATCATCGTGATCCTCCTTTGTATTAGAGTATATCATAATATCATAAATAAATACTTCCACAAATTCTTTGAGGTAATCTCTAATGACTCTATTCATTAGGTTCATAAATATTTCTAGAGCACTAGTGAGTCCGAAGGGAATTAATATGAACTCATAGTGTCTATACCTCATTCAAAAGGTATTATTTGGAATATATTACTTCATATCCATTACTTAGTTATATCCCAATAGAAGTACCACTATAGATAAATACTAGGCCCCACGTAGTTGATCAAACAAGTCATCTATCCATGGTAGGTGATAATTGTTATTTATTGTAATTTTTTTGAGATCACATCATTATATAGGTGAATGGACCCATAATTATTCTTGTTGAAGTGGAATGGAACTTTAGAACCCTGATATTTTTAATAAATCTTTAACTTTTAAATAATTTTATTTATTTTATATCTTTCTTTATACGCAAAACTGAGCATATAAGAATCACATAATCTAATTAAAATACTCTGTTTTCGTTATATCATAGCCATTGGATTTTTGGGTATTAATAGTAATAAATAAATTATGAAAAATATAATATCTACACATTTTTAAAATTAATTCCTTAGTTATAAAAATATTATAATTAAAAATAAAAAATTATTTTTAAATAAAAGTGATATTTTTTTCTTCTAATTTTTTTATACGCCCAATGTATTATTTATATTTATAAATTAAATTAATCAATATTGAAAACTTATTTTAATGAAAATTATATATTATTTAATTGATTAAATGTTAAAACATTCAAAAAATATATTTTTTAATAATAGGATAAGAATAAATCCACTTTTATGTATAAAAGTGTATTTTTTTTCTAAAAAGACTTTTTGTTGCATTTTAGAAACTTAATTTAAAATTACATTATTATACTTATAGGTATTAAATTAGATGAAGTTAATTACATATTTATAATCATTAGGTTTAAATTTTTTTAACAGCTCCCTTTTAATTTTGTTTAATATGAATAGTAGCCGTGGTAAAATTTATCACCTCGATAAAGGCTAAATCAGATTAATCTAAATAAAAAATATGTGACATGACCAAAAAATATTTTATAAAAATTATTATTGGATAAATTTAATTCTATTTTTTTACTTTAGTCACTAAATTTAGTTTTTTAATGGACACTTGTCCTTAAAAATGACTTATATATTATTTAAATCAAAGAAAATTACAAAATGTCACTCTCTTAGTTTTAAATATATTTTATGTATTAACATTGAGAAAAAAATAGTTATGAATGAATATTAATAGTAATTTTATTCATAATAAAATTATATTCTTTACGGTAATTTATTTATGATTTTTAGGTATGATATAATTACCTTAAATGTTTACATAATGCCAAAATAATATTTATTCAATTAATGAAAAACTAAAATAAATGATATTTTAAATATTAAGAGTTATATAATTTGTGTAATTTATAGTTATTAATGATTTTTAAATGTTATTATGAAATATTAGGGTTGTGATAAAATATTATTTTTTGTATTAAAACCTTTTCTCTATGCATTTTAAGACAAATTAAATGAAGAGTATCAAAATTGAAAATAATGATATTTTTTCAAAATAATATTTTATTTAATTATTTAAAAATAATAAAATTATTAAAATAATACATTTTTTATATTATATGGTAAAATATTTCATAAATTTTCCATTTATGGGCCAAATTTTACCTTATAAGTAAAAATTGAAACCCTTTAATATTTATTTTTTTGCATAGTTAAAATTAAAAATGGTTAACGAAGGGTTAATCAAAATTATAAGGTTTAAAATGAAACCAAAACATGCATAAATTATTATTAGTTATGGGATTAAAACTGTAAAAGACCTTATATTTTATTCATTTTAAATTTCTAGTAATTTTTAATGATAATTAATTTATTATAATTTAATATTTTCAAGAATCCCAAATGTTCCCCTCACAACAATTAAAAAGGGCACATCCTACCTCACTTAATTACAAAAAATTGATATTTATAACCCAATAAAACTCTTCCAATTTACCTTTTAAAATTACCTATTCACATTATAGAGGTTTTTTTCTTCCAAAAAGACCAACCCTAGATCCCTTTATAAGAGATCTAAAGGAGTTTTTTTCAAAAAAGATGTAATCAGCTTAACCAATAACTTTCCATTATACTATTATTTACCCAAACTAAATATATTGTATTTATAATAAAATAATAACTTAATTTTCCTAAATATTCATAAATTTTATTATGATTATTAAAACACCATTATACACCCTCTTTCTCATGAAAAGAGGAGAGAAAGTGCCGCTCATGCATACTTACGATTTACCGTCTCTTGGTAGCAATGCAATTCATTTTTCATCACCATATTTTATAGATGATTATTATAATCGGTTTAATGTTTATATATGATATTTATGAAATAATTATACTTATAGAATTATAATATCACATACACCAACTTACCATCCAATCCTTTAGGAAACAGTAATGTTGTCCATGCATATATCTGGACCACCACATCTACAAAGTGATGTGATTCATTTTTCATTTATATTTTAATTGGTTATTAATGAGGAATAATTTTATGAATATAAATGATATAAATGATATTATAGTTATTTTATAATGTTGAATTAATATTTACCTTTCTTTCATTCCATCCTTCGAAAAATGAAAACGACATTCATGCATACATACAATCTACGGTCTCCATGAAACGTGTAATTATTATTTTTTATATCTAAATTTGGTGAATAAATATAAATATTTATAATATATATATAATTTTTATATAATAATTAATATTATTTTGGTGATTTCATGAATATTAATATATAAGGATCCAAACTACTAAACTGAAATACTCATTATAAACGAAACAATTAACACTTGAAAATGAAGATTTTAATAATGAATTATTCATAAAAGGTAGTGTTAAAATATTACAACGGGATATTATATGATATTTTAAGTATAAAATGTCTCTATTATAGAATTATATAAAATTTAAATTTATTATACATGATTTTAGAGTTGTTTTAATGCAAGGTAAACTCGAGGTAAGGGTTTTATGTTACAATCCCGTTATTTATTTGGATTGATTATGATTAAGTTTTGATGATGAAATATTATGATATACCTCTAAATAAACTTATAGAATTTTTATAATCTATTTATTTATTTAAAATACATGTTTTCCTTTTATTTTCCTCATCTTATGCACTCAATAGACAAAAAATATGTTTTTTATGGAAAATCAACTTCATTTATCTCTTAGGTCAAAAAACATTTTTCTTATATGTAGATGTGTTATAAAAATGTTTTAAATAAGGGGTTTACTATTAACCCATGATTTTTTAATTATTTTTTAACCATGTTCTAATTTTATATAAAATGGTTTTAAATTAATCTTCTTTTTATTTTTCAAATGAAGTACTTTGTGACTTTTCCAAAAAAAGTATGGAAGAAATGTTTTTAACTTATATGACATGAACAACTTTTTCCACCATAATGATTAATTTTTTATTTGAATATTACTTTAAAATTTTATAAGGTTTTTAAATAAATTATTTTCCATTATATTTAGGCATTTATTTAATAAGTTATTTTAAAATGGAAAGGTTTTTTTACTCAAGAACGTTTTAATGATATTTTAATAGAATTTATATTCCAAAAATGTAATGAAGGCCTTCATTTTTTATTTATTATTAATAATAAACCTTTCAAGGGGTGATGTGGAACCCTTACAAGGCCTTTAGGTGTAAGTATTACATAGAAGATAGGCCTTGGAGTAATTCATTTCCCGTAGGCTTCAAAAATTACATACAACCCAGACTAACTACTTGGAACTAGTACTCCCCAAAATCTTCATCGTGAAATCATATCTCCACCTTTGAATGGATGTTCGGCTATAATTTCATGTGCATGCACGGGCTTGTCCCGATGTTAGGTGCCATACCCTCTCATTCTTGTAATTTGTTTAGCTTCTGTTATGGTGAAAGCTCATCGATCCTCCTCATTCTGAAGCTCATTCCTTATAGGTTTTCTGGTTTGCATCTGCACTTAAGGTGACCCAAAGGCCTTGAAGTGGCCTGAAGGCCTTACTGACCCCAAGGCCTAGGTGGCCTGAAGGCCTTAAAGGACTTAGGGACTAAATTGGTGGCCCGAAGGCCCAAACAGGGGAATATTCCCGGCTGCTATAGTGCCAAACAGTGCCTGCTACAGTTACCTCTACAGTACCTATTACAGTTCTGTACAGTTCCAACTACAGTACCTGCTCTACTAATACTATAGTACTACTAAAGTACTACTGCAGTCCTGCAACAGTACTACTACAGTACTGCTACATTCCCCCGAAATTATCCTCTGCTTGGATTTAATCCCGAGTCTCCTGGATGAAATTAAGGAGTCCTCGCTAACTGGGCTGAGGTTCATGTGCTAATGGAATTTATATTCATCAATAAAAACAACCTTAAATGTTTCTTATGATTTACTTGGTATATGATCCAAGAATACCATCCTTATTTTTTATTTGGATGGTTTATTTTTATGATGGAACAATTTTTGTGAAATCCATACCTTTTCTACAGGTTTACGTTATGATGAAATGTTTGTGAAACCCATTTCTTTTCATGGATTATTATATGATAAATGTGTTATGATCTTATGAGACACATATTTATGATTTTCACTATTTTATGTGTGGGATCTATATCCCTATCTACTACATTGGGTAAGTATTGATATCTCATTAGATAAATAGGACTGGAATGGGGAGTGAACCCAGTTTAGTAGGGGACTATGTACACTATGATAGTCTTGGGAGTAAACCTTAACTACTACATTTTTTTGGGAGTAAATCCATTCCACTATGATATCCTTGTAAATGAGTCTTGACTACTAAGGAAATTATTTTTCTATGATAATGTGTGTGCCAAAAATCAATATCTTATGCCTATATTAAGCTTTTATGGTTCATTTTTTTTATTACATTACTATTCATGTATTATAAACTGCCAATATGTGTTCCAAGACTTAATATTATGTTCTTTGATCTGGATATTATGGTTTTCAAATGTTAATATCATGTTATTATAACCTCATACTCATATTTTTTTATGTGATCATTAATATCTCCCTAGTTTACGCACACCAAGCATCTGATATCACCATTTTCTTATTTTTCCTTTCCATGGGTTATCAAGAAAGGTATTAAGTATGATATTTCTAATAAGGATGATAGTTATGAAGAAATAAGTGGGATACGATGTAGATATTTTATGAACCAATTGTGTATGTTTCTATATTTCCAAATATACTATACCAATATAATTCTAGTATGGATCATTATGTTATGTAATAAATATTGATATATTAATATGTAATATATATGTATGAAAGTTATTAGTATCTATAATTTTCATTAGATAAAGGTTTAGTTAACATTTGTAAACTAAGATGAGAAAAATTTAGTAAGAACCATAGGGATGAATGTAAATATAAGATAAATTCCTAATGTTTTGGTAATCAATGACCTAGGTTAAAACTCAGGTTTTATGGAAGAATGTTTCATGATTTATAAATACTATAAATGATATTTTATGATCATGTGGTTTTCCACCATGATTATTGTTTCTCACTGTTGTCACTGAATTCCACACAAAGCTGCAGTGGGATATCTTTGGGTAAACCAGAGGCACCATCCAACTTAACGTAACATCCAAAGAATATGAAGGGAGGAACACACAAGTTTCTAGTAGTGCATGAAATATTTGAATCCACACGCAAAGCCCTTTCATGCCTAATGATATGTTAAATGGATAATTTTCACCCCAACCACTCAATATGGACATGTATGGTGCACGCAAGGGGTTACTTCTTCATGAGATAAATTTAATTACATGAAAAGCCTTTGCACACCCAATGAAATGTCAAACAAACCTTTTCACACTCTCTCACTATAGCTCGAGGAATGAATTCATGAAAACCCTCTTTCACACCCCAAATATTGCATGCCGTCGCCAACGACTTTATCTATATATTGAAGTGCACCCACCCTTCTTCAGGGTGATACTCCAGAAGTCAAAGCATTGCTCTGATACACATAAGAACAATATTTTTCAACATCGCACAAGAATGGAAACCTCAAGGTATAAGATCTTGTAATACATGTTCCTTATGGGTCCTCACTTGAGTGGGCCCATAGTTACTTAACCCTTGACCAACCTCTTTTATCTTAAGTCTAGTGTGTGTAAGAATCTTGTGTGCAGTCCCTGATTATATAAGAAAACCTCCAATCTTGCATGCACCCCATTTTTATTCCCCATGCCCTATCTTTTTATTTAAAAACCATGTTCAAGACCCTTTTGAATAAAACCCTCATATCTTGCACGCACCTCTTCCACACAACCTTATAGGTATGTACGCAGTGATTTCTTGACCCCTCATGAGATGTACCCAATTCCCTTTATGCTTGCATTTCCCTACCTTTTGATTTTCAGTATAAGTACGCTAATCCCAATTTATTTTCTACATAGGGATGCTAACATGGACCTCATGAGTGGCCACACCTCTACACCATTTCATGAGAACATTAATGAAGCCATCCCCCTAAAAATGGTTAATGAGTGATGGTTATATAAGCCCAAGGGGTGAGGAGTGATTCCCCCATGTCTGAGTTTCATGATGTAAAAATTCTTAGAACCAATTTCCTAAACACATGATGTTAAACTGTGATCTCACCTTGTGTAGAAAATGGAGGATTCCCCATGTATGAGTGACACCTCATGATATCTTTATCATGTGGAATGATATCCTCCTCCCAAAGAATGAAAACATACTAGGTATCCATCATAAATTAATTTTGTATCCCTTCAAGTAGGAGGATATACATTAAATCTTATTTTCCTCCCACAATTATGAAGATTAGAGAGGGTATGGAAATTTAGAACCTTTCAACCACCAGTACTCTTGAACTTCTCCACTTGCAGAATAGGGGTCAAAGGGGAAAAGCATTCTCAATACCCCATCCCTCTCCCTTTGGGATTTGTGACCATGTCAAGATGGGGTGCTTCCACGTGTAATCCCCACTCACATGGAATGAGATCCTCCTTAATTAGAATGAGATACCCCCCCTATGGAATGAGATCCTCAGTGTGATTCTTCCATATGCAATCCCCATACCATCTATCATTGGCACATCTTTTGTGACATGACCGCCAGGTCTACTGCATCCACTTATTTCTCTCACCGACCATGACTCACGTGGGATTAGTGGTTTGTAATGACCATGAAACCTATCCATTTCCACGGGCATCCCTACTATAGTAATCCCCAATCATATTCTTCATTTCCATGGGCATACCTATTGGATTAATCCCTAATCATATGCTCCATTTCCATGGTCCATTCCTACATGTAAGCCGCGTCCACATCATCACTGCTTCTAGTAGCACCGGGGCAACGCACATGCATAATATCAATAGAATCTAACACAACCAAACCAATATAAATCCTCTTGTGGAGGGAATCAATCATGTGTAATCCCCATACCATCCTTTTAACTACATATATTTTTACCTCTGTCTTCTAAAAAGGGTATGTATGACACCTTTTTGAGGTTCAATCCTAACCAATGGTAAACCTTGGTTCCCCCTACTAGGGGTGAACCTCCCTAATCCACCTTTAGGGGTGTACAGATAAAACTTCATGGTGTGAAATCTTACATTTATGGGACACACCTCCTCAGATCTCCCTCCATGAAGATTTTTTATCTATCCATTAGTAAACCTTATAGGTGCTCCCTCTTAGGGATGTATCTCCCCAGTCTACCATCCATAGGACATTTTAATCAGTTTCGCTCTGTATCTGAAAGATTTTAAACACATGACCTAACTCATAATGCTACATCATACTGAACATGGGATGTCTACGGTGAAAGCCTTGAAAGATTTGAATTTGGCATCATATACCCTGTGATTGATATGGGATGACTCAGATTTCACATTTAAGATTCCTCCATGAGATGTCCTCTTATAAGGAATAATACATGTGAACAATGTTCTTAGTATATAGACTTGGCAGAAATTCCCAACATGACTACTCCTCTAACTGAACATTGCCACCCTTTCAAAACACCTTCAAATGTCTAGATAGGAGCAGTGTAATTAACCATCATCCATAAAGATATGAAGTAGTAATGAGTTCGATGAACATAATTAAATTTATGAGGGAGACCCGAACTTGGAGATGAATTTTAAGGAGGAATCCATGGAAGGAGGAACTAACATCTCATCATCCCATTTCAATCAAGGAGTCTACATTAATGATGAAAGTGATGAAAGATGGTTGAATTTAGAAAGAAGGAATGAAGAGTTACGATACATGATATTGTCACACCATAATGCACATGAAGGTTCCCTGAAGAAAGCATCAGAAAACAATGGTGAAACCAATGTGAAAGTTTTTATCCTTTAACCGTGAGGATTATCCATGTGGGGAACTAGATCAAGGATTGTACTCAGATGATGCGGACATCGAGCCACCAATAGAAATGGTGAACCCAATATAAAATCTATTCTCATTAATAAGGAGACTAGTAGAGTTTGGGATGTCAGTAGATTAGAATGTCCCCAGATCTAGACACTCGGTGCCAGGTCCCATAAATAAAATTATGGGATTGACATAGAACTCACCAAAAATTGGGTAGTTAATCATTAGGTATTCCAGTCTCTGACATAGTTAGCATGGATATCTCTCCAACCATGGAAGACTGGATGGTGCTGGGGAATTTTGAATTTATTTCCCTATAACCATACTGAAAACTGAATCTTTCTACTTTGAAAGGACCCAAGACATAGGAAACCAACTTCCCCCACCTGTAGATGTAGGGGTCGGAGAAATGTCAATGTGGTAATCCCGTACGACTCCATATTCATCATGAATCCATCTATGAACATAGATACTGGGCACCCACACCTTGTCTCGCCCTTGGAAATCCTTCAGAGGGTTATTAACACCCTAGTAAAACTGTATGAGAAATAGGGGGTCATTCCCTTGAGGGATGTGGCCCACCAGGACCTGAAGGATTCTGTGCCTCACTGACACCGCCCCCCCAAGGGATACGTAGGGAGATGATACTCCCTACTCCAATAATGAACAACTTTGGGAGCCTCTCTCTAAAGAGATATTATGATTTTATACCATATGTCAAGGAGTTAGGACATTCTAAGGTCACCCCATCTGCAAATACCACTGAGGAGCCTCCAAGGAGGGATCCAACTAGGACCCTTCAACACCACTTATGATCATTCTCTCAGGAAGAAGAATAGTTCAACTAAATCCCTGATCCATCATCCCTAGTTTGGATTACCCAACTCCAACATCGGTCCCAATCTCAGGAGGATTCCCATCAAGGGGAATCATATTCCACAACTCGAGTGGCTCTTTCCAACACTACCACACTACTAAAGATCCCTACTACTATTGAGTATGGAGCCATCAATTTATGATTGGTATCGATACCCCAACCACCTAACAAGAAGGTTGGGTTAACTTTATCAAATAATGGCACAACCACAGCCATCACGGGCTAATTCATGATGATGATATTTAGTACAAAGTCCCTACCTGTACCATCGTCAGTTAGGGTGGAGGTCCACCCCGCTCTCACACTCAGCATGGAGGTCCTACCCATATTCCCAGTATCTATCAAAGATGAGGTCATCCTTGCTTCATCATCATCTAGGACGGAGGTCCTCCCCATGCCTAAGGTTCTTGATATGAATTTCCTCATCATATCATGAAATGTCAATGTGAAGGTACTCCTCATGAAATTCCTAGATCTAGCGGAGGCCCTACCCACTCCAACATCAACTGATATGGAGGTTATTCTTTTATCATATTTAGCCAAAGTAGAGGTCCTACCTGCTCTAGTGACAACCAGTATGAAGGTACTCTATGGGTTTAAGAACCTCCGTACCTCAAATAACCATCCTAGAGTAGAAGGGAGAACCGCCGCCACTAAAGAAAAAATATGGGGAAGCGCCAAGTCATTGTCGATCCCATTTTATTCTCTAATTATGAAGACAACTGTAATTCAATAATGATGCCTTAATCCAAATATTTTACATCAGAGTCTAGGGAAAGAGCCTAGTCAGTGAAGTTCGTCATCCTGGAAGGTGAGATCCATAAAATCCATGAATCCATTCATTGGTATATGCGATAAGAGGGAGATTTAGATTCCTTCTAGGGTCTCAATTTTCAATCACCCATATCATCGCCAGTTTCATTCTCCACCTCTACCAAAGATCACAATGATTTTTTCTGGAGATTGTTAGACAACAAGAATATGATAGAACCAAAAATGACTACTACTTCCCTCACACATGAGGCAGTGGAAAATATCCATTCCTACAGGGATGTGATGACGTTTTGGTTACAACCTTCGAAGGATGACCCAACTGTTTCGCGCGGAATCCGGGGATGACCTCCTGGACGGGAGATTCAAACGTTCCGATCGGTTTCTAACGGGTTTGTTCGTAGAACCGGAAACATCCAATGATTCCACATCCGTTTGGACCTAATTTCCAAAGGCAGGCGCTCATTAGCTTGTGGGCTAATGAGGCTTAGGAATTTACATTGGTCGAGAGGATGGGAGGTCGGACTCATCACACCTTTTTGAGGGGAATTATTGTCTACTCCGGGACTCTCTTTATAGATTTAAGTTAAGTTCGTGAATCCTTATTACATTACCAAGTATAAAATGAGCTTTCCTTTAGTTTTAACAATCAATGATTAAATATGCAAGAAATTTAGAGAATCTTTTATATGTATTCGAGGTTCTTCATCAATATAGAATCATCTATATTTGTTTAGAGATTCTTGGTCAATGGTATCCTTCAAAAACATTTATATAAAAGTCTCTTGGTCATTTTGATGACCAGGCTGGTTTTAAAGCCACTCAGTGGGGCACTTGAAGTTTATCGTCATTCAGAAGGACAGAGATTATTTCAATGTTGGGATCGAACCCATGAATGGGATACCTACGTATCCTTTGTTTTGAAAAAGGAATCAGAACCCACGTAGTTCGAGGAATGGGATATGATGTTTTATGATTGATGGCTCAAAGATGAATGTCATAATTACTTTTACACTCTAAGCTCACGTGAGTCATGCTCGGTGTGAGAAACAAGAGGTATTGGTAAAATTTAGACAATTGTGCCGTAAAAGATGCAATCATAAGAATTTTGTTTTGGGGCTTATGTATAGATGACTGCCCAGATAGACGAAGGTTTAGGATTTACTTTTAGGGAGAAAATCCAAGAACATGGTCCACAAAGTTATATGTGCTTCATGGAGATTTGAATACTCTAATCTTGGGGCTTACTCCTAAGGAGGATGCCCAAGTTAGGAGGGGACTTATGATTGGGTTTTATTCCTAAAGAGGAAACCCAAATCAAAGGTAATTTATGACTGGTTAAGAGAAATTTTAAGAGACTTGGGGCTTACTCTTAAGAAGGATGCCCAAGATTTATGACTAGGACTTATTCCTGAGAAGGAAGCCTAGGTTAGGGGACTTGGGGCTTACTCCTGAAAAGGAAGCCCAAGGTTATGACTGAGTCTTATTCCTGAAAAGGAGACCCAGGTTAGGGATTAAGGTTTGGGGCTTACTCCTGAGGAGGACGCCCAAGATTAAAGGACTTGATTGGGGCTTACTCTTAAGAAGGATGCCCAAGATTTATGACTAGGACTTATTCCTGAGAAGGAAGACTAGGTTAGGGGACTTGGGGCTTACTCCTGAAAAGGAAGCCCAAGGTTATGACTGAGTCTTATTCCTGAAAAGGAGACCCAGGTTAGGGATTAAGGTTTGGGGCTTACTCCTGAGGAGGACGCCCAAGATTAAAGGACTTGATTGGGGCTTACTCTTAAGAAGGATGCCCAAGATTTATGACTAGGACTTATTCCTGAGAAGGAAGCCTAGGTTAGGGGACTTGGGGCTTACTCCTGAAAAGGAAGCCCAAGGTTATGACTGAGTCTTATTCCTGAAAAGGAGACCCAGGTTAGGGATTAAGTTTTGGGGCTTACTCCTGAGGAGGATGCCCAAGATTAAAGGACTTGATTGGGGCTTATTCTTAAGAAAGATGCCCAAATCAAAGGTTTTATAACTGGGGATTATTCTTGAAAAGGAGACCCAGGTTAGGATTCTCTCATCTTAAAGGATGAGGTTGAAATGAATGAACTCTCAATCTTTGGTGACATGAAGATGTTTAAATCACTAGGTTTTGAGAGATATTTCACAGAATTCCTTTCAGATAAGGATGTCAAATCAAGAAATCATGCCATAAATGGCTTTGAAGAGTATCTTGAAGACTGAATCTTGAATAGGAAGGGTGAAATGGATTAAGAGGGGTAAAAATGGGCAAGATGGGCACCCAAAAATATAGGGGCGCGCAAGTCCTGAAGGTCGCGCAAGTCCTGCGTCGGTGCGCAAGTGTTGGTCGCGCAAGTATACTTGCGCGACATGAGGGATACTTGCGCGATTTTCAACCAGAGTTGAAATACTTGAGCGACTCTTTATTAAACCCTTTATAATCCTCTTGAAGTTCTTCCAGAGAAGGGACGCGCAAGTTATATTGAAGGAATTAAGTTGGCGCGCAAGTGTTTGATAAGTTTCAACACTTGGGCCTTCCTTCTTCTCTTTAGATCTTCCGTTCTAGGTAAGAGATTACCTTAGAAGTGTTCCGGAAGCTTTGAGAAGAGACTTGGGCATCGGGAGCTTTGATCCGAGTTTCTGGAAAAAGATCCTTCCTCAAATGGGGGGCCCACAGGGTCTATTTATAGGCAAAAGAAGACCCCGGGCGGTTATCAGGCGGTTACCGGGCGGTTATCACTTAGGTCGCGCAAGTCACTTGCACGACCATAAGGCGTCGCGCAAGTACTTGCACGACCACTAGGCGGCGCGCAAGTGTACTTGCGCGACCATGAGGGAACTTGCGCGGCCTATGGGAAATGTTCTCCTTGTTCATCCCTTTGTCTATTTTTGATGTTTCTTCAAAGGATGAATCACTTTGAGCTCAGATATTCCCCTTTTCCGATCTTTAGATTCTGTGACGAAAGGAGCTTCAACAAAAGTCCCCCCTCAGAGTTGGATCCGGAAAGAAATGAGGATTTGACTCTGAGGAAATTGAAAACATTCAAAGGAAAAGGGGGTGCGCAAGTCTTCAGGGCACAGAGGGCAGCGCGCAAGTGTGCTGGAACTTGACTTTTATTCAGAGTTCCTTTGTCTTTTGTGGGCAGTTTAAAGTCATGCATGCCGGACATAAAGGGGCTAATGTTTATGGTCGAAATAGCTTTGACCGAAAATGGATTAGAATTGACACAATTCCTTGAAAATTTATCTGAAAACATATTACCATGCTCAAGTATGAGAGAAAATATGTAAACTATGGCTTAAGAATATTTGAATCTGAGGAATGATATGAAAAAGAGCTAAAAGGCATTAGAAGAAGTAGTTTCCAAGAATGAAGTTACTATTATTTAACAAAACCCGTTAGGGGGTTGAAATATGCAGGGCCACCTATGGGCATTGGCTGCATAGTCAAATAAAATAGCATCTTTTGGCTGACAAGTCTGTTATGTGGACTGTTTATGCAAGGCCACCTATGGGCACGTGCTGCATAGTCAGGCAAAAGAACTCCCAGAAATTTACTTTCCTAGTGCTAAAAGCTAGTGAAAGTTTATGGAGATTCAAATTTTCTAAAGCATAGAGTTTGTTGTATGGAAAGAGGTACTTGAATATGGAGAAGATATTTCCAAACAAGAATATCGAAGAACTGGATGAACATTACTCCTACGAAGGTCTGACCCAAACGTAGGGAAGAAGAATAAACCATAGACTTGAATACTTTCAGATCATGAAAAAGGATATGGGACAAATACGTTAAGGATGGCTATTTTTGCGGATCCCTACATACTGTCGTTTAAGACAAATAAGGACAAAAGAGGCATTCTTCCCAAGAATGAAGTTACTATTATTTAACAAAACCCGTTAGGGGGTTGAAATATGCAGGGCCACCTATGGGCATTGGATGCATAGTTAAATAAAATAGCATCTTTTGGCTAACAAGTCTGTTATGTGGACTGTTTATGCAAGGCCACCTATGGGCACGTGCTGCATAGTCAGGCAAAAGAATTCTCAGAAGTTTGACATTTTTGTGACTATAAGTCATGAAAAGGGTTATGAAGATCTGAAAATATTTAAGGTTAGGATTATAATACATAAAGATGGGTATTTTCCAATGTATATAGAGATACATAGGTCAATGAAAACCATAATCATGTTGTGGCTGGGTCCTGAATTGAAACTTGGACTTCACTACGTATCTCATAAGAATGAGAATCAAGCCATACGTAGTTCTTGAAATGTAGTTTAACGTCGTGCAGGACGAAAGTATGAGTAATATTAGTTTAGGGTCATAGAATTCGGACCATAATAATGAATACACTGTGTGTGTTTTCATGAAGATTTTTCAGCCAAGGGACTGAAAGTGAAATTTGGGGTTAGGCCCAAAAGACTTGGGACTGGATTCGAGGGACACTCGAATGTTCCTACGTATCCCATAAGGATGGGAATCAAGTCCACGTAGTTCTAGAACTACCCTTTGTACAAATTTGGTTCGTACATGTGAAGGGTGAAAAGGGGACTTTAGTGCAATGATGGTTTTAACCTAAAATAAAAAGTTTAGGCATTACCATGTATGTACGTAGTCTTTTGAAAATGAAAACCATGATTGAAAAAGAATCAATGTTAATAATGGTTCTTTCTCAAATGAGGAAATCAAAGAATATTGTAGTTTATTGTCGTACCGGACAAAAGTGTTGTATAGTTTAACGTCATATAACAAGGACGAAAGTGAATCAATGTAAAGATATTGATTCCAGGGGTGGTTTCACAAATCATCATCATATGAGATGGTGGTGAACCAATGTGAAGAGATTGTTTTTTGGGCTTGAACCCTGAGAGGTTGCCTACATACCCAGCCTGGAGGGCAAGGATCAAAGTCTGTGTAGTTCAATTAAAGAATGAATTAATGATCAAGTTGTTCTTGTGGACAATGATCTAAAAAAAATGTTGTTGGGACTTACACATGGTTAGTGGCCCAAAGGGAGTGTTATGGTTGATGTTCGCTCTAAGCTCACGTGAGTCATACTCGGTGTGAGAAACAAGAGGTAATAACAACCTTAACGATGCACAGTTTAATGTCATGTAGGACATATCAAGGACTTTCTGTACAGTTTAGCGTCATGTAGTTAGGACGATGGGGACAATACAGTTTAACGTCATATTGGACGAAAGGGGGATTGTGCAGTTTTAATGTCATGCTGGACTTTTGATGATTATATAGTTTAACGTCTTTCCGGACGTGAGGGACTTTTATACAGTTTAGCGTCATGTAGTTAGGACGTCACAGTTTAACGTCTTGCTGGACATATTTGCAAATAGTTTATGGTCATATACATGGACCAGGGATGATGCAGTTTAAAGTCATACGGGACCATTGCTGTATAGTTTAACGTCATATAGCAAGGACGAACTGGTGCTGTACAGTTTAAAGTCATGTAGCTAGGACTAAGGTGAACCAATATGAGGATATCAGTTCTGGGGATTTTTTACAGTTTAATGTCATGCTGGACGATGAAAGTGCCACACAGTTTAATTTCATGTTTCTAGGACACAATATAGTTTAATGTCATCTCGGACATATACAGTTTAGTGTCATGTAGGACATATTAGTAACCAATGTGACAGTTTAACGTCATGTTGGACGATAAGGGAACTGACACAGTTTAATGTCATGTTGGACGATGAAAGTGCCACACAGTTTAATGTCATGTTGCCAGGACACAATATAGTTTAATGTCATCTCAGACAAAATATAGGAACTTCTATACAGTTTATTGTCATGTAGGACAAAATTAGGGACTATGCAGTTTAAAGTCTTGCAGTTAGGACTATTGGTGCTGCACAGTTTAGTGTCATGTTGCAGGGACATAAGTGCGAATAGTTTAAGGTCATATGCATGGACCATACAGTTTATCGTCATGCTGGACGTATTATAGTTTAATGTCATCTCGGACATTGAAGGTGACACAGTTTAACGTCATGTTGGACGAAGTTGTAGTTTAAGGTCATACTGGACCATTGCTGTATGAACCAAATGTAAGAGTCTTGGTTCTGGGAACAATATTTTGTGTTTATAAAAAATACTTCTTCAGAAATCTGACATTAGTTGGAGTCGTGATGTGTTCTCCATCCATTGAAATTAAACAGAACCAAAGATTAACTCTTCGTCTGATAAAGACTCTGCATGATTGGCCTGTTTAGGCTGTGCCGTTTGGTGGGACGGTGCCCGTGGCTTTGAAGTAGATGGCATGAAATCTGCCAGAGTCAAAGACAATTTAGGCTTTGATACATACTCATCTTCTTCTGATTCCTCTTTCTTCTTTGAATTGCTCTGCCCTTTTGAGGATTTGTCTTTTGATGGAGGCTTTACTGCAGCTTTTGTAGGAGACACAATTGGCTTCTTCAATTGTGTTCGCAAAATGGAATGGGTCCGATTGATTGTCTTTCTGACCATCCAATCATCATATTTTTTCGCAGTTTTGCTTTTGACTTCCTGCCACTCGCCTCCTTCCTCTGGATCTGTAGCGGTAATACACGCTACATGAGCTGAAGAACCCTTCAATTTGACTTGTCCCAAGTCGACCATCTTTTGTAGGAGGCCTTTAAAGACAAAACACTCCTGGATGGGATGCCCCAACATTTGATGAAAGGGACAATAATTGGGACGGTCTTCATCTCCTTCCTTGTTTGGTCTCTTCGGCACTGGTAATTGAACCAAATTATTTTCCAGAGCTGAAATGAAGTAACCAGGAACTTGCTCACTTCGGAAAGAGTATGTTTTACTCTTCATATCCTCAAATTGTTTTCGTCGTTGATCTTTTTGATCATTTGGACGAAACAACCTTTGTTGTTGGCGTTCAGGAGGTGGAGCCCTTCGAGAAGATGAAGGTTTTGAAGTAGAAATAGGTACAGGTGCCTGTTTAAGCATAACTGTAGCAGTTTCTGCTTTACCCATTCTTCTTCCTGGAGCTGATGGAATTACACGAGATTTAACCTTAGCCTGTAAAAGGGAATCTTCAATCTGTTGAGCGATTGAAGTAAGGTCTCGAAACCCTCCTGTGTATTTCACAGGGATCAATGGCGTGCGTAATTCGTCACGCAAATTTGCCACACAGATTGGCAACAATTCCTCCTGAGGGAGTGATAAACTCAAGGAATACGTTAATCCCTTCCAAAGAGCAATGAAATCAGAGACTCTTTCATTCTCCCTTTGCTTGCAGTTTGTAAGATCGAAAACTGTCGTTTTTGGCAAAGTTGAGCTGAACTGAAGAAGGAATTTTTGACGAAGATCCTCCCATCCGATGACTGACCGGGATTTCAAGCTTGTATACCAGACAAAAGCTGGTCCTTGCAAGGTTCGCACGAAGCATCTGAGTTTCACTGCTTCTTGTTGCTCTGGAGTTCCCATCATAGGATCACAACAAGACACGTAATGCGTCAAATGTTGTTCAGGGTCACCTGATCCATTGAAAGTAGGGAAAACAGGGTTTCCAAAATTGGATGGGGGAGAAATTGAATCTACCCATTCAGGGTAAACTTTCTTTTCAGGTTGAACTTGCGCCCGTTTCCCTTCCATAGTTTCTAACTGAGCTGTTAATGACTCAATAGTAGTTATTAACTTTTGAGAAATGTCAGGTTGAACTTGGTTTTGGGTAGGTGCAATGAATGGAGCTTGGACGGCCGTGGAGGTTGGTGCTTCAACTAATGGTAGTGCTGCCAACCGTTGTTGCGTTTGACCCGTAGGATTAGACCTCTGTGGGTGTACTGATAAAGGAGGATATTCCTGATCCATCTCAGTAGTTACAACAAATTCCTTCGGCTGTCGGACTTCAGCATTCTTAAGAAGAAGACTACTCTGAAGTAGTTCTGCATTCAACCTTCTTAATTCTTTCATTTCTTCCTCCTGTTGTGCAAATCTTTTCTCTAATGAGAGCGATTGACCTCCTTCAGAGGAAGGGTGAGAAGTAACCTGA
The DNA here is from genome assembly GCA_963277665.1 of Viscum album. NCBI lineage: Eukaryota > Viridiplantae > Streptophyta > Magnoliopsida > Santalales > Viscaceae > Viscum > Viscum album. Next base: position 875,278,911 of record OY728148.1, on the reverse strand, counting down.
TTCTTTCCTTTCCCCTTATTGGATCCTTTTCGGAGAGGGGGAAGTGGGTTACTTGAAGGAATACCCAGATTTTGGGTAAGCCTTTGATTACGTGTGCGCACACCTTCTTCATTTAGGTCCGTGTGCGCAACTTCTTGAGCAGGAACCTCTTCGTCTGATCCCTCTGATTGAGCCTCATCTGGTGAATCAGCAGCAACGGCAGTGATGACATTAATGGATGCATATTTCATGGAATCCTTTCTATCAGCATTTCTGTGATATTGTCTCCTTTTATGTCCATGATAAGGCATGGCATTCCGTTGACTTGATCCCTCAGGAATTTCTTGGAGAACCGTCACTTGGAGAGAATCTCCTGACATCTTGGCTCTTCGTTCCTCTTGAGGCTTATTCCCTAATCGAGAGAATACTGACTTTCTCTGAGGGAGGGATTGAAGATTTGAAAAAGTCCCCAGTCCGGTGGACTGGGGGTGTTCCTGTTGCTTCTGCTCAACTCCTCGAATCCCATTCATTGATTCTGAGGGTTGGGTTAGAGAAGTCCCCAGTCTGGCAAGCTGGGGTGTCTCTTGACATGCTATGTCTGAGATCTTCTTGAAATATCTCTTGATCTTGCGGATCTTAGTTCGGAAATTAGCTGGATGCATTAACCTGTATCCACTTTTATCACCTGGTTCAACAGACCGTTGGATGATTTCCGAAACTTCTGTCATTTGATGATGTGTTTGCTCCAGACGAGAGGCTTGTGCAATATTCTTGCCTGCTTGATGTAGGAGCAATTCAACAACCTGTTCTCTATATACTTGATTTTGAGAGGAACTAGTTGAAGCTTGATCTCGAGCAAGATTTTGATTACGAACAAAGCCCATTGACTGTGGCCGGCCATGGGCAATAACATTGCATGAGACCATTTTCGGCGGGCTTTGCTGACCGGAAAGCACTGTAAAATGTAGTTCTCCGTGAACACCCCATCCTCTGATATGAACATTAGATGGAGCATTGGAAATTAACTGACGCAATTTTCTCAGTGCGCCAAGGCATGAACGTTGAAGGGTTCTCTGTTGCTTTTCAGCCTTCGGATACCGAGAGACTGATAGAGATGCCAAATCAATCTGGCGTTGTAACCCTTCTATTATCTTAAGATGATTTTCATATTCATCGTAAGATAATACCTTCTTCTTTAATTGACAAAGAGTTTTCCATATGTTAAGACGAATATCATGGATTTCATCATCCGTCAACATCTTTGGAATGTCATACTGTGAATCAGCCAAAGGCCAAAACATGACTGGTACTTCACCTTTTGCCAGTTTTTTTCTCATGTTCAGCATTTCCTCTTTATCATTAAATGAAGATTCTTCTACCTGTTTGGACCAGAGTTGGTGTTTCCTTGTTGTTTCATCGGATTCAACAAGATTGGTAGAGGAATCACTATTCATGCTGGAAGATGAATGACCCAGGGAAGGTTCGGAGAATAACCTGAACCCCAAGCTATCTTCTGATGGAGAAAGAGTTTCACCTGCCGATAGTAAAACTTCAGACATGACTGGTTTTACGTTTGCAAGTGCCTCGAGATAGGAGGGCTTTCTCGTCACTACATTGCCTTCTGAAGAATTTTCGAGACAATGTGAATCACTACTGCAGAGAGGACTTTCGCAGCGAAGTTCATCACCATGAGGAGGACCTTCATGATGGGTTACAGCAAAAGATGAGATCTCTTGCTCCTTGGTCTTCTGACCACACAGAGGGTTCCTGTGGTTCTCATCTGAAGAAGAAACTTCAAGATTGACCGAATTTTCATGAAGCAAGTCTTCATGAGGAAGTGTCTGTTGAAGACCTTCAGGATTAATGTTCCTGTTATTGGGAACTGAGGGAGTAGAATCTTGAATTCCGACAGATAAATGTCTGAGGGCTTCAAGAACTCCAGCATCGAGCAAGGCCTTGTTGCAGATTGGCCTTTGATCTCCTGACTGTGCTGGGCGGATCTTTTTCTTAGATGCCTTCTTACTCGCTTTAGAAATCACTTGATGACGAAAGTGATTGCTCTGAGCAGGTGTATGTGCCTGATCAGGAAAGATGGTCAGGTTAGGCTGACGATCATCGCTCAAATCAGGTGTATGTTCCTGACTTGGTTGTCCATATGATATGGGGGAGTAGGACCCACAACCCTCTTGGACTGGAACAGATGTGTGTGTCTGTTCCGGAGTGAATTGTTGATGTGTCACTCCACTGCTAGGGATAGATTTATGTGTCTGTCCCTGAGATGATGCTGAAGCTGTTATGATATCCTGGCAAGCATCCAGAATATGAGCAGGAATTTGCTTCTGCTCTTTCACCATTGACAAAATATGTTTGGTGACTTCAGCCGCCGGAACAGGGATATACGTCCATTCCGGGCTTGGAGTAGGTGTATGTGCCTGCTCCTGTCCTCCTTTTCCTGTCAGTGAATCCTGACAGTACTCAAGTGTGGAGGCAGAGAGTTTAGTCTGCCTCCTGTTTGTCGTCGGGGCTTTCCGACTGACTTCTCCGTGCGCTACCAAACGAGACTGTTGGTAGGCTTGATTAGTATTATCAGGTGTATGTGCCTGCTGATTACACTTCGTCAAATGCGGTTGACGAGATCCACCATATGTAGTCAGACGAGCCTGCTGACTAACTGATGATGTATAAGCAGGTGTATGTTCCTGCCTATGGTACTCCGCCGGAATTGCCTGGTGGGATCGGCTTGATGCTGCCAGACGAGTCTGCTGGACAGCGGGATTAAAACGGGCAGGTGTGTGTGCCTGCTCGTTATTTGCCACCAAGTTAGGTTGGTGGACTTCTCCGGAGATGGCAGGGATGAAAACCTGCCTATTGTTAACCGGATTCCGTCTCTGGCGGTTCATCTTGCCTGCTCGGGTTCGAGGAACCTGAGCTGAATGCCTGGAGTCGGTACCCTCATCATGTTGAGGGCGCACTACCGCACGAGTCTGGCGGCGATTGTTGATGGGAGCCCTTGAGAAGGACTCCTGTCTTTTTGAATTAAGGTCCTGCGGGACCTGATCATTCACTTCCTCGGAATAAGGGAGTGAATGGAAATTGCGTTCTGGGGATAACGACCCGAAACGGTTGGAGACGGTAGTCAGCACCGTCTGCTTCTTGATTGCTGGTCGCCGTTGTCCGGACGACCAGGTAGAATTGTTAACTTGGAGGGCTTGACGAGCGGCCTCCAGAGTTGGGATAGTACCGTTGCGACGGTACTCCTTAACCAGTGCATTAGAAACACAGCGTTGAAGACGCTGAGTTGGTGATGTCATCCTCAGAGCGGATGACGTTCCAGCAGGAGTAGCAGCATTGGTTTTCACAGCAGCAGACCTCACAGTAGAGGTGTTCCCAGCAGCAGTATTCACAGGGGTGAATTTAAGGAAAGCCATTTTTTGTAGAAGATCTTGAAAAAGGAGTGCCTGTTCCATGTAACAGACATAATCAAGATGAATCCGGCTACTGCATCTTTTGGATGAGCACATGTCAATGATTGCCTTGTTGGCCCAAAGGGACTAACAGATAAGAAGAACATCACTTTAACTTGGTTAAGGATTCACGTCGGGTTCACCATTTTTGTTTCGCGCGGAATCCGGGGATGACCTCCTGGACGGGAGATTCAAACGTTCCGATCGGTTTCTAACGGGTTTGTTCGTAGAACCGGAAACATCCAATGATTCCACATCCGTTTGGACCTACTTTCCAAAGGCATGCGCTCATTAGCTTGTGGGCTAATGAGGCTTAGGAATTTACATTGGTCGATAGGATGGGAGGTCGGACTCATCACACCTTTTTGAGGGGAATTATTGTCTACTCCGGGACTCTCTTTATAGATTTAAGTTAAGTTCGTGAATCCTTATTACATTACCAAGTATAAAATGAGCTTTCCTTTAGTTTTAACAATCAATGATTAAATATGCAAGAAATTTGGAGAATCTTTTATATGTATTCGAGGTTCTTCATCAATATAGAATCATCTATATTTGTTTAGAGATTCTTGGTCAATGGTATCCTTCAAAAACATTTATATAAAAGTCTCTTGGTCATTTTGATGACCAGGCTGGTTTTAAAGCCACTCAGTGGGGCACTTGAAGTTTATCGTCATTCAGAAGGACAGAGATTATTTCAATGTTGGGATCGAACCCATGAATGGGCTACCTACGTATCCTTTGTTTTGAAAAAGGAATCAGAACCCACGTAGTTCGAGGAATGGGATATGATGTTTTATGATTGATGGCTCAAAGATGAATGTCATAATTACTTTTACACTCTAAGCTCACGTGAGTCATGCTCGGTGTGAGAAACAAGAGGTATTGGTAAAATTTAGACAATTGTGCCGTAAAAGATGCAATCATAAGAATTTTGTTTTGGGGCTTATGTATAGATGACTGCCCAGATAGACGAAGGTTTAGGATTTACTTTTAGGGAGAAAATCCAAGAACAGGGTCCACAAAGTTATATGTGCTTCATGGAGATTTGAATACTCTAATCTTGGGGCTTACTCCTAAGGAGGATGCCCAAGTTAGGAGGGGACTTATGATTGGGTTTTATTCCTAAAGAGGAAACCCAAATCAAAGGTAATTTATGACTGGTTAAGAGAAATTTTAAGAGACTTGGGGCTTACTCTTAAGAAGGATGCCCAAGATTTATGACTAGGACTTATTCCTGAGAAGGAAGCCTAGGTTAGGGGACTTGGGGCTTACTTCTGAAAAGGAAGCCCAAGGTTATGACTGAGTCTTATTCCTGAAAAGGAGACCCAGGTTAGGGATTAAGGTTTGGGGCTTACTCTTGATGAGGACGCCCAAGATTAAAGGACTTGATTGGGGCTTACTCTTAAGAAGGATGCCCAAGATTTATGACTAGGACTTATTCCTGAGAAGGAAGCCTAGGTTAGGGGACTTGGGGCTTACTCCTAAAAAGGAAGCCCAAGGTTATGACTGAGTCTTATTCCTGAAAAGGAGACCCAGGTTAGGGATTAAGGTTTGGGGCTTACTCCTGAGGAGGACGCCCAAGATTAAAGGACTTGATTGGGGCTTACTCTTAAGAAGGATGCCCAAGATTTATGACTAGGACTTATTCCTGAGAAGGAAGCCTAGGTTAGGGGACTTGGGGATTACTCCTGAAAAGGAAGCCCAAGGTTATGACTGAGTCTTATTCCTGAAAAGGAGACCCAGGTTAGGGATTAAGGTTTGGGGCTTACTCCTGAGGAGGATGCCCAAGATTAAAGGACTTGATTGGGGCTTATTCTTAAGAAAGATGCCCAAATCAAAGGTTTTATAACTGGGGATTATTCTTGAAAAGGAGACCCAGGTTAGGATTCTCTCATCTTAAAGGATGAGGTTGAAATGAATGAACTCTCAATCTTTGGTGACATGAAGATGTTTAAATCACTAGGTTTTGAGAGATATTTCACAGAATTCCTTTCAGATAAGGATGTCAAATCAAGAAATCATGCCATAAATGGCTTTGAAGAGTATCTTGAAGACTGAATCTTGAATAGGAAGGGTGAAATGGCTTAAGAGGGGTAAAAATGGGCAAGATGGGCACCCAAAAAGATAGGGGCGCGCAAGTCCTGAAGGTCGCGCAAGTCCTGCGTCGGCGCGCAAGTGTTGGTCGCGCAAGTATACTTGCGCGACATGAGGGATACTTGCGCGATTTTCAACCAGAGTTGAAATACTTGAGCGACTCTTTATTAAACCCTTTATAATCCTCTTGAAGTTCTTCCAAAGAAGGGACGCGCAAGTTATATTGAAGGAATTAAGTTGGCGCGCAAGTGTTTGATAAGTTTCAACACTTGGGCCTTCCTTCTTCTCTTTAGATCTTCCGTTCTAGGTAAGAGATTACCTTAGAAGTGTTCCGGAAGCTTTGATAAGAGACTTGGGCGTCGAGAGCTTTGATCCGAGTTTCTGGAAAAAAGATCCTTCCTCAAATGGGGGGCCCACAGGGTCTATTTATAGGCAAAAGAAGACCCCGGGCGGTTATCAGGCGGTTACCGGGCGGTTATCACTTAGGTCGCGCAAGTCACTTGCACGACCATAAGGCGTCGCGCAAGTACTTGCACGACCACTAGGCGGCGCGCAAGTGTACTTGCGCGACCATGAGGGAACTTGCGCGGCCTATGGGAAATGTTCTCCTTGTTCATCCCTTTGTCTATTTTTGATGTTTCTTCAAAGGATGAATCACTTTGAGCTCAGATATTCCCCTTTTCCGATCTTTAGATTCTGTGACGAAAGGAGCTTCAACACCAACATGTAGCGATTAGTAAACTCATATAGTGGATCATCATACATATCTTTCTTGGATAGTAATGATTGAAACTTGGTCCAACCAAGATTTAGACCCTAATTTTAAGAAGGGAAGCCTATGGGATACTCTAGTTTCCAATCAGTGTTTAGTGGTCTTTTGGACAAATTCAATGCCCAACCTCAAAATTTCAGAGTCACTCACCCAAGACAAGGTCAAATGTTTCCACCAAAACATTTGGGTGATGCATGTTCACCTATGTAATGGACTACACAAATATTTTGGAAAATTTTGATGACATTTATTAGTAATGCCTCATGGTCGAGTTGGTAGCACTTCCAATAGATCAGCATACTATATCACCTAGCTACCACTAGACCCTTCAACAAATATACATTTAGTGATTCACTGTTCTGTATAGAATCATTGAATAGGAATCCCCACACATGAAGATATAGGGATGGGGGTAGTACACTAATATCAACTTCAATCCCATTCTGCGACATCCTAACTTTCTTGGTGATATTGAAAATACATCTCCAGGCATAGTCATAGTGAATAAGGTTGGTCTTGGTTTACTCAATGAAAAGTACACCAGTGTAGGGTCTAACAAAGAGGACCCACCCCATAGGGTAGTCCAATAAAAGGTGGATCCTTATACAAGTGTCATCACTCACCTAGAAAGGAAGAAACTTGAACTTAGATATCCATCAACATCATTGATCTCTATTTGGGACACCAATAAGGGTAAAGAGAAGACCAGGAACTCTATACCCTCTAACCCATATGATGTTGTGTAGAAGATAGAGGTCGATCTTCCCATGTTTTTATTACTCCAATAAATCATAGATTTAAGTAGGATCATTGATGAGATCCTTACTAAGTACCTTGTTGAGAAGCACCTAGAATATGATAATCATTGAAGGGATCATGTTTCTCTTCAACTGGGACAAAAAGGTTTACCACAAGCCCTTATCATCCACCTTCCCTAATAAATATTAGAAATATCACATATCTCGATAAGGTATAGAAAATAAATTATGTAAAACTACCGCGGTATGCATTATCAAATCCTCTCGAGAAATGTGATAACCTTCCACAAAACCTGGATTTGGATGGTCCTCAAGTTGCACATCAAGCCACCCCACAAGCCGTGCAACAAGCTGCTGAGCCTGCATACTATGTTGATGAGCCTATAAATGCATTGGTGGTTAGAAACAATCACCAATATAGGAATAACTGCCAAGATGATATGTCTTCACTCATCGCTCAACTCAAAACCCTTGAAATATGACAGGTGTAAACCCCCTGATGGAAAGCTGTATCCAACATGGGTGGATGATATGTGAGCAACCCTAAATTTAGGGAATCCCATTTTCAACCCTTTTAATGAGATGGATGACCCTCTGCAGCATCTGGACCACTTAATCTCAAGGTTCGAAACCATGTTGGGAACTCCAAAGCAGCTAGAGGCCACCAAGCTCCGATGTTTCATACAAAAATTGGAAGGACTTGCATTTTTCTGGTACATCCAACTACCAATTGTCTCTATCACTGGTTCAGAAGACCTCTGTAGATAGTATCTTTACTAGTTTAGTTATACCACATGAAGGACAAGTATTTATGACCTATTCAAGTGAAATAAATTTCAAGATGAGAATGTCCCATATTTTCTTGCTTGGTGGAAAGGTCTCACATATTCACTTGATATTCTATTGACTCAATAGAAGATATTAATGACGTCTGTGGGGAACATCAATATTTACCTGGTCCCTTCCCTAATCACTTTTAATTTACAAGGTGGATTCCATGATTTCTCTACCAAGGAATAGTTCCTAGAGGAAGCCTTGCAGAAGGCCAAGTAGACATGTTCATTCCCTCTTCTAGATCCTGCAAGAAGAACCTCCAATGTAGAGAATTCTGTTGAAGTATAGGTAGAGGATCTAGGTCCACTATAGATTTTACCTATAGAGCCTCACCCAATGTAACATTAATAAGTGTAGCCTCACTGAGTTCAAAAACCTCAGGCTTAGCCTCACCTAGTGTAGAATCATTCTGAACTGCCCCTACAATCACTTACGCCTATATGATACAACATGGATCCAAACATCCTCTAGGATACATACCCTCATTAGGGAAAAGTTCCCAGAGCTCCCTTCCTAGATAGGATAAACTATAACTACTCCTTCAAGGATTCACAAGTCTCTATTTATTTCTACAGTTCCCTAGAATAGGGGGTCCTAAAATAGACAGAGTTTAGTAATACACATGAGGACTAGCTCACCAATTTACCTAACCATTTATCATACCACATAATTATTGGTCATACCATCAAGAAATTATATGTGTTTAAATATTTGAACCATGAATAAATGGATAAGGGTGTAGTCATATTAGGCCCCATCCCAGCATAGGTGACATGAATATCTGCTGAACTCGATAGTGACAATAAAGGTTTTGGTAAATTGTAGTGGGTTGCCAATCATTGGAATATTAAGTATGATGAATGGTTGTTCCACATTGTAGTTTCTTGTTCCCATGGGGTCATCTATGCCTGCTTATTCTAGATCAAGCTTCCTTCAGTCTCCACATCTTCTCTGGAAGATACTTTTTCATCCACATTGTGAACTTCCACATCTCAAAAGATCAGGCACCAACAGTGTAAGGTAAAGAAAAGTCCCCCATTAACACAAAATCCATCTCACACTCTTAGATATTTCATGCCTCTATAGATAAGAATCTCTCCCAGAGTGTATATAGCATTGAATACTCCTCTACTGATGAGGAGGAGTATGCATCTATGAAAACCGTAGAGTTGATAGACCCCTACATGGTCCCTGATGATGAGGGGTATTAGTAAATCCCTTTGAGTATCTCTAGTCGATACTGTTGTAGTAGGAGTCGAGGACATGAAAACCATCAGAACGCTCAGGACAGTGTTGCAAGACAAGACATGCATGCTATCCAGAATAGAAAATAGGTTATATGCAGTGATCAACAGGAACATTCCTCCAAACCCATTCTAATATATTCACCACCACCACCGATTATGATTCTTGACCAAGAAAAAGTGCCTCAACCAAATCATTATTGGTTGAGTCCAACTGTGTCTAGGCCTCATCTAGTAAACAATCATCCAATAGTGATTTTTAGAAAGTTGTATAATGAGAATCAGAATATTTCAATCACTATCTAGAATCTACTGGTTCATCGAGTAGTGCTATTCATGCCTCCTACTAAAGATAAACCCACTTTTAGGTAGAAATGTGCATCTAGAATGGAAATATGACATGATAAAGCACCTATCTAGTATTACTATGAAGCTATAAATCATCAAAGACATATTTCTATCTCAAGAGATGCGTGAGGACCTCACAGAAGCCTTGAAAACCACCCTCTAGTTTGAAATAGAGGTTGTGGCTATATATACCTTCTATGATGAGGAAGTTGAACTAAGAGAGTGCCAAACCACCATTTCATTATCTAAAGAAGATGAGGGATGTTTTAAGTAGGGGAACATCTTCCCATTGTACATAACTAGACAAATCAATGGTATGTAAGTCCACTTTTGTTTAATTTACATAGGTTTTGAGATCAATCTCATCCCGACCCAGATGCTCCAAAAGTTGGGACTGAATGAAGAAGATTCAAGTCCCTCTGACCTGAAGATTCAAGGTTATGACAAGACCGATAACATTTAGTGTGGAATAATTCATTTAAAGACCCAGTTTAGTGGATTGGTGGAAAACATTGGATTCATGGTTGTCTATAAGGATATCACTTACAATGCGCTGATTTTTAGGCCCTATCTCCATCTCCATGCAATAGTTCCTTCCTCATATCACAAATGCCTCAAGTAATCATTTAATGGTTAATTAGGCATGCTCTAGGGTGATGCGTCTAAATTTTACTCTTGTGAATCCCCCAATACATGTAGTCTAGATATTACCAAAGTAAGTAAAATCAAGTTTAGACCAATGAGGTCATGCAAAAAACCATTATGGATGACCCATGGACAGGCTTGGATTCCGCTTTCATCCAGTCGATTCACCAATTAGAGGACATGATGCCAAAATTGGAAAACTGCATAATTGTTTCTAGAAAAGAAGGAAATATACCTAGGTAAAATAAAGGTTGGATGATTACCTCATACTACTACACAAGATAGACTTTGGTGATACCAAAAACCCTCACCCCTGTGAAGTGTCGGGATGTTTTCCTAATGGAAACCATTCCATGAAACCTTCATATATTCCTCAAGGATGGGTTGAGTCACTAGAAAATAGCTCACCACCACTGATTTGACATTAATAATGTTCTCCGAGGTCAAATAACTGATAGAATTGGGTTGAAATATTCAGTCATAATGGTTTCTATAGAGAATTAATTCCCCATTAAGGATTCTGTATCTTCCCAAATAGGTACAAATTTTCCTCCAGAACCACATGGATTGGATGGAACTTATTCTCCCAATGATAAACCTACCTCATATGATAAAAAATAAATATAATATGATCTCCCATATTCTAAGAGGAAATTTACATCATCTTTGATGAGTTGGTTTCAGTGAATGTCAACACTGAGACAAATCCGAAGAAAACACTGATCAGTGCAACCATACCTTCATTGGAACAAAAAAATATGTGGATTTCCTAAAGAAAAATCATGATGTGTTTTCCTTGATATATAATGAGATTATAAAACTAGACCCTCAGGTTGTTTTCCATCGTATTGTCCTCCTAGTAGTTCATCACAGGTTTAAACAACCTCCCAAGAAAATGCACTCTTCTCATAGTTCCATAGTCATGGCCAAAGTTGATAAGAACATAAAATCCCACTTCTTTAAGGAGGCTCAATACCCTATATGGTTGGAAAAAATCATTCCCATCAATAAGATTAATATATAGATGATAGTTTTTATCAAATTTTGGGACCTCAACCACCACTATCAGAAGGATAATTTTCCCTTTCCGGTGATAGAGCTGTTGATCGATTCCTACAAATAAAATTAGATCCAAATGGCTCCCAAAGATAAAGATTATACTTCCTTTAGATCAAAGTAAGGAACCGTATATTACCAAGTAATGAATTTCAATTTAAAGAATGCAGTATCCACTTATCAGTGAGACATACACCACATCTTCAAATCGATCTTCAGGATGCTAGTGGAATGCTATGTGGATGATTTGGGGTTCAAATACCACTATTTTCAAGACCACATTAGGGATATTGAGGAATTGATTGGTTTAATCCATTACCAACATCTAAAGATGAAACCTTTGAAGTGTTCCTTTGGGGTTAACTATGGGATGTTTCTTAGATTATTCATCAAATATAGAGGCATCAAATTTGACCCAGGGAAGATCAAGGTCATTGAACATATGACTCCCCTAATAAAACTCCTAGAACTACAAGGTCTTTAAATCCACTTATCCTACCTATTCTATTTCATTATGAATATTGTCAGAATGTGTAATCCATTTTATAGGCACATTAAAAAAGATACCATCTATCTGTGGGATGAAGAGTGCTAGAACACATTCAAGGAAATCAAGCAGTACCTGTTACAACCATTAGTTATGATGCCACCATATATTAGAAGCTTTTGGAAATTTATGCGACTACTATATAATGATCCATAGGCATCCTGATCACCCATAAGAATAACTAAGGGATAAATAATAGTTTATACTATCTCAGTCGCATGCTCCTCAACATAGAGTCTAGATACTATCCTATTGAGAAGATCTATCTCACACTGCATTTCATAGTAAAAAAATTGCAACACTACCTATACCATCATGTGATACAATTGGTATCATGTGTGGATCCACTAAATTATATACTAAAATAAACCATGTTGATAGGAAGACATGTGCATTGGGCAGTGATCCTTCAATAGTTCAACATCAGGTTCATTTCACAGAAATCCATCAAGGGTCAGGCATTGGATGACTTCTTAGCCACCCATCCAACCCCTCTAGAGAAGTCCCTAGATCTTGAATTCTTAGATGAGTCCATCTTCTCAGTGGACCAAGCTATTCCATACTGGTAGATTCATTTCGATGGTTACTACCAGTGTCCAAACGGTAGAAGGTTAAATGATCCTCAGCTTGAAAGAGTGGGAATGGGGATTGTATTCATTACCCAAACATAGGATTTCTTGCCTTATTCATTCTTGCTATCAAAGGGTAGCACAAAAAATGAGGATAAGTATGATGATCTCATTATTTTTATTGAGATGGTTCTCAAGATTGATTTTCTCCACTTTCAAATGAAGTGAGACTCTGAGTTAGTCATCAAGAAGATCAATGGTGATTAATATTTCATGAATCCAGAACTTGTACCCTTGCTAAAGTGAACTCACCAGATGATAGCCAAGTTACCTTCTCAGGCAGAAGTAACTCATGTTCCCTAGTCACATAGTGGTTGAGTCAATACATTGGACAGTCTAGATGCCTCTCTCACAGATCCCAACTAAGATAAACTATTCATTCATGTGTCACATCAGTGAGTCATATCTCCTATCACCTCAGATGATGAGAAATATCAATAGGTAAAACAGTTGAATGATAGTGATTCTACATTAGGATATATAGATCCACCTACAACATAAGGAATCTCTAATTGGACAACCCATTTTGTAGAGTATCTCAAGTGTGGTGTCCTCCCATTAGATCAAGCCAAATGTGAGAAAATCCATCAGTGTACCGTTCATTTCACCCTCTAGAGTGGGCCTAAACTTGAGAAGACTCTCTAAAAATTTGGAATTTATGGATTCCTTATCTATTGCCTATAAGGAAGTGAGGTTCCTTGATTTATGTATAAAGTTCATGATAAGTCCTGTAGTACTCATCAGAAAGGATTAAAACTCTCCCACCAGATTTGAAGGCTAGAAAACTTTAGGCTCACTACAATATAGGATTATATCGAGTTCTCTAATAGGTTTAATGTATGTTATATCCATTACAACTTTGTCCATAGACCTTTATATCCCCTTCATACTACCAAGTATTCATTGCCCTTTATCTAATGAGGAATTGATGTCATGGGACTATATCCACCAGTGACATCTCATTAGTGCGGTTTCATTATGACCGTAATGTATTTCTTATCCAATTGGGAAGAATCAAGCCCACTTAAAGTGGTTAAGGATGGATCAGTGGTTGAATTCATGAGCTCCCACATCATTTATTGATTTGGATTCCCTCACTATATTCTCACCAACAATGACACCAACTTCCAGTCTATTGAGTTGAATATATTGTACACCAAGTACAAAATTTAGTCAAACCATACTTACTAATACGATTCATATAAAAATAGAAATATCAAGGTCTTAAACAAGACCCTCTCGGTTATTCTAGAGAAGATTGTGGGAAGAACAAGAAGAGTTGGTCCAACCAGATCCCCAATACCCAATAGGATTATCGGATAACGACTTAGAATTACCCTAGGTGACCCCATCTTCATTATTGTACAAAAAAGAGTCCATAATGCTCATCGATATTTCATTACCATCACTCTTAACAACTATCTATGATCAGAATAAGTAAGAAAAGATAGTTAATGTATATCTATATGAACTAGAATCCCTTGATGAAAATAATCTCTCAGATTTGCACAATCTAGAGAGGAATTATAAAAAAATATCAAGATAATTCAACAAGAAGGTTATACTACTATATTTTCTCTAAGGTGATATAATATTGTCTCTATGAATGGAATTGATACTAGAAAGGAAGCCACCAAAATCAGTACCAAAGTGGGAGGGACCCTACATCATTAAAAAGGTCTATCCCAATGGGATATACTCTTTGGTCAGCATGGATGGGGAGTGTGTCACTCCTCCAACCAATGTCAATTTCCTCAATTATTACTTTATATAAGGATTTTTACATCCTGAGCACAAGTCATTAAACCAGGTGCATTATCCAAATTATACAACCTTAAACTAGAAGTTAAAGTCTAGGCATCATGACTTGAAACTGTGTACAGGTCTTGTTTAAGAGTGTATGGCATAGTGCAAGTATCCTTGGTATATATTCACATTAGGTTATATCTTCAACATCATACACATTCCTCTCGAAACAACTCTCTCCCAACATCTTATTTTCATGATTATATACCAAGTTACAATTATTATTCTATCCGTACGATGATAAACAACATAGCAACCGGTGTCCTTACCACATGTCATTAAACTATAAGGACTAGTCCTATCACATGGACTTAAACTGCGACATTATCATCCTAGAAACATGAAGATAAAATACATATCATCCACATCTTAGTTGAATGACTTTAAATTTCATAAAAATTATCATCCTAGCTGCATGATGAAAAATGGAATAACACCATGATGCTCTTACCTGTGAGCACATCACTTTGGCATTGGTCATCTACCATTATGTGCTCAAAAAATATGTTATACTTGATTCATGTCTATATAGGATATTTAGAGAATCTCATATTTTATACTTTTTTCTATCCATTCAAAATAAAAAAACAACAACAACAAAAAAAAGATTAAAAAAATCTACCCCATCCCTAGGTACGAGTCAGACCTATGCACAAAGATCTACTTCCAGAACTATGTGTGGCTTGATTCACATCCTCATGAGATATTTAGTGACAAAAAAATGTTTTTTCTTTAGGCCCATACACAAATTCATCTTTTGTTTTCACCCTCAGGATCCATTTATGGCATGTGGGCCTTCTTGGTCCCTATTCATTCATGTATTCCTTATATCCTTTCCATAAAGATGTCTATAGGTCCAATATAAAACACATCATCGAGAAAATTTGGTACATAATTGGGTCTTTTAGGCCTTCATTCACATCATATTTATTACTCCTCCATGCCACATATACCCGTTTTGGGGAGTCTCCCCCCTAAGTCCAAACTCCATGACATTAAACCAGGAGCCTATGGTCTAATAATCATCAATTTAAACTATATGTATGTATTCTAACAGATGTGTTTTGTAGTTTTGGGCCTCCTTGTTCCTTATTTACATACGGTTTTCCATAACACCACTCTACACATACTCATTTTAAATACCATGCCTCATAGATAAAACTCTATGACCATAAACTAAGAGCCAACATTCTCAATGCATGAAGTTAAACTACAACCATACCCTAAAAAATTTCAGGGTACCTCATGATCATAAGATGCTTAGGTTCCCCTTCCAGATAGTATTTTCCTCACTAGTGTTGGTCTCATACCACACTATGTTCCAAAAATATGTTTTTCTTGACTCCCATTCTCATGGGATACATAACGATGGAAAAAAATTTCATATTTGGTCCTGGCCGCAAGTTCCTTCAAACCTTTATCCCCTTGTACTCGATCATGGTCTAGGTACATGAACTTAAACATTTAATGGTCTATTTAAAAGTATGTAAATGTTATTATATGAACTTTGGCTCCATTAATTTTGGGTTATGCTTCTCCCGTTCCACACAGACACCCTAAAAATTGGCCCTTTCCCAGTCCGTTCATCATTACATTAAGCTGATTACCCCCACGGTCCAGACCGTATGAACTTAAAATTATGGGAAACTGGTATTAGGGTTGTTTTACATAGTTCATTTCATCCTTGTCCCATTCATATTGGGTTTTTAACTCTCTCACTATGTTAAGGTATTTGAATTTCCCTTTTATTCCTAGTCGAGGAATTACGACCTTAAACTATTTTTATCCCCTATAGTCCAAGATACAAAATTTTAAACTGTTTTCCATAGTCCAATAAACCAAACCTTAAACTAGTTTCATTTTCCAGTTTTGAATTCCACTTTCTGATATGCTCCATTCCACGCACCAAGTCTTTATTCATTTGTATTTTCATTATCTTTAAAATCCAGACAGACCCCCTAATAGTGATGGCCTCATGCCATTATGCCTCACATATCATAAAGAGATAAAACCCTAAGGTATATCTAGAAGTATACACAAAATACAATGTTTTGAACTTGGTTAATGATTGATTCTACATTTTATCACCCCATTATTGATCGGTTTGATCATGTTTTTTATGATTCGATCATGGTCAACAATTGATCCTTACTCATATGTTACTCTTTTATACAGAACTTGAATGTATTAACTTACCTAATTTCCACTCCCCCATATGATGATGGAATTACACCCTTGTAATAACCTCTAATGTGTACTCCCACAAGTTATGTAGGACCCCTATACCATTCCTTGTTTCCCACATCGATCATGACTCACGTAGACTTAGGAATTTTGGAATGGGAATGTTTAGTGTGTCATGGGCCCCTTGGTCCTTATTCACATTCACATTATTCTATTTTCTAATACTTGTGTGGTACAAAGGCCTTCTTGGATTTATTCACATCGAGTTTATTTCCTATATGACACACAAATATATTGGGAAATTAAATTTTCATAGTCCATGGCATGACGTTAAATAGTTTTTTAGGGTCCAAGAAGTATGACCTTAAAATGTGTGCAACATATCAGTCACATGACATTAAACTATGGGATGCATCCTGATCACATGATTTTAAACTATTCTATTCATCATCATAACTTTATGGCATTAAACCACATTTCCATCATCCTTAGTTGCATGATGTGAAACTGAAAAACATCCCAAGATCTTGCCTGATAGGTCCTTTCCTAATTCTTTTCATTTACCGCATTATTCTCATTTTTTTCTGTCACTCAGCATCTGAGATGATTTCCCCCTATAAGATGTTTTTGATCATTTTTCAGACCAATAGAAAAACAACAATGTGTTATAAGACATGGTGGAGTTATTTTAATAGCGTTATAGTATATTCGAACATTAAATTAATCCGTTTCCATACTTCACGTGCCCTTTATTTGGATTCTCATCCTCTTCCATGTCTGAAGGGAACCTCTAAAAGCCTAGTTTCATACTATTTTGGCTCACCTACCATCATAGGACAACATCCCAAAATAATTTGGATGAAATTATGAGATAGTTTATGCATTTCGAATATGCTCAACAGTTTGACCTCATGTGTTTTCCCTCATTCTGGGCTAATGGTGAAGATGTTGTGTTTTGAACTTGGTGAGTAGTTATCCTACATCACAATGACACTCTCCTCATGTTATAAATTTTGGGAATTTTGATTCACACTTCTCATTCCCCTTTATTAGGATAGAATTTAACTCCCCCTAGAATTATCCTATCCATGCACCAATGCACATTAAGAAAATCAAGTTGGTTGTTATAAGAGTCCTTTCCTCCAGCCACATACTTTCTTATCCCAGAAACTGTTAGTGGTCAGTTATTAATAAAAGACCCCAAGTTTTTGTTGATTATACATTATTCTCATACAAAGTGAACAATTATATGGTCACCCCTTGTTTCTGACACCGAGCATGACCCATGTGATCTTAGGGATTTATCATTAGTTGTTTCAAAAGTATGATTGAAGTGAAATAATTAAAGAAATAAAAAGAGAAAAAATGTGTCCATGAACTCAGATTTTCAAGATAAAGTAAGAAAGTTGATGAATAGCAAGGGTCATCCACATACTGGAACCTCTCATGGGTATTGGAAAGATAGAACCTATAGCTCTGCCCCATCGATTGAGTGCTTCAATTGTGCCAACCTTTGACATGTGGCCTCCAATATTTGCTGCTTCTTCTCGAGCCTTGGTTCCTCGTCATTAGCCTCCATATGAATCTCATCATCTCTTACCTATTACCAGTCCCACTCAACCTAGAGATTAGTAATTTTATCATTTTCTAGATTCTTTTGGTTATATTATTCTTTTAGTTGAGATATCATCTTTTTGATGATCTTCCTTTGTGTCCTAAGGACGGTTGAGTACTCGCCCTCTTTCCCCTCCAGATGATGAATATCCTCATTATCCTTTTGAATTTTATATATGTTTTTAGAATTATTATGACACCAAGAAAATTATAGGTGATGGATCCCCTCTCTCATATTTTCATCAACTTAATCAAATATGAACACATGAATACCTCAAGAATATACCCCTACAAAATAAATATTACATAGCTAATGGTGAAGGGGTCCCATACGGCCCACCAAATGTGTATTTGGGGTATGATAAATAAATAATTTTATACACATCCATGACATACACCAGATGATATGATTTTATTTGGATGTATCAAGATCAGAGTCATCCAACTCTTCAGGATTTTCAGGATTTTCAGGATCATACTTTGGAAAAGTGGTAGGGAATTCAGAAGTAGGGTCCTACCCTGGTATCCTATCCTAGGGATTAGAATCCATGTCATGGGGGAATCCATATTCACTTTATTATTCATCCTTAGAAACCTCATCCCTAGAAGCCTCAAATTATACCCCAATAGTGGAATCACTTGTAGTCTTTCGAGAACTTCATGGGATAAAAAATCCTCAATTAATCTGATCCAAAAAATGACATGTATGATTATGTGAAAGTAAGGACTTACAGGAGTTGAGTGACCCTTGGTTGAGATCTCGAGTCACCATAGGGACCTCTACCATGGGATACCTTTCTATATTGGTCATTTTTATAATCATTATTGGTTCTTCCTTGTGTATTTTTGGAATAAGGGTCATGGAATAGGCAAACATGTTTACATAAAAGCTATGTGAAAATATGATTTGGAAAAATGATTTAGAATATTCCATTACCTTGAGGGGGAGGAATTTCTATGACAAGTCACCTTGTGTGATGCACCTCTCTAATAATGTGTTCCACCATAGGGATATTCAGGCATGTCCCACCATAGATGATGGGAAGAACCTGGGGTTCTGAGGTTGCCACCCCAACCTCCTTGGTTGGCTTGCCACTAACCACCTCAACCACAACCATATCGTCACCTGTCTTAGATCCGAGTGCAAGCCTTGAAGCATGATCCTATGCACCCATTGTAACATCTTCACCCCTATAATGGGGGACCCTTTCTCAACTTCTAGATGATCTTGTACAAGATGAATTTTGGTTAGTGGATCTGAGTATTGAAAGGAAAGAATCAAAGAAAGATATGAGAGGGATAAGATTATTGTGAGATACTTGGCCAACTCTTCTTCACATCCCATGATATCACCGCTATCCTAGGGAATACCTTGATGAGAATTCATCCCTTGGGATTCCCCATATTCTTCTTCTTCCTATTACTCTTCCTCATTGGTTTCTTCCTTAGGTGGTGTTTCCTCCAGATCTACCTCTTGATCGAGAATTACCTTTAACATGTTGGGGGGTGATTTGTACTACCCCTATTTACATGTTTAAATATACATAGCTATCAGATACTCATGTATCTTATGAAAGTTCACCCTATATGTTACTTGAATGCACCTAATGTGTGATAGATCAACCCCATCCCACTTCATCTTCTCCCACATATCCTCTACTTCCTGCCATTATTACAGTGTTCTCCCATCAGAACAAATGGAAGGGAATATAGAATCATCATCTAGTTGTAAGAGGTACCTTAAATTCTTCATAGGGGCCTCTTTTACTCACCCCAATGTCATTTTTGGGACCACCCATTTAAGAGGTGGGGCTGCGACTACACCTTGTGACGCCCCACCATCGCGGTTCTAACTTGATCCACCACATAGGTCTGGATTTCCCATTGAGAAGCTTCCTAACTGCTTTCTCACTGATCTGGCTCCATAGCAGCTGGTTCAGTTACCTTAAGGTGTGTATGAAATATTGTCTTCGGATATGATTCAACCTTGTTTTTGGTATATCCCACTGATATACTTTCACCAACATTAGTTGGAGGTATCACAATGGTTTCTTCAGATTGCACAATCATCAGCATGCCACATAGTTGGCGAAGAATATAGGGGTGAATCTCTTCACAAAACCCCATATAAAGTGTCTTCACTATCCTTTTAAGGATCTTAATTTCCTATATTAACATGATGACACATATGGATTGAAGAGGACATTTCTGTAGATATGAACCCCCAATACCTCACCTCGTAAGCTTAGTGGGTACTCCCTTTTCTCCCATGAGCCTTGTAGGTTGTAAAAAATAAAACCAACTAGGTTCACAAAGGGGTAGAAGTTGAAGTTAGTGTGGTTTTTTATTCTGATTTTGACCCCGACATCATCGAGTGCCATCAATTGGAACCCAGTTATATTCAATAATAATGGATACATACTTATATTTAGTGGGCTGATGGAATTTTTGAATTCATATCCCCCGAGATGTGATACGATACAATAGTTTAGAAACTAAAATGGTCAACATATTATTATTGGTGTATTTACTTGTGCAACATGACCCAATATACTGTATAGTCTATCCAGCATGGTTACCCCTTGGATGACCATATTACCAGCTCATAGGATTACCTCCATTAATAATGTTCCTAGAACAATACCCATACTCGTGTCCCTCATTGGAAACAACCACACAAAAATTAAGGTGGCAAGGAAGGTAGTATAATGAACCAGTGGGTCCTAATCTCCCACAATACTATACCTCCACTGATGGAACTTCCCTTCCTCATGGATAAACCAATAAGATCCTGCCTTACCCCTCTAAGATGCAATCAGAAACTATTTCCCTTGGCCTGACATCATTACATTTGGATCTTTCTTGAGAAATAAGTCAAACCATGCTCGGAACAAAATATACTTTTGGGATTTGGGTGTGCTCTTAAACTTCTCCTCCACCACTTCTAGAATATGTTGCATCAGGATAGAATCCCACTCACTATCTTACCATGTATTCTGTGGTAGTAAGAAATCATTGTATATGAATCCTTAAAGTGGAATGATGCTAATGTAGTGTATTTCTCACAGTTTGATACTGACTTACCAATGGTGAAGATGAAACTTGTTCTTGCTCGACGAACAATGAATAATGAGCTCTAGAACCAGATCATATTGTTGGTAAAAATAGAACCGTGATGTCCATACTACTTCGTATAGTATGACATTTCATAGCTCTGCGCCGTATTCCTAGAAATTCGTGAACCCGGTATGCCCATTCCCATTCACCAGTGAAATTTACACTTGATCACAAATCCCATTCCCTCTACCATCCCTTAATGTTATCCATCATGATTCTTCAGAAGGTAGTGACGTAATGGCGTGAGGAATCTTCTACTACAAGCTCACCCCCCATGAATGTTTTGGTCCTTCCATTTAGCAAATAGATGAAAATTTCCCTATGTTATCTGGAAAAGTGTCCATTCACATTGATGTTGTAGCATGATAGATCATCTTCACATGTGAACCATGATCATGGTGAATCAAATGAAGACATTAGGATGGTCACTTCATCCAACATGATGAATTTACATAGAAGAAGGTAGTAATTCAATGGTTAGTCCTTCTGTGATTGCATCAGTAATCCCAACAATATCTAGTTGTTTGATAAAAACCTCATAGCATGAAGAACCTGAGGATTTCTACTCATTTTAGCCCTTCAAGTAGCATCAACTGCCTTGATCTGAGCAGCTTCCCATGGGTTGGACATTTCAGATGTATCATAAAGCTATAAGTATGAATTGCGAAAAATTTGGATGTTAGCATGCAATATGTAACACCCCGACCCCAGTTACCCAGAGTACGTGCGTTATTACATAACATTGGCATGATACAAAGAATCATGTCCCAAAAGACCGATCAGTTTATTAGCTTTGGAAGTACTAGATACATTCATAAGTTTTATATTACATCATGAAATAAAAACATCAAAAACATTTTTTCCCCTTTTGAAAACACTTATATCCTTAGCCTGTCATTTCAAGCCAACCATAAAATATTTCTTCACATACTGGGAAAAGTAAAACATAGAAAGGGGTGAGCTCAGATGCTCGGTAAGGATAACAATATATTGGAAACTTTCATAAATAAGTATAAAAATTTAAGGCAATGTATAAGACTAAAAAAAGCCTTTTAAACTTAAACATCAGCATAATATGGGAAAGATAAAATCAAATAATTCCATTTACTTATTCATATGGATATTCTACTAGTCGAATAATAATAGGCAATATCAATATCCACTTTTATAATAATGGAATGAATAATGCCAAACTTTATAACCACATAGTCTAGGCCATTTGACAAGACTAAAATTAAGATTTTGCCAAGGCCTTGTTCCAAGACACTGGTTTGTCTCACGAGACATACCGATGCATTGAGGAGCTATAGCAAGCTCCACCCGTCACTTACTAAGTCCAACGCATTCCTCATATAAAAAGGTTGAAACATAAAATAAACATTCACATTAAAACTACCATATGAAATGTCAATACATTATCTATAAACCATGAATGGTATAAGAATAACACATCCATAGTAAAAAATATCACAAAACCTTCAATACAATATGGAAGATTTGTATCATAATAAATCAACTTCAATTAAGCTTAAAATTCATCAAAGGATGTTGACATAGATGAAATCAAAACTTTTTTAGAGAAATATATATTTCTATTTTGACATCATTTAAAAGTCATATAATTATAAAATAGAACATATATTTTGAAAATATTTTTGTAAGGGAAGTTTCGACGATGTTATAATGGCGCAAAATAGCCGCACTCTCTATATAAGTTAAAAAAACATTCTTACCTTAATTTTATCGAAATGGTCATAAAGTAACTTGTTTGGAAAATGAAAGAAAGATTCATTTAATAACATATAATTTCAAATAAGGGTATAAATGAATTTAACCCATTATCTAGTAAATAATAAAAATGTTTTAAAATATATTTTGTAAGAAAACACAGATGTGGATGATAAAGACGTCCCAATAGATACTTCTGTAAAAACAACCTTAGATAATAAAGAGATTGTTAAATTAACCCTTACCTTGTACTTTTAATTTGTTTATGGTATTTTAAACTCTTTTATAATAGTTAAAACAATGTTATTAAATTACAAAATAACTATATACATAAATATTATATCATATATGATCCACTAATATTGCTTTGTTAATAATATTTCAGTAGTATCATTCTTTCGGGTGTTAACTGATTAATTTTACTTTATATGATTGGTTACGTAAGCCATGTTTGTTATGGATAGGATGTATTTGATTCATATACAGAATTATATTATGTTTATAAAAATTATTTTTAGTCATAAAATGAAAATTATTCTTGAATTATTACAATGCTGAATGAATCTCGTCGCGTTCGTGGATACGGTAATACGTACGTACGCAGGAGCGACAATATCATTATATTGATGTTGAAATATTATGTAATTGGATGTTATATAATATATAAAGAATCATTAATATGTTATATTTATTATTTAAATTATTTATACTCATTATTATACCCATCCAAATAACGAAGTGTTTGAATAACAAACGACACCACGATGTGGAGACAGTAAGCAGTACGTAAGCACGTATGGTAACTTTGTCCTTCATATGATGGATAGAATAATGAATATGGTTATACCATTTTTATAATAAAATAATAGTATATAGAATATATTGGAGTTATTATTTTATAATGGAAACAACAAAGAAAGAGGAAGTGGAAGAAGAAAAGAACTTGAAAGAGGTGATAAAATATTTTCCTCTTCTTCAGGTTCTTCCTTTTGATTTGATCAAAATGGATCCTTAGGTTGGATTTATGACCAAAGGAAGGCCTATAGGATGAATAGATAATATTTGGGCTGGGTTTTTCTAAGAAAAAAGGCTTTGGATGTGTGAAATTAAGGGAAGGGCAAGTTCCCTTTTATAAGAGAGATGAGGGTCACTTTAGGAAAAGCTTGAAATATTATTTTATAATAAAATAATTTTCAGTTTCTAGTGGCTGAAAAATAATTTAATTATAGGATAAGGTTGGTATGGGTCGAAAAACTCTCAGAAAATAGGTTTTATATAGGTTTGGGAGGCCATATTAACCTTATATTTTAGATTTAACTCTTAGTTAATTAGTTTGTCATTTACCGTGTCTATTTGTATTTTCATATTATATGGTTGATAAACTAACTATAAACATCCAAGAGAACCCCAAGTGGTTCTTTATTAATATATATAAACTTATATAAGTCCTTTTGTCGAAACTTATATTTTTAGGAATATTATATCCATTAATAATATAGTATTTGTTTTAAAAACTCAATTATGTCAATTTTGAAACTATTTAGTATTAGATTTTTTTGAAAATCATAACAGCATGATTAATTCAAACAAAAATTATTTAATCAACCCTAACATGTAATATTAACCTATAAAATCAGTGTAATTCATCAAAAGTCTCAAATTACATTTATTAGGATATTTATAATTTCAATTATTTTAATATTTATTTAATAAGGTAATTACGACATCATCATTGTGTCACAAATAAATTAAATTATTTAATGTCTAAAAATTATAAATAAAATTCCATTATGTATGAAATATTTTTATCTTTATAATGAATATTTATAGTTTAATTTAAATCAAGTGTAACTCTATATTAAAAATGGTTTGGTTATTAAACTTTGAATTTAACTCTTTTAACTATTCTTTAAATAAAATAATAATAAATGTCCTAATCTAATACAAGTGGATCAAAAGGATAATATATTATTTATGATGTTGTTTTTAGTAGAATTACACTAATCTAATAGAATTAGGACATGTTTTAGGGTAATTATAATATCATATTTACCTATAATTACCCTATTTACTTTTAATCACGGTAAATTAAAGTTAAAAGTTACTATTCACCAGAAATTATTTTTATCTTATTAAACCACATTTTACTTACTGATATCAACCGCATCTCTCAGATTTTCAAAATTCAACTCACATAAGTGTTAAAATTAAGTTTTATGCAAATTTGAAAATTCTCCCAGGAGGTGGGTAAAAGACGGTAAAAAGTTGAATAAAATTTTTATATATCTAAGCTTATTATAAAATTAATCCAACAAATTAAATTGAACTTATATAGTTATTATGTATCTATTTTGACGTAAAATAAATTTAAATAAAATAAATATTTATTTAAATACAACTTTTGTTTTAATAAATAACGCAATGTTTTTCACTATTCATCAAAAATTGAAAGTTTTCAGAAAAATACAAAAAATTTACCCTAAGATAATTTCAATATTCCAAATCTAAAAATGAAGTCCATTTTGAAAGATAAAATTTATAAAATTTCTAAAAGTGGGTATTACTATTCATAATGACTAGTTTGATTGGTTGCGGTGTGTTAGAATCTTGAAGTTGCATACAATGAAAGTTATTACATTATTCAAAGGGAAACGTACCATGGAAGTTTGGGGTGTTACAAAATATGAGATGTTGTGTGAAATATCATGCAATGGGTGTGAAAAATGAAAGAAATTTTGAAAAGGAAATTGTGAAGAAGAAGTGGATGAGCATGAAAGAAGCGATTGAAGATTGTTTTTTCATGCAAGAGAATTAATCTTGGGTGCATGAGATCAAATTACCAATTATATAGGAAGTCTAAGTGATATAAATATGGACCCTATGATTACTTATAGGCACAGAATTGGTCTTCTGTGTGCGCACAAGGCATCTTATGCACCCCCGACTGTTGTCTGTGCTCAAATCATGGAATCAACATTTCTCTTCAGTGTTTCCCTCAGAACCCAACCTAATGGGGTCCTTTCATCTCATATTCTGAGGGGAAGAATTTATTGGTGCTGAATTCCACAAAATCTATAATGGGCCATCTCTGGGTAAACCAGAGGCACCATCTGACTCAACAAAATTTACCAAGAATACAAAGGGAGGCACACACAAGTTTTGAGGAGTGTTTACAAGATTTAATTATGTGCACAAATACCTTAAATTCCTAATCCAATGAAAAATATTCATTTACACCCTGAACACTCAAAACATCTATGTAAGGTGCACACAAGTGGCTCCTTCTTCATGCAATAAAGTTAATCATGCATAAAGCCTTTTCATGCCCAATGCGACATCAAACAGCCCTTTGCATACTCTTTCACCTTGAATCAAGGAATAGAGACACAAAACCCTCTTTTGTGCCCCAAATATTTCATCCAATTACTAATAGATTCATATATATATTGAAGTGAACCCCCTTCTTCAGGGTGATCCTTTGAAAGTTAAATCATTGATCTGTTGTGTGTAAGACCTGTATTTTGTGATATTACACAAGAATGGAAACCTTAATCGATAAGATATTATGTGATGGGTTCTATATGGGTCCTTCCTTGAGTGGGTCCATAGTTAACTAACCCTCATCTGAATTCTTTCAGACTATGTCTAGTGTACGTAAGAATCTTGTGCACAGTTCATGAACCTACGTGCAAACCTCCAATATTGTGTGCACCCTCTTTTTGATTTTCCATACCTTTTCCTTTTGTAAAACAACCATGTTTCAGCCCCTTTTGAGTGCAACCATCATATGTTGCATGAACCTCTTGCACACAACCTTATAGGCTTGCAAAAAATGGTTTCCTAGTCCCTTGCAAGATGTCCCCTATGCCTTTTATGCATGTGTTTCCATACCTTTTTATTTTAAGCATAAGTATGCTAACCCCCCTTGCTTTTCAGCATAGGGATGATAACTTAGACCTCATGAGTGAGCACTCATCCACACCGTTTAACCTTAGAATTTTTGAAGACACCCCCTCCCAAGGTTTGATTAGGGATAGTTATGTAAGCCCAATGGGTGAGGAGTGAGTCCCCCATGTCCGAGCTGCATGACATAAAAATTTCTAGAACCATCATCCTCAACACATGAAATTAAACCATGATTTTAAATTTTTTGGAAAATTATAGATGTACTGTGTATGAGTGGCATAAAATGAGATCCTCATTACGTAGAATGACATCCTCCACACAAGGAGTGACATCCTCCTAGGCACCCCTCATGGATAAATATCCTATACTTTCTTTTATGAGGCATCACCTTTCTCCTCTTTTACTCCTATGACTATGAGGATCAGAGAGGGGATAAGTACCAAAAACTTTTCCACCTCTCATACTCTTGACCTCCACCACTAGCGGAATACGTGTTAGAGGGGACGAGCACTCTCAATATCCCATCCCTCCCCCTTTGGTCTTTTTCACCATTTTCACATGGTCTGTTTCCACATGTAAGACCCAATCACATGGAATGAGATCCTCCTCGCATGAAATGGGATCCTCCTCATTCCACTTCCATGTATAATACCCTCACCATCTCTTATTGGCGCATCTTTCATGATATGACATTCAGGTGTACTTCTTCCTCTTGTTTCTCACAAAGATCATGACTCATGTGGGATTATAGGTTAGTAATGACAATATAACCTATCCATTTCCATGAGAATACCTATTTTATTAATCCCCATTCATATTCCCCATTTCCATAGGTATACCTCCCAGAGTATGCCCCAATCACATTCTATATTTACATTGGAATCCCTCCTAGAGAAAACCAAAATCATATGCTCCATTTCCATGGTATGTTCCTACACATATGCCCTATACACATCATACCCACTCCTAGAAACATCCAAGCAGCTCCCATGCCTAATCCCTATACAATCTAGCACAATCCAACCAAGGGAAATCCTCATGTGGAGATCAACACTCATGCCTAATCCCCAAAACAACCATCAAAGTACATGTGTTTTGATCCCTATGTTCAAAATAGGGTAAGTAGGATGACTATTTTAGGTTTAATCATGACCAGTGATAAACCTTAGTGCCCCCTACTAGGGGTGCACCTCCCTGATCCACCTTTAGGGGTGTCTAGATCAACCTAAATGGTATGAAATATTCCATTTATGGGACACACCTACATGGGGTGTTCTAATCCATCCATTATTAAACCTTTTAAGTGATACCTTCTAGGGATGTATCTCTCTAATCCGCACCCCACAAGGAATTCTGATTAGTTTCACTACATATTCAAAAGATGTTAAAATCACGAGCTGAATCATTGTGATACCTCATAAAAAACATGGGATTATTGAGGTGAAAGACTTGGAAGATATTCCTTGGAATCAAATACCCCATGATTGACACATGATTCATTTTTTTAACTTGAGATTTCTCAACGACATAACCTCTTATGAGGAATAATACAGGTGACCAATGTTCCCAGCGTCCTGACATGCGAGTGATTATCAATGTGACTACTCCCCTAACTGAAGGTTGCTGCCCTGTCAAGATACCTTATCATTTTTACACATAAGCTGTGTAATTAACTGGATTCTACAAAGATATGGCACTAAGACTGAGTTCCATGAATATACTTAACTCTATGATGGAGACTCGGACTAGGTGACAGATTCAAAGGAGGAATACATGAAATGAGGAACCAAAATCCCATAATATCATCTAGATCAATGAGAATGAATCGCTGATGAATGTGATTAAATCCAAATTTCTATAGAAAGTAGGAATGGGGGGTAAAAATTCATGCTAGCATCGCGCCATAATATGTGCATTGGGTGCCCTGACGAAAGTGTTGAAAACACTCACATGATGACTTTTGGTTTTAATCAATGTCTATAACTTGAAGGAATTGAGTTAATGATAAATGAAATGGATAATTCAATGATTTTCCTCCTAATAAATCGAATTTCATGTGATATGGAATGAAAAATCTTGTTTCTATATTGACATAACTTTATAATATTATGAATCACACTTAGCTTCTAAACGAGAGGAGGGAACAATGTTCTGTTAATTCCTTCATGATCCAATGCCGACCTTCTTTTAGTGGGTCCAAATATTCAATAGTCATTGAGAAATGGATCATTACCATTGAAAATATATTTTCCATTCTTCATCATTGAAAATATGAGAATGTTATTATGGATGTTTATTATTTTGAAGGAAAAGAAGATTAGTAGTAAACTCTTATCAAGAACAAAATAGAATAAGAAGAAATTGAATCTATAAAGTGGGATAAATTTAAATGCTTATTTTTCAAGAAGTAATTTATTTATATTATTCATATGAAAATGGAGAAAAAATTACTTGAGTTAAATATAAAGGATGATGAATCTATTTGTACTTATGAGGAAAATTTCACAAGACTTGTGAGGTACGATTCTAGAATTATCATCTAACCTAAAATTATATTTAATATATTCTTTAGTATCTTATTACCAAGTCTACAAATGGAATTATAAATAAGGGACTCCAATATCTATGAATAATTTTTTTGATGTGCTCTGAAAGTGGAGATGAATATTGGAGTTACTATT
Organism: Viscum album; assembly: GCA_963277665.1. NCBI lineage: Eukaryota > Viridiplantae > Streptophyta > Magnoliopsida > Santalales > Viscaceae > Viscum > Viscum album. Next base: position 875,249,502 of record OY728148.1, on the reverse strand, counting down.
GACACCATGAAATGTATTCCATGCACTTTTTCCCAAGGTACATGCACACAAACACCTGTGCGCCATCATGCTGGAGGAGAATGAAGTTATTGTTTTTTCTAAGTCCCCAAAGTAGTGCCCTAGTCTATCCAAATCCTTTTCAGCATGAAATTCACTTGCGTTCCCAATTTTATTTCACCCAAGTTTACTTATTTGACTATGAATAGACCCTTGGGGCCCTCGTTTGCATGGATGAATTTCCCTGAATCCCAATTGATGCTCTGGTCTCCCTAGTACTTTTCCCCTATCTTCTAAAATTATTAAGGTAGTTCTTCAACACCTTGAGCAGATGATTTAAAGGAGGATCATTGGACTTATTTCCTTTTAGTGTTTGAAAAACACAACACTTGCACTCCTAAAGCTCCAAACCTCCCTAAATCAGAAATACTTGCATGCCACCTATTCCTTTTACAGGAACTTGAGCACCCCACTTCTAGGATCACCTATGAATACCCCTGAAGGCTTGAGCTAGGTCTCTCCCAAGTATTTTTATATAGGTTGTTTGTCGCTTAAGTGAATATCTATCACACCCCAACCTATGAGATTATTTTATTATAATTATTTTTTTCCTTTAAATATTTTTTTTCTGCGGTCTGGGGTGAGTCCCTAATGGAGTTTTTGAGTTGTGTTAAAAAATGCGCTTTTAAGGTGCGATGTTGTTGGGCGCATGAGCAAATCACATTTCAGAAACCCCACACAGATACACCCAGGTAACAGTGTGACCACCCATTCTCAGAAAATGAAAATAAATAATTTTTTTAGTTAAAAAAACATTAATTGATGCATTGTTTAAAATTTGTATGATTGTTGAGAAATTTTTTAAAATTAAATTAAAATGAAATAAATAATTTTTTTAAATTTTTATCATTAAGTTATTATTATTATTATTATTATTTAGGTTGGTGTTCCAAAACCACATGGTTAGAAAGAGTCGTGCGGTCACCTCGGTATCCATGAAACTACTTATGTTATTATTATTACTGTTTTAATAAATGATGTGCATATTTATGAGCGCTAAATATCAACGTTACTGAGATTTTTAAGACCATTATTAATATTATCAAGGTTATTTTTATTATTTCTATTATCATTACTAAATGTTATGAATAAGATTATTAAATTTATGATTATTTTTTTTTATATTATAAATCTTATAAATGGAATGAATGATAGAATTTAATTTTAATATTATGATTATAATTACGGTGATGATGATGATGATGATGATTATTATTATTATTACTATTTTTGTTTACATTTTAATTAGTTTTTTTTGGTAATATTTTTTATAAGGGGAAAATAAAAACCAAATCCACCAGCCCCTCTATGTATAGTGCGGACCGACCCCATGTCCTATGGCATGCACTACTGATCGCGGTCAGACCCCTCCTTTGCAGCAACCACGAAGCCGCCTCCCTTCCCTCTTGACAGTCGCGACCCCTATCGCCCCCTGTTCTGCACGCACTTGGTGGAACCTCTCTTCTACGCTCGACATACTCAGTACCCCCCATTATTTCACCTTGATGTGCTTGAGTAGGCCAAGCCACCGGCTGCAGAACTCCCGACGATCCCTCCCTCCGTGCAGTATAACCCCCACTGTCACCACCTTCTCATCGGCGCAACATCCCCGACCTCCTTCTCCCAACGGTGTAGGCCCTCAGACCTCTTGTTTACTAGTGGGACATTCCCCCTTGTCTGACCCACATCCAGCCGCATGGTCCTCCTTGTCCAATGCCCCATTTTGATGATTTTCCATCCACTGACTGCCTCTGATATCCCTCTTCTGGTGTGTTTTACCTTCCTTCTATTGTTTTGGGGTTTTTCCTTGGTGAGGTATTGGTTTGACTAAATAATAGGTGTAAATTAATCCAATTTATAGGTTTCTTATTTGAAGGGGGTGTGCGAATTGTCTCTCCGGACCTCTGGAGGTGGGCTTTGGTGTTTGCCATCGAATGCGAGGTGTTTCAAATAATTTTGGGTCACTTCCGATATTTGAGGTGAGGGTTTTCTCCTCACTTCTTGGTTTCACATACATTAATTGTGTTTTATTTATGTGTTTTGAGTTCTTGATATTTAATATGTAGGGCGTTGAAATTTACCACACATTTTCAGACACGTGTTGTCTCATCGCACCATAGTTCCGAGGTTCCATTGTTGTTGCACTTTGATCTTGAGGTATGATTTAACTTTAAACTTTATTTTTAATTCAAGATTCATTTATTTCATTCTTTCCACACCTTTTTAATTTATAAATATTGAAGTATGATTCTTGGTTTCATTGGTTAACATGAAAATTCTTGTTTTATACTTTCTTGTTTGATAAATAGAACTGCGTTGTTAAATATTGCACACAATGTGTTTTATGAAAAGAATCAGTTGGAATTTTCATGTAAAATGATTTTGGTTTAGAATGTGTAAATTAAATGTTTTGAAGAATGATTATAAATGTTTTTGAATGGGAATAGTATGCTTAACACCGTTTTTTTTGAAAAATGTTTTCACTTTGAGATCAGGGTTTGTTGGTGAATGATTAAGGGCATGTTTGGCCACTTTGTAAAAAATTAGTAAAAATTGTTTATTATGAAAACCTCCTGTAGATGTTTCTCATGCCTTAATATGTGTGTATAAAGGATGATATATCCTTACTAAGGAATCCTCATGATCCAATATGAGAGTGTCTAATGTTGGACTCTTTATGTTCTTTGATAAATGGTATGAGATCAGTCCTTGGAGTGGCTCAAGGTGATACATGTTGTGCATTATTATTATATATAAATATATATGTATGTGATTGGATGCTCACATGACATTGGTTGGATCACCCCCTTTCCAAATACTTGAGACATTGTAATCAAGAATATTGAGAGAATATTTTAATAATGATTGTTGTACTGTTAGGTTATGGTACTGACCAGTGACCCATAGTAGATGGATATATTGGGTTTATTACTATGGTATTTTCCATCATCCTGCTTGAGAAAGGATGGTCAAGCATATTGGGAGTTTTTATTTCATCGTGTGTGACATGTCAATGAGGATACGGTCTCATGTATTGGTGTATTCTAGTTTATTCTTGATCTCCTAGGTCCACCCATGTCTATTCGGATTTTGTTGCTTGCAGTAGTGATTATGATTCTTATATGTATACCTACATTTCCCTTACTGTGTGATTTATTTTGTGAATTTTTTTATTGTTTTTCTTGGAAAGTGGTAAATTTTTTTTGATTAGGTTTCTAAAAATGGTTTTCAAATGAAAGTGTTTAATAAATTCAAAAATATAAACATCACTTTACCTTTCTAAAATTCTATTGACACTAATTAAATGAATCTAGATTTGAAAATGATTAAGGGAAATAGTTCATACTTTTATTTTAAGTAAAATACTTAAAAAATTACTTTTTTAATTATATTTAAAACTTGAAATGATGTTCCTTTTATTTTAAAGGAAGTGCATTGAGAATAGATTATCGGGCTATCCTATTGAGTTTTAATACTCATGCCTATAGTTCTTTTCTATTTTTAGTGTTTTTTCAGGAAATTGCTTAAGTGTTCTCTCCTTGGGAGATTCTTTATCATTGATTTGGAGAGTGACCTGTGAGGTCACATAGAATTAGTTAGGACGTCGAGTTTGGTTAGTTCTAATTTCTTTTTTTCGTGTTTAGTCATTTTATTAGGTTTATTTATCCTCCAGTGCTCTTTATTATTTTTTCTGCTTTATTTATCTGTATTGGGTGAAATCGTTTCCACAGTCTTTGTTGATGCCCTAGAACTTGTCGCCATCCCAGTAGGACTGGGAACGCCTCTCGATCCTTACCATGGATCGGCTCGGGTGACCGGTTTAGGGTCGACCCGGGTTGGTTCATGACAAAATGGTATTAGAGTGGGTCTTCTCTTAGCAGACCTTGCATTTCAGAGCACCATTTTTTATTTGGGATGTCAATGTAGATGGATTAGGATTGTCGGGACTTGAGGGGTAGGTGCGTGAAGAGCGTCGTAAACTTTTTCTTGTTCTGATCCTCGAGTTTCCATGGAAAGTCTGGTTTACTTAGTTTCTTTGGGTTTTTGTGTAATGTTTTGTTATTTGGATACAACAAAGGGAGTTTAGATAATAGTCCTACTAAGACACATGACCTAGAAATCCATGTGGAGTTAGGTGAAAGGTCCTAAAAGGATCTCTGTGTCAGGACATGTTTGGCATATGGACGCCAACCATATGGTCAGGTCACTCACTAAAACTAGTTCCTTGTTGAGTTGTTTTGGGTTTCCACTAACTTCTGAAGGTGGTTTGAATAAAAAAAGTTGGTTTTAAAAAAAGGTTGTTTGAAATGACATGTTAAATTTGTGGATTGTTTTAAATTAAATGTGGTGAGTGATTTGTTTTTTTTGAAAATAAAGTTTATTTTTTTGTCCCTGGTGTTCCGATGGATGCTCACATGCATAATGGTATGTTGGAATATGAAAAGATTTCTGGTATGGTGGATGGATTCCCAAGTAGGCACAAATACATGCATGTGAGTGAGACCCTAAAGAATACCAATGGTGAGGGTTTAACCCACCAAGATTGTTTTAAATTAAATATGTTTTCAAAAGGAAAGTTTTGATGTTATAATGACTCATTTTCTTGTGTTTAGAGATTTTCATTTATACGGTGTTTGTTTTTGATAATATTTTTATTGAGTTGGAATTGATTGGGTTCTTAACTTTTCTTGTCTAGAAGTTTTCCCCTTGAATATTTGATAGGTGATCGTAGTACAGTTTATCAACCTAAGTATTTTATTCTTGAGTTTCTAAATCTATATCCACATCTCTTTTATGGTCAAGAAAACCCTTCCATGACAGAGGAGTGGATGCAGAGGATTGAAAGGAACTTTAACCTCATTGAGTTTCTTAAGTCGTTGAAGGTCAAGTTTTTAAACTTTATGGTTGAAGGTTCACTGTGGATGTTGTGGAATTCAGTGTCTTGGAACAAGCCCAGTCAAGAGATTACATGGGAGTTCTTCAATGCTTTGTTCATTTGTCAGTATATCTCTGAGGAAGAAAGGGTGAGAAAGGGGATGGAAGCATGTTTTCTGTAGCAGGGTGACAGATCCATGTTGGAATATTTCCAGTGCTTTGGGGAGCTAGTACCTTATGATATAGGGTCTGTCACAGATGACTCCATGAAGGCTTGATGCTTCGAGGTGGGCCTCCACCCTGATCTACACTCAAAGGTGTCAGAGTCCAACCTAGATTATTTTATCAATGTGGTGAGACGAGATTTTCTTGTCAAAGCCATGATGGCGGGAGGGCTCAATTTATTCCTCCCTCCTTCAATCCCCATGAGCAGTTGTGAAGATCCTGGAAAGGAGATGAGGAAGCAGTTGGAAGTGAATGGACAAGTTGTGAAATCAAAAGGCCTCAGGATCCTTCATCACATCTTCAGAGTGAGAGATTCTCATGTGTTATCAGTGTGGCAAGTTGGGTCACAAGATTCCATCCTTCCCAAGTACTCCTAATCCCTGTCAGGCTTGCGGACGTTCGGGTCACTTACAACAATTTTGTCAAGGCATCGCTAGAAATCATCATGGGGAAAGTTCTCAAAAGTGATGTGTTTTTGGGGTTTTTGTTTAAAGTTTCTTGTGTATGTTTCCTTTCAGTCTAAGGAATATCTTATCATTGTAGTGTAATGATGGTGTTTTGGGTTTTTAAATGTATGGGAATGTCGTGGGTCTTTTAATGAACTCTGGTTTTCAATGCCAGCGTGGCTTTTATTTTGAAATCTTGTCTCGTATTTTGTCAAATAAAAATATGTCTATTTCTTATTGGTATTATCAGAACCTGAATGTGAGGAAGGAGATGTTTTATCCATCAGAGCTCTACCCAAAAGGCTTCATAGTGAAGCCAGCACGTAGTCAGAAACCCTGGGGGAATTTTAAGAAGATTAGCTAAGGTTGTGCCTCTATCATTGTAATGAGGTAGTTTTAGCATTCCCATTGTGATTTCTTGGTCATTTTAATTCTCCTATTTTCACAAAGAGTGCAATAGAATTATCCCTCACATAATGTTAGTAGTTGTTCCTTTTTGGATACGAGTTTCTGACAAGTGGCCTTGTTTGGACCACCCATGTGAATCAGTTGCAACTTTGGGTTGTGTCTACCCCAAGGTGGTGAGTCACGATGAGTTTTCCATCGTAGTTTCATTGATCTAATCCTTGGGACCCCTTCCTCGACTATGGGGTGAGGTTTTTTCATTCATATAGAGTTTTTGGTTTAACTCTTATACATTTCAGACAAGAGTTAATATTTTAAATATTCTTTTTGTGTTCTTTCTAACTTGAGAAAGGCCCGGTTCAGATACTAGTTGAATTCTTATAGTGGGGAGTCCGTTCATGCCTCCCCTCTACTGGTAATTTGTTTCAGGAAATGGGGTTATGTCCCATTGGTGTTCGATGGAATGTACTTGGGTTAAGTGGTTGGAATGGGTTAATGTTGAATCCTTAGGTGTTGATCGATCAGTTGTATAATGTTATGGATTTCTAGGGGAGGAAAGTGTTATGGTATAGAGAATTGTCACACCCCGACCTATGATATTTTTTTATTTAAATTATTTTTCTGCCTTTAAATATTTTTTTTGCGGTCAGGGGTGAGTCCCGGATGAAGTATTTTAGTTTTGTTGAAAAAATGCACTTTTTAGGTTCGATGTTGTTGGGTGCACTAGTGAAGCACATTTCGGAAACCCCACGCAGCACCACCCATTTTACAGCATTACCACCTATTCTCAGAAAATAAAAATAAATAATTTTTGTAGTTAAAAAAACATTAATTGATGCATTGTTTAAAATTTTCATGATTGTTGAGTAATTTGTTAAAATTAAAATGAAATAAATACATTTTTAAATTTTTATCATTAAGTTATTGTTATTATTATTATTATTATTATTATTATTATTTAGGTTGGTGCGTGGGCACCGCACGATTAGTGGGATCCGTGGGGTCATCCCAGTATTTGTGTGATTACTTATGTTATTATTATTAATGTTTTAATAAATGATGTATATATTTATGAGTGCTAAATATCAATGTTTTTGGGATTTTTGAGACCATTATTAATATTATCAAGGTTATTATTATTATTACTACTATTATTATTAAATGTTATGAATAAGATTATTAAATTTATGATTATTATTTTTGTTAATATAAATCTTATAAATGAAATAAAAGTTAGAATTTATATTTAATATTATGATTATTATTATTATTACTATTTTAATTTACATTTTAATTAGTTTTTTTGGGTGTTATTTTTTTAAGGGGAAAATAATAACATAATTTTCCACCACCTCTATGTATAGTGAAGACCGAACCCAACTCCTCTGGCATGACCTATTGATCACGGTCGGACCCCTCCTTTGCAGCGGCCACGATGTCGCCTCCCTTCCCTCTTTCCGGTCGCTAACCCTGTCACCCCCTTTTTAGAATGAACCCAGAACACCCTCCATTCTACACTTGGTAGACCCACTACCCCCCACTACCCCCCTTTCTAACCTTGAGCATGCCAAGCCGCCGACTGCAGAACTCCCGGCGATCCCTCCCTCCGTGCGGTGCGACCCCCACTATCACCTCCCTCATTCTTCTTAGCGCAGCACCCCGAAATCTAGATCCTAGTAGAACAGCCCCTCGGAGCTTCTGTTCACCAGCATTGCATTCCCCCTTGTTCAACCCACCTCCATCCACATGGTCCTCCTCCATCCAGTGCCCCCTTCTAATGATTTTCCATCCACTGATCACCTCCGACAACCCTCTTCCAGAGTGTTCTCCCTTCCTTCTATTATTTTGGGGTTTTTACCTTGGTGAGGCACTGGTTTTACTAAAACCTAGGTATATGTTAATCCAATTTTGATTTTTATTCTTTGAAGGGGGTGTATGACTTGTCTCTTCAGACCTCTGGAGGTGAGTTTTGGTGTTTGCCGTTGAAGGCAAGGTGTTTCAAATCATTCCGGGTTACTGTCGCCATTTGAGGTGAGGGTTTTCCCCACACCACATGGTTTCACATTCCTTAATTTTATTTTATGTTTGTGTTTTGAGTCCTTTATATTTAATATGTATGGCGTTGGACTTTACCATGTGTTTTCAGACGCGCGTTATTTCATCACGCCTTGGTTCTAAAGTTGCGTTGTCGTCGCGCTTTGATCTTGAGGTAGGATTTCTTTTTGCACTTTCTTTTTAATTCAAGATTCATTTATTTCATGATTTATGAACCTTATTTAATTTATAAATATTGAATTATGATTCTTGGTTTCATTGGTTAACATGTAAAATTTTGTTTTAGAATTTCTTGTTTGATAAATAGAATTGCATTGTAAAATATTGCACACAATGTGCTTTATGAAAAGAATCGGTTTACATTTTCATGTAAAATAGTTTTTGTTTAGAATGTACAAATGAAATTTTTTGAAGACTGGTTATAAATGTTTTTGAGTGGTAATGGTATACTTAATTCCATTTTTTTTGAATTTTTTTTTCACTTTCAGATCTGGGTTTGTTAGTGAATGATTAAGGGCTCATTTGGACACTTTGTAAAATATTAGTAAAGATTATTTATTTTAAAAACCTCCTATGGATGTTTCTCATGCCATACTATGTGTGTATAATGGATGGTATGTCCTTAATAAGGAATCCTCATGGTCCCTTATGAGAGTGTCTAATGTTGGACTCTTTATGTTCTTTGATAAATGGTATGAGATCAATCCTTAGAGTGGCTCAGGGTGATCCATGTTGTGCATTATTATATATATATATATATATATATATATGTGATTGGACACTCAGATGGCATCGGTTGGCTCACCCCCTTTCCAAATACTTGAGACATAGGAATCTGGCATATTGAGAGAATATTAAAATAATGATTGATGCCCTGGTAGGTTATGGCACAGATAAGTGGCCCATAGTAGGTGGATATATTGGGTTTATTTCTATGGTATTTTCCCTAAGCTTTCCTGAAAAAGGATGGTTGAGCATATTGGGAGTTTTGATTTCATCGTGTGTGACATGTCAATGAAGATGAGGTCTCAAGTATTGGTGTCTTATGGTTTATTCTTGATCTCCCAGGTCCACCCATGTCTATTCGGCTTTTATTGCTTGATGTAGTGATTATGATTCTTATATGTATACCTATATTTCCCTTGCTGTGTGATTTCTTTTGTGAATTTTTGTGTATTGTTTTCCTTGGAAAGTGGTAAACTTGTTTTGATTAAGTTTCTAAAAATGATTTTCAAATGAAAGTGTTTAATCTTATAATACAAATTTGAAAATATAAACATCACTTTCCCTTTCTAAAATTCCATTGACACTAATGAAATGAATCTAGATTTGAAAATGCTTAAGGTAAATGGTTAGTACTTTTCTTTTATGTAAAATACTTTGAAAAATTTACTTTTATAAATTACAGTTCAAACTTGAAATGATGTTTCTTTTATTTTAAAGGAAGTGCATTGGGAATAGATTATCAGGCTAGCCTACTGAGTTTTAATACTCACACCTATAGTTCTTTTACATTCTTAGTGTTTATCCAGGCTACAACTTGTGTGTGCTGACCTTGGGCAATGCTTGATCATTGAGTCGAAGAGTAACCCATGAGGTCACATAGAGTTAGTTTGGACATCGAGTTTGGTAAGTTCTAATTTCTTTTGTTCTTGTTTAGTAATTTTACTAGGTTTATTTATCCCGAACTTTTCCTTATTATTTCTACTAATTTATTTATTTTTATTGGGTGAAATCATTCCCATAGTCTCAGTTGATGCCCTCGTGTTTGTCTCTAGCTCAAGACGATCGAGAACGCCTCTTGGGCCTTGCCATGGATCAACTCGGGTGACCGGTTCAGGGTCGACCTGAGTTGGTTCATGACAATATCAGGTCACATGAGACTACTTTCACGTCCATACTTGTGTGCCCTTACCTACTTGGGTTACCCTCTTTGATTCACTTACTCTCTTTAGTTTAAAATCAATTAATCCCTCTTCAAATCACTTCATGTAATGTCTTCTGCTTCATTGGTTCCCTTGTTTGAAAGGGATTCTATTGAGACCTCCACTAAAACCTCATGACTTATCAAACCTTTAGGAAAGACACATTAGCGTGTCTCCTATTTGGGTTTGTATATCCATAGTCATAGGTTTCCCACATTTGTTTCATAATGGGGTTAGGATTCATGGAGTGCTTGCAGGTTTGTAAATCCACAGTCACCTAGACCTTTCTCTTAGGAATAGTGTTGGGAAGTTCCCAATTTTTGAGAAATAGGGTTTAGGTCTTGAACTCTATCTTCACAAAGAGAAAAAACCTCAGATCTTTGGTAGGGAAGGTAAAGTTCACACTTGATTTTCCATAGAAGAAAAGGAGAAATCTCCCTCCCCTACTAGGATCAATTAGAGGGAATCCAACATGGTTTAAGCCCCTAGCCATAATCCCTTCTTCCTTTAATTTATACCCTTGTCCAATGTGAAGTGAATAGAGGGAGGGATCATAGCCTCACCATCTTCCCAGGTCGCCTCAACCTCATCCATCCTAGCCACTGTAGGCTCACCCTCCTCCACCATCAGAGGAGGAAAAGTGCATGTTATTGTTTAATCTTTCACATACTATTGTTTGTCACACTAAGCATGACTCATGTAGTCTTAGATATTTGTTATGATTACAATATTTGCACAAACACCCATGGTGAAGGAACTATGAGAACTTTGATTCATGTTCGAACTAGGATACGTAGGAAAACCTTTTAGGGATCGAGCTCATTGAATATCCTCTTCATGAATCCAACCATAATTCCCTAAATCTGGGCATCCTTATTTGGAGTAATCCCCAAATTAAACCCCTAAGTCATCAAGGCATAATTTTTAGGTAGTAAGCCCAAAATCATTTATCTCAAAGGACTATACTCTCCTATGAGACTTATCAAACTATGTGGGATTTGGTTCCCATCTATATGGATTACATAGGAATCCTCCTTGAGGTTCAATCCCAACATTTCAAATTAACCCTATTCTCCTTGGGCCATATTCCCAACTGGGTCTAATATTACTTGGATACCCATATTCTTTCCAAGTTCCTCGGGTTTCCTCGGCGTAATCCTCACACCAAACTTTGACTAAGCACATTTTATTTTGATGTCCGTACTACATGACATTAAACTGTATGGTTAGGTCCCAACCACCTGAACTTAAAAGGTATTATGTATCCCATTAAGCGGCAATGAACTAAAAGGGTTCTGATTCCTTTCACAAGGATATATAGGTTACCCATCTCATTGGTACAATCCCAATATCAAAACAAACCTTCATCTCCCTGAATGAAAATAAATTCTAGAGTGCCCTACTGAGTGGATTAAAAAACAATATCATTATAAAGATGATTAAAAGAATCTCTAAATAGTATATAAGAGGATACCATTGATGGATAATCTAAAATACATACAAATATCTACATTAATGAAGAACCTTGAATATATACTGATGATTCTGAATTTTACACATGTTAATAAGTGATTGAAAATTCCATGGGGAACTTATTTTATGCTTGGTGAATTAACAAGGATTCATGAAAAAATCTTAAATTTACAAAGGGAGTCCCGAATTAGACAATCATTTCCCCCAAAAGGGTTTTATGAGTTTGATCTCCCATCCTATCGACCAATGTACACTCATAAGTATCATAAAGTTCAAACTTAATGAACACCTACCTTGTAAAGCAGGTCCCCTTTAGATAAAGAACTATTGGAAGTTTCCAGTTCTATGAATAAATCCAATGGAAACTACCTAGAATAAGTGATTCTTAAAACTATAACACACGTTTTAAGGAACTACGAAACAGTTACCAATAAATTTCATGGTTTTGATAAGAAAGGAAAAATATGATTCAAATACAACTCTAAAAACCATATATAAAAGAATAATAGACTCCCTTTATTCTCTAAGTGTGGAAGGAAACATGAGGGAAATTTTCTCAAGTTATACGGTAAATGTTTCAATTGTTTAAATGAAGTTTATCATGCAATAAAATTTTAAATTGATATAAATAATTTAGCTAATGATGAGAATAGAGAGAAACCTCCATAGAATTAAATAACCACACTCCAATGTTTTAAATGTAAGGAGCATGGTAATAATGATAACAAGTGCCCAAATTTGAAGGATAATGATGATGATTGAAATTAAAGACCTCTTAAACCTAGATAAAAAGGAAAATATCATGCGATCACTATTTTTGATGTAGGGTATGACAATGACGCGGTGAAAGGTACATTTAACATATACTCTAGAACTGATAATATCTTATTTTAATACACATATACCCATTATTTTATATATAAATACTTTTCTATGGGTATCATAGTACTACCTTGAAAACTAGATGTTGAATTAGTAGTAAAACCCCCTAATGGTATGATGATCACATCCCAAGTCTATGATTCTTATATAGTTAATGTTTATGGGAATGTTTTTCCTATAAATAATTTCATTATTCCCCTATTTGAATTTGATTTTATTTTTGGAATGGATTGAATTTATTTATATAAAAACATCATGAATTGATATGGAAGGGATGTTACATTAAATATTCCAAACTAACCTATGATCCCTTATAAATATGATGACAAAAATGAACTTACAATAGAAATTATATTCAATTTATGGGTCATGATTCCTATTAATAATGGGATTTAACCCACATGGTTAGGGAGAAACTCAACATTGAAGATATTCCTAGTTTATAGGATCTTATTCATGTCTTTTTAGAATAGTTTCCTGGACTTCTGTCAAACCATGAAGTTGGGTTTTCTATACAACTCATACCTGAGGATAAACCTATTTCTAAGACTCTATATAGAATAACCTCTATTGAGTTTTAAGAACTGAAAAATAAAAACTAGGAGAATCTAGACAAGGTATTTATTTCCATAAGTGAATCACCTTGGAGTGTACCTATTCTATTTATTGAGAAGAAATATGGATTACCGAGACTCTACATTTTTTATCAAGATATTAACAATTTATCTATCAAGAACTAGTATCCTATACCCTACATTTATGACTTGTTTGATCAATAACATGAAGTTAAATATTTTTCCAATATTGATCTTCATTTTGGATATCATCAAATAAGGGTCAAGAAGGATGATATACCCTATATAACATTCCTTACAAGGTATACACATTATGATTTTATAGTGATTATATTTGGTCTTACTAATTCCCCTTCTATCTTTATGGATTTAATGAATATATTCTTAAGAGATTACCTTGATAAGTTTATGGTACTATTTATAGATAATATTCTAATTTATTTAAAGAGAAAAGAAGAGAATAAAGATCCCTTGGGGATTATTTTGAATAACCTAAGGAATGAGAATATTTGTGAAAAATTTACCAAGTGTGAATTTTTGATTTGGAAACTTTTATTATTTTGTTATATAATCTCAAGTGAGTATGTGTCAGTAGACCGTTAAAAGATATTAGTTATTGAATATTGAACTAGACCTACCACCATGACTAATATCCATAATTTCATTAGTTTGGATAGATATTATCAACACTTTTTGGAGAAATCTCCAGGGATATTGAATCCATTCACCAAGTTAAATCTAAAGGATTAGAAGTTTATTTGGATGTATGAATTTAAGTAATGTTTTAAGGAACTAAAAAGAATTATAGTTAATAAACATATACTTAAAGTACCCTGAAGTATAGAAGGTTGTGTAATCAATAGTGATTAATAAAAGAAAGTACTCAATTTAATCCTCATTCATAATGATATGGTTAAAGCTTATGCCTCATGAAAATTGAAGGTCCATGAGTAAAATTACCAAACTCATGATTTTGAGTTAGCTATGGTAAATTTTAAATTAAAGATTTAGAGTCATTATATCTATATAGAAAGGTGTGACATATATTATAATCAGAAAAATGTATATTATATTTTCACTCAAAAAGAGATAACCATGCATCGAAGGTGATGGTAGAAGTTGATTAATGATTATTACTGTTCAATACATTGTCACCTTGGGAATTAGAACAAGGTGGAAGATGATATAATTTGAAAGGATCACTTAGATTTTATATTATGAGGATCCCAAAAGATCCAATATTTTTGTACTTTAAAAGTATGAAATTTTAAATCATGATGGAAGGGGATAAATCATATATTTCTCAAATCAGTGTTCAACCATATATCTAAGTAAATATTAAAGAGTCATAGAAGGAAGATGTAGAGATAGAAAATAAGGTGAGAAATGCTACAGAGTTTAACCATCTTTATGATAGAATAATAAGGTTCAGGAACCTTGTATGTTTCCCATCGATAACAGATTTTACAAAGGAGATAATAAATGAAGCTCATTTTTCTTTATTCTCTATTCATCCTAGAATTATGGAGATTTATAGAGATGTTAAAGAGTATTTTTTTTTAAATTCAAGAAGAGAGATATTGAAGAGTATGTTTCTTAGTGATTATTATATAAAAAATTTAACATTTATAGAAAGAAGTCTATGTGTATTTTACAACCATTACCCATACTATAATAAAATTGGTAAAACATTTCAATATATTTTGTCATATAACTCCCCAAATAATTTAAAAGGCATAATGAAATTTGGATTATAGTCAATTTTCTTATGAAGTCAGAACAGTTCATTACCATTACTGAATATTTATCTCTTTATCAACTTACTTGGTTATGCATTAATTAAGTGGTAATATTACATGGTGTATAACTATAAAATGTATCTGATTATAATCATAGGTTTACCACAATGTCATGGTGATGCATTTAGCTAGATCTAGATACAAAGTTGAGATTTAGTAATTCTTATCATCCTCAAATATATGATTAGTATGATAGGACCATTAAAAATCTATAAGACATGTTGAGATCTTGATCTATGTAATAAAAATGTGTTTGGTATCAATACCTTCCTTGGTGTATTTTTTTTGCGATAATAGCTTTTAATATAATATTCAAATGGATCCTTATAAATCCATAAATAGTTGGAAGTGTAGTAGCCTAACAAGCTAGAAAAAAGTAAGATAAAGAAAGATATTAAGACCTTATGTAGATAAAGAAATAGAATAGAATGTTAGATCCATTTAACAACACATAATATCATCTTATAGATGACAAAAAAGTAATGCTGATAATCATAAAAAAGTTCTATAGTTTGATGTTAGTGACAAGGTATGTCTATGAATATCTACCTCGAAGAGGGTGATGGTATTTGTAAATATGGGAAATATAATCCCTGGGTATATTAGTCCTTTTTAAATTCATGATCGTATTGAGATGATAACTTATCAATTGGTGCTTTATCCTAATATATCTCATGTTCATGATGTGTTACATGTATCTCTCATGAGAATGTACTTACCTTATCCTTCAAATGTACTAAAATTAGATTCTATAACACTAGATCTCGATATTTCTTATGAATAAAAACATGTAGAGATTTTGGATCCCAAAGAGAAAGTCGTACAAAAAAAGACTAGTCACCTGGTCAAAGTTTTGTAGAGAAACTACGAATTTAAGGAATCTATGAGGGAAGATGAGGACATGATGAGGCAGAAGTATCCACATCATTTTATATTAGAGTGATGAATTTGTAAGGAGAAATTAATTTTAAAGCAGGTGAAATGTAAAACCACAATATTTTTATGAAATATTTATCTTTAAATAATTTTATTTCTTTTATATCCTGTGTTACATAAAATACTGAGGTTAAATGAACCACGTAACATTATTAAAATATTATATGTCTATTATTTCCTAGCTGTTGTATTGATGGTTATGAATAGTATTAATAAAATTATGAAAAATATTAGGTCTACACAGTTATAAAAATAATTAATCAACTAACAAATAATTATAATTAAAAACAAAAAGTTATTTGAAAAATAAAAGTGATGTTTTTTTCTTATGAAAAACTATTTTTATGCACAAAATATATTTTTATATTAATAAATTAAACTAATAAATATCATTTAATTATTTTAATAAAATTTATATATTATTTACTTGATATTTTTTTTAAACTTTTAACATTTATTTTTATAAGCATAAAATAATAATAAATCCCCTTTATTGTTTAAAAGTATATTTTTTCTAAAAGAAATATTTTGTTGAATTTTGTTCACTTAATTTAAAATTAATTTCTCAAAATTATAGGTGTTGAATTATTTAAAATTAATTACATTTTTATAATCAAGATATTTAAATTTTATAAATTGGACCCTTTTAGTTTTGGTCAATATTAATAGTAATTATGGTAAAACTTAGCACCTCAATAATGGGTAAACTATGTTAATCTAGTTTAAAAATATATAATATAAACAAAATACCTTTATCTGAATTCTTATTGGATAAAGTTAAATCGACCATTATCACTTTAATCTTGAAATTGATTTGTTTGATGGAAACTTTTCTATGAAAATGACATATATATTACTTAAATCAAATAAAGTTAAAAGATGTCACTCTCTTAGTTTTAAATATACTTTACGTGTTCACATAGGGTAAAAACTAGTTTTGAATTAATCTTAATAGAAAATTTTCAATAATAAATTTATATTCATTATATAAATTCATTTATATTTTTTATATATTATATAATTACCTTAAATACTTACACAACACCAAAATAGTATTTATTCAATTAATGTAAATAGAAAATAAATGATACTGAAAATATGAAATGATATATAATTTTAGTAAGTTATAGTGTTCCAAAACTTTTAGAGGATAATATGACATATTTTTATCATGTTAAAAGATTATATTCATATTTAAACTTTGTCCTTAGGTTTTTTAAGACAAATTAAATGAATATTTTTAATATTTACAATAATAATAATAATATATCAAAATAATATGTTATTAAATTTTTTATAAATCATAAAAATATTTAAATAATATAATGTGGATATTTTATGGTAAATTTTGTTATAACTTTTATATTTATGGTCCAATTTTAACTTTATTAGTAGAAATTACAACCCTTCAATATTGGAAAAGGTGTTTTTATATCTAAAATTAAAATTTCCTAACTAAAGGTTAATCAAAATAATATGGTTTAAAATTATATAAAACTTGTATAAATTATATTAGATGATTTTATTATAACTATATCCTACCATATATTCAATTAACTTTCTATTTGGAGGAAGTTTTCTAGAGAATTAATTTATTATAATTTAATCTTTTGAGGAATTCCATAAGTTCCCATCACCTCAATTATAAAAGGGAACTTCCACTCTCACTTATTTACACCACATTGAGCCTTATAGCTCAACCAAACTCCACCAAGTTTCCTTATAAAATTACTTATAGACATTATTTATTTTCTTTTTTTTTTCAAAAGACTTACCCTAGAGTATTTTATAAGATATATAATGGAGTCCTTTGAAAGAATAGGTAATCTCTTTAACCGATCATTTTTTATACTATTATTTTCCAAAATAAAACATTTATATTTATCATAAAATAATAAATTTATTATATTAAATATTTTAAAATGTTATTATTATTAAGAAAACACAATTATAAAAACACTTTACCATTAAACACCTAGTGAAAGTATTGCTAATGTTTACGTATGTCTTACCATCTCAACGGAGCGATACAATTAATTTTTCATCACCATATTTTATAGATGAGTATTATAATGGTTTATTGTTTATATATGATATTTAATCCATAATTATATATTTTTACCTATAATATCATATCTACCTACTTACCATCCAATAATTTTGGACACAATAATGTTGTTCATGCGTACTTATGAACTACCAACTCCACAAAGCAATGTGATTCATTTTTTATTTATATTTTACTTGGATATAAATGAGGAATAATTTTATGAATATATATGAAATAATTATTATATAAAGGTGAATTGATATTTATCTTTCTTTCATTCAATCCTTCAAAAAATGAAAATAGGGTTAATGCGTATGTATGACCTGCCATATCCATGAACATTGTAATTAATTTTTCTATATCTAAATTTTATGGATGACTTAAATATGTATAAAATGAATATATATGATATTTATATCTTAATTAATATTATGAAGGTTATGGAACCAATATAAATATACAAGTATTATAACTAATGAACTGAAATATTCATGGAAAATGAAATAGTTAACACCTAGAAATGACGATTTTAATAAGGAATCATCATTAAAAGGGGGAGTTGAAATGTAATAAAGTGATATTATATGATATTTTAAGTCTTAACATAAATATAATATAGAATTATAATAAATTTAAATCTATTATACTGGAGGTTAGAGTGTTTTTGAAGAAAGAAGAACTCGAGGTAATAATTTTATGTTACAATCTCATAATTTATAATTAAGTTCTAATGATTAAATATTATGATATACCTATAAAGAAACATTTTAGTTTTATTATATTTGGGTTATTTCTTTAAGATACCTATAACCTCATATTTTTCAGTATCCACCTTAATAGTACTGATAGTATATGCCCTTCCTTTCTCACTAGGACATAGAGGTTATTGTCATTGATTTTTCTTTGAAAAACCTTGGTTTAAGGCATTTGATTTCATATTATCCATTTTATTTATAGTTTAAAAACTATACCAAAGGATGAGTTTTGATCTAAACCTTATTTTATTCTTATCTATTACTTAGATTATTCATTTTCCTTTAGTACTGATTTGTCTGATTCCCCTCTTTTCAACATTCAAAACATCTCCCGGTTCCTATTTTATAGTTTCTAGGATGACTATTCCCACACTTTTGAAACATGGGATATTTGTTTTCCATTATTCCATGGGACTTATCTATTGATATTACAAAACTAAACTAAATTTTATGATTTATATCACCAGTCCTAGGAGACCACTGAGAGTCACCAATCTCTATCTCAACTATAAGGGAACAAAAAAACTCTCATAATAACAGTAAAAGTATTGAATCACAAAGGATATTGATATACTAAAATTTAATCCACTAAATAAGTTATCCAAATTTATTTCAACGTTTATGAAAAATATGTAGGTTTATTGTGAGATCCTTGTGAAGTTTTCCTAATATTCCCGGATAGAATCATCTTCCTTTTTCTTCGATCCTAGGAACTCCCCCTTCATTTTAATATATTGAGTATAGGGAAAATATATATTGAAAAATATTTTATTTAATCCTTCTTATTCAATGGAATTAATATCCTATTTTGACTTCATGTTCTTGATCAATTTCCACCATTGATCTACTTCCCCTTTAAGGTAATAGAAAACCAATACTACTTTATCTTGTTATGAGTATTGGAGGGAAAAGAATATATTCTTAATGGATTTAATCTATTCTTATATGATTAGGGGATTATATGATTTATTAAAGTTTGAGGACTTTATTGCATAAAGGACTCAACAATAACCTGATCTTTCTTAGTTGAAGGAGGATATTCCATATATCAGGATTTACCTAAGCCAATACATCCATGAAATTCCTAGATCCTACTCTCGTAAGTCTAGGAATATCATTAGGAGAATCATCACATTTCTCATCATATTGGTTTTTGGCATAGTTCCTCTTATTTCCCACCATTAACTAAAATATAGGGGAAATGGATAAGAATTATTTTACTAATAAACATATAAAAAGGGAAATTATGAAATTTAGAATACTATATAAATAAAAATTATATCCTAAATTACGAGTCTCTATGCTTTAATCCTATCTATCCATGGTGATTTCCCTATTATATTTTCTAACCTAACAATATATTTAAGTCATTCATATTGGTTCTTAAAGAGTTTATGAATTTTCCAAAGAATATATCCAAGGACTATTAAAAAAGGTCTGAAACAAGGACTTTTTATTGTGAACTAGGTGATGATCAAGTAAATTACTAATACACCCTTTTTAGGTTTATTACCCCTAGGTATAAATTTTTCCGATCCACATCCACTTGAAGTATCCTTATAAGGATGCATTTTCTTGGAAACAAGTCCCTATATAATTCAAAAAAATTCAATGTTATTTTATTATACATAGAATTATACCTAGGTTTATTACTATATTATTCTATTAATAATCAAAAAGATAAGTAGAACATCCTTTGATACAAACTATTGATACCCAATCCTTTTACACATATTATTACATGGATTTTTACAGATATATACATTAAATACAATCAAATTATAAAAAAAACTAGTGTATTTGGAAGTCCATGTTCATAATACATTAAAGGAAAGTAAAACTTGTTATCTTTATTTTATTATACATAATAAAATCTTATATCACATTAAGATCATAAAATTTCATAAGATTACCTAGGAAAATACATAAACAAAGAGGTGAGCTAAAAAGACAAGTAAGGGAAGATATATGATAATGAATCAAAACATATGAGTTAAATGACATAAAATGATATCGTAAAAGGGAAGTATCATGATTAATAACATGGGAGAATATTATAATTGACATGGTATCATATAATCGTGAAAACATAGGAAATTGTTATCAACATACAAGATAACATAAACATAAGTCAAGGTTAACTGCCAAGAAAACATCACATGGTGGACATAGTCCCATTATGGTTTAGGTATGGTCCCTAATCCCATACATAATGTCCCAAGAGAAAAAAATGACATGAGAGATATACATCTTGATATGGATCTATTATTCCCTAGTATTCGACGCTCTCACTTCTCCTTCACCCTCTGATAGGGTTTCTTCTCCTTCGGCGTCAATTACCCCTCTTTTCCCCCTTGTTTTAGACACTCTTTTATATACATATCCCTATTATAGGGTTTCTAATCCTTTAGATATTGTTCCACCTCTTTTTTCCCTAATTTTAGTGATTTTTCATCTCCCTCATCTCAGGTTTCTCCTTGTTCAACACTCTCACGTCTCCTTCACCCTCTCTTAGGGTTTCTTCTCCTTTAGCATTGGATCTCCCTCTTTTTTATCTTTTTTTCGGCACTCTTGCATCTCCATCTCCCTCTTCTAGCGTTTCTCCAATTTTGGAGATAGTTATGATTCTCTTTACCCTACTTTTGGTGCTTTAACATCTCTATCATCTCGTGTTTCTCTACTTTTTTCATGCTCAGGTTTCTTTCTTTGCGACAATAACTTCTTCTATAAGGAGGTCATGGGGTTCTATCACTGGTTGTCTACTACAGATTCTTCCATCCTTCTTTTTCATCGCTCTAACCTCCTTTTACTCCGCACCTCTCTAGGTTGATTATGGAGTGGTGGTTCTAGGTCATTTTAGGTTGTGCGGTTTGGAGATTGACAGATCTCAAGGCGCTGGGTCACTTGCTCATATTTTTGTGTTCTTGGTTTTCTCCTTGCTTTCTTTTCCAATGTTTCAAGCTCTCAGAATCCCAACCATTGATCTGACCAAATGATCTACTTCTCCTCTCCTGGTCGGAGCCAGAGTGGTGGTAACAAACTGGTTTAGGGAGGTGGGTTTTTGTGGCCACCATCATTACATACATATCTCTTAGATGATGGTTTATGTTTTTTTTGGTTTTCTTTATCATGTTTTTAGAGATGTTTCTTTTGGTTCTCAATGGTGGAGTGTCGATGAATTATTCTTTTCAATGAGGTGTTCTTTATTGTTTTTGGTTTTGGTGATTTGGTTGTTGCTGGCTCAATGGGGGTATGACACCATGGTGTGATGTTTATAGAGACACTAGTAGTCTATAAAGATCTCTGGTGTCTAGTGTAGTGGTAGGATGGTGATGAAAACATGGTGATGGATGTCGATTACAATAGCGGTACTCAAGATGATGATGACTGGTGATGAAAATATTGGTTTCTGGTGTGGTGTTAGGATTGTGATGACAATGCGGCGATGGATGGAAATGAAAATAGTAGTGCTCATGATAATGATGCATGTGATGGATGTCAATCATCAATTATTTTGGATGTTTTTGAATTTTTTAATGTGTAATGGGGGTAATTTTTTTTTTCTAGTTCCCGCTCATCTCTAAAGTGGAATTTTAAAATACAATAAAAATTAATTTTCATAGATAAAAAAATAACACAATTAATTGGATCTATATCTTACTTCACCCATCATAACATGTACATGCTTATGTGTACTATAAAAGGAAAGAAATCTTAAGGCATTAACATAAAAATTACCCATGGAAGGAAATGATTTGCATTTGAGAAAAGAACTTATGGAATATATTTTCTCAGAAAAGGAAGTTAGAATAAGATAGATATATATATATCATAGAAATATATTCATAATAAAAAATTATTTCATTACAAAAGGTGATAGAAATCAATTTAGAGAGGGAAAGGGTGGTTCGAATAGATCCCTTACCTTATGTTCCTAAATCATTCTATTCTTGTAGATAATTTCCTAGATAATCAAATTATATCTATTAATTACTTAATTTAAAATCTTATAAATATATATTATATTTATTATAATCTTATGATGTTAATTTATAACCATTTTAACGAGATATAATGTTAATTTTTTTTTATTTTGGGAGCCTTTGTTTTATGGTTCCAAGGCCTGATCACTTGTAGATAATTATTAAAGTTATTATAAAATGTGATTACATATAAAAAATTGAGATGAAATAGTATTCATGAGCTTTTATAAATTTTATTGGTCCCAACTATCCATATGTTTTTTTGACATAGGGTAAAATCATTGAGTAAAAATGTTAACGTCTTGTGGTTAGTTCATTTAGACGGTTTTACTGTCTGTCATAAAATAGATTCTTTTTAATTAATATTGTAGACATATATTCATTAAAGAACATGGAATAAGTTATAATATAATCATAATAATCTTATTTAACCATAATAATAATTTTTTTGACCAGCCTTGAATGCAGTGGAGGAAGATGAAGTGTGTCATTCATGGTGGCGGTGAACCAACCATATTGTAAACAAAAATTTCTTTTTATAGATGAAATAATGATGGTTAAATATGAATATTTCACCCAAATTATGACATATAAGTATATTTAATATAATTAGGTTACTATTTTTAGGTTTATGGGGATTATATGGGGTTTTAGAAGAAGAATAAAATTAAATAGGTTAGTCAAGATTTTTACCTCTTTCTTTGGTCACCTACTCTTAGGCTATCCCATAAATCTCATTAAATGGTCTTTAGATGAGACCAAAAACACAATGACATGAAGGATAGTATTGAAAACGGAATTGGGAATAATTTTTGAATGGTCCAAGTCTTAGAAGGTGTGAGGATAAGGGGTTGGATGTGGTGGTATTTATAGGGGAGGAGATGAGTGTTTTTGAATATTATATTCCTTACTTTATTATTTTGGATCAAGAATACCAATAATATTGATTCTTGTGACTATATATAGAAAATGGTGCATTTTAGTTTGAACTAATGAGTTATTACACTAGGAATTACTAAAAAATTCATGTATTTAACTTATAATGTTAAATGCCTTATTTTACTGTATTTCACTAATCACAAAAAATTAAAATATTTTAGAAAAATACGCAAAATTTACCATAAATATTTTATTATATATATAGATTGAAAAAATGAAATAACTTTTATGAAAATAATTATATATATAATGATTTTTTTAAAAAAAAATCCTCATTTATTTGAAAAATATTAATTTTAATATTATGATCGATTTTCTCACCCTTTGAAAAGTTACTTCAGGTCTCATTAAAATTATATCATAATTTAAAAAAAACATAATATTAATTTATAAATCCATTTTATGAAAACAATATTTCTTTAAAATAATTATATTTATTAAAAAATTGAAATTGAAACATTTATGTTTTTCAAAAATACAAATAGTTAATTTATCATTTTTAAAACATTTATTTACTTGTATAATGATATAAATATGAAATATTTTTACATTATATGATACAAAAATATTATTTTACATTTATATATGTGAGGTTACTATTCTAATAGTCATGTTACTATTCTTAATGGTTATGCTACTATTCCAATGGTCATGTTACTATTCTAGTGGTTATATTACTATTCCAACTATTAGAGTTCTAACAGTCATATAGGATCCATACTTTCTATAAATACATCATGTTTCATTAATCCTTCATTAAATTCTATTTATTTTCTAATAGTTAGATATATATTTTTATTTTTATAATTAAAATTATATTTCTAACATTTTTCTTTATTTCTATAGTGTTGTTCATGAGTGTAGTTGTTTGGGTGGATCAAGGAGATCCAAATTTTAATATTTTAGTTTTCTTGTTTTCAATTTTTTGTCACATTATAATAATTTCAATTATTATAGAAATTTTTATTCTGTAAATGTAATATTCAAATTAATATAATAAAACTCTATTGGTTTAATCATGTTTTGCATGTGCTTTTTACCACACTACTAAATATAACACAATTATAAGAAGATACTTTTCATTGGTAAATTTGTTGGTTGTTGCAAATAATGTGGGATCAACTACAATTTTAAAAAATCCAATTTTAATTAAAAAATTGATAAGCCTATCATACCAAGCCATTAGAATTTGTTTTAAACCAAAAATTATTTTGAAAATTTGAAAATATGATTTATAAAATGTGGTTTTTAAAATATAGAGGGTTATTAAAAAAAATACTCAATAAAATAACTATATAATAAATAAATATTGACATCAATTTGATATAGTTTTTAATATAGATGTGCTATATAGGTAAATAGTATAAAGATGAATTCTAATCTATCTATAATTTTCTATGTTTCTTCATAATAGATACTTTACCTATAACTATAACATTATGAAACCAGGTTGGCCTTATTTACACCTAACATAGAATACTCATCAAACTTCATTATGTATACCCATTTAGTGATAATAGTTTGATAGCCTTTGGATCTCTCAACTAGTTCCCGCACTTTATTCCTTTCAAACAGTTTTAATTATTCTTGCATAAATATCACCCAATGTAAATCATTGATTTCTTCATTTATGTTTCTAGGTTCGGAATGAGACAAGAAGTCTTTATTCCCTACATAGTTTCTTAGGGAAACTCATGTTTGAGTCCCTTATATAGTTAACATATGAAAATATCTTGTAAGAACAAATTTTTTCTGTCTCATATGGATCCTTTTAATTTCCCCCTTAATATTATGTAAATTTATCTTTTTAGTTTAGACTCTAATGTCGGTACATAGGTCAGTTGGTTAATTTTTGAGGAGAAGGGTATATGGGGGCTCTAGGTTGGCTGAAAAAAAGTTATAGGCTATATAATTTGAATATTCAATGTGTGTCGATTAAACGACCTGTAAGAATATGGGAAGAACCTTTAATATCTTATAGAGGGGTTTTTCTTAGAGGAAGACCGTGATCATTACAGGATGTGTAAAGTATATACACATCATGTAAATTCCCAAGTTATTTTTAAATAATATGTGGTAGGGCCTCCTTTTTTTGGATAGAGCTCATCCCCCTTCTCTCTTACATAGAAGAGTGACCAAAGGATCCATAAGGTAGGTTATTACATTGTTCCTCCATCTGGAATATTATTCTAGATTCGTTTATCAGTATGGAAGTGTTGCAGTATGTAATTCACTCTTCTGGATTCATTATCCATTTATATTCATATATTTTGTGCTATTTTGGTGTGGTCCCTTATGCCCTGTTTTTTTGGGTGCTGACCCATTATTCATATCTCTTCCAATACAGTCCAAACAAGAGGATGATACTAGATGAGGAGAGTCATTTGAGTATGAGGTAAAGGGTTTATAACTCATCCCTCAAGCTTCGTTTATTTATAAATTTCTATGTGGGTGTGCCAATTTCATCAGTCATGACTTGTATAATTTATGGGTCATGCTTATAGTCATTAGAACTATCTTTTAAGACCCTTGTCATAAATATTATCCAATGTTGGAGGTTATGGCCTCAATGGAGACCACCCCATGTAGAGTATTTTCTATATTTATGGCTTAATGGTATGACATTTGTGTCTGCACCACCATTCGGGTGTGCTTGATATTGACACTAATAATTTTAATACTTATTAATTAAATGAATTTTGAATTGGGTTTTTATTATCCCGTGAACATGTTAGTGTCACATGACCTACTTAAGGTAAGTTATTCAACTTGATGAATCAATCTTAAATGGTTAAATCATAAATTACACTATGTATATGGTTTTTCTTAAATGAATGAAATTGAATAGATTGGTTTCAAATCTATAACACCCTCTTCCATGTCTTTTATAAGGTAGTAGTGTAACACCCTGAGATTTTATGAAAAATATTCTTTTTAATTTCATTAATGTCTTGTGTTGTACACTACACTAAAAGAATCTTGCACAACATGCATCCTTGACTTTCCTTCCACGCAATCACGTCCTTCCTCGATAGCGTGTGTAGTATGCAATACCGAGTTTCACTAAACAACGATATGGTATTAAAATATTATTAAAACTAGCCGTTATGAATAGTAATAACCACTTTTTGAAATTTTTTAAATTTTATTTTTCAAAATGGACTTCATTTTTGGATTCGGAATATCGAAATTAGCTTAGGGTGAAATTTTGGTACTTTTCGGATAACTTTCATTTTCTGATGAATAGTGAAAATTACTAAATTTTAATTGAAAACAACCATTTTAATCGAAATAATTAATAGTGATAAATTATTAATTTGAGTGTTTTTAAAGTATATTTAGAATATATTTTTACAATTTAATACAATTTTGGTCATTGGATGTAATTTCACATTTAAACCAGACATAAACAAGTGTCAATCTTTTGATAGTTATTATCTCTTAAGAACACGCTATTTGTTTTGACGATGGGAATTAATTTTTAAATTAAGTAATGCAACTGATATGTTTTGAATTTTGTAAAATAGACATCATTTTTTAGTTCATAATATCAAGTATAGCTTAGGCAAAATTTTTGGTATTTTTCTGGAATTTTTCATTTTTTGATGAATAGTGAAACCACTAAGTGGTAGTTAAAAAAATGAATTTTTCATAAAACTTAATTTTACCGCTTCTGTGAGTGGAATTTAAAAAATCCGAGAGACACGGTTGATGTCAGTAAGTAAAATGTGGTTCAATGAGATGAAAATAATTTTTTGTGAATAGTAACTTTTTACTTTTTTTACCACGATTAAAAGTAAATAGGGTAATTAAGGGTAAAAATGATATTATTATTACCCTAACACATGTCCTAATTATATTGGATAAGTGTAATTCGACCAAAAACAACCTTAGGAATAAAATATGACCATTTAGGACCACTTGGATTAGATTAGGACATTTATTATTAATTTATTTAAAGAAGGGTTAAAATAGTTAAAATCAAAGTTTAATATGTATATCATTTTTAACATAGGGTTATACATAAGATAAATTCAACTATAAATATTCATTAGAAATATAAAAAGATTTCTTACATAATGGTATTTTATTTGTAATTTTTAGACATTAAATAATTTAATTTATTTATGACACAAAGATGATGCAGTAATTATCTTATTAATGAAATATTGAAATAATTGATGTTATAAATACAAAAATAAATGTAATTTTATACTTTTTATTAATTACACTAATTTAATAGGTTAATATGACATGTTATTATTGATTTAATTAACTTTTTTAGAACTAATAATGCTGTTATAATTTTTACAAAAATCAATTACTAAATAGTGTCAAAATTGACATAAAATAGTTTTTAAAACAAATATTATATTATTAATTGTTATTTTATTCCTAAAAATATAAGGTTCAGAAAAATGACTTAGATAATGTTATATATATTAAGTATAAATAACTTTGGGTTCGTTTGGCTTCTTATAGTAAGTTGATTAACCTTATAGTGTAAGAACACAAAAATACACGGTAAAAGTAAAATTATCTAACTTAAAGTTAAATATAAATGATAAGGTTAAAATAGGAACCTAAACTTGTCTAAATTCTATTGGATGAGATCATTTCGACCCATCCCCACCTTATCTTTTAAATAAATCAATTTGGAGCTATTTAAAAGAGAATTTGGCTTTATAATAAAATAATATTTTTAGTTATTCCAAAGGTGCCCCTCTCCTCCCTTATAAAAGGGCACCTCCTCCATCTCTTCCTCACACCACTTTGAGCCTTAAAGCTCGGCCAACCCCTGAAAAATTCTCTTCCCCACTTCCCTAGAAACATCCTAGAGGTTCTGGTCTTCCTCGAAGACCAATTTTAGTTCCCTAAAAGGAGATCTCAAAGAGGCGCTTCAAAGAAGAGGTAATGTCCGTTACCAATTCTTTCAACTTTATTTCTTATTCCACTTCTTCTTATTAGGTTGTTTCATTATGAAGTAATAAAATCAGTATCAATAATATACTGATATGTTATTATAATTATGAAACAACCCTATTTCACCATCTATCCATCCTACGGAAAATGAAATCACCGTGCGTGCGTACGTATGGAATACCGTCTCCACGCCGTGGTGTAATCTATTTTCCCCCACCACCGTACTTGGATGGGTATAATGGTGTACATAATAACTATATATTATTATTTTAAAGTGATATTGATTCTGAAATACTATACATACACTCCAAAACAATTCCACGATCATGAGAACGATATCATCGCTCGTGCGTACGTACGAACTACCGTCTCCACGACGCGATGAGATTCCTTCTCCACGTTAACCATTCATGAATGATTATAAAGTATATATAATAAGTAATCATGAAATATATGACATAATAATGATAATGGATTTATGTGTATATATATGTATGTCATCTACATAATTCCATTCAACTCAATAAGGAAACGAAAACAGCGTTCATGCGTACGTACGGTCTACCGTCTCCATGAACGGTGTATTTCTTTACATTATATATATGTATATTATGAATATATATTATATATAAATCATGTTTTATATTATGGAATTAAGTAATAATGATCTAAGTAATCATATGAATAATTACAAGTCAAAACACGGATGACAAATGAAACGATTTTACCCAAAACGCTCTTTAACATAGAATTTACAAAAGAACGGGTAATATAAAGCCATAAGTGAACCATATATGATATCATAACAATTACTATGATTCTGGAATAAGTCAATGACATTATTTAAATCATTATACAGGAGCTTCAGACACTTACGAAGCAAATCAGACCTAAGGTAAGGGAAAATATCACAATCTCATTTTATCCGAGATTGTTTATACTTTGGTATTTACTAGGGTGTATTTTATCATCCACATCCATGTTTCCTCAATATGTAATATTATTTCCATCCACCTACAATTTTTAAATCCAATTTTACCCTTCGGTGAGTTTTTAGTAAAATATATGAAAGGAATATTTTGTCGTTTTTCGTACGAGGTATTTTTTGACTTTTTCGACAAAAGTACGAAAATAATGTTTTTTTAACTTATACGGCATGAATGGATTTTTAAAACATTATTTCCAAGAAGCTTCCTTTACAAGTTTTCAAGTCTATTTTTAATCAACTTCCTTTAGTTTAGAATTTTATGACATGTTAAGAAAGGAAAAATGTTTTTGAAGTAGAAAGGATATTTTCCTCAAGAATGGAGTTCAAGTGTTTTATCAAAATTATTTTCCATCTAAGATAATAAAGTGTTCTGTTTCTATCCCTATTATTACATTGATTTGATTATGTTGTAATGTAATTATTTTTATGAATTCCTTTATCTTATATGGATTGTTTTATGATGTCCCGATGTTTAAGATTCCCATTTTTATTGCATGGGTTATGCTATGATGTATGGTTTATGATTTTGTGGCACACATAAGAATGGTATAATTATGAGATGGGTGGGACCTATATCTCTCTCCAATGCATTGGGTAAAGATTTTATATCTCATGAGATAGACATGGCTGGAACGACAGGTTAAACCGGTTCAGTGAAACAGGACTGAAACGAGGAGTGAACTCGGTTCAGAAATGGACTTTGTCCACTAAGATAGTCTTGGCAATGAGTCTTGACTAATAAGAAATGATTCTCTATGATTATATGTGTATGCCAAAAAGTTTCATGTTTTATGTTATGATTATTTGGATTACATTTCACTACTATGATTTTTCCCATGTTATGATATTATGATCTCTTTTGCAGGTTAATATTTCCAAAATGTTATGTTCTTATGAATATGATGTGATTGATATTTCTTTTGTTTACCCTTACTGAGCATTTGATATCACCCTTTTATCTTTTCTTTTCCCTAAGATATAAAGAAAGGTTTTAGGTAAAAAGAAGAAGATCTTTATGGGAGCTGTTGAAGATCTTTCACCACTATTAGAAGATTATATTCCGAGTTTCCAAAGACACTAAACTATTAAGGTCCTTGTGTGTCTGTTATTGTTATGTATTAAGTATTCCTCTAAAGTAATGTAATGTCCATCTACGTTAAGCTTTGGGTCTCTACAGTTGGTATCAGAGGAAAGGTTTAGTCAACCTTTGGAAACTAGGATGCGAGAAGTTTAGTGAGATCCCTATAGATATTTCTAAGGTATGTATAGGGATGTCCCTAAGGTTAAGTATAAGTATAGGTTATAGTACTAGAATTATGGTAACCTAAGATGTTAGATATTGAAGGTACTCCCCATTTATTATGTTGCTTTCCCTAGCGTGATTTTTTCCTCTCACACTATTTTTTTTGGGTTTTAGATGATGGCTGGAACCCGAAGGAACCGTGTTGATCAATGTAATGGACAACGCAATGATTGTCCTCCTGAACAAACAAATTTTATGAGAGATGGAGTGAAAAATCTTATTGCTATACTTACACAAGCTATGAATCATTCTGGACTTCCAAATGATCAGAGAAGGAAACAATATTCTATTGAGTCCTTCATAAGGCAATGTCCACATTCTTTTAGTGGGTCTTCTGATCCACTTGTTGCTGAACAATGGATCATTACCACTGAAAAGATATTTTTAGTTCTTCAATGTTATGAACATGATAAAGTCATCTTAGCAGTATATCGTTTGGAAGGTGAAGCTGATCAATGGTGGAATCTTATCAAGAATACGATGCCAAGAGATGAAATTGAGTCCATGGAATGGGACGAGTTCAAGAACTTATTTTTCAATAAGTACTTCCCTCATATTCTTCGAACAAAGATGGAGAAGGAGTTTCTTGAACTAAAGAAAAAGGATAATGAATCTTTTGGTATATACGAAGCAAATTTTACAAGGCTTGCAAGGTATGCATTTGGATTTTTCATCCAACCTGAAAGTAAAGTTGATCGATTCTTCAGTGGCTTAAAACCAAATCTTCGAAGGGCATTAGCTATAAGAGACTTAGGTAGCTATGAAGAAATTGTGCGTTGTGCTATCAAGGTAGAAATGGAAGTTGGTGTTACTTATCCATCTCATAGTTTTGACAAGAAAAGAAAGATAGAGTTCAAGGAGAAATCTCAGAATAATAGTGAAAAGAAGATGACTGTTTCCTTATGCTCAAAGTGTGGAAGGAAGCATGGTGGAGATTGTCTTAAAGGGACTAGAAAATGTTTTAAGTGTGGAAAAGAAGGTCATCGAGTAGATGAGTGTCGAAGTACTGGAAAAAGGGTTTCTAATGATGTGAATAAAGAAAGGACTGCAGAGAACTCACCTCCAACACTTCAATGCTTCAAGTGCAAGGAAATGGGGCATTATGCTAATAAATGCCCTAATCCAATGGTTAGTGATGATCAACATGAGAAACCACTTAAGGAAAAGGACAAAGGGAAGTCACATGTGATCACTATTGGCGATGTTGAATAAGAAAACAATGTGGTGGAATGATTAAGTGTTTATGTAATGGGATTCCAAAATAATGTTGTATATAGTATCGTGGAATATTGGAATATTTATGTATTGGTCTATTATGGTTTTCAATAATTTTATGGTACTGGTAACCATGGAAAGTGATTGAGATATTATTGGTAAGCAGATGATATGTTCATAATGAAGGGATAAGAAGATAATGAGATGTTTGATTGTATTCATGAGCTCATGATTGATATAAGGACTAAGTGATATCATGGTTTGAGTATAAATAATTTTGAGGATTTTGGTTTGTGGAAAGTGTTAAATTTTGGCTGCATTCATGTTTTCAATAAGGTTCAATGGGTATTCATTCTTCAAGAGAATAAATGATTAAGGTATTCACATGTTTTTAATTTGACCAACAAGATATATATTATGATATATGGGGGATAAATGATGGAATTCACGTGATTGCTATGTGACATTTCAAGTAATCGTTTTCTTTATACTATGAGCTTGGACCGAAGTATTTTAGATTGGAATAGATTATGTTGGAAATAAGTTAGGATAGATTTTTTTTCGATATTATTGATGGGATGTTATAGTAATATAGATTTAGAAAAAGGACAACCTGCAGGATGGGTGACAACCCATCGCGTTAGAAAAGGCTATGGGAATCGAACCCACAACCGAAGTGTGACTAGCCTTTATCGCCTACCACTGGCCTACATGAAGTCCCTGGTTAGTATAAACTAGTTTTATTTTATTACGCGGTATGATATATGAAGTATAAGTTCATTTTTGGAATCGTATACGATTAAACTCACTATAGATGGACTTATGTATATTTGATAACTTTTGATAACCTTTTGTTTGAAATAGATGGAATGACCCATCATTCTATCACATGATCTATTAACACTTCATGGATAACAAATTCAACTTAATTTCTTTAAGAGATGAAGTGGAAATTGTTCAAAGCACAAACAATAGTGAAATTGTACCAAAATCATGTAAGTATTTCTTTTAATTCACCAACTTTAGGGAAATGATCTTGAAAACCAAAAATGTTATCCTAGTGCCCTTATATCTGATGAATCAGATGGTACCTTAGATCATCGAAAATCTATGGCATTGTGATTGTTGGATATTTCATAGCCATGTTCTCTACCACTCTCCATCAGAACTTGATGGTTATATTTTTCTTCCATATCCATATTTTCACCTATGTTCTCCTACGTGGAAACCCAGTGATGAGTTAATTTGGGTAACCATTACATTTCATACTTCAGTTTTTAAATCCAAGTTTGGGTATTCCTTTTTACGATGTGGGTTTCTATTAAACAAACTTTCGAGTAGTAAACCATTTATAACCCTGAAGAATTTCGAGGGCGAAATTCATTTTAAGGGGGGTAGAATGTAACACCCTGATATTTTATGAAAAATATTATTTTTAATTTCATTAATTTTTTGTGTTGTACGCTACACCAAAATAAGCTTGCATAACATGCATCCTTGACTTGCCTTACACGCAATCGCGACCTTCCTCGATAGCGTGTGTAGAACGCAATACCGAGTTTCACTAAACAACGATATGCTATTAAAATATTATTAAAACTAACCATTATGAATAGTAATACCAACTTTTTGAAATTTTTTAAATTTTATTTTTTAAAATGGACATCATTTTTGGATTCGGAATGTAGAAATTAGCTTAGGGTGAAATTTTGGTACTTTTCGGATAACTTTCATTTTCTGATGAATAGTGAAAATTACTAAATTTTAATTAAAAACAACCTTTTTAATCGAAATAATTAATAGTGATAAATTATTAATTTGAGTGGTTTTAAAGTATATTTAGAATATATTTTTACAATTTAATACAATTTTGGTCATTGGATGTAATTTCACATTTAAACCAAACATAAACAAGTGTCAATCTTTTGATAGTTATTATCTCTTAAGAACACGCTATTTGTTTTGACGATGGGAATTAATTTTTAAATTAAGTAATGCAACTGATATGTTTTGAATTTGGTAAAATAGACATCATTTTTGAGTTCATAATATCAAATATATCTTAGGCATAATTTTTGGTATTTTTCTGGAAACTTTCATTTTTTGATGAATAGTGAAACCACTAAGTGGTAGTTAAAAAAAATGAATTTTTCATAAAACTTAATTTTACCGCTTCTGTGAGTGGAATTTCAAAAATCCGAGAGACACGGTTGATGTCAGTAAGTAAAATGTGGTTCAATGAGATGAAAATAATTTTTGGTGAATAGTAACTTTTTACTTTTTTTTTACCACGATTAGAAGTAAATAGGGTAATTAAGGGTAAAAATGATATTAGTATTACACTAACACATGTCCTAATTATATTGGATAAGTGTAATTCGACCAAAAAAAACCTTAGGAATAAAATATGTCCATTTAGGCCCACTTGGATTAGATTAGGACATTTATTATTAATTTATTTAAAGAAGGGTTAAAATAGATAAAATCAAAGTTTAATAAGTATATCATTTTTAATATAGGGTTATACATAAGATAAATTCAACTATAAATATTCATTATAAAGATAAAAGTATTTATTACATAATGGTATTTTATTTTTAATTTTTATACATTAAATATATTAATTTATTTTTGACACAAAGATGATGCAGTAATTATCTTATTAATGAAATATTAACATAATTGATGTTATAAATACCAAAATAAATGTAATTTGAGACTTTTTATGAATTCCAATAATTTAATAGGTTAATATGAAATGTTATTATTGATTTAATTAGATTTTTTTAAACTAATCATTCTGTTATGATTTTTAAAAAAATCAATCACTAAATAGTGTCAAAATTGACATAAAATAGTTTTTAAAACAAATATTATATTATTAATTGTTATGTTATTCCTAAAAATCTAAGGTTCGTCAAAATGACTTAGATAAGGTTATATATATTAATAATAAACAACTTGGGGTTTGTTTGGCTTCATATAGAAAGTTTATTAACCTTATAGTGTAAGAACACAAAAAGACACCGTAAAAGTAAAATTATCTAACTTAAAGTTAAATATAAATGATAAGGTTAAAATAGGAACCTAAACTTGTCTAAATTCTATTGGATGAGAGGTTTTCGACCAATACCCACCTTAGATTCAAAATAACTCAATTTGGAGCTATTTAAAACCGAATCTTGCTTTATAATAAAATAATATTTTTAGTTATTCCAAAGGTGCCCCTCTCCTCCCTTATAAAAGGGCACCTCCTCCCTCTCTTCCTCACACCACTTTGAGACTTCACTCTCAGCAAAACCCTGAAAAATTATCTTCTCCACTTCCCTAGAAACATTCTAGAGGTTCTGGTCTTCCTCAAAGACCAATTTTAGTGCCCTAAAAGGATATCTCAAAGAGGCGCTTCAAAGAAGAGGTAATGTCCGTTACCAATTCTTTCAACTTTATTTATTCTTCCACTTCTTCTTATTAGGTTGTTTAATTATTAAGTAATAACATCAGTATCAATCATATACTGATATGTTATTATAATTATGAAACAACCTTATTTCACAATCTATCCATCCTATGGAAAACGAAATCACCGCGCGTGCGTACGTACAGAATACCGTCTCCACGCCGTGGTGTAATCTATTTTCCACCACCACCTTACTTGGATGGGTATAATGGTGTACATAATAACTATATATGATTATTATAAAGTGATATTGATTATGAAATATTATACATACACTCCAATACTATTCCACGATCATGAGAACGATATCATCACTCGTGCGTACGTACGGACTACCGTCTTCACCATGCGATGAGATTCTTTCTCCACGTTAACCATTCATGAATGATTATAAAGTATATATAATAAGTAATCATGAAATATATGACATAATAATGATACTGTACTTATGTGTATATATATGTATGTCATCTACTTAATTCCATTCAACTCAATAAGGAAACGAAAACAGCGTTTATGCGTACTGACGGTCTACCATCTCCATGAACGGTTTATTTATTTCCATTATATATATGTATATTCTGAATATATATTATATATAAATCATGTTTTATATTGTATAATTATGTAATCATGATCTAAGTAATCATATGAATAATTTCAAGTCAAAACACGGACGACAAATGAAACGATTTTACCCAAAACGCTTTTTAACATGGAATTTACAAAAGAACGGGTAATATAAATCCATAAGTGAACCATATATGATATCATAACAATGACTATGATTCTGGAATAAGTCAATGACATTATTTAAATCATTATACAGGAGGTTCGGACACTTACGAAGCAAATCGGACCTAAGGTAAGGGAAAATATCACAATCTTATTTTATCCGAGATTGTTTATACTTTGGTATTTATTGGGGTGTATTTTATCATCCACATCCATGTTTCCTCAATATTTAATATTATTTCCATCCACCTACAATTTTTAAAATCCAATTTTACCCTTCGGTGAGTTTTTAGTAAAAGATATGAAAGGAATCTTTTTTCGGTTTTCGTACGAGGTACTTTTTGACTTTTCCGACAAAAGTACGATAAGAATGTTTTTTTAAATTATACGGCATGAATGGATTTTTAAAAAATTATTTCCAAGAAGCTTCCTTTACATGTTTTCAAGTCTATTTTTAGTCAACTTCCTTTAGTTTAGAATTGTATGACATGTTAAGAAAGGAAAAATGTTTTTGAAGTAGAAAGGATATTTTCCTCAAGAATGGAGTTCAAGTGTTTTATCAAAATTATTTTCCATCTAAGATAATAAAGGGTTCTGTTTATATCCCTATTATTACATTGATTTTATTATGTTGTGATGGAATTATTTTTATGAATTCCTTTTTCTTATATGGATTGTTTTATGATGTCCCGATGTTTAAGATTCCCATTTTTATTACATGGGTTATGCTATGATGTATGATTTATGATTTTGTGGCACACATAAGAATGGTATCATTATGAGATGGGTGGGACCTATATCTCCCTCCAATGCATTGGGTAAATATTTTATATCTCATGAGATAGACATGGCTGGAACGGCAGGTTAAACCGGTTCAGTGAAACAGGACTGAAACGAGGAGTGAACTCGGTTCAGAAATGGACTTTGTCCACTAAGATAGTCTTGGAAATGAGTCTTGACTAATAATAAATGATTCTCTATGATTATGTGTGTATGACACAAAGTTTCATGTTTTAAGTTTTGATTATTGGGATTACATTTAACTACTATGATTTATCCCATGTTATGATATTATGATCTCTTTTGCAGGTTATGATTTCCAAAATGTTATGTTCTTATGAATATGATGTGATTGATATTTCTTTTGTTTACCCTTACTGAGCATTTGAGCTCACCCTTTTATGTTTTCTTTTCCCCAGGATATAAATAAAGGTTTTAGGTAAAAAAAAGAATATCTTTATGGGAGATTTTGAAGATCTTTCACCACGATTAGAAGATTATATTCCGAGTTTCGAAAGACACTAAAGTATTACGGTCCTTGTGTGTCTGTTATTGTTATGTATTAAGTATTCCGCTAAAGTAATGTAATGTCCATGTACGTTAAGCTTTGGGTATCTACATGTAGAGTGAACCATATTAAATTACTATGACATATATGAATTAATTAATGGTTTCATATCCTTGAAATGCCTTTTCACTTGTAATAATGTCATGGAATGAACCTATTGATATATAAAATGAGATGACTATTACATGGCCTAATTAATTAAATGAATAAATTATAAGGTTACAAATGTATACGAACCATTACATTTTTATTGGAGTGGTTAGACTTGAGTTATATTTTGGATTCTTGATGGAATTCCTTGAGCAATCATGGATGTCATTCCAATTCATGGATACTGGTTTCCAAGGGTGAGACCAAACTTGGAACCCAATCCTTGTATATCAGTTGATTCCCAATTCAAAACCACTGGATCCATCCATTCTTATTACAAGATTCCTTGGAAATATTCCTTAAAACCAACATGACATCTATGGATATGAGGTGCTGAGGTTATATTCATCAGACCCAGTCATTGCTTACAAATTTTACAATGGATGAGACCCTTATACTCAAATAGAATTATTATTATAGAATGACATGGGAGATTACACTTAGATTAAAATATTAACCCTTTGTCCTAGATACAATTTATTACCTGATTTGACTCAACCCCTGAGGTCAAGGTTGTCTTGGTTATCACCACAGAACCTCTTCACGATTATCATCATTATGGATGCCTTATTATATCTTGGATACTTCACAAATATTATCATTTTAGGATGTCAGTTATTGTTATACATTACATAAATTAAGTAAATAAACTAGAACATACATAATTAATGAAATTATTACTTGTTTAGACACTAGTTGAGGCTAAAGTAGGTACTTGGGTATTTACTTTATTGTAATCATTTACTTTTATATATGCATGCTTGCACACTGTTTTAGTTAATATTACATGAACTAGTTGTTATTTAAAGAATTGGTGGTGTCCTAGTATTATTTATCTCACACTGTATTTAGGCCACCATTGGTACCTAGGCTGATTAAATGTATGCTGGTGTTGATAAATGGAATCATCCCACCTTGGACACCTGATACTACATGCTTGATTAGGATGGAGCTCGGTAGCAGATGATCGAGATGGAGCTCGAGATGCTTGGATATTTTTTGGTTTATTTTTGATAATTTTGTATAACATGTATTTCATGCTACCTTGTATCAATGTTTTCCATATTTGTATACAAAGTAAATGCATTATCACCTATTTTGTTATATGATTCAGTTATCTGTTGTTCCTATTTTTTATTATCCCTATCTTCTCCTACCATGACATCTATTTATACTGATTCCTCTATTTAACTATTATATTATTTATCCTCTATTCCACACTCTATTAATGAGAGAATAATATCCACACTAACACAACCTAGGCCCTTTGTAATAGTAGGATGTCTCATGCATTCAGGGAGATACGTTTAAGGCCATGTGACCAACCGGGCTCGGGGAACCTCTGAGTGGTATCCGAGTCTAGGAAATCACAAAGTTGTATAAGAGAATACTTTAATGATTTACTATTTGTAGGAAATATAAAAGAGATTAGGAATAATTTGGAACTTGGTTATAATGTATTCTTGGGTGTAGCTAACCTATGTTCAGGGTAAATGTTGATTTTCTTGAATTATGATTATTATTCTGTTTTTTTATTACAGTTGATATCATTTAATTTTTGGATGACACACATATTATGTGATGGATATTATTATTATTATTATTCTTATTGATGATTCCATTTCATCCTTGGCCCGATGATATGAGGGAAAAGAGCATTGTTACATGAATCATCATAAGAACCTAGAATTCACATGCCATTCATATTTCATGTGATATAGGTGCATTTTAATACTTGATTTTTTCTATTATTCCTATGATTATTGAGGGATACTATGGTAGTTATATATATATATATTCTTGTGTGACTTTTTAGCTATGATTGATTGATTTTAAATTTCAATTCATGAGGTTTATGGGCCCTCGTGGGTTAGAATGAGTAGTTTGGAGATTCAAGCCACTAGAATAAAATTAAATGGGTTTCAATTTCAGTGATAATGTGCATAGTATATGATTTAATAGGGATGATGATCCATTTTAAATGAACCTTGATATATGATAATACTAAAGTGAAATTTATTAAAGTGAAACTTAACTTATAAAATTAAATTGTTTCTAGTAAATGAAGAGGCAAAGTTCTATTGAACCTTCATTTATTAGAACCCTTATAATTTATAATTTATAACTTACCAATACCTATCCTTTTATATAGGTATTTGGGGTATTATACTTTGGGTGGTGAAATATTTCATTTATTTCGGCTTACTATATTGCTATATATCTACTTAAAGCTTGTTATGAGGTGAGTGATTTTCATTTTAGACCAATTCTTCCATTAAGTCCTCATGTCATGCACTAGTAGGGTGGAGATGAACATCCTCTAAGCATAATGGGACCTGATATGCAAGTATTACCTCCAAGAGTTCCACTTGGGGCACCACCTATTGTCCCTGATCTGGGAACTGACACTCAGCTTTGTGATAGTTTCCATCGTCTGATATAGTCCATGCATGGTGCTCTAGGATCTTCACCTATATTGGATAATCTGACTTGTGAGTTCTAGTAGTAGTATCCTCCCACCTTTTCAGGGGATGAAAGTACATAGGCTATTGAAACTTGGATGAAATCCATCCTTTATATCTCTGAGAATCTGAATACGCCTCTAGAGTGGAGGGTCAATCATTCTACTAACATGGTGCGAGATTCAGCCAAGCGCTGGTCAGGATGTGATTATGTTTGATGGTCACCATCCGAGAATGGTATGGGATGAAATTAAAATTTATTTATATGACTAATTATTTCCTCATATTTCAAGGGATGACCTAGCTAGAGAGTTCATGCATCTCGAGTAGGGTTCTATGCTAGTTATGGAGTATTCAATGTGTTTTACAAAGTTACAATGTTTTGAACCGCTTATAGAAAATGATGAGATTTATCATGGTAGAAATTTTGAGGATGGGATTGAGGATTCCATCCATACTCAGGTGAATTACTTTCACCTACCTATTTTTTGAGATCATAAATTACGATCTTGTCACTGATCGCAACTTGAGGTAAGATGATAGTAATGAAAATATTGGATCTGTGTCATGATATTCAAATAGTTCTTTTAGTAGCATGAAATGTTCTCTTGAGGCTTCTAATTAGGGTAGTGGCTGCCAAAGTACCCGTACCAGTAGCTCTATGGTTTTCCACTAGTGTAAATGATAGGGACATATGAAGACTAAGTGTAATAAAGACCCACTTGAGTGTCGATATTTCATCCGTATGAGGCATATTCAGATATTCTGTCAGAACGTTCCATCAGATTCTAGTGTAAGAGGTTCCACACCAGCTATACCTTCAGGAGAAAGTTATTTTACACTATGTTAGGCAGGAAGTTGGAGTAGCACCGACTCAACTGGATGAAGAGGAGGTCATGGTTGTAGTATCCAGACTTCAGATTATCAATAGCGCCAACATGTTATTAATGACTGATCTTGTCTATATATGGCACATAAACATAGATCAGGCCAGTTCCATGCTTTATAGATGATACAAAAGGATGAGAGTGAATGAACATATATAGTAGGAGGTACCATTCTAGTAGCCTTCACTATAGTATCTTCTTTATTTGATACACTTGATTCACACTCTTCCAGCTCTTTATCTATCTTGGAAAGTATAGGGTTGTAAATACAGTATTACTGTGGTGTAATGACCCTTGATACACTGTTGGGAGTATAGTCATAGAGAATACACCATGGCAGGGGCTGTCACCTTTAGGTATATAGTTACCCTTTACCATGGGACCTCTTTGTTCTTGAGATGACATGCTTTGATTTAATTTTCAAGATGGATTGGTTGAACCCATATGACACCTTTGTAGATTTCTATCACCACGGGGTATCGTTTACATCACCATAGGGAAATATTTTTCTATATAAGGGTGAGTGTAATGTCCAGGTCAATAGGGCTAGACCAGAGTATCATGGGATATGTTGAGTGACTGACCATATTTTTAATCACTTCATAGAGGCTTATATTTTACATCAAGCTAAATTCCCTCTAGTAGTATATCATTTAAGGGATTTATTTCTTGATAATTTTTATGGATTAACTTCTAAGAGAAATATAGAGTTTATGATTGAGCTTTTTCCTAGAGATTATCTAGTTTCCATTACTCCATAAAGGATAACACCTACTAAGATTCAAGAGATCTAGCATGAATTGGTTGATCTAGAGGACAAAGGTTTTATAATTCCTAATACTTCCTATTGAGTTTCAGTTATTTTTTATCCCAAGAATGTAGATGGAACCCTTCATCTACACATGGATTAATGATAGTTGAACTAACTTATAGTCAAGAATTGGTCTCCAATTCCTTGATTAAATGATCTTTTTGAATAGCTCTATGGAGATCGGGTGTTTTTAAGAATGAAATTAGATCGGGCTATCCTCAGGTGAAAGTTAGGCCATTATAAAATACTTGTAAAACTTTACATAGAAGGTATGGTTGATATGATTACATTTTTATACCATTAGGTCTTAAGAACACACCTTCTATTTTAGTGGATTTGAGGAATAATGTCTTCCATCCCTATATATATATATATTTTGTCAAAGTCTTTGTGGACGACATCTTGGTGTATTCTCACACTCGTAG
Source organism: Viscum album (assembly GCA_963277665.1). NCBI lineage: Eukaryota > Viridiplantae > Streptophyta > Magnoliopsida > Santalales > Viscaceae > Viscum > Viscum album. Next base: position 875,207,418 of record OY728148.1, on the reverse strand, counting down.
AGACCATGATAAGAACCTTGAGATCATTCTGAGTACACTGATAGATAATTGAATTTATTACAAGCTTTATAAGTGCCACATATAAAAAAAAAATTTCACCTATTGGGTTATATTATCTTAGAATCAGAAGTAGATGTTGACCTAGAGAAGGTGAGTACTATGGTTTCCTAGGACCCTCGCAAGAACATGTTTTATATACAGAGTTTCTTGGGGTTGGTTTGATATTACATTCATTTCATACAAGACTTCTCAAACCTTTATTTACCTCTTAATAGTCTTATAAAGAAGCGTGTTTAGTTAATTTGGTCAAAAGAGTGTGAGAAAGCCTTTCAGGAGATGAAATAATGGTTTGTCTATGAACTAATTATAATACTATCATAGCCTGGTAGAGTATATACAATGATTTTTAATGAATATTTACTTGGTATAGGTTTAGTGCTGATGTAGGAGGATAGATTTGCCACATACAGATCTCAGAAGTTGAGGCCACGTGAGAGGAATTACTTGATGAACAAACTTGATCTAGTTGCAGTTGTCTATACCTTCATTACTGGAGCCACTATCTGATAGATGAGAAATTTGTGGGGTATATAGACCCTAATAACCATAACTACATATTTACACAAAATTAATTTAATCTAATGCAATGAATATGGGTCCAATAACGTTAGTCCTTTGGTTTTGAGCTTTCCCATATGCCTGGAAAATCCAATACGATAGTGGATTCACTGAGTTGGAAAATACAGGAACATGACATATGGGAAGCCTGTGATGAATGGAAATTGATGACCCTAATCTCCGATCAGTCGCTAGAGTTTCACAATTACCATGAGAAGTCTTATATCTCAACCTTAATAGTTACCTCTTCTATTATTGAGAATGTAAAGAGTATGAAATTTTTATATTGTGAAGGCTTGGTTATACATGAGGGTATATTAGGATATGGACTACCTCCAGATTGATCTGTGAATAAAGATGACATCCTGCATATTCATGGATGTTTCTAGGTTCCTATAGATGTGTCATAATAAATTATGTAAGAGTCCCATGCTTCTCCATGGGATTTTCATCCTGGAATCTCCAAGGTGTAACGAGATCTGTGACGTCGATAATGGAGGCCCAAGATAAAATGTTAGATAATATTCTTTAACACTAGGTGTTCCAATTATTAGTAGGTGAAGTCAGAGCACTAGATACCTTCAGTATTGTTGCATCCAGTTTCAATACCATAATGTAAATGGAAATATGTTTTCATGGACTTTTTAGTCGATTTACTATAGTTGAATAGAGGTAGAAATACTACATGGGCTATTATTGAAAGGATGATGAAAGTATACCACTTCCTTCGTATACTGGAGACTTTATCAGTTGATGAGTAAGGAATATTTTATGTTCATAATATCATCTAATTACATGGGGTCCCTCATGCTATCATTTTAGATATTTATTCTCATTTCACATCATGGTTTTAGTTGGGGTTTCGAAAGGATTTGAGTACACATGTTCTTCTAAACCCAAAATTTCACCCTCAAAGTGATGGTAAGTTAGAATGGAAGATACAGGTACTAGAGGACTTTCTCCAGGTATGCGTCCTTGATTTCTGTAGTTATTAAAAGAAACACAACCATCTCATCATGTTTTTTATAATAACAATTTTCAGGAAACTATTAATATGGATCCTTTTGAGTCCTTGTATGGTAGGCTATTTCGTACACCTTTGTGCTAGCTAGAGACTGGCGAGGCAGTGATACTGGGTTCTTATCTCATGAAAGAGACTTCATCGTAGTTTCAACTGATCAGGAAGTTTATATATATCTATCATTTTATATATAAATCTTATGCTAATCGTTATTGACGACCTATGGAGTTTGAGGTGGGGGATTTTATTTCCCTTTGGGTATCACCCAGGTTTGGGAATTGATGGATAAGAAGGAAAGGGAAGCTGTCATATCATTTTTAGGTCCATTTGAGATTACATAGAGAGTTAGGCTAGTATCATATTAGCTTATACTAAATCATAGGTTTCGTTCCTTGCACAACATATTCCACATTTCATAACTTCACCATTATCATGTCGAACCATCTCATAATTTTGATCAATAGTAAGTTGAGTGAGATTGTGATGCTTTATTTTAGGAGTATCCTATACACATCATTGAACCAAGAATGAAGGTTCTCTGAGGCTAGTCTATACATTTAGTACAGGTGCTATGACAATATGGCTATGTATAGAATGAGAATTGGGATCAAGAGGGTGATGTACAGTCCTGGTGGCCTAAGTTTTTCTCAAACAGGGTTCCACCCCCTTGGAAGGTGAACTATAAGAAGAGTTCCTTTAAGGGGGAATTCTATAATAACCTGATTTTTCCTTCTGGTATGGATCCTTTAAATTTAATCCATAATATTTTATAAATTTATATTTTTTGTTTAGACTCTAAAGCTAGACCGTGGGCCAGTTGGTTGTTTTTTGAGGATAAGGGTATGAGGGGGGGGGGGTTGGCTACAAAAAAATTACATACCATGTAATTTGAATACAATATGTGTATCAATTAGACAATGTGTAATCATATGGGTAGAACCATTAATGTAGTACACATGGTTTTTACCAGGATAAAGACCCAATATTTACTTGACGTATAAAGAATTTACACGTCTTTTAAATACTAGAGTGGTTTTTAAAAAATAGAAGGCATGGCCTCCATTTTTTTAACAGAGCGCAAACCATCCTCTCTCACATGTAGAATAATCCCAATGATCACTAAGGTAGGTTCTTACAACATTCCTCTATTTAGACTTTGAATTGTGATCTATCCATCATGTTGTAAGTGCACTGGTAATTCCTTAACTCATTTGTATCTATTTACAATTTCTATTTGTATCTTTTCTGCTATTTTGGTAAAGATAATTATGAAACATTTTTAGGGAATTGATCCATTATTCAGATCTATTATAATATATTTAAAACCATAAGATGATACTGGATGAGTAGAGTCATACGAGTATGAGGAAGTTGGTCTATAACTCATCCCTCAAGCTTTGTTGTTTTATATATTTTTGTGTGGGCCCATCGATTTCATAGGGTGTGACTTTTTTAATTTATGTTCCATGATTATAGTCATTAAAACTATGTTCTAATACCCTTATGATAAATTTTATCCAACTTTTGAGGCTATTAACTCAATGATGACCACCCCATGTATGGTGTTTTCAATATCTGTACCTTTGTGGCATGAAATGTGTGTCTGTGCCACCATTTCGGTGTGATTGAACTTAACCCTACTAATGCTAAGGCTTACTTAATTAAATGAATTTTGAATTGGGTTTTTATTAGGCCTTGAACATGGTAGTGTCACTTGACCCACCTAAGGTAAGTGCTTCAACTTGATGAATCAATCTTAAATGGTTAGATGGGAAAGTATACTATGTATATGACCTAGACTAAATGAATATAATTTAATGAAATGGATGTACATACATATAACCCATTTCTATTTCTAATAGATGTTAGTGGAGTGAACCATACTAAATTACTTTGACATATATGAATAGTTTCATGTCTTTGAGATTCCTTGTCACTTGTAAGAAAGGCATGGAATGAATCTCTTGACCTATTAAATGAAATGACCATTACATGGAATAATTATTAAAATGAATAATTTATATGGTTCATAATGTATAAAAACCTTGAAATTTTTATAAGAGTGGTTAGACTCAAGTAACCTTTTGGATTCGTGAGGGAGTTCCTTGAGCACTCGTGGACTCCATTCTGATTTGAGGATGCCAATTTCCAAGTGTGAGACCCACGTTGGAACCCGATCCTTGTATATCAGTGGATGCATTATATGATACTATATGATCCCTCAATTATTATTACAATATTCTTTAGATACACTCCATGGATCCAACATGATGTCTATAGACATAAGGATCCATGATTACATCCATCGGGCCCAATCATTACTTATACATTTTACCTTGGATGATATCCTTGGAATCAAATAGAATTATTATTATAGAATTCCTTGGGTGATTCCCCTTGGATTACATTATTACCCATTTATAAAAGCTGCAACTTACTACTTGAGTTGGATTGATCCCTGAGGTCAAAGTTACCTTGGTTATCAACTTTTAACTTCTTCATTATCAACATCATCATGGATGCCTTGTCACATCTTATATCCTTCACTAATATTATCATGTAAAAATGTTAGTTCTGGTTATACCACATGTTAATTAAATACATAAAATAGAAAATAAATAATTAATGAAATGATTACATGTTCAGACACTAGCTGAGGATGAAGTAGGTACTTGGGTATTTACTAACTATATTGTGTTACTTTCATATATTCATTCTTGCACACTCTTTCAATTTATATTACATAGACTAGATGTTATAGATTTCATTGGTGATGGAATATGGATATTTATCTCACACACTATCTAGGTATCCATTGGTACTTGAGAATATTATATGTATACTGGTGTTGAAAAAGGGAAGATTCCCTCCTTGGACACCTGATATTTCTTGCTTTCTTAGGATGGAGGTTGGTAACAGATGACCGAGATAAAGCTTAGGATGCTTGGATAGTTTTTGGTTTCTTTTTTATAATTTTTATAGCATGTATTTAATTCTTCATTATATATATGTTTTCAATATTTTTAGACACACGACATGCATTATCATTAATTCTTGTAAATGATCCATTTACTAGTTTTTTTAATTGGTTATTATTCATATCTATTACTACAGTTCCATATATTTATACTGATTCCCATATTACCCTATTATCATATTTATCCTCTATTATACACTTTTGTAATAATAGAAAAATCTAACCGTATACACATCTTAGGACCTCACTACTAGTTGACATATTTTAGAATTAGGGGAGATACTCTTGAGGCTATATGACTAATCGGGATCGGGGAACCTCTAAGTGTAATTAGGGTACGAGACATAATAAATCTATAAGCTGATTATTTTGTTCTAATGGTCATTGGATTTGAAATATTTTGTTTTTACATTTCTTTTTAGGGTCATTTTGTCCAGAATGGTATGTACTAGGATATTTTTTAAGAAAATCAATAGAACAATCTCCAGTTTTGGAATTATTTTTGATATTTGGGTTAGAAAAACAAATTTTGATATTTTATATGGAAATTTGTGGTTCATCTGAATATATTTCATCCAAAGTGATATAAGTAGATTATTCAATAACATTAGTTATTTTATAAACAATATATATTCTTAATGAATATTTAATAATAAAGTAAAATTACATCATCACTCTAGGGTAAAAATTTATCTAGACTCTCTTTTTGTGTTAAGAATAAATACTTTTCAGCAAAAAAACTTTATTAACTCACCTAAGTATTTCTTCAATTTCATAACTAATATAGATTTTTCATTAAAAGTAGTCTAATTAGTACTCTTTTAATTACATAAAAAATTTTATTTACATGTTTAACCCAAAAATAGGAAGGTAGGTCATATTCACTAAACATATCTTGTGAAATATATTTAAGGGCCCTCTTTCTTCCATCAATAACTACTTTTTTATGAGGAGTTTTAGGTGAATGTAATTTTTGATTATTTCCATGTTGTGAGTGTAAGGTTTTAAAATATTTATTTTCAAACCCCTATCCATGATCAATTATCAATTTTTTTATTGAAAGAACATTAAGGTTCTCAAATTATTTAACATATTTTAAATTATTTTTATAATATTCAATTTTAGAAGCCAAGAAATAAGCCCATGTGAATATAGAATAATGACCAAAAATAAAATAATCATAATGATTTCCTGTTAAATTAGAAACTCTTGATGGTTTAAATAATTCCATGTGAACAAAATATAGGGGTTGAGATGTTGAAACCTATTTTGTTGGTTTTAAGGAAATCTTGTACTGCTTCCCTTTTTGATAAGGATTGCATAATTTTTGTTTTGGGATTTCTAGATTGGGTAGATCCTTGAATTAATGTTTTATAATAATATTATTAAAAAATTATATATTATAGTGTCCTAATATCCAATTACAAAGACAATATTATTGATTAAAGAGATTAAAAAAACATTTTGATAAAATAGATACTTCAGGTCAATATCATAAACATTATAATTTATTAAAGAAAAAAAATAATAAATTGATCATAAATCTTAGTTTCATTACTCTAAAATTTAACATGAAACCATCATCACATAATTGAGAAATGATAATATGATTATATTTTAAACCATAAATAAATAAAACTTCGGAACTAATATGATTTTAAGAAGTAGTGAATTGTAGAAGGCCAATAATCATTCCTTTACCATTGTCACTAAAACTGAAATTACCACTATTTAGTTTGGTTAAGCTCTTAAATCTTGAGAAGTATATATTAATGTGTCTCAAATATACACTATCTAGAGACCTTAAGCCTTCACTAGAGTGATTCAATCATGAAACCTATAGTTAAATAAATAATAAATACGTCTGGTACCCATATATTCTTGGGTTTATAAAATTTATAAAACAATGCTTTCAGAATCCATATTTGTTTTAAAGTCTTTTTAGTAGTTTTATTAGAAGATTAAAAAAAATTATAGAAATAATAATTCTTATATCCAAGTTGATTTCTTTATATTTATAACTTTTCACTATGTTACACCATAAGGGTTTTTATATGATTATAGCTAGGAACAAAATAATTCTTATACAACATGTTTTTCAATCATCATTGATAAAAAAACCATCCCTAATATTAGGTATGACATTGCTACCCAAAATTCTATTTAGAGTCTTAATTATTATAGCGAAAACTTAAATATCCTTTTTATATGTTCATTAACTATTATTGAATAACTATTTTACTTTAGTATCATAAAAATCTTTTCTTTTTTAAACGTAAAGATCTGATTTTAAAGTTATAGGAAAATCATTTTTTTCATTAGTTTTTATATTGATATTTTGGATCATTCATAATGTCTTCAAGTATGGAATAATATTCCAATAATATCTTATTAGAAATAATATAGTCTTCATGTAACTAAATTTTATATAATATATAATTTGTATGTGTTACCTCAGAGGTAGAATCCCTAAAACACAAATTTTCTTTTTTAAAAGCATCTTCCTTTCTTGAATTTGATTCACTGGAGATGTCTTTGGATATACTCATGGTGTCCATCATTAACTAATTGAATTTATTTACTTTGTTATCATATTTAATATTATATTTCAAATTTGGATAGTATGAATTTATGTGTCATTTCCTTTTGTACTCATAACTTGTTACTTTATGAAACTGTTCATCCCTTTTCTAGTTTCCATTTATATCATAATTTTACTTGTAATTAAATTTCCAAAAGAACTTATTCATACTATAGATTTTTTAAACCTTTTCATTACCTGATCCATGTATTCATTAATATCTGAGTTTGTTTCACTTCCACTAGTGTTGTCAGATTTGATAACATCCTTTGATTTTGAATGAGATTATTTAAAGGAAATGGAAATTTTGGGTTCAATATCCCCATTATTGTTTAGTTTGATTTATTTATCATACATCACCAGTTTTCCTATTATTTCCTTGTCTTAATGTTTTTTTATGTCACATGAAACTCTATTGGATACATCTATACCTCTCTAATTATTATGTATACATCTCAAGATCCTTAGTACTTGATCTTTGTCATGCTCCTTCTATCCAAGTTCAAACGTGGTATTAGTGATTTCTTTAAACCTAAGATACATTTCAATGACATATTCATCAAATTTTATATTAAATGTATTATATTTAATATTATATGAATTAAAACTCATTTCATTAATATCATAAGTTTCTTCATGATATATATAATGAGTATCCAAGATTTTAAAAGTAGTATCATAAGAAGATATACTATTAAACTCATATTATCCTAAAGAAAAATATAAACAATTCATTTATTTTCAGTCATAATCATAAGAAGATTTATCATCATCAATAAATTCATGTCTAGGGTAATTTGGTTTTTTATATTTATCTTCTATAATAGTCCAAATTTCAAAAACCATACTCTTAAGGTGTATTTTTATTTTTATTTTCCATTGAGCTTAGTTCTGTCTATTTAAGTAGGGTTTTCTATTAGTTGAAGTTCCTTAAAGTCTAGAGTTATTCAAAACTAAGATATATTAGACCAAAATAAACTAATATTTTGCTCTAATGACTTAATAGAAGTCAATAGTAGAATAGAGGGTAAGTACGAGTAAATTAATAGTCTTGAAATAACTGAAACCTATAATACCAAATTTTGGTCAGAGTGAAGTGCTCAAGATGTGGGAGAATCAAGATTATAATTAATATTTATTTTAATGATTTCAATAAATCAAAAACCTAAAATTTTAAAAAAACCACAGTTAACTAATATAGTGAATATATAAAATTTCGTATATTTAATTTGTTTCTCGATAGAAGGATAAAAATCTAGTTAATTTTTTTGAAATCACTTTAACCTTATAAATAATTTTACTCACAAAAAACATAATATATATATATATATATCACTAATTATAGGTTACTATAAAATCATTTTTTCACAAACAAAATTTTTAGATACTTGATTATGAAGAATAATTGATAAACTATTTTTCAATGGAAATTGATTTTAGACAGAGAAAGAAAACAAAAAAACAATCAATTTAAAAAGAAGAATTTTAGTTCCAAGTTTGATCCTTGACCTCTCCACTTAAAAATAAGACACTTCCAAGAATGTTTATTAATTTTAGTAGATACACATCCTAGATCATGTTTTTAATAAAATAACTAGACACAAAGCAGTCTAGGATACAACCAAACTCTTCCATAGTTATTTTTGGGATAATAAATATAAAATAGTAGGAAGATGTGTTAGAGTAATCCCATTTATAGTGAAAGAGTGGTGATCAGTAAATAAAATTAAAATTAAATAACAACTTGAAATTAAATAAAAATAAAGAGATATCAAAGAGAGAATATAGATTTTTGGATATATCTCATCCTCTTACTAGCATCGGTTGATCCATTGTCTTCAAATATGTCGCTGAAAGTTAATGAAGAAATTATTTGAAGCTTCTTCTCCGATGTAGAAATGGTGGGAAAAGAAATAAAAAACCATGAGTAGTATGTCATATAATTTCCTTATATTTTTCATATAATTCCATTTTTCATTCCATATATCATACAGGGGAGGATTCATTGAATTTAAACTCAACAAATCTCTAACAACCCCTTGATGAAAAATAAAAATTAATTCATTATATTAACTCTCCTTTATGAAAGTATTAAATTCCAATGAATTTTATTTAATATTAAAAAACATTCCATCGTAATAAAATAATATTTTATTCGTATATAGACATAGAAGGATAAGGTACTTACATAGACATGGTAAGAATGATATTATAGATTCATATAAAACCAAATACATGGAATGAGTGATTTTTTTTTTCAATTTGGTGTGGAAAGAAACTAAGATACTTCACATTAAAGAATCCATACACATTATGGAAAATTCAGTTCCTTCTCACAGTCAAAATTTACTTCATATTGCCACATAGTACTTTGTTAAATTTTAGGATTCACGATAATGAAATTTCAAAGACATATAATAACTGAAGATATTTCATTTTCATGGAAGTACTATCAATACACAAAATATTTTTAATTTAACATGTGTTTGAATCATACTTTGTGAAAATTTGAGTCTTCAATAAATAGTTTATCAATACAATTCATGGTTGATCAACACAATGTAGGGTTGATATGATTTCATCATCTGAAATATTCAACTCTTATAAAAATCCTAATATTATCTTCATAGAAGATTTTTCAAAAATATGCTTATTTACAAAGATTATTCTTTATGTTTATAGTCAATCCTTAATTGAATACCTCTATTCATGGTAGCAAGAAAATTTTCTTCATATAAGATTTAGTAATCACATAGTAGAAGTATTGGTCTTATAAAATATTAAAATTGAGTATATTTTCATAACTTTTATAGAAATACATTTTTAAACCAAAAATCATATAATTCACTAGTAATAAAATGAACATGATTTGGGATCATTAAAATAAATAATTGATAGACTATGAAAAAAATATCCCTATTTTTTAAGGTAATAAATAATGGCATAAAAATATTTAAACTAATGTAAAATATATTTTTCAATTGGATTTTCATGATTAGACATGTGGTATTAGAGCTAAAAATAAAAATATTCAAATATACAAACAAGAAGAATATATAAGTGATAATGTTTTCAACAATTTTTCCCCATTGAGATTATAAAAAAATGGGATAATAGAAATAAAAACTACTGAATTTTATAAAACTAAAAACGAATAAAAAAATTACATAATAGATAATTGATTTTAAAATATATTCAAAAATTGTTTTGGATTGAAAAATAAAAAAATTATTGGCCCTATTAGAGATTATAATATATATATGAATCATATTAATCATCATGAGGGGAATTTGGATCAACAATTTTCTTTTCCATGGAGTTAGAAGGTACATATATAGGCTTAGGTATAGAGGGAGGAAAAAAAACATAAATTGAAACTGGTCTGAGATGTTGACAAACCTATCAAGGGTTAAGTCCAAAAAGATAAATTAGTGTAGTTTAAGTAGAATAGGTATAGGTAGTGACAAAGGTCATAGGTAGAGTTGGAGAGGATAGAATATCATAATTGGATATGTAAAAATATGGATATATAAGCCAAGAGAAATAACTTACTACTCTATATCCATTCTCCTTAGTTTTTAAGAATTCAACTTTTCCTATATGAAGATTTCTTAGAGAGGTTCTAAGACTTTAAAATTATCTACTTGAGAATTAAAATCTTGAGTCATTGGAGGAATTAAAATATTAGTAGATATAGACAGAAATATTATCTTTAATATGATTTAATGAAAATCCTTCTCAAATAATAATCTATATACCTTTTTATAACCTCTATTAAATCTATAAATTTCCTGACATCTCTTCTAGATCAATCAATAATCTTAGTAGTATGGATTTGAAAGCCCCATAGTGCCATATCTTAGGTTATAGAGTATTCATTAAAATTATCCTTTATAACATCCTTTAAGAAATATATAAATTTTGAAGTATCAAACTATACAAGAGAAGAACCAATAGAAAAAATAGGATAACGAGAAGGTTTAGAATCTCTAGAAGAGAAGGTGAGAGATGATAGATGATAAAATATGATGAGATTCATTTGAACTATTTTAAATTTCACGTATTCAAAATCTCTATTAATAATTACAATATTATCTCTGAAGACATCAATTTAATTTTCTATAAGATCCATTTTTAGAAATAGCTTGGGTTGAAGGTGGTGAACAACATTATCTATGATTAGATATATTTTCACATCTCTAGCATGCTCATCACTGGAATCTAAGACCCAAAAAACATTCAATAAAATAGTTAATAGATCATTTTAAAAATTATTGAAGTATTCCCTTATAATTAACAAGGAATAAAAAGGAGGTATTACTATAGATGGTATAGGTGGATAATGGATTCCTTCAAATTCATCAGTTTTAAATAATGGTTCTATAATAAAATATATTTCCTCAGATATCATATGACCTTATTTGATAAAATTTTCAATAGGTTATGGCTTATTATATATACCATAACTTTCAACAAGTATGATAGTTCTAGAAGGATATCCATTAATTATTTGTTGGAGATAATTTTTCTCAACAAAAGATCCATTAATATCTCTTATAATATCTTGAAATGAAGGAACCCCATGCCAAAGTGGACTACATACATTCTAGACATCATTAGATTATTCAGTTTAGAGATGAAATATGTAATTCCCAATATTTTAAGACTGTGTTATTTCTCCACCTAAGACGATTCTCTTTTCTCCTCAATGTCATCATCACTAGTCTCAAAGTCTAATTCACCATAAAAGTCAATAATAGAAAGTTTAGTGTTAAAAAGATCAACTAAACATATATCTCATTGAAAACATAGAAGAGGTTCAGAATTGTATGGAGATCTAAAGGATATACTTGGAGCTATGGGTTATTTCCCTAGAAATAGACGTATAAGGACTCCTTTTAACTCTGTAACCCCACAAGGATTATTTGACAAGTTCAATTTCTTTATTCTTATAAACTCTTTTAGCCTCTTTATCTTGATCATCTATATCATCCTCACCTCCTGCTACTAAATCTTCTACATAACTAAAAAAATTCATCTGGTTTGAAACTAAGATTAGTTCAATCATTTTATCTTATAGGATTCTTAAGAGGATTAAATTTATCAGAAATACAATCACTTTTAGCAAACAAAACTTTACTCCAGAGGTTACAACTGAATTACATTCTTCTATAAGAGTATTGGATTAAACAATCACCTCCAGATAAGGTTTATACTTACTCTCCCTTGGGAATAACCTTTTTTGAACTCTAGAAAGGAAGGTATGATCATTGGATATTGTAAAGAATAAAACATTGAAGTAGGATTATATAATTCTTCTATATGCCTCATGACATATATGAACCAGATAATCATTAAAAAATTTCTTTAAAGAGAAAGGATAAAAGCATTTTGATTCCTTGTTATTCCAAATTCCCATTTCTAAAATCATATAAAGTGTTGTATGAACTTAATAAGAAAAATAATTTAACCATAAAATGATTTAGAATTTATACTCCTCAAGTTACTATCAATAGAAATCTCTTAAAGATATTTTTTGATCTCAAAAATTAAATTCATAATATGATTTTAGCTTTGAAAATCTTCAAACTCTCATTCATGAGTAATCAATAAAAAATTATCCTAATTCTTCAAGGATAAAAATAAATCTTTTCCATTGATTTTTTACCTAAAATCCTCCATTTTATCCATTAAAAAAATACCACTAGTATAAAATTACATTAATAACCTTGGATATAAGGGTCTATCATTTTTTATGAACCACTTGATCCAACCCTATTATTGAATGACCTTCAATACTAAAGACTTACTAGATAATAACCACTCAACATCAATTTAATTTTTATTACCAATTCAAAAGTATAAAATTTGGGTTTCAAGTTTTGATAGGAACATTGGGAGTGAATTTCAATTTCTTATGAGGTCACAATGCTTCTAGAGGTGTATACATTGGGGGATGCTTCATTATCACTATTTCAAAAAAATTTTAAGATGCTAGAGGTAAGGTATTATATTGATTAGATTTAGGGTTTGTGAGCAACTATTCTGATTCGAGATTAAGATGACTTTAAAATAATTTAAGGTGGATAAATAAATAAAGGGACAATGATAGTTAAAATGATTAATATATTAAAAATAGACATGAAAATATTTAAGCTCACGTATTATTCTATGTTCACAGAATGAAGTCTTCAAATAAGTAATTCCAAGTAATCAAGTTCCATGGAATATTGGTTCACAAAATATTAATTTCATGGAAAATATTCATTTACAGAAGATACATTTCATGGAATCTATTCATGGAAGATAGTGGATTCATAGAATATATTTCTTTATAAAGGATAAAATTCAGATTAGTTTAAAGCTCACAAAGGTTTAAAACTTGTATAAATTAAATACACAAGTCTTAAGAATTACCGTACTATAGTATTAAAAATTAATTAAAGTAGTTTATAATGGATGAAAATAGTTAATTAAAATCATTACAGAATGTCAATTTAGTTTCAAATGTAATAATCATCATGGCTAATTTAACATTCATAATTCATGTCAAATATAATTTAATCTCTCAACATTAAAGGGATTTGGGAATATATCAACAAACTTATTTCATGAGCCTATGAATTCAAGAGTCATATTTTTTTTGAAAATGTTACCTAAAAAGTGTTTTCTTATATCAATATGATTTTTCTTATAATGTGATTCTAGTTTTTTAGAAATATTAGTGGAACTTTTATTGCCTCATTTTATAGAGACATATCTAGATTGATATATATATATATATATAATCTTTAGAAATATTAGTGTAACTTTTATTGCCTCATTTTATAGAGACATATCTAGATTGATATATATATATATATATATATATATAACCTAATTGAGCGTGTTTCATCCAAAAAATCTATACACAAATACTTCTTACAGCTATGCAATTAGATTAAATCATAGACAAAGAAACAAAATTTTTCTCCACCATGACACTAGTGATTGGGATAAAATATGTCATGTACTAGATGTTCTTTTAAAATATAACTTTCAACCACCAAAATCATCATCTAAATAAATAACTAATTCAGAATAATTTTCTATGGAAAAAAATATTCTAAAATTTCTTTTTATTTTAATTTTTTTGAAAATCCTTTTAACAATATTAATATGTGAGTCTCTGGGGTATTATTAAAAATGAGAACACATATATATAATTAACATAATTTCAAACTAGCTAAAAGTTAAATATTGAAAAATCATAATGTTTTATTTATAAGTATTTTGGTCAAATATTTTCTCAGTTTCATCAAAATATAGTTTATTGGTGGTAATCATTGGTGTATCAAAATTTTTAGTTCTATCCAAGATAGAAAAATTTAAAATAACTTTTTTATACTTAATTTGATTTAAAATAATTCCTTTCATATTTTTAAAAATTTGAAAAATAAGAAAGAATTTTAATTATCCCATTAATCACCTTAAAAATTCATTTTGTATAAGATTTTAAAATTCAATACATAAATACTATTTTTATAAAACAAACAATTTTTCATCAACATATATTTGTGAAATAAAAACTACTTTTTAAATTATTTTATTAAATAAAATTGGATTACATACACCTTTAGAAAGTCCATTTTTAATTTAAAAAGAGATAAACCTCTCATACCAAGCCTTATGATCTTGTTTTAAGACATAAAACGAATTTTAAAATTTTGAAACATAATTTATAAAATGAAGGTTTGAAAATATAGTGATTATTAAACAAAAACAACATCAATAATATAATTACTTGAGAATGAAATATTAGCATCCATTTGATTAATTTTGAGATATATTCAATATACAATGCAAGTACCATTCTCATGGCTTATAGTATAGCTATAGTTGAAAAGTATTCTTCATAATCAATACCTTATTATTGAATATAATAGTTTGAAACTAGTGTTGCCTTATTTCTATCTACTATTATATATTTTTTGTATTTGGGTCTCTCAACTAGGTCCCACAATATATTCCTTTCAAAATAATTTAATAATTATTTTTTATCAATCACCCAATTAACATCATTAATGAATTAATTTGTGCTCTTAAGATTAGGTAAATTCAAGAAGTCTTGATGTTCAAACTGATCTTCTTAGTCAATATCAGGTTTGGGTCCCTTTTTTAGGCCACGTTTGATAACATCTATAGGGTGATTTTTATGGGTCCTAATGGTTATAGTAATTAAATTACATGGATCTAAAAAGTTTTATTTAGGTTTAGGTTAGATAGAATGGTCTACAATGGGATATTTTTTAGGTAAATCAACAATGAAATCATCAATTTTGTATTTATTATTGATATTCATGTTAGAAAAATCATCCTCATGATTTTTATTGAAATTTTGGGATCATGTGGATATGTTTAATCCAAAGTGATACGAATATATTCTTTTATAACTTTATTTATTTTATTAAACACTCTGTAATATTTTTTAGATGTTGAATAACTAATAAAAATTCCTTCATTACTATTGGGTTAAATTTTTTCAAGGATACGTTTTTTATGATTAAAGACTTTGTGGTAAAAAAATGTTAAGTAATTCAACTTAGGATTTATTCCATTCCATAAATAATGTGGAAAATGTATTTAAAATTATTATTATTAAGACTCTATTAGTTATATATCATGATTTAATTATAGATTCAACACAAAAATAGAAACCAGGTAATATTCACTATGTATAGTTTAAGAAATTTCTTAAAGGGTCATATTTATTTTTTCAACTACTCCATTTTTTTGAGGAGTTCTAGGATTATAGAATTTGTTTTTATATACATGTTGCGAGCATATGGTTTCAAAATAATTATTTTCAAACTCATTAACATGATCAATTATCTTGATCTTTATTTTAAGTCCACTATGGTTATCAAAAACTTTAAAATATTTTTAAAACATTTACAAGATTTAATTTTATAATCCAGAAAATAAATTGTTGAGAATATTGAGTAATATTTAAAAATTTCATAAGAATAATTATTTCCTAATAAACTATAAATTTTAGATTTTACAAAGAATTCAACGTGAAAAAAATCTAGGGGCGAAATACAGAAACCTTTTTCTTTGGCTTGAAATAAATCTTATGCTACTTATCTTCCTGATAAAGATTGCATACTTTTTCTTTTAGTAACTCTATCTTGGGTGTATCCATGGATATACCTTTTCTAATAATATTACTAAGTGAGTATACATTATATTGGGATAATATCTTATTACACAACCAATATTCATGATAAAAATAATCTAAAACAGAAATATTATGAAAAATAGATAATTAAATCCAAAAGAGTAAACATTATTATCTCTAAAAGTAGTAAATACTACATTAAAATTATAATCATAAATAATAAAGTCATTATTTTCAAATTTAAAATTAAAAACATCATCACTAAATTAAAAAATTATAATCATAATATATTTTAAACCATTAATAAAAAAACTCTTCAAATAAGAATAATTGTAGAATTACTAACTTGACCAAGTCTCATAATTTTTTCTTTATTATTCTCAACAAAATTGAAATTCTCACAATTATATTGGTAAAATTATTGAAGCATGATACTTCTACCATCATGTATATATAAAATCCACTATCTAGATACCATAATAATTTAATAGATATCATCAAACATCTAACATGAATTTAATTAAATAAGAAATGATTTTGGTACCCAGATCTTCTTAGGTCCATAGAAGATAAATGATAAAACTTTTGGAATCCATTTTTTTTGAAGGATTTTGAAAAATATTGTTATATGATTTAGAATAATTATAGAAATAATAATTTTTTTCTCTAGTGTATATTTCCCCATATTAGTAATTTTCATTTTGTTACATATCTAGATTTGGTTTAAAATATTAGAACTAGTAACAAAATAATTCTTATACAATGTGTTTTTATCTTCAGGTTGACAGAAAAATCTAGTTATTTGACCAGGAAGAATTTGGTGACCCAAAATTATATTTAGAGTCTTAGTTATTATATTTTAACCTTTAATATCTTTTTTATATCTTCATTAACTAATTTTATATAATTATTTTTTATTAATAACACAAAATTATTTTCTTTTTAAATATAAATATCAAATTTTAATATTATTGAAAAATAATAATATTTATGTTTATTTTTATATTTACCCTTCAAATAATTCATAGTAACTTAAATAAGGGATCAAAATTAAAATAATTATTTACTATAAAAATATTAAAATTTCATGACACTCTCTTTAAGTTACGATATAAGCAGTAGGTGTTACCATAGATGTAGAAGCCATAAAACACATATTTACTTTTTGTCAAGAATTTTCTTCACTTGAAACAGAGTAATTAAAGCAGCTTTCTGATGCACTCTAGATATCCATTATTATTTTTTTGAATAAATTTCCCTTTTCACCATTTTTTTTACTATATTTCAACGTGGTACAATCTTTCTTGACAATCCCTTTCCATTTTCACTCATAACTTGTTACTTCACCAAATTTGTCATCCTTTTTCTAGTTTACATTTATTTTATAATTTACCCTATAATTATATTTCCTAAGGAACTTATTATTCCTATATAATTTCTAAAACTATATCCCCAACTGAGTAATCTATTCATCACTATCCGTGTTAGCTTTGATTCCACTATAATTGCCAAATTTGATAAATTCCTTCGATTTTGAATAATATTCTTTAATGGAAATAGATTTTTTGGTTATAACATCCTCATTAAAGTTTAATTTGAGTTATTTCTTTAACATACTCAGTTTTACAATTATTTAATTGATATGAAATTTTATGATGTCACATGACTCTTGAATCGAGATAGTAATGCCTCTCTAATGATCATGTTAAAATCTCAAGATCCTTAGAACTTGAACTTTCTCATCCACCATCTTTCCAAGTAAAAATATGGTTTTAATGATTTTATTATACCTGAGATAAATTTTAGAGACATATTCTTTTGGTTTCATAATAAATGTATATTACTTAATATTGTAGGTATTCAATCTCATTTTTTAACATTATATGTTCCTTCATGAGAAATAGAAAGAGTATCCCGTATTTCAAAATAATTATCACAAGATGATATTCTATTTAAATAATCTTATCCTAAAACACACTATAAAGCATTAATTACATTGAAATTAAAATCATAAGAAACATTAATAGTATAAATATAGTCATTTCAAGTATCTTTTATTTTTTTTATATTTATCTACTACAACAGTCAAAATATTAAAACCCATGCTCTCAAGGTGCATTTTAATTTTATTTTCAACTAAGAATAGTTTTGGGAATTAAAGTAAGGTGGTTTATTAGTTTTTATTGTTTAAAGTCTAGAGGTACCCATAAATAAAACATATTAAACTCAATATAAATAAATAACTTCTAATAATTATATGATCAAATTCAAGAAAAGATAAGAGGGAAAGTAAGGGTAAAGCAATAGTATAGAAATATCCAGAAACCTATGATACAAAATCTTGGTCGTAGTGGAGTGCTCTAGAGGGGTGTTAATTGAGCATCTGATATAATTTATTATTTAAAATACCATTAAATAGAAATCACCAAGTCTATAAATAATTAGTTATCTAATAAAATAGGTATATATAATTTGGACTTTTTAAATAGTTTCTCAAGGGAAAGATCAAAACCCATTGAAATTATTATGAAATTACTTAAACCTTTAAAAAAATTTACAAACATAGAAAAAATTATGTATATTATTAATAAAATTGAACTATAAATGTATTATTTTTCAAATAAAATTTATAGATTCTTAATTATTATTAATTGTAGAGAAAATGGTTTTGAAAGGAAAAAAATTTTAGATAGTGAAAAAAATATAACACAGAAAGGATTTAAAAATAAGTGGTTCAATTACAAGACAAAATCCAGTCCTCTCCAATTTATAGTATCCCACTTTGAGGAAAATTTATTAAAATAAATAAATAAATGTAACACCATGACTTTTTGACATAAGAATTCCTTTTGATGGGACAAATGTGTCTGATAGTTTTCTATACACGCAACACTGAACTTAAATGAAAACAAGATATATTTAGTAAAAAATATAAAATTTAATTATGGAAATTAAATCCTAGCCTTTAAATTAGTGGGAATGAATAAGCGTAAAAACTTTATATAATATTTATAAAATGAAAATAGTGGCTACTTTTAATATGAATGAAATTAAACTTGTATAACTAAAACAACTACAAAGATAATTTTATGCATAAAAATAAATATGTTTAAATTTGGAGTTCTATTTAAAAAAAATAAGTATACTATTATTGTATAAAAATAAAATATATAGATAATATAAATAATATATTAGTGATAAATTAACTATTAGCTGATAGGAAATAAGGATAAAGAATTTTAAATAGCTATTTTCTTTGATATGAAACATTCTACACTATATTTTTAGATTTTAGTAAAATATTTAATTATAAAATTTTATAAATTTAAGTTAAGAAAATTAATATAATTTTTTTATTAATCATAATTACATTTTCTTAAGATGAGTTTTTTAGTTTTTTTTTCTAAAAAATGGGTTTTTTGCGCTCAAAGGTTAAAATGTTTTTTTTACAAACAAAAAAATTTGATTTGATAAAACATAATTTATATATAGAATCATTAGGTGAAAATTATTTAAATATTCTCACCTTAACTTTTAGTTATTTAAAATAAATCACATAGGATAATGATTAATTACAATATTAAAAGTAAAATTGTTTTTTTCAAAGGATTAATTTTGTTAGAGATATACAATTTTTATATAAATAAATTTGATTAGAATAAATTTTAAATATGAATCTAATATTATTTTAAAACATAAAAGATTATATGAACACTAATTAAATTAATAATTAACAGAAAATAATGATAAAATAGTAAATATATAAAAAGTCAATTTGTATAAAAACATTTTTTCCTATATAATATATTTTAATTTAATAAATTTTTTTATCATATTTAGAAATTGAATTATGTTAAATGGAAAAAAATTTATATCCATATTATCAAAATTTAGTAATAATTTTTATATTATATTTTTAAAAATAAAATGATTACCATGATTAATTTTTAATCAAGACTAGTTAGGGTAAAATTGGTGAATGAGGTATCTTAGATTTTTAATAATTAAAATCTCACATATTCCTTGTAGAATGATTTTTGAGGTATGAAATTCGTACCAAAATGTATCAACTACCATTTCTATAAATAACTCACCTAACTCTCATGAAATTCCATTCTTATCCTTTACATAACTTTCTTTTCAAAAGATTTGTCCTACTTTTCCACCTATAAAAGGATCTCCCTTCCTCCCATTTCAAGACATACATATAGTTTTGAATTCCCATGAAAAAAGAACCAATATAATTATTATATATATCCTCTATACATTTCAAAGACCATAGCCTAAAAATAATTCCCCAAGTCCTTAATTTATAAAGTATATTTCAAGACAAGATTCAAATTCTAAACACAAGTATTTATTTACCTTTTAATTTTATTCTTTATCCTTACAACCCACCATCATCAAATAACATTATGACCATATGCATATAATGAAATAATTATAAATAATATGTTTAAATGTTATTATATTTAATTTATACCTATTATATATTCTACTCCCATTCAATATAAAAACATCAAAACACTGTAAAATAGTGTGGGCGGATTTCCTCCTCCATGAACGTAACATTTATTTTGCCTTAAATAACATTGAATGATGGTCATATAAATGATTTTAGTTAACATATATATTATTTATTTCATTATTTTCATTATTTAAATATAAATTATGTATACTATAACTATAATTATAAATAAGCGATCATTGTAACAATAACCGTCTTAAACAAGAATACTGAGAGGAAAATATTTTTATTTATTATTTGTAATATTCCCATATAAATTAATTATTATTAAAATTAATTGAAATTTTAATATATCACACTAATAAATACTAAATAATATCATTAATATTCTAGTATACTGACATTACAACTAAACCACCATATTATCATCCATCAATCACGGTAAGTTCATGTTTGTGTTAGCTTAACCACACACTTAAACAATAATATTAATTTATATAATGGATAAATATGAGATATTATTTAATGGTGTAATATTATATTAATATTTTAATAATGTTTTTTGGTACTGTTAAGGTTACATCAACATTTAACTCATTAATTAATAAATCACCATTTCTTCATTAATAATCATCGAAACAAGCTTGATGCTAATTTCAACCTCATAGATCATAACCAAAGATAAAATGAATTGAGATTATTGTTTTTTAAACTATATTGGGAAATATATTTGAATACCTTAGGTGATATAAGAATGATTTAATTTGAAAAAATAATATACACCGACACCACTGTTATGAAACTAGTTCAAAGCGATAACGATTATTTACACCCAGTTTCTGAAATAAGAAAATAAATATATTTATAGAATGATTATAAAATAGAGTTATAAATGGTTATGGTTATAAATAATTTTATTGTTTATATATTTAATTTACTTAATTTAATTATGGAGGATATTTTTTGAAAGTTTAGAATGATATGGGACCAAGGTAAGGGTTTTCATCTAAAATTCATTTCTTTGAGGCATGTTTGGTATTATGAACCTAATTTAATTTATGTAGTCCATATTCACATTATTTGATATATAATATCATTAATTATACTTTAATCAGTCTATTTTATGTTCAATTAATGTCACTCTCTTTTAAGTAGTGTTTATTAAAGCTTTACTCAAGCTACATCGGCTTTCTTGATCTCAATTCCGATTCTTTGAGGCAGGTTACATATTATAACCCGTGATTTCATTGTATAGTTCTCTTTTGATTTAATATCCTATAAATGTTATATATATTATCAACTTTTAATTCATCGGATACAATAATACAAAAAAGTTATTCTCTTTAAGGGTGTTTTGACTCAATTTTTACCCGAGTCGTAAGAGTTTCTGGCAACTCAATTATCGTTATTTGATTTTATGTAATTAACATGAAATTATTTTTTATAATTTGGGTAAATTATACCATTTTATTGTTTTATGTGGTAATATATCATTTATTACATCTTTACCATATCAACATTTTTTCCAATATTTTATTCTTTTTGGAGTATGCTTCCCATAAGTGATATTGATAACTCAAATATCATTTTATTGAGTTATATTATTTCATATTAAATATCATTCTTGAATTATTTTGTTCAAACAACATAATATTTTATTATAAGGAATTTTTATATTACTCTTTGAAAAGATAAAGTTTTAATACAAATGCTTGTTTTTTACTCTTCTTATAATATCAGTTTTGAAAAAGGTATTTTGGAAATGATTTAAAAAGGGTTTACTGTTAACTTTTATATGAATTATATTAATCTCATCATTTATAAAACATAAAAATTATTAATTTTCAAGTATATATTATTGGAGATTAACTTAGAAGTAAATGTTTTTAAAATATTCCTCATCACATTTTAAAAAACTTACCTTTAAAAATGATATATAATTTTTCATTTTATATAAATATTTTCTAAAATATATTTTACATTTCTTCTTACAATTATGTTATTACATTAAAAATTATTTAGTTTAATGAGGACATATATCATCATTTTTACTCTAATTTTTTAGATATTTTGTGATGTTTTACTAGAAATGTTTTTTATATCTTGAAAACTATCTTTTGTTAAAAAATGTTTTTGTAAAATAGGAAAAGAAGAGTTTCTAAATGTTAACAAAAGTGTGTTATAAAATTTGTAGAGAAGAAGAAAATCATGTGGATGTGGAAAGTTATAAATTTATACAGATGTGGAAAGTCAAAAATTTATATACACGTATAAAGTAAGAAATTTCTTCAGGTGTTAAAAGTTAGAAATTTATACAAATATAGAATGTTAGAAAGTTCATCAGATGAATTTTATTATAAAAGTTATAATGTTAGAATGTTAGGGAGATATATAAAGTTATAATGTTTCTTAGATGAAGATTGTTAGAATATTAATAATGTGGGAATTTTATGTAGATATAGAAATTCAAAAAGTCATATAGATAAGGAAAGAAATAAAAATTAAAAAGATTGGAATTTAAGAAACTTTCTGAGGTGAGAAAAATTAGAAATTTGCTGATATTAATAAAGTTATAGTGTTTGTAAGTTAAGAAAGTTCATGATATTAAGAAATTTAGAATGTATTGAAGTTAATAAGGTTTTTGAGATGAATAAAGTTAGAAACTATTTATGTGAATATTTTTTTTGAGATAATGAATGTTAGAAAATATGAAAGTTAATATTGTTTTTGAGATGAAGAAATTTAGAATGTTTCGTAGTTATGAAAGTTTTTGAGATGAAGAATGTATAAAATTTAGGATGTTAAAAGGGTTACTTTATTAAAAAACATTCTCCTAAAGTCATATGATGTTATATTATTCTTCTAAGTTCCTAAAAAAACATGAAGAAGCCACAATACAAGATGAATCTAGTAGAAGAAAATAGAAGAGTAAATTTATGGAATTTTCAATGTTCAAGTTTCCCTGAAAACATTTTTAGAATGTTTTTACTTCATTATCAGATGAATGGTGAATCTAATTTTTTTTTGAAAAACATTCTAAACAATGAGTGGTAAGAATGTTTGAAATTTCAAGTTTTGTAAAGTGTAGATTAGAAATAATATTGTATTTAGACAATCATTTTTAATTGGACAAACATTTTATAATTGAACCGACTTTTTTAATAGATTTTTTTTTATAATTAGACAGACCTTTTCTAATCTGGTATAATTTTTTTATTGGAAAAAATTTTATTAATCAGATGGACTTTTGATAATCTGATGGACATTTTTAATTAGAGAGAATATTTATAATTGGATATAATTTTACTAATCAGATGAAATTTTATAATCTAGAATTTTTTTCTAATCAAATATACTTTTTCTAATCAGATTGAATTTTGTAATTTTATAGAATTTTGGAAATTAGAAATACTTTTGTAATTAGATCTAATTTTTTAATCATAAAAACTATTTCCTAGAAGATGAACAGTATAATAAGATGAATAATATAATCAAACTAATAATATTACTAGATGTATAATGCGTATATATAGTACAATCAAATAGATAATGTTTTATATAAGTACGAAGTTGCGGTTTTCAAAAAGTTAAAAATTTATAGTTTTTTAGATGTACAATGTTGAATATTTCTATATGTTACAATGTTATAGTTTTCTATTAGTTACAAAGTTGCAGTTTTCTAAATGATCAATGTTATAATTTTTAAAATGTTCAAATTTGTGGTTTTTTGAACATACAAAGTTTAATGATGCTGAGTTTGGGACAATCTTACATAATATTCTATAAGTATTAATAAACCTATAATGAAATTTTGTTTAGTGGGAGTTTTAAAATTTTATTTTTAGTAAGTGGGAAAATGAATTTATCTTCCCACCTTTTCTATTTTGGGAGAACCTATAAATAGGAGAGAAAAATAACATCATACTAGATACTGCTAATATGTGTGAAAAGTTGAAGTGGTAAAATGTTTGTATAAGAGTGAGTATCCAACCAAAGTTTAGTTACATTTTGATGAACTATGAAAAGAGTAAAATGGAGAGAGTTTATATGAATAAAGTTTGTGAGGAGTTTAGTTTTGTAAAATCAAAGAGAAAAAATGTTTGCATTTGGTGATGTTTTAGAAAAGGTAAATTATATAGAGATTACAAAATATAGGAACAACAGATAGAGAAATTTGACATAGGAATTGAATGTAATTTCTATATTATCTTTCCAAGAGTATAATTTATAAAGGCAACTATTTATTATGGCTCAAGTTTTTTATGTACAAATTATAAACTGATAGGAGTCAGTATAATCATACATATCAAAAGATAGAAGGAGACCAATCAGAGTTGGATAAAAATTGTATTTAATTTTTTATAATAGTAAATTTCCATGGACCCATGAGAGTGGCCATGAAAAGTATGTAGGTTCTCACACTATGGTTGAAAATTTTAAATCTTTCATTCTTTTTTTAATATTCATACATTTTCATATTTGTGCGTTTCTTATAAAAATTAAAAAGAAGATAACTCTAACATGTTACAGGGGTTAAATTTCATGAATTTGGAAAATTTGAAACACACAACCACTGATTCAACCCCTTTATTAATGGTTTAAAGACTCTTATTAACTTCAATTGTAATCAGATCTAGTACCACCTATTAAATTCTTATGATATAAAATCTTAATTATGTCAACAAAAGTGGAATTATATCCTTTGATGGAAAAAAATACCATAGTTTTAAAAATATAATGACTCCCTATCTAATATCACATAGCCTGGATGTTTTTTATGCTACTAAAATTGGGTTTTTAACCATTTATAAATATTCTCCTATAACTTTTTTTGATAAAAGAAATGATAAAGTTGATGGAAAACCTTTAAATTCTATTCTTATATCACTTTGATTTTTTTTCATAAAGGTGATGAGTCTCAAAACCACTAAAGAAATTTGGAATAAGTTTGAAACTATATTTAAAGGAAAATCCAAAGTGAATGAATCTATGTAATAACTCTGGTGAAGAAAGTTCAAAGATATCAATATGATATATGAAGAAAATATTGATGATTATTTCAATTGGGTTAATGCATTTTTGTGCAATATTTAAGGTATTAGACATTTCTTGGAAGATTCTACAATTTTAAAGGAACTTATGAGAAACATAGCTAAAATATTTGATTCTAAATTCTCAACTTTAGCGGATAAAGGTGATTTATCTCTTGATGAACTGCATAAATTTATTATTTCCTATGAAATAAGAAAATCTATAGAATTTAAAAAGAATATCAAGGTCGAAATTAATTTTGAATATATGATAATGTTGACAATAGAAGTTTCTGAGAATTATAATCTTAGTGATTTGGAAGATAAATTAGATGTTGAAATGAATAAAAATATCTCATATATTATCACCATGATCTATCATATAGGAAGTGAAAAGTATTTTGGGAAACTTCTACTCAAATGGATTGAGTTTGAAGGTATTGGGAATATTACTATTAATTGACCAAGAATAAATTTGTTGAATTTTATAATCATACTAAAGAAATAACTTTGTGGAAGAATAATTAACAAACATATAAGGTTGACAAGAATTAAACTAGTTGTACGAAAAAATTCATTGGAAACTAAATAGGCATGTTGAGTGAGAATGAGTAATCTAAATCAAATAAAAATAATTATTTATAAGATTAATGTTTAAAAAAATTTAGAACCTTCTATGAAATTGTCAAGAAAAAAATATTCATAAACCAGTGAAGAAGAAGAAGGAGGAGAATAATATTATAGAGAATATAAAATCGGATATGAACATGTATCATTCCTTGATAAAAAAAACTAAATATTTAAATAAACATGAATAAGAAAGGAAGTGGAAAGTATATTAAATAAATAAGATATGTTCTTAAAAAAGAATATTATTATATTTATGAGCTTTAAATTTCAAAATAGTAGTTACTAAATAGGAAAATATAGTGGAAGATATTTGTAACAAACTTTCATCTAAGGAATATTAGGATTTTAAAACTTAGTTGAATCTTATGGAGGTTGAAACTAACTTAATAATAATTAATTAAAATTTTAAAAAAATCCTTATACGTAAAATTTGTATCATCTCAAGCTGTAAAAAAATCACTCTCAGAATTAGGTGAAATATCCAGCCACTAAATGTAAAAGTTCATCTGATTTTACAAATAATACAAGTATTAATAAAAATGTTAGGAAATATTGGGTTGATAAAGGATATGAAAAATCTATCACATCAATAAAAGTTTAAAATTATTATCATACTAAAGTTTATACAAACCCATAGTAAGCTATTGTTGGAAATTTTTGTAAACCTAAATAATCTTATTATAGGGAATGATCATATTTTTACAATATGTGTTTACAAGGAAATAGGTAAGAAAAAGGGGGAGCAATAATTGAATAAAAGTGAGTAACTTTCTAAAATTTCAGGAAGTTAGGAAAAAAATTTCAAGATTTTATAAAACTTCTCATAAAAAATAATCATGCCTGCTTGGATGATGTTTATGGAAGATGTGACTAACCAAGTCACTTTTCTGATGATTTTTTACAACTCTCCAAGTACAAACTTCGTATACTATTAAATAGAAGGATGAATGAATTATGAAAGTTCTAGAAAGAGGTTTTGTTGTTCAGATAACCATGAAAGCAAGAAAAAGGAACAAACCATGGATTCTTGACAGTGGTTGTTCTTATCACATGATAAGTGATTTAAAAATCTTGATATATACTAAAAATATAGATGGAGGATCATCCTCCTTCGATAATGATAGCTACTTAAAATCAAAGGCATTAGAATAGCTGAGATTGAAGTAGAAAAACTAAAATCTAAAGAAGTTCCATTTCTTGATGGAATAAAACATAAACTACTTTGTGTGAGATATATTTTTGATGATGAAAAATAAGGGATATTCCTAAAATAATCATGTATCATCAAAAGTGTATAAGATGGTAATGTTTTTACCAGTGGATAAAGAACCAAAATAAACCTATTTTAGATAGGATAACATTACAAATCCTCTTATTTGAGTGCTGAAGATAAAAAAAATATGGAATCATAGGTTTTAGAATCTTGGTATGAGTATAATGAATAAATTTTATAATTTATACAACATTTGGAACTTTCTAATGTTTAATATATAGTAAGATGATATTTAATGACGTGTCAGAAAGTAAATATGTTTGGTAAAATCCATAAGAAATTTTAGATTCAATATACCAGACCTATTGAACTTATTCACTTAGATATTTGTGGACCTATAATACATCAATCAAAAAAAATAATGTTTTTTACTTTATCACTTTTATTTATTATTTCAATAGGATGAAAACAATTTTGATTATAAATAAAAAATTATAGATTTCCAAATTGTTCAAAATTCTTTAAAAGAGATGTTGAGAGAGAAATTGGTATGTATACAATGAAGCGGAGAGTTGATAATGGAAAAGGGTTCACATGATATGATTTTGAATCTTATCTAAATAATTATGGAAGAAAATTTTAATATAGTTATATATAAACACCATAATAAAATGGAGTAACAAAAATTAAAAATATCAATTTAGTGGAAATGAGATGAGGCATGTTAGAAGAATACAAAATTTCAATGTTCTACTGGATAGAAGCTATTAATACTGCTCTACATGTGAGAAAATGATTATTTATAAGTCTAGAATCTAAAATTAATCCTTATGGAATGTGGTATAACATAAAAATTTTAGTGAAATATTTTAATGTTTTGGGAAGTCCCTTTTTACAAAAGGTTAAAAATTTATATCTGGTAACGTTTGATGAAAAAGATGTGGAATGAATTTCCATGGGATATTCTCCCAATGGAGGAAGTTAAAAATATCAAAAGAAACATTTAATTTTTTTTAAAATTCCTATGATGTGAAATTTATTAAAATAAAAACTTCTATAAAAAAGCTTTTTGAAAATTTTGTGTAAGAAAAACTAAAAACATTAAACCAATGTTATAATGAAAGTGATCCAACACAGATACATGAAGATTCAGTGGAATAATTTTTTTGAGTAAAGTAAATCAAGAAGAAAAACTTTGAAATTTCATACCATTTAGAAATAGGTGAAATGTGATAACATTATTAGAAATAAGAAATATTTAGTTCATACTAGATGAAATTTGAGATTATAAAGTCAAACCCCACTTATCTCACAGGTTAAACAAGAATGAGTTTTATAATCCATTGTACGCAATTAATGGTTATAAGCAATGAATGAAGTGTCATATGAAGTTGAGAAAAATAAAATGTGGGAACTTGTTCCACATCAATAAAAAAACATTATTGGGACAAAATTAGTGTATAGAAGCAATCTGAATGAACATGGAGAAATTTTTAGAGACAAAGATTGTCTTTGTTTGTAAAAGGATATTTACAGGTAAAAGGTGTGGATTTTAAAGAAACATTTTTCATCATTATAATATTATAAACTATTAGTATGTTATTATCTATAGCTTCACATTTTTGTTATAAATTTTATTAGAGGGATGTATATAGTGACCCAGGCTTAACATACTTGGATATTACATCATTTTGGATGAATATTCAGCACATTACGGAATTACATGGCTAAGGACCATAATATTTTAGTGTATTTGTAAAGATGGAAACATAATATTATATCATGATAAAATATCTTCAACATCTCCCTTAAATATCTTCTCCTTTAGTACTCCTGCTTAAAACCGTTCTTTATAACCTTAGAAAAGGAAACATAAGAAATGGGTGAGCTCATATATTCATTAAGGGTAAACATGGGAGATATGTAATAATAACATGAGCATAAGGGTATGGTAACATGATCATAACATTAGAAGATTATAACCTATATATCAAATATCATAATAATGAGGCATGGAATGAGTATTAGTAGTTCATAAGATATGAATCATAAGGTAATTGAGAGAATAAGCCATGAAATAATCACATAGGAATAACACATTGAATTTTTGACATACACATAAGCATTTAAAATCATTCCCTATAATTCAAGGCTCATTTTCAAAAACCTATTATGGAACTACATGGGGACTACACCTATTGGGTGTGACACACCATCATACCCAGTCGAATCCCTTTCCTCAAAGAGGATTGGGTTATATCTTCTTCCCATTGTGGATGAATCCCTTACACTTGTTCCCATCACTATCTTATGAGATATAAAACTTTACCTAATTTATTGGAGCCTTATTCATTCCATCCTATCATATAATATATAATAGTTTATCTAATGTGATCTTTTCCACCCCATCATATAACCAATTATTGGTCAGAGGGAGTATATCAAGTGGGGGGTGAATTGAGTTCCCATTTTTTTGTTGAAAACAAGTTTAAATAAAATTTCATAGTTAAATTGAAAACAACCTAGTTGATCGAAATATAAGATCAATATATGTTCAGATATTTTAAGACATTTCTAAAATATTGATCAAGTCTCAGTTAATAAAATTATGAATACAATTTTAACTTTTTAAATCAATTTACTTAATAAACACATTATATAAACAATAATTAATACTAAATATAAAATTTGTTTTATATTTTTTAAAATAAATTCAGATTAAATTTTATAAATAAAAAAAAATAAAACACACAACATAATAAATACAAGAAGTTCAATCTGAATCCAAGAATGAATCATATCCACATGGAAATCACCTAATACTAAGAAGATTATATAAAATAATATTGATCCACAAACTTGATCAGGTATACAATATAAAACCAACTATATAAGCCACAAAGGGACCTATTTCAGAACAACTATGTGACAGGAATAAACACAGTCCATACAAGGACCTATTCCACAACACGTGGGTAAACAAGTTTAAATTAAGTAGATAATATATTGATTATTTTCAAGTTAATGTATAGGATACAGTGTGTGTGTTTAATATACAGAGTAAATCACACACTTCTTATAATGTAAAGATAATGTACATAGTGATAAAATTAATATGTAAAGAAGATAGTATTTTTCGGTCTAAAGTTATCTAAATCTTATAACTCCTTAGATGTATCTTGAGGAGGAGATCAAGTTGTGATTCTGAAAATTTAAGTAAAACAGAGATTCATGAACTATTTTTTTTCTATCTATGGGAATGAAGAAGAAGCTCTATGTGCTCTAATCTTCCAAAGTTGGTTTCTGGTAAGAATATTTCATGTAAATAATTTTTTCAAGTGTCTCTCTTCAGGTTCTTACAATATATGATTTCATATCACATCACGTGTTCTATATCTCCCTTTTTGTTTCTCTATACATCACTGTCGTATGAGGGAGTATACTTCTTAATATATTAGTATCATGTAAGTTGAATTATCCAAATCCACTTCTCCTCATACTTTATGACTGACACAAACTTTAATGCATTCTAGTAATACGTTAAGTGAAATCATTAAAATATATATCAACATTAAATTCATTGATATATATTAGAAATACTTAATTCAAAATAAAAACTATTATGAGGGTGACTTTTCTGAATGATGAGAAAACTCTATTGATGACTTTAGAAGGTGGTGAGTCAGTCCAATGTTGAGTTAGACTGATAGTAGGTCCTGATCAATAGTGACTCAACTCAGCTGTTGGTTATTCAATTACTTTTCCACAATTCCAATTTGTTGATAGGTAAAGTGTTATAGTCAGTCATCCTATGGTGGTAGGTCATCTCAACAATTTTCCTAATTATCATTCTAATGGTGACTCATTTCTGAGGGTGAGTGTTTCAAACACCTTTTCAAAATTCCATTTTGTTTGGGAATCTACCCTAAAAGTGACTCATATTCAATGATGATTTATGTCTAATGGTGGGTGTTTTCAACACTTATCCAAATTTCTCACCAATATTACCTCTATAATAAAATTATATCATTAAACATAAAAGTCATTAGTAACATAATGAACATGGTTTTTGGATCATTAAAACATGGGTTTGAATAAAATTATTCTTTTTAATAATGAAAACTAATAGTATTTTATAAACCATGTATAGAATAAACAATGGTGTTAAAATATATTATATTACCACATTAAAAATATATAAAGGTATCAAAGATATGAAGTAGAAAATTTATGGTATCAAAGGATAAATTGAAATACACATGGTATCAAAGATTGTTAAATAGAAAACAATAATATAGGTAGTTAAAATAAAATATAATTAAAGAGAATTTGATATCACATAAATAAATTAAAAACATATTCCATAAATATAAATATCATTAATGAAGGTATAAATATTTAATATTACTATTAGATCATTAAATTCCTTAGTACCAAATAAATAGTTGAATATACTATAAATAATGGTATCAAGGAAACATCACTCTAAAATGAGTAGTAAAATAAATAAATAAAGTTAATAGATTCATTATATCCCATTTGGGATTATAAAAAAGTGAAAATAAAAATAGAAAATTTAAAGAATCAAAATATTAATAGTAATACCATTTCAATTGGAAAATTCATAAAAAATATAAAAAAAGGATACAAAAAAAGTTTATAAAAAATTACCTATAAAAGACTCAAAATACTAATCCCAACACTTTTTGGGATTTGTTTAAGGATTAAGTGGATCCTTTACCTTAACCTTATTAAAACAAAAAAAATCAGTGGAAGGCACAACATATGAAGACAAGTTAGCTATCGAGATGGCTATAGGAACAACAATTAGAGAAAGAGTCCCTATGATAATGATATATCTGAGATCTTAATTGGTTATATTGGAGTCAGACTAAAAGTCTGTAAATGATCTGGTAAGGTTGAATTTGGATATATGGTTACACCTAGTCTGAATAAATATAGATTATAAACTAGAGGGGTGATATAAGGAGTGACTGGAATGGAATCCTGAGGCACCACTGTAGTTCCAGAAACATGAAGAAAGCGATTCATGAGATTTATGAATTCCATAATAATCTTCCCTCTACTTTACATCACACTAAACAAATTCATTTTTTTCTTCCAAAAATAGATTGAGAACTGGCATCATCACCTTCAACTGATTGACTAGTTCTTTAAAGGCATGATTTATTAGGGGCATTTTGAGGTTCCCAACCAAGAACTTGAAATGAGAGTTGAGTTCATATTTACTATAAATATGAGAAATATAATACTTTATTTAATTTTTAATTGTCTCTCTATAAGATTTAATATTCTTTATATAATCTCAAACCATTATATTCACATGATTACTATTATGTCATATTTTTCTCAAACATTCCTGAGGTAGGTCAGGTACATCACTTAAAATAGCACGAAGCTCTTCTCTAACTACATACCTGTTCAAAAGAACATCAAAAAGAGAAGGTGGGGAACTTGATGAATAATACATGAAAGATATATTTTTTATCATCTCTATAAAATTATCCATTGAATCTATAAAGGAAGACCTCATCTCATCCACTATAGATCTCAAAATATCCATCTCATTTTCTAACCTCTTATTTTCTACCTACACTTCTCGAATGTAAAACATCATTTTGGGTTGGATGTGCTGAATCAAAATCCATAATAGTTTTCTTGCATCCTTTTCACTAATCTTGGTAACCAAGGGAGGTTTATATTTCTCTAAAAACCCAAAATCAGAGAGAATCCTCTCTATAAAGGATTATAAGTCACCTCTATTGACAACATATACTGGAACCAGTGGAAGGGAAGGGGCATGTAAGGATACATCATTTCTCTCAACCATAGGTGACACTTTAGTACCATATATGGTTTTCACATCATAAGAAAATCTCTATAACCCTAAAAACATAAAAAACATCTTCCATTGATCCCTTCGTATCAAATTATTCTCAAATAGAAAGTCCACCATGATTTTTTGGAATTCCATTATCATACGGATCAGATCATTATAGGCCTATTCTAACATACTATATAAATTTATCCCATTCCTCAAGCATTTGGTCCATCAAACTAATATAAGACTTACTATGATATCAAATAATAGAATAAGTGACTGAATTCTCAACAACAACATGTACAAAAACCAAATGATCATCATATATCTTCACAACAACTATTTTCTAAAAAAATAAGGATCAACAATAATATGCTCAACCTCCATCTATTCATTAACTTATCTTTCAAAAAATGTTCACTCAACTACCTTAGACACAATAGCTAAAGGAACACTACGGTC
Organism: Viscum album; assembly: GCA_963277665.1. Lineage (NCBI taxonomy): Eukaryota > Viridiplantae > Streptophyta > Magnoliopsida > Santalales > Viscaceae > Viscum > Viscum album. Next base: position 875,173,416 of record OY728148.1, on the reverse strand, counting down.
TCCATCAACAAGAGTATCAACTGAGCGAATTTTCAGACATTGGGATTCATCCCCTTTAATAGATGCTTCATCCTATTATATAGCTTTTCTATCAAAATATTCAACTAGGCTCGGTCTATCCTCAGATCTAGAGACAATTGACAAATTTAGATAAGACATAGATTCCTGAGGCATCTCAAAATCCTCAACCCCAACCCACCCACTATGACCATCAGGGTCAAAACCACCATCACTATCCTCTCTATCTCTATATCAATCTCTATCTTTCTCATATTCATTTTACTCATATCCCCATCCTCCTACTTTTTCTTCATCTTCATCACCATTTTCACCACTTCCATTTTAATTAGAGTATTTTGAAGTTATATTAAATTTTTCTTCACCATAAAATCCTATTTCTTATTACTCACAACCTTCTTTTAAGAGATTATTTTAGGAATGGAGAGACCTTGGTGGACTAGAAGCACCATAAGATATATCAGGAGATCTCTTATGAAAGTTTGGGTCACTACTTTCATCCACTAAGAACTTCCATTCCTCATCACCAGAGGAATCAAACTCCTATTGTTCCATATTTTAATACTCAACCAACTCATCTGGATCTACTCCATGATCCATAAGATTCTTTAGTTTGGAAGGGTGATCAACTGGGATGAAATACTCATACATCATGTCACCATTATCAGTCCATTATTTCATTCATGGGTTCCTAATTATCTTCATTCATTTTTTTGAAGGACCCTTTTAATAAAAAATCCGCTACATTTCACCATGATTTATTCAACTTCATTAATCAATACCTTGGACTCTAGTATGGATTAAATAAGAATAGTATAAATTAAGGAATTTTATCTGGAAGATGAATTACACATCTCTATTATGTGAAGAATTAGGTATCTAAATATATTTATCTTCTATAATCTCTTCAAAAGTCAAAAAAGATAAAAATATTAATACCTCATTGTAGAGAAATCAACTTTTATTAGGAACATAATATTTTGTTTAGACATGAAAATTAAGTGAAATTAACCATCAAGCTTAGTAGCAACTAGTATTCACACTATACCATCTCCAGTCAACTTTTCCAATGCATATTCATAAAAAAGTTATTAATGTCACATATAAAAATTACTTAATAGTAATTTTAAACTTCATAGTGGGGTAATATCAATCATATATCCCATTTCCTTAAATAGAACAAAATTTTTCATCCATTTATCTTTCTTCCTACTCATTATTTATTTACCTAGAAAATGAAATTGAAAAACTGATAGAACTGGTGCACTGACCTAGGATAAAAAGACATCTCGTTAAATGAAAATAATTCTACACATACCTAGTCTTACATAATTCTGAGTTCCAAAGTCCTACTCGATAGTAAAAATTTATCATGAACTTATTTTTTTGGTACCACTGTACTCTTGGAAGTCTTTGGGTTCACTAGATCAAGAGAAACCAGAGGGCTCAACTCTCATTTCTACTTATTTGAAGTAAATAAATTGTCTAAAGAAGAAACTAAAACAATAATCATTGTAACCATTGAGATAGACTCATAATTTATTATAAAATGTGATAGAAGGCTGACAAATGGGAGAGAAAGGGCGAGGATAATGTTTGAGAGAAAGGCATGAGGTCGTGAGTGTTGAAATTGATTTTTTTTCTAATTTATATCTTTTATAGATTTATGGATTTGTAAAATGAAAATAGAATAAAAAATTTAAGATAATTTAAAATTAAATAAATGAATGACTAATAAGTAAAAATTTGTAATGATGAATTAAAAACAAATATAGGGACATTTGACAAGGTTGGATTGTGTCCAATAGTGGGTAAACTCAACAGTGGGTAAAGCACCAATGGAAGAATCATGAAAATTATACTTAACCAAAATTAATCATTCTCAATTCATGATTGATGCTGTTCATTCTCATAGAATTCAAGGGGTTAGTGAAAATATCAGAAAAATTATGTTCAGTACCAATGTATTCATGAGTTATATCACCCTTTTGAAAATTTTCTCTCAAAAAGTGAAATCTTACAAAAATGTTTTTTTTCTACAGTGAGATACAATTTTTTAGAAAAGTTTATAGAACATTAATAGTCACAATTTATAGATACATGTAAAAATTGATATCCATAGTATAACAATATCTGTTTCATCCAATGATTTTTATAAAGAAGCTACCTAAAACTATGTATTCATCTTCTATAGAAGATAACAAAACAAAATTTTGTTTTTTACTACCCCAAGATACTAAAGACTTGCCCAAAATATGACATGTTCTAGAGGAGATTTTTCTATCTAACATGAAACCAAGAAAATCATCATCTAAATAACTAACTAAGTTAAATTCTTGTCCTATCAAATAGAAAAATCCTAAATTGGTTTTCTATTTTAGGTATTTGAAAATTCTTTTTACAACAACTAAGTGTGACTCTTTTGAGTTTTCTTGTAAACAAGCATATATACACACACTAAAACTAATTTCATGTTAGGTAGAAGTTATGTAGATAAGAATTCATATCATACTTCTATAACTGGATTGATTCGTTAATCTTTGTTCTTCATCAAGATCCAATTTGTAAGTGGTACTCATAAGAGTGTCACTATTCTTAGTGTTATCCCAAAAAAATGTTTTAAATGGTATTTATTATGTATAATTTGATTTAAAATGATTCCCTCTTTATTTTTAAAAATATAAAAATTAAGAAAGAATTTTAGTTCACACATGAAACTCATTTCAAATTAATTTCAAATTATTTTTAAAAATTCATCACACAAAGACTTTTTGGAAGATCCAAAGATAATATCATCTACATAGATTTTAAAAAATAATACATATTTTTATTTTTTTATTAATAGGATAGGATCATCTATAAATTTTGAAAATCATTTCGAAAAAAGAAATGACCTGATCTTATCATACCAAGCTCTAGGAGCTAATTTTAAAAGATATAAATCATTTGATAAATTGAAAACATGATTTAAAAAAATAGAATTTTGAAATCTGGGACGTTGTTCAAAAAAAAAATCCTCAAATATATATCCATTCAAGAATGAACTTTTTACATCCATTTGATATAATTTTAAATCTATATATACTTTATATGAAAGAATTATTCTAATGGATTCAAGTCTTTTTACAAGTGAAAATGTTTCTTCATAGTATATACCCTCTTCTTGACTATACCCTTGTAAAATTAGTCCATCCTTATTCCTCACTATTTAGCTAGATTCATCAAACAAGTTTCTAAACACTGATTTAGTGCCTATAGTCAAGGTGTATTTAGGTATATCAACAAGTTCCAAAAATTTATTTCATTCAAATTGATTAAGTTCTTCTTGCGTATCCACTACCTAGAATTCATCATTTCTTTTATCATTGATGTTCTTAGGTTCAAGATATTACAAGAACGCTTCATGTTCAACATGGTTTATTAGAGAATATCTAGTTTGTGTATCTATATCTAAGTATACAAAAACAATAGCTAAAGTATGGTATTTAAGAGTCCAATTAGCTTTAGAAAAATTATGGCTGCTCGCCTCTAGGTATTCTACAATTTCAGGTTCTAGAAGTTCCTCAGAACTGGATGATTTTTCTACCAATTTTACAACAGAATCAAAGGGTTAAGAATTTATGTTCAAGGTGGATAAATCATCCTCAAGATTTTATAAAGGGGTTTTAAGTTTATTTTGATTTGACTCATCAATATTGACATGAAAAGTATGTTCCCAAGTCTTGGTTCTTTTCTTAAAAACCCTCTAATATTTATTTGAAGTTTAATTTTCAAAGAGTATTCCTTCATCACTTATAGAGGAAATTTTTTCAAGATTATCCTTAGTATTAATAATAAAAAAAATTCAACCAAAAACTACAGTGTAATTAAACTTATACTTTCTATTATACAAAAGTTCATAAGGGGTTTTATTTAAGACATGTCTAATTAAAAATCTATTAATTATATTGTAGGCTATGTTCACAGCCTCTTCCCAAAAGTAAAAAGGTAAGTCATATTAATTAAGTATTATCTATGATATCTCTTGAAGTGTTCTTTTTATTCTTTATAGAACTCCATTTTATTGAGGGGTCCAATGAGCATTGAAGTTATGATTATATCTATTTTGTGAGAAAAAGGATTCAAAGTATTGATGTTCAAATTAAAATCCATGGTAACTTCTAAAAGACTTAATTCTATGTCCACTTAGGTATTCTGATGATTTTTCATAGTTGGTAATATAAGAAAAATCTTCACTTTGGTGAGATAAAAATAATACCTATAACGACCCATACTTTACATACATTGTTAATACTTCAAAATTGAAGCATACTTATTACAACATATAACAAATCCATGAAAGGACCGTATAAGTATATTGTCTTTAGAAACTGGGAAACATAAACAACTGGTTCATAAAGCATCTACATTGTCTCCCATTTATTTCTTCATATCTAGAGTCCCTTTTGGCATATCCTACTTAATAACCTTCTTCCCGACTTGGGGAAAGAAAACATAAAAAAGGGTGAGCTCAAATGCTCAGTAAGGGTAAACAAAAGAAATATTAATCACACCATATTCATCATAACATTTTGGAAATCTTAACCTGTAAAAGAGATCATAATTTTATAATCATGGGATAAATCATAGTACTGAAATGTAATCCCAATAATCATAACTTAAAACATTAAACTTTGTGGCATACACACATAATCATAGACAATCATTTCTTAGTAGTCAAGACTCATAGCCAAGACTATCTTAGTGGACAAAGTCCATTTCTAAACCGAGTTCACTCCTCGTTTCAGTCCTGTTTCACTAAACCGGTTTAACCTGTCATTCCAGCCATGTCTATCTCATGAGATATAAATCTTTACCCAATGAATTGGAGGGAGATATAGGTCCCACCCATCTCATAATGATACCATTCTTATGTGTGCCACAAAATCATAAACCATACATCAGAGCATAACACATTTAATAAAAATGGGATTCTTAAACATCACGTCATCATAACATAATCCATAAAAGGATATCATAAAAATAATTCCATCATAACATAATCAAATAAATGTGAAAATAGGGATATAAACATAACCCTATATTATCTTAGATGGAAAATAATTTTGATAAAACACTTGAACTCCATTCTTGAGGAAAATATACTTTCTACTTCAAAAACATTTTTCCTATATTAAAATGTCATATAATTTTGAACTAAAATAAGTTGATTAAAAATAAACTTGAAAAATTGTAAATTAATCATCATGGAAATAATTTTCTAAAAATCCATTCATGTCATATAAGTTAAAAAAAACATTGTTCTCGTACTTTTGTCGGAAAGTCAAAATGTACCTCGTACGAAAAATGACAAAAGATTCATTTCATATCTTTTACTAAAAACTCAACGAAGGGTAAAATTGGATTTAAAAATTATAGGTGGATGGAAATAATATTACAAGTTGATGAAACATGTATGTGGATGATAAATATTCCCCAGTAAATTCTGAAGTATAAAAAATCTCGGATAAAAATGAGATTGTGAGATTTTCCCTTACCTTAGGTCCGATTTGCTTCGTAACTGTCCGAACCTCCTGTATAATGATTTAAATAATGTCATTGACTTATTCCAGAATCATACTCATTGTTATGATATCATATATGGTCATATTATTAGCTTCTTATTAGTAATATTTCATTTCTACTTGTTATTCAACTGTTTATTACTTTTTGTTCTTATGCGTGTTTTGTCAAATAAATTCTTATTCTTATTTTTAGGTAGTGGATACCTCATTTAAAGAATGTTATTAGTGTAATATATATAATATTTATTCACTCAATTCATTTATGTAATCATTATGCAATGAAAATCATGTAGAACGAATCGCATCATATCGTGGAGATGATATTCCGTACGTACGCACGAGTGATGATATAGTTCCCATGATAGTGGAATTGTATTGGAGTGTATGTATACTATTTCAGACTCAATATCACATTAAAATAATCATATATATTTATTCTTTACACCATTATACCCATCAAGGTAAGGTGGTGGTGGAAAATAGATTACACCACAGTGTGGAGACGGTATTTCGTACGTACGCACGCGCGGTGATTTCGTTTTCCATAGGATGGATAGATGGTGAAATAGGGTTGTTTAATACTTATAATAACATATCCATATATGAGTGATAATTATGTTATTACTTCATAATGAAACAACTAAAGAAGAAGAAGTGGAAGAAGAAATAAATTTGAAAGAATTGGTAACGAACATTACCGCTTCTTTGAAACGCCTCTTTGAGACCTCCTTTTAGGGCACTAAAATTGGTCTTTGAAGAATACCAGGACCTCTAGGATGTTTATAGGGAAGTGGATAGGAGAAATTGGAAGGGTTTGGCCGAGCTTTAAGGCTCAAAGTGGTGTGAGGAAAAGAGGGAGGAGGTGCCCTTTTATAAGGGAGGAGAGGGGCACCTTTAGAAAAACTAAAAATATTATTTTATTATAAAGTTATATTCGGTTTTTCATAGCTCTAAATTGATTTATTTAGAAGCTAAGGTGGGTATGGGTCGAAATACTCTCATAAAATAGAATTTAGACAAGTTTAGGGTTTTATTTTAACCTTATCATTTCGATTTAACTTTAAGTTAGATAATTTAACTTTTACCGTGTATTCTTTTTTTCTTACACTATTAGGTTAATAAACTTACCATAACAAGCCAAAAGAACCCCAAGTTGTTTATTATTAATATATATAACCTTATCCAAGTAATTTGGCCGAACCTTAGATTTTTAGGAATAAAATAACAATTAATAATATAATATTTGTTTTAAAAACTATTTTATGTCAATTTTGACACTATTTGGTAATTGATTTTTGTGAAAATCATAACAGAAATATTAGTTCGAAAAAAGTTACTTAAATCAATAACAACATGTAATATTAAACTAGAAAATTATTTTAATTCATACAAAGTCTCAAATTACGTTTATTTGGGTATTTATAACATCAATTATGTCAATATTTTATTAATAAGATAATTACTGCATCATCATTATGTCATAAAAAAATTAACTTTTTTTATTGTCTAAAAATTACAAATAAACTATCATTATGTAGGAAATATTTTTATATTTCTAATGAACATTTATTGTTGAATTTATCTTATGTATGACTCTATATTAAAAATGATTTAGTTATTAAACTTTGATTTTAACTATTTTAACCCTTCTTTAAATAAATTAATAATAAATGTCCTAATCTAATCCAAGTGGGCCTAAATGGCCATATTTTATTCCTAAGGTTGTTTTTGGTCGAATTACACTTATCCAATAGAATTAGGACTTGTGTTAGGGTAATAATAATATCATTTTTACCCTTAATTACCCTATTTACTTTTAACCATGGTAAAAAAAGTAAAAAGTTACTATTCACCAAAAAATATTTTCATCTCATTGAACGACATTTTACTTACTGAAATCAACCATTTCTATCGGATTTTTTAAATTCCATTCACAAAAGTGGTAAAATTAAGTTTTATGTAAATTTACAAATTCTCCTAAGAGGTGGGTAAAAGACGATCAAAAGTTCAATAAAATTTTTATATATCTACAATTATTATAAAATGACTCCAATGAATTACATTGAACTTATATAGGTATTATATATCAATTTTTACCTAAAATAAATTTAAATAAAATAAATAATTATTTAAATAAAAAGTCGGTTTTTAAATAGTAACTTAGTGTTTTCACTATTCATCAAAAATTGAAAGTTTTCAGAAGAATACCAAAATTTCACCCTAGGCTAATTTCGATATTACGAATCCAAAAATGAAGTCCATTTTGAAAAATAAAATTTAAAAAATTTCAAAAAGTGGTTATTACTATTCATAACGGCTAGTTTTAATAATATTTTAGTAGCATATCGTTGTTTAGTGAAACTCGGTATTGCGTACAACACAAGCTATCGAAGAAGGTCGAAATTGCATGTAAATAAATCCAAGATAGTGTTGTGTGTGGTGAAAGATTCCTTTGATGATTTATATATAAAAATAAAATATTTCTCATAAAAGTCTCGGGTGTTACATTCTACCCCCCTTAAAATGAATTTCGCCCTCGAAATTCGTCTCTTTGTAACAAACAGATGAGGATACCTCTCCCTCATCATATCCTCAAGCTCCCATGTAGCTTCTTCTAATTGGTGGTTCCTCTATAAAACTTTCACCAAGAGAGTGGTCTTGTTCCATAGGAATTTTTTTCTACGATCCAGAATCTCTATCAGCTGTTCTTCATAAGAAAGATCTTGCTCCAGTGCTACAACTTCTGAGCTGAGTACATGTGAAGGATCATGTATGTACTTTCTCAGGAGAGATACATGGAACACATCGCGAACTTGTGAGAGATTCGGTGGAAGTGTCAATCGGTAAACTACCTTCCCAACAAGATCCAGCATTTCGAAAGGACTGATATACCTAGGGCTCAGCTTTCCCTTCTTTCCAAATCTCAGAACTCTCTTCCAAGGAGATATTCGTAAGAACACTTTATCACCCACTTCAAACTCTAGGTCTTTTCTTCGGTTGTCGGCATAACTTTTTTGTAGAATCTGAGCAGCTCTAATGTGTTGTTGAATAGATCGGACCTTTTCTACCATCTCATCAACAAGATCAGGTCCTAATAGCTTTCTTTCCCAAACTTCATCCCAGCAAGTTGGAGTCCTTCATTTCTTTCCATAGAGAGCTTCATAAGGAGCCATCTGAATACTGGAGTGAAATCTATTATTATAAGAAAATTCCACCAAAGGTAGGTGTTGATCCCAACCACCTTTGAAATCCATAGAGCAAGCTCTCAACATATCTTCAAGAGGTTGAATTGTCCTCTCAGACTGACCGTCTGTCTGAGGATGATAAGTTGTGCTGAAACTCAACTCTGTATCCAGAGTATGCGGAAGACTTCTCCAGAACTTTGAGGTAAACCTTGGATCCCGATCAGATATAATAGAAAGTGGTACTCCATGAAATCTCACCAATTCCTTTACATATATCCTGGCTAGCTGATCTAGAGAGAAATCCTCTCTAATAGCAATGAAGTGTGCAGACTTTGTAAGACGATCAACTATGACTCAGATTGCATTATTGCCTTTGGATGTTTTAGGAAGTCCAGTGACAAAGTCCATAGTGATGTTTTCCCATTTCCATTCTGGTATGGGTAATGGTTGTAACATCCCCTTAGACTTCTGTCTCTCAGCTTTAACTTGCTGACAAACCAAGCATCGAGAGACATATTCAGCAACATCTCTTTTCATGCCATCCCACCAGATGTACTCTTTCAGGTCCCTATACATCTTCGTGCTTCCAGGATGAAAAGAGAATGAATAACTATGAGGCTCATCTAGCAGCTCCTTTTATTCGAGGATGGGAGGAACACAAACCCGATTCCTGAACTTTATTATCCCATCACAATCAAGGTTGAATCCAGTAACATTTCTCACCTTCTTTTGTAACTTAACATCTTCTTTCTATGCCTCATTAATATTCACATGTATAGATGGTTGAACATTCATTTGAGAAAGATACGATTTTCCCCCTTTCATTATAATTCCAAGATCCATCCTTGGTAAATCCATAAATATTGGATCTTTTGTGATCCTCATCATGGATAAGCTAGCATGGTCTTGTCGACTTAATGCATCTGCCACCTTGTTTGCTTTCCTAGGGTGGTAATGAATTGAGTAGTCGTAATCCTTAATCAGCTCCAACCATCTTCTTTGGCGCATATTCAGCTCCTTTTGTGTGAAAATATACTTTAAACTTTAATGATCAGTATAAATGTCACACCTTTCTCCATAAAGATAATGCCTCCAAATCTTTAATGCAAAGATTACCACAGCTAACTCCAAATCATGAGTTGGGTAATTTTGCTCACGTATTTTCAACTATCGTGAGGGATAAGCTATCACCATATCATTTTGCATGAGAAAACACCCCAATCCCTTATTGGATGCATCACTATAGATCATAAACCTTTCTCCACTACAAGGCAGTGTGAGAATAGGTGCACTGGATAACCTTCTTTTCAAATCTTTGAAATTCTCTTCACATTCCTCCATCCAAACAAACTTTACTCCTTTCCAAGTAAACTTGGTGAGTGGATTAGATAACTGTGAAAAATCGTTCACAAAAATTCGATAATATCCAGCCAAACCAAGAAAACTTCAGATCTCGGTTACTGTTGTTGGTCTCAACCATCTTTCAATAACCCCTGTTTTTGCTGGATCCACAGATATCCCCTCTTTTGAGATTATGTGACCCAAAAATGTAACTTTTTGAAGCCAAAATTCACACTTGGTAAATTTCAAATAAATGTTCTCCTTTCTCAAGGTCTTCAATATAATTCTCAAGTGATATTCATGTTCTTCCTTGCTCTTTGAATAGACAAGAATATCATCTATAAAGACTACCACAAACTGATCAAGATAGTCTCTAAACACTCTATTCATTAGATCCATGAATATAGCAGGGGCATTAGTAAGAGAAAATGGCATCACTATAAATTCATAGTGTCCATACCTTGTACGGAAAGCTGTCTTTGGTATATACTCCCTTTTGACCCTTAATTGATGATACCCTGAACGAAGATGAATCTTGGAAAAGTATTGAGCTCCGCGTAGTTGGTCAAATAAGTCATCAATGCGCTGGAGAGGATATTTTTTCTTGATAGTGATCTTGTTAAGTTCTAGATAATCAATGCAGAGTCTCATTGATCCATCATTCTTCTTAACAAACAGAACAGGTGCTCCCCAAGGTGACGCACTTGGGCGTATGAATCCCTTATCAAGATTCTATTGGAGTTTCTTCTTCAATTCCTGCAACTCAATTGGGTCCATTCTATAAGGTGTCTTTGAAATAGGAAAAGCACCTGGTACGAGTTCTATTGAAAACTCAATTTCACGATTTGGTGTAATATCGGGCAATTCCTCCAGAAAGACATTGTCAAACTCCCGTACAATGGGATATTCTTAATAGTGATTTTCTCCCCAACTATTTGGGATAAATAACCTTCATTTAGTGTAATCAAGACCCATAAGATGGAAGAAATTTCCACTAGAAGGTTATGTTCATCCTTGCATCGATAGATGACCATTGATTGATCTGGAATATGAAATGTGACTTCCCATCTTTGGAAATTGATATGATCTCCATATAAAGAAATCCAATACATGCCAAGAATCACATCAAATTCCACTATAGGAAGGATCACAAGATTTTCAGGAATCACTTTCCCACAAACATCAATCGGAGAAGAATTATAAACTTTGGATGCGACTGTTGTGCCATTAGGGGTTGTAACAGCTAACTCAACATCTAATTGTTGAGGTAATATGGTGATACCCTTAGAAAATTCTTCAGAAATAAAAGTGTGGGTGGATCCATAATCAAATAAAACATTTTCTACTTTAGAGTGGATGGTAAGTATACCTTTCACCACTTCGTTATCGTACTCCACATCGCTGATAGAAATTGCATGTGACTTTCCTTTGTATTTATCCTTAAGAGTTTGTTGACGTCGATCATCATAAAAAAACCTTGGATTAGGGCATTGATTGGCATAATGCCCCATTTCCTTGCACTTGTAACATTGAAGTGTAGAAGGTGCACTCTGTGTAGCCTTTTCTTTGTTCGCATCACTAGACATCTTCTTCCCATCATTGCGGTATTCAAATGCCTGATGACCTTCTTTTCTACATTTGAAACATTTACTTTTCCCTTTAAGACAACTCCCTCCATGTTTCTTTCCACACTTTGAGCATAAGGGAAAAATAATCTTCTTTTCAGTGTGCTCTTTAGATATTCCTTTGAATTCCATTTTCCTCTTCTTATCAAACCCATATGACTGATGGGTTACTACAATCTCCATCACAACTTTGAGAGCACATCGAACGATTTCCTCATAGCTATTGAAGTCCCTTATGTATAATTCCATTCGAAGACTTGGTTTTAAGCCACTAAAAAATCGATCGATCTTACTCTCATGTTGGATAATAATACCAGAAGTGTACCTTGCAAGTCTTGAAAAATTTTCTTCATAGGTACCAACAGATTCATCATCCTTTTGTTTCAGTTCAAGAAACTCCTTCTCCATATTTGTTCGAAGAATACGAGGGAAGTGCTTATTGAAAAATAAGTTCTTGAACTCGTCCCATTCCATGGACTCAATTTCATCTCATGGACTCATATTATTGATAAGATTCCACTATTTATCAACATCACCTTCCAAATGATACACTACTAAGATGACTTTATCATGTTCAGAAAATTGAAGAACTGTAAATATCTTTTCAGTAGTACTGATCCATTGTTCAGCAACTAATTGATCAGTAGATCCGCTGAATGAAGGTGGACGCTACCTCATAAAAGATTCAACCGAATTTTGCTCCTTCCTTTACTCGTTTGGAAGTCCTACATGATTCATATCTTGAGAAAGTTGTGTGAGCATGGATACAAGATTTTGCATTCCATCTCCCATAATCTTTGGTTGCTCATGGGGACAATCATTGCATTACCCGTCACATTTCGCATTAACACGGTTCCTTCGGGTTCCAGCCATTGACTAAAACCAAGTAGATTAGTGTGAGAAACACTAATTATAATAAAAAAACACATAATCAAGAATAAAATTTTATACTTAAGGTCTTATCATAGGTTATTCATGGACATTTCTAAAACACTAATATTGTGTTCTATGCTTAGACATATCCTTAGGTTTCTTACTAAGGCTTTCACATCCTAGTTTCCAAAGGTTTACTTTACCTTTCCTCTGATACCAACTATAACGAACCATACTTTAAATAAATTTTTAATACTTCAAAATTGAATCATACTTATTACAACATATAAAAAATCCATGAAAGGACCATATAGGTATAGTGTCTTTAGAAACTGGGAAACATAAACAACTGGTTCATAAAGCATCTACATTGTCTCCCATTTATTTCTTCATATCTAGAGTCCCTTTTGGCATATCCTACTTAATAACCTTCTTCCTGACCTGGGGAAAGAAAACATACAAAAGGGTGAGCTCAAATGCTCAGTAAGGGTAAACAAAAGAAATATCAATCACACCATATTCATCATAACATTTTGGAAATCTTAACCTGCAACAGAGATCATAATTTCATAATCATGGGATAAATCATAGTAGTGAAATGTAATCCCAATAATCATAACTTAAAACATGAAACTTTTTGGAATACACAAATAATAACAGAGAATCATTTCTTAGTAGTCAAGACTCATACTCAAGACTATCTTAGCGGACAAAGTCCATTTCTGAACCGAGTTCACTCCTCATTTCAGTCCTGTTTCACTGAACCGGTTTAACCTGCCTTTCCATCCATGTCTATCTCAGGAGATATACATCTTTACCCAATTCATTGGAGGGAGATATAGGTCCCACCCATCTCATAATGATACCATTCTTATGTGTTCCACAAAACCATAAACCATACATCATAACATAACCCATGTAATAAAAATGGGATTATTAAACATCACATCATCATATCAATACCCATAAAAGGATATCATAAAAACAATTCCATCATAACATAATCAAATAAATTTAAATATAGGGAAATAAACAGAACCCTATATTATCTTAGATGGAAAATAATTTTGATAAAACACTTGAACTCCATTCTTGAGGAAAATATCCTTTCTACTTCAAAAACATTTTTCCTATATTAAAATGTCATATAATTTTGAACTAAAATAAGTTGATTAAAAATAAACTTGAAAACTTGTAAAGGAAGCTTCATGGAAATAACGTTCTAAAAATACATTCATGTCGTATAAGTTAAAAAAACATTCTTCTCGTACTTTTGTCGGAAAAGTCAAAAAGTACCTCGTACGAAAAATGACAAAAGATTCCTTTCATATCTTTTACTAAATACTTACTGAAGGGTAAAATTGGATTTAAACAATTATAGGTGGATGGAAATAATATTACAAATTGAGGAAACATGGATGTGGATGATAAATATTCCCCAGTAAATTCTGAAGTATAAACCATCTCAGATAAAAATGAGATTGTGAGATTTTCCCTTACCTTAGGTCCGATTTGCTTCGTAAGTGTCCGAAAATCATGTATAATGATTTAAATAATTTCATTGACTTATTCCAGAATCATAATCATTGTTATGATATCATATATGGTCATATTCTTAGCTTCTTATTAGAAATATTTCATTTCTACTTGTTATTCGGGTGTTTATTACTTTTTGTTCTTATGTGTGTTTTGTCGAATAAATTCTTATTCTTCTTTTTAGGATATGGATAAATCATTTACAGAATCTTATTAGTGTAATATATATCATATTTATTCACTCAATTCATTTTTTTAATCATTATTCAATGAAAATCATTTAGAACGAATCGCATCACATCGTGGAGACTGTATTCCGTACGTATGCACGAGTGATGATATCATTTCCATGATCGTGGAATTGTATTGGAGTGTTTGTATACTATTTCAGAATCAATATCACTTTAAAATAATCGTATATATTTATTATTTACACCATTATACCCATCCAAGTAAGGTGGTGGTGGAAAATAGATTGCACCATAGTGTGGAGACGATATTATGTACGTACACACGCGCAGTGATTTCGTTTTCCGTAGGATGGATAGATGGGGAAATAGGGTTGTTTCATACTTATAATAAAATATCAGTATATGAGTGATACTTATGTTATTACTTAAAAATGATACAACTAAATAATAATATGTGGAAGAATAAATAAAGTTGATAGAATCGGTAACGGACATTACCTCTTCTTTAAAGAGCCTCTTTGAGACCTCATTTTAGGGCACTAAAATTGGTATTTGAAGAATAACAGTACCTCTAGGATGTTTCTAGGTAATTTTAGAGGAGACACTGGCAGGTTTTGGCAGAGATTTAAGGCTCAATGTGGTGTGAGGAAGAGTGGGAGGAGGTGCCCTTTTATAAGGGAGGAGAGGGGCACCTTTGGAAAAACAAAAAATATTATTTTATTATAAGGTCATATTCGGTTTTTAATAGCTCCAAATTGATTTATTTCGAAGATAAGGTGGGTATGGGTCGAAATAATCTCATCCAATATAATTTATACAAGTTTAGGGTTCTATTTTAACCTTATCATTTCGATTTAACTTTAAGTTAGATAATTTAACTTTTACTGTTTCCTCTTTTTTTCTTACACTATAAGGTTAATAAACTTACCATAACTAGACAAAATAACCCCAATTTGTTTATTATTAATATATATAACCGTATCTAAGTAATGTGGCCGAACCTTAGAATTTGTGGAATAAAATAACAATTAATAATATAATATTTTCTTTAAAAACTATTTTATATCAATTTATGACACTATTTGGTAATTGATTTTTGTGAAAATCATAAAAGAACTATTAGTTCTAAAAAGGTTACTTAAATCAATAATACCATTTCATATTAACCTAGAAAATTATTATAATTCTTAAAAAGTCTCAAATTTCATTTATTTGGGTATTTATAACATCAACTATGTCAATATTTTATTAATAAGACAATTAATTCATCATCATTGTGTCATAAATAAATTAAATTATTTAATGTATAAAAATTATAAATAAAATATCATTATGTAGGAACTATTTTTATCTTTCTAATGAATATTTATAGTCAAATTTATCTTATGTATTACTCTATATTAAAAATTATTTAGTTATTAAACTTTGATTTTAACTATTTTAACCCTTCTTTAAATAAATTAATAATAAATGTCTTAATCTAATCCAAATGGGCCTAAATGGACATATTTTATTCCTAAGGTTGTTTTTGGTCAAATTACACTTATCCAATAGAATTAGGACATGTGTTAGGGTAATAATAATATCATTTTTACCCTTAATTACCCTATTTACTTTTAACCGTGGTAAAAAAGTAAAAAGTTACTATTCACCAAAAAATATTTTCATCTCATTGGACCACATTTTACATAATGACATCAACCATGTCTCTCGAATTTTTGAAATTTATTCACAAAAGCTGTAAAATTAAGTTTATGTAAATTTGCAAATTCTCCTAGGAGGTGGGTAAAAGATGGTCAAAAGTTCAATAAAATTTTTATATATCTAAAATAATTATAAAATGACTCCAATGAATTACATTGAACTTATATAGGTATTATGTATCAATTTTGATCTAAAATAAATTTAAATAAAATAAATAATTATTTAAATAAAAAGTCGGTTTTTAAATAGTAACCCAGTGTTTTCACTATTCATCAAAAATTGAAAGTTTTCAGAAGAATACCAAAATTTCACCCTAGGATAATTTCGATATTACGAATCCAAAAATGAAGTAAATTTCGAAAAATAAAATTTAAAAAATTTCAAAAAGTGGTTATTACTATTTATAACGGCTAATTTTAATAATATTTTACTAGCATATCGTTGTTTAGTGAAACTCGGTATTGCATACAATGCAAGCTATCGAAGAAGGTCTCGATTACATGTAAAGAAAGCCAGGCTAGTGTTGTGTGTAGTGAAAGATTACTTTGATGATTTATATATAAAAACAAAATATTTCTCATAAAAGTCTCGGGTGTTACATTCTACCCCCCTTACAATAAATTTCACCCTCGAAATTCATCACTTTGTAACCAACAGATGAGGATACCTCTCCCTCATCATATCCTCAAGCTCCCTTGTAGCTTCTTCTAATTGGTGGTTCCTCCATAAAACTTTCACCAAGCGAGTGGTCTTGTTCCATAGGACTTTTTCTCTACGATCCAGAATCTCTATCGGCTATTCTTCAGAAGAAAGATCTTTCTCCAGTGGTACAACTTCTGAGCTGAGTACATGTGAAGGATCAGGTACGTACATTCTCAAGAGAGATACATAGAACACACCGGGAACTTGGGAGAGATTCGGTGGAAGCGCCAATCAGTAAGCTACCTTCCCAACACAATCCAGTATTTTGAAAGAACTGATATACCTAGGGCTCATCTTTCCCTTCTTTCCAAATCTCATTACTCTCTTCCAAGGAGATATTCGTAAGAACACTTTATCACCCACTTCAAACTCTAGGCCCTTTCTTCAGTTGACAACATAACTTTTTTGTCGAATCTGAGTAGCTCTAATGTGTTGTTGAATAGATCAGACCTTTTTTTCCATCTCATCAACAAGATCAGGTCCTAATAGATTTCTTTCCCCAACTTCATCCCATCAAGTTGGAGTCCTGCATTTCTTTCCATAGAGAGCTTAAAAAGGAGCCATCCAAATACTGGAGTGAAAGCTATTATTATAAGAAAATTCCACCAAAGTTAGGTGTTGATCCCAACCACCTTTGATATCCATAGAGCAAGCTCTCAACATATCTTCAAGAGTTTGAATTGTCCTCTCTGACTGACTATCTATGTAAGGATGATAAGAAGTGCTGAAACTCAACTCTGTATCTAGAGTATGCTGAAGACTTCGCCATAACTTTGAGGTAAACCTCTGATCTCGATCAGATATAATATAAAGTGGCACTCCATGAAATCATACCACTTCCTTTACATATATCCTGGAAAGATGATCTAGAGATAAATCCTCTCTAATAGCAATGAAGTGTGCAGACTTTGTAAGACAATCAACTATGACCTAGATAACATTATTGCCTTTGGATGCTTTAGGAAGTCCAGTGACAAAGTCCATAGTGATGTTTTCCCATTTCCATTCTGGTACGGGTAATGGTTGTAACATCCCCTTAGACTTCTATCTCTTAGCTTTAACTTGCTGACAAACCAAGCATCTAGAGACATATTCAGCAACATCTCTTTTCATGCCATCCTACCAGAAGTACTCTTTCAGGTCCCTATACATCTTCCTGCTTCTAGGATGAATAGATAATGAAGAACTATGAGCCTCATCCAGCAGCTCCTTCTTTAATTCGGGGATGGGAGGAACACAAACCCGATTCCTGAACTTTATTATCCCATCACAATCAAGGTTGAGTTCAGGAACATTTCTCACCTTGTTTTGTAACTCGACATCTTCTTTCTGCGCCTCTTTAATCTTCACATGTATAAATGTTTGAACATTCATTTGAGAAAGATATGATTTTCCCCTTTCATTATAATTCCAAGATCCATCCTTTGTAAATCCATAAATATTGGATCTTTTGTGACCATAATCATGGATAAGCTAGCATGGTCTTGTCAACATAATGCATCTTTCATCTTGTTTTCTTTCCCAGGGTGGTAATGAATTGAGAAGTCATAATCCGTAATCAGCTCCAACCATCTTCTTTGGTGCATATTCAACTCCTTTTGTGTGAAAATATACTTTAAACTTTTATGATCAGTATAAATGTACACCTTCCTCCATAAAGATAATGCCTCCAAATATTTAATGCAAATATTACCGTAGATAACTGCAAATCATGAGTTGAGTAATTTTTCTCATGAATTTTTAACTATCATGAGGCATAAGCTATCACCATATCGTTTTGCATGAGAACACAACACAATCCCTTCTTGGATGCATCACTGTAGATCACAAACCTTTCTCTACTACAAGGTCGTGTGAGCACAGGTGCACTGGATAACCTTCTTTTCAACTCCTTGAAATTATCTTCACATTCCTCCGTCCAAACAAACTTAACTTCTTTCCGAGTCAACTTGGTGAGTGGATTAGATAATAGTGAAAAATCATTCACAAAACGTCGATAATATCCAGCCAAACCAAGAAAACTTTGGATCTCGGTTACTGTTGTTGGTCTCGACCATCTTATGATAACCTCTGTTTTTGCTGGATCTACAGATATCCCCTCTTTTGAGATTATGTGACCCAAAAATGCAACTTTTTGAAGCCAAATTTCACACTTGGTAAATTTGGCATAAAGATTCTCCTTTCTCAGGGTCTTCAATATAATTCTCAAGTGATCTTCATGTTCTTCCTTGCTCTTTGAATAGACAAGAATATCATCTATAAATACTACCACAAACTTATCAATATATTCTCTAAAGACTCTATTCATCAGATCCATGAAGATATAAGGGAAATTAGTAAGACCAAATGGCATCACTATAAATTCATAGTGTCCATACCTTGTACGGAAAGTCGTCTTTGGTATATACTCCCTTTTTACCCTTAATTGATGATACCCTGAATGAAGATAAATCTTGGAAAATTATTGAGCTCCGCATAGTTGGTCAAATAATTCATCATGCGCTGGAGAGGATATTTGTTCTTGATAGTGATCTTGTTATATTCTCGATAATCAACGCAGAGTCTCATTGATCCATCTTTCTTCTTAACAAACAGAACAGGTGCTCCCCAAGGTGACGCACTTGGGCATATGAATCCCTTATCAAGATTATCTTGGAGTTTCTTCTTCAATTCCTGCAACTCAATTGGGTCCATTCTATAAGATGTCTTTAAAATAGGCAAAGCACCCGGTAGGATTTCTATTGAAAGCTCAATTTCATGATTTGGTGGAAGACCGGAGAATTCCTCCGGAAAGACATCGTCAAATTCCCATACAATGGGCATATTCTTAATCGTGAGTTTCTCTCCAACAATTTGAGATAAATAACCTTCATTTAGTGGAATCAAGACCAATAAGATGGAAGAAATTTCCACTGGAAGGTTATGTTCATCCTTGCATTGATAGACGATCATATATTGATCTGGAATATGAAACATGACTTTACTTCTTTGGAAATTGATATGAGATCCATATAGATAAATCCAATCCATGCCAAGAATCACACCGAATTCCAATATAGGAAGGATCACAAGATTTGCAGGAAGCACATTCCCACAAACTTCAATCGGATAAGAATTATAAACTTTGGATGCGACTGTTGTTCCATTAGGGGTCGTCACAACTAACTCAACATCTAATTGTTGAGGTAATATGGTGATACCCTTAGAAAATTCTTCAGAAATAAAAGAGTGGGTGGATCCAGAATCAAATAAAACATTTTCTACTTTAGAGTGGATAGTAAGTGTACCTTTCAGTACTTCATTATCATACTCCACATCACTGATAGAAATTTCATGCGACTTTCCTTTTTCTTTAGCCTTAAGAGTTTGTTGACATCGATCATCATCAACAACCCTTGGATTAGGTCATTGATTGGAATAATGCCCCATTTCCATACAATTGTAACATTGAAGTGTAGGAGGTACACTCTGTGTAGCCTTTTATTTGTTCGCATCACTGGACATCTACTTCCCATCATTGCGGTATTCAAATGCTCAATGACCTTCCTTTCCACATTTGAAACATTTACTTGTCCCTTTAAGACAACTCCCTCCATGTTTCTTTCCACACTTTGAGCATAAGGGAAAACTCATCTTCTTTTCCATGTCCTCTTTAGATCTTCTTTTGAATTCAATTTTCCTATTCTTATCAAACCCATATGACTGATGGGTTACTCCAATCTCCATCACAAATTTGATATCACATTAAACAATTTCCTCATATCTATTAAAGTCCCTTATGGCTAATGACCTTCGAATACTTGGTTTTAAGCCACTAAAGAATCGATCGATATTACTCTCAGGTAGGATAATAATACCGGAAGCATACCTTGCAAGCCTTGTAAAATTTACTTCATAGGTACCAATAGATTCATCATCCTTTTGTTTCAGTTCAAGAAACTCCTTCTCCATCTTTGTTCTAAGAATACGAGGGAATTACTTATTGAAAAATAAGTTCTTGAACTCTTCCCATTCCATGGACTCAATTTCATCTCTTGGCCTCATATTCTTGATAAGATTCCCCCATTGATCAGTATCACCTTCCAAATGATACACTGCTAAGATGACTTTATCATGTTCAGAACATTGAAGAACTAAAAATATATTTTCAGTAGTACTGATCCATTGTTCAGCAACTAATGGATCAGTAGACCGGATGAATGAAGGTGGATGCTGCCTCATGAAGGATTCAACAGAATTTTGATCCTTCCTTTGCTCGTTTGGAAGTCCTACATGATTCATATCTTGAGAATGTTGTGTGAGCAAGGATACAAGATTTTTTATTCCATCTCCCATAATGTTTGGTTGCTCAGGGGGACAATCATTGAATTATCCATCGCATTTCACATTAAAACGATTCCTTCGGGTTCCAGCCATTGACTAAAACCAAGAAGAATAGTGTGAGAAACACTAATTATAATAAAAAAACACATAATCAAGAATAAAATTTTACACTTAAGGTCTTATCATAGGTTGTTCATGGACATTTCTAAAACACTAAGATTGTGTTCTATGCTTTGACATATCCTTAGGTTTCTTACTAAGGCTTTCACATCCTAGTTTCCAAAGGTTGACTATACCTTTCCTCTGATACCAACTATAACGACCCATACTTTACATACATTGTTAATAATTCAAAATTGAAGCATAGTTATTACAACATATAACAAATCCATGAAAGGACCACATAGTTATAGTGTCTTTATAGACTGGGAAACATAAACAACTGGTTAATAAAGCATCTACATTGTCTCCCAATTATTTCTGCATATCTAGAGTCCCTTTTGGCATATCCTACTTAATAACCTTCTTCATAACCTGGGGAAAAAAACATATAAAAGGGTGAGCTCAATTGCTTATTAAGGGTAAACAAAAGAAATATCAATCACACCATATTCATCATAACATTTTAGAAATCTTAACCTCCAAAAGAGATCATAATTTCATAATCATGGGATAAATCATAGTAGTGAAATCTAATCCCAATAATCATACCTTAAAACATGAAACTTTGTGGAATACACACATAATCATAGAGAATCATTTCTTAGTAGTCAAGAATCATAGCCAAGACTATCTTATCGGACAAAGTCCATTTCTGAACCGAGTTCACTCCTTGTTTCAGTCCTGTTTCACTAAACCAGTTTAACCTGTCGTTCCAGCCATATCTATCTCATGAGATATAAATCTTTTCCCAATGAATTGGAGGGAGATATAGGTGCCACCCATCTCATAATGATACCATTCTTATGTGTGCCACAAAATCATAAACCATACATCATAGCATAGCCCATGTAATAAAAATGGGATTCTTAAACATCACGTCATCATAACATAATACATAAAAGGATATCATAAAAATAATTCCATCATAACATAATCAAATAAATGTAAAAATAGGGATATAAAAAGAACCCTATATTATCTTAGATGGAAAATAATTTTGATAAAACACTTGAACTCCATTCTTGAGTAAAATATAATTTATACTTCAAAAACATTTTTCCTATCTTAACATTTCATATAATTTTGAAATAAAAGAAGTTGATTAAAAATAAACTTGAAAACTTGTCAATTAAGCTTCATGGAAATAATGTTCTAAAAATCTATTCATGTCGTATAAGTTAAAAAAAACATTCTTCTCATACTTTTGTCGGAAAAGTCAAAAAGTACCTCGTACGAAAAATGACAAAAAATTCCTTTCATATATTTTACTAAAAACTCACTGAAGGGTAAAATTGGATTTAAAAAATTGTAGGTGTATGGAAATAATATTACAAATTGAGGAAACATGGATGTGGATGATAAATATTCCCCAGTAAATTCTGAAGTATAAACAATATCGGATAAAAATGAGATTGTGAGATTTTCCCTTACCTTAGGTCCGATTTGCTTCGTAAGTGTCCGAACCTCCTGTATAATTATTTAAATAATGTCATTGACTTATTACAGAATCATAATCATTGTTATGAAATCATATATAGTCATATTCTTAGCTTTTTATTTGTAATATTTTATTTCTACTTGTTATTCGGGTGTTTATTACTTTTTGTTCTTATGCGTGTTTTGTCGAATAAATTATTATTATTATTTTTAGGTTATGGATACCTCATTTCCAGAATGGTATTAGTGTAATATATATCATATTTATTCACTCAATTCATTTATGTAATCATTATTCAAGGAAAATCATGTAGAACGAATCACATCACATCGTGGAGACAGTATTCCGTACGTACGCACGAGCAATGATATCGTTCCCATGATCGTGGAATTGTATTGGAGTGTATTTGTACTATTTCAGAATCAATATAACTTTACAATAATCATATATATTTATTCTTTACACCATTATACCCATCAAAGTAAGGTGGTGGTGGAAAATAGATTACGCCACAGCGTGGAGACGGTATTCCGTACGTACGCACGCACGGTGATTTCATTTTTTGTAGGATGGATAGATGGTGAAATAGGGTTGTTTCATACTTATAATAACATATAATTATATGAGTGATATTGATGTTATTACTTCATAATGAAACAACTAAAGAAGAAGAAGTGGAAGAAGAAATAAAGTTGAAAGAATCGGTAACAGACATTACCTCTTCTTTGAAGCGCCTCTTTGAGACCTCCTTTTATGGCACTAAAATTGGTCTTTGAAGAAGACCAGTACCTCTAGGATGTTTCTATGGAAGTGGAGAGGATAAATTTTCAGGGTTTGGCCGAGATTTAAAGCTCAAAGTTGTGTGAGGAAGAGAAGGAGGAGGTTCCCTTTTTTAAGGGATGATAGGGGCACCTTTGGAAAAACTAAAAATATTATTTTATTATAAAGTCATATTCGGTTTTTAATAGCTCAAAATTGATTTATTTCGAAGATAAGGCGGGGATGGGTCAAAATAATCTCATACAATAGAATTTATAAAAGTTTAGGGTTCTATTTTAATCTTATCATTTCGATTTAACTTTAAGTTAGATAATTTAACTTTTACCGTGTCTTCTTTTTTTCTTACACTATAAGGTTAATAAAATTACCATAACAAGCCAAACGAACACCAAGATGTTTATTATTAATATATATAACCTTATCTAAGTCATTTGGACGAACCATAGATTTTTAGGAATAAAATAACAATTAGTAATATAATATTTTTTTTAAAAACTATTTTATGTCAATTTTGACACTATTTTGTAATTGATTTTTGCGAAAATAATAACAGAAATATTAGTTCGCAAAAAGTTACTTAAATCAATAATAACATTTCATATTAACCTATAAAATTATTTTAATTCATAAAATGTGTCAAATTACATTTATTTGTGTTTTTATAACATCAATTATGTCAATATTTTATTAATAATATAATTACTGCATCATCATTGTTTCATAACTAAATTAAATTATTTAATGTCTAAAAATTAAAAATAAAATATAATTATGTGGGAAATATTTTTAGATTTCTAATTAATATTTATAGTCGAATTTATCTTATTTATAACTGTATATTAAAAATTATTTAGTTATTAAACTTTGAATTTAACTATTTTAACCCTTCTTTAAATAAATTAATAATAAAAGTCCTAATCTAGTCCAAGTGGGCCTAAATGTCCATATTTTATTCCTAAGGTTGTTTTTGGTCGAATTAAACTTATCAAATAGAATTATGACATGTGTTAGGGTAATAATAATACCATTTTTATCCTTAATTACCCTATTTACTTTTAACCGTGGTAAAAAAAGTAAAAAGTTACTATTCACCAAAAAATATTTTCATCTCATTGAACCAGATTTTACTTACTGACATCAACAGTGTGTCTTGGATTTTTTAAATTCCATTCACAAAAGTGGTAAAATTAAGTTTTATGTAAATTTTCATATTCTCCTAGGAGGTGGGTAAAAGACGGTCAAAAGTTCAATAAAATTTATTTATATCTAGAATTATTATAAAATGACTCCAATGAATAACATTGAACTTATATAGGTATTATGTATCAATTTTTACCTAAAATAAATTTAAATAAAATAAATAATTGTTTAAATAAAAAGTCGGCTTTTAAATAGTAACCTAGTGTTTTCACTATTCATCAAAAATTGAAAGTTTTCAGAAGAATACCAAAATTTCACCCTAGGCTAATTTCAATATTCAGAATCCAAAAATGAAGTCCATTTTGAAAAATAAAATTTAAAAAATTTCAAAAAGTGGTTATCACTATTCATAACAGCTAGTTTTAATAATATTTTGATAGCATATCATTGTTTAGTGAAACTCGGTATTGCGTACAACACAAGATATCGAAGAAGGTCACGATTGCCTGTAAAGAAAGCCAAGCTAGTGTTGTGTGTAGTGAAATATTCCTTTGATGATTTATATATAAAAACAAAATATTTCTCATAAAAGTCTTGGTTGTTACATTCTACCCCCATTAAAATGAATTTCTCCCTCAAAATTCATCACTTTGTAACAAACAGACGAGGATACCTCTCCCTCATCATATCCTCAAGCTCCCATGTAGCTTCTTCTAATTGGTGGTTCCTCTATGAAACTTTCACCAAGCGAGTGGTATTGTTCCGTAGGTCTTTTTCGCTATGATCCAGAATCTCTATCTGCTGTTCTTTATAAGAAAGATCTTGCTCCAGTGGTACAACTTCTGATCTGAGTACATGTGAAGGATCAGGTATGTACTTTCTCGGGAGAGATACATGGAACACATCGCGAACTTGGGAGAGATTTAGTGGAAACTCCAATCAGTAAGCTACCTTCCCAACACGATCCGGTATTTCGAATGGACTGATATACATAGGGCTCAGCTTTCCATTCTTTCCAAATCTCATTACTCTCTTCCAAGGAGATATTCGTAAGAACACTTTATCACCCACTTCAAACTCTAGGTCTTTTCTTTGGTTTCCGGCATAACTTTTTTGTCGACTCTGAGTAGCTCTAATGTGTTGTTGAATAGATCAGACCTTTTCTACCATCTCATCAACAAGATCAGGTCCTAATAGCTTTTTTTCCCTAACTTCATCCCAGCAAGTTGGAGTCCTGCATTTCTTTCCATAGAGAGATTCATAAGGAGCCATCTGAATACTGGAGTGAAAGCTATTATTATAAGAAAATTCCACCAATGGTAGTTGTTGATCACAACCACCTTTGAAATCCATAGAGAAAGCTCTCAACATATCTTCAAGAGTTTGAATTGTCCTCTCAGACTGACCGTCTGTCTGAGGATGATAAGTAGTGATGAAACTCAACTCTGAATCCAGAGTATGCTGATGACTTCGCCAGAACTTTGAGGTAAACCTCGGAACCCGATCAGATATAATAAAAAGTTGTACTCCATGCAATATTACCACTTCCTTTACATATATCCTGGAAAGCTTATCTAGAGAGAAATCCTCTCTAATATCAATGAAGTGTGGAGACTTTGTAAGACGATCAACTATGACCCAGATAGCATTATTACCTTTGGATGTTTTAGGAAGTCCAGTGACAAATTCCATAGTGATGTTTTCCCATTTCCATTATGGTATGGGTAATGGTTGTAACATCCCCATAGACTTCTGTCTCTCATCTTTAACTTGCTGACAAACCAAGCATCAAGAGACATATTCAACAACATCTCTTTTCATTCCATCCCACCAGAATTACTCTTTCAGGTCCCTATACATCTTCGTTATTCCAAGATAAATAGAGAATGAATAACTATGAGCCTCATCCAGCAGCTCCTTTAATTTGGGGATGGGAGGAACACAAACTCAATTCCTGAACTTTATTATCCCATCACAATCAAGGTTGAATTCAGGAACATTTCTCACCTTCTTTTGTAACTTGACATCTTCTTTCTGTGCCTCTTTAATATTCACATGTATAGATGGTTGAACATTCATTTGATAAAGATACGATTTTTCCAATTTCATTATAATTCCATGATCTATCCATTGTAAATCCATAAATATTGGATCTTTTGTGATCCTCATCATATGGATAAGCTATCATGGTCTTGTCGACTTAATGCATCTGCAATCTTGTTTGTTTTCCCAGGGTGGTAATCAATTTTGCAGTCGTAATCCTTAATCATCTCCAACCATCTTCTTTGGTGCATATTCAGCTCCTTTTGTGTAAAAATATACTTTAAAATTTTATGATCAGTATAAATGTCACACCTTTCTCCATAAAGATAATGCATCCAAATCATTAATGCAAAGATTACCACAGCTAACTCCAAATCATGAGTTGGGTAATTTTTCTCATGGATTTTCAACTGTCGTGAGGCATAAGCTGTCACCACATCATTTTGAATGAGAACACACCCCAATCCCTTCTTGGATTCATCATTGTAGATCACAAACATTTCTCCACTACAAGGCAGTGTGAGCACAGGTGCACTGGATAACCTTCTTTTCAACTCCTTGAAATTATCTTCACATTCTTCCGTCCAAACAAACTTAACTCCTTTCCGAGTCAACTTGGTGAGTGGATTAGATAAACATGAAAAATATTTCACAAAACGTCGATAATATCCAGCCAAACCAAGAAAACATCGGATCTCGGTTACTATTGTTGGTCTCGACCATCTTTCGATAACCTCTGTTTTTGCTGGATCCACAAATACCCCCTCTTTTGAGATTATGTGACCAAAAAATGCAACTTTTTGAAGCCAAAATTCACACTTGGTAAATTTGGCATAAAGCTTCTCCTTTCTCAGGGTCTTCAATATAATTCTCAAGTGATCTTCATGTTCTTCCTTTCTCTTTGAATAGACAAGAATATCATCTATAAAGACTACCGCAAACTGATCAAGATAGTCTCTAAAGACTCTATGCACTAGATCCCTAAAGATAACAGGGGCATTAGTAAGACCAAATGGAATCACTATAAATTCATAGTGTCAATACCTTGTATGGAAAGCCATCTTTGATATATCCTCCCTTTTGACCCTTAATTGATGATACCCTGAACAATGATCAATCTTGGAAAAGTATTGAGCTATGTGTATTTGGTCAAATAAGTCATCAATGCATGGGAGAGGATATTTGTTCTTGATAGTGATCTTGTTAAGTTCTCGATAATCAATGCAGAGTCTCATTGATCCATCTTTCTTCTTAACAAACAGAACAGGTGATCCCCAAGGTGAAGCACTTGGGCGTATGAAACCTTCATTTAGTGGAATCAAGGCCCATAAGATGGAAGAAATTTCCACTGGAAGGTTATGTTCATCCTTGCATCGATAGACGATCAAAGATTGATCTAGAATATGAAATGTGACTTCCCTTATTTGGAAATTGATATGAGATCCATATAGAGAAATCCAATCCATGCCAAGAATCACATCAAATTCCACCATAGGAAGGATCATAAGATTTGCAGGAAGCACTTTCCCACAGACTTCAATCGGAGAATAATTATAAACTTTGGATGCGACTGTTGTGCCATTAGGGGTTTTCACAGCTAACTCAACATCTAATTATTGAGGTAATACGGTGATACCCTTATAAAATTCTTCAGAAATAAAAGAGTGGGTGGATACATAATCAAATAAATCATTTTCTACTTTAGAGTGGATGGTAAGTGTACCTTTCACCACTTCGTTATCGTACTCCACATCGCTGATAGAAATTGCATGTGACTTTCCTTTGTCTTTATCCTTAAGAGTTTGTTGATGTCGATCATCATCAACAACCCTTGGATTAGGGAATTGATTGGAATAATGCCCCATTTCCTTGCACTTGTAACATTGAAGTGTAGGAGGTGCACTCTGTGTAGCCTTTTATTTGTTCGCATCACTATACATCTTCTTCCCATCATTGCGGCATTCAAATGCCCGATGACCTTCCTTTCCACATTTGAAACATTTACTTGTCCCTTTAAGACAACTCCCTCCATGTTTCTTTCCACACTTTGAGCATAAGGAAAAACTCATATTCTTTTCAGTGTGCTCTTTAGTTTTTCTTTAAATTACATTTTCCTCTTCTTATCAAACCCATATGACTGATGGGTTACTCCAATCTCAATCTCAACTTTGAGAGCACATCGAACGATTTCCTCATAGCTATTGAAGTCCCTTATGGCTAATGCCCTTCGAAGACTTGGTTTTAAGCCACTAAAGAATCGATCGATCTTACTCTCAGGTTGGATAATAATACAAGAAGCATACCTTGCAAGTCTTGTAAAATTTTCTTCATTGGTATCAACAGATTCATTATCCTTTTGTTTCAGTTCAAGAAACTCCTTCTCCATATTTTTTCGAAGAATATGAGGGAAGTACTTATTGAAAAATAAGTTCTTGAACTCGTCCCATTCCATGGACTCAATTTCATCTCTTGGCCTCTTATTATTGATAATATTACACCATTGATCAACATCACCTTCCAAACAATACACTACTAAGATGAATTTATATTGTTAAAAACATTAAAGTACTGAAAATATCTTTTCAGTAGTGCTGATCCATTGTTCAGCAACTAATGGATCAGTAGACCCGCTGAATGAAGGTGGACGCTGCCTCATGAAGGATTCAACAAAATTTTGCTCCTTACTTTGCTCGTTTGGAAGTCCTGCATCATTCATATCTTGAGAAAGTTGTGTGAGCATGGCTACATGATTTTTCATTCCATCTCCTATAATGTTTGGTTGATCAGGGGGACAATCATTGCATTGCCCATCGCATTCCGCATTAACAGGGTTCCTTCGGGTTCCAGCCATTGACTAAAACCAAGAAGAATAGTGTGAGAAACACTAATTATAATAAGAAAACACATAATCAAGAATAAAATTTTAAACTTAAGGTATTATCATAGGTTGTTCATGGCCATTTCTAAAACACTAAGATTGTGTTCTATGCTTATAAATATCCTTAGTTTTCTTACTAAGGCTTTCACATCCTAGTTTCCAAAGGTTGACTATACCTTTCCTCTGATACCAACTATAACGACCCATACTTTACATACATTGTTAATAATTCAAAATTGAAGAATACTTATTACAAAATATAACAAATCCATGAAAGGACCGTATAAGTATAGTGTCTTTAGAAACTGGGAAACATAAACAACTGGTTCATAAAGCATCTACATTATCTCCCATTTATTTCTTTATATCTAGAGTCTCTTTTGGTATATCCTACTTAATAACCTTCTTCCTGACCTGGGGAATGAAAACATACAAAAGGGTGAGCTAAAATGCTTAGTAAGGGTAAACAAAAGAAATATCAATCACACCATATTCATCATAACATTTTGGAAATCTTAACCTGCAAAAGAGATCATAATTTCATAATCATGGGATAAATCATAGTAGTGAAATGTAATCCCAATAATCATAACATAAAACATGAAACTTTTTGGAATACACACATAATCATAGAGAATAATTTCTTTGTAGTCAAGACTCATAGCCAAGACTATCTTAGCGGACAAAGTCCATTTCTGAACCGAGTTCACTCTTCATTTCAATCATGTTTCACTGAACCGATTTAACCTGCCATTACAGCCATTTCTATCTCATGAGATATAAATATTTACCCAATGCATTGTAGGGAGATATAGGTCCCACCCATCTCATAATGATACCATTCTTATGTGTGCCATAAAATCATATACCATACATCATAGCATAACCCATGTAATAAAAATGGTATTCTTAAACATCACGTCATCATAACATAATCCATAAAAGGATATCATAAAAATAATTCCATCATAACATAATCAAATCAATGTAAAAATAGGGATGTAAATATAACCCTATATTATCTTAGATGGAAAATAATTTTGATAAAACCCTTGAACTCCATTCTTGAGGAAAATATCCTTTCTACTTTAAAAACATTTTTCCTATCATAACATGTCATATAATTT
Organism: Viscum album; assembly: GCA_963277665.1. Lineage (NCBI taxonomy): Eukaryota > Viridiplantae > Streptophyta > Magnoliopsida > Santalales > Viscaceae > Viscum > Viscum album. Next base: position 875,142,786 of record OY728148.1, on the reverse strand, counting down.
TGAACTAAAAGAAGTTGACTAAAAATAAACTTGAAAACTTGTAAATTAAGATTCATGGAAATAATTTTCTAAAAATCCATTCATGTCATATAAGTTAAAAAAACATTCTTCTCGTACTTTTGTTGGAAAAGTCAAAAAGTACCTCGTACGAAAAATGACAAAATATTCCTTTCATATATTTTAATAAAAACTCACCGAAGGGTAAAATTGGATTTAAACAATTGTAGGTGTATGGAAATAATATTAAAAATTGAGGAAACATGTATGTGGTTGATAAATATTCCCCAGTAAATTCTGAAGTATAAACAATCTCGGATAGAAATGAAATTGTGAGATTTTCCCTTACCTTAGGTCCGATTTACTTCGTAAGTGTCTGAACCTCATGTATAATGATTTAAATAATGTCATTGACTTATTCTAGAATCATACTCATTGTTATGATATCATATATGGTCATATTCTTAGCTTCTTATTAGAAATATTTCATTTCTACTTGTTATTCGGGTGTTTATTACTTTTTGTTCTTATGCGTGTTTTGTCGAATAAATTCTTATTCTTCTTTTTAGGTTATGGATAAATATTTTCCAGAATCATATTAGTGTAATATATATCATATTTATTTACTCAATTCAATTTTTTAATCATTATTCACTGAAAATCATGTAGAACGAATCACATCACATCGTGGAGACGGTATTCCGTACGTACGCACAAGCGATGATATCGTTCCCATGATCGTGGAATTGTATTGGAGTGTATGTATACTATTTCATAATCAATATCACTTTACAATAATCATATATATTTATTATTTAAACCATTATACCCATCCAATTAAGGTGGTGGCGGAAAATAGATTACACCACAGCGTGGAGACGATATTCCGTATGTTCGCACGCGCGATGATTTAGTTTTCCTTAGGATGGATAGATGGTGAAATAGGGTTGTTTCATACTTATAATAACATATAAGTATATGAGTGATACTGATGTTATTAATTCATAATGAAACAACTAAAGAAGAATAAGTGGAAGAAGAAATAAAGTTGATAGAATCGGTAACGGACATTACCTCTTCTTTGAAGCGCCTCTTTGAGACCTCCTTTTAGGGAACTAAAATTGGTTTTTGAAGAATACCAGGACCTCTAGGATGTTTCTAGGGAAGTGTAGAGGAGAAATATTCAGGGTTTGGAAGAGAATTAAGGCTCAAAGTGGTGTGAGGAAGAGAGGGAGGAGGTTCCCTTTTATAAGGGAGGAGAGTGCCACCTTTGAAAAAACTAAAAATATTATTTTATTATAAATTCATATTCGGTTTTTAATAGCTCAAAATTGATTTATTTCGAAGATAAGGTGGGTATAGGTCCCAATACGCTCATAAAATAGAATTTAGACAAGTTTAGGGTTATATTTTAACCTTATCATTTCGATTTAACTTTAAGTTAGATAATTTAACTTTTACCGTGTCTTCTTTTTTTCTTACACTATAAGGTTAATAAACTTACCATAAAAAGCCAAAAGAACCCCAAGTTGTTTATTATTAATATATATAACCTTATCTAAGTCATTTGGCCAAACCTTAGAATTTTAAGAATAAAATAACAATTAATAATATAATATTTGTTTTAAAAACTATTTTATGTCAATTTTGAAACTATTTGGTAATTGATTTTTTTGAAAATCATAACAGAAATATTATTTCTAAAAAAGTTACTTAAATCAATAATAACATGTCATATTAACCTATAAAATCATTTTAATTCCTAAAAAGTCTCAAATTGCATTTATTTGGGTATTTATAACATAAATTATGTCAATATTTTATTAATAAGATAATTACTGGATCATCATTGTGTCATAAATAAATTACATTATTTAATGTATAAAAATTACAAATAAAATATCATTATGTATGAAAGATTTTTAGATTTCTAATGAATATTTATAGTCTAATTTATCTTATGTATAACTCTATATTAAAAATTATTTAGTTATTAAACTTTGATTTTAACTATTTTAACCCTTCTTTAAATAAATTAATAATAATTGTCCTAATCTAATCCAAGTGGGCCTAAATGGCCATGTTTTATTCCTAAGGTTGTTTTTGGTCGAATTTCACTTATTAAATAGAATTAGGACATGTTTTAGGGTAATAATAATATCATTTTGACCTTTAATTACCCTATTTACTTTTAACCGTGGTAAGAAAAGTAAACAGTTACTATTCACCAAAAAATATTTTCATCTCATTGAACCACATTTTACTTACTAACATCAACCGTGTCTATCGGATTTTTGAAATTCCATTCACAAAAGAGGTAAAATTATGTTTTATGTAAATTTGTAAATTCTCCTAGGAGGTGGGTAAAAGACGGTCAAAAGTTCAATAAACTTTTTATATATCTAAAATTATTATAAAATGACTCTAATGAATTACATTGAACTTATATAGGTATTATGTATCAATTTTGACCTAAAATAAATTTAAATAAAATAAATAATTATTTAAATAAAAAGTCGGTTTTTAAATAGTAACTGAGTGTTTTCACTATTCATCAAAAATTGAAAGTTTTCAGAAGAATACCAAAATTTCACCCTAGGCTAATTTCTATATTCCGAATCCAAAAATGAAGTCCATTTTGAAAAATAAAATTTAAAAAATTTCAAAAAGTGGTTATTACTATTCATAATGGCTATTTTAATAATATTTTAATAGAATATCGTTGTTTAGTGAAACTCGGTATTGCGTACAACGCAAGCTATTGAAGAAGGTCGCGATTGTGTTTAAATAAATCCAAGCTAGTGTTGTGTGTAGTGAAATATTCGTTTGATGATTTATATATAAAAGCAAAGTATTTCTCATAAAAGTCTCAGGTGTTACAATACCCAAGTATACCTAGAGATGTCATCTATAAGTATATAGATATAATTATTCCCATTTACACTGGAAAGTATTGATGGTCCAAAAAATTCCATTTGAACCAACTCAAGAGGTTGAGAAGTTGAAACTTATTTTTTTAATTTAAGATATATTTTATGTTGTTTCCATTTTTGATCGAGGCTACAAACCTTGTCATTTGTGAATTCAAGTTTGGTTAGATACCTAATTAACCCTTTCCTAGTAATATTTCAAATTGAGTGAATATTATAGTGAACTAATATCTTATTCTAAAGAAAATATAATTTTTGAAAGGAACTTAAGTAAGTTTTTTTTGGAATTAAAGAATCAGGATTAATAGCATAAAAATATCATTTCTCAAATTAGTAAATACTAAATCATTTTAAAATTAAAATAATTAAAATAATGTTTTTCATTTTTCAAATTAAAACCATCATAACATAATTAGTAAATTCTAATAAAATTATATTTTAAACCATTTAAAAATAAATTTAGAAATTAAAAATGAGTTGCTGTTACTGATTTGACCATGTAAAATGATCTTTAATTTATCATTGTAACCAAAGTTGACCTGAAAACCATAAAACATTACCAGGTTCTTTAATATTGAGTAATTTGGTATCCTATTCCTATAACACCCACTGTCAAAGTAACACATATTTTTATAGGATATCTTTAAAAAGATTTCCTATAAAGAAAATTCTATATGAATAATGATTTTGGTACCCAATTTTTCTTGGGTCTAGATAGGTTAGTGATTTGGGATTTATAAACCTATATTTTATCAATTGGTTACCTATAAATATATTGTAAACTTTTTTAAATAAGAACTTTATTAGGTCTACTTGTGTAAAACACAGAATAATTATTTACAAAATTCGATTTAGGAACAAAATTTCTCTTAAAAATTCTTCCCTGTTTGGGGTGATAACCTAGACCATTAATATATTTAGTAGTAATTTTTTTTACACAGAACATTAGTGATATTTTCTCTTCCCTTTGTGAATATCTCTATGTCTTTCATTAATTTATCATTTGAAAACTTTTTTTCAATATGTTATTTCCAAAAATAATCATTTTTCTCCTTTTCTACAATTATATTAGTCTTAACACTAGAAAATAATACATGATGTTTCTTCAATATTTTTTATTTTTTTTAAGTTCAATTAAATTAACTTGAAGAATATGTTAATACTAAAACATTTCCTTTTTTTACATATCATCTTTCTTTTATTCATATTTAAACCGTTCACAATTATGTACAAGAGATACAGTAGGTACCTTAGATTTATTTTTCACGATGAACATATTTTCTCTATCAAAATTTTCTTTATGAGTTGATTCTAAGTAACTAGAGAAGTTCTCAGAGGTACTGCATGTTTATATCATGGATTTATTATACTTTTTATCCTTATCATCATACTTTTTTTTACTTCAACTTTAGGCAGTCAGCCTGAACATATCCTTTTCTTTTACACTCATAGAAGGTAATATCATTTTAATTGGTGTCTCTTTTCCAGGTATTTTTTCCAACTTCTTATATCATTAGACTTTCCTTTTTAGCTCGTATTTCTGAAGAATTTATCTTTATTGAAGAATTTATTAAACCTTTCGGCCAGATGGGCCATTTTATCATCACTTTCTACTGGGTATTCCTCGTCACTAGATATTTCAACTAGATTTTTTTCCTTTTCATTCTATTTTGATGCAGTAGTCTTGAAGTAAATATATTTCCTCTTTGGTTCATTATCCTCTTCACAATTTACTTTAATTAATTAATAATACATTATTAAATTACCAATCAATTTCTTAAAAGGCAGGTTACTGATGTCCTAAAATTATTTTATTTAAATAGATGTCCCTCTCTATCTATTTGGAAGACATATCACCAGTCTCATAATTTGATATTTTTTTGAAAAAGGATTATTTAAGGTAATCATTATGTTCACTATCTCATTTAACCTAAGATTAATTTCAGAAATTATCTCATTAGGTCCCATATTAAATGTAAATTTTTTAATTTTATAATTATTCAATCTCATTTCTTTCACATTAGTTGTTCCTTCTAGAAAAATAACTAAAATATCCCAAATTTGATAAGAAGTTTTCTTAGAATATGTCCATTAAATTATTCACCATCTAAGCCACAATAAAAATAATTCATGGATTTTCAATTTTTATTATAATCAAGTTTTGTAGAATTATCCCAAGTATTCATATATGTTTTAGATAATTCATTTTTATCCTCTATAGAAGACCAAATTTCAAAGCTCATGATTTTAATATGAATTTTAATATTTATGTTTCATTGTGAATAGTTATTTCCATTAAGTAAAGGAGGTATATTAGTAGTTGAACCTTAGTTCATATTATCCATTTAAAGAACTAAATTTATAAAAAATAGAAATTTATGATCTTTAAAACACAATTAAAATCATTGTTGAAAAGATTTTGAAAAAATCTGATACCAAATTTTGGTTAGAGTGAGTATCTCAAGAGGGTGGGGGGGTATTGAGTTCCGAATAAATATTTTTGTTAAATAAAGTTTAAATAAAATCCCCTAGTTAATTTAAAAAGATCTTATTTAATCAAAATATCATATCGATATAGTTCTGATCTTTTAAGATATTTATCAAAGATTTAATATGTCCCAATTAAAACAATTATAAAACTATTTTAACTTTCACAATAAATATAATTAATAAAAACCTTATATAAACAATAATTAATACTAAAGATAAAAGTAGTGGTTTTTTTTATAGTTTGAGGCATATTTTTATTAAACCTTAGAAATAAAACAAAAGAAAACATAAAATGGAATAAATACAAGAGTTTTAGTCTCAAATAAAGTCATAATCCTCTCCACTTGTAAATCACATGATTCCAAGAAGTTTATATAAAATAATAGTGATAATCAAACTGGATCATAAATACAATATAAAACCAGTTATTCAAACCATACATGGACATATTCTATAATAACCATAGGTAAATAATTGACATATGAAACTCAAGGGACTCTTACATAACATGTGGGTAAACATGTGTAAAAGGAGTAGATAATATATCTAGTATCTTCTAGTTAATGTACGTGATAAAATGTGTTTGTTTAATATACAAAGTAAATCAGACACTACTTGTAATGTGAAGATAATAAACAGGGAGAGAAAATAAAGATATAAAGAAGATAGTGTTTCTTGGTATAATTTTACCTTGAGACTTTGAATCCTTGGATATATCTTGAAGAGGAGCTTGAGTCATGATTCTAAAAATTTTAGTAAAACTAAGTGTCATGAACTCTTTCGTTTTGTCTATGGGAAGGAACATGTAGCTCTATAGGCTTCAATATTCCACAATTAGTTACATAGAAGAATACTTAGTTTAAATATTTTTTGTAGGTGTATATCATTAGGTTCTTACAATTTATAGTTTCATCTCACTTCAAGTGTTATGTATCAATATATGTGTATATCTATTCATCAATGTCTCATGAGGGAGTCTTGTTCTTAATATATCAGCAGTATAAAAGAAGAATCATCCTGATCCTCTACTCTTTATACTAGATGACTGACACAAAAATTAATGAATTATTTGAATAGATTAAGTGAAATGATTAAAATAAATATCAACATTAAATTTGATAATATGTCATTTATAAATAGTTAATTGAAAATAAAAAGAAATTGTGATGGTGAATCTTCTAAATGGTGATAGAACTCTATCAATGACTTGAGCTAGTAGTGATTCTGGCCAATGGTGTGCCAGGATGATGTTAGGTCATTCTTAACTGTGAATCTTCTTAGTGGTGGGTCATTAAAATACTTTTCCAAAATTACATTATATCAGTAGGTAAAGTCTGTAGGTAGGCCATCCTCTAGTGGTAGTTCATCTCACCACATTACCAAATTCTCATCTTAATGATGAATCAATTCGGATGGTGAGTGTTGCCAAAACTTTTCAAAATTTCATTCTGGTGGGGAGTCTACCCTGGCTGCGACTCATCTTCAATGGTGAGTCATGTTTGGTGGTGGGTGTTTTACACACTTATCTAAATTTCTCTACAATATTCCTTATATAATAAAATTTTAACATAAAACATTAAAAATCATCATTAATATAATAAACAAGATTTTGTGATCATTTAAACAAGGGTTCCAACAAAAATATCAGGATTTCCCAGTTCTATATGGGCCATCCCATTGTATAGGCTATAACAGTCTTACCCAGTGTTATTTGGGCCACCCCATCGTTTATTCTACACTGGGCTTACCCAATTCTATCTGGGCCACCTCATAATATAATCAATGTCCATTAACCACAACATGAATAATGTGAAAATAGCTTTCATATCAGTATAAAAACCCATAAAAACAATTATTATTTCATAACCTGATTTACCCATATAAAATAAATGAGTTTTTTGTCAATCTCTTTGAAACATGATTGACCTGTGGGAAAGAAACGAGTTCCATAAATATCATTCCATCAGAACGTAAACCATTCAAAAAATGAATAAAAATTGTTTACTTATATCATATATATAGTAAAACATTAACTATATCAAAGTATGTCTTTTTAGATGGAGAATTATTTTTAAAGATCAATTGAAATAGTTATTAAGGAAAATAATATTTCTTTTATTATCATAAAACATTTTCCAAAATACATTTATTTGAAGATCACATTGAAAACTTATTAAGTAAGAATTAAAAATCATTGAAAACATTTATTGAGGAAAATATGATTTCCACTTTCAAAAACACTTTTTAAAACATAAAACATTTTGAATACATCTTTATTTGAAAATAATATTTAAAATATATAAAATAATCTTCAAATAAATGACGGTCATGAAAACGGATAAGTTTATACATGCCGATCATTCCTTTTATTCCGTAAAAAGTTTTTAAAAGTGCCTCGATGAGAATATGAAAAGAATATGAAATTTTAAAAAACATTTTTTAAAAGGTAAAAAATGGGTGAAAATTTATTTTAAATATCATAAGATAATATTTGAATAGTTTTGAAATATTTTTTATAAAACATTGTTTTGAAAGAACATATATTTCTGACCTAAATGAGAAATAAAGAGATATTTTATTAAGAACATTTTTTAATATATTAGTACCAAAGAGTGAAAAAATAGAACTAATAAATAAATATATCATGAATAAATAGAGTATAATAGAATTCACAAAAGTTCATGAGATATATATCATAATATTTCATCAATGAAACAACAATCATAAACAATCCCGATAAACGATGAGATTGTAATAACAAACTCTTACCACTTTAGTAAGTATTATTCATATTCCCCATGAGAGAATAGAATTACATGAATCTTAAAATATCATGAAAATAATTATATTATAGATATAAAATTTTAAATAGTAGAATATACACCTCATAAAATAATTTTGGTGCATAACATAACATGCGTCTCAAAGAAGGAAATTTGAGAAAAAAATTACCTTACCAATTTGGTAACTTTTGAACCATAAAAACCATGTAATAGAAATTATAAAATGGATATGTAAATATTAATAAATTTAAGTATAATAATCAATAATATTTTCATGGATATTATATACACCACAAAAAATAAATGAGTGGTGAATAAGGCATAAGTCTCGAAGAAATAAAAGTGAGACTATAAGTCTAATTACTACTTGAGTAAATTTTGAATCATGAGATCTGTGAAATAATAACATCAATTGAAAATTTTCATATCATAAAATAAATTAATTTAATTTTATAATATATCATATTATTGTATATGAACCCCACAAAAATCATTCAGGTTCATAACATAACATGTGTCTCAAAGAAGTTAATTTTAGACAAAATTACCTTACCAATTTGAAAAATTTTGAACTATAAACCCCATGAAATAGAGATCATAAAAAGGATATGTAAATACTCATAAATTTAAGTATAATAATTATAGAATACATTAATGGGTACCACATAAACCAAAAAAAATAAATTATTGGTTAATAATTCATAAGTCTTTCAAAAATAAAAGTGATACTAGAAATCCCCTTACGACTTGAGTAACTTTTGAATCGTGAGATCCGTGAAAGAATAAAATCAATTAAAAAATTTAATATCATGAAATAAATAATAATAATGGTATAAAATTTCATAGGTATTTATATAAACCACATTAAAATAATAAGTTTTTAATAGAGGATATATCACACAAAAATAAAATTTAGATAATAAAACCCTTTCCTTAAGTCTTGACTAGTGTCGTATTGTTCAATACTCTTGTATACTAAATATAAGTTTATTATAAATATATAAAATAAAAAAATAACACAAAGACAGATATATAATACCATATATTATTTACATAGGACTTTATATTACCTGGTTATTATCATTTCCATGCTAATTTTATGTTTTGGTTAATAATCGCTTCCACACATGCTTTGAATTATCATTATTAGTACTATTACTTAGATCATGATTTACTTATTTAAAAAAATTTAAACCACGGTATAAATATTATATATATTCATTATATATGTATTTATAATAATATATAAAATATATAAATATGAAATTAAATACATCGTTCAAGGAGACGGTGGGCCATATGTACACATGAACGCTGTTTCCAATTTCTTTTCGTATTGAAAGGAATAAAAGTAAATTAAGTATATAAATTTATATTATCATTATAATATAATTATTATGTCATAAATATGAAATATTTTTAATAAAACCATCATTAATACCTTCCGTGTAATGCGTGAAATAATCACATCTCTTTGAGGAGGCGGTAGTGCACACATCCCCAAATGATGTTATCATATTCCCACAAAATGGAAAATATGAAGGTATGTTTTATATAATAAAAATATAAGAATTAAAATGAAATCATAAAAATCATATAAAAATATTATTTCCATCATTATTCACGTCCTTGTGATGTGGTAATGGAAGAACGATTGACATTGGTTTGTGAGGTGGTAGTCATTCATGAAGGTTCCAGGCGCAGTGTAAGATTGGTTGTTCCGACACCCAAATTTTCTTTTTTACAATGATAAATGATTATTCATACATAAATATGATGATTATCACCAGTATCCATATAATATAATCAATGATTTAGATAAATAAGGAAGAGTCCCAAATCTTTTAGAGTGGATCTTACACGTCATGTTTATAATTAATTTAATTAATTTCATAAGGAAAATAATACCCATATCTTCAGTATTTTCTTCGTTGATGATATTGATCATTTAGAATGACCCTTATAGATTATCATGTTGTGATTGAAAGGATCCAAACTAGAATATCTCTAGCAGTGATCCACACATGCTTTGATGGCCTCTGATCAACACTTCTCGTTCTCTGGGTGCTAGCGTGGAAAAGCGAGTGTCTTATGTCAATCGTTCTTGATCGCTTATTCTTTAACCTTGAAGAACATGTATTGTTCTTGAGAGGGGTGGAAAGAGGATTCAATAGAGAATTTTTTTAGCTCAACAATTCTCAATTCACGGGTGTTTGGTTCAGTACTTGGCACAATAGACATATGTGTCTATTTATTGACATGGGGTTTTAGTTATAATATTTAATTATGTAACAACAATTAAATACATTAATAACCTTAGAGAAAAATAACTATATTAATAAAAATAACATGTCATTATTTATGGTGTTCTAACTTGAGAAAAACAAAATTATAAAGAAAATTCCACGTCATAAAATAATAATAGCGTTATTTTAATTTGTGCCAACTAGTTAAATAATTATTTATCATCTTGAAAATAATTATTTCACTACCGAACCACCCATGGTCCGCTAAAACTCCATTTCCATTTATTGAATTCCAGAATAAATAAATAAATAAATTATTATGTTAAATAAATATTTTAATTAAAAACTAGTAAATAAATATTTACCAAATGTTCAATAAAATAAATAAATATATTTTACCCATAATCCGATGAATAAATTTTTATTTAATTTATGAAATCATTTTAACTTGAATAAAATTATTTTATTGTGTCAAGAATAATATTTATAAATTAAATTTAAATATAATTTAACTGAAACCACCAGAAACACTTAGTGTGTGACCCTCTAGGATTATTTCTCGTTGGCATTAGGCGGTCTTGTCTAAAGTCCAAGAGTAATTTCTAGAAGCAGGTCAAGGAACCCAAGAGAAAGAACATAAAGTTGAAACAATGACATAAACATATGAATTCATACTATGTAATATAATCCTTTTGTTGCAATTTCACATCAAGCAGGTTTCATGATAGTGTCATCAACTTTTATGCTTGATACTTCATTCTTTGACTACTTGAAAAAAACTCGTTGCTACCCCATGAACATGGGATTTAACGTGGAGGTTCTATTTCAATAAAAGTTCTAAGATATAAAATTCCATAAATGGAATGGGAAAATCCTTCCTCAATTTATCCATTAATAACATGCCACTCGTGACGCACCCAATGTACCCTACTTCCTGCCAACTATTTGCATGACAGTTTTCATTAGTAAATCAAAGTGTATAAGTCATGAAACATATTAATGATAATATTAAAGTTTAAGGATCATTAGACATTATTGCATATAGAAATATCAAATGACACCAAAACATGTAGAATTCATACTGGCAGGTCTGTTCCCATAATCTTATGTCTTGGAGATTACCAAGTGAAAACTTCATGAGAGGAAGTCTCATCTGCTTATGAGTACTCACACTTGATGGTCTGAATTATTTGTTTCCCATTATAGTATATCAAACAACCTTAGAACTATATTTAAGAATATTGTTATAGCATTTCAAGGTTCTCATCAAGGAAGGGAACTTCCATGACCATATCAATGCAACAAATACTCCCAGACATTATTACATCATAGTCATGCATAACAATGAACAATATGTAGTAAGATGTTTAATATTAAAATACATTAAATATCATTGTAATCAATGTACAACTAGTTGGTTCTAGGACAAAACTCTTTCAAACTCTCACTTGGACTAGAGCCAATTTCCTACAACTTTCAGTCCACTGGACCTCACATGGTGATCATGTTTCTACTGAGTCAAGGATGTAGTGAAGGGGGCCTCCATGTTGTCTTTCATGGAAATGCCGCTCACTGAAACTTCACCTATGTTAGAAAAATCCTTCAATATTTGATACTTCCTAAGTATTTGCTTCATCCGCTGATGTGACCTTGTCTCTTTTTCGAGAGCCACCGCTAAAGTATTATCAGAGTATATTGTGGTGGGATCTTTACTACTAGGTATTACATCCAGCTCCTGGACAAAGATTCACATCCAAAATACTTCTTTATCTATCTCAGAAGCTATGATATACTTGGTCTCTGCTGTAGAATCTACGACCACACTCTACTTTGAGCTCTTCCAGCTTACTATACCTCCATTCAAAGTGAATATGTATCCTGTTTGCGACTTCATGTCATCTTGATCAGTCAGGAAACTAGAATCTTCATACCATCTTATGACTAGTTCCTCATCTCCTCCATAAACCAGGAACATATCCTAAGTACGCCTCAAATAATTTAGGATATTATTGACTTCCATCCAATAACGGTCACCTGGGTTATCTTGATATCTACCTACCACACTCAATGCTTAGGCTAAATCCAACCTAGTAGAAATAATGGCTTACATGAATGACCTAATCGCTGATGCATATGGATTCATTGAAATTATCTTTCTTTCCTCATGTGTATGAGGGAATATTTTCTTAGAAATATGAATTCCATGTGATGCTAGAAACAATACCCTCTTTTATTGTTCCTTACTAAATATTTTCAACATCTTATCAATTTATGTACTTTGACTTAGGCCCAATAATCTCTCGGATATATCATGATGGATCTTGATCCCAAGAATATATACTGCCTCGCCCAATTCCTTCATGGAGAATTATTGATTCAACTATGCCTTAACTGACTATAAGACTGGTATCTCATTTCCAATAAGTAATATGTCATCAACATATACTATTAGGAAAATGACTACACTCCCACTAAATCATTTGTATACACAAGGCTCACATTCATTATTGATAAAACAAAATTTTGTTATGGATTCATTAAAATGAAGGTTCAATGACATGTATTCCTTTTTTATTCAATAAATGGATTTATACAACTTGTATACCTTATTGGAATCATTTGGAGTCACAAAACCTTCAGGTTGTTTCATGTAGACATCTTTCATAAGGTTCCCGTTTAGGAAGGATGTTTTGACATCCATTTGCCTAATCTCTTAGTCATGGTAAGCCGTAATGTCAATTAGAATTATGATGTATTTCAGCCTTGAAACTGGTGAAAAGGTTTCATTGTAGTCAATTCATTGAAGCTTTTTAAACCCTTTTGTAACAAGTTGTCCCTTATAGGCACTGAATTATCCTTCCATATCCAGTTTCTTCTTGAATACCCATTTGTAACCAATAGGATTTACATCAACTAGAGGATCTACCAATACCCAAACTTGGTTTTCATACATGGAATCCATTTGAATATTCATGGCTTCTTTCCACTTGGCAATGTCAGTGCCAATTACTGCTTCCTTGTAGGCTGGAGGATCATTATTATCAATAAATAGTGATTCACTATCCTCCGAAACTATAAAATTGCACCCTTCAGGTTCTCTAACCTCTGTTGTACTCCTACACAGTACTTATGTCTCTAGAATAGATTCTTCTTCAATGGGGATTTTTGGAATCTATTCCTATACCGAATGTTGTGTACTGTGAGCCTCAACTTCATCGTAGTCTATCTCACTCCTACTATCTATTTTGGAGATGTTCTCTCTCTCAAGGATTATGGAATGTCATTCCACTATTAAATTTTTGTTTGAGGTTTGTATAGGTAATATCCCCTTGTTTCCTTAAGGAATCCTATAAAGTTACACTTTGTGCCTCAGGGTGTGAGTTTGTTACCTGAAGAGGACTTAAAAAATGCTTCACTTCCCCACACATGTAAATTTGATAACATGGATTTTATTCAACAACATAACTCATATGGAATACCATTTATCGATTTAGTTGGTAATTGGTTTAGTATGTGTGCCGCTGTTTATAATGCATATCCCCAAAATAATAATAGAATACTCACATGACTCATACTTTACCTCACCATGTCCAATAGGGTGCGGTTCCTCCTTTCTCTCACACCATTCCATTGGGGCGTGTATGGAGGAGTGAGTTGGGATAGGATCTCAAACTCTCATAAGTAATCAATGAAGTCTTGATTAAGATATTCTCCACATTGGTCGAAGTGGATTTTCTTAATCTTCTTACCAAGCAGGTTCTCAGCATCATTCCAATACTCTTTGAACTTATCAAAAGAATACAACTTATACCTCATTAAGTAGATATATGCATATCTACTAAAATCATCAGTAAACGTTATGAAGTATGAGTACCCTCCCTTTGATTCAACTGGAAAAGGTCCACACACATCAGTATGAAATAATTCAAGAAGTTCTTTAGCCCTTTCTGATTTCCTGCTAAATGATGCTTTAATCATTTTTCCTTGTAATAATTCATGAAATACTCTAAGTGGTTTTTGGTGTGAAAGAATCTAAATATCCATCTTGATGTAACTTTGTCAAGAATTTATCTTTTACAAGACCTAGATAATGATTCCAAAGTTGGGTGTGGTATGAGTCATGTGATGTATCTTTGTTATCAATTTCCATTACTTGGTTTATGTAATCCAACATGTAAAGGCCATTGTATAAATGTGCCCTACCAAAATAAATGATATCTTTGTGAAAGAAGAAACATTCATTTAAATTTTTTTAAAAATCCATCTATATATATTATGGATACACGAATAATGTTTTTATTAATATATGGAACATAATAACAACCATTTAACACTAAGATCATCCCGGTTGGAAACATGAGGTGGTAGTCCCCAATAGATAAGGCATCAAGTCTAGATCCATTGGCTGCTTATAGATCTACCTTCCCTCAGTCAATATTCCTGAATCTACCTAGTTCTTATATTTAGATACATAAGTGAGCACCACAAGTTGTATCTAAAACCCAATTTGTATAAATAGATAGATTTAATTCAATAAATTATGCCCCTGAAGCTTCCCATTGCTTCTAGGAAGGGTGAATTTCTTCTTCCAGTGGCCCTTCTTGGAACATGTGAAAAAATAGCCTCCTATTCCTTTGAATCCCCTTTTATCATCATTTTCTTAGAAGGATGTGAATAAGTTTTGGGATTAAAGCTCTTCTCCTTCCCTTTACTATTATTCACCATAAGGACGGAAGGCTTTTTACACTTCATATCCTTGTCCACCTGGTGAATGAGGATAATACGATCAGATAGAGACTTCTCAATGTTGTTCATATTGAAATTCAAAACAAAGTTAGAGAAGATCTGAGGGAGTGATGTGATAATGAGATCAGTGACCAGTTATTTGGAGAGTTTAAACCCTAGAACCTACAGGCACTCAATGTAGCCAATGATCTTGACTACATGAGGCCCAACTGGGCCACCTTCTCCAAGATTACTCTGAAAGGGTACCTTAGAGATCTGAAACCTTTACAATATTTTTCTATCATATTAAAGACCATTGAGGTTCTCGAGCATGCTATAAGAATCTATGTTTTCATAAGACTTAGTGAGTTCACTAGACATTGATGATAAAATCAAACATTAAATGTTGGCCGTTTCATTCATATGTTTCTCATAGACCATGAAATCCTCATCACTCTCCTCTTTGGAAGGTGGACCAAGTAATGATGAATCTATCATGTAAGACTTCCATTCATAGCGTAGGATAAAATGAAGGTGTCTAAACCATTCTTAGAAGTTACTACCGGTGATGATGTTGTCTTTATCCAGAATTGATCATAGGGATAATGTGGTTGAAGAGATTGTAATTTTTATTCTATAATTAAAATATAAGATCATTAGTAATTTCATAATTACATTTTATGAGAAATAATTTTTTTTATTAAGTCTCCCACTATTTTTCAAGTCCCAATGACCCTCACCACTGAACTCAGAATGTCTAGTTTCCAGGACATTCTAGTGGAAAGGATCTATATTCCCATTCGCATAAACCCAATAAGGGTTTGTCAAGTTATTATAAGGTATTTAGGTATGTAATTCTTTGCCCACTGTGGGATTGTAGCTCCTTGATATGTTGAGTAGACTCCCCAATCCTGAAATCATGAATTTTGTATTTCCTTAACTCTTGGATCTAATATTACAACAAGTTTAGCAAGGGCTACTCCACTTGATATAATATGGTTAATTATAACCAAAACCTTTCATATGGGCTTCCTGTATAAAAGTAAGTATCCCAACAAGGGTTGTTCAAACACATAATTTTATTGAGTTTTTCCCTTAATCAAGTAACAAAAGGCTTGGTCGGACTTAATATTTTATTTGAGGTATTTTTATATCTTATTCATAAATTTCTTATTATCGTTATCACATTCTTGTTAATATTAAGTGGAACTTACATAATTGATTAAAAATGTATTGATAATATTTACGCATAATTCTAGTTTATTTTAGTTCTATCTTGCATGCTTCTTTAATTCATTACTTATGTGATCATGAAAACACATCGATAATGATAAACCATGACTCTCACATAAATAAAATAAATTAAATTTCATGATCATGGGATTTTCTAATGCTTTGTTTTTCTAGCTATTGATAAAATAACCCTAACCTAGGGAATAAATATCTTGAACCTTTTGGGATCATGTTTATAGCTTTCCACCTATCCACCTCTGTATTTGCTGGGATTGGTTTCATCTCGGCACTAGCTTGAACCGTCTCCACTAGCTTGGGAGTTACATCCATTACATATAACGTTTTTTAACTCACATACAGGTGAGGGGTAAAAAGGGGTTTTACATAAAATAAACCTTGGTTAAGTAGGCCCTACATATAAAAGAGGTTAAGGATCGCATGCCAACAAATTTAATTTAAATAAATAAATTAAAAGAAACCATCCACATACAAATGTCTTGGTCTAGATCATGATCATACATACATTCAATGATATTTATTCATAAATAAAACTAGCATTAAATTATTTAATAATTCTTGTTTAAGATAAATCATGCCTGAATCAATTAATTATCATCTTTAATTAATCATTCCTTTTATCTTAAAACCTTTTCAGAATTTCATTGAGATTCTCATCTATCATAATTTTAAACAAATAAATTCATTTAAAATTATATTTTTACATAACTTGTACCATAGAGGAAACCCAGTGAATTTCTATTCATGACTACCTAATGAGTAGAAATGAACATTACACAGATGATAAATTAAACACATACATATAAAACACCTATCACATGTTGTGCCTCAGCTTTATGCCTGTGTGATGGTACATGTCTCAAGGGTTGGTATAATATAATAATAAATTTTAAAAAATATGTGTAATTTGGATGAGTACATAGCGTGTAGTTCCAACTACATGGCATGTACTATTTTCACCATCTATTAGAAGTACATGCCCGAGGAAACAACTTGTGAGTGTACTACAAAAATATTTGGATTACACGGCATATGTAGTGGGTCACACACTGTGTAGTTCCTTGTTACACAGTCTCTAGTCAGGAAAGCCATGTATGGGTCACACGGTCCAACCCTAACCTGAAAATGACTACTCATCATGTCCAGTGGGCCACATGACATGTAATATGGAAACCACATGCCACCTATTCTAGGTTGTAATGACCTACCAATTCTCATTGGCTTGAGAGTACCACGAGTCATTACTAGGCCTTAAGTGACATCCCCAAGGTGCCAAAGGTAGGAAATAAACGACGAAGGGTTTCAAGTACAAGTGGGGGAAAATTTACCCTTTAAGAAATAAACTTATAAACCACCCATAACCAAACATTCACTATATGATGCATGAAAAAATGAAATACCAACTAAACAAACTTCATTTATGTCAAACCACATCAGAGTACACAACAGCGGAAGGCCAAAATAAGTATCAAAGTGCACAACATATAAACATTCAAGTCATTCAAAAGACACTAAGACTCCATGCTCCAAAAGCTCCAAGATCCACAACATCTCCCAAGAATCACCACTAGCCACTAGTAATAAGATTCTTTACCTTTACCTATGTCTCGGAACACGACATCTGAAAAAGCACAAACATGCCAAATCATGGGTTCGTATAAAAATCAGTAGGTTTTCCCCAATGACTTTCCTACTAATGCCACTAGGATATAAGAGTTATCCAAATTTTTATAAAAACAGTTTATATTAAACATTTCCTCAAATTCAGTTTATAACTAAATATAAACAAGTTTCCAAAACCATTCATACTCAAAAGCACCCAAGTTCAAGTGAAATCAATTTTCCAACAAGTTATTTTTCCAGAAAAATAACCAAACAAACTTTTGAACCATTTCAAAAACATCCCGTTTTGGCATACCCAACCATTTCACAACCCCGTGAAATCAACCATGCATGCTTCATTATGACATTTCCATACTCATGAGCGATTTCTCATCGATCTACCAAGTCGTCACAAGGTAATTGTTTCCCATGTGGCATTACACCTTTGGCACCGAGCACAAGGTCATATTTCAACCAAGACTGGTACATAAAATTCCCATGTGCCATTAAACTTTTGGCAACGAGCACAAGGTCCTATTTCAACCAAGCCCCGTATATGCAACATGAACACACACCACACATTCACAACAATCATGCCAAAACCATCCTTTCAATAAAACACATTTTATTGAAAACCATTTCCATCAAAACTAAGCGTGTTCAACCAATTCAAACCATTTCAATAAATCACCCTTTTTTTATTGAAAATCCATCTTTCATCAAACCATTACCATTCCAGAAAATCCATAATTTAAAATGGACATTTTAAATTCAAAAATCCAAATCACTTTACACAATAATTAACCAAGACTTCACAATTCCATCAAAACAATAAATCATCACTAAAGAAGATTTATTCCATGATTTTCACAATCAATTTCATTCAAATAACCCAATTTGAAACTAAGACAGTTAATTCTAACAAGAGGAATCAAGAGTGAAGCCACCTACCTCAAAGGTTTTGATGAAAACCGTAACAAACAGAGAACACACAAGACAACCAGGCCGATTCACCAAGGATCCTCCTTAGATATCTTTTACTAACACAAATAGGACCAAAAGTCATCTTGTTTGGAATCCAAACACTTATATCTACCCATAACAGGTGTAGATCTATGAAACTGAGAGAAGAGGAGAAGTAGATCTAAGTAGATATTAGAAACCAAACAAGAACGATCACATACCTCAAGAATACAGCTTCGATTCTTCAAGAGAAGTCTTCAGATCGCTTTTGGAATGATGGGAGAACCCTATTTGACCTTAGGAGAACCAAAATCCTGAGTTAGGGCCACTTAAGAGCATAAAAAGGCACTTAGAGGCAAAAACGTGTGAGATCTACCTTTATAGGATCTCGTTTAAGTGACCGCACGGTTAGTTCGCATGATTTGACAAACTGTGTGCTAAACGTGCATTGGATACTGCCTCGACCACCCTTCTCACACAGTTTGGACACACGGTTACACAAATAATGCGCCATCCGTGCGGAAGCCACTGCCTCCAAGACTCACTGCGCACGGGTTTTCGGCACGGTTTAGACAAACCATGCGCCTCCCATGCGACTTCCCCTTTGCCTCAAAACATCCTTCCAAGTTCTCCTGACTCTACCATTCAACACCCTTAACATTAAAACCATGAAAAACATCAATAAAGGGTTACATACCAGAAACTAGGGGTACTAAATTCTCCCCACCATTAGTCTTTCCGTCCTCGAAAAGTAGGAAACCATCAGCCAACTGAAAGGGTTCTGGCCACTGCTCTTTCATTTCACTTTCACGTTCCCAAGTCTCTTCCTGAATCTAACCATAATGCCATAAAACCCACACTAGACCGAAGATTTTTCCATGAAAGACTTTCTCTTGCCTATCCACAATCCGTACTGGGATGTGTACTAATGAAGCATCTGACTCTAGGTCAACGTGATCCCATCTGATCACATGGTCAGGATCGGGCTGATAATTCTTCAAGTGAGATACATGGAACACATTATGCACTACACTTAACTGTGGTGGTAATGCCAATCGATATGCCACCTCGCCAACCCATTCCAGTATCTAAAAAGGGCCTATATATCGAGGAGATAATTTGTCCTGCTTCCCAAAATGACGATGTCCAAGCCTTAGAGAGATTCTAAAAAACACATGATCACTCACTGTAAATGACAACGGTGTTCGGCAATGATCCGTATAAGATTTCTGATGACTCTGTGCCATATCCATCCTCTTTTTAATCAACTAATCTTATTTGTTATTTCTTGGACAAGGCTCGTCCCAACTAGTGAAGACTCACCTGTTTCCACCCAACAATGTGGATATCGACAAGGATGCCCATACAATGCTTTAAATGGAGCCATTTGTATCGAGGCATGATATCTATTGTTATATGAGAACTCCAAAAAAGGAACGTACTCTTCCCATGAGCCACCAAAATCCATTACGCAAGCCCGCAACATGTCTTACAATGTCTATATCATCCTTTCAGATTGTCCGTCAGTCTGAGGATGATACACCGTACTCATATTTAACTGAGTTCCCAGGGCTTTCTGTAAGGATATACAGAAAAGAGATGTGAACCTTGGATATCTGTCCTAAATGATAGATACTGGTACACCATGCCTCTTTACCACTTCTCAGATATAGATTTTTGAAATATCTTCCACCGTATGAGTTTCACGAATAGGGATGAAATGGGCTGACTTCCTTAGACGATCCACTATCACCCAAATGACATCGTGTTTCTGAATCGTTCTTGGAAGACCTGTAAGAAAATCCATTGCTATCTATTCCCATTTCCACACTGGGATATGTAACGACTGGAACATACCAGCTGGTCTCTGGTGCTCTGTTTTAACCTGCTGACAATTTAAGCACCATGAGACAAACTCAGCCACCTTAATTTTCATGTCGCTCCACCAAAAATGTGACTTCAACGCCTTATACATCTTCTGTGTACTTGGGTGTACAACACATCTTGAATGGTGGTAAGCATGAAGGAGTTGTTCCTGAGCAGTTAAAGGTACAACCATCCGATCTCAAAACAGCAAAACTGAACTCCCATCCAGTTTCCATCCCTCAATGGTTTCCCCACTATTGAGTTTTGAACTCATTGCAACACAGTCCACATTGGATGTTTATGCCTCCTTTACTAACTACACCAAATTAAGAACAAGCGCAACTAGAAAGAAAACAACAACATCACCTCGGTCTTCACATTCCTCATGCATGTTGGCTAGGATCGACATCAACTGCCACTCATCTGAATCTTATTTTGCCAACTGAGCATACGACTTTCTGCTTAATGCATCGACCACTGAATTGCCCTTACCTAGTGTATAAATCAAGTCAATGTCAAAAATTTGGAGATACTCCATCCACCTACTTTTCCTGAGATTCAAATATCATTGTGATAAAATATGCTTCAAACTATTATGATATGTAAACACAGTGAATTTCTCACCAAAGAGATAATGTCTCCATGTTTTCAAAGCATGGACGACTGAAGCTAACTCCAAATCATGTGTTGGGTAGTTATTTTCAAGCACCCTCAGTTTTCTTGAGCCATAAGAAACAACATTGTCTCCTTTTGTGAGAACACATCCCAACCCAGATCCTGAAGCTTCATAATACACCATGTACCCCTATCCAGATTCTGGAAAAATCAAGATGGGTGCTGATGTAAGGAGAAATTTCAACTCTTGAAAAGATCTTTGACATTCCCCATTCCATTGAAATTCACTGTTCTTCCTTTTCAATTCTGTCATAGGCGAATCTAATCATAAGAAGTCACGGACAAAGCATTGGTAATAACCATCTAGACCAAGAAAACTTCATATTTCCAAGACATTATTTGGTAGTTTCCATGATAGAACAACTTATATCTTTTCTGGATCCACTGAAACACCTTTCTCAGAAACAACTTGGCCCAGAAATTGTACCTATTGTATCCAAAAATCACACTTTCATAATTTGGCATACAATTGATGGTCTCTCAAGATTCCCAACACTATTGTCAAGTGTTGCTCATGCTCATCTATTATTCTTGAATACACCAATATGTCATCCAAAAACACCACAACAAAAGAATCCATATATTGCTGAAATATCCAAATCATCAATTCCATAAAGTCTTATGGGGCATTTGTAAGACCAAAAGGCATGACTACATATTCGTAGTGGCCATATCTGCTTCTGAAAGCTGCCTTTGGAATATCCTCCTTCTAAACTCACAATTGGTGATATACTAACTGCAAGTCAATCTTAGAGAACCACAGAGATCCCCTCAATTGATCAAATAGATCATCAATGCATGGAAGTGGATATCTATTCTTTATCGTAACTTGGTTAAGTTTACTGTAATCCTCACATATCCTCAAAGTTACATCTACTTTCTTTACAAACAAAACTGGTGCTAACCACAGAGACATACTTGTCCAGATAAAACCCTTGCGTTCCAGCTCCACTAACTGCACTTTCAATTTCCGTAACTCTGTTGGTTCCATCCTATAAGATGGAAGTGAGATAGGACTTGTCCCTGAAAGGAGATCAATCGTATACTCCACTTCTCTTACTGGTGGTAACCCTGAAAAGTTCTTGGTAAAGTTATCTGGAAATTGATCCACCACAGTTGGAAAACTATTTTCCTCAATCTCTCCCATTGATGCCAAAGTAAACACTGCCAATTGGTGAGAGATCATTCCCACCATTGGTTCCAACAAGATCTTGATGCCTTTCTTTACTCTCCTTTCTCCTCTAAAGAGACGGTCGATGCCGTCCTCAGTTGTGAAACTAACCGTTCTCCTATAATAATTGATGTGAGCCTTAAACCTTGTCAACCAATCCATACCCAATATTATATCATAAAAATCCATCTCCAGTAAAGAGAAATCCCATTTCAGCTTAGCTCCATCAACAGTTATAGAACATGCTCTACACACGAAGGCTGTACATTCTCTTTCACTGAGAGGAGTTTGAAGTTTTATCACAGAAGGAATCGTTTCAAGTTTTAAGTTCAGCAAGTCAGCAATATGAGAATCAAGAAAATAATA
This sequence comes from Viscum album, assembly GCA_963277665.1. Lineage (NCBI taxonomy): Eukaryota > Viridiplantae > Streptophyta > Magnoliopsida > Santalales > Viscaceae > Viscum > Viscum album. The sequence goes on along the minus strand of OY728148.1, from coordinate 875,119,721 downwards.
CAATGCACCAGTATCTAATAATACTTAGATGATGGTAGAATTCAAAAGAGTCATACCTCTCACTGTAGATGGTCCATCCTGATCATCCACAATCATCTGCTCTGCTCCATACAATTGCTTCATCGCTGAATTTTTCTCATTATTGCCTTGCTGAGACTGCCCTGGTTGAGGGGTCATGGTCTTCCTAGAATCACCATAGCGGGCTCTGTTCTATTGGCATGACTGATTTTGCTGTCCTCTCCATGTTGAAGCAAAAGATGCTTGCGACAACTGATAAGTGTCACGAACACCCGACCGTGGAGCACTACGACAATATCACTGAAGATACCCAATCTTGTTGCAATTGTGGCATGATCTCGGTGGTTTTGTACATTCTAATTTCATGTGATCAATCACACCACATTGAAAATATCAGACTTTTATCATGGGTCATGGAAGAAGATTTACCGATCCAGCCGTCTGATTCTGATTCGCACTCCCACCTTGGAAGTAGGTGTCTCTCTTCCGCTTGTTCCCAGCATTAGAGTTCCCACCCATTCCCGTGGGTATCATCATACTTCCTCCTCCCATAACTCATGATATGTCTCATTAAGAAACTATTGCTCTATTTAACATATCTGTATAATCCGTAATACAGATCACATCTATATTCGAGCGAATCTCCTGTCGCAATCTTGATTCAAAGATGTGTGCCTTCAACGACGCACTTGCAGAAACTTCTGGTTCAAAGCGCACTAAATTCATGAATTTAGCTGCATACTCCATGAGAGATAAATTCTCCTACGTCAGACTGAAAAATTCTATCGTCCTCGGGATCTTGAACGCGTGAGGATGGAATTTTTTATTGAAAAATTCCTCAAATTCCTCCCAGCCTAGGCCTTGATCCACCTTAGCCTGCACCACTAGCTCCCACCACTGTCGTGCAAGATCCTCCAGCATATACGTCGCCAACTTGACCTTGATCTCTGATGGGGTGCCGATGAAATCGAAGATACAATTCATCATACTTAGCCACACCTCTGCCTTTTGGGTTCAGCATCACCCTAAAAGGTTGGTGGATTCTGCTTCATAAACTGGATGGTTTGATCGACATTCCTTGGTTCATTCCTCCAGTTCCCCATATCCACAACTTGCAAATCTTGGATGATTCTCTGATCCAGCTCTGGGTTCACACATGGTTCAGGTGAAACCACATTCTCCATAACTTCTTCGGGTTGGTTCCGACGATGCCTATTGGGTGCCATTTTCTAAACAAACACAATTTCCATTAATATCACTCTCTAGGAACTGATGGCTTATTATTCAAATTCTATCACATCATTTATCATAACATTGTTCTCAAAACAGCCATTTCCCATGTTTAAACATTTTTAAAACATTCAATAATCTTTTTGAAAATCAACCCATTTTTAAAATACAACAATTTCCCTATTTTCAAAATCTTTTACTTTAAAACAATTTCTGTATTTTTCCAAAAATTCTCATCTTGCAAAAAATCCTTACTCATTCCTCACAATGAGATATGTAATCATAGTGGGAAGTCATTCCTCTACAATTCATGTCATGTTACTCTAATTGGCTAAACCCATGACAATGAGATTTTGACATTTTAGAAGTGTATGCAAAACACTTATGTACCCAACACCCTAGTAACTTGAAGTTCAACATAAATGGGTTAGCTACGTTCTTTTATGCTTTAAATTTCATGTTAAAAAAAATTCTACTCCTGTCTAAGATTTTGATCCAAGGAATATACAAGAATGAATTTCAACCGCAATACCAAGAACATCGATGACCACTTGTTAGACAAGGACCGAACAAGATGATACCATTTGTAATGACCCATCAATTATCTTTGGATCGAGAGTACCACGAGTCATTACTAGGCCTTAAGCGACATCCCCAAGGCACCAAAGTCTGGAAATAAATGCCGAAGGGTTTCATGTACAAGTGGGGGATGATTTACCCTTTAAGAAATAAACCCATAAAACACCCATAACAAAACATTCACTATATGATGTATGAATAAATGAAAGAACAACTAAACAAACTTCTTTTATGTCAAACCAAATCAGAGTAAACAACAGTAGAAGGAAAAACTAAGTATCAAAGTGTACAACAGATAAACAAATCTAGACGTTAAAAATACACTAAGACTCCGTGCTCCACAAGATCCAAGATCCACAACATCTCCCAAGCATCACCACTAGCCACTAGAAATAAGATGCTTTACCTTTACCTACATCCTAGAACACGACATTTGAAAAAGCACAAATGTGCTAAAGCAGGTATGAGTATAAAAATCAGTAGGTTTTCCCCAATGACTTCCCTACTCACACCACTAGGATAGAAGATTTAGCCACATTTATATAAAAACAGTTTATAAAAAACATTTTCTCAAAAGCATTTTATAACTAAATATAAACAAGTTTCTAAAACCATTCATACTCAAAAGTATCCAAGTTCAAGTGAAATCAATTTTCCAACAAGTTATTTTTCTAGAAAAATAACCAAAAAATCTTTCAACCCATTTCAGAAACATCCAATTTTGGCATACCAAACAATTTCACAACCCCGTGAAATCAACCATACATGCTTCGTTATGACAGTTCCATGCTCATGAGCGGTTTCTCATCGATCTATTAAGTCGTCACAAGGTAATTGTTTTTCATGTGCCATTACACCTTTGGTACCGAGCACAAGGGCATATTTCAACCAAGCCTCGTACTTAAAAATCCCATGTTCCATTAAATGTTTGGCACCGAGCACAAGGTCCTATTTCAACCAAGCCCCGTATATGCACCATGAACACACACCACACATTCACAACAATCAATCCAAAACCATCCTTTCAATAAAACACATTTTATTGAAAACCATTTCAATCAAAACCAAGTGTGTTCAACCAATTCAAACCATTTCAATAAAACACCCCTTTTAATTGAAAACCCATCTTTCATCAAACCATTTACCATTCTAGAAAATCCATAATTTAAAATCAACAATTTAAATTCAAAAAGCTGAATCACTTTACACAACAATTCACCAAGATTTCACAATTTCATCAAAATAGTAAATCATCACTAAAGAAGATTTATTCCCTGCTTTTCACAATCAATTTAATTCAAATAACCCAATTTGAAACTAATCCAATCAATTCTAACAAGATGATTCAAGGGTGATGCCACCTACCTCAAAGTTTTTGATGAAAACCCTAACAAACGAAGAACGCACAAGTCAACTGGGTCGATTCACCAAGGATCCTCCTTAGATCTGTTCTCCTACAACCAAGACCAAAACTCATCATGTTTGGAATCCACACACTTAGATCTACCCATAATGGGCCTAGACCTAAGAAACCAAGAGAATATGAGAAGTAGATCTAAGTAGATCAGAGAAACCAAACAAGAACGATCACATACCTCAAGAATCCGGCTTCGATTCGTGAAGAGAAGCCTTCGTATCACCTTTGGAATAATGGGAGAACCATATTTGACCTTAGGAGAACCAAAATCCCGAGTTAGGGCCACTTAAGATCTTACATGAGGCACTTAGAGGAAAAACGTGTGAGATCCACCTTTATAGGATCTCGTTTAAGTGTCTGCACAGTTAGTTCACACGGTTTGACAAACCGTGCGCTAATCGTGCATTGGATACTGCCTCGACCGCCCTTCTCACACGGTTTGGACGCACGGTTAGACAAACCGTGCACCAGCCATGTAGAAGCCACTACCTCCAAGACTCACTGCGCAAGGTTTGACCGCACGGTTTAGAAAAACCGTGTGCCTCCCGTGTGACTTCCCCTATGCCTCAAAACATCCTTCCAAGTTCCCTCGACTCTCCGACTCAACACCCTTAACTTTAAAACCATGAAAAACATCAACAAAGGGTTACATACCAAAAACCGAGGGTACTACACTGGTCAACACACATAGTCATTAAGATTTAGACAAACTTCTATGAAACAGCTTGGTTTGGCAGACCATACATGGTGAATTTAACCTTGGATACGCGATGTGTACTATCAAAAACACATTGTGTGTTCTGGTTTTGTACGACCAGGAAAATTTTGCACCTCTGGATGAGATCCTCTATTTTATTTTAATCAAAATTAAAAGAAAATATCATTTAAGTAAGGTGAATAAGAAATGAAAGAGGAGAAAAATATATTGAGATTCAGATTTTTAGAATGATTAACTTGAATTGAAATAACTAAATTAGTAAATGCGTAAATATTGAACCAAATATTGAAATAATTATAAACTATGATGTAACCACTCAAATACCACTTGAAGGTTCTGGGCACAGCAGAAGTGTGGTTGGTCTGACACCCAACATTGATTTTTACCATGATCAATGATTATTATGGGATCAATACGATGATGAATTCCAGTCTCCATGGAATAGAAGAAAATATTTAGATAAAGAATTAAGAGGCCTGAAACATTTAGAGAGGATCTTTCACACCATGTTTATAGTTTATTTAATTAATTTTAAAAGAAAATAATATCTAGATCTTAAGTAATTTTTTCATTGATGATTTTGATCGTCTGAAATGACCCTTCCAAATTATCTTATTGTGCTTGCAAGGATCCAAACTAAAATCCCTATCATGGTGATCCACACATGCTATGATAGTCTATGATCGACTCTGATTGTTCTCTAGGTGCTAGCACGATGAAGTGAGTGTCTTGTGTCCATCATTATTGATCACTTCTTCTTCATCCTTGAAGAACATCTCTTGTTATTGAGAGGAGAAGGAATAGGATTCTAGAGAGAAATTTTTTAGCTCAACAATTCTCAATTCACCAGGTGTGCGGTTTGGTACATGGCACAATATACGTATGTGTATATTTATTAACATGTGGATTCAGTTACAATATTTAATTGCGTAACAACAATAAAATTCATTCATAACCTTAGATAAAACCCATGATATTAATAATAATATCGTTTCATTGTTTATGGTGATCCAACTTGCACAAAATGAAATTATAAATAAAATTCCACGTCACAAAATAATATCAGCGTTATTTTAATTTGTGATGACTAGTTAAATAATTATTTATCGTATTTAAAATAATTATTTCTCTACCAGACTGGCCTTGGTCCTCTCAAACTCTACTTCCAATTATTGAACACCTGAATAAATAAATAAATAATTTATTCTCTTAAATAAAAATTTTAGTTACAAACTAGTAAAAAAAATTTATCAAATATTCAATAAAATAAATAAATATATTTTACCCACAATCTAGTGAATAAATATCTATTTATTTTATTCAATCTTCTTAACCTGAATAAAATTATTTCATTATCATTATAATAATATTTATTAATTAAATTCAAATAGAATTTAATCGAGACCACCAAAAACACTTAGTGTGTGACCCTCTTGGATTCTTTCTCATTGGAATTAAGTGGTCTTGCCTAAAGTACAAGAGTAATGTCTAGAAATGGGTCAAGTCACCCAAGAGAAAGAACATAAATTTTCAACAATGAAATCCACATATGAACCCTCACTATTTAATATAACCCTTTTGTCACAATATCTAATTAAGAAAGTTTCATGATATTGTCATCAACTTTTATGCTTGATACGCCATTCTTTGACTACCTCAAATAAAATCGTTGTTACACCATGGCCATGAAAAGTTTCATGATTATTCTATTTCAATCAAAGAGATGAGATATTAGCTTCCATAAATGGAAGGGTAAAATCCTTCCTCCACTTATCCATTAATAAAATGCCACTCCTAACACACCCAACGCACCCTACTTCCCGCCAACTATCTGCGTGACTGTTTTCGTCCATAAATCAAAGTGCATGAGTTGTGACATGTATTAATGAGAATATTAAAGTCTAAGGATCATTACTCAAGCTCCCAAATTGAAATATCTGATGAAACCAAAACATGATGAATTCCTGCTGGCAGATATTTTCTCATAATCTTCCGTCTTGGAGATTACCAAGTGAAAACTTCGTGAGAGGAAGTATCATTTTCTTATGAGTACACACACCTAACGACATACATTATATGTGTCCCATCTTAGAATGTCATCTATATTTTAGAATATTGTTATAACATTTCAATTTTCTTATCATAGAGGGAAACCGCCACGACCTTATCAATTAAAAAATACTCTAGAAAATTATTAAATTATAGTCATGTAAAACAATGAACAATATATAATAAGATGTTTAATATTTAAATACATTAAATTTACTTGTATTAAAAGTACAAACAGTTTGTTCTAGAACACCTACTCTTACTGTCCATACATATGAATGATGATTGCATGTCCCATTTGATGAAAGTGTGTGTAAGTGTAGGTAGAAACCTTAAAAAAGAAACATATAATTACATTTAGTATAATTAGGTTATTATATAATCATGGAATAATAATAATTTAATGGTTTGATAAAGAAAGAAAAGAAAAGTGCTCGTTGAACAACATTAACTATTCTTTAGATAACTCCATTTGGTTTTCCCTAAATAACTTTATTGGTTTGCTTTATAAAAAAGTGGGGATTCTATATTGTGAGGAGGGAATATGGGAGCTTATTTGGGAAGGTATTGGAGTTAAAAAGGGCTTTATAGGAGTGAATAAATGAGGGGGGTATGGGGGGTGAGTTCTATTTTATAATAGAGGATGAGTGACATTTGTTCCAATACAGAAGGTAAACACTATTGAGAGGTGTCCCTTACATAATGTGCCTCGAATAATAGTAAAATTTTGATAGAAGTGAGTATATGGTATAAATATGGAAATAAAATGGTTTTTTACAAGTTTATATTCCAATTTATCCCTTAAGATTTATGTTTAACCACTAAGCAAACTCATTTTTACCTTAATCACTGTAATTAATTTTAATTGATTGCATTGATATTTATTTTTTAGAAACTAAGTTGAACTTAATATAATATATAAATTATTACTATTTAAAATATGGAATCCAATTTTATAAATTTAAATCATGTAATTAGAATAAATTAATTTAAAATTAATCTCACATACATGACGATACAATGAGTTTTTAAGGTAAAAATATTAAAATGTTTGAAATGGTTTTATATAAAATTTCAATGGGTAATTTAATGAAATATCCTAAATTATATTTTATTGTATAAAATTTAACTAATTATACTTTAAAAAATACTTATTTTTTTTTCAATATAAATAAAATAGAAAAATATAGTTTTCAATTAAAATTTGATGATTTTCATTATTCATCAAAAAATAAAACTCCTCAAAAAAGTAAAAAAATTAACCTAATGTAAATTGTGATATTTTGATTTAAAAAATTATGTTTATTTTTTCAAATATAAACTCTAAATGTGTCAATTGTTTTTAAAACACGTCTTCCCTTAAACGGCGGTAAAGCCTCTTCTTAAAAAAATACATACTTTTATACATAAAATTGAATTATTATTATCACTTGTATTGAAAAATTAATAATATTAATGTGAAATAGATGATTGAATATATAATATTAAAAAAATCATTCATAAATAGTGGTATGTTCTTATTATTGAGATAAAACATGTTTTGTATAGAAAGTATTTTTTTAGAAAATGAATTTCTTTATTTTCAAATAATTTATAATATCATTTCTAATTAATTCGTTACTAAAGAATTCATTTTATAAACATGAATAAAAAATATTTTTATAATTATCTTTGTCCCTTTCATACATAACTTATCAAAAACTAGTTGATAACTATAATAATATTTTATTAATAATATAAATAGTATACTGTAGTTCGGTAAAACTCGGTCTTGCATGTTACAAAAGCTATAGAAGGAACTCATAATTAAGTATAACACAATACAAACATTATGTTTGATGTAGTGAAAGCATAATTTTGTGTATTGTAAAATAAAATCCATAAAATAAAATCCATTTTCTTGAAAAAAATTAATTTAAAAAACCTTGATGTGTTATAATGTAAATTTATCTTTCTTAAATGGGGAGATTGAAGAAGAATTTTATTTGGATCATCCTTTTGAATTCTAAGTGGAAAAAAATGAAACCATGTTTTATAATCATACAAAATAAATTATGGGTTAATGAAATCCCCACAGGTATGAAATTCCAAACTTTATAATTTCTAAAATAAGTTGAACTTTTATAATGGAAAAGTTGATAGAAGATTATATGTGAAAAAAGTGAGGATAACTTCTCTCATTGTCATTATTTATATTTAAAATATATCTTTTGATGGATATAGAGATACATCTTGTGAGGAATTTACTGAGGAAATTAAGAGAAACTTTGAAATGTCAATTCTTGGAGAATTGACCATATTTCTGGGTTTACAAGTGTAATATATGGAAATATACATCTTTATATCATAAGAAATATATACTAGAGAGTTGGTATTAAAGTTTGGCATGTCAGATTTCATGGATGTTTATACTCCTATTTTAATTGACCTGAAGTTGAGTGAATATGAATATGGCAAAAGTGTGAAACATAGAGATTTTAGAAAGTTGATAGGGAGTTTTATATATCTTACAACCTCAAGGATCAACATTGTATATACTGTTAGTTTGTGTGACAAATATCAAAGTTATTTGAAGGAATATCACATGTTAGTAGAAAAATTAATTTTGATATATTTCAAAGTAATATAATCATATGGAATGTTTTATAAAAGTATTTTTTATATGAACTTTATTGGTTATAAAGATGTTGGTTAGGCTAGAGATAACAATGATCGAAAATCTACATCAAGATGAACATTTTTCTAGGGAGAATATTGTGTGATCTGGTATTGTAAGAAACATGGTTCAATGAATTTGAGCACAAAAGAATCAAAATAAGTTACTACTACGTATTCTTTTATACAAATGGTTTATATGAAAATACAGCAGTAATAACGGAATGTTAAAGTTTCTACACCGTTGAATATTATTTATGATAATTAAAGTGCTTTTATATTTTCAAAAATCCCGTGCAACATTCAAGATTAAATAACATTGATATTAAGTGTCATTTCATTAAAGAGAATTTTTTTGGCGGATATGTGATACATGATAATATTTCTATGAAATGTAAAATTTCTGATCTTTTCACAAAAGGTTTTCCAAGGGAGATATTAGCTGAACTGAGGCTGTAACATAATGTTAAACCTCCACGAAAGACTTCTTGAAACATATTATGGAGGTCCACAATATTATATGTATTTTATTGACAAAGGGGATAAAAATTAACAAATTTACAATAAGTTTTTACATTTATTTATACGATGAATCTAAGGTTGTGACTTTCATAAAATGGGTGAGAGAACAAAAAGGGAAAGAGTAAAAAAAGTGAGATTTAAAAAATAGTAAAGATAAAAGTGAGAAGGAGTTTATCATAATATGATAACTAATTTTCATATCACTGATGGATAAAATACCTTTAATAAATTACTTTATCTAGTAGTGTGGTTTTCAAACACTCCCTTTTAATAAAGGATATGTTTTGGTAAAAATTGAAAAAATTTGATTTGTTACAAAAATGAGTTGTAAAAATGTATGAGTGATGAAAAATGATGAGTTTTAAATTTTTTTAATGAATGTTCTCAACAAAATATAAAGAGGGATATTGAATATCTTTTGTGATGTTTTTCTTACAAAGTATTTTTTTATTTCTTGAAAAATAACGTTTGTGAAAAAATATTTTTATAGATAGAAAAAGAAGAGTTTTTGGAAGTGAGAAAACTTTTTTTAAAGATTATGGGGAAGAAGAAAGTTTTGTAGATATAGAATTTTAAAAGGTTTTGTAGATATATAAAGTCAAATTTTTTTATATATATATAAAGTTATAATGTTTTGTTGGTATATAAAGTTTTAAAGATCTGTTGCTGTAGAAAGTTTTAAATTTTTATAGATGAAGAATTCCAGAAATGTTAGAAATTCATAATTTTATTAATATGGAGAAAGTCAGAATGTTATATAGATTAATAAATTCATAAAATTTAGAAAATCAGAAATTTATAATGATTTATAAGGTAATAATTTTCTACAAATGAAGAAATGTAGAAAAGTTAGAAAGTCACAAGGTTTAGAATTTTACTGAGATGAAGAAAGTTAAAAAGCATGTAAGTTAATAAAGTTGATGACATGAAGAAGTTAGAATGTATTGAAGTTAAGATATTTTTTGAGATAAAGAATTTATGAAAGTATAAAAGTTGAGAATGTTGTTGAGATGAATGAAGCTACAATGTTTTGAAGTTAAGAATGTTTCTCAGATAAATAACGTTAAAAAGTATGGTAGTTAAGAATGTTGTTGAGATGAAGAAAGTTAAAAAGTATGGAAGTAAATAAATATGTTGAGATGAATAAAGTTATAAAATATGTGAGTTAAAAATGTTACCAAAATTAAACAAGTAATAGATTTAGGATGTTAGAAATTTTACTTTATCTAGAACCATTATTACGAATTCATAAAATGCAATTTTGTTTCTTCAAGTTACTAAAACATCATGAAGAAGTCATGGTATGAGTAGAAGTTAGTAGAAGAAAAGAGAATTGAAAATTTTTAGTTCTAAAGTTTAGGTTTCTAGATGAACTTTTCATTAGGAAGTTTGTGCTTTGTTATTAGATGAACAATGAATTAGATTGAAATTTTCTTAAAAAATATTCTAAATAATGAGTTGTAATAAATGCTAGAATTTGATTTTTTACAAAGTATAAGTCGGAAAGAATTTTTTAATTGGTTAAACATTTTAAATAAAAAATATTTTTTCTAATAAGAAGTAATTTAATTATTTGATGGAATTTTCCAAATTGGAAGAAAGTTTAATAATAAGACATACTTTTTTAATTAGAATAACTTTTACTAACTAGAAAAACATTTTCTAATCATAAAAACTTTTGTAATCAGAAAAACGTTTCTAATATAGTGGAATTTTTCTAATTGGAATAAATTTATTAAATAGACATACTTTTTCTAATTGGATAGAAATTTTCAAATGAGGATGACATTTTTAATCTATTGGAAATATATTATCAGACAAAATTTTTCTAATCAGATGAAATTTTTTAATAGGATGGAATTATTCTAATTGGAAATTTTTTTATACTTTGATGAACTTTTGTAATCAGATAAACGTTTTTCAGTGGATGAATAATAAAATTGGACAAACTATATGATTTGGAGGAAAATATGATCAAATGGATAATTTTCATGAATAATTTTACTATATGGATAATGTTTTACAGGTGTAAAATTTTGGAGTTTTCCAAAATTTACAAAGATATAGTTTTCCAAACGTATAAAGATGCAGTTTTCTAGAAGTTATAAAGTCACAATTTTCTAAAAATTACAAAGTTATATTTTAAAAAATGTAAAAATTTATATTTTTCCTAATGTAAAAAGTTTTCGTTTTCTTAACATAAATTTTTTGGTGATGACTAATTTGTAACAATCTCCTAAACTATTCTAGAAGGATTGAGAATCAACAAATGAAATTGAGTTTAGTGGGAGTTTTGAAATTTTTTTAATAAGAGGGGATATAAATTTAGTTTCATGCCTTTATTATTATGGGAGACCCTATAAATAGAAGTTCAAAAGTATATCATACTTGACTTTTTTAATGTTTGAAAAAAGTTTAAGTGCTATAGAGTTTGTGCCAGAATGATTTTCCAACTGAAGTTGAGATTTTTTTAAAGAATTCCATTCAGAGTGTAATAGATGTAGTTTCCATAAATAATGTTTGTGAGGTGTTTTGTTTTTTTAAATTATAATGAACAAAATTGTATATTAGGAACACTTTTGGAAAAGGTGTAACATATAGAGAATACCAGATATAGGTACATCAGATGCATAAATCAAATAGAGGAATCATGTATGATTTCTTTATGAACATTCCTGGGGAAGAATTCACAAAGTTACATATTTTGTTATAGATGAATTTTTTTAATAAAATTTATAAACTACCGGGAGTCATTATAATCATATCTATATATAGATATAAGGATACTAGTGGTAGTTGAATCAAAATTTGTATTCAATTCTTTCTAAAAGTAAATTTTCATGGAATCATGGTAGTGGTCATGGAAATAATCTAGGTTCTCACACTAAGGTCCAAGATTATAAATATTCCATTCCTTGTTTACTTTACTAAATTTGGATTCTTGTGAGTTTCTTATAAAAATTGATAGGTAGTATAACTATAACAAGCTGTAGGAGTCAAATTTCATAACGTTGGAATTTTTAAAAAATTCAAACACTGATTCTAGCCCTAATTCTTAGTGGTTAAATGATTATTTGGAACTTTAATTGTATATTTTTATGATTTCTGATTTTGAAATAACAATATCAAAAAATTCAATTCTTGATCCCTACTTTTATTATACCATTTTAATCATTATTTTTTTGAGGGTTTTTTTTAATTTATGCCAACACATACCAATATTTTATTTATTTCACTAGGGTTATGTTCCTTCTCAACCACCCACCTTGTTTAACCGGACATGCTTTCATAATTCTATCACTTTTTGCTGACAAGGGGAAAAGTATTGGCATTCCATAAATTTTTATTCCAATACTGATGATTATTAAAAAGTTAACTATGTATTGTTTGACCATCCACCTTCTTTATATGGATGGGTTATGATCATGTTATCACTTTTATTAACATTGGAAAGAATATTTTTATACCATATATTGTATTTCCAATACAAACAACCATTGGAATATTAACTAGGGATTGTTTGACCAGCCACTATCATTCTGAGGATGAGTTATTATCATGTTATCCCTTTTATTTATAGGGAAACAATTATTGAATTTATTGTTGATTATTGATTTATAACTCATTTTTATCATGTATTAATATTCAATATTCTTCATGATATGGATGACTATGCTTTTATTCAACTAAATGTTCTTTAGGGAATGGTACAAAAGGTCATTATGACTCTTATAATTAAATCATTTGACTTAATTAAGGTTTGGGTGAGCCCTAAAATTATATATCCCCTTGGTGCATTAATTACTATAATAAGACAAAAAAGTTGGGTTTCGATGTATGCCTCTTCCCATACCAATATAGTGTCTTGGAACAAGGCCTTAACAAAAGGTTTTTGATGTCTCATATTTTTCATTCCATTAGAATGAGATAAATGTTACTGATATGCATGTTTTCATTTATTATCATTGATATATAATTTTATCAGTTTCAATTTTGAAGGACAACACATGTGAAATAATTTATTGGAGACCTTGAAGACTCATTATGTATTAAGTAGTTTTATATATAAAGGGAAAATTATAAATTTAATAGAAAGGACATGGAATTTATTATTTTATGTTTTATCCAAGTTTTATAAATATATAAACCTGAAAATATCCCAAATACGTAATATTTATAGCAATAATTATTGATTTTTTAATTATGGATGTAAGAACCCGGGTTTTTAGAACGGGTCAAAATTCAGACCCTATTTGAATTTTGGACTTGTTCTTGAGGTAATTGAGAAAATCTGGGAAGTTCTAAAAATTTCTAGACTAAAAGACTTGTACTTTAAAGTACATGTCATGTATGGGTTAGGTGAATACCGCCTGTGTGTTCCTCAGTTACATGGCGTGTGATGACCGTGTAGAAATTTCCTACTACACGGCATGTAGTGCTTCTAAACACGTTTTTCATCTTCTATTATGTGTACCTTCTCAGTTCAAGCTATTTGTTGACCCGTGTGGAGTGTCCAAGCCATGTGGCTACCCCACTTAAGTTGGAGTACGGAAAATTCCACTACAAGACGTGAAGTTCTTAAATACACGCCATGTACTTTTTTTTATTCGCTTAAGTGAAAGGCCATCACATCTTATTTCGTAAAACATCTTCTTCTTCCCCAACTTCGGGACCTCTCCATTCTGAAAACCCGAAGAACATACCTAGAGCTAGATTATTCATATGTTATCCATTATTTGATCCATCGCTGGCTGCGGGATCGCAATAGCGAGGCTAACCCTGTGCACCCTATTATGTTCTTGATTCCTTTCCTCGCACACCACAAATTCCTTCTGAGCAGAGTTGCTGGGTTTTTATGAAAATGTAGATATATGAATATCAGCTTCGAATTAGAGCACGATATTAGATGTTCCTACATATACGAGTCACATGTAGGTGGTTCATACCTTCTTTAGTTCATTATTAGGCCTTTGGGTGGTGTGTCTTAAAGCAAATATTTGGGTATTTTGAGTGAGACCCTAATTAACCTGTTATTGCCTGTTTAATTGTTCATTGATCTATGGGATACCATTCGGTATGCCCTGTTACCTGTGTTTCTTGTGCGGGGCTGGGTGAGTGGCCATTGCTCATCAGTGCATTTTTTCTGGGGAATGCCAAAATTTTTATAAATGAATTACTTTTTTTCAAACTGTTGAGTTTAGTTGACTAAACCATTATATGAATTGTTCAAGATGTTAAAGACCTCAGTGCTGGTATGGAACAACACTTGGTTCATGTATTTCAACTATTTAGATTGTTTTTCCTGTTTATACATTCTTTTTAAATGCGTTATATATGTAATGGTTGAATTGCATATGTTGGAACCTTTGGGTGGTTTTGGGAATGGCCCTAATATTCTTGAGTGATGCTGATCACAGGTTGGGCTTGGCCCGAGTTACATTGGGTGGTTCTGAAAATGGGATTGAGCATCCTCATACGTTTTCTTGAGGCAGGGTGACTGTCAGGATAGGTGTGACATGAGAAACTTGGATGGAGAGGCCATTGGACTTGAGCAACATGGTCACAGGGACACGAGGTGTCAGAAATGTTGTGGCTTGGGTACTATTTTTGTGATTACCGCTCACCCGGAACTTTGAGTAGTGTGAACACTAAGAGACTCCGTGATGAGGTGATTTTAACCACTTTTGTGGGTAGAGGCCACTGTTAGTTTCAGTTTAGGTATTATTGGTTGAGGGTAATTTCTGTAGGAAGCCACATGGAGGGTGAGGAGCCTTCAGGGGATCGTATTCAGGGTATTGGGTTGGGGGCAGAGGCTTGCCGTTATTTGAGGGAAGACATCATTTTTCCTTTGGGTACATTATTTGAGGGTAGCAATTACTATCCCTCTGGTTGTTTATTTTAGGACAAGCATCACTGATCCTTCAGGTTATTATTTCATGGGAGTGCCTTCAGGACGTCGATACATGAGACATATAGTGTCAGGGGGCACATGGTGCCGGGTTACATAGTTGAGATTCGAGCATTGGCCGAAGCAAGTGCAACTTCATGGTGGCTGGTGAGAACTAGTGGAGTTTATGGTTGTTTGTGCATCGTGTTGTTCAACGTTTTCCTTCTAAATGTATTCCTACTTAAAAACTTATATTAGGTATTGACTGTTGGGTTGTATCCTACAGAGATTCGTCTCACACTCTGCACAGGCCCTTCGAGACTCATGAAAACTTTATGGACTTATGTTTAGGATAGAGGACAGCTTCAGGAGATGGGCTACATTAGTTGTTGCATGGAGATGGTATGTACCTTGCAGTATTTCGTAGATAGAGTTTATTTCGTTCTTTTTTCATTCCAATATCAACATGCATGTTTTGTAGCTATAGTTTGTTAGCCAGTGGGGCTCGTTATATTTATGGATATGTATGACCTGATTTGGATTCATGTTTTTTGTTAAGTAGTAGTTACAAGTGATAAGAAAGCGGTTGTGTTTAATTTCCTCTACTATTGCAATATTTTTTGCTTCCTCTTTTTATCGATATTGAATGTGGTTCCACTCTACATGTCTGTTTCGAGTCTGTAGAGTCGTTTATTCAGCTGCATCTTTATTATTAGACTCATACTAGTACCCTTGTTATCCTCTGAGAGGGTATATCCTCCACACTATACCTATAAGACCCTCATTGCTAGTTGGTAGCCTTTGGAATTTGGGGAGGTGCTCCTAAGGTAGTAACACCCCACCCGTTTAGCACTGTTCGAGTGGCTGTTCGGGTCTGGGTTGTTACAAAGTGGTATCAAAGAAGTTCCTAACAGGGATTTAGTAGCATTGTTTACTGGATAAAAATGATATCGAGACTTATCTTTTATTTTCTATTGGATTTTCAATTTGGGATATGGTATATTGGAGATAGTTTGTAATTGGAACTAGGTTTCTAGCTTGTGTTTAGGTGCGTACAGCCCCATGTACGAGTGATGAACCAAGTTTTCATTGGTGGGAATTATTGTTTTCTTTTTCTCAGATTACAATTTATATGATTTCAACTTGGTGGCACACTTGATGTGTGATGTTATTGATTGTGATATGTAACCCTTCAACCAGTGCGGTAAGGGAGAATTATACATTTTCCTAGTATGGAAAGGCATGTTTGATTGTATTTTGATAGGCACATTTTAGGGTATTTCAATTTCATAACTGCACCTATGCTTTGTGATGTGATAATACCATGTGAATAATATCAATTACTATGATTTGTATTCTTTTGAAATGTGAATAGGTGAGATTCTTGATAGAATTGCTTATTTATTGAAATGTGTTATGCCATGCTTTATACTTTTGTAGAATTGCATGTGACATGCATGTAATATGGTTGAGGTGATCTTGATCACCAGGATTGGGTGACTGGGTCATCTGTTTGAGGCAACGTTGTTTGTTAGGATGGGAATGACCCAAGGTACTTTGATACTTGGCATTGTTAAAGGCGGGTAAGGAGGCCATGAGGCCGGGATGTCATGGGCATGGGTTGTGGTGGGGGGGGGGAGTAAGGGTAGTTGTTTATGCTACCTCTTTACTATTTTCTTTATCTTCAATGAATATATATTGTTATATATATATATATATATGATGTCTTACCATTTATGGTATTCAGTGGGTTCCTCTTATACGTCTTGATGAAACATCGGGAGGGTTATGGTACAATGCTGCAGGTGTAGGATCGAGTTCAGGATCTAGTGTAGGCAGAGTAGGAGATGAATGTAATGGATCAGGGAAAAGATCAGGTTCATGATCTAGTGTAGGTAGGGTAGTATCCGGGTTTGGTAGCGTTCGGGCCGTGGCCCGACGACCGGTCTAGTCTGATGCGTGTCTTGCAGGGGATCAACTGAGGTGTGCAGGGAATAGATCCATATATGGCGTATCTAATGTGGGAGTTCCAGTCACAGCACCCATTTCTTTTTCAGGGTGAGGGTGGTCCACAAGCAGCTGAGAACTGGATAGAGAGCATGTATATGATCTTTGAGCAGCTCGAGATGCCTCTGGTGTAGAGGGTCAAGCTAGTGATGTACATGATGAGAGGACCGACAAAGCATTGGTGGGATGTGCAGGTTTAGGCTCGTAGGCACAAAATACTACCAAGAAAGGACATTGAGGATTGATTCTTTGAGCACTTTTACCTAGAGACACTGTGGGATGAGAGAGCTTGGGAGTTCTTGAACCTTCAGTACGGAGACATGACTGTCCTGGACTATGCGGCTACTTTCTCTGAGTTGTATTTCTTTGCACCTAGTATGGTAAGAGATAATGTGGTAAGGGTGAGGTTCTTCAAGGATGGATTACGACACGCCATTTAGATCCAGGTGAATATCTTCAGGATGGGTTCATTCTCAGAGGTGGTTAATCAAGCACTCATAGTAGAGGGAAACCAGAGGGATAAGCCCCAGGTTGGCCGAGGAACAGTTTTAGGCGACGGTTCAGATAGCAGGAAGTGAGGACGGGATGAGTTCCAGCAGAGCAGTCAGGTGAAGGACTCCACTCAACCACCTCAGAGTAGTTCTTCAGTGGTTTTATTTTAGTGTGGACAACCAGGGCATGTTCAGACTCAGTGTGATAGGCCTCCAAAGGAGTGCCGAGCATGTGGTCAGGTCAGACATCTAGAGAGGTTCTATAATAAACCTTCTCAGACAGCCATTCGGGAAGGACTGGGACAACCTATGTCATCTAGAGTTGGTTTAGGTTTGGTACCAGGAGAGGGTAGGCGAGCTTCAGCCGCACATAGAGGATGGGACCGAGATAGCAGGATCTGACTGAGGGGTCAATAGCCAATGACTGGAGTAGCACTGTAGGGAGGTTAGGCATCAAGAAACTATACTTTAGGCCAGGTTCACACTGTGGATCTTCCATAGGCTAATAAGGCTGGTGAGCTGAAAATGGTTAGAGGTACACCATGAGTGTGGCCATGACTTTCTCATCTTCTTTTGGCACGACCTGCTGAGGCATGTCCATTTTGAGTGCACGAGGTGGACAAGATTCTTTTGGACTGTCTAGATGCTGGTCAGTGGGATTGGAACCATATTGGGTGAGTAATATATTTTTATATATATTTATAAGATGCATATAATTACGGGCATCGAGTATGCGGGTTACTTGAGGTTCCATGGGCATCGGGGCATCGAGGATGCAGGTTACTTGAGGTGCATGACATCAGATTTTATTTTGAGCATCCATGGGATGCCAGACATCGTAGAGGAAAACACCGATGCAATGCGGGATACGTTTGTGGGTTAGAAATGACACGAGATCACCAATTAGGCGCATGAGTGACGATGCATCACGAGAGGACCATGAGTTCGGAAAAAGTTAGTAAACCTTTTTTTCTTTTGAGTTTTTTTAGGTTGATACTGAGTTAGGCAATTCCTAAGGTAGGGAGCCCCATGAGGAAGTTAGCTAGAAACTTTGAGACCAGTGGAGTTTGGGTTACTTTGATCGTGGTGGAATGTTCAGTGCCATCTCTAGGTTTCATTGGATATCTCAGGGATGATATATACCAAGGTGGGGAGACAGTAAGAACCCATGTTTTTAGAATGGTCAAAATTCCAACCCTGTTTGAATTTTTGACTTGTTCCCGAGGTTGCTGGGAAAATATGGGAAGTTCTGGAAATTTCCAGACTACATGGCCTAAACTTTAAAGTACACTCCATATATGGGTTAATCAATTACCAGCCTTGTGCTCACTGAGAAAATACCGTGTGATGACCATGTATAAATTTCCTAATACCTGACGTGTAATGCTTCTCAACACACTGTGTATCTTCTCTTCTACGTACCTGCGAGGTTCAAGCCGTGTGTTGACCCGTGTGGAGTGTCCAAGCCAGGTGGCTACCCTACTTAATTCGGAGTACGAAAAAGGCCACTACAAAGCGTGTAGTTCTTAAATACACACCATGAAGTTTTTTTATTCACTTAAGTGAAATCCTGTCATGTATTATTTTATAAAACATCTTCTTCTTCCCCAACTTCAGGACCTCTCCCTTCCAAAAACCCGAAGAACATACCTATACCTAGATTCCTTATCTGTCATCCATTCTTCGATCTGTCAATGGCTGCGGGATCACAATAGTGAGTCTAATCCCACGATCCCTATTCTTTTCTGGATTCCTTGACTCACACACTACAAATTCCATCTGATTAGAGTTGATAGCTTTTGACAAAAATGTAGATCTATGAAGACTAGATTCAAATTGAAGCATGATATCGGACGTGCCTATGTCTACGCGTCACAAGTAGATGGTACATACCTTCTTTGGTGCTTTCCAAGACCTCTGGGTGGCATGTCTTAAAGTGTGTATTTGGGTATTTTGAGCGAGACCCTAATTTACCTGTTATTGCAGATTTAATTGTTCATTGATCTATGGGATATCTTTGAGTATGCCCTGTTACCTGTGTTTTTTGAGCGGGGCTGGGTTATTGGCCATTTTTCATCAGGTAATTTTGGTCGAGAAATACCAAAATGGTTATAACTGAATTGATTTGTTTAAAACTATTGAGTTTAGTAGATTAAAACTCGATATGAATTTTTCAAGTCGTTAAGGACCTTAGTGTAGGTATGGGACATCACTTGGTTCATGTATTTCAACTGTTTAGATTGTTTTTCCAGTTTATGTGTTCTGTTTAAATGAGTTATATATGTAATGACTGAATTGCATATGATGGAACCTTTGGATTGTGTTGGGAATGAACCATATATTCTTGAGTGATGTTGATCATAGGTTGGCCTTAGCCCGGGTTATATTGGGTGGTTCTAACCATTGGATTGGGTGTCATGGATGTTGGCTTGAGGTAGGGTGGTTGTCAAGTTTGGCGTGGCCCGATATACTTGGATGATGAGGATATCAGACTTGAGTGGCATGGTCTCAGGGACACGGGGTGTCAAAAGTGCTGCGGCTTGGGTACTATTTTGGTGATTACCTTTCACCCAGAACTTTGATTAGTGTGCAGATAGAGAGACTCTATGATTAGGTGGTTTTGACCACATGTGTGGGTAGAGGCCCCCATTAGTTGCGGTTTAGGTATTATTGGTTGGGGGTTCTTGCTGTATAAATCCACGTGGAAGGTGAGGAGACTTCAGGGGATTGAATTTAGGCTATCGGGTTGGGGGCTGAGGCTCACCGTTATTTGAGGCAAGACATCACTGTTCCTCCAGGTACATTATTTGAGGGTAGGAATCACTGTCCCTCTAGTTACTTATTTGAGGATAGGCATTGCTGATTCTCTGGGTTATTATTTCTTGGGCATGCCTTCAGGACGTCGGTACTTGAGACATGCGGTGTCAGGGGGAACATGGTGCCGATTTACATGGCATAGATTCCAGCATTTGAAAAAGAAGGTGACTCTTGATGGTGGCTGCTAATCACCAGTGAAGTTTAAGGTTGTTTGTGCATCATGTAGTTCATTGTTTTCCTTATAAATTATTACCTGCTTAAACACTTATATTAGGTACAAATCGTTGGGTGGTATCCTACTAATATTCATCTCACACCAGGAATGGGCCCTTCAGGATGCATGATGACTTTATGGACTTACGTGAAGGAAAGAGGCCAGCTTTATGAGCTGGGATGCATTAACTATTGCATGGAGATGGTATAGACATTGAGTTCTTGCCTAGCTGGAGTTTGTTTTGTTCTGTTTTCATTCCTATATACACATGCTTGTTTTGAAGCTATATTTGGTTATCCAGTGGTTCCCTTTATATATATTGATATGTATGACCGGATTTGGTTGCCTGTTTGTTGTTCAATAGTAGTTACAAGTGATCAGCATGCTCTTGTGTTTACTTTCCTCTATTGTTTTTATATTTATTGATTCCACTATTTATCAATATTGAATGTGCTTCCACTTTTTAGGTCTGTTTTGAGTCTACTGAGTCATTTATTATGCTGCATCTTTATTATTAAACTCAAACTAGTACCCTTGTTATCCTCCGAGAGGGTATAGCCTCCCCACTATACCTATAAGACCCTTGCTGCTAGTCACCAACTTTTGACATTCAGGGAGGTGCACCTAAGGTAGTAACACCCGAACCATTTAGAACTATTCGGGTGGCTGTTCGGGTCCAGGTCGTTACAATGGAAGGTTATATTGAATTTTTTATAGTCAGTATCTAATAAATTATTTAAATTATGCATTTATGGAACCAGATTTTGGAGTATGGTTATGGGGCATCATAGTTGGTTCCAGAGGAAAGGTTTAGATAACATTATAGGTTAGGATTCTTTTGAGGATAATTTAAGGGATGATAAGTTAAGTTTGTTAACAATTTCAAAGGTATTTATAATCCATTTGATATGAGAACATTAGTGAAAATGTTTGGAATAATTCTATGTATAAGATGAAATTATAAAGTTTTGTTAATGTCTTGATCATGCAGATTTATTCAAAGTTATAAACCTGTTTGTATACTAAAAGTGGTCATGGGCCCTAGAATAGATGTATTTTGAGGTAACAACCCAAAAAGGGAGGATTGGGTGATAACTCAATATTCACCTAGTGAATAACAAAGATGCCTAACTGACACTTGGTTTGAAACTCCCAAGAGATATTATTTGATCAATAAATCTATATTTATGAATGAATTTGAAGGATTTAATAACGATGTTACCTAATTATGTTAGAGAACCTAATAGAAAAATGACCATTGATAACCAATGACTGAACCAAAATAGTCATAAGTGGAATCGAAATCATCAAAGGATGAATTAAATGATTTAATAGAGAAATACATCTTATGATCTAGTGTTTATATTCATATGATCATTTAATATGATTTTTATTGATAAAAATTTTGAATTTTAGTATTTAGTTTAAATAGGATCACCAAATGAAGTTAAGAAATATATATACCCAGAAAAAACAATTTATTATAAGAGAATAAGGGAGTATACTAAAATTATTGAGAATGTTATTATTTTACCATTACGTTGGAAAATCTGTGTTTACTAGACTTACCTAAGGTATAGAGATTTATATTCTAATGGAAATTAATCCTTGAACTCATAGATATTTTTAATAGAGATTGATATTTATCAATGACATTCTGGTATTTTCTAAAAGTTATACGATTATGTAAAACATATAAGGATTTTTATTTATATGTTTTACTTTAAATTTATGGAAACATATATTAAATGGTAATAATAACATTGTCATGAAATTTTAGGAAAAAGTTACATTTTTTTGTGATATGTCTCAAACTAACCTAGGTCAATCCCCTATCAGAAAACCGATTCAGTCATCGGTAAAGCCCAAGAGGCATTCTCAATCATCTTGAGATAAAAACTAGTGTCAGGAATCAAAATATACCTCACCTTGGAATGATTTAGACCCTAAATTAATTTCTAATAAACATGAATGAAAAAAATAAAATAAACACAGGACGAAGAAATAAATAAATATAAAAATAACTCCGTTTGACATCATGGGTCCCCACTAAACACAAATCTATGATTACTCCATGAGCAGGAAAAATGGGAATAAACTTAAAACTAAATTTTTTTTTACAGACTATAAGTATGAAAATATAAATTCATACTATGTATTTAAAAGAAAACAACACCTTATAACTTTCCTTAAAAAAGTAAAACAACTTTAAGCTAATTTTAAATATAATAATAAAAATAAGGTTTTTATTTATTTTAAAAAATTAGTGAGATGATACCCAAGAAAACAATTTTATCATTTTATTTTTTTAAAAACTTTCTGTAGCATGATAAAATTTCCAAAAACCCACTCATAAGAATGAAAATGTGATGAAAGAAACTTTCTAATGTAAAAGAAACCAATATAATTTTCATAGAAAGATACTATAAATAGAGAATAGTAAAATATTCTTTTTTTCACTTATGATATAAAAGGAAGCTGGGTTGAAAATATTTTTTAAATAGAAATTTAAAAATAGGAGTAGATTATAGTAACAATAATGTGAAATCAATTAGAAACTATGTTAATTGGGGTCCTTGGATCTTCTCACCCTCAATGATCAAGCATAAAACAACTCCCATAATTCATGATCCATTTGGGAGGATGTATCAAATGTTCTAATGGTACTCATAATAACAACATCATCATTATAATCATGTTTAGTTAGTGTTGTATTATAATCCTACTAGGGAGACCAGGACATGACCCTTCCGTATTGCCTTAGCATACTAGTCCTCAATCCAACCATCTTTTCATCAAGGATTACCATGTTCCATGCACAAGTGGAGGTGAGTTTTTTTATCAATATATAATATACATACTTATCAAATTATTCACATAGAAAACCATCCACCATATCAACTTTAATATACCTCCTTATGTGAATCCCATTTCCAAGTCAAAAAGCTAAGGAACAAGGCCCATTACAACACTTACATCACATTTCACACATTTTTCACAAATACACAACATTTCCATTTCACCGGCATTACTTAAGAGGGTTTTTCAATTTTTAATGAAAATTTCAAAGTGTCAGTTGAGCCTCAGATTATTGATAATAAACATTGATCTTTATAGAACCACTTCTCATAAGACAAATTTTATGTTTGAAAACCATTCTTCCCACTTATGATCATATATACCTTTATATATGTATACACCCCTTATCCCTATAAACATATTCTAAAAACCAAGTAAGAATATGCACAAAAAGAGGAACCTATATATATAAGTATATGTATATAAGTCACATTCAATACACAATAGGTATTTAAATCACTTAGAAAATCATTAGGAAATCAAGACATGCCATTGAGGCATTATAAAAAACTAGTCAAAAGACCAAAAAAGCTTCTCCATTTGTTTTTAACTTGGTAAAAATCACTTGGAAAACCAATTTAACAGTTAAGGTGTTATATTTTTCACTACCCACTTAGGAATATGTTTTAATAAGGGAAACCCATGTAAGAATTTTAAGTGAAATATGAAAAAACTATGAAAAACCATTTCAAAGTACCAAAACCACTTTATATAATTTATACCTTCTATTTAATAAATCAAACACACTTTAAAATAATAATCAAATTTTATTTTTCAAATTAAAGGATTGGATATATGGTAACCCACCTCAACATATGCCACCTTTTCAGGAGACCACTCTACACTTACACATATAAAAACCTTTACATATATATAAGCACACCTTGTCCTAATGTATATATTCATACTTTTATAAGTGAATATATAAAAAGTGGATACTTATATATATGCCTATATATTCATATATATGTAATTCAAATTCTAGGAGGTACAATCCATCACCATTAATGAACACCATAAGAATGGGCCTCAAATTGAACCTCACGAACCCTATGAACCAAGAAACACCAAACACCCAAATAGAGTTAGGGTTATCCCTAGGATGCACACACACTATAATGAGGGAAATATAAACCAATAAATAGGAATATAAGAAGGAGGAGGATAAAATGAAAACCCTACCTAGAGAGATCGCATAAAAAACAACATGAAAAACATATGTTGGTGGGAGAGGGGAGGATATTTATCAAGTGTGGGGGATCCCCTTATGGATGGTTAGTCAAGAGATGAATGGGACATGGGTCAGGGGATACCCATTTTTGATTTCAGTTATTGTTATTTATTTATTTTTAAATGATACACACTATGCATAGTTTTCCACATGGTTTCCCAATCCATACAGTAATCGTGCACCTCTACTGGTGGTCTTGAAAAACCTACATGAGTGGGTCGTACAATTTTATAAACCATGCATAGAACATTTGATTAACATTTAAAAAATATAAACACCCTTGAATGGTCTATTCATTATTTATACTAACAGTGCATTGAATGTGAACCATCACTAGAAATCCCCAAATTTTAAAATTTAAAACGATTTTGACTCGAAATATAAAATTGAATAAAATTATAATTAAATAATTAATAAATCACAGTCAAGGTGTTTAAATTATCTCCACCAAGAAACTTTGTTCCCCTAGAAATTACAAATAATTTTGGTTGATCATGACACAAATAATGTAAAAAAACAACCCATTATGAGACTTCCCAAACCAAAAAATAAAGAACAAACTCTCTTTTCTCATGAAAAACCCAAAACAAAAAATAAAATAAAAAAATAACCCAAATAATCAACCCCAAAGATAGAAAAACCTAGAATACAATTAGTGAGACAAAAAAACTCACACCATAAAACAAATGAATGGAAATATGAATATCATATCTCTAAACACAACTATAAACAAGGAGAACCCTAAGCTATACATAGAAATAACCAAAGATAATTATCATGGTTTATTTGGTATATCTGTGATCATCTATCATATGAAACATAATCCGAGACAGCCTAACTACTATGATCATGGTCTATTGGGGTGGGGACAAGGATTAACCCCCTCAGGAAATATTAAAGACCATGTTATCCTCAAACTCCTTCCATGGTGGCCTCTCCACCATATTAGGACTCTGGTCAAACACTAATTTCCCGAACTGGGAAACTCATGGGAATAAAAGATACATGAATCCATTCACAGAAGGATGGATTCCACCACTTTACCATATAAAGGTTCTTACATCATAAGAATAAAGTTAAAATAATATAAGGCTCCTAAGAAAAACCACAAACACCCATCCAGCCTAAAAAATATCCTCAAGGAACCACTGAAAAACCATAAAACACTCACTGGAACCAAGAACTTAAAGGAATACCACCCGGATTAAAGATAACATGAGACAAATTATTAGAGTAGGCATTGAAGGTTTGAATAATATTTTCCCAAAAAAACATTCCTCAACAAGATAAATATGGGATCCAATGTCGAGTCAAGGGAGGAAAACCTCAAACCATCTCTCAGAACACCAACCCTCAGTGAACCCAACCTATTATGAAAATAAAGAACTATAAAAAATAATCCCACTAACTCACCCAATAATTCAATATTAAAATAAGGGATATCAAAACTGAGGCATATAACTTATTATAATAACAAAATAATTGAAACAACTGATATTCCCAATGTATTTATCAAATTTGAATACCAAAAATATGATTATTCAAAACATCAAAAGAGAATCTAACCACATAAAAATTGAAAATATAAAACCACTAAATTATATCCACCAAGATATCCAAAAATGAAAAGGTTTCTAAAAATCAAAAACTATATCAATACCAAACTCATATGTATTCTACTCCGACAACGGAAACACAAGTTGGGTTAATATCCAATTCTCCTAAGATATCCACTATTGTATGAAAAATCTAAACCCAAGGCCTATATCTTGAGCCCTAATATCTGTAAGTATCTAATTTCCCACAATCAAGATATTATAACCCCCAAAAAGAACATTATAATTCTATATAATAACATATATAACCTCTTTTGGTGACCCAAGAGGCCACACTGAATGAAAGATGAAAAAATACTAGAAACCAAACATATACTCTTTATCGATACCTTTATGGGGCATACTCAAATAAAATGAAACATGAACCCATCAATTGATGCTTCCCACTCCAAACCAAGTGGTCCCAACATAAATAATAAACCAAAAATAAAACCAAAACTCACCAAAAGGAAACATATTTACAAACCTTACTCTTTTCTCTTTAAAATATGCTAATTTTAATTTGAAAATCCAAGACTTATTTTGAAATAAAAAATCTTGAAGACATTCATCCTTGTTTAAAAGAATATATTTTAAATTATCCATTTACAAAATCCTTTTGTAGAATTTTTTCACATCACAAGACCCCCTTTTAATATTTCAAACCTATTTTAACCATATAAAACCATTTCTAAATAAACCCTTTAATTTTTCTTCTAAAAAAATTGATTATTTTCTTGAAAAACAATTTAAAATAAAAAACCTATAATAAATTTAGTGAAAACCCATTTTAACAATAACACACATCTTAAAACTATCCAACAAGGGACTAGTGATAGTGTATTAACTTACCACATGTCTTGTTGGACTAGGTGTCAACCATACAACTATCATTACGAGTAACACATAACCATGTATATGGGCTTTACACAGGTTAAAAATATATATAAGATCACTATGAACTACCAAAACAACTCCTAATTCACCCCCAAAACAAAATTATAGTATAAAAATCCCATTTTACTCTATTTACTTGAGGATCTATATAGAAATGGGTTTGTGACACTCTTCCCACATGTACCTCTCAAGTATTAACAATCATATCTCTAATATATGTAACATCCAATATAAAAAGGGATTTTTACATGAGATCAAATGGTCATTTCTACACCTTTACCATGATTAATTAATTATAAAATTATAATTGGATTTGATTTTGAGTTTCTGGTCAAACTGATTTTAAATTTAAAAATTTATGTTTTTCCAGTATAGGCACATAGTTAGCACATGGTTAGTAGAAACAGTTCATATACCATGAATGGGTGCTTGTAGTTTTGATAGATATGAATCAATCGGTCAGCACATGGTTTGGTAAATAATGTTTCGTACCTATGAAAGGTGTCCAAGACCCCCAATAGAGGAAAACCATTAGAACATAGTTTTACAAACAGTGTGGCCAAACCATGCATATTGTCCATCCTAGAAAATAAAAAAATAAAAAATAATTTAATAATAATAATAATAAAATAAATTTAAAAGGGGTGTCCCATAACCACTAAACCTCTCATAATTTGACCAACCACCCAGGTGGTGTTCCTCCATGCATGCATAGTCTCTTTTTTCCCTCTCTATTCAATGTTAGTTTTACATGCTGTTTTCTTGTGTGATCTTTGCAGGTATGGTTTTATTTTTCTACTCATCCTATTGAAATTCCTATTTCTTATTTTATATTTCCTACCATACAGTGTGCATAACCTAGAGTGAACCCTAACCTAATTTGGGTTCTGTTTTTGGTGTTTCTTGGTTCCAAGGGTTTGTGGCAGTTCATTTGAGGCCCATTCCTGAGGTGTTTTTCGAAGGTGATGGATTTTGGATTCTTGAATGTGACTTACATATATATGAATATATAGGAATATATATAAGTAAATTTTTTTATATATTCATTCATGAATGTGTGAATATATATATTGGGAAAAGGGGTGCTTATATATATGTACATGTGCATACGCGTGTAAGCGTAGAGTGGTCATTGTAAAAGTTGTCATATTTTGAGGTAGGTTACCATATGTCCAAGCCTTTAATTTGAAAAATATGTTATATTTATTTTTTTAAATTATTTGTTCATTATTAAATAAAATTTTTATGTTTATAAATTTGTTGTTTTGAAAAGAAATAGTTTCTCACTAGTTTTCCATATTTTTCTTAAACTTTTGGTAGGGGTTCCCTTGCTAATTCATGTTCCTAAGTGAGTTATGAAATGTAAATCAAATAAAATATTAAAGTAGATTTAAAAATTAATTTTATTGAGGGAACAAGAAATAGAAAAGGTGTTTTGGTCTTTGAATTGTTTTCATTAAGGCCCAATGGCATGTCTGGATTTCTTAAAGATTTACTAAGTGATTTTAAATTATATAGTGTGTCAAATTTAACTTACACACACATATATAAGTTTCCCCCTTAATATATTCTCACAAAGATTTGGGAATATTTTAATTAGTGTAAATGGTATATATATATATATATAAATGTGTATATGTGTTTAATTGGGAATAATGGTTTTGAAACATGAAATAAATTGTATGAGAAGAGGTTTTAAAATGGTCAATTTTTTTATAAGATTATAAGGCCAAGATGAAACATTTAATGGTTTATATAAAATGAGAGACTATTAATAAAAAATTACCATTTTAATGAAAATGTTGTCTATGAGTTCTAAACATGCTAAATATAAAGTAATCCTAGTAATGTGGCTTGTGTCTTAGTTGTGTGACTTGGAAAGGGGATACTATTAAAGATGGAGATTAGAGATGAGATGGTGGATGCATTTTTGCGTGAATAATGTGATATGTATGTATATTATATGTTGGTTTAAATTCACCAACATTTGGGCATGAAACATGGGAATATTTGGTACCTAGGCGGGTGGACTAAGGACTATTATGATAAAGTGAGACGACATGGTTGAAACTGAGTCTCCCTAACTTAATTATGTTATAACACTAATTAAATGTGATGATTATGCTATGGGTTCCACTAGAACTTTGGTGGTGAACTCTCTAGTGTCTCGTGCATGAGGGGAGTTTTTTTATGCTTGATCATTGAGAACATGATGATCCTGGGACCCCAACTAACCTATTTTATTATTGGTTTTACATGGTTCTTTATATCTTTTAATCTTGTTTTCAATTTAGTATTTAAAAACTAGTTTCGTATAATTACTTTTTTATGTATAAAGTGTTAAAACATGTTTTACATTACTCTATTGGTATCATCTTGAGACATACCTTATACTAGTTTATTTTATCACATGTTTCTTCTTATAATTGTATTTTTAAGGATTATCATTATTTGGAAATGATTTTCAAAATAAAAAGTAGAAACTTTTTTTTTGGGTTTTTGAGGAAAACTTGTTTTAAAATAAAGGAAAAACTTATTTCTATTGTTGTATTTAAAACTTTCTTGAAGTAGTTTAATTTTTAAAGTTAAGGAATAGGGAATTGTTTTATTTTGAAATACCATATAATAATTTTTATACTCAAACATTTATTTGATATCTTTTTTTTCAGATTTAAGTTTTTATGTTTTGGTCACTCTTGGGGAGAGCACAATTTTGTTGTTTCATATGACCCACGAGGTCAGATGGTGGTATTTATAGCTTTAATTATGTCCGATGCCATTGTTTATTTTATTCTTATTTTTTAATTTTATTTGGACTTAATTTATGGACTAAATAATCCCTAAATATGTTATATTTTTATTCCTAACACTAGTTTCCATCCTGGGAGGATCAGGAATGCCACTTGGGTCTCACTGTCAGCTGACTCGGTTTCCCGATTCATGTTTGACCTTGGTTGTTTCTTGACACGATATCTATTGAAGAATATATAATTGAGGTATGGATAACTCTTATGTTTAATATATAATGTATTTTGAGATAATCAAGGGTGGTTTAATTTTGAATTAGTAAATTATATAGTAATGTTTAACCTTAGGATTAATAATT
Source organism: Viscum album (assembly GCA_963277665.1). Lineage (NCBI taxonomy): Eukaryota > Viridiplantae > Streptophyta > Magnoliopsida > Santalales > Viscaceae > Viscum > Viscum album. The sequence goes on along the minus strand of OY728148.1, from coordinate 875,089,429 downwards.
GATTCATGAAATTTCTAGAGAAGTTCATCTCATTATTGGGATTATAATATACAGTGACCAGTGTTTGACCATATGAACTTATGATTAATACCAATTTTGGGTTAATTATACAGTTAATTTTTAGAGGAATAGAAAACCTTATTATGGTTTAATGTGTTAGAGATTCAAATAGGTTTTGGGAAAGGTATGTTCTAGAGAATATATGAGTATGGTATATACACCCCTGTGTATATTATAGTAGTAATTATTAATGTTATTTCAGAAAATATTAGTAACTTGGTATAACCTAAGAGAGTATGGTAGATTTCATATTTGAGGTCATACCCCAAATGATGAATATGTTAAGAATACCCTAACTAACATTCTTAAATTAGTAATTATTAAAATTGAGTGGATTCAATTTATTTATGGGGGTGGGAGGTGTGTGTGGGGGGTGTAGACTATAAAACCTAGAGTTTTTAATATATTAATTCCTTTCAATGGTCTAAATGTGGTTTATATCTTGCTCCATAAAAAACACCAAAGTTAAACAAAACAATAATATTTTTATTTAAAAATTTAAATATTATATATAAAAATTAAAACCCAACTGATGAACTATCAGTAATGAATAGGAGTAACTGCTTTATGAAATAATTATATAAATAAAAAATTGTTTCTTTTAATATGAATGAAATTAAATTAGTATAGATAAAGAAAATAAGCAATTATTTTATTCTTAAAAATATAATTTTCTAAAATTAGTGTTTTATTTCAAGAAATTAAGAATATTTTGATTTGATAAAAATAAAATATATTGATAATGTAAATAATATGAAACAAATAAATTAATTTCTAATTTATAGTAAATAAGAATAAGTTACAGTTAACATTTTAAAAACCAATTTTCCAATATGAACATTTCTATTTATGATTTTAATTAAATATTTAATTATTAAATTTTATAAATTTAATTTGAAAAAATAGCATCATTTATGAATTAAAAATTAAAATATTTTCTCAAGATTATTTTTTATGTTTTTTAAAATGGGTTTTATTTGTGAAATTATTAAAATTAATTTTTTTGGCACATACTAATTTCATTTGATAAAATTGACCTTATATTTTGAATCAGTAAGTCCAAATTATTAAAATAATATAATCTTGTTTTAGGTCATTAAATATTAATTACTGTGGATAATGATTAATTTCCACAATAAAAGTAATATGGTTGTTTTTAAATAATTAATTTTATAATAGTTATATAGTGTTTTTCTAAATAAATTAGATTAATATACTTTAAAATATGACTCTAATGTAAATTTTAAACACATATAAATATATATAAACACTCATATAATTAATAATTAATGTGAAATAAATATTAGAATAATTAATATATAAAAAACATTTTTCTAAAAAATAATTTTCTTATATCATATGTTGTAATTTAAAAGGTAATTTTATTTTATCATACTTAGAAGTGGAATTAAATTAAATGCATTGAAAATTAGGATTTAAAATTTTGAAATTTTTTAATAAGGATAAAATAATATTTTTAGTAATAAAATAATTACCATTGATAATTTTTAATCAAGATTAATAAGGGTAATATAGTTAAATGAGGCATCTCAAAATTTTAAAAATTAAAAATAACTTACACCATATAGAAATCCCCGTTAGGTATGAAATTAATACCCACATGTCTCATGTACCTTTTCTTTATATAATTATAATAGAGCAACCCATGTCAACCATACGAGTCATCCAAGTCAACCCATTATGGGGTGGAGTCAAACAAAGGTAAAAAATAGGTCTCATATATAAAAAAGATAAAAAACCAGAGTACGTACCAGGAAAAAGGGATATACATGTAATCCAAACAAGATAAACCCAAAAGTACCATGAAACTTGACAAAATAGTCTCCACATGACCAATCGTTACCTATAAACCATCCCCAAACTGGAACAAAATTGTAAATAGAATCCTATATGATATATAATTACCTTCCTTTTACTTATATCTAGAAAATCAAGGTCTACATCCTCCCCAAGGGAATAAGTAGGATGTGAGAAACAAAGCATCATAAGATACCACCAAAGAATCTATACAATTTCTAGTAACACGAATGCACAAGTTGAAGATTAAAAACAAAAAAAATTTACAAGAATTTTTATAAATAAAATAGTTTTAAATGCCTTTTCAAATTATCCTTGAGTCTTCACAAATTTCATGTCATATTTTTCAAATAGTAACAAGGAAGGTAAGGAAACTGAATATTAATATGCACGTGAGCCAACACACATGGAATAATATATCATACAATAAAAAACATGAAATAACAATGCACCTTCCAGATGATTTCTACCCTATGGGATAATATGTACTAGACAATCAAAGTCATAATAAGGCCTAAGGTTGGATCCAAATAACATCGAGGCCTTCCATAGACCATCGACATGTAAGTGGTTACCTCATTGTGGTGTCACAAACACTAAGGCTACCCATGCCTCTTTCCCGACGTACCCATTTTATGTGGTTTTATAAAAGATACTTCTTTTTGTAATAACACTGAAAATGGAACATTTGGCTTTAATTAATCAATACCTTGTGAATGAAAATATGTGTTACTACACACCAAGATTGACAATCCTAGGGATATTATTAAGAAAATTAACATTTTATATAAAAACCATCTCGAAGGATTTGAATAGATAATGAAAATTAATGAACTATAATAAATCATAGACCATGGTAGGACTTATATTAAAATAAAATTAATTATGTACTGTTTTATTGGGACTCAATAAATTAATTATAGTATTTTTTTACCAATGGTATTTTGGTATAAGAACAGAAAAATATAATAGGATATTATTAAATTTTTAAATAATATTTTTATTCATTATCCTATGTGTAATGGATACACTGATGAGTTTGAGAGGTAAATATAAATCATAAGATTTAATTCTTAAAAAATATTTATAGGAATCATGTGACGAGGGTCTACAGATATTTAGGATATTTTTTGAGGAATTTATAGAAATACAACACATTAGTTAATCATTTGATATAGTAAAAATTTTATTTGAGGAATAACACATTTAAATTTTATAGACATTTGTTTAATGATATTTCCAAACATTTGGGGTTGATAGGATTATTTATGACATTTTAATAATAATTGAATAATATTATTAGACTGTGTATAAAAATATATTGTGCTATGAAGCTTAGAAAAATGTTATTTAATGATTAATTTATTTTCAAGGATGTCTATCATATATTTTTGGGAATAATATAGGAATTATATTAATATGGATTTGTAAAAAGGAAAACACCCATTCTTTGCAACAACATGAAACATCAGAAATGACTGTGGGGATTAAATCCATGACCAATAGATGATGACGATTTATCGGCTTCTAGTGGGATACATGATATACTGGATAACACGTCATTGTTTTTAGTTAAAAAATTTTATGATAATAATCCTAACAAACTAATGGTGTTACATTCCAGGATTAGTCATTAGTTTATTATAATTTAAATATTTCAATAAACATATTAGTTTTTTGAAAATAGTTATAAACAACCATAAATACTTCTTTTATGGATTTTATGATCCGTCAAAATGGAATTTATGTTCTTTAGGAATAAAAAATTATTTTTTGAGTATATATTTATTAGAGTATGAGATGAATTTAATATTAATTGATGCACAACTAAAAGAAGAAATTAAACCTATGAAATAGAAACACATCTATTAAGTGTATTTCCTCATATTAATAGACTATAAAATAATACTCCAAGTTTATGAAAAATGACTTTGAAAAGTGAATTTTATCCTATTATATTTATATCAGATGAATTAGATGGTTTTATAAATCATAAAATATTTCGGATATCGAGGTCATTTAAATTCCAATGACCGTTAAACTTTTTTTATCAATAACCACTACCACACTCTATAACTATTTATGCTTTTCCTTGATGTCCATATCATTACTTCCCCCCTATGTTATCTTACCTGGAAACCTGGTTTTGACTTATTCAATATGCCCATTGTGAATCACTTTATATCCAATTAATTTAAGATTTTACCAACCCTTATCATGATGTGGGATTTTAATAAAGGTACCAAAACTTAAATTACTGATGTCAAGTTTAAATTGTGCGGACACAATTTATTTCATGTGGGGAGACGTAACACCCAAATTCTAAAACAAAATTTTTTATTCAATAATGTGTGGGACATGAAACATATATCCTTGAAGAGAATATAACACCCTAAGACATTAATATTTATTACCTTTATAAGAAATGAAATTTCATCGATAGATTGCATTGGATGCAAGACCGAGCTTTACTAAACAACAATATATTATTAATATTATTATTTAATATCATAGTTGTCACTTAATAATTAAAATGGTGTTTATGAATAGTACTAATTAACATATTAATATATATATATATATAACACAATTTTATTAATTATCTATTTATTATAAATAATATAAGAATTAATATTTAGAAAAAAATTGTTTTCTGGATTTTTTTTCTAAAAGGTGTTTTAGTCAGGCTTTGTGTACATAAATTATAATTATCATTTACCACATTTAAAAAATTATATGAAGAAATAAGCTTTATTTTTGAAATTATAACATCAAAATTATCTTATAGAAATAATTTTGAATTTTTTCAAATAATTTTTTTTGATGAATAGTGAAAAATATTAAATTTTAGTTAAAAATTTCCTTTTAATTTAAATAATTTTAACAAATAAATTATATTTTTAATTATTTTTAATAAAATAATAGTACACTTATATATAAATTTAACCAATTAAGTTCATTGAAATTATTTTCATATGATAATTTGATATAAAAACATTGATTTTTTTTAATTTTTCAATATAAAATCCAACTTTATCATCATGTCTCCTGGATTAATGTTTAATTAAATTTTTTAACCATTATGAATTGAATTATTAAAATGGATTCAATATTTCTCACTATTAAAATTTATAATTTATAATATGGTAAACTTACTTTTGGTCCAAAATTAATTTTAAAAATAGTAAAAAAATAATTATCATTATGTTAATAATTATTTTACCCTTGTTTAAACTAAAATGATAGGTGTAAAAATGATATATAAAACCATATAAAAAATATGTACATATATGAACCATTGATCTCTCATTTTATATAATTTTCCATTATGGATCCATATTTCTTATGGAAAACGTGGGAAAACACAATTTCATTTAGAAATAACAACTCTAACATCTCCCCAACTTATAAAAGGCCACCGTTATACCCTATTATTCAGATCATTAAACCAAAAATGTTCTAAAAATATCTAACAAAATAACATCCCAATACCCCAGTCAAAATATTAGCCTTATATTGGGTATAAATACAAACGTTTAAGGGTTTAGTGAAAACTAATGACAATACCCTAAGAAGAGGTATCATTCTTCAATAAGATCCTTTAATTTACTTCATTATCCACCAATTTTAATTTTTATTAAAAAATATTATATAATAAAATAAGTATCTTAAATATACTATTATGTTATCTTAATAATGTAATTACCTACATCAATTTCCATATCCATCCGACAAGTTAAAAAATCATCGTTTGTGTTTACGAAGATCTACCACCTCGTGAACTGATGTCATTAATTTTTCTATTTCCACCTATCAAGGATGAGAATGATTTTGTATATAAATTATTTAAATGATATGTCATGACCTGTCCCCCATAGCTCGTATCATGACTACCGCAACCCGCCTTCCATAGGCCAGGGGCTGGAGAATAGCACCAAAGGCGTATTTCCCTAAAATTGGGAAGGAATTGCCTTTATAAAACTTGAACACACAACTATAGTACAAGTGGAAGAAATCACTTAGCAGAAATGTATACAGAAGAAGTGATGGAAAGTAAAAGGGTCCAGAATAAAATCCCAACTGTAAAGTAAAAGGAAAAGAAAAAACTAGTACAACTAAAAGACAAACAACTGGAAGGTTTCTAGCATCTCCTGGATCATCCACCACAGATCCTACCTGAAAGGTAGGTATAGGTAGCCTCCTTAGTTCTCCACGTCCATCCGTCTCCTCTGGGTACCGTCTCATCGTGAGGTCCACCTCTGGGTTCCGTATAGTCATCATACACTCTGCCTCGGTCAGCGCTATCCATCATCTGCATCCAACACAATAAGGTGCAGGCATAGCCCGTGTAGGGGTGAATATAACGATACTCAGTAGGGACCCCAGGATCCTCAAGGTCTCACAAAATCCAACAAGGATAAACCAAAAAGTATGAATCAACGGATAACCATTACATAGGTACATGCCCATACATATACCTAAGTTATCTAGTAACCGATCTCAATCTTGAAGAAAACACAAAGGTCATTGAATAATCTCAAACCAGGATTTTCATTAACGAAACCATGACTGCTAGAGAACTCCTCCTCTGTCGAGTACATTGGTCCTATCGTGACTCCGAGGTGCTACTCACTAACCATAGACTGCTGAGGTACTCCCCCTATCTAGTACCATGTGACAACTATGTCACACAGAGATGCTTCCCACCTGGGGTCTGCCGCCTCACACAGTAGCGCTCCCCCTAATATCCTACAGAGGTACTCCTCCTGTTGAGTACCATGAGTCTGCCACCTCACATAGTAGCGCTTCTCCGCCATGGGTCTGCTGCCTCACACAGTAGTGCTCCCCATTGGGGTAGTCGAGTCACTCCGAATCGAATCGGTCAAGCATTCATCAGGTCTCAGCAAGCTACTAGGTCTCCGTACTCTGCTCGCTCATCTCCGGGAGGGTCCGCTCCACGAGCTACAAGCCGATACTCGAAGTGTCATGAAGTTGCAAAAAGAAGTATCTCAAATTTATGCCACATCATAAGGGTCTCAAAGCAATAGATGTCACGTCAATCAGACGCCCGGTCTATCAGTTATTATCATTTTAGTCTCGGGGGCCCGGTTGGATTCGTGTACGAACCAAAATGACCGTGACACAACTATACCCCGTAATATAGTGAGGTATACTCAAAGTGACATATATGATCCGAGAATACTGGCGCCGCTAACGGTTCATCAAACGGATGCCCGATGCCAAAGATATGGCCCAATAAAGTAAAGGAAATGGTATGGGCCCGGGTCTGGTCTGACCCAGTCGGACCGACTAGGCCCAACCCAGTCTGGGTCAACCTGGTCTGGGTCGACTCGGACTGACTTGCTGAGTCTGACCCAGCCCGTTGGGCAGTTCAGTCTGCTCAGTTTGACTCAGTCCACTAGTCCCGGCCTAGTGGACAGCGTGGACAATTCGGGCCGAAAGTCACCATGTGGGCGACTCGGCCCGAAGGCCAGTGGCAGGTTTGGTTGTCGTCGCGAGGGGCACGGCTCTGGTAGCTCGGCAGGCCGCACAGGGAATGTGCAGGCCGTGGGTGCACTGGGAAGGGCGCGGTAGGGCGCCGGGGTGCGCGGGCAGGGCTCCAAGAGGGCGCCGGGCAGGCGCGGGGTGCATCGGCAGCACTCGGGTCGCGCAGACAGGGTGTTGGGTAGGCGGCCTGGGCGACGTGTAGGCGTAGGGCATGCAGGCAGGGTGCCGGCGGGTCGGGCATGCCGTGGTTTCGGCCGGGGCCCGTGCCGGGAAGCGCGCAGGTAGGCAGGTCGGGCGCCACTTGGCCGGTTACGCAGTACATGGAGGCCGCATGTAGCACAACCATTATTCTCCATCTTCGTCACCATCGCCTCATTGCCATGCCATCATTACATCGCTATCGAATCAAGGTTCCGAAACCAAAAAGATTACGGAGGGGTCGAGCCATGTTCTTTCGGCCCAAAACCTCCATGTTAGAACGATAACAAGCGGCTCATGAAGTTGATTCAACGTGAGGGGATAAAGCATTAAACAACTTAAAACACACCCCTATTGTTTTAATTGTCGAACATTCTTTCGTTTTAGGGGAAGATGATGTTTCCATCTTTCATCGTACGCTTCCACTTCTGAGCTTGTGTGTCGGTTTGTTGACAACGAAGAGGAAGGAAGAAGTGTTGTCTAAGAGATCCCACGTCAGAAGGGGGTTCCAAGGAAGATGCTGAGGAAGAAGCGTCGTCACCGGTGTCTTCGCGTTCTTCGTTGGAGGATTCTATTCTCCTAAGTTCTCCACTAAACAGAGAATAAATGTGCCAAAATAATAGATTTTAATCTATTATTCCCATTGGAGCGAATTAATTATGTGGGTCCCACTTAATTAAATTCACGACGTTGGAACAATTATTCGAAATTCCAAAAAAGATGGGAGAGGCTCCACCAAATTAATTGCACAATAGGTTGGCATATTAAATCTGTGGAGTTTCTAGGGGGGTTAGAGGCCCGGGTGGTCCCCACCAAATTAAACATGAAGAGGGTCAAGGGGTTTCCTTCCATTAATTGGGGGTTTTGAGGAGGTCTAATGATCCTACATTAAGAGGGGAGTTAGATACAAAGAGGATCTCGGTCATTAATGATGAAGAGTTGAGAGATTTCCTCCCCTCCCATTAAATGGGGGGTTAAGCCCCATGTGGACCCCACGTCATAACCTCTCACGAGACGTTATGCTGCTCGGGTGGTCCGTACCCCTATTATCCTCCCATGGAGGTTAGGGTCTGGCGGTCCCACCACCAACTCCCATGTGTAGATTTTAACCAACTTTATTACATGGTGTGGGTTCAACAAAAATAAAATAACTTGTCACTTATTTTATTTTATTAATCCACATGAAACCCAAAAACCAACTCTCATACCCGATCAACCGTCGTCGATTTTAATGTCTTCTTAAGTGAAAACCAGTGGTTCAAGTTCAACGGTGCCCTCATATATTCAATTCCGAGCACCCGTTCAAAAGTTATAAAAACCTGCTCGTATGTTTACTAAACGTACCCGAACAAAACTTCATAAATTGATTCTGGGCACACCGTGCCACGGAATCAATCACCGTAAAAAATTATGGACTCTTAAAATTCCCATTTATTTTTAAAAAAATTTACACAAGAATTCCAGGTCTATACATTCTCCCCACCCCAAGGCATTACGTCCCCGTAAGCTACAACTCACACTAAGGGAACAAAAGGGGGTACTGAGAACGCATCTGCTCCACCCGCTCCCATGTTCTCTCCTGGAGGTTCCTGTGCTGCCAGCGAATGCGCACCAGAGGAATCAACCATCCACGCAGGACCTGCTTATGTCGATCCTCAATGTCTACTGGAACCTCTGTGAAAGTCACCCATTCATTGATGTCCAGCTCCCCGTGCTCAATGATGTGGGAAGGGTTGTGCAGGTATCTCCTCATCTGGGATACGTGGAAGATGTCGTGCACCTGGTGCAACTGAGGTGGAAGATATAGGCGGTAAGATACCTCACCTACTCTTCTGAGAACCTAGAAATATCTGATGAATCTCGGAGACAGCTTACCCCCTCGGCCAAATCACCATTGTCCTTTTCGAGGTGAGACCCTTAAGAATACGTGGTCGCCATCCTCGAACTCCAGAGGTCTCTATCTCCTGTCAGCATACGACTTCTGCCTGCTCTGTGCAAACATCATCTGCTCTTGGATGATCTGCACCTTCTCCATGGTAGCTCAAACCATCTCTGGTCCTACTAGTGCTGACTCCCCTGGGTCGGTCCAGAACTGTAGTGACCTGTAAGGTCATCCAAACAAGGCCTCAAAAGGTGCCATCCCTATGGTGGAGTGATAGCTGTTGTTGTAGGAAAACTCCACAATAGGTAGGTGTTCCTCCTAGTTGCGACTGAAGTCGAGGATGCGTGCACAGAGCATGTCCTCAAGGGTTAGGATGGTCCTCTGGGTCTTCCCATCTCTCTGAGGATGGAAGGCGGTGCTCAAGAGAAGATGTGTCCCGAAAGATTCCTACAACCCCCTCCATAGCCGGGAAGTAAATCATGAATCACGGTCAGAGACAATAGAATATGGTACTCCATGCCAACGAACAATCTCCTGCACATAGAGGTGTCCCAAGCTCTCAAATGATCCCTACTCTCTGATTGGTAGGAAGTGGGCCGACTTGGTGAGTCGGTCGACGATCACCCATATCAATTCATGAATCCTGGATGTACATGGAAGACCCGTCATGAAGTCCATGGATATCCCATCCCACTTGCACTCCAGGACCTCTAAGGGCTGAACCAAGCCTGCTGGTACCTGGTTCTTGGCCCTCACTTGCTGAAAAGTGAGGCACTGAGAGACAAACTCTTCTACAACTTTCTTCATACCTGGCCACCAGTGCTGTCGTTGAAGTTCCTGGTATATTTTCGACACTCCTGGATATACCGTTAGTGGGGAAGTGTGGAAATACCTCAAAACCTCCTCCTGAAGTGAAACTGTTACCATGGTATATCCTTTGAAGAGGTTGACATGCTCCCCACCTTCAGAAAATCCCTCAGGTGCCTGCCCTATGGATATTTGAGCATGTTGCGTCTCGCAGTTAGCATCCCCAAGCTGCACCTCCCTGACTCGCTGAAGAAGTGGGGGAGTGACTGTAAGAGATTGTAGATAGGATGCTCCATCCCTATCCAAAAAGAATAACTGTAAGGCTACCAACTACTCCGTCGCCTCACCTAGAAGCTGAATGCCTGATCTCTTATTGAGCGCATATTCTACTACATTCCCCTTCCTAGAAGTATAGACTATCTCAAAGTCGTAATCCTGGAGGAACTCAAGCCACCGATGCTGTCTCAGGTTCAGGTCCTTCTGAGAGAAGATATACCAGAGACACTTGTGATCCGAGTACATGGTAAAACCTTCTCCCGTAATATAGTTCCACCACATCTTCAAGGAAAAGACCACTACTGCTAACTCCAGGTCATGGGTAGCGTAGTTCTTCTCATGGTGTCTCAGCTGCCGAGAACCATATGTGATCATTGATCACTCCTGCATTAGGACATACCTGAGTTCGGTCCCTGATGCGTCATAGTAGACTACGTACCCTATGCCTCCCTCAGGAAGCCTCAAGATGGGGGCACTATTCAGCCTCTACCTCAGCTCCTAAAAGCTCTGCTGGCATCTCTCCAACCACACGAAGGGTTTCCCCTTCTTCGTCAAGGCTGATAGTGGTGCTCCTGAAAGCTCTATTGGAGCATTGGTTACACCGAAGGGCATAACGAAGAACTTGTAGTGGCCGTAATGACACCTAAAGGATATCTTCTACACATCCTCATCTCGAACTCTGAGCTGGTGATAGCCTGACTTGAGGTCTATCTTTTGAAAAGTTGTTCCCAAACTCTGCCACTTATACTGATAACTCAAACTCCAGTTTCCATGAGGGTAAAGCTGACCAATTAAAGAGTGATCAGCCACAACCTCCTAAGCATGAGTTTATCCTATGGGGCCTGGGTTTCTCTTTTCACCGACCAAGGAAAACCCCATCCCAACATTGTAGATAAACCAAAAACTTTTTGCCTCATACAGTCAACCTGTGTATGAACTGTGGTTGCCCAGTCCATACCCAAACTAACGTCGTAAGGCCTCAACACTACCACCAAGAGGTTCCAACCGAAACTCTCACCTCAAGGGTCAAATCACACCATCAACATAATGTGATTATCGAGTCTCCTCACAAAGGTATATCCAGATGTGAGGGTCAAGTCAATGGTTTAACTGAAAAATCTAGGTCTTGGACAAAATTTGTGGAAGGAAGGAATGATTCGTACCTATGTATATTGATACAGTAGCTAGTAGTAGACACATACCATACCTCGAATCATTACTAGAGCCCTTAGGTCACACTTCTTGACCGCATGCAACTTCTCTCTTCCACTGCTCTCCAGCTCCCTGATCATGGAGGGAACTACAAAGGCGGGTGGTTGCAACAAGTCGAAATGTAAACCACCTCATGCTCCTCTCCTAGCTTTGCTTCCACATCTGTTGCTCTATATATTCATCTATCCTTAACACTTCCTCTTCTAGAAACATTTTACATGGCCGAGTATCTAAGACTGATGCCATTTCCCTACTTTCCCACTGATAATATTCACTAGCTGTATCTGTTCAGCCAAAGAACATTCAACCACAAAGGTTATCTCTAGCACCCTAGCATAAGTAGGAATGCATAGAGGAAAAGTTATGGATCAAATGTCCTTTAAACAAACCTCTCTCTGACTTCTGAGATCTAAATCACTAATCGTATCATAGTCATCAAGTACCCGGAACGTTCGGTACGCCTCGATGAATACTAAGCTACAACAAGTCATCATGAAGAAGCTGTAAAATCTCTAGAGAACTATCAGTCACCTCCTCAGGATAGTCCTCAATCACCTATGATTCGAGCTCACCTCGGAACCTGAGGGGTATTTGTTTCTGAAACACGTGTAAGGCACTAAGCCTACATGTGTCATCTACTGGCACCGTTGACTGTAAATACGGACCAATAGGTAATGATATAACTAGCACACTACCTGAAGGTACTATCTCAGGCATCGGTCCATGTACCAAAGGCTCATCACTAAGCAGAACATCCTCATGGTCACTCACTGAAAAGAACTTGTATCTAAGATCACCATCTTCTCTACTAGTGTCTCAACTAGGTGGAAAACTCTAGCAATCGCCTCCAGATAGTCCATTGCTTCCTGGTTATTTGAATCAACTCATAACCTCAGAGGCCTCTACTTCTGGAACTTGTGCAACCCACACTGTCAGCGTGCATCGTCTGCTAGTGCGTCTGGTGGAATTTTTTTCCCAATGGGTGGTGGTGATGCTGGTACACCACCCGAAGGTGCTAACATATTAAGGGGGCCATACACCAGAGCCTTTTCGCTCAGTGGGCCGTCATCATGTACTATCTAAAAACTATAACTGGCTGTCTGCGTGGAGGCATCCTGAACAGATGCAACACGGTCAAAAGATTATACCTGGTGAGCTGACCAGGTTTGAGATGACTTAAAGAAAACTTTTGGAAATACACATGCAATCAGTGTTTTCGTCCACAAAGTTGGAAATCAGTAGTTAGGGTCCAGGTGTATGGATACGTCGGCCGCCACACCAACATTGAACTCCCCGAACTGAAAACAACACTCGGTACCCTTAAAATTATTACTTCACAGAAATGAAATATCAGAGTCCTAAGTTCTGCTGTAGAACCGAATCCTATAATATCAAATTGTCAAGACCCATCCCCTAGGGCCCATATCATGACTACTCTAAGCCCTCCTTCCATAGGCTAGGGGCTGGAAACTAGCACCAAAAGAGTATTTCCCTAAAACTGGCAATGAATTGCCTTTGTAAAACGTGAACACAAAACCAGATTACAAGAAGAAGAAAACACTTAGCAAAACTATATACAGAAGAAGTGCTAGAAAGTAAAAGGGGCTAGGATACAAGCCCAACTGTAAAGTAAAAGGAAAAGACAAAACATGTACAACTAAAAGACAAACAGCTGGAAGGTGTCTAGCATCTCCTGGATTGTCCACCATAGATCCTACCTGAAGTGTAGGTATAGATAGCCTCCCCAACACTCCACGTCCGTCCATATCCTCCGGGTACCGTCTCATCGGGAGGTCCACCTCTGAGTTCCTTCCAGTCCTTGTACACTCCGCCTCGGTCAGCGCTGTCTGTCGTCTGCATCCAACACAACAAGGTGCGGGCATTGCCCGTGCAGGGGTGAGTATAATGATACTCAGTAGGGACCCCAAGACCCTCAAGTTCTCAAAAAATCCAATAAGGATAAACCCTAAAGTATGAATCAACATATAACCATTAATTAGGTATATTCCCATACATATGCCTAAGTTATCTAGTAACCCATCTCAATCATGAGGAAAACACAAAGGTCATTGATTCCGCTCAAACCAGAATTTTCATTAACGAAACCACAACTTCTGGAGAAATCCTCCTCTGTTGACTACAATGGTCCTGTCGGGACTCCGAGGTGTTACTCACTAACCTTAAACTGCTGAGGTACTCCTCCTGTTGAGTACTGTGGGACAACTAAATCACACTGATATGCTTCCCACCTGGGGTCTACGACCTCACATAGTAGCGCTCCCCCTAATAGCCTACAGAGGTACTCCTCCTGTCAAGTATCGTGGGTCTACCGCCTCACAAAGTAGCGCTCCTTCACCATGGGTCTACCGCCTCACATAGTAGTTCTTTCCACTGGGCTAGTCGAGTCACTCCAAATCAAATCGGTCAAGCAGTTATCAGGTGTTAGCTAGCTACTAGGTCTCCGTACATTTCTCCCTCATCTCTGAGAGGGTCTACTCCACAAGATACAAGACGATATTCCAAGTGTCAGGAAGAATCATGAATAAATATCTCAATGGTCTGCCACGTCATAAGGGTGTCAAAGAAATAGATGACACGTCAATCGGACGCCCAATTTGTTATATATTATCATTTTAGTCCTGAGGGGCCGGTTGGATTCGTGTACGAACCAAACTGACTGTGACTTAACTATAATCCGAAATCCAGTGGGGTATAATCAAAGGGACGACTATGCTCCAAGAATACTGGCACCGCTGACGGTTCATCAAACGGACGTCTGGTGCCAAAGATATGGCCCAAGAAAGTAAACGGTATGGGCCCGGGTCTGGTCTGACCCAGTCGGACAGACTTGGCCCAACCCAGTCTGGGTCAACCTGGTCTGGGTCGACTCGGACTGAATTGATGAGTCTGACCCTTCCCGTTGGGTGGTTCAGTCTTCTCAGTTCATCCCAGTCTGCTTGGCCGGGCCTAGCGAACTGCGTGGACAATTCGGGCCGAAATTTGCCACGTGGGTGACTCGGCCTGAAGGACTGTGGAAAGTTTGGTCATTTCCACAAGGGGTGTGGCTCAGGTGGATCAGACCAAGAGGCCAATGGCAGGCCACGTGGGGTGCGGGCAGGCATTGGGTGTGCCAGGAAGGGAGCGACAGAGCTCCGGGGTGCGTGGGCAGGGCGCCGGGGCGCGCGGGCAAGGCACCGGGATGTGCTAGGTAGGGCGCTGGAAGGGCGCTAGGAAGGCGGCATGGGTAAATGGTAGGTGTGGGGCATGCCGACAGCATTTGGGGGGCGCAGGCTGGGTACTGGGCAGGTTCGGGGGGCACCGGCAGCACGCGGGGCGTGCTGGTAGGGTGCCGTTGGGCCGGCCAGGCCCCAGTTTTGGCCGGGGAGCGCGCCGGGCAGCACGCGAGTAGGCTTATCGGGCGCTGCTCAGCCGCCAGTGTGGTTTACAGAGTCCGTGGGTAGCACGATGTTTATTCGCCGTCTTCTTCACCGTCACCTCATTTCCATGCCGTCGTTACTTCGTCGTCGACTGAAGGTTCAGAAACCAAAAAGGTTGCCGAGGGGTCGGGTCATGTTCAATCAGCCCGAACCCTCCACGTTATAATGATAACAAGTGGCTCATGAAGTTGATTCAACGTGAGAGGATAAAGCATTAAACAACTTTAAACACACCCCTAACTTTTTAATTGTTAGGTGTTCGTTCGTCGCGGGGGAAGACGATGATGTTGTCTTTCGCTGTACGCTTCCACTTCTGAGCTCGTGCGTCGGTCTGTTGATGAAGAAGAGGAATTAAGAGGGGTCATCGAAGAGATCCCATGTCAGAAGGGGGGTTTTGAGGAAGAAACTAAGGAAGAAGCATCGTCGACGACGTCTTCGTGTTCTTCGTTGGAGGATTCTATTCTCCCATGTTCTCCACTAAAGAGAGAATAAACGTAACAGAATAATTGATTTTAATCTATTATGCCCATTGGCGTGAATTAATTATGTGGGTCCTACTTAATTAAATTCACGATGTTGGCACAATTATTCAAATTTAAAAAAAAATAGAGGAGGGGCTCCAAAAAATTAATTTCATGATAAGATGGCATATTAAATTCGGGGAGTTTCGAGGGGGTTAGAGGCCCGGGTGGTCCCCACTTAATTAAACATTAAGAGGGTCAAGGGGTTTCCTTCCATTAATTGGAGGTTTTGAGGAGGTTTAATCCTCCTCCATTAATAAGGGAGTTAGAGTCCAAGAGGATCTCCCTCATTAATGAGGGAGAGTTGAGAGATTTCCTCCCCTCCCATTAAATGGGGGGTTAAGCCCCATGTGGACCCCATGTCATAACCTCTCATGGGAGGTTATGCTGCTTGGGTGGTCCCCACCCCAATTATCCTCCCATGGGAGGTTAGGGTGTGGCAGTCCCAGCACCAACTCCCATTTGGAGCTTTTAACCAACATTAACACATGACGTGGGTTCAATAAAAATAAAATAAGTTGTCACTTATTTTATTTTATTAATCCACGTGAAACCCAAAAACCAACTCTCATACCCGATCAACTGCCGTCGAGGTGAAAGTCTTCTTAAGAGAAAACCGGCACTGTGAGTTCAACGGTGCCCTCCGATTTCAATTCCGAGCACCCGTTCAAAAGATATAAAAACCCGCTCATGCATTTTCTGAATGTATCCGAAAAAAACTTCAGAAATTGATTCCAGGAACACTGGGCCTCGGAATCAAGCGTCGTCAGAAACTATAGACTCGTAAAATTACCATGTATTTAAAAAAACTTTCCCTTGGAATTCTTGGTCTTTACATGATATTTATTACATATTTAAACATATATAGTCACTATATCACACACACACACACACACACACATATATATATATATATATTATAGATTCCATTTTATAGGAGATACCACAACGTTACTCTTGTGTATGACAGACTACCACTTGGGTAAGCAATATGATTTGTCTTTCACTATCGCCTCACATGGAAGGTGGTAAAGATAAAGTTAATTTTTATATGTGATATAAAGTAAATTATAATTATATTAATGAAATATTAATAATTATTTAAGGATAATATGTAACCTTTTATTTCATTTCTTTTCATCCATGTAAATATGATAACTTCGTTCATATTCATGTGGACTACCTCCTTTACAAAGTGATTTGACTCCCTTTTCATCCCCAAACCACATGGATTATATATGTAAGTATATAATATGGTATATATTGTATATAATTATATAAAGGAAAAATAATACTTTTCTCTTTTTTATAATTTTCAATGAAAAATGGAAATTCTGCTCAGGGATATGTACGACCTACGGTCTCCATGATCATAATGCTATTCGTCTTTCATAACCATTATTCATGATTTTTAAAAGTAAAATATCCATAAAATATGATAATTATTTTATGATTATAGTTATTTAAATGATATAAATATATAATATGTATAAGAACCAGATCATTTATGACCAAACACGCCTGAGAAAAGAATGAAATTACCATTATAAACAATGTAAATAATGAAATATTATTAATGAAATAATAATAAGATGATATAAAAGGATTATATATGATTTTAAAAATATTATTATTGTTATAGAATACAATAATAATTTTTTTAAAACCTCTATAAATTAGGTTAAATCATGTTCAACCAAATTGGATCATCAGGTATAAGATTTCATCTCAATTTAATTTCATTAGGATATATTCTAATGTTATGAACATAATTTGTTTAATATGGTGTATATACTTCCACTATGTCATGTAATATAATGAACAATTAATTATTCATGTTAATTTATGTTTAAATTTTAATTAATTCAAGAATTAGTATTTGAACTAAATGTTACCAAGTGGAAAATAATTTCATAACCCAATTTAATTTCATTGGGTTATATTACATCCTTGTTGTCATTGATATTAGTTGATTATGTTCATAATGACAATTAATTATTTTATATTTTATTTACAATTTTTAATGTGGATTTATAGTCGATACACATAATAAATTTATTTGTTTATTCTCACATCAATGTTGTGATCTTTTCTATGGTTTACATTATAATCTCATTTTAACCGAGATTGTTTATTCTTTAATTTTAATTGAAGTATTTAATTTATCATTTTTTAAAAAAAATAAATTCATTTTATTCTACTCTTGTTAACAATTATATTCTGATTTAATAGTAAAATTATTCAACTCATTGTAACATAACATAATTTATAAATTGATATTAATAAAATCTGACATCATTTATCTCTGTGGTCAGAATTTTTTTTCTTACAAAATAATGTTTTATAAAAAATGTTTTTATCCTTATTAAAATGATTTAATAAATAAGTGAATACCCATTTAACACTTTAAAAATTTCAGATGAATATTATGTATTTTTCAAAATAATTTTTATTTTTATTTTACCAATAATAGGAAAGGAATCTTCTGGTAATTTTCTGAAGAATTCCCATTAAAACATTTTTATAGTGTAAAAGTAATATTATTTTTTAAATTATAAGGAATGAATGGAACTACCTACCTTCATCAAACTCATTTAATTGAATCTTTTATTTCAAGTTTATGGGGATATTTTAAAATAACATTTTTCGAAAATTAATTTTCAATGAAAATTATTTTCAATGTGTACTTCAAAATAAAAAGTCTACCATCAACATAAATGACCTTAAGATCTATTTATTTTATTTATTTTCAAAAATGAATACAAACTTAAATTATTACTCCAATGGGTTTCTTTAAATAACTTACTTATTCTTCCTCTGGGTGTTTTATGATTATTTTGGCTAAGTTTAGTACTGAAATTAACATCCTTATTTAATTTTGTAATCAATAACATCCTTTTGAATTATTCACATTGATGTCATAATTAGACATTAAATTTCCTATAAATATCAGTATTATTCATCATGTATATGATTATTTATTTAACCACTTTCCATTTTAACATATGTTTTTTTACATTGAATATTATTTGTTGAATTTGGGAAATGTTGATAAATATATACTCCTTACACAATATGGATATATAATGATTAAGAATAATGTTCATTAATTAAATTTTTTATTTTATATATGACTAATGTTTTGGAATTTCATGGCATGTTATTGGTACCATTTATAGAAAAAAACTCAATGCATCTGTAGTCTCATGGTATGAATCATTTTAGAAGGATTAGTTAAAATGGTTTCCACCATGTATGATTTAATCTATATTTTGAAGGTATCAATCGTAAAGGTATCATGTGCCTCTAAAATATGATTTCCAATATTTGATAATTTCCTTCATGTATAGTTTAGTTTTTATTATCCATGATATTATCTTAATGATTTTATACGTGGATTCATTTACTTCTTATTTATTTATTTTTGGAATGTGTTTTTAGTTATTTAAATTTCCATATTGATTATTGATTATCTATTTATGATAGTAATTTTAAATATTAAATGGAATTATTTTATAGTTAATTAACTTTTCATTGATTAGGGTAGTCAGTTATTTAAATAGAAAGTGTAGTGACATATTTACCTTTCCTTACTACTCATTCCATATTAATATTGCATCAATTTTTCATGATATCTTCGACTGTAAAAAACCCTTACTAAGCATTTGAACTCAACTGAATTTTGTTTCCATTTCCTAGAATTTTATGAAGAGTACCGTGTTTGATATGAAAGGATATTCTGTTGGGAATAATGACATCCCAAAGAATATATAGAAACATGTTTATTTGAATTTAATATTAAAATCTGTATATATCTAGATAACCAACAATACGAAACTACTATGTACCTTGTGATATATTTCTTATGTCTTATTATAATGTAATTAAAGAGAATAGAGTATAGTAATCTTAGATCAAGGTCAGTACACTGTTCCTATAATTGTTTTAGTGGTAATGTAACAATTTTCCTTGTATTATTTATTGATTAAATATTATTTATTTTACATGAGAGACTAGTATTACATTCAACTTTGTAATAGTTGAAAAAAATGTATCCATTTAATATAGTGGTGAACTAACCTATGTTATTGGGATCATGATCATTCTTGATAGACCTTTTCATATTCTTATAAAAATTCATTTTATCAAGCATGAATTTTATTAATTGAATTTCCCTTCAGAATGTGCACGTTTGGTGTATTTAGTAATGTAGTACTATATAAAACTCACCCAAAAGATTATAGTACCAACAAAATTTAATTATTTTAACTATAACATTTATTTTAGTGAAAAATATACTCAAATATATTCTAAAAATCATAATGGGGAAAAAAAATAACATAACTATAATAATTTTTTTTGATCTACTCGATCCCTTAGAATGATCACACTGATGATATACACTATAGGAATGAAATATAATATTATTAATAAAATATCTATTTATAAAATGAAAATATATATAACCATAAGGGAGAGTAGAATTAAATAAATAATTAATGAAATGTGAGGTATTCATAGATTGTTGGGAACCCATATAACCATTACAAATATGTCCATTGAAATAACAATATGATTTTTGAAATATTTATAAATCCTTTAGTAATATTAACCTAGAAATTAGAATTGATAAAACCACTAAGTAATTAATATAGAATATTTATTTATCATATTTTATATCATAATAAAAATGAACAATTGTTTTAAAATTAATAAAATAAGTGTTTGTATTGTGATAAAGCACATATTTTTTATCTCTAGCTATAAGATAAATGTTGTTAATTAAAGGAATGTTTAATTTAAAAAATTATAAAACAATATTATTTTCAATTATAATGATAATAAATTTTTATAGGAATATAAGATATTTTTCAAATGGTAGGAAAATATTGTATTTATCATTATAAGTTAAATAAATAACTAACTAAGTCATATATGATGTAACCTTATGTAATTTCGAAATCATTTTCAATAATTACTATATTTAATCTTTAGTTCCAACATAATTTATATTCTTGTGAAATAATATTAAACGAATTATTATTGTATTAAAAACTATCCTCTCTTCCCATTATATATGAAATACCTCACCAACCCCATCCATCATAGTTTTTTTCATTGAATAATGTCATTTTTCTACCTAATTTTCTTCATAATATGCTCCCCCATTACTTAGTTCTGCTGGTCTCACTAAAATACAATTCCAAGGTACATTAAGGTGTTCTCTAAAAGTTTTAATCCAAAGAGGTAATATTCACAACTTATTTATTTAATTAATTTTACACTTATTTATCATAATAATATCTTATATACAATATGATATAACAACTAAAGTAAAATTATTATACTATAAATCTTTTAATAGAATATAGATTTTACAAACTATTCATATTGAATTCAAATAAATTTTTTGTTCACAATATGGTTGTTTCACCACCTCTAAAAACAACACACTTCATTTTTTTACTAAAAATATCAAGTATGGTATTAATATTATTATTATGGTAAAAAATTATCTACATTAGTATATAATAGGTTGTTTTATATTTTTTAATGAATAAAAATTCATATAGTAAATTAAAATAATATATTTTTACCATGTCCAAAAAACCTCTCAATTGAATTAACTACAAATTGTACCATTTTCACTCAATTAACAAAGTATATTTTTATAATATTTCACATTTAAAACCATTTAAAATACCATGAATTAAATTAAAAACCTATCATCTATTTTTTGGTGTAGTGGAACAATACCATAAAAAATATAATAATTACCTATACATTTCTACAACCTCAGAACCATTAAATAATCATGGGGAAATTATTATTATTAAAATATCATAATTAAATGAATTATAACTAACAAAAATTACTAATAATAAATTAAATATAATACAATTAGGTTCTTATTTAAGTGGTCGGTAAATATAATTTGATTATTAATGATTTTAAGTGGAAGTGAATAATGAATCTTGACCTCAGGTATGTAAAATCTATGATCAAACCTCTTTTCATTGGATTATTATTTTTTTCTCTATACCTCACTATCTATCTCTATTATTTTTTTTCTCATGCATCTAGAGTATATATATATATATCTTTTATATTAACCAATCTTACTCACCCCTTAATTACTATAGTTATTCTTTCCTTGCATTCATTTTACAGAAAATCATCAAAATCAAACTCTATTAAAGGAAAATTTCAACCCCAAAAATTCTAATATTTTATTACCTTTATATAATTCAATGTATTAAATATATTTATTCACATAGAACAACAAAATTAATCAAAACTATGATATAATTTGTTATAATAAAAAACTCTATGTATGAATATTAAAAACATAGTTGCTTAATTAGTGGAATGAATATTTATAACCTATTTATGAATTATATATATATTAAAAATGAAGTAAAAATATAATATGAATTAAATTAATGTAGCTTACCTAAAATGACTTATAAGATATTTTTATTCTTTAAAACTATATTTTTTTTTCGAAAAACATCTATTTCTACAATTTGAAATTCTATTTATAGATACATATAATTAATTTTGAAAATTTATATCTTATTTGAAAAATTTTATACCAACAATTTAGTTAGTAAATGACACAAAACACGAATAATAATATTTAAAATTATAAAATTCCAATTTCTATGAAATGATGTCTTTATTCATGATAACATGCTTTCACTCATCCTCACATGCAGGACTAAAGTCTAGATAGGTATAAAATGCTTTTAGTGTTGGGTTTCAAATAAATTTAATAGGAAACCACTGATGATGTCTAGAATAATCTAGTAAATGTGTATAGAATTGGTGTTTTTTGGATAATAATTAATAAACAATTCTAGAAAATAAATACTAGTTAGTTAAGGATCCAATATGACACCTCGGATGACTTTACCAACTTCAATATAGGCCACAATAAGTTTGATGAGTTTAATATTTAAAATTAACCTCATATATAATATGTAAAAATGTATATAAAATATATATGTAAGGAAAGTTATAGTTATATACATGGATACCTGTCTATAACCAGATATGAGGCTTAACTATGGATTCCCTAACTAGTCAAATGAGTTATAGGCTTCAGAAGTGGTAAATGACCCAAATATAATATGAATGTGTGATGTTATTCTAGTCGCTCAAGTTATGGGTGAGTTTTCATGACGAACTGATGATCTAGTGGAATGTAAAATGCCATGCCCATCACTCAAGTAAGGAAAACAATGTAACATGCAAAGCCCAGAACTGAATGTAATGAAGCATGAAACACCATGTTCAACAAATACCATAACAATTGTTCAATGACCATGTTTTTATCAAAACAATCTTGATGGATTACTTTTAATGTATTTATAACCCTTTTACCTCATCAATCCATGGGTTTCACAATTCAAAAAATTCTAATTTATAATTTTTCAACTTGTGGCATTGTCATTCCACACACTTATATTCATTTAAATTAATAATTTTTTTTAAATCAGGTGAAAACCATTTTAAATAATATACAACCACATAGATGGTGTTTTGTTCATTTAGAAAAAATGCATAATATAGGTTATTTTATTTATCACAACCAATGAGTGACATTCCCCATAGAAATTTTCTTATATAAAATATCACATGGATATAAGGTCATATGATAAGATGATAAAATTTATTATAAATATAAGAAAAATATTAGGTAAATGTAAATAATGGAACAACATATGAAACATTTGAAAATACTATAAAAACACAATTTTTTTTAGGAAAACATATCATACAACAAACCATAGTCCCATATCAATCTCACCATCAGGTGTCAACCATTGAATCAATATAGAATGGTAAAAATCAGAATAACATACCAATTCCATGAAAATAGGTAAACTTTGATTGTATAAAAATAATGCAAGATATGGGGAGATATTTAAGAATGGAACAAATAAGATTACAAAGCATGCAATTTTTGATCCAACACACCCAATGAAGGTCTAATAAGAGTTTAGATCGAATGTAATATGAGAAACCTATCATAGGATAAAATGATCTCTCATGGGAGAGAAGAACGTTGCATACATTCTGGAGGAGAAAAAAACTGAAGATATGTTTTAAAAAATATTAGTGTAAAATGTTAAATTACCCTTTATTTAAGGGTTTAAATTGTTTTTCCACATGATCGTACAAATTTTGAGACAAAAATGTGCCTATAATTGTCCTTGAACCCCCATTAATGGATTTATTCACATGGTATGACTAACTATGTGCACGACATGATAAATGGATCTATTTTTTTTTGAAAAATATTTCATTTTCATGTAGAGAAGCTCGTATGGTTTGGTAAAACTATGTGAATTTCTATTGTACACTGAGTTCCCTACTTGGTTGAGGGAAAAAATTAGAACTAACCATTTAGTAGCCATGTGGTTTAGTCTATCAACCTAATTTAAGGATATCCTGGATCTGAACAAGCCTCATATGCTCCCAAGACCTTAAGGGGTATGTTGGAAACCATTAATAAGACGAAAAAAGGATTTAATTTAAAAAAACAATGATCTATACCTTCATTAAATGATGGTTTTTAAAAAGATACCCTCCATAAAGAAATGCATTCTTGAGTTGGCCTTATTAGGTTAAAGTGGAAATATATGAGAAATTTTCTTGCCATTGGGAATGTAGAATATCATACCAATCCTATATCTCTTAATTTACTTGTTCATGATACCATAGAATGCACACAAAAAGAACTAAACTTCCTTGGAGTGTCCTAATTATATGATCCACAATATGCACTAGGTATTACTGAAAGGAATAATCCACATCTAACTCATGATCACCATGATGGAAAACTTACAATGTGTTTGGATAATACTTAATGAGTTGAGAAACATGAAACATGATATGAATGGACTGTTATCTCTTAAGAAGTTATATCTTATAATCCACTAGTCAAACACTATCGAATACATCAAACCATCGAAAAAAACTAGGATCCATCTTAAAATTCCGCATGATCCTTTGGTGGACAATCATGGGTGAAACATACAAGAATACCTGATGCCAAACCTCTAACTCAAGAGTAGATCAATGAAGTTTGTAATAAGAATGATACCTTGATTGAGTATTCAACATGTTATTCCTAATCATCTAGACCTACAATGAAGTCTCTTAAACAAGATATGGTCTCTGAAAAACTCCCCACCCTACATCTAACCAACATAAATGTGGGTAGTATGCCTTACCATATAATACTATGTAATGAGGAATAATTATGGCATCCTAAAATATATTTTTTCAAGGGAACTCAACTAGGGGTCATATGATTCTCTAATGAACCCCAAATTCTTGGACACATGCAAAGATCATGTCCTCTAACAAATAAATTGTGCACTCTATCTACCCATCAATTTGAGATTGAATGGTCATACTAAGAAGAACCTTTATACCCAAGGGATTCTATATCCTCTTCTATAACCAATATGTAAAGATATAATCCAAATTAGATATGATAGATTATGGATTTACATGAATGTGTATTATCTTTCTAATGAATATCTTTCCTAGATTTTCAACATAGAAGGACTATCAAATAGGTAATAAGTGGGAGACCTTATTTTACTGCTCAATGATGAACCAAATATTATCATTTACTCTAGGTCATCAAGTTAAATCTATCGTGAAATCCATGGATACATCATTCCATTTCTACTTAGGACTTGACTATAAATAAAGAGTTCAGGAAGGACATTGGTGTTCCTACTTCACTTGATAACAGGTGGAATATTGAGTGATAATGTTGAACATATAATATTTCATACATTGAAACTAATACTAGTAATAAAAGTATCAATGCATCTTGGTGACACTGGGATGTACTTCCCAAGATGAGGCATGCTATTCCTATATCATCCCCTCTCATATGTCGGGTAGATCCAATACATGCCCATGTAAGTGTATGATTCCATCCTCATCCTCTATCTAACCAAGAGAAAAAAACTCATCATAAATACCTTCCCATAAGACTATACCCACAAGAACTTAAATATTAATCATATTTATATGTTCCATAGGGTTATAGTTCACTTCTAAAATTGAGATAACATTCATTCCATGATTATTTTGAACCTAAACATTCAACACTAAAAACAATCCCATAAGCTACCAATCCCCACTGGCCTCCGGAACCACCTATGTATGAGTATTCTAGCTCATAGAATCAGCTAATTAATTTCATTTCCTAAGAATATAGTCATATTTGGAATGAAAATATTTCAAGTAATCGAACAATATGCCCTGGATGAAATTTAGATCAGACTTTTCCAAGATGTACATGAGGATTTTGTGATTATTGAATACCATAAATTGTTACCTATGTAAATAATGACTCCAATAGAATAAAACATAAACTACAGATTTTATATCAAGGTGATACATTGTGAAATTCCTCTCATGAGGCCTTAACTAACAAGACCCATACACTACCTCTTTCGCCTCTTTCATGAAAACATCATATATCACAATACTCGATGAATTAAAATAAGGAATATAGGTCATGATTCTATTTGTAAGGATTAGAACCAATGCTCAATTATATCCTCCATTCATGTATTGAAAGGATATTTCAAAATCTTATAAGAATATTAATTTCAAACCATTATTAGTTAAATTGTAAGAGATAATTCTAAGCATGATAAATCCCAGATAAATCATATGTAATACCCTAATAAGATAAATATATCAAATAATTTTATAGAATGTTAAAAGGAAACCATGAATCCTAAATTCTCATGGTCTATTGATAATCTTAAATCTAAAATTATGTGTCCTAGAAGTTGAATTTTTCATTCGAAAAGTGGAATTTGTTGAGTGTTGCATAATCCTTGGAAATACTGAGGGTACCATAATAATTTTTTGAAAAAAGACAAGTGAACCCTATATAGAGGGACTATAAATGAAAAACCATTATAAAATTAGTCATCTAACCACTTATCAACTTCCATAATTTCCATTGGTGCCATCCTGTAAGGAGGAATGGACACTGATGCCATTCCTGGAACTAGATCAGTGGAAAATCATACATCTCTCAAATGTGTTGTCTCGAAAAATTAATCATGGAATATGTGATAAAAAATTTCCACCACAGGAGGTATAAACACATGTCATACCCCTAATCATACTGTTTCGGTGCGGATGTGCGTCGGGTTACGCTGTTCCGCCAGGACGCGTTCGCGCGTGCACCCGTCAACCCGAGGGGATGGGCGCGCGGCTTGTGGTCCCGCAGTCCCGCTTTCCAAGGGCGGGCGGCATCCGTCCCTTATTCAGGGGCATCTGCTCCTTGATCTAAACCGGGATGATGGGATGTCGGCTCCTCCTTCCTCGGACGTCTCCTCGGAACTCGTCACCTAATCCGGGTCTCCCTCATAGACTTAAGAATGTTCGTGAATCTCGTTCCCGGCGCCATATCTTCATGGACACCGGTTAATTACGCTGCTTCCGCCCGGACGCTCCAAGGAGTCTGGGCGGGGCAGCAACCTGCAGTGAGAAGGCCGGGTGGCTCTGGGTGCTGGGGGCGTGTCGTGACACTGCGGCTCTGCACGTCTGTCTTCCGTCCCTAATAGGGCTTCTCGAAGGCATGATGGCCTGAGGCATCCCGTACTGGGTGCGGGGAACTGTGTCACCTGAGGTTTTCCTCAGCTTCCCATGTTCAACACGGGGTATGCCGCGAGTTTAACGTCCAGCGGGGACGGCATCGGACCGATCAACACGAAAAGTGGATCAGATGACAGAACCCCTTGCGGGGAACCTCCGACGCTGGGGCCAGCACATGGGCGGCTTTCCAAGTAACGTGGAGTGGAGTGAAGTGGCATGACCCCACCGGGATGTGACGGCCCGGGTAAGGATCAGGATGGATGATGGAGTGAAGAGCTTGGACCCCGTAGGGGATTCCTACGTACCGCGCGTTAGCGCGGATCAAAGTCAACGTAGTTCGGGTATACAGTTTAACGTCATGCTGGACGTCGGCAAGCCGACTCACGAAGAGGTCTAGGCCGCCGGGCGGAGGATTGAACCGAACCACCTCGCACAGAGGGGGATGGAACGGCCGGGTGGATCACAGTTTCACGTCATGCTGGACGATAAAAGGAGAAACGGAAAAGGGGGCTGTGGGGAGGCACAGTGGAGATACACACGGGCAGTCTCCCACAGGGGCGGATTCATAGGTGAATCGACGCAAGCGTGAACCCTGGAGGGGTCCACTGATGGACGAACCGACGTAAATACGACCGGGACGACCAGGTGGCGGGCTTGAACCTCAGGGAGGCTTCCTACGTACCCTGTATAGAAGACATGGATCAAAGTCCACGTAGTTCATTCTGTCAGGACTTACGCACTTGAGGCAGCCCGGATGCGGCAAAACTCAGTTGGAAGGGACTTGGACCGAAAGCAGAAGACACCTCGATCCCAGTCACACCCTCTACTGGCTTCGGCAGTGGGGAGGCGCAATGGAGATACACATGTGCGCCTCCCACGAGAAACTAGGGGTTTTTAATACCCTGCCCCCGTAGGGAAAAGCCACTCCCATTAAATCGTCCCAAAAGCGGGACAATCCCGACATCCCTGCAGAGACGAGCGGGTGGGGGCCACATCCAAACCGGGGGAGACCCTGCGTGCAGAGGACGGGATCGGACGAAGCGGACGGTTTAACGTCTTGCCGGACGAAGCACAGTTTAACGTCGTGTGTTGAGGACGAAGCGGACGGTTTAACGTCTTGCCGGACGAAGTACAGTTTAACGTCGTGTGTTGAGGACGAAACACTTGGGCAGTTTAACGTCTTGCAGCGCGGACGAATGTGCAGTTTAACGTCATGCTGGACAAAACACTTGGCAGTTTAACGTCTTGCAGCACGGACGATATGCTAGGCAGTTTAACGTATTACAGCTTGGACGTATGCAGTTTAACGTCGTGCAGGACGTGGTGCAGTTTAGCGTCATGCAGGACGATAAAGCCGCCGGTAGGTCCGTGTCACTTCGCGCAAGCCTGGAGGGTCGCACAGAAAGACAACGCACGGTGCGGGCACCCAGGATGAAAATCATCGGGCGCCACGTGGGCGGGTACCCTCATGGGGTCAAGGCGGGCGACCCTGGCGGTTTGCGCGCAAAAGAGGAGCTTTGCGCGCAAAACGGCGGGTCATCGCGCAAAAATGGCGGGCTGGCGCGCAATCGGGCCAGTGCCTTGCGCGCGGATGATTGAGATTGCGCGCACCGGGCTTCGGACAGCTCGCGGGGGCAACGGCTCATTCTCTAACGAATGGTCACTTTGAAGATGGGGGTGCGCGCAATCGGGTTGGATTGCGCGCACCTGGGGGCAATTGCGCGCAAGAGGCTTCTTTTGCGCGCAAAGGCCTTCGGGTTGAAATTTATTCAAAGGAAATGAGCCAAGGGGATTGCGCGCGAAGGCGGACCCCAAGGCTCAATTGCGCGAAAGAAAGGAGGTTACCTGAAGATCGGCATTGCGCGCGGAAGGGGTTGGATTGTGCGAACGAGCGACGCTTCGGATTCTGGCCACCTTCAAAACGTCGGGGGTCGCCTTATATTTATAGGCAACCCCGGGCGCGGAATCCGGTCTCGGGCGCGCAATTCGCTTCGCGGGCGCGGAATCAGGACTCAGCGCGCAAAGGCGCCGCGCAGGCCGCGGGTGGGCAAAATAGCGCGCCGGCCCAGCGCATTGCGCGCATCCCGGGAGGATTGCGCGCCACGACTTAACTTTGCGCGCGATCCTCTGAAATTTCGCGCAAGTCCTCCGGGCCCTCCGGAACGTGCCTCTGACTCCAAATATCACTTCGCTTTCCGCATCCGGAGCTTCGTTTGGGAACAACGGACTTTTCCGGCGTCTACAAAAGCCCCCCCTCGGAATCTGATCGGCGAGAGGTCGCAACGATCGGGTTCCGAGGGAGACGCCGGAATGCCGAAATCCTGGGCTGCGCGGGACTTAGGCGCGCAAAAAGGGGCGCCGGGCGCGAAATTCGCCGCTGCGGTCGCGCAAAGCGCTTTCCGCGCAGCGCGGACCCCGGCCTCGCCTATAAATAGGGGCCCTGGGTCCCACGTTCCGTACTCCGGCCTTCCGCACGATAAGCTCCAAAGCTCTCATTCGCGAAATTGCCTCTTCTGGTCGCGAAATTCGCCCGATCGGCGCGCAAAACCGTCCGGATTTCGCCTGCCTTTGCGCGAAAACCCGGAACTTTGCGCGACAGTCTTCCCAATTGTGCGCCGTCCACTTGGATTGCGCGCCAGCCTTCAAACTTCTCTACCAGCCTCGTCCGATCCCGCACGCTTCATCCCTTTACCCGCACGACTCCCGAAACTTCTGAGATGGCCGCGCACAGAGGAAATGAGGGGGATGCCGCCACTCGCAGGGCTGAGATGGCGACGAACGAGGAGGTTTACGGAGCCAAGGAGATTGTTTCCAACAATCAATCCTTGTTCGACTTACTAACGCCGGCCCAGAAGACATATCCGCTGTCGGACAACCTGCCGCTCTGGAACTTCGGCATCCTAGATGAGGTTCCGGTGACAGGGTTCGAGATTGATGCGCCGCGGACCTGGGTGACCCGGGAGGATGAGCTTCTCTGCTATAACATCACCAACAATGGGCATCCTGCCAGGGAGACCAGACACTTGGATGTCTATGTCCTGAACCCGAGGACGCGAACCATTGATAGGGGTGAGCCTACTGCGGAGAATTATCCAGCCCTCTACTCGAGCATATATCGCCAGAGCATCACGGACGACACCAAGGGCTGGCTGAAGGACTGGGACTTGCGGTCTGGGGGCAACTTCACCAGTGAGTGGGCCTGGGCGTTCTGGGTACGCCACACTTGCGATCACTTCGCAGAGGAGCTGCGGTACATCGTCCTGTTCGAGGCGGTGTGGACGTCGCAGTTCCACTTCTACCAGCAGTCCGAGATCGGGCCGGAGCTGTTCACCCGATGGTCTCCGGATACCAACACCTTCCATCTTCACCATGGGGAGGTCAGCATCGGTCTCTGGGACATCCACTGCATCGGAGGTATCCCGCTGGAGGGCTACCAATACGATGAGTTCCTGCCACCGAAGAACATCTGGGAGGACAGGTCACGGACTCCCATCCTGACCTGGCATCTGCTTGACCTGGCTACGTAGCGGCTCGGGATCAAAGACTTCCAGAAGGACATAGCCTACAAGGAATGGTTCGGCCAGTTCTTGGAGCATGACCCGGCGGTCAAGATGCCAGGCAGGGGGAAGCGGTGCCCGACCGCAGCTCAGAGGAGCCGGAACGGGTCGTACTGGCGGGTCCTAGAGACGGGCGACTACCGCTCATGGGGGTACCGCGTCATCGAGGCCCGGGACCCAAATGTCCGGTACGCGGCGTTCCTGGCCGCCTTTCTGAGTGGGTGGATCCTGCCAGTGCGGGACGCGAGAATGGGCGTTCGCCCGGCGACACTGGCGATGGCGGGCGCTATGGCCGCCAACAAGAGATACAACCTCGGGGTCCCAGTATTGGCGAGGCTGTATGCCATCCTGGGACGCATCTCATGAGGGGGGTCGCCACGAAGGATCTGTGGGCCCTTTCAGTTCTTCCACGGCTGGGTGGCTGCTCACCTCGGTGGGTATACGTTTCCGAACGCCATCATTCCTCCGGGCAACGGCTTGCGACCCTCCCTGCTGAACATCGCGGGGGTCGCTCCGATGACCCTAAGTGAGGAGGGCGTGCGGATCCGGATTGGCAATCATGCCAACTTCAACTTCAGTCCGTTCCCCACTCCCGTTGGCCAAATGATCGACAACGGGCAGGGTCCGCTGGAGCAGCATGAATACTTCCTGAACATGCGGGGCGGGGTGCTCGTGGCTCGGATCGACGGGAAGGTGATCTGCGAGCCTTACGTGCCGACCCGGTTCGCCAGGCAGTTCGGGTGCCTTCAACGGATGCCGAAGAGGGTATTCACTGCTGTCCGGGAGGAGACGAACCCTGGCGTCCTTCGCCAGATGTGGCTGATGTTTTCCGCTTTCGGCTCTGGCGACGTCATCACTCTCCCTCCTACCGGAGTTGACGCAGGCTTGGTAACCGAGTACGCCGAACACTGGGTCATCGCGTACCCTGAGGGGCTTTTGCGGAAGCTAGTTCGGCGGCTCGAGGTTACCCGTGCGGAGACCGGGCGTCAAGGAAGGAGGCGAGGCGCCGCCACACGGGGGAGAACAGAGGCGCGCCAAGCAGCGGAGCCGGCGCGGGCAGGGACTTCGGCGGCGGGCACATCGCGAGCTGCCGCTACGACCTCGGCGCCCAGAGAGGGGGCACGCGTGGTGGTCGAAGAGCGGCCCGGGAAGCAGGTGAGACGTCTGCTCGAACCCTCCCACGATGCAGTCTTCCCGGCGCTGTGGTCGGCCTGGATGACCCTGCGGCAATCACTGGGGACCGACGCCATCTGTCGAAAGATTCTCAGAGAAGGAATCCATCTGCCAGAGGTCGGGCGCCTCCACATTGCCGACAGGGTGGACTTCAACCGACAGTATGCGTATCTGACGGCCATGGACGAGTACGCGCGCCAACGTGGTCAGCGCGCGGAGCCATCCCTTCTGGTGAAGGTGATGCTCGGTCTCGAGCCCGCTCCGGAACAGATGCCGCCGGAAGAAGATGACAGTAGCAGCGACCCCGAAGAAGAGGAGGAGATGGGGGAGGATGAAGGCTCTGAGGGAAGATCCCATCAGGGGAGCCCACGGGAGAGCGGCGAGGTGGCCGGTTCTGACAACGTTTATTTCACTGAGCTCCTCGAGGTCCGCTTCTATCCCTACTCAATCTGCTTCATCCACTCTCTTATGCAGCTTCTAACCCATTTCTCCATCTTTCTCAGGAGCACACGGATGTCGGTCAGGCGTCCTCAACGGGAGTAGGAGAGGCGCCAGCAGGACAAGGCGGGGGCCAGGCACCCATTATCGAACTGACAAGCGCTAAGGGGTCCCCTGCTGCAACTGTTCCTGCGGCGACCGGGATAGCGGAAGATGACGCTCCGAACTCCCGTAAGTCTCCCTACTTTACTGCTGGTGCTTGCCGTTGACGATCCGTGACTAACCATGGCATGCCCTGCGCAGTGATCTCAACACTGGAGGCTCATCGGGTTGCCGAACCCGGGCCATCCACGAGTGGACCGGTGGCAGACATGCCGCCTGCTCCGGAACAGACTTCCCAAACCGAGCCGGCCCCACCAACTGCTGATCAGGGGGCTCCGGACGTCGGCGGTGCTGGCATCGGAGAGAGGTTGGGGGCTGACGAGGGTGTCAGCGCCGCTGGGGAGAGAGAAGAAGGTCGCCCGGATGTTGGGGAACCTATCCCTCGTGAGGACCTCCCAGGGGCGGACCCTGCAGCAGACCTGCTGGCTGCCTTCCCTGCCTACCGGCCTGCCGATCCCGAGGAGATGGACGACTCAGACACGGAGGCGGTCGAGGAGAGCCGGATAACGCGCCGTAGGGGGTGGAAGTGCATCCAGTGCTTCCTCAAGCGAGTCCCGTCGGAGTGGCTGGGGCGCATGAGATCACTTCAAACCTGGCTGCGCTTTCTGTGTGCCGGGGGAGCTGATGCTCAACGCCTCCATCTAACGGTCCGTGATTTCATGGCCGAAAAGATGCGTGAGAGCTGCCGGCGTGCCGACGTCACACAAAGTCGGGACATGTCGGAGAGCACGCGGGCGCTCCTCGCGGCGGAGCAGGAAGTCCGGCGCCTCGAAGGGCAGGCGGCAGAGAAGGAGGCCCTCGTCGCAACGTGTACCGAGCTTGTGGAGCAACTAGCAGCCCAGCTGGTTGATGCCCAGGTACAGCTGACGGAGGCGGGCCAACAGATGGTCACGATTCAGGTCGAGCGGGAGCGTGCACAGGCCAGAATCGACGAACTGCGCGCTGCGACCGCCGACGAAGAGAGGGCACGCAGAGAGCGAGAAGCAGCTCTGGAGGCCACCAGCCAAAGGGTAGCGGCATTAGAAAGACTCATTCAGCACGCTAATCCCTAAGGGCTTTGTTTTGCCATTCCCAAAACATTTGCTTCCGCTACTTTGATCCATCTGTATGAATCAATATATTTATCTGCATCTTTTGGTTTAACATGCTCAACCACAATTCGTTGTCTTGCGGGAGTGTTAACCAAGCATCAGGCATCCATAATCGGGCCTGGATTTCTGGAGAAAAGAGGGAGGTCATTCCTAGGAAAGGAGACCTTAGACCTAATCAATGTATCATCCCCCCAACTTGTTCCAACACACGAGCGGGACAACGCTAGGGGCGTTGAGATTTTATCCGAACATAGGGAAATGAGAAAGGGTGAATCGCATGTCCCGAATCCAGACATCCACAACGGTTGGCCTTCCAGGAAATGCCTAAGACGGTAGGCGGACAGTGGATCGACCATAACAACTGCAATAGACGGACCGAAAAATGCCATCATTCATATTGCAGGAGGCGGACCACATGTCATCATGAATACCGCTTTGGGGTTCCTTCAGACACAAGGGTGGAAATCCAGATCAACAGGGCATGCGAAGCGTGGGGCGAAGTGACGATTTGTTCGGACAGAATCCAACGCTCTCAAAACTGCGCCACCGTGGGGGGAGCGTATTAGGCGGACGCACTAATCTAGCCGTGAGTCACCTCAATTCTCAGACGGCACCTCTCTGGCGAGGAAACCGTCGCTTCCCATCCTTGCGATGGGGCATCCCGAGCTGAATCGGGGAGAATATCACAACTGCACCACTCTACCCGAAGTCAGGCCAGACGGCCGGCGACGAGGAGGGGAGGGACTTAACGATACCTGAGGCTGGACCCGAGTCGGAATGCCCGGGCGTTCCTACGTACTCCATCAGGCTGGAGATCAAGCCACACGTAGTTCTGAGAGTGCAGTTTAACGTCATGCAGGACGTAGAACCCCATTTGGGGAGATCTTAGTTTAGGGTCGTAGAGCTCGGACCATAGGGGTAGATCTTAGTTTAAGGTCATAGAGCTCGGACCGTAAGGGGGGATCTTAGTTTAAGGTCTTAGAGCTCGGACCATGGGGCTAGATCTTAGTTTAAGGTCTTAGAGCTCGGACCATAAGGAGGGATCTTAGTTTAAGGTCTTAGAGCTCGGACCATAAGGGGAGATCTTAGTTTAAGGTCTTAGAGCTCGGACCATAGGGGGAGATCTTAGTTTAAGGTCTTAGAGCTCGGACCATAAGGGGAGATCTTAGTTTAAGGTCTTAGAGCTCGGACCATAAGGACCTCAAAGCACGCCACATTGTGGTCATATCCCCTGGATATGCGAAGATGCACTGAGGGATAGTGTCAAGAGTGTCGAGGTTTCGCCTGTCCAGAATGGGAGGTGGAAAATGTGAATCGTGCGGCCATTCACTCAAGGACTGGAGGCAGCGGAGTAACGATATGGGAGTACTGCCGACCGTGGCGGAAAAGAAGCATCAATATCGCACTAACCGTTGGTGAAATGAGGCAGCAAACGAGCATCGACCGCTCAATCGCAGGATTCATATCGATTTGCTGCCCGAGGCCATTGGGGGTACCGGCCCAAGTCGGTGGGAGAGCACTGAGGCATTGTGTCTGAACCGTTAACGGGGGCTCCACCCAGGGCGTGGACGATGGGTCCGAATGAAAGGGAGCACGAAGCCTGAAAAGCGGAGGAAACCTGACCAAGCGGATCCTGACTCTCCTGGAAATAAACCAGAGTACTCTTGACACCGGTGGACCACTGCAAGGGGTCGGGGAACACGCCTTGAGGGTGACCTGAAGGCGGCGGATTCCCCCGAGAAGGGGGAATCTCTAAGAGGTGGGGGGCTGGACCCGAAGTTTCAAACATCCGGGCGTTCCTACGTATCCCATAAGGATGGGAATCAAGCCGCACGTAGTTCTTGAAGCGCGGCGCAACACAATCGGGCACCAGCGCGGGGAAGAGTGCGGGTCTGACCCTCGCACACAAAAGGAGCGGCATTTGATATTTCTTGTTTGTCCTTAAAGATGAATGGTTTTTCTTTGTGCGGCGACACGCCTGTGATTGAGAAATCTCTGGCGTCGCCACAATAATCAAGCCATAGAAGGCATTGATAAATGGCGTGGTCATTAACCAGCGCCCAACATGAGTGTCCCCCGAGGAGAACATCACGATGCAGTGCCGTTTCTCATCGGGCGGCCAAGACGATCACAGTTTACGGTCGTGTGGTAGGACCAGACAACACAGTTTAAGGTCGTGTGGTTCGGACCATGGAGGAATCTGCTTATCGCGGTACGGCGGACACGGCGGAGGTGGGAACATACCCAGCCCTGCGGTTACGCACGATTCCAGGAGAGGAGTCTTGGGATAGGGGTCTGCGTACGTCCATCACCCGAGGGGCAGAGATGCTAGCCTCCAGATATACTGGGCCCAGAACGCGATTGTTCGGGCGACTCCTTCCTCCTTATGGGGACGAGGGTCCAGCTATGCATGGCCCTTAGGGAGGATATCCGCATATATCCTTGGTGCTCAGATCATGGGAGCCTCGAACGACATCATTACCCTGATTGGTCTGCCTAACGTGTAGAGGTGTACTGGAGGTCAGTATGAAAAGAGTGTTGAGATTCCACTACAACGCATAAAGGCGGAGTGTGATGAGGACTGCGCAACCAATGTTCAGAGCCTGAAAGAGCTGACATGGCGATCGAGGATGTTGCTGACGCATTCGCAACACAACATCCGATCGCGTCAGCCTAAGACGGGGCAAGCAAACGAACATCAACCGCTCAATCGCAGGATTCATATCGATTTGCGGCCCAAGACCCGCCGGTAAATCGACCCGGAGCGGTGGGGGAGCACTGAGTCATCGTACCCAAACCGCTAACGAGGATCCCTTTGAGTGAAGGCTCGAACAAGAGGAAGCGCGAGGCCTGACAAGCAACACAGGACTTGTCGGGATTGAATCTGACACTACGAGTCATAGACCGAAGTACCCAAAACATGTTAACGGGTCACCGGGAAGGGTCGGAGGACTCACCCTGAGAGCAACCAAAAGAGGGTAGATCCCCGTGATCAACCAAGAGACAGGGCTGGACCTGAGACACAAGCGTCCAGGCGGTCCTACGTATCCCATAAGGATGGGAATCAAGCCGCACGTAGTTCTGGAGAGGCAGTTTAACGTCATGCAGGACGATGAGGAAAAAGAAGGGGGGAGCAGAAGGCATCCCCAAACATGGGGGGCGTACAGCGTGGCAAGAAAACCGACGTGAATGAGGACAGAATCCCCCGCGCACACACCATACGCCACATACCCAGAGGCAACTGGACCAAGGGCCCAGGATGAGATGGAAATTCCCGAAGGATGGGGCTGGGCCTGAAACATGAATGTTTAGGCGGGCCTACGTATCCCATAAGGATGGGAATCAAGCCGCACGTAGTTCTTGAGGGGCAGTTTTACGTCATGCAGGACGATACGCTGGGCAGTTTAACGTCGTGCAGCTTGGACGTAGTGCAGTTTAGCGTCATGCAGGACGAAGCACTTGGCAGTTTAACGTCTTGCAGCGCGGACGAATGCTGAACAGTTTAACGTCTTGTAGCCTGGACGAGGTACAGTTTAACGTCATGTTGGACGAATGCTGAACAGTTTAACGTCTTGTAGCTTGGACAAATGCAGTTTAACGTCGTGCAGGACGTGGTGCAGTTTAACGTCATGCAGGACGAAGTGCAGTTTAGCGTCATGCGGGACGAATGAACACTCAGGCAAAGTATTGCTTGAGGAACCTAGCATTGGTGGGAGGAGTGACACGCTCACCATCCATAGTCGCTAGGGAGTACGCGCCATTGGGATAGACCTTGTGGACAACAAAGGGTCCCTCCCACTTGGGCTCCAACTTGGGTGGCTTCCTGCCGGGGATCATCGGCGCTCTTAGGGCTAGCACTAGATCACCCTGCAGGAAGGAGCGGAGGCGAAACTTCTTATTGAAAGCTCGAGCCATTCTGCTTTGATGCCTCTCCAAGTTGTGCAAAGCGCGAAGTCTATTCTCATCCAGTGCTTCCAACTCGACTAGACGGGCTTCAGCAACTCTGTCCGGCGCTTGCTGGTCATAGACCGCAGTGCGCAAGGACGGCAACTGGATCTCGATGGGCAGGACGGCCTCAGCTCCATACACCAGGGAATAAGGGGTCATCTGGGTGGAATTGCGAGTCGTCGTCCGATAAGCCCAGAGGGCGTTGGGGAGCTTGTCCGGCCAACTCTTCTTGTTCTGACCAACCATCTTTTGCAGAATGTTAGAGAGGGTTTTGTTAAACGCCTCGATCTGTCCATTCGCCTGTGCATGATAGCGAGATGTATGGTTCGAGCGAATGTTATACTTGGCGTACAACTTCTTCAACTCGGCTGCTCGGAAATTGGTTCCGTTATCCGTGAGGATAGCGTGAGGCACTCCAAATCGATAGATGATGTTGGAGGTCACGAAGTCAGCGATCGAACAGGATTTTACCTATCTGAGCGGAATCGCCTCTGCCCATTTGGAGAAGAAGTCCGTAGCGGTCAGAATGAACCGGCACTGGCGAGCTGTCGCCGGTGGGTAAGGTCCCACAACGTCCAGACCCCAGACTGCAAAGGGCCAGGAATACCTAGTGGTATGGAGAGGCTCCGGCGGCCGATGCACAAAGTTCGCATGAACCTGGCACGCATGGCACCTACTGGCATACTCGATGCAGTCATGGATCATGGAGGGCCAGAAGTATCCTAACCTCCGAATCTGGTGGGACAGCTTCGGCCCAGTCTGGTGGGCGCCGCATGAACCAGCATGAACCTCTTGCATGACTCGTGGGATCTCAACTCCCTGAAGGCAACGGAGGAGAACACCATCAAATCCGCGTTTGTAGAGGATCTGCTCCAGGCCGGGACTGCTCTGGAGGACGAACTGCGATGCGCGGCGTCGAACTCGCTCGCGCTCGGCCCGATCCGATGGAAGAATGCCATGTTGGAGGTACTCAACCAAAGGCGTCCCTCAATCAGGGGCTGATCCGACTGTCATATCTGGGGTACTCGGATCTCCGGGCATAGGGGAAACCGTGGTGAGATTACTTACCAACGGGCCGCGATCTTCCTCCGGGATAACGGGAGCGATGAGCCTGCGGCGCGTCACGCGGACGATCAGGTTGTCCTGTTCAGGCTCCGCAAGTGACGCGGCAAGGCTGGCCAAGGCATCTGCTCGACCGTTCTGCGACCGGGGAATATGGACAATTTCTGGCCGAGAAGGGAACCGGGCCATCAGAAGGAGGGTGCACTCCAACAATGGCACAAGTTCCGGCTTCCTGACAACATAGTCGCCACTGATCTGCTTAACGACCAGCTCGGAGTCCCCTTTCACGCACAGACGGGGCACGTCGATCTCGAGAGCCAACTCGAGGCCGGTGATGAGGGCATGGTATTCCGCCTCATTGTTGGTACAACCCTCTGACAACAGGAAAGAGTATGGCAGCACGGCTCGCTCCGGGGTAATGAAGACGATGCCCAAGCCCACTCTGTTGAGCTTAGGATTATCGAGTCTTCTACCGGTGGGGCTCCGGGAGGCACCGTCAAAGTGCATCTGCCAGCATGGATCGGCTCGATCAACCGAGAGAATGGCCTCATCAGGAAAGCCTAGATCCAGCGGCTGATCCGCGGAGGTCGGGTGAGCTGCCAGAAAGTCTTCCAATGCTTGCCCTTTGATGGCCTTCTGAGACACATACCTGATGTCGAACTGCTGGAGAATCACAGCCCACCGTGCTAGGCGGCCAGTCAACATAGGCCGGCTCAGGATATATTTCAACGGGTCTACCCGAGAAACCAACTGTACCTCATGGTGCTGCAAGTAGTGCCGTAATTTCTATACGGCAAATAAGAGCGCCAGGCAACTCTTCTCGATGGGGGAATACCTAACTTCCACATCGAGGAGCATGCGACTGAGGTAATAGAGGCTATTCTCCGTTCCCTCGTTGTTCTTCTGGGTGAGAAGGGCACCCAGGGACCGTTCCAGGGCGGTCACATAAAGGACCAGCGACTTTCCGGATACGGGTGGCATCAGGACCGGAGGTTGAAGCAGGTACTGCTTGATTTCCTCGAAAGCGATCTGACACTCTTTATCCCATACATAGGTGGCACCTTTCTTCATGAGCCGAGAAAAGGGCTTACACTTGCCGGCCAGATTCGCGATGAATCGGCGTATATAGGCTAAGTGGCCTTGGAACCCTTGCAGTTCCCGGACGGTACCTGGGGGAGGCATCTGGCTAATCGCCCTGATTTTCTCTGGGTCGATCTCAATACCCCGGTATCTTACCACAAATCCAAGGAACTTTCCGGAGGTGACCCCAAAGGCACACTTCAACGGGTTCATCTTCAGGCAGCGAGACCGGAGGAAGCTGAACACTTTCTCAAGATCTTTGAGATGGTCCTGACGCTGGCGCGATTTGACAACCAAGTCGTCGACGTAGCATTCCACCAGTGTGCCGAGGATTGGCTTGAATATGCGGTGCATCGCCCGTTGATAGGTGGCACCTGCATTCTTCAGGCCGAAGGGCATGACCCGGTAGCAAAAGGTACCTTGGGGGGCCCTGAAGGCAGTGAACTCCTCATCCTCAGGGGCCATCCGAATTTGGTTGTATCCGGAGTATCCATCCATGAAGGAGAGGGCTTGGAACCCTGCCGTGGCATCAATCAACAGCTCTGTCACTGGAAGGGGAAAATCATCCTTCGGACAGTGGCGGTTGAGATCGCGGAAGTCGATGCAGACCCTAATCTGCCCGTTCTTCTTCCTGACCGGCACAATGTTGGCCAGCCATTTGGGGTACTGAACTCCCCTCACGAAGTTGGCTTTGATAAGCTTGTCAACTTCGGCCTCAACCATGGCACCGTGGGATGGGTGCATCTTCCTGGGAGGCTGCTTGAACCCGCGATGGTTCGCCGGGAGACCAAGGCGGTGGACGGCTACCTGAGGATCTAGCCCCGGCATCTCGTCATAGCCCCAAGCGAACACATCACGGTGCTGCCTGAGAAAGTCCACGTACTGCTGCCGCTCCTCAGAGGGCATGGCGGAACTAACCAATGTGGGTCTTGGATCGGCCTCGGTTCCAAGGTTCACCTGCATTAACTCATCGACCGTGGCGGGGACGCCCTCCTCAAAGGCTGGGGGTGCGTCTTCCATATCCTCTCCACTCGGGGAGGGATCGTCCACGGGAGAGACTGTGTTGGAAACTGCATTGGGGCTACCAGATCCTGCTGGGCCACTGGTGCTGGCACGGGCGGTCGCAGCCATCTCATCAGGAGACTCGCGGGCCGTCGAGACCATGGCCACGTCCAACCGTTGAATCGGGAGGACGTAAGCATCATCCAGACTTGCCCAGGGATCACTTGCAACAGCGACAGGCTCAACCTCACCTGCCAGGATCTGCTTATCCTTGCTCTTGTAATAGTCCGCGTCCAGATAGCGGGCTTCACATGAGGCAAAAGGAGAGGCATCTCCTTGAAGCACACCTACTCGACCATTAAGGGAGTATTTGAGGCCTTGGTGGTATGACGAGGGAACCGCCGCGTGAAGATGGAGCCATGGCCTGCCCATCAATGCGTTATACGCAGTGTCCTGAGAGACTACCATGAATTCGGTGTTGGCAACCAAGTCACCGAACTGGGTCTTCAAACGTATCTTGCCGACCGGGGTTTGCTCGGTGCGGTCGTACCCCTGGATCCTGAGGTCGGAGGGAATCAAGTCATCCTCAGACAACCCCAATCTCCGGAGCGTCCGAGTTGGAATCAGGTTAATCCCGGACCCCGTGTCGACAAGACAGCGCCAGACTTCAAGGCCATTGAACTGGCCAGTGACATACAGCGGACGAATGTGTCCCTGTATAGGAGGGTCTTCATCCTTACCAGAGAACAAGATAACTGCCTGACATTCGGCGTCCTCGATCGTTTCGGCGTGAAAGGCCTCTGCAGCCGCAACCTCTGTCTCAAACTGGAGGGGGCATTTCAGGGCTTCAGCGAGTGCCTCGCGCATCTCAGATGACATGCGCAGAGCCTCTAGGATGGAGAGCCTTGCTGGGATGTCGGCCAAGTGCTTCAGGACATCATACTTTTTAGCCAAGCGCGAGCCCCTGGTTGCAGGAGGTTGCTCTGCGGTTGGAAGCATGACGGGCCTTGCCGGTTGGATCGGCGGCCGACTGGTACTTAGCGCATCTCGCTGTTCACTGGTCGAAGTCCGGGAAATGGTCACCGTACTGGAATCAGGAGGCCGGGATGGACTCGTGGCAGGGCGGAGCTGGTCGTGACGCGGCTGAGGCGGTTCTGCCTGGTCCCACACCACAAACAATGGCGGAGGCGAATCTGTCATCCCCGAATGGGGGGGCTGCGCGCGCTGAGCTCGGTTTTGAGCCTGCTGCCTAGTCTCAGTGGGGTGCACGGCCTGGCTGGAGGTACCAACGGCTGTGCCCCGGCGACTCCTGTTGCTGCGGTTCTTCCGACGGTAGCGACGACCGGGGACACTAGGGAGGTCCACCTGGTGTTCTTCAACGTCGGGAACCGAAAAGGGATTTACCAGCTCGACGGTATTAACCGAAGCGTACCCAATACCG
Organism: Viscum album; assembly: GCA_963277665.1. Taxonomy (NCBI): domain Eukaryota; kingdom Viridiplantae; phylum Streptophyta; class Magnoliopsida; order Santalales; family Viscaceae; genus Viscum; species Viscum album. The sequence goes on along the minus strand of OY728148.1, from coordinate 875,047,107 downwards.
TCATCGGACGAATCATCCATCACCAGGCGGATCCGAGGAGGGACCACCATCTCCGGGGGCATGAAATCGCCGAGAGTGCGGGATAGTGGCGGAACCGGCGGGGCGCGCTCTTCCTTCTTGCGCTGCCGCCGTTTGCTCCTCTTGGAAGAGGCAGGCTGGGACGACGATGCCGAAGCAGCACCCGCAGATTCTGGGGGCTCAGGCTGATTCAAGCGCGCACGGATGATTCCATGGACGCGAATGGTCGTCTTGCGGGCCATCCAGTTATTATACTTCTGGGACCCGCGGTTGGAGACCAGCTGCCATTCGTCCTCGCTGCCACTATCGTCATCTGATCCCACGAACACGCCCGCCACTTGTGCTGGAGCTGGGCCCAACCTGATTACATTGTTGTTAATCTGGTCTTGGAGCCAATCCTTAAACACATAGCACCGCTGGATGGTGTGCCCCAGGGCCCGATGGTAGGGGCAGTAGCGGGGGTTATTCGTAAGATGTGCCTCCTCTGGCTTCCAACACTCAGGCAGTCGCACAATCCTCTGCTCCAGGGCGCTCCGGAAATAACCGGGGACCTGATCCTCGTGGAATGAGTAAGTCAGGTGTCGCGGGCCCCTGGGAGCGTGGTCTTGACGAGGGGCTGGAGGGGCCGGCCGAGGAGGTGGACCCTGATTATCTCGCCTGGGTTGCGGCGGTACATTACGCGGAGGGGCCGACCGGTTCTGAGGCTGCCGCTGCTGGGCCGGGAACTGAGCCCGTGGAGGCGGATTCCTGTGAGGCTGTGGAGCTAGTCTCACCGGCAGTAGCTCCAACGGCCTGGGGGCCTCTATCTGGGCGACAGCAGCGGGCTCAGCCCTGCTGACTCTCCTTGCAGGAATCATAGGAGGCAGCGGGTGTGCCTGGCTGGCCTGTTGCAGGGCTTCCTCAAGACGTTGAGCTTTGTCTGAGAAGTCCCTGAACCCTCCGGGGTAATTTTGAGTGATCAGGGAAGGGACCAGCTCGGTCTTGACGTTCCTGACGCACATTGTCAGCAACTGCTCCTGAGTCAATGGCATGTCAAGGGAATACGTGAGAACCTTCCATCGGGCGACGAAGTCCGCGACTCGCTCATCAGGCCTCTGCTTGCACTTGAAGAGGTCTGCGATACTTGTCTTCCGGGTCGTGGAACTGAACTGGTAGAGGAACTGTCTACGGAGGTCCTCCCAGCTGGTTACCGACCCGACGGGGAGCTGGCTGTACCAGACAAATGCTGGCCCTTCCAGTGTCTGAACAAAGCAGCGAAGCTTAGCGGCCTCTTGCTGCGCCGGAGTCCCCAACATAGGCCCGCACCTCGAGTTGAAGTGGGCTAAATGCTGTGGCGGATCTCCAGTCCCGTTGAAGGGGGCGAAAGTGGGATTCCCGAATCCCGGAGGCGCCGGCATGTCATCCACCCATGCTGGGTAGGGCTTGCCGTCCGGTGGGATCGCCACCTGCCGAGTCTCCAAGGCCTCCAAGCGGGCAATGAGTGCCGCCATCGGATCGTCCGGACATGGGTTCCAGTCCTGGCGAGGATCTCTAACCACGAGCGCATTGCATGGCCCTTCAATCGGGTCGTCGACCGGGTCGTCGAACTCGGCGGCTCGTGGGATGGCGGGCGGAGCGGCCCTTGGGGCAGCGGGAGGAATCCGAGCGGGATCTCTCAAGTGGTCACGCCGCTCGGGAGGGTGTGGCGAAACATACCGCGCCCTCTTGCCGTGGGCAATGGCCTCTCTCCTGTCGGCGAACACGGCGTAATCACGGTTGCCTGGGAGAGTCTCATCGAGGAGCGGTTGTTCCGGTCCCCGCTGTCCTGGCCTGGGATCACCGTAGTCAGGCCGCCGTTCTGCAGCGCGCTCGGCGAGGAGCTGGTCAACCAGCTTCTTCTGTTCGGCGAGCTGCTGACGTAGCGTAGCCTTCTCGGGATCCTCCTCTGCCCTCTGCATGGAGGCAGATGGGTCGGCGGGCCTTATAGCCTCGCTGTGCTCTTTTCCTTTGATGACGTTTCGGCTCAACGTCAGTGCTTCAGTGGGTGCGGGGAGCCCCAGGAGGTTTCTCTGATGACGAGTAACTCTCACTGATGGATCTGACGACGGCTTGTCTTCGGGGGGGAAGCCCCCGTCGAGAAGTTCCAAGTCGTTCCCCTCTCCCGACAGGTCAGCCATATTGACCGTTCCTGTCCCTGGGGATATACCCTCAGGGCCACCCAGCGAATCGGGCTGTCGGCGGATCACACTGAAGCGTAGGGCAGCGTACTGCCCCCATCCACGGATATACACGTGGGGAGTGGCTTCCTCGATAACTTTGCGGAGTACTTGAAAACACTCGACGCATCGTTGTTGGAGGGCCTCGTGGTGCCCAAATGACCCGGGGTGCTGAGCCGCGGGGAGCATGGCCAAGTCAATTTGACGGCACTGCTCACCAATATCCTCCAGGTGCGCTTGACTCCCGGGGTATGGCATTTGTAGTCGGTGAAGACAGGAGCGAGTCTCCCGGAGAGTTCGGCGGAAGCATTCGAACTCATCCGGGGTGAGCGATTCGGGTGCATCAAAGCCTGGTCCTGCGACTGGCCAAAACTTCTCAGGGAAGTGGCCCTCTGCAAGGATGGTCGAGAAGCTCCACGACTCAAACTCGGGACCCAGATCTCCTTGGTCCTCTTCAATGGCTGGGAACGGACGGGAAACTGGTAGTGGTGCCGAGGCGGGCCGCCGGGCCGACGGGCTGGCCGGCGGTGAATACGGCGAGCAGGCCGATTGGCCTCCATATCCCGGGCCGCCCTCTGAGGGTGGCGGTGCCCTGGCTACCACATCATGATAGGACAGGCCGGCGAGCGAACATCCTGCCGTAGCGTCGGTGCTCGCCGGGGGTGCACTAGATCGTGGTTCGACCGTTGGTCCCCAGAAAAAGTCTCTGGCTTCTCCGACCGAGACGGAAGGCACTTCCGGGGGGGCCGGTGCCAACCGCAAGCTTGATCCTTGGGGGTCTACCAGGCCCTCATTACTCCGGATATACCTTCGGAGAGAAGCGGGGATCACATCGATCTCGCTCTCGGGGAGCACGAGGCTGACGTGCCGCATTCCTACCCCTGCCCTTGACTGGCAGGATTGGGGAAAGGGCTCCGTCGCTGAATCGTACTCCGCCTCTGAGTCAGAGAAGCAAACCGGTCGGATCTCTATCCGGAATTCCGTAACATTCTTCCCTCGGCATCGACGCCTTGCCTTCCTGCCCCTGGGTGGTTCTTCGGGGCAGGGCTGATCTCTGTCCTGGCGTCCTCCGGCCGCACTGGTGCTGGGGCCAAGAGGACCGGGAACCAAGGTGCGAGGGGCACCGGGACAGATATCAAAGGGGACGCGGGGAGAGATGATTCCGGGAAGGCCCCTGGGCCGGGATCGGAAGGTGGGATGACCCATGCCTCCTGGATCGGCCACACAGAGTAGATCCTGCCGGTGAATAGCGCTACCGCGAGGTGGTCCGCGGTGGCTACTGCCAGTGCCAGCAACCGGGAGAGTCGACCCAACCTGCCTTTGGGGCGGTCGGGGCCTCGATCCAGGTCGGGCATAGGAGTTCCCCTGCTCAGGATGCGCAGAGGCCTGGCGACTGGAGCCAGCAGTGGCTTGAGCCAATGCGGCCGCTGTTGCTAGAGCCCCAAGGTGGGCATCCTCTTCCGCTCGTGCCCGACGTTGGCGTCGGGACAGGCGAGTCGGAATGAGCGGCGCGGGCAGGTGGAGAGCCCGCTCTTCGACTAGAGAGGCCTGGCGGCGGTGTCGCCGTGGCCTGGCGGGAGTCCTTACCGTAGATCCCTGGAGCGAATCCCGGATAGGGTGATCCCGGGCATCATCCACCTCATCCGCATAGGGAAGGGAACTGTCAGAGCGCTCCGGGGATAAACTCCCGAAGCGATTGGACGTTGAGGTAGGCAGCGGTGCCTCCCTGCGCGGCCCTTGGGGGCGGCGGTGGTGGCGAGGTGCAGCCTCCTCAAGGTCTAGGCGAGCCATTTCCCTAGTGGGGATGACTCCCTCTTCCTCGTATCTTCGCACCAGGGTGTTGATCACCCTTCTCTGGATGACCTCCGAGGGGGAGAGAGGGCATGGTCGTCCCGCAATTGCGGCTGCTGGGACGACTGTGGAACAGGCGGGACCGCGCGGAGTAGCCGCGTCGGTGTTTCCCCTGCCCCTGCGCCAGTGGGCGGGTGGCGATCGGGCACTGGATCGGGCGACCTGATTTCTGAAAGCAGGGAGAATGACCCATTAACACTGATAGGAAAAAGGAATCGACAACCAACCATTAGCTCCACGACGCCTTCCGTGGGGGGAACCCAGGCCCTCGACGTTGCGAGACGGAGTGCCCGATGTCCCTTCCCCAGCCCCTGGCGGGTAAGACTGAATGCTTGGCCGGGCAACACGCCGGTCTTCCAACACCTTTGAAAGCCATCGGTCTTCGTATCGAGGAGAAGAGATTCACGTCGGGTTCACCATTTTTCTGTTTCGGTGCGGATGTGCGTCGGGTTACGCTGTTCCGCCAGGACGCGTTCGCGCGTGCACCCGTCAACCCGAGGGGATGGGCGCGCGGCTTGTGGTCCCGCAGTCCCGCTTTCCAAGGGCGGGCGGCATCCGTCCCTTATTCAGGGGCGTCTGCTCCTTGATCGAAACCGGGATGATGGGATGTCGGCTCCTCCTTCCTCGGACGTCTCCTCGGAACTCGTCGCCTAATCCGGGTCTCCCTCATAGACTTAAGAATGTTCGTGAATCTCGTTCCCGGCGCCATATCTTCATGGACACCGGTTAATTACGCTGCTTCCGCCCGGACGCTCCAAGGAGTCTGGGCGGGGCAGCAACCTGCAGTGAGAAGGCCGGGTGGCTCTGGGTGCTGGGGGCGTGTCGTGACACTGCGGCTCTGCACGTCTGTCTTCCGTCCCTAATAGGGCTTCTCGAAGGCATGATGGCCTGAGGCATCCCGTACTGGGTGCGGGGAACTGTGTCACCTGAGGTTTTCCTCAGCTTCCCATGTTCAACACGGGGTATGCCGCGAGTTTAACGTCCAGCGGGGACGGCATCAGACCGATGAACACGAAAAGTGGATCGGATGACAGAACCCCTTGCGGGGAACCTCCGACGCTGGGGCCAGCACATGGGCGGCTTCCCAAGTAACGTGGAGTGGAGTGAAGTGGCATGACCCCACCGGGATGTGGCGGCCCGGGTAAGGATCAGGATGGATGATGGAGTGAAGAGCTTGGACCCCGTAGGGGCTTCCTACGTACCGCGCGTTAGCGCGGATCAAAGTCAACGTATTTCGGGTATACAGTTTAACGTCATGCTGGACGTCGGCAAGCCGACTCACGAAGAGGTCTAGGCCGCCGGGCGGAGGATTGAACCGAACCACCTCGCACAGAGGGGGATGGAACGGCCGGGTGGATCACAGTTTCACGTCATGCTGGACGATAAAAGGAGAAACGGAAAAGGGGGCTGTGGGGAGGCACAGTGGAGATACACACGGGCAGTCTCCCACAGGGGCGGATTCATAGGTGAATCGACGCAAGCGTGAACCCTGGAGGGGTCCACTGATGGATGAACCGACGTAAATACGACCGGGACGACCAGGTGGTGGGCTTGAACCTCAGGGAGGCTTCCTACGTACCCTGTATAGAAGACAGGGATCAAAGTCCACGTAGTTTATTCTGTCAGGACTTACGCACTTGAGGCAGCCCGGATGCGGCAAAACTCAGTTGGAAGGGACTTGGACCGAAAGCAGAAGACACCCCGATCCCAGTCACACCCTCTACTGGCTTCGGCAGTGGGGAGGCGCAATGGAGATACACATGTGCGCCTCCCACGAGAAACTATGGGTTTGTAATACCCTGCCCCCGTAGGGAAAAGCCACTCCCATTAAATCGTCCCAAAAGCGGGACAATCCCGACATCCCTGCAGAGACGAGCGGGTGGGGGCCACATCCAAACCGGGGGAGACCCTACGTGCAGAGCACGGGATCGGACGAAGCGGACGGTTTAACGTCTTGCCGGACGAAGCACAGTTTAACGTCGTGTGTTGAGGACGAAGCGGACGGTTTAACGTCTTGCCGGACGAAGTACAGTTTAACGTCGTGTGTTGAGGACGAAACACTTGGGCAGTTTAACGTCTTGCAGCGCGGACGAATGTGCAGTTTAACGTCATGCTGGACAAAACACTTGGCAGTTTAACGTCTTGCAGCGCGGACGATATGCTAGGCAGTTTAACGTCTTACAGTTTGGACGTATGCAGTTTAACGTCGTGCAGGACGTGGTGCAGTTTAGCGTCATGCAGGACGATAAAGCCGCCGGTAGGTCCGTGTCACTTCGCGCAAGCCTGGAGGGTCGCACGGAAATACAACGCACGGTGCGGGCACCCAGGATGAAAATCATCTGGCGCCACGCGGGCGGGTACCCTCATGGGGTCAAGGCGGGCGACCCTGGCGGTTTGCGCGCAAAAGAGGAGCTTTGCGCGCAAAACGGCGGGTCAGCGCGCAAAAATGGCGGGCTGGCGCGCAATCGGGCCAGCGCCTTGCGCGCAGATGATTGAGATTGCGCGCACCGGGCTTCGGACAGCTCGCGGGGGCAACAACTCATTCTCTAACGAATGGCCACTTTGAAGATGGGGGTGCGCGCAATCGGGTTGGATTGCGCGCACCCGGGGGCAATTGCGCGCAAGAGGCTTCTTTTGCGCGCAAAGGCCTTCGGGTTGAAATTTATTCAAAGGAAATGAGCCAAGGGGATTGCGCGTGAAGGCGGACCCCAAGGCTCAATTGCGCGAAAGAAAGGAGGTTACCTGAAGATCGGCATTGCGCGCGGAAGGGGTTGGATTGCGCGAACGAGCGACGCTTCGGATTCTGGCCACCTTCAAAACGTCGGGGGTCGCCTTATATTTATAGGCAACCCCGGGCGCGGAATCCGGTCTCGGGCGCGCAATTCGCTTCGCGGGCGCGGAATCAGGACTCAGCGCGCAAAGGCGCCGCGCAGGCCGCGGGCGCGCAAAATAGCGCGCCGGCCCAGCGCATTGCGCGCATCCCGGGAGGATTGCGCGCCGCGACTTAACTTTGCGCGCGATCCTCTGAAATTTCGCGCAAGTCCTCCGGGCCCTCCGGAACGTGCCTCTGACTCCAAATATCACTTCGCTTTCCGCATCCGGAGCTTCGTTTGGGAACAACGGACTTTTCCGGCGTCTACACATACAATAAAGGAAAATAGATTTGGGTTATCAGATTACCCATCCCCTGATGGCTAGGTCCATTTGGAGACAAATAGATAGCCCATATTCCATTGTGTACATGTCTACAAGACTCTATTGATGTAAATGTCACCCTCCAATTATAAAAATTGGTTTGGGATTAATAGGGAACTAACAAGTCCATCACAATAATTACATCAAACCCTATCATGTTAAGGATAATAATATTCCACATGAAAAGATGACTTCCATCCTCAAGGGGACAATCCATAAATTGGTCAAAAGGATGATTGAAGTAATAATTGAAAATTCGTCACCAAATTTTCATATTTGTTTCAATTTTAGGCCCATGTACCATTAATAGTTAGATTAAATTATTAAAATCAAATTGTTATTTTTAAAACTACTCTTCTATTCCCTTAATTAAATGTAATTTGTTCACCACATCAGGACTCACATATTTTTTTAGTTTTCCATAGAAATGATTAAAATTTTCCCCTCCTAGAACCCACTCCCACATTGAAATATCGTTTTTTCATAATTAGTCAGAATAATTCTATCATTTCCTAGGATAATTCCAAAGATAATTAAAGTCCGCAACATGAGTATTATCAATTACATTGTATTTATTCTGAATTTTATTATTAAAATTTATTCTATTCACCATAATTTAATTATATAATCTAAATTAATATATTATAACTCTATTTTATTAACATTGTTGTCATATTTTATTCATATAACACATCAATTAAAAAAACAAAATCATTGTTCAGGTGTTGTATGAGGTACTACCACCATGACATAATGTGTTTAGTTTTTTTGTACCTACATTAAAGGATGCTTCTTATATATGGAATTAATAGATGAAAATAATTTTTATGATATAATTAAATTTATTACATGAACATTTTGTTATCCTTTTAATGATATGAATAGAAATCGAGCATTGCTAATGTAATCCTTCTGAAAGAACATATTAAGTGGATAATTTCCATTTAGAATTGTGAAATATTTCCATATCTATAAAATATTATACTAATTATATAAAATTAAATTATTTCACATTAATAGTAACTAAATAATAATATTATTCATCTAGTGTAATTATATCAAAACCAAACTACATAGTAAACATTCATTAAGTAATGGAATATTGATATTTGGGTCGATTTAGCAACCAATTTCACCAATCCTTTGAATTTATATCATGGATTCAAATGATAATATAATTATTTGTATAATATGATTTAAATATTCATATAATGGTATTATTTTTTGTTTTTTACTTTTATATCATCATTTAATTTATTAATTAAGAAAAAAATGTTTTATTTTCATGAATCAAGAAAACATGCTTATTCTTGATCATGTATCCATGGATAAAGACTAAAATAACAATGAATTTATTTAGAAAAATACTAAATAATAACAACTTATCCATATAAGTAATATTAATTATCTAGTAATTATTAACTTTTTATTGGGGAAAAACGAAGACACTGCCCTTATGATACATGTACAAATTATCAAAACTAGGAGCACCTGAAATGAAGAAATGGAATACATCATTTATATAATGAATTTTTGTTATAATTATGAATAAAAATGTAAATTATTATGGTTATATATTAATAATTTAATAATTATATATCTATGATATTTGATGTTAAGGTACCTTCATGTATGTTAGGATAAAAGGTTAGGGGTTTCATCCAAAATTATACTTTTTAAGAAATAATTGAAATTATACACATGATTTAATTTATTTGGTGTATAAAATAACATTATGAGCTATCATATCATGATTTATATTGTAATATTGGTTTTATAAATTAATTAAAACACCACACTTTTAAGGGGATTTAATTATTCTCTTACTCAAGCCACAATATTTTTCTTAGTCTTAAATTTGATTCCTGGAGATATGTTATGTATTAAGAACCATCGTTCTATTGTGTCATGTATTTACTACCCATGACTATTTTTTTATGATAATATTCTAATTTAAAGCTATTTTATTGTAAAATCATTTTCTCTTATTCATGTCATTGTTGATATAGTTGTTTACTCAATAATAATGATTTTTTGTAATTGAAATCATCTTATTTTAGTTGTAAGGTTTTATTTTAAACATTATCCTTACATTATTGTGTTAACACAAAATAAATTTTTAGTATAAGAGATTTTATAAAACTATTTTGAAAAAATAAAATTTAATATATAAATATTTTTATTTCACTTTTTTACAATGTGGGTTTTCAACAATGATAATTTCAAGTATTAAAAATGTCACTTTCATAATAAAATTCTTTAGATACATATTTTTTATAGAAAAAATATTTCATTTTAAAGGATCACGTGATGGAAATTATTATCAAATTATATTATATTAATAATTTTTCACTTCAACATTTTGAAAAGGATATTTTATGTTACCCATAACATCTTAATTTACATTAGGGAAAACGCTGTTTCCAAAAATCTATTTTAAGAATTTACATCAATTTCCCCTTCCATTTGAATTTTTTTTCCATAATAGGGATTATGTTTAATGATTCATGCATTAATATAAATATTTTATAATTTGGGGAAATGCATTCAAGATACCACATAATCCAATTTATTATACCATCTTATGTGGTGTCATTAAAACTGATTTTGTGGGGAGGATTTTTATATTTTTCAACATCCTTCGATGTTTCCTTCATTACCCTGATGATGTATTCCATTAACATATCCACCTTATTTATATGGTTATCTTATAATCATGTTACATAGGAAATAACTTTGACATATACTCATTTCTCTATAAAAAATTAACATCACATTTTATATAATTTAGATGGGAAGATTTTCACCTAGAAATACTATTATTCAATTAAGATAAGTTAAAGAATTGGAATCATTGATGAATATTTATTACCAATATTGTTTGATATTCTATCTATATTCTGTATTTATCATTATATGGATAAAAATGTTTTATTCAATAAGTGTTTCCTCAGGTAATGGTATGAAATGTCATAATGATTCTTATGGTGAATGAATTTGACTTAATCGTGTGATAGGTAGGGCCAAGAATTATATAACCCCTATATGAATCCACCTGACTTATGATGAAAAACATGTTTGGTTATTCATTTTATTTATTCTTTGTTAAGTATGATGTCTCGAATACAGTTTGGAAGACAAGAAAATTTCCTTTGAAGAAGGCCTTGATAGTAGGTGTTTGATGTATAAGATTATACAATCCAACAATAAGAGATAATTATTATGGATAACCATGTATTAATTTATTTTTGTGCATTAAATGTCCTCCAAAATTAATATTGAAAATCGAATCATGTTTTTGACCTAGTCTTATCATTATATTTATTTCATCTTTATTTTATGAGTTCATAAGTTATTTTGTGTTCCCTTACTATGAATTTGATCAATCCACTTATATTAATTCCATTTTCATATGACATGAAGAAAATTATTAAATTTAACATGCTAATATGGATAACATGAGTGAAAGGTTTTATGAGATATATTATATAATTATTATAAATTAATCTATTTGATATATATAATTAAAATTTCCCATTTAAAACAAATAAAATTGGATTTTTTATTTTATATTGTGTTCAATTTCATTTCATCTATACACAAGAAAATATCCTTAATATGTAAAAGAGTAAATAATATAAAATTATTTATATTAATTATGGATGGATATATCCAGCATTTGACATGTTGAATCAATTCATCAATGTAATGGACGTCTCTAGGAGAACTGAATCTTGGAAAATAGATCCAGCACATCTCAGCTGACATCAAAGGAAAGCATTTAAAGAACTTTTGAGGTTAGGATATTTCTTGATGATAACTTATAGACTAATAAATTATAATTGACTATAATTTTAATGTTTTAGATAACCATTTAGAATAGTATAATATTTAATTATAATTAAACAACGAACATTTTATTTGGGTATTAGGATTATAAAACTTTAGTGTAAATCTTATGTATAATTATCTATAATAGAATAAAATTATTATGTTTTATAAAATTAGATATTATGTTGGATTCCTAGAAACATATCTCCTTATGGATACTGAAAAGTGGATTCCACAATATAACTGATGCACTTATATGTAATCAAACCAATTTGTTTGGTTGAGAATTGAATCAATCATTACTCTGATGCATGATTGTTGCACTTAAGACTACACAACTAGATAAAACCACCTAGGGGATATTAATTGGTTAATAATATTATCTTAGCAAACCACTATAAAGGATTTAATAATGATTTTAACTAATTGAGTTGGTGGGATTAATAGGAATAATGACCATTGATAACTAAGGACTGAAAAATGGTGCCATAAGTTGATCCAATATTATGATATCTTAAAATAAAGCTGTCATGATTTAAGATATATAAAAATTTATTTATTCTTATTTGTATATTGGATATTATCATATTTTTTTCTATTTGGTTGGAATTAAATCACTAATATTAAGAGGAGAAAGGTATGTATCCATAAACTGCAATATTTTTAACTGAGAAATGGATAATACTTAAACAGAGGATAATTTTATTATATTTTTTTGTAATGAAAAAATTTAGTTTCCTTGAAATAATCTTTCTACTGAGATTGATTTTTTTTTTCATGAAATTATTATCTATTTTCATTAGTGAGTGATATTATTAAATGATTTTCTAGTACATTGTCAAATGTTTTGTGGATTATATATATCATGAAATAATTTTTCACTGCTAGTTATAATTCAATGGTAAGGAACCATACATCAAATTGCATTAATAACCTTGAAAAATGATTTTATTTCAAGGTTATAGTTTTGGACCATCGTTGGAGAACACATGATTTTTGTATGGATTACTCTTAAGTTTAAATATATACATCATATTGTGATAATAAATTATGGAATGATTTTTAATATTAATGTTAGATAGTAATTAGTGTATTTTTGATTGATAAACTATTAATGTATTTTTTTTGGATAAGTTCATCTTAATATTGACTAGTGTTTGTACTAATAGTTAATACAATTTTAGAGTTAGTGATAGAGTAAATTGTTGAGTATTATAAAATATTGGTGTGGTTAGTTTCTAGGATATTGAAATAGGGTTTATAAAATATATATTGTTAAGATGATAGGATTTGGGAATATACATACTTGGGTAAATAAATAAAAATAATTAATTTTGTTTGAGGGATGATAATTGGTATTTTGAAAGCATAGATTTAATTTATTTTGGGGATTAAAATATCTAAAAAATGTTTATGGTATCTTGGGATATATATTTTAAGGATTAGTTTAATAAGTATGACCAAAACCATCTATTATATACCTTGGATGAACGAATAATGATGTACGAGTGTGATATAGGTGGAACTTAGTCTGATATAAGTTAATTTATAAGAACTACATGGTAACATTATTATGTAATTAAGTGAAACATATCATGGAAAAATATTCTTATGGTCATTTATTATAATTTTTTTATGATTATTTTCGCTCTTGATAAATCTTAGTTTTATTCATGTATATAAATATAAAGAACCATGGATGTGAGAGACAATGAGAATATTACCTCGATAAACTACACATTTGAATGAGAGCTGGAGTGAGAATACTTATGATTATGGGAAACCATATATTATGATGTATAATTAATAACATGATTATAGTGGAAGTCCCAAACACACCATTAAAGGGAATTATTGAGTCTCATGAAAGATCAAGTGAGAAAGATGATTACAGAAAGAGGATTAAAATTTTTTTATATAAAAAATGGAGAAAATCATGGGATAAATTTCTATAATGGGATGGGTAAAGGAAATAATAATGTATTTCAAGGTTATAAGACTCCTTAGTGTAAGGAATAGAAACAATATACAATAATTCCTTGATTCAATTACCGGAGTGTTTGGAATTATGCGGCTCAATATCCCTATCCAATGGCCAATAAGATAGATTGTAACTGAAAACCATGTGAACTAGGAAAATCTAATTCAACTACAAATAATGAATCATAATTTTAGTTTTCACCATATAATCTAACTGTTCTATGTTCTATAAATTCTCAACAACTACTAGAAATTGTTTTTTAAATAAAAACCACAATTTTTATTATTAACATATAAATCATTTTTAAGTTTTGGGGAATATATTACATTTTTATTTGGATCTATATCCCTTCATTGAATTCTATGTTAAATTAGAAACGTTTTATCTATATTTTTAAAATGATTTTAATAATTTTTTTCTAATAGATAAATCTGAATCCAAATATGAAAAAAACTATGATCATCTAGATATGTATGGTTAGTTTCATATTGCGTATAAGAATTACCCTGATAAAATGATTGAAATTTTTATGGTGAAAGTTTTTTAGTGTTAGAGAAAATAACACACTAAAATAATAATATATTATTGCCTTTAAATAATTCAATGTGTTTTATATCATGCTCCACATGAAACACCAAACTTAAAACAAATCATGATATTTTTAGATAATATAAAAATATTTATGTATGACATTACAAACATAGATGGGAAATTACTATGAATTAATATTTATAACTTCTTAATTAATTTTATGTATCAATACTATAAATATTACATTTAATATGAATTTAATTTAATAAGTTTAACAAAAATTACTAATATGACCATTTATTGTTAATAAAAGTATATATTTTTTTAAAATATCTTTTTAAAAAGTATGAATTTATATTTCAATAAGAATATGAATAATGATGATAATTTATTATTTATATTAATAATTGGAAAATAACAATTATGTGGTAAAATGTTATAAAATAATAATAATAACAGTTAGAACTTGGTAATGAAATTTTCAAAAAAATAGAATTTTTATTATATATTAATATTTTATTAAAAAAATTAATTTATAAATTTTGGAATTTAAATTTGATAAAAAATTTCTCCATTTAATAATTAATCATTTTATAATTTTTAAACACTGGTTTTTTTATTTTTATGAAATAGTCATTTTTAGTTGAAAAATATGGTTTTCACAAGACATTTAATTTTTATTATTTAGTGGTAAATTGAATAACCTAGAAACTTATAAAACCTTTATGTAATAATATTTTAATTTTATAAATAAAATATTTAATTATAATATATTCATTGAAGTTATAAGAAATATGTAAAAAAATTATATCTTATTAAAATGTTAATTTATTATAAAAATAGTTTCGGTCATCTCATTGAATCAATTATTTTTCATTTGATATTATGTGTTATTTATCCTTATAAGTATCATATCATTTATTTATTTTATTTCAATTAAATTTATGTTAATAAAATCAAAATTCAATATAGTTTTACAATATATATATATATATATATATATATATATTTAAATCATAAAAATTTTCTTTCTCAAAAAGTAGTTTTATATGTTTATTATTTGAAATAAAATTTCCAAAAAATATAAATATTGTTTGATAAAGTAAACTTTCTAATTCTAAATCATAAAAATGAAATTTTTTCCAATTTTTATTTTGGTCATTTAGATTATTTACTATTGTAAGAAAAATAGTACCGAGTATAAAAAGTGAAAATGGAAAAAGGTATTTTACTAAGGGGAAAATACAAAAAATTACATAGAGTATTTAAAGATGTTTTTTAGATGTTTCTTGACCAAACCTCATCCACATTTCAAAATTATCCATTTTTAATTCCATAGAAATTTTAATAATAAAATTACATCGTTGAAATTCAATTGGAATTTCAAAAACTACCCTTTTCATCAATGATAAAATAGTACCATGTTCACAACTTCAAGACTCACTAATAATTATATTTTATATATTTGAGGATGAAAAGTTTCTCATCCCAAGACCATACCCCACTTTAAATTTCATATGATCAAAATAATTTAGTATAATACAATTTTTCCAAAATCAGTTTCAAGGAAACATCTATTCCATATATTTATTATTACCAGCTAAATAGTTTTTATTCATAATTTTATTCTTAAAATTTATTCTAAAAAATATATAATGAAGTCTGTCTAAATTATTTAAATTAATTATATTATATTTTGTGCATTATTCCATCATTTTTATTATAACATCCCGGGTAAATTAAGAATATTACCTTTTCAAATTTATCCATTTCTTGTGAATAAAATGTTAAAATTAATTTAAAGGGAATGCTATGCTCAATGGCGTACCCAATACGCAACAATGAGTTTCTTGGAAATCTTACATTGCACTCTAATAATAAAATAATATTATTTTAAATGGTAGTTAATGCCTAGCCGTTGTAATGGCAGGAATGAACAGAACTAACTAAAAAATGATTATATATGTTTTCCAAATATTTTTACTTTTATCCAATAAATTTTAGATGCTTAAAATTCGAATAAATCCAATTTTATGAGTAAATATTCTAATGTTCATTAAAAGGTTGATTAACCTCCTTTTGATAGCGAACAATTTTTAAATCCACATGTTGATAATTTTATATGTTATATTGGACCAAATAAAATCTTTTTTTAGAATCGGGATACCAAAATTTACTTTGTGTAGGTTTTTGTTATTTTTTGGATAAAGTGCATTTTTAATGAATAAGTGAAAAATGTTGTATTTTAATTCAAAACCACTTTTTAATCTAATTTATTTTTATGATTATATCATATTTTGAATTTTATTTAAAGTGAAATTAGAATATATATTTACCATTTAATCCAATGGTGGTCATTGGAATTAATTTCACTTTGAAATTGGACTTAAACTAGTGTCAATCTTTTAATAAATATTGTTTCTTAAAAACACACTATTTGTTTTGACAGCAGGAATTAATTTCTAAATTAATTAATGAAACTTATATGTTTTTAATTTTTTAAAATAGAAACCATTTTTGAATTCATAATATCAAATATAGATTAGGGTGAATTTTCGGCATTTTTCTGAAAAACATCCATTTTTGATGAATAGTGAAACCACTAAGTGGTAGTTAAAAAACTGATTTTTCATTTAAATGAAACTTTACCACTTCTATGATTTTAATTTCAAAAATAAAACATACATGGTTGTCATTAGGATGTAAAATTTGGTTCAATGGGATTAAAATAATTTTTTGGTTAAGAGTAACTTTTATGTTTTATTAATCGCGATTAAAGGTAATTAGTGTAATTTATGGTAAAGAGAATGTTATAATAATATTAAATGACCTTGAAACATTTCCTACCCTTATTGGATGAGTCATGGCCGACAAAGAAAATACATGGGTCAAATTGGGGACCCCATGGAGCCACTTTGGTAGGAAAATGACATTAATAACTTTTTATTTGAAGTTAAAATAAAAATGTCAAACATGTATTGTTTTACTAAAACAATTTTTACATGGGGTTATAAAAGTCATATTTTTGACTATAAATATTCATTAGAAATATAAAAATATTTCCTATATCATGATATTTTTTTTATAATTTTTAGACATTAAATAATTTAATTTATTTATGACACCATGATGATGCAGTGATTACCTCATTAATGAACGATTTAAATAAAATGATAAGATAAGGTAAAATATAAGACTTACACTTGTAAAAAACCTATTGTATGGGTGGATTTCAAACCCTTATCACCTTCCCTTATAAACATATAATTTTGGGACCTTTAATATCCGAAAATCATTTAATAATAAAGTAACTTTTCAAGACATTCCAAGAGTGCCCCTCCTCCCTCTTATAAAAGGCCCCCACCTCTACCTCTTTACCCACACCTCTCAAGCCTTTGGGTCAGCCAAACTCTGCTCATTTTATCTATACAAATCCCTCTATTCATCATAGAAGCATTAACTTAGGCAGGAAGCTCTTCCAGAAACCCTTTTGGTTCAAACCAAGAGGAGTTACCCGATTTAAAGGTAATGTCTTCACTTGTCTTCTTTTGTTTTATTTTGCTTCTCCAACCCCCTAAAATCCTTTTTATTCATTTATTTTGTAACAAAACCAGTATCATGAATATACTAGGATGTTGTTATGATAAGGATTCGAGCTACACTTACACACACCTCCGTCTAATGGTTAATGAACATACTATTTCTGTGGATGGAGAATTACTGCCTCAAGAAATGATGATTGTGATATCTTCTCCTACCACCTCTCATGGTATCCATTATGATGGAAATCTATTAATTTATGATATATTTTATATTTATTTCCTCTATATTCTTCTGTATTTTATATTTAATATATACTTTTATGTTTTGCATGTTGTGAAAATGTGATAATTTCATTTGAGGAAGTGTGGACTACCGCACCCTCAAGTGATGCGACTCATTCATGAAATACATGGAATGTATAAAGATTGAAATTAATGAACTTATGTGACCTATATAACATATATATTATAATGGAATTATAATATATATATATATATATATATATATCTCATTTAGTTTTAATTCAATTAATATGACAAAGAAATGAAAGTAGCGTTCATGCGTACGTACGGCCTGCCGTCTCCATGAACGGTGCATTTCATTTCTTTTTTTATCTCCAAATGTTACAGAATAGTATAAAATAAATATATACTATTTATAGAGGATATTTAAATCATTAATAATATTCTGGAGATGTACTTATAAATACCTGGAAAATTATTTTTCAACATGTTTGATTTTTACTCATGTACCTAACATCGTCAAAAATGTCTGATATGAACTCACATTATTAACAAATTATTATAACATTATAATATGTGATATGAACTGAATAATAATCCTTAAAGTAGGTCCATAATAAATTATTAATTGAACAATGTTTATTATTCAGGAATATAAAGAAACGCACAAGGCAAGTCAGAATTAAGGTAAAGAATCCTACCTCTCTCTTTATTTTTAAGTACTCTTTTTATGTTATTTATTTTAGGCTCATATTTCTTATGTTTGGGGATGTTATTTTATATTACTAATTCTGTAATTTTTATGTCCATATTATTAGAGACCCAAT
Organism: Viscum album; assembly: GCA_963277665.1. NCBI lineage: Eukaryota > Viridiplantae > Streptophyta > Magnoliopsida > Santalales > Viscaceae > Viscum > Viscum album. The sequence continues at coordinate 875,028,893 of OY728148.1, read as the reverse complement.
TTTATCTCATAAATCCATTTATGGAAGCTTTAAGTGGCGCCGTTAGGCTGCCCAGTTTTCGTAAGGGATTTTTCATCTAACTTTTATTCCCGTGAGATTTATGATACATTTTCCACCATTTCCTTTTAGTGGTGTATTTAATGCACAATATTATACTATTTTTGTAATATTATTTCATTAATGGGTATTTAAAACTTCATTTTATGACCCTTATTTCATGGGGTGTACGTTTCAAAAGTTACCCAAATCGGTAAGGGGACCTTTCACCCTCCTCTTTTTAAAAGAATTCTTTTTGTTAGGTATTTAAATTAACATATTATTATGTTGGGATATGTTCTTATATATCCTCATTGCTATAAATGATATGTCCAAGTGATTAGATACCCTTTTTATCTCTCATTGACTCATTTTATGAATTTTAACGTGACGTCGTTAGGATGTCGAATTTCTGTAAGGGAACTTCTTAACCCAATTTCAATTATTTGGGTTAGACCTATACTTCTTGATTATGTCATACTATGTATATGTGTGGATAACCTCTGATTCTTTTACAATTAATATCCTCTTATATTGGGTATATTTATATTTGTCACACATAAGTATGTAATTGATTTATCCTTAATCTAAGGATAACGACTTTGTAAGGGACTTCATCTCAATCTCCTTTCATTGAGGCATATTTTGTTCCAATACAAGACTTTATTTTATACACTATATAAAACACCTTTGACTTTTCATTTCATTCAAAGAGAATCTTTTTCTATGAACTGTTTTACTAAAGGACAAAAAGGAATGTTTATTTTAACGTACGCGGTGACCATGACCTTTTCCGCCGCCGTGAGTATTATTTGGTCTTTGGCTTCCTCAACAAGATGTAATGTTTTTAAAATGAAATAAATACCATATACTATTTTATGTATTTTGGTATTGAAAATGTTTTTTATAATGGATTTGTTATGTCAATATATTTAAGGGATATATTGTGATCGAAATGTTGAAATGTTTTCTTTCCATTATATTTGTTTTTTGTCTTATGATTTTATAATGGTACTTGGACATTTTACTAGTGGTTACGTGATAAACCATATGACGGGTGGTGCCATGAATACTAGGATGGGAGGTTACATTATAACCTCTAATGAATTGGGTATGGAAGTCGGCTGTATGGCTATTCCATTTAGTGATATTTGTGGAAGTTGACCGTATGGTTATTCCATTTAAGTATGTTTATGTCCCAAGTTACCTTTATATGTTATGTGTTCTTTATATGGGTTTATGGTAATATTTTGGTTACAAAGAATGAGTGGTGATATTTTATTCAGTGAAGATTATTTACTACTTAGTAAAGGTGAAAAGTATTACATTGATAAGGTATTAATGGTTTACCTGTTGTTTTAAAAAACTAACAGTTTTTCTTCTTTGTGTATCCTTTACTGGGTTTTTATGCTCATCTCAAGTTTCTGAAATGTTCTTCACAGGACTTAAATATGAATAGGGTCAAGGATGGGATCAAGGAAATACATGCTATCTAAAACATGGAACTAGACATGTTTCTTTTTAAGAGTTTTTATTTTATGGAAACTTAGTAGAAGTGTCTATTTTGTAATATTTTGAGATGTAATAGTTTTGTCCTAATTCTCTAAAACTATAAACCTGAAGAGATCCTCTATGTGAATTATTCATTTAATTCATGATTATGTAAGGTTTGAGGCCGGGTCCTTATAGTTGGTATCAGAGGTCGGTTTAGATAACTTCAGAGGTTAGAGTGTTGTTTAAGCATAAGTGACAAGTTGTGTAGGACCACAATGGGTAGTATATTAGATGGAGTCATTTTTTTAAAGTTAGAACGAGTTTGAGATAACTTGTATAAATATATATTATTGTTTATCTTCCTCATTATTATAAGATGATTTTACTGATACGCTCACGCTGACCTTTTTGGTTTTATTAAATGGCTGGAACTAGCAGGCACCAAAGTAACAGTGGATGTGAAGGAAACTGTAACAGTTTTATGAGAAAGCAACTGAACAATATGGGAGATTCAATGAGAACTATTGTGTTTATCCTCAACCAACTATCTGGAGTCATGATTGACCACCTAAACATTGGTGATTTTTATAAGGCATCATATATGTGAGAAAAAAATCCCTATGGAAGTTTAAGTAATAATCATAAAGGTAAGTGTGTTCAAAAAACTATGTGTCAAAGATTTGGAAAGAAACACCTAGGAAATTTTTTCAAAGGGACATAAAGATTCTATAGATGAGGAAACGAAGGTCATAAAGCAAGAACCTGCCATGGAAAAAGGAATCATCTAGTTGACTCGAGGAAAGGGAAAGGAGTTCTTTCTAATGGATCAATTGAATGTTTTAAATGTGGTGTGCATGGTCATTATGCAAACACATGTCCTACGAAGATTTTTCGGGAATGGTATCACCAAGATCGTACAAATATTCATTTACCAATACTTAATTCCGTTTCTATTGAGGATGAAGAAACTTACAATGACCAATCAAAGGTATGAAATTATTTCTTAACATATGTTTTCCTATTTTGGAATCTTAGGATATGATTCGTGATTTTATTTGTAGGAAATCAGTATTTCAGAATCAGTTGGAAATGAATGGTTAATGGATCATGAAGAATATTGAATGAGTAAGAAGTCAACATATAATGGATTCAAGAGTTATGGTAGATTTTAGGATGGTGAAATTCATAAAAGTGTTAAGTCCCTTTTGATGATGGGGTTACATTCGAATACTTTTTATAGCATGTGTAACCCTGATGTTTGATATATGAAAATTTTATTCAAGGAATAGTTATCTCTTCGTTTCTGAACATAGTTAAAAAAACCATTTGGGTTTATATTCTCCTTACTTTTGAGGTAATTATGGGTTACTATATGTTATGATGGAAAATGAAAGGCATGAGATAAAATTGAGGTTACATTATGTAATTGTAATTTTTGATGATTTTATCTCTTTTTAGGGAATGTTTTGAGAATTATATAGTTTTTGAAAAAGGATAACACACAGACCGCGTGACAACCCATTGCGTCGGACAAAGCTATGGGAATCGAACCCACAACCAAAGTGCGACTGGTATTTATCACCTACCACTAGACTACATGATGCCCCTGGTCAGTATGACAAATTATTTTTAGTTAAATGAACTTATGAATCTAGAATAAGTTTATTTTGGGTTATCTATGAAAATTATTAACCTATCATGGAGGATATGTGATTTGGTTAATTACTTTTCAATATGAGACTTTAAGATAAACTGATGTTATTTGGAGATAAATGTTAATTTGTACCTTGGAAGACTATGTGATTAAATCCTTCAAATATTTGGGTTTCAATCTTCGTTTGGTTTACTTTGAATAATTTTATGGACAAATGTTTTATCGAATGGTCTTCGTTGAACTTTGGGTTTTGTTGGACAAATTTTGGAGATTAAGAATAGATTTTCTATTTTATAAAGGATTATCCTTTTGTGGATTATCTGATCTTGTTCTAACAATTTTTTCTTTGGTTAAGGTCTAAAGACATGGGAAATATAAAGTTCTCTTTTGCGGATTAGGTTATTCTCTAGAAGTTGATTATAACTCTCTTAATGTGAACAAGTCATTCGAAATGCTTTTATTTTGGAGAAAATATGAGTTTATAGAAGAAATATAGTAGGATATGAGAGTCTACACGACAAATAAGTATATTTACTTATGATTTAGTTAAGCTCATAAATAAATTACTCAATGAAAATTAACTTAAAAACTAAAAATGTTGTATGTTAACTTTTCCAACTGGGGAATCAAATACCGTTTCACCCATCACCAGTTTGTGATTTTCAAGAGGTTAACTTTCTCCTAAACATGTTTTCTATCACTCTCCATCAGAACATGACCCTTTGTTTTCTCTTCCATGTCCATGTTTTCCTACATGGAATCCTAGTATGAGTTAACTTAGGTTACTTTTTTACTTCCCTTTCTTTCTTTTAAAGTGACAGTTTACTTGACTCGTTTTCCGATGTGGGGCTTTCAATGATATTTCTAAGCCCAATTTTAAAATTGCGAGGGTGAAATTCCCAAAAGGGGGGACAGATGTAACATCACAAGTAAATAAAGAATATTAATTTTTCATATTTATCCATTTTTTGTGAAGAAAATGTTAAAATTAATTTAAAGGGAATGCTATGCTCGATGACGTACCCAATACGCAACAACAAGTTTCTTGGAAATTTTACGTTGCACTCTAATAATAAAATAATATTATTTTAAATGGTAGTTAATGCCTAGCCGTTGTAATGGTGGGAATGAACAGAAGTAACTACAAAATTATTATATATGTTAGCCAAATATTTTTACTTTTATCCAATAAATGTTAGAGTCTTAAAATTCGAATGAATCCAATTTTAAGCGTAAGTATTCTAATATTCTTTAAAAGGTTGATTAATCTCCTTTTGATAGCGAACCATTTTCAAATACACTTGTTGACAATTTTATATGTTATATTGGACCAAATAAAATAATTCTTTATAATCGGGATACCAAAATATACTTTGTGTAGGTTTTTGTTATTTTTTTTGATAAAGTCCATTTTTAATGAATAAGAGAAAAATGTTGTATTTTAATTCAAAACCCCGTTTTAATATAATTTATTTATATGATTAGATCATCTTTATAATTGTTTTTAAAGTGAAAATAGAATATATTTTTACCATTTAATCCAATGGTGGTCATTGGAATTAATTTCACTTGGAAATTGGACTTAAAGTAGTGTCAATCATTTAATAGATATAGTTTCTTAAAAACACGCTATTTGTTTTGAAAGCGGGAATTAATTTTTAAATTAATTAATGAAACTTATATGTTTTGAATTTTTTAAAATAGAAATCATTTTTGAATTCAGAATATCAAATATAGCTTAGGGTGAATTTTTGGGATTTTTCTGAAAAACTTCAATTTTTGATGAATAGTCAAACCACTAAGTGGTAGTTAAAAAACTAATTTTTCATTTAAATGAAATTTTACCACTTCTGTGATTTGAATTTCAAAAATCTGACATACATGGTTGTCATTAGGATGTAAAATTTGGTTCAATGGGATTAAAATAATTTTTTTGGAGAATAATAACTTTTAAGTTTTATTAATTGCGATTAAAGGTAATTAGTGTAATTTAAGGTAAAAAGAATGTTATAATAATATGAAATGACCTTGAAACATGTCCTACAATTATTTTATGAGTCAAGGATGACCACAAAAATACATGGTTCAACTTGGGGACCCCATGGAGCCACTTTGGTAGAAAAATGACATTAATAACTTTTTATTTAATGTTAAAATAAAAATGTCACAAACATGTATTGTTTTACTGAAAAAAAAAATTTACATGGGGTTATACAAGTCATATTTTTGACTATAAATATTTATTAGAAACAAAAAAATATTTCCTACATCATGATATTTTTTTATAATTTTTTACATTAAATAATTAAATTTATTTATGACACCATGATGATTCAGTGACTACCTCATTAATGAATGTTTCAAATAAAATGAGAAGATAAGGTAAAATATAAGACTTATAGGTGTCCAAAACCTATTTTATGGGTGGATTTAGAACCCTTATCACCTTACACTCGAAATATATAATTGTGGGACCTTTAATATTCGAAAATTATTTTATAATAAAGTAACTTTTCAGGACATTCCAAGAGTGCCCCTCCTCCCTCTTATAAAAGGCCCCCACCTATCCCTCCTTACCCACACCTCTCAAGCCTTTGGATCAGACAAAATCTTCTCATTTTATCTCTCCACATCCCTATCTTCATCTTAGAAGCCTTACCTTAGGTAGGAAGCTATTGAAGAAACCCTTTTGGTTCAAACCAAGAGGAGTTACCCGATTTAAAGGTAATGTCTTCACTTGTGTTCTTTTGTTTTATTTTGCTTCTACAACCCCCTAAACTCTTTTTATTATATTATTTTATGACAAAAACAGTATATTCAATATACTAGGATGTTTTTATGAGAATTATTCGTGCTACACTTACACACACCTCCATCTAATGGTTAAAGAACATACTGTTTCCGTGGAAGGCGAATTACTGCCTCGTGAAACGATGATTGTTCTATCTTCTCCTACCACCTCTAATGGTGGACATTATGATGGAACTATATTTATTTATGATATATATTATATTTATTTTCTATCTATACTTCTGTATTTTATATTTAATACATACCTTTATGCTTTGCATGTTGTGAAAATGCGATAATTTCATTTGAGGAAGTGTGGACTACCGCCCCCTTAAGTGATGTGACTCGTTCATGCAATACAAGGAATGTATAAAGACTGAAATTAATGAAATTATGTGACCTATATAAAATATATATTATACTGGAATTATAATATATATATATATATATATATATCTCATTTAGTTTTAATTCCATTAATATGACAAAGAAATGAAAGTAGCGTTCATGCGTACGTACGACCTACCGTCTCCATGAACGGTGCATTTCATTTATTTTTCTCTCCAACTTTTATAGAATAGTATAAAATGAATATATAATGGTTATATATGATATTTAAATCATTAATACTAATCTGGAGATTATGTACTTATAACTACATGGAATTTTTTTTTCAACAAGTTAGATTTTTTACTCATGTACCGAACATCGTCAAAAATGTCTGATATGAACTCACATTATTAAGCAATTATTATAACATTATAACATGTGATATGAACTGAATAATAATATTTAAAGGATTTACTTAAGAAATTATTAATTAACCAAAGTTTATTATTCAGTAATATAAAGAAACGAACAAGACAAGCCAGACTTAAGGTAAGGGATCCTACCTCTCTCTTTCTTTTTAAGTACTCTCTTTTATGTCATTTATTTTAAGATCATCTTTATTATGTTTGGAGATGTTATTTTATATTCCTTATTATATAATTTTTATTTCCATATTATGAGAGATCCTACTTGATCTCATAAATCCATTTTTGGAAGCTCTAAGTGGCGCCGTTTGGCTGCCCAGTTTTGGTAAGGGATTTTTCATCTCACTTTTATTCCCTTGAGATTTATGATACATTTTCCACCATTTACTTTGAGTGGTGTATGTACTGACCATTATTATAATATTTTTTTAATATAATTTAATTTATGGGTATTTACAAATTCATTTTATGACCCTTATTTCATGGGGTGTATGTTTCGAAAGTTACCCAAATCGGTAAAGGGACCTTTCACCCTCCTCTTTTTAAAAGACCTATTTTTGTTAGGTATTTTAATTTACAACTTCTTATGTTGGGTTATGTTATTATATATCATTATTACTGTAAATGATTTTTCCAAGTGATGAGATACCATTTTATCTCTCGTCGACTAATTTTCTGAATTTTAATGTGACGTTGTTAGGATGTCGAATTTCTGTAAGGGAACTTTTTAACCCAATTTCAATTATTTGGGTTAAACCTATAATTATTGATTATTTCATACTATGAATATGTGTGGATGAAATCTGATTGTTTTACACTTAATATCCTCTTATATTTGGTGTATTTATATTTTTCACACATAATTATGTAATTGATTTATCCTTAATCTAAGGATAACGACTTTGTAAGGGATTTCATATCATTCTCCTTTCATTGAGGTATATTTTGTTCCAATACAAGAATTTCTTTTATATGCTGTATAAAACACCTTTGACTTTTCATTTCATTCAAAGAGAATATTTTTCTATGAATCATTTTACTAAACAACAAAAATGAATGTTTATTTTAACATACACTGTGACAATGAACTTTTTCGCCTCCATGAGTATTATTTGGTCTTTGGCTTCCTCAACAAGCCGTAATGTTTTTAAAATGAAATAAATACCATATACTCTTTTATGTATTTTGGTATTGAAAATGGTTTTTAAAATGGATTTGTTATGTCAATATATTTAAGGGGTATATTGTGATCGAAATGTGGAAATGTTTTCTTTATATTATATTTGTTTTATGTCTTATGATTTTATAATGGTACTTGGACATTTGAGGGGTGGTTACATGATAAACCATATGACGGGTGGTGCAGTGAATACCAGGATGGGTGGTTACGTTATAACCTCCAATTCATTGGTTATGGAAGTCAGTCGTATGGCTATTCCATTTAGTGATATATGTGGAAGTTGACTGTATGGTTATTCCATTTAAGTATGTTTATGCCCCAAGTTACCTTTATATGTTATGTGTTCATTATATGGGTTTATTGTAATCGTTTGGTTACAAAGAATGAGTTGTGATATTTTATTCAATGAAGAGTATTTACTACTTTGTAAAGGTGAAAATTATTACTTTGATAAAGTATTCATGGTTTACTTGTTGTTTTGAAAAACTTGCAGTTTTCCTCCTTTGTGTATCCTTAACTGGGCTTTTTATGCACATCCCATGTTTTTGAAATTTTCTCCACAGGACATAAAGATGAATAGGGTCATGGATGGGATCAAGGAAATAAATGCTATCTAAAACATGGAACTAGACATGTTTCTTTTTAAGAGTTTTTATTTTATGGAAACTTAGAAGAAGTGTCTATTTTTTAATCTTTTGAGATGTAATATTTATGTCCTAATTCTCTAAAACTCTAAACCTGAAAAGATCCTCTATGTGAATTACTCATTTAATTCATGATTATGTAAGGTTTAAGGTCAGGTCCTTATATTTATATACCCATCCATTAATAAAAACAAAATCATTGCTCATGTGTTATACAGACTATTGCCTCCCTAATATAACATGTTTCATTATCCATTTCCAAATTATAGTACATGAAATAATAATGTCATTAAATGATAAAAATTATTATTCTAAGACCAATAAGGTTCTATTTTGAAACATTTTATAACCTTTTGATGATATGAAATGAAAACCATCATTGTTATGTTATCCTCTAAAATAATCTTAATTAGAGGAAAACCTTTTATTCAAATTTTATAATGTTTCAATATCTATTAATTATTCATATAATTCATTTGTATTCTAATATATAACATTAATAAATATAAAATATTATTATTATTATTTTTATGTTTATATTTTAAGAAAAAAACAAAATCATTCATTATATCATGTTATGTTCTTGTTTGGGTCGATTTAACCACAAAGATGAAAAATATTATTAACTTATATCATAGATGAATATGATATATAATTTGATGTTATATTATTTTATTAATATATAGCTAATATTATGATTTTGTTTTTGGAATTTTTATATCATCATTAAATTCACTAATTATGAAAACAACCTTCGATTTTTAAGAATTATCAAGACATGCTTATTATCAACTTCATCATCAAGGATAATAATAAAAACTCCAATGTATGAAATTTGGAAAATCATAATGAATTATAATTTATTCTTAATTGAAAAATTAATTATGCATTATTTATTACCTGTTAAAAGAAAATGAACATGGTACCCACTATTATGAAACCAATAAAAACATTCAAAACTAAAAAACCCAGTATGGAAAAATAGAAAAATCCAAGAATAAAATGAATATTTATGAAAATAATTAAAAAAATGTACAAGAGAATGTTCATTAAATAAACTATAAATATAGATATGTTTGGGATATATATGGTTAATATACATTACTTAATATATATATATATATATATTAATTAATGTATATAGATTCATCAATATTTCCCTAGATAAACAAATAACTTTCAATATTGAATATCAAATGCATACATGATATTTGGTTTATAAGATAATCATATCCCTGATAAATAGTATCAATATTTATTTTTAATCTAATGCTTAATTATCACATGAAAGTACATATTTTAATAGAAAGTTAATCAATAAAAAATTAATCAAGAAAGTTAATGTTGCTAATTTAATTGGTCAAAATGGTAATAAACCAAGCATGAAATGAATATGTACGGTATAAATATTACATTTTCACATTTTAGTATGAGTAAAATATAGGGTTTTTATCATTTAACAATATAAATTCCATAAAAATATATTTATAATCATCTTAGAGATAATATATCTTACAATTTAAAATTTTAGTATTTAAAAATAAATGTTGACAAAATATTTTGAAAATAAATTTAATTGAAAAAAATCTTTGAAACATATTAAATAATTTTTAAAAAATAATTTTTCAGGAAAATTCTAGATTTCATTCACTGCGTGCATGTTAAAACATATATTCCTTTAACTTTTTTTGTAATATCTAAGTGGGAATTGTTTAGAAAATGACATGATGATTCTTTTAATTTTTTTTTGAAAAAACTAAAACATTGATAATAATTATTTTTGTAATACATTTTTTAGACTCTAAAAAATATTTTTGAATAATTTTTTAGAACACATTGTTTAGTAGGGAAAACGATTAATAGTTATGAGAGATATGAAGTAGAATTTTAAAAAATATTTTTTCAATAATTATAGTTATGATAAGGGTGGGAAAATGGTACAATTACTTGAAAATATCATGAATAAATAAAGGATAAGAATGTGAAGGGTTTTTATTATAAAATATTGAAATAATATTATTCAATGTAAAAGAATGTATAAGAAATACCGATTAAAATGAAATTATGAAATAAAGTGTTATAAATATCATAATACTAAAGTGATAATTAATAAATGAGTAAATTATGTATGCCAAATGTAAACCCACCTAAGAATTTTTAAATAAAAAATATAATCAAAATTAATTAGAAACATAATATTTGATTATAAAAGTAAATTAATAGGAAATATACCCTAATGAAAATTAATTGTTTTAAGAAATTCATTAAAACTTGGTAATTCTCATTTAAAATTAACTTGAATGTAATTTAACTTAAAAATAAAAATAACATGTCGTATGAAGGATTAATGATATTAAATGTAAAAAGGGGTATTATATAAACAATATAAAATAAATATGGTTTATAAAATAATAATATGACTCAGTGAAGTGAACTTGAGATGATGTCCCTTACCTTGAGTCTAACTAATCACATATAATTTCATGTTCTTAAATAATAAGCATATGTTAATTATTTACTTACTTAAGATGTTTTTCAATTTCATTAATATTTATATTTAACTTATTTTTCTGTTATACACAAATAATTAATGAATTTTTTTATGTTAGGCATTTCAAATATATTTGATTTATGTGTCCAAAAAGACATCAGTAGGTTTACTATTGGTGTAAGAGGTTATTATTTCAATATATAATGAATAGTAATTTTAAAACATTGAGTTCATAAGATTTTTTTTGAATATATTAAATTTATTTGATATCTTGTATTAAAAGAAATATTATTTTATTCTTATGCTTTATTTAACATTGGTTTTGTTTGGGTTACCCACAACACTGCATTTTAACAAAACAATTGTATATTATTAATATAGTTATTTAATCATGACCATTATAACTTATCCCTTAATACTATTGACATGAAAATTAATCTGAAAATTTAAAATATTAGGTATAATTTATTTATATAAATAAGAAATTTTGATAAAAAATACTTATTTTTTAATAATGTAGTTTTATGTCTTAAAAATATGATTTTCTCAAGAAAAAATGGTTTTAATGCCTTTATTTGAGAAATAATGAAAATATTTTTTTGACAATTTATAAAAATAAATTTCAGAATATATATTTTTTTAATTTCAAATGTCAAATTGAACATAGGGTGTTTTTTTTTGATTTTTTTTGAAAAGTTTCATTTTTTATTAATAGATATAAATAGTAAATTTTAATAGAAAACAACCATTTCATTTAATTTAATTATAATTTAAAATTAAACTTTAAATTATGTTTAAATTAAAACTATTAAAATTATATATCTATTAATCTAATTTATTTCATTAGAATTATTTTTATTTCAAAATTTGGTATAAAATATTTGTAAAATTTTGATCATTTTCTATTTAAAAACACTATTTCTCATCACATGAGATGAATTAATTTTTTTTTCAATTACTTCCACTACATGGAATTTATTTTTAAAAAATGGATTCTAAATTTGGAATCTTAATAATTTATAATTTTTATAAATGTAAAATTTATTTCTAACAAAAATTAATTGTGAATGTAGTAAAAAAAATTACCACGGTTAAGGTACAAATGGGTTTAATAGGATTGTTAAATTACACATATAAATTTAAAAAATAACATATAAAAATTTATAAAAACTTATTTTTAAACATATTCAAACTATTGAACCCTATATGGTTTTATAATGGTCTATTGTTTACACTTGTGACATATCAAAAATATTGGATTACTCTATTCATTTTGAAAATACAAAGTGTGTCCTAAACATTACTTATAAAATGAAACACCCTCTAATCTCTTTTTCACAAATTACAAACCAATTTTTTTGGAAATGAACAATCCCAATAATATTCCAAAATATATACCCACATCATATTGTCCTTAGTTTCATATTAAATCCATTATAGGAAGTCTTTTAGTGGAAACCTAAGGAGGATACCTGAAGAAGACGTAATGTTCATCAATGAGAATTTTTATTTTAATTCTTCCTCAAAAACCTAATTTTTTTAAATAATTATTTTATTATAACATAAGTATATTAATTTTACTGTTATTTATTTTCTTGTAATTATCTACAACCAAATCCACTTCCATCAAATGGGTAACAAAATCATCGTTCATCCCTATGGTGGATTGCCACCTCAAAAACCGATGCCATTCATTTTTCTATTACAACCCATCAAGGTTGTCATAAAGATGGATTTATAGTTTTTATATTATATTAATGATATAAATTATGATATTATTATTCTATAATTTTTATATCACACATACCATCATTTTTCCATTTTTTTGGAATATGATAACGTCATTTGTTTGTACAGAAAATTACAACCTCATAAAGTGATGTGTTTTGTTCACACATTACATGGAATTTATTAAGGATGAGTTCAATATTTTTTTTAAAATATTTTAAATCTTAATTTATCATTAATTATATATATATATATATCATTTAATTTTCTTTTATTTATTTCAATTCAACAACAAAATTGGGAACTGTGTTCATGCTTACGTACGACCAACCATCTATGTGAATGGGGTATTTAGTTTCCAATCAATGAATACAATTTATAAAACTAAATATAGATATAGAGAATATATATTATATTTATATCATGGATATAATTATAGATATTATGGAACTACGATCAAATCCAGTTGACCAAAAATATAAACAATCAAAACATACATTATAAACATAAATATTATTACCAATAAAATCAACATTAACATGAAATTTATTATAAAAGGGTAATAAAAAGTCATAATAAAATCATATATGGTATGATATATATAAATATTTTTATTTTATTTAATTAAAATAAACTTATATTTATTATACAGTAACCTTGAATGAGAATAACGAAGGTCAAGAAATATGGCAAGGGATTTTCATCTCAATTTTTTCTTCCATAAGTCACATGTCTTATTCAAAAAATAATTATTATATATGGCTTATATAATGTCCCTGAGTGTATATTTTTATTCTTATCATGAAAATTATTGTTTTTTACAAATAAAGTTGTGTATCTTTCAAATATGGTGTTTATAGATCAAAATTTGTGAAATTAGTACGAGATTTCCCCCTAAATTTTTCTTTTATTGAGATATAAACAATGTAATGACCCTACATTAATTTAGGTGGTGTATATAAACCCCCTTTTACATGTAATTTAAGTAATTTATTTATCCTCATGTTATTTTATGTCTAATTTTATTTTATTCATTCATAGGGATTATTATTCAACATTACCATTGTTGTAAAAAATGTATGTTGCGATCTCATAATTTATTAGGGTTGTTTAAAATTAAGTCCCCATTGTTAAAATATCCTGATATAACTCTCAACAATAAACATGAATTAGTTTATCAATTGTTTATTAATAAAATCTTCATGTAATGGTACCATTTTCCCACTCTATGTATATAAATCTATTAAGATTATTTTTGAAGAATATTTGACCTTATTTATCTATTTTTTTGGAAATATGTTTTCTTCAATAAACTATTTTCAAAAAAAATTATTTTTTTCTCTATTTTTATTTCTTATAGTCATTTTTACCATTTTATATTTTACACAATTATTTTTAATGGAAAATTATTGTATTTTTTCTAAAAAATAGTTGTTTGTCTTTTATAAAAAATGTGTAAGGGATCTTCTTTTTAACTTGTACGACATTAATGAAATTTTATAACTTCATGACAAACCATTCATTATAAGTTATATATATATATTTTCATTGTTATATTCAATGAAAGTGAGTTTTAAAATGTTTTATTTTTATAGAAAGTAATTTTTATTGTTGAAAAGGATATTTTAGTTAATAATTGTTTAAATATTTTGATCAAAATCATTTTACATAAATGATTTCATCTATCGATATTACCTATGAATTAATGAGTATATGATCAAAGGATACCATTATTATTCATTATTTGAATGATTTATGTTTGTGAAGAATAGTTTTTTTTAAACATGTTTCACTTGAATGGGTTATACCATGATAAAATTATTAAGGAACCCTATCCTTTTCATAAGTTATTCTATGATAAATGATTATTAATGATTTATCATTTCCAAAGGATATGACGTGATTTAATTTTTATGACATCCTTTCCATTTCAAGAGTTATGATTTCATAAATGTTTATGATCTTCTAAAAAGATATATATAGTTTTCATTATTTATTAGGTGGGACCTATATATCCCTACTATGATTTTTGTGTAATTATATATATCTTATGACATGTACATTACGTGAAGTGGAAGTGAACATGATTCAATAAGACATGGTTTGAATTAGGGGTGAACCCATTTCACTAAATGAGGGATGGAACATGGAGTAAATCTCACTCAATATGATAGTGAGGGAATGGGGTGTCAACATGGTTCATAAAGAGGATTTTTATATTATGATGGTCTTGGTAGTTAACATATAATTATATCTAAATTATTTTCTATTATTATTTAATTCCAAAAAATTCCTTTACTTATACGGATGTTATACTCTAATGGTTAATTTTCTTTGGTTTCCTTATGAATCATGTATTATGAACTACCAATAATTATATCATGACTCATGAGTATGATATTTGGTATGTAGGGTATAGTTTTTTATTATTATTCTAATGTTACCATACCCTTATGTTAATGTTATGCTTAAGTTTCACCCTTATTTACTATTACTAAGATTCCGAGATTTCCCTTTCTAATGTTTCATATACCCAATCTTAAATGATATGTATTATGTATTATATGTACAAAAGGTTTTTAGATTTGAATAACATAGTGTAGACGATATGGATCACTTATGAACAAGTTTTCATGTTTTATTGATTCCAAAGGCATTAAATTGTTGTGTTCCTTAGGCATGCATATATTTATTATAATTAATCTTCAATGAAAATTATGTAATGTATATATATTTGAATAATGGGTCAATATAGATGGTATCACAATATTGGTCTAGTTGACCCTTAGACACAAGGATGAGAAATCCTTAGTGAGATCCCTAAGGATATGTATAAGCATAAGTATAAGGATTTGTCAAATATAATAAAATGTCTAGGAATTTTGGTAAAGGATATAGAGAGTGGTTTCCTAGTAATAAATCTTTTTCTAGATACTAAAAGTTTATTTGGATATATACATTTATATCACAAAAAAACACTGAGATAGACTTGATCATGAACTGTTGCCTGACAACTGGCCTTGTTGCACACCTTTTTTGACCTTCCCACATGACATTATATAGAAATTGAATAACTCATTCCAAATAAAATATTGTAATTTAAAAATAACTTGAATATAAATAACCTATGATAAGAATTATTTGTTATATATTAATTAAGTATTCATGATTTATAATTGTTATAAATAATTTTTCTAATATTATACACTTTGCCACATTGATTATTATTTCATAAACTGTTATTTATTATTTTATTCAATGGTTGTAACCTGAAGAAACCATTTTAATTCTGAGTGTGATGGATAAATAAATTATTTTCCTCTTTAGCATTTAAATGATAAGAGATATGTCTTAGAAAATATAATATCTATTATCACATAACATTCTCAATATATGAATCATAATGGTCTCCCAAATGATCCAAGGAGGGGATATCATTTTTCTGAGTCCTTCATGAGGTGGCATCATCCTTCATTTAGTGGTTATTATGATCAATATTTTTCTAAATAATAGACCAGTACCATTGGAAATTTGTTTTCCATTATCTTGGGTTTGTAACATGAATTTTTTTTCTTTATTATCAACTTTTTAGAAGGTGAATAATATAAATAGTATCATCTTTTTCTATAATATATGGAAACCTGAAGAAATTACTTCCATGGATTATGATAAGATCAAGAAAATAGTTTACAATAATTTATTACCTCATATTGATCATAAAAAAATAGAGAAGTTGTTCCTTGAGCTAAATCAATAGGATGATGAATCAGTTGGTACCTATGTGGAAACTTTTACCAGAATTGTGAGGTAGGATTCATGTATTATCATCCAACCTAAATGTAAGGTAGATAAGTTCATAAGTTCTTAAAACCAACTCTTAAAAGGGTATTATTATTAAGAGACTTAAATAAATACAAAGAGATTTCTTGATGTGATATCAATGTGGAAATTAAGGTTTAATTTATATATTAATATCATGGTTATGATATGAATATCAAGATGGTGTTTAGTAATAAATATAAACTCCATGGATTGAATTATATAGACATTAATTTATTCTTAAAGTGTGGTAAGAAGCACTGAATAAATTTTATTTTGGGGGATAATAAATTTTTTAAGTTTAGAAAGGAAGGTTATAAGAAATTCAATTGCCTATGTGATGGGAAGAAGTTATATAAAAATGTGAATTAAGAGGAATCATCACAAAATGAACATCTCACACATTATTGCATCATGTTTAAGTTGAATTGAAATTACTATAACCACTAAATAACATGATGATTAATAATTTTAATCAATTCCAAAAACCTATTAAGCTGAGAGATAATGGGAAATATCTTCACATAATTTTTTTTTGATGTGGGGTGTGATAATTATGTTGTTAAAGTTATGCATAACATCTATTTAAATATTTTTAATGTATTATTTGAATTTAGATCTACCAATTCATTCATATTTAAATAATTTTACAAGGTTATCATGATTTAACAATATTTATTTTTTATATAATTAGTATTGAAAATAATAAATGATAAGTTGATTGTATCTTGAGTTTACGATTCCTCTCTGTATATATTTTGTGGGAATATTATTCCAACAAATCTTGTCATTCTTCCTCTGGTTGAATTTAATGTGATCCTAGGTATGGATTATAATTTTATAATAAATCTCACATTAATTTTAAAGGAAGGGAAGTGAATTTTGATATTACAAACAAACATATGATCTTCTATAAATGGGATGATATGTATGAACATTGTATAAAGATTAAATCCATCTCATGTGTTGTAATTAACATTTACAAGGGTTTAAAAAATCATATGGTTGGGTAGAAATAATACATAAATGGTTTTACTATTGAGAATTAATTTTTTCAAATCTTTCCTATATATTTTCCTATACTTCCACAAAAATATCAAGCAAAGTTCTCAATAGAACTCATATTATTTTCTACAAAAAATTCATAGAATCCCTATAGAATATACCCAATTGTGATTCAAAAAATATAGAACAAACCCCAAGAATAAATTAATAATGGTCTCATTCGGCCAAGTATTTCATCTTAGGGTTAACCTATTATTTTCTTAAAGAAGCTTTGATCGATGTGACCCCATATTAATTATCATGTGTTGAACAAGATCTAAATTAAGAACAGGTATCTTCTTTATCATATTTCAAACATGTTTTCTTATCTATATATAACCCCTTATTTCATGTAAGTGAACCTTTATTTGTTTTTTATGGATGTAATTTATATGGGTGAAGTCTGGGAGAGTTTAGAGGACTTTTGGAGTTTTTTGGGCTTTCAATAGGTTCACAATTGGTGCACTGTTTAGAAAAAACGTGGAACACCTATAGAAAACTATTCACAATGAAATAGGGGCTATATGGAAATAGAACGGTTTTCCGAAAACATGTGAAAGAATTTGAGAAACCATGTTGTGTGAATAATTTTATAGACAGTTATATTTGGCATGATTGGTACAAGTTTTGGTAATGATGAGGGACAAATGTGTGGGTTCTCCCTTAAGGTAGAGGTAGGATCAGGGTTATTTCACGGTTTTCCTAACCATGTGACTAAATCATGTGAAGGTCTAACTTAAATCATTAAATTATAGACCTAATGAGTTTTCACATCGAAAGGATTTGTTTTTCCCTAAAATGACCATAACTTATGAATTTCTCATTCAAAGTTTGAAGAACCAATCCCAATCAAATTTGAACCAATTTGAATCCATTCCTTAGTGTATTAAGGCTCGATTCTTATGATAAGGATTTTTTATTGATCATTCTTGATAAGTTTCTTAAATCTAATTCCCCTTTTCAACTAGTTTCTTAGATCTATTATCACTGTGGGTATATTTAGGGTTTTTGATGCCAAGTATGTTTATATTTGGCATTTTTTTTTGATAAAGGGAAGATATTTAATATTGGGGTTTTAGATTTTTAACTCGTTTTTTATGGATTTTTTTTTGATGTTCTTCATTTTCATGATAAAACCCAAGGTAGGTGTCTTAAATCTCAAATCCTCTTGATATTAATTATTTGATTAGTTTAAAATTGATTTAATTAGTTGAAATTGAATGTAAAATTAGTGTTCAAATCATGGTTGAACCTTATTTAGTGATAGTGTTGAATTTTTCATGAAAATGTGAAATTATTTTGTAATGTGATTTGATAAATGATTTTAAAATAGTTACCTATATTGAATTATGGAAAATTATTTCTAACAAAAAGTTAATTTTATTGAAAATGTTTTTTGAATTGAAATTGATTTTTCATGATCATATTTTTATGGTTTTTGGGAATACATGGTGGTGTGTCTTCATATTGCATTACAAGGCATGGATGAAACATGAAGTTGTGTGTGGTACTAATGATTTAATGGTACATGTGATATAATTAAATTGTGATGACTTCATATATCAATGATTAACCTCTCATGTGTATGGAACTATCATAATGATGCATTCATGGTTGGTTGTGTGGATATATGGGATAAGGTTTTTATGCCAAATATTTTGTTGAAATGGTTTAATGTTTTGTATGGTATCATTCCATTGAAGTTACTGTTCATTGAGAAAACTATTTTACTTTGGACATAATTTATTTTTCGATATAAACTATTTTATAATTTTTTTATATAAACTATTTTATATAAATTAGATAAAATGTTTTATTCTAGTGGTATGAGTATAAAATTCATTTGAGAAAATATACTACGTTTCATTACTCACACCTACTTTATAACATTAGTGAATTTTAAGAAATTATATTTCAAGACATGGAAAAGGTAATGTATCACAAATCTTTAAAAGTACTTCATGATACATTGGATATTGTGTAGTTTTATCATGGATCATGTTTGTAAATTGGAGTTATCATTGATGTCTTTAAGTTTTTCCTTGTGCTATTTAATTTATATTTTATTCTTTAATTGTGGTACTTGGTTTTATTTTTTTAATAAATGATATGTTGAGTTTTATTTAAATTTTATCATTCATCATATAGTGGTTTGTTAGGTTATGAATTTTTTGGTTATTTGTTTTTTTTAAAGGTCAAATCATCCCCCACATGTATTGAAGTTGTTCAGTATTTATTGATAGCCTTTCGTATTTTGTGGATGTATCTTAAGGCCAAGTAAAATTCATCTCATCCTCTCAAGACAATGATAATAAGTGGGATGTTACAAGTTGTATCAACATGGTCCTTTGTGAAAAAATTTGTCTAAGTCTTGGTTGGTCTTCCACTTGGTATTAATTGTCAGTCTTGGTGTTGAATTCAATATTTTTTACTATTTCAGTCGAGATCACAAAAAGGAGTTTGATTTTTGAAATGAGAAATTTATAGAATAAAAAAGGTATCTAACCTTTTTATTATGAATGTAAAGTTATGAGGGAGTTGGGTAAATAAGTATTTTTGAGAAAATTATATGATTTAGAATATCACCTTCATGGGTTTATCCATTGACATTAGGATGAATTGTATTTGAGGAATTAATTCCCCCTATAAGTGAATATTTAATTTTGGGTAATGCTATCTGATTTGGTACAAATGTGTTCATTTTTTAAAAATATAGAAATGGTTTTCAAATGATATATTTTGAAAAATAGCATCATTTTGGTATTTTGAAAATGGTTTGATTTTCAAAAGAAAGTATAGATTTTTTTGAAATGGTTGAACATAGTAAAGGTTAATTTTGGAAAGCAATGTTGTGATAGTTGATGTGGGAGAATTTGTAACTTTTAACACATAATTTAATTTAGCTTGATAATTATTACATTTTGTGTTTTTCGAAATCTCACCTGGTAAGAATCCTAGAAACCAAAGGAATTGTGCTGCAAATAATTTGGTGGAACCTAGGAAATAGGTGAACCAATAGCTGGTTCATTGTATCATCCATGAGATTCAAGCTATTGACATAGGGAACCAGGGGGGGTGACCCACGACAAATGGATCTTTCCTTATAATTCCAAAACCAGTATCCACCCATCATTTTTGAATATTATGACTGAGAAAAGGAAGAGGCTTGGTCGAATAGGATGAATCCTACCATTGATTTCATCATCACACTAGTAGATATAAAAATCACAATAAGTATTTATATAATCGAGGATCCTGCATGCCAGTTGTGGGATCTAGCAGTGTAGGATAAAGTAGATCAAGTCTATGGTTGTGAGGATTTTAAATAATTGTTTGACAAATAATTCAATCCTCACACATTAAATGTTTATAAAATGACAGATTTGTTCTAATTGAAGTATAAAAATATTTATATCATAGATTATCCAGCTAAATCGATGAATTTAGTGTTATTTACACAAAACATTCTACAATTTCATCCATTAAGGCACATATCTTTGAATTGGGACTGATGCTGAAGATTTGATCAAATATTTATATGCTAGACATTATGGAATATGAAGATATGTTCAACAAATAAACAATGGATGAATGATACATATCATGAGCTATGGGAGGAGGAAGTATGTTGATACCTGTATGAACCAGTGGGAACTCTAATCATGTGAGAAAGTTGAAGAGGGACACCTATTTTCATGGTGGGAGCTTGAATCAGAATCAAACAGCCATATCAAAGAATCATCCTTCAAGACCAATGAAAAAAGCTTAATTTTTACAAAGTGGTTATTTCATCCAGATAAAGAGAGAGTGTATAAAATCAGATAGAGTATTCCATAATTTCAATATTATGGGAAATATTCAGCACTATTGTGAATGCTCTGTGATTTTAGGTGTTTGAGACACCTCTCAAGTCTCACAGACATCATATGCCTCAATGGGTTAAGGGAAATAGAACCAATCTCATTAGTAGACTAGTGATATCCATGGTGATTTTAGGAATACCATGACTCCTCCACAAGGAAAATCTCAGTAGGAAAATAATGGAAAAAATACAGTGATGAATAAATTATATAGAGCTGAACATGTGATTGTAGAAGACTAGGATGGAGTATCTACAGTGAGAGGTATTATTATTTTGAATTCAACACCTATAAAAATTATAATTAATAAAAATTCATCTAATTACTTTATTACTTCTCATAGTATTGATGTTCTATGTTTAAAAGTTAAGAAGATGCCTTATTTGATAAAGATTCAAACTCATCTTGGACAAAGAGAATATCGAGCCTTTGTCAATAGAGAATTGTATATAAATATTAATGGATCAAAGTGGAAATGGGATTTCATTGTTCTTGATATTTATGTCTTTGATTTAATACTAGGAATGAATTTTCTGACAATGTTAATATCTAACATTGACTGTTATTTAAGAATAGTTAGTTTCATGACTAGTGATGGGATCAAGCATCTCTTTAGAGGATAAAAGAATGTAAATATATGTGAAATAGGATTTTTGGAACTAGTAGTATGAAAAATATCTTTCTAGTTGGCGGCATTGAATTTGGAATCTATAGAACAGATCAAGAATAACAGTTCCCCAATAGTGCTGCAT
Organism: Viscum album; assembly: GCA_963277665.1. Classification (NCBI taxonomy): domain Eukaryota; kingdom Viridiplantae; phylum Streptophyta; class Magnoliopsida; order Santalales; family Viscaceae; genus Viscum; species Viscum album. The sequence goes on along the minus strand of OY728148.1, from coordinate 875,006,646 downwards.
CTGTTTATGGAAGTGTTCCCTGAATATTTCTCTGGGTCTCCACCAGTAAGGTAAGTGGAACAAACAATTGATCTACTTTCGGGCTTTATTCCAAAATCACTTATGTCCTACCAAATTGAACAAAATTAATTAAGTGAGTTGAAAGTGTAATTGGAAGAGTAGGAAAGTAAAGGGTTCATTTGGCCTAGAACATACCCGTCGGCAATACCGATCTTGTTTGGGAAGAAACATGATTGAATTATAAGGGTTAGTGTGGATTATTGAAATTATAAAAAAGATAAAATATTGAATATATATCCACTTACATTAATTAATGATATTTTTTGATCATTTTAGTGGAGTTCAGAGGTTTTCAATGATTAACATACGATAAGGGTATTAAAAATCACAAGTTGAGAAGGAGGATATTCTAATGATAGAATTCATAGGTATATAAGTCCATTATAAATATTTTTTAATACCTTACAGTCTTAAAAATTAATAAGAATACTTTATATAATATATGAATCATATATTATATATATATATTTGGATTCTTTCATGGTGGTTTTTATGGATTATATAATATTGTATTAAAGGACAATGACTGAGCATGAGATAAACATAAAAAAAATGTTTGGAATCCTTAGGGATCATCATTTGTTTGAAAAAATATCCATGTGTGATTTTTGGATATAATACATACACATTCGTGGACATGTTGGTTTGGAAAGAGGTGTTTTGTTAGATCATGAGAAGATAGAAGTTGTTACCTCTTACAGAATGCTGAAAAAGGTCTTCATGATATAGAGATTCCTTGGTCTCTCTGGTTATTAAAAATACTTTATGTGTGAATTTCTTAGACTATATTCTCTTATGAAATCTTTGAAAGAGATTAATGTTCTATACTAGCAGAATGAAGAATTATAGAAATCTATTTAATAGATTAAGCTTCATCTTAGATCAAATCATATATTGATTTTTCTAGAATAAGGACAGGGGTACATGGTGTACTATGATGCATAGGTATCCAATTTGGGGTGTATTATCATTCAAAGGTACTATGTTGTTGCTTATGGTTCATGGAAGTTGAGATTTCATGAGAAAAACTACCCAAGACACGATTTGGAGTTAGTTGATGTAGTCTATTCATTGAATACATAGAATCATTATCTCTTTGGTGAGAAATCTATTGTGTTTATGGATAATAGAATATTGAAAAATATTTTCTCATAATGGGATTTGAATATGATAAAATAATTAAGGATGAATTATCTAATTTTTTTTAATTCGACTTGATATATAGATCGAGTAAAGGAAATTTAATGACTGATGCATTGTAAAGAAATATGTATTTTTAGTTGGTAAAATAAGAATCAGATGAGTGGAAATTGATGTCAGTCCTAGTCTACATGAATGTGGAACATGAAGACTAAGATGCTGTTGTAATATTTTCCCCTATTTTAGTAGTTCTTGATTTGGTAACTATGGTTAGAGGGGCACATTATTTAGATTCCTAATGTGTTGTGATGAGTTCAAACCTCAATGTTTGGGAGACTATTATGGGATGAATGATAGATGAGAGTTTAATGTTGTGGTTCAAAAATCAGATGGTTGTAAATATGGATTATCCATAGAAACTTATTCATTCTTACCACCCATCAATATGGGTTGTTCATCTAAGAATAAATAAGATATATAATTCATTGAAAGCATTGTTTTGGTGGATCAACATGAAATAGAAGGTGGCTAAGTTTTTTTAAAGAGATTAACTTCTCGGTATGTTAATGCATAACATAAGTGACCTGAAGGTAGGTTACAGTCATTACCTATTACAATATATAAATGGGAGAATATAGCTATGGATTTATAATAGGAGTGAAAAAATAGTTTGTAAAAATTATTCTATTTGTGTGATAGTGTATTGGCTCAAAAAGTAGGCTAATTTCATTCCTATTTTTGAGTCACATACAGTGGAGCATCTATCCAAAATCTATATCTGATAAATGGAAAAGAGGCATGAAATAGTAGTTTGGATTGTATGAGATAACAATTTGAGGTCTATGTCTCATTTTTATAGATATTTAAGGAAAAACCATATGACTCAGTTGAAAATGACACTGGCGTATCATACCTAGATGAATAACCAATCTGAAAAGATGATACAAACTTTGGAAGTCATATTTTGGGCATTTGTGATGAATTTTAGTGTCTTATAGGAAGGGGAAATATAAATAATGGTTTTATCATATAATAATATTTATCAGGAATCATTACAAATGGAATTGTTTCAAAAATTGTATTGGTGTCCTTATCATTATCCACTTTGTTGGGTGAAAATAGGAAAAACATCGCCAGTTTGGATGAGGCTTGTCCAAGAAACAATGGAGAAAACTCAGTTTATTAGAAAATAAAAGTATAGGGATTAGAATCAACATAAATCATATTCAGAATATCCTTGATGGCCATTTTCGTTTTCAGTGAGTGATCATGTGTTCTTGAGGATCTCTTAATGGCTTGGACATCATCATTTTGGGATGTAGGGAAATTTATATCATCAATACATAGTCATTTTTAATACTATAATTGTTTAGAGAAGGGGAATATCATTTTTAATTGCTACCACGGTTCAGTGCGGTAAACACTTTGTTTCATTTATTTAGTTAAAACTTTATCAGTTTAATCCTAAAAATGTGATTAGATGAGATCACATTGATCTAGTTATATATTAATCGTTGGTGCACATGGGAGTGTGGGTTATGGATAGGCAAGAGAAATTATTTCAAGAAAAAATAATCAGTCTAGTGTGGGTTTAATGTAAACATGATTATATTTAAGAAGATACTTGGGAACATGAGAAGGAAATGAAAGAGAAATTGTGGGAAGTCTTTTGGGGAACCAATGGTTTTCTAATTTCTGGGGATGAAAATTCTAATGGTGGGAGAATGTATGACCCCCAATTTCATGTAACCCTTTCATTATTCATTTTATGTATGTAGAGTATATGAGTGAAGTATGTGTGATCTTAGAGAATATTTGGAGTGTTTTAGGGATTTTAAATTGGTGAATAGTTGGAACACAGTTTAGGAAACTCATGAAACACCTATAGGAAACCATGCACGATGAAAATGGGGATATAGGGAATGTTGGTGGGTAGTGCGAAATTTTACCAAACCATGATAAATCCTAGAGGAAACCATGATTTGTTGAGAATATATTGGATAATGATATTTTTGATATTTGTAGCATTGTTTGGTAACCATGAAAGAAAGCTCTGTGAGTTCTCTCTTAAGGTAGTGGCAAGATCATGGTTAGCACACAGTTTTCGTAACCGTGTGACTAAACCATGAATGTGACAAAACTCGGATCCCTCAATTGTGGATTTAACACATTTTAAAATCTTAAGGCTACATTTTTTCCCAAAACAGACCAAATTCAGGATGTAAACCTCTGAAATTATTAAATAACCTCTCCCCTAAGAATTGGAAGTAATATGAAGCCATTCATCGGTGTGTTGTGGAATGATTATTGTGGTAAGGCTTCATTCTTGATCATTCATGATGATTTTCTCAGATATACTTCTCCCTTTCTCTCAGTTTCTTATATTTATGCCTGCTATTGGTATATCTTGTGTTTTTGATTATAATTATTTATATATTTTTTCTTGTTATTGATATGGGAAGAAATTTATGGTAGGGTTTTAGAGTTTTAACTAGGATGTGAGGATGTTATTCATTTCACTCATCGTTTTCATCTTAAAACCCAAGGTTGGGTTCATCACACTCGACTCCTCTTGCTATAACTGATTAGATTAGTTTCAATGTGATTTAATTAATTAAAATTTATTTTAAAATTTGTGTGAAAATAATGGTTGAAACCTTCTTTAGTGATGGTTTTGGATTCTAGGTGAAATTATGAAATTTTTATGCAATGAAATTTGATAAATGATTTTAGAATTTTGATTTTAAAATAATTCATTGGATCTATATATGGAAAATGTTTTTCAATAATTTTTTTATTGAAATGGATTTGGGATTGAAATAGATTGGTAATGAGTTTATTGGAACAGTTTTTGGGCATACTTAGTGGTGTGTGTACATATTGCATTACGAGGCTTTGATAAAATATGGAATTTTTCTCAGTCCAAAAGGTGTAATGGAACCTAGGATATAATAAAATTATAAATACTAGGTAGATCAAACTATAAACACTGAAGAGTATGGAACTAACATAACAATGCATGCACGGTTGGTTGTGTGGATATGTGAAATGAGTTGGTTATTCCAAAAAATGGAACTTATGAAATGGTTAAAATATTTTTTTGGTTTCTTTCTTTATAAATTAGTGTATTTTGAGAAAACTATTTTAAATTATAACTTGTTTATGTTTTTATATGAAACATTTTTTAATTTTTTTATATAATCTATTGTATATATATGGTATAACATGTTCTATTATAATGGTTTGAGTAGGGAAGCCAATGAGGAAAATCTTGTGAGTTTCATTACTCACCCATACTGTGGAACTTTGGTGCTTTTGAAGATGTTGTTTATCATGAAATGGGAAAAGGTAAAGTATCACACATCTTTATAAGTACTTTTTTATACTTTAATTTTTTTGTAGTTAGATCGTGGAGCAAGTTTGGATCGTGGATTTTTTATTGGAGTCTTCTAGTTTTGACTTCTATTGTTTACATTGATATTGTATTCTTATGCTATGGAACTTGAATTAGTTTTTTTTATGATAAATCAAATGTTGAGTTGTATTTCAATGTTATCATGAAACATATAGTAGTTTGTTTGGTTATGTATTTTTGGTTAGTTTTTCTATTCTTAAAGGTAAAATCATCCCCCACATGTATTGAAGCCCTTGAGCATTTATTTCTAGCCTTTGGCACCATGGGGATGTTGCTTAAGGCTAATTAACATTCCTAACAACTTCTTAAGGAAATTTGAATAAGAGTGACATTACAAACTAAATAGATCAAAATACTTTTACAAGATAGACCATTCTGGATATCATCAATTAAGGGTCAAGAAACAGGATATACCCATGATTAAATTTTATACATGGTGTTGACATTGTGAATAAATAATGAGAACTTTAGGTGCTTCTAATTTCCATATTGTTTTCATATATTTAATTATTAGTGTAATTAGATATTACCATGATTAGTTTTTATTAAAATTTATAGATGATTTTATTATCTAATCGAATATAAAAGAAGTGCATGATGATCACATTAAAATTGTAATAAAGACCCTACATAATGCAATACTATATGAAAAAAATTAAAATCTGTGAATTTTGGTTCAAACACATTTTTTAATGGGGTGATATAATTTTAATACATGGTATATAATTATATCAATCAAAATATAAGGCTATTGAATGTTGGAATTGACTAAAAATAGTGGTCAAGATCTGTAGTTTTCTTGGATCAGATGGATGTTATCAATAATTTGATGTAAATTATTCAAGAATATTTAATCCCTTTACCATGTTGACTTGAAATGGACCAATTTTAGTTGGACATATGAATGTTAGGGATATTTTAAGGAACACTATATGAGATTAATTGACACGCCATTGCGAACATCACATAGTGAATAAGGGTTTTTAATCTATAGTGATGCACCTTGGAAGGTAATTAGATGTGTTATTATGCATATTGACATGGTTATAGCTTAGGCCTCATGAAATTCATTTTTTATGTTCAAAATGACCAAAAAAAGATTATTTTTAGTTCTTTATGGTATGTTTTCATGATTTATATAGAGGAATTATCATTATAAAGATATGATTGTTATATATAATGATCAGTTAAAGTTTTATATGTGTATTCACAGAAAAGGAGATGAATATGTTCTAAGGAAGGTGGACAGAGATGATAAAATATTATGAATTATCAATACATTACTATATAGGGAAGGTGATCAAGGTGGTTGATGTTTTGAGTCAAAATCATCATGATAGCTTATCTATGACAAGGATCACAAACAAATGAAACATTTCTCAATTTTAAAATGATGGATTGGACAATCCTAATGTAATTGTAAAATTTAAAACTTTTTCAATTGAATATAAAACCATATATCCATTTAAAGATTAAATAAGTATAGATGGAAGATATTTTGAAAAAAAATTAGGTTTTATACATAGTCATTAGTATAACCTTAATTTTCATGTAATGATATATGTTAAGAAACATGTATTCATTACATCTAAAACATATTTAATGAAGGGTTTGTTAGGTAAATCTCATATTTATTCATTATTTATTCATCTGGGTAGTATGAAGATGTATAAAGATTTGAAAGAATACTTATGGTGGGAATGAATAAAGAAAGATATCAAAGTCTTTGTATCAAGTATTTTAGTATTTTAAAAATGTTAAGGAGGAATGGAATACTTATATAGGGATGTTTTATCCATTACCTATACTAGAATAAATATTGAAAAATGACAATATGGATTTTGTCGATGAACTCCTCAAAAAATCTAAATAGAATAACAATATTTTGGTTATAGATGATCACCTTAGTAAGTCAGAACACATCACCACTATAATAGAATAAATCTAGTTTGAAAAAATTTAAATGGTGTAAATTAAAGAGGATGTAAGATTTCATGGATTACCCCATTTATTTTTATCTGATCGAGATCAATATTTTACCTAAAATTTTGGGCAAAGTCTCCAAGATCTGGGTATAGAATTGAGTTTCAGGGCTTCTTATCATGATAAAATAGGTGGTCAGTCTAAAAAAATAATTAAAATCATAGTGAATATATTGGGATCATGTTATATAGATTTAAATGGTGGTTCAGATCAAAACCTTCCTCTATTCAAATTTTCCTAAAAAAATTCATTCCCTCAAGCATTTTTATAGATCCTTATAAATCCCTATATAAAATGATATTTAGATCTATAATGTTCTGGAATGATGGTAGATGAACACTTATATTGGTACATGATATAGATGAAGAAATTTCAAAGAATTTTAGATAAATTCTGTACAATATCAAGGTAGATTATAGTTGATAGAAAAACTTAGTTGATAATCACCGATGTTATCTAAAATTTGATGTTGGTTACAAGGTGTTTCAATGAATTTATCTATGGAAGCATGTTATGAGATTTGTGAAGAAAGGGAAATAGATCCCTATTTTTATTGGTACCATTGAAATTCTTCATCGTATCAGGAAAATATCCTATAACTTGACACATCTACTAAATACCACTCAAGTCCGAGATTTGTTCCATGTATATCTATTGAGAAAATACATACCTGACCCTTCACATGTAATTAATCAAAGGATCATACAATTGGAGAAATATATTTTTTTCTGAGTAATAATAAATTAAGATTCCATATCATAGAATTAATATTTTCTTAAACAAGACCACTCAGTTGGTAAAAGTTTCATGGTGAAACTACCAATTTGAAGAAGTTATGTGGAAACTTGAGGATATTATGAGGCAATGGTATCCTTATTTTGTTTACCTAAGTGATGAATTTCAAGTGAGAAATTCATCTTAATGGGGTATAATAAAACACCCTAAGTTTTTTTTATATTTTATGAATAATATTTTTTTGATCTCTTTCCTTACACACAACACCATTTTAAGTTTTCACTACAACAAATATTTTCTTAGCATGAATTACACGCAACAATGAGTTTTAAAACAATAGTGGAATATTATATAGTTATATAAAGTTGATTGTTATAACCTAGACATTAAAATGAATAATATGATTAGTAATAAATACTTATTAAATATTATTTTTAATATCTTTGTTTAATGAATACATATTGATAAAAAGAATAATTGTTTTTAATAATGTCATTATATGTTTTGAAAATACTGTTTTATCAAAACAATATGGTTTTATATATTCTGTTTAAAATAATAAAATTAATTTTTTAGAAATTGATTAATTTAATTTTATATAATAAACTATAGTTTTTAATTCATTATTTAAAAACATTCTTTTGGTGATTTTTTATATTATTCTAAAAAACATCATTTTTGAGGAATAATGAAAAATACTTATTTATATATTAAAACATATTTGTCATTTAATTTATTTATATTATATATTTAATTATAAATGTGTTTTAAAATATAATTATATCAATTATGTATAAATTAATTCAATTTAATTCATTGGGATCAATTTTATATTTAAATTTCATATAAAAACATTATGAAATTTTTATAATTTTATATTTTAAAACCCAGTTTCTCATCACATCTGCTATATTAATTTTAAATTAATTTTTTCCTCTTATGTGATTCTAATCAGAAAAAATTAATTCAGTGTTTGGAATCTGAATAAATTATAATTTCTCATAATATCATAATAATTATTAACAAAAATTAATTTTTAATATTATAGAAATTAATTACCACAATTAAAGAAAAAATGAGGTTATTGGGGGTTAAAATATAATTATATGGGTAAAATTTACAAAAACATTTGTATAGAATATATTTTCTAGAAACTGTAGACATCTAACACTGTTTGATTTGATGATGGTTAATTTTGGAACATTGTAACATTTTAAAAATGTGGGGGCACTCAATTATTTTCAAAAGTACCATGTGTGTCCTCTTCTCCTTTAATTAATGTCCAGCCCCTATCCTATATTATTCACACATTAAAATCCTTTTATTTTGGTTAATAACTACCCAAATGACTTCCCAAATTCCCTCAAGTCATTCTAAGAAACTTGTTTTAATAATGAATACATCCTAGGAGGACATTTAGTGAAACATAGGGGGAATACCCAGAGAAGATGTAGTGATCTTCAACAACTATTTTTGTTTTATTTCTTCCTCAACCCCATAAAATAATTTCTATATCATTATTATATAATAAAATCATTATATTTCATATAATTGGATGTTTCTATGTCATTAGAAAAACTTAAAACCATCTTTACTTCCATCGAATGGGTTACAAACTCATCTTTTGTGTGTATAATGCGCTACCATCTTCCGAACATATGTCGTTCGTTTTTCTATTAAAAAATTAAAGGATTGTAATAACAATTAATTTATTTTATATATATATTATATTAATGATATATAGGATTCTATTGTTAATATTTAACTATTATGTCACATATAACTTAATTTTATCTATTTTTTGGGAATACAATAACATCGTTCATGTGTACGGTGGACTAACTCCACACGAAGTGATGTGATTCATTCACGCTTTATACAGAATGTATTGAGGTGGGAATTAATAAATTTTTTTGACATATATAATATAAAAAATATTCTTTAATTCTAATATTTTTAATTCATATACATTTATTTCCTTCAATTATATAATAAAATTTAAACAACGTTTATGCATACGTATGACCTGCCATCTCCATGAATGGTGTATTTAATTTCTTGTAAATAAATTTTATAAATTACTATAAATAAATATATAATGAATATATATTATATTTATATCATGTTTACCATTCTTTAGATAATGAAACCATTATCAAATAAAGAGGACCAAAATTAAAAAAAAATCAAAACATTCATGAAAAAAGCAGCAATTACCCAAAAAGAAACATTAATAATGAATTTATAATAAAAATGTAATAAATAATCATATTAAAATCATATATTTTATGTTATATATTAATATGTTTTATAAATAGATTTATAATAAACTTATATTTATTATACAGTTTCTTTGAACAAATATAGCGGATGTTAAGGGTTAAGGTAGGGGATTTCCTTCTCACTGTTTACTTCTGTGTGGCACATGTAATATTTACCTCCAATTAAATTTATGTGGTGTATATAACACTCATGAATTTATATTTTCAAGAATATAAATAAAATTATTTGTGATTACATATCCATTTTAGGATATCTCATTCATGGGGTTTTTGGTTCCAAATATAACAAATCAGAAAGGGTTTTTTGTTGCAATTTACCCTCTTTGAGATGTACACTATGTTATGAACCTATATTATTTAATTATATGTATAGAATTACTCTTTTACTTGTAATATCAAGAATTTATTCAACGACATGATTTTTTATGTTTCATTTTTTGTTATTCATTCATGGGGGTTATGATTCAATGTTACCAAAGTGGTTGAAATTTTATGTTACAATATTATCATTTATCAAGATATTTTTGTGATTAAGTCTCCAATGTTTAAATATCATGACATAACTATGAATAATTCTCATGAATTTTCTTCTCCTATGGTTATTCATGTGAATATCATGTAATGGAACCATTATTACATTTGTTTATACTTAAAAATATTAAAAACTATTTTTAATAATATTTAACTTAATTTTTCTCTTCGGTCAGAAATCTATTTTTTTCAAAAAACCTTGTTTTAAAAACATATTTTCAAAAAATATTTTATTACAATGATATTATATTTAAAAAAAATTTACTACATTTTTGACTTTTTATAGGAAAAATAATTCAAAAAAAATCATCATTTAATTTTTGAAACAATTTTTGTTTGTCTTTAACTAAAAAAGTGAAAAGAATCTTCATTTTAACACATAAAAAATGAATTGATTTTTCTGTCATCATAACCGATTATTCCATTGAATATTCCTTTATAGTTTTTCAATGTTATTTTCAGGGAATTTTATTTCATTTTTTAATATTTTTAGAAAATTATTTTCAAAGTAAGAATGATATTTTCCAAAAAATTAATATTTTAAATGATCGATCAAAATAATTTTGTATATAATATTCCATATGTTAATGCGAGCTCAACCTTAATGGGGATATGATCAAAGGATACCATTAATATTATTTATTTTAATGTTTTATATTTATGATAAAAAGTATTTTATGAAGCCATCCATTGGTTATTCAAAGATAACATTCTTATGAAACATTTTTCTCTTTATGGGTTATTATATGATGAAATGAATAATGAAAATGTATAATTTTCATAGGTTATTATATGATGAAATGTGTATTATAACAAATCAATTTCAGGGTTTATAATATGATGGATTTTTATGATCTTGTGGAGAATGTAAGTTTGTATTTAGTTAGGTGAATTCTGGGACCTATATCTTCATCCAATTCATTTTTTAAATATTTATATCTCAATAGATAGATATTAATAGAATCTAAAGAGATCCCGGTTTAGTAAGGAATTAATGGGTCTTGAAGTGAACCAAGTTTAGAAAAATTGGACTAGAATTGTGAGTAAAACCAATTCATTATGATTGGGATAGAATAGAGTGTGGACCTAGTTCATTAAGGGAATTTTTATGATATTAAGTTCTTAGTTATAATCCTTGACTAAAATTGAAATGATTATCTATTCATATTTGTATGAAAACAAATTCAAGGTTTTATGGTAATGTTTTACTCACATTGATAATGTTATTTGATTCCCTAATATGTTTTTTCTTATTAATTGCCAAAATTTATTCCACTTACCAATATAAGGATATTTTATATGAAGGGTATAGTTTTAAATTGTTATTCTCATGTTATCATATATTTATTTTCATGTTACTCTTAAGTAACTTCACTATTTACCCTTACTGATAGTCTAATCTCACCTTTTTAGGTTTCTTTTACCTAGTTTATGATGATATATATTATTTATTATATTCCTAATAAGTATTCTTGCTTTGAATAATGTATTGAAACATTATCTAGGTAACATAAGGACGAGAGTTTATGTTGCTATGTTTCTAAACGCCGTAAATAATTACAGTCCCCATGCGTGAGTTTATGTCATATAACAAATACTAATAAAAAATGATCTAATTTATATTTATGAAAATAACATGACATTATAGTAATACTGAAATAATTATTTCATGTATACATAAATTTTACTTTATTTACCATTCATGAATTATTTTTTTGAAAAATTAAGTATGTTATGATCTTAGAGACGGTAGGTCATACTTATGCATGAGTAATGATTCCATTCTTCAACAATAATGATAGAAATAGGGTAAGTTATATTTTATCTTTCCATAATGAATATAATATCATAAATTAATAATTTTTTAAATATAATTATACATATCATCCATGTTTTTTGGTGATGAAAGAAGAGCCACATATCTTTTTGAGAGCAGTTTTCCACATGTACCTGAATAACGTCATCACCATTCAATGAGTTAAAAGGGAAGAAAGTGGAATATATGTTATCATTTTAGAATGAAAATTTTGTCATTAATATTCTAATTATAATATTAATATTACATAGATTCACTGACATTATCCATATTTCCTTCCATGTAAATCATTATTGTAAAATGAATCATAACGTTTCGCAAGGCGATAGATAGACCTACCCACGAGTGACATTATCATATCTCCTATGAAATGAACTGTTAAAAAATAAGTAATATATAATGAATAAAAAGTTATTATTATGATATTAATATTTTATATATATACTATAGAACTATTATCATACCAAAACATTTAGAGATATTAATTGAAAATGTGTCAAATCTATTCATGAGGTGATAATTCACTAGACACAAGAGCAATATAATCATTTCCCATTTGAGGGGAGAGGAGATAAATAGAGTTCATGAAGATAACATAACAAAATCTCATTATATAGGATATAATTGTGTTTTTATGTACACATAAATGAATAAGATACGTAGAAGGTGGATGATTTAATAAAATAAAAATACATAGTCTGAAAATTTACCTATTTTTAGACAAAATTTTTAGGATTATAATGAATATAATCAGCATATAGATATACAATGAAAAAAGGATTTTTTTAATTAGAGGATGTATGTTGTATGTTTATGTGGTACAATAATAGATGAAATAAAATGGTTTGAATGTGTGAATAAGAGTGGTGTGTTGGTATCCTTTTGTAAGTGAGGCGAGTGGCTCACTTTAATTATCTAAAAGATACACACATACCCACATATTTAATATGAAAAAACGTTAAAAAATGAAGCATTATCAAGGATAATATATTATAAGGTCTAAATATTGATTTAAAATGGTTTTTCGACAAGTTTATATGTCATTTGATCCAATATCTTTTCAGTTTAACACCTAGTGAGCCCATTTTACCTTAATAGTCATAATTAATTTGTATGATTTTAACAATTTGTTACGTTTAAAAAATAAGTTGATATTATTAATTTTTTTTTCTATATTTAAAAATATTTAATCCATTTTACCAAATTAATTTCATAGAATTGGAATAATTAAATTTTAAAACAAATCACGTAGATGTGATGTGAAAGATGGGTTTCAAGAAGAACATATCATAAGTATGTTAGTATATGATATATAAATTAAATATGTAATAGAATATAATTACCCAAATTGTATTTATAATAATTTTATTAAACTAATTTTACATTAAAACCAATTTAATACAAAATTTTTCATTGTAAATAAATTAAATAAAAGTAAGTTTTCTAATAATAATAATTAATTTCCACTATTTATCGATAACTGCATATTTGAAGGAAAATATGAAAAATTAACACTAAATAAATTTTGATATTATAATTTCTAAAATTAATATTATTTTCAAAAATAGAATTCATAAAAGATAAAAAAATTAATTTTATCATAACTTTACAAGAAGCGTCGAACTAGTTTTCATTAAAAATATTGTTTTCTATAAAATATTTCTTTTTAATTCAAATTATACTTATATTATTTCTAATAAATAGATATAAATTAATGTAAATTATAAAGTTATGAACCATATATTTTTCATAATTTTGTTTGTATTATTAATACCAAAAATTTAACAGTTTAGTCATAATGAGATAATATATTACTATCCATTTAGACTCGAGTTTTCATATTCTACATGCTATAAAGGAGATTAAATTTGTAGAAATATATTATTTGGGTTTTTAATATTTGTCTTATTTGACACAAACAATATCAAGAACAATTTTATTCTTATATAATTTTAGAGTGTTACATTCTCCCCATCTTCAAAAAAATTTCTTCCTTGTGGTTTTATCTTGTGATCATAAACCAAGTGTTTTCATTTTTAAAATCCCAGTTTTGAAATACCAATTTGAAATTAGGGTTAATAAAAATAACCTCTTAATAAGAGACAAATGGATATAAAAAATTTAAATTCTAATAATAACAATATCATTTTGTACGTAGGAGAACATTGGTGGAATGTGATGATATGGGAATGGAAGAAAAAAAGAAATAATAACAAAGAGTTATAGGGGTAATTAATCCCAAGAATATGAATGATTAATATAACACCCCAAGTCTTTTAAAAATAATTTGAAATGCATAAAACATTGTTTTAAGTAGATATTTATAAATATCCTATAAATATAATTTTGTAGCTTCTATGTTTTCAATTTTGAAAAACAATGATCTACAATTGTGTTCAGTATGTTATTTTGAGTCTGATGGAACCAACATGTTTTCTTCAGTGCATAGTAACACAAACTTATGAATTTTAATATTAATAGTAATATGACCTTAATGAAAAGTAAATTTTATTTTTATTTTATTTTCTTAAGGCTTTAAGATAATGATATCTTGGTTAATTTTTCAATCTAATATAAAAGCAGTTATAGTTTTATAATTGTTAATTTTTTAATTATGTATGATTTTACTTAGAATATAAAATAATCATATTTAGAAAAAAAATTCAAAAAATAGTTTATTTTTGAATTATACATGTCGAAAAATGGTTAGGGTGAATTTTTGGGATTTTTCTAAAATAATTAATTTTTTCGGGAATAGTAAATATACAGTTTTGAGTTTTTGCGTGTCTAATGAAAACATTAATGATGTAATAATTATGTAACAATTTTGGTAGACTTGTCACATACATGATATATTTTAAAGGTATTTTTTCATTTAATTTACATCCTTTCTTGGTTTTGGGGGTTTCCCTAGGTTTTATGGAGGAATAGATGAGTTTTCATGAATTGGGCCAAACCATGAGCCCAATTCCAGATTGGAAAAAAAATTTTGTTTCTATTATAAATTTTCAATTTTTCAACATTTTTCATCCATTCGAATTCCTAATTGGCCTCCCCAAACCTATTAACACCACAAAGTCAATTTGGATCCTTTAGAAATCCATAACCAAGGTTTATTGGGGTTTTTATCCAAGGGGTTGGGCCTGCCCGAAAGCCCAATTTCTGTTTTAAAAATCAATTTCATTTATGTTATAATGTATTCAATAATTGGTATTTTTCGGTGATTCCAAGTCTCATCCAAGCCCATTGAACCTCTACGAACTTATGAACTCTCTCCCCCCCTCTTTGAAGCACTGGTTAATCACTATTTGGTGCCAAACTGTATAGGCTTCCTCAAATCATCCAGATTTAAAGAGGTAAAGTCTTTATTTCATAACTATCTCAATTATCAATATTTTTCATCCATTATAGTTCCTAAATGACCTAATATATCTTGTTCGAACGAAACCTGAATTTTTGTTGTTTCAAATTTCAGCTACTCAGGTTTTGGAGTGATTACTTCAAGATACTTCAAGTAAATGAGTCCTTTTCTTTCCTCTTTCAAATTACTTAGGGTTTCATTCATTGTTCTTAGGGTTTCTTCACATATCACTGAGTTTCCTAATGTCCAGAAGCTAGGTTTTCTAACCTAGGGTTTAACATTGGGCTTTCTTGACCAATTATTGTGGTTTTAGGTTTTATCTAGGTCTCTCTTGGTGCGGCGGGGGTGCGATTTCATTTTCTCACGGAGATTCAAGGGTTTTGTTACTTTGTTAGGTGATTCCATTGTGCGTGCATTTTTCCTGAATTATCTTTCTGTTTTCATGGTATTTTAATTTTTATTTCTTTTGAATGTTTCTATAAAAACTGGTTCTTATTGCATTTATAATGCAATTGAATTTTAAGTTTGATTTTTTTTGTGAAATTGGGGGTTTTTCAAACAAATATTTTATTGGTTCATTTTGGGATGAACTATAATTACTTAGTTGATTTTATTGAAATGTATTAGGACAGAAAATCATGTTTTAATGTTTATTTTTTTTGCATGTTGCTGCGAAAGTTTGTTTAAATGGTGTTTGGGAAGCAAATGGGCTTTAAATTCCATGATTGTGTGAAAATGGTGGTTTTTAAATGATATAACTTCTTGGTTCACATTGGGATGCCCCATAATTGAATTGTTGGTTTCATTAAAGGGTATTGAACTGAAATTTTGTTTTGATGACTTGAAAGTGTTCACATAGTGTGAAAAGTGGATAATTTAAAGAGCTTTGGGTGCAAAACAATGTGATATTTGGAGAGGTTGTTTTATTGAAAATCAAAATATTTTATTGTGTGTTTTAAATGGTATAAAATGTGTGTATCTACTGTACTATTTGTTTGTGACCATGATATTTTATATGTAAAAGTATGTGTGTTGTTTGCTAAAATTGTTAGAGAACAAAAGGGGAATCCTGGGTACTTAGGTGGGCAGATATTTACTATTACAGCTAGTGGACCAGATGGGTTGTATCCCTATTTCACTGAGAAAATGGATAACGACAACTATAAATAAACTATGTGGTTGATATTTGGGGACCAATAGGTTATGGGTATGTTCCCTACTAGTGGCTCGTGCACGGGAAAGGATTGTGACTTGGATACTTTACACCGATGTACGAGGTACATGGGCCCCGAGACTATCTAGTTACCTAGGGGTGTTCCATGTTTTGGTGCTTATTGTATTTGTGGTATTTACCCTTATATTGGGGTGTTTTTGGAAGTACTTTACAGTATATCACATTTGTATTTAAATGTTTGAACATTCTGAAAATTTTAGCTTGAAAACTGTTTTCAATTGAAAGTTTCTTTTTGTAGATTTTATCACTGCTTTTCTTTGCATTTTAAAAATACTTTATTTTTCACATTTTATTGAATTATATTTGGAATCATTGGGTGGTATCCTATTGGGATTAGGCTTACACCCTACTGACACTCCTTTGGTGTAAGTATACTTGGTTATGTTTGTCTTAGGTAAAGGAAAGGCTAAGGGTGATGGCGGTTCAGGGTGTTAGTCCCCATCCTTGGGTTAGAGTTGCAGAGACGGATTGGGGGTGATGAACCCTTTTCATGTGGACTCAATGGTGATGTTTTTTTGCTGTTTCATTGTGTATTTGGACCTTTTGTACTTCATTTGAACTTAGGTATTCTGTTCTGGATTTTTTTATAAACCACGCTGGTATGAATTTTTCAGATAAATTTTATCAAATATTTTTGATGTTTTATGTATACATATTTGGGTAAATCGTTCCCAAATAAAGGTAAATGATACCCAAACACTTGTTACAGCCCATGGGGATAGGGAACACCCTTTGGGCCTTTCCATGGGCTGGGTTTGGTGCCGTTAATGGTGGCGACCAGATTCGGTTCGTGACAAAATGGTATCAGAGCAGGTTAATGTTTTTTGGTTATATTGCTATTTTTGGATGAGACGGGATTGACAAAAGCTAGGAATGTCAGAGCTTGAGGTTTTGGTTGTGTGTAGGGTTCCTGGCCTGTACCTCTCATGTTAGACCATGAGTCACCGGGGGATGTTGAAATTTACAGATTTACTTCACTTCCAGGTGAGACGTGTGGGCTGAAGACCACATGTGGACATCAGGTGGATGTAGAGTAGTTTTTTCTTTTATTATTAAAATGTTTTTAGTTTATTAATATTTGATGTATTTGATTACAATATTCAGAATTTTGGTATTGACTATTATTTTATGACTATTTCATTTTGTATCAACATGCCTCCCCGGAAAGCCCCCACCCACCCACAAGAGGAATCTGGAGAGAGTTCTCCCACACCGATTGATCAGAGGCTCATGGAGGATATTGTTCAGGCAATACAAGATTTGGGACAGGGAAAATATCCTATTCCTATTCCTGTTAGGGCAGAAGAGATACGTCCTAGAAAAGATAAAGCACAAGAGTTTCGAAAAAAAGCCTCCTACCTTTCGAGGTAGCTCAGAACCCCAGGAAGCAGAAGAATGGCTCGAGAAGATTGAGAATATGTTTGAGTTCCTAGAAACACCCGAGGAGCTCAGGGTGAAGTGTGCCTCCTTTCTGTTAGAGGGTCCTAGCCATAAGTGGTGGGAGTCAGTAATTCAGTCTGGGAAGAATGAGTAGATGCGCTGGGTAGATTTCAAGGATGTCTTCAATGAACAGTAATTCCCTGAGGTGTTTGCTTATGCAAGGTCTAGAGAGTTCATGTAACTTGTTTAGGGGAATCTATCTATAATGGAGTATGCCAACCGTTTTACTAAGTTGGTTCAGTATGCACCATAATTTGTCTCTAATGAGCAAGTGAATGCCCAGATGTTTGAGAAAGGCTTGCGACCAAAGATATACTCCCAGGTGTTCTTGTTCAAGATGAGGACCTATGCTGAGGTCGTTGGTCGGGCATGCATGTTGGAGATTGATAAGAAAGGAAGGGCTGGTTTCTATGGTTCAGTATCAGCAGTGGGAAGTGGCAGCTCTTCAAAGAAGAAAAGGAAGCGGGATGATCTTGTGAAGAAATGAGGTGGCAGTTCAGGCCACTCTTCCATGCAGTTTTCTTCTGCGGCTTCTGATGCGAGATAGGTCATGTTCCACTAGTGTGGGAAGCCTGGTCACATCCGAACAACATGTCCACTTCCTCCAAAGCCTTGTTACCAGTGTGGAGGTATGGGGCATTTTCAGCATTTCTGTGGTGTGGCACGTCCACTTCCAAGTGGGGCTGCGTCAGTGGCTTCAAGAGGAGTGTCGGCACAATCTGCGCCATTGAGGCATGGTGGATCTCAATTTGGCAGCCGTGGTGGTAGGGTTGGGTCTTCTTCTGGTCAGAGCCAGTTCAGGGCACAATCACAGACTAGCAGTCTTCCTCAGGAAGATACTGGACATCTCCATGCAGTGGATCAGGCACCAGCAGGATCAGAGGTGGGATAGTCGATAGTTCAAGGTACTGTTCTGATCACATCTTCTGTAGATACTGCTCTTTTTGATACTGGTGCCTGTATTTCATTAATTTCTACCCATTTTGTTGACATTTTGAATTTTCCAACTGAGTTGATGTCTTTTGCGATGGAGTTGGTGACACCGTTGGGAATGAAGGAGCAGGGTCTCATGTGCCCATCTTGTGCTCTTTCTTTGTCAGGGGTTGAGATGGAGTGGGATCTCTTGGTCTTAGATATGGACTCTTTTGATTTCATACTCAGTATGGATTGGCTAGTACACTTCCAGGCACACATCAATTGCAACAGACAGCATGTGAGTTTCATGACACCTGATGGGAGTTGTCAGGTATTTCATGGAGAATGGGATCCTCGGTCAGGTTGCGCAGGGCCTCCACTCCCATAGTTGGGAAGTGTTATCTTCCAGTTATCTTCGCTCATGATAGAGGATGGTATTTATCCTAAATGTTCATTACCTCATGTAGTGAACGAGTTTCTGGAGGTATTCCTGGATGATTTTTTAGGTTTTCCCCTGGAGAAGGATGTGGAGTTTTCGATTGATCTGGCACCGGGAACACAACCAATATCTCTTCCCTCTTATCGCATGGCCCCCACCGAGCCAAGGTAATTAAAGATACAACTATATGACTTATAATCCAAAGGATTCATTTGCCTGAGTTTCTCTCCTTAGGCCGCTCCTGTGTTGTTCGTGAAAAAGGCTGATGGATCCCTCTGATTGTGCAGTGGCTACCGGAAGCTGAATAAGGTAAAAATTAAGAATAAATACCCTTTGACCAGAATAGATGATTTGTTCGATCAGTTGAAGGGGGAAAATTTGTTCTCAAAGATAGACCTGCGTTCGGGGAATCATCAACTTCGGGTGAAAGAGTTAGATATCCCAAAGACAGCCTTTCGAAGCAGGTACAACCACTTTGAGTATTTGGTCATGACCTCCGGATTGACCAATTCTCCAGCGGACTTTATGGAACTCATGAATAGGGTGTTTCATCAGTATCTCGATTCCTTTGTTGTGGTGTTCGTGGATGACATTCTGGTATACTCTAGCTTTGAGGAGGAACACGAACATCACTTGAGGATCGTTTTGGGTACATTATGGGATCACTGCCTCTATGAAAAGTTGTCAAAGTGCACTTTCTGGATTAGAGAGGTGAGATTTCTGGGGCATGTGATCTCTGAGCATGGGGTTTCAGTGGACCCCGAGAAGATTAGTGTGGTTATGTCATGGGAGCAGCTGAAGAATGTGTTTGAGATCCGGAGTTTCCTTGGCCTGGCTAGTTATTGCAGGCGATTCGTTCGGGATTTCTCTTGGCTTGCTTCACCAATGACTTCCCTCACCCGGAAAGGGGTGAAGTTTGTATGGGGTCCAGAATGCCAGGAGTCGTTCGAGGAGCTGAAGAGGTGATTGAATACCGCCCCCGTGACTATTTTACCAGAGGAAGGAAAGGGATATGTGGTCTATTGTGATGCTTCAGCTGTGGGTCTTGGGTGCGTGCTTGTGCAGGATGATCATGTGGTCACGTATGGCTCTCGCCAACTTCGACCACATGAAAAGAACTACCCAACCCATGACATGGAGTTGACAGCAGTGATGCATGATTTAAAGACATGGAATCACTACCTCTTTGGGGATAAGTTTGTGGTATACTTTGATAAAAAAGCTTGGCTTATATATTCTTGCAGAAGGACCTCAACTTGAGGCAGCGTCGCTGGATCGATTACTTGCAGGGGTTTGACATTGTCATTGTCTATACCCCACGCAAGGGTAATGAAGTGGCTGACGCCTCGTGAAGAAGGGTTCCAGTGAAGGCTTTGATGAAGTCCAGTGATGAGTGGACATTGATGGGGATCTTTTCTCAGATGCATGTGAAGACTAGGGAACACAGTGGAGGGGCATTCTTGGAGAGCACCCAGTTAAATCCTTCTCTGTTGGAGTTTTTTCAGCAGGAACAACCCATTGATGAGATTTTCCAGTAGTCGAAGCAGTTTCTTCATGGTGGGGAGCATCCTCTAATTGGTCGTCGTCTCCTAGTGGCATCTTGTGCTTTAAGGGATGTTCAGTAGTGCCATTATCTCTATGGAAGGTGGTGATGTATGATATCTACCAGTCTTAGTGGGCTGTCCATCTGGGTGCCACTAAGATGTATTATGATGTCCTTCAGTAGTTTTGGTGGCTTGGTATGAGACGAGACATAGCGGAATTTGTTTCGAGATGCTACACATGTCATCAGGTGATAGAAGAGCACCAAAGGCCTTCCGGTTTGCTCCAAAAACTACCCATTATTAACTGGAAGTGGGAAAAAGTCCCCATGGAATTCATTGTTGGCTTACCTCGTACACCGCGTGGTAAGAATGCCATTTGGGTGGTGATTGATCATCTGACCAAATCTTCCCACTTCACCCCAATAAAAGATACAACTAAAGTGGAAGAGTTGGGCCATTATTATCTTCAGGAAGTGGTGAGAATCCATGGTGTACCATCAGCTTTTTCCTTAGATAGAGTCCCCCACTTCACTTCCCTATTTTGGGAAGGCCTTCAGAAGGCTTTGGGGTCTCGGATTAAAGTAAGCACGGCATACCACCCTTAGGCGGATGGTCATACAGAGTGGGTGAATCAGATTTTGGAGGACATGCTTCGTGCATGTGTCATGTACATTGGAGGTTCTTGGGATAGCCATTTGGGATTGGTTGAGTTTTCATATAATAATAGTTACCAATCCTCGATTCGAATGGACCCTTTTGAGGTGATCTATGGTTGGCCATGTCGGTCCCCCCTATGTTGGGATGAGATAGGAGAAAATTCACTGTTGGGGCCGAGCCTTGTGCAGGAGACTTCTGAGAAGGTCAAGTTGATTAGGCAGTGCTTATTAATATCTCATAATCGTCATAAATCTTATGATGACCGGAGGTGTTGAGACCTGGAGTTTTCTGTGGGTGACATGGTATTCTTGAAAGTGGCCCCTCGTCTCGGCCATTGTCGATTGGGGAAGCAAGGTAAGATGATGTCGTGGTATGTCGATCCCTTTGAGGTCACTGAGCATATTGTAATGGTGGAATACAGGTTGGCCTTACCTTCTCATTTTCCGTCCATCCATGATGTCTTCCATGTCTCTCAGTTGAAGAAATACAACCCGAATCCATCCCATGTGTTGAGTTGGGGGGAACTGGAGATAGAGCCTGACTTGTCTGTTGTTGAGAGGCCCGTGAAAATAGTGGACTCTCAAGAGAAGATACTTAGAGGGAAGTATATTCCATTATTCTGGGTTCTATGGAAGCCTGGGATTGATACACATGAGACATGGGAGCGAAATTCATGGGTCGAGGTAGAGTACCCGTTCTTGTTTTCCAATCAAGCTTCATGTTGACTTTCCAGGGCAGAAAGTCCTTCATGGTGGGGAGAATTTTCACATTCATTAAATATTTTAAAGGTATTTTTTCATTTAATTTACGTCCTTTCTTTGTTTTGTGGGTTTCCCTAGTTTTTATGGAGGAATAGATGATTTTTTATGAATTGGACCAAACCATGAGCCCAATTCCAGATTGAAAAATAAATTTTGTTTCTATTAAAACTTTTTCATTTTTCAACATTTTTCATCCATTAAAATTCATACATGGCCTCCCCTTACCTATTAACACCACCAAGGCAATTTGGAGCCTTTAAATATCAATAACCAATGTTTATTGGGGTTTTTATCCAAGGGGTTGGGCCTGCCAGAAAGCCCAATTCCTGTTTAAAAAATTAATAGTGTTTATGTTATAAATTATTCAATCTTTGGGATTGTTCAGTGATTCCAAGTCTTAGCCAAGACCATTGAACCCCTCCGCACTTCTGAACTCTCTACCCCCTCTTTGGAGCTCTGGTTAATCTAGATTTGGTGCCTAAATTCATAGGCTTCCTCAAATCATCCAGATTTAAAGAGGTAAAGTATTTCTATCATAACTGTCTCAATTCTCAATATTTTTACTCCATTCTAGTTACTAAATGACCTAATATATCTTGTTAGAAATAAAACTGAATTTTGGCTCTTTGAAATTTCAAATACTGGTTTTTTGGAGTGATTACTTCATGATACTTCAAGTAAATAAGTACTTTTCTTTCCTCTTTCAAACTACTTAGGGTTTCATTCATTGTTCTTAGGGTTCCTTCACTTATCATTGAGTTTCCTAATTTCCAGAAACTAGGTTTTCGAACATAGGGTTTAACCTTGGGCTTTCTTGGCCAATTCTTGTGGTTTTAGGTTTGATCTAGCTCTCTCTTGGTTCGATGGGGGTGCGATTTGATTTTCACACAGAGATTCAAGGGTTTTGTTACTTTGGTAGGTGATTCCATTGTATGTAAATTTTATGTGAATTAGAATTCTGTTTTCATGGTATTTTAATGTTTATTTTATTTGAATGTTTCTGTAAAAATTTATTCTAGTTTCATTTATAATTCAATTGAATTTTAAGTTCGAATTTTTGGTTAAATTGGGGGGTTTTTCAAACAAATCTTTTATTGGTTCATTTTGGGATGACCTATAATTACTTAGTTGATATTATTAAACTGTATTAGATATGAAAATCATGTTTTTAATATTTATTCTTTTTGGTTGTTGCTGTGAAAGTTTGTTTAAATGGGGTTTGGGAAGCAAATGGGCTTTAAGTGCGATGTTTGTGTGAAAATGGTGGTTTTTAAAAGATAAAACTTCTTGGTTCACATTGGGCTGCCCCAAAATTGAATTTTTTGTTTCATTAAAGGGTAGTGAACTGAAATTCTGTTTTGATGACTTGAAATTGTTCACATAGTGTTAAAATTGGATAATTTAAAGAGACTTGGGTTCAAAACAATGTGATATTTTGGGAGGTTGTTTTATTGAAAATAAAAATATTTTATTGTGTGTTTTAAATGGTATAAAATATGTGAAACTACTATACTATTTGTTTGTGACCATTAGTGATATTTTATATGCAAAAGTATGTGTGTTATTTTCTGAAATTGTTTGAGAACAAAAGGGGAATCTCGGGTACTTAGGTGGGCCGATATGTACTAGTACAGCTAGTGGACCGGATGGGTTGTGTCCTTGTTTCACTGAGCAAATGGATAATGACAACTCTAACTAAACTATGTGGATGATATTTTTGGACCACTAGGTTATGGGTATGTTAACTACTAGTGTCTTGTGCATGGAAAAGGATTGTGACTTGGATACTTTACACCAAGGTACAAGGTACATATGGCCCGAGACTATCTAGTTGCCTAGGGGTGTTCCCAGTTTTGGTGCTAATTGGATTTGTGGTATTTACCATTTCATTCGGGTGTTTTTGGCAGTAATTTATAGTATCTCACATTTCTATTTAAATTTTTGAACATTCTGAAAATTTTAGCTTGAAAACTGTTTTCAATTGAAAGTTGCATTTTGTAGATTTTATCACTGCTTTTCTTTGTGTTTTAAAACTGCTTGATTTTTCACATTTTATTGCATTCTATTTGGAATCATTGGGTGGAATCCTATTGGGATTAGGCTCAAAACCGACTTACACCCCTTTGGTGTAAGTAGACTTGGTTATGTTTGACTCAGGTAAAGGAAAGGCTAAGGGTGATGGCGGTTCAGGGTGTTAGTCCCCATCCTTGGGATGGAGTTGTGGAGACGGCTTGGGGGTGATGACCCCTTGTCATGTGGGCTCCATGGGGATGTTTTGTTGCTGTTTCATTGTGTCTTTGGACCTTTTGTACTTCATTTGAACTTATGTATTCAGTTCTAGATTTTTTGTATAAACCATGCTGGTATGAATTTTTTAGATTCATTTTATCAAATATTTTTGATGTTTTATGTATACATATTTGGGTAAACCATTACCCAACCAAGATAAATGATACCCAAACACTTGTGCCAGCCCGTGGGGATAGGGAATGCCCTTCGGGCTTGGTCATGGGCCGGGTTTGGTGCCGTTAATGGTGGTGACCAGATTCGGTTCGTGACAAGACCTATGTATAGTAAATTAAGATATGAGGTGTCCCATGTGGATAATACCATGTGAATTCCACGATTTTTCAAGTACCACTAATGAGGTTCCCTTGGAAATTAATAAAATACTCCCTAACTTTTACCATAAATACCAACCCATTCCTTCATTTCATTTATTAAAAAATTTCATCAAAGAAACTATGACCTAATTAACTCTATATTATTCCTCCCAAGGTTTCCTCAATCCCCCAAGGTCCCAACCTTCATGTTCTTGGAGTTACTATACAAGGTATGAAAATTCTCAACTTCTTTGTTTTCCATTCAAGTTCTGTTTTATGAGGTATAGAATTCAAGAATCCATACCATGTTCTTATTTTCATCTTTTACTTTGTCTATTATCTATTACGATTCATTTATGAATGGGTGACCCTTATATCCTCTCTTTTTAATGTTTTCTAAAACCATGTTGCATAGCCGTTAGGTTATCGAATTTTTGTAAGGGATTTCACAACTATTATTTTATTTTGAGTTACTTTATTTTCTAATTCATTCCTCATATACTCTTACCCAATAGTCCTGAAAGCTCTAGAAATAATGTATATTCTAGATGTTCTCATGTTCATGGAAAATTCATCATCATTCTTCTTATCCTCTCCCACTTATTCAAGGAATAAAAACATTGTCCGTGATGTGTTGGATTACCGACATTGTGGATGATGTGATTTCAATTTACAATAATTATTTAAAGTGTTGTCATGAAACCATTTTTATGGTTGAACCCGTTTATAATATATGTATTATTTATCATCTATGGCTCTGTAATTATTTTGTACTCATGGTTTTAATTTATTAGACAAAATGAGGTCATTATCATCAAAGAACCACTAACATGTTATAAACAAACATCATTAATGTTTTAACTTATGAATCATCCTCATATAAAAAATCAAAATATTAAATGGTATAATTTATGGTATTGTAAATATTTAAATACCTTCCCATTCAAATTCTGAAGTTTCACTTCCAACCGACAAGAATATTCATCACGAACTAATCATGGAAAATCATGTAAAGAAACACACCCAAAACAATGAAAGGAACAAAATACTAACAATGAAAGGGTGAAATGATGTAATGAAATGATCATATAAGATATTATAAAGATAGATATGTTCCATTAAGATATTAATAACACTTATATAACCATTATACAAGAGGTTTAAACATGTTTTAAGTAAGAAAAACCTGAGGTAAAGGAAATCTTAACCCAATTTCCATTATTCAGGTTAACCTTTTTCTTTATTCATTATATGGTATTAAGATTATTGGTGTGATTAATTTTTCTTTATATTTTGTTGTAATATGTGTAAATATAGTTTATACATATTACCATTCTATTCTATTAATTATCACTCCAATTATATTTTAAGGGACTTTCCTTTTAAAATCCTTTTAAAACTCTCTTTAATAAATTTCAAAGGGATTACTTTTTATATGTATATGGCATGAGTGGTTTATTATAATTTAGAAATAAATTATTACCATGATATGTTCCTCGTACATTATTTATGTTGGTTTGTGCCCATTATAGCTCCAGATATGTTGTGTTTATCCCATTATAAATCAAGATATGTTGGGTTGGGACCATTATAGCCCGAGATATGATAGGTGAGCCCCATTATAGATCTTTAAAGAATTGGTAACTCTAGAGATGGAAGTTGACCAAAAGTTTATTCCATGTGTAAGGGTTAATATAAGGGTGATATGGTAAATTTTTCCCAAGGAAACTACATGATGTTTCTATTCATATGAGTTTTTATGATTGTGGGTATTATTGGTTTTTATGTTATCACTTGACTAACAATTTCTTTTGTTATATCCCTTACTATGTTTTATGATCAACCCATGTTTTTTAAATGTTTTTCATAGAATATAAGGAGTTTTAAGAGAATTAAGGGAGTCATGAGGTTTTATATGGAATGTTGTAAAGAAATCATGTTTTATGTTTTAAATGTTTTAAATTTTGGAAAAAATGGAAACTGTTTTTAGTTGTATCCTCTTGTATGAATTTGGTATGTTATTTTTGTAAGGTATAATAATTTTTTAAAACTCTAAACTAAAAAATATCCTCAATGTGTATAATTTATATTCTTGACATAAATTCAATATTAAATAACATTTTAAGGTTGGGTCCTTATTGTTGGTATAAGAGGATGGTTTAGATAACTTTAGTGGTTGAGATGATATTTAAAGATTACCATAAATAAGGTTTTACACTATGAAAATTTTAAATGTTATAGTATTTAAGGGATTCCATGTGGCTTCATCAATGTTATGTTTGTATAGAATGGTTTTTCGTAGAAGAAATAAGGCAGCTGATGTAGGA
Source organism: Viscum album (assembly GCA_963277665.1). Lineage (NCBI taxonomy): Eukaryota > Viridiplantae > Streptophyta > Magnoliopsida > Santalales > Viscaceae > Viscum > Viscum album. The sequence continues at coordinate 874,979,403 of OY728148.1, read as the reverse complement.
AGACACTACGAGGTTGATGTCTGTCCAAATATGAAACTCGAAATGGTTTGAATCAGAACTGAGTAGTATGTTATAGAAATGGGTAAGTTGATTTAAGAAATAAACGTGGGTGGTACCCATTATAGATAGTAACATGATTTACCATAAAGAAACATGCCTTTTTATAGGCATTTTATCACGAAACTTCATACATCTTTTAGTGGAACCACAAATCCAGTGATAGCCAATGGATAGATCAATACTCCAGAAAAGATATTTTATGGCATGAGAAGTTTAGAAAATAAAAAGGTAATAATATAAATCTATCATTTTGAAGGTAAATTCGATCAATGATGGTCTCTAGTTATAATATGATATAAATAGATAATCTTTATAGTTTGGAATGGGAAGATTTTATGTGTCATTTTATGGAAATGTATTTTCCAAAAACTGTTCGAGTCAGAATAGAGAAACAATTATTGAAACTGAAGAAGAAGCATTATGATTATATGGAATCGTATGAATCCAATTTTACTAGACTATCTAGTTATGTACCAGATTTTACTTGGAATTTTGAATGTAAAATTAATTGATTTTACTCTGGTTTGAAACTATTTTTGCGAAGAGATTTGGCTTAAAGAGAGTTTAAAAGATATAATAAGATTTTTCATTATGCTGAAAAAGTTGAGATGGATTTTTATGAAAAATATCTTCCTTGGGATGATGATAATACTAAGTGGTTAGGTTGGTAGGAAATGGGGAATAACTTTTCAAAGAAGTCTAGTGTTAAGAAAATGAATTTTCCTTCTTATGAATGGTATGGTAAAAGGCATCCTGGTGAATGTCTTGTAAATTCTAGGAAATTCTACCAATGTAGAGAGTTTAGACCCTTGTCTTGTGAGTGTAAGGAAAATATTCCTAAAATTAATAAGAAGATGATGGTGATATGCTTTTACTGTAAGGAATTGGGTCACTTTGCTATGGTTTTTCTGAAGCAAGTTACTCAATCATGGGATCATAAATATTTGAAGTAGAAGGGTTTGGTAAAATTATTTTTAACCACTTGAATAGACATTGAGTAGCAAAATGAGGTGTTATCAGGTACATTTCTTGTTTTTACAGATTTATAAAATGTTTTTTTTTTCGATTTAGGGTCTACACATTCCTTCATTTCTGAGAATTTTCTGAAAAATTGGGAATTAAAAATCATAAATTAAAACTAGATCTCATCGTAAAAACACCTGGAGGAAATATTGTGTCAAAAAGAAATAAAAAAACCTACCTTTCCCTGCCTGTGGAAAGATTTGACCTACAAAACTTATAGTTTTTCCTCCAGTAGAGTTAGATGTTATTCTTGGTGTGGAATAGCTTTTTTTATCATGCTAAGATAGATTATAGAAGAAAAGAAGTTGTTTTTCAGAATGAATTTCAGTTTGTATACAAGAATGAACCCATTCTATTAATAACATATCAAGAAGCTATGAAACTGATAAAGGATGGAAATTAATGTTAACTTTCTCATATTTTTGAAGAAAAAGGAACTATCTAGATTAATGATGTACCCATGGTAAATGGATAACTAGATGTTTTTACCAACGATTTTCTTATTTTTATTCATAATTCAGAGGTTGAGTTTACAATTGACTTCGTTCCTAATACTAAGACAATTTATAAACCTCTTTATAGAATGGCCCAAATGGACCTTCAAGAATTATAAAACTAGTTTAATTAATTATTAGATAAAGGCTTTATATGGCCCAAAACATCACCATGGGTAAATCTTGTCTTCTTTGCTAAGAAAAAACAATGTTTAAAGAGAAATTTCATTGATTAAAGATCCTTTAATAACATTAATCTTAAAAACAAGTATCCTTTCAACATATCGATGATTTTTTCATCTCTATGGAGCATAGTATTTTTTGAAGGTTGACCTAAGGTTAGGGTACCATCAGTTGAATGCAATGGATGAAGACATTCCAAATACTGTGTTCTGTACTAGATATGGCCATTATGAAATTATATTTATTCCTTTTGGGTTAACTAATTCACCTAATATACTCATGGATATTATGAATAGAATATATCATGAGTTCTTGGATAATTTTGCGTTTGTATTTATTGATGACATTCTGTTATATTCTAGAAGTAAAAAAGAGCATAGAAAATATCTTTGGGTTGTTTTGAAAATCTTAAAAGAATATAAAATATATGGAAAATTAACAAATTGTGATTTTTGTTTGAATTTTTTTCCTTTTGTTGGGAACATTGTAAATAAGGATTGAATAACAATTTATCCTTACAAAAACACAAGTTTTTGATGAGTGAACAAGACCAACAAATGCTACAAAGATTCATATTTTTCTTGGATAAGTATGTTATTACCGACGATTTTTTAAAAAAATTATATGGTTATCTAGAACGCTAAGTAAGTTAATATAAAAAAAGGTTAAATTTGTTTGGATAGAATAATGTGATGTTTATTTTCAGGAATCGAAGAAGAGATTAGTGAATGATCTAGCTTTGACCTTGACTTACCAAAATGGTGAGTTTGTCATATACAATGATGATTCATTGAATGGGATTGGTTGTGTTCTAATGCAGAATGACCAGGTAATTTCATATGCTACAAGACAACTAAAACCCCATGAGTAAAATTTTCTGACATATGATTTTGAATGGGAAGTTGTAGTTTTTGTTTGGAAAATTTGGAAGCACCATTTATACGGATCCAAATGTCAAATATATACTGACCCAAAAAGTATGAAGTATATATTAACTCATAAGGAATTACACATGAGGCAGAGAAAGTGTATTGAAATAATAAATTATTATGATTTCACGATCAATTATCATTTAGGAAAAGAAAAAAAATTAGTAGATGAATTGATTAAAAAAACCATTCATCAATAACCATGTTACGTTCGGAACATGATCCCTTGATTGATGATTTAATGAATTTTAGATTGGAAGTTATCAGTGTACGGAATACATCTGTTTTGTTTCAGGTTTTAGTACAATCATTATTATTATATAGAATTAAGAAATCATAGAAGGAAGACTGTGAGCTACCAAAAAAGGTAGAAGTGGTTAAAATGGGTATGTTGCTAGAATTTATCCATGATAAAATTGAGTTTTATGATTTAGAAAAAGGTTGTGTATGCCTTGTGATTCTCAATTAAATTTAGACTTATTGTGTGAAGCTTATAGTTCTCCTTTTTCTATTCATCCTTGAAGTACTAAGATTTACAAAGACCTTTAGTAATATTAATGGTGGGATAGAATGAAAATGGATATTGCAGAATTTATTGTAAAATGTTTGACATGTCAACATGTTAAAGTAGAGAAGCAGTTACCGAATGGGGTGCTTCAACCTTTTCTTATTATAGAGTGGAAATGGGAGAACATATCCGTGGACTTTATGGTAGGACTACCAAAACATTCTCAAGGTAACAATGCGATTTGGGTTATTGTTGATTAGCTGAAAAAATCTACACATTTACTTTCTATTCGAGATATAATGTCATTAGATTAGCTTTCTATACATTACCTCAAAGAGATTGTCAGGTTAAATGTAGTTTCTCTTTCCATTGTATATGATTGAGATTCCATGTTCATTTATAACTTTCGGAAGGGGCTTCATAAGTCAGTAGGCACATAATTAAATTTCAGTAAAACTTTTCATCCTTAATTAGATGGGCAGTTAGAACGAACGATTCAGACATTGGAGGATATGCTTCGAGCATATTCAATGGACTACTAGGGAATTTAAGATCAACATATTTATTTAGTTGTGTTTTCATATAATAACCATTTTCATTCCAGTATACAGATGTAACCTTTTGATGTATTTTATGGGAAGCGACATCAAACTCCAGCTTTTTTGGATGAAGTTGGGGAAAGAAAGTTGATGGGACCAGAATTTATAGAGGAAGTGGATGAGAAAGTGATAATTATACTTTAACACATGAGAACTGCTCAGAGAGGGCATAAAATCTATGAATATAACAGAAGTAAATACTTATCCATCGAGGTAGGTGACCATGTTTTCCAAAAAATATCTCCTTGGAAAAGTGTGTTGTGTTTTGGTAAGAAATGAAATCTAAGTTTGTGATTCATCAGTCCTTTTTAAATACTTTATAAAGTTGGACCAGTTTCTAACTGAGTATATTTCCCTCCGAGTTTGTATCAGGTATATAATGTTTTTCATGTTTCGATGTTGAGAAAGTATTTGTCAGATTCATCACATGTCTTGAGTCCAGAAGCAGTTCACCTAGAAAAGAACCTTTTATATGAAGAGAAACCAGTTCAGATTCTTGATTGAAGGGAATAGGTATTGTAGAATAAGGTAATCTGCCAGGTAAAAGTTTTTTTTTGGAGAAACCACATGGTTGAAGAAACGACATGGGAATATGAAAATGAAATGAGGGAAATTTACCCTCACTTGTTTAATGAGTAAATAAAATTTGAGGATGAAATTTCCAGAAGGTGGGATAATGTAACACCCAAAGGTTTTTATAAATAATTTTAAATTCATGAAACTTTGTTTTAAGTAGATATTTATAACTAGTCTTTATACATAATTTTGTAGCTTATATGTTTTGAATTTTGAGAAATAATCAACTACAATTCTGTTTAGTAAGTTATTTTGAGTTTGATGGAACCAACTTTCTTTTTCAGTGAATAGTAACACATGCATATGAATAGTAATATTAGTAGTAATACGACCTTAATGAATAGTAAATTGTAGTATTATTTTATTTTCTTAATGCTATAAGATAATGACATTTGGTTAATTTTTCATTGTGATATAAAAGCATTTATAGTTTTTAAATTGTTATTTTTGAATTAAGTATGATTTTATTTAAAAATTAAATGAATAATATTTAGAAAACTATTTTCAAAAAATGTAGTTCATTTTTGAATTCTTCATGTCAAAAAATGGTTAAGGTAAATTTTGGGGATTCGTCTGAAATAGTTGATTTTTTAGTGAATAGTAAAAATATAGTTTTGAGTTTCAGTTTATTTAATGACATCATTAATGATGTAATAATGATGTCATATTTCTTGTATAATTTTATATATTAAATTAATATACAAGGTGTCCAAAGTTTCTAATACCATGGGAAGGCCCATGGTTTTTCAAATACCACTAATGAGGTGTCCCTTGGAAATTAATAATATATTACCTCACTTTTTCTATAAATAAAAAGTCATTACTTCATTAAATTCATTCCAAATTCCTCATTAATGAATTTTTTGCATAATTAACTCCCTATTATTCCTCCAAAGGTTTCCTAAATCCCCAAAGGTCTAAATATTCATGTTCTAGGAGTTACTCTACAAGGCAATGAAATTCTCAAATTCTTTCTTTTTTCCAATCAAGTTGTCTTTTATGTGGTATAGAATTCATGAATCCACACCATGTTCTTATTTTAATCTTATTATTTCTATACTATCTATTATGATTCATTTCTATATCGGTGGCCTTTCCCCCCTCTCTTTTTAATGTTTTCTAAAACAATGTTGCATAGCCGTTAGGCTGCCGAATTATTGTAAGGGATTTCTCACTATTCTTTTATTTCGAGTTACTTTCTTTTCTTATTATTTCCCAATATCCTCTTACCCAAGAGTAATTAAAGATACAGAAATCATGTATATTCTATATTTTCCCATGTTCTTGTAAAATTAATCATCATTATTCTTCTCCTTTCACACTTATTCAAGGAATAAAAACATTGTCCGTGATGTGTCGAATTACCGACATCGTGGAAAATGTAATTTCAATTTACATTAATTAATTAAATTCTATTCATGAAACAATTTTTATGGTTTAACTAGTTTATAATATATGTATTATTCCTCATCCATGTTTTTGGAATTCTTTTTTAGACATGGTTTTAATTTATAAAACAAAATGAGGTCGTTATTATCAAGGAACCACTAACATGTTCTAAATGAACATCATTAAAGTTTTAACTTATGAATCATCCTCATATCAAACATAAAAATGAGAAATGGTAGAATTTATGGTACTATAAATATTTAAATACATTTTCATTCCAATTATGGAGTTTAACTTCCAATCGACAAGAATATTCATCATGAACCAATCATGGAAAATCATGTAAAGAAATGCACCCAATACAATGCAAAGAACAAAACACTAACAATTAAAGGTTGAAATGATTTAATGAAATGATTATATAATATATTATAAAGATGGATATGTTTCTGTAAGATATTAATAACTCTCTTTTAAATATTATATATGAGGTTTAAACAATTTTGAAGTAAGACAAACCCAAGGTAATGTAATTCTTAACCCAATTTCCATTCTTCGAGTTAACCTAATTATTTATTCATTATATGGCATTAATATTATTGGTGTGATGAATTTTTGTATACATTTTGTTGAAATATGTGTATTTATATTTTATACACATAACCATTCCATTCTATTAATTATCACACCAAATAAATTTTAAGGGACCTTTCTTTTAAAATCTTTTTAAAACTCTCTTTAATAAATTTCAAAAGGATTTTTTTTATATGTATATAGCATGAGTGGTTTCTTCTGATTTAAGGATACATTATTACCCTGATATGTAACTTGGATATTATTTATGTTGGGTTGAGCCCATTTTATATCAATATATTTTAGGATGAGCCCATTAAAGCTCAATATTTTTTGGGTTGAGCCCATTATAGCTCAAGATATGACGGGTGAGCCCCATTATAGTTCTCCAATGCATTGGGTAATCTGGAGATGGAAGTTAAATAAAAGGTTATTCCATATTTAAGGGTGAATTTAAGATTGATATGGAAAATATTTCCAAAGGCAAATACATAATATTTCTACGCATATGAGTTTTTATGATTATGGGTATTATTTTCTTTTATGTTACCACTTGACTAATGATTTCTTTATTTATATCCCTTACTGAGTTTTATGCTCATACCATGTTTTTTAAATGTTTTTCACATGATATAAGGAGGGGTAAGATAAGAAATGGATTCATGATGTTTGATATGGAGTGTTGTTAATGAAATCATGTTTTATGTTTTTAATGTTTTAGATATTGAAAAAAAGGAAACTATTCTTTATAGTATCCTCCTGTATGAATGTGGTATGTTTTGTATATAAGGTATCATAATTATCTAAAAATATAAACTATAAAAGATCCTCAATGTGTAATAATGTATATTCTTTACTAAAATTCAATATTAAGATACATTTAAAGGTCGATTCCTTATAATCAATGTATTGTTAAGACCCTAAAAACTATGAGTTTTTCAGTATTTGAAATAACATTTGATTCATTAGATATAAATTTAATAAGATAATTTTTTGGTTTCAATATCATTTTCCTAATTATGATAAAATTTTTTACTATATAACGATATATAGAAATATATATAATATGTTTCTATTTCATTAGAAAAATATTATCCATTTTTGTGGTTTGTTAAATTTATAATTAATCTCTTACTCTAAGAAATGAATATCCAGAAATGAATTGTATATTTCTTAAGAACATATATTAACATTTAATGATTCATATGATCCATAATAGAGTGAAATGTCACCCTATTTTTATGTATCCATTTTCCTATAAAAAATGGATAACTATAATGTATAATACATCAATATATATCTCAATAGTAACAAAAATAGGTCATCGTTAATGTTTATTAGTCAAATTATTTAAATAAAAATAATTAAATATCAACCAGTATATCACATAGGCCAGTGGTATGTTCTAAACATTTATCATCCTTTGGTTGTGCGTTATATCCCCATTCCCTAGTCGAGATGAAATGAGTTTTCCATTTTCCAAATATATATATGAATACAATTTATATAATGTTCCAAAATTGTGATGAACGATAATTACCCCAAAAATCAAAGAAAGGTAAACCTTAAAGGTTACCAATAACTTTGATCGTAAGTCCAAAATTTAAATGAATTATTCCTTAAATAACATTTTCATAAACTAAGATAATTTTTTTATTCTTAGTAATATTTCACAAAAATCATACTCAATGATGTTATATTCATACCACAAAAATCATTAAGAGGGGTTTTTAAAAATTTATATTTATTATTTTCATTAAACTCATAAAAAAATAATGGTATCAATAACTCTTAAGTTAAATAATACACACATCCTTCTAAAATTTAACACATTTGTTAGATGTTCATTGTTTTATAACAAATATCCATTAGTAAAATAATAGATCTATAATTAAATTTTAGATTCAATGTATATAAATCTTTAACCATTTTATTTCAACCTATTTGCTTCCATGGTCTAGTGTATAATCATTAGAAGATGGAATTTACTAGAATATTTACTAGGATCCAAAGAATTAAGACATAAAACTATAAAAGTAACATTAGGTTGACATTTATTTCCTTCCATCATACTCTTAATTTTCCCCCAATAGTTATTTATTTTAAACCCCATATTTTCCAAAAAATAATGAATTTTATCATTCCAATGTGACAGATTCAATGTTTTATCTTTCTATATTTGTCACATGATGGAAATAAATCCTTATTTTCAATATGTCCTCCACCACTCAAGATCATAGAAAACTCTATACTTTTCTTCTTTGGAGAGTTTGAGAGGTGGGTAAGGTATGTGTGGTTAATTATATTTTGGGATAACTTATTAATAATAATCATGATATCTATCACCCATTATATTAACCCTTTTGGTTGAACACAATAACCACATTTTCCATCATGATTAATTTCAACATGATTCCATGAGGTTCCAGGAATTGACTAAAACTGAAGGGAATATTGTGAGAAACAATAATCATAGTGAGAAAACTGTACGATAAATTATAATATGTTTAAATAATAACAACTTCTTTTAAATATAATACAACTAGGTTTATCCTAGGTCATTCATTTTAATCAGATATTGAAAAACTTCATAATGGTTTTTAATTAAAATAGGAATTATCTAATTCATATCCCCCAAAGTGTCAAACCAGATACACAGTGAGGCCCATTTTCATGCATCATGGGATGATCGAGTCAATACCAATGTAAAATTTTAATATTTATTTCCCCTAGGTACATCTATTATAGAATCATTATCACTTTGAGTATCTATATATAGATTTATTTAAAGGAAAAAATAACATAATATATCCATTAACATAACATTATGATGTTATTCTATACCTATCCAAAATGTATTAACATAGTGTTATGATCCCTAATCAATGTATTCATAAATCTAGTTCCCAAGGTCTCAACTAAAATTATTCTAATACCAATAGTAGTTACACTGAATGAATTAACCCATAATTCTTTTTTTCTTTAATAGATTAGAAAAAGTTATAATGAATCAGATCCCAAAAGTCTTAATAGTTTTGCTGTCTTAATAATATATATACATATTTTATTACTTTATTATATTTAAAAAAAATTGCATCACATTTTTTTTCAAGCATGATGTTAATACCACTATAATATCTTTGCTTATTAATGAGAGTATACTTTATGGATTCTAAGGAAATTAAACAAATAAGTGTGATACGAAATTATCATTAAGGGTTAAATATAACGGAAGCTAACATAAATTAATAATAATAAACTAAATGAAAAATAAATATATAAAGACTACCAATTTAAATAACTTGATTATCATAGAAAATATTGGAAGGTAAATAACTAAGAAACATATGACATTTAATCAACAACATTTTTACAATAACTGTATAGGGAATACTCAATGTGAAATGGTAAATAGCTAAAAACACATCCATTTAATCAGTAAAAATTGAGTGAAATTAATAAAACTATAATATCATTCCAAAAAATATCATGGATAAAAATAATTGAATTCATAATGAATGAAATTATTACACATTTGACATCACTTTCTTAGGCATATTATTCCTCTTATATCAATACCTTTCAAAAGGTAGTTTGAAACTCTAGGTAGAAACTCATTTAATGATTGAATGAAAAATCACCCCAAGAGACTAATGATGCGTTAAGGGGATATATAATTTTGGGGACCCAATATTCACTTCATGTTCGAAGCGTTCCTCTTATATCTAATAATAAATTTAACTCATGAACAATTTAACTTATCATTAAATATCTATATTGACTAAAGAATATAGATTTATCAAAAATAATTCATATAAAAAATAAATTTAAATATATAACACCATATGTAGAAATGTTATATTATTTTTGAAATAAATATATCTCAGAAAAATAAATTGATATTTAGGGGAATTTAATGTCCGATGATCACATAAAAGAAAATATTTCAGGGTAATGTTAATGACTATAGAAACAAATCAAGAATGTGAATTTCAATATAATAATAATTCCAAATTATCATACATGATGCATAAAAATAATAAGTTTAGAATAAATAATACATATCCACATTGATGTATGAGTAAAATAAAATGTTTTTTTAGTTTACCAATAAAAAACATTATAAATTTATTTAAAAACATTTCATAGGAAAATATTGTTTTCACATTGAAAATATATATATTTATTTTAAAATAATATTTTAAAAAATAATTTGAAAATAATTTTCATTAAAAATAACCTATGAAACATATACAATAATATTTATAAATTTTTTTCATAAAAAAGGTAAATTATTTTCATATCATACATGATCAAAAAATATTCCTTTATCTTTTTTGGTAAAATCGAAATGATAAATTTTTAGAAAATGAATATAATATTAATTTTAAATTATTTCATAGAAAAGTAAAACACTAGTAACAATTTCCTTACAATTTTTTTTTGAAGAATGTAAAAAACATTTATGAAAACATTTTTTAGTACTTTTTTTATAGAAAATATATTTCCAAGAGAAGAGAGAAATAAATCCATATTTTAATAAAACCATTATATAAATCATTTTAAGTTTAAGATCGTATTGAAATAATAATAATATTATATAAAATCATGAATAAATATATTATGAAAAAAATTAAAGGGTATTATTGGACAAAAAATATGATTTTATTTAATGGAAAATCAAGTATAAATAATCCTTGTTAAAATGTGAATTTGAAACAAACCATTATAATAATAATAAAGTGGAAATGATAAATAATCAATGAATAAATTTTGTGCGTGAAATGTAAATAATAATAAAAAATTATAAATAAAACATAATATAAAAAAATTAATTACATACATTATCATATAATATCAAATAAAATACAGATGTATTATAACCCAATGAAAAGAAATTGAGTTATAAAATTCATTACTAATTGGTAATTTTCATTTCAAGTTAACATGGATGCAATAATTATAATTGAAACTAAAAATAAATTGAATTATGAAGGATTAATTATATTAAATGTAGAATTGGAATTTATATATGTAATAAAAAATCATTGAGGTGCAAAACATTCCACTATGAATTAATGAAGAGAAATTGAGACAAAGTCCCTTACCACGAGCACGAATCATCAAACACTATATTTATAATCCTAAATAATAAACTTATGTAGATTATTTAAATGAATATGAAACAAGTATATGTTTATTATTATTTTATTTAACATGTTACTTTTTTATTTAAAATTACTAAATAAATGACCTTTACATCGGTTGTTTTGATGATATTTGACTTATGGGTCAAAATGGCTTCAGTTAGTTAACAATTGGACTAAAAGGCCATTATTTCAACATATCTTGAATAGTAATCATGAAATAAATGTAATATTTATTATTAAATTATTATTTTAACACAAATCATGTTTGAAGTCATCAAGAAATTTTGCATGTTGTGATCATAGGGATGGTATGTCCCACCTACACATGAGTAATGTTTCCATTTTTAATTGATCACTATATAATGGAGGTATGTAAAATATTATCATTATATAATCATAATAATATGATAAATTCCATATTATTTCATTAAATATACTTATATATGTCATCTAGGAGGTGTGGGGATTAGAATAGAGTCATGTTGCATTGTGAAGCCAGTAGTCGACACAAATAGAAAAGTTATCCTCTTTCAGTGAGTGAAAATGGATGAAATAAAATTTTATAATAAAATTTTATAATTATAAATGTGTCATTAATATAATAATAATTTCATGCATAGAAATTATTGGCACTAAAATTTTCATTCTTACATTCTATGTAAAGTGTTACTGAAAGACAAATCAAATCGCTTCATGAAGAAGTAGTCTGTGTACACACGAGAGATGTTATCGTTTCAAATATGAATGGAAAAGAATAATTTTAAAAATTATATAATGACTACAGTAGAAAATTTATGTTCTAAATTTCATATATATACATTATATCCACCATTATACTAATCTTTGAGAGGTGTCAATAGAAAACGTGTCACATTTGTTCACATGATGATGGAATATTGTATACATGGGAGACATTATCGTTTAATGATTGATGTATGAGGATATGGATATAGGTCATTAACATAAATTTAAAATATATAAATATAATGTAGATAATATTTTATTATATAATAATAAATAAAGATAATTTTAAAGAGGTTTAAAAATAAATCAAAAACACATCGTTAAAATTTTTATATCTTCTCAGTCTACCCATTTAGGATTATAACTAAATTATTACTAGAATGTATTAATAAGAAATAATAGAATAATATAATTATGATATGGTTTATGGAATTTATTTTTTCATTTATTGGATAAAAAAATGGTTTTATGGTATTTGGAATAGAGTATAGAGGGTGGGATTTTAGATGCTTGGTGACTTTCACATTTGTAATTTTTGAAAAGAAAGTTATGTACCCATGACTTTCACCTGAAAAGGGGTAAAAGTTTTAATATAAAAAATATTTATACATTATAATGATTAAATATTTCATGAAAAATATAATTTAAATAAAATTAATATATTTCAATACTCATCGTTTTAGTTTAACCCCTCAATAAACCAACCTTTTCAATAACTGTAATAATTAATATTTATTATATCAATATTCATTGTGGTAAAATATTAAGTTGAAATTATTTTGAAATATAACTTATAATGATTTAAAAAATTTAATCTAATTTACTTAATTCAATTCATATTATTGAAAAATGTAAATTTTCAACAAAACCTGTATACATGGTGAAAAACCAGTTTTTCAAGATAAAAATTATGATAAGTATGGAAGGTTTTAATATTAAAATTCTACATGAAAATGATCCCAATTACCTAAATTATATTTATTATAGTATATTATAATTAATTATAATTTTAAATAATGTTATAATATAATTTATCTTTGGGAATAATTTAAATTAAATTGCACTTTTCATATAAAAATAAGTATTGTACTATTCATTGAATAATGAAAATCTTCCAAAATATTTAAAACATTCACTGTATGATAACTTTTTTATTTAATAATTAATGTTCATTTATCAAAAAAATTCTAAAAGTGAAGGAAATTAATTTTTTATACGTTTATAAGGAGCGTCGAAAATGTCTTCCTTAAAAAAAATATTTTAGAAAACATTTATTTTTCTATCGAACAAATTTTATTTTATTTTTAATAAATAGATAACCGTTTAGTTTTTTTATAAAATTATAATCCAGATATTTTTCATAATTTCTTTAGTTGAATTCAAACTCTCCAATTTAATGGTTGATTTAAAATGGTATATTTTATTAATATTCATATAGACTTGGGTATACGTGTTCCAAATTTTATCAAAGTGATTATATATAATGAAACATATTTTGTGGGGTTTTTAGATTGGTTTTTCATTTCTATTGTAATATAAAAATATTTTATATTCTTTTATAATTTATGGGTATTACACTTCTTCCTATTTCTATTGATATAGTAGTTTCCCAAGTAGTAGTGAATTTTTATAACAAAAATTCTCTTCTTTGAGTTATAATGTTTTATCACGAATTTTTTTTCATAAACTATTGGTTTATCCAACACTAATATTTTTTATATATTATATTTTATAATCCATTTTCTAAATATTATCTTTTAATAAAAATAAGGTTTTATTATTGTTTTTACAACGTTGATTTTTTAAAAATGACATTTCATGTATAAAAAATGTCCCTTTCATAATCAAAAATTCAAAATAAGAATTTCATCTAGAAAAAATTATATAATTTTCAATGCTATATTATTATTTATTATTTTAAATTTTAAATTTATCAATTTTTTTCAATTCACATATTGAAAAAATGTTTTGGCGGTGACTCATAACATCCTCTTGGACACTAGTGTAATCAATGCTTTATAAAATAACTTATAAGATTTCACTTACATTTAATATTATATATTAAAATCGTTTTACACAAAATAGGGTTTAAATTTCTTGATTAATCCTCTAATATTAATATGTTGTCATTTTAATAAAATAATGTCATGAGACTAAAAATTCCAATTCATGGTCCCTTCATAGGTAGTATCATTTAATGGTTATTTTGTGAGGATATTTATAATGTATGTTAACATAATTCTTAGTTTCCATTTATGTACTAGGGGTATGTCCTTTCAAAATCATCCACATTATTCATATTAATGTATAATAACCAATATTTTCAAGTATTTTCTCATTTGTATACATGTTTCTCTACATGACATGAAAAATAAATTTTACATAATTCCCAGTGGATGATGTTCACTTAGAAATAATGTCATTCTATTGAAATGGTGTAATATATTGGAATTTTAATATCATATAATTCTAATTTAGGTTGGTCATGTATTAATAATTCATTTTTCACATGATATAATTATCTATTTTTCAATCAAAAATAGATTCTTTGGGGAATTTAATGAAATGTATTGATGATTCTATGGCTAATTCATTTTAATTCCTCATGAGATGGGTTGGAATTTGAATTATATAAACCTAAATGCATTGAAAAGTATCACGATGAAAAAATGTTTGGGTATTTGTTAGATTCCTTCCCAATTAAGAAATATATATTGAATATAGTCTTAGATACATGTAAAATGTTATGGTATACAACTTTAATAGTACTTTTTTGATGTTTGATGCTATGTATTCCAAAATTATTAGATCCATATTATTGGTAGCCATGTTTTCATTTATTATCATTGATATATAATTTTACCAAATTTATTTTAATTATTTCTTCATGTTGTTTAAAATTTCATTCCATTATATATATGTCATTCTTAAGCTATTATATATTATGTTTTAATATTTTAAATTAATGATAATTTGAGGTCACTCATTATTATGTATCCATTTACCCAGTTTATATAGAAACTTAGTGCACATTAAATTTCTATAAATATAAAATGTTTGGATAAATATGTGGGTTAGAATGAAGAGTTTTAAGGACTTATGTAATTTTATATATAATGGGGAAATTATCTATTTGATATAATATACATGAGATTTATGAGTTTATATTTTGATCTAATTATATAAATGTTTGAACCTTAAAATATCATTTGGATGTAATATTTAAAATAGTATTTATAGAAACTTTAATTATAAATGGTCATATCTTGGATTTTATAGTTATTATCAAATCATGTATGTACTATTATTGTCAAAGGGAAAAAGATTTGGGATTATGGGTTTGGGATATTTTAGAACATTTCTATCCCTTAATAGATTCATGTATAGGTCATTTTCATCTTTTTTCAATTAATTACTACATTAAATTAGATCTATTTAATCACTAACCAATTTGGATTTCCATGAGTTTAATTTAAAATTCTATATTCTTCCCTTTATTAAAATTATTTTATCAATTCCGTAATATAAAATTTTAAATGATCAATAATATTATCAATAATAATACCACTATAATAAATTCATTTCAAAATAAATCTATATTTTAGACCTATATTTAATGAATCAAATATAAAATATTATAAAAAGTTATTCCTTAATTAATTTGAAATATTTATAAAATATTATTTCATTATGATTTAAAGAAATGTTATGCTACTTATTACCTTTAATAAGATATAATTATATTAATGACTTACTATTGGTTCCCCTATATAGAACACATATTCATGGATATGTTATGAAGGTTGTACCATGATAATTTTCCCATGTATTGGGTATTTTTTATATCTTTAGATATGATAGATATGATATTAGGGAGTAAGATTTATCCATTATTGGTCTCATTCAACTATGTTATGATGTCGTAGTAGTTAGCCTTAAATTATTATTTAAATTTTATGTATTATGATATTTCTACATTAAAATTACAATAAAATCTTGTTATTCCATATTCTCCACAAATTCTATTCATAATATATCCATGATACATTCCTTTTATGATATCATGTTATGTTATTTCACATATATACTATACATTTATATCATGATTATTACCATAAAAGGATTTAGAGTTCACCAATTTATTTTTATTTTTCCCAATTTAATCATATATATTTTTAAAAGATCATGGGAGTTATGAGAGAATTAAAAAAATTAAAATATATATTTTTGATTTTTTCATTTCATTTCAATGTTATGTTTACCTTTATTTTTGATAACACTGGGCCTCTAGAGCTATGGTTTGTGTTTATTATTTATTTATGTTGAAAATAATGTAAAAATATTTGTAAGTGGAATGAGACATTACATTTTAATTAAATAGTTTATTAGTTTTTTTGGGGATTAAGAAATGTATATATTTTTAAAAACCATAGTGATACATCCATGTATATGAAGACATCATTAATATTTGGAAAAATATGGATTGATTGGTTTCAAATAATTGATATAATTTTTTTGATACTATATTATGGATATGTATATAGAAAACATTTCGTTACATTTATGAATCCTTTGAGGGTTGTTGGGCATTAAATATACCTATTTAAGGTGCATGTCCTAGTCGTCTTGTATAACTCCTAGTTTGACACTCCCTAGACATATTATTTGGTAATGTCACTAAATCTTTAAAAAAATTATGAATGACTTGAATATATTGTAATATTAGAAATCTAAAAAGGATAATTATGATTAATAACATATAATAAAACCAAAATACTCATATCTTATGATATATAAGTCAGTTAAATTTTATAACTTATATGTTCATAGTTTCAATTAGTATGTTCTTATAAGTTTAGTTATTACCACCACTAATTTTACCATATTTTAGATAATGGTGGGAATTTGCAAGAATCATTATAACAACCAATTTGATAAGAAATGAATTGATTTCTTGATCAGGATTCCAAAACTAATGGGTAGGGTATCCTAGAACATCATTTAAGTATTAAATATGCTGATTCATGTTATAAAAAAACCTCAAATCATGGGGTAATATAAATATTCTAAAATAGATCATGTTGTGGTTGATACCTTTATGAGAAAATGCAATCCAACTATTTATGGATCTTTTTATCCCATCATCATGGAACACTAGATTAATTATATTTAGAAAGTAATACTGGTTTTCAATCTCAGAAAGAGATATAATGATTAGTGGTTGGAAATAACCATGAAAATGTAGGCCATAGTAGAAATTGATTCCATGGTATAGTATGTTTTCATGAGAATATATTTAAATAATTTTTTTACATGGACTATCAATATAAAAATATAGATTTCATTAGAAAAATGAAAAATGTATATTATTCTATTGGGATTTATATTGAGAATTTAAAAAGGCTTCTATGATATTCCTACAACATTATCATCTACATATATTTTTTGGGTGGATAAATTATTTAATGTAATTAAAACGATTCTTCAAAAATATTTTTTTATACCATCATTATGGAACAATGGGTTAATTCCACTGATAAAAAAAATACTAGTTGTAAATCCTATAAAGAGAGATTATGATTAGTGGTGGAAAATAATCATTAAAATTCAGGACAAGTTAAAAATTGATTCCATGGAATGATAAGTATTCAAGAAAATATATTTCAGTAAAGAAAATTTCATGGACTCTCATTAATAAAATATAGAGAGAGTTCCTTAGAAAATTGAAATATGAAGATGATTCTAATGGGGTTTATGAGGATAAATTAAAAAGTCTTCTTTGAAATGGAAACAATATTTTAATAAACGTATAATTTTAGGTAGAAATATTATTTTATGGAATAAAAATTATTCTTTGTAAATATTTTTTATATATTAAATTAAAAATTATTTAAAAAGATTGTCTATTTTTACCTTAAAGTGAATATGGAAATGAGTGATTATCAGTGGTCACAAGGGGATAAAGATAAAATGGAAAAAATTGAGTTTGACTTAGTTGGATAAATGATTCAATGCCATTTTAAAATGGAAATCTAACATCCCACATGTCACAAATTTGGGAAAAAGCATCCAATAACTATCAAATGTGATTGTAGTGATATTTCATGTTTGAAAAATTGTGAATCAGGATAATCAAGCATTTTGAGAATTGAATAATCCCACATATGTGGTGAATGAAATGAATATTTAAATAAATACACTTATTATGATACAATGTATCAATTGTAAATACAATAGAAAAACTACAGGATAATTCTCAATGCTAATGGTTTTCAGAGATAAAAATGGAAAAAACCTATATGATTAAGAGATAAACGATGGAAAAATAATGTAATTGAAACTATGGTGGATCCTAACCATGATGTGGTAATATGTACATAGGTAATTATTTAAATAATAATGAAATTATTATTTCACATTATTTATATATATTTCTCATGTCAATGATGTTATGTTGTACTCTTTAAACACTAAACAAAAACATAGGGGTTGAATTATCTATAAGGTAAAAATGGGACTTTTTTTGTATCCCAAGAAAATAATTCCCCCCAAGTAAATGTTTGTGTATTTAATATCCTATAAAATCTCTTCAAACTTTATTTATTGGAATTTAATTCTATGGTTGGAATAAATTATTAAACTTATATAAGTAAAATATGAACTGTAGGGAGAAGAATATCACTTTCCATATAATGAATGATCCATATACATTGTTCAAGAGTAAGGATGAGGAAGAATATATATTGTAATTTTATTCCTATAAATGCATATTATATCTATATAAGAGTGTATATATACCTAAATTTATTGATAAAATGGAAATAATAATTCTTTAATACATTCACGTTATGAGGGATTATAATGATATATTTCATAATGATTTTCACATTATTTAAAATAACATAGAAAATGAATTATCAATTGAAATTATTCCCAAATCTCAACCCATAAAGAAAAGTCCCTAAGGAATTTTTAACCCCCTAATATTATGTGAAATATATATTTCAAATTAATATTTTTGATATTATTTATTTCACGCATCACTAAAAATATCTTGTGTTATAGGAAATAAAAAAATTTGGATTGAATTTAACATAAAACAAATTTATGATTTCACTATAAGAAACACTTAGGTTATCTTGTGGTACATGAAAAAATAAGTTTATATTGTGTTACACATAATTCCATGTTAATTTGATAGAATGTGTTACATGCTAGGGTGACTTTATCCAAACTAAAATATAATATTCATATTTTTATTAAAATATTATTACAGTTACGACCTAGCCTTTGGAATTGAATTTATGAATAAGATTAAAATTTTTTTGAAAATATTGTTTACACATGTACATAAGAAGAATTATTTTTTTACCAATTAATAAGAAATAAAAATAAAAAACCATTTTATAATATATTAATTCTTTATAATGGAAAACTAAATTTATGAAATCAAACACATTTAATTTAATTAAATTAATTAAAACACATTTTATCAGTGGGATTAATTGTAAATTAATTTTTGAAACTTCATTTTATATAATATAGAAAAATTTATTCCATATTTCTAATTTGAACAATCTATAATTACTACTAATGTAAACATAGTTTTTGATGAAAAATATTAGTGAATATAATTAAAGTTAATTACAATGATTAAGGTAGAAAAATATTAGTTTATTATTAAAAGAAGAATATAAGGTGTAAAAATGACCCTACCATGGGATAAAACTTTTTTTCGGCCATATTTCAACCATTAAATATAAATTGATCTAGAATGGTTAATTTTGGGAACTTTGGGGATAGTTAAAACATTGGCAGCACTCAAATCATTTCAATAATACCCAATGTGACTTTTTCCCACTTATAAAAGGCCTCCGCTCCTCCCCCTCTCGTCAAACCTCTCAAGAAATTTTGGGTCATCTAATCCCTTCCCAAATCAACTCTAAAAATTTCTCCTCTCTTCTTAGAGGCCTTAAATTAGTATTTAATCCATATAATGAAGCTCATTGGTGAATACCAAAACAATTTACTCAAATAATAGGACATTTAAATGTGTACAAATAAAGTAAATACTTTAGGTAAAGTTCTTATAAACCCATTATTATTTCTGTGATATATATTCTATATTCATCACATATAAATTTTTAATGTTGTATATAATTCCATATTACATGTTATATCAATAATTTCCTTTATTTAAAGATATCTGATTTCTATTTGATTTAATTGTTTTATGGATCTCATGATGAAAATGTTAGTCATGTTATAATGGAATTATTGTCTCATTTTTATTTTAGAAATAATTAAAACTTATTCACCAATAATTTCTTTTATGTGGTGTATATACTGACCATGAATGTATTATATGAATTTTACCATTCAATTTATGGTTATTTACTTATACAATTTATGATCTTTCTTTCATTGGGATTAAAGATCACATTTTAGAAAATGAGTAAGGTAATTTGGTCTAATTTGTTTTCTTTGAGAAACAAGTTTTATTATGAATATATTTTTTATGAGGTCTATAAACTACCCTTTGAAAATATTCTCTATTAATATTCTTCTTTTTATTATATTGTAATCCCTATGTAATGTTATTCATTATTATAGATTATGATCAATGTTACCAAATTGGTAAGAAACTATTTATACATTCTCATAGTTTATTAGGATTGATTATTAATATGCATTAATTAATGAAATTATATGATCTATATATCAATAATTCTCTTGTTTTTTCTTCTCATCTACCTATTCATGACATCTTCATGTATTTGTACCAATTTTTCACTCTATGTAACTTAAGATAATTAAGAAACTTATATAAAACTATACCATATTTCTCTCTTTGGTCGGAAATTTGTTTTATTAAAAAAAATATTTTCATAAAATGTTTCTAATTTTTTAAGAACTCTTAAAAAAATTTACTTGGGAATGTATTTGAAATTTTTTTATGAATTTATATGTAATTTTCTAATGAACTGTTATTTTTCTTAATAAATGCTCTAGATTATAATTCAAAATCGTTCTCTATCTATGATGAAATCATTTGAAATAGTTTATTCATTATAGGGTATATGATCCAAGGAATCCATTCTTATTATTTCTTTGAATGGATTCTGTTTAAGATGAAATGTTATTTATTAAACCTGTTTATCTTTCATAGGTTTTATCTTGATAAAATGATTTGATACCCATTTCATCTAAAGGTTTATTCGATGATGAAATTAATATGAAACCTATTTTTTAAAGATTATAACATGATGAATTTTTTTTGACACCCCTTCCATTTCATGGGTCATGATAATATGTTTCTGAAACCAATCTCATTTTATGGGTCATGATATGATGAATGTTCATTAACATGAGACACATGTATTAATGATTTCATTATATGAAGGGTGGGCCCTATATCAATATTTAATTCACTAGTTAATGATTTATATATTGTATAATAATGATGGCAACTAGTCAATTAGATTGATCCATTACTAGATGAAGGTCTACACTGATACACTATGAAGAAAATAGATACAACTGGGGACAATGGTTGGTCTTACCTTGGAGGTATATCCTCATATATGTGAACATGATTATATGTTCACAATGTTATGAGTGAACATTATTACATGTTCACAATGTAATGTTTAAACCTAATTACATGTTCATAATGTTATTCATGGACCTAGTTTCTTGTCTCTACATTTATCTGTGGAGCTGAATACATGTTCATAGTGTTATGAGTGAACCTTATGATTTATTCACAATGTTATGCATGAACTTGATTACATGTTCATAATGTTATGAATTGACCTAGTTTTATGTCCACATGTTTATGCCTGGACTGGATTACATGTCCATATAGTTTTAAGTGAACCTTATCTCAGGTTAAGAATGTTTTTTCATGTTCCATAATGCATGTCCATAAGTTTATGTGAGGAAATTATTTCTTGTCCATAACTTAAAGAGTGAACTTGTTTTTATTTAATCATGGACACATTGTTATATGTTCATGGGTATTCCACAATTTTATATCCTAATGTTTTGTTTTTCTTTCATGGATTTTTTACTTTATTACCTTATGAATTATTAATATTTATTCAATGACTCATGATTATGATATTTGATATGCAAGTTATGAACATAAAATGTTTTTATCATGTTCTAATACCCTTATGTTCATGTTATTCATATATATCTCATTTATTCACCATTACTGTGCATCTGAGATCAGCCTTTATTATGTTTCATTGTCCCATGTTATGATGAAATGTTTTAAGTAGGAGTAATATATTGGACGATCTTTGTGAAAAACATTGAATATATTTCACCAAGATTATAATATTGTATTACATGTTTCTAAAGAAACTAAACTATTATGTTCCACAGGAAAGTAAATTTATAATGTTTAAAATATTCATATAATATTATGTAATATCCAAGATTGTTTATATTGTGTTTCTATAGTTGTTATCAAATAAAAGGATAAGTAAAACATTGGAAAGTATTATGTGAAACATTGAGTGATATAACAAGTAATATTTCTAAGGATTTGTCTATTGATGTATCTAATGATAATCGTAAGGAGTCATGGATTTAAAATTAGAATTCATGGTTTATGAATCTTATTAGTAATTTATCATGAATATGTGGTTTTATGATAGGATACGTGTTTCTCACACTACTATTTATAGTATTAGTAAATAGCTAGAACAAGAAGAAATTGGGTTAATATTGAAATTTTAACATGTGAAAGTATGAGGACTATAAAAATCAATGTCCTAAGTGAAAAAATAATGTAGATATTCAAGATGGTGTTACAGGTACTAGTTATTCTACTTAATAAAATGAGATCACGGATGAAATATGAAAGGTATGTGTTTTTATAGTATTGTATACATTAAATGTTTGACAAACTGATTAAATTTAGGTTCAAGATCCTTATTAAATGATTAAAACTTCATATTATAGGACATAGTTATTAAGAAATAATAAAATAAATCCAATATAATGGTTTAAAAATATAGTTGGATTATTTAAGTGACCATGTATTGGAATTCAAGAATTATGTTTTATAAATCATGAAATATATGTTCACATAGTATTTTTAAAATTATATTTAATAGAGTTGATGAACTAGAAAGGTTATTTAATGGAAATTTAATATTTTTATCAATGGAAGGTAATACTTAATGTGTTCTAGATATTGATAAAATTTTGTTTATCTCTTAAAAAGAGATGATTAATTTGGATACCATAGACTGGATAATATCAATGACCTCAAAAATGATAAATGATTTTTTTTTGGAAAAAGTAGTTTATGGTATCATGGATGGAGCTTATGATATTTTTTGATTTATGGAATATATCCAATATTATTCATAATAATAAATAACACATGATTTTAATATATATTTTTGCGAATTATAATGTTTCAAGAGAATACAAGATGAAGGTATTCAGAATTTTGGTGTGCTACAAACAAGAGCTATTTATAATAAATGAGGATCAATGCTAAGATATTTTTCATAAATTCTGTGACCTTAAATCTAATGTTGGGGGTTTTCATATTTTGGAAGGTTAAAAGATTAAACAATTATTGTGATTTTTAATTTGAACATATGATGTGGTTTTATATATTAAAGTATTATTTCTACATATGAGGACTTATAAATATTGGGTAACTTATTCTAACCTTTTTCCTGATAAATATAGATGGAATTACCTATCATTATATTTATGGATCTAATGATCTAATAACTATTTAGGAATGAAAAATTCACCTTTATTTCTTGGAATAATAGATGAATTGGAAATTCATCCGGGCACTACAAAGGGTGCAGTTTTCATACAATTATGTTAGTATATCTTATAAGGAAAATACTTTAACTATAGGGAAAAGGGCCTTGAAATAAAATGTTGTCTTATTTAATGATATCAATGACCCTTTTCAATCCTATTTTGTTTATGTATTTGTGATAGTTAACATACTCATAACCACATCATTTTTCTCCCTCCATCACAACTTTATAGTTATATTTCTCCTCAATGTCGATGTTTTCATTTGTAACCTATGTTATCCTACATGGAAACCTCATTATGAGTTACTTTGGATAACCATTATGGTTATGTATTTCCTTTTTTAAAGAATGTTTTGGTATAAATTTCAATGATATTGTTTTCTATGAAAGGAGATTCCAAGTATTAAACATTTTATAACCCAAACATATTTTGAGATAGAAATTCATTTTATGGGGGGAGGGGGCTATAATGTAAAAGCCTGATATTTTGAAAAATATAGTTTTTTAATTATTTTTTTGATATTCTTCATTTCACGCATAAATGAATATATAATGTGTTATATGAAATCACTAAGTCTATATTTCATTTTATGAAAAACCACGTTATTATTTCACTACACACAACACCTAGAATATCTTAAAGTACATGGAAGACTATGTTATTCTTTTGTTACACACAATGCTTAGTTCCTTTGATAGCTTGTGTTAAATACAAGGATGAATTTTACTGAACTATAATTTTCTACCAATATTATCATTAAAATATTACTATAGTTAAATATTTTCTATTGTAATGAAAGCTATGAATATGATTATAAAATTTTTAGAAATATGGTGTATACATTTATATAAGAAGAATTATTTAGGGAAAAATTAAAAAGAAATTAAAATAGAACCCTTTTAATCATATAAGAAATCATTTTTCTATAAAACTATAATTATGAAATCAAACAATTTTTCCTTCAAAAATTAATTAAACCAATTTGGATAGATGATTTTATTGATATATATATATATATTATTCATTAATATTTTTATCATCAATTTTATTTTTTTCCAAAAAAGAGAAAATAATAAATCACATTTTATGCATAAATATACACAATTTTTTAAATTGTAATTTTACCTTTATTTAATAACAAACCCAATTTAAATATAATTTTTGAAACATTTATTAATTATATATTTAAAAATAAATTTCATTATTTAAATATTAATAATAAAGTTTACTTTGGATGAATTTATGTTATTTTTCATAGAAATTTCTTGTTTTGATGAATATTGAAAATAGTAAATTGTAATTGATAAATGCTTTTTATCTAATTTATTTACAAAGTTAAATTATATTTTCAATTGGTTTTAAAGTACAATTAGTGATATTTTACATAAATTAATTAAATTTACGCCAATGGGATCTTTTTATATTGAATTTTTATTTTAAAAAAACTTATAAAACATTTGATAATGTTTTCATTATAAAAACCATTTGTCTCGTGCGATCTGCATGATTAATTTTAAACTAATTTCTTACACTTTTGTGATTACAACATAAAAAATGTATTCCATATTTAAAATCAATTTTTTTACTTTGTAATAAAAAAATCATTGTGTTTTACCCAAAATATTAGTGACATTATCTATATTTAATTACATAAATTTAGGTAAAAAATACATATATAATGATTAAACAAAGAATAAAATGTGAAAACATGATCCTAAAATGGTATAAAAATTAATGGAGGAAAATATTTCATCCATTACACCAATAATTATTTATAATGGTATATTTTTTACCATTGAAAAAAATATAAAACAAAGGGAGTATATAAATATTTTCACAAAAAACCTAGGTGTCCATTTCCACACTTTTAAAAGACCTCCACTCGTCCTGCTCATGCCACACCTCTCAATCCCTATTGACTCGTCTAAATACTTCCCAAATAAACTCAAAAAATACTTAAAATCATCCTAGTCACCTCAATTTTGGTATAAATCCATACAAGTAAGAATATTGCTGAAGACCATAAAGATTTACCCAAAAATGAAGAGGTTTGAATGTGTTTGAAGAATTTCAAGACTTAAGGTAAGGGATTTCTAATATCACTATTATTTATTTGAGATGTATGTTGTATTAACTATTTTTTATTATTGTGTGGAGTATATACTACCCAATTACATTTTATATCATGAATTTATTTTATTTCATGATATCCAATGTTCCATTTTATTTTTTTCTTTCATGAATCTCATGGTTCAAAAGATAATCAAGTAGTATGGGATTTTTAGTCTCACTTTTATTTTTGCGAGTCATATGTCTTGTTCACCACTATTTTATTTTATATAGTTCATATAATAACCATGAATGTATCAAATTATTTTTATCCTCAAATTTATGTGTATTTAAATATACATTTTATGATATATCAATCATGGGGTTTATGGTTAAAAAGTTACCAAATCGTTAAGGTAGTTTTGGCTCAATTTTTCTTTTTTGAAAAAAATGTTTTATAATGAACCTGTATTATTTTACAAGATGAATATAGTAACTATTGACATGGTTCATCATGAATACCATTATTTTTATGATATTTTGACACTCATGTAATTTTATTCTCTTTTTGGTATTATGATTCAATGTTACAAAAGTAGTAAGAGTCTATTTCTAAAATCTTATCATTTAACATGATTGTTTATGATTATGCTTTCTATAATGAAATTTTATGATAAATCTCTCAAATATTATTATTATTTTTCATATCATATTGTTGATCATGATATATTTTTGTATTGGAACCATTATTCCACTCTTTGGAACATAGGATAATTAATAAAGTGATTTTAAGAAAATATGACTTTATTTATCTATTTGTTTAGATTTATTTATTCAAAAACCATATTTTCAAAAATTGATTTCCAATATTTTAAAGTGATTTCATAAGATCTATTTCATGAAAATTATTTAAATTTTTTATGTTTTAAAAATTGTATAAAATGGTTTTCAATGTATCCTTTATAAGTTTTAAAGGTTTTTCTCAAAAGAAAACTCACATCAATTGTTTTATGATTTGAAGAAGTTTTTTTTCAAATAGTAAATGATATTATTCTAAATTAATATATGGAATTATCATTAATTATTATTTTACATTTTTTCAAAATTGTTTTCCTAGAAATAAATATTCAAAATGTATTATTCCTTAAAAAGAAATGTTTAAATAATGGTTATTTTCCTTAAGAAAATCCCCATGTTATCTTTCAAAATTATTCTCCATATTTGATGAAATACTTTTAAATATTTTATGATTTACTAGGGATATGGTCTATGAACACCATTATTTTTTATTCATTAAATTATTTTTCAGTATGATGAAAAGATTTTTATGAAACCCATTTCTCTTCCATGGGTAATACCCTGATAAAATGGTTAGGAAACCCATTTTTAAATGGGTTATTCTATATTAAAAGGATTCTGAAACATTTCCATTTTATATGGATAATAATATGATGATTTTTTTGATACCCATTTTATTTCATGTTTTTTCATATGATATTTACGGAACCCATCTATTTTAATGGTTCATTATAGGATTAATTTGTATTATCATGGTACACACATATGTATGATTTCATTATGTGATAGTTGGTACCTATATATCCCTCTAATTCATTGGGTAATTATTTATATCTCATAAGATAATGATGGTACCAATTGGATAGGATTGATCCAATTTGGGAAGAAGGTATAACCTGTTCTATTATGGAGAAAGGGCTACCACTGGGTATGGTGGTGTGTCTAACCTAGGAGGTACAAACACCTATGCATGAACCTGGTTCTGTCTTCAAAATGTTATGAGTGAACATTATTACATGTTAAAAATATTATAAGTGAACCTGATTACATGTTTATATTGTTTGTCATGGACCTTGTTTCATTCCATAACTTTATGTGTGGAAATGATTACATGTACACATTTTTATGAGTGAACCTTATTACATGTTCACAATATTATACGAGGACCTCATTACATGTTCATAATGTTATTCCTGGACTAGATTACATGTTCAAAATGTTATGAGTGAACCCTATTACATTTTCAAAATGTTTTTCATTTAACTTGATTCATATCTATAAGTTTATGTGAGGACCTAATTTCATGTCCATAACATAATGAGTGAACATATTTATATTTATTGTTTATGATACTATAAGATGATGTGTATTTCATAATTATTTTTCATAACTCTATTATGTTATTACATGGATTATGATCTTTATTACCTTATGATTCATGTCTTATGTACTTCCAATATTTATTTCAAAACCCATTTTTGTGATCTTTGATATGAAGGGTACGAACATCAAATGTTTTTCTGAAGTTCCAAAACCCTTATATAAATTTTATCCTTAAATATCTCCTTTATTTACAATTACATAGAATATGATAGTACCCTTTATTATGTTTCAATTCCATGTTTAGGAAGGTATTTTTTAATTATGATTAATGTAACATCCTGGTTTTGGGTGCCACACAAGGGTTCCACATACCTGGTTGGTCACATGACCTCAAGTGCAATTCCCCAAATTATAGAGGTTTTTGACTAGCAATGAGGGCTAAGGTTTGATAGTGGGAAAACTATAACCTCATTGGTAGATTATACGCATCAAAATAACAATAATAATCAATTGAGGAAGTAATAATACTATACAACATAATTAAATAGTGGAAGACTGGTATTAAAACAACTGAAACATATATATGTAA
Organism: Viscum album; assembly: GCA_963277665.1. Lineage (NCBI taxonomy): Eukaryota > Viridiplantae > Streptophyta > Magnoliopsida > Santalales > Viscaceae > Viscum > Viscum album. The sequence continues at coordinate 874,950,611 of OY728148.1, read as the reverse complement.
ATAAAAGATGCATTTTACATGTATCTTGGAAATCAGCCAAACAAGTCATATTATTGGAACTATAAGACTGAAACCAAAGTATAAAAAATAGTGAACTCCAATAGCATTGCAATCCTCAGCATGGTTCCATTCTCTAAAGATCCAACAATAATCAAGTACCTGACGAAGATGGGAGCTTTCCATTATCTGTCCTACAACCATATAATAGTTTTGGCTCCCAAATCACTACCCAACTAGGTTGTGAGACATATCCCAGTAGGAAACCACCAAAATATTTTTTCATAGTATTAAGTGAATATATATAGTAGGCAATATGTAGAAATGAAGCAATAAACTTGGAAGTACTCAAAAGTAATTATTCTTACAGTTTTAAATTACATTCATTTTCATTTATTAAAATTATTCAAACCCTTGAATAATTAATCTTGGGATATAGCCTAAGCTCTGTATCCCTTATTTTAATAGTAATAACAGATTTCTTAGAAGACCATCTAAGAAACCATGTACGACCGAGTCCAAGCTTGTGATTTAGCTTGGCAGACTCCTCACAATAACAATCAATCATACATAAAAAAACCTCTGGGAAAGCTCTCACATTCTAACCCCTTTCATTTAAGAATAGAACTAATCAAATACAGACGACTAACTTCTCATAGTAAATACCCTTGGGTCCACATGCCATCAATAATTTCTACATGTCCTCCAGGTAGCTCTCACGGGCAATACCCCTATGTCAACGTTTATAAATAATCCTAAAAAACCTCTAGGTAGATCTCAGAGTCAATAACCCTGGGCCAAAGTCTACACTAAGTATCTCATAGTCTTATTTAAATAAACATGGAAACCCCCACCGTTTTCCTGGTCCAAGGCTCTAACTACCCAAGGAATATCAGCTCGCATATGAAAATCATCAAAGGCTCTACATGGAATCCAAACTATTACATGGCTCAAATTTAATCAAAGCATAGAAAAGCATCACATATAACCAAACTACTCCATCCTAAACTACTCAAGGCATGGAAACATGATATTCCTCGTAGTAAACCTAATCCAAATGGCAAATAACTATCATACAAGGGAACTAACACATGGGGTGTCCCACAAACAAGGGTATATAATATTATAAAAAGAAAACAACCCTTAATCAAACAACCAAACCATAGATGGTTTGACAAAAGGTCAGAATCCAAAATACGCAATATCATAACATGGGTATTCAGAACTTTAAGCATATATAATCCAAAGAAAATCGAATGAAGTCAAAAAATACCTACCTCAATGTTGTAATATGAACACTCTCGAACTTCATAACATTAATCAGTGTAGGTCATTGCAGATCTACAAAAAGGTTAAAAAGGTTCAACCTTTAATAACATGAAAGAGAGGAGAAATCAGGAAGATAGGATCTAGGGAAGGATAGAACTCATTAGTGGGAATCCAATGCATCAGTCAGCATCACAATCAGATCTTGGATAGGGGAATGGGAGGAGCTCGAAGATCTTCAGCCATCCGTCGCTATCATGTACAAGACACAAGAAGAATAAGTCTATTATAAAGATGATACATGACCCTAGTATGATTAATAAGATAAAAGAAAAGCACATAATGTGTTCCTTTAATGTACACATCATGTACTATTCTCAATCGACCCCCACTTTAGGTGGTCTTCCAGGTCAACCACACAACCATGTACTCGTCCGTTACATGGCCAGTACACAGCTACCCTTGACAACTGGGTACACAGCGTGTACTCAAGTGTACATAGAGTGTACTTAGAAAATATCTATATTCTTCCTTTTTACTCAAAAACAACCCAAAATAAAGATCCATACCTAAATAGAAGATCATAGTTCTTAAAAACATCACCCATTTAAGAAATTTATCCCCAAATTTCCCTTTTAAGGGTGGTGAAGAATAAACTTCAAACATCTCTAGCCACTGTGATAGTATGTCAGCCTCCCTCTCCCAAGGATCATCCTATACTCACTCGTACTTCTACAGTACCCATACCATAGGAACAGAATGACCATGGAGAACCTTCATTATTCGATCTACAATCCATATAGAGTTCTCCTCGAAGGATATATACACCTCTAAATCATTCACCTTGGGTTGGAAAACAAGATATAGGTCCGGAAAGTAACGTTGTAACTGAGAAACATGGAATACGCCATGCATATCCTACTATGTTTGAGGTAATTGAAACTGATAAGTAAACAGTCCAACTCTCTCCAAGACCTCAAACGGCCCAACGTATCCCAGTGAAAGCATCCCCTTTCTCCTAATCTTCCTATGTCCCAACCTTGGTGTGACACGTAAGAAAACGTGATCTCTGACCTCGAACTCCAAAGGATGTCTCCATCGATCAACATAAGATTTATGGAAGGAATTTATAGTATCCATCCTATTCCTAATAAACTCCACCTTCTCAGTGGTCTCCTGAACAAGACAAGGTCCAAACATAACTACCTCTTCTCGCTTAAACCAACATAGGGGTGATCGACACGGCCTACCATACAAAGCCTCATAAGGTTCCATCTGGATCGTAGACTAAAAACTTTTATTGTAGGAAAACTTGACTAGGGTTATGTGTCTCTCCCAAGAACCCAAAAAATATAGGATGCATACCTGAATTGTACAATTTGACTGACCATCTGTTTGAGGATGGTAAGATATACTCAGTAGTACCTATGTACCCAAATCCCTTTATAGTCCTAGCCAGACATGAGAAGAAAAATGATAATTCATTTCTAAAACTATAATGTGAAGAACCCCAAGAAAACACACAATCTCACAGATTTACAATCATCCCAGCTCATCAAAACATAAGGTCTCCTTAATCAGAAAGAAATGTTTAACCATTGTGAGTCTGTCAACAACATCATTTCTTTGAGGAGACCTCAGTAAACCCGTTATGAAATCCATCACAAACTCATTCCATTTCCACTTGGGAATTGGTAGATACTGGAAAATCCACTCTAATTACCGATGCTCCACCTTCACCTACTAACAGGTGGTACATATCATAACAAAACCAACTACATCCCTCTTCATACCTATCCACCAATACTGATGGTGTAGATATTTATACATCTTGGTGACACTTAGATAAACTTCCCAAACTGAGGAATGAAAATCTCACATCAACTCCTCATGTATTTCTACTGACACTCATATGAATCCATGGAAACACAAGACCTCATCATCTCACACTGTCCACCCAAGAGTAGGGTCCCCACCTAATACACTCTCCCTTAGGACTAAGCCTTCAGAATATAATAGCTTCCTCATTCGCATTCTGTAACGACCAATAGTTTTTCAATGGAAATTCCCTTCTTATAATTATGTTATAAAATCACATGAAAACACAACATAATGAACTAATAAGTTCTAAGTGACCTCTAAACATAATTTTGTCAATTATATGTTTTGAATTTTGAAAATCCAACATACACGGATGTGTTCAAGATGATTTTTGGAGTCTGATAAAACAAAAATAATTTTTGGTGAATAGTAACCTACCCTTATGAATAGTAACATACCCTTATCAATAGTAAACCGACCCTTATGAATAGTAAATCATCCAACATAAGAGTAACCTTACCCATGAATAATTAAATAAAATTCAGATATCATAGAAAGTCACAATTTGTCCTTAGTAAATATTTTGGTATTTTGTAAGTCATAAATAAATAATTATAATTAATTAATTAATTTAAAAGAAAACTTATTTTCATAAAATGTGTTTATTAAGTATAAAATTAAATTCTTATAGTTATTAGATAATTTTATAAGACCCTACGTAATTTTTGAAAGCACTATAAAATCAGTTTTAATTTTAAAAACTGTTTTATTAAAGTAAATTAAAATTTTAATTAAATATTAAATTAATAAAATCTAGAAAATTATTTTTGAAAAATGGAATTCATTTTTAGACTCTAGACGTTGAAAAATGGTTGGGTTAAAATTTTGGGATTTTTCTGAAATACGTGATGTTTTGGTGAATAGTAAAATACATTAATTTACCGTATAAATACATTATAATTAAAACCCACTATTCATGACATCACAAGTGATGTAAGCACCAAAATCTCGAACTCAAATTCCTTATTTACTATTCTTGGTCATCCAAGACTCACTATTCCTTGTCTTAGGGGAAATTAATAAACTAATGAATTTTATATTAAGGAAACCCCACTCCCCTCCACTATAAAAGCCACCCTTCACACCCACATTTATTCACACCTCTCAAGATCAAATCCTTCTATAAACTCTTCCAAAACCTCTTCTCTAGCCCCTACCCCACGTCCATGTGTTTCTGGTCTCATCAAAAGACCAAGCTTAGGGCCTTAAGGAAGATCTCAAGAGGAGGATTCAAGAGGTAATTTATCTCCCTCTTCTTCTTTAATTTCCTTTCAAGTTCAAGTTCATTTCTGGATCTCCCCCCACCTATCTTCAACTAAATTGTATTGTAACTCTAGTATTATAAATTTAATGGAATTTTATTATTCTAATGGGATATTACATCATCCAACCCCCTTTCCCTCTTCCTTTTGTTTTATTAAAGAGAACGTTGTTCGTGAGGTGTTAACTTATCACCTTCAAGAATGACATGTTTTCTTCTTCCATTTATACCATCAGATCTGGTCATGAAACCATTTTTATGGTTTAACCAGAAGTTTTTATATGTATTATATTCTATTTAAAGTTATTGAACTAACTTATGTCCATATTACTTGTGATAAAATAAAAAAAGTTCATTATGATAGAAAAATCACTCAAATTAACCCAAACAATCGTCTTTTAATTCTTATCTAATGATTCATCCACATGGATATAATATGATTCATTATAAGATCTTTCAAAATTATATAATATCATTAATAAAATGTAATTCCAGTTCTGGTTGTTTACCCATGTTCTACCCAAACGTTAATTTACGAATACAAGTGAACCACTCAAGAAAACCATCAAAACAAACATTCTTGAATAATGTTTTTAAACTATATAACCCATCCCAAGGCACATAAAATCACTTAATGAACCAATAATTAACCATATTAATGTAAAAAGGGTTCTTTATTTCTAATTAATGAATATAATTTCATTATACGTGACATTAAAGAGAAGGAAGCATTCAAGTACAAGGTAAGGGGAAATTCTCAAACCCAACTTTCAGCCTTCGGGTCCTCATTCTTTCATCCAATTTTTGATATGGTTACTCCTTAAAGTTCATTTGTTAATAATTTTTTTTTCCATTTATAGGATATAAATGTTTTTCACTGATTGTTATGTCAATCAAAATGTTTTCCAAAAAGAACTCTTCTTTTAAGAACACGCCTTTTACTTCTCAGTCAAAGTGGATAGTTTTTGTAACATGTGTGTTATTCCCTCTTTCTTTTGGGAACCCATAGTTTGTGATTGTGTTATTATGATATGAAACCCATATTTCTCCATGGTTTGTTCATGTAAATTTTTTATATTTGTTCTATGTGGCAATTATGATAATGATAATGTAATGATGTTACGGGTGAGCTCGAAATTAGATAGCGCAATATAAATGTTTCAATGAGACGGGTGCGCCTGGAATTATACAGTGCTACAATGCATTGGGTAAAGTGATTAATCTCATGAGTTAATGTTAAATGATGTGTGAACAAGATACTAGCTTGATTCACAAGTATGTGTGGTATTTATCCACTAAGACACGATGTTTCATTTTTATGCATTGCCACATTTCAAGTCTTATATTTATGCTTCCTCTCATGTTCATCATCTTTTTCCCAGGTTATGATTATGCTCAACCCATGCTATGTTGTTCTTATCTAAACTCTTACTGGGATTCTAGCTCACCCATTTTTATGTATATCCTCAGGTGGCTACATGTACTAAGGAGAGGAGAAGTGCCAATAAGAATCCAGAGAAGAAGAAATTAAATAAATGTTTTTGCTTGATTTTGTAATTGCTATGTATGGTCCTAGATTTCCCAAGACACTAAACCATTGGATCCTCAATGTGTAATACTATTATGTTTTTTATATTTAAAATGATTTAATAGTAATATAATAAAATTTAGGGTCTCTATAGTAGGTATCAGAGGAAAGGTTTAGTTAATTTGGGAATTAGGATTAGTGAAACCCAGAGAAAACCTCTAGCATGATACTAAGTATAAATAATCACACACAAATATTTACATAGGGATCCCATATGTTATGTATTTGGTATTAATTTTTTAAATGAATTAGTTATTCATTATTTGTTTACTTATGTTTTGTTCTAACCTTTTCTATTTTAGAAAATGGTGGGAACCAGAAGAAATCAGGACAACAACTCGTGCAATGGACAATGCAACGATTGCCCAAACAACATCCCCAATGATTTTGGAGGCGGAGTTCAAAACTTCATGCAGATGCTTACCCAATTATCATAGGTTATGAAAAATAACCATAATAATGGGGAACATCCTCCTTCACCAAAGAGGGATCAACTGGCTATCGAATGTTTTATGCGGTAACGACCACCGATGTTCTATGGATATTCTGATCCACTAGTTGTGGAATAGTGGGTCAAGTCCAAGGAGAAGATCATTTCTTTTCTTCACTGTTCTGAGACAGAGAAGGTGACCATAGCCATTTATTGTCTATATGGAAAATAAGATCAATGGTGGGATTGTATTAACACCAAGTCAAGGGAGGAAATTGAAGAGATGGAATGGGAAGACTTTAAAATGATGTTTCTTAACAAGTATTTCCCAAGAACTCTTCTGACAATGATAGGGAGGGAATTCATAGAGCTCAAGAAAAAAGAAGGATAATCTGTCACAACTTATGAAGAGAATTTGACAAGTCATGCAAGGTACTCTTTGGGTTTTGTTGTCAACAATGATAGAAAAATTGATAGATTCCTTAGTGGATTGAAACCAGACCTTCAAAAGGCTCTTGAAATTCAAGACATTGGGAGTTATGAAGAAGTTGTTCGATGTGCTCTCAAAGTGGAGATGGATTTTGGAGAATGGTCCCATGGCTATGATGATAAGAAACGAAATATGGAGTTTCAATTTGGAGGATCTGATGACAAAGGAGGGAAGAAAACACAACGACCCACATGCCAAAAAGGTGGGAAGTTTCACCATGGGAACTGCCTCAAAGGGACAGGGAAGTGAATCAAGTGTGGGAAAGAAGGAAACCATGCTCAAGAGTGTTGAAAAGACACAAAAAGGAAGGAGAATGTAGCCGATGAAAGGAGAGAAAAACTCATGGTTCAATGCTACAACTGTTGGGAGCTAGGGAACTATGAAAACCAGAGCACTAAACTTCGAGCACTCAAGGGTAATTAGCGTCAGCAACCACTGAAGCCAAAGGAACAAGGGAAGTCTTATTCCATCACTACTGTGGAAGTCGATCAAAATAATGAAGTCATACAAGGTACAATTCCTATTCACTCAATAATGAAAAAAGTCTTATTTGATTCGGGTTCTACACATTCCTTTATATCTTTCAAGTTTTCTAGAACTATATAATTGAAGCCCCAAAACCATGAAGTAGAGATATCTGTAAAAACACCAAGTGGTGCAATCATTTCATCCCAAGTGTTTGAATCTTCTCATGTTGGCATATGTGGGAAGATTCTTCTGGAAAATCTCGTAATACTTCCCTTTGTGGAATTTGATTCTATAATGGGAATGGATTGGCTCTCATTATATAGAGCACATATCAACTATCGAGAAAAGGAAATATCTTTTCATATTCTGAACCATCCCATGCTCCACTAAAAATGCAAGGAAGATTGTGAATCTCCTCTGAAAAATACGTCAATGGTTTGGGTGTTTATTCCTTATGAAGAATCATATCTCTCCCAAATTGTTGAGTCAAAGAAAATTGCCAAACTTGCAGAAATGACCATCATAAGGGAATATGAAAACATATTTCTGGAAGAGTTACCCGGAATTCCCACGGATCGTGAGGTAGAGTTCTCAATTTATCTCATACCCAGGGCTACTCCTATCTCAATGTGTCCCTATAGGATGGCTCCTATTGAACTGGAGGAGTTAAAGAAGTAGCTGCAAGAGAATCGGGACAGAGGGTTCATACGCCCTAGTGCATCATCTTGGGGTGCGCTAGTGCTCTTTGTGAAGAAGAAGGATGGAACAATGCGGCTGTGTATCAATTATCGGGAAATCAACAAGATCACCATAAAGAACAAGTATCCTCTCCCTAGGATTTATGACTTGTTTGATTAGTTAATAGGAGCTCAATACTTCTCAAAGGTGGATCTTCGTTCTAGATATCATCAGGTAAAGGTGAAGAGGGAAGATATTCAAATGGATGCCTTCTCTACAAGGTATGGGCACTATGAGTTTTTGGTAATGCCCTTCGGACTTACTAATGCTCATGAAATCTTTATGGATTTGATGAATAGAGTCTTTAGAAATTACCTAGAAAATTTTTTGGTAGTGTTTATTGATGATATTATCATCTACTCCAAGATAAAGGAGGAACATGAAGAACATATATGACTTGTTTTGGCGACATTAAGAAAGGAGAATTTGTACGCTAAGTTCAGAAAATGTGACTTTTGGATGAAGCAAGTCACGTTCTTGGGTCATGTGATCACAATTGAGGGAATTTCTGTGGATCCTTAAAAAAAAAACGTGATTGAGGAATGGACCAGGCCCTCTAGTGTCACAGAAATCCTTAGTTTTCTTAGATTAGCTGGGTACTACCAAAGTTTTGTTAGAAACTTCTCATGATTGTCAAGCCTGCTAACTAAGTTAACAAGGAAAGGTGTAAAGTATGTCTGGATGGATGAATGTGAGGGAAGATTCAAAGATCTAAAGAGAAGGATGATCACTGCACCTATAATCACACTACCGAAAAGTGTAGAAAGTTTTGTGATATACATTGATGATTCAAAGAAAGGCTTGTATTGTGTAATCATGAAAAATGATAATGTGACAGCCTATGACTCACGATAGTTGAAGATCCATGAGAAAAACTACACGACGCATGATCTAGAGCTGGCAGCTGGGATTTTTGCCTTGAAAATCTAGTGGAAATACCTTTATGGTGAGAATTGTGACATATACACTGACCACAAGAGCCTAAAGTATGTATTCACACAAAAGGAACTCAACATGCATCAAAGGAGATGGTTAGAGCTAATCAAAGATTACGATTGCGCTATCCACTATCATCCTGGAAAGGCGAACAAGGTCACTGATGCTCTAAGTAGAAAAGACCCTACTACTCTATCCATGTTGCAGATTGAGAAAGATCCTATCTTCATGGATATGAAAAGAATGGATTTGGAAATCATAAGGGTAGGGGATACATCTTACCTTTCCCAAATGATTGTGAAACAATCCATCTAGGATAAGATTAAGGAAGCACAAAGGGATGATGTAGAGATACAAAAGATGGAGAATGCAGTAATAGAAGGGAAGCTGGAAGAGTTCCATATCGATGATGATGGTGTGATTTGGTTTGGAACACGGCTTTGTGTGCCTTCATCACCTGGGATAAAGAAGGAGCTATTGGACAATGAACATAGCTCAACATTCTCTATCCATCCTGGGAGTACCAAGATGTACCACGATCTCTGAGAACACTTCTGGTGGGATAACATGAAAAAGGAGATTGCGGAATATATATCCAGGTGATTGGTATGTCAGCAAGTTAAATATGAGCGACAAAAGTCGAAAGGTATGATGCATCCATTTACTATACCCATGTGGAAATGGGGAAATGTTACTATGGACTTTGTCACAGGTCTCCCAATTATGTCAAAGGGAAATAATGTGATATGGGTTGTGGATGACCGGCTCACCAAGACTGCCCATTTTATCGCTTTTTGGGAAGATCTCTCACTTGAACAAATTGCAATGATATATGTGAAGGCAGTAGTGAGATTGCACAATATTCCACTCTCAATTGTCTCTGACTGTGACCCATGGTTCACATCTAAATTCCAGAGGAGCCTTCAATATGCTTTGAGTACTGAATTCAATTTCAGCACGACCTATCACCCCCAAACTGATGGCTAGTCTGAATGAACTATTCAAATTCTGAAAGATAAGCTAAGATCCTGCTCTCTAGAATTCAAAGGTGGATGGGATTAGAATCTCCCATTGGTTGAGTTATCATACAACAATAGCTTCCACTTGAGTATTCAGATGGCTCCATATGAAGCTCTGTATGGAAATCGATGTAGAAATCTATCCTGTTGGGATGAAGTTGGATAAAGAAAGCTACTTGGACATGATCTTGTCCAAGAAATTATAGAGAAGGTTCCAATCATCCAAAAACATATCAAAGATGCTCAATTTTGGAAAAAGAGCTATGCTGACAACCATCGAAGGGACTTGGGGTTCGATGTTGGATATAAATTCTTCCTACTAATATCTGTATTGAAGAGAGTCATGCGATTTGGGAAGAAAGGGAAGCTAAGACCAAGGTATATTGGCCCTTTCGTGATTCATGACCACATAGTATCTGTGGCCTATCATCTTGCACTTCTAAAAAATATGGATCAAGTTCATGATGTGTTTCATGTATCACTACTGATAAAATACATACCAGACCCCTCACATGTACTAAACTCAGAGGTGGTGCAGCTGGAAGATGATATCTCCTATAAAGAGCAGCCAATAAAGATTCTGGATCAGAGGGATAAGGTTCTATGCAACAAGAAAACCCATCATGTCAAAGTGTTGTGGAGGAACCATAAGTTTGAGGAAGCAACCCGGGAACCAGAAGAGACAATGAAGGAGAAGTACCCTCACCTGTATATGTAAAGTGAAATTTCAGGGGTGAAATTTCTTAAGAGGGGAAGAATGTAATGACCCAAAGTTTTTCAATGGAAATTCCCTTCTTATAATTATGGCATAAAATCACATGAAAACACAACATAATGAACTAATAAGTGCTAAGTGACATCTAAACGTAATTTTATCACTTATATGTTTTGAATTTCAGAAATCCGACATACACGGTTGTGTTCAAGATGATTTTAGAGTCTGATAAAACAAAAATAATTTTTGATGAATAGTAACCTACCCTTATGAATAGTAACATACCCTTATTAATAGTAAAATGACCCTTATGAATAGTAAATCATCCAACATAAGAGTAATCTTACCCATGAATAATTAAATAAAATTCAGACATCATAAAAAGTGACAATTTGACCTTAGTAAATATTTTAGTATTTTGTAAGTCATAAATAATTAATTATAATTAATTAATTAATTTAAAAGAAAAATTATTTTCTTGAAATGTGTTCATTAATTATGAAATCAATGTATTATAGTTTTTAGAAAATTTATAAGACTCTACGTAATTTTTGAAAGAAATATAAAATCTGTTTTAATTTTAAAAACTGTTTTATTAAAGTAAATTATGATTTTAATTGAACATTAAATTAATAATATTTAGAAAATTATTTTTGAAAAATCTAATTCATTTTTATATTTTAAACGTTGAAAAATGGTTGGGGTAAAATTTTTGGGATTTTTATGAAATACTTGAATTTTTAGTGAATAGTAAAATACATTAATTTACTATATAAATACATTATAATTAAAACCCACTATTCCTAACATCACAAGTGATGTAAGCACCCAAATCTCGAAATCACATGCCTTATTTACTATTCTTTGTCATCCAGGACTCACTATTCCTTGTCTTAGGGGAAATTAATAAACTAATGAATTTTATATTAAGGAAACCCCTCTCCCCTCCACTATAAAGCCACCCTTCACACCCACATTTCTTCACACCTCTCAAGCTCCAATACTTATCTAAACTCTACCAAAACCTCTTCTATAGCCCCTCACCCACATGCAAGAGCTGCTGGTCTCATCAAAAGACCATGCTTAGGGCCTTATGGAAGATCTCAAGAGGAGGATTCAAGAGGTAATTTCTCTCCCTCTTCTCCTTTAATTTCCTTTCAAGTTCATGTTCATTTCTGGATCTCTCTCCACCTATCTTCATCTAAATTTTATTATAACTCTATTATTATACAATTAATGTAATTTTGTGATTCTAATGGGATATTATATCATCCAACCCCCTTTCCCTCTTCCTTTTGTTTTATTAAAGAGAACGTTGTTCGTGAGGTGTTAACTTATCACCTTCAAGAACGACATGTTTTATTCTTCCATTTATACCTTCAGATCTGGTAATGAAACCATTTTTATGGTATAACCATAGTTTTTATATGTATTATCTTCTATTTAATGTTTTGGAACTAACTTATGACCATATTACTCGTGATAAAAATAGACAAGTTCATTATGATCAAAAAATCGCTCAAAATAACCCAAACAATCATCTTTTAAATCTTATCTAATGGTTCATCCACATTGATATAATATGATTCTTTATGAGATCATTAATTTTTTTAATATAATTAATAACATGTAATACCAGTTCTTTATGTTTACCCATGTTCTACCAAAACGTCAATTTAAGAATACAAGTGAACCACTCAAGAAAACCATCAAAACAAACATTCCCGAATAATGTTTTTAAACTCTATAACTCATCCCAAGGAATATAAAATCACTTAATAAACCCATAATGAACCATATTAATGCACACAAGGTTATTTATTTCTAATTAATGTATATAATGTAGTTATACATGACATTAAAGAGAAGGAAGCATTCAGGTACAAGGTAAGGGGAAATTCTCGAACCCAACATTCATCCTCCGGGTTCTCCTTATTTCACTCAATTTTTGATATGGTTACTCCTTAAAGATCATTTTTTCATAATTTTATTTACATTTTTTGGATATACATGTTTTTCATTTGTTTTTATGTTAAACAAATTTTTTTCAAAAAGAACTCTTCTTTTAAGAACATGCCTTTTACTTCTCACTCAAAGTGGACGGTTTTTGTAACATGTATGTTATTCCATCTTTCTTTTGGGAACCCATAGTTTGTGATTGTGTTCTTATAATATGAAACCCATTTTTTTCCATGGTTTATTTATGTACATTTTTTATATGTGTTCTATGTGGAAATAATGATAATGATAATGTTATGATGTGACGGGTGCGCCCGGAATTATATAGTGCAATATGAATGTTTCAATGAGACGAGTGCGCCCCAAATTAAACAGCGCTCCAATGAATTGTTCAAAGAGATTAATATCATGAGTAAATGTGAAATGATGTGTGAACAAGATGCTAACTTGGTTCACAAGTATGTGTGGTAGTTAACCACTAAGACATGATTTTTCATTTTTATGCATTGCCACATTTCAAGTCTTATATTTATGCTTCCTCTCATGTTGGTGATATTTTTCCCATGTTATGATTATGCTCACCCCATGCTATATTTTTCTTATCTAACCTCTTACTGGGCTTCTAGGTCACCCCATTTGATGTATATCCTCAGGTGGCTACATGTACTAAGGAGAGGACAAGTGCCAATAAGAAGCTAGAGAATAAGAAATTAAATAAATGTTTATGCCTGATGTTGTAATTTTTATGTATGCTCCTAGATTTCTCAAGACACTAATCCATTGGATCCACTATGTGTAATACTATAATGTTTTTTATCTCTAAAATGATGTAATAATAATGTAATAAAAGTTCGGTCACTATACATTCAATCAAGTAGAGTAGAGGTAACAAATATAGAAGAAAGAAACATCTTCCACTGTCTATTGTGAACCTCGAAATGCATCTCAGATAATAGAGACATAAGTTTCCAATCACAACTGGCCTCTTTAACTGCCTGTATCTGAGTCCTCCTGCACAACACATTAGCTACTATGTTTCCTTTCCCTGGCATGTAGGCAAGATCAAAATCAAAAGACAGAAGGTACTCAACCCACCTTTGTTGTCTCAAATTTAGATCTGGATGAGTACATATATACAAGATAATTTTTTGGTTAGTGTATACTAGAACATTCTCCCCCAAAAAATAATTTCTCCAACAGTGAAAATCATGCACAACTGCATTGTAACTATGAAAACTTTTACCCATGAAAATTCATCTTGATCTATTTAAATGTATTATTATGTAAAATGGTTATATAAAGAATATTAAACTAATTGGTTTTATGATTTTATATTTTAAAATTCCGTTAATAATAGTTACCTTTGCAAATGTTTTCATTGAATAGTGATCAAATGATTAGTATAAATATAGGGCTTTAACAAATCTAGTTCACTTAGACAAAGGAAGCGATAACCTCACCCAATAGAATTTCTCTGTACGAAGCCCATTTGTTAGATCTTGTAAAGTAGGTGGCATCACTGGGCTTTGTTCTTGACCAATACAAAGCTGAGCTTTAACACGTTAAGCTTAAATTGAAACGCCTATGAGAGAAGTGGAAGTTGATAGAGATTACCACCCAAGCGATGTTATCCAAGCCACCCCTAGAGTCTGTCACCATCACACACCTGACCCTTAGGTCATATGTGGGTGTTATAAGGGGTGATGTAACATGACCATAACGCTATGATTATGTGCTTTAGTTTTTATATAATAAAGAATATAAATTCATTTTATTATTGTTACTTTGTAAATATTTTTTAAATAAAAAATATTATTTTTAGTTAATATTCAATTACGAAATAAATTTTTATGAATTAATGGATATTTAAATTAAATAATATTTTAATAAAATATTATTAATAAATTAATTTTTATTAAATATAAATTATCATGAAATTTTTATGAATACAATTGTAATTTTTATTAAGTTTTGAATGTTATTTTTGTCAAAACACATAAATTTTCGATAAATGTCTATTTTCATTTTATAAATAAAAATTCAAAATTTATAAAATCAGTTATATAAAATGAATATATTTTTTTATCAGTATTTTAAAAAAATCCAATGGTGAATTTTTCATAATTTTCTGAGACAGTCAAATTTTGGGGTAAAAATTAAATACCGTTTAAATATATAATGTGTTTTATGACATAATAATGACCCAATAGTGTTGTAATAAAAATATATATATGGGATTTTTAGATAATATTTTTTTTACCTTTAAAATAATGTGATTTCAGGTTTGTTTTATTTATTTTAGAAATCCTCAGTGGACCGTCCAAGACTAATAAAACATTTTAACATTTTAAAATGATTTCCTTGAGAGTGTGACTCACCTCCAAATAATCAAGCCTAATATTTTAATAAATTCTGCCATGTTCCTTATAAAATAATTTTATCCACTCCACTTTGGCATAAAACATGGGATGGTTTGTGGTTTTTATTAGTTTAGCATGTGGTGTCCAAAACCGAAATAAGAAAAAAATTCCCTCTCCTTTCCTATATAAACCCACTCAATCTCTCATTCCTCTTTACTCAAACCATTTGGTGATCGAAAAACCCTTGAAAACCTCTCTATATAATCTTCCCAAGGTGCCCTAAGCTCTAAATAATCCTGTCCAAGCCTCTTCCAAGCCTTTGGGATCACACTTCCATGTAAGGGATTTATTCCTTTCTCATTTTCCCCAAATTTATTTATGTTGTTGTTACCTTTTATTTTCAATTAAAAATATTGGGGTATGATTTATCCTCTTCCCTATAATTACCTATATATGTTTTTATGATGATATACACCTTTATCTCTCAAAAATCCCTCCCATGTACACCTATTACCATGCTGAAATTTCGTAAGTGATTTCTTCAATTCTCATTTTTGTCCAATTTTTATTATGTTGTTATGACCTTTTATTTTAAATTAAAAATGTTCGGTGTATGATTCTTCACCCTACTATACTTTCCTCCTTATGTTTTGATGATTAAAGACCCATTTATCTCTCATTAATGCCTCTCATGTACACCTGTTACCTTGCCAAAATTCTATAAGGGATTTCCCTCTCCTCATTTACATTCAAGAAATTATTTTGTATTATGAATCTAAATTCCCTTACATATGTTGGGTCATGTATCTATTTTACCCACATACTATCAATTTCATGTAAATATGATGAGATACCCCTTTCTATCCCATCCACTATATTTATAGATTCATTTGTCATGCCGTTATGCTGGCCAATTTACACCGCAATTTTCCAACCCAAAGTCATTGTGTAATGAATACCATTCCCATTTCTCTATTAAGGGAAATCACCTTTATGAACATTTAATTATAGATTATATAGTTTCAATTATGTATTCCAAATTCCTTTATTGTGGTATAAATTGTGATGTTTAATTATTCCATGTTGTATGATCCATGTGGCACACTTATACATTAAATGAAATTATTAAGATGGGTGCGCCCTGATAGTGCTCCATTGCATTGAGTAAAGATTAGTATCATGATACATCAAGTGAAATAATGGTTTACTCATTATAATTCAAGTTCAATGAGGTTTTACTCATTATTCATGTGTAATGATCCATGGGTCATGATAATATCATGTTAAATATTGTTGCGACATTTCCATGTTATGATAATCATGCAATATAAGGCCTTTATGTTTATGTTTCTCTTGTCCTCAATTAATATTCATATTTCCTAACATGTACTATATTTTTAATTTTATTCCTTGTTTAATCCATTATATAGCTTTAAAGCTCTCCCTTTTCTTTTGAATATCCTCAGGTTATCCCATGCAATGCTTAGTACGAAGGAATATTATGGTCATGTAAAAGAAGTTTTCAATAAAGATGATGGGTTTTATATTATAATTTGTTATGTAATGTTCCTAATTTCCCAAGAAACTAGACCTCTGGATCCTCAATGTTGTATTAAGAGAATTTTTATGTAATAAATCTTGTTTATGTGTGTAATAAATAGAAATGTTGTTATATTCATCTAAATCGTGATCATGTATCGGAAATTACCCTCACGTGGAATCAATTTATGAGACAAGTACACAAATAATCCTTCCCCCTGCATAAGAACTACTACGATCCTAATACCTAATGCATCGTAAAAAATGGGGTAAATCTTGCCTGACTCTGAAAAAACCAGTATCGGTGATGAAGTCAAACTCTTTTTTAGATATTGAATGTCCGAATCGTAGGAATCGATCCACAAGTAATTCACACCCTTCTTAGTCAGGCTCATCAGGGGAGCTACTAATCATGAAAAGTCCAATATAAATTGAATGTATTAACCAACTAACATAAAAAAAATCCATTCCTCAAAGACGTTCTTTGTATGATTTGAAGAAACTACCGCTCTCACATTCTCTAGGTTAGGTAATAATTCTATCTTTGAGATAACATGACCCAAGAAGTGAATCTGGTCCATTCAAAAGTGGAATTTTGAGAGCTTATCTTATAACTAATGCTCTCTTAGTGTACTCAAAATGATATCAAGATGGATGGCATGGTTATATCAAGTGCGAGAGTACACCAAGACATCGTCCACGAAGACTACCACAAAAGAATCCACGTAAGGATGGAACACTCAGTTCGTCAGTTCCATAAAAACTACAAGTTCATCCATGAGACCATATTGAATAAACACATACTCGTATAGACCATACAAACCCCAAAAGGAGGTAAGAGGTATTTTTGCTGGTATAACGCACAAATGATGAAAATCGGATCTCAAGTAAATCTTTGATGACACTCGGGCTCCTCAGAGCTAGTCAAAGAGATCATCAATACTCAGTAGGGATATTAGTTATAAATCAACAACTGGTTCATATTTCTATAATCCATGAAAAGTCTAAGTGTACCATCCACATTCATTGAAAAAACAACAAGTTAACCCCAACGAGAAGTACTGGGTCAGATGAAACCCTTTGTTTGTAACTCCTCTAACTTCTTCTTGAGACTTTGTAACTCTGAAATAGACAACCTATAAATAGGAATAAACACCCGAGATACTCCTAGCACAAGATCAACGGAGAAATATACCTCTCACTCTGGAGGTAAACCTGAAAATTTATCTATAAAGTCATCCCTGAAATGATCCACCATTAGAGGAAAGTACGTCTGTGAAGTCCCCTGATCATCTTTATATAAACTTGAAATATGGGATGTAACTCTCCCCAACCCATGATGCTCGAGTCTAGCTCTTCTCGCTTAGATATCCAAATATCCCTTATGTAGAAAAGACCTACCCTATCGTGATGTAAAACTCACCCTATGGTGATAGTAGTCAACAAAGGTATAGAAAGTGACCATCTAGTCCATTCTGAGAATGGAATCGAATCCTATCATCTCTAAGGCATAGAGGTCCCATATGAAGTGACACCCACTAACCTCAAGAGTGCACTACTTTCATAGATGTTCACTAACAATCCTAATCCCCAACGTAGTGTCTAAAATCATAACATCGTCAGAGGTAAATATACATAGCCAAAGGCTCTCTAGAAAACCAAAAGATATAAAACTATGGGAAGCCCCTATATCAAAAAGAGTAGAAGCTAAAATTGAGGAAACTAGAATTGTGACTCTTACTATAGAGGGCCTGAGATCCTTCTCTTGATAGGTATGCTCCTATCCAAAATTATGACATTTACTGTGACCTTGTGACCCTAAATGAGTACCTTGAGATGTTCCACCCTATGTTCACAAAAAACCTGACGCCTAACTAACACATCCATGACCACCTCTTCAACCTGAACGACATGACAAACTTTAGTTCCCTCATTGAGGGGAAACTGGTGGTATTGATCTTAAATGTGGATCAAAACTGATCCCCTATCACTAGCTGCTGGTGAGAAAAACTTGAAAAAATTCAGAATATGACCCTTCTTGCTGCAAGATCGACATTCAATTAGGTCTCTCGAGCACTGAGGTCTCATGTTCCCATGCTTCCCGCACTGGTATCACCTCACATGGCTACCTGTAGAAACATACCTTCTATTGGAATCACCACGTGATGGCTCGCTGTGGCTCTTACTGCAATCAAATGAAGGAGTACCAACCCTGGATTCTAAACTGAAATGGATCATAACTCCTAACAACCTCATATTTCACCCAGTAATAAACACATAGTTTAGTATAGAGTCCCTGAATTCACCATGAAGACATTCACGTGTGATGAGATGTCATACTTGAGACCTTCCTCAAACCGCCCAACCAATGATAACACGTCACCTCCCAGAATAGGTGGGAAGCATTGAATCTCTATAACGAGAAAATAATACTACATAACTCAAAGAGTTCTCTTCTTCAAATGAATGAAGTCTTGGGATTGATCAGACCTCAATGTCTCAGGGTAGAAGTAGTCGTAGAAGGTCCTATTGTAGTCTCCCCATGTTGTATCCCGAATATGTCCCGTATGTGAGACAAAATCCCCCCATATCTTTGCGGAATCACATATCATATATGTAGTGAGTTTCAAACACCTCAATGGAGGAATCTTTAGATGTTCGAAGATGGAAATCATGGACTTTAACCTTGAATCTGTTTCCTGTGGTCGTCTATCCCCTTAAAAATTTAGAGGGTGCTAATACTGGAACACCTACGTCAAATAATACATAGTCGGGGCAAGATGTTGTGCTCCATGAAAGTTATAAATCACCCTCATAAATCCTTCACAGAACTATGAATCAACACCCATGTTTGGTATAACATTTGGTGCCAAGATGGGCATAATGGGGGGTTTTGCCTGCATTTTATGATATACTATTTCTGGTGTCTGATCATTTCCCTATATCTGGCATAGAACTAGAGAACTTCTTGGTGGCATGAATCTCTATGTTCAACCACACCCCTCAATTCAGTGTTATAAAGGAAAGAAACCTATAATAGAAATAATGAAAAAGGAGATAAAACATTCATGTTTTACAAAATAGGGTTACACGACGTGTATAACCTCTACACGGTGTGTTCCCTTAAGTTTTTAACAAGGTGTGTACCTCTTACAAACTTGGTCATGTAACACCCATACAAATGGAATGTTTATAGAATGAAAAAACGTGTACTTTAATTCTTCCTCCTACGCAGGTACTTTTACACAGCTCAAACCACACAGTTCTCTCTTGGGTAGCACTACACGGTGTGTTCACCCTACACACAACGTGTACCACTTATGTTCTAACCAGCCACATCATTAGTCACATAGTAATAGTCACTGTCAACTCTACATGGTGTGAAAGAATGGGACATTACATGTACAACATATGTTTCATCCACCCGCGTCATTTGTCAGACGGCCGGATACATGGTTCTCTTCCACACAATGTGTACAATCAAGACACGATGTGTTTTACCCAAGGTTTTCTAACCCTGTGTCTCTAATCACATAGTTAGTACCATAGTTAAATACTACATGGTGCGTACATACAGTACATGACATGTAATTAGGAAAAGTTTTTTCTTCCATAATAAAAGAACACATAGCATGTGTTTATAACACCACATGGCATGTTGTCTGGGTTTCTAGATAGTAAGCCATTGAAACCTCTCCAGAAACCATAAAAACATAGAATTTTTCCAAGGAATGAAAAATTCCAAATAGTGAGATCCCATACTCTCAAGAATCAATGTTTTGGAATCTTTATTATTATCATAACATGAAAAAATTCAATTAATGTTCAAACATGATACACCAAATTCTGATACAAGAGGACCCATAACACCTTAGGGACCAATGTTTGGTGTCCATACAAATGAAACATTAAAATTTAAAAAACCCTATCACAATATCTAGTATTCTATCGAGTCATCTATCACAACAACATGAATTTCTAGCGTAACATCTATCACAACAACATGCAATCAGTAATGGTACCTGATGGCATGAAAAAATTCATGCCATGTGATATCTATCAATTGCCTATATGATTCATGAGATTTAATACCCTCATCTCATATGGTTGAGAAATAAATAAATCATCAATTATATAAATGATAATAACACAAAATAGGGGAATCACCCTATAGTGAAATCAAATCAATTGTAATAATTGCAAAACTAAGAAAATTGCAATTATCACGGTAAATTGGCTTTTCCCTATACATGGGTTAGCTAATCCTGGGAACAACTTATTACCGAGTACCCATTCGTTCATAACCCTATCTATAGGATCAAAACATTAAGACAAGTAGAAAATAAACTCCACTAATACCAATTTGTAATGTCCCTGTTCTAGGTGCCTCCTAGGGGTGCCCCGTACCCTGTTGGTCACATGACCTCAAGTGCATTTACCTAAATTCTAGAGGATTCCTACTAGAAGCTGGGGACAAAGTCTAATAGTGGGTAAACTATGCCCTCATTGATAGAGTACACACATTATAATAATAATAAAAATCAATAGCAGACGCAATAATACCAAACAATAGAAGTAAACAACGGAAGACTGATAGTAAAACAACTACAAAATATATATAAATAAATTATGCATGTTACATGTATATATGAAAGCACCCAAACAAGACACAATGATGGGAATAAAAGACTAAAACAAAAGTATAGAAAATAGTAAACTTCAACATCATCATAATCCCCATCTTGGTCCCATGCTCCCCAGCTCTAACAACAATCAAGTACCTGGTGAGGAAGGGAACTTTACCTTATCTATACCTGCCACCATATAATCATTTTGAGTCCAAATTCAAGTCTTAAATACGGTGTGAGACAAATCCCAGTGGTAAACCAACAAAATATCTATTTCTAATAGTCAGGGAATATATATAGTATGCAATATACAGAAACGTTGTCATAAACTAGGAATTAATCAAAAGTAAAAATTCCTACAATTTTCAATTACATTAATTTTAATTTATTAAAATTATTCAAACCATTTAATAATGAATCATAATATCTGGCTTATGCTCAATATCCTTCTGTGTAATAGTAATAATAGACTTCTTAGAAGACCATATAAAAAACCAAGTAAGACTGAGTCCAAGCTCGTGCTTGGTCTTGGAAGGCTCATCACAATAACAATAAAACATTCTTAACAACCCTCTGGGAAATATCTCATGGTCTAACCCCTTTGGTTTGATCATATCACTAAAAAATTACAGACGACCACCTGGTCATCTCTCAGGATCAATACCCCTATGTCCACATGGCATCAAAAATTTATACACAACCTCTAGGTTTCCCTCACAATAAATCCACCTGGGTAAACATAGTATAAATAATAATAAATTACATTTGGGTAGCTCTCACAGTCAATAACCCCTGGGTAAAATTGTACACCACGTCTCTCATGGTCCTATGTAAATAAACATGGAAACCCCCATGTTTTCTTTGTCTAAGGATCTCATGTTACATGAAAGATCATCACACATACAACAACCATTGAAGTCTCTACATAAAATCCAAAGTATTAAATGGATCAAATATAATAAAATCGTAGAAACATTAATCACATATTACCAAAAAATTCCATCCTAAACAAGTCAAGGTATGGAAACATAGTATGCGTCCGAGGAAACCTAGGAAAAACATCCAATAACTACTAAACAATGGAAAACACACATGGGGAATCCCATAAAAAAGGGTATAAAATCTTATGTATAGGAAATTAATCTTAATCAAACAACCAAACCATAGATGGTATTAAACATGCTCAAAATCCAAAAATAAGAAAGACCCCAACATGGGTATTCAACACTTTAAGCATATATAATCCAAAGAAAATCAAATAAAGGAACAATCCACCTACCTCGATGATGTATGATGAAAACTATCAAATTTCAGAACTTGAATTAACTTAGAACAATATAGATCTAAAAAAACATAAAAAAAGATCAACATTGAATAAAATGTGAGAGAGGAGAAATATGGAAGAGAGGCTATAGGGAAAGAGAGAACTCACCGGTGGGAATCCAATGTACTAATAAACATCTCAATCGGATATCAAATAGAGGTATGAGAGGAGCTCAAAGATCTTTGGCCATACATCACTCTTTTATTTGAGACATAGGAAGAAGAATTCTATTCTGAGGATGAGATGCAACTCCGGTCAAATTAATCAAATAAAAGAAAGTCACACAACACGTTCATTTAATATAGATACTGTGTACTAGACTATGCCGACCCCCACTTTAGGTAGTCATACAGGTCACCCACATGGCCATGTGCTAAGATGTTATATGACTAGTGCCCGACTACCCACAGTAATAAGGTACATGGTGTGTACTCCAGAGTACATGGTGTGTACGTAGAAAATTTCCAAATTCTTTATTTTTCCTAAAAAACCCAAAATAAAGATCTATACCAAAAAAGAAGATCGGGGTTCTTACAAGTACATGATGGGAAGATCTTTGTGGAAAAAATTTAAGATGTTTCACCAAGGTTAGAATATTGTGTTTCATGTTACCAATGACACTAAGGTATTATGGTCCTCAGGCATGTACTTTTTTAATGTGTGGAATATTCATATAAAAGGATTTAATATCCATTTATGTCAATCCATGGTTGCTATAGAATAAACACCATTAGATAGAAATAATTGAAAAATTATTTAGAAGGGAAAATTGACACTAGTTTTAAACACCTGGATAGTTACCCATATGGGTGTGTTACTCCTCTTCTATAAGAATAAGTATGAGTCAATGCACCTATTCAATTATTATCATAGACTTAAAAAACCACTATTACAAACAAGTGTATCCTACCTCATATTTGTTACATACTTGATCAGATCGATCAGTCCTGTTACATTTTTAGGTGGACCTTTTATTAACATATTACCAACTAATATTTTGGAAGGATAATATTATGAAAAATAACTTTCAAAAAATTTATAGTCACTATGAGATCATAGTGATTCACTTATGACTCAATAATTCTCTAGTAATTTTCATTGATATAATAAATTTAATATTTAGTGAATAACTCAAAAAAATTGGTCGCCTTTATTAATGATATTCTGATATACTTTAAATCCAAGGAGAATAATTAGGATCATTTGAGTATTATGCAAAATAAATTATAAAAGGAAAATCTATATGTAATGTATTTTCAATGTGAGTTTTGGAGGGATGATGTATCATTATTATTCCATGTTATAATCACCCTATTAAAACAAGGGGTTCATTAAACGACAAAGTTTATATGGGAGTAGTCGACACCAAAAACTATATTGGAGATCTATATTTTACATGGGTTGGATATGTGACATCCTAGTCCTTATAAATAGATAATATTAACACAAATAGTCAGCCACATGGCCTCATGAGTTCATCCACCTATGCCAAATGTTGGTAACTAGAAGTGAGTGTCCAAGGTGGTATGGTTTGAAGACTATACTATCATGATCATTGTGGAACCAAACAGTAAGGAATATGTAAATAAGTAACATATAATAGATTCAACTACACTGAATAAAGAATCATAAAAAAATTAAACATCTCAGAAATAAATAATTAACTCTAATTAATAATTATACGATTTAAAATAATGATTTCATATATCTACATAGTGAAAAAACATACAAGGAGACATTAGGATACAAAAGAGTAAAAATGACTAAAAAATATCCTAGCACCATGAGCATTGTCTTGGAAATCTTCTTCGAAGATCACATACAAATAAAATATGTGTTTCAATAATAATTGGATGATTCCTATTATCTAAACCAAAAATCATGTAATTATCATAAGAATCATTTTCTGTCTAGGAATGGTGTGGGATAATCTTATTTGACCATCCCCATTGTTATCTATTAAGATCTAGTCAGTGAATATAAACATTAATAGTTTGCAAATATATGATTTTAAAACATGAAATAAATACATTCTAAATCAATATTAGGTTCCTCCTACGAAACCTAATTCACCATACTTGCTTCATCCTTTGATGTGTATCTCTAAACAAGTGTTCATTTAATTTTTTTTCATGGGTTAAGAAATATAAAACATGTGACCATGGGAAGTAATGACGATAATACTAAATATGATCCAAGAGGAATCCAGGAATCCATAATGTTATAAGGCTAGAAAAACTCACTATTAACAACCATTCATTCTATAAAAAAAGACTATGTATAATACGAGGGATATACCTAAGGAATTACACTGGAAATGTCTCCAACCAAGTACATGGTTCAATTCCAAATTAAATACAATGAAAATAATTTATGTATCCCAAGGCGAATAATCCACAGAATCACATGACACAAGATTTCATGATGAATCCATGTAGAGAAACCAATAAAATAAAATTTTAGGAGGAGTATAGTTATCATAAAACATCACATAATTCTTCTTCTAATAGATAAGGACCATGTTCTAAAGTGGGTATCTCCCTTGGGAACTAGCTTAGTGAATCAGAATGGCATACTCTGAGTCCTAAAGGAATTATTCCAGGGATCAAAGGTGGGCATAAGTCTAACCATCCATATAAAGATGAAAAATGTTCACATGCAATTATCAATATACAGTGGTTTTTATATTTTTTAATAAGACACATGGTCTATGTAGTAATCACTACTATTAATAATTATTTATGTTCATTCCATTTATATTCATCAAAGGTGAAAAGTTAAATAAGTATGCCCAACCAATTTAAAATTCACTAAACATTATCATTCCCAAGTGATATACAAACTTATATAATTTCCCTTTAATGCTTTTATGATTTATTTATTTATATTAAAAACCTAATTTATCATTTTTTAAGTAATGAAAACCTAAATAGTGTCTTAGGTAAACACAATATTTGTCACCAAATGGATAAAAATGAATATCCCAATTTTTGGAGGTTACAAATAATGCCTCAATCTCCAATGAAATAAAAATTGATCATTAGGTCCTTATATTATATTTTATATGATTTAATTTAAATAATATGAATTACATAGAAGCATCCCATAGTAAAACAAGAATCTGCACAATTAATACAATTTGTAAAGAGTGAGAACTTGGGGGAAAAGTCCTATAAGACTAACCTCATGTCTATAATATATTTCCTGTCTTGTATCAGCCCTTGGAATGGCCTGAATTGGATGAAAATAGAATAATATATTATTTCCCTAAAAATAGGGAATATGAGCTCACACCAAAATATAACCTTTGATTGGAAGATGAATGTTAAATGAATAGAATTAATAATGAAATGGTGGGAATAGAAGGAGATGAATAGATCTTGATTCTACGGTTGGATGTAGAAGATATCCCAATGACTATTTTAGGCATGGAGGAGAACTTCAAAGGGAATGTAGAACTATTCATGTGAGAGAAAAGAATATAGGGGAGAGGATTTAATATATGTATGTTAAAAAATTTATTTTCTCTAATTTTATGAGGTTTAATGATTGACTGAACTGTTTTCTAAACTATGAACCCACAGTGCACACCCCATTTACCAAGGGGACACACCCCACTTGACAAACACTGTTTCATTAGACAAACTGTGGACAACCCATGAACAACCTCTATATCAGCCCCACAAAACTCATGTCCCCCTTTCATGGGTTATAAAAAACATTTTTGGAATCCTTATAGGTTCATATACGTTTTGGGGAGTAGTTATCCCTAACTATTCCATTACTACAAAACATATATTTTCCTTGAAAGATAAATATTTGGGCACTAAAAAATCCATAGACACTCAAAAAATGAACATAAAATATATGGAACATTTATAAATATAAAATAAAGGGTTTAAAAAAGATTTAAAAGGTTCATACATTAGGTTAAAAATTGGGATCTTATAGTATTCCCACCTTAAAGCAACTCAACCATAATTTCCCTTCCAAGGGTGGTAAAATATCATCGAAGAATGACTCTCTCCACTAAGGAGATACATCAACCTCTCTCTCACAAGCCTCATATTGTACATGGAAATGATAAATTAACACCAATACAAAAGGAATAAACCTTCCTAGAAGATCATTTTTTTTCAATCAACTATAAGAATAAGATAGTACTCAAATAAATCCTTGATATCCAATTCAAGATCCTCATGATAAAAACTATGAGACAAGTTGTCATGATTTCTGTGAAGATGTGATATACGAATGATTTCATGAATGGATCTTTACCTATAAGGAATAAATATCAAATAATCCACCATCCTAACTCTCTGGAATATCTCTAATGGTCCAATGAACCAATGATTCAACTTTTCGTTCCTCTATTCCCATATATTCCCCTATCATGGGGGAAGCATTAGAAAAAACAATACCGAAACCTCAAACACTAGAGGTCATCAATGGTTATCGACATAAGATTTATATCATGCATTAGAAGTAACCATTCTCTTCTAGGTAAGCTGTACTTTCTCTTAAATATCCTTAATGAGAAGATTTCCAAATAGCGTTTCCTCTTATACCTCTATCAATATGATAGGTGGTCGACACACACTACCATATAGGGCCTCCCAAAGACCCATTTATATGACCTTTGCCTAGATATTATTAGAAGATAAATCAATTAGAGATAAATTTCCCACAAGAACAACTAAAATAAAGGACACAGAATTGATACACTTCCTATAAAACATGTTTTTGTGTTTTGAATGATTATCAATCATACGGTTGTAAGTTGTACTTAGAAGTACCTATCTAACTAGTTTATTATACAACCCAGACTATAACCATGAAAAAAGTGTCCCTATAATAAATAATAGTATTAGGGAACCTATGTATATATATAATCTCTTATATGTATAATCTCTGAAGTTGATCCACTAAGAAAGACTCACAGATATTAATGGAGTGGGGTACCTTTATCATATTGTCCATGAATACCCAAACTACATCGCTACCTTGAGGTGACCTTAGTAAACCAATCTCAAATTTCATTGTTAAGGAAACCAATTTTCCGTTTTTAGACCATTAAAATTTGTATCAACCCAGTCAGCCACGTATTCTCCACCTTCACATACAGATATGTGGAACACCAAGGGATAAAAAATGGTATCTGATATTTAATCCCAGACCAAAAATATTGGCAGTGCATGTAAAGAAACATATTAGAAATCCTAGGGAGAACATCCCATTGTGACTAAAGGGATTATGAAATCTGTTACTCTCAAATCTCTGTAGGAACCTAGATATTCCCATGTATATGTAGGATTTCAACTCCATCGATTGATAAGTCTGGAAATGGATCTGCACCTAAAATAATATCCCTATAGACCATTAATTACTAATTACAGAACTACCTCTTCTCCAATCGATTCCTATATGATTAGGCCACTACCATGGATATAATTAAAGGAAAATCATAACATTCATGGTCCTCCAAATCCATTTTAGAAAAAGAACCATTAACCTCCATTCATAGACAACTTCCTGAACATCATGTGTTCAAGGCTTCTAGCTTAGAGAATCAACAACATCATTAACCTTAACAGGCATAAAGGTAAACTTGAAATTGAAGGAATGAAGGTATTAAAACCATATCCTTTATCTAAGATTAAACACAAACTATTTTAATATATAATTGAATATTTTTTAGTTTTATACACCATAAGTCACACTTATAAAATGTATTGTCTCCATAAACTTGTGACATGGACAACCACTAGTAGATCAAGATCATGTATCTGATAATTACACTTTTGAGGCCTAAAATATTGAGACCTATACACAACAACTTGATCTTCCTACATCTAAATTTCACAACTCCCAATGAATGTGGAATCACAAAATATTTTTTAGCCTCTTATGGGATTAGGTAAAATCAGAATTGGGGTTGGCATAAATATTCCCGTAAAATTATAAAAAACATTCACATTCACTTCATACCAGATAAACATGACTCACTTCTTGTCCATGCCTTTATTCACTACTGTAATATGGGTGAAATAATGTTTCAAACGTACATAATATCAATCAAACCCCAAGAATTTTTTTATGAATTTTTTTTCTTGTTCTTCTCCCATGAATCTATGAACTACACCTTATCTAGGTTAAATTGTACTCATAATATAGATATAATATGACCCAGGAAGTGAACCCCATATTCTTAAAATTTGAATTTGGTGACTTTTTCATTTAAACTCTTCTCTCTTAGTGCACTCAAAATGATATCAAGGTGTTTGTAATGATCATGTTGAGTCTATGAGTACTTCAAGATGTATTCTATGAACACTATAATGAAGGAATCTAGATTTATGGGGAAAACCTTATTTAGGACGTCTATGAAAATAATAGTTGTGATTATAAGGAAGAATGGAATAACTAGATACTCATAAAGACCATACATAATTCATAATGTTTATAGGGTATTTAAGATGGTCTATCATGTACCTGATGATATCTTAGCCTCATATAATTCTTCTGGAATACACTAGCTTCTCATAGATGGTAAAAAAGATCATGTATACAATGTAATGGTAACTAGTTCCAAACTATATTATTTATCAATTTTTTGTAATCCATGCATAACATAAGGGTCCATTACACCTTATTAGAGAATAGAATAGGTCAACCCCAAGGTGTGATACTGTGTTAGAGAAAAACCTTAGATTATAAGTCCTCTAGTTTCCCATTGATATACTGAAACTCAATATTCGTTATCTTATAAGGAAGAATGGATACAAATTTTTCTCACTGAATAATATCAATAAAGAATTCATCATCTATATTTGGATTTATCCATGATAAATAATTATAGATAACAATCCTCCAAATATTTAGTATTGGTGTAAAAACATTTTAACATATTCACTAATCCTCCATATAATGGCTAGCCATCTCTGATGCCACTCCTCCCATCGTATGATGCACTATTATAGTAATACATTCATAGAAATCCCATTAATATTTTTTAAGATAAATATCACCCATTGGTTATGTAAATGATATTGTATACTGAGATCTATCCACATAATTGTGATCGGGGAACAACGAGTCCAACTTGAGAATGACATTGAATCCCACCATCTTGAGGATGATGAAATCAAAATAGATGTAATAACTTCTTACCACAAGGGGTAATAAATTTCCATAGGTGTACACTCTCCAATAAAATTATTAATATATTATCAAGTGTCATCACATAAAATAAGTATTGAATTTCAAGCCCAAGACTTTTCATGGTAGATATGGAAATAAAGGAGTGAAATTGACATGTGTTAGGTAAATTAGATAAAATAGTAGAGGGTACTAAAATAGTTCCTCATTATATAAATTCCCCTACACTCTACTTCTAGAGTATTGGTTATATAGTATGCAATTGTCTAGATCCATGCCCCTCAGTAACATTTGTACTTCCATGAGTGGGTCTACACTATTGATGGTGTAAAATAAGAGTCAGGATACAATTCCCCTGACCTCCTCCAAGATTTCATTAGCTGAAAAAACTCCATATCCATACATAACATGGATATATTGATCATTCTAAAAAATTTTGAGATATTGTGGATCCTCTCCAACTAGACACAGTTGGGATGTTTTGGTAGATTCTCTGTTGATGGCCCATTTGGCTGGATGACCTCCACTCGATTAGGTTCTAATAAAAACAAGGTCTCTTATGGCCTTTACTTATACACTGATAGAAACTACTAGAAAAATATTGTATATTCTTATGCTACCACTACACAAATATGAATTTAGAAGAATTGATTTTTGGCCACTAGAAGAACAACTGCTCTGCTCAGGTACTAAGAAATTGTGCCATGTATTGTCGACATCCATAATATTGGGGTTAGTGATAAATAATTGATAAAAAATATATCAAAAGGTAAGTAAACTGAATTAATTTACCTGATATTAGATTATGTATCCAAGACCATCCTCAAAGCATAACTCCCTTTATGGATCATCTCTTTTTAAGGTTGGAAAAAAATGATGAAGCTACCAAAGGAGAGAAGAATAGTCTATTAAATACACAAATCACTACTCGAAATGACACATTCATGACTTATTTTAAAGATATGTTTTTTAATTTCCATTCTTGATTTGTTTTGGGGGTTTACTATTCATTTTGGTGGAAATGGTGGGTTATCAAAATTTGGGCCAAATCGTGTGCCAATTTCCATATTTAAAAATTAATTTTATTTCTTTTATAAATCTTTAATTTATCAAATTTTTTCATCCATTCCAATTCCAACATGGCCTAACCTAACTTAGTAACACCACTATATTAATTTTTACCCTTTAGGATTCCATAAACATGTAGGATTTGGGTTTTTAATTAAGGAATTGGTCCAACATGGAAGCCCAATTCCAATTCTTTTTTTAAATTTTTTTATTTAATATATTATACAGTTTTAATGATTTCTCGGTTATTCCACCTCTTCCCCTATCCCACATAACCTAGGATCACCCAATTTTCTTCTACCCTCTTTAGAGATCATTTGATTAATTTATTGGGTTGAAACATCTTAAGTATTCACAATTCATCCATATTTAAAAATGTAATTTGACTTCTTATCAACCCCCTCAATTTTTACCCTTCCCCACATTCTAGTTCTTAGTTGACCTTATATTCCTTATTAGAACCTCAATTTCATTTTTGTATGTTCTAAAATTTAGCTACTGGTATATTTGGATATATTTCTTAAAAATACCTCAAGTAAGTGGGTCTCTATCATTCCTATTTTAATTTTCTTAGGGTTTCATTATGTTTTCTTAGGGTTTTACCCTTATTGTCAATGTTCCTAATGTCCAGAAACTAGGACATATAACCTAGGGTTTGATTTTGGATTTCTTGGTCTATTATATTGGTTTTTGGCGTGATCTAAGTCCCTTCTGGTGTGGAGGTGATGCAGTTTGATTTTCAAACAAAGATTCAAGGGTTTTCATTATTGTGGTAGGTGATTCCAATGTGTAGGAAATCCTTGTGACTTAGATTTATTTTTTTATGATATTTTAATGTTTTTTTAATTTTATTTTTGTTGTGGAAATTGGTTTTAGAGGTATTTTTAATGAAAATAAAGTTTAAATTCCATTTTTATGTGAAATTGGGGGTTTTTTCATAGAAATATTTTATTGGTTCATTTGGGGATTCCCTATAGCAACTTAGTTTCACTTATTTAAATTTATTAGGGATTAAAATAATGTTTTATGTTAATCTCATTTGGTATCTTCTGCGAAAATTTGTTTTAATGGTGTTTGTGAAGCATATGAACTATAAGTTCCATGATTATGTGAAAATGGAGGTTTTACAAAGATATCACTTCTTGGTTCATATGAAGATTCCCTAAAACTAATTATTTGATTTCATTGAAAAGTTATTGGTCTGGAATTTCTATTTTGGTTACTTATAAGTGTAAAAAAAGTGTTAAAAGTGAGGATTTCAAGGAGTTTTAGGTGTAAAACAATGAAGGATTTTGAGAAGTTATTTTATTGAAAATCAAAATGTTTTGTTGTGTGTATTAAGAGGTATAAAGTGTGTATAGATGCTGTATTATTTTTATTTGACCAATATTAGTGTTTTTATATGAAAATAGATGTATGTAGCTTGCTGAAATTGTTTTAGCACAAATGGGGAAGCCTGTGTACCTATGTGGGAGGATATGTACTAGCACAACTAGTGATCCTCATGGGTTCTGTCCCTATTTCACTTAGAATTTTGGGAGAAATACAACTCTGAATAAACCATATATATTATTTTTTGGGACCAATTTGTTATGGGTATGTTACCTACTAGTGTATCATGCATGGGAAAGGATTTTGACATGGATATTTTACACAGAGGTACGAGGTACATATGGCATGAGACTATCTAGTGCATAGGGGTGTTCTTAGTTTTAGCGCCTATTGGATTTTTGGTATTTACCCTTGTCTTAGAGTGTGTTCATATATAAATTAAAGTACTTAACATGACTTATTTAAATGTTTTAACATTATGCATGTTTTTTTCTTCTAAAAACTGTTTATAATTAAAAGTTTTATTTCTGGGAATTTATCTCTGTTTTCCTTTAAATATTAAAACTGCTTGATTTTCACCTTTTATTGCGTAATATTTTCAATCCTTGGGTGTTATCCTTATGGGAATAAGGTAAAACCCTACATACAACCCTTTGGTGTAAGTAGACTTGATTATGTTTGACTCAAGTAAAGCTAAAGCCTCAAGAGATGGCGGTTCGGGATGTTATTCCCCTCTTATGGTGCAGTGTTGTAGAGACGACTCAGGGGTGATGAACCCTTGTCATATGGAGTATTTGTGACTGATTTTATCATGTTTTTTTTATGTTTGGAACCCTTTTACATTATTTGAAACCATTTTTTTTATTAAGTCTTGTTTGGCACAAAATTTCTGGATTCATATTATTGATTGTTGGTAATGTTTTATGCTTTCATACTTGGGTAAATCATCCCCAAACCTAATTTATTGATATCTAAGAACTTGTGCCAGCTTGTGGGGATTGGGACCACCATTCAGGTGTTATCATGATCTGGATTTGGTGCTGGTATTCTTGGGGACCAGATTCGATTTGTGACAAAATGGTATCATAGGAGGCCGATATTTTTGGGTTATATTACTATTTTGAAATGAGTCAGCATAGATAGGATCTTATACTGTCAGGGATCAAGGTTTTGGTTGTGAGTAGGGTTCCTAGACTGCATATCTCATGGAAGACCTTGAGTCACCAAGGGATGTTCTAATTGTATGATTGACTTCACTTCCAGGTGAGATGTGTGGGCTGCAGACCACACGTGGAAATCGGGCGGGGGTGGATTAGTTGTTTCATTTATTACATTAATGTGTTTAGATTATTTATATTTTATGTACTTGAATATAATTTTTTGAATTGTGGCATTGACTATTTGTTTTGTGACTATAGTATTTTGAAGAAACATGCCTCACCGGAAAGATCCCATGCACCCATGGGAGGAAGCTGAAGAGAGTTCTCCTACACCGATTGATTAGAGGCTAGTCGATGCAGTGGTGTAGGTTGTCCAAGCTCTGGGATAGGTACTAAAACCTATTCCCATTTGTTTTGGGGTAGAAGAGATGGGTCCTAGAAAAGATATGGCTCAGGAGTTTCGGAAAAAGAAGCCTGCTACATTTCGAGGCATTATAGAACCCCATGAAGTAGAGGAATGGATCAAAAATATTGAGCGCATTTTAGAGTTACTGGAAACACCCAAAGAGATCAGGGTGAAATGTTCCCCATTTTTGCTAGAGGGTCCCATCCGTAGGTGGTGGGAATCAGTACATCAGACTGGGAAGATGAGTAGATGCACTGGGGAGATTTCAAATCCATCTTCAATGAACATTACAACCCCAAGGTCTTGGCATAATCTAGGTCCCAATAGTTCATACTTCTTGTTCAGGGGAATATTTCTTTCATAGACACTGATCTGGTTTGGTATTCTCTTAAAATACTCTCGAATGAATAGGAGAAGGCCGAGAGGTTTGAGAAAGGCATGCGACCATAGATATACTCCCACATTTTTTTATTCAAGTTGAGGACCTATGCTGAGGTCATTAACCGAGCATGTATGGTGAATATTGACCGTAAAGCTGGTGATTTTTTTCTAGGATAGTATCAGAAGTGGGTAGTGGTAGTTATTCAGAGAAGAAGAGGAAGTGGAAGGATCAGGTGAAGAGGGGAGGTGGTACTTCAGGCCACTCTTCCAGGTAGTTTTGATCTGTGGATTCTGATGCGATATCAATTGTCTGCCACTAGTGTGGAAGGACGGGACACATCCTAAAAACATTCTTGATTCCTCCAAATCCTTTTTATCAGTGTGGAGTTATAGGGCCTTTGTAGTTCTCTTTCGGCATGGCACGTCCACTTCCAAGTGGGGTAGGGAAAATGAATTTAAGAGGAGGGCCAAGTCGGTCCGAGCCATCGAGGATGGGGGGATATCAATTTGGAGGCCATGGTAGTAGGGCTAGGTTATCATATGGATAGATCCACTTTAGGGAAAAACCATGGACTAGTGGTTGTATTCAGGTAGAGACTTGACATCTCTATGTAGTGGATCAGGCACCAGCAAGATCAGACGCGGGACCGTCGATAGTTTGAGGTACTGTTATGATCATATCTTCTATATATACTGCTATTTTTGATATCAGTGACTCTACTTCATTAATTTCTACCCTTTTTGTGGACACACTAATCATTTAAACCGAGTTTTTTTCTTTTGTGATGCAGTTGGTGATGCCACTGGGAATGAAGGAGTAGGGTCTCAGGTTCCCGTCATGTGCGCTCTCCGTGTCAGGGATTGAGATCGAGTGTGACCTCTTGGTCTTAGATATGGAACTGTTTTATGTGATACTTGGAATGGATTTTCTAGTATACTTATAGGAACACATAGATTTCTACAGGCGGCGAGTGAGTTTCATGACACCTGATGGGAGTCGTCAGTTTTTTCATGGAGAGTAGGATCCTCGGCCAGGTCATGCAGGAACTCCATTCCTAGAGTTAGGAAATCTTATACTTCAGTTATCATAATTTAAGATAGAGGAATATGGTATTTCTGTTAATGGTTCACTACCTCATGTAGTTAATGTGTTTTTAGAGGCATTCCTTGAGGATTTTTCAGGTTTTCCCCTAGAGAGGGATGCAGAGTTCTCAATTGATTTTGTGTTGGGAATACAACTGATATATCTTCCATCATATCTTATGGCCCCATATAGATGAGGTAATTAAAAATATAGTGGGATTAATTATAATCCAAAGGATTAATTATCCCAAGTGTCTCTCCTTGGGCCACTCTTGTTTTGATCGTAAAGAAGGATGATGGATCCCATTGGTTGTGCATTGACTACCAGAAGCTGAATAAGGTAAAAATTAAGAACAAATACCATTTTCTCAGAATAGATGATTTGTTTGATCAGTTGAAGGGGGTAAAGTGGTTATCAAAAATAGACTTGAATTTAAGATACCACCAACTCAGTGTGAAAGAGGTAGATATCTTGAAGGAATCCTTCCAAATTTGGTACAAACACATTTAGTATTTATTCATGCCCTTCAGATTGACCAATGGTCTAGCGGTCTTTATGGAACTCATGAACATGGTGTCCCACCAGTATATTTATTAATTCATTGTGGTGTTCATGGATGACATTCTAGTATAATTTGGTTGGGAGTAAGAACACGAACATCGGTTGAGGATCGTCTTTGGCACTTTGAGGGATCACCTCCTCTATGAAAAGATGTCAAAGTGAACCTTCTAAAGTAGAGAGGTGAAATTTTTGGGGAATGTGATCTCAGAGAAGGGGATTTTAGTGGACCTTGAGAAGATTAGTGTGGTCATGTCATGGGAGAAACCAAAGAATGTGTTTGAGATAAGAAATTTCCTTGTCCTAGAAAGTTATTACTGATGGGTTGTTTGATATTTCTCTCGGACAACTTCACTGATGACCATGCCCACCTGGAAAGGGGTAAAGTTTATATGGTGCTCATAATGTCTGGAATCCTTCAAGGAGATAAAGAAAGAAGTTGACTACCACACCCCATGATGTTTATTCTAGAGTCTGGAAAGGGGTATGTGGTTTATTATGATGCTTCAGGTATGGCTCTTGGGTGCGTGTTTATGCCGGATGATCATGTGGTGGTGTATAGATCTCACCAACTCTGACCACACAAAACAAATTACCTAACCCACAACATGGATTTGGTAGTGATGATGCACAATTTGATGACTTGGAATCACTACCTATTTGGGGAGACATTTTGGTCTACTCTGATAAAAAAATCTTGTCCTATATATTCTCACAGAAGGACCTCAATCTAAGGAAACACCATTGGATAGAGTACTTTTAGGGGTTTTAATTCGACATTATTTATACCACATGCATGGTAAATATAGACGAGGATTACTTTAGAAGAAAGGTACCAGTTCTATCATTTTGGAAGTCAACTGATTAGTGGAATATGATGGAAATATTTTCTCCGATGCATGTGAAGACCATAGAGAAAAATGGGGGAGCATTGTTAGTGAGCTTTCAGTTTACTGCTTCTATGGTGGTGATAATTCAGTGGGAGTATCCTAGTGATGATCTTTTATATCGGTTGAAGCAGTTTCTTCTTTGTGGGGAGACTTCCTCTGATTGGTCATCTTATCTTGAGGGCTTCTTTTGCTTCAAAGGCTGTTTAGTAGTGTCGTTATCTCTGTAGAAGGTGGGGACGAAGGATAGTGACCTGTCTCACTAGCCTATCCATATGAGTTCCACTAAGATGTATTATGATGTGCGATGATAGTTCTGGTGGCCTGGTATGAGATGAGACATCGTAGACTTCATGTTGAGATGCTACACCTTCCATAAGGTGAAAGCCGAGGACCAAATGCCCTCAGGTTTTCTCCATCTATTACCCATTCCTACATGGAATTGGGATGAGGTTTCCATATACTTCATTGTTGTCTTACCTCGTACACTCGGGGTAATAATTCCATTTGGTTGGTGATTGATCATCTAACCAAATCAGCCCACTTCATTCCAATCAGAGATACAACTAAAGTGGATGACTTGGGCTGTTTGTATCTTCAATAGGTAGTGAGAATCTACGGTGTACATTCAGTAGTTTTCTCAGATAGAGACCCCTGATTCACTTTTGGTTTTGGGAAGGCCTTCAAAAGACCTTGGTGTCTCAGATTAAGATGATAATGGCATAATATCCTCAAACGGATGGTTAGGCAGAGTGGGTGAATCAGATTTTGGAGGACATGCTCTGTGCATGTGTTATAAACTTTGGAGGTTCCTAGGACAACCATTTTGTATTGGTCGAGTTTTATTATAATAATAGTTGCCAATCCTCGATTAAAATGTCATTTCTTAAGGATCTCTATGGTCATCCATGTCGGTCCCCCTGTGTTAGGCTGAGGAAAGTGATACCTCACTGTTGGGGCCGAGTCTAGTGTAGGAGATGTCTAAGAAGGACAAGTTGATCTCACAAAACTTTTTTATAGCTCAGATTCATCATAAATCTTATGCTGATTGAAGACATCGACATATAGAGTTTTCCATGGTTGACAGGATATTCTTGAAAGTGTCCCCTCGTTTGGGTCATCGTCGATTGGGAAAGTAAGGGAAGATGACGCTGCGGTATGTAAGACCTTTTGAGATCACTATGTGTATTGGAATGGTGGTGTAGAGGTTTACCTTAACTTCTCAGTTGACATACTTCCATGACGTCTTCCAGGTCTTTTATTTGAATAAATACAGCCCGGATCCATCCCATGTATGTAATTGGGAGGAGTTGGATATAGAGCCTGATTTATCTATTTTTGAGAGGCCGGTTCAAATAGTGGATTTCCAAGAAAATTTTCATTGGGGAAATTATATTCCACTGGTCTGTGTTCTTTGTAAATATGAGAATGATACATATGAAACATGATAGCAGAAGTCATGGGTTGAGGAAGAGTACCCGTTCCTGTTTTCTGATCAAGCTTCAAGTTGACTTTCCGAGACAAAAAGTTTTCATGGTGATGAGAATTGTCACATACATGACTTATTTTAAATATATTTTTAATTTAATTTCCATTATTTTTTTTATTTTTGGGGTTTCCCATGCGTAATGTTGGAAATGGTGGCTTTTCAAAATTTGGTGCACACCTTGAGCCCATTTCCAGATTTAATTTTTTTATAAGTCCTTTATTTTTTAACTTTTTCATCCATTCTAATTTATACTTATCCAACCCTAACCTATTAATACCATAACTTCAATTTGGAACCTTTGGGAGTCCATAATCCTGGAGGGTTTGGGGTTTTATTTAAAGAATTGGGACATCCTAAAATCCCATTTACGGTTTTAAAAAAAATTGTTTATTTAATATCTTATTCAATTTTAATGATTTTTGATTGATTGCACCTCTCAAAAGAGCCCACTAAAACTATGATATCCTATATTCTCTTCTCCCCTTCTTTGGCACTCATTTTCATCATGGATTTGGTCAAAGCATCTTTAGATTTCACAATTATTCCATATTTAGAAATGTAATTTGATTCCTCCATAACTACCTAAATATTTAATCTTTTCCCCATATTTCAGTTTTTGAGTTGACCTTATATTACATATTCATACCTCAATTTAATTTTTTTTTTCTATTTTCAAAATCATATGCTGGTATATCTAGGGCGATTTCTTCATGATACCTCAAGTAAGTGGGTCTCTTTCATTCCTCTTTAATTTTATTTGGGTTTCATTCAATTTGATTAGGGTTTATTCTCGTATCATTGAGGTTAATATTTTACAGAAAGAAGGATTTCAAACCTAGGTTTTGTTATAGATTTATTGTTCTATTATTTTGGTTTTAGGCTTGATATATTTCCCTTGTGGTTTGAAGGTGGTGAAGTTTGATTTTCGCACAAAGATTCACGAGGTTTCATTATTTTGCTTTGTGATTCCATTGTGTATGCTATCATTGTGACATTTATTGCCATGTTTTTGATATTTTCATGTTTATTTCGTTTTATTATTGGTAAAAAATTTGTTTTTGTTGTGTTTTTAAAGAAAATTAAGTTTAAGTTCCATTTTTATGATAAATTGGGTGGTTTTTCATAGAAATATTTTATTGGTTCATTTGCGCTACCCTATAGATAATTAATTTATTTTATTTAAATTTATTGAGGATTAATTTTTTTAATGTTTATCTCATTTTTTTCTGATTCAAAAAATTATTTTAATGGTGTTTGTGAAGCATAAGAACTTTAAGTTCATTGTTTGTGTGAAAATGGAGGTTTTATAAAGATATCACTTCTTGGTTCATAAGGGGATTCCCTAAAACTGGTATTTTGGTTTCAATGAAAAATTATTGGGATGGAATTTCTTTTTTAGTGACTTATATGTGTACACATAGTGTGAAAATTGGGGATTTCAAAGAGTTTTAGGTGCAAAACAATACGGGATTTTAAGAAGTTGTTTTATTGAAAATAAATATATTATGTTGTGTTTCTTAAGTGTTATAAAGTGTGTATAACTAATTTATTATTTTTATGTCACCAATAGTAGTGTTTTTATATGAAAATAAATGTATGTATAATTCTTAAATTGTTTGAGAACAAAGGGGGAGTCCCGGGTACCTATGTGGGTGGATATGTACTAGTACAACTAGTGATCTGGATGGGTTCTGTCACTATTTCACTTAGTATTTTGGGAAAAACAAAATCTAACTAAACTATATGGATGATGTTTGGGGAACACTAGGTTATGGGTATGTTCCCTACTAGTGGAACGTGCATAGGAAAGGACTGCGAAACATATATTTTACATCAAGGTACAAGGTGAATATGACCCGAGACTATGTTGTGCCTAGGGGTGTTCCTAGTTTTGGTGATCATTGGTTTTTTGGTGTTTAAACTTATATTAGGGTGTGTTTAGATATAAATTACAGTATATAACATGTGTTATTTAAACTTGTTAACATTATTAATGTTTTCTTTTGAAAACTATTTATAATTTAAAGTTTCATTTCTTGGAATTTTTCACCGTTTTCCTTTACATATTAAAACCACATGTTTTCACCATGTATTGCATACTCTTTGGAATATTTGGGTGGTATCTTAAGGGTAATAATATCACAACCTACTTACACCCCTTGGGTGTATTTAGACTTGATTATATTTGATTCAGGTAATGCCAAACTCTAGGTAGAAGGCGGTTCAGGTTGTTAGTCCCCTCTTATGGTGTAACGTTATGGAGGCTGCTCGTGGGTGATGGTCCCTTGTCGTATGGAGTATTTATGGATGATTTGATTCTATTTATAGTTATGTTTGGACCACTTTTACATTATTTTAATCCATGTATTCAGTTATATATTATTCTTAAGTCTTGTTTGGCATGAACATTTCAGATTAATATTATTGATTTTTGTTAATGTTTTATGCTTTCATGCTCAGGTGAATAATTCCCAAGCCTAATTTATTGATACCCAGGAAATATTTCCAGCCCGTGGGGATCCATAATGACCTTTGGGTTCTATCATGGGCTGTATTTGGTGCCAGTATGAGTGGAAACCATATTTGGTTCGTGACACGACATGCATGAATTGTCTTTCCAAATCATCTATCAACATCATAAAAATAATATGTCATAAAAACTAAATAGAAAATACCACTATGTCATACCCTAGTGTTTATTATCCAAATTTAGTACATCCCACTAATGAATAGAGGAATTTCAAATTATTTATGTGGTGAGGTTCCCTCTAATCCTGTGAGGTGTCTCATAGTGCTAAAAAATTGATAGCATGGCCTCCATCCTGGACTCCACATCCTGAGTACTGTTATCCACAAAAAATGTGGGTTGATGAAAATACAAAGACACTTAGGTCATGATTTTTGTATAAGTGGTAGGTCATTGATATCCTTTCATAATATTCATAAGACACATCAATACCTCTTAAAATTAGGAATCATAGACCACATTCAAAGTAGTAGGAGGTCCACATGGGGAACTACTAGAGGTAACCCTGGTGGATTTGGGACCACCACCTCTAATGCATGGTTTTCACCTCCCTCATGAAGTATAACTCAAGGGGCATATAGAGGAATAGATATAAAAATTCCAATCACACTCCTCATATAGATCATCCACATATATAAGAATAAGATATGTAAAATCCTTCCCTTAATGAATTCACACCCATCTTCCTTCTCCTAAATCTATTTTTCAAGGGTGTTTTAGATCATAAATAACTAGAAGAGAAAATAAATACTTCCCAATATTAATTTTTGGTCTGGTTCAAGACCCCAATTCTACATTATGGATTCCAATATTTGGAATATCAATTTTTTTTATATTGGAAGACATACATTGTGACGTAATTGTAATCCTTATTTAATAGAATCCACATTTAAATTTATGATTTAACAATTCATACATTAATATTATAGAGCAGTTAAATGAGTAAAATTATAATTTCATTCAAGTAAATGTTTTATAAATTACAATTGGTAGTTAAATTAAATATATCTAGGACATTAATTTCTATATGAGAATATAATAGGTAGTATAAGATGATTTGACAAAATGAATCTTCATTCTGAATTTATAGTAGTGAATGCATGCTTTATTTTAAGAACAACATTAATATATTGAAAATATGCTAATGTTTCAATCTATATGACCTCATTTACATAACGGAAACCTATGATAATGGTTATATTATTGTTTCATAAACAAATTATATAGGAAAACACCATTTAGGTTGATGCAAACACATTAAAAACAAATTATTCCCTCACATTTTCCTATAGAGGGATTAGTCTCATAATAGATATATCACATAAAGAAAATACAACATATATCTTGTTATTAAGAAATGAAACGTTCATGACAATGCATAATGAATGAAATACTAGTCCACTAATATTCCTATAATCATTCATGGTCAATGATTTAATGTCATTGAAGGCCATGGATAAAGAAAAACCAATAATGTCATAATGAACGTGAAACCTTATATGATCCACCTGGTGTAACTGTAGAAATAATAATCCATATAATCATATTTCATCCTTGTAAATTTGGATTTTCCCTATAAGTGGGTCAACTAATCTCAAGCACAAACTCATTATAGAATCATGAAGCATACTAGTCTTTATTCTTCCTTCCCAAATATTATGGAAATGGCATGAAAACTATGATACCAATTTTGGACATATTGACATAGATCACATGATAATTGTAATATAACTGAAACTCCATGTGGCCTTAATAATTCCTTCATATATTCTAGAGGCTTCCAAAATGTAGCTAGGGTCAACGGTTTTACAGTGGGGAGATTATACTCCCATGATTAGAGTGGATCATACCGGTTAGAAATGTATAATTAAGTAACAAATAACATATTTAATAATAGTGAATAATGAAATAAAAGAAATAATAAAAACCTCATACATAAATAATCAAATGAAAAGCTGAAATATACTATTCACAAAAATTATGTCATGTGTTTCTAAAAATAATAAGAGTACAAGGAAATAGAAAGATAGAAAATATTAAATAATTGAGAAAACTATCCAAGTACCTCGAACACTGGACTGATAATATTCTACCAAACTCTTATTCTAATACATGACGTCACACATCCATAAATCAATGTCTCCCATTATTCACACCTATAATTATATTATATGCTCTTTTACCATTGTATGAAATGATATTGTGTG
Source organism: Viscum album (assembly GCA_963277665.1). Taxonomy (NCBI): domain Eukaryota; kingdom Viridiplantae; phylum Streptophyta; class Magnoliopsida; order Santalales; family Viscaceae; genus Viscum; species Viscum album. Next base: position 874,907,755 of record OY728148.1, on the reverse strand, counting down.
ATACAAAATTTGTTGGCCTCCACTAGTAGTGTCTATTTATATCTACCCTGTAAATATTAAATATAATAGTGTGAAAGTCTATCAATATAAAACATGAAATAAATATAACCCAAGTTTGTATCATGTTCCTCATGTGAAACATGGATGACTATGACTTCTTCAATCTATTTTTGATGCATATGATCATGTGTTTGTGTAATATTTTATTTAGGGGATAAGTAATAAATAATGGTGATAATGGGATGTTATTATTATAATAATAATAAGGTTTTAAGGGTGATTAAGGAATATTTGACATCAAAATGTCAAGATAGATCACGACACACAACCATTCATCGTTGAAATAGGATATTATTGTAAACGAGGGGTCATTCCCAAGGAATTCCATGAGAAATGTCTCTAACTTAGTCCATGGATCATGTACAATGTAAATCCATTGATAACCATGATTGGGTCCCAAGAAGAATAATCCAAGTCATCACTTATCTTAAAACATCATGTTGAATATATGGAGTCCATCCATGAAATTATAATTTTTGTAGGAGGATTGGGATAATAAATAATCACGCTGGGAATCCTCTAATGGACCATGAATAAGTTATAATTTAGGAATCTACCTTGGTAACCTTCTAAATGAATTTGAATGTATTCCTATTAGTTCTCAAGGCGTTCCCTTTGGAATCCATGGTGTTCCCAAGGATGACCATTCATTTAAAGATGAAAAAGGCCTTTATGTAATATGCATCATATAATCATTTTTATATATTTTAATAAACCATTATAGTCTATTCAATACTCATGTTGATTAACAAATCATTATATTCACTTCATTACCTTTCATCCAATGTGTCATGGATTATAAGGTTAGGAAAATAATTTGTAACCCAAATAAAATTTATCAAGGGCAGGTGATATCTACACTTATATAGATTCCATTTGATATTTTATTGATTTATTTATTAAAATTAAACACTAAACATATCAAATTTCATGTCAAGAACACATGAACAATGGCTCTGGTGAACAGAATATTGGTCACCAATTTCATAATATGGAATGAATTTTTTTTGTGGTTTACATTGAGGTCTAAACATCAAATGAAATTAAAAGGGCTCACTTGGGAAATATTTTATAATTTATATGATTGAGATTAAATAAGATTAATTTTTAGGAGAAACTCCAAGTGGAAATGAATTATGCACAATAATGAAATTTTATAAATTAAATTAATTTGAGGGAAAATTCCTTGAAAACCTATTTGATTCTATTAATAAATGCCTAATATAGTATAATTTATCTATTTGGCTTGAATTTAAATAAAAAAAAAGAGTACATGAAGACCTTGAAAATAGTGCATATGTGCTCACAATAAAATAAATTAATCGATACGAATGTGAATGGTGAATAGAGATTTCTGTATAAATAATGTACATATAGAAATAAAAATATATGAATAGATCTTGATTCAGTGATTAGATGGAGAATGAATTCCAAATTAGAGCTCTAGGTGTGTTAGAGATCTTCAAAGAGGAGGATGCGATGTGAATGGGAGAGAAAATAATAGAGGTGAGAGTATTTAAAACAATTAAAGAAAAAAAATGTAAGTATACCACTTTTATAGAGGCCACATGGTTTTTCCAAACAATGTGCAAACAATGTGAACCCCATTTCCTAGGGGGACATACCCCATATAACCTATAGACTGATGTTATAAAAACTATTTGTAACCCATGTGAAGACACTATATCAGTACAACATAACCTAATACCTCCTCTGGTAGTTTATAAAAATAGTGTGGCACCCTTATTGGGCCATAGGTTTTGTGTTGGATGGTTATCACTAAATATATACTAACTGTGCACCTCCAATGTTTCTATGAAAATTTGATCTCTAGTCTCTAAAAAAGCCTATGATGCTAATGAACACTTCCATAAACCATATAGAACATTTATAAGGATAAATGAACGGTTTTAACTAGAAATTAATGGTTTTTCCTTAGGACAAAAATTTGGGATCTAATAAGGTAGGTGTTTTTATCGATTGTGACGAAATTCAATTTGTATTCAAGCCTACTGAAAAAGAATAATCATAAGGGAGATATATTTTTATAGAACACTAATTTTAAAAATTGATTCATATAATTCAAAATGAGACTCATAAACACACCAATAATCATAAAACCCTCATTTGGAGAACTTTTTTTATACAACAATTCATTACTAAACATCTTTGGTTGTGTAATGATGGAAAATAATTGAGTAAGAGTCTTTTCCTCAATGAAGTTGAAGTTCATTGAGAATAAATATGAAGAATTAACTAGTTTTGTAATATATTATTTAGAGGTATTAACTCATTGGGGGGAGACTGAATTATATAATAATTATAAGAAATTGAAATATATATTTTAAAGAAAAGGTTCTTAATAGGAAAAAATTAATATGGTTAGAGACAATCAAGGAATATGAATAATAAATCAATCACCATCATGGGTTGGTTAATAAAAAATAAAATATTCTCCAACTAGAAAATAGTATGAAACAATATTAATAACGATTTTTAAAAAGGTTTCATTTTTTATATATGAAAATAATTGACATAAAATTCATAATGGATGGAAAAAATATAATATTTCTCAAATGACTTCTCAACCCACCATTCTGGAGAAGATAAAGGATTCATAACGGTATTACCATGAAATGTAGAAGAATTCGGAATTAATAATAAAATTTAAATCCCTAGGACTGAAAATTGGTTAATAATAATATGTTCAATTTATTTCATGACTATTTTTATGATCCAACACATAGATAAAGATATTAATATTGGTTTATTCACATATCATTTCATCCTCATTCAAGCTAAGGTTCCCAATTGTCTCTCAATATGTACAAGATAACTTTTTTTTGGAATATTTAATGAAGGAGATAGTGGAATAAACATGAAAATGAATATTATGTAAAATATATAAGGTATAAAGCAAAATAAAAAGGGTATGATGAAACCATTAACCATACATTAAATTAATTCGGGGACATCACCATGAAATTTTCAATAAAACTACTAAAAACATCTAAAGGGAATAATTGAAAATGATTTTTAGTATATTTATTTAAATTTGATACAATTTTCATTTCATTTATGGAGTATATATTAATTTATCCACTTTTAATTATATTCATTAGATAAGTGGTGAGGTGACATGGAACACCAATATTAAGTTTATGTGACCAAAATCCAATAATCACATCAATATTTTGGAAAAGTGTGCAACATTATCTTAACACAGAGTTGAATTTTGTTTGAACTATCACTATATGAAAGGTGATTAATATGAGAGTATAATTGATAAATATGAGTATATTTTTAGAAAATTATATATATAAATAAAAGGAGTATATTATTAGTGTCTTTTTCTAGTTGAGTTCTCATAAAACAATAATTTTATCTCAATTTATGCATATGGATCTATATTAAGTAATCTATTTGAATATATGTATAAAACCTATGTTTGGGGATGATTTTATTGGATACAAGAAACCATGAAATTAAATAGGTGAATAATGGTAGAAAATTTCAATACTATTCAGTAATATATAAGGACTTATCAGAGTCTAAAAAAGAGATATTCAAATAACTGTCTGAGGGACCTTGAGACCTAGTTTAAGACATTAAGACTTTAAAAGAGGAACATAATTTTTGATATAATTTTAGAGACACAAAAACATGTTTAGAAGATAATATAACACCCCATCACTATACACTATATTATTTCAAAATAACATCTTGGATAGTTTCTAAAGCACACAACACCACATTGGAAAAAAACATGATACTCTGTTAAAATAATATTATTTAAACAAGACCAGTATATATTAGATTTTAATTTATATGGTATATGTATTAATAAGTAAATTATGAATATTATAGGTTTTATATATGTATCAAATTAAATTAATAGTTATCTATCAATTTTAAATAATAATTATAATTTGAATGAAAAATTAAATATTATCGAAAACACTATATTTTTTTGAATGATGGTTTAGTCTACAACTAGGTTTATAAGTTAAAAGAAATTTTTATCAATTAAAAAAATATTCAAAAATTAATATATATTTTTTAAATTCATATTTCAATATTATCTTTGAGTGATGTTTCTAATAATTTTTTGAAAAGACTATTTTTTTATTGAATAATGACAAATATTGTTTTTTAATAAGAAATCAATTTCGTTAAAATTTTGTAATAATTAAAATTGATTCTTAAATTGGTCTGGAAGTAAAAATAAATAAATTATATTAAACAATTTCTAATTTAGGTCATTTTTATCAATTTAATGTTTAATTATAATATATATATATTAATATTTTTAATGTTTTATTTGGAAAATAATATTTATTTGAATCATCAACAATATTAATATTACATTGAATTATTCAAATTATGTGAATTGAATTTAGAAAAATGGATTATATATTTCTATTTACAATAATCTATATTATATATTATGTTTAACCTAATTTTTTACCATAATTAAATGTTAAAACATTACATATTATTTTTCACTAGTAAGGTAAAAATGTGTGTTAGGGGTTTAAACTAAGAAGATAAGGATTAAGAAATGATTTAAAACCTCTCCATAACCAATTTAAATGTCATATTAAGACCCTAAAATCTGTAAAGTTGTATTATATACCATTTTATAGTCTTCTATATTGAATAAAACGTGGTAATCACTTTATCATTTCAAAATTTACCTATGTGTCCTCTCCCCCACTTATAAAAGGACACCCACACTACACCTCTATTAAAAATTATAAATCCAATGGGATTAATAATTTAATACCTATATCATTACCTTACAAACATCCCCACATCATAGAGGAATTATTTTTATTATTAATCACTCTTATGAATGATTTAAGTATAAACCTAAATAGGATCTCTAAAGAAGACGTAAATTTGGTAGACATGTGTGTTTGATTTATTTCTTATTCAATCTCTACAAAAACCATTCCAAATAAGATAACATAATATATATATATATATATTCAATTTTATTAATATCATAACCCACATTTTTCTCAACTTCCACAAAATGGAAAATGAAACACTTGATCATGTGTATGGAGGAGTACTGCCTCCCAAAGTGATGTAATTAATTTTAAATCACATACTCCATGGATGGATATATTTTTTAATTTATCATATTTTTATTATATTTAATAAATTATTATATGTTTATAATTATTATATCATATATAACTTATTACATTCCCTTTGTTAGTGGATACCATAACATTGCCCATTTGTATCTCGTACACCCACCTTGCGAATTGATGGATTATTTTTTCAATTAATCATTGCATGAATGGTCGTAATGATATATTTAACTTGTATATGATATATTTATTATCTAAAAATTATTATGAAAATCTAATTTCACATATAACATCTTACCATCCAATCCATTAAAATTCAATACCATTAGACGTGTGTACGTATGGACAATTGCCTTAACAAAGTGATGTGAAGTTTTTTTCATTTATTTTTTTTATAAAAAGTAAGAAACATTAATTTTATTAAAAAATATTCTATTTATGAAATAATTATAATTTTGGAATGTTTAATTAATATATATGAGTATAAAAAGTTCATTATTGAAGTTTGTTTCGTTGACAATAAATCACAAAGTTATTATATGATGAAGAATTATATGAGTTGATGATGATGCTTAAAATTTTGATGCCTGGAGATTTTTAATGGGATCAAGTGATTCAATTTGATTTCATGCTTGTGAAATTATATATATTAACTATGATGAATTTTTTACTGATCTTATGGAACAAGGACTTGTGTCAAAATTTACACAATATTTGCAACATGAAAGATTATTGGTTGTTATGAAAATATTCCTTTGCATATGGATTTTATTTTAAGTACATGTATATCACCATATTTTGAAATATTATTGTCATGGGGTTTTAATTTTGAGATATTATGTGTGACTTCAGGTTCCATATGGGATCATCCAAAGCTAATTATAATTATAGAAATCATCTTTGTATGTATTTTCACCAACAATGAGAATAGTTTGTGAAGTTTAGTTTGTGAATGAGGCTTCCATGAAAATGTGTGTTTAAGACTTGTAGATAAAACATCAAATATTTTTATAAAAATTAGTAATGTAAAGATATATTACTATATTTTACATATACGTTATACTATATTCATGTGATGAAAATAGAAAAAAATTAGCATACAATTTATCATACATTAAGTGGGAAATAAATTAAGGCTGATGAAACACTATTGAGATGCCCATGCATAGTATTCTAAGAATAAATAAAGTGATTCCATAGTATTATATTTTACATAGATGGCATTTTGTATTCATGTGATGTGATGAAAACAATTATCGTGCTACTTGAGATACATTCAGTTGAAAAGAAAAGGTTGATAGAACACTATTGATATGCCCATTCGTTGTATGATAAACATCAACAATGTAATTCCATAGTAATCTATTTATCATAGATGATATGATATATTTTGTTTATGAGAATAGAGATAATCTAGAAATTATTTGAGGTAATTTCAATGGATAATAAATATCAAATGATAGAACACAATTGAGATTCTTATAACCATTACACTAAAAATAAATATTGTGATTCTTCAATATGATATATGACATAAATGATATAATATAATAATTAGATATGGATTGGAAAAATTTAGTGCACTATTTGTGAAATATATAGTAGATAATCGTACTACATGGGAATATACTTGATAAAATACTATGGTAAAGGGATTTCTACGATAAAATTCCATTTTATGCAAAGTGGAAATCTATAATGGTATTATAAGGGAATTCCTAGGAAAACATGTCATTCTATTTGCATATAGTGGTTCATAGATGAAGGGTGATTCAAATTTTTCCATGGCGTTCGTCGTGATTATGCTTCATGTACAGTGGTTCATAGAAAAGGAGTCTTTCATGGGATTTTGTGAAGTTTATGGTGATGATGCCTCATGGAATTAGTTTATAGAAGAAAAGTGATTCATGGGATTCCATGAGTTTCACAGTGATTATGCTTCATAGATAGTGGTTTGTGGAAGAATTATTTTTTTGGTTTATATGTAGTTCGTGGTGATAGTGCTTCTTAAGGAATGGTTCATGGAAGAATAGTTCTTCATGGGTTTCCATGCAGTTCATGGTGATCTTCTATCATGAAAAGTGGTTCTTGGAAGAATGATTCATTGATTTTCATGCAATTAGTGGTGATGGTTCTTCATGAATATTTGTTTGTTGATGAATTGTTTTAAATAAGATATGTTTAGATGTACAACATTAAACTACTACACATGTTTGTAGTATTATCGTGCGATAAACCACATAAAAATTTTCTACAATATTTCCTATAAATACTCAGTTGACACTCAGATATGTGTGACTACTAATTTGGTAGAAGTGTTCAGTTTGAGAGGAAGCTCTTAATTTTCTCATTTTGAGTTCTGCCTAGCAATTTGTACTTTTAGTGATGGAGGAAATTCAATAAAGATAAACACCACAATGAATTCGAGAACCAGTATGCTAAAAATCATGGAATTATTCAAATATTACATGACATATCATATATGTTATTATATAATAATTTTATTATATGAGGAACAATTTAGAGAACTATTTTAAGAATACAATATAAATAAAAAACTAAAGTGATATACGTTACAATAATCAGTACAATAAGAATAAATTAATTGAACATTTTGAATTTTAATAATAAAAGGTGTAACACCCAAAGCTTCCACGGTATGCTTCTCTTTGAATAACACAATAGCGTGTGTTGTATGCAACTTCGAGTTATAACACACCAAAACCAATCAAACATGCCATTATGAATAGTTATACCAATTTTTTGAAATTTTATAAATTTTATCTTTCAATATGGACTTAATTTTTGGATTCTAAATAACGAAATTAGCTTAGGGTGAATTTTTGGTATCTTTCTCACAACATTCAATTTTTGATGAATAGGGAAAAACACTGAGTTATAGTTTAAAACCGACTTTTTTAAATAATTATTATTTTTATTTACATTTATATTAGTTCAAAATAGATACATAATACCTATATATGTTCAGTGTAATTCATTAGAGTCAGTTTATAATAATTTTAGGTATATAAACATTTTATCGTGCTTTTTTACATTCTTTTACCTACCTCCTAGGAGTATTTGCAAACTTACATAAAACATAATTTTACCACTTCTGTGAGTTGAATTTAAAAAATATGAGAGACACGATTAATATGAAGGAGTAAAATGTGGTTCAGTAAGATAAAAATAATTTTTGGTGAATAGTAACTTTTTACTTTTATTTACCATGGTTAAAAGTAAATAGTGTATTTAAGGGAAAAATGATATTATTATTACCCTAACACATGTAATAATTTAATTGTATAAGTATAATTAGACCCAAAACATCCTTAGGAATAAAATAAGATCCTTTTTGGTCCACTTGGATTAGATTAGGACATTTATTATTATTTAATTCAAAGAAGTGTTAAAAGTGTTAAAATCAAAGTTTAATAATTAAATTTTTTTTAATATATGGTTATACATTAGATAAATTAGAGTGTAAATATTCATTGTAAATATAAAAATATTTCCTACATAATGGTATTTTATTTATATTTTTTATACATTAAATAATTTAATTTATTTATGACACAATGATGATGGAGTAATTACGTAATTAAGAAAATATTAAAATAATTGATATTATAAATATCCAAATAAATGTAATTTGAGAATTTTTTGAGTTCCATTAATTTTATAGCTTAATATGATATGTTAGGGTTGGTTAGATGATTTTTTGAAGTAATAATGCTATTATGATTTTAGCAAAAACAAAATACCAAATAGTGTTAAAATTGACATAAAAGTGTTTTTAAAAAAACTATTATATTATTAATTGATATTCTATTCCTAAAAATATAAAGGTCTGAAAAAAGACATATATAATGATATTTGTATCATTAATGAACCTATCTAGGTTCTCTAGAAAGTATAAAGTAAGTCTATTAGACATATAATATAAAAATACAAAGAGACATGGTAAATGTCAAACTATTTAACTAAGAGTTAAATCTAAATGATAAGGTTAATATAATTACCCAAACCTGTATAAAAACTATTGGATGAATTTTTTGCGACCCATAACCATATTAGCCTTTAAATAATTCATTTTTGATCCATTAAAAACAGAAAATGATTTTATTATAAAATAATATTTCTTGCTTTTAGTAAGGTGCCCCTCACCCCTCTTATAAAAGGGCTCTCCCCCTTCTCTCTAATTCACACCTTCAAAGCCATTTGGATCGGATAAACTCTTCCCAAATACCCTGTAAACTATCCTCCATTCATCTTAGAGGCCTTCCTTTAGTCATAAAACCAAACTAAGGAGCCATTTTTATCAAATCAAAAGGAAGAAGCCGAAGAAGAGGTAAATATTTCATCACCTCTTTCAAGTTCCTTTCTTCTTCCACATCATTTTTCTATATTGTTTACATTATAAAATAATAAATCAAAGATCTTCTATATATTGTGATGTTATTATAAATATTTTACAATCATATTCATTATTCTATCCATCCTTTGAACGACATATCACCATACGTGCGTACGTAGGGTTTACCATCTCCATGTCGTGGTGTAATTGTTATTCAATAAATTATTATTTGGATAGGTATAATAATGATGTGTAATTTATATAAATAATAAATATATCATGATAATTATTCTTCACACATGATATAACATCCTATTATATATTATTTTAAAATGAAAAGAATGATATTGTCCCTCGTGTGTATGTATGGATTACCGTCTCTACGAAGGCGATGAGATTCATTCCCCATCATATCCATTCAAGACTAATTTTCATTAGATAGTTAAAAATAATTTATAAATACTTAATATCATTCTGAATATTAATAAGATACATCTTATCCATAACGAACATTACTTACATAAGAAATAATATAAAAGAAAATGAATCAGTTAACACCCGAAACGACAATAATATGAAGACATTATTAACAAAGAAATGTTAAAAGATCATATATGATATCATATTAATATATATTATTATTGTTCAATTTAATAAAAATTATTTCACTATTATACAGTAGGTTAAACTACCCTTGACCAATGAAAATTACAAGGTAAGCGTTAATTCTACAATCTCTTCATTATTTGAGGTTGTTTATACGTAATTATCTACTGGGACCTCTTTATCATCCACATACATGTTTCTCAAAAACGTATTTCAAAACATTCATACTATTAAATAGACTACAAGTTAAAGTCTTTTATACCATTTTTTGACTTTTATAATATTTTTATAAAGAAATATTTCTCTCATTTTCCAAACATGGTCCTTTATAACCTTTTCGACAAAATTAAGGTAAGAATATCTTTTTTTTAACTTATACGGTGGGTGCAGATATTTTCCGCTGTTATATCATCATCTAAGATTTCCTTAAAAGATTATAAGAATATTTCCAAAATAAATGTTTTCTTTTATAATTATATGAATTTTAAATTATTTACAAATAGAAAGTGATATTTCTCTAAAAAGTGTTTTGATTTCCTCTATGTCAATAACCTTTGATAGAATTTTAATCTTATTTGAAGTTGATTCATTATGATACAAAACATCCATATTTTATTGAAGGTTCTGTGATATGTTTGACTATGGATGTATTTTTTTTATACCATTCATGGTTTATGGATAAAGTATTGACATTTCATAGGTTTAAACCTTTTCATATGGGGAATTCATTGGGCTTAGTAAGTGACGGGTGGAGCCTGCTATAGTTCCTCGATGCATCGGTAGGTCTCATGAGACAAAATAGTGTCTTGGCACAAGGCCTTAATAAAATATTATTTTTAGTATTGGCACAAGGCCTTGAATATACGGTTATTAAAGTCTGGTATTATGCATTACATCATTACAAAAGTGGATATTGATATTGCATGTGATTATTCAACTAGTAGAATATCCATATGAGTAAGTAAATGAAATTATATGATTTTCTCTTTGCCATATTATTCTGAAGTTCATGTTTAAAAGGCTTTTGTTTTATTCTTATACATTGCCTTAAATGTACATGCTTATTTATGAAAGTTTCCACTATATTGTTATCCTTAGGGAGTATCTGAGCTCACCCCTTTCTATGTTTTATTTTTCCCAGGATGCGAAGAAGTATTTTATGACTGACCTGCAGGGATAGTCTGAGGGGATATGAGTGTGGTATATGGATACAATGTTTTTGTAGTTTTTCATTTTATTATGTAATGTAAACCTTATGAATGTATCTAGTACTTCCAAGGTTACTAACCTAATCGATCATTCGAGACACGATCTTTTGTGATCATGCCAATGCTATGTAATAATGCACCGACTCTGGGAAACTAGGGTCAGGGCATTACAAAAAGAGTGAACCAATAGTAGGAATATTATAATATATGATATGATATTCTATTTTTATGATCATAGGAACAATTTTGAAAACTGGTTGAAGCATATTATGTTAATAGAAAACTGAAGTACGATATACGATGCATGCATCAGTTCTATAAGAATCAAAATAGTGAACAACCAGTATGCTAAGAATCTAATATTTTAACATGTAGTTTGAAAAATACTATATATTCTATGTTATTATCATTTCTTCATCATAGGAACATTTTTTAAATTTTTTGAAGAATAAATAGTGAATAGTGATGTTATGTGTTATACGATTCAAGCATCAGTTCACCAAGCATACCAAAGTAAAACAAATAATACAATAATTATTATACATGCCATGCTAGGATAATTTTATGATCATATGGATAATTTTGAAAAAATTTTATAGATTACACAGATAATAGAATAGTGAGGTAAAAAAAATGAAAGCATTCGTTCACTAAGCATAAAAAAGGTCAACTAACAGTACGTGACATTTCATATATGATATTATATTATAATTTCACGATCATTGGTGGAATTTAACATATTATTTTAATTTTAAAAAGTTGAGAAGAAAATGGTAAGTCCATGAAATTTAAATTATTGAATTGTGTATTTTATTTGATATTCAGAAGACAGATTATTTTGAGTTGTGCAAGTCCCTATCTAGGATAAAATAATATTTTAAAAATTCCATGCATCACTTGAACACAATTTTTAAGGATGCAGAATAATCATAAAGAGGAATAATGATTTCATAAAAAAAAATCTTTTAAAGATATTATTATCACAAAAGATCATATTTTGAACAGATTAAAGTAAGAATATACTTTCTTTAAAGGGTAGTCTGGTCTAAGCTTCTAGTAATATGAGAAGAACCAGATAATTCAAGATCTAGTGTGAATAAATTTCATGACCACCATTCTTACTTCAGAAAGTATTTGATGATCATGAATTTTTACATCAGTATAATAGATTTAGTGTGATAATGGGGGGAGATATATTTTAGGTGTTAAAGTATAATCCAAAATAAAACAAATATATTTCTATTTGTTCATCAAGAACATTGAGATGAATGAGCATGTGACTGGAGTGTCTAACCAGTTTATTAAGAGGCTTGAGCCTGTTGTGGCTAACTATTCTTAAAGATAAGAATTGGAGATGATTAGGGTGTCTAACCAACCAAGGTAGAGGAGTTGTTTTTTGGGGTGTATAATAGTGATCAAATGGTGGATCAACTACTATGTTGTATAACCAATTTTGACCTTATTCATGGTAATAATGTTATTATATAGTAGAGAATATATTTATGGGGGGATTAACCAACTAGGTAAGAAGTAGGTATTTATAATAAACCTTGTAAATATCTTGTGTTTTTTCATCATATATTATTTCTGTGTACAAATTGATACTGTCAGATATCAATAAGTGGATAAAGAAAATAATCAAACACAAGAGGTTGAATTCAAAAGTAAATAATTTTTAAATGTATAACACTGATTCAACCCCCCTCTCAATGGTTAATCTGACCTAGGGTACTGTAATTGGTATCAAAGGAATGTTCTTCTAAAGATCCTAAAGTTTTCCCTAATTTTTTTATAGTCATTATGAAGTGATGATTTCAAGAATTTTTTGAGTTTCCTAAATTAGTGAAAAGATAATTTACCCTAAAGGATAAAAATATGGAGAGTTCTAACAAAACATAAATGAACCAGAAGTGAAAATTAGCTAAACATTTAAAGAAGAATCTAACTGTTAAAGAAGAAATACTAATAAATGAATGTATATATTGTATTAAAAGTAGTGACTATTCATATTATTATGATTCCACTAATGAACCATGTTCAACCTATTAGGATAATGAATAATTTGGGTATCTTTATTTTGAATTCAAAGGATATATGAACATTGTTCCGAAAAAAGTGATCATGTGTATTTTTTGTATTATCAATAGAGCCTTTTTAGATAAATTAATTCTACAAGAAAATGTTGATGAATTAAAGGATTTACTATGTAATATGTTTAAAAAGTGAAATACTCTCACAAACTTGGTGGAGTAAAGGAAAAAAATTTATTTTTCATGATGAAGAATAATTTAAATGGAATAACTGTGAGAATGTTGTTTTTGAAATTATTTTTAATAAATAATTTATTATACTTGAAAAATTATACAATGTTTCTATGGATGTAAATATTGGTCAACTAGATAAAATATGAAAGTGGTTAAAGGTTAATGACTCATTATTTCAATGAAATTTTCAATTGAAAGAAGTGGGTGTTGAGATAGTGAGGAGTGATTGTGAAGATAATGTTTAATTTGCAGATGATCAGAAAAATTCCCTTAGCATGAGATATCATCAATTGAAAATTAAATTTACCAATTTTGAAAAGGCATATATTGATATATCATAATCAATGATTTATGTATCTCCCACCACACAATTTTATATAAATGATTATACTATTAATGAATCTTCATCATATGGGATGAAGATAATTACATCATCTTGTAATATTTCAAAAGAAATAGTGAAGAAATTGTTACCATCAATATACTAATATAATAATTTTGGTAAATCCATATCTACAAAAAATAACGGTTTATGTAAAATATCAAAAAAAAATCGACGTGGAAAAATTTATAAGAGACTACCACCATGTCAATGATAGATTGAAGAATAAGTATAAGTGCTAGTTCACTATGTGAATCACAATTGGTTATGAAAAGGACCCAAAAAAATTATTTCAAATTTTTTGGATAGTATTCAATAAATAAAAATAATCAATTATTGTCAGTCTAGGATAGTGATGTAGTAGAATCAACCATTATGATATGGATTTTAGGTACAATTCTACAAATTATAAAAAATAAAATATACCTATAATAGGGGAATAATTCCAAATAAGAATATGAAACCACATTCACATACTATGAAAGAGATTTCAATTTCAAATAGATTTCTACTTCATGGTTGTGTTTGTGATTTTTTAAATAATAGTGGTGTAAAAAGTGATACATTCACATATCAACATGTAAGAATAATTTATGGATCTGATGAAAAAAATGAAAACCTTGGGTGGGAATATGTAAAATGATGTAAATCCTTTTAATCACAATAAGTTTTAAGAAACATCATCATCATACTCAACACATGGTAAATATCATAAAAATTCATTTCCATGAGGATAAACTTCATTACTACGTAACATAATAATTATATGAATAAATTAACTCATGTGAAACCATTTAGAAACACCCAATAATATGTCAACATTCAAAAGATATTATTGTGATTTTTCAAGATGATTTGGAGAAATCAATAAAGTTATATAATGAAATATAAAATTATCACAGTAAAGGTAAAATGAAGATCCCATACGAATAAGGAAAATTTCATGAGAGGTTGTCCTAAAAGGAAAAATCATGTTTTGAGAATGTTTATTTTGAGTGGTGAAATAAATATGGATATAATTCTAGAAGATTCTTAACAAAATTTCCTGCATAAGAATATGTATTGAAGAGGATGGAAATTTCATCAAAAGATTTTTTTATATGGTGGCTAAAGAAAGAATAAGAATATCATACACAAAAATCATAGGTGTGATAAGATCCATGATACAGAGGAATAAATCATATTTGAAAACAATTTTTTGAATCTTGATGATTGGATAATGTGGAGCATCTTGGTTGATAAAACCATCTCAACCTTGCTGTTCACATTGAGGAAAAAGTAACCCCACCTAATTACATTATATATTTTGGTGTTCTTGAAATACAAATTAATTGAATTAAATTAGATTCTTAAGGATACAAATTTTTGATATCATTATGATATTGAACAACATGTAGTTTATTGACTTCTATAAAAAGAAAGAAAAAAGTGTATACCCTAACGAGGATAATTGATGAGATAAAGATTTTAAATATTTACTAAATAGTGAATTTAGAAATAATAAATATCTTTATAAAATTATAATTTGACTTAGGAAAATCAAACTTTCATCCATCATTCTTAATTAAATTAATCATATCATCAATGGGTGTATAAGATCCCGGTTTTTGGAAAGGTACGTTTTTTGTTATGTTTTGGTTGAATCTCTTGTTTCGAGCTTCAAGGGATGTCTTTTGAAAGTATGAGAGGCCTTGGGGGTGTTTCAGGGGCTCGGGGCATGGAATAAAGGAAAGATGGGTTAGACAGGCCAGGGCGCACGACCTATGCACAACCAGGAAAACCGTTTGGCCTGCCCAAGCAAAACAATGTGACCCTTCTTCTCCAGGCAGTAGCATGTGCACGGTTTGCGCACAGTTTGTAAAACTGTGGGGCTAAACCGTGCGAATAATTAAAGATGGGAAAAATTACAAGTTTTCCACTCCAGGATTTTAGAAACCCACTAGGGTTTCCTCTCATTTCCTCCTTCTTTACCCTAGGAACGGACCAATTCACCCAAGAGCTCCAAGAGATTGATCTCCCTCATTTCTAAGGAATTTTTTGGTGCTGTTGGTTGTGGATCGAAGCTCCGAGAAGGCTAATACAATCCGTACTTCTCTTTTTGGATTAGGGTTTGTATCTTCTCTCCCTCTTGTTCCCAAGCCCTAAAACCCTATCTTTTGGGTGAGTTCTAGGTTGATGCTCTAAAGGCTAGTCAGATCGATGTCTAAGGACTTGATTGAGGGTGGGTTCAACTGTGATTTCGAGGTAGGTGGTATAAAAGTGATATCCCATAGTTATTTGGGTATTTGTGCATGTTTAGTTTTGTTCTTGCTTTCCCTTGGTTATGTTTTGAATAACCTTGGGTTGTTTGGAAGTATTGGTGTTTAAAATGGTAAACAGAAACTCTCAAGATCCCCATGGGATGTGATGGGAATGAATTGACCAAATTGGGGCCATCCATGGGATGTGCCGACTTTTCCTGGACTTAGGGAATGTGATTGAACAAGAAAACCTTTTGTAATAAAGGGTAGAGACCTTGATAAATATGTTGGCATGTTTGGTTGAACTTGGAATTGAAGTTATGTGATGCACCTAGACTTGGTAATAACCTGAGGGTTAAATGGAATGGGTTGAAAGGTTGATTCATGGGAATGATGAACAAGTTAAATGGGTTAATGTGTTATCTGAATAAATACCATAATGCGATGGATTATGGGTCTAGTATTTAATGCTTAGTGAGATAGGCATAACACAAGGGAATTGGGTGAATGGTTAAATGATGTGAAATGGTAATGTGTTAATGGGTTAAGGCATGATGTGAATTCCCGTGCAGTTTTTTGTGAATGGTTCATCCAAGGGGAAATAGTACAGATGGTTGATAGTTACTTATATATATAAGCATGTGCACATGTCTTGGTAGTGTGGGGTATGACATGAGGAAATACGCCCACTAGTTGGGTAAAGACTGATGCTCTGAACTCCACCCTAAATTCACGGGTTAGGAATGAGGACTGAGGATCTATTCTCCTAACGGTTGCATCCACTCGGATTGAGGCTTCAAGGTGAGGATATGGTTGCTATGAGGGGGTTAGTCCTAGTGAGATAGGATAACAATGTGTTTACCCTCTTGCATGTGATTTTTGGCCTTAGAACCATGTAACAAGATTTATGTGATTAAGCCATGTAAATGTGATGATTTGGTAACTGGTGATAATTGGTGTGTAATGAATGGTAATATAAGTGGCAATGTCTTTGACCATGAACTTGTTAACGACAACTCAAGTAATTACTTGGTAATTATCATTCAGATTCCTTTTTTATGCACTACTTTTTTATACTGGATATTTTGTAGATACCGTTGGTGGTGGCTTACTGAGTTGTACTCACACCCTGCTCAGGCCACCGTTGGGTACCCCATCAGACATCATGTTTACAGGTCAAGAGAAGGGCAAGGGTCCTTGATAGATATTTGAGTAGACATTGGTAGCACTTGGTGGAGGATCCAGACTTGGAGTCAGGACCATTTTGGGATTTTTGGCCTTCGTCCTTATTTTGGGTTATTTTTCACTCTTGCACTTATAGTACGACATAACATTTTTGTTGTTGGAAATGGGTGATGTACATGTTCCTTGTTTATTGGTTATTTTTTCTACTATTTGATATATTTCTGTTGTGTCTTACTTTGATAAAAAGGTGGTATAGTCTCCCCACTTGACCCCATAGACCCACACTACTAGTCGGCAAACTTTGGCATATGAGGAGGTGTGCTTAAGGTCATGTGACCTCCCGGCTCGGAGCAGCAGTTCAGTGGCTACCGGGTTATGACATTAAAATGTGGTAATAGAGGAGGTCTTTCTTCTACTTCTCTGAGGTCTTGTTATTTGGGATTGGTAGCCAAGAGTTAAGATGTGTTGGGCCTTGGTAATGAGATCGTGCTTGTGAGTAGCTGACCCAGGTATGGGGAAAACCCAAGTCACCCTGGATGGGAAATGTTGTTCTTGGTTGTGTATTGTTGAAGCTGATAATATTTCACCATTGGGTGATGCACATGTGGTTTGATGTGACTATTTTATGATATTTGTCTTGTGGCCTTAATGGCACGAGGATTTTCATTCATGCATCATCGTAGGAACCTAGGGAGATAGGTGGCATGCATCGTGTTAGGCACACACACAGGATGAGTGTGTGAGGCCCGAAGGTAGGGTGCATCATGCATTTCCTGAAACCAAGGAATAATGAGAAGAGTGAAATAAAATAAGTGGGTAAAATATGTTTAATGAAACATAAGGGTTTGAAATGAAGTGGAAAATGTTTTGTAAAACGTTGTGTGAGTATAGTGGTAGTGCATGGTTTTTTACCCCATGTGGACCACGTCCCGTAGTAGGGATGGTCAAGGAGGTAAATTTGAGGTGCTAATGTTGTTTAATTAGCATATGAAATTGGGTTGTTGTAGCTAGTAATGAACTTTTTGAAGAAGTCATAAGAGTTTTATGGTAGGCATGCTAAATCTCGTGCTTGGAAATGTAGAGAGATGCCACCATGACATCGATTGGCAATTGGGAAATGAGAGGATGTTGCTGAGAACACTCCTCCGGTAGAAGAGCACGAAAATGTGGTGATCAATGATGGTAGGGAAGAACAGTTCTGAGAGAACTTGGCTCACCTTATGCAGATGATGGATCGAGACCCAGGGCAGGTTGCACCGAGTATGTTTGAGCTGACCAGGGAGTTCCAGTTGCAGCACCCTCCGAACATCACCAGAGAGGGTGGGCCAGAGGCAGTAGAATTCTGGTTAGAGTCTATCCAGATGATAATGGATCATCTTGAGACCCCTATTTAAAAGCAAGTAAAGCTCTCCGTTTATATGTTATGGGGATAGGTAGGGCGTTGGGGGGACTTTCATGCTCAGACTGAGTAGGCTGAGGGGATGTGGTGGAAGGTTTTCTAGGAGAAGTTTCTGGAGAATTTTTATGCAGAGACCTTTTGTTCGGAGTGGGATACAGAGTTTATGAGCCTGACTCATGGATCGCTATCAGTGATGGACTATGCTAGTCGCTTCACTGATTTGTGACGCTTCGTCCTAGTGTTAGCCGTGGATGAGGCAGTGATAGCAAGGCATTTCCAGGATAGATTGAGACTTGAGATTAGGTCTTAAGTGAATATCTTCCACATGAAGAGGTTTTTAAAGCTAATTAATTATTCACTCATCTTTGAAGGGAATCTGAAAGGAGTTTCGGGTGGTGGCCTTGTCGTGCCAGCTGGTCGGACATGTGGTGCATCTTTAGAAGGTCGCAAGCGTCGTTGGGAAGGTTTCCAGCAAGGTGGTCAGCAGAGAGGGTCAACCTATCAGATTGGGAACCATGTGTTCTGTTATTAGTATGGTAGGCCGGGGCATATGCGTGGTTAGTGTCCTAAACCTCCAGTTGAGTTCCGTTCGTGCGGCATGATGGGGCATGTGCAAAGGTTCTATAGGAACCCTCAGAAGGTGGGTGAGCATGATGATGAAAGGCAGGTATTGGGTACGTGAAGAGGATCGATTGCCCCATATCAGGAAGGAAGTTGGATCTCTACGGGCCGTACTAGTAGGGGCGGAGGACGTGGAACTCCAGGGGAAGATCGCTCATGCTAGCAGGGCAGTGTGGTGCAGGGTGTTCAGACTAGAGCCCAGGGTAGAGGGGCAAGTCATCTTCAGGCAGTTCAGTTTGCGCCTAGTGATGGTGAGGCCGGACCATCAACTATTCGTGGTACGATCCTTGTAGCTTATACTTTTTCTAGTGAATTGTTTGACATAGGTGCCACACACTCAAACCGTGTGGCCACGTAATGTTTGAAAAAATTACATGTTTTCCAATACGGGACTTTAAGAACCCACTCGGGGTTTCCTCCCATTTCCTCCCTCTTCACCCTAAGAACAAACCAAATCGCCCAAGAGCTCCATGATATCGATCTCCCTCATTTCTAAGGCATTTTTGGTGCCGTTGGTTGTGGATCAAAGCTCAGGGTAAGGTTAATCCCATCCTTGCTTCTCTTTTTGGTTTAGGGTTTGTATCTTCTCTCCCTCTTGTTCTAAAGCCTAAAAACCCTATCTTTTGGGTGAGTTCTAGATTGAATCTCCAAAGGCTAGTCAGATCGAGGTATAAGGACTCTAATTGAGGGTGTGTTCAAATGTGGTTTTGAGGTAGGTGGTCTACAAGTGATATCCCATAGTTATTTGGGTATTTGTGCATGTTTCATTGTGTTCTTTATTTCCATTGGTTAAGTATTGAATAACCTTTTCATGTTTGGTAGTATTGGTGTTTAAAATGGTAAATGGAAACTCTCACGATCCCCATGGGATGTGTTAGGATTGACTTGACCTAATTGGGGCCATCCATGGGATGTGTCGGCTTTTCCCGGACATAGGGAATGTTATTGAACAAGTGACCTTGTTGTAATAATGGGTAGAGAACTTGATAAATATGTTGTCATGTTAGGTTGAACTTGGAATTGAAGTTAGGTGATGCACCTAGACATGGTAATAACCTGAGGGTTATATGGAATGGGTTGAATAGTTGATTCATGGGAATGATGAATGAGTTAAATGGGTTAATGTGTAAACTGAATAAAGAACATAATGCGATGGATTATAGGTCTAGTGTTGAATGCTTAGTGAGATAGGCATAACACAAGAAATTTGGGTGATGGTTAAATGATGTGAAATGGTAATGTGTTAATGGGTTAAGTCATGATGTGAATTCCCATGTGGTTTGTTGTGAATGGTTCTTCCAAGGGGCAGTGGTACGGATGGTTGATGGTTACTTATATATATAAGAATGTGCATATGGCTTGGTAGTGTGGGGTTTGACTTGAGGATCTTTTCCCACGGGTCGGGTAAATACTGATACTTTGAACTCCACCCTAAATTAAAGAGTTAGGAATGAGGACTGAGGATCTATTTTATTAACGGTTTCATCCACCCGGACTGAGGCTTCGAGGTGAGGATATGGTTGCTATGAGGGGGTTAGTCCTAGTGAGATAGGATAACGATGTGTTCACCCTCTTTCATGTGATTGTTGGCCTGATACCCATGTAACATGATGTATGTAATTAACCCATGGAAATGTGATGATTTGGTAAGTGATGATAATTGGTGTGTAATGAATGGTAATGGAAGTGGAAATGGATTTGGACCTGAACTTCTTAGCGGAACCTCAAGTAATTACTTTTTAATTACCATTCATATTCCTTTTTCATGCACTACTTGTTTATAATGGATATTTTTTAGACACCATTGGTGGTGGCCTACTGAGTTGTACTCACAGCCTGCTCGGGCCGCCGTTGGGTAACTGAGAAGACTTCATATTTGTAGGTCCGGAGAAGGGCAAGGGTTCTTTCTAGATAGTTGAGTGGATATGGGTAGCACTTGGTGGAGGATCCAGACTTGAATTCAGGACCGTTTTGGGAATTGTGGCCATTGTCCTTATTTTGGGTTATTGTTTACTCTTGCACTTGTAGTACGACATGACATATTTATTGTTGGAAATGGTTGATGTACATGTTCCTTGTTTTTTGGTTATTGTTTCCTCTATTTGGTTTATTTCTTTTGTGGATTACTCTGATAAAAAGGGGGTATAGTCTAGCCACTTGACCCCGTATACCCCCGCTGCTAGTCAACATGCATTGGTGTACAGGGAGGCGCACTTTAGGTCATGTGACCACCCGGATCGGAGCACCGGTTCAGTGGATACCATGTCAGGAATGTTACAGGGTGATTTCTTTATTGATGTCATGATTGGAAAAAGAGGGATAAATATCATTTTCACTTGATTTTTTTAATATGTTTGTTGATGTATGTGCAAGATAATGTATTTTATTAAAGAATTTGATTATTTTAAAAAACCTATAATAAGAGTTTAATATTTTGGAGCATGAATTCACATTCATTGTATTTATAGAAATCGTCGACAACCTTGGTTTTATCACAAATTTTTTCTTTCGGGTTAGCCCGCATAGTTATAGAGTTTATTAGCTAAATGATATTTTCTGAGAAAATCATGTGAGATCATTCTAATCGTATAGTTGATCAATAAATAACCTTATAAAGTATATAATCATGTTTTTTAGAAAACAATGAGATAAGGTGATGCACCACTTTCCCTTTTAATTTACTATCAATAAGGGGGAAAATATAGACTTTATAAAGTGATGTAGTATTGAAATAAAATACAGAAGGGTATATTGAAGAGAATATGTTCACAACTAATGTTTTATTTTATTTTCATTATATCATAAAGTAAATAAATGTGGAAGACTTATTGATGAGCGGAGGATGATTGAAGTGGGGATGTATGGATAATTGATATGGAATCACAAGATAGAATTGGATTTCATGCTTGTGAAATTATCCATATTAATTGTGATAGGTTTTGAACGGATCATAAAGCTCTACGAGATGTGTCAAAAGTGACAAATTGATTTCAAAATGGAATATTATTGATGTTTTTTTGAAAATATTCCTTTTCCTGTGGATTTTATTTAACGGACACACAATATAACATTATTTGAAACGAGGTATTGCATATAGGTTATCATGACAAATGATTATTTGTGATGTCAGGTCCCATATGGGATCATACAAAGATAATAGGAATCATTAAAATCATCTCTATATATATTTTTATAAGCTATATGAATATTTTAAGAAGTTGAGTTTCCAAATGAGGCTTAGATTGAAATGAGGGCTTATGGTTTGGTTATAAAAAAGAAACAATTATCTAAAAATAATTATGTGAAGATGAAGTATTCTATTTTACATATATGATATGATATATTCATTTAATGTGAACAGATACAATTTATCATAGTATTTGAGGTACATTTAATAGAAAAATATGGTTTTATAGAACTCTATTGAGATTCCCATGCACAGTACACAAAACATCAGTAATTAGATGCCACAATATTTTATTTAACATGGATTCTTTAATATATTATTTTCATGTGAATATAAATTATTTTTCATACTATTTTAGGTACAGATAGTTAAAAAGAAAATAAATTTGTTATAACACTATTGAGATGCCCATGCATGCTATTTTAAACATCAATATAGTGATTAGTACACTATTTCACGTAGATGATTTGATACATTCATGTGAAGTGAATAGATTCAATTTATCAAACTATATGAGGTAAATTTATTTGAAAATAAAAGAATGTTGATTGATCACAATTGAGAATCCTATTTATAGTATGATAAAAATAAATATTGTTATTTTATACTTTTCTATTTGACATATATTCTATGCTATATGCTTGAGATGTATATTAGAACAATTTATCATAATATATGTGAAATATATAGTTGATATGTATTCTATATGTGAAGTTGTTTTCTATTATGCCCTAATAAAGGACTTTTTGTGATAAAATTCCATGATAAGTGAAGTTACTTGATAAAATAATTTTCTAAGGGTATTGCTAAAAAAATTCCATACAGTTCATAGATAGTGGTTTTTAGATAAAGAGTTCTTCATGAGTTTCCATATAGTTCACTTTGATGAAGCTTCATGGATAGTGGTTCATAGAAGAAGATTTATTGACATATTTACATGAATTACATTGTAATGATGATTTGCAGATAATAGTTATCACATGAATAGTTCTTCATGTATTTTCATGAAGTTGCAGTGATAATGCTTTACAAACATTGGTACACTGAATAATTAATCATGGATCTCCATGACATTCATATTGACAGGGCTTCATCAACAATGGTTCTCAGAATATGATTACTTCAAATGTTTCCATGTAGTTCATGTAGATTATTCATTATGGAAAATTGTTTGAGAAACAATGTTTCATGGGATTCTATTAAGTTCCTGCTAATGGTTCTTTAAAGATTTTGGTTTTCAGTTGAGGTGTTTCTAAGATTATATGTGGAGACAAACCACCTTAAACTAAAACGAACATTCATAGTATTATCATTAAAAAAAATTCTTCAATAATCAATGAATTATTTTATATCAATACCTAGTTTACAGTATGATATATATGGTTAATGTTTTATGGACAAGTGGTCATTTTTATTGTAATATCTTAGTATTCTCTATTAGATTTTTGAAAAGCACATTTTTCTTTTAGGGAAGGAGAAAATTACATGAAGAGAAATGATGTTCTAAATAAGAGAATATGTATGCTAAGAATCATGAATGTCCTTAAAAAGTATATGAATTTTCATATATTTTATGTTATAATAATTTGATGATCATAAAAAAAATTTAGAAAACTATTTGAATAACATTCCATCAATAGAAAACTAAAATGACATACAAAGTAATGATCCTTTTTCTAAGAATCTACAAATTGAACAATCAGAATAACAAGTATCAAAAAATTCATTCAAAAATATTCCAATTCTAATTTAAGATATGATATGATTATTTTATGATTATATAGTCAATTTAATGAACTATTTAAAGTGTCTAATATGAATAAAAAATTGAATTGCAGCATGATTTAAGCATCAGTTTAATATGAATTAATAAATAGAACTATCAAAACTATAACATCCAAAAAGTTACCTAGAATTACGTGAACTATCATATATGATATTATATGAAAATTTCATTATCATATGAAAAATTTATCAAGCTATTTGAATAATATATAGTAAATAGAGAAGTGAAGTTATATTTGATGAAATAAGAAGTTCACTAAAAATAAAACAATTCAACCAAAAGTAAGAAAAATATCATATATGAGATAGTATGATCATTTAATGTTCATAGCGGCAATTTATTTAACTATTTGATGAATACCTTGTGAATAGTAAAGTGATGTTCTATATGCTGCAAGCATCAGTTCCCCAAGAATTAATAATTTCCACCAATAGTATGTGACTTTCAATATATGTTATTCTATGATAATTTCATGATCATTGAAACAATTTAGTGTACTATTTTAAGTTTAAAAAGTGGTGAAGTAAATGGTATGTCCATGAAATACACCTGATTACATGATGTATTTGAGTTATGATGTAGAGGACCGATTATTCTCAATTATTGAAACTTTAATCTAGTATAATATGATATTGAATAAATTTCGTGCATCACACACAATTAGTTTTTGAGGTTAGAACATCATTGGAAGAGGGATGAATCCTTTCTTGAGTACTAATCTTAGAAAGATCATACCATCTCTAAAGATTATAAGTTGAAGAGACAGAATCCAGAATATACTTTTTGGAGAATATCATCAGTTCTAAACATTCAACAATTTTAGAATAATGGGGTAAATCAATATTTTTTTTGAAAGAGTTTCAAGAAAAATAGGATGAATTAAAAAATATTTTGATGATAATGATTTTTTAAATGAGTATAATTGATACAATACACTCACGTATGAATTTATATTATAAGTGAACCTAGAGAAACCATATGTAAACAATGATCAATCAATTCATGGATCCAAAAAATTAAGAAGAAGGAGATTGTGATTGGGTTGTATAACATGTTTCTGAAGAGGCTCAAGGATGGGGAGTCAAATAGGTTTAGAATAAGAAGAATAAAGATAGTTGGGGTTTCGAAACTTCCAAGGTAGAAAAGTTTGTTGTTGTGGTGTAGAACCAAGATCAACTAGAGGATTTAATACTAGGGTGTATAACTAGTTCTTTCATTATTCATTGTAATCATCTTCTTTTATAGTGTGGAATCCATATTGGGGGGATTAACCAACATGTAAAGGAGTAAGTATTTTCTTAAAACCATTTAAATACTATGTGTTGTTCTATTGCTGATTATTTTTTCATATAAATTAACATTATGAGATATCACCAAGTGGATCAAGAACTATAAAATGTCTTAGAGGATGAATTCAACATTAATGAATTCTAAAAAGTAGAATAAAAATTCACCCCCCTCAATGGCCATTCCAGAAAATAAAACTACAATAAATTTTCATTTCATTACATTTTCTAAGAAAAATGGGCACAACATTTATGCGTATATATAACCCACCATTAACATGAATGGTGTAATCCATTTTATATTTCTAAATTATATTAAATACACTAAATACATATATAATTAATATATATATGATATTTTTTTCATGGTCAACATTATTGATATTTTTTAACCATTAATAATGTAATAGGACCTAAATTACCGAACAAAAAACCCATATAAAATATAGTAATTATGACATTGAATAGTTATTTTAACAGAGTTTTCAATAAATGGGTATAAAAGGAATTAGGTAAATCATATATGAAATTTTATATATGATTATGGTCATGTAATAAAATAATAATAAAATAATAATTATTATACACAATGTTCTGATACATATAATGGAATTTAAACCTCGGGTAATGGTTTCTTCTCTCACATTAACTTTCGTGGGACATACATTGTATTCACCACTTATTTCACTATATGGTGTTTATTTTTCACTTTTTTATATTTTAAATAATTAATATATTTATATTTATATTTTTTATTGTTTTATTATATGTTATTTATTTCGTGGGGCCTATTAATCAAATGTTACTAACATGGTAAGAGATTATTTTACAATCTCATCCTTACTAGGGATTTTTTTGTTAATGTCCCACTTGGGGGAATTTTTTTATGTTTTTTTCATAAAATAATCTATTTTCATACCCTACTATTATTCATGAACATTTCCATGAAATATTTTCTTTTTATTCTCATAGTTATTTATAATTATTGAGAAAATGTTTTATAGAAAATAAGACATTAATTTTATCTTTGGTTGAAAACATGTTTTCTTGGAAAGTAATGTTTTGAAAAATTGTATCCAAGTTAATTTTTTCATTTAACAACTTATGTATTAAATTTATTTTTATTGATTTCTGTATTTTTATATTTTTTTTAGAGTGGAACCTTCGATTTATTTTCAAAAGAAGGCCTGTTTGGATTGTACCAAAAATATGAAAGTAATTTTATTTATTTTACTGAGCACGTAGTGAATTTATTAAAATCATGAACACTAATTTATATAAAAATTATTTTATATTCTTCAAAAAAAATTTCAAAGAAATTTATTTTAAAAAAGTCTTGTGTACTTTTATTTTTAAGAATATTTTTAGTATACAGATGTTATTTCCAAAAAAACAATTTTTTTGGATTAATCAATTAATCGGTAACATCTACCTTGTATTGTACTTATTATCCACCTTGGATATTTCTTTATTTATTTTTTTCATAATTATTCAATACTTGGATGTTCTATGATCATTTTGATTAAGGAACTATAATACTCTAACCATTAAACATATTATTATCAATGGTTTATGATTTTTTATTACGATTAGTATTAACATTTCATTTTATGGTTTTTAAATAAGAATGCTAATATTGATTATATTTCACCAATTTCATATATGTAATGAATTATAATTTCTATGTGATGGGTGGGGAATGGTTATTTATTTCCCTTTGATGCATTGACATGTCCAAAGAGAGAAACCTGTTGGCTAAATTAAACGGGTTTTTACGGAAAGATATACATTGTCTTATTATAAGTATTAACAGTATGTTTTAGAAGATCAAAATTATGAATTCCATAAATGTGAGATAATTTATTTATTTTCATTAGTATATTATTAAGAATATATATGAATATATTCCATTCTTACATGAGTATTAATATGGATTTAATTAGTTAATATTTATTCCTACAATATTATTATAATGTTATAGTTTAAATGGAATTTATTTTGTTATTTACCATTACATATTGATAATTTTAATTTATTATAAATATAATAAACAATAGTATTAATCTTGTTGATAATATAAGATAACCCCTTTTATTTTTTTTATTTTTCCTAGGATACTATAAAGGGTTTTGTGATCGATATGAAGGGCTTCACTAAGGGAAATAATGGAGTTATTAATAAAAATCTTTATTTATTTTATTTTTTAAAATGTAATGTGATTTTCATGTGTATATAGTTTTATGGGTATATAGAAAAACTCTATCTGTTGGCATGAAAATGATTGTATATAGTGAAAATGTTATAATATATACACTAGCTCTGGGTAGCTAGAGTAAGGGTCATTACAATTAGTATCATTGAATGTTTAGTAGATAAAATTGGAACTAGATATAGGAAAATATATATTATTGAACATAACCCTATGATAAACATTGAGTATAAGTATAGAATAACATAATACAGTTTTTCTATGATATAGAATATGTGTATTTCCATCAAATCCATCTCTTTCTAGATTCTATATGAGGACATGATTCTGACAATGATGTATCTATGAGTAATATCTCAAAAAATATGGTGATATTGAATCAAGAATTTACTAGTATATGAATATAGGTATTTTTGTGCACCATGTGTGAAAATCACATGGTTTATAATTGGGTCAATTCACATTTTTTTTCAAGACACTATAAAGAACTTTAAAATAATTTATGACTTGGAAAAATTCCCAATGACAATACGTTCCTTTCTTATGATATTATACACACAAAAAAAAATTCAATTTACATTAAGTGTTTCAATAATTTTGGGAGTATACACTATGATGCATAATTTTAAGATCTAATATATTGTATTCAATTATTTATAAAATCAACCAATAATAAATAACGAGGACCATGTCAAATCATGTAATCCAAAGAGTAAGTTTGGTCTTTTATTTGATGGGATTAAGCCAAATATTTTAAGCAAACTATTCTTCCAAACATTCTCATTATATAATGACATTGTTCCATGTGTTATCTGGACTAATAAAAAATTATCTAACTAATATGGGTTCGAAGGGAAGAAATAGAATTTAGGGAAAAAATTGTTAATGAGGAGAATGAAAAGACGGGGTTTCCCTCATGTGCTAATTGTCGAATTAGATACCCATGAGAGTGTCACAATGGAACGAGAAACTGATTTATTTGTGGAAATTATGGTCACCAATTAAGTAATTTTTAATAAAAAAAGAAATGTTGGTTAATGAAATAGATGATAATAATGGTCTCCCTAATGTATTATAGATAGTTAAATGTTTTAAATTTCAGATGTTTGTAAATTATTAAAATAAATGTGCTAGTGGGAAATATCAATGAGAAAATTATCAATGTTGTATAAGTAATGGTAATATTTTTGATTATGATGAAACTACAAATGATATGGGAAATAAAGGACATATCGATGAAAAATATAATGAACCCAAGTTAATGATTTAACAATAATGTGGAATAATTGATGTTTTTGTGTTTGGATTGATTATTTATCTTATATGAGTATTTTTTCAATGAGATTTTGGTTATAAAAATTGTAAATTTATATGTATTTTGATTCCATACTTTTAGTTTAATGATTTAAGATCTTATGATGAATTCTACCAATGACCAGAAAAAATGACTTAGTAGAAATTTAGTCCTTTTGAAAAAACACAGGATTTAGAAAACTCATCCCTTAAAATTTCCTTAACGTTTTGATAATAATGTTAAATATATTTTTATTTGAATGTATTTGTAACCACGAACATGAATTTGGATTTCATGGTATATATTATCATTGCAAGATTTTACTACATGTTTTGATTTATATAATATATTTTAAAATCAATGATTTTATATTTGGATGAATTCATGGTTTTATGAATTATTTATGTAGATAAATTTATTTAAACATTTTTAATGTTTTCTTAAGATCGACATTATATTTTATGGAGAGTATAATGCGGGTTTAGTGACTATCTTTATAAATTTTTGGAAATTAAGTTTATTTAAAAATATTTGTGATGGGTATTATGGTTAAAAAATTATGAAATGTATAAATTTAATATTAGGAGATAATTTTTAGGTTTTAGAGACTAATGCATTATATTGTATAATTTTTGATAACTTGTTTAGTCATGGAATATATCGAGAGAGAGGATAAAGGATTTAGAAATATTTTATTATGCTAATGGTATATTAATTGTTAATTTCAGTACTTAATGTATAAAACTTTCTATTGGATGATAATTACATTTTATAAGATATTAAGTATGAATTTATTTAGTCAAAAGAGAAGGATGAAATTGTAATACAATTTCCATTCTTCTCTACCACAATTTTAAAAAAATCCCTCAACATTAGAGAAAATTTGTTGAGACAAAGATATTTTCATATATCTTTCATTTATATTGAATCAATGACATTTCAAATCATTATAGATCAATAGTATTGTGGTGTTTTTCATTTCTCATGATCACAATATCTATCACTCCCTACTGATCCTTACAAGTTATTATTCTATTATGTGTACATTTTTTATTTTCCTAAAAATATTATCCAACATGAAATGCCAGTAATATGTTATTCTAGATGTACTATGTAATTAACATTATCTATTAGGAATAAGAAGATTTATTGACCCCTATTATATGATTTTGGTTTCTAATATAGGTATTTTAAAATATCAAACCCCTGGTTACTAGGATCAAGAATAAATTCCTAGGATGAATATTATTTATATGGGGTAGAAATTTACACTACAATATTTTAAAAGTGGAATATCATGATTTATTGAAAGTATGAACCACCAATATTAGCAAATAATGTAACACTAAGATAAATTACAATATATTATTTTTAAATAATCTATTTGACAGCTAGTGATCCATGAAAAACCATGTTAGAATGAAACACAATACTATATTAAAACATTATAATTGAAACATGACCATTATATCAAAGCCTTTAAGTAGAATGGTATGAATATTAATAACTATATTTTGATAATTTTATATTTTAATCATTTTTAATAAAAAATTCAATTTATATGTATTTATTATAAACAAAAAATAATCATTTTAATGAAAAGGAAATATTTTTTGAAAATATATATTTTTTAAAATGATGGTTTAATCATGCTTTGAATAGATAATTTAGTGTAAACTTTTACCACATATATAAATTTTATTAGAAAAATAAAAATCATTTTTAAAATGAAAATTTCGAAATTATCTAAGAGACAATTTTAGATAATTTTTTTGAAAAGAATAAAATTTTCATGAATAGTGTGAAATAATATTTTTAAAGAAAATATCAATTTTGATTAAATTATTTTCATAGATAAGTTATATTTTAAATTAGTTTTATAATAAAATTGGTAAAATTAAAATTAAATTTATTAAATTTAGGCCATTCTAATCTATTTTACATTATATTTGATATAAAAATATATTAAAATTTTTAGGGGTTTCTTAGAAAAAAACAGTTTCTTTGGCGCATCTATTGGATTAGTTTTAAATTGAATAATTCCAAATATATAAATCTAATTTGTAAATATGGATTCCATATTTATAATAAGAATAATTTATATTATCTAATAGTTTAAACATAATTTTTTACCATAATGAATAGTTAAAAGAGTAAAAAACAATTACTGAGGTTAAGGTAAAAATGGGTTTACCATGGGATAAATTTTGAATATTAGGGTTACAAAACAAATATAAAAATGGTAAAAAAACATTTTATGTTACAATTTCTACACTCTAATCAGTATGTTTCCAGAATAAAATTATTTAGGATTTTTATTGATAAAAATGTGGGTGTCACTTTTTCTTTTATGAATCCCATGTCTTTCCAGTCCACGTCTTATAACAGGTCACCCAATCTCTTCCACTATTTGAATTAAAAAAAACTATTTGTTTATAGAATACCTATTAAAATCCCTTCATTACCTAAATACCAACATCTTATAGTATATATATATATATATATTTTATTCCTTCATATTAATGTTTTAATTATAAATATAATGAGGCTCTCTGAAAATTAAGTAAGATTAAAAAACAAGAATATTTCCTAAATTTATAATTCAATATCATAAAAATAATCATTAAATATGGTAATATAATAATATAGTTTATCCTATAAATTTATTTGTTATATTTTTAATTTTATAACCAACACCCATCTCTGCATACATTAAATGGGAAACAAAACTGTTGATCATGTGTATGGCTGGCAACAACCTTGTGAATCGATGTAATATGTTTTCCATAACCATCATTAATCTATGGATATAATGATGGGTTTTACATATGTAAATAATAATTGATATATTTATTTTTTTATATAAATATTATATCACATATACCTTCTTTTTTTCCATTCCATGGGGGATATGATAACGTCACTGATGTGTACAGTGGACTACCTTCTCGCGATGCAATGAGATTTATTTTTCACATAAGATTTACATGAATGGTAATAAGGTTAATGATAATTAATCCATTTTATATTCATTATATTAAAATAATATTTGAAATATAATATCATATAAAAATTCTTAACATAGAATCTTTTGGAAACAGTAGCGTTAGTTGAGCAAACGTGTGGACTACCGCCTCCACGTAGTAATATAATTTTTTTTGTTATTTTATTTTACATGTATGGTAATAAGGGATGGTTTTATTAATATAAATTATATAAATAACATTATAATTATTTTTTAATATTTAAAGAATATTTATTTTTCTTTTCTTTCACCCATCAAGAAAAGAAAAAACAATGTTACTGTGTATATATGGCCAACCATCTCTATTAACCATGTAATCCATTTTCTCTATATAACCTTAATAAATTAATGTAAATAAATATAAATTGAATATATATTAAATTTATATCTTTTAATACATTATGGGGATGGTTTAAACTTTTTAAAAGTAAATAAAACAAAATTAAGGAACGAAAACATTCATAAAAATGAAACAATTATCACTGAGAATTGTGATTTTAACAATGATTTGTTAATAAAAGGGATATAAAATAATATAATAAAATCATATATAGAATGAGATACATTAGTATGGTTATTTAATATATTTTTAATAAAACTATATTTAATATATATGAGGATTGGATATAGAGTAAGGATATCAAACCTGAGGTTGGGTCTCTCATCTCAATTTTACTTTAGTGAAACATACTCCATATTAAACACTTATTAATTTATGTGGTGTATTAAATATACCTTCTGATATTTAATTTCAGGAATCTATTTATATTAATTTTAGTTAATTTTTCAATTTATTTCATTTCTTTTTTGGGATTTATTATTCATAAGATACTGAAGTTGTATGGGTATAATTCCCTATATCATCATTATTTATGAATTTTATTATCTCTATCTCTCTTGGGAAAACTATATGCTATTTCCTTCCTAAAATCAATATATTTTATTCAATAATATTAAATAACGAAGGTTTTCATGTAATAATACCATTTTTTGGCTTATTTGTAAACAAAATGATTGCTAATTGTTTTGAAATAAAATATGAATTTAGTTATCTCTTAGGTTAAATATACCTTTTTTCAGAAAAATAAGTTTTTCCTAAAAATTATTTTAAAAATGTGTTTAATTTTTTTTAAAAAAATTTATTTATGAAATATTTACAGATTTTTTTATATAAAAAAATTAAAATTCATATTCATTTCAATTTCTCTTAAAGGCTTATTTTTATTATAAAAAATGCGAATGGAATATTTGTGTTACATACTCAGAATATATGGAATTTTATTTAGTCAGGAACATATGTTTTTAATACATCATTTTTAGGTTGTAAAGATTATTTTTAATGAAATTTATTTTCAAATTGTGTTTTAAAATTTTAGTTTTAATAAAATTTTCATAGTAAAAACGTTTATTTTTTGTAAAGATTGTTTTTAATGACTTTTTTATGGATTTTCTATTCATCGATGACATAAAACTAGTACAGTACATATGATCCAATGGGGATATGCTGTACTGATATCATCCTTATTCATTCAATGGGTAGTTTATGATCTTTTTTATTGTGGATTTAAAAGTTTATTACCATTCACCATATTATTCAGGATGATTTATTATTATTATTATTTTATTGGGGTAAGTATTTAAATTTATTATATTATATTTTTATTATCAATTTTTATAATGAATATGCTTCAACCCTTTAATAAGTGGAATTGATTAGAGTTAGAATACGATGGGAGGGTCCAAGTTATAGATAGGACATGGATGCATTGATAGTTCTCATGAGACAAATAATTTGGACAAATTAGATTGGGTTTTACCCATTGATTTAAATGGTGTTATAAAAGTTATTGACAATATGTTTCATATACACAACATTATGCATTATTTGTTTTTTAGATCAGTTATCATTATTGATGTGAGTATTAAATTTTATATAATAACCATGTACAATTTTCAATATTATGTAATTAATTATATGGATTTATTTTATATTCATATATTCCTACTATATTTTGATCATGTTTTTGTTTAAATGGAATTTTATTTTTTCAACTAATATTATATATTGAATGTTCTTATTTATTCAATATTCCTTCAATGGTATGATTTTCCTTACTAAGAATCTGATTTGAAAACATTCTCATGTTTCATTTTCCAAAGTATACAAGGAAGTGTTTTGTGATTTATATATAGTGTAAGCTTAGTGAAACAATGTTATTCTAAAAAAAAATACCTTTATTATTTTTTGATTGAAACTACAATGCGTATTTCAATTGTATCTAGTTTACCAATACTAATAAAATATTCATTCCTTTGAGACTATATTACTTTTAACTATTTCTAATGTTATAATGTAGAAATCAGATCTGGGGTACTAGATTCATGGTCACTATACTAAGGATAAAGAATTTTTTTACTATAAATATCTCCATAGAAGATCTCAGAACATATATACAAAATTTTATGTATCAGGAGAACAAAAATAGTCATAGTGATATAAATAAAAAATATGTACAAGGATGTGACATGGGAATCAGGTGAAAATTTAAAATAGATAATAAAATTAACCAATGTTATCATTCATATATATATTAAATATTTCTTTTAATATTCAATAAATTACACAACCACATGACCATATATGATAATATGTTAGTGAATTTGGAAACATGTAAACATAAACACATGTCCATAAGTTAGCTACATCATCTCCTAATACGTTTTTTTGAAAATGGAATCTTTTATAGACATATTAGAAACAATACATATCTTCATAACCAGGGGAAATGAAACATAATAAAAGGTGAAGTTATATGATAAATAGGAGTTGTAAAGAAGGATATAAAATAATAACAAGAAAATAATGGCATGAGATTATGATAATAACATTTGAAAGGCATACCCTGCATATCAAATATATTAATCTTGAGTCATGGAATAACAAATGTAGTTCAATAAGACATGAATCATAAGGTTATCAGAGAGCATGATACATGAGAACATAACCTTTACATAAGACATATAATTTGTCTCAAACACATAATCATATAAAATAATTTTCATATTATTCAAGGATCACTTCCAAGACTTCCATAATTTTTTTTTCACATACTTAACCAAGTTTACACCTTATTCCATTCATGTATTACTAAATTGGGTTCACTCCCTAGTCAATCCCTTTTTTATTGAATTGATTTCTCTCATCATTCCATTCCTATATATCTCATTATAAATAAATATTTACACAATGCATTGGAGGGAGATGTAGGAACTACCCATCACATAATGAAAGAATTTTTTTTATGAAAAATTATAATAGCCTTTAAACATGTCATATATCAAGAAATAAAATTTGTATCATAATAATTTCATCATATCATAAACTATGGAAAATATAGGGGTGTTATAATCATTTCATCATAGAAAAAACAATGAAACTAAGTAGGTTTCATGAAAATATATTCATGGTATAACCCAATGATGTGAAACTAGTTTCATAAAAAAACATTTACTATAAAAATGAACCATTTAGAGAGATAAAAATAATTATATCCTTGTATCATATCCTGATTAAGGTATAAGAACATCAAAGTGTGTCATAATTGATAGATATTTATTTTGGTTGGCCATTTAAGATATTTCTTGTGGATAATATTCATTTAACCTTGAAAAAACTCATTAAATATATATTTTTTTAAAATACATTATATTTGAATATAACCAAGAAAAAATATAAATTAAGCATTTGTAAAATATTTCTTAATAGAATTGGAATTTTTTTTCATTCCATACATTTTAAAATGATGTTTCATTTTTTCCATTTTAAGTAAAACCCAAACGATCATTGATTAGAAAATGACATGATGATTCCATTAAAAAAATTAAAAATTAAACCTAGTTAAATATGTTTTATAAAAATAATAATATAGTAATAAGACATTTTCAAAAAAATTTCTATAAGTCATGGGATTGGAATAAAACATATTTCCAATCGCAGATAGAAATAAAATATGATTTCTTTAAAAAACCATCATAATTTTAACTAAAAAAGTGTATAAAAATAGTTCTCTTACATCATGATATCTAGAATATGGGAAGGATAATAAAATTCAAGAGAATTATTGATAGTTATATCATGAAATTTCATCACAAGAGGATTAATAATAAACAATCCCGATAAATGATGATATTGTTAAATAAAATATTTTTGGTAACATCGATTAATAAACAATGTGAAGTATTGACATAAAATGAAACATAAAATATAACGAGGATGGATAAATTAAATATATTACATGTCAAAGGGGTTTCATGTACTGATTGTGAATGTACATAGGTTCGTAACTTAACAAACACTTCCAAGAAGAAGAATTGGGATAAAAATCTCTTATGTTAAATTCTCATATCCTTCATACACATTAAAACATAATATATTATAAAGTAATGTTTATTTTAAATATTTTAGAATAAACATATTCATATATGTCATAACATATATGATATTCATATGTCCTTTTATTATCCTTTTATTAACAATTTCATTTTAATGTTACATTCCAAGTAATAACCAATTTCTTCATATATGGCTTGTTTTGTTATATTTTTGGTCTGATTACCTTAATCATGGTTATATAATCTTAAAACATTAACCAAGATATAAATATCATATTTATTTAATATATATTTATTTAAATAAATAAATTAAATATACTGATAGAAAATGAAATACAACATTCATGGAAATGGTAGGTCATACATACTCATGAATTCCATTTAAATTTTCATTTTTCATCAAATAAAATAAATGTAAATGATATATTATAAATATATAATTTGTTTTATGATATATATCACATATATTAATTAAAATTGTCTTTCATATCTACCATGTAAGTGGTGAATTAATCACATTTCTTCGAGAGGCGGTAGAATGCCGTATACATAAACTACTTGATCGTATTCCAAGAATATGTAAAATATGCAGTTATATGTTATAAAATAAATAAAGAATCATAAAAGAATAATAAATACCATATATATTATACATAAATAACAAATCCATCATTATTACTATTGTTTATATGTGGAAAATGTAAAAACAAATGACATCGATGTACAAGGTGGTTGTCTGTTGTACACATGAAAAACACTTTCAATACCCATTTAATGAAAGTGGAGATGGTTTTAAAACATTCAATTAACATAAAAATGTCTTTTTATATGTGTGATATTGAGGGTATTATATGGTTATGGCATGATAATAATTGAATTGGGTGGATAAATAAATAAAATAGAAATTCTTGTTGATGAATGTTACCTCTTCTTCAAGTTTCCCCCTAAGGTTTTCACTAAAATCCTTAATAATATGGATTTGAAACCATAAATAATTAATCTAACATGATTGTATTGAATTTTTGAAGTTACATTTGTAGGTTTATATCTATAAAAATGTGTTTTATGGTTTAAATAACATATATTGGGTGTCCTTTTAAAAGTGGTTGAGAGGGCACACTTTCAATTTATTTGAAAATAATTGATTGCTCCCACATTTTTCATATGTAAAAGGGGAAAATATTTATGAAATCCAAAACAAAGGAATTAAAAGGGTGATATATTTCCATAAAATATATTTTTTGAATATTTTATAGATAATTTAAAACCTTTCTTTATTTTAGTCACAATGTAAACCAATTTTTACCTTAACTGAGGTAATAAATTTTTACTGCATCAAATATTCATTTAAAAAAAAATAAAATGAACATATTATAAAATATAAAATATTATGATTCTAAATTTTTAATTAATTTTTAAAAATTCCATTTCCCGAATTGGGAATTTTTAAATAAAAATTAATCTCACAGACATGATGAAAGAGAGGGGTTTAAAAGAGAAAATGTTCCAAATCTTACAAAATTATTTTATGAAACTTCATTGTGAAATTTATCAAAATTTACAAAATTAGATTAATGGGTTAATAATTTTAATAATTTAACATTAATATAAATTTCAAATATAATTTATCTTTTCACATAAATTTAATGAAAATAAGTTTTTAAATAAAATTTAGAACTTTCACTACTAATCTAAACCTGAATCTTTTCATAAAAAACATAAAAATTCACAATAATAAATTTTTTGAATTATTAATTTATAATATAATATTATTTTATCATATTAATTTTATAAAAGTGTAAAAAAATTATTTAAATATCATTCACAAATAAAAATAAAAGCACTGATTTTTAAAATAGTAATTTCAAAGATTATACCTATTTTATAACAAAATAAGTAATCATTTTCAATAGTTTTTAATTTATATAAAACCAATAACCATAATATTTATAATGTTTTTGTTATTTTTCCTATGTATATATTGATCATCTTGGTTGTAAGGATCAAGTTCCGATATTACTAATAATATATCTTGGTTTGGTCTAAATTTGTTATTGTGTGCAATGAAATCTTACCCAACATTGTGTGTTGAGAATGAATAAAATAAAATCTCATGTAACAAATTTTTAAAGGGTTTCTCCTTGTAACACAATACATAAGTGAAAATTAATTTATTCAAATAATAATAATTCTTGAAAAATTAGAGTGTAACTTTCTACCAACCTAAAATGAATTTCTCTATAAAAATTCATCATTCTGATACAAAACACTGATCATACATATTAATAGTCATATACACATGTTCCCATTTAGCTTCATCAACCTATTGGGTTCCCTAAAAAACATTTAATAGGTTAGTGGTGTTTTTTCATTGAAAATTATTTGTAATATTCAGAAAATCCACCGGTTGTTACTTATAAGAGTGATATGGGTCTAGTGGTATAACCTATGAATTTAGTACATGTAAATGGTCATATATATACTTCCTTTGTAGATAAACTGAAAAAATCTATGACGTGATAGAGTTATGGCAGAATCACCATGTGATAAGATACCATACTATTGCAATAAATAATTTCAAAGGGACTGATATACTAAGGGTGTAGTTTCTCATTCTTCTCAAATCTCATAACTTTCATCCATTAATAATTTATTATAAAAACCTTATCACGAAAAGTGGATTATAGATCATGGAAGCAATTTTAATAACAATTTTTCATCCAACTAAGAACAAGCTTGATGTGTTAAGGGATGAATTTAACATTCTATACCCATTTTTTAACTATCTCATGTTTTAATAACATTATTTAACCTACTTCATTCCAGCACATGGGATCTCTAAATTTCATTCCATAGACGGCCTCAATAGGATCTATCCAAATGCATGATTAAAATATATTGTTGAATGAAAAAACAGAAATTGGAATGTTTTTATCCCTACTAACTTTGATATCTAATTATCACGATCTCATTGTATACTTTAGGGTTTTATTTTTTATTTCTCAATAACAGTATTTTTTAGGATGATATATATTTCTGAAACTCAAATTTATATCAAGAAATTGCTATAGGATTCTGCAAAATATTGAGTTAGAATCCATACCCCAATAATAAATATTGGAATATGGTACTCTAAGAAACCATACCACTTTCTTAACATATATCCAAGCAAGATGATCTAAATATAATAATTCTAAGATAGTGATGAAGTGTTCTAACATAGTAAGGTGATCCACTACCACCATATAGCATTATTCCATTTAGAGGTTTTGGGACGTCCATTAACATAACCTGGGTGTATTTCTACCAATTCCATTATTTTATGGGTAATGGTTTCAACCTCCCCTTATATATTTGTATTTCATCCTTAACTTGAATACATACCAAGAATGAAGATACAAACTATGCGATATCTCTCCCGAATCCATTTGAAGTTAATTATTTTATTAAATATCTATAGTTTTTACAACAACCATGATTAATAGAGAATTAAGAACTATGATCTTACTCAAATAAATCATTCTTCAAGCCTGTTATGGATGACAATCATACACGGTTTAAAATTCTTATCATTACAACATTATAATGGTTAAAATTAGGAACATTTATATCCTTCTTGTGCCGTTCCACATCTTCCTTTTTCACCTATTTAATCGTAAATTAGATAGATGGTTGAACATTTAGTTAAGTAAGATAATATTTTCCCCTTCTATTAGGATTTCCATATCCATAAATTTCAAATATAAAAACATTGGATCTTTTTTATCGCCATTATTGATGAGATAACTTGATCCATTAGACTCAATTACTCAACCACCACGTTTTTATTCCCAATGTAGTAATGTATTTTAAATTTAAAACCATTAATTAAATATAAACAAATTATATAGACCAGGTTTAAATACTTCTATGTGAATATATACATTCATTTTTTTATCTGTATTAATATTAAATTTTCCTCTATGAAGATTGGTCTTCCATATTTTTAATCCAAAAATTACTGAAGCTAACCCAAAATCATTATTTGGGAAATTATTCTCTGGAATATTCAATTTTCATTATTCATAATATATGAACATATCATTTTGTTTAAGAGAATATACTATTACTTTCTTGGATCAATCATAATATATTATAAACCCTTATCCACTATAGAGTAATGTGTGAACAGGTGAACTGACTAACATTATATTGAGTTCCCTGAAGTTTTCCTCATATTTAAATTCATGAAGTATTATGACTCCCATATTAGTTAAATTGGTTAGAATATTATATAGTCCTTATAAAGTATGCACAAACAATTGATAATATCCCATTATTCTATGAAAACTATAAATCTCATTCACTATGGTTGGTCTAGGACAATAATTTTTGTTCACAAATAAGACCAAGACCACTGAGAGTGAGGGTGAATAAGTGATTCCATTTTATTTTATAATAATTTATCTTAATATCCTTAGTAAAATTTATTAACTAATGATTTTTTATGTTATGAACCAATCGAATATATATTTTCAACCTCAACTTTTACATGGAACAAATATAAAGAGAATGCTTCACATGATATTTACATGGTTCGGTATGAAAACCTACTTTTTTCCATGTTGGATAGTCCGACCAAGATAGATTATTTCACTATATTATTTCCAAAATACAAAGCCCCAAGCGGTAAGAAATTATAAAATCCAAATCGAAAAATTCCTAAATGAGTTGGTTATACCCCCAATATCTATTTCAGTATCCCTTTCCCATAGCTGGTTATACACAACAATAAGAATAGTGTTTTTTGCCACTATATGTATACACAGTAACAAGAATCACATTCCTTCATTTCTAATACACATCAGAAATTCTTAACTTCCTCCACTAGTAAGATTAATTAAAATCCACCTATGTACAATCTTCATAAACATAAACATTTCTCTAAGTAACTTGTTTCTCAAGAAACATTCTCCATAAACTCTATCTGGAATACTACCTCATCATAATTCAGTCTGATATTCCTCTATCTAGTAACCAATATTCGATGGCATACATCTAATTAGACTCCTTCTAATTCTGTAACTTCTATTCCTCCTTTACTAGAGTAGTAACTCAACCGAAATCTCACAATTACCTTATTTGATTGAACTCAGTTATATGATCCTTAATATGATATATTTATCTTTAATGTTCCTACTTTGATGGACCTTCTATGATAGAACATTTCCTATTAGAATGTTCAACATTGATGTTAATTAATCTCATTTCAATAATATTCCTCATCTTCAAACTAAAAAAACCTTAATGTTGGGAAGTCAATACATATTATATAATTTTTGGAGAACTTGATCATAATAAAAGTTCATGTTGGCTTCGTAAAAATGTACTAAGCTCTCATTTAATAGACATCCCCAAATGGAAAATCTGTTAAAACTAATTTCACTTCTAATAGAATGATATTCAAAAATTCAATATTTCTTGTTCATTTAATTATTCATCTTTAACATCTTCAACTCTTCTAAATGAATATGGGATATTCTCAAATCTTCTCAAATATTCTCAAATATACATTCTTCTAGAAGTTTAAATAAATTCTTTAGTATTATTCCACAGTCTAATTATTCATTTTGATTCTTCATTATGATGAAGACATATAATAAATTGAATATAGTCCATTATGATGAAATCTTGCAAACACCCATTGTATTATCTTAAGTATGCTTCATATGAACAATTTTTTTTTAAAATACTGATCGAATTATATTTTAGTCAAAACATCATTTTTCAATAAATTGATTGCAGTAACACATCCTAGATATCTTCAAAGTATTTAACATTTTCTTAAATTCGTAAGGCTAATGTTTTTAAGT
The DNA here is from genome assembly GCA_963277665.1 of Viscum album. Taxonomy (NCBI): domain Eukaryota; kingdom Viridiplantae; phylum Streptophyta; class Magnoliopsida; order Santalales; family Viscaceae; genus Viscum; species Viscum album. Next base: position 874,865,300 of record OY728148.1, on the reverse strand, counting down.
CTGATGACCTTATCAGTGTCATATTGTGTATGATAGATCTGTCTTTTAATTATTCTAGTGAAAATTATCCGCTCTAGTTTGGTCAGTCAACACCTCTTCTGGAGAAAAAATAAATAGTTTTATTCATTTTTCTCTTCAACCGATAAAAATATAATTTAACCATATAACAATGGATGACATAATTTTTGATCTTCATCTGATTGACCAATCTCTGATTCATTCAAATTAATCATTATTTCCATCAATACAAACATTTTCAAACATTACTACTCTGATAAAACATGGTATATTATATAAAAAGGATACTGAAAATATTTAATGAACTAGTTTTATAGTCCATTGTGATGGATCATTGTTGCAAGTAACTAATTTACACCAAAAAGATCAATCATCAAAAATTATGATATTTTCACACTGATGATTCTCATTCCGATGATCTATATCATTCTATTTTGGTGTTCCTCACACTGATAAGTAGAAACCTAAATACTACACATCATGTTATCCTCCCTTCATGAAACTACATATTTTATCATTACTTATTCATGATATATGAGAACTATATGATCAATTAACTATCATGTAGTTTAATACTTGGAAGTTATATTACTTCCCATCCATTCAGTGTCAGTCAAATTCTTCTGATATCGATTATTCTTAAGACTTATTACCAGTATCCTCTTAAAATCTCATCAACAGTATCATTAGTATTTCCTATATCTTTTGAAACATTCCATTTTCCTAGATATGATTCGAATGCTAAGATTATAGATCTGATTCTAATGATGATGGTTTTGGATCTGAATAAAGACATCATGCACACATCCTTGTTAAATATTATTATACATTTCCTTCTCAACATAAGTTATTTCTTTAATATAATGAAAATATTTATCTATTCAAAAAATTTCATCCAAAACATAACTTAGTCTTAAAAACCCTACTTTTTGTTTCTTTCCAATACCCACATCAACCACTTCAAAAAATCCTACTTTTTGTTGTTATTTTTCACTTTTTTCTTCATATTCTTTTCTTTATCCACCTATTTGTTATCCCTACACCAATCCATTTATCTCAACATTTTTGAAAATAAAATTCATTGGGGCCATCATGAATTGTTTCCCTATTTTTTAAAAATGATCTCATTTACCAGTGTTTAAAATTTTCATCCCAAAGTCATGAAACTATTATTCTGAACAACATAAGAATCACTTAATTTTATTAACAAATTTTATTTAAATAAATATATCTATGTCTTCATGAGAGATCCTGATGTTGAAAAAAAGAGTTAATAATCACGGTTATTAATATTGTCTATAAACCAAATTTCATGTAATATATTTCCACATTTCATTCAACATTATAATTTATAAAGAAATTTCAAACACATTATTTATGATATAAGTATCATTCATCCTTCTCAAAAAACATATAAAAAATTTCATGTGTATAAACATATATTTCAAAAATGCATATTTTGTAATCTCATTCCATTTTTTATAATCAATAGTTAAATACTCACATCATCATATGTTTTATTTCATGTCATTCAATTACCTTGAAGTAAAAATACACATCTATTTTAATAATTAAGAGAAATATATATACTTCCTTAGAAACATATTTCGAACTAAGACACCCATTTTATTTTTTAGTTTTTTTAATCCATATTAAATATTTTATTGGGTATATTTTCTTCCCTCTTTTCACCATTCTTGTGTTTTTAAAAAATTGTCTTTTCATTTATAGATTCATTTAATAAGGATTTTAACTACTTTTATTCTTCAGTATCCTTTTTTAAAGGTAGTTTGTATCTACATTTTTATTCCTTCCTATTGTTCTTATTTGATAGTCAAAAAAATTTAGTCACATTCCTTTATATCTCACGTATCTTACACGTTTATTAAATTTGTAAACCACAATATGTTGATATATTTTAATCAACTATTATTAAATCTTCTTAAATGTTTTCCTTCCATATTACATTAGCTTATTTATTTGATTTTTCTAACTTTTTTCCATTTCAACTTGTTCAGAAAAAATAATTAAGCAATCCTTCTTTTCTAACTAAACATGTTTATTTTTCTCCACACGTAAGACATAATCATATTTATTCATCTTCTAATATTTAATTACATACTCATATTTCATTTTTTTTGAAATAATTTTTAGGGAAATTTTATCTTCCTTTCTCATTATATCTCCCCCTTTATTCATACATGTTTCTTGGTAAAGATATGTTATTCCAGCATGAATAATCCATGTGTTTGAAAACTCAAAAACACAAATAGTGACCTCTAAAGATTGATTTTTTGGACTGATATTAAACTTTTTTAGTTATTTTTTATTATTGGTTTCTCTTCACAAATAATGGACAACTTTTTTGACTTGGAAAATTTATAATAAATTCCTATTTTTTGGAGAATGACTTTTCTCAAATACCTATCTTTATAAAACCTTATTTATAAGATCCACCATTAACATCTACTTCAATGAAGAATTTCTCTCTAATTTTTATAATCTCACATCAAATTTTAAGAATCATTGATTTTGTTTCAAATATCTCTACTTCTTTCTAAGTCAAACTAAATTTCAAAACATCTTTCATCTTTTCATTTTCCTCTTTTTTTTGCTTATTTTCTTTAAAATTTTTGATTCTTTCATGTTCCGGTTGTCATATCCAGTTGATATTTTTTTCTATAAGTATAGTTTTCCTTCAATATAAAAATATTAATATTTTAATATCTAATAAAAATGAAATTTTTTTCTTCTTTCTTTATCTAATCACTTTTCTCAAATGTTATCATACTAACATCTTCATTAAACTTATTTAATTAATTATTGTGTTAAAAATTATTCTCAAAGTTTTTCCCAATTTTTGTATTCATCCAATAAATTTCTGTAATCTAAACTTCATTATCATCATCATTAACATCATCACTATAAGAAAAATTTACTTCATTTATAACTTGATAAATAAAGTTCAGTTGATGTTCTGATTCATTACATGAAAAAGAATCTTCCATATTTCTTCTACTCAGATAAATTTTAATATTATTTTCATAAAGAAATATTTCTATGTAGTTATTACACATTTGTTTTTTATATTTCATATCAACCTATTTAGATTTATACTTTTTGATTTTATTACTTGGACAACTCTATAAAAAAATAACCGTTCCCTTCACAATTCCAATATTAGATAGTTCCAATTTTACAATATCCCTTATTATGTTTCTTAGTATGGAGGGTAAAATTTTTGATAAGATATTAAGATATTATCTATTCCTATATTCAATTTATTATTCTTTAGACTCTTTATCTTTATTTTCTTATTTTATCAAATATTTAAAATATCTTCCTATATCATCGTTTTTCTTGAAAGCCTTAGGTTTTTACATTTCATATGGGACAAGGATATTCTGATGTTCATCCAAGGATAAATATTCATGATCTTTTATGGTTGAAACATTGGCATCAAATATATCTTGACAATTTTTATTATCTTACTAATAATGTATAATCTTCCAAATTCTCACAAAAAATTCTGATGTCACTTTCAATAGATTTTACTATTATAATATAACTATCAATACATAAATCATCATCTATTTTCAATTCCTCATATTAAATTATACTAATTTGTATATTATCTTCTTTATTATTCGAATTACCTCCTTAGATACTTATCTAATTATTCAAAATTTTCTCAATTGTTGGAAACTTTTTAATATTTGTATAAACCCCATCAATACGAGTCATCATAAAAATAATTATAGGATTTTACATCATCTTTTATAAATATATAATAATTATTTTTCATGACAGTTATGCTGATTATAGGGAATCCTAATTTTATTGCATCTCTAAATTGAAGTGTTTTTGAAAGAAGATAGGTCAACATATTGTTCTTCAAACATTGATAGTTATTTCCATTAAAAATAGGAACACACTTACTATTCATTGAATTCAAATTATCCATTCAGAAAGATATATCCTCCAAAGATAACATGATCTGATACCAATTTTTGTTCTGAAATTTGATCTAGTACACTAAGATGAGGGTGAATCAGTGATACCTTTTTATTTTATAAGAAATTTTATTAACACCAAGAAAATACATTCTTAGTGTCTATTTTTTTTAAATTTGCAATCCACTCAAATATTAATTCTCAAACTCAACTTTATTATGAAAAAAATATAATGAGAAGGAAAAACACTATATTTATAAGGTTAGGTAAAAATGGATACTCATTACCATGTTGGATAGTCTAAACAACATGGATTGTTTCTCTATCTTCTTTTTAGAATAAAAAGGAACAAGCAGTGAACATTTATGTAGTCCTAATATCAACATTCCTTCTATATTTTGTTATACCTCCCAACTACCCTTTTCAGTATCCACTTTCCCATAGGTGTTTATACACCCAAACAAGAAAATAATTTTCAATAATAATTAATTTTCCTCAGTTACGATCCTTACTTTCATTATTTTATAATCCACATTAGAAACACTCTACTTCCCTACAAGTAAGATAAATCAAACATTACCTATGTATAGACTTAAAGAACAAAAAAAATATCTAAGGAACTTATTGTTCTTGAAACATTTTCCAGAATATATTCCCAAAAAAATCCCCCAAAAAAGTTTTTCCAATATACCTCAGTCTGGTAACCTTTATCTAATGGTCTTTGTCATATTGAAAATGGTCTGTTTTTCCATTTTCTATTCATTATTTAACTGAGATGAAACTAAACAACAAGATATAAATTCTTCTATATAATGGAAATCTGTTGGATAAACCTTTCTCAGATAGATGTTCCTATAATAGATTACTCTAATGGATTTTATCTAATAGAACATGGTCTATTCAAACATTCTCTACTGATTGAATTGAACCTTAATCTGATAATATTCCTCACCATCAACAAGAAAAGAAGTCTATTTTGGAACTCAATACATGTTAAAAAGTTGTTTACGCCCTTGATCATAATAAAATTTCTTGTTAGCTTTACAAAAAAACATTGATCTCTCCTTTTATACACCCCAAAATAGAAAATGTGGGAAAACAAATTCTACTTACTTCTCAATGAAATTATATAATTTTTAATTTCTCTTTTATTTATATATTTATCTTTCACTTCATCAACTCTTATCAATACTTATAGAATATTATCAAATTATATAAAATCTATTAAAATCATCAATCATCTCTAATATTAAAAACATTCCTCAGCAAAATAATCGATTCAGATTGTTCAATCTGATAATTCATTATGATGAAGACATTTTAATAAGTGGAGATTCCCATTATAATCACCAATTGTTTATTTAGAAATTATTTTATTATAGATGCACCATAACAACTAAAAAATTCATTAAAATATTTATAAAATTATATTAAATTAAAAAAATCCTTCATCAAAACATAGATAGAAAGAACATATCAGAAATATCATTAAAGTATTTCTCATTTCCCTTAATTCTTAAAAGCGGTGATTATGAGTTTAATAACACTATCATTTTCATCATGTGTGTCATGGATCAGCCTCTCGTTTATTCTTATTTATGTTATTATCTCTCATCCAAGGATTATCTATCACTTCTATAGAAAAAATAAATAATTTCATTCTTTTTCTATTTTTCCAATTGAAATAAAATTCATCCTGATAACAATAGTTGAACACACTGTTGAAAATCAACCTTTTTGTAGAAATCCAAAAATTCTCAGGCAATCATTCTTTGATAAAACATTACATATGATATAAAACTGATACCAACTATGTTGAATGGATCAGTTTGAGAATCCATTACGATGGATCATTTTTGGTTGTGAAATATTTACAACAGTAAGATCAATTTTTCATCTTTATTATATTATCACACCAATTATTCACATACTAATGAATTACATTTTTATATGTCTAGATATCCCCTCACCGATGAGAAGTATATGGAATAATTCACATCATATTCTTCACTCATCCATAAAATATGCATTGTATCATGAATTATTATGGATATATAAGAACTCTAGTGTCAGTAAATCATATTGAAGTTTAATACAATGATATTATATTACATCAAAATCATTTGGTCTCACTCAAAGTATTTTGAGGCTGATTCTGCATAATAATGATTCCCAACAATCTAATAACATTTTATCAATATTCTCCTTATGATTTCATAGATCTTTGGAATCATGTTGACATCCTATATCTGATTCTCATGTTGATAGTTTAGATCTGATTCTCATGTCAATGGTACACGATATAATTAACAACATCATAAAAACACCCTCCATCAACCCATATTTCAATTGCCTTATCAACATAATTTCACTGTACAATGTAATAAAAATATTGATCTATGGGGAAAAAATATGACAAAAAAACAAAAAATTGGGACATAACAACATTAAATATCATCCATCATTTATGGATATACTGATATACCTTCCCTTGAGATTCTATGAACCAAAAGATGAAACATTTTTCCACCAAAATTTTCAAATTGAAAATTTGTCATATAGTTTCTCTTTCTTTATGTTCTTTAGTACCATTATAGAATTTTCTTCATTATCATCGTTTATCTATGATTAAATAGTAATGTAGTCTATTAGTACTACCACAAAATTTTTAAGGTAATCTGAAAAGATTCTGTCCAATAAATCTATTAAGATATGTGGGGAATCTGTAATACCTAATCGAATCACAACACATTCATAATTTCTATAATTTGTATAGAAATTCCTTATTGGGTTTATCCTCCATATTGACCAAAAATTGATGATATCTAGAAATAAGATCAAACATGGAAATTTATTGACCTCCACATATTGAATTAAAAAATTCATTAATACATTTAATATGACACATGTTCTAAATTGTGATCTTATTAACTTCCAATAATCAATGTTGAGTCACATAAATCCATAATTATTTTCAAAAATAGAATAGGTTCACCCCAAGTTGACACACATGGATTAATGAATCCTCTTCCTAGGTTTTCCTTGGGTTTATTATTTAATTCATTCATCTTATAATGTACATTCTTTTGAGATTCATTGAAATTGGTTTTATAAAAGGAAGAAGTTATACAGGGAAACCAACTTCATGTTTTGGTAGAAGTATCAGATAATATTTTCAAAATACATCATCAAATTCACAAAAAATATGAATATCATAAATTACATGTATTTCACAACAATTTTATATTAAAACACAATTTTAATGATACTTATGACCCATAAAATTGATGTGATCCCCTTCAAAATTTCATAATTATCGTCACATTGATAGTAAATTATACATTAGTTTGGTATATCAAATTAAACTTTCCTTACTCAAAAATTGATGTGGTATTTGTGTATACAAAGGTAGTCTATTACAAATATAACATTAAATTCATCCTTTAGAAGAATAAAAAGATTTATAGGAATCACATTCGAACCAATATCAACATGATAAGAATCATATACATGAGCTGTAAACATTGTACCATTAGGGGTTTTCCCTTATAATTCTACATATAAAAAATTTGGTTGAATCAGGATGCCTATTTAATTTTTTTATGATATTTATGAGTGTGTATACCCAAATTAAAATAATATATTAATATTTCTAGAGTTTATTGTAGGTGTACATTCCACCAAATCGTTATCACACCTATTATCTGAAATAGTGATAACATGATATTTACCTCTACCTATCCTATTAATGGGTTATTAATTTTTATCATTATCATTAAAAATCAAATTTTGTCACTTTTTTATCTTAGTTCCCATACTAAGTTCAGAACAATCTAGCATGTGTGTGTCATCCAATGTAGCTTTCTTCATATTCTCAATGTTAGCTAACTTCTTCGCATTAAATTGAAATTAATTTACTCATAACTTTCCCTTACTCAATTAAAAAATTTACTAGTCCCCTTCATTTTTAATAAAGTAAATCTAAAATTATTATCTATATGTTTTTTAGATTTTCCATTAAAGTACATCTTTCTTTTATTTTCAAAATCATGATATTGATATATAACTCCATCCTCTATTTCCACCATGATAGCTCATTAAAAAATATATTCTGGGATAGTAAATTCTCTTATGGATATCACTTATCAGATACATGGTTTTAGAGATTGATGTATTTAACAACCTTAATTTTATGTTTGATGATAATACTAGAAGCTTATATTGCATGTCTTCAAAAAGTTTTCTCTTAATTACCGAAATATTCATCAGTATTTTTTTTGACTCAAGAAACTCATTCCCCATCTTCCTAAGATGAATAAGTGGAAAGTAAATATTGAAAAACATGTTCTTGAACTCTTCATAATCCATGGATTCAATTTCATCATATTACCTTATATTTTCGATATGTGTCCTCCATCTATCTACTTCACCATCCAAATGGTATTTTTATGAAGTCAATATTTCAAGTTCCAAACAGTGGAGAATGAAAAATATATTTTCAATGGTACTGATACATAAATTAGTAACTATAGGATCATAATACCCACTAAATGAATGTAGATTATTCCATAATAAGGAGTCAAAAAATGGTGTTCTAACCTTTGTTAATTAGGATGTCTAGTATGAATCATATCATGATAAAGTTGGGTGATCATAGAAAAAATATTTTTCCTTCCATATCCAATAATATTGTGATTTTAAATTAAAAAATCATTGAATTTTCAATCACACTAAACATTAAAATAGTACCTTCTAGATCAAAAAATTTAATAAAACCTAAAATCATAGTTGAGGAAACAATAATTATAGTGGGGAACCACAAAATAATGGAAAAAATACTTTATGATAAATAAATCAAAAAACCTTATTATTTAATATTGGAAAATTTATTTTATCTTAGGACATTAATTTTATTATTTTATTTAAATTATTCACAGTGGTACGTAATGATATTTTCAATTTCCAAAGTATATCCTCTATTTGTGTCAAATTTGGTGTGTATCAAGGTTTGTTTTTTTGCAATAGATCTCAAATGATCCAATCTAAATGCTATTTTTGGTGGCTTATTAACCATAGCTGAAACTATAACAAATTCATATCAACTTTTTGTATCTATATATGGATGTAATTATGGGAATCCACTTGCTCTATCCTTTACCAAAATTATTTTAGTTTTTCATATACTATAACACAAACTTTGAATTATACATAGATATGTCCTTAGGTGTATCACTATGGTTTTCTCATCATATTTTCCAATGGTTAAAAAGAAATATCCTCTTATACTAAAAATAAATACCATGGATTATTATACACAGATATTACATTATTATTTATGAATATAAACTAAATTATATAAATATACTCCTGAGGGACACAACTAGTTAATACCTTTGGAAACATAGAAATGTAAAAAGTGTTACTTATATGAGGAACATAATCTCCCACTATATTGTTAAAAATTTCCACCCTTAGTAGATATATCATACATAATACATATTATCAAAATACAATGAGAGGTAATATAATATATGATGATCATAGATGCTCTGTAATGGTAAACAAGAAATATAAAAAAGAATAACATAAAAATAAGTGTTTATGAAATTATGTATAACATTTGAAAACCACACCATACATATATATGTTAATAATCTTGAGTCATGGAATAATGATCAGAATATTATAAGACATAAATCACAAGGTAAGAAAATAAGTTGATCCATGAGGCAATAACATTATCCAAAGACATGGAATTGGTCACACACACAATAATAGAAAATTATTTTCTTATTCGTCAAGGATCAAATAAAAAGACCAAAATTGAAGATAAATTCACTTATTTAACCAAGTTCACTCTTTTTTAATACCCTACATTACTGAAAAATGTTCCCTCCCCATTCCCTACATGTCCTGTGGAACTATGTCAACTTCCCATTCCATTTATGCCTATCTCATAATATATAAAAATTTTACCAATCAAATAGAGGTTGATATTGGTCCCACCCATTAAATAATGAATTCCATATTAATGTGATACATAAGATCAACAATATCTACCATATCATAACCTTTAAAAAGGGACATTTTTCATAATCAGTTTCTCAAAGCATAACCTGTGCAAAGAAATGTGTTTTATAATTATTTTATTAGGGTAAACCATTTTGACAAAATATCTATCATGACCCATCCCCCGGGGCCCGTATCGTTACTACCCCAAGCCCACCCTCCATAGGTCAAGAGCTGGCGACTAACACCAAAGGTGTAATTCCCTAAAAACTGGGAAGGCATTGCCTTTATAAAATGTAACACACACAACCAGAGCACAAGAAAAATAAAATAGTAATTAAATCTGTAATAAGTATGCTGAATGTACAAAAGAGGCCAGAATTCAAGCCCAACAAAAAGGTACAACTACAACTGAAAGAAAGTACAACTGAAAAAAAACAACTAGATGGTGTCTAGCAGCTCTTGGATCATCCACCATGGATCCTACCTGAAGGGTAGGTACAGAATGCCTCCTCAGTGCTCCATGCCCGTCTGTCTCCTCCAGATACCATCTCACTGTGAGGACCAGCTCTGGAACCATCCAGACTTCATACTCTCTACCTCGGTCAGAGTAGTTCGTCATCTACATCCAACACAACGAGGTGCGGGCATAGCCCGTGTAGGGGTGAGTAAAACAATACTCAGTAGGGACCCCGAGACCCTCAAGGTCTCAAAAAATCCAATAAGGATAAACCAAAAAGTATGATTTCAACAGATAACCATTACTTAGGTATATTCCCATACATATACCTAAGTTATCAAGTAATCCATATCAATCATGAGGAAAACACAAAAGTCAATGACTCAGCTCAAACCCTGATTTTTATTCACGATTTCGAAACCATGGATACTGAAGAACTCCCTTTCTATCGAAAACAGTAGTCCTATCGCGACTCCGAGGCGCTACTCACAAACCTTATACTGTTGAGGTACTCCTCCTACTGAGTACCGCGGGTCTGCCGCCTCACATAGTAGCGCTCCCCGCAATGGGTCTGCCGCCTCACACAGTAGCACTCCCCCTGATAGCCTACAGAGGTACTCCTTCTGTCAAGTAACAAGGTCTTCCAACTCACATAGTAGCGCTCCTCCGCCATGGGTCTTCCACCTCACACAGTAGTGTTCCCCACTGGTCTAGTAAATTCACTCAGAAACAAATCGAACAAGCAGTCATCAGGTCTAAGCCAGCTACTAGGTCTCGGTACTTCGTATGCACATCTCTGGGAGGATCTGTTCCACAAGCTACTGGTCGATACAAAAAGTGTCACGAATTCACATGAAGAAGTATCTCAGAGGTCTGACACGTCATAGGGGTCTCAACGCAACAGACGACACGTCAATCAGATGCCCGGTCTCTGAGTTATTAGCATTTTTTGTCCCGGGGGCCCGGTTGGTTTCGTGTATGAACCAAACCAACTGTAACTCAATTCTACCCAAAACTCCCATGGGGTATACTAAAAGGGACCATTTTTCAATGAAAAGAACAATGCTGCCGACGGTTCGTCAAACAGATGTTCGGTCCGAGAGTTATTTGTTTTTCCGTTCTAGGGGCCCGGATTTTTTAAGCTAAAACCAACCCGACCGCGCTCAAACTGCGTCCAAAACACATGTAGAGTATTTCAAAAGAATCATATAATCAAAAGGGATCCAACTTAATTGACGGAACGTCAATCGGATGTCCGGTCCTTATGTTATATGTCTTTCTTCTCTGAGGGCCCGGTTTGTTTCGGGTTCGAACCAACCCATCCATACCCAAAATTCACCAAAAACTGTGAGTGTATTATACCTAAATGACAATCTCAATCCGAGGAATACTACGCAACTAAAGCTCTATTGATTGGAGATCCATAGCTCATGTTATGGGAAATTAACCGAAAATGGTCTGAAGAGGGTGGTCTGGCCCCGGCCCAACCCACCCTGGGTAGGCCCGAACCGGGCAACCCGACCCAGGTCCGGGTCCGACCCGGTAGGGCACAAGCCGGCCCAGCGGCTGAGGCACGACCCATGCAAGGGCGGCCTGGCCTGCACGTCAGGCTTCCCGACACACACACAAGAGGCCTGGCCCATGTGCATGCGACCCAGCTCGATGGCCGGCCGCGGCTCAGCCAGGCTGGCTGAGCGGGGGGGGGGGGGGATAGCTTCCCACGGTTCTTCATAATGGCAGCCCCAGGCTGGCACCGCCCAACCCCCCCAGACCCCGCACGGTGCTGGCTCCGCTCCACCGCCGCCATGGACGGTGCCCAAGGGGTCTTCCGCCGGCGGCGTGCTAGGACGCCGCTGCCTCCAGGCGGCCGGTCGGTGCCTGATGCCACCTCCGGTCGCTGGCGCCGCCGTGCCATGGAGCCATGCTGTGACCATCTTTCGTGGGTCACTGGAGTCATTTTGGTGGTCCGTTTTAGCTCTCGTATGCGCATACGGCCTCCTTGGGTCCCGCTCTTCACAGCGACGACCTCAAGACGCCGCTGCCCTTCCATTCACCTGTCTCCCTATAAATCGCGCACCATAAACAAGTTGGCGGTGGATCCGGACTTGTTCTTTAGACCTTACCCACCGTGTTAGCGGTTCAAACAATCACCCAACAAATAAACGCCCATGTTTTTGGGTATAAACCACATATATAAAATTAATCAATATCCCCCTACCTCTTAATTGGGGTTCATTCATTGACGAGCCATATAAGACGAGCGTCGCGGTAGTTGGGCATCGTAGAAGACAACGCCATGGAGAACGATGTCATCCCATCAACGGTGGAGGAAGAGTTGTTGTCATAGACGGCGTTCCTCATGAGCGGTGTCTTCTCCCTTGAAATGGAGGAATAGGAAGGAAGACATGTCGTCGTTCTTCGATGGAATCAGTGTTCTTCGTCGAAGTGGATATCGTTCTTCTTGGTCATCATTGTTCTTCGTCAAGAGAGAAACACTAATCCTCTAACTCTCCAGAGCTCTCCCAAAGTTCTCCCCACATAACATGTTCCAATCAAAAATAATAGCTAAGGCTATTATTTTATTCACACATGAATTTCAAAATTCAAACAATTTAATTAATAAATTGAAGAGTTCAATTCATTAATTAAAAAGTGTTGGAAAAAATTAATGGGAGAGAAGGAGGTGAAGATATCACATTAATTAAGGGGGGAGTTGTCAAATTAATTAAAAGGGGGTGTTAATGGGGAGTTAAGGGAAGTTTAAAGGTTAGGGGTTTGTGTGGGCCCCACCTCACATTATCCTCTCATGGGAGGTTATGTGGGTGTGGGACCCACCTATAACTTCCCCTTGTAGGATATAACTACCAAATATAAATAAAATTGTGTTCAAAAACTATATTTAATTTATTCTAAATCCCCAAAAAATTAAATTTCAACCCGTATAAAATGCAACTGCGGTAAAGGTCCCCTTAAGAGAAAACCGGTGCTGCGAGTTCATCGGTGTCCTCAGATTTCAATTCAAAGCACTGGTTAAAAATATTGAAAAACCCGCACTTATGTTTACTGAACGTACCCGAACAAAACTTCAGAAATTGATTCCAGGCACACCGGGCCTCAAAATCAGGTGCCGTCAGAAACGGAAGACTTGTAAAATTCCAAAAAAATTATGAGAAAAATTTCCTTGAAATTTACTGGTCTTTACATTACCCCCACCTCAGGGCTTTACATCCCCGTAAAGCTAAAACACACACTAGGGAAAACAAAATAAGTACTGAGAATGAATCTGCGACTCCCGCTCCCATGAACTCTCCTAGAGGTTCCCGTGCTGACAAAAAATGCATACCAGTGAAATCGACCGTCCATGCAGGAGCCTCTCTTGTCAATGCTCAAACACCAATGGAACCTCCGTGATAGTTGCCCCGTCATCGATGTCTAGATCCCCGTGTTCAATGATGTGGGAAGGGTTGTGCACGCATCTCCTCAGCTGAGATATGTGGAAGACGTCGTGCACTCAGTGCAATTGAGGTTGAAGGGCCAGGAGGTAAGCCACCTCACCTACTCTGCAGATGAATTGGATGAGTGACTGTAAGAGACTGAAGATGGGCTGCACCATCTCTATCCATAAAGGATATATGCAAGGCAGTCAGCTGCTCTGTCGCCTCTCCTAACAGCTGAATACTAGTCCTAATACTGAAAGCATCCGCAACAACGTTCCCCTTGCCAGGAGTATAGAATATCTCGAAGTCATAATCGTAGAAGAACTCAAGCGATCAACGCTGTCTCAGGTTCAGATTCTTCTGAAATAAGACACACTTGAGACTGTTGAGATTGGAGTGAACCATAAACCGTTCTCTCAACAAACAATGGGTGTGACTAGCCAATTTTAAGAACTCGACTTCACCCTTGTTTACCTACGTTCTACAAGAACTGCTAAGATTTCTCCTTTGACGAAAAGGGAAATCCGGTTTCATGCCCTGGATGAACCACGTCCTTTGACCAATACAGTAAATCCTGACATAAATGATACTAATTCATGTGATGGATACAATCATAAGGCCTCGACACTAATACTAAGAAATACAACCATTACTCTCGCCTCCAATGGTTGAGACACACTATCGGCATCAGTGTGTCGTCATTGGGTCTCCTCCAGTAGAAATATAAAAAGTGGGGATCAAGTCAATAGTTTTAACTGGAAAATATTAGTATTAAAAAATGAAGGAAAACAAAAGTCACCATGAAAAGTGTTGTTTATTACTGCAGCTCAAAGTACCAAGATACAAAGAAACCAGAAAAAACGACATTAACAAAGCTAGAAGCATCATGAAAAAGGCCTCTATTATTGGAAGTAGTCCCGCTCCTGTCCACCTACTTCTGAAGCTCCATAGTCATATGCTTCAGCTGCCTGAAGCTGTGCTCTCCCCTGTCAACCCATTCCTTGTGGTCGAGGTGGATCTCCAGGTGGTGGTGGTGGTGGAAACACCTCGAAGAGCCATCCACCACCAGCTGCACGACCAACTCCTCTGCCACGGTTGCCTACTCCTTGCGGTCTGTCACGATTGAACCTCTACCTCTACCTGGGAGGTCCTTCATCTATCTGCTGATTGTCCGAATGGCAGGTTGGACAGTCAAGAGCCATATGACCCTATCCGCCACATGAGTAATACTACCTGGCAGGTCTGGCTCTATCTCCACATTGGGTGCCCCGCACTACCGACCCTGAGTCATGCGGTCGACCACCTGTAGGTTTGGTATGGTTGGACCTTTTTGTCATTTATCTACAACCAGCTGCAGAAGAATCTGTTGCATGTTGTCTAGTGGTGGGTTTTGCTGTTGGAGAATGCTGAACAAGAAAACTCTCTGCTAAGAGGGCTTGCTTCAATAATCCTGTCTGTGTCGGGATGCTGTGAGAGATAACTAAAGCTCTGATCTCTTGCCTGAGTCCCTAATCAAAGGTCCGGTCCCTGAAGAACGGGTCCCGTACCATATCAGCCAAGTATCACGAGAGGTTAGTGAACTTCACTGAGTACTGCACCACCGTCATTCTACCCTACTTTAGATGTAGTTTCTCCTGTATCTGCACCACTCGAAGGGTGTATGGTATAAACTCCACTCAGAACAGGCTCTCGAAGTTTGCCCAGAGGAGTGTCACCTCATCATGCATCTAGAGCATCAGGCTCCACCATCTTCCTGCTACTTCCAGAAAGAGGCTGGAAGAAAGGATCACCGTATAGTCTGATGGTGTCCCTAGCAGTCTAAAGACAGTCTTCACAGCCTCCAGCCAATCCTCAGCCGCCTATGAGTACATCTCTCCCCAAAACCTGGGTGGGCTCTGGCGTTGGAACTAGTGCAGTGCGCTCAAGCGGTGTGCATCGCCTGCTGCTTGGGCTAGTGGCATTGGTGGCCCAACGGGTGGTAGTACCGCTGGTGCCTCCGCTGGTGCCTCAAGTTTAAGAGGGCCCTGTACTGAGGCCTCATCGCTCGGCAGGATGTCAATATGTAAAACTCTCAGGGCCCTAGCTGGTCGTCCACAGGGAGGCATCCTGAAAGAAATAGAAGAAACATGATCAAAGATTATACCATGTGAGCTGACCTGGTTTAAACTGACTTAAGGAAAACTTTTGAAAACACACATGTAATCAGTGTTTTCTTGCACTGAGTCGAAAATCAGAAGTCAGGGTCCTGGTGTATGGATACGTCGGCCGCCCGCACCAACACTGGACTCCCTAAACTGAAAACCACACTTTGTACCCTTAACACAATTGCTTCATAGAAGAAAATATCAGATTCCTAGTTCTGTGGTAGAATCGATGTCCTCTGATACCAATTTTTCATGACCCGTCCCCCGGGGCCTGTATCTTGACTACCCCAGGCCCGCCTTCTATAGGACAGGGGCTGGTGACCAGCACCAAAGGCATAATTCCCTAAAAACAGGGAAGGCGTTGCCTTTATAAAATGTAACACGCACAAACCGAGTACAAGAGAAAGGAAACACTAAGTAAAGCTGTAAAAAGTATGTTATAAGTACAAAAGAGGCCAGAATACAAGCCCAACAAAAAGGTATAGCTAAAACTGAAAAGAAGTACCACTGATAAAAATGGATGGTGTTTAGAAGCTCCTGGATCGTCCACCACATATCCAACCTAAAGGGTGGGTACATAATGCCTCCTCAGTGATCCATGCCCATCTGTCTCCTCCAGATACCGTCTCATCAAGAGGTCCACATCCGGTACCATCTAGACTTCATACTGTCAGCCTCAGTCAGCGTTGTTCGTCGTCTGCATCCAACACAACGAGGTGCGGGCATAGCCCGTGCAGGGGTGAGTATAAAAATACTATGTAGGGACCCCGAGACCCTCACGGTCTCACAAAATCCAACTAATATAAACCAAAAAGTATGATTTCAATGGATAACCATTACTTAGTTATATGCCAATACATTTACCTAAGTTATCATGTAACCCATCTCAATCATGAGGAAAACACAAAAGTCATTGACCCCGCTCAAACCAGGATTTTTATTCAGGATGTCAAGTCCACGGATGCTGGAGAACTCCTCATATGTCGAGCACAGTAGTCTTGTCGCGACTCCGAGGTTCTAGTCACTAACCTTAGACTGCTGAGGTACTCTTCCTATTGAGTACCGTGGGTCTACTGCCTCAAACAGTAGCAATACCTGACCTGGGTCTGCCGCCTCGCACAATAGCGCTCACCCTGATAGCCTACAGAGGTACTCCTTCTGTCAAGTATTGTGGGTCTTCCGCTTCACATAGTAGTGCTCCTCCGCCATGGTTCTTCCACCTCACAATTTAGTGCTCCCCACACGTCTAGTGATGTTACTCCGAAATTAATTGGACAAGCAGTCATCAAATCTAAGCCATATACTAGGTCTCCGTACTCCATATGATCATCTCCGAGAAGATCTGCTCCATGAGCTACTGGTCGATACTCTAAGTGTCACGAAGTCCCACTAATAAGTATCTTAATGGTCCGCCATGTCATAGGGGTCTCAACGCAACAGACGGCGCGTCAATCGGACGCCCGGTCTAAGAGTTATTTGCCTTTTTGTCCTGGGGGGCCGGTTGGTTTCGTGTAGGAACCAACCTGACCGTAACTCAACTGTACCCTGAACCCCCATGTGTTATACTCAAAGGGACCGCTTCTCAACGAAAATACCAATGCTGTCAATGGTTCGTCAAACAGATGTCCGGTCTGAGAGTTATTGGTTTTTCCGTTCTAGGGGCCAGGTAGGTTTTTAAGCTAAAACCAACATGACCGTACTCTAATTGTGTCCAAAAATCATGTGGAGTATTTCAAAAGAACCATATCATCAAATGGAATCCAAATTAATTGATTTCACGTCAACCGGACGTCTGGTCCTTATATTATAACCACTTCTGCTCTGAGGGCCCAGTTGGTTTTGGGTTCGAACCAACCCAGCCATACACAAACATCGCCAAAACCTTGAGTGTAATATACCAAAATGGCCCGCTTGATTTGAGGAATCCTACGCAACTGACGGTGCATCAATCGGAGGTCCATAGCTCATGTTATCGGCAATTAAGAGAAAATGGTCCGAAGAGGGGGTCTGGGCCCGGCCCAACCCACCTTGGGTCGGGCTGGTAGGGCACGGTCCGGCTAAGCATCGGCCCACGCAAGGGCGGCCCAGCCCACGCGTATTCATTCCGGCTCGGCGGTCGGCCGAGCGGGGGGGGGGGGGGGGGGGGGGGGCTCCCTCGGTTCTTCATAACGGTGGTGCTATGTTAGCACCACCTAGCCTCCCCGGAACCCACGCAACATAGGTTCTGCTCCACCACCACCATTGCCTCCAGGCGGCCGGCCAGTACCGTCGCACCGATGACCTGCACCGCCGTACCAGAGACCCGCGTCGCCGTGATCTTATGTGGGCCACCAGAGTCATTCTAGTTGTCCATTTTATCTCTCTTCTATGCCTACGACCTCCTTGAGACCCACTCTTCCCTGAAACGATCTCAAAACGTTGTTTCCCTTCCGTTCACCTGTCGCCCAACAAATCTCACACCCTGAACAAGTTGGCGGTGGGTCCGGACTTTTTCGTTAGCCCGCACCCACTGCGTTAGTGGTTCAAACAATCACACAACAAATAAATGCCCAAGATAGTGGGTATAAACCACATATATAAAATTAAACAATATCCCCCTACATTGTAATTGAGGTTCGTTCATCAACGAGCCGTAGAAGATGAGCGTCGCGGTAGTTGGGCGTCGCGGAAGACAACGTCGCGGAGAACGGTGTCGTCCCGTCAATGTTGGTGGAAGAGTCGTTGTCATAGACAGCGTTCCTCATGAGTGGTGTCTTCTCCCTTGATGCAGAGGAAGAGGAAGGAAGACAGGTTATCATTATTCGGTGGAATCGGCATTCTTCATCGAAGTGGACGCCGTTCTTCGTGGTCGGCACCGTTCTTCATCAAGGGAGAAATAATAATCCTCTAGCTCTCCATAGCTCTCCCAAAGTTCTCCCAACACAATGAGTGCCACACAAAAATAATATATAAGTATAAAATTTTATTCACACATAAATTTCAAAATTCAAACACTTTAATTAATTAATTGAAGAGTTCAATTCATTAATTAAAAAGTGTTGGAAAAAATTAATGGGGGAGAGGGAGGTGATGATATCACATTAATTAAGGGGGGAGTTGTCAAATAAATTAAAAGGGGGTGTTAATGGGGAGTTAAGGGAAGTTGAAAGGTTAGTGGTTCGTGTGGGCCCCACTTCACAATATCCTCTCATGGGAGGTAATGTGGGTATGGGCCCCATTTATAACTCCCCCTTGTAGGATATAAATACAAAATATAAATAAAATTGTGTATAATAATTTTATTTAATTTATTCTAAATCCCTTAAAAATTAACTTTCAACCCGAATAAAACGAAACTATGATAAAGGGCCCCTTAAGTGAAAACTGGCTTTGCGAGTTCATTGGTGTCCTCAAATTTCAATTCCGAGAACCGGTTAAAAAGATAGAAAAACCACACATACATTTACTAAACGTACCAGAAAAAAAACATCAGGAATTTATTCCGGGCACACCAGTTTTCAGAATCAGGTGCCGTCAGAAAATACGGACTCGTAAAATTCCATAGAATTTAGTAAAATATTTTCACTGAAATTTCTGGGTCTTTACAATATCGGTTCCATAAAATAAATTTCATCATAAAAATGAACCATATATAGAAGGAATTAAAATGTAAACCTTGAATAATATCCCCATAAAAGAATAATTTACATCAATGGGTTTCATCCTAGATGGATAATGATTTTGATCGATCATTAAATACATTTATTGAGGGAAATAAACCTTCCACATTAAAAAACGAGTTTTAAAAAAAATGATTTTTTGATTTAGAATAATCCTAATAAAAATAACATAAGATTAAATGAAATGATTTGTTATGAAATCATAAAATTTTGGTCATGCTGTACATATTAAAATGACGATTTCTTTCACATTTTCATGAAAATTAAAATGAGATTTTTTTGGAAAATGACATGAAAATTCATTTAAATTAATTTTTTCTAAAAATTAATCCATTGGTAAAAATGTTTTTGAAAAATAATAAAAGAGTAATAAAAAAATTTTGAATTTTTTTTAGGGAAAATGGTTTGTGAATATTAAAGGTCATTGATTAGAAATAGAGATAATGTCACATTTTCTTAAAAAAATTACAAATAAATTTATGTAAAAAAGTTATTAAAAAATGTACTATTATATTTATATATAATGAATAGATATAGGATAAGAAATGTATTGGGAATTATTGATAGTTAGATCATTATATATCAACATTTTAGGTTTAAAAATAAATAATCCTAATAAATACAGAGATTGTAACATAAAATCATTACCACTTTGGTAACATTGAATCTTAATCCCCATGAAGAAATAAAATAAATTTAAACATATAATATCATGAGGATGAAAAAATTAATCATTTTATATTTCCAATGTTCTGTATATACACCCCATTAATAAATACTGTTCAACAAAGTATTATACCTCTCAAAAAGGGTAATTTGAGAAAAAAACATCTTACTTTTTGTCTTAACTTTAAGAGTACTCATTATATAATAAATATATTATTATTATACATCTACTAAATAAATCATATTAATATATATAATACCATATATGATTTTCTTATGACCTTTTATTACCCATTTGTTATCAATTACATGTTAAAGTTACGTTTCATGTAAAAAATTATATGTTTTTCATATATATATATATATATATATTAATTTTTCATATATTTGTTCACCTTACATATATCATGGTTCTATCATATCAAAAATGATATCCATGATATAAATATAATATATATTCATTATATAATTATTTATAGTAATACATAAAATTTAGTACTATAAAATGAAATACACCATTCATGGATATTGTTGGCCTTATGTACACATATTCTCAAAAAATGGAAACATTAAAGTTATGTGTGATATAATAATTCCAAAAATCATAACAGAAAATTAAAAAACATATTATGTAAAAATTAGTGTAATTTCACTCGTTCTATTTATGTCTCCCACTTATCTTACACCTCTCAAGTCATTTTACAACATCAGACTAGAGCCAACCTTTATAAGGTCCTCGTTTCCCCTTTTGTATCCCCACATAAAACCCCATTCAATCAATTAGTAGAGATTCCCATATCATAAGTCCCCCCTATAGTAGGGGGAGGGACTTCTTTTATCATCCAATAGGGCTCAACTTACCCTATCAAACTTCTTGAACTGAAATTTCCCATCTCCAATTACTGAAATTTCACAAATCCCAACTGTTCTAGATTTTTTTATAACTATCTTTAACTAACACATTCTCAATGGGAGTTATATAAGGAATTAACCCTATTTAACCTTGACTTGGTTTCTCAATTTCATTACAAAAATCCATTGGTCAACTCTTTCAATAGATTCATGTTTAGTTCTTTAGGATTAAAAGAGTAGTCAATGCCTAAAAACATCAACAAGTGGCACATCATAGTTCGATTCTCATCTTTATAGGATTTGATAATTTCTTAATATAGTGATCCTATCATCTATAATAGATCTAATTTATACCTCTTTTGATGTTCATACGACTTTGATATGGAGAATGATGCACCAAAAATGGAAATGTGGTACTTTTTTCTTAAACATTTTATTCATTTCAAAGACACATCGATCATTCATATGATTCAAAATATGGTTGGACATTTCCAGAGTTCATATACTTGAAAATATGTTGTTTTCTCCCAATATCCCTATGTTTATGAATTGAATTTTAATGACAACAGTAGAGTTGGTATGAATTATAGTTTTGGATGAATTTTAATGTAAACATGTGGTGGTCTTTGAGAAATGGACATATTTATTATCATTCTAAAATTGGTTGTGCCATTCAATTTCATCATGCCAATGCAGTAACAGAGACCATCAAGGGTAGGATATTTCTGTATTGGGGATTATTCCTTATATTATTCTATTTTTTAGCCATATGGGTACTAATGAAATCTCCTCTAATGATCCTCTTTGAAAATAATCAATACCTATGAAGAAATACATAAATTTTGAAGATATATTAGATAGTTTATGACCTGATTTGGGTGTCTTAAAGGCATCTATACAAGTTTCTGTAACCATTGGAATGAGGATTCATATGGAATATAAATCTTTTTGTTAATATAGCTAAGGATGATGTTTTTGGCATTGAGATTGAGTTCTATTAGACAATTGGTTATAGGGGAAATTTCAATCCTACCAATTCTGATTTAAGGAAACTCTCTTTATTTCAAGTCTCCCCTGGTTTGAAAGGAACTAAAACTCCAGGGAATAGATCATTAAACCATTTCCACTTATCTAACTCAATTCAACTACAAAACCATATTTCATTTTTGAAAGGTATTGAGAAATAAAATGTGGATCCTCAATTATGGAGAAAATATATTCCTATATAAAAAATAAAACATGTTGGAAATAGACCCCTCAGTGACTCTGAGTTGAGTGGTGATGAAAAAACTCTCATACTATGACATACATTGAGAATGACCCTCAAATAACATTGAATAACATATTTGTATTGAGTAATAGAATGAAAAGTAATATTTTTGAGGGAGATTATATAATAAAAAATGTATTGAAAACAAGTCTGAAAAGGATTATTCTAATATACTTAAAACCGTGTTAACCATATCAATATGTATTGTAGGGAAATATAGGATAGAGATAAGGACAATTGAAAAATGTCCACTAGAATTTGTGAAAACCCTCTGTAATCCTGGTGATAAAGCTACAACTCATAGTGTTGTGGAAAAAAATTACCAAGTTGGAAAAAATTTACACAACATCTTTTATGAAAAGGGGGACAAGCAGTGGTGTTTGACGGAAGAATGGATATAATAAAGATGTCATAAAAGAAGAATGATTTCTTCTCCTAAATTCGGGCGAATAATTATTGGAGGAGTCTTTTAATGTCAGTGTATATAAAAAAGTCTGAAAAAGTATGAGATGACTCTCATAGTTGATTCTATTGATGAAAAAATATTTTTTATTTGAAATAATGGTCAGATCTCGTCACGTGGAAGAAATTAGTGGAAGATAAACTTATAAGAGTACATTAACATGTGGGAAAAGATGGTAAGCCTCATTGAAGACCTTATCAATGTTGATCCAGATATTGAGGTAACATATATTATTATATTATTATAGGTTTATGAATTATGTATATTTTAAATTTATCTATAATGATTCTGTGGTTTATTTTACGGGTTGAGTTGGGAATGATTGTTATTTTCTACATTCTTAGTAATCCATTAAAAGTATTTTTTGGAAATAAATATATCTATATAAGTAGTGTTAGTAAAAAATATCATAAATATCATAAATATAAATATAATTAATCCATTATTATTTACATCCAACATAGGTGGTAATGGAAGAATGAATGACATCTGTTTGTGAGGTGGTAGTTATATATACACACAAATGATAATTTCATAACATGTTTGAATGAAATTGTGATATTTTTTCATTATTAAATTATCCTAAAAACATCTTATTATATGGTAGATAATGATGATACTATATTTAAATTTTATTATATGAATTTAATGTGGTGTATGAATAAATACAAAATTAATTATTCTTGATAAATGTTCTATCTTATTCATATTTTCTACTTATGTTTGCACTAAAAGCTATTGTAGACTTGATTTAGATGCAAAAAATGGATTATAAGTTAATGGTAGGGAGGTTTAGAAGTTATTTTAGTTTGGATTACCCACTACAAATAGGTTATAGGCTATGAAAAAGAGAGTAAAGTTGATGTCCTTTTACATGTAGGGGAGATGACGCTCTAGGTATCTTTTAAAATAATTGAGTACTCCCCAATTTTTTATTTCATAAGGGTATCAATGTATTAAAATGTGACCTTAGACATTAGAAGGTAAAAAAAGTAAATATTATATATTTTAGGAATGTTTATAGGTAATTTTAACCCTTATCATTTTAGTTCAACCCCTTGCAAACAAATTATTACCTAAATCAAAATAATTTAGATTACTACATTCTATATTAATTATGGTAAAATATTTAGTTGAAATTATTACATAATATAAATTATGCGGATTAAATATATGGAATCAATTTTTCAAAATTTAACTGACCAAATTATAAAATATTAATTCAAAATTAATCTTACAAGTGTGATGAGAATGCAGGTTCTTAAAAAACAAATGTTCAAAAATTTACAATCTATTCATATAAAAATTAAATATTAAA
The DNA here is from genome assembly GCA_963277665.1 of Viscum album. Lineage (NCBI taxonomy): Eukaryota > Viridiplantae > Streptophyta > Magnoliopsida > Santalales > Viscaceae > Viscum > Viscum album. The sequence continues at coordinate 874,841,051 of OY728148.1, read as the reverse complement.
TTGATCACAATTACATAAATTTAATTAATTTTGTTTCAAATTTAAATATTTTAAATTTTAAATCTATTTAAAATATAATTTAACAATATAACAAAAATATCTGGAAAGGAAGTTTTCAATTAAAATCATGTATTTTTTACTATTCCACAAAAGTTGATAATTTCTTGAATAAAATAAAATAAATAAAACTAATACAATTTATATAGTATTATTTAAAAAATAAAGTTAATTTATCAAATTCACTTTCTAAAATATTCATAAATTAATTTAGTACAATTCATAAACAAAAATAATAGAATTTGTTTTAGAAAATACTATCTTCAAAATATATAAATAGTTTACCAAAAACATAATAATTTCAATCAGTATGTTTTCTTTAAATTAAATAAATATGCATAATATTTTAAAATAATTTATGACTATTCATACTGATAGGTTTAATGACTATGTTATAATGTCCAATTTTTAATAATATTAATAACATATCATGGTTTTTATAAAACTCTATATTGTGTGTAATGAAAGGTGACCTAGTGTTGTATATAGCGCATTCTTAACATGGTGTTGCATATAATACAAAACATAATTCTTATTTTGTATAATGTAAGACATCAGTGAAATTTAATTTATTCAATAATAATAATTATTAATTCCAACTCATGATGTTCCATATTTACTATCATATATTTTTTATTTGTGGTTGTAATGAAAATAATTTTAATATAATCTTACAAAGGGATAAATATAATGAAAAATAGTTTTTTCAATGTAATTTACCTTATTAATTTTCCAATGTTCCATTTTTATTAATATAGTATTACATAAAAAATATGCTCAAAATTTGAAAAAAACTATTTTACTATAGTGAATTGAGCATTAAATTTAGAGTATGAATATATTTGATAAAATTTTGGATGTTGAAATTGGATAATAAATGGAAAATTAGATAAAAATAATATGAAAAGTTTTTACACCTAGATCCCTAGTAAGAGTACACTCATTAGAAATATTTTTGAAATAAAAAAGTAAATTAATAATGAGTACCTATATCTAAAATAAAAAGATACATAAACATGATGGAAAATGTATTTGTCTAATAAATGAATAAAATATTTTGTATTTATATAATATTGGATACTTATATTACTATTAGAAGTCTTTTAATTTGAATAGTAATCTAACCGTTTGAATTTTTATATGACTTTTTGGAATAATAACCTATCTTTTTGACTAATAAGCTCACCTATGTCATTTTAAAATAATATTTAGCTAAATTATATATTGAAAATAAATATTAATTATACCCTGATATAAATAAATAAAACATTCACTGATGATATAATATGTATATGTAATTGGAAAATAGATATATTATTTATCTACAGATTTATGATAAAAAATAGAAAATAAAGTATATTTTTTAAAAAACGTGCTTATAGAAAATATTATGTTTCATTGTTATTATAATATAAATTTATGATACCATAAATAATTTTGAAAAGGTCACTAATATTAATCATAATTTTAAAATTAAAAATTTTCAAATAAATATTGTTTATGTTTAAAAATTAATTTTATCATATTTAGAAAATTAATTTCAAAAAATGGATTAAATTTTTTTAATATATGAATTAAAAATTAATACTGTGTATTTTTTTTATTTTTTTAGTGTATGTGATTTTATTGGAAAGGGAAATACGAAGACAAATATTATATTTAACATCATAGGAAAAATAATTGAACTACTAATTACTTGATGAGGGATATAGAAATTATGTTTAACTCTCATGAAATAATTAATTTAATTTGTCTTAAGATTCATAATCATAGTTATTCTTGTCAAAAATAATAAAATAATGATTATTATTTTTAAAAATTATCCTTTCTTAACCAATAAAAACAACCCCCACCATCCATTCTACCCCGACATTCTATGCCTTATTTCTTTCCGAATTTAAAATAAATTTCATTCCTAATACCATCTACCATTACTTATTATTGTTGGTCTCATCAAAATACAATCCCAATGTGGTTTAAGGTATTTTCTTAAAAATGCAATCCAAATGGGCAATATTATCAACTTTTATCTTCTACCTTCTCTACATATCCTTAATCCAACATGGACTAATAATAGTAGTCTAATAAATTTTATGGTGTAAAATAATTTATATTATCCAAATTCTTTTCATTTTATTAAAAAATGAAACCATTCCTCACCATATAGTCGGTACCCTACTTTAATAAACAACATACTTCATATTTTACAATTTCTATCAAGGATGGTGTAAATAAATTTATTATGGGGAAAATTATTGAATTAAATATTTTATATATTTATCTTATTTTAGAATAGGTAAAGGCTCATATGGTAAAATATAAGCATATAATATCACCATATTCCAAAAAAATCTAAATGAATAATGAAAATATATTATACTCATACTATAGAAGACATGTGTATTTTAATACTGTATGAAATTTAAAACGAATTTAAACTACATAAATGAAATGAAAATAATTTAAACACAATATCTCAATTAATTGTTGGTAAAATAAAATAAAATATGAAATCTATACATTTACACATATATATTACATCTTATTAGTTGAATATAAACTACATAACATAACGTTCCATGAAAGAATCAAATAGGTATAGTATATTTTGAAACATGGACACATAAATAACTTGTTCATAATAGATATATTTCATACCCCACTAAGTCTATCATAACTACCACCCTTTTCTAAATTTTACACATATTGGATTTCTTCATAACCTAGGTAAGTGTAACATAATAAAGGGTTACTTTATATACTTATTAAGAGTAATCATGAGAGATATTAGGCATTAAATGATCATAACTAGAAAATAAGGGTATGATAAAATGTAAAAAACCATAGAATATAAGAATTTTCATATCATATATCATAACCTTGATTTATAACATAAATCATGGAAGTTATGAAGACATTAATCACAAATGAATCAATGAATATGAGCTATGTTAGGATAACACACTCACCTGATATATATTTTTTCCAGACACATACAAATTTAAAATCATTTTCTTATTATGTAAGGATAATTTCAAAAACAATCATAGTATAATTGGTTAAATCTCCAAAAAATAATATCAGTTTGGGTTCTCCACCATTACTATTATAATGTAAAAGTCCATTACATAAATGGGTTCACTTATAATTACATTTCTATGTATATTATGAAATATTAATATTTACATAATGTTTTTGATGCGTATATAGGTACCCACCATCAAATAATAAATTTAATAAATATTTGATCTCCTAGGTAATAAGATATACATTATATGTGAACCAATGAAAAGAAATGGATGACAAAAAAATTTGACCACGGAATAACTAATGTAAAAGGAATGGTTTTATTAAAAATTTCATTATATCATAGCAAATGGAAATGAAATGGGTTTCATAAAAAACATGTCATCATAAACATAAACCATCTAAATAAATAATAAATATATAATTAATGGATCCGAACTCTAGTAAATCTTAAGTATCATCAAATTATGTTATCTTATATTTAAAATGATTTTGAAATATCACATGTAAAATAACCTCTTCTCATTAGTATAACCTAACTAAAACATTAAAATTTCAAAATTATTATGGGAAATTTTTTCATGGAAAATAACCTTTTTAAAACCAACAAATGAATCAAACCCTTGATTGGTACTTAAATTAGTAAATTATATTCATGTCATATATGTTAAAATTAAGCATTCCTTCTATAATGTTGTATAAAAAGTCAAAAAGTACATTGTTTAGAAAAAATATATATTCATATTAAAATATTTTGTAAAAAAAATCAATACAGATTTATTTAAAAAATAATTGATTAATATTAAAATCCTTCATTAAAACATTTTAAAAAAACATTGGTAAAGAATAATATGGTTTTATGATCTCATAGAAAAATTAAGTTAATTTTCCGGAGGAACATGTTTTTGGTGTCTTGAGTACAGAATACAAGGAAGGTGAAATGAAAAAAAAATTATCATCATATAACCACAAGGGAATAAAACTCATTTGTTTATTTTTAGGTATATGGTAATGTTAAATCATTAGAAATATAATCATAATAAATCTAAATTAGGAATAAAACTAAAATAATAAACACTTACCAATATAATAAAATTTGAATAAAAATCCCTATGATAGAATAAAATTTTGATTTTTATGAATATAGATAAAATTTAATGATAAAAATCATAAAATACATTTATGTGTAGTATATACACCACAAAAAAATGTGATGCATTTGGTATTTGTCCCATTGAAATAAATGTGTAATGAATGTCTCGTGCCACATTGGAATGAATCATAATCACTATTATATAATTATATAAAATAAAACATTAAATATCATAATAATAATAAATATATACATGATATACCATGTAATGGGGTATTATATACTCCACACAAAATAAATAGGTGGTGAATATGGAATATGTTTTCTAGAAAAAAATCAAAGTCTATAAGTAAATTACCATATGTTTGAATTTATTCATACACTATGGAACCTAATGTAAGATAAATATAAAATTATTATATTATTATTAATGAACCATACTCACATATATCATACCATATAAGATTTACTTATAAATATTTATTACCTATTTTTATGAATTGTTTTATTAAAATCAATGTTTCTGGTGATAGCTGTTTGGTTTTTCACATATATTTTTGTTTGGATGTTTTAAATACTTATACATTGATTATGTATAAATAATATAAATAATTTTATCTATGATAAGAATATCATATATATTTATTATAAAAATTTTTATTTTCATTCATAAAATTCGATATAGAAAAAATTAATTACATTACTCATTGGGATGGTAGGTCAGACATACACATAAACACAATTTCCATTTTCTGATGGATGGATTGAATGAAAGTTTAATATTAATTCCCATTTAAATTATCATTATTATATCGTATAAATAATATAATATAAAAAAATTCATCCATATTTCCATCCATTTAAAATATAATTGAGAAACAAATCACATCTCTTTTTGTAGGTGGATGTCCATATGAATGCACAAACATCATTATCAATTTTCAATTGTTTGGAAAGTAATATGGTAGATATTATGTTATCATATAAAATGAATAAGAATATCCTAAATATTATATATAAACATTTAAACCATTAAAATACCTATACTCAAAAGATGGTGATGTAAAATAAATTGTATCACTATATTGAGATGGCAAGTTATATATTCACACTAAGGATACATTAATTTCCCATGTGACGAAAAGTTGATAAATAAAGGATTTTTCATAATTATAATAACGTTTTAATATATTTTTTATACTATATTTAATTTTTTTTAAAATATCATATTTTGTTGAGGTAAAAGATGAATTTAATAGAAAGTAAGCTGTTAAAGTTTACCAATTATTTGAATCAACTCCATTATATATCATCTTATGGGATATAGTTTTGGTCTTATGGTAATATAAGAACAAATAAAATATATCTAAGAGAGTTGGGAATTGAATTTTCATGGTGTTGGTCGACCGGAATGAATCAATATGGTATCGTGATGAGAATGTTTGGGTGCCATTTTATAATTGATAGGAGGGGCACTCCTCAAATTTCTTATGTTTTTATATTAATATAAATTAATTATGTTTTATAAATGGGTAAAATTGATATTATTGTAAGATAATATAATTATGAATATAAATCCTCTTGTAAAATAAGTTTTGGTTAGGTTTGGATCCAATTTTTACGCTTATCTCTTTATTTTAATCGTTCGTTAACACTTTTGAAAATTATCATAATATTAATGTTTTCTACCCTTTAAGGGTTTATATGCTACAATAAGATAATAAAAGAAACATAAGTATACCATGTTTTGTTTTTTATTACTACATCCCATCTGTTTGGATGAATATATTATTTATGTTTTATAAAAATCCAATAAAATTTAGGTGATTATTACTAACAATTTTTAGTACTTAACATATTATTTTTAACCTAATTTAGTGGATTTAACCTTTTAACATTGTATAAAAATCACAAAAAATCAATATTCATATTGGTAAAAAAATAAAAGAGAACTATTTTTTTAATTAATAACCTTTTTTTCTAAATATGGAATCCATTTTTCACAATTAAATTTTAATAAGTAAAAAATTAATTTTAATATAAATTTGTAAAATTTAATGAAAAATATTTTTTGAAAATGAGTTTTAAGAAAAAAAATGAACATATAACAAAATAAAATATAATTATGGGTAAAATGATTTTAATTTGATTATATGAAATAAAATAATAATAATTCTTTACTTTCCGATCAAATTCAGATCATAATAAATCATTTAAAAAAAATTAAAATTATAGTTTAAAAAAATATGTAATTTTCAATATTCAATGAACCGAATAACATTTTTCTCACCGACATGATCCCTTCCACCATAATGTATCAATTATGTAAGAGTTTATGTTTTTGGGATCTAGCATTTTAGACCCCTTGATTGTTTTGGGAATTTTCCCTTCTACTTTGAAAAATATCATTATATTGGAGGGATGGATAACTAAAGAACATTTTATTATCAAATATAATATCATACCCTTATTCTGAGAAATTTTAATTTTATTATTCTCAAATAATTATTAATATTAAATCACTTTTTAAAACCATGTTTCGTATACAGCTCAACCTAATGAAATTTCTCCGATTATTTTTAATCACTATGACAAGTATTTATATAAACATGTAATACATTGATCGTCACCCAAATATCCTAAATAAAATATAAATAATAACTTAAAAGGTAATAATTATATTGTTAATAAATATTTAATAAAATATAACCTTTTTAATGAATCACTTTACAATCATAAATATTATCTGTATTTGATAATTGTATAGACCATAACTATCTTTAGGTTAAATCATATAACAACCCCAAAGGGTATTAAATACTCAATACAGTGTTATAATCCACTTATATTAAATATTAGGAGGGGATGTTTAATCCCTTAAACTTATGATAAACCCTAAACATATAAACCCAAGATGGAATCCATAACCTATAACTTAACCATTCATTTTTAAAGAATGAGGGTCAATCCCCCTTTTACTAAAAACGAAAGGAAGAACCTATTTTATAAATGAGAAGAGGAAAACCATTACAAGAAGGGAAACAATCCTTAATAATTTTTTTTCCAAAACGAATACAAGAAAAAATGAAAAAAATATCCATGTAGTAATTGATTTGTATAAATACAATAAATTTAAAATTTATAATATTTTACCATTGTTAATTTCATAGGGATAAAATTATTCACATCCGTTGTGTTAACCGAACATTTCATTTTTCCATGGAAATTACATTCTTTGAGTCCTTATTTTCTATACACAAAACATCTTCCCTTCATCTGAGAATTTAATATATTTTATTCTATTAAAAAATATATAAATTTTGGATACTGAATCATCTTTCCTCCATGGTCTATATGAAGTTACTTCTTTGTATTATTCTTTCTGTTAGAAAACTCACCAAAGTTTTAGTACCCACAGTTTCATGATAATAACCATTTATGTATGATTTTTAAGTATGTAAAGTACATAATTTATTTTTTAGAGAGTTCGAAGAAATTTTGGACTACGTTTTGGTATTTCTAAAGGTGCACAATTGGTGCACAGTTTGGGAAAATAGTGCAACACCTATAGGAAACCATGCACGATGTGAAAGTGGCCAAGTAGAAGGTGAATGGTTTTTGAAATCATGTGTAATCAATAGGCTAAATATTCCACTTGATAAAATGAGTTTTTGCATGGATGGAGCATATTCTGGTAACTGTGCAATCCAACTATATGGGGTCTCCCTTTAGGCAGTGAAAGGAGCATTTTTAGTGTATAATTTTCCTAACATTGCAATTAAACCATGCACAAGTCAAAAGTTAAGTCCATAAATTTTGGATTTAATTCGTTTTCACCCCTAAAGGCATTGTTTTTATCCAAAATAGCCCTATCTTGGTATTGTTCTCTCTCAATGGTCATATAACCTATCCCTATCGAATTAGAAGTGATCTCAAGGTGTTCTTTGATGTATAGAAGATTGATTCTTGTGTTAAGGCTTTGTTCATGATCATTATTGATGAGTTTATTTGATATAATTCTACCTTTATATAATTTTCATAGATATATTCCCACTTTGGGTAGATCAAGGGAAGATAATAATAATTTTTTTAGATTTTATCTTATTGCTGATAGGGGAAGATATTTAAGGCGTGGTTTTAGAGTTTTAACTTTGGTTCATGGACATTCTTCATTCCCTTATTCATTTTCATCTTAAAACCTAAGGTTGGTGGATTTACTATCGACTCCCCTAGCTATAACTGATTATATTTGATTAAAATTGATTTAATTAATTAAAATTGATTGTGAAATTGGTGTTAAATGAATTGTTGTAATCTTTTTTAGTGATGCTTTTGAATTTTTGGTGAAGTTGTTTGATCGTTATGAAAAGTGATTTGATAAATGAATTTAAAAATTTTATTTTAAAATAGTTACATGGATTTATTTGTGGTTAAAGATTCCCAATAAAAAGGTTTTTTTATTGATATGGATTTGGTATTGAAAAGGTTTTGAAATTATTTTATTGTTATGGTTTTTGGGTATACATAGTGGTGTGTGTTCATCTTTCATTACGAGGAATGGTTGAAATGTGAACATGTTCTCGGTGCCATTTCTCTAATGGTAAATGGGATATAATTACTATATGATGACTTGGTAGATTGATGTGAAACCACTCAAGAGTATGGAACTATAATAATGATGCATGCATGGATGGTTATGTGGAGATGTGGAATGGAATGGATTATGCAAAATGGAACTTGTGAAATGGTTTTAAAGAATCGTTTGGTTGCATTATTTGAAGAAGGAACTTTTTTAGAAAACTATTTTATGTGGAACATATTTCTTTTTTGATATAAACAATTTTAGAAATTGTTTTATATAAACTATTTTATATAAATGGGATAACATATATTATCTTAATGGTGTGAGTGTGGAGGTAATTGGAAAAAATATACTTGTTTTTATTACTCAACCCTAATTTTTCACTTTGCTTCTTTTCATATATTATTTATCGAGACATGGAAAAAAGTAATGTGTCACACATTTTTAGTAGTACTTCGGGATACTTAGGATATTGTGGAGTTGGAGCATGTAGCATATTTGGAGATTATAGTTATCATTGGATTCTTGGAGATTTTTATTCATCTATTTATTTTTATATTGTGGTATTCTATTATGATAATTGGTTTTTTATAAATGAAATGTTGAGATGCATTTCATTGTTTTCATGGATCATATAGTGTATATTTTTTTGTTATGGATTGTTTTTGTTTTCTTATTATTAAAAGGAAAAATCATCCCCCAAATGTATTGAAGCTCTTTGATATTTATTCCCATCTTGGGGTATCTTAGGGAGATCTCTTAAGGCCATGTAAAATTCCTCCCACCGTCTTATTCCAATGAGAATCTGATGGATGTTACTAGTGGTATCATCTTGGTCCTTCCATTGTGGAAAAAGTAGTCTATATATTGGTAGGTCTTTGACTTGGTATTGGTTATAGGTCTTGTAGTTGTATTCCGTCTGGACTTCTAATTGAGTTGGGATTATAGAAATAAGTAAGGTTGTTAAGGAATAAAATATAGAGCATAAACATAAGTTACTAACCTTTTTATGTTGAACATCATGTTACTATGAATAAGGTACATAAGTTCTTTAGAGACACTTATAGTAATTGAAATATCATTTTCATGTATTTATCAAATGAGACAAGCATGTCATGCATTATATGAATTAATTCACATTAGTAGTGAATATTTTATTTTGAGTAATGATATATGATTTGGTAAAAATGTGTTGATTTTTTAAAAATGTCAAAAAGGTTTTCAATTGTGTGATTTTGAAAAATCTAATCATTGTGATATTTTTAAAATGGTTTGATTTTCCAAATAAATTATAGATTTTTAGAAAAAGTCGATCATGGTAAAAATTGATTTTTCAATGAAATGTTCTGATTATTTGTTTGATAGAATTTGAAATTGATAAGACTTTAGGAAATATAGATTAAGAATTATGAAATTTTTGTGTTTCTAAAAATAGTACATGGTAGTTTTTCTAGAAACTAATTGGAAGAAGCTGCATAGAATGTAGTTTCACCTAATCCACAAGTATACCAACAACCCATTCATAGTATCATCAAAAAATTTTAGGATGTGGGAATAAGGAACTTGAGGGACGATCCAAGGCAAGAGGATCATTTGATTAAGTTCTATAAGTAGAATAAACCCATCTTCTGAGGTGAATTTGAACAAAAAATGTAGAAAATATTGTTTAATAGGACGAATCTGATTTTTGATTTCATCGGTACACTAACAGATATAAAATTCAAATAGGCGACATATATTATATAAGATCATCCAATACAGTGGTGGGACCTAGTGGTGCAAGATAAATTGGATCAACACTTTGGTTAAGATGATTTTTATGAAATTTTAAACAAACAATTCTACCATCACACATTAAAAATTCAATGAATGATGGATTTGTTTATCCAAAATATTGAAAATATATCTTCCATGGAATGTGCACAAATATTCAATAATTTAGTGCGTTTTGAACCTGAATTTACTAATAATTCATCCTTGAATGAACATATTATTGAATTAGGGATGAGAGAGTATATTACCTCGAATATATTTATGCTATGTATTATAGAATATTCCCAGATATTGAATATAATAACATTGGATGACTAGGACATCTTAGGAGCTATGTGAAGAGTAATTATATTGATACCCATTTAAAATTTTTTTAACTCTAGTACTAGGAGAAAGAAGAAGGGGGAAAAGTACTTTGATACTGGGAGTGTGAATTAGAATCAAATGGTCGGATATGTTAATCTTCTTCTAAGACCCATAAAAAATAGTGATGTTTCCAGTGTGATTTCTTTGACCACATGATGTGAGTATTTACAACACCATTAAGAGCATTCCATAATTGCAACAAGATGGAATATCTTAGATGATATTTTCACAATACTCTAAGTTCAGGTGTTTGAGATGCTTCTCAGGTGTTGCGGGCATCGTATTCTTTAACCAGGTGATGAAAACATAATCATTCTTGACAACATAAAAAATTTAGCCGTTGAGATTCTAGTAATTCAATGAGGCCTCTGACAAGGTAATCTTAGTAGGGAAAAAACAACAAAGTGAAGTGATGAAGCAATTATATAGAGCTAATAATGTAATTTTGAATGATTGGGTTAGACTAGTTACGATGATAGGTATAAATATTTTTAATTCCACCCTTATGAAAGTGTTTTTTTATATTAGTGCATCATATTACTTTATTGATTTTAATGTTGTTTATTTACTGAGTTTAGAAGTTGATATGATTACTTCTGTGATAAAACTTAAAACTCGTCTTGGAAAAATTGAATGTTTAAAATTTTATTGTTGAGAATGATCTAAAAAAATGGATGGATCCAAGATTAAATAGGTTTTCACTATGATTTGATTGATGTATTTTATTTAATATTAAGTCTGGATTGATTGACCACGTTCAATTTTCGCATTGACTGTTATAGAAAAAAATTATTTACACAAGTGACGATGGTGTAGATCATGTCTTTATAAGAGAAACATATGAAAAGACTATTAAAAAGGGATTGTTAGAACCAATAGTAGTAAAAATATCTTTCCAATTGGAGGTGTTGAATTTGGAATCAATATAAGAGATCAAGAATAATAGTTTCCCAATAGTAGTGGATCCGTTTCACAATTTTTTCCCTTGTTTATTTTATGTTTAACAATGGTAAGGGATATAAATTTTATGAATTTATTCATTCTAGGGACCATAGATATCTAAATTATGTACTAACATATAGAACCAACTGAATTAAGGGATTTAAAAGTACAGTTATAAGAGCTATAAAAAGGGGTTCGTTTGGATGATCATGTCGATGTGGGTAAAATTGTTCTTGTTTGTGAAAAGGAGGATGGAACTCTATAGCTGTGTGTATATTAACATAATATTAACTAAGTCATGATAAATAAGAGGTACCAAATTCCATTGATTTATGATCTATTCAATTAAATGATGGTATCTCAGTGGATCTATTAGATTTACTTAGGATCATGGTACAACTAATTACAAGTTCAGATGGAAGATATTTTGAATAAATGTTTCAGAAATAGATATGTACATTATGAATACATAGTAATTCCTTTTGGAATATTGAAGGAAACTAGTGGCCTATATGGAATAGATAAATTTTATAATTAAGAGATATATTCATTCATTTTTGGTGGTGTTTTTGGATGACATATTATGGTATTTAAGGAAAAAGACTGAGAATGAGAAATACAGAGTGACAGTGGTGGGAATCTTGACAGATAATCTCCTAAATGAAAAAAATATATGTGTTATTTTTAGATAAAATATGTCTATTTTTTGTCTATGTTATATCTATAAATGTTGTTTCTATTGATCTAAAAAAGAGAGAGTCCATTGGGTCTTGGAAGCCACCAAATAACACCTTCTGTATATAGAGAATTCTTGTTTTACCTTGTTATTACTGATGCTTTAAGAGTGAAATTTCATGGATATCCTCACCAATGAATGATTTTAAAAAGTTAAACATTTTATTTCAATGGGATGATGAATTCTATAATTATATTTAAGAATATAATGTTTTCCATAAATCATCACCATCATGATCTTGTCAAAATTAGGACAATGGTACATGGTGTATTGTGATGCCTTTAGATCTTGGTTGGGATATGTGCTCATGTAATGGGATCATGTTACTCCATATAGCTCAATATAGTTACATGTTCATGAGAATAACTAACCAATACATGATTTTAGTTACTTTAAGTAGTCCATGGATTGAAGACTTGGCATCATTTCCACTTTGGTAATAAATTTACTATGTTAATGAATCAAAAGAGAATAAAATATATTTTATCTCAAAGATATTTGAATATGAGTCAAATAATATGTATGGAGTATCACCAAATATTTCACATTGAATTTATGTATACACCAGGTAAATAAAATTTAGTGGGTGATGCATTAAGAAGAAATTCATATGCTCAACTAGTAGTAGAAGCTTCAGTTGAGTGGATATTGATGTCGGTCATAGACAATATGCCTGTGTAATGTGAAGACCAAGGTGATGTTACAATTTTATTCCCTTTTTATATGGTCCCTAATTTAGTAAATCTGTTTAAAGAGGAATAGTAATCTGATTCAGAATGTGGTATGATCAGTTCAAAATTCAATAGTGGGGAGATCATTGAGGGATGGAAGCTGATTGAGAGTTCAGTGTTTTGGTTTAGAAATTGGAGGGTCATACCTATGAATTTTTAGTAAGAACTTCATTATTATTATAACCACTCAATATGGTTTATTCATCCAGGAATATAGAAGAAGTATAAGGGATTGAAAGCATAGTTATGGTGGATCGATATGAAATGATTTTGGGATGTGTTTTTTTCAAGGTGATTAACATTCTAGATTATCAAGGTAAAACATTAGAAACATGCATGTATGTTGTAGTGTTTACCTATTCCATTGTTGAATTGGTAGAATATAGTTATGGATTTTTGTAATAGGCCTACCAAGAAAGGTTCAAAATCATTATTCCATATGGATGATAGTGGATCGGGCTACAAAGTTGGCTAATTTCAATCCTATTCAGGAATCATATATAGTGGATGATATGTCTGAAATCTATATCAAAGAAGTGTACAAAAGACATAGAATACCAATTTTTGTCATATCAAACATTAATCCAAGTTTTAAATCTTATTTCTAGATATAATTATAAAAATACATTTGGACATAGTTTAAAATGAGAATAGAACATCATCCTTTGATATAAAACCAATCTGAAAGGATGATACAAACTTTGGAAAACATGTTTCTAAGTTATGTAATGGTTTTTGGTGGAACAAGTTTTGATAAAGTGTTGTTAGTGGATTTATCGTATAATAATATCTACTAGGAATAAAAACTTATAGATCCTTTTTAAGCATTTAATGGGACTCCCTATTATTATCATCTTTTTTGGGTGGAAGTAGGTTAGACTTCCCTAGTTTGTCTCATCCTTCTTCAAGAATCAGGAAGAAGATTCATTTGATCAAGAAACATATGAAGATCAATCAGAGTCATCAAAAATTTTATGGAGATCATCATTGATGGCCCTTGTATTTCAAGTTTACTAAATATGTCTTCTTAAGTATTTATTTAATGATATGGAATACACATTTTGGAAAGCATGTAATGTTATCTTCTTGGTACGTATCCCCCTTTATGATACTATAATGGGTTGGAGAGGTGGAATATCGGTTATAATTTCCACCATGGATTAATTTGGTTCATAATGTGTTATATATATCTCATTTAAAGAAGTGTTAGTCTAATACTAACCATGTGACCAGATAGGTTCACATTTAAATAGTGTAATATGATTCATTGGTGAACATGATAGTGGGAATTATTGATAGGAAAGAGAATGTACTTTGTGGAAAAATCATCAGTCTAGTGTGGGACTTTGTAGAACATGGACAAATTCATGGAGAGACATGAGAATGTGAAATTTAAATGATAGGGAAATGGTTGGAACTCATTTAGAGAAATTATGGTTTTCTACTTTCCATGGATGGAATGCACAATGTTTTTAGAGAATTTAGTACCCCCAATTTCAGGTAAGAAACCATTTCATTATGATTTTTATGTATATAATGTATATGTGTGACATTTTGGATAGTTTGGATAATTTTGAATTATTTTTGGTATTTTTTACAGGTGCACGACTGGTTCAGAGTCTGGGAATACTATCAACACCTACAGGAAACAATGAACAATGATTTAGGGGCCATATAGAAGGTTCACATTTATGGTTCATGACTTTCCAAACCATACAGACTCCCCAGGATAATCATTCCACAAAAGACAACAAGTATTCGCATGGCTGGATCATGATTTGTTAACCGTGTGATCCAACCATGTGAGTTATCTCTTAAGAAACATGTGAGACCATGGTCAGTGCATGTTTTGTCTAATCGTGTGACTAAACTATGCACAGGTCAAAAGTTTGATCCTTAAATTGAGGATCTATTTTGATTTCACCTCCACAGGATTATTTTTTCCCAAAACATCCCTAACTCATGATTCATATCTCTCTAAGGTTTTATAACCTCTCCTCATCAAATTGGAATCTATTTGAATATATTCCATGCTGTTTTGAATCTTGATTCGTGCAGTATGGATTCTCTCTTGATTATTCTTGAGCAGTTTTTTAGATATACTTACCCCTTTATCTTTGTTTCTTATACATTTTCCTATTGTGGGTAGATCTAGGGTTTTAGATACCAAATATGTTTTTATTATGTCTTTTTGTGGATTGGGTAAGAGATTTGTGGTAGGTTTTATAGTTCTAAACCATTTTCTTGGATTTTCTTCATGTCATTATTTATTTTCACCTTAAAACCCAAGGTTGGTGGCTTCAATCTCAACTTATGTTACTAAAACTAATTGTACTAGTTTCATATGGATTTAATTGATTGAAATATATTTTGAAATTGGTGTTAAAATAATTCTTCAAACCTTATTTAGTGATGGATGGGATTTTGGGAGAAACTGTGAAATAGATATGAAATTTTCTTTGATAAATGAATTTTAAGTGTTGATTTTAAAATAGTTGATTTGCAGGATTTATGGAAAAATGTTTTCAATAAAATAGTGGTTGTATTGAAATTATTAGGAATTGAAATGGTTTTGGAATGAATGTATTAGTATGGTTCTGGGGAATACTTTGTGTTGTGTGTTTATATTTCATTGTAAGGGTTGGTTGAAATATGACCTTGTGCTTGGTGCCAATGGAGTAATGAAATATGGGGTATAATTACCTTTTGAGGACTTGGTAAATCTATGAGGAATTTATCGTGAGTACGGAACTTTAATAATGATGCAGGCATGGATGGTTGTGTGAAGATATGGAATGGAATGGATTATGCCAAATGGAACTTGTGAAATGGTTTTAAAGAATTGTTTGGTATCTTTCATTGAAAAATGGATTCTGTTGGAAAACTATTTGATATAGTACATGTTTATATTTTTATATAAATAGTTTTATAAATTTTTTTATATAAATTATTTTATATGAATGGGATAACATGTTCTACCCTAGTGGAGTGAGTATGGATGTCATTAGGGAAAAAATTGTATGTTTCATTACTCACCCATACATAATAACTTTGATGCTTTTGAAGATGTTGTTTATCAAGACATGGGAAAAGGTAAAGTAGCACACATATTTAGTAGTACTTGTTGATACATGGGCTATTGTGTAGTTGGATTATGGAGTATGTTTGGATCTAGGAGGTATCATTGGAGTATTTGAGTGTTATATTCCACTATTTATTTTTGATTTGTAGTCATCCATTACAATACATTGTTTTGGTTAGTTTTTGATAAATGAAACATTGATTTGCCTATCATTTTTATCACGATTCATGTAGTGTTTATTTTTGTTATGATATCTTTAGTTTTTTATTCATAAATGAAAAACAATCCCTAACATTTATGAAATCCCTTCAACATTTATTTCTAACATTTAGCATCTTGGGGATGTCACTTAAGTCATATTAACATTCCTCAAATATTCTCAAGCCATTATGAATAAGAGGTAAGTTGAAAAATATGAGATTGCTAATCATATGAAGAGATAAGTGATTATACATAATCAAAATTATTTTTATACCATGTCTTATTTCACTAGAATTAAATTCAGTACATCCATTCCATTGATCACCACATTAAATGTGATTCCTTTTGGGTTTCATCGTTTAACTTATAAAAAATATAAAAGGATGTGAAATAATAATCATATTGGGAAACAACATAACAATGAAAAATCATTTATATGATGTCTAAATCATGACAAATTTTTTGTAACATCATAGGTTTAACATAGATCATTCATGATCATTACAAATACATTATGATTTTTATTATATGTAAACATATCCCAAGATTCTTATTTATTTATCTCATATTATATTCAAATAGTTTAACTAATCCTTTCTCTAATTCCAAAAATAGTGAGAAATAGAAACTTTTGGTTAACAGAAACTTTTGGATGTTTTGACCAAAATTAAAGGTAAATAGGGCAATTCAAGGTAAAATTAATATTACAATAATGTAATATTACCCTAAAACTTATCCTAATTTCACCGAATAAGTTTTTTCTCAACCAAAATAAATATTATTTTTAAAACATGATCATTTTTAAGCAAATTGTGTAAGATTATGACATTTATTAGGTTCTACTTAAAGAAGAGTTTAAAATTTCATAGTCAAATTTTAATAAATATATAATTTTTTATATGATGTTATATATGTTATATAGTCAACTATAATATTTATTTAAAAAGATAAATTGTTTATATACATAATGATAATTTATTTATAATTTTAGGAAATAAATAATTTAACTAAATGGTTTCACAATAATGATGATGTAATTGATTTATTAAAGGAAGAATAAAAAAATGACATTTCAAATATTCAAATAAATATACTTTGACTAAATTAATGAAAAAAAGAATTTTATAGAAACTATAGAAATATTAGGGGCATATATTAAGTATTGGTTTTATATTATTATGATAGTTTTATATTTTTAAAAATTAAAATATTGAATATAATCAAAATTGAAATAAATGATAATTTAAAATAAATATTGTTTTAATAAATGTTATAAAATTAATTAGAATATCAAGTTAATAAAAATAACATGGATAATGTTAAATATGTCATAAATTATTCATTTTTTTGTAATTTTATTCTTACTATATATACTCTATATTATAAAAATACAAGTAAACATCGTAAGATGTAAATTGTTTAATTTTGCGTTAAATCCAAAAGATGTGATTTTGTTTGTGGACTAATATTATTTAAAGATTATTTGTTGAGATGATTATGATATATAACCATCTAATCACCAAAATAAATCTCTTTGGAGATATTTTAAATAGAAAATCAATTTAAAATAGCTTAATAGTTTTGGAGTTTTCAAAAGTACCCCTCCCCACTCTTATAAAAGAACTCTTATCCTTCTATTTTATTCACACCTATAAAAATATTTTTCTCAGTTAAAGCATACCTAATAATCCTTAAATATTCTCTAACTTCATTCTAGTGGTCATACATTGGTTATAAATCCACCAAATAAGTACTTTGGTGCAATTACAATAGAGACTCACAAAGAAGATGTAATTGGTTTTCCAATTCCATTAAATTTATTTTCATCTTATACTTCCTCATTATATATTAATTCAATACTAAAGTAATAAACACAACAAAATATACATTATTATATCTTATTATGATTATTCTATAACCATATTCTTCATTTTATTTATCTTATGAAGAAAAATATCACTATACGTGTGTACGTACGACTTATCCTCTTCTCGTCATGCTACAGTTTTCTATTCAAATATAATATATTTTAATGGGTATAATGATTATTATAATGGATATAAATAATGAACATAACATGATAATGATTCTGTATAGTACAATCTAGTTTCTATCTTTTTAACCATCTAGGGATGATACTGTTTCTCGTGCAAATATACAACCTACCATCTCCACAATGCGGCGAGATTCATTCTCCTTACTAACCATTCAAGATTGATTATAAAATTTATATGATGAGTAAAAATTATTATTATGAAATTTTTATCATTATGTATATGAATAAAATACATCATATTAAAAAAAACATGACTTAAACAATAAAATATGCATAGGAAAATGAATAACTTAACACCCGAAATAATGGAAATACTAAAATATTATTAACAAAACAATATAAGGGGATCGTATATAACATCATAAATAGTGATATTGTTACAATATAATTTAATAACATATATTAACCATTATACATGAGGATAACATACCCCCTACTATATGAAATTACAAGGTAATGAATAATTTCACAATCTCATTATTATCTGAGGTCTTTTTGAGTACTAATCTACTTGGACATATTTACCACTCATATCCAGGTTTGTTAAAATGTATTTGAATATATTATATAAAATTGTTTATTTTCATTTTAACCATGTTTTAATTTTTGTAAAACATTTTAGAGGAATATTTTCATCATTTTCCAATCGATTTACTTAATGAACCTTCAAGAAAAATTAATGAAATAATAATTTTTTAACATATACGGAGTAAGATGATATTTCCCACCGTTATTATGTCTTACAATTTTTATGTTTCCTTTACATTCTTATAAGGTTCATTTCATAATAAATTTTTGATTTTATAATTATGTGGCTTTTAAATAATTTCAAAGAAAAAAGGGATATTTCCCTCAAAGAGTTTTAATAATTTAGTTAAATTATTCTCTTCTATTTCACCATCCTTTGTTGGATTTTATGCTTGATCGGGTTTGATTGATTATGGTAAAATATTCCAAATAATAGAGGAAGTTTTATGATATGGTTGACTATTGATGTGTTATTTTTATTCCATTCATGGTTTATGGTTGAAGCATTAACATTTTTTATGCAAGTTTTAATATGAATATTTATGATATGTTTCACCCTTTCCATACGAAGAATTATTTAGACTTAGAATATGATAGGTAGGGCCCATATAGCCCCTAGATGCATCAGTAAGTCTCATGAAAGAAACTAGTGTTTTGTAACAAGTCCTAAATGGTATGGTTATATATGGTCTTGTTATGAGGCCTTGACAATATGGTTATGAGTTTTGGAATTATTCATTCCCAAATTATGAGATTAGTTATTAATATTTCATGTGATTATTCAACTAGTATAATAACCATGTGAATGTATAAATGGAATTATTTGAATTATTTTTTCCATATTATGCTGCTGATTATGTTTAAAAGACTTTTGTTTCAACTTTATAACATTCTTTATAATTTTATTCTTATTTTTGATACCTTCAACTATATTTTTTATCTTTACAAATTATATGAGCTCACCCATTTCATAGTTTTAATTTCTCCCTAATATGAAAACAAGTATATTATGATTGACCTAGATAGATAATCTAAAGGAAATTAGTGTTTTAAAAGGAGAAACTATGTTGTTTTTTTATTTCAAGATGTAATGTAAAACTACTATTTTTATCTAGTTTCTCGAATGCTACTAAATTATTCATTCCTCAAATATTTGAGTTCTTATGATCATTCCAATGTAATAAAATAATTCACTAACTCTGGAAAACAAGGGTTGGGGAATTATAGATTGTATCAGAGGATGTTTCGTACAAACCTTAGAAACTAGATTTAGAAAATACATTAATTAAGGGATACTAACCTAAGATATAATTTGAGGATAAGTACATAAGAACGTCATAAAATATGTTTAATGTAGAGATTATGTGGTTAATCCTAGAAAATGCATTTTTTCTAAATAATAAAAGTGGTCATGGTTCTGGAATAGATGTACCTAAGTGTAACAACTCCAAAAAGGTGTTTCGGGCATGACTCGAGTTAACCTAGTACAAGGAAATGGGCCTTGTTGTGCACTTTTTTATGACACTCATGGGAGATATTCTTATGATATTTCAAATTAAATTTATTAAAAATTATAATTATTTATGAGTATATATTCCCCCAAAGATACTATTTTTAGGATTATGGATAAGATATGATATAATTTTTAGTTTATGATAAGTTTTTTACTAGTTTGGAATTATAAATTATGATTCATAACCTAATCTAGTGTATTCCATTGTTTAGAAATTGTTCCTACTAGAAGGAATAAAAACCAAATCAACACACGTATTCCATGTTGGGATATTCCTCCTACAAAAGATAATGATAGTGGAGGTGGTGATACAAGTGGTTCTGAAAAACTAATAACCATTCTAGGTAAAATAACTTAGTATATGAATAATAACCTTACATATATAACAACATTATCTATAATTAATAGGATCAAGGTTATACCAATTCTTAAGAAAATAGTCTCCAAAATGAAATGGGACAAAAAAAATCCATTTGTAGATTAGAAATGGATAAGTTCCATATAGAAAATATTTCTTGATTTTGGGAGTAATGAAATAGAAAAAGTTATTATGTAAGTCTATCATATATCAGAAGATATAGATCAATTATGGTAATTATTTCAAAAAAGGAAGGAGGATGAAGAGGTACAAACTATTGAGATGAGGGAATTTAAATCACTCTTCATCGAAAAATAATTTCCTTATGATCTATGAGTAGACATGGAGTGGCAATTTCTGAGCCTTAAGAAAGAGGAGGATGAGAATGTTGAAAAGTATGAAGCTAACTTCACATGGTTATCAAGGAATGTTGCAGACTATATATGTAACCCAATAATTATGACTAATTGATAATTTTATAGGTTAAATCCATTCATAAAATGGGAATTAGTCCAATATTCATTTTCATCATATAAATATATATTTCTTTGTGATATCAAGAAAGAAAATTATTTCTTAATGAATTATGAATTTAAAGTAAAGTAATATAAGAATAGGGCCATTGAACACTCTGTAAAAGTAAATAACGTGATGAAGGGAAAAGTTGAATTTACACCCTATAGTAATTGTGGGAAGAATCACCCTGGTACTTAATTAAAGGGAATGAGAGTTTGTTTTCAGTCTGTAGAAAAAGTCCACAAAGCTCGTGATTGTTAGGGGATGAAAGATGATATCAATGATCAGTGCTATATTTTTACAGAGATGAGACATTATGAAATTTATTTTCCAATGTGTCAAGGAAACCTTACCTATAAAATTACAAGGTATAAATACAATGCTTTTGTAATTATAATTGCTGAGGTTAAAGTACATAATAATTTGGTGTCTGGTACTTTAATCATTTCCTCAAATTTAGAAAATTCATTATTTGATTCATGATCCTCAAATTCTATTTTATCTTCAATTTTTTTTTATTAAATATTATATTTTCCCAATTCAAATTAACAAGGGTGTTGTTAGTAAAAAACACTTAGGTAAGTCTCATTATAACAAATAGGTTTCAAGAAGATCCCAATATGGAATATAAATTTTCTTTATCTGCTGAATTTATCATCATACCTATGGTTGACGTTGATATAATCCTCAATATAGACCGACTATAAAAATATGATGCCAAAATTTATTGCAAGAATAAAGAATTTGTGATTTGTGTGTAAAATATATAAACCACATTATTTTGAGAAAAAACATCATAACCTAATTCTTAATAAAACACACACCCTATAGAATTAGTGAATGAGATTCGTTTGTAGGAAGAGGAAATAACATCTTTTTATGTAGAAATAAATATTAAAAATTCAGTATGTACCTATTGTACTAGAATATATTGATGTATTTATATAGGTTTACCTAGACATTATATAGAGTGGGAATTTGAGTTTGTTGGTGATTTAATTTCAGAAGGAAGGACAATATAAAAAACTCCCTATAGAATTGACATTGTGGAAATAGTGAGTTGACGAAATAACTAGAGGAGTTGAGTAATAAGGGATTTATTTTCCCTAGTGTTTCTCTATAGGGATCCATAATTCCTTTTATTAAGATTAATGACGGGTAAATTAGGTTGTGCATTGACTATAGATAATTCAATGTTATTATAATAAAAAGACATCATATGCCTTGTATTAAAGATTTGTTTGATAAAATTCATGGAGATAAATATTTGTCAATGATTTATCATCATTCTGGATATCATCAATAATGTGTAAAGAGGGAATATATTCCAAATACAACATCCTGAACAGGGATGAGAATTATTAGTTTATAGTAATTTCATTCAGTTAGAATAATGCAGCCAATATTTTCATGGATCTAATGAACAAAGTGTTCAAGGAATATCTTCATGATTTTTTTGTATTATTTATTGATTATATCTTGGTACAATATAAATTAAAGGACGAGCATTAGACCCACTTATATATTTTTTGAAATTATCTTTGATGAAATGATCTTTATGGGAAGTTTATCATGTTTGAATTCTAGCTTTGTGGAATTTTTTTCTTGCCCATATTGTCTCTAAAGATGTAATATTTGCTGATCCTATAAAGAAAAAGGCAATCCATGAATACCCATCACCGATGAGTTTAACTGATAGACACATTTTTATTAGTTTAGAAGGTTACTATCTTCATTTCATCCAGGATATTTTGAAATTGGAAAACTCATTAACCAAGATCACCTGTAAAGGTGTTAAATTCATTTATACAAAAGAGAGTGAAGAGTTCTTCGATGAATTGAGTATAATATTATTCAATGATTCTATATTGACTTTACCATTTGGGAATGATGGGATTGTGATTTATAGTGATGCATCAAATAACGGTCATGGTTTTGTTCTTATGAAAAATTATAGGGTTATTGAATATGCATCAAGGAAGTTAAAAATTCTGGTAAAAAACTACCGAATTCATGATCATTATTTAACCATAGTGATCATTGATCTCAATATATGGAGACATTATATCTACAAAAAAATATGTGAGATATATACTGATAATAAGTGTTTGAGATATATTTTATCACAAAAAGAACTGAACATGAGACAAAGGTGATGACTTGAGCTACAAAAGTATTATGATTGTACAATACACTACCTCCCTAGGAAGGCAAATAAGGTGGTATATTATTTAAGTATAAAGAACCATGGAGTTCTGAATATATTGAGAGTTGAAAAGGATCCTATTTTTATGGATCTAATAATGATAGATATGAGAATTATCATGGAAGGTGAAATGTAACTACTTTTTCAAATGGTTTCCAAAACATCTTTACTATAAAGGATAAAAAGTTCACAGTCTGATGATGATGAGTTTCAAAATAAAGTTAAATATATGAAATATGGGAGACTAATTGACCATGTACATGAATATGGAATTTTGAAATTTAGGAAGAGGCTCTGTGTTCCCACTAAACCTGAGCTAAAAGGGAATTATTGGATGATTCTCATAGATCCAATTTCACTATAAACCTTGGTATCACTATGATGTATCGATATGTGAATGAACATTTTTTGTGGGAAAACATGAAGAGGTAGATTACTGATTATGTGTCAATATGTTTGGTTTGTTAATAAGATATAGTTGAAAGACAACATCCTATAGGATTTATGCTTCCTCTTCCTATACCTGTGTTAAAATGGGATGATGTTTGGATGGAATTTATCATGGGGTTAAAAAATTCTCCTAGAAGAAAAGATGTGATATGGGTTATTATTGATCATCTTTCCAAATCATCACAATTTAATGATATAAGAGAAGATTTACTACCTGAACATTTTGAAATACTGTACATTAATGAATATTTAATACTCCATGGTGTACCCCTATTGATTATTTAGGAGTTTTATACCAAATTCACATCAAGATTCTAGAGAATTCTTCAGAAGGCCCCAGATACTGAGCTTTGTTTGAGAACATCCTTCCACCCTCAAACTGATGGAAAATCAGAATGAACTATTAAAACATTATAAGACCTATTTAGATCTTTCTCACATGACATTCTGTGTATGTGAGATCAGTATTTACCTTTATATGATTTTATTATAATAATAGAACAGGTTCAAATATTCTAGTGGAACCATATAATGCATTATATGGAAAGAGATGTCATAAAACAACTTTTTGGGATGATGTTGGTGAAAGAAATCTTGTAGGCCTAGAACTTGGTGAAGAAACAATGGAAAATGAAATGATTATTTAAACCCATATACAAACAACCAAAAGTAGGAAAAAGAGCTATGTCGACAACCGAAGGAAGGATTTTTAATTTCAAGTAGGATATTACATTTCCATGAAGCTATCTTTATAGACGGGTGTTATAAGATTTGGTAATAAAGTGAAATTAAATCTCATGTTCATCGAACCCTTAAAAATTTTGGAATGAATTTGTTCTTTAGCTTACTATTTTAATGCCTTCAAGTCTCTCAAAAGTTCATGATGTCATCCAAATATCTATGTTAAGGGAATACATGCTAGACCCAACACATGCACTCACTTATGAAGAAATATAACTGGATCCTGATCTTTCTTATTGTGAAGAGCCTATCAAGATTCTTGATACCAAAAAAAGTGTTGAGAAATTGGACGACACGTCTGGTAAAATTTCATTTGAGAAACAATAAAATAGAAGAGACAACATTGGAACCGGAAGAACATATGATGAAAAACCACCAAATCATTTTGTGAATTGATAATCTATAAATTTCAAGGATGAAATTATCTAAAGGAGGGAATAATTTAACACCTCAAGCTTCCGTAATACTCTTATTTTTAAATAATTTAATAGCATTCTCAACAAAGAACACTGAGTTTAAAAGAACCATAACCTATCGAA
Organism: Viscum album; assembly: GCA_963277665.1. Taxonomy (NCBI): domain Eukaryota; kingdom Viridiplantae; phylum Streptophyta; class Magnoliopsida; order Santalales; family Viscaceae; genus Viscum; species Viscum album. The sequence continues at coordinate 874,815,554 of OY728148.1, read as the reverse complement.
ATTGTAGTTTAAAAATTGGTGATGAATAATATTAATAAAATTATGAAATTTAAAAATTTTATATACTTAATTTCTTAATTCGAAACACTGAAACTAACTTAGGTTTAATTTTTGGTATTTTATCTAAATAGTTTCCATTTTTGGTGAATAATAAAATATACTGCATTATTGATAAAAAGTTAAATTTTGAATTGGGTAATTATTTTACTATAATTTTTTTAATGCCATAATAGATAAATAACATATATATTATTCCAATATAGTTCATTTTAATAATTTTATAATATAATTATAAAAAAAATTATTAAAATTTTCAAATTTTCTTTTACCAACCTTCTAGCCACATTTTATAGATTTCAATTAAACATAAATTTACCACTTTTGTGAATTTATTTTCCAATAGAAGATAGACATGATTATTATATGTATGAAAAATTTTGTCAAATAGGACCAAAATACGTTTCGGTGAAGAACAACTTTTTGATTTTATTTACCATTATTAAAGGTAAATATGGTAATTAAATTGAAAAATAATATTATAATAATGTAATATTACCCTAACTTCTATCCCATTTTCATTGGATAAGTGTTTTTAAACCAAAACCAACCTTTGATAAAAAATATGATCCTTTTTAATCACTTTTTTTATATTATGAAATTTATTATAATTTATTTAAAGAAGCGTTAAAATGTTATATTATAATTTTAATAATATTATTATTTTTAACATGATGGTGTATAAGTGATATGGTAAACTAAAAATATTATTTGTAAGGATAAAATTATTATCTATATAATTTTAATTTATTTATAATTTTATAAAATAAATAATTAATTTAAATGGTGAAAAAATAATGAGGTAGTAATGGAATTATTGAAGGAAGATCCAATTAAATGACATTAAAAATTTTATAATAAATTTGGTTTTCCTTAATTAATGACAAACATGAATTTTATAGACAACCAAGGAATATTAGTGACATATTGGAATTATTTTATCGAAGTTATAATGATGGTTTTATATTTTTGAAAATAAAAATATTGAATAGTTTCAAAATTGACATAAGTGGTAATAAATAAAAATTTAATAAATAAAATAAAATTCGTAAAAATATCAGGTTCATCCAAAAAAAAATGATAATGTTAAATATATTATTAATTATCCAATTGGGGTTTTTTATAATTTTATTGCAAATATATTAACCATATATTATAAAAAAGAAAAGTAAATATGTTAATAGTTAAACTGTTTAAATAAGGGCTAAATACAAATGTCAAGGTTAATTTTGTGACCTAATCATGCAAAAAAACAAGTGGTTGAGATTATTTAGACTCATACACATATAATAATTCAAATAACTCACTTTGGATAAATTGTAAACTGAAAATAAATTTAAAATAATATAAATTTTTTGGAATTTCCATAAGTACCTCTCCCCTTTCTTATAAAAGAGAACATGTCCTTCTCTTTTATTCACACATATAAATCTATTTTTCATGGCCTAATTCAGCTAAAATATCCTATAAACATCAATAAATTCATTATAGAGGCCATATATAGGACATAAATCCACATAAGAAGTCCTTTTGTGTAAATAAAATGGAGACTCTCAAAGAAGAGGTAATTATTTTTCCTATTCAATTCAAATTTTTTCTTCTTCTTCCCAATACTATGTTTTTTACCCAATAGAGTAATAAATATTGTATAATATACATTCATAGATATTATTATGATTATTTTACAAAAATATTCCTTCTTTTATACATCCCACAAGTAATAATATCACTATGCATGCGTGCGTATGACTTCTCATCTCCACATCGTGGTGTGATTTTTATTCAACACGACATTATTTTGATGGGTATAATGATGATTAAAATGTATATAAATAATTAAAATAACATGATATTTATTTTGTAAAATACTATCCAATTCCAAACCATTTAACCATTAAAATAATGATATTAGCTCTTGTGCGTACATACAACTTACCATCTTCATGACGTTCTGAGATTCATTATCCATGTTAACCATTGAAGAATGATTATAAAACTTATATGATATATTAAAATAATTATTATGTAATTTATATCATTTTTTATATTCATAAAATAAATCCTATGCATAAAAAACATGACATACAAAACAAAATATGCAACGGAAAACAAGGAAATTAATACTCCAAAAAATGTTAATACTTAAATATTATTAACAAAATAATATAATAGGATCATGTATTATATCATAAATATATATTTGGTTCAGGTTTTATTTAATAAAATAATTTAACCATTATACAGGTGGTTAAATCACTCTTGACTAAATGAAACTACAAGGTAATGGTTAATTTCACAATCTCATTATTATCTGAGACTGTTCATATGGATATACTGGGACCTCCGTATAACCCATGTCCATGTTTCATAAAATGTATTTCAAAATAATATCTACAATTATGAAAATTTATTTCACCCATGTTTTATAGTTTATAAAACATTTTTAAATTATTATTTCTGTCATTTTCTAGAGGAGGTACATTATGACCCTTTTTGAAAAATTATAGAAAGAATTTTTTTAACATATATGGCACAAGTGGATATTTTACACTATTTGGATACCATACCATTTTTAAGATTAACTTACAAGAATATAATTTTGTTTTCATATGAAATGTTTTCTTCTATAATTGTGTGGATTTTTAATAATTTCAAATTAAAAAAGGGATATTTATCTCAAAGGGTTTTTATGAATTTATTAGATTATTTTTATCCATGTCAAAATACTTTTTGTGATTTTATGATTTATTGAGTTTGATTTATTATGATACAATCATCCTTATTGTATTGAGGGTTTTATGATGTGTTAGATTATGGATTCAATATTTTTATACCAATCATGGTTTACAGTTATTGTACTAAAATTTAATATTCTAGTTTTAATACAAATGTTTATGTTATGTTTCAACATTTTCACATGAGGAATTCATTGAGCTTAGTAAGTTATGGGTGGGGCCAACAATATCCCCTTAATGCATGGGTAAGTCTCAAGAGACAAAATAGTGTATTATAATGACGCCTTGATTGCATGGTTATGAATAATCTTGGAATGAGTCCTTAACATCATGATTACGATGTATTGAATTATGTATTCCCTCATTATGAGATTAGTTATTGACATGGCTTGTGATTATTTTACTAGTAGAAAATCAATGTGATTGTTTAAATGAATGTATTTCATTTATTCTTTCCATATTATGCTAATTACTGCGATTAAAATTATTTTGTTTAAGTTTTATAACTTTCCTTAAATGTTTATTCCTATTTATGATTGTGTGGGCTATATTGTTTATTTATACTGGTCATATTATGCCACCCCTTTCTTATGTTTCATTTTCTCTTAGAATGTGATTAAATATATTATAACTAAACTGTAAGAATAATATAAGGGATGTTAGTGTTTTCAAATGAGAAAATATCTTTTTTTTATATTTGAAGTTGTAATGTAAAACATATGTTTATATTTAGTTTCTCTAAGGCTACTAAACAGATTGGTCCTTGGGTATTTTACTATTTGTTATCAAGCCAATGTAATAAAATAATGCACCATCTCTATGAAAATGAGGGTGGGGCATTAACAAATTGTTCATAAAATTAAAAGGGGTTTCATATTAGTCTATTTTGTAAAAACCATATCATGTGTAAAAAGTTAATTAAATAATCAGAGGAGAATATTGAAAACCCTTATTTATTAATTTTTTAAAAATGGATATGGAATAATGTTTTTTCAAAGGATGATCTAAATGAATTATATTATCATAATTTTTTTGGAAACTTGAGTACAAAAGATAAAGAAAATTAAATAAAAATATTCACTCTAAAGAAATATCCATCAGAGAATATATGATATATTTTCTTGAGTGGTAGATCAGAATATATCAACATCAGAATTATAATTTTAAAAAATACTGATAAATAATGATATTATTAAATAAAACCATTATCACTTTGGAAAATTTTTAATCATACGCCTCATGAAAGTTGTAGACATATATGGATATGTATATCCCATAATTTTCATAAAAATAATATTAAAACACATTCATGGGTATTATATACACCACACTAAATAAACAAATTTTACATAGGGAATATATTCTGTATAAATAAATGTGTGACTAGAATCCCTTACAACTAAAGAATGTTTTGAATCATAAAAATAGTTTAATAATAAAACATTAAAAAATTATATATAATTAAATGAATGAGATTAATTATATATCATGTACAATGGTAATTATATAAATGTCATAAAATTAATGATTAGTGAATATAGAATATGTCTCAAAGAAGTAAATAGAGACACTAGAACTCTCTTACCATAGGTCTCAAATATTTTGAATGAATTAGAAAATATTTTATAATAAATATATATTTATTATAATTATTTTACAGAACCAAAATATTATATATATTGATATTTTATTTACTTATAACATTTTCTTACCCATTTGTTAACAATTTGTTAGTAAAATCATTTTTCCATGTGATATATTCTTTGTTTTTAATTTTTGTTTCAGTTTAGTAATTTTATCCCTTATATATTAATCATGGGTCCATAATTATAAAATTATAATAATTATATAAACATCATATATATTCATAAAAAATGTGTTTATATTCATTTATACATGTAGATATAAAAAACAAACTACATCATTCATGGAGACGGTAGACCGTGCGTACGCATGAATGATGTAACAACTTCGGTGTTTATAGAATAATACATTTTGACTGATATTAATACTAAAAAATAATATAATATTTTTACATTAAATGGGATTCTTTTTTTGATAGCATAATCAACATGCAATAATAGGTTTCTTTGAAATCTTATGTCGTGCACAACTTTGAGATATACTGAAACTTTATATAGTAATAAAGTTATTATTTTAAATGGTATTTAATATCAATAAATTTGATAAAAACAATTTAACTGAATATTATATTGATAATATATGTTACAATTTCCAAAAAATTATGCTAAATATGTTCAATTATGAAATTTTTTGGATTAGATCATTCAATTTCTTGGTTGATTAACATTCCAGTTTTACCCTTTTAAAGTTCACTGAATTATTTCAGGAAGAATTATTTTTCTATCAATTATTTTGACTTAAAATTTTTTAACTAGGTTCCTAACTTAATTTTATATAAATTATATTCAGGACATGTGAGCTGGATCGTGCATTCGAGTAGAGTTAATGGGAAATGGAGACAAAGATAGGCTGAACTATCCATATTGGACATCACTTCCCCATTTAGGCCGTATCTTATTCATCCGGGCTTGGATTGGGCCCAAATATTGAGGGAATCTTTGGAACATGATTATTAAGAAAACATCCATGTAGAAGGTCGGAAAAATCACGCGTTTTGGAGGTCACATATTTGGTGCAATTGGGATTTAAATATTTGGCCAAATTTCTATTTCACATTTAATAATGTTTTGTAACCCTATCCCCCCACAACATTATGTAAAGAATATTTTCACTCTTTGGGAGAGTTGGTATAGGTTTTGGGAATGTGTGGCCAAAAGGGTGTCTCTTGGGATCCCCTAAAAACACTTGTAAAAAATAAGGCTTTGTGTAAACATCTCTTATAAAAAGGCTCTTCTCTCCCACCCCCTCTTTGTAATTCTTTTCTTCCATGTTTGTATCCTAAATTTTTATTCAATTAATATTATATGTTTTTTGTTTTTATTATTATATTAATCTTTATAATTGTTTTGGAATATTTATTGGATACTATATTTGGTTCTAACCTTTCAATCCTTTTCTCACGCAAAACATCTCCACGATGACCACACCGCCCTTGGAAGAGTAGATTTTTAGAAATCGATCTATCTTCTACCCTATTAATTTAATTGTTTTGAACCGTTGAGATATTTTAATTAACTTAATAGGATTAATTAATTGAGTTTTTAAATTTGAATAAATGAAGAAAGCAATTGAACTATTGACACAAAAACACACGAGGTTTAGATTTTGTGTAAATTGTGAGAGCACAAACTTAATTTGTAATACAAGATGACACGTGATAAGGATGTAGAGTTCAAATATAATACCTAAACACAATTCATAATCATTTATAGAATGTATATGTTCTACAATTAACCACTGACCATAAGCTAACCTCAGAACAACCATTAAAGAACGGTGTTGTGATTGCGTGTTCCGAAGCTAGCCTAGGGTGTAAGTAAATCATATTTGTGGTTAAGTAAACTCTTATAGGGTTAGAGGGTTAAAAAATTATAGGATCATAATTAAGTGTATATTGATTTAAATGATAATTATTAATAGCTAAATGAAGAGATAGAGTTATATTTATTACACTATTTAAAATATTTTCTAAAAAAACATCTTCTTGTTTTGTCTTTTTAATCAAACTTCATTTCAAATAAAATGAAATCTTCTTCTAGAAAACTTCTTCATGTTTTATATAATATTAAAAAACCCCATACTTTATAGTATTGGTTTAATTATTTTATATTTTATTTTTAGAATAAATTTAATAATTTGTTTTAATTTACTTCCTCTTTTGAGAGGTAACCTTGGTCAGCCACTCTGCTGCATCTATGTACCCAAAAACCACTAATCATTTGAGGGAGAACAAAACAACGCCTTTCACCATTGGAATTATGGGAATGAATAACATCAATTAAATTTTGAAATAGGGTTTACATATGTTAAAATAATGATTCATTGGTTATCAAATTTATTATAAATGGAAAAAAAACCAATTGAATATAAAAGATGTGTTTTTGTCAAAACCTATTTAAAACATAATAAATTTGTTTTCATATCACTATTTATGGATTTTCATTTAATGAAAAATTTATGATATATATTCAATGTAATGTTTTTAAATCATCATATATGTTTTTTTTGATATTATATAAGAACAAATTCAATTTTCTGGATAAAATAAATATTTTTTTAAAAATGATGTTTTTCCGCCTTTTAATGAGGAACCCTTTTAAAATATAGTTCTGTCACTTTTATATATATTATTTGACAAAATAAAATTCTTTTATAGAGTCATTACAAACAAATTTACTTTGGATTAAATTTTGGTAATTTTTTTGGAAAAGTTTAATTTTTTTAATGAATTTTAAAAAATATCTTATTTAAAGTCAAAACTGTCTCTTCATCTAATTTATTTATATAGTAATTTTATTGTTTTAATTTTTTTTAAAGGGTAATTGGTTTAATTTTTTATAATTTAATACAATTATGGTCATTGGAAGTAATTACACTTTTAAATTGGAAATGAACACATGCCAGAAATTTGAATGTTATTATTTCTAAAAACCCCATTTTTCAGTTTTGATCATCATGAATTAATTTTAAATTAAATTATTACAATTTTTTGTTTTAAATTTGAAAAAATGGTTTCCATATTTGGAATCTGGATGTCCAAATTGTATAAATAGGAACTTTTTAGTATTAGACATTTGGAATAGTAACTTCAACAATTATTTTATTTACCATGGTTAAAGGGAAAATTTGGTAAATATGCCTAAAAAAATAATATTATAATGATATTAAACTACCCTAAAATGTGTCCTAATCTTATTGGATGAGATATTTATGACCATAGGCATCCTTGTGTCTATTTGGATACCCTATAAAGCCACTTGGATGTGAAGATGTTATTTTATAAAATTAAATTCAAGTAAAAAAAGTAACATATTGTTGTATATTTTAGTAAAACAATATTTATATGGGGTTATATAAGTTATATATTCAACTATAAATAGTAATTATAAAGTTAAAAATATTTCCTACATCATGGTATTCTATTTATTATTTTTAGACATCAAATAAATAATTTTTTATGACACAATTATGATGCAGTGATTACCTTATTAACGAATGATTTAAATAAATGAGATTATAAATATTAAAATAAATTTATTTTGAATATACATGATAACATGGTAAGAGTTAAATTAGTTAACTAATGGTTAAATCTAAAAATATAAGGTCAAATTTGTGACCTAGACTTGTCTAAAACCTATTGGTTGAGATGTTTTCAACCCAAAACATCCTATATTTGAAATAAATGACTCTGGGAGCATTTGAAACTGAAAATTATTTTATAATAAAATAATATTTTAATATCTTCCTGAAGTTCCCCTCCTCCATCTTTTAAAGGGGAATCACCTCTACCCATTTAATTACACATCTCAAGCCCCTTGGTTCATCCAACCACTTCCCAAATAAACTCCCAAAATCCATATATTTCTCTTAGAAGCCTTACCTTAGGAAGAAAAAAATTCAATATGTCCTTTTTGCTCAAATCAAAAGAAGTTACCCAATTTAAAGGGAAATAAAGAACACACAATACAAGTCAGACACAAGTTAAGGGAACATTTCACCATCTTCTTTTAGTCAAATAATTCTTAAATGTCATATCATTTAATTTTAATTTTATTATGTTGGGATAGGTTCTTCTATATCATTATTGATATAAATTTTATTTCCAGGTGCTTAGAGACCCTTTTTTCTCTCATAAATTCATTTTCTAAATTTTAAAGTGATGCTGTTATACTATCGAATCATCATAAGGGATCTTCTTAACACAATTTCTATTCTTCGGGTTAAATATATACTTCTTTATTATTTCTTTCTATGAATATATGTGAATGACCTATGATTGTTTTACACTAAATATCTACTTATATTGGGTGTATTTTTATTTTTCACAAGTAAATATTTCATTGATTTATCCTTGATATAATGATACAATATTTGTAAGGGATTTCATCTCAACCCCCTTTCTTTGTGGAATATCTTGATGTTGTGCAATTTTACTATCCTATAAGGTGTATATACAACCCTTTTGACATTGTATATCATGAATTTCCATATTCTTAGGATATTTAAAGTCTTTTTTGATGTTATTATTTAATTATTATTCTTCAAATGTTTATAAATTTTTAAGAGACACTTTAACTAAAATAACATTTTAAATGTTTTAAAGGTTTATTCTTCTAAATATTTCCCATTAATTTTCATGTTTTCTAAATGGTTTTAAATATTTATTTATATGAACATTAATGGATCAAAATTGTAATTTCTTTTAAAAGTTTAAATGTGGTATGGGACCCTTTGATTCAAAAATATCTTTATTAAATATTTAAAATTGTTTTTGAAATGTATTGAGTATTTCAATATATTCAAACAATTTCATGAGATTATAAAGGAAATTTCATAAGTGAAATGTTTATATTATCTGTATTTTTTATGTGTTATGATTACATAATGGTACTTGGACATTTTATGGGTTGTTACATGATAAACCAATGATGAGTGGTTACATAATAAACCAAATGACATGTATTTTGATGATAAACCAAGGATGAGTGGTTATGTTATAACCCCCAATGCACTGGGTATTGAAGTTAGCTTTATGACTATTCAATTTTTTGATATGGGTGGAAGTAGACCATATGGTTATTCTATTTAAGTATGTTTATATCCCAAGATACCTTTAAATGTCATATGTTGATTTATATGTATTTATGGTAATATTTTGGTTACAAAACGGTTAAGAAATTAGCTTATATTAAGTGAGGTTTATTTACTACTTCTTATAGGTGAAAAGTATTACTTTATAATAAATATTCAAGGATTTCATGTTGTCCCAAGACTAACAATTTTCTTTCTTTATGTATCCCTTACTAGTCTTTTATTTCTCTTCCCATGTTTTGAAATTTTTTTCATAGGAATTAATGAATAATATAGTCAAGTATGCGATCAAGGAAATGTTATGTTGTTAAAACATGAAACGATTTGCTGTTTTCATTTTCAATAGTTTTTATTCTTTAAGAATATGGATAGTTTGTAGAAGATTATACTTGTAATATTCAATATTCTATTTATATGTTATGACATAATTCTCTAAATCACTAAACATGAAATGATCCTTGATGTGAATTGATGTAAAATTATTGAGTTTTCTTTATATTAAGTAACATTTAAGGATTTATAATTATAGTTGGTATCAGAGGTCGGTTTGGATAACTTTGGTGGTTAGGTTGTTGTTTAATCATATATAACATAACCCTAATTTTTAGCATATGAGAAAGATTATTAGTTATTTTCGATAAATTCAATGAGTTGAAGATAACATGAATCAATTTATCTTTGTGTTTACCATCCTCACATGATAGTATATGCTGATTTTACTGATATACCCACACTAACCTTTTTGGTTTTAGTAAATGGATGGATCTAGTAGGAACCAAAGTAAAAATGGATGAGAATAAAATTTTGATGGTTTAAATTTATTAATAAGAAACCAAATGAAATGGGACTTGTAATGAGAACTCTTGTGGTTATTCATAATCAACTATCGAAGTCATCATTGACCAGTTAAACCTTCGTAATTTTTCTATGGAATCATATATACGAGAAATGAATTCCTATGGAAGTTCAGGAAATAATCATAAAGGTATAAATATTAAGAAACCTATGTGTCAGGGATGTGAAAAGAAAAAACTCAAAAACTTCTTCAAAGGGACGAGAAGATGTTATAAATATCGAAATGAAGGTCATAAAGAAATAAAAATTCATGGAAAATGGAAGCATTCAGTTAACTATAGGAAAAGGAAGGAAGATCATTCTGGGGGATCAATTGAATGATTTAAATGTGGTGTGCTTGGTTATTATAAAAATAAATTTACTATGAAGAAGGTTCAATAATAAGATCAATAATACCCTACAAATATATGTTTACCAATACCTAATTTCATTCCAATTGAAGTTGAGAAAAATGAAAATGAACTTTCAAAGGTATGGATTATTTCTTAGATCATTTTTTGACATTATTTAAATCATAGGACATTATGCATGATTTTGTTTGTAGGAAATAATCATAAAATAATAATATTTAAAAACATGGATAAAGGATCATGAAGAATGTTTGATGATTAATATTTATACATTTTAAGAATTAAAGAGTTATATTTGATCTATAGATGATGATTTTTGTGAATATATTAGTTATGGGATTACATTGGAAGACTTTTAGTATTTTTAAAATATAATTTTTTTCTATAAAAAGGATAACTAAGGAAGAATTATCATTTTATTTCTGTTGATATAGTCATAAAGAACCATTAGGGTTTATATGATCCCGAAATTTGAATCAATTATCTGTTATTAGTTTTTCAGATGAAAAATGTGAGGTGTAAAATAACCTTTGAGGTTGAAACATGTTATAGATATTTTTAATGATTTTATCTCATTTTTTAATATACAGTTTTGGAAAAATACCAACATACAGACCATGTAACAAACTGTCACATTAGACAATGATGTGGGAATCGAACCCAAAACCAAAGTGTGATTGGGATTTATCACTTATCACAAGACTATGTAAAGTAAATGGGTATTAAAACTAATTTTAACGTTAAAAGATATTATGGATGAAGAATATGCTGATTTTGGGAAATTATGTTTTATCAATATGAAAATGATTCATTGATTAAGTGATAAATGTTATTTTGAATGACGTTCTCTCTGTTGGGAATACAATATTCCTATGGAAAATAAAATACTAAGGGATTTCATTTGAGAAGTAATGGTTTAATACTAATTTGGAATAATCAATGAGTTTTATGGACATATGATGATTTGGGGTATTTATGAAAATGAGTAACCTATCGTGGAGAATATGTGATTAGGTTAATTAATTTTATATATGTGATTTAAGAGTACTCAAAGTAATTTGAAGTTAAATTTTAGAATTTATCTTGGAATATTGTGTGATCAAATTATTATGAGTTTTGGGATTCTATCTTAGTTTGGATTATATTGAATAATTTTAAAGAAAATTGTGTATTGAATGGTATTTTTTGATCTTTGGATATACTATGTTGAATTTTGGAGATTAAGAGTAGTGTTTCTTTTTATGAAGGATTATCCTTTTGTGGGATTATCTGATCTCGCACTAACCATTCGAGTTTCAGTTAATGTCCAAAGATAGGGGAAATATATCATTCATCTTTTGTGGATTATGTGATTCTCTAGATGTTTATTCTAGCGCTTCAGGTGTGACCAAGTCAACTTTAATACTAATCGTTTGGAGAAACGATGAGTTTGTTATAGAAATTTATTAAAGGATTAAACTCTAAATGAAAATTAAGTATATTTTCTTATGTAATTAATAAATCTCCTAAATAAAGTCTTCAATAATATGAAAAATAAAATAAAATGAAAATGTTTTCTGTGTACATTTTCTACTGGGAAATGAAATACTTTTTAACCCATCACTAGTTTGTGGTTTTCTTGTTAACTTTTTCCTAATCATATTTTCTATCACTCTCTATCTAAACTTGATGGTTATTTTGGTCTTCTATATCCATGTTTTCTTGTAATAATAGTATGTGTTATCTAGGATGACCTTTGTAATTCTCTTTCATTATTTTAATCTAATAGTTTTATAGTCTCTTTTTCTGATGTGGGAATTTTAATAAAGTTTCCGAGCACAATTTTAAAATAGCAAGGACACAATTTCTCAAAGGGGGGAAGGATGTATTGACCGAGGTGTTTATAGAATAATATTTTTTCATTTATATTAATACAAATAAATAAGATATTATTTTTAAAATTAAAGGGTATACTTTTTCTAATAGTGTACACAAAACACAACAATAGGTTTCTTTGAAATTTTAAGTCGCACACAACTTTGAGATATACTAAAAAATAATACAGTAATAATATTATTATTTAAAATTGAAATTAATGACTAGCCATTGCAATAGTGGAAATTAATAATATCAACTGAATTTTGAAATATTGTTTACATATGTTTAAATAATTATTCATTGGTTACCAATTTTTTTATAAATTGAAATAAAAACCAACTGAATATAAAGGATTTGTTTTTATGAAAACCTATTTAAAAGAGATTAATTTTTTTTATTATTACTATTTTTGTATTTTTATTTAAGAAAAAATAAATTATATATACTGAATTTAATTATTTAATTTCTTCATAATCATTTTCTAGATATGATATAAGAATAAAATCAATTTTTTAGATAAAAGAAGTATTTTTTACTCTAAAAATGCAGTTTTATGACCTTTTGATGAAGAAACCTTTTCAAATATAATTTTTTCACTTTTATATGTTATATCTGACAAAATAAAATTATTTTATAGAATTGGTACATAAAAATTTACTTTATATGAACTTTTTGTATTTTTATGAAAAATTTCATGTTTAACGAATAGTAAAAAATATCGCATTTTACATTAAAACTGTCTTTTTAACTAATTTATTTATATAGTTATATTATTATTTTAATTTTGTTTTAAAGTTTAATCTGATTAAGTTTTTTTAATTTAGTCCAATTTTTTTCATTGGAAGTAATTTCACTTATTAATTGGACATAAACACATGTCAATATTTTGATTGTTATTACTTCTTAAAAACCCACTTTTTGGTTTTGACAATAGGAATTAATTTTAAATTAATTTCTTCCAACTCTGTGTATTTAATTTGAAAAATTGGATCCCATATTCTTAATTAGTAGGTACACATTGTGTAAATATGTTTTTTTTATTTTTCGACATTTTGAATAGTAACTTTAGTAATTATTATTTTTACCATGGTTAAAGGTTAAATTTAGTAATAAAGGGTTAAATAAATATTATATTAATATTAAAATACCCTAACATGTGTCCTAACCATATTATATGAGATACTTCCAACAATTTTAATCCTTTGGAAGATTTTGAGACACCATGGAGCAACTTCGATGTGAAAATAAAATTTTATAAAATTAATTTAAAGTAATAAAAAATTTAACATAAATTTGTATCTTTTAGTACAACAATTTTTATATGTGGTTATATAAGTGATATATTCGACTATAATGATTAATTATAAATCTAAAAATATTTCCTAAATCATGGTATTTTATTTATAATTTTTATTCATCGAATAAATAAATTTATTTACAACACAATGATTATTTTGTTATTACCTTATTAATAAATGATTTAAATAAATGAGATTATAAATATTAAAGCACATTTATTTTTAAACTTTTTATTCCATGAAATAATTTTATGTATGTTTATTACTTGTTATATTTTAATTAATCATGTTTTTTAATGAATCAATTTTTTATGTGTTTTAAAAATTTCATGATATGAATATTATAAAAATTGGCATAAATGAGTTTTTAAATGAAATAATATTTTATTAAATGATATAATAGTCCCATAAATTTAATATTCATCCAAATGAATTATATACTGTTGAAAATTTCATTAATGAACCACTTGAGGTTATATTGGAATATTACACTAACAATATTAACAGTAGAGTATAAATATACAAGAATATATGGTAAGAGATAAATTAAATAACTAAGGGTTAAATCTAGAAGATAAGGATAAATTTGGGACCTATAATTTTATAAAACCTATTGGTTGAGGGTTTTTAGATGTAAAATTATCATATATTGGAATTAAAAGAATTTTGGGACATTTTACATTGAAAATAATTTTATAATAAAATAATATTTCAAAACCTTCATAAAGTGCCCCTCCACCCCCTTATAAAAGGGCATAACCTCTACCAATTTAATCACACATCTCAAGCCCCTTGGATCATCAAACATCTTCCCAAATAAACTAAGAAAATTCCTATCTTCCTCCTATAATCCCGAACTTAAATAGAGAGAAATTCAAATAATCTTTATGGATTAAATGAAAAAAATCTACCTGATTTTGAGGGAGATAAAGAATGAATAAGACAAGTTGGACTAAAGGTAAGAGAACCTTTCACCCTCTTCTTTCAGTTAAAGAATTATTTTATGTAATTTCTTTTAATTTCCATTATCCTATATTGTTATATGTTCTTCTATATCCATATTTCTATAAATTTTATTTTCATGTGATGTGAGACCCTTTTCCTTCCCATCAAATCATTTTCTGAATATTATGGTAACGTCATTAGGCTGCCGAATTTTCCTATGGAACTTCTTAAACAAAATTCATTTATTTATGTTTAACTTATACTTATTTATTATGTCATGTAATGGATGTGTGTGAACAACCTCTGATTTTTTTACACTTAATATCCACTTATATTTTGTGTATTTATATTTGTCACATATAATTATGTCATTGATTTATCCTTGATACAATGATACAATCTTTGTAAGGGATTTTATCTTAATACCTTTCCATTGAGGAATATCTTGATATTGTTCACCTTTAATATCCTATAAAGTTTATATACAACCCTTTTGACATTTTATTACAAGAATTTATATAGTCTCATAATATTTAATGTTTTGATTGATGTTATTCTTTAATTATTTTTATTCTAGTGTTTCTCAAGTGTTATGATACTCTTTTACTAAAATATAATTTTAAATGTTTTAAAGATATATTATTCAAAAGATTTCTCATTAATTAACGTCCTTTAGATATGGTTTAAAGGATTCATTTATATAGATATTAAATATTTTAAATGTTTCAATGTGGTATGGGACACTTTGATACAAAAATCTATTTATTAAATGTTTTAAATGGTTTCTGAAATAGATTTAGTATTTCAATATCGTGAAATGATTCTTTTTGATTGAAATTTAAATGTAATTAGTGAAATGTTAAAATTTGAAATATTTTATTTGTTATAATTATATAATGGTATGTGGACATTTGACAGGTGGTTATGTGATAAACCAATTAAGGGAGGTTACTTGATAAACCAAATGAAAATTGGTTCTGTGATTAACCCACAATAGGTGGTTATGTTATAACCTCCAATGCATTGGGTATGAAATTCACCCATATGGTTACTCTATTTGGTGTTTTGTGTGGAAGTCGACCGTATGGTTATTCCATTTACGTATGTTTACGTCTCCAGTTACCTTTATATGTTTTATGTTGATTTATATAGATTTATGGGAATATTTTGGTCAAAATGGGTATGCAATTAGATTATAGTCAGTGAGGTAAATTTACTACTTCTTACAGGATAAAAGTATTATATTTTGATAAAGTATTCTTGGTTTTCATGTTCTCCAAATACTAAAAATTTTATTTATTTATTTATCCCTTACTATGCTTTTATTTCTATTCCGATTTTTTGAAATGTTTTTCATAGGACATAAAAAAGAATAGATTCAAGGGTGGTATTAAAGAAAAATTTAGGTAGTTAAAACATGAAATGATTTCAGGTTTTCATTTTAAATAGTTTTTATTTCATAAATAAAATGGATAGTGAGTAGAAGTTTATACTAGTAATATTCAAGATGTTATGTATAAATTATGACCTAATTCTCTAAAGCTATAAAATTTAAATGATCCCTGATTTTAATTAAAGTAAAATTATCGACATATCTCTATATTAAGTAGTGTTTAAGGCTAGGTCCTTATAAACGATGATTCTATTTTTCGATGGACCGAATGGAAGAATAGTAAATATTAATTCCCATTTATTTAATCATTTTTTATCATATAAATAATATATATTCATCAGATACTTCATTATTACCATAATGAAAAATATAAATGATGATCTAAACACATAACTTCATGGAGGTGGCAGTCCACACATACACATGAAAAACATTATCATTTTCCAATGGAATGGATGGTAATAAGGAAGATATTAGAATATTGTTACAAATATTATTTCATAATTACTATATATAAACATTACCCTCTTAAAAATACACACTCATACATGTTGGTTATGGAAAATTAATGGTATCACTACATGGAGAGAGTAAGGTGTACATATAGAAAAATGATACTTTCACATCGCATTCGATGTAAATATGGTAAATAAAGGTTGTATTATAATTATATGGTGATTTTAGTAAAATATTAATTAAAAATTAATTATTTTAGAGAAAATATATCATAATTATTGTAGGAAAAGGAATAAGTAAAAAAACATGGTTATGTATTGGAGAATTACCTCATTTTAGAAACAATTCATTTAGATCCCCTCTTATGGGATCAAGGGTTGGTATTTTTTGAATATCATAGCCTAAAGAATGTGTCTAGATGACTTTTAAAGACAATTGATCATGTTTTGGGTAACCTTTAAGGATTTATGTTTTAAGGTGAAATGAATGGAGGGGTTCCCTTTTATAATCGATGGGAGGGGAAATTTTGGAAGTTTTTAAAATAATCAATTAATATAAATAAATTTTGATTTTAAAATCACTAAAAAATTATAATATTTATATATATAATGATAATTGATAAAAATAATGTCATACGATATAATTTACACATGTTTGGATACCATTTTTAAACTAATATATTTATTTTAACCCTTCATTAAGCCATTTGGAAATTATTGTAATATTATTGTCTTCTACCCATAGAAGGATAATTATGTAATGAAAAAAATGAAAACAACACATATATTGACCATGTATGATTTTCAAAACCATACCCATTCATTTTGTTGAATATATTATTTAAATGAATTTTATAACATTTAGTGAAGTATTTTTTATTTTAAAATATCATTAATGTTATTTTTAGCACTATTTATTTAAATTGACTTTAAATTCATTTATACAAGGGGATAATTAAAAAATGTTTCTTTAAAACCCCCTTTATAATTATATAAATATATCTATAAAATTAATTGTACACTTTAACTCGCTAATATTATATATCCTTTAGTATTTTGAAATCAGTTTTTTTATATTTATACAAATTGAATAAATATTTTATTTTCATTGAACACAAATTTAAGTTATTTATTTAATAAATAAAAATTGAAAATAAATTCCAATGCTTAAAATTAATAATTTCACTTTCATATGAATATTAATAACTTAATATATCATCTGTTTACCCATATTTTAAAATTTTAATGATAGTAAAACTAATAGGATAGTGTATGACATATATTCACCCAAATGAAAAAATACATTTATTAGACTTTTTAATATATATTTATGATATATACTCATCCAATGTAATTTATTAACAATAAAGTGTAATTTTTGAGTTCTTATAATATTATTTTTAACTCAAACATCATGATTTACACTTTTTCGTGGCAACAAAATTATTAATGTCACTATTGATATTGCAAAAACACAAAAGGGACATATTTAACTAATTTTGACCACAAAATTAATAATATGGAAAAAAATTTCATGATTAAATTTCAATATTATATTGAAATTTATTTTCAAATAAATTGATAAAACGTAGCAATTTTTTTTAGAGAAATGCATTTTTAAACACAAAACATAACTTATAAAATAATGATATATAAGGATGAATTAAATGAAATTAAATAGATATATCATATTAAATAATAATTAAATTAATTTGAGATCAAATTATGACAATAATGATACTTTTTACTAATAATAAAATACATTTTTATAAAAAACATTATTTTTCACTATTTACTAAAAAACAAACAATTTCAAAATAATAAAAAAAAATTATGTAAAAATAATTTTGACATACTTATTTTAAAAATTAATTTTTTTTTCAAATAATTTTTTTAAAAGGTCAGTACATTTAAAGATAACTATTTTATCATAAATAAAAATAAAAACTATTTTATAATGAAACATTATTTTATCGAATAAAATAGAATTTGAAAATTCTAAATTCTTATTTAATATTAAGTAATAAATAAATTTATTTTCAGTAGGACCTTTATAATTACTATATGATTATTTATCCTTTTTATACCTTACTATTTTAATGGATAGGTTATAATAGTCGTATAATAATAATTTTTTAATATATCATGGTTTGTTTAAACATGGTGTTGCATGAAACATAAGGTATTAAAAAAAGTAGAAAATAATATTTTATAAATATTCATGGTGTTACATCATATATTAATAATAAATTAAATTTAGTTTAATCAGTTTATAAATATATTATTTTATTACCATATTTTTATTACTGAGGATGTTAAATTAAAGAGTGGAATGAATCTTGAATTGAGGTTGGGGATCACACCTTTGATCCTTATTATCTATGTGATAATATTTTTTACATCTACCTAACATTATCTCTCTATTCAATTTCATGTAATTTTTATAAATTCTATATATATGTCTCTCATTTATTTTCCATGAATATTCTAAATTTATTTTTACTTATTATAAATGACTTATGTGCATTTTTCAATACCTAGTTAAAAATAAAATCCTATTAATGAAAAATTTTATACCACTAAATCATTTATTTTAACGAGTTTTTAGGGTTATTTTTTTTAATATTTGGTTTCAATGATAATTAAATATTTTCTCCTATAAAACTCATTTACATATTCCTTAAAAAACTATTTTAATGTTTCATATCTATATATTATCTACTATTTCTCATGAATTATATTTAAATAAGCTCTATATTTGAGACATATTATTATTGATTCAAATGAGAAGATAAAATGTTTCTAATTCCTTTTTAACAATGGAATATTTATGAAATATAATTTTATTATGCTTTAAAGAGAAATTTGGTAACATGTTACCTACCATGGGAGTTTCATATGATTATGCATTATGTTTGATTCCATTTTATTGGTCACATATATGTCTATAAGTTATTATGGATGAATTCACATATCAATAGAATTTATTATGTATAGTTTATATCAAATGAGATAATATATATGAGAATATGGAGTAAACCTAATCCATTATTTGAATCTATCTACCATGTTATGGTGTCTGGGCAGTGAACTTTGATATATGTTTGCTATTTTACATTATATGATATCTTCTAATTTTTTGTAATAAATTATCTTTTGATTCGATATTATTTTTTTCACACATGGATATGTTTTTTCATTATTGTTTCGTTAAATTATTCGTTGTTATCCCATTGGACTCATATGATACGATTCTTTATAATTTTCATTATGTTATAGAAATTATAGATCATCCATTTTTATGTATTTTATATCTAAACTGATTCTATTTTAGAAGAGAAATACATTTAGGAAACATTTAGGAATTTTTTTTATTTTTTTGTTTCATGGTGATTATTTATAAACCTAGTACCCCAAATAAACAATGTATACGGATCCTTGGGTTGTGTTTATTTGATATATATTCTAAATGTTTTTAATGATATGTGTAACAAGATATGGTTATTATAGGCTTTGTATATATCTTGATCAAATAAAATTGATAATTTTTATTGATGAATAAGGATGTTGATTGACTTTAGTGTCAAATTGTATAAATTTATCCAACAAAATATTTCTGAGAAGAAATATAAGAGTGATTGGATGAGTATGATGTATTATTTTTCTATAATCGGTTCCATCATGTATTCTTTTTTACATTTTAGGATTTATATTTATTATGAATTTTTCATATTAGTAAAATAAAAGGAAGATGAAGGAGTTCTAAATTGGAATACTATGGAGTGTATTAGTATGCATTGGGGGTGAAATAATTATATGTTGTTGGAATATAGGGTAGAAGAGGAGCTAGTAATCAGGATATATATAGAATATAGTTTCTAAGTAGATTAGAATGATTAAATATTAGTGAGAATATATTTCTTATTTCTTAATGGAAGACTTTTTAGTTGTAAGAGCTCAAAGAATCCAACAGTGACCAATTGTATAACACATATAGAGCATACTAAATCTTCTGATATAGCTAAATAAGAAGTGGGGGTACGCGAAATCATTCATAATATTAATTTTCTTCCTAGATGTAAATACACTGTAACATTATATTATAATAATATTATAGTGGTGTCAATTTTCAAAATTATAAATTCATATAAATATAATAATAATACACTTAATAATTATCACACTTTGATTCATGTTTCTTGAAGGGATTTGATCATAATATATAGTGTTTTTAGTGGGGGAAACATGGAAACTTGTCTAGTAAATCCTTGTCTTAGTAGAAGAACCATCATAGTTTGGGAGATATCGAACTAAAAATAATATTTTATAAGCAATAATTAATGTGGGTTTCTATTGGACCCAGGTCTATAAAAAAATACTTTCTATGTTCAATTAACATAAAATTAAAATTGTTGGGTATTGATAAGTAATTTATATATTGATGATTATTCTTATGTATAAAATTTACGATGATAATATCCTCAAATTATCTATCATAAAAAATGGTTAAAACTTTTACCCAACTTGATGTGAACCTCAATATAGTATGATGATATTATAAAATATTTTTTATTTTGTCGAATAAAAACTAACTAAAGGGACATGTATAATATATAATATTTTTATATGGGTCCAGTAATTCATTTTCTTGACATGTTATTAGATGTTGATATTGGTAATTAATAGTTTTATTCTATTTTCATTATGAAATAGTCCTAGATGGACAACCACTATTTGAGTATGAAACATTAGTTTAATTACATTAAAAAGTATTATGTGAATATTCATTTTTCTAATGTTTAGAGGGATAATAATAATTAAGGTTATGTTGATCACAAATATTTAGTAACCAGTAATTTGAGAGACTTTATATATAAGATGAGTATTAAATAACTATATATTTACTAGTTTAGAGAAAATGATATTAATTTATTTATTGGTTACTAATAAAATGATAATTATTTAACGAAATAAGTATTCAATATTCATGGATTGAGAAATAACTATGACTTTTAAAGCTATATTTTAAGGATTTGGTGGATAGATAATTTATATAAAAGTTAAATGTTTCTTAATTATCTTATTTATGAAATTATATATAAATTATCCATTATTTTCCTGACCTTGAATAAAAGATAAAAATAATAATATTAGTATTAGATGTAAGGTTTTGTTAAAATTAAGATTATATTTAAGGAAACTTATAAAATTAAAAATTATCAATCCTAATTATATAAACACAATTAAAGAAACTATATACTGAAATGTATTTATCCACATAAAATACCAACATGATAATTCTCTAAATCCTAGAGTGGATATCCACATGAATTCTCTCAATAATTATAGGTGTTAATCCCGATATTCACTATCAAGTGTCGAGATAACTTGAAAATTTTACCAATCCTGTATTTGATTTTTTGTTAACAATGATTTGTGATGATAGAGGTAGGATTCATTCATTATATAACCCATTAATTCCATGTTTACTATCTGGGGTTCTTATAATATTGTTTGATACCACTATAGGGGTTCAACACATTGATAATTTATTGAAACAATTGAATAAAAAGTGTTTTCAACCAAGTTAATAATGTGGAAATAATTGTAGGAAAATTTAATTATTATTTCTATAGAATAATTTCAAATTATAAGTGATGTAAATTATATCTTCATATATTTAAGGGTTGACATTATTAGGTTTTGGAAATTTATCCAAGGAAAATAAGGGAAAAATATTATTGTGCATAGGATTGGATACTTCATCCAATACTCAAAACTTTTATTACTCTGATAACTAGAGATAACATATATATATATATATACTTTTATAATTAGTAATTTTTTATTCTTTTAAATTTATGTATCAACTTACTCTTTATCATTACTCTGACCATTTTATTTGAAACCATATAAATAATTTACCACATTTGGTCTAGAGAAACACTTAATCATCCAGTTTTATGAAAAGATTTTGATGGTGAATTTTGAATCCTTTTTCATTGAGGGGATACTTGTGTTTTTTCCACATCAATTTAATATTCTTTTTCATTTATATATATATATATATAATATTTTGTAAAATGTCAAAAAAATAACACACATGAATCACTTGGGTGGTTTATTACCTTGATAATTTCCTTTACATCTATCATAATTAATTAAATTAATATTATTTGTATTTAAAATTTCATTCCAACAATATCAGCTCCACTTGAATACACAAAAACTTTATAAACATAATTCAAAGATATACCTCACTTCAATAAAATATTACTTTAATGTCCTTAAATTTATTATTAAATGCGATTTCATTCCTCATATCATAAGAAATAAATATTCAATGTTGTTCATACAATGAATGTGTATATGTATAATGGTTTTCACAAACCAAACCCATTCAATTGATAACATCTAAAAAATAAAATGTTTCTTTTTTTATAACTCTAGAATGATTTAATTTCTCAAAAAACCATTATTGATGATCACTACATCATGGAAACTAGTGATTATGTTATCCATTATTGTATAATTAATAATAATCATATATTTATATATTAACATCCAAAAATATATCTTTGCATTATTAAATTTCACATTGGCTTCATCATTATTTTCCAAATACGCCCAAATACCAAAAACAATATTAATCAATTTATCATTTTGAAAATACATTTCAAAATTATATTAAAATTTTAATTATTTTGAATAATATTATTTAAAATAATTTTATGTAATATTTTCATTAAAAATACTTTATTATGTGGTGAATATGAATTTATAGTAACCACTAATACATTGTTCCCTACTGATAATTAATATGAAAATAGAAATTATTTTCTTATATAATAACTTTAAAAAAATAATAAAGAAATCTCACTACTATTCCTTGAATTTATATGATCTATATTTGAAATTTGTATAAAAATACAAGACACCATTCAAACTATATATATAAAAACTATCTATAAACTAATTTGAAAAAAATTACTATGAATAGAACTTGTAATTTTAATTTAAAAATTGAATGTTTCTATAAGAATAATTAAAATCCACTAAGGATAAATTTGTGTGTAAAATTAATTTAACAATTATCCCTTGAATTAAATTTTAATTCTCATAAATTGAATTATAACATCACTATAAAACATATAAAGGAACATAAATGGAGAATAATATTAAGAAAAATTAAATTTTATATTTGTTGTCACTGGAAAACGCATCCATGCAATTTCACCAAATAATGTCGAAATTATCTCAGAGTGTAGATCGTTTTGAGAGATTTAATTTGAATGGTACTGGAGCCTGAATAGAGATACATATCCAATTTTATGGCCGTTCAAAGTCAGGCTGCTTGAAATTTCCATCTAGGATGGTTTGGGGAAAAGTATGGATTTGCGTGAAAAATGGAATCTTGCGCGCAAATATGAAATCTCGCCCAAAAAATAGGAACAAAATTTTACGTGCACTGAAGTTGAAGGTTTCTCTTATAAATACCAGTCCACCAACATCATTCAGAAGGGCCCCAAAAGTTCGATCTCTGCTCTAATGCGCATAAGCCCGTATCTTCTCTGCCTACACGAAAACCCCAATCTTGCACACAAAACATAAATTTTATGCGCAAATGTGCCAACATAACCAATTTTGTGTAAAAAAAACATTTATATGTGAAACTGTTCCACTGTGCCCAATTTTTTGCACACCAGTGTAGCACCTGTCCAATTGTGTGCACAAATCCCATATTACTTTCAATTCTCCCCTATTGTATGAAATTCCTTCCCAATTGGGTGAACATCTCCCCTATTGTACTCACATCTCCTGTATTTCTACATAATCCAATATTGTGTGTCACCCATTCTACATGTGGCACATTTTATGTGAAACAATATCTAGTCCTTCACCTATTGGTCCATACCGCAGGGGCTTAGCCCATGAACCCCCTCTTGGCCTATGTGTCGGACTACAGTCCGGACCCTTCAGACCGATGGTGCTACTGTCACTAACCACCATAATATATGGAGAGTCAAAACATTAACTTTCAGGTCCGGATGTCAGAATTTTCCATTTAACCCTTATACACATCCAACTTCAACCTATGGAATACCTTGATTTGAGATACTCCTCTACACAACATGAAACACCTTGAGCTGACATTTTCCACTTGGTTCATTTCCCATGTTGTGAGTGTATATTCTCATCATGAATTCCATGAGTAACTTGAGTCAAACCATTCCTCAAGAACCTAATCCAAACCCAATAATCTGGCTTCTATACCAGGTTGAAGCAAAAAAGTCCACCCTTGTGTAAGTCCCAACACCAACCATTGATATGTAGCTTATTTTTAATAGTTTTATCTACATGACTATAAACTATTGTACACCCTATACGAAAATTATAGGATTCCTCTTTCTCTAAACAAGAGATATCTTATGTGCCAAGCATAAAATGATAATAGTATTATCTACATGACTATAAAGTGTTTTATAACCTATCATTCATTAATAGGATGCCTCTTGATCTAAATAAGAGATTATTTTTGTGACAATAAAAAGATGCCTCATTCCATGATTATAGTGGCATAATTTCATGAGCGTTGGAAGCCATTCAATCATTCCGTCACTCCACCTCATGCTTCATGTGTCCTTCATTCAGATATTAGTCCTATTTCTTGTTTGAAGGGACCCCCTAACAGCCTGTTCCCATGCCTCATCGACTCACCTACCAATCTAGGCCATCTTTCTAGACAACGTTGGGTGACACTTCGAGTCTGGTCCTATGTTTCGAACACAGTCAGTCGTCAACCCTAATTTTCTTGTCCCCATTTCATCCTAACATGATATGGATGTTGTGTTTCGAACATGGTCAATAGTAATCATCCCTCATTATGTCACCATTACCACATTGCAACTATTGGGCATGTGATTCACACTTTTCATATCCCTTTTTTTGGATTGATTCGAACTCCCTTGGCGTTATCCTACTTATGCACTAGTGCATACGTGTAGACCTATATTATATACCTCAACCCACAAGTGAGTTGGGATTCCCTCATGGACAGACACAGGGAAGAAATTACTGGAAGAATCCTTGCGTAAGCCCCATCTATCATTACCACTCCTTAGTGGCACATGGAAAGCTTCCATGCATAAGACCCATTCACCATTGCCACTCCTTAGCAGCAACCAAGAATTCTAATGGTGATTGCTTCTTTGAATATCCACAACAATGTGACCCCATCAGTGGATCACTCCTTGACACCCCCTCACTATGGCATTTATGGTGCCTTACCTTCACTAAGAGTTAAAGCGTGTCAGTTATATAAGTCTTAGGGGTGAGGAGAAAACCCGCGTCATCCGAGCTATAGAATTTTAAATTGTGAAGCACTATATTCACCATTACATTGATGTTAAACTGTGACCTTTCCCTATGCATCATATGTGGGGTGCCCCATCTTGGACATTCTCTATGCCTGATTATCTCCACATATGTGAGATCCTCTTCACATGAATTGAGATACTATCTGTTGGAGAGGCGTCTATCCATGGGGAAGTGAAACCATCTTGGATTAAGCCATGAGAATTTCTTGTAGGAGAAAGAATCCATCCTCCTAATATCTTCTTTCACACCTAAGACTAGAGGAGGGAGGGGCATAGGAACCATCATTATCCCATCCCTCTCCCTGGGGGCATTGTTTCCCTCGGGCCTCCAGCCTAGAGTAAGTCCCAATATCCATCTCCCTAGGTCATTACCCATGAATAAGCCATTATTTACTCTTTGGGCTGCTAACAATGTATAAGACCCATACCACATCCCGTAGATGCACCTTTCATTATGTGATCGTCAGGTCATTGCTGCCTCTTATTGCTCACACCAAGCATGACTCATGTGGGTGTAGAGTAAGAATTGACCATGGAATCCTTCCGCCCCCCAGATCTTAAGACACAATCCTTCATCCTGAACTATGTGGACTTTGATACTTGTCTCCAAAGCAAGGTATGAAGGAAGCCTTCCTGAGGTTCAATCCCAACACCTAATTGTCCCTCCCCCCTTCACATCGGTTCACCTTCATCCTAAATGACATTAAACTGTATCCTCCATTACAAACTGCATGGACTTTGATCATTGCCAAGGAAAGCTACATATGAAGACTCCCTAAGGTTCAATCCCAACACCCATCAGTCTTAACAACTCTTTTTCGGTCCACCCACATCCTCTATGACGTTAAACTGAACTCCCCTTTTCCTCCCGAAAGACGTTAAACTATACCCGTTATTACTTCATGGGATTTTGTCTTTGTATCTCAGACAAGGTACATAGAAAGCCTCCCTGAGATCCAACCCCAATCGATGGTAAGTCATTGCATTCCCTAATTGACAGTAAGCCATTGAATTCCCCATTTGACATTAAGTCATTGCATTCCCCCATCTACGGTAAGCCGTTATGTTACCCAATCAAGGGTAAGTCGTTTCATTCCCCAATCGATGGCAAGCTATTGCATTCCCCAAATCTACGTTAAGCCATTACGTTCCCAAATCGATGGTAAGTTTTTGCTTTCCCCAATCAATAGTAAGCCGTTGTGTTACCCCAATTAGCGGTAAGACATTGTACCCAATCTAGTGGTATGACATTGTTATCCCCACACGATGGTAAGTCGTTGTAAGATTGACTACATGGGCTTTGATCCTTGTCTCTTAGACATGGTATATAGAAATCCTCCCAGTGGATAAACCCAAAAACTGGTAAACTTTGGTGTCCCCCTATTGGGATCCACATCTTTAGTTCACCCCTCGAGCATCAGACCAAGCCCAGACTACTAACCATGCATAATCCCCAACATACCTTTGGGTCACTATCTTCTATGCACACCCCGATTCCATGCCCTATCATGAAAAATGTGGAATTTGATTCCATACCATGGGGATACATAAGAATTCACCTTGAGGTTCAACCCCATCACTAAAGTCTCATTCTGGTCTTTCCCTCAGGCCTATGTGTTTCAGGAATGTCATGCCCCAAACCATTGATTCCAATTCCTATATGTCCCATCCATATGTCCATTCTCATATCTTGCCTCCTCAGGTTCTCCATCTCCCCACCAAACTACATATAATTTTATTAACATCCATGAGGATACATAGGAAGTCTGTTTAAGTCTCAAGCCCAACATCACCATCACCCTCGTGTCGGCTCCTTCTCACTCTTCATCCACTCTCAAAAATCCATATCCATACAGTTTCTTACCCGTTCCACCACATCCTAGTTAGATTTTGTCACCCACATTCTCGTAGCTCCTAGCAGTAATCGGGTAACTAACCACGCATTATCCCCAACATCAGTGTTCCCTCTAAGGGTTTCACCCATCTGATCCTCTCCCATCAGTGTTCTACTTGGTCTAATCCATCTCTTCTAGATGTTTAACTCACAGCATACCCTGTGTTAAAAATGGGAAGAAGAGGAAAAACTCATAGGAATTCTTATGCAATAGAACTACCCACATTTGACGTCGGATGCCTCAGGCTTCTGTGCCCTCGATAAGGCCTATACAATGGGGAAGAAACCTATACACATCAATTTTCCAGTGTCTAAACTTTCCAATGATATACAACATGACTACTCCAATGACTGAAGGTTATTGACCTGGGTGGACCCCTTGGAATGTCATGATAGATGGAACACAATTAATTGGCATCCATGAAGAAATGGCACTAGGAAGACTTTCACGAACAATGCATTATGTCTTTGAATGATACCTGGACTAGGAAATCATTTTCGAGGGGGAATCCAAAAAAGGATGAAACGAAATCCCATAATCATGTTTTGATAAAGTGGAAAACATCCCTAGATAAGGAATGGATGCCACCTACCTTTGGAAAGCAGGAATGTGGGGCAACAGCTGCGTGTCCTCCAAAAGTGACGGATGCATGCTCTGGAAAAAGTATTTGAAACAATATTGTTCACCCCTAAAAAAGAATGGTTATACTGGTGGAAATATTTATTAAGACAACTGTAAAAAAATCTTATAGTATCAACGTGCTATATAGAAAAAGATGGATTTATCCTTGATATTATTATATATGATTTTTTACTTCTACCAAATTTAATGTGCCTTCACACAAAAAGTGACAAGATATATTGAAATATAAATTATAATAAATAATTATATAAGATCAGTCTTCCATCTAGTTATTATTACCTTTCTTCATATACTTATTACTATTTCATTCATTTTCTATTCTTTTTATCTCATAATCATATTCATATAGTTTATAAATTCCCAATAAATAATTTTTCCATCATGGTAGACTAAAATTATTTGTCAACTTCTACATTCTAATTTCAAATTCAAATTAAATAGAAAAAATTGTAATCCCAATATCTCTCACATCATTTGACTTCATTATATAAATTTGGTTTCTATAGATACACATGTATATGATTTTTGGACATGAATATTTGAGTTAAAAAATAATTTTATCCTTTTGATAAATATTTAACACACTATAATTCTGATAGTTACTTTTATCATGGTTTGAATATAAAAAATACATAGTGATCATGATCTATATGGTGTAACATGTAACGTTTCATTGAGATGTTATAGATAAATTAAAATTTATTCACACAGTGTCTCTAACTAATTATGTGATGTTTCTCATTATGGAAGGAGACATTAAGAATCATTCAATCTAGTTATGCACTATTGTTTTAGAAAAATATTTATATGGATATATTTATTGATTCACGGTTTCATATATACCATCATCAAACGAACAAAATTTTCTCTGAATCACCTTATTTTTCTAAAAAAAATTTAATTATTAATAAAAACTCTATGAAATGAAAAAAATGTACATATAATCAAAACCAGAAAAAAATTATCATGGAATCATGCATAAAAATTTAAAAAACAATCCCATGTAATTTTTTTTTGATTTTTATGTAATCAAGATACCCAAATAAAATAATATGAACCTAAAAATTCATGTCTTATGGATTAAAATGTGATAGTCATGTTAGTATGGACCATTTAAAAATAATTAAATTTTATATTTCAATAAATTATTGAACCCTCGTGATGGGTCATGATTTAATATAATTCACTATACATTGTGGCTCTATTAGAATCTTTATGGCGTGAATTACTTAATAACACAAAAAATACTCTAGAAACATCATATATTTAGTTCAGTTAACCTTCCAAAATCATCTAATAAATAAAAATCATTTCAATTCCCTTTATTAAATATGAATAACTTTTTCTTGAATTCGATATATTTAGTAAATAAATATATTAATTTTTTTTAAAAAAAGGAAAAAGTCACACCTTCCTCCATTATAAACAACTAAAACATTAAATAACATCATAATTTTTTGGGAATCATATTTAAAAACACGAATAATTCCTATAATAATTGAATACTAATAAAAATAGTAACATTAGGTGAAAATAAACCTTAAATAATATATTATTTGTATACTCATTTAAAGGATATGGAATTATAAATTCATAAGTGTGAAAAAAATATAATAATCTAATGAAATAGGAATGATGTATATTACAAAAATGGAATCATTAATAATTGATCATTGGAAGGGGGATTATCAGGAATGAATAAAAAATAAACACCTTTAGGCCTTGGAAAAGTGTTATGATATTATAGATCTACTAGACACAATAAATGTGTATTTAAAAGTTTATTATGTTGTTTCACAATGGGTATTTTGTAAATTTTTTAGAGATGGGTAAATTATATTTTTGTTTTTATGTAGAGTATATATATATTTTGGTATATAGAGGCATGAAAAGGCATTCCAATATAAAATATGATGGTGATACAATGAGGAAATACTCACATATAAATCCATGGGATATAGTAGTGTATAAGAAATAATAAAATGTAATTATAATACATATATTAATTTTATTTATAGAATTAAATGATATAAAATATAATGTTATAGATGTAGCCCCAATTATTTACTTACTCACAACAACCATCAAGAAAATAGATGAATTAAGTGTTAAAATTAATAATAATTAATCAATGTGTAAAAAAAGTCTTTGGACAAAAACATGAATAAAAGATATCCATGGATATTAAATACACATACATTAATAGATGTTTTAAAATAGGAGTGTTTTAAATCATTCCAATGTGTTTTCATAAATATCACATCAATGAAGAAGTGAACTTGGGTAGTTTTACTCACATGGGAAAATGATTATCAGGAATGATGCAATGTAGTTTCATTGAATGAAACCTGAACTGGTTTATTTAACATAAAAAATATTCAAAATCAATTATAAAGGATATGTGATATGAAAAATATAGTATTTATTATATATTTTCTACAAGAATTATCAGTCCATTGATAAAAAACTGATTCAAAGGAATCTATTAGTAAATGGTTGGTTAACAATGACCAAATATATTAAATTTCTTGAATAGTTTTTTAATTACCTATCTCAAAATTTATTTAGTTTTTGTTATTATTATCATAGACTTGTAAATTTATGGGGGAAGAATTTTTAATGTGCTATATGTATGATAAATCAATAATATTTTCTAAATAATATTTATTTAATAAATTCAAATTCACAAATAGATGGATGAAAATTGGAGGGCAATATTGTATTAGTATAACATGTAAGATTAATTGATATCATTATTAATAAAAAACACTAATGATATAGGTTTAAATAATGTGTTTTAAGTAAACATTTAACAACCAATATGAGAATATGAACCTTTTTAAGAGGGTTTTATATATTAATTAATTATATATATGTTTTAGATAATTAATTTCCAATTCAATAAAATATTGGCTGAGGTGAAATATTTACAACAGAAGAGGAAATATTAAATATATAGTGACCAAAATATATATGGATATTTTATATAATTATATTTTTTACTTGTAGAATCATTTTATTTTTTGTAATTATAATACTACAAAAATTATACTCCCATGTTTAACATGAGCATATATTATTTTATCAAAATCAATGAATTTTAATGGTGTTTAAGCTGAAATATTTATTGTTAGATTCTTATTTGATATTTGTACATTATATTACATCCTAAGTAAAAACTTGTTGTATAACTCATTAAAAATTAACATTAATGATTACTGACTAATTATATTCTATTTTATTGAAATCATTATGAGAATTATAATCGATTAAAATGACGATGATTCATGATTTTATAAAAATAAGTGTCAACACTAGAAAATTGAATTTACAAATGTATTATATTATTTACAAAATTGATTTTTGTATTAGTAGTATTAGAGGAATATAATGATTTTTTACAGTATTGGGTGTTTATTTGTTAATTGTATTAGAAGTTAAGATTTATATTCTTGTGTTACCGGATTCATGGAAAAATATGGAACTTTTTAAATAAGTGGAGATAGTTACCAGATGTGTGTTGATTAAGAATCAATATTAGATGAAGAGAAAGTGAATATTTATTTTATATGAAAAGATAGCGATTTTTTTCTCCCATAATCCAGAATGGAGTAAGAATTCAAATGACATAAATTTAGAAAAACCATTATTTCCATAATAGGGTGAAGATTCATTCTTTAATATATTGTAAAAAATTTTAGTTTTTAAGAATAAATATGTAATTATACACATAAATCCCTAAATTTTTATTTAATGGATTCATTTTATTTAATTGTAAAATTCAGAGAAATGATTTTTATTATTATTGATTCTATTAGTTTTAAATTATAAATTATAATGATTGGAAAATTTGTGGAATTATATTCAATTAAATTTAAAGAAGTGGAATATTAGAAAAATTGTTTTTATATTTTATTTTATTCAGTCAGTAGTTTCAATTTATGTTTTTTTATTTTGAATTGTACAAAAGAGATTATATATTGAGAATTTTTGTTCTTTGATGGGTGGAATATATAATTTGGTGATTATAAAAAACCCTTATTATGTTTACAAGATGTTAGTATGAAGAAATTATAAATGTATTTATATTTTATTCATATTTGAAGATGTTATTTCTAAAAGTGAATAATATGAAGATAAATTATTACATAAATAATAGATAATGTATAAAATTTATGGAAAAGTGAATCATAAATTTTTTTATGTATTTTAATATTAAATTGAAATAATGGAGATGGGTATCACTAGGAGAGTGTTTATCCACTATTATATATCTATAGATATATGAAACGGTTAAATATTTATAGTCATACATATTATGGAATGGGTAACATATGATATTGATTTATTATTATTTGAAAAATATGATATTGTTTTTATTAATTATAGTAAATCTATGACATAATTGAGTATATGATATTTTGGTTAAATAATAACCATCATGGTTGTAGGAATTTTTTAAATGTTGGTATTTATGAAAATTGATATGTTCTATAAGGTAAACAAAAACTATCATTGTTTTTTCATGAACATTTCATAGGAAAGAAAAATGGGTGTTGTATTTTCCCTAAAATAGAGTTCATGCCAATAGTGAGTCATAAATACTATAGACAAAAGAATTAGAGATTTAATTTGGTTTATTTTATGTGTATTAAATTGGATAACACATATAGTTTGATCATTAAGGATTTGAAATTTTCCATTGCATAAATGAAAATATTATGGAATATTAATTTTTTTTGGATTCATACAAAAATAAATTTTCCAGTTAAAAGTGATTTATTCAAAGAAAATGATTCGATAAAATAAAAAATTTTGTTTTTGAAATGGTCACAAAATTTCTAAATTTTTATCGAATATAATATTTTGTATAGAAATAATAGAAAAAGTTTTTTGACTTAACATTTTAATTTTATTAAAATATGATGATTTTATATTAGAAATAATTAAATTCCTATAAATAAAATAATAATAATTCAATGGTTTAAATATTATAATGATTTAATAAACTCAATAATTGGAAATGAAT
Organism: Viscum album; assembly: GCA_963277665.1. Lineage (NCBI taxonomy): Eukaryota > Viridiplantae > Streptophyta > Magnoliopsida > Santalales > Viscaceae > Viscum > Viscum album. Next base: position 874,781,928 of record OY728148.1, on the reverse strand, counting down.
AAAAAATCATATTTAATGTAGAATATGTTCATTTAATAGATTTATTTTTTATTAAAAATTGTCTACATATAGGTCAATATTTAGGAAATTGGGTCAGAAATTTTTTAAATATTCTGAATTCACATAAGTATATTATAGGAAACATATGATTACATAGTAACTGTGAATTAAAAATAGATCCCATCAAATGGATAATGTGTTTTAGGATTTTTAAGACATAAAAAATTAATCAATTGAAAAAATTAAGTTGATAAACAATTTTTGATAAGATATTTTGATTAGAAGGTAAATAAAATTGTTAGTATATCTTGTCCACAATGTGAGAGGTTCTTGATTAATGGAATATAATTCATATACAATGTTTTTTGAAGAATAAAAATTCAAATATATATTATTATATTTTGAAAATTAATATAATTTCAAGGAATTATTCACTATTTTTTAGGAATTATTGAGTATATACAAAATACACTATATTAATATTGAGATTAAATAATTTGGTTATGAAGGTGGGATATAGTAAATTGTAACTAAATTTTTCATTAAATGTGAATTTAGATATTGGGATACATATTACATGTTTTTATAATTATTTAGAATATAATTGTAAATATATAAATTGATTCTATCATTGATTTAGTGTGTGAAATAGAAAGATTATATATTGATCATTTTTTTAGAATTTATCCATCTATAACTATTTATAATATTCCCAATAAACCTTGATATCACACAACCATTTTCTAAATATTTTATACATCAATCAAATATTTTGTTAGTGATTTTGATACACTTTAACATATGTATGTATATGATCTATTCTTGTATCCGTATTAATGTGAATAATGTAAAATCCTTTTATTATTATTTTTACTTTATGTTTACATCTTATATATTTTAATTAAATATTGTTGAGTACATGATATATTGAAATAAGTTACATAGTACACAAGAACAAAATATATGGATTATTTATGGTTAGGGGAAACAATTAAACTGGTTCTCACATATATTAACCATCTTCTGGGTTCCGTGGATCCCACATAATAACTCAATGGACCAAACTAGAAGTAGATGGAATACATTGCTATATCAAAATAATATATAATATTTTTTTTTTGAAATATGATGAATGTGTTGGTGGATGAGTTATGGTTATACTCCTATTGGATGATACTATAGGTTTGATGACTAATGTATCAAGATGGTGATTTATGTCTATGATTATATTTATTTGGATAACCATAGAACATAGTGCACATCAATTCCATTTAATGATGAAATTAATGAGACTAAAGATGATTAATGTTATCAAAGGGACACAATATAAAATTTTAATACATGTTTAAATAAAAAAATCTAATTTAGATAATTCATTTGAGGAAGATGGAATAGAATGAGTTGGATTAAATATTTCATTATAAATACAATATGCAAGACAAGAAATAAATTTTAGGGAAATTTTTTTGATGTCCACAAATGAATAACTTTGTAAAATTATAATTGAAAAAACTAAATTTCATAACTGAAAATTATTAATGATTAAGATGATTTATAAAATTGGGATTGGATAAATTGTCAGATATAATACATAAATAATTATTACAGAAATAATTTATAATATATATTTACATGACATAATTTAAATATTTTTATCTGATAAACAGATTCTCATAAATAAATTCAAAATAAAATCAATGCAAAGTGGAATAAATATTAAAATATTATGAAGTATAATATCCAATTTTATGTCAATAATTTATAGGGAGTTTTTTTTGGGTTCAAGACCTAAATTAAAAAGAATTTTTTTTAAAAATATGATCCATAGAACTATTTTTTTTTCAAAAATAATATGAAATATATAATCGTAATAAATAAAAATTATACCGATTTTTTAATTGAATTACTAAAAATATTATTCATCAACATTATTGTGGCCAAGTGATAATGGAATAGAAAGTATTTTATATTCTCAAATAATTTTATTTCTCATCATATTTACTAGTGTATAATAACATATAGAGAATTAAATTAAAGATTGTAATTGTTGATAAACATCAATATGTCAATGAACACAAAAAATACCATTAATTATTATAGTTTATATTCATGATATATATTTTTTAATAAAAATTATGTGAAATATTGTGAAAAATTTTATGTAGTAATAATGAAATTATATGAAATTTGAGAAAGTAATTATATTTTTTTTTGGATTTTTAGTTGTGTATATAATAGAGATTATTTTTTAATAAGAAGAAAAATAAGTTCAAATTTTCATGAAATAATTTTGTAAAAAAGAATGAAAAAATTTCTCTACTCACATATCTATTAGTACTAAATAGAAAATGAATGATAATGTAATTGATGTGGGTGGAAAATAAGTTTTGATGTTTAATTTGATGTTTTTCATATTTGGTAGAATTATTCCCATATATTTTTTATGCTAGTATATTATGTTCATAATTTAAAAGTAATAAAATGTATTCACATATTATGTCAATCCCCCTTTCCTATATAGATACCACAATTATGGAGGAGAGATAGTAAATTCTTGAGCCCCACCTCTAGAAGGCCCTTGGTTGTCGACAAGCACGTAGGGTAAAATAAACATGCATATCATAGACACTACCCTTTAAGGAAAACATAAAAAATCCAGAGATAGGGTAGATAGAAGAATCAAAAACTGACCGGACATACATAAAATAGAAATCAGAAGTGAAAAAATTTAATGTCATATAATAATTAAACAACTAAATGGAAAACTATACGTAAAAAATGGCAAATAAGGAATCGACCATGAAGCCCAAACATCTCTTAATAAAAATTGAGATAGTAATATCATCCTTGATCACCAAATATATCTGCCTAGCCTGAAATTATTATTTATATATACATAATGTGAGAATAACAGTATAATCGGTAGGATCCTTCGTAGATCCGCACATATGGAAGATAAAGAATGCATGATAAATCAATGTAAACAATAGTGAAAGTAATTTGTCTCCTAAAAATTTTCAAAATGTTCTCAAGATCACCATGGATATCTATCACCAATTATCACATAAAAAAGAGAATATAATATAATGATAAAATATCAGTTCTACCCCAATCATTCTTCCGCACTGGTTTTTCACTATACCTAAAAGTCTCATATCCTGATCAATCCCTCTCCAAAAGTAAGCTAGTCTGAAGGCATTAGGAAAGAGAATCATAACATGCACCTCATGCATCACATACCAACACCATCCCATATTTTATCCACATGTTGTACGGAATTAGTTTTATAGAGCCTTTATTAATTGTACTACATTTATGAAATTCCATGTATCATAACTTAATACCTTATACCCCATGCTCTGAGTAGGTACCTAAATCCATCATATCCTATACATGTCACAAATATAATAATAATTTTTATAAAATATCTAGTAAAACATGTGTTTGATACTATAACAATCTATACAAGCCCTCCACATACATATATTGGAAAACTAATGTTTGTGCATATCGTCACAAGTAACTATAAATATAGGAGAGAAGGTCTAGAAGGGGAAGTTAGCCATCCATCCACCCATCGTGTTCTTGGGGAAAATACCCTACAAGAGTCCACTGGATATCAATTGAACTTACCAACATTGGTGCGAAAACACATAAAATCACAACATATACATGATATAATATAACTTGTAACCATGCTATGGTGGTAACCTAGTCTTAGACTGAGCTGTAGCTAACATCGCACTAACTCATTACTAAAATTACTAAGAAAAGATATATTATAACCACACATGAATATAAAAGAGCTAAATTAATTAAATCATTTCATTTTTAATCATTTACACCATCTAATTAATTTATTATCCATTAATTAACTATTAAAATTATTCCACATTACATTACATTGTATTACATTTAATACTAGAGTTATGTCCATGACCTTTAGGAATATTCCAATCTATGTCAATATTTTATCATGATTAACATATTTTAACAATTTATGTTCTTTTATCAAAAACACATTAGTTTAATCATCTATTTATTCATTATTGTCGTTATTATGTATCTATCTAAACTAGAAAAACTATCCTAAGATAATAGCAAGAGGGAACATGAAATTAATAACCGATAAAAGTTATAAGTAGTAGTAATGGAATGAAGATTAAACAAGAATCCTATCCTTTAAACATTAAACTGATTCATAAGTGATCATACCATCTCTTGGTATCTCATCATTAAATAATCCCCGCTTTAACCCATTCCACCACCAATGGTTCAATCTCCAACCACAACACACATTTAATAATGCATGTATAAAACACATGTGTTATTTAATGACACATAATTTATGAATCATTTCAAACATATGAAAACAGAAATCCCAGACCCAGTCATACCAACAATACATCACATCTGGGCCTCAATGCCTACATATCAACCATCTTAGGCATAACTGTATCAAGAAGACATCACAATTCTTGTGTCTAGAGTACTTAAAAATGTAGATATAAAAAATGAGAAATCAATAGGATGATTTTTCCCTCAATGCAACATATTCTTCCTTCACATTTAAATGATTAATCATTGGTAAAAAAGAAGTAACATTACCTTCTTATCAAAATGTGAAAATTTGTTCCTAATGAAATCGTTTTTATCACAAAACTAGTTCTTATTCCATATTTAATTTACCAGTTAATTTAACAACATGTTCCAACTATGGGAAACCTAAGTCATTATGATATAATAATAAATTAATTGTAAAACATGTTCTTAGCACTTATTCTTGTTTTAAAAAGTTATAAGTGTATAATTCTAAAATAACATGACTTTTATACATTATTATAAACAATAAGAATAGTACGTCTTCAAAATATTGATCAATTCCATTAATCATATGTAAGATTAATTCCAAGTAATGTATTCATCTAAAATAATTGATTTTCATCCAAATATGTAAACCATGAGATTAAAAACATATATCTTATTTAATTATTCTTCATCCAATTAATTATAATTTAATTAAAAATTAAAAATTTTATTAATTTCCATCATGTATAAAATTATAAAAATTAGTGGCATATATATCAAATTAGCTATAATATAAAAAGTAAAACAATTACAGTGGTATAAAGAATCAATGTTGACAATATGAGATCTCTATCCAATTTATTAATCTGATTCAACAATTATTAGCTTAATTCCATTTACATATGAAGGGATAAACAATTGTAAATTTACAGTTTCATATAAATATATTAATAGAACATATGAATCCCATACCTAAAAAGATGTCAACATTGGTCACACGAGATCAGGACCTGTTACAAATATCTAATCTTCTCTGCCATAATAACAACATATATTTGATTTTGTTTGGGAACAAATTCACCAACAATAACCAATATAATCCCCCATTAAAAAAATGTAGGGAAAAAATACATAACTTGGGGAGAAGTAATTGGTGGAAATGAGATCAATCCCTAATAAATTTCTAGAAAATGAAGGATTAATGATCCTTGGATCAACACATATTACCAAAGATGAAATATAGAAGCCGAAGGATGAATGTCCATTGATTGAATCTGAAAACAGTTGGAAGGGACCCACTAGTCACATAGAATTGGGAGAGGGAGCCAATATACATAGGTTTGGGAGAAAAAATAGGATAAAACAATTAATATTGTACAACTTTAGGGATAAATATATAGTGTAATCCCCTTTATTGTTGTGTTATTCTTAGGGTTTTATTTTCATGAAAAAAATGTTTCACCTTTTTATTATTTTTCCCATAAAATTACACATCGTGAAATAGCCCTTCACATGTCAAGAACTACACATACAAAAAATGAAATGATTACACTCCATTTATTCTCCATTTCCAGCATTCTTAGTAGCCAACATATTAGAATTGATTTTAATCCTTCTCTAAGAACAACGTTCTTTAGAAACATGAAAATGTTTGGACCTTAGGGATATAATCCATTACATTAATAACATCTAAAAAAATTGACTTCATGGATAATCCACAACCATACTCTAGAAAAAGGGAAAATGTTTTTTTGAATATCCTCCCTCAGATATTCCTCCCAAACATCTCTTAATCTCAGAAGATGAACCACCTCACTCATAGGAACCAAGTAAATTACCACATTACAAAAAAATAGTCTCTTCAACATTGTCCTAAGGGGGGTAACTCTAAAATTATATGAAATACATAATAATAAGTAAGATAAAACCATATAATAATAAAGAAAGTTAAACATCCATAAAAGGATTGAATTATCTGATAATATATAAAAAACTAAAAGCTTGGGGTGCTAATTATTCAACAACGTCTCATATTCTGAGGTACTCTCCTCCATTATAATGTGCCTCCAAAAGACACAAACAAATTTAATAGAAAACCCATGGAAACCCTTCTCCCAGGGGTCTTGGATCTTCACAGTCCATTTCTCAATGGTCACATCATCGTTAACATCTATCTCACCATAATGGATGATATGATAGTTATTATGTAGATAACAACCGAACTACAACCTGTGAGAAACAACAAGAATCCTTCATATTTTTTGAGGAAGTGGAATATTTTATTCCACAAATACGACACGATCCAATACCTTGAATGTTCTAGAAAACTAGGGAGAAAAAAATACTTTTATGATCAATATTTATTTCCTATGATGAGTTGAAAACTTCATGGACACATGATTTCCAAAAAATAACTCTATGGGTCTCCTCTTATGGTATTAACAGGATATATGATGTTATTTTGTTTTACTCTACCTATAATGAATTATATTAACCATTTATGTGTATTCATTACCAGTTCCAACCTCATTATTTCTACCTCTCTGGCCCCAATCTAACATAATTGAGAATGCAACTATCGATTGTATAATTCATCAAATTGTGCCATACCAATGGTTGAGTGGAACATATTATTGTATGAAAACCTGACCAGGGGGTTTTTCCTCATCCATGAAGCTAAAAAATATTGAGAATAAGAGTAAACCATGTCTTTAATAGTCTAGATATCCCTCTATACCAGGCTATCTATCTATAAATGTAATATTGTGATAATAAATAAATGAGAACCAATATAATGATGGATCCCTCTCCACACCGTGGAGGTAAAATGTGTATATTGATTAAAAATTATCATCCCCAACACTGTTTGTTGTCTCACAATTTCCTCTAAATATTTCATTGAAAAACCCATTACAATGTTTGACTCCCTGGTCATTATAAATTGGGAAGACCTTATAAAACGATCGACTATCACCCATATAACATTAGGGAATTATAAGATCAAGGTAAATAGTTAATAAAATACATAGATATGTCCTAACACATCTATTAGGGAACATATAATGGATTAAGTAACCCATCGGGAACATGGTGCTCATTGTTCACCTTATAAAATATTTAACACAGAAAAACAAACTCTGAAACAAAATTATTCATGCTGATACACTATAAATCACCTCTCAGGGGTTGGTAAAGCGTTATCACACTGAGTTATTCCACCAATATATAACAATGTAACTCCCAAGTAACTATAAAACACATCACTAATGAAATGAAAAGATTTCCATGTAATAACACCTGATGTTTTACATTCTAAGACCTACCAACATGGGCATCATGAAAAACAAATGGGAAACTCTATACCACCACCTCAGAATCCCTAAACTAAAACTACTACACATATTACCCCAAATAATATTTGACAGTAATATGGGAAATACAACCTCAAACTCTATCATCTCCATTATCAAGATTCATTATTGGGAGTTCCTCTTTCACTCTCCATGAATCTTGAGATTCACTCATAGCATCACCAAATGAATTCCTTCTCAACGTATCAACCAAAAATTTCCCTTTTATAATGTATATGAAATTTCATATTCATTATACTACATTAATTACATACATTGATGATGGATAAAGTTAAATTTCCCTGGGATAAGGCATTCCTCTAACACATATAGCCGATAAAAACAACAAAATTCTCACGGATGTGGTAATGTCTCTAAAAAATAAAATGAAACACAACATTCAAGAACTCAAGGTCATGGGTGTACTAGATATTCACATGGAGATGTAACTTAGAAGATGAATAAGAAATAATCTATCTCTTATACACTATAATGTATCATATGAAAAGATGAAAAACATCCAAAACATCTAGAATTTAGCTCCCTATCCTATAAACAATGATCTAGATCACTGAAAAAAATTCTCTATAGGTAATCAAAAGCTTCATAAAATTAGTTAGTATGCACAAACACCTGATTCTTCTAGGTCAAGGCTGTTATAGAGAACATAACCCGAGTTATATCAGCTATCAACCTCTTATAATGGCCTACATGTCCATAGAAACTACACAACTCTAACAATATATTTGGGTATTTTAAGACACTAATAAATCTATCATCAAAGGTTCCTTAATAAATACCTTTTAGAAAACAAAATTCTGCATGAAACAGACTTCAAAATCACAAAACTCATACTTAGAAAACTTCTTCAACAACTTCACATGATAGGGAAATCCCAAAATGGTAGGTTGATGCTCTACATGATTCTCCTCGAATACAAAGTACATAAGGATTTATTCAGTGAAAACCACTAATAAATTTTCATAAAACACACATAATAGGTGATTATAAACCCCATTAATAGAACTATAAAATTCATTACAATGAAAAACATCAGAAAAAAATCATAATTCTAACGAAGACAACTAAAAGAATCCTTCTGGATCTACCCATCTTTCCTCTGCATATGATGATATTCATACTAATAATCAATATATGAGAACCATAATTCCCCCATTAGTTAATCAAAAAAATAATCAACACAAGGAATATGATATATTTTCATCACTATCACTTGGTTCAAGGTTTGATAATTGATATAAAGGAAAAAAACATATATTATCATTCTTCACAAACAAAACTAGTGATCCTCATGTTTACACACATGGCCGTGAAAATACTCTTTTCAACAAATCATATAGTTTTTCTCACACCTATCATAATTTAAAAGGAAACAAACTATATAGAGACATCGATATGGGAGGAACAGTTGGATGTAGCTCAATCTTGAACATGATCTCTCAATAAAGGAGGCAACACTACCACCTCCTCTAGAAAGACATTAGTGTGATCTTCCACAATCCTAAGAAACACCATCTCCTAAACCAACAATGAGCTCAATATCACCTCCAAAATAAAATATGACAGATACGCAACACCCCTCTAACAAATTCAATGGTGATTTTTTCGAAAAAAACACAGTTGGATCCCATTAAACAATATAAAATACAACATTCATCCTAATGATATACATGATATATGAAACCAAATTCAATAAATCTTGGTTGATGATGATTTTATATGGCCGTATCAATAAATATAGGAAGCCTCTAAAAGAGTTTTTCCTCCGAAGAACTTTCTTATATGCTATACATAATTTATACAAGTCACGATGGCCTCTGACTAGCATAGTCAACCCAAAGTGAACTATAATCCTCTCTACCTCATGTCCCAATACATGGAAAATAGTAAGTGATATAAAGTGGGTTGTTTCTCTTGAATCATATAATGTATGAACCCATATAGAAAATATGAAAATACTACCTTGAATGAAATATGAATAGCCCAGTTCTAGAAACACTAATGAATGAAGATGACCACAACCTCTCTTTCCATTATAACGACAACCTCCATGGACACACTCTTCTCATTATGGAAGAGGAGTGACTCATGGATTTACAATGCATGCCCCATCCACTCTATATTAATCCCAAACTAGGGTACCCTAATAATACTGCCTCAGATAGAACTACCTCTACAAATGAACCTATAGTTGAACAGATGAAACATAATAACTACCTAGAAATGTTGGGAACTCTCACCATTAATGACCAAATTCCCCACAATAAATGATTTTTTCTAATTTTTTTCACAAGTATGAGAGCCTCTTACACTAAGAAATAATATTATGAGGGCTGTGATAGACCCCCAAGTAACTGAAGACACTTCTATCCTGAAAACTAGTAACCCAAAACCACAACTATAATTCATGAGGAATCTTGATGACTCCCGTATCAGGATGAAAAAGTTCTGGTAAGCATCCCATTGATTATTTATTCTCTTCATATCACCTTGAGATAAGACTTCATCATAAACTAGGTGACCTAGTACTTGATCTCTGTATGCAAAGGCTCCCCCAAAAACCTCTCTCTGTTCTCCCTATTTGGAAAAGGTCTGAAGCATATTTCTGAAGGGTCCAAATACAAAACCTAAAATCTTAAACATTATAACTCCACTAATGAAGGTTAAGAAGCTGTTATAGACTATACACCTTCATGGTCGAAAGAAACAGAATATATTATGAAATAGTCTCAGAACACAACCCATGAGACTAATAACTCCTTAAGATACTTTTGGAACATGAACTACAAATTTTGTACTACTCCACGTGGTATTTTCATATACAAGAAATCAGAGTTCTCCTTCTGATCATGGATCAAATTGAAATCTATCACAAACTCCTCTAATTTTTTCTCAATGAATGAATCAAAAACGAAACACTCATACTTCTATAGAAACTACTAATAAACTCTCGGAGTTTCATCCTCTAGTTTTTTTTGTTCATCAGCCTCTATTCTATAATGATCTACAATAATATATTACTAAAAATATTCAGTGTGAACATGACAAGGATGTCGACATGGAGCTAAAACTAAAATAATAAAAAAATTTAAAGCCCCAAAACCTGGAATATTGAATATTGAATATTAATTATTTAATTAATTATTTATATTATTTATGTTTTTATCTTATCTCAAGGTCAAACCATTTTAAAAACTAGTGAAAATAAGATTGTTTCATGTTCATTTTCTTTGTATTTACCTTGAAATGAGTATCACATCATTTAGTAGGCACAGTAAAAATAATGGTTTGAACATCATATCATAAGAAGATCTAAATACCTGTGTCTATGTGAGTCTCATGTGCTTACATAGGTGACTAAACCTAGGAGACATAGTCAACTTACCATCTCATGCAATATCACCAGCTGGAAACTCCAAACTACATCCTACACCTCATATCTAATCCTTTGATACCACTCTACCACAAACCCCTCCCAACAATGACACCCCAATTAGGGTATAGAGATAGTCACTTCCTTTTCCCACCTCCATTATGCATAAAGTCAGTGACTATCATCCTGGGTACAGTAAACATGCATATGGGAGGCATTTCCCTCTAAGGTAATCTTGAGTAAGGGAGATAGAATATCGATACAATAATAAAAACCTACTATATAATATATATTAATAAAACCCTGTTAAAGAAAATGAAATTTTATACATTACTGAAGAAAATGAATGAAAAATAGGAAGTACAGAAAAGGTAGAGACAAAATTCACCATAATGCCCAAACAACTCCTACTCAAACTTGAGCTAATAATATCCATCTAGATCACCAACCTACTATAGATAGCATTAAAAAATGGTATATATATATATACATCGGGTGAGAATATTAGTATACTCAGAAGGATCCTCCACAAAGAATCTTGAAAAAACTATAAAGAAATATTGATAAATAACTGTGAACATTAGTTAATGTAACTCATCAGCAAAGTAGGTATACTAAGTTCCCAAAACCAACATGGATACCACTCATAATTTATCACATAAAATACATCATATGATACAATAATAAAATATAATTGGTACCCTACTCCTACTTTCTGACTAGTTTTCCTCTCTTTCCCAATATTAGACGTTATAGACCATATATTTACAAAAGTAATCCATCTTGAAGACACATGGACAAGGAATCAAAACATAAACCTCATGCACAAAAAAATTTAAGATCCTAACATTTTTTAAACATTTATCATTCCTGTTTATACTATTATTTTACCATGTTTTGATTATGTATTCATTAGGTTTTTTCATAGTTGATTTGGGTAAAATTTTAAAACAATTGATACCAACATGGTTATGCATGGTTGGATCTGAGTGAGATAAAACCTCATGGTTTGTCCTGGGAAATAGTGTTCCTCATTTGGAAGAGACAAGTGCTGGATCACAGTTGGAACATAGTTTGGCCATGCCCTAAAGCGACACTCCCCAAACCATAAAAACCATTATATAAGGGGTTTTCATGGTTGGAAAATGTTTTGACATACCATTACCTACATAAGATAAACCATGTGAACCTTGAGGATAGGCACACTGTTATGGTTCATGGTATTAAAAAAAATGTTCCCCAGCCAAGAAAACCTTGCACAAGAGTTTTTATATTCCCCACAAAATATTAAATATTCTCGAACATCCTATTATTAACCTGTAATCTTCCCACTTGAACCTAAACCTATTTCTATGCATTTTGAATATCCTAAGAGGGTTATAAGTCTCCTCAAAACCACATTCTTGATAAATCTAACATCTGTTCAAAGGTTCATCACTCTATTAGTAAGTGATTTTCTTCTCCTTTTGGATTTATCTCTCCATCCCATATCTCATTGTAGTTAAAGATGAATGATTTACCATCCTTATATTTTAGTTTAAATATAAATTTAGATTTATGTTATTACATTTAATCATTATCCTAGTTTTTGGTACCACATCACCCATTTCATTGTGTTCTTTATTGATATACTTCAATTTGGGGATTTTCGGTTTTGTGAACGACCATAAAAGATCATGATGTTTGTGGTATAATTTTTATTTCCTATAGTATTTATTATAATTTCATGTGTTTATTTGTGAAATTTCAATTTTCACATTGGTAATTTCATTTTGGAATTAAATTAATTGATCAATTAATGTAATTATGAAATTTTTGAGTTAATGTGAATATAAAATTGGAGAATAAATGGGATTGGGAAATTGGTTAACTAATGGCATGGTGAAATTGGTTGATTAATTTTTTTATGAATTGATTTATAATGGGAATTATTGGATGGTTGAATTAAACATTAAGGTTTAATGGTTTATATGCTTAAATTTCGATAAATGGTTTAATGGTGAATTGTTCATATTATTCCACGCAATTAATTTAAATATTAATGTTTGTTATGATAAATTGAAATAATTCACCATTATGTGAATAATTGATATGATTTTTAATGATTTTTATACTTGTTAAATGTTATAGATGTGATATAGGTGTGATTTATTGAGATATGGGGTGTTGTATATGGACGGAGGCTCCAAATACGCATGGGATGATATACATGATGTTCCGGTCCCGCATTGATGCATGTAAATTTTACTATGTGGGATAAAGAAATATTTTCAAAGTACCCTGGAGGTGGAGGACCTAGAAATATGCTCCAAATACCCATAGGGTGAAAGACACGATGGTTTTGGATAATAATTCTGGCATTGGACTATGGTTTCTAGTGGTTAGGATTTCAAAGTGTAATTTAATAAATAACAGATTTCTTCAAATAATGAATTGTGATTTCACTATGTGATATGGTTAAGACTCTATAATAATCCAAAGAAAGTGTTGTTGGGTTGAGTGTCATTGTGAGCCCAAGGATTTATGATTCTAATTAAATAATAATGAAATTTGAATTTTTTTTACATTATTTATTGTATATTATTCATTGTAAAGTGAATATAGTGTTATAGATTTGACTTTAGATGGAAATGGTAATGGCCTACTAAGACTCACTCACACCCTACATGGGATTACTGATTGTTCTAGAATATAATTCATTTTTTTGGATAGAATAAGGTAAGATCAAATTGTTAATTGGATGAGTTGGGATGGAGCATGGATAAGATATCCGAACATGGTGTTGGGATTCATTTGGTACTTTTTAGTTACTTTATTATTATTTTTTAATTAGAAAAATGACACATATATTTAATTAAATATCTACTTACTTGGTTTATATATTGTGTTCATGTTCTCATCCATCACGTGATATTAGTCTCTACTGGTTATCGTATTATTCACGTTATTTTTAATTAGCAGTCGACTGTTGTTTATTTGTTATTAGGGTTGGTGTTAATTTATAGAGACGGGATATTCTACCCATGATATATATATTATACCTTCACTAATATTCGGTATCTTCTAGTGTATGGGGAGGTGTGCCTAATGTCATGTGGCCTACTGGCTCGGGGCATAGATATGTGGTACCCAAGTAGACACAATATAATGTTGAATGAGAGGTGTAGTTTTTTTGGTATTAATATTTGTTAAAGGTATATAAAAGAATAGGATGATTTGGTATTTGTTCGTCATCCCGCTCACTGGATTATCTGACATATTAATGGGGAATATTTAAGTGCCAAAGGTGGGATTATTGTTATTGATGTTCGATGTTACCGTGGAATATTATTTCACCTTAGGTGATGCAGTTTATGTGTGATATTGTTAGTATTTATTTTGATATTTTTTTATTGAGACAATGAATAGAATGAAATTTGTGTAACTATGCATCAACATTGGTTTTGAGGACTAATTTCGTAATGAATAATTTTTGGAATGCATGAGAAATCAGGTTATGGGAGAGTTGTTTAAAGGAATATTTTTTTCTTTAATTATATAATATAAATGAAAATGTTAGTAGTTTGAAATTGAAAATTTTAAATGATGATAATTTTTATAATTGGTTTTTAATTATGAAATTTAATTAAGAAAGTGTTTTACCCTATGTGAGTCGTGGCACATGTGACAAATGGTTGAGGGTAGTGATAGTGTCGTAGTTTTGATATTGTGGTAGTGTATTTGGGATGACTTGCTATATATTTATGTAATTAATTCATAACTAAATGTTAAAATTTTGTTTTTATGTACTAATATATATATTTTTTAAATTTTATATTTATTCCTCCAAAATGATTCTTGTTGATAGGAATTCAAGAGGATGTCGCTGGGAATGATCATCTAGTAGTGGAATGTGAGGCTTCGCTAGTTCATCGTGAAGGGCTTGGGGAGATGTTCCCTACAAAATGTCCTAGATTTAGGTAGTTTATTGAAATATACCTAAAAAATATTGAGAATATAATGTATGAATTGATATGAGTGTTCTAGCTGTAGAACCTCCTGACATTCACAAGAGATGGTAGACTTGAGGAAACTGACTTCAGGATTGAGTATACCCATAAGTTCCTTCTAAACATCAATAATTCTTATGAAAAGTGAGTCAAACTTGATGATAATATGTCACATGTTCCAGAAAAGAGTTATTTGGACATCCACACTAGGTATTTAATTCTAGATAATAGTAAGTGTAATGAATTTCAAGAGAAGTGTTTGGATAAATTTTACCCTATGACACTCAGGTGGGAGAGGGAAGTAGATTTTTTCATGCTGACCTAGGGGAACATGTCTGTGATGGACTTTGATGGTAAACTTACTAAATCAATGTGATTTATTTCCACATTTTATGAAGATTTTGTGTCCATGTGGAAACAATTTCAGGATGTGTTTAAATGTAAAAATATGTCCCAAGTTTACATTTTTAGGATAATAAAGTTCTCTAAAGTGGTGAATCTAGATATTATATCTTAAATAAACATTAAAGAGGATTATATTACAAGGATTTTGGTTTCTTTTTGATTCCCATGTGGTATATATTTCAAGAATAAGTGGTCTGATTTGATAATTCCAATTAGGGTGATAGAAAGAAGAATAGACATGGGGAATGGCCTAATAAACAAGACATTATGTAGTACCACCGGTTTCTGGTATGTAACTCTTTCTCGATGATTTTAATGGTTTTAATGTTTAGGGTGATTAATCAGAGAGTCGAGAGAACTTTAAATGCTGTTTGAGGCAAAGGGGAAGTCACACGATCAGCACAGTAGTTGTCTAAACCGTGCGGCCAGACCGTGCGTAGTGGGCCATTGAGGCAGTAGCTTCCACATGGGTGGTGCATAGTTTGTCTAACCATGCGGAAAAACCATGCATGGAGTGTCTTCCAAGGTAGTGGATAATGTACAGTTAGCGCATAGCGTGTCTAACCATGCGAGCAAACTGTGCGACCACATAAATGAGATCCTATGAAAGTGGATCAAATGTTTTTGCCTCTAAGTGGGTCGTTTTTCCTCCTAAGAGGCCCTAACTTGGGATTTTTCATCTCCTAAGGTCATATAATGTTATACCATCATTCTCTAGGTGATCCAAAGGCTTCTCTTGGTGAATCAAATCCAGATTCTTGAGGTATGTGATCGTTCTTCATCGTTCTTGATCGGTTTCTTAGATCTACATAGATTCACTTCTCCTCTTCTCTAGGTTTCATAGATATATGTATTTTATGGGTAGATATAAGTGTATTGATACAAAATATGATGATATTTGGACTTTATCATTCAAGGATAAGAGATCTAGGATAGATTTTTGGAGAATCGACCCGGGTTTCATGAGCGTTCTTCAACCGTTGTGGTTTTCTTCAAAACCTTTGAGGTAGGGGGCTTCTTTCCCGACTCAAATTAGTAGAAATAATTTTAATGCCTTCAAATTGTTTGTGTTGTGTGGAATTGATTGTGAAAAGCATAGAATAAATCTTCTTTAGTGATGATTTATGGTTTTAGTGAAATTTTAAAATCTTGTTGAATTGTTGTGCAATGTGATTTTGCTTCTTTAATTTAAAATGTTGATTTTAAATTATGTATTTTCTGAAATTGTATATGGTTTATTGAAAAATGTGTTTTCAATAAAAATGGTGTTTTATTGAAATGATTTGAGACTGAAATGTCTTTTATGGAATTGGTTTTCAATAAAATGAATGTTTTATTTAAATGCATTGGGATTGAAATGGGTTGGCTTTGAAATGGTTTTGATGGAAATGGTTTTCAATATAAAGGTGTTCTTATTGATATGGTGTTTTGGAATGATTGATGGGAAGATGTGGTGTGTGTTCATATTGCATTCGGAATAGACAAGGGCTAGGGGTCTCCCCCATCAGTGTTGGGATGGATAAGGGTAAAGTCTCTCCCCTGTCAAACATTCATATTGCATTCAGGATGGATAAGGGTTAGGGGTCTCCCCCATCAATGTTGGGATTGATAAGGGTTAGGGCTCTCTCCCGTCAAACAGTCATATGTATTTGGGTTGGATAAGATTAATAAGTCTCCCCCATCATTGATGGGATGGATTAGGGTTAGGGCTTTCCCCTTCTTCCAGGTAGCATGCATGGTTGGTTGCATGGGTTTGTAGAATGGATGGGTACGCCCAAGAATAATGTTTGTGAAATGGTTCTTAATCTTGTTTGGTTATTTTTCTAGAAATATAACTTGATGGATTTTTTTTCAATTTATATTGGAATGCCTTTGGTTATGAATGGTTTTGGAAACTTGTTTAAATTTAGTTTTAAACTTCTTTTGAGAAAAAGTTTTATATAACAGTTTTTATATAAATGTGGAGAACTCTTCTATCCTAGTGGCATGAGTAGGGAAGTTATTGGGGAAAACCTACTGAGTTTTATACTCACCCCTGATTTGGCATGTTGGTTCTTTTACAAATGTCTTATTCCACTACACAGGTATAGGTAAAACATCTTATTGCTCATGGCTTGGGGTGATTCTTGGGAGATGTTGTGGAGATTATAACTTGTGGAGAATGGAGTTGTAGTGTCTTTTGAGGGTCTTAGTTGTTCATCCACAATGTACTTTGATTCTTAGTTTGGTCTTCCACTGTTGTGTACTTTTATGTAGATTGATATAAATGATGTGTTTATTGGTATTTCATTTGTTCATGCATCATATAGTGAATGTTTGGTTATGGTTGGTTTATGGGTTTATTTTATAAAGGGTAAATCATTAGAAACTTGTACTTGAAACCCTTCGTCATTTATTTCCAGCCTTTGGCACCTTGGGAATGTTTCTTAAGGCCTAGTAATGACTCGTGGTACTCTCAATCCAATGAGAATTGGAGGGTCATTACAAATGGTATCAGCTTTTTCGGTCCTTTCCTAACAAATAGTCATTGATGTTCTTGGTCTCTAAGTTGAAATTAATTCTTTTCAATTCCTTGGATTGAAATAATAGACAGGAGTAGGATTGTTGGAACACTAAATGTATAGCCTAAAAGGATTTAGCTAACCCGTTTATGCTGTACTTCAAGATACCAGGGTGTTTGGTACATAAGTGTTTTTGATACTCTTCTAGAATGTTGGGAAATCTTATTGTCATGGGTTTAGCCAATAAGATGACCATGGCATGCATTTTATAGGAATGATTTCCCACTAGTATTTCGTATCTCATTGTGAGGAATGAGTAAGGTATTTTTACAAGGTGAACATTTTTGATAAATTTAGAAATTGTTTTCATGTAAATGATTTTTAAAACAGGGTATTTGGTGTATTTTGAAAATGGGTTGATTTCCAAAAGGCATGAGGAATGTTTTCAAAAATGTTTGATAATGGGAAAAAGTTTTTTTAAAACAATGTTGTGATAGATGATGTGATTGAATTTGAAATTCTAAGACATCAGTTTCATGAGATTGAGATTGATGGAGTTTGTTGTCGGTTTAAAAAATGGAAACCGGTAGGTGTTGTCAGAACTACCCCGAAGAGGCTACAGAGAATGTGGCTGCACCAGAACCATGTGTGAACCAAGATCTAGTTCAGAGTATTATCCAATCCCTTCATGCTGTGGATTAGGGAAACCAGAAGAATGAACTAAGGCATGTGGGTCATACCATCATGTTCATGAAGTAGAATCCACCGAACATTCGAGGTGATGCTGAACCTGAGAAGGTGGAGGTGTGGCTAGGTAGGATGAATCGTATCATCGATTTCATTGAAAAACCAGTAGATCTAAAAGTATATTTGGTGACGCATATGCTCTAGGATATTGCATGTCAGTGGTGGGATTTAACAGTGGAGGCTAAATTGGATGAAGGCCTTACCTATGAGGATTTTGAAGAATTGTTCAACAAACAATTCTATCCTCACACGATCAAGATCCAAAAAACGACTGACTTCCTTAGATTGAAACAAGATGATCTCTCTATCACAGAGTATGCAGATAAATTTATGAATTTAGTCCATTTTCACTAGAGGTTGCAGAAAGTGCGTCGTTGAAGGCACGCATCTTCGAATCGGGTCTAAGGAATGTGATTCGATTGAAGATTGCAGTGCTCTGTATTATGGATTATAAAAATATTGTGAATGATATTTTAGAGATATCTAGATTTTTTTGTTGTTGTGGTTATTGTGGATGATATTTTGGTCTATTCAAAAACAAGGGCTTATCATGAGGTGCACTTGGAAACAATGTTGCAAATATTGAGAGATCATCGTTTTTATGCCAAATTATCAAAGTGTGATTTTTTTATACAGTATGTACTTTTCCTTGGCCATGTCATTTCTAAGAAAGTTGTTTTTGTTGATCCTAAAAAGATAAAAGCTATTATCTCTTGGCAACCACCAAGTAATGTGTTCGAGATACCCATTTTTCTTGGTCTAGCTAGTTACTACCGATTCTTTGTGCATGATTTCTCAGACCATCTTCACCAATGACAGCTCTGACTAAGAAGAATGCTCTCTTCCAATGGACGGAAGAATGCTAGAAATACTTGCAGGAACTGAAAGTTCGTCTTACATCGACACCTATCATGATCATTCCAGAATCAGGGCAAGGGTATGTGGTGTATTGTGATGCTTCCGGATCGGGGTTGGGTTGTGTTCTCTTGAAAAGAGATCACGTCATGGCTTATGGATCAAGGCAGTCAGGGTTCATGAGAAAAATTAACCAACACATGATTTGGAGTTGGTTGCAGTCGTCCATACTTTGAAAACATGATACATTATCTCTTTGCTGAGAAATTTACTATGTTTACAGATCACAAAATCTTAAAAAACATTTTCTCACAACAAGATTTGTAATTGAGGAAAAGGAGGTGGATGGAGTATCACCAAATGTTTGACTTTGACTTGACGTACACAGCCGAAAAAGGAAATTCGGTGGCGAATGCATTGAGTAGAAAGTCATATGCTTAATTAGCGAAAGAAGATTCAAATGAATGGTAGTTGATGTCGGTCTTAGCTAACATGCATGTGGAATGTGAAGACCAAGGTGATGTTACTATTTTCTTTTCAGCAACACTTTTTCTTGATTTAGTAAAGATGATCAAGGAATAATAATAATCCGATGCATAATGTCTAGTTGTAAGTTCAAAAATCAATGGTGGGGAGAAAATTGATTGATGGAAACTTGATGGGGGTTTAGTTTTGTGTTTCAAAGATTATATGGTTGTACCTGTTGTTTTCTAGGAACAAATCCTTCATACTTACAACCATTCAATATAGGCTGTACACCCAGGTACACAGAAGATGTATAAGGGGTTGAAGGCACATTTATTATTGAGTGGTATGAAAAGGAAGGTGGCTAAGTTTGTCTCACAGTGCTTAACTTGTCAGCAGGTTAAATCAGAGAATCAGAGACCAGCTAGTATATTACAATCTTTTCCCATCCCAGTATGGAAATGGGATCAAATAGAAATGTATTTTTTTACAGCTCTTCCAAGAACGTTCCGGAAACAAGATTCCATTTGGGTGATAGTGGATCGTCTAACGAAGTCGTCCCATTTCACCCCTCTTTGTGAAACCCATATGGTGGAAGATCATTAAAAAATATATATCCGAGAAGTAGTAAAGAGGCATGGTGTACCAGTGTCTATAGTCTCAAATAGAGATCTGAGGTTCACATCTCGTTTCTAGAAATCATTACAGCAATCCCTCAAAACTCAGATGACTATGAGCACAGTGTATCATCCTTAGACGGAAGGGAAATCATAGCGGATGATACAAACTTTGGAAGATATGTTGTGAGATTTTGTAATGGATTTTGGTGGCTCATGGTAGGAGCATATACCCTTAGTGTCTTTCTCATACAATAGTAGATATCATGTCTCGATACACTTGGATCCATTTGAATCATTGTATGGGTGTCCTTGTTGTTCTCCACTATGATGGGTAGAAACTGGTGAAATCTCAATAGTCGGACCAAGCCTTGTCCAAGAAACAACAGAGAAGATCCAGTTGATTAGAAATATGATGAAGATGGCTTAGAGTCATCATAAATCTTATGCATATCAACATTAAAGACCATTGTCATTTGTTGTGGGTGATCATGTATTCTTGAGGATCTCTACAAGGATTTTATATCGTCGTTTCAATAAGCAGGGAAATTTATATCCTAGATACATTGTCCCTTTTGAGATACAGGAATAGGTTTGAGAGGTGGAATATCGGTTGGCATTACCACCACAGTTTAGTTTGGGGAATAATTTCTTTCATGTATCTCAGTTGAAAAAGTATTAGCCTGACCCTGACCATGTGACCAGATGGGATCACGTTGACCTAGAGCAAGATGCTTAATTAATATATATTGCGGTATGGATTGTAGATAGGAAAGAGAATGTCTTGCGTGTAAAAATAATCTGTCTAGTGCGGGTCTTATAGTAGCATGGTTAGATTCAAGAAGAGACATGGGAACGTGAGAAGGAAATGAAAGAGCCGTGGCCAGAACTCTTCCAGTTGGGTGTAGGTTTTCTACTTTCCGATGATGGAAAGACCAATGGTGGGGAGAATTTAGTATCCTCAGTTTCTATTATATAACCATTTCTTGATGATTTTAATAGTTTTAAAGTTATGGGTGATTAATGAGAGGGTCAGGAGAACTTTAAATGTTGTTTGAGGAAAAGGGGAAGTCACACTTTTGGTGCATGGGTTGTCTATACCAGGTGGCCAAACCAGGCGTATTGGGCCCTTGAGGTAGTGGCTTCTGCATGGGTGGCACAAAGTTCATCTAACTATGTGGAAAACCATTCATGGAGTGTCTACCGAGGTAGTGGATAATGCAGGGTTAACACACGGTTTGTCTAACTGTGCGAGAAAACCGTGCAACTACTTAATTGAGATCCTATAAAAGTGTATCTCACCTGTTTTACCTCCAAGTGCCTCATTTTTCCTCTAAATCAGCCCTAACTCGGGATTTTTCTTCTCCTAAAGTTAGAGAGGGTTTTATCATCATTTTGGAGGTGATCCAAAGCCTTCTCTTAGTGAACTGAAGCCAGATTTTTGAGGCATGTGATCGTTCTTCATCGTTCTCGATCGGTTTCTTAGATCTACTTAGATATACTTCTCGTTTTCTCTTGGTTTCTTATATCTACGTCTATTATGGGTAGATCTAATTTTATGGATGCCAAATATGATGATATTTGGTCTTGATCATGCTAGGGTAAGAGATCAAAGGTGAGTTTTTGGAGAATAGACCTAAGTTTCTTGAGGGTTCTTCGACCGTTGTGGTTTTCATAAAAACCATTGAGGAAGGGGGATTCTTTATGGACTCCACTTAGTTGAACTGATTGGAATGCTTTTAAATTGAGTGTGTGGTGTGGAATTGATCGTGAAAATCATAGAATAAATCTTTTTAGTGAAGATTTATGGTTTTAGTAAAATTGTGAAATCTTGGTGAATTGTTGTGCAAAGTGATTTGGCTTCATGAAATTAAAATGTTGATTTTAAATTATGGATTTGATGAAATTGTAAATGGTTTGATGGAATATAGGTTTTCATTAAAAAGGGTGTTTTATTGAAATGGTTTGATATTGAAATGACTTTGATGGAATTTGTTTTTAATAAAAAGGGAGTTTTATTGAAATGGTTTGGAATTGAAATGGGTTGGTTTTGAAATGTTTTTGAGGGAAATGGTTTTCAATAATTTTTTTTATTGATAGGGTGTTTTTGCATAATTGATGGGTAGATGTGGTGTGTGTTCATATTTAATTCCGGACAGACAGGGGTTTGGGGTCTCCCCCATCAGTGTTGGGATGGATAAGGGTTACGGCTCTCCCCCTTCAAACATTCATATTGCATTCAGGATAGATAAGGGTTAGGGGTCTCGCCCATCAGTTTTTGGATGGATAAGGGTTAGGGATCCCCCCCATCCAAAATTCATGTTCATTTGGGTTGGATAATGGGTATGAATTCTCCCCCATCATTGTTGGGATGGATAAGGGTTAGGGCTTTCCCATTCTTTCAGGTAGCATACATTGTTGGTTTCATGGGTTTGGGGAATGGTTGGGTATGAAAAAAAGGAATGTTTGGGAAATGTTTCTTAAGCTTGTTTGGATATTTTTCTAGAAAAATAACTTGCTGGAAAATTGGTTTCGATTTCTCTTGGACTACCTTTGGTAATGACTGGTTTTGGAAACATGTTCATATTTAGTTATAAACTGCTTTTGAGAAAAAGTTTTATATAAACTGTTTTTATATAATTTTGGCGAACTCTTCTATCCTAGAGGAAAGAGTAGGAAAGTCCTTGGGGAAAACTTACTGAGTTTTATACTCACCCCTTCTTTGGAACATTGGTTCTTTTACAGATGTTGTATTATGGGACACAGGTAAAGGTAAAGCATCTTATTTCTAGTGTCTTGGGGTGATGCTTGGGAGTTGTTGTGGGGCTTGGAGCCTGTGGAGCATGGAGTTGTAGTGTATTTTGAGAGTCTTTATTTTTTAATCCTATGTGTACTTGGATACTTAGGATGGTCTTCCTATATTGTGTACTTTGATGTAGTTTGATATAAATGAAGTGTTTATTGGACTTTCATTTTCTCATGCATCATTTAGTGAATATTTGGTTATGGTTGGTTTATGGATTTATTTATTAAAAGGGTAAATCATCCCCCATTTGTACTTGAAACCCTTCAGCATTTATTTACAGAGTTTTTCACCTTGGGGATGTCGCTTAAGGCCTAGTAATGACTCGCGGTACTCTCAATCAAATGAGAATTGGCGGGTTATTAAACATTACTTAGCTGGTGTGCCACTAGTGCGGTAGGCAAGGTAAAATTCATAGAATGTTCCCCCGACCATTAGTAGTGTGTCAATATTATATAAGGAAGAAAAATTTAAAATGGTTCTGCTAAAACCCATGAAATATGGGTAATAATGGAGGAACTATATAGAATCAAATTATTATAAGGGTGTATTTTAACTCTTATAAGCCTAGAAGTTGGATTTATACAATCCATAGCAGTTAAGGGAGTAAATTAATACTTTAGTTGTATAATAACCCATATCATAATAGTAGTGAAGCTTAGATAGCAAAAAATTTAGTATTGGGAAGTGCGGTAGGACAATTGCATGTAGTTCAACCTAAACTTGTGTATAACGATGTTCAAATATTAACAGTTATATGTACTATTCATGTAGATTATATACTTGATAGTTTGTTTCTTAAAAATGTTCCTCCCATTCCACTATATCATTAAAACTTGTCAAAATATTTAGTCTTAAATTGGGTTTTGTGTGTTTGGTTATGACTATCATAACACTGTTGGGTGTACAGTTAAGATGCATCTACTTATGTAAAGGGTTTTATCTTAAGGATGGAGAGTATCTTTTCTGTTGGGATTTTACATCACTGATATATCAGGATTCAACCTGATTTCCTGTTTGGACTGGTTAGTATAATAGTATTACTACATAGCCCGAATGTCTGAAAGGCCTTCTTTTTTATTTTATTATAGATAATCCCCCGTTTAAGGGTTGAAATGGAACCCGTACATGACTCGTAGGCCCAAGGCACAAGGCCCAACATAACCGGTAATACATGACCCAAAGGCCCAGATGCCAACCATGCCCAATACATGATCCGTAGGCCCAAACGACAAGAATTGCCCCTCCCTAGCTTATGCATCATTGTTTTCCTTTAGCTCCACACCTGAATTGCTGATTGGATAGCATTTCCTCGTAAAAAGATGCACGGTGCCTGGTCCCGATGGCATTTTCCATACCCTCTCATTCATCCAATATGGTTAGCTCTGCTTCTTGTGACTGCTAATAGTGCTCTGATCCTCATCTAGGTCCTGCTCTGTGTGAACTGGGCTACATTATGGTCTTCAATGGCCTGAAGGCCCTGTGGCCCGATGTCCTTTGATGGCCCGAAGGCCCTGAGACCCATAGGCCCAAACCGGTGGCCCGAAAGCCCAAATCAGGTGAATAGTCTGGCTGCTACAATACCAAATAGTTCTTGCTACAGTACCTGCTACATTACTGCTACAGTACCTGCTACAGTGCCTGCTACAGTGCCCAGAAATTCTTCTCCACTCGGTTTTGAACCTGGGTCTCTTGGATGCCAAGAAGGAGCCCTTACCACTCGGGTACGGGCTCGTTGGAAATAGTATTACTACATATATTTCTACCATATGAGAGTGACTATTACTTCTTATAAAGGTGAAATTATGTTCCCAGTGAAGAATGGAATATCTAAGAAGGCCGTGTAGGTCCATTTCATCCTAACCTATTAAATATCACCACCCAAAATGAAAGTCTATTGTTGGATGAAGGGTTTACAATGAATTATGTAGTTCCACCAATAGTGTATCAGTTCCAAGACATGTATCTTGAGGACTTCTCAGGGTTTTCACCAGAGAGGTATGTGGAGTTTATGATTGATAACATTCTTGGGCTGATTCTCTATCCATTACAATATATATAAGGGAACAAAAATAGATTCAACAGAATAACACTTAGCTTGAAGAGTTTACGGATACAAGGTATATCCATCAGTGTATGAATCCTTCGGGTTCCCTATATTTAATTTCTATGAAAGATAATAGTGTGTTACACATATAGTTTGATTACTAGAAGTTTAAGTGGATTGTAGTAAGGAAATTTTATCCTATTATGCATATTGGTGATATGTTTTAGTTGTTGAGATGATCTTGTGTGTTCTCTAAGACTGGATTGATTTTAGGGTATTATTCATTGATACTATAACCTTCTGATACAATACTGACATATTTCAAAAATAGATATGGAAAGTAATAGTTCGTCATGATACTATTTGGGCTGATGAAAGCACCATCAATATTAATGGCCTTGATGAACTGGATCTTCCACCCATACCTGTATCATTTTTTTGTTGTTTTTTTGAATGAAATCTTTTTGTTTTACAATATTCATTATGATCATGACCAAAATCATGAAATCACACTTTTAAAATTAAGATAGAATTGGCTATACAGAAAATCTATCTGAGTTTCAATTATAGATCAACATGGTATATATATTGGGTGACATCATCTCATTAGAATGTGTGTGACTGGACCCAAAGAAAGTTTAGGTAGTGGTTTATTTGGAGCAACCAATGTATGTTTATGGTATCTGATGTTATTTGGGATTGTAGGGTTATTAATGTATGTTCATCCAAGATGTTTCATGTTTTTTAGAACCACTTATAGGATTTCATAGAATGGAGTTATGTTTGAATGGTATTTAGAATGTCAGAATGGTTTCCATAAATTCAAGAATCATCTAAATACCATATCAATTAAGATCATACATAATTCAAGTGAGGATTATATTATGTTTTGTGACACATCCAAGTTAGTACTTATAGATATATCGTTATTAGGAGAATGATATGTAGATTATATTCAATGGAAGTCAAGGACACATGAATGGAACTACCCAACACATGATCACAAGTTAGTTGAAGTGGCTTAATTTTTAATGTGTTGGTAGTATTATCTATTGGAAAAAATGTTTACTATGTATATCAATCATAAGATATTAAATTATATCATGGAGACGAATTATTTGATTCTCTAGTACTGGAGATAGATTGAGTATTTGTTCTAATTATATTTTGATATGGAATATATTCCTATGAAGGGAAACTTCTTGCTGTAACATTATGTAGGAAAACTCTGACTAATTTTGTTTAGGATTCAAGTTATTAGTGAAATATGATGAATCATCTAGAAGAAATTAATATTGTGATTGGATATAGAAGGAGAATATAGAACTTGTATCATTAGCAGAAGGGTTTACACATTTGAGTAGGATCATAGAGATGAAATATGTGGATTCAGAGTGTTTTTCCTCAGGTAAAATCCTTGAATATGAAGATAAAACATAATTTTTGACAATATATGGGATGATATTGCTAATGTATTGGGCTATGTTTTTGTTCATAAAAGTATTTGAGAGAAGCTACTATACGAATTTTATTCCACAATGTGTGTGTTGCATCTAGTTTTGACCAATGTGTAATGTGATCAACATCGATAGTATTGATAGTCAATCATGTAAAAATTTATTATAGGGTTTATGACATAGGGATACACCAATCAATAGGTTATTCCCATGAATCAATCACCCAATATATTATTAGATATATTTCTCCATAATGGGAGTGGTATGTTGTTACTATATATGGAATTCGATGTGGGTCTCCCAGGGACACCTCAAAATAATAACTCTATTTGGTTGATTTTTGAAACATTGAAGAAAGTAGCACATAACCTTCATTTCTGGGATACTTTCTCAATAGATTAGTGGGGATAATTGTATATTCAAGAGATATTACATCTCTAGAGGGTTTCATGAAGAATAGTTTCAAATTGTGGATCGGGTTTCACCACACACATCTAAAAAGGAATCTAGAATGCACTTTGTACATAGGTATTTATATGTGCGGATTTAAAATCATGGAAAGATGGGTTTTACTAATATACTATATAGGTTTCAGAGGATTTTATATGAACGTGTATCCTATAAATTGGTGGGTCTTGGTGAA
This sequence comes from Viscum album, assembly GCA_963277665.1. NCBI lineage: Eukaryota > Viridiplantae > Streptophyta > Magnoliopsida > Santalales > Viscaceae > Viscum > Viscum album. The sequence continues at coordinate 874,754,347 of OY728148.1, read as the reverse complement.
GCACCTAGAACACATTGAGTTTTCAAATTATAATAGATACAAGAAACTATTCAGATCGAACCATAGTGGTTCTTTATGGTAGTCCATGATGATCACCTATATTCTAGATGGAGGAATGTGAGTTCGAGCTATTAGGATTTAGTCTCATGTAGGACACATTATAATAGGTTCACCTGATTTTAAATGTATGGAAACTTCTCAGAGTTGGTAGATGTTGTATTCGGATATACATTGATTACCCCTTGAGGATGCAATGGATGATCCTAAATTCCCTCAGTTGTCTCTTAGATTTTCCCCCTGAAGAATTCATGGGTAGGTAATGTTGTCACATAGTTTTTTTGGAACTTATAATATTTTTCATAGAATAAAAAAATGTGGCATACCAATTGGATTTTCCATATAGGTACAGTGCTTTTATAGATGTTTTTCATGTATCACAATTATGGATGTATCAAACTGTCCCTACTCATGTGATAAGTGTTGATGAAATTTTTATTTTTACTAATGCATCCACTGTGGGGCATCTGATTAGTGTTATGGAATGTAGTGAGAATGTGTGGTGTTAAATGACCATGTTAATGGTTCCGGTATTGTGGGAACTTGGACATGATCAAGAGGAAACATGGGAGAGAGAAGTTGATATGTGGGCTTAGTGGATCAAGCTATTTAACTAAAAATCATTGAGGTACTTTGGAGAACAACTTGATGAGAATTTTTTATATGTTTTAGATTGTTTAATATATTTAACTTTTCCAAAGACATCTAGTTCTCATTTATAGGTACCATTTTAAATTTTTTTATTATGTATTGGTTTTGTTTATTGTCTGGGTATTTTTTGGAGAAATAATTATATTTTGGATGCCAAAGTGTCTGTGTGTGATTGGCACATGTTTAGGGAAAGACAAGTGGTTTTTATAAGGAGAACATGTTGCCCATTTTTTAGAGATAGGAGGTGGTGCATGGTTGGTGCACATTTTTTCCAATCTCTGAGGAAACCCTCACAAAACCATGAAACCAGACATAGATGAGATTTTAAAATTTGGCACATGATTTTTAAAACTATGCACTACTTAAGTGAAACAGTATGAAACCTCAAGATAGGTACACTATTAAGATGCATGATTTGAAAAACCATACACCTCATTTTAGAGATTTTATTTAACAGATGGATAGAATAACCACAATGAGTTAATGATTTATATGATTAAATATTGATAAATGGTTTAATAGGTAATTTATCATATTATTACATGTAATTAAAATTAATAACCATGATTACTATGATAAATTTAAATGGTGAACTATTCTATGAATAATTTAAAATAGGTTTAGTGATGATTAACCTTAGTAAATGTGATAAATTTGATATATGTGTTATTCATTGATAAATGGGGTGTTAGACAAGGACTGATTCTCTAAATACAAACGAGGTTCTAGATATGACATTCAAGGCCCAAATTAAAACATGTGAATATTAATTTATGGGAAAGGGATGGATGATCCAAATACCTAGGATGAGTGGGATAGGTATTGATGCTCTAAATACCCTTGTAATACTTAAAATGATGTTTTAGGCCCATAATTTTGGAATTGGACTTTGGATTCAAGTGGACCTGATATAAAAAGATGAATTAAATGTACAATTATAGTCCTGAAAGAATGAATTGTTATTTCCCTATTCGATAAGGTTAAGTCTTTGGACTAGGAAGAAGTAGTAATTTTTGGTTTAGGAGTCATCATAAACTCGGAAATTTATATGGTATTTTTGATAATAGTGAAATGTGAAAACTATTTATATTATTTATTTAAAATTATTCTTTATAAAAATGCATACATTTTTATAGAAAATATATTATTTTATACATCATTAGTGGTATCATACTAAGTTGTTCTCACACTCTAATTGGGATTCCTGATCAGTACTTGAGTCGAATTTCTATTTTAGGGACAAGATAAGGGAAAGACCTAAATGATAGATGGTAGAGTTGGGACAAAACATGGATGAGGGAACCAGACATTGTGTTAAGACTCACCTGGGAGTTGTCAATGTCTTCAATTTTTGTTTTTTTAAAACATGACACATATATAGAATGAAATATCAACTTATTTAGTATATATATTTATTTCTTATTGTAGTTCATCATTTCATACTAGCCTATATTGGTTATGGTATTATTATGATTATTGATTATTATCATTTGGATATTGTTTATTTACTTCAACAATTTGACTTCTATGATAAAGTTGTCATGGTATCCACATGATATATATATATATATATATATATATATATTTAAACCCTCATTTTTTGTCATCAGCCTCTATTGTATAGGGAGTTTCACCTGGTTCATGTGACCAACTTGATCCGAGCACTAGTGTATGGAACTTGGGTTAAGATGTTACACATAACCACACCATCCCATCATATATCCAAATATAGAAAATGAGTTTTTTTCATCAATCACCATATACCATATTATTTATATAAAACATTAAGTATTAAAAATCAAGCCATTATATCCCTTACACGGAGTATATACCTCAATCCATCATAGATCATGCATTTCAAACAAATAATAATCATTTTAAAAAATATATCTAGTAATATAAGTGTGTTAAATACCCAAAATCCATCATATCCATATATAAAAATATATGTGAAAACTAATAGTCACACATAGAATCAAATGTAACTACTAATTGAGGAGAGTGTGTCTATTAGGTGTAGTCAACCGTCCATGCTCTTATAGTGATGTCGATGGAAAACCCTCATAGAGTCCACTTAGTGTCAGTTACCCTAAACTATTTGGATGAGGATTGAGTATTATAACATAAAATATACATGATATTATATATATCATAACCATAATATGGTAATAACGTAGTCTTAGAATCACTTACATCTATGTTCTCTTGGATAACCGACTACGAATTTTAAGACTAAATATCATATAAGCAAATAATCATATAAAAAGGATACATTTATTAATTATTTCTTTTTTTATTCATTTATTTCCATTATTTAATTAATCATCCATCAATTAAACATTAAAATTATTCCATGTAACATTATATCACATTAATAATAAGAATAAATTTCTTTCCCTTAAGACATAATCCAAACCAAGTCTAGTGTTTTTCATGATTAAAATATTTTATGCATTTTCATTAAATTATCAACCAACCCCTCGGTTAAGAATTTATTTATTCATTGTTATCATTATTACACATCTAGGTACACTACAAAAATCATCCTAATATTACACCAAGATTAAACATGAAAATAAAATCATTAATATAAATAAATGTGGGTGGAAACAAAATTTAGATAATATAATCATCCCAACCATCATCCATTTAAAATATTCATATGGGAGAATACCAACTCTCAACATCCTAGAAATGGGTGAGCCCTTCTTTAACTCATTAGGTCACCTCTGGTTCCATCCTTTACACCCACATTCATATACTGATGTATCTCTCTATAAGTTTCATTAACTATTTACACATCATATGGGTCTCCCTTTCCACATATCAAAACAAACATCCTAGGATTTTCTATATCAGGCTCACCTCAAATCCGGGCCTCCCCAACACATATACACCATAATTGGATCATTTGAATTATGCTCAAATCAAATAGAATATAAATAGAGAAAATAAAAAAAGAATATGTAAAAAACTAGAAATCAATGGGGTGAGTGGACCCTCAAAAAAATTCATTTAGTCATATCATGAAAATGATCCCTCATTGCATCAAATCATAGAACTCATCATTCTCAATGAAATAGGAAACTCAAGACCTAAATAAATCATCTTTATCACACAAATTTTATGTATTTTATCTTTAATTAACTAAATAATTGTATAATAGTTTCCAAATACTGGAAACCTAAGGCATCACCCAATAACAAGCTATTAAAGGAAAAACACACTCTTACAATTTACTTTGGTTTCCAGAACCTAGAGATGTATCATTCTAAAAAAATATTAATATTTTTAAATTTTAAAAATAAGAAAATCATTATTCCCGTTGTTCATCAATTTCATTAATCATAAGGATGATTAAATCATAATAATATATGAATTTCATTAATTTGATTATCTGAATATTATATTTACCATTATATTAGAAAAATTCCTCTTAATTAATTATTAATAATCTAATTAATTGTTATTTAATTATATATTTATGTTCTTTATAAATTTCCATATATAAAAAAATGATAACAAATCAAGAAATTGATATTTCATGATTTTACAAATCAAAGGGTCAACCAACTATAAATCCACAAATAATCAATGTCGACAACATGCACTCCCAATCCAATTTCCTAATCAATTTAAAGGAAATTAGGTTAATTCCACTTCTATTTGTGGGGTTAAAATATTCTAGATTTATGATTAAATAAAAATAAAATAATAAGAGAAATTAATCCCCTACCTCAAAATTTTTCAACAATCTTTACATGAGAATGATCCATGTAACATATCTATGATTATCCTTTCCTCAAGAACAACATCCAACTGAGGAAATTGTAGAACAACCAATCAAAAAATTACACTAAAAACCCATTATAAAAAACATAGATAAAATTACATAGATGACAGATAATAAATAGGATTTAACGATATAAAACACTGAGAACCCTATAGAAAATGAAGGAAGAACACAACTTGGACCAATAAGGATAACAGTGGATCAAAGACAAATTCCAATGGATTGATCCTCATCATAGGAATCTACAGAACACTTAGAAGGGTGTTGTTGTTCTCCCAAAATTAGGATATTGATCCAGCAAACATTGGTTGTGCTGCAAACTATATTAGATGAAACAATTAATTATGTAAATATTCATGGATTTATATGATGTGTAATCCACTCTCTCATCAGGTAATCCCTGGGGATTAGTTTTTTCTAAAAAACACATATCCTTTTTATTACTTAACATTTAAAGTTGCACATATTGAACTATACTAATAGAATTTGTGAATTTCACATAAAAAATGTGAAATATTTAAATTTTTATTTTTCTACCATCTTTCATCATTCAATGACACCAACACATTCAAACTTATTCCAAGCCTCCTCCGAACAACATGATATTAAGAAACATGCAAAGGGTTGGACCTTAAAGATTTGGGTCCTTACATATTTTTATATTACATTCTGTCTTGAATTATTTCAAAGTAACTCTAGATAATTTATAAGGGAATTATAAAGATAAACTATTTATATTTATATTTATTCTGATGGTTATTTTTTAGGTTATGTTATAAATTTAAATTCATCCTGTATGGGGGACTTTTTTGTTAGAGAAATGTATTTTTCATTAAAAAATATATAGTGTTGTTTCATAAATATTATAGAACTGAAAGAAGTTTATTTTTTTGAATCAAAAGGGATAAATCAAATAGTTTGGGTGAAACCATAACATGAGAATACGATAGTGGAAGAAAAAAATAAAAACTTACTATTGGCTGTGATATACATTGTGTACTAAATTAACTAGAAAAATAAAGAGAACCATCATGTTAAAAATATAATCAGATAAAGAAATATTTTCTCATTGAGGAGAAGGATTTTTTATATTAATATAAATTAGTTTTCATCAAAATAATAATTAAATGATATTATAATAAATCCTCTGATTTAGAAGGAATATTATTTATTGTGTATAAAATTAGAATTGAATTTTATTTGAGAGTATTTGTGTGTATATGAAATTTATAATCATTTATTATTTTAAATCTATTATCTATTGAGGTTAATAATTAATGTTTTTCCACTCTCAAGGAACAGATTTCAGTCAATAAGGTGAAAAAATAGGGTAAGCAATGGATTAATGGTAATCCGGTTTCTTTATAGGGGGATAAGAGGAAATGCTGGATTTTGTTTTTCTAGTTCATATAATTATCAAAAAATAGTAAAATGATGTTACCTTATGATTTTAGTTGAAAATGACTCCCTTAACATGTCATAAGGTATAAAAATTATTTAGGGAGGAGTATGTTTAAAAATGTGTCTTCAAGACAATGCTATATCATTGATTTAGTATTTTTATTTATATTAAGATATTATATCCTTATAGAAACATTTATCGATCATGTAGTGAAGAATTTAGAGAAAATATTGAATGTGATTATAATATTACTTTACATTTGAGTGTATTTATTCAATTTATATGAAAATTTTCTTTAATTTATATATTTCTCTTATTCACAAGTATATATATTTTTGTTTTATTGGATTTTCAAATTTAAAGTGGAATTTTGTTTAAAGAATACTAGAATATCATTGACTAATTTTTTTATTCTGCAATAGTTTCGATGTTTTTAAGAGAAATGTTTTGATTTAAAAAATAATGAATAATTAATTACATTAAATTTATGATTTTATAATTACACTTTTACAGTCCCATAATACATACCACTAACTAACAAACAATGTTCAAGTGACATTATTAAAATTTGGAGAATATGAATTTTTTATGGGTATGTTTTTAATTTTTTTACATGGAATACATAAATCTATAATTTAATTTTCTATTATATATTTGAAATATATTTTTTGAAGATCATATTTTATATAAAATATATTGAAGCTACTAGAGTTTTCAATCATAATATTCATTCTATAATTTATAACTATGTTTTATGTTTTTTGTAACAATGATGTAATCCTTAATCCTAATTTCCTTGTACTTTTTTAATTTAAATTATAATTGAAACTATTGAAATCTTGTAATACTTTTATAATCCACACAATAATCTATGTTTGATATTTTTATCATATAACTTGATGGAAACATCAATCCATAATATTTTATAATAATTATTTAGGAGGAATTGAATTATTTAGTTGTGTAAATTTTTATAGAGTACTATTTTTTAGGTCATTATTGAATTTTTTATATTTAGTTGTTAATTTAGAGGATTTACTTATCAAAATTTGTCTATAAATTTCAGATATCACATTCTATAATTACTTTATTGTGTTTTCAATTGGTAAGATATGATTTCTTAAGAAATACAAACAACTTAAAATTTTATTATACAAATAAATTAAATATTTATTATACAAATAAATTGATAAACATACAATTTTTTTTTGTGATTTATTAAATAAAATGGTGTGAAATTGAGAGTAGGATCAAGGAAAACTTATTTTCAGGATTGTAGACATTGTAGGATGAATATTTTTACACCCTAATATATTCATATTAAATTCCCATTAAAACTGGTTCTATGATATTTTTTGTATATAACATCAAACATAAATAAATTTCTTTCTATTTTATTGAGGTAAAAAATTTAGATATATGATAAAATTAAATACATCGGGAGGAATAAATAATAAAAAGTAATAAGAAAAATTAAAAGTGGGGTAAATTCACAAGAATTTAAAAATATAGAAAACATATAATGTTCATCCTCATGGTTGTCTATGAAAATCTTCACCCAAACCAAAAATATTGAAACAAGGATATACACTAAAATATTTCAGGAATTTTGAGAAAGAATAAAATAAAGAGGATAAATTAACATAGGATATATATATATATATATGAAAGAAATATGACTTTTATAAATATGATCATTGGGAATATGGTTATTGATAATATGGTCATTGGATATAAATGTATTTAATATATATACTGATTTGGTTTTTCTAGTAGTAGATTTAAAAAAAAAATATTCACAAGGAATTAATAATGAAATATAAATTTATATTAAAATATAATATAATATATATGTGTGTGTGTGTATATATGCTATGTATATGTATTAACATTATAATCCTTAATGTATAATATTATGTATCTATAAAATTTAAAGAGATATATTATTGGATTAATGAAATCAAATATTTAGAATATAGACAATTCATTTTAATGATATTTGGTAGTAGTTATTTAATAGAAATTTCCTATGAAAAGAGAAGGTTTCCCATTCCCATTAAATAATTGAAAAGGGTGCACTAAAATTAATAGGGCTAGGAGATTCATTTATATACATCACCATCCATGTTTGATAGCGTTAGAAGTAAAAACTCATCACACAGTTGTTGAGACCATTGGGAACCATGAAGATTCATCACCATATAAAAAATAAAAATTAAAATCATGTTTCCCACATTATAATAGTAGGTGTAAATGATATTCATCACTGACATGAGGTCATGGAATGTCCTTAATTTTGAATGAAGCATCCATGGAAAACTACAAGATCTTTTTCTGATAAGGTTGAAAACAAAAATAGATTCAATGGGGAAAGAATTTTCTTAAACTTTATGTTCTCATTCATTCTTGATCATTTCAATAAAAACCCATATTAAGTAATCATACATAATTTGAAAATAAATATTGTAGTAAATACAAACATTAATAAAAAGTATGTGGTTTATGTGAACACCTCTATAGTTGATGAGTCTATGATAACCCTTTCTAATACTATCCATATTAACTCTTATGAAAGGTGGGATTATTTGTAACTTGATGATATACTTATATTTAATTGATTTATTTTATTGATATGAATCTCCAAGAAACAAGAATATAGAAAAAAAATAAAATATTATTTCATTACACCCATATGGGATTTTTAATTTATATAAATATATTTTTAGAAATGAGTAAATGTCCTCATAAGATGAAGGTGATTACCATTGAAACAGATGGAATTACTAGCCTTCAAAATATATAATAATAAATCTACTACCACATCTAGTTAAATGTTGTAAAAATTGGATATAAGTTTGAGATAAAAAATGGACTCTATTAGAGATGATATACTAATACAAGGAACAAATCATAAAAAACTTGATTTCAAATAATTCACTAGATATGATTTCAAAACACATCAAACATAAATATTGTATTATAATTTATTGACTATTTTTTAAATATTGTATAAGTATAGGGGAGGATTATTCTAGAAATTTAATGACTATAATCCATGGGAAATTTTTTTAACTAAATTTTATTAAGTTGGACATAATGGTTTTAATGGTTTATAATATTCTTGAATATTTCAAATATTTATGAATTTTATTTGAGATACCAAAAATGGTGTTATACTGAATCCATTCATTTTAGGAACTGATTTTAGAAGGAATCCAAATGCATTGATTTGTTTCACCAATAAAAGATTGAATCTAGAAAAATAAACCAGTAGTGATACATGAATAAACCAATGTAACATGGATAATAGAACACATAATCAATATATTTATTATATTATAGGGAAACTACATTTTCTAAAAATATTTAAAGGGATCATATTGGTTTCCTAAAAATTCAATGATGTATTCCAACTAGGGACCCATTTAATCTATCTACAAATAGCCTAGAAAGAAAAGTAATGTTGATGGATTTTATACACTAGGGGATTTGAAAGTTTGGGGTATTATTTAATATCGAGTAAATTTGGTTATTTTTTCCTTTAGTGGTTAATACTATCTCGGTATTTCTATTGGGGAAGAATCTTGTACAATGGAAAGTGGAATCTCTTTGTGAAAATTTTATACTGTTGATATCAATGATGAGGATATGTATTCCAATTAACAGTTTCATATTTTTTTAGAGAAGGGTAATCCCACCTTGGGATTTATCTTATCTAATTAGGATTGATAGAATAACCATGGAGCAAAGCACTCAATTTTTACAAAAATGGATGGAGGTAAATCATGTAGCTTATTCACTTGACTGCAAAGAAAACTATATAGATGGTGTTATGTTGTATTGTACCAATAGATATTTTCCAATCCATTACAATCTTAGTGTAAGAGATAATTCCCTCATTCTGCACCATTTTTATTCCCTATTATTTGGGGTATTTTTCTACATTTTATTAAAAACTATGGTTTGTGTTACTAATGTCCATATGATATAGCCAATGTAAGTTATATTTCCATTGAATAGATTTTTGGATATACTTTCATTAAGAAAATTTAAAAAAAATCATATACCACTAAAGAGACTACATTATAATCCATAAATGAGAGACTTGTGGGAAAATACATCGTTATTGTTTCCCAAAATTCCATAAACAATTTTTTGAGATGGGTTTTTGAAGACACATTATCAATCTTATTTTCATCGATTCATCCCTTACATATAATTTTTTGAATGTGATTCCCAATAAATTTTAAAAATAATAACTACATTTATAAATATGAAAATAATAATCAAACATTGAAGAGTTAATGGAGTTCAGTTGAAAATATTTACAAATTTAGAGACATATATTTCCTATTTTAGAAGTAAATGTGCTTAGTGACTATATAACCCATCCCTAGAATGTAATACGTTTTAATCATACATAAGAAAAATGTAATACCTATATAATTATAACATTTGGATCCAATTAATACTATATTATTTCTGGAAGGATGGTTTCTATTTAATGTAGTTAGATGTTTCCTAGCAGAGATACAATTATTTCTACATTTGATATCTAGAATGAACCATATAATAATGATAGAAACCAAGCTTCATAGAGGTAAAACATATATCCACATTATAGATAATATATATTACTATAGAATAAAATAATTATTTTCATCCATTATGTCTCTAATTTCTCTCATTAGAGATTACAAAATGGAATCTAGAACCTTTTGAATACTTTTACAAATAAATTCATCCATAATACCAATGTTATGAGTACAATTAGGTTGCTCATGTGTAGCACCTTTTATTAAAACAATGAATAGTCTCTATAAACCATTTATAACTTATATCGTGGGTATATTTTTAATGATATTGATAATACTTATGATTTTTAGTTACTAGACAATATTTTTTGTGAAAATCAAAGAGGATGTCATGTTTAAGGTCTAAAAAGTGTTGAAGATATCAACATTAAGGTAAATTCATATATTTTTTACTTTATTTTATATATATTAACACTCTTGGAAAAATCATAGATTCACTCTTGAAATCACCTACCTATAATGTAGAAAAAAGTATTGTTGGAAATGGTGCAGTAGTCAATAACACCATGTCAAGTTGAAACAACCTTATTATTGTCCATTGGAATGGTATTATGGACAATAATAGTACTATAAAAGAAAATATAAAATCCATGATTATTTTTTGTAATTACCATTATTAATTTGAAGCTATAAATAATTGGTTGGAACTATTATTTATAATAATACTCCACATCTTTTATCTTATTAGTTTAGATAAGATCCCAAAACTCCCTAAAAACCACTATCTGAGGTCTTTATGTCTAGATACTCTCACAATTAATGGATAATACAACATGTTTCTCTTCCTCTCTAGATAGGGATGACATAAGAATATAAATATACTTATTAGATATGATACATTGAATTCCATTTACCTTTTTTATTTATACTATTTATGGGTTTTTGGGTAAATATGACAGATTTTATATTACAGAATCAACTCTTCATCATAGGGTGTGTCCTGAAGTATATTTATATATTATGAGGTTTTTACTCATCATAATTGTATCTATAAATAAAAATGAGAAATTATCAATCAAGAGTATTCTCTTAGGGATCATTTTTCATTCTTTAACATATATTTATGTCTCTATAAATAATATCCTAAATATTTTATAGTCTATTAAGTATTCACAATCACATTCATTCATCAAAATTACGAAAAAATTCAAATAATTTTAAATGAAATTTGAGATTTTTATCAATTCTAATGATGTTTTTAATTAGTAAAGAGTGAACCATGTAAAATACAGGTACTTATAGGCATGAAAATGATGTAGCTGGAGCACACTTCTTCTATAATAATTCCCTGAAAATTCATATTGGTATTCCGGATGCTGATAGTGCACCTTTTCATGGTGAATTAAAAATAGTGTGGTAAAATTTCTATTAAAAATTACCGGTTATAATATTTTTTATGATTAATATAGGTATCCCAACTAAAATTTTATGTTTTATTCTCAGTTGGATTAATTATTATATTAAAGTCACCAAAGATTTCTTAGGTAATAGAGATACTATAAGATATAGAGGGAATATTATCCTAAAAAAATATTCTTTATGTGGAGGAGTTTTAAGAGTAAATCATGGAGGATGCGAAAGGGTGTTTATCTTCCTGATATTTGAATAAAATACACTACTGATCCTCAATAATAACCAAAAAATTCAAAAAACCCCTTTTAATGATTCAATAATGTTTAACAAGTATAAAATAGATCATCATATGCAATTAACTCATCTGTAATCACTGAAAAGTTGAAAAAAATAATGAATTTTTCGTTAACCATATCCAAAGAAATACCAAGAATATCATGATGATACCTTTTTTTTGAGTTTTCTAATATATGAAAAGGTATTAGGGTATTTCATCATAATACAATTCTATAAAAAGATAATCCTTTTCATGTTTTTCTATTCAAATGTCTCTAATAATTGTTTTATTTATTTCTATCCTATTTCTATTCAAAAATATCCTTCAGGATCTCTTAATCCATTTTTTGATATAGTTTCCATATAAGTTACATTGAAAATAAAATTCTATGCATTTAGTTGATTCAGATTCAATGTCCTGATTGTCTACATCTAAAGTTGATGTCTCCTTTGAGGCTTCGTCTACCTCTAGGGGAGTAGAGGTAATATATTATCCTTCCTGATTTTTAACTATGAACAATTAGTCCCATCAACTATCATGATACCACTACCTAATAGTACCCTACATGAACTGGTAATAAGATAAGGAGGATAACAACCAACTAAATCCCACAACTGATAGGCCATGGTTTAGTGACATGTACTGAGAGTGTATAATACATCCAAATGAGAGACATTTCCCCCAAAAAAATTAGGAAAGAGATATAAGTGAGGAATAATAAAAAAATTCATTCTCATGAAAATGGTAAATATATGCCCATATATTTATAAAAAAATGCATATATATATAACAGAAAAAACATAAAAAGAAACTAAAATTTTCTAATTGATAAACTCAATAGTTGTCATTAAGCCCAAAAAACTCCTGCAAAACTGCAGTCTATTAATATAAATGATGATCTCCACTATGATTCTCCCAACCAGAAAAATATTTCATATATTTTTAGAGTAATAAGTACATGTATACATAGTAAGATTGGCCTTGGATAATCTCATAAAAAATGATAATGAAATTGTAATTAAACCCCTTGAACAACATGTGAATGAACTCTTCACAGAAATATGTATACTAATTTCCTAACCTGACCATGGAAATATCCCTCCATATAACACATAAAAGTGATCATATTTTATAATATCAAAAAATGGTACCTAAATACCGCTTCCCCACATGTTTACTGCTCTTCCCTGACAATATACGTCTTAATCCTTCTCTCTACAAAAGAATCCATCCCAAAGACACTAGGGCTAAGTATCATAACAGTTATATAATACATCACATCATCTTTTAATAAGATCCATATGTCTGTATATAGTCCACGTACATTTTAAAATCCACCACATAAATTATGTTGTATATTATACAGACAGTATTATACTTTAACCCCTTAAATCCTATACTCCATGTAATGTACCTGAAACCATGACAACCTTTATATTCTAGATCTATAATAATCCTTAGGATACTATATCCTAAGATACATGTGTATGATATATAAAAATTCATTATATCCCTATACACCCATATAATCTTCTCTGCCATAATAACAACATATATTTGATTTTGTTTGGGAACAAATTCACCAACAATAACCAATATAATCCCCCATTAAAAAAATGTAGGGAAAAAATACATAACTTGGGGAGAAGTAATTGGTGGAAATGAGATCAATCCCTAATAAATTTCTAGAAAATGAAGGATTAATGATCCTTGGATCAACACATATTACCAAAGATGAAATATAGAAGCCCAAGGATGGATGTCCATTGATTGAATCTGAAAACAGTTGGAAGGGACCCACTAGTCACATAGAATTGGGAGAGGGAGCCAATATACATAGGTTTGGGAGAAAAAATAGGATAAAACAATTAATATTGTACAACTTTAGGGATAAATATATAGTGTAATCCCCTTTATTGTTGTGTTATTCTTAGGGTTTTATTTTCATGAAAAAAATGTTTCACCTTTTTATTATTTTTCCCATAAAATTACACATCATGAAATAGCCCTTCACATGTCAAGAACTACACATACAAAAAATGAAATGATTACACTCCATTTATTCTCCATTTCCAGCATTCTTAGTAGCCAACATATTAGAATTGATTTTAATCCTTCTCTAAGAACAACGTTCTTTAGAAACATGAAAATGTTTGGACCTTAGGGATATAATCCATTACATTAATAACATCTAAAAAAATTGACTTCATGGATAATCCACAACCATACTCTAGAAAAAGGGAAAATGTTTTTTTGAATATCCTCCCTCAGATATTCCTCCCAAACATCTCTTAATCTCAGAAGATGAACCACCTCACTCATAGGAACCAAGTAAATTACCACATTACAAAAAAATAGTCTCTTCAACATTGTCCTAAGGGGGGTAACTCTAAAATTATATGAAATACATAATAATAAGTAAGATAAAACCATATAATAATAAAGAAAGTTAAACATCCATAAAAGGATTGAATTATCTGATAATATATAAAAAACTAAAAGCTTGGGGTGCTAATTATTCAACAACGTCTCATATTCTGAGGTACTCTCCTCCATTATAATGTGCCTCCAAAAGACACAAACAAATTTAATAGAAAACCCATGGAAACCCTTCTCCCAGGGGTCTTGGATCTTCACAGTCCATTTCTCAATGGTCACATCATCGTTAACATCTATCTCACCATAATGGATGATATGATAGTTATTATGTAGATAACAACCGAACTACAACCTGTGAGAAACAACAAGAATCCTTCATATTTTTTGAGGAAGTGGAATATTTTATTCCACAAATACGACACGATCCAATACCTTGAATGTTCTAGAAAACTAGGGAGAAAAAAATACTTTTATGATCAATATTTATTTCCTATGATGAGTTGAAAACTTCATGGACACATGATTTCCAAAAAATAACTCTATGGGTCTCCTCTTATGGTATTAACAGGATATATGATGTTATTTTGTTTTACTCTACCTATAATGAATTATATTAACCATTTATGTGTATTCATTACCAGTTCCAACCTCATTATTTCTACCTCTCTGGCCCCAATCTAACATAATTGAGAATGCAACTATCGATTGTATAATTCATCAAATTGTGCCATACCAATGGTTGAGTGGAACATATTATTGTATGAAAACCTGACCAGGGGGTTTTGCCTCATCCATGAAGCTAAAAAATATTGAGAATAAGAGTAAACCATGTCTTTAATAGTCTAGATATCCCTCTATACCAGGCTATCTATCTATAAATGTAATATTGTGATAATAAATAAATGAGAACCAATATAATGATGGATCCCTCTCCACACCGTGGAGGTAAAATGTGTATATTGATTAAAAATTATCATCCCCAACACTGTTTGTTGTCTCACAATTTCCTCTAAATATTTCATTGAAAAACCCATTACAATGTTTGACTCCCTGGTCATTATAAATTGGGAAGACCTTATAAAACGATCGACTATCACCCATATAACATTAGAGAATTATAAGATCAAGGTAAATAGTTAATAAAATACATAGATATGTCCTAACACATCTATTAGGGAACATATAATGGATTAAGTAACCCATCGGGAACATGGTGCTCATTGTTCACCTTATAAAATATTTAACACAGAAAAACAAACTCTGAAACAAAATTATTCATGCTGATACACTATAAATCACCTCTCAGGGGTTGGTAAAGCGTTATCACACTGAGTTATTCCACCAATGTATAACAATGTAACTCCCAAGTAACCATAAAACACATCACTAATGAAATGAAAAGATTTCCATGTAATAACACCTGATGTTTTACATTCTAAGACCTACCAACATGGGCATCATGAAAAACAAATGGGAAACTCTATACCACCCCCTCAGAATCCCTAAACTAAAACTACTACACATATTACCCCAAATAATATTTGACAGTAATATGGGAAATACAACCTCAAACTCTATCATCTCCATTATCAAGATTCATTATTGGGAGTTCCTCTTTCACTCTCCATGAATCTTGAGATTCACTCATAGCATCACCACATGAATTCCTTCTCAACGTATCAACCAAAAATTTCCCTTTTATAATGTATATGAAATTTCATATTCATTATACTACATTAATTACATACATTGATGATGGATAAAGTTAAATTTCCCTGGGATAAGGCATTCCTCTAACACATATAGCCGATAAAAACAACAAAATTCTCACGGATGTGGTAATGTCTCTAAAAAATAAAATGAAACACAACATTCAAGAACTCAAGGTCATGGGTGTACTAGATATTCACATGGAGATGTAACTTAGAAGATGAATAAGAAATAATCTATCTCTTATACACTATAATGTATCATATGAAAAGATGAAAAACATCCAAAACATCTAGAATTTAGCTCCCTATCCTATAAACAATGATCTAGATCACTGAAAAAAATTCTCTATAGGTAATCAAAAGCTTCATAAAATTAGTTAGTATGCACAAACACCTGATTCTTCTAGGTCAAGGCTGTTATAGAGAACATAACCCGAGTTATATCAGCTATCAACCTCTTATAATGGCCTACATGTCCATAGAAACTACACAACTCTAACAATATATTTGGGTATTTTAAGACACTAATAAATCTATCATCAAAGGTTCCTTAATAAATACCTTTTAGAAAACAAAATTCTGCATGAAACAGACTTCAAAATCACAAAACTCATACTTAGAAAACTTCTTCAACAACTTCACATGATAGGGAAATCCCAAAATGGTAGGTTGATGCTCTACATGATTCTCCTCGAATACAAAGTACATAAGGATTTATTCAGTGAAAACCACTAATAAATTTTCATAAAACACACATAATAGGTGATTATAAACCCCATTAATAGAACTATAAAATTCATTACAATGAAAAACATCAGAAAAAAATCATAATTCTAACGAAGACAACTAAAAGAATCCTTCTGGATCTACCCATCTTTCCTCTGCATATGATGATATTCATACTAATAATCAATATATGAGAACCATAATTCCCCCATTAGTTAATCAAAAAAATAATCAACACAAGGAATATGATATATTTTCATCACTATCACTTGGTTCAAGGTTTGATAATTGATATAAAGGAAAAAAACATATATTATCATTCTTCACAAACAAAACTAGTGATCCTCATGTTCACACACATGGCCGTGAAAATACTCTTTTCAACAAATCATATAGTTTTTCTCACACCTATCATAATTTAAAAGGAAACAAACTATATAGAGACATCGATATGGGAGGAACAGTTGGATGTAGCTCAATCTTGAACATGATCTCTCAATAAAGGAGGCAACACTACCACCTCCTCTAGAAAGACATTAGGGTAATCTTCCACAATCCTAAGAAACACCATCTCCTAAACCAACAATGAGCTCAATATCACCTCCAAAATAAAATATGACAGATACGCAACACCCCTCTAACAAATTCAATGGTGATTTTTTCGAAAAAAACACAGTTGGATCCCATTAAACAATATAAAATACAACATTCATCCTAATGATATACATGATATATGAAACCAAATTCAATAAATCTTGGTTGATGATGATTTTATATGGCCGTATCAATAAATATAGGAAGCCTCTAAAAGAGTTTTTCCTCCGAAGAACTTTCTTATAGGCTATACATAATTTATACAAGTCACGATGGCCTCTGACTAGCATAGTCAACCCAAAGTGAACTATAATCCTCTCTACCTCATGTCCCAATACATGGAAAATAGTAAGTGATATAAAGTGGGTTGTTTCTCTTGAATCATATAATGTATGAACCCATATAGAAAATATGAAAATACTACCTTGAATGAAATATGAATAGCCCAGTTCTAGAAACACTAATGAATGAAGATGACCACAACCTCTCTTTCCATTATAACGACAACCTCCATGGACACACTCTTCTCATTATGGAAGAGGAGTGACTCATGGATTTACAATGCATGCCCCATCCACTCTATATTAATCCCAAACTAGGGTACCCTAATAATACTGCCTCAGATAGAACTACCTCTACAAATGAACCTATAGTTGAACAGATGAAACATAATAACTACCTAGAAATGTTGGGAACTCTCACCATTAATGACCAAATTCCCCACAATAAATGATTTTTTCTAATTTTTTTCACAAGTATGAGAGCCTCTTACACTAAGAAATAATATTATGAGGGCTGTGATAGACCCCCAAGTAACTGAAGACACTTCTATCCTGAAAACTAGTAACCCAGAACCACAACTATAATTCATGAGGAATCTTGATGACTCCCGTATCAGGATGAAAAAGTTCTGGTAAGCATCCCATTGATTATTTATTCTCTTCATATCACCTTGAGATAAGACTTCATCATAAACTAGGTGACCTAGTACTTGATCTCTGTATGCAAAGGATCCCCCAAAAACCTCTCTCTGTTCTCCCTATTTGGAAAAGGTCTGAAGCATATTTCTGACGGGTCCAAATACAAAACCTAAAATCTTAAACATTATAACTCCACTAATGAAGGTTAAGAAGCTCTTATAGACTATACACCTTCATGGTCGAAAGAAACAGAATATATTATGAAATAGTCTCAGAACACAACCCATGAGACTAATAACTCCTTAAGATACTTTTGGAACATGAACTACAAATTTTGTACTACTCCACGTGGTATTTTCATATACAAGAAATCAGAGTTCTCCTTCTGATCATGGATCAAATTGAAATCTATCACAAACTCCTCTAATTTTTTCTCAATGAATGAATCAAAAACGAAACACTCATACTTCTATAGAAACTACTAATAAACTCTCGGAGTTTCATCCTCTAGTTTTTTTTGTTCATCAGCCTCTATTCTATAATGATCTACAATAATATATTACTAAAAATATTCAGTGTGAACATGACAAGGATGTCGACATGGAGCTAAAACTAAAATAATAAAAAAATTTAAAGCCCCAAAACCTGGAATATTGAATATTGAATATTAATTATTTAATTAATTATTTATATTATTTATGTTTTTATCTTATCTCAAGGTCAAACCATTTTAAAAACTAGTGAAAATAAGATTGTTTCATGTTCATTTTCTTTGTATTTACCTTGAAATGAGTATCACATCATTTAGTAGGCACAGTAAAAATAATGGTTTGAACATCATATCATAAGAAGATCTAAATACCTGTGTCTATGTGAGTCTCATGTGCTTACATAGGTGACTAAACCTAGGAGACATAGTCAACTTACCATCTCATGCAATATCACCAGCTGGAAACTCCAAACTACATCCTACACCTCATATCTAATCCTTTGATACCACTCTACCACAAACCCCTCCCAACAATGATACCCCAATTAGGGTATAGAGATAGTCACTTCCTTTTCCCACCTCCATTATGCATAAAGTCAGTGACTATCATCCTGGGTACAGTAAACATGCATATGGGAGGCATTTCCCTCTAAGGTAATCTTGAGTAAGGGAGATAGAATATCGATACAATAATAAAAACCTACTATATAATATATATTAATAAAACCCTGTTAAAGAAAATGAAATTTTATACATTACTGAAGAAAATGAATGAAAAATAGGAAGTACAGAAAAGGTAGAGACAAAATTCACCATAATGCCCAAACAACTCCTACTCAAACTTGAGCTAATAATATCCATCTAGATCACCAACCTACTATAGATAGCATTAAAAAATGGTATATATATATATACATCGGGTGAGAATATTAGTATACTCAGAAGGATCCTCCACAAAGAATCTTGAAAAAACTATAAAGAAATATTGATAAATAACTGTGAACATTAGTTAATGTAACTCATCAGCAAAGTAGGTATACTAAGTTCCCAAAACCAACATGGATACCACTCATAATTTATCACATAAAATACATCATATGATACAATAATAAAATATAATTGGTACCCTACTCCTACTTTCTGACTAGTTTTCCTCTCTTTCCCAATATTAGACGTTATAGACCATATATTTACAAAAGTAATCCATCTTGAAGACACATGGACAAGGAATCAAAACATAAACCTCATGCACAAAAAAATTTAAGATCCTAACATTTTTTAAACATTTATCATTCCTGTTTATACTATTATTTTACCATGTTTTGATTATGTATTCATTAGGTTTTTTCATAGTTGATTTGGGTAAAATTTTAAAACAATTGATACCAACATGGTTATGCATGGTTGGATCTGAGTGAGATAAAACCTCATGGTTTGTCCTGGGAAATAGTGTTCCTCATTTGGAAGAGACAAGTGCTGGATCACAGTTGGAACATAGTTTGGCCATGCCCTAAAGCGACACTCCCCAAACCATAAAAACCATTATATAAGGGGTTTTCATGGTTGGAAAATGTTTTGACATACCATTACCTACATAAGATAAACCATGTGAACCTTGAGGATAGGCACACTGTTATGGTTCATGGTATTAAAAAAAATGTTCCCCAGCCAAGAAAACCTTGCACAAGAGTTTTTATATTCCCCACAAAATATTAAATATTCTCGAACATCCTATTATTAACCTGTAATCTTCCCACTTGAACCTAAACCTATTTCTATGCATTTTGAATATCCTAAGAGGGTTATAAGTCTCCTCAAAACCACATTCTTGATAAATCTAACATCTGTTCAAAGGTTCATCACTCTATTAGTAAGTGATTTTCTTCTCCTTTTGGATTTATCTCTCCATCCCATATCTCATTGTAGTTAAAGATGAATGATTTACCATCCTTATATTTTAGTTTAAATATAAATTTAGATTTATGTTATTACATTTAATCATTATCCTAGTTTTTGGTACCACATCACCCATTTCATTGTGTTCTTTATTGATATACTTCAATTTGGGGATTTTCGGTTTTGTGAACGACCATAAAAGATCATGATGTTTGTGGTATAATTTTTATTTCCTATAGTATTTATTATAATTTCATGTGTTTATTTGTGAAATTTCAATTTTCACATTGGTAATTTCATTTTGGAATTAAATTAATTGATCAATTAATGTAATTATGAAATTTTTGAGTTAATGTGAATATAAAATTGGAGAATAAATGGGATTGGGAAATTGGTTAACTAATGGCATGGTGAAATTGGTTGATTAATTTTTTTATGAATTGATTTATAATGGGAATTATTGGATGGTTGAATTAAACATTAAGGTTTAATGGTTTATATGCTTAAATTTCGATAAATGGTTTAATGGTGAATTGTTCATATTATTCCACGCAATTAATTTAAATATTAATGTTTGTTATGATAAATTGAAATAATTCACCATTATGTGAATAATTGATATGATTTTTAATGATTTTTATACTTGTTAAATGTTATAGATGTGATATAGGTGTGATTTATTGAGATATGGGGTGTTGTATATGGACGGAGGCTCCAAATACGCATGGGATGATATACATGATGTTTCGGTCCCGCATTGATGCATGTAAATTTTACTATGTGGGATAAAGAAATATTTTCAAAGTACCCTGGAGGTGGAGGACCTAGAAATATGCTCCAAATACCCATAGGGTGAAAGACACGATGGTTTTGGATAATAATTCTGGCATTGGACTATGGTTTCTAGTGGTTAGGATTTCAAAGTGTAATTTAATAAATAACAGATTTCTTCAAATAATGAATTGTGATTTCACTATGTGATATGGTTAAGACTCTATAATAATCCAAAGAAAGTGTTGTTGGGTTGAGTGTCATTGTGAGCCCAAGGATTTATGATTCTAATTAAATAATAATGAAATTTGAATTTTTTTTACATTATTTATTGTATATTATTCATTGTAAAGTGAATATAGTGTTATAGATTTGACTTTAGATGGAAATGGTAATGGCCTACTAAGACTCACTCACACCCTACATGGGATTACTGATTGTTCTAGAATATAATTCATTTTTTTGGATAGAATAAGGTAAGATCAAATTGTTAATTGGATGAGTTGGGATGGAGCATGGATAAGATATCCGAACATGGTGTTGGGATTCATTTGGTACTTTTTAGTTACTTTATTATTATTTTTTAATTAGAAAAATGACACATATATTTAATTAAATATCTACTTACTTGGTTTATATATTGTGTTCATGTTCTCATCCATCACGTGATATTAGTCTCTACTGGTTATCGTATTATTCACGTTATTTTTAATTAGCAGTCGACTGTTGTTTATTTGTTATTAGGGTTGGTGTTAATTTATAGAGACAGGATATTCTACCCATGATATATATATTATACCTTCACTAATATTCGGTATCTTCTAGTGTATGGGGAGGTGTGCCTAATGTCATGTGGCCTACTGGCTCGGGGCATAGATATGTGGTACCCAAGTAGACACAATATAATGTTGAATGAGAGGTGTAGTTTTTTTGGTATTAATATTTGTTAAAGGTATATAAAAGAATAGGATGATTTGGTATTTGTTCGTCATCCCACTCACTGGATTATCTGACATATTAATGGGGAATATTTAAGTGCCAAAGGTGGGATTATTGTTATTGATGTTCGATGTTACCGTGGAATATTATTTCACCTTAGGTGATGCAGTTTATGTGTGATATTGTTAGTATTTATTTTGATATTTTTTTATTGAGACAATGAATAGAATGAAATTTGTGTAACTATGCATCAACTTTGGTTTTGAGGACTAATTTCGTAATGAATAATTTTTGGAATGCATGAGAAATCAGGTTATGGGAGAGTTGTTTAAAGGAATATTTTTTTCTTTAATTATATAATATAAATGAAAATGTTAGTAGTTTGAAATTGAAAATTTTAAATGATGATAATTTTTATAATTGGTTTTTAATTATGAAATTTAATTAAGAAAGTGTTTTACCCTATGTGAGTCGTGGCACATGTGACAGATGGTTGAGGGTAGTGATAGTGTCGTAGTTTTGATATTGTGGTAGTGTATTTGGGATGACTTGCTATATATTTATGTAATTAATTCATAACTAAATGTTAAAATTTTGTTTTTATGTACTAATATATATATTTTTTAAATTTTATATTTATTCCTCCAAAATGATTCTTGTTGATAGGAATTCAAGAGGATGTCGCTGGGAATGATCATCTAGTAGTGGAATGTGAGGCTTCGCTAGTTCATCGTGAAGGGCTTGGGGAGATGTTCCCTACAAAATGTCCTAGATTTAGGTAGTTTATTGAAATATACCTAAAAAATATTGAGAATATAATGTATGAATTGATATGAGTGTTCTAGCTGTAGAACCTCCTGACATTCACAAGAGATTGTAGACTTGAGGAAACTGACTTCAGGATTGAGTATACCCATAAGTTCCTTCTAAACATCAATAATTCTTATGAAAAGTGAGTCAAACTTGATGATAATATGTCACATGTTCCAGAAAAGAGTTATTTGGACATCCACACTAGGTATTTAATTCTAGATAACAGTAAGTGTAATGAATTTCAAGAGAAGTGTTTGGATAAATTTTACCCTATGACACTCAGGTGGGAGAGGGAAGTAGATTTTTTCATGCTGACCTAGGGGAACATGTCTGTGATGGACTTTGATGGTAAACTTACTAAATCAATGTGATTTATTTCCACATTTTATGAAGATTTTGTGTCCATGTGGAAACAATTTCAGGATGTGTTTAAATGTAAAAATATGTCCCAAGTTTACATTTTTAGGATAATAAAGTTCTCTAAAGTGGTGAATCTAGATATTATATCTTAAATAAACATTAAAGAGGATTATATTACAAGGATTTTGGTTTCTTTTTGATTCCCATGTGGTATATATTTCAAGAATAAGTGGTCTGATTTGATAATTCCAATTAGGGTGATAGAAAGAAGAATAGACATGGGGAATGGCCTAATAAACAAGACATTATGTAGTACCACCGGTTTCTGGTATGTAACTCTTTCTCGATGATTTTAATGGTTTTAATGTTTAGGGTGATTAATCAGAGAGTCGAGAGAACTTTAAATGCTGTTTGAGGCAAAGGGGAAGTCACACGATCAGCACAGTAGTTGTCTAAACCGTGCGGCCAGACCGTGCGTAGTGGGCCATTGAGGCAGTAGCTTCCACATGGGTGGTGCATAGTTTGTCTAACCATGCGGAAAAACCATGCATGGAGTGTCTTCCAAGGTAGTGGATAATGTACAGTTAGCGCATAGCGTGTCTAACCATGCGAGCAAACTGTGCGACCACATAAATGAGATCCTATGAAAGTGGATCAAATGTTTTTGCCTCTAAGTGGGTCGTTTTTCCTCCTAAGAGGCCCTAACTTGGGATTTTTCATCTCCTAAGGTCATATAATGTTATACCATCATTCTCTAGGTGATCCAAAGGCTTCTCTTGGTGAATCAAATCCAGATTCTTGAGGTATGTGATCGTTCTTCATCGTTCTTGATCGGTTTCTTAGATCTACATAGATTCACTTCTCCTCTTCTCTAGGTTTCATAGATATATGTATTTTATGGGTAGATATAAGTGTATTGATACAAAATATGATGATATTTGGACTTTATCATTCAAGGATAAGAGATCTAGGATAGATTTTTGGAGAATCGACCCGGGTTTCATGAGCGTTCTTCAACCGTTGTGGTTTTCTTCAAAACCTTTGAGGTAGGGGGCTTCTTTCCCGACTCAAATTAGTAGAAATAATTTTAATGCCTTCAAATTGTTTGTGTTGTGTGGAATTGATTGTGAAAAGCATAGAATAAATCTTCTTTAGTGATGATTTATGGTTTTAGTGAAATTTTAAAATCTTGTTGAATTGTTGTGCAATGTGATTTTGCTTCTTTAATTTAAAATGTTGATTTTAAATTATGTATTTTATGAAATTGTATATGGTTTATTGAAAAATGTGTTTTCAATAAAAATGGTGTTTTATTGAAATTATTTGAGACTGAAATGTCTTTTATGGAATTGGTTTTCAATAAAATGAATGTTTTATTTAAATGCATTGGGATTGAAATGGGTTGGCTTTGAAATGGTTTTGATGGAAATGGTTTTCAATATAAAGGTGTTCTTATTGATATGGTGTTTTGGAATGATTGATGGGAAGATGTGGTGTGTGTTCATATTGCATTCGGAATAGACAAGGGCTAGGGGTCTCCCCCATCAGTGTTGGGATGGATAAGGGTAAAGTCTCTCCCCTGTCAAACATTCATATTGCATTCAGGATGGATAAGGGTTAGGGGTCTCCCCCATCAATGTTGGGATTGATAAGGGTTAGGGCTCTCTCCCGTCAAACATTCATATGTATTTGGGTTGGATAAGATTAATAAGTCTCCCCCATCATTGATGGGATGGATTAGGGTTAGGGCTTTCCCCTTCTTCCAGGTAGCATGCATGGTTGGTTGCATGGGTTTGTAGAATGGATGGGTACGCCCAAGAATAATGTTTGTGAAATGGTTCTTAATCTTGTTTGGTTATTTTTCTAGAAATATAACTTGATGGATTTTTTTTCAATTTATATTGGAATGCCTTTGGTTATGAATGGTTTTGGAAACTTGTTTAAATTTAGTTTTAAACTTCTTTTGAGAAAAAGTTTTATATAACAGTTTTTATATAAATGTGGAGAACTCTTCTATCCTAGTGGCATGAGTAGGGAAGTTATTGGGGAAAACCTACTGAGTTTTATACTCACCCCTGATTTGGCATGTTGGTTCTTTTACAAATGTCTTATTCCACTACACAGGTACAGGTAAAACATCTTATTGCTCGTGGCTTGGGGTGATTCTTGGGAGATGTTGTGGAGATTATAACTTGTGGAGAATGGATTTGTAGTGTCTTTTGAGGGTCTTAGTTGTTCATCCACAATGTACTTTGATTCTTAGTTTGGTCTTCCACTGTTGTGTACTTTTATGTAGATTGATATAAATGATGTGTTTATTGGTATTTCATTTGTTCATGCATCATATAGTGAATGTTTGGTTATGGTTGGTTTATGGGTTTATTTTATAAAGGGTAAATCATTAGAAACTTGTACTTGAAACCCTTCGTCATTTATTTCCAGCCTTTGGCACCTTGGGAATGTTTCTTAAGGCCTAGTAATGACTCGTGGTACTCTCAATCCAATGAGAATTGGAGGGTCATTACAAATGGTATCAGCTTTTTCGGTCCTTTCCTAACAAATAGTCATTGATGTTCTTGGTCTCTAAGTTGAAATTAATTCTTTTCAATTCCTTGGATTGAAATAATAGACAGGAGTAGGATTGTTGGAACACTAAATGTATAGCCTAAAAGGATTTAGCTAACCCGTTTATGCTGTACTTCAAGATACCAGGGTGTTTGGTACATAAGTGTTTTTGATACTCTTCTAGAATGTTGGGAAATCTTATTGTCATGGGTTTAGCCAATAAGATGACCATGGCATGCATTTTATAGGAATGATTTCCCACTAGTATTTCGTATCTCATTGTGAGGAATGAGTAAGGTATTTTTACAAGGTGAACATTTTTGATAAATTTAGAAATTGTTTTCATGTAAATGATTTTTAAAACAGGGTATTTGGTGTATTTTGAAAATGGGTTGATTTCCAAAAGGCATGAGGAATGTTTTCAAAAATGTTTGATAATGGGAAAAAGTTTTTTTAAAACAATGTTGTGATAGATGATGTGATTGAATTTGAAATTCTAAGACATCAGTTTCATGAGATTGAGATTGATGGAGTTTGTTGTCGGTTTAAAAAATGGAAACCGGTAGGTGTTGTCAGAACTACCCCGAAGAGGCTACAGAGAATGTGGCTGCACCAGAACCATGTGTGAACCAAGATCTAGTTCAGAGTATTATCCAATCCCTTCATGCTGTGGATTAGGGAAACCAGAAGAATGAACCAAGGCATGTGGGTCATACCATCATGTTCATGAAGTAGAATCCACCGAACATTCGAGGTGATGCTGAACCTGAGAAGGTGGAGGTGTGGCTAGGTAGGATGAATCGTATCATCGATTTCATTGAAAAACCAGTAGATCTAAAAGTATATTTGGTGACGCATATGCTCTAGGATATTGCATGTCAGTGGTGGGATTTAACAGTGGAGGCTAAATTGGATGAAGGCCTTACCTATGAGGATTTTGAAGAATTGTTCAACAAACAATTCTATCCTCACACGATCAAGATCCAAAAAACGACTGACTTCCTTAGATTGAAACAAGATGATCTCTCTATCACAGAGTATGCAGATAAATTTATGAATTTAGTCCATTTTCACTAGAGGTTGCAGAAAGTGCATCGTTGAAGGCACGCATCTTCGAATCGGGTCTAAGGAATGTGATTCGATTGAAGATTGCAGTGCTCTGTATTATGGATTATAAAAATATTGTGAATGATATTTTAGAGATATCTAGATTTTTTTGTTGTTGTGGTTATTGTGGATGATATTTTGGTCTATTCAAAAACAAGGGCTTATCATGAGGTGCACTTGGAAACAATGTTGCAAATATTGAGAGATCATCGTTTTTATGCCAAATTATCAAAGTGTGATTTTTTTATACAGTATGTACTTTTCCTTGGCCATGTCATTTCTAAGAAAGTTGTTTTTGTTGATCCTAAAAAGATAAAAGCTATTATCTCTTGGCAACCACCAAGTAATGTGTTCGAGATACCCATTTTTCTTGGTCTAGCTAGTTACTACCGATTCTTTGTGCATGATTTCTCAGACCATCTTCACCAATGACAGCTCTGACTAAGAAGAATGCTCTCTTCCAATGGACGGAAGAATGCTAGAAATACTTGCAGGAACTGAAAGTTCGTCTTACATCGACACCTATCATGATCATTCCAGAATCAGGGCAAGGGTATGTGGTGTATTGTGATGCTTCCAGATCGGGGTTGGGTTGTGTTCTCTTGAAAAGAGATCACGTCATGGCTTATGGATCAAGGCAGTCAGGGTTCATGAGAAAAATTAACCAACACATGATTTGGAGTTGGTTGCAGTCGTCCATACTTTGAAAACATGATACATTATCTCTTTGCTGAGAAATTTACTATGTTTACAGATCACAAAATCTTAAAAAACATTTTCTCACAACAAGATTTGTAATTGAGGAAAAGGAGGTGGATGGAGTATCACCAAATGTTTGACTTTGACTTGACGTACACAGCCGAAAAAGGAAATTCGGTGGCGAATGCATTGAGTAGAAAGTCATATGCTTAATTAGCGAAAGAAGATTCAAATGAATGGTAGTTGATGTCGGTCTTAGCTAACATGCATGTGGAATGTGAAGACCAAGGTGATGTTACTATTTTCTTTTCAGCAACACTTTTTCTTGATTTAGTAAAGATGATCAAGGAATAATAATAATCCGATGCATAATGTCTAGTTGTAAGTTCAAAAATCAATGGTGGGGAGAAAATTGATTGATGGAAACTTGATGGGGGTTTAGTTTTGTGTTTCAAAGATTATATGGTTGTACCTGTTGTTTTCTAGGAACAAATCCTTCATACTTACAACCATTCAATATAGGCTGTACACCCAGGTACACAGAAGATGTATAAGGCGTTGAAGGCACATTTATTATTGAGTGGTATGAAAAGGAAGGTGGCTAAGTTTGTCTCACAGTGCTTAACTTGTCAGCAGGTTAAATCAGAGAATCAGAGACCAGCTAGTATATTACAATCTTTTCCCATCCCAGTATGGAAATGGGATCAAATAGAAATGTATTTTTTTACAGCTCTTCCAAGAACGTTCCGGAAACAAGATTCCATTTGGGTGATAGTGGATCGTCTAACGAAGTCGTCCCATTTCACCCCTCTTTGTGAAACCCATATGGTGGAAGATCATTAAAAAATATATATCCGAGAAGTAGTAAAGAGGCATGGTGTACCAGTGTCTATAGTCTCAAATAGAGATCTGAGGTTCACATCTCGTTTCTAGAAATCATTACAGCAATCCCTCAAAACTCAGATGACTATGAGCACAGTGTATCATCCTTAGACGGAAGGGAAATCATAGCGGATGATACAAACTTTGGAAGATATGTTGTGAGATTTTGTAATGGATTTTGGTGGCTCATGGTAGGAGCATATACCCTTAGTGTCTTTCTCATACAATAGTAGATATCATGTCTCGATACACTTGGATCCATTTGAATCATTGTATGGGTGTCCTTGTTGTTCTCCACTATGATGGGTAGAAACTGGTGAAATCTCAATAGTCGGACCAAGCCTTGTCCAAGAAACAACAGAGAAGATCCAGTTGATTAGAAATATGATGAAGATGGCTTAGAGTCATCATAAATCTTATGCATATCAACATTAAAGACCATTGTCATTTGTTGTGGGTGATCATGTATTCTTGAGGATCTCTACAAGGATTTTATATCGTCGTTTCAATAAGCAGGGAAATTTATATCCTAGATACATTGTCCCTTTTGAGATACAGGAATAGGTTTGAGAGGTGGAATATCGGTTGGCATTACCACCACAGTTTAGTTTGGGGAATAATTTCTTTCATGTATCTCAGTTGAAAAAGTATTAGCCTGACCCTGACCATGTGACCAGATGGGATCACGTTGACCTAGAGCAAGATGCTTAATTAATATATATTGCGGTATGGATTGTAGATAGGAAAGAGAATGTCTTGCGTGTAAAAATAATCTGTCTAGTGCGGGTCTTATAGTAGCATGGTTAGATTCAAGAAGAGACATGGGAACGTGAGAAGGAAATGAAAGAGCCGTGGCCAGAACTCTTCCAGTTGGGTGTAGGTTTTCTACTTTCCGATGATGGAAAGACCAATGGTGGGGAGAATTTAGTATCCTCAGTTTCTATTATATAACCATTTCTTGATGATTTTAATAGTTTTAAAGTTATGGGTGATTAATGAGAGGGTCAGGAGAACTTTAAATGTTGTTTGAGGAAAAGGGGAAGTCACACTTTTGGTGCATGGGTTGTCTATACCAGGTGGCCAAACCAGGAGTATTGGGCCCTTGAGGTAGTGGCTTCTGCATGGGTGGCACAAAGTTCATCTAACTATGTGGAAAAGTCCATTCATGGAGTGTCTACCGAGGTAGTGGATAATGCAGGGTTAACACACGGTTTGTCTAACTGTGCGAGAAAACCGTGCAACTACTTAATTGAGATCCTATAAAAGTGTATCTCACCTGTTTTACCTCCAAGTGCCTCATTTTTCCTCTAAATCAGCCCTAACTCGGGATTTTTCTTCTCCTAAAGTTAGAGAGGGTTCTATCATCATTTTGGAGGTGATCCAAAGCCTTCTCTTAGTGAACTGAAGCCAGATTTTTGAGGCATGTGATCGTTCTTCATCGTTCTCGATCGGTTTCATAGATCTACTTAGATATACTTCTCGTTTTCTCTTGGTTTCTTATATCTACGTCTATTATGGGTAGATCTAATTTTATGGATGCCAAATATGATGATATTTGGTCTTGATCATGCTAGGGTAAGAGATCAAAGGTGAGTTTTTGGAGAATAGACCTAAGTTTCTTGAGGGTTCTTCGACCGTTGTGGTTTTCATAAAAACCATTGAGGAAGGGGGATTCTTTATGGACTCCACTTAGTTGAACTGATTGGAATGCTTTAAAATTGAGTGTGTGGTGTGGAATTGATCGTGAAAATCATAGAATAAATCTTTTTAGTGAAGATTTATGGTTTTAGTAAAATTGTGAAATCTTGGTGAATTGTTGTGCAAAGTGATTTGGCTTCATGAAATTAAAATGTTGATTTTAAATTATGGATTTGATGAAATTGTAAATGGTTTGATGGAATATAGGTTTTCATTAAAAAGGGTGTTTTATTGAAATGGTTTGATATTGAAATGACTTTGATGGAATTTGTTTTTAATAAAAAGGGAGTTTTATTGAAATGGTTTGGAATTGAAATGGGTTGGTTTTGAAATGTTTTTGAGGGAAATGGTTTTCAATAATTTTTTTTATTGATAGGGTGTTTTTGCATAATTGATGGGTAGATGTGGTGTGTGTTCATATTTAATTCCGGACAGATAGGGGTTTGGGGTCTCCCCCATCAGTGTTGGGATGGATAAGGGTTACGGCTCTCCCCCTTCAAACATTCATATTGCATTCAGGATAGATAAGGGTTAGGGGTCTCGCCCATCAGTTTTTGGATGGATAAGGGTTAGGGATCCCCCCCATCCAAAATTCATGTTCATTTGGGTTGGATAATGGGTATGAATTCTCCCCCATCATTGTTGGGATGGATAAGGGTTAGGGCTTTCCCATTCTTTCAGGTAGCATACATTGTTGGTTTCATGGGTTTGGGGAATGGTTGGGTATGAAAAAAAGGAATGTTTGGGAAATGTTTCTTAAGCTTGTTTGGATATTTTTCTAGAAAAATAACTTGCTGGAAAATTGGTTTCGATTTCTCTTGGACTACCTTTGGTAATGACTGGTTTTGGAAACATGTTCATATTTAGTTATAAACTGCTTTTGAGAAAAAGTTTTATATAAACTGTTTTTATATAATTTTGGCGAACTCTTCTATCCTAGAGGAAAGAGTAGGAAAGTCCTTGGGGAAAACTTACTGAGTTTTATACTCACCCCTTCTTTGGAACATTGGTTCTTTTACAGATGTTGTATTATGGGACACAGGTAAAGGTAAAGCATCTTATTTCTAGTGTCTTGGGGTGATGCTTGGGAGTTGTTGTGGGGCTTGGAGCCTGTGGAGCATGGAGTTGTAGTGTATTTTGAGAGCCTTTATTTTTTAATCCTATGTGTACTTGGATACTTAGGATGGTCTTCCTATATTGTGTACTTTGATGTAGTTTGATATAAATGAAGTGTTTATTGGACTTTCATTTTCTCATGCATCATTTAGTGAATATTTGGTTATGGTTGGTTTATGGATTTATTTATTAAAAGGGTAAATCATCCCCCATTTGTACTTGAAACCCTTCAGCATTTATTTACAGAGTTTTTCACCTTGGGGATGTCGCTTAAGGCCTAGTAATGACTCGCGGTACTCTCAATCAAATGAGAATTGGCGGGTTATTAAACATTACTTAGCTGGTGTGCCACTAGTGCGGTAGGCAAGGTAAAATTCATAGAATGTTCCCCCGACCATTAGTAGTGTGTCAATATTATATAAGGAAGAAAAATTTAAAATGGTTCTGCTAAAACCCATGAAATATGGGTAATAATGGAGGAACTATATAGAATCAAATTATTATAAGGGTGTATTTTAACTCTTATAAGCCTAGAAGTTGGATTTATACAATCCATAGCAGTTAAGGGAGTAAATTAATACTTTAGTTGTATAATAACCCACATCATAATAGTAGTGAAGCTTAGATAGCAAAAAATTTAGTATTGGGAAGTGCGGTAGGACAATTGCATGTAGTTCAACCTAAACTTGTGTATAACGATGTTCAAATATTAACAGTTATATGTACTATTCATGTAGATTATATACTTGATAGTTTGTTTCTTAAAAATGTTCCTCCCATTCCACTATATCATTAAAACTTGTCAAAATATTTAGTCTTAAATTGGGTTTTGTGTGTTTGGTTATGACTATCATAACACTGTTGGGTGTACAGTTAAGATGCATCTACTTATGTAAAGGGTTTTATCTTAAGGATGGAGAGTATCTTTTCTGTTGGGATTTTACATCACTGATATATCAGGATTCAACCTGATTTCCTGTTTGGACTGGTTAGTATAATAGTATTACTACATAGCCCGAATGTCTGAAAGGCCTTCTTTTTTATTTTATTATAGATAATCCCCCGTTTAAGGGTTGAAATGGAACCCGTACATGACTCGTAGGCCCAAGGCACAAGGCCCAACATAACCGGTAATACATGACCCAAAGGCCCAGATGCCAACCATGCCCAATACATGATCCGTAGGCCCAAACGACAAGAATTGCCCCTCCCTAGCTTATGCATCATTGTTTTCCTTTAGCTCCACACCTGAATTGCTGATTGGATAGCATTTCCTCGTAAAAAGATGCACGGTGCCTGGTCCCGATGGCATTTTCCATACCCTCTCATTCATCCAATATGGTTAGCTCTGCTTCTTGTGACTGCTAATAGTGCTCTGATCCTCATCTAGGTCCTGCTCTGTGTGAACTGGGCTACATTATGGTCTTCAATGGCCTGAAGGCCCTGTGGCCCAATGTCCTTTGATGGCCCGAAGGCCCTGAGACCCATAGGCCCAAACCGGTGGCCCGAAAGCCCAAATCAGGTGAATAGTCTGGCTGCTACAATACCAAATAGTTCTTGCTACAGTACCTGCTACATTACTGCTACAGTACCTGCTACAGTGCCTGCTACAGTGCCCAGAAATTCTTCTCCACTCGGTTTTGAACCTGGGTCTCTTGGATGCCAAGAAGGAGCCCTTACCACTCGGGTACGGGCTCGTTGGAAATAGTATTACTACATATATTTCTACCATATGAGAGTGACTATTACTTCTTATAAAGGTGAAATTATGTTCCCAGTGAAGAATGGAATATCTAAGAAGGCCGTGTAGGTCCATTTCATCCTAACCTATTAAATATCACCACCCAAAATGAAAGTCTATTGTTGGATGAAGGGTTTACAATGAATTATGTAGTTCCACCAATAGTGTATCAGTTCCAAGACATGTATCTTGAGGACTTCTCAGGGTTTTCACCAGAGAGGTATGTGGAGTTTATGATTGATAACATTCTTGGGCTGATTCTCTATCCATTACAATATATATAAGGGAACAAAAATAGATTCAGCAGAATAACACTTAGCTTGAAGAGTTTACGGATACAAGGTATATCCATCAGTGTATGAATCCTTCGGGTTCCCTATATTTAATTTCTATGAAAGATAATAGTGTGTTACACATATAGTTTGATTACTAGAAGTTTAAGTGGATTGTAGTAAGGAAATTTTATCCTATTATGCATATTGGTGATATGTTTTAGTTGTTGAGATGATCTTGTGTGTTCTCTAAGACTGGATTGATTTTAGGGTATTATTCATTGATACTATAACCTTCTGATACAATACTGACATATTTCAAAAATAGATATGGAAAGTAATAGTTCGTCATGATACTATTTGGGCTGATGAAAGCACCATCAATATTAATGGCCTTGATGAACTGGATCTTCCACCCATACCTGTATCATTTTTTTGTTGTTTTTTTGAATGAAATCTTTTTGTTTTACAATATTCATTATGATCATGACCAAAATCATGAAATCACACTTTTAAAATTAAGATAGAATTGGCTATACAAAAAATCTATCTGAGTTTCAATTATAGATCAACATGGTATATATATTGGGTGACATCATCTCATTAGAATGTGTGTGACTGGACCCAAAGAAAGTTTAGGTAGTGGTTTATTTGGAGCAACCAATGTATGTTTATGGTATCTGATGTTATTTGGGATTGTAGGGTTATTAATGTATGTTCATCCAAGATGTTTCATGTTTTTTAGAACCACTTATAGGATTTCATAGAATGGAGTTATGTTTGAATGGTATTTAGAATGTCAGAATGGTTTCCATAAATTCAAGAATCATCTAAATACCATATCAATTAAGATCATACATAATTCAAGTGAGGATTATATTATGTTTTGTGACACATCCAAGTTAGTACTTATAGATATATCGTTATTAGGAGAATGATATGTAGATTATATTCAATGGAAGTCAAGGACACATGAATGGAACTACCCAACACATGATCACAAGTTAGTTGAAGTGGCTTAATTTTTAATGTGTTGGTAGTATTATCTATTGGAAAAAATGTTTACTATGTATATCAATCATAAGATATTAAATTATATCATGGAGACGAATTATTTGATTCTCTAGTACTGGAGATAGATTGAGTATTTGTTCTAATTATATTTTGATATGGAATATATTCCTATGAAGGGAAACTTCTTGCTGTAACATTATGTAGGAAAACTCTGACTAATTTTGTTTAGGATTCAAGTTATTAGTGAAATATGATGAATCATCTAGAAGAAATTAATATTGTGATTGGATATAGAAGGAGAATATAGAACTTGTATCATTAGCAGAAGGGTTTACACATTTGAGTAGGATCATAGAGATGAAATATGTGGATTCAGAGTGTTTTTCCTCAGGTAAAATCCTTGAATATGAAGATAAAACATAATTTTTGACAATATATGGGATGATATTGCTAATGTATTGGGCTATGTTTTTGTTCATAAAAGTATTTGAGAGAAGCTACTATACGAATTTTATTCCACAATGTGTGTGTTGCATCTAGTTTTGACCAATGTGTAATGTGATCAACATCGATAGTATTGATAGTCAATCATGTAAAAATTTATTATAGGGTTTATGACATAGGGATACACCAATTAATAGGTTATTCCCATGAATCAATCACCCAATATATTATTAGATATATTTCTCCATAATGGGAGTGGTATGTTGTTACTATATATGGAATTCGATGTGGGTCTCCCAGGGACACCTCAAAATAATAACTCTATTTGGTTGATTTTTGAAACATTGAAGAAAGTAGCACATAACCTTCATTTCTGGGATACTTTCTCAATAGATTAGTGGGGATAATTGTATATTCAAGAGATATTACATCTCTAGAGGGTTTCATGAAGAATAGTTTCAAATTGTGGATCGGGTTTCACCACACACATCTAAAAAGGAATCTAGAATGCACTTTGTACATAGGTATTTATATGTGCGGATTTAAAATCATGGAAAGATGGGTTTTACTAATATACTATATAGGTTTCAGAGGATTTTATATGAACGTGTATCCTATAAATTGGTGGGTCTTGGTGAAGCACCTAGAACACATTGAGTTTTCAAATTATAATAGATACAAGAAACTATTCAGATCGAACCATAGTGGTTCTTTATGGTAGTCCATGATGATCACCTATATTCTAGATGGAGGAATGTGAGTTCGAGCTATTAGGATTTAGTCTCATGTAGGACACATTATAATAGGTTCACCTGATTTTAAATGTATGGAAACTTCTCAGAGTTGGTAGATGTTGTATTCGGATATACATTGATTACCCCTTGAGGATGCAATGGATGATCCTAAATTCCCTCAGTTGTCTCTTAGATTTTCCCCCTGAAGAATTCATGGGTAGGTAATGTTGTCACATAGTTTTTTTGGAACTTATAATATTTTTCATAGAATAAAAAAATGTGGCATACCAATTGGATTTTCCATATAGGTATAGTGCTTTTATAGATGTTTTTCATGTATCACAATTATGGATGTATCAAACTGTCCCTACTCATGTGATAAGTGTTGATGAAATTTTTATTTTTACTAATGCATCCACTGTGGGGCATCTGATTAGTGTTATGGAATGTAGTGAGAATGTGTGGTGTTAAATGACCATGTTAATGGTTCCGGTATTGTGGGAACTTGGACATGATCAAGAGGAAACATGGGAGAGAGAAGTTGATATGTGGGCTTAGTGGATCAAGCTATTTAACTAAAAATCATTGAGGTACTTTGGAGAACAACTTGATGAGAATTTTTTATATGTTTTAGATTGTTTAATATATTTAACTTTTCCAAAGACATCTAGTTCTCATTTATAGGTACCATTTTAAATTTTTTTATTATGTATTGGTTTTGTTTATTGTCTGGGTATTTTTTGGAGAAATAATTATATTTTGGAAGCCAAAGTGTCTGTGTGTGATTGGCACATGTTTATGGAAAGACAAGTGGTTTTTATAAGGAGAACATGTTGCCCATTTTTTAGAGATAGGAGGTGGTGCATGGTTGGTGCACATTTTTTCCAATCTCTGAGGAAACCCTCACAAAACCATGAAACCAGACATAGATGAGATTTTAAAATTTGGCACATGATTTTTAAAACTATGCACTACTTAAGTGAAACAGTATGAAACCTCAAGATAGGTACACTATTAAGATGCATGATTTGAAAAACCATACACCTCATTTTAGAGATTTTATTTAACAGATGGATAGAATAACCACAAAGAGTTAATGATTTATATGATTAAATATTGATAAATGGTTTAATAGGTAATTTATCATATTATTACATGTAATTAAAATTAATAACCATGATTACTATGATAAATTTAAATGGTGAACTATTCTATGAATAATTTAAAATAGGTTTAGTGATGATTAACCTTAGTAAATGTGATAAATTTGATATATGTGTTATTCATTGATAAATGGGGTGTTAGACAAGGACTGATTCTCTAAATACAAACGAGGTTCTAGATATGACATTCAAGGCCCAAATTAAAACATGTGAATATTAATTTATGGGAAAGGGATGGATGATCCAAATACCTAGGATGAGTGGGATAGGTATTGATGCTCTAAATACCCTTGTAATACTTAAAATGATGTTTTAGGCCCATAATTTTGGAATTGGACTTTGGATTCAAGTGGACCTGATATAAAAGATGAATTAAATGTACAATTATAGTCCTGAAAGAATGAATTGTTATTTCCCTATTCGATAAGGTTAAGTCTTTGGACTAGGAAGAAGTAGTAATTTTTGGTTTAGGAGTCATCATAAACTCGGAAATTTATATGGTATTTTTGATAATAGTGAAATGTGAAAACTATTTATATTATTTATTTAAAATTATTCTTTATAAAAATGCATACATTTTTATAGAAAATATATTATTTTATACATCATTAGTGGTATCATACTAAGTTGTTCTCACACTCTAATTGGGATTCCTGATCAGTACTTGAGTCGAATTTCTATTTTAGGGACAAGATAAGGGAAAGACCTAAATGATAGATGGTAGAGTTGGGAAAAAACATGGATGAGGGAACCAGACATTGTGTTAAGACTCACCTGGGAGTTGTCAATGTCTTCAATTTTTGTTTTTTTAAAACATGACACATATATAGAATGAAATATCAACTTATTTAGTATATATATTTATTTCTTATTGTAGTTCATCATTTCATACTAGCCTATATTGGTTATGGTATTATTATGATTATTGATTATTATCATTTGGATATTGTTTATTTACTTCAACAATTTGACTTCTATGATAAAGTTGTCATGGTATCCACATGATATATATATATATATATATATATATATATTTAAACCCTCATTTTTTGTCATCAGCCTCTATTGTATAGGGAGTTTCACCTGGTTCATGTGACCAACTTGATCCGAGCACTAGTGTATGGAACTTGGGTTAAGATGTTACACATAACCACACCATCCCATCATATATCCAAATATAGAAAATGAGTTTTTTTCATCAATCACCATATACCATATTATTTATATAAAACATTAAGTATTAAAAATCAAGCCATTATATCCCTTACACGGAGTATATACCTCAATCCATCATAGATCATGCATTTCAAACAAATAATAATCATTTTAAAAAATATATCTAGTAATATAAGTGTGTTAAATACCCAAAATCCATCATATCCATATATAAAAATATATGTGAAAACTAATAGTCACACATAGAATCAAATGTAACTACTAATTGAGGAGAGTGTGTCTATTAGGTGTAGTCAACCGTCCATGCTCTTATAGTGATGTCGATGGAAAACCCTCATAGAGTCCACTTAGTGTCAGTTACCCTA
This sequence comes from Viscum album, assembly GCA_963277665.1. Lineage (NCBI taxonomy): Eukaryota > Viridiplantae > Streptophyta > Magnoliopsida > Santalales > Viscaceae > Viscum > Viscum album. The sequence continues at coordinate 874,715,643 of OY728148.1, read as the reverse complement.
AACTATTTGGATGAGGATTGAGTATTATAACATAAAATATACATGATATTATATATATCATAACCATAATATGGTAATAACGTAGTCTTAGAATCACTTACATCTATGTTCTCTTGGATAACCGACTACGAATTTTAAGACTAAATATCATATAAGCATATAATCATATAAAAAGGATACATTTATTAATTATTTCTTTTTTTATTCATTTATTTCCATTATTTAATTAATCATCCATCAATTAAACATTAAAATTATTCCATGTAACATTATATCACATTAATAATAAGAATAAATTTCTTTCCCTTAAGACATAATCCAAACCAAGTCTAGGGTTTTTCATGATTAAAATATTTTATGCATTTTCATTAAATTATCAACCAACCCCTCGGTTAAGAATTTATTTATTCATTGTTATCATTATTCCACATCTAGGTACACTACAAAAATAATCCTAATATTACACCAAGATTAAACATGAAAATAAAATCATTAATATAAATAAATGTGGGTGGAAACAAAATTTAGATAATATAATCATCCCAACCATCATCCATTTAAAATATTCATATGGGAGAATACCAACTCTCAACATCCTAGAAATGGGTGAGCCCTTCTTTAACTCATTAGGTCACCTCTGGTTCCATCCTTTACACCCACATTCATATACTGATGTATCTCTCTATAAGTTTCATTAACTATTTACACATCATATGGGTCTCCCTTTCCACATATCAAAACAAACATCCTAGGATTTTCTATATCAGGCTCACCTCAAATCCGGGCCTCCCCAACACATATACACCATAATTGGATCATTTGAATTATGCTCAAATCAAATAGAATATAAATAGAGAAAATAAAAAAAGAATATGTAAAAAACTAGAAATCAATGGGGTGAGTGGACCCTCAAAAAAATTCATTTAGTCATATCATGAAAATGATCCCTCATTGCATCAAATCATAGAACTCATCATTCTCAATGAAATAGGAAACTCAAGACCTAAATAAATCATCTTTATCACACAAATTTTATGTATTTTATCTTTAATTAACTAAATAATTGTATAATAGTTTCAAAATACTGGAAACCTAAGGCATCACCCAATAACAAGCTATTAAAGGAAAAACACACTCTTACAATTTACTTTGGTTTCCAGAACCTAGAGATGTATCATTCTAAAAAAATATTAATATTTTTAAATTTTAAAAATAAGAAAATCATTATTCCCGTTGTTCATCAATTTCATTAATCATAAGGATGATTAAATCATAATAATATATGAATTTCATTAATTTGATTATCTGAATATTATATTTACCATTATATTAGAAAAATTCCTCTTAATTAATTATTAATAATCTAATTAATTGTTATTTAATTATATATTTATGTTCTTTATAAATTTCCATATATAAAAAAATGATAACAAATCAAGAAATTGATATTTCATGATTTTACAAATCAAAGGGTCAACCAACTATAAATCCACAAATAATCAATGTCGACAACATGCACTCCCAATCCAATTTCCTAATCAATTTAAAGGAAATTAGGTTAATTCCACTTCTATTTGTGGGGTTAAAATATTCTAGATTTATGATTAAATAAAAATAAAATAATAAGAGAAATTAATCCCCTACCTCAAAATTTTTCAACAATCTTTACATGAGAATGATCCATGTAACATATCTATGATTATCCTTTCCTCAAGAAAAACATCCAACTGAGGAAATTGTAGAACAACCAATCAAAAAATTACACTAAAAACCCATTATAAAAAACATAGATAAAATTACATAGATGACAGATAATAAATAGGATTTAACGATATAAAACACTGAGAACCCTATAGAAAATGAAGGAAGAACACAACTTGGACCAATAAGGATAACAGTGGATCAAAGACAAATTCCAATGGATTGATCCTCATCATAGGAATCTACAGAACACTTAGAAGGGTGTTGTTGTTCTCCCAAAATTAGGATATTGATCCAGCAAACATTGGTTGTGCTGCAAACTATATTAGATGAAACAATTAATTATGTAAATATTCAAGGATTTATATGATGTGTAATCCACTCTCTCATCAGGTAATCCCTGGGGATTAGTTTTTTCTAAAAAACACATATCCTTTTTATTACTTAACATTTAAAGTTGCACATATTGAACTATACTAATAGAATTTGTGAATTTCACATAAAAAATGTGAAATATTTAAATTTTTATTTTTCTACCATCTTTCATCATTCAATGACACCAACACATTCAAACTTATTCCAAGCCTCCTCCGAACAACATGATATTAAGAAACATGCAAAGGGTTGGACCTTAAAGATTTGGGTCCTTACATATTTTTATATTACATTCTGTCTTGAATTATTTCAAAGTAACTCTAGATAATTTATAAGGGAATTATAAAGATAAACTATTTATATTTATATTTATTCTGATGGTTATTTTTTAGGTTATGTTATAAATTTAAATTCATCCTGTATGGGGGACTTTTTTGTTAGAGAAATGTATTTTTCATTAAAAAATATATAGTGTTGTTTCATAAATATTATAGAACTGAAAGAAGTTTATTTTTTTGAATCAAAAGGGATAAATCAAATAGTTTGGGTGAAACCATAACATGAGAATACGATAGTGGAAGAAAAAAATAAAAACTTACTATTGGCTGTGATATACATTGTGTACTAAATTAACTAGAAAAATAAAGAGAACCATCATGTTAAAAATATAATCAGATAAAGAAATATTTTCTCATTGAGGAGAAGGATTTTTTATATTAATATAAATTAGTTTTCATCAAAATAATAATTAAATGATATTATAATAAATCCTCTGATTTAGAAGGAATATTATTTATTGTGTATAAAATTAGAATTGAATTTTATTTGAGAGTATTTGTGTGTATATGAAATTTATAATCATTTATTATTTTAAATCTATTATCTATTGAGGTTAATAATTAATGTTTTTCCACTCTCAAGGAACAGATTTCAGTCAATAAGGTGAAAAAATAGGGTAAGCAATGGATTAATGGTAATCCGGTTTCTTTATAGGGGGGATAAGAGGAAATGCTGGATTTTGTTTTTCTAGTTCATATAATTATCAAAAAATAGTAAAATGATGTTACCTTATGATTTTAGTTGAAAATGACTCCCTTAACATGTCATAAGGTATAAAAATTATGTAGGGAGGAGTATGTTTAAAAATGTGTCTTCAAGACAATGCTATATCATTGATTTAGTATTTTTATTTATATTAAGATATTATATCCTTATAGAAACATTTATCGATCATGTAGTGAAGAATTTAGAGAAAATATTGAATGTGATTATAATATTACTTTACATTTGAGTGTATTTATTCAATTTATATGAAAATTTTCTTAAATTTATATATTTCTCTTATTCACAAGTATATATATTTTTGTTTTATTGGATTTTCAAATTTAAAGTGGAATTTTGTTTAAAGAATACTAGAATATCATTGACTAATTTTTTTATTCTGCAATAGTTTCGATGTTTTTAAGAGAAATGTTTTGATTTAAAAAATAATGAATAATTAATTACATTAAATTTATGATTTTATAATTACACTTTTACAGTCCCATAATACATACCACTAACTAACAAACAATGTTCAAGTGACATTATTAAAATTTGGAGAATATGAATTTTTTATGGGTATGTTTTTAATTTTTTTACATGGAATACATAAATCTATAATTTAATTTTCTATTATATATTTGAAATATATTTTTTGAAGATCATATTTTATATAAAATATATTAAAGCTACTAGAGTTTTCAATTATAATATTCATTCCATAATTTATAACTATGTTTTATGTTTTTTGTAACAATGATGTAATCCTTAATCCTAATTTCCTTGTACTTTTTTAATTTAAATTATAATTGAAACTATTGAAATCTTGTAATACTTTTATAATCCACACAATAATCTATGTTTGATATTTTTATCATATAACTTGATGGAAACATCAATCCATAATATTTTATAATAATTATTTAGGAGGAATTGAATTATTTAGTTGTGTAAATTTTTATAGAGTACTATTTTTTAGGTCATTATTGAATTTTTTATATTTAGTTGTTAATTTAGAGGATTTACTTATCAAAATTTGTCTATAAATTTCAGATATCACATTCTATAATTACTTTATTGTGTTTTCAATTGGTAAGATATGATTTCTTAAGAAATACAAACAACTTAAAATTTTATTATACAAATAAATTAAATATTTATTATACAAATAAATTGATAAACATACAATTTTTTTTTGTGATTTATTAAATAAAATGGTGTGAAATTGAGAGTAGGATCAAGGAAAACTTATTTTCAGGATTGTAGACATTGTAGGATGAATATTTTTACACCCTAATATATTCATATTAAATTCCCATTAAAACTGGTTCTATGATATTTTTTTTATATAACATCAAACATAAATAAATTTATTTCTATTTTATTGAGGTAAAAAATTTAGATATATGATAAAATTAAATACATCGGGAGGAATAAATAATAAAAAGTAATAAGAAAAATTAAAAGTGGGGTAAATTCACAAGAATTTAAAAATATAGAAAACATATAATGTTCATCCTCATGGTTGTCTATGAAAATCTTCACCCAAACCAAAAATATTGAAACAAGGATATACACTAAAATATTTCAGGAATTTTGAGAAAGAATAAAATAAAGAGGATAAATTAACATAGGATATATATATATATATATATGAAAGAAATATGACTTTTATAAATATGATCATTGGGAATATGGTTATTGATAATATGGTCATTGGATATAAATGTATTTAATATATATACTGATTTGGTTTTTCTAGTAGTAGATTTAAAAAAAAAATATTCACAAGGAATTAATAATGAAATATAAATTTATATTAAAATATAATATAATATATATGTGTGTGTGTGTATATATGCTATGTATATGTATTAACATTATAATCCTTAATGTATAATATTATGTATCTATAAAATTTAAAGAGATATATTATTGGATTAATGAAATCAAATATTTAGAATATAGACAATTCATTTTAATGATATTTGGTAGTAGTTATTTAATAGAAATTTCCTATGAAAAGAGAAGGTTTCCCATTCCCATTAAATAATTGAAAAGGGTGCACTAAAATTAATAGGGCTAGGAGATTCATTTATATACATCACCATCCATGTTTGATAGCGTTAGAAGTAAAAACTCATCACACAGTTGTTGAGACCATTGGGAACCATGAAGATTCATCACCATATAAAAAATAAAAATTAAAATCATGTTTCCCACATTATAATAGTAGGTGTAAATGATATTCATCACTGACATGAGGTCATGGAATGTCCTTAATTTTGAATGAAGCATCCATGGAAAACTACAAGATCTTTTTCTGATAAGGTTGAAAACAAAAATAGATTCAATGGGGAAAGAAGTTTCTTAAACTTTATGTTCTCATTCATTCTTGATCATCTCAATAAAAACCCATATTAAGTAATCATACATAATTTGAAAATAAATATTGTAGTAAATACAAACATTAATAAAAAGTATGTGGTTTATGTGAACACCTCTATAGTTGATGAGTCTATGATAACCCTTTCTAATACTATCCATATTAACTCTTATGAAAGGTGGGATTATTTGTAACTTGATGATATACTTATATTTAATTGATTTATTTTATTGATATGAATCTCCAAGAAACAAGAATATAGAAAAAAACTAAAATATTATTTCATTACACCCATATGGGATTTTTAATTTATATAAATATATTTTTAGAAATGAGTAAATGTCCTCATAAGATGAAGGTGATTACCATTGAAACAGATGGAATTACTAGCCTTCAAAATATATAATAATAAATCTACTACCACATCTAGTTAAATGTTGTAAAAATTGGATATAAGTTTGAGATAAAAAATGGACTCTATTAGAGATGATATACTAATACAAGGAACAAATCATAAAAAACTTGATTTCAAATAATTCACTAGATATGATTTCAAAACACATCAAACATAAATATTGTATTATAATTTATTGACTATTTTTTAAATATTGTATAAGTATAGGGGAGGATTATTCTAGAAATTTAATGACTATAATCCATGGGAAATTTTTTAACTAAATTTTATTAAGTTGGACATAATGGTTTTAATGGTTTATAATATTCTTGAATATTTCAAATATTTATGAATTTTATTTGAGATACCAAAAATGGTGTTATACTGAATCCATTCATTTTAGGAACTGATTTTAGAAGGAATCCAAATGCATTGATTTGTTTCACCAATAAAAGATTGAATCTAGAAAAATAAACCAGTAGTGATACATGAATAAACCAATGTAACATGGCTAATAGAACACATAATCAATATATTTATTATATTATAGGGAAACTACATTTTCTAAAAATATTTAAAGGGATCATATTGGTTTCCTAAAAATTCAATGATGTATTCCAACTAGGGACCCATTTAATCTATCTACAAATAGCCTAGAAAGAAAAGTAATGTTGATGGATTTTATACACTAGGGGATTTGAAAGTTTGGGGTATTATTTAATATTGAGTAAATTTGGTTATTTTTTCCTTTAGTGGTTAATACTATCTCGGTATTTCTATTGGGGAAGAATCTTGTACAATGGAAAGTGGAATCTCTTTGTGAAAATTTTATACTGTTGATATCAATGATGAGGATATGTATTCCAATTAACAGTTTCATATTTTTTTAGAGAAGGGTAATCCCACCTTGGGATTTATCTTATCTAATTAGGATTGATAGAATAACCATGGAGCAAAGCACTCAATTTTTACAAAAATGGATGGAGGTAAATCATGTAGCTTATTCACTTGTCTGCAAAGAAAACTATATAGATGGTGTTATGTTGTATTGTACCAATAGATATTTTCCAATCCATTACAATCTTAGTGTAAGAGATAATTCCCTCATTCTGCACCATTTTTATTCCCTATTATTTGGGGTATTTTTCTACATTTTATTAAAAACTATGGTTTGTGTTACTAATGTCCATATGATATAGCCAATGTAAGTTATATTACCATTGAATAGATTTTTGGATATACTTTCATTAAGAAAATTTAAAAAAAATCATATACCACTAAAGAGACTACATTATAATCCATAAATGAGAGACTTGTGGGAAAATACATCGTTATTGTTTCCCAAAATTCCATAAACAATTTTTTGAGATGGGTTTTTGAAGACACATTATCAATCTTATTTTCATCGATTCATCCCTTACATATAATTTTTTGAATGTGATTCCCAATAAATTTTAAAAATAATAACTACATTTATAAATATGAAAATAATAATCAAACATTGAAGAGTTAATGGAGTTCAGTTGAAAATATTTACAAATTTAGAGACATATATTTCCTATTTTAGAAGTAAATGTGCTTAGTGACTATATAACCCATCCCTAGAATGTAATACGTTTTAATCATACATAAGAAAAATGTAATACCTATATAATTATAACATTTGGATCCAATTAATACTATATTATTTCTGGAAGGATGGTTTCTATTTAATGTAGTTAGATGTTTCCCAGCAGAGATACAATTATTTCTACATTTGATATCTAGAATGAACCATATAATAATGATAGAAACCAAGCTTCATAGAGGTAAAACATATATCCACATTATAGATAATATATATTACTATAGAATAAAATAATTATTTTCATCCATTATGTCTCTAATTTCTCTCATTAGAGATTACAAAATGGAATCTAGAACCTTTTGAATACTTTTACAAATAAATTCATCCATAATACCAATGTTATGAGTACAATTAGGTTGCTCATGTGTAGCACCTTTTATTAAAACAATGAATAGTCTCTATAAACCATTTATAACTTATATCGTGGGTATATTTTTAATGATATTGATAATACTTATGATTTTTAGTTACTAGACAATATTTTTTTGTGAAAATCAAAGAGGATGTCATGTTTAAGGTCTAAAAAGTGTTGAAGATATCAACATTAAGGTAAATTCATATATTTTTTACTTTATTTTATATATATTAACACTCTTGGAAAAATTATAGATTCACTCTTGAAATCACCTACCTATAATGTATAAAAAAGTATTGTTGGAAATGGTGCAGTAGTCAATAACACCATGTCAAGTTGAAACAACCTTATTATTGTCCATTGGAATGGTATTATGGACAATAATAGTACTATAAAAGAAAATATAAAATCCATGATTATTTTTTGTAATTACCATTATTAATTTGAAGCTATAAATAATTGGTTGGAACTATTATTTATAATAATACTCCACATCCTTTATCTTATTAGTTTAGATAAGATCCCAAAACTCCCTAAAAACCACTATCTGAGGTCTTTATGTCTAGATACTCTCACAATTAATGGATAATACAACATGTTTCTCTTCCTCTCTAGATAGGGATGACATAAGAATATAAATATACTTATTAGATATGATACATTGAATTCCATTTACCTTTTTTATTTATACTATTTATGGGTTTTTGGGTAAATATGACAGATTTTATATTACAGAATCAACTCTTCATCATAGGGTGTGTCCTGAAGTATATTTATATATTATGAGGTTTTTACTCATCATAATTGTATCTATAAATAAAAATGAGAAATTATCAATCAAGAGTATTCTCTTAGGGATCATTTTTCATTCTTTAACATATATTTATGTCTCTATAAATAATATCCTAAATATTTTATAGTCTATTAAGTATTCACAATCACATTCATTCATCAAAATTACGAAAAAAATCAAATAATTTTAAATGAAATTTGAGATTTTTATCAATTCTAATGATGTTTTTAATTAGTAAAGAGTGAACCATGTAAAATACAGGTACTTATAGGCATGAAAATGATGTAGCTGGAGCACACTTCTTCTATAATAATTCCCTGAAAATTCATATTGGTATTCCGGATGCTGATAGTGCACCTTTTCATGGTGAATTAAAAATAGTGTGGTAAAATTTCTATTAAAAATTACCGGTTATAATATTTTTTATGATTAATATAGGTATCCCAACTAAAATTTTATGTTTTATTCTCAGTTGGATTAATTATTATATTAAAGTCACCAAAGATTTCTTAGGTAATAGAGATACTATAAGATATAGAGGGAATATTATCCTAAAAAAATATTCTTTATGTGGAGGAGTTTTAAGAGTAAATCATGGAGGATGCGAAAGGGTGTTTATCTTCCTGATATTTGAATAAAATACACTACTGATCCTCAATAATAACCAAAAAATTCAAAAAACCCCTTTTAATGATTCAATAATGTTTAACAAGTATAAAATAGATCATCATATGCAATTAACTCATCTGTAATCACTGAAAAGTTGAAAAAAATAATGAATTTTTCGTTAACCATATCCAAAGAAATACCAAGAATATCATGATGATACCTTTTTTTTGAGTTTTCGAATATATGAAAAGGTATTAGGGTATTTCATCATAATACAATTCTATAAAAAGATAATCCTTTTCATGTTTTTCTATTCAAATGTCTCTAATAATTGTTTTATTTATTTCTATCCTATTTCTATTCAAAAATATCCTTCAGGATCTCTTAATCCCTTTTTTGATATAGTTTCCATATCAGTTACATTGAAAATAAAATTCTATGCATTTAGTTGATTCAGATTCAATGTCCTGATTGTCTACATCTAAAGTTGATGTCTCCTTTGAGGCTTCGTCTACCTCTAGGGGAGTAGAGGTAATATATTATCCTTCCTGATTTTTAACTATGAACAATTAGTCCCATCAACTATCATGATACCACTACCTAATGGTACCCTACATGAACTGGTAATAAGATAAGGAGGATAACAACCAACTAAATCCCACAACTGATAGGCCATGGTTTAGTGACATGTACTGAGAGTGTATAATACATCCAAATGAGAGACATTTCCCCCAAAAAAATTAGGAAAGAGATATAAGTGAGGAATAATAAAAAAATTCATTCTCATGAAAATGGTAAATATATGCCCATATATTTATAAAAAAATGCATATATATATAACAGAAAAAACATAAAAAGAAACTAAAATTTTCTAATTGATAAACTCAATAGTTGTCATTAAGCCCAAAAAACTCCTGCAAAACTGCAGTCTATTAATATAAATGATGATCTCCACTATGATTCTCCCAACCAGAAAAATATTTCATATATTTTTAGAGTAATAAGTACATGTATACATAGTAAGATTGGCCTTGGATAATCTCATAGAAAATGATAATGAAATTGTAATTAAACCCCTTGAACAACATGTGAATGAACTCTTCACAGAAATATGTATACTAATTTCCTAACCTGACCATGGAAATATCCCTCCATATAACACATAAAAGTGATCATATTTTATAATATCAAAAAATGGTACCTAAATACCGCTTCCCCACATGTTTACTGCTCTTCCCTGACAATATACGTCTTAATCCTTCTCTCTACAAAAGAATCCATCCCAAAGACACTAGGGCTAAGTATCATAACAGTTATATAATACATCACATCATCTTTTAATAAGATCCATATGTCTGTATATAGTCCACGTACATTTTAAAATCCACCACATAAATTATGTTGTATATTATACAGACAGTATTATACTTTAACCCCTTAAATCCTATACTCCATGTAATGTACCTGAAACCATGACAACCTTTATATTCTAGATCTATAATAATCCTTAGGATACTATATCCTAAGATACATGTGTATGATATATAAAAATTCATTATATCCCTATACACCCATATATTTAACAATATAACCACTAGGTATAATGATGCATTATACTTCATGGTGATGAAAAAGGGTTCAGAGGTGGTACTCAACCATCCATCTCCCATCATCCACAATGTTGGGGGAATCACCCTCCCAGAGACAACTGTTTTTCAGTAACCCTACAGAAATTGGTGTTGATGAATATGAAATCATAAATAATATCACATATAATATAGATCACCACCACTCTATGAGAATTAACATTGTCTTAATTCCTATTTAAGCTATAATATCTTAGTAAACTTTTTTGACTATTAAAAACTACATATCCTATCACACAAAAGCATTAAATTATACTTACATTAATCTATTGTTTCACGTTTTAAAATTATCCTTACATTAATCAATATATTAGACATTAATTAATATTAATATGATTTTTTTTATTAACCAAATCATTGAGTCCTTGCCCAATAGGAAAAATCAAATTGGTTCAATGGTTTCCCAATATTAACATATTTTTCATTCCATCCATCACAGACCCCATGGGTGAAAAAATTAATTATTCTGTTATCATTTGATATTTCCATGCCATATAGGAAATGACTAGAGATTCCGCCAATATATTCATATCCATTCAAAAACATTTGTAGAATGTTGTGGGGAAAGTGATGCATATAAACATGAAACTCAGTCATCCAACCATTAATAAAATTTAACAATAAAGAATTCCATATTTAATCACCATAATGGGTAATCCCACCATTAACATGTTCCATAAACTCTATGGATTCCACAAAACACTCATAAAAATATACATTTATATCACCATCATAAGTAGAAAATGCTACATCAAAACGAGGCATCCCCACCCATATATAATTATCTATACAAGAATTATAAAATATCATAAATAATGTCTCACATCCATAGAAAAAAATTATAATAATAATAAATCATTTCAGTAAGTAAAAAAGCACCTAAAAAGTAATTCATCCATTACATGAAAATAGAATAATTTGGCCCTAAACATAAGGAATTAATCATTCAAAAACAAATGGGTTCACATTTATTAAAACATATATCTTTATCAAAAAACTATTTTTATTCTCTCTTAAAATAAATATTTCATTTATCATTGGATATATATATCAGTACCATATGAATCAAATATAATAATATATTAAATTAATTAAATATGATTGTTAACATCAACTATATTTTCATTAAACATTTTGGAATAACTTATTATAAATAATATTTTTTAGTATATTCCACTATAATCATCAAAACCTCACATTCTTTAACAAATTATATTTACACATATATTAAAAAACAATTAAACCTTCATTAATAATAATTTTTATTTCCATTAAATTACATGAAATAATAAAATTATTGATCAGTCATATTTAATTATATAACATACAAAATAATTAAAAAATTTAATTTATTTATCGTTTTAAATTAATTAAAATAATATATTAATAAATAATAAAGATTAAATAGGGATAATAGAGATACCTTACTATCTAGTATATGGAAAACAGACCTTTTATACATTTGAAAACACATGATTTCTACAAATATAAAAAATCATTCTTCAATCTTTTTTATCCATTATTAGGGCTAATTCCACTCCCACTATGTTTAACAGATGAAAAATTTAGGATTAGAAAAAAATAAAAAAATAATAAATAAATACCCTAAATCATGCATTTTAATTATCTTAGAGGAGAATTGGACAACAACACAGATATAAAATCTCCTATCCCACAAGGAATGCTATGAATATCCAACAATTATAAGGAAAACCCTTTACAAAAAAACAAGAGAATCGATATTACAATTATGAAGATAAATTTTGACAACATGTAATCATCATATGGTATGAAAATCCACTACGAAAATAAGAAGACACTTTAAAAAAAGAAGAACAATTATGAAATCACCTTATATTTATGTATTGAAGTTGGAGATTTTTTCCAATTAATAGGGAAATAGAAGGCCTGCCTGAAGATACCTTTTTCTTATAAGGTTAAATAGAAAACATAGGGGGGGGGGGGGGCAGAGAGTTTATCTCGGGTTTGGGTATTTACTTTTCATCTAGAAAAATGAAGATTGTGGCACAACCTCTTACTCTATGGTTAAGAATTAAATGTATATGAAAATTATGTGATAAATGGAGAGTTGTAAATCTATTGCCTAATGGGTCAAATAGTTCCTGAAAACCACAACATAGATCATATTTTTAATGAATAAGATTATGCCACATATGAGACCACCACATTGTAGGCATTCCATTTCCAAGGAAGAAGTGACATCAGATCTAACATTGATGTTGTAGTGGTAAAAAAATGAAAAGCACTCATGAATGGATATGATGAAACCTATATTCTCTATGACACAATTTTCTACTCGACTATATTGAATCTATGCTTCCAGGTCATAGTTATATAAAAATTACAGTATCTCAGATTCCCTTTCTCCAAGACCCTTTAAAATAACATATCTCTCCAGAATATATCCACTACCCTTATGATGTAGAAAATAGATCCATGTTACAAAATCCACAATTGTTAATCATTAACCTCAAACTATAGGGAAACCTTTCTAGAATCCTAGAAAATAGAAATCTAATAGTGGAATAGGCTATTAGGATTTGGAATCTTACAACATCTAAGATAATTCATATATGTTTAGAGCATTAAACACTCTTTTTACTTTTTTTCCATTATCTTTATCATTAATACCAATCATAATAGAAGCATCTATAATTTTTTTTTTCTATTTAAGAGAATGTATTGTACTAAGAGACTTAATTATTTATAATCCCACTTGAGGTGTCTTGACTATATAGAGTAGAGACATTATTAGTGCGGTCCTTATCCATGTTGAAAATTTATATATCCTCAGTAGCATGGGGACCCAAAGTGGTGACACAGTCCTCTTCAATACACCCATTATAAGGGTATCACACCTATATATATTTTAAATCGTGAACCTACACCTCACTATTAATGGTTTTATATCTACCCCCAATTCCCTCTTTACAACCAACAATGGATGTTCATTCACCTACAATACTACCATAGTGTTTGTTAGAAGATTTCTTATTTTATTTATCCTCAAAAGGTTCAGACCATGTCACCATAAGCTTCATTTGTGGGGGTGAAAAATGGATCAACCTTATTTTCATTCATATTTTTTGTGGGTTTATATTTCTCAAATGTAAGAGTCCAAACTAACAAACTTTATTTACATCCCTCCTTACCATTTATCCATTTTCAATAGGGTCACAATGCTTACTTAAAATTATGAAAATTGAAAGGGAATGTCCAATAACATCGATGAGGTCCCAACAAGGATAAATATATTCATACTTACCTTAACATCAAGTTGATGGTAATTAAAAATGAGTTTGATTAATTAAGAATACCCGTATACACATTGGTATCAATATGGATTCTAATAAAGTATCCAAGATTACCCTCTATATTTTATTTCCCTATTTTAAATTCCACCCATAAAAAGAGAAAATATCACTGAGGACAAACGGGTGCCAAAAAAATACAGTGAAGAACATAGAGAATATTCTAAATATTATCAATTGACTACTTCTGAGTACGTTGATTTAAGCAATAAAACCATTAACATTTAAAACAATTACCCAATTTTAACTATAAACTCCCAGTATTCAAAACCTTTATGATCTCCTCCGTTCTATTTATGAAAACATAACTATAACACCTCCTAATTAAGATTAATCTATTGCTTTAATTTCCTCAATATTGAGCTAGTTTTTCTTTATGTTCTTTAGTATTACATTTATTTTCTCCTATAAAAATTATAATGCATCCCTATCATGGCAAAAATAAAAAAAAATTTACGTTCATATTATAGGGAATCCAAATCCACAACAGCTTCAAAACCATCACCCTGGGATTTTTTGAACACGGTGACTTAAGAGGTATCCTCATTTGGATAATTAGAGATCCCCAATAACACTTTAGTGAATAAATCCCTATACCAAACCTTTTATGGTAATACATATACATTCATGCTAATAAAAAAATTAGGTACACCACAACCATTTCATTTTCAATGGAAAATGGTCATTCCCCATCCATGGATGGAATCTCTTAATCCAGATAAAAAGAATCCATGGGTCGTTAGAATAAATACACTGTCAGAGATTAAATACATCCTTAATATTTAAAGGTTTTTATATTTTATGCTAATTAATGAGATTGATTATATTTAAAAATAAAATAAATATGAACTAACATATTCATATTCATTATATTACTATAAAATAATTTTATGAACACTTAAAACAACATTTTTCTTATTGAAACCATCTTTCGTTATAACTTTTATATTCATTAAAAATTTAAATATATTAATATGAATTTTTAGTTATATAATATAAATTTAATTACAGAATTTATAATGAAAAAATTTCTGAGGATTTGTTTTTTGATTTTTATGAAAATAATTATTTTTATGTGTATAGTGAAAACTATATTTTTTAACAAAAATATAAATTTTAATACTTTTTCCTTTTTTTGGAAAAAATAAATGTTACTAAATTACATTAATTGATTAAATATTTATTTAATATTTAAAAATATATATTCTAAAAATATGATTTTGAATATATAAAACCCCTATTTTACATTATTAAACTCTTTAATATTTTTCATATAAAACAACTCTCAGTATTTTTCTTTCATTACACTTTAAAAATGTTAAATGAGGTGTATCATTTTGTTGAAAGTAAAAAATATCCTTTAATGATAAAAAAATAAATAATATATAAATAAATAACATTGATAAATATAATTTGAATATACTCTTTTATTATTAAAAATATACATTATTAAAACATATGTTTTATACACTACATTCGATAATGAAAAAATTAATGCCTCATTCAAAAATGAATATTCACTAATTAAATATATTTCATATTGGGAATCTATATATCTAAATTATTCAATAAGATCTATATTTTATTTGGGATTAAAAATTCTATTACATAATTAATTATCAAACATAATGGAAATACCCAAAAATAAAAAATATAAAAAATGTAAGTGGTGAACATAGATAAATTTTTTTAAAATACCTGTGGAAATTAAGGGATGGGTAATTATGGAACATACCTTATATACCTCTCCAATATTTTCCACATTGGTACGACATTAAAAGAGAGACAAGTTCCCTATTATATTAAATTACAATATTTTCAAGAATTCAATTCCATGTGCCTATGAATAGTGCTAACCTTCGTCCCATTTCTAAACTCATTAAAAATAATTATCTCAACTAGAATAATGACATAGTATATGTTTAAAACTCTCCCCACCTCCTAAAATAATTTTTATTCCTAAAATGTATATATAAAAACTGTTATGGTGTAACACAAGTAAAAACATTCAAAGGGAGTTGTAATGTTCTAAATCGAGACCTCTAATTTCTATTCATAATATATCCCCACAAACCTATACTATTAACTAAAATATGTTTATATTTTTATTTAAAATATGATTGAAATTTATTATACTAAAGAAATATTAATTTTCTCTCTCCCTCTAATGAAATTTAGAAAATGAAGATGTCGTTTTGTATACTTGTGAACTAACACCTTCATGAATTATGTGTCATATCTTGTCATTAGTACCAAATATTGATAAATTTAGAAAAAATTATGTTATAAAAATTATAATTATAGTAATAATAATATTATTAAATGATAACACTGAAAAATAAGTATTTGATATTAAAAATATATGATCACCATGAAATTAACAACCATAATTGAACATATTAAGGTACCATTCTTAATTTCCAACCATTTTGGGAATAACATGTAAATTAAGTAAATTTCATTAAAATGAAGAAATAAAATACAAAAAAAAATAAAATTTTAGACATTATGAATATATTCGAAAATATATTTTTTACATAGTGAACATAAAGAAGATGTTTTAGGGAAGTTAATCGAACCATGTCAATTAATCAGTATAAGAGGAAACAATTTTGTAAATGAATATCATTTGATAATAAATAAATATGAAAAAGATAAATACTGATAAAAAAGTTTCATATGAAAGTTTTAAATAATATAAACTTATTTATTAAGAATTTTATGTACACACACATAGTGAAATATGAACCTATGTTATAGATACTCCAAACCACCCATTTTACTTTGGGGTTATTCATTCTGTTTATTTGTCTCCCTTTTACTATAAATTTTTTTCATACATTTCATTAATCTTATGTAGATATGATCATTATAAATATACCTAATTACATTACCTTTTTTTGGGATAATACTGATTGTTAGAGTATAAATCCATTATTACTCAAATGGTTGGGTGGATTGACTTCTTGAAATTGTCTTTTCTTATAAACAACCCATTTATGGTATGAATTGTGATAGTTTTCCCATATAAATATGCATTATTGAAATAAAAAAAATATGATAAAAAACTAGATATTTATATTGATTCATTGAAATTATATCCCATTGTCAACTCCACCAATATTCAATTACTAGATCTTGGGGATTTTCACTAGCACCAGTTTTTTAAGGAGTCTTAATGCCTAAGTCCAAGAATCATTCACATGGTACAAAACCGGGAGATTCTAACAAGCTCTTATATGTATATAAAATCTATATCATCCAATATTATTTAACAAATAAGATTTAAATCCTAGAAAAAATAATCTAAATATTCGATCAATTATAAATAAAGATTAAAGTTTATAGATGGAGCACAGAACTTTTAGATGGAACTAACAAAATAGAGGAAATATACATGAGAGAATATAAAAATAAAATGAATCCGAATGATAGTTTTATAAAATATAGTAGGATATAAATTTTAAAACACATTTATAAAACTCTAATATTCTTTTTCATCATCGTATCATAGTGAAACATCACATTAAGCATCGAGAGAATGAGAGAGAGAATGTGTATTTTTGTGTTGAGGGTGTTGTTCTTGTCACATATATGTATCATCTATTCTAATTCTTCAAATAATATTTTATATCATTTATTTTTATTTGACTATATTAGTCCCCATATAATACAATCATGAAATTAAAATATAGATTTCCTTGTCTTTAAAACAACTTGGCAACATGATGAAGTATTAAATTATTATAATGTTATATTACTCTTTTGGTATATGAAAAACTTTACAACTTGATATTACCAAAAAGAGATAATGCATAAATAGATATTTTAAAATTCTAAAAAATTATACAAATTTTAATAAATATTTGGTTTTCATAACCACATATATTATATTGTATCACCGCTTAACTAAAGTCCATGACTTCAAATTCATATAGTAGTATTGATCCATGAAGATGATATTTAATTTGAAGATTTACTCATGAATCCACAACCTAGAGTCATCTTGTTTGGATAACTGAAATTGTTGTAGACGAATAAATCATGTATTGATTTGGATTGAAATTGTCGAATTTGTGATGTATGCAATTTTCATACCCAATTAGTCAACACATGATATTTAAAATGACATTCTATTAATGTACCTTAACTCATTTATGTAACGTCAATTTAGCTGATTTCATGAAATAATCCAATTACATAGTTTTTCATATCACATAGATGATTAATGTAGTATAAATTTTGATTTATAAAAATAACCAAATATAAAATTTCATCACATTTAATATTTTTTAGTCATAGAAAAATTACATCACAACTTCCATAATTATAGTAATAATAAGAGAATTGATTAAATAATGATAAAACCTAATTAAAAAAATTAAAAACCAAATCATCAAAAACATTTGAATGGTTTTATAGATCATCAAAATATAAATTACTTGGAACATGTTGTTAAAACCTTTTATTCTAACAATGTACCCCGTTTTTTTATCAAAAAACATTAATAAAACATGATATTTTAATGTGTTTGATTCATTTTTAGAAAATCCCTAAAAAATATATTACTTTCAAAAAATATCATAGTCCATTATTCTCACCATGTATTATTATTATTCCAATTTATTATGATTGTTTACCATTTTTCATAAACAAGTAATGGAAATTAATGGAATATACATTTAATTTTAAAGATTAAAATATTAATTAATTCTTTACAGTGCTGATTTTGAATTTTTATTATGTTAAGGAAAAAATTCAGAAAAATGTACGGAATAAAACATTCACAATGAATGAAAAAAATAAATCCACCCAATTTCTTATTATTTATAAAATATGATAAAATAAATTAAAGGAAAAAATTATCATAAAAATATAATTATATATTATAAATACATTAAATTAAAACAATCTTTTAAGAACAAAAAGATAACACATAGTTTTCATTAAATATATACAATATTAATGAATTAGAAATATTCATTTAAAAAAATTAAATTTATAAAAATTACTTGATTTATGGATTCGATTAAAGTTAGAAGGATTTTTTTATGGATTCAAGAAATATAGATAGAATGATGATGTAGTTATAGTATTATCTAATAGATAAATAACTTATTCCCCAAGATCCAATGCAAAAATTTCTTATTGACAAATAATTATTTGTATCGTAGACTCTGGGTCAGAATTCTCATTGAATAATTAAAATTTATAGAATAAATAACAGAATAATAATAACCATTACTAAAAAAGGTACTTCATGATATGATATTATGATGTGGCACCTTTCTCAGTAGAATTGGTTGTAACTACTACTACAATGTTAAAATATTCTTTATGAAAAGTAATTGAAGGAAAAAATGATATCCACTATAGTATAGATACATATATAAGTATTTGTTGGTAATAATAATTGATACCATCTTCCACATACTAAATATAGGTAATCAACCTACATAAAAATTCTCATGATTATATCATATTTGTAGAGGGAGTAGAAGTTTATACTTTTCAATGCATCTAAGAAACTATTACTTGATCATAGGTCCATAACCCTTTGAAGTATTAAACCTTTTTAGTAGGGAATATTTAATAAGATATGAACGTACCAACAAGATTATAAGTACATTGAGTGGAAAGTGGGTCTGAATACTTCTTTTATGTAAGTATAATTTTATAATTCTTATAGTAACGAAAAATTTAATTTAATTATGTTATAGTAGTTAAAATAATTTTTTAATTAGTAAATTAAATTCACTGATTGTTTTTTGATTAAATAATAATTTTTTTAAATTAGTATTATTTTATTTAATTATTAAATTATTGATTAAATTGTTTAAAATTTTAAATTTATTTATTAAATGATGTTATTTTGTGTTGTATTTATTCATTTTTATTTTTGTTTAATTTTAATTTTTCTTTTAAAATATTAATTATATATTTCATTATTTAATGCATGTAGTAATTTTTTTCCATTTTTTTCTTTATTCTATTTAAATTATTTATTATTATTACCAATGTTTTTTTAACATCTTTTACTCCCAATGTAATCATATTTTAATTTATATTTTTTTATTATTTAAATTTTTCGTTTTTTAGAAAATATTTTTTGGGGGCAGTTTCATAGGATAATTTTTCATCTTGTTGTAAAATAATCCATCATGGTTACTTGATAGGACCCCTAAAAGACAATATATTCAATATGGGTAATATTATTCTTCTCATTAATAAATTTTGAGGTCGTATAGAATAATTTCATAATTCCTATAAGAAAAATTACGTTTATATGAGTAAGATAAAATCCACATGTAGTTTTATTTGGTTATATTAATAGAAATATTGGGTGAAGATAAATTTATGATACATTGAAATTTTATGAAGCCACGAACCAAATATAGAATAAGTATACCCTTTTCATCCGAGTTCCATTTCAATATGAGATATGACATATTGTTGAAGAGACAAGATTTAGTGTTCTCACTACTAAATAATAGTAAAGGATTTTGTGCAGGGGATTTCCCCAATAAATGTAAAATCCTACATTGAAACTTAATCTAGCGGATTCAAACTGTAAATGATTGGAGTCCCATAATTGATTTGAGAATAATGATAAAAACCCACTAAGAACCGATCTTTTAACATGATAATAGAGTTTAATGAACTCAATTATAATCATCAGTGACGATGATAACAGAACATGACTAATACATGTCATATATGCGAGACAACTAATTGAATCTAGGGAAATTGACACCCTATATTCAATAAATTGGAATCTATGTAATGGGGTTGGTCTTTGATTAGGGAACCATCCATTTTAAGATAAAGACGCTTCCTGAGTTTTCACCGCCAATGATGAACCATTATGGATGAACATATGATAATTGATGTTTTTTTCTCTTTTTTCTGGTTTTTCATTAATATTTATGATTAGAATACTGAGATTCCACTTATAAAAATGTTTATATTATCCTAGTTCATTATTTGGTTGAAAATCATTACCCTTTGGAAGACAACTATCTCAAAGAATCTAATTTTTTTTGGATGACAACAATGACACCCTAGATGCTGTGAGTCGATTTTTAAGATTGGTGATGACTAAGATCATGTAGTGTTTCAAATAATTAATGATTCTAATGGTTCAGTTATTATATAATGTTATCAAATATGGTTTTCTAGTTTTATGTTTATTCATTTGGTGTTGACCGATAAATGTTAGAGGTAAGAAGATGCGATAATGTGAGGATGTATAATGAAGTTGATTATAGAAGAGTTGAATAAAGAGATTGATCCATGGTTGGATAATAGTTTCTATCATACACTAATTGTATTAATGAATTTGTGTACTAAAATTCATACTGAATATATATTGGGGAAGTAATCATGACCACACTGATAAATTCTGACCGAGCTTGGTCAAGAATGATGACTTCATGTTGGAAAATTTAAATGAAAGTCATCCCTTGGTGATTTTTTGAGTTACCAGATCTCATGAAGATGTTTCCAATTCAGTCTAATATGATGAAAAATTAAAGAAGATTTGGTATTTGAAAATTTATGGGTTTTTTGGTTGATGAAATTTCAATGTTGGTTGAAATTACTCATCCAAATCTTAAGGAATGATGATGGTTTCTTGATCATATTTTATGTAATGATTATGGCTAAACAGAGGCACATATAGTAGTGGAAATGGAAGATGTTATAATAATGAATAATCATATTTACTAATACTAAAAAATAATTTAATTCTAGTATAATTATTGTATCATGAGTAGTATCATATGATACTGAAGAGGGAGATTTCTACAGTAATAGAAAAAACTCGGGGTCTATGAGTTCACTCTATTATGTGGTTTTCATGGAAAGGATGTGGCTATTAGAGGTTGTGAGTCTTGTTCCAAAAAATAAAGTATTCTATTACATGATTTTATCAAAAATAGATAATTTTAAAGATTAATTCCGGGAGAGAAAAAGCGTCAATAGATAATGGAATACAATTTTCATGTCACTAGAGAGGAGAAATATAGGGAAAACCCAAGATTTCTTCTAGTGAGCTTGAATAAAATCTTTTTCCAAGCATGGCGATGAAGAATAATTTCTGACATCATTTTTCTGAAATTATAGAATAATTTATAGTGGTTGATGCTTGTATCTTCTTATGGTGAAGTCATTCAAACAATTTTTTAATTATTTTTAATGATAACATTCTCAAGATTAAAAATTTTCTAAACTATTGATAAATTTTCAAGAATTGTTCTCCAGTCAATTTAAAAACATTTATATTCCATTACATGGCTGATAATTTTTTAATAAGAATTTATTTTTTCTTTTAAATACTATTAGGTCATTCTAGTTATGATTTTTTTGGTTCCTATTATTGATGATTCTCAAATATCTAGAATGAATCATGGGAACAACAGTTCACGTTTTTCAAATTTATAATTGATTGTTCAGTAATTTGAACTGATCAAGTTGAATGGTTGTTAATTACTGAGCTCTTAATTATTGGATTAAAATTCTTGAACTTAATGACACAAATTATTTAGATATTTCATATAATGTGATGAGAGAATTTACAGAATTATATAATTTAAATATATAAATAATGGATAAATCAGTTGGGTCCCTTGGGAAGTCCATTGATAATTTTATTACTTCCCTCTACCTCTCAATATGATCATTATTTTCATCTATTCACTTATTTTGTTTTCTTAGAATTTGAAATTAGCTTTGTTCCCTTTTTATCAAATAAAACGCCCTAGTTAACATAGTTAGTAAAAATATTAATAACAATAAAACATGGTGAAGAAACTCCCTAAATGGAGTATCATTGGAAGATAATTCTGGTTGATTCTATATTGTAGTAGTGAGGATAATAAAAATAGTGAGGATGATTAAAATGAATAAAAATAATTGTTTCGAATCCCCTATTAGATTATATTTTTTTCGGCGAGTGTCACAGCCCCCAAAACCTATTTCCTTTCCATGAAATATAAAACAGAGAGTGAACTCATATACATTGATTCATTGTATCCAAAACTCCACTACACTACCTATTACATAGGTTCTGACACTACTCATGTAGGAGTAATTATTCTTGAGCTCAAAAATATTTTTAGTAGTAGTTAATATCATTATCTTTTTCTATAATTTTTCTCCCTCCACCACTAAATAATACTATGTATAGAAAAAATCATACCTAGTAAATATGATCAATAAACCATAATAAATTGGTAAGAACTAGATGATGCATTTAATTGATCCTAGAAATTTTGAACAACCATTAAAATAGGAATTTACTGGTAACAACACCTATTCTATTTTAAATCACATAATAATAATTTTGAAACTTCTTCAAGACCTTTGATAAATCCAAAAATCACTAGAGGAATGATTTCATTGAAATTTTCCAACCTAGATTCAGTATTCATCATTAATTAGAAAAACTTTTAACAAAATATAAACCCCTTTTATTCAAAACACTTTTCATCAATGATCGGGTGTCAACTTCCTCATATATAAGAAATTGGATCACATATATGATCTAGATTTTCTTAGTTCTATCATCATTGGCTTTGGTGATTTCTATCATGAAATTTAAAATCGGTTATTAGGTGTAAATCTAGAAATTCTTTCAGTATTGATCGATTTTCTCAGATTTGGGTCTGGCCTTTACTTGATCCCAGTCGGCATAAGTTGGATAATGTTTCAAGGTTTTATCTAACATTCATCAGTGAAAATACCCTATATAGAGTTCTTTCTTCACCATTGGATGTGACAATGGTGAATTTAGTATCATCAACAACCCAACATGTCTCAGTTTGAAATGGATATGAGATGACTTAGGTGTCCTTCATCCAAAAATTGGCCAACAATTTCTTAGAGGTTTATTTAATATAAATTTATATTTACACATTATTTCACTTACAAGAACTAAAAAATATTTCATATTGATTTTATATTATGAAAATATACTAAAATAATCGTAAAGTAATTCTAAAATTATCTTATTCTACCTCAATATTTCTTATTCTAAATAATTATATAACCAAGGAAAGGGATTTTATCTTACACAGTCCATTGAAATTTTGCAAGTTGTATTATATTATTAAAGAATCAGAAATTATTTGATAAAACAACTTCTAAAAAGACAAATAGTCTAATGAGATTAAAATAATTAATAAAAAAATATAAATATGTTAACACTATAAATAAATGGCGTCAAACAAATATTCTAAAAAATATAAACAACATAAATAAAACAAAAAAATAAAATAAAATAAGAACAACAATCACATAAATTAAATAATGAAACATAAAAATAATATTTTAAAAAAATAAGACAATAAAACAAACACAAAAAGAAAATATTAACATCAGCCACTCAAAAAATTCATAATTTTAACACAATAATAAAAAAATTAAAAATTAAAAATTAAAAATTATTTTAACAATATAATTATTTAGATAAAAAACAATGAAGTAAATTACCTAATAAAAAAATGAAATGGGTGATTTTATTAGGCAGAATGTTGTGTTGAGATATTCTTGTAATTTTGTTAAATTGAAATTTTTTTGCTATTTATTACAACTATAAAAATATACAGTATTCTAAAACTTTTTCTTCACATTTCATTAATATAACTAATATACAAAACATATACTCAAACTAATTTTTATGATGTGTAAACTAGTAATTCAACTATTGTTCTTACTATAAATTAATGTTATTTGTTTTTTCCATGGGATCACATTTCTAGGATTTCTATTAAACCATTTTAACATTATATGAATCTAATGAATTATTATATAGTTCAAAATATTAATATTGAATTTTCATGTTTTATCCACATTAGATTAATCATTGATGAGAATGTAAATTTGTAGGCTGGGTGAGTGGGTATTTAAATAATGAAATATTCAACATAATGTGAGCCCATTAAAACCTATAAATTTTTTAAAGTTTTTCTTCACATTTCAATTAATAATTTTATGCCTTTTTAATTTTTATAATGTTTTTTGTTTTATGTCCACACTTTTAATTATGTATTAGTACTTGTATTTATTTGGTTAATTCATTTTAACTACTCTCTTGAAAATAGGTGGACTATGATAAATAATTTTTTCAATATTTTTACAATTATCATTTCCATAAAATATTTTCATTTCATTAAATATCATAAGATATAAATTCAAATGGATTATGAAAGGAAAATCAAAATACATGTTGAACTTTTTCTTTTATTATTTAGATGTATGTATGATTTATTTATTCTCATTTTAATTTTTTACATTTTCTAATTAATGTAGATCAAATAATTAATTTTCTTCCTAATTTATGTGATTCATATATCTTAGATATAAATGAATGTTATATCTTTTAGTTGAAAAAAATAGAAATTTCTTCAATATAAATAGAAAATTTTATGGTCAATAATTTTTTTAAAACATAAATCAAATTTCCATAAAAGAGATTTCTTCCATTAATGTAAAATATTTTCATTTCTAGATGATGTTAGAAGATGAAAAATATTTTTGAAAACATATTTTTGTATTGAAAACCAATAATTTATACTTAATATTGATTTCATTACACTGAATTAGTTTTATTGTTTTCATAAGGATAAAAAAAACTTTGTCTGATGGAATTGAAGTTTCCATATTTTGAAAAATGTTTTCAACAAAATAACATTATATTATTCATTATTTACTTGTAAAAATAATTTTTAATTAGTTATTTTAAATATGTATTTTTTCATTCTTTAAGTAATAAAATTTTAAAAATATTTTTTTCATTTATAATTAGTAAATTATTTATTATAGTGTTAATAATGTTTAATTTAATGAGTGATTGATTTTATTATATTATTAATTATTTTTTGGTTTATTTTTTATTTTACATATATTTTGAAATATATATTTAAGTTTCATTTTTTAATTGCTGAAGTAATTTTTATTTAATTATATTTTATTAATTTTTTTATATTAATTATGTATTTTTATTTTTAGTATTTTGTTTTTCACATATTTTATTTCTAGTGTTAATATTTTTTTATTTTTTTTTATTTGTTCTTTTAATTTCACATTCATTTAGTTTTCTATTTTGGAAACATATGCTAAATATTGTTTTTGATGTTTTCCAAATAGAATTCATCTTAGAAAATCTAAAGGGCCCAAAAAATAAAAAATATCCTTTTTGTGTAAAATATTTTTTCCCAGTATGAAATATTGGAGTAGCATATCTTAATTTCAGAATTCCTATAAATATATTTATGTTTATTTTGGTAATATAGAATCCATGTATAGTAATTTAATTATATAGTAAGAAAAATAATACAAAACGGTAAATTTATCTTATAATAATACATTAAGAATCTTTAGCCTAAGAATGGAATAATGAAACCCATGTCTTCATAGATGCATTAAAAATAGATATATGGTTAGTTTTTGTGGATACTGTATTCACCACTATCACTTCCAATAAAAAAGAATTGGTTCTTTAGAGGGGGTTTTGAAAGGTCAAAGTAAGATCCAACCATGAAAATTCATCCTACCTATGATGACTATGATTAAAGGGAGGTATAACCCAGATTTGATAACATTGATCAACACCAAATGGGGGAAAATCTTTGCACCAGATAAATGAGACTGAAGTGATGATTGAAATCATTGGCAGCAAAGATGATAGAACATGAATAATCTAGATTATAGTTACGAGCTAAAAACATCAATATGATAAAGTTAACACCTGAACATCAATAAAATTAAATTTGTGTTTGGTTTTTTAGCTTGAGATGATGAACTATCGAATTGAATATGATGATTCCTCAAAATATTTCAATATTGCTGATGAACCATGATGGTCGAATGTATGGTTATAGATATTTTTTCCCTAAAGTTTTACAATTTAAAACTTGATGATTTCAATGATGATATTTTATCAAGGATTATGTCAATTTGATCATTATGTACCTAATTGTTAAAGAAGAAGACCATTTTGAAGCTGAAACATTACCCTGGATATCCATTTTCAGGCAACCTTGGTAAAACAAGAAATGGTGTGAGTTGATTCTAGAGATTTTAGATAACCAAGATCATGTGGGGTTTCTTAAAATGGATGAATATGTTGATTCTATCACTAAAATGTTTTCAAAGAAGGTTTTCTATATTAAAGTTTCTACATGTGATATTGATCAATTAAAGTTAAATTTAACCAGATGAGATGATGTGAGGTGGAATAGCGGGCCAATTCTGGCCATTGTAGAATATTGAGATTGAATCATGGTAAGAGAATACATTTGTAATTACCCGAAATGTTTGAAGGAATTAGGGTTCAAAACCACTTATCATTTAAAGGCGAGGGATGAAATAATGACCATGCCAATTCAATCCGTATGATATTGATTAAGAATGTTGAGAAAGGGTTGAAAATTTTAAATAAAATTCATATCTTGTTTATTTTTTGAGAAAAAAGATGTCTTGAAAAGTTTCCTAATCAGTATGAATTTTCCTAAAATTCAAGAATTTTTTTCAACTGTAAATTTATGAGTTCTTGGTTGTTGAAAATCCTCTAAAGGTTGAAACGAATCATCTAGTTCATAAAAAATGATGATTTTTTCTTGATCTAAGTGGTAGGGATTATTTATTCTACAAAGAAGATCAATTAGTTATTTAAAGAGAAAAAAGTATCATAAAAAATAATGATATTAACTACTAATAAAAATATTATATGCAGATAGAATAATTACTAAAACTTGAGTAGTGTGGACACCTATTGAAGATAAAGAGATTGAGAGAGAGATAGAGTTGGATTAACTGAGATAATTACTCATGTTTTATGAGTTTAATCTCTTATGTAACTGTCATGGAATGAAATCCGGTTTGGTAGGCTATGAAAGTAGATGAAAAAACATAATTTCATTGAGTATTTTTTTTAAATGTGGGATTTTCATGATTTATTTAGAGAGAGTGATAGAAACAAAGACATTATATATCATTTTTCACATCAATGGATAAGAGAGACCAAGTAATTTTCAAGGAGATATTCTAGTGAGATTGAATAAGAATTATTTTTGAGCATGGAGATGAAAATTGAGTACTGATAGAAATTTATGGATAGGATTGTCTAATTAATCATTAGATTATACCTGTTTCTTTATTTTGGTGGTTTCATTATATTTTTTTTCCATTTTCTCTATATTTATAATTTTTAGATAATAGATAGATTTCTTATAAAGTTTCATACATCATTTTTTGTCACATTCTCTTAAATTTTTTTACAGTTACATTGTCAATCACTATATATTTTTCCTTGGGTGTTGATAAATAGGTCAATATGTTTAGGATTTTTTTCATTCTATTATAATTATTGAATAATCTAAATTATAAAATTTGAATTGTGAGAACATAAATTCAAATATATTAAATTGTTTGGAAATTTTGGAATACTTTGATCTATTCATGGTTAAAGGAGGACAATTACTAAGATCATAGTGATTGGCCTCAATATCTCAAACTTAATGGGACACACATTTTAGCGATTCTAGAATATTTCTTTAGAAAA
This sequence comes from Viscum album, assembly GCA_963277665.1. Taxonomy (NCBI): domain Eukaryota; kingdom Viridiplantae; phylum Streptophyta; class Magnoliopsida; order Santalales; family Viscaceae; genus Viscum; species Viscum album. The sequence continues at coordinate 874,686,821 of OY728148.1, read as the reverse complement.
TTTATTAAATTAATTCATTCAATAAAATGATGAATGGATGAAAAATTTGAGTAACTTATTAATGACATGGATTCTTTTATGACTTCTCACAATATTTTAATATTTTTCTTGTTTTCTTCAATTCTCCATTCATGTTTTCTTTGTTATTGAAATGAGATTTGCCTGTCATCTACCTTACAAATATCCTAAAGAATTTATATTTATAAATAATAGTAATAATAATAATAATAATAAACATGAAAAATAATCTCTTTAAATGCAGTATCATTGGGATTTAACCATGGTGGAGGCAATATTATATTAGTTAGGATATTGAAAATATTTAAGTGGGTAAAATTACTAACCACATTTGTTTCATAAATCTAGTGAAATATATCATCCAATACATTCAAATCTATTAGACTACTATCCATATGAAATAGAATGTGATCTATGTTCTCTAACTACTCTATAAATATCATAGAAACAACATTAATAGAATTTAATTGTGTTTGAGGTACAAGTGAATTATGATTATCAAAAGGTACATAAACATTAGAAACAATATATTGGAATAGATCAACTGAACTAAATGTTTTATAAAGAGTAATATATCATCATGTTGTAGTAGCTAAACCTACATGGGATTCCTCAGACACTTAGGAAGTAGAGTCGACGTATGAAGAGATTGTATATAAATTTATAACTCTATCATAAATTTTGTATATCATAGAAAGAAAAATATAATGTCTCTTATTTATTAGCTCAACTATAAAAGAAACCATATCTCTAAATTTCATATTTAATCCAAAAGTCACATCTATGATGTAGGTAGTGGGATATAAGAATGATAAATTGAATCCTCTATAGCCATATAAAGTATGAATAAATAAATAAACTTTGGTATGGAATCTTACATTTGAGGAAACTAATGTATGATGCATAACCAAACTTTTTTAACTGACCATACATTGTCGACCCTAAATTTGGAGTCTTTTCATTACTTGGAAGAATAATATATTTGATTATTCAATGATAGAGTTCTAAATTCTCCATATAATATGAGATTTATGCAATGGTGTTGACGGAAATAAATATTGATACAATGCTATTTTATGACAAACTCAAACCCATGTATTCAATTGAGAAAATAATTCTTAATTGAAATGGAAGTTACACATCTCTTGAATGATTTAAAATTAATTGATTTCGATATATCAGTTAAAATTCATGGATCTACTCAACTAGAACAAATCTTAGTGTTATATATATATATATATCTATAGTATTTTATATATATGTTTGAATGATATATATGTGATATAAAAAATGTGTACTTTGGTGACAACATTCTTAGTACATAACTTATGTGAAGATCATGTGATTCTACTATTTTATGAGGAGGCCATTATTTAAAGATATATATATATATCTTTCTACATCATATGATTGTAGTTGATGATACCATTTTCTTATTTCTATTAATTTTAAAGATCATTAACAACTAGGATATCATCAATGATATTCTTACATGAATTATTTCATTTTGAATAAGAAGATCTATATTCTTTCATTTTTATAATACTCTGATCAAGAAAATATCAATTCAACAAATCAAAATCTTTTTATTAATTGGTGTTTTAGCTACAAAAACTCATTCGTGGGAGATTATAAAATTTTTAGTCTAATATGTGTAAAAATAGTTCCATAAAAATGAACAATAATGATTTATTTAGCCTCATTGTGAAGGTTCCTATTGCACATACTCAATTGTGAATATCTTATGATAAGTGGACCATGTCTAGTGAAAATCAGTAAAAATTTAGTGAGTATTAGTGGAGTGTACTAGGGGATATTTTTTCTCGGAACAACTATAAAAATTGATTTTTTTTCTTCTTTTTTATTTATCCACTTCTCAATTTACATAAAGAATAGAATGATTCCAATATGCTCAAACCACAAAGAATGTTAAAAGTCCAAATATGTAAATATTATCGAAAAGAAACAATTCAACCCAATCTTGGGTTTTTTTATTATTTTGAACGAAGTATTTTTATTAAAAGGTATATTTTGTGATAAATATATAAAAAGATCAAACTATAAGGTATATCAAAAATATATTTCAATGGATGATCCTAGAGATTGTATGTCTATGATTTGTACTCCATATTTTAATGGTGATAATTATGGATGTTGGAAATAATATGTGATATTATATCTAAATAATATAGGATTTGCTGGGTATATGATGTTTATCAGTCTTTATATAATTCCTAAGAAACAAAAAAAGTGGGATGGTGTAAAATAATCTGAGTATGAAATCAAATCAAAAGAATTGAATGCTAATATCTGTGCAATTAGTCCTAAAAAATTCAATTGAGCATAACAGTGTCACACTTCTTGTGAAATGTTTAGGACAATAATAGTTTCATACGAAGGAACTAGAGATATCAGTAAAATGATTTATTCTACTGAAAAACTAATGTTTGAAACCATTAGAATGTATGATGGTGAATTCATCACACAAATGAATGGAAGCCTGGTAGAAATATCCACAATATTACTTCATTGGGGGATCCAATTACTCAATATTATCATAAATTAAATATTCTATGAGTTTTTTCCTAAACATCGAATTTTATATATAGTTATACTCAAAAAATTTCTCTAATAAAAACATTTACTATGAATGAAATAATTAGAACAATTATGATGAATGAATAAGTGATTCAATATCATTGTGAATATCATAAGATAGTGAAAAGGTAAAATACTACTCATAAATTTACATTGTAAAAGAATGAAAGAATTTAAGAGAAGATATCGAAATCTAAAAAGATTCATACTGATCAGATTTTGAAATGGAAATGGCTCAGTTATCCATAAAATTTAGAAAATTCCATAGAAAGAATAGAGGCTTCAAAAAATTAATTTTGAAAGATGATAAAGGATACCAAGAATTAATATTCTGTGAATGAAAATATAGGGGTAATATTAGACCATAATACACCCAAATAAAATAATATATATGAAACATGGAGAAAAAGGTTTATAAGAAAACTAATCATGAGTATACAAAGAAAGAAGATATGAAAGCTACATGTAGTGTGTTGAAGACTATACTATCACATAAAAATATGATTTAGAAAAAGATCCTAAAAATATAAAATCACAGATTTTCATTATGGATAAATAAAAATATGAATTAAATACCTATTACTCTTCTACTACTAATTATGATTGTTTCTAAAATTGAAATCATACTTTTTATAGCATGAGGCATCAAGAAAAATATGATTCTCTTGTAAAAAATCACAAGTCAATAAAAAAATTACACAATGTAGTTTTAAGTGAAATTGGTACAATTATAAAACAACATTAAGAATTAATACTAAAATTAAATACATCTATATCAAATTTTACAATTCAGGAAAAAATAGAACAAATGCATGATGAATATGAATATTTTAAAAGTGAATAAAATATTTTAACCAAAGGAGGAAAAAAATAAAATGTTATTCTTGGTAAAAATGATTTATAAATACTAAAATATGGAATATTTAGAAAGGTATATAAATTAATTTTGTAAAAAAATTATTTTTTCCCTGTTCTAGAAATGAGTCATTCTTATATTGTGGAATAAAAGTAAAATATTAAAAAAACTATTATATAAGAAATAATAAGATAATTATAATAAAACATGCATTAATTTCTAAAAATATGTTTGAAGTGTGTAAGAAATATTTCTATTAAATAAAGAAAATGTAGATTACCATATCATTTTCTACTAATACATCAATACCTAAGAGAAAATGGTTACCAAAACAAACATGTGTTTAAATGGTATTATAGATAATAGACCATAGAAAAAAATGATATATATTATATGGATAGTGGCTACTCAAGAAACAAGAGAGGATTCTCTTCCAATTTACATACACAATAGAAAAGGAATATGGAATTTCCATATTTTTATATAATTAAAAATGAAATGTAGTTTTTGTTGGATCAGTTAGAGATCAAAATTCAATCTCAATCAACGAAGTACTATATATAAAATGGTTAAAAATTATAATAGGTATTTATGGAATTTATAATAATGGATTTTATATTTATTTCTATAACAATTACAACATAGTTTTCAATGTCAAACTTCTTAACTTCATATCATATTAATTGAAAATGTTTATATTTATTTATCTTAGTGGATTTTATAGATAAAAATTGAATTGTTTACGTTCTGAGAAAAGTGAGTCATTATTGTTGTATACAATATATGGAAACTGTAATATATTTTCTATTCATATGTTATTTGAGAGACACTTAGTTTCTGATTTTTTTAGTCTTAAATATTATAATGATGGATTTTGTGATACATAAAAAATTAGAAAACAATATAAATCATATATCAATTTAATTAACAGAGTTTCTATATCATCAAAAACGGATCTTATCCATATTGATTTTTTGGACCATCAAGGGTAGAATGTTTGTCTAGGAAATTATATATCTATATTTTAGTTGATAACATTTTAAAAATTTACTAGGGTTTATTTTATAGAATGTAATAATTAAATATTCATTATTTATGGAAGATTTTTTAATATTGTTTAAAAAATTATTTCAGTTAGTCATGATTATGATGGGGAATTTGAGAATCATTAATTTAACTCTTTTTTAATGACTCGGTAATAGAAAAAAGTCATTATATCGTGAAAACCTCAATGAAATAGAAATAATCAAATAACAAATAGAACTACTCAACAAATAGAAAGGAAAATGATGAATGAATATGGTAATTCCACCAATTTTTTGTAGAAACTATGAGTACAAATTCATATATTATGAATATAGTTTTAGGGAGACCAATTATTAAAAATAAACCCTATAAACTTTGGAATAACATAAAAACTAAAGTATTTTAATGTATTTGGATACATGTTTTATATCTTGAATACGAAGGTAAACCTTACTAAATTATACCTGAATCCTAATAAATGAATAATTCTACTATATTATGGTATTTCTAAATCCTATAGAGTTTATAATAAAAACTCATAAATTATTATAGAATTAGTTCGTGTGAATTTTGATGAAAAATACCCTTTTGATGAAAGGAAAGATCAAATAAATTAAATTATTTACCCTTTTGAAAAAATGAGGTTTGAATCAACAAAAATTAATTTTGAAAATAAAATAAATGAAATTTAGTCTATTATATATGTAAATGATATAAGAAGAATATGAATGTGTATTACATATTTTTTTAGACCTTTAAAGTATCATACTTTAGAACATATTATAGGAAACGAGGACATAAGAGTGAGAAATAGATGAAATTTAGCAAATCTATCTGAATTTTATTCCATTATATAATTATGAGAACCTTAGAAAATATATTAGGGTTTAAATTATTAAAATTGGCTAATAGATATTCTAAAATATCTCAATAAATTATTTAGAGATAATGTTTTGGAGTTAGTAGATGGACCAACAAATTATCTAGTAATAGGAACAAAGTGCATTTTTAGAAATAAACAAGATGATCAAAGGACCATTACCATAAATAAATCTAGATAGTTAGAAGAGGGATATCACCAGGATAATAGGATATATTACGATAAAAAATTTGCACTATTTTCTAGATTAGAGGCAATTATAATCTCTCTAGCTTATGCATCTTATATAAATTTTAAATTATATCAACTTGATATAAAATTTTCCATTTTAAAAGGATATTTTATGGAGAAATTTTATATTTTAAAACTATGAGGTTTTGAAAACTGTATTCTATCAAATTATGTTTTCAAACCAAATAATGTTTTTCATGGTCTTAAAAACACAAATAGAGCCTAGTATTTAAGACAAATATCATTTTTATTTGATAATGATTTTTCTATCAGATTGGAAGATCTTACTCTTTTCTTGAAAACTGTACAACCTAATATATTATTAGTGAAAATTTAATTTGACAAATTTATTTTTGGATCAATAATTTCAAATAATTTTAATGATTTTTTAAATGTTATATAAAATTAATTTGAAATGATTATGATGAGGAATTGTGTTTTTAGTATTTTAAATTATTCAAATATATTATAGAATTTTTCAAAACTGTATTAAATATATTATTTATTTATTGAAACATTTTGGAGAAGAAAATAGTAAGACTTACAAAAATCCCATGTGTACTAATGTAAAACATGAGTTTGATGTAGATGGTAAACTAGTTGACAACATGTTATATAGATTTATGATTAAAATTTTATAATATATTAATTATAATAGAATAGAAATATTTTTTTCTATATGTATATCTACTATGTTTTAGTGAATCCTAATGGAATCTGATCTTATAATTGTTCAATGGATTTTTATATACATAAAAGAAACTATTTTTCAATATCTACTTTTCCAAAAACACCATTGATTTTAATTTAATTTCATATTCAGTTGATAACATTGTAGGATGTATATTAGATAGAAAAATCACATATAGAGCCTATCTATTTTTATGAAAACCATCATTTTCATGGTTGAGTAAGTAACATCATTCAGATTCATTATCAATAGCTAAGGCATAATAAATATTTTTTGGACTTTTTTGTGCACAAGTCTTCAGTATGAAATAAACCTTAATGGAAATTAGAACTAATTTAATAATATACATATTTTGTGTGATAATAATAGTCTAATTAATATTTCTGAAAAACCTACTAGTCATTCTAGAATTAATAATATTGATATAAGACATCATTTTCTAAGAGAATATGTCCTTAAAAATGGTAGATCATTATAATGTGTAAATACTGAATATCAAATTATTGATATTTTGACTAAAATAATTCCCAATAAATATTTTTATTTTATTAAGGGTGAGTTATAATATTTAATTTCAAACAAAATTTTATTAATTTATTTTGGTAATTAACTATTTTATTTCATTCAGTTATTATTCATTTTAAATAAAAATAATATTATATTTTGTTTTTGAAAAATATCACCTTTTCAAAAAAATAATTATTGATTAAAATATGTAATCAGATCTTGAAATTAGAACTGTTTCCCCAAAAAAAATTAGAAAACCCTTCGTCCCTTTCTCTTACTACCCTTAGTTTTGAAACTAACCACCTTATAGTGATCTCATGTTCCATAAAAACCCTAGAATCTAAAACAATTATATCATTATATTCCTAGAAATTTCAAATAACAATAGAATATATTAATGTTAAACAAGTGAATAGAAACATCAATGAGTCCCCTTTTAAAAGATACTTCATGTAAATGATGTCAACATTGATTGTTTGTATCAGAAAAAATATATTGATAAATCAATCCCTCTCATTCCATGTATTATGATTATTATTTAACCAAGATAAAATAAAATATATATTTTAACAAGAATGGAATATGTTCTATAAGAGTCATCAGTTTAGTTTAATGGAAACATTGGATATCATTACATCACAACTAGATGAAAAAGAACTTTTTCTCTCCTTAATAAAATAGAAGAATTCTTAATGTTACCCCATGAAGGAGTACATTATTTGTTTATTTTATAAATTGGAAATAAGGATAAAACATGTTTAGATAAAATTTCATTTCAGTTTGGTTTGACCCAAATAAGAAAAATGTTTTTATGTAAATTGAGCCAAAACATATGGTACTGGATATGTTCATCTAGTCTGTAATACTTCCTCGGATTGTATAGTAATAAAATATTATTTTTATTTACATGTGTTTCATTTTTTTTTTCATTAATGATATCATGTTGAACATTCCCCATTAAGATTTTACATATCTGAGTCATTGACATAAATTATAGAAAATAATTTTGGTCTACCCATAAAGTAGAAATATTTTTCTTCTCTATCGGATATCACCTTGAGTGCCACAAAACTGATCCCCAAGACGGTGGACCACTTGACCAAAAGCACATATCCTTGAACTCCAAAGGTTGCCGACTAACAGCAAGAGCCTTCTTTTTGTCTGTGGTGAGACTATAACCTCATATTATTAAGAATAATTTAGTTGTAAACAATATAAATTAAATTGAGGAAGAAATTAGACCAGAAGGCAATAATGGAAGTAAACAAAGAAATAGTTCAATATAAAGAAAAAAATGGCAGAAGCTGAATAATAATAATAGATATAATAATTATGTTAGAGTAATGGTGTTATACAAAAATAGAAGTATATATGAACGTGCATACTATAATATATTTCAACCTATCAAAAACATAAAAAGAGAAAAAAATTATACAACATCATCTTGAGCATCGGTTCATTTCTCTACCCCAATATCTATCCTAATAATCTAGAAAAAAATCAAGAACCAAAATCATCATATATCCCTTTATCCATAAATCTGATCAAATGCTCTAATTTGGTAAAAAAACTACACCCTAGTATGGGTGTGAGATATAATATTAGAAGGCTGAAACCAACTCCATATATGACTTTCCGTTTCATGATATAAAAAATAAATGTTCCAAATGTAATAAAAAACAAGCAATTAAACAAATAAAATAACTAAAACATGGTTCATGTTCCCAAGATGACAACCATACCATACCACCTACTTCTATATAATACAAAAATCTGGATAAAAGTACACCCGCAAGCCAGAATATGGCTTTAAGGGACAAAATAAACATTGAAAGACATGAAGGCATTCCCCCCAAGCTTGTTCTTTGGTTTGGGTTGTAAATGAGATCTCATCATCCAAGAATTCTAAAAATAGAGTTATTTCAAAAATTAATAAGAAAATATATGAAATATAAATAAATAAATCTCATTCAATTAAAGAAATTCCATTCGGTACATAATTTCTAGTGTTGGAATCTGATCCCGTCCCTTTAAATCTTTTCAAAATCGTAGGTATCGCTATAGTACATTCGATATAGACCAATACCATGGATCCCATCCAAGGAAACTCTATCAGTGTCTCAAGTATTTCTTTGAGGTGTGGTGAGCTCAATGTTCATTCTAGATATCTCAAATAGGGGACCGGGTCTCAGCTAAGGAATGGTATAACCATCATTCCAATAGGTTCATCCACAGTTCCTTTCCTAGGGAACAGACATCACTCACAAGATTAATATCTCCCACCCAACAAGCTCGTTCCTATAAATCCAAATTATCACTCTTTGAGCATCGAGTAGTAACCCACCAATCTTGGAAATTCAATCCCATAATTCCTTAACTAAATATTCATATCATCTCTGAACAAGTATAGAATGAGTTGTACCATGCATGTCATATAACTAATGATAATGAATTTATAATTTCATGATAATAATGAATCATTACAATGTCAAGTGATTACTATTTAATAAAGCTACACACTTTAAGCCAATAAACCATGTCACAATTCACATTACAACGTAATAAGCATTTATCATAAGTGGGGAATAAGAGAAAAGCATTAAATTTAAACAATTTCTTGTCATAAAATTAAATTGAATATAACAAGATATCAAACTTATAATTTTACAGATCTTTGTGATTTAATCCCCTTGATAATAATAAAATTTATATAACATGGTAGTAGAATTTAATAATAACCAATCATTGGAATTAGGAATAAGCTACCAATGAATGTATATAACAACTACATGTCATTACATGATATTTAATACAACAAACTAACAAGTTTATAATTTAATCAGGATTTTCAATTCATGACAAAGAAAAATGGAACCATTTAAATAGAAAGGAAACCAAGCATGTCTTATAACACTAAACACTACTTTTCATCTAAAAGTTCTTGAACCTCCATTGGATGGGTTTTATTATTAAAACATGAAATTACATAATCAAACAATTAATTTAAATATATTACCATTTATTTTAAACCCATTAAGCAATAATTAAATACAAGGAAATATCTCAATACATAAGCATAAATACCTGAATGAAGGAAATCACATTTTATCCGTGGAATTACACTATCACAAGACATGGATCTTACCAATTATTACCACATATAGTTCACGCCACTAAATAGGGCATGAGAAACTATATAGTTTTCATGTAATTAATTAAAATCCAAAATCAATAGTTATCAACCATGCCAAACAAGAAATTTAAGTCTTTAAACATGGAACAAGACATTATCATAGTGCACAATGAATAAGCATGGGAATTAGAGTACAATACCACTTAGCAAGTCACATTTAATGTAGTATAATCTCTTAGAAAAAATCAGAAAGATTTCATTATAAGGTAAGGTACTCATGAAACTTGAAAAGATAAATTTAAAATGTAAGGCATATTGAATTTAAATACTACATCAAGTATGTCAAATTTATAAACCACTACACACATGCCAAAAAATTATGATCAAGATTGGGATTCATCAATAGGAACCCAATTCATGGTTCTTTTCTCATTCTACGCTCATTAATAAATTTGAAGAACTACCAAGGTTCTATTCACACACCCAAGGACAATTTTTCACATCTAAAATAAGTGGACCTTAGGAAATTTTTGTTAGAAACATAGATAAGGGTTTCCAAACGAAATTATACACCCATATATATGTTTTTTTGAACTTATAGTCACTACAGACATAGTATACAATGCCAGTTAATTTAATAAATGATTTCAAACATAGACAGAAGGTTCTCATGACTAGATCAATAAGGAAATGTCGACAAAAATGAAATAATGGACAAAATTAATAGGCAGGATAACTCAACTTCGTAGTACTCCACATTCCAGTTAAAAACCCTTTATTAAATATCCAATAGAATAAATTGACAGATTTAACAAAACCCCCACAATAATACAAAAAACCATTCACTTGAAGGTATAAAAATGATAATTGGAGGAACCAGGAAAATAAATGTAGAAAATAGAGCTTAACAAGATCTTACCAGTGCATCTAAGGGTGATAAACTCACAAGCGAATCAAGGGAGGACCATTAAACCAAAAAGGATAAGGGGAGATGTGAACCACACCTCGAGGGAGAAGAGGGAGGCATATCAAGAGGAAAGGGGAATGAGGAATGAAGAATGGAGAAAATGAAAGAGGAAAATAAAAATTTATATAAGAAATAAATGAAACCAAAATAAAAAATAAAATGTAAAAATTAAAAGTTAAAAATAATTAAAATTGGGGGAAGTCATTGTTTCATTTTCTCCATTTTTATCTTTTTTCCATTTTTTTCATTTGTTATATTTTTTTCCAATTATTTAAATTTTTTCCATTTTATCCTTTTTTACACCAAAAAAAATATCTACACATGAGAACGATACATGTTATAAATAATTATTCAATGATCACATGTCTACCAACTACCCAGAACATCCAACATAACATTATATATAATTTAAACAAAAATATTTAATTTCCCACACCTTGGATAAATTTGGGACATTACAATATCCACACCTTAGAATTTATTGTCCCTAAGAAGTCTTAATGAACAATGGAAACTTCATTTGAACTACTAGGTTTGTGAAGTTTCATTCAAACTGTCACATTTTCTTTATAAGAACACAACACAACTTCTAGATTCACTTTAACACATGTAACTTAAGCCATAAAACTGAAATCAGCACCTAAACTCCGACCAAAGATTTTGGATGGATATTTTACATGTTTTTCAAAATAGAGACATTGTGACATCATAATATCCTCATCAACCACCATATAGAACTTCACCATGAGATTTGGAATTAAAGGAATATTCCAAACCATGGTATCCTCACTATCATAATTTTCATTTATCATGTTACCATAGAATTCCAATGATACTAATGAAATGGAACATGAAACGTGAACTGGTAGAAGGTTCAAGTAATAGATGACCACATTTAAATGAATCCAAATAAAGAAAACTCAAACAAATAAAAACCAAACAATCCTGAAAGAAACATCTCAGATAGATGATTCTAGCCAATTTTAAACCTATATCATTTAAAAAAAATATTGGTATTTTTTCAGAGTACACTCACTAATGTTCGCAACCAACTTATGGTGACGTCTCTAACCAAAATGCATCACATGACATGATCATAGAATCAACCACTTGGTCCAAATCATTTGGATCATCATTGTTAAAAATCCCATTTCAATCCCATTTAAAAAACAGGGTAACCTCAATGTCAACAACTAGAATCCTATGAGCTAATACAAGGAAAACTATATTCATCTCTTTTGATTGAGTTATCGGTACATGTCAAAGGTCTTATCTCAATAACATTGATTGAAACCTAGTAGGAAAACACTGGATAGAGAATCTAAGACTAGAACAACTATTGTCCATGATTCTATCCCATACATTTATACTTGGGAAAAAAGAAGGTCACACATAGGATCATCTAGAACATTAAAAATATCAAGCATATAGAGTGTGACTTTGATCAAAACCACTATAATAATTCCAATGGATTCATAAAAGTTAGTGTGGAGTATAAAAACACTCTCTCAATGTACACATATTATACCAATATTGGGTATGTGGTTATACATAATTTGAGAGTAAATAATGTGGATTTGAATGATCATAAAAAATATTAGGGACACATTCACCATATAAAGGGAGGACTGATCCACACATTTTCAAACCATTAATGGAAAGGAAAAAGGAAGGATTGTCGAACCACTTAAATTTGACCTTCTTAAAGGTGATCATCTACACCTACCAATTCATTGGCATTTACCAATCACAAAAGTATATGGTTAACCTATAATTTGAATGTATCTATACACCATTTAACAAAAAAATTGGTGCCGCATACATCAACGCATACTACCCTAAGACTACACAAGAGAAAAACACATCCTTGATACTACCCATTTGTTTATTGGAAATATGAATTCAAGTATCTGATGGTACCCATTGAAATATAAATAAAAATTGGGACACTTCCTATAAGGGTATCTTAGATAATGTCATATCATTAAAATTCAGTAAAAACAAGGAAAATGATATGGAAATTTCCATGTCCCATTCTTGAGGAAAAAATGAAGAAAACAACCAAAATGTTTTAAGCTATTGAAAAAAATATTCAGATAAAAAACACCATTAATGAAAGGTAGTGTTGTGTAAAAATCCCTCCAGGTTTCATTGAAGCATTTTTGAGGTGATTGTGTTTGTTGACAAATTGGAAATTTGTGTTTTGATTGTGGAAAAAGCAAACCACAACGTAAAAATTTGTTTAAAAAGTGGATTTAATTATGGCATGTAGAGTTCAAGGGTTGTGGTTAACAATCCATGTTTGATTCAAGAACATCGACAAAGGAATGGATGATCTAGAGGAGGTACAAAAAGAGAAGATACAAGGTGGTGCCATTTTACAGAGTTTGCCAAATTGTTGAGCATGAAAATCAGCAAAAGGAGAAAAGTGGTTTTGGGAAAGGGACGTTCATGTCATTGACATAAAGGAGAGGAAACTTGTGTGCCCTATGTTTTTCAAGATCAGAACATAAAAATATGGAAAAGGCAAAAGAGGTTCCCAAGTTTTAGGGTTAGTCGTGCAAGTGACTTGCATGTCAGAGACTTGCGTACTAAGACTTGCACGCCATGGGGAGACTTGACCACCATCATGAAGGGTGTGAAATTTTTTATAAATACAGTTTGAACCCTCCTCATGCTATATGAGTTCAATACTTAGAGAAAATTAGAGCTCTCGTCACGCAGGTGTGGTGGTCACGCAAGTTGTGGTGTGGTCGCGCAAGTAGAAGTTGCGCGCCGGTTGGTTGTTGTGCATCCAAAGTGTTTTGGGTGAGAAAGAAAGGGAGTAGCCTATGTTTTTATTTGAAGAAGTAGGTTTTTCAAAAGTGGTTTGGTGACACTTGCGTTCCAGGTTTCGAAGAACCGCGATAGTTGATCGTTGCGTGACAAAATTGGTTTGGGCGTAAAAGGGTGTGAGTCGTGCAAGTTTGGAGTTGCAGAAGCTTGTGTCGCGCATGTTGTTGAGGTGGAATTGTGCGCCAGTTTTGACTTGCATGCCTATACATGCGCACTGTCATAGAGAAGGGCACTAGGTAAGGTTGAAGCACAACAGTGATCAAGGGATTTGTGAAATCTGGATGATTTCCTGATACCTTCGGTGAAAAGTGAGATTCATCTATAGTTGAAAGTTGGACTTCTATAGAGCATCTACATACAATAGAGGATGCATTAATTAGTGATAATGATGAGTCCTACAGGTCTATAAACTGTGAGTGGATCATTTCTAGAGCAGCGACCAAATGAAGAAGAAGAAGTTGATCCTCTCCATTGACAGTGATCCAGAGAGATAGAAACAGGGAGTGACCCTTGGGAATGTAGTGACCTGACCCTAAAACTTGTAAAGGATATGAGCCTATGCATAGAAGTGATCTAGCTCAAACCTTGTATGTAGCAGTGTGCTTTAGTGGATTTGGTACTGTTGGGAAAAAATCCCTCAAGGTAACTTTGCAGTATGTTTGGGTTGATTGTGTTTGTTGACAAAGCAGGTTCTCATGGATATTTTTTGAGTTCCAAAGAAGTTGTTGACAATCCTTGTTGACAAAGAACGATGAAAAAGGAAAGGACGATCTAGAGGCGGTACAAAAGAGTAGTACAAGGTGGCGACGTTTCCCAGTGTTTGCCAATTTTTGGGGTCCAAAATTTGGTGTTTGGTGAGCATCGCGAAAATAGGATTTCCATGAAGAGAATACCATGAAGAGCATAATTTAATATGGCAAAGGTATGAATTTCGCGAAGATAGGATTTATGGGTTAGATTTTGCGAAGGCCAGAAAAATAGAGGCGGTGATGCTTCGTGATTACGTCAAAGCTTCACGAACGGCAGAGTTGAAGCGCATAGCGGTGGTGAAGGGCTTTGCGAGGGAGCATCGCGGCGAAGGCACTAAAGAATGTTGACGGTGATGCTTCGCGACTACGTCAGGCTCCGTGAACGGAAACATTCCATGGTGCTTCGCGATTTGGACAGAGTTCCGGCTGAATCTTCGGAGCATCGCGATTGGAGATGACGTGGCGTTGACTACGCACGAAATGTTCGAGGGTCGGTGGAATCGCCTATAAATAGAGGTCGACCCCCTAGAGAGAAAGAAGAGAGAATTTTCAAAGAAAATCCTTTGCTCTCGATTTGCGAAGGTGGTTCGCAAAGCTAGTGTGCTTCACAAAAGAGGTGCTTCGCGGCGACTGTTGTAGCTCCGCGAAACCTGTGAGCTCCGCGTTGGCTTACTAAGCTTCGTGAGGGTCCTTGCTTTGCGGCGTCTTGAGCATCGCGAGAGTGCTTCACGAGAGAGCTTCACGAAAACGTAGGAGCTTCGCAAAAGCTTGTTTGAGCTTCGCAAAATTGGGTGCTTCGTGAAGTAGGGTGATTTGTGAAAGTACTTTCCAAAGGTAGTTGCCCAATGGTCAGAGGCAAAGTTCTATTCATCAGTGGATGAAAGTTGCACTTCAACAAAGCATCTATCAACAATTGAAGATGCATTATTTCATGCAAATGAAGAGACCTATAGGTCTATAAACTGTTATTGGATTCCCTTCACAGATCAGTGAGCTTAGGAAGAGGAAGAAGGTGATCCTCTCCACCGGCAGTGACCTAGAGAGAGAGAAATAGGGAGTGACCCTTGGGAAAGCAGTGAGCTGAACCTAAACATTGTAAAGGCAGTGAGCCTAGGCATAGAAGTGATCTAGCCCGAACTTTGTATCCACAGCTAGTAATGTTTAGTGGAATTGGTACGACCAGCAACTTGTCGGCGTATGCTCCTTGGACGTATCCCTTTGCGGTGAACCAAGTAAAATTGGTGTGTCCTGTGCATGCTTTACTTTTTGTTTACTTTTTGAAACATGAACGAGAGAGAAGAGTGTTTTTCTTAACATCGAGACAATATAAGAACGGGCGTAAATTTTAAATTAGTCATACCCTGATTCACCCCCCCTCTCAGGGTATTCAGCCTTGTGGACCTAACAATTGGTATCAGAGCGAAAGGTTGACAATTGTTCTTCTCTCAAATGGAGGTCACTAATCATAGAGGGATTCCGATCTTCTACGGATGTAATTTTTAGATATGGAAGAATCAAATGCAACACTATTTCCGATCATTGGGAATGGATGTGTTTTCAGCAGCTATGCATGGTATCACAGCTGATATTACTAGTGGTGCATTATCAAAAGCTGATCATAAAGAGTTGGATGCTGATTCCATAGGAATCAATGCCTTAGGGGGATCCCTTTCCAATACCATATATACAAAGGTGATGTCATGAAAAAAATCACATGCCATGTGGGAAAAGCTCTTGAATATTTATGAAGGGGATACAAAAGTCAGAGAGGCCAATCTGCAAGTGTTGTGGAACAAGTATGAAGATCTGATAATGAACCCGAATGAGTCTGTTGATGCATTCTTTGACAGGGTAAATGTTATGGTAGAAGATATGTGGGGTCTTGGGGAAATTATCGAAGATATAAAAATTTTGAAGCACATATTGAGAAAACTTCCACCTCAGTTCAATCCGAAAGTTTCTATTTTGGAAGATAAAGACCCAAAAGAACTGACATTTGATAACCTTCACAACACTCTTGTTGCATATGAAATGAGAAACGATGATAACGAGACTGTGGAAAAGGGGAAATCCAAAGAGGTGGCATTCAAGGCCATGAAGAAACTCACCATTGAAAATTCTATTGAAGAAGAAGAGACAGATGAGGTGATGTCGTTCCATTCTTCAAATCTGCAAAGTGGACGAGGAAAGTTTAAAGGTAAAATTCCACTAGCATGCTTTAGATGTTGAAAGGTTGGTCATCTTGCGGCAAGATGCCCCAAGAAATTTCAAGATAACGATGATGATGATGATGAAGTTGAAATTCCCATGAAGAAATCTTCAGCCTATGTGAAAGGGAAGAAGCAGTTCAAGAGAAATTTCTTCAAGAGGAAGAATCTTCTTTCATAAGAAATAGACAGTTCAGATGAGTCTGAGGATGAAGAGGTTGAGGAGTTTGAAAATTGTAAAGATCATAGACAAAATTCTATGGTAGCGGTCGTTGGTAGTTCTCATGAAAAGGAAGAAACTCACGTTGGAGAAGAGGAATAAGAAGATGAAGGAAGAGTTGATATGGAAGCCGAATTGGAAGCAGCTCTTGAAGAGATAAATGTTTGGAGAGCCAAAACGAAGAAAGCCAATAAAGTGGTTCGAGATGCCAAACTCTATATGCAACAACAGGATGAAGAAATGTCATAATTGTTAGAAGAAATTGAAAGAATAAAATCGTTAACACCAAAGAGCTCAGAAAATATTGTTGAGCATAAGCTTAGAATGGAGGAACAGAAGAAGGAAATTGATTGTTTGACTAAGACAGGAAAGGAGCAGGTCAGATGTATCAAAGAGATTGAAGGAGAAGTGGTCAGTCTGCGATGAAAAATGAAGGATCAAGAAAAACTCTTGACCCCCAATGTGATATCAGAAAATTAGGCCATTCAGAAGACAAAGAAGATGAAAGAGTAGGCTGGTAGTTCAGAAGGAGTGAAGCATCAAGAAAGATCAAATGCTAAGGTTGATTCAAGGCTTGATAAGAAACAAAAATTGGTGGCAGTTAATGTCAGACCGCAAGCACCCGTCCCGAAATTGATGGTTGATTTGGGCACAAAACAGAATCAGAATATTCATAGATCCCAAAGGGAAAATCGTAGTGCTGAAGTATCACAAAAGAATGTATCCTATATCATGTGTTATTGCTGTGGGAAAATGGGACATTCATAGTATGTGTGTTCCATAGCCAAGAGATATAGAAGGGAACAAGAACAGAGATGACAGCCAAACAACGAACGATTTTCCAGAACATATTTTGAAGGACACTGTTTTTGGTGCGGAGGATTTGGGCACATGGCTAGGTACTATACTTCGACCATTCAGAGAAATGTGCCAAAGCAGAATCAAAACGTTCGCAAGAAGTAGGTTAATAAACCGACAGGTGAGTTATAAACACAGAATAGATTTGCAGCTTTGCAAGATGAGGCTGGTCCATCATACTCTGAGAAAGAACAGAAGTCGGAATCCATGCTGAGTGTGAAAGAAAAAGTATGGACCAAAAACAAGAAAAATGAGAAGGCCGTGGTGGCAGAGATTGCACTTAAAGCATCAGATCGATATGGTGTTTGGATCCTTGACAGTGGTTGCACCTCCCACATGATGGGTAATAAGGATCTTGTTACAGGCATCAAATATGACAAAGAAGGAGTTGTCAAGTTTGGAAATGATGAAGGCTTAAAGATTGTTGGCATAGGGAATGCCATGTTTGCGGGAAAAGAGATGAGACGTGCTGATGTCTTGGTAGTAGAGGGTCTCAGTCATAACTTACTCAGTGTCAGTCAACTATGTGACTCAGGGCACTCTATCCGATTTACCGAGAAGAGGTGTGTTGTGAAAGGAAAAGATGGAGCAACTATTTTGTAGGGAAAAAGGTCAAAGGGAAATCTATACCTTGTAGGTGGGGAAGAAGATACATGTCATTTATCCAGAGAGGAAGAAAACCAGCTGTGGCATATGCGACTTGGTCATCTATTCCAACCATCTATGGAGGATCTCATAAAGTGTGATGCTGCTAGAGACCTTCCCAAGCTATCACATGATCGCACTCATACGTGTGATGCTTGCCAACAAGGGAAGAACATCAGAAAGACATATAGGCCAAAAGAACAGAAATCAACTAGCGTGCTTGAATTGGTTCATGCGGATGTATGTGGACCTATCTCACCACGAGCTATAAATGGGAAAAGGTACTATGTCCTTTTCATTGATGACTATAGCAGAATGTCATGGGTATTCATCATTACCCATAAGACAGAGGTGTTCAGTTGTATAAAGCAGTATAGGAGGGAATTAGAAAAGATGCTTGGGCAGAAAATTATGAAGTTTCGTACTGATAACGGTACAGAGTTCACAAACAGTCAAGTTGAAAAATATATCGAGAAACGTGGGATAAGGCTTCAAGTTTCATCTGTAAGAACTCCCCAATAGAATGGAGTGGTTTAATGGAGAAATCGGATCATCAACAATATGGCTAGAACAATGCTTATTGATAAAGACCTGCCAGAGAAATTTTGGAAGGAAGCAGTTTTGACATCGGTCTGTGTTTCGAACAGGTCTCTGTTGTGTCCGTAGCAAGGGAAGACTCTGTATGAACTGTGGTATGGAAAGAAGCCAACACTAAAATACTTTCAAATATTTGGAAGTAAGTGTTTCATTCTCAACAAAGAAAATCACAGGAAGTTTGAGGCATGTGGAGATGAGGTGATATTCCTTGGCTACTCAGGGAAAAGCAAAGCATATAAATATTTCAACAAAAGGCTGGGAAAAATCATTGAGAGCCATAATGTCACTATAGTTGAAAATGAACATAATACTCAACGATCCAATGAACAGTTCCTGGATGAAATTGATGATGAGGTTAGCAACCCAGGGGGAGAAAAGGTGGCAGAAGCTGATTCTGAAGAAGATACTGATGATGAAGAAGAATGTGTCAAGTCTGTGTCTGCGAGGAAGCCAAGGAGTCGAGCTGAAATTGATATGCAGAATATCATTGGTGATCAAACAGCTCCAGTTCAGACTCAAATAATGAAATCATCACATAAAACATCGTTTTTATCTCATGTGGAGTTGAAATGTTTTTCCGATGTAGCTGAAGATGAAAACTGAGTTCAAGCTATGAATGAAGAGCTTGATCAGATCGAGAAGAACCAGACATGGGAGATTGTTTCGAGGCCAGCAGACAAGAATGTCATCAGGACTAAATGGGTCTATCGCAACAAGATGAATGAATATGACACAGTGATTTGGAAAAAATCACAACTAGTGTGCAAGGGGTACTCCCAGATCGAGGGAATAGATGTCGATGAGACATTTGCACCGGTTTCAAGGCTGGAGACAATCGGATTATTTCTGGCCATAGCAGTGCAACAAAAGTTCAAAGTGTTCTAGATGGATGTCAAATCCGCATTCCTAAATGGTGTTCTGGAAGAGGATGTGTACATTGAGCATCCATATGATTTTCTCATTCATGAGGATGAGAACAAAGTTTACAGGCCGAAGAAGGCATTGTATGGGCTGAAACAAGCACCAAGGGCATGGTACTCAAGGCTTGATCAGTACTTGAAGAAGCTTGGTTTTCAGCATGGAGGAGTTGATTACAATCTCTATTTCAGTAATGACAGTAATCAAAGGATGATGGTGTTGGTTTATGTCGATGACATAATATTTGGCGGATCAGATGATGCTTAGTGCAGACAGTTTTCCGAATTCATGAAAAATGAGTTTGAAATGTCAATGATTGGGAAGCTAACGTTTTTCCTTGGTCTAAAGGTGACACAAGGAAGGAATGGAACATTCATTTCTCAATCTAAATATGCCAAGGAGGTCCTAAGAATCTTTGTAGTGGAAAATTACAAGGATATGAAGACTCCGGTTTCTACCCGGATGAAATTATCAAAAGATGAGGATGGCAAGGCAGTTAATATCAAAGAATATAGGCAAATCATTGGAAGTCTTCTGTACTTAACCGCAACAAGGCCTGATATTGTTTTCGCCACATGCCAAGCAGCGAGATATCAGAGTAATCCCAAGGAAAGCCACATGATTTCAGTGAAAATAATATTTCGGTATATCCACGGCACAATGGATTTCGGCTTGACATATACTGATAAATCTCAGACAGAGTTATTGGGCTATACTGATGCAGACTGGGCTGGTTCAGCGGATGATAGGAAATCAACGTCAGGTGGTGCTTTCTATCTTGGTGGATTGTGTATTTCTTGGCTAAGCAAGAAGCAAGATCGCATTTCATTGATCACCACAGAAGATGAGTATATTGCAGCCACTCAAGCATGCACACAGTTATTGTGGATGAAGCAGCAGCTTGAAGATATGGTAGTTGAAGAAAAGTCTCCGATCAGAATCCAGTGCGACAACTCAAGTGCTATAAATTTTAGCAAAAATCTCATCCATCATTCAAGGACAAAGCACATTGAGATTAAGTATCATTTTATCAAGGAGAAGGTTGAGCAGGTAATCATGAAGTTGGAGTACGTGCCTACAGAGCTATAGGTTGCAGACATTCTGACAAAGGCCTTACCCAAGAAAGCTTTTGAGAGGCATCGACTGGCTCTGAGAGTTCAGTCGATTCCCCGCACTTGAAATAGTGTGTATGTGGGGCCCCCCTCTCCCTGAGGTTTGATGTGTTTCTCCCTACTGTGCTGATATGTGTTCTCTACTATGTTACAGACTACAAAGGAGTGACCTTTGGGTTCGTTGACAAAGGGGGAGAAAATAGTGATTGTTCAAGGGGGAGACAGTGTGGCTATTTGAGAAATCATGACAGATACGGGGAGAAGCTGACCAGTGGAGCAGGCAGATAGGGGGAGAAATGAGAAAGGGGGAGATTTTTAAATCTGACGATGCTAGAAGTGATCGATCAAAGTAGATATATCACGATAGCTGAGGGTCGTGATCAAAGCAGAACAGTGGTGTTGGAATGGTGTGAAAAGGTGTCCAACTATCACCAATTGAGATCAATGTGGTTCAACAATTGGTATCAATTTAAGAATTGGTATCAGATTGGAAATGACAATTGGAGTTTCACATGAAGTGATTCATTGATGAAATTTTCATACTACTCCTGTTTCTCACGCTGAGCATTGCTCATGTGGGCTTAGAGTACATGTTAAGTGAATCCTCGAATGCTATCAGAATCGCAATAGGCGAATGGTGGTAGCAACTGGAAGAAGACTCAGTAAGGTATCAACATGCAGAAAATCATTCTGAGAAGAGTTATGAAGAATTGTCAACAAACCCAAAGGGGGAGATTGTTGGGAAAAAATCCTTCAAGGTAACTTTGTAGTATTTTTGGTTTGATTGTGATTGTTGACAAAGAAGGTTCTCATGAATATTTGTCGAGTTCCCAAGAAGTTGTTGACAAAGAACGATTACAAAGGAAAGGATGATCTGGAGGCGGTACAAAAGAGCAGTACAAGGTGGTGCCGTTTCCCAGTGTTTGCCAAATTTTTGGGGTCCAAAATTTGGAGTTTGGTGAGCATCGCGAAAATAGTATTTCCATGAAGAGCATACCATAAAGAGCATAATTTAATATGGGAAAGTCATGAATTTCGCAAAGATAGGATGTATGGATTGGATTTTGAGAAGGCCAGAGAAATGGAGGCGGTGATGCTTCGCGATTACGTCAAAGCTTCACGAACGGTAGAGTTGAAGCGCATAGTGGCGGTGAAGGGCTTTGCAAGGGATCTTCATGGCAAAGGCGCAAAGGAATGTTGGCGGTGATGCTTCATGACTACGTCAAGCTTCGCGAATGGAAACTTTCCGTGGTGCTTCATGATTTGGACATAATTCCAGCTGAAACTTCGGAGCTTTGCGATTGGCGATGATGTGGCGTTGACTTCGCGCGGAATGTTCTAGGGTCGGTGGAATCACCTATAAATATAGGTCGACCCCCTCAAGAGAAAGAAGAGAGAATTTTAAGAGAAAATACATTGCTCTCGATTTGCGAAGGTGGTTCGCGGAGCCAGTGTGCTTCGCGAAAGAGGTGCTTCGAGGCGGCTATTGTAGCTCCGCAAAACCTGCGAGCTCCGTGTTGGCTTACTAAGCTTCGCGAGGGTCATTGCCTTGCGACGGCTTGAGCATCGCGAGAGTGCTTCGCGAGAGAGGTTTGCGAAAACGCAGGAGCTTCGCGAAGGCTTGTTTGAGATTTACGAAATTGGGAGCTTCGTGAAGTAGGGTGCTTTACGAAGGTACGTTCCAAATGTAGTTCCCATTGGTTAGAGGAAAAGTGCTATTCATCAGTGGATGAAAGTTGGACTTCAACAGATCATCTATCAATAGTTGAAGATGCATTATTTCATGAAAATGAAGAGACCTACAGGTCTATAAACTGTGATTGGATTCCCTTCACCGAGCAGTGATCTTAGGAAGAGGAAGAAGGTGATCCCCTCCACCGGCAGTGTGCCAGAGAGAGAGAAACAGGGAGTGACCCTTGGGAAAGCAGTGATCTGACCCTAAACATTGTAAAGGTAGTGATCATGGGCATA
This sequence comes from Viscum album, assembly GCA_963277665.1. Classification (NCBI taxonomy): domain Eukaryota; kingdom Viridiplantae; phylum Streptophyta; class Magnoliopsida; order Santalales; family Viscaceae; genus Viscum; species Viscum album. The sequence continues at coordinate 874,663,802 of OY728148.1, read as the reverse complement.
GATTTGATCTAGCCCGAACTTTGTATCCACAACTAGTGAAGTTTAGTGGAATTGGTACGACCAGAAACATGTCGGCGTATGCTCCTTGGACGTAGCCCTTTGCAGTGAACCAAGTAAAATTGGTGTGTCCTGTGCATTCTTTACTTTCAGTTTACTTTTTGCAACATGAAAGAGAGAGAAGAATGTTTTTCATAACAGTGAAACAAGATCAGAACGAGCGTTAATTTTAAATTAGTCTTACCCTAATTCACCCCCCCTCTCAGGGTATTCAGCCTTGTGAACCTAATAGGTACAACGTCATATCATCGTTGTATGCTCCTTAGACATATCCCAGTGGGTGTGAACCAAGTAAAAATCTTTGTGTCTACCTACTTAGTTTCCTACATTGAATCTAAAGCATCATCATCAGATAAAGAACAAAAGAAGTGGTCATAATAAACACACAAGTGAAAAATAAGTGACCCTTGTAATAAAGAGGTCAAGATCCAGTGGGGTAGGAAGAATTTTGAAAAAGAATTTCCATACCCTGATTCACCCCCCTCTCAAGTTATATTGGCCACTATTGGTCCTAACTAGTAGAAAATAAAGTTTAAGTGATATTAATAGTACCTATAACCATATATGGCCATGTATTATACTCATTAGGCATTGGATGAGCGACATACATATGGCTTGAAGCATGTCCCTGAGGTGCTGCCTAACTAACCTGAGTAGACCCACTCTACTGACGCTGAGGATAATGGGCCGATATGCCTCAGAAATGAAAAATAGTTACTCAAAATGAATGGCTATTAGAAGGACACCCCCACCCTGATTTAGAGTTGTAGATTTAGTACAATTTAAAGGTTCTGGTATTAATCCCCTTCCACTATATGATGGAGGAAAATAATGAATTAATCATTAAATATGACCCATCCTTACATAAGATTGACTTATGATTAGGTTGGTTATGTAGTGGGGTTTCTTATGCCTCATAATGCCACACTATTGAAATAATATAAAATTATTGAGTTCCACCGAAATGGGACCACCCCCACTTTCACCTTTAAGATGGTTCTTCATTCATCCAAAATAACCACCATCCCGACAGGGAGAAAAACTGATATGGATCCCACTTCTATCCTCTCTAAGATTTCATTTCATAATTAGATCATGTTTCACGATATATGTATTATTTTTTCACTGAAATAAATTCACATGTTGGAAGATAGTATACTCAATCCCATCCTTAAAATTCCTTACAATCGTCAATTCTTCATCGATCAGAGTTAGAGAAAAATGGTGAAGCTTAGTGAAATGAGAAGAATACTAAAGTATATTCACAGAGCCCTTCTAATGTTAAATGAACACCTATTTTGATATTATATCTACATTTTAAAAAATAAATGATCATAGAAATCCATTCACATGTCTTCCCCAAGATTTTCTCAATAATGATCTAACTGAGAAATGGCATCCCACTAATGCTTGGCGGAGTTACAAATCATATAGATTGAAATATTGACTATCCACTCTAGAGGTGTTTCAAGGTGGTCGAATATGGATATTATATATTCAATTCAGGAATATACTGTATAAGAACCACTACCCCCTAATAAAGTGAGAGGATTCTACTACTGAAAACACCATGTAATCTCTTCCATAGTTATGGTCATCCTGGGAACACCCCAAACAATTCGGAAGAATCAGAGGAAGATCTCATGAAACTAGGGATCAGTCACCAGAAGACGATCAGTAGGAGATTCTTTTAGAGTCACCACTAGAGACACTATGTTTATCTCAGGGCCCATGACCTCTAGTGTATGATCATCGCCACTCTCTTGTCATAAAACATGAAGACATCACAGGGGAATAACTATACAATGGCCAAGTGTGCACCTCAGAAAATATTTTTAACAAATAGGTAAATAAGGAAAACAATATTAATATGGGATATATATGGAATCCCTAAAGCATAAATGAAAAGGTAGGATGGTGATAGAGAGGATATGTTCATTTCCTACCTCTGAACATAAAAAAAATTTCCCACTCCAAGAGATGAGTCTATATAAGAATAAAAAGAGACCACATAAGTACCACTAAGAAATAATTTTCCACCCATTTCCTAGTTAAATATCAAGTTACCATCTCACATTTATAGTGGGCTTTTTTTTCAAAAAATTTGTATTTAATTAATTCATTTAAACATTTAATTTTATTTAGACATACTGAATTAAGTGGATCATCTTTCCAATTAATAGGGACTAATCCACATTATAACTTGAACATAGATGTACAGTTAATCTAATTAATAAAAATATCATGCATAATAAACTATCATAATTTTTTCACATAAAAAGTAGGAACTATAAGATATAACAACTATACACATCAACAGTCACATGAAAATAGGTTGATGCACGATGAAAGCATACAAGATATGAAAATATGCATGTCATTTCAATTCATATAGAGTCTAGTATGATTTATTATAAGAAGTTTCTTCATGGAATCATGATTCAGTAATATAGGCCATCATCTCAATAATTACAATATTCATAATAACATAAGACAAGTGTGTCACCCAATGGTGAATCAGTACCAAGCATAAATGGAATAATCAATAACTGTGTTCCCCAACCCATGAAATTTGGGTTTCCCATGTACATGGGTAAGAAATTTAAATGATATCCTAAATTATAAATTCATATGTCCTAGTCTCTTGTCTAATCCAAACTATAATAAAAAATAAAATAAGACTTTGATACCATTTTTTAGCATCCAACTCTAAGTGCCACTAAACTGGGACCCGATATGGTGGGCAACATGGACTCAAGTGAATCGACCTGAATTCTTGAGATTTATAACTATATGAGAGGGACTTAGGTGTGTTCTTGGGGAGACTATTCCCTCATTGTATTTGGTAAAACATAGAGGTAAATAATGTAAATTAAATAGAGGAAGTAATAAAAATATCAAACAGTAGTGGAAGTAAATAAATTAAGTCGTAAAATATAATGGAACAATAGGAGGAATATAAATAATGATAATAGATATAATAATAATGTCAATTTCATGTTATTATACAAAAATAGTAGTAAATGGTTATAGGGGGACACATGTATACTGTGAGATTTTAAAGACTAAAAAAGTGAGAATAATTGCTACAAAAACATCTCAAGAAAAGGCCCAGTCTTCTGCCCCAATCTACATCCTATGTAGTAAGAAAATACTCATGTATTCGATGTAGTTAGATTCCCATTATCAATACCTTCGAAAATAATGTCTAATCAGGTGACTAATGAAACTGAGTAGGAGTTCAAGATATAAACTAAGTAGGTTTGTTCCCATATTATCTAGGTATTTCCATTTTTTAGAATAAATAATATAATTTTAAAAATTATTATAAATATAATGTAATTAAATAAAAAAATAATAGAAACAGGTTCCAGGTTCCCATGTGGACACTCGTTTCATACCCCATGCTTCATCCTAAGCTGGAAATATAAATAAAGCACTTGTTCAAGGAATAATATGTGTACAAGGGCCAAAGTAAACACGACAATCCAATATTGTATACCTCCAAGAATGTGATTTATCTTGGGCTATAATTCATATTTCATTATCCAATCATGATAAAAAAGAATATATAGGTATAAAAAATAAATAAAAAAACTTTACCCAATATTTATAAATAAATTTCATGAAATTCAAGAAATTCAATCAAGTTTGTCAATTCCAGTGGTGGAGTTCCAGCCTATCCATGGAAATTTAAGAAGAAACATTGGTATCACTATGGTACATAAAATTTAGACCAATAGAACCATCCTTATCCATGATTACTCCATTAGTGTCCCATGTATCGATGTTAGGTAGGGCGACCACTATGTTTGTGTCAAATATCTTACTTAGGGGACCATGCATCACTTGAAGCAGGGTATAATTATAGTACCCCTAGTTTGTTTTGTATGGATACCTTTGTGATTTTTTCTCTAAAAAGATTAATGATGAATGATGGAATATTATTGTGAACTTTCGATATGTTTTTTGGGAAAGGGGGGATGTGCACTGGCTGTGCAGGGTCTGTCTAAATAGTGTGGAAATCCAAGAAGAGGCCGGGTGAAATAGCTATTTTTTGGAAGTAGTGTAGTCTCAGTGTGCACATGGTTAGGGAGACCACGGGAGGAAGAAATATGAGGGTTTCTATAAGGCAGCATCTAACTCACGGTTAGCACATTGTTTGTCTAACTGTGCAAACTAACTATGCGCAGAGATAAAGTTATATAAAAAAATAGGATCTCACTCATTTTTCATCTAACTCCCTTGTTTTTTCCCTAGGTAGCTCTAACTCGAGATTCTTCTCAGTTGAAGGTATTATAACCTCTACCGTGTTATTTGGAATCAATCTGGAGCCCTCCCTTGGTGTTTTCAATCATGATTCTAGCAGTAAGTTTCATTCTTCACAGTTCTTGTCATGACTCCTTAGATCTACATTGATCTAATTCTCCTATCTTCTTCGATTCCCATATATATTACCATTATAGGTATTGGTAATATATTTAACAAAAAATATGATTATATTTGGTCTTTATGATTCAAGTGGAAGATATTTAAGGTAGTTTCAAGGGGAATCAAACTAGTTTCGGGAATGTTCTTCGTCTATTTTTGGTTTTTGTCAAAACCTTTGAGGTACGTGGATTCAAAACGAACTCCTCATAGTAGAAATAAATTTAATGGATTCAAATTTATTTATTTTTGTAGATTGTATTGTGAATTGGATGTTTTGTTATTGTTATAAACCCTCTTGGTGATGGTTGTAGAAAATGCGGAAAATTGGTACTTTTTATTAAAGTGTTAGATTACTGACTTTAAAATGTGGATTTTAAAATGGGATTTCTCTACAATAATGGTGAAAATAATTGATAAAACGTTTTTCAATAAAATTAATGATTTTATTGAAATTTAATGGGTTATTTTAGTTTGTTTTGTTTTAAAAGGTTTTAATAAAAGAACATTTTTATTTAAATTGTTTTAAATGTTTATTGTGAACAATGATTTTGAAATAATAATGGTTTTTGTAGATCACATTTCTAGGGCTTGGTTTAAATAAGAGCTTGTGCTCAGTGCCAAAGGTGTAATAGAATGTGGGGTATAATTATCATGTGATGACATCGTAGATCGATGAGAGACCGCTCATGAGTATATAACTATCAAAACGAAGAATGCATGGTTAAATTCCTTAATAAGTGGAATGGAATGGTTATGCCAAAACATTGAAGAGAAATGGTTTTAAAGCCTTGTTTGGGTTTTTTATTTGGAAATGTGGCTTACTAGAATTGGTTTAAAAGAGAACTTTTTTATACATGGTTTTAAATTGATTTGATACTTGTTTATATTTAGTTATAATATATTTTCAGAAATTGTGTTCGATACACTATTTATATAAATGTTTCTAACCATTCTATCATAGTGGAATGAGTAAGGACGTAATTTGAGAAATCCTACCTCGTTTTACAATTACCTTGAATTTGGATCTTTGGTTCTTTTTAAGAATCTATCTTACAGGGATTGGGAAAAAGAAACTTATCACATGTATTTTGAACCACATTATGATACTTGGGTGTTTTGATGATGTTGGTGCATGGAGCTTATGCATAATGGATTCTTGTAGATGAATTGGAATTATTTTAGTTATCCTATACTATGTAATTTCATAGTTTCTTTTTTATCCATTGTAGTACACTTTAGTGTGGCTTTGTTATAAAAATTGATTATAGAATTGTCTTTCTTAGTTTACGTGTAATATGGTGTTTGATTGGTTATAGTTGTTGTTTAATGGTTTTATTTCATAAAGGGTAATTCGCCATTCACTTGAATTTGAAACCCCTCATTATTTATTTCCAAGCTTTAGAAACATGGGGATGTTAGTTAAGGCCTAGTAATGATTCATTGTAATCTCAATATAATAGGTATAAGTGGATCATTAAAAATGGTATCGACTTTCTCAGTCCTTGCCTAAAAAGAGGTCTTAATTTTATTAATCATGGAGTTGGAAATTTGTTCTTATACATTTATTAGTTTGTGATATTTGAGAGGAGTAGGATTTTTGGGACTTGAAAAGTAGATGATAAAAATATGTTACTAACATTTTTATGTAAAACATCATGTTTATAGGGAGTTGGGTACATAAGTGTTTTGGAGAAACTTATAGGATCTTTGAATCTCATTATCTTGGGTTTAGCGAATGAGATGATCATGACATGAATTGTTGCTGAATTAATTCCTAAAATGATTACATATATTATTTGGAGTAATGGTTTATGATTTTTTGGGAAGGTCTAAATTTTTATAAAAATATAATTTTTTTTCAAATGAATGATTTTTAAATGAGAAAACATTGTGTGTTTTGAAAATGGTCTGATTTTTAAAAAAATGAATGAATATTTTCATAAATTGTTGAAGAGTAAAATGATATTTTGGAAAAAAATGTTTTCATAGTTGATGTAATAAAATTTTAAGTGCTAATCTATCAGTCTCAAGAGGGTGAGACTTATCAAGTTTGTTGTTTTCTTAGAAAATGCCACCTAGTAGGCATAGTAAAAAAAACAGAAGAAGATGAGGAGAATGTGGATGCACCAGAGCCACATGTGATCAAAGATCTGTTTCATAGTGTCATCCAATAATTTCATGTCTTGGATACAGGGAACATAAGGTATGATCGAAGGAATGTGGATCATTCCATATAGTTAATGAAGCATAATTCAGAAATCTTATAGTGTGGTTCTAAACATGAAAAGGAATGGTGTGACTGAAAAGGGTGAATCATATCTTCAATTTCATTGGGACACCATCAGAACTGAAATTCAAGCTGGCCACTTATATGATCAAGGATCTCATATGCCTGTGGTGGGATTTGGTGGTGCATGCCAAAATGTATCACAGTCATAGTTGGGAGTATTTTGAAGAATTTTTCAACAAAAAATTATATCCTAACATGTTTATGATCCAAATAATGATAATCTTGTTCAAAATAATATAGGAAAATATCTCTATTAGAAAATATCTTGATAAATTCAAGAGCATAGTGTAATTTTCACCAGAATTTGCAACAAGTGTGGCCTTGAAGGCAGGTATTTTAGACTCAGGTCTAAGGTAGGAAATTTTCACGAAGATTTCAGTGCTCCATATTATGGATTATAAGGAGATAGTGAAAAAAGAGACCATGGATGAACATGATATCTCAAGATCTATGGGAGGAGAGAGTATGATAATATAGATGGGAAATGGTGGGAACTATAATGCAGGGAGCAGGAAGAAGAGGGACACCTATTTTTAAGGTGGGAGTTGGATATAGAATCAGACCGTTGGATCAGTGAATCTTCCTCCATGAATATATAACTATGAAGGATGTTTCTGATGTGGATTCTTTTGCCACATGAATCAAGTGTGTATAAAACAACTGAGATATTGAAACAATTGAATCAATTTGGGACATATTAAGCTCTATTGTCGTAGTTCTTCGAGGTCAAGTGCTCGAGACACTTATGAGGTGTCACATGCCTTATATGCTTCGATAGGATGTGGATTGAAGAATTAGTCTTGTCAATAGAGCCGAGCTAGACATGGTGATTCTAAGAAAACCATGACTCTTAAGAAAAGAATATCTCATTAAGGAAACAAAGGTAACAGTGCAGCGACAAAGAAATTGTATTGAGCTGAGCAGGTGATTATAGATGATTAGACTAGACCATCTATGGTGAGAGGTAAAATAATATTAAATTCCAACCTTATACAAGTATTATTTTATAATGGTGCGTCACATTACTTCATTACTTCTTGTACTATTGATCCATTGTGTATAAAAGTAGAGATGCAGTATTCTGTGATAAAACATCATACTCGTCTTAGAGAAAGAGAATTTATATCCCTTTTCTGTAGAGCATGTTCTATAAATATTTTATAAATAATCTGAAATGGGCTTTTTAGTCTTTGAGATGGATATATTTGATGTAATCCTATGTATGGATTTGAGAACAACATTAAAGGATCACATATACTGTTATAGAAGGAAAATTACTTTTGGGATTGAGGATGGTATTGAGCATATCTCTAAAATAGAAAGGGTTGTAAAGATGGTTGTAAAGGGCTTGTTGGATCCAGTAGCGGGATCAATCTATGTAACACCCCAAGCTTCCACGGTATGTTTGCCTTTTAATAATACAATATCTTGTGTTGTATGCATCATTGAGATTCTAACATACCACGACAAATCAAAATAGGAGTTATGAATAGTAATACCCACTTTTTGACATTTTATAATTTTTTTTCAAAATGGAATTAATTTTTGTATTTGGAATATCAAAATTAGTTTAGGGTGAATTTTTTGTATTTTTATGAAAAATTTCAATTTTTAACCAATATTGAAAAACACTACATTATAGTTTAAAACTGACTTTTTAATTAAATATTTAATTATTTTATTTAAATTTATTTTAGGTCAAAATAGATACCTAATACCTATATATGTTCAACGTAATTCATTGGAGTCATTTTATAATATGTTTAGATATATAAAATTTTATCGATATTTTTCCGTATTTTACCCACCTCCTAGGATCATTTACAAATTTGTATAAAACATAATTTTACTACTTCTGTGAGTTGAATTTAAAAATTCTGAGTGATACAGTTAACATCACTATGTAAAATGTGGTTCAATAAGAAATTGTTTTGGTGAATAGTATGTTTTTTACTATTGTTTACCACGGTTAAATGTAAATAGGGTAATTAAGGGTAAAAATTATATAATAATTACCCTAACACATGTCCTAATTCTATTGGATAAGTATATTTAGACAGAGAATCTTAGTAATAACATATGAAATTCTTAGGTCCACTTGAATTATATTAGGACATTTATTATTATTTTATTTAAAGAAGAGTTAAAAGAGTTAAAATAAAAGTGTAATAAATAAACCATTTTTAATATTGGGTTATACATAAGATAAATTAGACTATAAATACTAAATAGTTATCTAAAAGTATTTTATACATAATTTTTTTTTATTTATAATTTTTAGACATTGAATAATTAAATTTGTTTATTACACAATGATGATGTAGTAATTACTTTATTAAGGAAAGATTAAAATAATTGATATTAAAAATATCTAAATAAATGTAATTTGAGACTAATTATGAATTTCACTAATTTTGTAGGTTAATATGATAATGAGGGTTAATTAAATGAATTTTTGGCGAAGTAATAATGCTGATATGAATTTAGAAAAAACAAAATACCCAATAGTATCAAATTTACATAAAAGAGTTTTTAAAAAATATGTTATATTATTAATTGATATAATATTCCTAAAAATATATGGTTTATCAAAATGACTTATATAAGGTTATATATATTAATAATAAACTAATTGGCATTCTCTTGGCTTATTATAGTAACATTATTAACCATATAATAAAAAAATACAAAGAGACACGGTAAATACCAAACTAATTAACTAAGAGTTAAATATAAAATACACGGTTAATATAGTGATCCAAACCTATCTAAAACCTATTTTTTGGAGATTATTTAGACCTATACCCACCTTATCCTCAAAATAAATCATTTTTGAGCCATTATAAACCGAATATGATTTTATTATAAAATAATGTTCAATCTTTTCCTAAGGTGGCCCTCACCCCTCTTATAAAAGGGACCTCCCCCTTACCTAAAATTCACATCTCCAAAGCCATTTGGATCAGCCAAACCCTACCCAAATATCCTCTCAACTATCCTCCCTTTATCCTAGAGGCCATACTTTGGTCAGAAATCCATCTTAAGGAGCCGTTTTGATCAAATCAAAAGGAAGAACCCAAAGAATAGGTAAATATTTCATCATCTCTTTCAAGTTCTATTCTTCATCAACATCTTCATTCCTTGTTGTTTCCATTATAAAATAACAATTATAATATATTATATATTCTTTTATTTTATAATAAATATTGTAGAAGAATATTAATTATTTTATCTATCCTATGAATGACATATCACCATATGTACATACGTATGACTTACCGTCTCCACGTCATGGTGTAGTTGTTATTCAATACATCATTACATGGATGGGTATAGTAATGATGTATAATTGATGTAAATAACAAATACATAATGTTAATGATGCTGTATATATGATATACCATCTATTTAGATATGATTTTAAATTAAAAGAATGATATTCTCACTCGTGGATACGTACAGATTACCGTCTCCACGAACGCAATGAGCTTCATTTCCCTATCATAATCAATCAATAATAATTTCCATTTTATGATTAAGAATAATGTTTATGAAATAAATATCATTATTTATATGAATCAAATACATCATATCTATAACAAAAATGTGTTATGTAACAAAAAATACAAAGGAAATCAAATCAGTTAACACCTGAAATGACGATATTACTAAAATATTATCAACAAAACAATATTAGAAGATCATATATAATATCATATTCATATATATGGGGTTTTTTATAATTTAATAACAATGATTTAACTATTATACAAGAATTCAATGTACCCTCGACCAAGGAAAAGTACAAGGTAAAGGTTAATTCTACAATCTCTTTATTATGTGAGGTTGTTTTTATGCAAGTATCTACTTAGACCTCTTTATCATCCACATCAATGTGTCTTAAAAATGTATTTCACTGAATTTTTAATATTTACTAGACAAAGGTTTAAAGTCATTTTTAACCTTATTTGAACTTATATGTTTTTAAAGGAATCTTTCAGTCTTTTTCCAAACAAGGTACTTTATGACCATTTCGAAAAAATTAAGGTAAGAATGTCTTTTTTAACTTATACGGCGAGTACGGTTATTCTCTACCACTATAAAATCATAAAATACTTCCTTATAAGAATATAAGTATATTTTAAAAATAAATGTTTCTTATATAATTATGTAACTTTAAATAATTTCAAGAAAAGAAAGAGATATTTCTCTCAAATAGTTTTGATTTTATCTATGTCAACATTGTTTGATGGATTTTATACTTTTTTGAAGTCGATTCATTATGATACAAGTGTTCCATAATTTATTGAAGGTTTTGTGGTATCTTTGAATTTGGATGGGTTTTTTATACCATTAATGGGTTATAGTTAAAGTATTGGAATTTCGTATGGTAGTTTTAATACGATTGTTTATGTTATATTTAATCCTTTTCATATGAGGAATGTATTGGACATAGTAAGTGACGGGTGGAGGCCGCTATAGCTCATCGATGCATCGGTAGGTCTAATGAGTTAAATAGATGTGAAATTTGCTGAGGCCTTTCACACTTTGATATATGGTTTTGGCCGAGGCCTTAATCATTTTTTAGATGTCTTGGTCGAGGCCTTGAAAAAAATGTTTTAGAATGTCCAGCATTATACATTCCCTCATTATGAAAATAATATGGATTTTTCATGTAGTCATTCGACTAGTTGAATACCCTTGATTACATTTTACTAGGGAATTATTTACTCATCTCATATTCCTGTCATAATAGTGTTCATGTTTATTATTTTTAAAGGCATGTGTTTTCAATTATTCACCATGCTTAATATTTATGTTATCTTCCACTATATTACTTACCCTTACTGAGCATTGATCTCACCCCATTCTTATGTTTCATTTTACCAATATATGATGAAGTTTGTCATAAGTGACTTGTAGGAATAATCTAGGAGGCTTGGATGTTTCTAATAGAATAAATTAGTGTTGTATTTCTTTTCATGTTGTAAATTTAAACTTATGTAAGAATATTGTTTCCAATAATACTAAACTGATCGGTTGTTCAGGAAATTATTTTCTTATGATCCTGAAAATGTTATATAATAATGCACCGACTCTAGGTAACTGAGATTGGGGTGTTATAGTTGGTGTCATAAGATGTTTTGTACAAACCTTGGAAAAAAGATTTAGATAATGTCTTATTAGAGCACATAGGCCTAAGATAAACTTTGAGTATTTGTATAGAAGAACTTCCTCAAATGTTGGAACTATAGAGATTTTGTGTGTTTTCCAAGTGATACATCCCTATCTAGATATGACCAGGTTGAGGAATCTCTAGAACAGATATACCTAGGGGTAAAACCTGAAAAGACTGCTTTGAGCTAGACTCGAACGGGAACTGGTGCATGAAAATGGGCCTTGCTACACTCTTGGTTACAACACTCCCGAGAGATATGCTTAGGATAATTATCCTTTTCATTATAAACACTATAAAGGGTTTATGAGTATATAATTCATTAATGAAAACATTTTTTATGATTATGGATAATATCCATAAACTGTTCAGTTCATTTTAATTGTTTTACAAGTTTGGAATTATTTATTTCGATTCATAAACTCATCCAGTTTATGCCATTGTTTGGAAATTGTGCCTAGTGGAAGTAATGTAAACTATATCAATGAACGCAATCCATGTAGTGATTTACCTCCTACTCAAGATAATTATAGTGGATCTGGTGATGAAAATGGTGCTGATGATCTTATCACCATACCGGGACAACTCATACAGGTTATGAATAATAACCTTACCCATATGGAGCAACCTGATCCACAACATGAAGGATCGATGTTAGACTTTTTCATGAGGAAATTACCACCAAAATTAAATGGGAGTATAAATCCATTAGTGGCTGAGAAATGGATAAATTCCTTAGAGAAAATATTTCATGGTTCAGGGAGTTCGGAAAGGGTAAATGTTGTCATGGAAGTTTATCGCCTCACTAGAGATGCTGAACAATGTTGTTCATTGAATCAAAACACAAAGGAAGATGAATAAGTGTCTAGTGTGGAATGTATGGAGTTTAAAGAACTTTTCTTAGAAAAATAATTTCCTTTCGACCATCAAGAAGATATGGAAGGAAAATTTATGAGTCTAAGGAAAAAAGATGACGAGAAAGTCGCAAAGTATGAAGCTAACTTTACAAGGTTAGAAAGGCATGCTACATATTATATACATAACCCAAGAAGTAATATTGACCATTTATTTGAGGTGTTAAAACCATTTATCCATCAATAATTAGTATCACAATCCATCTCATCGTATGAAGATATTGTCTCGTGGGCTATCAATGCAGAAAATGAATTCTCTATGTCTTATGACTTTATTGAAAATCAAGAGAAGAATAGATCATCTGAACACTCTGGGAAATGAAATATAGAAATAGGGAAGTAGGGATGAATGGAATATCCACCATGTGATAATTGTGGAAGGAAGCATCCTGGTGCCTGTTTAAAAGGAAAAGGATTATGATATAAATGTGGATAGAAAGGCCATCATTCTTGTTATTTTAAGGGAAATAAAGATTCTATGAATGTTCAATGCTACAATTTCATGTAGATGGGACATTATTCATAAAATTTTTATAATATTCAGGGAAACATACCTCTGAAAATGCAATGGGATCAAATTCAAGCTTAAGCAATAACTACTACTGAGGTTGGGTCTCTGATAGACGTGGTGGCAGATATTTTAATGGTTTCCTCAAGTTTAGTCGATGCTTTATTTTATTCTGGATCATCACATTATTTCATATCTTCCCAGTTTCTTAAGAAGATTAGATATTTTCTATTTGACATAACATGGGAGTTATCAGTCAAAAATCCTAAGGGAAGTATCATTGCAACCAAATTTGGTGAATAAGTTCCCATTTGGGTATATAAATGTTCATTATCTGCTGATATAATCGTCATACCCATGATTGAATTTTATATAATCCTCGGAATGGATTTTATTTTGAACCATGATGTGAAAATTTATTGTAAGAAGAAGGAGGATTCAATTTTTGATGATGATAAGGAGTACCTTATCTTTAGAGTAGAAACATAACCAAATCATTCTTATTTAGATCCATCCCCAATGGATCCTCTAAATTCAATTATTGAGGAGTAATATAATCAAATAACTATGGGTGAGGTAATGAATGTTAAAATAGAGGACGCACCTATTTTGAAAGAATATATTGACATGTTTCTAGAGGATTTACTTGGACATTATCTAGAATGATAAATTGAGTTTTACATTGATTTAATTCTGGGTTCAAGGATCATATCAAAGACCCATTATAGAATAGCCACTCTGGAATTAGTGGAACTAAATAAACAACTAGAGGAATTGTGTAATAAGGGATTTATTCACCCTAGTGTTTCTCCATGGGGATCCCCTGTTTTTTTGTTAAGAAGAATGTTGGATCTATGAGGTTGTGCATTGACTATATAGAGATAAATGCTATAAAAATAAAGGACAAGTATCCACTAACTCACATTGATGATTTATTCGACCAACTTCCTAGAGATCAATATTTTTCAAAGATTGAACTTCGCTCTGGATATCATCAGTTATGTGTGAAGAATTAAGACATTCCAATAACAGCATTTTGGTCCATGTACGAGCATTACGAGATTACAGTAATGCCTTTTTGGCTGACTAATGCACCCTCTATTTTCATGGTTCTAATGAATAGAGTTTTCAAGGAACATCTTGATGAATTTTTAGTGGTATTTGTTGATGATATCTTCGTATACTTCAAAATATATGAAGATCATGAAAATGACATGCACATTATTTCAAAGACCCTCAGAAGAAATAAATTATATGAGAAGTTTAGCAAGTGTGAATTATGGATTCAATATATTTCATTTCATGGCCATATTTTCTCTAAGGATGGAATCTCTATTGATCCTTCAAATACAAGAGCAATCCATGAATGGCCTGCACCGACAAGTATAACTAGGGTACATAGTTTTATTGGTTTAGAAGGTTATTATCGGTATTTTGTCTAGAATTTATCCAGATTGGCTAACCCATTAACCAATATCACACGTAAATGGGAAAAATTTGTTTGAAAAAAAGTGTGTGAGGAATGTCTCGAAGAACTAAAGTGAATATTAGTCAATGATCCTTTCTTGACTCTACCATCGGGGAATGATGGGTTTGTTATTTATAGTGATTCCTCAAAGAAAGGACTTGGTTGTATCCTTATGTATAATGATAGAGTTATTTCCTATGCATCACGACAGCTAAAAATTCATGAACAAAACTATCCTACTCATGATCTGGAGTTAGATGCTATAATGTTTTCTTTGAATTTTTGAAGACACTATCTATATGGTAAAAAATGTGAGATTTATACAGATAAAAATAGTTTGAAGTATATTTTATCTCATAGGAAACTCAACATGAGGCAAAGGATATGGATTGAACTACTCAAGGATTATGATTGAACGATACACTACCACCCGAGGAAGGCGAATAAGGTGTAAGATTCTTTGAGTAGTAAGGATCCATGAGTTTTGAACAAGATGAGAGTTGAAAGGGATCCTATTTTCTTGGATATAGTAAAGATGGATATGGGAATAACCATGGAAGGTGAAACATCAATGAGTTTTCAAATGGATTCCAAACCATCATTACATGAAAGGATAAAAAGTTCTCAGGCTGATGATGAGGAATTTCAAAAGAAGATTAAATCTCTGAATGATGGGATATTGATTGACTTCGTATATGAAGTTGGGATTTTGAAATTTGGGAGGAGACTTTGTGTTCCCGATATACCTGATCTAAAAAAGGAATTGTTAGATGATTCTCATAGCTCCAATTTCTCTATACACCCTGGGAGCACCAAGATGTATAGAGATTTGAAGGAGCAATTTTGGTGGGACAACATGAAGAGGGATATTGCTGAATTTTTTTCAAGATGTATGGTTAGTCAACAAATGAAAGCTGGAAGGAAACATCCTAGAAGAGTCACGAAACCTCTTCCCATACCCGAGTGGAAATGGGATAATATTACGATGTAATTTTTCATGGGACTACCAATGAATCCAAGAAGGAATGATTTAATATGGGTCATTGTTGATTTTCATACCAAGTCAGCACATTTTCTTTCTATAAGAGAAGATTTACCAGTTGAACGTCTTGAAAAGACTGTATATTAATGAAGTTTTAAGATTTCATGGTGTACCTCAATCGATTGTTACTGATCGTGATCCACATTTTCCCTCATAATTCTAGATAAGTTTCTAGAAATCCCTGGATACTGAGCATTGTTTGAGCACTGCATACCACCCTCAAACCGATGGACAGTCAGAACGGACTATTCAAACATTATAAGACAAGTTGAGATCATGCTAACATGACTTTCAAGGTATGTGGGATCAATATTTACCTCTGGTAGAATTTTCCAATAATAATAACATTAATTCAAGTATTCAGATGGCACCATAGGAATTCTTATGTGGAACGAGATGTCACACACCAACCTATTGGGATGATATTGGTGAAATAAAACTCAAAGGCCCAAAATATTTTGAGGAAATGATGGAAAATGTAAAGGTTATCCAGTCCAACATCAAAGCAGCACAATGTGGGTAGAAGAGTTATGCTGATAACTGAAGGAGGGATTTAGAATTTTAGGTTGGAGACCATGTTTTATTGAAGGCATCTCCTTGGAAGGGAGTTATATGATTCAAAAATAAGGGTAAAATACATGCCTGACTCAACGCATGTACTCACCTATGAGGAATTAGATCTAGAACCAGATCTGTCTTATTGTGATGATCCTGTCAAAATTCTTGATACCAGAGTACAAGTGCTGAGAAACCAGATGACTCGTATGGTAAATGTTCTATGGAGAAATACTAAGATGGAAGAGGAAGCTTGGGAACCCGATGAACTTATGATGATGAACCACACAAACAGTTTTATGTAGTAGTGTTCTAGACATTTAGAGAATAAAATTATTTTAAATAGGGGAGAATGTAACACCCCAAGCTCCACAGTACGTTTCCCTTTGAATAATACAATAGCTTGTGTTGTATGTAACTTCAAGATTTTAACACACCGCGACCAATCAAACTAGCCGTTATGAATAGAAGTACCCACTTTTTCTAATATTTTAAATTTAATTTTCCAAAATGGACATCATTTTTAGATTCAAAATATCAAAATTAGCTTTGGGTGAATTTATGGTATTTTTCAGAAATCTTTCAATTTTTGATGAATAGTGAAAAACACGACGTTATTGTTTAAACCGACTATTTAATTAAATATTTTATTATTTTATTTAAATTTATTTTAGGTCAAAAATGATACAAAATACCTATATATATTCAATTTAAATCATTAGATTCATTTTATAATAAGTTTAGATATATAAAATTTTATCAGACTTTTACTGTCTTTTACCCGCCTCCTAAGTGAATTTCCAAATTTGTATAAAACATA
This sequence comes from Viscum album, assembly GCA_963277665.1. Taxonomy (NCBI): domain Eukaryota; kingdom Viridiplantae; phylum Streptophyta; class Magnoliopsida; order Santalales; family Viscaceae; genus Viscum; species Viscum album. Next base: position 874,646,541 of record OY728148.1, on the reverse strand, counting down.
ATTTTACTAATTCTGTGAGTTGAATTTATAAAATTCAAAAGATATGGTTAATATCATTAAGTAAGATTTGTTTCAATAAGATGAAAATAAGCTTTCATGAACTGTAACTTTTTTAAATTTATTTACCACGGTTAAAAGTTAATAAGGCAATTAAGGGTAAAAATGATATCATAATTACCCTAAAACATGTTCTAATTCTATTGTATAAGTATAAATTGACCAAAAACAACCTTAGTAATGAAATATGAACCTATTTGGTCTACTTGGATTATATTAGGATATTTATTATTTTTTTATTTTAAGAAGAGTTAAAAGAGTTAAAATCAAAGTCTAACAACTAAACCATTTTTAATATAGGGTTACACATAAGATAAATTCGACTATAAATATTAATTATAAATTTTAAAATATTTCATTCACAATGTTATTTTATTTATAATCTTTATAAATTTAATAATTAAATTTATTTATGACACAACGATGATGCAGTAATAACTTTATTAATGAATGATTAAAATAATTAATATTATAAATATCCAAATAAATTTAATTTGAGACTTTTTATGAATTTCACTAATTTTATAGGTTAATATGACATTTTATGGTTGATTAAATGATTTCTTTTGGTTTAATAATGCAGTTATGAATTCAGAAAAAAAAAATACCAAATAGTGTCAAATTGCCATAAAAGTGTTTTTAAAACAAATATTATATTTTTAATTGATATAATATCCTTAAAAATATAAGGATCAGAAAAATTACTTATATAAGGTTATATATATTAATAATGATCCACTTGGGGTAAGCTTGGATTTTTATAGTATGTTTATTAAACATATAATATAAAAATACAAAGAGACATTTTAAATGTCAAACTAATTAACTAAGAGATAAATATAAAAGATACGGTTAAAATAGTGAACCAAACATGTTTATAACCTATTGGTTGAAAGGATTTCGACACATACCCACCTTATACTCCAAATAAATCCTTTTGAAGCCATTATATACTGAATATGAATTTATTATAAAATAATATTTTACTTTTTTCCAAAGGTGCCTCTCACCCCTTTTATAACAGGGCACTTTCACTTCTCTCAAATTAACAACTCCAAGGCCATTTGGATCATCCAACACCAGCCCAAATATTCTCTCCACTATCCAAATTTCGTCCTAGAGGCCTTTGATTTGGTCAGAAATAAATATTATTGATCCCTTTTGATCAAATGAAAATGAAGAACTCGAAGAAGAGATAAATATTCCATCACCTCTTTCATGTTCCTTTCTTCTTCCACTTCTTCTTTCCTTGTTGTTTCCATTATAAAATAATAAATAAAATATATTATATACACTATAATATTATTATAAATATGGAACAACCATATTCATTATTCTATCCATCCTATGAATGACATATCACTATATGTGTGTATGTATGACTTACCGTCTACACGTCGTGGTGTAGTTGTTATTCAATACATTATTATCTGGATGAGTATAATAATGATGTATAATTGATGTAAAGAATGATTATAACATGTTAATTATTCACTATATATGATATACCATCTATTTAGATATGATTTTAAATCAAATTAATGATATTGTCTCTCATGCGTACGCACGGATTACTGTCTCCACGAACACGATGATATTTATTTCCCCATTATAATCATTCAAGAATAATTTTCATTTTATGATTAAAAATAATCATTAAGAGCTCAATATCATTATATATCAAATACATCCCCTCCATAACAAACACATCTTATGTAATAAAACATATATAGGAAAACAAATCAGTTAACACCCAAAACGACGATAACACTAAAATATTATTAAAAAATAAATATTAGAAGATTGTATATGATATCATATTAATTTATATGGTTCTTGTATAATAAGATAACAATTATTTAACTATTATATAGGAGGAAAAATTACCCTTGACAAATGAAAAGTACAAGTTAAGGGTTAATTCAACAATCTCTTTATTATCTAATGTCGTTTATACTTAAGTATCTACTGGGACCCCTTTATCATCCACATCCATGTTTCATAAAAATGCATTTCAAATTTTTTTTACTATTTAACAGACAATGGGTTAAATTAATTTATACCCTTATTTGAACTTATATGTTTTACGGTAATCTTTCAGTCCTTTTCCAAACAAAATACTTTATGAACTTTTTGACAAAATTAAGGTAAGCATGTATTTTTTAACTTATACAGTGGGTACGGTTATTCTATGCCGTTATAACATCATCAAAGAATCCATTACAATCTTTTATGAATATTTTCAAATAAATTTTTTCTTTTATAATTATGTAACATTAAATGATTTCAAAAAAAGAAAGAGATATTTCTCTAAAATAGTTTTGATTTCATCTATGTCAATATCATTTGATAGATTTTATACTTGTTTGAAGTCTATTCATTATGATAGAAAACATCTATATTTTATTGAAGGTTTTGTGATATTTTTGACTATAAATGAGTTATTTTTATACCATTTATGGTTTATGGTTAAAGTATTTACATTTTGTACGCTAGTTTTAATACAAATGTTTATGTTATATTACAACCTTTTCATATGAGTAATGTATTGGACTTAGTATGTGATGGGTGGAGACTGATATAGCTCCTCGATGCATAAGTAGGTCTTACGAGACAACTAGACATAAAATTTTCTGATGCCTTTCCCTCATTGATATATGGTTTTGGTCAAGGCCTTAATCATTTTTAGACATCTTGGTTGAGGCCCTGACAAAATGTTTCATAATGTCTGGAATTATACATTCCCTCACAATGAAAATAAAATTGATGGATCATGTGGTCATTCAACTAGTAGAATACCCTTGATTATGTTTTATTATGGAAATATTTAATCAAATCATATTCCTTTCAAAAAAGTGTTCATATTTATTATTTGTAAAGGAATGTGTTTTCAATTATTCACCAAACTTAATATTTATGTTATCTTCTGCTGTATTGCTTACCCTTACTGAGCATCTAAGATCACCCCTTCTTTAGGTTTCATTTTCCCAGGATATGAAGAAGTTAGTTATGCGTGACTTGAAAGCATAATCATGAAGTCTTGGATGTTTCTAATGGAATAAATTAGTGTTTCATTTATTTTCAATTAGTAAAGTCGAAATTATTTATGAATATTGTTTCCATTAATATTAAAATGATCGGCCTTTTGGTGCATGATTTCCTTGTCATGATGACAATTTTATATAATAATACACCGACTTTGGGTAACTGGGGTAAGGAAATTAGAGTCTTTAACCAGTTTGTGGTGATCACTTTTGAATCGATAAAATATATTGGGGATATTAGTTTTTCAGTAGCCATGGATAAATTTCCAAATGATTTTTCCAAGAACATCTTAGGGATACCACCTATAATGGAAGTTGAATTTACAATTGATCTCCTTCTAGGGACGATTCATATTTCCCTTCTGTCTTATAGGATGGAACCGATAGAGTTAAAGGAACTAAAAGTAAAATTAGAGGAGCTATAAAGAAAAATGTTTCATTTTTCAAAGTAAATACTCCTGGAAAGAACAATTTTTTTCATAAAGAATACATATATTTATATCTTTGATTGTGGGTTGATTATCATAAGGTTAACCTTGTTAGCATAATGAATTAATATCTAATTCCATAGATTTATTATCTATTTGTTCAATTATGCAGATCCTAGTGGTTCTCTAAATTTTCATTGTGATCAGATATCACCAATTACGTGTTTTGGAAATAATATATTCTAAAGATATCTTTCATAAGAAGATATGGCCACTATTAATATATGGTCATTGTTTTTGATCTGAATAATGCATCAATGTTCAATATGGAATTGATGAATTCAATATTCCATATATATCTAGATTCATTTTTGTGGTTTTTTTGGATAAAGTATTGGTGTATTCAAGGACAAAGGATGAACATGTGTAACACTTGATTATAGTGTTGGAAATCTTCAGAGATCATCGTTTGTATACCAAATTATACAATTGTAATTTTTGGATACAAGACTTATGTTTTATTGTCTATGTAATTTCTGAAAAAGGCGTTTTTGTGGATCAATAGAAGATATAAGTTGTCATCTCTTGTAAACCTCTGAGGAATGTCTTTGAGATATGAAGTTTTCATGATATATATAGTTATTACCGTTGATTTGTGAGCGACTTATCACAACTAAATTAACTTATGATATATTTTAAAAAGAATAATATTCCATTTTTATGGAACGAGGGATGCCAGAAGTCTTTCCTAGAGGTGAATGTTCATCTTACATTAGTTCCAATCTTAATTTTTCTAGAATCAGGATAGGGGTACATAGTGTATTATGATGCTTTGGGACATAGGTTGGGTTGTGTTCTAATGTAAGTAACCCATGTTGTTGTTTATGGTTTTTGGAAGTAGATAGTGCATGAGAATAATTACCCAGTACATGATTTGGAGTTAGGTATGGACATCTATTTTTTGAATACTTGGTTTCATTATCTCTTTGGTAATAAATTTACTATCTTCATAGACCACAGAAGCATGAAGCATATTTTCTCACAAGGGGATTAGGATTAGAGGAAAAGGAGATGGATGAAGTATCTCTAGATGTTTGACTTTCGCTTATTGTATACACCTGGTAAAGGTAATATGGTTTTAGGGGCATTAAGAAGAAATTCATATTATGAGTTAGTAAAACAACTTCAAATGAGTGGTTGTTGATGTTTGTCCAAGCCGACATGCATGAAAAATGTGAAGACCAAGGTGGTTTTTTGGTTTTATTTTAATTTTATGGGGTTCATAATTTGGTAAATATGGTCAACGAAGCCCAAACATATGATGTGGAATTCCTTGTTACGAGTCTAATACTCAATAGTGGGGAGACCATTGAAGGATGAAAACTTTATGGGAGTTCCGTTATGTGGTTTAGGGATCATGTAGTTATAGCTATGTCTTGTTAAAAGAAACTTCCTCATGCCTATCACCATTAGATATGGGATGTACATCCAAGTATATATAAGATATATATGGTATTGAAGGTGCAGTTTTGGTGGAGTGACATGAAAAGGAAAGTGGCAGAGTTCATTTAAAAGTTGATAAATTTTCATCCTGTTAAGACAGACCATTTGATATTAGTGGGTATGTTTCAAACCTTACATATTAAATTGTGGAAATGGGAGTAGATAGTGATATATTTTGTTACATGTCACCCAAGAAAAGATTAGAAACATGATTACATATGGGTTATAGTGGATCGACAAAACAAGTTGACCCACTTAATCCCTATTCATGATTATTAGATAGTGGAGGATTTGTCCAAATTCTATATCCCAGAAGTGGGAGTGATACGTGGCATACTTGTTTTGATAGTCTCAAATAGATATCTAAGGTTCACATCTCGAATACATATATCCTCTTAGAAATCCCTTGGAACTTATTTTACTATGAATATGACATATCATCCTCAAACAGATGGTCAATCTAAAAGGATGATACACATACTGGAAGACATGTTGCTGGATTGTGTAAGGGATTTTTTGTGTCTCATGGGAGGAGAATATACCCTTAATATAATTTTCAAATAAAAATGTCTATGAGGAATCAATACATATGGATCTGTTTAAACTGTTTTATGGTTTTCCTTATCATTATACACCTTATTAGGTAGAAATATGTGAGACTTAACTAGTTTTGATAATCCTTTTCCACAAAAATGTGGAGATGATTTAGTTAATTTGAAAGAGGATGGAGACATATTTGAGACATAAGAAATTATATGTGGATCATTTTTTATGGTCATTTTCCTTTTTAGTGAGAGGCAATGTCCTCTTAAGGACATCTACAGGGCTTATACATCATAGTTTTGGAAATAAGGGCAAGTTATATCCTCAATATATTGGACCTTTTGAGATATTAGAATGCTTTCAAGAGGTGGAATATTAGTTGGTGTTGCTGCCATAGTTCAGTTTGGTTCATAATGTGTTCCATGTATCATAATTGAAAAATATCAACCTAATAATGACTCTGTGATTATATGTGATCACATTAAACTAGTGAAAAATGCTTTATTGGTACATATCCTGGTGTAGATTCTGGATAGGAAAAGTTATTTATTATTCAGAATAATCACTGGTCTAGTGAGGGGTTTAAGGAAATAGGTTCATATTAAAAAATATACTTGCAAACACAAGAAGGAAATTAAATAGTATTTCTCAAGACTCTTTCATGGTAGTGATGGTTTTCTACATTCTAAGGATGGAAAGACCAATGGTGGGGAGAATGTAGTACCCTCATTTTATGGTATGTAACCCATAATTTTACTTTTTTTTAATAATGTTTAATGGTTAATGATAGAATATTTGTGAGAACTTTGAATAAGTATTGGGGGAAATAGAATGTGCACGATTTTTCTAAACAGTGCATAAATCCTCAAAGACACCATGAACAATAGAATTTTTGAGGTAGTAGAGTTGGTACTGTGTACACATGGTTAGAGAGATCATTTCGGGAGGTCCTTACGGGACTTCAATAAGGAATTAGCTAAAATATGGTTTTCACATGATTTTTCTAACTATGCCAAGTAACCGTGCATAGAGTTAAATTTAAATCCTAAAAAATTGGATCTCACTCAATTTGATTCTAATTCCCTGGTTTTTTATTCTAAATGGACCTAACTAGGTATTAATCTCCATTAAAGGTATTAGAACCTCTCCCAAGATATTTGGATTAAATATAGATCCCTCCCTTCCCGTTTTAAAGCCTGATTCTACCGGTAAGTGTTGTTCATCATTGTTCTTGTCACATTTACCTAGATCTAGTTACGTATACATCTCCCCTCTTCTCATATTCTCAGTTATATTTTTATTATGGGATGATATATGATTTTTAATTCCAAATATTATGAGATTTTATCTTGATAATTCTATGGGAAGAGATCTAAGATAGTTTCATAGTGAATTGACTCGGTTTCAGGATTGTTCTTTAACCGTTTGCAGTTTTTGTCAAAATCTTCGAGGTATGTGGATTCACTCTCGACTCCTCCTAGTAGAACTAAATGTAATGGTTTTAAATTTTTTTATTTGTGTGGATTGGATTTTTAATTGGAAATTTTAATGATTTCTAAAAACCCCCTTTGGTGAGAATTGTGGAAAATTTGGAAAATTGGTGATTTAGATAAAAGTGTTATATTCTTAAGTTTAAATGTGATTTCTCTGGAATAATGGTTAATGGATTTGATAAAAAAACATAAATAAAATGAATGATTTTATTGAAATGGATTGGGTGATTTGAATTTGGTTTTCTTAAATGGTTTTTAATAAAATAATGGTTTTATTTAAATGGTTATTGTGAAAATGGTTTTGGAATAATAATGGTATGTGTGTAGATCATATTTCTAGGGCTTGGTTGAAATATGACCTTGTGTTATGTTCCAAATGTGTAATAGAACCTGGGGTATTATTATCATGTGATGACATTGCATATCGATGAGTGACCACTCATGAGTATGGAACTATCATAATGAATCATGCAGGATTGAATGTGTGAATAAGTTGAATGGAATGGTTATGGAAAAACATGGATGAGAAATGGTTTTAGAGGTTTTTTTGGTTGTTTTGATGGAAATGTGGATTTCTAAATATGGTTTGAAAATACCTCTTTTTTATATTTTTTTAAATGGTTTTGATACTTGTTTATATTTAGTTATAAACTATTTTGGGAAATTGTGTTACATAAAATGTTTTATATAAATGTTGTTAACAATTCTAACCTAATGATGTGGGAAGGGATATAATTGGGGAAATAATATTGAGTTATATACTCACCTGTACATTTTCAAATTGGTGATTTCAAAATTCTATCTTTTAGGAAATGTGAAAAGGTGAAGTATCACACATATTTATCACCAAATCATGATACTTTGGTGGTTTAGTGATGTTAGATCATGGAGCTTATGTGGAATGGAGTATTTTGGTTATATTGTAGTTCTTGTAGTTAACTTTAAATGTTTAATTTGATTGTTTCTTTGTATTCCATTGTAGTAAACATGGGTTTGGTATTGTTATAAATATTCATGGATGAATTCTATTTCTTAATTCATGCATCATATAGTGTTTGTTTGGTTCTAGTTATTGGTTAATGGTTTTATTTAGTAGAGGGTAAATTGTACCCCTCTTATATTTTACACCATTCAATATTTTTTTATAGCCATTGGCATATTGGGGATGTCTCTTAACTCCTTGTAAGGATTCATTGAATTCTCAAGCCAATGGAAATAAGTGGGTCTTTACAAATGGTATCATGTTGTTTGGTCATTTTCTCACAAGTGGTATTCAGTTTCTTAATCACGGAGTTGAAATTCATTCTTATCCATTCCTTGGGTTGTGATATTATAAATGTGTTGGATTCTCAGTACTTCAAATGTAGATCATAAAAATATGTGGCTAATGTTTTTATGCTAAACATCAGGTTACTAGGTAATTGGGTACAAAAGTGTTTTTGAGACACTTTTAGGATCTTTGAATCTTATTATCATGTGTTTATCCTCAGAGAAGAGCATGAAATGCATTGTAGATGAAGTAATTCTCACTAAGATATCATATCTTATTGGGAGTAATCATATATGATTTTCATCAATGGTGTGAATTTTTTGAAAAATAAGATTTTTTTTGAAATGAATGATTTTGAAAATAGAATACTTGGTGTATTTAGAAAATAGTTTGATTTTCAAAAATAAATAATGATATATTTCAGAAATAGTATAATGGTAAAAAGTTGATTTGAAAAATAATGTTGTGATAATTGATGTGATTGAATTTTAATTGCTAATCCATTAGTCTATAGAGAGTGAGACATACTGAGTTTTTTTAGGAAAATGGAAACTGGTATGCATCATAGAAACCAACCAGAAGAAGTGGTGGAGAATATGGTTTCACTAGAGCTATAGGCAAACCAAGAGTTGGTAGAGAGTATCGTATAAGCATTCTAACCTATGGATATATGGAGCCAGTGTGATGAGCGATGACATGTGAACCATTCTATCTAGTTTATAATGTAGAATCCACCCATCGTCTATAGTGATTCTGAACCTAGGTAGGTGGTAATGTGGATGAATAGGAAAAATCTTATATTCATTTTTATTAGAACCCAATTGTAGCTAAAAGACTAGTTTGTGACTTATATTCTCATGGATATCACATTCCCATGGTATGATTTGGCGGTGTAGGCCATCATAGAATATGCAACCAAATTAATGCATTTAGTGCACTTTGAACTACACGTTTAGGCGAGTGCAGACTTGATGGCATGCGTTTTTGAATCAGGGATAATGCATGAAATTCGCTCGAAGATTGATGTTCAGTGTATTACAGATTATAATATGATAGTGAAAAGATTAATAGTGTATGACTGTGATATCATAGGATCTATGGGAGGAGGGAGTATGATGATACATATGGGAAATGATGGGAACTCTAATGCTAGGAGAAAGTAAAAGAGAGAAACCTATTTCTAAGGTGGGAGAAGGACACAAAATCAGACTTATTGGTCAATGAACATTCCTCGATGGCTAATGAGCCAAGAGTGATGTTTCCAATGTTGTTCCTTTGGCCACATGAAGTAAGAATGTATTTCACAACTGAAAGCATGCTGCAATAGAAACAATATTGGACATCATATGAACTATTGTCTTAGTTCCCTATGGTAAGATTATCAAGAAACTTCATAGGTGTCACAAGAATCATATTCTTCTGCACCATTAACTCCTTCTGAGATAAATATAAGGTTTCAAGAAATAACTTTAGTATTGATGGATATGAATGAAAGAACTCAATCAGTTCGGTGTATCTTGGAACATCTATATATGATTTTAGATAATCAGATATTTCCATTTGAAAAGATGAACTCAAGTAAACTAGTAATCAGAATTATTATGAATCAGTAAAGTAAAAAAGATTACAAATTTTTTTCAAACTGATAAAAATATGCATGAATTTTTAAAGGTCAATCTGATTAAATGATTAAAATTGTGTCAAGAATTATGAAATTTGATATTAAAGCTTAAAAAATACATTTCATAATGTTTTTAAGGAAATGTGAAATAGTTGATGGATTTTTTTCAGTCTGCTCGAGCTTCTATAGAACATGATACCTATACTAAACCAGCCATTTCAATTTGGTATTACCCTTCATTTAAAAAAATTTCTCATCCAAAATCACTCTTCTAATTTACAAACATCTTATCAATGAATATTCAACTATTTATTTTACTATTTATTTTATTTATATTAATATATTTTAGAATTTATATCTTTTTATATTCAAAAAAATGTATATATCATTTACTGTTATGTGATACATTAATTGTGATTTATCCCTTTTCTTTTACTTTATTTTTTATATCACAAAAGGGGGAGAAAATTTGGTAAAAACAATATTTATAACTCACCTAATTTTTTTCATCATTTATTTAAAATAATACAATTGAAACTAAACGAACAAGAATAATTAATCTCTATACCATTTATTTTAATAAATAATTTATGTTTAAAATTACTATATTTTCATTAAGGTATGTTCTGGGTTTTTGTGATAATAAAAATGGGGGAGATTGCTGGGAATGTATTTTTCCAAAAACACATTATAAACATTATTGATTGTTATTATCATAAATACCTATGTTTTTTACTGATGATATTACATTAAGTGGTTTTCGTAAAATTATTATTCATTAAAGTATTTATTTTCAAATTATAGTAAAGATAATGATTTTTGGGGAATTTTTGAAATAGTATTTTGAATGTGTTTTAGGATATTCTAGAAATAGTGTTCATACCTTACATGTGAAATCATAACATAATGAATCGAATCCGTGATTGAAATAGATCATATGGATCATATACCTTATGTTGGTAAGAAAGTATTGTTAATGAACCCTCATATTGTTAGAACCTTATGTTTGATAAAAAATAATTTGTGGACAAAGAACCCTATATTGGTTTGGAATCCTATGTTTCAAGAAAAATATTATTATACATCGAACATAATTTTGTAATCAATTGTATGTTGTCAACCATATATTTGGAGTTTTTATATTACATAGAGGAACCTGATATTTTTACTATTCAATGATGGAGTTTTAAATATATGATATTATCTAAACTTTATGTAATGGTATTGATGAAAATAATGATCTATTAAAAGTTGTTTTATGAACGATCCCGAATCCCATATTCAATAGAGGAAATCATTTTTATTTTGAAAAAAAGGTACGAATCTCTGAAAATATTTAAAATTAGATTACTGTTATCTATTATGAGACATTATTTTATCTACAGAACAAAAATAAATTTGTGTGTTATATATATATGAAAGATTATTTTACAATATATATATGTACAATATATATAGATGACATAAAATTTAATACTTTTTGTGAATATCTTCTAAATACAGAACTAATTTGAATATATATATATATATATATATCAAATTTATACTAGTATAGTTGCTACTACCATTTTTTTTCTATTATTATTAATGATCATTTTAAACTAGGATATCTTCAAATATATTCAAACATGAATACTTTTATCTTTGAATAAGAATATCATTATTCTATAGTTATTTCAACAACAATGATCAAGAACCAATCAATTTAACAAATGAATCACTTTTCATGTATTGGTGTCTTATCTACTCAAACTCAGTAGTAGAACAATGTCAACCTATCAGATTAAGCTATGGAAAATAAGTTATGTGTTATAGAAGTATAATTCTTTATTTATTCTAATTGTAAAGGTGTAAACTACATGCTCTTAGTTGTGAAGGTCTTATTATAACTGGAACTTGTTTACCTAATGTCACCAATCTCTTAGAGAGAGTGTTTGTGGAGTGGAATAGGGTATCTTTGTGCCCCAAACCACTATAAAAATTGATGTTTTATTTTTTACAATTTATCTACTACTCAACTTACTTATAGAAGAGAAATATTCATTTCTCTATAAATCACAAAAACACTAAATTCTATAATTTATAAATATTATCAAATAGACCAAATGTACCCCCTAATTTGTATCAATATATTATTATAAAGTAGAAAAATACATTTTTTATAATTTTTGGATCCATAAATCATATCATTAATATATATCTTATATAAAAAAATATTTTGAAAATGTGATTTCATTAATATAGTCGGATCTAGCTTCCCACTGAATATCTATTTGATAAAAAATATAACTCAAATACTCATAAAAAGATCCAAGTTTTGGTTTTTGGTCATAAAAAGCATTAATATGTTGTAAAAATGAATTTTGGAGATTGGAATATTTAAAACTTGTTTGTTTTCTAATACAAACATCCAATATAAGAAAACCAATTATGAACGAAAATTCACTTCCCTCCGATATAATTTTAAATTCATGTTTTATGTATAATATAAGAGAATTATAATGGATTATAATATAGCATAAGGTGAAATGTCCTCCTAAAAATATTTCCCTTCCTCTTGGTTATATCAATTAGTTACAAGACAAGCCTAATTCCTAGTGAAAACACAATTATCATCCAATTTATTTCGAAAAACCAATATTAATCCTATAATAGGATAATCATAGGGTCTATAACTAATTATTATATTATATTAATCATAAATTGGATTAATTATACTTCAATATCTAAAACCAAAATCTCATAAAATATCACTTCTTATAAGGTTTTTGGATCTAGATAGTATAATAAGGAAAAAATAATACAAAATTTCATATACTACCTTATAGTCTTAATCCATTCATTTGTGATTTTTATAATATTTTCTATTGGATGATTTTCAGGGTTATATTTGGTCTAAGTGACACACTTTATAGTTCAAAATTATCAATATATTAAGGATATAGATCACTAAAACCAAGTTCAGTGTCATCATCCTTTTTATTCCCAAATAGAGGTTTTGAAGCCATTTTTTAAAGGATTCAAATAGTTCATGAACCTAATTAATTTTATATTAAAATAGAAAATTTTTATAAAATTTAACATTAGATAGTTCTTTGAAAATATTTTAACTTTTTCGAAAACAGTATGGGCCTTGGAGGTAGAATAATATCTAAGAAATATTCCCTTGTTATCCTTCAGATCAAATTTATCAATATTATCCTTATTTTTCTAATTGTAATATTTTATCCAAAAATATTGTTGTATTAAATTTTTTCTATTATCCCATAACTCATGGGTTTCATTTATAAAAATAATATTTATAAGGACCCTTATATTAATATAACATGATGTATTTCGGCTTCAACAAAAAAATCTGTAGGAATGTTTTCTTCCAAGAACATATTCTATGAGATTTATTGCAACTATCTATTTTTTTCATTAGAAAACCATTATATTGTTATGTCCTGGAGGAAGAGGAATATTTTTTGATTCTATATTTTGAAAAATATCAATTGGACTCGTGAATTCAATATTATCGTTTATGGTCACTTCAGAAAACATTCTTCTAAAATATCTCACTTTTGGAAAGATTTTAGGAAAATGTATAAATATAGAAAAATATTTAATTTATCACTAAAATATAGAACCCAAGTATATATATTGAAATCATAAACCAACTAAATTTTTTTCTTAGACTTATAAATATAGATTTCCAGAACAAATATATGAGTATATATTCAATATGGATTGAAATAGAAACCCCTTTAATTCATTCAAAATATAGCCTATATTCCATGTCCATTTGGAACACATAACATAGATTATAATTGTTAAGTTTATGTTGAGTTAATTATAAAAATATTTTCATCATTGTAAATTTTCTATAAATATACCCATTAAAATTTCAATTTCTTATATGAAAATTCCAATATTATTTAGTTTTAACAATAAAAAAGTTGACTTTTTTTCTTTACATAAAATTTAAAACTATTATATAAATAATATATATTATAGGTTCCTTAAATTTTTGGGTTTTATATTTCAATGATGAAAATTAATTTGTTGAAAAATAAAAAAATTGGTTGCATAAAAATGTTGGGATATACTTATCGAAATGTGAAACAATCATTTTACACAGAGAATTTTTTGATGACGAATGTGCATAGATTTCCAATTGATATAAATACCATAACATTTCCACTATAATTATTACAAAATGTGACATAAAATCCATCATTATTATATAAGTAGTAGATATTAGGGAAATATATACTCATATTTCTTGACCATCTACTATCCATATACAATTTCTCATTGATTCTCTTGGAAAATTTTTCATATATAGAAAAATCCAATGAGAAATTTTTTTGGACCCATGTTTCCATGGTACATATAATATTTCCAACCACTGATTTGTGAAAAAAATTGTTTTTAATTTATCAAAATTCAATCACTGAACATTGAAAAATGAGTTGAAGGAAAATTGTGAATAACTCAAAAAACTGTAGTTTTCTAACACTAAATCAACTAAAAATAGGGTATTTGTTATCTAAAATGAAACAAATTATCAGGGAAAAGTTTTTATTATTGTAATTGGGCCCAAAATAATTCTTATAATTATTTGGGTTTTCACCTTGGATTAATATTCAAAATTCATTTTTCAAGATCATATTAATAATAGGAATTTGATTCACATAATTTTCTTCTTTCGTGAAAACACGGACGACACCAATATTATTCGCAACATCTTTTTGTATGATTCCAATATTTTAACAAATTATAATTAAATATGTATTAGAATCTTAATTCTTGAATTTATTATCTAAAATATTCTTATTTAAGTCTTCTTTTTCTTGAATAACAACATTATAGGAATTCATGAGGGAATTGTTTTTCTTATTCAATATTTTATATTTTTCCATTATCGTGTAGTATTATATAAATTATTCATAAGATAAATTCTCAATTTTTGAATCAAACACATTCCTGGAAGAATAATAAGAGTTTTCCTCCTCAGAATGTTCCATAAAGCACATATTAGACATTTTATTGGGCATTTATGTTTCTAGTCATAATGATGTATTATCACTTGAGTAATTATAACAAATCTATTTTTCATTCATGAAATTGTTTGATTTTATATTATATGTAACCACCATAAAATATATATTCTAATAAATTTTGTTATCCTAGAGTTAGGAGTACACATCATTAATGTTCCCAAATTTCATACCCTTATATAAGTTGACCTTTTTATAGTTTCCCTCTAGTTTCTTATAATTTATGGTGTTTCATGAATCACATATTATTGTTATCGAACATTTTGATATTTCTTAAATAATGATAAATATCAGTATCTGATGTGGAACTATTTTAGGTATCTTCAATATATGACTTATCGACTGGAATATTTTTATAGTTCGTGAAATATTTGGAAGTTGATACTTTTAAGGAAGAATTTTACATCATAAAAAATATATTCACATCGTGTTCATCCACTATCTCAGCCCCATACATCATAATAGTACAAAGAAAAGATGTTATTTTTTAATCTTTGATATTTGTAGTTTTCCTAACAGTAATAGATATTCTATACTAATTAGATATTAATTCCTTAATTACATATAGAGAATGATTAGATTCAATAATCTATTCTTTAATAGAAGAAATATTGTTTATAATCTATTTCTACCATCTGTTAATTTATGTTATCGATTATTCACCAATTATATTGAACATATTAAATTTTATATTGTAATTTATGTATCAAATATTTCATTCATTTTAATTTTATTTTATGTTACTAATATAGTAGTGTACATATCATATGCTGTTTCGAATTTGGAAGCTCTATAGACTTGATCAAGAGCTATTATATATATAATATAATTCATATATTCTCATATAAGATAATATTTACCATTAGTAGTACAATCCAACTTATTTGGATATCCTACTATTAAAATATTGGTATTCATGTCCTTTAAATTAAAATTTTATCCATCATTCTTCAAATATATTATCATTTTTTCATTCCATTAACTATTGTTATCTCAATCAATGATGGGACATCCAACCATGAACATACCTTCTCTATTTTAGACCATGAAAATCCTTTTAAATATTACCAATTTAAGGATTGATTTATATTTGGGAACTCAAATTTTACTACCTCTGGAACAAATTGTTTGTTGGAGAACAACTAAACTATGAGTCTAGTGGGGCTGAATTGACTCCTTTTAAAAGTTATTTAGTTTTAAAAAAACTCTTTATTTTTTGACCAATTTTAATATTTTTTTAGACATTAAATAAGAGTAAATTGAGATTATAATGAAAAAATTGAACATAGAGATTTATTTTGTTTTTGGGAATATATATCCCCAAGTCCACTCCACCAATGATCAACTCTTGTAGGTTGGTAATTCTCACTAGAACCAATATTTTTCATAGGTACTTCTTGGGTATGTCCATGAAGTCGTCACATGTTATAAAAATAATATCTTTTATCATAGACCTATGAGGAATTACAATCACTATGCTTCTAGGTTGCTCTACTAGAAACCTTGATTGTTGAGTACATGAAGATCAAATTTTAAAAAATGATAGAGAATGATGAAAGTTAAAAAATGTATCAAATAGTTACATAATTCCTATTAAAGAAGAGAATAATTATATGGGATATAAAGTAAAAATGTAATCAATATCATGGAGATATTTTTAGAAAAACTGGGATTCAATATTTGAATAGAATTTATAACAGAAAAATATTCTTATTAAAATTCATCGAATTGTGAAACAAAACACCGAGTTTTGATTGAGAGTGTGTGTATGTGTTAGGGGTGTTCTTATTATTAATTCTATTTAAATTTTATTTTTACTTATCAAATACGTTTTTATATATTTTTATTACACTGTATGAGATCCCATAATATCTTACAATGGAATTAAATACCATATTACATTTTCTCAGAAATTCTTCTGTGGAAGGATAGAGAAATAACTTTTTTGTAGTGTTTTATTTTCTTAATACATGAAAATTTGAGGAAAATATTTTTCCTTAATAAGGGAACCCCAAATTTAATCAATATATAACAATACTAAATTACACTAAAGGTACATAAATAGTAAAAAAATATAGGTTACAAAACCATGTATCTGATTCTAGATAACAACCATGATTCTGATTTTAAATAACCACATAGAATAATTCCATAGATTCAAATTGACATTGTATAATGGATCCATGTTCATGATATTCACATAGCTCATTTACTCATGTAGCTACAATCGGTAGTTATTTTTTTCATGAAACTGAATATTACATATCGAAATGAAACACATATGCATTTAGAACCCTGTATATGAATTTCCCATGGATCCAATTCTTGTAAAAGATTACTCTATATATCATATTTACATGAACATTTTATTGATGTATCTATTTTTACATTTACATGATTCAACAACATATGGAATTTAAACATATATGATTTCATGATTAATCTCATTTACATATGCATTTATTTAAAGTAGTTTACAAATTTTTTTATTTTCCCAAATGAGATAATTATTCAAGTAGCTTATTTCTTAATGTATTATATTTTATATACATATATATGTTTTAGAATAATGTAGATAATTGAATAATTTATAAAAAATGGAATAAATTGAGATAAAACCTAATGAACACACTTTAAAAAATCATCAATAACATATAAATGGTTTTAAAAATTATCAAAACATTAAGGGAATAGAATATATCAGAATATTATTTGTTTCTCATGAAATAAATTTCCTATGTTACCTTAAAAATTCTTTGTATTATAAAAATTTGATTTAATGGAACATTCTTATTTATTATTTCATATCAAGAACCATACCTATCAACTTCGTTTTTCCATGAATTTATTTTAATATTCTTAATTATTTATTTTAAAAATACTCTTATGTTAACACTCATTTAAGGTAAAATAATAAAATACTTCATTAACATATCATAATCAAATTTCATAAAGAATAAACTAAATTTATTATTTTTATTTTTTACTTCTCTATTAAGTCTCTTTAATTTTTTCAACATTCAAGCAATACATTCAGTTTTTTTATTACTTTTAACATATAAAAATACAAAAATATTTATTTCTATCTTCTTTTATCAAACCCTATGATAGAGACTTCAATTATTCCTTGAGACATGATTATGATACCCACATCTTTTTCATGGGTTTTCTCATCATTATGATTTATGTGTAGTTTATATTACTCTTTTGACACAAATATGTGTTTACATGTTATAAAGACGAAGGGTTCTCTCCAATAGAGTACTTATTAAATTGGTAATGTTTTCATTTTACGATATTCAATAATTAGTTCACACGAACTTAACATATGAATACTTTGTTATGAAGTATTATCAGAAAGCATTCAATTATTATTTTGATATAAATAATTTTTTATTTTTTTTCTATGATAATGTTATATCATTTCCCAATTCCATGTTTCAATTTTCATTATCATTTACGTCATGATATAATGTCAATCCATCTAATTTTTTTCCATATGACCATCATTATTTACTACGATTATTAAATTATTAGGATTTAAAGTTCACTATTATTCCTTTATGTATTTTCATATAGTAACTGTTAAATAATGAGAATACCTATATGAATTAGGAGATCTATTATGATTATAAAATAGAAATTATATAATTTTGATTTATAATGATGTAATATGTGTATAATCTCTCAATTATATTATACCTCTATTTATAAATTGTTTTTTTTCGCAAAAAAATGTTAAATATAATGAAATAATTTTTCATTAGGACCCAATTTATTATAAAGGATAATAATAAAAATTTCATACATGGACTAACTATTTATGATTCGACACAATGTACTAGTTTTTCATATTTTATTATATGGGATAACGAGATGATTCATTGGAGGTATCATGAATAGAGTTTAAAAGTATATTTCATCTATATTAATTCTTTATTTCAAATAATATAATGAATATGTGTCATGTGATATTACCCACCACTACACAAGAAAATTAATCTCTTAAAGAGTAAGATGATATTTTAAAAACATGTGTGTTAATGAGGTGTTCACTCTTTTATTTATTTTCCCTATTATTTGATACGATGAATTGATAATTATTTGGACTAATAAACCATAATAGATAATTGTTTTGATATAATATTATATCTATGAACAAATTTAACCTATCATTGTGACATTTATTCTAAAATATTCATATTATATAGACAGTCAAATAAGAATTCATATATTGTTTTCAATCAGGAAACATACACATATATCAATGAAAAACAAAAGTTTTTTGTATTTTATAACCTTTAAAATCTCTAAAGTGATTTTTATATTGAGAATTTACAAATAATAATAGGAATTTCATGTTAATTTATTTATCAAACTCCTAAAATAAATTCACATGAAATAATTATTCAGTGAAATTTACTCTCTGAAATGTAATTTAAAAAAATTAAGTTAAAATGATTTGATTAATCCTATCTATTAGGTTCTAGTTTTCGAGGATATCTAATTTGATTAATAATATGATTATTCTTAATAAATTCAATACCTCATTTTATTTTTTGCATTTATTAGATTGAAATTATTTATTTTTTATTGAAACTATAATTCACCTAGTTTTCAGAATTGTATATAAGTAGATTCAATATAAAAATTACCCCACTATAAAAAAATATTAAATAAAATAAAAAAATATTTAAAAACTCTAATGGAACCCATGATAATAAAAAAGATAATTTGTAACCAAACCATCATAATGCAGAAACTTCTATAGAGAACATAATTTATTTATCAAAGACTAAAAGACACTTTTATACGAGTTATTATATAATAATTATTTTAATGATAATGGTATTTGAGATTAAATTTTCAGTAAATATATTTTTTTAAAGCTGTAGTATAAAAACCGAAACATAATGTACATTGATATTACACAATTATTTTGGAACTTTTCATACATTTAACTAACACACCCTTAAAGAATGTATTGGTATAGTTCCATTTTAAACTAGGAAAAATAAATAACAGGTTCATAAAACATATACTTCAACTCATGATTTCTTCATAACTAGTTCCCTTTTTAACATATCTGACCTAATAACTTTCTTATTACGTTGGGGAAATGATACATTAGATAAAGTAATATTAGATTCTCATTAAGGGTAAAAATGGGATTGAAAAATCATAACATAATTATAATAAATATGTACATAAATAAAACATTTCAAAATCATATCAGGTATTTAATATATCCTGATATCATGTCAAATAATAAATCATATAATTTTATAAATAATAAAATAATATATTTCATTAGATCATGAAATAAGAGAAGAAATAATGTTATACACATAAACTTATTAAATGATTTATATAATATTAAAGGAATCACTTATAAGGATATTTTAGTATAAGTAGTTCACTATCTATATAATATTTCTCGCGATTCTTCAATCTCATGACCATCTTAGTAGATAGGGTTCACACCCAATATCATCTTTATAAACAACATCCTTTACTGAACTGAGTTCACTCCATAATCTTTCCATTTACATCTCAAGAACTAAAAATATTTACCCATTCCATTAGAGAGAGATATAGGTCTTATATTTCACGTAATTAAATCCATATAATGGGTTCTATAAGAACATAAATCATTCATTATATCAGAACCTAGGAAAGAACATGGGTTCTATAAACATCATTAAATAATAACAGAACCCCTAGAAAAAATGGGTTTCATAAATATCATTACCACATAAACAAAAATATTCTTTAATAGATAATAATAATAGTATCATTGAATCATATCTTTAGTAAAACATAATTAAAATTAAATAGTTTAATCTTATATTTTAACAATTTTTACAGATCAATTAATATAATTCTTGAGGAAAATATTATTTACATTTTTAAAAAATGATATTTAAATAATAAAACATTCATAAAAAATTTTTCATCTAAAATAACCTAAAAACATAAAAAAAGAGGATTTAAAACACATTTCAAATATAATTTAAATCTATTTTCCTTAATATTTCATAAATAATAATTGAATACCCTTTTAAAACATTTTTAGAAAAAAATTACCTAAAGGGAAAAAGATTTCTGAATAAAGAGATAATACTATTATGTGAAACATATAATATCATGAAAAAAAGGTATCATTATTACAAAAAATATCAATGGACATTATATACACCATAAAAAATATTATAGGTTAAAAACATTAACTGTGTCTCAAAGAAAGAAAATTGAGACAAAATAACATTATAGATTTGGTAGTCTTTAAACCATAAACCTCATGAAATAGATATCATTATATGGATATGTAAATATAATAATATTTTGTATAATACTCATAAAATTAATTCATGGGTAGTATATACACCGCATAGAATAAATAATAAGTGGTGAGGACTTTTTTCCCATAGAAATAAAAGTGAGACATAAATCCCTTAATATTTGTCTTGAGTATCTTAGTACTCATGAAAACATCCTATACAATAAATGATATTTTTTTATAAATATATAAAATAACTATATTAAATCATATGATTTCATATATGATTTAATTATGTTCTTATATTATCCATTTATTAGCATTTTCAGGTTGATGTTGTGTTTAAGGTAATAATTGCTTTGTGTTTCACACGTGTTTTGATTTGTTATATATTTTACTCCTCATACATATATAATGATTACATCAATTATTGAAAGTTCAAAAATGAGATAAATTTAATATATATTTAATATATATTTACCTATAATAATTTATAATATATAGATATATAAAATGATATGCACCATTCTTGGTGACTGTAGGCTATATATATGAATGATTGTAACTTCCACTTTTTATCGTATAGAAAGAAAGAATATAAATTACATATATATAGATATATAAAATAAAATTACTCTAGAATTATTATTTCATATATATCATATACATTCACTAAACACATCCTTAATACATTCCATGTAATGTGTTAACAAATCACGTACCTTTGAGTATGAAGATGTCCATGCACCAACAAATGAAGATATCATATTTTGAAGAAATTAATATCAATAAGGTATGTGTCATATAATAACTAAAGTGTAATAATTAATAAAAAATACCATATATCATTTAAAAATATATTCTCTATCATAATTCCTAACAATGAGAGGAGTTAAAGGGAAAAAATGAACATCATCATTTCATGATGTGGTAGTTCGTTGTACAGGAGAATGGTACATTCAGTGCCCATTAGATAGAAGTTTGTGTATGCATAGATCAAAAAAATATGATAAAAATAAACCATTATATTGATTATATATACGTTACTATATAATATTTTATTAATAATAATTAAGGGCATTCAAGTAATAAAATGAAAACCTTAGTTAATGAACGTTACCTCTTCTTTGGGTATATCCTATTGATTCTCACAGAAGAACTTATTTGGTTATGTTTCTTCCAAAATTCATTATTATTGTATGAATTTAACAAATTTATAACAATATTTATATAGATTTTGGTTGAATTTTTTTTTATGATGTGCGATGAGGATAGAATGGGAGATGTCAATTTATAAGAGCAGGGATGGGAACTTTTAAAATTTATCAAATGAATAGTTTAAAATAAAATCAATATAAGTAACAATACATAAAAAAATATATATTTATTCCAATATAAGATATGATAAGTTTTTTATATAATCAACTAATATATTTTATACATTTTTTGATATCACTTTATGTTGTATAATTTTAATTGACCCATAGTTAATCCATTATAATTTTAACTACGGTAACAATGTCATTAATATTATGAGGATGAATTTTTTACATATAAAGTGTAAATTGGACCTAAATTCCCAATTTATAATTTTTTAGACCATATATACTCACTTTTACTTTTTTAATATTTTTATGATTTGTAAATAATTTAATAAAATATTATTTTCATAAAATATTATAGGAGTTATTATTGATACTATTCATAACATTGAATTTAACAAAATATGTATAGTAAGATAAAAAATATATTCATTTAATACACCCCTAATATGTCTTATTAATCTATAAAAGTTTCATATATCTTTAATTAAGTCAAATTATATTTCTCTTAGTATTTATAATATCATTTAATTGATTATTTCGTAAATTGAGTAATTATTGCATCTTCACTTTGAAATTATTTATCATATTTATTTCTTCAATAAAATATAAAATAAATTTATATGATATTATAAATATTCTATATTCTGTAATAATATATATACTAGAAAATATCTTCTACTTATCCCCATGTTAAAAATATTATACTTATTAAACGTAAGAGAGAGACATTTTTTCACTCCATTTAAGTTTAATAATATTTAAAACTTTTTCATTGAAATGTGTCCATTAAATTATTTTATTTAGATATTTATGTGTTAAGGGTAAAATAAATTTCATCCAATAATATTTTATAAAGTTTTAGGGTTGTTTTATAATATTTATTACACTTTTTTTACCCTTAATTACCCGATTTACCTTTTTGAGTGGAAATAAAAATTATCAATGTTAGTATTCATATTGTACAAATATAAAAGGTGCATAATTAATACATTTTTACCTTATAATTCCAAATATAGAATCCATTTATGATAATTTAGAGCAAATAATTTTCAGAAATTAATTAAAAACTAGTCTCGTTGATATAATGAGAAAGTGAGTTAATTTAATGTGGAAGTGTTCAGAAGAGAGAAATGTGTTTATATGCATATTCAATGTCAAATTGTATCCAATGAACTAAATTGAATTAAAAGATAAATATTATTTAATTATAGTTTCAAAACAATTCAAAACATAATTTATCATGATATATATGTGAGTGGGAAATGTAGTTTTGATTTAAAATTCTGTATTTTTCATTATTCACCAAAACATTAATTTTCATAGAAAAATACCAAAAGTTATCCGAAAGTAAATTTAGATATCCAAATTTAAAAGAAGATATTTATTTGGTCACATATAATATATAATAGTCTCAAAAAATAGATTTTAAACAATTGTTTGATCAAAAGGCATCAAAATACCATTTTTAGAAAAAACATCATTTATGGGTAAAATTGGAATTGTTCTTATATCATATCCAGAAAACACATACAATGAGTGTTAAACATTAGATTAAACATATTATATATATAATTTACTAATATATCTCAATGAGAGTTGTTTGTTTATTTATTATTATAAACCCACCTTTTCCAATTTAAATAAATTTTTAGAAAAACATTTACATTTATCTTAAAAAGGGGCTTACCTTAATTTATAATTATTCGGTCAATTAATTATCTTTAAACAATAATTTAAAAAATAATAAAATTTTGTCGATACCTTTCATTCTTACTAGGAGGTTATAATTTTATCTTTTAAATAAGTATAATAATAAGATAATGTTTTATAGAGACCTAGTGTTGTGTGTAAAGAAAGATAAGATAGTGTTGCATGTATGTTAATCTTAAATGGTGTAGCATATAATTAATGACATAATTTTTTTTTAATTTATTTGAAAATAGTGTCATAATGAATTAGGGTGTTACATTATACCCCCTTAAAATGAATGTCTCCCTCAAAATTCATAACTCTATTACAATAAAATAATGATACTTCTACCTTATTGTATCCTCATGTTACAATGCATGTTCTTCAAGAATGTGGTTTTCTCCTAAAATTTTTAACCAATGGAGTGGTCTTGTTTTCTAAAAATTAAGTTCAATGATCCAAAATTTCTACTAGTTTCTCTTCATAAGAAGGATATTTCTCCATAGGTGTGACCCTTGAGTTTTGTACTAGTAAAGGATCAGGTTTATACTTCCCCATAAAAGATACATGAAACTAATTATAAATGCGAGAGAGATTTGCTGGAAGTTTGAATAGATAGGATACCATTAAAAAATGGTAAATAATATAAATATGGAATCCAATCCATGAATCTTTCAATTATACTTCTAGAAAAATAGGTTGATGTTTGATAATTTATTTATAGGAAACCCAAATCATAAAAAGGGTTTATAAACTACCTCTTAAATAAAGTGATTTTAAAATATTAATATCAGCACATATATAAGATTATTAGATAGTAATAATATGGAAATATAATATAAATATAACGAATATATTTTGAGGTAGAGTGACAGGGAACGTGAACATTATAAATATAATCATCAAAAAATGATAAATATGTAATGATGTAGGGGACCATTTGATTCATCGAAAATTAAGGTACTATGATAATTTTTTTAATTCAATATATTTTTCCAAGAGTTGAATAATTATAAAAATAATACATATTTAATAGGTTTCATTCCATTTTGTAAACATAATCTCATATATATATTGTTCCTTTATTAATTTCCTCTACATTTAGTACACTAATAAATAATGATTAAATTGTAATGATCTAATAACTATAGGATCATACGATTAATAAGGATGTGACAATTTATTCCATATATCTCTAGTAATCATAAAAAAATGTGTATCACATATTACCCAATATGCATATATCTTCACATGGATAAAAAAATAATTAATCACTAAAACCTCATCCTGAGTTAAACATAAACAATTTTATAATTTTTTACCATAATGAATCATCGAAAATATTAAAATACATAAAATAAAAATAATGTTACTAAATTTGAAAACAAAAATATCATTAATCCCCCAAACAACTTGATGCAACTATTAATTTTCACACACCAAACATGTGAAAATCAATATCATGTATTCTCATGAGACTTAGTAATAACCTAGATTACTGTAAAACCATATTGAACACACACATTTTTCCAAATTCCTTAATAATATCTGTTCCTATACAAAAAAAATAATTGTAATCTTGGGTTCATCCTTATACTAATATAATATGTGACTTTATTATTCCATAATACCAGTAGACAATCACATGAAATTCCAGTGATGGAGGAATAACATGATCTTTATAGTTTTTATTCATTAAAAATAAAATGTAAATCCCATACAATGGAGAGGAGGATAAGTATTCCTTAATTATCATTATTAAGTTCATCAATTATGACATCATAATATTTATCATTTTCATTTTTCCTTAGTGGTTTTTGAGGCTAACCATCAACATTTATCTATGGAACACGTAACTTGTTAGTGTAATTACCAAACTCCTTATAATGGAAACACTAAATTATAGGAGGTTCACTATTTGGTGATTTATTTTTGTTCCGATTACTTCAGTAGTAAAATGATCAGTGACCTTTTTTTCCACTCTTAAAAGATTTACCAGTCACAATAAGATAATATCCTCTATCCTCCTTTACTAATTTGGGAATAAACTAAATCATATCTTATTATATCCATAGTTTTTATAGTAACCTATGAATTATATCATTATTTTCATTTTCTAACTATGACATATATGGGAAACATCAATCCCTAATTTTGTGAATAGAATATAGATAAGCTACTTATAGAAAAACAAGTTGCTAAACTCATGCCATCTATGGAGAAAATTTTACCATGTTGCCTCGTATTCTTCATAAGGTTCCCCCACTAATTCACTTCACCTTCCTTGAAATAACTTCCTAAGCCCAATTTTTTTCATTATAAAATATATAAAATGGAAAATATATTTTCATTTATAAATATCCTTTTTTCAGAAACTAGTATATTAGTCATTATAAAAAAATAATATGGATGTTTCTTTAATTAGGATATGATAAAATGTTTTTCCCTGCATTTTCCATTTTGATATAAAACATGATTCAAGTATTGATATGTTTTTTTGGTCATATAAACATGTTTTTTCATTACATATTACATAACATTGGGTTTCTTAAGAGGTCCATCATTAAATTTTCCATAATGTTCCTGATTAACATAGTCTTTTAATTTTTTTATCCAATGTCTAAAACCAAAATTAAATATTGTGAGAAACACTAATAATACTGATAACACCTCATCATAAAGATATATTATCATCAATAAATAAAATATTAGATTTAATAAAATTTTATTTATAGAAACCCTATCCTTATAAACATAAAATTACATGATTTTGAGAATAATTAACCATCTAATTACAAGAGAAGTATTATAAAGTCAAGTGAATTTGGAATATTGCATACATAATTTGAAAACATAAAACCAAAACAAAACTTTTTTTATATAATCTATATAATGATATCTTAACTTCCATTGAGCTTATATATCTTCATAGGATGAATATGGAATACATGAACAAAATGGATGAGCTAGAAATCCCAGTAGAAATAATTATAAGAATAAAACATCGAACATGGGATAAAGAGAATAAGATGTTGGAATAAATGTTATGGAACACTAAGAAAAATAAGTAAGAATAAAATTTATAAAATTGTAACATATAATCATGTATTTATAGGGAATATATAAACAAAATATAACATCACATAATCACGAGTCATTTCTAGCTACTAAGACATGGAGGAAAATGTCCCCTGAAGGGTTCAGGCTCAATCCATGTTCCAAAATGATGTCTCATGAGAATAAAAATTACCAAATTAATTGGATCACTATGTATTTTTATCCATAACTACTTGTTAATGAATATGTGTGACACATTAAGAATAATCAAAATGGTTACCCATGGAATGAAATAAGAACTATAATCATGCCACAATGCATAAAAATGAGAATATCGTAAATGTGTCCCCGATAAAATGGATTGAAAACATAAATGGACATTATTAAGGGAAAATAGGCATGCATAATGATAATTTATATCTAATTGATATTTAATGTTTATATAATTTCTATTTATTAAACATTACAAATGTAACCTTTTAGTGTGGTTTATGTAAAATATTAAATTCAATTTAAATAAAAATTGAATATTTTTTTCTTAAAACCCAAAATAAACCAAGATAGTTTTTTATGATAAAATATATGACTTTGTAAAAATAATTTTGGAATTTAAAATGTAATGAATTTCACATGTAAATGATTAATGTTTTAGGAATTTCACTTGAATCAAGCTTACTTATCAAGAATAATTAAGAATGGAACCTTATTAAAACATATATTTCCCCATAAAATAGAAATAATATAATCTAGATATATTATTTTGGAACATATACAAATAATTTAGAAGTTTTATATAAAAATATAGAGGCATTACCTTCGGAAAAATAGATATAACGAGTAACATGATAGAAAAAATAAATGTTCGGGAAGAATCACTTACATTATATCCAAAATGATGAAGAACATGATATTAATTTTTGGGGACTTATAGTGTCCATATGCATCATTCGGGAGTGCTCATTTTGTTATTTTTCATCATCGGTTCGCCTGTATATGATTATGGAAGTTCATTTAAAATGGAATTAGAAATCCATAATTGAAGTTATATGTTAGTAATGAACATATATAACATTTTGTGGTAATTTGGTTATATAATATGAGGATGAATCATTAGATAAAAGTAAATGATAATTGTTTTGGTTAATTTTGTCTGTTTTTTATGACAATGAGCTCATTTAATTTCATCATAACGTTGTATGTATAAATATTAAGTATAAAACATAAAATGTGATTTAAATAGTTTTTAAAATCAATTTTCAACCATTAAAAAAGGGTATATGAACAACCTTTATTTCATTAAAGGAAAATGAAAGTATATCTTCTACGATACATGTAAATTGACCAATCACTATCAATGATTTATTTTATATAACAAAATGATATGATAAGATTTATTAATGTTGGATTATTAAATTATCACAATAATATTATAATATAGTTTTTTTTCTGGATTTATCATTCCATTTTTATGAGGGGTGGTTAGGAGTGAATAATAAATGATAAGAACCTGAAAACAAATTAAAATAAATGAAAGTGGAATTTACCTCTTGAATTTCTCATCCTTGAAAACCTTCTTAGGGAAAAGGTATTAGTGTTTTGATGAAAAATAGATTCTAGACATGTTAATGGGGATTTATAAGAGTATTGAGCATAATTTTTTCAAGGATCAATTCTTGGGAGGTGTGAGGAGAATTGGTGGTGAGGGGTAGTATTTATAGTGGAGTATAAAGGTGTTTTCACATTATTTTAATCAATAGTTTATTATTTAGGATGAAGATAATGAATAGTTTGATAATTATCACTAAATATATTAATATAATGAAGTATTAATCTATATTATTTTTATTACCTCAAATATGACTCAAGTAATAGTGTATTTACCTTATAATGTATATATACCATAAATTATAATATTTTATTATTCACGAAAACATCATGTATTTTAGAAAACACCCAAAAATTGAACCTACCATTTTTAAACATATAGAATTATAAAATGAACTGTATTTTATGAAAATAATTTTCTAAATATGAGAAATTTAATTTTTAATTAAAATCATTTGTTACATGAAAAATACAAATTATAAAATTATAACCGATTTTATAACACATTGAAAAACTTAAATAAGGCCTCATAAAATTGTAATAAAATCATAAGACAAAAAAATGTGAATTTACGAATACATTTTATGGAAATACATTTTTTAAATAATTATATTTATTATAAAATTGTTATTAAATATTTATAATCCCCAAAAATACAAACAATTAATTTAACATTTCTAAAAATTTTATTTAATTATTATAAGATATAGATATATCAAATTTTTATTAATAACATACAAAAATTTTATTTATACTTTCATAAGCGAGGTCACTACTTTTTTAGCTAGTGTACTATTCATAATCATCACATTACAATTCCAAAGGTCATATTACAATTTTATTAGTATTTATTCCTAACATTATATAAATACATACTATTTATTTCATTCATCACTTATAATGTTTTAATTGGGTTCTATAAGTGATTTTATGTTTTTTATACTATATTATAAAATTATTAGAAAGGAATTTCCATTTAATGAATTTTGGGTCATTAAATGTTTCACCCCTTATGAAATTTAACCCTCAAAATTTGATTTTACGTTATAAAATTATAATAATGGTCCAAGATCTTCAGTGAATTCTGCTCATAATAGGGATCATTCTAAAAATATAAAACATATTAATTCAGTACATGTAAAGGATCTCGTATGTACATCCTTGAGTGTGATTCATAGAATACATCATGTACTTGAGACCAGATAGGTAGAAATGCTAGTCTATATTCCATAGCTCTAACAAGATAAATAATCTCAAAGGAGTTTATGTTCCTATGATGAATCGTTCATTTCTTCCCAAATCGAAAGATCCTTTTCCATGAAGATATTCCGATGAATACTATATCTCCAAACATTATATTAAGGTGTCTTCGATGATTGTTTGCATATATCTTTTGTCAACATTAGGCTTCCTTGATGTGATGGTGAATGGTTTTCACCATATACAGTATTTCTTTGACCATTTGAGGTTCGAAATACTTATGTTCACTGTTTTTATCCAAGCATGTTTATTCTCTTCATCATTTACCATAAAAGGATTCATATGGACCCATTTGGATTCTTGAGTGGAAAATATTGTTGTAAGGGAACTCAATAGTAGGAAGATGTTGGTAACATCCACCTTTTATTTCCATAGAACATACTCTGAACATGTTTTCTAGTGATTGAACAATTTTATTGGATTGGAAAATAGTTTGAGGAAGATAGATCATACAGAAATTCAACATAACTTTCAAATAATATTAGAGAATTTGCAGAACTTGGAAGAGAATCTCAAATCTTGATCAGATATAAATGATGTTGGTACACTTTATAGCCTTACCACTTAAATGATATATATCTGTGTTAGTTTATCAAATGATAATTCCTCTCATGTTGAAATAAAGTGATCTATTTTTTTAAAATGATCCACAAAACCCCATATAGCATTATTTACTTTGGATTTCTTAAGATATCTATTGAAAATGTCTATGGTGACTTTTTCCCACTTTCATGTTGTTATTAGCAATGGTTAAATCATCCCATTAGACGTTTTATTTTCATCCATCAATTTCTAAATTACCGGGAATATTAATGTATATTAAATTATTTCTTTATTCATATTTTCCCACAAATAGTTCTCTCTCAGATCCCTATACATCTTTTTTCTCCCTAACTGAAAATAGAAGGTCGTGTTATGTGTGTAATTCATAATCTCTTTATTTATCTCTATATTTTATGGTTCACATATTCATGAACCAAATCTTATAACTTTATCCTCATTGATCATGAACTTGTAGGATTTACCTTTTATGATAGCTACTACCCTTATTGGAATTTTCACATCATTCCATTGATAATCTTTTATTTACTCTATAAGGGATTGTTGGGAAATTCATTTGATAATGGATTGATGATTTCCATTCCTTGACCATTACCATGTCAATCATTTACCACTCCAATAATATTTAATACTTCTCAATAATAATTACTGATAATGATGTAAGAGCCTTTCTACTTGGATAATCGGCTACCTTATTTTACTTTATATGATTGTAGTGGATTGAGAAGCCATAATACTAGATGTGGAATAACCATATTCTTTGGTTAATATTAATCCCATTAAATATGAATATATATTTTAGAATTATTTGATCAGTATATATGTCACGCTTCTCCCCATATATATAATGTATGTTGGGTTTTAGAGAAAAGATCATAGCGTCCAAATCCAGATCATGCATGGGATTGTTTTTCTCATGAATTTTCTAACTATCATGGGGTTTAGCATATTAATTTATCATTTCCATTAGTAAACATCCTGATAAATTCTTTTAATCATTGATGTATACGACAAAGTGTTCCCTACTTTTCAAAAGGTTTAGTGATGTTACAGTTATTTTCCTCTTCTTCAACTCTTTGATGAAGGCTTTACATTCACTGGTCTAGAATAATTTTACTCATTTCTGAGTCTGATTTGTTAGTGGTTTTTAAAATAATGATAATTTCTTCACAAATACTTGTTTATAAACTATTAGATAAAAGAAACTAGAGATCAGTGTTACAAATATTTTCCTCATCAACTCTTGAATTTCATTTTCAATATAAATTTCTATAGATATCCTCTTTTTGGTGGTAACATGAACCATGAATGATACATAATTAATCCAAAAAATACATTTATTATACTTTATAGATAGATTATGCCATTGAAATGTCTTTATCATAGTATTCAAATGCTCTTCATGACCATCCTCTCTCATGGAGTATACCAGAATATAATCAATAAGGACTAGAAAAATATTTTCTAGGTAATATTTATGTACTATATTCATTACATCCACAAAAATTTATGGATCATTAGCGAGTAAAATGGGAATCACTATAAACTCATAGTGTCCATACCTCATTTGAAAGGAAGTCTTGGGAATACCTTCCTTCCTCTCCTTTAGTTGGTGGTATCCTAATCGAAGGACCACCTTAGGGAAGTTCTTGACCACATATAACTGATCGAGAAAGACATCTATCGGTGGTAGGTGATATTTGTTTCTCTATAATTATTTTATTTAGTTCAAAATAATAAATTAATTGGCACATTGTCCATCCTTTTTCTTTATGAATAGGAATAGCGCACCATATGGTGAAGCACCCAGGTGTATAAAACCATTATCAAGATTCTACCGTAATTACATTACTAGTTATTCCATCTCAAAGGTGTATTTGATATAGGTATAGATCTATGAATTATTTTGATTGAGATATCAATCTCCCAATTATATATAAGTCAATAGAAATCTACATAGAATATATCTATGTAATTCTACATGATGGGAATTCCTTCGATAATGATTCTCTTCTTTTTACTAATCATTTGACCTAGATATGCCTAATCATAATGAAAAAATATCTGCATTTGATATGATTATTCTAAAAGATTATGATCTTTCTCCATACAGTTTTATAGAATTAGAGGATACTTTATGATGTGAAGAGTGATATCCCTTTATTGACAATTGATGTTGTCTTTATATAAATACAGTCAATCCCTAACCAATATAGCATCAAATTCCATCAGAGGGAGTATTATATGATTTTATGGTAGGATCAGTCCACAAACATTAACTAGGGTGGAGTTATATTGTTTGGATGAAATATCCCCATCAGAGGGAGTATTATATGATTTTTTGTTTTATTTCCTCCAACAACCGTTGTCTTATGGTAATGGCTTATAAAATTCTCAAGCTACATTTAGTTTAAACACTAAACTATAGGTCTATTATTTATATGAACCATCCATTATTCATCTAATTAGTGGAATTATTCATATACCTTCATAATTTATTTTCTATATTCCATTTTCATTGACATTTGAATATTCCATTGGTTCCCTTTAAGAAGTTTCTTGGATGCTTCTTCCCAATCTTCTAAAATGTGGGATATAGGTTATTTTTTCAAAAATGGGATTTATCAACCATTTTAAACTCAGTTTATCCCATTTTCCCCTACACCACAAGACCATTAAGTGTCCCCGATCTCAATTTCATCCTTATGGGAACCACATAGTATCTCATCATAGCTGTCAAAGTCTCGAATATATGATTATTTCATTGACTCGACAGTAGTCTGGTAAAGAATAAATCGATATTTATCTTAGTGTTCATGACCAATCTGGAGTTCTATCTTTCAATCCTTATAAAATTTTATTCATATATGCAAAAAGACTCATCTTCTTTCTTATTCAGTTTGGGGAAATGCATTTCCATCTTATGAAGAAGGGTTCAAGGAAAATACTTATTGAAAAATATTTTCTATAAATCTTCACATTCCATGGAATAAATTTCATTATTGTAATTTCTTTTATTGATTAATGTCCACCAATTATTAGATTACCCAAAAAAATGATAAAAATCTACCACAAATTTTTCTTGTTTTAATAACTAGATTATAAAAAATATCTTCTCAATGCAGTTAATCAATAATTTTATAATTAGGGGACAAGAAGATCAACTAAGCATGGGAGGCCATTACCACATAAAGGATTCAACTGTTACATTCAATATCTTAATGGAAGGAGAGTTTTCCACATGATTGATATTATTATTCAAAACGTGATCCAGTTAAGAAAGTACTATTATAATGTTTTGAGCACCCATAACAATAATATTCGGAAAATAATTATAGAGGTCAATACATTTCTTATCACATGGACTATTGGAACATGTTATTATATTTCCATTCATTAAATAAGAAAAAATAATGTGAAATTAGGTAATTTAATACATAGATCATAAGCATAATAAAAGTAAAATTTAAACAAAAAAGGAAAAAATTATAAAGGAAAACTATATCCTAACATGTAATTTCCATGGATTCAATACATGTTATACAAGATCTTTTTAAAAATATATATTATTCTTGGGAATTTTTTCTCCCTTAATAATGGTTTTCGATGAGCTTATGAATTTACTAAAGCATATCTCTACAATTGTTAAATCAGGTGCATGGTTAGGTCCGTTTTTGTGTACTAAGTTACCCCAAGTCTAGCCTAAAACACCTTGTCCAAGTTTAATCCTAGGTATATATACACCATAACCACATCTAATTAAAGTACCTAGAAATGTATTTACATTTTTATAAACCATATAAACTGTACTAACTACAATTTATAGATGTTTTTACATACTTAGTCTTGTCTCAAAGGCTTTATCTAAAGGTTTCAAGTCCTAATCACAAAAATAACTGTACATTTCTACTGATAAAAAATATAGATTCCATATCCTTTTACATATATCATTACATGATTTTAAGTATAATTAACTATCAAATTACAAACCAATGATCATAGAGTGTAGTTTATTTGTAAGATTAGGTACATAATTTGAGTAAATTATCGAAAATTAAAATTCATTTATTTAATATCTAAAATTATCACCTAACTTCCATTGAGTTCATACATCTATATTGGACTATCAATGAATACATTATCAAAATTTATGAGCTAAAAAGCCTAGTAAGGAAATAAGAATAGGAATAATATATATCACATGAGTTAGAAAGAATTACACGATGGAATAAAAGAAATAGAGAAGAATAAAAAATAAGGAAGAATAATATATATAACATGGAAATTATAGTAATCAAATCACTGTAATGTGGAAAAAACATATAACATTACATAAACATCAGTCAAGGCTAGCTTCCATGAAATGGTAGACAATGTCGTATAAAGGAATCAGGTTCATCCGCCTTCATAACATGAAGTATCATGAGAGTAAACACCACCCAATGAATTAGAGTGATATCTATGAACACCCATCGTAACATTTTAATGTATATTTGTTCCACTTGATGAATAAGCATATGGGTTACCTAGGTAAAGAAGTGAGTATAATAATCTTATCACAATGCATAATAAATTAGAATATCATAAACATGTATATGAATGAATGCATTCCAAAAATATAAATACATTCATAATGGAAAATATAAATAGAACATGATAATTTATTTCCAATTGATGTGGGGACCTATGAAAGTAGTTTTTATGAAATTTTTCAAATTAAACAATTTTGAGGAGTTTTATGAAAATATTAAAGATAATTTAAAACAAAAAATGAATATTTGTTTTCATAAAAATAGAAATTAAAATTGATTTTTTAATGATAAAATGAGTGATTCAGAAAAATAATTATGGAATAATACATATTATTATGTTCACATGGAAATAAATAAGAAATATAGAAGTTCCCTTGAATCGGTCATGCTTATTGGAAAAAATTGAGAAAAGAACCTTATTAAAACATGTATTTACCTATATTTGAGGGATGATACGACTTGGATACATAATTTTTGGACATATATACATTATTTATAGGAATTATATAAAAATAAAAAATCATTACATTGTTGTAAATATATATAAATAGTAACTCGAAGGAAAAAATGAATATTCGGAAAGAATCCATTAACTTATATCTAAAATGGTTATGCACATGATCTTAATGTCATGAAAAATCAAATAAGATTCATTAATTAATTATTAAATAAAGATTTTTACATGTAATGTATTTAGTATAATTTTATTTTGTTCATTTATGTCATTTTTCTTGCTATAGTGTTCAGTTTCATCGTTCGGGTGTGCTCATTTTCTTAGTTTTCATGATCGGTTCACTTGTATTATATTATGGAAGTTCAAGTACATTTGAAATAGAAATACAGAATTTAAGATATACATTATTAATTAAAATAAATAATATTAAATGAGAATTTGGTTATATTCTATAATGATAAATCATTAAATAAATAGTTAATGAAATTGTTTAGCTTAATTTTGGCAGTTTATGATCATAGTAAACTCATATTATTTTATGATTTATTATTATGTATAAATATTAGTTCAGGAAAATAAAATGGATTATATAATAAAATTTAAAACATATTTTCATCCTTTAAAAAAGTTTTATGACCATCCTTGAAGGAATTAATGTAATATGAGCTCGCATCATCCATGATGTCGATAAATTGATACATCACAGGTGATGATTTCATTTTTAGAAGAAAATGATATAAGATGGAGGATTGATGATGGATTCTTCCAATAACATAATAATATTCCAGCATAGTTTTGTTAATAGATTTATCATTTTATTTTAATGAGGGAAGGTGAGTATTCAATAATAAAAGATAAGTACATAAAATGATATTAAAAGAAATGAAACAGAATGTTGCCTCATGAATTTCTCCTCCTTGAGAACCTATGTTGGCAAATTGTTTTTGTATTTTGATGAGACCAAGAAAGCCTAGACATGGGGTAGGTACTTGGGAAGTGTATTGTGTAGAATTTAAACATGTCACAAAGCTTAGTAGGTGTGAGGAGAATATGTGGTGAGGGTGGTTTTTTTAGTGGAGGATAGTGGTGTTTTTTGTTATATTAATCAGTAGTTAATTATTTGGGATGAATGCGATAAATTGTTTGAGAATTATCACTAAATATATTAAAATAAAAAACTATTGTTAATTATTATGGTGATTACACCTATGATTCCTCATTGAATTATTTTTTAAACTTATAATATATATATACCACAAATTAACATATTTTACTTTTCACAAAAATTCAAATATTTCAAAAAAACACACCAAAATTAAATCTAATAAATTTTTTATGCATAAAAATAAAAATAGAGTGAAATTTATTGAATATAATTTTATCAAAATGAAAAATTTAATTATTAGAAAAAATAATAATTTACACAAATATTACAGATTATAAAATTATAACTATCTCTATAACACTTTGAAAAAAATTAAATAATGTCTCATAAAATAATCTTGAAATAATAAGACAACAAAATATTAATTTCTGAAAACATTTTACGAAATATATTTTTTTAAATCATTTTATTAATTATAAAATTGGGGTTAATTATTTATCACTCACAAAATATCAACACTTAATTTATCATTTGTAAAATATTTATTTACTTATTCATTGAAATAGATTTATAATATTTTCATTTATAAGATACCCAAATTTTATTTATAATTTAATAGGTGAGTTTTCTATTCTATTTTATATTTTCTATTTTACCATTGATTAAGATCACATTACTTTTCCAAAGGTAATGTTAATATTTCATTAGTATAGGTTACCTAACTTCTATAAATTCCACTTATTTCATTAATTATTCATTTATAATGTTTTTTTGAGGATTGAATTTATGTGATTTATATTATATGAAATAATTATAAGAATGTAATTTTTATTGAAATAATTTAGGGTTGTTACTTTATTAATGATCGTTACTAATATTATGAGATTGTAACCTATGCATAGACTTATCCATTGATTCATCCCATGAGAAATTCATATAAATATCTATAGGGATATAAATAAATTTTTCTCAATCTAGTTTCAAATGTTTGACTAAACATTCACTCTAATACCAACTATAATAATTCAATCTTAATATACAAGGATATTATTCCATTTTAGTGGAACATTTGACACATTATAAAAACACATACCTAAAGAAAGTATTAATTTAGTTCCTTTGAAATCAAGGAATCATAAAAAAACTAGTTCATAACATGTTTACATCTTCTCTGGACAATTTCATCATAACTGGAACACTTTTGGTCACATAAAACATAATACCATTATTCTTATCAGGGGGAAATGAAATCGAATAACCATTGAGTTTAGATTCTAAGTAAGGGTATAAATGGAGAGATAAATAGTAACACAATACCAAGGAATATGTATATAATCAAATAATATAAAAAGTATATCCCTTATATAAAATATTCTTATATCATGTCAGATAATAAATCCATGAAATTTATAAATAATCAAATAATATATCTAGTAGTGAATAACAGAAGACATGAAATTGTTGCATACACATAATATAATAAAATTATTTCCATATTAGTAATGGGATCAACAAAAAGAAAATTATTAGTATGAGTTCACTCCCCATACCATTTTTGTAGTCATAGTTCACTCCCATAACCATCTTAGTAGTAATGGTTCCCTCCCAATACTATCTTAGCAGAAAAAGTCCATTTGTGAAACTAGTTCCCTCCCAATTATATCCATGTCTATATATTGAGATAAAAATAGATACCCAATGCATTGGAGGGAGTAAGGGGTCTCAAACTTCACATAATTAAAACCATAAAAATGTGTTACATGATAACATATAACATTCATCATTTAAGAAACCATGAAATTAAATGGGTTTTATAAACATCGTTCAATAATAACATAAACCATGTATAATAAATGGGTTTCATGAATATAACTCCATCATAAACATAAAACAATATTAGATAGAATAATAATGGTAACATAAGTAACAACAAATATTATCATTATTGATGGCAAATGATTTTGAAATATCACTATGAATAATTATTAGGGAAAATATCAATTCCATTTTGAAAAACTATTTTCAAAAAATAAAACATTTATAAGACCATTTTCATTTAAAAAACCTTTAAAACATATAAATTAATATTAATAAACTATTTTATACACTTCTTAATTCCTTTTTCCTTCACGATACCTAATATATCATTTAAAACATTTTTAAAATTTTCTTGGAAAACATTGATTTGAAAGAACACTAGTTTACAATGAAAGATAGAATAATATTATATGAAACATATAATATCATGAATAGAAATTTATGCATGATAAAACATGTCAAATGTAATTATATACACCTCATAAAAGAATATTGTTTCATGATGTACCATATGTCTTAATGAAATATAATTGAGACAAAATAACCTTACCCATTTGGTAACTATTGGACAGTAAGCCTCATAAAATATATATCAACAAATGTATATTTTAATAATATATCATTCTAGATAATACTCATAAAATTCAATCATGGGTAGTATACACACCACATCGAAAAAATAATTAGTGTATAATGCATGTGTGCCACATAAATAAAAGTAAGACATATATCTCTTACATTATGTTTTGACTGTCATCATATTCATGAAAACCTCCTACGTAATAAATATAAAATCATTATAAATATATTAATGAACCAAATTCAATCATATCATATCATATATTATTTTCTTACGGCCTTCTATTACCCATTTATCAACAATTTCTTACCAATTTTATGTTTCAGGTAGTAACTGGTTTATTTTTCTCATGTGCTTTGATTTGTTATATTTTAGGTCCTCATACATATATCACGGTTTTATAGTTTATATAATGATAAAATTACATAACTATAATATATATTCATGATATATTTATTTATAACAATGTATGAAAGATATAAATGAAAACATAAATATACCATTCATGGAGAGGGTAGGCCATATATACTCATCAAAGTTGTGTCTATTTTCTTTTCATATTTAAAGAATGAAAGTAAGTAACATATATTAATATATATAAAATAATTCTAGTAAAACTTTTATTCATATATATCATATAAATTCACTAAACCTATACTTAATAAATTCCACGAAAAGATTGAACTAATCACATCACTTTTAGGAGGTAGTTGTCCACACACCTAGAAACGAAGTTATCGTATATCCAAATAATGGAAAACATTAATGCATGTGTTATATAGTTACTATATAGAAACAAATACATCATTAATACCATTTAAATCATTTAAAAATATAGTTTTGACCATAATTCCAATCCATTTTAAGTTGTAATGTAAAAATACCAACATCGTTTCATGAGGCTGTATTTCACGGTACATAAGAATGGTATGTTTATTACCCATTATATGGAATTTTTTTAAGTGTACGTATAAAAATTGTAATAAAATATTATCAGTATATTGAGGATAATTTTTTTGTTATATAATCCATGATTTATAATAACTTAGGGGGTCCAAAGAATATATAAAATAATAATGTTTGTTAGTGAATGTTACATATTCTTTGGGTATCTTCTTTAAATTTTCACGAAATGACATCATTAGATAAATTTGTACCAAAATTTGGGCTTATAAGCTGAATTAAGGTAATACAGGAGGATAATTATCTTGATTTTGGTTCAACTAAATTGGTTCTTAGGAGTGAATATGATAGAAGGAGAGGTATCCTTTTATAAGAGAAGGGAGAAATAATTTTAGAATTTCTCAAAACATTATTTTATAATAAATTAAATATCAACCCAAATACACCAAAAATAAATTTATTAAAATAAAAGATATTAGAGTTTTTTAATACCATCATCCAATATATTTTATATGAGTTTTATTTTCATTTTAATCCATATCATTTTGAATTACCCTTAGTGAATCCATTTTTATTTTAACTATAGTAACAATGTATATAATATTATGGGTTTTTATTTTTTATATATAAAGTTTAATTGAAACATAAATGGTAATATTTAGTATTTTTTCGACCATATCTCTTTCCACTATCCTTATTTAATAATATTTTGATTTTTTAATTAATATAATAAAATATTATCTTCTAAAAATATCATAAGTTTCAATTTTGATGTTATTCGTTACATTGAAGCTTAGAAAAACCATAAAACAAGATAACTACAAAAAATGTAATTTACTAAACCTTTAATACATCATATTAACCAAAATAATTCTTTTATTATGTAAATTAAGAAAAATTATATTAATTTTAATATTTATAATATAATTAAATTAAATGTTTCATTAATTGTGTTATTACAAAATCACTAGTGGGTAATTATTTATGATAACAATTTCTAAAACTAAAAATAAAAATAAATTTATATAATTTATATAAACTTTTATCTTCAATAAGAATATATATATATAGTCAATCATATTTACTATTTAGTCCCATATAGAAAATATTTTTCATATTAAATGTTTTTAGGATGACATTTTTCACTCCCATTGTGTTTAATAATATTTAAGTCATTTTCATGGAAAAGTGTTCCTTATATTATTCAATTGATATCATTATGTGTAAAAATTTTAATTAAGTTCATCTGATAAAATTTGGTTAAGTATTGAGGTAGTTTTCTAATATTTCTAATATTATTTTAAAAGATACTTACGAGATTTACCAATAACTAGGGTAATAAAGGTACTATAACAACTAATTATATTGATAAAAAGGGAATATTTAATAGATTTTTACAATATTATTATAAATATATAATTCATTTTTCATAATTAAGAACATTTAATTTTCAGAAATTAATAAAAAATTAATACCTTTGATGGAATAAGAAAACAAGTTTTTTAAATGTAAAATTTTTCAAAAGATTAAATGTTTTTATATACAAATTACATTTCAAATTGATTCTAATTTCATAAATTTAATTAAATTATAAAGAATTTATTATATTATACCTTAATATAAATATAAAAAATAATTTAACTATATAAATATGTCATAATAAAAAGTATTCGCGAATGAAAGGTGATTATTTTTTACTATTCAACCACTCGTGAAATTTATCAAAAAATCCAAAACATCCCCAAATGTAAATTTTTATATCTTTATTTTAATTAAAAATTTTATTTTCCCAAATTTAATATATAATTTTTTGAAAAATATATATTTTAACAAGCGCACCATCAAAAGGTGCTAAACCTGCCTTTTTATAAAAATTCTAATTTTATGAATAATATATAATGTGTATTTATATCATGGTTAGAAAAAATAAAGTATATGAATTTTAAAAATTATATTTATTATTATATATATATCCTTCATATAATATAACAATACTTATTATTTTATTTATTGGTATAAAACACACTTAATCACATTTAAATATTTTTTTAGAATAAAATTCCTTTTATATTACAAAGGGTTTTACCTTTATCAACAATTAATTGGAAAATTAATTATGTGAAAATAATAATTTCATAATTTAGTTAATCCGATATATACCTTCTATTCTAATGGTGAGGTTATAATTTTCTCTTTTAAATAAGTATAATAATAAAATGATATTTCTTAAAAACATAATTTTGAATGTAAAGAAAGATAATATAGTGTTTTATGTAGTACGAGATTAACTTGGTGCAACATATAATTACAAACATCAAAGAAATATAATTTATTTAGAAGAAAATGTTTTATAATTACTAAAGGTGTTACATGATGGGATTTTTTTGTCCCACATGTTTGTTTTTTCCCATGCTTTAATTATTACCCACTCACTGATGATATTATTTACCTACGAACTCCCTTTTTCTATTTTATAAATCATGATAGTGGACTCCAACACCTTAAATGTGCAGATTTTGAAACGACAGATAATTAAATTAATGAGAATGTTTAGCGAAAATGGTTGAACAATCAACCCCCACCAAGAAATGAAGCAGAGGAGCAAAAATAACCACTCCACTATTCCACCTTTGAAAAAATATAAAATAATAAATACATTAAAAATCATAAATATTTCAGTCTTCTATTATACCTATAGAGGGTCATATGATATAATGTTTCAAAATATTTGTGTAATATAAATGAAATTTTTAATACCATCGTGGAAATAAAATAAAATAATTTCATGATATCCTTTATAAATCATAACTGTACAAATAATTATTTAAATTTGGTTATGAAAATTTCAAATCATTAATATGAAATTTTTTAATATTATAGCATGAAAAAAATATAAAATATGGGAATCTATTATAAAAAGCGAAAATAATATATTTTGACTAAAATAATCAATTCAAATAAAATAACTATCAATGAAATAAATAGTTTTAGGGACCCAAGAATTCACAATAAAAAAAATAATTATTGAATTGAAAATATATAAATCCAATCCTTAAATAACCTACTATTATGATTATATATCGGTATACCTTAAAATAGTATTTATCTATATCATCCATGAATTTGAAAAAAGTAATTATATGATTTTGTGTAGAAAGATGAAGAAAATGTGGAATAACGGAAACATTTTATACTCAGTTGAATAAAAAGGAATCAAACCATAGTGAAATTACTTTATTGGATGTAGAATCA
Organism: Viscum album; assembly: GCA_963277665.1. Taxonomy (NCBI): domain Eukaryota; kingdom Viridiplantae; phylum Streptophyta; class Magnoliopsida; order Santalales; family Viscaceae; genus Viscum; species Viscum album. Next base: position 874,603,119 of record OY728148.1, on the reverse strand, counting down.
TTAGAATGAGTTATTGGAAGAAAATTCTAGACATATCTCATAAGACAAAATCCATGTGAGGATTTACAAATATATACAGACCAAAATAATTCAATAGATATGAGACATACTTGGAGGAGTCATCAAACAGAAGGCCAAAAAAATAGATTTGATCATGTGAACATTTTCTATTTTTTTATGGATTGTGATCGAGAAAATTATAGATTGACTATATTTTCGACATAAAAAGATTAGGAGGAAATTTCATTGATTTAAGAATATTAAGAGAGTTTATAATTATATTGAACATTGTACCCATGGGAGGTGATCCATGATTCATGGGAGGATGAGAATATACTTATATAGTGGATAAGAAATAGAGGAGGACATAGATTACAGTCAGAGTTATAACCAGCTGTAGAAAATGTATTTTAGTGGGTGTTATAACTAGTAATTAGGAAAGAGTATAATAGTTTTGTTTATAACCAACAATGGTATATGAGTTTATTAATGGGGGGGGGGGGTAGAACTAGGGTTAACTGGTGGACTTATTACTTGTGTATAAAACCAGTTAACGCCAATTTAATTGTAATTGTGGGAAGATAATAAATGAATCCATGTTAGGGGGACTAAAAAACAAGGAAACTAGTTTTTATTTATTCCTAACATTGTAAATATCATGTGTTAATGTCTATTTATATTTCATGTATAAATAAGGTTAGGTTGATATTTAAATTTTATTCGATTATTAAATTAACTAGTAATGGAACTCTGGAAAAAATCATAATGAAGTTAAAAAAAATTAACATAGATTTTAAATTGATCGTTGATTCTCCAATTTTAGGGATCTTACATTCATCCAAGGGTATATGACTTGGTACCCATCCTAGGTTCCTATTGAATGATCCAACTCTAAGAGTACATGATTTTTATTCTCTAAATAAAATAATTGTTCATGTATTTGATGGAAGAAACTATCATATTTAGAAAAATATTATGTCAATCTATTTATTATCTCATTCTCATGACGATATAGATACTATAGGAGTGATGCTTCCTCCCCTTAATGGAATTTATTCAAAGGATTCGTATTAACGAATCATGGAACATGATGGAGAAGTATATAATTAAATTTTAATGGCTATGAGGGATGTTTTTTATAAAATAATATAATGTTTCTAATGGAAAATATATTGTATAAGTTGAAATGAATTTATAAAATAAATGAAAATGATAGATAATCTGATAAAAACATTTGGATATTAAGGTTTGAAGATATAAAAATCCCCATTGAATAATGTATTAATGAATACAATACATTTTTTAAATGATTTAGTCAACAATATTAGTTCTTATGGAAATAATTTGTAAGATTATATGATCATTACAGTATTAATAAGAAAATTTATAGACCAATTATATTGCATAGTTTTAGGTCTAAAATAATGAAACTATTTATCTATTTATGAACCTTAGAACATTCTCATGTATTCGATTTATTTATAAAAAAGTCAAAAAATAGATTTAATTAGAATATTGTAAAATTGAAATATTCGGGCAAATTTTGTTTCAATAGACTGAAATAATTTAGGGGAATAAGAAAATAATAAGGACATCAACATAGTCATTGATATTCATTTTAAGAGATTTAATAATGGAAGTTGGAGTGGTAAACTAAATCTTAAATTTCAAAATTGTAATAAGAAATATTTTCAGTATTCATTTATGAAGAATGATACGTTGGGCTAGCCTGTAATGCCTTGACCCTCGAAGCCTAGAGCTGGTGCATTACTTTGTTAAATTGGCATGATTAAAAGGAATGAATACCTAAATGACCTATCGGTTTATTGGTATCGAATAATATATATATATATATATATAAAGAACCCATTTTATATTGGGATAAGAAAACAAAATATAATACATAATGAAATCTAAAAACTTTTGTCCTTGAAAACAAAAACAACTAATCTATTCATCATATCCTAGGGAAGGAGAAAAAATAAAAGGGGTTATATAAAATTATTAGTAAAGGTTACATATAATTGAATAATGAAACATTGATAATTTATTCACAATCAATTTGACATAATAATTGTGGAATGGTGAATTTTTGAAAAACACCCACCATCAGTAAACTGAGAATGAAAGTGCATCCATAGATTTTTTCATAGTGAATATCCCATGGACTATAATAATAAAATAACAAATAAATAAAATTATTACTATTCATAAATCATGTATTTGGAACATATACCATCATACCTTCGAGACGATTTATGCCTATGTGTAGAAACCGATCTGATTTTTAGAAACAATTTCGAAGGGTTTGTCATCAACTAGATTGTCTCATGAGACCTATCGATGCATCGAGGGGCTATAGAGGGCCCCAAACATCACTTATAGTTCAAATAATTCTTTATAAAATTATTTAATAGTATAAAATATTCCCTTTCAATATATTGACTGAGTAGAGGATCTAGATTCATCAATATTACCACAATTTAAGCAATATTCCCCAATTATTAAACATAAAAACTAACAGTTCTGTGTAATATGGTGGATGGAATAAAGATATAACATACACAATAAAACAAATAAAAAACCATTCAAAAATATATTCTAGATGATATCATAATAGATAAACCTCAATGTATTAAAAGGTTAAATAAAGGATGTTGATATTGATGAATATACTTTTAAATGAGACCATTTTAAAATTCTTTAAGAAATAATCATTGAACATTAAAAAGTGTCTCATAATACCTTGAAAAATTAAAATCATAAACCCTTAGAATATAATTAGAATATTTATACTCTTGATATTAAATACCAAAAATAATTACATACACCACATGATAGGACTAAGTGGTAAAAAAGGTGCATATCTCATAAAAGATAAAGGGATACGAGAAAAAAAATATTTTCTTCATTGCGAAGAAAAGTTATTTTGGAAAATAATATATATTTTTCCTGAAATAAGATTTGTAAACATGTATACCACAAAAGGAATAGGTAATAAAATTGAAATTATAGTTTAGGAATAAATGTTGTCCCACTAATGTGAAATCATGTAAAAAGTGTTTTTAAAGAAACTTTAGAAATAAATCATCTTAGGACGATTTTAGGAAAACATTAAAGATTTTTTAAAGTGGAAAAGAATTTTTGATTTAATATAACCATAAATGAACTAAGTTGTTTTTTTTCATGATAATTTTTTTTATTTACAATTTTTTTCTTAAAAAAGATTACACAATTCAATTGAAAATATGTACGAATCTGATAAGTTATCCTAAAATGGGGTTATTTATCTGGATGAATTTTTGAAAGATACATTTGAATAATATAACTCTTAAAAAATAAAGAATAAATAATATATATATATATATAATATTAATTTAGAATTTATGAAGAATTTATAATAATATATAATAATTTAATTGAGGTAACTAGAGAATAAAAGTGGCCCGAATAAAAATGGATGTTTGGGAAGAAAACCCCTTACCATATGTCGAACGTTGTTTTTCACATGATCATAGTGTCCAAGATAACCAAATTAAATTAAATTAATTAATATATTCAAGAACCTTTTCTATTTTTAATTGATTTATTATAGCCTCATTATGTTTATTCATAGCCCTCTTTATGGGTTTAAGAGGTTCAATTTTATTGTTTAGGAGCATTTTCTTCCTTGGTATTCATGACCGATTTACTTTACATTAACAGAGAATAGTGTAAAATGAGGATGGTTGACCAGAATGAATGTTATATGTTATTAGTGAATATAAAAAGGTTTACATGGTAGTAAATATCATTTTGTTACTTAGAGTGAATATGAACCATTATATAAATTTATTAATGATAATTGTTTGGGTTAATTAGTAGTTTTTGAACACAACGAACTCATTTTTATTCATAAATCTAAACCAGGTATACATAAAACATCCATAAACATAGATGAGACATAATAAATATATTATATTTTGTTTCAGTCATAATAATGGTATTATGTCCCTAATTTAAGATAATAATGAAAATTAAAAACATATCTTCCTTGAATGTGATAAATTAACACATCTGGGATGGAATTTTATTTTATATTATAAAAGGAGGGAAAAGAAGAGATGATGGTAGAATATTACATTATCATATCAAAATTACAGTACATATAATGTAATTTAGTTATCCTTATGTTTTTTTGAGAATATTTGATAATAGAAAAGAAAAATAGGAAACCTGAAAAAAATGAATTGAAAAGAGGAATTTACCTCTTGAATATGTCTTCCTTTGAGGGCCTTTTTTGGGGAGAGGATTTGTTCTTTTGTGGAGAACAAGGGATAATGGATGTGGGGGGAGGAGATTATGGATATATTTGAGTAGAATTTAGGAAAGTCTTGAAGCCTAAGATGTGTGAATGAATCAGTGTGTGAGAGTGGTATTTATAGTGGGGGGGGGAGGAAGGTTTTTTTAATAATTTAATAATTAGATTATTATTTTTTCCTAACATAATAAATAGTGATGAATACATGAAAAAAATACTAATAAGTGAATGTGATTTTGATCAATTTTTTTACCTCAATGGGAAATCATCCAGGAATCAATATACTTGTATTTAGAATTTATCCTAAATTATCGTATTTTACTATTCAACAAATAACTCATGTATTTCCAAAAAATCCATAAAATTATCCCTAAACATTTTTTTGATCTATAGAATCTATAAATGAACATGATTTTATTTAAATAGTTTAAAAAATATGTAAAATTTAATTTTTAATTGATCACATAATTAAATTCAAAAATACAAATTTTAATATTATAATTGATTTTATGACATACTGAAAAATTAACTTGGGTCTCATAAAAATATCTTATAATATTACGGAAACAAAGTATTTATATACAAACCCATTTTATGAAAATGAATTAATTTATTAATTTAAAATTGAAATTAAGTATTTATCACTCACAAAAATAACAACACATAATTTATAATTTATAAAAAATTATCCTACATTTATAAGGTGCCTCAATTTTATTTATACATTCATTGGTGAGGTTACTATTCATAAGGGTTATATTACTATTCATTTGGGTAAAATTACTATTCATAAGGGTATATTACTATTAATAAGGGTGGGTTACTATTCATTTTGGTAGGTTACTATTCAACATAAATAATGATTGTTCTATCAGACTCCAAAAATCACCCAGAACACAACTGTATATGTCATATTTTTGAAATTCAAATCAAAGAAGTTGGAAAATAATGCTTATTTTCTCTATTATAATTATGTTTTATTATCTAGAGACTCATTGTTTCATTCATTTAATATTAAATATATTTTTAAATACTTATTGTGGTACATTTTCCACTCTTTTTAAAAATTTCATCCTTAAAATTTTGAAATAGAATTTTGAATGTTAATGGTTGATACATGAAAATTATATTGTGGGAAACACACATAAAAAATATGGTTATAATATCATCTTAAAAATATTGAATGGTAAATGCATCATTTACTACAAAACAATACAATTTTATTGGATAACATGGTCATTGAAGAATAATCAAACCACCAGGTTCTGATGGAATGTGATATAGAGCATTCTCAGATGAAAGATCATTACCACATAATCATAAATTAAAATTATGAAAAAACCCATAATAGGACAAATTTTTTGTTTATGACGCTTTTCCTATAGTTGAGGAATTATTACACTCTATAAGAGTACAAATATTTGTTTATATTTCATAAAGAAAATGTTTTCCATTGTTTGTGCCTTGAATTATCTATAAATAATCACTTAGCATAGGTTGCACCATGTGGTGACATTAAACTCTAAATCCTCATAAAATGATCATCTTAAACCATTTCATAAATGGGTTTACATTCCAAAATATCATCATCCAACACTTTAGAATCATTCAATTATCAATCCCTGCTAGATACTTGTACATGGGGTCCTTGTAATCCTGATTTTGTATATATTTCCATGATCCATTCTACTTCATGCATATAGTACATTATTTTCCTTTAATCAACATTAATCAGCCCTAAATTTTCTTATTATAGCCTCTTAAAATATAGTAATAAATAAAATAACCATAAAAAATTATTGGAAACATTCCCTCATATATACACATGATATTGGTTATATTCTTTATATTAATAAATGTTGTAAACTCCATCATTAATAGTATAGACCACTTGTAGAAAAGTCAATAATTAGTTATGAGGTAGTGAGTACTTATCCAAATGAATCATTCCATTATCATTATAATAATAATCATGAATATATTTATGGTTTTATTTTTGTCATCCATATACTTTCCCAAGATATTAACTTTCTACTAAGTCACTTATCCTTTCTATAATTCATCATATGACCTCAAATTCTAAATGAAATACTACTACAGTACAATCCTCAAATATTCCACAATCCTTATAACCAAAAAAATATTGATAAAATAATAAAATGACATGATTCTCAATGATGAATATTAATCATTCCACTTAATTTGAAATCATATCATGATATGATCATTATCTAGTAACGTTATTTGGGGCATATTTCTTTGAAGCTTTGTACATTGATTCACATAGTGTCCCGTCTACTTGTAGTTGAAACAACTAACATCATTTATTTGCCTCATCCCATTACATTCATTAGATCGTTGAACCTTTTATCCACACTTATAAAAAATACCAATTCCTTTCAATAATTTTCTAGGATTATTCTTTCCTTAGTTATCCAATGTTGGAAAACCCTTCTTTCCCTTATTCCCTTTATCCATGTTTTTTATTTCCATCCTCTTCTTCTATTTAATCCCTTCAAATCCATTGGACTGAAAGATTTATTTAGATACTTTTTTCACACATGATAATATATTCTAATATGATTATGATACCTTGGATACTATTTTCCATTGAAATTATAGATTAAGGCCACGAAAGATATGATCTTTCTTACTCTTTTCATCATGTACATTGGTGAATAACTCATTCCTTCTACAAGGATGCAATTCTAATAAATTAAATATAATATATTATCTCATAAAATTATGAACCCTTTATTTCTATAACAATGGTATAGTATATAAGCTAGGTTTATGTGTCGTGAATACTAGAACCATATACTTTGGTTACTTTTGAAACATAAATCCTTTATTATGGTTTGTAAAGAAACGATGAATTATACGAAACATATCCCCTAGGAGTTTCAAACCAGGTGCACAATATGGAACATTTACATGTACCAGGTTACCCCGAGTCATTCTTGGAACACCTTCTCGAAGTTGTTACTCCTAGATACATCTGTTTAAGAACCACGTCCACTTGTATTATCCAAACAAGGAAGTAAATCTAAAAACGCAAACATAATATTTACCTTACCATTATTCTAGGATGTTATTATATATTTTTAATCAATTTATATCTCAGGATTTTTCTCCATAATCTACGTTTTCTAAATCCAGAGGTTTCTACTAATCGTCATTTGATACCAACTGTAATGCCCCGACCCCAGAAGACCCGATCCGGTGCCTCAATTTGTTACATTAGCATGATTACATAGAATCAAATCCCAAAGGACCGATAATTTTAATAGTATTTAAGAAATTGGAAACAAATATGAAACCCATTTTAGATTTGGAGAATAAAAAAACATGTAATACATAACAGAAGATAACCAACTACATCCTTGAGAACTCAAAAGGTAATCTCTTCTTCATAACCAATGGAAGGAAAGAAAATAAAAGGGGTGAGATCAAATTATTATCAATAGTTACAAATAATATAAGCATGAAATTATAATAGTTGGATCATAATAAATTAGACTTAATCATTATGGCACAGTTAATAATAAAAAAACACATAACAATAATAAAATTAGAATGAAATTGCAACCATAGATTATTTCATAGTGAAAAACCAATGGATAGTAATAAAAAAATAATGAATAAATAAAAAGATTATATTATTTTCAAATTATGTATCTGGAACATGAACCATTATACCATCGAAGAGGTTTATGTATGTGGGTAGAAACCCATCTGATTTTTGGTAACAAACTTGATGGGTTTGTTACCGTCTAGTTTGACTCATGAGACCTGTTAATGCATCGAGGGGCTATAGTGAGCCCCACCCAGCACTTCTAGTCCAAATAGTTATTTATATAATGATTTAATACATGAAAAATTTTCATTGTCAGTATCTATATTGAGTAGAAGATAAAATGTCATCAATATTTCCACAATCAATGAAACATTCCCCCATCACTAATCATAAATACTAACCATTCAGAGTAATACGGTGAAATTAATCAGGATAACACATCCACAATCAAACTAATAAAAATACATTCAAAAATATATTGTAGATGATACCATTATAGATAATATTTAATGTTATAAAAGGACCAATAAATGATGTTGACATAGATTAAAATATTTTTAAATGAGACCATTGAAAATTTCTTGAGGAAATAATTCTTAAACATTCTAAAGTGTCCCAGAAAACCTTGAAACATTAAAATCATAATCCATTAGAATATAACTAGAATAAAAATACTCTTGATATGAAATACCAAAGGGTAGTATATAAACCACAATCAAGGAGTATGTAGTGAACAAGGTGTATATCTCATAAAATTAATGTTACACAAGAAAAGAAGTCCTTTTTATTTTGGAAATAAGAGTTGTTTTAGAAAATAATTTCTATTTGTCATGAAATCTGATTTGTAAAAATGAATATAAAATTAAATAATAGAGAGTAATTTTAAATTTTAGGTCAAGCAAAAATTTTTTCCCACTGAAGTAAAAACATGTAAAAGGAGTTTTTAAAAAATCATCATAAATAAAACATTTTATCTGGGTTTTAGGAAAATATTAAAGAGATTTTATAGTGGAAAGAAATGTTTAATTTAATAAAACCAAAAATGAACCCAAATTCTTTCTCAAGATAAAATGATCAATTTTTTTTAAATTAATTTATTAAAATAGATAATATGATTCACTTGAAAATAGGTAATAATTTGAGAAGTTCCCTTGAAATGGGGTTGTTTATTGGGATTAATTTTCTAAAGATTCTTTTGAAATATATAAATCCCCAAAGAATAATAAAAGAATCTGATTAATATAAAAAGAATAGAAAATTAACACAGATTTTATGAGGATTACATAATAGTAAAGATGAATTTAATTGAGATAAGTGGTGAATAATAGCGACCCGAATGAAAATGGAGGTTCAATTTTAAAACCCTTACCATATGTCTCATGGTGGTCTTCAATTAATCTTAGAGTCCTAGATAAACTAATTAAATAATTTAATTAATATTTAAAGAACCTGTTATTTATTTAATTTATTTATTATAGCCTTATTATGTTCAATCATGATATTCTTGATGGGTTTAGGAGGTTCAATTTTATTGTTTGGGAGTGCTTTCTTCCTTGGTATTCATGGCCAATTTACTTATATACATGAACAGAAAATCATGTAAATTGAAGATAGTTGTCCATAATTCAAGTTATATGTTATAGGTTATCATATAGATGGTTTCATGGTAGTAAATTTCATTTTCATACTTGGAGTGAAGATGAATACTTATATAAATTATTTAATGATAACAATTTAGGTTAATTAGCAGTTTTTGAACACAACAAAATCATTTTGATTTATAAATCAAAACCATGTATAAAAAAAGATTCTTGAACTATATATTGAACATAATACATATATAATAGTATTTTTAAACCATACAAATAGTTTAATGAGAATAATTTAAGTTATTAATTCAAATTTAAAACACATCTTCTATGAATGTGATAGATGAACACTTCTTAGACTGTGTTTTCATTTATAATATAAATGGAAGGAAAAGAAGAGATGATGATAGAATATTCCATTATCATAAAAAAATCAGGTAATTATAACGTAATGGAGCTAATAATAACGTTTTTATGAGGATTGGTGGTAATATAAAAGATATAAAATGAACCTAAAAAGAAAAAAAAATAATTGAAAAGACAAATTTACCTCTAGAATCTACCTTCCTTTGAGAGCCTCTTTAGGGGAGAGGATTGGGTATTTTGGGGAGACCAAGGGCTGATAGAAGTAGGGGAAGATATTAAGGAGATATTTGAGAATAATTTAATAAAGTATTGAAGCTTTATAGGTTTTAATAAATGAGGGTGTGAGGGGTGGTATTTTTAGTGGAGGGGATGAAGGTTTTCTTAATATTTTAATCATTAGTTTATTATTTTTCCCTAAGACAAGAAATAGTGTTTATTCCATAAAACAAAATAGTAATAATTTAGTGTGAGTTTGAAACATTTGTACTTACCTCTACATGACATCATCCATGACTCAATAAATCATGTATTAATTTAATAATTTAAAACTAAAATTAAATATTTATCACTCACAAAAATACTAATAAATAATTTATAATTAATAAAATATTATACTTTATTTATAAGTTGCCTAAATTATATTTATACTTCCATGCATGAGTTTATTATTCATAAGGGTCATATTAATATTCATAAGGGTACCATTATAATTTAAAAGGGTATATTACTATTCATAAGGTTAGGTTACTATTCATATGTGGAGATTACTATTCACAAAAAAAAATGTTCGTTCAATCAGACTCAAAAAATCACCCTGAATGCAACTGTGTATGTCATATTTTTGAAATTGAAATCACAAAAGTGGAAAAATTAATTTTATTGGATCATGTATAATAAATGTTATTTTGTAGAGACACAGTTTTTCTTACTTTCAATATTAAATTTTTTCATAAATCCTTTATATACTATATAACCCCTTTGAATTTTGTTGTCAATAATTCTGAAAAGTAAAGTGTAATGAGAAGGATATGAAGACATAATAGAAAATTTTCCTAGTATTCATATTAAATTTAATTGATTTTGATGATTTATGTGGGTATTGATAAGAACCTAAAGCAATAGACTATTCTTCCAAAGATTGTTCATATTTATTTTTTATGAATATATCAATTTGTGTTTATGGAATAGATAATTTATAATTCTAGAGATGGTTCTGAAAATATAATTAAGAAAAATTACTTTAGTATTTTAATATTTTTTACTTAAACATCCTAAGAAATATTTCATAAAAATTTATAAGATTATTTTTTATTTCTCATGTCTCCAACATCATGGTGCTTTTTTTGTTCAAAGTAGATATTTTCCTCCTTTTTAATTATTTTAAAAATGAAAATATGTGATTTATAAAACCATATATGTATAATATCGTAAAAATTAAAACATGTATTTAATAGATATGATCATTATAAGGATGTTTTATAATGTCATCAAATGAAAAAAACTACACTAATGGGTTAAAAATATAGATTGGTTCATATATTATGGTGATCTATGATACAATGTCCATGTTTTTGGATGTAAAGACAGTTTTATTTTCTAATTAAATATTTACTGAGAGTGTGGTTACTAGATAGATGTGATTAGATAGAGATTCCGTAGATGTTTGATGTTATGTGGCATAATGATATCAGAAATAACATACATAATTTTATAATATGAAGCATTATGAGATAATGGGATTGAAATAGTTTAGAGCCTATTAAAATAAATAAAAATGGGAAATATATAATTATATAGGGGTTTGAGTTACAATGTTTTGATGTTTTGACTATGTAGAGAGAGTTATGTAATGGTAACCCAATAATTTCACTAAATATTTAATTTTTTTTATATAAAGGTGTTGTTTATAACATATATCATGTACAATATTATAGAAATATGAAATTTGAATACAATATCTGGAAGAAGGAATTAATTAATTTATAACAATGAAACTCCATTAGATTTATTCGTTAAATATCCAGTGCAGGGATATTTCTAAATGTTACTAGATAGTGAAATATAAAGATGCACCAATTAAAGAAGGATGTAAGGTGTTTGGGATCATGTTTATATTCATAAAATGTCATAACTCTTGATTGTGCCACATGGTTTAATTATAAGGATGATCTTATGAAGAATAAATAGTGATGTGAACTAGACAAACACTCCAACTTGATATATCAAATTTCATGTTATTAACATATGCATAGCTGAACAGTTGTAGTTTTCCTATCATAGTAAAAACAATGAATGACTGTTATATGATGGGATATTTTCAAATCCATCTTATAGAGAATACTTAATGTGTATTTTTGAATGAATAATTCTAAATGAAGAAATCATACTGACATATACAAGACATAAAAGATATAAGTATCATTATATAAACCATGTATCATTATAAGTGTGATAATGTTGAGAGGATCTTAAAAATTAGTTATCTTAAAGTGGTTAAGGTAGTTTTGAAAATTTCCTTGTTATTGAGTTTAGGGAATATATATGAAAGGTAAATAATTCAAGAAAATTTAAGAGTATTATGGAATTTTTCAGAAGTGTTAGATGTGTCTCTTAAAATTTTATTGAGAAAATTATTTTAGATATAATGTAACAAAGAGTGGGAAAATAAATTTTAGTTCCTACCCAACTCTATGTATGTAAAAACCAAATAATTGGACTAAAAAATATATATAATTTTTTTAGAAAAATATAAATACACATGAGGAGGATCCATAATACTAAATCTTATGTTACATGACTTTCAAATAATGGTTCCAACATTGTTGGAGAAGAGATCCACTATATTGAGTTTCATTGGATAGAACCAAACAAGAAATTGAGTTTGAATATTCATTCTAAGAAGATAATATAAATAATATCCTAATTAAGTTTCTATTAAGTTAATTAAGTTGGAAGTGCATTGGTCCAAATATTCCTTATATGAAAAAGAAAATTTAGGTAGAGTTATCGAATTGATTTGATGAAAATATATCACAAGAATAAAGAATAGTGGTCACTATTAAATTTAGAAATACCAAATAGAGTCATCAGTTGTAATATATACCAAATAAAATCATTACAAATATTTAAAATTGGATAGAGTTTATTGGAAATGAATTTATTATGTATTTCATCCTATAGATGTTTTTGAAAAGATTAGGTTGAGACATCTAGGAATTACAATTTTATATAGGATGATTGAATGAAAAAGTATCCTATTATATTCATTTAATATTATCATGGTTATACATAGGAGAAGGTAGTCTAAATTTCTTTTAGATATTGAGAATATATTTCTGTAGTGGATCAGAAAGGGAAAAGTAAATACCATGTATATGGGGTGTATAACTATTTTCCAAATTGATTTTTTATTTGCGGGTATAACCAACTAAGAAGAGGGAGGATATTGTTAGTATAGCTGGGGGTAGAAACAATTGTGATTGAAGAGATGATTGTTGGGGGTAGAATTTGTCATAGTTGTAGGAATTATTATAAGGGTGTAGAAGCACTTGTGGTATGCACTATTATAATCTGGTGAATATTGTAAATGAATCCATATTAGGTGTAATAAGAAAATTTAAATGAGTTGTTCACTTTATTTAACCTTGAAAATATATTTTTTCATCTATATATATTTTTTTTAATATGAATGGTTTAGTTGAGATTTATATGTAAGTATATCGTAATTGAAAAATGTTATTAGAGATTAATAATTTATCATTATAGAGTTAAGAAAATTTTCTATAAATGGGGAACTAATCACTAATTCACACCCCATTATCCATAAAAATATATTGATCCAAATAAACCTTAAGTAATGGAAAATTCATTTTTCAATTCCTCAGTCAATTTTAACTTAGAATGATGTTTTTATTTTGATTCTATAATATTCAATTTTTAGGAGAATAATGAAAAAGTCGATTAATGTCTTCACTTTTAAAAATTATTTTATTATATGAATTCATTTAAAAAATTTGAAGCATTTTTAAAATAAAATTATATATTATAAATCAGAATAATCTGTATTAAAATACTATTTTTAATTTATAATCCCAATCTCTAAATTTTGAACTTTTATATTTCATTTCAATGAAAAGTGTTTTTTTCTTTTGTGTATAATTCATTATAAGATGATTAGAGGATACTATTGACATATTTTGATTCTAAATAAATATACATTTAATGATACTAATTATTTTGAATTCATTATATTAAATAGATTTATTTTATCCTAATAATAAATTTTTTTTTTCAAAATATTCTTTTAAAAATCGAATTTTTTTAGTTTACATAAACTGAAGTTAATATTAACATACCTTCAGATATAACATTGAATTAGTAAAATGACTCATTTATCTTAGATAATAATTATATATTTTTTAATATTTCCAATTTTATTATTTAGTTTACAATTTTTATTGTTAGTATTAATGATATTCACCAGAATAAGAATTATAAGATTATATTAAAATTATTTCATATTAATATTAAGCATGTTATATCAAATAAATTAAATTTTTAAAAAATAAATACTGTATTTAATATGGTTTATACATAAATAAGTTAATATATTGAAAATTATATAATTATTATTTATTACTAAATAAATTTAGCAATCCATAATGATCAAAATATTATTTTTCTACACAATAATAATTTTAAATTAAAAGAAAATTTTATAATATTTATAAAATTAATTTAGTTAAATTTATATTAAATTTAGGTTTATCATAAATAATTTTTTATGGGTTATGTTATATGTTAGAAAAACATAAATTCACATTGTTAAAAACAAGTTACTAGGTTTAAAATTAAAATAGTTAATTGTCAAAACAAAATGGTAAAAATAGTATAACACATTTAAAACAATGGTGGATACAATATTATGTTCCATTTAAGACCCTGGAAAATCCAAAATAAAATAGTTTATAATATCTAGATACATTCATCTTAGAATAGTGTAATTAGATTATTATATTTTAAAGGGGTTTTTATTGTTCCCTTTTCCTCTAATATAAAAATGGATCACATGAACGATTTAAAAGATAAATCTATATTACAAAATCTACCTTTCAAAACTACTATTTTAATCTATATAAAACCCTATATATAAATCACAATCTCTCTTTCACTAATTCTATGTGTATTCCATTAAATTTACCTAACACCTATTACGGAAAAACCAAGTCTCTAACTTAAGGGTTATCTCCTCTTAATCTTTTCTGTTTAATCATAATATTCAAAATATCTTATACTTATAATAATATGATTAAATAATTATACATTGTGTTTTTAGTTTTTTACCGATTAATGGTAAAACCCTTAGTTGGTAAATTTCTTCCTCCTAGAAATACAAAAGAATATCTTTAGTGAATTCTTCTGACTATGACCTCCACAAAGAGATGATAATTAATTTTTCATTATTACCTTTCATTAATTGTAATATTTTATGAATGATAAATAATTATTTTATATACCATATACTAATTATTCATAAATTTAAATTTTGTGCCCAAATTTATACCCACTAACGTGTTGAGAAATGGGAGTGTTAATTGTGTCTACATGCCTATTAAGGCCTACAAGATGAAATGATTTTTATTTCTTATCATGATTTTCATAAATAGTCTAAAAATATATATATAATATTCACCATCATAAAAGAAAATAAAATTATACATCAGTTAATGAAATTAGGTCAAAATAAACACCTTCTTAAAAAAATTATATAATTTAGTTAATGTGTGTTAATGTTTGGGTCAATTTAACCACCTACATGAAAAATGAATAATGATATTATTATAGATGGAAATGAGTACACGAAAGATAATATTATTTTAATATTTTAATAACATTTAAAATATTATATTTTAGTAAAAATATTTTATTATATACTGAACATATTACTAACATAACATTTTCATTCGCAAGAATTATCAATATATGTCATTATTAATTGTGTTTTCACATACATCAACCAAAAAACAAATAGAAAGTAATAATACAAGTTTTAATTAATATCAAATAGAGATTATAATACCATATATTATATAAAATTATTAATTTTATGTTTTCATCAGTCTTTATATGTAATTATGATATGATTTATTTTGGAGAATGAGCGTTATATATTTTGATAGTTTCGTATTTTATAGTTATGTAGAATTTCCAAAATATTTATGAATTCATTTGTTTTTCTATTGATTATTTATGAGATGAGGAATGTTTTATATTCATGTTACATAAAATTTTATGGAGTATGGGAGTATTAGGACAGATATTTCCCTCATATTACACGGGTAAGTTCTTATATCTAATGAGATAAAAATGTTTGGTCAACAAATTTGAAATTCACTTTATTCACAGATGGTGAGTAATATTGTGGTAATCTCAATGAAAAATCTTACTTTTCAACATGTTATAAATACTCTATGTTCCAAAAGGTTGAGTGTAATGGGATTTATCTAAACTCACAGTTAAAATGACAATAGTTAAGTCTGTATCTCTGTTCATAAAAGGTGAGTGTAATGACCCTAAACCCAGTAGCTTAGATTCAGTGGTTACTTTATTACAACATCACAAGATAAAATGTATCAAATCCTAAAGGATCAAATGAAAATTAAATATAATAAATGAATAAATAAAAGAAAAGAAAATATTTTATTTTATTACACCAGTCTTTCCATTATCATATCCATGCATATAGTTTATAATACACACCTTGGCATAATGGGGAAAACAAAACACAAGAAATGGGTGAGCTTAGATGAAAATTAAGCCTAATATGATAATATAACCTATCATTCATAAATAAGTTCTCATGAAAATTTAAATGTTAATAACTAAGGATCATACCATTTAATCAATATCATACCAATAATATGGAAGTAATAATAGAAAATCAAATATTTCTTTATGAATAATTGCATAATATTGAAACAGATTTATAGATATTATAACTACTTTAATATTCAAATTGAATATCAATAACTAAATTTATAATTTTATAATGTAGAAAAATGGACTATTGAAACAAACCATCGAAGGCTTGTTCCAAGATATCTAAATAAGTTGTTATACAATCACTTAAAATAAAATATATTTTTTCTCATGAGACTTACGAATACATCAATGGATATATATAATGAGGACCCACCCATTACATAATATTTCCAATACATTTCTCACATGATAATGATAAAACATAATTGACATAAATATTCATAATAGAAATATTTCAATTAAAATATTAATACTTACTGTAATTAGATAATGATAATAATAAACCATCCTGATTAATTTGATGAATAGTTATACAATTTTAAATCCTTGGTAAAACTAATCGAAAACATGAAATCACAGAATAAGTATGAAAAAAATAAACAAATCCTTAGTGGATAATAAGTAAAATATTGTAATGATTTTATTTATGAATATAAATACAATAAATATCTCCTTAATAACATTTTTAGGAAAATAACCTTTTGAATTTGATTTTTTTAATTTTACTCATTTTATTTTCAATATAATGTTTTAAAAATATCCCTTTAAAATATGTAAAATAAATTTTAAAATCAGGATTGTTCAGGAATGTGGAAAACATTTTTTGGGTCGTACATGTTAAATTAATGATTCATTTCAAAATTTCAGTATCATCCAAAAAATATTTTTAAGAAAATAGAATGGAGATTAAATGTAAAATATTTTGAAAAAAAGTAAGACATGGGTAAGAAATTATTTAATAGTTTATTTTTAAAATTTTGAAAACGTTTTTAGAAAACATTTTTCTGGGGAGAAAAAGAAATATGTTGTGGATATGGCATAAATATCACTGAAATTATTTTCATATGAGAAACACTTACTTTAGATTTGAATTCTATATTTTGTGTTCAAATATTTTATTTAATTAATATATATCTAATTTAAATATATTATAGAACCATAATAAAATATATCATACCATATATGATATATTTATTTTATTTTATCATGATTTTATTTTTAATACTTTGTTAAAATCGTTCTTTCATGTGACAATTTCAGAATTTTTCATGCATATTTTAGTTCACTAATTTTAGTACTTTTGAATTAAAAATGGTTAAACAATATCTAGAATTTATTAAAAAATAAAAATAATATATTATTTATAATATATTTTTTTAGTTTACTATATAAAATTTAGATATTGAAAATGGATTACACCGTTCATGGAGACGATACATCGTATGTATGCATGGATGTTGTTTAAATTTTTATGATAGATGATATAAATCAATGTTAAATAATATATTACCATTAAAATTCATTTTTATGTCATTAATATAACATATAATAATTAAATATTCCCAAATTAAATTCCATGAAAATCCATAGTGAAAAATGAATCGCATTGCTTTGCGAGTTGGTGGTCGCTTGTACAGAAGAAGGATTTTATCATATCCCACATGGAATGAAAATAATATGGTATATGTAAAATGATAAGTTCATAAGTATAATTATGTTACTTATATAAGATATAATCATTTAATCTATCCTAATTACCATCCAACCACTACAGAACAAACCTCATCACATCAGTTTGTGAGGCGGTAGTCCGCCATTCACACGCGGGATGTTATATGTTTTTCATTAGGTTCAGAGGTATGAAGTTAGAATTAGTCTAATAAATAAATATTTATAATAATATCGTAAATATAATATATAATCATTAAAACCATCATTTTTTTCCTGAATAATAGGTAGGGATGGAGAATGAATAACATAAGTTTGTGGGTCGTGAATCCATCGTACACATGAATGATTATTTCTTGTTCTATTTGATAAATGTGGATATGAATATAGATTATTAATTTAAAATTATAACATATAAATATATGGAATATAATTTTTTTACATTACTATAATTATTGAACAAAATTTATGTATGAGGAAAAAGAATAAAATAAAAATTAATTTAGGAATGTTACACCTTTTTCAGCCAATCTATTTGGGTTTGCACCAAAAGACATAGTATGTTGTATTTATGATCAAAACAAGGCATCTAGGATGTTTTTAGAGGATTAAATAATTTATTTTTTATGTTATTTAATTATCCAAATTCACTTTAATATTTTAATGTAGGAGGGTAGTGGGTATCCTTTTATAATTGCGGGACATGAAAGACAAGTAATATTTCAAAAGAATCAATTACAACAATTCTTTCTTCATGAAATAGAATATAATGGGATATTATTGAACCTAATATTTTATAAGGAGAAAATATGGAAATCCAATGGGTTTTTGGAGATTTTTTATTCCTTATGTTTTCAGTTTAACACCGGGGTAAATAAATTTTTACCAAATCCTTTGTAAATAATTTTTACAGATTTCACTATTCATAATGTTCCAAAATTAGGATGAAAATAAAATAAAATATAAATTATTATTTTTCCAAATATATAACCAATTTTCTGAAATTATATTCAATAAAATTAGAACATAATATTTAAAATATACTTGAAGAAAAGAGTAAAAGGTGGGTTTTCAAATATAATATTCTCATTATTATGGAAAGTTTTAATTTCGTAAATTAGCATTAAATTTATAACAATGAACTAAAATAGTTAAATTTTAATATAATTAATCTAATGATATCAAAAATAAAATATATAACAAAATTTAACTTTTTAAATAAATAAAATGAAATGGTTGTTTTCTATAATAATTAATAAAATCATTACTCATAGAAAAATAAATCATTTATAAAAAACCCCAATCAATCCACAAAAGATAGAAATTATATGATTATTTAAAAGAAATTATTATTTTTCAAAATAAACTTCTAATTTTTTTTGTAAAATATTATTTTAAATTATGTTTAAAAACTATGATTTGACCACCTTTTATATAAATGTTTTTTTAGAATACATTACTTTTTCTTTAAAATATTTCTTATTTTATTTTTTAATCAATAGAGAACCATTGAATTTATTTTAAACATGTTTAAACTATATAATTCAATAATTTAGTAAGTAATATTCGTGGAAATCAATATAATGGAAAGGTTATAATGGAAAATATAAAATATTAATATTTTAGATATATAGAGTGTTTTTTTCAATCATCGTATTGTGTGCATTGTAAGAAATCAAAAACATTAAATTTAATATAAAATATATATTGTAATGTATCAAGGGGTAAAATTATATTCTCATATTCGTTTCATGTGTTGTATATTCTATCGAATGTGATGGTCCTATTTTTTAAATATTATGGTATTATATTCTATCCCATTAAATAAATTATAACCTCGTAATTTAATCAAGATATCATTAATCTGGGGTTCGACATTTCAAAATAACATTCTTTAAATTCCACATTATGAGAAGCATTAATAAAGTATCATTTTAATAAGATATGAAGGGTTGCAAAATGGATTTCAAGAATAATTACATAATTTGGATTAAATGTTATAGAACATATGTGGGCTGTGATTATATAGACATATAAAAACATATTAATACCAGTGATTAATAATAAGTGGAAGAAAAAATTGATCATAAGAAAGTGAATGGTCAATAGAATGTTAACGATCCCATAACCTTAAATATATTATGGAATAAAAGGTAATAGGATACCATTTTGGTTTAAATAAACTTTTCCTATTTTTGTGCGATTATTATAGAATATTTACTATGATCATAATAAAATTTACGTACTTTATATATTTCTATTTTACATGAAAAATTTTACATTCTGATTTTTCTTTTATAAGTTTCCACATCACTTATAAGAACATGAAACTAATCACCAATATGATTTTTTATGCATGACGCTCTAAAATAAACATATATTGATCATATGATATATAAAATATTTAAAATTACTTCTGTAGACATTAATCTATAGTCCTCAATAGTACCTCATAGATATTAACATGATACGTTCCATAAGTACATATAAAAAAAATATGATAAGTAAAAACAATCACTAATTAACTGAAACATCATGTTGGATAGTGGTAGGTGATTCACCCTTATCTCACTTAATCTATAGGATAAAGCCTTCTATCCTAGTCATATGTGACGGGTTCTCACATGGATTTAGTTTTTCCTTTTCATAAAACCATATTCTTATAATTCTTCATATGTTACAAACTTGTGATCACTAATGACTACCTCAACATTAAAGATTAGATAAACAATAGAGGTTTCCAATACCTTAATAAAAACATAATCATCATTATTATCTCAACATCAAGAAAATATTATGGGTAATCCACCATCAATCATGTGTTTTATATTAATTTAAACATTCCATCAAATAACATTTATTTTCATTAGTACAATTCAAAATATTCTTTGTAATACTTAATGAAATAGTTCAATATAACAATCCATAAAATTTAATGATTCATTTATCCCAAATATCTTTAATTGGAAAACTATTATAATAAACATTATGAATCCAAACATAAGAACAATAATCATTATACTTCATCTGTAGTAATGGCACAAGAATTACCTTAACCCCAGAGCTCATTTTGGGGTATATTACATTGATATGTGGGGAATTAATTTACTTAGTTCCCCATCCCATTATACTATAATCATTTCACATTATAAGATTCTTTATTTCCATTTCAATCAGAATCGTGGAGGAATTTTTCTCCACACTTGAAGAAAAATCCTTTTCATTTTAAGAATGTACTAATGTGTTTTAATAAAAAAATCATCACATATTTGGAAATGATTTTATTCCTTATTACCTCTAACTATAGTTTTAACTTCTATCATTTTATTCTTTTACGATAATTTGAATATATTAAAATTTTAGAATTATTTATCTATCTTGATAACTCATCCTAATATATCCTTGTATGAAATGAAATTTTGGGTGACAAGTGTTCATAGAATTAATTTCTTAATCACATTAATGAAATGATTACTATTTCTCTCTGGATTAAGTATGTAGTCTATGTCATGAATTTCTAACGTTATCATGATATATTCATACTAAGTGAAACAAATTATCCTTCTATCATATATTTAGGATTTCCCTACCCATATCTTTTAATTACTCAAGAGTAAAATATTTTTCCAAGAATAATAACTTCTAGTCCTTCATATGTATTATTTCTATTTCTATCTACATACAATGTTTTTTAAATTAATAACATCCATTGATCTAAATCCCCAGAGAGATTATATATTTTCATGAAAACCATTTCTTTTCCATTAATTGTGGTATTGATAAATATATTCTCTATTTAACTTATCCATTTCTCATCTATGAATAGATTTTTTGTCCAATATAATGATAGGGGCCGGTGATGCATGAGGAGTTTCTAGATTTGTAAATCTTGTGGTGTATCAACAGGATTCCCCATACGGGAATGGTGTTTTTCTATAACCTTTTTTAGTTTATATAATATGGTTATAATTTAATTACTTTCATTAGACCTCCATATTATAATTAATTATATTTCATAGGGTGTAATCCCATCATTCATTACATCCGTTGATATTGTCCCCATTATTTCCACTAAGCACCATTTCAAAATGATTACATAAACTATATTAAAACATAAAATTATGTAACACAATGTATAATTATAGATCTAGTGAAAGAAATAAAATAAATTTAAATCCTTCTACAAAACTAATCTCACAATACTAATTATGGTTTCTTTGGGAATGTTTTCAAATAATAAAAATATTTTAAAAATATTTATAATGGTTAGTAAATAAAATGTTGATTAACCAAAGAATATCCCCAATGAGTGTTGATCCCGGTGTGCAGTGATGCCCATTTTTATGTTTTATGTAATTATTGAATCAATCCCGAAACATGTTTTTGTAGTTATTTAACTATAATTATATCTTTTTAAGGAATAAATCTTCTTGTAGTTTGTATACAGAGATGTACTTCTTGGAAAACCACTCAATATATAACCAAAAAAACATTATGAAGTTCTTATATATATATCCTCAATGTATATCAAAAGGTTCTCCTTACTAATTAATTTATTCATAAATCTATTTCAAAATTTGTCCACTAAAATTCATCTTAAACAAATTTTAATGACCCTTACTCTAACAGCCCTTAGTCGATGGTGACATTGTTACATTAGCACTTGATATAGGTAGTCTCATTCAAGATGAATGAATTGTTTAGTTTTTTTGGTTACCAAAAAATATATTTTAATGTCATATTATTATTAGAAAAGTAAAACATATTATTTTCAATGAGTGGTCCACACATTCCGCAAAATATCCTTTCATATCAACTATAATAAAACTCTAGGTATCCTGAGAAAAATAAATCATAATAATGGGGTTACCTTCAATAATAGTAAGGTTAAAAACATAGTGGAATATATAATGAAGAAATTTTAAATAATTAATATGGAAAGGTAAACAACTAAAAAAAATATGTTTAATTAATCAATTGATCACAATATAGAAAGGATAAAAGTGGAAAAAATAATTCAATATAAATAATCACATGAGTTTGAAACCTAACCATTGATATTATAAGTGATCAAATAATCTAATGGAATATCAATAAATTAAATCATAATTTTGGACTATATAATTTAAAAAATCCAAGGAACATCATTGATGATTTCTGACAAGACACCTATATAAATTTTTTTATCCTTATCCAAAACCCAATACAGTTTATCGCATGATACTTACTAATGCATCGATCTGATATTTATAACTAGAAACCACCCATTACATACTAAGTGAAATACATTACTCATTTTAAATAGGTGAGGCATAATCAATATAAAATTTAGTATTGAAAATATGAAATATTAAATGTCAATACATAGCAAAATTAAATAGATATAATAATAAACAATTCTGTGTATTATAGAGAATGATAATGAAATTATATATCATTAGTCAAAATGATCATAAAAAATCCAAAGACTGAAAAATGATGATGTTTTTAAAATTAATCCCTAGTGGAAAATATTTACAAATACATAGTTAATTTCATTAATGAATAGAAATATTATAAAAATAGAACTATTTTTTTAGGACAATAAAATTTTCACTTCAAAAATCATATTTTAAAAATGATCAAAAAATATTATGAAAATACAATTATATTAATATATAATTATAAAATATTTAAAATATTAAAATATTTTTTAAAAATTAATTAGTTATCATGATGTAAATATCCATTCATGACATACTATTTAAATCAATGATTTTATTCACAAATTTTATAAAATAAATAAATCATTGTCTAGAAAATTAAATGAAGATTAGATTAAAAGAATGTAAATAAGTAAAAAAATCAAAAAATTAATTTAATAAATCATTTTCGAAATAATAAAACATTTTTGAAAATATTTTCTAAAAAAATTGTTTTGAATTAAAATTGAATTCTGACTGAAAAGAGAAACAAAGTTGTGTTTTCTTAAAAAAATTATTTCAATTATTTAAAATAACAAAGACTGTAAAATTGGTACAATTACTAGAAAAATTAATTATGAAAAATAGGATAAGGAAATATTTTTTTTAGGATAGAAATAAAAACTAATTCACTTAATAGATACTTAATCAAAATCAATCCTGAATAATAATGATATTATGAAATAAACCCTTACCCTTTTGGAAAAATTGGAATCATTATCACCAAGAAAATTAACTACGATTTGAAAATTAAATATTATTAAGAGAAAAAAGTAATGATATAAAATATCAAAATTGGAATTATATACTCCAAATAAATTAGTAAGTGGTGAATATGACATGTGTCATTGAAATAAAAGTGGTATGAGAAACCCTTATCTTATGTAAAAATCCACTTTAATGTTCCCAAACCTCTTATATAATAAATATATTTTTATAATATATCTATTAATTAATCATAATAATATATCACATACCATTTTTTATTTTCATAATTATCATTTATAACCCAATTATTATAATTTCATTATTGAAATTATTGTTTCAAATGATAATTGATTCATTTTACATATATATTTTAGTCTAGTAATTATGATCCTTTTAAAATGATAGTGGTCAAATCATATAAAGATTTTAACTCTTGAATTATATTTCATATATATTAATTATATATTTATTTATTGTACTCTACAAAATTTATTGTTAGAAAATAGATTACACCATTCATAGATATGGTATATCCTACAAACAAATGGATGTTATTTCCATTTTCTCGAAGGATGAAATAAAAAAATCAAAATAATTCATTTCAACTAAAAATATTTTTTATGTCATATATATCATATATATTCATTAAAATTACCATAATTACCTTCCATGAAATGTTTTTGTGTAAAATGAGTCACATCACTTTTCCAGGAGGTTATTAGCCGTACACATGATCAACTTTATTGTATATACCATGGAATTCAATGTAAAAAGAAATATTTGATATCGTAATTAATATATTATGATAGTTTTAAATATATATTTTATATTAATTTAATAAATTCTTATTACTATCCTTTTAAAACATCAATTAAAAATGCATCTTATTGGTTCGTGAGGTAGTGGTCTCTTGTATACACAAGCGGTGTTATTTGCTTCATGTGAGTTGGGATGTAAGATGTTATATGTGGTATTATAATTACAAAGGTATTATAATATAAGAAAATATTATTTATAAAAATTATATTTATATTTATATGCAACCCTGATGGGTGGGGATAGAAAATGAATGACATAGGATTGTGTGTCGGTAGTATACCATATGCACAAATGATATTTCATATATTATTTGATGGATGTGGATATGTATATTCTTTATTACATTAACAAAAAAATAAATCATTATATCGTCGATAATTTTTTATTATACTTGAATTATTTAATTATATTTGAATGACATGAAAGAAGAAATAAAATAACAGAAAATGTTTAAGAATGTCACCTCTTCTTCAAATGACATCTTAAGGTATGTCCTAAAATCATTCCTAGGATGAATTTAGTATTAAAACATGGATATTTTATGTTTTAAATGTAGTAAGGAATTTATTTTAGTATGAATTTTATGGATAAAATGGATTTGGTTGTTCGAATCTGGGAGGAGAGGGTGGCCTTTTATAAGTTGGGGAGAGGATACACATGTAATTTTGGAGAAGAATCAATTACACCTAGGGGTTATCCTAGTAAAAGTATCCAAATTAGTTATTAGTATCCATTATTTTTTATAAGGTCAAAAAATGTCTATAAAATGGTTTATGGATACATTGGTATGTATTTTTAACCATTATCATATTATTTTAACCCCCCTGTAATTCAGTTTTTACCTTAACCAGAATAATTAATTTGTACTACATTTTCTATTAATGATGGTAAAAAAGTATGATTAAAAAAATAGATAATATAAATTATTATTATTTAAAATATTAAATAAATTATTAAAAATTTAAATTACATAACGTCTAGAATACAATTTAATATTATACCCATAGAAACAATGAATAAAGAGAGTTTCAAAATAAAAAATTCTCAAAAGTATTGAAATTTTCTACATTGAAATATAACATAAAATATACCAATTTACTAGATAAGTTAAATTTTATTATAATTTTCCTAATGATTATTTTTTTAAAATTTTTATATCTTGTATCTTTTAATATAATTTAAATGAAAAAATAGTTTTCTAAAAACAATTATTATCAAAATATATAAAAATGAAACGTTTCAGAAAAGCATAAAAAATTCAACTTAAGATATTTTTGATATGATGATTTAAAAATTATGTTTAATTTTTCATTTTTTTTTATATTTGAAAAAAAATATGAATTATGTGCACTTTGTTCAATAAGATTGCCTTTTTGAGAAATTCTAATTTTTAGAAGTCATTTCTTTTTTTAATTAATATGATTCTGATTTTCTTTCAATTAAATATATTTCCATTGAATTTAGTTTATAAATATATAGAATATATAATTTTTATAATTTATTTAGTAATATTCAAACCTGATAACATAATGGATATGTTATAATGGTCATGTTAGAATAATAAAATTTTAATAATATTGTGATTTTTTCAAAACCTTGTTGCATTCATTGTAGGATATCAAAAATATTTGATTTTTTAAAATTAACTATATTTTAAAGGCTTAGGTTATTACATTCTCTTTGAATTCTGTTGTTGTGTTTAATATATGCAATCTAATATGATATGTTTTTAAAAAAAACTACTGATGTGTTAGAGTGAGTATGATGGTGTCAACCTCTACTCACAATTATACATGTGGAAAAGTCAGTAAAGAACTAGATTCACTAAGGGTGAGTGTGATGAAATTAAGATCATGAAATTTTATTATATGTAAACATATTAAAAATCCTCTAGGATCAAAAATGGTTAGTTTATTGGAATTAGGATCTACTCAAAATTTTATATATGAATTGGTTACTAGGTCACTAGGTTCACAAATGGTGAGTATGATGAAGTTAAGATATAGTCACAATTTTTCATGTGAAAATTTTATTGAGTATCTAGGTTAATAAGGGTAATTAAAACTACATTTATGAGTGTTCTAAATTTTCATGTCGTTTATCATTTTAAATATTTCTTTTGATAAATCCAAAATTTTAATTATTTCAACATCTTTTTGTAACCCCCAGTTGATTTCTGATTATTAATATTTTTTTATGCTTGGATATTTATTTTATTGTTCATTAATAATATTATTATATTATTATATTACTACATCTTGTTTTTTAAATTTTAAAATAATCAATAGCTATTTTATTATTTTTTTCTTAACATTATCATATTATCCATCATGATTATGTTCTAAGGATTCATGATACGTATTCGTCTTTACTATTAATTTCAGATCTTGATTTAATTTTGTTTTCAATACCATGTTATGAATATGAATTTATAATTCGATATGTATGGGTTATTTATAAAGGATAATTATTTTTGATAAATGTTTTCAAGTGTTGTAAAATATGTTACTTATGTTGTTAATCTCCGACACACTAAACCTTCGGGGCCTTGTGTTGTTTGGCTCTCAGTTAGTAATATTATAGAAATAGTTATATTAATTTTTTAATCCATGTTGATATTAATTTTATTATGTTAATATAAGAGATTTTTTTGCATTTTCATGATTTAATTAATATATTTTTTAGAGATTATATTAGTTACCATTAGTGTTAGGGTTAGAGAAACTATTTTAAAACAATAGATTTTAGTCTATGTATGTGATGATATTTGGAAATATTGTTAATATTTTTAGTAAGTTTTTTCAAAAAATACATCACTGTTTGGTTACTGGAGATTTTACGAAGACATGGCAGAGAAACACCCCATGGGTAATCATCGTGAAAATGGTTAGTTGAGCTTGGAATTTATCATCATGATGATACACAATTAGGTGGACGAAGAATACACACATAGAAAGACACATCTAGATATATTATTTTTCTAATAAAATTTTAATCAATTTTAATTAAAATTAATTTAATGTGTAATTTAAATAGCATACATATGATTGAACTTACTATAATTAATCTTATATTCAAACATGAACAATTAATTTTGAAATAAAATATTGTGTTGTGTTATAAAATCGTACCATGATTTGAGGTAATATATTAGATAATATACATATAATGAATAAATTAATCATTCATTAGCAATTTTTTGTTTTAGTAATAGATGGATTAAGGGGAATCAATGTGGAAAATGGACATGACAAATAATATAGTAATGTAAAAAAAGTGGGATCGAATATTATGTTGAAATCCTTATGGTCAATCTCAACCAATTATCTCAATATATAATAAAAAATACGAATCATTCATTGAATTTGAACTCACTAATGAAGATAATGATAATTATTTATAAAAGATAAGGTGAATAATATGAAAAATAAAAAATTTAACATCATGTATAAAAAATGTGGGAAGAAACACTCAAGGGAATGTACCAATAATAAAATTAAGCGATTCATGTTTATAAGAGTTTTATATCCATCTAATCGTTGTTGACATTAGGGAGTAATACAATCTATAAAATATTGGTTAATAATTTCCAATTCCTAAGACATATGATGTTTGGCCATTATAGAAAATAGATACCTTACACAACATCAAATGAGGAAATGAAATATCAACAATCACCTAAAGCAAGAAATAAAAAATTTATTAATTATAATATAAATTTTATTTTTATTTCAAAAATTAAAAATATTACAATTTAAATTTGATAAAAAAATCATTTATTAGTTCATCATAATGAAGTCATCCAAGGATATAATGTTGATATTTTTTAAAAATTTATTATTTTCATGTTAATAATTTAATTACCAATTAATTTTTTCACTATTATGATATTATATTATTATATGAACAGAATTAGAGTTTTTTTTTAAAATCTATCATTCGACGTAATAGATTATTAATGATAATTAATTATTTTTTTTTTGAAAAAATTGAATTTAAAAACTCATACTCAATGTACTAAAAATTTAGTTAACATTTTGAAAAAACTATATCTTATTTTATTCTGTACTTAATTATAACATGGTGAAATGATTTTATTAATTTTATTTTAAAAAACAATACAACTTGAAAGATATAAATTATTTTAAATTCAAGATAGTAAATTGAATTCTCCATGATTTTAAAATATTAAATCTTTTTTTAAAATATATTATCGTAAAAAATCAGATTTCTCATTGTTACAAAAGAAAATATTTAGAATAATTTCCATTCAAAAATAAAGTTAATTTTATAAAATGATTATTTTATTTGAGATAATAAATTAAATAAAATTTTATAAGGGAAATTTAGTTTTTTAATAAAGTTTATATAATTAAAATTAATGAAAATATCTATGATATTGGTGAAACAATTATATAACAATAATTTTTTTATTAATATAAAAGATATTATATGAAAGAAATTATATTTGAAATCACTAAATATTTGATCAAATATGATGTATTATAATAAAAATAAACATATCAACATCTATTTAATTGTTAATCAATACTAAAGATCATTAAGAATCCAAACTGGTAATTATGATATTTTTTCACTCAAACTATTTTTTGAACACAAATAGTTTTTTCATCTAAAATTTAATTTTTTATAAGTTTGAAATTTAATTTTAGTAAATATAGGCTAAATATAGATTCATAAAACCAAAATGTGGTTATATGGTTTATGTTATATATTAATGTGCACATCAAATCACATAGTCAAAAAATAGAAACCTCGTTAAAAAGTGAATGTGTAATATGTAAAAACATAATGGTAAAAAGTTAGTAAAATATTAAAACCATGTCTATAAAAATATTTTTGTGCATTTATCAACCAAAATACACCCTAGTATCGACAATCTCTAAATTTTTTATCCATTTTCCTTGAAATAATGTAATAGAATCATTATATTATAGAAGCATCTGCAAAAAACCATTTATTCCACTAAAATAAAATTAGATAACTTAGACCCTTTAAAAGGTAAAAATATATTTCAATTTAAACATGTAAAATATTCACTATAACTACTTCTATAACCTTATACAACCAAAATAATCCTCTAGACACTCTTAATTAGGTGATTACCTTCAATTTAAATGGAATGTCTATCTAATAAATAAAATCTCCAACATAAATGTAGTCACCACTTAATATTTTCGCCCTAATATTACTATTTTAAATAACATATAATCTTAATTATATAATGACTTAAGTATCACTATTATACTAATGTATCTTTATATTAGTGTTACAATTTTTAGTTAATTAATTCCATCAACCATTAAAATCAATAAGAATAACTATGTTGTAAATATTACCACTTTCACAAAGAAATTTTATTTATATTTTATTTAAGTTATCATTGTTCTACTTAATGTTTTAATTATAATTAAATATAAGAAATATCATATCATTATAGTTTATTGACTAGTATTTCTGGGTATGATTTATGAATATTTTCATGAATAATTTTGATGTGAGTCACTGAGTTGGTGCTTGATTTCAGGGCCAATAGATCCTCATTTGGTTGGTACTAAAAATATTAAATATTTCATATCATGAATCGATTTTTTTGGTAATTTGGAATAAATCTTGAGTGTAATATAGGATAAAAATATGAGACGATGGTTGGGTTCATTACATGGGTTTTACTGAAGGTGTGGCACATATTTTTTCATTAAAGTGTGCCTAGTAAGATGTAACCATTGGTGGGGTGTAAAATTGAGGATTATTTATATGATCAAATTAACATAATAAAAAAACCCATATTTTTCACTCATGGAATAATTGTGGGGTGATCCCCCTTTTTCTAAAGAATGACCTAAGGCTAATCTTGAGATAGGAGGCACCATCAAACCCTATTTTTTTTGTTTATTATCCCTTTATCAATGTGCAATAGGTTATAATGATTGTTTTGATTCGAAAACATCGTTGTCTCTCCACTATTTAGGATAAATTATTATCATTATGTCAAAATAAACTATGATTCATTGTTTTATGGTTATATGGCCCTTTTACTACTAATATATATCCCCAGGTGGTAAATATTTGTGATTCATTTGAAATTTGGGTTGTTTTTAGTGGTTTAACAGGATTTACTATTTGGAAAACATGATCAAACAACATGTAGGGTAGGAAAACACACTTTGTGTTTAAACCATTCAAGGAAGATGATATTTTGGGACCAAATGATTTTTAGTATGGGTACACACTTTATATAAAGCTCAGGTTGTGTGGTCGAAGACATGGGTAGGAACACCATGTAAGGGGACATGTCTATGTATGATGACACGAACATAGCCCCGATGTGAGAATGAGATAAATTACATGGTGATGTTATTGTACATGAGGATTCATAGATGGTAAAAGGGTTTTGTTCATGGCAAAAAGGTGTTGAACATTTGAATGGGATAATGACACATCCACATATTTGTATATCCAATACAAACAATGTAAAGTGGGTATAAATTTTGTGGGAGTGACATAACAAACTAACCATGTATGGGAGAGGACTTGATTAGAGGATTGGATGTGGTTACATGTTGTGTGACATGAGGTATATGTTGTGTTACATGGGGTATATGTTTTTTTATCCCTTTAAGAAACTAGGTATCATGAGGGGATACGACTATGGGTTAGTTTCTATTGGAATGCCATGTACTGAGGGTACATGTCATGTAATCCCCTAGGTGACTTATACCTCATGCATTTTTATATTCAATACTTCGATGGAGGAACATTTTCAGAATATCCTATGGAGTTTTCCATGTTATATGTAATGGTTTCTATGTTTTTTAATTAGATATTTAACATGAGGTTATGGTTGTTTGTTTCTCTTGTTAGTGACACATAGACCATTATTATTTTAGTGGGATCCCTTGGTCTATCCTAATAATGGTAAAATGTGTAATTACATACTCATCATTGAATTGCGATCCCCTTGAAAGGATAATCATAAATAGAGTTCATGTGTCCCTTAAATGGGATGGGGTGTGATCTCATATGGTAATAAATTCCCTATGAGGGGTTTCTGATATCATCATAACCAACACTTCATGGGTGGAAATCCACTATCTCTAAGGATATCCTACTAAGGTTTGTGTAATCGTTTGGCATATAATCCCATATTTACAAAGAATTTTTAGAAATGTTTATAGAGAATTCAGTAATATGATCCCTAATATAATAGGTATATTCAATTGGGATTGAAATCTAATAGACCATATTTTCCATACTTATCAAGTTATTTATAATAGGGTTTATGGAATCATTTTCAGTAAAAGTACATAGGAGGTCATCCACTATTTGTGAAAAATGATCTATAGGGTACCATATTGGGTTCATGGTGTCCAATATTTTTTCTTGGAGTTACCACCTATCAAAGGGAAGATATATTCACTGTTTCTAACAGGGTTAGTAGGGTCCCCCATTAGGATAGGTTAAATCCACTATCAAAGCATCGAGATTTGATAGGTTTTAGAATGACTTTATTTAATGAGGTACTTTACATGTGCTTTCTCTTGAATGTATTCCATATATGATGGTAGGTATGTTCCATAATCTTTGATATACCTGAAGATTAATATCTAAGGGATGATTTCCATTGAGGATTCTAGGGTTCAGGGTGCGGTATCTTTCAGACAAGTGATATCATTAAGCCTTGATTTAGAATCATCTTGGTGATATTGAGGAGGAGACCTCATGAGACAAAGAGTAACATAATATTATATCTGGGTTGTACTAGGATTACATGTGGGAATTTCACATATCATGATTGGCATACATTGTAGTGATTATCTATCTTACTATGTATATTTGAGGGGTGGTCTAGATAGAGTTCTGTTTTCTCCATCATTTGTTTTTCTTCCTCAATAATAGGGTTTATTAGACATTTTCCCTCTATTTTAGTATGCTTATTTTGGGTTTGGGGTGCCTAATTGTTATTTTATACTCATACCTCCATGGCCTTTTAGCACACACGTTGTGTCTTTTGTAGACAATTGGTATTTTGATGTAATCCTTGGTGGACCTAGAACAACTGGCATATAGAAATATATACAAGATGAGGTGTGTTCTAGGGGTTATATTTGGTTGTATTCCACTCATTCTAATCATGATAGACATGTTTTTCACTTTTTTCTGGGTTTTTTCCATTCATTCTTTTAGTACTATTGTCATACAACACATTTGAGATATATGTATGCAAGCATTTTTTGGAATTTGTTTCAATATTATCTCTTCCCTATTGCATGGATATAGATGTTTGTGTATGGAAATTGAGACCATTGGGTAATGAATCTAATCTTGGTGATATTCCTTACATGTATTGGACACCATCCAGTATAAAATTAGAGGTAATATTGAGGTTATAGAGGCTCAGCCTTCAAGCGATAAAGCATGCCATTGTGGTTTGAGTCATTACATAATAGTAAGAGGTGGTCCTTCCTTAGGATCATAGTTAGGAGTTGTCTAGATATGAAATTGTTTTGTATTCTATGGTGATAATGTGAATGAGTCTCGGATTTTGTTTTTATGTTAGGGTATCTACTTTAGTTGTGTTCGTTGACATATCCATTCACTAGGTCTCTAATAACCATATGGTTGATATGAATCATTTAGTCCTTGGTTGTAGGGAATCGTTGGTACATGCATCATATAAGACTGGGTTGTGTGTTCCATGTCCTTTAGGATTTATATCCATAGATAAAATCATTGAATGTGGGGTTTTTTGACTATACATTAGGATTCAATCATGATGATAACCAACCAAGCTACTAGGGAGGTTCTATGTTGATGATCCTCCCAAACATGGTGATTCCGTGCCTGGGTCTTTATCAGAGTCAGTATCTCTCGGTTGTCTTCTAGTTGATCCACCACCCATTGAAATGATGGTTCATCTAGAATCTCATGTCCTGTTTGATCATAGGATGATTGTGTTATTATATTTTCAAAGGTACATACCTCCTAGGTATCAGGTTGATCCAGAACCCTATGTAGCTAATGAATTGCTTGAGGCAGTCATTCATGGTTTCCACATTGTGAGGAAACCTCCTAGTTGGATGGTGGTCCAAGAGGTGAGTCTCATGTTTGTTATGGTTGGGCGATAGCTATATATTTTTAACCAAAAAAATTATAACACTCATTTTTATTATGGTTGAGTAGTTATTCAGTGAAGTGTTTTATCCATCCACGTTGTGATCAGGGTGCATCTAAGATCTTCAGATTCTATGAAAGGATAACATGACCATGATAGGATATCTAGATAGGTTCAAAAAAAATATGATAATCCATACATTTTGTTAATGAGTCATTATATTAAGAATAGTCTTTTGAGAATGGATTTAACTGATATATTATAGACTCATTAGTAACATTGTTCATTCCCACCTATTATGGAGTGATTGATTAGTCCTTGGGGTGTAGAGGTATTTGGATGAGGAGAATATGGTTGATGGTTTTGGGAACAAAGGTACCAAGTCCTCAATATATGAAAGATAATGGTAGGATTATAGATCTGCGAGTGAAAGATGATTCAGGAGATGATCCCAAGAAGGGGGTCTATGGACCATGGATATAGAGTTAATTCTCATCCATTGAAGGAGAGTTAATGTTTGTATTATTAATAAAAGGTACATCTCACACATGGTTGTATGACCATACATTACTCCATGAGGGAGATGATCAATGGACTGGTCTAGGAGGGATAATGACCAGAGAATTGGATTTATCATGATGTTAGATGTGGTGGACGATCATGGAATGTAGTTGTTGGTGGAAAATGGTGTGATCTGTTTCTAATAACACCCTAATGTTGTATGAATCAGGATCAGGGGGATAAAGTATGGGGGTAAGAGGGATTCAGGTTATAAAGTCCAATTACCTAGAGGATTCAAGGATTATTATAGGTATTACACTTATCCTTTATACATTTTATGTTTTATTGTGTATATGTTTCTCTAGAAATAGTTAGCACAATGTTAAGAGCAACTTCTCCCTTAATCAAGCCCGAATTAGAGGGTTAACGATACTAGTGAAGCCTATTTTTCCAAACTTTATGCTCATTTGTACCAGTAGATAGGATTTTAGTTAACACACTCTTATATGTAGTTCTCCCCAACTATGGTGGGGGGATATACTCACATAGAACCTACCCTTAATGGGGGAGGCAGAGCATATGATTATTTCATTAGTGAGTACTAGTTTTCTAAAACCCATTCCCATATGGTTTATAACATTGGGTGTATACATGTTTTGGATTATGGATTGGAATTCCCCTCTTTTTAGAGAGATGTTCCTAGGATGAGGAGGATTATATAATGCATAGGAATATATAAGTGACATTTATCAGAGGGCTATTATGACCATTGGAGTGTTGGTTCTTTGATATTTTAGTTTTTGTGTATATTAGTGGTGGTGAAGAAATATATTCAAGTACATTATGGTTTTTACTACCTACTATTTTATGGAATAATTCATATTCCGGAATTGAGGGTATATATCAGTTTAGTCCCATTGATCTTAATGATATTTATTTTGTACCATATTGATTCTTTTTTATGTCCTCATAAACATGTCTTTTGATTATTCTATGGTTTGGTTTCATTTTGGAATTCATTAAGTTACTATTTCCAAATTTTTTAGAACATTATCGATTGTGCATGGTTTTTGCATGATTTACCAAAATGGTTTACCCAATGAGGGTAACCCTTGAAAACCAAAATGGTGGTGGATTGCACAAATGGTGCATTATTTGAAATTCTATTCAACCAACTACTCGAAACCATGAATGCCACCCGAGTGGCACATGATTATGAGAAAAACGTTTTCAACCTTATGGCCCTTCCTATGTAACCATGAATACATGAAATTTTAATACCAAAATTTTATTTTGAAATCCTGAAACCCCCAGGTTTTAGTTCCAGACTAGATCTTTTGACCCTAATGTGAATTATTTTTCCATTGAGGCACCATAGAGATGATTTAGATCCCTTAAAACCCTAATAAATATAATCAAAGCATGTATTGAATCATTTAATCTATTCCAAGTTAGATTTATTCTCCCAAAATCTGTCTCCCACTCTCTTTCTCTCCCCTCTATAAGGTTTTACAGAACCTCACACAGTTAGAGGGTCTGATCTATATTTTTTTTAGATATTTAATCATGGTTTGATTCTATGAAAATCATTTCCAAAATTATTCGATGGAGTTTCACTTTGTGGGAATTTTGAACTGTAATATTTTTCTTTTGATATGCTATTCTATTTATGTTGAACACATGATTTAACATTAAATTAATTTATTTAAATTAAATCACATTCAATTGGATTCAGAAAAACCCAATTAGTATAAAATTGGGATTTTAATTTTATCTGGAATGATATTTGAGGAAAAACCCCGAATTCTGATGAATAGGTGAGTGATAATGGAAGTTGATGGATATTTTTAAATAAAAATTTGAAATTAATGTGTGAAATTTAATTGAGAAATTACATTATGAAAATGATTATTTTAATTCATTTCAAATTTTTATTTTTGAAAAATGTATCAAATATTTTTGATTGAAACATTAGTTGGATATATACTAGAGAGGGAATAAATTGATTAAAACCCCATTTTGGTTTTTAAATAGAAATTAGAAAATTCAAGTGGAGAATGGGTTAATTTTATTGGGAATAGTATTGAGATAAATTTATCATTATAAATTTTATTTGAGCAAATGAATGCATAGGTATTTAGTGATTTATTTGGGATAACTCTCTATTGACACCTTAAAACTCAAAAACAATAGTGCAACAGGTGAAATACCGGATGGAATGGATATGATTCCTCTTTGATCAGTGATTCTTGGATATCTATACAAATATTTTCTTGATCACCTATTCGAGTTTATAGGATCCCTTAACCAGGAACAATTGTACCTATTTCAAGATGACCATGTTACTCATTTGTGATTATTTTGGTATATTCAATTCTTTGTAAACAATTTTACACACTCCTAGTGAATATATATATATATATACAATTTTATATAAAATATTCATTATTTCACTTTTTTAAATACATCCATCAATTTATTTTTAAAAATAACTTTATTTAGATATTATATTACGATACTATATATATATTTCAAAATAAAAAGAATTATTTTATTATTTAATATTTATTTTTATTGTGGATTTCATGATGATACCCTCCAATAGTTTTCTCTCATAGGGTAATGATGCCTTTGGGTGTTTTTATATTTTATTCTTAAAGGTTATAGCTAGAGGAATGTGCCACATAGAGTTAGTCCTTCGATTTTATCCATGGTACTTGGATAGTTGTGTCTTGTTAAAACATGGGTTGTTATCTTTCTGTTTTGGTAACTTATGATGTACCATTCAATTGTTTTTACTTATTTGAGATATGGTACTATTCACTCTATGGATTTTTATTTTCATTATAATGACATTTATTTTTTTCTTCAACTATTTATATGGAAAAAGTATTACAACCATTATATTTTATGATACCGTGTACTAGTCACCAACCCATGGGGATCAGAAATGACCTTCAAGCTATTTCATAACCTTCTTCATTATAAGAGTACTGAGATATCTAGGCTAATTTGAGAGAAATTAATATCATAGGTG
The DNA here is from genome assembly GCA_963277665.1 of Viscum album. Classification (NCBI taxonomy): domain Eukaryota; kingdom Viridiplantae; phylum Streptophyta; class Magnoliopsida; order Santalales; family Viscaceae; genus Viscum; species Viscum album. The sequence goes on along the minus strand of OY728148.1, from coordinate 874,565,134 downwards.
TAGGTTACGAGTTTTTCATTGATGTTAGTATATAGTTCTCTAAACTTATTGGGACTTATAAGGTAGATACAAGTGAGTTACCAACCATCTATCATTATAATGAACCAAAGGTCACTAGGGTGGTTTGGTAATGTCATCTTCTATATTAGTTTTAGTTATTTTCAATACTATTTATTTATAAATATTGAAATTGAAAGCATGTTTATATATCTTTTGGGATTATTCATTCTTGTTCCTCTTGTTTGGTTGTATTTATCTGTAAACTTAATGATGTATTCAATTATATTTGAGGATGTGGTGAACCATTATTCATTCGATAATTCATGTCAATTAGATTGATGAGGAATATAAAAATTAACCTCAATGATCGAGTCCTCCCATTGACTCGAATCTAGATGATGTTTTTGTGTGTAATGTAAATGATTTTTTTGAGAAACCTTCACCTGTACACGATAAGGATATAATTATATAACATCATAGGGATGAATTCATGTTTAGTTCTCAATAGTTCATTAACCAGTAGTCTCCAAAATTCTAAATTACAAACGGTCCTCCAAATGTTTTGGATTTGTTGAGAAGTATTGAGATTTTTTATTTATTGCAACTCCAGATAAAATCAAGGATAAATGTGGCACCTTTAAGATCGAGTGACCATGTAGGAGATGTTGGGATACCATGGTTATGAAAAATAATTAAGAGGTCTTAGAGTGGAAAAAAATTAAATCCATACTCACTGACTAGTTCTATCCTTAGTTGATTCTTTTAACAAAGCCTATAGAGTTTTTCAAAGTTGAACAGAATAATAGGAACCTGAAAGAATATGAAAATCATTTTTCGATGATTTTTTATTTTCCAATTAGGATAGTATCTAATGAGAATAAAAAGAGTTTATGTTCAATATGGGACCCCAATTTGATATTCATTACATGGGTTTCTTTATTATTATCCATTCTTATGCTGATGTGTTGGTTAGAGAGTTGATGGTTGACATGGACTTGGATATAAATTTAGGGTTTTTGCAAGGTCACTTTTATACTAGGGGTAGTTTTGTTTGTTACATTAATGGAAAAATAAATTGTGATTAAATTCATGGTTGTTCCCAACCACATGGTTCTTTAATGCCTCCTAAGGTGGCCAAAAGATGATCTTTGATTTTATACCAATGTGTAAATATAATAAACTCAATAGAGGTTTAGACTAATAAACCTAAGGCATAGGGTTCCTTAGTAGTATTCTATCACTAGAAAATATTACTTTTGTTTAATTTTAATCCACATTATTTATTAGGATCATCAATACCTAATAAAACTATAGTACTATCAGATGTTTCACAGACAATGGGGTTCCAAATACTGGCATCCAGAATGAATCTTCTTGAAATAATGGAAGAGTCATAGGAAAAAGAAGATACAGTTCTGGTGATAGTGAGATGGACCATCACTATATCTTCATCTTTATTGACTTATTTATTTTATACATGTGCCTCTCATTCATTCATTTAAACCATTATTATGATTCTACATAATCGTTCTACAAAGTTTTTATCTTATGTGATGGATATTACTACACCCCTAAGAAGAAAAAGAATTTGGGGTAATGGTTGTCCTATAAATTTGTTCTCTTTATCAAATATTGATCATTATAGGTATTTCTTACTTTTCCATATTAAACCACTTGACATCATATTTTATATGGATTGGATCATTCCTTATAAATACTAACATTGATTACTATCTTTGGTGGGTATCCTTTGATGCACATAATGATGCGTGCCATTTCATTCAAGGAGAACGAGACCCGTAGTCCAATGGAGATAGGAATTATTATCCATAGTTAGGGAATGTGATATTTGTGTTCAATTATGATCTAGAAAAGAATCCTTAATCAATGATATCTTGTAATTTTCCTTGAGTTTCTTGACATATTTCCTTGTGAAATAATTAGATTTGAGCAGTATGGGAGGTAGATTTTTCAATAGTTTAATACCTAGAACTCACCTGGTATCTACTCGTTATAACCACATGTAACTCGAAAAAATTAAAGAATAGAAGTCTCTGTTGGATGACATTTTAGATAAAGGATTTATATTCCCTCGCGTGTCACCTTGGGTGGTGCCTGTTCTCTTTGCTAAGAAATATGATGGGTCACTTCATCATTGTTTTGATTACCAAAAAATGAATCAAGTTATGATAAAAAATAAGTATATATATCCATTTATTGATGATATATTTGACCATTTATAGGGGATGCAGTTGTTCTTGATGATTGATCTTTGATATGGTTCTTATTAGTTTTGAGTAAAATAATCTAACATTTATAATAGAACCTTTCAAATAATTTACCGTTATTATGAGTACCTTTTCATTCCATTTAGTATTACTAATTCTCTTGTAGTTTTTATTTACTTCATGAACATGATATTCCATGTGTATCTTGATACTTTTTTGGTGTAATTTTTTGGATGGAATCGTTCGTAACACTATTTTTAATGATGATCATGTGAAAATTTTAAGATCGGTTATGGAAATGTTTTGAAATCATTAGATTTATGTCAAGATAACAAAATTTGATATATATATTTGAGAAGTCTTGTTCATGGGACAAATTGTGTCAAACAATAAGAATTTAGTTGATCCTAAAAATGTGAAGGTTTTTATGAAATAGAAGAAACAATGTTTTTCTCAATTAAGGTCTTCTTGTGTTTAATTGGATATATTTTTTTGTTTGTCAAGGAATTATCAATGTTGGATTCTCCTATGATTGATTTGACTGATAAGTAAATTTTTCTATGGATGAAAAATTTCATAGTTCTATTGCTGAGCTAAAACAAATTTTGAGCATTCCACAGGTTTTGACTATTCCAGAGGTTAGGAAAGTCTATATAGTCTTCTAAGATGCATTAGGTTTAGAGTTGGGCTATGCTATTTTATAAAGTGATCACATTATTGCCAATGGATCTCAACATATTATGACATAGAAGAATAATTATTCAACCCACAACCTTGAACTCATATCTATTATTCATGAACTAAATAGTTGGTTGCATTACCTTTTAAGAGAAATGTTTACAGAGTTTTTCAACAATAATAGATTGACCGATATATTCTCTCATAAAAATTTTAATCTCCTCCATTTGTGTTTGTTGGAGTATTATAATTTCATTGATTTTAACATCACCTATACCATGAGGAAAAGTAATTTTGTCATAAATTATTTGAGTTGGAAAATTCTAACCCGGGCTATGATATAATCATTGGAAGAGTGGAACATGACAGTTATTTTTCACAATTGAATATTAGAGTCCAGGAATATGGGACTGAGGATTCCTTATCTAGTGTTTAGTTGAAATCCACTTTTCCCAAGATCATTCTTAATAAAAAAAACTGATGATGAATTCAATATAATTAGGGACCCATTTTATAATTGGGAGACCATTTATGGTTGGTTGTTCTCTATGAACATTATTCTATGTTTCTAGAACCGATACATTTTACCTTTTATTATAAGGTAATATTTTATGGTTCATTTCAGTAACTCCCCATGGTAAGTGAACCAAATAACCAAGAAATTGTTCTACGAAATGCAGTGATGATTATCGTGGCCCAACATGAGACAGGGCATGGAATAATTGCTTTATTTTTGTGGTTTTACATTTCAACAGGTCAAAGAAGATGACCAAAGACCTTATTAATTTCGTGATCCACTTCAATTGAAAAATTGGAACCTGTATGAGATTTCTATTGGGTTTTGGTTAGTTTTCTATGTTCCCATGAAAGAAAAACGGGATATGGGTTATGATCGATATGCAGACCAAATCGGTTCTCATTATAACCATTTGTTATACAACTAGTGTTAAGGATATAGGAAATATCTTTGTTAAATATATTTTTTATTTTTACATAGTTTTATCAACTAAATTTTCAAATAAATATTCTCCTTTTACTTCTATATTTTGGAGTGCCTTTGGCAGGAACTATAATTACATTTTAGTTCAAATATGACATAGATTTTACAATCGGATAAGGAGATAGATAGAGATATATAGACTCATTAGAATATGCTTCCTCATGTGCTCATAAATTTTTTGGGGATTGGGATAACCATATATGTACTGTGTAGTTTTCAAGTAACAATAGATACTAGATCATTATTAGGATTGATCTTTTTGAGGCCTTGTATATTCATCCTTGTAAATATTGGATGTGTTGCTAAGTGATCATTGAATATTACATGTTTAGACCAATCATGGTTCATTAGATGAAATCAAAGATTCAATTTATTTCCAGACAGTAGTAATAGAATAAATATTTTATATGTATTATATTGATCATCATCTTAGACCATTAGAATGTTTTGTTGGTGGTTATGTAGTCATAAATTGTTCACCTAGTTTGGTAAATCGATAACTTTCATGGAATGGGAAATATTATCCTCATTTTGTTGGACCTATTAGGGTTTTTTAAATATTGGGAAAGTGTCTTACCATTTAACACCTCCACCATAGTTGATTTTGATATAGAAACTGATACATGTATCTCAGGTATAGAAGTATAATTATGATCCATCTCATTTTATGAGAGGGAGTAATCTTGATGATGATCCCCATTTATATGTGACCGAGCATCTATCCAAGATAGATTATTCATAAACCAGGGTACTTCAACTGGAGGAATATGGATTTGGTTTGATTTATTTTATATCATGGTTTTGATCTCATGATTCATGGGAGATAGAGGTGTTGATGAAGTTGTAGTGGCATCATCTTTTTGATATGGAAGCATCATGATAGGATTCATGGTGACTGAATGTTTATATGATGGGGATGTTGTATTTTTTTTTACTATTTTTGGTACTATTCTAACCCTATTTTGATCATTATTTTGTTGGTTTTTAGGAATTATTTGGTTAAACCTTTTGGAATTTATGTATCTTTCTTTTCTATGAATTGTTTCTAGATGGTTATTCCAAATCATTCACCCACCCAGGGTAATCTATGAAAATCCAAACTGGGGGGTTGTCATAGATGGTGTGTAGTTTGAAAAATAAGTTTCCCACCTAGTATAAACCATGTATCCCACTATAAGGGCACATGGTTAGGGTTCATGGGTTTTCTCAATGTGAGGCCTTTCTCAGCTAACCATGTATACTAGGGATTTTAATTCTAATTGTTTTTAAAATCCCCAAACCCCCAATTTATATACCTAAGAATTCGACCATAAAATGATTTATTCTTCATTAGAGGCCCTATAAAGGTGATATTAGCTCCTCAAAAACCCTATTGATGTTAATCAAATCATGTAAAATGTCATTCAATCTCTTCTCAGTAATATTTATTCCCAAATTCTCTTTATCCATATCTCTTTCTCACTCTTATTTAGGGATTCATAGATCTCCATGTTCTTTTAAATATAATCTTTATTTTATAATATCACAAATCTTGGATTGATTCTCAGATCATCATTATCAATGTTATTCATTAGATATTCCCATTATGAGTACTATAAGGCATGAACACTTTGTTTTATTAGATTGTTCTATTTATGTTTGGGAAAATCATTTGACCCTAAATCCCAATTAGTTAGACTATAAAAAATATTTTTATCCTTGAATTGTTAATATTATTTTCTTTTTAATTATAATTGGTTGAAAATATACATTCTAAGGAATTTCAGCGTGATTATTGAATTTGATGGATATTTTAAAATTAAATTGTGAAATAATATTACAAAATTAAATTTCAAAATAGATATATGAAATGGATTAAAAAAATATTATTTTAGAGAAATGGCATAAATTGTTTTTGATAAGAAACCTGGTTGATTTTATCTTAGAAATGGAATAAATTTACTGACAACCGGTTCGTGATATTTAAATAGAAATTGGCATATTAAAGTGAAAAATGGGTTAATTGTATTTTTAATAGTATTGAGATAAATTTGAAACCATTAATTATTGTATTAGGTCATTCCATCCTAGGTAGTGTTTGAGTTATTTGGGATAATTTTCTATTTTCACTTTAAACCTCTAACAAAATATATTTTAGCTGGTCACATCCCTGATTGGATGGTTATGATTACTCTATGACTCGTTTTTAAGGGAGTTTTGTACACATATTGACATGATCACCTATTCTAGTGTGTGAGGATCACATAATATGGAGCTATCTTATTTCTTGGTAGATGACCATGTTGCTCGTTTATTAATATTTTGAAATATTCTTTTACTTATAAAATATTTTATACATTACCTGTGAATTAATATAATTTTTTTAATATAAAATGTTTATTAAGATGTTATTTGATATAACTTAATCATATATAGTGAAAGGCATTATATTTTTAGATTTGATCTTTATATTCCATGAAAATTCAATTTAAAAACAATTTATTTCTTTGGTTAATCAAAGTGACATCTTTTTATGGAATCCTAGATGAGAACGTACATGTATTTTAGCTCACACAATACATTTTCCTTCAGGTGTTTTTATATTTTATCCTACTAGGTTTGAGAAAGGGGAAAGTGCCACATGGTGGTGGTACTTTTTGTAGATCCATGGAATGTTGAAAGCTATGTATTATTGTGAATTGGGTTTTTATCCTTCAATTACGGGACCATGTGATGTACCACTAGGTTTTTTATATCTATTTGACTTTTGTAAATAATCAACCTACCCATTTTTCTTTTGAACATACTAACTTTAATATGTTTCTTTTGTTTTTTTGTGGTAAAACCATTCCCACCTTTATCTTTTATTATTCCATACACTATTTACTAGTCAAGGCAGATCCTTTCTAGACATGTAAGGATAGTATTGAGTATCAGGGTAACTAGGAATCATGTCTGGTATATGAAAAGGTTCATTCTGGGTTTTCATAGTGAGGTCCTGGTATGAAAAAATTTATATAATTAGGAGTCACTGTGTTTTTTCCATTGGGGTAATGGGAGAGACTTGAGAAATGGTCCCTTTATCCATATTTGAATGAATTCTTTACATTATTGGTATCATTTTCCTTTGAATGTGACAAACATAAATTTTTTAATGAAATACGCATGAGGATTATGTGACATGTCTCATGTTTTTTGTGATTACCCCTCTATATTTTAGCTAGATAAAGATGAATAACTTGAAAATTCTCATTGTGTGGTCTTCCATAACCATATATCTAATATGCATGCTCATAATTGTTTTTATAAAGTTAGGGAGTATATCCACCTTTTATGAATTGAAAATGACAGTAGTCACACTATTAGACAAGGTGATGAAGAGTTTTTCTCCCCAGTCATAAACACAGTAGAGGTGGATGCGCTATGTAGAGAAAGGTTTTCAAGATATGGAGAGCATACGCTAGGTTTTTGTTTTTTGATTGTGTGTTTTTCACAATTCCACCTATTTAATACCATTTTATTCTGCGTTTTATGATGTCATATCAGTTTACATATCACTGGTCAGAGTGAGGGTAAAAATCATTTGTGGGACTATTATTGGTTCTAATGATGGATTTTGAGGGTAAAGTTCATCCCATAGAGGATTAGGACTATTAATTTATGTTGGTATCTACATTGAAATGGAAACATGGTTTGCCTCTATACACTGATACCACTGATAGATAAGGTTAATAGTCTTCTTCACCTATCCTAGTTGAGGATACATTTTCTTGATTTAGTTCACAATATAAACAAGGATTGAGATGAATGGTTGGTGTAGAGTATCTTTTGATGGTACCTCGTTGTGTGTGGGTTCTGTCAAAAGAGTGCCAATATTGGGATTGTGTTTCCCTGGATTTCTTGTTGGTAGAAAACATGTGAACCCTTAGAAGAACTCACTCATATGAGAGACCTAGATGAGAGTGGTATTTTTCACCCTTTTACTTGTAATTTTGATTATTGATATGAATATTTTGATGGTGTGGAGTGCTTAGATACTATATTTTTGCTGTTTAAGAAACAAGAATTTTTCAAGTAATGTTTTCAAAGACATGTGCTATGTGGGTGTCATATTTTATGGCCTGGAGAGCCTTGGTGTAACAATATTAAAAATATGAAATATTTTATATCATGCATGCATAGATTTTATAGAAATGTGGAATAACATTGGAGATGATTGGTGGATTGGAAATTTGAGACTACAATTGAGTTCATACCATTTGTGTTTCTCTATTAGTAACATAATGTTTTTTAGTACCAAGTTCCCAATCATTATTGAATGTTATTGGGTTGTTAAATGGTTGTTATTTATTTAATATAATTAAATTAACAAACCATACAAGATACCTTTGGTTCTCATTCACTGTAGTGGATGTGGAGGATGCCCCTTTTCATGATGGATTCATAAAGGATGAACTAAAGAGGGGAGTTGTCGTCAATCCCCATTTTTTATTCTGAATATCACAGAATCGAGGTATAGTAGGATATGTGTGTCATTTTGAACTTAGTGATTTGTAATTTCCCCACGATGTAGGAGGAATTATGATATTTACATTTATATCCCATTTTATGCATTATTTTATAGTTTTAGAGACCTTATACTACTAGAAGATATCCCCTTAATGTAAACATCTGGGTTTCAGTTGGAAATTGAGGGTTATCGGGGTGGTGGGACCAGAGGGATGTTTTGTTTAGAAATATAGATCACAAAAAATTTTAGTGTAGGAGAACATTCCATTATTTCTTCATATTAAAGGAAAATCAAATTAGTGTACTATACATATTGTATTGTGGGTACATGCCATGTTGTGAGCCCAGGTTGTGTGAATGATGACATGGGATGGGACGCAATGTAAGGGGACATAATGATGTGAATGAACATACACATAGGCCCATGGATTATATAGTCCAAAGTACATAAACATGTACATGTAATGGGGTATTTAACATCAACACGAGGTTCCTTAAATGGGAATGGGGAGTTGAACACATGAACAAGATAAAGTTAAGACCAATTATATGGATATCCATGATGCATTGTGTATCATGGGTAAACATGATTTTGGTTGAAATGGCTAGAAGGTTGTGTATGGGAAAAGTCACTCCCATGGGTTTGTTTGTGCTCAACCACTGTGTTACATGAGGTACCTGATCTGTATTCCTATTAAACACTATGTTCTCAGATGTGAAATAACTAGAGGAGGTTTCTACATACACATCATGTACTGAGGGAACATGCCATATACACACCGTGGAGACTTCTACCTCCCTCATATACATCATCAATATTCATATAGAGTCCTGTGAGTATCCTATCATGATTATTTTTTCAAATTGGACATTATGATATACATTGTTTTTGTGTTAGAGATGTGATGTGAGGTGATTATTTAGGTTCAATTTTATTAGTGGTGTATATACAAGTATCAGTTGAGTGGTTTAATTTTTTTATATCTATAATTGTAATGTTTGGAATTATTTCTTCATTATAGGATTATGATTCATACCAAAAAATATTGATGGCATAAAACATGAATTATATCATGATAATTATAGAAAATTATAATTTACAATCATTAAGTGAATTTTTATTTAAAATTACAAATGATATAAAGGGTTTTCATGACTCAAATATCATCCTTGGTTCATATTATATCCAAATAGTCTATAATCATTAAATATTTTTATGTTCTACTCAATGATTAATTATATATATATATATATATTATGGGGAAATAATATTTAAGAACAATGATTTCTTCCATGATGATTCAATTATTTTTTTAAAATATGTTTTTTTTTCAGAATAACTTCAATCAATTTTATTTTATTTTTCATCTATATAATTGTTTTTACAATACACCAATTTTCTCCATTACCTAAAGGAAATCCAATTTTACATAACTCCATTGATACTTTTCCCCATTAACTTATCTAAAAATACTATTTTTATCTTTTTAACATCATAGGTTTTCAGAGAGATGCTATATAAAAATGATCAATGGTTTTATATATCGTTTACAAAATAAATGTTTTATTATCTATTATTCATTTTAATTAGATTAATCTTACTTATTTTTTTGAACTTTTTATTAATATATATTATTATTAAATGAAATAGTTTTCCTCGTAATCCAATTTCTTTAATTAAAAATGACATATCTATTTCATGATTCGACAATTAATGAATAGTTTTAAAATTAAAAATTTTAATGAATTTGAACATCTTTTGTTGAAAATTTTTGGGAACTTAAATTTTCATTTGTTATCAACATTTTCTAAATATAAATACTTTTAATGAAATTAAAATTTTTTTATTGAAAAAATTATATATATTTCACATTTCCAATTATTTTTATTTTTTTAAATTAAAATTTTTTCGCTGTATTTATATATTTTTTTTGAAAAGATCATGTTTTTTAAGATTCCATTATTATGGATTATTTTAAAAAGTAAATGATTTTATATTATCATGAATTATTTTATTGGAAACTTATATTTATTATTCGTGTTTAGATATTTATATATGTTAATAAATGGAATGTTTTTTAATAGCATCCTTATTTTATATTTTTGAAACCATTATTTTTTATGGGAAATTTTTTATAAAAAATTTAGAAAATGTTTCTAAAAAATAATAACTTCCCCTTAACAAAAATTTCTATAAAATTATTTTTTGTTAAAATTTCATAAAAAGGTTTTTTGAATAACAATTATTTACACATATATTTACCCTACATGGTTTTTTCATGAGGTTAGTTTTCATCACCATTTATATGATATTATGATATTATTTCTTCTATAAAATTAGAGATTTGATAATCTATGATTTCTTATGTTCTAATTATGTGATATTTTTAATTTTTTCCGGAAACCCATTCTTTTTAGGGGTTATGTATGACATGGTGAATTTTATATTTTAATATGGTGCATAAATATTTTGATTATGAGAAGGGTGCTGCCAATATATTTTGTAAATTCAATTAGAAAATGATTATATCTCATGTGATAGAAATATTATCTGAATAGTTTTTGAAGCCACAAGGGACATAAAAGAAGAGTGTGATGGAATTAACCACCACTCAAAGTTATAGTGTCAATGGTTTAGTAAGTCACTTGGTTCAAAAAGGGTGGTTGTGATGGATTTTAAATCTACTCAAAAATGAACATGTTATTATGAAATAATGCCTCTACGTTCACAAAGGTTTAGTATGGTAGAGTTAAGATATAGTAAATTTTTTCATTTGAATAGGTTTTATAGTTTCTATGTTCAAAAAGTGTATGTTTGATGTCATTAAGATATAGTCCAAATTTTACATTATAATAGGTTTTCATGTCCCTCGGTTCGCAAATGATTATTTTTATGGTGTCAATACCTACTAATATTTTTAAGCATGAAATGGAAAGAATTTATTTAGATCATAAAGGGGGGAGTTTGATTGTGTAATTCTATACTCAAAATATTATATCTGAATAAGATATAAGTTCCATAGGTTAATAGAGGGTAAGGGTGAAAGTGTTATTTAATAGTCTCAATTTTTTATTTTAACAGGTTGGAATGTAGCTAAGTTCATGACAATAAGAAATGAATTATTTGTTATTAAACATAATTATCATTTTTTTACAATGTTATTAAATGAATACATGATTTTTCCTTATTTTTAATGTATTTCACAATTAATTATCATTATAACATGATTTAAAATTTTTATATTTATTTTAAATCTATGTCATTTATTTTACCATGTTATTAAATGAATCCATGTTCTTTAGAAATTTTATTATATTATTAGAATAAATTATATATATTCATATATGTTTATGATATAATCCTTCTTGATATGTACTTCACATTACTGATCATTTTAGTTCACCACTTCTTTATGATTATAATATCAAAGTTATAAAGATGATTATATTAGGTGAGAATTAAATAATGGGTGTAGAGGGATATTATTATTCATAAATTTATTGAAGTGTTATAAAGAATGTTATTTATGTATCTATTATATATCACAAAAATACAATATGTCCTTGGAATGTGAGATTTTTTGTGTGATGAATTATTCAAATAATGAGACTAATATATTATTTATTGTGTGTTTATATTAGTTTTTGTGGGGTTTAATCAGACTATAATTTTGTTATTTCTGAGACTAGATTTGTTAAAATTGGTTTTAGGGATATTAAACCCCAAAAAACATTACTGGAGAGTCTAAATATAAGATGATATCATGAAATATTGTTATTTTCTTCACAGAGTGGTTTTCTGAGAAATATATCTATATCTATATAAATTATTGTCGATACAGCTATAGTATTTATGCACCTAATGGTAATCACCCTAAAAAGGTTTGGATGAACATTGATTCAACTATATCCCTAATGGATTATGATTGTGCCTTAGACTACATACCTAGAGAGACACGCCTAGGTGATATGATTTAGATAATAAAGTTCACATTACAATAAATTATAAAGGACTTATGATGTTATTTAAATTGGTTATATTTGACAGAACCCAACCTAATGAATCATATATTAAACTAAGAGTTATTTATATAGAACTAAAATACACTGGGACAATTTCAAGGATTAACATTCTTAGATTTTGAATTTTTTATATGTTTTTTATAATTTATATAATTGTCTCTAATGATTATATTTTTGATTTTTTTGGAACTAATGTATTAGGGGAAAGAATTTATATAATTGATGTGATCTAAAATAGAACAATGTGAAATAGTTTGTATAAAATAATTTATTTAAATCCCTGTAGTGAATATCTCTAAAATATTTTAGGCTATGTTTAATAACATTGATATTTTCAAATACATGTGAATTAATGGGAAAGGTGAATGATGTTTCATATATGATCATGTTATGTAGACAATGAAGGAAAAAATATTCAACATCCTTCCAATCTAAAATATAGGAATAACCACCCTTGTGAATGTCTCAAATGAATAAAAATGGTTTCAATTGGGGATGGATTGGCTTTCGATATCATGATTATGGAGTTGAGATAATGAAATTGATCAATAAAATAGTGCTAAAGAATGTCCAATGCCACAAATATTTATAGTTTTTGAATTATAAAAAATGATTCCATAACTTAATAGCTAATCGGGATACAGAAAACAATCAACCTTTAAATCAAAAAAATTTAAAATCCTATGATACCTCTATAATTGATAGTTTCCCCAGAAAATGAAGGCTAAAATGTAATCTCATCATCCACTCTAGATTTTTTGTATGTCATATTGTAATCGAGTTCTTACTACGTAAGTAGGCATATGATATTTTCAAATATAATAAAATCAATACCTCAATTGTATTATATTTTCATCTATTATTATTTTACCCTTGTTTTTGTTTCATAGTATATTCTTCTTGAAAAATTATTACCCTTCGTTAAGAAAAATTGAATTTTATATTGGAAATTTGTTTTTTATTTCCAAAGAGAATCCATGTTAATCAACGAAATAGGGATATCACATTTCCTTTATCAAAACTAATTTTGATCATCAATATTAACAAGGATGTTTATACACACTATGGGAAAAAATATTCCTTTTTAAGAGATATGATTCTTAATTATAATTTTTGTTTAATCCTAATGCTTATAAATTAACACAATATTTTTATATTTTATTAAGCAATAATAGAATAGTCTCATAGTCTCACTCGAATTAGAATGGAATATTGTATATTCAAAATTAACACTCAAGTGTTATGAATCTTATGGATACCTCTAAACATCATCATTAGTAAGTTAAAATTGAAAATGTGTGTTTGTAATTTATTTAATGGTTTTATAATTTAATTACCATAATCATTTTATTCCCTAAAAGATATACATTATTATATACATTTTATAAATGTCTAAATCTAAGATAAAAAACGCATGATATAATAATAAAACACTATTAACAAATCGATAATAAACAAAATGATAGAAAACAATTAATAGATATTAACTTTATAATGTAATTAACATATAAGAAATAATATTACAACGTTAATTTCCCATAATAAAAGTTATATATGTATTATAAATTATCTTTTAAAATAAAATATTTACATATTTTCATTTTTAATTTCTATAATTTATAATTCTTTTATCATCTCCTCAATAAAAAACTAACATAGGTTAAAATTTATAGATTTTTCTAAAATAATATTTTTTTAAGTGAATAGTGAAAATAATTGTTAATGTCATAACTTTTGTGAAATTATTTTAATATATGAAATAATTAAATTTTATTAAAACCATTTATATATAAATTTATATATTATAAACTAAAATAAATATTTTAAAAATAAAATGTTAAATTTATAAACCCATGCTCTACACACTATATTTTGTATTATTATTTTTCATAATTAATTGTAAAAAAAGAAACAAAGTAGTGTATTTAATTTATCATTAAGCAAATAAATTTTTATTAAAATAAATATTTTAAATTTATTAAAATAATTTAATTTATAATTATATCACAATAATAATTAAATTATTCTTAAAACTATATGTTTTTATAAAAAACAGGTTTTTACGTGTTACATGTGATAAAAATAAGAATAATTACTCTATATATATAAATTTAAATTGATAACATTATTACTAAATTTTAGATATTAATCTTTAAATTATTTGATATTTACAATTTTATTTTTTATAAAAATTACATAACTAGGATTAATGTTAATCAGAACGATAATGATGAAATAATTATTTCAAATTTTTTTCTTATTAATATCATCGAATTTATATAAATAAATTTTGCTCAAAACTATTAAATAATTAATATTTTTTATGTAAAACATATAGATAAGTATATGAAAATTTATTTCATTTTTATCAATTAAAATTAATATTAATATTCCATAATGTTCAAAATGTCATTTTATTTCTAAAACTATTCATGTATTCCTTTTTTTTAATTAAAAATATAATTTCATGACAGTTAGAAAATGATTCGGATTAAATAGAAGATAAATATATTTCAATCAGAGAAAATTTTGGTCATATGAGTTATGTTATATGTTTGAAAAAAAATCTTATTATTAAAAAGGAGTTACATAGTTTAAAAGTAAAAGAGTAAATTTAAAAACACAATGACAATAACTTTATAAAATATAAAATAATTTTTTATAAAAATATGAATATGAATTTCATGACCCATATTCCCCCTGAAGTCAATACATCAGAAAAAATCAATAGATTTATCTTGGAATAATTTCATTTAATTATTTAATTATATTTGTTGTTTCCAAAAGTACCCATTTACACTCTCAAAAAAGGGGATCAGTTTCATCATTTGAAAAACATAAATCTACTTTTAATTAATACATTAATTTATTACCATTTACTAAACCCAAAATTTAACTCATAAATTTTATCCTTGGGCCACTCATAGTTATCCTAAGACCTTCAATTTTAGGGGAATATAAAAGGGAAAAATCAATTCTATATCTTAAATTTCATCTCCTGATATACTTTTATTATAAATTTTAATATTACAAAAGAATTATTACAAAAAATAATATGATGAATTTATTACCATCTAAATACTTATATTTTTCCTTATTAACGAAACAATTTGTATTTAATCAATTCCTTCCTCCTAGAAAAATAAAAGAACATCATTTATGTTTTGGTCGGTCAACCACCTCTATAAAGTGATGTCATTTTTTAATTCATCACCACCATTTATGGGTTTTATAAATGAGGAAATGTTTAATAATTATGATATATTTAAAATAATTTTGATTATTTAATTTTAATTTAATGCCCACCGTCATCTCTCTCATAAAATTTGTAATCAGAACACTAATTAAGAAAGGAAACAATGTAAGGATTTTCATCCTAGCTTATCTTTATTGAGAAATGTTTTTTAATGATAAATAATTTATTTATTTCCATGGTGTATATTAATATCAAGAATTTATTTTATCATAATCCATAATTACACTCAAATAATTAATATAACCATATTATTTTATCTTGATTCCAATTATTTTTCATATTATAATTTCTAAAGTTGTAATGATTTTTCTTGATTCAGATCTCATAATTGGGTCATATTCACAAATTTTTAGCTATTATATTAAAATTTTGATATATTTCAACCAATAATTATGTTATTTCATGAATACACCTTTTTTGGGGGAAATACTGTTTCACATTGAATCCTAATTCCCTTAAGATTCTATAATTTCGTTAAAAGGGATTTTGTTAAGAACATTTTCTATAAATTTTACAATATTATTATACCATATCCATGTATTAAAAAAAATAAAATATTATTATTTACTTAATACAAATTAAATTTTCTTCTGAATTGATTCATTTTTCCATTAATTCATTTTAAAAACTATATTCTTCATACTTTTAATGATATGGGTTATCAACAAAAAACTTGTATAAAAATGATAAAATAGTTTTCTTTACATTAATAGCCAAATAAAAGTATAATAGTCCACTAAACATTTTATTTTGATTAAAATAAATTGTATTTCTCATGTTAGCTTTATAAATAATTACATATATAATTAATATTATTCAATTTATTCACAATTTACTTTTTGATTTTTTTTTCTATTTTAGGATTAAATTAATAATGATTATTTTTTAAAAGTAAATATTTTTGAAGAATCTACACATATTTTATATAAAAAATATATATTTCATGTATTCATTATTAAGTATTTTTTCAATTTAAATTTTTTAAAATTATTTCATATTTTTTTTGAAAACACTCTGTCTATATAAATTATCAATTTTTAAAGTTGGTATATAAATTTTTTTAATGTATTTCCTTTTTTTACAAACCAGTATAGATATTTGAATTTTCAATTTTTATTTATTTTTTAAAGTTAATTTTAACAATTTATTTTAAAATATTTATGTGAAAACTGTATGTCTTTTTCAATATTTCATTATTAAATTTCAACATAAATGTTATTATTTACAAATTATTATAACTACTTATTTTTGAATCCTTTATTGCTTTTCAAGACCATTTATTAAAAAAATTATATAATATTTATTTCGAAAGTATTATCATTCCCATCACAAAAATCTTTTTAAAATTATGTTACTCTTAAATTAATTTAAAAATTTTTATTTAATATATTTCATTTTTTACTTATATTTAACATTAACATTTTATTTATCCTAAAATTATTTCTGCAGAACCATTGAAAATTATTAATATATGATTTATTTTAAAAAAATGAGTGTTTTTATTTTCAATGATTTCTTAAGTTCATGTTATGTGATGTTTTGTAATATTTTAAGATACACATTATTTTTTGATTGGCTATTTATGAGAAGATGAATGATTTATTTTCATGCGGCACAGAATGTTTTGGATTATAATAAAGGTGATACCAATATCTCTCTCAAATTAATTAGACAAATTATTATATCACATGATATTAAAATGTAATGTGAATAGGTTTCAATTTCTCCAGGTTCACAAATGGTAATTATGATGGTTTTATGATCTACTAAAAAATTTTAAAGTAAAAATGTTAGTAAGCCACTAGGTTAATAATACTGTAATCTTAATGGTGTAATCCAAACTAAATAATTTACATATGAACAAGTTTTAGAGTCTCTAGGTTTATAATTAGTGAGGTGATTGATTTAATCTCTAATTTCAATCTTATATTTTAACAAGTCAGTAAGTTTCTAGGTTAAAAAATGGTGAGTGTGAAAATGTTATATTCTACTTACAGTTTTACATTTGAGAAGGTTAAAAGGTCACTATGTTCACCAAGAGTGAGTATTATGGTGTTAATATCTACTCAATATTTTAAAAATGTAAAATAATCAACAATATTGGATAATAATGGTTGATTTACATGGTGTTGAGCTGCAATAACAATTTTACATGTGAATCTGTTATAAAATCATTAGGTTTACTAATGGTGATTTTGAATACGTTCATTTATTCTCAAAATTATACATGGAAATATTATGGTGAGTATTTAGCTTTAGAAGGATAATAAATATTATGTTTATGATTATGAAACCCTTTTAATTAATTTATTATGTTATGTAATGTTTTCATGACTCTGAATTATTTTTAGCTAGAAGATTTATTTTACAATTACATAATGATCTTGTTTTGGTCTTATATTTCCATAAAAAATTAATTATTATTATATATGGTATTTATATATTTTATAATGTTATTTATATAATTCTCATAATCGAATTCTTGTTTATGATATAATACATTATGATATGTATTTTTAATTAGAGTGCATTTTCACTCACCCCTAACATATGTTTCCAATAACCATGTTATGAAAATGATAATATCATGTGAGAATTATAGAAAAGGTATTAAGGATAATTAATATGGTAAAATGATTTCATCTATTTTAAAATTAGTTCATTATTTCGATAGACATTATGAAACCAATCCATTTGGTCCTTTGGTTTTGAAATATTTTTTCAATTACATTTTTTCAAATTTAGTCATTAATATATTATTTTAGTCATATACAACTTCAGTAACATTAAAGAACATGTAGTTTTTATGGGATTTAGAGAATGATATTTTATTTCAATAATAACTTCTTCTGTGGTTGTTTTTTAAAGTGGGATATTTGTTAAATTTTATTTCATATTAGGGTATAATAGTTTTCTATGAAGGGTCTAATTGAATTTGGATTTGTGTTATAGATGAGTTCTTTTTATGGTTCTCATTTCTAAAATTTTTTGTTTTGTTTTTAATTTGATTTCTTGTGTTGTTTTATCACCCCTAAATTCTATTATATTATTACAATTAAGCAATTCAATGCGGTTTATAGGTTTCTTCAATGGATAAATTTGTCATAGACTAAATATTTATATATTTTGACAACATATACAGATTTAATATTGATTATTAAAATAAAGGTATTGAAATAGAGATAATTAATAATAGTAAACTATTAATTAATTATATGTCCAATGAATATAAATTATAATTTTAATATATTAGCAAAGTTAAATTGTTTATCTAAAATGAATAATAAGTTCATTCATTGATAAGATAAATATTTTATAGAAATTTAATTTTATATTATTAATTTATATTTCATGAAACATGTGATTAATTATTAATTTAGTTTGATATAAATTTTTAGTTAAATTTTTTTTGATAAAAAATAATTTTTTATATGAAATATTTTAGTTAATATATTAAAATAACAATTTTTTAAAACTAAACATGTTTCATTTTACTTTTTGGAATTTATTAAATTTTTTTTATTTGAAATTAATAAAATGAACATCATTTTTGGATTCATTATATCTAAATTGACATTGTATGAATTCTTGAGCATTTTTAAACAAGGTTTTTTTTATAAAAAATCTTGTATTTATGGATGTTATGATTTTAATGATTTTAACTACACGTGTGTATAAATTAGAATATTTTTGAAATATTAATTTAACTAATATTGATATTAAGGATTAAAAAAATTTCAACCTGAAATATTTACTCTATTTGGAAACATATTCGAGAATTATTTAGAAGTATATTATAATTTATTTTAATATTTAAACAATTTATCTTATTCACCTTAAATAAATTATTTGCAAGGTTAAGTTTTCTTTTATCCTATAGAAGCCTCATTCATTTTATCAAATTCATAGTAAATTTGTTCATGGATTTAAAATTTTTACCATGATTATTTTATCACATATATAATGTTAAAACCTTAATATCATCAATTTTTAAAAAATTATTTCACAATTCTATGTGTTTTAATTTTTAAATTAACATCTCATAACTATATAAATTTTTCATTGATTTTTTGGAATTTGAAATAAAAATATTTATATTTTATTAATAATGGTAATTTTAATTTGATCATTAATAATGATGCACTATAGTTAAAAATTAATTATTATGGTTGAAGTAAAATGTTATAAAAGTAAAAAACTTTTAATAGAAAAATCATTAAAACACTCAATTTCATATACCAAATTATTTCATGGGGTATGTTTTGAATGAAAATCACATTCCCCTACTATGTTTTATATTTTGGAACCATTGACCCCAGATTAATGTCATTTCTTTATTTTAAGATGATGAGTGGTTCCAAAAGTACCATTTTTCTCTAATAAAATGTTAAGATCTTCCACCCTTTAAATTATAAAAATTACATTCATATTTATAATTTTAAATATTTCAATTTTTTCCTACTTTAATCCTATAAAAGAATAAAATATATTATATAACATAATTCTTTAATTTCTATGGACAATTTAACGGAAAATTAAAGGATCTGACATGAGTGTTATCAACACCATAGATTTTCTTTTTAATTATCATAATTAAAATTTTTTCTATAATTTATAATATAATTATATTATAATTATTTATATATCATATTGTTTCTATATTAATGTAAATTTCACATTATATTAATCTAGTACATCCATTTAGAATGAACAGAACATCAATAATGTATATGCACAGACAACCGACTACAAAAAATAACACCTTCTGTTTTTCATCACCTCCTATTAAGGTAGGTAACAGGGATGGTTATGGATAATTAACATAAAATATATAATATAATAATTATTCTTATGTTTAAAATTATCTTCTACCTTATCCCCTGCTCATTATTTGATAAATGGTAATTTTAATCATGCTTATGTGTGAACTATCACCTCCTTAATTAATGAATTTCATTTATAATCACTAAAAATCTTTGATGCCTTTTTAAATTTATAAAACCTAGAAAAATTATTCTCATAATACTCTTATGATCCTTAAAATTTTGAAACTATTTTACAAAACATTATTCCTTGCATAATTTACATAATGTTTTCCAAATAAATTTATGAAATGACATCATGTTATATATATAGACACGAATCCTATATATCAAATAAATTGAATATGATACTATATTATACATATTAAATTAGAATATGAATAATAGGATTCCCAAATTTGTATATAATATATAAAAAGTTATTATTAGTTATTTTAAGGATGTTTTCAGAATGAATATGAATTACAATAATGGTTTTTAACACAATTTCTTCTCATTAAGAGAAGTATTTTATTTTTTTCAAATAATTTCATTTATGTGGTGTATGTGATTCCTATATAAACTTTTATATCATTAATTATATTTTATTATTTTTATTTTCATGTTCAATTAAAATCCTTCATTGTTAATGGGTAATGATTAAAATTAAACTCATTCCTTAAGGGTTTTCTTGTCCTTGATTATAATTCATTGATACTTTTAAATTTTTATGCACCAAAACTATGTGCTATCAATTATTTACTAAAAGTAGTTATAATTCTTCATACTACTTGTATTAAATTTGATTTACTACCAATATCATATTCCCATAAAAATTTAAATGTTGATAAAAAATTTTCATTAGTAATAACTTACTAGCCAAATAATATATATTAACACCCTATTGGTATGAGGCGGGAGATAAAATGTTTATTGAAAATAGTATGGATCAAGAGATATCAAAAAGAGTGCATCTGATATGGAATAGGTTGATCACCAGTAGTGAAGATATATATCTTAGTATGACTGTAGGAGGTGACCCTTGATATACGTTTTGGGATATCATTATTTCTTGAGAGTTACTCCTCCTTTAGAGAACAGATGTCTATGGAATAAGGGAAAGATAGAACATCATTTTTCTAGAACCTTTGAGATCACTGAGCGAATATGGATAAATGTGAATTATTGAAATCTCTTCAAGGTATAGATGTATGAAAAATTTGATATATGATAATTTTTTTTATTGGTTCATGACTGACCCTAAACATGTTTTCGCTTATGAGGACATTGGGTTCGATACTGATCCATCTTATGAGTATTGACCAGTGCACTTCCTAGATTGAAGGAAGGTTGGTTTTAAGGAAATATGGTACCCCTATCATGGATTCAATGGTTGAATGGATGGAAAAATTATGATACATGGGAGAGTGAGAGTGATTTTTGAACTCAGTTTATTGAGTTGTATGAGCAAGATCTTTAGATATAATTCCTGAGGATGAGATCTTGACAAAGGGGGATAATTTTTTTATAATTTTCTTAAATACATTACAAATAGTTGTTAAAATTAATTTATGGTTATTTTTATATGAAAGTGTAATTTTTCAATTAATATAGCATAATAGATGATTTAAAGGATTTATGTAATGTGGAAAGACTAGTTTACACAATAGAACATCCTATGCAATATTTTTGGAGTTATGTGATGAGATAGAATCAAATTCTCGATCTATAGAGCCTCAGCGTTGAAAAATATTAAAAATAGAAAAGATACCATATTACTATTGATAATTTTTTCAAAATAATTTAATATATTTGAAATGATATTTCATCTGATAAATCTAAGACCACCTTTAGGTTTGGGAAATAGGGTTTACCCTAGGTGCAGTATAACATGTATATCTCTGGTGCGTTTGGTCAATTTTCACATTAGGACAATTAATTTTATATTATCATTATATATTATTCAAAAAATAATTGAATATCTTATGAATGGTCTATCATATAATAAATCTAAGTCCCATTTGAGATTCATGGTATATTGTTTTTTTGAAATAACATGTGTTATCATAGGATGTTTGGTCAGACTACACGTAATTATAATATTATTATTTTAATTAAATTTTTATTATTAATTTAATTAATAAAAAAATAATTTTTGGGATTTCTTTTTTTCCAATTAATGAGACACCATTTTATATTCTACATCAATAGGGATGATTAAAATGTAATAGTTTTTACTAATTTAAAATAGGTAACACCATTAATAGGTGAATTCAAACAATCTCAATTAATTTGTTTATTTAAATGGATGATTAATGATGGTTTTTATATTTGACATGTATAATTTACGGTGAGGTTATTTGAAATAGCAGCTACTTTTCACCTTCATTTTGGATAAATCTCATTGAACCTGAGTAGTATTGAAACTCCATATGTATGACTGCTAAACTATCTATCAGTTCTTTTTTCCCCTAGTCTAAGCACACAGAAGATATTTCGCTATCCCTTGAACATTACCCATATGTAAGAAATGTGTGTTTTTGTATATATTATTTTATTATTCTTATTCAAATATGTTTCTTAATTATGAAAAATTCTAGGAGAAAATTTGTTTAATAATAAAATCTTAAATCCTAGTATTTATCAGACATAATTCCACTTGATTATCAAATTCTAATTTTTAATAAAATTATCAAAGGGTAAATTATTAATATTTTCAAAAGATAACTTCATGAAATTATAAAATATAATATCAATAATGTTTTAGGGGATAATTTATGGAAATTAAAAAAATAATTTTTTTTCATTATCAATGTACAATTTTTATAATTATGTAATATAATTTTCAAGAATTTTTAAATAATAATTTCATAAAATTATAACTGTGTAATTTGAGGAAATAAATTCTCAATTATTGATTTAACTGTTTAAAAAAACATAATTACTATTAATTATAAAAATTTTAGAATGTAAATATTTATCAAAAGAAAAATATAAATAATAATTTATTATTAAAAACAAAATGAAATTATATATATTAATTTATTATAATTTACCGAAAGATAATTTATGAAAAAGTATCAAAATATTATTATAAAAGATAATTTATAATTGGTTTTCAAAGATTTTTTATAAATAATAATTTATGATTAACTATAAAGAGATAATTATATATGGAAATTTTTTTAAAAAATTTCATGGGACAACTATAAAATGATAATGTATAATAAATTATCAAGAGATATTTATAAAAAGATAATTAGCGATAAGTTACCGGGAGATAATTATAAAAAGGTGATTTATTATAAATTATCAAGTTATATTTATAAATTATTATTCATGGTAATTTATTGAGTTATAATTATACAAGGATAATTTATAATAAATTTTCAAGAGATTATATTAATGATAATATTTATAATAAATTATCAAAATATAATTATAAAGTGTTAATTTATGAATAATTATCATGTGATAATGATAAAAGTATAATTTATGATAAATTATCATAATATGATTACAAGGGAATAAATTATGAAAAATTATTAGAAGATAAATACTCTTAAAGACATTTTTTGAAAATTATCTATGGTAGAGAAAAGTATCCATGCATGTGGTATTTTTTTAAAAAAAATTAAAATTTTAGGTTTTGGTTCTAGTAACCCACAACAATAATATAGTTATGACATGTTAAAGAAAATGATAATAATATTGTGAGGATTATATATTCACTTTTGAGGTTTCCACTACAGATTTTGAAACACATAAGGTGGATTATACATTCCAATGACATTGATGAATTGGAGGAAAGATGTTCCTTACCTTCACAGGATCACATTGGACATGTTTCTTCAGAATGGTTGATTGTGTTTATATATTTCATGTCAACTCTTGTTATATAATGTCATGTGGGTGTGAGGGTGTATCCCATGACATTGTATGAATGGTATCCACCATATATGATGTGATATATACAATCACCGGTAATGATGGATTCAAAAGTTGATATATGTTGATTTTATATTCTCATGATGTGTCCAATGAATATTATCATGTTTTCCACTATAGGATTGATATATTTATACGTGAAAAGTTCCCATGTTTCTATGATTAATCCTAGGATACAAAAATGGTTTTAATTGATAAAGATTGAACAAAATTATAATGTTGTAACCTATTATCAACTTTATGCTTTTTGGATTCTCAATATATGACCGAACCTTTATGCCTTTTGGATTTTGCGTTCTACTCGATGCCTGGTTATTTTTTCTAAGGATATGGATACTCAATTTTATATGGATTATGAGTATTACCATATGGATTATGGATTCAATTTTTTTCATAATCGATTCCCTAGGGATTCAAAGGGACTGTCCAATTGAATTCTTCATTTCATTGGATTCTTATTGATATACAGTATATTTCCATCGTGGAACTAATGTAGTTACTACTAGATGTTTATGGTGTCTTGTTCAGATAAGGGCATATCAATTTTTTATTACTTGTTTATTTATGATACACTTTGATAAATATTATAGAATATACTATTATACTTGAAAACATAAGCTTATAGAAACATTGATGGTTTCATTTTGAGTATTGTACTCACAATCTTCTTGGGAATTTTGATGAACTTTTAGATTTTTTGAGGGATCGGATGAATGGAATGGGCCCCATGGTAGAGAGTATAGAAGGGTAGTGTTGATATAGTATCATACCAGGGTGGAAATCAGAGAACGACCAATATATTATTTTCATTATCTATTACTTTATATACTTGACATGCTTTCCAATTAGGGAACCCATTTACTATATCACAGGTATAACATAATTATTATTTATAATAGTTACATTGATTATTTTATTGTTATTATTCATTATATATTTTTTCATTATGACTTGATATAGAGGGTATAATATCTCCACTATTGGACATAGACTCTCACTACTATTTGGAATCCTCTTGTGTAGATTGAGGCTTGAATGAGGTCATGTTACCTTATGACATAGACCTAATTTTTAGGTTGGTACATTATAATGTTAAAACCATTAAAGGGAGGTATATGGATAATTAAAAAATAGAGTCAATTAAAGAATTTCCTTAATGAATATCTATGATTGAAATTTAAAGCATCCCTTGATTATGTGGGTATTATGATCAATTTATTAGAAAATTAAAAATACTTTCAAGTGATATTACCATGATAACTTGGTTGGGTGTCAAGTGTGTCTATAATGATGAATATTAATTGATATTTGGTCTTTTTAATAATAGTATAAAAATTTCACTAGTGTAAATAATACCAAATTATATGTAATGATCTATTATCTAGATTTATGTGTGAAAAAAGTAATTTTTTTTGTAATTATCTAATATGAAGTAGTTAGAGAATATGACTCTCACCAATTAATGATCCATGAACATAATTACCCAACACATTATCTAAAATAGGAAATATTGACCTTAAAATTAACAATATTGTGACGTTATCTCATTGGAGAGATGTATTATTTATATACATACCATAGATTCCTCAACTATACATTCACATAGAATAATCTCAAAATGCGCCAAGCGGTAGTTAGAAAAAATCAAGGATTAGTATTTTTTTAATCCATTACCATCTTGGTAATGGAAATAATATTAATGATTCTTTGTGTATAAAGGATCCTCTAACCCCAGTCATGTTTATGATTTAATTAGATCTAGTCATCTTTTACATGAAATCTATGGATATGAGAATAATAAAATTATATTTATTATACATTGATAATATATATACCCAATGATATATTCTTGAGGGGACCAAGAATTATTATATGGTTGATTAGGCACTATATAAATTGTAGCTAATATTTCATAGTTCATCATAAGAAAATATTGAGTTATACGTCTTGGAACTCGAATAGGATTCACATAAAAACTAAAAATTAAGAGGTATCACTAGGACTATGTGAATAACTCATCCTTATATATTCTCCGATAAATAACTGAGTTTTATATATATCAAAAAAATAATATTGTTTCAACATGAATAATGATATTTTAGAATTTGTATCATCATTAATTATGTGGAAAAAAATTCATGGATGAATGATTTAAGTCAAATGTTATGATGAAAAACATTCCCTTATTTATAATAAAATTTAATAGGTAACCATTGAATTTTTTCAAAGGACTCCCCTGAACCCTAAAAAAAATACCATTATCTGGGAAGTGGTTGATTTTATAACCAGGTCAAAGAATTTCATAGCTATCAATAACTATATATATATTGATGAAATCACCATGATATACATATGGTAAGTAGTAATAACACATTGATTTCCATTCATTATTATACCTGACCATGATAAGTGGTTTGCCATTTTGTTATCGAGAAGACTACAACAATAATTGGATATCACACTATGATTAATCACTTTATATAACCGTTAGATTAATGGTCGGTCTAAGAGAAATATTTATACTGTAAATGACATGTTAAGAACATGTTCAATAAATTTTGAAGGATAATGGGATAATCACCTTCTTCAAATGTAGTTCTCAAATAAAAAAAATACATTATATCATTAAAATAGATCATTATGATGCTCAGAAAGGGAAGAGGTTTCAGACATAGACATTATAAGATGGTGTCTGAGAAGCGAATATGTGGGGACCTAATCTTATCAAAGGTATGAAAGAGGATTATTTGAGGATTTAGTGTCATATGAAATCCAAACAATGTCAATAAAACATCTATGTAGAAAATTAGTAAGGATACCTAGAGTTTAATGTTAAAGTTATATTTTCCCTTTATATAGGTCATATATGATAGTCATGATGTTTTTAAAGAAGTGAAATATTAGTCAAAGATAAATTGGCCTCTTCAAGATCCTTGATCACATCATAGTGGTGACTTATTGACTATCACTCCCACCAACCATCTCTCAAGCACATTTGGTTTTCCATTTTTATCTCTTATATAAGAAAATAATTTTACAATAACATTTATTAAAGACAATGGTTGTATAAATTGATAATGACCATTCATTTGAAGAATATCCAATGACAATATTTGATCATAGAGACAATGATTTACAAACCTTGAGAACTAACCTGATCATAGTGTTATGGTGTAACCACAAGTTTGAGGAATTGACATGGGACCTACAAGTAGTGATCAAACATAAGTAACCACTTTTTATTTAGTATATGAAATGAATCTTTTTCTGTGAAAAATTTAGAAATGGGGGATAACTTAATGATTGGAACGTTTATTAAAGTAATTTTCTTTATAAATTCGTTAATTTATTATTGAAAAATGAAATTGTAGAAAACACATGCATGATTTTGTTTTATTTTGGAATGTTATGTATTATATCCTATCAAATTGAATAGACCATTATTCAATATAAATATTGATTATATAGTAATGTTACAATGATAATTTTGATAATTCTATTGTAAGGGTAATGATAAATCCAGTTGACATAGAAGAGTGAAGTGACTACATTAACATGTAGTCTTATACCCTTTGAAGAACATTTATTAGAGTTTCTAAGAGATATAACATCATTTTAGTTTTAATTCACCATGTTCAAAGTAATTTTAAGAAAAGTCATGAGAGAAAATATTAAAAAGAGATGTTTAAGCTTATGGAGATCATGAACAAAACCTTGTTCGTTGAACACCCAATGAAAATATCATCATCACATGCCTTTA
The DNA here is from genome assembly GCA_963277665.1 of Viscum album. NCBI lineage: Eukaryota > Viridiplantae > Streptophyta > Magnoliopsida > Santalales > Viscaceae > Viscum > Viscum album. Next base: position 874,536,951 of record OY728148.1, on the reverse strand, counting down.
CATTATTTCTTACACTATTGTAATAAAGGGACATTTATCTTGATCCCAATATTATGAATTTTTTTATTTTTTTATAAATTAACTATTATATTTATATATTTTATTACATTATAATGATTAAAAAATGCGTCTAATAAAAAATATATTTTTATATGATTAATCAGAAATATTATTCACAGGAAATATATAGTCTAAATCTAGAAACAACTTCTAATGAATTTAATTATTTTTTAGGTAAATTATATTTCATTAAATTGTTATTATAATACAATATTTATTACATATAATTTATAACTTATTTTTATTTATACACCTATAAATATTTAAGGTTGAAAAATAATTTTATTTTAAAAACCAACATTTTTCAACAAATGGGGATTTTTGTTTTAAAATTTTCAATTATTGAATTTAATGAATAATTTATATAAAATGAATTTTATATTAAAAATCATCACATTAAAATTATAACATTTTTAATTTTTCATTATTTTTTGAGATAATCAAATATTTTTTGTAAAATTTAAATATAAAAAAAATGTCATGTTTTAGGACAAAATAAAACACCAAAATTTATGTATTAATTAAAATATATATTATACAAGACCAAAAATAGTTATCTAATTTAAAATAATTTTTTCCATGTTATTTGATAAATTTTATATACTATTGTTATATCCTCCGAAACCTATATTATATTCTTGTTATTTTAATATTAATTCTTTGATAACATAACTAACTTCAAAATCACCACAAGAATTATTTCAATGATTTAGATAATCATCCATATAAAATAATGACATCCAATATTCATTATAAAAAAACCCATTGGTATAATCCAGGGAATGGGTTTTTTTTTATTATATTATATTTTAGGTTCCAAAGCCTATATTTAGAAATTAATAATAAATTATCTATTTTTATATATATAACAAACCATCCAATAATTCCTCTTCACTATAAAACATGGATCATTATGTTTATATTACCATCCCTCTATAGAATATTCTCATAGTTTCACTAAGAATATCTTAATCTCCACTAAAGTATATATATGATTCCTCTCGATGTAAGGGGTCATCTAATTATCCTCTTCATTCAAGATCATTTATTTTTGAAAAGGCTAGAAAAATTTATATAAAAGAAAAATATTACATGATTCTAATGGACTAGATCATATTAAAATATTTATTATAAAGATGGATAAGATCTGGGGGAACATCGTTAAGCCAAGTAATGTATTTATTTACTCTTTTGTTAGAATGGACATCAGAAACTGTATTAGCTTCACGATATATATGAGTGATAACAAATTTGATGTTGGGAAGCGACAGATGAAATCTATCCATTAACTAGTGATCCGCCATGCAAGGTGTGTCACATTTTTCTAAATAGCCTGTGCCATGGTGGTTGAATCACTTTCAAACCATAGATTTTTCCAACCATGATTCCTAGTGAAATAAACAACATGTTTCATGCCCATCATTTCGGCCTCCAGAGAATAGGCAGTGCCATAATTTTCAAGAATTCATCCAAGGATCTAACCAAGGTGATTCTTGAAGATAGTGCCATTACCTTCTAAACCTAGATTTCCTTTTGAGGCACCATCAACATTTACCATGATCCAAATAGGAAAGGGAGCAGACCAAAACAATTCAAAGGTACGATGAGGCTGAAAAAAATCCATCAATCCGAAGACCTCATAGAATAAAAAATTCATGAACAGTGTTATTGCAGTGACCCTTTTGCATCAAAGAAACTTCACATATTGAAATAATAATCCCTATCAAGACAAAATTATTATTGAGTGAGGACTTATTAAAAGTAATAGTATTTCTATCATACTAGATTACTAGATAGAGATTATCATCAATAACAAGGAAGAAGTTATTAATATGCCGAGAGATTTCCATTTCTACACATCTCTTTAGTTGAGTGTTAACAGAGTCAGGAATAATCCATCTTCAATTAAAAATGTCAAAAATATAGTTCTATAGAGCAGAGGTGGTAGCACAAACAAGGAAGATGTGGTTAGTGGCTTCGCGATGTTGATTCTATTGCATACATTTAGAGAATGTTGAATACCAAAAAATTTAAGGCATCTATATATGGGAAATCTGTTTTGGGAAAGGCACCAAATAAGAGTGAATATTGAGGGCTTTATCTATGTTTTTTTTAAAAAAATTAACCACTCAATGTCACTTTCATAATTACATAAAATATGACTTTAAAAGTTTTTAGAATTGAGCATACCATTGTAGGCAGGTTTCCAAATTAAAAATCATCAATATTTTAGAATTTAGAGTTGATAATGATGTTCATCATGGCTTGAGAAAGATGATTAGTCTGAGAATTTAGAATATCACTAATAGAGTAGATAGTGTTTGTAGGGGTTTGTTTAGGCTGATTCAGAGAAATAAGAGGGTTTCCAGTTGAGTTATCACACCAAAAATTTATGGAGGACTCCCTGGTAACCATCCATCTAGAATCAATCATGATGGCATAAAAATATTGTTTAATAGATGTCCAGATAGGGGAGTTGAAGAAAATCAATTATCCTTGTGTTTTCCATCTGGAATCACTCATGTCAGTATATTTTTTTTCAGATATCCCTATTAATGTCCTTTTAATGTCAATGTGATGATATAAACCTTTCACTATAATATAACTCTTACATTAATATTCATGTTCCCCCATTATGATACTGAAATTAAATTGTGATTTACCATTGTTGACCTCACCTGGTTTGATAATCCCAATCGTGTATTTATATGTTTTCATAATCCCAATTATGTGTTCATATTTTATGATATTCTCAATTACTATTGATCTACACTTTAATTATTTCAAATCAATGATCAAGTTAATAATAATGTTTAAATAATTTTTGATTTATGTCAATATCGATTATCCTTGTTTATACAATCTTTGAAACAATTCTAAGTCAATTAGATGTGGTTTGCATAAGAGCTACCAATAGCCAGAGCTACCGATAGCCAGAGCTACCGATAGCGAGAGCTACCGATAGCCAGAGCTAACGATAGCCAGAGCTACCGATAGCCAGAGCTACAGATAGCCAGAGCTACCGATAGCTAGAGCTACCAATGCAAAGAGCTACCGATGCACAGAGCTACCGATGCACAGAGCTACAGATGCACAGAGCTACCGATGCAAAGAGCTACCGATAAGAGCTACCGATAAGAGACACAGATAAGAGTTTGAAGAGCTACCGATGGAAGATCCTACACTGAGTCAACCGTACATGTCTACAAACAAACAGCTACCTATAATGAACTGTGGAGTCAAATACTATATCATTGACACTATTTGTTTATTATACTAACAGTTACATTTGTTACTTTTGATGCATTTAATGTTATTAAATGATTTGTGTTGCCATTTCAGGAAACCGTACCAAGTACGATCGAAAAGAATAATCATTCTTTCTTCTCAAAAAAACAAAAAAAAGGGGCATAAAAAGGTCATCGTGGATGTATCAAAAAAAAGCGAGAGAGAAACTAGACCAAAAAGAGATCGAGCACACAGAACACACTGGCGATCAAGCTCAAAACGTGCCAAGAACAACTGGAGAACTTGCACTCACGAGACTTCTACTACCAGCCTCCAGAACAGAGATCAGAAATTGAGAAATTTATGCAAAAGAATAACTACACAAAACTCTTCATTCTTTGAGCCGATAAGAAAGCTGAACCTAGAAGTCAAGGAAACCGATGATACTCTGTTTTCCAGACAGAAGCCAAGAGAAGACTCAGAACGAATTCTAATCAACAAAAGGAGTCAAGAGCTGCACGAAGATCACTAGAGCCATTTCTAAACTCTAAATCTTTATCTCTGTGATTTACTTTTTATATTACGAGCAGTGTGTGTTATCTGTTGTATTTTATATACACACTGTCTCCTAAACATTAACTGGAGGATTTGTAAATCTTCACTCACTATCTTTTCATTCTTTTCCCACTATGGATAGTGGTAGAGGTCATGTGTGACCTGGACATCTGGTTGCTATTGTTTTGTTTCCCACGAAAAACAGTGGTAGAGGTCTTGGACCTGGACAGTTGTAAACTGTTGAACCCCGACCCAGGGTGTGGATCATATTTATATAAACTTTTGAGAGGACTAAGTCTCGGCTTGAGACTGAACCTCTTGGTTAACTCCTCTGTGTTTTTAGTTAATGTTTATATCCATACAGTACATATTTATTTCATTTTCCACTGCTATTACTTTGAAATATAAATTATCTTCAAAGCTACTTTGATAGTTAAACTCGCAAGTGTTTATATTTATTGTAAACCAGTAAGTTAGTTTCAAAAGTTAAATTAATCATTAGATTAAGTTAACTGAGAACTAATCAATCTTTGAGAAACTAATTGAACCTTTATAATCTGTATAAATTCACTACAGTTTAATCTGTTTTTGAAATTGGGGGATTTTAATAGAACTTGTTTGTAACAGAAATTTTAATTGGAACTCAATTCACCCCCCCTCTTGAGTGTCCACTCCGACCAACAACCATGAAGAAACAATGTGTGTTGAATAACAATTCCCATTTATACTCACTGGTATTCACATAGATGTACCTATACATAATTGAATTGAGGTTTACTAGTATTTAACATAAAATCTGTAATTATGGGAATAAAATTAATAAAATTAATACATAAATCATGTGATATATGTGGAACACTTATTCATGTACAATGTTTGAATAAGAGAAGAGGGACCAAGATTATATATACCTCCCATTCATTTTGTAATGTTTTTATCTCATGAGATACCATGTAAGATGCACATGAGGTTATCTTAATAACATTATGTTATGACTTCTCTATTTTTATCCTTGACTAATTTTTATGATGTCTTGTTTTAGGTTTCATTGATGTTATCATATAATAACATCCCTCATTATTCATGATTAAGATTCTATCCACTTTTATATAATCTTGATATGAATTTTTCTTACCATGTTTTACTTCTATCATGTTACAATTTTATTATTATATTAATTTGACTTATAGATCAATCTATTTTAATGTATGACCCAAGAGTTAGCCCATGATTTTTTAAAAGATCCATGGAACATGAACCCTTGTTATAAAGTTTTTAAATATTATTTTTGTATGTACATTTAAATATTTTATTTTTTGTACCATATTACCATAATATACTTTTCCTCATGATCATATGGGGTTGTATTACTTGTGTCTAGATAAAATAAATCAAAAAATTATGTGTATTAAAATATGGGGTTTTTGAATACTCTTGGTAATATCTATGCCTCGGGTTAGGTCACAACAAAAAATCCAACCTTGGGTTTTATCCATAGGATTTAAGGTATCTCTCTTCCAAGAAAACTCACTCAACAATCTTGAGAATTTTTATAGAACTCCATTTTCCTCACCACAATGAAGTATATACTAGAATGTAAAATATGACCATACACAGATAGGGTTTCGCACCTCGGGCTATCGTGGGGTAAAAAAAGCATATAATGATTATCCCACTGAGTAGGGAATAAAGAATTGTGTGTGGTGGTCTTGATGATTCCTAAAAACAAACTATATAAAGATGATAAGATAGAGTATCCCACTACAAGAATCATTGGAGGATTCATGAAAACACTATCAGAGAACTATTCATCAAATGGAATCACATCCTATGCTCAATATATGATACCTCACTCTAACCTCATGGGGAATGTATAGAGGGAATGTACCCTAATGTTACTAGACCACACTGAATAGAAGAAGGACCTAAAATTATCATCGAGATTGTAAATGATTTAAATTTTAAGTACATGACATGTATATCCTACCTTCGGTATACCCATACTTTTCATCTTATTCCAATTTAATTTGTGTCATGACCATATAATGTTCATGTGTATGTATACCTATACCTTCCCATGTATCGTTTCAGGATTATGTATCTATCCATTCTCTTTTATATTCCTATGCCAATGCTCATGAACCCATAAGGTGAATTTTAACCGACAAGCTATGGGTTACATGGCATGTCATTCATGTAAAATGAACTGTGATATTATTTTAATTGTGTTAACCGTTGTTCTTTTGGATGACAAAACACTATGTTAATTATTTGGACAAAACACATTATTATTATGAATTTTTTGGACTTTATAAAATTATTCACGTTCCTTTTAATTATGATACTAACATGGATTTATCTATAAATCACTCTCATGATGTGTGTATCCATGTTGACTGAAATCTATATTCAGTAGTGATAGATTCCAACTACTAAATACGCTCAGGAAAAGATCATGTTTCTCCGTCGTGTCATCATATTCCAAACCATGCACCTGGGTATTTATTATGAACCTCAATAACTCATAGTCTTTATTATACCTATAAAATTCCAAAAATAAAAAAACAATCATAAGGAAATAATATTTTCCCCCTAAAATGATAGCTCAACAATATTCTACCAGGTACTTTTCAAACAGTTGATTAAAAATAATGTTTCCATTGAAATAATGATGAATTGTGAGGAAAAAATCATTGGTTTTAATCTCATTGACCTTCGAGACATGATTTTTTTCTAATTCATGAAGTCTATTTGGGTTACTCCTTTCTCCCTTAAAATGTGGTATCATTATAATAAATAAATTGAAGGCCTTCAGGCTGTTGGATAGATGTTAGGGGAAAATCACAAAACCCAATTTTAGAAGTGAACCATGATTATTATTTAGGTTTACCTCGATTCATTTCCATTATAATTATGAATAAATTATTTAAAATAATATATATATATATTAGATACATGTTTCTAGATTGACAAATATATATTTTTAATCAACGTTAAAACCATGAATGAGTATATGAGTGAAATAATTCATGATTAATTTAAGTAAAATAAAAATAGGATAAATCCACATAATAAAAATGTTCTTCATTTTTTATGGATCAATCATTGATGAATGATTATTATGAGGCATTTTTTATGACATCCACAATATTGTTTGACAAAGTAATCACTAAAATACAATCCTTCATTGATCATCCATGAATCCTCCTCCGATGACCCTCTCATAATCCCAAGGTATATACAAAAAAACCACTGGTCTTTTGCGTAAACATTTACATTTAGAAGAGTTTAGCTCATGGTGGTATAATTATTAACAATTAAATAAATTTATCCATTAAATTATTATTCATTAGATCAATTCACTATTAGGAAACATCAGTATCTGATAATGTTTATGTCATGCATAAGGTAAAACAAACTTTCAGAATTTTCTTATAGTTTTAGATTTCTATGTCCTGACCACGTAGAGTATTTATAACATTATTTAAGGAAAAAAGCATACATGTGATATCACATATTTAATATTTTCATTATATTGATACCAAGACTCTACATGAACCATAATAATGTGCTAACTCATAGCATATATGACCAAATATTCTATTAATTATTCCAAATCCTAAAAAAATTGTTTTATTGTTAATACCCAATGAACCATATTTTGATATTATCACTGAACACTCATAATTATATCTCATGGGATTGAAAAAATACTCAATTCATTAGATGGATATGTAATTATGGGGCCAACATTCACATAATTCAAATTATATATATCTGTACCTCATGGTTTCCAATAACATTACATAAAGCAAAGTGAAATAAAAAAAATCTCTTTTTCTAATGGATACCTAAGTAATTATTCCTGGTTTTAACAATAATCATGAAATTTTTAATCTATAATAAATAATTATGTATACAAACAATTTAATCATAATTATAGTCAAATAAAACAAAATAAATATGATAATTCATATGGTATTTACACTATATATTATAAAGATATACTATTTTGACAATGATTTCCCTAATTAATATAGGTATTTATATTCTAGGTGTAGACCATACAATCTTGTTATAAATCATACGGAATTCACATAGGAGAAGTAGTAAATGTAAATAATTTCAAAAGAAATTAATTCTTTATGGAAAAATGATTGATGTATCATACCATAGATGTAAAATAAAATTTCATAAGTGATCCATATCATGAAAGTGGATGGAATAATTAAAATAATACCCTTGATTCAGAATATGAAATAGATGAAGAATACTCTTAAAATAATAAACAGAATTGATTTAAAAAATATTAATCTCACTTATTAATTGATAAATTATAAAAATAAATATTTTTTTAATCAATTGGAATGATAATTTTATTAAAAAAACTATGTTTAGAAGTAAAGTCTCTTTGAAAATGAGAAATGTAGTCTAAATTTGTGTTCACATTAAAATGTGTAAAATTTATTTTTCCATCAAAATCACAAAATGTGTAAAAAGTTAAAAACATATTCCATTAAGACCATTCTAAATAATATCTATGATGTTGAAAATTAATTGATATTAATTTTAATGAATAATTATCAAAACCATTATTTAATTAATTAAATAGAAAAATACTATAAATTATGGAATAATAAAAAAATACATGAATATATTTGATGAAACCCACATCCTCCAAAGTATAATAAAAATTAATTTGAAAATAGTTGAAGTTAATCGAGATGGTCACATGAGATGATAAAATTTGGATTATAGATATAAATATTTTTTGGTAAAATATGTACACTGAAGTAATATATATAATGCAATGTGTAGGAGTTATTCTAATATACATTTTTATTTTATTTATAGAATCACTTCCTAAAAGGGGATGGTAATGATGAAGGGAATTAATATGATGAGATATAATGTAAATATATAATTTCAAAAGACAATGTTAAATAAGGATTAGTTGATGATAAATATTGTGAAAATATTTCACAACTTACAAGAAATTTTTTTGAGTTGTAAAAAATTATGTTTTTTTATCATTTTAATGAAATCAGTTGAAAGACATTTCATACCGTGATTTAGAACCCACACATATTTATAGTTTATTTAGACATAATTTCCAATGATATACAACCATATTGATTTATCTAGTGAGGCCTCAGAAGGCGTGTGGGATGAGAGGATGGGTGGTTAAGATCAATGTACCCTTGGGGGAACTATTTCTTAATCTATGGCTCTGTTATATATTTATGAATTTTTCATTAATCCTTTATTAAAACAAAGACATTGTATATCACTCTCTTTTGTAGAGAATAAATTATTTATAATTTTATTATTTCAAAATTATATTTATGTATCTTATTATCTTCATTAATGTAGAAATATATATCTATCTGAAGATCTCCATCGATGGCACCCTATTTCAATTATAATGGAGATTCATATATAATTAATTATTAATGATGTTATATTTAAGCCTAAAAGTTGGGTGGTTATGAATTTAACGATATCTAAAAATAATAATGTTTTATTTGTTTTGGGATTAGGGCAATGAGATGTGCTTAATACGTATCACTTATAAATGATTTAGAGCCCACGCAGTATTGTGTCACATAATAATACACAACATAGATTTTAAGGTCATCCTATAGGGACAAAACCATGCACTTTAAAGTCTTGTGGTAAGGATATCAAAGTGAAAGATACCATCTTAATGAATAGTGTGGGACTTACACTAAAATTTCCCCGAAGAATTGGAATGGATGTAGTCTTCCATGTGAGGCATAATATTTTTAGGTATATAGTTTAACAGGTATAGTGTTGGAAGCTTTATGAAATGAATATGGCCTTTGGGGTTGGATATAACCCTACTAGGGATGTAATCCTGGGTATAGAATTCAAATAGGATTCATACATATACCATTCTTTACTGAATCAAATCCCACATAGAATGTTAGGGATGGATATTACACCTATGGAGTATTACCACATTTTAGTGTGGTTGTTGATTACACCCAATATGAAGCCTATTTCTAGAAGGTGGGAGGAATATATGGAAAAGAATTCTCTATCTGTACATACATTTTGTTTTGTATATGTCATGATCATAACTAGCCTCTAAGGCCATGTGGGCAATGAATTGTGTGCGAAATATTAGAAGTGGAGGATTTTGGAAACAAAAGAGTGTTTTTTCATCGGTGGATGAGGCTAGGGCGATTTGAGAGAGGGGTGATCTGGAACCCTTTTCCTATTTTATTTCATAACATAGTCATATGAATGGGAGGTGTGGTTTGAAATCCTATGATAATTACTTGGTGGTTACTCTAAGAAGGATTTCATACATCCTTCATTACCATACACACCTTTCCGAATATGGAAGAGTGGAAGGGGCAGGGCAACAGTCCACAGATGTAGCTGCTCTTCTTTTGAAATTTATGAACACTATACCTAAGGTTCATACCATCATTTTTATGTGTATGTATGGTTTGGAACATTTTTTTGGATATGGATTATTATCTAAGATAACAATATGGCCTAATTTAACATGGGAATGTATGATCAAGAATTACCACTAATGTAACATTAAGCTTTCTCAAATGTTTTTTGTGACTTTGGATGATGTCTTAGTGTGGTGGTTTATGGAGGAGACTATTTTAAACATAACATATCACAGGAGATGTTTTTAGAGGTAGTTACCTAGATAGTTTATGGAGGGGATGAAATAAGCAAAAATGATACATGGAATGAAAATAAGGGAAATGGACCCCATCTTAGATAATATTTTAAATATATGATGGCAGCCCACAAAGATTTCATTCTCTAGAGGTTTTTAAAATTTTGTTCTGAAATGGGTTTTTCTAGGACATGGATGGTATGAAAAGTGGAAACTTCTATGAAGACCTATGTTAATACCATGTGGATCAATTCTTATGCCCCCTTTTATTTGTAATATGTGGTTATTTTTTAATAGGATAAAATCCTCCATCATACTATCTCATGTCTCACACACGAGTTGTGAACTATGAAATTTTATATCATTTACAAAATTCACCCTCACATAAGTCCTTGTGTTATTTTTTATAGGGGTAACGATGTAACCAGTATAATTCAACCTATGATATATTTTGGGTGGTCGGTGGACTCCTCTCACAAAAAATGGATTTTTCATTTGTTGGGTGGGGGAAGGTGATGCTGGCTCTCCCTGTAAACTGATATATTATTTTTGAGGGGCCTTGAAATGTTACCTCACACTGAAAAGTGATTTATCTTTTTCAAGGGGATGACTCCTTGACATGAAATTTTTTTATTGTTAGGGATGCTATGTGGAGTCACTATATAGAAGTTCTATGTGGATGAACTATGAAAAGGAACTATGTGGAGTAGCGACTCACATTGAGAGATTTCCATGTGTATATCCTTTATAACTCATGGTACATTTACATTATAATATTCCTGAAAATGTAAATTAGTTTTAATCTATCCATTAAAAAATTCAAAAAATCCATTTGATCTTGTATGAAATTTTTTAACTACCAAACAAAATGGCACCCATTTTAATGGGGTCCGGTCAACATGGTGTAGAATATATTCCATATAAGAAGTTGTTCTAGTTTAATTTATTGTGTAATTACTTGTGTGGTATATGTGGTAATGAATAAAGGCCCGTTACAATAAATGGTTTCCGTAATGACACACTTGTCACTTTTTGAACTCCAATTCTTGGTGTTAGATCATAACTGTAACATGTACCATCCATCTTTAAATATAATTTCCTTCACGAAGGACCACTTACTCATAGAAAAAATTGCCAACAGTGAATTGGTATTTTCAAAAAACTCATTATTATTCTTTTAGGTAGAAATATTCCCATGTATCCATAATGATTTCCTTATATAAGTTGAAGTGATTCTCTGTCCACAAATAATATTAAGTATTTATTGTCCACATAGTGTCTTATGCATTTTTTGGTCCACCTAGTGGAAATGAAATTCACCTGAATTTTAAAAATTTTGAACTGTGTCACCTGTTCGTAACTAAAAATTCCTTTCATGATTTTATAGAACACATATAATTGATGGGATAATATTTATACTACTTATGATAAATGGAACATGATGGTCGAATGTATTAAATATAATAAAAATAATAAATTTCCCTATAGCATAGAGATCTCCATAGACTTATGGGTGATTTTATTTTAAAGGATATCATTCAAATAGGCTTCCCCTTTATGTATTAAGGATGCCATATGATGCCCCCATTCCATTGAAATGTCAAAAAAATAAATTCCTTACAAAATACTTAGATCTAGTAAGACTTCTTGATAAAATATATCATCAGTGAGAGATTTTATCTAGAAAAAATAACTCTGAGGGGTTTGTACTGAGTCAGACCCCTTGTTCATTAGTAGAAATATTTCAAGAACCAAATATAGAAATTCATTTCTAGAATTACATTATAGGTAAATCCATATATCCCTATTCATTTGGATGATCATATAAATGGGATATTCATCCTACGGGATAATATGGTCTTCAATGGGGTTACCTATTTAGGGTTCCACAAATCATTAATGAGATTATGGAAGAACTAATGGTAGTGTTCTTGTATGACAATTGCATGGTGTAACAAACATTTTTCCACTAAAATAGATTCACCATCCACCAATTTCTCAGATGGTGGATCCCAGATTGTACCACATTTAACATAGTGCATAGAGAAATTAGTATTAGGCCTTAGGATATGTGAATGACCTTAGGATCCCCAATCATGGGTGACATGTATAATGGGTTTCTTCCTACATCTTTAGTATGGGATGACCATGAGATAACCCCTATGTTTAAGAGGGAATTAGTCGCCATAGAAAGGAAACACGAAGAGAGGTTCAAGCCTTTCCCTAGGTTAGATGTCCCTTTTTGTGATGAGATTGAATCCTCTTATTTTCCCAATGGTCACTAGCCTCATGTAAAGTTGTTAAATACATGTCCAAATCATAAAACAATGAGGCGTGTAGGGGTTTAATAACTACCACTCGAGAATATTCAATTTAATTAGTGTCGATGGAATGTTTCCACCAATGTTAACTGAATGGTTTGACAACCATCCTTCTTGGAGATGTTTCTCAATAGTTGGACACTACCAGTGCTTGAATCCAACAATGGATTTAGAGTCACAAGATTTTTGATGGTGTCCTAGATGGCCATAGGGAGGTGAATTAATCTTAAATTATTGACACAAAAAAATAATTAACATTTTCTATTTTGTATAACAATTGGACTATAATGAACCTAACCATAGTATCTGAGAAATATTTCCCCACTAAATAACATTAGAATAGATACACGATACAAATCCCAAAGGAAAAAACAATTTATTAGTTTTTGAAAAATATTTTTTACTTAAAACATAAATTATAATAGAAATTATAAAAAAAATACATTGAAATCACTAATATTATCTTGGATTAACCCTGTTTATCAATAATAATATACATAATGACATCGTAATAAAAATAAATCATAAGAAATGGGTGCGTTCAAATGCTCGGAAAGTGTTTTTTTATTTTAGATGCCATCAAAAACAATAATAAATGAATATGACTAGGTTATTAACTGAAACACATATTATTTAGTCAATAATTTGATCATAATGTTAATGTATTGAAATATGATAAAATAATTCCATATAAATAGCTATATACCAATGATACATAACCATGAATATTATAATAGTAGAATAATTACATGGAAAATCAGTAACTAATCTCATAACTAGGGAATGAATAATTCTAGACATCATAAACAATCCATAAAGGCTTTGGAAAAAACAACATATATAAACGGGTAAGGGATCAGCCAATTCCCAGATTATTTTGTCTCATTAAACCTTCTAATGCATCAAGGGCCAATACTGGGATCCGTATATTTCTTACTATTTCTAATGCATTCCTCATCTAAAAAGATAAACAAAATGAACATTTTTATTGAAAACTATCATAACAAATGTGAATAATTTAACCATAATTCATAAATGGTATCCAAATAGATCATACGTAGTCAAAATGATCATAAAACCTTAGATAAAATATGTTAGACCGTATCATCAGAGATAAACCTCACACCGAACAAATTATGTAAATGTAGATGTAAATACTCTATTAAAATCATTAAAAATTTATTTGATATGAATACCATCGTTACATTGAAATCAAATATTTAAAAGTATGTGTAATTTTAAAAAAAATATTTTTTATAGAAAATTATATTATAGAAATGTAAATATGTTTTCAAGATATTAAGGTTCCATGATGGTAGAAAAAACCTTATAGGTCATATAATATAAAAAATAATTCCATTTGTACTTTTTTAAAAAGTCATAAAGTACCTAAATTTAAAAATTAAATAAATAATTTGTTAAATGCATTTAATAACAACTAAAAATTTATTAAAATTAATTATAAAATGTTTAAGATAATAGTAAATACTATTTGGATTTTTTATTAAACATGTAAATTGATGATAAAAATTCCCTAACAGGAACTTACATATAAACAAACTCAAATAATAATGAGATTGTGATATTGAACCTTACCTTGTAATTTCCTTTAGTTATATGTGATTTTAACTCATTTATAACTGTTTTAATCATGTTATTAAATTATGCAATAACCACATAAAAATTTATGATATCATATATGATCTTCTTATATCGTTTTGTTAATAATATTTCAGTATTACCCTTGTTTCATGTGTTAATTGGCTTATTTTTTCAATGCATGTTTTTATCATGTGAGCCCAATTTATTATTAATAGGATATGTTTAAATTATATGTATAATGATATTAAGTTCATATATATTATATTTACTAATTATGTATATTTTTATAATCATTAATAAATGGATAACATGAAAATTGAACCACAATGTGTTGTGGAGACGGTGTGCCTTACATATGCACGAGTGATAGCATCGTTCACCTAATGGTGAAAGAGTAAGGTAGTGGATTGTATATTAATTTTTATAGAATCTATAACATGTCATAATTATCATATATATATACATTATATACATCATTATATATATCAAATTAATGAATTTATGAAAAAATGATTACACTATGGCATAGAGACGGTAAGGTGTATATACGCACATGCACTATTTAAAATTTTGTAGCATAGATAAATAACGGAATGTGTTTAAAAAATAATCCATATAAAATCTATAAATATATATTAATTTTTTTTTATTTCATTAGTATGTAATAAATACATTATGATGAAGTTTAATAATAAATAATCTTGAATGAGTTGGAAAAATAATTACCCCTTCTTCATTGGACATCCTTTAGATCACTTCTTAAGGGATCTAGTGTTGATATTTATGGAAGAATAAGAATTCCATAACATGTATATGGATTTAATGAGAAAAAATAGATAGGTTTTTTTCAATATATAAGGTTAAATGTTGTGAAAAAAATTTGGTATGAGGTTTCCTTTTATAATTGAGCGGAAAAACTTGTTTAAAAATTCTCCATATATTAAATTAATATAAATTAATTTTTAATTAAAAATTGAACTAAAGGGTGTAATTTATAATATATGATGATAGTGGTTTGAAATAATCTAAAAAAATAATTTTTAGACATATTTAGGTCACGTTATTACCCATGTAGTTTTTTGTTTAACCATTACTAAAACTCTTTAACTCTTACCATGAAATCATGGATTTTAACCTTTATGGTTTAATATAGTTTCTATAAACTGCATAAAAAACCTTAAATGAATCATGATCTACATTTTTATATTTATAGAAATACTTTGGATAAATATTTGATTTTCATAAAATTGATGTAATTTAATAAAATATTTTATATTTTAAAATATCATTATTGTCAATTTTTGACACTATTCATTGCATGTCTTTTTAGAAATTTAAAAAAAGTTGATAACTTCAAAAAACAAAAACAATAAATACATCCATAATATTTTTATTTATTCTATAAAATTATTCAATTACATTAATTATCTCAAAATATATTTATTTTAATAATTTAAATATCATTTATTCGATATTTTGATTAAATAAATAATTACCTAATCATCATTATGTAATCCTTTAAAGAAATTATTTATTTCCTAAAATTAAAAATAAACTTTCACATTTAATTAAAAATTATTATATTTAAAATGATTAATTATAATATAATTTATCTTCTGTATAACCCTATATTATAAATGATGTAGTTATTAAAATTATGATTGTGAAATCTTTAAATCGTCATTAAATAAAATATAAAAAAAGTCATACTCTCATCCAAGTGGCATAAAAATGTTATAATATCATTACAAAGATTATTTTGTTAAACCCGATTTATTACATAATATTAAGAAATGTTTTTATATCTTTCTAATATTTATAATATTATTTTTATAGTTACTTACTTGAATTACCATTAACTATATTAATAAAATAATTACTAAAATTACTGTTAATAATGAAACATAAATTAAAAAACGATTTAAATAATTTAGAGCTAGTCATTAAAAATATGGTTCAAATTTCTAAAAATTCAATATATAAAAGTTATAGTTAATAATTTAAAAGTGATCTCATTGATGTAATGGGAAAATGGGGTTTTATAGTGAAACATTCAAAAGAATTAAATGTTTTTATATCAAAATTCAAAGTGAAATGTATTCCAATGACCCAAATTTAATTAATTTATAAAAATTAAATCTAATTAATCTTTAGAAAAAATTATATATATAATTTATCACTATAAAATATTTGTACAAAAAAGGTTTTTCTATTAAAATTCATTATTTTATCACTATTCATCAAAACATTGGATTTAATAGAAAAATACCAAAAATTGAAACAATGAATTTTTTTATTAAAATTATATATAAGAAGTATATTTTTTAAAATAAAATTTAAAAATGTGTTAAATTTTTTATTTAAATAGGTTATCAATTTAATGGCCTTAAAATTACCTTATAATTATATAGATTTTTATAGAAAATATTGGGTTTGTTCTTATCTTATGCATATAAAATATATTAGATGAATATAAACAAATTATTGAATATATAAAATATATAATTAATTTATATCATTAAAAAAAGTGAATAATTTCATTTATCAAGACAAATCAACTTTGGGATCAAAAAAATAAAAATAGTTTCATTTTATTAAATTGGTTTGTATGTTTATTTTTTATTATGTAGTAAACAGTGAATTCAATAAAATATTATCATAAGATAGAAAATACTATTAATAACCATAAATGTAAATCCTAGGTTATAAAGGTAACATTTAAATAACAAAATTTAGTTTTTTTATGCTTGTTATTTTGTGCAATGTAAACTATTGAAAAGATTAACTATGAAAAGAAGACATATGAAAAAATAATAGGTGTGATAAGGACAATAATCCTACTAAATTTTTGTCCATTTTAAAGTTCATTGTGTCTAGGTAGAAGTACACATAAAGGATATATGTTTATAAATGACCATCTAATTCTCGATTCTTGATTCTGAGCATACCTGCAGTGCACAAGTGGGGTGATGCCATTGAACTTTAGAGAAAAGAATTAATGGATCAGATCAATAATAAAAAAATTATCACACACCCCATATTATTCTCCCTCTTGTATCTTAATATATTAAATATATTGAGGTAACCCCTAATGAGAGTATCACATTTCCCTGACGGACTGTTTTTGAGTTTATAGAATTGATGGAATCCTAATTTTTGAATGTTATTAACCCTATAATTTTTTCAAGATAGTTGCACTGAATCTTGAAGTGGTTAACTCAATCAATTAATATCACTATTAATGAAAAGTGACTGATTGAATTCATCAGAATCGGATGATGTTCACGAGTGTAGACACAAGCTTCCACATTTATATTATTCCTACTGATATTTAGGATATACTTTTTAGATCTTATGTTGAATTATTCATTCCATCATTCCCATTAAAAAATTGAGAAACACTAGTTCTAATCAACCTAGGTTAAAAAAAATTATTCCTAGGATGATGAAGTGTCCGAAAATATTGTAGTGAGGCTAGAAAAATGGGTTTCCCCATTGAAAGCTCCCATTTCCAAAATTCATAAAAACAGATTGACTATCTAGGGTCCAGCTTTTGAATGTACTGGTTATTTCCATACATAACAAGACATAGAGCCATTTTATGAGTTATTTTTTCACATTAATGCTTCGTATCCACATTTTTTAGGCATTATAGAGCATGAAAAAATTCACTGAATATTGACAGGATATATTGTTTCCATTCGGTCAAATAAACTATTTTGACTCAATATGGAATCATATATGTTCCAAAAGTATTTCATGTATAGAGAATATTTATTTAGGGGATATCTCCATCTAGTATCGTTAATCTTCCACTTATTTTATGTGAATAAATATTATATACTTATATATTTTAATGAAAATGAAAATTCTATATAAAATAAATAGAAAAAACTACGATGATGTTTCATATGGAGAAGATGAGGAATATTAGCTGGTCTCACATTATCTATTTGAGAAACCTTATTCTTAATTATTGGGTATTTTAAAACAGAGCCTCACCAACATGGTCATATTCTTTTTCTTTATCGATTCATATCATGGTAGTGTTTCTAGAAGCATGGAATGAAGTTCACTCTTAGATAAAAGGTTCCTCTGCTGAAGATATATTAGGGGAAGATTCAAGATGACGAAATTGATCATCCAAGATATTTAATGATCAATAAACGAAAATATAATTATTATTAACAAAAATATATAAGTGGTCAGTGCCTATCTTGATGATATGGATGCCTCCAACCATTCATTTAAATTCAGGTTTCACTGTTCGAACCAGTAGTTGGATATAGTGGTACAAATGGTAACGATAATTGATTTATGTGAATATGTGATATGAGATCTTATAAATACCCTCTTTAAAGACCAAATTTACTCATATTAGATTTCATATTTTCTCACCTACCCATCATTTTTATGATATTTGGGGTGTGTTATCACCCATTCCCTCTACATAATTCATGGTGGGGGGAATGTTCAACAGAGTGGCTTCTCATGATGGTGAGAGGGTTACTAAAGAAGGATCTATAGGGAATGTTGAACATATCATTGCTAAGATCTCCAATCATAGAAGAGTGTTCCTACCCCCTCCTCAGCATAATATATTTTCTGTGGGATTTCCCCCATAAGATTTCACAAGGAATAGGTTGGTGTGGAATTTTTCAATTCGCATATGATCTAGGACTACATGTATGATGTTTTTAATTTATTAATTAGTTCCATGTCGTATTCCTAGTTTAAATAATGAATCAAATGTTTTATGGGTTTTCATAGGATCTGCAAGTAGAGTGCTACGATCTATCCAATATCTAACACCACTATTGTTTTAGGTGTTGAATATAGTGGGACGAATTGTTCCATGACAGTATGATATAAATTAATATTTATAACTAAAATATGATGTTACAAAAAAATAGGTTGAAGGAGACGATGTTATATCATTATGACCAATTGAAATTCGCATGTAAAATGAAATTTGGGGGAGAGAAATGACATAGTTCCAAAAATATGTGAGTTTGACTATTCATCATAGTTTCTTCATGCTTAACCAAGAAATATCAGTATATTTGAGTGACTTTTATGAGGTTATAGAGCCATCCAAACATGAAACCATTTCAATTATTCAAATTTTTTAATATATTGATAAACTACTACCGAAACAATTACTTACTCATAAAGGGAGAATAAAAGTTATAGATGTTTCTTTATCTTCTTGATATATGAAATTATCTTTGTTCAATATTTCCCTTTCATTTTTATGTGTAACAATAGAGTTTAATTTTTTTCATGATATAATTTTCATGTATTAGTGTATTTAATGTAAAATAATGGTAATTTTAAAAGGCTATACAATATATATTTCTAATATCCTACAGGACCAATCAAAAAAGTTGGTGTTTTAGGCCGAACAAATTTGAACAATAGTTGTGGGAGTAAATATCGTAAACATGGTTTTCAAGCCCTAAATATGAAACTACATACAAAGATATAACTTAACTATATTTGTAAGTTAATTTTATTCATATATTATTTACATTATATGGTGATCATATTCTAGAATCTCATTCATAGATAAAACTCATACACATGAAATTGGATATTAATATTGTAATTAATTGATTGTTTTTATGCCAAAAAATATATTAAATTCAAGATCTCTTGTAGGAAATAAAAGGGTAAAAATTAATGGACCACATGGTAACGTTTATTGTTAATAAAAAAGATTATCCATATCAACTAAGATAATATGAGGTAGGATTGGGGTGTTAAACAAGAGAAAAATTTTGAAATCATTTATATTCACAAAAAGATTCATAATAGGGAACCTCTGGTTTTATATTCACCTCAACAAGATTTCATGGAGGTACATGTTGGATGATGATGACATATCATTTTAGGGTATGATAACCATTTCCCATTAATCCTTACCCCTATATAGAACTAATTCTATGTATAGGACATGTTTTTTTATTTTATCCTTGTATGTGATTCTTATAGTATGGCATTCCAAAACGAGTACCTGGAATATTTACATGGATATAGACCTCATTTAGATAAGTGGTTATATAAGATTGACTTTTTTTACATAGTTTAGATTCATTGTGTATGGTGTTAATTGTTCTATGGTTTAGTGGCATGTTATGAGGACTGTGAAATGTAATTTAACATTGTATATCTTGGATGAGTGTTAGAAATATTTATTTCATTTTGAAGATGCCATTATTGAACAGTTCAAAAACATACTGTGGGGAAGAATGATTGTTTTTTCTTATGTTCGTGTGAATCCGGTCCAAAGAATAATTATTTTTACATTCCATGTTTATTTGAACAAGAATGATCCATTATATATTAAGCATGAAGATGAGAAATTATTTGATGTAATTTTGTGGATTTAAAATAGTAAATGTGATATGGGACATGTATTTTTGGAATTTCGACATAAAATGTTTGAAATGTTGGTTTAAAAAATAATGGTTCTAGGAATAATGTGATTGAAGGGGTATTTATTGAGGATAAATATTCCTCTGGTTAACATGAATTTTACAGGTGACTTATGAGAGTCTAAAGTAGGGTATATTATGCATAGTGAAAATAGAATTTTCCTTGGGAAATTGATATTTCATCACTGATGGATATGTGATGTTTTTTAATGTTAATAACATCCAATATATAATGTTTTATTTGTGTATAGAAGGTTCTTAATCATGGATGGATAATTTCTTATTAAAACCACAATAGAATTGGTAGAGATTATTTGTTTGTATGCCTGAACCATATTAAGGAGTTAGATTTTTGTTTCTATCATGAATGGGCCTAGAGAAAGAAGGTATTGGCATCACTATATATCATGTAAATATAGTAATCAATTCAAACATATTTCTAGTAAACTAGGGTATTATTATCACGAAAAATGTTCAAAGTGATATTTCTTATATAAAGAATTCCCACACTTTATCAATATTTTTGGGGAGGGGAAAAATGTTTGTTTATATACTGGCTCACTAACGGGAAGATAATTCACACTTGATGATACTATGAAAATATTTCTCATACATAGAATAGTGGGGAATTTAATATTGTATATGGAATAAGATATATGATCTGGGAATTACCACATATATTTTATATATGATAATGAAGGCATATGTTGTTCTTGAAATAATTTTCCATGTGAAGGTCTATCCCATACATAGGAAGACACATTTTTATATTTCAACTGGACCTAAAATTGGAAATTCAAGGTGTCATTATATATCATGTTTTGAAAATAAACAAGACTCACTGAATTATTAGAAACTTTAAATATTTACTTTGTACAATAGATATGAAATATTTTAACTTTATGGATATGAATTCATGACCAAGTTTACAACGAAATGAAATATTACAACTTCTTTATGTTTAGAGGACCTTTATGTAACACCTAATACCGTGTGATCTATGATTGGTGTGAGAAACAATTAATAATAATGGTTTTTACCATAACATGTAGGAAATTTTAAGAAATTAATGAAGATTTTTTTAATTATGTGGTTGATGGGATATGATGTTTCATTTGGGAATCAATACATATCTCAAGTGGATGAGAACCAAGTTATAAGTTACTCATAGAAAATGATCACATTCTAGTTCTTACCCATACATAGGTATGGGAACATTTTTTTGTTCTGGATGGACCCAAGATTGAAGATCTTACCATCACTATGTATCATATGATGTCAAGAATAAATCGTTATATAGTTATTGGAATCCATGCACTTTAATCTCTTGGTACAGATAAAAAGGTAACCCAATTTCATAGATACCATGAATGATATAGGTAAAATAACACCAAGGATGTCTTGTCATAATTTAGACAATAGAAATGAAATTTTAAGTAGAAAACTTTGGAGTTCCCATAAAAGAATAGTTGATATGGGATAAGTATGCAAGGAGTGATCATAGACTATTTTGGAAAAATCGTTTCCCACATGATGTTGTTAGGGTTTATGGAGATAGAAATTTTTTGTCTATGAATGAGTATGCCGCTAGTTGAAAAGCCTTTTAAGGGATCCTTATAAAGAGATAAACTAGGAAATGTTAGGGACAGTGAAAACAAAGGTGCCACCTAGAAATTGAAATTATATTATTGATGGTCGAGGGAAGATTATATGGATCTACATTTTTCAAGAAAAAATGAGTGCGATGTATGGGAGTAATGAATCAAAGAACAAAGGATGCATTTAAACAATAATTTTTCTTGTGGTTTAGAGTTATCTACACATGTCTTACTTGTATGAAAGGAAATGAAAATTTTCTTCCATGATAGGATCCTATGATGGGTAACTCAATTCATATTTCTTGTATAGGTATTTTTTATATACTAGAGAGGTATTAACTTTATTTATTTAATATCCTGACCTTGGAAACAAAATCTAAGCTTCAGTACATATCTCATTGAGGTGAAAATCAAGTGACACATACTTCTTGGAATGATGGTTTTTTTAGATACAATCCCCAAAGGATTCAATCAACTCCAGTACGTATAGAACTAAAATTAATTTTTATGTCGTGAAATAAGAAAGTTAACCAAGATATTATATGTCATGTGGAGAAGATATTTTTATTATATTTAGATTCATGTGACTAGGACATTAACCATGATGTTTTATGTATTGTGACTAGGAAATTTTTTTCATTCCCATAACTACAAAGAAGGATAATGTGAGAATTTGTTTCATTTAGAACCATGAGAATAATATTAACTCATGGAAAGTAATTTTTGGTTTAGTATTATATCTGGGATAACTATTATAAGAAAATTTCAGGGTGATATAACAACATGTAACACAATGATTCATGATGAATCTAAAGCTTTTACTATAGATATAAGGTCTACGAATAATTTCATACCCAGTTATAAGTTGAATCAGGACACACATAGTTCCGTAAGAGAGATGCATATGGTTGTTTAACCCAAACTATGGGAGTGGAAATTTTATATTTCACCTAGAATTATGATTGGATATCTAGGTGTCACATCATGACCTATGATGAATGGAATCAATGCACACATAGTTCATGTGAATCATGTTGTTTAATATCCTGAAACAAATACAATGATTTGGGTATCACACCTATAAAGGTGTCCCATGGGCTCTGTAGTTTAATTTTATACCACTCATATTATGGTGTCTTGTAGTAGAAGATTGTAATACTTTGACCATATGTTGTTTTTATTAATCAATTCATATAGTACCATAGGTCAATCATTTTACTTTCATATTATTAGGAAATTGATTAGAGACTATATCTACAAATGAGGCCCATTTGTCAATTATCACATGAAGTATTTCATGATTAAAATATCATTGGTGGAGGTGTAGTGTGTTCACTATCAATTGTTACTAATGGTTAATCACCATTGGTTTAGACCACATGTATGGAATAAGTCTCATATGAATTTAGTTTTGGAATTTGAGGTTTAATCACTAGATTCATTTGGATTCTAAGGACTAGTATCAGCTTTCTGTGAAGGAATGAGTGGATATGATTATTCTTATTGATGTTTCATTTTATCAAATTATGTTATCCTTCTACGTGATATAGGGGATACAAAATTATCCCTTTGAGTCACTCTAATTTATATAACCACTTCTTTTATTTTTCATCATTTGAGAATTGTTCACTTATATATATTCAATGTGAGTGAAAATAAAATTTGATGGGAAGTAAAACTTCTATATTATATAAAATTAATATAGGCTTTCCTGAGTAATAGTTAATGATGTTGTTTGGTTGGACCATAACGCATGAAGAAGCTTTTCAGGCCCTAATTTCTTTTCATTATCCTCTATTTTCTGAATAATGGTGGATATAATTTTATTAAAAGCATATATCTATCAATTTTTTGCTACATGATTGTAGGATTAATGGTTGGATTTGATGTTTTACTCCAGGTAGAACTTCTTCAATTTGGAATAATTGATGATGGTTCCATTATGAATCAGTTCTATATGAGGGAAAAAAATATTTTTTATGATATTTTACTTTATGTAATTAATGATACATTTGGTTCTCAATTACATAAGAGGTATTTCCTAAGCCCATTAAGATAAGAAGTTGGTAATAGTATATATGAACATGAAATACTTGAACATATCTGGATGGTACTTCCTTAGAGTATCCATCTCCCATAGTTTGAATTTATAGAAGTATTTAGAATTATGAAAAAACCCTAGGGGTGTATGGATGATGTCTGAATGAACTTGAAAGGAATTGCAGTTCATGAAAAATTGTGTACAATCATAATTCCTTTATGTCCTACAAAATCCAATCATTCTGATTTATTGAGATGGGTTAGTTCATGACTGATGGGAACCACAAAATCCAACATAAACTTCTTATATGATGGATATTTCTTCCTATACATCAATGTATCATATGATAATTACATTTATGTTTCACTAATAAATAAATTAATGATTACACAATCTATCATAAAGAGTGAAATTGACCACCATCCATCAAATACAATCATTTATATATATCTCTAGCGTAAGGGATCCATTTCTTAGATATTCATGTATGGGTGCCATCCACCCATTCACTGGATCATCTGGTTTAGGTGTTGATTTTATATCATCAATAACTTCCTTAAAAGGTTGAAAAAATAGAAATATTATCTTATGATGGGTGATGATGATGATTGTTTCATCCCGGTATGATCATTCCATGGTTATAAAATTTTTTCCAATAGATTCCATTGAGATTGTTGTGAACACGGTACATGATTTATTGTTGGATCATAGGGAACATAATATATCTACCATTATACTACATTAAGTAGGGGGTTAGATCTTATTTTCTAATTCTATAATAACCCTTTATTTTATTATGTACCTACAAAGAATCACTTTTTTCTCTGGAGAGTAACTATTATTTTCAAATAATGTTCTAAACATGTAATGAGGGATTGGTATTAAACATCATTGTTGTTGAAGACATCATATTGTTAAATGGAATAAGGTAAAAATAAATTTTTAGTGAAATTTGGATGATTTCCATCAGGCAATTTTTTATCATTGGGTATTCCAATCTATTTCCAGTGGGGATTCGTTGATGTAACAACAATGTACATTTCCTTATTTTGAGGAGAGTCTTTAATAAAAAATTCATCACCTAGATGTTCGGTACTTATCAGTACTTATTCCATAGAGGGATGTTTTACCTGAAAATTGCTAAGTTGGGTCCTTTTTCTCATTCATGAGTTTAAACTAGATTTCAAACAATTAC
This sequence comes from Viscum album, assembly GCA_963277665.1. Lineage (NCBI taxonomy): Eukaryota > Viridiplantae > Streptophyta > Magnoliopsida > Santalales > Viscaceae > Viscum > Viscum album. The sequence continues at coordinate 874,511,247 of OY728148.1, read as the reverse complement.
AGAATGACCACCCTCATGAAATTCATCTTGATAGTATAGGTATTTTTAGGAAATATATGAGTGTTTCAATTCGTGATATCAAGTATACATCGTGATGGCGTAGGTAGTTCTATAATTTAAAAAAATAGTGGCTAAAAGTTCATTTCGATATCTGAATACTAAGACTCAATGTCACACATGTCGTGACTAATATAGTAGAGGTTGTTTTCCATACCTACATCATTTTTTTATATAAGTAAGGCATGTTTTTATTGTTCCAAATCCATCACTTATAAGCTAATTTGATTTCATGAGATTGATGGTATCAATAGTGGTGGGAAAGATACAAATTTATTGATGCTGGAGAATTCTTCTTGAATGTTAGTAGTCCACTGAAACACACCCTCTTTCATAATTAACATAGTGAAGGGAAAACATTTATTTGAGGGGTTTTATATGACGCGCGTAATTTATTGAAATTTTACCCACAAGAATCTCAAATATTTGATAATTTGCGGTGATGAAATTCACATAATTTTCATCATCATCCCAGAAATGAATTTGATAATGTAGTGGAATATGATGAATTTTAAAAATTTCTATAAAGTAAGTCAAAAATAAATTTTTTGGGATTTAATCTTAATATTATGTCATTGATGTTTATCGAAGATGATTTTCAAATCAGTAAGGTAATGAAAATGTTTTCGATATTTTATTACCAACTCATTGATATAACACTCAACTTGTTTTCCAATGAAGGTTTTGGTGCTATGATCCATGGAATGTAGATATTTAGTGATAGAATTTTTTATGACACAAGGAAACGCCTGATAGAAAAATACTCCATAGGGTTCATAAATGTGGTTTATTCTACATCTTCTAGGGCCATTTTGATTTTTTACCCTAAACAGACACCCAAAAAGGAATGTTATTGATAGATATTTTTTCATCAATAGTAAATTACATGATTTGTTCTTAAGAGTAGGCTTTTAGAAAGTGTAATTTTCAAACTCTAAAATTGAGGGAAAACCCAATTTTCCCATTATTATTCTTGACATGAACAATGTTAAGGATCCATTTTGGGTAATTTGAGTTATAGAATGAAGTAGAATTTGATGATAATATCAAATTAATATTTTAATTTGTATTCTTGAATTGGATGTGTTATTATTCCTACCACTTGTAGACATGATAGTCTTCTAGTATACGCAGTTGATGGGTAGACACATTAAGATCTATTCCTAGATTTTATTTATAATTACAAGAAAACAAATAATGATGTTTCTTTTAAAAAATAGTTTTAAATTTACTATTTATTGGAGATTATAGATCAGCCGACGAGGGTTGGTCATGGATCCTCCTCTATACATAGACTGAACTATTAGTGTTCATCGACACTAGTATTGAATACTTCATTAAATGAAAGAGGACATCTATGATGAAATTTAATTCCTTTTATTCCATTTTTTATTCTTATGTGTTGATATTGGGATGGCTGAGATATGTAGGGGAATCATTATGGTCTGGGGAATGGTCAGTTTCTATGGAGATAGAATACAATAGATAAATCATGACTTCTATAGCGTCATGATCATTTTTTGAGTGTAATATTGGAGAAATTCCATTTGAGATGTCACTACCAATGGATGAATAAAAAATATCATTAGAATCCTTGGGTTTAACTAACAAGGTTGATATCATTAGGACCAGTGAACTCGTCTCTAAATCTGAATTGATACATTCAACCTTCCTAATGGGAATAAAATTTTCATCAGCAAGTTTACTAAAAGGACTAGATTAAGTCATTTATAAACCATTTTGTGTTGTGACTTGATAAATATCATCTATTATTGGTTTCTTCCCTTCTCTTGGATATAATCCCACAATAATATATTGATATTCACAAGGATTGAATGTATATTTTTTACAATATAATTTCTCAATATTCCCATTTCTACATTATTAGAGGAAATGGTGATATGATAAAGTTATATCTATATGATAGTGTAGTTAAGGAATTCCTAGAAATACATTGAAAGATGTAAGAAAATGAACAAAAAATAACTGATAATTTGAAAAAGAATTCTCTAAATTGACTTCTGAGGTTAATATAGTTGAGGGGTTTCTGGTTACTTTTATCATCCTTATGGATTTTTAGAGAGGAATGAGATAAATCTTCTTTAGTGTATCATAATTGGTGATGTTTTCTGATAGGAATCAGGTTGAAACCTGAGCCATTGTCAATGAATTTAAAATTTATTTCAATTTCATATAATCTATAAAATTCATATAAGGGAACGATGTGTCCATGTATTAAATAATCACCATATTCAACGTTAAATGAGATCAATATAGGAAAAACTATTAGATAATCCTCTCTAAGATATACCCCAGTGGTAGAAACTTAATTTATGAAGTCTTGATGGAATAACAGAGCCTCTATAAGTTCCTTTCACATATATTTTCCCAAATTAACATAATCCAAAATTGAAATCCTTGCAAAAAAAATATGTACAATTTTTTTATGATGTTTTACTTATATGTCAGAGGTCTATGTTTAACTATAGGGGACTGTAACCAAGTGAGGATATTTTGAACTGATATACTCATGGAATATTTTTTATATGGTTGATCAAATGTGGAGGTAACTCTATATACTACCTAATTCAGCATTCATGGCCTTCCCACTTTCATTGTCTGGTTATGTATTCTCCAACTCATCAATCAGTCTTCCAAAATGATTATATAAGAGAAAATTTTCACAATTGTGGAGGAATTTTTATACTCCCTCGAGAAATTTCAAATATATTTCCCTTCAGTTTTAGTATTATTTATTTATCTATCTAGGATAGAGCTGATATTTCAGATTCCATCGAGGTTATTCCACCATCCATTTCCACAATCCCTACTACAACCTTTCATGTCTCCCAAATTTGGGTTTGGGAACATACGTTGATAATAAAACACATCATTAGTAAATTGATACTTAAAATGAATTCAAATAATGTATCCAAATATTAGTCCTCATCGGATGGAGACATGCTTTTGATGGGTAAGTTCTTATTATACCATTTAGTAGGGTAGCACCCATTCTTTGGGGATTTCATGCTTAATATTTGACCTACTAAAATCTAGCATTAGATTTTGTGAAGCCTGATATTGTTGGGTTTATTTTATGCCTTATGGAAATCCCATATTGTGTATAATTTTCTATAGGAGGTTTGTGTTGATGATCAAGTCAGATGTCCCATCATAGAGGCAACTAGGGGAATTTTTTTTGTTCAACTATGAACTGGGAATATATTGAGTTTAGTTTATTCTATTTTTGATTCAACCAATCACTAATTTTTTATAAAACTTTACTGGTAAAATCATTATATTCTCTCTATTCTCTAGGAATGGTGATGATAACACTAGGTACATGTGTTGTTGGTATTCCCTATTTCACCATCCCAGAATCAACCATTTTTATAGGATATATTTAAAGATGAAACAATACTTGATGGAATATCCTAACATTTGGTGAGAATAGAAATAATTTGGGAAATGTTCATTAAAAACATGCTCAGTTTTCCTAGGTTTCATATGAATTAGGAGGTTGTTTTCCAAGGCTTCTAAGAAATATATAGAAACCTTCTCATATCAAAATAAGTAGGATCTTTCTTTCAAGAATTAAAACTTTGAGTATTATGTATCTCTCTATTTTTCTCGATAAGGTTTTTGTGGCTACAATTATTTCCTTTTATGGTGGTGCTATATGATAATGATCCACATTAGAGTGGAAACTGGTATGAGGGTTGGTTTCAAGGTGATAGTTGAAATTTATTTTTTCTTATCATATTTCCCATGGATACCCGTACTATTCTAGATTTACTGGTAGTTATCAAGATGGAATCTCTATATCATTGATAAAAAAAATATAATGGTCTTGATACCATAACATTTACTTCACCAGGATTATTGGTGTTCTCAGCTCATCAGTGTTGTATTCTATGAAAATTTACTATAATTCTTCTTGTGTAAATTTTAAATTCATGGCACATGTTAAACAATTCTACAGAGAAATGAAATATGAGACTCTCTTATTTTGTTGTTGTTTGTATTTTTATAGTTCTAGAGCATTTTTATTTATGATTTTTGAGATAAAATCGTACTAAAATTTTGGTGGAGGTTTTCCCATACATTTATTGACCATGTAGTTAAATAAGTCAATTATATAAAGGAAAAACCATGTAAGGTTTGTAAAAACACTTGAATTTAGAGGATTTTTATGATAATAATGTTTATATTCTTATGCCTCATTGATAAACATAACTCATTAGATTCTGGAGAAGATATCAAAAATCATTGAACAATATAAAAAATTATTTATAAAATAGATGGGGGGAAGAAATGAATCTACCCACTCAGACAATGTTTTTCTTTTTGAAAAACCCTATCAGATATTTCCACTTTATAGTTTCTATCAGAGTTTTCAATGAATAAATTATGTTCACTTGTACCATTAGAATAGATAAATTAGATGGGGATATAGTAGGGGACACATCAGGATAAATCATATGTGTATGATCTTTGTGCCCTTATTCATGATCTATTCTATTGTAGATTAAATAACTTTTGTCTAGTTTGTTGTATAACATATGAGAATGTTTGGCACCCAACTATGATTATTTCATTATGGATTTCCATTATTTCATCTATATTAAGTGGAATTTGAAAATAAATTTACTCTGGTACCCAAATATGTTCTTGTTAATGGAAATAAGATGGAGGATTGAATTGAGGTTTTTACTCGAAGGGAATCTTTCCCCTTTGTAATTTGGATGTAACCCTCTCTAATTGTCTCTTTTTTATCTCATATTGGGAAATTAACTCCAATAATTTTATGAGTTCGACAAATTAAGGTAATAGGCGAAATTTAATTTTATCCTCACCACATTTTTGACTTATAAACATTGAGAAGGAGGCTATGGAGTATTATAAAGAATTCTATACTTCTGAGCGATCCTCAAATTTTTGGTATGCAGAAATTCCATAGATGTTTTAGTATGGAAGATAGTTTTAATTAATATATTTTCATCTTTTCCTCACAAAATTACATAATTTTCTTGAGTGAATTTGGAATTGTTAAAGGCATTTTTTGATACACACAACATTCTGATTATTTCATGAGTACCACAATACATGGAGATTTGTTTGCACTATGAGATTGTAATAGAAGGGTGGTTATTTCTAGAAGATATTATGATATAAATGTACCATTTCTATTTTGATACATTCATTGGAGGTCATCCACTATTTCATCTATTACTTTGGAGATATTGGGTGAATGGTATCATGATGGTAATTTCAAATAATTTTTTTATATGTGTCCATGAAGAAGAAAAATCATCAGGTGATTGGATTAAATGGGATGGTTCTATTTTTGGAAGATCCAAAAAACTGAAAGAAAAATTAATTTCAATTATTTTGTGGTAAAAAATGTCATGGCTTTGTAGTCTTGTGGGTTCTCATGTTCTACATTTAAAATGTTTTGAGACTAATGTTTTCCCTCAAATTTTGAGTTATATATTCCCCAAGCCCTATGAGCTGGGGTTCATTCTAAAATATAATTACTACAATTTTGGTGACCCCTCTTATTATTTTATGGATATTAATATGGACATAAAATTGGGTAATTACATAAAAAAACTTTATTAATCTTTTTCTAATGAAATTTATGAAATTTTCACTATCTGACGAATAAATTCTCTTAAGCGGGTGGCATGTTCAATATTCTCATATGTATGATGAAAGAGTCTTTAAATTTAATTCTCTCATATATCTAAATATTATTATGTTTTCATTAGTCAATTTCTTAATGATAATTCCATCTGTTCTGACCATAGTCTATTTCATGAAGCATGGATAGGGCTATATCATTGTTTTATGCCACAATGGATGAATTTTATAATAATGGAGTTAGGGGAAGTAAAATGCCTCTATTTACCCAATCCTGTTATATTTACACCAAATGAGGAATTAGTGATTATATAGTGTAATAATTTTAATGTTTCAATTCATGAGTTTTGATGGTCTCTTTTCTGCTTTTCAATGCATGTGTATCGAGAAGCTAATATGGCCTCCAAATCGATTTAGAGGTGTATATATGCTATTACCTTGACGTTATTTCATAATCATTTTAATTCAATTTTTTAAATATATATTGTGTATTCCATTTGTTTAGGATAATTATGTGCACACAATCATCCAATAATTACAATATAATGGTGAATTTTGGAGTGGCTATGGGCTGAAACCTTACTAGTATATTTTCATTTTCTAATTGTCTCCTCATGAGAAATATTTATCATTCATCATTTTATATAGGTTCTTCAGCTATAAATAACTAATGTAGCTGTCTCCATGATACATTATTGTAAAAAATTGGACATTATGTATTTATGCTATTTCACTAGATGGCATAAGTTATAATGAGGGTTCATAAAATAACTATTTCATTGAGCTGTCTTCCTATTTAGAATTAACATCACTTGTCAATGATGTAGAATCATGCATGAAGATGCTCATTTTACCCAGTTATTTGTGTTAATATGGTGTTATCATAGTTGATTCATTAATGGGGGAACCTTCTTCATGAAATGAAATTTCATTATGGGGAGGACCTTCATAGTGACTTCCATAATGGGGATGTCAAACATAATGGATTAATGTCAAACTATATGGAGAAAATTTGTTTCGTATACGCATGGGAGAACCATCTGGGTGGATGATAGAAAGAGTGTGGCATCTTATTATCTGATCATATGGATACATGGTTTTCTACCATGGAACTAATCAATAGATGGGTTCTAGATATCAATATGATTCTAAACATGAAGTTAGGAATCATCGTCATGTGTTTGGGAAGGACCCCAAGAAACGATGGTATCCAAATCATGGAAAGGGCCCTCACAACAAACTATACTATAACACTACTTAGATTAAAAAAGAGTAATATATTTGGCCTCCATAGATAGATGTATGATTACTTCAGTATAACCATCATTCAACAGACAATGTTTTTTAACTAAATCATGACTTCACAATCATCTCATGTGAGGCTTTTTCTAGAGGACTACTTTTTGGAGATTGACATTGTTTAATGTGGGTGGTAGATTTCTTAAATGGAAATCTATTTAATTTGTACTTACATTGGTTCATGAATTTTCTGGTAGATTTATGGTGTTATGGTAGGGATATATGCCTTCTCTGAATTAGCCACTTGAGTAGACCAATGTCCTACACTTGGAGCGGTGATAGAGGCATGATCTAGTTTTTGACGTTTGATGGAATGACTATGACCCTCTAGGATAGTCCCATGGATATATATATATGATATATGGTTATTGTAAAATTATTCTATTGAGTCACTTCAAATATATAGGTGAGGTTATGTACCCAACTCCTAGTCACCCTTGATGCTATCATTATATCTTGGAAAACATATAGAATGTGTATATAGATATTTGTATATCCCTTAATCATCTACATTATAGAAGGAGTAAAATATTAAACTACAAAATTAATATATTAATATTCATTATCATAAAAATAGGTGTGTTCAAGTTTCTGTACTCCAGTTATTTTTGGGATATGCCAACAATAATCATTTTTGGGGGAAGATATATGGGTCTAACCACTATTTTCAGTCGGAGTATGTTGACTGGTTTCTATGATTGATTTCAAACTTTTCTAGAGGTATTTATGTCTTTCATTAGATGTGTTAGTGCATTTTTGAGGTTTTTATCAAAAAAATTGTGGGATTCATTGGATGATGTCTAACTATACCGACTGGCTCGGCTGGTGTATGAAAGTTGTTCTGCCTTCTCGAGGATGGGAGAAAAGTTTATATTTATATATTATTTAGAGAGAACATGGTTACGAAATATCTTACTGAAAACTAGTTACTTCTCTTGTAAAAATATCCATGGTACCATGTACTATGTGTCTAGGGTTGGACTCTCAAGATAGGTAACCCTATCATGTTGAGGTTTTGTGTTGAAACAAAATTGAGGGTGATAACTTTGTTATGAATAATTTTTGGGGACCCATGTGTTCTCTTTATGAGGTTGTTAGTGACCTATTGATCGACCTCAATTATATTATTGAGTAATTTGTATTAGTTTCATTGTGATAAGTTCATTAGATGGTTTATTATGGAAACCTATGTTGGATGCTTCTAAATCACCATTCATTGTTGAGAGGATGGATGGATGGGTTTCTTGAGCTTAAGGGATTGTTGATCTTCCTATAAGGTTGGAATAATAAAAATTTTTTGTTACATAAAAACTAAAATGTATACAACCTAACATATAATATTTTGGTTTGGTGATGGTGTCCGCGGATTGGATAACAAGCCGACAACAGATGAAAAATTTATATTTTTTGAAATGATTCCATTAGATTATATTAAATGGAGTTCCAAAAAAATGATCTTGAATATATATAACATAAATAAACAAGAATACCTCATCCATTTAGAATCTCAATAAATGACCATATTCATGATTAATTATCTTGGATCCATATGTTGGTCTCTATTTCATTTTTTATCTGAATGGGATAAACATGGGGGGTGACAATGTCATCTTTTGGTTAAAGATTCATGTTTGGATCACCATTTTTTGTTTTCATGAGGAATGAAAAAAATAATAGTCTTGTGTTTGATGGTGAGAGAAAGGATTAATGTAGGGGTCAAAAAAAATTTATTCCTATCATGATTCTATGACCATTCTCATTATGAGTTGATATAGACCAACTTTCAAAAGGAAGGAGACCACTTGGATTTCCCCAATAAGTCTTTATGAAATATGAAATGATATGATGGTAGGTCGGTCTCAACACACGCTTTTAAGGGAAATATTTCCTATTAAAGTACTCTCTTATAGATCTAAGATGTTTTTTTGAATTCATTAATAAATCCTAGACATAAGACAATTCACAATTTTGTAGAAAATTAATTATTTATCATATGTTAATTTTAGTATCACCTACATATATCAAAGGTTCTTCATTAATGAATACATTTTTATGCATCCATGGTTCTCCACTTATGCTACCCATTTTTTAAATTAATTCGAGATTAATATATCTTTTATTATCAAATATATTGTTTTTTTGTCATACTTTTGTGTATTTAGTAATTTAACTTCATCTGAAAATATAAAAGTTATTTTGATTGTAGGATTGAGAGCATGAAATGGGCATCATAGGTATCCTTCAGAAAGAAATCAGGACAAATGTGGTTTGGTTCCACTAAAAAGGAATCATATTACCTTTATGGTCATGTGATGAATAAAAAACCAGGTGTTTTAATATAATGTGGAAAATAAATATAAGAAAAATAAGGATTTTCACTGGATAGTGTAGGGATTACACAAAAGCATCATGAAAAAAACATGAAATGAAGTACTATATTAGTTCTGGAATAATCTTATTGGGAATATAGTTCAGTAATAATGGCTCTGAAAGAGACCTGATAGGAATATGTTGCACTAGTGGAAGATGATGGGGTTATGGGAGAGAATGTGGTATCTGGTGCTCGTATCCCCTCTTGTTTTTATATCCTATATAGAAAAAGGGAAGTAGGGGGTGACCTATAGTAATAAATTCTTAGATCTTACTCTATGAGGGATTCCATAACCCTAATATTTCTCTCCTCCAAATTCAATATCTCTATGAGAAGAAGAGGGTGGGGCTACATGACACTGATTTATATATTTGGTATGAGTTATCAATGGCCACCATAACTAATGTCTTGATCGTCATTAACATTATAATGTATGGTTTGTAAAATTCCGAGTATCCTTTATATTAATTAAGATAAAAATATAGACATATACACCACAAGAATTTATAAAAAAGAAGGAATGTTGAGGTACCCTTCAGTTTTCTAATACACGTCTGGAAGAATCAGTGGAGGTATTGGATTGGTGGTTTTCTAAGGGGAATATATCATACATAATGCTTCATAGGATAGGATGAGAGAGGGATTTATTTTTAATGTTAACAGAGGGGAAAAAATAATATTGAACTATACATAGAAGGGAAATAAGGGTGAAGGTCCCCATACCCAATTCAATTTTCTATAGGGGATGGTGGCCCAAATATATTTATTTCCCATGTGGTTTTTATAATTTTGGTTTGCGAATGGATTTTCAATTTGTGGAAAAAATGTTTACAAATTTTTATCACTATCTATGAATCTCTTATCCCTCTCACAAAAATTATATTATCATAATATTTACCTATATTCCAACACCCCTCATTCGTCTATGTGTGGATATTTTTACATGGGTTCATATAAAATAATTCCACGACTACACACGAATGATGTTGGATTGTGGAAGACCTCCTCTACCCACAATAGGAATTATTATTTGTGGGGGGATAAAAAAGGTACATCTTCCCATAAAGCAAGTTACCTTTTACAAGGGTTGAAAATGAATCCCCTCCAGTAATGTGATTTTTTATCTTTGGATGGTTGGTTGTTGGGGATGAAAAAGAAACCTTATCCTACAAAAAATATATTCATGTATAGCATCACTATACGAAGGATCTATATAGTGGGGCTCAATAGAGGAACACTGAAGAAAAAAGGCATGTATAGTAACCATTACCTTTGTGTATCTTTTTGAAATAATGGTAATTTTCCATTTTAATCTCCATGAAATTACCCAAGTTATTTAAATCCATCCATTCTAAAATGCTTAAAATTATTCTAGTCATTTATGTATACATTTTCAAACCCAACAATGACAAATGAAATAAAATAAACTTAAAATACATGGAATAAAAAATATGTCATGGTATCATATCAATTGGGCCGAACATAACACATATAAAAGTAAATTAGTGCATAATGAAATTTTTTCTCAATAAGTTTTGTTATAGATGAAAATACCTTACTTATTTACCTTCTTAAATGGTTACACTGAAAATTTCCCGAAAAATTTTAAAAAATATTTTTAAAATATTTTATAAAATTAATCATCTCTATCAAACTAATATATAATCCATTTTTTATTATTTAATTTCAAAATAGTTGCTTGTTATTTCTTTTTTTTAATATTGATTTTTTACACTTTTAATTATCTTGAAAATGATTTGTAATTTCATTATTAATAATTTATCATTGATACAAGGTAAATCAACAAATATTAGATTTAATTTTTAATATTATTCCCTTTATTATTTATAATGATCTTATTTCATCCAATAAGTGTTATATTAATTACTCTAGAAGATAATGTTGTAGAAAAACTTGTTTTTGTAGTTTTTAATACTCTAGGATTATAAATTACTGACATGTTTGTATACTATTATAATAAGTATATATCCATTAAAAATAATTCATAATGGAAAATTAATTTTCTTTATATTATGTTAAAATCACTTCATTATTCAATATATTTATATTATAATAAAACTCACATGGGCTGTAAATTGACCAACTCAAATGTTTTTTTAATGACAGAGTGATTAAGAAAGATATATTACATGATATTAATATAATATTTAGATAATATTTGAATTTTAATATATTTAAATAATATTTCTATAGAATTAATTTTTAGAAAAATTAATGTTTTGTGTTGCTGGAAAATGAAATTCATCGTTTGTGTAGTTGATAGTGTCCTCTTATTCATGATTAATGGACTCATTTCTCAATAAAGGGATGGTGTGATGGTATATGAAAATTTATAATCTAGAAATATATATAATGTCATAATTATTATATTAGTTCATTAATTAAATTTTTTTGTCCATGTTATGTGGTTAATAGTAATAGCACATGTAGTTCCAGGATGCGGTGATCTGCAGATACACATGATTAATGATATTATTCATTAATAAATTCATTGAATGAAGGAAAATGATAATAATTAAAATTTCATTGTTGTATAATTGTAATGAAAAACATAATTATACATCAAACCCATCCTCGATATCATCCCTAATAGGTAGTGAAGAAAAACATACTACATCACACCATGGAGGCATTAGTTCACTCAGATGCATGATCAATGAGTATGACTTTTTTAGAAGATTATATATAATGGAAGAATTACATATGATAATTTACTATAATTCAGTTTATTTATATATGTGATACATATTTACTTATATTAAAAACGTTGGGGAATTCTTGTATGTGTTAAATTAATAAGAAAGGATGTGAAGAGAGTAATACTCGCATTTGAAAAAATGATTTTCCTTAGACTTACCATCGAAAATAAATTCCTTAAGATTAATATAGAAGAAAAAAGGTTATGAATCATGGGATTTTTTCCTTGGATGATAAACATCTAAAATTATCAACATGTATTTATAATAGATAGGTTTTTGAGAAATGGGTGTATGTCGCACCATTTATAAGTGAAGGGAAGGGTAGTTTCAAAAAAAAAAACTTTCACATGTTGAAATATTTCATTGCACTGTTCAATGTTCAAAGAATCATATATTTAGAAAATTATGATATTGTGACATTTATAATTATATTATACACTAATAAACAATTTTTTTTAAAAAGAGTGACTTATTGGATTCTACTATTACGTTTTCTTTTACCCACGTACATTTTTACTTATGTAATTTTTAATTTCACACTTAATAATTATTCAAATTGTTACCTACTAAAATTGATCATACCACATAATTTAAGAATTATAATCTATTATTATATATTAATTTTTAAAAATAAAATTACTACTTTTATGAAACATTAAATTTCATATTAATAGAGTGAACGCTTAAAAAATTTATTTAGAAATAAAATTTCTTAATCAAAAAAATTAGGTGGGAGGTAAAATCCATTAATTTACTATTTTAAATAACATAAGTTGATTTAAAATAAATAATAATAAGTTTAAGTGGAATAAAAATGTGTTCATAATAAAATGTGATAAGTTATTAATTAATTGAAAGAAAAGGAATAAAACGCTTATTTATCAATCTTACATTTTTACATGTAAAAACATTGTACATTGAATATCTGAGTTAAAATAATATTTTATATATTTTAATGTTATTCATTAATTATATATTTTATCACTTATATGGTTTTATGAAATTATATATCATTCTTACAAATTTATAATGATATAGAATTAATTTTTTTTGAAATAGCTGTTTTTTACTAAACAAATGCTATGCTATGAAAAACCTTAAAATAATATTAATAAATTATGATAATTTAAAATTATAAATGAGGAAAAAATTATCTAAATATACTAATAAAAATATATATATTTATCTTTTAATATAAAAATAATTTATAATGATAAACTACATTAATTTAAAAATACATCTTAACCATTAAATGTTTCTTATATTATTTCCAAAAAATATAAATTTAATGAATTATAATATTTTACATTATATATATTATTATCATAATAATATTTAGAATATTTTTATTTATTTGTAGTAATTTATCAAGACTATCTATTTAGTGTGTGTGAAGAAATATATTGAACTATATGTTATTTAAAAGAATATATATATATATGAAAATATTTGGATGTTACATTTTACCCATTAAATAAGATGAATCTTGTAATTTTTTTACAAAAACAATAATAATTTTTTAAAAAAATTGTTTGAATGAAAAAAGATAAAAATTAAAAATAAAATGTCTATATTTATATCTAATGATAAATTAGAAGAAAAATAATCTTATATTGTAGAGTAAATTGAATGCTTAATTTCCCTACAATATCTATTTTTATTCCCCATTATTTAAAAATATAACATACTTTCTAGTTATATTTATAAATTTTGTAGTGTGTTACTTCCCTCATCTTAGTCATATATGAAATTTTAAAATAATTTTTATTATATTTGACACTTTATCTTTAACGAGAATCCATGAATATATTTATTATTATGTTTTATACATCAGATATGTCCAAATTATTTAATAATAATTCATCATATTATATTCTGAGTATTAAAAATAATTATAACCCCTATATTTTTCTTAATATATGGATGGTCATAAAAGTAATTTCATTGTCCATTTTGACCATTATTATATTGGTTCATTCTAATTCCATCAATTACATGAAGCTATTTTTTAAGTATTAGAATATCTAAATTCATAAATGTGCTACGTAAAAATATTTTTCATTGAAGAAAACATTCATAAATTATGTGCATATCCAAAATTATGAGTATTTATCTTCAAGATATGTTATCAATGTTCATTTTACTATTGGGTTCTCAAATATTCTTAACATACCTAATAGAATATGTTCAAATCCATCATAATTGGTTTTTAATAGAATTTTAATTAACTCATCAAAACCTTAGGGTGTGTATAAGAAGGTTAATCATTAGGAATCATTCACTCTGCACCATAATGATAACTGGGACATAGCTGAGAAAGTATTTTTGGGGATGCTACATATATATGTATATTTGTGAAAAATGAATCAACCTAATAGTATCTAGGAAGTTATATAGTTATTAATAAGGCCACATATTCTCTTCAATATAAATATTTTTGTATGTTCTCCTATGCAGAGAATTATAATTAGGTTTTCCACTAATGTTATATTATCCTAATCCAAAAACATCATAAAATAATCATTTCTAATATATATATATATATATTTATATAAGAATAAATTATCATCCATAACTCACCAACCATTTATTTCATTCATAAATCATAAATCTTATTCCACTAAAAACTTCCTAACCCCAAATGTTATCTACAACTCACGTCATACCAACTATAGTTCCCCTACACCCATGTTCATATAAATAGGTCATAAAACACATATCTTAACAAAATGATTTTTATACAAATCTCTTATTAGAATTCCATTCTAAAATTTACAATCAAAGGATAATTTAGTATATATTTTTAGATAATTAAGGAAATAAATTTATACTGTAGATAAATTCTTCTCCAAAAATGGAAATTTTTTTATTTTATATATGAAGACACTTAATCCAATATGATACTCCAAGGATAAACCTAAATTCTCTACAAAATAAACTCTTAGAGTATTGTAAACCCTATTCAATTCTTTGAAACCATAAGGAAATGGAAACATAATAAGTTGTTATAGTAAATGATATATAAGGCCAAACATAATAATAAAGTGTATTATAATAAACTAGAGGCCTACCATTATATGAAATTGAGAATTATCATAATCATGAGAGGAAAGAATAAATATTTGAATGCATAATAACATGGATTCTACAATGACCATAAAATAATATCCAAGAATCATTAGAATGTGGGGGAAAATGAACATAAAATCATATTAAAAAAATTCTTATATCCCTACCTCATTATGAAAACATAGTTTCATTGAATAACTTCCCACACAAAAGTTTTGGCTATACTCACTACCCACACATCGAGATATCTAATGGGGAAGAAACATTACCCAATGCAACATATGACTATATATTTATTGATGCACCCATAACATAATATATATCATTAATATGTGATACACATGGGTTTGATCAACATATCATACAATCCTATGCAAATAAAATGTATTTTTAATCCTTTTCATGTGAGTCCATAAGTAAAAATTCATGATTTCATCAATTAACATGACATGATAAAACCATAAAATATAAATGGATATATAATTACTTTAATAATCATTCTAGGTAAATAACACCCATTAAATACCAATACAGATATGGTATTTAGACCATATAGTAATGGATATATTATTTCAAAAAACACTCCAATCAATCAATGTATTTGGAATGTAGGATAAAAAAATTAATAATAAATTGTAACATAGTGTATTTTCTAAGGAAATTAATTGGATATAAATTTCAATTAAACTACTGGAAAAATATAAAAGAAAAATTTATTATGGATTATACAATAGATCAAATTATTATTGCTTAAGTCATCCAAAAAATGTTTCCAATTTAATTTGATGAATACCCTTGATCAAAATAAAACATAGATGAAGAAGAGTCCTACAATATTAATAAATATTTATTTCAATACATAAATTTCCATTTTCCATTGAATTATTTATAATCTTATGATTTCATTAAACCATATCAATGAGAATCTTCTTTAAAAAACATGAAATCTGAGAGGGATATATCTTATAAAATTACAAATTTATCAAAAATATATATTGGCATTAAAATGGGTAAAAGGTATTCCAACCATTTAAAATAACCATAAAGAAGAACATTAAAATTATTTTATTTTCAAAAAATTAATATAGTGTAAATGTAATTAAATATGATGTTAAAAAATTCTATATGACATAATTTTTAAATAAATTATAGTACTTTTTGAAGAGAAATTTTTTAAAACTATATTTGCAGAAAAATTTAAAGTACATTAAAAAAATTTATGAATCCTGCATTGTTTAAATGCTAATTTAATATTTATTTTAAATTAGATTGAGGGAAACATGTATTAAAATTAGATGTGACTTATTTGGGATATAAATAATGCATTTGGTTAGTAAAACAAGGGAATGAAAAAAGTATCCATAGGAATGTATTGGAGTTATTATTATCAAAACCATGATTTTATTTGTTGAATAATTTAATATAAATTTAATCTACCATTTCTATGATATGTGATGATAATATAATAATTAAAAGATAAAAATCATGGAAATATTTCATCGCCTATTGTAAAATGGGCCCGAGTCATAATAAAAATTACATGTTGAGTAAAATTTTAATCAATACCATTAAAAAAAAGTCATGAATATTATCTTGAAATAATAGAAATAAATTATCTTTAAGGATAAAATATAAATTTCAATTAATATAAAAAATATAAATATAAATTGATGCATAATTTGAAACATGTCTCAATTAAGGGAGTTTGGGAGAAAGACGCCTCTCATTATTCTCCCACTTACATGATAACACTATATATACCTATAAGAAAATAAAAAATATATTAGAAATATATTTAAAAATATTATTTATATATATTACTGAAGACAAATATCGAGGGATATCTCAAAAGAAATTCAGTTTTGGGTTATTTAGGTGCAATAGTGTGGCTGACCAATGTCATCTTTCAAAGGATAAGTAATTTAAAACAACATATTAAAGGTATTTTGAAAATAAAATAAAAACCTAATAAGGATTGGGGTTGTTAAATGTTAATAAAATAAGAATAATTATGATGTAAGAAGATTTTATTTTTTTTTCTTTTGGAAATGGAATTTGATTAATAAAACAAAATGAAAAGATATTTTTTAGAAAACATTTTAAAGTAACAGTCGATCTAACACTAACTATTCACAGAATTCTTGATAATTATTATTTAAATAATAACTACAAAATTATGATCCCATAATTTTCTAATATTTTTACCCTACAAGAATTAACATTACCACAAATATGAAAAAAGATAAACCCTTTTACAGCTTCTAAACATGCAATCGCAACACCCTGCTTTGATTGATGTTCTAAGAATAGCTTATGGTTAGTGGAAAATTAGGTCATAAATCCATTATATAGGTAAGTATTAATTTATATTAGGTATTATATTTTAACTCTGAAAATTTATCCTGTGTGGTTTTGTTTTACCGAATAAGATTTCACTCTCACAATATACACAAATCACATCTTTGTGTGTTTTTATGTTAATTGTTCAATTTCATACTTAGTTTCTAATAAATTTAAATCTCAATTAATGGATAATATTTTTTAATTACATTAGAAAAATGATTCAAAATAAATAAATGAATAAGGTAAGAGGATAATGGATTACTAAGAAAATGAATCTTCCATGGGCAGTGGGGTCATCGTAGAAACGAATTGCATTTGAAATTATTTAGAAAGGGTATAACCCAATATAATTTCTACTATTTTATTTCCATAGAAAATATGAATATTAATAGATGAATTAAATTGAATATTCGAAAATAAAATGATGGGAAACTAAGATATTATTGAAATCACAATAATATTACAAAGTGAATAAGAAGAATATGGCTTCGATGAAGAGGTCCTAGATTTAAAAACTCTACCTCTTGAAATGCATGAGAAAATAGAGTGAAACCAACTCTACTCTTCCCTAAATCTAATATTTAATTACCAAACCCCAATGAATGAGAAAAACATAAATTTATAGAGTTGTGGGAAGGACAGGTTTTAATAGGTTTCAATTGTGAATGGGGAAATTTAGACAAATAAATTAATACAACTTGTACCGCCTATTTTTCCACACAAACATGTGAACCAGCTATCCTTCAGAAAGGTTGTTTTTTGATAAAATGTTTTGTAGAGATCCTCGAAATATTCCGGCCTAAGTCAAGTATTATGAAAAAAATCCCAAACACAGAACTAATTTCTAATCTGATGTGTCCTTTCCATATTTGACTTCATGGTCGATTACGTCTAATAAAATGAAAAATTTATCTCTTATGTCTTGAATTAACATTGCATCCTATTAATTCAGGAACAAATTAACAAAATTTATTTTTAAATAATTCTAATAAAATTATTTATGTTCGAAATATTACAAGGAATTTTATAAGGGTAAAACACTAATTTTTATAAATGTTCCAATGAATAATATAATCCTAAATGTTTTATAAATAATCATATTTAACACAATGTGAGGAAATTTAGTCATTTATTATCAATAAAATATTCCCCAAATTTTTTATCAACTCCCCCAAACATACCCCTTGTCACTCCTAAGAAAAACCTCATATCATGTATTTGAAAAAAATTGTGGAAAAATATGCATGTTTATATTTCTCAATACACAGTGGAAATATAGGGAATGTAAGAATCCAATTATGATTCAATATCAATTAATTTTTTATTCGTTGTCTCATAAATTGGGTTAAAAAAATCCAATGAGATTCATAACACTAATCATAGGGAAACAAGTCATGGGTCTACCATGAAACTAATTCTTCATGTGTGTCTGTGCCAACTATTTCAAGCTCATATCTCTAACATATATTCAGTATATTAAGATTAAGTAAAACAATTACTCTTACCTAGTTTAACTCACAGATCCTGTTCTACATTCCATTATAATAAGTTTTCAAGACCCACTTACATAATTATTCCTGAAATTTAAAATTTAAACTCATGACCTAGATATCCCATATATGTTGTACATTTCATCACTCTCCTCATTTATTACTTTTTTTAGTTTCAGTTGGAAAAAATCTCATAATCAACTCTCAACCCATGTTTTATCAACTTTTGACAATAATTTTAATAGTTCTAACAAGATCAAAGGTCAAGTAAGTGTGGTTTTGACCTATCCAAGACAAAACCCATAAATTTTATCTTTTAGGGAATACAATAGTTAGATAATAGTTTAACATTAATAGGTCATTTTGGTACATTAATGAAACCAATCAAAAGAGAAACGAACATAAAAATCAGCCAAATAATTTTTTTACCTAACTTGACTATTTCCATATTTGAGTAAAAAAATTTCACAAGTCATGGTTGAGTAAAATTTTGTGTGGAGAAATCAATGAAACAATTTACTATAAACCAATCTAAAAAATAATAATGTCAAAATCTAAAAGGATTTTTATAGAAAAAACAATAATATCATCAATAGCTTCAATTTTTAATAAAAACTAACATTTGATAATGAAATCTTACCTGTGCATATCATTCAACAAGATAACTTCGAAAACATTAATTTTCCATATGTTCCACTTGATAATGTTACATGATATATTTGTTTGTTAGGTTTTTTTTGAAAAATTTAACCTAAAACTTAATAGAAAATACACACAAATGAAAACCCCAAATATCTTCCCCAAAATGTTGTCCCCTCCACCACGCTTAAATTATTACATTGTCTTCAATGTCATATTATGAAATGATATGTGAACAAGAAAAAAAAATTAAATAGGATAAATATTATAAAAGTAAAATGGTTTGGAATAGCCTGATATTCTCAAGTGGTGATGGGGTTATACAGCGTGATGAAATCCAGCACATCTGTAGAAAGTCCCTCAATTTATTTCTGTAAATATTTCCCTTTAATTGTAATGTTTATTATAGTGTCCTCTCATGTGAACTCCACTACACCATAAGGAAGAAAATTAGATACAATATAATGGTCAAACCATCTATATTGAAACATATGGAGGCATCATCTTTAATCACGAACGGTAGAGGAGGACTTTCGCTCCAGTATGAAACTCCCTTTGTTGGACCATTTTTTCAGGAGATCTTTTTATCCTTCTTTATAGAGCCTTAAGTTCTCATATGTTGAAAATTGAATTTTCTCAAGATCATGAATTTGCAACCTTCTTTTAATTCCATATAGGGCTAAATCCATGTTGCATTTTTATAGCATAATAAGCCCGATGCTCGAATTCCATAGGGAGAGGACCTGATTTCCAAAAAATAATCGGAATTGGGAAAATACCGATGGGTATCATGTATGTTGTCCTTGTAATGACCCGAAAATTTGAATAATTTTATTATTTCTTGAATTTGTGTATTATTTTATTTTATACTCAACAAAACTATATCCTTTAATTTGTGAAGTGAGTATAGTTAGAATAATGCAACTGGGTTTTGACTATTATATCACCGTTAGACAATATGACTATTGGAAACAAAATTCTTAAAGTTATGATTATTTATTATAAATATAATTGATCTTGCTTAATTAAAATACAAATAAAAGTTGATGTCCTCATTTAGTGGAATCAGGTTATATGAAGACCATCTGTCAGATCTTGGGAAGGAGATTGCATCACTAGGCTTTGCACTCAACCAAGCCCAAAATGAGCTTTAACTTGTGAAGCTAGAATGGAATCACCTACGAGAGAAGTTTAAGCTGTTAAAAATCACCACTCTGTAAATGTTGTTCGATCCACCCCCTGATTCTCTCATCATATCATATCTTACACTTAGGTCATATGAATGTGTTATAAGGGGCTATTTGATTAGTCCTCAGTTACATTGTGTAATCTATTTGTATAAATAAAAATTTTATTTCATATAATGGTAAAATTTGTGAATTTAAAATGTTTAAATAAGTTGAATTTATAGAAGTTACATATTATTGATGAAATTATGGAATGGTATTTTAAAATATTTGTATACATTAAATAATTAATAATGTGAAATTATTTTCAAAAAAATAGTCTTCTACAGTTTTGATCAGTAAGAAATTTATATTCTAATAAGATCAACTTATTTTTTAGTGAATAGTAAAGTATGAATAGTAATATTACCTTTATGAATAGTAATTTGGCCAATGGAATAGTAACCTCACTTAAGAAATTATAATTATAATTTTGGGATCTTGAATGTTAATGTGATATAATAGAAAAAGTAAATAACTTTTTTAGAAATTATTAGTTATGTATTAGAATTTTTTTCGAGTAAATATTGTTTTTACTTAAAATTAAATATATCAAAATTATAAAATTATTTTCATAAAATTGAGTAAATTTTTGAATTCATAGAGTCGATATTTGGTTAGGTTGAATTTACAAGATTTTTATAAAATGTTTTGTTTTTCAGTGAATAGTAATATTACTGTTTGGAGTTTCGGTGTGATTAATGACATCATTAATGATGTAATAATGATGTAATAAATCTGGTAAACTTCTTAATTGTATGATATGTTATTATGTGTCCCAAGTGGCCAATAACATGGTCAAATACCAAGGGCAAGCCCATGGTTTAGCAAATACCACAGATGAGGTGCCCCATGGAAATTAAGTAAACATTCAATCACTTTTGTTATAAATAACAACCCATTAATTCATTAATTTCATTAAAAATTACACCTCAATTAAGCTATAGTCTTTTTACCTTATATGGATTCCTCCAATGGTTCCCTAAATCCCCCCAATGACCCATCCTTCAATCTTTTAAAGTTACTATTAATAGTAAGGGAACCTTTCTCCTCACTCTTTTAAGTCACGAATTCATTTATGTCATATCTTCTAGTTTTCTTATTATTATGTTGGATTGTGTTATTATATATCCTTATTATTTTCTATTTCATGTAAAAATTATGATAGACCCATTCTACTCTCATCAATTGATTTTCTGAATTTTTTGGACACGTCGTTAGGCTGCAGAATTTTCGTAAAAGAAATCACATTCTCTCTTTTCTTTCTTTTTTAATTTTGATGTGGTATATCATAAAAATATCCAAAAATGATATTATTTATATTTTATTCTCTCAAATTTCTTTAAAATGATTCATTTATTTAATTTAAACCCTTTTCTCCTCCCTTTTTATTGTTTTCTAAAACCATGTTATATAACTGTTATGCTGCATAAATTTCGTCTCAAAATTTCTCTCTCTTTCTCTCAAGAAATTTTATTATCTTATTTATGTGAATCCTGAGACTAATTTAATTTCTAGGGTTATTCATAAGGACATAAAAATGATATTATTTATTATGGAATTTTCATACATAAAACCTTTCTTCCATTTCCATGGGTTATAAATAACATAATGATCTTGTTTTTAAACACGTTTTAAAACGTCATTATTTTGATATGAATCCCATTTCTCATATTATATTTGGGTTATTTATGAAATTTATGATTAGGATATATGTGTCTCACATTAAAATAAAGACATATTAAGGGTTATCCCTAAAATTTCGTCAATGAATTGGGTAATGAATTTAATCCTTAGAGATGACAAGTTTCACGATACCTTGGAAATTTTTTTGACACCTTGGGGATGAAACATGGTTATATTTTCATGAATGTAAAAATTAAATGTTTTAGCCACATATTCAAGTTACTATTCATGTATTTTTCATTACTATATTCCTATACTTATATTTCTCTTTTATTTATATTTTTCATCATATTCTTATTGATATCAAAAGTAAATTGATTCCCTAGCTTTCCATACTGGTCCTTCACCTCACCCTTTCCTTTGATGTATGTCTCCAAGTTATAAGATGTGGTGATTGAACTTAGGATGAATATTTTATTAAGACTTACTTTTGTATTATAATAATTTTTAATGTTTTCATGTATATTGTTCATTATTTCTAAGACACTAGACTTTAAAGATCCTCTGTTTGTAAAATGTAATGAAAAGTTTTGTAATAAAAGGAGAGATTTCGTAGTTGGTATCAAATGATAGTTTAGTTATTTATCGAAATTAGGCTATAAATTATAAGGAATACCCTTATATAAAAGTTTTAATATAGGAAACATTCTTAGTATTTTGGTGAAATATGGAGTAAGTGGTTTCTGAACAAATAAATCTCTATATGGGTACAAACAAGTGGATATGGCTCTAGAATAGAAATGCCTCCGAGTGAAAACTCCGACAAGGAGTTTTGGGCTTGACCTGAGGTATCCTGGTATATGAAAATGGGCCTTTCTACACACTTGGTTTGACACACTGGGGGGTATGTTTGGTTAATCACAATCATTTTATAAATCATTATGAAGGATTTATAGATAGATATAATTATTTAAGAAAGATGTTTTATGAAAAAAATCCTTTATTACTAAAAGATTTGTAAATGAAATTAGTTTCTAAATACGGATTTATAATTTTAGAAAATTTCGGGAAATTGGAGGAACTATGAAAATGGTGACTTCAATGGACCATGTGTTGATAGCCCTCCGATGGAAGCTAGAATAGAAACATTCCTGAGAATAAAGATCCAACTAACTCTAGTAATGGTAAATAACGTGAATCAAGCAAAGAGACTAATCTCACCATAAAGGGAACACAATTCAGTGGAGTCATTTATTTTTCAATGACCACCAACCATCAATGGATCGAATGACCCACTGATTTTTGAGTAGTGGATCCACTTTTTAGAGACGATCTTTTTTGTGCTCTACTGTTCAGAGTAAGAGAAGGTCAACCTAGCTATATATCTCTTAGAGGGAGAAGCTGATCCGTGGTGGGAACTAATTTAACCCATGAGGTTGAGAGTGAAAGTTGATGATATGGTGTGGGAATAGTTCATAGGGATATTCTTTAATAAATATTTCCCTTGTTCTATGAGAATAATAATGAAATAGTTTCTCGAGTTGAAGAAGAATGATAATGAATCTTTTGGAAACTATGAGATAAACTTCACAAGGATTTCATGTTACACATCTATCTTTCTAATGGATCCAAATGGAAATGTTGATAGATTCATGGGTGGACTGAGACCTTATATGTGGAAGAATATAGCCCACTGAGACTATGATAGCTATAAAGATATCGTGAAATGTGCGATGAAAGTAATACTAGAGTTTTGTGAGGCACAATGATCTCATAAATCCAGTGAAAAGAAAATATTGATGGAGACAAGATGAGGGTAGAATTTGGATCAAGGAAGAGGAGGGAAAAATTGCAACATCCAACATTTAATAAATGTGGGAAGAAGCATTCAGGGAACTATCATCTCAGTAGAAGGAAGTGCTACATGTGTGGAAGAGATGGCCATATTTCACAGAATTATTATAGTGAGGTGAAGCCTCGACTTCCCAACATTAATGATAATGGGAAAATGGTGAAGGCCCAACCGTATGTCCAATTCTATAAGTGTAAACAACTTGGGAACTTTTCCAATCACTTTACAAATATGAGGACAGTGGAGAAGAATCACCATCAGCCTCAGAAAAGGGTAAGGGATCAAGTTTGTACTTCTAAAATTAGTAGAGATGAAGTTGAAGGGACAAATTATGTGGTAGAAGGTACTCTTGTTGTTATCTCAATGTTAGAAAGTACTCTGTTTGATTTAGGTTCTGGGAATTCCTTTATTTCCTCCGTGTTTGTAAATAATTTAGAATCAACCCTAAATTAATAAAAGAAATGTTATCTGTCAAGACTCTAGGTGGTATTATCCAAGCATCGTCAGTGTTTAGAATCTCTAGTATTTACATTAGTGAGAATAATATTATCTCAAATCTATTAGTAATTCTAATGTTGGAATTCTACATTATACTAGGGATGGACTGACTCTCAATGTATAATGCAATGATCAAATAAAAAATCAAGGAAATCTCAGTAGTCTTGAATGGAAAACATATAGTTATATTCCAAGGAGAGATACATAAACCTAATATTTGTATAGAAGAACCTACTATATCCATATTTATGGAGCTGATCAGTGAATAAGAAGATGGAAATGAGATTTTAAGGATAGAAAATGTCATCATCGTCCTAGAATACATTGACGTATTTCCTGAGGATTTACCCAGAACTCTCATAAAAAGAGACTTAGATTTCTCTATTGAACTCATACCTGGATCTCATCTAATATCCAAGACCCTGTATAGGATGGAAAATATATAGCTGGAGGAATTAAATAAGAAAAACCGAGACCTTTTACATAAGGGGTTTATCTGACCAAATGTGTCTCCTTGGGGAGAACATGTTCACTTTATAAAGAAGAAGGATGGATCAATGAAGCTATTCATTGATTATAGAGAACTGAATGAGATCATAGTAATGAAAAAATACCCTCTTCCAAGAATTAATGACTTACTTGACGAACTGTGTAGGGATCAATTCTTCTCTATGAATTATCATTGATCTAGTTATTATCAATTGAGGGTGAAGAAACAATATATTACAAAATTTTTCTTCTAATAAAGATATGGTTGCTATGAGTTTTTTGTTATGCCCTTCATACTGACTAATCAACCTGATATTTTTATGGATTTGATGAATAGAGTCTTTAGAGACTACTTTGATAACTTTGTGGTAGTTTATATTGATGATATTATAATATATTATGAATGTCATGGGGATCATGAGGATCATCTAAGAGTTATTTTTCAAACTCTACGAAATGAGAGGATTATTGGAATGTTCAGAAAATGTGAATTTTGGTTACAAAAATATTCTTTCTTGGGGAACATTGTTACCAATAATGGAATCACATTTGACCCTGAAAAGACAAAAGATATTGAGGACTGGCCTCAACCTATAACAATAATTGAGATTTGATGTTTTTTTGGGGATATTATAAAAGTATTGTGAAAAAATTTCATGACATTCTAATCCATTAACCATGTTAACTAGAAAATTGGTCAACTTAATTTGGACAATGTTGTGTGAGGATGGATTCCAAGAGCTGAAGAAGAGATTGGTTAATACACGTATGTTAACTCTTTCCTCAAGAGGATAAGTATTCATTATTTTTAGCGATGCATCTATGAAAGGGCTTGGTTAAATCCTCAGGAAAAATGAAAAATTCATTGCTTATTTATCTAGACAGTTGAAGACTCATGAGCATAACTATCTTATACATGATCTTGAGATAGTTTTGGTTAATTTTTCTAAAGACATGGAGGCACAATATTTATGGTGGGAAATGTGATATATACACAAACCATCAATGTTGGATGTATATTTTTTGAAAAAATGAATTGAACATGAGACAAAGAAGATGGTTTGAACTTCTTAAAGACTATGATTGTTCAATTCATTATCATCTCGGAAGAGCAAACAATCTCCCTAATGAATTAATTTGGAATGACCCATTTGTTCCTTACATGATGAGTATTGAAAGAGATCCTTTGATTAAGGACCTAGTAAAGCTGGACATGGGAATTATAAGGGAAGGTACATCATCAACCCTAACCCAAATGATTTCTCAACCGTCATTAATAGAGATTATTAAGAAGCCTCAGAAATAAGATCCTTTGTTGCAGAGGAAGTTTGAGGCTGTGAAGGATGGAAAGATTCTTGAGTTTAATATTGAACGATAAGGTGTAGTGAAATTTCGTACAAGACTATGTGTTTCATCTATTTCAGAAATAAAGAAGGACCTGATGGATGAATCTCACAGCTCTACATTCTCTATACATCATGTAAGTAAAAAATGTATATAGACCTTCGTGATCATTTTTTATTGGATAATATGAAAATGGAGATTACTGACTACACTTAATGGTTCCTTATATTTTCACAAGTGAAGTTATAGTGAAAAATTCCAAATGGGGTATTGCAACCACTACCCTTACCAGCATGTAAATGGGAAACTATCATAATGGAATTTGTCACCATTCTCTTGAGAAATTCCAAAGAAAACTATGCGATACTGGTTATTATGGACCATATCAACAAGACTTTCTATTTTAAATATATTCAAGAAGATTTCTCTATTGATAAACATGATAGGATTTACGTGATGGAAATAGTAAGGTTATATGGAGTTCCACTTTCTATCAAATTTGATCATGATCTATGCTTCACATAAAAATTATAGATAAGTCTTCAACATTCTCTGAGTACCGAATGGAATTTTAGTATGGCTTATCACCACCAAATTGATGGCCAATCCGAAATGACTATTTAAACACGTGAGGATAAGTTGATATCATGCTCAATGGAATTTAAAGGTGGATGGGATCAATATATCCATTTAGTTGATTCCTCTTACAATAATAGCTTCCACTCAAGCATTAAAATGTAACCCTATGAAGCTCTATATGGGAAGCGATGTAGAACTCCTAATTTTTGGGATAATTCTAGTGAGAAAAGGCTTCTTGGGCCTAATATTTTATAGTAGATGATAGAAAAGGTCCATGCCATCTAACCACACCTTAAGGCTGCTAAGAGTCAAAAAAAGAGATATGTTGAATACCATCGAAGGGACATGGAGTTTGATGTTGGTGACAAGGTCTTTCATTGAATTTCACCTTGGAAGGGAGCCATGAGGAATGGGAAAAAGGGAAGCTTAAACCTAGGTACATTAGCCTCTATGAAATCCTAGATCACGTAGGAGTAGTGGCCTATCGACTTGAACTCCCTCCAAATCTACCACAAGTTTATCATGTATTCCATGTATAACTATTGAGGAAGTATATATGTGACCCTTCACAATTATTAAATACAGAGGTGGTACAACTGGAACATGACCTCTCTTATGAAGAGAAACCAGTGGAGATCTTGTATCGTGCTGACAAGGTTATAAGCAATAGAGATACCCACCTTGTTATGTTGTTGTGGAGGAACCATATATGTGAAGAAGCCACATGGGAACTAGCGGAATCTATGAAGTAGAAGTGCCCAAAAATTTTCTCTTCAGAGGGTATGAGTTGAAATTTCGTGGATGGAATTACTTAAGTGGGGAAGAATGTAACGACCTGAACATTTAAATAATTTTTTTGCACGAATTTGTGTATTATTTTATTTTATACTCAACAAAAAAATATACTTTAATTAATTAAGTGATTATAATGAAAATAATAACTCTGGGTTTTGACTGTTATATGATTGTTGGTCAATATTATTGTTTGATACTAAATTCTTAACATTATGATTATTGTTTATAAAAAAATCATCACGGTTAATTAATACAGAATAAATCATCGATGGCCTTATCCAGTAGACTCGGGCCATACAAAGCCCATCTGTCAGAGCTTGGGAAGGAGGCTGCACCACTAGGTTTTTCTCTAGACTAATCCCAAGATAAGCTTCAACATGTGAAGCTTGAACAGAATCGCTTATAAGAGAAGTTCATGATGATAGAAATCACCACTTTGGCAATATTGTCCATGCCACCCCAAGATTCTATTATCATACTGTGTCTTACACTTAGGTCTTATGCAGGTGTTATAAGGGGCTATGTAATGAGGCATTGGTTACTTTTTGTAATATTTTTGTTTAAATAAAATTGTTATTTCTTTTTATTGTAAAATTTATGAATTTTATTTGTTAAAATGACATAAATTTATGAGAGATCAATATTATTAATGAAATGTTGGACAAATGGTATTTTAAAATAGGTTTTATCAAATTAAATAAAAAATAATGTGATATTATTTAAAAAAATGGTTTCTAATGTTTTGATCAGAATGAAATTTAGAGTCTAATCAGATCAAATAAATTTTTAGTGAATAGTAAATTATGAATAGTAATATTACCCATATGAATAGTAATGTGACCAATGGAATTTTAACCTCTCTTATGAAATTATTATTATAATTTAGGCTTCATGAATGGTAATGTTATATGATAGAAAATGTTAATAAATGTTTCAGAAATCATTAGTTAATTATTAATATTTTTTGGGCTAAATAGTGCTTTTACATAAAAATTAAATATATCATAATCAAAAAAAATTATTTTCATAAAATGGAGATTTTTTTTGAATTTAGAGCATCAATATTAAATTAGGGTGAATTTATGATATTTTTATAAAATGTTTTGTTTTTTAGTGAATAGTAAAAATGCAATTTTCAGTTTCGGTGTGATTAATAACATCATTAATGATGTAATAATGATGTAATAAATCTAGTTGACTTCTGAATAGTAATATATGTTATTAGGTGTCCCATGTGGAAAATACCATGTGAAAAAACTATGTTCAAGCATTTGATTTTTCAAATACCACTGAAGAGGTGTCCCTTGGAAATTAATTAAATATTCCCCCACTTTTGTAATAAATACAAACCCATTTCTTCAATAATTTCATTAAAAATTCTATCTCATTGAAACTATAGGATTTTTACCTTTCAAAGATTCCTCCAAAGGTTCCCTTAAGTTCCCAAAGGCCTCAACCTTCTATCTTTTGAAGTTAATCTTCAAGGTAAGAGAACCTTTCACCCTAATCTTTTAAGGCAT
Source organism: Viscum album (assembly GCA_963277665.1). Classification (NCBI taxonomy): domain Eukaryota; kingdom Viridiplantae; phylum Streptophyta; class Magnoliopsida; order Santalales; family Viscaceae; genus Viscum; species Viscum album. The sequence goes on along the minus strand of OY728148.1, from coordinate 874,481,687 downwards.
GACTTCCATTATGTTATGTCTTATAGTTTCCTTATTATTATGATGGGGTATTCTTTTATATATCCTTATTAATATAAATTTGAAGTCCAATTGATGAGAATACTTTTCCACTCTCATCAATTTAATTTCTGAATTTTTATGTGATGTTGTTAGGCCACCGAATTTTTGTAGAAGAAAACACATTTTCTATTTTCTTTCATATTTTCTTTTCATATGGCATGACATACAAATATCCAAACCATGATCTAATTTCTATTTTATTATATCCCTTCACTATAAAATGACTCACTTATAGATGTGAGAACATTTTCCCCTCTTTTTTTATTATTTTCTATAACCATGTTATATAGTCATTATGCTATAGAAATTTTGTCTAAAAATTTCCCTCTCTTTCTCTTAGGAAATTCAATTATATTAATTATCTGAATAAAAAACCAAATTCGTTTCTATGATTGTTCATAAAGACATTAAAATTATATTCTTGATTCTATAATTGACATATATAAGTCCCTTTTTCTCTTTTCATGGGTTATAAATGACACAATGATCTTGTTTTTAAACACTTTTTAAAACATCAAGATTTTGATATGAAACCCATTTCATTTATTATATTTGGCTTATTTAAGAAACATGTTATTATGATCTATGTGAATCAGATGAAAGATAAATAAATATTAATTTTATGCTCTGATATCACTCCAATGCATTGGGTAAATAATTTAATCTCTAGAGATGACATGTTTCACGATACCTTGGTGAATAACCTTGGTAATTTTTATGAGACTTTGGGGGTGAACCAGAGTGATATGATGATGAATTTATAAATTAAATGTCATAACCTCTTATTAAAGTTACAATTAATTACCTTTTATTTATGATATTCCTCTACTTCCATTTCTCATGCCTTTATGTTTTTCATCAAGTTCTTATTGATATCAGAATTAAGTTGATTCCCTTTCTTTTCATACTGGGCCTTCTGCTCACCCTTTCCTTTGATGTATGTCTTCAGGTTATGATATGTAGTAAATTTAATTAGGATAAACCTTTTATGAATCCTTACAAGTGTATTAGAATAATGTTTTAAGGTTTTCATGTATATTGTTCTTGATTTTCATGACACTATACTTTAAAGATCCTCTGTTTTTAAAATATAATGAAACCTTATGTAATAAAAGGTGGGATTCCATAGTTCTACAAGCTCATAGTGCATCATCCAATCACTTGCTTCAATCCTTCCTATTCGGCAACATAATTTTTCCAAAAATTGTTTCAACTGCTGATTTGAAACCTCAACCTAGCCATTTGTTTGGGGGTGGTAGGGTGTTTATGTTTTATGTGTCACCCCATACTTCTGAAGGAGGGAATCCAAATTACAATTACAAAATGTTTCTCGTGATCACTGATGATAGCCTATGGAACTCCAAACCTATAAAAAATATGTTCCTTGATAGAGTTGACTACAACATGAGATTCATCAGTCCCGATGGCCTTGGCCTCCACTCATTTACTCACATTATCAAAAGTAACCAAAATATACAAAATTCCAAATAAACTAGTAAAATGACTCATAAAATCGATTCCCCAAACAAAAAAAACTTCACACCATAATATGGGTTGTTGGGGCATCTCATCTATCATACAAATTTTCCCAATGTATTGGTAACATAAGCATAACTTTCAAAACACATGAGCATCACAGAATAATATAGAACAATAAAATCCATAGTCTAAGACATTCTTAGCTACCTATTGGGGTCTAAAGTTCCCACCACCTACAAGTGTATGAAAAAAATGTAAAATATTTGATAACTAATTATCATCAACACATATCTTAATAACCTGGTCACTACACATGCATCATTGGTAGGGATCATCCCACACATAAAATACAAACTCACTATTTAATTTTAATACGTGATGTTTATTTAAATTTGTATGAATTTTAGATGCAACATGGTATTTAACCAAATCAGAATACCAAGGATGCGTATCAAAGATGAAATAAAGGCGTTCACTGGGGAAAGTGTCTTGAAGTTGTACTTTTACCATGGTTTCAACATCCAATGTGTGAGTAGGCCTACTCATGAGGTCCACCCCCAGGTTTTCTGTCCCATTATTTTCCTTTATATCAATATAAAATTCCCAACCACAGAGAATCCATCGGATAAGCCTTGACATTGCATCTGGATTCTTCACGAGGTACCTCAAAGGTGTATGGTCAGAAAAAAAAACTACTTTAGAGCCCAATAAATATGAAAAAAATATATAAATAAAATATGATAGAAATAAACTCTGTTTGTGGTTATATAGTTTTATTGGTTTGTGTCCATTGTCCCTGATGTATAGTCAATCACATTTGAATTCCCCTCCACCCACTGAGATAAGACAGCTCCCACTGTAATGTTGGAGGCATCACATATAAGCTTAATAAGAATATCCCACTATAGGGGATGTATGATAGGTGGAGTGGTCAGAAACATCTTTATCTCATCAAAGGATGTCATGGAAAAATCATCCAACACAAAATCATGATCCTTTTAGAAGTAATCATGACATTAGAAGAGAAAAATTACTAAAATCTTTGATGAAGCACTGATAAAATCCGATATTACATAGGAAATATCTAACATCATTCACACTAGAAGGATGTAGAAAGGATGAAATAATATCTACATTTGATCTATCAACCTCTATCCCATGTTTTTAAACTAGATTCTCTCAGAAAATACCCCACTATACCATGAAATGATACCTTTCAAAGATCAAGACCAGATTATTCTCAATACAACGACTCAAAAACATTCCTAGAAAAGAGATACAATCAAAAAATGAATACACATACACTATAAAATAATCCATAAAAACACTATGTATGTATTAATGAAATCTAAAAAAATACTCACCATGCATCACTAGAATGTACCTGGGGAATAGTAGAGTCAAAATGGAATCCTTCTATAGGAAAACATACTGAATGGGAAAGTAAATATTATCTTTTCATGATCCTATAGCTAAAAATAAACCTGAAAATATCCAAAACATCCATCCAAGAAACAATTGTGTTTCTTATAATCTAAACTCTCAAGAATTTGATTAATAAATGGGAGGGTGAAATGTTCCTTGTGAGTGGACTGGTATAGTTTATTATAATAAAAACACACTCCAACTATTTTTCACCATCATTGGAAGTAACGTCTATTTATCATTTTTAACAATTGTAACACCACTTTTATTAGGAACAACTGAAATAGGACTCACCCCCTGAGAATATGAAACAGTGTAAATTATACCTACCTTGAACAATTTTCCAACTTCAATTGTGGATGCCCCACTGGGTTGGACTCATAATACAAAATAATCTTATGCATATAGATGGAGGTACTAATATGAGATATGTCAGTCAAGGTCCACCCGACTTCCCAGATTTTCTCTGTCAAAATATTCAAATGTTTTTCTTAATGTTCATAAGGTATATTGTTAGTAATGATAATAAGTAATTTATCCCCACATAAAAATTATGAGTATATTAGATTTTTTGGGAATGGAGTTAGTTCCAATGTAAGGGGGTGATGTATGGATGGAGAAATTGAAGGAAATAAAATATGTGTACAATGAACATTAGTACCCAAATAATCATCATCAAAATCAGAGAATAATGCAGAAAACCCATTAGTATATTCAATATCCAACTCATAATCAGAGTTCACATGATCAAAATAACAATATGAATCCAATTAAAATCAAATCTAAGATAGTTTTATTCATTAGAAACCGGTGCGGAAGTTCATTGGGATATCATATTAGAACAAATTCTCATCATCTCCCAAAGCACATGACAATCAATTTCACTGGGTTTTTATTTGGTGGTTCGAAATGGGAGATAAAAATGTATAATGGTCCTCTGAGGGGTACTTCATGGATTCCATAATATTAAATATCACAACTTCATCACCAAAATCCTTATAAAGTGTACCCTCATAGACATATATGATTTTTTTAGTTTCGAGGAAGATTTTACATAAGATAATCGGTGCATGATAACTTACCCAATCATCATCCATTTTAAAAATGTAGAAATCTTCTGGGAAGATCAAGCCTCTTAAATAAACAGGTACATCCTCAAGGACTCATGTAGGATATGGTGAAGCTCTATTTTACAAATACACCTCAAATCGCGTTGGCTTTAACTCGCCAAACATTAATTAATAGAAAATAGAGCAAAGCATCACATTTATGGATGTTCTTAAATCACATAAAGCATTAGAAAAGTGTTACTCCCCTATGGTGTATGGGATGGTGAATGTCCCCAAATCCATGCATTTTATTGGAATTAATAGAGTAGGGGTAAGGAGTGTTGACACATTCCTTCCAACATTGATCTTCAAATTTTCTTTCTGACCTCTTCAATTGGTACAATGTTATTTTAAAAATTTGGCATACATTGGGAATTTATATATTTATTCAAGTATAGGGATGTTGATCTCAATATGCTTAAATGTATCCAAAACATATTTTTTCATTGAGTCTTCATCTGTAATCTTTGTTTGTAAAATTGGGCTTGGAAATGGAATGGGTTTAAAAGGCACATCATCAATATTTTTCTTACCTTTTCCTTTATCCTTGGGATTATCATTAGTGGTTCTTGAATGGGTCCTCTCTATAGTTAAGGTGAATCTCTATAGAATGTTATGTGAAAAATTATTAGTTTTTTATTTCCAAATTATCAACGTGATGGTACTGATATTCCCCTTGGTATTTGGAGTATATAGGAAAGGTATACGTACAAAATTATTACTTACTAATTCATGGAGCGCAGTGAAAATATGGATCATTTGAGCCTTTAACTCTCTTAACTCTAAACTTTGACTCTTCAAATCATTCTATTTATGTAGAACAATTTGTTTCAAACGGTCATCAGTGATAGAATATACCTTGGGAGAGGGATTCCATTGTTGTTGGCTTGTTGATTGTTGAGCTTCAAATCTCATTTGGGGTTGTCAAAAACCCTATAGTTAAGGCAGAGGTTTCTAGATGTTTTGTTGAAAATGGGGACTTTTTTTTTGTCTAGAGTCATGGCTCATGTCTGATTGGACCTTCCACCCTTGGTTTTATGTTGGTGCAAAGGAATCATATTTCTTTTGGTGATGTAGTTGTTGTTAATACTGATGTTGTATCTTTGGTAATACATCTTCAAAATCATATGACTCTTGTAATTGGGGGAAATAGTCAGATGCGTGGTCTATTTTTGTGCCAATGTCACATGGTCTTATAAAAGTGGATTGGGATTTATTTTGAGGCACACCAATCCACACCAACATAGTGGTCAATTCATACAATGTAGTTCCAAAACAATGAGATTCAAGAGAGGAATCACTAACCTGATATAATCCTATAACATGTGGTATGTCTCGATCAATGAATTGTTGGGAGTTTTCTGCCACCATTTCGATCAAATCATGTGCAACTACTAGTGTTTTGTCGACCAATGACCCTCTAACTACGACATACACCATGCTTGTCTCCATACGTGTGATTCCTTCAAATAAGTACTAGATGAGTAGTTTATCACTGATGTGGTGATGTGGGCAGCTTGCACACAACTTCTTGAACCTCTCCCAGTCCTCAAACAATGACTCCACTTGGGCTTTCATGATTCTTGATATCTCTTTGTGAGTGGAAGTGGTCCACGATGCTGGAAAAAATCTCTGTAAGAAAATATGTATCAAATTTCTCCAACATGTAACGTCTTTAGGTTGTAAATAATTAATCCATCCCTTTGTAGTTCCATGAAATAAGAATGGGAATACTCATAGTTTTATTTTAACATTAGAGACATTTCTTTGTTTTATGGTTGAGAAAACTACATTAAAATATTTTATATGTTTGTTTGGATCCTGACCAGATTATCCACAAGTCATTGGAAGAAGGTTAATTAACCCAGATTTATATTGATAGTCCGATTCGACATTTGGGTATGGAATATAATTTGGTTAATAGTGAATGTTGGGTGCCTCCAATCTTGGAATCACTACCAAAAAACTGTGTTTCTGTAGTGCCACCCTTTGATAGTGCTAAAAAGAAACGGATAAATGTGGTTTCTTTAATAGAACAAAAAAACACTAATAATGTGAACTTTTAAAATTCTTAAAAAATTATCTGTGAGAAGTGACCCTTTAACAGGACTTTCTTAGCATTTTTAAAGGCTCCCCTTTATCAATGCATTGTTTAGCACTGTTAAAGGGGCCCATTTATCCGTGCTTTTTAGAAGTGATGAAAAAGGGGGAGCTTTATCAGTGATACTAAGAAAGCACTGATAAAGTGTAGATTTCAAAAAAATTATTTTTCACAATAAATGATATATTTATATACAAATATAATACATAATATTTGAATTTGTTTTAGATAAGTATAAATAAACATTTGCACGTAACATATAATATATCTAGTGAAAATGGATTATAAAATATCTGAAAGAGATATTTATTAATAATTTTATATTTATTATCAAATAGTAATAATTTTAAAACATTTTTAAGAAAAAAAAATAAAAAATTTAATTAAAGATCTAAAATAATTTGAAAACGTAAATCAAAATTAAAACGGCCATAATTTTTGATATATAGGTCCCTTTGAGCTCTATAGCATATGAAAAAAAATCATGTGATAAGATCTTTGTACTTTTGAACAAAAGAAACCCTCTGTCTCATTTTCAAAGGCCACAAAAGGTCTAGAAAGCCTCCAAAACAGAGTTTTTAGTCAGAATACCCAAATTTAATAACATTCGATTAAATTTCAAACTCATTTAAGGGGGGGGGGGGGTCCTTTTTTCCTTTTTTAAATGGGAATTGAATTTATTTTAAGGGATTACATTAATATTAGTATTATTCCTTATAAATTTTTTCATTTTTCATAATGTAATGTTGCCTATAATCAAATATATTACAATATATACATAATTTTTATATATTCTCACATAAAAATTTAATTTTATAGCTAAAGAATTAAACATATTTACATATAAAATATATTACCCAATATATAAGCTTTATCTAAATATAAAACTAATATCAATTTTATCTATTATATAAATATATGAATATTTATATACCAATATAATGTTTACATGTATATATATATGTGAGACTATATTGAAAAAGAGATATATATTATCTATATACTCTAAACATATATATATATATACATACATATTAATATGTCATATTTTTTAATATATATAAATATGTATAATTATACTTATTGATACATATATAATATATATTTGTGTGTGGGATGTATATACGTATTTATTTATTTATAAACACACACAAAATCATTTTTATAAATGTATTTAAAACTGATCTTATAAATATATATTAATATATAAATAAATATACAGATAAAAAATATAAATATATATTAATAAATAGATAAAAATATATATTAATATAAGAATAAATATATAAATTTATAAATATAACAATATATGTATATATATATATATATAAATATTAACATACATATATATATATATAAATATTAATATAACTATAACTATATATATATTAATATAAATATATATTAATATATGAGTAAATAAAACTACATATATATATAAATATAGATATATTATAAAAAGCATAGCAAAGTTATATGGTGATGTGGTAAAGGTTTAAGTGTGCATGCAAGAGATCTCATGTTCAAATCCAGGGGGAGCAGGTCGCATGCACGGGGGGGGGGGGGGGGGGTAATGAAGATATCATTGTGAAAGGGTGGGTAAGGATTTTTAAAGGGTGGGTTGGGCTGCAAATCTAGGAATGTTGTGTTGGGGGCACTAGGGCGTGCGGGTTGGGGTGCAGGTGCTGTTGTAGGCTCTTATCGATTTATAGAATTTTTTTTACTTTTTTATGTTTTCTATCTTTTAACAGTGCTAAAAAAAGTGCTGATGAATGATCTATTTAGCAGCGCTTTTTAGTGATGATAAAAGCAACCCCCTTTTATTAGCACCTCGATAAATAACTCTTTTTATCACTATAAATGGACTTTTCTAGCAATTTTAACGGCCATATTTATAGTAGTGAATGGTCCAATTAAGTTCATTGTTATTGATTTCAACCTTTGGTTCTTCTTTTTATGTTTGAGTAAGAATTGATTCCAATTTTAATGTTACAAAAATGGAGGAATTCTTCAACTGGTTGAATGTTGAAACTTCCCGTATAATGAAATGTCATATTTCAGCCCTAAGGTTGTGCTCAATCGAGGGGTCATGGTCTAAGAGATCTTCAGGATTATTTCATGTCATAAGTAAAATAAAAATAAAAAGCTAAAAAGAGAACCATAATAAAATGATAAGATGTTTGGGTTGATTTTCTGATAATAAGAAAACAATAGAGAGGGAAAAATAAAACTTTAGAAAATGGAATGAAGAAAGAAATAATGTAAGAAAAAAAATACCACTATTTGGTTGATAAATGTACTTTCCTCCCCTAGAAGGGTGCCAATTTGAATGTCACTATCATGGGAACACTCAAATGATATTTGGTTTCAGTTTATTTAGGTGCACTACAGTGGATGACCAAGGTCATCTCTAAAAAGAGGAAGAATTAAAAAAAACATATTAAAGGTATCATAAAAATTAGATAAAATAAACAATTTATAAGTATGGGTGGTTATTATATGTCTATAAAATAATAATAATTATGCTGGAATACAATTTTATTTATTTTTTTTGTTTTCAAAATGATTTTTTTAATAAAACACAAAAAAAGATGTTTTTGTTATAAAATATTTTAAAAGGCCTAATCGATTTAACACTACCTATTCACAAAATTTTATATCATTATCATTTAATTCAAAATCCACTTAATTATTATCCCCTAATTTTTTTAATCTTTATACCCTACATGAATTAATATGACCACAAAATCAAAAATAGTTTATCCCTATGACAGCTTCATAACATGCCATCACCACACACGACTTTGATTGTATTCCTAATACAAGATTATGATCAGTGGTAAATTATGGAATAAATTTATTATATAAATAAGGATTAAATTATTTTAGTGATTTTTTATCTCTATAAATATATCATCTGTGGCTTGGTTTTTCCGATTATGTTTTCGCTCTAACAATTTACAGAAATCTCGACCTTGTATTTTTGTGTGTCAATTGTTCAATTTCATACTTAGTTTATTATATTTTCAAAATAAAATTATTGGATCATATTTTGTGAATTAAATAATCTTAATGATTCAAAATAAATAAATTAATAATGTAAAATGATAGTCAATTCAAATGAAAAATACACTTCCATGGGCAGCGTAGTCATCGTAGAAACGAATTACATTTGCAAAGATTTAGAATAGGTATAAACCAATATCATTTCTACTATTTAACTTCCATCACAAATAGGAATATTAATAGAGTAATAAAATTGAAAATAATTGTCGAAATGTAAGATAAACTAATAGATTATTTAAAGAGAAATAATATTAGAACGCGAAGAAAGAGGAGGAGTCTTTGATGAAGGGATCTAAGATTAAAAATAACTCCCTCATGAAATTATAGGAGAAATAGAGAGAAACCAATTCTATTTTTCATTCAATCTCAAAATTCAAGTCCAAAACACTTCAAATGAGAAAAAAAAATCCACTTAATATAGTGGTGGGGAGGCTAGGTTTTAAGAGGTTTCAAGTGTGAATGGAGAAATTCGTCTAAATAAATAATTCCAACATTCACTGCATGTTTGACTACCAAAACGCGTGAAATTGATGTCCTTCTATAATCATGTTATGTAAAAACATGTTTCATAGAGATCCTTTAAAATAATTTCCCTGATACAATAATTGAATAAAAACTTGTGTCCCAAATAGAGAACTGATTTCTAATATGATGATTCCAGTCCATCTTTGACTTAATAGCCAATTAAGTCCAATACAATTCACCTTTTATCACATGTGTATAGAATAAAATTTGTAACACATTATTCCAGAAACACAGTTACAAAATTTTATTTTTAAATAATTGAAATGAAATTATTTATGTTCGAAATATTATAATGAATTTTTAAAGGGTAAAACTGGAATTTTCATAAAATATTCAGATGAATAATCTAATCCCAAATATTTTATAAATAAACACATTTAACAAAATTTGAGGAAATTTTGATATTTATTTGAATAAAATATTCAAAAAAATCTGTTTTAGCAATAAACCTTTTCTATATATCATTTATTATTATTTTCTATAAATATAGTTGTTTATAATAACTCATTTTTAACATTGAGTTTCAATATCTTTAAGTTTGATTTATATGATTTTATATGTTAATTTTAATCTTTTATCATTGATATAATTTTCATAATTAAAATATTACCTATTTTTTCTTAATATATATCCTATGATTATTTATAATGTTCCATTTTTCCCATGATATTTTTAATTTTATCTTCAAAATATGGTGTTAGATAGAAACTTGTTTGAATATTTTTTAATTAATGAAGATGATATATTTATTTAAATTTTATATATTAATATTATAACTAAAGGAAATATAAAAAATTATGAAATATTAACATTACATTTCATTAACAAAATATAAAATTCTTTAATAACTCACTTTAGAAACAATACTTAATTTCTTACTTAGGCAGTAAACCGAAGAGAGGAAATGTATCTCATAATGGTCTAATCATAGAGATATTTCTATTAAATGATGTAATTTAAGTTATAAATAAGATTATATTTTTAATATATATCATATATATCCATAAACACATTATTATTATCGTTAGTGTCCTTTGGTGATGACAAATGGAATTCATCATTTTTATAGTTGGTAGTCCACATGTATGTACGAATAACCAGCCTATTTCATAATGAGTGGATGTAGTGATTGAATAAGAATATTAAAATATTAATAACTCTAATAATGTTATAAGAAAAATAATATTTTATTAATTATACTTTTATGACTATCCACTATCTCTGGTAAATTGAAATAATGTGTCACTCTTAGAGGTTTAATCCTCACATTCTCCGAATTCACAATCTCCACCCACAAAAATGATACTAAATCAAATTGTATTTAAAAGGTGAAACTAATATAATTTTATAAGATATATAAAATATTGTTATTTATAAAAACAATTATTGGTAAAATCCCTATGATGTGGTAATGAAAAAGACTGCACTGTGTTATTAAGGTGGTAGTCTACACGTAAAAATGATTGATGTATTTGTTTTTATTTTCAGATGTTGTTGAAAGAATGAAAAATTGAGGATACATTATTATAAATAAATTTTAATTTATATATTATACTTATTTAATTATATTTAAAATTTTAGAAAATATTTGAAGTAATATAATTTAAAAAATTATATAATATGAGTGTAATAATCATGTCAGGAACATTGATTTTCCTTTCAATTATCCTTATAAATAAAGTTATTATGATATGAAATTAAATCCAAATGATATGGGTAATATAACAACCCTTATTTTCTATTACATATGTAAAAATGGTTTTTTACATAAATCACTCACTTGATACAACATAAAACATCGGACGGTCTAGTATATTTGAGGCTTGGGGACATTAAATAAAAAAATTAAACATAGAACACAACATATTATTAAAAACATCTTTTACATGTACACTACATTCCGTCATACATAGCATTGCATGGGATAACCTGAGGACATGCATAATAAAAGGGTCAGTTATAAATCCCAATAAAGGAGTAAATAAGGTATAACATGATGATTAAAATACATGTTAGGAAATAGGCATATAAATGGATCCCATGAGAAACATGATAAAAAAGGAATTTTATAGCATGATCTTCATGACATAGAAATGTGGCCAAAACACTTAACATGGAATTAGGATGAGCTAAGGCTCATTGCACCATGAGAATAATAAAACCCTCATTTCAAATGAATTATCATGAGTAAATCCTCATTTCACTTGAAATATCATGATTAAAACCTCATTGAACCGGACGTATCATGATACTAATCTTCACCCAATGCATTGGAGTGCTCTCAGGGTGAACCAATCTTAAACATATCTTTTCATGCATAAGTGTGTCACGTGGATCATACAACAAGTAATCAGTCATCATAATTTATTCCACTGTGAAACTATGTGAAATACATACATGAATCATTATAATTAATAAATAAATGTGCACAAAGGTGAATACCCTTGATAGAGAAATGGGCATGGTATTCACAACACAATGACATTATCTTAAAAAATTAGTGCAAAATCTGCATCATAACTGCGTGATGTAAGACTTAATAAAAATGGTTTATGTGAGATAAAGTGGTTCTTCATAATATGTACATGTAATGGATAGTAAAGGGTTATATAGACACATGTACCAACATATGGAACGGAATTTTGATTCATAATACAAAATAATTTCTTTAATGTAAATGAGGAGAGGGAAATTCCTTGTGGAATTTTGGCATGGAAAAAGGTGTACATGGGAGGAATTAATTAGAGAGAAAGGGGTATCTCAACATTTAAATATAAATATGTAAGTATGGGGGGAGGTGCTAAATCATACCCTAAATATTTTTCATTAAATATATAAGGGAATAACAATATAAAAAATGTATAAAATGAAAAAGGATGGAATCCCTTATAGAATTTTGGCATGGTAACAAATATACATGTGAGGAATTAATGAGAGAGAAATTGGTAACTCATAATTAATACAGAAGGATAGAGTTATGGGGGAGGTTCTAAATCAAACCGTAAAATTTTTTTGAAAGACAAAGGATATAACAATATAAAGAATCTTTGACAACATTTAGAATGGAAGAAATCACTTACAGAATTTCGGCAGCGTAACAGATGTACATGGGAGAAATTGATGAGACAAAAGGGGTATATCATCATTAAAAAATAAGTAGGGAAGTATGGGGGAGGTTCTAAATCCTAACCAACCATTTTTAATTTAAACTAAAAGGATATAACAATATAAAGAAACTTGGACAAAATTTAGAATGGAAGAAATCCCTTACATGGAAGTGTGATCCCAATGGCTTCAAAGGGGCTTGAGAGAGGCTTAATGGGGGATTGGTGTGCCTTGGGAGGATTATAGTGAGATGAGGGAAAATTATGGTAGATCTCCAAATTCTTTGAGTGAGGAAGAAGTGGGAAATTTTGTGGTTTTATATAGGAAATGAGATAGAATTCTTTATTATTTAGGTTTGGGACACCACACATTAAACTAATCAAAACCACAAACTAGACAATGGTTTTCCCATGTCTTTTCCCAAATGAGAGTGTAAAAGAATATTTTATAAGGCAATTTTCTGAACATATTAAAATAATATGTTTTATTATGTGAAGGAGAGTTACACCCCCAAGGAAAACAAATTAAAAAGTTAAAATGTTTTATAACTCTTCAGGGGTCCACTAATGTTTTTTAAAATAAATCAAAAAAATAAAAATAAAATTATTTCAATGGTAAAACATATATTGGCTGATCATAATGTCTATATTATATTATTACATCACTATTGGGTCATTGTGATGTCATATAACACATTATATATATAAAAGATATTTAAATTTTTCCCAAAAATTCAACTCTCTCGGAAAATTATGAAATATTTACCATTGGATAATTTTGATGTAATGATTCAAAAAATAATATTAATTTTATCCATATAATTTTATAAATATTTGAATTTTACATTTTAAAATAAAAATGACCTTTATCGTAAATTCTTCATCTTTGATGAAAATATCTTTCAAACCTTAATAAAAATTACAATTGTATTCATAAAAATTATATGATAATTTATACTTAATAAAAAGTAATGTAATAATAATAATATTTTATTAAAATATTATTTAATTCAAAAATACATTAATTTATCATAATATATTCCTTAGCTGAATATTAACTAAAAATACTATTTTTGATTTAAAATATATTTACAAATTAACTATAATAAAAAGAATATATATTCATTATTATATACAAAAAGAATGGACATAATCATAATTCTATGGTATTGTTACGTACCCCCTTATAACAGCTGCATAAGATTGAAGGGTAAGGTGTGTGATGTTGATAGACTATTGGGGTGGCTCGGATAACATCGCTCGAGTGGTAATCTCTATCATCATCCACTTCTCTCATAGGCAGTTCCATATGAGTTTAACCTGTTGAAGCTCAGCTTGGCTTTGGTCAAGAGCGAAGCCCAATGATGCCACCACCTTTTAGAGCTTCAACAAATGGGCTTCGTATGGGGTGAGTCTATTGGATGAGGCCATCACTTCTTTTGTCTGAGTAAATTGGATTAGCTAAAAACCTATATTTATACTAATCATGCGATCACTTTTCAATGGATATATTAGAAATGATAACAATTATTAACAGTATTTTGAAATCCAAAAACATAAAACCAAGGAACTGCATATTTTATATTACAATTTTTTATAATTACAAATTTAATTAGATCAATAGTAATTTTCATTGATAAAATTTTGGGTCGTTAGACATAAATGGATATGGTTCTAGAATTAATTTTTTTTTCATTTTATAACCAAGGTATTGTAATGTAAGGGTGTGTGAATATAACATCACAGTTTTGGGAGATTCCTAGAGGTTCCCCTAACCCGGTTGGTCACAAGGCCTCAAGTGCATTTTACCAATCGTCATAGGTTGGAAACTAGAAATGAGGGCTTAGGTGTGATCGTGGGGAAACTATGCCCTTATTGTAAGAGTAACACATAAGATGTAAAATAGATAATAATAGAGGAATAAATAAAACATGCAATAAGTATATAGCGGAATTAGTAAACAACTAGAGCACACACACATAGAGAGATATATATATCTGATTCATGATACATATGTCTAGGAATGATTCCAAACAATTCATAACGCTGGAATGCAGTACTAAAAGAATGTAAAAAATAAAAGAAAGTAAACAGCTCCACAACATCGCAAGCCTCAGTTTGGTCTCATGATCCCCAAATCCACAACAATCAAGAACCTAAAGTATTAGGGCATATTCCATTGTTTGTACCTACAACAATATAATCGGTTTGTGCCCAAAATAATGAACCAAATAGAGTTTGAGACTAATCACAGAAAGAAATCACCCAAATATTTGGGCGTAACTATCAGTGAATAAATATAGAAGACAATAGGTAAAAAGAAATAGTAAACATGGAAGTAATCAAAAGTAATTAGTCAGACCGTTTAATTTAAAAACATTTACATTTAAGTATTTAATCAACCAAAAACCAATAAAATCAACCCTCTGGGTATTTCTTATAGCCTAACCCCTCCAGCTCACATTATAAGAGAATATACAAAAAAGACTCTCTAAGGAAGCACTCGTCATCAATTCCCCCTATATTTATGTGTGATCAAAGTCTCTCTAAGGAATCACTTATCATAAATTACCCCTATAGTCTTTTAACAGTAATCTACAGACACTATGAGGAATAAATCAATTTTAATTCTCCCTATGGCCTCATAATGTAACTATAAACACTCCGAGGGAGAACTCAACATCAATCCACCATATTATCTCGTAGTGTGATAATTAAAACAATACTCTAGGAAAGCCCTCAATGTCAATTTCCCCTATGGTCATGCTACAACATGTTCTCACAGCCCCGTGTAAGAAATCATTCAAAAAAACATCATGAACCAAATAAAACCTCAAGAACTACATGGATAAAAAAACTACAACATATCATAGCATGTCATATAACAATCCCTCCATCCTAAAAATACTACCCATGGAATGCATGGAGCAGCCTAACCGGCAAGGCTAGACCAAACGGTCAATAATAAGAAAACATGTGAAAAATATCCATATGATGGGAAGGTTAAGCTGATTAACTATAAGTAACCTCTATCCAAACAAACATGACATATCAGACAATAATAGGTCTAAAAACCTAAATGTGTAATACCCCAAACAAGGGTTTTTGGAACTTTTTCACATATAACTAAAATTATATCTATATAAAGGCACAAAAAACCTACCTCGAAAGAACTATAAAACACATAAAATGTTCAAATGAGGATAACTCATGATAGAGGAAAAATCAAGAGATGAAGTTATAGAAGATCTACGGACTCACTGTTTGAATTCCAACATAATCAAAGATAGTCGATTCAGAGTATGGATGGCGAGTTAGGGGATCAGAGATGATCTGCGGCTGTACAGATGCTCTTGGATGAAATAGATGAAGAAGACATGTCTTATATCCATCAGACACGACCCCAGTCCATTAAATGAAAAAAAGAAAGTACACAGTGTGTTCTATTAAAGTACACAACGTGTACATTACTTTTATGTCCCCTACTTTCAATGGACTCTAGGTCATTACACATGGCCATGTACTTATCCATTACATGGCCAGTACACAGTCACTTGCAACAACATGGTACATAGTTTTTACTTAAAGTACATGGCATGTACTCCTGAAATATCCAAAAACTCCCCTTTTCTAAAAAAACAACTACAAAATAAAAACGTAACTAAAAAGAAGATATGGCTTCTTACAAAATTCCCCCATAAAGAAATTCATCCCTGAATTTCCATATCAAGGTGATCTAGGAGAAGAAACCTCAAACAGCTCTGACCACAGTGATCGTACATTGACCTCCCTCTCCCAAGTCTCTTCTTATACTCGACGGTGCTTCCATATCACTCATACTAGAATAATAGGCCAGCCCTAGAGAACCTTCACACATTGATCGAAAATCTAGATAGGATGATTCTCAAAGGATTATTACATCTCTAACTCAACCACCTCAGGTTGGAAAACTTGTGACATGTCTGAGAAGTAATGTCGAATCTAAGAAACATGGAAGAAATCATGCATAGCCTGAAACCTCTGAGGTAACATAAACTAATAGGCAACTTTCCTGACTCTCTACAACACCTCAAATGGACCAACGTACCTTAGTGAAAGCTTACCCTACCTCCTAATCATCATATGTCCCAACCTTAGTGTGACATGTAGAAAAACCTGATATCTAACCTCGAACTCCAGAGGTCGTCTCCATCAATCATCATAAAACTTTTGTCATTACTTTGCAGTAGCCATCCTCTTCTGAATCAACTCTATCTGATGTATGGTCTCTTTCACAAGACAAGGTCTTTGCATGGATTTCTATCCTACCTCCAGTAAAACATAAGGTTGACCAGCATGGCCTACCATACAAAGCCTCAAAAGGTTCCATATAAATAGTTTTTTGAAAACTAATATTTTAGGAGAACTCCAAAATAGGTATGTGCTTCTCCCAAGAACCTCCAAAATCCAGGATACATTCTCTAAGCATGTCCTTAAGAATCTGAATTGTATGCTCAGACTAGAAATCTGACTGGGGATGGAAATTTGTACTCAAAAGTACATGTGTACTCAACGCCTTCTGTAATCCCCATGAGACCCAAGAAGTAAAACGATTGTCCCTATCTAAAACAATGTAGTGTAGAAATCCTTGTAAACGTACTATATCTCAGATGTAAAACCTCCCCCGATCATCAACACTGATGGTCTCATTGATCAGAAAGAACTGAGTAACCTTCATGAGTCTATCAATGACAACCCATAGTGCATTATTCCCTTGAGGAAACCTCAGCAAAACTATCACGAAATTCATCGTGACATCATTCCACTTCTTCTCGAGAATGACTAGCTACTGCAAAAGCCATGCTGGTCATTGATGCTATGCCTTCACCTACTGAAAGGTGGAACACCTCATAAAAAAACCAGAAACATATCTCTTTATACTAGGCCACCAATACTGACGGTTTAGATCTCGATATATATTAGGGACACCAGGATGAACTTCCCAAACTGAGAAATGAACATCTTGCATTATATCCTCGCATATGTCTGTTGGCACCCACATGCATCCTTGAAAATGCAAGATCTTTTCTTCTCTTATTATCCATATAGGAATAGGTTCCTCTCTTAAAAGACTCTCCCCTTGGAGTAGGCCTTCAGAATCTAATAACTGCCTAATTCGCACTCAAATAAAGAAGAGTAGAGGTAACATCTATAGAAGATAGAAATGTCTTCCCATATTTTTCGTGCACCTCCAAATGAATCTCAGAGAACAGAGAAAAAATATTTCAATCAATGTTGTCCTCCTGAAATACCTACATCTTAGTCCTCCTTCTCAACGCATCAGCTGCTGCATTCCCATTCCCATGCGTATAGGAAAGGTCAAAGTCAAAGGACTAAAGGTACTCTACAGACCTTCACTGTCTCAATTTCAGATAATTTTGAGTGGTGATATACTTGAAACACATGTGGTTAGTGAAAATTTCAAACTACTATACCAGGAGGTTGTGTCTCTAATAATGTATAGTTAAGAAAACTACAACCAACTCGATATCATGTGTCTGGTAGTTTCTCTGAAGTGGCCTCAACTGCTAAGACCCATACACAATGACTCCTTCGCACTACATAAGCACTGCTCCCAGCCCAATTGCTGATGCATCACAGTACATAGTGTTTCTATTTCCTGTCTCTTGCAATACTAGTATCAATGCTGATGTCAACCTCCCTTTCATCTCTTAAAAGGGTGACTCACAAGAATCTGACCACAAGTAATTAACACACTTCTTAGTCAGACCCATCTGTGGTGATACTATGTGTGAAAAGTTCTATATGAAAGATTTGAAGTATTCATATAGCCCTAGGAATCTCCGCACCTCAAAGAAATTATATGACTGCTCCTTGGAAACTACAGCTCTCACCTTCTCTGGATCTATTGATACTTCTATCTCTGAGATAACATGACCCAAGAAATGAATCTGGTCCATCCAAAAGTGGCATTCTGGGAGCTTAGTATATAATTTATTCTCTCTCTGTGTACTAAAAATGACCTCAAGATGTGTGGAATGGTCATGTCGAATGTTAGAGTACACCAAGATATCGTCCATGAATACTACCATGAAAGAATCCAAGTTCATATTGAACACTCAGTTCATAGTGCCATGAAGACTACAGGTGTGTTCATGAGACCGAATGGAATAAACAGATACCCGTATAGAGCATACATATATAGAAAGGCTATTAGAGGTATATTTGATAGTCTAATGCACAACTGATGATAAACAAATATCATTTAAATCTTTAAGAACACCCAAAATCCTTGAATCTTGTCAAAGAGATCATCAATCCTCGGTAAGGAATATCGGTTCATGGCCGACAACTGGTTCAACTTCTAATAATCCACACAATGTCTGAGGGTACCGTATAAATTCTTCACAAATAGAACAGGAAAACCCTGAGGAGAAATACTAGCTTGGATGAAACCCTTTTCCTGAATCTCCTCCAACTTCTTCTTGAACTATTGTAACTCTGCTGTAGCCATCCAGTAAGAAGGAATGGACACCGGTGTCGCTCCTCAAACAATATAAATAGAAGAGTCCACCTATCTCTCTGTAGAAAAACCTGATAATTCCTCTGGAAATACATCCATAAAATGATCCACCACTGGAGGAAATTACATTTGTGAAGTCCCATGGACATCCATATATAGACGAGAAATATGGGCTGTAACTCCTCCCAACCCATGATGCCAGGGTCCCGCTCTACTCGCCTGAAGATCCCATTTTACTTTATGAGGAAAAGATCCTCCCTTAGGTGATGTGAAGATCACCCTATGGTGATAGCAGTCCACAATAGCCTGGAAGGGAACTAACTAGTCGATTCTGAGAATTACATCATAAACCGTCATCTCTAGAACAATGAGGTCCCAAAATATGTGACACCCACCAACCTTTAGAGGGAACTCCTTGAACTATCGTACAGTAGCCGTTATTTTCCCCAACGGAGTGTTTAACATAATGATATCATCAGAAGAAAAGATACAGAGCCCAAGGCTCTCCAAAACAACAAAATATATAATGTTATGAGAAGCCCTTGTACCGAATAGTGGAGAAGCTAAAACTGAGGCAACTAGAATCATACCTTGAACTATATAGGGTCCTGGATCCTGATATTTTTTTTCTTCTCCACCAAAAATGTCTGACCTACACCACGACCCCCTGACCCGGCCTGACCACCCTGAGTTGATGTACCCTACAATCGCTAGAAGCCTGCCGACTAGCTACCACGACCGCGACCTCCCCCTCCACTGAAAGAACTCCATTCCTGATACTGGTGAGAAATTTGTGGTTCTACTCCCAAACAAGGAGGCATAGAAGAACCCATGTTTCCAGTTTTTGGTGAGAAGATCTGATAGATGTGCTAAAGATGGATCATTTATCTGCAAGATCTTCACTCCACTATGTCTGTCGGGCAGTGTGGTCGGGTATGCCTGACTGTCCCGCACTGGTACCATAACACATGGCTACCTGAAGGTGCATCCCTCCTACTCAGATATCAATATATAGACTCACTACGGTTCTTCCTACTATCAGCTGGAGAAGCACTATCTCTGGATATAAAACATCCCAATCTCATAACTCCTGAATCCCTTAGGTTTCTCTCAGTAATTAGTGCCTGGTTGACTATTGTAGATAAAGAATTCAACCTAAAGATGTTCAAATAAGGCCAAATATCCTTCCTGAGGCCATCCTCAAACATCCATGCAAGGAATAGATCATCTCACCCTAGAAAGGGTGTAAATATCTACAGGTCTATGAAGCGAGAATAATATTCCATGATTGAAAGAGTACCTTGCTCCAAACTCATGAACATCCAGGATTGATCGACCCTCATGGTCTCTGGGTAGAAGTAGTCATAGAAGGTATGCTGAAACTCATCACACACCATAACCTACTGGAAGCCCTCATGTGAGATCACATCCCACCATCTCTTGGTGGAATCTTGAAACAAATATATAGCAAGACTGACCCTCCTCTTCGAAGTCATCTCTAAATGCTCAAAACTCATCAGCATGGATTCTAGCCATGACTATGTAGCCTAGGGTCCTCCATCCTTTGATAAAGTGGGAGGATACAGCTGCTGAAAGACCCACGTCAATTCTACCATCGACTGGGTAGGATGTAGAACTCCCTGGAGGGTCTACATAATCTTTAAAAATCCCTCTCTAAACTATGAACTGGCACCTGAATCTTGGATGAATGCTGGGGCCAATACTAGTACAACTGGATGGTCTACTGGTAGTCCCTGATCAACCATATTTAGTGTCTGATCCCTACCATGTAACTGGTAGACAACCGGAGGGCGTCTCAGTGGCATGACTCTGCAAGGTCAAGCACACACCATAGATCATGATTAGCAGGGACTAAAACATTGAAGTTTTAGAATGGAACAAGAGAATGAATGATTTCATTTTTTTCTAAACATTGATACCCGACATGTATATTTCCTACACGTCATGTATAATTACTACACGACGTGTTCCCTTAAGCCTTCACATAGGTTTTCACTTTTGCCAACCTAGGTCATGTAACACCCTATACACACAAAATGTTGTCCTAACCCATGATGTGTACTTGAATCCTATTTCCATATCCGAGTTCTTCTAAAGGGCTAGGCCACACGGTTTCTCTAGAAAAAAACTACACGACATGTTAGTTACAGACATTACATTTACTAGACAAACATCACAGACTCGTGTTGTTAGTTACACAGTCGAATACATGGGTTACAGTAAACTACATGTTCAAGCTTGACACAACCTGTATAACTTATGTTTTATCCATCTATTTCTTTAGTCACACGGGTGGACACATGGTCTACATAGCACAACATGTACCATCGGTACACAACATGTTCCACCAAAGATTTCCCAACCCCATGTCTCTACCCACACAACCAGTGAAACTGTTAGAGACTACATGGTGTGTCCATACATCACACAGAATGTAATCTAGAAAAATAGTTCATGCCTGAATAGAAGGACATATGGAGTGTATTCATCATTACACGCCATGTATTCTGGGTTTTTTTGGGCAGTAAGCCTCATAGACTATTCCAAAACCCATAGAAAGACTGAAATGAACATTATAGTGCCAAATTTTAATATGTGGGGGACTATACTCCTTAAAAATAAAATCTTGGCCTATTATACATGTCATACACAAAGAATAACAATACAATGATCCACCAATTTCAAATATTTGAGGGCCCATAACTCTTTAAGAAACAAATTTTGGCATGCATTCAAACAATAAATTAAATAATCCAATAAATTATAAAATAGAATGTATTTTATCAAGAAAACTATCACAACAACATGCATATCTAGCACTATATCTATCACATCAACATGAAATCACTAATGCACCCTAAAAGGAATGGAAAGAATGCATGACATGTGATCTCTATCACATGCCTATATGATGCATGAGATAGAACACCCTCATCTCATTAGGTTTCAATAGAAGTAGAACCTCAATAATTCCAATGATAATAGCACAAAACATTTGAATCACCCAATAGTGAAATCCAATGAATTGTATAATTGAAAAACCCGAAAAATTGTAATAACAAGGTGAATAGTATTTTCCCTCTACACGGGATAGATACGCCAGGTCACAACTTATTGCCAAGCACGCATTCATTCCTATCCCTGGATATAGGCTCTAAATAGCTAGTTAATAAGAGAAGAATCCCTCTGATATCACATTTTAATTTCCCTATTCTGGGAGCTTCCCAGAGGTGGAAAGTACCCGGATGGTCTCATGGACTTAAGCGCATTTCCTCGAATGCCAGAGGATGCCGACTAGCAGTGAGGGATTTTGGTTTGATAGTGGGGAAAATATGCCATCATTGGTAAAGTAACACAATAGAATAAAAAAAGATAAAATAGCAGATGTGTTAAAACATGAAATAAGTAAACAGCAGAAGTAGTAAACAACTGGAGCACAAACACATATATAATGCATGATACATATGTCTATGAAAGCATCAAAACAAATCACAATATTGGAATATAGTACTGAACCAAAGTACAAAGGAAATGCATGTAAATATCTCCACAGCTTCATAGTCCTCATCTTGGTCCCATGCTCCCCAAACCCACAATAATCAACAACTTGAAGTAGAAGGGTGCTTTCCCTTGTCTATACCTGCATCAATATAATCTTTTTGGGCCCAAAAGCAAGAGCCAAATAGGGTGTGAGAGTAATCCCTGTAAAAAACCACCCAAATATCAATGCCTAATAGTCATTGAATATATATGGCATGAAATAATAAAATAGAAGCAATAATCATGGAAGTACTCAAAAGTAAATAGCGCTACAGATTCATTCACAAAGATTTAATTTTAAGTATTTAATAAACCAAAAAAAATACAGGAAACCCTCTCGGTAATTATCACTACCTAACCACTATGGATCACATTACAAGAGAAGATATAACAAAGACCATATGAGGAATCAATGACCATCAATTCTCCCTATTGTCAATTGTGATCAAAGACTCTCTGAGGAAGCACTCACCATCAATTCCCCTTATTGTCTTTTAATGGTAATCTTCAGACACTATGAGAATGTAATCAACGTCAATTCATCTTATGGCCACGTAACGTAACTATATACACTCTGAGGGAGCACTCTACGTCAATCCCCCCTATGGTCTCACAACATGATAATTATAACAGACACTCTGGGAAAGCCCTCAATGTCAATTTCAGCTATGGTCTCTCTACACTAGGTTCACGTAGCCCCATCTAAGAAATCATGTAAAAACAATATTCAGCAGCCAAAACAAACCTTAATAAATACATGGATAAACAAACTATAACATATTATATCATGTCAGATACTAATCCCTCCACCATAAAAATACATGGAATCATAAAGCAAGTAGGAGTCTAATAGGCAAGGCTAGACCAAACAGTCAATTACAAGAAATCATGGGAAAAACATCCATATCATGGAATGGTTAACCCTATTCACAAAAATTATCTTCTATAAAAATTAAAAAGGCATAGTAGGCAATAACAGGGTTGAAAACCATAATCACGCAATACCCTGAACTAGGGTACTGGGTGATTTTGCACATATAACTCAAAGACTATCTATAGAAAGGCACAAACCACCTACCTTGCCATCGTGAGATTGATATAAGTGAACCTCAGGCCTTGAATCTGCCTAGAACATCGTAGATCTTCAAAAACACATAAAATGTTCAAACAAGGATAACTCATGAGAGAGGAGAAATTAGAAGAGGATGTTCTAAAAGAAGGAAGAACTCACCGTGGCGATTCCAACGCAATCTATAATTTTAAATTTGGGGAATGGATGATGAGTCAGGGGCTAAGAGAAGATCTGTAGCTATACGAACACTTATGCACAAGATGGATGAAGAAGAATTGTGTTCTATTTGTCAAATGTTCCCAAGGTCCGTTTACTTGAAAAAAGTACATGGTGTGTTTTATATAAGTACATGACATGTACATTCCTTTTTCAACCACCAATTTAGGCGGTCTCTAGGTCAGCACACATGGCTATGTACTCGTCCATTACATAGACAATACATGGTCACCCACAGCAACCAGGTATAGGATGTGTACTTAAAGTTCATGTCGTGTACTCCTAAAATTTCCAGAAACTCCTCTTTTCCTCAATAACAGCCAGAAAAGAAAAACCTTCCTAAAAAAAGATCAGTGTTCTTACAGAGAAGAAGGGATTTAATGGTCCCTTTTATAATGGAAGGGAAGGGTATTTTTGGAATCAAAATAACAAATTAAATTTTTATTTACATTATTAAAATGTAAAATACTTCCATATATAGAAACATATGAAGTATGTGAAATTTTCAGTTACAAAATCCTCATTTACACACATTTTGGATATAATAATAATTTATTTTGGGGATTTTCCATTTACTTTTCTCTTTGCCCATGTGAATTTTTAGTTATGTAACTTTTCCCTTCAACCATATTAAATAATGGAAATGTTATATATTAATATTAATTTTACAGGATAATTTGAGTATTATAATAATATATATCATTTTAATTTTCGAAATTAAATTTATTGGATTTAGAATACATATTTTAAATTATACAATATATATACTTAAGAACAATTATTTTTGATAATATTTTTTTAAATCTAAAAATTTATTTGTGAGTTAAAAATGACAATTCCATTAAGTTTTATATCATACATTGATCTATTACAAGTCAAATAAAAGCTACTTGATATTAAAGTAAATAAATATTATTATTTAATAATATATTACATAATTGATAGAGAAGAAAAAAATTAGTTTTCTTTAATAAATTCACCCTTTTGATAGTCCTAAATTATTGTTCATGAGTTATAAATGTTAATATTTTATTTTAAAAAGGATGATGTTATCATATAATTTCATCTTTTTTCACTTAAATTGTATTATTACCTTTTATGTAATTCTGGTATATATATTATCTAGATAAAATAATACATTTTTTAGAAACATCATTGTTGACAACAAATAGAAAATGCCAAAAAAATGCATTGTATGTAAATGTTTATATTTAAAATTTCAAATTAAAAATAATTATTTATAATTAAAATTACTTAAAAAATATTTATGTTTTGGATTAAAAAACATGATATAATAAAAGAATTATTTATTTAAGAAATCATTTTTAAAAATTATATTTTTCTAATATTATTTCATACGAATTTAAAAAATAAAATAATCTCAATATTTTATATAATATATACATATTATATGAATTTTCATTATGTTCATTTGAAGATAACAATTATATTTTACTAATTTATCAAGACCATAATTTTTTTATGTAATGAATAATAATTGAATTATTAATATTTTATGGATGAAGAATGTACTAAAATATTGGGAAGTAACAGTGTCTGTATCAAAAAGGTAGTATATTAGAAGTAAATTATTAGAGATATTGAATATTTTTTATAAAACTATATACTTTTATATATGGTCTCCAAATAAAGTATACCTTTAGAGTTATGTGGACTATATTGTTATGCGATGTATCACATATTTATCTAAAATTATTGAATATTTCTGTATTTGTTGCCTCTGTAACCATGGTGATATAATCAAATGTAGTTCATTTTCAATTATAATATTTTGTTACTTTCAACCCAAAGAACACTTTTATAAGACTAAGGGATTCATAATTTGATATGAATAACTCATAAAAAGCCCCATATATAATTTCATGAATTTAAATTCAATCAAAAACAAATGTATAATAAAAGGGAGAATAGATCATAGGATTACTCAAGTGGCTGATACAAGGATTTATTAACTCAAAAATTCACATATACATATTTTCTAAATTACACATTCATAGATAAAAATTGACTAATATGAAGTCATCAGTACCATTATAACTAACTATCATATAATATCTAAATGACTCATATGGAGATCCATATGTATCTGTTTCAACCTAAACATCATAAATCTTATTTTCTTAAAATAATACTCGATACCCTTTAAATAATCTCATGAATTTTCAATCACTTCAAATCATATCATATTACCTATAAATAAATCTAGGATTTATTTTAATAATTATAAACCATATAATATTATTTTTCAGGAACTTTTCAATATTTTAATTCTCATTTAAAAGGATTTAAATATAAATATTTTTCCTTTTCACTCTATCAAAAAATTAAATATTCCTTTACCCTTATATAAGTTATTAATTATTAATTAATATAAAATTATTCATTTTATAAGAAACATGAATGATTTTCCAAACAACATTTATAAATTATATTTTTATTTTAGCTAATAAATCTTCAAAAAATCTATCTTTCTTAATTATATATAAAATATTGTACATAAAATATTTAGAACTTTCCATCACAAGTCATTTCCCTGAGAACCACCTAAAAAATTATTATTTTTAATATTTATACTACATATAATATTCCTTCCATGGTTTTATATAGAAAAACAATGACTTCATTCCATTTTAATTATATTTAATGATGAAACATTTCCATATTAAATAGAAACAAAATTTATTATATGTAACCTAAATGGAATGGGTAGAATCATCATATTCATAAATGTGTTGTTTCTTCCTCAATCACTTGATAAGAAAGAAAATTTACTTTATTTCTCAACTATATTGATAAAAACATGAAACAATATCTTCTTCTTTAATCATCTCGGTTACATCACATTATATGAAAATATTGATAAATTTTTCTCCGAATCAAAAAATAAGGAACATGTATATTACACCATGTCTACGGAAAATATACAATAAAGAGAAGAATATAATTTTAAATATATGAATCTTATTAAGTATCCATAATAACATTTGTAACTTGTAAACAATTAATACCTATATAATAATTGAATTTAACACAAATTAAAAAAAATTACATATCTTAATATGAAATATTGTATATATTTTAGGTTTAATTATGAAATAAAATAATGTAAAAATGAAATGAAAAAAATTAATAAAAAATTGAATTATATTAAGGGAACCATTGTTAGATTATACACATTGGGGGGTAAGGAATTTATATTTGAAAATTATATATCCAATAATGATAAGTATGAATAGAACACTCTTATTCACTAAATAATAAATAGATAAAATCTCATGATACTCATGATTTTACATGGTTAGACTAAAAAGATATAAATCCAGGGGTATATAATAAATAGGTAATTACTTACTAAAACATACTAAGTGTACATCTCAAATAAGGATCAAGGAAGATTCATTTACTATGATGGTTTATATCCAATCACTCAAAATATATTGGATATTTTACATAATAGTGTGTTTGTATATCTCAATTCTAAAAAATGATCACCTTTAAAATAATAAAATAATGAATAAAAATTTATTTTTATATTATTAATACCCAATTTAATCATTTTTATGTTCCACCCCTTTAAATTTATATTCATTAGAATGATTTTTCCATGGTAACATATTCCATTTTTTCGAATAACCATCTCTAAAAGTTAACAATAATTCTACGATTTTCATGTCCAAAAAATATTTTATATATTTAATTATCATAATATGATATTAACAATCGATTGTATTTATATATTTCCTTCCAATAAACCTATTTTATAATAAACATACTTCTCCTTATTATAAATTAATAAATTCCCAAGGGTTTTTATGTCAAGTATTCTAATATTTTTGGAAATCTTCTACGTTTATAATATTTTATAGTTTGTAAAAATATATACATCTTTATTCGAGTATGGAATAATTAATTATCTTCACTAATTAGAATATTAAATCTAATATCCATTAAAATATAAATATTTATTTTTTATTTTCATCCTTATACTTATATAAATTAAACAAATAAAAATAAATCGTTGTAATATAATACAAAAAAATCCAAAAATATAACTATTTAAAGACAAAAATTCACTATTTTCATATAATTCAATTATAACCTAAACCTCATATCACTAAAAACAATCATGGGCCGTTTTGACAATATATATCTCTCAAAAATAAAAAGTCAATTTTATATAAGGAAAATTTTCTTATATTACATAGTACTATTGTAACTCCACATAATTAAAACTGAATCATTAATTCATGGTGTTTTTCAAAATTTTATGGAAATAATATCATCATTTTTTTAAATTTATTTATTTTATAAATTAATAATTTAATTCCCATTTGTTTTTTACATCATAATTCAAAAACCATAATTTTATCTTATGCCACAAAAAACTACATCACAATACATATTTCATTATATTATATTATTTAAATAAATTTTCAATAAAAAATCACAAAATTGCTACGTTGAAATTTTTTTCAAACATTCATCACTTTAAGGGTTTTTTAACAATTTTTTTAAAAAGTGACCCTCTATCTCATAAATCCATTTTAGAAATATAAACTATCACTATCATATTATCTATAATAATTTTAATGAATAAAAATCATCTACCTTTTTCTTACATAAGACAGTGTCTTTTTGAGAAATAATGTTCAAATTAAATGATTATCATTAAAACACATCTTGTAAACTATGATCTAAACCATTTTAGTTTCCCTACAAATTTAAAAACGAAACATCACCATGAGGTTTTTCCCCATTAAAAATTCATTTAAATATTCTCCAATATGAAAAATAACATTAAAATAAGAATATCCCCATTTCATCACACACCTTTTTGCGTAAAGAAAGGATAATTTATAAAATAATAAATTTTAATGAAAAATCCAATATATCTCTATCTTTTTGAATTTGAGTATTTATGATAATTTTTTCATGGACCCAAATTTAGTTTTATATTGTGATTATTTATAATCAGTAAATCAGTAAATCGATTCATGATATGATAAACATATTTATTAAATCTACCGGTACACAGCACATGTTATAAGAAATTATATATTGATAACTATCCTATGTAGAGTGGCTTCCATTCCCTAATATGACGAGTTGATGTATAAATTTATCCCCAATATCCAACTACGGATCTTATAAACATCATGAAAATAGTTCACTTCTCATAATGTATATAACATTATCTTGAATTGAAACATACTATGATTTTACCATTCCATTATCAAACTTTTTAGTGTTAAATTTATACATGGTATTGTCATGTTCATTCCTTAATTAATGAACTAAAAATATAAAATGACATTCAGTACTTTATTGAAGTAATTTAATCTATATTATAGAATTTACTTCATTTTAAATATCACCAATATGGTGTGTCATCTATAAGAGTTTTATATATGTTTAATTAGTGTTAGTATTTTAATCATTGATAATATTAAAAAATATGTAATATTTTTTCTTTATTGTCTATGTAATAACAAATTCTCTATGAAAAAATGCATCAAAAAAGGTATAAATTCTTTTAATAAGTGAATTTTAATAACTAGAAACCATATATAAAAATTACTATGATTTATTACTTCCACTATAAATCAATAAAAATCCATCATTACCATGATACATTAAATAATTTTCATCACCACATGAATGTTCCTATTTTGTGGATTATATTAATTTACACTTCCACTAAGAAATATCACTTGTATATTAATTAATTCCCTCACAATTTAACTTTAATTTACTTTTATATTAATTTTCTTATGTAATTTCCATACCATGTTTCTTGAAACATAATGTAGTTACATAGGGGAGACTATGACTATGATGATAAATGACTAATAATTTCATCATTCTAATATATTTATATATTTTATTTTATTTCCTATGGGTAATAATATTTATTTCATCATAATTCAAAAACCACATGACATCTTAATTATCCTATATTGTATATTTCAATATATTGTTTAATATAATGGTTAATAAAAACAAAAACACTATCTTATTAACTTGGTACATGTTCTATAAATTATTCTAATTAAATGAAATATAATAAAACTACTTTAATAATTTGAATTATGTACTCAGTATCCCCTACTTCTTAGACATTAAATTCACATCCTTCATTTGAAATCCCTTATTTTTTATGAAAATTGTCATGATGGTCCACATTCAAGTAAAATAATTTATTAATTTATTCATTAAATCATTATCATGTTGTTTTTAATGAAATTTTATACTATATATAATTTTTAGTTACCCAATATTTCTATTATGAATGATATTTTGTGAATTTTTTTTCTATAAAATTATAATTTTTAATTTATAAGGGTGATGAAATGTAATGAAATCACTTATTAAATAATGTTGTAATAGCTCAAGACCCACAATCCTGGATTCTAGATAAATGTATCAACACTCTATCTTTTTAATTTACATTGATAAATTTGAAACAATTTTTCTCATCTAAAAAATACACCATTAAAAAATAACAGATGTCTTACATACCTGTGACCCTTTTTTGTTTAGTGTTTTAGAATAATAGGAAAAAATATTAAAATAATTAGATTCATAAATAATATATTCAAAATTATCTACATAATATACCAATATAACAACCCTTTTATATTTCTTTTAATGATGTTATCATCTCCAATAATGTTCCTCAAATATGAAAACCTTCTAAACACAAATCATTTATCATCATTATTTCAAACATAGGCAAAATGAAACCTATTAAAGTGTGATATAATATGAACATTAAGGTTAAGCATGATGGATATCAATTGATGTTCATATGAAAGAATAATATAATTATATTTTTATAAGATCATGACTATAACATTAAAATTTCATATCAACTTTTTAAAATATCATAAAAAATATTTAAGGTATAAAATAATAGTATTTCAAAAGACTTGAATATTAAGAATGAGATATCATCATAAATCAATCATGAACCACATTTACTTTTAATAGAAATGTTTCGAAAAAACATAATTACATAAAACATTTCTTATATAATATATTGAGATTATAAGAAGGAAACTGTATGTCTGATAGCAAACACGATAATCCACCTCAATCTTAAACAAATAACTAAATATTATTTTTTAAATGTTACTCTTATAACTGTTACATTAGAATAGAGGGTATGAAATAGATTAACTAAAGTATTAAAATATTGTTAAAAAATTTATATATAATTATTCCTATGTATAATAATTAATTATAAATTAAAATAAAACCCTTTTGATAAAAAAGTAAATCCTTTTTCAAAAATACTATTTAAATGTTCAAAGCACTATTTATACAAATAAATTTACAAATCACTCAACACAGATTATATTAAATATATATATATATATATTATATTCAATATAATTGTTATCATTAAATATATGTGTTATATAATAATGATTAAAAAATATATCAAATTTTACTCTTAAAGCGCTATATTTTAAAGGCTTTGTTGCCACCTTTTGATGACACTCATTCGTTAAACAAAATTTTTTGAAAAATTCATAAATTTTATTTGAAAGAAAGTAATATTTATTTTCAAAATTTTAATTTTAAATGGATACTAGGGTGATATTTTTGTTTTTTCCGATAATTTTCATTCTTTGATGAATAGTGAAAAATACTCCATTTAAATGAAAAATTTTTATTAATCAAAACAATTTGAAAACTTAAATAATGTTAATTTTATGTTTTAATGTAAAATTAGATCAATAATACATCTATATATCCAATTTATGTCACTGGACTCATGTTTATGTTGAATTTGAATATTAAAACATTTTAATCTTTTAAAAAAAATTTACTTTACAGGAAATTTTTTTGCCCCATCTACGAGATTAATTTTTAATTAATTTTATCCAATAATATATTCTTAATTTTAGAAAATTAATTACATATTTGGAATCCTATGTTTTAAATTTATTAAATATGACCCTTTTATTTTAGGAAAATATGAATAGTATACTTAATAATTTTTATTACGATGGTTATTAGTAAATATACCAATTATGGGTAAAAATAATTATGATAAAGATTATAAATTTACCCTTATAGTTATTCTAAATTTAATAGAAAAGTGATTTAAGGAAAGAATATTAAGTGGTCCAAAATTGTTAAGTCTTGGAGAAGCACGGATGGCATTAATCTTCTTATAGTATTTTATTTTAGGAAAAGTCAAACTTGTGGAACTATCAATTTTAATTTTTATAGAATTTATAATATGATTCCATATAAAATATATCCATTTCTATAAATAGTATTGATAAATAAAAAATATTTATCTTTATCAGGATAAATTAATTTTAATTTTTAGGTCAAAAATATATACCATGAAGGCTTGTACAATGATGATGCATTATTTATTTAATTAATGTAAAATTAAACAAATATAACAAAAAATATTAAAATAAATATAATTTATGAAAATTAATGTCATTCAGGAAAACATTATATTACCTTGGAATATTATGGATATATTAAAAAAATCTAAGATATTTTTTTGTATTGATATTTTTAAAAGAAAAAATAATAAAAAGTGTCCAAAATGACATTAATTATATTAGAAAATAAATAATATTTCATTAAATAATAAAACAATTATTAAAATATAACATTCCTAAAAATTATTTGTGTAACATTTAAAATTTTATTCCACTTCCATTTTTTTGTTTTGAATTTTGTAGTAACTATATTAACCTTTAAAGATAAGAAATCCATGTTTTCATGGTAATAGATAATGGTAGCAAATATGGGTTAAAAACAAATGATAAGGATTAGAAATAAAGTATAAACATGCCTAATTTTCATTAAATTGTTTTCTTTTGGCCCAAATTCATATTTTATTATATTTGAGTCAGTATAAAAATTTTAGAAAATTTGAATAATTTAAATTTATTTAATATTTGGATAATTTCTAAGAGAACCCCTCTCCAATTCAATAAAAGGGCACCTCTTTTTTTCATTTCATCATAAAAATCACATTTTACTTGGAAAATAACTACCCCAATACGGCAATTCAATCCCATTCCACATTATAGATGTATTATTTTTGGAAGAAAACCTTACTTATGGTTCTTACGGTGTAAAGTAACAAAAGATTTCTAAAGAAGATGTATGATTTTTTAATAAGTGTTTCCAGTTTTTAACTTCATCCATCTACATAAACTACTATTCAACCATGAAAAAATAATTAATCTTGTATAAAATATATATTGAAATTTTATTATGTTTATATTATCACCTAAATTCATCTTCACAGTCATTAAATATGAAAATATGTTATTGTTGGATTGTTTGGCGGGATACAGTCTCGATAATGGATGAAAATAATTTTTCATCACCATCTATCCTGAATAGTGATAGTTAATAAATTATGGAGTACAAATGATTTTAATTAAATATTTATAAATATTAAATGATATTTTATAATTTATTTTTTATCTTTCCAGGATGAAGCAAAATGATAAAGTCATTCGTCTATAAGTCTGAATTATCTCCTCAAATATGTGATGTATTTTTTGTCACCAAATCATATGGATGATATTTTTGAGTATATTTGAATTATTAATATGATATTAAGGATATTAGATTTATTATTTAATGATAAAATTATACATAACATTATATATAATTATAATTGATATTTGAAATGATACTCATGTGTACATACAACTTACCATTTCTATGATTTTGACATAGTTAATTTTTCAAATAAATATTTAATGAATGTATTAAAAATTTACATTTTTTTATAAAAATTATAACTATTTAAATAATTTTATTTTAGATATTGTGGAATAATGTCCATTTTTACTATAGAAATCATACATATGTAATTTTGTACTCAGGTGCCAAATATCATCAAAATGTATGACATAAACATAAATAATTATTTAATTGTTATTACATGGTAATAAGTTGTATAAAAGTAACAATAAAAATCAAAATTGTTCTCAGTAAAGTATAAATTAACCAAATTTTATTATTCCTAATGATAAATAGTATTTGAGATGAGCCAGAGTCATGGTAAGAAACATCATCTCAATCACCTTATGTTAAGGAAGAATTTAATTTTATACTACCACATTATTTTTTTGATATGTACATATAGTCTCTTTGAGCTATAATGTCATGAATTATTTTCACGTGTTATTTATAGTATTTTTAAATTATACTCCATCATGGGGAATAGTATTCAATGGTTTCAATGTGGTATGGGACACATTTATTTAAAATTATCTTTTTAAATATTTAAATATTTATATTCAAATTTTTTCCTCCATATTAACTTTATTGATATACTTTTATATATATATTAAAAAGGATTATAAAGTAAAAAATATGCCTACTTTGATATATGTATTCCCCTAAAAGGATTCATTTAAAAAAAAGTAAACCACTTTTTTTATTTTAGGTTATTTTGTTATTGAATATAGTTTTTGAAAATTGATTTAATATTTAAATAACCTGAAATTTCATTATGAGTTTGAATGAAATATTAAGAGTTACATATTGAGAATTTTAATCTTTTATGTTTTATATATATACAATCTTACTTTTACTTTTGATGGGTTTCTACATGAAAAACCACATATGGGTTTTATGGTAAACTAATGACATGTGGGTCTGTGATAGCATTCCGATTCATTTTGTACATAAGTTTACCATTTAGCTATTTCATTTTTAGGAATATAATTTATGAATGTAGGATTCATGGTTATTCCATTCATATAAATTAAAAGTAATATTTTTTTCCTAAGATACATTTTTGTGTAATCTATTCATGGTATCAGTTTTATGGTTCACATATGATACAAAAAGTTTAATAAAATAGCTTATTTTTAAGAGAATGTATTTAGAAAAATTTATGATTAGAAGGTATTACGTTATGATAAATTTCTCATGGCATTTCATTTCATTTATAGGACTGATGTTTTATTCCTATTAGTGTATACATTACTATGATTTTATGCTAATATAAAGTATTAAAATATTTTTATAACATTAAAGGAAGATATGGAAAAACATGAGATCAACCTGAAAATTATAAAGATTTATCATTGAAGGAAATCATGTTTTAGTATACCATTGTTTTATTAATAAATGGATAATTATAGAAGTTTCCGCTTGTATTTTTTGATTTTAACATGTATTATTTTCCTTAATTCTATAAAAATAAACACTAAAAATATCATCAAATGTGAATTATAGTTGAAAACACTATAATATTTAATATTTAACATCAAGTCCATACAATTTGTATTAAAATATTGATTAGATAACTTTGGATATTAGGATGTCTTCTTGAGGGTTATGGATATCATATAGGGTTTATAATTTTAAGGTTGATCATAATTTCTATTTATATAATCCCATTTTAAGCTACATTTAATGAAATTTAAGTATAATAATGGTATTTTGTGGGATTGTATTTATAATGTTAATCAACATGGTTATAATAGGTATTAAGGTTAAAGTATTATATAAATTACTTGGTTAATTGTCTTCATTTTTTCATGGAATTATTAATTTCATTTTTTAATGTTCTTCTTCTCTATAGATTAAATATCTTTTATCAATATGTAAGGATAAAGATCTCACAAAACCTTTTATGTCAGTTCCAGATGATTTAATCCTTACTATCTTTGAAAATGGTATTTTCATAAGACATTGATATCATTTTTAAAATCCAAATAACATGAAATTTTTTTTAGTCAATCAAACACCTTTTCATTTCTCCCTAATTTCTATGGATCATGTTATTTATACCATTTTCTTTCAGGGACACAACTAATCAATTTTGTTTGACAAGATAAATACAACCAAGGACTTGAATATTTTATTCTAGATATATGTACTACCTTCTCAATGATAAATTGGATTTTGATTGTATAAAGGAATATCTTGAAGTTTTTATTTTAGATTAGAATTATTATCTAAGTGATACTAAAAAATCATATAGATATATTTCAGATCATGATTACGGTATAATTAAAATTATGTGTTTATCTATATAAAAGGAATAATTTTATCTTCCATCAATAGTTTTGGAGATAATATTTGTGTTTTAATAAATTTTATAGGTCTCTGTAACCCATATATTTATGAAATGAAAAAGGTTAATTGTGGTATAATTCCTTCTTTTGTTGAAATTAGGTTTATAGGTAATGGTTTTATTTATAGTTTTTATGATATATAATTTTTAGGTAATTGTGGGTTATTACATTTTTTTGATTAAAATGAATGGTATGTGTTAAACTTTGAGGATTAATGTTTGAAAATTACTTTAGATTATTATATAAAATTATTGAGGATTTAGGGTGATTTTAATTTTTTTTTAAATGACTATAAAACTTGATGATTTTATAATTAGGGAGCATAAATTTTGGATGTACAAATGAATAGTAATTGATGTCACTTGGTGAAAATTTTAATACTCTATTGGAAGTATATGTGATCAAATCCTTTTGTGCTTTTTGTTTAAATAATATTCTAGAATTGAATTTAGGAATTTTTACAATAGTTACTTGTAAATGTTGAAATTTGGATGTCATTGTTCAATTTTGGAGATTAATATAGGTTTACATAATATAAATTTTTATCATATATAAATATATAGAATTATATTATTTTATTCCAATAATTTTTATTTTAGTCGATGTTTTATGAAATGAAAAAAATATAGTTAAACTTTTTTAGATTATGTAATTATATAAAAGTTGAATCGAGTACTTTAGCCAAGAAAAATTAATCTTGAATACTCATAATTAGGAATAATAGATGAGTTTATAGTGGAAATTGATTAAATTATAAAACTATAATTTTAAAGTAAGTATATTTACTTATTTTATTAGTCTAGATTGAAAAATAATTCCTCAACACTATAACAACGATCTTCAACAAAAAACATTGTCCATTTAGTTTTATTACTATGAAATCAATGACCTTCTAACAAATAATAAATTTATGGTTTTATGATTGTTTAGTTTCTCATAACCTTATTCCTTATCAAGATATATTAAAACAATTTCATTTCATTTAAAGTGGAAGTTTTATTAATCTTTTTTTCAATGTGGAATTTCAATAAATGTGTCTAGAATATTATGACAATAGATATAAAGATTGATTAAAAAATATGAGGAATCATTTTTATGTGGGGATTTTCCATCCTATTATTTTATGAACAAACCACAATGTTCGAGAGCATACACGATACACCACATCGAGCTTAAATGAACAACGAAATATTATTATTAAAATGTTACCATTATATCCAAGACATTAGATTATAGGATATGAATATTATTAACATAATTATAAAAATATGGTTTACACATTTATATATACTAAATTACTTGGAGACAAAGTAATTATAAATTAAAAAAACCCCTCTTGAAAAAAAGGAAATCAATTTTCTGAAAAAAATTTATTTAAATGTTAAAAACTACATTTCATACTAAAAAATAAACAAATAACCCTTTTTTGATTATATTAATGAAATATATATATATTAAATAAAAATTCTAACATCCAAAATATTTGTTTTAAAGGCATGGTATAAAAACAAATAAAATTTTATGTATTAAATGCTATACTTTTTTAAAGACAGTTTGTCATCCTATTGATGGAACTCTTGTCTTAAACTAAATTTTTACACATTTACAAATATTATTTTACATAATAAACTTCATTTTTGAAATATTTATTTCAAACTATTCTTATCGTGAATATTTGGTAATTTTATAATAAATTTCATTTATTAATGAATGGTGAAAAATACTAAAATTTAATTGATAAATTAATTTTAAACTAAATAAATTAAAATGATAAACTATATTTTAATTTTTTTGATAAAATTAGATCAATTATTCATCAATTTCATCAATTTATAGGGTTTTAATCATTTTAAAATTGAATTTGGATATAAAAAAATTTCTAATGTTTAAACACTTTCAATTTAAAACCCCACTTTCTCACCATATATACGAGATTAATGGTAATTTGTTTATAAAATTTATCGTTTAATTTTAAAAAAAGTATTCCAATTTTTTATATTGTGTTCATAATTTATTTTATAGGGCAATTTGTATTAAAAAAATTTTAATAGTAAAATTAGTAATAATTATTACCACATTTAAGGGAAAATCATGTAATTAAAAGTTGAAATAATTATGATTTCCATTAGAAAATTACCCTTACAATTTTTATAATATTATTATATGATTTATTTTCTATACAAATCATTATTATGAATAATTTATGACCTCGTAGAGCCAGTTGGATGACTTTATTCCCCATATAGTTTTTTTATTTTAAGGAATCTCAAACTAGTCACATTAATGTATTTAATACATATAAATTTTTTTAATATGAGCTCATATAGAAGATATCATCGACCATAAACAATATTTTGAAATATAAAAATTTATATTCATCTTGGTAATTTATTTTTAATTTTTTAGGCATGAAAAAATTACCTTAACATCTTTCACAATAATAATGCATTATTTTTAAAATTAATTTAAAAATAAAAAAAATGATATTAAAAATATAAAAATAAATATATTTTTAGATCATTAATTTTATCTAATAGTTATAAATATAACTATTATATATTATGGAATTATTAAAAGTTATTTTTTTAAGATCACTTGATGTATTAGTTTTTCTAAGTAAAATTATTGAATATTGTCGATATTTACATTAACAAAAATTTTAAATTAAAAATATCTTATTAAACAATATAAATTCATTAAAATTGTAAAATTATTCCAATTTATTTCTATATGATTTAAATTTGTGTAAATGATCCATTTATGGGGTTTTTTTGAAATTTTATTGTAACTATATTAACCCTTAAATAGTAAAAATCCATATTGTCACTGTAAAAGTTAATGGTGTTTAATAAGGGTTAAAACCAAAAGTTAACGATTAAAAAATAGTTAGAAGTATGTCTAATTTTTATTGGGTAAATAAAATTAATCCCTAAATCTACATATATTGAATATATATATGTTTTTCACTTTATGGAATAGAAAATGAATTTATATTAAATTCTTATTTTGATAAATTCCAAGAGTGTCCCTCTGCCTCTCTTATAAAAGGGATCATCTTCTTTTCTTTACATCACACATAAAAATCATCTTTTTATCCAATTGTTGTCCTAATACTTATTTAAATATATTTACTCTTTATAGAGGTATTATTTTAGGAAAAACATATTATTAATGGTCTTAAGGTTTTAAGAAATAAAGGATCTATAAATTAGAGGTATGGTTTTTAATTTTGTGTATCTATTTTCCTAATCCATACAACTCCATAAAATATTATGAAACAATGAATAAATTATAATTAAATTATCCTAAATATAAATATATGTTATTATATAAATATAAACACCTAAATCAATATCAACATCAATGAAATGGGTAATGAAGTTATTGTTCGTTTCTGTGATTGACTACCGACTCGCGAACCGATGAAATTATTTTTTAATCATGATCTCATAGGACTAGTTATTGTTACATGATTAATGATTATAACATATTATAATTAATATTTTAAATTTTTTAAAAAATAATATATCATTTTGTTCTTACCTTTCCTTGCAGGAAAAAATGATAATGTCGTTCATTTGTACTTGTGAATGATCACCACCACGAAGCAATGTGATTTATTTTTCGTCACAAATCATATGAATGATATATATAAGAATTAAATTATTATAATGAAATTAATTATTTATAATAATAATTTATGTAGGAAATTAATTTTACTCTTTTTCCATAATGATCATTGAAAATTGAAGTGTTACTCATGTGTACATACAACTTATCGAGTCATGGATTGTAATATAGTTATGGTTTCTTATCCATATTTAATGAATGGATTTAAAAGTATAATTGATATATAAATTTTATAGTTATTTCTTATTTATTATTCTCGATTTTATAGATTAATTATAAATTTGACTATATATATATATATCATAGAAATGTAATTTTGGACACCCGTGTAGAATATCGTCAAATGTCTGATGTAAACCAAAATTATTATGTATTTGTTATAACATGGTAATAAGTGTTATAAATTGAATAATAATCAAGATAAATTTAATCAATAAATTATAAATTAACATATATTTTTGTTTATTATTATGAATAATGTATGTGATGAGTCCAAATCACGGTAAGTGCTTCGTATCAATATCCTTTCATTTAGGAATATTTTGATATTATATGCACATATTGTTTTATGAGGTTTAAATACAATTCATGTTACATATATTATCCTGGTTTTATAAATATGATGTCATATTATTTTATTTTAAATTATATTACTTCATGGGTATTATGATACAAATGTTTCAACGTTGTATGAGACACAATGATTAAAACATATATTTTCAAATGTTTAATAATTTTAATTTCAAAAAATTACTCCATTTCAATATTATTTATATTATTTTAGATGTTTATAATAAAAGGATAATAATATAACATTTATTAATAATCTATTTATTTATTCCACTACATTTATTCATGTTTAAAAAAAATTAAAGAGAATCCTTTTTGATTATTTTGTTATTAAAAATGGGTTTTTAATATAGATTTATTATTTCAATGACTTGAAATGTTTTATTATAAGTGGAAATGAATTTTTAAGAGATAAATTTTTACATTTGAAATATTTTCTGTATAATGAATATATAAAGGTAATGGAAAATTTTATGGGTGGTTACATGAAAAACCACTTACATGTGTTTTAGTGATAAACCAATAATGGGTGGGTCTATGATATCCCTCTATTAAATTGGTTATGGAAATAGACCATTTGGTTTTCCTTTTGTAAGAGTGACACTTATTAATTATGACTACATATTTATTTTTTATATGAATTAAATGTAATATTATGTCCCGTGATATCTTCATATGGTATCTATTTTTTTAAGACCAAGGCTCAATTTATTGAATTAGAAAAACCAGATTACATGAATCTGAAGGATGGAATCTTATTAAAATATTTATCATAATAATGAAGAAAATCACCAAGAAAATAATCCTTCCATGTAATTTCTTGGTTGAATAAATTATTGGAAAGACCATTTGAAACAATGTTCACTTCACGAATGTCATGAGTGGCAATGTAATTAATTTCGGTGAGCGAAGTAAGGCAGTTCATCTAATGGGATGTAAGAAGCTAGACAGGTTTCACGACCCCATTACAAATAGCATAGACAATAGTGGTTGAATCACATTAAATCAAAATAACATTCCAACACTTTAGTTTGGAAAAGTAAATGACATATATAACTCCCATAATTTCCTCTTTAAGAGATGTGGTCATACCACAACCACCAAGGAATAATCCTTGACATATTCTAAGATAGTGTCGAAATACAGCATCACAACCTACTGGTCCCGGGTTGCCGTTACATACACCATCAACATGCACTTTGATCTATCCTGGAAGAGGAGCGTGCCAGAATACCTCTAGTGTGCATTAAGGCTTCCTGTATGAACTAGAAATCCTGAGACAGCTTAGGATGTCAAAATCACCAACAGTGTTGTGACAATAAGTTTCTGAATCGAGGCAGCATCTTGGATAGTAATGTGAACCCACTCCTTACATTTATTTTGCTTTAATGTGAAATAATTATAAAGAATATTATTCTTATCATAACAGATCACATAGAGGATCTCAACAATAATAGTCAAAAAAATATTCTAGATTTGTTGAGAGGATTCAAAATCTACGCAACACTGCAACTGAGAGCGGATAGAATGAATAATTAACCATATGCAACAAAAAATATCAAGAATATAATTACAGAGAGCTGAATTTGTAGCACAAGACATAAATAAATTATTAGTACCCTCTATTTTGGTCACATAGGTGACATCTATAGAAATGTTGAATCCCAAAATATTACAGACAAACATCAGTGGGGACTCTGTTATGAGTAATACACCAAACTAGAGTAAATGTCGAGGGCCTAATCCAAGGTTTTCTAAAATATTTCATCCAATATAAGCTTGATTTAGAATTTTTGAAATGGTAATTATATAATATTTTTGAACCAAGAACATCATTATAAACTAGCTCCCAAATGAGGAAATCCTCAGAGCTGGAAAAGGGTTAATTAAAAATAACATGACTGATATTATTAAAAATATTTATGTCATAAGAATTAATGGAATCCCTAATAAGGGATTTGGTATTATCAGAATTTGATTTGGGAGGCAGTGTGGAGATTAAAGGAACCCCAGTCTAGTTATCAAGACAAAAATTAATGGAGGAGTTTGTATTTACCATCCATCTAGAATTGTTCATAATGTTGGTGAAGGATTTTCTATTGGATGACCAAATGGAAGAAGTGATGCAATTCAAATTTCATTTCATAATATTAGTATGGAATCCTACCATATGAAAAGATATGTAATCACAATTATTATAAAGAAACCTCCAGG
Source organism: Viscum album (assembly GCA_963277665.1). NCBI lineage: Eukaryota > Viridiplantae > Streptophyta > Magnoliopsida > Santalales > Viscaceae > Viscum > Viscum album. The sequence continues at coordinate 874,438,925 of OY728148.1, read as the reverse complement.
TCATCCTAGCTTAAAGAGCTTCATTAAAGAGCTTTTGATTTTTTATTCCAAGACCACCCTTGTCTAAATTATTACAAAAAGTGGACCAAGGTATGGTCACAAGATTTATTTCAATCATGCTTCTGGTCCAAACAATGTATTTAATGTAAGAACTAATTTTATTAAGAAGACTGTAAGGGAAATTTTAAATCATATTCGAATAGACAATTTCGGAGACAATTATAGATTTTTCCAAGAAAAATTACATAATCCATAGAGATAGATTTACCATTCCAAGAAGAAATTTTCTTGGTAATTTGATCAGAAATACTGTTAAATTAATTGGATTTAGGTCCTCTCAAGAAGATAGTAACACCATGATATGTAAAGGGGAATGAACCCTCCTTGATAACAAAGTAATTGATGATATTAACCTTTCTGTTAGCAGCAATTTTTTTCCATGAACACAAAGTACTTTCTCCAGCTTATTGATTGACCAGAAATATCTTAATAATGAGACAAGGAATTTTTATGTTTTTGAATATTCCTTTTATCACCTTGTACGAAAAAAATTATGTCATCTTCATATAAAATATGTGTGTGAACAATTTTGTTTCTAGAATCCAAGATATATTTAGTATTGTTTTGATCCACAAGGCGAGTGAGTAATCTACCTATGTAATCCTCAAAAATGGAAAAAACCATGGAATATTGAGGGTCTCCTTGCAAAACTCTCATGGTTCATTTAAAAAAGCCCTTAGGGGCATCATTTAAAAGAACATATATGGAAGACGAATTGAAAAGAGTTCTTATCATACATATCAACATGTCATTAAACCTGAAGTTTTTTAGAACCATGATAATGAAACCCCAATCCATGGTATCGAAAGCTTTTCTAAGGTAATGTTTAATTGAAACAATACCTCCTCTAGTGAATTTGTTTAAGGTGTTAGTGCATTATGAAGCAAGATAGATGAAATCATTAATAGACCTACCTATGATAAAACACAATTGATTATAGGAAACAATTATATAGCAAATAGAATTGAGTCTATTATCAAGAAGATTTGAAATAATTTTGTAGATGATGTTGATATGTGAAATAGGATTGAAAAAGTGAATCTCATATGTATTTTCCACCTTAGAATAAGAGTAAGAAATTAGGAGTTTAAATCATGTGCGAGAATTACTTTGGAAAATAAGGTTTTGACAAGTTTGTAAACATCCATATGAATTATCTTATAGTAATTATGGAAAAACCCATTTTGGAAACCAGAAGGACCTAGGGAACTATCGGGATTATGGATAAAAATTGTGTCTTTGATTTCATGATCAAGAGGGATTCTTAAAATACACCCATTGTCTTGAACAATCACAATAGCTAGAGTGATGCTAGGTCCGAGATCTTTTCTAACATCTATACCATTGAATAGACTATGAAATTAAAAACTAAATTATTCATAATGTCCTCCTCAGTGTCAAGGAGGGTTTCATCATCTCTAAGAAAGGGAAGAGGTCTACAGATTTTTCTAATCCTTTGGAGATATTATTAGACATTTTTTTTCCTATAACCATCTAAAAGCCATTTATTTTTGAAAATTTACTTTTTCATGTTTTCATTATGTTTTAGAAGGTATTTTAGTTTCATAGAGGTAATAAATTGTAGTTGGGGATCCGAAGAGAAATCAGAGAAAGTATTGGTGTTTTGAATTTGAATATGGTTATTATCAAGAGAAGATATGTACTGGTCAAGTTGTATAGATTTGGAATTACACCAACCCTTAACGCATTTCATAAGATGTTTTAATTAATTGGTGTATGAAAAAGCATAATTTTGATTCCACATGCCTTCCTAGAAATGTTTAATAATGTTAGTACATTTTAGATGTTCATCCCAAACATTATTAAACTTGAAAGGAATATTGGGTTTAATAATCTTGTTGAGAAGACTGGAAAGAATGGGATGATGGTCCGAGCTGATCTTAGCTAATGTAGTACTCGATATGCAGACCCATTTATCAAGGGAAGTAGTATTGGTGAATGCCCTGTCATTTTTACTACCTACTACCCTATTGAGGTGTATTCTATACCAAGTTAACTTTTCACCAGTGAGGTTGATTTCAATAAAATTACAATCCTCAATAAAAGATTTAAATTCCCTTGAGGAAATGAAAGTGTGGGAGGGGAAATTTTTTTTACTAGAGGTAAGAATCACATTAAACCCCCCTATCACATGGTAGGGATCCTGGATACCATTTTATAGAATATTAAGATCATTCCAAATGGATCTACAATCCTGGTATCTACTCTTAGCATTGATCATAGTTAAAAAAGAATGTAAGACGTCAAATGAAAATTCACAGGTAAGTGTATTCCTAGAAACATTGAAAGAATTAATAGACTGAAAACATCAGTGATAAAAAAACCTAGAGAGATTCAATAGTAAGACCATCCTTGAAAGAACCATGAACATTATAACCAAAAGAGAAATGATGCAAACATTTCGATGAAAAATTAATTTTGGGCTTAGTGATAGAAAATATTTTTGGATTATGAGTTCAAATAAATCTTTTATGCATAATATATGTGTTAGGGTTAGCAATACCATGACAATTATAAAAGAAATAATTCATTAAAACATGCATTTGGAGATGGAAATCCATTTTTTTGAACCACCTGAGCCCCTCTACTTCTCTGATCTTTTGATAAATATAGAGGAGGGTGGGACGAATTTCATTCTAGGTGTGATAATAGAGGAAACAAAAGATATGTTAGTAGAACCTGTAATATCATCACCTTCATGTTTTACATGCTTTGTCATTCAATGTAGTGCTCGTTGATCTATTCCTTGAATGTTTAGAAGAAATTTTAGAATTTGTGATAGGTATTCCAGAAGATTTAATAATAATAGTAGAATTAAGAGGTCCCACCACCACGGGAATGTCATTAGATCCAAACCCATTGGCTTGAAGGGTCTCTTCAGATCTCCCACCCACCCGGGTTAGAGTAGAGTCAAATATAGGGGCCTTGGGTACTGTATGAAGAGATTCTTCAGTCCCTTTGATAGTAACCAGTGTTGCAGTAACCTTATGTCAAGTATTCGTAGAAGCATGTATACCTGGTTCTTCTGAAGTGACCTCTGGGTGATGATCTGAGTTCATATTGCAAACCATAGAAATGCCACCCACCTAGATCTGAGCAGGGTAGTTGAGTCGCAACCAATATAATCAGAATGGTCTACATCATTTTCGGATTCTGCAGGAAAAGAGGCCCCATATTCTTTGCATGAGTTCCCTACTGTCGATGTAAAACCAGCATCTTCAGAATTGTGTGTGCCCACTTCCACTACTACAGGAGTAGTATAAAACTTCCTAACGGTGTGAAATTATACAAGATGTTGAATCCACCTATCCAACACTTAATTACTGTCTTGTTAGGCTCATCAGTTGGATAGTCATCCTGTGACTGCTCATAGATATTAAACACCATTTTCTCTAACTCTTCAAGGATTCCTTGACCAACAGCAAGTTGCTCCACCTCATCGAACACCTCGGCACCGTTAGTACCTAATGTCTCTCCCAGTTGGGTTGTTTTATTCACCCATTTTCCAAATGTATTTGTGGGAGCATTAGGATTCTCCATAAAATGGTATTATCCTTCCTCTTACTAACTTGAGTCAATCAATAATCCCATAACTGAACCTCCTGGATCTTCACTAGATTTTTTATTACTCTACAATTTATCAATGAGTGGCCAAAAATTTTATAAAGCCCGCATTAGGGTGGTTTACATTCAGATTCAATCTGAATATCCATTTTTAGTCATTGTAATTGAATTTAATTTCCTCTAGAAGTTTGGATTCAAGATTTACCTCAACCATGATTCGTGCCGAATTCCTGAGATCTACATTTAGCATTCTTTGTTCAATGTTGAGTGGGGTACCGATACTAGAGATAATTTCATTTAATATCTTAGGATTCTAGAATAAGAAGTTGAGTTCATGAAGCTGCACCCAGATATTTGCCATTGTATTCCCATGGGTGGGCATATGGAAGAAAAAATATGATTCATAGTTTCAAAGAGCTCCAAGCCTGAGTTGAAAGTTTCTTACATTAAATATCCTATCTCGCTCTTCCTGAGAATTTTATAAATTTTGGATGTAACCTCATCCGATTGAAACCAGTTTCCAGTCATTGAGGCCCCAGATGACTATGATTCTAGACTTGATATCTTCAAATGACTAAGGATTATTACTTTTTAGATATGAAATTCGACCCATAACTGAAAACATACACATTTGGTATCTATTCTTTATAAGGGTTTTATCGTAATCTTTTGAAAAAAATTGAAAAAATAATGAGCTTATTTTCATGGGAAATTATTTAACACTTACAGTGGGTAAAAATTGTTTTATTATGATAAATGTTTCTTGGGATTTCATTTTTTACTAAAATAATAGTTTGCCTTCATTGTGTGTCAGAAACATATATTTTGTTCTCATCCCATGTTTTAAAATTTTTTCCACATGTTTTATGGAACAATAGGGAAAATGATGAGATAAAAAAGTAAATTGTAATGATTTATCATGGAAATAAATCATGTTTTATAGAATATTCTTTATAAAAAATGAATTAGATATGTAAATGTCCTCTTGTAATGTATGGGATTATGTTGTAAGGAATTTTCTTATTTCCATGAACCTATAATGTGAAAAGATCATGATATTTAAACTCTAGTTAACAAATACTAGAATATGTAATGTTTAAGGATAAGTACTAATATATTTTGTCTTTTCCAAATAAAAATACCATTTTATTAAATATAATCACTAATATCCCAATGTAAATAAATAACATCATCATTTTTACCAAAACAAATCTAGAACTTTGACTTGTTTCCCATAACAGATCAAATCCTTCAACTTTTTTACCATAACTATATCACAAAATAGATTTAATTATCCAATTAATTTAATAGAGATATAGTTTACAACTATAGTAAAATGAAAACCATAATTATGTTTTCCAGATGATCTTAAATTATTAATCAAATTAGGAAATGTGAAAATAAATGTGTTACATAAACATTTCATTATAGCATTTCCCTTGGAAATTAAATGATAATAAAAATAATTTTTTATAATAATAATAATACATATATAGAAATAATAAGAAAGGTATCCTTTGATAATAACCCAGTAAATAATAAGTAATATCAAGGGATATTTATTTATATGATGGTATATACCAATAAAATATAATTAAATCAATCATGAGGAAAATATATTTTGATAATTAAATAAAAACATTTTAAAATATAAAAAATGAAAATGTAAAAAAGAAATAATTTCAATTTAAAATAAAATTTTAGATATGTTAATGTATATTCAATCCATATATTAGTTATGTCTTCATGAAATTGTATTCATGTAATATAAGATGAAAAAACACCCATTTTATATCGTTTCAAAAGTGTAAAAAAATATCTCCTTTGGGAAATACACTATCTTGAGTCCCAATCACCATGTAAGTTCAATATAATACTAAATAATAAAAATAAGATAATTATTTGTTTTTCAATGAACCTTTCACAAGTTTATTGTTTATTTTAACTTACTTGTTACCATGTTAAAATAATTACTCAATCATTTATATTCACATTTGATGTTTTAATGTTATTTTCCACAAAAGGGGAAAATTACTTTAGTTGGTCCACTATTTTAAAATAGTTAAGTAGTATACAATATCAAATATATTAATCCTAACATAATTATCATTTTTATAAAAAATATTCATTTTTTAATAAATAATTAAATATGGTTTTGAAAATTTAACTACATTACAGTCATGTAAAAGCTAGACCATACGTACACATAAGAAACGTTTCCACTTTTCAATAATCATTTTTGAGAATGGGTAAGTATTATTTTAGTTTCAAATAAATATCATCATATAATATATATCATATAAAGTCATAAAATATACTTATATATATCATCTTTGTGATGTGATGATGACAAATAAATAACATCGTTTCCTAGAGGTGTTAGTACACATGTACACACAAACAATGTTTTCATGTTTTAGTGCATGGAATAGTAAGAAGATAGTTTATATAATAACTCTATAAAATTATAAATATTTAATAAATTTTATATATAAACATCAATTCCATCTTTTTCTCTATCCTTGAGAGATTGTGATGTACAATTAATTATATCTTCTCCCAATGCAGTAGTCCTCCTTATGAACAAATGAATAATTCCTTTCCCATTTGATATATGTTTGGTATTGATATACATTATTCAATTAACATATTAATATATCATTATATGTGGGATACTAGTTTTATTTTTTTTATAATATATGAATAATATTTTATTGGGTGGAGGAAGAAACAAAACTAAAACATACAATTGAAAACTATAACACTTCTTTGGGAAACTTCCATTGTTATCCCCTTATAACCTCCATGAGAAAGATTATGACAAATATAATTAAATTATAACATGGGGAGGTATTATATGAATTTATTTTGTTATTTATTGATCAAAATATTTATTTTTCAAGTTATAATGAATTAGAATATGTTGTTCCCTTTTATAAGATAGGGGATGGGTAATATTGAAATTTCTCAAAATTTTAAATTAATATTAATTAATAATCAATTAAAAATGGATGAAAACTCATTAACATATAATATAGGGTTTGAATTGGTCAAAATAAACTCTTCAAATAAAAATTAGATAATTTTTTACTTTTATTTCTGTATGTATTTTTATTTTAACACATAGTTAAAAATTTTAAACATGTAGTGAAAACAAGGATTTTGAACAATGATGACACTAATAATTGTTATTATTAGAAAAAAATAAGAAAATTGGAAGATGATTGATATTATCCAGAGTTTCATTATAAATTTTTAAAATAAAACATTTATAAGAAAGTCATATAATATATTAAAATATTATTTCTTATATATTATCTATAATAAAAAAAATTAAAACTATTTGTTACATTAATGATAATAAGAAAAATATAACATATATAATTCTACCATATTATTTTGACACTTACCAAAAATTTTATTATCATCTTTAAAATTCATATATTTTATTAATTATCTCAAATTAAGACTCTTTTTATATTTGGAAAATAATATAACTAATTTTTCTATTTATTAATTATTTTCAACGTCAAAATTTTGCATGATTTTGAGGTAATTGTTTCATCAATAATAATAAACAAAATAATTAAAATGAGGAATATAATCTTTTTAGATTTTTAAATAAAAATTATATTCTAATATATCCTCTAGAAAACTCTATTTTAAAATATTTATTGTTGTTTAAAAGAGTAGTGTGATATGTTTGACGTTTAGTGAAATAAAATATTATAAAGGTCATAGTCCCATGAAAATGGAAATAAAATTAAATATTTCCGAATAACATATTAATATGGACTAAATAGAATAATAAAAATATTGAAGTATGCTCTAGGGTTATTTTATAATAATTAACCTTTTATTTTTATCATTTATCACTAGATTTACCATTTACCATGGTAAAATAAATTATATGGTAGATATTCATATTAAGGAATATAAAATAAACAGATGTACTGAATCTGGACCTCATGTTTCCCAATATTGAATAAATTTTTTTAATATTCATGAACCATAAGTTTCAAAAATAAATTTAATATCAAATTGGATAAATCTGTTATAAAAATGGTTTTTAGAAAAATGACCATTTTAAGTATGAAATGTTTTTAATATAAATTCAAGTATAAAATCAACCTAAAACCCGTAATTGATTTATTTTTATTAAAAAAAGAAATAATATTTTAGAAATAATAAAAAATATAATTTAAAATTGTAAATATGTTAATACTAAAATATTGTTTTCAATAAAATCCACCATTTTCTTTATTCATTGGAAAATTAACATTTTCAAAAAAAAATTAGACAATTAAAAATAAGATTATTTTGACATAATAAATTAAAAAATTATTTATTATATCTATATTTATTTTTTAAAATTCCTAAAAATTAATAATTATATTCACTCCCAAAAAGAAAGAATAAATTTTTTCAAGAAAATATATTTTCGAAGAATAAAATGAACTTATTTTAAAAGTGTCTTATTATTTTATAATAATTTTCCTATGAATTTTTATTAATATTTATAATTATATATATTTCATAAATTATTTAATACTATTTATATAAGCTATTTTAATTAATTTGTTATAACATTCTCATTTAAATTATAATAATTTGTGGTCATTTAATCTTAGTGTTTTTTACATTGTATACTATCGAACATAGTCTTTTCTCATAAAATGTTAGTATATTATATTATACCAAATTACATAACTTATATCCGAAATATTTGAACATGATAATGTTAACAAGGGGATTTAATTTTCAAAATAGTTTTGATGAAGTCCCACATCATTAAAAGGATTAAGTAAATACAATCATAGGATGCAAGAAAGGCATGTAGTTGGCCCATCTAAAATAATACATTAATAGTATAACATGTTAAAAAACATTGGTGGGAAGATAAAACAAGAATAATGATGAAACACCTACCTTGCAAGAACTGTTATAGAGTGATATATAATATTTTAATGTTAAATTTAAGCATAAAAAACCATAAATATGTGATGGGAGTAAAAGGTCATTGGTTTATTGGTAATAGAAGTAAAAATATAAAATTTTTATTTCAAGTTAATTTTCTAAGAGTTTAATAACTATATTATCATATATTATAGAATATTAATTACATATAATTATTTTATAAAAAAAATATTCCATTATTTAATAAATTTACACAACGAACTATACTTTTTTCAAAAAAATATTAATAATCAAGAAGAATTTTTTTAAATTAACCACTATAATTAAATAATAATTGATAAAAAAAATCCAAAAAAGGTAACAATTTATTCCTTGTATCATTAAACATTATCCAAAAAAATTATGAAAATATAAGATAATTCCCAAAATGAATGAACCTTCATAATATGGAAAAATACATAAATTAAAAAAAATTATCAGTAATACCCAATGTTCACTATAAATGATTAAATAAATTACTCTCCATAAAAATTTCTTAAAATTTTATATAATGAGATTAAGAAACAAAAAATATAATTATTTGATTATATATTCTTTATTAATTTTTGTTATAATTATCTAAAATAACCTCAGTCACTCTTAATGTCTCATTACAAAAACAGAATTTCATTAATAAAAACTATTTATAAGATATTATAATCATTATTATATATATAAATTATCACCGTAAATGCACATTAAAATAAATTATTCCACCAAAAGATAATTGAAACTTTATTTGTGAAAATATCCAATCATGTTAAGTTTACCTAAACATTATAATATTCTAATAATTGTAAAATTTTTATGAAATAACATTAATCATGTATTCACAATACCATAGTCAATTAAATTCTTATCTATAATATTAAAAATATATTCCAAAAAATAACATAACTTTATCTATTAGATAGTTTAAATAAACACAAAAAATGTTAAATTAACTATGACATCACATTGGCCAGTTGTAGGTAATCCCCCTGGTCACACATAAATTGTCGGTACAAGCCTCACAACCTTTCCCGATGTGATGTGTCATTGCCAGACCATGGTGTTGTAATTTTATAAATGTTACTAAAACAATATTTATATAATTAACATAAATTTTATAGAAATTCATAAAAAATTATAATAATTTGTTCAATGTTATTCAATTTTTTAAACAACAAAGGATACCTAATACCATTCATTTTGTATCCCCAAAAATGTAATGACCAACAATTTCCTAAAAATAAAAGATCATATAAATCCTAAATGTTATCCATACCATTAAAATTAATTCCATAAAATAAAATTTTCATATATTCTCATATAACTTTTTCCTGTGTGAAGAATAAATGTTATATATATCTAAAATATAAATGCATCAAAAAATATCATTTGTTAACTAAATATTTAATAACATAGATCCTCTGAAATATTATCTAAAACATTACAATAATGATAAAAAATAGAATTATATAATCATGATTATATTCTAAATTATAAATATAACCTCACCTGAGAAAATCCGAATCCCATTAGTTATCTAAACCATGTTCTAATTAAAATTGTAACTTCAAAGAACTCTACTCCTAGATCCAGTTCTAAAAACATAAAATATACAATTCTATCATGGTTTTTGATAAATATGAAAAAAAAATCTTAAACATAAAAAATATAAAAAACTATAAATAAATATTGGATCCTCTACATTCCCAAGGTCCATTCATGTATAGATATTTTGATAATTACAAAGAACTCATAACAATTTATATTCATAAACTACTAGATCATAAATATAAACATCATATTTTACTATAACAACTCTTAATATTCTATGTTCTGTATTAAAAATCACCCATATAATTACTCACATATTAATCCTTTCAAAAAAAATATGTAGAGTAATTTTTCATGACATGTGTAAAAGGTAACATAAGAAAAATGATCCTTAGAAGCTCAGTATGTGTAAGAATGAAATATATAAATAGATGATAGAATGAATGGATAAGATCATCATATGAGTATAATATGATGAAAATAACATATAATATATACAAAAAATAGAAAAATATTATTAAAATGAGTTATGGAATAAAACATCAGCATTTTAAAAGACATAAATCCTAAAATGAGAAATTATCATAACATAATCATAAACCATAATTTCTTGTTATAAATATGTTTAACACCAACATATGTACTAATAAATTATATTTCATGATTATGTACCTATATCATCTCCTAAAGAACTAACACATGTGTCCTATTATAGATGAAGTACATATACTAGTTTCCAATAACATATGAATAACTTTTAACAATTATCCAATAACAGATCAAGAACTTTGACCTGTTTCCCACAACTATCTCAAGGAACATTGTAAATTGTAAAATAAATTAGAGTTATATTTATGTACTATAAATCACATATTGAAAACCATATATGTGTTCAAAAATATAATTAAATAATCATCAGACTATATCCTATGAAAAGAAATGGGTTTTATTAACATTACATCATAGCATAACGAATAAAAAAAGTGTTTCGTAGACATTTTCCACAATACGGATAATCCATCGAAATAATGAATAATAATGGTTTCTTTAGATAAAAACAACACCATAGAATAATTAAAATAATAGAATACTTTTATTTATGATTATAGATAGTATAAAATGATCTGTAAAAATATCTTGAGAAAAATGACTTTTGACATTTAAAGAGAGCATTTTAATATCTAAAAATTACATATATAAGAAAGAAACACTTTTATTTTTATATAACCTTGAAACATTTCATGGATGATTAAATATATATAGGTTACATTTTTCCATGAAATTTTGTTCATGTTTTATGTGTTAAATGAAACATCTCATTCATATTATATCCGACAATAAAAAATTATCTCATTTGTAAAAGACATATTATTTTTAAACAATACTATAAGATGTCAAAAGGAGTAATAATGGTTTCAAAAAAACTGTATTTTAAGATTAAATAATCCATTTTAAAACATTTTTAGGAAATATGGAAATTGAATAGAAATATTCCTCATTGGAAACATAAACATAAACTATACCAAAACATAAGGATATTCTGAAATAAAAAACATACTAATTCGCTAAAATTTGTATTGTAAGAATCCTGATATAAAAAAACCAATATTTATATTTAAATACAACTAAAATTCATTATATTTATCATAAAAAAATTAATTAGTTGTATATACACCATAAAAAGGAAACAAATGGTGAATAGGGTATGTGGCCCACATTAGTAAATGTGAGACCAAGATCCCTTAACATGATTCTAACATGTCATGTACATTCATCATCATCAGGAATAATATACAAAGGGTAGTTATTGAATTTCAAAAGGACCATTATCTAGATTAATATTCCATTTAAATCACTTATTATAGTGCTATAGTAATTACTAAGTTATTTACTTGCACATAAAACTTTTTATGTAAATTTGGCATATAATACCAAAATGTCATTCGTGGGTCAACTATAGTGGAGGAAGATATTATTAAATCAACTAAAATATAATAATAATGAAATTATTACAATTTTATTTATAAAATAATACTTTTTTGTCAAAACATAAAATATGGTTCTAAAAAATGAACAGTGAAAAATCAAGGATATGGTAACCCATATGTACAAATGTCTAATGCTTCAATTTCTCAATGATCATTATAGAATGAATATAGTTATTATTTTATAATATTATAATTATAATAATATAATATATTAAATAATACTTCTTTAATTATACATATATATATTAAATGTGATGTGGTGATGAAAATTGAATCTCATCTTTTCATAGAGCAGGTGGTCTACACATAGGTAAAAATGGCGTTATCATTTTTTAGTGCATTAAATGGTAAGAAGTTATGTAATTTATTACCCTATTTAAATATTAAATATTCCACGATTAGTATATAAAAATTATTTCCATCATTAAATCCATTCATTATATAATTTTTTGGATTAAAATTTACATCATCCTGTGATGCAGTCATCCGCCATACATACGAATGATTAATTTCATTGTAATTTAATGATTGTTATAGATAGATTTATGAAATTAAATTAACATAGTAAAATAATATTATATATATGATACTTGTTTTTTTATATTATCATAATTGAATAATATTTTAAATATAAAGAATATGAAACAAAATTAAATTATGCATTTGAAAAATATAACTCTTCATTGGAAAAACTCATTTGATTATCACCGTATGACCTCTAGGATTTGTATTCTACCAAATAAAAGGACATGAGAATAAAAGGATAGATTATATGAAGTCATTTCAAATGTTATTGGATGATCCATATAGATTTCAATTGTAATATAATGAGAAAAATACATTAACTTTCATATGACAGCGGAGGGGAACTCTGGTATTTTCATAAAATATATTATAAATATAAACTAAATTTCAAATCAAAACGTCTTGAAAATAATTTATATATATGATATGATGATTATCAGAAGAAATAATATAATATAATAAAAATAATATATGTAAATACTATATTTTTATCATTATTTTTGGTTTGAACCCCTCGATAATCATTTATAAACTTACCCAACAACAAGGGGTTTTACACATTGATGGTCATGATAATTACTATAACTGGTCAAAATAATAATAAATTTACCATGGGTGATATTATAAATAATATTAAAATATATTGGATGAATGAAATATTATTAGTAATTTCATTTATTTTAATTAAATATAATTTATTATAAAATACAAATAAGGTCATTTTTAGAACTATTCAACACATTAACTTTAATAATGTCAAGATAACACATAGAATTTGAACCAAATATTTCAAAAAATCCCAAGTATATAATTTTAATATATTAAAATATTCAGTCATAAATAATATCCCAAAGTATAATAGATTTAATATTTTATGCATCTTTTATTTATTATTTACATTAATTTAATGATTATTATATTAGGGTTATGGAATTATTTAAGGAAATTGTTTTAAATTAAAAATTAAATATTAATTACCAAGATGAAGAAAATATTTTTTATTTTTAAAAAATAAATATAGTCTATCAAATCATCTAGATAAGCAAATTATATAATTTTTATTGTTATTAAAAACAATAGTGTGGCATGTTTACCTTTCTAAAAATAAAATATTATGAAGGTCATAATATAATCCATTTGAAAACAACATTTTATATAATCGAGTAATTGATGATAATGAAAAAAAACGAGTAATAAAATAAATTCTTATATAATCCACCATATGTCAAGTTATTGAGTATTGAATTGGTTCCACCCTAAGGTAGTTTCAATCTTCAAGTACTCAAATTTATTTAATATATTAATAAAATTATTATTACACTTTCTTTTGTATTTCAATTATGTATTGAAGTGTTTATGTTTAATTCCATTCAAATGTGAATTTATTAAGTTTGATTAAATTTCTAAATTTGATATCTGATATGTTGATGCATGTAATTTGATGTTATTAAATGATTCTTCCCACATGAGATTAATAAGGACATGACCATGCGTTGGTTTTAATTATGTATTAATAAATAGGTTAATGTGGTTTGATTAAATAATTAAATGATCTGATGAGTTATTAATTTTCTTAATTAGCATAATAAATGGTGAATTAATTATGTGATTTTTTAGTGATTGATTTTAAAAAATAAATTTTAGAAATTTAAAATTGAGTGATGTTATTTAGAATTACATAATTAATTTTTTGGAAAAATAATTATGGGATGTGATTATTTAGTAGATTAATTAAATGAAGGATTAATTAATATTAATGTGTACATAGTTAATTATTGCTTGAACTAATAGATTTATTATATTTACCTAATCAATTAGATTAGTAAGCGAATTCGGATAGTGGATTGGTGAATTAATTATCCTATTTTTAGCCAAGTAATTGGAAAAATTAAACTTTGAGTTAATTATCTTATTGGCTTTTTTGTGGTTAAGAATAATGAATTGTTAATTAATTATTAACTAGTGACATGTTCACTGGTTATTTTATTATAGAATTATTTTATTAGAGTTTTATTTTGTTAATTATTTTTTAATTAATTAACTGATTTGATTAACTAATTTATGATTTAATAAACAAATGTCTTTATTGTGTTAGACATGACATTACACACCAATGATAAATATATATGTTTGATTGGTAATTGGGTTGTGAGATAGGGAAATTTGGTCGAACAACTAACGGGGTGCTAGACAAGGTGTTCTAGATCCAGCTTGTACGAAAATATTCTTTTTTGAGATGGGAACTAATGAATCAAATACCCATGGGTAGTGAGGCAAGGAATGATTCTCTAAATATTCATTAGGGTATTAGACATAACGTTCTATACCCATTAATTGACATTAGACTATGGGTCCAATTGGTCATACCAGAACTGAATTAAATTATCAATAAAATACGGTGTGATGTAATGATTTGTGAATGAATATGGGAAATGGTTCAGACCACCACACAGTCGATGTAGGTATTGAGATACGGGTGTCCTGGGTAACCTAGGAACAAATCACAATGTATAGTGGAGGGGATCCTATTTTTTTATTGGTTGGGAAAATCACTATTTTTAGTAGAGGGGCACAGACATTGTATAAGAATGATAAAATGAAATATCTTATGACATGTTATACAGGCAAAGCACAAGCTTTGATTCAGTCTTTACATTGATATCTTAGATTTTATTTAGAGAAATTTGTTGTTAGTGACTTAAACAGGTAATGTCAAGAATATTCCATATCTCGAGAATTATATAATTTAACGAGGTTTGACTATTTGATAAATTAAAATGAATGTAAGATGACTGTTGTGTAAGCAAGAAAAACGTATAATATAGGTTCATCCACCATATGAGGGATGAATCAGGTACTAGGGTATATAGTTTCATGGTATTGCTATTTTATTTGGAATTCTTTCACAATGTTTAAATTAATTATTGAATGTCTGGATTTGGGGTAGACACTAGTGGTCTTGGACTACAGAGATTTATATCTCACACCCTACTTGGGCAGCCATTACATTGGGGTACCCGAGTAGACTCTATTTTGTTGCAGGATTGTATTGTTTAGATACACTTGGGGGATAGGATTACTGGACTGTGCGGATGCTCATAATGCTTGAGGATATAACACATAGGGATTAGAGTCATTATTCTTTTTTATTTCTTTAATTATATGTAAAAATTGTTCTATTTTTTATCTCTTTCATAGTTGTACCATCATAACATGCATTCATTGTATAACACAGGCACTGACTATTTTGTTTTATAAAATACTAATAAAATTATTTCTTCTATTGTTTAATATTTATTCAAAAAACTTACACCATTTTCAAATATTGTACACTTTTTTTACTCTAATAAGAGGGTATATTATCCCCACTAACTATCTGTAGACCCTCTATGCTAGTTGGAAGTGTCTAGCGTAAAAAGAGATACGATTGGGGTCTTGTGGCGACCGGTCCGGGCACTAGTTCTGGGTGATCTAGGTTGGGATGTTACATGATATATTGGTAAAAATTTATATGATTAGAGTAACTAGTTATTCACTATTAACATTTTAAAATAATAAATTAAATTAGTAGTTATTTCTTCCATTGGTCATACATGATTCATATTACCATTAATAACATGAGTTATTTGGGTGAATATATCTAGATTATTTAATAACCCAGTTCCCAATTAATATGGTTATCACGGGGATAGATATTTCATGACCCATCCCATTCAATTATAACTTCATTCCTCTTACTTCAATCATCTAACTAGCATAAAGTAGAACTGTGCTACCAACAATAATCATAGTATAAAATCACGTAATAATTAAAATTCTTTTATAGTATGTCTAAATAATGACACATTCTCGCTGTTTTGTGACATATTAAGACCATCCTAGGTCATTAATTTCCATAATCTCTTAAAATAAATCACAATAGTTAATAAATAAATTTTGATTTATCCTAAACACATCCCATTAGAGTGTTCATCCGTGTATAAATTCTTAGGGCCACTCCTTTTATACTATCATTGATCAACATAAAAAACAACATATCATTCTCAATGTTTTTACCCTATGGTTTATCTATTCTATAGTTATATATATTTTTTAGTATCTATACATGGATGCATTTTTAATTAAAAAAACTAATATATACTTTACAAATGATTCTATTTTTTATCCTATTCACATATTTATCTTGATCATTTTCAATAAATTTCAATAATCATAGTCTTCAAGAATATATAATCTATACATTGATTACAAATTTAATTACATGTTCATAAATTAAAAAAATATTATATCATTTATTATCAATAAACTATAAATTTTACAAAAATAAACATATAAGGTACATAAACATTTAGAGTAATCAGTCTCTAGGTACATAATAATCATATTATGTTAATGATAATAAAAATCTCCCAAAATAATCTTCATACATATTTTTCATTTATACATACTATACATTCAATATTTCTTCATATCCCATGGAATAAAAACATAAGAAATGGTGAGACCAAATTCTTAATAAGGGTTAACATTAGTGATATCAATCAATGATCATATTTGAGAAAAAGTTAAGTATATGTGTATGATAAGATGATCACACCATATGATAATAATACAAAATTAGTAAAATATAAATTTTAATAAATCATGGAATAAGTGTTTACCAAGAAAACAATCTATAACTATATAAAATCATCAATAATCAATAATTATCCCTCAGAACAGTTGATACTCATAATACATATTTTTATTTAATGAACATAAGTATATAAAATAATTTCCTTAGTCCAAAACCAATGAAAAGACTATACTAGAAGGTTGGTTTTACTCTCTATTCTATTATTTCCATAGTCATGGTACACCTTAAAACTATCTAACTTGAAAGTGTAAATTAGTAAATAGGGTTATATCTAAATTTCAGTTCTTCTTATCTCATTATATATCCATCTTTAGCCAATGCATTAGAGCGATATTTAATTCCAATCCCACCAATCACATAATACATACCATACATATGTGTTCCATATGATCATTGAAAAATGAAAATATATTCATATCATAACCCTTGAAAATTAAATTTCATTCATGTAAATTTATATATTCTATAATTTCATAACATAGGAAAATGAAATAGGTTTCATAATGGTTTAATAATAACTTAATTAACACATGGGGAATAAAGCTTCAATGATACATGAAAAAAATATCATCTATATAATAAATATATATAAATAATGATGATGGAATAATAATATCATTTCCCCCCAAATATTAATAAAAATAATTATAGGATGGTAATATAGGTGAACAATACCATTAAAAGAACATTAGAACCACTAATTTATAATATTGTAAGAATATCATTTTCTTTAATAACTTATCCACTAAAATTAAAATATTGTTGAGAAAATTATTCTATGATAATAAAAATGGAAAAAAATTAAATGAATATTAAAAATAATTAAAATTCATGAAGGTAGGGAAATACCTTTATATAATATATTTGTAAATTATAAAATTGTTTTATAACTTTTAAAAAAATAAAAAGATACTTTTTCAAAAAAAAATCATTAAATAGAATATTTTAAATTATTTTTATGTTTGGGAAGGATGAGATCTCAGATAAGTGCTCAGTTACCTTTTATTATATAAAAGTATACTAACAAAATCCTATATTATGGATTTTTATAATAATCCCATTAAAAGTGTAGATGACCATTAGGTAAGAAATCATATTGAAATGGGTTAACACCAGTCACCCCATTATTCAATATTCCATCAGATATGTGAAAATCTTCATGATATTAATGTGGATAAAATAGTTCATGGATGAAATGAGATATTAAAATTTCACCCACTAAAAAGAAAGATTCCATGATAGATACAATTGAACAATTCTCAAAACCTTCATAATAATGGTAGAATCACACTCAAGCCAAACCTTTATTTATCCAACCATCCTTTACATATCAATTATATTAGTTATACTAAGATTTTATATAATACCCCATGATGTTTTATATATATTATTTCAAATATTGTTATTTTTTTTGATATTTTTTATATATTAAATACTAAATTTTCCATGTCTTACATACTACACTGTGTTTTAACAAAATACGACCTACAATTAGAATATAATTATTTAATATGATAGTTATCAAAAATATATTGGAATAGTGAGGATGATTTGTTTAAACTATATTATGAAAATATATGATTTTCACATGTTTAAAAAATTTATCCTTTATTTACAAGTTTTTTTAAAATAGAAATAAAAACTATTTAAAAATAATGGAAATATATTTATCAAAAACAATATTTATGCACGGCATTGTTTTTAATAATAAATTAAAAAAAATTTAAAATAATTTCAACGAAATTTATTTATTATATATCTAATAAAAAATTTAACATTCATATTTTTTTTGGACCCGAAATAAAAATAAATCAAATTTTACAATGAAATATTTTATTTTTTTCTAAAAACAAGTTTTATCAATTTTCAATATTTTTTAAATATTTCTTTTTTCACATTTTGATCTTTTTTGAGAAAATAATTTTGTCAAATCACCATGTCAGATTCATCATAGGATGAATTTTTAAGTGGGATGATATGTTTTTCAATGAATAATGAACAATATTCATTATCATTAGGAATTAAACTTATTTTTTTTAATATTTGGAATTAATCCAATATGATATATTTAAAAAATAATATTTGTTAAATTAAATATCTATTATTATAGTTTATACAATTGGTTCCAATTTTATATTCAATTATTATATAAAGTTTTTCAAATATTTTGAACATTTTCTCATTAAACAACAGTTTTCTCATTATGTCTGCGATATTAATTTTATATTATTACATATCACATTAATTAATAGAATTTATAAAACTGGATTTATGTTTAATATAATAATAATTAATAATTTATAATATGTTAAAATTAATATTTTGTCATTTTAAAAAGTAAAAAAATTAAAATTTATTTTCTGTAGTTAGGGTAAAAATCGTTTAATGGTGGATTAAAATAAAAAATAATGGTTAAAATAAACCCACAAAATAAAACACTCCTTTTATAGATATATTTGGACTTTATATATTTAGGTTTATGAATGAATGTTTTGCAACCTTGTGAAATGTGAAAAATTTGGATTCCCCTTTTTCTTTTCAAAAATTACAAGTGTTCCACTCACCTCAGTTATAAAATGTCACCCTCACTCATCTCCTCTCCACACCTAAAAAATCTATTAGATTATAAAATAATAGAAGAAATTACATAATTAAGTCTCTCATTATATACAATAATCCATATTTTGGTGATAAATTCATCCTATGATGGTTTTTTATGTTGGAAAAAATAAATTTTTCCAAAAAAAGGCAATATCCCTAACTGAGCAATATATTTTAATTTTTCCTTACCTTCATCAATAATTATAAACCATGATAATATAATATACAAAACTAATTAATTTAATAATATGTTATAAGTAATATTTTATAAAATAAATTCTTCTCCACTTTCATTAAATGGGTTTCCAAATAATCATTTGTTTGTGTAACAGATTACCGCCTCATGAATAAATAATATTTGTTTTCACATAACCACATCTCATAGAGGTATATAATTATGGATTAAAGTATTATATATCATATTAATTTATTCAATTATACTTATTTAATTATTATATCATATATACCTTCTTATTGTATAATTTATGATAATACTCTTAGGTTGTTCATTTCTACATTAAATTACTTCATCATGAACAAATGTAATTCATTCACGCTTTGAATAGAATTTAATAAGGACGGGTTAATTGAAAATATATGATATATATATATATAATAATTTCAATTCTATAATTTTAATTTATTATTTAACATATTTTCTTTTCCCCTATCAATAAATTGAAATGTTTTTCTTACATATGTATGACTTAGTATCTCCATAAACGATGTATATAATTTTCTATATCTAATTTGTATAGATTTATATAAATAAAAATAAAAATAATATAATTATATTTATAACATTTTATTAATTATTTAAATGAGTTTCTATTATAAAATTATGTAAACTATAAATAAAAAAACAAATTAAATATGAAAAAGTGGTTAGTACGTAAAATGAGATTATAACAAGGAATTGATAGTAAATTATAATAAAAAGTTATACTTGAATAATATAGGGTATTTTATATATAATTTGGGTTATGAAATATATTTATATTATTTTTAATATATGTTTGTTTGAGGTGTAAAATAGATGTTGAGACATATTATAAGAGGCTTTTAGTCTCTCATTCACTTCTAGGTGACATATTTCAATTCACCACTCATTTCTTATGTGTGGTTTATATAACAACCCATTGAACTTTTATATCCAAAATATAATTATTTTAATCACTTTAAACTTTTATTTTATTCTTTATTGTGACTTACGATTCAAATGAGTATCAATGTTGTAAGGGATTATTACCTCAAATTTTATTCTTTGGGACAAAATTTATATTTTCCCCCAATTTACTTCTATAAGGTTTATATACATACCAAAATAATTGTTACATCATGAATATATTTATTTTCATGAAATTGAATGTTTGGTTTAATTTCTTTCGTTAACGGGGACTATGATTCAAAAGAAACCAAAATGGTAAAGGTTTGATGTTTTAATCTCATTGTCTATCAAGAGTGATTATGATAATGTATTTGATCATGAAATAATATGTCATATTATTTTATAATAGATATATTTTTATTATGTTATGGCTATTTTATGATAATACATGTTTTCCCTTCATTTTACAGTATTTATTTACTTTATGTTAGAAAATATTATTTTAAAATGAAAAATGACATTATTTCACTCTTTAGTCGATAAACCTATTTATTCTGTATCCATGGTTTCAAAAAAAAATTCAAAAATTGAAATTTTACAAATGATTTAGTAATTAAATTTTTACCCTTTTTGAATTATATATAAAAGATGAATTTGCTTGTTTCAAAAAAAACTATTCCTTTTTTTTATTTTACCAAAAATGTGAAAGTAATTACTATTTTTAGATGTACTACATAAATAGTATTTTCTAGCATCATGTACATATAAAATTTTAAAGCCACCAATATATGTTTCAAATTTGAGTTTTAATGAAAAATTATTTCGAAATGTCTTTAAAAAAATATTTGATGGAAACCTGTATTAATGAAATCATCCAAATTATATTTTGGTATCATTTTATCTCTTAGATGAAATTATTTGACAGTATTGATTGTTTTCAAGCTATATTTTCCAATGATAGCATTCTTATTATTCACCTGGATAACTATGCATAAGATGAGAATATGTTTATGAAATTAGTTTCTCATCCATAGGTTATACCATTATATAGATCTTATGAAACCCACATCTTTTTCTAGGGGATATTCCCATATGAAATGTTGTAATGATTATGAATCCCATTTAATTTCAAGGATTCTGCTATAATGAATTATTTACAATCATCTAGGAAATATATGTATGATTTATATTCTTTTATGTGTGGGAATTATATTTCCCTCCAATGCCTTGGGTAATGATTAATGTAACATGACCTCAAAGGATACACATAAGGCTATTTCAATACCAAAAGAGGGTATATGGAAATTTATCCCAATACCGAAATATTGCACACTAGAGGTTATCCCATGCATAATAGAGTTTACATGGGTAGTTTTCCCAAGTTTTATGCATGTACATGGGTTGTTATCCAAATCCAAATATGTAATAAATGTATTAATGGGAGTCCTTGATGTAAAATATAATATGATTATTTATCTGCCACAAATCAAGGTCATATAAACATTTTATAATCTCTTGGATCATATTAATTGATTTGATCATGGTTAATTTCTTCTGAACCATCACAATTTAGGACATGATTTATATTATTTTTTTTTATATGATATACATGGTATGGTTATCAAATAAAATTATCACTTTCTCATACCTTTATACTCGTGATATACTGATATCTCTAGTGTTTAGCTTTACTAGGTATCTAGGATCACCATTTCTTTAGTATCCTTTTCCCATGTTATGATAGGTTGTTTTAAGATATTTATGTAAATAAAGAGTATATTTACAGAGAATATTTTTGGGAAACCGTAAAGGTAATTCATGAAATAAGAAGATAATTCTTATTGTCTCCAAATTCTCTAAACTATAAGGTCCTCAATTATTTATTTTTTAAATATAATGAATATTCAACAAAGAAGATTAAATATTTATGTATGATATTCTTAGGTCATTAGATTTGGTATACGGGTAATGGTTTAGTTATACTTGGAATGTTTAATGATAATCCTTTAGTTATATTCATCTGGATATGTATGTGTACAAGTCTATGGATGAGTCAAATTATATAAAAATGTACTAGAATTGATGTAAAGGTTAGATCAAGTTGTATCTTCTCAATTCCATTATTTTTTGTATATTATAAGTTGATCTAGATCATGAATAGAGTTACCTGGTGTAATAACTCTATAATTGGTGCATTGATACTCGATCATCAAGTAGTGAATGATATTGGGCCTTTCTATACACCTATTTTGACACTCTTATAAGATATGGTTTGGGAATTTATAAAATATTTATGAACCATCATGATGGATCTGAATATTGTCCAATTCGGATCTTGGTTAAACCTAACGTTTTGTAGATTCAAAAGAATATTTTAATGGTTTATACATCCTTTAATTGTTTTCTATTTATTATTTGGTTCCCCTTATTGATTATTATTTCTTAAACTATTTGTTTTTATATTTGTAAATTAGTAGGTCCTGAAAAAATCTTGTTAATATAGAATGGAAAAGAAAATGTGCTTATTATACTCTTGATAAACAAAATGTTATAGGAAATTGAATGAAAAATATTTTTTTAGATCACAAAACATTCTCATGATATGAATCATATGGATATTCCTAATTATAAAATAAAGTAAAAACATTCAATTGAGTCCATCATGAAGAAACTCCACCTTATCTGAAGGGTTATGTTGACCTGCATGTTTTTTATCAATGGAACAGTGTCATTGAAATGTTACATTCCATTATTCAGTGTTTATAAAATGAAAAGGTAATATTTTTCATCTATCATTTGGATTTAGATGCGGGTTAGTGGTGGTCACTCATCATGAATATAAGGGAACCCAATGAGATCGACTCTATGGGATGAGATATGTTTATAATCTAATTTTTCTATAAGTAATTTTCTTGTATTCATTATAGGTAAATAGAAATTGTATTTCTCGAGGTAAATAAAATGTATTTTGAATATTTTGGTATGTATAATGAAATATTTAAAAGAATTTCAAGTAACAGTTACATTATTATCATCCAACGTGAATGTAATGTTGATCAGTTCTATTGTTTCTTAAAGAAATGACTACAAAGGTTGTTATCCAGAAATGGTTTTGATATATATAAAAAATAATTGTTTGTTAAATCATGGTGGGAATGAATATTGGACTAACCCACTATTTGCATAGTTTTGATAAAAAATAATTTTGGAATTCAAGGATAACTATACAAACGATGGATAAAAGAATATGAGCATTTATTCAATGTTGAAGTTTGGATGTAAACATTGATTAGATTTTCATAAAGGGACTAAAAAATATATTATTTGTGGAAATGAGGGTCATCATGATGATGAATATATATGTGATGAGAAGAGGTTACTTATTTATTAAAATATAGTTAGAACTTCACACAATGAACCACCCAAAGTATAGTATATCATTGGAAATGAGTTTGGGAAATATGATATTAAATTCCAAAATTCAAGGTCTAATGTGGATGATAATAAAAAAACATCCAATAAAAAAGGAAATGAGAAAATATTATTCAATCACAATAGGATAACTGAATCCCAATAATTAAGTTACACATATCCTTTCCTCCTTAGTTTTGAATTTCATGTTTTATTTCATATAAATGATACCTATGATAATATTCTTCATTTTAATTTAGTGAAGTTTCATGTAATCATCTTCCTCTACATGTAACATGAAATAATGAAATCACATTTGATATAATATTGTTACATGTATAAACCCACAAATCAAATGAAAATGAATATTTATAAGAATAGAGAGAATATAGTGATTAATGTATGATTTAGCTATCCAATGTTTAAATATAACCATGTATGACTGACATAAGTTTTATGGACACTATTATGGTTTTATGAGTTTATGGTTGATCATAAGTTTGATGACATTAAAACCACTTTCAATGTTTTCTGTTATGACTCTTTATCAAGATTATGGATATTATATATATATTTATTGAAGTAAAATCCTTTTTATTTGTAAATATTCTAGTGAAAATGTTATTAGAGGATTATTTCCCATTCACATTGTGAGCATAATATTATATGTATTTTTATACCTTTCTGATTACATTGTTGTAGATGTTGATGTATTTGTGTGTTATATTTGATAATCTAATGATGTTGGAACACTTCAGTGATATAATAGAATAACTATCTAAAGATCAAAATTCTATAATATACATTAATAAAGTTGTAATATTCTATTTAGTACCACAATAAATTGTATATAATCATATTTTGATGATTAAATCGATGTTTTAGAGAAGTCTTCAAAATACTCATGATATGGAGTTGAGTTTCAGCACTGTTTTTCATCCTCAAATATATGATCACTCTGAGAGAAAAATTCAATTACTAGGGTATATTTTATGATATTGAAAAATGTATTCCATTGTTTTTTGGGTTAAGCTGGTCCTTAGGGTATAATTTTATCATAAAATTATTTTTCACTTGATCATTCAGATGTATATTATGAATACTAATATAAAAAAAAAGAAGTACACAACTCCAATGTTGTAAAATTATGTTATATAAATAATGATTTTGGGACTTTATGTAACTTTTTAAATAGAAGAGACCATTACAGTCATTTATAAAAATGTAATTGGATAAAATTTTTGGTTGAAATTTTGTGATAATAACCATAAATTTGATCTATAATTTTATATTACTGAGAATTACTTACTATATAATTCGTTATGGAGGAAGTAATTTAAATTCATGCACTATATATATCATCCCTTCTGAAATTATTCATTATATTTGGACCATATCCTATCACATGGAGTTTCAAATAAACCCCTCTTCTATTCAACATTTTTTTCTTTAATCTCTCTTGTGGAAGTAAATATATGATCCTTCACATGTATTTATCTTAAAATTCCAACCAATTGATCATGATCATTCACACAAGTGACATTTAGTTGATATTTTTGATGATATAAATAAATTTCAATGAAACAACACCACTCACCTAGTGAGTGTGTTATGATGAAACAACTGGACTGATGATTTTACATGGGAACATGAGGATGTAAAGAGTTAGAAATTTCCATTAGTGTTGGTTCCAAAATGATAAATTTTAATGGTAAAATTACTATGATGGTTTTTAGAATGTGATAACCTGAAATATTGTGAAATATCTCATTGAAATAATTTTAAATTTTAATAAAAAACAATTTACAATCAATGTGATGTTTTTTGTGCTCTACACGAAATATTGTTTTTTTTGTGGAAACATGACATAATATAAAAATATTATTATTTAATATGATACTCATCACATAGCCATTGGAATAGAGGGATTGAATATTATTAAATAAGGTTTTGATATATATTTTTTACACATGTACATAAATGACTCATTTTCCGACCAATTAAATGGAAATGAAATTTAAAACTATTTGAAAATAAAGGAAATCATTCACTACATAAATTATTTGTGTTCCCAAAAATGTATTTATATCAATAAATTAAAAAAATTAACTATTATATAAATATATATTTATTATATATTCAATAAAAGAAATTATAATCATATTATGTGACTTTTGAAAAAGAGAAACAAATAAATCCAATTTTACACATTATAATTTTAGTTTATTTCATAAATGTTTTCTTTATCGCATTTTGTGTAATTTTTTTGAAAATAAATTTCTAAAATTATAGAAAATTAATTTAACCATATTAAATTACTTTATTAAATCATTATATCAAACCTATATAATGGTGATTTTCTTAAGAATGATAAGAAGATAAATTTTTCAATGAATAGTGAAAATATTGGTTTTGTTACGAATTTTATTTTATTTTAAATATGTTAAAAACATAAATATTGTTATTAAATCTATTAATGTAAAATTAGTTCAATAATTTATCAATTAATAAAATTTTGGTAATTTTCATCAATTTCATATTCAAATATGATATAAAAACATAATAAACATCAGAATATTTTTTTCTTTGGGAAGCTTATTTTTTATCACATCTACAATATTAATTTTAAAATAAATTATTCAAATAATGTGATTAGAATTTAGAATAATTTATTCTATCATTGTAATGGGAAAATATTATATTTTCTAATATGGTAAGGGTAAATTTTCAACATTATGAATAATAAAAGCTATAAAAATTATTTATCACCATTATTGTAAAATTGGTTATAATATGGGGTTAAACCAAACAAATAGGGGTTATAAATGATAAAAACAGGTCCTAATCCTAAATTATATCTATAAATATACCTAAAATCATTAATTTTATAGAAATACCAATATTGGAGTGCAGTGGCCTATGAAAAATTTTGTTATACCTTATTCTTTTAAAAAATTACAACTTTTCCACTCATCTCTCTGATAAAAGGACACCCCCTCTTCTCTCTTGTTAGAACATCCAAAATCCATTGGATGGACCAATAAAAACCCAAATAACGTGCATAATTCCATTCTATAATCTGATATTAGGTTTTGTGGTTAAAAATCCATCCTATGAAGCTTATTGGTGCAATTGAATTGATGTTTTCTAAGGAAGAGTTAACGTCTCTCATTGAGAAAATTATTTTATTTATTCCAAAACATCTAGTAATTATTTTTAATACATGATATTATTATAAAATTAGTATAAAAAATACAATTATATTTTATTTTTAAAATATAGTATGATAAATTATTCACCAATTCTTTCAAATTGTTTACAAAATTATTATTGGTTTGTACGTTGGATTGTCCCTTCATGAACTGATGTTATTAATTTTACTATAACCACCACTCATTTCAGGATATAATGATGTAATAAATGATTATATATAATATATTTATGATATTATTATATAACATATTCCTTTTACTTTCTCATATGTGAAGATAGGATAACGTCACTCGTGTGTATAGAGAAGTACCGCCTCACTAAGAGATTTGATAAGTTCATTCTTTACGTGGAATCAAATTTCATTCGTATATACGGCCTACTATCACAATGAACAATGTATTTCATTTTCATTATATAACTAAAATGGTAAACCATAAATAGAAATATATTATATAATATATATATTTTATTTTATTTATATCAGTTTTATATTTATTGATTATGTGGTACCACGATCAGTGTATAAGGACTGAACACTACAAATCAATATATACACAAAAACAACATGATTATTACCCAAAACATGATTTTAATGTATATTTGTTAATAAATGGTTAATAAAAGGTCATAAGTAAATATTATATGGTATGATAAATTTAAATTTATTGTAATAAAATATGTTTATAATAAACTAATAATTATTATACATTTGGTTTGAATGTGTACAATAGAAGTCGAGACATAATTAAAGGGATTTATAGTCTCTCTTTTACTTCTGGGAGATATATGTCAATTCACCAATATTTTTTTGTGTCGTGTACATACTTCCCATTTGAAATTTTATATCACCAAAATCATTATTTTAATAATATATATTGTTTTATTTTTTGTTATTATTTATTTAGGTTTACAATTCATTATATTACTAATGTGGTTAGAGATTTTTATCACAGATTTCTTTCTTTAGGATATAAGTTATATTAAGAACCTATTTTCTTATATGAGGTGTATATACTACCTTTTGGACATGTTATATCATGAATAAAATTAATTAAAATATATTTTAAGTTTCATTTTATGTTTTTCTTTAATAGGGCATATTATTCTGAAGATACCAATGTGGAAAAGGTTTGATATTACAATCTGTCTATTTATTAGGATTGTTTATAATATGCTTTCGATGATGAAATAGTATAATCAATATTTCAAAAAACTATTAATGTTTATTCTCTTATGTTTTTTTAATTGTTTTCCATTATTTCATTTTAATCATTTACCAATGATTCAAAAATAATATTTTATAAATTAAATCATCTTTGTTTCTTCTTTGTTCAATAATAATATTTTTACCATATATTGTTTTTGAAACAAATTAAATTTTTTTAACATTATAAAAATATATTTGTACTAATTTTATAATTTATATTTATTTTTAATTTGTTTTAAAAATAAATGTTTTTTTCAAAGTATGTAGTGCACATTTTGGTATTATAAAAAAAATGAAATGAATATTTGTTTTAACATGTAAAACATGAATAATATTTTTCATCATCATAACCAAATAATTATTTATAAGAATAATTTATATTTTCATGAATAAATGTCTGAATTGATGCTTTTAAATCATTTTCCATATAAGTTGAAATTATTTGATGTTACTTATACTTTACTAAGGATAAAATCCCATAATATGATTATTATTCTATATCTAAATGTTTTATTTTTATGATGAATTGTTTTTTATGAAATGCGATACTCTTACAAGGGTTATACCATGATAGATTTATTATTAACCCCCCTTATATTTCTATAGGTTATTGTGTGATGAAATTATTATGAATCCTGTTTCTTTAATTAGGTTTTTATATGATGAATGTTTTATAATCTTCTAACACAAATTTATCTGATATTAATTTTGTAATGGGTGTGACCTATATCTTCTTTAATTACATTGGGTAATTAATAACGTTATATGATCTCTAGGAAAAAACATGACATTATAACAAGCCCAAAAGAGGGATTTCATGAGCTTATATCAAGCCAAAAAAGGGCACATGAGAGGTTATCTGAATAAAAAAATAGGGTATATGGGATTTTTTCCCAATCAAAAAATATGTACATAGGTGGATATATAAAACCTAAATTGATATGAATGTCTTGGTGGGTATCAATTACATAAAACTCTCTATGAGTATGTATATTCCAAAATCCATGTCTTATTCTAATGTTATAATATCTTACCTCATGTTCTTTGATTCCCTTATGATTCATTTCTTATGAACATCCATTATTTATTCCATGATTTGTTTTTATAACCTATTATATGAAGGCTATGGTCTTTTCTAATTTTATTCAAATTTTGAAATTCCTATAAGATTGAGATATTTTCAAATCTCCCTTGATTACCCTTACTGGTCAACCGAACTCTCCCTTTCTTTTATTTTAATTACATAGGATATGAATATGGTTTTCTGTAGTGTATTTCCCTAAATAGTTATTAATGAGATTTTTTTTTGGATATATTTAATTTATTTAATGAAATAAGAAGATATTATATCTTGTGTCTAGTTAATCAAAACGTATAAGATCCTTAGGCATATGTTTATATAAAATAATGTATATTCATATAAAAAGATGTAATATTTATGAATGAAAATCCTAGTTCATTAAAATTTAATCCTCCGAATAAATTGAAATTATACAGGGTCCATAAGGACTGCCCATGAAATCACCATTATGATCTCTAAATATTTCCTCAGCGGAAAAGGGTATTGGGTTTCTTTAGATTCCAAATCAGAATTTAAATTGGTATATCCAATAAATGGAGATTTTGATATGATTTACATAGCTCCATTAGGAGGAGGAAATTCACAGATATGACCAAATGTCTTAGAATATAGAAATCATACTCATACATATTGAAACAACCATTCTAAATTGTGTCGGAAAGATTCAATATATCCCTGATTATAATTAGGGTATATTGAAGGATAGAATGTGCCTACTCATGGATCGCACTACTATAACTATCATCATTGGGATGAATGACTTAATCACATGCCACATGGAACAATTGGCAAAGAATTGGCTATTGAAAAATAACAGATTAATCACAATTTTTCTATTATACTGTGTTGGTACACTAGAATTACTCTATAAAAAAATTAATAATAACATTCCATATATATAATTTAGTGTTGTAGTACAATGAATTTTTATTGGGGTCCACCCTATACTGGTAACATAAGTTTCATATGAGGGAAAATAATATATCAAAACCATATATAAGATATTTTACTAAAACATTATATTGGTAAATTTTTCAAATCTATTTAAATATTGATGAATAAATCTATATTTAATTCATAATTAAATATATCCATATATAGTACCGAAAATTTTATCCTGATCAAAAAAATCTGTTGTGAGAATCTACTAAGATGTATTATAATTAACAAAGTAATAGTTTATAACCAATTAATTAATATTTTATTTACGTTTATAAATATAAGTGACCAATTACTATTTAATAATGACATTGATTTCCATAAAAAAAATTACGAGCATTGATATGGAATATAATTCTTGAAAAAAAAGATTAAATTGGGATAATAATACATTAAAACATTTTCTTGACCATTATATGTACCAAATTTAGGGAATTGTTTCTAATACATAAATATTAATTGAATAACTAGTAGAGGGGAATATATATGGTTTTTTAATGATAAATTTAATATAATTTCCCTCAGCATAAATTTAGCATAGAGAATCCAAAAAGGAGGCGTGATTGTCACATAACCACTTACCTCAAGTTCCATTTTACATTAAAAACATTAAAAAAATACTATATAAAAAAATATTTTTATTATAAATATTTTTGAGAACCATAGTTATGAATAAATTAAAATTACACATTCCATTAGAACTTCTTATTATCCCTTGATTAATAATTTATCCTCAAAATGATTTTCCTATTAAAATTTGTCCATTAATTATTACATGTTTTCGTTCAATGTTTCTGGTAGTTTTCCCATGGTCATAACTTAATAATTAAAAAATTAATCATTATACATTTATCATATTTACTTATAATATAAAATTTTTAGACATTAAGGTAAATATAAAATGAAACATGAATTACATTACATCATTGATACACTAGTCCGTACATATACATGATTGTTATTTAAATTATTTTGAAGGATGGAATGAAAGAGAGATAAATAATGTTATATCATAATATAAAATAATTAATATATTATTAATAACATTTTTTATATTTAAATTTATCATCATTGGCGTCCATGTAAATCAAAAATGAAAAATGAATCCCATCTCTCTGTAGAGGTGATAGTCTTTACACACACGCGAGAGACATAGTTTTTCATCAATAGATGGAAAAGAAATCATCTTGAAAAGACATTATAAATATGTACGATTAATTAATATAGAAATATAATATTTATACAATAAATCCATTATAACATCCCTTAATGAAATATGGTTATGGAAAACAAAATACGTGGCTTTACCAGCTGGTAGTCCTCACGTATGCACGTGAAACTATTTAGTTTCTCATTTGAAATGGAATGAAACTAATAAAAACTTAAAAATAAGCCTAAAAAATATAAATACATAGTATATATAGGTTTTATCATATCATTATGGTAATGAAAAAAATTATTTTCATATAAGAGGATACAAAATAAAAATTCTACGTTACAAGGTGTACTTCTTCTTTAGGTAACCTCCTTTTGATTAGAATTAATAAATATAAAGATGTTATTTTGGTAAAAATAGACATCAAGATCATATTTTAAGATGTTTAGAAGGTACAATGAGAAGTATTTTCGAAGATAGGTTGCATAGGAAGTTCAAAGTAGAGTGATGGCTAGTATCCTTTCTTAATGTTGGAAGATGGTAGAATTGGAATTTTTCAACTCATTAAATTATATTAATTCCCTAACAATAATAAACAGAGACAAATATAGGTATGATAAAATATAAGAATATATAGGGTTGTAATATAATCATAAAATATGATTTATTCATATTTTAGGTCATTTTAACTATTTTCATATTTTATGAACTATTTAACTAATTTTAACTCATAACATGGTATCTAACATTTTTACCAAAGATAATATTCTTAATGAAAAAATTAGTTGAAATTTTTTATCATAAGAAATTAAAATATTTTATTGAATATATTAAATAAATATTTTATTTAAAATATTCATTAATAGATATTAATTTAATTTCTTATGATAAAAAAATATTTTTCACATAAAAATAGTTTTTATAAAAACATATATTTTCCACTTGAATTATTTTGATGTTAATTCCTAACCAATTATAAACAATAAAATTGATTTTAAAACAAAAAATATTCATAAATATTTTAGCCTATTCATATCCACCGGTCTACTGGATCATTTATAATTTTTTTAATTAAGTAATAAAATTCTAATATTACATCGTTATTCATTTAAACTCAGTGTTATGTATAAATAAAACATTAAAAGAAATTAATTTATTTTAATAGAATAATATAATAAAATATATTGGTGTTACATGAAGGAAAAAAATAATGCAGTAGAAATAGAGATAATGAGTTGGAGGTTTCCTTTCATGTGATAGAAGCTAATGAGTGATACATTCAACCACATGGTCAGCCTTTATTATCAAACAAATTATACCCGATCCTAAACAATATAAATAAAAAACTTATCCATAACCACATTCAAGTAAAATTAATATGATATATATATGGTATTTAATATGTTAAATTCATCAAATGATGTTAGAAAATTTTCATCCCATGGTAATTTCACCCCATTCTTCATAAGATGTTTCAACAAATATGCATCTTTTGAGATGTTTTTCCGGAACTACTGATAATAATAGAAAAAAAAGATGCATCATATATAAAATTCATTATATGGATCCTCACATGAATATAAAAAACATTACCTTTCTATTATAAATAAACGTTACATGTTTTGAGACATCTTTTATGATGAAAATTACATCCTAAATCTAGAATCCATGATTTGATAATGCACCATAAAAATGGTGATTCCCCATGATTCCTAAAATCAATTTCATATGATGCTCATGATCATCCATATATTTGAATTATTAATTAAAACATCCAAAAATAAAAAAAATGACTCAATATACTAGTGGAATATATTTTTTAGAATTACATATAATCTACTAGAGCAATTTTTATGGAAAACAACATCACGAGTTATTCAAATTGTAAAAACCTACTCCTAAAAGTAGTTTTCAAAACATATATCTCCTTAAATATGATATGGTGATCACTATATCATATATCAATCATTTTGAATAACTATACATCTATTCATTGATTAAATATGTCATCAATATGGGGGAAGGATATTTATTCGCAATATTCATCATATTAT
Organism: Viscum album; assembly: GCA_963277665.1. Taxonomy (NCBI): domain Eukaryota; kingdom Viridiplantae; phylum Streptophyta; class Magnoliopsida; order Santalales; family Viscaceae; genus Viscum; species Viscum album. Next base: position 874,404,863 of record OY728148.1, on the reverse strand, counting down.
GGTTTTTATAATTGACACAAAGATTGAGAGTTTTCTTTTTATAAAAGTAAATAATAATAGGACATTCTTAAGTCAATACACTATTATTAATAGAAACTTTATATTTTAACACTCATAATGGAATCAATAACTCTTTCAACTGACATGGTGTCATTCAATTAGAAAAAATATATATCATATCAGATTTATGTACCATTTTAATAGAAATATCCACCTACATTTGGGAGGAATATCAGAGAAGATGTAATGGAATACATACTGAAAATATATTACCACTAAAGGATGTTCACAACTAGAGGAATCATGACCAAACCCATATAAATAGTTTGATATGAATATTTATAATTCAATAAGAGTACTTAATGTTTTGGATAGAATTTTCATTCCATTTACTAATAAACATTGAGGATATCTCATAGAGGGTAATTGAAGACACTGATCGATTATAGAAATCAATGTTGGCACAATGGGTATCTAACCAATAAATCTGATTAGTAAAGTCATATACAAAATATAAGAGAAATATAATCTCTAAAACTAAATTACAAAAAGATAACAAGAATAAGAATGTGGGGATTTTATATTGAAACCCATTTTCTATTTATGATGTGTATTTATACTTGTAACAAAATGAATGATTTCTGTTTCATTTTTCAAATTATCCACAACATATGTCAAAATAACATAATTATAGAAACCATTTTAAAATTTTTTATTTGATATAAATGACTACATAAAGAGAAAATCCCTACTTTTTATGGCCCCACATCAACTTCCATATGAAAATCCTCAACTTCAATAATCTTCATCACTCTATGGGCCCTTGGCTCGATCCATGTAATGTTAAAATAATTTTAATGCATTAGATTTCACATTAAAGATGATAAACTACATCTACAATGAGGTATAAAAAGAGCTATAATGAACCTCTATAAATTAGGTATAACATTATATATTCTATCTTGTATGAGAATTATAATTGTTTTTCTTTTTATGGTGAGAATAGTAAAAAGACAGTGGAACACATCAAACTAAAACCTACAGAGTAGAGGTAGACCACTGTTAAGGGATACTAGCAACACCTATATGACTATAATTTAACATCAAATTCATTTCAACAGAGCCAAAAAGTTCCCCATTTGTAGAGGAGGATATCCAATCAAACGTAACATTCCTCATACATCCATTTCAAAAATAAATTCTTTTTATACTACATTTGAGTATGTGGTATGACTTTTCATAATTATTGGAGAAGAAATGACTAGTTGTTAAAACATATGTAATATTAGAGTCATCAACTTATAATTTAATAAAAACTCAAGAGTTAAAAAGATAAATCTAGGAAAATATTTATTATATTATACTAAAGTGATATGTACCATATAAATATATAGAAACTCCGTGTTTTTTTCAATTGGCTTTCATTACTGGTATAACTACTAAAACCAGAGGTTTTGGAAGTATTTTCACCCCAATTAATCATTATTTCTTCGGACATCACTACATCCTATCACATATTACTAGGTCCCTCATGCATATATTTAAACAAATCTTATTTATAGATTATGTAGTAACTATAAAGATAAATATAAAATCAATAATATAAAAAATAATATTGTTTTAAAGGACCATTCATCCCCTAAATGGAATGAGTCTTACATAGGACAAATTCACGAGTTCGATCATTTTATCCTCAGGATCTTGGTTAAAATTATTAATCTTTAGAGTGAGAAACTATTAAATATTCGTACACTACGTTAATGGTCTATACTATATCCTCAACATGATTTAGATCAATCGCATGGATACCCCACGTTAAATCATCCAAATGTCCCCTAATGTGAATATGTTTATGCTTTTTAAGATTCATGATATTTTATTATTGAGTGAATAAAGACCACAAAATATGGAATAAATATCATTTAGCATAATGGTAACGTGATAAAATTACTATGAAAAATTAAAAAAACTCATTATGAGAGACACACATCATATAATCCCACTATATCTTATCTGGAATTATGATGGGAGTTGACCATGAATTTTCATAAATATTGTCCTTTATGTCATTGATATACTATTTTATATCTACCAAAATCCACAAATAAATTTAAACATGTAAAAAACTAATCATTGATACATTTTTTCATGAATTGACCAATATGATCATCGATCTATGTTATAAACTAATCCAAAAAAGAGCAATGGGAATTCCAAATCCCTAGAGGATGGTGAAAAAAACTAGGAATATATAAAACTATTGGGAATTGATTTTACCACAATGAAAAAATTAGAATGGAATATATTATTAATGTAGAGATAAAATAATATTTTAAAAATAGGTTCAAACATTTTTAGTGATATAGTAAATGTAAAAATAGACAATACCATAATACATTATATACTATGAAACCTGAATTTTCTCAAAAAAATTATATACAGCTCTATATGTCAAGTGGGAAACATGTCACCATATCATAGATAGATTCCAAAGACCAAAAAAACATGAAAATTACCTCCTCATTATGGTGTCTTTCCCATTCATGCAAAAAAAACTCCACACACATCAATGTGCATTTGTAGGGTGTCAGTAAAATGACCATAGTAGGATCTCACAAAGTGTTCTATAAGTAGTCATTATTAAAAAATAAAAATATGGTCAACTAAAAATATTACATGGAATGATATAAAATATTCAAAAATCTACCAAAATCATTATAATTCCCAAATTTATAAAATTTTTAAAAAACATAAAACAAAAAATTTTCAATACGTATTTATTTAAACCAATTATCATATTCAAGGCATGTAACAAAAATATATAAAAGTGGGAAATAATAATAGAATATATCCCTATGATTTCATAGGTTTGAGTTTGTTGGAATCCTCACCCCATGTGATTAATTATTATTAGTGCATCCATTCATCAACCTTTTATGATTACCTAAGGAAAATGGGAATATCTGAATGTGTAGAAATACTTATGATTTCATGTAAAACATTCTGTGACACAACTACCTAGGTATTATAGGAACAACCTAATGTGAGAAACTTCCCATGTTCCTTGGAAACACATCATTACATGACCCTCCATTGATCCCATTTCTCATATGTGCTAATAATTTTATGTAATTATCAAAGGTAATATCCAAAATTAGTAATAAAAAAATGATATTTTCCCATAAAATGATAAATTAAAATTTAATTTCTATTAATAATCTATTAATGTACTTAAATAAACATTTATTCATAAAATAAAATAATGTATACAATTTTATATCAAAAACCTCCATTTTATCAATTTAATAAATCAATTACCATGCATATAACCATTTATAAATAATTTTAAGAAATGGTATATAATGATTAGTTCATAAGACAATCATTAGTGATAACCACCAACTTCACACACTTGGTATAAAAATAATTTCGTGGGATACACATATAAATGGGGAGGAAATATTTGTGAATCATGAGAGGATTATAAACCTTGAACCTTATAACGAGAATTTTGGATTCAAAGATCCCTTTGAAAATAGAAAATAGTGGGATAAAACTTACCACGATGATCTCAAATATTTACAGAATGATCAAACTGCACATAAAAACTTATACCTCCACTAATATCAAATTTAATTGAAAAATTATTAGATCATAAAAATAACCATATATATAGTTAGTGGATTTATTTTATAATATTTCTCTCAAGAGAATGAGAAGATATCTTTAGGTGTGTAGATGAAAATTGAAGAATAGAGGCATGTGTTGAATTTGTTAGATTTGATGCTCATAAAACCAATTAATTACCATTACAAGTGGAAATAGAAATATAAAAACTACATGATTAGTATCCTATGTCGAGAGCATAATCCAACAAGTGAATAAAGAGGAAAAAAGTGTCATTTCTAGTAAAATTTATAAAACTAATGTAAATAAATTAGAACTGTATGGTTTTTCTTCATGATCTATTAAACCATGCACCAATAATGTGACCCTTTATTAGAGAAAATAAAATATAAATTTTCTGATAAACTGCAAACCAACTATGAAAAATTACGCTATATTACAGTACACATTGTGGTGTGAAGGTGACACGTTTTTTTGTAACCTTACTGCTACTGTTTACCCTCCTCTAAAACACCAAAACATGTTAAGTTGTATTGTAGAATTATTCACATAGTTTTCCCTAACAAAATTCTAACCTTGAATAGGTATAAAAATCTAAAATCTCAAAACTCTCACAATTAAAAACCCATGGAATGATATAATAAATATATGGTCAATAAGAAGGATTTTTATACATTAGAGTGATGTTGTTATGTGGTAATTTTTTATTTTATAATCAAAACCTTCATCTCTCTCAAATACACATGAAACTATTAAACATAAATTATGATGAATAATTTTAATTATTTAACTGATTTTAGAATCTATTTTTCATTAACTATAACCCAAATATACAATATTTGTTTTTTCTAGAATATATTTTGAGAAAAAAAAATATCCACTTATATTTATAATGAACCAGCCATACAAATTAAATAATCATTTTTTTATGTTAATAATTGATTTTATAACATATGAGGATTATTTTAATATCAAAGTTAGATAATTAGGCCATAATTCATACATAAGAAAACCCTAAAATACTACTTGTACACCTTCAATTAGTATCCATTTATTCAATAATATGAATCTTTTAAAATGATGCAAGATTCATTATCATGAAAAAATTTCATGCATTTCAATACGACCTATTCACTTCTAATACCCATCCATAAATCATATGAAGTCACTTTAAAAAAAATTGGATGAGAATAAGAGGATCCTTAAGGGAAATTGAAGTAAAAAACTATTATTACAATGAAAAAAAATACAATACATGAAAAACGTTTCTTCATAAATAACATTTTACATTGAAAGGTAATTACCATTCCTTTAAAAAGATAATTTATTTTAAATTTAGAAAACAAATAATTTCTTGAAAACTCATTATCAAGAATATAAAATCATATATTTAACTTTGAACATAATCTCTTATAACACAAACATAACCCTTAAAAATATTAATAACCATAAAAATGGCTTCCAAAAATAACCCCCCAAAGAACATAATCATTACCCATTACATTAGTGTGTTGTATAAGAGCACCAATAGTTTAATCTCTAACAAACTCACAAAGAATTATATTGGTGTGCCTATAATATTTAATATTCTTGAACCACAACAGGAATGATAAATTTTATAATTGAAAAATAAATTTAAACACATATTAATATCACTTTAAGATATTAAAATATTATTTTCCTTCAAAAACCAATTTTCACTAGAAAAGACATATTTAAAAAAAAATCAATAAAAAAATCCTTTAAAAGGATATATTATTGTTCATTCATGAAAACATGGAATAATTAAAAGAATTACATAAATAGAATAATGTAAATTATGGTGTAAAAAGTATGTGCCACAATTTATTTTAGGAAAAGATCATTCAATTTTTCATTTATCAAAATTTTCAATTTAAAACATGTAAAAATATTTACATCTGACAACATTTTAAATAATGTAAACTACCCATTATAAATATTTTTTCCATATAAAAACAATTTCAATTTTTTTTAAAAAAATTTAACATATATGATTAAGATAGTTTGAAGGAAAACATTAAAAGAGAATTTGTTTAGATGAAAAGTCAAATAATACATTAGCAATTATGAATCATAATGTAAAAAAAAAAATTTAAAAACACATGAAAAATGTGATATTATATAATTCAATGATATAACCTGAAAAATTGGTTTTATATACACCTCATAAAATAATATTGGTCCATGTCATCAAAACATTCCTCCATTAAATGAATTTGAGAAAAAGTCCCTTACCTTATGTCTGACTTGTTAGGTGTGTCTTTAACTTCCTGATTAACAAAATTATGTTAATTATTCATACTAATGGGAGAATTTTTATTTTTTATTGTTATCTATATTTCACTTATATCATGTTATATAAAATTACTTAATTACTTATGTTATATCTTATATTTTGATGATATTTGTATTACGTGTAAAAAATGACTTAAGATGTTTGACTATGGTAAAACTAGTCATTATTTAAACATAATAAGAATATTAGTAATGGAATAATTATCATATTTATACCTAAATTTCACTTTTAAAATCAATAATAAAATAATATTCTTAAAAATTAAATGAAGATATGATCATGGAGACAGCTGGTCATTTGTACGCATGAGTAACAATTCAATTTTTCAATAATAATTATGGAAAGAGGATAAGTAATATTTTATCATTAAAACATAATAATTATATAATAAATAGATTAATTTTTAATTATATATAGTTATATATATAATTATTGTGGTTTTGTGATGAAATAAGTAATAACATTGCATTGAGGAGGCGGTACTACACATGTCTACGAATGACGTTATCACTTTTTCCATGAATGAAAAGTGAAGAAATAAAATAAAATAAAATAATTATATATTTATGAATATATCATGAATATCATAAATAATTTATATATTTAACATTTATTCACTATAGTTTCCCTTATTAGCATCAATGAAATGCATTATTGAAAATAAAATCTCATCGCACTAGGAGGAAATAGTATGTCATACACATGAGTGGTGTTATTATATCCCATATGGTATGGAATGTAAAAAATTTATATATGATATATTGAATACAGAGGTATAAAAATGTTATAAATATTATATATAAAATTTATAATCATCATTATACCCATCTATGAGCTGTGTAGTGGGAAATATTAATGAAAAAATTTCGTAAGGAGGTAGTTCATCATACAAACAATTGACGATTTTGAAACAAAATTAACAGAAGTGTTGAAGGATTTAGGTTATGAAATTAATGTTATAACATCTCATTATATGGAATATAATGAGGGTACTATATAATAATGGATTTAGAATTATTTTTTTCATTCTATAATGTATCAAAATAAAAAAGTCTCATTGATGAATGTTACATATTCTTCATGTGTCCTCTATAGATTTTTACAATAATCCTTTGTAGACCATCTTTCTATGAAAGATAGGACTTCTCGAATAAGGGAGGGTAATATGGGGAGTGATTTGGGAATATATTGGACTAACCAATGAAATTTAAGGTTTTATGATTGGTGTAGATAGAGTGTCCTTTTATAAGTGGGGGAGAGGACACACATGGTATTTTTTTAAAGAATTGAGAACTTAGATGATTTTTCATTTTTCAAAAAGATCTAAATTAGACCATTAAAAAGCCTTATAGGGTTCATTTTAAAGACCTATAAATTTCACAGAATTACTTTTCTAAACGCATTGGAATTTTATGAGTCCACAGATTCTGACAACGCCTTATTCTGAGGCCCGATGTCCCCAGAATCAATTTCTGAAGTTATGTTCGGCTACATTCAGTAAATGTATGTGAGGTTTTGTCTATCTTTTGAACCGGTGCTTGAAATCGAAAACTGGGGGCACTGATGAACTCACAGTGCTGATGTTCTCTTAAGGGGACCATTAGAGTAGTTGCGTTTTGTGTGTGTTGAAATTTATATTTTGTGGAATTCATGATAAATTAACAAAATTTTTGGTACACAATTTTATTACTTATGTGGTGGTTATTTCATCCCAAGGGGAGTTGAAAGGGGGCCCCACATCCACATAACCTCCCATGAGAGGATTTAGTGTGGTGGGTCCCACACAAGCCCTTAACTTTCCACCTCCCCACTTTAATTCAAACTTTCCACATCACCTTATTTTATTATGACACCTACCCTATTAATGAGATCTGTCCACCTCCCTCTAATAATGTTTTCCAACATAATTAAATTAATGAATTCTTTAATTAAATTGTAACAACACAATTTGAATTATTTTGATTTTCATGGAACTTATTTAGAATTGGAGAAGTCTTTTATAATATATGAGATAGAAAATATTTTGGTGGGGTACCTCTGTAGAAATAGAAGAACACCGTTCTTCTCTCGATGAAGGATATCTATGATGATGAACGCGATGTCACCAACTCTGCTTCTTCTTCAGGCACACCCCGACATTAATGGAATCAACGTCTTTTTTCCACAACGCACAACTACCGTGAAGTTTGTATTCGGTAGCTCGACGACATACGACGTCTTTTCAAGGGAGGGGGAATATTGTATAATTTCATATATGTGATTTATACCCTCGCACATGGGTGTTTATTTTTTGAGTGATTATTTGACCACTAAGGCGGTGGGTATGGGATAACAAACAAGTCTGGACCCACTGCCAACTTTTTTGTGATGTGCGGAATGTTTGGAGATGGATGAAAGGAAGGGAAACATTGATTTGAGGCCGTCGCAGTGTAGAGAGGGACCTGAGGAGGCCGTAGGCACCGATGAGAGCTAAAACGGATAACCTGAATGGCTCTGGTGGCCCGCGAAACATCATGGTGGTGCATGTCGCCGGCGTAGCAGCGGAGGTGACAGGAGGTGGCCGCTGGAACTGGCTGGCACCGGCCAATCTCTTGGAGGCGGCAGTGCCCTAGCGCGCCACCAGCGGAAGACCAGCGCGGCACAGGCCGCAGCGACGTGGAGAGGATCCCGCGCCGCTCGAGATCTGTTAAGATAGAGCGGCGGCTGCAAGGTTCCTCCATTTCCCAGAACTAGGGGGATGCCCCCCCTCCGCTCAGCCAGGCTGGCGGAGCTGTGGCTGGCAGCGGGCCAGACCACGACCAGCCAGGTCGGACGGGCCCATACCCTCCTCTTCGGACATTTTTCGGTTAATCTCCCAAAACATGAGTTACGAACATCCGATCGACACACCATCAGATGAGTAGAAATAATTTAATAAAGAAGGTCATTTTGGTGTATTACACTCACGGTTTTGGCGAATTTTGTGTATGGTCGGGATGGTTCGAATACGAAACCAACCGGACCCTCAGAGCGGAAACACTTATAACATAAGGACCAGACGTCCGATTGACGTGCCGTCAACTATGTTGGATTACTTTTTATAAGAAGGTTTTTTTGAAATATTCCATTTGAGTTTTGGATGCAGTTGGAGTATGTTTGGGTTGGTTTAAATTTGAAACCAACTTGGCCCTGAAACAGAAAAGCCAATAACTCTCAGACCAGACGTCCGTTTGACAAACCGTCAACGGCGTTGGTAATATTGTCGAGAAATGGTTCTTTTGAGTATAAACCATGGGATTTTGTGGTATAGTTGTTATACGGTCGAGTTGTTTCGTACACAAAACCAACCAGGCCCCCGCGACAAAACATCTAATTACTCACAGACCATGCGATCGATTGACGCGCCGTCTATTGCGTTAATACCCCTATGACATGGCGGACCATTGAGATACTTCTTCAGGGACATTGTGACACTTGGAGTATCGAACAGTAGCACGCGGAGCGGATCATTTCAGATACGAACATACAGAGTATGATGACCTAGTATCCAGCTTAGACCTGATGAATGCTTGTCTGATTTTTTACGGAGTGAATTGACTCACCCAATGGGGAGAAATAATTTGTGAGGTGGCATACCCATGGCGGAGGAGCGCTACTATGTGAGTCATCAGACCCGAGGTTCTCTATAAAAGGAGTAACTCGATAGGCTATTAGGGGGAGCGCTACTATGTGAGGCAGGAGACCCATGGCGGGGAGCACTACTATGTGAGGCGGCAGTCCCACGGTACTTGATTGGATGAGTACCTCAACAGTATAAGTTTAGTGAGTAGCAACATCAGAGTCATGATAGAACTACTACGCTCGACAGAGTAGGAGTTCTACAGCAGCTGTGATTTCAACATCAGTAACAGATTCCTTGTTTGAGCTGAGTCAATGACCTTTGTGTTTCCTCATGATTGATATGAGATACGAGATAACTTTGGTATATGTATGGGCATATATCTAAGTAACGGTTATCTATTGAAATCCTACTTTTTGGTTTATCCTTGTTAGATTTTTTGAAACCTATCGGGTCTCAGGGTCTCCATTGAGTATCGTTATACTCACTCCTGCACGTCCTATGCCCGCACCTCATTGTGTTGGATACAGACGACAGATAGCGCTCACAAAGGTCGAGAGTTCCAGGACAGGACGATACACAAAGGTGGTCCACTCAGTGTGACGACACACGGAGTAGACTGAATGACACAAACTGCTAAGGAGGACATCTGTACCTACCGTTTGGGTAGGTACCCGGAGGACGATTCAGGATCTGCTTTCACCATTCACCTGTTTTCATTTTCAGTTGTACTTTCTTTAAGTTGTAGCTAAACCATTTTGTTGGGATTGTATTTTCAATCCCTTGGTACTTTCAATACACTTATTATACATATTTTCTTAGTGTTTTCATCAGCTTGTTCTCTGGTTGTGTGTGTTTACGTTTTATAAAGGAAATGTCTTCCCTGTTCTAGGGAATTGCGCATTTAGTGCTAGTCGTTATCCCTTGGCCTACGGAAGGCGGGCTTGGCCTAGTCACGATGCGATCCCCGGGGGATGGGTCATGACAAATTTGTATCAGAAGACGTCGGTTCTACCACAGAACTAGGACTCTGATGTTTTCTTTATTTGAAGCAATAGTTTTAATGGTACTAAGTGTGGTTTTTAGTTTAGGGAGTCCAGTGTTGGTGCGGGCGGTTGAGGTATCCATACACCAAAACCCTGACTTCTGGTTTTTCACTCAGTGCATGAAAAAACTGATTGTGTGTGTGTTTTCAAAAGTTTTCTTCACGTCACCTCAAACCAGGTCAACTCACTAGGTATAGTCTTTGACCATGTCATGTCTGTTTCATTCTGGATGCCTCTTTGCGGATGACCAGCTGCGGCCCCGAGAGTTGTACGTACTGACAGCCCTCCGAGCAACGAGGTCTCAGTACATGGCCTTTATCCAGTTGAGGCACCATCAGTACTACCACCCATCGAGCCACTGATGCCACCAGCCCTAGAAGCAGGCGATGCATGCTGCTTGAGTACTTTTCATGACTTCAAGGACCAGAGAACACCCAGGTTCCGAGGAGAGACGGACCCACAGGCGGCTGAGGATTGGCTGGAGGGTGTGGTGAGAGTCTTCAGATTGGTAGGGACACCAACTGACTTTATGATGATCCTTGCTACCAGCTTCCTTCAGGCAGCAGTAGGCATATAGTGGTGCATGATGCTCCAGATGCATGATGGGGTGACACTTCTATGGGCAGACATCGAGAGCCTATTCAGGGTGGAGTTTGTACCAGCCACCCTTCGAGTGGTGTGTATACAAGAGCTACTGCATCTTTAGTAGGGTATCATGATGGTGGCGCAGTTCTCAGTGAGGTTCACTGACCTCTCTCCCAACTCCAATGTTATGGTACGGGACCCATTCTTCAGGGCCTGGACCTTTGAGTAGAGGCTTAGGCGAGAGATTAGAGCTTTAGTTGTCTCCCAAAACATCCCGATGCAGACGAGGGTGTTTGAGAAATCCTTCTTAGTGGAGAGTTTCCTTGCTGAGCAGTCTCCAGTAGCTGGACCCACCACTAGCTGGAATGCAACAGAGTCTTCTACAGCTGGAAGTAGACAGATTATACAGAGGTCCAAGAGGACCATACCTACAGGTGGTCGACTGCACCACTTTGGATCAGTAGTGCAGGGTAACCAGGGTGCAGACAGAGCCAGACCAGCTAGGCTGTGTTACTCATGTGACAGACAGGTTCACATGGCTCGTGACTGTCCGACCCTCCACTCGAATAATAATCAGATAGATGAAGGACCTCCCAAGAAGAGACAAAGGATCGATCGTGATGGACCGCACGGAACAGGAGACCGTGGTAGAGGAGCTGGTCGTGTAGCTGGTGGTGGATGATGCTTCATGGTCTTGCCAACACCACCACTGGGAGGTGCACCTCGACTATAGTGAATAGGTGGACAGGGGAGAGCACAACATTAGGCAGCTAAAGCATATGACTATGGATCTCTGGAAGAAGGTGGACAGTAGCGGGACTAGTTCATGGCATGGAGGCCTTTGTTCATGATTATTCTAGCGTTGTTGATGTCATATTTTGTGGTTGCTTTGTGTCTTTGTACTTTGAGCTAAAGTAATAAAAGACACTTGTCCTTTGGACGTTTTCTTTCCTTCCTTTTTGTGTACTAAGAGGTTCCGGTAAAAATTGTTGACTTGACCCTCAATTTTGAGATTTCTAATGAAAGAGACTCAGTAACAACACAATAATGCAACAGTGTGACCCAACCCTTGGAGGTGAGAGTAATGGTTTAATATCTTGATAGTATCGTCAAGGATGGACTGTATTAGGAAAATGATGTGGTTCATACAGATGATGAGAACGAATTTCCCTTTTTGGAAAAGGAGAAATCATAGCATCTCTTGTAGAAAGTAGGTGAATAAGGGTGAAGTCACGTTCTTACAATTGGCTAGTCTCACCCATTGTTCGTAGAGTGAACATTTTACTATTCAGTCCAATCTCAATAGTCTCAGATGTAACTTCACAGAGAAGGACCTGGACCTGAGACATTGATGATGGCTTAAGTTCCTCAATGATTATGACTTTGAGATAGTCTATACTGCCGAGAAGGGGAACGTTGTTGCTGATATGCTCAGCAGCATGGTTGGTATTCAGCTACTAGGAGAGAAGACAGAGTAGTTGGTTTCCTTACATATATCCTATGTGGATATAAATGGTGCAACCTATCTATAGTCACTCCTCCAATTCTTCAGCAGAGTAGGTGAGGTGGCTTACCGCCTGTCCCTCCCACCTCAGTTACACCGGGTGCATGACGTGTTACACGTATCTCAGTATGGGAGATGCATGCACGATCTTCCCACCTCATCGGCCACAGGGAGCTGGACATCGATGACAGGGTGACTTTCACAGAGGTTCCAGTGGAGATTGAGGATCGACAGGAGTGGGTCCTGCGTGGATGGTTGATTCCTCTGGTGGTCATTTCCTGGCAGCATAGGATCGTCCAAGAGAGAACAAGGGAGTGGGAGGGTCAGATGCTTTCTTAGTACCCCCCTTTTGTTTCTCTAGTGTGTGTAGTTCCTTTACTAGGATGTAAATCCCTATGGTGGCCATAATTTAAAGACCTGGAAATTTCAAGGAACCTTCTTTTTTAAATACTTTGGAATTTTACGAGTCTACAATTTCTAACGGCGCATGATTCCGAGGCCCAGTGTGCCCAAAATCAATTTCTGAAGTATTGTTTGGGTACGTTCAGAAAACGTACGTGTAGGTTTTTATATCTTTTGAACAAGTTCTCGGAATCGAAATCTGAGGGCACCGATGAACTTACAGTGCAAGTTTTTTCTTAAGGGGACCTTTACCGCAGTTGCGTTTTGTGCGGGTTGAAAGTAATATTTTGTGGATTTCAGGATAAATTAATGAAATTGTTGGTATACAATTTTATTACTTATGTGGTGGTTATTTCCTCCAAAATGGATTTAGAAGTGGGACCCACATCCATATAACCTCACATGAGAGGATTTAGTGTGGTGGGGCCCACTCGAGACCTTAACTTTCCACCTCCCCACTTTAATTCTAACATTCCACCTCCCCGACTTTTATTATGACGAATCCCCTATTAATGAGATCTCTCCACATCTCTCTAATTAAGTTTGCCAAAATAATTAAATTAATGACTTCATTAATGAAATTGGCACATCAATATTTGAATTATTTTGATTTTCATGGAACTTCTTTAGAAATGGAGAAGTATTTTAAAATATTTACAGTGGAAAATATTTTGGTGGGGACCTCTAGAGAAATAGAAGAACATTGTTCTTCTCTTGATGAAGAATATCTCTGACGATGAACGTGAAGTCACCAACGACGGTTCTTCTTCGGGCGCACCCCGATGTCAACGGAATCAGCAACCTTTTTTCTGGGATGCCCGTCTGCTGAAAAATTCATCTTTCGCGACTCGACGATGTGCAACATCTTTTCAAGGTAGGGGGAATATTGTATAATTTCATATATGTGATTTATACCAAAGAACATGGGTGTTTATTTGTTGATTGATTATTTGAACCACTAACGCAGTGGGTATGGTCTAATGAACAGGTCCAAACACACCGCCTACTTGTACACGATGCGCAGAATGTTTGGTGATAGATGAACAGAAGGGCAACGTTGATTTTAGCTCGTCGCAGTGCAGAGCGGGACCAGAGGAGGCCCCAGGTGCATACGAGAGAAAAAAATGGACCACCTGAATGACACCAGTGGACCTTGGAACATCGTGGCAGTGCGCATCGCTGGCGTGGCAGTTCCCTAGTGTGCTGCCGGTGAAGGACCATCACGACACCGGCCGTGGTAGCATGGAGCACATCCCACACTACGTGGGATCTTGGAAGACAGGGCATCGCTGGCCTGGCGCCGCCATTTCGCAGAACCCCCCTGCTCGGCCCGCCTGGATGAGTCGCGGGCCAGACCGCGCCCTACCGGGCCGGACCCGGACCCGGGTCGGGTCAACCCAGAGTGGGTGGGGCTGGGTCGGACCGGGCCCAGACCCCCCTCTTTGGACCGTTTTCGGTTAATCTCCCATAACTTGAGCTACGAACTCTCAATTTATGCACCATCAGTTGAGTAGGAATCCCTGGATCGAGACCTTCATTTTGGTATATTACACACAAGGTTTTGGCATTTTTTGGGTATAGTAGGGATGGTTCGAACACGAAACCGACCGGGGCCTCAGAGCGGAAACACTTATAACATAAGGACCAGATGTCCGATTGGGTTGCCGTCAACTATGTTGGATTCCTTTTGATGAGAAGGTTATTTTGAAATACTCCATGTGAGGTTTGTACATAGTTGGAGTATGTTCAGGTTGGATTAGCTTAGAAAGCAATCGGGCCCTAGAATGGAAAATCCAATAACTCTCAGACCCAATGTCCGTTTGACGAACCATCAGAAGCATTGGTAATCTCGTTGAGAAGCGGTTCCTTTGTGTATACCTCATGGGAGTTTGTATTATAGTTGAAATATAGTCAGGTGGGTTCGTATACAAAACAAACCGGGCCCCCAGGACAAAAAGGATAATAACTCACAGACTGGGCATCCGATTGAAGCGTCGTCTGTTGCGTTGAGAACTCTATGATGTGGCGGACCTTTGAGATACTTCTTATTGGGACTTCGTGACACTTGGAATATCGACCAGTAGCTCATGGAGCTAATCCTCTCGGAGAGGAGCATACGGAGTTTAGAGACCTAGTAGGTGGATAAGACCTGATGACTACTTGTCTGATTCATTATAGAGTGACTTGACTAGCCTAGTGGGGAGCACTTCTTTGTGAGGTGGAAGACCCATGGAGGAGAAGAGATACTATGTGAGGCAGCATACCCATGGTACTCAACAGAAGAAGTAGCTCTATAGGCTATCAGGGGGAGCACTACTAAGTGAGGTGGCAGACCCATGGTGGGGAGCGCTACTCTGTTCGGTGGTACACCCGCAGTACTCGACAGGAGGAGTACCTAAGCAGTCTAAGGTTAGTGAGTAGCACCTCAGAGTCATGACAGGAGTACTGTTCTCGATAGAGGAGGAGTTCTTTACCAGCCGTGATTTCGACATCAGTACACAATTCCTGGTTTGAGCTGAGTTAATGACCTTTGTGTTTTCCTCATGATTGAGATGGGTTATTTTATAACTTAGATATATGTATGGGATTATATCTCTGTAATAGTTATCCATTGAAATCCTACTTTTTGGTTTATCCTTTTTGGATTATGAGAGACCTAGAGGGTCTTGAGGTCCCTACTGAGTATTGTTATACTCACCCCTGTACGGGATATGCCCGCACCTTGTTGTGTTGGATGCACACGATGGACAACTCTGACATAGGCTGAGAGTGACAGGACTGGACGGTACCCAGAGGTGGACCACTCGGTGTGATGACACAGAGAGCAGACCGATTTATGTGGAGTGATGAGGAGGACATAGGTACCTTCCCTTTAGGTAGGAACCCATAGGATGATTTAGGAGCAGCTATCATCGTTCAACTGTTTTTCTTTTTAGTTGTACTTTCTTTCTATTGTAGTTGTACCTTTTTGTTGGGCTTGTATTTCAAGACCTTTTGTACTTTCAGTACACTTGTTATACATATTTTCTTAGTGTTTTCTTCCGCTTGTACTATAGTTGTGTTTTTTTTCATTTTATAAAGGCAATGCCTTCCCAGTTCTATGGAATTATGCCTTTGGTGCTAGTCTCCAGCCCCTGGCCTATGGAAGGCGGGCTTGTGTTAGTCACAATGCGGGCCCCGGTGTACAGGTCATGATATTCATGGTAAAATTATTTCTAAAATAGTTTTTAGAAAATTATATAGGTCAATTTAGTATTAAAGTGTTAGTTTAACCACTCTATAAACTCATATATAACTTAATCTTAGTAATTAATTTAAACTGTTTTCATCCTTTATTTTGGCCAAAAATTACTTTTCCATTCTTATTTATCAACCCAAAATTCTAAAATAATATAATTGTATTAAGTAGAATTTATGAATAATGAAATCAAGAATAGAAGAAAATAATACACCCCATGATTTATGATATATTTATTTTTAAATAAATTCAATCTGTTCAATAGCATTTTTTACACAAAATACTCTATTTAGTGTGTCTTACTCATAAAAAAATGTTTAAACGAAATGTGAATTTTTATTAAAATTTTATTAATTAATATATTAGTTATAATATATCTATTAAATTTGAGGGTATGAGGAGTAATAAATTAATTATGAAAGTTATGGTTATCAATTGACTAAGAATAAATTAATAATCGTTTAATAGAAAAATGAATGTGTTATAAAAATAATTTTTTTTATCTAAAATGCGATATAATTGTGTGTTGAAAATGTAATTTAAAATTACTTTTGTCCAAATTTGGAAACATTATATGAAAAAAATAACTTAATATTTGAAATATTTTAACCAAAATTACCTTAGAGTAATTTTTTGTATTTTTATAAGAACTTTATTATTTTTTGAATAATGAAAAATACTGAATTTTAATCAAAAACTGCCTTTTCATTTTTGTAATCCATATTGTAAAATTAAATTTAAAATTAGTTTTAAACTAAAATTAATAAAATTTTATATCAAATAATCCAATTTTGGTCATTGGAATAATTTTTTTGTTGAATTTGGATAAAAAAATATTTTTGTTTTTTGTCATTTTAACGTTAAAACCACCTTTTATTGTCACGTCAAAAGGATTAGTTTTATATTATATTCAGCCACTTATGTGAGTTGAGTTTGGAACAAATGATTCATTTTTTATAATCAGAGAATTATTTATTAACTAATATGGTTAATATAATTTTTATCATTAATATTACTAAAAACCGATAAAATTAATTACCATGATTAAGGTTAAAACTATGTTTTTCATATTATATTCGTTTGTATTAAAAAAAATTATAGATACATAGGATTTTTATTTACTATGTTAGATTTCATATTAATAATATTATGGTCTAAATTATAAATTATATCTCATTTAATTTTTTTTTCTTATGGTATAAATTACGTAGGTAAATAAAGATATTCAAGTTAATGTGGTACAAAAAAGTAAATGGGTAAAAATGAGTAATCATAATGACAATGGAATAATATGATAAAAATAACTTACATACTTTTTTGGAGGTTTTATATACCTTATAAACTATACCATAAATTATTTATCTTTTTTTTAGGATCATGTGGTAATGGAGACCTCAAAATATTAAATACTTTTGGGTATTTACAAGATTCCCACTCCTCCACATTTATAAAAGGGAACTCACTCCTCTCACTCCTTCAGAAAATCAAACCGATTTGGTTCTAATAATATATGCATAGATAAATCATTAACTTCCCAATCATTATCCTATATAAATTATATTTTTTAAATGATTCCTATGAAGGCTTTACTAAAAACATAATAAGGATATCTCGAGAAGATGTAATGCTCATCAAAGACCATCTTTCTTTTATTTATTTCTCCAACTACATAAATTTTATGTTTAACCATGATGATATAATAAACATTATATATCCTAGTTTATGGGATGTTTTTAAACTATTTAAATGAACTCATAAAATCTTCACTTCAATTAAATTGTTTAAAAAATCATTGTTCATGTGCATGACAGACTACCACATCATGAACTGATATTGGTCATTTTTTCGATTCTACCTCTCAAAGTTGTGTAGGATGATAGATATACAGTATATATATGATAAAAATAAAATATTTATACCCATGGATTCACTATATCATAGATATATATACATCTTCTATTCCATATGATATATTTCAACATAGCTCATGGGTATGCTGGACTACCGCCTCGCGAAGAGATGTGAATCAATTTTCACTAACGCATCACATAGAAGGTGGTAAAGATAAATATAAGTATTATATATGGAATAAATGAAACAATTATATTATTCATGAAATATTTTTCATTATATAATATAATATATGTTATTTTATTTCTTTCATTTTTACTCATGTAAAGTTGATTCCGGTGTTTCTGTACATGTGGACTACAGTCTTCACAAAACAATGTGACTCACTTTTCATCAAAAAACCACACGGATGATTTATATATATATATATGGTATATATGTAATCATCATCATTATGTAAATATTTTATATTACTTACCTTCTTTCCAAATTGAAACATGAAAAAGGGAAACAATATTCATCTGTACATACGACCTACTAAATCTACGATCATAAATTACTAAATTTTTATAACCATTATACATGATTGGTTTTTAGAGTATATTTGATGTAACATTATGATAATAATGTCATGATTATTAATATATATATGATGAAAATTTTTAATATGTCAAATAAACTAATAATTAATGGAAAAAAACATGACTAAATAAGGCAATTAGCACCCAAAATTATAAATGTAATTAAAGATTATTATCTAAAATATGGTAAAATGTAATAAAATGATTATATATGATATCATAAAAATTAATATTATTTTTTTAGGTTAATGAATTTTTTATAACCACTATAATGGGTGTTAACTGAACATCAACAAAAAGGAATCGATGTGTATGTTATTTCATCTCAAGTTATATTACATTGAGCCATAATTGTCATTTTGGAACAACTCACTTTTAATTGGTTTTTATACATCCCCATTGAAATTAAATATCATGATTCATTCATAATTCATGGTGTATTATGTTTTCATTTTATTTATTTCATCCAAGGGTAATTAAATTGAAAATTACTATATATTAAATGTTATTGAAAAATATAACTTTTTTGTGATTGTTAACTTTCTTCTAAGACAATAAATTTCTTTTAATAATTGGTAATAGGAAATTAAATTTTAAAAAATATCTATATTAATGAATGATAGATATTGTTATTTCCTAATCCCTAATCTATTTTCACAAAAGGTGTTAAATTTTAATGTTATTTGATTAACTACAGAAATATTAATAAATATATATATATATATATATCCATTTCTCTATACTGTTATTTTATGTTAAGGTATACCGATTGATGTATCAAATTTATTATTTGATATATGATTGATGATTCAAACCTAAAGGGACTGGTGGTTCCTGTTATAATAAATCTCCTTGATGAATCAAATGGTTTCATGAGACAAATTAGTTGCCAACATTAAATAGTTTTTAGCAATAGTTTAAACAATCTGGTGAAATGTCATAAGGGTATTTGTATCATGTTCATGAGACACAAAATCCTATAATTAAGTGTTATCAACATTAATATTTCATTTATTATTATCTAACTGATTTTCACCATGATTTTAACATCCTAAGTAAATAAAGAATATGAAATTTTCATATTTATTAATATTTGTGAATTAAATATTAATTTTACATTAAAGGGGATACTATGTTTGATAGCATTATCAACATGAAACAATTGGTTTCATTGAATTTTTTTTTGCACACAGAATCGAGTTATACCGAAAAATAAAATAATAATATTATTATTTTAAATGGAGTTAAATCTTAACCACTGTATTAGAAAGAATGAACTAAACATACTAAAATATTATTACATATGATTTTAAAATGATTTTAAATTTATCCAATGAATTTTAGAGGCTTAAAATGTGAATGAATCGAATTTTAAGCATAAATACTATAATATTCTTTATAGGGTCGATTTACTACTTTTGGATGAGGAACCCTTTTTAAATCTAGTTTTTTTCACTTTTATATGTCATATCTAAAAAAATAATATTATTCTTTAGAATTTTGATATCAAAATTTACACTGGATTATATTTTGTTAATTTTTTAAAAATGTTCATTTTTTAATGAATAGTGAAAATATCACATTTTAATTTAAAAAACTATTTTCATTTAATTAATTTATATAGTTAGATAATCTTTTTAAATGGTTTAATGTGTAATTATATTACAGTTTTACCATTTATTCCTATTTTGGTCATTGGAAGTAATTTTTCATTGAAATTGGACATAATCAAGTGTCATTCTTTTTATAGTTATTATTAAGTAAAAATATGCTTTTTTGTTTTAATAGTGTGAATTATTTTTAAATAAATTTCAGACACTTTTATGATTTGAATTTTGAAATATGGATTACATATTTAGAAATAGGGGGTCAAAATTATATAAATAGGTAATTTTTATTTGCAGACATTATGAATATTTACCTTAATAAATATTTTAATTAGAATTGTTAAAGGGTAAAACTGGTAATAAGGATAAATAATAATATTATAACAATATTAATTTACACTAAAACCTGTCATAATACTATTTTATGATACATTTCCGACCATGGAAATCCTTGGACTTATTTTGGGACCCCATTTAGCCACTTTTTAGTGATAATGACACTTTATATTAATTAATTTAAAGTAAATACAAAAATGACATAAATATTTATCTTTTAGTAAATCAATTTTTACATGGGATTATATAAGTTACCTCTTATACAATAAATATTAATTTTAAATATAAAAGGATTTTCTAAATCATGTAATTTTGTTTATAAATTTTATACATCAAATAAATAAAATTATTTATGACATAATAATGATGTATTGTTTACCTCATTAAATAATGATTTAAATAAATAATATTTAAAAAGTTAAAAAAAAATTCCAAAACCTATCCAATTATTTTTGGATATGTTATTTGCAAAAAGAATCAAAATATCTTAGTCATTAATATGTTTTAGACCTTTATAAACCAAAAATAATGATATAATTACATAATAATTTTAAACGTTCTTTAAGACCCGCTCCTCCCCCTTATAAAAATCCATCATGACTAACCCATTACTCACACCTCTCAAGACCATTGACTCATGAATCCTCTACCAAAATATGCTCTAAAGATCCCTCTCTTCCACCAATAATCCTTACCTTTTGATGAAGGCAGATTACGAAATTCTTTTGGTTCACACCAATGGGAGTTACACGATTTAAAGGGAAAACAAGGAACAAACGAGTCAAGTCAGACATGAGGTAAGGGGTTTCTTATCTCACATATAATTTTGTGATATTTCCCATGTTCAACACTTGTTTATTGAATGTGGTTTATTGTGTACTTCCATTTGATATATATTATCATGATTCTATTTATATTCATGGTATTCTATGATACCTTTGGTGGTTATGAACTTTTGGTTTTATGACTCGATTGATTACAACGTGGTAAGGGGATTCCATCTCACTTTTTATTCCCATGAGATTCACGCAATATTTTACACTATTTCATATTGTGTAGTGTATGTAATACCTTTTATTGCATTATTGTGTAATATACGTTAATTTATGGATATTTATATCTTCATTGTATGATCCCTCCTTGTAGGGGTGTCTGTTTCCGAAGTAACCAAATCAGTTAGGGGACCTTTTACCTTCATCTTTTAGTCAAAGAATTATTTATGTTCTGTATTTTAAAATTTACATTTTCTTATGTTGGGATATGTTATTCTATATCGTTATTGATTTAAATTTTATGTCCATGTGATGAGAGACCATTTTTCCTCTCCTCAACTCATTTTTGGAATTTTAAAGTGACGTCGTTAGGATATCAAATTTCTATAAGAGAACATCTTATCCCAATTTCAATTATTTGGGTTAAACTTCTACTTCGTGATTATGTAGTACCATGAATATATGTTAATGAACACTTATTATTTTACACATAATATCCTATTATATTTGGTGTATTATTATTTATCACAGATAATTATTTCATTGATTTATCTTTAATATAAGGATACGATATTTGTAATAGAATTTGACTCAATTTACATTCCATTGAGAATTATTTATTGTTATAAAAAAATTTATTTTCATATGTTGTATATACTAACATTTGACATATTATATCACGAATAACCTTATTCTCATGACATTAAATTCTTTGATTAATGTTATTCCTCAATTATTTGTATTCAAGAGTCTCTCATTTAGTTAATAACTCCTTAACTAAAGTATTGTTTTAAAGATTTATTCTTCTAAATCTTTCTCAGTAATATCCCTATTTTAAAAAAGGTTTTAAGGATTTATTAATTTGGATATGAAGGTTTGAAATTAAAATTCCTTTTAACCATTTAAAAGTGTTATGGGACACTTTGATTGAAAAATCACTTTATCAATGTTTTATAAATGGTTTTAAAATGGTTTGATAAAGCATTAATTATGTAAATATCTTGAAATGATATATTGTGATTGCAATGGAGAAATGTTATCTTTATTTTATTCTTGTTTTATATTTTTTTGTGCTATTATGGTTATTGGGAATTGTCTATATATAGGTGTGGTTTTGGGATAAGCCTCTGGTGGGTGAGCTCGAGATAGATCTCCAATGCATTAGGTAACGTGACGGAGGTAAGCATTCATGTTTCTCCAAAGAGAATTTGGGAATATATTGTGATGTTTTTTCCACGTGTAACTCCATATGTTTGTATGAAATCTATAATGTAAGTATTATATGGATGCAATAAGTTACCTTTATGATTCATGATTTTTATGTGTTATTCATAAATCTTATGATTTCACAAGGTATGTTAAAGAGCTTATGTTTTGAATTTGTTGACAATATAATGTTTTATTTTTTATTTTGTAACCCATACAGAGTTTTTTATTCTCATAACAAGTTTTTGAAATGTTTGTCATAGGGTATAAGGCAGTGTAAGTGAAAGGAAAAATTCGAGAAGATATATATTAAGAAAAGAATTATTGTTTTCTTATAAGAATTTTTATTTTATGAAAAAAATGGAAAATGAGTAGTAGTGTCTACTTGGTAATTTTTCAGATGTAATGTAATATTTGTGGCCTAATTATCTAAAACTATAAACCTGAAAAAATACTCAATGAAAATTATTACCATAATCCAAAGTTATCTAATGTTTAAGGATAAGGCCTTATAGATGGTATCAAAGTTCCGTTTAGAAAACTTTAGGGATTATGATTTTTTGTTAAACACATGGTTAGTCTATATGTATATTATTTTAGCTAAATCCATGTTTTATAACTTTTTGAGATCAAGGAATGTCTGTTTCAAATGGAAGGAGAAGTATCTCAAACAACATGACTATTTCTTCCTGATGACAAGATTACAATAATTATTGAAAAGTCATGTTCAGATGATTGTGATACTTTTTATATCATACAAATCACTTCGAATCAGTGGTTTGAGACATCAAACACCTCCACTATACATCGACATCATCATGTATCAGGGTATATATTTAATAAAATCCAATTTTGACAATATTGTCATATTTTCAGGAAAGGTAAATATTATCCAGGCATACATAAAATTATACCTTATCACAAGATTTTAAAGAATATTATGATTTTGAAAAAGGTTCTGATGAATAATACACTCACACAACATATTTATATTTTCTTTTAAATTATATTTTTTCAGCACATAGTTATAGTAATTTAAAAGGACCATTAATTGAATGTTTTAACTCAAATTTAGACTCAATGTCTTATAAAAATCTTGTTTTGTCATATTTTTTGAAATTACATGTCATACATGATTATTTTCCAAATATATATTTCTACAAACACCAATATGAACCATGTTGTACAAGGTGTATTTAGATAAAAAAAATGTTTTATAAGGATTTCAAAATCAATTTCTCAATGCATGTGCATTATAACTACGTGAATAAGATGAAATTAAAACCATGCAGACCCCATGATCAAGGTATTATGTTATTTCTATTTAGAATAGTTTAATTTTATCATATGAATGTGAAATAAAAAATGAAAATATATATAAGTCCTCATTAAGATGATGTGGTCTTAATGAGTTGGGATGAAAATGATAGTTATAAAATTACCATTGAGGTAAAAATATGTTAGGGTTATTTGTTTAGTTTTATAAAAATAAAAACCCATAAGATGAGTGAAAACCCATCTTCTTCGTCACGACCATGGAAATAAAACCCACAACTAATGGGTGACAAGGGTGCATCACCTACCACTAGCCGACATGAATTCATTGGTTAATATGAATTATTAATTTAATAAAATGATTTTATGGATCAAGAATAGGTTTATTTTGGGAACATATGTTTTATCAAATGGATATAATTAATATAGGAAAATGATTTGGTGATTAAGTGATAAAGGTTATTTTAGAAGATGTTCTCTCTTTTGGAACATTATATCTTAATGGAAATATAATAATATGAGATCTCATTTGTGGAGTAATGGTTAAAATTTTATTTTTAAAATATAGGTTTTAATTGTGAACATATGGTGATTTGGGTTATTTATGGAAATAAATAGCCTATCATATATAATATTGGATTATGTTAATTACACTTCAGTTTGAGACAATAAGAGTAGTCAATGTTATTAGGAGATAAATGTTATGATTTAATATGGATGACGATGTGATTAAATCCTTTTTAGTTTTGGGTTTTAGTCTTTGTTTGGTTTACTTTGAAGAATTTTATAGACATTTTATTATAGAATGGTATTTGTTAAGCTTTGGGTATTGTTTGTTGAATTTTTCATATTTGGAATAATATTTCTTTTATTAATGGATTATCCATTTTTGGGATTGTTTGATCATGTACTTACAATTTTGGTTTTGGATGATGTATAAAGAGAGGGAAAATATATAGTTCATATTTTTTGGATGATGTGATTATCTTAAAGTTGATTATATCACTTTAGATGTGAATAAGTCATCTTGAATACTAATAATTTGGAGAAAAGATGAGTTTTTGGTAAAACTTTTTAAAGGATGAAACTCTAATTGAAAAGTAAGTATATATCTCTATGTCCTTAGTGAATCCTATAAATAAATTCTCAACTTTATGTAAAGGAAATTAAAACAAAAAATGTTGTCTATTTACTTTTCTTACTGGGAATCCAAAGACTGTTTAATATATCATATGTTTTTGATTTTATAGTGGTTAACATTCTCTTAATCATGTTTTCTATCACACTCCATTAGAATATAACACTTAGTTTATCTTCCATATCCATTTTTTCCAACATTGAATCATAGTATGGGTTATCTCAGGTGAACTTTGTACATCAATTTATTTCATTTAATGTTATTGTTTTATTTACTCTTTATATGATCTTGAACTTTTAATGAAGTTTTATAGCCCAGTTTTAAAATTGTGAGGATACAATTTCTAAAAAGGGGGAAGGATGTAACACCCCATCTAAATAATGATTATGAAATTCTCATATTTATTAATATATGTGAATTAAATATTAATTTTACTTTAAATGGGATACTATTTTTTATAACGTACTCAACACAAAATAATGGGTTTCTTTGAAATCTTATGTTCCACAAAACATTGAGTTATACCGAAAAGTAATATAATATTATTATTATTTTAAATGGATGTTAACATCAAGACACTGTATTGGAAGGATAAAAAAAACTAACTAAAATATTATTGCACATGTTTTTTAAATATTTTTACATTTATCCAATGAATGTTTTAGGCTCAATATGCGGACGAATTGAAGTTTAAGCATAAATACTCTAATATACTTTAAAGGTTCAATTTAACTCATTTTGATTGTGAACCATTTTTAAATCTTATTTTGTCACATTTATATGTTTTATATGAAAAAATAATATTCATATTTATTATAGGGACATAAAAATTTACATTAGATGAAATTTTGAAATTTTTCTAATAATTCTAATTTTTTAACGAATAGTGAAAAATTTCGCATTTTAATTCAAAAATGTATTTTCATCTAATTAATATATATGGTTATATTATCTGTCTAAATGGTTTTAAATTGTAATTAGATTACATTTTTACCATTTAATCAAATTTTAATCATTGGAATAAATTTTACTTTGATGTTGGATATAAACAATTGTCAATATTTTGATAGTTATTATTACTTAAAAACTAGCTTTTTATTTTTACAACGGAAAGTAATCTTAAATTAATTTATGCCAAATTTGTGTATTGAATATGGAAAAAATGATTCCATATTTGGAATCAAGAGGAACAAATTTTATATATAGGAAATATTTATTTTTATACTTTCTGAATATTTAGTTCAGTAAATATTTTATTTACCATGGTTTAAAGGTAAATCTGGTAAATAAGTGAAAAAATAATATTATAATAATATTAATTTACGCTAACACATGTACTAATATTGTTGGATGATAAATGTTCAACCATGGGAATCCTTGTGTCTATTTTGGTACCCATATAGCCACTTGGGAGTGATAATGACACTTTATATTAATTAATTTAAAGTAAAGACAAAAATGACATAAACATATATCTTTTAGTAAATTAATTTTTACAGGTGTTATATATGATATATCTTAAACTATTAATATTAATTTGAAATCTAAAATTATTTACTAAATCATTATATTTCATTTATATATTTTTTAGACATCAAATAAATAAAATTATTTATGACTCAATAATGATGCGGTCTTTACCTCATTAATGAATGATTTTAATAAATAAGATTTCAAAAATTAAAACAATATCCACAACCAGTACAACTCGAATTTGATTATGTTATTTTCAACAAGAGTCATGTTATCTTAGAAATTAATATTTTTTTTACCTTTAGAAACCGAAAATCATTATATAATAAAATAATATTTTCATACTTTATTAAGGATCCCCTCCCCCCCCCCCCCCCTTATAAAAATAAATCACCTATATAAAATTACTCACACCTATCAGGCCTCTTGGCTCATCAAAAATCATCTGAAATATACTCTCATGATCATTGTCTTCCACCGAGAAGCCTTATAATAGGCATAAAGAACTTCAATAAATCCTTTTTATTCAAACCAAAGGGAGTTATCCCATTTAATGGAAGAACAAGGAACAAAATAGTCAAGTCGGATATGTGGAAAGGGTTTTCTAATCTCACTTTTAATTTCATGAGATTTCATTTTTTCATTACTTATTAATTGAATTTTGTGTATTGTGTAATGTTATTTGATATATATTATCATGATTATATATATATATATATATATATTCTTGGTATTCTATGATTTATTTTGTGGTTATTAACTTTTGGTCTTACGACTCGATTAATTACAATGTGGTAATGGGTTTTTATATCACTTTTTATTCCCATGAGATTCGTGCTATATTTTCCACTATTTCATTTTGTGCAGGGTATGTACTACCCATGATTGTATTCATTATGTACTATAATATTATTAATGTGTATTTACATATTCATTGTATGATCCATCTTTCATGGGGTGTATGTTTCATATGTTACAAAATTGGTAAGGGAACATTTCACCTTCATGTTTTAGTCAAAGACTTATTTTTGTTATTTATTTTAAAATTCAATTATTTTATTTTGGGATATGTTCTTATATATCCTTATTGATATTCAATTTTTTCCATGTGATGAGAGACCATTTTTTCTCTCAACAACTCGTTTTATGAATTTTAATGAGACATAGTTAGGCTGTTGAATTTCTATAAGAGAACTTCTTTACCCAATTACAATTCTTTGGGTTAAACTTCTACTTGTTGATTATGTCATTATATGAATATGTGTTAATAAAAACATATTTTTTTACACATAATATCCATTTATATTGTGTGTATTATTATTTCTAAAACATAATTATGTCATTGATTTATCCTTAATCTAAGGATATGATCTTTTTAAGGGATATTGTCTCAATTTACATCCCATTGAGACTTATTTGTTGTTATACACCAATTAAATTTCATATGGTGTATATAATTCCTTTGAAATATTATATCATGAATCCTTTTATTCTCATGATATTATAATCATTGATTAATGTTATTTCTAAATTATTAGTATTCAAATTCTCTTATTTGGTTAAGAACTCTATAATTACAGTATTGTTTTAATGATTTATTCTTCTAAATATTTCTCGTTAATATACATGTTTTGAAATGGTTTTAAGGATTTATTTTTATGGATATGAATTTTTGAAATTAAAATTCCTTTTAAATGTTTCAATTTGGTATAGGACACTTTGATACAAAAATATCTTTATTAAATGTTTTAAATTGTTTTGAAAATGGTTTCATAAAGCATTGATTATGTCAATATCTTGAAATGATATATTTTGGTTGCAATGTGGAAATTTTATAATTTTTTATGCTTGTTTTATATGTTAAGAATTGTTTATATTTATTAGGCATTGTTTACATATATGGGTGGTTCCGTGATAAACATATGGCAGGAGAGGCCGATGTAGCTCTCCAAAGCATTGGGTAATATGATGAAGGTAAACGTTAATTAATATACTAAGAGATTTAGGGAATATATTGTGAAGTTTTATCTTAGTTTATTTCCCTATGTAGCTTTGAAATATACAATGTAAGTATGATATGGTTTCCTTAAGATACCTTTATGATTTATGACTTCTAAATGTTATTCATAATTCTTATGACTTAATAAGGTATGTTAAAGAGCTTATGTTTTGTATGTATTGATGAATTAATTTTTCATTTCATTATCTTATAACCCTTCCCTACTGAAAAAACAACCTATACCCATGGTTCAAAACTGCTGGTAAAACCCCCAAAACTGTGGGAATATCCTATACCCACAGTTTTGGGAACCATGGTCGTTGGTGGCGTCGGAATAGGTCCCCAGCCTATACCAACAATTTTCCATAACTATGGGTACAGCTATTCCGTGACACCCCAGGTAAATAAAGAATATGACATTTTCACATTTATCCATATTTGTGAATAAAATATTAATATAACTTTAAAGGGGATTCTATGCTCGATGGCGTACCCAACATGCAACAACATGTTCCTTGGGAATCTTACGTTGCACTCTAATAATAAAATAATAGTATTTAAAATGGTAGTTAACACAAAGCTGTTGTATTGGCGGGAATGAATAAAAATAACTAAAATACGATTATATATGTTTGTTAAATGTTTTTACTTTAATCCAATAAATTTTAGAGGCTTAAAATACAAATGAATCCAATCTTAAGCATTGAATAAACTAGTATTTTTAAAAGATTGTTTTACTACCTTTTGATGGAAAACCATTTCTAAATCAAAAATTTAACAATTTTATAAGCTCTATTTTTCAAAATAAACATATTATTTATGATTGAGACATTGAAATTTACCTTGGTTTAATATTTGGTATTTTTCTGACAATGTTCATTTTTCAATGAATAGTGAAAAATACTGCATTTTACATCAAAGCTGCTTTTTCATATAATTTAATTATATGGTTATATTATCTTTTTAATTGGTTTTAAAGTGAAATTAGAATATAATTTCACCATTAAATCCAATAGTTGTCATTGGAATTAATTTCACTTTGAAATCAGACTTAAACTAGTGTCAATCTTTTGATACTTATTGGTTCATAAAAACACGTTATTTGCTATGACAGTGGGAATTAATTATTAAATTAATTAATGTGACTTACATGTTTTGAATTTTTTAAAATAGACTTCATTTTTGAATTCGGAATATCAAATATAGCTTAGGGTAAATTTTTTGGATTTTTCTGAAAAACTTCAATTTATGATGAATAGTGAAACCACTAAGTGGTACTTATAAAAACTGATATTTCCGTTTAAATGAAAATTTTCCATCTTTGAGTTTTGAATTTCAAAAATCCGACATACATGGTTGTCATTACGAAGTAAAATTTGGTTCAATAGGATAAAAATAATTTTTGGGTGAATAGTAACTTATTAAGTTTTTAATTGCGATTAGAGGTAATTAGTATACTTTTTGGTAAGAATAATGTTTTAATAAAATGAAATGACCTAGAAACATGTCCTACCCTCATTTGATGTGTCATGGCCGACCATGATAATCCATGGGTCAACTTGGGGACCCCATGGAGCCACTTTGGTTGGGAAATGACATAAATATCTTTTTATTTAATGTTAAAGTAAAAATGACACAAACATGAGATGTTTTACTAAAACAATTTTTACATGGGGTCATAAAAGTCATATTTTTTACTATAAATAGTCATTGGAAAGAAAATAATATTTCCTACATCATTGTATTTTTTTTATAATTTTTAGACATTAAATAAATTAAATTATTTATGACATCATGATGATGCATCGATGACCACATTATTTAACGATTTAAATAAAATCGAAAGATAATGTAATATCTAAGAACTACACATGTCCAAAACCTATTGGATGAGTGGATTTATAACCCTTATCACCTTATCCTCGAAATACATGAATGTGGGACCTTTAAAATCCGAAATTCTTATGAAAATAAAGTAACATTTGGTAACTTTACAAGAGTGCCCCTCCTCTCCTCTTATAAAAGGCCCCCACCTCTACCTACTTACCCACACTCCCAAAGCCTTTGGCTTGGACAAACCCTATCCATTTTGTCTCTCTAATTCCCTCTATTACTCCTTTAAGCCTCATTTTGGGAAGAATTCTTCCCAAGGAAGCCTTTGAGCACAAACCAATGGGAGTTACCCGATTTTAATGTAATGTCTTCACTTGTGTCCTTTTGTTTTATTTTGCTTCTCCAGCCCCATAAACTCTTTTTAATCGTTTATTTTGTAAAAAATCCAGTATATTCAATATAATATGATGTTGTTATAAGAATTATTCGAGCTACACTTATACAGAACTACATCTAATGGTTAAAGAACATACTGTTTCCGTGGATGGTGAATTTCTGCCTCCCAAAACGATGATTCTTCAACATTCTTCTAACACCTTCAAAGGTGGCCATTAATATGACACTATATTTATATATGATATCTAATATTTATATGTTTTACTTAATCTTATGTATTTTTTCATTTATGGAATACCTTTATGGTTTCTATTATGGGTAAACACTATATCTTCATTTAAGGAAATGTGGACTACCGCCCCCTCAAAGTGATTTGATTCGTTAACACCATATGTGGTACGTATAAAGGATATATTTAATGATATTATATATGATACCATACTGGAATTAAAATAATATTATGTATCATTATGTTTTAATTCCATTAAATATTAAATAGAAATGGAAGTAGCGTTCATGCGTACGTACGACTTACCGTCTCCATGAACAGTACATTTCATTTCTTATCTCAAAATGTTATGTAATATTATAAGTACATATATATAATGGATATATATGTAATATATTACACATAAATTATGGATATAATTCTGGAATTATAACTTATATATATCTCTCTCATTTTGTTTTAATTCCATTAATATGACAAAAAAATGAAAGTAGCTTTAATGCGTACGTACAGCCTACCGTCTCCATGAACGGTGCTTTTCGTTTTTTTATCTCCAAATGATATGGAATAGTATAAAATGAATATTTACTAGATATATATGATATTTTAATCATTAATAATATTCAGGAAATTATTTACTTATAACTACATGGGCAATATTTTTTCAATCAAGTTCATTTTTGACTCTTGTACCCAACATCAGCAAAAACGTCTGATATGAACTAAGATTATTAAACAATTATTATAACATTATAATATGTGATATGAACTGAATAATAATCTCTAAAAAAGGTACTTAGGCTATTATTAATTGACCAAAGTTTATTATTCAGTAATATAAAGAAATGAACAAGACAAGTTGGACTTGAGGTAAGGGATCCTACTCTTCTCTTTCTTTTTAAGTACAATATTTTATGTCATTCCTTCTAATATCATCTTTCTTGTGATTGGGATGTTCTTTTATATTAGTCTTACTGTAATTTTTATGTTCATATGATTATAGACCCTATTCTCTCTTATCAATCCATTTTAGAAGTTTTGAGTGGCGCCGTTAGGCTGCCTAGTTTTCGTAAGGGATTTTTCATCTCACTTTTATTCCTGTGAGATTTATGCTACATTTGCCACAATTTCCTTTGAGTGGTGTATGTACTGACCACTATTTTACTCATTGTGTAATATTCTATCATTTATGAGTATTTACATCAATTTTATATTGTCCTTCTTTCACGGGGCGTATGCTTCGAAAGATACCCTTTTTTTGATGTGACGTCGTTAGGCTATCAAGGGAACTTCTTAACCCAATTTCGATTTCTTTGGGTTCAACATGTAGTTATTGAATATGTCATCTTTTGAATATGTGTGAATGACCTTTTATTGATTTTCACATAATATCCACTTATATTGGGTGTATTTATATTTTTCACACATAATTTTGAGATTGATTTATCATTAATTTAAGGATACCTTCTTTATAAGGGATTTCATCACATTTTACATCTATATTGAGACTTCATTATTGTTATGCACCAATTCACTCTTATATGGTGTATATACTGTACTTGGGAATATTATATCATGAATCCATTTATTCTCATGATATTATAATGTTCTGATTAAATTTTATTCCTCAATTATTGTATTGAAGTGTCTCTAATTTTGGTAAAAACCCTTTAACAAAAATATCGCTTTAAATGTTTTAATGATTTGTTCTTATTAATATCCATGTTTTCAAAATGGTTTTAAGGATTTATTTATATGGATATTAATGGTTTAAAATTTTAAAATCTTCAAGGGGGTATGGGACACTTTGATTCAAAAATCCATTTATTAAATGTTTTAAATGGTTTTGAAAATGGTTTTTTAATGGATTCATTATTTCAATATCCTAAAATGTTATATTGTTATTGAAATGTGTAAATGTTATATTTCATTTATTCATGTTTTATGTCATACATTTATGTTATGGTTCTTGGGAATTGTTATGAAAATTGGTGGTTCCGTGATAAACTAAGGGTGGGTGAGCCGGATATAGCTCTCCAATGCATTGGGTAACGCGAAGGAGTGAAATGTTAAGGTTTCTCCGAAGAGATTTAGGGAATATACTGTGATGGGTATTCCAAACGTAACCAAGAGGGTTACTCCCTACGTAATAATGTTATGAATGCCTCAAGTTACCTTTTATGTCTTATGATTTTTATGATTTATTCATTACTTGATGAGGTATGTTAAAGTGCCTATGTTTTATGGGTAAAGTATGATTTCATTCTTATGAATATATGAACTCAGGTTTCCTTTCTATATTTTTATAACCCTTACTGAGCTTTTTATGCTCATCCCATGATTTTGAAATGTTTTTCACATGTCAAGGGAAGGGTACATGATATGATGATAGTGTTAAGGAAGTGTCAATAAAGGATACATGTTTTATTTTAAATATGTTTCCGTTGATGGGAAAAATGAATTCTATCTTTTATGTAACCACATTGTTTAAATGTGGAATGTAATGCAAGTTTTATTGGATAATTCTCTAGAACACTAAACCTTAAAAGATCCTCAATGTGTAATCTTGTAATAACTCAATATTAAGTAAGGTTTAAGGCTGGGGACTTATATGTTCTACCACCATGTCAAATCATCATACACAATTTACAAGCTATCAAATCATTTTCCCCATGGTTTTAAAACTGTGGGTATAAATCCATTAAGAATGCTGGCAGCAGGTTTCGATCCTGCAACCTCTTTGCTACAAACACCGCATATTACCACTTCCCTAACATCACCTATGTCTTTATATATATATATTTAGTTAAATATAGTTATATAAATAGTGTGTATAGAGGGAAGACTGTGGGTATAGGACTCCCGCCAGAAAAAAAAATCATTCCCCTAGGAAAAGAATTTCTCACGCCCACATGAGAAACCTATACCCATGGTTTTTTATAACCTTAGGTAAACAAATTTTATCCCAGAACATTCCCCAATATTTTCTAAAACAATGGGTATAAGTCCTAAAATATATCTTATGCCCACGATTTTCAAAACCGTGGGAATAGGGGTACCTATCCCCATAGTTTTCCCCAAAACCATGGGGATATGTCCATTTTCCAGTAGTTCTTATAGAGTTATATATTCTTATCCCATTTTTTTGAAATGTTTTTCATAGGGTATAAGGAAGGGTAAGAGAACAAAATAACTCAAGAAGATTTATATCAAGGAAATAATTATTGTTTTTTTAAGAATTTTTATTTTATGAAAAAATTGATACTATGTAAAATTTTGTACTTTCTAATTTAGGAGAAGTGATATAGTAGTTATGCCCTAATTATATAAAACTATAAACCTTAAAATATCCTCAATATGAATTATTAACTTTATTAAATATTATGTAATGTTTAAATTTGGGGTCGTATAGTTGCTATCAATGGTCGGTTTAGACAACTTTAGGGATTATGATATTTGGTTAAACAGATGGTTATTCCATATGTCTGTTATTTCAGTTAAATCATTGTTTTATAACTTTTTGATATTAAGGAAAGTATGTTACAATTCGAAGAAGGATGATCTCAAAAAACATTCATATCTATTCTTGATGACATGCTTGCAATAATTACTAAAAAGTCATGTTTAGTTTATTGTGAAACTTTTTAAATCATACAACTCACATGCAAGCAGTTGCTTGCGATATTAATCACCTCCACTATACCTCGATATCATCATGTATTATGGGTTGTATTTAATCAAATCATATTTTCACAATATTCTCAAATGTTCAAGAATGGTAAGTATTATCAAGGCATTTTCAAATATTTTCCCTCATCACATGATTTTGAAGCATATTATTATTTTGAAAAAGGTGTTAATGAAGAATACCCTTGCACAACCTATTTATATTTGTTTTTAAATAATAATAATTAAACCCATATTGATGGTATTTTAATAGGACCATTGATTGAATGTTTCAACTCAAACATAATTCGATTGTTTTATAAAAAGTGTGTTTTATTAAATGTTTTAAAATTATATGTCATTAATTATTATTTTCCAAAACTATTTTTCTGAAAAATCATATATTACCCATCTTGTACATGGTTTATTTGAGTGAAGGAAGAAAATGAATTTAAAGGATCTCTAAATCATTTTTGCAATTCATGGACCTTCTACCTACGTGAACAAGATGACGATGAAACCATGTGGTCACCATGATCAAGGTATGATGTTATATCTTTTGGTAATATTTTTATTTTATTATTTGGAGGTGAAATAAAGAATTGAAAATATATATAAGTCTTCATTAATATGTTGAGGTCTTAATGAGTTGGGATGAAAATTATAGGTTTAAGACAACCTTTGAGGTTCAAATATGTCAGGGTTATTTTTGAGTTTTATAAAAAGGAAAACACATAATATGGGTGACAACCCATTACATCCAGCAAGGCCATAGGAATTGAACCCACAACCAAAGGGAAACAAGGCCGCATGGCCTACCATTGCCCTACATTAAGTCCCTCGTTTGTGTGTGTTATTCATTTAGTTAAATGATTTTATGTATCAAGATTAATTTGATCTTGAGAACATATGATTTATCAAATGGAAATCGATAATGTAGGAATAAAATTTGGTGATTAAGTGTTATATGTTATTTTAGAAGATGTTTTATCTATTGGAACATTATATGCTTATGCAAAATATAATACTTTGGTATCTCATTAGTGGAGTAATGGTTGAAATTTTATTTTGGAAGAATTAATGTTTTTATTGTAAACATATTGCGAATTGGGATATTTATGGAACTTATTAACCTATCATAGAGAATATGTTATTAGGTTAATTATACATCAGTTTGAGTCTTTATGAGTATTTGATGTTATTTTGAGGTAAATGTTAATATTTAAAGTGCAATAATATGTTATAAAATCATTATGTGTTTTGGGTTACAATATTAGATTGGTATACTTTGAAGAATTTTATGGACAATTATTTATTGAATGATCTTTGTTGAATTTTGGGTATTGTTTGTCTAATTTTGGATTTTATGAATAATATTTCTTTTTTAATGGATTATCATTTATTCTTATTATCTGATCTTGTTCTAAACATTTTGGTTTTGGTTAATATATAAAGACAAGGGAAATATATAGTTCAACTTTTTTGGATTATGTGATTCTCTAGAAGTTCATTCTACCAATTTAGATGTGAACAAGTCATCTTGAATAATAATCATTTGGAGAAAATAAGAGATTTTTGTAGAAACTTATTAAAGGATGAAACTCTACTTTAAAAGTAAGTATCTTTCATTGTGTACTTAGTTAATATCATAAATAAATTCTCCAAATTTATGAAAATGAAATTAAGACAATACAATGTTGTCTATTTACTTTTCGTACTAGGAAACCAAATACCATTTAACATATCACATGTTTGTGATTTCTTGGTGGTTAAATTTCTCATAATAATGTTTTCTATCACTCTCCATCAGAATATGGAACTTAGTTTCTCTTCCATATCCATGTTTTCCTACATCGAATCGTTGTATCAGTTATCGTAGGTGACATTTTTACTTTACCTTCTTTCTTTTAAAGTGATAGTTTTGTTGACTATTTTTCTGATATAAGACTTTAATAATGTTTGGAAGCCTAATTTTAAAATTGCAAGGATGCAATTTCTAAAAGGAAGTAAGGATTTAACATCCCACGTTAATAATGAACAGAAAATTTTCATATTTTTTTAATATTTTTAATTAAATATTAATTTTAATTTAAATATGATGCTATGTCTGATAGCGTACTCAACACGTAGCAAGAGGTTTCTTTGAAATCTTATGTTGCCAAAAACATTGGGTTATAACGAAAATATAACATAATATTATTAATATTTTAATTGGTAGTCAATACTAAGCCATTGTATTGGCATGAATAAACCAAACTAACTATGATGTGTTTACACATATTTGTTTTATATTTTAACATCTTTCTAAAAAATGTTACAGGATTAAATATGAATGAATCAAATTTTAAGCATAAATACTATAATATTCTTTGAAGTGTTGATTTAAACCATTTTGATGGAGAAACCCTTTTAAATCTACTTTCTGTCACTTTTATATGTTCTATCTGACAAAATATTATTTTTCTTTAGAATCAAGAATTCAAAATTTCCTTTTGATGAAATTTAGGTATTTTTCTGACAGTGTTTATTTTTCATTGAATAGTGAAAAATACCGCATTTTAATTGAAAAATATCTTTTAATATAATTAATTTATATAGTTAGATTGTATTTTGAAAATGTTTTAATGTGTAATTAGATTATATTTTCACTATTTAATCCAATTTTTGTCATTAGAATTAATTTCACATTGAAATTGGGCATAAACACATGTCAATATTTGTATAGTTATTATTACATAAAAATAGACTTTTTGTTTTAACAACGGGAACTGATTTTAAATTAATTTCTGTCACTTATGAGTTTTTAATTTGGAAAAATGTATTACATATTTGGAATCAAGAGATCAAAATTGTGTAAATAGGTGACTTTTATTTTTAGAAATTATGAATATTTACTTTAGTAAGTACTTTATTTACCATGGTTAAAAGGTAAATCTTGTAAATAAGTGTAAAAAATAATATTATAATAATATTAATTTACCCTAACACATGTTTTAATCCCATTGGCTGATACATTTCCGATTTTGGGTAGCGTTGGAACTATTTTTTGTCCCCATGTAGCCACTTGGGAGTAATAATAACGCTTTATATTAATTATTTTAATGTAATGACAAAGATGACATAAACATATATATTTTAGTAAATCAATTTTTACATGGTGTAATAAAAGTTATTACTTAAAATATAAATATTCATTTGAAATCTAAAATTTTTTTCCTACAACATGGTATTTTATTTATAAATTTTAACCATAAAATAAATAAAATTATTTATGACACAATAATGATGCATTGTTTACCTAATTAATGAATTATTTAAATAAATAAGATTAAAAATGATTAAAAAATATCTAAAACCTATCTAATTCTTATTGGATGATGTTATTTTGAACAAGAGTCATCTTATCTTATACATTAATAAGTTCTTACCTGTAAAAACAGAATATAATTATATAATAAAATAATATTCTCAACCATTGCTAAAGAACCCCTCCTCCCCATCATAAAAATCCATCACCTCAAACCCATTACTCACACCTCTCAAGTCCCCTGGCTCATCCAAAATGTACCCAAATATTCTATAAAGATACATATATTCCATCTACAATCATTACCTTAGGTATAAGACACTTTAAGAAATTCTTTGGGTTCAAACCAATGGGAGTTTCCCGATTCAATGGAAGAACAAGGAACAAACGAGCCAAGTCGGACACGAGGTAAAGGGTTTCTTATCTCATTTTTAATTTTGTGAGATTTTCATTGTTCACCACTTATTTATTTCATGTGTTGTATTGTGTACTACCATTTGATATAAATTATCATGATTATTTATATATTCAGGGAATTCTATGAATCATTTGGTGGTTATTAACTTTTTTTCTTAGGACTCGATTAATTACAACGTGGTAAGGGGTTTTCATCTCACTTTTTATTCCTATCAGATTCATGGTATATTTGACACTATTTCCTTATGTTTAGTGTATTTAGTGCCCATGATGGTATTATTTGTGTGATATAAATTAATTTATGGTTATTGACATCTTCATTGTATGGTCCTTCTTTCATGGGGTGTATGTTTCGTAAGTTACCAAATTGGTAACAGAACCTTTCATCTTCCGCTTTTAGTCAATGACTTCTTTTTTGTTATGTATTTTAAATTTTAAATTTTCTTATGTTGGGATATGTTCTTCTATAGCCTTATTTATTTAAATCTTATGTTTATGTAATGAGAGTCCCATTTCTCTCACATCAACACATTTTTTGAATTTTAAAGTGACGCTATTAGGCTGTCAAATTTCTATAAGAAAACTTCTTAACCCAATTTCAATTATTTTGGATAAACATCTACTTATTGATTATGTCATTATATGAATATTTGTGAATAAAATCTGATTGGTTTACATGTAATAACCACATATATTAGGGTTTATTCTTATTTTGACACATAATTATGTGATTGATTTATCCTTACTATAAGGATACGATCTTTGTAAGGGACTTTGTCTCAATATACATTCTATTGAGACTTATTTGTTTTTATACACCATTTAAATTTTTTATGGTGTATATACTACCCATTTACATATTATATCATGAATCCATTTATTCTCATGATATTATAATCATATATTAATATTCTTCCCCAATTATTTGTATTCAAGCATCTCTTATTTGGTTATGAACTCTTAACTAAAGTACTATTTTAAAGATGTATTATTCTAGATCTTACCCATTAATATCCATGTTTTAATAAAGGTTTTAAGGATTTTTTATATCGATATGAATGTACGAAATTAAAATTACTTTTAAAAGTTTCAAAGTGGTATGGGAAACATTGATTGAAAAATATCTTTATTAAATATGTTAAATGGTTTTGAAAATGGTTTGATAAAGCATTTATTATGTCAATATCATGAAATGATATTAACTGATTGTAATGTGGAAATTTTATCTTTCTATTATGCTAGTTTTATGTGTTTTGAATGTGTTATAGTTATTGGGGATTGTTTACGTATGCAGGTGGTTCTGTGTTAATCCATCGGTGGGTGAGCCCAAGATAGTTCTCCAATGCATTGGGAAGTGTGACAGAGGTATAAATTAATGTTTATCCTAAGATATTTAGGGAATATAATATAATGGTTATTCCATTTTTAACTCCATATATAGTTGTGAAATCTAATATTTATGTATGATATGGATTCCATAAGTTACCTTAATGATTTATGATTTCTATATGTTATTCATAAATTTTATGATTTCATGAGGTATGTTAAAGAGATTATATTTTGTGTATGCTAATGAACTAATGTTTTATTTATTTATTTTATAACTATTAATGGGTTTTTTCTGCTCATCCCATGTTTTTGAAATGTGTTTACAGGGGCATAAATCAGGGTAAGAGAAAATAAGAACTCATGATGATTTATATCACGAAAATAATTTTTTTCATTTAAGAATTATTATTTTATAAAAAAATAAATACTATGTAGAAGTGTCTGATTTCTAATTTTTGAGATGCAATGTAATAGTTATAGACTAATTCTCAAAAACTCTAATCCTAAAAGATCCATAATGTGAATTATTATCTTAAATGAAGATTGTGAAATGTTTTATGCTAGGCCTTATAATGATATTATCTTTGGGTGAATTTCAATTATGTTTATTGATAAATGTATTGTTTTTTATTTATTTAGATTTCCATATTAAGGATTCATTATCAATTTAATTAATTAACATGTGTGATCAATTATTTACCTTGATATATTTATTTTTATTTATTCATTTATTTAAATGGAGTGTGTGATTAGTTATATACCTATCTATTTTCATTATTCTTATTGGATATTGTTTTCCTACACTATTCCGAACCCCTACTGATTATTTGATCGAGCCCTTATTTTATATCCATTATCTATATTATAAAGATGAATCTTTTTATTGATTTTTCAAGGATTATGATAATTTTTTTATGTACCATGTTTTATTTTCTATCCCTTATTTAAAATATCAATCATGTATGTATCTAGTTATACAATCCTTCTAAACTGATATGTACTATGGGAATTTACACATTTCATATTTGCCAACATAATAATATAAGACATGACTCTATGTTATTAGGGGTTAGTTCCATTATAGGTGGTATTATAGTATGTTTAATTTAATATTTGGGAATTATGTTTTAGAAAATATAGATTTGGGATCATAAACCTATTATATAGTTTTTTATTAGTTTAAAAGACAATACTAGAGGTTTCATAAGATATTTATTATTTGGTTCTTCTTTGTAATACATCTCTATATAGATTATACAATTGGATGTAGTTCTAGCACATAGGTAACAAGGGGTAATAAATCAAAAAAGGTAACATTAAACTGGACCCAATCATCACCCGGTGCATGATAAGAAGACTTACTATTCTCTTAGTTTGTCACTCCTAGGAGATATAATTAGGACAATTCACATTTTATTTGAAATATATTATGAAGAATTTGAAATATATATATCCAAAAAGAAACAATGTTTAGGATTATGAGATTAGTAATGCATAAAATTTTCAATTTATTTCACTAGTTTTGGAATTATAAATTATATTTTAAAATTGTACGATCAAATATAGGGTATTATATCATTTATTAATGGTTCCTAACCTAAATAATTATAACTCCATAAATGGACCTAATATAAAGTGTAATAATGATCATTTATTTGATGGATTTAATCGAGTCATTGAAGGGGAACTATTCAAAAAAATAATATTATAAAATTTGTACATATTATTGTTCTCTAATAAGGTGGAGAACACATTCTCTAAGTATTATGAATTTTAGGGAAATAAATATAATGAGATGAAGATATAAAAAATTAATGGATAATGTCAAAGGAAGAATCTAGGACTTTACTACATGTGATAAATTTGGAATGAATCCCACTAGTAAATTGTTAAAGAGTAGGGGAGATTATTTTATGTGAAGATTTGGGAAAAGTGATAAATATACAAAATGATATAAGGGAAACAATTTAATTCATTGTTTAAGAATTGGAAGATTGGAAAATATTAACCTATATAAAAAACATCAATGGAATATACCTCAAAAACACATAGGGATCAAGGACATGCTTTTGTTATTGATACAAATGATGTGAAAAGATTAATATTAATATGTTTCCATTCATTAATTATTATATTTTATTATTGTAACAATTATGTAATTTTTACTAGAATTATCAATTTTATTCTTAATTTATTTTAGTAATATTTCATTAAGGGCTTTATAGAATTAGTTGAATTATACCGATGAACAAGAAAAATAATCTTGTGAAAATTTAGACATCCTGGAAAACATGTAATTTATAGAATTATAACCCTTAATATGTTTTGGATATTTAGAATATGGTGTTGGGATAAAGTGATTATTGATATGGATTTTGTTAATTATTTTGTATTGAGTACCTTGTAATAGATTAATTTTTTCTTCATAAGGAGTTTTTTGATTGGAAAAGTTTAAAACATTTTTCGATTTGAGGAATATATCCTATAATCTATTTTTTAATTAATTAATAATTAATTATGATTTTTTTCAATGTGTTTTCACATTAAATATTTTTATTACCATGTTACAAGAAGGTATTCGCGCCTTTTTTTGTGAAGATTAATATATACATCATGTTTTATGAATAATAATGATATGTTTTTTTTTCAAATTCAGTTTTTGATCATAATCATTTGTAAGGGTCATAAGGTTAACCATTTATGGAATGATTTATGTTGAAATTTATATGGGGCTCTAAAAATTAATACATTACTTAACTAATGGAAATGTATGAATATTGGATAATGTTTTCTATTGATACAAGATTTTGAAAAATAAATGAAGATATATGGAAACACTATTAACTCTTTTATGGATATAATTATATATTAAAAGTGAATTTTAGTTTTTAAGGCATAAAAAAATTAATTTATGCATATTAATTTGGTGGTGTATGGGTTGAATAGGAAATTGATTGAAGTAAAACCAATGAATGAAATTTTCCTTATGAAATAGACATGTATTAAGTATATATATTTCCATATATTTTAAGACTGTAAAATAATTATTCAAGTTTAGGAAAAAGGATGTTGAAATAAAATGATATCCTAATACTATCACTTATAATGATATAAATTACCTTTCATACCTCTTTGGTTTGTGGTTTATTGGTTGTTATCCTTCATTGAATCACCCACATTTTTTTGATCAATATTCTATACCACTGTCTATAATTATGTGGGAATTATTATTTTCTTTTTATTGATGTTTCCACATCCCACCAATATTATTATACATGGAATCCTAGTCATGATATTATTATATATGGCCTTTTTAATTCCCATATTCTCTTTTTGAGTGGATATTTTTTTTAAAAATTACATTTTGTGATTTCCAATAAAATAATTCCCAAAGTTGAAACCCTATATTTCTATGATTGTGTATAAATTTTGAAAATGCAATTTATTTAAGGCGGGGATAATGTAACACCAAAAAATCTTAAAATTTAAAATTTGTACAAATATTAGAAGAAAATATAATACCGTAAAACATTATTATATATTTATTTTTATATAAATTAAATATATTAAATATATTGTGTTACACATAACACTATGTTCAGTTTGTGCTACACATAACACTTTATTTATCTTGTGTTACACTTAACACAAAATTTTAATGAAATGTGAAATATTTCTCAAATATTAATATTTAATGTGACAGTTATAACGTAGTAATCACACAAGTTCGTATGAATACTAATAAATAAATTATTAATATGAGGTTTATTTATTTATTATAAATAAAAATGTAATCGTTCTAAAGAATATTTTTTAAGAAATTGTTTTTATAAAAGATGGTTTATTATTGCTTTATGCACATAATTTAAAACAAATTTTTACAAGTTTAAAAAATTTAATTTTAAATAATGAACATCATTTTTAAAATTTGAGTAATAAAATATTCTTTGGGTGACTTTTCTGTATTTTTATATGAATCTTCATGTTTTAATGAACTCTGAAAAACATTGAATTTTTTTTGAAAATTCCATTCTATTTAAATAATTTATAGAGTTATATTATTTTCAAAATT
Organism: Viscum album; assembly: GCA_963277665.1. NCBI lineage: Eukaryota > Viridiplantae > Streptophyta > Magnoliopsida > Santalales > Viscaceae > Viscum > Viscum album. The sequence goes on along the minus strand of OY728148.1, from coordinate 874,360,839 downwards.
TTGTATTAAGTAATATTTATTCATTTTATATCAATTAATCCAACATAATTCCTTGTAATATTTTTCATGTAAAATTTTGAAATAAAATATTTGTAAACATTTCAACATTTTTTAAATTAAAAACAAGATTTCTTTTCCCATCTATAGGATTTATTTTAAATTATTTTTTTCAATTATGTGATTTAAATTTGAAAAAATGGTATAAATAATTATAATCCAACAAATTTTTTTTCAAGATATTTCTACATAATAATTAATTATAATTAATATTAAAAATAATTTAAATTGATTACTGTGATTAAGGTTAAAACATGTTTTTTCTCAATACAAGCTTTTATATTAAAACTAATTATACGCTCACATAGGATTTCTCTTTAACAAATTTTTTTTGTATTAAAAAAATTATTTTAATGATAACTAATTAATAACATTTTAATTGTGTTCGTATTGTTTAAATTACCAAGTTAAATTTAAAAGATACAATTTATTAGGGTAAAAATGTAAATGAGTTAAATTGAGTAAACATAAATACAAAAGAATAATATGATAAAAATGTAATCCATTTTTCAGTGTGTAGGTTTTTATATACCACATAAGTCATCACCTCCATTTTTCATCTATTTTGGAGTCACATAGGGTAGGGTCGATCTATCAATACTGGATATTTTTTGTATTTACATGAATCACATGCCTCTTAAATTATAAATGGGAACTCACACCCCTCACATATTAACACCTTAAATCCACTTTGGTTCATCCAATACCATCCAAAATAACATTTCAACATCACAAAAAACATATTAGTTTCATTATTTTGGGAAAAAATCTACCATAGTAATTATTAAGTGAAAACCTATAGAGGATAACCAATGAAGATGTAATGTTCTTAAATGATAGTATTTAGTTTACTTATTTCTCAACATACACAAATTTTTATTAAACCATGCTGATAAAATTTCATCAAAATTTTTCATATATTGTTAATTTTTTATAATAAGGTAATGTCCTACAATATTCTATGCTTTCTAAAAAATTGGATATAAAATCATCAGTTGCGTATATGGAGGTCTAACACCCCATGAACCGATGACGTTTATTTTTTCCATTTCCGCCTATCAGGGTTGGGTATGATGTGGATATAAAATATATATATATATATATCATATTTATAAAATATTAAATCCTATAGAGATTATAAGCCATATATATATTTTTGACATTCATTATTTAGGATATATAATAACATATCTCATGTGTATAGTGGACTACTACCACATGAATTGATGAGATTTATCTTTCACTAGCACTTCACATAGAAAGTGATAATAAAAAGGTTAATGATATATGTTATATACATGAAATAATTATTATATTCATTAAATATTTATAATTATATAAATAAAATATAAATAATTGTGTTTATTTCATTTTCACACACATAATAATGATGAGACAATTAGTATATGTGTGGAATACCGCATACAAGAAGCGATATGACTCTTTTTTCATCCCCACACCACATGGATGATATATATATAAGTATATATCATGGTATATATAATATTATTATAATTATTGAAATATTATATATTACTTGAGATATAATTATCATTACTTTATATACATTTATATTATAAATACTTTGTCTAATACTTAAAACATTATTCAAAAAGATACCCAAAGACCATACTAGTCTAGTGCCTTTGGAAACATGGAAACATAAACCCTGATACATAAGTGAGATGCATTATCTCCCATTAGTTTATTCATTATTAGAACCATTTTTAAACATATTATAAATAATAAATATCGTCATAACATGTAGAAGGAAACATAAAAATGGGTGAGCTCAGATGTTTAGTAAGCATAAAAATGGAAGATATGAAAGCATAATCAAGAGCATAATAGTAAGAGAATTAGATCATGAAAATAAAATATCAAACCCTAAATTTCAATGATCATATACATGAATCATGGAATAAATATTGGCAGTTAATAACACTTTAATACTAAGGAAATAAAGAACATAAAACATGAAATAAAAACATCGTAATTCAGTATCAAATTATATAATACACATTAGAATATAAAATGATTTATATAGTAGTAAATGAATTTCTAATAATGTCATATTATTATCATTGGTTCACTCCCCTAACATTGTAGGATGTCATGGATCACTTCTATATATACATTTATATTATTAGTATGAGTTAACTTCTCGTACCATCCTGTTAGTCATAGATCACTATCATTTCCATATTATTAGTTGAGGTTCACTCCCAAAACCATCTTAGTCTCTCTCATGTGATATAAATGATTACCCAATGCATTAGAAGATATATAGGTCTCACACATATTTTAATAAAATCATACATACATGTTCTATAGTATCAGTAATCATAATATCATTACCTATGAAATTATATTGGTATTATAAACATTTAATCATATTATAAGTTATAGAAAAAGAAATATGTTTAATAATAATTTCTTCAAAAAATTACACATGAAGATAAAAAGGTTTCCAAAAAATATAACTCAGGAAAGAGAAAAGGGTGTATTAAACATAAGTCCATAAAAAAATATATCATTCAGAGAATGAATGAGAAAAGAATTATTGAACTATTCTCCTAGAAATGCATAATTAGGACTATCAGATATCATGTAAGATGATAAATAATTTTAAAATATTTTTTAATAAAATATTTCATTATGAAAATATCATTTCATATATAAAAAATTATTTTTAATATATTAAATATTTTTAATAAAATTTTCATAAAAATGAACTTCAGAAATTATAAATGAATCTTTTAAAACATTTTGAAAACCATTTTCATTGAAATTTTATAAATAAATCTGGAAAGAATTTTGAAAATAGTATTACATAAAAACATATCAAAAATTTTTAAAAAAGTTTTAAAAATAATTTTCCTTGAAAATACATTTAAACCATATAAAATAGTCTTTTCAATAATTTAAAATAATTTTCAAACATAAAAAATTTTGAAAATGATTTAAATTTAGACCCTCATTAAAAAAATGAATTTCCAAAATATTAAGAAAAAAAATTTCTTAAATAAAATAAAAATTTTGTCATGTAAAGGAATAATTTATTGAATTACAGTCATGAATGTTAGTAAATCCATATATGTCTACCATTCTAGTTTCACCTTCAAAAGTTTAAAAATTTACATTGATAGTAAAATGAGATGATTTTTTTTTTCAAAAAACATTATTTAATGGTAAAACATTGGTATAAATTTCCTTTAATGATCATTAGAAAATATTATAATATTTTAGGAAATATTTATTTTTGGAAAACATGGTTTGAAGGATCACAAATTTTTGATTGAATATAGGGTAATGTCAGGCCTTCCTAAAAACAATTTTCCAAATATATTATGTAACAAAAGTATGTAAATGGAAACAACATTAATATATCATTAATATAAATAATATAAGAAATTTAGTGTGTTTTATTGATATGTGAATCATAATATTTCATCAAAGGAAGCATAAAACTAAATAATCTTGAAAAGGTGATGACATTGTTTCAATAAGCTTTTTCCACATTCTAACATTGAACCATACTCCCCATTTAAGAAAATAAAATTAAATGAAGAATTAAAAATCATAAAATTATAGTGATTAATATTTTAGGAATTCAATTTCATTATATATATTTCATGAAAAATAATAGATTCATAACATTGAATTTATCTCAAAGAAGGAATATTGAGAAAAAAATTACATTATCGATTTGGTAACTTTTGAAACATAAAAATCATGATAGAAAGACTATAAAATAGATATGTTAATACCCATAAATTTATTTATAATAATAATTTAATACATACATGGGTATTATACACACTACAAAAAATTTTTTTATTGTCAATAAATCATTTATGTTAGAGAAATAAAAAGTGTGATGAGATCCCCTTACCTTGTGCAGTTATTCTCGTTATACTTATACAATGGTCATGTATAATAAATATAATTTTCTTATAAATATATTATGGAACAATATTATAAAATATATTATCATTTAAGGTTTTATCATGACCTCAAATTACCCACTAGTTAATAATTCTATGTTTATGTTTCACTTCAGGTGATATCCTCTTTGTTCTTTGCATATGTCTAAATTTATTATATCATTGGTACATATAATTATACCATAAATTCCAGAATTTAAACATTGATATAAATATAATTTATATTCATTATATTTATAATTTAATAATATATATAATAGATATGTATGAAATTGAATAAACTGTACATGGAGACGGTAGTTCTTACCTATGCATTGACGCTATTTTAGTTTTTTTGTTGCATTGAAAGAAAAACAGTTAAATAAATATATGAAAATACATGTATATTTTCCACAATTATATTTTCATTATTATATCAAATATATCATATAATTTAACTAAAAACATTCTTAATTCATTCTATATATAGTGTGAATGAATCACATCACTTGGAGGAGGCGGTAGTCCAAACATCCTCAAACAGAATTTTCATATTTACACAAAATAAAAAGTATTAAGATATGTATTATAAAAGAATTAAATAATCATAAAGTCAAAATACTTATCATAAATATTTTATATATGTAGTATTTCCATTATAATTCCCATCCATGAAATTAGTTAAAGGAATAATGAACAATCATTGTTTCGTGAGGCGGTAGTTCACCGTACACATAAACAATATCTTCATTACCCATTACATGTATGTCTGTGTATGTATAGGTTGAATAATTAGGATAATAATTTATTGATATATCGGTTATAAAGTTTTTTTATAATCATGGAATAAAGAAAGTGGACAGGTGGAGAATGAAAATAATATAAAGGATCTTGTTTAAAGATGTTACCTCTTTTTTGGATAACCCCAAGTTACCACCAAAGGGTCTCATCGATTTGATTATTTCCAAAAGGGAGGATTCATAGAGCTAGGTAGGGATTTATGGAGGTTTATTTTTTTGATACATTCTAATCCTATGTGGTTTTAGAGGTGTGATGAAGTTGTACCATTGGTTTTCTTTTATAGGGGATGAAATGTACTTGCTTGTTATTTTTGAAAAAAAGTTATATATATGCGTGTTTTTACCTAAATAAGTAATTAAGATCAAAAACAACAAAGTAATTGAAGGTTAATAAATGATTTAAGGAAAATGAATTTTTTACTTACAAGTTAATAATTCATCTATTTCTTTATTTATAAGGTTTAGTCCCGTATTAAACATAATTTAAATGCAATCATTATAATTAATTTTATATATGATCACCAATATTTTCAATCAAAAACAAATCTGAAATTTTTATACATAATAAATTATTATAAATCAAAATATTGAAATCATTTTTCCAAATTTAAATCATATAAGTGTTATTAGGTAATTTAGTTTTAATCCTGCAAAGGGGATGATAATTCCGGGTTTTAAAGTTTTATCATACAAAAGTTTTCTATGTATTTATATTAAATTTAAAAGTGAAATTTATTCCAATGATCTAATTTTTTTTAATTTATTAAAATTTTAATTAAAATTTAAAAAAAATTATAAATTTAATTTCAGCATGTATATAAATTAGATGAAAAAGCATTTTTTAATTAGAATTCTGTATTTTACACTATGCGTTAAAAAGTAAAACTTCACAAAGAAATACCAAAAATTCACTCTTGATTAATTATTATGTTTCAATTTCAATGATGAATTTTACATCAAAAAATAATAGTTAAAAAATCTCCCAAATTTTGATTAAAAATAGGTTCACATTTAAAAGTTGGTAAACTAATTTAATAAAAATACAGTTTTAGGTGTAATATTGGGTTTGTTCTTATCTTATACTTATCAAATCTATGGTAAGAATATCAATATATATATATAATACTAATTACATTAATATCATTTAATAATAGTAATTAAATAATCTTATTATGATAAATATTATTTTATACATAAAAATAGTCTTGTATAAAATCTTTCCATGTATATTGATTTGGTTTTTTTATCCATTTCTAATTAATAGGTAACCAATGAATTCAAATATATTTACTCACATGTTAATTAATCCTATAAAATTCAATTTAATGGTTATGTTATACCATATTAAATAATTATATTTTAAAAATTTATACTTTTTAGCAACACTCGCTCTTTCATGTTAAACAATACTTTGAGGAAAATCATTAGGTTATGTAATTCAAGAAAATATAGGTGTTCTATGGTAATAAAGTTATCATATATGTCATTTTTAGTAAATTATTAACATGGTGTTTCATATTACGAAATCTAGACATAGTACTTTAATATAAAAAAAATATTTTAAGTGTTGTGTGAAATAACAAATATCAAAAAGAATAAATTAATTAAAAAATCACAAAATCTATCAGTGTCACATTAAACCCCACCCCACTAAAATAAATTTTTACCAAAATAAACCATTTGGTTTATCAAAGGATTAATATGTACATATTCATTTAATATTAACATGCATTGTAAAAATTTACACTAAAGCTTCTTTGAAAAATGGAAATCTAGAATCATAATAGTTACCCAATGTAACCCATTAATATAATAGAACATAGGAGAACATGGGTGGAAAGTGAAAACCTGGACTTAGTGGAAAAACATAAATATTCATAGGGAGTTATTGATATCTTAAAAACTAAACAAGTGACATATTAATGAAAATGTGAGGGCCTCAAAGTCATAAATCTATGATGATTTTAAACGACATTGCTTCAACAAAAAAATAAGGTATAATAACATAATTTTTTTGATCGTATTCGTAATGTCGAGTAATTCATATCCTGACCATGAATATAAGGAAATATACATACTTGATATATTTCTATAAATAAAATTCATTCATTTGTTTAGATTTTATAAATTTATAATTAATCCATTACTACATGAAGTAGATGTCTATAAATAAACTGTAATTGTTTGAAGCACTAAAATACACGTTTAACAGATATTAAGGTCCATAAAAGAATGAAAAGCCTATATATTTTGCCCTGAATATTCCTCAAAATAAAAATTGTTATTAAATAAATATATAATAATAAAAAATAATAATGGTTCATTATTAATATTTATTCATAAAAAATAATAACAAATTAACTAATACATTGTATTGTTAAGTGGTAGGTATGAAACCCTTATCATCCTTTGGCCATGGGTTTAAGAACCGTGACCCTACTTGACATGATTTTTTCCCTCGACATACATGATTACCCTTTTTGAAGCCACTATAATATAATATCCAAAATATGATATACATCCTTAAAATGATCAAAATCAGTATATATCCTCTTAACCAAGGTTTTCAATACAAACTCAATACATAAATACTTCCTCCATAGTTTATCATAAAATTTTCATGAATGATTAACATTATTCCACTTCTAAAATATGAAAATCCAAAAATTTAGATATAATTTCCTGAAATAGTGTTGATAATGATCCCCCATATATCACAATGTATCTCGTGGTTTTTACATTGCAAACATCTGAATACCCTCATTGTATATCCTCTTGAAACTTGGTAATAAACAAAATTACCATAATTCCTTTTGGAAAACATGCATTCTTCTTTATTCCAAATAATAATTATTATAATCTATAAATATAATAATTTGTAAACTTCAATAATGATGACATATACCACTTTTTCAACGAATCCTTAATTGGATCTCTATTTATTGATATTTTTCAATTTACATTAACCAAAACAATCATATCTTTTTCTAGGAAAAACCAATAAACTATATCATTAACACATTAACGGTTACCTTCCCTTAGTCAATATATGAACTTTTCATTAAATCAATTTTTAAGAAAATTAGAAACATTCAAAATATTCTTGTAAATCCTCAGTGATGAAATAAACGAGAAAATCCTTGTATATTTAACCATTCATATAATAAAATTCTGATTCAAAATTCATAATAAAATTTGACTATTTCACTTTATCCATAATCCTTAAGAATAATACCTCAATATATTAATTAATACTTATTTACTTTCACATTTTATCTGTAGTATCGTCACCAGTAGTAATATAACCATTACTCATACCGCCTTACTGATTCTTTTTAGGAGGGTTTAACTAAGAAAATCAATTTGTATAATTATCATTCATTAAACCCATAAATAATTTTACCTTTTAAGATTTCATAATTATGACAATGTTACCATTAATTTTATTAGCCTAACCCTTTATTCTTTAATTTCAGTTGCGTGCATTGAGTCTTTCTATTCCATTTTTATAACAAATTTATATTCATATGAGACGTTCTCTTAGGTGTCTCCTTCCACTTTCTTGTCACAATAGGAATTAGATAATCTTTCCTCCATGTTATCCATTACCCAAACTCTCAATGAAAACATTTATTTTCATCCTTAGTTTGTATGGTAAATGGTTTATTTATTCCTTGTGAATCATGTCACATGAAAGCTGATTAGGAATAATAACAATATCCTTCACTCCAGTGATCATCCCATTTGAATGATTATCAAAAAAAATACATTATATTAAAAATTAACCCAATACCTTCTATTTTTCACCATTTTTTACATAAGAAATCATAGTGTGAGCAACACATAACATTATAGGAAACCACAAAATTACGAGAAATAATTACTTGTAGGATTTATAAATTATTAAACCTTTCATATAATATGATTCCTCGGTTTTATTCTAGTTTATTCATAACCAACCTATTTTTAAATTCTTTTGGTGTTTCATGAAGAGTTAGTGAAATACCAAAACATATGCCTCAAGAGTTTCAAACTAGGTGTGTTTTAAGGCTCATGGTCATATACCATGTTTTGTCGATTTTTTCCTGACACGCCTTATTGAAGTTGTTGCTATTGAGTATATGTCTTCCCAAGACACATCCACAAGTAGTATCCAGACATGGATGTATTTCAAGTAAACCACATAGGCTATCCTTCACCAAAATTCTAGTGAATTTTCATAAATATTAACTCATCCTTAAACATATCCATATAGAAATACGTAGAAATATCTTTATAAATTTATATAGGGATATCACTAAATTCATATAATCATATCATCCAAAGTTTAACAAATACCTTTCTCTGATAAAAACTAAAAGGACCCTCTATTTAAATTCTTAAACATCATATAAATTTTGTAGAATACTTAAAACATTATAAAAAAAATATTCCCAAATACCATACTAGTCTAGTTCCATTAGAAACAAGGAAACATAATTAATTATTCTTAAGTGAGATAAGTTATCTCAAATTAGGTTATTCATGACAATAAACCATCTTAGAAACATAATAATTAATAGATATATTCATTACCTAGGGAAGGAAGCATAAATAGTAATTAGATTAAATACTCTATAGGGGTAAAATATAAATATTTGTAATCATGATCATGAGTATAAGGGTATGATAACATGATGATAAAAATTGAAGATAATGACCTATAATATCCAAGATAATATAAATTAATCATCTAAGAAATTTTATAAGTTCATATGAAATGAATCATAATGAAATAAAAAGCATAATCTATGAAATTATTACATAGGAATAAGGAATGGAATTATGGCATACACATAAGAATATAAAATGATTTCCATAATAGTAAAGGAATTTCTTTTTAGGCCATCTTAGTAGAATTGGTTCACACCCCATACCATATAAGTAGTAATGGTTCTCTCCCATGTCCTTATTATTAATATGTGTTCTTTACTCAAACACTATTTTTTATCTTGGTTCACTCCCATGGTTATCTTATTAATCAATGTTCACTCACAATACCATCTTAATATATCTCATGAGATATAAATATTTACTCAATTTATTGGAGGGAGATATATTACCCACCCATATCACAATGATATTATAAAAATTTGTACCACTAGATCATTAAAAATAATATCATAACCCATTAAATGAAATTGGTATTATAAATATGTAATCATATCATAACATAACGAAAAAAACATGGTTTATAATCATTTTATCAAAACATAACTCATGATAAAATATGGTTTCCAAATCATATCACCCATGGAAAAGAACTGTGATTCATAAACATCATTCCATAAAAAATATAAAATTATATAGAATGAATAATAAGAGAAACATTTATTCTTTTTCAGTCCATTTTCATAAAAATAATCATGAAAATTTATAAAGTAATTTTTTAAAACATTTTGAATTTTTTTATTGAAATCCTATAAATAAATCTTGAAAATATATTTAAACCATTTTTCCTTGAAAAATTATAAAATAAGTTTTAATCACTATGAAAATAATTTTCATTAAAAACATATAAAAAATATTTATTAAATTTTAAAAAACATTTTCCTGGAAAAAATATAAAAAAATCATGACAATGTTTTGAAAACCATTTTTCTAGAAAATATTTTAAAAACATATTAATGAGGATTTGAATTCATTTAAAATAATTTATAGCATAAACTTTTTTAGAAAAACTTTTTTGTTGGTAAACACATTAAAATAAAAAATTTAAAAACATTTAGGAAATAAATTTCTTAAAAAAATTTAATATTGAAAAATTCATTGAGGGAATAACGGCCAGGACTGTAAGTAAATATATACATGTTGAACAATCCCTTTACTCCATAAAAATTTAGAAAAATTAATCAATCAGAAATGGATAAAAATATTTCTTTTAAAATGTTTAAATCTATTTCAATGATAATATTATATTATAACTATATTTTAGGAAACTTTTCTTTTTGGAAAACAGGGTTTAAAACAACACAGGTTTCTAAGCGAAGAGATGGTAAAGTCCTAATTTCTCAAAAAATCTTTTTAACTATCTTATATACCAAAGTGTGTAAAATGGAAAAATAAATTAATATATATTAAGTATAAATAGTATTAGAAACATTATTAGTTTTTGGGATATATGTATCATATAATATCATCAAAGGAAGAATAATACTAAATAATAACAAAAAACTGATGACTTTTTTCCAATAAGTTATTACCACTTTGTAACGTTGAATTATACTCCCCATTTAATAAAATAAAATTCCATGTTTCTTAAAATATCATTAAAATGAGTGGATTAATGAATTTTCCATTCCAAAATTGTATATAAACTTCATGTAAAAAATAGGTTAATATCATGGCATGTGTACTAAAGAAGCCAAATTGAGAAAAAATTGCATTATAGATTTGGTAACTTTTGAAACATAAATATCATGAAATAAATATAATAAAATGTAAATTTAAATACCCATAAATATATATATCATAATAATATAATACATATATGTAAATTATACACACCACACAAAAGTATTGTGTGGTGAATAAATCATGTATATCACATAAAAAAGTTAGATGAGATTCCCTTACCTTGTGTCTTGAATATCATCGTACTCATAAGAATTTCATCTATAATAAATATAAGGTTTTTATAAATATATCATGAAAAAAATCTTCTTATATATAATACAAAATATGATATTATTATTAATTCATATTTCCATATTGTTAAAAATTCTATGTTATGGTTTCACTTCAAGTAATATATTCTTTATTCTTTGCATGTGTCTTAACTTGTTATATCATTGGTATTTATGATTTATAATTATTTAATGAATGTAAAAAATAATATTAACATCATTTATATTAATTATTTTTTTATTATAATTATCTATATAGTATCGATGTTTTTAATGGAATTCCCCAATCATGGAGATGGTAGGTCATATGTACGCATGAACACTATTTGTGTTATATTATCACACTGAAAGAAAGAAAGTAAATGACATATATATATATATATATATATATATTACATCATTCCAATATCTTCATTATATCGCATATATCATATATTTTAATAAACCCATCTTTAACCAATTCCATGTAGAGTGTGAACGAATCATGTTGCTTTGAAGAGACGACAGTCCACACTTTCAGAAACAAAATTATCGTATTTAAACAAAATAAAATGTATAAATATATATGTTGTAAAACAATTAATGAATATTAAAGGCACAATAAGTATCATATATATCATATATAAATTTCATGTACTTCATAATTCCAACTAATTAATAGTGGTAAAGGGAAAATGAAAAATCAACATTTCTTGAGGCGTCAGTTCTCTATACTAATAAACAATATGTTTATTAAAAATTATATAGAAGTGTGTTTAGGTGGAGGTAAAGTACATAGAAAAAAATAATCTATATAAAATAATCTCTATTAAATAATCTATACAGACTGTGTTGAGTATCGTTAGAGTATATAGGGTGGAGAATGAATATAAGATAAAGGATCTTAAAGGAATATATGGGGGTGTTGGGTTATTTATCGGGTAAATCTAGGATGAACATATGTAGTTTTAGAGGGGTGAGGATAGAGAAGAGTTGGTAGGATCTTATGTGGATGAAAAGGAATCACTTGTTAATTTTGAAAAAAAGTTAAGAAATCCCATGATTTTACCCAAAATATTAATTCAAAACTGACTAAACAAAATAATGGAAGATTAATTTCTACTGAATTTCTTGAAAATTAGTTTTGGAGTAGTGGATAGTTCATGTTATCCCTTAATTTTTGTATTTAGTCCCTTATTAAGAATAATTTTACATTAATTGTTGTATTTAAATTTAATTACCAGCAAGACCAGCCAGAAGCGATGCTCCAAACTATTTATTAGAAAAGGAAAAGTGTACATAGGAGACGGGAGGGGTTAAACAAATAGACTTGCCCTCATCCGTCAAAACACAAGGTTATAGATTATAATAAGACATATCATTCCTATAATCAGAATCATCAACAGTTTCCAATTATGATTGTAATTTACCCCGATTGAGAATCTTAAGAATATCAGAATTAAACTTACCTGATAGCCTAGAAGGGTGAGTACACACAGTGTGAGGTGTATTAGAGTAGTCCTTCCTTAGACTATGCTTCGAGTGGGAAAAATTGTAGCCAAATTCCCCTTTTACATAAATGAGTGCATCCTTGAAAGAAGTATAACCACTGCTACCCACTACAGTCCCTTCCAAAACCGAGATGTCACCCCACTTCCTAGATATCCTAGATGAGTTCAAGAGATTTTGGATCTCCTGATGGAAATAAACATGGGGAGGACCCTCAATAATAGAAGTCATCCAAACGGGCTCATCACATTACAAACCTGTGCCGAGATTCATGCATATATTTGAGGGGTCAGTTCAAGTAGAAGATTATGTAATAGAAATATGATCATTCTTCTCAATCCCAACTAAGCCTTAGGGAGTAACTGCATGACCTGCATGGTGTGTAATCTCAATGGAAAATCCCACCCAAGCAGGGGAGGGACCAATCATCGGAGATTTAAATTTATCCCGAATATTAGAAGGACCACAGTTGGCTCTCAACGATGATAAATTCACCATCACCCCCTTCCCATTTGAAGGTGGTTGATGCCCTTCATCAGAATCAAACACATCAAACTTTTTGGAATATGGGTTTCTGCTATGATAATGAGGTCGTGACAAATCGACATCATTTTTTTTATCTCCTTCGATAGAGGCTGGATAGAAGACCCTTTATCCCGTAGTTCTCATAGAAAATTCTTCTTCAAAAAAATTCTAATGAGTTCCCAAGAGACATAATTTCATTAGAAAAAAGGCTTTCATTCATTCTAAATATCAATTTTATTGTCATCCATCATAGTGGAAAGAGTTACCTAGTCAATCAGGGTGGAGCTAAGATCAATCTCAACTAACATTCTTGAGAAATTTCCAAACTAAACATTCTGAGTCTCCTTGTCAAGTCCTACAGTGTTTCCAATTTCCATGCCAATATCACGCAAAATGTTTGGGTGCCAAACAACCCAATTAAGACCTTCAAGATGAACCCATACCCTGGAAAAAGCATTCCCTGCATGTGAGGAATTGAAATCCAAAGGCCATTGACGAAGATGAAGCCATCCATTATTCAAGGAAAGAGATACAGTGATCCATGCATGAAATTTAGCAGCATCTAAAGGAAAAATGCAATGAAAGAAACCACATCCAAGTGATACACACCTCCAGTCAGAAAAACCCTACAAACATGAAATCCGTCAGACCAAATCATCCGAACTCCAGGATTTCTGACCCTTAGGTAAAACAAGACGTGTAATTAGGGTGGTTTTCTTTACTAAAATACTTTTAGGAAATAAATCAGGATTTGTCTCTACATGTGCTGAAGGCCCCTTTAAAACAATTCTTCTAGAGCAAGATTCAGTGTAATATGAAAACATAGGATTCAAAGCATAATCTGGATATATCCTCCATAAAGAAGGAAGAGAAAAACCCAAAGTCATTGTAGAAACCAATTTATCATATCCATCAAGTACACACGAGCTCAAATCCTTCTTGAGTGGCAGTCTTGGATTGGACATAGCAACATGACCCCGTACGCCTTCATCGCTGAAAAAACCAAGACTAGCATCCAGATTCCTGAACTGAAAATTTAATTTTTTATTAAAAAAACACATTTGCAGAAAAGTGAGAAACAGAAAAGGTACAATCAAATATGATGATTATCCAACACTATAGAATATCAAAAAATCATTGAAAACAAGACTAATATTGTTATAACTACTTACCCAGTATAATCCCCATTGAATTTCTTCAACCTTTATGCTCGGATTATCCCAGATTAATTCTTCAAAGCAGGTAGCTAGCATGTTCTAAGTCTGAATATATTCTTCCACATTGATCTTTCATCCATTGAAACCCCATGCCAAAATAAAATCATGGTGGTTGATCCCGTTGGTTTGTTCCTTACTAATATCCATTTTAACCTATCTTTCTAGGATTCATTCAACCTCCTCCTTTGAGGCATTAAGTTTGATATCCTTTTCATGTATTTCTTTATTATAATGAAGAATTATATCATGATATTGAGTCTACTCTCCTTCTTTCTTTCCTGCTGCATCACCCACACCTTGGATGTCTCCAAACATAGTTTTTAGCTTTCCACTACTTGGGCCAGAACATTGCAGATCTTGATGTTTTGGCTTATAGTTCATTTATTTTGCCTTACTATCTACTATTGTTTTCATCGACTTAGGTAGTAGGGTGTAGTCCTTACTCCCTTGAGAACCTTTCCCTTTAGTCACAATGAAACACCCCATGTCACGGTTCCCCTTCCGACCCTTCTTTTTCCTCGGGCTATGGAGACCTCTAATTCTCACTCTCTCCTCCCTGCTAAAAGAAAATTGACAGGAGTCCTTATCTTCATTCTCACCCCCCCGAGAGAGATCCGGAACACCTGAGGGATACTCCACTGCCAATGGAGCACCCACATCTGGAGTAGTCCCCATGGCCTGAACCAGGAGGTCAGCATTTACACCACCACTGAACATCAGGTCTGTTTCTTGGTCATGAACATGAACTTATTCTATTATGCCTTCAAAACGGTTAACAAGACTAATGGTTTTGTGATCATTTTCTGGTTTGGACATGGTCACTCCATTCGCTCCATCCCCTGTAGCTTTTGTCCCCTTGACACATGTGGAGCCTCCCTTACTTGCCGGCACAACCACACCTACATGGTCAGGGGTGTGATCATAGAAAACAGGAACATCATTCTGTTGCGTCGATCCTATCTTCTGTGGGACTGAAGTATTCTGGTCTATCTCAACCCCAATTAGAGGCCTTAACACTGGATGCACATCAACCTTCTTGAGACGGGAACCCAAGGCACCATCCTGCCCAGTGAGAAAGCCTCCATTCTTCACAGTTTCCGTAAATGAAGGAGAAACAAAAGGATGAGAGTCTCCTTCCAGAGCCGGTCCTGCTTGATGGTTGACACCCAAACCACACTTCAAGGTATTAAATAATTAAGTGACCTTAGGATCTTCAGGTCCTTTATCTTTCTAGAGATGAAAATTATTCCATGATTCCTTAGATCCCAGATTGTCAACTGTGAAAACCGAGGGAAATACAGAACCATTTTATGGAGCATCCCTCAGCACCCAAGGGTGAATCGAGCAACTCTTCTGACAAGTAGTGGATAAATTCTGATAGTGATGACATGAAACCCAGAAATCTGTCCAATATTCAAAAACCATGAGCTATTTGCACCAAACTTCCTCCCCCACGGTGATCCAGATACAGACGCAAGCACGATGCCAAGATAGTGTGGAACTGACATCGTAATCCCTAATCTAGATTTCCATCCTTACATCGCTCCTGCACACCCCGACCCATCATATTTAAATTTAATTACATTAACTTTTAATTTTGGGAAATATATAAGTTGATCTTATTAGAAATATATATTATGATGATTAAAAATACTTTTTTCCAATTTTCTAAATCCTGATAAAATAATTGGTTGAAATTAATTTATATTTAATCTCATATAACAGTGCAACAATACATGTTTTAAAAAGTAAAAATGTTTTCAAATATGTTATGTTTTTATATTCAATTTCAAAGTAAAATTGATCAAAATAACGTAAATTTTAATAATTATTAAAAAACTAATCTAATTAAATTTTAAACCCCTTTAGAAATAAAAATTAACCTAATAAATAAATTAAACAAAAAAGGTGTTTTAGATTTATTTTTGTATTTTTCAATATTCATTAATAATTAAACATCACAAAAAACCAAAAATTAACCCTACAATATTTTATTTATTATACTCCAATTATGATCTTTATTTTTAAATATAATATTAATAAAATTTCCAATTTTTCTATTTGAAATAGGTTCTCCAAAAAGAGTGGTAAGACTACTTTTGAAAAAAAATATGTTCTTTTGTGTTATATTGGATTTTTTCCGATGTTATGCTTATCAAATATATTGGATGAATATCAATTTTTTTTATTATATCTAAAATATATATTTAATTAATATTATTTTCTATAAGTAATTATGTTTACTTATTATGATAAATAAAGTTTTTCAAATAAAAAAGTATTATAAAATCATTCCATTTATATTCATTTGGATTCTATATTCATTTATAATTAATATGTAACAAATTAATTAAACTATACATATTAATAAGATAGTTAATATTTTAATAATAAATTCATAATATATGTTATATCTTATTAAATACTAATATTTTAATAATATATTATCTTCTGGTAACACTCATTCTTGAATGTTATAGAAGCCATTAAAAAAATTCAATATTACATGTAATGTAAGATAATCATGGTGTTCTATGTAGAGAGGGAGAAAATTTATGTTGTGTGTAGTGAATGATTAACATGGTTTTGGGTATAATACAACCCATATATAATGATTTTATATAAAATAAACTATTATATGTTTTTCATGAAATGAAAATTATCAAAAAGATTAAATTTATTTGAGAAAAAAATTTCTCAGTATCTTAGGTTGTTACATACCATATTTACATATTGATCATTGGAATTTCAAAACATTACCCATTAATATGTATAAACTTCCATATTCATGATCGTAACATACATCATTTCTTATAAACATGTTTCATTATTTTTTCTAAAAGTAAAATTGATGTAAAAATAATAGAATTATTTCTTGATTATTATTTTGGAAATGGTGAAACCATTTAATATTTGAATAAAAAAAATATTTGATGAAAAAATTCATGGGAAAAAATGAAATTAACAACCAAATTGTTTAAAATAATGAATTATTTTTATCAAATGAGTAGTAAAATGTTATAAAATTGTCATATATTATATTTTAAATATTAATATGGTTATGTTATAATTTAATGACATGTCTAAAACAATCATATAGGTGTTTAAATCACATTCAAAGAATAAGAAGTGTGTGGAATGGGATGACATATCACTTTATATTCTATTGAGACTTAATTGTTATTATGTGACAATTTACATTTAGGTTGTATATATACGTCGTCTTTGACATGTATTATAATGATTCATTCATTATTCATGGGATTTTAAGTTTACATTTTAATTATTTCATCCAATGGTATTTGACTTGAAACTTGCTAATTGGTAATTTTTATTGATCAATATCACTATTTTTGTGATCGTTTACTATTTTTAAAAATAGTCACTTTTGTGAAATCATTTTTCATTGGAAATTACATTTCTATTAAAAATAAATATTATGGAATGATAAGTATCATTATTTCCTAAACCATACACCATTTTTACATATGGTGTTTAGTTTTAAGATTAATTAATTAACTATGGAATTATTGATAAATCTATATACTTTTCTCAATATAAATATTTGATAATAAGGTGTATGTATTCATGAAATAAATAAATTATTCAATATATAAGGAATGAATTGGAACTCCAGAGATTTTTGGGACTCTAAATAAAATATCCATATTATGTATTGGTAGGTCTCATGTGAAAAATTAGCTGAAAAAATTAAATAGGTTTTTATATGTAGTTTAGAAATACTTCCGAATGGTATTTTCATTAGAGGTTTTATGTTCTGGGGAGAATACAACAAAAAATAACTCCTTTTCAACACTATGATTATAGTTATTATTATCTAGTATAATTTAAGAATTTATTTACCATCGGATTCATTTAATTATTAGTTTATTGATTAAATGTAATGTGTTTTGAGGTATTTACCGTTCCATATTGTTTATTCATTATCAAGAAATTGAACTAGAATGTGTTATCAATTATTTATTTTTCCATATTTATCATTCCTTATCTAGTTATTTAAATGGAATGTCTGCACATGTGTTTACCATTCCATATTGAGTTTTCTTATTGATTCAGGACAGCTTCCACTGTACTAACCTCATAGTGGGTATTCTATCTCGCCCTAATTTTGTATCAATTCAACTAGATATAATGATAAATCCTTTGAAATAGTTTTCAATGATGATAAGAATTTTCTTTTGTTATATACTTCATTTTATTTTATATCCTCAATGTAAAATGGGTTTCATGTTTATATATGTTCATCAAAATTGATGATCCTTTAGGATTAGACACATTGTATCAACGCCAATGTGATGAGGAAAGGAATTGACATTGGTCTACTGGGTAAGGGATCATTACCATTGGTATAATAGGATGTTTAGTTGAAACAATGTGAAAAATATTAATGAAATAATAGATTATGGATTACAACACTAGGATATACATTGATGATAAGTATAAAATATAATCATAGAGTTTTCTATGATAGTTATTATGTGTTCCATCGTAAAAATACATTTATGTCTTGTTATTACATGTGGATGTGGTTCTTTGTCCTACGTTTATAGGGATAATAATATTATAAGGGAACATTGGGATAATCTCGATCATTAATAGGTTCATGAAAACAGACAGTGTTTCTCTATTTTTTAAAAACACATAGAGGGGATACATTATGATATTACCTTTGCATAATTTTTCCAATTCATTTAACTACCTTTTGGATTATAAATTATGTTTCATAATGATAAAATATAATCTATTGTAATATATTATTTACAATTTTATCTTAGTATAAGGAATTTTAACCACATAAATAAATGTAACATGAATAGTAGTAATGAGATTTTATTTGATATGAAGAAGATAATATTTCAAAGGAAACTAGTCCCTAAAACATATTCATCATATAATTACATAATAAAATGATATTATAAGACAATGAAATAATTCTCTATGTATTATGACTTCGATGGAAAGGAAGAAACTAAGAGGACCATTGAGAAAGAGGTGGATAACATGTAGAATAAAAATAAATATTTTCACACATGTGTGAACTGTAGAAAGAATCCCCCCTGGGAAATTATTAGAGGGATCTATAATTTTTTATAAGTGTAGAGATAATGGAAACTAGGATAATTAATAAAAATTCAATAATGAAAAAACAGCTATTTAGGGTTTCAAATGTAGGTAAATGGGACTCTATGAATATAACTTCCACAATAATAAAGGGCATATACCTTAGAAAAATCTAACATATCATGATCAATATTATGTTTTTGATACAAATTATGTGTATTTATTATTGTTCTTTTTTTGGGACTTAGTAATTATGTAAGGTTAGTATTTTATAAATTATTTATTGGAAATAATAAATATGAAATGTATAATAGTTTTACTTAATAAAAATTTAATTATTTATTTTAGAGAATATGTAAAAAAATAATGATGACTATGAAAAATTATTTTGTGGAATGATGAACTTCATGGAAAACACATTATTAAGGGAAAGATAATCCTATATATTTACCTAATAATGGCATAATGATATTAGGTTAAATAGATGAATGATATGTTTAATGTAAATTGGATATTACTAACTACCATGTAACTAATTTATGATTTATTAAGAAAGTGGTTTATGCCATATACAGTTTATATTTTTTTGGATTTAATAAATATATTTGATATTATGCGTTTTGATTAATGAATGAGGAATAAATCATGTATTAAATAATTATTAATAGTGTGTCATGTTATTACATTGTTTTAAGAAGGAATCCACATTTTTGGTACGATGTGATTAAGATATGATTTATGCTATTTGAATATTAATGGTAATTTAATTTCATAAATTCAATTTTTGTTATCAATATTTTGTAATGGTTATATGTTCAACCTTTTGTGAATTATTTTAATTTGAATATTGGATAAATTTTTATATATTAATTTATTAACATAAAATTTCAAAATATATGCATATTTGATAATATGTGATAAACAAATTTATTTGGAAAATAGTTTGAGATAGATGGAGATAATTGACACAATTTTGTTGATCTTATTATCTATTAATAACGAATTTTAAGGATTTAATCAATCAAAAAATCATTTTTTATCTTTCAATTCTTATAGTAATTGATGAATTTGAAATTGATAAAAGAATAAAATATGAATAATTATTAATTATGAAATATAAATTCATTATGAAATAATATTTCAAATTATTATTATACTGTAAAATAATTCCCCTACATTAGGTAAAATGATCTTGAAATAAAATTCTTTCGTATTACCACAATTTCTGATGACATAAATGATCATCCATTCTCATTTCGTTTATGTATTTGTGGTTGTTAACTTTATCTAGATCACCCACATCATTTTGATCAATTTTCTCTAACACTCAGCATATGTATTTGAGAGTTAATATTTTCATCCATATCCTTGGTTTCTCTTCCCACCTATGTTCTCGTACTTGGAAAACTAATCATGTGATTATTCCATATTACCTTTGTAATTCTCATTCTTTCTTATTAATTTGATATTTTATTATCCGATTAATAATTTTGGGGTTTTCAAATAAATGAATTTCTAAATGTCAAAAACCTGCATTACAAGACAATATTTAAATTGATAGGATTCGATTTATTTATGGTGTGTATAATGTAACACACCGGAATCCTAAAATAAGAATATTATATTCGATAGTGTATGTGACACACAACAAAGAGACTAGAAAAAATTATAACACCTTAAGACATTAATATATATATATATTCAATCTATTCTTTAGCATTCATTATATACAACATTATGTTTATATTTCATTATACACAACATTTTATTTATCTTACATTATAATCAACACCATGTATATACAGAATTTGAAATATTATAAAAATATTATTATTAAATTTAATACTTATAACCTAGAAATTAAATTATAAGGTATTATAATTACTTTTAAAAAATAAAAATTATGATTATATATTTATTACGAATAAATTAATGAATCATTAAAAGGAAAATGAAATATTTTTTGAAAAAATGGTTTTTATCTTAATGATAGTTTAATCATACATTAAGAACCTAATTTAAAAAAATATGTAATTTTAGAAAATTTATTTCATAATATAATACCAATTTCTAATGTCCATTTTCCAAAATTATATTAGGAATAATTTTTGTGGTTATTCTGAAAAGATTCATTTTTTGATGAATACTAAAAAATACTGAATTTTATTTGGAAAATTCCTTTTCATTTATAAAAATTACCAGGAAAAATTTTATTTTCAGTTATTTATTAATTAATATTAGTTAAATATTATATAATTTAATTGAAATTATTTCATCCGAAAAAATTAATGATGAAATATGACATAAAAACACTGTAATATTTGGAGGATTGTTTCATTAACACCACACTTTATCATCTCGTATATGAGAATTAAATATACAATAAATGTTTCCACTTTGTGACTTGAATTTGGAAAATATTATTCCATAGTTGGAGTTAGAATAATTTATATTATCTAATATGATAAAATCAATTTTATCCAGAAATTTTAGGGAAAATGTATAAAATGATTTACAATTATTAAGGTTAAAACATGGTTTTGTGCATTACATTAATCTGTATTTAAACTAATTTTACACATATAGGATTTTTATTTAATAAAATGTATCTAATATAAATAATAAATCTCTAAAATTTATTCAATAAATATCATTTTTATATTATTTTTATAGGATTAATTAACTAGGATAAAAAAACATAGAAGTTACCATGTTAAAGAAACTAAATGGTATAATTAAATAAACATAATTACCAAAGAATAATTTGATAAAAATTTCTATATTTTTAAGTGGTGGATTTGTGTATCGACCACATAACCCCTAAAATATTTTCTATGATCTTGTTTTCTGGAACATATCGAAATAGATTCCTCCAAATAGTGAATACCTTTTGGTATTTAAAATAATACAACTTCTCTTCAATTATAAAATGAAAATCATAACCAAAACTTATTCACACCATAATACCACTTTTTTTTCACAAAATACAATACCAAACTACATATCAAATTATATCCCCTCATCCTATACTCATTATATTTGTAATAACTATAACCTATGAAGTATCTAGTTCAAACCAATAGAGGATACTCAAAGAATATTTATTTTTTTTCATCAAGAATTGTTATTTTACTTCTTTATCCACCACCATCAATTTATATTAAAACCTGTTGATATAAAAAATAAGTATTATATATATTATGTTATGTTTTTTTATAAGTTAATTACTGAAAAAATATCCCTTTATATAAAATGTGTTATAAAATCATTGTTTATGTGTTTAGAGGACTAACGCCTCAAAAACCGATGTCATTATTTTTTTCATTTCCACCCCATGATTGGGTACGATTATGAATATAAATTATATAAATATATATAAATAAATTTTTTTATTTATAAAATATTTATATTTAAGGATTTTATATATCATATATATATAACCTAAATTTTTTATGATATACGATAATGTATCTCATTTTTTTGGCGGACCACCGCCTCATGAAGCGATGTGGTTCATCATTCACTAAAAATTATCATGTAAGGTGATAAATATAAAGATAATTTTTAGGTATGTTATAAATTATATAATGAAGACATTCATGAAATGTTTATATCTATAGAAGGATAATATATTATATTTTCTTTCTTTCCTTTTCACTCACATAAAGACGATTACAACATTCATTTACTTGTGGACTACGGCCTTTACGAACCGATGTGACTCCCTTTTCATCCCTACACAACATGGATGATATATATAAGTATATAATATGATTAATTTTTTATTATTATCATTTTTTATGGAATATGTTATATTTACCTTCTATTCATATTGATCATTGAATGATAGAAACATTACTCAGGCATACATATGACATACTGTACCCATGATCATAAAGTACTTAATTTTTCATAAATATGTTTAATTTTTGGTTTTAATAGTAATAGTGGTGTAAAAAATTGATAATAATTTCATTATTATTAATTAAGAGATGATTAAACATTGTAATATATAAAATAACAAAATTTTAATGACAAAAATGGATAATAAAACAAGGTAATTGACACCAAAAACAAGAAAATAATGATTTATTATTATCAAACGGGTGGTAAAATGTTTTAAAAAGTTTTTATATGATATTAATAAAATACTATGGTTCTTCTATATGTTAATTATCTTTTTAAAACTACTATATAGGTGGTTAAATCACAATCAACTAAGAGAAATTATGAGGATAATTATTTCATCTCAATTTTCATTCCCTTGAAAATTAATATTTAATATAAATATATTGATTTTTTTGGTGTATATACTACGCCACTAACATGAAATATCATAATTCATTCAAACTTCATGTTATTTTGGGTTTCAATTTGAACTATTTACTCCATGAATATTATTCTAGAAAAATTTCCATATGGTAAAAGTAATATAAGAGTATCACTTTAATTTATGATTTTTGAATTTCTCTAAAAATAATCCATATATTTTAATCAATTTTCATTTAAAATTAAATTTCCATTATAAATCCTTATTTTTTTCAAGATGGATATTGTAATTTCCTAACCTTTATATAATTTTCAATCATGGTGTTTACAATTATTTTATTTTGAATAATTTGGGAAATATTATGAATCCTTTACTCAATATATTTATTTGATGATAAAGAATATTGATTCAGGAATTAAATTTTTTATTCGATATACGAGTGCGTATTAGTCCTATAGTGATTTTTGGGGCCTAATATAATGTTACAACATGATGCATCAGTAGGTATTAAAATTCAAATTTTTGGAAAACTTAAATAGGTTTTCACCTATAGTATTAACCATCTTATTAACGGCCTTAACGGTAGTGGTATCATATGTGTGCAACATTATTTCCTTTAATTGATAATTTTGTGCATTAATATGTTATCATTAATTATATAAGAGTTTTTAGAAATATATTATATCTAGAAGAATTTTATTCTGATATTTTTTATTCAATTAAAATTCTATTCAGTTGTGTACCTTTCCATATTGATTATTCCATCTACAATTCTTTAAAAACAAATTATACTATGTTATTTACCATTCAATATTTATTATTCATAGTATATTTATTTAAATGGAATTTTTTCTCAATTGTTTACCATTCCATGTGTATTATTCTAATTTATAAAAAACATCATCCACTGTACTTGACCCTTACTTTCATTTGATCTCACCATTATATTTTTCCTTTCTATTAGGTTTGATGTTGGACCATTTAAATGAATTTCAAAGCATAACGATGATTTTATTTTGTTATGTACTATGTTTTATTTAAATTCTAAATTTAATATGCATATAATGTATGTATATACTCATTTTAAACTAATAAACAGATTGTATGTTCAGGATTCGAACCATTTTACCTATGCCAAGGTAATAATGTAAAGAAATTTCCTAAGGCCAGTGGGTTCAGGGTCATCACATATTAGAAAATACCTTTTTTATCATTAAAAATATATAATTAATTTTTTGTAATTCAATTCACTGATTTAAATTTTTTAATTTAATATTAATCTCATAGATGTGATCAGAAAGCATGTTTGTAAACAAAAAACATTCAAAATATTACAATGTTTTTGTATAAAAATTTAATATGAATAGGATCACATGTCCATTAGTAGAATAATGGAAGTATTACTAAATTAAGATGACCTTAAAACCAATTGTGAATGTAATTAATGTTTATAAATAAATTAAATTAAATGGTTTTTTCGAATATAATTTAGAATTTTTGAATGTTCACAAAAAAATTAAAATTCCAAAAAAATAGAAAAACATCATCCAAAGAAAATTTTAACATTATGATTTCAAAAATGATATTATCTTTTCTTAAAATTATAATTATAATTTTTTGTAATTAATATTTTAATTGAAACCTTTTAAATAAATAGTTTTGTTAAAAATATTTCCATTTTAATTAAAAATTTAGTATTATATTTATAGCTAATATAACAATCTCATTCATATAATTAAATATTAATATTTTTTGTTCTATTATTACAAAGGTTGTTACATTATTCCCCCTTTTATTAATTGTGTCCTTCAAATTTAATTCACTTATTAAACATGTATGAACATATTCCCATTCTAGAATTTTATGATTCTTATGTTTCTTCTTCATCCATTTAGTTTTTTATATAAAATCATTTCATGGAGAATCACATTATTAAAAATCACATTATCTATATCTTCAAGAATCTGAACTACCCATTCCTAAATAGAATTATTCTCTTCAAACTAATTCACTTTAGGGATCAAAACAAGAGAATAATTCATCCAATATTGACATAACATGAAAAAATTAAATACATTGTATAACTTAAATATTCATAGATAAAATGAAACTTAGTAGAAAACTGTTTCAAATTTCTTCTGGAAATTTTCTAATCCAATGAACCGTGAACATACCTTATATTTTCTAAAAAACACATAATGATTTTCAAAGTAGAACTTTGGGATAGAATTGATCACCTACCTTAAAAAAAATATAATTTCTCCTTTTATTTTGAAAACATTAATTTATAATTTGGGATTTCCACATGTGTTGTTTAATAAACAACACCTTCTTTGTAATATACAGACCCAAATGGGGTCCCATCCAGTTTGTTTCTCCAACCTGATCCCAAAATTCTAGTTTCCAAATCCAATTTCAATATAATACCTCAAATGGTTCCATCTGTATAATTCAATGAAATAAACTTTTATAGTAAAACTAAACCCAATAAATATATTCATTCCAACATCCCTTGTAATAAATTTAATAATAAAAAGGAATATTTTTTATTTTTTTATTTTTTTTCTCACAGTCCCTATCAAATTGAGTCTGAAAAGATTTAGTAAAATTTAATTTTGTAACCAAAAACATCTAAAGTCCATTTAAAAAATTATATGTGAACTCAGGATCATCATTTGATATAAAGGAAATAACCACTCCATTTTACAAAACAATCACCTTTAGATAGAGTAATAATATCCGATATAAAGTAATTTTATCTAGAATAGGAAAGAAGTGTGTTGATTTAGTATATAGATCAATGATAACTATATTTATAATATTACTTTGATATGTATTTGGAAATCCTATAATAAAATTGATTGATATATTTTCCCATAGTCAATCCAGAATTGAGAAAGGTTGAATCAACCTCTTTGGAAATTTTCAATATTTTTTAAACTAATATGATGTCAAGCACTTCATAGTAATATTACTAAAATTTATTTTCAATACATTCCACTAGTAGTACTCCTAAAAGACAAAATATATCTATATTCTTCCTAGTTTAATGAAAAATAGAGAACTATGAGTTATACTCAATGAAACTTTCCTCAAATGGGAATTATAGGGCATTCCTAACATTATTATAAATCATAAATCACTTTCATCAAATATATTAAAATCAAGAAACATACCACAACTAATAAATTATACCATTTTATTCTCATGTTTATCCTATTTATATGATTCTATAATTTGTTCTGAAAAATTAAACTAAATTGCAACCTAAAAAAAAGGATATCCCTACATCAAAAAATTTGAGTCCAAATTTCATCAAAATCAATAACCAAAGGTTCACTTTCAAAAAAAATCATGGATAATGTGGCATAATTGTTTTGACACAAATTATTGAAAATTTATTTTTCATTTAAAATATATTTATAAATATTGAAAGAAAAATACATTATTTGTTATAGACATATTCTCTCTCTATTTCTCTGTTCATTATAAGTCAATATATACTTAAATTTTTTTATCTTTTTTATATTTCACACTTTACACCATATCGATTATGCTTCCAAAATTTTCAAGAATCATCTATATCAATAAATTCCATATCTAGTGTTGTGATATTTATCTCATGAGGTTTTGAATAACATGATGAATAAGAAATTAACAGATCATTCTACATTATGAAACATCTCATTCTATTAAATGAAGGATCATTGTAGAAGGAAAATTTACTATTTCTATAAGGAAATGAAAAATCTTGATCGTTCAGTAATCTTATTTGTAGTTCTTAAAAATAATCATCAAATTCTTTTTTAGATGAATTTAAATTATTTTACAAGTAAAATTAGTTAGTGGGATAGGACACTAATAAACTTTTCGAACAAACCATTTGTATTATCCATCAAATATATGAAAAATATTAGATATTGTGATATATTTGAATATGTTTTCCATTTTTCATCAACTTTTATTTTAAAATTTCCAATATTTATTCCATATTTAGAAACAATATATCCATGGAAAGAAACTTATTTCCACAAAAATTAAAACGTAATAAATTTCCTAGATAGTTACTTTTCTTTTACGTTATTTAAAACAACCATCAAGTTTCTTTCATATTTCTATTTAATTTTTCAATATACCAAAATTTATATAATAAAAAAACCAAATACATATCTCCAATAAATCCTAAAAAACACTATAAATAAGGAAAATAAATATATTAAGTGATTAGATAACTCATGATTAACACTTATATACTAATAGTTATCATATATAGTCAAAAATATAGTAATTAGAAGGTTGTATTCCTA
Organism: Viscum album; assembly: GCA_963277665.1. Lineage (NCBI taxonomy): Eukaryota > Viridiplantae > Streptophyta > Magnoliopsida > Santalales > Viscaceae > Viscum > Viscum album. The sequence continues at coordinate 874,332,502 of OY728148.1, read as the reverse complement.
AAAATTCATCTTATGGCACCGCAACCTTACTTCAACCATTGAAAAACACTATACTGTAAGGAGATGATAAATAAAAATCATTAATATAAAACAAAGAAAACCTTTTCTTAACAGTGATATTATTCAAATCCCTATTTTATTTTCAAAGTCTTAATGAACCATCTTTATTTTTAAATAATAAGACAAGGGAACCTAACAGAAATGTTCTAATTCAGATAACGCCCTCATCAAATAACAAATTAATTTGATTTACCAATTATAAATGTTCCATATGATCCATTCAATAAGGATGTTTATAAGTAGTCTTAGCATCATGTATTATATCAATCGAAAAAATAACATTTTGATCATGAATGACATAAGGAAAATAATAAGGAAAAAAATATATGCATTCATTAAATAATAGCACAAAACTAATTTGAATAGTTTTGTTATTTTCAACAATTTATTCAATGTAAATTTTACTATCATCTCAAATAATTTTCTCAAATTCATGGTATGTTAACAAATGCATACAATCATTGAATAAATCATTTTGGAATTGTAATATATCATAGCATAATAAAGTTAATTCCAATACATACTGAGAATTATATCAAACTATTGTATGGATTGTTATATATGATTTTTAGTAAATAACAACCCAGAGATAACTAAATGAATATTCATATAAATATTGGATTCTTTAGTAATTCAACATGGAGTTTTAAATAAAATTTATATATTACTTTCATTTGTTGATATTCCCAATTAAAATTCAAATTTATCAGAAATAAAGGAATATGATGATCTAGAGTCATAATAGGTATTGGTATAATTTGAATACTCAAGTAACATATATTCACCAATTAATTTCATATATCAATATCTACTATAGTAGAAGAAAATTACAATTTTATACATTTATATTTTTTATTTCTAGGATTTCTATTGCGACCCCCTCTCCAAAATGTGTACCCATCTTGGGCCAGTAATGGGAGAATAGAGATAGTGACTCCTGAGTCCCTACTCCAATAGGCCGCATGTTGGTGACTAGATCTGAGGGTATGTTAAACTCATAGATGGGAGGAATTACCATCTAAAATAACACATTAGAATGTGATAGATAAGATAGAAAAATACCAACCCCTACTCACACTAAAATATTATATAAACTAAAGTGTATCAATGTAAGGTCATTCCAGAACTACTACAACAAAAAGGAAAAACAGTAATTTCCAAAAGAAAGGTACATATCATGAGACTCAACCTAGTTGGTCAGGTATCTCTAAGTGCATCCACAAGACCGAAGTTCTAAACTAGGTGAAGGTATAATTCTAGGTATTTTAGAAATACTACTACAGTACTGTAGTAGGTATCGTAGTTTGTAATTTTCAGTACTTTAGTGGCAAAAACTATTTACCATGGGCCACGGGTTTGGGCATGGAGTCCTTATGGACTTTGGTCCAGATTTATGTCCTTGGGGCCACTTTAAGGCCTTCAGGCCACATGATGAATACAGTTGCTGCAGACAGACTCTACAAAAAAGGAGCATCCCCACAGGAGGATTTAGAGTAGGCGCACTCACCAAAGAAGAATGAATATATTTAGAAGAATTAGAGGGTATGTAAATGCCATCGAGACCAGCATGTTCTTGAATGGGAAGATTATCTGAATTTCCATGAAAAGTTGGAGGGCTACCATCCTGATAAATATGCTAAATAGGGGTAGTTCATTGTAGTTATAGTCTGGATAAATTCCCTAAGACCAATTGATCATGTAATGTCTCTTAAGCCTATGGTCCATGTAATCACATAATCCTACGGGCATTGTAGGGGTTCCCCCTCATCCATTGAAAGAGGGATTATAAAAAATCAATAAAATAAGAAGGCCTTTGGGCCATTCAAGCTAAAAGAAAGGTATAGACGAAAGAGACCATGAATACCAAGTAAATCATGTAACCCATAAGCTAGTAGTAACCAGGTTGATCTCCAAAATGCTAAAATTGACCTAAAATGTAGTTTATATATACCCAGTGTGAGAATAATAGTATACTTAGAAGGATCCTCCTCAGATCCTCTTGTGAAAAAGTAAATAAATAATTCCATATCACAGTGAACTACAAGTGAAACAAATTCATCACCTAAAAAGTTAGACAATGTTCCCTGCCTCACCATGGCTACTCTCACTAAGTATTGTATTCATTAGAATATTATATAATAATGAATATCAAGGGTTTTACACTACAACTTCAATATTTTTTCCAATTTACCACAACATTTCACATCCATAACATCTATCTCTAAAATGGCTAGCCTGAAGTCACCGGAGTGAATCACCACAACAAGCACATCATGCAGTACCACAACCAAATTCATATATCGAAAAGAAACCAGGTAGTTTTTGGGAGCCATCATAGCTGACATATCATGCCTCATACACTAGGTATTATACTTCAAACCATTACAACCCATACATTGAGTATGGTTTCTCAAGCCATCACACTCTATACACGTTACAACTATTGTAGTCCATAGATAAGTATATTAATAATATAGGTGTGTGAAATATAAATATGACGTTATAGCCTTGTACACACATATAAGGGGAAAACTAAACATCATTAAAAACAACACTAGTAACTACCAAGAGAATAGAGTGGGAGAAAAGGGGGTAATCATCCATCTATCCTCTGACCGATATGTAGTGGAAATCACCCCCAAGGTTTAGAATCCCTAGGGTGTCAGTTTCCCTAACCGATAGGGTGGAATAGCATATTAAAACACAAAAATTATATGATATAATATAGATCACAACCACACTATTGAAAAACATATACTTAGACTCAACTACAGCTAACATCTCTTAGAATCTAGGTTATAATTGAAAAACTAGATATCCTATAAGCAGAAAACCATTTAAAGAGATAAACTAACTTACTTATCCCTTTTTATCAATTTCACTATAATTTAATTAATTCATTAACCATTAAATAACCATTATTAATTCCACATTACATTTCATTTCTACCACAACGACGTTCCTTCCCTCATATCAAAACCAAACTGATTCCACAGTTCCTTTAAATTATAACTGAGCATTTCATCCTAGTAAGCATAAAAACCATAGGTTAAACAACATTTATTTATAGTATTATCAATTTTATATATTTCCAGGTACTGTATGAAAACATAGTAAGCTTCCAAACACAAGGGGATCAACACGGTGAGTAGATAAACTTCCCATATAGTATTTCCCACCGATATAAAGGAGCGTAGACCCATCCAACCTCATGTATCAAAACATAGAAAACATGTGGCAAACCATACACTTATTCACTTATTTTGAAAAGAGGGTGAGTAATACCATCATCATAATTTTGTGGGGAGAGTAAGTCAGGAAAAAACAATAGATTCATTAGGAAACCAACATTCATTTCAATAAGTAAGGCTATCTTCATCCTATTCCATCACCATCAGTGACCTCCCTAACAAACATATGCATAAATTGATGCATCTATCCACTCTATGTGCCAAATAATGAAATAAAAAAATTGTCCTCCCTACACCCACAATGAAAAAAATTCTACTAGGATCGAATATCCCATAATTTTTTTCACACACAAGTAGTAGAAAACAAGCTTAGTTACTCGACTATTGGCCCTAAATAAATAATTCATCATTCACACAAAATGAGCTCGGATGACTCTAAATCATAAGTAACATGGAATTTATAATTAATAGGTCAACTAAGGTTGTAAAAAGGCATTATATTTTATTAATAATTCAATTATTATTCCATATTTAATTAACAGATTCATTAATCATAGTTTCTAACTAAAGTAAACCTAAGCTACAATAATAACCAGATCCATTGAACACATCTCTTTAAACCTTTATTCAATTAATTATCAATTAAGATCAACATTATGTTATTTAACCATTTTCATAATAAATGGAATTCTAACTATAAAATCATAGATATAAAACTATCTAGAAAATCACGAGGCAATCTATTATCATAGTATAAAGAAACAGCACTTGATCGATAAAAGTTCTTTAATCTAGTTAATATATTTTTTATGCATATTTAATTGTGATACAAAGGGATAAAACATGATAACTCTATGATTTCATGTAAATATATATAGAATAAATGAATCCCCTAAATCAAAATATTTTTAACGTTCTTTGCATGAGAATGGCCAACAAAACTGATTACGATCACCCAACCCACAACAATTACGTCTACCTGAGCATGTCGTGACACCAATGTATGAACAAAAAACAGATAAATATCCATTAGAAACATCTAAATCACATGCGATCATTTGTTTATGAGAAAAATGAGGAAACAGATCAAGGAACCTAGAAAAATTGAGGTCGATCATACCTTATATTAATGATTAATCGACACATCCTGGTTGCACCAAAACATGGGGTGCACATATAGTAGGATACTCCATGGGAACATGATCTTAGGATTTATGTTCAGTCTCACAACTCCTACAGGATAAAAAAATTAAGCGTGTCCCATACCAAGGGAAACAACAAGTAATAATGAGAAATAAAGATATCTCAAACCTTTTGAAAATTTAAATAGAGAAATGGTTTAAGATACACATTATATTTTCTATTAATTGTGGATCTAGTCAAGATCATGTGTTTCGACTGATTAAAGGCACCTAGACCCTTAATAAAAATTTGATAGTATTTTTTGGATTTGAATCTTCATTAAATCACATAAAATAAGGCTTTGAATGAATTTTAAATCAATGACAATGTCAAAGGGGTGAAACTGTATAAATCTATAAACAATGTTCACGAGCCACAATTGGAAGAATCACCAATGGAAGAGTACCAAATGGAAGATTCATCGTTAGATGATTCACCATTTGTTGAGTCACCATTGGACTAGTCACAATTGGATGAACCATCATTGGATGAGTCACCATTGGATGGTTGACCATGGGAAGAGTCACCATTCATTGAGCTACAATTCAATGAGTCACCATTTGTGGGTCACTATTGGATTGATATACCATTGAAACAAGCTAACATTGGAATGAGATAAAATTAAAATAATACACCATTGGAACAATCAAAAGTTGAAACGATCTACCATTGTAATGTGCAACCATTGGTATGATATACTATTAGAACATGCTACTGTTCTACAAATATTGTTCAAAAAATATGAATATTTTATAAATGTGATTAAATAAGTCTCATTAACCTCATAAAACACCTCATAACCCATATTTTCACAATCTAATGGACCGGAGTGGACTCATATATTACATTAGATACCTCTTAAAATATTCTCACCCTATAGAATCCATAACCATCCAAGAGAGGAAATAGGAAAAGAGGTCTGAACAGCCACCCCGTGAGATACCTCTCAAATCTCTTTCCACCATGAGAGCTCAACCACTTCATAAGGAACAATGTGAAACCACATTACAACCAAAACCAACTCCTAAAAACTCACTCAGGGGAGACACCTCTCAAGATAGATAAATCCATAATAAGAATCCATAAAAAGACATATCATAAACTGAAAGGGTCTACAACCACCAAATGATCAACATTACAAGAGAAGATAAAAACATCAAACAACTTTGGGTACTGAGAAAATATATATTACTCACATTCCAATGTACTATCCTCCATGCCACTATATAGAAAGAAGACACGAACTATGGTGATTGCACACCCACACAACACCTTCTCCTTGTGGTCCTCAATTTCTACAAGCCGCACCTCAAATATCACATCATTATCAATATCAATCTATTACTAGTTGATGATGTTTTAGTCATCATGAAGATAATTATGGATCTATGACACATGGAAAACATCATGTATCCAGCTCATCTTCAGGTGAAGTGATACCCTATAAGGACTCAACCTTAAACATTACATAATCTAAATATTTCAAATTTATTTTATTTCTTCACATTCCCAAGGATCTATTCAGTTTATAGTTATAGAATGTTCTAAAATAAATTATACATATCAACCAATAATTATTAAAATTTTGTACTATTATAATAGTTTCAATTTCTTTCATAACCGATTTTTTTAGAATAAAACAACAACATGATTCCATTGAAAAATATTTATAACATTTAAATGTGATTCCTTCATTATCATAAACATACTTATAATATGTGAAAAACATTTAAAACATGGGATGAGAATAAAAATATCAATATGGGATATAAAAATATGTGAATATTCTATTAGTCCATAAATACTTATAAAAATATGAAATCATTTTCACAAATACATGCTTCTCACCCATATATACTTAATTTTTGAACCAAGAGATTTACATAAATCATATTATAAATAAATAGATAATAATAGTGTCTTAGGGAATTACTTACTTAATTTTTTAACCCTCAAGTATAACATATTATTTGACACCCTCATGGTTACCTTATAATATAACCCTCACAGTAACCTTATGGTGTAACCATCGAAGTTACACTTGGATTAACTGTATAATTGACATCCAACTTACACATATCCAATTAATTGGAGAGATACCCTTCATCATAAATAATTACCATGATATTTAAAATAATCTTAATAAATGAATAATTTCATAAAATCATTTGTTTTGAATATTAGAAATAACGAATTTTAAAAGAGGATTCTTTTAATGAAAGTACCTTACAAATGTTATATAATTGAAATGAAAATTAATAGAATTAAAGTATTATTTTTATAAACTATAAATACACATAATAAAACATAATATATAAAAATTCATTATGCACAAATTCGTAGTAGCATATATCAATGAAGTGGAAGGATAACCCAAATAATGTAAATTGAGTTAAGAATTCCCATACCTCGAGTTTGTTTTACTTAAAAGATGTTTAAAACTATTGTATAATGATTAAAATTGGTTTATTAATATTTTATGGAAATATTATAATGTTTATAACACCTTATATGATCACTTTACAACATTATTTGACCCATTTATAAAAAATATTTTGTTATTTCCATTGTTTTGTGTGTGTGATTTACACGATGTCATGGGTTGGTTCATAAAGAATTTTCTTATTGAATGGAAGAGAAACTAAAAAGGTGGAATGAAATGGTGATAATATGTTTTTATAATATTAAATTATTCCATAAATCATTTTGGTTATATTTACTGAAGATGAATCATTATATAACTCTTTTGTGATTTTCATTTAGATCATTTTGGCAGTTCTTCGATAGTCATGAACTTGTTTTATCTTATACCTTTAATATTATGGATATAAGTTAATTCCACGACATACGATATAACATATAATTTACATTAAAAAGTTTTTTAACCTTTAAAATTGTTTTATAACCAGAATTAGAGGAATTAATGTAAATTTAAGACAAGTTGTCTACGATGTTGACAAATAGAAACATTAGAGATGGTGTTTTTATTTTTCTAATAAGAGGAAGTGGATATGAAGAATGGTGATGAATTTTTCCATAAACATGATAGAAATATATAATATGTATATGATAATATATATTTATTGCATCTTGAGGGGATGAGAAAATAGTATAATAAAATAATATAATTCAAAAGAAAAAACAAGAAAATGAAAGAGTATCCTTACCTCTTGATCTCTTATCCTTCAGATCCTCTTTATGGACTTTGGATTAGTCCCTATGGTGAGACAAGTAGTTAATGGATGTGGAAAAATCCTTGGGAATGGTGTTAGGAAGAAATTCGACAATGATAAATGAATTTGAGGTGTGAGATGAATAGGGTTGAGGGTGATATTTATAATGGAGGATAGGAGGTGTTTTCAAATATTTTAATCATTAGTTTAATATTTTTCAGAAGACTTTGAGTATTACAAATTCATGTGACCCAAAATATTAATTAGAGAATGTGACTTTAAACTAAGGGTGCTGACATCAGTGATGATTCTAGAAATAATGTATGTACCTTACAATGTATATATACTGTATATTAAAGAATTTTACTATTCATTAAAAATTCAAGAATTTCATAAAAATACCAAAAAATTTCCCTAAACATTTTTTGATGGTTATAATTCAAAACAAATATTAAATTTTTTGAAATTATGTTTCTATATATGATTATTTTAATTTTTTATTAAAATCATAATTTATTAAAAAAAATAAAAATTTTAATACTATAACTTATTTTATTTCACCTTGAAAAATTAATCAATATATCATTATCTTATAACCATAAGAAAATAAAATAATAACATCATATAATATTTTTAAGGGTCATTTTACTATTCATATTACTATTCATAATGGTTTGTTACTATTCACCAAAACATAAGTGGGTTCTATAATACTCAAAAAAAAATATTGATCACAATTGTAGATGTCTATTTTTTGAAATTCAAAGCATAGAAGAAGAAGAATTATGTTTAATTTATAGAAAATAAATATCTCCATAAAACAAAGTATTACGGTTTTAAGAATTTAAATTTATTTTTGAACCCTTTGGGGTGTTACATTCTCCCCACCTTTAGGAAATTATAATCTCGCAATTTTATTTACTTATTAAACAAATGAGAGAACCTTTCCCTCATATCATTTTTATATTCTCATGTTGCTTCTTCAACCATCTGGTTTTTTCTCCACAAAACCTTTACCTGGTGGATTACTTTATTCCTCAATACTTATTCTTCTCAATCAAGAATATAAATATGTTTCTCTTTATAAGAGATATTCTCTTCCAACAGAGTTTCTTCTGGGCTTAAATCATGAGGTGAATCTAGAACATACATTCTCAACATTGAAACATGAAAAACATTCTGTACCTGAGATAAAACCAGAGGCCAATCAACTTCCTAGGTGACTAGTCCATCTTTATTAAGGATTTCATAAGTTCCAATAAATTATGGACTTATGTTTCTTTTCATACCAAAACACATAACACCTTTCCATTGTGATATTATAAGAAGAAAATGATCACCAACCTTGAAGGAAAATTATTTCCTCTTGTTATCTGCATAAATTTTCTTCATACTTTGATTTATCCTCATGTGTTGTTGGATCATCTTCACTTTCTTAGACACTCCTTCTTCTAATTCTGGTCCCATCAACTTCCTTTCCCAACATCAACCCAAAATGTCGGAGTTCAAAACCATTTCTCATATAATGAATCAAAATGTTACATCTGTATATTAGAATGAAAACTATTTTTATAAGAAAATTAATCAAAAAAAATATATTGATCCCAACTTCCTCTATAATCAATTGAAAAACTAGAAGAATATCCTCCAAAATCAGAATAGTTCATTCAGACTGCTCAACTTATTGAGGATGAAATAAAATATTGAAATTTAATTCGGTTCCCAACGACTTATGAAGGCCTTTTAAAAAGTTATATGTGAACCATGGATCATTGTCAGATATAATGGGAAACGGTAATCCCTATAACCTAACAATCTCTTTGAGGTATAGTTGAGAAATATGATCAAAATACAAAGTATCTCGAATAGGAAGGAAATGATCTGATTTATTTAGTAGATTAACAATAGCCTAGATTACATTATTACCTCAATAAGTATTTTTAAGTGAAATAATGAGGACCATGGATATATTATTCTATTTCCACTCTAGCACAGGTAAACGTTGAAACATCCCCTTAGGTAACTTCCATACTTCTTTAATTACTTTACATTTCCGTCATTTCATTGTATAATCTGTAATACATATTTTCCTTCCATCCCACTATTAGTAATTCTAATGGTCTCAATACATATTTGTGCTTACAGAAAGAACTAAAAATGGATAACTATGAGTACCTCACAATAATTATTTCTTCAGATGATAATCATAGGGCACATGTAATCTTTTTTAAAATATCATCACACCATCTTTATCAAGGTTAAATTCAGGTAACTTACCTATTTTAACAAATTCTATCTTTTTCTATAGCTCCTTATCTTCCTTCTATGGTAGCTTAGTTATATCTAACTAAGATGAATACAATGAAACCTAAAGCAAAAAAGATGAATTTTCTTCACTAGGAACATCCAATACAAATTCATCAAATCATTAATCAACGTGCAATATTCTAGACATAATATTGTTAATAATACAAGATGCTTTCGAATCAAGGAATATTCTACTATTTTTATTTTCCCAAAAGGTAATTAATCGTGAAATAACAATCTTTTATCAATTTAATGCATCTTATATTCCTCATGTTTAATTCTTTCTATGCGAATATATACTTAATACTTTTTTAGTCAGTATATATTTAACATTTCTCTCCATATAAATAATGCCTCCCAATTTTAAAAAAAAACATAAATGCTAATTCCAAATCATGTGTCAGATAATTTAACTCATAAGTTTTTAGTTTTCTTGAAGAATAAGTAATTACCTGACCATTCTACATCCGAATATAACCATGTCCCTTTAATGAAGCATCATTGTAGTTGAAAAACTACCCATTTCTAGAAGGTATGGTTAAAATTGGATAATTCACCAATGTTTTTTTCTATTCTTGAAAATAGGCATCACATTCTTTTTTATAGATGAATTTAAGTTCTTTTGAAGTTAACTTAGTCAGTGGAATAGATAATCGTGCAATGTTTTCAAAAAAACTCCACTAATATCCTACTAAACCAAGAAAACTGTGAATATTATTTATATTTTTGGGTCTATCGCATTATTAGAAGACATTAATTTTAGATGGATCAATAGTTATTCCATCTTTAGAATCATTGTGACCATGGAATGAAATTTAAAGAAAAAAAAATTCTCACTTGATGAATTTTCCACATTGTTTCTTTTCTTTTATGGTTTGAAATAGCATCCATTATATATTTTAGATGCTCTTATTTACTTCTAGAATATATCATAATTTCATTAATAAACACAAACAAAAACATATACAAGAACTCCTGAAATATTTTATTTATAATTTCTATGAATATAGAAGGTGAAATATTTAATCAAAACAACATAACAAAAAATTCATAATGGTCATATCTAGTTCTATAAGAATTTTTTTGAATGTCAATCTCCTTCACCTTCACCTAAGGGTCTATGGATCTCATTTAAATCTTGAAAAAATACTGAGCTCCCTAGAGCGGATCAAACAAGTCATCGATGTGAGGAAAAGGATAATTATTCTTAAAAGTAATGATATTCAAAGCTCTATAGTCAATTAATTGTATCCTGGAACCATCATTTATTTTAACAAAAAAAATAAGATCTCCCTATGGTGAATTTCTAAGATGAATGAATCCTTTTTCATGAAGCTCCTAAAACTAATTTTTTTAATTCAAGATGTTAAATTTGAGCCATTCGATAAAGTAAATTTGAAATTTTCTTAGCATCAGAAACTAAGTCAATTGTGAATTCAACTTCCCAATCAGGTATAACACCGGGTAATTTATCAAGAAAAATGTCAGGGTATTCATTTACCACTGGCATATCATTATTCTGAATAGTTACCTGGTTTTCAACAATATGAGTAAAATAACATTCAATTATATCTTTCAACTGTTTCTCACATTCCACATATATTATAAATTGCATGTATTCGTTTTGGTATGAAAACTAAAAAACGTTCTGAAAAATCAACTTCTTTATCTCTACAATCAATCTTATCATGATAAATAGATTGTAAATCCCTATCCAGAATGAAATCAAACTCTAATAAGGGAATAACAATGAGGTTTTGAGTAAATTTCCTTCTATAGATAACAATAGGAAGATTCTTAAAATTCATTTCTTTTAACATTTCCCAGTATTTATTTAATATTATGTTATAGCCTCATTTTTGAGGTGATATTTTCAATTTACCAGAAAATTTCTCAGAAATAATGGAATGTGTATACCATGTATCAAACCATAATTTAGAAAAATATGAGTAGAAAAAAATGCACCTGATACAACTTCAGTGGATGGACCAACATTTTCTCACATAGTCACAACGGATATCACTATACCTTTATTCTTATTGTCTAGCTTCTCTCCATCATTCAAATCTTTATTTGGGAAGTAATTTACATAATGACCTATCTCACCACATTCGAAACACTTAATAATTATCTCATTATAATTTCTATTAAGATCATTTTCATTACAATCACAGTACAAATGTCCAAACTGACAACATATAAAACACTTACCTATTTTATTATATCATTCCCCAAGGTTCATTTTACCACACTTATCATAATCTAGATACTAAAATTTCTTACTATAATATTTATTTGATTGATTTTCACCTATAGAGTTCCATATGGACTTCTTCATCACTTTGTTTTCAATGTACAATTGATCATAAAAAAAATCCATTTTTACCCTCTCAACACATCGGATATGTTTCTCATAACATTTAAATTCATGGGAATCCAATTACCATTGATATATTGGTTTCAATCCAAATAAAAAATGTTTTATTTTGCTATCAAGATCCAGAATAAGATTTGGAGCATACCATGCCAGTCAGGTGATGTTTCCTTTAGACACAGCCACTTAATCATCCCCATTTTACCTAAATACAAGTAATTTCTCTTTCGTCAAATGTTTAATGTCATTAAGGAAATATTTTTCAAGGAAAATAAATTTAAATTCATCCCAATATAAGGATTTAATTTCCTATGTATCCCTAATATTCTTGACCATTAACCACCACTGGTCAGCTTCACCTGAAAAAATGATAAATTTAAAGACTAAAATTTTGATTATGTAAACATAACATAATATTGAATATCTTTTCAAGGTAATTAATTCATATTCCAGTTACAACTGGGTTAGAATATCAACTGAAAGTAGGAGGGTGTTTCCTTATAAAATTATCCACTATCATCATGTTTGTTTTTAGTAACTCGGGTTGTTCTCTGGCATGGATCCCACTTCCATTTATTAACTATATAAACAAAGACATTACTTTCACAAACTAATTAGTTCTAATTTCTACCATTCCTGGGTGCATATTCATAATGATATCATCCTCTTAGTTCATTCCAACTTCATTTTTCTTTTTTCCTCTACAGAAAACCATACTGAACAGACATATCTTTGATGAAGAAACGTGGTAATATTTAATTCTATACCATTTCAACATAAACATAAGGAAAAAATCATTTATGGTATTTTATTAACATCATCAATGCAATAAAGTTATATAAATCGTGCTATCATACCAATAATAAGGACCTGACCTTAAACGTTATATATTCTAACTATTTTAAATATATATTAATTATTCACATTACCAAATATTTTTTCAGTTTATATTATTATATTGTTAGTACATAATACATACATATCAACCCAAAATCATACAAAGTGGATACCATTAAAATAGTACCCATTTCTTCCAAAAGCTAAATTTTTTAGCCTAAAACAACAATAAGATTTCATTGAAAAATATTGATAACATTTTACTGGACATACTTATTTCTATTAAACATCCTTATAACCCATGAAAAAACATTTAAAAACATAGTATTAGGATAAGAAGCTCAGTAAGGGATATAAAAATAACGAAAGAATCTATTAGTCCATGAATAGTTATAAACATATGAAATCATTTTCACCAAGACATATTTCTCACCAAAATATACTTAAATTTTGAAACATAAGATTTCCATATATCATAGAAAACATAAATATATATAATGGTGTATTTGTGAATTAATTAATTTTTTAACACTTACAAATACCTTATAATTTTTAACCCTCTTGGCTACCTTACAATGTAACACTCACAGCTACCTTATGGTTTGACGATCACGATTACATATGGAGTAATCATACAGTCATCCTCCAACATACACATACCCAATTAATTGGATGGAGATATAGGTCCCACCCTTAATCAAAAATAATTTCCAGTATCTAGAACATAATCATAATACATTTAAGATTTTATAAAAAAATTTATTTTGAATTTTGTATAAAACATTAAGTGGATTTTTAAAAGAAAGTTTCTTACAAATATTATATAATTGAAGTGATAATTAATAGAATGAATGGATTAGGTGTATACACTTTAAATACAACATATAAAACCATATATAAACAAAGATTTATTACACAAAAATTCTTATTACTATATAATCAATGAAGTGGAATGACAACCCAAAGAATGGAAATTGGGTTAAGAATTCCCTTACATCAGGTTCTCCTTACTTAAAACTTATTTAAACCTTCTTTATAATGGTTAAAATTGTGTTATTAATATTAAAAAAACATAATCATGTTTATAGTACCTTATATGATCATTTTATAACATCATTTTACCCATTTATTAATAAAATTTTTTTATTTACATTATTTTCTATGCGTGCTTTACAGGATGTCCATGGTTGGGTCAAAATGATTTTTCATGTAAAATAGAAGTGAAACTCGAATATTGGAAAAAATTTGTTTTTATATGTTTCCATAATATTAAATTATTCCATAAATCATTTGGGTTATATTTTATGAGGATGAATCATTAGTGATTTTTGATTATATCATTTTGGCATTTCTTCAATAATCACGACCATGTTTCACAATACACCTATAAAATAATGCATATAAGTCAATTATAGAACATATTAGAGGTCATATAATATAATTTTAAAACTGAATTAACTATTAAATTGGGTTTTCAAAAAGCATTAATGGAATTAACAGAAATTTAAAACACATCATCCATAATGTTGTTAAATCAACACATCACAGACGGTGTTTTTATTATTATAATAAGAGGGGAGGAGAGGAAGAATTATGATTAATTTTTCAATAAAGAAGATAAAAAGAAATAATATACATAATATTGGATCTCTTATTATACTTTGACAAGCAGAGGATAAGATTGTATTAGAAAATAAAATAATTGAAAAGAAAACATAAGAAAATGTAAGATGATATTTACCTCTTGATATCTTCTCCTTGATATCCTCCTTATGGAATTTGGTTTTGGAATTTTGGAGAAACCAGAAGACATCGAACATGGGGAAGATCCTTGGAGTGTGTATTGGGATAAATTTAGACAATGAACAATGTTTTAGAGCTATCAGGGAAGAGTGGGTGAGGGTATTTTAATTAGCGGAAGAGAGGAGGGTTTTTTCATTATTTTAATCATTAGCTCAATATTTTTTATCAAGACAATGAATAGTATTGATTCATGTGACCGAAAATATTAATTAGAGCATGTGACTTCAAACCAAGGGTTGTTATATAATCCATTATTCTATTAATAGTTTATTTATCTGATAATGTATATATACAGTACATTATAATATTTTACTATTCATAAAAAAATAAAGAATTTCATAAAAATACAATAAATTCACCCTAACCATTTTACAATGTTTTGAATTCAAAAAAAAAATCCATTTTTTGAATATAATTTTCTAGATATGATTAGTTTAATTTTTAAATAAAATCATAATTTATTAAAAAAACATAAAACCATAACTAATTTTATTTCCCCATGAAAAAATAATCAACATCTCATTATCATATAACCTTAAAAAAATAAAAAAATAAAATGAATAACTATTAATAATGTTCATTTTATTATTTGTATGGTTATATTATAACTCACCAAAAAAATAGGTTGGTTTTATCAGACTCTGAATAACATCCTTATCACAACCGTATATGTCCTTTCTTTGAATTTCAAATCATAAAAGTGGAAAAATTATATTTAACGAATAGTTTATAGATATCCTTTAAAAAAAATTTAGTGGTTCATACATTTCAAATTATTTTTAAAACCACTAGGGTCTTACATACCCAATATGGAATGGCTCCAACATGAGCCAACACCTCAAAAGGACCAACAAACTAGGGAGAAAGATTACTCACATGACCACACCTTTGAAAACCATGATATGGAGTCCCCTATAGAAACATGTGATCCCTAAAATAAAACTCCATAGGTATCCTCCTATGATCAGAATAGGACTTCTGACAATATTGTGCTACCTTCATCCTCTCATGAATCACCTGAACAATCATTTTTGTATTTTTTACTAGTTCTGGTCAAAGAATTGATAACTATCCGACCCTAGTCTAACATAATGGATAATGTAAAGGTCATCCATTAAAGGCTTAAAATAGTTCTATACCAATGGAGGAGTGAAAACTAGTATTGTATGAGGAATACAATGAGGGAAGGTTCCTCATATGTGAACGTCAAAAATCTTAGACATAAGAGTCCATCATGTCTTCAAGAGTCTCAATGGTAAACTCTATCTGACCATCCATCTGTAGATGAAAACTAGTGCTAAGGCATAACTGATAACCAAAACCTTTATGGAGACCTGTCAACACCATTTATGTAAAACATGGAACTTGATCTGAAATTATTATCCTTTTTACTCCATGGAGTCTCTCCACCTACTCCAGATACTTCTTCAACAAAACCTCTAATAATCTCGACTCCATGATCACTATAATGTTGTAAAATGTGGTCAAATGATCCAATATTACCCATATAACTAAGTATCCTCCCTGTTCATGAGGTAAGATGGTAGAAAATTCTATCGTTATGTCCTACCATTTCCATAGAGAAATATTAAATGGATGAAGCAAACCATTGGGAACAAAGTGCATGGCCTTCACCTTCTGGAATACCAAACATCGAGACACAAACTCTTCAACTGCATTCTTTATACCAGGCCACCAGAACTCACTCCTCAAAGATTTGTATATATTTTTTGCACCATGATTTACTACTAAGAGAGAACTATGGAATGCTATGAGAACCATCTCATGAATCATGAAAGGAAATAATATCCTTTCCTAAAAAAACACTTAGTATTTTTTCATCCCCAAACCAACAATCTAGGGCCTCACCAAAAACAACATGGTCTATCCATCCTTCCACCACATGATCACCCATCTAGGACACTTCTACCTGCTACACCATATATGAATACACCATAATCTAAAAAATAAAACCTATTCCCCCAACTTCTACTATATCTGGATGTAATGCTGAAATTTATCCCATCACTCTCCACGAATCACCTGATTCATGCACTAATTCACCATGCGACTTCATTCTCAATGCATCAGTTAAAATATTTCCATTTCATGGTTTATATGAAATTTTGATGTCAAAATACTATATGAACTCAATCCACCAACATTGGAGAATGTTGAAGTCACATTGGGAGAAAACATAACTCAGGATCTTATGATCGGTGAAAACACAAAATTATTTTTGATGATGTAATATATCCACATCATCAGGGAAGACTGCAATCCAACCAGCTAAAGATCATGGGTTGGATATTTATGTCTATGGGGATGAAACTATCAATCCCCAAAACAAAATACGATTCACTACTACATTAGAAGAAAGCTTAACAGTTGACATGGAACATCATAGAAAATATAAAACTGAACTCCATCATTTGGTAGAAAATGAACTGGAGTGCTAACCAACATCTATTTCAGATACTCATTATTTACCTGACACTAAACAGTCCACAATAACACCTAATCATTTTTGTTCAACGTTGTTAGATGACTCACAACTTATGTTAATTTAGCTACGAGCCTCATTTAATAGCCTTCATGACCAGGGAGACTATATGAACTCAATCCACTAACAGTAGAGAATTTTCACTATCATGGGGGTCAAAAAATACATAAATACTTATATATTTGATTAATCCCTAGATATTCACTTATAGGATACAACATGAAAAATGAAACGTACTTCTCATGCCGAAAACCCCTAATTCAACAACTTCTCAAATAGCTTTTCATGGTGAAGAACTCCCAAAACAGTATGAAGATTCCCTATATGATCCTCCTTATATGTGGAGTAACAAGGTTTTCATTGATGAAAACCACCATGAACTTATCCAAGAACTCACGAAACCCAGATTTCATGAACCCTATAAACACAGTTGCATCATTCTTTATGAAGAACAACATCACAACAAACTCGTAGCATAAATGATGACAATAGAAGGAAGTATATAGGATATCCTCATCCTTCAAATGAATATAATGATATCTTGACTACAAATATATCTTCAAGAACCATTTTCACCTTTATGATCATCGAATTTATCGTCAATACATTGATGAGGATAACAATTACTCACTGACACTTGGATTATGTTATGATAATCGAAACATAATGGAAAACTATTGTTAGCCTTCTTCATGTACAAAACTAGTGCACTCTATGGTGGCATGCTTGGAAAAATGAAATTTCACTACAATAGACCATTGATCTATATACACAAATCTCAAAATCATATGGTTCCATCCTGTATGGAGACACTAATATAGGAGACACACCTGATAGTAGATTGATCTAGATCTTCATCTCCCATTGAAGAGGTAACATTGCAACCTATTCTGGAAAGGCATCACGGTTCTCTTCCTCGATCGTAGGAAACACCAAATAATGAGCCTCTTATGAACTCACCATCATATCAGTCATCAAGGATAATAATGAAGGAATATGTCTTTGACCCATCTGAAGGTCTCACTCACTAGAAAACACTATTGGCTCTCTATCAGAATCAATGAACATGACCTTCCTCCTAAATAAATCCATGATATTATTTATTGAATAAAAACAATAAATGCTAAGGATGACATCATATGGTTGAATTCATGAACATAAAAAATATCATCAAGAGAGGTGCTTCCCTAGTACTAGTTCGTAGACATTACTAACTTGAAAAATGTTTTCTTGACCTCCATCTATTTTATTCAATGAAAATGGAACTAGAAGCCTCTCTACCTTATGTCCCATGTAATAGAAAAGGTTAGGTGATATAATGGATTGTATCACTCCAGAATAAAAAAAGGTATTTTCCCAATTATAAAAAAAGCAATAGGTACCTTGAATTATGTCTAGCTCACTTGGTGCCAACAAAAATAACGCATGGAGACGAATGTGAACTAATCCATGGCCTCTTGGACCCTACTGACGACCACCAAAATTGCCACACTCTCCTTTATGAGGATGAAGAGAATATCAGGGATTTCTCTTTCCCACCCCATATCCCCTCTACTGATCCAAATCTAGTTCAACCTACTGATGCTTCTACCTTAGACATAACTACCTCAGTAGAGGAACCAGGAGAAAAACACCTGGCAAATGCAGACTGCGGAGAAATATTAGGTAGTCATGCGGTTGATTACCTTGTCCTACATGAGAGAAAAAAGAACTTGATCCCTTAGTATAGGCTTAAGAGCCACTACCTATAGAGAAACAAGATATTGAGGGTTTGGGACCTACCCCCAGCTAAAAAGAAATTATTCTTCCCTGAAAACTGGGAACTTCATACTGAATTGTTCCTTCACGAGGAATCATGAAAAATCTACTCTCATAACAATCTAGTTATGGCTAACGTCGCCTCAATGACCTCTTCCCTCTTGAGTATCATGATATATGTATTTATTATAAATGTGGTGACTTAACGTTGGATATCTAGATGCAAAAACTCATAGAAATTCTTCTCCCTAGCCTCCTCATCCAGTAAACATTCAAAAGTATATTGCAAAAGGAAACTGAAATAGAACTTGAACTCTAAAACATAAGAGATTCTCTACCAAATGGTAAGAATATCATAGAGACTGGCCACCTACATGGTTAAAGAAAGAAACTCCTCTCTAAAATTTTCTCAAAACATCTCCCACAATATTGTGGAATCTTCTCCATCATTGAGGAATAAGAACTACCATGGCCTTGCTACACTATGTTGCATCATCACAACAAACAACTCCTAGATATCCATCTTAGCATGGATTGAATTAATTTCTATATCATCCTCCTCCAACCAGTATTCTATGGATACTTCTAAAATGAATCCCTTGTACTTCTACCGACACTAGTTTTGAAACACTCAGTGTTTCCTCCTCCATGCTTCATCATCTTCAACATATATTATATGGTGATATGTTGATGCAACCATCTGGATATCTTCTGCATGATCCTAACGAGGATGTCCACTAGGATCCATACCTACAAAAGGACAAATAATTATATCTCTGAAATACGTAAGATGTAATACTTTTATATTAAATAGTTTTTTTTCATTCATTATTTTTATGTAAACCTATCCCAAGATCTACACATTCAATCACATTCAGAAATAAATATAATCCTCTATCCTTTACTAGGTCTCTACCCTTCAACAAGTATCACCACATTTAGTAGCCACTATAATCTTGATGTTCTATGCATCAGATCACAGGGGAGCCTAAATACCCATGTCAAAGTTGGTCTACCATGTTTACATTGCTTGAAAAACATAGATGACACTTGTTACCTACCAACCGATGAAACCTCAAATGTTTCTAACTCCAAAATCCATCGTATCCCTCAACCAGACCTATAATAAAACTTCATCATGAACCCCTCCCCAAAAATTGAACCCCTCCTAGGCCGACTGTGGGAGAAGAGAGATAGTGACCCCTATGTTCTGACTCTAGTAGGACTTAGTTTGGAAAATACCACTGAGGGTATGGTAAACTCAAATATGGGAGGAATTACCCTATAAGAAAACACATAATAAATAGGGAGATAAGATAGATACCATCCATATGTAACTCAAACATAAAAGTAATTAAAATAGAAGTGCACCAATGTAATTTCATGAAAGAAATACTTCAACTAAAGTAAAAACTAAAAGTACCAAAATAACGGTAAAGACGGTTGTGAGCATGAATCCCAAATAGCTCTTACAACCCAAAAGCTAGTAGTAACTTTCCTTATCTCCAACCATCTCCAGCTAACCTAAAAAACAGTTGATATATATATATGGTGTGTATAATAGTATAACATGTTGGATCTTCCTCATAGCCTCTTGAAAAAGAAAAGAAACCATGCCAAAACATAGTGAACAACAAGTGAAACTAACTCATCACCTAAATAGGTATCCTATATTTTCAGCCTACTCTCACCTAGTATCATATACAAGAGAATATTATATAATAAATAATTTCAATGGAATTCTACTGCTGCTTCCCCACTGGTTTGTTGTTATGCCCCATTATCACATGTCATGTGTATCTCTCTCTCAAAAATACAATCTTAATGACACCTGGGCGAAGCACCACAACATGCACCTTTTGAAACAAAACAACCATGTCCATATATCCCAACATAACCAATTTTGTTCTGAGATACACCACAACTATCATAGCATGTATCATACATCCATTATTATACCTGAACCCAATATAACCCATACACCGAGTAAGGATCCTAAATCCATAATATCCAATACACGTTAAAACTGTAGAAGTTCATATAGAACTATATATATAATATAGGTTTTTGAAATAACCATAATCCATTACATCCTTCTACACAAAAGTATGGGGAAAGATTATTGTGATGCACTCTAGTACAAGTAACTTCCAAGAGAAGAGAGCGGGGACAAAGGGGTTATTCAACCATCCATCCTCTCATCGGGATGTTGGGGAAACCAATATCAGGGATTAGAATCCCTGAGGTGTCAGTTTTCCAAACCACCAGGGTGGATATGCATATATAAACACAAAATTTACAAGATATAATATATATCAAAACTACACTATGGATAAAACCTACCCTTAGTCTCAACTGCAGCTAACATCTCTCAAATTCCCAACTACCACTCCTAAGACTAGATATCATAAAATTACCCAATAATTTAAAGATATATATTAAGTTAGTTTTCCCATTTTGTTAGTCTCAAAATAGGATAATAAATTATTTAAATATTAATTAACCATTATCAATTCCACATTAAATTTCATTAATACCAAAAAAAATTCTCTTCCCTCAAGCCATAACCAATCCAAATCCACAGTTCCATTAAATTGTATCCTCACAATTTCACCCCAGAAAGCTCCATCCCCATCGTTGAAACATCCTTTATTCAATAATTTATTGATATAATTTTCAATTATAAATATTTCAACATATTTTAAGAAAACATCCAAGCATACAAACATAAGGGGATCACACGGTGAGTAGATGAACTACCTATCGAGTCTTTTTTACATATAGTAAGAGTGTAGACCCAACAATTCTAGAGAATCTAAACACAGAAATCACATGCAAGACTATTCACGTCATCACGTATTTTGGAACAATGGTATGTAATACCATCTACCTCATGTAGTGGGGAGAGTAATGCAGATAAAAAACTACATATTCATCCATAAACCAACATTTATTTCAATGGGTAAGTGAGGATTAAACCCATTACATCATCTCTGATGTCCTCCCCGACACCCATATGCATAAATTGATGCATCATGAAACTCTTGGCATAAACTACTACAAAACCCACGTGGCCTCCCTTCCTCCAGATACCATAATATCCCTTTGGGAATAGCCATCCCATACACTTGTTAGACTCAATGTATAGGAAACAAACAAGAAACTATGCTCTTAGCCCTAAATGAGGCATTAAATTTATACACACAACATGATCTCATGGATCTAATGAATAAGGAACTTTCCCTTTAAATTTAAGTAAAAAAATCATTCCCTACAAAGGAATTTTCTTTTATTAAACATCTAGTTCTTATTACATATTGAATTAACCCATTCATTATTCACAGGTTCCAACTATGGCCAACCTATGAAACAACAAAAACCAAATTCGTTAACATTCCTCTTTAAACATTTATCTAATTAATTATCAATTAATTTCATCATTATATTATTTCCATATTTATATTAATAATTACATAGTAATAAGAATTTCATATAAATCACACTATCTATAATTTAAATATGAAACACATTATCATGGTATAAAGTGACATTATATGATCGATAATAATTCATTAATCTATTTCATATATTTAATATTTCATTTTCATTGTGATTCAAAGAGATAAAACAAGGTAGATCTTTTATTTCATATAAATATATTGATGAGAAAATATTATACTAACTCAATAAGGTTTGGATGTTGTTTTCATGGGAACAGCTAGAAAAATGTATCACGATAACCTCTCCTGTAACGACTGTATCCACCCAAGGATTTCATGACACCACTAGGCCATCCAACAACTAAAAAATCATTATTAAAAGCTTTTAGAGCGCATGCCATCACATGGAATGGATAAATGGTAGGATTATGTCATTAACCTAGAAAAACAGAGGCAGAACATACCTTATATTGATTATTGGTCGACTCTTCCTAGTTACACCAAAATATGGGGTGTTCATGCAGCTAGAAACTCCATGGGAACATGATCCAAGGATTTTAGTTCAATCACTTGAATCCTATGGGAGGAAAAACACAGGGAATCCCATACCAATTAAAATAAAAAAGAATAATTAGAGCTAAAGATATCCCGTCCCTTTTAAAAATATAAATGGAGAAGTGGTTTATAATACGCTTTATAGTTTCCATTAATTGTTGATCTAGTCAATTCACATGTTTAGATCGAGTAAAGCCACTCATACCCTTAGAAAAAATTATATTGGAATTATTGTATTTGGATTGAACTCAAATCCATTAAAACAATGGTGTGAATGCATTTATCATCAAACATAACATCAAAAGGGTTAAACTATAAGAATATGGAAACATTGTTCACGGGTCACCATTGGATGAGTCACCATTAGATGATTCAACATTAGATGAGTCACTATTGGATGAGTCACCATTGGATTATTCATCATTTACTGAGCTACCATTCATCGAGTCACTATTTTCTAGTCACCATTAGAATGATCTACTATTTGAATGAGCTATTATTGGAATGATCAACAGGTAGAACGAGCTACCATTCTGGAAACACTATTCAATAAACTAAAATTTTTAGGCGATGTGTTGAAATAAGTCACCTTGACCTCCCAGAACACCTCATACAACAGATTTTCAGAAAATAATGAACTATAGATGTCTGGTCCATTAAAATTTTCATTATTTTAAAATAGATTTGGAATCTCGTTAGCATAGTGAACCAACTTATTATAACTAAAATATCTTAAATTTCTATAGAAATCATATACCGTATTATTTTGTTCTTCTGGATTGATTTCATTTCAATCGAGGCCCATATGGACAAACATTCCACATTCGTAAAAATTCATTGACTTCATAAGACATTCTCCAGAATTATTTTTTTCACAAATACCATTGGATGAGAAATTTATTTTCATACCCACATATTTCATTGTCTTATGTTTCCTCATCTCCTGTTATCATGAATATTTATTAAATTCATAATCATGAAAAAAATATGACTAAAAAAACTACATATAAAATTTTTAAGAACAAAGATCTGATTTTTTGTATATTTTAAATTATCATAGATAAAATCATATTTATAGACTTGGTTTTAATCTATAGTAAAATCTAATAATTTTTCTACTATTTCCTCGAATATATCATTTTATGTATTTGGAAAATATTTTATAGATTTCATCACATGTTTCCAAAAATATACATCCGTTTTTTTATCAATTATTTGAATATTTTTCCCATCCAGAGTTAAAATACCTTGGGGAAATATTTTTCAAGGGTAGAGGAGTTAAATTTTTACCATTACAATGCATCATGATAATCTTTCTTTCTGGAATTATTATCCAGACACCATAATATATTAGATTCACCTTCAATATAACAAATTAAGTGAATTAACATTGGACAATGTGAACATCACATGACATCAAATATATTCACCAAATAATTGATACATCGTTTAACTGTTCCATGGTTAGATGATCTATTGAATGATGGGGGTGGTTTCCTCGTGTAATGCAGCACTCTAGGAATGTTCTTTCATGGTAGATCAGGTTTCTCTCTATCATGAAACTTTACACCATTTATAACATATTTTAACTAAAATATCATTACAATAAACCTATCTATTATAATTCAATCCACTGTAGGATTATATTTTGGAAAGACATTATCCTATTTATGCATTCCAAATATAGGTTCTCTATTACATCTATGAAAAACATTTTGTACACACATAGTTTATATGATGAAACCTGGTAATCTAAAAATTCAATATCATTTTGACATGAACATGAGGTAAAATATTTAAAGCTGATTGTATTAACATTATTCTAATGTTTAATTTTTTATAAACCGACCATTGATTCCAATTATAAGGAAATTAACATAAACAAAACAAAATCATGGGTTTTAATTTAAGAATTCATTCTCTTAATTTTTTTGATCATTTTATGTTAGAGGTTTATAGAATTAAACCATAACCCACACAAAAAAAACCTAAAATATGATTTGGAAACATTCAATTAGTCTTTTTCCATCATATAATTTTTTTATTATTAATCATGATTTATTTTCTGAAACACTAAACATGAATTTCAAAATGACCTCTTCTTTTCCCTTACCCATCCTTAATTCTGTGGAAAAACATTATTATAATATTGGAAGATCACAAAAATATTAGTAAGGGATAAAAAGTAATGAAATCTATCAGTCCTATGAAATAAATGAACACCCATGAAAAATATTTCATAAAAAACCAAACATTTTATGTATAAAGGGAAATAATATTCCTTTGAATGAATTATTTATGTTACATTTTAAAAATAAATAATTTTTAGGAAATATCATTAGAAAGACTATAAAATAAATATAGGTAACATGGGAAATCATATAATAGAACCCTTAAAGAACACAAATTTTTTTTAATAACAATAAGTAAAAATTCAATTATAATCTTGTTGAGAAAATAATCATAACTTAATGAATTTGAGAACTATCTATGGTCACCTTTAAATTATGATATAATGGGATCCCATGACTCTATATTAGTGAACCAAAAAATATAGTTTCAAAGAAACAGAAAATAAATTAAAAATTTTATCATTTGAAAAACTCTTATTGACTCATATGCATAACACTATCAGATATTAAAATACCATGTTAAATAAAAATCATATTTCCAATATAAAATATGATTTTTATTCATAAATAATTTTCAATACCAACATTACAAATGAAAGGGAATGGATATATTTTTTTTAATGAAAATATAATGTAATTGAAAGAAAGCTAGAAATCAAATCTCAACTATGACTGTACAAAATGTATTTGTCACCATTTATGTTCAGAATTGATCATTCAATTTTTTTTATCATGTTTTTCCAATTAAAACACATATAAATGATTCCTTTTTCAAGAAAATTAAAATAATTTATAATTATCATTATAAACATTTTATGACAATGTAAAACGATTTCAAAATTATTTTTAAAAACCTAAACATTTGAGAAAAAATTATTTTGAAGGAAATCATTTAAATATTATTTATTTAAAATAATTGTCCCATATTACTTTCGAATACTTGATTCATAATCCACATGAAAGAATAAAATTAAGAAAATATTAAATTTCATTAAAATAGTTAAATTCATGATATAAAAATTCAAATGGTCTTTTTATACACCACATATATTAATATAAATTCATACCATAAAAATATTCCTTAATAAAAGAAGATTGATGAGAAGTCTATTAAATTGAGTTTGATCTATCACGTGTGTCTCTATATTCCGAAATAATAAGCATATGTTAATTTTTTAAATCAATTAGAATGTTTTTGAAGAATATAATTAGTTTTATTAAACTTTTTATCATGTTTTGTACAATTATGTAATCACATAAGTTTGTTTTACATTTTACAGAAATATTTATCTTAGTTGAAAAAAACAACATAGGTATGATGACTATGGTCAAAGAGGTCATTATTAAATTAAAATTTTAATAAAAATATTGAAATAAATATAATATTTATAAAGAAATGTACTGTAAAAATAGAATATTAAATATGTTTATGAGAAATTAACTATCATTATGATCATGTGGATGGTAGGTTGTATATACACATGAGTAATGTTTTCTTTATTCAATGATCATTTTACAATAATGAAGTAATAATTTATCTTTAAATAATTATAATTATCTCATAAATAACGTAATATTTAATTATATATAATTATATATATCATATTTGTGATGTGGGGATGAAAAATGAATCACATCCCCTATAGGAGGCCATCATGCTCACATATATGAATGACATTATTAATTTTTCAGTGAGTGTAAATTTAATAAAAAAATCATATCATATATTTTCTTAATAAAAAATATTACATGAATATAAAATTATTTCATTTATATTGTATTTATTAATTAATATTATTATCATTACCTTTCATGTGTTTCATTAGTGAAAAAATAATCACATCGCATTGTGAGGCGATAGTTAGCTGTACACACGAGCGGCATTATCGTATCCCCTATTATTCTGAATTCTAAAAAATGATATATAATATAGTGAATAAAATTGTATATTTATGATAAAAATATAAATTATATACATTATATCCACCATAATACCCATCTTTGAGAGGTGGTAACTCAAAAAATGAATGACATCAATTTTTGGGGAAATACTCATCTGTATAAATGGAAAATGATTTCATAACTCATTTGATTTTTGAGGGAAAGGATTTAATTTATTATGTTAAAATATTAACATCTTATCATATTAAGGAAACAAAGGATATTATATCTTCATATTATAATAATATAATTTGTGGTAGAAAAAATAATATAAATACACTTGTTGATGAATTTCTACCTTTTTCTGGTATCCTCCATAGGTTTGCATAAAAAGACTACCTATAATGGATTTATTCCCAAAATAATCATTATAAAAAGAGTGATGTTATTTTGGGATATTATTTTTTCAGATCATGGTATACTAAACAGGTTATATGGTTTTATTAAATGAATAATGTGGTGGCATTTTATAAGTAAAAGAGAGGACAAACTTGGTATTTTTTAAAATAACTGAGTGCTCAAATTTTTATCATTTTTAAAAAGGGTAAAAAATGTAACATTGTATAAAATAATATGTTTAAGGGTGGAAATAAGTATAGATAATTGTTTTCATATAATCTTATAAGTAAATTTTACCAATATAATATTTGATTTATCCCTCGGTAATCCGATTTTTTACCTTAATTTTGGTAATTTCTTTTTATTATTTTCACTATTATTTTTTTTAGAAAATTAATTTTTCCTAATTAAAATATATAAATTGTTCTAATTAAAAATATTTAATCCATATTTCCTAATTATTTTCAGAAAATCTAAAAATATAAATTTATAATTTATATCGTATAGGTAATGAGGAAATAGGTTTTTAAGGAAAATAGGTTCAGATGTTTACAAGGTTTTTATATCAAAATTAAGAATTAAATTGATACTAATTAAAAAAATTGAAATAATGGATATATATTAGAACTAATTTTACATTAAAATAAAATTAATATTAAAATTATCTTTATAAATCAATTAGATGAAAAGACGCGTTTCAATTATAATTAAATATTTTTGACAATTTAACGAAAAATGAATCTTCTACAAAAAAATTCCCAAATATTCATCCTAATATAAATTGTAAAAAATTATTTTATTAATTATATTAATGTTTTAAAATGAAAATAAAATAATTTCTAAATTATAATTTTAAATAAACACTTATTGGGAATGTGTTAATTAAAACTATTCATTTTTTGATTAAAAATTACATTATATTTTTATAACTAATATAACTATATAATTATTACTAATAAATATGAAAATGGTTCATTATATCATTATTGATGTTGTTACACTCTCCCTCTTTTTATAGATTTTCTAGTTACAATTTTGAACACCTATTAAAAAAATGGGATATCATTCCATGATAGCATTATGAGATTATCATGTTGCCTCTTCAACCATATAGTTTTTTCATTAATCCATAATATGGTGAATCACAAAATTCGAAAAAATACATCTATAGTGAAGAATAAATACATGTTTTTCATAATTTGAAGGATTCTGTTATGTTGTGCCCAAGTGAAGTAATTGCATTTGTTGTCAATAACTTGTCATGGTGTGCCATCTGATGAAGTACATCTTGAAGATTGATGATTATAGAAGCATAACATCTGACGATTGTTGAGCTGCTCTTAAAGTTCCAAGAACTTGTATCAACTGGATACAATGTCACAACATGATTAGAAGACCATGCATTGTAGTGACAATGCATGAGGAGTTGAAGAAGCAAGATGATCCATTCACTACCTCTAAGTGGATGAAGTGGTTTAATGAAGTCCATGCACTATCACTTAGTGAATGTGAATTAGAAGATGTTCCAATTGATCTCTTATTAGATCAATGAAGTTTATTGAAGAAATATTTGATTCAGGAGCTCGGTTGAAGATGAAGAAACCTTCGGGAATTCCATTCTTAAATGTTGATTATATGTTGAAGAAAAATGGAGGAATTCTAATGAAGAAGATTAATACTTGAATTCTTAAGAAGAAGATGAAGGAGAAGAAAGGCTTGAAGTGGTTCTCTTGATATGGCTTGATTTCATGGAGGACTTTGTTTTTTGACAAAGTTCTATTCAAGACTTAGCCAAAAAATGTGGCCAGCCAAGGCACCTTGGGGGTTCAACCCCAAGGCATGGGCACTAGGGCACCACGCCCGAGGGAACCCATGGGGCGAGCCAGGGCGGCAGGGCGCACCCAAGACACCACATGGGCGCCTGGGGCACGCCCGGAGGAGCGCGACGGGGGCGTAGGAGCACGCCCGAGTGTCAGAGCATGCATAGGGTGGGCGCATAGCGCGCCCGCAGGAGCAGAGGTGGGCGCAAGAGCGCGCCCGCTAAAGAACTCGGTGCGGGGCGGCACCGAGAGGGGAGGAGATTCAACTGGCCGCTCATGGGAGCTCCAGGGTGATAAACCGCGGAAAATCCGCGGAAGGCTTCGATGTGGGACGCACAAAAAATCCCGGGAGCAAATCTCCGCCGTCCGTCTCATCGCGCGCTTGATCTGCGCCGCACATCTGATCCGTGGCGCCGCGATCTAATCCAGGCCGTTGAAGATCTGATCCGACGGCCCTGGCTTCGTCCTCAACCTCGAGCCATGCCGAAGCACCTCCCGCAGCCTCCTTCGAACCAGAGGCTTCCCCGACGACGGTTTTCGAGTTCCCGGCCACCTCTGAAGGATCTAAGACCACCATTGAGCTCGTCTCGCCCTTACGAACACATCCAAGCGTAGAAATAGGCATGCATGCCAGTAATGAAGATATTTGTGTTCGGCCGAGGCAAGAGAATCTGCCGAGGCATCGGGTGTTCATGTTTTTCATGTGTTAGGCTTTAACAGAGCCATGCATGCGTTCTAAAACGCATGTATGTGGAGAAGGCTGAAGGTGAATGAACCCGCGATTGACAGAAGATAAAACCGTGATATGCGGAAGATCTTTTTAACACGTTTGAAGTTTTCAAAGACCCCGCAGATTTCGGGCATTCAAAACGTATTTCCCCGCGGATCATCCATGCACCTCCACTGCCTATATATAGAGGAGTCTGAGGCCGAGTGAAGGTTGCTGTTCATTCGTGAAGACCCGTGACGCTCTCTGCCTCGCGAAGTACAATCCTGCGCATCACTTGCGCGACAGGAGGTTTCAAGTTTTTTTCTCGCGCAATCCTTGTGCGAAGGGTTTCTGTTTGAGAAGAAAGGACCTTGCGCGCTCCTTGTGGCCTGTCACTTGCGCGCCCTTGGTTGAAACACCTTGCGCGCCTCTTGCAACACCAAGCACTTGCGCGCCTTTATATTGGGTAGTGTGTATGCAAACAAGGCCGAGGCCTTTGTGTTTGTGTGCCAAGTGAAGAGGAGTATACGGGTAGAGTGTGTGCACAAAGAGGAGAAGGCCGAGGACCTTTGTGCTTTGGGTGCAAAAGGAAGACCACACTTTGTGTGTTTATAAATTGAAGAAGAAGGACAAGTCAATTGGGTGCACTAAAAGAATGAGTAGTGCATGTGTGCACATGTGAAGAAGATCAACTTTGACAAGAAGAGGAGTACACACTTATGTGTGTGAATACAAAAGAACTGATCATTCTAAGTGATTGGGCTTTTGATGAGCAAGACCAACAAGATCTTTTGAAGACTGTTGAAGCTACTTGAAGTTTTGAACAACACCTTTGAAGAAGTGAAGTGGATCCATGATGAAGATGATGTTGTGGAGTTGGGGGGTTTAACCAACTTGTAATTGGGGGGGGGGGGTAACCAATTACTGTGTAATCATCTTTTGGCATAGTGAAGAATCCGTGTTGGGGGGTGTAACCAACACGGCAAGGAGTAGGTCTTTGTACCGAACCTTGTAAATCTCTGTGTTCTGTGCTCTCATTATTACTGAACCACTAAAAGAGTAGATCTAGGCTTTAACCAGCTGCAGAGGTTGAATTGATAATCCAAAGGGAACAATTCATAAAAAGAAAAAGTTATCACTGATTCACCCCTCCCCTCTCAGTGATCACAACCGATCTAGGCATTTCAAGTGGTATCAAAGGGAGGTTGCCTCTGTAAGGATCTACTTCTGAGAAGATGGACAATCTGAATTCTGTTAATAGTAGGGGTGTTCCTACATTCGATGGAAAGAATTACCACAGCTGGAAGAATCGGATGTTACCCTACCTTCTATCTCTCGGCCTTGAAGTTAGAAATGCAGCCTTATTTGGATTCCCTCCTCTTGCTAATGAAGCTACTATGACACTCGATGAGAAAAGAAATATGGAAGTTGATGGTAAAGCTCAAAATGACATTCTTATGTCACTCTCAGAAAAGGTATACACAAAAGTCATGGGACTCAAGAATGCTAAAGAAATTTGGGACAAATTGGAAAGTAGTTATGAAGGAAACATGAAAGTCAAGGAAGCCAAATTACAGATTTGGAGAAGCAAGTTTGAAGATGTCAAGATGGGAGAAGAAGAAAATATTGATGATTATTTCACAAGAGTCAATGAAATTGTCAGTAACATTCGGGGCTTTGGAGAAAAGTTGGAGGACTCCACTATTGTTAAAAAGCTTATGAGAAATTTTCCTGACAGGTTTGACCCCAAAGTCTCAGCATTAGAAGACAGAGATGATCTCTCTCTTGATGAACTACACAACATTCTCATTTCATATGAAATGAGGAAGATCCCAGTATTCAAGAAGAAGATCAAGGATGAGATGGCTTTTGAGGCCATGAGACAACTCAAGATAAAAGATGACGAAGTCCTAGAATCAAGTGATACTGACAATGAAGAAAAGGATGAAGATCTCAACACGATTATTTCTCTTTTTCTAAAAGGTTTGGAAAAACTAAATTCAGGGGAAAAGGGAAATCACCATCGAGATGTTTCAATTGCAATAACATCGGACACTTTGCTGTAAACTGCCCCAAGAAGAGATATAGTGCTCCAGAAGTTGAAGATGAGAAGTCACAAAAGAAGAAATGGAGTAGATACCCAAGAGAAGGAAACAAATCAAGTGTAAGAAAGAAAAGGTTTGTTCCAGGTGAAAGAAGAAGCTATGTAAGCAAAGAGGAAGAATCAGACTCTACCTCAGCCAGTCAATCAGAAGAAGAAACGAATTTTATGGCTCATGTAGAAATAGGGTTTGATACCTGCAGCAGTGAAGATGATGAAAGTGAACGAACAGAGCTTGAATACAGATTGAAAGATGAATTAGTGGCTTGCCTTGAACAGAACACTGGACTCAAGAAAGAGAAGAGATTGTTACAAAAGGAAACCAAAAGGATGACTGAGGAGTTGGAAGAATGTATGAAGAAAGAGACAATGTACATTGATGAAATCAAGAGACACAAACTGAAGGTTGCTGAGCTGGACAAGATAGCAAAAGATCTTGAGGAGAAACTTCACCTCAAAGAAGAAGAGCAATCACTGACACATTCCAAGTGGATTGAAACACATAATAGCTTGACAAAGATGAGAGAAGACTTCAACAAGGCTGTTGAGGTCAAGGCAGAATCATCTTATGCTGGTGCTCAGAGGCAGGTCAATTTACCACTAAGAAAATCTCAAAATACATCTGTTATTTCTAACAATGCAGGTTCAAAGATAAAATTGAGACAAACATGGCATGAACCAATCTGTGTAAAATCATCTTCAATGGAAGAAAGGAAATCCTCAGGAAGGACTACTCAAATCTTGGACAGAAAATTACAACATGACTCTTATCAACAAAGAAGGTCAAGGTTCAGAGGCTACTGCTGGTGTTGTGGTGTGATTGGACATAAGGCCTATGCATGCTAGTATAACATGTCTCGTCCAAACATGAGGCATGAGTCAAGGGGGAGACATCCTGACACCCAGAGTGTTTTGCAGAAAGCATCAAAACCACCAACTCAGAACACATTTGACTGCCTGAGTGAAGCTTGTGGAAGATGTGACCAACAAGGTCATAGAGCTGATAAATGTATGACAACTCTTCCTAAACAAAAAGTCAAAGACATGAAAGGGAAAGGCATTCAAGAAACCAATGATGAAATCACATGCTTTGCTGAAGTGGCTCTAAAAGCCAGCAGTAAAACCAAGTCATGGATTCTTGATAGTGGATGCTCATCCCACATGACTGGTGATACAAAAATTCTAAGCAACCTTGAAAGTCATGAGGGAGGAACCGTGGTGTTTGGAAATGATCGTTCTCTGAAAATCAAGGGAGTTGGAAAGGCTATGATTGCAACAACAAATCTAAAATCCAATGATGTGTTGTTTGTTGAAGGATTAAAGCACAACCTACTGAGTGTAAGTCAATTATGTGATGATGGACATGAGGTGTTGTTCCAGAAGGACTCATGCATCATCAAGAGCTCAAAGGATGGAAAAATCATCACTCAAGGAAGAAGAACCACTGGAAATCTATTTCAAATTGGTGATCCCATCAATTCTTGTTTTCTTAGCTCTAAAGATGAAAACAACCTCTGGCATAGAAGACTTGGCCATCTTGGTCAAAGGAGTATGAGTAAAATTCTGAAGTACAATGTTGTACGAGATCTACCCAAATTAAAGAGAGAAAGAGATGAAGTCTGCGACACATGTCAGAAGGGAAAACTGACCCATAGGTCACACAAAGGAGTTGATATCATGTCTACTAGACCTCTTGAACTCATCCATACAGACATATGTGGACCAATGAGACAGAAGTCTACAAGAGGAGATTTCTATTTTATAACCTTCATTGATGATTACACTCGGATGACCAATGTCATGTTCATGAAACACAAGTCAGAGGCAATCACGATGTTCAAGACTTTCAGAAGGCAGGCTGAGAAGGAACTGGAGCTCTGCATCAAGAAAGTAAGATCAGACAACGGAAAAGAATATACCGGTGATGTCTTTGAAAGCTATCTGGTCAAGCATGGAATCAAACATCAATATAGTACACCATATACTCCACAACAGAATGGAGTGGCTGAACGAAAGAATCGAAGCATAGTTGAAATGGGGAGGACTATGTTAGCTGAGCATGATATCTCTAAGTTTTTCTGGAGAGAAGCAGTATGCACTGCTATACACATACAGAACAGATGTCTCCTGAGACCAGAAACACAAACGACAGCCTATGAAATGTGGTTTAACAGAAAACCAACTGTTAAATATTTCAAAGTCTTTGGCAGTCCCTGCATCATCAAGATTAAAAACATCAATCTGGGAAAGTTTGAAGAAAAAGGTGAAGAAGGAATCTTTATGGGTTACCTACCTAATGGAAAAGGCTAGAGATGCTGGAATAAGAGGTTGAATAAAATGATTGACTGCAGTGATGTCATAATAATTGAAAACAACACCAAACCATACACTGTGGATGATGATGACTCAAAGAATGACACAGCCTTGGAACAGAAGAATGAAGAATTACCTGAGCCAACACCAACTGCTGGTGAGATCAACTCTGAATATACCAGTGATGAAGATGAAGGTAATGAAAATGGAAGAAGAAGATACAACAAATTGAAGAAGCATGTTGACACAGAAAATGTCCTTGGAGACCTACAGTCCTCAGTAAGAACTAGAAGAAGATTGAGATTGGAAGATCAGACTGCACTGGTTTCTCAAGTTGAACCTCACACAGTGGCTGAAGCAGTTGTACATGAGGAATGGATACAAGCTATGCATGAGGAACTCAATCAAATTGAAAAGAACTCCACTTGGGATCTTGTGCCAAGGCCCAAAAATAAAAATGTTATTGGGACAAAGTGGGTGTTTAGAAACAAACTCAATGAAAAGGGAG
This sequence comes from Viscum album, assembly GCA_963277665.1. Classification (NCBI taxonomy): domain Eukaryota; kingdom Viridiplantae; phylum Streptophyta; class Magnoliopsida; order Santalales; family Viscaceae; genus Viscum; species Viscum album. The sequence goes on along the minus strand of OY728148.1, from coordinate 874,297,456 downwards.
AAGTTTCCAGAAACAAGGCCAGACTTGTATGCAAAGGATATTCACAAATGGAAGGAATTGACTTTGAGGAAACCATTGCACCAGTTGCAAGACTGGAAACTATCAGAATGTTCTTAGCAGTTGCAGCACACAAGCAGTACAAGGTCTATCAGATGGATGTGAAATCTGCATTTCTGAATGGAGATCTTGAAGAAGATGTGTATATTGAACAACCAGAGGGATTTTTGCTGGACAAAGATGGTAGTATGGTGTGCAGATTGAGAAAATCCTTGTATGGATTGAAGCAGGCCCCTAGAGCCTGGTACTCAAAATTGGATGGTTGTCTTAAAGACATGAAATTTGTCAAAGGAACAGTTGACAGTAACCTCTATGTCAGAGAAATGGCCAATGGTACCCTCATAGTCATTATCTATGTGGATGATATCATTTTTGCTGGTAACAAGGAAGGACTATGTGAAGAATTTGCTGAGCAGATGAAAAGAACTTTTGAAATGTCAATGCTTGGTCAAATGACATATTTTCTAGGATTTCAGGTGGAACAAAGACAAAACTCCATATTTCTTTCACAAGAAAAGTACGCAAGGGACTTAGTGAAAAGGTTTGGAATGGAAAGTTCAAAGGAAGTCTCCACACCCATTTCTGTCGGAACCAAGCTATGCAAGGATGAAGAAGGCAACAATGTTGATCAGAAAGAGTTCAGAAGAATTATTGGCAGTCTACTTTATCTCACGGCTTCAAGGCCAGATATAGCATATGCAGTGACATTGTGTGCCAGATTCCAAAGTGATCCAAAAGAATCTCAGTTAACTGCAATCAAAAGAATCCTGAGATATGTTAAAGGAACCCTCAACTATGGACTCTTATACAAACACAATGCAAACATACAGTTGTTGGGATTCACAGATGCTGATTGGGCTGGTGATTGCACTGATAGAAGATCCACATCTGGTGGAACCTTCTTTCTGGGAGAAGGATGTGTTAGCTGGTACAGCAAGAAACAAAATTCTGTAACATTGAGCACAGCTGAAGCAGAGTATGTGGCCGCTACACATGCATGTACTCAAATGATTTGGATGCAGGTGCAGCTAGCAGATTTGAGGATTAAAGCTGAAAAACCATTGAGGATCTTATGTGATAATCAAAGTGCAATTGGGTTGTCTAAGAATCCTATCCAACACTCCAGATCCAAGCACATCGATATAAAATATCATTTCATCAAAGAAAGGGTCGCCAGTGGCGACATCAAGCTAGACTAAATTCCTACTCAAGATCAGGTGGCAGACATTTTCACCAAAGCTATGCCTATGGAAAGATTTGTTGAATTGAGGCTGAAACTTCATGTTCAGCCTTCTACTCTCACTTGAGGAAGAAGAAGGTCCCTCCTTATTCCCTAAATTTTTGTATTCTTGTACTTACATGCAGGGAATTGAAGGAGATGAGTGCATCCCCTGAGGGGGAGCATTGGTACTTGAAGATGTGCAGATTCCAGAAGCTCTATACTCTGAGTATGGATTTCATTCATCCCTTTGCATTTGTTGGCCAATAAGGGGGAGAAATCATCAGGCACACACGACATTCTCTCAGTGTGCTTCGGAGTATTGACAACCAAATACAAAGGGGGAGATTGTTGTGCCCAAGTGAAGTAATTGCATTTGTTGTCAATAACTTGTCATGGTGTGCCATATGATGAAGTACATCTTGAAGATTGATGATTATAGAAGCATAACATCTGACGATTGTTGAGCTGCTCTTAAAGTTCCAAGAACTTGTATCAACTGGATACAATGTCACAACATGATTAGAAGACCATGCATTGTAGTGAAAATGCATGAGGAGTTGAAGAAGCAAGATGATCCATTCACTACTTCTAAGTGGATGAAGTGGTTTAATGAAGTCCATGCACTATCACTTAGTGCATGTGAATCAGAAGATGTTCCAATTGATCTCTTATTAGATCAATGAAGTTTATTGAAGAAATATTTGATTCAGGAGCTTGGTTGAAGATGAAGAAACCTTCGGGAATTCCATTCTTAAATGTTGATTATATGTTGAAGAAAAATGGAGGAATTCTAATGAAGAAGATTAATACTTGAATTCTTAAGAAGAAGATGAAGGAGAAGAAAGGCTTGAAGTGGTTCTCTTGATATGGCTTGATTTCATGGAGGACTTTGTTTTTTGACAATGTCCTATTCAAGACTTAGCCAAAAAATGTGGCCAGCCAAGGCACCTTGGGGGTTCAACCCCAAGGCATGGGCACTAGGGCACCATGCCCGGGGGAACCCATGGGGCGAGCCAGGGCGGCAGGGCGCACCCAAGACACCACATGGGCGCCTGGGGCACGCCCGTAGGAGCGCGACGGGGGCGTAGGAGCGCGCCCGAGTGTCAGAGCATGCATAGGGTGGGCACATAGCGCGCCTGCAGGAGCAGAGGTGGGCGCAAGAGCGCGCCCGCTAAAGAACTCGGTGTGGGGCGGCCCCGAGAGGGGAGGAGATTCAACTGGCCGCTCATGGGAGCGCCAGGGTGATAAACCGCGGAAAATCCGCGGAAGGCTTCGATGTGGGACGCGCAAAAAATCCCGGGAGCAAATCTCCGCCGTCCGTCTCATCGCGCGCTTGATCTGCGCCGCACATCTGATCCGCGGCGCCACGATCTAATCCAGGCCGTTGAAGATCTGATCTGACGGCCCTGACATTGTCCTCAACCTCGAGCCATGCCGAAGCACCTCCCGCAGCCTCCTTCGAACCAGAGGCTTCCCCGACAACGGTTTTCGAGTTCCCGGCCACCTCTGAAGGATCTAAGACCACCATTGAGCTCGTCTCGCCCTTACGAACACATCCATGCATAGAAATAGGCATGCATGCTAGTAATGAAGATATTTGTGTTCGTCCGAGGCAAGAGAATCTGCCGAGGCATCGGGTGTTCATGTTTTGCATGTGTTAGGCTTTAACAGAGCCATGCATGCGTTCTAAAACGCATGTACGTGGAGAAGGCTGAAGGTGAATGAACCCGCGATTGACAGAAGATAAAACCGTGATATGCGGAAGATCTTTTTAACGCGTTTGATGTTTTCAAAGACCCCGCAGATTTTGGGCATTCAAAACGTATTTCCCCGCGGATCATCCATGCACCTCCACTGCCTATATAAAGAGGAGTCCGAGGCCGATTGAAGGTTGTTGTTCATTCGTGAAGACCCGCGACGCTCTCTGCCTCGCGAAGTAAAATCCTGCGCATCACTTGCGCGACAGGAGGTTTCAAGTTTTGTTCTCGTGCAATCCTTGTGCGAAGGGTTTCTGTTTGAGAAGAAAGGACCTTGCGCGCTCCTTATGGCCTATCACTTGCGCGCCCTTGGTTGAAACACCTTGCGCGCCTCTTGCAACACCAAGCACTTGCGCGCCTTTATATTGGGTAGTGTGTATGCAAACAAGGCCGAGGCCTTTGTGTTTGTGTGCCAAGTCAAGAGGAGTATACGGGTAGAGTGTGTGCACAAAGCGGAGAAGGCCGAGGACCTTTGTGCTTTGGGTGCAAAAGGAAGACCACACTTTGTGTGTTTATAAATTGAAGAAGAAGGACAAGTCAAGTGGGTGCACTAAAAGAATGAGTAGTGCATGTGTGCACATGTGAATAAGATCAACTTTGAGAAGAAGAGGAGTACACACTTATGTGTGTGAATACAAAAGAACTGATCATTCTAAGTGATTGGGCTTTTGATGAGCAAGAACAACAAGATCTTTTGAAGACTGTTGAAGCTACTTGAAGTTTTGAACAACACCTTTGAAGAAGTGAAGTGGAGCCATGATGAAGATAATGCTGTGGAGTTGGGGGGTTTAACCAACTTGTAATTGGGGGGGTAACCAATTACTGTGTAATCATATTTTGGCATAGTGAAGAATCCGTGTTGGGGGGTGTAACCAACACGGAAAGGAGTAGGTCTTTGTACCGAACCTTGTAAATCTCTGTGTTCTGTGCTCTCATTATTACTGAACCACTAAAAGAGTAGATCTAGGCTTTAACCAGCTGCAGAGGTTGAATTGATAATCCAATGGGAACAATTCATAAAAAGAAAAAGTTATCACTGATTCACCCCTCCCCTCTCAGTGATCACAACCGATCCAGGCATTTAATGTTATAAATGAAGTACAGTAGTGATAAAAACATGAGGTGAATTGGGAACATATTTCCCAAAACTCAAATAATGATATACATTGTGTACATGAGATAAATTATGAGTCAAAGACATGTGGTAGGAAATTGGTCCAACCATCACTAGGATTTTATACGGTCCAAAAAAACAAATACATAGTTTACGATTTATATAAAAATTCTTCACAACATTTCATTTATAAACATTGACAATAAAAAACACACCAACCTAGAAATATCGATCTTTCCTTGGGTTATTTACATTAATTTTATTCATTCTCTAGTATGCAGTTATATTATTTAGAATCAAATACACATTTTAATCCATTTAAACTACTAAATTCGGGACAAATATATTTTATTTCTCCTATATCATTTAAAAAATTTGTGATGTGACACTGATTTTCATATAATGCCTAAAATTGTTCCATCATAAAACATGAATAAAAAATATTATTATATGAACACAACCAAATAATGAAGTTGATACCAAATTCCTTTATAATCCATTATAAATAATGAAAAATATATTCCATGGTTAGAATATTATTCTCAAACTATCCAATAGATTGAGGATTAAAGGCTGTATTGAAATTTAATTATGTTCCCAAATTTGTATGATGTACTTTATAAATTTTTTATGAACATCAGACCATAGTATGATACAATTGAGAGATGAATACACATAACTATAAAATATCCATTATATTTACCCCATAAATTTGATATAATTACATTTTATCTCAAATGGAAATTAAATTCACATAATTAGTTAATCGGTTAACAATAATAAAAATCATATAATTTCCTAGAGAGATCTTTAAAATCTTACCTTGAAATAAATTGATATATTTTCCCATTTCTACTATTGAACTATAAACGATATGTGTATCTTCTTTAGTAATTTTAATTCTGATTTAACCTTCTAGAAAGTCAATAACATTATGGAAATTCTAGAAATATCACCTTCCATTCTATATCATGAAAAATAATCATGAATTTGGGTTTATATGTTTGTGTTTCCCCTATAAATGCAAAATAGATAAAGTTTGTATTTTCTAAAACCTATAAAATAGAGTATATCCCTAAATCCATGAATTATGGTAAAAATTTCATAAAATCATTAACTAATGCTTCACATTCTAAACCTGACATAGTTAAAAAAGCATTATTTTTTCAACTAAACGCATCATCCACTTTTTTTACTTTTCCTAGATTGTAATAAAAATATGCAATCAAAAACCTTGATCAGTTACATTCATCTTATCTATCTCATTTTATATTCATTATGACTGAATATATACATCATAAATTCTTTGATAACTATATATTTCAATCATTAATACATAGAAATGATTCCATCAAAATTTTATAGGAAAAACCAGTCATGAAAATTACAGATCATGAATAGGGTAATTTAACACATCAGGTTTAAAATAATATAAAGAATAAAAACTTATTTGATCATTATACATTAAGAAACATCCATTTATTTATAATGAATAATCATTTTTATGAAAATGTCACCATTTCTTAAAAGAATGTTAAAAACTATATCATTCAATAAGCCTATTTTATTTTCCTAAAAAGAATAATAATATTATCTTATCCATGTGAATTTAAATATTTTTTTACTTAAAGAATAGTGTATTCTGGATGAATGATAATATATTTTAACAAAATATCATTGGTAACTATATAATGAATAAATAATATGAATCACAGTGTTCTTTTGGTTATTGTCCATTCATCAACAACTTTTATTTTAGTAGGTTCAATTATTATTCCATCATGGTAAATAATATTTAAAGGGAAAGAAGTTTTTAATAATAAAAATTCATAGTCACTATGTCATTCAGTCAACTTATTATGTTTTAATTTTTGAAAAACAGACCATATGTTTCTTTAATGGGTCGTTTGTCTTTTAGAATATACCAAAATTTCATCAACAATAAAAACCACAATGTTTTACAATAACACATGAAAAAATCTATTCATATGATCAATAAATTATTCTGGTTCATTAGATAACCAAAAAAAAAAATCATAGTTCCTATATATAGTTAGAAAAATAGTCTTTAAAATTCATTCTCAATTTTTATTCAACTGATGGTACCCCGAACTCAGTTCAACCTTCAACGAAACAGTTTTCACCATGGGGTATATTAAAAAAAATCTTAAATATGAGGAAAATAATACATCATCATAATAGTTATGTTATTAAAATATCTATAGATAATGAAAATTTTAATTGAACAAATATTCTGTTTAAAAGATAATACATAAAAACCCATTGTAATGTGTAAGGATTGATGAAAACATTATCTAATAACCCATCAAATTAGTGTTTCAATTATAAAATATAAACTTCATAAATATATTTATGGGGGTTTATAAATATTATTATCATAAATTAATAAGTCAATAGTAAATTTGATCTCTCTATTAAGCATGAAATTAGGAAAATAAACTAGAAAAAATTTATTTATTTGTTCACTAATAGACCATTACAAACTTGAACATTTTCATAAATTTCAAAATTGTGAGTTATGTAACATTCACTACAATATCAAATAAATTTATTAACATCTTTTTATGTTATTAATGTAATTAAATCATTGATAAAAAATTATTAAAATTAAAATATATCATATTATTCTAAACTAAAATACAATTTATATCCAAAATGTCATCAAACACTACTATGGATTGTTAAAAAAAATTAATATAAAGACCATCCCGTTGATAAAAACAGGAATATCGCTTAAAATATTTTAATTTTAAATACATTAATATTTAGTTTTCACTAAAATTTCAATCTTATAGTCATCATGTGATATAGAAAATTTACTTGAAAAATTATCATAAATGAAAGAATTTAAAGATTCAAAATGAAATACTGTGTTGATATAATTATAATAAATAAGTAACAAATTAGAAACCACTTCATTTGATAACTAATAATAATTTATTTAAATAGAAAATGAATTTTATACTACTTTCTATTTCTGATCATGATTATTTACATTCTATGTGACTAACATTATACAGTAATTAGAATAATGACCCATCTCATTAAAACTATAAAAAACAAGAATTGGATGGATATTAATTACCCAATTATTAGATTCTTTATATTTATTATTATTTTAATCATGGTTCATATGAAAAAACATTCCACATCGATAACAGTTCTTTGAATTCACAATACATTCTATGTGCTTTTTTTACCACACTTACCAGAATATTGAATATTCATTTTATTTCTTCGATATTTTTTTTTCATATGTTTCCCCATATCTTTTCATCCTAAATAATTAATTACTTCATATTCATGTGGATCATTAGAGTCAAAACTATATATCTCAACATTTTTAGTAAATAAAATATCATAATCATAAATTTTAAATTATCATTCGGCCAAATATCATTGTAAACTCTGTTTTAATACTGACTAAAATGTTTTAATTTTACTATCAGTTTCTGTAATAAATTTCATAAAATTCCTAAGCAATTTTTTTAAGTTGTCATTTTATATATCCAATTAATCTTTATATTTTTTGTTTAACTCATGGAATTTTTTCCCTTCCAGATTCAAACAAACATGGGGAAATATTCCTCATGGAAAAAATCATTAAATATTTCCCACTCCATGGAATCAAGATCATATTTTTCTCTATTATTATTTACCAAAGAATACCATCTATCAGCTCCATGTATAAAATAATATAAAAAAATAATCAACTTTTGTCGTTTAAACATCCAATTACATAAAATATCTTTTATAGAGCATTGATCTTTCCATCACCTATGATAGGGTCAGATGATCAACTGAATGATGGAGGATAATGGATCATGAAATGTTCTCTTATAGACATGTTCCTTCATGGTATATTGGGTTCATATTTATCTTGGATACAACTAATATTTATAGCTTGCATCATTCGAGACATTAATGTAAAAGACTAATATGTTACAATTTCTACCATAATCGGATATATGTTTTATGGGTATTTTCCTCTTAGTTACATATCACTACATACATTTAATTTACATTGTGGAAAACCACATTGGAAACACATAGTTTAGATGAACCAAATAAAAATTATTATATTATATACCATTTTAACTTTAATATAGGGTATAATATTTTAGGTTAATTTTTTTGACATTATCAGGATGTCAAATTATAAATACATTTACTTCTGATTACAAATATTATGAACCAACCTTATCATTACATAATATTGGGTATTAAGTCAATAATTCCTTCTATTATATTTTTATGTCTTTTTAGTTTTCTAGTTTTATAGAATTATGAAATAACTCATATACAACATAATTATAATATAAATGGTTTAATATTTCAATTGGTATAAATTTCTATCATAATATTAAAATTTTAAAATGAAGCATGATTTTTTCCTTAAAATTATTCAGGTATTTTACCATTACATATTTCATTCCCTTACCCATCCTAAAATACAATTATTTTTTAAGAAATGATGGATGGGTAAAAAACTCTATAATAAAATTATAAATAATGAAAACTATTCTTATATTTAGAAACATTAAACCCATGAACATAGTCATTACCGAATGTATTAGAGAACTATCTAGGAACACAAATTTTTTTGATATAATAGGCTCACTAGGTTATATATGAGAACACCCATCTTAAATAATTTCTGAGAAACATAACATGAATAATGCATTTTATGATTTTAAAAAATCTTTTAAACACATATTAACATCACATTTAGAAATTTAAATACCATTTTCTTTCGAAGGAACATTTTGAATTTTAAATAATATTTTTTCTTTAAAATAAATTCAACACCAAAATTCCTAGAAAAAGGTAAAGAGGGTTTCCATTAAATATAAAATTAAATATTTAAATGGAATTAAAAAATCATATAAGGGTTATAATGGTGGAATTATTTTTCATCATTTACTTTAACAATATAACATACAATTTTTTATTTTTCAAAACATTTATTTTAAAAAATGTAAAAATATTCCTTCTTAAAACCATAGAAATATAAGAAATTTGATTTTTAAATCTATTATCTATATATAATACAATTTAAAAAATTTAAAACATGGACACTAAATATAAAGTGATTTTCAAGGAAACATTAGTGCATGATTTATTTAATGGAATTCCCTATATTACAATGGGAATTTTGTATTATAATACCTATGAAGAATAAAATTAAACAAACAATTAAATAACACGAGATTATATAAATTTATCATATGAAACATAAAAGTGGATGCATATACACCTCAGTAGTATTATTGGTCTATAATATCAAAATATGCCTTGATGAAATAAAATTGATATTAACTCTGTTACTTTGAGTTTGTCTTGTCATGTGTGTCTTTATAATCATAATTAATAAAAAATGTTAATAAATTTAATTAGTCATTATTATGTTTACAATTATTTTTATTTAACTTATTATCATTTTATATACAATTACATAATCAGTTATGTTTTCATCGGATGTTTTGAAAAATTTAGATTACTTATAATAAATAAAATATTTTCATTGAATATGATGAAATAGAAAATTAATTAATAATATTCACAATAATATTAATGAAATAATTAAAATATTTCTTCATAATTTATTCTTTTAGAATCAATAAATATGGATTGTTTTGAAATATTAACTAATGTTGTGATCATGGACACAGTATGTCGTATATACACATGATTAGTGTTTCGTTTTTTGAATGATAATTATAGGAAGACGGTAACAGTATTGTTTCATTTTCATAATGGTTATTCCATCATAAATACCATAATTTTTAATTATATATTCTTATAAATATCATTATTTATATGTGATGTGGATTTCATGAATCACCTCGCTTTGAAGAGGCAGTAGACCACACATCCCCTAACGGGGTGATCACTTTTTAGGGAGTGAAAAGTAAGAATTAAAGTAATATAATATATTTTAGGAATGATATATAAGTAATGAATGAAATATTTATTACATTTATATAAAATATATACATTATATTTACCATTAATACCTTCCATTTAAAACATTACAAAAAAAATGAATTTCATCGCTTCATGAGGTGTTAGTCTGCCATACACATAAGCAAAATTATCATATCCCATGTGGTATATAATGTAAAAAATTATTTATGACATTATAACACCGAAGGTATAATTATGTTATATATATTTTATATAAACTTTATATTAATCATTATTCCAATATGTGGATGTTAGGAATGGAAAACTGAAATTCATCATTTTCTTAGGCGGTTGTCTTCCATACACACAAATTATGAATTCATAACCCATTTGATTCAATGGGTAATAGATTTATATTATAAAATTAACATATTAATATATTAGTAAATGGAAGTAATTTATTAAATTATATAATAATATTTGAAGAATAATTTTTGTGGATGGAGAAAAAATGCAAATAGAAATGCTTTTTGAAGAACATCACATCTTTTTCCGGTATCCTTTTTAAGTTTGAACTAAAATCCTCTATATGATTCCTTTATTCATAAAATAATGTTTCTATAATGAGATTATGGAATTATGGAATTTATATTTGATTTTTTTTACTATTTATAGTGGATTTAATGATTGAGGTGTAGAGGATAGATGCAGCCTTTTATTGGTGGGGGATGGGACACACATTGTCTTTTTTAAAATAATTGATTTCTTCCACATTTTTCATATGTAAATAGGGTCAAAAAATTTCCATTATAGAATTAAAAAGGTGTAATAGTGTAAATATTTCTATAAAAAAGCATTTATAATAGTTTATATGTCATTTTTACCCTTATCATTCTAGTTTTACCTACATGGTAAATCCATTTTTAACTTAACCATGGTAATTATTTTTCACTATTTATACTATTCATTTTGCCAATAAATCTGTTGAAATAATAAGAAATTATAAAATATTATAATTCAAAATATAGAATATATTTTTTTAAATTTGATTCAAGTAATTGTAAAATTTTCCTTTAAAAATCAATCCCACTGACGCAACGAGAAAGATGGTTTTTAAAGAGGAAATGACCAAAAGTATTCTATGTTTTTAACAAAATTGAATATTAAATTTATTATAATTAACTAAATTTGATATATTTATGTATTATTAAAATACATTAAATTAAAACCATTTTTAATATATAATTTATCTTTGTTAATAAATGAAAAGATAATCTATTTTTCAATTAAAATTTTGTATTTTTCACTATTTATCAACAAATGAAACATACCAGAAGAATCCAAAACATTCAACCCAAGATTATTTTGAAAAAAATAAATTAATAAATAATATTTATTTTTTAAAATCAAAAATATAAAAATTCTAAATTATACATTAAAATCGTATAAGAAAAGTGTTTACAAAAAATTATATCTTTTTTGATTAAAAATTACTTAATATTTTTATTAAAAAATATAAATAAATAATATATATTAAAAATTATGAAAATTATTTATTCTTTAATTATATTGGGTTTTACAATGTTATTATTATTATATCTTATGTACTTAATTATTATTTCATAAATTCATCTAGTTTTCACCGTCCTTGATTTTGTATAAATATGTTCATAATGATATATATACATTTTAAATTAAACTTATTTTGACTGATTTGATTATATTGGATGTATAATTTTTAATTAATAATAGAAATTTTATTGTGTACATCAAGAATACACATTTTGAAGGAGTAATTTTTAGAAATATTCATTGAAGAGATAGAATATAGATTATTAGAAAAATATTATAATATGATGATTTTGATCTTCCAACAACCCTCTATGTCACAGTCAAAAATTGACAAAAGTGTATCCATTTATTAATCAAAACTTATATTTTACATGAAAAAATAATGTGGGAAACCCTATTTATTTTAAATAACTAAAATTATACAACACTATATATTTCATTACATTATAATAAAATTTAATTATGATATATGAAGAGAAATCATATATTGTTGAGTAATAGTACTAATACCATTTTAATAGTTTCATATCATGTTTAAATGTGACCCCCTTATTATGATTTCAAATTTATTTTTTCAAATTTTATAAAAAATTGCATGGTAAATAATATAACACCATAATGTTTTAGTTAAAATGAATTATAAGCTTAATTACTTATTTGACATGAAACAGAATACTTTAAAGGAATTGAGATACATTATAAAAAAAATATTACATAAATTTTACCATTATAACATAGTAATTGAATTGATAGGTATTAATATTAGAAATTAAATTTCAAAAATATGTTTAATTATCATACATAATAAAATTGTATTGATTAATTCTGAGTAAAAAACGACATAATTTTCAGTAATTTCATGTCATGATTTAGAAAAGAATTTCATACTAAAATAATTTTTATTTCATTTTGTTTTTGGAAATTATAATTAATTTTTCCCATATTTAGTAATTTTATATTATAAAATAAATATCATTTTTTAAATCAGCATATCATAATTTACACAGGGTGAAATTTTGGGATTTTTACAAGATGATTGATTTTAATTTTAACAATAAATAATAATGATTTTTAATATAATATAATTTAAAATTAAAATTACATTTTAGAATTGGAATTAAAGTTACATGTGATCAATTTTATTATGATTAATCTAATTAACTCCACATGAATTTATAAGTTTCTAATTCAAATATACATTATTATGTATGCTAAAATATGTTATTTGAAAAGCTATTCATTTTATATGCAACCATTCTAAAATTGATTTATACTTCTTCTATAAATGAAATAACCAAAATTTTATTTCATATATTGAATTAGGAGGTTAAAATTATAAAAATACAACACCTTTATTTTTTGCATTTTTAATAGTAATAGTGATAAATTTTTATCACCTAGGATTGGGAAAATGGGTAAAACAGTGTTAAACCCTGAGATTAAATTTTAATATCATTCCAATATGTTATCTTATTAGATTTTATTGAACAAATTCAGCAATATATATCATTAATTCAAATATCTATAAATTTTGATATATTTTTCCTTGAAAAGGACCTTTATATAATTCTATTTCAAAATATATACATAATTTAACTCTCATCAGTTTAATATACCTTGAATTATTATTTACATTGAAAAGAGGAGATGGTTAGATATAAATTTTAGTTTTAAATAAGAATTAATTTTCTATTAAAGATAGATTCTCCTGACCATTTATTGATTTAATTATTTCCATGAAATCTCACACTACGCCAAAAATATTATTCAATTAGTAGAAAAATAAAATGAAGACATTTAAAAATATAAAATGTAATACTATTTTGGATAGTTATTATGTTACATCTACTTATGGATAAATAATAATTTTTATGGTTATGTGAATGTTTTAAATTCTAATTTTATAACTATATAAAAGTCTATATAGACATAGTACATAAATAGTTTCAAAAATGATATTAATATTATTTTATAAAAAATAATACATAATGAAATAATTTAAAATAATATGAATCATTAAATAGGTAAATTAGGATGAGAAATGGTTTGAAATTTAACCTATTTTTCATTTCTAGGAAAATGGTTAATTTATCAAAAAATTATAACTCTTTAATATTTAAATTATTCTTACTATGGTTAAGGTAATAATATATTAATGAAGTGGTTAGACAAAAATATATGGCTTATAATGATATAAAAACATTTTTAAATTTCATTTATTGTTTATATTTTTACCATATCCACTTTTTCTTATAATACATGTATATATTGGATAATTATACAGAAGAAACACATTAATTTTATTTAAATATTTTTAGTGTAATTCAAAGTGTTTCATTACCCCCCTCCGTTATAAAAAGACACTTCATACCTCTTTTCATTACACCATATTAATCCATCTTGACCAACCAATCACTAATTTATTCCATTATAAATTCACCTTTCCTTCAATTATAGGTACGTTTATTCTTTATGTACATATCCAAGAATCCTTAATAAGGGATTCATAGGAGGCCTAGAGATGAAGATGTAATCATCCATCCCAACCAATTTAAATATATTTTATCATCTACCACATCAAAATTAGTGTACTTAATCACAATATAATAAATTAATTATCTAAAATATACTAAAATGTAATTATGATTATCTAACCAACAATATCGCACCTCTATTCAATCAAATTTGAATTGAAAGTATTGTTGTTTCCTTCATGTGTACTATTACCGCCACGTAGTTATGTAATTCATTTTATATCACCATAATTAATTGATTATTATTATGAATATTTTAATAATTATAAATTATATTTATGATATAGTTATGATTTTTTAGTTATAATGTTATATCTACCATCTCACCTTCCTATCCGCTGGGAAACGATAATGTCACTCGGGCATATATGTGGATTACTGTGTCCAAGAAGTGTTCAAATTTATTTTTCGAATCCAATTTTCATGTATGTTAATAATAATGTATTTGATTAACATATACAAAATTTATAATATAATAATTATTCTGGAAGGGGGTGTTTTTAACCATTCTTTTATTTCAACCATTAGATTGTGGGAACAGTTTTCATGCATACATATGGCCAACTGTCACCACTAATGGCATAATTTATTTTTATACCTCTAAATTTTATGGATGGAAATATATATATATATATATATATAATTAATATATATTATATTTATATCACAATTTAAATTATGTAGTTGATATAACTGTGATCACAATATGAGAACTATATCTACTAAACCAAAATTTTAAAGAAAAAAGTAGCAATTAAAATCGTTAAATGAAGATTTTAATAAGTGTTTATTAATAAATGTTTATTAAAATGATATAACTATTTCATATATTATATATTAAGTATTTAAATATTAATGTTTTTTATTTATAATTAATACAAACTTATTTTAATGGAGGATAATGTTATTAATAAGCGAATTAGAGTCAATGTAAGGGATTTTTATCTCACTTATACTTCTATGAGACACAATCCATATTCACTAATTATTTCCATTATTTGGTAAAAAACTATCCATGAATTACTATTATTTTCAATTTCATGAAAATTATTAGGATATACATATCCATTTATGAATCTCTATTTCATGATGTTTTTACATGAAAGGTAAAAATGTGTTCATGGGTTTATTTTTCATATGAATGTTAATGGGGATTAATTATTAATGATTTTAAATTAAAAAATTATATGATTCTTTATTGATATAAAGAAATACCATAACTTCTCGTCATATTATTTCATGATAATATAATTTTTTCATTTCCTTCCCCTCTTATTACGTTCTCAGTAAACAAAAATCTTTTTTTAAAGACAAATGATATTAATTATTTATTTTGTCAAAAATAAATTATCTTTAAAATCCACATTTGTAAAAAAATCAAAAAAAATCATCTATTTTTATCTGAATTCATATTTCCTCATGATTTAATTTATTTAAAATTGGTTAAAAGGATTCTTATGTTAATTTCAAGATAGATGTGCTTTATAATTTTTATAGAAAATGTGGAATGAATCATTATATTCATATATATGAAATGAATGGAATTTTCCTCCATAAAAAGCATTTAAATACATTAAATATTCTTTTAAAAATTTCTTGATTATATTTTAAATAAATGTTTTCCTTGATATATTAGAAAATTTTATGTTTTAATATATTTTTCAAAAATAAAAAACGTTATTTTTAATAATAAATATTCATGTGACCTACAAATATAATTTTTCCTCATTTATAAATTACATAGTTTTTATATAGTATTTACAATTTATATAACCCAATGACACCATATTTATACATTCAGTAAAATTTTTATGGTTATGATGTTGAAATATTTATGTAAAATTTCTTCTCTTCCATAGGTTATGTTTTTTTAATGTTTTCCATGATCTTGTATGATAGCTATGAGTTGATTTATGGTAACACGATCAGTGGGACCAAAATTTATATATCCCTTCAATGTATTGCGAAAATATTAATGGTTTATTTGGTCCATGTTTACATATGTAAATAATCTTTTTTCTGATAAGACCATGAAGTGTTCCAAGATATATTTTCAGGCATAGGAGCTGAGACAACACGTCATTCTGAAGATTAATGTGATGATAAATAATTTTATATAAAATGGAATATATTTTATATAACTATTATACATTTACTTATAAAAATTTTAATACCTCGTAAAATGAACCCCAAATTGAAAAGATAAGACCAATGTTGAATCTAGAATTCTTGTTTTGCACTATGCATGACCAAAAATGGGTCAGAGTGGGACATTTGAATAAAGAAACCATTTTCATTACAGTGAGGGGATTAATTAAATAATAAATTAAATTAATTAAATAAGTGACCCAAACAAAAACCTTATATAAATATAATATTATGGAATATTTACAAAGTTATTAGAAGAGGTTATTAATTTTTGATTAGATATTAATTAAACCGTATATTTGGGAATCAATATTAGAAGACATTAAGCCTCTAGATGTGGGAAAATCCAGGTAACATGAACACAACTACTTCTCTCTTTCATTGGAGAACATGTTCCTCATTATTGGATAATCTGAATCAAGGTAGGACTAATCAATTGTGTTTTTTAAACTCTTTATTAATATATTTAGTCATGGATTAATATTATACGTATTGATCAATCATTCATGAAACCATTGCAAGGAAACATGTCAAAATAACTTGGTTATGTTATTTTCTTATTACTAATAAGATATGTTTGTCAACCAATCATCCATAATATAGATTAGTTTACAACAATTATTCTCCAAATATTTATGCACCTTTTTATTTTTCTTTTCCCCAAATAATTTTTTTCTATCGCCATAAGCCTATGAGACCACGATTTGATATTTTCAGGTGGGTATGGGTGTGACCTGACTCTCAAACTTGCAGTAGTATCGCATATAATAAAAACATTGAAGAATTTTGGATTTTTTTGGATGGTTTGTTGGATGATAGTAATTTTACCATGGATTAGGATATCTTAAATGGAATGTGCGGGGACATAGATGATAGTATTACACTTGGACTTTGAGAAACAAGCCTTATTCCCTTTTTTCAGCCAATAGATAGCAAAGAAAATGTTCTTTGAGGAAATTTCCAAAACTTTTTTTGTGGAAAATGGGGGATATATATGTTAGAGGGGATGGATATTAAATTTATATAGGATCTGATACTTCTATGATATACCCAACATCACATCATATAGTCTATATAAATTACAATGTGTCAGGCCCTTAATGTGGCATTTATGGTTTCTAGGTGATTTAAATAGAACACACCATGATGGACATGAAAATTCCATATTACCCAGTGATATCAATCCAAAATGTACTTTGGAAGCACAAAAATATGGGAGTGGTCTGAAAAAAACTACTTTAAATAGACACAGCGAGAGGACAAATCCAGAGCATATGGCTAGGTATAAAAACATGAGACCAGTAACCAGACATCACCAAGATAATGAGTATAAAACTAGATATATGATGCATGTCATATAGTCAACATACATTTCAGGTAGGATATATGCGTAGTGATTCATTTACTAAAATTAAAAAAATCTATGAAACTAGGTGGTACCAAGAACCATGTGTGTCTACATATATGTCATGTATCCTAATTTTGAGGAAAACATATACCTCTCATATCTCTATTTTTTAAATTCATATTTTGTCCTATGAGTAACCTATCTTGTGTTTTTTCCACGTAAAATATAATGATATCCTTCATCATGGATTTTGAAATATGATATGAGATGTTTTAGGAGTGACACATGTTTTTTATTCTCAATGATGACAATAATCTGTTAGGATCATAGAGCTGTACCCCCATGTAGAGTTAAAAAGAAGGTCCTTAATCTATTAAGCGGTACCCCCTGTGTAGTTAGTGTGTGGGTACTCTACCTACAAAGTGGAGATCCCCTATGGGGTTAAGTAATGAGTCCTATATCCATTGAGTGTTACCCCTTATAGAGTTAATGTGTGGTTCTTCTATCTACCAACTTGTAACCCATTACAATGATGCTGAAATTTCTCCATACACAAAGGGGTACCCCCCCAGTGGAATTAAGGTATGAGTTCTATTCCTTTTGAGTATTAACCCAACATCTGATAGGGTGTGGGTCCTCCTTACACCTAGTGTCACCCCAAAGTCACACAAGGTCAATAATCCCATTTTTGGAGTTTATGTCCCCTCAACATTTCATTATAGTGGTGATTTGTGGGACTTACACATGGTTACTCTTATAGAATGACATGGGATATGCAAGAAACCATAGATCTACCTCTTACAACTACTTTCACTCTTTACTAGAATGTGATTTGATATATATAACCCCTTTCCCTCTCATTTGGGATTATTTTATAGAGAATATATATTGGTATATTTTGTTATTTTATTTATATGGGGTAAGATTAATGTTTCTATCATTTATCTTACAGCTACCACTTCATCTCTCAGGGCATCATACTATCATGGGCTTTGGCCGCATGTGTTATGACTTTTGCATATGAAATACTGGTCAAAGGTAATTATGTAGGAGAATATGAATACAATGGTTCATTAGACAATGTATGATGGAAGGGAATTGAATATATATATATATATAATATCTCATAGCATATACCTTTATATTTTTTGATATTGAGACGAATTTCTGGTTTGGTGTGTATTTTTCCCTTTTTTTGTTCTAGTTTACACTATCATACTTTTTCCTCCCTAATGTCTTTAAATGTCTGGATAATTCACTATATATTTTATATTTTATTATTATTCATTTTCACTTCTTATCAAAGATGGTTGGGTACGTGATTATAGTTAAAGTATGGAAAGGTCCCTGAAAATAGTTCTGCATTTCTGCTCTTGTCTCCATCCCTTGCCAATGGAGGAGGGAATGGGGTAGTTTCGGATCAGGTCCCATTAGGCTAGGCCATAAAATATTGGTATCAAATGTGGTTAATTCCTTGGGATGGTGTTTGGAAATGTTATTTTATGATCAATCGGTTGGGACATAGGTAAATAATGTAAAATTCTATCGAGTATGGCTCTTAAAATAGGGAACCCAGTTTTGGTGTGAAGTGTTATGTATAAATGAATGTAGACTCTGAGCAAATTTTTTTTGACTCACCATAATGATACATTGGTTTCTGGAAAAAATGGAAAATAAATCATACAAGATTGTATCTTTCACTCTCCCTTATTGATTCAGATGCCCATATGTGTGTGTGTGTGTGTTTATATAAATATTGTACATCATGATTAGTTTCTGGATTCCTTACTGATAAAAGCCACCCATGTTACCAATTATGGATGGTGATAAAATTTTGATGACTGATGAGGCCCCCATCTAAGGGTCATCCCATGATACCATACATCTAGGTTGATAGGTAGTATCACATATTATATCAAGTAGCTGACCATACTAGCTAAGAAACCCCAGGATTCATGCAAGCATATCACACACCATGAGTTTCAATATAAGAGGCTACACATGTTCTTTGTGAGATAGATCCATAGGAAGTAGATTATATGATAGAGTCTGTGATCCATGATTTTATTGTTATTTTGAAAAAAAATTATCAAGTTGTTGTGTTAGAATCTCTTATTTTTTCGATGTGTTATTTGGAAACATGTATTTTTTATTTACACAGATACATAATGGGTAAACACTCTGATATACAGGCATATAGTATATTTATCATGCATAATAATAACCATCATGAATTCTAATAGTTCAGATTTCAGATCTTCTAAAGCTATATTAGGGAGAGGTGGTAGTTTTATAGTTTGTCTTGAGGATCACAAAATTTTCATGTTACCTTACTGATGTGATTTGATTTGGATAATTTCAGGTGTAGAAGTTTGAGTAGGGTCTCCATAGCTACACCACTAATATTGTGGTACCCCTATTAATTTACAATTATTATGGAGTCTTAAAGGAGTCATGGATGATGGACATATTCCTATCAATGGGACTCCAAGATACTAAATCTGACAGTGGGTGTTGTCTATTGAAGCTATTAGGCACAAGACTGTAGGATCTCTGAATAAGAGACATCCCCATCACTAGCCTCAAACACATGGTCATGTGACACATGCCTTAAAAGAATTCCATGATAGATTTGGGAGGGGGATTTTTTACATGTGATGGTAAAGATCACATGGAACATGATTTATCGTCCAAGCATGCTATGGAGGGTAGAAAACTTTCTAATGGACAGCCATAACAGAGCATGAACTAAGATCATGGGACTGATAGGGGAGGGAATAGTGGCCACTAGGGATGAAAATATCGTATAGGAGTAGGTTGCCCTCCTAGAGGGAAATTTGTTTTTTGTAGAAGAAATTATGAACTCCATCTACCCCCAATACCACGGACCCACAACATTCTTAGGAGATGGCTGCTACGGCCATGGATATTTGCATTCTATAGATGTGTTTGGGACAAATATGAACAAGATGATTAGGGATAATATCTATATTTATTAGAATCTTGATTTATTACTATTAGACATAGGAGTGAGTCATTCCTACATCTATTTACTCTTTTTGTGAGAGATGGATCTTTCATTGAGTTCTTTATCCTAGTATCATTGTCTTAAGGTTCCTATAGTTATTAATTATTAGAAATCATTTATTTTATAAAAATGTTGTTTGTCACTTGGTGTATAGAGGTTCAGATGTGACTGTTTGGTAATCACGATGGAACCCTATAACATTATCCTATATATGGTATTGGTTTTCCACAATTTTACACTAGATAGACTTTCATTATATATGTTTTAGAGGCCTTCATACTGGTTAGATGAGATTATTATTTGGGGGTGAGAGAATTCACATGGCGATACGAGTGGGTTTTATGGGAATAATAGTACAGTGCATCACTAATAAGTATGGGAGTGTATCCCTTGGTGTAGAAGGCTCTTTAAGTATATGAATTAATTATTTCACGTAGGGTTTTATGATTGTATTCCCTAAAGGAGTTCAAGTAATAAATTCGAGGAAGAAGATGGATTTATTGTCAACATGAACTATAGGAATGCTTAGATATCATTTGTAGCTAATCAGATGGACCTTTCTAAGATCCATGATCTATTATTAATGTTAGAGGACTTTTGAGAGAAGGGATTAATCAGAATAAGTGTATCCCCTTAGGAAACAACATTTATTCATGAAAAAAGAATATGATAGGTTATGACTTTGTGAGGATAATCATTCCCTGAACTAGGACACGATAATGAACAGATGCCCATTTCAAAGGATTTTATGACCTCTTTGATCACTTGAAATGGGTGAGTTGGTTCTCAATGATGTATATCATTTTTGGATACAACCAGTTGAGTGTTCGTGAGGCTGATATTCTAAATAAAGCATTATGATTTCACTACATACATAATGAGTTCATGGTAGTGTCTTTTAGTGTGACAAATTCACCCTCTGTGTTTATGTATATGATGAAACAGATCTTTCAGCCACACCTAGAATGATTTATTGGTGTCTTCATTGATGTCATACTCATATGATTTGTGTCAGAGGATTATCATGAATAATGTGTAATTATGGTCCTATATTTCCTTATATAGATCTAGAAGTTCCATTTAAGTATCAATGATGATCAATTTCTATAGAATATCATTTATGATAATGGTTTAGCGATAAACCCAATGGATATTGATGCAGTGCTTTCATGGGACCCAACTAGGAAAACATTAGAGGATCAGAGTTCTCTTTTCAAAGAAGGTTACTACATATGGATTATCAAAGACTTCTTTAGGATTTCATCTTCTTTGAATTCCTTTTTGAGGAAAGTGCATACATTTTCCTAGAATGAGTATTTCCTAAGAGCCATTGAGGAGTTAAGAATGAGGCAGATGAATGATCTTACTTTGAGACTACTAGAGTAGTTTGCAAAGTACATATTGTATTATGATGCCACATAATCTAGGATCATTTATGTGTTGAAATAGAGGAAAGAATTTATCACATATTGTCCAAGGAGTTTGTAACCATATGAGCCTAACTATGTGACTCATTTCCTAGAGTTGGTAGTGGTAGTATTCTCTATAAGGATGGGGAGGCACTATCTTTTGGAGAGAATCATCGATATGTACTAGAGCATAAAATGTTTGGGTATGTAATCACACATAGTGACATTAATATAATGGGTGTGCATTGGGGGGAGATCCTATAATACTATTTCACTGAAATAGTCTATACTTTGGGGAAGGAGAACATAATGGAATATTCTCTTATTAGGATGTCCATATATCATTTGGTGTAGGAGGTATCAGTGAAGTTGATTCCTTGAAACGTACCCTAGTTAAGAATGAGTGTTAAAATTTTATTATGTTAATTGTGTTGAATCCTCTGCTTCTATAGTGTGTGAGAGTGTAATAATTGGGAGAAAATGACTATGAAGACATACGTGACTAGATATCCTCAGTTGATCCACTAAATGGATTTTATTATGATAGAATCATGTTATCTTTTTTCAAGGATGGAATGATGTCCTCATCTCTATTCAAG
Source organism: Viscum album (assembly GCA_963277665.1). Lineage (NCBI taxonomy): Eukaryota > Viridiplantae > Streptophyta > Magnoliopsida > Santalales > Viscaceae > Viscum > Viscum album. The sequence continues at coordinate 874,274,740 of OY728148.1, read as the reverse complement.
AAGAGGTGATGAGAGATTTTAACATATCTCCATTGGTTATACATCCTGATGTGGTAATGATTTATTGATACAATAAATAGAAATTTTTGTGTGATGGAAAGAGACTGAGCATGGCTACGTTAATCTCACAGTGCCTTGTCTCTCTGTAGGTGAAGGATAATAATATGGTTGTGGATGGTTTTTGGCATCCTCATTATATGTTAGAGTTTAAATTGAATTAATAATACATGATCTACATTACTTGGTTTTTGTGGATAGGAAAATAATACCTGACTCCATATGGGTGATAGTGGTCAACACCTAAAGTTTGAACACTTCCTTTCTATATGGGATTTGAGTTTAGTGGTTTGTTTTGGGTAGTTTTATTTACATGAGAAGAATTATATTCATGGTGTGACCTAAAATATTGTCTCTAATTGGGATGAACAGTTAACTTCATATTGGTGGAGATTCATGCAAGAGGAATTCAAGACCCAGATGAGGATGAATATAGCCTTCCACCCCATCATAGAAGGAAAGACCGAGAAAATGATCCAGGTGTAGGATGATATGATGAGGGAATGAATGATATACTTTAGTTGGAGCTGGGAGGGTCACGTTACATTGGTAGATCATGCATACAGAAATAACTACCACAATATGATCGGCATGGAGCTTTTTGATTTACTATATGTGAGACCCTGATTTTTACCCTTATGATAGATTGTGATTTGTGAGGCATCTCTCTATGGGATAGATATATGGATTGTAATGATAGAGAATGTATTTTCCATTTACAATAAAATTAGGTTAGATCAGAGTAGGATGAAATCCTATACAGATCGTTGTCATAGGCCCTTGGAGTATGAGAAGGGAGACCACATTTTCATTCAATTCTCTCCATGATGCATATTTTTAATATTTTATTGGGGAGGACTGTTATCTGTGAGGTTTATCAATTTATCATAGATCTTGAAGTGGATCGAAGAGGTTTACTACCTCCTTTATCTACCCACATAGTTGTAGTGGGTGCGTGACATCATTCATGTTTCACAGCTGAGGAGATATATTCATGACCCTATACGTGTCCTTAAATTGGGTGATGTTTACATCATGGATAGATCAAATTTTGATGGACACCCATTGGAGATAGTGTATCAGTAGGAGATATCCTCACGATGATGGACCCCCCCCCCCCCCCCCCCCCGCCTACATTTATTCATGTGTTCTTCGAGGATGAGAGTATTAAGGAGCTTTCTGGGAAGTGAGAGATCCAGACATGGGATCTGAATATAAACAATTTTTCTTAATATTATTTTGAGGATAAATTAATGAAATATGGAACAATATAGAGACCCTATTTTTTAATTGTAAGACATCGAAATATATCTATTTTTTTGGATCCTAGCATTGGGAAGACATCTGATTTTGAGGACATGTGTTCCCAAAAATAATTTTATAAAAATATTAAATATATTTTATATCACATGCTTTCCATTTCATGAAAAAAATGTGACTTATAATATAAAGTATAGTGGATTGAAAATTTTTGACCACAGGTTAATCTATGATTTTTGGTTTATCATTCCCATGATATAAAATATTTTTGCATGACAAATATTAAAAAAAGTAATAGTTGGTCATGTGTATAGTTGAATAATTTAATAATTAATTTAATTATTTCATTAAATGAGCTAAATATAAATTATCCATAACAATATCGTTGTATAGGATCGGCTGGATTTTCTATATAACCCTAAGACTATTAAGAGTATATTTCTTAAAACCTTCAATGGATAATCAATATCATGCAATAATGAGCGTCTAGATCTGGGTGAATCAAGGTGGAAATTATCAAACAACTTCTATCATTCATTTGAGAATGTTTTATTTATTGAAAAATAATAGAAATTGATGTTGGGCTCATAAAATGTTATTTTCACACTCTTGATTATGTTATTTATTCATGGATTATCAATCTATTTATTGATATGTTATTCTTGAAACCATTAAATGAACATGTGTCATATTAAATTGATTATTTTATTCCATTATCCCTAATATGTAATGTGTCACACATAATCATCCCCCAATTTTAATTCTATCAACAAAAATTCATGGACAATGATTGATGAATATTTTTTCTTTTGTTTTATTTGAATCTATATTTGTGGTCCCTGTCACTTGCATATGGGTACACGATTCAACATTGCTCGATGGGTATGTGCATGATCAGATAATAATATTTTCAAAACATTCACATTCAATGAAAAAATTGAAGAATTAGGGATGTATTTAGATGGTTGGAGTGATATAGTTTATTATATCAAGGACTATGATATCTGGTATGTTATAGAAAGTTATGAAGGATGATGGTGGTAAGCGCAGAATTTATATGACGAGTTGAATTCTATTTTGGCTAACATATATTTAACAATCATAGTTGAAATGTCTTTCCATCATTTTTCGGGAGAAATAGGTGTGATCTACACTTTAGGATCTAGATCTAGAACACCAAGTAATATGTGAGATTTCTATAAAAAATCAAACTACACATTATTTATTCAGATCAACACACACCATATATGTCCCAACCTACACCAGCTTGGGTTTTCCGGTGAGCGAAATAAAACACACCATGTGGTGTCCAATATTTCATGGGATGTAGTTTTGAAGATAAATATTTTACTCTATGAGTACAATAAAGAATTCTTGGATAGTGACAGGACTAGTGTACACTAACACATTAGATGATATGGATAGAGTACGTGGCCAGGTAGACCAGCATGAGCAAGTTACATAGAGATGTCCTGAAATATTTTCAGGACTGTAGGTTCTTGAGGCATGATGTCTAGTACCCTTATATGTCATGTTGGTATACACAAGTAGATATATGTCTAATAGAAAGCACATAGACATGCATATTGGAGGGACGACATGCTGTGGGTGTCCCCTTACACAATGTGTACCCTCCTATTGAATAAATCATATATCACTCATATATCCTTCATTTGGACTCGTATTCTTGTCCACAAGTATCCTATCCTGGGTTTTTTCATATATAGAATGTGATTGTAGCCTTCATGGAGTATTTTGTTATATGATGAGATATTTTTCATGTTCGATTTTTCATTAGTAGATGCTCAGTGATCATAGTGATTAGTAATTTTCATAATGTTATACCTCCAAAATCATTTGGGCATGGGTCCTATATTAAATAAGTGGTAACCTATACAATGTAATAGTGTGGGTTCTTTACCTAATTAGTGGTACCCCTAGTGGTGTTAATAAACATTTCCTCTATACGCTGAGTTATACCCCTATGGAATTAGGGATTGAGTCATCTATATACTATGTGGCCCCCCTATCTATTATTGTGTGGGTCCTCCTTACAAATATGTGGTACCGCCCAATTGAATTTGGTGGAATTACCTCTACCAACAAAGTGGTACCACCTATCGGATAGGGTGAGGGACCTACTTTCACTAAGTGGAACACCCATGATAAACTAGGGAATGTTCCCCTACTCAAATATTGTTCCCCCTCACCTATTATGAACAATGGTTAGGTACGGGTCATTCACGTGGTTACACTTATACATTGACACATGAGATGTTAGTAACCATAGATTAACCTCTTGGAACTATTACCATTATTTAGTTTCCTAGGATATGATATGGAGAACCACTTTATCTCATATTTGGTCTATTTTGTGGAGTATATATATATATATGAACCTATGTTGTTTTATTTTATTACTCTCTTATTTTGGGTTTAGCTATTTGTTCCTATAATTTCTCTTACTTACCCCAGTAATAATTTAATGTTCCCTACTAGGAATGAATATAATCATTCCTGCATGAGAATATCCTACATTTTTTACATATTATTGATACAATGAACAGTTTTTCAGTTATTAATGAGGACTATAGGGATACCATGGTGCATTAGATCATGTAATGTGGTCGAGGCATGAAGATCTAAAGATGGTCTCTCTCACAAAATAATTTTCTTTTGTTTTCATGTTGGAAAAAAAATCTAGCAGATCATGTATTTTTTCCCTTTTATTTTTAGTTTGCACCTTCCTACCCGGGTACAAAAAAGTGGATTTAATTTCACGGAAAATTCTCTTAATGTTTTAATATTTATCACTATTCATATTCACATATACTTATAGATGTTTGGGTTAGTTCATACAGGTATAGTAGGAAAACCACCTCTCATATTAATTATTCCTTTCATCATATGTTACAAACCTATGGACTATAAAGGCAAGATGGTTGTTATTATATCTTGATCCATATTGGGTTGGTCTATGACAACAAGGATGGTTAACCCTATCTATAAAGAGGTTACACATGATGTTATCCAAATAATGATGAAGGTAAATTTGTAGTTTCCTCGAGGAAAAATTGATATAAAGGTCTTGGTGGGTATCATTTACATATGAATATTAGGATTATGATTATTATACACATTATGGACAAATTTTTTACCTATTCTTATGGGTATGTTAGGATTTAATTTCTCATATTCATTGATCAATTTAAGATTCTTTTATTATGAACTTCCCATATTTATTGTAGGACCTATGTTTATGATATATGGATTATCATATATGGTTTTTAAAGGTTATGATCATATTATCTTAAAATTTATGATTTTTATAGTTAAATAATCATTGATATTTTATTCTCATTCCTTCTCTACAAATTTAATCTCTCCCTTTATCATGTTATATAATCCACAAGAAATGAAGAAAGGTTTTATATAGGATGTGTTTAAAAAGGGTTCTAGTTGTGGAGAACTATGTGGGATATGGTGTTGGTCATTTATGTAGTAGTTGTTTGCATATCCATGATTCCAAATACATTAAAACATTATTATTCTATAATGTATCATAAGGTTCTATAATGAATATTCATTTAACAATATTTTATATTTATATATGAATTGTGTGGTTCTCCATAGTTGGTATCAGAGAATGGTTTAGTTACATATAAAAACTAGGTTGAGAAAAAAATAGTATTCCATATTTGTATAAGCCAATTTCTACGATAATGTCCTATGTCACATTATAGGAAGGTGTGTTGTTTTCCACAAAAAGAATCATTTTCTAGATACTACAATTTAATTTGTATTTTAATAAATGTATTAATGGGAAATGTCATGTAAATGAGTTTTCTAGGTACAATTAGACCATTATTAGAATACATTGTGAGTTTTATCATATTTCACACCTGGTTTGACACTTTAATGAGATACAATTGAGATTATTCACATTTCAATTTGAACAATTTTCAATGATTTAAATATGTGAAACCAAGGATGAATACGGTTAATCATAAAAATTCATAGATTGGAAATAAATTTTTATGATTTATACATTGATTAATTTTTTTTCATGATATCTCTCTATGATTATTTCTATCACATTATGGTTTTTGGATTTAAACAATGGACGAAGGAAATAAGATTCATGATAATGATATTTCTGATAGACAATAGAATGTATTTATACATGATAAACTAAATGAAATAGGAATAAGAGGTAGAAAAGATTTAATTACAGAAATAACATATCATAATACATGATTAATAACTTACTCATAAGTGAGTTTCTTAATAAATTAAATAAATGAAGATGGAATTTTAGAATTCATCATTTTTAATGACCGTAGAGTAATAAAAGAAAATTTTTATTCATTTCATGATGTTTTATATGATCACCTATGATAATGTCTCAAATGAATGGTAATACATTTTCGATGTGAAAATGAAGATCATAGAGCATAAAATAGATGAGGAATTAAATGTCTCATATATGGGGAACATGAACATATTTGATATAATTCCCTCACCTAGTGGTTAGATCATATACTATGAAAGGGAACATATTATGTCAATTGATGTAGTGAAATGATTTAATTTTTTATCTATAGGAATTAAAGAAATATTTTTTAAATGTTTTATATTAAATGATATTTTTGTTACAATATTCATGAAACGTCTTTGGTTTTTTCTAAAATAGTTATTTATTTAATTTTTTAAATCATATATTGAATTGTAAATTTTATCAAGAAAATAAATTTAGTTGTAAGATGATATTTTTTTAAACTCCTGATTAAAGGAAATATAAACATTAATGTGTTTCTGATGTTGAGTTAATATTGTTTATTTTGGAAAAATTTATGACTAAAATTGATTTATTAAATTGGATAATATTGGTAACCTTGGTACTAGTTAGTGATTTCATGATAATGTTATTAATGAAATATTTTATGACGTTTTCACTTTATGGTTTTATGAAATATATTCAATTAAATTTAATTTTATTTAATAAAAAGTATTGTGTAATTTTTTTAATGAAAATGTATTTTCATTTAGGTTTTATGATGATTCAAATTATTATATTGTTATATGATCATCATGGAATTATCATGTTTTGTTTATGAAATTATGATTTATGTCATGTTTTATATGGATAAATGATAACATTATTCTGGAATGAAATTTATGTTATCAAATATTTTAATATTCTAGGTTCTAAATTGGTTCAGGCATATTTTATTGGAGTATTAAGTTTGAATATTTACGGAATGGATTAAGTTGAAGTTTGGGTATTATTTTTGAGTTTTCTATGATTAATGTGTTGTACTTTTTAGTATTATATATATTGTGATAACCATTTAATTTTTATGAAAACTAGAGATATAAAAAATTACATATTATTTTTTGATCATTATGATCAATTGAATGAAAATTTTAGTACATCAAGCCTAAAAAATTCCTCTTTAATATTCTTTACATTGAGTCAGATATGAACTATAAATTCATAAAAGCACTACCAATATATAAAATTATGTTCTCTATATAGAAATATTTAAAATATGTAAATGTTTTAATATTCTCTATCATGATAGTAAAAATTTACCTCTTTATTAGTAAAAAGATCTTGAAACTATAATGTTATAATTTGAAATTCATTTTTTTGGATCTATGTCCTTTACAACATTCAAAGAATAATGGTTTTGTGGTTTTTTAATTTTTCATAACCATATTATTTATTACTTGATATTATTCCTAGAATGTTAGTTTTATTCTCCTTTTCTATAATTTATCTTCCCACAATTTTTCTTTATGAATGGGAACATTATTATGATCTATTTTATGTAACCATTATATTTCCCTCATTGAATTTTCAAATTGAATTTTATTATCCATATGTATGTTGTGGTATTTAAAAAATTATATTTTCAAATATTTATCCATTAATGAATTATATAAAAATTTTGGGGAATATTTTATTCAATGGGAGAGAATGAAACACCGTAAAAATTTTGTTTGAAGGAATTAAAAGCTCGATAACTTTATTGAAATGAAGTTGTTAGATTTAAGTGAATTGAGATATATTATTAAAATTTCACCATTATAACATGGAAATTTGATTAGTTGGGCTGAATATAGTTAACATAAATATTAAATATATATAATGGTACTACATAATACAAACACACTAATTAATTATTTCAATATAAGAAATAAGTTTTCAATAAAGTCTATTTTCACATAAACAAATATTATTCAAAATTATTTTTAGTTCATTTTTCACATGAAATTTATATTTTTTGTATAAAATTTTTATAAATTTTTATTTAAAAAATAAAGATAATTTTATGTATGTATATCATATTTTCATAGGGTAAAAATTAAATATTTTTTTAAAATGATTCATTTTTTTGTAAGTAGTTGAAAATAGTAATTTATGAAATACTCTAATTTAAATGCCATATTATATTTTGGATTTATTAATTACGTTAAATATGTTCCATTTGATTCATAATAATCAAATTAATTTCACTTAATTTGGAATGTTAATGATTAATATATATTTTTCTTAATAGAAATTTCTAAAAAAATATATTTTTTTATTTTTGATTTATATTAAAATTAATATCTTCCATTTATAAGGATTAAAGATTGAAATATCAATATTTTATTTTGAGATCAATAGACTTTTATTTTTTAGATATGTCCATTTTGGTTTTGGTTATTATCTATAATAATAAAGATAATTATTTATCTACTATGTAATGGTAAACTGGTTAATATAAAGATAAAACCATGAGATAAGGTCTGAAAATCAACCTAATGATATCCAATATTTCATTAGTATGAATATATTCAGATATTTATTTACAATATTCAAATATATATAATATTGGTGACATTTTTAACCGATAATAAAATATATATTATTTTATATAAATAAAATTCTAAATTGTCACTCTGTTGGGTTTAATGTCATTATAATTTTATGATAAAGATATAAGAAGTAAAATATTAACTATAAATGTTAATTTTATAGAATAAATACTTTTTATGTTTGAATAATTATAATACTTACTAATTTAATATTTACCTTAAATGGTTTGTTATTCCAACAATGTATTTATATAGTTAATAGAAAAACTGATTTTAAAAATATTAAATGGAATTTATTTTCGTGATTTTTATATTAAATGTTACATTAAGGTAAATATAACATGATATGGTTGTTTTAATGTTCTATATCATATTTTAAACTGTATTGATTACTTTTAATTAAATTTTAATGAATAGTGTCTAAAATTACTATAATTATATTTTATATAAAATAATATTTTGTGAAATTACAAAAAAATAATGAATAAATGAAATTAGTATTATAAATGGTATAAAATATGTCCCCATATCCATTTATGGGAAAATTATTATTTTATAAATTAATTACAATCATTTTATATTAATGAATATTTTATATATATTAATGTGGAAATTAGTTATGAAGGGGGTTAAAACGAATGATAAGGATTAAAATAACCCCAAAAGATATGAAAATTTTATTGGATAATTATATTTAGACTATACAGTCATTTAATTACAAAAAATACTTTTTGGGAGAATTAATCTTGACTAATAATTTTATTATAATTAAAACATTATTGAAATTCAATGTGTGTCATATCCCTATCTGATAAAATGACACACATTCTCTCTTTTATTTACAAATAATCGAGCAATATAGCTCCAAAAAAACCTTCCCAATTGTCTTATAAAATTATCTATCTTGGTATTAGAGGTCATGGTATCCTTGTATGACCATTTCATGGGTAATGGTGAATGGATCTAAATGAGACCAACCAATGAAGCGATAATCTTGTTACCCAAAATCATTCAATGTATTTATTGTTCTACTTATTCTATATATAAGGCATTTTTTATAAAATAATAAATTCAATAGTATTATTATATTTAATTGTTATTATATATATGGAATGATAACTATACACCTTATATTCCATCTAATGGGATGTGAATATATCACTCGCATGTACATATGGACTACAACAATCATAATCAGATACTATTAATTTTCCATCACCATAAATAATGGACAGTTATTTTCAATTATTTTATATTTATATATGATATTTAGTATATAATTTCTTTAATAAAATTATATTTTCATGTTATCTATCATTCCATCATATCCTTTTTAAAATGATAATGTCGACAGTGAGTATGTGTGGACTACCACCTATATGATGTGATATGATTCGTTTTTTTAATCCAATTTACTTGAATAGTAATAAGGATATATATAATTAATACATATAAAATATATAATATAATAATTAATATGTAATTTTGATATTTTTAACATCATTTTCATTCCATCCATCAAAAAGTGAATACATTGTTCATTAATACAAATGGCCTACAGTATCCATGAATAGTGTAAATTATTTTTCTATAACATACATTTATTGAAGAATATATATATATATATAATGAATATTTAACATGATAATATCATCATTAACATTCTATAGATTATTTACCAATCATCAATGTATAGATATCATAACTATTGAACCAAAATTATCCGTAAAATAGAAATTGATAAAACTACGAAATTATGATTTTAATAACGAGTTTGTAATAAATGGGTTTAAAAATCATATAAGATAAAATATATTATATTATAAATATGTAAATCAAAATCTTCAAAAATTATTTTATATTTATATTTTTTATACTGGAGGTTAATCCATTTTTTATGAAATCTGAACTCGAGGTAAGAGATTTTTGTCTGAGGTTTACTTTTGTGAGACACATATCATATTCAACATTTATTCCTAAATATATTGTATAAACATTACATGAATGTATATTATAATTATTATCTAGAAATATATGGTTATATTTATATATATTAAAATAGTATTTGTATTTCATGATGTTTTGATTCATAATTGACCGATGTGGTTTGTAATTTATGTTTCTATCTCATTTTATTTAAAAAAATTAATTCATTAATTTCTATTAAAGTAAATTATATAATCTCACCTTAATAACACCATTTCAATTTTCTCTAATTTATATATTTCTTTTGAATATATTTTTCATTTAATTTTCAACACATTAATTAATCAAGAGAGTAAAATAATTTTTTTAATGAATAACAAATTTATTTTTTTCTTTTCATTCATATCCATGAATTTTAAGAATATTATCAAAAATATTTATTAGAAATTATTATATATTATTCTATGGTTAATAAATTAATTTTGACCCATGATTGTATTTTTACAAAATGGTTTATAATGAATCATTTTGTTGTTATCCCAGGGAGTTATTTTTAAATGTTCCCTGAAATTCATGAAAGAATATTCATTTTAAAGAAAATAATGAATATAAAATCTCTCCTTCATAACTACTCAATTATTTTACCTGTAATTTATATATATATATAATTTTCTTTCTATGACATTATATTCCATAATATTTAAATAATTTATAGATTTCAATATCTGAAATAAAAAATGAATGTGTATTTTCCTCATGAAATATTATATAGATTTTTTAATATACATATTGATCTATGATAATATACATTTATGTTACTATGTAATTAATGGGTATATGATTCAATGATACCATATTTATTCTATCTTTTGCTGCATTTTGCTTAATATGATAAAATGTCATTGAAATTCTTTTTCTTTTTCCATGGTTTTAATTATTCTTGTTATTTTTATTATTTAGAATCATAAATAGGAATATATATATATGATTGTGTCATTGGTATACACAAATTTTATATCCCTCAAAATAATTGGTTAAATATTATTGTTTAATGATCGCATAGGGTACATAGTAGGTTATTATAACCATAATAGAGGGTATGTGGGAGGTTATCCAAAGAATGAAAAATGGTACATAAGAGGTAATGACAATACCAATGAAGGTACATATAGAGTTAAGACATTAATAACATGATTTAAATTTATTAATTGAAATCCCGTACAAAATAGTTCTATTATTTTCATAATTCCATACATTATTACACATTTTTATGACATGATAATTGGGTGATGTTCTATTTTCATAGCTCATGTTCTTTGAACCCTTTAATATTGTTGTCTTATAAAACTGCAATAATTATTCTTTGGATAATTTTTATGATTCAATAATATGTTTGTTTTCTTATCATAGTTTAAGATCATGTTCTCATATGCCTTATGCTCATGTTATGTTTAACTAGTCATTGATATCCCCCTTGTTTTCCATAACTAAGCATCATATCTAACCCTTTATTCTATTTTATTATATCAGTGATATGATGAAAATTATTATGTATCACATTTCAAAGAATGGCTATATTTGTGAATAAATATTTGGGAAATTATTTTGATCTTTAAGGAACTAGTTGTTTATATATCCATGTTTCCAAATATACTAAACCTTAATTTTTTTTGGGGTGTATCATAATTTTATAAATATAATATCCATTTAATGAGCCATAATATTTTCATATATGAATTTTCGATCACTATAAATATTGTACCATATAAAATAGGTGGGAAATTTTAATAAATGAATAAATTTATTAATAATTTTAAATTTTTAGAATCCCCATAATAATATTAATTCCATATTTTAGAGAAACGTTTATCCAATATTAGTTTTATAAGAGAGAATATTGACTATTAATTTTTAAATTATCTTTAATGGTTATATAAATAAATATATTTTGATTTATTTTGAATAAATTTATTAGATATTAAAACAATTCAAAAAAATTACTTATTTTTTTAATGAAGGAAACATAATAAAATTAATGTTTTATATTTTTTTAATAATTAAATGATATCTAGTCTGTCACTATTTAAGAAAAAATAATTTAGATTGATGATAAAAAGGTTAATTGATTTATTAATATTTTATGATATTGGATTATCCTTTACATGAATACTATATTGACCCCCACTTCTTATATACTAATATTTAATCGTATGAAAAGAATATTAAATATATAACATTAAGATTTATTAAAAAATATTATAGGCTTAGAACCTTTGTAATAATGGATACATAATAAAGCATTATCATAAGTGATCTGATCCATAGTGAAAAATACCCTTAATGTATTGGGTTCACTCTCCATTAGTGTCTTCAATGTATCATGATATATCCATCATTACCTAATCCATTAGATATAAATATAATTATAGGACCAACCCCCACAAAATGAAAAATATTTTTTTGGTATCCATTATATTATAAAAGGTTTTTCATTTTATAAAATATAAAAAGTAAAAAATGTTCCATAAAAGTTTCATCATATCATTATAGTGTATCATATGTTATATAAACATGTATCATAAAGGTGTCCTGAAAATGTTATTATTCTATGGGAAAGAAATGGTTTTCATAGAATAATCAAAAAAATAATCATAAGTATCCTCCATTATAATGAAATTGGATGAAATAATTTGGTCATATCACTATTAAATTATATGTTACATCAAAGTATGTCACCAAAAATGAAAATAAGACATTTAAAGATCAATGTAACATTTCTTTAGGAAAATACCATTTTCCCTTTGAAATCACTTATTTAAATTCTAAAAAAATACACTAATATTAAGGAAAATATTTTATTTTAAAATAACATTTTAAAAATTTTAATGTAATATTTAATGAATTAAGCTATAATGATAGTGGGAAATCCATTTCATGTCATGTATGTAAAAAAATTATTCCATTCTCATTTTTAGAAAAAAGTCATAATTAATTTATTCAAAAAACAAGAAAACATTCAATTTAATACCTTTAAAACAAATTAAATAATGGTCAAAAATGAATTCAAAAAATAATATTGTAATACTAAAAATAATATAGAAAATATTTTTTGTGAATATAGATTTTTGAAGAATTTTTTTTTCAAATAAGATAATTAATTTATTTTTTCCATAAAATCTATCTTTTAGTAAATTGAGTTCATAAAGAGAGTAAAATCAAAGAAAACCATAGAATCTACACAAAAAATAGTGGAAATAAAATTCATCATATTCTTTACATATTGGTCTTAAATTTTCATCATTGAAAAAATTATCAAAAAAAAAATCATGATAATCGATCTGGTGATACAATAATTACATTATCATACATTTGAAATTATTCATAAGCATTATAAATTCTAGAATAATAAATATAAAATTAATATGAATACATTCTAGAATCATGAAAATATATAAAATACCAAATATTATCCAATTATAAATATAAAATAGCCATATAAAAATAATTCCTCATTAAAATCAGTCTTTCCGAGTGTTATTTTTTTGTTTTCCATGAAAATTTCTATTTGAAAGATCCGGTACTTTTATAGTTATCATAGGTGATAAATTTTGTTAAATTAAAAAATTATATAAATATCATATTTATTCAATATATATATATATATTCTATTATAAGGGGTGAATATATAAAAATGAATTACACCATTCATAGAAATGGTAAAACATATGTCTGCATTAAAATTACTTTTCACAATTTAATATAAGCAATCAGAAGATGATAAATAATCATTATAATTTATGGAATAATTATTATATAAAATATATCTTATATATCCATTATATGTATCCTAATTACTATCAATGTTAGTGGAAATGGAAAATGAATCACATCACGTCATGGTGGTGGTAATTAGTAGGTAAACAGGAGAGATGTCATCATTTTCCAATAGATCGGAAGGTAAGAAGGTAGATATTGTATTTTAATTATAGAAGAATGGTTATGACATAAATTTAATATAATAACATTTAACCCATAATAATCACCATTTTTGAAATTTAGTGATGGAAAATTATAGGTTTCACTACATAGAGGTTATAAGCCACACATATGTATAGAAGATACATTCACATCCCATTTGGTGGAATACCGGGGGAATAATAGTAGATACCTAAACATAATATTATAATACTTTATTAAGGATAATATAGATATTATATCATTAATAAAAAAATATATTCTGTTGTTGTAAAAGAAAAAATAATTTAAAAGAGATTTTGTATGATGATTACATCTTCTTGGTCAGCCTCTATCAAATTATTTCATAAGGCCCAATAGAATGGTCATTTGATAAGAAAAAACATCTAATTTCTATGTAGGTATTATTATAAGTCTAATTGGAAGGTTTTTATTGGGATATATATATCAATATATATTTAAAAAATAACGGGTTTTTGATTTTATAACTTGGGATGAGTACACACTTTGAACCAATACTAAAGAGGAGGAGGTCATACCCTCTTCAAAAAACCAGTGTGGGGGTCAGACCTCCTCGCATCTTCACCATATTGCATGAAGTATCTCCCCATACTACAAAACACTATTGTGGGGGTCCTCCCCACTCCAACCAATACTTATGAGGAGGTCATACCATCTTCAAAAAAGTTTATTATGATGGCCCCCTCATGTGACCACTGTTGATCAGCACATAGGACCTCCCTGCTTCACAAGAAGCGAACATAGAGGTCCTCTACACGTTCTCACCAGCTCAAGAATATGTCCACCCCACTCCAACACACACCATCATGGAGGTCTTCCATATGTATCCAACATCCATTATAGAGTTCCTTCCTATATACCATTTGATATTTTCTTAGAGGATCATCACACATCATCTTACCGAAGAGGATGTCCTCCCGACTCTCATAGTATTCCACATGATGGTCCTCCCCACCTTACAAAAAACATGTATAGAGGTCCTCCCCATATCCCTAAAGATTAAATTGTAGGTCATCCCAGTGCAATCAACCCTCAGCATGAGGGAACTTCTCATGCAAACAAATTTAATAACCCAGTTTACCTTCCCAGGGAAGATGGGAAAACCATCACCAGAAAATTAATAACTGTTGGAGACCCCATGATTTCATGAATTCTATTCACTTTTTTGTTTCAGAAGAAAAATAGGACCCAATTATGGAGCCTTCCCCCTAGTCTTATTCATCACAGTCTTGAGCAAGAGCTTGTTATGTAAGATTCATCATCATAGAAAGTTAGATACACCAGATACTTGAATCCCCTCATAGGTAATTTTATGAGTAATAATATTTGGATCCCTTCCAAGGTATTTCCATTCATTCCTCCATATCATCACCATTTTCAATCTCTACCTCTACACAATGTCATGAATAGTTATTTTGGGGAATTATATATGATGAGAACCCACTGGATGTACCATAAACAGCCACCACCTTCCCACATGAAGTGGTTGTCAATACCCCATCCAATTGGTACATGATGATGTGGTTTGGTGTAGCCTCCAAGATACATCATAGTAAGCAGCGGTCAGTTATCCCACAGAACGATTTCTCCATCATCCAGTCCACTACCACATCAATCCACACTAGTGTTGTTATGAATTATTCAGACATCTTAGATAGAAGCATTGGCCAATGAGGAGTCGGACCCTACTTCTGGAGAGAGAATCTCTTTGGATAGTATTGTCATGATTCAATTTTCTGAGATGTTTGGGCCGATCTCTACTGCCAAATTTTACATTCTACAGTCCCTTACTCTGGGTGAGGTTTTGTAATTAGGTCAAACCATTTGGGTAACACGTTTCTACATCTAAACCACCAGCTGGTCTATCCAACGAGTTAGGGGATTTTTTCGATATCATGCAGTAGTGCCATATGTTTGATTTTTTTATCACTCCCCAAGGTTTAGGACTATACATCACCTGGATACCATCAGACCCTTCATAAAATATGTGGTCAATGTATTACCATGCTTCATAAAATTATTAAGGAATTTTTCATGCATGTGTAGATCCATGGTTGGGTATATTATGGTGTCGTTCACTATAGTACCATTCTTCGAAATCCTTATTTACATGATGAAATTGAAGATATGCCTTTAGGTAAAGTCATGGTGAATATGGGGGATCTAAAAAAACTCAAAGAGAGGGACATGAATGTAGGTTCCAATGAAGAGGAACCAACACTTGGGGAAACAAAACATTATGTGTACACTCATTCATGTGTCCTTACTCACCAGTAGAGGTAGGTACATGTACATAGAGAACCCTTTGCCTCATTTTATTTTTGTAAGAATGTGAACAATTGTAAGGATCAGATCGGTACATCCAGACCATCTAACCCACTCAATGTTATACAAGTGAAAGAGGTTTATCCCCCTATGTAAGATTTGCTCCAATAGATAATAGATCATTGAAGTCTCATGGATGATCTCCTTACAATGTTCCTTTTATAGTGGTGTCAGTATTACGATGATCCTTGACAAAATCATGTCCATCCTATATTGGGGCAGCATGTGTTGCCATAAGTCTTTCTCATCATGCTGCCCCAAGTTGATTGGAATAACCCTACATATCTTAATATGAAATATTCCAGAGGTTATGGTAAAAAACCAAGATATATGTCACCAAATACACTCAAGAAATAGGGTAACCCTCCTCTAGATCCATATGAAGCCATCCCATAGCCCATTCCATAGGCTGCTCCACCAGCCGCTCCAGAAGTTGTTGATCATGTCTATCGTGTTGATGAACCTTTCATTTCAGTTGTGGTCAAGGATCATTAGTAAAATATGAACCCCCACTAGGAGGACCGGAAAGCAGCTCATGTGGCTCAACTCGAAGCCTTGAAATCGTGAAAATAAGTGATCTATCTTGATGAGAAGCCATATCTAGCATGAGTGGACAACATGCGGGCACCCCATGATTTTTAGAATCCTAATTTCTCCAACTTTAATAATATGGGTGACCCAATGATACATCTGGACCACTTTATATATAAGTGTGGACCCATGTTGGGAACCCCAAAGCAGTAAGAGGCTGCCAATCATGGATAACTTGTGTAGACATTGGGTGGTTGTTCATTTGTCTGGTATAGTCAACTACATGTTGGTTCCATCACTAGTTGGGAAGATCTTTTAATGGATTTTTTATACTAGTTTATATTCACAAAATGAAATATAAGTATCACTAACCTATTCAAGTGAAATCAATAATGAAATGATCAAGTCATTGACATTGTCACTAGTTGAAAAGACCACATGTATTCACTCGACCTGCCACTAACTTAAGAGCAGCAGATGATGATGGGTGTGAGGAATGTTATGACAGAATCGGTTCCCTCTATAGATAATAAGAATTTATAAGGAGTATTTTTGGGATTTTCCAAAAATTTTTAGTGTGGAGGAGGATCCTTACAGCAGGATAATAAGGCACACTCATTTCCACCTCTATCTCCTAAAAAATGAGATGTTAAGTATGAGACTTCTATTGTCATACAGATATAGTCCCCCAGACATCTAGATTTATTAATGGCAGAGACTTAAACAAAACCAATTTGAGTTAAACAACATTAGGTTCATCCCCAGGATTTTCATTTCTTAACAATGAATTAATAGGCACTAAAAAGTAATACACTACCACTATACAGGTGATACAATCAAGCTATAGCCCCACATCAGAATCCAGCCCCTCATCAAGGTTAGTCCTCAATCAGGATCTGTCCATTTTTCAGGCTATATCTAACATTTATGGAATATCCATATATTTTAATAATAATGTTCTCCTCCCCTATTTCTTCCAAGGATATTCATTTTGGTCTCTCTGAACACCAGTGATACCTATTAAGAAGCCGCTAAAGTTTGAGAACAAATGGTAGGGAACATATATTATTGAAAATATATATCACAATGGTGAATACTATTTGTTCACTATTGATGGTGAGAAAATAACAACAAAAAATTCTATGTTCTTTAATCTATACATTGTATGATCTGGTATATCATCCTCTATGATGTTAAACTACTACAGGGTCAAGCAATATTACCAAAAACTGAATTAAAACTTCCTAGTTGCATGATGTTAAACTATGGAATAGTTATAGTCTTAGTTTCATGAATTTAAACATTGTACTAATCATCAATATCATAATACATTAAACAACATGTTCATCTTCCTATTTGAATGGTGTTAAAATACATAGTTCCATGATTTCCCTGCATTAAAGTACATTTCCCATGGTATGAGTCACCTACCATGCCACATTCAAGAAATATTTACGGCCTTCTTTGATATCATGGGATACATAGTGACTCTCGTAGATTTTTTTTCTTTAGGTCCATCCATATTTTTCCCCTTTCCCTTAGATCCATTTGAAGGTGTTTGGTGTAGGTTGTGGGATTCATATTTCTCATTCACACCGGGATTATTTATAGTTTCACACAACACATTTCCAGTCCAATCGCTTTTTTCCAGTTATACAATCTTAAACTGTGTGCATTGTCCTTACCACATGACATTAAACTACATAGAATTATAGAACTACATGGGCATTGATTGCAACCTTTAGTAGATACACAATGATCTACATATATTTTCTATTTGTTCCCATTATTAGATTAATAAAAATCTTTCTGGACTTAGGCCCAAACATAGTCCCCCTACATGACATTAAACTATATGCATAATTTTATAAATAATATTTAATGTTTTGTTGGGGTTCATTAGCCTATATTAATATTGGATTTGGTAATGCACTATACACCCCTTTTGAAACATTCCTCCATTATGTTCCATGATGTTCGAACTTAAACCGCATATTTTTCATCCTACGTGATGTTAAACTGTGCACCACAACATACAAGATGTTAAAATATTGTGTCCTAGCTGCACGATGTTAAACTGCACATCATTGATGGTTCTTTATGAACAATAATAAAAGTAAAAGTTCCATTCATCTTTCATGACATATAACATATTATACGACCATGTTACATGATGTTAGACTAGGTAACTAATCAATATCCAAGTTCCATGAAGATAAAATTCAAAACTCCCTTACCATCCCTAAAACATGACATTAAACAGTGCATCTGCATCCTAATTTCATAATGTTAAATTTGTCATCCTAGTCTAAACATCATGACACTAAACTATTTATGAGTCTCCCATAAAATTTTAAATTTTTGGAGGCCTCCTTGGCCTCATTTACACGGGTTATTCCTTCCATGTATACATTCCTTATTGGGTTTATTTGTTTTCTCTTCCATCATAGCTACATGATGAAAAAATTGAATAACATAAGTGTTATTTCGAGAGCAAAAAGTTTCCATGTAATCAGTCACCTACCATGCCATTTTCTAGAACTACATGTGGCCTAATTCCTTCCCTAGCAAGATATAAAGATATAGAAAGAAATTTTTTATATGCTCTAAGCTATAGAATCAAGAAACTACTGGCCCCTTGGTCTGAGTTATCTTCTGATATGTTTAATGTGGGTACCCCCCATGGTTCTCATTCATATTGGGTTACTTCATGATGCCAAATTTAACGTATCCGTGTAAAAAAAATTATCATATAGTCTATACTTAATAAACATAAAATAATATCTCTAATATCCTAGTCACATGATGATAAAAAGTGTAACGACCATGATTTTTTTGAGAGGATTTCACCCCCTTGAAATTGGTCACATACTATCCCTTTTTCAAGAACTACATGTGTCTTGATTCCCATCCTAATGGGATACGTATCAATGCTAAGGAACTTTTTCTCTGGGACTACCTTCATAAATAGATACATTTTTGGACCCCTGTCTAGGGGTTCCTCCTTAGGAATGTGTGGTGTAGTTTTTATCTATTTGGTCCTCTTTCATTTCGATCTATGGTGGTCGCATCACATATGTTCCTTTCCAAGAACCCCTCTCAATTATCATTCTAAAGACACGATGTTAAACTTTAAAAATTTCCAAAACTAATAGATGATTAATTACTATCCTTATGGAATACATAGTGACATCTTAACATTTTTTATCTAGTCCAATCCATAGAATTAAAATCCTTTTTGGACCTTTGTCATGAGTTCCCCTTTCAAAGTTCATAGTGGGATGGGGATCTCCTTGGTCCTGATTCATGGTAAATTGTTTTCCAAACCACAAAAGTCTCATTTAGAATATTTCTATATCTATCACAAAATTCCAATCGCACAAAGATAAGATTCATGAAATTTTCATCCTTACTACTTGATGTTAAACTACACGGGTGTTCCATACTGGCATGTTTGAATGTGTAGTGGTTCAAGACCTAGAGTATTGGATTCCATAGGGACATTTCCCCATCCATTTATATGATTTATGAATCCCTTTACCTATATAGACATCCTCTTTGACATCTGAAGGGACCCCCTAATAGACTGAATATTTTTAATTGGTTCACATACCATTCTAGGCCAACGACCTAGAAGTCTTTGAAAGACATTTTGAGTCAGTTCATGTGTTTCAAACATGGTCAGCAGTCAACCATCATTTGTTTTCTCCCATCTCTGGCAACATGATATGTATGCTACGTATCAAACAATGTAAAAAATTATCTTCTATCACCATGAAAACCGAGCTGAGTTCTAGATATCAGGTGTAGTTATTCACACATTCCATATATTTATGTCTGGGTGGATCACCAACACCCATGTTGTTGTCTCTCCATCAAACTAGGCATGTTACATTGGAATGTTAGTGTTGTTTGGAATTTCCCACCAACATTTACTTTATATTATTGGTTGATCACATATAACATATAAATCCTAAAATCACTCCTTGTTCACCACATTGAGCATAGATCATTCGGGATCATGAGTTTTGGTAGTGTTTGTACCCCCACATAGATGTTTTAAAACCCTATGTTACACAATCTATGACCTTAAACTAAGAGCCTATGTTCCATGAAATATGAAATTAGTCTATTTTAGATACCATATTCTTTTGTACACAGTCCAGTTGGGCTATATCACAGTCTTTCCCTAATGTGATCGGGCACGAGACCAAAATTTTCACGTTCCGTCCAGATATCATCCCAAACAATATCCACACATTGAATCATTTTTGGTTCATATTTCCAAAATATTTCACATCTATAAGGAACCCCTAATGGTGATAGTATAATTCTACTTAGGCTCAGATCCTGTCCTATTCGAATTCCCTAATGGATTTTCAGTAACAAAATTCAAATCTTATGTTTCAATATTGTTCAACGATAAAGATTTTGGTTTTCATTCTTCACTCTTGACTGCTGAAGTTGTGGATACTGTATTGTAAACATGGTAAATAGTGATCCTACCCATAATTTACCATTTTTTAATATTGACCTAAATATTTTTGATTTACATCTTTACACCTTATTTTCTAATAGAACTCTAACACCTCGGGTGTTTCTCTTCAGTGCACCTATGAATAGAAAGTGAGAAGATCATGTGTTGTAAACTTTTAAAAATAATGGGGAAATCCAAGAATAACTCCTTGTTTACCAAATAAATCGTAGATCACATAGTATTATGAGTTTTTTTATGGTTTTATCCACATAATGAGGCTTCAGAAATCAATGGTTGAAACACTCAATCCTAAAACTAGGAGCCCTTTGGTCTAGACCTTATAGAAATAAACTAATAACCTCTCCATGTTTTTATTTAGAGTTTATTATATGGTGTGGAATTTAATTCCCTGACCCCAGTTGAACAAATCTGTTGTAATATTTTATTACTTTATCATGACCACAAGCAATCAATTCTTGTAGGACATATCAGTTTAGTAGCCTTGGATAAACGAGATACAAACATAAGTTTTACATTACGTATTGAAAGTAAAAACAACATATTGTATCCTTTTAAAACACTCATATCCATTAGATTATACCAACAGGTATTTCATTATATACTTCTTCATATGTTGGGGGAAAATAAAACAAATGAAAATGGTGAGCTCAGGTGCTCTATAAGGATAAACAATCTAGAAGAAGCTGTCATAAATACGAATAAAATTTTAAGGAAAGGCATAAAACTAAAATACATTACTTTTAAACATAACCGTATAGATAATATAGTAAGAATAAATTAATTAATTCAATTTAACCATTCACGTGTATATTCTACTAGTTGAATTATCACATGAAATATCAATAACTAATCACATAATGAAGGAACACATTTTGTCGTACATCATAGCCATACCGTCATTCCACCTTTCTAATATAATAAATAACAATACCATCAACTACTCTAGACATGACACTAGTTTCTCTCATGATACCTACAAAATTATTGAAATTCTATAATAGTCCTTTCGTTTTAATTACTATGTCCAATTCATTCCTCAAATGAAATTGGTGAAACATAAAATAAATACTTGTATTAAAACTATCATAAAAAATTTTAATAATTTAACCATAGACCATAAATGGTATAAAAATATAATTTACATATTCAAACATATCATAAAACTTTCAATACAATATCGAATATTTTATCATTATAAATCAACCTCGATCAACCATAAAATTCCACAAAGGATGTCAACAAGGATAAAAATAATCTAAAAAATTTATTAAAACACTTTGAGATAAATATCCATTTTTTACATTGAAAATATTTCAAAGAAAAACAATTATAAAAGAAAACATTTATTATAAAAATAACATTGTAATATTATTAGGGAATATTCAAAATGTTAAGGTGTTCTAATGGTATAAAATAGTTTCTTGTACTGTATAAGTTAAAAAATAGACTTTCCTTAATTTTTGAAAAGGGTACTAAAGATCATCATTAATAAAACAATGCAATGACTATTTTCAAACTTTTTGTAAAAGACCAGTCATAAGTAAAATTACTTAAATAAATTGTAGATAATATTTTCAAATATATTTTAAGAAATATGAACATGGTTGATAAAGATGTCTCTGTATATAGTTACATATAAAAACATCACATAATAATGAGATTGTGAAATTAACCCTTATCATATACTTTACTTTAGTAGAGGGTTTTTTAACATCTATTATAATGTTTAATTTATGTTATTAAATTATATCAGAACTATATCGATATTTATGATATCATATATGATCCTCTTATATCGTTTTGTTAATAATATTTTTTTATTACCATTATTTTGGGTGCTAACTATTTTGTTTTCCAATGAATGTTTTGTTGTTTAAGTCATGTTTGTAATGAATAGTAAGTATTTAATAATTATTATTTTTAATCATAATATAAATTTTATAATAATTATTGAATGGTTAACATGGATAATTAGCCTCGTCGTGTAGTGGATACGGTAGGACATCCGTACGCACGAGGGATGGTATCATTAAATTAATGGTTAAATGGTATAGAATTGGATGGTATATTAATTATATAGTATCATTATTATGTTATATTAATTATATATCTGTGTTTTATTTATCATTATGCCCATCCCAATAAATTAGTGTCGAATAACAGATGACACCGTGATGTGGAGATGATAAGTTGTACGTACGCTAACATAGTTATATTTTTATTTATATGATGGATAAAATGAGCAATATTGTTTTTAAAAAATCAGAATCACATATAATCTTGTATAATATACATTAGTTATTACTTTAGTGTGGAAACAATATAGTATGAGGAAGTAGAAGGGGAAAAAATTTAAGTGGAATTGGAAAACTAATTACCTTATCTTTGAGCGTCTCCTTTTTATTTACACAAAAGCACTCCTTATGTTTATATCTGTCCAAGTTATGGACACTAGGATGAATTGATAAAAGTTGGGAAGATAATTGGGTAGGTTTTGGATTATCCAAATGGATTTATAGGTGTGAATAAAACACAATGATACATTCTCTTATATAAGAGACGTGAGGGGTACTTTTGGAATCTCCAAAACTATTAAATTATTATAAATTAATTTTCATTTGAAAATAGTTAAAAATTTTGATATTTAAAGTATATTTTTAGTAGGTGTTTAAATCCTCTCAACCAATGATTTTTAGTCAATTTTAGGTCATAAAATAAACCATATCACTTGGATTTAACCCTTAGTTAAATAGTTTAACTCTATATATGTTTACATGAATTTTAATAATGTAGGGTTAATATACTTACTATAAAATTCAAAAAGAATATCAGTTGGATCATTTATGATATTATTTACATTATCATAGTTAGTAAGTTGAACCTGATATTTTTATGAATTTTATAACATTTAATATAATATTCTTCATTTTAAAGTATCATTTATGTCAATTCAAATACTCTTTTATATTTTCATTAAAAAAACTACATACAATAACAATAACGTTAAACTTATACTTATAATTTGTCACTGACATGTCTATATTATCTATAATATTTTTGTATTTCATTAATTAGTTCCAATTAAATTTATTTTAATATTATTAATATCATTCTATTGATTCTACATTTATTAATTCAATTACCACATCATTATTGTGTCAATATTTAATATAATTATTTATTTCCGAAAATTATAAATAAATTACCATTATATAGATAAAAATCTTATATTTCTATATAATATTTATAGTCAACCACAGCATGTATATAAGATCATATTAAAAATCTTATATTTGTTAAAATTTGAATATGACATTTTTAACTCTTCTTTAAGTAAAATATAATAAATGTCCAAATCTAACACATGTGGCTGAAAAAGGATCATATTTTCAATATAAGGTTGATTTCAGTCAAAAAAAACTTATTCAGTGAAATTATGAAATGTTTTAGGTTAATATTATATTTTTTTAATTTTAATTACCCTATTTTCCTTTAATAGTGGTAAATAAAAGCCAAAATTTATTATTCACAAAAAAATTATTTTGATCCTATGAGACCAAATATTTCATACTAATTACAACCATTTATGTAAATTTTTAAAAATATAAATCATAGAAGAGGTAATATTATATTTAATGGAAATCATGTTAATGTGGAAAAATGGCTGGTAAAATATACAATCAAAAGATTAATAAATTTATATATCAAATTATATTATAAAATCATTAAAATGATCTATATTTTATTAATATATGTATTATTTATCTATTGTGACTTTAATATCAATTTAAAATAAAATAATTATTTAAATTGAAAATTCAGGTTTTAACAGCAATGCTGTATTTTTCACTACTCACCGAAAATTAAAACTTTTTAGAAAAATACCAAAAATTCTCCCTATGGAATTTTAAATGTTCTAAATTCAAAAATGATTTCTACTTTGGAAAATAAAATTTATAAAATTCCTAACTTGTTTAATAATATTCATAACCTCTTTTTAAATGGTTAGTTTGATAGGCTTTGGTGCACTCAAATGTGGTGTTGCTTCTGGAAAAAGATATTGAATTATTTAAAAATGGCATATCATGGAAGCTTGGGGGTGTTACATTCTTCCAATCTTAAAATAACGTTTCCATCAAAATTTCTTGAATATCACTTCATATAAGGATTTGGGTGGGTTTTCATTATAATTTATTTTCGTTCCCACATCACCTCTTGCATTTAATGGTTTCTCTACAGAAAAATCACAATAGGAGTCATATTCTTTCTCAACACTTGTTCTATGGTATCGAGAATTTTTATAGGGTCTTCACAATAATAAATATTGGTTTCTAGTTTTATTTCATTATAGGTGAGTACATGTGTTGGTTATTGTATATATTTACTTAACAGTGATACGTGGAACATATCATGAACTTTAGAGATATTTGGCAGAATTTACAAATGGTAAGATAAAGCTCTAATTCATTCTAGAATTATGAATGGTCAGACGTACCAGGGATTTAATTCACCTTTTTTACCGAATCTTATAACACTTATCTATGAATATACCTTCATGAAAACATGATCTTCTAATTGAAATTACAAATCATTACTTCAGTTATCATCATAGCTCTTTTTATATATTTGAGCTGTTTTGATATGGGGGTGAATAATATTTACTTGTTACATTGTTTCCTCAACATATTCTAGGCTTATGGGTTTTCTTTCACCAACATCATCCCAACAATTTGTTGTTTGACATCTATTTATTTATAACGCTACATATTGTGTCATATAAATAGTTGAATGTAATCTATTGTTGTAGAAGAATTATACTAGAGGTAAATAATGATCCCACATACCCTGAAAGTCATGTTATCATGACCTTAACATATCTTATATTGTTTGAATAGTACATTCTTATTTTTCATTAGTTTGAGGGTGGTATGCAGTTCTCAAACAAAGATCAGTATCTTGGTCCTTCTAAATACATTTCTATAATCTTGATTTAAAATGGGGATAATGGTCATAAGAAATCAATAAGGGTACACCATGAAGTCTTACAACATCATTAATGTAATTACTTTCTAAAAATTCAGTTGGTTAGTCTTCTCTTATAACAAGAAACTTTTCTTACCTGGTAATATGATCAAACATAAATCATATCACATCCTTTATTCTAGGAGTCCTTGGTAGCCCCATGACAAAATCTATCATAATATCATCCCATTTACACACAAGTATAGAAATTTGTATCATTAATCCTCTAGTTTGTTGTCTTCCAGCCTTGACATGTTGACAAACCAAACATCATGACAGATAGTCATGAATATCTCTCTTTATGTTATCCCACCAAAAATATTATGTCAAATATCATTATATATTAGTGCTTCTAGTGTGTATAGAGAAATTGGAGCTATGAGAATGATCTAATGATTCCATTTTTATCTCAAGTATAGCAGGAACACAAATCCTCTTACCAAACATCAATAAACCATATTCATGTATGACTTTTATCAGTCTCCCATCATTCAAATCATTAATTCTCCTTTGAAACTCATCATCATCATACTGAGAACAGTTTATCCATTAAAGAAAAGATGGTTTTGAAACCATATGATAATGTAGTGACATTTAATTTTCCATTATAATTCTAAAATCCATCATTACTAGATCTATGAACATATAAACATTTTCAACTATCATTTTTCATATAACTCCATTTTCCTTACTACATAACACATCATCCAAATTATTTTTTTAATAGGGTGGTATTGTATTGTACAATCATAATCCATTAGTAACTAAAGACATCTCATTTGTCTCGTGTGGAATTCATTCCAAGAGGAAATATATTTCAAAATATTGTGATCAGTATATATCTCCCATCTTCCACCATAGATATAACGTGTCTATATCTTCAGAAAAAATATTAGTGATTGTATTTAAATATCATGATTTGGATAGTTTTTTTCATTATTTTTTAACATCAATGATGTATATTTAATAATCCTTTCATTTTTTATAAGAACAAAACCAAGTCTTTGTCCTGATGCATCATTGTACATCACAAAACTATCATTTTAAGTTGGTAAAGTCAAGATAAGAGCATTTACTATTATTAATTTCAATTCCTCAAAACATTTTTCATACTCTTTTTTACAAACAACTTTAAACCCTTTATGTGTGATCTTGGTTAATGGGTTTTTCAATCAGAGAATATTCTGGATGAAACACTAATTGTAACTTGCTAAACAAATTAAACTAAATACCTCGATTATACTCATCGGTGATGTCCATTCATGGATCACCTTTTCTATTATAGGATTAATAGAGAATCCATCATTAGATACAATTTGTCTAAAAAGAATTCCTGAAATCATAATTCATACTTTCAAAACTTCCCATATAGTTCATTTCTACTAAGAGACTTTAGAAACATACACTAGTGGTTCTCATGGTCTTCTTATATTTTAGAGTATCCCAAGATATCATCAATAAATACTATGAAAAATCATCATGATATTTCCTGAACACTATGTTCATTAGATCCATGCAAATAAATGGTGCATTATTTAGTCAAAAATGTAATTTTGTAAACTCCTAATACCTATATATGGTTCAATAATTTTGTCTTTGGAATATATTTATTCATTTCACACAATTTATGATATTATAAATGAAGATCAATCATTGAAAAATATTGATCTTTATGAACTAGATCAAACAAATCATCAATGAGAGGTAGGATATTTGTTATTTATTATAATAGCGTTGATTTCTCTATAGTCAAGGCATAGACTTATTCATTAATATTTATTCATAACAAAAAGGAATAGTGATCCCCATGGACTAACAATAGGGAAAATAAATCCCTTATTACTCAACACATTTAGTTGTTTCTTCAGCTATACTAATTCCATAGTGTCCATCCTATAAGGATTTTTTGATATTATCCTTGCATCAGGGATTGAATCAATATTAAACTCTACTTCATACTATGGATGATGTCTAAGTAATTAATCTATAAATAAATTACTATATTCCTGTAAAAAAGTTACATCGTCAATATAAATATTTCATTCTTCATCCCTGAATTTTATTTCCTCTTCATCCACAAGAATCTCATTCAGTAAAGCTATAGGGTGGGTTTTGATAAGAATCGGGTGATGATGTTTTTTCTCTAAAGATAATGGATTATACATTTTCCTCAAAAATCAAAACATAATTCTTCTCGAAATAAACTCCCTCCTCATATTTTGATATAGAGTTGATACCAAGGATTATATAAAATTAAACCATAGGTATGATGATAAAGTCAGTTAACAAAGCATTTTTATATTCCATAATGGGAACTGCCTGACACATCTTTGAGGCAATGATACTTCTCTTAGAGGTTTTGACTAAAAAATACCTTTTTAATGTGAATTGGAAATATCTAATTTTAAAAGAAAACTAGGAACATATAAATGAATGTGAGGATCCATAACAAAATAAATATTTTCCTAAATTTGATAAAATGATTAATGTACCTTCCACCGCCTCATTATGAAATTCATCCTTTGAAATCATGAGCACAAAATCTTGGCCCTGATCCCTTGGAATTTATTTGGGAATGTTTATTTGATTCTTAAGAAATTAATTATCATAATGTTCCATCTATGTATAATTTTAT
This sequence comes from Viscum album, assembly GCA_963277665.1. NCBI lineage: Eukaryota > Viridiplantae > Streptophyta > Magnoliopsida > Santalales > Viscaceae > Viscum > Viscum album. The sequence goes on along the minus strand of OY728148.1, from coordinate 874,245,623 downwards.
CACTAAACGTTGATAGCTTCTTTGTTACCCATAAAATCATGATCTTGGTGGCATTTTCCTCCATACTTATGACAAAGTCTGATTATATTTAGGAAAGTATCCTATCATTTCTTCCCATAATTATTATAGAGTGGATGGTCAAATTTTTACATCATCCCCTTATTTCGTTTTCCAGAGTATTCAATGGCCCTCTTCTTCTCTTTATTTTCTTTAAAGTAATAATATTTAAATAATTCTATATTTATATTTTCAAGCACATGATACAATATCTTTTTACGATGAGAAATATTGTAATACTAATGTCAATAATAGGAATGGCCTTAAACCATCAAATAATTGATCAATCTTAGTTATTGTGTTATTTGTATAATCTGTATATTTCTATGATAACATTGTGAAGTTAGCTTCATACTTTGCAATATTCCCACCCTCCTTCTGCCTCAGACTCATAATGTGCCTCTCCAAATATTCTTATAGATCGAGGAAAGTATTTTTATAGGAAGAGTTGTTTAAATTACAACCTTTCATTGTTTTCTACCTCTTCATCCTCCTTCATGTATTGATTTAATGACCAAAATTTATCTACATCTATTGATAGTCAATACACTTCCTTAACAACTTTTTCCCTTTTACTACTCCCCAAAGAAAGAAATATTTTTTATAAGGAACATATCATTTGGTTAGCTACAAATGACTTTTTTTCCATTGAATGTTGTATGATGTTGTCTCCTAAAACATTCTACAATTGATCATTCATGTTGTGGATCAGCCTGCTCTATAGGATTATGTTTATAATTCATAAACATAGTTAGTTTCCCTAGTATGGTTATAAGCTATTCAGCACCAGTTGTATCACTAGCTCCAATATCATTATTATTCATAGGATGAAAATTTATACATTGATTATATGAGTTTATACAGTTTCCATTCATTCTACTAGGATCCATTTCTAAACAATTACATATACAAGATTAGGTTATGAATCATAATCCATAATTATAAAATAATAAAATACATAATATAAATTGAAAAAATTATCCATATCTAATTGATAATGATAAAATTGTATATTTGGGGGCCAATTTACTCATGATTCCTTTATAATGGTTTGTAAAGAATATGTAAATTATCCTAAGCATATCCCTTGGTAATCTCAAACCAGGTGTGCTCTAAGGCCCGTTTTCATGTGCCAGGTTACCTTAAGTCTGTCCTAGAACCCCTTGTCAATGTTGCTTCTCCAAGCTAAATTTTTTCCATAACCAAATCCACTTGAAGAATCTATATGGAGATTTATTTTCAAGGAATATCAACATAATCTCTACTTTACCAAAATTTTAGGATGTCGTTATATAATTTTCCTCAAATTCTATCTTACCGTAGTTTCCGCTAATTAATGAATTTTTTAAATCTAGTTTCCAAAATTTATACTAAAATTCATCAGATACATCTATAACACCCCAAACCCAGTTTTCCGAATTCAGTGAATTATTTTATTACATTGGAAGGATCATAATAAATCAAACCCTGACTGACAAATAGGTTTATTAGCCTTGGAGAACTAGATAAAAACATAATTTTTAGATTTCATATTGAAAAGTAAAAAACATAATGTATCCAATGAAAAAATTCATATCCCTAATAATATAATTATAGTTTAATCACAATATACTTCTTTACATCATAGTGAAAAATGAAACATAAGAAAGGGGTGATCTCAGATGTTTATTAAGGATAAACAATATAGCAGAAGCTATCACACATAAGAATAATCTTATAAAGAAATCAATAAAACTAAAAAAAATACTTTTAGACATAATATTCAACATAAAATGGTAATAATAAATCAAATAATTCCATTAATACATTCACATGGTTATTATACTAGTTTAATAATCACATGAAATATCAATAACTAATCTCATAACGAGGGAATACATAATTTATGAAACCATAACCATACCATCAAAGCGTCATGATTAGGTGATAGATAACCATACAATAAGGGCCTCATTCCAAAACACTAGTTTGTGTCATGATTCCTACTGATGCATAGAGGGGTTATATCAGGCCCCACACATCACTTACTAAGTCCAATGTATTCCTCATATTAAAAGGTCGAAACTATATATAAAAAATCATGTTAAAACTAGCATACAAAATATTAATACTTTAACAACAAACCTTGAATAAAATAGAAATAGAACATCCATAGTCAGGAATCCTTAAATCCTTTAATAAAATATATAATATTGTATCATATTTAATCATCCTCAATCATGCATAGTATCCAACAAAATATTTTGACAAAGATGAAAATAATCTATAAAATTCATTAAAACTCTTTGAGAGAAATATACCTTTTTTAGTTTGAAATTATTTAAAAGACAAACAATTATAAAATAAAAAATTAATTATGAAAATAACCTCATAATATTTTATTGGAAGCTTAAAAATGGTATGGTTTTATAATTTAATATAATATTCAATCGTGTTGTGTGGTTTAAAAAAATCTTTATTTAATTTGTTGAAAAAGGACAAAAAGTACATAATTTGGAAAATGATATAAAGATTTATTTGAAAATATTTTACAAAAAATAAAACATGGGTAAATGAAATTAAAAAATAATATATAATATTTTAAAATACATTTTATGAAACCTATATATGGGTGGAAAAGATGATCTCATATATAATTATGTATAAATAGTCTCAGATAAAAATTATATTGGGAAATTAACTCTTACATTGTACAATCCATTAGTTGAGGGTGAGTTAAACTATTGAATAATAGTTAATGTATGTTATGAAATTTTACTAGAACTATATATATATTTATGATATCATATATGATCCTATTAAATTATTTTTTAGTAATATTTTAGTATTACCATTATTTATGCTGTTAAGAGCATCATTTTCCTATAATTTTTTTGTAGTTAATTCATGTTTTTAAGGAATAGGATATATTTTATTCGTATCTATAATGATATAAATTTCATAATCATTATTTTTAATAATCATATAATATTTATAATCATTCTTTAATAGTTAACATGGATAATTAATCTCACTGTGTTGTGAGGAAAATAGGTTGTATGTACGCAAAAGTGACAGTATCATTCCATTGACAGTTAAATGGTATGAAAAATGTTGGTATATTAATTATAAAAAATAATTATAATTTCATATTTTTTATTTATATTCATTATATTCATCATTATACCCTTTTAAATAATGTAGTGTTGAATAAAAAATTACACCATGTCATGGAGGCGGTAAGCCATACGCATGAATGCATGGTGATAATTTTATTCATAGAAAGGATAAAATAAGTAATATGGTTGTCCCATAATCATAATAAAATATTATAATATATTTCATATTGTGTTTATAACTTTATTATGGAAACAACATAGGATTATGAAGTATAAGAAGAAATAAAATTGAATGGAATTAGATGAACAATTACATCTTCTTTGAGCATCTCCTTTTGATTTGCACAAAAGGACTCCTTAGGTGGATATATGCCCAGAGTATGGATTCTTGGATAGAGTGAGGGATTTTGGGAAGAGAAATACATAGGTTTTGGCTGTGTCAAATGCCTTTAGAGGTGTGAATAAAATAGAAGGTGAGGTGCCCTTTAGGTCACAAAATAATCATTATCATTTGGATTTAACCCTTATTTAAACAGTTTAACTCTTACCATGTTTACATAACTTTTTATAATATAGGTTTCATATAGATACTATAAAATTTAAAAAAAACCCAAATTTGTTAATTTATGAAATATTTAATATTATCCTAGTTATTTTGCCAAACCTGATATTTTTATGAATTTTATAAAATTTAATAACATAATATTTATTTTAAAGTATTATTTTTGTCAATTTAAATACTATTTAATATTTGAATATTATATATATATGAAACCATCGTGATAACATCGAACCAATACGTAAAAAATTTCACTAACATTTCTTTGTTACCTATAAAATTCTTGGATATAATTAATTAAGTCATATTATATTTATTTTAATATTTTTAATATCATCTAATGGATTCCTCCTAAAATAATTCAATTACTGTGTCATTACTGTGTCAACATTTAATTTAATTGTTTATTTCTTAAAATTATAACTAAATAAAATTTATTTAGATGAAAATTTTATATTTATAAATACTATTTATATTAAACCATTTTAGTTATATAAGAACATATTAAAAATGATATTATTTTAAAATTTGAATATGGCATTTTTAACTCTTCATTAAATAAAATATAATAAATATTCTAATGTAAAACATGTGGATTAAAAAGGATGATATTTTTGATGTAAGGATGATTTTGGTTGATACACACTTAACCAATTAAATTAGGACACATGTTATGGTAATATTATATTTTTATAATATTATTTTTACCTTTAATTACCATATTTATCTTTAATCGTGTTAAAAAACCATAAAGATACTATTCAAAAAAAATTTATTTTGATCTCTTTAGACCAAATTTTTTATATTAATTAAAACCATATATATTAATTTTAATAAATTCAATTCACAAAACTGGTAAAATTACATTTAATGGAAATCTCATAGATGTGGCTAGAAGGTGGGTAAACGAGGCATTCAATAGTTTGATAAATTTTATTATATAATTCTGTTATAAAATTATTCCAATGAACAATATTGGATTAATATATGTATTGATTATCAATATTGACTTCAATATAAATTAAAATTAAATTAATTATTTAATTAAAAAGTTGGTTTTTAAAAATAATTAAGTACTTTTCACTATTCATCATAAATTGAGACTTTTCATAAAAATATCAAATATTCACCTTAATATAATTTCATTGTTTTGAATTAAAAAATGATTTCTATAAGGAAAATAAAATTTATAAATTTGATGATTTATTTAATACTATACATAATCGTATTTTAAACAACTAGTTTCATTGGTTTTGGTGTGCGCAAACTCGATGTGAAGTCTCGGGAAAGCTATTGAATTATTTAAAAAGAAGAATATAATTGAAGAATGGGGTTTTATATGGACCTCCCTAATCCTTATTCATGTCATTTATTTTTTTTATACACCACACACATTCCCTTGAGATGCCTCTCCCCCGCATCTTAGTCGCTCGATGATAAACCATGTGGAAAATATATTCCTTATTGCACCACATAAAAACACATGGACCGGTCCTATTACATGACTTTTTAATAAATCATGATCATCATCTTGGATGAATTAATAATAAAGTCATAGCATTTTGGTACTTTTTTACGAGGGAACGTCACCCTCGACATGGGTCATCCACCATGCTACATTTTAAGACCTAAACACTACTTCATTCCTTTTTCAACAACTAGTCTTTCTATCTAAGTATAGATACTCAAAAAGAGAGAGAGAGAGAGGGAAATACACAAATAAAAAATATCTAACACTCCCAAAAACTATGTATGGGTCATACCTACAAATGTAAGTTCTCCTCTATGAACTATGTGTGTCTATATTCCCTTTATTATGGGATATGTAGTGATTCCTAGTTCATTGATCTTGGGTCCATTAAGAAAATTAATTCCCCTCTTCATAACAATTAACTATCATCCTTACCACATGATGATAAACTGCATCAAATTCATGAACTGTATATGGGTTGATTCACATATATATGGGATATATAGAGACGCCCATACATTTCATCTTTGGGCCCAACCACAAACTCTTTCAAAACATTGGTCCCCTGGCTTCAAGCATGGTCCATGCCATATGACCTTAAACTATATGAATTTCATATTAAGGTAATGTGTGGGATCTATTGGACCCCATACACAAGACCTGTATACCCATGGGATGATTTTTCCTTCTTATAGTCTAATCTGCATGACATTAAATTGTGTGGAAGATTCTGTAGGAATTCCCATGTGGTGGGTCTAGACCACACAGAGCCTCATTTTTGTCGTATTTTCTTATTCCACTACATTATGAATATTTATCTTGGAGAACCTTACACATGGTCTGAGATCTATGACCTTAAATTAGACACCCATGTCAAGACACCATGACATTAAACTCTACACAGGCCTCTTCTAGGATATGATGTGAGGTGTGGACCTCTTTGGTCTTTATTCAAGTTAGGTTGGTCATGACGCCACACAATATATATCCATTTGAGACTCCTCCCTGGTCTGGAATCTATGACCTTAATCTAGGAACCCATCATCCTCAATATATGATGTTAAATGGAAAAATTATCCTGAACAAGTCCATGGTTCCCCATATATATTTTTGTATGCTTTCGTCTCCTCCTTAGAGAAGATAGTCCCCACAAATGTTTGTATCCTACTGTGCTATATTTCAGATTTTCATGTGTCATGATTTCTACCAATTCAAGATATTATGCAATTCATGGGAATTTCATCGTATGGATCAGTCATAGGATCTCAATCCTTTTTGGTCCATTCTTCCTCAATTAAGGTACATGAAGTATGACATTAAACGAATATCCTCGCAGTGATATTTTACCCTCTCCATATCACATGTTCTCCCTTACCAAATGTTCCTTGATACTTATATGGTGTGGAAGCCTTATTTGTATTATTCAATTCGGGTTTATTTCATCCATTCCACACTAATATTCTTAGAAAAAACATTTCTATAGTTCCTGAAACATGACTGTAATCTATTCTCCAGGGTCTAGGAAGTATAAATTTAACTATGTGACAATATCTTAATCACATGGTGTTAAAATACGATACATTTCATGATCATATGACATTAAATTGTTCAATGCATCTTCCTTGCTGTATAAAATTAAATAATGTATATGCCATTTTAATTTTCATGATGTAAAACTACAAAACATAATATTCCATCATCAGATAGTTCCTCCTTGGAAAATTAGTTTTATCATTCTTTATCCCAATTCACCTAAACTAACGTGCTCTATTATATGGTGGTGTAATTCCATGAGTGTTGAAATCATTTTGAATAGTCCATCACTCCACCAAATTATTTATATTCCCCAAATATGGATCCTCTTTCTCTTCCTTGTTTAAAGGGAACCCCTAATATTCTGGTCCCATGCCTATTAATCTCAACTACCATCTTGGGCCAACACCGTAGATGAATTTTGATGACATTTCATGTCATGTATGATGTTTCTAACTTGGTAAACAGTCAAACCTCATTTATTTTTTCCAATTTCTGTTTAGCTGTTTGGATATTTTTTTTTGAAAATAGTATGTATTCATCCAATACTAGAATGAAATCATCCCTTTGCTCCAAATTTTAGTCATTTCAATTCAAATGTTTAATTACCCATTGTTTGTATATATTCTAACACCATTTTTGTTATCCCACCCATGAACTAACACACATATGGAACGGAATGTCAGATAATCCAAGAAGCATATTCCCCAACTATAAACTCTCTCCTCCCAAACACTACAGGTAGTCAATCAATAGTAGCAGACCCCAAGTATAATATGATTCATTGGAACAATCATAAAAAATTGACTAGTTATATGGTCGTTCCTTGTTTGTTCAAACTTATCATGACCCACATGAGATTATATATTAATAATTATTTTATTCATATGTATGACCAGGTTGTAGTTATTAATGTAAGAAATAATGAGTCCATTCTTGCAGTTCAAAGAATTAATGTGAACAAATATGTTTTGTAAGATTGGGAAAACACGTCTCTTATGAATCCTCCCCTTCAATGGAGCGCTTTCTCTCTTCCACATAATGTTGTGTGGCATCCCGAGTCTATTTTAGCCATCTAAGCTCCCTCTATTCATCAAGGACCTCATTAAGGAGATCATCAGCCAAAATATTCATCCATTCTCGCTCATCTCAGTGGTCTTCCACTTGACATTGTGCCTACCTCAATAGATTTTGGTACATCGCTAGTGGATCCTGAAATCATGCAGCATGTTCTCATTGATTGGTGATAAAGTGGGAATTCTAATTCCCTTATACTTGTAGGAGATAGACCTATTGCTGGCCTCTTGATGATTTTTGATGCTGTCATATTTCATCAAGAACCAGGTGGAATATATGTGATGAATACATTCACACATCTTCTCAGTATGGTAAACATGGATCATGACATGAAGATTGCTAGCATAAACCCCTCTAAAATAGAGATAGCATATCTAGGTGTGGAGTGACTCTTTTCAGCATATCCATTATGCCTATAAGGAATCAAAGATTCACTTAATTCACTACCATGCCCTATGTTGAGTTATGTGTCTCTCCTTAGATGTGTCCAGATAAGAATCATCTATCTCTTCATGGTAAACAATTTAGTATTGTAGAAAGGTATCCAAAATATTAGTAGAATGATATTCCTCCAGAAACTTATATATGGGATATGGATATATTTCATTAGGTTTACCCTCATTACTCATTTCCTCTATAGAAACCTCACTTATACCAACTTTGGACTCTAACCTAGTAGTTACAACACCCATAGAAAAAACATCCCACTCACCAGGTTCAAAGGACAGACCATCTTGATTGAAATGCTCCAAATGGATAAGGGATGTCTTTAATAGAAATTTAGTAGATTTCACAAACTCGTTGGTTTCTCAGGCTTTCAATCTCATGGTCACTATATGGAGTATATACGTCACTTATCCAGATCCTCAGGTTATGGGTAAGAACCTATAAAGGTAAAAACAAATGACAGAAAAGTGCATCCACATCATGTACCTGAGTCACTATAGGGACCTACAACACTATAATATCTTTGGTTCTTGTTACTTAGATGATTAGAAGATGCTTCATAGGAATGATAGGAACAATTTTTTATTCTGATCTTTTTACTTTGACTTAGTTAGCTGGGTCATTGGTATCCACCTTAGATGTGGCTGATCTTTAACCTCGCTCAGCCCCTGGAATGGGCTCAATGACATGTCTCAACATGTCCAGTATCATGTTATCAAGCCTTGTAATGGGGGATTCCAATTCATCACTTGTATTTTCATGTATAGGACAAGGTCTGATTAGTGGATCAATGTTTGAAAACAAAAGGGCCCAGGTAGTTGTATGTAAGTCTTGAAGATGGATACTCAGAGAGATCCTCTACCAAACCTACAATCATGCATGTCTCATATGGACTCCCCTAATGAGTCTATATCCTTTGAGATTCTTTACCATCAGTCTATTATTCCTAAACCTCATCATCTTCCTAGTGTTATTCTATTCCTTCTTCCAATTACCCATATTCTTATTCATACTCTCTTTCATCCACATGCGAAAATTCTTCCAGATCATGTACTTACCCAAACATCAATTTCAATAGGATGTGTGACTCTTCATATTTACCAAATTTGTATGCATATATGTCCATGGTTGTTTGATACAGATATATTCATTGAAATTCCACCATGTTTGTGAACTGGATAAGGCAAATTTCCGGCATCTGGATCCTGAATCACATCAATTTCCCCCACATGACATCAATATTTATCAATTTTCACAATTATTTCTAGGCCGAAAAATAATGAGAATGATTGTGTTAGTAATCGTTTGAAACAAGTGTATCAATTTCCTCCCATGGGCATCTCTAGCTTTCTCATAGGTCTACCATTAAGACCACTCCCCCCCATTGAAGATACAAGTGTGGATGCACCCTGTGACATTCCTACTATTAATACATTAGGTAATATTTTCGTTTTCGATTCGCTTTCCTCTTTACTTGGATCCCTACTAGTAAATCATTTTCTTTTTCACCACCCAGACTCTATGCATTCAAATTTGATCTACCAAATATTTGTTTTCATAATTACTTCGAAATATCCCACCACCTAGTGGTTATCATATTTGTTTGATAGGTTGATATTAATATTAGGGGGGGTATTTTGATTATTTAACCAAATAAAATAGTAATAAAAATGCACCAAAAATGAAAAATGATATATGGGAACTTCTCTTCATGAACCTCATTTTACATTTTTAAAAACAAATTGGATTTATATGAACTATTTGGTAAAGTGGGATGGAATATATGGTTCTCAATGGATCTTTCCATCAATCCTGGATACTTTAACACCATGCCTGACACTCTTCATATATTCTCTATGCTCTAATAGACCTCCCAAGTCATCCAATACATAGATTTATAGAGTAAGGAATGTGTGAAATTTAAATTTTCTTTATTTATATTCTATATCTTGACCACATCATCATTTAGCATCGGTGGATATACCCTAGAAATGATCTACAAAGATGACCATAGATCATTTCCTAGATTAAAGAACGAAAATAAAAAGTCATATCCATCAAAATTCGTTGAGATCCTACCATGGAGGATTTTTAGTGGTCCTAATATTCTTATGGGTGTACCAACCCTCAAAATTCAACCTAGGATACTATAGATCCTTGTTAAGATAGGTACCCCTAAATTTTCCTTGTTGTGTGATGTCATAATCCCCACAATCATTAACGTTATCATGTGGAACCACATCCTTGTTTCTATCATAGAAAATAGCCACCCACTCAGAAAGGCAGGAATGAATTCAATATAGAATATCCACGGGCCCTATCTCTCATCCATTATGAACCCCCATGTATGATATTTTCCCACCATTAGGACCAACCAAGATGATCTTGACTTACCTCATTATGATGCTTTCTGGCACTGATTTCTTCATCCTGATATCTGTATAATCTAATCCATCAAAAAGAAAAATATGAAATATAGTGAATATGGAAATTCCATTAGGATATAATTGATCCCCATCCTATCCTTCACCCCATATAGAAGATTCCACGTGATATAGGAGTTCATTATCTATCCACCCAAATATTCTACATCGGTTGGAACTCATCATATTGAAGCCCCTGTAGAGAAATTCCAGCATGGAAATGGATGTCCCATAGAATGATACCAACCTCACCATGGTAGAGGTTGAAATTATTTATGATTAAAGACTACCAGCTAAAGTTCTCTTGAAAAAGTTCCTATTAGTAATAGAAGTGAAATTGTGATGTCCATATGGTGTCAAACAAATAGATATTACATATCACTTCTCTAAAATCTTTGCATGTGTGGAACACCTAGTACACCAATTCCCATTTACTCCTGAAAATCACCACAAACCTCTGGTCTCAATATTTCTTCTAGCCCACACATTCATCTATTATGCTGCTTTGGATGGGGATTGCATAGTGGGAGAGGAATTATTCAGCCACAAATTAATTACCCATGATTGTCCGAGACATCATATTTAAAACATAAAAATCCATATCTTATGTCACGCTATAAGTACAGATTTTGTTAGTGATTTTTTATCAATGTAGTTTATCTTCACACATGACCCGTGACCTCAATGAGCCAGTCTAAAATCCTAGTATGGCCACTTCGTCTAGTATCCTGAAATTCTATAGTGGGAGAATTTCACTTAATACAGAATACTTATGAGGCTATAGAAAAATTCCCAAGAGCAGCAGATTATTTGGAATAACCCTTATGGAATGAATTATTTTTCTATTCTCAATCATTTATTCCCTCTATGCAGCAATAAAATCATCCCTCTCAACAGCAGTCTGTTGGTCATCCATGTTATGTGATTTTTGAAAATAGTATGGTCTCTACGTGAAATATTAATGTTTAGTGTGAAAAATGAGTTTCTACATGTAAGAGTGGATGAAAAATTCCGAAAATATGGTCATTTCTGAAGCACTCAAGATTCAGCAGTTATGTGTAAATCAACTAACAAAAATGAGTTTTCTTCATAGGAATCAGGAACTTACATGCATGAGGGAAAAAGTGATTGTCATATAAAAAGTCAAAGTATATTTCCTAGACCCCCCCAATTATTTATTTCCATGAACCAAGTCCTTGGAATTCACTCAAGGTGCTTGACACACAGTTCATTTGATTTTGTGTGAACCTCGAATAATTAGGCGTCCCATTCATTATTTCCCCAAAAACCTAACCTTCTAGTCCCCTTTCATCTCATATTCTGATGGGGGAATTTTTTTGAGTGGAAATATTTTCAATGCCCTTTTTATCCATCATTGGGTAACCTAATGTCCACATTTGACTCAACAGACCATTCTCCTAAGTTCAAGGGTTTCTTGCGTATGTACCGAGGCATTCAAACAAGATGGAAATCCACACACAAGAACCTTATATGCCAAATGTGATGTTAAAGATCCCTTTTCTATTTCGAAAACTCAAAAAAAGATATTAAAGGTGCATGAGAGTGTAGAGGTCGTGAATATGTGGATGGCCCATGCATAAGTATCTTATGTGCCCAATGTGACATCATACATCTGCTTACGCGCTGATCTCTTTATGTACCTACCATGTATTTTGACTACAAATATAAATGAACCATTCTTTTCAGGGGTAATGATCTGGAGTTGAAGTATCAATCTTGTGTGAAAAAAGACTACCCCTTCTGTGACCATGTGTAGGTAGTGGTATCAATATATAAGATCTTTCATGACATGTCCCTCATGCCCCCTAGTGTTGGTCCATAAGGGCTTGACCCTTGCCCATTTCTGTTTTATCCCAATGCAAGTGTAAAAAAAGACACTTCTTTCATGCACCACATACCCTTGTTCACATATTTCTTCTGCTCATCCCCATCCTTTTGTGCACAAGCCTCCAATATTGTGTGAACCTCATATTAAAAACTATACTGATTTACATTACTTTAAATCACCATGTTTGATAACATATTGTTCATATCTCCCATTCCTTGTGCATTCCTCCTCTGTACGGCCTTCCATGCCTATATGAAATGTTTTCCTAGTCCCTCATGGGACATCCCTTATTGAATTTCCCTACCTATTTCTTTTTGGAATAGGTATGCTAATGGGTTTTTCTTTTTGGGACAACAATTGTAATGTGGAACCCATGACTAACCACTCCTCTAAACCACTCCCACCAGGAATTATTGATGCCTTCCATTCAACATGTGTGGGTCGGTATCAGTTATGTAATTCCAAGGGGCGAGGAGCGAGTCCTAGCCTTCCAAGTGTGGTATGTTAAACTGTAATGCTCCATCATCTTCAATACATAACGTTAAACTATAGTCTCTCCCCATGCAATGCACATGGTTTGTCACACCATGGGAATTATTCACACCCACTCATATCCATTAGAGTGAGATCTTCATCTCTATCTATGTATGTAATGTTATACTGTTATCTTAGAATGAGGTCCTCTTTGGGAATCCTTCCCGGAGTAAGTCCCAATATCCATCTCCCTAGGTCATCTAGTGCTTAATCCCCACATCACATATCGTGGCCACATCATTCATGACATGATCATTAGGTATAATTCTACCTCTTTTTTCCTTACACTAATCATGACTGACATTGGACTATATAATAACAATGACCACTAATCCATCTTGGTCACCTCAATGGATAATACTTTCCCCACTATATGTTGAACTATAAGGTTTTTTATTACTCTCTTTTAGACAAGGTATGTAGTTAGCATCCATGAGATCTAATCCAAATAAATAGTATTCTCTAGTGCCCCCTCCTATTGATGTACCCTCATGATGTTGTATATTACTTTATTGGAAATGTCCCATGGAACTACCTCGTAGGAGTGTTCTGATTCATCTTCTATCACTTCATCCATAACCTCACCCCTATCCCATTGAGATAAATCCATCAACCTCAAGACCACCAAATAATCCTCAGGTTGGAATCCACAATACCCCCATCTAAACTATGTGTTCTTTGATTCCTATCCATTGGGGATAAATAGGAACCCTATTTGAGGTTTAATCCCATCATCAATTCCCATCCTACTCTTTCACTCAATTAATTATGTCTAGCGAGGATCATTCCCCAACTTAGAGATCACACTTCTCTTGGGTCCCAATCTATGTGATCCATTCTTACGTGTATCTTAATTAGGTGTCTCATCACCCCATCCTGAAATATGAGGACTTTGATTCCTAGAAACATGTATATTTATGATGAATACTAGTGGTTAAATCACCACAACCCCTCACACTCCATTAATTCCATCTATTACACTTCAATAATTCTTCAATTTCCACCATGATTCTCACTCGGGACACCACATATCTATGGTATCCAACCATCTATAATGTACATCTCAGCATGTAAGACCTATCCCCATTATATATTCTCCGAGAATTACATGTGTCAGCTTATCATATAAGCCCCATCCACATCATCTTTGATCATAGAAGCACTCAGGAAGTCTCAATTTGTAAGCCCCACAAAATCCACAAAATCCAAATAGGTGTGATCATTCTGTGACAGGTTTTATCAGTGCATAATTCTTGAACCACACGTTAGTATTATGGGGGTTTTATCCATATCATTTGAGACAGGGAATTTAGGAGGCCTCTATGAGTTCAATAATTGCCAATTGTAAGCTTTGTTGTCCCCCTACTTGGGGTCCACCTATCAGATCTTCCCTTAGTGGTGTCCATATCTACCTTCATGGTGTGAAATCTCTCCCTTTGTGGAAAACATCTCATGGGTTCTTCAGTAGAGGTGTTACCAGCCATGTAATGGTAATATTTAGTTCCTACTTTCTAAGGGAATACCCCTTTATGGTGTGAAATATTCTATTTATGAGACGCACCACCTCATTTATATTCTCATTGGGCATTGCAATCCATCATTCTGGTAATCCTTCTATGTGGTCCCTCCTATATATACATCTCTCTGATCTATTCTGTTGATCCATTTTGATCTCCCTAATCTATAACCATAGGTAGTTAAAATCACAACCTACCTCATGTTAGAAGTGGGATGGATGATGTAAACCATTGAAGATTCCTAGGGAATGATAAATCTTTTGATTGACATGGGATGTATTGGGTTTCATGCCCCTGATAATCCCTCGTATGAAGAAGAATATAGGTGCTCTAGTATTCTAGCATCTATACATGCCACTGATGCCCAACATGACTACTCTCCTGGCCAAAGGATTCTACCCTAGCTAGACCCCTTGTAATGGAAAGATAGAAGAATAATAATTAACCAGCATACACAAAGAGATAGAATGAAGATTCAATTTCATGGAAAATGTCATAATATATGAGGTATACCAATACCGTGTGATGAATTCTGAGTAGGAATACACATAATGAGGGACCGATATCCCATAATATCATTTTGATCAATGATAATTCATCGCATAAAAATTGATTAATTTTTTCCACGTTTTGAAAGTGGTAATGTAGGGTACAATTCATCTGTCATCTAGGGACACTAATCCATGCACATCCATCATAGATCCTACTGAGGCAGTCACACCCTAGAAAAAAGTGTTGGAAATAGTATACCAATTGTTTTTTTTGAAATCATTGGTATACATTCTCTTTACCAGTCATTTTACACAACCATTAGCATATAATTTCACCAAATACACTAATGGAATCACCTAATCATTTTCCAAATAAATCCACATTGTTCACTATGTGGTGTTCCGTTTTCTACCTTAGGCATCACGATAGATCTTCCCCATGCATGTTGATCCAACATTTCTTTCTATTTTCATTTGGTTATTCTTCAATGTCAAATTGGTGTCTCCCAAATGGGTTATATTTTCTATAAAGAATCATTTTTATTTTTGTATAATTATAATATATTGACTTATGGTATTCATTTTTCTTCCACATCTATAATAATATCTCATCCCAAAAGGTTTTCATTCAATTGTTATTGAATATGAAATTGGTATGTTCAAAATACTTATTCTCTCTAATCAACCATAATTTTAATTTATTTTTAGGACTAAAAGCTTAATGTTTTTTATGATTCTAGATTCATTAAATTATAATTTGGTTTAGATATATTTTTTATTAAATTAAATAATAAATTTGAATATAATTTATTTCTTTTAATTCAGTGGAAGTCTACATCTATTAAAATCTAACATGAACCAATTATTTTTATGGTCTTTATATAGTCACAATAGAAATTGGCTTTTTTTACTATTTTAAGTGTTAGGAATTTTTTGTTCTTGGATTAATAAAATCTGTTCAATGTAATTTTGTGTGATTTTTTTTAGTCAAATTACATTACATTTAAAACATAATATATGATGAAAAAAATCCAATCCTATTATAAAAACATATAACATAAATGTTCCCTATGATTTTATATATATGAATTCCAGTGTATTTAATGGTTTATAAATGCTATGTGATTATTTTAATATATATATATAGTTATATAATACATGTAAAATATTGATAGTATTATTTTTCATAGATGTTATTATATTTGGTGATTAATTGTGAAATTATTGAGAAAAAATATAGTGTTAATATTTGATTATTTATTGGTTGGATCTAAGGATATTGTACACTAATATTGTGTTTTTTCATGATTGTATAACTATTTCAGAAACTAGTCACCTCAAACTCAACTATAATTGCATCATAACTATTTTATTAAATATTAAATAATTAAATATAACATGAGGAGATAATAGAAAATTATTTGGTATTCTATTAATGTAAAATAAAAATGTAATTTTATATAAAAATAATTATATATCAATAGGGTAAATCGAGTTAGCATATTGAATAATACTTCTATATTATAAAAATCCATTGGAAGGGTTGTAATATTTGGTATTGTACAAGACTAAAATGTCCAAGTGTATTAAGAGGTAAATTCCTTGAATTGGAATAACTATTAGAGTGTTCAACAATTTGGGAATCCAACTCATAGTATTAGATAATACATAATACTCAGTGAATATCCGTATAAGCATAATCATATCACGTCCCATAAGTTATCCTAGATTGTCCGAAAACTCATATATATATATATATATAGGAAATAAAACTCAAATAGCATACTATATAACACAATACAAGACCCATGAATGTGACTAGTTATTAATGTAATAAATAATGACAAATATAATTCAACAAAAAACTTATTTTTATTAGTTGGATACCTTAAAAACACTCCCTATAAGAAAATATAATCTTTAATAGTGTATAAACTATTTAACATATGCACTTTATTGTGATAATATGTTTATCATCAAAATATCCTACTATGAAAACATTGTTCACTAATAATACTATTTTTATTCCATAATTACAATATAGTAAACAAATATCTTTAATTATAGGTAATAATTGATTAGAAATATCATTAATTATGAAATATAACCATATCTATGAATTCAGAATTAATAACCTAGGATTTTTATAGTTATCTTAGAAAGATATTTCTTTGTAGAAATATTTTCCATCACATCAACTATGTTTCAAATAATCACACTATTTATTCGTTGATTTGATGACACACTATAGTTTTCCATTACTATATATCTATTAAAACATAAGGTTCTAAGATCCCATATAGGTACTATGTTTAGAAATAAAATTCCAATAACCCAATTCAAATGATTCCTTGTTAGAAATATATTGTTAAATTGAACCATATTATTATTACTTCATTCAACTGCTCACAATTGTATCCCAAACTAACACAGATGAAATATTCTCATTGCTTCTCAAATATTGTGTTAGTCACACTGTTAATTTAATTTTCCCATTATTTTATAGTTATTATCTATTTTATCACCTATATAATATGTTCTCTCATCATAAAAAACACATATAATGTGAATTGTATAAGATAAAAAATGAAAATAGAAATTATAAAAAAGTGTAGTATTATGTATAGTTAAAACTAATTTATATAATTGAATTAAATATCATGGTTTTAAATTTATCTTATTTTGTTATATATATATATATTGTCTTTTTATAGTATTATTCACATATATACATGAGTTTTAGTAATAGTCTCATAAGAATTGAATAATTATCATTTCATTAAATAAATCTTTTATAACTTCAATATGATTTTAATAATTTTAAAACATGAAATATATCATTTTTTATGTAAAAATATAATTATACCTCAATTAATTTTCAAAACAAGTTGGTGATATTTTTATATTATTCAACTCAAAATTGTTTTGGATAGTGTACATATACAATTAAAATGTTGTAATTTTTTAGGAAGACCTTGGTTAAGATGAGAATACGTTTTCTACCATTTTACCAAATATTTGTTTCAAAAAAACTACTATATACGATATATGATCAAAGAGAAAATGAAATCTCAAAATTTTCATGATCCAAATGATATGAATATATTATAAAATTAATTACATTACTACATTCCATTTATTTTTCATAATAATAAGGAATGTATGGAAGCACAAGAAGGATTTGATATGTGAAACATGATGCATATAATAATTAAATGATGATGTTGATAGGGTGAAAAAAATTGAATGACATTGTCATGATTCTAGTATATTAGTAATGTTGTGAAGCAGATAATATTGAATTTTCAATTCTACTGTTTCTTGGGTGAACCATGTATGGGATTTCTAATAATTTAATCAATTATATTATTAAAATTTTATATAATTAACTCAAGGTGATGTAGATATTTTCTCAGACCATTATATATAATGGAAGTTAGTTGAGAAACTTTTATTTTCTAAAAAAACATGCTTTCTCAGAAGATTGTACCTTATTATGGGAGGAAAACAATGACAAAAATGATTATATAAAATGAATAATGTATCATTGGAATCTAAATGAGGATGGATCAAAATAATTTGGGAAAAAAGTAATTTTCTTCTTTATATTAATTATAAGACTTCTTAATCCTATCAATTCTGGAAGAATATAAAAAAATGATATGGCATGATTCTGAGAGAAAGACGGATAATGACGAGTTCATTTATCCTGTAGATGGATTTTCATTGGGGAAATTTAATGCTTGATATCATAATTTTTCAGCTGATGTACATAATGTTGGTTTGGTTCTATCATTTTATAGTTTTAATCTATTTTGAGAATTCTTATTTCACACACCACATAGCCTATTTTCATAAAAAAATTTAACCATTACTTATAGATTTGTATGAAAAAACCTTTCAATTTAATGAGTATAATAATATATGGAACATCTAATCTTAAAAATTATTTATATATATATACATGATATATTTATAAAAACAATTATAAGAATATTTTTAATGTGGGTGTGCGCATGTACGATGCATGTTTGGAAGAAATTTTTCATATGTGTGTTTTGATTATGTGGACGATAAAAGATTTTCCTTCTTATGAAATGATGTATAGATGGGTAATGAATGGGAAATGTCATGTACTATTTGTATGTAGAATAAACGATGCCGAATACATAAATATCATTATAGTTTGAGTTTCATAGTACATCGATTATTCTTAACAATGGATCATCATTATAGAAATAATAGTCGATGGTTTAAAAATGCCATGGAGGCAGAATATCCACCACATTGTATATCTGGAAAATAAGTTCACAATTAGTTCCAAGAATCAATTTTTATATTTGAAAAGGATCAAATAAAATGACGAATGAGGAAGAATATTTCCCATATACCCTAATAAAATTGGAAGAGGAAGATTATTTTCTTATAGTTACATTATTAGTTAACCAATTTGTAACATCATTATAAAAAGTAATTCATATTGAAAAAAAATATGTGAAATATTTCGTTCAATCATTCTGAATTTTATGGGAACTAAAAAATGATGATTTTTTATCTCGGCGTGACATGGTGGATTGGGGTATGAGACCAGAATTGCATTTTGTGTGTATAGGTGCAAATAAATAGAATTTTTAGTGAAATTTATATGTGATTAAACCTATAGAAATAAATAAATTTATTTATATACTATATAATATTAATTTCCCTAATAGATACTTATACATTATATAAAAATGGGTCAATATAATTGAGTTCTGGCTGAAATCATTAAAGATTTGTTATTATCACATCTTTCAAAAAGAGTTGATTCCAATAGTAATACACATATACAATCCAATAATGTAATGTTGTTATTTATTTCATTGTTCCATTTTTAGAATAATTATTATTATAAAAATATTTCACAGCCAATATTGAAAAAAATTTGGAAAAAGAATCATTAATTTTTTGTGGGTTGGATAAAATATTTCCTCTATCATTTTTCAAATGCATGGTGCTTATAACTATCCATATTCTGACCGATGTTCATTTTTTTAGACAATTTTTTTTTCATTGGATATACCCAATTGAATGAAATATGTACAACTTAAAGGATTATTCTTGAAATAAGAATCATTCTAAAGGTTCTATCCTGAAAGGATACTTGGCATTATAATTTATGGTTTTATATTCAATTTATTTGTTTGATATAACTACGAGATTAAAGAGACAAATGAGAAATGAAGAAGAATATTATGATAAAATATACCCAATTTTGCATCATTTCTAAAATAATGTGGAATTCCTAGATTATATACATCGACCACATTAATCCAAAATAATTAAGTGATGGAACAAAACAAAACTTTATTTATCTATGATTCGTTTGATGAATACATTAAGTAATTAAAATAGAAATGTATATCTTATCTGATATAATATTATTTTATATATGTGTTAGAGTATTTTTATTTTTTAGTTTGTGAACATAAAAAATGAAAAATTGAAAGCATCGTTATTTTTCTTTGATAATATTAGAGGATTTGAATAGAGAATATTTTTCTTCATGGTTTAAAATGAAGCTAGATTCATTACTCTTGTAAATTAGAGAGAAAAAAATTGATTAATTTTAACATTCATTTATCTTTCAGGTTTTGTGTATTCCTACTAAATACACCTTTAAATAAATAATAGATTTGGATTTTGGATCAAATTTCATGTTTCATGATTGAAAATCAATTCTGATAAATGGGTATATATTTATCATTACTGAATGAGTATTAAACATGAGAACATACCATGATGGTGTTATGATAACTTACACAACATAATTATTTGACATTACATAATATAGTAAACATAGATTTGAAAATGTATCCTATTATGGATCCATTGAGTAAATAATAATATCTGATTATTACTCTAATGATTGAGTTGCTAAAATGAAATTAAAGTGTTCTTATTCGATGATGAGTCATGGAAAATTTATTGGTGGTTTTTATTTCATGTTATTAATATGACTCAAAATATTTCTACTAAAGAGTCATATACATTGGTTTTAATGGTTAATTTGGTTTTTGTGTGAAAGATCTTCCCTGACCTGTAATTGATTTAATTTTTGATGAAATCCCAAAAAATATCTTTTATTGAAGGTGAAGGTGGAATTACAACCATCCCTTCACCCACTGGTCTCAATAAATTTATTACTTATAATAAGACAAATAGTTCAATTGTTTGTGTTGATTTTGAACATAAATTTTTAATGAAAAATATATAGAATCATCCACCTATATTCTCAGTAATTTTTATTTTTCTCTACATGGTTTGTTAAGGTTGGTAATATTCAAATTTCATTACTATTTATTAAATATATTTTGTACCCAACATGACATTCAAATTTAATTTTAATATATACTATATTCACTGTTCATTAAGTAGAATTTTATAATATTAAGTTGAACTCTATTAGATCCTATCAATCTAAACAAAACATAAAAAATTATATTAGGAAAAGGTGATTTCAACTGAAACATATTAAAATAATTATAATGAAAATTTAAACCAATGAAAATAATTACTTAACAAAAAATCTAAAAATTATGTAATAAATTGACTAAAATGAACAAAATAACAGAAGCAAAATTTCATATGATCAATTTAAAATTAAAGAAAACTATATCATATCCATGCTAATCATGAAAATTTTAATTTATTTTTTTTTCTATGACAGATATTGTGATTTGGTTTTCTTCCCACTATAAATTAAATGATTTTTTATATCACTAAATATCCATTATTTAGTTTGAAAATTGGTTTGATTTATTTTTGTCATATCAGGTATTATTTCTTTTTTGGTATACACACTATTTATAGATTCCAAATTAATTACATATTATTAGAAAAACGCAAACATGGAAAAAGCGCAGAGATGTGAATTAAAATAATGAAAAACAATAATCGTTGAATAAGAGATATGGTCATCCATATGTCAATGCATGTTCTAAGTATTTTATTTCAAATATATATTAATAACATATATAGACATGTGAATCCTCTCCCTCTCTAGTTAGGGTTTACCTCATCAGTGATTTAGAGGGGGAGGAGTCTTCAGTGCCTTCACCCTCCCATTCCTTTTTACCATTTTTATCTCACACCTTCCCCCTTTTTTCTCATCCTTTCTTGACTTCACTCCAATTTTTCCTTCTCAGTAGTTCTCTATTTTGGAGTTTACAATGGGAAAAAGTGATGACCAAGGATTGCATGAACTTGTCATCGGCATCAATTTCAGGTGATTTTTTTTCATGTTGATTGCTCTATGGGTGGTATGGGGGTCCTGTAGATGGTTTTGGATATTTTCCCACATGACTTCATATATGCTAATCTTACCTCTTGTTCCGCTAAGTCTCTACATGTCAGATTTTGAGCAGTGGTAACTATGAGATTTTAGGATTTTTGGGTCATTGTTTGAAGGTCTTTTCAGAAATTTCATATCTTTATATTCCTATTATGTTGGCTATGGTTATCATCCTCATCTTTGATGATGCCTTCCTGAACCGTATACCATCAAAACTCTACTCTGACATCATGTTTCCTCCAATCTGCTACTAGTTAGATATGGAATGGAAGTAACATTTAAGGTTTTAGGAGGTGTTATTTGATAACAGCTGGTGTTTCATGACTTATACATAAAGATTTCTCGAGATTGGAATTTGAATGTAGCTAGCAATGGGCATTTGGAGGTTCTATATTATAGGGTGCCAACTTTTTTTATTTTCAAATATTGAACTTTTGATGATCGTTGTTTTAACATTGAAACATGAATTTTGAAATTAGGTTATTGATTGAATGTAAAGTTATAATTAATATATTAATTGGATTTTATAAAATTAAAAAATGGTTTCATGTGTATAATTACATGTGATAAATGTTTTTAAAATTTTAATTAGGATCCACCAACAAGGTGATAGTTATATTATTATCGTCCTAGTGGTATTGTTTCTAATGCAGATAAAACAAGCTGGGTATGCACTACTAGATCTATATACACCACTCAATATACTCGATCACACCCTATCACTCATTCCAAAATAACAACTTCCACACCTTCATATCTTATAGTTTCTTTAGAGGAAACAAATATATTTAGGCTGCCTATTTTTTCACCATCATTATCATCTAATCCTCCTCACCTATCATTACATTATTCGATGATGGATCCTACTCTACACATATTTTTACAGTGTGGAACTATATCAAATAGTTGATGGTGGAGTTTATTTATTAAGATAAAATTATTTAAAAAATATGGATAGAAAATAAGAGTTTTATGGAGCTGCATTCCAAATTAACGAATATCATTTCAATCAGGAAACTTTCTTAGAGACACCATACAAATGAATAAAGGATAGTTTTTAGACGAAAATATGGGTAAAAACATTGAATTTAATATACTATTATTACTTCATTTATATGAAATAATATTTTGGTGTATATTCGTTATAATTATCCAGATTGTGAGGTTACGAGAAAAACACTACTCATGGAATTAAGTGAGTTTCAGAGATCATGTAAGGATGAGTTGTATAGTGGCTGGTGTGAAGGGTTAGTATGAATTTAATGGTCATAACTATCATAAATGAGTGACCAATAGATAATTTTTGTGAAATGATTGCTCTAGAAGAGTAGAGGGTTCAAGGTATTAATCAAATTTGATGGGTTTGAATGAAAATTTCAATGAGTTGCATTAATACATAGTTTTGTATTACTAAAAATTATATTTTAGGAAGTGTTAGGCTGAAAAACAATATTCTACAAAATACCTTTTCATTTTGTGGTAGTCTATGATGGCATACCATTAGAGGAAACAAGTACAAAAATCATTTATAAATTTTCAATTAAAATAAATTATGGAATTAAAATATAATAAATTTTAATATATATGGATTCATTATAATTTTTTCAAAACAAATCTATTGAATAATATGATAACATGGGATATTTTAAGGATATTTTTATTGTAGGGATGCTTATATTTGTGTTTACAATAGAAAAGTTTCTGGTGGAATACTATATAACATCTTTTTCTTGTGTGAATTTTATTTGTGTAGGTTATGATACATTGAAAAATGATATTGGACTGACTCATATGATTTCTATTATTTTCTATTAGGACATGAAATTTATTTTTATTCATATATATTTCATTTCATTTCTAATTTATCAAGATAATAGATCATGAATTCTTTATTTAATTCTTGAACATAATTAGTGTTCTGAAATTTCAGTAATAGAGTTGTTAGGTTTGTGATGATATCATTGAATTTATATTTTCATTTGACTATTATGTATCACATAAACTAGTAAAATTAAACTCTATACATGTTTATACCCCATTAATTCTGATTGAAATATCCTACCTGGTCATTTAACCTATTAAACCTATTTAAATATGTGGTAGCTTGTAGGTGCTCTGCTGATCAAAATACCCAGCCTAGGTGTATATCTGTAGCTATTTTAAACATTAAAATACCTTTTAATTAATTCTTATCCTATGAATAATTCCCTCAATGTTTGGAACATCACCTTCTATTGTGGAATCTAATATGGAATATTTATCCTTTTAGTGGTTCACCTATAGTGAAATTTTATTTTAATTCCATCCAAGTATTCCCTAATGTCTACTTAATCCCACCAAACACTATACAAACCTATTACCATATCCAGAAACACCTCTTAGAGATACTAAATATATTAATATTCCAATATGAGTCTATATTCTAAAAAAACCCTCGTAAAAATAAAAAATTCATATTTCCTCTATAAAAACAACCCATAAAATTTATTGTATTTAAACATAAAAAATACTTTATATTTAACCACACGTCAAAAGTTATTGTAGACAAAAAAATGAATGAAACCTTAATTCATAAGAAAATATCAAGTTTTAATCGAGGCCCTATAAATGTTTTGTGTCCTTTTGATTGTTCCTAATTGAAAGACACCACACAATGAAAATGGTCACTCTATTGTATATTATATATATGGGATGATCATATATGAACCATGGTGCAAGTAGTAAATGAATCTAATTTTAAAACTAATTTCTTATTGACATTAACCAAATATTGATAATCTTCCTCTATAAAAGTCAAAATTTGGATAAAGGTAAGGTAGTCAAATTATGAAACTCGTGTCACTCACATTTCACAACTACCCAACCATTCAAAAATTATAGAGGGTAACTAAAAAATATAATTATTCCCCCTACTTGATGTGACTGAGAATCTAGGTAATATATTTTATAATTGAAAATATCAAATTGATATGGTAACCATATGTTAAAAACATTGTAATAAAGAAATTAATTTTATGAATACTGCATAAGAGTGTTTGTTAATGACAATTGAAATCCAATATGAAACACACATATGATTAATTATAATTTGATATAGCCCATAAATATTAAAAAAATGGAAGCTAAATTTAGTTTATATACACTCATAAAACATTTTTATGGAGACCATTTTCTTGACTGATGGGAGAAATGGGATACATTTTTTTCTCACCATCAACATAAACATATTGGCATCCAAGAATGTTTTCAAAAATCATTAAATAATATATCTATGTATAATTTAATGTCTTATTTATTTTTTTCTTACATTATTCCCATAAAAACTATGTCCAAAAGTGGGGTTTTCTCAAAATTATCCCAGATATTGGATGTAAGAATGGAATCATTTTATAAAATGCCTATAATATGATTTTTGATAAACTTATGGATATCATAAAGGATAAAACCCACTAGGTAATATTATATGTGGTAGTTACACAACCAAGGAAACTAATAATAATCCAACTCTAGAATTATATTATAAAGATGTTAGATAAATTTTGTGAACCTATAAAGACAATTCAAATTTATCTATAAAATATACAATAGATGATGAAGCTACTGTAAACAACAACCCCTCCCTTATTCAGTGATTTATGAAATCAAAAGAATGAATCAGTTGGGGTTTATGGGTTCTCATAACTAATATCGATAGGTATCCATTATGTGATACCTTTTAAAAATAGAAAATATATTTTTCAGATTCTACATTGATGACTTTTCTTTAAATAAAATATTTTCAGAACCACGAACTATAAATGGATTGGAGGACATGCTTGGGTGTTTAAAATATGAAACAAAAACAAAAAAATCTTAAAAAATAAATAAAACAAATGAAATCATTTATGAACTAAACTTAATTGGATGTAACAAAATTAGATTAAAATGAAATTCCCAATTAATAATCTAAAATAAAAACATTAAATATAAGTTGATCAAAACATACAATGAATAAGCCAAAGTGAATAAAATAAAACCCAACCATGATAAACTATTCTATTAAATATTGATAATAAAAAAACCAAAATCATACAAACAAATATCATTTAATTGGAATACAATTTAATTATATTGAATAAAAATGAATATTTTAAAAAAACCATCCCAAATTGTATCGAAAACTAAAATCCAGTAATATTGAATTTAATTTATTTTGAAAATAATAATAATTTACAATTTTATACAAGGATAATAAAGCATAACAATCATATGTTTAATCTAGAAAAACTAAATAAACATGGGTTAACTAACCCTAAATCCACTAAAAATTAATGAATCTGAATCTTTGGAAACCAATAATAGAGGAAAAAAACAATGCATCATGGAACAACCAATCCAAAAAAAAACCTAATATATAATGAATAAAAAATTCGTAATACCAAACTAAAATGACTCAATTCTAATGAAACTGGTCAAACCAATCTAGAATCGAAACCCACATTAAGTAAAAAACCTAAGTGAACATTTCTGAAACTTATCCATAAAAGTGAGAAATAATGAAATAAATAATAGTAAAAAAAATATATTTTTGTTGATTTAAAATATATAAAAAATAAGGTTTACATAACTAAATTAGTATAATGTAACATATACAATTCTGAATCATATATGGGATGAAAAAACTAGATCAAATTGGAATGAATATTTATAAACCGATATATTTTAATCAAACTAAATAAATATGGTACATAATAAACCAAAAGAAATTTAAATTAAAAAAATAAACTAAACATAATTATATCGTAATTTATTAATATAAATTGATTATAATTGAACAAAACTGAATTTAATTGAACAAAAAATAACCAAATTAAATAAAAAGAACTGAATAAAATTATACCATGTGAAACTAAATAGAATAAAAAAGGATCAAAACTAAGATAACCTTACATACCCTCATTAAAATTAAACATTATAATTATTTAACCATATAAACATTAAATATTATTATTTCATGTGTATTTATTATAAAAAATTACATTTATTGTACATTTTCAACAATTTCAATCAATGAAAAATATACCTTCTTTTTCCCTATTTTATCCCCTTTCATGTTTAATCATAGACACATAGAAAACAAAATAGGAACAAATATATAATACATTTCACATTTCCATTTTACCATATTATATATGTATTTAATATTTATTACATTCTCTTAATAATGAAATTCTATTCCAATTATTCTATAATTAAAATTCTATTTTATTCATGGAAATAATATATAAAAACAAGAATCCTTAAATTACTCTTTATGTTAGTTTTTCAAACCATTATTTAATCATATTCTCATTTAAAACAATTTAATATATAATTTTTCTTTATTTAAATATTTTATATTATTCTAGAACAAAGTAATAAATAATTATAGAGAATTATATTGCAACATATAGTATATCCATTTGATTCTAGTTATGAAAAAAAATTAATAAACTATTTTAAATTATGGTCTTTTGAAATCAAATTCATTATAAAGAGAGGTTTTGAATATTTAAGGATGTATTAATCAAGAAATATTGTTTTTCATTGGAATAAAATATATTGAAGAAAGCATAGAAAACAAACTAACACAAAATAGATTGTATGTTTTAATTTCATTATTTCAAAAATAAATTTTTATTTTATAAAAAATTAGTCCACTTATATTTATAATAATGTGATTTATAGGCCCTTGATGAGAAGGATGATAATAAAATTGAGATAAATGATCACTTACATCTAAATTTGAGATATGATAACAATAGAAAAGAATTTTGTCATCTATGGAAGGGTAATATTCCAACTATTGACCACTTCTAGTACTATTTCGGGTAGAACTAAGATGGAAAATCTAATTCAACAAAATCACTGGAATAAGACAAGGAAAAAGATTCTAAAAAATAGGTCACATAGGGAAATGAATAGAGTCAAAGTTCTAATGATGAATTTATGAAATTAATGGAAATATTTTATCCATAACATCTATAAAATACCTCTTTTGATTTTGATTCATATATTTTCATGATTCATATTTATTTAGTGTACCAATTAGTGATACTATTATTGGTTTGGACAATGATGGTGCTAGAAATTGAGATGGTGAATGTGATGGAGAGGATGGTGGCGAGGATAATGTGATGATGACGATGAGGTTGAAAATAAGGATGACTATGAGGATAGAGATAAGGATGATAGTCGCTATGAAGGTGATTAGAGCGTTTGTGATGAGGGATTGATTGATTAATTATATTTTTTACTAATATTTATGACATTTCATTTTTTGTGATTAGTTTTTTATGAATATATGTGATGTATTGAATATTTGTTATCTCTTAATGAATTAATTAATTAAATTCTTGTGTTATCATTCTTTTTATAATTCATTGTGATGTTTTTTAAGGCAATTGACCATGGTGGGGGATGTTGTAGCTGTTGGAAGAATTTTGGGTATTTTTTGTGGCTTATTTGGGTAGAGTGGGGTGATATAATCAGGGGAATTAGGTGGATCTATACCAATAGTTTTGAAACCATTGGGATAGACATATACCAAACGTAATCTTTTAACTCTTGGTATAGGTCTATACCAACAGTTCCAAACCACTGGAATAAGTGTATACCAGTGGTTGAAATACCTTTTAAAAATAATATTTAAAAAACATTTTCAAAATAAATATCTTTAAAAATAATATCTGAGACATATAATTTATGTTGTAAAACATTTTAGTGGTATTGACTTATATAATTTTTTTCCTTACATGTTAATACCAAAATTCCTTTTAGTATTTTAATAAAATCCAAAATGTCAATTTTTTTTAAAAAAATTGAAAACATATAATTTTAAAATAAACCAATAAATTTAATAAATTGAAAAAATATGTATTCCATAAACAATTTTAAAACATTAAAAACACTTTTGGAAACTGTTTTTTAAAACAAGGTTCTGGTAGAAAACATATTTTTCACCAATGGGAGATATGAAGATGTATTTTTTGAAAACATTATATTAATTATATTTAGAAACAATTAGTTGAAAATTTGTACTATTATAATAAAATATCATTAACAGATAGATTAGAATAAACTAAAATTGGTTTATTATACAATTATCAAAAAAATTCCTTTAATAGAAATTCAAGAATAAACATTCCCTATTTAAATGAGAGTGTGAAATAAACCATTAAATGATCATTACATTGAAGAAAGAAATAATTAGTTAATATATTTTGGTTATGAAATATATATCCACATAATACAAGTAGAAATAAATCATTTAATTTTAAAATTAAATAACACGTATAATCATATATTATCAAATACAATGAATGAGTAATATAATATAATGAAATAAAAATGATTTATAAAATTCATTACCACATGGTAAATTTTAATTCAAACAACCCATAGATGAAATTTTTAAAATTTAACCATAAAATAACAATATTTATAAATAAATAATGGTATAACATTTCAATGTGGAAGTATATAAACTATATATGTGAAATTAGGTGCCTAACATTACAATATTCCTCAACAAAGATAAATTTAGATGAGGTCCCATACCTGACGCATCATATTGATTTAATGTTACTTAAAAATATTTATAATGGTATATAACATTTTAATAAATTATTAAATAACCATATTAATATTTACAATTTCAGATATTATCATTTTATAACATCTTATCATCGTTTAATTAATAATCATTCTTTATTTTATTTGTTTTGGGTGTTGACTATATTTTTTTGTCATTCGCGTGTGTGATGAAATTCCCGATTTGTGTGAGTATAAAACACTTATACCAGATATATAATAATAATAATAACCTAATAATCATATTTATACAACACTTATACTTTTATTAACAATCAGTAAATATGATTTTGAAAAATGAATTACATTATGTTCATGCAGACGGTAAGTCATACGTAGGCATGAGTAACATTTCCATTTTTCAAAGATCAATATGGAAAGGTATTAAGTAATATTTTATATTTATATAATATTAATAATATAATAAATAAATAAATATTTATGTCATTAAATATACTTATATATATAATCCATGTGGTGTGCTGATGAAAAGGGAGTCACATTACTTCATGAAGGTGGTAGTCGACATGTACACAAACAACGTTTTCATCTTTTATTTAATTAAATTATAAGAAATAAAATGATATATAATCTTATATAAATTATAAATATGAAATTAATGTCATAATTATGTAATTTTTTCACATATAATTATCATGTTCATCATTCTTACTTTCAATATAATGTGTTATTGAATGATTAATCTCATCGCTTTATGAGATTGTAGTTTGTCGTACACACGAGTGGCATCATTGTTTTCCATATGGAATGAAATGAAAAAAATTATATGTTTTATAATGAATTAATATGTATAATTATTTTATAAAGATTATATATAGACCATAGATCCATTGTCATATCCAACCGCGAGAGTTGGGAATGGGGAAACAAACAACATCGGTCCACAAGCCAGTAGTCTGTCATACACATGAATAGTGATTTCACATTCCATTTGTTAGAATATGATTAGGATATATATAATTAATTTATCATAATGAACTATAATTATATTTAATAAAAAAATTATTATATAATAATAGTTTAATAATAATTTATCAAGGTGGAGGAATAAATAAAAGAAAAAATATCATTCGAGAATATAACCTCTTATTTGGATATCCTCTATAGGATTGCCTGAAAATCCATACTAGGTTGGATTTATAACAAAAAAAAGGATTCTAGTATTATATTATTTATTTATATAATTTATTTTTTATTTTATTGGATGAAATAATAGGTTTTGAATTCATGAAGAGAGGATGACAGGGGGTATCCTTTCTAAAGTGACGTGTGTGGTGTAGTAGAATGTTTTATGAAAATAATGAATTCTACCCATGTTTTGTAATGTAACAGGGCTCAAATAATATTCCATTATATAAAATAATATATTTATGGTCTAAATATGTCTCTAAAATAAATTTAATACATGATTTTAGGTCATTTTAACCACTATCATTTTAGTTTAACACCCAATATATCCATTTCAATCTTAACTATAGTAATTAATTTCTAATTTATTCTTAATTAATTTTTTTTTAAAATTAAAATAATTTTATTATAAATTATAAATTATTCTAAATCCAAATATTTAATCAATTATTCGAAATCTAGTTTACCTATGTTCAAAATTTAAATTAATATTAACCCCACAGACGTCATGAAAAATAAGGTCTTCAAAGAGAAAATGGTCAAATGTTTATAATGTTTTATATCTTATATCAGTTTGAAATTGATTAGAATGACATAAATTGGATAAATATATATATAATATAACTAATTTTACTGTTAAATAACTTTAAAATATAATTTATAATTAAAATTATCCTAAATGAAAAGGAATTTTTTAATTAAAAATAAGTATTTTTCATTATTCCTCAAAAATAGAATTTTATGAAAGTTATTAAAAATTATTCCTAATATAATAATGAAGTGATTATTTAAAAAATAGTTTTTTATATTTTCAAAGAAATATCTAAAATTTTGCAAAATTAAATTCAAAACCAAACTAGCATACCTGACAAAAAAGCAGGTTTTCGAGTGGTGTATTTTTTTCAAGAGCTACATGAGTATGTATTAACTCTATATCTAATAATAATAACTGTATGAATGTGAATTATTATTTAAAAAATAAATAATATATAATTCATTTAAATGAATCATTATAATTTTTTCAATTAATTAAAAAGGATAACTTTATATAATTTGAAAAATTTTACAGAATAATCATGATTCAATACCAAAAAAACATTTAATAAAATAATATATAATGACAATTCAAATGAAAATGATTGTATCTAATATATATATATATATATATATATTAATTTTGTTAAATTAATAAATATTAAAATCCAAATTTTCCATTCAAAATACTTTATTTTTAAAAAATTAATGATAGTTTTACAAAAAAATTATTTTTCTATATTCACGGAAAAATTAATATATTCCAAAAAAAATAAAATATATCACCCAATATAAATTTTTAAATAATGATTCTAAAATATAATTAAATTTTATAAAATAAATTTTAAAGAATTTTCAATTATAATTATAATAATATATTAATTATAATTTATAAAAAATAATTTTTGAGGAAAACATATTTTTGAATAAAAAAATAAAATGTCTAAAATTTATTAATCATATTCTAATAATTTATCAATAATTAATTCTTACAAGAATTTATATATATTTCATAATGTTTTAAATATAATTTAAACATTCCAATGTAATGACAATGTTATAACAGTTATATATATGATGGGTTGTTTTAGCTCGGTGTTATGGGTTCAATACTATATTGAACATATAAATATTGAGATTGTGTGTAACATAAGAAAAAAAGAAGATTAAATTTATTTAAAAATAATTATAATATATAGTTTCAAAATTTAACATTCTCTTCTATGATCAGTCATTCTTTTCTTTTATAATATCAATCATAATTTTCTTTTTTCATCAATCTCAGGGTGTTATAGTATATATTTTTTCAGGTGATTAGTAGTACTAATAAAAAACAATGAATACAGATATTATTACAAGATTACACATTGAGGATCTTTTCGGGTTTAGAGTTTTAGAGAATTAGATCATAAAACATGCATTACATTCCACATATAAACAAAGTGGTTACATAAAGATAGTATTCTTCATTCCCATCAATGGAAACACATTTAAAATAAAACATGGATTATTTCTTGACACATCCTTGACTCTATCATCTTATCATGTACCTTTTCCTTGACCTGTGAAAAACATTTCAAAAACTTGGGATGAGCATAAAAACTCAGTATGGGTTATAAAAAAACATGGAAAGGAAACATGAGTTCATATATACATAAGAATGAAATCATACTTTACCCATAAAACATAGGCACTTTAACATACCTCCTAAAATCATGAATAAATCATAGAAAATCATAAGACATAAAGGTAACTTGAGGCATTCATAACATTCTTATGTAGGGAGTAACCCTCTTGGTTACGTTTGTAATACCCATCACAGTATATTCCCTAAAATCTCTTCGGAGAATCCTTAACGTTTCACTCCTTCGCGTTACCCAATGCATTGGAGAGATATATCGGGCTCACCTGCCCTTAGTTTATCACGGAACCACCCGTTTTCATAATAATGCCCAAGAACCTCAACATAATCATATCACATAAAACATGCATAAAGGAAACATAACATTCCCACCTTTCAATCACATGATATCAATACAACACATTGATATAAAAACATTATGAAAACCATTTTCAATACCAAAATAAAAGAAAAGTAAAACATGGTATTTATTTTTCTTTTAAAAAGAAGGTATGGCTTGTAGAGGAAGCCGAAACTCAAATAACGGTTACGACGGCGGAGAGGTCGTTGTCGCCACATACATATGACAAAAACATTCCCTTTTTTCGTTTAGTAAATGCTTCGTATAAAAAAGATTCCTTTTTAATAAACGTAAAAGTCAAAGGGGTTTATACACCGTATAAAAGAATGTTGTGTATAAAATAAAATATGCCTCAACGAAAGGAGATTGAGACGAAGTCCCATACCTCGTATCCGACTTGGCCCGACCGTTCTTTAATCTCCTGAATAATAAACTTGAGTTAATCTCTACTTGCTTATGAATCCTTTTCATGTTCAATAATCCTTTTATACCATGTTATGAACATCATGTAATCAGTTAAGTTAATAATGTTCATTTTGTCGGTATTTGGTTCTTAAGTCAAAAATAGTCTTCTTACACTTACATGTTGTTAATTTGGTCAAAGGTTCATTATATCCAGAATGGTATTCATGATGTAGATATCATATATGTCATATATATCTAGTACATACATGCATTTATAATATTACATAATCATTTAGAGGTAAGAAATGAAATGCACCGTTCATGGAGACGGTAAGCCGTACGTACGCATGAACGCTACTTTCATTTCTATTTCGTATTTTATAGAATGGAATCATAATGATATAAAGGTATATTATAATTCCAGTATAATATCATATATAATATCATATTTCCATCCTTTATATGTCCCACATATGGTATTTAACGAATCAAATCACTTTGAGGGGGCGGTAGTCCGCACTTCCTAAAATGAAGATATCGTGTTTACCCATAATGGAAACCATAAAGGTATGCCCAAAATGAAAAAAAACAGAAGCTTAAGGAAAACATAAACATATTATATATCATATATAAAAATAGTGACATCATAATGGCCACCTTTGAAGGTGTTAAATGAGTATTGAACAATCATCGTTTCGGGAGGCAGAATTTCGCCATCCACAGAAACCGTATGTTCATTAACCATTTGATGTAGTTGTGTGAGAGTGTAGCTCGAATAAATCTTATAACAACATCCTAGTATATTTAATATACTGGTGTTGTTACAAAAGAAGTAAATAAAAAGAGTTTAGGGGGGTTGGAGAAGCAAAATAAAACAAATGAACATGAGAGAATGAATTACCTTTAAAAGTGTAACTCCTTTTGATTTGAGTCTAAAGGCTTACTTTGAAAGGATTCTGCCCAAAGGGAATCCTCTAGGATGAGGAGAGGGATGTGGAGAGAGTAAATGGGCAGGGTTTGGCCGAGACAAAGGCTTGAGTAGTGTGTGAAATGAGGTAGAGATGGGGCCCTTTTATAAGAGGAGAGGAGGGGCACTTTTGGAAAGTAAAGAAATATTACTTTATTTGAAAATGTTTTTCGGTTTCAAAAGGTACCACATTTGTATAATTCGTGGATAAGATAATAAGGGTTCGAAATCCACTCATCCAATTGGTTTTGGCCATGTGTAGTTCATAGATTTTACATTGTCTTTCCATTTTATTTAAATCGTCAAATAATGATGTCATCACTGCATCATTATTATGTCATAAATAATTTAATTTATTTAATGTCTAAAAATAATAAAAAAAATACTATGATGTAGGAAATCTTTTTAGATTTCCAATTACTATTTATAATCAAATATCTGATCTTTATAACCCCATGTAAAAATTGTTTTCGTAAAACATCTCTTGTTTGTGTCATTTTTACTTTAACATTTAATAAAAAGTTATTTATGTCATTTCCAAACCAAAGTGTCTCCATGGGGTCCCCAAGTTGACCCATGTATTGTCTTGGTCGGCCATTACACAACCAATAAGGTTGGGACATGTGTCTAGGTCATTTCATATTATTAAAGCATTATTTATACCTTAAACTACCCTAATTACCACTAATCGCGATTAAGAACTTAATAAGTTACTATTCACCAAAAAATTATTATAATCTCATTGAACCACATTTTACTTCTTAATGACAACCATGTATGTCGGATTTTCAAAATTCAATAGACATTAGTGGTAAACTTTCATTTAACTGAAAAATCAATTTGCTTGATTACCACTTAGTGGTTTCACTATTCATCAAAAATTGAAGTTTTTCAAAAAATTACCAAAAATTCACCCTAAGCTATATTTGATATTCTGAATTCAAAAATGAAGTCTATTTTACAAAATTCAAATCATATAAGTCACATTAATTAATTTAATAATTACTTCCCGCTGCCAGAGCAAATAGCATGTTTTTACAAAACAGTAAGTATCAAAAGATTGATACTAGTTTAAGTCCAATTTCAAAGTGAAATTGATTCCAATGACCGCCATTGGATTAAATGGTAAAAATATATTCATATTACACATTAATACCAACTCAAAAGATAATCTAATCATATAAATAAATTAGATTAAAAAGCAGTTTTGATATAAAATGCAGTATTTTTCACTATTCATTAAAAAATGAACATTGTCAGAAAAATACCAAAAATTCACACAAAGTAAATTTTTATGTCCCAATCATATAGAATAAGTTTATTTTGAGAAACATAGTTTATAAAATTGTCAAAATATAGATTCAAAAATGGTTTGCCATCAAAAGGCACTAAAACAATCTTTTAAGAATATTAGTGTATTCCATGCATAAGATTGTATTTATTTTCATTTTAAGCCTCTATAACACTATCTTAATCATTAATAGACATAGATAAAAATATCTATTTTTCATTACTTACTTGGGATGTTACATCCTTCCCCCCTTTAGAAAATTGCATCCCCGCAATTTATTTACTTATCGAATAAATGGGGGTACTTATCCCTCATTGCATTTTCAGATTCCCATGTTGCCTCTTCAAACATGTGGTTTTTCCACAAAACCTTTACCTGCTTAATCACCTTATTCCGTAACACTTGCTCCCTGTGGTCAAGAATCTGGACCGTTTGTTCCTCATAAGATAGGTTCTCTTCCAGCCGAACTACCTCTGGACTCAAAACATGAGATGGATCTGGCATATACTTTCTCAAATTCGAAACGTGAAAAACATTGTGTACCTGAGATAAACTCGGAGGTAAAGCCACTCGGTATGCAACTGATCCAACTCTCTCCAGAATTTCGTATGGTCCAATGAACCTGGGACTCAACTTTCCTTTCATACCAAATCTCATCACACTTTTCCAAGGAGAAACCTTGAGAAAAACATGATCATCTACCTCGAAAGATAGATCCTTCCTCCGGTTATCCGCATAACTCTTCTTCCTGCTCTGAGGTGTTCTCATGTGTTTCTGAATCAGCTGAACTTTTTCTTCCATCTCTTCTACAAATTCTGGTCCCATCAACTTCCTTTCACCCACTTCATATCAGAAAGCTGGAGTTCGTCACTGCTTCCCATATAATGCTTGAAATGGTGCCATCAGTATACTGGAATTAAAACTGTTATTATATGAAAACTCAACCAAAGAAAGATGTTGGTCCCAACTTCCCTGATAATCCATAGAAGAAGCTCGTAGCATATCCTCCAATGTCTGAATTGTTCGTTCTGACTGCCCATCTGATTGAGGAAGAAAAGATGTACTAAAATTTAATTCAGTACCCAACGACTTCTGAAGGCCTTTCCAAAAGTTAGAAGTAAACCTGGGATCACGATCCGATACAATGGAGAGAGGAAATCCATGTAACCTGCCTATCTCTTTAAGATAAAAACGGGAAAGTTGATCAAGAGAGAAAATATCTCGTATAGCAAGGAAATGAGCAGATTTGGTCAAGCGATCAACAATAACCCAGATTGCATTATTACCTCGAGATGTCTTCAGCAATCCAACAACAAAGTTTGTGGATATATTCTCCCATTTCCACTCTGGCACTGGTAAAGGCTGAAGCATCCCTTTCGGTAACTGCCTCTCTGCTTTAACCTGTTGACATGTTAAACACTTCACAGTAAAATCATCAATGTCTCTTTTCATTCCATCCCACCAGTAATACTCCCGCAGACCTCTGTACATCTTAGTACTGCCAGGATGAAAAAACAACTCATTCTTCAACTTTGAATCACAAGGCACACATAACCTCTTCACAAACCTCAAAACACAAACACAAACTTATCCAAGAACTCAAGGAAAATTTTATTCATAAGGTCCATGAAAATAGCATGTGCATTGGTTAACCCAAAAGGCATAACTACAAATTCATAATGGCCATATATAGTACGGAACGCAGTCTTCCGAACGTCTGCTTATTTTACTTTCAACTGATGGTACCCCGACCTCAAGTCAATCTTCGAAAAATACTGAGCTCCCTGGAGCTGATACCACTTCATTCGATGGCCAAACATCTGCTGAAGTTGTTGCAAAGGATTTCACCACCCCTTTTTGCTTGTAGTCTGGCTGCATTCCCCCAGTTGAGTTCTTCGTTGGACACTCGTTTGCATAATGACCCATTTCATTACACGTAAAACATCTTACCGTTGGCTTTTCATTTCCTGCTTGATCATCTTCCATACAGTTACGAGCAATATGACCAGACTTACCACACCGAAAGCACTTACCAGACTTGGATAAACATTCTCCAGGATGCATTTTACCACACTTCTCACAGGATGGATATTTGGTTTTCTTACCTCCTTGCTTCTTTGATGAATTCTTCCCCTTTTCCTGCCAACTAGATCTCTTATTCTGTTGTTTTTCATAGAACACCTGATCATCGGCAAACTCCATTTCTACCTTCTCCGTAACTCGAAAAAGTTTTTCATAACTTTTGAACTCACGAGAAGCTAAAGCCCTTCGATACTTTGGCTTTAACCCTGAGTAAAAACGGTTTATTTTACTATCAAGATCTCGTATGAAGTTTGGAGTATACCTTGCCAATCGAGTGAACTTTTCTTCATAAGTAGCCACTGAATCATCCTCCTGCCTCAATTCTAGGAACTGTTTTTCCATCCTAAAACGAACCACCTTAGGAAAATATTTCTCAAGAAACATACCTTTGAATTTGTCCCAGTGAAGATCCTCAATCTCATCACTATCCCTTATATTTTTCACCATCGACCACCAGTGATCAGCTTCACCTTCAAAATGGTAAACAGCAAGACTAACCTTTTGATGTTCTGAACACCCCATGACATCAAAAATCTTTTCCAGTGCTTTAATCCACCCTTCAGCTTGCACAGGGTCAGATGATCCTCTAAATGATGGGGGATGTTGCCTCATTAAATGTTCCACCACTGACATGTTCCTCTGCGGTTGATCTGGCTGATCTCGTGCACAGATACCACCACCATTTATAGCCTGAGTCAACTGTGCCATCACTGCAACAAACTGTTCAGTTCCGATTCTGACCATCTCAGGTTGCTGATTTGGAAGGTTATCTTCCTCCTGATGTCGTCCCAACATACCTGCTTTGTTTCCTCTGCGGAAAACCATTCTGAACACAGAAATATCTTAGGCGAAGCAACATGGTAATCCGTAAATGCTATATCATTTCAATCATATTATAATTTAACACTTTTCTAACTCCTGAAGTTGTCTAAACCGACCTTTGATACCAACTATAAGGCCCCATCCTTAAGCCTTACTTAATCTTGAGTTATTACAAGATTACACATTGAGGATCTTTTCGGGTTTAGAGTTTTAGAGAATTAGATCATAAAACTTGCATTACATTCCACATATAAACAAAGTGGTTACATAAAGATAGTATTCTTCATTCCCATCAATGGAAACACATTTAAAATAAAACATGGATTATTTCTTGACACATCCTTGACTCTATCATCTTATCATGTACCTTTCCCTTGACCTGTGAAAATCATTTCAAAAACATGGGATGAGCATAAAAACTTAGTATGGGTTATAAAAAAACATGGAAAGGAAACATGAGTTCATATATACATAAGAATGAAATCATACTTTACCCATAAAACATAGGCACTTTAACATACCTCATAAAATCATGAATAAATCATAGAAAATCATAAGACATAATGGTAACTTGAGGCATTCATAACATTCTTACGTAGGGAGTAACCCTCTTGGTTACGTTTGGAATACCCATCACAGTATATTCCCTAAAATCTCTTCGGAGAAACCTTAACGTTTCACTCCTTCGGGTTACCCAATGCATTGGAGAGCTATATCGGGTTCACCCGCCCTTACATTATCACGGAACAACCCGTTTTCATAATAATGCCCAAGAACCTCAACATAATCATATCACAGAAAACATGCATAAAGGAAACATAACATTCCCACCTTTCAATCACAAGAAATCAATACAACACATTGATATAAAAACATTATGAAAACCACTTTCAATACCAAAGTAAAAGAAAAGTAAAACATGGTATTTATTTTTCTTTTAAAAAGAAGGTATGGCTTGTAGAGGAAGCCGAAACTCAAATAACGGTTAAGACGGCGGAGAAGTCGTTGTCGCCGCATACGTACGACAAAAACATTCCCTTTTGTCGTTCAGTAAACACTTCGTATAAAAAATATTCCTTTTGAATAAACGTAAAAGTCAAAGGGGTTTATTCACCGTATAAAAGAAAGTTGTGTATAAAATAAAATATGCCTCAATGAAAGAAGATTGAGACGAAGTCCCATACCTCGTATCCGACTTGACCCGACCGTTCTTTAATCTCCTGAATAATAAACATGAGTTAATCTCTACTTTATTATGAATCCTTTTCAAGTTCATTATTCCTTTTATACCATGTTATGAACATCATGTAATCAGTTAAGTTAATAATGTTCATTTTGTCGGTATTTGGTTCTTAAGTCAAAAATAGTCTTCTTACACTTACATGTTGTTATTTTGGTCAAAGGTTCATTATATCCAGAATGGTATTCATGATGTAGATATCATATATTTCATATATATCCAGTACATACTTGCATTTATAATATTACAAAGTCATTTAGAGGTAAGAAATGAAATGCACCGTTCATGGAGACGGTAAGCCGTACGTACGCATGAACGCTACTTTCATTTCTATTTCGTATTTTATAGAATGGAATCATAATGATATAAAGGTATATTATAATTCCAGTATAATATCATATATAATATCATAGTTCCATCCTTTATATGTCCCACATATGGTATTTAACGAATCAAATCACTTTGAGGGGGCGGTAGTCCGCACTTCCTAAAATGAAGATATCGTGTTTACCCATAATGGAAACCATAAAGGTATGCCCAAAATGAAAAAAAACAGAAGCTTAAGGAAAACATAAACATATTATATATCATATATAAAAATAGTGACATCATAATGGCCACCTTTGAAGGTGTTAAATGAGTATTGAACAATCATCGTTTCGGGAGGCAGAATTTCACCATCCACGGAAACTGTATGTTCTTTAACCATTTGATGTAGTTGTGTGAGAGTGTATCTCAAATAAATCTTATAACAACATCCTAGTATATTTAAGA
Source organism: Viscum album (assembly GCA_963277665.1). Classification (NCBI taxonomy): domain Eukaryota; kingdom Viridiplantae; phylum Streptophyta; class Magnoliopsida; order Santalales; family Viscaceae; genus Viscum; species Viscum album. The sequence continues at coordinate 874,204,377 of OY728148.1, read as the reverse complement.
TACTGGTGTTGTTACAAAAGAAGTAAATAAAAAGAGTTTAGGGGGGTTGGAGAATAAAAATAAAACAAATGAACATGAGAGAATGAATTAACTTTAAATGTGTAACTCCTTTTGATTTGAGTCTAAAGGCTTCCTTTGAAAGGATTATGAACAAAGGGAATCCTCTAGGATGAGGATAGGGATGTGGAGAGAGTAAATGGGCAGGGGTTGGCCGAGCCAATGTCTTGAGTAGTGTGTGAAATGAGGTAGAGGTGGGGGCCTTTTATAAGAGGAGAGGAGGGGCACTTTTGGAAAGTAAAGAAATATTACTTTATTTGAAAATGTGTTTCGGTTTCAAAAGGTACCACATTGATATAATTCGTGGATAAGGTGATAAGGGTTCGAAATCCACTCATCCAATTGGTTTTGGCCATGTGTAGTTCATAGATTTTACATTTTCTTTCCATTTTATTTAAATCGTCAAATAATGATTTCATCACTGCCTCATTATTATGCCATAAATAATTTAATTTATTTAATGTCTACAAATCATAAAAAAAATACTATAACGTAGGAAATCTTTTTAGATTTCCAATGACTATTTATAATCAAATATCTGATCTTTATGACCCCATGTAAAAATTGTTTTCGTAAAACATCTATTGTTTGTGTCATTTTTACTTTAACATTTAATAAAAAGTTATTTATGTTATTTCCAAACCAAAGTGTCTCCATGGGGTCCCCAAGTTGACCCATGGATTTTCTTGGTCGGCCATTACACAAAAAATAAGGTTGGGACATGTGTCTAGGTCATTTCATATTATTAAAGCATTATTTATACATTAAACTACCCTAATTACCACTAATCGCGATTAAGAACTTAATAAGTTACTATTCACCAAAAAATTATTATAATCTCATTGAACCACATTTTACTTCTTAATTACAACCATGTATGTCGGATTTTCAAAATTAAATACACATTAGTGGTAAACTTTCATTTAACTGAATAATCAGTTTGCTTGATTACCACTTAGTGGTTTCACTATTCATCAAAAATTGAAGTTTTTCAGAAAATTACCAAAAATTCACCCTAAGCTATATTTGATATTATGAATTAAAAAATGAAGTCTATTTTACAAAATTCAAATAATATAAGTCACATTAATTAATTTAATAATTAATTCCCGCTGCCAGAGCAAATAGCGTGTTTTTACAAAACAATAAGTATCAAAAGATTGATACTAGTTTAAGTCCAATTTCAAAGTGAAATTTATTCCAATGACCACCATTGGATTAAATGGTAAAAATATATTCATATTACACATAAATAACAACTCAAAAGATAATATAATCATATAAATAAGTTAGATTAAAAATCATTTTTGATGTAAAATGCAGTATTTTTTACTATTCATTAAAAAAATGAACATTGTCAGAAAAATACCAAAAATTCACACAAAGTAAATTTTGATGTCCCAATCATAAAGAATAAGTTTATTTTGACAAACATAGTTTATAAAATTTTCAAAATATAGATTCAAAAATGGTTTGCCATCAAAAGGCACTAAAACAATCTTTTAAGAATATTAGTGTATTCCATGCATAAGATTGTATTTATTTTCATTTTAAGCATCTATAACACTATCTTAATCATTAATAGACATAGATAAAAATATCTATTATTCATTACTTACTTGGGATGTTACATCTATATCTTAACCATAACTTTTTAACATTCTAAAAATTGAGATAAAAAGTCTATAGTATATCTATATTTGTTTTCCCCTAATAAATAATCATCCAAATCTAAATACATATTCATAATTCTAGGTTTAATAGAGAATTATGATCTCTAATCTTTATCCAAAAATTCCTTCTTCAAATATAGTATGTATAGAAAAAATAAATAGTTCTTGAACCTTGTCATCTTATCATAATGATTGTTGAAATCATAAAAATTTATCAATGATTTTTCATCAATTTATCTTCAATCAATGCCTCTTTAATTTTCCCAAGAATAGAAGGTTGAACAAAAATTTGGGAAACTTATGATTTCTCCCCTCCCTTCATAAATTCCATATCCATCCTATAAAAATATATAAATATTGGATTATTTTTTAGCCTCATTGTATATAATATTTCATGATCCTTTTGAATCAGTGCATCTTCAACCTTTTTTTATTTCCTTGGTTGATAATGAATTTATAGGTCATAAACATTAATCAACTCCAAAATTCATCTCTAAAAAGTATTCTACTATTTTTATGTGAATATACTATAAAATGTTATGACTATTTAATATGTCACATCTTTCTCTATAAATATAATTCACACATATCTTTAGCTAGACATTACTCCAACTAAAAATAAATAAGGATTCAGGTACGGTTTCTCATGAACCATAAATTTTCATTTTGAAAAATATATAATCATACCATTCTAAATGAATACTAATCTCATTTGTTTCTTTTATGAATCACAATCGATCACAATCACTTCTCTAATATAGGGTATTGTAAGAATGGGTTTACTGAATAACATTATATTAATTTTATGAAATTTTCCTCACACTAATCATTCCAAATGAACATGGATCCATTCCATGTTAACAGGGTGAGTGTATTAGATATCTATGAAAAGTTATCCACAAAACATCCATAAAATCAGTCCAAATAAATAAAAATGATGATCTCAACCACATCAGTTGATCTAATCCAACATTATAAAATTTATTCACTAATGGATCAACTTATACACCCTCCGTTTAGATTATATAACCAAAAAACAAAAATTCTATATCCAAATTTGAGACATGGTAAATTTTATATTCATCTTTTATTATGGACTTCAGACCATTTCTAATGTTCTATTCATTATTTTAATTGCTTTTAAAATGTAAAATAATATCATTAATAGTGACTACCACAAGATTATTAACATAATATCAATATACTCTCATTATTAAATCCATAATGATAGTGGGGGATTAAGTATGTTCAAATGGAAACACTATAAATTCATAGTTTCTATACTATAAATCGAAGGTTTTCTTCGGTATGTCCTCCATTTTTTCCTCATGTTATAGTATCCAGATTGAATAAAAATCATGGAAAATTACTTACCACCTTTTAATTGATCAAAAAATAATAAATATATTGAATATGATGTAAATGTATGTTCTCACATTGTCCATTACAATTCTATTTTGTGTTTTTAGAGGAGGTCAGGGATGTTTTGGGTGTTTTGGGGGGGATGACGTTACAACAGATCTAATGTAAGAAATATGTGTCATGTATTATATAAATGATGTGTAATGGTGGTTCATAGCACGTTTAGTTAGGTGTTTCATGAATTTTTTGGGGCTGAGGGGTAGCCAGTTTAAAGGGTACACGTTGTGTAATTGGGATTCATGACTTGTAATAAATCACATGTAATAATCCGATGAAATAACATTTTTTTTGTTGAACATAAAGACTAACATTTAGAGTACATGTATGGATTACACGTCATTGGAATATGTTATGCATCACATCTTTAATGGTTGTAGTGGTCAAGATTATTTCTCAAACCCTAGATCTAGTGCTCCCTTCTCTCATTCTAGATATTCCAACAATGCCTTCATCAAGATTTTGAGATTCCTTTTGATGAGGATTGATTTTCTTTGTTTTTTATTTGATCTATGGTGATATCTCCTCTCATACTCATCTATTTAATTCTTTTCATCTATAGTGGTGTGGTTTGGGTTGGATTGTCTATTTTGTATTTTATAGATGATGTTTTATTTCATTATATTTGGATCAATCTCTTTAAATGTGTGTTTGTGATTTATCTGTGACTATTATTTTATGTGCAGTTTGCAGTATGTTGGAGAATCTTCTATAAGGTATGGAATACCTCCTTTCACTTAATTGTATGTCATACATGAGGGTATTTCCAATGGTTATCATTTAGAGATGTTTTTGATATCTTTATCACAGTTAACGAATTTCTTAAATTTAAATTAATTGGTAAAATTGTTTGATTAACATGTTATTACAACATTATTATTATTTGTGATATTATGATAGCATGGTCTTGATAACCCACTGAAAAAGGATGAATTTGGGAGATTTTTGTCCAATGATGATTGTTTTGTGACTTCTGTATTTGATGTTATTTTTTTAATATCACTATAAAATTTTAATTGGATATCCATTTATATTTGGTAAACAAAATCGATTTCATTAAATTATTTATTGTGTTGTAATTACACTAAAATAATATATAATGTGATAAAATCCCCTTTGTAACAACATAAAATGTTTTACTGTGTGGTTGATATATGGTTGGGGAATGTAGGGAATGATAGTTTGTTTTTCTATGATTTTTATGTGGTGAGGTTTCTTTTTGTAAATGACTTTGGTTTAGTTCTGATGAAATTTTTTTCGAAGTTTTCAGGTGGGGGAAAGGTAGTTTTATTTCATGTTTATGGGGTGGTGAGGTTGTTTGATTGGCCATTCATTTAGGGTGTCAAGGAGGTTTTTTGGTTGTGCTATTGAGGAAGAGTGGTGGTGTTTTTTTGGACATGGATTTTTGGGTAGTGAGATGGTTGTTTTTTATCACTCTTTTGTGCTAGAGAGGTGGTTGTATTATGGGGATGATGAGATACATGTGACATGTGTTTTCTTTATGTTATATAAATAGGAAGTTATGGAATATGTAATTATTTAATAATGAATTAAATGAATAGGTTTCTGATTGGTTAGCTGATGGAAAAGATAAATTATTAAATAAATGATAAAATATGTGGTCAAATGTGGATGTTGTTTAATAATGAAATTAATGGGTTAGATAATTTAATTAGTCTGTGTTCTTATGGGGAAAGTCGGTTATTGGGTGGTGTTTTGCATTTAGAAATAGCATCCACAGTTGTTTTTTTAGTTGATTGGTTTTTGGTTGTGAACCCATTGTTTGGGATTGTGTGGGGAAATTTATATATATATATACTTGTATATTATTTTTGATTTATATTATCTCCCCACCCAAATCAAATACAATGTGTTGACCCCAGCATAGTAACATAGAGGGTATTTTCCACCACATCTAGTGAGGAGGATTGATATGTGGGTACTGCTAATTCCCACTCTCTATTCAATATGAAATATTTATTTCATGTGATATGGTGGTTAAAGGACTATTAGTGCATTAGATTGTGGTTTTGATAGCCCTGGTGTTTTCTAGGGATAACTGATATCCAAGGTGTTTTCAAGTGAGATGTGATGGACCTTGTGTTTTCAAGTGTGTTGCAGTTTTACTGTGACTGTTGAAAGACTATGGTGGATGTCATGAATGGTTACAGGAGGGTATTAGATTGATTTAATACATGTTAAGGATACTCTACTTCTTTGGATATGGTAGTGGTTGTGTTGTGGAACAAGTGTTTTCATTCATGAAGTTATATGTTTATACTTCTGGGGCGGTGATCCCAGATTGATATGGGTGTGATATTATGTCACCATTCATATGGGGTGGTGTGGTATATAAAAGGTACTGGACTGTATGGACGTATGTTGTTGGGTTGTTATAGAGGATTACTAGGTTGAAAGTGAATCATGGCACCCATTTTAATTTGATTTTTTTAATATTGTATTACATCGCTTTTATTATTTTGTGAGTGTATCATGGTCTTGTTAGATTGTATAATTGACCTTTTTTAGGTTATTTTATTTCTTCTATATTTTAATAGGCACATTAATATGCTTCCTTCACATGTACATGATAGACATGGGTTTTCATACTGAGTATACATGTACTCTCATCCTACGTATATAAACTATTATCAGTTTTCCATAAGTATTTTATAGATTGTGATAGAAATTATTAAAATACACCTTTGGATATCTATTGTACTGTTACATTAGATTTTTTTGAGTATATATTTGGAGACATTTAGTTGCTTCAGTTTTATTTATGTATTAATTTTTGGATGGTTTCAGTTTCTTTTTATGTTATATCGTTGAGTTTTTTAGGATGATTTATCCTATCTCCAGATCCAATATTATTATAGAGTGTAATTTCTCCAATTTCATGAGTTTTTTATACCCTCAATACAATTCTTCAAACTGGTGCCTACTAGAGGTGGGACTCTGTGGTCATTATATTTATCCCCTCATTGTGGTAATTTTTTGGGAGGGGGTTGTGAAAAAGTGGTATCAGAGTTGTTTTTTAGTGATAGCGTGGAGTTTGGAGTTAGTAATAGTGCGTATTGAATGGGATGGATTTGAATCAATGCTAGTTGACCTCAGTTCGTGATAAAGGATAAGGATACCATATAGGACATGAGATTTTAGGTGACTCAAGATCCAATGCACATACTCTAAGCTTATTTAATAACTATGTGATGAAGACCTATTTGTATGGTAGAGACCTAGGAGTGGTACATGGATCACGATTACTTGTGTTCTTGTTTAAATATGGTTGTATTGTGATAGACTAAATGAATAAAATTAAATAAAATTCATCTTTATAATACTATCAACTATTAGGATTAGAAGGTTCTTGTTAGATTTTTAGTTATGGATCATGTTCATCATTTGTGTGAGTCTTTGGAAGTTGAGGTTTAGTAGGCTGATCTGGTTGATCACTATTGTGTTGAATATGTAGAGGAGTGTGAGTCTTGGAAGAGGGAATTGTGTTCTTTCCAATAGTTTTATTTGGGTAATAATGATGGTATTTATTGATATATAGATGCATAGGGCTACCAAGATGAAACATAGAACGCATTTAGTTTGATCTGGGCCCTAACAGATTAGTAGGATCCATTGGAATCTAGTCATATGTAGGGACGTTTTCATCTAATGGGGATATTGTATCTGGGAGAGTAGAAGGAGACATATTTTTTGTGGGTCAACAACTATATGGAGTTATGGGAAGTGGTCCTTTTTTCAAACATGAAGGCATTAAAGATATAAGATCTTATTTCACTTCCTTATGGTAGTATGTGAGTGTGAGAGTTGAGAATAATGTTAAATTACCTTCTAAATTTTTTCTAGTATCATTTTCTAGATTATTTGCCTCATAAAAGGTATCATGATATGGAAATCCTTCCTTCTATTCAGTATGTAGTTGCTCATTTTATGTTGCTAATGTATCTATAGTTTCTGAGTAAGGCATAGGTGATCAATAATATTCACTATAGATTAAATTTATAGTGAGAGGTAAACCAATATGGTTCCATGAGGGGAAGAGTTTTCAATGGAATGTCTCAGGTACAAGGACCTTCATGGGTTTTACCCACAATTAGTTGACCTCAGCAGCTTCCTTTTTGGTTATCTAGGTCCTATTGTTTCTATTCATTTATTGTGGCCTTTTTTCTAGTGTTTTTAGTTATTTGTTTCATGGCCATCACCATTAATAGTTCATAGTAGTTCCCTAAGCTTCAATTGGTGGAGGTGTAAATGTTCGGTGTCATCCTCAACACTAATTTCCAATCAACCCATTTGTGCTGAAGTGCTAATAATATTATTCTCTTTCAAAGCAATGTGAAGCAGGTACAATACTACCTTTGGATGTTCCACATGTTCATGGACAATGACCTAGGTTTCATCAATAACATAGAGGTAGAGGGGATGGACATGGATATTTTCATGTAGTGGAGGAATCATTGCAAGTGGGTACATATATCTCCAGATGTACAAGATGTTTGTTTAGTAATAATTTTAGTTCCTTTTTTTATTCAATATATTCACACTCCTTTTTTGATCCCTATCTACCATGTTATTGAAGAAAATAAATGGAGATTCTTTTCATTAACCTAGTGTTGACTATTCAATTCATAGGTTGGACCATTTTTATGTGTGTCGGGCATGTTGTCTGATGATGGGGACACATCAGTCTCATGGAGATATTTTTTTTTCTATAGATGAATTCATATTATTCTATCCTCTACCTCAATTTTTTTTAATTTTTTACTTGATATTATCAACATTATCTCAAGGATACTCAGGTTCTCAGATGTGTATGGACATCCTGTTGTTTTGTAGGTGAGTAGGTTTTTCAAGTGGGAAGTCAGTTAGTTGAGCCCATTATTTATTTGATTGTTATGTTTTCGATTGAATCAGTTAATTTTAGTACATTGGAGTTTCCCCAAGATCATTTAGGAGTTATGAGATGTTTTTAGTGTATATTTTATTATATTACCCACTTGATGTGATGTTGAGTTTGAAATAGGAATGCTTCTTGTTGCATCACTGATTTTGATGGCTCATATCATATGAAACCTTTCTAGTTTTAGGGGATGAGGATTAAAATTGATGATCTGATGTAAGAGGTTTTTATCCTTCATATTTATTCACTAGGGGTGATCCGGTGTTATTCTGTGATAAAAAATTTTGTAGTATATTATTGTGTATACACTACCAAAGGATTAATATGGTGATGGTCAAGAACTGTTACCATCTCCTAGGGTTAGATGGTCTATTATACCAGCCGATATGATGTTTTTTACTAATATTAATGTGGTATGAATACCACTAGTGGAGTCAGGAGGGATATATCTTGAAGACTTCCTTAAAAGCCAAGTATGGGAACTTCAAGTTTTTAATAATGTTATTCGGTGTCACGAATGCTTGAATATTGTTTAGTGGGATTATGAACTCTTTGTTCTATGAGTTCCTGGAATAGTTATTCATCATATTCCTTGATTATATATTTATCTAATCAATTTCATATAAGGATCAAGATTAATATCATAGATCCATTTTATAGGTCCTTCAACGCCACCAACGTTATGGAAATTATTACAGGTATAAGTTATAGATATGAGAGGTGTATTTACATGGACATGTGTTATCTTTTCAACATGTGAAAATGGACCCTTCAAATATATAGGTAGTTTTTCTTAGAAATAGACCAATAATATTCAATATTTTTATAAATTCCTCGAACATGTATGTTATTATCAATTTTTTTTCCAAATTTATCATGACATGAAACATCAATGAAAATATTAGTAAGCATTGAATTTTTTGTAGACTGATCAGTTCTAGGAAGAGTTCAGTTTCCTAGAGTTAATGTTTTTTGGTGTCATAATGGATCAGTTTCCTAAGGAGTGGGTGATGGTTACGGTGATCGATGGTGATTTCTGTCTGGGTTTTTGATGCATATTGATGAATAAGATGGAGGTTATCTCATATGGGTCTAGGTAGTTATTTCACCTTAAGAATAATTATCCAACCAATGATCTAAATTAAGAATTTGTTTTGTTTGTACTAACTTTCTGGAGTCATTACCTCATTATGAAGTGCTTTGTGGTCTTACCAAATCATAAGTATAGAGACCCTGCCTTTTAACATTACATAATCTTGAATTTTTGTCTAGAAAATACATTATTACACAATGAGTATATTTTTAGTTTTATAGTTTTAGGTAATTTGAACATAGAACATACATAACATCTCATAATCATACATGTGGATACTGTTAAAAAAATATTCATATTTTCAAAAATGAAAACATTACAAATAAAACACAATTCCATGGAAAATCTACAGGACATTTAAATTATCTTCCTTCCTTCTCTTACACATCCTTATAAACATTGAAAAAAATTAAAATCATGGTATGAGCACAAATATCCCAGTAAGGGATATAAAGAATGAAATATTAAGTCAAGTGATAACATAAAAACCAATAAAACCTATTTCATAAAAACTCATTATCATGCATAGAGACATAATTTGTTTCCTTGGGACATATTTACTATTTAAATATTCCAATAACCCTTACACATGGAATAACCATCAGATCAAATTCCAGCTCTGGAATACCCAATGCATTGGAGTGCTATAATGGGGCTCACCCATCATATCTTGTGATATAATGGGCTCAAAATGACATATCTTGAGCAATAATGGGGATCAACCCATCATATCTTGAGAAATAATGGGCTTAACACAACATAAAATATGTATGAGGAACATATCATTATAATAAAGTATCATGAAATCAGGATAAACCCCTCCTGCCATATATATATAAAAATAATCCTTTTGAAATTTATTAAAGATACTTTTAGAATGATTTTAAAAGTAAAATCCCTTACCAATATAATTAGAGTGAGAATTAATAGAATGGAATGGATATGTGTATAAACAATAAATACACAAAATAAAAGAAAATATAAAAAATTCATCACCCAATGATATTAATACCACAAAATAGATAGAGTAGAAGGTTAACCCAAAGATTGGAAATTTGGTTATGAATTCCCTTTCCTCGGGATCTTCTTACTTCAAATATGTTTAAAAATATTGTATAATAGTTAAAAGACTATTATTAATATCATAAAAATATATATTAATATTTATAACACCTCATATGATCATTTCACAACATCATTCGACGCATTTATTAGTAATATATTGTTATTTACATTGTTTCAGGTTCATTCTTTACATGGTTTCCATAATCAGTTCATGATGGATATTCTTATCGATTGGAATTGAAACTCCATAATAGTAATCATATTGTATTTTCATATTTGAAGAAATATAAATTATACCATTTATCATTTTTAATTTTGATATGATCATGACTCATAAGTGAAAACATTATTGATATTTTTTAGGTCATTTTGGTGATTCTCCGATCATAATGAACTCAATTTGTTTTATAAATTAATACATCTGTAAAAAATGATTTCAAAACCTTATAGAAGATATAATAAATATATTATGATTTCTATCAACCATAAAAATGGTTTCATAACCAGTATTGAATTAATTAATGAAATTTAAATCACATCATCCACGTTGTCGGTAAATCGACACATCACAAACGATGTTTTAATGTGTAGAATAAGTGGGAGAGTTGAAGAAGTATAATGATGAATCTTCCAAAAAATTATTGAAATCCAGAATATATATAATATTATATATCACTCATGCCTCTTGTATAAGGGTTGGTTAATAAAGAATCAGAATAAGAAATAAAATGAAAATAAAATAATGAAAATAAAACAGGATGTTTACCTCTTGATCTCTTCACTTTTGAGATCCTTCTTAATACCATTGGTTTTGGAATTTTGGTGACACCAAAATGTCTTGGACTTGGGAATGGGTTTATGGAAGAGTATTGGGAATATCTTAGGTTAGGATAAAGGATTGAGAGGTGTGGGAGGGAGAGGGGGAAGTTGGTGTTATTTATAGTGAAGGAGAGGGGGAGTTTTACATTATTTTAATCATTATTATATTATTTTTCCACACGACAAGAAATAGTTATGACTACAAGACCAAAAATAGTAATAAATGCATGTGAGTTAAAAATAATTGTTACTTACATCAATCATGATGCAGTGAATAGTGTACTTCTCTTAGAATGTATTTATACCTTAATTACCGTATTTTACTATTCACATAAATTTCATGTATTCCAAAAAATCTAAATAATTTATCCTAACCATTTATTGATGTGTAGAATTCAATACTGAAATCCTTTTTTTGATAATAAATTTTTAAATATGATTAAATAAATTTTTTAAATAAAATAATATTTTATTCAAAAAAACAACAATTTTAAAACATTTATTTACTTATTCTATGATATGGGCATATCATAGCTTCAATTAATTTTTTTCTGTATACTATCACATGTGAGGATACTATTAATAAGGGTATATTACTATTCATAATGGTAAAATAACTTTTTATAACGGTATATTACTATTCACCAAAAATTAGGTCGGACTTATCAGACTCTAAATAACATACTGATTGCAACCATGTATGTCTGTTTTTCAAAATTAAAAACAACGAAGTGGAAAAATTAGTTTTATTTATAATTATAACTATCTACTTAAAAAAATGTTTCATGCATTCCAATTTACATTTAAAACCTTGGGGTGTTATAATAAGATCTTGAGGTATATCTTTTCTTTGTGTGATCTGAAAATTTAGTAGAATAAGTGGATGAAGTTTTTTGAGGATTATGATTTTCATATATTCTACAGAATATGAAAGAGGGATGTTGTCGTTGATTCATTGTGAAGGATGTTGTGGAAAGATGTTTTTTCAGATTATGAGGATGATTGGATATCAATGGATGAGTTGTAATCCTTTTGATTAGATGCATGGGTGGATGACGGTAGTTGTTTTTTCTTTTATGAAATGGGTTATTCTTCACTGATTTATTTGGCGGAAATTTTTTTGTGGGAAGACTCATAATATGAGGTGATGCACAATCATTATGGACATAGTGATTATCCACAGGTATTCTCAGAGAATAATCAGAACTAGTAATTATTTCATTGGAGGTTGTCTATCGTGGAGGTGTTGTGTCATAAAGTACTTCATTCATTTCATAGATCACCTTTTTTAGTACACCATAGAGATTCAAAGACATATTATGACTTGAGGATGTAGTTTTTCTCCATTATGAAATGAGCGGGGTGGTGTTTATGGAATATAGTTTTGGTTTTCCCCTGGTAAAGTCCAACCATCATTTTATTGGTGTTTTTTGTAGCATTTATATTTTCTTGAGTGGAAATTGGATGAATTATTGGTGCATTTAGTCATGACGTTATCTAGATCTCATTGAGGTTTTAATGATATCTAGGTGATCATGGATCATTTGATGAAATCAGACCACTTCTTAGGGATCCAGGATTTTGGCATAGTGGATAATTTTTTCTAAGAGTTATGTGGATGAGGTGGTGCGGCTTAATGGTGTTGTGAGGTCCATTGTCTCAAATTGGGACATACATTTTACCTCCCGAGTCCGAAGGGTATTACATCATGGTTTTGGAACTTAGTTATTCAACATCACTTCTTTCTACCCTCATATAGATGAGAAGACGAAATGGGCCATTCAGATGCTCAATGATTTGTTTCAATAGTGCATCATTGAGTTTGGTGGATCATGGGTATTACAAATTCCATTGGTCTAGTTTTCTTGTAATAACATCTATCACTCTTCCATTGGAATGGTTCCATTTTTGGAATTGTTGAGTTGATTGAGTCATTCTACATTGTGTTGCATGGAGGTTGGGGATGAATTATTTATTTTTCTTGATGTGATATAGATAATGGCATATAAGGTTCAAATTTTTGTGTTAGGATAAAAGTAGTTCATGATTGGAATAAGACTTATGTCAATTGTAGGAGGAGTCCCATGGGTTTCTGGTTAGATAGAATGTTATCTTTATGGTTTCCTCTCGATGTGGGAAGCATATCTCAGATAAGGGGAGTAAGGTTTCTCCTATTATTTTGGGTTCTAATATGGTTTCGGGGGGTTTTGGGAAGGTATAATTGTGGTTTTCTATATAATCATGGATATAGAGGATTCATGATGTATTTTATGTCTCTTAGTTTCACCAATATCTTCATGATGACTCCCATTTCATTTACTGGGAGAGTATGATATCATCGATGAAGCATCCTTCATGGAATGGCTAGTAGAGATCCAATATATCCAAGATAAGGCACTTCATTGATGAACCATTCATTTGGTTCATCATTTGAGGATGCACCGTGGCCTGGAGGGGAATAATTAAGAATATAAGGAACATATCAATTCCTTGAACCATGCTTTATTTTGAGTTTTTTTAATTTTTTATTGTTTTCATATGAAGTTATTATTGGATCCTTTTGTTTTATTATATTATATGTTTTCATTATTTTTTGATGTATGGTGTTTGATAATGTCCTGATATATGAAAAGGGTAGGACTTAATTCCTAATGAAGGCACATTAATTGAAATATGATTAAACCTATGCGGGCGAGTCAGTTCCACCTAGTGAATATTGTACCTTGATATTGGGGATGGAATTCCCTAATTCATGTTTCTGGGAGGTGAGGTTTATTGATTGTAGTGGTTCTCGTTTTGGGCTGCATGGAGGTTCATATTGTATTACATTTGTTGTGAGGTTGGATGGTTGTAGATGTGTGATGGTGAGGTTGTCTGAGATGTTTTATGGCAGTCTAGGTTGGTGTGTTTTTATGGTGTTATCTTTTGAGGAATTATGACAATCATTAGATGTATCTAATAGGGTGGTTGTTTGTACCCATGTCATTTTTATTATTGGTTTTAGACTCTGAAGGGAGATAATATTTTATGTGGTATATGATGTAAGGTTTCATTTATACCTGTTATGTTACTTTTCTAGGATGGGTGGTTGGAAGCGTTTTGGGGATGTTTTGGGAGTTTTTGGTGTAGGATAGACCTGCATAAGACCTTCTGTAATCCATACATTCCATGTATTATATACATGTCGTGTATTGTAGGTTCACGACATGTGTAGCTGGGAGGCTAAAGACTTGTATAAAGCTAAGGGGTAGCCCATGAAAAAGGTACACAACATGTAAGATGCATTCACTATGTGTAGTAAATCGGTTGTAAAAATACTTCTAGGATTTTTCTTTCAGCTGAACCTAAACACCAACATTAAAATGACATGTGGGGAAATAAACAGTGAAAATTTCATATAAAACAGATCTATAGAGTATAAAGTAATCATGTTTATTACTTAAACCCTACTGTCTACCCTCCATTCTATTATTCTAGGTGATCCAATGGTTCTTTCTGTAATCATTTTAGATTTCATTCGATGGTGATTGATTTCAAGCATCCTGTCTTTAATTCGAGGTAAATTCATCTCTCATTATTTTCTATTTCTTACCGTTATTCATCATAGTTTTACTCTGGTTGTGAGTTTTTTTGGGTTTTGTGTTTGGGATGTTTTTGGTAGATCCTTTGGTGTGGTATAGGTTGATATATGGTTTCCCATGTGTTTTTGTTATTTGAGGCCACTTATTCTTTCCTCGGTGTTGCCCAATGAGTAATAATAACATCATTGATGTATGGAATCCCTAATTTCCATTTATTATGTGTCATGTGGGAGGGCTTTGATCATTCTTTACAAAGAGATATGGTTGTGATGGCTTAATCAGATATAAATAATTGGTCATATTGAAATTGAAAGATAACGGGGGTTATATTCATGTTTGTATAACATTTTAATTTTTGTTATCTTGTTATTGTACAAACATAATGCCCTTCTAGAAATTGTCGTTATTGCTGTATTGTTGCATTGGATGTATTTTCATCAAATTTTTTTGATGTGATTATTATGATAAAAACCTAAAATTAAAATTTTTTAAATAACAATATTTGGTTAATACAATGGTTTCCCTAGGATTAAGATTTGTGTGATAATTTCCCTAAAATAAAGCGGAATATAATAAAAAAACCATTTTAAATCTATATAATGGCTTGGTTTTTGGTTTATGTGGGATTTGGGAATGTGATGATAATGATTTTTTACATTCAATTGGAGTGTTGAAGTTGTTTGTTTTCTCATGCTTTTTTTGCGGCTAAATAGTTTATTTTTATGTGGTTTTGGGGAGAATATGTTGTCTGTTTGGCCATGATTTTTTTGTAGTGAGTTGGTTTGTTTGGTCATTCATTTGGGGTTTAAATTTGACTTATTTTTCATGATTATGTGATGGTGAGTTTGTTTCATTGTCGTTATATTGGATAGAACGGTCATGTTCATTTGGGGTGCTTTTAGGGTAGAGAGGTGGTTTTTTTCTAGACATCCATTTGGGGTGATAAGGTGTTGTCATGATCAGGATGTTGAGATTTATTTTATTTATAGTTTGACTATTTTAGATGCACTAGTAGTGATAAAATATATTATTGTTTATTAATTATTGAAATGACTATTATTGGTTTAGTAAAATGGAATGATATGACAAATTATTAAATTAATGATGGGTTGTGTGGTTAAAAATAGATGATTATTAATAATGAAATTAATGAGTTGGATAGTGGAATTTTTTTTTTGGGTGATGGGGCTTGTGGTTTGTTGTGTGGTGTTATTAAAATAGAGGTTTCAATTAAAGTGGTTGTTAGGTCCACTAGGCTAGATAACCTAAGAGTGTGGGTGAATCAGGGTATGACAGATTAAAATGACTACTCCTTTTGATCTTGTTTTGCTGTTAGCCAGAACCCTCTTCTCTCTCCTTCTTGATGTAGAGTATAAAAAATCCATAAAGCATGAACATGACACAGTGATTTTTACATGGTTCACCCTCACTAGGCTAGGTCCACAGAGCAAACACTTGTAGTGTGCTGATGTACCAATTCTACTATAAGCAGATTGTTGTTTGAAAGTTCAAAATAGACTCACTATCCCTCATGGTTTACAACCACTCAAAATTTGGGAAATCACTTCTCTCTCAACTAATGTGAGCTCATTTCATCTTCAGAAGATACACTAATAGTTTATAGACCAGTAGGTCTATTAATTTTCATGAATATATGCATCCTCAATTGTTGATATATGCTCGGTTGAAGTCAAACATTCATCCAATGATGAATACCCCTCTTCCCCGTAACATTGGTAAATTCCTTTGGAAATTCCTTCACAAAGCACCCTACTTCACGAGGCTCCCAATTTCGCGAAGCTTAAACAATCCATCATAAATCCCTGCCTTTTCATGAAGCACTATCATGAAGAAATCTCGCGAAGAACTCTCACTAATCTTAAGCCGTCGCAGAGAGACTTTCCTTGTGATGCTCACTGAGCCAGGGTAGAGCTCGCAACATTCACGGAGCTAGAATAGTCACTGTGAAGCTCATTCCTTTCACAAATCACACTGACTTCACAAACAACCTTCACAAACTGAGAACAAAATATTTTTTCTGAAAATACTCTTCTTCTCTTCAGGGGGTCGAGGCCTATTTATAAGAAATTCCACACACCCTCAAACTTTTCGTGCCAAGTCAAATAAACATCATCAAAAATCACAAAGATCTGAAAATTCTACCGTAATTCTCTCAATATCACGAAGCACCATAGGAATTTTCCGATTGCGAAGCTCATCGTGATCGCAGAGCATCCCGTCAATTCCTTCATGCCTTCACCATGAAGCTCACTTGAAAATACCTTTACCTTCGTGATCCACTTCTACCTCTTCCATTCGAAAAGCTCATCGTAATTGAGAAGAATCACCGTCAACATTCTTATTGTCATCGTGAAATCAAAACCATGAGTCATATCTTTGAAAAAATCATTCATTTTCCATATTTAAATAAGATCTTCATGGAAATCCATATTTTGTGATGCTCACCAAACTCCAAATAGGCACCACATTGTTTCTGTTCTTTTTGTACTGACTCCAGATCATCCATTCATTTGTCATGGATCTTTGTCAACATTTATTTCCAACAACATCTCTGGAAGTTCACAATTCACCATGAAAGCCTACTTTGTCAATAAACACAATCAACCCAAAAATGTGGAAATGTATCCTTGAGGAATTTTTTCCCAATAGTGGTGATATTATGAGTTGAATAGTGTTTTTTTTGTTAGCGTATAGGTTTGGTTTGTGTGTGGATATATATATACACACACATGAATACTAATTTTGATTTTTATACACACCCCACCCACATTGAGAAAAATGTGATAAAACCTGTGTCGTCATGTGGATGGTGTTTTCATAACATTTGATGTGGAGTATGGATGGTTGGGTGACCACTCTTTCCCTCTCTCTATTATAGGAGAGGTAGGTATGACACAATCTATGAAAGTTGGAGGTCAATTAGAGCATTAGATGGTGGTTGTGATATCCTATGAGTTTTCAAGAATGATGTGTTGTCCCATGTGTTTTGGGTAGAGATTTTATGGAAACTATGATTTTTTGGGTGAGGTATGATGTCCCTGTGATTTTAGGGTGGATATGGTTGGGGCCGTGCATGGTAGGAGGAGTTAACAAATCTAATTTCCTACATGTTCATGATACTCTACTACTCTGGTTATCAAAGTGGTTGTGTTGTGGACCATGTGTTTTTAGGTGAGATGTGATTTCCTTGTTCTTTTAGTCAATGATCCTAGGTGTTTTTTTGGTGTGATGTATTGTGATCGTTCATGTAGGGTGTTGTGGTGTAAAAACACATGAGAGCGGCACGACGTATGATTTTGGGGTGTGGGAGCATCATACTAGTCAGATAGTAGTGTGGGAAAACATTATCGATGTGATTATTGTTTTATTATGTTATTTGTTTTAAATTATTTAGTGAGAATAATTTGGTGTTTTTTGGATATATATTTGAACTATTTATGGGTTTTTGGATCTTTTATTTTACCATGGGTGTACTAGTATACTTCAATCCCATGTTCTTGAGTGAATTTGTTTCTCATTAAAAGTGTACTTGTATGGTAACTCTATTTATACAAACCGATTATTGGATTCTATGATTATTTCAGGCATAATGAAGAAAATTTATATCTCATAACTTTGGATAACTTCTATATCACCTTTATAGATTTTCTTTTTTGTATATACTTTGGAGACTTTTATTTATATCAGTTTTATTTATTCTGCCATTTTGGCATGGGTTTGGTTTATTATTATATTATATCATTTATTTATTTCTGGATGATTCATCTTATCTCCTGGTCCTATATTATTATAGTGAGTAATTCCTCCTATTTTTGGAGATTTTTATACATTAAGTTCTAGTTTCCAACATGGGTCTACATGTGGTGGGACTCAGGGAGAGTCATTATCTATCTCCACTCATTGTGAAATATTTGGATTGAGGGGGGTGTGAAACATGATACATATTTTTTATTTTGAACTTCTTAAGTTAAACATAATCTATAAAGATCCCCATTGTTCAATATTTCTTCTTAATAAATTAGAAGTTGTACCACATTGTGACACACATATAAAAATAAATACTTTGAAATGACTCCCCTGGAGATGATTTTTCAATTCCAGTAACTCAAATGTAGCTAATCTATGTGTAATATTTGTCATAGGTATTGAATTGGGTGTGATATTGATTTAGAAATCAGTTTGATGATTTGATGGAAAACTTCAAAACTCTTCTAAAATCACACCCAAAAACTCTCAAACAATAATTATAACTCAATTTTGTGTTTTTCCACAACCAAATGCGAATATTTCCCCTTTTTAATTGGAATAATGTCCCATAAATGCATAAAATTTCTATCATATGTTAATATATATCATCACACTAATATTTAATCATATTTTGGTTCAGAGTATTTAATATGACTTCACTTAATTATAAATATTAATGATATGTGTTACTTGAAAGTCAAAACATGCATATGATAACTTCAATATCAACTAGATATAGAATAATGTGATTTTCATGATGTAAATTCCCCCCGAAAAAATAAATTACAATCATAGAGATTATATTTCATCATCATACCATTAGAAGTTTTCGTTTGTAATTAAACGTCTAATTATTATGGTGGTATTGTGACCCCCTTTCAAAAATCATTAGATATAAAATAGTGGGTAGATTCATAATCAATATGGGCATTAGAAGTTCAAGAGTAGATTGTATGTTTACATATAACCCCATCAGTATCATACCCCACATTTGTAAGAGTGATAGAATGATATTTTACACTATAACTATGCTTAATAGGCCTATGAAGTTGGTCATAATCATTAACCATCATATTTAGTACTAGGTGTCATTATTCACATACTAGTTTCATTTCAAACAATATAGTGTGAGTGGAACATAAGGAGGTACTTTTTCTATAGTTTTCTAAATTATTCTTCCCATAACTTTAGAATTTTAATTCTTGATGAATATATATTTCACACTTAAAATATTTACCTGTCCAATTTAGAAAATACCCTATATAGTTTTTCATAAACATTTAGATTAAATTATTTCTCTTATTCTTCTCTACATGGTTATTATTATTATAATATCCATGGAATTCCATCTTTCTTTTGAAATCAAATATATGACTTTAATGGGTAACTCCAATCTAAATTTTCATCTTGATAGAAAATCTATCAATTTCATCATAAATATTTATGATTATTATTTCCTACCCCCTTCAGAGGGATCATATTATGCCACTTAATAATTAATCAATCCTTCTTTAAGGTTGGATGATAATTCTATAATTATGTTTCACAAGCCCTATCAAATGTTCCTCAAATGATCTAATAGATTCATTATCCTTAAATTTTGACTCAATGAATTCCACCACAATTTTTTTCTGAATAATAGGAGTAAAGTAATTATAAAAAACAGTTTCTTAAAATCATAAATATAAAGTTAGTCAATTTATTGTCATTTCCTCATGTTTTTTATAATATTCTACAAATTATATAAATTTACATGAAAATTATAATCAGCTAAATTTTAATTTTCATG
Organism: Viscum album; assembly: GCA_963277665.1. NCBI lineage: Eukaryota > Viridiplantae > Streptophyta > Magnoliopsida > Santalales > Viscaceae > Viscum > Viscum album. The sequence goes on along the minus strand of OY728148.1, from coordinate 874,184,195 downwards.
TTCCAAAGGAATGAAAATTAATAATATCCTTTCCATGATACTAATACACATCTCAACAACTACTATATTAAGAAAAGCCACTAAAATGATGTGTATAGTTCCTCAAAAACGTCTCAATAGAATTAATTTTGTTCTATTTCTTATTTGGAAGCTCTGCATGATGCATAGCATGGGAAATTTCCATTTACATAGTAATAATATTTAACAGTCCATTTCCCAAAAAATTTTGTTTCATTGGATGACAATAAAATATTTTTAAATAACATTAGGTATTAACACGGTACATTCAAACTCCAAAAATTGTATAAAACCAAAAAAGTGTTGTAAAACAAAAGTATTTCTAGTCTGAAACCGTATAATAAATCAAATCATTTTTATGATATCTCATTCTTGAATCCTAATTTTCAATATATGACACATTTGGTTAAACTTAGTTCATTTATGGTCATCATATATTCAAATAATTCATAATTGGTTGTAATAAAAATGCGTGTTATCCTTGGAATATCCACCAAGAGTATAAAACAAGGTGTGCAGTAAAGGCACACATACCAACCACTAAAATTAAGGTCAAGATAGACTTGAATAATTCCACTCATGGATACCACCCCTATATTTACCTTTTCTCAAACCATTTACACTTGTCGTATCCATATGTGGATGTTCTTCTGGGAATAACATGCTCCACTCATTACCTTAACATTAGATGTTGTCTAATATATGGATCAATCCAAAGGGTTCTCACTATTCTTTTATCATCTCAATTTTCATAGGTAAATAAATAAATTTTTGATATAAACTATATTGATCCATACTTTTGACAAATAAATGATATATATCATTAATTTAACATGAAATACATAACATTGTGACGCATTCCATAATCATACAGGTTTATTGACATTGGAAACATGGATACATAAAAAATTGATGAAAAGCGATCTATATCATCACCCTATAAGTTCTGAATAAATAGAACCCCTCTTAGAAATATCATAGTTAAAATATTCTTCATAATGTGGGTAATTTAATCATAATAAAGGCGGATGTGAGTTGCTCTATAAGGGTAATGGAGGTAGATATTAATTATCACAAAAACATAACATAGGAATAAGGGTAGAAAAACATCAGCTAATAATTTGAAAACCATACACAACATGTTATAGATCAAAATATTGAGTCATGGCATTCACCTTGGATGTTCATTAGTTATAAACAAAAATAAATCAATTAACATGTTCTTTTAGATAATAACATTTAATTAATATATAGTTCTATTGAATACACATATGTATAGGAATGAATTTCTTATGTCAAGTCTCACGACCATGAAAATTATTCCAAAATGGGCTCACTCCCCATACATCACATACATAATCAATGTTATCAACCAAGAATATCATAGTGGTCATAGTCTCGAACAATGCTAGGTTCACACTCCAGTATAATCCTCATTGTCTAATAAGATAACCCTCTTTTCCCAATGTAATTAAGGGATACATAGTTCTTAGCCTATGCATAACATAATAAAAATAATAAATATGTGTTCAATAGGAACATAAAATATTCATCTATGTATAAAACATGGAATGAAAATAGTATTAATAAATATGTTATCAAATCATCATAGTATTACATGAGGAAAGGAACATTTTTTCATAATTTGTTCACCATAAAATAAACAACATGTGAAAAAAATGTGCTTCAAAGAATTATTCTTAAATCATCGCCATAAGTGTTTAATAGATTGAAATTGGATGATATCATTAGACCATATCTCTTATAAAGAATATTTAAAATCAAATTTTTTCTTAATAGTTGAATAAAGGAGATGGAAAATGAATTATAAATCTAAGTGGATACAGTAGAACATGTGTACGCACGAGTGAAAATCTCACTTTTCATTTGATTGAAAATTGTGTGTGTAAAGGTTATTTTGAAATCATCAAAAAATTAAATTATATTAAAGATAATTTATATATTATATTGTGGCTAATACTATAGATTTAGATAAGTTTTAAGAAAAATTAACTCAAATTAGGTCTGGTAGGATGATTATATTTTCTATTGTTGGAATCCTTTAGATTCTTTCTTCAGGACCCTTGGAATTTTATGTTCAGAGGAAAATAGCATCTAATTAATTTATAAGGATGTATAGAAAATAATTTTAAACTATTTTCGATAGATAAAAGGCTCAATCTGGTATAAGGAAAAGAATTCATGGATTTAATTTTATATTTGAGGGAGAGGACACACTTAAAATTTCTAAAATCATTAAAATAAGATTATATTATACTTCTAAAAAATTATTTGAAGTGGACATAAGATATATGGAGGGATAATATGAGGTATAAATATTTCCCACCATTATAATTTATACATTTTAAATTAGAAAAAATAGTATATCTTTGTTTAACCCCTTGTAAACATTCTTTAACTATAACCATGAAGAAACTTTTATTACCGTGTTTACTATTCATTTTGACAAAAAATTAATGTTTTATCATTAAAAAATAGAGAAATGATTATTAAAATTATAATTTCTCTTTTATTAAATTCAATTCATAGGATATAAATAAATTATTTAAAATAAAACCTGAAAAACTAGATGAAATTGATAATTTTGAACTTTTTTTCCTTAAATATAAAATCATTTATACTAAAATCTAACATGAAATTAATTAAAATAAAATAAATTTAATTATTCATAATAAAAATGAAATAATGATACTAATAAATATACAACTAATCATTATTTATTTTATTTCAGAAAACACTTTTAATGAAATATGAGAAACCAACTATAGTCTAAATACAAAAAGTCAATCATCATAAGAAATAAGCATACCATTCCAGAACAATTTAATATGTTTAGAGTTCATTACCTTCAATAAAATATATTAGATAAAGGATAAATAAATTATATGTATTTCCATTGATGAGAGCCAAGAATTGAAGCACATATTTCTTATGTCCGCACATGTTCCTCCAGGCACGTTTTTCCCTCGTGGAATCCCCATATCAAAATCTCGTTCTTTTTATCAATAATGGAGATCTGTTATTTATTTAAATCAACTCTCAATGGTATTTTGAACATTATATGTGCATACTCTATTAAAATATTGATATTGATCAACTCCATTTATTCATTAGAATGCATGAGTAGTTCCTAGTTGTTTTCAGATTCGACATCCTCCTTGGCTACTGTTTCTAGTTTGGGAGACATTAGTTCAACTACTACTATTCCTAAAGCCTCATCAGAGGGAGGATAATCCAACTCCACATTCATGTCAGGCCACTTATACTTACCACTGGAGATGTTATCAGTGGAAACCAATCTCTTTTGACAAAGTTTTCTATAGCAAGTTGACCTTGTAACGTGAGAGCTAGGAAAGTCTGAGTAATACTTCCATTTTCATAGCCACCGCACATGATGAATAAATCAACCTAGATCCAAAAGGGTTTTATTTCCTATCATTTAACAGGATTTAATGTATTCATCTTCATGTTACACATCCATAACATCAGAGTTCAATGATTCCAAACAATAAATAGTATCCAATTCTTGTTTATCTGACATCCCCTTAGTGTCACTCTCCTCTTATGGGGACACTCTTTGGTCTTGATTCAATCCCATAGTATCCAATGCTTCCAAGAGGTTATTATTTTAATGATATCTCGGTTCTTCATGGACATGACATATTGTTTTTGACCATTTTACAAACGAGATTAGTTTGGGTACCCAACTGTGAACACTAAATATCTTGACTTCTCCCCCTAGATGTCTTCATATCCACCACGTGGTTATCACTATTGCTGCTTGGTTGCACTGTATCATTATGTGTTGGAGGATATGGAATGATGCACTCGAAACCGAGATTCACAACAACCCACCCTGAATTATCCTGCCCCTACCTCTCATTTACCCGACTCTTTAAACCAGATAGAACACCCTCTTTTGTATCATGGTACATGGCCCCAAGAGGGGAGTTGATGCAAAGACTCAGAACATCGGTATAATAGGGAGTGTCACCTGATAAACCTATCAGACCTGTGGGAACCCCATAATACTGCCCTTCACTTAATTAAGCCTTCCTTGATATATTAATGACACACAAATCACACCAAAGTCCATCAAATAAATCTACAACCCTCAGTTCACGATCCTTGAATTTCAACTCTTTCAGGGAGAATACATAATTACAAACCTATCAAGTGCCTAGTTGATCCACTTTGTGGTAACTCCACATTGTACCAACAACCTTATTGAGAATTTAATTCTCCCCCAAACACTACTTATGATGATCATAACTCAAATAAAGAGATGGGAGATCCCCCAAAGGATTCCCAAGAAAGGCTCATCTGCATCTGATAGCTTCATGACCGAGAAGATAATAAGCTGAAAAAAATAAAATCCACAATTCTTATCATACCTTTTGTGACCAAGGATGTTTTCCTTCAGCCTAGATGATAATGAATTCCAATTGACCCTTAAAAATATCTACTTCCACAAAAATTCTCAAAGAAAGAAGATTAAAAATAGAAGCGTGCCATGATTGGAGTAGAGCAATAGACCCACCCTATTGTCAATTAAATGTAAAATCACTAGATTATGAAAGGTTATTGGATGATTGGGGAGGGATATCAATATTTCCATGATTGGGGAGTCCAACTTTAGATGAAAATCAAATGACCGATTGAAAAGGGAATCCAGAAACATGTCGTAACTCATGTAGAATTTTCCTAACCATATATTAGGTCATATTTGTTCACAAAGAGGATTATGATGTTCCACAAATCCAAATGCTCGACGTACACTCATTCCTGCAAATTAAAGGAGGAGAAGGAAAGTCTTTCAAATGCATCCATGGAGGGCCACTTCTTCCCAATGTGTGAGACTAAACAGAGATCTATCATCATTATGTCTCTTGTGAACTCCAGGAAAGATATTAGAATTGAAAGAATACAATTCACCTGAGATTTTACTTTAGAGAAAATTTTGAATGAGGAAAATCTGGGGAGGATTGGTGGTTTGGTTAAATGAGAAAAGGAAAGCACACGAGGAGTTAAAAAAAGGAGGAAAACCTTCTTCCCCACTCATAGTTAGGATGGGATGTGGAGGGGAGTCGACAACGCGGCCATGGAACCTCAGCCATAGAAGTACAGAGAAAGCTACAAGAGTGAATGAACCCTACTTCCACTATTGTACCATGTTACTATTAGAACCATTTTTTAAAATTTATCTTTATAAATAATATAAGCGAAGAGACTCTAATCAATAAAAATCATTATTTTTTAGTATTCAAAAAACATTCTATCACTTAACATGTTTAATTTCATGTTAAATAATATTCTAGAATGTATTTAGGAAAACAATGTTGTAATATATTCTATATTGAATAATAGTTTACTACATTTTCAAAATTTAAGATATATTTTTTTCTGAAAAAAATAAAAATCAAATAAAAATCATGTTAATAAAATAAAAGATAAATAGAAAATAATAATGAAAAAAATATTATGATTTTTATCATCCATAGAACGTAAAAATATAAAAAAAATTTCTACAAATATATATATTTAAGGTGATATTATTTTGTAGATTATAAATTTCAAAATCATTACTTACCCTATCAATATATATTATTACATCAATACTATATCACATTTACCATCATTGTATAAAAATATTATAAAAATATTATTTCATTAATATAATTAATACATGGATAGTGTACCATTTACCTCATTTAAAAGCCCCTTTTAAAAAAATGTTGAATATATTTTATCTTGAAAACATTAAAACACACATTTTTATTCATTTATATTATTGTGTATTTCTTAAATTCTCAAATATTTATTTTTTTATTATATATAATATAATTGAATATACTCATATTTAAATTCACTTGTTGGACAATATTGATTGTCGTGTAGTATTTGTTTTTATTACGATATTATTGAAATAAATCAGATAATAATTATGAGTATTTTTCATCTTAACTACTTATTTAATTTTAAGTAGGATAATAGGGTGGGAACTTTTTTATATAATTCATAATTAGATCATGAGATGCATTATAGGTTTCTTGTTAATTTTAGAGACAAAAATAACCCTATAATGACAATTCTATGTAATTATGAGTATTTTTTTTATCATTCAATGGTTCTGATAATACTTATATCATGATGGGGTGATATATTAGAAATTTCACATGTTATCCCATCAAGGGCTCCACCAAAATCAATTATAAATCTTGGAGTGACCCACAAATCCCTCTTCCAATGATCTATAGAGTAGTGATTAACAACAGATCTATGATTCATAAAAAGATCGAAGCATGAACATTTACTACTATAATAAAAATTATAAAATAATTATGACAATCATTAATTTGATAACAAAATTCATAAAATAATTAATATAATCCCCCAATAATATTGTAAAAATCCAAAAATCTTACTCATTATAAACCTTGAAACTTCAATTAGAACTCAAACAAACATCTCACAGAACTACATTCAAAATGATCCTGTTAATCTAGAAAAATTATATGTTAATTAGGTGAGTATAAAATTATACATAATAGGTGTAAAGACCCATAAATTCCACATAATTTTTTTAAAAATTATTTGGGATTATTACGAGTCTGTGAAAATTGATGAAGCATGATTCTGACCCCCGGTGTGCCCAAATGGAATTTTGACATTTTTTAAGGTACATTCAGTGAACTCGTAGGAATCATTTTTTATCTTTTGAACTGATTCTCCTATTAAAAATATGAGTGCACCTTTGAACTCACGACACCATGATTCACTTCAGGTAGGCTTAACTTCAACCGCTGTAGTTCAGGAGAAATGGTAAATTATTCAAACATTTAAAAGATTAATAAAATAACCTAAAAATGTTATTGTATTTTCCATACACTTCTTGAGCAGTAGTGGTGGGGACCACGGAGATATTCAGACATTTAATAAAGGATATTAAATTTCCAATTACACAAAGGATGTGTAATCACCGCTTGTATAATTAATAGGTTCATTAATTATACCAATTAATGAACCATTAATTGAGTGGAGGTTTAACCACTTTATTTCATCCACTGTTTTATTAAATCGTGGGTAAAGGGAGATTGTGTGGAGAATTGGTGGAAGAACTCTGAAGAAGGGCCCACACACTTCCCTCTAACGAAGAATGAAAGCTTAGATGACAATGTTTGAGGAATCAATTCAGGATCGATGAATAATGAAAGCTTCAACGAACGAGGATTCTTCCCCCACAACCATGACACCTCCAGCGATTCTCATGGTCGGATATTTTTTCTTTAATTCAAGTGAATTATTTTTCTTATTCTCATTTTTGAAAGAGTGAAGAATACAGATCAACCAAAATGAGTTGATCTGTGATTCGTACAGAACTGTAGGATGTTGGGGGGTTTTTGAATAAGGTTTCTTTTGCAATTGATAATTGTTTACAACACCCCCTTGATATGATGCTAACGCGGAGTGCACGAGCTATAAAAATAACAGCTTAACCCTAGCCCCTTCATTTTTGTCGTGTTCTTCAGAGGTGAATTTTGAATTTGACAGCATCCCGAATTAGAGGGTCACATTGGGATGGTGGTATTTTGGGAGGCCTGTAGGCATAGATGGGTGTGAAAACAGAGCTTTAATGTATTGAAAAAGCCGCACAGAAGAAGCACTGGTGCAGTGGAACTAATGGATGAGGGATGCGGCCGATGTCGCACAGTGCTGCAGCGAACAGAAGGGGGTAGCTGGCTCTCGGCTGGCGGCGTTGAAGTAAGGGCGGCGCTCCATTACACGTTGTAAGTGGAGGTCATGGATTTGAATCCATAGCTGAGGGGGGCCCGTACCATGCGGGTCTCATGGACACCAAGGACGTTCCACGTGGCGCCACTAGTTGATGAGCTGAACTGCTCTTTGAGCCGTTCAGGAAGGAGGGTTCAGGGGAACCCTCACGCGTGTCACGCCAGTAGGCGGGCCAGGTTGGTCTACTGCCTAGCAGGATGAACCCACCATGGCCTAGCTGGTTCATGCCATGTCAGGGAGACTCGAACCTGGTCGGGTCGGGTTGGGCAGACCAGGTCGGAGAAGACCAATACCCATTTCATCCCAGATACGCTTAAAATCCCATATCTCGCAAACTAGACGTCTGTTTGATAAACCATTTGTGGTGTTTGAATCCTTTGAATGAGACTGTCCTTTTTAGATACTCCACCTGAGTCTGGAGAAATTTGGAGTATGGACTAGTTGGATTGTACCAAAATCCAACCGGACCCTCGGCACTAAAATTCCTATAACTCTCAGACCGAGCGTCTGATTAATGTGCCATCTATTATGTTTGGACCCTTATGACATAAAAAATCACTGGGTTACTTATTTGTTGCACTTCGTGCCTGTTGATGTATGGCCAATGGAATGAGGAGTGGATCCTCCCATAATCAAGCGTACTATGTACAGGAATCCACTAGTTGGGTGAGACGGGTAGAATGAATAGCGAAACTGTATGGATCAGCACCTAGTGATCTTGTGTGGATTAGAAACAAGAAATCATGTGTGGATCAGCTACAAAACCCTAGACAGAATAAGATGATCTAGCTAGACGACAAATCATCTGTACCTTTGTACTTAAGTTATACATGATTTGAGCCGAATCTTTTCTTCATTCTTTTTTATTGAGATCATGTTTTGTGTTTTTCCGTTTTGGAATTCTGAGAGACCTTCGGGGGTCTCGAGGTCCCTATAGGGTATTGTTATACTCACCTCTGAACGTACTTCGCCCGCACCTTATTGTGTTTGGGGAAGATGACGGGTAGCCTTGAATGAGATTTGGGGAGCTAAGACCTGACACTGCATGTAGGTGATAGTTGTCATAAATAATTGTGGAGATGATCTATACCTACCCTTCAAGTAGGATCTTTAGAGGACGATCTCAGGAGCTGTTTTTTAATTTTTTATTGTATTGTGTCTTTTAGTTGAGCTGGTATTCCGACCCCTTTACTTTCAATACTCAATTTTTAACATTATTGTTTTTCAATGTGGATTACTTTTGTTGTGTACCTAGTCTATGTGTGTAGAGTTTTAAAGGTAATTTATTCCCATTTTTGGGATACAACATTCTGGTGCTAGTCACCAACCCCTATCCAACGAAAGGCGGACTTGGGGTAGTCACGACATGAGCCTCATTGGACAGGTCGTGATATTAGGTACCTCCTCCGTCCCCCATTGGGTAATGTGAATATGAATACTAAATAATCAACATGTTATATATAAAAATGTAAATACAAAATGTCTTGAAGTTATGAAGACCACATCGACTACAAATCTTTATCACGTGTCATCCACCACATCATCCCCAACATTAAATCCATAAGCAAAAAACTAATACATTAATTATAAATATATCTAAAAATAAAATGCTCATATATCTAGGCCAATGAAAAATTTCTGTTAATATAAACATGTACCATATATCCCCATCAATAGAAAATGTATAATAATGAATCTATAAGGAAAAAAAGTGTATTTTTATTTTGAATAATATATCCCACTATTTGATCAAAATCAAGAGATATATAATCACACTCATGAAATATATATAATTACCAATACTCCCATATAAAATGTGTATCTTGAAAAATACAAAGGGAGATTTCAAATTATATTATATAGAAATAAAAAAATATTATATAAATGATTTTAAATTCTAAAATCATGAATAATATATAACCATATCTCACAAAACAAAATGAATCACACCCAATAACAAATTTAAATTTCATTTTCCCTAATTTACATTCCCAAACATCTAAAATATCATTCATCTTTCAAAATGATATGTACATCCATTATTCACAAAAATAAATATAAAAAAATGAGACATTATTAACATTTACCATTTAATACCCATTATAATTCAATATCCAAGTATAGTAACCAAAATTTCATGTGTACAATGGAGTAGTCAATAAAATTTCATTTCATGCCCCAAATAAGATTAAATAAGAATTAATATCACTAATAAAAAGATTATAAACCCATATTCATGATTACATAATGAAAATTCATAATCTATTATATATAAAATATACACCAGACTATTTAAAGACTCATGTCTAACTGTTTCTATATATTTTTTTAAATATTGATTTTGCGTTTTCATTATAGTCCCAAAGTGTGATGACATGTTTTGGGGGAACATGATTATACATTTTATGGACTAATACAATGAAAAGTCCACCAAAATTTTGTATATAATAGGATACAAGGATAGAGTCGCATATGAGAAATCAAATGGACAAGGTCACTAGGTTTTTGGCATGGAATTCAGTTCTATGTGTATCGAGCTGAGTAATTCTTCAATACACCCATAACATAATCATTAAAAAAAGATACCAAAACCATATAAAAATCTATAAATCCAACTGATTTTATGAAATATATTTTTTCAAATAAATATTATTTGTTCAAAAAATTATATCACATGCAACACCATGTATTAATTAACATTAATATATTATAAAAAAATATTATTTAAACATTATTGTTAAATAAAAACTGTTAAATTCGGGGGTATGGATATGAAAAACCACATTATTAAATATATATAACGTTCATTACCAAATAAATATTCTTATTAATGATCATAAAATAAGAACACAATTTTTAATATAGAAATTTTATTGTTTAAAATATATGTTTCAATCGAAAATAATTGTTTTTTGTGAGAAAATAAAATAATTAAACTTTTTAAAATCTTGGATAATTTATTCGAGAAAAAAATCTTTTTTTATATCAACATGCCAAAAATAGATTATATTTCATTCTAAAAAATTATCTAAAAAGGTAAAATTTCTAATGAATAATGAAAACATGATTTTTATTAACAAAATTATTTCCATTTAAATAAATTAAAAGTATTAATTATATGTCAAAAAAAATCCAAATAAAATTACTTTATTTGTAATATTATAAATCAAATTTAGGTTATTTGAATCAATTTTATGTTGAATCTTTGTAGAAAATGTTTTTCTACTTAAGAAAAAAGTTTCATTATAAAACATTTTTTTGAAGAATTTATATTATTAATTTTATTTAATTTTATTCTAGATATGTGAATAGAATTTGTTAAAATGGATTCCAAATTAAAAATAATAATTATTAATATTATTTCATAACATCAACTTATTTGTTTTAGTTATAATGAATAGTAAAAATTGAAAAAAAATTCACCATAAAAAAGTGTAAATCGAGTTATCCTAGGATAAAACTAAATGATAAGCCCACCATTAATCATATTAAATCATATTCGATTAATATATTTTAAATGATATCATTGTATTATATGTATATATATATATGTCATTATGGGAAAAATGTCCTTGAAAGTGAGCTATATAATTTATTATCTAATGAAAAATAAAAAATGTCATTCTCATTGAGCAAACCATTGAGGGGCCTATGTCTACCTTGTTATGAGAAGAAGGAATATTCGTTAGCATGCCTATGTGATGAAGCATGAGGTGAAGCAACGCGATGGGCGTTATCGTCTAGGGGACATTGATGTTACTTTGTGCGAACCTATGAGGTTTCATTAGAATTGAGTATATGGTGAAGGTGCATTGGGCATGGGAGGATTTCACATAAAAGGATTTGTTGCGTGAAAAAGGGGAGACCCAGCGCACAAATGACTTGCATGCGCCAAAAAGGGATGGGTCGACGCACAATCTAGCTGTGCATGCGAAAATGCCAGGGGGGTTGGAATGTAATGAAGTTACGAGCGCCCAAATGGTGGAGCCAGCACGTAAAAGGACTTCTGTGCTGAAGAACAGATTGCACACAATTGGAAATGATTGCATGCAGGGAAGGGGCTCTGTAGGATTCAGACAAGGATAAAGCAAGAGTGGTCGCGCGCAAAGGCAGACCCTCGGGTGATCGGGCGTGAAAAAATTCAATACCTGAGAGCCATATGTTTCCACACATGGGAGAGGAATTTCGCATAGTTGAGATGGTCCAGATTCCTTGGCCTAGAAGTCAAAGGGGTGGCTTTTTATTTATATGTTCTCAGGATCACTGGTTTGCATGAAAAACAAGCCGATATGAAATATTGTGCGCCGGGTGACGGAAGTGAGTAGGTCAGATAAGCAGGACCATGGTGCAAAAACGTTCAATGCCCCTATGGAAAACTATCATTAATCCTGGAGTTTTTTGGGTGGGTCATATCTTTGTCACACAAAATAGAAATTATTTCACGTCATCCCTCCGGGCCCCTCGGAATGGATCACCAGTTCCAAATATGGATTTGCTTTCTCACACCCGAACCATCCTCTTCCATTGAGAAATTTTCGGTGTTAAAAATTCCCCCCCCCCCCACATGAAATCAGATCAGCGAGGGGCCACAAAGGTCATATTCTGAGGGAAACCCCGAGATACAGGACCCCATAGGGCCAGTGCATGCTTAAATCCCGCACTGCGTGAAAAAACGAGACGGAGCGAGCCATCCGCTTTTCGCATGCACAGGGAAACCACTCTCTGCACCTATAAAATAATCATTGGGTCCCCCATTCCTTAAATATTTTCTCGTGCGATAAACCATGATCTCTCATGTGTGAAAAAGTTTCATCTCCCTTCCCAAAAAAACGCTTCGATTGCGCATAATTCACTGAGGTCAGCCATTAGTTTACATTCCAATCTGGGATATTTTGTGCTAATTCTGGTTTTCCATGCCGGCTGCTGATTTTATGTGCTCATCACTTCTTTTCTATACCAAATTCTGATTTTTTGTGCCATCTTCTGAATTTTCGCCCAAACCTTTCAAGACTATGTAGGTTAGAGATGGCCGCCAATCGGGCCGACGCTGAGAGGGAAGCTGAATCCTCTTCTCAAAGGGCTGAGATAGTCACAAACCCTGAGGATTATGGCGCATGAAGGATCGTAAAAAACAACAAAACTCTCTCCAACATGTTTAACCTAGTGAAAAAGGAGTATGCGGTGTTTTGTAACCTGTCGATATGGGACTTCAGTATCTTGGAGGTGGAACCAGTTCCAAGGTTTGAGGTCAACACACCGCGGTCATAGGTGACCCACAAGGATGACCTACCCCGGTATAACATAACCTAAAACATGCATCCTGCTAGAGAACCTATATATATGGACGTTTGCATCCTGAATCCTAGGACCAGGACCATCTCGAGGAGTGACCCTGTCATGGAGATTTATCCGACCCTTTACACAAGCACCTTCTGTTAGAGTGTTATTGATGAGACCAAAGGTTGGCTACAGCATTGGGATCTACAGTCTTGAGGCAATTTCACTAGAGAATTGGGCTGGTAGAATTGGGGTCGTCAGAAACAAGACTAGTTTAGGGTCGAACTATGGCACATCGGCTTGCTCAAGGCGGTGTGGATATCGTAGTTTCACTTCTATCACTAGATAGAGCTCAGGACAAATCTATTTACTCGATGGCCCACCAATACCAATATCTTCCATCTTCATCGTGGGGATGTTGTCATCATCCTTTGGGACATTCATTTCATCGGGGGTATCCCTTTGTATGGGCACTAGTACAATGAATTCCTCCTGATGAGGAACAACATTGGGTACAGGTCACAAACCCCTATGGTGACATGACACCTGCGGGAGATGGATAAGGAGAGGCTAGGGGTCAAGGCTTTCTTGAAGGACATCGCTTACAAGAAATGGTTCAGCTTGTCCCTGCAAATAGATACGGAGCTCAAGATGTTGGGGTGAGAGAGACGGTGTCCGACCGCAGCACAGAGAAGAAAAAGTAGATCGTACTAGAGGATCCTAGTGATAGGGGACTATTAGTAATGGGGATTCAGCATCAATGAGAGCAGGGACCCGAATGTTTGGTATACCAGATTTCTTGCCACATTTTTGATTGGGTGGCTCTTACCAGTGAGGGACACAAGGATGGTAGTTCATCTAGCGACCCAGGTGATGGTCGAAATCATGGCTTCTAATCAGAGATTCAATCTGGGAGTCCCCATGATGGCTCCTCTATACACCATCTTGTGACACATTTCGAGAGGTGGGTCACCGAGGAGGATTTGTAGTCCCTTCCAGATATTTTATGGCTAGTTCAAGGATCAATGTTGCCGGTATAACTTTCCGAACAACATTCATCTTCCAAGTAATGGTCTGCGACCATAATTTCTGAATATTTATAGGGTCATGTTGTTGACACTCAATGAAGAGGGAGTAAGGATCAGAATCAACAATCATTATAACTTCACTTTCAACCCATTCCCCACCCGGACACGCCATATGATATATAACGGGAAAGGCTCGATGGAGAAAAGGGAAAACATCTAAAGCATTCGAGCTGGAGTGATCATGGCCCAGATTGATGGGAAGACCTTTTGAGATCCCTATGTACCGTCCAGGTTTTCCGGACAATTTGGATTCCTTCATCAGATTCCGAAGAAGGTGCACACAAATGTTCGAAAGGAAAGGAATCCATGTGTTCTTTTCCAAATGTGGCAGATGTTCATGACCTAAGGCTCTGTTGATGATATCACCTTTCCTCCCACAGGAGTTGATGCTTGCCTCTGAACCAAATATGCCAAACATTGGGCCATATCATACCCTAAGGGGATTTTGCGGAGGCTTGTTCGGCAACTCAAGGTATCCTGTGTAGAACTTTGGTGGAAAGAGAGTAGACATGGTGATGTTGTGGGGGTGGAGGTTGGAGGTAAGTCATGAAACCAGGCTAGCACAAATCGGGACTTCAGTAGTGGGTAAGTCGCATAGTGCTTCTAGGAACTCATACCATAGGGGGAGAGGGGCTCATGTATCGGCCAAGGAACTACCCGGGAAGTAGATAAGGTATCTAATTCAATCTTCTAATGACAAAATCTTCCCAACTCTGTGGTCAGCCTAGTTGACCTTATGACAGTTGATGAGTATTGAAGCACTTTGGTAATATATACTGCATGAAGGAATCCAGACACTAGTGGTCGGACTCATTTAGGTTGTCGACAGGGTGAAAATTCATCGACCACATCCATATCTAACAGCCATGGACATGTATGCACTCTAACAAGGTCGACATGATAATCCTTATTTCATTGTAAATGTTATGCTCAACCCGGTACATGATCTAGAAAAGATTCTGTTAGAGGATGACAACATCAATGATGATTTGGATAGAATCGAGACAGAAGAAGCGGAATAAGGTGAAGGTGAAGGAGGGGGTGAAGGAGAAGAGGAGCCTGAATGTGGAGGGTCACAGGGGGCATCCCACCAAGGGAGTCTCTGGGAAAGTTGAGAGATCCTCAGCTTTGACGTGGTTATAACTGAACTTCTTGAGGTATGTCTCATACCTTATATGTCATTTCCCCTCATCATTTCTTATAGCCCTAAATTATATCTCTTAACCTTGTTCAGGATAATATGGGTGCTGACAAAGGGTCTCCATTCAAAGGGGAGGAGGTGCCGATAGATCAACGTGGGGTGCCGACGCCCATTATTGAGCTAACAAGTACTGAGGGATCCCCCATAATGGTAGCTCCTGTAGCAGCTAGAACACAAGAGGATGTTGATTTTGGATCATGTATGTTCATTACTTCAATGATAGTATTCACCATTAAAGAGCTTATTTGATCTGTGTGTTCCTTGTTTGTGTAGTAATCACAGCCTTGGAGGCTCGTCGGATTACTGATCCCTGGTCATCTGTACTCAATTCAACTGCAAATGTTTCGTCCCACACTTCCCAAAACAAGCCGGCCTTGGAACTCGGTGCGTAATGGGATGCAGACATCAGTGATACTCATGTCAGGGCAGGGCCGGAGGTTAGTGAGGGAGCTACGCAGACTGAGGCAACACGGGAAAATCACCCAGGTGTTGTAGAGCCTAACCCCTTGGGAAGAACTCTCTAAGACGACCCTTATCGTTCTCTCTTGGTATACTTACCTGAATACAGGCTTGAAGCCCCCGAAGAGATAGATGATTCTGACTCGGAGGTGTCCGAGGAAAGTCTAATGATGTGGTGAAATGGGTGGAATTGCATCAAGCACATTCTGGGTCATCCCCAGACAGAATGGCTGAACAGATGGGATCACACAAAACCTAGTTGTGGTTCCTCTATGCTGGAGGGTTGGACGTTAAACGCCTTCATTCAACGGTCCGTGACTACATGGTTGAGAAGTTTCTTGAGAGTAGCTGATGTTCCAACGTTGCCCAGTGTCGGGAAGGGTCAAGGAGTACCCAAGCATTTATAAAGGCAGAACAAGAGGCTCGAAGCCTTGATGAATAGGTGAGGGAAATGTGATATTAATTGAAAACTGTTTTGAATGTGTGGTGTAGTTGAGGGCCCAGCTGGAAGATGCCCAAGAGCAACTAGTGGAAGTAGGTCACCAAATATATATAGTTCAAACCGAATAGAATCAAGCATGGGCTAGCGTCATTTGATTGTGCTCTATGGCCACTAATAAAGAGATAGTCCTCAGGGGGGCGGGAATCAATCCTGGAGATCACAAGGAAAAATGTAGTGGCTCTGGAATGATCTATCCAACATGCTGACCCATAAGGGCCCTGTTTTGGGAGAACTCATAAACTCAATTCTTCTTACTGCTTCATACTCTAAACTGCATGTATTGGAAATTTATTTACTTGTCTATTTGTTGTAGCACATTCAACCACTATCCTGTAATAAATAGCAATCCATTCCAAATCTCACGTGGGTCACACCCGATGTGAGAAACAATGGATGTTCGTACTATTACTCTGTATGGATGTAGGAGCGTCGACCAGGATTCGGGAACATAAGGTTAGAATGACCAATTAAAATTCTTGGAAGGACAATAGAGAGAACTAATTGGAGAATAAAGTTCTCAGTATAGTCTAATTACTGTTTTCTGAATGTGCTCTCATGCTCGAATGAAGTTATTCCAGGTGTGCTAGAATATATCTGAACAGATGGTAATGGAATCTGTGAATCACTATACCCAAGATTTGGAGCACTGTGGGAGTGGGGTGACAATAATGAATAAATGTTGATCATATTAGAAACCTAGTGTCCTTTTTGTGTTATCCTGGAATGGGGATATAAAATGAGTGCCAACTGCTGACTAGGTTCAAAACATGGTACCTGACTCAAAATGTCATCCATTAGCCTTTCAGAACGTTGGCCCAAGACAATAGGCAGGCCATAGGCCGAGCATCCAAACTGTTAGGGGGTCCCCATAGATGTTAAAGAGGAAGAGGGTCCGAATAAGGGGAACACAATGCGTGGATTGTGGAGTGGTGGTTTGTTCAAACAGAATCCAACCCTCTTGAAATTACGCCACCTTGGTGGAAGCACATTACAAGGGCCCATCGGTCTGATCCTGGATCATTCATTCTTTTGGACATGACTTCTCAAGATAGGGATCTCTTGCTTCCCAATTTCATCATGAGGTATCCCGAACTTGTTTAGGGAAAAGCCACAGTTACGTGATTCCCCTCAAGGGGTCAGGCCAGGGGGTCGTAAATGAGGAGGAATAGGATTTATGATTCATAAGGCTAGACTTGAAGTGAAATTCATGGGCGGTCCTACGTATCCCATGAGGATGGGAATCAATCCATACATAGTTCTATAGGGATCATATTTTAAGGTCTTAGAGCTCAGGCCAAGTATTATTAAGGGATTCAAGGGATACATGGTAATGTGATCGTGAAACCCGATGTGAATGTGGACATAAGTCCAGATTACCATGTGTTTCTTGGGGAAATTGTTTAGGTCAAGCGACCGAACACGAAAGTTAGGCCGGTCCCATGGGGGATGTGCATGGGTGCTCCTACATATCTCATGAGAATGATAAGAAATACATACATAGTTCTAAGGGATGGCATGGTGAAGTACCAGTGCCCTAGATAAAAGGTTGTGTAGGTTTGGCCCTCACACTAAAAGAAGTGGCATTTGATAAATCTTGTTTCTCCTTTAAGTTGAATGTTTTCATTGATGCGGCATTCCTAGGATATCAGTCCCTGATATCACCACAATAATCAAGCCATGTACATGCATTGAAAAATGGTATGGCATGTGACTGATACCAAACATGGTTCCCCCTTGAGTGAGTATATCACAATGTAGCACCGTTTTTTTGTTATATGGCCAAGACGATAACATCATAGTTTAGGGTCTTGTTATGGGACCAGTCCTGAATTTTAATAACATGCGACACAGATGTTGTAGAGGAATGTCTAAAGGGGTAATGTTAACGGTGAAATAAAACATACATGATGTGAATGAGGACATAATCACACACCACACCGTAGTGATTCCATGAAAGATACCTTGTTCCAAGGGACTAAAATAGGGGTAAGAGGGTAATGGGGCAGAAGAAACTAGCTCCCAAATGTGCTGGACCTGAAAAATATATGTCTGGGTGTTCTTACATATCCCATGAAGATGGGAATCACGCCACACATATTTCTAAAAGAGATCATAGTTTATGGTCTTAGAGCTCAGACCATGGAGATGGGAAGTCAGTGTTTGTCGAAGATTTTTCCTCATAAAATGAAAATTCACAGTGAGGGATAGTGTTATGATTGTGAAAATTCTACTTGGACATGATGGGGTGGACAATGATGTGAATTATGTAACCAACATTCAAGGCATAAAGGGGTTAGGATGACGATTAAGGATGATTGTTGGCCGTGTTCGAAACACAACACCCATATCGTGTTAGCCTGTAATAAGGACAAACAAATGACTGTCGGCCGCTGACCATATTTTCAATGCAATACCTGTATCAATTTTTATTTCAAAAACCTAGGTATCGTTGGCCCGTAATGGTAGGAGAGCCCTTGGTCGTAGAATCCATGCTAGTAGGGGGTCCCTTCCGATGTGGAAGATTATGGAAAACCAAATTAAGGGGAACACAATGCTTGAAAAATGGGAGAAAGAATGTCTACATAAAATTTCATACACCAAATGCTGATCTAGAGTACTGTTAGACAGATTGGTGCATCACAGATAAGGTACGAGGGGCTCATATTGGGAGCGGCTGATTTGAAAAGAAGAGTGTAGCATAATAGGATGGAAATCACCCATGAGGAGGTAGATAAATGTCATGGTGGTTACAACACACGATGTGAGTGAGAACATAATCCCATATCACACCATATATTCCTCTCTAAGGGGGAATGTAGGCCAAGGGTCCAAGATGGGGCTGGGCCTGAAGGCGAGGTGCTTGGGCGGTTCTACATATCCCATGAGGATGTGAATCAAGCCAAACGTAGTTCTAGAATCGCACATATGGGTAAGATACCCTAACTAGGGGGTGTACGACATGATGTTTAACCCAACATGAATGAGTACATAAACCTATACCACACCATAAAACCATAAATAGGATCATGGATTGGGGGCCCAAAAGGTCCAAGGGGCCTGAGACTGGGCCTCAGATGGGAAGTCCCGATCAATTCGTAGTTCGACGTATTGGAGTGAGGACGAAGATTGGGGTAAGATACCATAATGAAGGGGGTGTATGGCATGGCGAGTAACCCAACGATAATGAGGACATAAACACATAGCACACTATACAACCCTAAATAAGAACATGGGCTGGGGGCCCAAATGGTCCCAAGGGCCTATGGATGGGGCTCGGATTGGAAGGCCCGATCAATTTTCAGTTTAACGTCTTGTAGTGAGGACGATGATTGGGGTAAGATACCATAATGAGGGAGATGTATGGCACAATGAGTAATCTAACTTGAATGAGGACATAAACCCCTACCACACCGTACATCCCAAAATAAGAACTTTGGTTGGGGGCCCGAAAGGGAAAAGTGGACTGAGGCTGGGCATACCGACCAATAGTAGCCACACGACCTCTTGTGTGGTTATTGCCTCATCATATCTCCTAAGCCCATGTGAGCAGTGCTCAGTGTGGGAAACAAGGATCCGGACTTGGCTTTCCCCATAATATGGGGGTCTAGTAGTTGACATCTCCCGAGGGGAGTGCATCGCATGGATATACAATGGGGCAGAGTGAACCACTGCACTCGATGATTGGGACATCTTGGGGTGGATCTAATGAAAAAGGATACCTGTTGACCATGTTATAAAAAAAACATCCTTATAGTGACCTATAATAGTATCAACAAATGAGTATCTACTACTGACCGTATTCGCAACGTGGTACTTGTATCAGCATGTTGCTCAACATCCTTGATGGTGTTGGCCTGAAGTGGTAGGTGGACCCTTGGGCCTAGCATCCTTATCTTCTATGGGCCATTCTAGATGGGAAGGATGATGGATCCCAATCAACGGAGTGGGTGGAGCATATCTGTACCCATACATTTTAATGTCAAGCATGATGGTAAAAGAGGCGGACACCCCTGGGGACTCTGACGCACGACAGAATCGAAATGATCTCAATGTGTATTGAGGCATGAACCAACACCGCACCATATGTTCTGACCCGAGGGGGGATTATGGTATTTGGTATGGGCCAACATACAAAATGTCTAGGCATTCTTACATATCCCATATGGATGGGAATCATACCATAAATAGTTATAGAAGTACATACAGTTTAATATCATGCAGTGTGGATGCGAGAGGATAGAAGAATGGTGAGGAGGCACATGGTGAAACCATTATAATCCTAGCAAGAGCTGGGCTAATGAATCCTACCCCAAATCATGCCAGGATCCTCTAGGAGAACCACACGAAGGGGGGAATTAACAAAGAGATGATTTGGGACTGGGCTCAAAAAGAAATTATTGAGTGTTCTTACATATCCCATGTGGATGGGAATCATTCCATGAAAAGTTATAAGGGAATAGTTTAACGTCTTGAGGGACGATGGACATTTTAAAGTCATGTTGGATTGGATAGTTTAAGGTCATGCTGGAACAAATAGTATCATGTCATGTGGGACCAGAAAGTTTAGGGTCGTGCCAGACCAAAATCTAATTTATTGTCATGTGGGAAAAGATATTTTAGGGTCATGCTGGACATAAATCCAATCTAGGGTCATGTGGGACCAGATATTTTAGGGTAGTGCCGGACCTACATGCTCATGTAATGTATTGCATGAAGAATTTGGCATTTGTGGGAGGAGTGATATGCTCTCCATCTATGGTCACCAGAGATTATGCTCCATTGGGGTAAACCCTATAGATTAGGAATGTTCCTTCTCATTTGGGACCCATCGTGGGTGGTTTCCTTCTAGGGATCATGGGCATTCAGAGGGCCAACACTATGTCACCTTGCAAGAAAGAGCATAGGAAAACCATCTTGTTGAAGGAAATATCTATCTTTTTCTGCTGCATTTTCAGATTGTGTAGGGCAGGATGCCTATTTTTTCAAGTGTTTCAAATTCAACCAGATGTATTTCGGTTAAATTATCTAGAGCCTGATGGTTATAGAACACTGTTCATAATGAAGGTAGTTGGATCTTGATGGTAAGGACGACCTCATCTCCGTATACCTGGGAATACTAGGTCACCTGTGTAGAATTATGTGTCATCATCCGATAGATCCAGAGGGCATTGGGGAGCTTGTCTGGACAACTCTTTTTGTATCGACCAACCATTTTATATAAGATGATAGATTGGTTTTTTTGAACGCATCGATATATCCATTTTCCTGCGCGTGAGAGCTGGAGGTATGGTTCGAATGGATGTTGTACTTGGTGTACAATTTCTTCATCTTGGCTTCTCGAAAGTTGGTGCCGTTATCGGAGAGGATGGCGTAAGGGTCCCCAAACCTATAGATGATATTAGATCTAATGACGTCAATGATAGAATGAACCTTGAACTCTTTGAATGGAACTGATTCTGCCCACTTAGTGATGAAATCCATAGCGGTCAAGATGGACCTGCACTGGCGAGCTATCACCGGTTGATATGGTCCCATGATGTCGAGTCCCCATACTGCGAATGACCAAGAGTACATGGTGGAATAGAGAGGTTTTGGAGGCCGATGCAAGAAGTTAGCATGAATTTTGCATGCGTGACATCTCTTGGTGAACTCAATCCATTCATCGATCATGGAGGGACAAATGTATCCCAATCATAAGATCTGATGGGACAACATTTTCCCAATCTGGTGGGCACCGCAAGAACCAACATGCACCTTCTACATGACATGGGAAATCATGACTCCATGGATGCAATGGAGGAGAACACCAATGAACTCACGCTTTTATGGGATCGGCTAAAGATTGTGACCACTCTGGAGGGTAAAATGTAGCACGTGACATCGGATTTTCTCGCGCTCGACCAAGTCAGCTAGGAGATAAAAATTTTGGAGATACTCGAAAAAAGAATCTCTCCAGTATGGGGTCACCTCATCCACAACATTTGAATAACTTGAGGGTCCTGATGTGGAGGCTTCAGTGGTAAAATGGATTACTCATAGGTCGTCGTCATCATCTGAGGTGATGGGAGCAGTGACTCTCAGATTCCTCATGTGTATAATCATATCACCCTTCTCGGTTTCGTCATGTGATGCAGTTAGGCTGGACAGGACATCGACTCGACCATTCTGTGATCGAGGAATATGAGTAACATCAAGGAGAGATGAAAACTAGGCCATTAGATGGAGCGTGCGCTCCCACAATGGTGTGAGCTATGGATTTCTGATGAAATAGTCACCGTTGATTTACATGATAACCAGTTTAGAATACCCTTTCACATGCCAATGGGGCACATCGATCTCTAGTCCTAGATTGAGTCCAGTAATGAGGGCCTGATACTCTACTTCATTGTTGGTGTAGCCTTCCATCAATAGGAATGAGTATGGATGAATGGCATGCGCTGGGGTAATAAAGACAATACCCATGCCGAATCGGGTGAGACTGAGATCATTGAGTCTTCTACCAGTGGGGCTCTAGGAGGCACCATCGAAGTGCATCTTCAAATATGGGATGGAATAATCTACCGATAGGATTGCCTCATCGGGAAAATCCAGGTTCGGGGATTGGTCTACGGGGGTTGGATGGACATCAAGATAGTCTACCAATGTCTGTCCCTTGATAGATTTATAAGGGACAAACATGATGTAAAACTGTAGGAAGATTACTGGCAATAGTTCTAAATGGCCGGTCAACATGGCGTGGTTCAGAATATACTTTATTGGGTCTAACCGAGACAACAGCTGTACCTCGTGGTGCAGCAAGTTGTGTAAAAAATTCTATACTATGAATACTAGTGCAAGGCGGCTCTTTTCAATGGGGGAGTATCTGGTCTCTATATCTATGAGCATACGAATGAGGTAGTAAATTCTATTCTCCAACACCTCATTGTTCTTCTGGGTGAGAAGGGTTCCAAGAGATCAATACAGGGTAGTCACGTACTAGATCAGTGGTTTCCTAGAGATTGGTGGCATCATGACCGGATGTTGGAGCAGGTACTACTTTATTTCCTCAAACATGGACTGGAACTCTTCATCCCATTCGTAGGTGGGTACTTTCCTCATGAACCATGAAAAGAGATTACACTTGCCGGCCATATTCAAAATGACTCAGCGTATATTGGAAATGTGGCCTTGGAGACCTCGAAGATTCCGAATATTTCGTGGGGGAGACATATGAATAAAGGCCTTGATGTTCTCTAGGGCGATCATGATGCCCTGGTACCTAACAACAATGCTAAGAATCTTCTCGGAGGTGACCCTGAAGGCACACTTCAATGGGTTCATCTTCTGGTAATAGGAACGGAGGAATCATAACACTTTCTCAAGGTCCTAGAGATTGTCCTGGAATTGGAGATATTTGACCACTAAATCATCCACATAACATTCCACAAATGTCCCAAGGATTGGCTAGAAAATGTGTTTCATGGCCCACAGATAGGTGGTACCTGCATTCTTGAGGCCGAAGGGCATAAAATGGTAACAGAATGTACCTTGGGGTGCCTTGAAAGCTATGTAATATTCATCCTCAGGGGCCACAAGGATCTGATTATATCTAGAGTAACCAACCATGAATGAGAGGGCTTGGGACCCAGCCACAGCGTCGATCAAAAATTATGTCACTAGAAGGGGAAATTCATCCTTCAGACAGTGACGATTGAGATCTCAGAGGTCGATCAAGACTCTGATCTGTCTGTTCTTATTCCTGACTAGAACAGTGTCAGCTATCCACTTGGAGTATTGTACATCCTTGATGATGTTTGGCTCTGTTGATCTTGTCAACTTCGACCTCAACCATGGCACCATGAGAACGGTGCATCATCGTAGGAGGCTGCTTGAACCCACGATGATTTGTAGGGACACCGAGGTGGTGGATGGCTACATGAGGATCTAGTCCAAGCTTCTCATCATAACTCTAGGAAAACACATCATGATGCTACTTTAATAAATCTACGTACCCTTGTTCCTCCTGAAGGGACATGGTGGGACTAATCAATGTGGGTCTCGAATTTATCTCACTACCAAGGTTAACCTATACCAGATCATCAACCGTTGCGGAGATGCCTTCTTTAATGGTTGGGGGAGAATCCAAAAGATCCTCTTCTTCACTTACAGAGAAGGGATTCCTAGTGGGATAAGCTTCCTCTGGGTTGGTTGATCCGGACGAGAGGCTAGTACTAGCCTAGACAGCGGTGGACTGCACATTGGGAGATTAATGTGCTATAGAAACCATAACAGTGAAGGCAGTCGATCTGATCCCATATGTTCTACGGATTGAGGGGCCGTTCTTGATGATATAAAATAAATGGTGGTTCATCATCTTGATCTGGTTAATTCCACCATAGTGAAACAGACATGTATGTCGAACTGTTGTTACCATGGGGTGGACATCCTGATACCGTACAGGGGAAGGAGGCTCCAGGATTACCTGTGCCTTGTTTGTGTAGGATTACGAGGTAATTTCCTATAATATATTGGGCTTGGAAACATGATTCCCTCTTATACCAGAGGCAAAAAAAACATTTCCCCATGTCGGGGGTTTCGGACTCCAATCGATGGATTAGAAAGACATAGGCATCATCCAGACCTACCCATGGGTCTGTTGCAACTGTGGTAGGCTCATCCTCACTCGACTGAATCTGTCTGTCCCTGCTCTCGTAATAGTCGGTGTCCAGGAAGAGGACTTTACAAAAGGAAAAAGGAGATGCATCACCCTATAGTATGCCTACTCGACCATTAATGGAGTACTTTAGGTACCAGTGATACGATGAGGGAACCACCATGTGTAGGTAGAGCCATGGTTTTCCCATTAATGCATTGTACACGATGTCCTAGGAGACAATCATAAACTCGGTGCAGGAAACTAGGCTTCTGATATGGGTCTTGAAATGGATATTATCAACTGGGGTCTGCTATATCCTTTCGTAATAGTGTATCCCTAAATCAGAGGATATTAGGCCATCATTGGATAACCCCATCTTCTGTAGGGTCCTCATTGAGAGAAGGTTTATCCCAGAGCCGCTGTCAACAAGACAACGATAAACCACCAGGCCATTAAATAGGCTGGTGATGTATAGTGGGAAGATGCGCCGTTATATGGGAGAGACTTCATCTTCTATAGAGAATGAAATTATGGTCTAACTTTCAGCGTCCTCGAATGCTTCCGCATGAAAGGCTTCTGCAGCTGCTATCTCCGTCTCAAACTGGAGGGGGATTCTTAAATCCTCAGCGAGATTCCCACGCATATCTGACGACATGTGAAGTTCCTCGAAGATGGAATGTATTTGCTGGAATGACAAAAAGGTGCTTCAGGACATCAAATTTCTACTCCAGGTGAGAACTTCTGCTTGCATAAGGCTGCTCTACAATAGGATGCATGACAGGTCCTGTAGGCTAGGCCGGCGACTGACTTTTTCCATGCATATCCCACTGTTAACTAGTATAATCCTGAAGAGTGGATACTTAATGAGGATTATATGACTTAGATCAGCCTGTGGAAGGTTGAGGCTGTTCGTGGCATGGTCGAGTTAGCTCTAGTTTATCGAATAACACAAACGGTGGTGGAGGCGGGCCTGACGACACAAGAATAAAATGTTTTGCTTGCTGAGCTCTGCGCTGGGCCTGTTTTCTAGTCTCTGTGTCATGCACATCCTGACTAGAGGTTACAAATGATGTTCCCCATTGACCCACATGGCTACGACTTTGCCAACGTTGATGTCGGCTGGGGACATTGTGGTGGTTCTCCAGGCGCTCCTCATCGCCAGGAGTAATATAGTGGTTTACCAACTCCACTGTATTAACTGAAGTGTACCCCTGACTATTAGTTTAAATGTTATCCATCACTAAGAATATTCTAGCGGGATTCCACATCTCAGGAGGCTTGAAGTTGCTGGCAGTACGGGATGGGGATGACATTGGTGGGGAATGCTCTTTCCCTTGTGGCATCGATGCTTGATCTTCTGGGAAAAGGTCGACTAAGATGATGATAAAGAAGTAGTGGTTGCAATGTACGAAGGCTCCGGCTAATTCTGGCATGTGAAAATTATACCATTGTCCCGAGCAACCATTTTTTGAGACATCTAGCCATCATAATTCTTCCACTTGTAGTTAGAAACCTACTTCCACTCACCTTCACTGTCGCTACTTCTCTCTGGACTTACAAAAACGCATGCCACTTATCCTGGTGCTAGGCCCATTCTGACTATGTTTTTATCGACCTGGTATTTAAGCAATTCTTTATACACATATAACTTCTTGAGGGTTTTCCCCAGGATTCGATGACAGGGTCATTAGTTGGGGAGATAAGTGAGGTTTTCCTCTTCTGACCTTCTGCACTCAGGAAAACACACAATCCCTCGTTCCAAGGAACTTCTGAAGTAGTCGGGGACCTGATTCTCATTGAATGAGTAGGCCTGGTTTCTTATGTTTAGAAATTGGGGCCATGAATCTTGGACCTAACAAGGAGCTAGAGGGGCCTGTCGAGGAGGCAGTACATAGTTTTCCTGCCTGGGCGGTGGCGATGCATTCTACGGGGGCACCTGCTGAATCTAAGGCGGATGATGCTAAGCCAGAGGTTGTACCTGAGGTGGAGGGCCTCTACTAAGCTGTGGTTCTGGTGCCACTAGTACCATTTATAGTTTCTTGGGGGCTTCTATTTTGGCCACCATTATAGGATTGAAAATGGAAGCCCTCTTTGTTTTAAATACAGGGGGCAATAGACGTGCCCGACTTGCGTGTTTCAGAGCTTCTTCTAGGAACTGGGCCTTATCGGAGAAGTCTCGAAATCCTACGGGGTTGTTCTGGGTTATTAGAGAGGGAACCGGCTCCATCTTGAAATTTCTTATACATATTGTTTGCAATTTCTCCTGAGTCAGCGGCATGTCAAGGGAATATTTGAGCCCCTTCCATCGGGTGATAAAGTACATGACCCGCTCTTCAGGACATTTTTAAACTTAAAGAAGTTTTTGATGCCCATTTTCTTGGTGGTAGAGCATAACTGGTAGAGGAATTTCTTGCAAAGGTCCTCCCAGCTTGTTATGGATCCAACAAGGAGTTGCTATATCATACAAATGCCAGCCCTTCCAATTTCTTAAAAAACAAAGGAGCTTGGCAGCCTCCTACTACATTGGAGTCCCAAACATGGGACCACATCTTGAGTTTAAGTGGGCCAGGTGCTACTATAGGTCCCCTATCCCGTTAAAGGGGGAGAAGGTGGGATTTGTGAAACCTGGATCAACCGATATATCATCCACCCATGCTGGGTATGGCTTACCATCATGTGGTATTTCCACCAGTCGTGTTTCCAATGCATCAAGGCGGGCAATGAGTGCTTCTATTAGATCATCTGGGCGAGGGTCCCTATCATGATGGGGATCCCTAACCACGAACGTTTTTTTCATGTTCGTCAACATGGTAAATAGGCCCAGCGGCTCATGGAGCGGCTGGTGGGGCGACCTGTGGGGTAACTAGGGGAACCCGAGATGGGTTCATTGGATTGTTGCACTGTTCCTAAGGGTTTGGAGTGATATACGATTCCCTCTTTCCATGAGCTCTAGCTTCATCCCTACTTATGGAAGCAACATGATCAGGGGTGCTTGGGGGTAGCTTTCTGAGGGGAAGTTGTTCCTGCCCCTGTTGTACTGGCCTAGGATCACCGTAGTTTGGCCTCTGATCTGCAATGCATTCAGCCATGAGTTCATCAACTAGCTTCTTATTCTCATCAGGTTGATGGAACAACGTGGACTTCTTAGGGTCATCTTCAGTCTTCTCCACTTAGGCATATGGGTCGGAGTGTTTGGAAGGTCCAACGTGATCTTTTCCCTTACTAGAGTTATGGCTGAGTACCAGAGCCTCGATAGGCACAAAGATACCAAGTAGATTCCTCTACTAATGAGTAATCCTTCAGGATGGGTCCAATAGTGGTGGAATTCTCTCGGGGGGTAAGTCTCCATCGAGAAGATCCAGCTTGTCCTCCCCGTCCACTATGTCGTCCATATTGACTGTGACCCTTACTGGGGGCATGTCATCGATATCACCTAATGAGTCAGGCTACCCCTGGATAGGACTAAAGAGGGGGGAAACATACTTCCCCCAGCCACATATTTTCTTATGGGGGGGGGGTGCCTCCTTGATAATTTTGCGGAGTCCCTTGATACTCTGAACACATTTCTGTTGGAGGGCCTCACAACGACCGAGTGACTTGGGGCACTCGACCATTGAAAGAATAGCCATATCAACCAAATGACATTTCGTTCAAATGTCTTAAAATTTTACTTGGCTCCTAGGATCAACCACTCACTGATAATGGCAGCGAAAGTTCATTGCCTAATGGGATTGGTGGAAACATTCAACCCTCTCTCGGTTGAGGGATTCTAGAATGCAGAAATTCGGTGCAGTCACAGGCCAAAACATCTCACAGAAGTGGTTTACTGTGAGGATGTTACAGAAGCTAGTCAACTCAGAATCATGATCTAGACCATCATTACCCCACTCGTCAACCAGTGGAAGATGAGGAACTTGGAGTGGTACTGAGATAGACCACTGGGATGGCAGGCTGGCCAGTGGGGAATAATGCAATTGGGATTACGGGTCGTCGATTCATGGGATATCCTCAAATGAATTTAGTGACATGTCCACTACGTCATAAAAAGATGGGATCATAGCCTTCATTCTTGGATCATTGTATTGGGCTACTGGAGATAGGGTGTGATGATGCTCGACCACCATTAGACCCCAAAATAGATCTTTGTGATCTCTTTTCACGGTAGAGGGCGCTTCTGGTGACGACGATGGAGATTGCAAGATCGTAACCTATTGGGCCGCCAGATTTGAATCTTATCGGATGTAACTTTAGATATATGGGGTAATCCTATGAACCTCACATTCCAGGAGTACTATGTTGATGCGCCTTGTCCCTTCCCCAGCCCTTGACTCGGCAGAACGAGAGGAGGGTTCCTATGATGAGTCGTATTCCACATCATATTCTGAGAACTAGAATGGTTTGATCTTGGTCTGGGCCTTCCTAGAATTCCTCTTATGGCGGCAATGACTCTCCTTCCTACCACTAGGTGGTTTTGTGGGACAGGGCAGATTTTTGTCCCGAGGTCCTTCAGCCTCACTGGTGTTGGGGCAGAGAGTGTTTTCACCCAAGAAAACCATGGTATGAGGAGCACCAGAACAAATGTCAAAGGTGTCATGGGGAGGAATTACATGGGTAGAATTGGAGTGGGAAAGACCTCTACTAGAACTAGAAGAAATATGGTGATGGACTCCATGCTTTTTCTCTTGGGTAACCTCAGTATGAGGGGGGTCCTTGTACCGGTCTAGCTGAACACGGGTGGGACCTCCACACTGGGAACAGGTGGAGTGAGGCTGACCTTCACCCCAATATTCGTTGAGGCGAGTAGGACCTTCACCAGCTACTGAGTGAACATGAGGAGGATCCCCATGTTAATGAGAGACCGGATGGGAAATGTCCCTACACCAGCGGTCAGGGGAAGGAGAAATGACTCCATATCTAGTGTAATGGGCACGGGATAGCCTTTCGTGCCGACTATCACCATCATGGGGAAGAACTTCATACGGATTGTGGGTGTCATGGGGCGGACCTCCATGCTAAAGCTCAAAGCATGGAAGGACCATGGATTATGTGGTAGTGGTATGGGGATGACCT
The DNA here is from genome assembly GCA_963277665.1 of Viscum album. Taxonomy (NCBI): domain Eukaryota; kingdom Viridiplantae; phylum Streptophyta; class Magnoliopsida; order Santalales; family Viscaceae; genus Viscum; species Viscum album. The sequence goes on along the minus strand of OY728148.1, from coordinate 874,154,133 downwards.
CCGTATTCGGTGACATCTCTACGGGTTAGTTCGTAACGATCACTGCTCGTGCGGATGACCAAGAGAGTCGACCATGCCTACCCGTGGGGAGGTTGGGGCCTCGATCCGTGCTGGGAATATAATTTTCCCTGCTCTATGTATGCACAAAACTGAGGGTATTCATAGGCGGTGGCTTGGGCCATAGTACCTACCGACGTTGATGCCCCTTGGGGGGCATCCCCCCCAGCTTGTTCCTGACGTTGGCATCGGGTCTGACAAACCAGGGCTGGTAGTGCATATACATATCTTACCTGCTCCTCTTCCAGCAAAACTCGGTGGTAGCGCTGACGTGGCCAGGTGGGAGTCCTCGCTGGGAGCCCCTAAAATGGGACTATGTCTAGGCTGGGTCAGATGTCACCTAACTCATCAGCATATTATCGGGAGTACTCATCGCATTCTGTGGAGAGACTCCCAAAACGATTGCACATTGGTGTGGGGAGAAGTGGCTCCATGCACGGAACTCAGGGGAGGCATTGCTAGTCAGGGGTAGACACCTTCAAATCATGGCGGGCCATATATCAGGTTGGGATTATTCCCTTCTCCTCGTAATGTCGGATGAGGTCGTTGATCACCCTTCATTGGATGACTTAGTATGGGGAGAGAGGGTGTGGGTACTCCATGGTTGTGGATGTAGAGGTTTTCATAGAAGAGGTGAAGCCTCATGGAATAGCCGTGTTTGCGCTTCACCTATCCCTGTGTCGATGGGCAGGTAGTGATCGCGTCCCTGGAGCAGCAAATTGATTCCTGAGAAGCAGGGAGATTGACTCATCAGTGCTGAAAGAAAAATGAATCGACGAAAAATTCCCCAGTGCCATCCCGATTTCCATGGCTAGTAAGAGGTATCCACGCTGACAATGTCACTGAACGGGATATCCAATGTTCTACTACCCCATCTTCTGGTGAGTTTCAAGCGAGGCCTGCTATTTGCTTGGCGGGACCCGGTGCTGGATAACTTGATCTGGTGACTCATCAATCCAATGATGCCCTGAATGAAACTAATCTCTATTTTGAGGACATTATATTCACGTAGAATTCACTATTTATATTTCTGATGCTTTCACTGGGGTGCACACATCCACACATGGAGGACGCACACATGTTGCCCTACATTTCCTCTTTCTAATGGTAGGTGGAATCTGTTCCTTATTAAGGGATGTTTGCTCCTTGATTGAAATGGGATGATGTGATGTTGGTTCATCCTTCTGTGGAATCCTCCTCAGAGCTCTTCAACTATCTTGGGTCTCCATTATAAATTTATTAAATTTTTCGTGAAACTCTTCCTAGCGCCATATATTCATGGGCAATAGTTAATTACAATACATCTGTCGGGACATTCCAAGGAGTCCAGTCAGGGAAGCCACCTTTAGTTAGGGGAGTAGTCATGTTGGGAATCACTGGCATGTCTTGGTGCTGGGGGATTGGCATGTATAAATTTCATACCTATGTTATAGGGCTTCTCGAGGGTGCAGAAGCCCAAGGAATCCTGCATCGAACACATGGAATCATGTTCCACGGGCATGTATCTGAGGTTTTCTTCATCATCCCTTGATTAACACATGTTATGAAACATATTTAACGTCCAACGGGGATGGGCCGGACTGATCAGAACACTGACTAGAGTGGATCAGATGAGTTTAACCTCTAGAGGACACCCTGATGTAGATGGGTCTATATGACCTCACAGGGATGTGGCTACCTGATACAGTATCAAGATGGGAGATGGGGTGCAGAGTGAAATGGGTGGTGAACGGAATGGAACTACTCTGAGGATGACAGTAATTTTGGGCTTGAGTCTTAGGGAGTCTTCCTACGTATCCCCGTGGCAGGGAATCAGAGTTCGCATAGTTCTGGAGGACAATGGGATGCTTTTGTAAGCAGTTTATGAGAATGGATGCATGGATGGGACCCGAAGGAAGTGGAACCTCCGAGTTGGGGCATGATGTACAAAAAATTACCGCTGTCCAGGGAAACAATGGCTTACCACTGATTGGGGTCCATAGTTTAATGTCATGTAGGACGGGTGTGAACCGACCCTAAGGGGATTGGAATGACCAATTGGTGGTGGGCTTGAACCTCGTGGAAGCTTCCTACGTACCTTTCCTTATCATGGATCAAAGAACTCATTGTTTGGATTGGGGTATGGGACAGAATGGTTATAACCAATCAGTATTGGGATTGAACCTTAGGGAGGGTTCTTACATTCCTTTCGTTTTCAAGGATCAAATACCACGTAGTTCAGAATGGGGATTGTTGAACCGATGCGAAGGGGTGTTGGAAGAACTGGGTGTTTGGCTTGAACCTTAGGGAGGCTTCCTACGTACCTTGCCTTGGAAAAGATAAAAGACCGCGTAGTTCATGATGGAGTGTGGGGATAACACTCTTTTCATCCTAGGGTGTTGGTGAACCGACGTGAAGATGAAGAGCTGGGCTCTAGAAGGATGGTGAGCCTAAACCTTGTAGAGGCTTCCAACATACCCTGCCATAGCAAGGATCAAAGTCCACATAGTTTAGGGTGATGGGAATGGTGCACTAATTTGAAGGGGGTCAGAGGAACCAATGGGTGGTGGGCCTGGACCTCAGAGAGGATTCTTACATATCTTTCCTTGGCACAGATCGAAGATCACATAGTTCCGGTTTGTGTGTAGGTCTTACACTCTAGGATTCTCAGGGAGTTTGTCATGGTTGATGCTTTATCTAAGCCCATGTGATTCATGCTCGGTGTGAGAAACATGTGAAAAAAATGATCTAATGATCACGTCATGAAAGGATAGTCTGTGGGGAATAGAGTGGGGCATACATGTGATCGCATCCCATAGAGGAAATAGAGGCTTGTGTGTGGTTAGCTCCTCAAAGAGGTTGGGGATTACTCTAGGATGGAGGCCCGATAGAGACAAAGCCCAGAGAGAGTGGGATATGTAACTGAAGAAAGGAGGGGTATAGTATCCATTCCCCATAGGTCCTTGGGACTGATGAATAAAAGAGGGGCAGGGGTGCTTCCACCTATAAGAAAGCTAGGGGCTTGCACTAGGGTGGTTGCCCTTTCCCCAGGGATAGACACAGCTTAGATAAAGAGGATCTCAATCCTTGTGGGGAATGATATCACTTCCTAGGTAACTAGTGGGAGTGTAGAAGGGCCAAGGCTAGGGGACCCCACATATGAGGAACGAGGAAAGGATAAAGTATAATGTTATGTGCTGAGGATGATGGTGATTGGCAGTTTAACATCCTGCTACTTGGATGATGCGGGTTCACTCTGCACCCATAAGAAATACATAACTGGTACCCTCTGCACATTTGTGAAGAGAGGGGATAAGAAAATCCATAGCTAGGGGGTGTCCTAGAGATAACCATTTAGGGTCCCATGTTAGAATTTCCTTGGGAAGAAGCAATAACTATTAATGTTCCTATGCAAAGATGCATGAGGATAATCAACGCAACTGGAAGTATCTTCCAGGGTACTATGATGTTATTTCGTGTGATCCTAGGAGGTTTCACATGAAATGAGTATATGGTGAAGGTTATTTGGGTGTAGAAGGATTTCATGAAAAAGAAGTTATTGTGTGAAAAAGGGGAAACCCAGCATGAAAATGAGAGGCGTGCGCGAAAAAGGGTCGGGTCAACGTGCAATCTAGGAGCGCGCACAAAAAGGCAGAGGGGTCGGCGCTCAATGATGATGAGGGCACAGAAACAGTGGAGCCAGCACCCAAAAGGAATTCCATGCTAAAGAACAGATCCCACACAACTGGAAGGAATTTCTCATGGGTAATGGGCTCGATAGGATTCAGACAATGATCATGCCTGAGTGGTCATGTGGAAAGGTAGACCCCCAGGTGACTGGGAATGAAAAAATTCAGTACATGAGAGCCATTTTTTTTCAGACACCCAAGAGGAATTTCACACAGTGGAGATGGTCATGATTCTTCATCCTGGATGTCGAAGGGGTGGAATTCTATTTATTGGTGCTCAGGATCGTGGATCTACTTGAAAAACAATCTGGTGGTAATTATTGCACACTAGGGTGTCGGATGCCTGTAGATCAACCACGTGGGGCTGTGGCGTGAAAAAGATCCATGCCCGCACAGAAAAATCTCATGAATCAATGATTTTTTATGGGGGACATGTTTTTTTGGCCCAGCATAGAATATTTTTCATGCCACCCCTCCACCCCCCCCCCCCCCCAAATGGATCTCCGGTTCCAAATATGGCTTTGCTTTGTCGCACCCGAACCTTCTTCAGCCTTGGAGCGTTTTTTCAGTGTCTACAAATTCATTTTTCAATCTAAAACATCTAGGAAGGAACATAAAAAATTAAATATTATGTATATATGATATTAATAAAATTTAAAAAATACATTATATTATGATATCCTTATCAATTCATATGGACCAAAACTATTAAACCTAAATATACATGAGAAATGATTATGTTTTTCATGAAAATGTGATATAAAAAGAATTATTAATAAAAAGGTGAAGAAAGTGTATGAGTAAATTATATATGTTAAGATATATATTTTATTATTATAAAATATTTTTTTAATAATTTATATTTATTAAATAATAGGTTATAACATTTATGAAGGAATTCAAACATGAGTAATGAGATTTTTGATATAATATCATTATCTAGTACTATGGTTTTTATTATGTTTATCCAATGATGGTATTTATTGATATTAATAAAAAATAACCTTATGAATTTTATAATATTTTTTTTATTTCTATACAGTATAAATTTTTCTTTAAATTTTCTATATTTTAAAATAATAAATACTATAATTAATTTTTAAGGAAAATAGAATTTCTTTCTCCCCTAAGATGAAAATCCATTATGTTACATGATAATGATTTCTAATTACATTTGAAGAATTTATTTAATAATTACAAATGATTATTTAAATTCATTTTTACACATGATTAAATTTTTAAAAATTATCAAAATGAAATATTCTTGTTATGGTTGTGTTATCTTCTCACTCGAAATTTGAAAGGAATATTTCCATTAATGTCAATTCCATGATTAAAATTCCATACCATCATTACAACTCAATTATTTGAATCAGACATTACAATTTCATAATGTTATTTGGAATTATAAATTTAACATCAATATTTGTATTATTTTATGATTCTAAATAATCTCCCTCAAATTTAAAAGGTTAATTATCTCATGAAATATTCCATGTGATCTATAATTAAAATTGTACACATATATGGACATCCTTGGATGTTACATAAGTTTTTACTAAGGATATGTTCTAATTATACCAAAATTTATTCATTCTTAGAATGGATTATTACTATTACTATGAACAAATGGTTATGATACATGTTCCTATCCATGATATATGATTTTCTGAATTGATGAAATTTTTATAAAGCCCATTTTTTTTCAATGTGATATGTAATTTACAAATGATTATAAAAATAATTTATTTTTATGGGTAGTGATATAATGAATATTTTATTATCTGGTAGAACAAAACTATTTTAAATTCCTTATTTGAACAGTGAGATCAAAATTTTACATCCCTCCAACACATTAGGTAAATATGAGTATCTCAAGTGATAAATAATAACTGAATGGGGAGTAAACCTAGTCGAGTAAGGGAATCTTTCCACTATGATAGTCTTGGGAGTGGGCCCTTACTACTATGTTGGTTGGGAGAGTGAGCCTAATCCATACTAATAGTTTCAATAGTAATCCTTGAGTAATAATTAAATTATGCCAAAAATATATGTCAAATCCCAATTTTATGTTCTAAATGATCATGTTATTTGATACCATTTTGATTTATGCCATTTTAACTACCATGTTTTATGAAATGTCTTTGGATTATGAAATATAAATACATATAATAACATTAAAATCTATTAATAATTTTCTAAAACCCATGTATTCATGTTATGTTAATCATAACATTGTTATGTCCCCTATTTACCCTTATAGAGAATATAACTGTAAGATTTTTTTTTCATTTTATAGGTTATGAGTAATGGTATTATGTATGATTTTATAAGAATGTTTCCAGCTATGATGTGTGATTCAATTATAAACTAGTTATTTATTAATCAATGTTTCTAAAGGCACAAAACGTACATCATTATCACATGGATCATTATGTTAGGTAATGAATTATATAATATTTCAAAATGTGATATATTTTTAGCAATATTACGTGTCACTATATAGACTCCCTATTTATCACTTACACCAATCAAACATACCCAAATCCAGAACTATATTTCTAAATTATAGTAGTATAAAAAGTATGATATCATAGCCTCCATTAGAATAATTCCCCAACATAAATATTTACATCCACCATTACGATAATGGTTGGAATTAACAAAAATAAGATTCACAATTTACAAATTTTACAATGATTAATCAATTCTAAACAATTTATCCGGTACTATGAAAAAATTCATATGTAGTTCCATGTTTCCGTGAAACCAGAAACTATATTTCATATAACATCTAAGATGAGGAATTTTAACCCCCTTATCTATAGGGATTTTTGAATCACCGCCTCATAATACAAGGGGAGTCTAGGGGACCAATAGATTTAGATGTGAATATCTACCACTATAGCACTAGGTGGGATTCAATAGGATTTTAGAGAGGGTTGAAATCCAGTAATCCACGGTAAAGAAGAAAAATAATTGAACTAAAAAGAAATACAAAATATTAATAAATGAAAATAAGGAGAAATAAAATATTTCTAACACATCATCAAAAGGAAAGAACCAAATCACTAAAAATATATAAATTCTATAATGACAATAATGGACACTCATACAAAAAAAAGATTAAATATAATAGAATAAAACCCATCACCTACCATAATGAAACATAACATGAATGATATAATTTTTATTATAAAGGTTTTTAATGGATAAAAATAAATTATAATATACAATGTTAAAACAAATTTATGGAAAATTAATCAATTCGAAATAGGGTTAGAGTAACTTCTAGAAATCTAAAGATAAATAACATTAGAAGAAAAAAGTGATTACCATAAATGGAAACATCCACTTATATTCTATTATATAAATGTAATCCATTATAGATTTGACTCAAAGTACTGAGGTGTATGTGTTGTAAATTAAAATATATCAAATTTGTGAGGTGGGAAATGAATAAGTAGTTTAGTTATAAAATCTAGAGGTATATAAGGTAATATAATAGTTAGAAACCTTCCCCATTATAATTATGATGGTTAATAGATTAATGAAACATAATAAATTTAAAAAGGTGCTAAAAATTTTTATGTTGGAAATACATTATGGAGAATCGAGAGAAACAATGGGAAAACACAAACGATAACCATATAGAAATATAGAACTTGGTAACCTATGCAATATCAATTGGTAAATATTAAGATAAACAAAAAAATAAAGCCATCAATATAACCTTAATGTTTTGACTATTAAATTCATTATTATATATCAATTTGTTCGAACAATTCCCAATATATTACTTCATTTTAGAATGGATTTTTTTTATTCTATTAACAACAGTTTTAACACACAATATTATCCTTATAACCAAATTCCCTTGACACACAATAAAAGGATAATATAATCCATTACCTAATTTTTCAATGGTGAACATAACTCAATAAATTATGTTCATTTTACTTCAAATGATATCCAATAAATTTTATAACATTATTTATCATCTACCAATATGTAAATAAAAAATCATAGATAAACAATATTAAATAATAGATAATATAACAAAAGAAAACAATTTTAGTTAATAGATTCAGTCCCTTCAAGAATCCCAATACAGTTTTCTTTACAAGCAAACTCAAAATGAATTAGTACGATCTTTGTTATATATGGTGATTTTTAGTTTGAATAAATAATTTATGTAATTTGTGATAAAAAATAATATTTATAATTGAATAAAAAATTTATAAACTAGGTTGTAGAACCATATCCATAACATGATTAATCCAAGGAAATTCTATTATGCAAATCTTAGTGTCATAAATACTAGACTCCTATAATTATATTTTTCATATCTGTCATAGTCATATATGATTCATCAAAACAAAAATATTGTTTAAGAATTCAATAATATGTTTTTCCAGATCCAACCTTGTCATTATAGGAAATAATTTTACACTATAATAATTAACATATTTTTATTAATACATGATCACATAACATAACATTGATTTTTCTAATTTTGGGTTGAATACCCACCATAATAATTTTCCAAACACCAATATAGACTATAAATGGTTTTCAATAAATCATATCATTTTGAATAGAAGTGTGTTATGAAATAATCCCTTCATGATCTATAGAAACATTGAAAAATAACCTTAAATAAAAAACCTATTATCACAAGGAAAAACACACTCTAATATGAAACAAGATATCAGTGGCATTATGATGATAAAACCATAGAAATATTTATCTGAATGAATTATATTTTTAAATTCAATTCCATAATTCATGTATATGGAAATTAATTTACACTTCAAATCCAATAAAACAAAAAAATGGGTTGGGACAGAATGAATCCATCCCATCATATTATATTCATGTCACATTACACTTATCAATTATAATCAAATGAAATATAGAATTAGTAAATAATGGTAAAATAATCAGAAAAATATGAGAGAAATATAAAAGATATATTTTCATCAAACACAATTTGGTAATTATATTATTCAAATATAGAGAATTCAGAAATAATTATTTCAATTTTTTTAAATACATCATGGATTAATTTTTTTGAGTCCTTATCAATCATATATACTTCCCTGACACCTTAACTCTAAAATATCGCAGTCATGTAATATAACTCACAGACACAATATCATACCATAATAATTCTAGACCACCAAATTTTTTTATAAAAATATTTTATTTTATTCAATATCCATATCAACCAAATCAAATAAATTTTAATCAACATTATAATATATCAATAGATATGATTCTTTATAGAAATCATGAATTAGATAAATCTATATTCATAGTGAAAAATAATTTTCTTCCTAACCTTTATAATACAATATCTCAAAAAATTCAAAAAATCATGGATATTCCTTACAAAATATGCAAACCCTATGTTTTTATTGACGTTATAGAAACATTATATTAAAATAATTACCCAAATCAAATTTAAAAGGTCTAAATATCCATTTTACATGATATTTCTAACAATTTAATATATATTTACTATAATTTCCCAGAACTACTTTCTATCAAACTGGTAGCTAGAACAAAGGGTCTCAGGGATTATGCCATGTATCTCCATATGATAGAGAATGCCATCTAGCAGTGAGGGTCCAGAGAGGTGATACTGGGAAGATTATACCATTTTATTAGAGATTCATAATAGTAAGAGGTTTCCTCACTCTGGGGGAGGGGTAGCTTTTCTACTTCTGTTCCGTAATAGTGGGGGCCACAGGGTCGGTCCCTACCCCTCTGTTGGGAAAGGGACCTTCAGCATCCTTCAAGGGAGCAGAGGCCACATTCTCGCCTTCTCCAACCCTAATCTAATCCCCATGTTCCCTAAAATATTTTCATGTACGAAGGTTCTTAATTTACATGATGGGATCCCTAAAAATCATCTTTTGATCATCGAGTTCAACAAAGCCTCATCCCTCTTTATATTGTCCTTAATCACTCGATTTTATTAGATAATTCCTTTGGTGGAATCATTTGATTTGTAGGTATTTGATTCTTATGACTAACATTATATGAGGACTATGTGGTTTATCGAAAACAAGAACATCATGATCTATTTTTCTTTAGAGGTGGACTGGATTAAAGCCTATTCTAATTCTCCCCATCAATGAAATGGTTCTAAAAAATTCCTCATCAAATGGCCCTCTGAAATCCACATGAGGTGTGATTCTCCATCGATCATGATTTTGGTTAGTCTTACTAACATTACATTAACATTTCAAAATCCCTAGATTTTTATGATGCTTGGAAACCTCATAGGTAGGTATTTAGGATGTTATAGTCAAACCAATTATATATTTCATCCTATTAACCCCCATATTTTGATCGAAGTTGTTGCCTTTACAGTAACTACAAATTTTTTTTGGATTACAGTAGGTGATGAGTTATATTTTATACAACATGTTGTATATAAATCATGGGTTGATTTTTGTTATAATTGTAAATGTATGGGTTATTCTTCGATGAACTTTAGTAGTGGCTCTAAATATAATTATAAGAAAGGTGGTATGGGTTGAACAGTAAGTGACATGGCCCCTGTGACATGTGCAGTTGGACTATTTCATTAGGGTAAAATAGGTGTGGAGGCCACACCTAAGGAAGTTCAGATTGATTCATGGGAAGATAGTCAGTTGGTAAAGGCCATTGAGGATCTTAAAGTGCCTATAGATATATATTTGAAGTAATCAAAGGTGGAAAAGGGGGATATATTTGAGGTCACCGAGGGTAGAAGTAGATATAAAACTGAAGAAGTGCTTCAAATAGTGTAAAATGGTGGTCTCAAATAACCCTGACTACCTTATATGCTGAGGTGTGTGCCTAGGGAGTGGTACCCATGATAGAGATGTGACAGAGGGTCCTACTGAATCATTGCAGTGTAATTCTTATGGATTCAAAGATAGAAAAATTATGAAGGTTGTTGTTATTGAGATAGGAAATCATTTTTCTGGACTACCTATTGAGGACCGAGTTCTTCATTTTGAGTTGGAGTCCACCAGGTACTCTATAGATGGGAAGTAAGACCTTGAGTCTATTGATGATAGTTCTAGTCAGTTTATAGTTGAAGTTGATGGAAATGTTTTGGTTTAGGGAGATAAACTCTCATGTTCGTGGAGAGGTAAGAACGAAAATGGAATCTGAAAACTGAGAAAGGACTACTCATTATTTCCCCTTCATATGGAAACACAATTAGTAAAGAAATAAAAAGGCATGTTGATGGTTAGTGATACTATCCCTTCATCAATGATGGATTGTCCTTAGAGGATTCCAAATGTCACTCTTGATCAATCCTTAGAACAGATTATGAACTCGGCAGAAGAAGTGGTTGAGAAGGTTCTAACACGTAATCCTACTGAAGAAGAAGCAGCCAGAATGAGGGGGAAATCATTAATGATAAATCTCAATGAGGATTAATATACTTGTATCAAAAAAAGATCTAATTTTAGTCAGGGGGTTTGAAAGTGGAATGATCAGTCTTGAGGGGTACATCCAGTCTTAGGACAAGCTTTATTTCAAGTTTGAAACCTTATAATGGACGAACCAGTCTTCCTTGTAAAAAACATTTGTTGGATATTATTAAGAGAAACTAATTTCGGAATTCATAAATTGTTCTTCCATGGTTATGTCTTTTATTTTTATGGTTGAACTCATGATTTCCCACCTTTTCATTAAAAAGTGTTTGAATAAAAAAAATTTAATTTTTAGTCAGGAATTCACAATGGTATTATTAGATAATAATCAATAAACTATAGCTTAATAAGTAATTAAATTAATGAAACTTCAGATGAAAAATGATGAATATTTTATAAAATGTGGCCAATACACTATTATACTATGCATGGATGATGGGTGATATATAAGATAAATTAATAAAAACACAGTTTGCATTACAATATAGTACAAAAATAATTAAAATATTTTAAATCATAGTGGGAAATCTCCATGAGTATCCCTAGCTTCGGCTTGGTCCATTTTTTCATAACTCTCAGGTACAAGTAATGCAACAATCAATGTAAATCCTGAATGTATAAGGTATACTTGGGTACCATGTTTATCCAATATGGGTGTTAGATATAAATATCAATTGGTTGACACCCACAATGTATAACTCAATAAAAATAGTGAAACATAATTGGATGATGTGTGTAGGTATGGTTGAATAAAATACCAAACCAAACGAATATATAAACACCCATCAAGGTTCTTAAGGGACTCCTGATGACAACACATTCTTCAAATCACAGATAGAGTTAGTCTGAAAAAGATAGTATATTGATAGTATATATATATTTATAAATAATAACTATAATGGTGTAAAACTAACTCCCACCTATACAAGAATATACAGATCTATCATGGGGTAAAATTTCCTCCCACACATAGACGTTTATATAGAACTATCATGGGGTAAAACTGGATCCCACCCAATCAAGTTAATCAATGGCTAGAATTGGGTAAAAATTCCTCCCTCCCATTCATGTTTATATATATCTGGAATAGAGTAAAAATGTCTCTCACCCATTCACATTTAGATACTACGAGCATGGGGTAATAATACCTCCCACCAATTTATGTTTAGATACAGATGGAATTGGGTAAGAGTACATCCAACCAAATCAATTATATATATATATATCATTATACAATATAAGAATGTCCATAATCTCTAAGGTAAACATAATTCATTTCCTCTTATGTAACGTCATAAATCCTTTCAAAACAGAAAAGGCATAATTAAGCACATAACTTGATACATGATGAAAAACCTCTCATATGTCCCTTTAACTATGCTCAATTATATTTAAAAATTACATATCAAAAGAGGAATGGACTAAACATCCCAAATATTTCATGTTTTCTTAATTCATTTCAAGAGAAACCTTTCATTATATGTTATCCGTGTTACAAAAATCAACTGATTCATATTACCTAAGCATGGGAATTCCATTTATAAGTCACAAGCCAATGAATAAGTGTCATGAAAAATAATAACAAGTGCACTTGGGAATCTCAAAGCCTAGAGGGAAGAAACACAATTTGGGTTCCTTAGGTTCATTAAAATACACATGAGACAAGGGATATTCTATTTAAAAGAAAAGAAAACCCCTTATAAGAACCTAGGGATAATATTCAATTACAGAAGATTGTGTAAACATTCACATAGGAGGTGTTATGGTAAATTAAATATTTATCATCTTTAAGAAGCATCTTCAATTAGAGATAACAAAAGGGGCAATGAAAAAAAATTCAATTTATTTGGATGAGGAATTAAGAAATAAATATGAACTCATGAAATAATTCCAAGAAAGCTAATTAAAAATAAACAATCACTCTGAGTTTTTACAGAAAGAGCACATCTGTTGAAGGGGTTTCATTATAAAACCATGGTTTTGTTTATTGAATAAATATTTTATCATAACAAAACAACTCATTAAAGGAAAAAAATTCAATTTATCAAGGTAGATTTATGCAGGAAACTAAATCATATTAAACTCAAGTCAAGAACCAAATGATTTTTAAGTAATTATTAAGATAATGGTGGGGGGATTGGATCCTAACTCACAGAGGAACAATTTAGTACTCAAAACATGACATATTTGGTGGCGAACACTTGGAACTTCCCCACAATCGCATATACATACATTCACACACACACACACATATATATGTATGTATGTTTGTATATATCCATAGGCCAATGCATGTATTCCACTCTCCATGATGGAATAAGTAAATGGAAGATATATATATATATATATATATATATATATATATATACAAACCTATGTTTATGAGTGTGAATCTTCATGGTTGATCAAAACTCCCTAAAAAAATTATAGAGGCACACAACACCTTAATACCCTAAATAAATGGGCTAGAAACCAAGTTGTGGGTATAAAACCATACCTCATACGATAGAGGAAAATCAAATCATGTCGAACCACTTCACCAACACTAGATGATTCAAGAACATTAATGATGGGGTCCTGAGATACCCTTTACATTACATATCATTGAATTAATTAACTTAAAATCAGGTTTGCCTCTACCTAGGGTTAGGGCGAAGCTCACTTGTTGAGGGAGAGATAAAAAATGGAGGGAAATAGGAATAATGGAGGAGGAGACTCAACTTCAAGAATTGGAAAAACAATAGGAATAAATCTAGTAACAATATATTGGAGAAGAGGGAGTCAGAGGGGGTTCATCACGTGTAACTAGGGAACCAAAAAGGGGCATCACGATCAGGTAAAGAGGGGAAGAGGATAAGGTTTATTTTATTTTATTTTAATTTAATTTAAAAAATTATAAATTTAAAAATATTTCATCACATCGGGTTTGGGGCGCACAGTTTATCAAACCCTACACTAACCATGCGCTCTCTATTGGGCACATGAAGCAACCCACATGGGTCATCCGCACAAATTAAGATGTAGGTGCCACCCATATTGTGAATAGTGATCAGATACTGCCGAAACCCTCTAAGATGATGGGATACATTCATGGATTGATAAACCCTACATAGATCTGGTGCATCGTCTCTACCCACTAGCTGCAGGACAAAAGATTTCTTGTCATGGGTTTCAGTATACCATACAAACTATGCGCCCTCAACAGGTCCTTCAAAACATGATGTTTTTTGGTCACACACTCTAGAAACTCATCCACGAACCTAGAAAACATAATGGCCTTTCACCCAATTCCAAAAACATAAAATGCAACTGGTCAAAAGATCCAATTTTAAGTTCAAATATAATTTTTAAACATGATCAGTCCACTAAATGAGAATGTTCAAAAACCATTGCATTTTAGTCCAGTTCAAAACATAGACCATTAAAACCATCCCACCTTATAACTTCCCATACATGAGTAGAATTGAAGGAAATTTTTAACATCACCTATCATATAAGGATCATGAATATTTGTTCAAGTGAACGTGTTCTTCTTCAAAACCCCCAACGCACCTTCAAACACCATTTAAGTACATAGAAATTATGTCATGAAAACATGATTCAATGATTATTTTACAACTGAAACTCTAAGATAGATCCAACCCTAGATCATTTAGTAAGAGAAATATAGACATCATCATATGAATAAACATACAACACAAGGTTCTCACCACCTTATGCTTTAACATTATAAAGGGAAAATTTCTGAACCACAATACATTAACTATTGGAATGGCCTTTCTAAACACGACCTTGAGAGTTTAAGAAATGCACCTGACATACTTCTGAAATGATCAACAATATATTCCCTTTCGACCACATTTAGCCTAACATTATTAATATTTTCTTGAAAATCCCAGACTGACACACAACACAATCTTCTTCAGTTAATGACATGCCATAGAAGATCCTTCAAAAACCACACACTTTTGAAAGAGGGAAAAAGAGTCATGGAACTCCGAGTTACCAGTCAAGAGGACACTTGACATAGACTGATGAAGTTTTACAAGAATAACTGTGACTCCTACTCCCAAGGAATATCACATTCTCCAAGAACAGATCCAATGAAGTATATACCTGACATCCAGTGACATTTCTGACCAAACCATTTATGAATCCACATATCCATTGTGTAACAATGAAATAGAAACACCAAAAAATCCTAATGACATTAAAGCATTATCATGGCGTAATAGCAATGATGAAAGCCTGTGGGGTGTCATTAATTTCTATGGGTATAGTCATAATTATTAATTTCTAAAACCATAAAAAAACAAACAAAAAACGTATTATCTATCATGTCTAAGTGTTGAACCCACAGGGATAGAGTGTATGTTCTAAATTAATTGAGAATGTAAAATTAAAATTGTTATTTATTGAATGAATGAAAAATATTGTAGTGATTATTGTGATTGAATATTTGGATAGATTCATGCCATGTTCAATGATTTTCATGTTTGTGTGCTTGGGATTTCATTGATAAATTTTTTTTTTAGTATTTGTGTTACAATTAGGCCAATAATGATCCTTTTTATTGGTGTCCCATATGAGTCATATGTTTGCACCTTTGGAGTGATCATATACTTAATGAAATATAAAAACTTGTTTAACCAACAAAACATTTAAACATAATCATCCTAGATTGTATAATGGTCATAGAAAAACTAAGTAGATTAATTGATGAAACAAATTATAACTCCTCAATTCACATGTAATGGTCATGTGATTGAAGAAAAAAGATATTAGAATTGAATAAATAGTGTTAAAACAATCCAAAAAATTAATACTAAAATAGAATAATTCATATAATCACATACCCCTAAAATAAAATCACTTGACAGTGATGAAACTACATACTCATGATAGGCATGATGAGAAAATTTAGAATGTGTACCCAACAATGAAAGGTGTTGAAGAATGGCGGTGAAGAACGGTGGTAAAGCAGGACCTCTGACCATCACTCCATGTTTTGCATCCTCTTTTGGTGCCTATTGGCCTCCACTGGTCCCATAGTATTTTGGAATGGTGAATAAGGGGATCTATTTAAATAGAATCATGTCATTTCCTTAGATCACAATACATTTATTTTTCATTTCACCGATAAAGTCACAATGTGTAACTAGTTTACAATATGTGTCATCTCGATATGAGTTTCCCTCTATGTGCGGGAATCTCATGCAAACATTGACTCCTTTCACGAGGTGTAACTGGGACTCACGAACTATAACGTCTATTCACAGTGTTAAATCTCATCACGACTAATTTCACAGGACTATTTCTGTTTTAAAAAGTCATTTCATGTAAGTATATTACATGATGTGTAATCATTTTGCTTCAATTTTACCGCACCGCTTCATCTTCAAAAATCTGTTGCCAAGATGCTTCACTATTCTCATGCCGTGAAGTGTCTTTTAGCTCACATTTCCATCCATTTTTATTATATTTAAAAATATAAGTTGTTTCTTACTATAAATTTTTAGAAAATCCAAATCATTCCAAAATTGGAAATAATTTTCATTTCAATGAAAAAATTTAACACATAAAACACTATATAATATATGCATGATATAAAATTATCAGATTCCCCCTTAGTGCATCTTGGACAACATAAATATAGGGTTCATACTCAATGCTTAGTATAATACAATAAAAATATTAAGGCAGTTTCCAGTCTGACACACCTAAAACTGGAAAGGAGATCAGTTCAACCACAACTTGCCAACTTCCTTTGGATGAAGCTCATCTTCTCATACTAACACACTAACATTTAACAAAACAGATTCCTTTACTAATCGATGCACCATGTGACCATTCAAACATTACCACCTAATCCATCCATGATCTACATTGTTTCCCAAGGGTTGCATACACTTCCAAACACATCAACATTGCTCTTGTGAGAAATTAATGACATTTACAACACCCAAGAGGCCAAGGGATTTAAAGAAACTTATCATTTACAAATTCTATTCTTCCATGTGATCCTTTCTCTAAGAAGGACATATTTATTAGAACCAATGGAACTCCCCTCACCTTAGGAGTGTCCTTGTTGAAAAAGACAGAAAACTAGATGATCATAAGTGCTCTATATAAAAATAATTTCAATGAATGTGTGACACTCCTTCATTCCACAATCATGATTTCAAAACACAAAAAGGTCAAAACATCACACCAGCATGTCAAAACTCTCGAGTATCTATAAATTCCATGTAAAGCATTGGGAATATTTTTTAATTCTTAATGCCAGGTCAATATACTATGGATATTACCCAAGACCATACTCAATAGAACATGAGATACAACCCAACGTAATATTGCCTTATATGACCATTCACTTGGCCAACTATGTTCCAAATCATCAATTACAGAAGAAAATTATAAGGTTTCAAATGGAAAATGAAGCGGTCGATCACTCACAAGGAATATCCAACCTACTAAAACCAAGAATTACTCGATGTTAAAGCCCATAAAGGACAAAAAACACAATGCCCATTCATCCAAAAATGTGTTTCATTAAAAAATAAAATTCTTATATGGTACAACATCACCTGAATGATAATAAAAATTACAAATATCTCAAGAATTTTCAAGGAAAAGCATCTCTAAGTGTGATACCTATGATAGGTTATCCATTTATGAATACAAATGTTACAAGTGTAACAGTTTATCACACCAAAACAAGTCACCAGGATCAAATTTAATTCATATATGACATTTACAAAGAAATAATTCCTATAGAAAAGACTTATGCTTCCAATCAAAGGTAATTGAAAGAGAAACTAAACCTACCCATTCACGAGTCTTTTTTACTGAGACACCACTACATGGTCCATTTTTAAACCGTTTTTCCAATTATAAACATTTATTATTTAATAATATAAATATTTAATCCATACATCAAGTACCATTTTTAAAATGTAATCACAATGAACTTTATTTTTAAACCAATAGATAAAAGTGAGACACGCATGTCTCAAAAACCACCTTTTACCCATTATGAAATTTTGGGCATCCCTTAATAAATATGAAATTTACCATCTAAATTATTTTTTAAACAAATAAGGAATCCTACCAAATTCCCATTTTACCCATCTTGGGTTCTTCAAAAAGAAACCAAATATATGTTATTTAATTTTAAAAATTTCAAACACCCATACCGGGTCATCTAATACAAACATTTCCAAACTGACAAAATAGGGTGTAGTTCTATTTAGGTATTAACAAATTCATTTTAGATTAAAAACAAATATCTCTTAATTTTATACACATTTCACAATGTAACATAGTCACAAATAAATATTTCCATTACATGGGTTTCAATTTCCCAACTCATGAAGTGCCCATACACTCCATGAAATTAAAATTGTCTCCCATTAATCGAAACCAATCCCATTTAGGATTTTAACATGCTCGAATACAACTGTTTTATCATATAGGTGGAAACCATATATAAATAAAGAAAATAAACCATCATAAATATGATTTGAATATATGGGTTACCCATTTGAATATATGCTCTAATACCAATCTATAAAGCACCAATACACTTTATAGTTTGGCATTTGGCTCCCATTTGATCAAAGTAAAATTTAGTTTAGATTTTAATATTAGAATACTTTAAATTTTAACAAAAAACATAAAGTGTATTTATATTATGATATATAATATTTGAATATATGGGTTACCCTTTTTCGTTTGTACTGCTAACATACACCTTACAATCATAAATTGGTTAACATTAATTCAAAACCACTTTCTTTTTATCCCATGTAGGAACAATATATAAACAAAGAATAGATACAACAATAAATAGTAATCCTTGAAGTATGGTATAAAAAAGGATCATGGAATATTATAAGTGAATCATGGAAACTAATGAAAAAAATTACCTAAACATGGTATAAAAATAGGTATAGAATAACTCTAAATCCACACCATCTAATCAACATGAAAGCTATAAATCCAACTACATGGCATTGAACTATTTATAGCATGTGAATTTTCTATGTTCATATATGATACATGCAATGTATCTTACCTGAAATATCAAGATAGGGGTAAATTTCCGAGAAATTCCATAAATCATATGCAGAAAAAGTACACCAATCCCTCATTGTTAAATCATAAAAACTGTAATAATAAAAATAAATGAATAAAAATCCCTACCCTAGCCACATGTTTATTTCTTATATATGTGGTCATAAGTTCAAGAATGGCTATTAACTAAAATCAAATATATTATTAGTCACCTATCAACCAATAAAAAACAGAATGGCAATGTAATTTTTTTTACCTATGATTCCACTTCATAACATCCCACCAAATTTTACAATCAAATTGTTAGCCAAAATTGTGGTTCTCATGACCTCAAGCATGACTCCATGTACTTAACAGGCCATTACATAGAATTTAGGGTGTTAGGAAGTGATAATGGGGATACTATACAATCTTATTATAGATGCACATCATTTTTATCAAATAATAAAAAATATATAGCAAAGGAATAAATAATTAAATGAAATTCAACATTAGAAGTAAATGATAAAAATATGATAAAATGTGTACATTTCTAGTTTATACAATGAATTGAAGATGGATTATACATAAGATAGATCTTTATAAAACTATCATTCATTACAATACATAAAAAAATTAGAAATATAGAAAATCCCGACTGACGATATCGATGAGCATCTAGAGTTCTAGCTCAGTCCTTCGCTCCTAATTCCTAATTATAATTAATAAATGAATCCACCTAAATCTGGAAAATATATTATCTACTCGGGTACCAAGTGTAACCAAGTATGGTGTGAGATATAAATCTACGCAGGCTGGTACCCATGGTGTTTAGTTTAATCCATACCGTGAAATATAATTTAATGTATTGTGTAGGTATTGTAGAAAAAAATACATAATTGTAAGAATAAATAAACACCCATCTTGGTTCCTAAGGGACACCTAATGAAAACACATGCTTTAGCTCATATAAAAATTAGTATGAAGAACTTACTATATTAATAGTATACATATATATATATAAATCATAACTATTATGTGGTAAAACTGCCACCCACAGTATCTTGATTATATATATCTATCATGGGGAATAAATGACACTGGCACATTCTTGTTTATATATATCTAATATGGGGTAAGAATTCATCCCACCCATTGAAAATTAGATATAGCTGGCATGGGGTAAGAATGCATCCCACCCATTCACTTTTAGATATAGTTTGAATGGGGTAAGAATGGATGCCACCAATTCATATATATATATATATAATTATACAATATAAGAATTCCCACAATTTAGAAGGTTATCATTAGGCATTACCTATTATGTCATGTCATCAAGTATTTCAAAATATCCAAGGAATAATAAGATCATTACATGAAACATGAGGAAAAACATCCCATGTGTTCCTTTAACAATGTTCAATTCTATTTAAACATTACATTTCAAAAGAGGCATAGACTAAACCATCCTAAATATGTCATATTTACATAATCATATCAAGATAAACAATTCATTATATGTCAGATATCTTACTCAAATCAACTCATTTCTATTTCCTAAGAAAAGAAATTCTATATACAATTCCCAAGTCAAAGGTTAAGTGTCAGGAAAAATAGTCACATGACCATTTAGAAAAATCCATATATAGTGGGGATAAACATCATTTGGGTGGTATGGGTTAATTAAAATACTCATGAGATAAGGGATTTTCTATTTTTAAGATAGTCTAAACCCATAGAAAAAACTAGTGTCAAAAACATGTTATGTAGGTAAGTTTAAATAAGAACTTAGGAGTTGATATTAAAAATGCATCATTTATCATTTTTCAGAGGTAAGTTCAATTAGAAATAACCAAAGTATCCATCCATAATCATTCCATTTATCATGCCAAGGCATTAGGAAATAAAGAATAAATCATGAAACAATACCAAGAAAGATAAATTAAAATAAACCATCATAATGTGTTTCCGTAGTCAGAGCACCATCGTTGGAGGGGTTTTATTATAAAATCATATTTTTTTGAAGAAACAATTTATCATGACTAGAAAACTCATTCAAATAAAAAAATTCACTTTATAAAGGTGGCTTTAAGTACGAAACTAAATCATATTTAACTATAATAGTAAGCCAAATGAAATTTAAGTAATTTTTAAATTAAAGGACAGTTAAAGGGATCCTACATAAATGAGGAACCAATTTAATAATCAATAGATGAATAATTTGAAGGAGTCCACTTGAAACCACCCCGTACACACAGACACAAACATTTATATATATATATATATATATATATACATACTTAACCCAATGCATGTATTCCATGCGCCATTAGGGAATATATACATGGATGATATATATAAATATATATATAAAAACATATTTATGGGGGTACGAACCTTAAAGGTTGATGAAAAATACATACAGATAATTCTAAAGACTCAATACACCTTGAGAATCTTAATTAAATGGTGAAAAAAACTAGTGTGTATAAACCCTGACCTCAAATGATTATAGTGAACCTAATAATAGTGAACCTCTTCACCAATAGTGGTGGTTGCAGGAGATCGATTGATGGGGTCCCAAGAGACCCTTCACATAAACAATCATCCAATAAAAGAACCAAAAAATGGTTTTGCCACCACCTAGGGTTCGACCGAACCTCATTGGGAAATACAGGGACCAAAAAATAACTAGAAACAAGAAGAATAAGGGAGGCGGGGACTCACCTTGTAGATTCATATGAAGAACCAGATGAAATATAGTGGGAATCAATGAGATCAGAGGGAGATGGATGTGGGTTCGTCACACACAGCAAAGGAACAAGGTAGGGGATTTACTATCAGGTAATGTGGAGGATACGATGAAGTTTGTTTTTGTATTTTATAATATTTTAATTTAATTTATTTAATTTAAAATTTTAGAGAATGTCATCTGCGGTGGATTAGTTTACATGAATTATCAAACTATGTGCCAACCATGCACCCTTTAAAGAGAACCTAGAACATCCTAAATGGGATATTCACACTGTTTAGAAATCCTACACCAACCACGTGATAATTAGTACATAGGGACATCCCAAAACCACCATGCATATGGGTGAGTAACACGATTTGATAAATTGTGTGCATACCATGCACACCTCGTCATCCCACCTACTAAAGTCTATATGGTTTCCCACAATGGGTTGCACAGTTCCATATAAACAATCCACCCTCTACAGGTCCTTCAAAACATATTGTTTTCTGGTCAACTCCTAAAACTCCAAGAGCCACCTTGGAAACATAACGGGCCTTCATCTAAGCTCTAAAATATAACTTTTAAAGGTTCTAAATCTCATAATGTAATTATGATTCTTAGTTTTATAAATGTCCCATCCACTAAACAAAAAAAGATCAAAAACATTTTCATTTTAGTCTAGTTTGAAACATAAATCATTACATTTATCTCACAATAGAATGACTTACACTTATTCAAATTTGACACTATGATCAGAATAAAAATAACTATGTTAATATTATTGTTGAAAAATATTTGGTGATATAAATTTATATTTATAAAATGACTCAATTATAATAAAAAAATTGAATATTGAAAAATATTATCATTTGAAAAATCAAAGTGAAATTATTAATCCATAAAAATCATTATCATTATTAATCAAAATGAAGATCATAGTTAAAAGTAATCAACCTCAAAACTATGCAACATTTTATAAATAAATAAATATAAATCCTCACAAATATATATCTCACAAAAGAATTGATAAGAAAAAATAAATAAAAAGTGTTCTTAAAAAAATGAATACAACCTATATAGAATCATGTTATTTTAATCCTGAGAAAATTATATTATGATATGCAATGAAATATCCACCCATTTAAATCACCAAATATCTATAGATGTAAGATACATTGATAAGCATAATTTCATTCAAAAACTAATATAATAATATTGTATTGTGAAGATAAATACACTAAAAATAATTTTATAATGGTATAAATAATTACTCCTTTAAATCATGATACAATTGAAAAAATATATATTATCAGTTGGAGTAGTAGTATATAACTCACATATTAAAAATATCAAACCACCCCTAGAATATAATCCTCTCATGAAATAACTTTCATCATAAATCACTACAAAACCATCAATAAAAAATCTATAAACAATATAATGTCTATATATCTCTACCTTAAGATCATTAATTTAATATTTCCTAATATTGTGATATAAGGTAGAATATATCATTATTAGTTATAATAACCAAATGCTCTAAATTTTTATAAATATAAATTTAATGTTGTTGAGTGATCTATCTTATAACATTTAGAACATTGTTATTGGGAAACATTATATTATATTGAATTAAATAATGAATCAATTACCTAACTCCCTTTTAACCGGGGATAAGAGTTCAAAAATTCATATTCAATGATAAACTCCATAAATCATTCTTGAAGAGTGTTTAAATAACTATGTAAATATATACCTTATAATCTAATGTGTTTAGTTAAGGCTATAACTTATTCCCCAATAAGATAATATATTTGTAAATTTAGGTCAAAACTAATGATACACATTAAATATGACATGGCACAAACGTATACTTTTCAGGTCACAAATAATTTTTCTTGTTTGATAAAACATTATTCTCTTTTATTAACACACACCTATATCCTTGATTAAAATAATAATAATATATTAAAAACATAACAGTTTTCTTTAATAGGAAATGAATAGTTTGACAATCTAACTTCTAATTTTTATAAAAACTAATTATATTTTCATGAGGAATCCATATTAATTATTAATAACTATTTATTGAAAATTATTAATATGTTTAAATTTAAAATAAATCCTGAAAATATAATTATAAAAGAATAGTATATATATTAAATTTGGAACAATAGATACGTTGTTTGACACAACAATACATTCCCTACCCAGATGGTAGATGGTTTCACCAGTACATCATGCTGATAAACAATATAACCAATGAAATAAGTATACAATTACCTAAAATTACACACTTCTATATTTATGTATAGATTTTAAAGAATAAGATGATCCAAAAACATAAAAAAAATATTCAAGTTGATTCTCTTTAATCTGTTAATAAACAAATAAAAATAAATATACCCTGAAAAAAAAAGATAACATATGGAATAAAATCCCATTGCATATATCTTATGAGAACATCTAGTTTAATGATTATTCTAAAGGGTATTATGATAAAAAATAATTTTAATAATGACCATAATATATCATCATTTTCATATTCCCCCATTTTACCATCTTATAATGTTATCTCAACTAATAAGTCTATCTTCAATGCCAACTAGATTAATTTATAATCCTAAAAAACCATTATTACTATGATACTAATACCATATCTAGTCATTAACTTTATTATTCCAATTATTATTGACTTATAAAATCAATATCTTATTAAAATACATAGTGAATAACACTTCAGAAACCCATAGAGAAATGAAATTTTAGATATGAGGAATTTATATTTTGTCATCAATGTAGATAAAAAATTATAAAATCATAACTGGTTTTATCTGATATACATTAATTGATATGAAATATGTACCAAGATACATCTCTGTACAAAATAGAATACCATAAATTTGTTAAAAATCAATAATCACCGAATGAACACATCAAAAAAATAACATAACACTCAATAGAACCCTTTCAACTCTTACCTATATTAACAATTAATTAAATATTAATTATAATAAATAACTCATTAATGTATGTTAAGAAAAAAAATACTTAATCAAAGTATCTCATATTGAAATCCACACAATCTTCTCCATTATAGAGCATATTTGAAACAGATGCACCATATTATACATTTAGGGTACACCATATCTAGTTAATATTTAATAATTATAATAATAAAAGGTAACATAGAACCTATATATTTTGTGTCATTGGAAATTGTGTACATAAACAAGATATGTTTTAAAAAATAAAACTTCTCTTACAATTATTCGTTATTACACACTTATAGAATAAGGGTGAATAATACAATAAAAAAAGGGTGAAAAAGACAATCATTAAGGGTTGGACATAAGAGATATCAATAGAATATAATAATTTATCATATGATTATTGGTTGGGAATGAGAACATAATAAATTTACACAAAAATAACATAAAAATATTATATCCAACTAAACATGCATACTATATTTGGTGTCATTACAAAAGGAATTAGGTATAACATAATATTTTTTTACAAGGATTCTATAATGATATGTCAATAATCATAATACATGGACACATAACATATTTACATTTCATAACATTATAATATTCCACATAAATAATCATGAAAATCGAAACATATTTCAAGGTTATTCACTAATAAATTCTTATCATAATGGAATAGCCCATCCATCATCCAATAATATAAAGAGGTGGTCTAACCACCCATGTCCAATCATAATATCTTTAGATATAAAACACTACCCATTGAAATGGTACACTATATTGGAACCACCCGTAATATATTGATAATAAATACATGTATGTGCCTCATGAAACCAAGAAAATATAATAATCATATTATAAATTAATAAAATATGTGAATTAAATGAGTTTCATTATTATTTCTACAAAACATAATCATTATAAATTTAGATAAAAATATAAAATATTTTTTTAGAAAATACAACCTTTAGATAATAATAATTTTTATAGGATTTTGAAAAAGAAGAAAAATAATTTAATATAGAATTATAAATTTACATTTAATTTTTCAAACATATTTATTAATATTTTTTATAATGGAAATTGTTTATAAAATAATAATAATATATATTAGTTTTGAAAACCATAAAGAAATAAAGTGATTTATTTTATAGAAAATTTATTAAAAGGATTAGAAAGTTTTAAATTATATAAGTCATTTAAAAATAGATTACTTTTACATCGTTGTATATAATAAAAAATTTGGTAGAAAATGACCATCATATAAGATGTTAAAAAATATTTCATTTAAACTTTTATAAGGAAATAATAATTCAATAGAATATACCATATCAAATAATTTTTCTATTAAGAAGTGAATCAATAATATAAGATAATGAATATAAATATGAAGTATAAATTTTTATGAATTATAAATGATATAAAGTCGAGACTACTTATAGAAAACATTTCATTTTAGTTACAAAACAAAGAGAGATAATTTGATAATAATATATAAAAAAAATGTAAAATAACTAAAGGAAATTAAACTATTGGTGTATTTAGAGATAAATATCATAAAAATTACAAATATTAGAAGTAATACTTTGAAATTATTAATCATAAAGTGAGAATGAAAAAGGAAACCATTACATATAAACACTTCTTTTTTCAATGTGCCATATCTTGCATAATAATGAAATTATATTTATTATTAATTTATATAAGAACATTACTGTAATAATTTTACTCAAATAAATTTTTTAAATAATTTTAACCTATATATAATTTTTTTTAAAATAAATAACAGGATGATAATTATTCTATTTTCCACACATGATTCACATTGAAGGATCCAACACATCTCCATGATCAAGGGTTCCTCATCAATATAATTTTAATAACGATTTATTTCATTGTATTTATATATATATATGGATTATCATGTCCATTTAATGGAACTTATGGTGATGGATCGCTTGTAATGCATGAAAACTCCATTTTTAGTGATTATTAAATTAATCAATGTTTTTAATTATTTATTGGCTATATTTTTACATATTATCATTATAAAAATATGGAATCATCTAAAACATTTCATTTTTATGTTATATTTCAAGTATTTATTTTTAATAAGTTATTTATGATGTGATTATTATAATATCATTCATGTAGGTGGTATAACCAACACAAATAATAATGTTTTATAATGAATGGATGAATAATTACGTGTTAACGTATTGTAATATTATAACATCTACAATATATTAATATGTTTTTAATTATTTTATTAATTTGATATTTCAAATTTAATAAGTTGTGGATGAATAATATAATGAATATTGATTAAAGAGATGATAACACCTATGTTGATGTTTATAATATCCTTGTAATGTGCCACTTGAAAATAACGAATTCTTAACCTTTTCATACAAGAATAAGTTACATGATGTTTACTTAAATTATTTTTGGTGAAATACCAATCAATATAAAATGGATATCATTAGATTATATTTTTAGAGGATGGTCCCTTTTAGGTGAGAAAATATAGTTTTTTAAATAGTCATCCATTAATATAAATGAGATTCCATAATGAGGAAATTTTAATCCAGAGTATAAAAATAATGATTATAGGATAAGTGGAGGTATATATATCTCTCAAAAATAATTAAAGGATTGAGTTTTTTATTTTTTTATTCTCCTATTTATTTTACCCTTTAATAATATTTTACATTACTATAGTTACCATATTTTACTATGTGATATATTTTTATATAGAAAATTTGAAATTAAAATTATTTAAAAATTTGATAATTTATAATCATAATATGAAAAAAAATATTGGATTAAATTTTTGAAGGAGATGAAAATCCATTTCCATATAATTACATATAATAAAAAAAAATTAGGAAAATTTATTTTATATGCATAAAAATGAATTTAATATAATAAAATAGAAAGTCGTAACCATTATATAATTTGTAATTAGTGTCAACATATATTAAATATATTTATTTAATTAAATTTATTCTCGAGTATAGATTATTTTAATTATTAATATGAAAATAAATAACATGTAGAAAAAAAATTTATTGCCCAATTAGCAATTTCAACATTAAATGATTTAATGATTATTGTTAAATAAATATTTTTAAATTATTGAATTTCACTGTTAAATTTTATATATTTGTGCAAGATATTTAATTTTATATCACGATAAAATTAGGTTTCAAATAATAATATAAAATATATAATAATAAAATCTTTTAAATAATAATGTTACTATTTTTCCTTAAAACAAAATTATTATTTTATATAGTAACTTCATTATTTATGGATGTTATAAATTTATTTTACTAATAATTTATAAAATTTAATCAACTCAATTTATTGATTCAATTAATTAAAATTAAAAAAATTTAGTGTTTTTTTATTTGACAAAAAAGTGAGTTCTAGAATAAATTCTACATTCTCAAATGAAATAATTTCTTTTAATGTTTATTTAAAATTTATTCACTTATTATTTTATTACTATTATATTTTTTTCTAGTTGTATTTATTTTAAATTTATATTAATGCTACACGTTTATCATTTTGTAAAATTATACCAAAAAACACAATTTTTCACTTATGTTTTGTGTTTCTATCATAATAAGATATCAAATATAAATGATTTATTTAAAACAAAGTATAAACTGAAATAATAAGGAGTTACATTCTGGCCCCTTAAAATAATTTCTCTCTAAAATTTTAGTTATTAAAAATGAGGGTACATTTCTCTCAATTTATCCACGAGTTCACATGTTTCTTCCTTGAACATATTGTTACATTAAAAAACTATTAACCTATTTAGTAGAATTATTCTATATTACTTTATAAATATAAAATGAATTATTTTAAAAAAATACCATAAGAGAGATCGTATTCCATTTGTACAACCACTTATATCAATATTTGTGATGGATCTAGTATATACATCCCAAAAAGTGATACATGAAGCACATAATTTTCTCAGGAGAGTTTTGGTAGATATAGAAGATGATAAGATATCATCTCTACATGTTAAATGACATTGAATGGGTTAATTGTTTTATTGATAAACATTCCCTTCATCCAAAATCTCATAAATCTATTCAATTCTTATTTTCAAAGGAATAATGAGGCAACCCAAACTATTTTTTAAAATTATTTATTCGACATGATTAATCATTACATATCATAATTAATCATGTCTATAAACACAAAGATTTAATGTCTATGGATATTTTTTGAACAATCATATAATTCGGAAACATCATTATCATCTACCATAAAATTATATTATCATGTTACCACATAGAGAAAATAATCAAAATAATCTTTTTCAAAACCCATTAAAAAATTGAAAACTATTATCAAATTATTATTAAGGGAACATTCATCAATATTTTATAACGGGGATATATATTAATCACATGATATTACATTATCATAAGATACATTTTTTTATTAAAATGATATTGAAAAATATAATAAGTTTGTAAGCATGATACATAGACATATAAAGCCAAATTATTTAATATATATAGTTGGATAAGAAAAGAGAGACATGAGGAATTAAAAAAATACATTAGGAATACTACATGAATGTTACATATAAATGTGTTATAACTTATGATTATAAATCATAACATATATTATCATCAATAACATCATGTTTCCATTAGTGGATCCTGAATTACAACACATTTCCTATATTAGATCAATCAATACATCATGTGTCCCACAATGGATCAAGAATCATTACTATTTAAAAAATTTATATTATAATATATATTTAAAAAACCAATAAATTAATGTGATATCTAGGTATCAACTATCACATAATTATATACAATACATATTTACACCATAAGAACATGAAAAAAAATCATAATTCCAAATGGTATGATTATGTTATGAAATGAAACCTGACTCATGAACAATATCCATATGTAATAATCATAATTCATATAAATAAATAAATTGGTTTCTTTCATTATAGTATATTCACTATTAAATTATAATAAACATTAATAGATATTGATATGGATGATTTTTTTATAAAGCATCAAATGTTACATAATGAGAGAAGAAGAAATATAATTAAAATATTTGATATCATTTGTGAATAAATTTTAAAAGTAAATGGAAACAAAATTTTCTTCAAGGTAAAAATTAAAACATAGAGAGGATGTTTTATAATTTAAATTGATGATGACATATGGAAAATGAATTAGTAAGGAAAAGGATTATAAAGAATAATCCTTTCAATTTTTTCGAAATGATAATGTTGGTAGAAATTGACCAATTTAAAAAATTTATATGAACATTATTTCTGAAAAGAATGATCGATTCATTTAAAAGAACATAATTAATAATTTTAGTATATATAATAAGGTCTATAAATTAAAATAAAGCATATTTATATAGAGGAGAAAATTTTCATATGAAAAAAAGAGGTAAAATTGGTTTCAGATATAAGTATCACATATAGTGAATTATTATACAATGGGGAATTTACATGGTAGGAGATCATGTAATGCTCTTAAAAAAATATTGGACAATAAAATAATTCCATTTTTTATAGATAATGATCCCACAATTTAATAAAATTTTAATTTAGAAATATCAATATAGAATTAAAAATATGGATGGGAAGATAAAAACAATTATTTTAATCAAGAATTCCAACAACTATATTTAAAATTATGTTTAATAAAAATATACATATTAATAAAATATTTTATAAAATCTATCATATATATAAACATATATAGTATTTATTAATAATTACTCATCATATTTTCAATTGTGAGTTATTGTTTATTTTTGTTGATATATGTTGGTTATTTCAATTGTTTTTTGCATGTTGCATAAAAGAAATATTGAACCCTATTCTTTGATACAATATTTATCATTTAATGGTAATTTGTTTCAAATGAATATAATTTAACCTAATTATTTTTTATTTACTTTGTACATATTATAATATTATTAGTTATGGGTTTTAATGATAAATTTTATAAACATATAATTATAGTATATTTTAACGCATAAAAGTTGGTATGCTAATAATGAGTTGAATACTAATATTACTCATCATAAAAAAATTATATACTATTTAATGTATAATGTTACTTTTAATTATGTTTCTATAGTAATCCATGATTAAAATTTATAGTATTGTTGTTACTAGAGGTTAAACCGACATAATCAAGAACATGATACAATCTTTTTCATAAATATGGTTATGAAAGATATTGTATTCATATAATATCAGTGTTACTAAAGTATAAATATATTATTTATATTTTATTTAGGTAATGAATTGGATATGTAATATGAAGAAAAAATATAAAGGATAATTGATTATAAGAATAAATTAGTATTTTTTTTATTCATTGTATTGATAAGAGAATATTCAAAAATTATTAAATTTTAATTTTTTTAATATGATGGGTAATTTAATTTTATGATACTTAAAAACTTTATGATCAAAATATCTATTTATAAAATACCTTGATAGAACAATTTGTAAATGTGGGCCATGATAAAACATAAGTACTTCCTTTATAGAGGAGGTAGTTCGAACATTCAATGAGGGGGATTTTCATTTTTATAACAGAGGAGTGTGAGATAAAAATAACATTACATTAATATAATAAAATTATAGTATAATAATTATCATAATTTCATTATAATAACATGGTTAATGTAGGTTTAAATGATACATGACATGAAAAATATTAAATGAAAGGTTTCTGAGTGTATAATACTAATGTTGATGGTGTGATTATTCCATTGAAAATAATCTTGGATATATATTAATTGGTTAAATTTTAAATATCTATAGGATACAAATTTTTTATTAAAATAATATAATTGTATCATTATTATTTCTTTCAATCTGAATTCGAATGATTAAGTGGTTTGATGATGGTGGGGATGATCACCATTTATATGTAGAAATTAAGTAATTTTCCATGGAAAGTAAATCTAATAGTGGGTAAAATATGAAATCACAGGGGATTTAGGTGTGCTTGGCGGGGAGAAGGTGGTGAGACATGTAATTATGAATTTTAATCATAAAAATTTTCTTCCAGAAAGCATATTTTTTATAGAGATAAAACATTTATACCACTTTACATTGCACATTTTACCTTTTTAAATATTGATTATACATGGTATAATGATTATTGTTTTTTACTAAAAATATAAGATGAACCGTATTAAAAAATATTAACATATTGACCATTTAGTTGGAAATTGTTTAACATAAATCAATATCTTAATAAGATATGATTAACTTCAATATTATAATATAATATTTATATAAAAAGATATTTTTGTAGAAAATTGAATTTTATAGTATTAATATTTCTTATTTTTATGTTCCTATAAATTAACTATTAACATAGTTCTAATATATCATCCATATATTTAATATTATCTATCCTCATTTTAGAATAAAATGTTTATTCTTGTAATAAATAATTACAGCTCATTAATCAGATTTTTTGTGAAATAGATTTAATAAGTATAAAATGATATGTTTATTTATTTAGAAACACTAATTAAATTATATAAATAATATCATGTATAAAATAAAAATTATTTATTTTTAAATATATATTTCAAACAAAATTCATTTCTACTTGTTCTATCTAAATATAATGATACATTACAACAATATATTTTATGCATAACATAAAATGTACTATGGTACATTTATTTTTTATGTAGTGTGTGAACATGTTATTAAATTTAATTTATAAAAGGCAATATATATTTTTTTAAATTTTGAGAGATTATATTATATCTCTAAAAATTAATTTCATAGAAAAAATTAGTAATGTGATGGAAGGAATTCGGGGTAATTTTGTCTTATAATATCCTCATATTCCCACAAAACATCATCAATTATATGATATATCAAGACAATGTTTATGTGATGATAAGAATTATATCAATTAAATTTATCTATAAGATACTATATTTATATTTTCTAATCATCATAACATAGATCATGTTTCATAGGTACAATATTTCTGTTCATTACATATGTTGTGTTAATAATGTACTTACTCAAAAGTGATATTTTTAACAGATGATGTACTTGGGAGATGTTCAATGGATGTGAAATAAGAGAATATATTGTCCCTATTATATTACTGAATTCAAAATGTTCAATGTATCTATGGATTAATACCCCCCTCTTTCAAAATATCTATGATTTCTTTTGTAGGGATTTTTAGTTGAATACCATTTATTTGACATCATGCTCCAAATATCACCAATTTTTATCATCATGTATCTTATATAATTTTTTTGTAAATTTATTATAGAACTAGGTATTTTTTTTATATCATATCCTAAGAAATGTTTACCCATGAAGACTTACTATCTTGCTTCTTCTAAACATTATGGTGTTTTATAACATTTCCAATACAAATACCCTTATAAAGACATTTTATTCATAGAAATTAATCCATTACTGTATTGGGACTCAATTTGGGGATGTTATTGATACAAACACCCTTGAAATCCATAGAATATAATATTAGAACATCCTCTAAATCTTATTTTTACCTTTTACGATGTCCTTCAGTATGAGTCTAAAAACTAGTTTTCAAGCATATATCAATATGAGGATACAAGTAATTACATTACCAAAAGATGATGTGAAATTCAGATCATGAACTAATATAATTGATTTTGGTACACCATTTAACCATAAAAATTCACTTATATATATATATATATTTTCGTGGTACTTATTCAATTATAGAAAAAAAATGAAATTATAGTATAAAGAGGCCGACTATAACACAAATAGATTTTTTCCTCTTAGATTATATAGAGTGTCCTATAAAAAAATACATGGTTATTTTCTAACAATTTTATATTCATATTTTTAATGGATACATAATAAAATTAGAAAATTATTTTTCAGCCAATAATTTGTTGCATACCAATCATCAGGATATATATTATACAAACATCATTTTTTGATGTCCCACCAGTTTTCTACTGAAGATATATAGAATTCATTATTACTTTTGTATTAATATAAAATGATGATCTATGTGTACCCTCCAATAATCAATTAATTATGTAATGTTTGGATGTGATACATATAAAATTTATGAATATTGTATCCCCAAAAGTTTCAAAATTGAAAAGTGAAAAACTCTCCACCATCTTCTATATTTTCAAATCCTTTTTTGATACCTCATTGATTTTTCACATGTATGGTTGGATGAACCATAATACACGAAATATTATATTTTTCTAAATATTTAAGGAGTTAAAGGTCTATAAATTGCATGTTATTGAGTTTGGGACCTTTTAAATGTTCATCATAAATAAATTAAAATGTCCATTCTTACATAGAGAATAAACCACCTAGTTTTCCTAACAAGGATGGTAATATATTGAGATATAATAATCTTTAACTAGTTCCAAGCATATCATTTTGGACATGTTTGTGACTATTTCTCTTATAATATACATTAATATCCTTTGGTCATTAAAGGTATTATTCCTTTACAAAAAGATATAATGTCATCAAATTTTATATTAAAAGACTATATTTTAAAGATATAGAACATTCATTGGGTAATTATATTCATGATTCTTTAATTAACAATAATATCAATTGATTTCCATTTAATTTTACCGATGGATTAACTAAAAAACTATAATTAAAAATCACTCAATATTTCAATCCCTTATCTACTATAAATAAAATTAACCATAGTGTTTGTGATGAATATCTTAATGAGATCCTTAAATATTTCATCACATTTTTTCCTCAAGATAATTTTTAATTCCATTTGTGTTAACATATTTTGATTAATGAAAAATAATGATAAACCTGTAACAAATATTCATCATTATCCTACGAATACATGAAAAACAAATCATATCTTGATCAAATTATTTGGTCTTTAATACTCCTCAATCTCATTGTTATCACCACATGTAAAAATAAAACCCCTCATGAGATTAAATCATCCAAAATAGTCCATTTTGTTTCCAAAACATACAAATATTGATCATTGAACATATTTTTTTTCATTCAAAGTGTATTTATCAAAATTAACAAATAATCGTCACATTCATTATTCTTTTTAAAATATTTGTGAGTTTCAACCATAAAAACTAAAAAAAGTTAAATGATTTATCTAATGATTATATTACTAAATTAATAAATATTTTAGGGGAATTTTTGAGTCCAACTAAATTATTGACGAATTTATTATTTCCATACCTTTTATGACAAACTATTTGGATATACCATATCGATCTACCCTTGGTCGATTGTAAATAGATAAAAGAACCAAATTTGGGAAATACTAATCTCCAATTTTTTGATATAAAATCTTTAATAAGTGGAAAATGATACTTTTTTTGATATTTTAAAATCACAATAGTATATTAAATGATTAATTGACCCATATTTATTTCTTAATAAAATTAATAGTGCACCACATTATGAGGCAATTTTCAACAAAAAAACGTTTATTTAGATTCCCCTAATGATTTTTCTCAAATTATATAAATTTAATATGATATATTCTATATGTTCTATTTGATATAGAAATAAAACAATGTATGCGATTAATTTGAAAAACAACATCATGTTTTATAGGAATACCAAGCCGTATTTCAGGTAAAAATAACCAGCATACCATATAATCAATATATATTCAATGATAACCTATTCAACAATCAGTTGAAATAGATTTGCCTTTTTATTAGGGATCAGGAACTATATTAACGGGTTCACTTATAATGTTAATTAAAATTCATCATTGTATTGATATTTTAAAATATGATGATTAGGGATATGAAATGAAAATTAATTATCTTTAAAATCTATACGATATTTAGGTATAGTTAATAAGTACATGTCAAATATCATATCAAATTTTATTTGGTGAATGATTAATGTAACTATAGTATGTATCTTCCAACAAACCATGACTAGAGAGGATTTATATATCACTTTTTAAATCAGTACAATATCATGTGTTTTCACTAATAATTTCATATCCAATGATTCTAGTGGTAAATAAATAATCGTTTCAAACTTTTATGATACAAAAGAATGTTATTTCCTAGAATTAGAGAATATACTAATAGGTCTAGAGTGTAGAATTAGTTTTTTATACCTAATTTTTTACCATAGTACATTATACTAGTAGTGAATAGATAGGAACATCCCTAATTTTAGGTTATATGATTTTTTATGACTATAATCCTCATTATCCATTAGATTACCAAAATTATTTACATAATTTAAATGATCATGGTATTTGATTCATTTATGCATGAGTGGAGAATTATCTTCAATCTTCTATGCCACACTTATGTTAATTAGAATCTTTGTATCATATTTGGAATGGAATTATTGAGAACATAATCTACCAAATATAATTAATCTTCGTGAAACCATTTGTAAATTTACTGGGTGTTTCTTCACATATTTATCTTAGTTTTGTAGATCAATTTTCACCACCTAATATTTATCAAATAATATTCCAATGAAATTCCATACTACTTTTCTTTTATCTAGAATAATGAGAGTAAATAGTTCCCCTTTCAAATATATGTTCACATTAGAATATAGTTTAGTAGTTATCAACATCTCTTATAGGTAATTATTTTTGAATAAATTATCTTCATAAACCAAAGAATAATTTGATATTATGTTTTGGGATAATATTTAAAAATTATCCATACATTATGTTTCTCATTAAATGGAATCTTGTGTGTATATATATTTATCTTATTTTTTCATCCTAATAAATTCACACTCTAATTGTGTGTGAATAGATATATTATAATATTTGGTGTAGAGTTTTTCTTTAATAAATCCTATTTTATTAAGATAAATTATTCATAAATTATCATATTATTAATGAGGGTAGACAAATGGTTATCCTCACCCACCAATGATACATATCCATGGAAAACATATCCATGTATGAGGACTGAATATAGATAATATATTTATAAATAATTGATATATTTTATATTCAATATTTGTTTGAAATACAAACTGAATGAAGGTTTTTGTTGATGCATGAATGAATTGAAAAAAAGTTTCTCTATATATGGAATTTAGAATCTCAAGATCAATTATATTGTTATTAATATGATATGAATGTTGAGTGATCATTTAAATAATATTTTTATTTATAGAAACTATCTCATTAGGTTGGACATTGGGAAACTATCTAAATTGTCCATCATAAAATAATTAACATAGTTTCATTGGGTTCCATCAATTTCATTATATAAAGGAATGTTGATGTATGAGAAATGTAATAAAAATTTTAAAAATGGAAATATAGTTGTATTACATTTTACTCATTATTGTAGTAAATATCCTAATTAACGAATATCTTTGTTTCAATATATCCTATACATTTTATTTTTCTTTTTTTTTCTCTAACCAATAATTTAAATATTAAATCCGCATATTCTATTTAAATTGCCCACAATTTTTCATAAGGAGCTTGTGAATCACCCAATAATATCCCCTAGGAGAGTTAAACTAAGTGTGTAGGTAGCCCCACTAGTCATTCACAATATAAAGATTGATTTAATACAATACTAACAATATGAAATGTTTTTATCCATAGGTTCATCTCTATAAGATTCAACATCATGTTATTTTTCTACATTGAGGGAAATAATTTCTAGGTAAACACACACTCTATACTTCACAAAAGTTTTTTGTTTTTACCAATAGTTATGTAGGTTCCTTGGGTTTTTCATTAATTTCTAATATTATTTAACCAAATAATAATTAAACTAATCTAAAAATATAATTTAAAGTTTCTCAAATAGAAACAAATGTATTTAAAGATAAAAAACCATATAAAATAAATCATTCCTCCTAATTATTAACATCTCAAAATTAAACAAACCATATAATGCAATGAATATTTTTCATTTTTGATTATATACATAATGATTTTATTCTAAAACATCACAAACATTAATCATCAATGAAATTTTACATGTTTACCTAAGACTCATCAAATATAATAATATTTATTATAACATATCAAAATGAAATAATAATGGGAGATGTATTCTTCCCAGTAATGGGAAATATAACAATATTTTATAAATAAATAAGATCTTAATTAGATGATAATAACTGAACATGGTAGAAATAACTGATTAAAATAACATTTATTAATAATAGTCATCCAAAATCAATATATATATATATATATATATATATTATAAAATAACTGAACATGTATCAAGGAAATTGTAAACAAATACATGAGGAAGTAATGAATAGGTAGGGGAATATTATAGAAAAGTAATATAAAAATATAACATAAGATAATAATTGAAATCATAATATAGTGGTTCAGAAAACAATGTTTAATTACATTAATGTATAAGATATGAAAATTTGTTTCTTATATTTGATTTGGAATTACAACTTGTTTACAATATGAATTTGAGAATCATTAATCATTTTCCAGTATTGTTTCCTATGACATAAATAATTAACCGATTAATTCCAGATATATATTTTGTCCCACACCATACAAAATGAAAAATCATATGTATGTGTTTCATCATACATGGAAACATTTATAATTTGTTATATCTTGATTCACCCTTGAAAAGAAAGAATTTTCAGAAAAAAAACCATAATAAATAGTCATAATCCCCCTAAATAATGAATGTGGGTCGTGTAATTACATTATATTTTTAGATTATGCAAATAAAAAAATAAAATACTCTGATTAAGAATTTAAGAAATTGTCTAATATTAAAAATTTAGAGAATAAAGATGAAATACTCTTTACAATTATGATACATTTTGTAAAAAAAATATTATAAATTTAAGGGAATATAATAATCATAATAAAATATTGAATATTTTTATGTGTATGTTTCATAATGAATTATAGTTTTAAATATAACAAAATGATTATATATTGAAAATTATAAAAAATAATATTCATTTAAAATTTTAAAAAATGTAAAAGTGGTGGGAAAATTAAAATTATGAATAAAATTAGAAGAATATTCCTTTTATAAATAATGTGAATTTAATTTAAATAGACCATAATAAATCATTGATATAGAGATAAAAACAACTATAAAAATAATTAATTCTGACACTAAAGAATAAATTCCTGACTGAAAAGAAGAGATGAGGTCGGTTTCTCTAAAATACATCACTTTGAGTAAATAAAGAACCAAATGGGATGTCACAAGGTTGGAAAACATGTAACCTTCATAAAAAATAATGGAATAGAAAATAAATAACAAATTATAGGAGGAAATAATTCAATTTCTATATATTATAATTAATTAACATAAATCGTGACTTCATTATGAGATTTTTAAGAAAATCCATAATGTTATACTGTCAACAGACATGAAATTTTTTAACCCAAAATAAAATAAACATAAATATATAAATTAAATTATTCATAAAATTATTCACAAATATAAAAAATTTTAATCTTTATTTATATTAACTTATTATATATTAATTATTGAGTTGTTGTTTATATTCATCATTGCATGTTGGTAATTTTTATTTTTTCATTCATCGATGTTGTTCTCTATTCCGTGAAACCAAGAAAAAAATTACCAAAATATTTATAAAGTTGGAATTGAAGTTACATAATTATATAAAATGTTATATATTAATATAATTAGAGTTTTAGTTATGATTTGTAATGATACATTTTATAACAAGTATATTTCAATAATTTTTAATGAATAAAAGGTCATATATTATTAATTTCATAGAAGTTAATATTACTCATCTAGTGAAAAAATAGTAATTATATACTCCTTAAGGTCTATTATTACCATTAATTATGAATATATTTTCATAAATATTTCTATGTTATATATTTTTTCATGTATAGAGTTAAGCTCACCCAATGAAGAACACATTATAATATATTGATGAATATTGTTATTAAAGATATTATTTTTTAGTATATCATTATTATATAATTATAATTAATTTTTTGGATTTTATGAAGGTGATGAATATTTTTAGATGTATAAAAACCTTCAAAATAATAAAATATGGTAGGAATACATTATTTAATCTTTTATTATTATTTATTTATTCTCAAAATATTAAATAATAATATTTTGTAAATATTATTTATGGGAAGAATAATATGACCATAAAATAATTAATTATTTCATAAATTTTATTTTTAGTTACTAAATAAATTCATAGGGCCACTAAGGGAAGAAAATTATGAGAAAATTTACTTTGTTCTTAGAGGTCGTAGTCAGCAAGTACCATGATAAATGTTTTCATTTTTCAAAAGGATGTGAGGGAGAGTAATAATTGATATTCAACTAATATAATAATATATTCGTATCATAAATAAATGTTTTTAACTATTCTAGTCTATTTATAATTGAATTGGATAATAACACATGATAAAAATAGATATGTAAAAGTTACATACTATATAATACTCACGATGAGAATTTTAGTATTATATTAAAAATACAATCAATTATGGATTATATAGGGATATTAGGATTTATAAAAGAACTACCAATCAAATTGGATGAAATTGGGAGAGGATAAATGGTCAGGGGATTAATAGAAATTATATGGGTAGTCTGGTTTGCAAGGGGGTGTGGGTTATAACCTATAAATGGAAGAAAGAGAGATTTTCCATATAATATAAAGTTAAATGAGGTGTCATTTTAAAAAGAATAGGGTTTTGATATATTAAGAAGGGAATGGTTTGTGAAACACATGATTATGAATTTATAACAAAACAAATTCTTTGATATAGTCAATGTTTTATATAAAATTATAAATTTGGAGGCAAATTATATTACCCATTATTAGCCTTATTAATCATGATTATAGGTTTTATCAAGCAAATTAATTTTTTCCCAAAGTTATATGATGAGAATTATTTCGATATTACAAAATTATGGTTAAAAATTTGGACTCTATATTTCCATTTTTATATATTCAAATGAGAAAATTAACTTTCAAATTATAACATAAGACATAGAGAATAATTATTTTCCTAGAAAAATGAATTCTTTAATTATAAACATTCTCATTCTTATTTCCTATAAATTACATAATAATAAAGTTGGAATAAATCATGCATATAAAAATATTTTTTTCCTTTATTTTATCCAATTAATATTTATTTTATTAAATTAAATATATATAGCATATGAACGTGATTTTTTTGAAATAAATAATATTGAGAATAATATTATCATATGATTTATTTAGAGGCATTAATTTTATATTATAAATGAATTAGTGTTTGAATTTTTCTTTATTTACCTTTTTATATATAATAAAAAATTAATTAATTTAAATTTATTTCTATTAAATATAATTAATATATTTTAATGTTTATATTTTATATTCATAAAAAATTTATTCATGGTTCATTTAATATTTAATGAATTTTTCAACAAATTATTTAATTAAATATTTGTAAATTAAAAAACACAAGAAAAATGTGGAATATTTAAAATAAATTTTTCTCTCCTTAAAATGAAAATTTAAATAATCTACTATCAATTTGTCTCCCCAATCAACATTAGTATGTTATTATATACTATATAATGGTTTCAAAATTATCCAACATTTCTTAAAAATTATTTTCCCCAAGAACTCATCCTCTCCAAATTCATCCTAAAATGTATCATCGTATTATTATTTTAAGGAATTCCTAAGCCTATATTTTTATCATTCAAGTGGATGACCGGATGGAGGTCATTCTGATGATGGATAGTGAGGCAGTATGGGATGCTGCTATTAAACAGGGGATTATAATTAATATGCAGGTAGATAAATCTACTTCTGTAGAGAAGTATGGTGGTCCGCAAACTGTTCCATGAGGAGAGCGCCTACCCCGATCTTCTACATCTAAGCACGATATTAGTATGTAAGTACTGAACCCAGTGCGATCTTCCCCTATGGTTTCTAATGATGGGGGAATAATATGAATTTTGTCTCAATAGATGCAACTTGTACTGTAGAGTTTCAAGGAACTACTAAGCCAGCTGTCAATTTTTTTTCAATGTTAGAATTCATTAATATTATTATGTTTGATTTGCTTAATCTTAAAGGGCTCAAGAATGTAGGATGTAGTAATCGAGTTTGCCTCTCCTCCACACTTGTTATTGTTGATGGTTTGGAGAACCTCTGTGGGGAGGAGTAGGACTCCAAGGACATACATGAGGCTTCTCAAGTGCATAAGGAGTCTTCTCATGATGCTGCACACCAGGACATTAGATCCTCTTTTGAGGCTGTGCATAAAATGCTACATAGGGAAGCTTCTGATGAATAAGACGATTTTCACATGGAGGTGCTGGAGTTGGATGATGAATCATTGATGCAATGGGGGAGAGGGTGACATCCAGCTCATCGGGGAGGATCTTAAAGTCGAGGTCGGCCTAGAAAAAGGTAATAATTTGATTTCTTTCTTTCCAGTTTTCTTTCCGGGTGTTATATTTAACATGTAAGAGTTTCCTTATGTCTGTTGAACCTTTACACATTTTTGAAAAATTTGTGGGTCATGGGTTTTTGATCCCCTGGCTAAACCACATTTAGTAATTTAAATTATGAAAGTGATTTCATTAAAATTATTTCAAATTGGTATTTTAGAAAAATTTCATGACATGATTTTCATATAAACCCATTGGTTTTATCAAACAAAAGTGAATGATTTGAAAAAACCCCATTTTGGGTTTCAAAATGGAAAATTTGAATATTTGAAATGGGATAATGGGATGAATTTTATTTTAATCATTTTTGAAATAAACATTTCACCATTATTTTGTATTAGGGAACATGAAATCATATGTATTTAGGGAGTTATTTGGGACCATACTCTATCGTTTTAAAACTCTAATAAAACATCAATAAATTATGCCACATCCTT
This sequence comes from Viscum album, assembly GCA_963277665.1. Lineage (NCBI taxonomy): Eukaryota > Viridiplantae > Streptophyta > Magnoliopsida > Santalales > Viscaceae > Viscum > Viscum album. The sequence continues at coordinate 874,111,224 of OY728148.1, read as the reverse complement.
AATGGGATGGTGGCATGTATCTCATTAGTTATTATCAGGGAAGATGTGTGTACACATATTTCTATTAAATTTTTTTGACTTTTAGGGAGTCCCAAAGCATGGAACTACTGTACCTTTTGGAATGAGATCCTGTTGCTCGTTTTTTTATTGAAAATTTTTTTATTCCAATGTTTGTAAAAATTCTACCCTTCCATATGATGTTATATAAAGTATTTTATATAAAATTATTATTAATCAATTTCGTTATAGTATTTCTATCATTTGAAATGTAAATAATGAAATGTTTTAAATATTATTTTTCAATTCCATTCACATTTATTTAAATTTTAAATAATCATTTGGTTAATTAAATTTTGGAATATTATTATCAAATCATTGGTGAGACTCTATAATAATTTTATCTCACACCCTACCTACGCCTTCGAACGTTTGTTGATTATCTGCATCCAGATTTGAGAGAGTGAAAAGTGCCACATGGAGGAGGTAGTATATGTTTCCCCTTAGTATTGGAGAGTTGTGTCTACAGGGACATTAGTTGTTATCATATTTTCTTGTATCTTGTGGTTGTACATTGGGTTTTCATATTTTTATGACGTTAGGTACACCTCCCCCAATTATTTTTTTATTTTATTAATATAAACTTGTTTATTTTTATTCCATTGGGTTTGGGGAATTTTTTTCCCACATTCATATTTTATGATTCTATGTGGTTTTTTCCAACCCATGGTGATCAGTCACAACCTTCAGGCTATATCAAGACATACTCAGTTATAAGGATACCTGGGTATCCAAGCTGATTCATGAAAAAGTGGTATCAAAGGTGTATGTTTTGAATATTTCCTTGATATCAGTATGGAGTTGTTTAATTTTGATACAACGTAGCAGGTAGTTGTGATTGGTTGTCTAGAAATCACTCATTTAAATTGGTAATAAGTCACAAATGGTAATTTGGGATAGAAATATTGAGAATTAGTTCTAGTCTTTTCCTTATTTTGATTTGGATAAACTGAATCCCATTTGTGTGTTCTTATCTGTTGGGATTATTTCTAAATTATTATTCTATTTTAGTGTTAATATTATGTATTCAATGTTTCCCACTAATATATTTTAGAATCATACATCTGAGATATCATTTGAATCAAATCATGAAGGGAGATTCTGTTGAACCTCATCTGAGGTGTTTGTGCATACTATAAAAGTTATCGGACAAGCACTATCATCAGTTCCCAATCAGTAAGTAGATATGGAAACTCTGAGGGATTAATTTCTAGAATCATTATAAATAGGTTATTTTCTAGAATCCACTTGTTTTCAATGTCCCCAATTATCTTCATGTGGCTGAGGAAAATTTTATCAGGAGGGAGTGTTTATTTGAGTTTTTGTAAAAGCATGTTAAAATTATGTTAATGTGTTCCACCTTCGTGGTGTAGGGACCAAGAAGGTGGAACACAAGGGTGACAGAAAACAAGTACTTGACATAAAAGTGGAAAGACTTCAAATCTATTTTCACCGGATAGTTCTATCGAATGTTGATGGTGTTAGAAAATGTTATTTAGTTTTTCATCCTTGAGTAATCTTATAATACCATGATAGAATATGAAACTTGTTTTTATGAGCTCATGAAAATTTCACCTATGATTTTATCATTATAGAATATAATGACTCAATATTTTGAGTTGGGTCCTCAATCTTATAAGTTCTATCGGGTTTTCTTACAAAAGCTTACATTTATGATTTTATAATGGATAAAGAACTCATGGCCATAATGGACATGGTTAGAATGCTAGGGGATGATGGGATTCCCTTTTCCTACCAGTGGTAGCATAAATTCTTATAAATAATAGAATAATTCTGATTATTTTCATTGTGGTTCACAATAATATGGTTTCTCTAGACCTCCTTCATTACCTGAGAGTGGTATTTTTATTTTCTACTAATGTTGTAAGATAGGGAAATTAAAGAGGGTTTCATTAGTTAATATATGGGATCTCATTCATTAGGATGCTTAGGTCACATTAATAAGTTATTCCATGTCTTCTCTACTATGTGGAGTGGCATGAGTTCACCCCTACCTATTAAAACCTTGATGTAACTAGATACATCATGTAAAAATGGTTACCAACAACATGAATCTAGAATATAGTTTCTTCACATAGTGGATGAGTCTATATGGGAATTTGATATGGATTCAATGACCATGATAGGTAACATTTATATAGAATCACCAATAGGGACTTCATTATTGTATAGTGGTCCATCTCATTCATTTATTTCAACCTGTATTGTCAATATTCATAATATTATGATTGAGTTTTTAACTTACTTGATGTATATAAGTACACCCATTGGAATGAAGAGAGATAGGTTCTTCATATCCCCAATTGTGTTTTCCCTTTATATGATATCAATATTGAATTTTATTTTTTAGTTCTCAAAACAAATTCTTGACGTCATTTTTTGGAAGGATGGTCTAAGTTCTAATAAAGAAAGAATTGATTATTATCTTTTATGGTCATAGTTTACTGCACCCGATGGGATTTACAATATCATTTAATGAGAATGGGACCCAAGGTCGAGTAGATATGTACCTTCTTATTTATATTTGAGGAATTTGATATATAAATATTCCATTTATCTTTAGTGGGAATACTAGTGTGGTGATCTGCCTCTAGTTGTCATCTAGTTTCATGACGTCTTCTCTTTTATCTTCTCTAGGTTTTCAAGAGTATGGGGGGTAGATTTTTCTATTTATTTAGTTCTTGGTACTCCAGTAGTGTCAATTAAATCATACCAAATACCACCTATAGAAATTAAATAGTTGAAAATTCAACAAGAAAATATTTTATGTAAAGAACTTATACACCTTAGTGTGTCATCATGTGTGGTTCTAGTTTGTGTTTTCTAGGAAATATGTTAGTCCACTTAGCCTGTTTGTGGATAACTGAAAACTCAATTGATTTATATTAAATAAGAAGTATATGCTTATAAGGATTGATAATTTCTTTGATCTATATAATGGGGAAATTGTTTCTCCAATATTGATCTTTAGTATCGTTACCATCATATGAGAATAAATGTATCTAATAATCCGAAAATCACAATTTTGAGGAGAATGGACATTATGAGTACCTTTTTATGCCTCTTGGTCAAACCAATAATCATATAGTTTTTATGAATTTAATTAATATGATCTTTGATGAGTTTCTTGGTATATTCATTGTGGTATTTCTGGATGACATACTTGTTTACTCTATATCCAAGGAGGACCAAGTTCATCATTTGAGAGTAGTTCAAGAATTTTTTATTAATCACTAAATATATACCAATCATTCAAGATGTTATTTCTGATTTGAGAAGTGAATTTATTTGGAAATGTAGTGTCATAATAAGGTATTTCAGTTGACCTTGAAAAGGTTAAGATTGTTATGAAATGTGGAAAACCACAAAAAATTTTAAAAATACGAATATTCATTTATTTAGCTTTGTATTATCACCTATTTATAATAGACATATCAATACTGGATTATAATTTGACTTATCTAAATTCCAAGGGAGTAATTTTTTCTATAGATGAGAAATTTTACAATTATTTTTCATAGTTGAAATTTATTTTGACTACTACTTCTATGTTGACACTTTTAGTGGATGGGTAGGGCTGTGTGGGCTTTTTGATGCATTAGGTTTAAAATTGGGATGAGTTCTTATGTAGGGTGATCATATTGTTTCTTTTGGATTACAATAGATTTGTTTATATGATATGAATTACCCAAAACCCTGACCATGAACATGAAGATGTGATGCATGCACTTAATATTTGGAGACATTAACTTTTCATATAAAGGTTCAACACATATTCTGACAACATGATCTTGATTTATATATTATATAACCATGATTTGAATCTCTTCCCAAGGAATAGGATGGAATTACAACAATATTTCAACATTGAAATTTCCTATATCCTAGGGAATTTTAATTTTTTAGTGAATCATATAAGCTGGAAACATCAGAACAAGGCCATGAAATAATCATTAAAGGAGTGGAAACTAATGGATATTTTTTCATATTACCATTTTATAGTTCAAAAATCAAGTACCTATGTTTCTTTGGATAGTATTAATTTGAAATAATCCCTTATTGATATTATTCGTTAGTAATAGTAGATTTATAATGAATTACATGCTATCAGAGACTCCCTTTATGGTGGGAAGATTGTAACTGACTGGTTATTCTTCATCAAGGGAATTATATGTTATTATAATTTAATAATTTTATTGTTAGTGGTAATGAATTATGTGATGTGGTATTTCCATCATAACTCATGATTAGTCCACCAATGAACCATGGATATGTTATATGAAATGTAGTTTTAATTCTGTTAGCCATATATGAGAAGGGGCATTGTTAATTTTGTCTCTCATTTTTATACGTGCCAACAGGTCAAGGTTGACTAGTAGAAGCCTTCAGGTTTGATTCATCAACTTATAGTTCCATATCATAAGTGAAATTAGATCTCAATCTAATTTGTGTTACTGTTTTTTCATACCCAATGAATGAAGAATGTGATATGGGTTCCGATTGACATGTTAAATAAATTATCTCAATTTATACTCATTCATAATAAAACCACATTTGAGGAGTTGGGAAATATATGTGTGAAAGACATTTATCATTTTCATGGGGTTATATATACTATATTCATTGATAGTAATCTTGGATCACATCTTGTTTTTTGAGTGTCCTTTTGGAGGCACTAGGATCTCACATCCATTTAAGCCGGTCATAACATTCATAGTCAGATAGACAGAAAAAAAGAGCAATATAAATTATTTAGGATATACTCTGCACATATGTTCTTGAACATGCGGTGTCATGGTATTACCATCTAGGGATCTTCTATTTTTTATGTAAATAGTTACTATTCTATGATCAGAATGTCTCATTTTTCAGCCATATATGGATGAATGTGTAGATCTCTATTACGTTGGTATGATATTGGTGATTGTTCTCTATTTAGACCAACCATGGTTCATGAGATAAATACAATGATTCAGTTGAATCATCATATAATGTTGATGGAATAGATTAGATAGAAGTATTATACAAATTTTCTTCATAGAGTATTTGCATATTCAGTTAGCGACCAAGTGTTCTTGAATATTTCAACTCATTTGTGTCATTGATGGATTAGGAGGTATGGAAAGATTACTCCTCATTTAGTGGGACCTTTTGTGGGTATGGATATGGTTGGGAATGTTTTTTTACCATTTATAACCATATTTAAAGTAGACGTCAATGCAAAATGTGTTTCTAGAATCTCGGCTATGGAGGTATTTATCTGATCCATCTTCTGTTTTGAGATGTAGTAATCTTCTAGTTGAAACTGATTTATCTGTCACTGAGCATCCATTAAGGATAATTGGCTCTACAAAAGAGGTACTTAATGGGAGGATGACACTATGGTTTGATTTCTATGCCTACACGGTTCTGATTCTCATGGGAAATGGGAGAGGGGGAATTGATGACAGAGTAGTGGCATCATTTTTTGATCGAGAAGCTTCTTTATTGGATTTCTGGATGAAGAATTTTTCTATAGTTGGGAGATGACATCTTATTACTGTTTTAACATATTCTTAAAATGATATTTTGATAATTAATTGGGTTTGTTTCGTTTAAGAGTGATTCAGGGTGAAATTTTGGAATTTTTTAATTTTTTTGGGTTATGCATTGTTGGTGCAATTTTCTCCTAAACAGTGTGCCCTACTAGTGAAAAAAAAATCCAGACTATGAGGTTTTTCATAGTTAGAGCATGGTTTGTTTTTTCATGAACCCACCAATGATAAATTGTGGACCATTCTGAAATGGGATGAACTGTTTGGGAGAACAATTTATCTAACCACGTAGCTCTGCCCAAGAAACAATAGAAAAGATTTAATGAATCTGAAAATGTAATTTTAAAACACTGGAACCGTAATTTTAGTTTCCTGATGGACCCCAATCAACCAACTAGAATTTATTCTTCCATTTAAACTCTAAATAGGAAATTTTATCCCCACTATACACTTCTATAAGCATATCGAAGTTGGGATAATAATGTTCAATCCCTACTTGGTATGTTTCCTCTTCGCATTATATTTCGTTAACTCTCTCCTCTTTCCACCCTATGGTTTTTTAGATATTTTTATTGTTGGAGGATCAAATATACATTATTTTTTATCATGGATATATTTTTCATTCCCACATCATCATATCTGATGATCATCAGAAATGATGATCATCATTGCAGTTTCCCTATATGGTAATGTGGTTTCAAGATCCCCAGATCCCGAGGTAGGTTGTTCTGTGATGATAACCAATTTTGATTACCCCTAAATTAGTTAATTTAATTCAATATCTTGATAAATTTATTTCAATTGGTTTATAAAAAAAATAATTCCATTAAATTTTTGGATTTGGATTTGGGTTGTCATTAAATATTAGGGAAATAATAATTCCATTGAATTTGGACGTTTTTGTGTAACTTATATAAAGTTGTGTAATTTAAAATATTGAATTTAAATTGTGAAATTAATTTTATTATATTGATTTAAAATGGGTATTTGTGAAAACAAATCATGGAATTATTTTCATAAAAACCCATATGTTTTATATTGAAAAGATGAATGATTTTATTAAAAACGAGTTTTGGTTTTTAAAAGGATTATTCACATATTTTAAATAGGGGATTGGGGGAAATTATATTTTAAATTGTTTTAAAATATATTTCAAATATTTATATTAATTATATAAAATTTATTCATAGACAGTTTGTGAGTTATTTGGGACCCCTCTATATTTCTTTACAACACTAACCATACAAAAATGTAGAATGTCACATCCCTGGTGGGATGATGATGGCTTTATCCTTAAATAGTATCAAGAAGGATGTGTATACACATTATTTCAAGAAAACTATATTGACCGTGAGGGAGTCCCATATCTGGGAACTATCATACCTTTAAGAAGATGAATATGTTGCTCAATGTTTGTATTTAAAATGTATATAATCATAATATTCTAAAAAATATACCAATAATTTTGAATATATATAAAGTGTTCTGTATAATTATTATATCCATTAGTTTAATATACTTCCATCATTTGAAATGTAAATCATGATTTATATTAAATATTCATTGTAAATTCCATTCCAATTTATTTAAAAATTGAAATATTCTCTTGGATAATTAAATTTTGGCATTTATTATGGAATCATATTTGATACCCTACAGGACTTTTATCTCATACCCTACCTATGTATTTGGGTGTTTGTAGATTAACTTATTCTATGTTCAAGAAAGGGAATGGTGTTACTTTTAGGTTGTTGTAACTATTGATAATTGTTTCTAAGAGTTGTTTCCATTGAGTCTTAGGCTGTTATCATGTTCTATGATATTTGTAGTTGTATATTGCATTTTATACTTATTTAACTTCTGGTACACATCTCCCAATTGAGTTTTTTTATATTCACACTATCTTTTTTATCTTGATTTTTTTTTGTGTTTGTGGAATTTTTTTCCCACTTTCATATTTTATGATTCTCAATTCTAGTTTCCAACCCATGGGTATTGAGAACAAAATTCATGATATGTCAGGACTAATTTGGTTATCGGGTTACTAGGGTATCCAAGATGGATTGTGACACAACATGTTGATGTTCAACACCACTACCCATACTAAGAACTCTATGGTTCCATTGAAATTATATAATTAACATTTCATTAAAATGAAAACACTATCATTGGAATATATTGAGTCTAATGTCCTTTGAAATCAGTTTAATTTGATCAGAGAATATCAAACTATGTTTAAATGGTCCTTTTTTTCTTTATCATAAATTTTAGGATGATAAAATATTCTAATAATCAATATAATCAACTTTTTTTTATTGAATCCTTATTGATATATTAGAGGTAAAAATTTGATCCATATGAGATATAGTGTATTGTATTACTTGATAAAACTATAAAATATCGATAATATATATCATATCATAAGAAGAGATGACGAAATATTATGAAATATTCAAAAAAATTTGACACATTATAATGAAATTAATTATAACCCAAATAGGTATATTCCCTTTAGTAGTATTATAATGATCTATAATAAAATCCATGGTGATGTTATATAATTGTCATACAGTTATGGGTAATGGTTTTATCATATCTTTAGTCCTCTATAATTATTTCATACCTCTATGGAATTCCAAGAATCAAGATATATATCATTTATCTTTAGGCTTTCTAAATAGAAATGTTAGTGATATAAATTTTGATCTTTGTGATTCAACGATGGATATGGAATGATAAGATATTAGTAATTTTTAGAAGCTCCATATTATATTCTAGTATTGAAGGGAAATGAATTTACTTCATGAATATTATAATATCATAATTGTTAATATAGAAACTTATAATTTCCATAACCTTATTCTATAAATTTATATCATCATGTTGTGCCTCTTTGATCTTAAATTAGTTAAATGGTTCCATAATTACTTGGATAAAATAGGAATTCATCCATTACATGGTAATACTTATGAAATTCATTATCATTGAATAAATAAAATAGCATTATCCATACCAAAAGATATTTTTCTATAGTTTTCATCATCTATCAGTGGGAATGTATTATTAATTCATATTCCACGATCTACAATATTTATCAACTTTAGTTATTTGTTTAATTATATGTTAAAAAAATTCTCAAGATATATATATATATATACAATTTTCAATCATAATGATAATTTCCCAATGATTAATAATTTTTTTTGAAATGTTCATTTAAGAAAATTATAATATATTTTGATCATTTAAATTAAATAAAAAAAGTTAATCTAACCTTATGATTGTGTTTATCTATTTAATTAAATTTTAATGTGAAATATACTCATGAATTTCTATTGATAATATAAATTTAAAACATGTTTGAAAAAATAATATAGTTAATAGGAATTTTATCATGTTTTATAGTATGTTAGAAATATTTTTTACATGAAAGATTCTTTTGGTGGGAAATTTAGTTTCTTTATGATAATTTTGAAAAAAATGGAAATTTCATCAAATATATCAGGGAAAAAATTCTTAGATAATGAATGATTATTTGGGGATAATAATAAAGACATGGAGTTATGAAATGCAATTATATCAAATAAAAAAGGGTAATAAATTCCCATATATGAAAAACTCCCAAGAATGATTAAAATATACTGACTTTTCTACTAAATAAGTCTATTATATGAATTCTAGAAATTAAAAAGGCATTGAAAATTTCAAATTAAAATACAACCATATAGGATAAATATTTAGGATGTGTAAGAGTTTTTTCAGTAGAAAATTATAAAATTTCTATGTAAATCAATGTTGTTATATATAAGTAATTTTAATTTTATATAATGTAAGAGTACTATGTATGTTTCAATTTTAAATTTATCAAATTTCTATTATGATGAAAAGTAAAATTCTCAGTGCATGAGAGTAAACCCCATTAAAAAATTGATAGTTTAAGGAATCAAAAATATTTTGAATGGTTAGAACTATTGATCTATAATAGTCATTTACTAGAATGTAATATTAATCCTCCATGAAAATTTTGAAATATAGAGGTCCACTATTTTTCAATATTTTTTTCATGTATAATGATATATAAAAGTTGTGTACTTAGAGAATTTCTTCTTTACAATACATAGATGAGTCACAGATATTCATGACCATGAAAATCATCTCATGTAATTATAAAACCCATTCGAGGAACAAATATATTAGTGATATATATTTAGGTATAAAAAATTAATAAATAAAATGAATATAAATAATAAATAAAATATGCATGCTCTAGGACAAGAGCTAGTATCTTATATAGTCATAGTTTCTTACATTTTGAGAGAGCATTTGAATGAATTTCCATTCGATCTCCTTTGGGGGAGATAGGTATTTTTATATATCTTTGATGAATACTATATCTTCTATGTAATACATTAACATTGTTTTTACCTTATAAAAGTTTATTTGATAAATTAAATAGGGAGTTCAACTATGTTTTAAATTGGGTTTTCATTTTTGTTAATAATAATCATAATTTCTCTTGGGATATAACACTAAACCCTTATGGTTGAGTGAAGAGGGCTTCCCTCACCCATGATAATTAAATATGTTCTTAATTTTTTATTTCATTCTTATTAAATTTAATTAGAATATATATATTTATATAATATATTGATGTAGATATTTAGATATTTAAACTACTTATATAATTTTAATTATTTTTCTCCTTATTATGGATTTAATATAAAGTGATATTGTACCTACATCATTAAAATAAGATAAATAATGATTGGGTTTAAGATTGATGTTAGATATTAGGTTAGATGGCTCAGAAGGAGTAGGGAGTGATTGTATTTTTATGTTTAATTATTTCATAATAATTCATCTTGTGTGAGAAATTATTCAAGGATTCATCTTATTTGTGAAATAACATGATAATATAATTATTTGAATTTAGATTAATTATGTATGGTGTGGGATCCTCTATTATGAAACCAATATTCCAAAATCGATTTCAATAATTCATTTTTAATTCATCCCAAAACAAACACATTGTTTATAGGTTTTTAAAAAAAATATCAATCACATACACTAAAATTAATAATACACTGAAAATGATAATTATTTTGAAGTAAAATCAGTAAACCATAGTATATTTATTTGATAAAATATTTTCTAGTAAGTCCCTTAATAGTTTGTACATAAACCTGAAATTGGTTCCATGTTGGTGAACATATGATAGTTATGTTTTTTATTTTTTTTATTTTTTGATACATGAAAAAATATTTCACTTATAACCAAATAGGTTTTGATCTATATATTGATAGATATTTTTATTAAAAATATAAATTAATTTGGGTTATTAGAAAATTGGAAATGTTTTTTTCAGTTCTATTTTTGGACTCCCTATATTCTTAAAATTCTTCATGAGATACTTCAGAAATTAATAACATGGTATAGAATATATTTAAATTTAATCCAACCATTACATAAATGTTTTCCTTGGAATTTCACTTATAAAATAATCATTTTTCAAATAAAATCAATTATATTTTAAACATATGAATAGTTTTATTCAACTATTATCCTTTTTATGTGTCTTGGAAGGAGGAGACTAAAAATAATATAGAATATTTTGGGATTATATGGAACACTTTTAAATTAATAAGAGTTTCTAAATATATTATCAATTGGAAGGACTTACCATTATCTCTATAAGGGTTATAAAATGTATTTATATACAACTTGAAATCTTGAGAGCTCACATGATAGGATGAGCTATAGAGGTCCTCCCTTTTATTTTGTCCCTTCATACAGAAGTATAAAAATAAAATAGAATATATATATATATATTAATTAAGATATATTTATGAATAAATTCTATATGAGTTATTGGAGTGGTTCAATAACTTAATATTTATTTTAATAAACAACATTAAGTATCATCACTTATTTGTGTCTTTTAACCGCGTATTTTTATAAAATGTGAAGAACCTTAAAGTTTAAAATTTTTAATGAGACCTAATATACATATTTAATTACATGGTAAAAGGGGTTGATAAATTAGATCATTGATAACTCTAAAAGAAAAGGAATATGAAACAATACCATGGGAGTTCATGACATAACATATTCTAACTCTCTTTTTTAATCTATAATCTAATAGGAAAACACTCTTATAAAATACTTAAAACTGAACATTGTTAATGATAATTAAATATATAGACCCCCTATAATATTTTAATTATTATATTTATGATAGAACATAAATTCCCATTATCCTTATGTATATGAAATTATGGGATATGAGTCTATAAATCTGAGGTTGTTCCTAGAAGAACGAATCCAATAATTCCTGGAGTAATCCAAAGTTAAGTATATAATTGGATGTAAAAAACCATAGAGACCATCAATTTTGAAGAATTTTCAACAGGAATAAAAGTGAATGAGGTTCTATAAAAATAAATTATATCCATATAAAATTTACTAACAATAAGGAAATATTCAAGAAAATTTTATAATAGATATTATTATAAACAAGTTATGTACCTAGATAACTCATAATATTTTGGTTATGGGTGAAAAGAAATCACATATTGTGCGAATTATACTTAAATTTATTTTAATTTACAGTTTTTTAAAACACAGAAAGTGGATCATTAATGTTAAATTGGTAATTAATTTATATATGACTGAAAAAATGATTACCCTATATTTATAAAATTTCTTTTGTTGAATTTTTGATCTTATATTACACCTTTATGATTATATTCATCGTTCTATACTAGTTCGTGTGTAGTATCCATCTAGGGGTGATCTACACATGCTCTATTAAAATCTGATAAATGGAAATTAATTTCTTGGTTTTAGTGTAGTGAATCAATTTTCATGCATTATTTTTTCATCATAACTCCAAGGTCCATTTGGTTTTAAAGAGCCATTGTTAATATAGATAGGAAAAAATGAGTAATTATTGAGAGGGGGATAGATGTATGTTTTTTCTAAATGATTATATATTATCAATTTTCATATTACCACACACAATATTAATAACTATATATTTATATTTAGAGAGTTTAGGTTAAAATATTTTTTAATTGCATAAAAACCGTTAAATAAAATAAAAATTTCTATAAAACCCCATGAAATAATAATAATAATAATATTAGTATTATTTTATGTTTTTTGTGATATCATGTTCAATAATAAATATTATTTTACTAGCTTAAAAATAAATATTTATCACTAGCCGTGGTATTGGTCCATTCAAACTCCACAACATTTTTTATATAACTAAATTAATATTTTATTCATAAATAAATATTTTAATCCAAAAACATATCAATAAATATTTCTATATATTATATAAAATAAATAAATATATTTCATCCACAATATGGTGAAAAAATGTTTGTTTAATTTATGATATCAATAATACATGAATAAAATTATTCTTTGATATAGTGAATAATATATATTCCATTAATAAAATTGAAATTTATTTTAGTCAAGATTAAAATATACACTTATGATTTGAACCTATAATATTATTTTTATTTGGAATTACTTAGTTGTTAACAAATTTCATTATTACTATATATCAATGGATTTATACACCCAAGGGATAGAACCTAATTTTGTAACGTCGAAAACCACATTTTGAAACTCAATGCGTAATACAATCCATCTATCTAATTATATCATAAAGAGGGTAGTGCATCTATGTCATCAACCTATATTATCAATACATCATTCATTGACTTTCTTTAATGAAAAAATCATTTCACCAGGGACATGGAATTTATTGTGACCATTATACTCAAATGAAATGGTTGATCTATCATAGACAACAATGATAGAATCGTAAAATCCATCTTCGAAAAGTACATTAATAACAAGTCACTGATGATGCACCTAAGATATAAAACATTTTGATGAATGGTTTTCATCTGGAATTATGAAATATTTATAAGTGTGTGAGTTTTAACATGAATTTATAATTATTATATTGTCTAAGGACCATTACAAAAATTTGTATAAAGGAATATTCCATGGAATAAAACATGTGGAATTAAAATTGGTGGGTCCTTAAACATAATATAACTTCTTAATTATTAGAACATAATAAATTCTTGAGAAGAATCCTCATATTCTTATTATTACTCACAGATAATAGTCTATATAATATGGTCCATATCATAGTACATTATACCACATAAAAACTATATTTAAGAGGTATTTCCATAAAATCCAATGTTTCTCATCATAAAAATTAACTTATATTACCATATCAATGTGACATATAATCTGTGATATTATTACAACAATTATACATAGAATAAAATTAAATTTGAGAAAAACAAATTCATATAAATTTTATCTTCATTGAATATACATGTAATCTTAGGTAGATAATTAGTTTATTATATGGAAGAAACTAAAATAATCTCCCACTAAAACTTGAGATAACTGTTAATGAATGGTTACATCTAAAACTTATAAAAATTATTTATAAAGTTATGTCCAATGATGATAAGACTATTATGTTTTCATGTCAAGGTATGGAAAAAACATTATTTTATTATTGATAATTAGATTAATACAACATTATAATATTGAGAAAATCCTTATGGTATTGATATTACTACATATCCACCTATTATTCCCATGATAATGTCTAAACATCATAAATAAATCAATAGTTAATGGTTATCATTGTAATGTTAAAAATAATTTTTTTATAAACCATAATTGGATAATGACATTTCTAAACCACTAATTAAGAGATATCAGAAAGAACTATATACTCACATATTGCAGATATAGATACCACTAGATGTAATAATATTTTCTTGAATATTTCGAAACATTTTCCAATAAATATAGATAAAATTCTGAGAATTCCAAATAAGTGTTCACTTCACATGTTCACTAAGTATTCACAATATTATAAAAACTATGATTTAATCAAAATCTATTTTGAAATTTTTACTCAAATAATTTTAACAACAATGTAATACAGTTATGCTAGATCTATTTAATATTCACATACATTGCATTATGAAATATTAATATCAAACATCAATACATATAATAGAGTATTTTATTCATTCCTTCTACATAGGCTTGTACAATTATATTAATATAATTAGTACCTTTTTATGTCTATACAAATTATACTGGTAGGATTATATGATAAGAAATATTCAAAAATGAATATTTACAGCATATTTTTTTCATTACATAATTTATAGATGTACTACGATTAAATTTGAAAATCTAATAAATCAATCCTATTGATATTGTGAGATACAACACAATTTATTTATTATGTTATCATCTGTGAAATTTCATTACATATACATAATAAACTAATAAAACACCACATTGTTTCCCATATGTAATCAAAATATCTATCATGAAACTTATAGTGATCCCACTTACCAGATATAGACACATAACACTCATTAATTTCTAAATAAATATTCTATGATCAATATGTATGAATTTTTTAGTCAAATTAATGTAATATCTATATATTATTAATATTTATTTATTTCAAGAACCCTTTTATGTTATTCATGCTAGAGATAAACCATAGGGTATCGTTCTAGTTAGTTTATATATATATACCAAATGTTTTCTTCAATGTGAGGTATCCTTGATACTTATTAGGGGATTATGATAACAATAGAAATATTACGTGAAAAAATTAAAATTAAAGAAGGAACTTATTTATGATAATTTGTGTCTACTTTTTTTCATAGCCTAGAACATTAAAAAAAATCATGATTTATTGGTGCCATCTTATGCCATCTATGTTTAGTCTCTCTCAAATCAATTCAAATACTAAATCTCTAAATCATGATACATAGTGTCCATTTATTAAATATATATATAATTTTCATACATAGCATACTAATATTTTATACTGCACTGTATGAATCATTATTGTAAATGAAAAATTCATGTATCACCCATCATGGTGATCATAAATTCCTAGTGTAAATATAAATTCCTACTTATTATGTGTCTTTATAACTATTCATCCCACTAAGCTTAGTGGATCCAAGTATTCCAATGTCAACCCTTGTGCATCCATATCATTACATCATGTATGTTAATTATTATCTAATTATAATTAAATAGAAAATATTCTTTTATAGAAATATAGTTGATCTTAACCATAGTTTAATATCCTTAGTGGTTATAGGATAATTAACTCGGATTCACCTTAGTTTTTTAATGTTTATTTATAACTATAAGAAGGTTTTATCCAAAAAATATTCAAAAAAAAATTTATCTTATTAATTGATTGTAATCATATAAAATTTTATATGATATCAATTATATAATATAGTTGGAATATGGTATTTTTTTGAAATTCTTTTTAAAAAATAAAATTTTAAAGTAATAATTGATGATTTTAAATGTATATAAGATTCATATATGATATTAATTTTTCTTCCATAAATATATTACTATATGGATTGAATTTTGAGTTATTGATATCCTTTACTCCATATATATGTTCATAAATTACATGTATAATAAATTCTCTAAGAATATAATGTGAATATTCATTAATGTTTTCTAAGTACACTCAGGTACTTCACCGAGTGTCTCTAAAATTTCATAAAGGAATGTCAAGAAGTATATTAAGTTATATTTATTTTAGAATAATTCAGGTGTACATGTTAAAAAAACTCTAAAAAAAAAAGTTTTTTACATTTCAATAAAATGGAAACTTTTTCTAAAATATGATATGTATTTTTTTTATATCTTGTATTATACCTCAATTGAGACTAAGAAACTTTAAAATCAATAAAAGGGAAAACAAATTTCAGTTTTATTTGAAAAATAATTAGTAGTACACATTCATGTTAGAGTGTTATATTTTTTATTCACCATTCATTAAAATAGATATGTGAGATTTGAGATTTACTGAACCATCACATTCATAAATAGTACCATAAAAAAACTTATTCTAAATCCTAAATTATTTATCATCGTGTCAATGCTGACATAGAGCTAAATTTTTTTGGTTATAATTATTAAAATATGAATCAATCTCATCCGGTAATGATAAATAGTGATATCCTCTTAGGAAAAATAGGAATCAATCATTCTGAGCACCATTAGAGTTCACACAAGAATGATTCTATTCTTGCTCATTTATGGTATTTAAATACATACAGGTTATATTAATGTTGTATTTTTATTACCCAAGAAGAAAATATGTTATTTATTAATATACCAAAATTATAATAAACTACATGACTCTCAAATTCATTAAAATTTCATTCCTAGTGACCATTATTTCCACAGAAGAAGCAAATTGCATCCAGATTATTCTTATTCCTTAGAATATTTGTCTCCTTTATTGTCACAAAAAATTATCCTTTGAAATTAGATTATCTAGGGGATCTTTATAGTTAAAATTAAAAAATTTCAGAGTACTGGGTGGAGAAATAGATTTATCTAATCCATTTAATGTTGGTGGAATATGAATAAAATATTTTGAGATATTTAAAAAAGAAATTATCTAGGCTTCGAAAAATCATGATAAAATTAATAGAAAGTATGATAATATAAGATTAATGGTTAATTTATTATCTAAGTAAAAATAAATTTTTTATATGTGCTATATACGCCACATCAGTTTGAAAACATGATCAGTATATATATTTCATTTTTTCATTTTACACTGATATAGTTCATTGAAAATATTATTTATTTCAAGAATTAATATATTGTTATCAATAGAAAAAATATAAGTTATTATGGATTATGATTCCATATTTTTTGTTGTATCTTTAAATCTCTAGACATACTTGATAATTTAATAAAAATAACATAATAATCATATTAAATATATCTCTATTTGGCATCATTTTCACCTCTACTCACCTACCGGGGTGACAGAAAATGATTTAGTAATTTTAAAGGATAATAAATTTTCATATATAATATTGTATCATATAACCAATTATACCATGTCTTGAAATTTTTATTTATAAGGACACATACAATATTTTATGGTATTCTAATAATGTTTTTTTGCATTCCGTTTTATATAGTAAATAAAATATAATTTTAGTACTTTACTTGTTCAACATTAAAGTGAGATCAAATAATTAAAAATATTGTTTATTATTCCAATATTTTATCAAATCTGAATATCACGAACTGAGGACCATGGAATGTATTTATTCTATAGTATTCTAGTGGAAATGATATATATTTCCCATGATTATGATCCATTTTTTCCTTTATATTAAAAGAAGGTATTTAGGTAGGTTGTCTTTCGAAATATGGTCATGTAGCTCATTGATCCATTGAGTGGACTATCCAATCATGATATCCTAACTTGGATTTCCTCAATACATGAATCAAAACATTTATTGATCATACTTTTGTTGATAAAATTAATTTATGTTTACTTAAGTTAACCCAAAAATTTTATGGGAACTCATTGTTAAATTAATGTGTCTAGTCATTGGTCTGGCAGACCCTTATTTCAATCATTTCATTCCAAATCATGTAATGGAAGGGTTAATATTACATAATATGAAGTTGATGGATTTTAATTTATTATGATTTTTGTCTTTTTATGCCATTTAAATAAATTTCTAATATTAATTGGATTTTATATAATTAATTTTCCATGTTGGAGAAAACAATTATAAATAACCCATATATTGAATTTCCATCTTTTCACGTTAATTAATTTTCTTATTTGATAGAATAACATCATTTATAAAATATATTATTTTTTATATAGATAAATTTAATAAATTAATGACCCTACCATGATCATATATAAAAGGTAATTTATTAAGTGGAAAACAATTCAACATATATCTGAGTCTGAAAATTCCATGTTCCATTCTTGGAATTAGTTTTATCATCGATCATATCCAACAATGTATCCCTTGAGATGGAATCCCAATTAATCATCCATGAACCACCTCCATGCACCTTGGTATACTTCATTAATTTCAGGTATTAATAACTCACACTCTATTGAGGGAAAGAAAAGTATTTGTTAAAATGATATTACATTAATAGACTTGGGAGAGTAGGTCTTAAATAGTAATAGCGGGAGGAATGCATTTTATAGAACAAAATTTAATTAAAATTATTATTGAAAACCCATGTAGTTAATTAAATTAAACAATTTGAACACAGACAAAGGTCTTGGTTATGATAACGAATGGTCATATACAGAAAAAAATAAAGAAAAATATAATTGGTTAATGTTCTTTTAGTATTTGATCATTTATTATTAAGATAAAATATCCTGAATTAATAAATTATATAGTTAATTATATAATTCAATTTTATATTATTGAGAATATTAATGAATTTGTAGATGCACATAATAAGTGGAATTATTCAAAAATAAATTACAGAACCAATAATCACAGATTCATTAACATAAATTGATAGAGAATTTTAAAATTCTATAAAACCAATAATATTTCATGAAAAAATCTATGTATAAGCTATACACTATCCATGTATCAAAATTTTTGTGTCTATGAAACCCAAAAAAAAAACTCAGTGTGGTCATCGGTCACAACAACATGATGTGCACAGACCAGAAACATGTCATTTATCACTTATTTCGTGTGTACACATAACTCTTTGAATGGATTAGCATTTATTTTTGACATATGAAATGATGATTTACATATAATTTACACACCATACATATCATTTTAAAAGTTAATTATATAGACAGTTAATATTACATGGTTTCACTTTGTATAATGACCTCAAAAATTATCCTAATTTTCTTGATAACTACTATAGACTATATAACATGTACACCAAATACACACATTGTAATCTTGAAACACATGTTCTAGGTTGGTCCAGTCTACTTACAATGTGAAATAGTTTCACCACATGTAGTTATTACTAAATGTGTTATATATCATGTGATATGGAGAGGTGTTGTGCACATGGGTATACACCGTGTACTCCAGCTACAAGTTATGTAATCCTTTGATATATTTCTAGAATACTCAACCCATCCTAATGGAATCCCCATTAATTATTCATCTTTATTGTATATATGAAATTTAAAATAATTAACAAAGAAATTAAATTATTGAAGGCATTTTAATTTAAATAATAATTTTAGTGAATTAATAATTCTTTAAATTAAAATCGCACCACTAATGCGTATATAAATAAAATATAAAATAAATTATTACATATATAAAATTTCATAACTCTGATAATACTTTTAGGTTATATAAATAACAAATGAGAATATTTTGGGAGTTACTTTTTTTAAAAAAATTTAGAGTCTCCCCTAACCTAAATGGTTGATATTTTATTTTAAAATTTTAATTTATTTATTTATAATTAGAATAAATTATTACACTATTTTTAGAAAAATTCTTATCATATTTTATTGATCTCCTAACATCCCATTCATAATAAATTTGTTTTGTTGTAGAGATTCATGAGTAGAATCCC
Organism: Viscum album; assembly: GCA_963277665.1. Taxonomy (NCBI): domain Eukaryota; kingdom Viridiplantae; phylum Streptophyta; class Magnoliopsida; order Santalales; family Viscaceae; genus Viscum; species Viscum album. Next base: position 874,091,143 of record OY728148.1, on the reverse strand, counting down.
TCTAGCGGTGATCCTCATTTCTCCTATGATATTCGAGAAATTCCTATTGATTTTTTCGTGATATCTAATAAAATTTAATGTACTTAAATGATTATATTCAATACTCCATGATCCTTCATGTATTATGGAGTTCTTCTCATTATTTAGAGGAAGATATGAGTAATTCAATATAGAGAAGTCTTATGTTCCCAAAGATGACCTATTCTCAATTTCCGATTAACCCTACCCAATAAACAAAACCATCTATTTATATAGTTTGTGTTTAGGTTAATATATTATATAGTTTTGTTACATACCATATATAATATAATAATCCTTAATAAAATCCCAGATAAAATAATAAAAATATTATTAATTTTTTTCATGCACTCAAACATATTAAATAATAAATATTATTTTACCAGCTTGTAAATTAATATTTATCAAAAACATGGTCTCAGTCCATTAAAACTCCTCAACATGTATTTAATAAAGAAATAAATATTTTATTCCTAAATTAATATTTTAGTGTGAAAACCTGGGAATTAATATTGGTAAAATATTCTATAAAATAAAAGAAAATATATTTTATTTATAATACGGAAAATTAAAATTTAGTTTATTTATTTTATTAAAACATCATGAATTATATTTTTACACGATCATATAAATAATAATTATTCCCATAATTTAAATTGAATATATTTTAAAAAGATCATCATAAACAAAGAGTTTCTATCACTATAGCATTCTTTCCCATTTGTATTAGGCTGTGACACCTAAATCCCAATATTACTATCTAAATATGAGTAAATACATCCAAGGTAAAAAAATAATATATCAATTTTGAAAACCAAATTTTATTTCTCACTGCATCATAAAATTCATTTTTCTCAACATCTCATCCAGCATGTTTCACATCTGTGTCATCAACCTATGAATTGATTCCTCATTCTTTGAATATTTGAAATAAAGACGTCGTTGCACCATTTCTTTAGAATTTAATTTAATTGTTCAACTTCAATCAATGTCTTGATATATAAACTCCAATAACGATGAAAGGATCACATCCTTCCTCATTTAACCCAATAATACTAAGTCACTCAAAATATACTCCAGACATTCAAATTCCCCATAAACTATTATCATGATTTTTTATGAAATAAGACTATTTTTATGATCCATAATATTAATAAATAATAATTTTAACTCTTATGAACCATTAAAAACATTCACATATTGGAATCTCTGATGAAACCAAAATAAGGGGAATATTTACTAGTAATTTTGTTCATATAATCTATCGTATTAGAGATTACAAAGTGAAAATAATTTGAGAAGTAACATCATCAACTTAAAATTACACAAACATGGTGTTTTATTTATAATATAAACTATCATAGTACATCACAAGACTATAAAACTATATTTAAGGGTCATCATCCTAAAATTACGTGGTTCTTATCATAAGTGGGATTAATGACGTTATAAATGCCAAAAATACTATGAGACATTATCATATTAATGTTATGAATAATAAAAATAATTATGTGATATAATATTTATATTATTATTTAATTGATTAAATTTACATATAATATTATGTATAAAATTATTGTATTCTAGTGTAGCAACTCAGATATAATATACAATGAAAACAATACAATCTGAATATAAGAAGTGTTGATTTTGGTTTATTTTTAATCCCAACACATGTATAACATTGGAAAATCAAGGATGATGTCAAATACTTTCAAAATTACATGATATCCCAAAGGTAATTTTGGTCATATTTTTTATGATGTTATGGGGATGTATTTGGTATTGATGAAATATCATTATTAGCTAAATCTGGAACATCATTTCTAATAAAATAATAACCAAATCCTCTAGAGAAACAATTGGAAGAACCTCTGATATCACATAATTAACAATGAAAATGGAATTTAAAAGATGAAAATCTACCTCAACCACTACCTACCTCCCCATCCAGGATGACACTATTAAGGAAAAATAATCACGATGCTCTATAAAAATATATTTTTGACAATATCATGATAGTAGAAACAAAAATCCTTGTTCTTGATATAATAAGATATATTTATGGCAAGATAAATTTCTCGAGGAAACACTCATCAGAAAAAGGTTTATTTAAGAATCATAAATATTAAGTGTAAAATTGAATTTATCTACCTAAATGAAAAATGGTCTATAGTTTATACCAATTTGGATTTGAAAAATGTAATGGTAAGAGTCAAATTTATTATATTTACTATTGAAAATCAAATATTGAATATTAAATAAAAGAGAGGTTCTACTCATTACCATAATATTTTAGGATATTACTTTCTTAATTTTTGAAATACTATAATAAATGATTATAAATAAAACAATTATATTGTTTGGTGAAGATAATATTTAATTTTAAATTCTAGTATTATAAATTCCATCAATATGAACATTTAATTTTTAATAATTCTTATCCTAAAAGCCCTTCTAGTTTACATAAATATATTTTAAATTATGGATGAATTAGTATACATAAAAATTTCATTAAATTCAACAAACATTTTGGATGAATATATATTCAAAATTTGGTTGAATATTTTAAAAAATAGGTAGTGATATATTTTAATAGTATATGGATAAAGAATGTTTTGAAAATATTCCATAATATAATATTATCTTGACACCCTAGAAAATTAATGTTGTAAGTATGGGTATATATCAATTAATGAACTAAATAGAATAAAAACCTTGTTTATAATTTAATAATAATTCCATTGAATTTAAAATATTTATACATTAGATAAGATAAAATGTTTCTTTTGATAAATATAGAATTCATGGAACCTAATTATGTATAAAAATTTATATCTAATATGAAACTAAATTTTATTGTTTTAGGATGGACACTAGAGGATATTAGTTGTATTTTTACACTATTTTTATACATAATATATTTATAGAGAGTGAATCATGAATTATGAGGCAGCCTAAAATGTGTCTGAATAACATTAATTGAAATAGTGAAAATTTTAATTGAAAGATTTATAGGAAATTAAATATAATATCCTATATTAATCCGTAAATTGGTGTGTCCCATGATGACTATAAAAAAATAATTTTTAATACCATTTTATATGATAAAAAAAAATAATTAATTCCTACTATTATTCAAAAAAATTGAAGGTAACTATTTAATAAAAAATATATAAACATGGGTCCTGAAAAAATGAATTTCTAATTACCTTATTATATTATATGAAATATTCCTTTTCAATATGAAGGTTTATTTCTATTTTTGAAAAATGTCTTGTTCATTTTCATCCCTCACTTTCACAAGTGTATCACTGAAAAACTGAATTCACTAATACTTATGGTATTTTTGAATACCACAAGATGTATTTTATCTTATATAATTCCCCAAATATATAATAAAATATTATTATAAGAATCCTTTTATATATAATTAAAATAGTCCTAGCTAATTTATTGATGAATATATAGTTATTTTATCTAATAATGAAGGTTTTTATGAAGACATTGGAAATGTTTTTGAGATAGTATATTGAAATTTATTTCATTCGAAATTTTTTTAAATGGAATTTTATGGAAGGGAAATATTATATATAGATAAGAATTAATTACATAAGATGGATTAAATGTAAAATGAAATTGTTTCTATATTTTCAATACTATAATACACCACTAATGTAAAACAAGTTAGTGTATTCCTTTAAAATATTATGTTTCATAGAAGGACGATTATATATGATAAAGAAACTAAAATCTATTTGACTAATATTTAAAAACCATTTGTTATTATAAACCCTTTTTCAAATAAAATTTTTTTTTATTGTCTTGTATTATATTATACACCAAGTTAATCTTGTCCTACAAGAAACACTATCTTTTCTTGCTTAACACACAACAGATAGCTTATAAAAAACATCATTTTATTATCATACTTATTATAAATTCACAATTATAACCTCACCGTTAGAATGTCATGTATTAATTAGATTACTAAAATTAAGAAATTGTGGTTTACTCATAATTCATTGAAAAATTAATTGTAAATTTTGGTAAAACCATTTTTATAATAAAAGGTAATGTTATTATTGAAAAGTATTTTATGCACATAATTGTTTTTCATACCATTAAGAAAAAATATTTTGGAATATATTAATGATATAAATATAAATATTTATAATATATTAAATATAAATTTTAACATTTTTATTATGTGTTTTTAAAAATAAATGAAGAACAAATGCACCACCTGATATTTTATGAGAAATATTTTGTTTTTATGTGTAATGATATATAAAGTAATCTTTCACTACACACAACATTGTCTTGGCTTGCATTACATGCAAGAGAAACCTTCCTCGATAGCTTGCATTATATATAGTACAAAGTTTCACTAAACAACGATATGTTATTAAAATATTATATGAACTAGCCGTTATGAATAGTAATACCCAATTTTTGAAATTTTATAAATTTTATCTTTCAATATGGACTTCATTTTTGGATTTTAAATATTGAAATTATCCTAGGGTGAATTTTTAGTGTTTTTCTGAAAACATTCAATTTTTTATGAATAGTGAAAACACTAGGTTACTATTTAAAAACCGACAATTATTTAAATAATTATATATTTTATTTAAATTTAGATTAGGTCAAAATTGATACATAATACCTATATAATTTCAATTTAATGCATTGTAGTAATTTTATAATAATTTTATATATATAAAAATGTTCTTGAACTTTTCATAGTCTTTTACCCACCTCCTAGGAGAATTTGAAAATTTACATAAAACATAATTCTACCGCTTCTATGAGTGGAATTTAGAAAATCCAAGAGTCAATGTTAATATCAAAGAGTAAAATTTTGTTCAAGAAGATAAAATGATTTTTTGGTGAATAGCAACTTTTTACTTTTATTTACCACGGTTAAAAGTAAATAGGGTAATTAAGGGTAAAACTGATATTATTATTACCTTAACTCTTGTCCTATTTCTATTGGAAAAGGTTAGTTCGACCAAAAACAACCTTAGGAATAAAATATGACCATATAGGACCACATGGATTAGATTAGGACACTTATTATTATTTTATTTCAAGAAGAATTAGAAGAGATAAAAACAACATTTAATAACTAAAACATTTTTAATATAGGATTATACATAAGATAAATTCAACTATAAATATTCATTATAAAGATAAAAATACTTCGTACATAATGATATTTTATTTTTAATTTTTAGACATTAAATAATTTAATTTATTTATGACACAATGATGATGCAGTAATTAGCTTATTAAGGAAATATTAACAAAATTGATATTATAAATACCCAAATAAATTTACTTCGAAACTTTTTATGAATTAAACTAATTTTATAGTCTAATATTACATGGTATTATTGATATAATTAACTTTTATCTAACTAATCATGCTGTTATTAATTTCACAAAATTCAATTTCCAAATAATGTCAAACTTTACATAAAATAGTTTTAAAAAAATATTATATTATTAATTGTTATTATATTCCAAAAGATATAATGTTCATAAAATGACTTATAAAAGGTTATATATATTAATAATGAACCACTTGGGGTTTGTTTGTATTTTTATTGTTTTTTTATTAACCATATAGTTTAAGAAAAAAAGAAGACATGGTAAAAGTTAAATTATTTAACATAGAGTTAAATCTAAATGATAAGGTTAAAATAGTAACCTAAACTTGTCTAAAATCTATTTTTTGAGAGAATTTAGACCCATCCTCACCATAACATATAAATAAATCAATTTTGAGCTATTAAAAACCAAATATTACTTTATTATAAAATAATATTTTATGTTTTTCCTAAGGTGCCCCTCTCCTCCCTTATAAAAGGGCACCTCCTCCCTCTCCTCCTCACACCACTTTGAACTTTCAGTAACTGCCAACCCCTACCCATTTCCCTTTAAAACTTCCCTAGAAACATAATATCGACCTTGGGCTTCTTCAAAGACCAATTTTAGTTCATAAGAGGATGTTTCCAAGAGGCGTGTCGAAGAAGAGGTAATGTCTGTTACCGATTATTTCCAATTTATTTCTTCTTTTTCTTCTTACTCATCATTAGTTGTTTCATTATGAAGTAAAAAACATAATTATCACTAATATACTGATATTTAATTAAAAATATGAAACAACCCTATTTCACCTTATATCCTTCAAACGGAAAACAAATTCTCCGCACATGCATACATTCAGAATACCGTCTTCACGCCATTGTGTAATCTATTTTCAACCACCACCTTACATGGATGGGTATAATGGTGTAAAGAATAACTATATATGATAATTTTAAAGTTATATTTATTTGAAATATAATACATACACTTTAATACAATCCCACGATCATGGGAATGATATCATCGCCCGTGCGTACGTACGACCTACAGTCTCCATGATGTGATGCGACTCGTTCTAAATGATATTTGTGGAAAAATGAATATATAAATAAATTGAATGAATAAATTTGATATAATTTACACTAATACCATTATGGAAATGAGATTTTTATAACCTAAAATGAAGAATAAGAATTTATTCGACAAGACATGCATAAGAACATAATGCAACGAACACCCGAATAACAAGTAGCAATAAAATATTACTAATAAGAAAGGAAAAAATGTTTTTGATGTAGAAAGGATATTTTCCTTTATAATGGAGTTCAAGAATTTTATCAAAATAATTTTCCATCGTAGATAATATAGGGTTCTATTTATATCCCTATTTATACATTGATTTGATATGATGGAATTATTTTTATGATGTCCTTCTTATCTTATATAGATTATGTTATGATGACATGATGTTTAAGAATCACATTCTAATTACATGGGTTATGCTATGATGTATGATTTATGATGTTGTGTCACACATAAGAATGGTATCATTATGAGATGGGTGGGACCTATATCTCCCTCTAATTCATTGGGTACAGATTTATATCTCATGAGATAGACATGGCTATAAATGGTAGGTTAATCCAGTTCAGAGAAACATGACTGAAACGAGGAGTGAATTTGGTTCAGAAATAGACTTTGTCTGCTAAGATAGGTTTGGAAATGAGTCTTGACTACTAAGAAATGAGTCTCTATGATTATATATGTATGCCACAATGTTTCATGTTATGATTATTGGGATTACATTTCACTAACAAGATTTATCCCATGTTATGATATTATGATCTCTTTTGCAAGTTAAGATTTTGAAAATGTTATGTTCTTATGAATATGATATGATTAATATTTCTTTTGTTTTCCCTTACTGAGCATTTGAGCTCACCCTTTGTATGTTTTATTTTCCCCATGTCAGGAAGAATGGTATTAAGTAATATATGACAAAATGGACTCTAGATATGATAAAGTAAAATGGAGACAGCGTAGATGATTTATGAACCAATTGTTTATGTTTCCCAGTTTCTAAATACACTATACCTATACAATCCATTCATCGTTTTGTTATATGTTGTAATAAGTGTGCTGGAATTATGATGTAATAACAAGGTATGTAATATATGGGTCATTATAGTTAGTATCAAAGGAAGGGTATTTTCATCCTTTGGAAACTAGGATGTGAAAGTCTTAGTAAGAACCCTAAGGATAGGTCTAAGCATAGGAAAATATCTTATAGTTTTAGAAATACCCATGAATAATCTATGATAAGACCTAAAGCTTGAAATTTAATTCATGATTAGTGGTTTTTCCTATTATGATTAGTGTTTCTCACACTATGCTTTTTGGTTTTAGTTAATGGTTGGAACCCGAATGAACTGTGTTAATGCTGAATGCAACGGGAAATGCAATGATTATCACCCTGAGTAACCATATGTTATGGGAGCTGGAATGAAAAATCTTCTTGCCATTCTCACACAACTTTCTCAAGCTATGAATCACGCAGTACTTCCAAAAGAGAAAAGGAAGGAGCAACATTCTCCTGAATCCTTCATGAGGCAGCGTCCACCCTCATTCAGCGGGTCTATTAATCCATTAGTGGCTAAACAATGGATCAGTACCACTGAAAAGTATTTTCAGTTCTTCAATGTTCTGAACATGATAAATTCATCTTTTCAGTATATCGTTTGGAAGGTGAAGCTGATCAATGGAGGAATATTATTAAGAATACGAGTCCAAGAAATGAAATTGAGTCCATGGATTGGAATGAGTTCAAGAACTTATTTTTCTATAAGTACTTCCCTCGTATTCTTCAAACAAAGATGGAGAAAGAGTTTATTGACCTAAAAAAAGGGATGATGAATCTGTTAGTACCTACAAAAAAAAGTTTACCATATTTTCATGGTACGCTTCTGGGATTATTATCCAACATGAAAGATGATCGATCGATTCTTTAGTTTCTTAAAACCAAGTATTAGAATGGCGTTAGCCATAAAGGACATCGAAAGCTATGAGGAAATCATTAAATGTGCTCTCAAGTTTTAGATGGAGATTGGAGTAACCCATCAGTCATATGCGTTTGATAAGAAGATAAAAATGGAATTCAAAGGAATATCTAAAGAGCACGCTGAAAAAAATATCAGTTTTCCCTTATGCTCAATGTGTGGAAATAAACCTGGAGGGAGTTGTCTTAAAGGGAGAAGTAAATGTTTAAAATGTGGGAAAGAAGGTCATCGAGCATTTGAATGCCGCAATGATGGGAAGAAGATGTCTAGTGATGCGACCAAAGAAAAGGCTACACAGAGTGCACCTCATAGACTTAAAATTTACTAGTGCAAGGAAATGGGGAATTATACTAAATAATGACCTAATCTAAGGGTTGTTGATGATGATCGATGTCAACAAGATCTTAAGGATGAAGACAAAGGAAAGTCACATGAAATTTTTATCAGAAATGTTGAGTACGATAATGAAGTGGTGAAAGGTACACTTACTATCCACTCTAAAGTGGAAAATGTTTTATTTGATTTCAGTTCCACTCACTCTTTTATTTCTGAAGATTTTTCTAAGGGTATCGTTATATTACCTCAACAATTAGATGTTCAGTAATCTATGAAAACCCCTAATCGAACAACAGTCTCATCCAAAGATTTTAATTCTTCTCCGATTGAAGTTTGTTGGAAAGTACATCCTACAAATCTTGTGATCCATCCTATAGTTTAATTTGATGGGATTCTTGGCATGCATTGGATTTCTTTATATGGATCTCATACCAATTTCCAAAGAAGGGAAGTCAAATTTCATATTCCAGATCAATCTATGATCATATATCGATGCAAGGATGAACATAACCTTCCAGTGGAAATTTCATCCATCTTATGGGTCTTGGTTATCCAAAATGAAGGTTATTTATCTCAAATGGTTGGTGAGAAACTCACGATTAAGAATATGCCCATTGTATGGGAGTTTGATGATGTATTTCAAGAGGAATTGTTGGGTCTTCCACCAAATAGTGACGTTTATATTTTAAAAGAACTCATACTAGGTGCTTTTCCTATTTCAAGGAAACCTTATAGAATGTCCCAAATTGAGTTACAGGAATAGAAGAAGAAACTCCAAGAGAATCTTGATAAGGAATTCATACGCCCTAGTGTGTCACCTTGTGGAGCACCTGTTCTATTTTTTAAGAATAATGATGGAAAAATGAGACTCTACATTGATTATCGAGATATTAACAAGACCACTATCAAGAAAAAATATCCTCTCCCATGGATTGATGACTTATTTGACCAACTATGCAGAGCTCAATTTTTTCTAAGATTGATCTTCGTTCAGGGTATCATCAATTAAGGGTAAAAAAAGGATATTCCAAAGACTACTTTTCGTACAAGGTATGGACACTATGAATTTATGGTGATGCCATTTGTTCTTACTAATTCCCTTTCCATCTTCATGGATCTAATGAATAGAGTCTTTAAAGAATATATTGATCAGTTTGTGGTAGTATTTATAGATGATATTCTTGTCTATTCAATGAGTAAGGAAGAACATGAAGATCACTTGAGAATTTTTTGATGACCCAAAGAAAGGAGAAGCTTTATGACAAATTTACCATGTGTGAATTTTGGCTTCAAAAAGTTGCATTTTTGGGTCACATAATCTCAAAAGAGGGGATATATATTGATCTAGCAAAAATAGAGTTTATCGAAATATGGTTGAGACCAACAACAGTAATTGAGATCCGAATTTTTCTTGGTTTCACTGGATATTACTGATTTTTTTTGAATTATTTTTCACAATTATCTGATCCACTAACAATATTGACTCGAAAAGGAGTTATGTTCATTTGGACAGAGGAGTGTGAAGAGAATTTCAAAGAGTTAAAATGAACGTTATCCAATGCACCTATTCTCACACTTCCTTGTAGTGGAGAAAGGTTTTTTATCTATAATGATGCATCCAAGAATAGATTGGAGTGTGTTATCATGCAAAATGAAATGGTGATAGCTTATGCCTCATGACGGTTGAAAATTCATGAGCAGAATTACCCAACTCCTGATTTTTAGTTAGCTTTAGTAATCTTTGAATTAAATATTTTGATGCATTATATTTCTAGTGAAAGGTGTGATATTTATACTGATCATAAATGTTTAAAGTATATTTTCACCCAAAATGAGCTGAATATGCATCAAAGAAGATGGTTGGAGCTGATTAAGTATTATGACTTCTCAACTCATTACCACCCTGGGAATGAAAACAAGGTGGCAGACGCATTATGTCGACAAGACCATGCTAGCTTATCCATGATGAGGATCACAAAAGAACCAATATTTATGGATTTACAAAGGATGGATCATGGAATTATAATAGAAGGGGAAAATCTTATATTTCTCAAATGAATGTTCAACCATATATACATGTGAATATTAAAGAGGAAACGAACAAAGATGTAGAGTTACAAAAGAAGGTGAGAAATGTTCCTGAATTCAACCTTGATTGTAATGGGATAATAAGTTCATGAATCGGGTTTATGTTCCTCCCATCCCAAGAATTAAAGAAGGAGCTACTAGATGAGGCTCACCGTTCATCATTCTCTATTCATCTTGGAAGCACAAAGATGTATAGGGACCTATAATAGTACTTATGGTGGGAAGGAATGAAAAGAGAAGTTGCTTAATGTGTCTTTTGATGCTTGTTTTGTCAGCAAGTTAAAGCTGAGAGGCAGAAGCCTAAGGGGTTGTTACAACCAATACCCATATCAGAATAGAAATGGGAAAACATCACTATGGACTTTGCACTGGACTTCATAAAACATTAAAAGGTAATAAGGCTATCTGGGTTATAGTTGATCATCTTTCGAAGTCATCACACTTCATTGTTATTAGATAATATATCTCTCTTGATCATCTTTCCAATATATATGTGAAGGAAGTGGTAAGATTGAATGGAGTACTACTTACCATTATATCTGATCCGGATCCGAGGTTTACCTCAATGTTCTGGTGAAGTCTTTAGCATACTTTAGATTCAGAGTTGAGTTTCAGCACTACTTATCATCCTCAGATAGATGGTCAGTCTGAGAGAACAATTCAAACACTATAAGATATGTTAAGAGCTTTCTATATGGATTTCAATGGTGGTTGGGATCAACACCTACATTTGGTGGAATTTTCTTATAAAAATATCTTTTATTCTTGTATTCAGATGGCTCCTTATGAAGCTCTCTAGGGAAAGAAATACTGAACTCCAACTTGCTGGGATGATGTTGGGGAAAGAAAGCTATTAGGACATGATCTTGTTGATGAGATAGAAGAAAAGGTCTAATCTATTCAAAAACACATAAGAGTAGTTCAGAGTAGACAACGAAGTTATGCTGACAAACGAAGAAAGGATATAGAGTTTGAAGTGAGTGATAAAGTGTTCTTACGAATTTCTCCTTGGAATAGATTAATGAGATTTGGAAAGAAGGAAAAGCTATGCGCTCGGTATATTGGTCCTTTCGAAATATTGGACCGCATTGGGAAGGTAGCTTACCGATTGGAAAATCCACCAAATCACTCCCACGTTCATGATGTGTTCCATTTATCTCTCTTGAGAAAGTAAATACCCGATCCTTCACATGTACTTAGCTCAGATGTTTTACCGCTGGAGCAAGATCTTTCTTATAACGAACTACCGATATAGATTCTAGATCGTTGCGAAAAAGTCCTATGGAACAAGACCAAATACTTGGTGAAAGTTTTATAGAGGAACTAATCATTAGAATAAGCTACATGGGAACTTGAGGATATGATGAGGGAAAGGTATCCTCATCTGTTTGTTACAATGTGACGAATTTCGAGTGCGAAATTCATTTTAAGGGGTGTAATATGTAACGCACGAGATTTTATGAGAAATATTTTGTTTTAATATATAATGTTATATAATGGAATATTTCACTACACACAACGTTGTCTTTTATTGAGTTACACACAAGAGAAACCTTCCTCGATAGCTTGTATTATACGCAATACCGAGTTTGACTAAATAACGATATGTTATTAAAATATTATATAAACTAGAAGTTATGAATAGTAATATCTAATTTTTGAAATTTAATAAGTTTTATCATTGAAAATGGACTTCATTTTTGGATTTGGAATATCTAAATTAGCCTAGGGTTAATTTTTGGTAATTTTCGAAAAACGTTCAATTTTTGATGAATAGTGAAAACACTAGGTTACTATTTAAAAACCGACGATTATTTAAATATTTATTTATTTTATTTAAATTTATTTTAGGTCAAAATTGATACATAATACCTATATAATTTCAATGTAATTCATTGGAGTCATTTTATAAAAATTTTAGATATATAAAATTTTTATTGAACTTTTCATAGACTTTTACCCATCTCCTAGGAGAATTTAAAAATTTACATAAAACATAATTTTACTGCTTCTGTGAGTGGAATTTCGAAAATCTTAGAGACATAGTTAATATCAATGAGTAAAATTTGTTTCAATAAGATAAAAATAATTTATCATAAATAGTTACTTTTTACTTCTATTTACCACGGTTAAAAGTCAATAGGGTAATTAATGGTAAAACTGATATTATAATTACCCTAAAACTTGTCATAATTCTATTTTATAAGCGTAATTCGACCAAAAACAACCTTAGGGATAAAATATGACCATTTAGGTCAACTTTTATTAGATTAGTATACTTATTATTATTTTATTTAAAGAAGTGTAAAAAGAGTTAATAACAAAGATTAATAACTAATTTTTTTTTTAATATTGGGTTATACCTAAGATAAATTTTACTATAAATATAAATTAGAAATATAAAAGGATTTCCTAGATAATGGTTTTTTATTTATAATTTTTAGACAGTATGTAATTTAATTTATTTACAACACAATGATGATGTGGTAATTACCATATTAAGGAAATATTAACATAATTGATATTATAAATACCAAAATAAAGGTAATTTGATACTTTTTATGAATTAAAAAATTTTATATGTTAATATTACATGTTATTATTGATTTAATTAACTTTTTTAGAACTAATAATGCAGCTATGATTTTCAAAAAAATTAATTACCAAATAGTGTCAAAATTGGCATAAAATAGTTTTTAAAAAAAATATTATATTAGTAATTGTTATTTTATTCCTAAAAATATAAGGATCGGCACAATGACTTTGATAAGGTTTTATATATAAATAATGATCCACTTTGGGGTTTTTTACTTTTTATTGTATGTTTTTTAACCATATAGTGTAATAAAACAAAACGACACCGTAAAAGATAAATTATTTAACTTAGATTTTAATCTAAATGATAAGGTTAAAATAGTAACCTACACTTGTCTAAAATCTATTGGTTGAGAGGATTTCTACCCATACCGACCATATATTTGAAAAAAATCAATTTGTAACTATTAAAAACCGAATATGACTTTATTATAAAATAATATTTTAAGTTTTTCCTAAGGTGACCCTCTCCTCCCTTATAAAAGGGAACCAAATCCCTCTCCTCCTCGCACCACATTGACCCTTCAAGCTCGTCCACCCCATGCTCATTTCCCTTCTACACTTCCCTAGAAACATACTAGATGTCTTGGTCTTCTTCAAAGACCAATTTTAGTTCCTAAGAGAAGGTTTCAAAGAGAGGTGTCGAAGAAGAGGTAATGTCTGTTACCAAATCTATCAAATTTATTTCTTCTTCTACTTCCTCTTCTTTAGTTGTTTAATTATGAAGTAATAATATTAGTATCACTCATATACAGATATTTTATTATAAATATTAAACAACCCTATTTCACCTTCTATCCATCCTACGGAAAAAGAAATCACCGAGCGTGAGTACGTATGGAATACCGTCTTCACGCCGTGGTGTAATCTTTTTTCCACCCCCACCTTACATGGATGGGTAAAATGGTGTAAAGAATAACTATATATAATTATTGTAAAGTGACAATGATATTGAAATATTATACATACACTTCAATAAAATTCCACGATCATGGGAATGATATCACCGCTCGTGCGAATGTACAACCTACCGTCGCCACGATGTGATGCGACTCATTATAAATGATCTTCATGGAACAATGATAATATAAATAAATTGAATGAATAAATATGATAAATGTTACACTAATACCTTTTTTTAAATCAAGTATCTATAATCTAAAAAGATGAATAAAAATTTATTCGACAAGACATGCATAAGAACATAAAGCAATGAACACCCGAATAACAAGTAACAATCAAATATTACTATTATGAAGATCAGAATATGAACATGTATGATATCATAACAATGAATATGATTCTGTAATAATTCAATGACATTATTTAAATCATTACACATGAGTTTCGGATATGTACAAAGCATATCAGACCTATGGTAAGGGATAATCTCGCAATCTCATTTTTATCCGAGATTGTTTACACTTCAGAATTTACTGGGGAATATTTATCATCCACTTCCATGATTCCTCAATATGTAATAATATTTTTTCCTCCTACAATTTTTTAAATCCAATTTTACCCTTTGGTGAGTTTTTTAGTAAAATATATGAATCTAATCTTTTGTCATTTTTAGTAAAATATTTTTTTTGACTTTTCCGACCAAAGTATGAGAAATTTTTTTAACTTATATAGCATGAATAGATTCATAAGAATTTTTTTACATGAATATTCCATTACAAGTTTTCATGTATATTTTTAATCAACTTATTTTAGTTTAAAATTTAATTACATGTTAAGAAAGGAAAAAAAATTTGAAGTAGAAATGATATTTTCCTCAAGAATGGAGTTCAAGCATTTTATCAAAATTATTTCCCATCTTGGATAATATATGGTTCTGTTTCTATACCTATTTTTACGTTGATTTGATTATGATATGATGTAATTACTTTTATGATGTCATTTTTATCTTATATGGATTATGTTATGATGGCATGATGTTTAAGAATCCCATTTTTATTACATGGGTTATGCTATGATGTATGATTTATGATCTTGTGGAACACATAATAATGGTATTATAATGAGATGGGTAGGACCTATATCTCCCTATAATGCATTGGGTAATGATTTATATCTCATGAGATAGACATGGCTGGAAAAAGGAAGGTTAATCTAGTTTAGTGAAACAGGACTGAAATGAGGAGTGAACTCGGTTCAAAAATGGACTTTGTCTCCTATGATAGTATTGGAAATGAGTCCTGACTACTAAGAAATTATTCTCTATGATTATGTGTGTATGCCACAAAGTTTCATGTAATGATTATTGTGATTACATTTCACTACCATGATTTATCCCATGTTATAATATTATGATCTCTTTTGCATGTTAAGATTTTTAAAATGTAATGTTCTTATGAATATGATATGAATAATATTTTTTTTTTGACCTTACTGAGCATTTGAGCTCACCATTTGTATGTTTTCTTTTCCCTAGTTTAGGAAGAAGGTTATTATGTATGATATGCCAAAAGAGACTCCAGATATGATAAAATAAAAGGGAGACCTTGTAGATGATTTATGAACCAGTTGTTTATGTTTCCCTATTTTTAATGACACTATACCAATACAGTACTTTCATGGTTTTCTTATATGTTGTAATAAGTGTGCTTAAATTCTGATATAATAACAATGTATGTTAAGTGTGGTTCGTTATAAAAAATATGATTTTATGAATAAGAAATTATATTTTTAATGTAGTTTTTCAGCCTTTTGATGGATGACATATTTAAAATCTAGTTTTGGACTCTTTTGAGAAAATTAAATTAATATTTTATTTAATTATATCAAAATTTACTTTAGATGGTATTTTTTTATTTTTGAGAAGATTTATGTTTTAATGAATAGTGAAAAATATTGAATTCTAAATTAAAACTAATTTTTCTTCTAAAATAGTAATTGTTAAATTATGTTTTGAATTGATTTGAAAGCATAAATAATTTTTTTATCTTTTATTTAAATTTAGTTCATTTAAATCAACATTAAATTAAATTTTTATATAAATATATTTCAATATTTTGGACATTTTTACATTAAAAATCATTTTCGTGATCCTTCAATGAGATTAATCTGTAATTAATTTTTGAAAATTATTTTTCTGGAATTATGAAAAATAGATTCCATATTTTTAATCAGAATTTAAAAAATTATTAAATAGTTCTGTTTCATTTATGTACATTATGAATAGTAACTTTATAATTTATTATTACCACTATTATGGTTAAATCAGGTAATTAATGTTAAAAATAATATTATAAATGTTGAAAAAATAACCTAAAACATTCCCAAATGATATTTGATGCTATTAATTCCACCATTAAAACATAAAGAAAAATATTTAATAATTTAATTGATACCTTTCTAGTAAAATTATATTAATATTATTAAACTGAAAGGGTGTAGAAAATATAACTATCTTACTTTTAATATTTAAAATATTTTAAATATAGAGATTAATAGAATATATGATAGACTATATATATATTTTTAGAATCTAAATTTTTTATATAGAATATAAAAATTATTTTTAATTTATAGTCGAAAAAATTATCATAAATTGTCACAAAATGATGATGAAATAATTAATCTTTTAATAAAAAAATCTATTAAAGGTTTATTAAATATTCAAATAAATATAATTCTACTTAATTAATGTGATACACAAATTTTTCTTATAATATGACATATTATTGTTTTATTAAATTAATTATTTTGATGTAATCTTTTTAGATATTTTTTTAACGTTAATGTTATAAATAGTGTCAAAATCGACATTCATTATATTTTATGAAATCATTAATTTTATTAAATTATATAAAAATTATAAAACTATTAAATATAACAAAAGTACAATATATAGGGTAAATATTATCTTAAATGATCCATTTATGTTCAAATTGACACTTTATATATAAAAATTAAATCATTTTAATATTAGAAACATTTGTTACCATAGAAAAAATTAAAATGGCTTAACCAAGGGTTAATCAAAAAGAAAAGGTTTAAAGTGATACCAAAAATTTACTAAAATATATTGGTTTATATGATTAATACATTTTAATACATTATATTATAATAAATGGAATTTATAGTTATTTTTATTTGGATTAAATTTATTATAAATCTGTCTTTTGAGAAATCCCAAAAGATCCCCTCCCCTCTATTATAAAAAGACACATATCATTCTTTTATTCTCACATACTAGAACTCATTTTTATTCATAAAAACAATATAAAAATGTAGAGACCCGAAGCATGACGTACATGGACATTACATTACTTTTTCGGAATACTTAGTATATAACAAAAACACACACACAAGGGCCGTAATAGTTTAGTGTCTTTGGAAACTCGGAACGTAATCTTCTAATCATGGTGAAAGATCTTCAATATCTCCCATAATGATCTTACCATTTTTTACATAAAACCTTTCTTTATATCCTGGGGAAAAGAAAACATAAAAGGGTGAGATCAAATGCTCAGTAAGGGTAAACAAAAGAAAAATCAATCACATCATATTCATAAGAACATAACTTTTGGAAATCTTAACCTGCAAAAGAGAGCATAATTTCATAACATGGGATAAACCATGGCAGTGAAATGTAATCAAAATAATCATAACTTAAAACATGAATCTTTGTGGCATACATACATAATCATAGAAAAACATTTCTTGTTAGTCAAGACTCATTTCCAAGACTATCTTATTGGAAAAAGTCCCTTTTTGAACCGAGTCACCCTCGTTTCAGTCCGGTTTCACTAAACCGATATAACCTACCGTTCCAGCCATGTCTATCTCATGAGATATAAAATCTTTACCCAATGCATTGGAGGGAGATATAAGTCCCACCCATCTCATAATGATACCATTCTTATGTGTGCCGCAAAATCATAAATCATACATCATTTCATAACCCATGTAATACAAATGGGATTCTTAATCATCATGACATCATAAATCAATTAATATAAGATAAAGGAATTCATAAAAATAACTCCATCACAACATAATCAAATAAATGAAATAATAGGGTTAAAAACAGAACCCTTTATTATCTTAGATGGAAAATAATTTTGATAAAACACTTGAACTCCATTCTTGAGGAAAATATCCTTTCTTCTTCAAAAACATTTTTCCTTTCTTAACATGTCATACAACTTTAAACTAAAATAAGTTGGTTAAAAATAAACTTGGAAACTTGTAAAGTAATCTTCTTGGAAATAATTTTTTAAAAATCCATTCATGCCGTATAAGTTAAAAAAACATTATTCTCATACTTTTGTCGGAAAAGTCAAAAAAATACCTCGTACGAAAAATGACAAAAGATTTATTTCATATCTTTTACTAAAAACTCCAATAAGGGTAAAATAGGATTTAAAAAATTGTACATGGATGTGGATGATAAAATTCACCCCAGTAAATTCCAAAGTATAAACAATATTGGATAAAAATGAGATTGTGATATTTCCCTTACCTTAGGTCCGACTTGCTTTGTACGTGACCGAACCTCCTGTATAATGATTTAAATCATGTTATTGACTTATTCCAGAATCATATTCATTGTTATTATATCATATATAGTCCACTTATTACTTTATATTACCCGTTCTTTTGTAAATTCCTGTTAAAGTAGCGTTTTGGGTAAAATTGTTTCATTTGTCGTCCGTGTTTTGACTTGTAATTATTCATATGATTACTTATATCATGATTACTTATTTCCAGAATATAAAACATGATTTATATATATATATATATTCAGAATATACATATATATAATAAATCAGTAAATGGAAAGAAATACACCGTTCATGGAGACGGTAGTCCGTACGTACGCATGAACACTGTTTTCGTTTCCTTATTGAATTGAGTGGAATTAAGTAGATGACATATATATAAATATACATAAATACAGTATCATTATTATTTCATATATTTCATTAGTACTTATAATATATACTTTATAATCATTCATTAATGGTTAATCATTGAGAATGAATCTCATCGCGTCGTGGAGACGGTAGTCCGTACGTACGCACGAGCGATTATATCGTTCCCATGGTCGTGGAATTGTATTGAAGTGTATGTATAATATTTAAGTATCAATATCACTTTATAATAATCATATATAGTTACTCATTACACCATTATACCCATAAAATTAAGGTGGTGGCGGAAAATAGATTACACCACGGCGTGGAGACGATATTCCGTACGTACGCACGCGCGGTGATTTCCTTTTTCTGTAGGATGTATAGAAGGTTAATTAGAGTTGTTTAATATTTATAATAACATATCAGTATATAATAAATACTAATGTTATTACTTTATCATGAAACAACTAAAGAATAAGAAGTTGAAGAAGAAAGAAATTGAAAAAGATCGGTAATCAATATTACCTCTTTTTGACGCGCCTTCACTTAACCTCCACTTAAAAAACTAAGGATGGTCTTTAATAAGACCAGGACCTCTAGGATGATACTAGATAAGTGTAGAAGAGATTTTGGCAGGGTTTGGCCTAGCTTGAATGCTCAAATTGGTGTGAGGAGGAGAGGGAGTAGGTGCCCTTTTATAAGGGAGGAGAGGGGCATCTTAGGAAAATCTCAAAATATTATTTTATATTAAGGTCAAATTCGGTTTATAATGGTTCCAAATGGTCTTATTTCGAAGATAAAGTGGGGATGGGTCTCAAGCCTCTCATAAAATAGGATTTATACAAGTCTGGGTTATTATTTTAACCTTATTAATTAGATTTAACTCTAAGTTAAATAATTTATCTTTTACCGTGTCTTTTTGTTTTCTTACACTATATGGTTAATAAACATACTATATCAAGCCAAAATAACCCCAAGTTGTTTATTATTAATATATCTATCCTTATATAAGTCATTTGGCCGAACCTTAGATTTTCATGAATTAAATAAAAATTAATAATATAATATTTGATTTCAAAACCATTTTGTGTCAATTTTGACACTATTTGATATATGATTTTTGTGAAAGTCATAACAGAATTATATGTTCAAAAAAAGTTGATTAAATCAACACTAATATATCATAGTAACCTATAAAATTAGTGGAATTCATAAAAAGTTTTAAATTACATTTATTTTGGTATTTATAAAATCAATTATGTCAATATTTCGTTAAAAAGGTAATTACTGAATTATATTTGTGTCATAAATAAATTAAATTATTTGATGTCTAAAAATTACAAATAAAATACAATTATGTAGGAAATCTTTTTATCTTTCTTATTAATATTTACAATCGAATTTATCTTATGTATAACCCTATATTAAAAATGTTTTAGTAAATAAACATTGATTTTAACTCTTTTAACTCTTCTTTGAATTAAATAATAATAAATGTCATAATCTAATCCAAGTGGGCCTAAATGATAATATTTTACACTTTAGGTTAATTTTGGTCGAGATACACTTGTCCAATAGAATTAGTACATGTGTTAGGGTAATATTAATATCATTTTTACCCTTAATTACCCTATTTACTTTTAACCGTCGTAAATAAAAGTAAAAAGTTACTATTCACCAAAAATTATTTTCATCTCATTGAACCACATTTTACATACTGACATCAACTGTGTCTCTTGGATTTTCGAAATTCCACTCACAGAAGCGGTAAAATAATTTTTTATGAAAAATTCAGTTTTTTTAACTACCACTTAGTGGTTTCACTATTCATAAAACATTGAAAGTCTTCAGAAAAATGCCAAAAATTAGGCCTAAGCTCTATTAGATATTATGAACTCAAAAATGATTTCTATTTTTCCAAATTCAAAACATATCAGTTGCATTAATTAGTTTAAAAATTAGTTCCGGTCGTCAAAACAAAAGGCGTGTTTTTAAGAGATAATAACTATCAAAAGATTGACACTTGTTTATAATTGGATTAAATGTGAAATTACATCCAATGACCAACATTGAATTGAATTGTAAAAATATATTCTAAATATACTTTAAAACCACTCAAATTAATAATTTATCAATATTAATTATTTCAATTAAAAAAGTTGTTTTTAATTAAAATTTAGTAATTTTCACTATTCATCAGAAAATGAAAGTTATCCGAAAAGTAACAAAATTTCACCCTAAGCTAATTTCGATATTACAAATCCAAAAATAAAGTCCATTTTGAAAAAATAAAATTTACAAAATTTCAAAAATTGGTTATTACTATTCATAACGGCTAGTTTTAATAATATTTTAATAGCATATCGTTGTTTAGTGAAACTCGTTATTGCGTACTACACACGCTATCGAGGAAGGTCGCGATTGCATGTAATACATGGCAAGTCAAGGATGCGTGTTGTGCAAGCTCCTTTTGGTGTAGCATATAACACAAGACATTAATGAAATTAAAAAGAATATTTTTCATAAAATCTCGGGGTGTTACATTCTACCCCCCTTAAAATGAATTTTGCCCTGGAAATTCGTCGGGGTTATAAATGGTTTTCTATTCGAAAGTTTCTTTAATAGAAACCCACATCGTAAAAAGGAATACCAAAACCAATCTTTAAAAACAAAAGTATGAAACGTAACGGTTACCCAAATAAACTAATCACTTGGTTTCCACAGAGGTGAAAATATGGATATGGAAGAAAATCTAACCATCATGTTCTAATGGATAGTGGTAGAGAACATGGCTATGGAAAAGCCAACAATCACAAATCCATAAATTTGTGGCGATCTAAGGTACCATCTGATTAATCAGATATAAGAGAACTAGGACAACATTTTTGGTTTTCAAGATCATTTCCCTAAAGTTAAAGAATTTGAATTAGAATAAATACTTACTTTATTTTGGTACAATCTCACTGTTGTTCATGCCTTGAACAATTTCCACTTCATCTCTTAAATAAATAATGTTTGATTTGCTATTAGTGAAGTGTTAGCAGATCTTGTGATAGAATGACGGGTCATTCCATATGTCTCAAACAAAAGGTTAGCAAAAGTTATTAAATATACATAAGTCATTCTATAATCGATTAATCATATATGATTCCTAAAATGGACTTATAATTCATATATCATACTGCTTAATATAATAAAACTAGTTTCTACTAAACAGGGACTTCCTGTAGGCCAGTGGTAGGCGATAAAGGCCAGTCGCACTTCGATTGTGGGTTCGATTTCCACAGCCTTGTCCTACGCGATGGGCTGTCGCCCGTCCTGCAGGTTGTCCTTTTTCTAAAGCTATATTACTATAACATCCCATCAATAATATCAAAAAACCTTTTATCCTAACTTATGTCCAACATAATCCATTGTAATCTTTAGGCTTATCTAAAATACATCGGTCCAAGCTCATGGTATAAAGAAAATGATTACTTGAAATGCCACAGAATAATCACGTGAATGCCATCATTTATCCCCCATATATCATAAGATATATCTTGTTGGTCAAATTACAAACATGTAAATACCTTAATCATGTATTTTCTTAAAGAATGAATACCCATTGAACCTTAGTGAAAACATGAATGCAGTTAAAAGTTAACA
Organism: Viscum album; assembly: GCA_963277665.1. Classification (NCBI taxonomy): domain Eukaryota; kingdom Viridiplantae; phylum Streptophyta; class Magnoliopsida; order Santalales; family Viscaceae; genus Viscum; species Viscum album. The sequence goes on along the minus strand of OY728148.1, from coordinate 874,068,156 downwards.
CTTTCCACATACCAAAATCCTCAAAATTCTATATACTCAAACCATGATATCACTTAGTCCTTATATCAATCATGAGCTCATGAATACTATCAAATATTTAATTTTCCCATTTTCCCTTTATTATGCGCATATCATTCTTTTTCCAAAAATATCTCAATCACTTTCCATGGTTACTGGTATCATAAAATTATTGAAAACCACAATAGACCAATACATAAATATTCCAATATTCCACAATACTATATACAACACTATTTTGGAATCCCATTACATAAACACTTAATCATTCCACCACATAGTTTTCATATTCAACATCGCCAATAGTGATCACATGTGACTTCCCTTTGTACTTTGCCTTATGCAGTTGCTCATGTCGATCATCACTAACCCTTGGATTAGGGTATTTATTGGCATAATGTCCCATCTCCTTGCACTTGAAACATTGAAGTGTTGGTGGTGCATTCTCTGCAGTCGTTTGTTTATTCACATCATTAGAAACCCTTTTTCCATTACTTCGACACTCAGCTGCTCGATGACCTTCTTTTCCACACATAAAACATTTTCTAGTCCCTTTAATACAATCTCCACCATGCTTCTTTCCACACTTTGTGCATAAGGAAACATTCATCTTCTTTTCACCATTATTTTGAGATTTCTCCTTGAACTCCATCTTTCGTTTCTTGTCAAAACCATGAGATTGATATATAACACCATCTTTCATTTCTACCTTGACAGCACAACGCATAATTTCTTCATAGCTACTAAAGTCTCTTATAGCTAATTCCCTTTGAAGACTTGGTTTTAAGCCACTAAAGAATCGATCGATATTACTCTCAGGTTGGATAATAATACCAGAAGCGTACCTTGCAAGTCTTGTAAAATTTACTTCATAGGTACCAACAGATTCATCATCCCTTTGGTTCAGTTCAAGAAACTCTTTCTCCATCTTTGTTCGGAGAATACGAGGGAAGTACTTATTGAAAAATAAGTTCTTGAACTTGTCCCATTCCATAGACTCAATTTCATCCCTTTGCCTCGTATTCTTAATAAGATTCCACCATTGATCAGCATCTCCTTCCAAACGATATACTGCTAAGATGACTTTATCATGCTCAGAACATTGAAGAACTGAAAATATCTTTTCAGTGGTACTGATCCATTGTTCAGCAACAAGTGGATCGAAAGACCCACTGAAAGAAGGTGGACGTTGCCTCATGAAGGACTCAATAGAATATTGTTCCCTTCTATGCTCATGTGGAAGCCCAGAATGATTCATAGCTTGTGTAAGTATTTCAATAAGATTTTGCACTCCATCTCCCATAACATTTGTTTGTTCAGGAGGGAAATCATTGCATTGTCCATTGCATTGATCAACATGGTTCCTTCGGGTTCCAGCCATCATCTAAAACCCAAAAAGAATAGTGTCAGAGGCAAACAACATAATAAAGGGGGAGTACCTTCAATGTCTAACATCTTAGGTTAAATTTTATGATCGTTACCGTAGTTCTAGGACTGTATCCTATACGTATACTTATCCTTTGGGACATCCCTAGACATACCTTAGAAATATTTCTAGGGATCTCACTAACGTTTTCGCATCCTAGTTTCCAAAGGTTGACTAAACCTTTCCTCTGATACCAACTGTAGAGACCCGAATCTTGACGTACATGGAAATTACATTACTTTTGCGGAATACTTAGTACATAACAAAAACACACACACAAGGACTGTAATAGATTAGTGTCTTTGGAAACTCGGAACGTAATCTTCTAATCGTGGTGAAAGATCTTTAATATCTCCCATTAATATCTTCCCTTTTTTTTACCTAAAACCTTTATTTATATCCTGGGGAAAAGAAAACATAAAAGGGTGAGATCAAATGATCAGTAAGGGTAAACAAAAGAAAAATAAATCACATCATATTCATAAGAACATAACTTTTGGAAATGTTAACCTGCAAAAGAGACCATAATTTCATAACATGTGATAAATCATGGCAGTGAAATGTAATCACAATAATCATAAAATAAAACATGAAACATTGTGGAATAAACACATAATCATAGAAAATCATTTCTTGTTAGTCAAGACTCATTGCCAATACTATCTTAGTGGACAAAGTCCCTTTTTGAACCGAGTAACCCTCGTTTCAGTCCTGTTTCACTGAACCGGTATAACCTACCATTCCTGCCATGTCTATCTCATGAGATATAAAATCTTTACCCAATGCATTGGAGGGAGATATAGGTCCCACCCATATCATAATGATACCATTCTTATGTGTGCCACAAAATCATAAATCATACATCATTGCATAACCCATGTAATACAAATGGGAATCTTAATCATCATGACATCATAAATCAATTCATATAAGATAAAGGAATTCATAAAAATAACTCCATCACAACATAATCAAATCAATTTAATAATAGGTATAAAAATAGAACCCTTTATTATCTTAGATGGAAAATAATTTTGATAAAACACTTGAACTCCATTCTTGAGGAAAATATCCTTTCTTCTTCAAAAACATTTTTCCTTTCTTAACATGTCATAAAACTTTAAACTAAAAGAAGTTGATTAAAAATAAACATGTAAACTTGTAAAGTAATATTCATGGAAATAATGTTTTAAAAATCCATTCATGTCGTATAAGTTAAAAAAACATTCTTCTCGTACTTTTGTCGGAAAAGTCAAAAAAATACCTCGTACGAAAAACGACAAAAGATTCCTTTCATATCTTTTACTAAAAACTCACCGAAGGGTAAAATAGGATTTAAACAATTGTACGTGGATGGAAATAATATTATATATTGAGGAAACATGGATGTGGATGATAAAATTCACCCCAGTAAATTCCAAAGTATAAACAATCTCAGATAAAAATGAGATTGTGATATTTCCCTTACCTTAGGTCTGACTTGCTTTGTACGTGTTTGAACCTCATGTATAATGATTTAAATCATGTTATTGACTTATTCTAGAATCATATTCATTGTTATTATATCATATATGGTCCACTTATGACTTTATATTACCCGTTCTTTTGTAAATTCATGTTAAAGTAGCGTTTTGGGTAAAATTGGTTCATTTGTCATCCGTGTTTTGACTTGTAATTATTCATATGATTACTTAGATAATGATTACTTAATTCCAGAATATAAAACATGATATATATATATATATTCAGAATATACATATATATAATAAATCAGTAAATGTAAATAAATACACCATTCATGGAGACAGTAGTCCGTACGTACGCATGAATGCTATTTTCGTTTCCTTATTAAATTGAATGGAATTAAGTAGATGACATACATATAAATATACATAAATCCAGTATCATTATTATTTCATATATTTCATTAGTACTTATTATATATACTTTATAATCATTCGTGATTGGTTAATCATTGAGAATGAATCTCATCGCGTCGTGGAGACGGTAGTCCGTACGTACGCACGAGCGATGATATAGTTCCCATGGTTGTGGAATTGTGTTGAAGTGTATGTATACTATTTCAGTGTCAATATCACATTATAATAATCATATATAGTTACTCATTACACCATTATTCCCATACAGTTAAGGTGGTGGCGGAAAATAGATTACACCACGGCATGGAGACGGTATTCCGTACGTATGCACGCGCGGTGATTTCCTTTTTCCGTAGGATGGATAGAAGGTTAATTAGAGTTGTTTCATATTTAAAATAACATATCAGTATATAATAAATACTTCTTTTATTACTTTATCATGAAATAACTATAGACGAAGAAGTTGATGAAGAAAGAAATTGAAAAAGATCGGTAATCAATATTACCTCTTTTTGACGCGCCTTCACTTAACCTCCACATAAAAAACTATGGATGGTCTTTTAAGAAGACCAGGACATCTAGGATGATACTAGGGAAGTGGAAAAGAGATTTTGGCAGGGTTTGGCCGAGCTTGAATGCCCAAATTGGTGTGAGGAGGAGAGGGAGGAGGTGCCCTTTTATAAGGGAGGAGAGGGGCATCTTAGGAAAATCTCAAAATATTATTTTATATTAAGGTCAGATTCGGTTTATAATGGTTCCAAATGGTATTATTTCGAAGATAAAGTGGGTATGGGTCGAAAGCCTCTCATTAAATAGGATTTAGACAAGTTTAGGTTATTATTTTAACCTTATCAATTAGATTTAACTCTAAGTTAAATAATTTAACTTTTACCGTGTCTTTTTGTTTTCTTAAACTATATGTTTAATAAACTTACTATATCAAGCCAAACGAACCCCAAGTTGTTTATTATTAATATATATCCTTATCTAAGTCATTCGGCCGAACATTAGATTTTTAGGAATTAAATAACAATTAATAATATAATATTTGATTTAAAAACTATTTTGTGTCAATTTTGACACTATTTGATATATGATTTTTGTGAAAGTCATAAAAGAATTATATGTTCGAAAAAAGTTGATTAAATCAACACTAATATATCATAGTAACCTATAAAATTAGTTGAATTCATAAAAAGGCTTAAATTACATTTATTTTGGTATTTATAACATCAATTATGTCAATATTTCGTTAATAAGATAATTACTACATCATCTTTGTGTCATAAATAAATTAAATTATTTGAGGTCTAAAAATTACAAATAAAATACAGATATGTAGGAAATCTTTTTATATTTCTAATTAATATTTACAATCGAATTTATCTTATGTATAACTCTATATTAAAAATGTTTTAGTAAATAAACATTGATTTTAACTCTTTTAACTCTTCTTTGAATTAAATAATAATAAATGTCCTAATCTAATCCAAGTGGGCCTAAATGATAATATTTTACACTTAAGGTTGTTTTTGGTCGAGATACACTTGTCCAATAGAATTAGGACATGTGTTAGGGTAATATTAATATCATTTTTACCCTTAATTACCCTATTTACATTTAACCGTGGTAAATAAAAGTAAAAAGTTACTATTCACCAAAAATTATTTTCATCTCATTGAACCAAATTTTACTTACTGACATCAACCGTGTTTCTTGGATTTTTGAAATTCCACTCATAGAAGCGGTGAAATTAAGTTTTATGAAAAATTCAGTTTTTTTAACTACCACTTAGTGGTTTCACTATTCATCAAAAATTGAAAGTCTTTAGAAAAATGCCAAAAATTAGGCATAAGTTATATTTGATATAATGAACTCAAAAATGATTTCTATTTTACCAAATTAAAAACATATCAGTTGCATTAATTAATTTAAAATTAGTTCCCGTCGTCAAAACAAAAGGCGTGTTTTTAAGAGATAATAACTATCAAAAGATTGACACTTGTTTATAACTGGTTTAAATGTGAAATTACATCCAATGACCAAAATTATATTGAATTGTAAAAATATATTCTAAATATACTTTAAAACCACTCAAATTAATAATTTATCAATATTAATTATTTCAATTAAAAAAGTTGTTTTTAATTAAAATTTAGTAATTTTCACTATTCATCAGAAAATGAAAGTTATCCGAAAAGTACCAAAATTTCACCCTAAGCTAATTTCAATATTACGAATCCAAAAATACAGTCCATTTTGAAAAAAAAAATTACAAAATTTCTAAAATTGGTTATTACTATTCATAACGGCTAGTTTTAATAATATTTTAATAGCATATCGTTGTTTAGTGAAACTCATTATTGCGTACTACACACGCTATCAAGGAAGGTCACGATTGCGTTTAATACAAGGCATGTCAAGGATGTGTGTTGTGCAAGATCCTTTTGGTGTAGCGTATAACACAAGACATTAATGAAATTAAAAACAATATTTCTCATAAAATCTCGGGGTGTTACAAAAAATCTCATTCCAAAATCCATAAATTCATCCTACAGTCCATACAATTGGAATAAATCCATCCAATGAAGTCCTTTTGTGAAAATCAAAAAGTGATACCCAAGGAAGAGGTAATATTCATCAAGGAACATTGTTGTTTAATTACATCCTTAAACAACTTAATTTATTTTATTACATAATTATATAATAAATATTTATCACCAAAATACATATATGTTTTTATATTAAGTGTTATACCTAAACTCACACACGCATCAACCAAATTTGTAACAAACATACCGTTTTTTACAGAGAACTATCTCCTCATGAAGCAACATTGTTTTTATTTCCTTTACCACCACTCATGGTTGGTTATTTTGATGGACATAATTTTTTTAAATAATATATATGAGATTTATGATGACTTTATACATATTTAAATTTTATATAAAACATACAATTATGCTATCCATTTTTTGGAAATATGATATTTTTGTTTGCGGACGTGTGAACTACCACCTCCTCAATGTGATGTGACTCATTTACATGTTATGTTAAATGTATTAATTATGTGTTTTGTAATATTATATATTATAAATGACAGAATAATGTTACTAGAAACATTATATATATATATTTATATTTCATTCCCATTACTTCTTCAAATATGGAATGAAATGGAAGAAATATTCATCCGTACATACGACCAACCCTCACCATGAAGGTGTATTACATTTTAATTTTATATATTTCATATATAACCATATATATATAATGAATATATATGATATTAATATCAAATTTATCATTATTTAAATTATGCAATCATAAACTATGTATGAGAACCCAGGAGAACATGTCAAAACATGTACAAGAAATAATGTAGTTATTATATTAAACATGACTAAAACCTTTAATTACAAATAATTGGGAAATATAAGGTCACAAGTAAGTCATATATTATATTATATATATTAATATGTTTCAGTAATATATTTATAATAATAATATAATTGTTATATCAGTGGTTTTAATGATTATTATGAGATTCAAGACCTTATGTATGTGGACTTCTAGACTCAAATTTATTTCTAGAGGACTTACGTCATATTCTACACTAATTTATTTTATGTGGAGTATATAATAACCATTAATGTTATATATGATACTTATACATTTATTTTGGGTCTATTTACATATAGATTTTTTTATCTCTCTTTTATGGTGTTTACGAATCCAAATTTACAAAACTGGTAATGGATTTTTGTTTCACATTTATTTCTGTGCGACAAATGCCTTATAAACAATTTTAATCTATATGTGGTGTATATACTACCCATGAAGGTATTTTACGAGTATTATTAAATATTTTATGGTATTTACACATAGATATAATTTTATTTTCATTAATGGGGCATATGATTCTTCTGATTGTGATGTGATAAGTGATTATTTCACAATCTAGTCAATTATTAGTATTATTTATTTTTAAACCACTATTATGGAATATTTATCATATAATTCCATGTTCTATAAAAAAATTTAAAAAATATTTCTATTATTATCCTATGAATATTTAAATTTACTATTACCCATGATTTAATTTTTACTAAATGGGTTGAAATGAATTTTTTTGTCATTTTCCAAATGAGTTAATTTTTTACTTTTCTAAAAAAAGAAAAAAATAATGTTTTATAAAATTATATGTCATGTAAATATTTTAACTCTTTTATAAAGACATATTAAATTGAATATTAAATTACATTATTATAATTTTATTTGGAAATAAAATATTTTCTATTAAAAAACATATGTTGTTTCATAAGAAAATGTTTTCAAAATAGAAAGGATATTTTCTTCAAGAATTTTTTCAAGCCATCACTAAAATTTATATTCTATATAAGATAAAATTAGATTATGTTAAGTACATTTTATTGAGGAGATGATCAAATTATAATATTGTTATTATTTCTCTCTAAATAGTTTATTTCTATGATGAATTGATGCTTCTGAATTATATTTGTCTTCTATTAGTTATTTTTATGAAATGATTATGAAACTAATCTATTTTTATGGGTTTTGATATGATTTATGTTCTTGTGGGAAAAATATGTATTAATTTAATTATGTTAAAGGTGAGACCTATATATCTATATTATTCAATATGTAAATTTATATATCTCCTGAGATAGACATGTCTGGAATATGGAGTGAAATAAGTTTAGAAAAGTACTTTCTCCACTAATATTGTCGTGGTAGTTATCCTTGACTACTAATAAGGTCATGGGAGTGAACCATGAATACTAAGATGGAATGGTTAGTAAACTTATACTACTAACATGGTCTTAGTAATGATGCCTTTACTACTGTATAAATCATGTTATATGATTACGTTCCTTACATAATATCATGTATTATTCCCATGTTATGCTTTTATGGATTATGATCTTCATTCCCTTATGAATCATGTCTTATGACCTACAAATGTTTTTTACATGATTATTATTTATGATCTTCTATATTCAAGGTATGATATTATAAAATTATGATCACTTTCTAATATGTTTTATCCTCATGTTTATACTTAAATATCTCCCATTTTACCCTTATTAAGGATGTCAAATCTCTATTTTCTTATGTTTCCTTTCCCTAGGTTATATGTCATAGTTTTAAGTACGAATACTAAAGGGAATGATCTTTGTGGGATGCGTTGAAGACATTCCACATAAATATATATTTTCTGTTTCGTGTTTCCAAAGGAACTAAACTGATACGATATTTGGGAATGTATTTGTAAAATTAATTAATTTTTTAACAAAGGGTGAAATATCCATGTATGAAATTGCTAGTTCCTTATAATTGGTATTAGAGAAATGTTTTGGTCAAACATTGAAAAATAAAATTTGAACAATTTAGCTATATCACAATATATATTTCTAAGGATATTTCTAGGGATGTTACTAAGGATAAGTCTAAGTGTTTATTTAAATCATGGATTTTTTAAAATAATCATGAATAACCTTGGATTAAACCTATGGGGTCAAAGAATAAAATATTATATGTACATTCCATTAATTATGTTTGTATAAAATTATTATTAGTGTTTCTCACAGTATTATTTCTAGTTTTAACCAATGGATGGAACATTAAGGAATCATATTATTGATGATTGTGATGGGAAATCAAATGATATTCCTCCTTAGTAATTAATTTTTTTAAATATATAAAGAAAAACCACATTTTGATGACAAAAAAACTAATCATGTAATGAATCATGTTTTATTTCTATGTGACAAAAGGAGGGAAATTTTTTTCTCTATTCCTTTATAAAGAAAACATCCACCTTCATTTAGTGGAAAAACTGATCTACTGGTTACAGAGAAATAGATTTATACCATTGAAAATAATTTTTCATTCTCTATTGTTCAGAATGTGAAAAAGTTATATTGGGAAATTATTTCTAGGTAGGTGAAGAGAATTAGTGGTGGAACATTATAAAGGATACAAGGAAACAAGATAAAAATTATGGGGGTCTTGCCCAAGTGTTATGGTCACCATTAATCCTACATTATCCCCATGTTCAAATCTAAATAGTAGCCAACGATCCTATATCCTAGTAGTACATGATCTTACTTGGCATCTAAAAGACCCAGGATCAAATCTGGGAAGGGAAGAATTTCAGGCATTACTATAGCAGTATTGTAGCAGTGGTGGCACTGATACAGCAGAGGGACTGCATCGGGTACTTTAGTGGCTGCTGTACTGTAGCATGTACTATAGCAGCATGGGTACTGTAGGAGTACTGTTCACCGAGGGGTCCTTTGGGCCATTTAATGGTATTTCGAGCCTTGTATTCAGGCCACTTGGCCTTGGGCCATCAGGCTATGTAATGGGTCTCCCTTTACCCAGTCTAAAGAGGTATTTGCTTTAAATAATAAATTGAAGCTTCGGCCCCAACCATTAAAAACGATAAAAATGACTCCATGGTTGGAGACAATTTCAAGAACTTATTTATATATAAGTGCTTTCCCCATATTATTCATACAATAAGGAAGATTGAATATTACCATATATCTCATGTTTATTATGATAATGAAAGTATACAATTAATATTAATATCTATAATCAATGAAGAGAATAAGATTATATTTATGTTTACACATCCTATAAATCAATGTTTGAATTGTATAGAGTTTGGGTATGATAATAAAAATTTCCCTAATACAAGGAAAAATGTGGAAAAAAAGAATAAAACCTCTCAGGTTAAGGGAAAAAGGGAAATAGTAAACTATCATAATGGATGAATTGAACCCATAAAATTCAGGAACAATTATCCTCCTCTACTTTTTTAGGAATTGAATTTTTGTTTTTGGATAAATAAACCCTTTTAAAATCTTATTTTTAATCAATTAATGGAATTTCATGTGATTATCCTTGTAGATTTTGGAATAATGAAATCACATATTATCTCGATATAAGGATTAACCTAAACATCTAATGAAAAAAAATTTGTGTACAAAAAGATATTATATATGTAATTAAAAAGCATGTGTGTATTAAATATGGTGTTACATTAATGTATAACATTACCATGTTTCAAGACAATAAATGATAATGGTATTCACATGTTTGGTGTTTGATAATTAAGAGGTGCATCAATTTGTTTGTGGGATTAACGATAAGTTTATTTTGAAAACTTATTAACATACTATGGAATTTTTTGGGATTTATTATTTATAAAGGATCATAAGGGTAACAATTAAGGAAATTTTTTAAGTTGAAATATGGATGATGTTTTATTGATTAATGTTTTACGTAACCAAATGATGGTTTTTTAAAATTTGATAACCTCTGATAACCCTTTTGTTATGAAAACTAGAGATAAAATGAGATACTTATCATTTCATTATGGGTTTTATTATGAACTATTTATACAGGTATTGAAATTTAAATCATATTTCATGGAGAATGATTTAAATTATAAATTGATCAAGGTGTAACTGATGAAAGTGATCATGCTTACAAAATGGAATGAAATAAAGTATGTATATATTCTTGTTAAAATTATTCAACATTTAGAAATGTATCTTACATAAAATTATCCTATTACCTTCATTTTAAATGAATCAAATGGTCTCTTATATCATCACATATTTATCATTTTGTGAAGAATAAATTTATAATCACCATGTTCTCTAAAAATCTCTTTCAGAACCTAAAAGATGTTATTATATTCCATGAACATGTTTTCACATTCCAATAGTCTGACATATGTGTTAATCTTTATCTTTTACTTTCCATATGAATAGTAGAATATTTGATTTTCCTTTTTTACAATGTGGGTTTCCCCCAATTAAATTATCAAACCACCACCTTTGATTTTGGAAGTGCAATGTGAAATGTCAAGGATGCAATTTCCTTTTAAAATTATTGATCATATTTGAATAATATAGTACTCATTGTAATGTCCAAAAAATATCTCTAATTTTTATTATGTGTTCCATGAATCTCTTCTTAGGAATTATACACATAATCCATCACAATATATTAAATGTAGAGGTCATACTACTTGAGAAGGATCCTTCTCAATAAGATAAACCTGACGAAATATCAGATCATAGAGATAAGGTTCTACAAAACAAGGCCAATCACCTAGTTATTATTTTGTGGACAAAATAACCAATTTTAATAATATTTGTGGATCCTAGAGTATATGATGAGATATAAGTATCTTTATTTGTCTGTATGATAGTGACTCATTTCGAGGGTGATATTCATTTTAGTGGGGCGGGGGGGGGGGGGATGTGACACCTCCAGTTTTTATGAACCATATTTCAATGAATAAATTTAATTTCTTATATGTCTTATATTATACGCTACACCATGTTAAGCTTGTGCTACACACAACACAAACTTAACATTCTATACATGCAACACTGTGTTTCTAAGAAACATCAGTTTATTATTATAACTGTTTAAAGAGACTATTCTAAATTATCCATTTGAAAGGATGTTATAAATATAATTAAATGAATTTTGATATTACGGTTTATACATAATTCTTAGAGGAATTAATTATAATTTAATGTGATCTAATTTTTAATATAAAAGGATGTTTTTTTCTAAAGAAATATTTACATGTGCATAGGTGTGTTTTATGAAAATAAATAAAAAATAACTTCTATTAGATTAAACTAATGATATTTATATATAATTTTTAATATAATTTTTAACACTTATCTTCTGTGTTATCTAAAAGTGATATTAGAAGAAATTCAATTTTACACGTTAAATAAATATAAAAAAATGTTTTTTTTAATCCTTTTGATGGTACAATTTTTTATAATATAGAATTTAGCACTATTAAATATATATTTTCAAAATGAAATTCTTTTTAAAATTGGAGAAATTAAAATTAACTTTGGAAGATCTTTTTCTATTTTTTTGAGAAGTTTAATGTCTTGATGAAATTTGAGAAATAATGAATTTTAATTAAATTATAATTTTTTATTCTAACATATAAATAGTTAAATTATATTTTTAATAGATTTTGAAGAATAATTAAATTATTTTTTTACAATTTAATTCAATTATAGGCCATATTTATCAAATTCACATTGAATTTGGATATAAAAATACTTCAATGTTTTGAATATTTTTTCATTAAAAACATGTTTTATCGATCCATCAATGGAATTATTTTTTAATTAATTTCTGAAATTATTATGTGTTTTAAATAATGAAAAATGGATTACATATTTTTCATCATATTTTACTATATTTTAAATTGTTACCATTTATTTTTATACAATATAAATAAAAAATTTAGTAATTTTTATTACTATGATTAATGGTAAATTAGGACAAAAATAAAATTATAAATATTAAAAAACTACTCTAAAACTTATCCAAATTTAATTGGGTGAATTTATTTTTTACCATAACATATAATTATTTAAATTTAATAATTTAATTTACTCATTTCTATCAAAATGAATAAATAATTATGAAACTCAATGTGAGTGACAAAATTCCACACTCTTAATTTTAATAAGTATAATATTTTTTATATGATATTAAATAGAAGATATACTCAACAATATATATTATTACGGAACATAAAATGTTAATATACATCATAGAAATATATTTTTTAGTGAAAAAATAATTATCATATATAATTTCAATATGATGATGCAACGATTACTCTATTAATAAAACAATCAATTAAATGATATTATAAATATTAAAATAAATATAATTTGACATCATTAAGCTTGTCCACGAATATTATAGGTGAATATGAAATATTATGGTTATATTAAGAGAATTTTTTAGAATTATTCTTGATGTATTTATATTATTAAATTTAATGATATGAATACTGTCAAAATTTACAATTATGTTATTTTATAAAAATAATAGTTTATTAAATTATTAAAAATAATAAAAATATTAAAAAATGATAAGTATAGGAGATATGGTCAAAAATATATTTAATTTTTCATTTATGATCTAATGTAAAAATTATATGTAAAAATTATATCTTATTAATATTAAAATAATTATTATTACCATAAATAAAATTAAAATAGATTAATTAAATGTTAATCAATATGATATAGTTTTAAATGATACCAAAACTTATAATAAATATATCGGTTTATGATATTAAAATTTGAAAATATATTCTCTTACAATTAATGTATTTTTGTAGGTATTTGGGATGGGATTGAATTTATTATAAATTAATGTATTGAGAAATTCAAAATGATCCCCTCCCCTTTCTTATAATGGACACCTCTCCTTATCTTATCCTCACAGTTAAAAACTATTATTGATCATAAAAACTCAATGTAAATGCCCTAAAACCATACTTAATTTCTTCTTAAAATAACTAATTTTTTAATAAATACAACCCATGGGGTTTTTTTGTGGAAATCAAAGGGACATACCCAAAAAAGATGCAATGTTATTCAAAGAAAATTTTTGATTTATTTCTTCCATAAACACATTAAATTAATATTTTTCATTATTATATAATATAATTAGCATCATGAATATATTTTTTGTTTTTATATTAATGTTTTTACCTATACTCACACATACATCCTTCAAATCAGCAATGAACTAACTGTTCTTGTCTACAGTTAACTACCACCTCAGGAAACGATGTTGTTTGTTTTTCCTTTACCTTATATTGTCGTTGGGAATTATGATGAAACTCAATTTTTATATAATATATATCATATTTATGAAATTTCTATACTTCTATAAATATTAAATAATATATACTTTCATGATTTCCATTTTGTTGAAATATGGTAGTTTCATTTGTAGATTTGTAGAATACTGACTCTTCAAAGTGACATGACATGTTCACACATTACAAGGAATGTATTAAAGATGGTTTTAGTGAAATTATATAATATAAATAAAATAATAATTTTACATGAAATATATTACATATATATATATATATATTAATTTGTAAATATATGTCATTTACTTTCTTTCATTCAATACGACAAGAAATGGAAGAAACATTCATGCTTATGTATGACCTACCATCTCAATGAACAATGTATTTCATTTTCTATTTTTATCCTTTATAGATAACCATAAATAAATATATAATAAATATATAATATATATGTCATTATTATAATTCCGGAGACAATTACGTCATAATATAAGTTTGATTACCAAGAATAGAATGTTAAATTATGTACAAGAAACAAAGCTGTTCTTACTCAAAACATAACTTATACCAGGAATTGTAAATTAGAAGTTAATATAAATCCATAAGTATATCATATATAGTATTATATATATGAATATGTTTTTTTAATATATTTATAAAAAAACTTATATTTATTATAAAGTATTTTTTCATGTGTACAATGAGAGTTAAGACTTAAGGAATGTAGATTTCTAGTCTTACTTTTTTTCTACGATACATCTGTCATTTTGAACACTCATTTATTTTATGTGGTGTATATAAAACTATCAATGTAATATATTATCCTTATACTAAACTTTTATAGTTATTTACATTTACATTTGGTGATCTCTCTATCACGGGGTTTGTGGTTCAAAAGTTACCAAATTGGTAAGGGATTATTGTTTCACTTTTCTTACTCTATGGAAAATGCCTTATATATTACTTATTAATTATACATGGTGTATATACACCAGATTAATTTCTTTTATGATTATTAGTTTAAATATTATGTTAATTTCATATCCATATAATTTTCATTCTTTCATGGGGCATATGATTCTACTAATTATAAAGTTACATGTGTTTTTTTAACAATCTTATCAATAATAAATATTGTTTCATTTTAAACCACCATTGTGGAATATTTATATTCCATGTCCTTGTTTTTTTATTCTTTTTAATTTTTTAATAATATACAATGAATATTTAAATTTATCTGTACCCATGTTATAATTTTTAATAAATGGTTTGAAAGTAATCCTTTAATAGTTTTCCTAATGATGTACTTTGTGACTATTGTTGAACAAAATAGACTATTTTTAAAACATACAGGAAATGAACAGATTTTTACACTTTTCGGACACCATATTTCCATAAACATTCCCTTAGAACCATACAAGGTTATTTTTAAAGATAATATTTTATTTTATAATTGTGTGGAATATTATGAAGAACATGTTTTCAAAACAGAAAGGCTATTTTCCTCAAGAATGATTTCAAGTGACTTTTCAAAATTAATTTCCATATAATGTTATGTTATTTTATGTTAATTATGTTTTAATGGGGTTATTATACAATAAAAATAATATTCTTTATTCTATGAGTATATTATTTTTATGATAGATTTATTTTTATGAAGTATTTTTCTCTTCCATTATTTATTTTATTATTAATTGTTTATATAACTGATTTATTTTTATGTGCTACAATATGTTTTAGATTCTTTTTAAACATATACATATGGTTTTAATTATGTGAAAGGTAGTACCTATATCTCACTCTAATGCATTGGGTATATATTTATATCTCCCAATATAGACATGTGTAGAACGACATGTGAACTCTGTTCAGTAATGTACATTTTCCACTATGATGTTAATGGAAGTGAACTTTAACTACTAATATAGAAATGGGTGTGACCCATGACTACAAAAATGTTATGGGGAGTGAACCTACACTACTAATATTTCATTGGAAGTGATTCCTTGATCAATATGTTAATCATGATATATTCTGATATTTCTTCCATAATTTCATGACTTATTCCTAGGTTATACTTTCATGGATTATTATATTGGTTCATTTATGATTTATTTCTTATAAACTACAAATTATTATGGAATGAATTAGGTTTATGATATTTTATATGCCCTGTATATTCTTATAATGTCATGATCACTTCCTCGTACCATTTATGCACATTTGTATTCTTATATATCTTTGTTGTTTTTTCATGACCCGACCCATGTCGAGGCTCAAGATGCAACTATCCTAGGCCCACCTCCATAGGGAAGGGAGTGGAAGAAAGTTCCGAAGTCATAAATAAATTCAGTGAGTCTTTTTCTTACTGTACCTACATGCACACACACCCAAACACCTCAATGTAACAATGAAACGATATAAGAGATATAAATTAAAATTCATGATTGCATCTATCCAAAACCAAAGGACCACAAAATTACTAAAATAATTAAATGGGAATCATATATGATGACCAAAATAAAATTAATAAATCATCCAAACTACTCAGAAGAATGTGATCTCTTTCAAAATTAACTATGTGACAGATCCTCGATCTAGCTCCGGTAAACACATCGGTCGATCTATCTCACTACGATCTTCCTGCCTCAGGTTCTCCATGGATCACATTAAAATGAATATTGTCTGAAAAATACACAACATGTGGGGGGAAATCCCTTGTAGGGGTGAGTATAATAATACTATGAAGGAGAACCCAAACCCAAAATGTGAAGGGATAAATTACAAGGCAACAGTCTGGTCGACCTAGCTAGAGGGAACCCCATTGATTGAGAAAATCAATCATGATATATCCTCAATTTTATATGACAAGTTAGCTCAATTTAAAAGGGTTTCAACCAATACATGTGACAACAGTTTAAGGAATCCCAACATCACTCAAATATTATTGTCTCAGACTTCAAGTCTCTTGATGTTCTAATCACATAGCTAACAAAAAGTTTTTACTCAAATGATCTAATGGTATCAAAAAAACCATGAGAAAAAATTCTATGAGCTCATCCATATGAGATAGGACCCATACAACAGACACAATCCAATGGGAAAAGAATATAAGGACTATATGTAGTTCCCAACACCAAGGGATCTTCTATCTCTAACCAGTGCTACGTGCACAAATAAAGAAACCTAAATTGAGAGGACCTCTCTTATCCTCTATCCAATATTGATGGAGAACTAATATATACTATGAACCACATGATTACTTTCTAAGGATATATACGATGGAGGGACATAAACCTATCCACTGCACTATTAATGATGGAGTATTTCTCTTAACTACCCCATGAATCCTCTATCACTCCTGTATGGAGTGGCCCACACCTTATTCCATCGAGGGAGTACTATCTCTTAACCAAGTATAACGTGGAGATAATAGAGAGTCCCAATCTTCATATTGTATTACCTAGATGAGGGAGGAAAATGGAAATGGTGGTCCCACTATCTTCTTATACTTGAAGATAGTGTAATAACCCTATAATTGTGGAACCAAGCGATGATATGATAGGGGAGTACAAATTAGTGGTTAGGGTACCATCGCACTATAATGATAGGGGAGTACCACACTACAATAACATTAACAAAGGGGGATATAAACCTTACATGAATGGGTAGGACTAACCCCAGGATTGAGGAACACTCCCTGATGTGAGAGGGGAGTACCAACTCTACTAGAAGAATGAGTATAGATGACCCATACCCTAAAACAAAAGTGGTATTCCAACAGCATGGATTGAGGACCTGCATCCTAACATAATAGAGGACTACTGACTCCATTGATAGAGGACATTCACCCAGTTAAAACAGTGGAGTACCTTGTATAACAGGCCAATGATTGTGGAGAGATCGTGCCCTGGCATGATATGAGATCACTGAGTCAAACTACTTGAATAATATAGGGATATCATTTCCTAATCCATTACGGGAGTACCAACCATGAATGAAATACTGATAGATCTCGTACCCATTACATGGGGAGTTTTATATCTACCTAACTAGTGATGTAAGGGATACCTGCTCCTGGTTTCCATAGTGGGTTACCTTTCCCAATGTCTCTCTTTGAAGTCTACATCGATCTTCAGCATTAGTGAAGAATATCTTCAAAATAATATTTCTCAAAACATGCAACCTCATATCTTGTAGATTGAAATAGAGGACAACATCTAGTTCAACATAGAAAAATACCCAATATTGGATATTTAAAATCATGAATCCATGTACTAGATAAAGAGATAAAAAACATGGAAATTATCAAGAAGATACTAAAGAGTAAAAAGATTGCACTAGGGTCAACATAGTGTGTGAGCCCTCTCGAGCAACTGGATATGTAGACTTTATAAATTATTATCCATCCCATGTAGGGGTACATGATATGTTGAGATGGTATACACCATGTCCTACTTCACACAACCCCTGGATGGGTTCCTCCTTCACATGGTTGTCTATTCATGTCCCTTACATGTTGTGCATCCCATACTACATGGAATGTTTGGTATAAATGACCACGATTCCATGTAGATTTTACAATACCGTGTATCTAACCGTATGTCTGGGTACATTGGTAGTGTATTTGTACATGACCATGTATTTTTAGATTCTTATCCCTAGAATTGTCCATTGGTCGCACGGTTTGGGTCACTAAATGGTGTGTAACCTTAGTACATGGCATGTAGGCACCAAATTTTATCTTATCTGAATAGGATGTGAAACAAGACATGCCTCTTGGGACTATGTGTCATGTAGAAGGTAATTATAGTCGGGAATTACCATTAAAATAACATGATTCACCCTAGTTTACCCCAAGACATATAAAACAACCTCGAAATGATCTCTATAAAATTGTATTTGGGATCTAAAATATTAAACTAAGCATAAATAAATAGATCAAGACAAAAAAACATCCTACCTAGAGATTGAAATGTTGAAACATCGTGTGTGGAGAAATGATCTTATCATTCTGAATCTTAATTTGATGTTGATATTCACCAGAAAAAGAGAACAAAAAAACCTTGTTGTTTTGATTTGGCCGGATTTACATTATCATCAAAGGGAGGATTGGGAAGGAGATACCCTCATTTGTTTTATGTAAAAAAATTAATGGTGGATAGAGTGGTATTAGGATTAGGATTAATTAGTTAAATTTTCATTTTATTAAATAATCCACCATATATTACTCTATTAACTCACCTCCATCCAATAGTCATGGTGAAAAAAAAACATCTTGCCCAACCTAGGGAAAACATAATGATCTGAAATCAAAAGTGGCCTTAAATTTTAGATCTGATTATCTTTATAAGAGGTATTTATGATTTAATCAATACTATATGTGTGAAGAAATATGATTAATATTTTAAAAATCACCACATTGTTTATATCCGAGCGATAGATTCCTGCGCCGACTCAACTCAAAGGGTTTGAAGTCTTTGTAGAAATATTTTTAATATATTACATGTAAATTCCTTTTTCACTAAATTACTAAAAAGTTAAATCATTTTTTCCTTGAAAATCAATCATTCTTGGAATGGGGGAAATAAATGAAGCTCTACAGAAGACCTCCCACACCAATGATCTCAATAGGGGTTCCCATTCTGCTTCTATGCATGCACCCAAGAGATCCACTGAGGCCAAACCACACTCACATATAGCTCCAACAAAGTCAAAATCTTGTAAAAAATGTGCTCGTGACTCCTTAGCTTCTATAGGTCAAAAAGAACCAACCTCTACCATCCCTTAGTATACATTGGGACTTGTGGTACACTACCTCTCTAACCTGAATAAGAAATCTACAAAATCCATCAATTCACATCAGTCCCTAGATGAAGTGTACTAAAACCACCCAGAGTATTCTTTTTCAGTTTTAAATAGATTATAGGAGGGTACCAATGGAAAACAATATATTAGAATCATACAAGCTTGGGAAGCTATGAATGAATAGCACGTGGAATACCTCAAGGCTTATCAGTTGTCTTGGAAGGAGAGGAACCCAAACCATTAACAATTACCTAACCACAAGTGTAGAAGTATCATATCCATTATACCTAGATACTATCCTCTTATATAGGGACTTACTCACTTGTAATTTTTTTGGGTTGCATCAAAAAAACACATCTTAGTGACCCTTTTCCCCATGTGTCAATATCTACATCAAAATAGACCACATCCTTCTTGAGTGTCTCACATAAAAAGCTAAGTCCAAGCATATTAGGGAATTAAAAAACATAAAAGGGATTTCAAAACACTCAACTAGGTCTTACCAGGAAATCTATTACAACAAAAATGTTATTATTAAACCCAAGACAGTCCTGTCAAAGAGACCCATCCACTGCACCTTGATATTTTCCTCCTTGTGGGGAATTGTATTTCCCACTATATTTTCAGTCCAGTTAGAAAAAACACATCTTGGTGGGGTAAGGACCCTTATTTCATGTGACTTCTAGGTTACACCAAAGAACACCCACAAATTGTTCTAATTCTTCCAATCATAACACAGAACAAACCTCAAGAATGAATTAGAATGTTAAATAATATGTCTTAAGATTTTCTATTAATAATGCTATAAAATGTAGAATGTACATAGAGTGTACCTATATTAATACTCAGAGACTCTAGGTCACAAGCCTCTATAGCCATCATATTTCCTTACATACGTCCTCCATCTCCCTGAGCCTAGTGATAACTACTTGGGGGATGGTGGTGGAAACAACTCTAACAACCTGCCACCAATTGATTATATCCTAGCTTGTCCACCACTAATGGCATCCTATATAACTCCCTACTGCAAATACATCCTTTAAAAAGGTAGCCCGTCAAATTTATCCCTCTCAACAGTATGGTGGGTTATTAAATATCTATAAAATTTTCCTATAACAACCAATTTTTAACATAAATAGTCATTAATTTTTTTTGTGTAATAATAAAAACATTACACAAATAGAGTTCAAATATCGATTTTAATTTAATTCATTTGAAAATATCAAAAAAATAAGTACTTGTACTTAAGAGAGGTACATTATCTCCCACTACATTCTTCTAGACTATCACTATTCATTGAAATATCAATGATAATATATATCTTCATAACCTGGGGTAATGAAAATATATAATGGTTTGAGCTCATATACCCATTAAGGGTAAAAAAGGGAGATATTTAAACATAATCATAAGAATATGAGTATGAGACATTGATCCCAAAATATAAATTAATTCCCTACATGTCAAATATAATAAAATTGAATCATGTAATATAATTTAACATTTTATAAGACATTAATCATTGTGAAATAAAAAATATAGGCTCCAAAGAAAAAATAGGAATGAGACATGGAAGTGTAGAATATACATAAACATAGAAAATCCTATATCAAAGCTACCTACCAAGACCTTCATGACATGTTATGATTGGTAAATGTATCTTGAACCTGCTTCGGTCATGGGGTAACAACCCATGTACCCATTTATTTTCATGATTGGGAAAAAACTATATTCACTTATTCATTTAGGATTTGGAAACAACATGTGTAACTTTTTATTTTCAGTCTTGTTCTACGAACAATGTACAATCTTATTTTCTATCATGGGATACAACCTTCGTACCTTCTAATTTCCAGTATTGGGACACAAATCATGCACCCTTTGAGCTCATATACCAATAATAATTTCCCAATGAATTTCAATGAGATATAGATCACAACAATTAAAAAATAAATTCATACATAAACGTGCCACAAAACATTCATCATAACATGACCCAAGAAAAGATATAGGTCTCCTAAACCCCAAATCATAACCCCTAAAATCAAATGGGTATCTTTAACATTTCATCATATCATAACCTATGGAAAAAATATAGGTTTCGTAACCATTTTATCAAGGAATAACCCGTTAAAAGAAGTGGGTTTAATAATTATGTAACCCCTTAAATAGAAATTGGTTTCATGATAAAATACCCCATTAAAGATAAATGAGATTCATATACATCATTAAATAAAAAAATAATCCATTTATACAAATAATATGAATGTAGTCTTTGAATAATTTTCCTTTACAGAATGAGTAACATGACTCGATGTCATCTTAGAAGGAAAAAAATGTTGAAATATCATTAAAAGAACGTATTTCAAAAAATATCCTTTTTTCATTAAAGAAGTATCCTTAAAAAATAAAACCATTTTAAAACCATTTTATTGAAAATAGACTTGGAAATTATAAATAAATCTTTAAAAAAATTTGAAAACTAATTATTTGACCACATGACAAGTTATGTTAAAAAATATTTGAAAACCATTTTTCTTAATAACATATAAACATTGCATGAAAATGTTTTGAAAATCATTTTTCTGAAAATACCTGGAAAATATATAATTAATTATTTAAAATTATTGAAATACATTTTGAAACATAAATCATTTCTGAAATTATTTTTCTTAAAAAAATAACAGTGAAAACTTTTAAAGGAATCATTGATAACTATAAATTTTTAAAAACATATTTCAGTGAAAAATAATTTAAAAATAAAGAATTTCTCAAATATTAAGGATATAATTTTTTCCTTAAAAATAAACGTCTAAAATTATCATTGAATCTTCATGGAATTAACCGTCACAATGGCTGGTATGTACGTACATGCCAACCATTTATTTTCATCTTAAAAGTTCAGAAAAGTGTATTGATCAAAAAATTGCAAGAATATTCAATCTAAAATATATTTTTAAAAGGTAAAACAAGGATAAAAATTTTCTTTACCATCTTAGAATAAATATAAAGAATTTCATATATAATATTTATAAATCATGATTTTGAATGATCACATATTTCGGACTGAATGAAAAGATATATCCATATTTTATTAAATATATTAAGTAAAAATGTATAGAAATATGGTACCATTAAATTGATATATTATTAATAATAAGTGGTTATGAAAATTCATGATATTTATTGTGATATGATTCATTTTATTTCATCAATGGAAGCATTATCATAAACAATATTGATAAAAGATGATATTGATTCAAAACACATCTTATCGCTTGGTAATAATGAATTATAATCATCATGAATGAAAATGAAATTATATGAAGCTAAAAATATCATTAAATGAATGAAATTAATTATATAAAATGTAAAATACAGCTTGAAAAAACAATATAGGTGTATAAAAAACATGTTTCTAAAATAAATTTAATTAAAAAAACTCTCATATTGATTTGGTAACATTTGAAACATAAAACCAATGAAATTAAGATCATATAATTGATATGTAAATATATATAAATTTAAGAATAATATTATTAATATACATAAATGGTTATTATACATACCAATCAAATTAAATGAGTGTTGAATAAGGCATGTATCTTACAAAAATAAAAAGTTACATCAAATCCCTTTAAATTGTTGATTGAATCTCATCGTACAAGTTAAATCCTCCTATATATTAAATATATGTTTATTAAAAATCAATCAATGAACCATATTATTATATATAATACCATATTTTTTTTATTATGACATTATATTTCCCTCTAATTCTCATTTTTATGTCAAGGTTTCACTTCAGGTAATTCTCACATTGTTTTTCTCTTGTGTATTAATTTGTAATATATTTAGTACTTATACATATATCATGATTTCAAGAATTTAAACCATTATATAAATATAATTTATATTTATAATATTTGTATTATAAAAATATATATAATATTTAATTATGAAAATGGAATACGCCTTTCACGGAGATGATAGGTCGTACGTATGCGTGAACGTTGTTTCCAATTTTTTGATGTATTGAAAGAGAGAAAGAAAATTTAATATATATAAACAAGTCTATAATAAAATTAAATTATCATTATTATTATATATATATTTTATAATTTTACTATAAATATCCTTAATATATAATTTTTTTGGTGTGAATGAATCACCTCGCATTGAGGGGCGAATATCCAGACTTCCTCAATGAAAATTATCATATTTACACAAGATGGAAAGAAAAATGTTATGTTCAAAATAAAAATTAAATAATATAAAAAATTATAAAAATCATACATATCATATATAAATTTATTTTTCATCAAAATTTCCACTATGAGAGTCTATAATGTAAAAATGATCAATCATCATTTCGTGAGGCGGTTGTTCGCCGTACACATAACCAATATGTTAATTACCCATTAGGTTAACTTGTGTGTAAGTGTAGATTAAAACAATATAATAAAATATAATATTATATTTAGGATACTTGTGATGTTATATAATAATGGAATAATAATATTTAATATTGTTGAGAATGAAAATGATACTAACGATATTAAGGAATGATGTTACCTCTTATTCGGGTAACTCCTTTTGGTTTTCACCAAAGAGAAATTACATGGATTCTATTTTAACAATGGGAAGATTATATATTATTATTATTAAAAATATGGTATCTATTTTTCAAAATTCCAATCACCTAGTTGGAAAAAGTTAATTTAAACATAATCCCGCAGATGGGACTAAAATATGGTTTTTTTAAAGTAAAAACATCCAAATGATTGCTATGTTTTTATACCGAATTTCGAAGTGAAATTGATTAAAATGACCCAAATTGTATTAATTGAGAAAAAAATTATCTAATTAAACTTTATACTAATTAAAAATAAAAACTAATATAATAATTAAATAATATTAGAAATATTTTTGAATTAAAATTCAGAATTTTTAACTATTTATCAAAAAATGTAACCTAAAAAATTATACTAAAATATTATTAATGTTTTCCATTAAAAAATGAAGTTTATTTTGATATATCAAATCTATAAAAGTTTAAAAAATTGGATTTAAAAAATCTTATCCATTAAGAGGTGGTAAATATACCTTTATAAAAATATATTGTTTTAAGATAAAACTCGATTTGTTCTTTTCTTATGTATATAAAATATATTCGATGAATATATTAAATAATTGATTTAATATATAAAATATATATTACATTAATATCACTCTCTAATTGTAATTAATTTAATTTATTAATACAACACATTTGGGATTATAAAAAAAATACTTTATAATCAATTATTTATATATTTTTATTTCTAGTATATTTTTGACCTATGAATTCATCTTATATTTGTATAAACCATATATTTCCACATGTAAGTTAATACCATTCATATATTTTAATTTATTTCAATGTATATTTCCTGACTAAGGGCCTTAATTTTTTCATCCTATAAACAGTTAAAATATTATCAAATATGATAAAATAACTAAACATTTATATTAAATATAATTATATGAAATCAATTTACTATAATATCCTAGATATAATTATTCTTCCGTTAATTGGTAAATGAAACTATCGATAATTTGTATGATAGACTACAACCATTGGAACTGATGTAATTTTATATCCATCATCATTAATGATAGATGGTTATAATGATGTATTTATTATTTATATATTATAGTATTAATAAAATTATTCTTTTGGATTTATTATTTCTCATCTATAATCTTTGGTTCCAATTAATTAGATGGAAATAATGCTTCTCATGAATTTTCATGGACTATCAAGACCACGATGCAATGGAAACTTTTTATTTATTGAAAATGGATGTTAACAAGGATATATTTAATGAATAAATATATAATATAATAATAAATTTTGAATTGTGAAATATTATTTACCTTTATTTCATTCAATACATTGAAAACATTGAAACAAAATTCACGCATCCATATGACCAATCAAATCCATGAATAGTGTAACTAATGTTCCTATATTTATCAATAGATGAATATCATATATATATATATATATATAATGAATATATATTATATTTACGTCATGGATAAAATTATAGATATTATGGAACTGTTATTAATTTTCAATGACAAAAA
Source organism: Viscum album (assembly GCA_963277665.1). NCBI lineage: Eukaryota > Viridiplantae > Streptophyta > Magnoliopsida > Santalales > Viscaceae > Viscum > Viscum album. Next base: position 874,042,190 of record OY728148.1, on the reverse strand, counting down.
TGTCCAAACCAAAACATATAACAAAAACAAAGCAATTAACACCCATATTAGAAATTTTAATAATTCATTATATATAAATGGGTGATAAATATAAAGTAAATAATATATGTTATGATATATATCAGTATGTTTATTTTATATGCATTTAATAAATTTATATTTATTAAACAATAGGTTCAAACACATATGAATGTGGACATACATAAGTTAGCAGTTTCGTGTCTCACTTCTACTTCATTATGACATTTATCATATTCACAATTTATTTATATTATGTGTTACATATAATACCCATTTAATTTTTTATTTCATGAATTCCCTTATCATTATTGTATTTTTTATTTCATTTTCTGTTCATTATTTCATGGGTATTATAATTCCACGGTTAACAATGTGTTATGGAGTTATTATACAATATCTCAATTATTTGGTATTTTTTATGTTTATGCCTCGCATGGGGGAACTATTTGGTCTTACTATATTAAAATGATTATATATTTTTTCCATTGATTAATTAAGAAATTTTCATGTAGTAGTGTTATTTTACTCTATTTGGTATTCAACATTATAGAGAAAATATTTTTTTTCAAAACACAACCATATCTGTATTTTCAGTTGAAAATAATTTTTTATTCCATTTCCATGTTTTACAAAAATATTTAAAAATTGACATAAAATTATCAATATGATTAGTTAGTGATATTTTTAAATAGGATTTAATTTTTTCAAATTAGTATGATAGAAATATACTTCATATTCACAGAATGAAATAATGCGTAACATTTTTACAGAAGTCAATAAGGGAATTTTCTTAAATGGCATATATAGAATTAAACATTATAAGGAAATTTTTTTTTAATCTTCATAGAAATATTTACATGGTTATTTTAAAAGAAAAATTTATTCTTATTATTTTGGAATTTTTCTAATTTTAATAGTGATTTCGAATAAAATATTATTTCTCTCATTAATTTTATTTGTGACACATTTATTTTTCACATATTGATAAATGGAAACAACCATTATTTTACTTATGAACAACCATGGATATATGGAATATTATTATCCTTATTATTTCTCTAAATTCATTATGACCAGTTTTAATAGGGATGTACTATTTTTGATACCATTATAAATATTACTATAGATGGTTCAGGATTATTCTTATTGATTATATAATTTAATAACATTTAACGTGATATATTTTCAACACCAATGTTTATGTTGATTAATTTTATTTATTTGATACATTTTTAACATTGTATATGATTATTTATAAATATTAATGTTTTATGTTGATTATGATTCACCACATTCATACGAGGAACACATTGTGTTAGAACCTCCTTATTTTAATGATCACAAATCTTGAGTTTTTTTTGTTTTTAATGTTTCTAAATTTTGATGTTACTATATTATATTTTAAATAATAATTTGAAGAAAATTTTTCATTTATTGATAAATTACACTTCTATTTTAATTATGCCACAACTAGATTTTCATACAGTTAGGTATTCCACAACTAGCCATGTGATACCACCTGAGGGGTTCTTCCACCTTTTGTGTCCTACCACCAGAGTGGTGTTACTATTAATATGTTATTACCATCAATATTTATACCAACATATTGTGCTACCATAAAATGTTATTCCAATTAAACTAATACTTTTAGAGGGGTGTGACCTCTATAATCAGTTATTTCTATGTTTATTATACTAGTTTGACATAGTATCATTGGATGATGCTACCAATAACTTTATTCAAATGATATTTTTTTGTTTCTAGATATAATATATCTTAATCATACACTATTATTTTTGTTCTGCGACAGTCAAATTTAATTCTCCCAATGGCTAGTTGATATGAGATAACGAAGCGAATTAACTAAATTATTATTTCTAAATCATTAAAAATATTTATTAAATTGAAATTCAATGTTTAGTACGAGGTAATATAAAATAATTATGATTCTTATATAAGGGGTAATAAAACCTATAGTTGTTTGTATTTCTATAGAATTCCCACATGTGTGACATAGCTGGATAGTTGGATACTCATCTCTTATAGTGAACTCATTCCAATTAATTCATATTTTAATGGGTGGAAGATATCAATGATCACGTTATTTTCTATCATAAATTAAATATAATATTTTTATATAATATTAATATATAAAAGATAACTCTATGACACACTATTTTTCATCACATTAAATGAATTCTGTTTGATCTTTACACAAATGAAAATGTGAGGACAACCATACATCTCGTGCACTATAGACTGAGTCGAACATCATTTATATATATTTTTTCACTTTATCTCTCATTCTTTTTATACATTAAATTAGTGTGTTTTTTGGTTTTTTTATTTACCCACACTGACTCTTATTCTTTAACTAAAGAATATGTGATATTATTTCACCCATTTTTTATATGTATACCCATGGAAACTATAAAAGAGTTCATTGTTTTCTCAATAGTTTTTTCTTACCACATATGACTATGGAAGTATATTTCATCCTAAAAACACGGGTCGTTGTTTATATACATGATCCTTTCAAGTAGAGGTTATTATGTCTCTGCTTGAGATTAAACCCCAATTTTCTTTCATTTTAAAAATTAATGTTTATTTTCATTTTTAAATGGTTGAATTATATTTTCTTTGAGAATATAAATAAAAAATACATTGATAACTAAACTTAAATATTTTATATATAAATTCCTTAATTAAGTAAATTTATTTTAAATGTTAATGAAATTTCAACTATCTTTGTAACTAATCTATAATCACACTTAGATAAATTTATTAAATGACCAAAATTATATTAAACTATTGTTTTGACTATATTGGTGTATTTATTTTAATTGGGATATTTTTTGCTAAACCAATATTTGTCAAAATAATTATTGGGTAATCAATTCAACCGCCGTCTTGAGTTTCTCCCATCAACCAAAATTTTTTACCAATGGGTTTTAAACATCATTTAGTTATGATTTATTTTTCTTTTAATTATCATAAATTTATGATACTTATAAACTTAGTTTTGTTTGGATAAGTTAGAAGAGGTATCTATTAACAAAAAAATCATTTTTTAAGGAACAAATTATAATCTTTGTAAGATCAAAATAAAATTTAAATTGAGAGAATGAGTTTTTATATCTGGGTCACGATTTTAGACCGATATGAAATAAATAAAAGAACTTTTCATAAATTGAATGATCCTACTAAATATTCTTGTAATAATAATTGAAAATATATGAAATCTGTGTACTATACCTTCTGTAAAGTAGAATTTAACATAATATCTTCTATTACAACATATTTTGAAACTTGGGGTAGTTTACCTATTTATCATGAGGGAACATCTAGTGTTAATGAAATTTACTTAAATACATATACAATAAATTACAATAATTTTAAAAATATACTTGATGATTCTAAATCTGAAAAAAAATCACTAGTTCAATGATATCATGAATATGATGAATTTAGTAGGAAATCGTGTTTTAGAAAGAGACTATGTGAGGCTCATGTTGTCATATCTATTCAAAATATAAAGAGAAACTTTAGTTTAAATTGATAATTGTGTAATATATTTAAGATATATTTCAATGATATTAAGGAAAAAATTATTATCTAGAAGGAAACAATTAGTGTTAACTAAGAAGATGAGGATGAAACAAAATGAATACTTATATACCTCAAATCCACTACCTCAATAAAAATGAGAAAATTCAATCTGAACGTTCAAATATAGAATAATATCCTAATGATAGTGATGAAGAGATACCCTAGTAGGAAAAAAGATTAATAAGTTTTTAAAATAATAATATGTTTTTTAGGAGAACATTTTATGAAAGAAAATATAATAATAGAGGAAACTAAAGAAATAATCATAAGAGTGATGATGTGATTGTAAATGGAAATTTCATGTAAAATATGACTATTATGTGTTCTATGAAAAATAAATCTAAGTTATCTGAAGTTTTTATGGATTCTCTTATATATATTTTAAATATATTTTTAGGGAAAAAAGGTGAAAATTTTCTAATGAAGATATTTTTTATAACATTAATATGATGAAAGATTCATTAAATTAACTTAAGGATAAATATTTGATTTTAATGAAACAATGTTCTTTTAATACTAGTTTTGAATATCATATTACTATTCAAAAAGATATAATTTCTCAACTATTAAAGGAAAAAATTAGTAAAATTTATATAAAGATTAATTTAATATTGGTCATCAAATAATCACCAATGAGATAAATAACCTTTCCCATATTCATGTAACACAATGATCAAATATTTATACAAATGGTGTTGGGTATCAACTTAGATAGAGGATAATAATTAAAAATAAATTAATTCCTAGAACTTATTATCCAACTATATTTTATTCATCCATGTATAAAAGTTATTTATTTATCAAATTATAAAATCTACTTATAGGGAAAACATTTTAAAATTATGGGTTCCTAATGGGTTTATAACAAAAATTTCCTTAACCATGATGTTTTTGGTACAAAAATCATTTTCGGTGTAAAATAGGTATTGCAGGAATATTGGTTGAAAATAACTAGTTAATTTATTTTACCTAGATTGTGGTTGTTCTAGATACATGACTTGAAATTAATCATCCTTCATTAATTTGATAAATCGTGATGGTTTACATTTAATTTTAGTGACAATTCCAAATGAAAAATAAGTATCCTTTGAATATAGTTAATTCTAATAATTTTTTTTAATTTGTAAAGTTTTATTTGAATAAGGTTTATAGTAGAATCTACTTATCATCTCCCAAATATATGAGGATGGGTTTAATTTGGTTTATTAATAAAATCCAAGTACTGATTTTTTTAAAATGCATTAATTTTTACATCATTAAGATATGAAAATGTTTATGCTATTAATTTAGATTCATTATTTTCAGAAAAAATTCTTATCTTAGTACCATTCACTAAGAATATTATATTTCCCATAGAAGAATATGCCATTATAAAATTAACTATAATTGAACGCTATATAAAAATGGGCTAGTCATGGATATACAAAAACTATAATTCCCAAATGAATGGTTTGTAACCCATGTCAAAAAGTGAAACAACACAAGATATCACTCAAATAAATAAACCATGTTTCAACTTATCAAACCATAGAGCTACATAAAATTTATATTTTTGTACATTCTAGATTTTCTAGTCTATATGGTATGCACTAGGTTTTTTTCTTATAGATGAAATTTATAGGTATACTTAGGTATTCTTTATAACTCACAATGGTGAATCATGCTCCTAATTTGAATTTATGCTAAATTTGTAAAAAACCCTTATTTGACTTAATATTAGGAATATAAGATGTGATCAATTATATGATTTTTAAAATCATGACTTTGATTATTTTTTCTCAAAGAATTTATTAAAGCATAAATTTTATGCATCTATAACCCCACTGTAGTACAGTGTTGTGAAAATAAGAAATATATCACTTCATTAAATTTCATGGACTATGATAATGAAGTATAACCTTCATATTTAATTTTTTTCAAAGAATTTGAATAATTTTTATTATAAAATAAATATAGTTTTTATTATACCTCTCTAAATAAAACTCTACAAAAATATTCTAATAGAAGAATGAAATAGTTTAATTAATTTTATGTTTTTAGTTGTAAAGTAATTATTTATAACACTAAGTATAATGTTGACAAATTTACTTCTAGGAGTGATTATGGAATATTACGTTGTTAATAGAATATAGTAAATCATAAAAGGTGTTTACATAAATAAAAAATAATGTGTAAGTGTATGTTCATGTCAAATTTGATGAATTTAATCCACATGATCTTTAGACCCATTTAAAAGTCATTGAAGATGATTTGTGAATTATAAATATCAATGCCAAACTATTTGAAAATTAAGAAAAATAAATAGAAAATTTATCTAGTAACAAGGAACATCCTGATAAAGAACCTATATATTAAAATGATATGTACAATACTTATATTCCTAGAACTATAATGACTCATATATTCCATCTTCTATATTTAATAGGCAGAGACCAAGATAAACGTACAAAAACTACAGATTCTCTTAGAAATACGGTTGAATATCAAACATCCTTTATATATCATGAAACTAAGAATATTAATGATATTATTAATTATAAATTCTTGGAGATGTTAATACAAGAATAACATAATTAGTTTGAATAGAATATATGATGGGAACATTTAGCTATACCTAAACACATTCTCATTATTAGCACTAAGTGGGTGTTTAGAAACAATGTTTATGAGTCTTGAACTATAGTAAGAAATAATTATACATTTTTTGAACAAGGGTATATTCAATAAGAGAGTGTTTACATTCAGTTTAATTTTTTACACATGGATATTCTTTAAGTCATTGGAATACTTCGTTCATAAATAGCACATTAGGATTTCAAAATAAATCAAATGGATTTTAAAAGTGAATTCATAAATGTTTATATAGTTGAATATATTTTTGGATCAAAATAATGTATATAAATTTCCAAATTTATTAAATGATGTTTTTAAAATGAAAAAAAAATCATATGGTTTAACAAAGGGTCATAGAGAAAGGTATGATAAGCTCATATATTTTTAATTTGTAATGATTTTTTGAAGGAAATTGTTAATCCTATAAATTTTAGGAATATAATTTCAAAATATGGTTTAGTAGTTCAATTATATATCTATAGTATACATTTTTGATATACTAAAAAATTATTTGAGTAACACATTTTCAAAGACGTTGTAAAAATAATTTAAAATGAGTTCAAATGGCGAACATAAATTATTTCATGGTTTTAAAAAATTCATAATTAAACATGGATTCAATTTTAAAAGTAAATAAAATATATATATTATAAAAGGTTTTAGTTTGGATAATATTAGAAGTAGTGAAAATACCATGAGAACCTCTTTTAATCAAGATCATTATAAAGGAAAAATTATAGTAAATCAATATAATTATAGAGGTATGATTAGAATCCTACTATACATAAGTTCTATATGACCATATATAATGTTTAGTCTCTGTATGTCTGCCCTTTTTTGTGAAAATCCTAATGAATATCATTTACTTTCTAATAAATTAATTTTCAAATACCTCAAATATACAACCAGTTCCAGACTGCTCTATACTAGTGCACAGGAATTTGACGTAGTGGTATATTCAAATGATGAATTTGGTGATTGAATATTTGAAATAATGATAACATTTGGAACATTTGAACTTTTGATCTAGACAATAGGATCCATGTTTAGCAATAATAAAAATTATTTTACATGATCTACTATTGAAGTTGAGAAAATAATGACATGGAGTTGTTGTGCCAAAACATGGTATATGTGACCTACTCTAGTAGATTATAAATATAAATCCATACATTTCCATATAAAATTTGAAAACAAAAGAAAATTAAAATTTTAAATGAATCATATTTCTCATTCTTTTAAAAATAATATTGATGTTAGACATCACATTTTTAGTGTTCATTTCCAAAATGGTAATATAACTCTTGAATTCATAAGAACTCAAAATCAGATTCCAGATATTTTTAGGAAAACGTGGAATTTTGAGTGATTAAACTACATAAAACCTGAATTAGGCAACATAAAGTTTGTTTAGCATTTATTCTAGGAGGAACCACCATTGGGAAAGCCACCGTTGAACAAGAAACCTTTGGAAAATCTATCGTTTGAAAAGATACTATTGGAAAATCGACCATTGGAAATCCACATTTTGAAAAGAAACTATTTGAAAATACACTATTTGAGAATCCACAATTGATGATCCACCATTGGTAGTCCACCATTGGAATGGTCCACCATTTCAATTATCCACCACTAGGATACTACTAGACAAACCTATGATTTTATATTTTAACATAAATTTTCTGTTTTATTTTATTATATGTAATTAATTAAATTTTATTATATTTTTTTTGAAATAAAATTCTCAAATGATAAATCTGTTTGGAATTATAAATTTTATGTCACTCTCTCTCCCTTACAGATACACCTTTTAAGTTATTTCACTTTCCCATTATCTCATAACTGTCAACCTTATTCTCACATGTTCTTAACAGTTGTTCTAGTAAAATTATAAGAGTTAATCACCCTATTTTTTTCCTTTATAAGGACATTTTATTGATAAAATTTATATAGGATAATTCAGATGATATGTTTTTGAGCTGAGGAAGCCCAATCTTGTGAAAAACATAGTTATTCTAGAAAAAAATGGATGTTGAATGGTTATTATTTAATAAGTTATTGGTTATTAAAAAATATTTAGGAACTCAGATAAATAGATGATACTTGAGAAAAAGTATAAAAAAATTTATCATAGGTTATTTGTTTAGTTATTTAAATACTCCATGTTTTGAAATTTAGAAATTAATGATTTCTTTTTCAGAATATGATTAAAGGAAACAAGGTTAGTTTTTATTCATGAAATTGCGAAACATGTATCAATGTTCCTGATCAAGGAGGTTTTCGTGATTATAATAAATTTATTCCTTAGTATAGTGGATTTTATTTAACAAGGTGCTGATAGATCTGACTGGTGACAGTAATATGAGAAGTCTAACTACAACTGAGTTTGATGGAGTATGGATGCTATTGTTTAAATTTATTCAGAATATGTTGTGTACATTAGAAATGATTTTTTTACAATAAGATATTAGAATTTTTATTTTATATTACTTATGAAATATGGGGAAATAATAAATATTTAAAGATACCACAAGGTGCACATGATAAAAATTCATAAGTAATATTTCTTCTCAAATTATCCCATTTACTGTATATACATTTAGACCATGTTTAGAACTACACACTTCTATATAAGGAAAGAGAAAAAGATGTATAAAGTTTTTTTTCTCTATTATGGCCACCTAAAATATAAATAATGTGAATCAGAACCCGTGGATGAGAAAATGGGTTGATGGAAATGAATAACACTACCACTATTTTAATCATGTAGAACATTCTATTAAACCTATGAACATAGTTGATCATGGATTGGATCCATATAAGATAGTGAATTATATAAAAAAGAAAGAATAAGTAGATGTGTCTGTTGATGAATAGGAAGTGGATAATTCACTTTAATAAGGTAGTAACCTAGATATCGATTAGAGAATATTAGTTCTTTCTAAACTAATATGTCAAATTGATTTTCTCCCTACCAGAGATAATATATTATGTGAAATAAATGATGATGATGATGAGGAGAATGATGTATTACAGTCCAGGACCTGGACTCCCGAATCTTATGCTGAAATCCATATCTTTACATTTCCAACTTCAATGCTGATAATTATGACCCAAAATATTCATCCAAAACTAACAACATCAATAGGAAAATAAGAATCATGTAAAACCAGAAGGAATTTGTTCGTTTATAGTCCTAGTGAATTAGTAAAAACACTTATATAATAAATTAATATCAAATTGGAAACATAATTTATCGAAATATTATTTTCCTATTTTAACCCATATTTTCTTATTTAATAATATGTCGTTAAAATCATCCTTGTGAAATACATTATAAATGTAAATATTTTCACATAACTATTTAAAACCTTTGGAAAATTAAAATATTTATGGTGATCTCAAATTATCCATAAGGGTAAACATAATCATTTACAATTAAATTTAATCAATATACATAATTTTATATAAGGGAATGATGAATTAATCACACTGTATGAGAAAAATTATAAAATATCCCAAACCCATCAATACATGGACAGTCATATATGAAAACTAGAAAAGTTCAATGTCATTAGAGTCAATAATCATGATCCATATGATATCAACATCGATGATTAGAAACATTATAAACACATATAAATTATAAGGGAAACATATTGGTATCTTAAAACATCATCTCACTAAACCATTACAAATCCCGTAAAAATTGGAATAACCACACCACTGACTTCCAATTTAATTATCCTTAGAAAATATTTATTACCCAAATCAGAATATAATATCTAGGAAAACATTACATATAATCTATAATGGGCTCACCCTAGCCTATCTATTCACACCCATTATTTATAATATCTATGAATTAAATGCATAGATAGTTCATCAAAACTCATTGAAAATCCCTTTATTATTTTTGGAAAATGATTAACCTATGATAAGTAAATGGATTTCACTGAAATATCATTGAAACATGATTATCCCAAGGAAAATAAATTTCATATATAAAAATATCTTTTAAACATGATTAAATAAATGTAAAGTAATTGGTTAAATCACAATCACATTAAAACATGAGTAACCCTAATAAATAAAATGGGTTAAATGAGAATCTCTTTGACATAGGATTATCCATTGGGGAAAAGGGTTAAATATAAATATCTTTGAAACATGTGTAACTCATTAAATGAAATGTGTTATATAACAATCTCTTTAGAACATAATCTTCTAATGGAAATGAAATGGTTTTCAACAAAATTTATTTTTTAATTAATCTATCCTTTGAAAATAAATGGGTTCCAAAACAATATCTTTTTTAAATAATCACCCATGGAAAATAAATGGGTTTCACAATAATGTCTTATGAAATAATAAACTATTATTAAAGTAACAGTTTTCAAAAAAATATCTTTAGGAAATAATAAAACAATATAAATGAAAAGGGTTTCAAAAAAATATCTTATTGAAATTATCTAAAAGTAGAAAATTAAACATTTTTCCAATAATATAATTCAGAGATAATCAACAAATGGAATCAAATGGGTTTCACAACAATATATTTCTAACAAAATAGTCATATGGAAATGAAAAGGGTTCAAAAAATATATAATTGAAGAAAAACATCACATACAAAGAATGAATAAGGATGTTATCAATAAAAAATATATCCATTTGATAATTAGTAACAACATGGTTTTTTGATTTTCATTAACAGAAACAATGTTAAAATATCAATAAAAACATTATTGATGAAAATAATCTTTAGAAATTCAAAAGCATCCCATTCCACATTGAAACATTTGAATCATTAACCCCTTGAAGGGAATCAAATTAAATAAATATTATAATACCATGATAATAAATATATTCATGATATAACATGTCAATGGGTCTAGGAAAACATCATATAAAATAATAAATGTGTATAACATCAAGATATGACTCAATGAAGAAATATTAGGATGGAATCCCTTATTACATGAGTTACATTTGAATAATAAGATCCATGAAATTAAAAATTCAATAAAAACAGTTAATAACATTAAATATATTAAACTCATGATTTAATAATCCATATAGAAGTACATACACAATATAAATGTAACTAGGATTGTAATAAAAATTAATTCTCAAAGTAAACTAAATTGAGATGAAACCCTTATCATTGAGTGTGATTTTTCATTCTTGTACAATCTCATTCAAAAGAATTAGCATATATTAATTATCAGCATGCATAAAAAACCCTTTACATTTTTATTATTAATTTTATTTCAGTTATAAGAAATTTATATACAATTACACAATCACTAATTTTTATGTCAGTTGTTTTTTACTATATGAGGCTTATGTGTCAAAACTGACATTAATAGGTTGACTATGTTCAATGAGGTTTCCATTTAAAAATATCTATAATAATAAACATGAAATAATTATACCATTTTTTTCATAAATTATACTTTTAAAAAAAATTATGAAATATTGTAATCAAAATTAACCAATATTATAATCATAGTGATTGTAGGTCGTACGTATGCATGAGTAACATTCTCATTTTTCAATGATCATTATGGAAAGAAGGTAAGTAATATTTACCATTCATGAATTATCATTATATAATAAATACCATATTATTTATAATATATACATATATACAAAAATTTTATTATTTAAAAGGAATCTTATCACATCGAGGTGGCGATAATACACACATCCACGAATGACACTATCACTTTTTTAGTTTGTGAAATGGGTAATAATGAAAATGAAATATTACTCTACATTAAATTTAATTATGTTATTAATAAAATATGTATTTAATTTATATCACATATTTTTATTAAAACATCCTTTTTACTTTTGAGATAATGGGTGAACGCATCACATCGCTTTGAGGAGGCGATAGTCTTCACGTCCATAAACAATATTATAATATTCCCAAAAATTGAAATCATGACGGAATGTGTTATATAATAATTAAATTAATATAATTAAATTATATATATCATATATATCATATGAATGTATTATTTCCATCATAATTATATTCTATTAGAGGTGGTAATGAAAAACCGAATGAAATTATTTCGTGAGGAGGTAATTCTATGTATACACAAACGGTAAGTTCATTACCCATTTTATGGATATGTGCGTAGGTTCTAGCCTAAAACATAACATTAAGTCATTTCAATATATTTTTTAAACATATGTTATTATAAAATCATGTAATATGAATAATTGAATGTGTTGCGAATGAAATAATCCATAAATACATGTTGAATAATGTTACCTCTTTTGGGTAACTAATTTTTGTTTTCACTAAATGGATTCATTAAATGAATCTCATACCAAAATGAGGAATATCTAGTGAGGGTAATACTATTGGTATAATATTTTTTCGAGGTTTGTATGAGAATAATTTCTTGATAGGTGTGAATAAATTGGGGATGGTGAGTTCCATTTTATAGTGGAGAGGGAGTGTCATTCTTATAAATATAAAAAATTAAACACTATTGAGAGGTCTACAATACACAATGTGTTTCAAATATTGATACCAATTAGAAAAAAAGGTTATATGGTTAAATAATGTATATAAAATGGTTATTTTACAATATTCATGGCCATTTAGACACATGTGATTAAGGTTTAACGACTAAGTAAACTCTTTTTTATCATAATCGACGTAATTAATTTTAATTACTTTCACTAATATTAATATTAAAAAACAATGTTTATCTTATTGGATAGTATATAATAATATTATTCAAAATTTTAAATCTATTCTTCTTTATTACTATATCATATGTGGAAGGATATAATTTAAAATTAATCCCATAGAAGACATGACAATGCTGGTTTTTAAAGATAAAATGTTAAATAGTTTTCTACATTTTTATATCTGAATTCATTATGAAAAAATTAAAATTATGTAATTTGGATGAAATTATATAAATTTAATCCAATAATAATTTTAAAAAAATTAATATAATTTAATACCATAATTTTTTTTGAAAAAAACATGAATATTTCAATAAAAATTCTTTGTCATTGACTATTTATCAAATATAAATTTTATAAAAAAATACTAAAAATTCACCCCCAAAAAAATTTAATATTCATTTTTGATAATTTTCGTTTTTTTCTCAAATAACAATTAACAAAGTTCCAAAAATGTGATTTAAAATAGGTCTATCTCTAAAAATATGTAAAAATTATCTTCATAGAATACATTTTTTAGACTTCAAATTTGATTTATTATTATCTTTACTGTATAAATCATAATGTATGAATTTTAAAAAATATTAATATATAACATATAAATTTTGTTAATATATTTCACTAATATTTATTAGTTTATTCTATAAAGATAAAATTTCATTGTCGTCATAAAAATAATTTTCATAAAAACACATCTTTTAAATTTAATTGGACTTCATTTTCATTTATATGTAATTAGTACCCAATGAAATAATTATATAATCATGTGACAAACATATATTCATAATTTATTAATCATATTAAATCAAAAAATTCCTACATATATGTGCTAAATATTGTATAAAATATTTATGTTCTGTTGTGATCCAGTATAACTTGAGATTGTGTGAAACAAAACTCATCAAAGGAATATGATATTTCATGCAGCATAAGATACAATTGGTGTTTCTTACATTAAGAGATAGGATGATCTTTTCATGTAACAAATATAAAAAAATTCTGTAAATCAATTTGAATGATAATATTTCTTAAAATTGTAGAATGTCACATCCAACCCTCCCTAAAATAAATTTAACCCTCTAAATTTATCATGGTTATCATAATATTAACATTTATAAAATTATTTTGATAAAACCCACATCATACAAATGGTTAATAAAATATACTCATTAAAATATAATGGGGAAACATAAAATTCATCATATATTATGGATTGTTAGTTTTAAAAATATAGAGAAATTTGATGGGAAATTAAAATTTTCAGTTAAATATAAAAACAAATTCCCATTGACTAATAGAGAGTTTTAGTGAATGTGGTAAAGATTATGTCAATGGGGGAAAATGGAAAAACCAAATAGGTGTGGTAATGGTCATTGATGTCATATGAAATGAATATAATAAGATAGAATTTTATTTCTAGATAATTTTTTCCTAATGATAAAATATTTGTTTCACCATATATAATGAAAACATAAATAAATATAGTTAATTGAAAAATAAACTTCATCCTTTAACAGAGTCTCAAAATTTTCAATAAAATATGATTATTAAAAATGATTATTTTGTCACATGATAAACTAAATTAAAATTTTAAAGGCCACATAACTATAAAATGGATAGTTAATATATTACACTTATCTTTAGACATTAACTATACAAAAAATGATTATCATATAGTAAGATAATTTTTTAAATGAGTAAATTATCAAATAATACACCAATATTCAAATTTAAATTGTAATAATAAAATATGAAACTATATTTTGGATAAATATCTATTCTCAATGATCTTTAAAAATATTTAGACTATGTTAGAAACAAAAATATTAGAATGATTTTTTCATATATTATTCCATTATAAATCAACCATTATTTCCCATATATTTTCAAAATAAAATTCATCATAAAATTAATGATTTATATACTAACCATATAGCATCCCACCTTTTTATCACATAAACTTTCATTACATTTTACAAAACCGGGGATCTCTAAGGTTTAGTGTCTTGGAAACCAGGAACATAATACATGAAACAAAAAAAACATTATTCTTAAACACATGAAGGCTTCTCCTCATGTTCATCCTGGGTTCATTACTACATGTCATAACCTGGGGACATACATCAAAAGAAAGGGTGAGCAGAAGGCCCAGTAATGGAAAACAAGAGAAACATTTTACATGTGAACTTGAGATACCTCAATAAGGTCATGAAAAGAACTTTAAGGCATGAGAAAGAAATCATGAGATATATCATAATAAAAGTAACATTTTTGATAACTTGAAGATGTGGATACATCATTTAACATAGAAAATCATGAACATATCACCAAGGTCCATCCCCAAGGTGTCATTTGAAAATTACCATGGTTATTCACCATGGTATCGTGAAAATTGTAATCTCTAGTGGTTACATCATTACCCTATGCATTGGAGCACTATCAGGGCTCACCCTTAAATTTGCCTTTATTATCATGTGAGCCACATATATCATCATCAAACATTTCATAAATAACCCATATAGCATAAAATTAATGGGTTTCATTTCATAATCATAACATTTTAAAAACTGCTTTAAAGACGTGATCTTTACGTCACTTTAAACCCACGGAAAGGGAAAGAGGGTCTCATGTATGTAAATCCCAGAATTAAAAATAGAACATTTTAATATATATGTGAATACCCTTGTATAAATAAGATCATTGAGTATTCACTTTATAACATAAAATAATTTTGAGAAAAGAGAGAGGCATTTTGAGACGAAAATTCGGCAGCATAATGGCTATGTTATAAGGTATTTGAAAACATTGAAATGAGAAGGGACATGGGTCACCCACTCATAAATGATCCATAAAACAGTAGGGGGACAGAATATAAGGGATTTATGAACATGGTAATGAAATTTGAAATATATACCATATGAAATGAAAAACATGGAAGTGAGACAAAACAAGATTTCTCTTATGAGAATTCGGCAGCCTAACGGCGTCACTTAACTTCAAAGAAAATGATTTGACAAGATCAAATAGGGTCCCTCATCATATTATCATAAGAGATCAGTATGATAGATATAGAGATCATACCCCATCATAAAAAAAATAACTTGAAACACTTGACATGAAAATCAAACTTGACAAATGAGAAGGGTGAAAGAATCCCTTAAAAATTCTACAGCCTAACGGCGTCACTTAAACATTCATAAAACGAAATGATGAGAGTAAGAGGGGATCACTCATCATATAAAAATGAAAAGGGAAGTAAGAGGAATATAAAATTACATCCTCTCACATAATAACATGGAACATAAATGGAATGACATAAAAAGGATTACATGAAAAGAAAGAGAGAGGTCGGATCCCTTACCTTAAAATGTAACCCTTAAAAATCAAAGGTTGGGACCTTGAGGGCTTGGGGGCACCTTGGGAGGACTCCGTGGGAGGTAATGAGACCAGAACTTCGTTGGAGAAGAGTGGGGAGTCGAATGGATGAGAGGAGGGCTTGGTATTTATAGGGAAAGTGAGGGGACAAGGCATTAATGGCCAAGGGACACCTCATTAGTGGTTTTCTCAAAAGCATGGGCCCTCCCATGGTACATCCCATAGAGTTAGGCCACATGGGGACCCCACACAATAATTCATCACCCTTGGCTGGCCAAACCTTAAAAAAATCTCATGACATCATCATGACACAGTTATGATATCATTAAACTTACTGAAACCCTAAAACTGTATTTTCACTATTCACTGAAAATTCAACTTTCTCAGAAAGATCCCAAAATTTCACCTTAACCATATATCAAGGCTCTGATTTCAAAAATGAACTCCATTTTATAAAAATAATTTTCTAAATATCTTTAATTTTATTTTTAAATAAATACACTATTCACCGAAAATTCATTTTTTTAGAAAAATCCCCAAAAATTACCATAACATAATATCGATGCTCTGAGTTCAAAAATGAAATCCATTTTATAAAAATGATTTTCTAAATATTTTCAATTTAATTTTTTAATTAAAAAACACTATTCACCCAAAAAAATTATACTTGAATAATAATTTATGAAACTGTTATTTAACCATTTTATTGAATCACATTAATTAATCAAGGTGCCTAGATTATATTAATACATTCTTTAAGTGAGATTAATAATCCATTTGGACAAATTACTAATCCTAATCATAAAATCACTATTCATAATTTACTATTCATCAAAAATCAGGTTGATCTTATTCGACTCTAAATTTCGTACTGAACATAATTGTAGAAGACCATTTTTTGCAAATCATAACAAATTTTTAATTATTTAAAGTTTACAAAAACAATTTTAAAATATACTTTTTCTAAAATTCATCAAAAATATTCATACTATATTTATCCGGTCATTTGAAAATTCATAAACTTCATCATAAGAAGAAATCCCATTTTTTATTTAAAACAAAGGATTACACAAGGCAGTTACGGTCTCCATACATAGCACCTTATCACACAAGCATAAGACCTAAGTGTAAGGTGTGCTAAGGTGAGAGAATCCGAGGGAGGCTCATCCAACATCGAACGAGTAGTAATTTCTATCAGTTTGAACTTCTCGCGAAGGCAATCTCGTTCTAGCTTCACACGATGAAGTTCAGCTTGGGTTTGGTCCAGAGCAAATCCCAGTGGTGCTACCTCCTTCCCAAGTTCTGTTAGATGGGATTCGATCGGTCCAAGACTACTGGATGAGGCCTTCTAATCTTCTTTCTATATTAATTAACCAAGATTACTTGTATTTAGACACAATAATCAAAACATTTTGTTCACAGCAGTCATATTGACCGATGGTCATATAACAGTCAAAACCCAATGGTCTCATTTTAATTATAATCATGTTTATCAAATAAAACATTTTTGTTGAGTATTAAAATAAAATAACACATGAAATTAGGAAACAAGATTTATTCAAAATTTCGGGCCATTACAATCTTCCCTCCTTGAGAAATTGCGTCCTCACAATTTTTAAAATTGGGTTTTGGAATTTCATTGAAAGTCACACATCGGAAAAAGAGTAAGTAACACCATTACTTTAAAAGAAAGAAAAGGAAGTACAAAGGCCACCCGAGTTTACTCATACTAGGATTCCATGTAGGAAACATGGACATGGAGGAGAAAACAAAGGGTCACGTTCTAAAGGAGAGTGATAGAAAACATGATTAGGAGGAAGTTAACCACCAGAAAATCCCAAAATTATGATGTGTGTAAGCGGTCTTTGATTACCTAGTAGGAAACGTAAACCAACAACGTTTTTTACGTTCCTTTTAATAACTTTGAGGAATTCATTTACAACATAGAACAAAAACATAAGGAAATATATCAACCTTCATGTAGAGTTTCATACATTATCAAGTTTCTACCAAAACTAATCTTTTCTCCAAACGATGAGCATTCAAAACTACTTGGTATCACCAAAACACAAGAATCATCTTCTAGAGAATCACATAATCTACAAAAGATCAACTATCTATTTCTTCTATCTTTAAACATTATCCCAAAAACCAAAAGGGTAAGGTAAAACAACTCTTCAAAAAGAAAGAATCCCATAGGAATGGAAACTACTTTTAAATCTTCAAAGTTCCATGGTACTACCCAAAGTTCATCATAGTCCATTCCATAAATAACGATCATTAAAATTCCTCAAAATAATCCAAACTAAGATTGAAACCCAAATACAAGAAGGATTTGATAACATTGTCTTCCAAAATAAACTTCATTGTTCATCTCCAAACAACATCAACCACTTCTAGCATCTTATAAAAAAAGTATCTAACCTAAACATATTTAACCCAAGATAGGTTAATCATTCCCATAAGTAACCTAAATTACTATAAGTCCACCATAAATTCATCGATTCTTCAAAATATAAGTCAACCTTACTCCTTAATGAAAATACTGTAGTAATCTATTTACCTCGATCAAACATGGTTCCCTAAAATAATGAACGTCTTACAAAATAATGATCAGCTTTTAATACCCTATTCATCTCTTTCATATTAATATGGCAATCATTGCATTTCCTATCACATTGGTTATTTGGACATGTTCTTCCATCTCCCACCATTAACTAAGAAGAGAAATTATAATTAGAGGCTTAAATACTTAACAAATAATCATGAAAAGGAGCTTAAAGCATATAAGGATAACTTGTAGAAGAAAAGTATACCCAAACTTGTGAACCCCTAGGTTCCAATCTAGGTTATCCATGATCATATATTCTTATGTGAATCTTTGTTCCTTTAACAATGGTTAATAGTAAGCATATAAATTTACCAAAGCATATCCCCCGGGAGTGTCGTAACCAAGAGTGCAGCATGTCCCGTTGTCGTGTACCAGTTCCCGTTCGAGTCTTGCTCAAAGAGGTGTTTTTAGGTTTTACCCCTATGTACATCTGTGCCAAAGCCACCTCTACCTGCTCGTACCCAGACATGGATGTATTTGCTTGGAAACCCCTTACTCAATACTCACCAAAATACCAGGAAGATTTATTATATTTTAACTTTTCTATAGGCTTCTTCCTAAAGTTTTCATATCCTAATTTCCACAAATAACTAAACCATCCTCTGATACCAACTATAGCATCCTGCCTTTTTATCACATAAATTTTCATTACATTTTACAAAACCGAGGATCTCTAAGGTTTAGTGTCTTGGAAACCAGGAACTTAATACATGAAACCAAAAAAACATTCTTCTTAAACACTTGAAGGCTTCTCCTCATGTTCATACTGGGTTCATTACTACATGTCATAACCTGGGGACATACATCAAAAGAAAGGCTGAGCAGAAGGACCAGTAAGGAAAACAAGAGAAACATTTTACATGTGAACTTGAGATACCTCAATAAGGTCATGAAAGGAACTTTAAGGCATGAGAAAGAAATCATGAGATATATCATAATAAAAGTAACATTTTTCATAACTTGAAGAAGTGGCTACATCATTTAACATAGACAATCATGAACATATCACCAAGGTCCATCCCCAAGGTGTCATTTGAAAATTACCAAGGTTATTCACCAAGGTATCCTGAAAATTGTAATCTCTAGTGGTTACATCATTACCCAATGCATTGGAGCGCTATCAAGGAGCACCCTTAAATATGCCTTTATTATCATGTGAGCCACATATATCATCATCAAACATTTCATAAATAACCCATATAGCATAAAATAAATGGGTTTCATTTCATAATCATAACATTTTAAAAACTGCTTTAAAGACGTGATCTTTAGTCACTTTAAACCCACGACAAGGGAAAGAGGGTCTCATGTATGTAAATCCCAGAATTAAAAATAGAACATTTTGATATATATGTGAATACCCTTGTAGAAATAAGATCTTTGAGTATTCACTTTATAACATAAAATAATTTTGAGAAAAGAGAGAGGCATTTTGAGACAAAAATTCGGCAGCATAACGGCTATGTTATAAGGTTTTAGAAAACATTGAAAAGAGAGGGGACATGGGTCACCCACTCATAAATGATCCATAAAACAGTAGGGGGACAGAATATAAGGGATTTATGAACATGGTAAGGAAATTTGAAAGATATACCATATGAAATGAAAAATGTGGAAGTGAGACAAAACAAGATTTCTCTTATTAGAATTCGGCAGCCTAACGGCGTCATTTAACTTCAAAGAAAATGATTTGACAAGATAAAATAGGGTCCCTCATCATATTATCATAAGATATCAGTATGATAGATATAGAGATCATAACCCATCATAAGAAAAAGAACTTGATATACTTGACATGAAAATCAAACTTCAAAAATGAGAAGGGTGAAAGAATCCCTTAAAAACTCGGCAGCCTAACGGCGTCACTTAAACATTCATAAAATGAAATGATGAGGGTAAGAGGGGATCTCTCATCATATAAACATGAGAAGGCCAGTAAGAGGAGTATAAAAGAACATCCTCTCACATAAGAACATGGAGCATAAAAGGAATGACATAAAAAGGATTATATGAAAAGAAAGTGAGAGGTTGGATCCCTTACCTTAAAATGTAACTCTTAAAACTCAACGGATGGGACCTTGAGGGCTTGGGGGCACCTTGGGAGGACTCATTGGGAGGTAATGAGACCAGAAATTCGTTGGAGAAGAGTGGGCAGTCGAATGTATAAGAGGATGGCTTGGAATTTATAGGGAAAGTGAGGGGACAAGGCATTAATGGCCAAGGGACACCTCATTAGTGGTTTTCTCAAAAGCATGGGCCCTCCCATGGTACTTCCCATAAAGTTAGGCCACATGGGGACCCCCACACAATAATACATCACCCTTGGCTGGCCAACCCTTAAACAAATCTCATGACATCATCATGACACAGTTATGATGTCATTAAACTTAGTGAAACCCTAAAACTGTATTTTCACTATTCACTAAAAATTCAACTTTCTCAGAAAGATCCCAAAATTTCACCTTAACCAAATATCAAGGTTCTGATTTTAAAAATGAACTCCATTTTATAAAAATAATTTTCTAAATATCTTTAATTTTATTTTTAAATAAATACACTATTCACCGAAAATTCATTTTTTTAGAAAAATCCCCAAAAATTACCATAACATAATATCGATGCTCTGAGTTCAAAAATGAAATCCATTTTATAAAAATGATTTTCTAAATATCATCAATTTAATTTTTTAATTAAAAAACACTATTCACCCGAAAAAATTAATACTTGAATAATAATTTATGAAACCGTTATTTAACCATTTTATTGAATCACATTACTTAATCGAGGTGCCTAGATTATATTAATACTTTCTTTAAGTGAGATTACTAATCCATTTGGACAAATTACTAATCCTAATCATAAAATCACTATTCATAATTTACTATTCATCAAAAATCAAGTTGATCTTATTCGACTCTAAATTTCGTACTGAACATAATTGTAAAAGACCATTTTTTGCAAATCATTACACATTTTTAATTATTTAAAGTTTACAAAAACATTTTTAAAATATACTTTTTCTAAAATTCATCAAAAATATGCATACTATATTTATCTGGTCGTTTTAAAATTCATAAACTTCATCATAAGAAGAAATCCCAATTATTATTTAAAACAAAGGATTACACAAGGCAATTACGGTCTCCTTACATAGCCCCTTATCACACCAGCATAAGACCTAAGTGTAAGGTGTGCTAAGGTGAGAGAATCCGAGGGAGGCTCAGCCAACATCGCACGAGTAATAATTTCTATCAGTTTGAACTTCTCGCGAAGGCGATCCCGTTCTAGCTTCACACAATGAAGTTCAGCTTGGGTTTGGTCCAGAGCAAAGCCCAGTGGTGCTACCTCCTTCCCAAGTTCTGTTAGATGGGATTCGATCGGTCCAAGACTACTGGGTGAGGCCGTCAAATCTTATTTCTATATTAATTAACCAAGATTACTTGTATTTAGACACAATAATCAAAACATTTTGTTCACAGCAGTCATATTGACCGATGGTCATATAACAGTCAAAACCCAATGGTCTCATTTTAATTATAATCATGTTAATCAAATAAAACATTTTTGTTGAGTATAAAAATAAAATAACACATGAAATTAGGAAACAAGACTTATTCAAAATTTCGGGCCGTTACAAACCAAGACATATTTTAGTCTAGTGGTAGGTAGGAAACTCTTATCATCATTTAGTAATGGATTGAAGCCCCATTAACTAGTAATATGCGATGGGTTGCCACCAATTATATGGTTTGTCTATTTTTTATTTAAACACGAGAACTAATTCCTCCCAACATATTATTGATTTTGATTATTGGGGTTAAAAATAACAAATCCTAAAAAAAACTATCTATCATTCCCCTTAAGATAAAAAAATTTTACAGCTTAATGGTGTAACACCCGAGAATTTTATGATAAATATTTTTTGTTTTTATAAACCATAAAAGGAATCTTTCACTACAGACAACACTTGCTTGGCTTGCTTTACATGCAATCCCGACATTCCTCGATAGCTTTCATCGTACGCAATACCGAGTTTCACTAAAAATGATATGGTATTAAAATATTATTAAAACTAGCTATTATGAATAGTAATACCAACTTTTTGAAATTTTATAAATTTTATTTTTCAAAATGGACTTCATTTTTGGATTCAGAATATCGAAATTATCCTAGGGTGAAATTTTGGTATTTTTCTGAAAACTTTAATTTTTTTGATGAATAGTGAAACCACTAAGTGGTAGTTAAAAAACACAATTTTTCATCAAACATAATTTTACCACTTCTGTGAGTGGAATTTAAAAACTCCGAGAGACACGGCTGATGTCAGTAAGTAAAATTTGGTTCAATGAGATAAAAATAATTTTTGTTGAATAGTAACTTTTTACTTTTATTTACCACGGTTAAAAGTAAATAGGGTAATTAAGGGTAAAAATGATATTATTATTACCCTAAAACATGTACTAATTCTATTGGATAAGTGTAATTCGACCAAAAAGAACCTTAGGAATAAAATATTACCATTTAGGCCCACATGGATTAGATTAGGACATATATTATCAATTTATTTAAAGAAGGGTTAAAATAGTTAAAATCAATGTTTAATAAGTAAATAATTTTTAATATAACGTTATACATATATTAAATTCGACTATAAATATTCCTTAGAAAGCTAAAACGATTTCCTAAATAATGGTATATTATTTTTAATTTTTAGACATTAAATAATTTAATTTATTTATGACACAAAGATGATGCAGTAATTATCTTATTAATGAAATATTGACATAATTGATGTTATAAATACCAAAATAAATGTAATTTGAGACTTTTTAGGAATTAAACTAATTTTATAGATTAAGATGACATGTTATTATTTATTTAATTAACTTTATTCGAACTATTAATTCTGTTATGATTTTTACAAAAATCAATTACTAAATAGTGTCAAAATTGACATAAAATTGTTTTTAAAACAAATATTATATTATTAATTTCTTTTTTATTCATAAAAATATAATATTCGTCCAAAGGACTTAGATAAGGTTATATATATTAATAATAAATAACTTGGGGTTTTTTTGTCTTGTTATAGTAAGTTTATTAACCTTATAGTATAAGAACAGAAGAAGACACCGTAAAAGTAAAATAATTTAACGTAATGTAAAATCTAAATGTTAATTTTAAAATAGGAACCTAAACTTGTCTAAATAGTATTGGATGAGAGTATTTCGACCCATACCCACCTTATCATAGAAATAAATCAATTTGGAGCTATTTAAAACTGAAATTAAATTTTTAATAAAATAATATATTTATTTTTTCCAAAGGAGCCCTTCTATTCCTTATAAAAGGGAACATCCTCCCCCTCTTCCTCACACCACTTTGAGCCTTCATGCTCGGCAAACCCCTAACAATTTCCCCTATACACTTCCCTAGAGACATCCTAGTGGTCCTGTTCTTCTTCAAAGACCAATTTTAGTGCCCTAAAAGGAGGTCTCAAAGAAGCACTTCAAAGAAGAGGTAATGTCCGTTACCGATTCTTTCATCTTTATTTCTTCTTCCACTTATTCTTCATTAGTTGTTTCGTTATTAATTAATAACATCAGTATCAATCATATACTGATATGTTATTATATGTATGAAACAACCCTATTTCACCATCTATCCATCCTACGGAAAATGAAATCACTACGCGTGCGTACGTACGGAATACCGTCTCCATGCCCTGGTGTAATCTATTTTCCACCACCACCTTAATTGGATGGGTATAATGGTGTCAATAATTATTATATATGATTATTGTAAACTGATATTGATTCTTAAATAGTATACATATACTCCAATACAATTCCATGATTATGGTAATGATATCACCACTCGTGCGTACGTACGGAATACCATCTTTACGATGTGATGCGACTCGTTCTACATGATCTTCATTGCATAATGATTATATAAATGAATTTAATGAATTAATATGATATATGTTACACTAATAATATTCTGGAAATGAGGTATCTATATCCTAATGAGTATAATAAGAATTTATTCGACAAAACATACAAAAGAACAGAAAGTAATAAACACCCAAATAACAAGTTGTAATATTACTAATAATAAGATAAGAATATGACCATATATATATGATTCTGAATAATTCAATAACATTATTTAAATCATTATACAGGATGTTCAGACAATTACGAAGAAAATCGGACCTAAGGTAAGGGAAAATATCACAATCTCATTTTTATCTGAGATTGTTAATACTTTGGTATTTACCGGGGTGTATTTTATCATCCACATCCATGTTTCCTCAATATTTAATATTGGTTCCATCCACATACAATTTATTAAATCCAATTTTAACCTTCGGTGAGTTTCTAGTAAAAGATATGAAATGAATCTTTTGTCGTTTTTCGTACAAGGTACTTTTTGACTTTTCCAACAAAAGTACGAGAAGAATGTTTTTTAACTTATACGGCATGAATGGATTTTTAAAACAAAATTTACAAGAATCTTCCTTTACATGTATTCAAGTTTATTTTTAATCAACTTCTTTTAGTTTAAAATTTTATGACATGTTATGAAAAGAAAAAAAAAATTGAAGTAGAAAGGATATTTTCCTCAAGAATGGAGTTCAATTTTTTTTATCAAAATTATTTTCCATCCAAGATAATAATGGGTTATGTTACTATCCTTATTATTACATGGATTTGATATGTTGTAATGGAAATATTTTTATGAATTCTTTTATATTATATAAAATTTTTTATGATGTCACGATGTTTAAAGATTCCCATTATTATTACATGGTTTATGCTATGATGTATGGTTTATGATTTTGTGGAACACATAAGAATGGTATCATTATGAGATGGGTGGGACCTATATCTCCCTCCAATGAATTGGGTAAAGATTTTATATCTAATGAGATAGACATGGATGGAACTGCAGGTTAAACTCGTTCAGTGAAACAGGACTGAAACGAGGAGTGAACTTGGTTCAGAAATGGACTTTGTCCACTAAGATAGTCTTGGAAATGAGCCTTGACTAATAAGAAATGATTCTCTATGATTATGTGTGTATGACACAAAGTTTCATATTTTATGTTATGATTATTGGGATTACATTTCACTACTATTATTTATCCCATGTTATGAAATTATGATTTCTTTTGCAGATTAAGATTTCCAAAAGTTATGTTCTTATGTTTATGATGTGATTGATATTTCTTTTGTTTACCCTTACTAAGCATTTGAGCTCACCCTTTTGTATTTTTTCATTCCCCAGGTCAGGAACAAGGTTATTAAGTAATATATTCCAAAAGGGTCTATAGACATGATGAAATAAATGGGAGACAGTGTAGACGCTTTATGAACCAGTTGTTTATGATTCCCAGTTTCTAAAGACACTATACCTGTACGGTCCTTTACTAGTTTTGTTAAATGTTGTAATAAGTGTGCTTCAATTCTAATGTAATAACAATGTATGTAAAGTATGAGTCATTATATTTGGTATCATAGGAAAGGTTATAGTCAACCTTTGGAAACTAGGAAGTGAAAGCCTTAGTAAGAATCCTAAGGATAAGTCTAAGCATAGAACACAATTTTAGTGTTTTAGGAATGGCCATGAATAACCTTGGATAAGACCTTAAGTGTGAAATTTTATTCTTGATTATGTGGTTTTCCTATTATAATTAGTGTTACTAACACTATTCATATTGGTTTAGTCATTGGTTGGAACCCGAAGGAACTGTGTTAATGTGGAATGCAACGGGCAATGCAATGATTATCCCCCTGAGCAACCAAATGTTATGGGAGCTGGAATGCAAAATCATGTAGCCATTCTCACACAACATTCTCAAGCTATGAATCATGCAGGACTTCTAAACGAGTAAAGGAAGGAGCAACATTCTGTTGAATCCTTCATGAGATAGCATCCACCATCATTCAGCGGGTCTATTGATCCCTTATTTGCCGAATAATGGATTAGTACTATTGAAAAGATATTTTCAGTTCTTCAATGTTATGAACATGATAATGTCATCTTAGCAGTGTATCGTTTGGAAGGTGATGCTGATAAATGGTGGAATCTTATTAAGAATACGAGGCAAAGGGTTGAAATTGAGTCCATGGAATGGGACGAGTTCAAGAACTTATTTTTCAATAAGTACATCCCTCGTATTCTCCGAACAATGATTGAGAAGGAGTCTCTTGAACTAAAGCAAAAGGAAGATGTTGGTACCTATGAAGAAAATTTTACAAGACATGTAAGGTACACTTATGGTATTATTATCCAACCTGAGAGTAAGATCGATCGATTCTTTAGTGGCTTAAAACCAAGTCTTCGAAGGGTGTTAGCCATAAGGGACTTCAATAGGTATGAGGAAATTGTTCGATGTGTTCTCAAAGTCGAGATGGAGATTGGAGTAACCCATCACTCATATGGGTTTGATAAGATGAGGAAGATGGAATTAAAAGGAAAATATAATGAGCACACTAAAAAGAAGATGAGCTTTCCCCTATGCTCAATGTGTGGAAAGAATCATAGAGGGAGTTGTCTTAAAGGGACTAGTAAATATTTCAAATGTGGAAAGGAAGGTCATAGAACATTTCAATACCGCAATGATGGGAAGAAGATGTCTAATGATGCAAAAAAAAGGAAGGGATACACAGAATGAACCTACTACACTTCAAAGTTTCAAGTACAAGGAGATGGGTAATTATGCCAATCAATTCCCAAATCCAAGGGATGATGATGATGGTCGACGTCAACAAACTCTTAAGGCTAAAGACAAAGGAAAGTCACATGCAATTTCTATCAGTGACGTGGAGTACGATAACGATGTGGTGAATAGTACACATACCATCCACTCTAAAGTAGAAATTTTTTTATTTGATTCTGTATCCACACACTCTTATTTCTGAAGAATTTTCTAAGGATATAACCGTATTACCTCAACAATTAGATGTTGAGTTAGCTGTGACAACCCCTAATGGCACAATAGTCGCATCAAGAGTTTATAATTCTTCTCCAATCGAAGTTTGTGGGAAAGTGCTTCCTGTAAGTCTTTTGATCCTTCCTATAGTAGAATTTGATGTGATTATTGTCATGGATTGGATTTCTTTATATAAATCTCATATCAATTTCCAAAGAAGGGAAGTCACAATAAATATTCCATATCAATCAATGATCGTCTATCAATGCAAGGATGAACATAACCCTCCAGTGGAAATTTCTTCCATCTTATCGGTCTTGATTCCACTAAATGAAGGTTATTTATCTCAAATGGTTGGTGAGAAACTCATGATTAAGAATATTCCCATTTTATGGGAGTTTGATGATGTATTTCCAGAGGAATTACTGGGTCTTCCACCAAATCGTGATGTTGAGTTTTCAATAGAACTCGTACTTGGTGCTTTGCCTATTTCAAAGACACCTTATAGAATGGCCCCAATTGAGTTGAAGGAATTGAAGAAGCAACTCAAAGAGAATCTTGATAAGGGGTATATATGCCCTAGTGCATCACCTTGGGGAGCACTTGTTCTGCTTGTTAAGAAGAAAGATGGATCAATGAGACTCTGCATTGATTATCGAGAACATAACAAGATCACTATCAAGAAAAAATATCCTCTCCCACGCATTGATGACTCATTTGACCAACTATGCAGAGCTCAATACTTTTCCAAGATTGATCTTCGTTAAGGGTATCATCAATTAAGGGTATAAATGGAGGATATACCAAAGACGGCTTTCCGTACAAGGTATGGACACTATGAATTTTTAGTGATGCCATTTGGTCTCACTAATGCCCCTGCTATCTTCAGGGATCTGATGAATAGAGTCTTTAGAGACTATCTTGATCAGTTTTTGGTAGTCTTTATAGACTATATTCTTGTCTATTCAAAGAGCAAGGAAGAACATGAAGATCACTTGAGAATTTTATTGAAGACCCTCAGAAAGGAGAAGATTTATGCCAAATTTACCAAGTGTGAATTTTGGCTTCAAAAAGTTTCATTTTTTGGGTCACATAATCCCAAAAGAGGGGATATCTGTCGATCCAGCAAAAACATAGGTTATCGAAAGATGGTCGAGACAAACAACAGTAACTGAGATCCAAAGTTTTCTTGATTTTCCTGGATATTATCGACGTTTTGTGAACGATTTTTCATGATTATCTAATCCACTCACCAAGTTGACTTGGAAAGGAGTTATGTTAGTTTGGACGGAGGAATGTGAAGAGAATTTCAAGGAGTTGAAAAGAAGGTTATCCAGTGCACCTGTGATCACACTATCTTGTAGTGGAGAAAGGTTTGTGATCTACAGTGACGCATCCAAGAAGAGATTGGGGTGTGTTCTTATGCAAAATTATATGGTGATAGCTTATGCCTCACGAAAATTGAAAATACAGGAGAAAAATTACCCAACTCATGATTTGTAGTTAGCTGCAGTAATCTTTGCATTAAATATTTGGAGGCATTATCATTATGTAGAAATGTGTGACATTTATACTGATCATAAATGTTTAAATTATATTTTCACACAAAAGGTGCTAAATATGCGTCAAAGAAGATGGTTGGAGCTGATTAAGGATTATGACTTCTCAATCCATTACCACCATGGGAAAGAAAACAAGGTGGCAGATGCATTAAGTCGACAAGACCATGCCAGTTTATCCATAATGAGGATCAAAAAAGATCCAATATTTATGGATTTACAAAGGATGGATCTTGGAATTATAATGAAATGGGAAAATTTGTATCTTTCTCAAATGAATGTTCAACCATCTATACATGTGAAGATTAAAGAGGCACATAAAGAAGATGTCGAGTTACAAAAGAAGGTGAGAAATGTTCTTGAATTCATCCTTGATTGTGATGGGATAATAAAGTTCAGGAATCGGGTTTGTGTTCCTCCCATCCCCGAATTAAAGAAGGAGCAGCTGGATGAGGCTCATAGTTCTTCATTCTCCATTCATCCTGGAAGCACGAAGATGTATAGGGACCTGAAAGAGTACTTCTTGTGGGATGGCATGAAATGAAATGTTGCTGAATATGTCTCTTGATTCATGGTTCGTCAGGAAGTTAAAGCTGAGAGACAGGAGTCTAAGGGGATGTTACAACCATTACCCATACCCAAATGGAAATGGGAAAACATCACTATGGACTTTGTCACCGGACTTCCTAAAACATCCAATGGCAATAATGCTATCTGGGTCATAATTGATCGTCTTACAAAGTCTGCACACTTCATCGCTATTAGAGAGGATTTCTCTATAGATCAGCTTTCCAGGATATATGTGAAGGAAGGGGTAAGATTGCATGGAGTACCACTTTCTATTATATCTGATCGGGATCAGAGATTTACCTCGAAGTTCTTGCAATTTCTTTAGCATACTCTGGATACAGATTTGAGTTTCAGGACTGCTTATCATCCTCAGACAGATGGTCAGTCTGAGAGAACAATTCAAACACTAGAATATATGTTGAGAGTTTGATCCATGGATTTCAAAGGTGTTTAGGATAAACACCTACATTTGGTGGAATTTTCTTATAATAATAGCTTTCACTCCAGTATTCAGATGGCTCCTTATGAAGCTCTCTATGGAATGAAATGCAGGACTCCAAATTGTTGGGATGAAGTTGGGGAATGAAAGCTATTAGGACCCAATCTCATTGATGAAATGGCAGAAAAGGTCAGATCTATTCAACAACACCTAAGAGCATCTCAGAGTCGACAGAAAAGTTATGCCGACAACCAAAGAAAGGACCCAGAGTTTGAAGTGGGTGATAAAGTGTTCTTACGAATATCTCCCTAGAAGAGGGTCATGAGATTTGGAATGAAGGGGATGTTGAACCCTTGATATATCGGTTCTTTCGAAATACTGAATCATGTTGGGAAGGTAGCTTACTGATTGGTTCTTCCACCGAATCTCTCTCAGGTTCACGATGTGTTTCATGTATCTCTCATGAGAAAGTACATACCTGATTATTCACAAGTACTCAGCTCAGAAGTTGTACCGGTGGAGCAAGATCTTTCTTATGAAGAATAGCCGATAGAGATTCTGGATCGCAGTGAAAAAGTCCTATGAAACAAGACCGCTCGATTGATGAAAGTTTTATGGAACAACCACCAATTAGAAGAAGCTACATGGGAGCTTGAGGATATGATGAGGGAGAGGTATCATCATCTGTTTGTTACAAAGTGACAAATTTCGAGGGTGAAATTCATTTTAAGGGGTGTAGAATGTTACACCCGAGACTTTTATGAGATATATTTTTTGATTTTATAAATCATAAAAGGAATCTTTCACTACAAACAACACTAGCTTGGCTTGCTTTACACGCAATCGCGACCTTCCTCAATAGCTTGCATCGTACGCAATACCGAGTTTTACTAAACAATGATATGCTATTAAAATATTATTAAAACTAGCCGTTATGAATAGTAATAAACACTTTTTAAAATTTTATAAATTTTATTATTAAATATGAACTTCATTTTTGGATTCGGAATATCGAAATTATCCTAGGGTGAAATTTTAGTATTTTTCTAAAAACATTCAATTTTTGATGAATAGTGAAACCACTAAGTGGTAGTTAAAAAACTGATTTTTTCATAAAACATAATTTTACCGCTTCTGTGAGTGGAATTTAAAAAATTTGAGAGACACGGTTGATGTCAGTAAGTAATATGTGGTTCAATGAGATGAAAATAATCTTTTGTGAATAGTAACTTTTAACTTTTATTTAACACGGTTAAAAGTAAATAGGGTAATTAAGGGTAAACATGATATTATTATTACCCTAACACATGTCCTAATTCTATTAGATAAGTTTAATTCGAACAAAAACAACCTTAGGAATAAAATATGACCATTTAGGCCCACTTGGATTAGATTAGAACATTTATTATCAATTTCTTTAAAGAAGGGTTAAAATAGTTAAAACCAAAGTTTAATAAGTAAATAATTTTTAAAATATGGTTATACATAAGATAAATTAGACTATAAATATTCATTAGAAAGATAAAAACATTTCCTACATAATGGTATTTTTTTTGTAATTTTTATACATTAAATAATTTAATTTATTTATGACACAACGATGATGAAGTAATTATGTTATTAATGAAATATTGACATAATTGATGTTATAAATACTATAATAAATGAAAGTTGAGACATTTTATGAATTCTACTAATTTTTTAGGTTAATATGAAATGTTATTATTGATTTAATTTACTTTTTTCTAACTAATCATTCTGTTATGATTTTTACAAAAATAAATTACTAAATAGTGTCAAAATTGACATAAAATAGTTTTTAAAACAAATATTATATTATTAATTGTTATTTTATTCATAAAAATGTAAGGATCATCCAAATGACTTAGGTAACGTTATATATATTAATAATAAACAACTTGGGGTTCGTTTGTCTTGTTATAGTATGTTTATTAACCTTATAATATAAGAACACAAGAAGGCATAGTAAAAGTAAAATTATTTAACTTAATGTTAAATCTAAATGATAAGGTTAAAATAGGAACCCAAACTTACCTAAATTCTATTGGATGAGAGGCTTTCGACCCATCCCCACCTTATCTTATAAATGAATCAATTTGGAGCTATTTAAAACCGAACTTTACTTTATAATATAATAATATTTATAGTTTTTCCAAAGGATCCCCTCTCCTCCATTATAAAAGCACACCTCCTCCCCCTCTTCCTCACACCACTTTGAGCCTTCAAGCTCGGCCAAACCCTGCCACTTTATCATATACACTTAGCTAGAGAAATACTAGAGGTCATGGTCTTCTTCAAAGACCAATTTTAGTGCCCTAAAAGGAGGTCTCAAAGAAGCACTTCAAAGAAGAGATAATGTCCGTTACCGATTCTTTCATCTTTATTTCTTATTCCACTTCTTCTTCTTTAGTTGTTTCATTATAAAGTAATAGCATCAGTATAACTAATATAATGATATGTTATTATAAGTATGAAACAACCCTATTTCACCATCTATCCATCCTACAGAAAATGAAATCACTACATGTGCGTACGTACGGAATACCGTCTCCACGCCATGGTGTAATCTATTTTCCACCACCACCATACTTGGATGGGTATAATGGTGTAAATAATGACAATATATTATTATTGTAAAGTGATATTGATTCTTAAATAGTATTTATACACTCTAATACAATTCCATGATCATGGGAACGATATCATCGCTCGTGCGTACGTACAGAATACTGTCTCCACGATGTGATGTGACTCGTTGTGCATGATCTTCATTGAATAATGATTATATAAATGAATTGAATGAATGAATATGATATATATTACACTAATAACATTCTGTATATGAGGTATCTATATCCTAAAGAGAAGATTAAGAATTTATTCAACAAAACTTGCATAAGAACAAAAAGTAATAAACACCCGAATAACAAGTTGTAATATTACTAATAAGATGCTACGAATATGACCATATATATATGAATCTGGAATAAGTCAATAACACTATTTAAATCATTATACAGGAGGTTCGGACACTTACGAAGAAAATCAAGCCTAAGGTAAGGGAAAATATCACAATCTCATTTTTATCTGAGATTGATTATACTTTTGTATTTACTGGGTTGTATTTTATCATCCACGTCCATGTTTCCTCAATATTTAATATTGTTTCCATCCACCTACAATTGTTTAAATCCAATTTTAACCTTTGGTTAGTTTTTAGTAAAAGATATGAAAGGAATATTTTGTCATTTTTCGTATGAGGTACTTTTTGACTTTTCCGACAAAAGTATGAGAAGAATGTTTTTTTAACTTATACGTCATGAATGGAATTTTAAAACAAAATTTCCAAGAATCTTCCTTTACATGTTTTCATGTTTATTTTTAATCAACTTATTTTAGTTTAAAATTGTATGACATGTTAAGAACGGAAAAATGTTTTTAATATAGAAAGGAGATTTTCCTCAAGAATGGAGTTCAAGTGTTTTATCAAAATTATTTTCCATGTAAGATAATAAAGGGTTCTGTATCTATCCATATTATTACATGGATTTTATTATGTTGTGATGGAAATATTTTTATGAATTATTTTATCTTATATGAATTGTTTTATGATGTCACGATGTTTAAATATTCCCAATTTTATTACATCTGTTATGCTATGATGTATGGTTTATGATTTTGTATCACACATAAGAATGGTATCACTATGAGATGGGTGGGACCTATATCTCCCTCCAATGAATTGGGTACAGATTTTTTATCTCATGAGATAGACATGGCTGGAATGGCAGGTTAAACCGGTTCAGTGAAACAGGACTGAAACGAGGAGTGAACTCGGTTCAGAAATGGACTTTGTCCACTAAGATATTCTTGGAAATGAGCCTTGACTAATAAGAAATGATTCTCTATGATTATGTGTGTATGCCACAAAGTTTCATGTTTTAGGTTATGATTATTGGGATTACATTTCACTACTATGATTTATCCCATGTTATGAAACTATGATTTCTTTTGCAGGTTATGATTTCCAAAAGTTATGTTCATATGTATATGATGTGATTGATAATTCTTTTGTTTACCCTTAATGAGAATTTGAGCTCACCCTTTTGTATTTTTTCTTTCCCCAGGTCAGGAAGAAGGTTATTATATAATATATTCCAAAAGGGACTATAGATATGATGAAATAAATGGGAGATAGTGTAGACGCTTTATGAAACAGTTGTT
Source organism: Viscum album (assembly GCA_963277665.1). Taxonomy (NCBI): domain Eukaryota; kingdom Viridiplantae; phylum Streptophyta; class Magnoliopsida; order Santalales; family Viscaceae; genus Viscum; species Viscum album. The sequence goes on along the minus strand of OY728148.1, from coordinate 874,007,493 downwards.
TATGTTTCCCAGTTTCTAAAGACACTATACCTATACGGTCCTTTCCTGGTTTTGTTATATGTTGTAATAAGTGTGCTTCAATTCTGAAGTAATAACAATGTATGTAAAGTATGGGTCATTATAAATGGGGTGTCTAAAAATTTTAGCTTCTGAATTACCTTAATATTATAGACCTGAGAATGTATCTATAACTATTAATATTACCTCATATGAAAATATACTAATATCTAAAGTTACCTAAAATAAATATTTATATCAACATTAAAATCCTATTTCTCATACTCCCAAATACTATATAAATTCCATAACATTATATTTTAGGCACAGGCGTCGATAATTTTGACACAAATTTTTCATCTAACCATTAAAAAATGAATACTTATATCATGTATAACCTCTTAGAAATTTTAGGCCTAGAGTATTATAGAATTAGTATTACATATTCGCAAAAAAAATCATATCAACTAGGACCCTAATTCATATAAATAAAATTTCTCCCATTTAACCCACCTTTTCTTATTTCACAATAGTCCATAAAAATTATCCTAGGGAAATCATTTATATAAATAAATCATTCAACATCATTATTTTAAACCATATGAATGGAAAAATAATAAAGGTGAGATAAAATGCTCAGAAAGGATAAACATAAGAATTAACTATTAAATGTCATCAATAAGTATAATATTTAATAATGGATTGATGCATTAATTATTTTAATCACTGAATCATAAAAGAATGGACCATAAAATTTAAAAAAATGGAAAACTCATGAGCAATCACTATCAATAATCTTGAACCATGTGATATAAATATTTATCATTAGAGACATTATATAAATATATAAATCATAAGGAAATTTTTTTTTCATTTAGGAACATAATATCACTGAACCCTTACAAATTGAATAACCACACTGATTACTTCCATTATAATTATCCATATAAGAAAAATCATTTCCCAATTCATCGAAGTGATATTTGCGCACACCCATCATCTAATCTATAATGAACTAACACGACACTATCAGGGTGCACCGGTCATTTAAAATTTCCAAGAACCTAATACATAGATAATTCATCAAAACTCATTAAAACTAAATTTTTCATTTCTAAACATGTTTATTCCAAGAAAATTAAACATGTTCCACAATAATATCTTCAAAACATGACTAACCCATGGAAACGAAATGGGATATATAACAATCTATATGAAACATGAGAAAATAATTGATATTAAATGGTTTAAATAATAATATCCTTCAAATATTAGTAATCCCTTTGAAAATAAATGTGTTAAAAAAACACATTGATTCATGAGTAACACATATAAAAGAAATGGGCTAAATAAAAATATCTGTGAATCAAGAGTAACACATGTAAATGAACGAGGCTATATAAAAATACCTTTATGATATAACGAAACAATGAAAAATAAAAAATTTCCCCAAAAATATCTTTAATAAATAATTTCCACATGAAATGGAAGAGTTCTTAAAAATAATCTATTCCAAACATAATAATCCCATTGGTAATAATCCGGTTTTACAAAAATTTATTTAGGACATAATGAACTTATGGAAAGGAAAGAATTTTCATAACAGTCTCTTTAGTGCATAATCAACCTATAGAAGATAAATAATATCCAAAACAGTATATTTAGTATATAATCATCTCATAGAAAGGAAACATTGTTCAAAAAATATCTCTATTATATAATCAAACCATTAAAATAAACTACATTAACATTATTTGTTTTGGACATAATTATCCTGTTGAAGTGACACATGTTTCAAAAAAATCACTTTAAAAAACAAAATACAACCAAAAAATGAATGAGGTAGGTATCAGTAAAAAATATAATCAATTTAAGATATGTAACAACAAGTTTATTCAATGTTAATGAATTTATTTCATCATAAAAGATCATTGAAAACTATATTTACAAAAAATCATTAATCATTTCAAGGTGTCCCACACCCCATTTAAAAAATAGAATCATTACCCCATTAAAGGTAATAACTATAAATTAATCATATAATATCATGGTAATATTGATATTCATGAAATTTCATGTCAAAGGATATGTATATATACAATGTAAAATAAAAAAGGTGAAAAACATCAAGATAAGATTAAAAGAACTGTTATTGAGATAAAGCCAATTTTTTTACATGAGTAACTCTTGAATCATATGATCCAGAAATGAATAACATCAATTGAGACATTTAATATTATGAAAAAAAATCATGATATAAAAATTCATAATGACGTAGATACGCCATATAAAATTAAATAGGTACATAATAACAATTAAGTATCAATGGAATGTAAATTGAGAAAAAATCCCTTACATTGAGTATGATTTGACATGATTGTCCACTATATTCCTAAATAATAACTTCTGTCAATTATATACTTTCATAAAAACCATTTACATTTTATTAGTACCTTTATTTCTGTTATAAAAAGGTATATATAATTACAAAATGAATACTGTTTAAGTCAAATAAAATTATCATATTCACCTAATTTGTCAAAACTAAATTTGATATATTGAATATGAATAATGAGTTCATTATTTAAATATCTCAAGAATAATAAAAATGTCATAATAAAAAAAAATTTACATCAATGAAGAACAAACTTTACAATCATGGAGACAGTTAGTCATATGTACACATGAGTGACATTTTCATTTTTCAATTATCATTATGGAAAGAAGGTAAGTTACACTTATAATTACTTACTTATGATCATATCATTAATACAATTTTTTTAATAATATATTCTTATATATAAATTTCTTGTGATGTAAAAGTAATCACATTGCATCATGTAGGCGGCAGTCCACACATCCACGAACGACGTTATAACTTTTTTAATGTGTGAAAATGGTAGTAAATAAGATGATATATTATTCTTACATAAAGGTAATTATGTCATAAATATCATAAATATTTCATTTATATCACATATTTTTATTTAAACTACCCTTAAAACATTCAATGTAAATAGTGAACTCATCACATGGATTTAAGGATATGGTAGTCCACATGTGCACAAAAGATTTTATCATATTACCACAAAATTAATATCATGAAGTATGTGTTGTATAATAATTACATAAGAAAATAGAAGTTATAAATATCATATATATCATATTAAAAAATATTTACATAAACGTTTATAACTATAATAGGCGGTAATGTAAAAAATTAATGACATTGTTTTGTGAGGCATTATATTATCATACACACTAATTGTATGTTTCTTAGAAATTTTATTAATTGTTTTTTGGTTTATAACTAAGTCATATCATAAAAAAATATCATTATATTTAGGATACTAATTTTATTATATAATATTTGAATAAAATTAAATTAATTAGTGTTCAATGAAATTAAAGTTAAATAAAAATTAAATAATGTTACAAATTTTTTGTTAACTCCTTTTGGTTTTAACTCATGGGGTTTATTGGATGGATCTATGCCATATGATAAGACAATATGGAGAGGGAAGGGATATTTGGAGATTATTGTGTAACACCACAAGGTTTAAAAATAATTTGAAATGCACAAAACATTGAATCTCCTCATAATGTCACATTTTTAAGGAGTTAGTAATAAACTAGCCATTAAACAAATTTTTTTCACTTATATGATTTAAATTTTGGAAAACCAATATATACAGTTGTGATCAGTAGGTTATTTAGAGTCTGGTAGAACCAACTTGTTTTTTATGTATAGTAAAATACCAGTATGAATATTAATATGAATAACAATATGAGCCTTATGAATAATAAATCATATATTTATATTATTTTCATAAGTATATATGTTAATGGGATCTTGTATAATTTTTCAAGGAGATAAAAATCAGTTATAGTTTTAGAATTGTTATTTTTTGAATGAATTATGATTTAAAAAAAATAACCATATTTGGAAAAATATTTTAAAAAAATGGAGTTCATTTTTTAATTCTACAAATTAAATAATGGTTAGGGGTAATTATTTGGATTTTTCAGAAATTCTATAATTTTTGATGAATAATGAAATACAGTAATATACCATATATATACATTATCTATTAAATACACATTTAAAAGAATCATGGATTATGTAAACAACCATGGTTAGAACTCACATGCTTGAATTACTATTTGGTGTCACATGAATCTAGAGTATTCATAGTTTTGAGCAGAAATAATAAAATAATGATTAAAATAATGTAAAATCCCTCCTCACCTCCACTATAAATACCACCCTCACCCCCCATTTTCCTCTCACACCTCTCAAAATTTAAGAATTGTATAAATTCTGCCCAATATAATTTCAAATCCCATTCCACGCATCTAAGAACAAATGGTCTCACCAAAAGTACAAAACCAAAGGTCATAAGTAGTATCTCAAGGAGAAGAGATCAAGAGGTAAAAATCCTCTTTCATTTTCTTGTGTGTTATTTTTTATGCTTTTATTTAATTGTAGTCTCTTCTCCTAACATAATAAAGTAGGAATTAATGATATGGTATTATATATATTATCTATTTTTGTCTTGTTTATAGAAAAATTCATCATAATTCTTCCTCTCATGTTCCTCTTATTCTAAAAATAAAAACATTGCATGAGATGCACCGATTTCCAAAAATCCCTGATGATGTGTTTTTAATTTTCATTAAATCCATAAAACATGGTTATAAAAACATTTTAATTGAATAAATAGACTCTAATGTGTATTACATATACTGTTTCATGTTCTAAATTTAAAATATGTACAAAATATTAAGTTATATAGTGAAACTAGCTCGTGATTATCAAAGAATTGGAAAAATGATCTAAACGGATCTCAGTAATGATTTATCTAATCATTAATCCTCATAACATATAGAAAAATTATTTGTGTAATCATTTAATATTTTTTAGATATATTAATACCATTTCATTCCACTTATGGAGTCTCGATTCCATTCAACAAGAAAATCCTTTACGAATCGATCATGGAAATCATGTAAAGAAAGCACACCAATCAAAATAATGAAAGAAATATTATAAATTAATGGGTGGAATGATCTTATAAAATTATCATATAAGGTTTTATAAACATCAATATGTTTAATTAAAATATTAATATTACTCATATAAGCATTATATGAGATTTGTAAATGAGTTTCAAGTAAGAAAAACCTAAGTTAAGGGAATTCTTAACCTAATTTCCATTCTTTGGGATAACATTCTATTTAATTGATTATATGGTAATAAAATTATTTGTGTAGTTAATTTTTTTATATTATATTTTATTATGTGTATATATAGTGTATACACATTTTCCTTTCATTCTATTAATTCTCATATCAATTATAAGAAATTTGTAAGGGACATACCATTAAATCTCATATTTTAAAATTATATTTTACAAAATTCCTAAGCACTGATTTTATAAAATTATCAATGTTTAATTTTTAATATATGATTCTTTGGAATTTTTTATGATGAAATTTGGGACCCATATCTCCTTACAATACATTGGGTGTGTGTAAGTTGGAGTACGGTAGTACGGTTACTACAAGTGTAACTACGATTGTTACACCATAAGGTAGCCGTGAGGGTATCATTGTATTGTATCCATGAGGGTTACAAATCATAAGGTAGTAGTGAGGTATAAAAAATTAATTATGTAATTCACAAGATATAATTATTATTTATTTATGTTTTCTGTTATTTATGGAAATCTCATGTTTCACAAATTAAGTATATGATTCTTTATGTTTGAGAAGTATATCTTTGTGAAAATGATTTCAATTGTTTATAAGTATTCGTGGACTAATGGTTCCTTTCATTCTTTTTATATTCCATACTGATACTTTTATGCTCATATAATGTTATTAAATGATTTACAAATATTATAATGATGTGTACTAGAATTAAGGAAGTCATGTAAAATTTAACGAATATTTTTCAAATAAATCATATTGTTGTTTTGGGTTTATAATATTATTTTTTTAATGAAATAGATACTGATTTAACGGTACTGAAATTGTATTCTTGTGGGTTGATATGTAATAAAGAAGTCCTGATTTAAAAAAAAATTAAAACTAAATGATCTTTGGTTATTTAATGAAGTGAAATCTAAATAAAATAACTAGAATATGTACTGTTTAAGTCTAGGGCCTTTTTGTTAGTATCAAATAATGATTTAGATATATTTTGGAGTTTGTATGATGTTAATATAATCCCATATATTATTTTTACCACACTTTTATATTTAAATGTTATATAATTTAAATTTTACCATTTTGATTCATCTAAGATATGTATGTTCTGAATGGTTTTCCATAGATAAAACAAGGAAGTTGAAGTTGGAAAGAACCAAGAGGTTGTTATCATTACAAATCTGTAACCAGGAATGAATGGAATTAGAATTGAGGTTTTTTGATAGTAATGTATTAGATGATGTTGGAAATAAATATAGGTGGCATCCATGCAAGAGAGAAACTAAAGTATCCACAAAATAACATGATAAGAGTAGAACATTTTATTAGGAAACACCCTCTTAATTTTAGTGGATATTCTAATCCAGTAGCAGCTGAAGGATGGATTAAAGCTATTGAAATGATATTTGAGGATTTGGGATGTTTATATAATAAAATTGTTAGTATTTACATTTATCATTTTGAGGTGAATTTGATCAGTGGTGGTAAATGGTCTTGAATATCTAGAATAGGGAGGATATTGAGGCCTTAGAGTGGGATGAATTTAAAAGTATTTTCCTTGAAAAATGTATTCCTGAGGGGGTTGATTTATCATAGAGAATAAATTCCTTGAATTTATGAAAAAGGTGAAATATCCAGGGGCCATTTATGAATAATTCTTCACCCAACTTGTCACGACCCGCCTTCACCAAAAGGAGGGAAGGGTCAGCAGATTGCCAGGACCTTCCTTCTTTAAGTTGAAGGAGAGATAATGTCCCCCGAAACCCGCCTTCAATAGGTCCCGGAGTGGCGACTAGCACCAAGGGTATAGGAAATCCTCGTAAATGGAAGGAATTACCCTTTTTATTTTATTGGATCGAAAGATAAGGAGGAGAAAACCCGACAACACCAAGGTAGAAATAAAAGTAAAGCCAAAAGTAAACCATTCCCACATGCATGTTTCAAAAGTGAAAGCCACAAAGTGAAAAAGGTGACTACAAGGTAAGTACCAAAAGAAAAGAGAAACAACTGCAACTGCTCCAAAAGTCCGAGCTACCAAGGTCCTGCGTGATCCCCGAAGTCCTCCTGGAAACCTGAAAGCAGTTTTATATACGTAGGGTGAGCATACAAGTACACTCAGTAGGGAAAACCAAGACTCTCGTGCACAAGTGGGGGAACGTACTAAAGTCTCGTGAGAAAGAGTAAACCAAACACCTAACAAGGCAAACTATCCATCCCAGGCCTCACCAAGGCTCGCTCCCCAAATAACGCAAGTCAAGAAATATATATATAAGAGAACATCGATGTTTGGGTACCCCGCGCCACTTTCCCACTGGTTATTGAGACATCCTACGCATCAGACCAATCCCGCCATTCTCACCGCAGTCCCACTGCCACACCCGCCCGGACACACCTGGGCCACAACCACACGTAGTCCCACTGCCGAATCCCGCCCGCACACACCTGGGCCACAACCACACGCAGTCCCACTGCCGAATCCCGCCCGCACACACCTGGGCCACAACCACACACAGTCCCACTACCGAATCCCGCCCGCACACACCTGGGCCTCATCCCGAAGACACTTGGGAAAACACCTGCCGCACACACCTGGCCAACCACCAAAACACCCCGCCCGAAGGTTCTTGGGATAATAATGGACTTTAGGCCATCACAGCCTTCCCGAAGATACTTGGGCAATCCGGGAAAGGGAGCAGAAAAGGGGCTAATAACCAGCCACTAAGGATAGTGTTGGGAAAAACACCCTTCCCCCATAAATGGGGGTGTTCGGCACTGAGTTCTCAACTTGGGTGGGGTGCGAATAAGAAACACAAAACTACAAGTATAGATATAGGTAACAAACACTCACCCAAAGCTTAGGTTTTTCTAGCCAACCTACAGAACACAACACCACTGCACCCAAGTCACAGTTCACGAACCATTCCCACAAAACCATTTGTCCCATTCTTGTTTCACGTTCAGCCAAAATGTTAAATTAATTTTAAGCACTACTGGGCAACTACCATAAGCGTAACCAAGGAAAGCATCAAAAGCAAGGATCAACCAAAACACTCACACCTGGTTCTGTTAACAGAGGATCTCTCCCCAATTTGTGATATTTTAAGTAACCACCCAGATTTAAAACTCACAACCACCGAATCCATGCCAACAGGAGATCCCATCCCCCAAATTCACACAGCCACCGAGAGTATAAAAAGAACAAGGGATCCCATCCCCTCCCACATTTCCAGCAATCGGCCCGAAGGGAAAACAACCAACTACCACTACCAACTCATGTCACGGATTTTCAGATTTAAAAGACTTAACACACTCCATGATTTCAAATTCCGTGTGTTCTAACCGGAAGTTATCACAGAAGGGTTGATCCTGGTGCTTTCAACTTATTCAGCCGGGTATACGTGATTAACCAATTTCACAGCAGGAGTTCCCAAATTCAGCAACCCATTTAAAACATCACGAGGGGATTCATCAGTGCACATACAACGACCACCAACGGCCTCAAAATTCAGAAACATAAACCAGTACAACAAAAAGGGATGGTCAGAAGATAAAGCATAACAACGATCATAACCCCTTCCCATTATTTCTTTAGAACTTCGTTTATTATCTTAATTAAGGTTTGGTTCAACCGATTCCATAAGAACAAAAAAATAACGCCCACCCCGCATGATACAAAAAAGTGAGAGACGAGAGAAATTCCCTACTTGTTGATAGATGATCGACGTTTAGGTCGGGGGCGTGGAACTTTACGGATAACGACGCGGCGGTCCCGATGCACCAGAAGAGCCACGATCGAAGAAGGGGGAAGCCACGGCCTAACCCTTAATTTATAAGAGCCGGGGACGGTTGAGATGAAAACGCAAAACGCGTAAGACGTGGGAGTCGTGGGTTGACCACGTGGCTTGACTCATCATTAAAGGTGCTGGGTGGTTTAAACGGACTCATGAATAAATGAAGCATTTTATTAAAACTTTTGTGCGCGTTTCGGGTTTTCAAGACATTTTTAACGATGCAGAATAGGGTTTAAAATCCTATTTGCGAAAAAGGAGCTTTACTGGAACAACTTTGCAAGGTCGGGTGACATCGACCGGTTCCGCCGATCGGTCGCACCGATCGGTCTCACCGATCGGTCTCACCGATCCGGATTTTGGAAAAGGAAGGGACAAAGGGGGTCTGGGTCATCACATTAGATACCTCTTAAACGATTCTCGTCCTCGAGAATCAAAACAAACCAGAAGGAAAGAGAGGGTCCGAACAACCATCTTCGAAAGATACCTCTTAGGAGTGAACCCCTGGAAATTGAAAACACCCCCCTGTCAAGAACCAAGCAACATACCATGCCAAACCGCCCGGTCATGTGGGTTTGGGGAGTTCCCCTCCCCCATGTCAAGATATTATCCTCTTTGGGCGGCACTGACTCGCCCACACGGGTTTAATCGCATCCACCTTAATGCGTCTTGATTAGGGGTCGGGTTCCCTCTTCCCTTTAGCCGGGGCTTTTCACACATAACAGAGGAAAGAGACTAGTACATTTCATATCCAAAAGTCAAACGTTCTATCACAACCGGAACAAAAGGTACAAAGCTCAAAACAACTCGGGGTATTGGGCATGCATCTGTGCTTCCCTCTCCCACGTACTCTCTTCGAGGCCGCCATGTCTCCACAACACACGAACCAAGCCGATGGTTCGTCCACGGAGCACTTTCTCCTTGCGATCCTCGATCCTGACTGGTCGTTCCTCGAAGGTCGCGTCTTCTCCCACATCAAACTCTCCCCAGTTGATGACATGAGAGTCATCATGTAAGTACTGACGAAGCTGGGAGACATGGAAGACGTCATGGACCCTCTCCAACTGAGGTGGTAGGGCCAGCTGATATGCCACCTCGCCAACTCGCCTCAGCACCTCGAAAGGTCTGATGAACCTATGGGAGAGCTTACTCCCCTTTTCTAACCTCCGCTACCCCCGTCGAGGGGAAACCTTCAAGAACACATGATCTCCCACCTCGAACTCCAAGGGCCTCCTCCGACGATCAGCATAAGATTTCTGCCGATCCTGAGCTGCTTTCATCCTCTCCCGCACTAGCTGGACTTTCTCCGTGGTGCTCTGCACTACTTCTGGTCCAAGAGTACCAGTCTCACCAACCTCTGCCCAGCATAAGGGTGATAGACTTGGTCTTCCATACAAAGCCTCAAAAAAATCCATGCCGATAGTAGAGTGGAAGCTGTTGTTGTAGGAAAACTCTACTAAAGGCAAGTGTCGTACCCATGATCCTCCGAAATCCAGAACACATGCTCTCAGCATGTCCTCCAATGTTTGGATAGTCCGCTCTGTCTGTCCATCAGTATGAGGGTGAAAAGCAGTGCTAAGGCGTAGCTGGGTGCCAAAAGCATGCTGTAACCCCTTCCAGACTCGTGAGGTGAACCGAGTGTCCCGATCTGAGACGATAGTCTTCGGAACTCCATGCAAACGCACCACCTCATCCACGTACCTCTGTGCTAAGGTACTCACAGGTCCTGACTCCTTGATAGCCAAGAAGTGAGCAGATTTTGTCAATCGATCCACCACTACCCAGATAGCATCATGCCCGCCCTGAGCTCTGGGTAGTCCTGTGACGAAGTCCATCGAGACGTCATCCCACTTCCACTCGGGAACATCCAAAGGATGAAACAAACCACCAGGAACACGGTGTTCAGCCTTCACCTGCTGACACACCAGGCATTTAGCCACAAACTCTGCCACTGCCCGTTTCACCCCGGGCCACCAAAACTGTCCCCTCAGGCCTTGGTACATTTTCGAAACACCTGGATGTACTGCCAAGGCTGAGCTATGGGACTCACGAAGGACTTCATCATGCATCACCTCTGGAACAAACAACCTCCCATGAAAGAGCATCCGATGTCGGCTGTCCTCCGACCATCCTTCCGGAGCGTTCCCCTGATCGACATGATCCCGCAACACTTCCACCTCAGGATCTCCCCACTGAGACTCTTCCACTTGCTGCAACAAAGAGGACTGTACGGTCATCTGAAACAAGCAGCCTCTAGCACCTTCCACCCTTACGTCCAAGTGCAAGGCAGCCAACTCCCCCATCGCCTTCCATGCATCAGCAGATTCCCGAACCACTTCCTGATGTGGCTTCCTGCTCAGGGCATCAGCCACAACGTTTCCCTTACCTTCAGTGTATGAGATCTCAAAGTCGTAGTCCTGGAGAAACTCGACCCACCTCCACTGTCGCAAGTTCAAGTCACGCTGGGAGAAGATATAGCGCAAGCTCTTGTGATCGGTGAAGACCACAAAGCGCTCCCCAAAGAGGTAATGTCGCCACAGCTTCAATGCGAACACTACTGCTGCAAGCTCCAAGTCATGGGTGGCATAGTTCCGCTCATGGGGGCGTAGCTGCCTGGACACGTAAGAGATCACCCCTTGTTGCTGCATCAATACGCACCCCAGGCCCTGTCCTGAAGCATCACAGAATACCTCATAGGTCATCCCTTCTTCTGGTAATCCCAACACTGGGGCACTAACCAGCTTTTCTTTTAGGTAGCTGAAGGATGACTCGCACTGCTCGCTCCACACGAAAACCTGGTCTTTCTTGGTCAAAGCCGTCAAAGGGGCTGCTACCCGGGATAAGTTGGGTACGAATCTCCGGTAGTAGTCTGCCAGTCCGAGGAAACTCCGAACTTCCGCCACATTCTTGGGTGCTGCCCAAGAAACAATTGCCTCAACCTTTGATGGGTCGACTGCTACTCCCTGCTCAGACACTACGTGTCCGAGGAAGTGCACTTCTCGTGCCCAGAACTTGCACTTTGACAACTTCCCCTAGAGCTGGTGCTGTCGGAGGACCTCCAAAACTGTCCTCAGGTGCTCTGCATGGTCCTCTTATGACCTTGAATAGATCAGGATATCATCAATGAATACCACCACAAACCGATCCAGGTACTCCTGAAATATGGAGTTCATAAGCCACATGAACATGGTCGGGGCGTTCGTAACACCAAAGGGCATGACCACGAACTCGAAGTGCCCATACCTGCACCTGAATGCCGTCTTCGGGACGTCTCTATCCTTCACCCTCAGCTGGTGGTACCCAGATCACAGGTCGATCTTCGAGAACCATCCTGCCCCCTTCAGCTGGTCGAAAAGATCATCTATCCTCGGAAGAGGGTAGCGATTCTTGATCGTTACCTGATTCAGACTCCTGTAATCAATACACAACCTGAGGCCACCATCCGCCTTCCTTGCGAACAAGACTGGAGCGCCCCACGGTGATGCACTTGGACGAACATAACCCCTCTTCATCAGATCGTCAATCTGTATCCGCAACTCTCGTAGCTCCGAAGGTGCCATCCGATAAGGAGACATCGAGATCGGACGAGCGTCTGGTTGTAGGTCTATCCTGAACTCGATATCGCGTCGAGGGGGTAGAGTCGTCACCTCCTCAGGAAAGACGTCCATAAACTCGTGGACGATCTCTGGCACTTCCACCATCTCAGCATCTACTGATTCCACTGTCATCTCGGTCAACAAGGAGAGGAGAGGTTCCGCCCTCCTGTTTCCTTTCGGACAGCTCCGCTCGCCGATGAAGGTAACACGCTGGCCGTCCAAACCTGAGAACACCACCCTTCTTTGGAAACAGTCGATGAAGGCGCACACAGAAAATAGCCAGTCGATGCCTAGGATGACATCGTACGGCTGAATCTGTAGCAGAAGGAGATCCCTAACCGACTGATGTGGCCCCAACACCAGTCTACATCCCCGACAAACGAACAGCAAGTCGGTCTGACCTCCAACTGGTGTGATCAACACCAGGGGCACTGGAAGTCTCTAGGCATCTAGACCCAAGGCACGGGCTAGACTGGGTGCAACAAAGGAGTGCGAAGCTCCGGTATCGAACAAAGCATAAGAAAGAATTCTAAACACATTGATCGTACCTCGAACAACCTCTGGCCATGTTGGAACGGTTGCCTCTGCGGCGTGTAGCTGTCCACGCCCAGCTCCCCTGCCCCTCGGCTGTCGGCCACCTCCCCGACCACGCCCTGGTCGAGGTCCATGGGGAGCGCCCTGAGGTCGGCCTCCTCCTCCTATGTCTGCCTGCGGAGGAGCGGGAGCTCGCTGTCCCTGCTGCTGCTCCCGGAAGGGTCTGGCTGGAAACTGCTGCTGCGGCGGATGTTGGGGATGACTGCCACTGCTGTACTGCACCCGATTGGGGCACTGACTCCGGAGATATCCAGGGCTCCCGCAGATGAAGCACCGTGGTCCCGAGCCTGAAGGAAAAGAACGTGGGCCAGGGGATCGAAACTGAAACTGCTGCGGCCTGCTCCCTGTGGGTCGGAACCTAGAGGGTCCCGATGCTGGAGGCCTGGCGCTGACGGCCTTCCCCTTCGATGGTCCCAGCTGGATCCCTTCACGTGACACTCCGCCCAGAGCATGCATCCTTTCCACCACTTCGGCCTTCTTCTGGACCTCTAAGTATGTCAGATGGGTAAAGGGGGTAACATCATACTGGAGGGAGGGTCGGAGCGCCTCCTCCAAACGTCTTGCCCGAGACTCCTCATCGGGAAAGAGGTCCGGAGCAAAACGCAGGAGGTCCTTGAACTTGATTCCAAGTTCCCTCACGGACATGCTCCCCTGCTGGAGGGAGAGTAGCTCTTTCCTCTTCTCCGCCTTCATTGTCGAGGAGAGGAACTCCGCCCGGAACTCCATCTCGAAGTCCGCCCAAGCAACCTCAGACTCTTTCCTACTCCCCAAGTGAAGCATCCACCACTGACGTGCCGCTCCTCGCATCTGGCTAACAGCCAGAGGAACCCAGTATTCGGTCGGGGCCCGAATCATGCCGAAGGCTATAACTAACTCCTCTAGCTAGCCTTCCGTCTTCATATCGGAGGTGCTGCCCTCATACTTCTCGAGGGCCTGTCGCTGGAAGGCTCGAAGAGTCTTCTGCCACTGGTCGTCCTCTTCCTCTCGATCAGCTCTCTGCCGATTGGCCAAAGTAGTCTCAGGGGCCTCGATCGCCCGTACCACACGTGGTCGCCTTCCAGGTGCCATAGCTGCAAGGTAAACAAGGAATTCCTAAGCCCAAGTAGTGAAGAATATCGTTCTTAAAACTTATTAAGATTTAATTTATTCTTAATTCTCAAGACATCCCAGAAACACAAGAACACAAGTCATTTATGATGCATGTACCTTTCCTAGGGTCTCTACCCTGCAATCAGTGTGGCCTCACTTGGTCGTTCGGTAGGTCCAGAGTCCTTGCATCGGATCACGGGGGGCACTAAAATCCCGTGTCCTAGCCGGTCTTCCCTGGAATAATTCACGCACCATGGTCATCCAACGCTATTGCCTTACCATCCCATGCAATCCTTACTGTGCCTAACTCCAGACCCCGTCCTATCTCTCAACCTGCCTCTGATACCATTCTGTCACGACCCGCCTTCACCAAAAGGAGGGAAGGGTCAGCTGATTGCTAGACCCTTCCTTCTTTAAGTTGAAGGAGAGATAATGACCCCCGAAACCCGCCTTCAATAGGTCCCGGAGTGGCGACTAGCACCAAGTGTATAGGAAATCCTCGTAAATGGAAGGCATTACCATTTTTATTTTATAGGATCGAAAGATAAGGAGGAGAAAACACGACAACACCAAGGTAGAAAGAAAAGTAAAGCCAAAAGTAAACCATTCCCACATGCATGTTTCAAAAGTGAAAGCCACAAAGTGCAAAAAGGTGACTACAAGGTAAGTACCAAAAGAAAAGAGAAACAACTGCAACTGCTCCAAAAGTCCAAGCTAGTAAGGTCCTGCGTGATCCCCGAAGTCCTCCTGGAAACCTGAAAGCAGTTTTATATACGTAGGGTGAGCATACAAGTACACTCAGTAGGGAAAACCAAGACTCTCGTGCACAAGTGGGGGAACATACTAAAGTCCAGTGAGAAAGAGTAAACCAAACACCTAACAAGGAAAACTATCCATCCCAGGCCTCACCAAGGCTCGCTCCCCAAATAACGCAAGTCAAGAAATATATATATAAGAGCACATCGATGTTTGGGTACCCCGCGCCACTTTCCCACTGGTTATTGAGACATCCTACGCATCAGACCAATCCCGCCATTCTCACCACAGTCCCACTGCCACACCCGCCCGCACACACCTGGGCCACAACCACACGCAGTCCCACTGTCGAATCCCACCCGCACACACCTGGGCCACAACCACACACAGTCCCACTGCTGAATCCTGCCCGCACACACCTGGGCCACAACCACACGCAGTCCCACTGCCGAATCCCGCCCGCACACACCTGGGCCTCATCCCGAAGAAACTTGGGAAACCACCTGCCGCACACACCTGGCCAACCACCAAAACACCCCGCCCGAAGGTTCTTGGGCTAATAATGGACTTCAGGCCATCACAGCCTGCCCGAAGATACTTGGGCTATCCGGGAAAGGGAGCAGAAAAGGAGCTAATAACCAGCCACTAAGGATAGTGTTGGGAAAAACACCCTTCCCCCATAAATGGGGGTGTTCGGCACTGAGTGCTCAACTTGGGTGGGGCGCGAATAAGAAACACAAAACTAAAAGTATAGATATAGGTAACAAACACTCACCCAAAGCTTAGGTTTTTCTAGCCAACCTACAGAACACAACACCACTGCACCCAAGTCACAGTTCACGACCCTTGCCCACAAAACCATTTGTCCCATTCTTGTTTCACGTTCAGCCAAAATGTTAAATTAATTTTAAGAACTACTGAGCAACTACCATAAGCATAACCAAGGAAAGCATAAAAAGCAAGGATCAACCAAAACACTCACACCCAGTTCTATTAACAGAGGATCTCTCCCCAATTTGTGATATTTTAAGTAACCACCCGGATTTAAAACTCACAACCACCGAATCCATGCCAACAGGAGATCCCATCCCCCAAATTCACATAGCCACCGAGAGTATAAAAAGAACAAGGGATCCCATCCCCTCCCACATTTCCAGCAATCGGCCCGAAGGGAAAACAACCAACTACCACTACCAACTCAAGTCACAGATTTTCAGATTTAAAAGACTTAACACACTCCATGATTTCAAATTTCGTGTGTTCTAACCGGATGTTATCACAGAAGGGTTGATCCTGGTGCTTTCAACTTATTCAGCCGGGTATACGTGATTAACCAATTTCACAGCAGGAGTTCCCAAATTCAGCAACCCATTTAAAACATCACGAGGGGATTCATCAGTGCACATACAACGACCACCAACGGCCTCAAAATTCAGAAACATAAACCAGTACAACAAAAAGGGATGATCACAAGATAAAGCATAACAACGATCATAACCCCTTCCCCTTATTTCTTTAGAACTTCGTTTATTATCTTCATTAAGGTTTGGTTCAACCAATTCCATAAGAACAAAAAAATAACGCCCACCCCGCATGATACACAAAAGTGAGAGACGAGAGAAATTCCCTACTTGTTGATAGATGATCGACATTTAGGTCGGGGGCGTGGAACTTTACGGATAACGACGCCGTGGTCCCGATGCACCAGAAGAGCCACGATCGAAGAAGGGGGAAGCCACGGCCTAACCCTTAATTTATAAGATCCGGGTACGATTGAGATGAAAACGCAAAATGCGTAAGACGTGGGAGTCGTGGGTTGACCACGCGGCTTGACTCATCATTAAAGGTGCTGGGTGGTTTAAACCGACTCATGAATTAATGAAGCATTTAATTAAAACTTTTGTGCGTGTTTCGTGTTTTCAAGACATTTTTAACGAGGCAGAATAGGGTTTAAAACCCTATTTGCGAAAAAGGAGCGTTACTGGAACAACTTGGCAAGGTCGGGTGATGTCGACCGGTTCCGCCGATCGGTCGCACCGATCGGTCTCACCGATCGGTCGCACCGATCGCTCTCACCGATCGGTCGCATCGATCGGTCGCACCGATCGGTCTCACCGATCGGTCTCACCGATCCGTCTCACCGATCGGTCTCACCGATCCCTCTCACCGATCGGTCTCACCGATCAGTCTCACCGATCCCTCTCACCGATCGGTCTCACCGATCAGTCTCACAGATCGGTCTCACCGATCCGTCTCACCGATCGGTCTCACCGATCCGTCTCACCGATCGGTCTCACCGATCCGGATTTTGGCAAAGGAAGGGACCAAGGGGGGTCTGGGTCTTCACACAACTGGAACGGTATGATCGAAATATTATTCTGGATCTTGATAAGAAAATCAACCATTTTTACTCAATATTGAATCCAAGATATCAAAAATAATTAGCCTCATGTGAATTCAAAAGTTATGAGAAACATGATGATTTGCTAAGGGGGTATAAATGGAGTTCCATTATGATCATATGTACTTTGATAATAAATATAAGAATTGGTTTAGATGGCAAGTAATGGGTAATAATCAAATAATGAAATCTGATGGTAATAAAGTTCACTTTCTATTTAGTGAAAAGTGTGATAAAAAGAACAATGGGTAATGTATTAACAAAACTAAGAAGTGTTTTTGATGTGGTATGTTTGGACTTAAGGTCCATGATTTTAAAGAAAATGATCTTATGTCTAATCCTGATAAGAAAAATACAAAGTGTCTCAAATGTGTTGATATGGTTCATTATAAAAATGCCTTTCGAAAGGGAGATACAAATTATGCAAAGAAGCTAGACTATAAGAAGAATGGTGTGTAAGATCATTTGAAACTATGTAAGTAGACATTGGGCTATCTAATGAATTTGTATTAGGTACCTTCTTTTTTTACTATGATTTTTCTAACGTTCTGTTTGATATAGGGGCTACAAATTCCTTTATATCTGAATTTTTTTTTGTTAAATTTAAAATATAAAAAAAATGAGACCGTAACATATTATTAAAACACTAGGGGAAATATTACAAAAAATTTGAATTATAAGAATCTTTCTATTATAGTTTGTGGGACAAATGTACCTGTAAACCCTATTTTTCCCTTAGTAGCGTATGATGTCATTATGGGTATGTATTGGCTTTCTTTTAATCATGCTAAGATTGATTGTTGAGTTAATGAATTTGTTTTCCAAAAATTGTTTCTATTTGTATACAAAATTTAACCCATACTATTGATAGCATATCAGGAACCTGAGAAACAATTGAAATTTGGAAATTAAATCAATATTGATCATATTATTGAAAATAAGGGAACTGTTCATATTAATGATGTTCTAGTGGTAAATGAATATCTTTATATGTTTATTGATGTCTTCCCATATGTTATACATGATCGAGATGTCGAATTTACTATAAACTTAGTTCTTAATGCTTAACCAATTGGAAATCCCCCTTATTGAATATTTCAAATGGAAATTTTAGAGTTGAAAATTAGTTGTAGGAATTATTAGATAAGGGATTTATCCGACCCAACAGTTCACTATGGGGTGCTCCTGTCTTTTTCGTTAAGAATAAAATGGTTTAATGAGACTATTCATTGATTATAGATCCATGAATAAAATAGCTATTAAAAATAAGTATCCCTTTCACCATATCGATGATTTGTTTAATCATCCCTAGGGAGCACAATATTTTTTGAAGGTTGACTTGATGTCATGGTACCATCCATTTAATGTAAAGGAATCATACATCATGAAGATTACATTCCATAATAGAGATGGGAATTATGAATTTGTTGGTATGTATTTTGGGTTATTCAATGAATCAAATGTTTTCACGGATCTTATTAATAGAATATTTCAGGAGTTATTTGATAAGTTTTTGGTTGGTTTTATGATGAAATTCTTTTATATTCTAAATGTAATGAGGAGAATAAAAAATTTTAAGGGTTGTTTGGGAACCCTTAAAAAAATAAACTATATGTAAAATTCCGAAATTTTGAATTTTGGTTACAATAGATTTCGTTTCTAGGGAATATAGTAAACAATAATGGAAAAATAGTTGATCCGTCTAAAATAGAAGTTATTGATGAATGGAAAACACCTAAAATGATATATCAATTCAGAGTTTTATTGTATTATAAGGTTTTTATAGATTTTTTGGTAAAAACATTTCACGATTATCTAGAAAAATATTTATGTTAACATGAAAAGGGGATAAACTTTTTTGGATAGAATAATGTGATTTTTGTTTTCAAGAATTGAAAAGAAGATTTGTGGAGGATCCAGTTATGACCCAACCTTCTAGAAATGGAGGGATTTTCATCTAAACAGATTCATTTTTTATTGGGACTTGGTTGTGTTCTGATGCGGAATGATCATGAAATTATTTAGGCTTCAATACTACTAAAACAACAGGAGTTAAATTGTTCCACACATGATTTGGAATAACCATATGTGGTTTTTTTTTCTTTGAAAATTTGGAGGCATCATTTATAGAGATCCAAATATTAAAAATATATACTAACCACAAAATTATAGTGTATATATTCAATAGAAAGGAATCAAACATGAGGCAAGAAGATGGATTGAATAGATAAAATATTATGATTGCATTATCAATTACCATCCTGGAAAATCAAAGAATGCGAAAAATTCCTTGAGTCAAAAACAACATCCATCATAAACTATGTTATGATTAGAAGAATACCCTTTGATTAATGATTTGATGAATTTAGGCTTGGAATTTTTTGGTGCATGGAATTCCTATGTTTTTTTAGGTTTCAGTGTAGTTTGTTTCATCAGACAGAAGTAAGAAAGAGTAGAAGGAAGACTGTGATCTATAGAAAAAGGTATAATGGATTAAAATGGGTAAGTTACTATAATTAAACCATTATAATTATTTTATTTTCTGATTTCAGAAACGATTATGTGCTTCATGGTGATTTCCAAATGAGGAATGAATTTTTGTGAGAATATTATAGTTATACATTTTTAGTTCATCATGGCAGCACAGTGATGTATAGAGTCCTTTTGGGGTATTATTTCTGGGATGGAATAAAAATATATTTTACATATTTTACAATGAAATTTTTGACATGTCAATAGTTTAAAGAATAGAGGAACATACCGAAGGAGATTCATCAACATTTACCAGTTCCATAGTGAAAATGGGAAAATAAATCCAAGAACTTCATTGTGGGGAAATCAAAGACACCTCGAGGTAACAATGAATCTGGGTTTTTGTTTATCAACTGTGTAAATATGCTCATTTACTTCTTAATCAAAATACAATGTCTCTAGAAAATATTTCACAATTGTACCTCAATAATATTTTCAGGTTACATGGATTTCTTATTTACATTGCATCCGACCATGATCCTAGTTTCACTTCTAACATTTGGATAGGCCTCGAGATGTCACTGATAACATAATTAAGTTTTTGTATAGACATTCATCCTCAATCAGTTGGGTAGTAATAATGGATGATTTAAACATTATAGGATATGTTTTAATGTTGTCTAGTGATTACCCAGGAAGTTGGGATCAACATATTTTTTTAGTTGAATTTTCTTATAATAATTTTTTTTCATTTTAGTATATAAATGACACATTTTGAGGCATTATATGTGAAGTAGTGTCAAACTACAGAATATTCTTATGTACATGGGGAAAGAACGATTATCTGCCCAAAATTAGTAGAGTAAGTGGCTAAGAAATTGAAGATGATCCAAAAACTCATGAGGATAGCTCCAATCAAGTATAAAAGTTATATAGATAATTGGTGGAAATCATTTTCTTTTGTTGTAGGTGATAATATAATTCTTATTATCTCACCCTCGAAAAGTGTTATATATTTTGATAAGAATGAAAGTCTATGTCCACATTTCATTGGTCCTTATGAAATAATGGAAAATGTTTAGCCAGTTTCCTACTGAGTAGCATTGCCTCCAATTTTATCACTAGAAGGCAATTTTTTCATATTTTGATGTTGAGAAAGTATGTTCCAGAATAATATCATGTTTCGAGCCTAGAAGCAGTTCAACTGGAAGAGGGCCTTTTTCATGAAAAGAAACCTATTTAGATTCTTGATAGAAGTGAACTAGTGTTGAAGAATAAGGTAATCCACAAGGTATAGGTTTTTGGAGAAACCACACTATTGAAGAATAATCATGGGAATCATAAAATTATATGTTGGAAATTATCACTCACTTGATTAATAAATAAATAAATTTACGAGGAGCTAATATCTAGAAGGTGGGGAGAATTTAACACTACAATGCATTAAAAATAAATTGAAAAGAACGAAATAGTGAGTCCCAATATAATGACACCTTTTTAAAATATATAGTTATAAACTCTTCATTAAAAATAATTTTTTTTGCTTCCATGATTTGAATTTTTAATAACACACGTCTATAGTTTTGGTTCGTACGATATTTGGAGTTTGATAGAACTAAATTTTTTTATAGTGAAAAGTAACATACTCTTATGAATAGAAATATGAATAATAATATGAAAATTAATAATATTAAATCATATTATTATATTAGTTTCATAAGGATTTAAGATAATGATATCTTTATTAACTTTTCCTGGTGATAAGAAAAAATTAATAGTTTTAAAATTGTAAATTTTCAAATCAATTTTTTATTTATATAAAAATTAAATCAATATTATTTAGAAAACTATTTTCAAAAAATGGAGTTCATTTTTTAAATCTAAATGTCGAAAAATGCATACTATAAATTTTTTTATATTTTTCTAAAATTCTTTAAATTTTAATGAATAGTAAAATATGTTAATATACTTTATATATACATTATCAGTTAAATATTGTATTCCTAGCATCATGGATGATGTTAGAACCCTTAGTTCGAACTCATATTCTCTAATTACTATTTGGGGTCACCTGAATTAAGACTATTTATTGTCTTGAGAAAAAATATTAAACTAATGATTAAAATATTGGAAAACCCCTCATCTACCCCACTATTAATACCACCCTCACCCACCTCTTCCTCTCAAAACTCTTAAGATTTTAGAATTTTCTAAATTATGACCAATCCCTTTACCAAGTCCCTTCCCTATGTCCAAGACCTATTAATCGCTCCGAAATTACAAAACAAAAGGCCTTAAGGAGGATCATAAAGAGAAGAGATCAAGAGGTAAAAACCCTCTTTAATTTTAATACATTTTCTTAGAAATTATTTTATTTTATTATAATTTCATATCCTACCTTTACCCAAGAGGCATGAAATCTATAGTACTATATGTATGATGTATTTTTATCAAGTTAATGTAAAATTTCATCATCATTATTCCTATACTAATTCTCTTATTCTAAAAATAAAAACACCATATGTTATGTGTTGATTTACCAAAATCATTGATAATGTGTTTTCAATTTCCATTACTTCCTTCCATACTCTTTATAGAACATCCCGGTCCCAGGTGCCACCCAGAGGTGCCCCGTACCTAGTTTTTCATATGGCCTCAAGCGCATTTCTCCAAAATCCAGAGGCTTTTGACTAGCAGTGAGGGCCTTGGGTGTGATAGTGGTGAAAGTATTCCCTCATTGGAAGAGTAATGCAACTAAAAAATAAACCAGAAACAATATATAAAGAATTTATAACAAGTAATAAGTAAAAAGAGGATGAGTTAAAATAATAAACAATTGGAGAACTTATATAAAATTATGTGTGATACAAATTTCTCGGAACGAATCCAAACATGTCATAATGTTGGAATAATATACTAAAACAAATTACGAGGAAAACAAATAATCTCAGACAATATCATAAGCCCCATCACGGTCTGATGATCTCCTGCTCCATAACAATCATGTTCCTAATGTAGAATTGAACATTCCCTTATCTATAACTACAGTAATATAATCTTTTTGAGCACAAATCATGACCCTAATAGGGTGTGAGATGAATCCCAGTAGGACACACCATAAGATGTTTTCCTAAGAGTTAGTGAATATATATGGCAGGAAATAAGCAAAATGAAGAAATAAAAAAGGATGTACTCAAAAGAAAAATGTCCTACTATTTTAATTTCATTCATTATCATATATTAATTATTAAACCAAACATTCATAAGAAACCCTCTGTGATAGTTCCCATACCCTATCCCCTTTTGTTCAACCAGTTAATCAAAAGCAACCCTCTAGTTTAGTTCTCATGTCATAACCCACTTGTTAACATATATAAGGATATAAAGACCTCCCTAGTATCTCACATGGTCTAACCCCATTAGTCTCAAGAATACAAAGACTCTCGGAGGAAGCACTCACCATTGATTCCCCCTATAGTATTTTAATTTTGAACTACATACACTCTAAAGAAGCACTCAACATCAATTCCACCTGTATTTTCATAGCGGTAACTATAGACACTCTGAGAGAGAACTCAACACCAATCCCCCCTTTGTATCATAGCATGATAAAAATAACAGACACTATGAGGAAGCCCTCAACGTCAATATCCTCTATCACCTCACTACACTAGGATCCAACAAACCCATGAAAGTTAATAGTACACAAAAGATGTTCAACAACTGAAGTAAAAAATATGTACTTCAAAGATAATATGTTTTAAGAACTACATGGATAAACATCTACAAGAATATAACAACATCAAATAATATCACCCCATCCTAACAACACTAGGCATGTAAATCAAGCAGCCTTACCAGAAAAGCTAGACAAAATGGTCAAAGTCAATAAAAACTTGGTAAATACATCCACAGCATAGAAAGTAACCCTATTCACAATTAAACAACTTCTAATCAGGCACCCAAGTCAAAATAGGCATTAACGGGTCTAAAATCCCTAAAAACGCAATACCTAAATCATGGGTATTGGGAAAATTTGCACATAAAATTCAAAGACCTACTATAAAAAGGTATAAGCCACCTACCTCGGCAATGTACAATTGATACACTCTAGAATCTTTCCTTGATTAGAACTAAAATATAATAGAGCTACTAAAACTTCAAAAAAACTCAACTGATGATATCTCACAAAAGAGGAGAAATCAAGAGATGATGCTCTAGAAGAAGAAAGAACTCACCGATGTGATTTCAAAGCTATTGATAGAGTTTGATTTATAAAACAGATGATCATTCAAGGGCTCAATGATGAATCATTCCCCACAGTCTCTCCTAGATGAGAGATCATTAGAATAAATGGTTTTTGTGAACGAGTCGCGACCCTAGTCTGATATAACAATTAAAAAAATATACACAACATGTATTTTTAATGTACATAATGTGTATATTACTTTACCAAGACAATCTTTAGGCATTATCTAGGTCACCATACATGACATTGTACTCAGCCGTTACACGGCCAGTACACGGTCACCTGGGACAACCATGTACATGACGTGTAATCCAAAGTACACAGTGTGTACTACTTAAAATTCCAAAATCTCCTCTTTTTTAAAAAAAATCAGAAAATAAAATCCCATACATGAAATAAAGGTCTGTGTTCTTACAATATTCCACCATTAATGATATTTATTCCCAAATTTCCCTTGCATGGTAGAGTAGAAGAAGAATCCTTGAATAGATCAGGCCACTATGACTGTATATCATCCTCCCTCTCCAAAATCTCATCATGTACTCATTTGTGCAGCCATAGTAATCATAAAATAGGAACATACCGGACACTAATAACCCTTGAACTACAATCAATAATACAGATAGATGCTTCTCGAACGATTCATCCACCTCTAGCTCAACCTCCTCGGGTTGAAAAACATGAGACGAGTCTAAGAATTAACGTCGTAGTTGAGAAACATGGAATAATTAATGAGTATCCCAGTACCTCCGAGGTAACTGAAATATGTTTTCAACATGAACAACTCTCCCCCAAAACTCAAACAGTCCAAAAAATCTTAGAAAATGATTTCCCTGTCTTCTAATCCTCTTGTGTACCAACCAGGGTGTGAAACGCTGGAAAAAAAGATCATCGACATCGAACTCTAGAGGTATTTTTCATCGATCAACATAAGAATTGTATCGTGACTATGTAGTAGCCATCCTCTTCTGAATCATCTCCACCTACTCTATTATCTTCCAAACAAGACGAGGTCCAAATATAGATGACTTTCCTACCTCCAGCCAATATATGGATGAATAGAATGTACTTCCATACAAAGACTTATAAGGTTCCTTCTGGATAGTTTCATGAAAAATATTATTGTAGGAAAACTTCACAAGATGTATGTGATTCTCCCAAGAACTTCCAAAATATAGGACACATTCTTGAATAATGTCCTCTAGAACCTAAATAGTACACTCGGACTAACCATATTTGATGGGGTGGTAAGCTGTACTCAAAAGTACCTGTTTACCCAAAGCCCTATGCATTCTTTACTAGAACATAGACATAAAATGGGTGTCCCTATATAAAAAAATAGAGTGAGGAACTTCATGTAAACATAAAATCTCTCAGATGTATAGCCTTCACATCTCATGAACACTGATGTTCTTATTAATCAGCAAGAAGTGAGAAACCTTCGTGAGTCTCCCAATAAAAACCCAAAAAACATCATTCCATTGAGGCAACCTCAAAAAACCTATAATGAAATCCATTTTGACATTATTCCACTGTCACATGCAAATGGGTAACTACTGTAAATGTCCTTCTGGTCACTGATTCATCGTCTTCACCTACTCACATCAGTAACACCTCATCACAAAGCCAACAACATCTTTCTTCATTCTGTACCACTCATAATAACAATGTTGATATCAGAATATATTGGTGACACCAAGAATAACTTCAAAAACCAATGAATTGATGTCCCACATCAGCTCCTCACGCATGTCTACCGGGTCCCACACATGACCATGAAAACACAAGATCTCATCCCCGACTATAGTCCCTCCAAGAATAGGGTCCTATCCATAAACACTCTCCCATAAGACTAGGCCTTCAGAATCTGATAGCTGCCTCATTCACACATGATCAAGTAGATTAAAGGTAATATACATAGTAGAAAGAAATGTCTTTCTCTATCTATCCTGAACCTCCAAATGGATCTCAGAGAATAGATCCATAAACTTACACTCAATGTTGACCTCCTAAACTTCCTGTATTGGAGTCCTCCTGATCAATGCATAGACCACGTTATTGCCCTTAAAAGATGCGTAGGAAAGTTCAAAATCAAAAGACCAAAGGTACTCAACCCACCTTCACTCTCTCATATTCAGATCACGCTGAGTGAAGATATACTTGAGACTTTTTTGGTTATTGATAACCACAAAATTCTCTCCCAATATAAAATGTATCATACAATGTGAAACATCAACAACTACAGCCAACTCGAGATCGTGCATTGGGTAATTCCTCTCTTGTGGCCTCAACTACTGAGACCTGTATGTAATGGCTACTTTTTCCTACATAAGAACTACACATTTTTCGATCCATAATTCCTCATAATAAATAGTATAGATCTTACCCGACTCTATAAATACTAGTATCAGTGCTGAAGTCAACCTCCGTGTGAGCTCCTGAAAAAATTACCCACTAGAATCTAACCTTATGTACTTCATACCCTTCTTATTCAGACATGTTAGTGTCACTTCTAAGAGTGAGATGTCCTATATAAAACATCTGCAGTAACCAACCAGCCCTAGAAAACATCATACCTCAAATACATTCTTCAGCTTCTCCCAGGAAACTACTACTCTCACTTTCACTGGGTTTCTTAATATTTATGTCTCTTAGATAACATGACCCAAGAAGTGAAACTAGGCCATTCAAAAGTTTCATATTAAGAGATTAGCATATATGTGATTTTCTCCTAATGTACCCAAAACAATCTAAAGATGTGTGTCATGGTCATGTCATGTGTGATATTACACCAAGATATCATCCACAAAGACTAGCACAAAAAATCCAAGTATGGATGGAACACTTGGTTCATTAGTGCCATGAAAGTTGTTGGCACGTTCACGAGACCGAACTACATAACCACATACTCTTGTAGACCATAACTACTCTGAAATGATATAAGAGGTATATCTGATAGTTTAACACACATCTGATTGTAACCGGACCTCAATTCAATCTTTGAGAACAACTGAGATACTTGATGTTGATCAAAGAGGTCATCAATCCTCAACAAGGGATATCAGTTCTTGACCGTCAACTGGTTCAGCTTCGGATAATCCACACTAAGTCGGAGGGTACCATCCTCTTTCATTTCAAACAGGATAATAGAACCCCAAGGAGAAGAACTGAGTATGATTAAACCCTTTTCCTACAACTCCTCAAAAATGATTCATGATCTCCTGTAACTCTGGTGTATCAATCCTATAACAAGGAATTGGCACTACTTCCACTCATGGAACAAGTTAAATAGAAAATTCGACCTCTCTCTCCTGAGGAAAACCTAAAAAGTACACAGGAAAGAAATATCTAAAATGATCCACCACAGGAGGAATGTCCAACTATGAAGTGCCTCAGTCATTCAGAATTAGAATTTCAATCTAGGCTATAACTCCTCTCCAACCATGATGCTCAGTTCCTGCTCTACTTTCTTGGAAATCCCATTCTCCCTTATATAGAAACAAACCACCCTCTAGTGATGTGATACTCACCCTATGAAGATAATAGTCGACAAAAACCCATAATAGAAATAACTTTTCTATTCCAAAAATGACATCAAAGCTTGTCATCTCTAAGACATTAATGTCCCATAAGAAGTGTCACCCCCAACCTCAAGATGGAACTCCTTGAATAGTTATAAACTAGCAGTTCTAGTCCCCAAATTATTATATAACTTCATTAAATCATCATGTGAAATATTTAGAGCCCAAGTATCTCTACAACTACAATAGATATAAATGGATGGTAAGCCCCTGTTTCGAAAAGTGCTGAAGCTAAAACTGAGGCAACTAGGATCATAACTAAATTTATAAAGGCTTAGAGATCATGATCCTTCTTGGTCTGATTTACTGGAATCATCTAACATGGACCACATCCCGGTGACCCACCATGACAACCTTGATCTGATCCGTCCTATTGTCACTAAAAGCCTGCCGACCGGCTACCATGGTCGTGACCTCAACCTCGGCCGGGACGACCAGAATAACTCAAGTTTTCATACTAATGAGAAACTAGTGGTGCTGCTCTTGAATGAGGAGACATAGAAGAACCCCTATCACTAGTTTTCTATGGTAAAAACAAACAAAACCATTGAATATGACCCAACTTGTTGCAATATCGACACTCCATTATGTCTCGTGGGCATTGTGGCCTTGTATGTCCAACCTTCCCACAATGGTAGCACACCACATGGTTACATATAGTTGTGTCTTTTCTACTCATATCTCCACATGTAGAATCCATATGACACATCATAATATCATACAGGGATGCACTAACTTTGGATGTCTAATTACTTTGACCCATAGCCCCATAATCCCTTAGGTTGCGCTATGTGATTAACACAAGGATGACTATAGATGATATCGACTTCAACCTTAAGATGTTCACATGAGATTGGATGTCCTGCCTAAGACCATCCTCAAAAATCCTTGCTAAGAAGATCTCATCACCCCCTGGGATATGTGTGAAGCATTGTAGCTCTGTGAAGCGATAAGAGTACTCTATAATAGAAAGAGTACCCAATTTCAAATTCATGAACTCTTATGCTCGATCAGCCCTCAAAGTCTCCATGTAGATGTAGTCATAGAAGGTATGCTGGTAGTCACCCCAATACAAAACCTATTGACATCCTGCCTGTGAAATCAAATCCAACCATATCTTGGAAGAATCTCGAAGCATATAAGTAGTGAGAATCCCCCTCATCTCTGGAGGCATATATAGATGATCTATGATTGAAATCATAGACTCTAAACATGATTATTCATCTTGAGGTCCTCCATCCCCTGTGAAGGTGGGAGGATGCTTCTATTAAAAGACCCACGTCAACTTTTCCATAGACGGGGCATGAAATGCTGCTCCATGGAATGTCTGCATCAAACTCATGGAGCCATCTTTAAACTGTGCATCAGTACATGTATCTGGAATATCGGTTGGTTCCAAGACTGGAACAACTAGAGTATCTTCTAGATGTTTTTGATCTTATAGGTCTTGTGTCTGATCACAGCCTTTTATCTACCGTACAAACTAAGGACATATCAGAGGCATGACTTTTCATGGTCAAGCGCACACCTTAGATCAATATTATCAAGGGCTGAAACTTAGATGTTCACGAAAGGAACAATAAAAGGAAATCATTCATGTTTTTTTTTCAAAACAGAGATCCACAGAGTGTATGATTCTTACACGGTGTGTTCCTTTAAGCCTTCACAAGAGTGTGTACTCCTGCCAACCCTGGTCATGTAAAACCACATACACACAACATGTTCTACCATGAAACGATATGTAATTGATTCATTTTCACCTTCTTGAGTTCTTCTACATGATTAACCCACACAGTTCTCTAAAAACAAGACTATACGACACATTATACTTGAAAACATCATCTACTACATATGTTTCTATCACCCGTTTTGTTAGAAACACATTCGGAGACACAGTTGACTAAACATGACATGTTTGTTCCAGACATGAAGTGTATTAGAGGGATTTCATCCACCCATTTCATTGGTTACACGACGTGGAACATGGTCTATACACATGGCATGTACGTCTGGTACAAGACACGTTCCACCAAAAATTTCCCAACCTGTGTATCTACCCACACAACCATTGAAACAGTTAGAGACTAAATGAAATGTGCATACAGTACAAGATGTGTAATTAAGAAAAATAGTTCTTTCATAAACATAAGGACACGTGGAGTGTATTTATCATTACACTCCATGTAATCTGGGTTTTTCTAGACAGTAAGCCTCATAAAATAGTTCAGAAAACAGAATATCACGGAAACAAACATTATAATGCCAAATTATTATTCGGGGGGCCCATACTCCCTGGGAATCCAATTTTGGCATCATATACATGTCATATAATTTCATAATAGTGCAATGATCCACAAAATTACGATCCACGCGGGATCATAACACCTTAGGGACCAATGTTTTTTGTTTACTCAAATGAACATTAAACATTTGAAATACCCTATCAAATAGCAGGTATCCTAATAAGAAATATATCAAAACAACATGAATATCCAGAACAACATCTACCATAACTACATGCAATCACTAAAGCACCCAAAATGGAATGCTAGGAATGCTTGACATATGATCTCTAGCAAGTGACTATTTGATGAATGAGATGGAATACACTCATCTCATCAAGTTGCAACATAAAAAGAACATCAATAATATCAACAATAACATCAAAAAACATGAGAATAAACCAATAGTGAAATCAAATCAACCATAATAATTGAAAAACCAAAAAAACTATAAAAAAGGTAAATTAGCTTTTCCCTGTACACGGGTTAGCTACTCCAAAGAAAAACTAATTACCAATTACCTATTCCATCCTTTCCATGACAATATGATCCAAATAAAAAGTCAAGAAGAAAATAATTCCTCTGATACCACTTTGTTATGTTTCGGTTTCGGGTGCTGCCTAGAGGTTCTCCGTACCTGGTTGGTCACATGGCCTCAAGTGCATTTCCCCAAATGTTAGACGATGCCAACTAGCAGTTAGGGCCTTGCGTGTGATATTGGAGAATCTATTACCTCATTGGAAGAGTAATTTAGTGGATAAATAAATAGGTAACAAAAGATAAAGTAGTAATAACATGCAATAAGTAAACAATGGGAGACTCAATGTAAAAAAAAATGGAGCACATATATAAATGATGCTTGATACATATGTCTTTGAAAGTATTCAAACAAGTCACAATGCTAGAATACAATATTAAAAAAAAATTACAAGGAAAACAAATAAACTCTAATGGAATCCCAAGCCTTAGCATGGTCCCATGCTCTCCAGCTCCACAACAATCAAGTACATGATGTAGAAGGGTGATTTACCATATCTATACCTGCTGTAATATAATATGTTTGGGCCAAAAAACTATGACCCAAAGAGTTTTTGAGATGAATCCCAGAAGTAAACCGCCCAAAAATCTGTGCCTAATAGTTATTGAATATATATGGATGGCAATAAGAAAAATTAAATAGTAAACTAGAAAATATATAAAATTAAACAATCCAATAGTTTCAATTGCATTCATTATCATATATTAATTATTCATCCAAACATTCACAAGAAACCCTCTTGGATAGTTGTCACAACATATCTCTTATGGTTCATCCAATCAATCATATGTGACTCTCTAGGTATGTTCTCATGGCCTAACCCCTCTGGTACAACTTATACAATGATATAACGACCTCCTGGGTAGCTCACACGATCTAACCCTTTTGGTCTCATGAAAAAAAACTCTCTCAAGAAATAGTCACATTCAATTCCTCCAATAGTCTTTTAATGATAAACTACAGACACTCTGAGGAAGCACACAATGCCAACTCCAATGTGGTATTGTAACAGTAAGTATAGAAATTCTGAGGGAGCACTCAAGTTCAATCCTCCCAATGTTCTAATAGTGTGATAAAAATAACAGACACTCTGGGAATCCCTCAATGTTAATCCTTCTATGGTCTCACTACAACGGGTTCCCACAACCCTGTATAAATAAATCATGCCCAAAAGTTTTTCAACAACTGAAGTAAACCATAAGAACTACTTGGATAATAGCATTCATGAACTACATGGCTAAACTGCTACAAGCATATAACTACATCAAATAATATCTCTCCATTCTAACAACACTAGGGATGGAAAACAAGTAGCCTAACCGGAAAAGCTAGACCAAACAGTCAAAATAAATATGAACATGGGAAACACATCCATAGCATGTAAAAAAACCCTATTCATAATAAAAAAAATCTCTACTCAGGAACACAATTCATTACAGGCATTAACATGTCTATAATACATAACCACATAATACCCCAATCTAGGGTATTGTGCACCTTTGAACATAATATTAAAAGACTAAATAGGGAAAGGCACAAAACACCTTCCATGGCATTGTACAATCGATATAATTTGGTGTTGGCCATTGATTCGACCTAAAATGGTGTAGATCTATAAAAATTCAAAAACTCTTAACCATTGATATCTCACCAAATAGGAGGAAGATGAAGCTATAGAAGAAGGAAGAACTCGCCAATGTGATTCCAACACAACTGAAAAAGATTGATTCAAAGAAAGGACGATGAGTCTAGGGCTCAAATAAGAATCACACACCTCAGTCACTCCAATAAGAGAGATTATTTGAAGAAAAGGTTTCTGAGAATAAGATGTGACCCTGGTATGATATAATAATTAAAAAGAAAAATACATGGCGTGCCTTTTTAAAGTACACGACGTGTATATGCCTTTAATGATCCCCACATTTAGCGGTCTCTGGGTTATCCCACACAACCATGTACTCTGCCGTTACACGGCTAGTACATGGTCACCTGTGGAAACTGTGTAAATGACATGTACTCCAAAGTACACAGCATGTACTCCTTAAATTTATAGATTTTTCTCTTTTTATCAAAAACACCAGAAAAGAAATACCAATACCTGAAAACAAGGTATGGGTTATTAAAATATATAAAACCATTTTAATGGAAGAAATAGATTTAAAAGTGTATTATATATCTTCTATAATGATTTGGAGTTGACATATATACATAATATTATGTAATTTAATGAAACTGGTTTGTGATTATCAATGAACTACCAAAATGATCTAAACTGATATCACTAATGATTTATCTAATGATTTATCTTCATACCATATATAAAAAATAATTTATGGAATTATTTAATATTTTGGAGACATATTAATACGATTTCATTCCACTTATAGAGTATATATTCCATTAGAAAAGGAAATCATTTATGAAGAAATCATAGAAATCCTGTAAAGAACACACCAAAAAAATGGATAAAAGAAAACATTATTTATTAAGGTATGGAATGATTTTATAAAATTATCACATAATGTGTAATAAAAATCAATATGAATTTTAAAATATTAATAACACTCCTATAATTATTATAATGGAGAATTAATCATGTTTTAGGTCAGAAAAACATGAGGTAAGGGAATTTTTAACCCAATTTATGTTCTTTGGGTTAACCTTCTATTTCATTGATTACGTCGTACTGAGATTTTTTATGTAATTTATTTTATTAATATTATGTCTTATTAGGTGTATTTATAGTGTATACACATATTCATTTCATTCTATTAATTCTCACATTAATTATATGACATTTTTAAGGGGATTTCAATTAAAAATACTCTATTAAAATTATATAATAATAAATTCAAAAGAAATGTTTTTATGAAATTATACACATTTTATGATTAGGATATTGTGTTTGGGAATTTTTTATATTGAAGCGTGGGACCTACATCTGCCTCCAATTCATTGGGTATGTGTATGTTTTATGTCGGACGTATGGTTACTCCAAGTGTAATTGTGATGGTAACACCATAATGTAGCTATGAGGGTTAAATTTTATGGTAGTTGTGATTGTTTCAAATTATAAAGTATCCACGAGGGATACAAAATTAAATAATTAATTCCTTAATATACTGTTATGATCTATTTATATTTTCAATAATTAATGGAAATCTCATGTTTCATGAATTATGAATATGATTCATTATGGGTGAGAGGTATGTCTTTATGAAAATGATTTCATATGTTTATAAGTATTCATGGACTAATGGTTCCTTTCCTTTTTTTATCCCTTACTCACCATTTTATGATCATACCAGGTTTTTAAATGATTTCCATGGGTTATATGACAGTGTAAGAGAAATAATGAAGTCATGTTAAATGTTATAAGGATTTTTCAATGAAATCATGTCGTTGTTTTATGTTTAAACTTTTATGATTTGGAAGAAATATATATTGATTTAACTGTATCGACTTTGTATCCTTGTGGGTTGACATGTATGAGTTATGTCTTAACTATCTAGAACTGAAAACTGAAAAGATCATTGGGAATGTAAAGAAGTGGAATATATTTGAAATAACTAGAATATGTAATTTTTATGTATGGGGAATTATATATTATTTCATGTTTTGGATGATCCAGATTTCATTATAGATTTATGGAAATGGGGGAGTATGAGTTCCCTTTTATTGTTGGGAGGGAGTTTCATTCTATTAAATATAAAAATATAGGTACCATTGAGATATATTTTTATATAATGTGACTATAATAATGATTATAATTCTATAATAGATGTAATATGGCTTAATAATTTCCATCAAATGAGTTTTTAAAATTTTCATGGTCATTGACCCCTTTAGATTTAAATTTAACAACTAATTGAACTCATTTTTACCTTAATCACTCTAATTAATTTTAATTACATTCAATATATTGTTTGGTCAAAAAATATGTTCCACATGTTCGATATTATAAATTAATATGATTAAAAATATTGAATCCATTTTTCTAAATTTT
The DNA here is from genome assembly GCA_963277665.1 of Viscum album. Taxonomy (NCBI): domain Eukaryota; kingdom Viridiplantae; phylum Streptophyta; class Magnoliopsida; order Santalales; family Viscaceae; genus Viscum; species Viscum album. Next base: position 873,972,933 of record OY728148.1, on the reverse strand, counting down.
AATATTGTATGTGTTTGAGATTAATTTAAAATTTATCCCACAAATGAGAGGACAAAGTATGTTTTTAAAGTTAAAATGTTTAAATGTTTTCTAAGGTTATATATCTAAAATACCTATGAAAGAATAAAAAAATACATAAATTATAATTAATTATATAAAATTTATCTTACTATACATTATAACCAACTAAAAATATAATCTAAAACAATAATTTAATCAGATCAAAAATTATTTTTCAATTAAAATCCAGTGTCATTCACTACTCATCCAAATATGAATGTTCTCAGAAAAATTCTAAAAATTAACCCAATGAAAATTATGATATTAATATTTATAAATTGAACGTTAGTTTTTAGAAAAAAAAAGTTACAACTATTCCTTAACAAAGTATTAAAATAGTTGCACCAATAAAAAATGGTAAAAAATACATTTTAAAACAATGAGTTTTTTTATTCTTAAAATTGTATTTTTTATTATCTTAACAAAATATAACATATTAAATGAATTTGAAAACAATTGATTCAAAATATAACATATATGTTTCATTAATATATTTTAAAACTATTTATTAATTTAATTTATTATGATAAAACATCATTCTTGACATAAAAATAGTTTTCAGAAAAAAAAATCCTTTATAAGTAATTGGAGTTTATTTCATTTCAAATTAATTGGTAACCAATGAATTTATTATATTGTTATGTTTAAAATAAATATTCATAATTTAGTTGATTATATTCAGTCACAACATTCTAATGGCTAGGTGATAAATATCATATTAAATAATATTGTTATATTGTTGTCTAGAATGACTTAGGATTGTGTTCAACCCAAATCATTAACGGTACTCGATGTTGCAAGCAACATAAGATAAAATTAGGGTTGCGTACAAATGAAATATAGACTAAGAATTTAATGTGGCATTGGTTATCAATGAATTTAAATTAATTTTCAAGAAGATATTTCTTCAAAAATTTGGATGTTACATGATGTTACTAGAGTTAAAAATTGACGAGTTCTTTATAAACCTATAATAAATTATTTGGAGTCCCATATGGTTATGATAATTGACATGATGATTATTTTTTTAATAGTTATGGACATAATCATGATTATTCTGATGATATTGAAGAATATCTATAATGTAATCCTTCTCCTGTTTCACCAGTTACATCTAAGGATGGCCCTTATTCTGATAGATCTGCATGTGTGGAGAAAATTGTTTCTAATGCACTAGTTGGTGATGCTACCTCCATTAGAGGTGATCCAAGGTCACTTATTTTTTGGATGATTATTGATGTTTTTTTCAATAAAATAACTTCTCTAGATATTCCTGATGATTTGACTTCAGCTAGAGTGGTCATGGTTGTCCATAATGAATGGGAATCGCTCACAGGGTATTTATATATTAGATTAGACTAATAAAAGATTAAATGTGTTGGATTTGTTGATTCAAATAATAGATATTATAGAAAATATATTTCTTATTTGAGGATGAGGTATCATCTAAATGGGAGGCATCCCCTAGTTCTAAATGGCCTGGACTTTCCAATCAAGAATCAGATAGAGATAGTAGTGGTGAAAAACCAAAGCACACAGAGACCATTCTCAATTTCCTAATCTAATGGAAACATAGTATACCAAGAATGGTGGAATAAAAGAATGTAATTCCCTACAAGATAGGGAATGTGGAGATCCAAGCATAGAACAAGGAGAGATGGAGGAAGAGGTAGGGGACTGTTTGAATATCATACTCTATTATATGGAAGAAATGAATGAAATAGACCTTCGGTCTAGTGCCTCAGAGGAGGATATTTTATGAATATATGAAATAATGATTTATTTTGATACCACTGAAGAGATAAAATCATTTAAATACATATAATGACAAATCATAACCTGGAGCTTCAAAAAATGTAAATTCACCATGGAGGAATTCATTGAGGCAATGGACATAATGGTTACTCACCTTGAAGAACTTATTAGCAGGGATCCAGACACCCTGGTTAGTACCCTACACTTGGAATTATATATAGTGTCTAACTAAAATAATATCATTCTTGGGTTTAACCATTCTGTGGGTTCTTTTAGCATGTTGTGTTTTTTTGCGAACCATGGTTTACCACATTTCCTTAAAGTGGCATTTAAAAAAATTATATTTGGATGGATAGTTTTGGTGATAACCACAATAGTTCTCCAGATCATGGTAGACCTTCTATTTTACTTTTCATTATGATAGATCATAAGGGGTCTATATTTAAGAAAAATAATAGTTCTGGTGATCATTAGTTTTTTCCTTTAGATTCATTTTTTATTCGTTCAGATATTGCAATGTTGTCAATGCTCAATATTGAGAGACATGTTTTCCCACCACATATTTATACCATTGTTGCTTTAGATTTTTTTTCCAAATATTACATAGATGTTTTAATATAGAATTTTATTTTAGATTTATATATATTTTGAAGATCTTAGTTACCTCATATCAAATATATTAGTTAAGTTGATTTGATGAATCTATATGAGTTAGTTGTTTTCTATATTCATCCCAATATGAGTTTCTATATTCTAGAAGTTGAAATTGATAACATATGGATAGAAAATGATATGGAGACCATGATTTATATTATGGATGTGTTGATCAAATCCTTTGCTATTATCCATACTTGATTTTTTTTATTGGAGTCTCTATACAATTTTTATTCGACATCCAGTTCTAAACCTCTATCCTCATATATTGCTTCTCCTTTGATCAGATAAAAAATTATAGAAGAGATTAAAATCTATTATGGATTATGTTAATTAATCTCATTAAAAGGATCTTCTTGAGATCTTATAACATGTTAGCATCTATATAAATTGGTAAGGTAGTATTTGAATGAAGCCTAATGTTATAGGGAATGCATCACCAAGGATATCATAAAATTCCATTTTATGATATATAAAATCCATGATTTTCATTACAATTAAATTTTTTACATTAAAACATAAGAATTTCACCTATTACTTGTGTGTTAAATTAAAATTAAGATCAGCCAAAGGTTATAAACACCTTCCCATGTTATTAATGGAAGAGAAGAAGGAATTATTCAATGATATTGAGAGATAATTTAATATTATTATAGAATTTTCAACATCATAAAACCCATATTATATATATATTTTATAGAAGTGGTATCACTAGAGGAGACACGAATTTCATCCTTAATAACTCATCCTCCCTCATACCCTTTACCACTAAGTACAAGCTATTCAGTATGTCTCATATTGAACTTTTCAGGAATTCCATTCTAGTTATCATTTGAGATCTTACAACCACTACCAAAAAAGCCTAAAATACTACCACTTCTAAATCACCCTCTACATTAGTTCATGCTATATATATTATGAGAATGTGACATTCTCATCCAACCTGTTAAGCTTAAGCGATTGAAATTATTCATAGAAATAAACATGGATATTCTATTTAACATATATTTATTTTTTGGACATAATCCTATAAAGTTTTTTATTAATACTGTTTATCTATAATTATTCCTCCCTTACATATTTATTTTCACTAGTTATTGTATTAAATTTTTGATAAACCCATTAGATGGTGATTTTAATAGAATTTACCATTGATTGCAATATTATCCTTTGATATGATACCCATTGATACAAATATTATCTTTGAAACCAAACTTATTCATTGATACCATTATTATTATCCTCGTATTTAAATTTTTTCCACAATTTATGAGTTTGATCAGATTTAATTAATAAGTTTTTAATTCACTAATTATCACATTTTTCATTTTAAATGCTAATAATACTATTTATCATCAAATTTATGTATTTGTTTCATATTTTTGTTTGATACATGGTTTATAATTTTTCATGATTTGTGATAATAGAAAAGATAGAAATTATTGGCACCTTTTGGTTTTAATGATATGAAATGATGATTATTATGTTTTTAATCTACAAAATGTTTTATGTTAGTATATTATTTTATAAAGAATAATTTAATGTAAATTGGATAAGTGTAAAAAAGTACCAACTATAGTTCAACTCATCCACCTCCAATTCTTTCTACTGCAAGGAATTCCACCGTCAGGCATGTGATACCACAACAGGAGTGTCAGCCCAAGTCATATGCTACCACTATAATGGTAATACTGATAGGATGTTGCAACTGTCTTACATGCTACTGTAATTACATGTTATTGTCGAATCTTGTACCTCTAGAACTCCAACCATTAGAGTAGTGATACCAACAAAATCCTCAACCTCCGGTTTCCTATTACCATTGGATCATGTTATCACCATCTTTCTTCCAACGATCTTTACTTCCACTAGAGATGATATATTATTAGCCATTTAAACTATGATAGTTTTAAAAAATATATTTTGATGCTATTAATGATTAGTTTATATGATTTAATCAATAGGATTTATTTAATGATTAATTACAAATAATTCCACAGACACATAATGTACAAAGTCATAGTTCATTATGAGGATCCATAAAATCTTTATCATTATTATTCAATGGGTATTTGAACATGAAGTTCTACATAATGAATTGTAACTACCTTATACATGATATGTATGGATAGATGGATACTAATTACATATAGAAAACTAATATGAATTCTTTCATGTGTGAATATGTGAAACATATCAAATATAATGATACATTCTCTCATGAAATAGAGAATATTTTCAGATTATCTACATACTGAAAATAAAACCCCACAACACTATAATTTTTATCACTTTTAACAATGTCCATTTTAAATCATCATAAATACTAATACACTAACTATCGCACATATGAAAAATTTCACACCAAGATTCACTTCGTTTATATATATTTTCTTACTCTCTCTATCTACCTTTTCATTACTTATAGTAGTTTGATTGATTTGAACAATTTATTAACAAAAATTAGAATATTTTATTTAACTATATAATACTTTCTATTATTTCAAACATTAAAATTTATATACCCAAGAAATTTGGGGAAGAGGATTTGATCGTAGACAATATGTGCTATTGTTTTTATACACGTTCTAGTTTACGGATTAGGTTATTAGTTATAATATTCTACTTGAGTATAGATGACTGAAAATCAGAGGGTATTAGTTCTCATATTGAATCATAACCCCTTGTTTATTATATTATTAACATATGTTTTATTTTCTTGGATTTAAATCTAAAATTTAATTTGTTTTGAATCTCTTCAAAAATACACTTTGACAGATAATCTTAACCAATTTTTATATAAAATATTTGATTAAGTAAATCAATTTCAAAAGGTAAATTAATTTCCGATTTTATTATAAATGAGACCTAATAACTCATTTATAAATATATTTAATGATCAAACATATATTAATCTACTATTTTCATTGACATCAAAAATTTATTTTAATTGGTGGATTTTTTATTAAAGGTGTATTAAATATAGATTTAATTGGGTACTGAATACTCCCACATCTTCAGTTACTCACTAATAAAATCACATTATACATTCTATGCTATGTGATGGACCCTCTATAGCCCCTTTCTTCATAGGTGGGTATCATTATAATTTTTTTTTAGGTATTTGTCCTATGCCTTACCTATTTTTGTAAGATATCTAGGCAAGATTCATTTATGGTATTTTTTTAATTTTTAACATTATAAATTACCTCCATATGATATTAGTTAATTATTTTAATATAATTATTCAATTTGATATAATATCCATTTATAATTTTTAAGATCACGTGATTTTTTATTTGAAATTATTTTTTCATCATTTATTCCGTCATATATTAGTCATTTTGTTAATGTTATTGATTAAATACACAAGTTTAAATTATTAATGTTACCATATTGATCATATATAATTTATTAATTATATTTTATACTAGAATAATATACTTATTAGGAATTACATCTCATGCCTTTCATAGCGTTTCTTTCCCCATGATTTGAGGATGTTTATTTTAATTGGGATATAGTTTTATTTTAAAGTGAATTAAGGCCATCTCAAAAAAATACTATGTTTTATTTTATGATTTCTATAATAATGTGAGATTCAAGAATTAATCTAGTTTAAAAATACTATTAAACGATTCATACTTTTAAGATATAATTATTTTTATCCAGTTCCAATGTAATTAATTAACCATTATCTCTGGGATTCGTAGGTCAAGTTCCTTACACATGTCCATGAATATGACAATATTATATTTTTTATATTTTAAAAAATTGAAAGAGTAACCCACCAACTAATAAAAGAAACCCATTATCTATTTTATTTACACCATATTGTTATATATTTCTAGAAAACTCCCTTCCAAATTATCTTCTTCAATTCTATATCCATTATGTAGAGGTTCTATTCTTCATAAAAGAGCATTCCAATTATAAATAAGAAATAATATAAATGGTGTATACTGAAGAAGAGTTAATCATCTATACCAAAAATTTAAAATTTATCTCTTATATTTCAATTACATTCATTATAAATATACTAAAATAATATTTCTATTGTCATAAATATACTTATATGATATTATTATTATTATAAAACCATTTTGATATCTTTTTAGTCCATTGAAAAGTAAAAAAACATCCATCAAGTGTATGTAATTATTACCTTATCTATATAGCAGTGTAATATATTTTTTATCACCTCATTAATTGGATGGTTATGATGATAGAAATAATAAATATAAATGGTATTTATTATATAAATATTTTTTTAAAATTATTATACCATATCAACCTTTTTTCCTTCCAATCAATGGGAAAATAATAATTTTTCTTATGTGTACATGTGCACTACCACCCTAAAAAGAAATGAGATCCATTTACTTTTATTATTTACATGGATGGTAATCAATATATATAAAGAACACAGATATATATATATTATATTAGAATTATTCTATAATTTTGATTTATTAGTTTCCATTATTTCATTGCATCTATCAAAATTATAAAATAGTGTTCATGCATATGTTTGACCAACTATCACTATGAACAATAAAATTCATTTTTTATATCTATATTTTAGAGATAAATCTAACTAAATATAACTAATATATATGATATTAAAATCTTTAACGAAATATGTTTCTTATTGAACCATAAATAATTTACAATGAAAAAAACTACTAAAACAAAATTCTCATAAAAAATGAAGCAATTAACAATTAAAATTACCACATTAATAAAATAATTTTAACAAATGAACTATAATATTAAAAAATAGATATTATATAATATAATTTATAGATATATACTATTTGGTTTGGGTAAAACTTCTACATTAATTATAGTGGATGTTAAAATCACTAATGTGGAAAGTCAAAGATTATATGAATAATTTCTTATCAAAATTCACTCCATTGAGAAATATTTTGTATTAGAAACCTATTTACATTTATGAAGTTTATACAATTCCCAATAAATTAATTTATGATTAATATATATTTACTCATTATTATAAATTATTTAATTAATGTTCTCACTTTAATAAAGTTCTAAATGAAAAGTTACAAAATATAAAAATATTTATTTTACAATTTCAATGTTGGGATATCATTTATTTTTGATAAAGTAGTGTTATAATATATCATTCCTAGACTCCGTAACATTTCATACCCTATGAATATTTATTTATTCTTTGTTATTTCTTAATTATTTTCCTCTCATTATATCTTGAATCAAATTTATAAATGTTTAAAATAAATTTTGATCATATTATTCTATTTTATCATGTTATATTTTTCTTCCATGTAAATATTTTTCAAAATTGTTTTATAAAATTTCATTTCACTTTATCAAAAAATTTATAAAGAAAATTATTTTTATCCAATAAATTTTACGTGGTATGAAAGGAATCCTTATATTGAGTTTTAAATTGTTTATTTTAAACATTCATTATAAAACATAATGTGTTATGATAGTTTTTAACATTCACACCATTATTAAACATTAATTATTAAACTATTGGATTTGAAATTTATCTTAAAACCTTCAATTTTTTGTGATCAATTTTCATTTGAAATTGAAATTATCATAAATAACCATATTTATTGCATAATATATATTATTATTTCCAAAAACAATTTCATTTAAATATATTATGTTTTACTATGAAATATACTATATTGACTAGGGAAATGTTTATATTTCACATGGTTTACACAATATATATATTTCGGATAAGGTATACTATTGGAAAATTTAATTTATCGTGCTCATTTATTAAATACAATAACTTGATTGAAAAAATACAATTCATATAATTGATAATAGTAATGTGATATTCTTTGATAAATACATCTCTTAATAATACAAAACATAATTCAATGGGATGATCCACATATTAAAGTATAGAGATGTAGAAAGTGTGGTAGTGTTTGAGGATAACTTCCCTCGATTATCTAGTGATTCTTAATAATATATAAAATATAGAAATCATTGTTTACAATTTTATTTATTTTCTTATGATTAGTCTATGAAGGTTATTAGTTTCTCAAATGCTTTCATCATAAAATTTTATACTATTATGTACTATTAAGATGATGGCAGAAGATTCAAGATCGAATGTCTTCATAGAAAATGAAGATAATAATTGGTCATTTAAGAACCAATAAAGTTTTTACAAATCAATTAAAATTAATTCAATGAAGAAATTTTCATCATTTAATTATTTCTGAATGAAAAATCATGGAAAATTATTGAAGTGTATGTGATTTTTTTACAAGTGCAATGATAAGGGTGATCTGGAAAATTAATGTAATGAAATTATATAAATCGCTACTATATTTTTATTCAAATATAATTTTTTTTGGAAATATTCAATCCAATAACATAGTATTTATGGTAACTTACAACAGAATATGTAATCAAGAGAAGGAAAATCAAATCCAAATACTGCTATTGATGTGGATTTTAAATGAGATGATGTAAATGGTACACTTATCATCAATTCATTAAGTGGAAATGTATTATTTTATTCAGTTCCAATAATATATATTATATATAGATAATTTTAAAGGGGTATCACTTTACCACATTATTGATTAGATGTAGTGTTGGATATGAAACCTCTTAACTGTTAGGAGATTTCATGTCAAGTCTATAGATAATAATAAATTTATTTTTTGGAAATATTCCACCTGTAAATCATATTATTCATCCTCTGGATAAATTTGATTTAATTTTGAACATATATTGGGTCACTCACTATAGATTCCATATCAACCATCATGTAAAGGAAGTTGCATTTAATATTGTAAATGAACCTATGATTGTCTGAGATGTCGAACCTAAAATACCAATGTATATTAACTCCATCATATGGGTTTTACTATATATTAAATAGATATATTTATTATATATTTTTGGGGAGAAACTCAAAAATAAATATATTTATGATTTATCAAATTCTTTTCAAGATATAACAGATGAGTTTTTTAGTTTTCCCATGGATTTTAAAAATGATTTTTCAATAGAAATCATACCTAGTGAAACATGTACATAAACCACTATATATATAATGTAAATGTTTGAGATTTATAAATTTAAGGAATAACACCTAGAGCATATAGATATGGGATTAATTCAACCGAGTACAACACCATGATGTACATAAATTGTTTTTTAATAATAAATATAGTTCAACGTGTCTTTGAATTTATTAATAGGTATATGAAAAAATAATTTTCAATAAAACATATCCTCAACATTGTATTAATTATCTATTTGATCAATTTGGATGAGATCAATATTCTCCATGATTAATATTAAATATAGTGATAATTATATAATACACCTGAATGAGGGTATACACATGATATCCTTACATAAAAGGTAAGATATTTATGAATTTATATTTATGTTAATTGGACATTCTAATTATCTAGATATATTCACGTATTTGATGAATAAATTCCTTATGTATTACCTAGATCGGTTTTTTAATTTCATTATGTTGCATGTTCTTATATTATTATAGTGAATGTAAGAGTATAATCAATATATTATAATTGTAATAATGAAAGTAAGGATGTATAATATATGTATGAAAAACATTCCATGTGTGATTTTTTGGTCCATAAAGTTTCATTATTTAGTCATATAAATAGTAGTAATGGAATATCGGTGGATCTTTGAATGAAAACTATTTTTGAGAAATGCACATTATCAAACAAGGTATCAGAGATTCATAATTTCCTTGAGCTATACAGATTCTAATGATAAATTATTGGGTTTTCCTCATGAATATTTATTCAAAACAATATGTTGAATTGTAAGGGTGTTATGATTTACATACTGATGAATTTGAATAGTATTTCAAAAAACTGAAGAGAAGGTTGTCCATCACACCAATGCTAACACAGTACTGTAGTGTATATGAGTTTTTAATAAGAGTTATTCCTTATATAATGTAATCGTATTTTCATCATGGATAATGATATTGTGTTAGATTATGCATCCCCCTAATTGAAAGTTCATTCAATGAATTACCCATTGCATTATTTTGAGTTGGTAGGGATAATTATTTCATTGAAGATACAGAGGCATTACATGTATAGTGAAAGGTATGATATATATATATACAAATAACCTAAAATCAAGATGTATATATTTACATATAAATAGTTGAATAAGTTCTAGGGTATTTGGTGGTATTTGATCAAATATTATTAATTCTCAATAAATTTCCACCAATGGAATGAAAACAATCCAGATTATGCACTAAGTTATAAAGGATATACACATTTTTCCATGATTAAGATTGAAAGAGATTCCAAATTTAAGAATTTTTATAATTTTTATAATTAAATAATGTGGAACAGAGAAAACTCTTATCATTCATATATAAATTATTAACCATCCTTATATAAGAGGATTAAGAAGGATCACATGGAAGAATGGAATTTATAGAATAATTTGTGGAGTGATCCTATGTAAAACCATGATCATAATGGAATTATAAGGTTCAATTACAAATCATGTGTCATGTTAATACTAGAGTTTTTGGAGTATTTTATGAAAAAAATAATTCCAAATAATATATTAATCTTCAATTTAAATTTATGTATAGATATCTTGAAAAATATATCATATAGTATATCACTATAAGGTATATTGTTTGAGAATGTATCTTGATGCCTAGAGTGTCAAATGGTTAATGATGAGAGATAGAATCATCTAGGCATGTTATAATAATTAACTATTATATAAAAGAAATTGGAAAACATTACCATTCAATTAATCAATAGAGTCCCCAAAACATGTAGTGGGAACCATAATACTGGGGTTTTAGTTGAACTCCTAAAGAAATAAACACTTTTTATAACTATTATTGAAGACATATAATTTAACATCCCGGACCTGGCCAGCCACCCGAATGGTGCCGAATGGGTCGGGTGTTACTACATTAGGCGCACCTCCCCGAACGCCAAAGGCTGCCGACTAGTAGCGAGGGCCTGAGTAGGTATAGTGGAGAGGCTATACCCTCTCAGAGGATCATAGTAAGGGTATTAGTCCGAGTATAATAGTAAAGATGCTGCAGAAAGTAAGAAACAGCAGACTCGAACTAGACCCGCATAGCGGAAGCACATACAATAACAATATAAAGTGGAAGCAATATAGGAGAAAACTGCAGCGGAAATAAACACAACAGCATGATGATAACATGTAACTACTACTGAACAGTAAAACATGCATCCAAAGCAGGTCATACACAACTGAATATAAAAAGGGCGCCAATGGCTAACCAACAGTAGCTACAACAAGCATGCCAATACAGAAAGTAAAAAAAACAATGTAATCCCAGCAAGGCATGACCTCAAGGTCCATACCATCTCCATGAAATAACTAACGCAACCCAGCTCCTGAAGCTGGCCCCTTTCCTCCACGTAAATCCATGAAGTCTGCACGCATCCCGAAGGGCCCATGTAGGGTGTGAGACAAATCTCAGTAGGATACCGCCCAATGGTGTGTACCAAATATATGTGTTTAAGTAGTCATGCATTTACCAGGAAAGCAGTAAACAGTACGATGCAAAATTAAACACAAACTCCATTGGTGCTCAACAGCCACCATGGAGCGTCACCTGCTTCGGCCAACGCCGGAATCTCTGCTGTGTAACCCGGCACCACGTGCCACCTGACACCTCGTGTCTCATGTACCAACATCCCGAAGGCACACCCAAAATAGTAACCTGGCACCATGTGCCTCCGGACACATCGTGTCTCAAGTACCGACATCCCGAAGGCACGCCCAAAATAGTAATCTGACACCATATGCCTCATGAGACCTCGTGTCTCAAGTACCGACGTCCCGAAGGCACGCCCATTTCCTTAAGTCTCCTCACCTCCCACGTGGCTTTCTATGGCAAGAACCCCCAACCAAAATACCTAACTGCAACTACGGCGGCCTCTACCCACACTAGTTGTCAAAACCACCTCATCATGGAGTATCTCTGTGTGCACACTACTCAAAGTCCCGGTGAGCATTAATCACCCAAATAGTCCTAAGACACCAAAACAACTGACACCTCATGTCCCTGCGACCATGTCACTCAAGTCTGATGGTATCACCACCCTAGTATCCCGGGCCATGCCCAACCTGACAATCGTACTACCTTAAACCGATGTCTATGATGCCCAATACCGTGGTCAAAACCACCAAAAGTAACCCGGGAAAATCCCCGACCTGTGATCAGCATCACTCAAGTGTAATCGGGCCAAGCCAAAAATATCCCAAAAAGGGTCCAGCAGAGGCAATTCAACAATTGCATATATAATATATTTAACCAGAAAACATAACTAGGAAAAACCAACTAAACAGTCGAATTGCACAATACCAGGTGTTGTCCCATACCAGCACAGAGGTCTTAAAATCCTCCAACAATTATAACAGGATAAAATAATTTAAACTAACAGTTTAACACAATAATATTTCAATTAAAACCATTTTGGCGTTCCCCGGCCAAAATGCCCCGATGAGCCACGTCCCCTCACCCGGCCTCGCTCACGCAAAACTGGTAACCGAGCATACCCAAGGTCATCCCAGAGGTCCCATAAACAATTCAGTATGCAAAAGAAGATAAAACGGGTCCCGCTCAAAAATACCCAAAAATGCGACGAAGCAGTGTCACCCAAACAACCATGAAAACACAAAATGAGGTATGCACCACCTACCTGAGACTCGCATGATGCTACTCCTCTACTAACACCCCCCAATTCAGTCTAAAACGCGGTAAATCTACAAATGATTGAAAACCTTTCAAAGGGATATAACTCATTCTACAACGAAAATCAAACAAAACGGACAAAAATGAATCAAGGCTTTACTGAGGGGGTTCCAACGCACTAATCAGAGCTCAAAACGGGTCTCGGACGGACGATCAGGAAGAGGAAAGGGGTTCGGCCGGCCTGGTTCACATATCTGGGTGGAGGAGGGGTGTTCTTCCAAAAAAACGAGGCTACTGCCTGGTTTAAGCGAAAAAAAGAAAGTACACGGCGTGTACTTTAAGACTACACGCCCTGTATATTTCATTTAACTATTCAAAAGATGGAATGATTTCGCTGACTTACTTTCTGAACCTGTCGACATGAGTACACGGTGTGTACCTCTGGGTACACGGCGTGTACTGGGTTCCTTTTCTCTTCCTTGCCGACGTACTCACATGCCATGTATATCCCTCATACACAGCTAGACTACACGCCGTGTCCAACGGGAACACGACATGTCCCTGGTTCTTACCCGGCCAATGTCCTACAGGCCACTTATGGCTTCACACGGTCGGTGGTCTACACGGCATGTTCAAAACTACATGTCGTGTAGTAAGAAAACTCTACACGGTCACCCGCACGACATGTACTCGGCAAGTACACGGTCGGCCACTCGCCGAGACATACACGGCGTGTACCTAAAGTACATGGCGTGTAGTCTGGAAATTTCCAGAAACTTCACATTAAATCCAGTTTCCTCAGAAACCTGTCAAAAATTTAAACAGGTTCGGGATTTTGACCCGTTTCGAAAACCCAGGTTCATACAAACTCCCCACCTTAACGTAGCTCATCCCCGAGCTACCAAACAAAACCCGGAGATGGCACCGAACACACCCATCCCAGTTAAACAACCCGGACTACCCCGGTCTCAATGGTTCTAGATAAATTCCTCAAGGGGCTCCCCACCTTTGGAATTGTCTACTCGGTCTCAACCAACAAAACGTAAAACAAACAGGGTTTTACTAACCTATTTTCCAGACGCATAGTACTCCCTTGACACATCATCAACCCTTCACATCATTGGTGCTCCTGTGTCGCTTCCAACACAAAAAGTATCCTGCACCACATCGGTGTCCACCTTTATGAGGTCCTGGTGCCTCGCACCTCAAGTAACCCACATCCACGATGCCCTGATGCCCACGACACCTCAACTAACCTGCATCCACAATGCCACGATGCCCACAACACCTCAAGTAACCCGCATCCATGATGCCCTGATGCCCCGATGCCCACGACACCTCACACACAAACACACACACATATATATATATATATATATATCACGCACCCGATATGGTGCCAATCCCACTGACTAGCATCTAGTCAGTCCAAAAAGATAATGTGCACCATGTGAACTCAAAACAGACATACCTCTACAGGTCATGCCAAATAAGAAACATGGAGATCACGGTCACACCACGGTGTACCTCTAACTGTCACCGGCTCACACGCCTGCTCAGCCTCTGGCAGCCCCACGACATGCACCTGGCCTGAAACACTACTGCCCGATTCCTGACCTCCCTGAGGTGCTGCTCCAGTCACCGGCCACTGACCCCTCAGGTGGGTCCCACTGTCTCTGTCACGGCCTCCGCGCACAGCTGAACCTCGACTACCCTCTCCGGGTACCGAACTTGAACCAACTCCAGACACTGCAGTCTGTCCTGGACCTTGCCTGCCAGCTATCTGAGAAGGCTTCCTGCAAAACCTCTCCAGATGCCAGTCCTGTCCACATGCCCGGTACTCCTTCGGAGGCCTATCATACTAAGCCCGAACATGTCCCGGCTGTCCACACTAGAAGAAAATCACCGATGAACTCCCATGTAGTGGTCTAGCTACATCCCTGGCCTGACTGCCCTGCGGAGACTCATCCCGTCCACGCTTCCTGCTGTCTGAACCATTACCCGATGTTTTCGTCCCGCCCAAGCGAGATTTCTCTCTCTCGTTGCCCTCAGCTATGAGCACCTGGTTCACTGCCTCAGAGAAAGAACCTTACCTGAAGATATTCACCAGGACCTGAATGACTTGTCGTAAGCCATCCTCGAAGCGCCTCACCCTAGCTGCGTCGTCGCATACCATACCAGGTGCAAAGCGAGATAGCTCATTAAAAGTAGCTTCATAGTCCATGACAGACATGTATCCCTGCTGAAGACTCAAGAACTCTTGAGCCCTCTCTTCCCTCAGCGTCTCTGGGTAGAAGTGCTCAAAGAACCTATCCTCGAACTCCTTCCAAGCCAGTCCTTCATGACTACGAGCCTGCACCTGTACATCCCACCAATGCTTCGCCAGTCCTCTCAGCATATATGTCGCCAGCTTGACCCTCCGCCCAGGAGGCGTCTTGAGCTGCTCGAAGATCATATGCATGCTCTGTATCCAGTTCTCAGCCTCCTGTGGACCACCCTCACCCTGAAAAAGTGGTGGGTGCTGCGACTGGAACTCCCACATCAGATACGCCATAGAAGTCTCTGTACTCTGTGTGCCTCCGTCAAGCCCCTGCAAGACACTTACCAGGCTAGATCAGAGCTGCTCGTCGAGCCATGAACCGAACGATGCTAAACCCAACTACTGTCTTGCCTGCACTGGATCCCTAACCTGCTCCAGTCCCTGAGCCTGTACCTGCGGCTCTTGCTCTGCCTGTACCAAATTCTGACCCTGATCATGCGGCACTGTATCATCTCCTGCCTGACGCTCCATCAAGCCGTGAATGAGTAACCCGCTGAATACCATAAATGGTAAGACAACCCATATATATATATATAACATTATATTCTACTCAGATAAGAAAAGCAGTAAAAGGCAGTGCATAACAACTACCCTTACTCCCCCTCATCGCAACCCATTCCCTATGTCATCCCGGCCTCACGACCTCCTTACCCGCACTCAACAGATCCATGTATCACAAGTACCTCGGGCCATGCCCGTCCCGACAACTCATGTTGCCTCAAACTCACAACCGAGTCGCCAAATCCTGAGAGTTACACTGCCTCAGTAATAGTACATGCCTGCTTTCATAATAGTCAGAACCAAAACCCTGCCACATGCAATTCTAAAAAAAAATAAAGCATGGCATACACAATGCAACAACTAGAAATTCTATCAGGAATTTCACCAACACACATTTTTAAAGAATATAAAGCATGGAATTGGATTTTTCATTCACATCGCATTATCACTTCACAAAGCATACGTGCAACTATAAAATTGAAATACCCTAAATATGTGCCTATCAAAAGCCAAGAAACAGGCCTTGCCATACCGGGCCAAGGTCCAATTCTCCCTTACCACACTGGGTTAAGGGTCACATATAACAATGCAGAACATCACACACCAAATGACCCACCGTGGTGGAAATCGTATAAACCGTAATCTGAGCAAAAGCAAATGGCAATTCCCACCCATAGCAACTAGGTCCATCCCACGTACCTGGGGCTGCAGGCACCCAAACACAAGCTAGAAACCCAGTTCTAGTAACAACAACCTATCTCTAGTCTACCATATCCCAAAAAGTAAATCCAGCATAAATAAAAAGAGAAGTCTCAATCTCATTGGTACCCAGAAAAATACTGCTACTAAACCCTTATCAAGAACTCCTTTGATACCACTTTGTAACGTCCCGGACCCGGGCAGCCACCCGAACGGTGCCGAACGGGTCGGGTGTTACTACCTTAGGCGCACCTCCCCGAATGCCAAAGGCTGTCGACTAGCAGCGATGGGTCTAAATAGGTATAGTGGGGAGGCTATACCCTCTCGGAGGATCATAGTAAGGGTACTAGTTCGAGTATAATAGTAAAGATGTAGCGGAATGTAAGACTCAACAGACTCGAACCAGACCCGCATAGCGGAAGTACATACAATAACAATATAAAGCAGAAGCAATATAGGAGACAGTTGCAGCGGAAATAAACACAACAGCATGCTGATAACATGTAACTACTACTGAATAGTAAAACATGCATCCAAAGCAGGTCATACACAACTGAATATAAAAAGGGCGCCAATGGATAACCAACAGTAGCTACAACAAGCATGCCAATACAAAAAGTAAACAAAACAATATAAACCCAGCAAGGCATGACCACAAGGTCCATACCATCTCCATGTAATAACTAACGCAACCTAGGTCCTGAAGCTATCCTTTTTTCTACACGTAAATCCATGAAGTCTGCACGCGTCCCGAAGGGCCCATGCAGGGTGTGAGAAAAATCTCAGTAGGATACCACCCAACGGTGCGTACCCAATATATGTGTTTAAGCAGTCATGCATTTACCAGGAAAGCAGAAAACAATACGATGCACAATTAAACACAAACTCCACTGGTGCTCAACATCCACCATGGAGCGTCACCTACTTCGGCCAACACCAGAATCTATGTCGTGTAACCCGGCACCACGTGCCACCTGACACCTCATGTCTCAAGTACCGACATCCCGAAGGCACACCCAAAATAGTAACCCGGCACCATGTGCCTCCTGACACCTCGTGTCTCAAGTACCGACGTCCCGAAGGCACGCCCAAAATAGTAACCTGACACCATGTGCCTCTTGACATCTTGTTTCTCAAGTATGGACGTCCCGAAGGCACGCCCATTTCCTGAAGGCTCCTCACCTCCCATGTGGATTTCTATGGAAAGCACCCCCAACCAAAATACCTAACCGAAACTACGGGGGCCTCTACCCACACGAGTGGTCAAAACCACCTCATCACGGAGTCTCTCGGTGTGCACACTACTCAAAGTCCTCGTGAGCGGTAATCACCCAAATAGTCTTAAGCCACCAAAACATCTGACACCTCGTGTCCCTGCGACCATGTCACTTAAGACCGACGACATCGCCACCCTAGTATCCCAGGCCATGCCCAACTTGAAAGTCATACTACCTCAAACCGATGTCCATGATGCCCAATCCCATGGTCAAAACCACCCAAAGTAACCCAGGCAAAGACCCAAACTGTGATCAGCATCACTCAAGCGTAATCGGGCCAATCCCAACACAACCAAAAAAGTGTCCAGCAGATGTAATTCTACAATTGCATATATAACAATTTTAACCAGAAAACATAACTAGGCAAAACCAACTAAACAGTCGAAGTGCACTATACCAGGTGTTGTCCCATACCAGCACAGAGGTATTAAAAGCCTCCAACAATTATAACAGGCTAAAATAATTTAATCTAACAGTTTAGCACAGTAATATTTCAATTAAAACCATTTTGGTGTTCCCCGGCCAAAATGTCCCGATGATCCACGACCCCTCACCCGGCCCCGCTCATGCAAAACTGGTAACCGGGCATACCCAAGGGCATCCCAGAGGTCCCATAAACAATTCAGTATGAAAATAGTAGATAAAACTGGTCCCGCTCAAAAATACCCGAAAATGTGCCAAAGCCGCGTCACCCAAACAACAACGAAAACACAAAATGAGGTATGAACCACCTACATGAGGCTCGCACGATACTACTCCTCCGGTAACACCCGCCAATTCGGTATAAAACGCGATAAATCTACAAAAGATTCAAAACCGATCAAATGGCTATAACTCGTTCTACAATGAAAATCATATAAAACGGCCAAAAAGGAATCCAGGCCTTATCGAGGGGGTTCCAACGCACTAATCAGAGCTTGAAACGGGTCTCGAACGGACGATCAAGAAGAGGAAAGGGGTTCAGCCGGCCTGGTTCACATATCCGGGCAGCGGAGGGGTGTTCTGCCTCAAAAATGAGGCTAATGCCCGGTTTAAGCGAAAAAAAGAAAGAACATGGCATGTACTTTAGGACTACACGCCATTTATATTTCATTTAATTGTTTAAAAGACAGAAAGATTCCACTGACTTACTTTCCGAACCTGCCGAAATGAGTACGCGGCATGTACCTCTGGGTACAAGGCGTGTACTGGGTTCCTCTTCTCTTCCTCGCCTACGTACTCACATGCCATTTGTGGCTTCACACGGTCTGCGGTCTACACGGCGTGTTCAAAACTACACGCCATGTAGTAAGAAAACTCTAAACGGTCACCCGCACGACATGTACTCAGCGTGTACATGGTCGGCCACTAGCCGAGAAATACACGGTGTGTACTGAAAGTACATAGTGTGTAATCTGGAAATTTCCAGAAACTTCCCATTAAATCCAATTTTCTTAGAAACCTGTCAAAAATTTAAACAGGGTCGGGATTTTGACCCGATCCAAAAAACCGGGTTCTTACATATAAATTGAAAATCATTATAATTAATGTATTAATGTATTTTTGATGATTCATGTATATCACTCTCAATTATACATGGTCTTGATTTTAGATCTACCAAAATGTTATTGGGAATCATTTAGCGGGCTCTTGAGGAATGATTTAGTTTATGTTCATCTTATCATCCTTGGATATATGACTAGTATGATATAAAAATTAAAACTATTGATGGCCACATAAGTGAATTATCTATTAATTTTATAGTTAGTTATGATCAAAACAATTGGATGAATAATAATAAAATAATAGCTTTCACATGAGAAATCATATGAATTTTTATAATCACATCTAAGAAAAGTTGAAAATAACAAGAACATTTTGGGAAGAATATTTAGAAAAAATATATTTGTACTTGATATATGTAATGAAATTTAAATCATGATTAGATCCACTAATTAATATAAATGGTAGTTTAGAGTAATAAAAAATTTGATGTTGATAATCATCATCCGAAATAGGAGTTTGAATTTGGAGATAAAGCATTTCTATAAATAACTCATTGGATGAACTTTATGAGATTCTGAAAGAATGGAAAAATTATAAGTAGTTATATAGATCACTTTAAATTATAATCATAAATAGACCGTATATTTTCCCTTGGAACATCCACTAAATTTATATCATGTTCTTGATGTGTTCTATGTATCTCTCGAAAATATGTACATACATGATGCTTTATATATACCGAACACAGGAGTCGTACTAGTGTAATAAGATTTAACTTATGTGTAACAACTAGAGGAGATTCTAGATCATATATTTAATGATATATGAATCATTAAAACTCCTCTAGTAAAGGTGTTGTAAAGAAATCATAAATAGATTTAGTTTCATTGGAAATTGAGGATACGATTAGGTATAAGTATCCTCAATTTTATTTATTATAATGATAGAATTTTGAGTTTAAATTATTATAAGGATAAAAAAATTTCACAATCCAATATTATTAAATATATTATACATCAAACAAATTCAATTTCATAAATATGTTGTAGTATTAACAACGTCAAGTCTAAAAGAAATGTAAAAAAACAATTAAAATATTTTTATATGACTTTAATATCCTAGAAATTGGATTTGAGGTTAATAATAATATGTACAAAATTATGGAATGTATTTACAAATAATATCTCTAATTTATATTTAATTATGTGACACCCCATGACTTTAAAATATTTTAATTTTAGATTGATTTTATTCCCCTATTCCTCTACATGAAACATAAATATAATATTATGTCAGATGAAACATAATGTTTAGCTTTCTCTACAAGGGAAACCTAGGATATCTTAAAGTATAAGTAAAATTGGATTTCTTCAATGTCTTGGGTAACAATCAAGACTAAATTTCACCAAACAATGATTAATTTTCATGAATATCGTTATTTTATATAATAATAAATTTCATAGAAATTAAATTGTTAGTTATGTATAGTATTAAATAAATTATTCAAATATATAGTTGTATTCATTGGATAAAAATTAATTATAAATGAATATTGATTCCAAATGAATATAATGTGAATGATTTTATACAAAACGATATTTAGGCTCAAAAGGTGTTTTATATTAATAAATTAAATTAATTGAAAATTTTAAATTATATTAATATATATATATATATTTAATAAAATATTTAATATATTAATTCAGTATATATTTTAGGCATAATATAAAAATAAATCTACTTTTTTGCTAAAATATCATATCATTCAAAATAATAAATTTTTAAAACTTTTAATGGTGTACTTATTTTAAAAATTTATTTTCACACATTTATCAATATTATATTTCAAAATAAAAAAAAATCAAAGATAAATTATAAAGTTATTCTACTGTTAATTTTTTTTCAATTTGTATGTGATGTTTAATTTTTAATGATTAGTAAAAAATATAGAATTTAAATTCAAAAACTAATTGGATGTCTAATTAATTTATAAAAATAAATGTTATTTTAAAATTATTTTAATGTTAAATTACAAAAAATATAAATATATTTTTACAATTTATTTTATTTTGATAAATTTAAAATTAAAATTTAATATATAAATATTTCAATATTTTGGAATATTTTACATTAAAAACCTGCTTTGTCATCCCATTTGCAGGATTAATGTTAAATTAATTTCTTCTGCTAATTTCATTGGAATCTTAAAAAATGGATTTTTTTTTGAACAATCATAATTTATAATTTCTAAAAATTTAATATTAATTTTTATAAAAAAAGTATTAGTGAATATAATTAAAATTAATTATATTTATTAGAAGAAAAATTAGATTCACATGGTAAAAACTATAAACATAAGGGAAAAATGTATAATAATCCATTACAAAATACATTGGATGTCATATTTAGACACTATTCTCCATTTTATTGATTTTTTTTCATTAATGGAGCCACATCACATGCCCAAAACATTTATAGAATTATCTTTTAAAAAGTTTACTAGAATTATACTCCCCAATCCACTATAAATGAAACTCATCCCTCTAACTTATTCCTAACAATCTACCCATTTGGGTAAAAAAACCAATGAAAGAAAAATCCCCAAAAATCAATAACGTAATCTAAGAATCCTCTCTTTGTGAATAATGAAAACCAATAATGTTTTTTGGTATAAAAATAGGAGTTACCTGAAAAAGTGGTAACCTTTTCTGACAATAACTTTTTTTAATTATATTCTAAATACATTAATCTTTTTGTATTGTTATTATATAATAATATTAAAATAATAAATATAATGATATTTTATTATTCTAGGATATATTTCTACACTTTAACATATATCAATCCAATGGGATAAGAAATTATCGTTCAAGTAAATGGAAGACTACCACCTCACGAATCAATGTAATTCGTTCTTTCATTATAATCATACAAGGATGAAAATGATGATGATTTATCATTTACATATAATATATATTATATTTATAATGTATATGTATTTTTTTAATAATTAAAGAACACATACCATCATCCATTCAATTTTTTGGGCATCCAATAATATATTTTATAGATGTCTGGACTAGCGTCTCTTCAAAGCGAAGTGATTAGATCACACTTTACATGGAATGTTTTAATTATGATTTTAATAAAAATATGTTAAATATGTGAAATAAATATTATACTATAATTATAATATATATATATATGTAATTTACTTTTAATTCTTTTAATATGAAAATGAAATGGAAGAAAATTTTATGCCTATGTATGACATACCGTCTCTTAGAATGATAAATTAAATTTAATATCTCAAAATTTTATAGATTATTATGAATACCTATGTACTTAATATATATTATAATTAAATAATTGTTTACATTCTTTAAATTATTATGCTAGGATCTATGTAATAGGAATAAAAAATAACAAATTAAATCTTACTCGTGAAACTAGGCAATTAACAACCAAAATAGTGAAAATAATGAAATATTATTAAATAATGTGTAACAATATATTATAAGAAGATCATAAATGATATCATAAATATTAATATATTTTAGGACAAATTTATGAACATTCTTAAAACCATTATACCAGAGTTTTATGAACATTCACACAAGAAAAAAACATGGTAACAGACGTTCATCTAACTTTTTTACATATGAGGGATAAATTTCATATTCACCATATAGTTTATTTTTGTGTTGTATCTACTGAAACATTTGATATATTATATAATTAATCATTTTATATTAATGTAATTTTTTTTCATTCAATTATCTCATCTAAATTGGGTTTACATGTAAATTACTAATTGGTAAATGTTATATTTGCAATTTGACTTACTTTTGTGATTGTTAACATTCTTTTTAAATAATAACATCCTTATAAACATTTTCCAATCGAAATGAAATTAATTTTTTATACACATACTTATATGTAATGGGTATAAATATATATATATTAAACTTTATACTATTTTTAAATATGGTGTATACTTAATATATATTGTATTAACTAAGAAAATATTGATAAATCTATATATTTTAATCAATATAAATTTTTGACAGGGATTATTGTAACTGAATTTATTGGATTATTAGATATACATGGAATCATTTGGATATATATGGAATTTTTGGGGATCGATAATACATATCCCCTTGATGCACCAATAGTCTTAGGAGATGAATCATTTGGCCAATCAGATGTGTTTTTATCCAATATATTATAAACCCTCTAATGAAAGTTCTTTATGGTAAAGGTAACATGTACCTAGGAAACATGGAATTCAATAATTAATAAACTCCCTCATTAATATTTAGTTATTATTTATCTATTTGTATTATTCTTTGAAATTTTCTATGGATGTAGTCCAATCATCTATTATTTATTTAATGTCATGTGTTTTAGTTACAAACCCTTCTATAATAAATTTTCTATCCAGACATACAAATGTCATTTTATTTAGTTATTTAACTTATAATGTTGGTTTATTCTCATTTTTTATTATTTATTATAAAGTACTTACCTATACATATAATTTTATCTCGCCCTACTTTTCTTTCTTTCCACAAGCTATGAAAAAGTAGTATTTGAATAATATTTCAAGGGTAATTTTAGTTTATGAATCGTGTATTATTTTCTATTTCCCAATATAATATTGGTATCATGTATGTAATATGATTTTAAAAATCTATTAATCTGATTGGTCCATCAATATTTTATTCCTTGTAATCACTCAAATTTAATAATGTAAGGAACCAACATCGGGCTTCTAGGTTCAGGGTGTTACAGTTTCTATCAAATAAATTTTTTTAGAAACCTTATAAACTAGATTTCTGAAAAAATATATTAGGGAAAATAACATGAATATATAATTCAATAATATGTATAGAAGAATAAACTAGAATTTCGGTAAGGTCAAGATTATATTTGTCTTCCTAGAAATATATATCTATATGGATACTACTAGTGGATTTGGTTCTGGAAAAGATTTACCTAGGGGTAACAACGTCAAAAATGTGAATTGGAACTAACTCAACAATAACATAGTACATGAAAATGGTGCTTATTGTGCACATTTATTGACACACCCTGCTGATACACATAGAAAAATTCACATTTCGTTAAAACTATAATTATGGATTTGAATGTAAATATATCCTTAAAGAAACCATGTTTATGATTATGATATCTTATACACATAACATTTAAAATTTATTTTATGTATTTCAATGGTTATGGGATTATATGTTTTCTTATTTAATGTTATGATCTAATCCAGTATATTTCATTCATTAGAAATGAATCCTAGAAGAAAAAGTTGTATCAATACTCAAAAAAAATGTAGCGGCTTCCCTATTGATAAAGTTGATATATCTGGTATTATAAATTATAATTATATGGATATATTATAGAACCAATGTAAATTTATTAAACATACACATTCATGGATTGAGAATCATGTTCCACAGTGAGTTTCTATGATGTCGGATCACTTTAGGTGACATATTCCCCCATCATTTAGTTGGACGATTGACCCAAGGGTGGTTGAGTTATTGATTAACTATATAGGTAATATATTCATGGCTTTGGGATCTGTTTAAATGGAAATGGTTACAAATGAAGTGTATTGTCTCAATGGTTATTCTGATAATTGGTGGTCTTTTATTGAGAACTATATAAAGGAAGAGGAAGTAGAACTCAAGGAATGTAATGTTATTAATGTGAAATTATTTGATAAATATTTACCCTTTTAGAAATAAATTGATACCAATAGAAAATTATTTAGTTTAAATTAAATTGAGGAAAAAAGTGTTTCATATTCTGAAGCTACCCTTACAAGGTTATAAAGTTATGATATGGTCTTTATATGAAATATGTATAGAATGATTGATAAATCAATCAAAATGATTATGCCTATTCGCTGAAGGGAGATGGTGTCTCAATAGTTTTTTTATATGATGGAATGAATCACCCTTGTGAATGCTTGAATGGACTAAGAGTTTGTTATAACTGTAAATGGATCGTTAACTGGAAAAAATAATGGAAATTGAAGATAAAAATTGTTACTATTCATCATTAAAAATTCAATGAGATGGTTCACTGTTCTAATAAATTCACCAAGACTTAGGGGAAATACCACAATATATGCCTAGAGTAGATGGCCATGCTTATGCAATTGATATTACTGGAGTGGAATGATTAATTTCATCTTGTATTTAGATCCTTGAATAATATAGAAAGAATATATTATTGATGATATCCTAGTTATATTAATTTATAAATATATAATAATTTTATTATATTAATATTTTATTATATATTTGAGATAATATGTTAAATGGTTCTAAGTAAAGTGATATAGTAGAAAGTTAGTAATTTTTTAAAAAACTCATAGTATAGGGAAAGATAACCCTTAATATGATTCTGATGTTGAGAGAATGTTATTTGCATAAATAAATGATTTATATTTATAAAATAAATTGAATAATACTAACTACCTTGGAACTGATTCTAGCTTTTTTGGATCATAAATCATTGAAGATTCATAAGTCTTACCATTTATGAAATGGTATAAGTTGAAATTTGGTTGAGGTTTTAGATATTATTGTATTACATAACCATATGACTAAACCAGTGATATAAAAATAAGTAGAAATAGTCCATGGAATAATCAACTAATTTTTTATAGAAGCATATCAAGAATGTGTATTTACTTATATTCATAGATAATGAAAAAATTCTATAACTCTATAAAAAAAGTCCTTGAAAAAAAAATATTGTCCAGCTATTTGAATTTTTTTTGATACCAATTACCTTTATTCATACATATGGTTTATTATTTCAGGGTAAAAATACATTATCAAAAACATGTTTTTATAACACTATCAAAACATGATAGTTTTATTTTACTTATGTTTCCATGTTTTCACTAATGTTTGCTAATTACAACGCATAGTTTTGTTGTGATGATCAAATTTCCAATTACTTCTTATTATAATATTTTTTATGAACCCTATTTATGATGTAAGTTTTTTTACAATAATATTTTCAAATATCAAAATCATGATTTCTAAGATCATGTTTCAACTGTGAGGATGCAGTTTAATTAAGGT
Source organism: Viscum album (assembly GCA_963277665.1). Lineage (NCBI taxonomy): Eukaryota > Viridiplantae > Streptophyta > Magnoliopsida > Santalales > Viscaceae > Viscum > Viscum album. The sequence continues at coordinate 873,946,335 of OY728148.1, read as the reverse complement.
GGGGAGAATGTAACACTCTTTGACTTTTCAATATTTTCATTTTTGTGTAATTTTTATCCCAATAAACTTTATAAAAGACACCAAGTTAATATTATGTTACACAAAACATTATTTTTTCCTTTATCCATAAAGAACAGCGAGGTCATCTTTTGTTACATGAAATAGTGACTTTCTTCCGTGTCTTGTGTAGCACACAAGACCAAGTTTCACTGAAGAGTAATATATTTTTAATAATATTATTATTTAAAATAAAATATACACCCCATCTATTAAATTATTTTCTATGAATTATATTATATTACATATAAAAATATATTTTTGAATTCATTGGTTACAAATTAATTATAATTGAATATAGAAACCAAATGAATATAATAAAACTGATTTTATAAAATATATATTTTTCTTCTTGAAAAGAGTTTTATCTTATTAGGTAAAATTCATTACTATTTGTAAATTATATTAATTATATATATATATATATATATATATAATAAAATAACTTTTATTTTAATAATAAAATAATTAATGTATAAGACTAAAATAAATATAGTCTTATAATTAAAAATTATCTTTTACTATATATGTTTATTTAATAAAATGTTTTTTATATAAATCCAATAGTTTTTTTGCATAAGATTAGAATAAATATAGTTTTACAATTAAAAATTCTATTTTATTAAATGAAAAGTTTTTATTTATTTAAATGAAATAATTTTTAAATTATGTAAAATATTTTATGTTAAAAAAATTAACATTTAATAATTAAAAATTAAAAATTTCTTAGGGTGAACTTGTTTGTATTTTTTTGTGATGTTTCATTTTTTTAAGGAATAGTAAATATTACTGAATTTTTATTCAACTCAACTTTTTCATATCATTTATTAATATAGTTAAATTATATTTATATTAGTTTTTAATTTTGTATTTAGTAAATTATAAATTAATTAATCATATTTAGGTCATTTTAATCAATTAAAATTTAAAATTTTATTTAAAAACATTTCAAAAATTTAGACATTTTTTCTTTGAAATCCTACATTGTTGTCCCGTCAGCAGGATTAATTTTATATTAATTTCATCCACATATATGATTCAAATTTGGAAGAATGGATTCCATACTTGTAATGAGAATAATTTATAATGTATTATGTATAAAACATAGTTATTTACCATAATATATTACTGAATGTACATAAAATTAATTACATCGATTAAGAAGAAAATTTTGTAACAAGAGAAAAAACTATAAATATAGGGGCATAAATGAAGTACATATTTGTAAAAAAACCATTTTATATACAAATTTAAATCCTATACTACCTTTTTTATGATTTGGGACATTAGCGCAATCACATAGAAAGAAACAAATGTGGCAAGATCTTATAAAAAAGCAACAAGAATGTACCCTCCTCCACAAAAAAATGCACTCACCCATCCAACATATTAATTCATATAATAAATTTTGTATTACCAAAAATATTCCCTAATAAACTCCCAAAATAAAATTCTCATTATAAAATAATTACTGTTTTCCTAAAAATACTATCTAAGTATTTTTTTATGAAGCAAAAGAAATTACCCAAATAAGATCTAACCATCTTGAATGATCAATTTTGTACCATTTATATATCCACCATATATATTATTTTTATATTATTACATTATAATATCATATATATCTTCAATATACTGATATGTTATTAAGATAAGAGTTTTACCTACACTTTCACATACATCCATCAACTGGGATACACATTCATCATTTCTATGTACCTTAGACTACTGCATTGTGAGCATATGTTGTTCATTCATCCATTACCACCTTTCAAGGTTGAAAATGTAACACCCCATGATTCCATATTACATTATCTCTTCAATTTAATTCAATAACTTGCGCTACATGCAACACAGAGTTGGAACGCACCACGACTAACCGAACTTGCTGTTCAAAAAGCAGTTTTGAATAGCTTTAACCACAATTGGAATTTTATATACTACAAATAATTTTAACGTCCATATTATGTGTTTCTTAGACATTATATAAGAAAAAATCTTATTTTTCAGATAATGGAAGTAATTTAGAGAAAATACAATTTTAATGCCTTTTAATAGAGAAATCTTTTTAAATCCAATATTTGACACTTTTATATATTAAATTTTAAAAAATAAACATCTTCTTTAGAATCGGTACATAAAAATTTAGTTTCAAATTTTTTTTTGTGAAATTATGATACCATTCTTATTTTGGTGAATAGTGTAAAATACTAAATTTTATTTGAAAATAACTTTTTATATCAAAATAATTTATAGTGTTAAATTATATGAACGAATGGTTAGGAATTATAATTATATTAAATTTTTATCATTTTATACATTTTAGGTAATTATAAGTAATTTTAAATTTAAATTTAACATTAACACAAGTAAATATTTTGATAGTTTTTACTTTTTAAAAAACTCTCTTTTTGGTTTTGTAAATGAGAATTAATTTTAAATTAATTAATTCAACTTCTAGGTTTTTAAATTGGTAAAATATAATTTATTTTTGAATTCATAATTTCAAAATTCACTTAGGGTTATTTTTTGGTTTTTTTCTGAAAACGTTCAATTTTTTATGAATACTGAAAAACTCTGTGTTATTGTTTAAAATCAAATTTTCATTTAAAACATAATTTATTTTATTTAAAATTATTTTAAGTAAAAATAGATATATAATACCTATATAAGTTTAATGTAATTCATTGGAGTCCCTTTATAATAATATTGTCTGTAAAATATTTTTTTGAACTTTTTAACCTCTATTACTCACCTTCTTGGAAAATTTGAAAATTTTCATAAAACATAATTTTACCACTTCTGGGAGTTGAATTTCAAAAATCTAAGAGACATGGTTGACAGCAGTAAGTAAAATTTGGTTCAATAAGATGAAAATATCTTTTGCTGAATTGATCTTTTAAATTTTATTTACCATGGGTTAAAGTAAATAGGGTAATTAAAGGTAAAAATGATATTATAATTATCCTAACACATGTCTTAATTCTATTTGATATGTGTATCTTGAACAAAACCAACCTTAGGAAAAAAATATGATCCTTTTGGTAGAATTTTATTAGATTATGAAATTTATTATTATTTTATTTAAACATGAGTTAAAAGTGTTAAATTCAATGTTTAATAACTAACATATTTTTAATATAGGGTTATACATTTGATAAATTTTCCAATTAATATTAATTAGAAATATAAAAGTATTTCAGACATAATGATATTTTATTTATAAATTTAGAGATTAAATAATTAAATTTATTTATGACACAATGATTATGCTGTAATTAATTTGACAATGAATGATTAAAATAATAAATATTATAAATATAAAAATAAATAACGATTCTGGATTTTGATTCCATACACAAATTTTATAGATTATTATTACATGTAACTATTGATTCAATGAATTTTTTGATGTTATAATTCTATTAGTACTTTCACAAAAACCAGATACTAAATACTGTCAAAATTGACATAAATGTTTTTTTAAAACAAATACAATATTATTAAATGATATAATTTTCCTAAAAATATATAATTCATCCAAAGGAATTATATAATGATAAATATGTTAGCAATGAACAACTTGGGTTTATATTTTATTTTTATTGTATGTTTATTAACCCTTTATTATAATAATACAAGATGACATGGAAAAACATAAACTATTTAACTAAGTGTTAAATCTAAAAGATAGGTTTAATATATTGACATAAACTTGCCTAAAACCTATTGGTTGAGAGGAGTTCATCGCATCCCCAACATATCCACTAAATAAATCTTTTTTCAACAATTAGAAACAGAAAATGATTTTTTAAGAAAAAATATTTCAATCTTTAACTAAAGTGACCATCACCTGTCTTATAAAAGGGTACATCGCCTTCTCTAAAAATCAAAACTACAAATCCATTTAGATTGGCCCATCCCCACCCAAATATCCTTTAAACATCCCTCAATTCAGACTAGTTTCAATAACTAGAGAATAAATCCAACCTAATGAAACCTTTTGTTCAAATCAAAAGGAATTAACCATTGAAGAGGTAATTATTTCACCACCTCTTTCGTTGTTCTTTTCTTATTCATTTTATCTTTCTTTTTTATCTAAATACCAAAATAATAACTATAGTACCTTCTACATACTGTGATATTTTTCAAATATGGTACAACCATACTCATTATTCTATTCATCCTATGAATGATAATGTAACCTAGCGTGCGTACATATGACTTACCATCTCCACACCATGGTGTAATTTTTTATTCAACACTATGTTATTTGGATGGATATAATTATGGATAATACGAATATAAATAATGAAAATAATATTATAATTTCTTTGTAAAATTAACATAACCTCCAATTACACACCTTTTAATCATTAAGGAAATGATATTATTACTCGGGTGAACGTACGACTAACCCTCTCCATGACATGATGAGATTCATTTCCAGGTTCCCCATTAAACGATGATTATAAAAATATATATTATTAATATGTTTGTAATATATGAAATTATAAATCTACTAGATATATATATGTACTTATGTAATTACATTTGTCTTATTCACTTACTTCTATTCAATACGATATGAAAACATATGTCGCATTTATTCGTACGTACGGCCTACCATCCCCATAAAAGGTGTTTTCCATTAAATATATCTATTTATTATAAATATTTATATTCATAACAAATATTATACATAAATGATTTTTTATATTCTGTATGTATTTTAATCACGATCTAAATGATATGATCAATGATAACAAATTAAAACACGTATGATAAAGAATGTGATTACTACAAAAAATGTTTTTTATCATGGAAATCATTATTAAATGGGTAGTATAAATTCATAAATGAATCATTTATGATAAAATAATTATTAATATGGTTCTGTTATAATTTAATAACATACTATGGTCATTATACATGAGGTTAAACGTACCCTTGACCAAATGAAAATGCAGGGAAAGGGTTAATTCCTCAATCTCATTTTAATCCGAGATTGTTTATGTGTATGTTTTTTTAAGGACATTTTTATTATCAATTTCCATGTTTTAGAAAATTAATTTAAAAATTTTTATTTTAAGGTACAATTTAACTAAAACATCTTTTTAAATGATTAAAATATTTATTCTTATAAATATTTCTCATTAATGTCCATGTTTTCAAAATGTTTTTATGGATTTATTAATATAGACATGATTATTTAAAAATGTAAATTAATTTAAAAAGTTTCAAAGTGGTATGAGACACTTTGATTAAAAAATATATTTTAAATGACTTAATTTATAAATGTGTAACTTTTAAATGATTTCACAAAATGCTATATTTTTCAAAAAAAATTTAACTAATCATTTTTAACTATGTCAACATTCTTTACTGGATATTATTATTGATTAAAGATGACTTATTATAATAAAATCATCCATATTGTATCGAATGATTTAGGATATGTTTGAATGTGGATGTGTTATTTTTATACCCTTCAAGGCTTATGCTTGAATTATTCACATTTCAATTATAGTTTTAATATTAATGTTTATGTTATGCTTCAACATTTTCATATGAGGAATGCAGTGGACTTAGTAAGTGATGGGTGGGGCATTCTATAGCCCCTTGATGCATAGTTAGGCCACATGACAAAAAATAGTGTCTTGGAACAAGGCTTCGAAAAAAATTTGTTTGTAGTCTTGGCACGAGGCCTTGACTATGTGGTAAAGATGTATGATGATATGAATTACTACATTATGAAATTAATTATTACATGTGATAATTATACTAGTAGAATATCCATTTCATGTTTATATAGTAATTTTTGATTTATTTTCTCCCTGTTATGTTAATGTTTTTGTTTAAAATGATTTTTTTTACACATCTAGCCTTAAAAGTTTGTAGCTTATGCAAAATTATTTACCATTACTGAGCATCTAAGGTCACCCCTTTCTTATGTTTTGTTTTACCAAGATTACAAGAAGTGTACTATGTTTGATATAAAGGGTTAATATAAAGGAATAATGTAATTATCAATAGATTATTAATGTTTTGTTTTATTTTTTAATGTGCAATGTGACATTCATGTATGTAATTTATTTTCCAAGACTATTAAACTAAGCGGTCCTTCGTAAATCGATAACTTATAATCATTCCAATGTATTAAAATAATTCACCTGCTCTAGGCTTCTAGGGTTATGGTGTTACAATTATTATTAGAGGAAGTTTAGGAAAAACCATGAAAACTAGATTTATAAAATCTCCGATTAGAGAGAATTTCCTTAATATAGACTTTGAGGATTAGTATACAAGAATATCCTATAATTTTGGTAATGTAAAGATTTTGTGTATTTTCCAAGCAATACATCCCTGTATAGATATGATCAGGTAGAGGTGGATCTGGAACAAATGTAATTATGAGAGAAAACACTAATAAAGAGTTTTGGGCTTGACTTGGGGTATCCTGGAACACAACAACGGGCCTTGATGCACTCTTGGTTACGACGCACTAAGGCTATATGATTAGGACAATTCACTTTTTATTTACAAGCCATTATTAATTATTTGAGTGTAAATACTTCCTCAAAGAAAACATTTTTTATGATTATATATTATATGCATAATCATATAAATTTACGTTAGGTATTTTAAAATATTGTAATTATGAATTTCTATTCATAAACTAACATAGTGTATGCCATTTTTTAGAAATGGCACCCAGAAGAAGGAATGTGAACTCCATCAATACTAATGAAACAAATACTAAGAAGGATCATATATTTCATGGAATTATGACAATATATAGATGGGAAATAGTCTCCCACATATTCTCATAATATTTTGAAATAGTAACATGTGTTAATATGATATGTAAATAAATTTATGAGTCCTATGTATTTGAAGCAATGCAAGAGAAGAAAAGGATGGTAGAGATAAAGATATATAAAGGGAATAGGGGAAAGAAGGATTCTCCCATATATGATAAATGTAGAAAAAATCACCTTGGTAAACGATTTAAGTGAATGAGTGTTTGTTATAAGTGTTGAGAAAAAGGACGCTATATATGTGATATCAAGGGTAGGAAAATGTTTTGAAATGTACAATGCTTCATCTGCAAGGAGATGGGACACTACATGAATCAATTGTTGGATCTGAATCTACGGATTACACACAAGAGGGGGGTGAATTGTGTCTTTTTAAAATTATTCGAATCTCTTCAATTTAGACAAATTCTGTCCACTATGCTTTAGCACGATTAAATATGCAGCGGAAAAAGTAAAAGCATGAACACACGGATGTATAGTGGTTCGGGGAACAGAAGGCCCCTAGTCCACTCCACCAACGCTCAAATCCACGAGCTTGGCGATTTTCACTATCTGGTCCTCATTTCCACAGACCTGTCCACAACTGAGTACAGGCAGTTGACACCTTTACAAGTTTCAGGCAAACACATCCTTCCTGGTTCAAACACGAACCCACACAGCTTAGAACGATAAGCTGATCACTCAAAAATAAAAAGGGTTTCGATAAAGAAACACTTCTCCAGTTGTTCTTCACAATTGCAACAGAAAGCAATTGATTGTAGATAGATCGTCGTCTTCAGAAAATAAAGATCTGTAATCAAAACAGTTCTGAGTCGATCCAGTTGCAATAGATATTACAAGAAACTTCACAACTTCAGCAGCAGTAGATTCACAACAGATAGTCGATGTAGAACACATGAATCTGCTATCAAGATCTTCCTTCAGTAATAAAGGTTTTACACTTCTTCTCGATCACCAGAAAAGAACGCTTTCACACAGTCTCTGTTTCTTGCACGTTAAAATATCAATCTCTGTATATCATACCTGTGCATATATATATATATATCCGAAGTTTCCAAGATAGAACATACATTCAAATCTGAGAAAATCTTCCGCATAAATAGATCCATGAAAATCTCCTTTAGATTCGCGATATTAAAAAGAAATAACAGAGCCGTTGTAACTCCCCTGAAGAATTGGCATAAAAAGCTCCGTTTAAATCAATCATTAATCCGTTGTAAATCGTCTTTGATTCAGTCAAAGTCGTATTTAAGAATCAGCTCGAAATCCGCCTAATAATCCGCTTGTTTGACCAATGCAAAATGAAATATCGTCTGTCAAAAATATCCCGACGCCAAATGTAGGGTTGATGACGTGGCTCCAAACGTAGGGTTCACAAACGTAAGGTTCACAAACGTAAGGTTCAGAACGTAAGGTTGAACATACATACTTTCTCTTCAGCATTCAAACGTAGGGTTGATCATCCATACTTTGTCTTGCTTCAACTCTCCAAAGAACGTACGGTTGATTATAAAAGTAAGGTTGATGATCCATACTCTTGAGAAACAAACTCAACACTGAAAACTAACGTACGGTTTCTCTTCCATACTTGACCAACAACAAAAACGTAAGGTTCCTTCCAAACGTAATGTTCTTCTTCAATACTTTTCAACAACGTAAGGTTCATTAACCATACGTTTCAAAATTACGTAAGGTTCCTTAACCATACGTTTCTTTTAATATAAAAAGTAAACCTTTCATCCATACATTACGTTCATCAACGTAGGGTATGAACAGTGATTCCAGTACGCGCTAAAACTGTTCTCGTGCTACAGTGATTCCAGAACACGCTAAAATTGATCTCGCGCTACAGTGATTCCAGAACACGCTAAAATTGATCTCAGAATAAATGAAGTATGAAATCTCGTTATATGAAATAAATAAATAAAATAAATTCCTACAAAATACTCAACGAATTGTGAGCATCAAAATCATCATAAAGAGACAGAGTATTATTTAAAATAATCTCCCCCTTTAAAAAACATTATTTTGAATTGTTTGAAAACAATACATTGCTCAACAATCTCCCCCTTTTTGATGATCACAAAACCCATAAAATAATAGAACTAATTTAATTGCAATATTTATTGAAAAAATTAGTTTTATAAAATTTTAGAATTTTGAAAGGATTAAAACAATATTTAACTATAATAAAATTTCTCCCCCATAAAAATAAATTTTCAGCTAAAAAATAGATAAAAGATAAATGTCGTATATATCCAAATTCTCCCATATATCCAAATTTCTTCATAGGAAACAAATGAATTTAAATGTTGTGTTTATCCAAATTCTCCCCCTTTTTGTGATATCAAAAAGAATGAAAAATTACGGATTTGAACACATTCAATGTTGCACTGAACTATAAGTAAATGCTATAATTAATTGTATATGAATAAGTGAATTTGTTATACTGGCTAACTCAATCATAAATCAATAAATAACAAAAAAAACAAAACAAAAGAATTTTCATTCACAAGCTGTTATATATATAAACGATTGTGATATACAGAGGAATCAAGGGTCATAGATAAGACAGGGAAAAAGGTGTCTATCTCCTTTGAATCGCGGTCTTGATCTCTGTAAACTGTTCTCTGAGCCTCTTCATCATCCCATCTCCTAACTTGATGATAAGATCTCTGTTCTCTTGAGTCATATGAATATCTTCAATCAAATTAACTCTGAAAAACTCATTCATTCTTTCTTCTTTTTCAACAAAAAGAGCTAGCTTTTCTGATAACTGATTCAAAAGAATCCTAATCGGTTGCTCTCTAGATGTTAATTGATCAACTAAAAATTTCTGATTATCTAGAAAAACTGACAAAGGGGCACTATTACACTGAAGATCGTGTAATCTGTCACTCATATTGCTCATTGCTCCAGTAATTGCTTGAAATCTTCGAATCAAATCAGGTGAAGAACCTGATCTACTCACAGCACTGTTTGCAACAGACTCAAATTTATTTTCCATGTAAATCTTCAACTCAGACAAATCATCTTTCTTTACCATCTCTGATTTTAACTGATCAACAGCATGCAACATATCAGTCTTAAACAAATCTACTTCCTGTCTTGAAACAGTACATTCTTTCAGCTTCTGAAACTTCAACTGCTCTAAGTTCAGAGAATTTCTGAGACTAACATTCTCAGATTCTAACTGAAAGATACGCTTATACAACTCAACAACTTCTTCTTTTCTCAAATCAGGGGCACCCTGTGCTTGATTCTCATGTACAGAATTAGATTGATGAAGTAGGACAACTGGTAAGGAATCTGCATCTGACTGTTCTTTGTCCTTGTCCTGACAAGGTTGATCCACTGAACTACCTTTTGAAGCCTGAAACTCTTCCACTGAAAAATCTTCCTGAAGTACCTCTGTATTAACTTCAGAAGTATGTTCATCACGAACAGTAGTCTCTCTGACTTCTACTGATTGATCAAGAACAATATTTTCATATAACTCTTGAGGTCAGGCCACTTCTTCACCAGGCACTGCCTCCATAAGTTGTTCTTGTTGAATTACTTTTTCAACATCCACAACAGCAGTTTGAGATTCTATTTGAATTTCTGCTTGAGCTGCTGGTTCCTCTATCGGTTTAGTCTTCTCCACAACAGCTTCTCTGAAAAATGAATAAGATAACTGTTCAGAAGATTTCAAGGCAGGAGAGATAATTTCTTCATCAATTGACCTCTTCCTTCTAGATTGAAGTCCTTCTTGACTTCTCTCTTCCTCAACTTCTTCCATCTCAAAACGAATTCTCCTTGCCACTGTACTAACTCTTGATTCTGCTTGTCCCTCCTTGGACTTAGCCGGTTGAGCCTGAGCATTCTCTGAGTTTTCCTCAGCTCCAACAGGTAAGAGTTTTCCTTTAATTGTGCTCCAGAAGTATCCTACTTTCCTCAAAGTTCCAGCATTAAAAACATTACTGTGGTGACATTTCACCCCAGCATCTACCAATCTGATCATTCCTCTTTTAAACAAAAACAAAGAAATGAACCTTCCATAAGGGAAAAAGGTCATTCTTGCTTCACTCTGACAGCAGTAACTCAGATATCTTATCATAAACCGAGGAAAATTAAACTTAATATCACTCATCAGAAGATACATTATGTACATGTCAGGGTATAGGATTTTCTCCATCTCAGCCATTCTTGGTGCTAAACCAGTCTGAACAAATTTTACCAAAATTTTCTGATCGGGCTCCAAATCTTTAATAAACATCTTCTTTATCACTCTGGTTCCAAACAGAAAAGACATAATGTCTTCAGACTTATGTACAGAATCTCCAATATTCCGTAAATCGAAATGAAAAACTCCTTCATGAGGGCAGTTAAGAATTTGACTTATCTCTACAGATGATATTGAAAAGTCCTTATCCTCTATTTGAGCCAATAAACTATCCTCTGTATCTCCAAGACTAAACTGAACAGTTCTAAAGAAATGTCTCATTTCTGCCTCATATAGAAACTCAGAATTTTCACTATTGAAAGCTTGCTCAAGGCTTTGAAACGACAACGCTTGCTTCAACAGTAAATTAGTTTCAAACAGCCACTCTAAATCTATGACTTTACCTTGCAGTATTTTCCGACCAACTACCTTAGGTTTCTTTGCAGCAATGCTCTCGGCTTCATCTGGACGCTTAGTCTTTGCCATTCCAACAACGATTTCTAAAGGTTCGTAAGTTTAGGGTTTGAAGATTCAGAAAAGGGTTTTGGAGCAGATGTGCGGTTTTAGGTTTTCGAAAGGGTTTCCGAAAAAGGTGAAGCAGTTTAGAAGGTGAAACGGTTCTGACAGCCTTGATTCCCGTGTAATCACTAATCATTACTTTTATTTAAAACAAAATAAAATTACTTATAGCGGGTAACAGAAATTAAGCAGAATTCGAAAAAAGAATAAGATAAAAAAAACTATTTAAAATTATATAAACCTAACTCCCCCTTAATAAATTCAAACCTTTCCGTGGGAAGTGGTTTAGTAAAAATATCTGATAATTGATTTTCTGTATTTACAAATTCTAAAAATATATCCTTTTTAAACACATGATCTCTTAAAAAGTGATGTCTTATATCAATGTGCTTAGTTCTAGAATGACTAATAGGATTTTTTGAAATATTAATTGCACTAGTATTATCACATAAAATAGGTGTATTATTGAAATTTAATCCAAAGTCCATAAGAGTGTTTTTCATCCACAACACCTGTGCACAGCAACTACCTGCAGACACATATTCTGCCTCGGCTGTTGACAGGGCAACTGAGTGTTGTTTCTTACTAGACCATGATACTAAAGACTTCCCTAAAAAGTGACATGTTCCTAAAGTACACTTCCTATCTAATCTACAGCTTCCAAAGTCAGCATCTGAATATGAAATTAAATTAAAATCAGAGGTTTTTGGATAAAGCAGAGATTGATAAATAGTACCTTTTAAATATCTAAAAATTCTTTTAACAGCAGTTAAATGGGATTCTTTGGGATTTGATTGAAATCGAGCACAAAGACATACTGAATACATTATATCTGGTCTACTAGCAGTAAGATATAACAAACTACCAATCATACCTCTATATAACTTGTTGTCCACTGATTTTCCAGTTTCATCCAAATCAAGTTTTATATTAGTACACATAGGAGTTATAAATGGCTTGCTGTTTTCAAGTCCAAATTTCTTAAGTAAATCAGTAATGTATTTGCATTGATTTAAAACATTTCCAAAATCTTTTTTGAAATATTTGAAGACCCAAAAAAAAATTTAATTCTCCCATCATACTCATTTCAAATTCTTTTTGCATTAATTCTGAAAATTCATGACAAAGAATTTTATTGGTTGATCCAAAAATTACATCATCAACATAAATTTGAACCAACAGAACATTATTTTTCACAGTTTTCTTAAAGAGTGTTGGATCTGCCAGTCCAACAGTAAAATCATTTTTCAAAAGAAAAGAACTTAGTCTTTCATACCAAGCTCTAGGTGCTTGTTTAAGGCCATAAAGAGCTTTAGTAAGTTTGAAAACAGAATCTGGTTTTTGAGAATTTTCAAAACCAGGAGGTTGCTCAACATAAACTTCCTCCAATAAATAACCATTTAAAAAGGCAGATTTAACATCCATCGGAAATAATTTAAAATTCATATAAGATGCATAGGCTAAAAGGATTCTAATGGCTTCTAACCTGGCTACAGGTGCAAAGGTCTCATCATAATCTATTCCTTCTTCTTGATTATATCCTTTAGCTACTAATCTTGCTTTATTTCTAGTTATTATCCCTTGATCATCCTGTTTATTCCTAAAGACCCATTTAGTTCCTATTACTGGATAATCATGTGGTCTTTCAACTAACTCCCAAACCTTATTTCTCTTGAACTGGTTCAATTCATCCTGCATTACTATTACCCAGCTCTCATCATCGAAGGCTTCTTCTATGGTCTTAGGTTCTTGTTGGGATAGGAAAGCAGAGAATTCAACTATGTTTCCAAGGTTTCTTCTAGTTTGAATACCAGTCTCTAAGTCACCTATCACAGATTCTAAAGGGTGATTCTTTAAGGTTCTAGACTGTCTAGGCATTACATTCAAAGTTTCTTCAGTATCATGTTCTTCTGAACTGGACTGAATTTCTTTTATATCATTTTCAAAATCATTCATTAAATTCTCAGGTCTCATGTTTTCATTAGAATCAGGTTCATCTATTTGTTCTATCCTTTTCTCAAAAGGATCAGATTCATCAAATTTCACATGAACTGATTCTTCAACAATCCTTGACTTTTTATTATAGACTCTATAAGCTTTGGAGGTTGCAGAATATCCTAAGAAAATACCTTTATCAGATTTTGGATCAAATTTACCAAGATTATCTTTGGTATTCAAGAGGTAAACCTTGCATCCAAAAACTTTAAAGTAATTTACTTTAGGTTTTATGTTATTCCACAGTTCATAGGGTGTCTTTTTCAAAATAGGTCTTATTAAAATTCTATTCATTATATAACAAGCTGTATGAACAGCTTCTGCCCAGAAATAAATAGGTAGGCTATATTCATTTAACATAGTTCTAGCCATTTCTTGAATAGTTCTATTTATTCTTTCTACAATCCCATTCTGTTGAGGTGTTCTTGGAGCAGAGAAGGTGTGTTTAATACCCATGTTTGAGCAAAAGGAATTAAATTCCTGGTTCTCAAATTCTCCACCATGATCACTTCTCAATGACATTATATTAAAACCATTTTCATTTTGAATAGATTTACAAAAACCTTCAAATAAACTAAAAGCTTCACTTTTAAATTTCAAAAAGAAAATTCAAGTAAATCTAGAATAATCATCAACTAATACATAAACATATAATTTACCAGCTAAACTTTCTACTCTTGAAGGTCCAAACAAATCCATATGGATAAGTTCTAGAGGTTTAGTTGTAGCAACATTATTAACAGATTTGAATGATGATTAGTGTTGCTTGCTAAGCTGACATGCATCACAGAATCTGTCATTTTCAAATTTGAGACTAGGCAAATCAGAAACTAGATGTTTCTTAGATAATTTATGTAAAGCATATATATTGCAATGACCAAGTCTTCTATGCCAGATCCAGGATTCACTTATATTAGCAGTTAAGAAGTTTACTTCTTGTTTACACAAGGAATACAAATCCAAAGTATAAACATTATCAGTTCTGGGTGCTCTAAACTTAAACAGTTTATCTTTAGAAACAGTACAACTATTGTTAGTAAAATCAACAGTGTATCCATTATCACAGAGCTGAGAGATACTTATCAGATTGTGTTTTAACCCTTGTACATAAAGTACTTTGTTGATTGAGACTGTCTCTGGATCTCCAACTGTTCCAATACCAATAATCTTTCCTTTGGCATTGTCACCAAAGGTGACAAGTCCTCCTTCCTTTCGAGTAAGAGAAGAGAAATTAGTTGAAGTTCCACTCATGTGTCTTGAGCAGCCACTGTCCATATACCATATTTCTTTCTTTCTTTGGTGACCTGCTACCTACAAAGACATTTAAACAAATTGCTTTGGTACCCATATTTTGTTGGGTCCAGGAGTGTTAGCAAGCAGTGATCTGGGTATCCAGATTTGCTTTGTTTTCATAAAATTGATTGAATCATATAGATCATTGGAAATATAATCTTTCTTAATTCCACATATTTGAGGTTGTCTTAGAAAACAGTTTTTAGCTATATGACCTTTTGTTCCATAGTAGTTACAAATAACCTGTTTAGTGCTAGGAACAAAATAATTTTTGTATAACTTAGGTTTTTCTCCATTACTTCCAATTCCATACCTTTCCATTTTAATTACAGTTTTTCCAAGTATCTCATTTAAGACGTTTTCTCCTTTTTTAAAAACTAATGCAGCCTTTTTATAAGATTCTACTTCATCCTGTAGAGTTTTTATTTTTGATTCAAAATTAATTTTATTTGAGTCAGCAGAGTTGTATTTGTCAATTAATTCCTTATGTTGTTTTAGAAAAGTATTTATCTCATCTGAAATAGCTTTATGAAAGTTCTTTATTGATTTATATTTTTTAAATAATGAGTCATACCTTTCTTCAAGCATATTGCAGTAAGCTGCAAGTTTTTTATTTGAGAAGCTTGTTTCAGAGTTTGATTCATTATTTGAGTCAGAGGAGTAGTATGAGTGTACCTCATCAGTTTCAGCCATGAAACACATATTTGCTTTTAAATTGGCTTCCTCCTTCTCTGAGCATGATTCAGAAGAATTACTTGAGTCTTCAGAAACACTCCAAGTAGCTTTCATAGCTTTCTTGTCTTTCTGCTCATAACCATCTATTTTGAAGAATTTCTTCTTCTTTGCATCTTTCAATTTTGGGCAATCCGGTCTGATATGTCCCATCTTTTTGCATTCATAACATCTCACTTCCTTGCTATCCTTCTTGAAGGATTTCTTGAAGTCTTTCTTCTTACGGTAGAACTTTCTGAATTTTCTGGCTAGCTGAGCCAGTTCTTCATCCGAATTTGAAGAATCAGAACTTTCTGATTTAGCACTTACTTCTCTGTTCTTCATCTTTCTATCCTTTTGTTGAGAAGTCACTTTCAAAGCAGTATTTTCCCTTTTTATGTAGACTTTATGCTCATTTACCTCATCTTGCATTTCAGCCTCGTACATCATCAATGTACCAATCAGCTCTCTCATAGTTAGATCTTTAACAGAAGTTGATTGTCTGATTGCTGCAGAGATTCCATTCCATCGAGTAGGAAGTACTCTCAGTACCTTTAACGCTTGATCAGCCTGCTTGATTGGTTCTCCTAGAGCTGTTATATTATTGACAATTTCTGTCAATCTTCCATTCATCTGAGTGATGCTCTCTCCTTCAATCATTCTGAAAGTATCGAATTTTAATTTAGCAGTTGCATATCTCATCGGTCTTACATTATCTGTTCCTTCATAAGCAACAGCTATTGTTTGCCACATTTCATATGCAGTCGGGCATTGAGATACTCTGTTAAATTCATCCGGTCCTAGACCACAGATGATTGCATTCATAGCTTTTGAATTCATGTCATACTCAGCTTCTGTAGCAGCACTCCATGTATCGGGATTTTCAAGAATTTCAGAGGGAGTCAGAATCTTTGAATAGACTCTGTAACCAAGATTTTTCAGATAAATAATCATACGTGATTTCCAGCAGCCATAATTATCTCCATTAAAGTAAGGTGCTCTGACCATTGACATTCCCTCTCTCGTATCAGCCATGATACACTATGTATAATCTTTAAATACTTCTAGCTTGACAAGACTTTAAAAAATAAGAAGCTCCTCCTTTGATACCAATTGTTGGATCTGAATCTACGGATTACACACAAGAGGGGGGGTGAATTGTGTCTTTTTAAAATTATTCCAATCTCTTCAATTTAGACAAATTCTGTCCACTATGCTTTAGCACGATTAAATATGCAGCGGAAAAAGTAAAAGCCTGAACACACGGATGTATAGTGGTTCGGGGAACAGAAGGCCCCTAGTCCACTCCACCAACGCTCAAATCCACGAGCTTGGCGATTTTCACTATCTGGTCCTCGTTTCCACAGACCTGTCCACAACTGAGTACAGGCAGTTGACACCTTTACAAGTTTCAGGCAAACACAGCCTTCCTGGTTCAAACATGAACCCACACAGCTTAGAACGAGAAGCTAATCACTCAAAAATAAAAAGGGTTTCGATAAAGAAACACTTCTCCAGTTGTTCTTCACAATTGCAACAGAAAGCAATTGATTGTAGATAGATTGTCGTCTTCAGAAAATAAAGATCTGTAATCAAAATAGTTCTGAGTCGATCCAGTTGCAATAGATATTACAAGAAACTTCACAACTTCAGCAGCAGTAGATTCACAACAGATAGTCGATGTAGAACACGTGAATCTCCTATCAAGATCTTCCTTCAGTAATAAAGGTTTTACACTTCTTCTCGATCACCAGAAAAGAACGCCTTCACACAGTCTCTGTTCCTTGCACGTTAAAAGATCAATCTCTGTATATCATACCTGTGCATATATATATATATATATATCCGAAGTTTCCAAGATAGAACATACATTCAAATCTGAGAAAATCTTCCGCATAAATAGATCCATGAAAATCTCCTTTAGATTCGCGATATTAAAAAGAAATAACAGAGCCATTGTAACTCCCCTGAAGAATCGGCATAAAAAGCTCCGTTTAAATCAATCATTAATCCGTTGTAAATCGTCTTTGATTCAGTCAAAGTCGTATTTAAGAATCAGCTCGAAATCCACCTAATAATCCGCTTGTTTGACCAATGCAAAAGGAAATATCATCTGTCAAAAATATCCCGACGCCAAATGTAGGGTTGATGACGTGGCTCCAAACGTAGGGTTCCCAAACGTAAGGTTCACAAACGTAAGGTTCAGAACGTAAGGTTGAACATACATACTTTCTCTTCAGCATTCAAACGTAGGGTTGATCATCCATACTTTGTCTTGCTTCAACTCTCCAAAGAACGTACGGTTGATTATAAAAGTAAGGTTGATGATCCATACTCTTGAGAAACAAACTCAACACTGAAAACTAACGTACAGTTTCTCTTCCATACTTGACCAACAACAAAAACATAAGGTTCCTTCCAAACGTAATGTTCTTCTTCAATACTTTTCAACAACGTAAGGTTCATTAACCATACGTTTCAAAATAACGTAAGGTTCCTTAACCATACGTTTATTTTAATATAAAATGTAAACTTTTCATCCATACGTTACGTTCATCAACGTAGGGTATGAACAGTGATTCCAGTACGCGCTAAAACTGTTCTCGCGCTACAGTGAATCCAGAACACGCTAAAATTGATCTCGCGCTACAGTGATTCCAGAACACGCTAAAATTGATCTCGGAATAAATGAAGTATGAAATCTCGTTATATGAAATAAATAAATAAAATAAATTCCTGCAAAATACTCAACGAAATAATTAGTAAATAATCAAGGGTATTTGTGAGCATCAAAATCATCATAAAGAGACAGAGTATTATTTAAAATAATCTCCCCCTTTAAAAAACATTATTTTGAATTGTTTGAAAACAATACATTGCTCAACATCAATGTCCAAATCATCACAGTATTCCATAAGTGATGCTATTGGAAAATAATCAAGTTATGATACTACCACAAATGAAGATGAATGGGTAGTGTTATTATATAGTTATTAAAGAATTATTTCATTTGAGTGTTGTATCAATGATGTACTAGTTATATTAATTATGGAAATAAATAAGGATTTTACTGTAGTACTATTTCATTGACAATTTGAGAGTACATGGTTCTAAGAAAAGTGACATAATATAAAGTTAGAATTTTTAGAAAATACATGGTTTAAGTAAAGATAAACCTTAACATGGTTCTGATACTGAGGTAGTGATTCTGGAATATGATATGATTGATTTGGATACATTATATTCGATATTCTTGACTACTTTGAAACTAATTAATTGAATGTTTATTCCATTATTGTTGGAGTTTACAACATTATTTGGATATAAGGAGTATATCAATTATTCTATAAGGAATAATGGATCATGAATGTAATCAACAAGGTTTTATGATAATTCATGGTGTTAACATGTTTTAAAAGAATACATGATGATGGTATTCACATGTTATTACGTGGGAAAAAAGATCGTCATTGTGTTTAACTCCCTTATAAATTTTAGATTGTGACTTTGGAAAGAAGTATTTTGGATAATTTTAAAGGTTGGAATGGATTAATATTGAAATTGGATATTATTGTTATGGTTAATGAATTTCATATGATTATTTTGGGATTATTATAAAAAGGACAACTTAGAGGTCGGGAGACAAATCATCGCATCTGGCAAGGCTGCGAGACGTGAACCTGCAATCAAAGGGCGACAAGGGTGCATCCCATACCACTGGCCAAAATGATTTTAGTTTTGTATAATTTTTTTTAAATATATTGAAAATAAAATATAAATTCATTATTTTTGGAACACTATATGATTAGGATAAATAGAATATTTTTTAATTATATAATCTTTTAGAGTGAAAGATGAGTTTGTGATATGAATTAGTTGAAGGATGAAACTATACTAGTCAAGTATATTTTTTCCTCTTTGTCTATGAATAAATTAATTCTTAAACATTAGGGAAGAGTTCTTAAAACCGAAAATGTGTTATCCTAAAATTATATGTTTTGTTGAACCGATGATATTTTAAATCATCATAGATTGATGTATTTGAGGGCCTCAAATTTACACTTATTTGGGATTGATGACCTCAATCACTCCCTATAAATATTTATGTTTTTCTCCAATTATGTGTCTCAAATTACCACCAATGTTCTTTTAATAAAGATCATAATTTTGTGGTGACTTTTTCATTTTCATTTCCATCTTATTAAGAATAAATTTTATTAACCCAATTTCTTTTGTGGGTTTTCCACAAAGGTATTTTTTTTAATATTTATCCATTTATTTTCGAAAAACAATTTCAAATTGCGAGGAAATAATTTATTGAAGGAGGTGAGAATGTAACACCCAAAAATCTCATAAAATGTTATCTCTTCAAAGTAATTAAATAACTTCTGCAACACGCACCAACGAGCTCAAACTCACCACGACTTAACAAACCAGCCGTTGAAAAAGTTGTTATGATTAGTATTAACTGAATTTTGAATTTTATATAGTCTATTTAATTTTAACATCCATACTACGGGTTTTATAGACATAATATAAGAAAAAATTCAATTCTTCAGATAAAGGAAGTATTTGTCAGAAAATGAAATTTTACCACCTTTTAATGGATAACACTTCTTAAATCCAATATTTGAATCTTTTATATATTAAATTTTACAAAATAAACTTCTTAGTTTGATTTGGGAGATAAAAATTTAGTTTCGATAAACTTTTCATGTTTTTTGATAACTTTCATATTTTGATGAATAGAGAAATATAATAAATTTTAATTAAAAACAACTTCTTAAATAAAAATATTTTATACTGATATATTATAAATTTTAATGGGTTTTGATTATAATTAGATTATTTTTTTATCATTTAATACAATTTAGGTAATTATATGTAACATTACATTTAAATTTGATGTAATCATATGTCAATCTTTTGATACCTTTTACGTTTTGAAAATCGTGCCTTTTGGTTTTGACAACGAGAATTAATTTAAAATTAATATATTCAAATTATATGTTTTTTATTAGGTAAAATAGAATTTATTTTTTAATTTATAATATCAAAACTAACATTGTGTGTTTTTTTCATATTTTTCTGAATACTTAGAATTTTTGATGAATAGTGAAAAACACAGTGTTTTTGTTTTAATCCGACTTTTTATTTAAATAATTATTTATTTTATTTAAATTTATTATTACTAAAAAAGATATTTAATACATTTATATCTTTAATGTAATTCATTGGATTCATTTTATAGAAAAATTAGATGTATAAAATTATATTTAACTTTTTAATGTCTTTTACCCACCTTCTAGGCAGAGTTGCAAATTTGCATAAAACATAATTTTACCACTTCTGAGAATTGAATTTTAAAAAATCTGAGAGAGATGGTTGATAAAAGTAAGTAAAATTTTGTCTAATAAGATGAAAATAATTTTTGAGAAATATTAACTTTTGACTTATATTTACAACGGTTTAAAGAATATATGGTAATTAAACGTAAAAATGACATTTCAATTACCATAAAACATATACTAATTCAATTGGATAAGTTTATTTCGACCAAAACTAACATTAGGATTAAAATATGACCGTTTTGGTCCACTGGAATTAGATTAGGACATTTATTATTAATTTATTTAAAGAAGTGTAAAAAGTTTTAAATTCAATATTCAATTACTAAACCATTTTTAATATAGGTTATACATAAGAAAAAATATTCTATTATTATTAATTAGAAATATAGAAATATTTCCTACATAAAGGTAATTTATTTATAATTTTATCGATTAACTAATTTAATTTATTATTGACACAATGATAATGCAGTAATTACTATATCAATAAAAGATTAAATTAATTGATATTATAAATATAAAAATAAATAAAAATTTAGTATTTTATTCCATCAACAAATTTTCTAGATTAATATTATATTTTAGGGTTGATTCAACGAATTGTTTTCAGATTAATAATGATTTTATGACATTTACAAAAACCAAATACTAAATACTGTAAAAATTTACATAATTGTGTTTTTAAAACAAATATTATATTATTAAATGTTATAATATTTCTAAAAATTTAAGGTTATGCCAAATGACTTATTTAATTATTACTATGTCATTAATGAACCACTTGCGGTTCTTTTAAATTTTTATTGTGAGCTTATTAACCATTTAATATAATAGTACCAGAGGACATAGTAAAAGTTAAACTATTTAACTAAGAGTTTAATCTAAAATATAGGGTTAATATGGTAACCTAAACATGCCTAAAACCTATTTGTTGATGGGATTTTTACCCATATATACCATATATTCTGAAAAAATGAAATTTTATTCATTAGAAACCGAAAATAAATTTATAATAATATTATATTTCAATCATTTCCTAAAGTGACTCTCGCCTCTCTTATAAAAGGGTACACTCCATTCTCTCAAAAGCACACCTAAAAAGCCATGTTGCTCTGCCAAACCCTACCAAATCACCTCCTATATATATAACGTCTACCTAGATGCCTTCTTTTGAGCATAAATCCAACCTATGGAGCTCTTTTGTTAAAATCCATAAGAGACACCCATATAAGAGGTAATTATTTTATCACATATTTCTATGTTCTTTTCTTGTTTCACATTATATTTCTTTGTTATTTACATAAAAAATAATAAACCTAGTTTCTTTTACATACATTGATTTTATTATAAAAATTTTACAACAATACTCATTACTCTTTCTATCCTATGAAACATAATGTCACCATGCGTGCATACGTATGACTTACCGTCGCCACGTCATGGTGTAATTTGTTATTCAACACTATGTTATTTGGATGGATATTATGATGAGTAATATGTATATAAATAATGAAAATAACATTCTAATTTCTCTTTATAGTTAATATTCCATCCAATTCAACCCCTTTTCATTATCAAGGAAATTATATCATCGCTTGTGTGTACGTACAACTTACCGTCTCCACGACACGATGAGATTCATTTCCAGGTTCACCATTCAATGATGATAATAAAAATATATATAATTAAAATGTAACTAATATATGAAATAATAATGATAATAGATATATATGTGTGTGTGTGTGTGTGTGTGTGTTCTTACATACATCTTATCCACTTACTTCTGTTCAATATGATATGAAAACGGAAACAACGTTTATGCGTACGTACGACCTACCGTCCCAATAAATGGTGTTTTCCATTTCATATGTCTATCTACTATACATATTTATATTTTAAATATATATTATATATAAATAATGTTTTATATTCTGTATGTATTTAAATAATAATCTAAATGAAATGATAAGAAATAAGATGTTAAGACACGTACGATAAAGAAAGCGATTATTACCCGAAATGTAAATTTAACATGGAAATAATGAATAAAATGGTAGTATAAAGTCATAAATAAATCATTTATGATATAATAAATATAAATTTGGTTTTGGTATAATTTTATAACATTCAATGGTCATTATAAAGGATGTTAAACGTACATTCGACCGAATGAATGTACATAGTAATGGTTAATTCCTCATGCTCATTATTTTCCGAGATTGTTTATATGTAAGTATTTTATGGGAAATATTTATTATCAATGACTATGATTCATAAAATACGTTTAAAAATAATTCTTCTAAGGTATTATTTTTCTAAAAAATCATTTTAAATGTTTTAAATATTTATTCTTATAAATATTTTCCATTAATGTCCATGTTTTCAAAATGGTTTTAAGGATTCATTTATACGAACATGATTATTTTAAAACTTTAATTCCATTAAAAAGTTTCAAAGTGGAATGGGATATTTTGATTCAAAAATATATTTTAAATGACTTCCTTTATAAATATGTGACTTTTAAATGATTCTAATAAAGGTTATATTTCTCTCAAAATGTTTTACTGATCATTTTCAACTATGTCCACATTTTTCACCAGATATTATTATTGATTAAGTTTGATTTATTAAAATACAATATTCCATATTGTATCAAATTAGTTATGATATGTTTGACTATGGATGTGATATTTATATACCTATTAGGGTTTATGGTTGAAGTATTGACATTTAAGATGCTTGTTTTAATACGAATGTTTATGTTATGTTTCCACGTTTTCATACGAGGGATGTAGTGGTCATAGTACGTGACTGGTTGTAATGACCCGTAAATTTAAAGAAATTTTTTTCTTAATTTTATTTCAAATTTTACAAGAACGCAGTTTCTGACGGCACCTGATTCCGAGGCCCGATGTGCCCGGAATCATTTTCCGAAGTTTGGCTCGGGTACATTCAGTGAACGGACGAGCGGGTTTTTCTAACTTTTGAACCGGTGCTCGGAATCGAATTCTAAGGGCACCGATGGAATCACAGATCCGATAATTGCTTAGAAACGCCTCTTCCGGAGTTGTGTTTGCTCAGGTGTGGTTTTTAATTTTTGGTCTTAAAGTTAAGAAATATAATAATTGGTTTGACAAACTTTATTTTATTTCAATTAAAGCCACTTCAATGCCACTTAAAGCTGCTTAAGCTGTGTTGATGCGGATAGGGTGCTATCCAAAAATATCCTACCCTCTTGGTAGAATATTTGTGAGGTGGGGCCCGCACGTGCCCCACCGTTTCTTTTCTGCTAAGTAATGCATCCGCGAATACCCGTCATTATGAAAGTCAACTGACGTGTTTTCTTAAATTCTTAACGCACCATTTAATTGGGAGATTTTATTCGTTGAATTAATTTTATGAATTAATGGGTCGTTACTTATCTCTTTTTCGTTTGTTGGCATGTTAATAAAATAAGACCAACGCTCTTACTCCTTAAGTGTTCTTCGTTGAGAGGATTGGCAGAAACCCCATGTTCTTCATCGTCCTTCGCGAAGAACGTGATGAACGACGAGGCCTCGGAGATAGATGACACGATGCCATGTACCGCGACACCAACGAATCTTCTTCCGCAACGTTCTTCTGCGACTATCCAACCCCGCGACAACCTTCGATCAACAACGACAAGGTAGGGGGTTGCGCTTCTTTTAAATCACATTGTGAGTTACAAAAACCTTATGGATTTAATTATTATTAATTAAATCTGTTGTTTCTTGGTCCTCGGAGTTCGTCGATGCAACGCCGGATACCACGACGACGCGACGATCCCCTCCTTACGCAACGATCAATTCCGCGAAGAACGGATGTGCGACGACTTGACGAGGTAGGGAATTTAAATTGTGATTGTTGGTGAACCCTCGTTTACTCCCTTTTAAATCTAAGAAAGTGGATCAACTAAATATTATGTTGATCCGCGAAGATTAATTTGCAGGTTGGTATTATTGTTATGTTTCTTTTTATTTATGAGGTTGTAGGGGGTTTATCTGTTTCTTTACGTGATTTCTCTTCCGTCTGTTATCCACGTATTTTCGGACCGCTTGATATCGATTAACGAGAGGAGGCCGGACCACACAAACACGCCCCCCCCTTATTATTTATTTCTTGTTGTTGCGGATGGAATGGATGTGACGCGGTTCCATCGCACCGCGTAGAATCGTGTGGCAAGAATGTGCGATGTCGTCACACCACGCAATCAATTGATTTTTGAATCAATTCCACGGCGCCGTCGCGTCGCGCCGAAAAACCGCAAAAGAACCGTGGTCGGAGTCGGGCTGCGTCGAAGGGGCGCAGCGCCATCGGGTCACGCTGGAAGAACTACAAAGACGACGCTATTTGTTTTGACATGTGGATTGACGGGCGATGACGAAGTAGGCCGTTATGGCGTTTGAATCCCTTCGCAGTGAAGGTGGGGTCCCAGGGGGACCATAGGCGAAGACGGCAGGAGAAACGGACCACCGGAACGCATCCGGTGGTCCGAGAAAGGCGGATGCGGCGCCTAGCCAGAGGGTTGACGGCCGGCGGATCCGTCGCCGGCCTCAATTAGCGGCGGGCGGGGGAGTCGCGCACCCCGCTCCGCGATTCGGCTCGGCCACGCTGGCCGAGCCGCGTCTGGCCGGTCGGGCCGGACCGAGCCGGACCAAGCCGGGCCGGGTCGGGCTGGGCCCAGCCGGGTCGGACCCGGGTCGGGTGACTGGGTTCGGGTTGGCCCGGTTCGGCCGCCACATGGGGGTTCGGGCCGGGTCGGCCTGGGACCAGACCCCCATTTCTGGACCTTTTCGTTCATTTGCCCATAACATGATCTACGGGCCTCCGATTGACGTGTCGTCAGTGGAAACGCGATCCTTGGATCAAGTCGGTCGTTTCGGTATATCGCACTCAATGTTTCAGAAAACTTTGGGTCCGGTCGGGTTGGTTCGTTCACGAAACCAACCGGGCCCTCAGAGCAGAAACGCTCATATCTTGATCTCCGGACGTCCGATTGACGTTCTGTCAACATTGGTGGATTTCTCTTAGTGAGACGGATCTTTTGGCTCACTCCGTCTGAGGTTTGGATGTAGGTGGAGTACGGTCGGGTTGGTTTTGACTTAAAAACCAATCGGGCCCCAGGGACGAAAAATGCCAATAACTCTCAGAGCAGGCGTCTGATTGATGCGGCGTCTGCGACGTTGAGTTCCTGTTGATGATATGGAACT
The DNA here is from genome assembly GCA_963277665.1 of Viscum album. Classification (NCBI taxonomy): domain Eukaryota; kingdom Viridiplantae; phylum Streptophyta; class Magnoliopsida; order Santalales; family Viscaceae; genus Viscum; species Viscum album. Next base: position 873,920,153 of record OY728148.1, on the reverse strand, counting down.
TTTGGATACATAAAATCTAGACATTGTGTCAGTTGATGTATCAGCCTCTAGGCTCATGGAGCGGACCCTCCCGAACGAGTTTGCTGTGTGTGGGAACCCTAGTGTTGGCTGCGACTTCGACGACGAGGACTGTGCAGAGATCCTCAGTGGACTGCGACGATGAAGAGTGTTGGTCTTGTATCCTATGTGGGTCCCATCCGTGCTGGTCTTGTATCCTTTTTGGGTCCCAGCTTAGATGATTCAGTGCTGGTCTTGTATCATGTGTGGGCCCCAACATAGATGAATCAGTGAAGAGTGCTGTTCTTGTATCCTATGTGGGTCCCAGTCGTGCTGGTCTTGTATCCATTGTGGGTCCCAGCTTAGATGATTCAGTGCTGGTCTTGTATCCTATGTGGGTCCCAGCATAGATGAATCAATGAAGAGTGCTGGCCTTGTATCCTATGTGGGTCCCAGATGTGATGGGCTTGTATCCTATGTGGGTCCCAACCGTGCTGGTCTTATATCCTTTGTGGTTCCCAGCTTAGATGATTCAGTTCTAGTCTTGTATCCTATGTGGGTCCCGGCATGGATGAATCAATGATGAGTGTTGGTCTTGTATCCTATGTGGGTCCCAGATGTGCTGGTCTTTTATCCTATGTGGGTCCCAGCTTAGATGATACAGTGCTGGTCTTGTATCCTATGTGGGTCCTAGCATAGATGAATCATTGAAGATAGCTGGTCTCGTATCCTCAGTGGGTCCCAGCTTCGATGATTCAGTATCTATATCTGATCATCCCATTCACCTTTTCGACAAAGTATACCTATGTGAGCTGAATCCTGTGTTACTCTCCTTTGTGGATTGTGTTGAACAATCCTGTGTGGATTTACAGTTTACTTTCCATCGTGGATTGTGTTGAGCTATCCTATGTGGATTACTTTTTCTCTCCGTTTAGGATTGTGTCGTGCTATTCTTTGTGAGTATATGTTTTGCTTTCCTGTGTGGACTGGGTTGTGCTTGGGCTCGGATATTGGAGCCGAACGGGAATTGATGACTTAGGTATATGTATGGGCATATACCTAAGCAGTGTCGGTTGTTACTTCGTGATTTTATCTGTCCTTTGTGGTTTATCCTTGGTGGATTTAGGGAGACCTTCGGGGGTCTCGGGGTCCCTACTGAGTAGCTAATACTCACCCCTACATGGGTTATGCCCGCACTTTGTTGTGTTGGTTGCAGACGATGGACAACGCTGATCGTGGTGGAGGCTTGCGGAGCAGGACAATACCTTGAGGTGGACTACTGGGCGGGACGTACTCGGAGCGGATGGCTGGACCGAGGAGTTGTGGAGGCTATCTGTGCACGCCCTTCAGGTGGGACTTCTAGAGGATGGCTCGACACTGCTGCTTTTCTTTTCAGTTGTTGTTTTCCCCTTTCAGTTGTACTTTACAGTTGGGCTTGTATTTCCGGCCCCTTTTACTTTCAGCACATCTTGTTACAGTTTTTACTTAGTGTTTACTCTTTCCGCTTGCTTACTCTTTGATGGTTGTTTACTTTACAAAGGTAATGCCTTCCCTGTTTATCAGGATTTACGCCTTGGTGATAGTCACCAGCCCCTGGCCTATGGAAGGCGGGCTTGGGGTAGTCACGACACGGGCCCCAAGGACGGGTCGTGACAAATTGGTATCAGAGGAGTTCTGTTCTACCGCAGACTATGATCTTATTCTATGTGAAGCAATAGTGTTCAGCGTATTGGGTGTGGTTATTAGTCCAGGGAGTCCAGTGTTGTTGCGATGGCCGACGTATCCGTACACCAGGACCCTGACTTTTGATTTCTGACTTAATGCCCGAAAACATTGATTGCATGTGTGTTCATGTTTTCTTTGTGATTAATTGTGTCATCTCACCAGGTATACAGTTCTGACAGTGGCACACCTGTTTCTTTTCAGGATGGCCTCACGATGGCAGCCACATAGGGTTCCGAGAGTGGAGAGTGATGACATCCCACCGAGCGATGAGGCCTCAGTGCAGGGCTCCTTGTCAGCAGAGGCACCGGCGGTACCTTTACCCGCCGAGCCACCGATGCTTCCAGCCCCAGCCGCTGACGATGCACGTCGCCTTAGTGCACTTCATGAGTTCCAGCGCCAGTGACCGCCTAGGTTCCGCGAGGAGACGGACCCCCAGGCAGCCGAGGACTGGCTAGAGGCAGTGGTACGGGTTTTCAGTTTAGTGAGGACACCAGCAGACGTCATGGTGATCCTCGCAGCGAGCCTCCTGCACGCGACAGTAGGTAGATGGTGGAGCTTGATGCTTCTGATGCACGTCGAGACATGTCTCCTCCAGACGGACTTTTAGAGCATCTTCTGCTCCAAGTTTGTCCCAGCCACCCTCTGTGCGGTGCGCATCCAAGAGCTGCTACAACTACGGCAGGGCAGCATGACAGTGGCCCAGTACTCAGCGAGATTTACTGATCTCTCGCTCTACTCCACAGATATGGTATGGGACCCGTTCTTCTGGTCCTAGACCTTCGAGCAGGGACTGAGGCACGAGATCAGGGATTCGATGATCTCCCTCAACATTCTGACATAGGCAGAGGTGTTGGAGAGAGCCCTTCTAGTGGAGAGTTTTCTCGCCGAGCAGGGTCCAGTGACAGGGCCCTCGAAAGGACGGCCCGTAGCAGGGTCTTCTGCAGCTGGCAGTAGAAAGGTGACGCATAGGTCCAAACGGGCCAGACCATCAGATGGGCAGTCTCAGGATGAAGATTCAGTTGTGCGGGGCACCCGAAGGAGAGCCAGCTACACTAGGGCAAGCATGGCTACGCATGCAGCGGGTGAGGTCGCGTGGCTCGATACTGCGCGTATCGTCTTACAGATAAGCAGCGAGTGGTAGAGGGACCTCCCAGACGGAGGTTCGACCACGGTGGTCCACATCCGGTAGGTGGACGAGGCAGAGGAGCTGGCCGAGTAACAGATGATGGGCGACACGTCGAGGTGTTGCCACCACCACCACCAGGAGGTCCACCCCGACCGCAGGGAGTTGGTGGACATGCGAGAGCTCTGCTTCAGGAAGCTGAGGCCTTCGATCATGGAGCTTTAGGAGAAGATGGACAGGATCAGAACGAGTGGATACGTCTTTTGTACTTCTAGTTCCTTGTTGTTGTTGTGTAGTGTCTTTGTATTATGAGATGCAATAGTAAAAGACGCTTACCTTTGTGATGTTTTCATTCTTGTCCTCTTTTGTGTTGTTACAAATAGGTTCTAGTTTAGACTGGTGACTTGACCCTCACTTGTGAGACATCTACTGGAGGAGACCAAGTTACCACACACTGATGCCGACAGTATGAATCAACCCTTGGTGGCGAGAGTAACAGTTGGATCTCTTGGTAGTAGCGTCAAGGCCTTACGACGTCATCCTTGGTATGGATTAGTAACATCCATGTCGGGATTGACTGTATTAGGCAAAGGAAGTGGTTCATCCTGGGGATGAGACCCGATTTCTCTTATCGGCAAAGAATAAATCTTAGCAGTTCTTGTGGGATCGGAGATGGTCTAGGTCATCTAGGAGCGGATGAGTATAGCTCAGAGCTTACATAAGTCCTATGCTGACAGGAGGCGGGGGCCACTTGAGTTCGAGGATGGCGACCACGTCTTCATGCGGGTCTCACCTCGACGTGGATTACAGAGGTTTGGCCGAACGACGAGTTGTCTCCATGTTTTATCGGACCCTTCCAGGTCCTCAGTAGGATTGGCAAGGTGGCTTATCACCTGGATCTACCACCACAGTTGCGCCGGGTGCACGACGTCTTCCATGTATCTCAGCAGAGGAGATACGTGCATGACCTGACGCAAATCTTTGACCATGGAGAGCTGGTCTTTGATGATGGGGCGAATTTTTTGGAGGTCTCAGTGGAAATCGAGGATCGTCAGGAGCGGGTCCTATCTGGACGATCGATTCCTCTAGTGCGCTTCAGATGGCAGCTCGGGAACCTCCAGGAGAGCACTTGGGAGCGGGAGGCTCAGATTCGTGCTCAGTACCGCCTTTGTATCCCTATGTTTGTGGTGAAGCTTTACAGGGACGTAAATCCCTGTGGTGGGAGTAATGTAAAGACCCGTAAATTTCAAGGAAATTTTTTTCTTAATTTTCTGTGGAATTTTACATGAACGCAGTTTCAGACGGCACCTGATTCCGAGGCCCGGTGTGCCCGGAATCATTTTCCAAAGTTTGGCTCGAGTACATTCAGTGAACGGACAACCAGGTTTTTCTATCATTTGAACCGGTGCTCGGAATCGAATTTTGAGGGCACCGATGGAATCGCAACGCTGGTAAGTGCTTAGAAACGCCTCTTCCAGAGTTGCGTTTGCTCGGGTGTGGTTTTTAATTTTTGGGCTTAAAGTTAAGAAATAAAATAATTGGTTCAGCACACTTTATTTTATTTCACTTAAAGCCACTTGAAAGCCTCATAAAGCTGCTTAAGCTGAGTTGATGCGGATAGGGTGATATCCAAAAATATCCTACCCTCTTGGTAGGATATTTGTGTGGTGGGGCCCGCACGAACCCCACCGTTTCTTTTCCACTAAGTAACGCACCCACGAAATCCCGTCATTATGAATGTCAACTAACGCGTTTTCTTAAATTCTTAATGCACCATTTATATGAGCGGTTTTATTCGTTGAATTAATTTTATGAATTAATGGGTCGTTATTTATCTCTTTTTCGTTTGTTGGCATGTTAATAAAATAAGACCAATTCTCTTACTCCGTAAGTGTTGTTCTTTGAGAGGATTGGCAGAAACCTCAAGTTCTTCATCCTCCTTCGTGAAGAATGCAAAGAACGCGAAGAACGTCGGGCCCTCGGAGATCGACGACGCGACACTAAGTACCGCGACGCCGATGATTCTTCTTCCGCGACATTCTTCCGCAACTATCCAACCCCGCGACAACCTTTGATCAACAACGACAAGGTAGGGGGTTGCGCTTCTTTTAAATCTCTTTGTGAGTTATAACAACCTTATGGATTTAATTATTATTAATGAAATCTATTGTTTCTTGGTCCTCGGAGTTCGTCAACGCAACGCCGGATACCGCGATGACGCGACAATCCCCTCCTTCCGCGACGATCAACTCCGCGAAGAACGCGTGTCCGACTACTTGACGAGGTAGGGAATTTAAATTTTAATTGTTGGTGAACCCTCGTTTACTACCTTCTAAATCTAAGAATGCGGATGAACTAAATATTATGTTGATACGCGAAGATTAATTTACGGGTTGGGATTATTGTTACGTTTCTTTTTATTTATGAGGTTGTAGGGGGTTTATGTATTTCTTTACGTGATTTCTCTTCCGTCTTTTATCCGCGTATTTTCGGACCGCTTGATATTGATTAACGGGAGGAGGCCGGACCGCACAAACATGGCCGCCCCTCCCTTATTATTTATTTCTTGTTGTTTCGGATGGAATGGAAGTGACGCGGTGTCGTCGCACCGCGCAGAATCATGTGGCAAGAATGTGCGACGTCATCACACCACACAATCAGTTGATTTTTTAATCAATTCCGCGGTGCCGTCACGTCGCGCCGAAAAAACACAAAAGAACTGCTTTCAGAGTTGGGCCGTGGCGAAGGGTCGCGGCGCCATCGGGTCGCGCTGGAAAAACTACAAAGACGACGCTATTCGTTTTGACATGTGGATTGAAGGGCGATGACGAAGCAGGACGTTATGGCGTTTGAATCCCTTCGTAGTAAAGGTTGGGTCCCGGGGGGACCATAAGCGAAGACGACAGGAGAAACAGACCACCAGAGCGCGTCCGGTGGTCCGCGGAAGGCGGTGGTGGTGCGCCGCCTGAGGGTTGGCGGCCGGCGGATCCGCCGCCGGCCTCAATTAGCGGCGGGCGGGGGAGTCGTGCACCCAGCTCTGCGATTTGGCTCGTCCACGCTGGCCGAGCCGTGGCCGGCTAGTCGGGACGGACTGAGCCAGACCGAGCCGAGCCAGGCCTAGCCGTTTCGGTCCCCGATCTAGTCGACCCGGTGCGGCCGACCCAGGGGGGGGGTCGGCCCGGGCCCAGACCCCCGTTTCCGGAACTTTTCTGTCATTTTCCTGTAACATGAGCTAAAAGCCTCCGATTGATGTGTCGTCAGTGGAAACGCGATCCTTGGATCGAGATGGTCGATTCAGTATATCGCACTCAAGGTTTCAGAAAACATTGGGTTCACCCAGGTTGGTTTGTTCACAAAACCAACCAGGCCATCGGAGCGGAAACCCTCATATCCTGAGCTCTGGACGTCCAATTGACGGGCCGTCAACTTTGGTGGATTCCTCTTAGTGAGATGGAACTTTTGGCTCAATCCACCTGAGGTTCGGACATAGGTGGAGTATGGTCGGGTTGGTTTTGCCTTAAAAACCAATCGGGCCCCTAGGACGAAAAAAGACAATAACTCTCAGACCAGGCGTCCGATTGACGCGGCGTCTGCAACGTTGAGTTCCTATTGACGATACAGAACTTTTGATAACATCAACTCTGGACATTGTGTCAGTTGATGTATCAGCCTCTCGGCTCGTGGAGCGGACCGTCCCAAACGAGCTTGCTGTGCGCGGGAACCCTAGTGTTGGTTGTGACTTCGATGACGACGACTGTGCAGAGATCCTTAGTGGACTGCAACGATAAAGAGTGCTCGTCTTGTATCCTACGTGGGTCTCAGCCGTGCTAGTCTTGTATCCTTTGTGGGTCCCCGCTTAGATGATTCAGTGCAGGTCTTGTTTCCTATGTGGGTCCCAGCATAGATGAATCAATGAAGAGTGCTGTTCTTGTATCCTATGTGGGTCCCAGCTGTGCTGGTCTTGTATCCTTTGTGGGTCCCAGCATTGATGATTCGGTGCTAGTCTTGTATCCTATGTGGGTCCCAGCATAGATGAATCAATGTAGAGTGCTAGTCTTGTATCCTATGTGGGTCCCAGCCGTGCTGGTCTTGTATCCTTTGTGGGTCCCATATTAGATGATTCAATGCTGGTCTTGTATCCTATGTGGGTCCCAGCATGGATGAATCAATAAAGAGTGCAGGTCTTGTATCCTATGTGGGTCCCAGCTATGCTGGTCTTGTATCCTATGTGGGTCCTAGCATAGATGAATCAATGAAGACAGCTGGTCTTGTATCCTCAGTGGGTCCCAGCTTAGATGATTCAGTATCTATATCTGATCATCCCATTCACCTTTTCGACTAAGTATAACTGGGTGAGCTGAATCATGTGTTACTCTCCTTTGTGGATTGTGTTCAACTATCCTGTGTGGATTTACTGTTTCCTTTCCCTCGTGGATTGTGTTGAGATATCCTATGTGTATTACTTTTTCTCTCCTTCGAGGATTGTGTTTTGCTATTCTATGTGAGTATATGTTTTGCTTTCCTATGTGGACTGGGCTGTGCTTGGGCTCAGATATTGGAGCCGAACGGGAATTGATGACTTAGGTATATGTATGGGCATATACCTAAGAAGTGTCGGTTGTTACTTCGTGATTTTATCTATCCTTTGTGGTTTATCCTTGGTGGATTTCGGGAGACCTTCGGGGGTCTCGAGGTCCATACTGAGTAGCTTATACTCACCCCTGCACGGGATATTCCCGCACTTCGTTGTGTTGGTTTCAGACGACGGACAACGCTGATCGTGGTGGAGGCTTGCGGAGCAGGACGGTACATGGAGGTTGACCACTGGGCGGGACGTACTCCGAGCGGACGACTGGACCAAGGAGCTCTGGAGGCTATCTGTTCTCACCCTTCAGGTGGGACTTCCAGAGGACGGCTCGATGCTGTGGCTTTTCTTTTCAGTTGTTGTTTTCCCCTTTCATTTGTACTTTATAGTTGGGCTTGTATTTCCATCCCCTTTTACTTTCAGCACAGCTTGTTACATTTATTACTTAGTGTTTACTCTTCCCGCTTTCTTACTCTGTGATGGTTGTTTACTTTACAAAGGCAATGCCATCCCTATTTATCGGGATTTACGCCATGGTGCTAGTCGCCATCCCCTGGCCTATGGAAGGCGGGCTTGGGGTAGTCACGACACGGGTCCCGAGGATGGGTCGTGACACTGGTGGGCCTTACTATAGCCCCTCGATTTATTGGTAGGTTTCATAAGATAAACTAGTTTATTGGCACAAGTCATTGAAAAAAACATTTATTTGTAGTCTTGGGATGAGGCCTTGACAATGTGGTAATGATGTCCGACATTAGGCATTCCCTCATTATGAAATTAATTATTACATGTGATTATTTGACTAGTAGAATAACCATGTGCATGTATATGGTAATGTTTGATTTATTTTCTCTACATTATGTTCACGTTTATGTTTAAAAGACTATTTTTTTATTAAACATATTTCATTAAATGATTATAGATTCTGCTAAATGATTTAACCTTATTGAGCATCTGAGCTCACCCTATTCTTAGGTTTTGTTTGCCTAGGATTCCCAGAAGTGAATTATGTTTGATATACAGGGTTAATCTAGGATAATAATGACCTTTTCAATGGTTTATTTATGTTTTGTTAAGTTATAATGGGTAATTTAATGTTCATGTATTTAATTTATTTTCCAATACTACTAAAATGATCGGTACTTTGGGACTTGATTCACCATTATAATGCCAATGTATTAAAATAATGCATCAGCTCTGAGCTATTGGGGGATGGGTGTTACAATAAATAAGGATTTATTTATAGCTTATATATGATATATAATATTAATAATGTATTTGAGATTATTTAACACTTATATAACCCATAACATCATGTGTTTCATTTTGTGGGGATATGATAACAACATTTGTAGATATGTTGAGTATCGCCTCCTAAAGTGATTTGATTCATTATCTCTACACATATTACGTATTAAAGTTTTTTTTTAATAAAAATATGTGAAATATATGACACAAATATTATAATTTAATTATAATAAAAATATATATCATTTTTGTATAATTATTTTAATATTAAAACGAAATGGAAGCAATGTTCCTGCGTATGTACAACCTAACATTTCGATGAATGGTGCATTTCATTTCCAATCACCAAATTTTATGTACTATTGGAAGTATATATGTAATGATAAAATATGAAAATTAAATCACGGATTTCATTATATATATGATTAAATAATTATATATGTAATATGATAAAAAAATAACAAGTAAAAAACATACTCTTGAAAATAGGCAATTGACACCCGAAATATTGAAAATAATCTAAGATTAATTGCAACGGGATAATATGATATGATAATAATATCATATGTATATGATTTAGTAAATATTAATATGGTTTTATAATATTTTTTTCCAATTTTGAAACTATTGTATAAGTGGTTAAAATATTTTTGCACAAAATGAAATAGAAAGGGATTTTCATCTCACTTCTTTACAAATTTGTGATAAATGTCATAATATATCATACTTATTTTTGGTGGTGTATATACTAACCCTTTTTATATATTATATCATTAATACTCTTAAAATACTGGTATTTTAATTTTTTACTTTCAAATTATCACATCTATATGGTTTTTAATTTTAAATTACCTATTGGTAAATGTTATCTTTGAAATCTAACATTTATTTGTGATTGTTAACTTTATCTTAAATGAATCAATTACTTTTAAGCATTTTTCATTATAAATAACATTTATTTTCTATATCTATTCTCATATGTGATGGGTATAATTATTTCCTAAATAATATACGATTATTATTCATGGTGTTTACTTTAAAATTATTTGATTAACTAGGGAAATATTGGTAATTTGGTATCATTTACTCAATTCCGATAATTCATAGGAAAATTTCTTCACAAATTAAATATTTTATTATATATAGATATATATGAAATTATTAATAAATTTATGAAACTATTGGTGCCTATTTATTGAGATACCATCAATTCAACAATATTCTCGTAAGGTGAATCATTTGGACATCCAAAAGGGTTTTTACCTAATATATTTTAAATCAACTTGTTAATGGAATTGGCATATAAGGTACCATGTACCAAGGAGAAATGAAATACAATAATTATTAATTTATATCTTTCACATTTAGTTATTATTTATATATGAGATTTTTCTTGGACATCTTCTATGGAGGTATCCTATTCTCAGTTTATTGATTAAACATAATAATTTTCAATTACATTCCTTTCCATATTAATTTATCCTAATAAAATTATTTAAATTGAATTCAATCTCAGTTATTTACCTTTTAATGATGATTTATACTTAATTAATTGTTATTCCCTCTACTATACATACCCTTACTGAGAATTTTAGATCACCCTTATTTTGTTTCCATTCCCTAGGTTACGAAGAAGAAATATTTGAATAAGATTTTATGTATTATTTTAATTTAATTTTATTACATATAATGCTGTATTTTATATATCTAAATGTAATATGGGTATCATGTATTTAATATAGATTTGAAAAACTCTTAAAATGATTGATACTTCAAGATATTCTTTCTTATAATAGTTCCATTTAAAGATTCTGCGGCATCGACTAAGGGATTCTATGTTTGAGGCATTATAATTGATTGAATACTAAGAAATTAATACTAAATATTGAGTCAATAATTTATATTATACAATAATATATCTTATTCAAAAATGATTTTTATGTAATATTGTGTATGAATATTACAACTAATTTATTCAAATTTTACATATTTATTTTTTTAAAAGGGATATTTTTTATTAAATTATCATGTAAATATTATCTTATGATGAATGTTTTGGATTTTTTTAAATTAATTATTTTCCATGAATAATGATAAACATAGTTTATTGTAAAAAATCCATCATTTTAAAAAAGTCATATAATTTAAAACATATATTTGATTTCATAATTTATTTTAAAGTTAGGCATGATAATATTTATTTATAATATTTCAATTAATTCACTTAAAATAATCACTATATAAAAATATAATACAACAAAATTATTAGACTTAAAAATAATTATTCTGAAAAATTATTTTTCATCACAATTTGTGGGATATATATTAAATTTATTTATAAAACTTCTTGGAGTGAAATTTTATAAATAGGATTAAATATTAATAAATTTATTTTTTATATTTTATATATATATTCCATTTATTGGCATAAATTATGAATAATAATAATGATATAATTTATCACCGTGGTAGGGGTTAAATAAAGTAATTAATCTTACAAAATAATATGATTTATCTACCAATACATTAAAAAAATTTCATTAGGTAATTGTATGATTATATTCATTCATTAATAATCCTAAATTATAAAATCTTTCAATTTTCTGTTTAGATTTGAATTTCACCTTACACATATTTGAGTTAAAAAAATAATAATATGTCACTTTATTTCTTAAATATATATAAAATTTTTAAGTAGAGATTAAAAAAGTATAATTTTTTATAAATAGATATTAAAAATAATTATGAACTTCATTTTTTGAATAAATTTATTATTAATTTTTAGAGACAAATTATTTACCTTTAATTCTTACACAACACCGATATATTCTTTGGTAAAGCTATAGGAAAATATAACAATTGATTTTATAAATTCTGAATGTAATATTGTTTGGGTAAGTAATATTTTCCATTTATTTTAAAATATAATTATAAAATGTTTTGTATGTGTTAAATCATTATATTAGAATTCATTTTTTTCTTTTTTTATTTAAAGTATCATTATAAAAAGGTGAAAAAATAAAATTAAATATATTTTATGAATACAATTATTAATTAAAATTTTTAGAAATTAAATTTATCATTTTATATAAAAAGATAAATAGGTTATTCTAGAAATTTTCATTCCATGGATATTAATGTGAAAATTTTCACATCATATTTATAACCAAAACATGTAATTATTGAAAAAATTGTTAAGATAGTTTAGAAAAAAAATTGTTAACAAAGGGGTTGATAAAAAATAAAATCATTAAAATGAAATCAAAGCCATTATAAATATGATTGGATGATTATATTAGTAACATTTCATCCATATCATTTAATTCATGACATGTTTTAACCACTTTAACATGAATTTTACTTTATCATATTTTAATATTCTGAAGAATTACTATAGTTCCGTCACATTACATAAAAAGGGACAAATATTCTCTATTTTTTACACAATTTTTATCAATATAAATTGTCAAAACCATATACAATTAATTTATCCACCAATATTGAAACTATATAGATTTTATAGCTTTCTTAAATGATGATTCAATGGTTCTTTAAGAATGAGTTTAAAATAAGTACACCAAAGTGGATGCAATAATCATTTCCAACCCTTTTTTAATTTCATTATAACTATATTTTGAAAAAATAATTTATAATCATAATTAAATAATAATAAAATTATCATTAATATGCATAGATATTATTATGAAAATGTTAAAACCATTTTTCATCTCTTTTAAATCCCTTGAAATAAAAAAATATATCATGTGTATATATGCCTTACTGGCACAATATAGTACTTTAATTCATCCTTTCATCACTTATTTATTTGTTCGGTTGTAAATATTTACCCAATGAATATATATTATTCTATTTTCATATTTATTGTTATGACAGTATAATGTTGAATGTACCTTATTATCTTCAAATCTGTTGGAAAATGATAACATCGCTCATGTGTATAGGTGGATTGCCACTCCCACAGTGAAATGTGATCCATGATTTATTTAATCTTTAAATTTATGGTAATAATAAAATATTTTATAAATATATCAAATATATATCATATAATAATTATTTTTAAAGGTTTATTGTCATTTACATTTCTTTCATTCCATCAATCTAAATTTGAAAACATTATTCATGGGGAATTATTGTGACCCATCTCCTTGAATTGTGTAGCCAATTTTTTCTATACATTTTATAGGTTAATGATTATATATAATAATGAATATATATAATATATATATATCATTATAATCATTATACATATTATGGAACCATATTTAGTGTATAATTACTCGAAGTAAAAACCTAAAATTTTCATAAAAAGGAAGTAGTTAAAAACCAAAATAATGATAATAATACCAGATTATTAAATTTTTGAGAAACTATAATAAATTGATAATATATGATATTATTGATATTTATATGGTTCTATTTTTTAATTACAATTAATATTATTTTTTTATATATTATTTTTTAAGAACATACATGATATACCAAACATGAGGTGGTGAATTTCATCTTAATTTCCTCATCATTGAGTCATATTAGATATTATGAACCTATATAACTTAACATGTAGATTAAAAATTCTCTATGAAAAATATATTTTAATATAAATTAATTCATGATTATTTGTGTTTTAATTCAAGTTTACTCATTCACGTGGTTAAAATATTAATGTTACCAAAGAGGTAATAATTTATTTTATAATCACATATTTGGGTTTAAATTTATTTTTATTGAAGGAATATAGTAATATTTATAACATAAATTTGATCTATTTTATTATACCCAGTAAATTTAAGTATATTTTTAATATTAAACAAAATTTCCTTCCCTTATCAATTTTATCAAATAAGTAAATTGTTAAAGAAATGATGATCTTATTTCACTTTTTTGTTTTCTATATTTTTCTACCAGGTACATATGTATAATAAAAATTTATAAATAATGTTAAATTAAATAAAATTATTTATCTTGTACTGTTATATTATATTAAATAAATTTAAATATTTGAAATTAATATTCCAAATTTTCTAAAAAATGTTCATTTATAGCTTTCTTTATAAAAATTCAATAGTAACGATTCATTTTATCATATATGTAGATAAAATATTTTCCCTCCTCTATAGATATTTTATTATATTAAACTTCATATACATTTATTATATTTTATAAAAAAGAGATTTTATTTTTGAAAATTAATTTTATTGTAGTTACTTCCATTTTCAATATTTATCAATGTGACATCGTTTGCGGAAATTTCTGATATTTCAAATGTATTTATGGTAATATTGTATTTATTAATAAATTTTTAGTGATTAAAATTCGCATTAAAGATTCAATTTATTAAAATAAGTTTTATTTGGATATTACATTGCTCTTATATTTACATATTTGTAGTATAATGTATATTATTATATCCTAAACCATATAATATTTATATATATGTTGTTTTATTTTTTAATTTATTTAATTAACTACCAAAGTAATTTTATTCTTATTTCATTACTCTCTATAGAAATTTATTGATTAGAAATATTTTTTATTAATTAAATTGATAATTTCATATATTAGGAATGTGTTAAACTTGCAGGGGTGGGTGGGTCCTTTTTATAGATAACCCCAAAATTCATTAAAAATTACCATGAGAATAATTAGTTATATAACCTATTCAATTTTTTTAGTGTATAAATTCAAATATGTTAAAATATCTTGGAATTGAGCTTTTAGTGTAGATAACATGATATATGAGATCAAGAAGTTTAATATTAATAATTTACTTCATTTATAATTTAGTTATTATGATCCATGTGATTACTTAAATGATATTATCAAGGTATGAATTACAAAATCATGTTATTGATTAAATGTAATGTGTTTTTAGTTTTTTTACCATGACGTAAAGATTATGAATTATTCACCGATCATAGATTTTATTGTACGTAAAGCTTTCTGAGAATCTGATATTCAGATTTTTTTATTCACCATGACACAAATAATTATATTATTCATAATATCAAGTATCTGTGAATTTTTATGAAGATTTTTTATTTTATACTTCCAATGTTATATTGGAATCTTGTTTGTATCTGGTAATTCATGTATGCTAAACTAATCAATCTATAATGGTGAGTTATATTGCATCTTATACAATTGAAATAATTAAGTCACCAACTTTGGGTTACTAGAGTTTGGTTTCTAACATCCACAACCATTTTTTTGTTAATTTTATTATGTTCATTAGAATAAACTATTCAAAACATCTTAGATTTTATGGATTCATTCTTTTTTCATGTCTGTGGAAATTAGGAATGCGCCATAAGTCATGTCATATATCAGATTATCTTTTTATATTATTGGTTTCCTATGTTGGTGAAAAATAAAATTATATCAATGTTCCATCTATTATTTGGGAAACTCTATAATACAAGATATACTAATTTTATAACTCATGTTGTTATAGTGGAATTCATATATGAATATATTTCATGCCTAGATACTCAAGATACCATGGGATATTGAGCTGTAAATCATCAAATATGAGATTTTTATCCCTTATTTTAGATATATTGTGATTTTTATGGATGATGTTATAGATTATATTTATGTTATATTTTTTGGATATATTATTCATGATGACAGTAAAAAAGGGAGAAGAAATGGAGGATTAATATTAAATCTCATCATCTGGAAAACTATGTGTTTTCCCTATACATTGGTCTCTCTTGATATTCGTATGGTAGTTTCATGGTTAGTGAAAAGTAAACCAACCCATGTGAAATTTTTTTTATAGAATCTATGTCATATTTAATATTTAATATCAATTATTTATGTATATGTATTTATTCTAGATATAATTGTCTACTATTACGAAGATAAACATTAATTTGGAAGTGTTTGGATGTTATTTGATCAAAATTTAACAAATAAAATAATTGAAAGCTACATTTTAGTGGTAAAAGAATATGATTCAATGTTAATAAATTAGCTTTGTAGAATGATTTTTTGGGAGAAATCTGTTATATATTTCTGAATGTTTCAAATAAATGCACTAATAAATTGAAAAGTGATTTTTTGGGATGTTTTAAATTAATAATGTATTTTTTTGGGGCAAAATAAACAAAAACAAAATTAATATATTAAAAATAATAATGGAGTGATTCGTAAATTTCCTGAAAATTGTTAAAAATTATTTATAATAAGTATTGGTTATTTTGAAATTTATTGGCAGAATAATTTAATTTCCATTGCATGTCTACTATAGTTATTTGAATGGAAAACTTTTTTTAATAGCGAATGTTTACGATTGAATTTTATAATTGATCTTTTTAATGATAATTAATATTATTTATAAATTTTAATATTTTTTATTTACCTTAATGATAACCATATAAAATTAAATCATTATTTTTTTTGATGAAATATAAATGTTTTGAAAGGATTTTAAATTTAAATTTATATTTTTAATGAATCTTATTGCCTCAAGTAGTTTCAATTATTTGGTTCTTTATGAATTTCTTTTAACCATTGGTTGTATACTATATGGAAGAGGTGAATTATTTTGAAATTTTATTTACATTACACTTATTATCTAGTTTAATTCCATGAGATGTAATAGTGCGTTAAAGGTTGTTTGTGTCATATAATGTTCATGGGTTTTTTTATAGTTATTTAGATACATTTTACCGTTATAGTTGATGAAAGTGACTATAATCCAGGTGGAGTGGTGGACCTACATCTTTAATGGTGGTTTAAAATTATATAAAATTTATCAATAATATTTAATTATTTATATTAATGTGGTTTATTGTTTATCAAGTTAGTGGGTAATGTCTCTATGGAAATTTTTTTATTGAAATATACCATATTTATATCCTAATATAGAATATTTATCATATATATAAGATAATTTTGTTGGTATGACTATGAAGAATGGCCTATTGTTTCTTATTGATATTTCTATGGTCTGGTTCTCTACTAATGTGTATAGTGGCACTCAGGTAAAATCCTCAGTGATGATACTTTTTAATTGTCATTTGTTTTTTTAGATTTGTCTTCATTTAATTGTGGGGGAGTGGGGGTTATTTGTAGAGCATAATTAAATTCATTATTGGGTATTTGAGCCTATGATATCATTGATCATTTCTTTATATTTCATTAAATTAAGATCCACTTCACAAGATACTTTTGATCAGAAAACCCATGTGTTAAAGATTTAATCCAAGCCTTAACATAATAAGGGTTTTAATATCAATTAAAACATATTTGTGGTAGTTTATTTATGGTTTCAATAATCCATATAATCCCCATTTAAAATAAAACATGTTATTAATCAATGAAATTTTAATTTCAACATTAACAATGTTAACCTAAAGATTACTCCAAGAGAAAAATCCCTCAATCACATAATATCCGAAAATTATAGCTCACCTCAATAGTATATTTTCTCATCCATTGAGATATTCATTAATATGGTTGAAATTATTATGTTAATGTGTTTAAAATAAAATAAATATAATGGGACAAGAAAAGAGTGGTATGGCGAACACACAAACAAAAGGCGATGAATGGTAAAATCGAAATTTATATTGAATGAGAAAGTGAATGAAGGAAAGGGGTTCAAACTTGATTACAATTATTTTAAGATAATTAAAATTTAAGAATAAAGAGTGTATCATTAAAATATAATATGAAGAATAAACATTCATTATTATAGAGATGAAATTGAAAAAAATATACATAGATACAATTGAAAACAAATTCAGTGGAACATGAAATTAAAATTGTTGGAGAGGTTTCTATTGTGGAAAAAAGATAAAGTAAATTCCTACTAGGCCATTTTAAAGTTTCCATTCATGAAAATACTACTCCTTGAGTGATCAAATTCCAACTCCTTGAATGGAGAGGAGGGATATGCATTTATAGCCTAATAGATGAACTATTTTCCTTCCATAATCATCCCCTCCAATTTGAATGCCAATTTGATAATAACTAAATCCATATATGGTGACATTTTCCTCTGAATTGTTTTAAATATGATTGTTTAAATTCCACCAACAAAATTAGGTTTCAATTGGACTTAAGTAGCTCAATTAATGATGGATTTATTAAATAATGTTAATTTATCCATTTCAAGAGAGAATTTTTTGAAGGCGAAAATGTGAATGTGTTTTTGAATTTGAAGATTCCCTGAAATGAATAATTTATTCTAAAAAGTAGGAAGTATATATATTATCATTGAAAATTAAAAATATCAGATCTAATAAATGTCTATATCAGGAGAAAATTTAATAACATCGTGATGAGTTTAATTCCGTTATAGAATGGTGGTCTATATTTCAAAGCATCATTTGGGCCCCTATTTAATGGATTTTGGACATAATTATTTTATCCAGGGTTACTTTGGATAATAAATAACATATGGTTGAGTCTAAAAAAATGGTTATCTATATTGATCCCATAAAATTGATCATCATGGATGGTCTAGTTTTTTTCACATATTCTTTAGGACTTCTTGTGTGGATTATAAAACCTTTAAAATATCTGAATTAAGCACATATTCCTTATAATTATATATTGTAAATTAAATAAGGTACCCTAAGAAAATGCCTCAATTTGGATCAATAAGATTAGACTTATTATTAAACCATTAAACTGACTCGAATATGGATTAATTTAAATAATGCTCAAAAAATATATTTAATATTAAAACATGAATATTTAACACAAAGAATTCACTTTTCATATAAAATCATTCATGGGAGTAAATGAAATGTTATTAATAACTTAATAACATAAAATCTTTCCCACATAGTCTTGTGCATTTTCTCAAGTACAATAAATATAAAAACATAACTAAATCATTCTTACTCACAAAAAAAAATTACAATTTCGTTTCCCCTATTCTGGAGAGGGTTATACCATTTCAGTAATACATATTGAATACCCCCACAAACTGTTACAGAAAAATATTCAAAAAAAATTCATTTTTCATGCTAAAATTAGAAATGTAAAAGGTAGTCACACAAAAAATACTCCTCTCAAGATGTTAAAATTTTATTTTTGGAGGATCACAGATTCACCAAAAAAGTGAAATTCATAATGTTTGGAAAATCTATCAGCTTACATTCCCTATCCTAGAGTGCACGAGAGTCAAGATGTATTTTTAGGGGTCTTTATGTGTATATGGGACAATAGGAATTTAATATTCATTATCAAGGGAAAGAGTGATAAAACCTCATCATGGGTGAAACATTGCACAATTGTTTTGAAATAAAACATGGAAGGAAATGGAAAAAAAAATTTACTAGTGAATGATTGTGTAAAAAAATATAAAAAAGGAAAAGAAAATTTGAAGGGGGTGAAAGGTTAAAATATTTACAAAACACAAAACTTCTCCAAATAAGATAAGTGTTTTTTTCATTTTCTTTTTTGCCTTTTTTCAAAATTTGAACTTGAAAAAAATCCCATAACCATCTCCCAACACCTTATTTATCTACACATAACACTAATAATAATAATTATAATAAGATAAAAGGTTTAGGAAGAGTGATTTTTGACCTGCCCATGGAACAATCCAATATTTTTTTGATTTTTTTATTTTTCTTCAACACATATCAATATCATTTACAGAATTAGATAAATGAAATTAAATTACCCAATAATCACTGAATAAAAATATCTCCCTTATACTATAATGGATATGTCATCAAAAGCATATAAAAATACATTGAAAATAAATGAGATGACACCGAAAATTAAATCCGTGCCTCCCCCACACATAAATTTAAGTAAATTACGCAATGTAATTCTACATATATATTGGGTGGGAAAAGTTATTGGGCTTTTAATGTGTCTATAAAAGAATTTTGTTTTCATTGGATCGAATGGTATTTAAAATCTAGGATTAATGCAAGGTTAATGGGAGGCTATTAGGCTATTTTTATTATTTTGTGGTTTAGAAAATTCCTCTATCAAATTCAAGCACACAAATATTGTAAATTAAACTCAAGGCTCCACAAACTAAAGACTCAAAATCTGGGGCGAAAAATAAATATTTTGAAAAGATGTTCATAAGTGACCTTGGTATGAAAATAGTTTTTTTCCACATAGTTTGTGAAGAATAATTTTTTTTATAAAAAATTTCGCATTCAATGTTATTTGGTTTGGATAAAAGATTTTTTATCCAAATTTATAATGAAAATACTAATTTTTTAGATAAAAACATGTATTTTGACTCCCCAAAATGGTTTGAATAAAATTAAAAAGAGGATGGTGAGTAATTATGAATATGTTTTTCATATTTTTTAGATTTTCATTTTTTAGTGTGCTTTAAAATACGCACCCACACAAAATATAATGATTGAAAAATGTTTTGATGATGAAAGTGGTAAAAAATTGCGTATGAGAGCCAAAAAAATGAGAGAATGAGAGGAAGATAGTGATAGGGAGAGAGAGATATAGAAAGAGAGAGATAAAGGGAATAAGGTTCCGCTGGTTTGGAATTAGTGCGTCACCATCTCCATCCAATGGTGGGAAAACATTAGGGGTTTTAGATCTGATGGAAGTCGATGTGGGTAATGAGAATTGTGTCCTCTAACGATGATTGGGGCATAGATTTCGTGGAACCATTTTCCCACTTCCAATGGATTCTCATATATACTTCTTGTGGTCGATTATGATTCTAGTTGGTTTGAGTCCAAATCCACTAAAAATTATTAATCACATACTATTATTGATTTTATAAAACCCACATCTTACACTGTTTTGGAACACTATGTTCCTTGAAAAGTGAAAAAGGAACTCATTTTTGTAATTGTACCATGGAGTCTCTTCTGAAAAATAATTGTTTGTACACAAAACATCAACATCATATGACCCCAAAACAAATGGCATCGCTGAAATTTCTAATAGATAAGTGAAAATAGTTATTGAGTGAATTGTAAAGCCTACTAGAATATATTATTTGTGATGTGCTTTGAGCTTACTAATCTAGCTATAAAACACCCATTAGGATGTCTCTATTTAGGATATTTTTTGGTAAATCATGTAATTTACTAGTTGGAATTAAGCATATTACATTTTGGGTTGTGAGAAATTGTAATTTTCACTGTGAAAAATCTAGTGAAAAAATATTGTTATAGTTGACTGAATTGGAGGTGCTTTGACTTGATTTTGATGATAATTTCAATCATTACAAAGCAATGTACAAGGTACTGCATGAGAAACACATCATACAAAATGTATTTCACGAATGTGAAAATGTAATTCTATTAAATTCTTGATTTTGACTTCACACAGGTATGTTTAATTCCCTTTGGGAAGGTCCTTTCAATATTACTAATGTTTACCCATTCGGTGTAGTGCATTTTCAAATGACTCACCATAAATATATTTTGTGTGACTTTTAATTGGTTTTAGAAATTATACCAAATTCTTAGAAATTAGAACATGATTTATAGAAATCATGTGAGTCCTTAAAGAGTGAAGACCAGAATAATCAAGAGTATGGAAACTTTTGGGATTTTCTTTGTGGTCCAAAGTGTCCACCACCAAGAACTGAGTGAAAAAATTACATGATAAGGGAATGATCATCTTCATAGACACATCCCATAATTACCATGTCAACCCAATATTTATAATGTTTACTATATTCCCATTAATATAATTTTGAATCACTTTTCATATTTAGTTTTTTTGCTTTTGAAAATATTTCATGGAAAATAATAGAAACTAAGAATTTTACAATTAAGGTATTCCATGGTATCTTTTAGATGAGAGGTGAAAGGTTCTCATTGGGGAATTTAGGATCACTGATTTCTGAATGAGAATACTTATAAATTCTAATCTGGTGATCAACCAACTAGTTTTCATTTCAAGGTATATCTTTAATCACAATGTCAATATAATGTATTTTAAATATCCTTCTTAGTAGCCTCGGTTTGGAATCAATTTTTGTAATTAATAACTTTAAAGATGAATGGTTTTTAAAAATTATTATTTTTGATCCTTAGAGATATGCCCGAAAGTTATCCAATGCAAATTCCACAGATAAATGTTCCATATCAGTCATAGTTTTGTGATATTGTGTTTTATCCATGGATTTTGAAGAAAAATATATTTCATGAGTAATATTTTCTCTTAATTGAACAATAATAGCTCTAATGGCCCTATCCGAAGAATCACATATCAATTCAATTTGTAAAGACCAATCTAGGTTTTGGATAATAGGGAAGGTGTAATAATATATTTGAGTTCCACAAAGTATCTACTGCAAGAATCATAGAAAAGAAATGTGACATTATTTTGGTGTACCTGAGTGAGAGGTAGGGAAATCGTACTGATGTTATGAATGAATAACTGATAGATACCAACTTGAAGAAGGAATGAATGGATGTGTCTAACTATTGTGGGTTTAATAAGTGATTGGATCACATCAGTTTTGGAAGGATTGGCCTGAATACACTCTTAAGGACATATGTTCCCTAAAACAATCCCATTAGTAGCTATAAAGTGATATTTTTAAAATTTAACACACGATTGCATTTGAAACATTTTTGTAAGATGATAGAGTGTGATTTCAAGAAGGAATCAAATGAATCACCAAAAATGGTAAAGTCATCCATGAATACCTGCCTGAAATGCGCAATTAATTATTAACATATATTCATCATTCATCAATGTAATGTTATTGGAGTATCGAAAAGGCAAAAATGTATTCTCTTATATACATATTTTCCAAAGGGAATTGTGATAGTAGTCATTTATTGTTCTTCAGGTGCTACTTCGATTATTATGTATCTGGTGTATCTATCAGGAATGTATTAGTAAGGGATTTGGGATAATGATTCTAGAATTTTATCATGGAATGAAAGAGTCTAGTGAAATTTTTTATTCTACATTCAATTTATAAAATTCGATGCTATCATACCATTAGTTTTTCACATCAGTTTTGACCATGTATCTGTGTTCTTATATGATAAAAATTATCCCACTCTTATTTGGTAGAACCAGAATTAGACTAACCAATTCACTTTCATAAATTCTGTATATAATACCAACATGGAGAAGAATGGTTAGATCTTCCCTAACTACCCCAAGATTGAGTGTATTGAGTCTTCTTTTTGGTTTTCTGATTGGTTTGAATGATTCCTAAAGATGGATGCAATTCATAAAAATATGAGGTTTGATTCTTGGTACGACATTTTTTCCCACCTATTGAATCTTTATTTTCATTTATCACCTAAACATGTTTTGATTCCTTAGTTTCAGTATGTGTGGAGGAGACAATGATATGATAAGAGCGATCCTGGAAGGGGGATGCATATTTCAAGTGTGTAGGAAGAGGTTTCAAATCAGTCTCATCTTTTATCTATTTTCTATAAAACTCAATAAAAGGGAAGGTATTTTAGTTTCTTTTGATTCATTACTATCCAAGGTGGATAAGTAGAGATCATATTTTATTTAGGATTCTAGAGTATTTTGATGATCCTTTCGATTAATGAAGTCTATAAATGAATGGTCAATATCAAATTCCTTATTTATGACTTGTTCAATCATGGTGAAAATATCACAAGATCCTCAATCATTATAACATGATGAAAATGATGAAATGGGGGTGAATATACTCTCAAAATTGTCCTCAGAATAAAAAATTGAGAAGGTAGAGTGATCCTATTATGGGTATCACGTGGCTTGAAAGATATTAAACTTGACCATTTGGTCAAAAAAATCCATGGATAGGATGCCCACATGGACATCAATCTTAGTTCATACTATTAGGAGGAATGGTATTCCTAGAATAGGGGAGATTGGGAAGATGTTTTCCAACCATCCATATCATGGAAATTAAAAATCAGTTCAGAATATATGATCATTAACTCGGATATAGAAATCCTCAACTACTCCCTCAGGACTGGCTGTGTATAGATTGGATAACTAGATGAAAACACTCATTAGGTGAAAGGGACCCAATAAATGGTTGGATAATATATATTTGGGAATGACATTTATCGAGGCTCCATGGTTTATGAGTGCATCATCGATGTTTTATATCTCTATTTGGCATAAAATTTTAAAGGTCCCTGGATATTTTCACTTCATGGGTAAGGACTGTTGTGTTGAAACATTCTATATGGTCCTATGATTACTTTTAAACATTCATAATTCCTTAAGAAATTTTTCATACTTAGTAATTTTAATGATGTCTTGTAAGAGGTGAATGTTCAAATCATAATTTCTAATCATGTCAAGCATTTTAGGATTGAGTTCAAAGACTCCCTTGGAATAGAGATAGATTTAGATAAAAAAAATTGGTTCTATAGATGAATGAATGAAGACAAGGAAGTGTATTCATGTTGAATTTAATGATTTTTGTTCTTTTCATTTTCAATATCAATATTCAAAGGTTCTATATGAGGATCCATGAGGAGGCTTGGAAATTTGTTTCCCGATATAAGTGCAATTTTACATACATTACCCTTGGGGATGGGAAATGTTTAAGCTAGGAGTTGGGATGAATTGGATGGTTGTTGCTGGCTAAGGTGAAATTTAACATGAACATCATGGGTTTTAATATTTTTAAGGCTTGAATATGTGATATAGGCATGATCTTTAATAGCTCTTTCCCATTATTTTTTATAAGTGGAAACATGTACCGTATTAGGATTAATTTTATTTTGGTTCTAGGGAAAGTTATTTTATTGGTTTGGGAATTGAGAAGGATCAATAGTATAATGGAATCCAGGGGATAAAGAGGAGGATTTATCTATTGAGTTTGAGGGAAAAAAGGATAAGGTTAATGTAAGTTACCAACACCATGACCATATTAGAATTTGTTTGGTTTTTGAGGAGGGAATTGATGGGGGTGAGAAGTGGGATTTCCATACCTCAAGATTGGGTTAAAGGTAGAATAAAAATAATAAGAGTGGGGTTGGTTAATGTTTCTAATGAACTGAACCGATTTGTAAGGGTTGGTGTTCCTCTAAGAATAAACTGTATTGAGCTCTATTGGTCCAGATAAATTAGATGGTTACTATTGAAGTTATTGAGTTTGGAGATGGCGTGCTTAATATTTGAAAATTCATGATAGTTATATGGAAGAGAAATTTTAGAGAATATGATATTGGGGATTATGAATCCACTGCATGTTGTTTCATAAGACCTATAAGTCAACCCATACACTCAGTCATCTTGTTTGGATCTATGGATTGATTATTTTAGATTTTTTGGACTTGATCACATGATTGAGTATATAATTTTTGTTTATTTTTCAACCATATTGTTTATGAGATCTCTTGTAGTTGTAAGAGTATTTTCAACAAGAGCACATCCACTTGTGGCATCAATGAGAGTTCTCTCCATAATCAATATCCCCTCATTAAAGTAGTGGATCTAGATATAGTTACAGATTTTGTGGTGTGTTAAGGTCTCCAAAATATATTTTAACATATATTAGTTATCATGGAGTGATTCATTAGGTAATTTATGGATAAAACTTATTTACTTTAATATTGATGCAGTACAAGAAGCAAAAAATAATTTTTTCTAAAAAGTGACACTTAATGTCAATCCTTGAGTATATAGAACCAGTAGAGGTGTAGTAGATCCAAAACCTTGAAGATTTATCTAGGGATTAAAATAATTCTTGAAGTTTGATTTCTTCTAGATACCCCTTAATGATTCATGTTAAAGAACACCACTTGAAACTCATTGAGATGAAGATGTGGATCCCCACCAGCTAGCCTTTGGAAATTAGGTAGAAGATGAATCAAACCAGATTTGAGTTCTAAATCATCATCAATGTTTAGATATTCAATACCAAGGAATTAGACATTAAAATTAGGGGAAATGGGTTCTTTTAAGGTTTTTCACCTTGAATTAGCCATTTCTAGTTCAATTGGTTGGACAAAACATTGTTCCGGAGTGTTTTGATTTTCACTAATGTTCCTCCCATGTCAGAGAAGAGTTCGATTGATTTCTGGTTCCAAAAAATCTCATTGACTATTTGGGAGGCATTGGGGTATTCAGATTAAATTCTCAATGATAAAGAAGGTGTGTTTTTCACTGTGTGTTATTCTTTTATTATTTTGATGAGAAGTTAGGGTTTTATTTTTATTTTTTTCAGGCTTATTTTTTAATTTTTTTACATATTTTTTTTTATTTATTTAAAAAAAAATCTCTTGACTAATTAACACACTATCAATGATTGTATCCTATAGACCGCTCAAGGGTCATTTTCTCTGCTAATGTGTATAGTGGCATTCAATTCAAATCCTCGATGATGGTACTTATTAATAGTCTATTGTTATAGTGATTTGTATTTTCTTAATGGGGGGGGGTTGAAGAGATTAATTTATTTGATTAATGGATGATTTTTAATTGACTTAAAATTTTTAAAAAGAGTTAGGTGAGTTCATTATTGGGGATTTAATCTTATGATATCACTTATATTTTCTTTATATTACATTAAATTAATAGCCACATCACAAGATTATTTTGATCAGAATACCCAACTATTAATTCTTTAATTCAAGACTTAACATAGGTAGGGTTCTAATATCTATTAAAACTTGTTTATGGTAGTGTATATTTGGGTCCAATATTCCACGCAATGCACTTGTTAAACAAAATATGTCATCAATCCATGAATGTTTATGTTCAATATTAAAAATTTTATCCTAATTAATACTCAATGAGAAAAATCCCTCAATGACATAATATCCTAAAATTATGACTCAATAAAATGGTATATTTACTAAAAAATTACTATGGTTATTAATATCGTTGGAATTATTATTTTCATGGGTTTAGAATAAAATAAAACTAACGGGACAAGAAAAGAGTGGTTCACCGAACAGACACAAAAGGTGAAGATTTGTAAATTCACACATTATATTGAATGAGAAAGTGAATAAAGGGAATGGTTTCATCTTGATTTATTTTTTTATGAGAATTAATATTTAATAATTGAGGATGGATTATTAAAAGACAATATTAAGAATAAAAATTAAATAAAGTTGAAATTAAATTAAAAACAGCTTATGTGAATACAATTGAAAAAAATTCAAAGGAACAAAAAAATAAAAGAGGATGAGAGGTATCCATTTTTGAAACTAGATCAATGAAACTCATACCATACCCTGTAAAAGGATCTAGAAATTCCAAACCTACTCTTTAAGTGCTGATTTTCCTAATTCTCTCAAGTAGAGGAGGGGATGTATTTATAGCCCAATGAGGTGTACAATTTTTTTCCCAAATTTGACCCTCCACTTGGCCTGCCAATTTGATACTCCAAATAGAAGAATCTGGAGAAAATTTCTTCCTAAAACATGTATATGTTAATTTTTATAGTCCACCCTCAATATTTTTAGGCCATTGGAATGAAGGATTCAGTGTTAAGGTAGACTTATTAAACAATTATAATATTCCTATTTCAATCCATACTTTTTTTGAAATCAAAAATGGAAATGGTTTTTTGAATATGATGATGCCCTAAAATCGGAACCTTTTATTATTAAAATTAGTCTTCTATAACATAACTTCCACACTTGAAATTATCAGCATGATTAGATTTATATATCAGGAGAAAATTCCATAAATGTGTGATATGTGTAACTACTAGATATAATGGTGTGATAGACTATAAAGAATAATTTGGGAGACTTTTTATTAGTGTTGGTACTTGAAATTTTTACCCTTGGTTCCTTTTGATAATAATGTACATATTTTTGAGTCTCATAAAATATAGGTTTTTTGATTAAACCTATAAATTCAAGCATCACAGATGGTCCGGTTTTTTCCACAGATTATTCAGGCCTTCTTATGTGGAATGTATTCTCATTAAATTGGTTTATTGAACAAATATTACTTCTATTAATATGATTTAAATTGAATATAGAATCCTAAAAAAATAATAATTTTTTTTTCATCATTAAGATTAGAGTTGTGATTATATCATTAAACTGTTGTTAATCTGGATTAATTCAAATAATTCTGAAAAATTATATTTAATATTAAAACATAAATAATTCACACCAAATATGTAGTTTTCATAAAAATCATTAAAGGGAGTAAATAAATATTTATAGATAAATTGATAACGTAGGACCATTATGCTATTGTTAGTTATTAGAGGCTAGTATGAGATTGGTGGTAACCCTCTTTCTATTTGTGTTGGTTAATGTTCTCTATATTGTAAGTATTTTTCCCTTGTATTACAATGTGTTTTGGCATGGGCATTTAAGATCTTCCATTTTACATTCTTAATTTCTATCATCATAATTAATTATCCAATAATTTTTATAAGATATATGTAATATATTTTTATAGTAAAATATGGGTGGTCTTCTAAGAGAGCATCTTGGTGTATTCAACACCATTCTCTCTCTTTCTATTTTTTAATATCTAGTTTATAATATAAGATACAATTTACATTAAGATTGCTTTTTATTTGATAGGATTTATTTGACTAAATTATTATGTTCCACAAATTTAATGTTTTTAATGGACCTTCTCTTTTTTAGAGATTTATTTTGGTTGTAGTGATTCCCATTAGATATATAATTATTAAATTGACACATTTTGTTATTATATTTCCTATATGTTGGGTATATTATCCATTATTTTTTTTCTAATATTGCCAAAGAGAATTATTCTTATCAGGTTTATGTCTTGGTTCTAATTATGAGTTGGGACCTAGGGGTTTATATGCCTATGAATATGTTAATAGATTCGATTCAATTTAAGCTTCATTTCTATGATCTCATTGTTTTTTTCCATTTAATGTATTACTAATCATGTAATGTTTCATCCAGGTAAATTTATATAAGATGAAACTTTTATATATGTTATTATTAGAACATATTGAACATTAAATTCATTATTATTATATTTATTTATTGATTCATAGTCATTAACATTATTTCTCAGTTTATATTCCATGAATATATCATCTTATTATATTAAAATGTTCAACACAATGTTGGAACACACTTAATGTGAACCATGAAACAACTATGGAAAAATCTTCAAATACATATGGGTGGAGATATTAACTATTATAGAATAGTAATACAAAATATTTTATTGTGAAATTAAAACATTGATTTTAATGGTGAAATTTTATGTTTTTAATTTATTAAGGTTCTTATTATGGTGAATATAAATTAATTTTATATGGAAGGATATGAGAATGATTTGAAGGATAAATTAAAGGATTTAAAATTTTTCTTAGAATAAATAACAAGGTTTCATTTGGTTTTTAAAATGTTTTATAGTCTTTTTCTTGTATTTGAATTCTTCATTTGATGGTTATGATCAATTTTGTCATTTAAATTCTGGTTTTAAAAATTTTAAATTGTTAAATATATAATTATTTTAATTTAGTTTAATTTTGGTTTTTATATATATTATTTATCCTAAAAATGCGTTGCTTAGGTGAAAGAAAATTTTGTTTTTAAATATTTCCTTGTTTGTGTTAATCATGGTTAAATAAATTCTAATCCTTGGGGAAGTGCAACATTCCTAGAATCTATGTGGAGTGGTAATGCCTCATCATTTTTATTTATTGACCATTATATCATAGTTCTTCATCAGATTATGTTTTTATATAATAAAGGGGGTAAATTATTATCATGTTAATTGGTAAGGACTCGAAGAATTATTGTTTTTTGATATATACACTTTTTCTAAAAAAATAGTAATTATTCTCGTCTGGTTAGAAATATTTGGTTATGATCACCATAATAGTAACGTTGTGTTTTGTAGGCCAACTAGGGGTGGCTAGTATAACACCTCTAAATGATCTTGGTCATGTGACATTATAATTTAAAGAGAATTTCACCTTATACCCTAGTGTTTTTACTTTTAATTTATAAGATAATTCGGTTTATTTATATGGATACTATCATAATCAACGATGATCTGTCTATATTTGGTTCTTTTTTAAAATGGCCTATTTTAGTCTATGATGGTGGTAATATAAGGGGTTCTATTGGGGTATTCTACACACTTCTATCCCTTTCTCCTTTATTGATCTATGGATCATAACTTTTTGTACTATCTAAGATGATTTTTTTGGAGAAATAAATGATTGATTGAATGAAAGTAACTCAATTCCAAAAAATTTTATGTTATTATTAATATTATTAGATTCAAATATTTTTTATGAATGTAGGGATTCATTCAATATATACTGAAATTGTGTTATACCATCATATAAGTATATTTATTATATGGTATGTAGCCTAACTTTCTATATTTGTCCTTTTAATAATCCCCTATAGAATGAAGGCTGTCATGTTCTTGTTAATGTTCAAATTAAGAATTAAAATTTATTATGTATTTGGTTTTGGGGATGATTATGTTCTAGTATTATTTATAGTTTTTATTTTGATACCATATATGCATCTATTTTATGTCTATTAAATCAATTTATACTCTATCATAGAGAATTTTAGATATAATATTGTTACATGGTATGTTAAATTCCTACATATCAATGTTCAAATTCATTATTATTTTTTAATCAGTTGACTTTTAGCATGATCCTTAATTTTGGCATGAAATTCCTTGAATCCAAAAAAATTACATTTTATTTCTAAATGAATTATTTGTTCACATTTAGAACTAACAATGTGTTTAGATATTCTTTACTTATAAATATTTATTTTTTGAATTTTATTTAGTTGGTTCATGGTGAAACTTATCATGTATTCGGACTGTGTGATTGCATATGTGTTTCCAGAGACAAGATTTTTGATGGAACACTATTTAGTAGACCATACAACCAAACTATATTACTTGCCCCTATTTTAAAATCATTGAAATTCCCATTATAATCCTCCATTGTTTAAGGGACCCTTTGTCTCCCTCATACCTCATTCTCACAACCGTTCTAATGGAGATCCGTAGTTAGTTCCCCATTTTATATATCTATGGATTATATTCTTCATCAAATATATGAGGATTTATCTTAGTGAGATTTCTTATTATCTTATAATTATATTATACTTAATTTGTAGTTTATTCTTCCCAAACATTGGTTAATGTTGGTCATATCTTATTTAATATTTTGTTAAATTATCATATTGTTCCTGATGTTAGGGTGATTGAATTATTTATCAGGTAATCTTATTCTCATATTGGATGGAATCATATTATATATTTTTAATATGATGTAGGTTTAATCTATTAATGATTTTTTAAATTTTAACCCATTATTTATTAGAATTTAAATCATCTATTTTATATGATCTATTACCTTGATTATAATACCCATGAACCTATTATGGTAAGTTTACCATTATTCATACCAAATTCTAAATAAAATTTATATAAAAAATTGACATTAAATTGGTAAATATTTAGTAATTAAAAAATTATATTATATAATATATATTAATATAAATAAAAAAATATGTCTCAGAAAAAATTAGAATTACTAGAAGAGAGGTTATAGAATTTTAGTCATCAAACATTTTATTTTGAAATATATAAATATTTTTATTTAATAATTAAATTTCACACATAGAGATATCAATGTTAATGAAATGTAATTTAAATTTTCAATTAGCTAAAAAAAATTTAGTAAAATGATAAGTTTCAAATAAAGACTATAATGTGGTAAATATTAATTTAAAAAATATAATGATAGCTTTCCCAAAAAACTGATTAATAAAATCATTATGCATATTTTATGAATGTAAAATTAAATTATCACTAATAAAAATAAAAGGTTGTATAATTTTGAAATTCATAAAAAATATACTAACATTATTTAGTAGGTTATTAAAATGAAATAATATTAAGAACATCTAATATAAAAAATTGTATATATTCTACACAACATTCATATATATATTTTCTATTTTCACATAAAAGTGTTAATCTATAGCGGTTCAAATTTTCGTAATCATCATTGGAATCAAACCATATAGAAGATATTTCTGAGGTTGGATATTTATAACAATAAATTTCACCAATATCCCTTTACCTAACTCACTTAACTCCTTTGTGATTATAAATTTTTCCCTCACCTATAATCATCATTTATGAAAAGGTCAATCATATTTCACTTTTAAGAGAAGACCACATAAACCCAATCTCTCATCCTTATCTACTTACTAACAATTGTGTAAGCATTTAATATCATTTTACAATTAAATAATATATTTATGAATTTTTTACCTATTTATGGAGTTATTATTTTTCTTTATAATGCTACCTTACAAGTACTAATTTCCACTCCTATTTATTTTTTAGTTGAATTTATTTTTTTATTAATAATAAATTTTATATTAAAATACTTATATGATTGTTATTAAATAATAATATAATACAACTGATATATTATTAATGTCATTTAACTTATTTACTCTCATTATGGCCTTTTAATATTTTGTTAATATTTTGAATTAATTGTTCCAAATATTTCTTTTCAAAATACTTGTATTCATATGAAATAATAAAATAATTTTTAATGTAATTTTTTGTGGAATCATAGAATGGAAATATCTATTTATTTCAATGGTTCTTCTATAATGGTTGTTCCTCAAATCCATGATAGCGTTATGAATCATAAAACTTAAAAAACGATGTGGTCTTCCATATTTATTTCGAAATAGTTTCAATTTTATGGGGGTTATGGTTTTCTACATGATTATATGGGATATCAATAGATTCTTTATCAATGAGTGTCTCAAAGAAAGAGGGGGAGGGGGTTTCCTTGGAGGGAAATAATATAATTGAGTTATAGGATGTTGATAGCGCAAGGTATTGTGTGTTTTTAATGGTTTTATATTTTTTCATGTTTTTTGTGGGGTTTTATTAGTTGGGATGTACACACATCAATGATAATAGTGTGGTTTGGAAGGTGATGCTTATTGGTGGAATATATTAGAAGATTTATTCCTATATTTTCTCATCTTTGGACCTTGTTCCTATGAGAATTTGGAATGCTAAGATTATTATTTTTAGAATCATGGTTGATCTATTTTATCTTTTTTATTCATTGGATTTTTGGTTTGTAGATGAAATATACAAGTCCTTTGTGCCCTGTTATTGGTGCTACAACCATGCTTTGTTTGGTAATGTCAATGTGAACTTTTTTGTCTAGGGTAAATTCCATGTTGTTGGTTTCCAATTAACACTCATTAAAAGGGTATCCTCATTTTCATGTTTATTAAATGGAATCATATTTAACCTATTTCAACAAAAAAAATTGATGATTTATAGGGAATTGATTCACCAATATGTAATAATCATATAAAATATTATTTTTTAACTCAACATCACTTGATACAAAATTGATATGATTAATTAAAAACCTAGTTTGAAACACATATGATATAAGATGTGTAACATCCCCTGATTTTAAAAGGAGACACTATGTTCTTAAATTAACTAATACGTACTATGTGGAATTTATAATCTAGCCATGAAACTTAATTTTTCTTCTTTTGGGGTTAGAATTTCAAAAAATGGACATACACATTTGTGATTAGTATGTTATTTGGAGTCTGATAGGTCCAAATTATTTTTTGGTTAATAGTAATCTACACTTATAAATTATAATGTTACTATTATTAATAGTAATATCACTAAATGAATTGTAACCTCACCAATTAATTTATGAGCCCTTTATTAAATTTTCATGGTGTTATAAAATAAGTTATAGTTTTAAAATTGTTAGTTTTGGAATAAATTATGATTTTATTTAGAAATTAATTTTCTCATATTTAGAAATTTTTTTTGAAAAAATGGATTAAATTTTTGAATTCTATATATACAGTACTTTTTAGGGTGAATTTTTGAGATTTTTCTGAAATCCTTTATTTTTTGGTAAATAGTAATAAATACGGGTTTTTATAAAATACGACATTTTTTATGAAATATTGAAGGAATAATTATAATATAAAATCAATTAAATTTATTGAATAACTAAATTATGATTTTAAATGGCTAATATTATATAAAAATGATTCAGAACATATTTTTTATAATTTATTTAATAATAGGTATAAAAATTATTGTTAATGTCGACGTAGTGCCTGTGCAGCATTAACAATGCCAATTTTGGTTATTTAAAAATAATAATTGAGTTCTAAAAATTATTTTACGGAATTATTTATTTATTTTTAGGTATTATTTAATTTTTTGGATCCTAAATCAGAATTTTATATTTATATAACAATTATCTTGTCCAAATTCTTGTGCTACAATTGGTTAGGTCAAGAAAAGGCAAAATAACTAATTTAAGAAGTTATTTTGATATATATATGAGAGAATATAAATAATGAATGAAAATAAAATTTTATTTTGAAGATAATTAATTTATTTTTATTTTATTAATTTATTTGAAATTTATATAAATTTAATAATAAACATTAATGCTTGTGGAATGCTGATGCAGTGCAAGTGCAAACAAAGAAAAATAAAAAAAATATTTTTATTAAACTTGTAAGAATTAATAAAATACATAAATTTTGGTTAAAATTTTTTATATAAGAAAATTTATAACCTTATCATGTTTTTATTCGTATTTCAGACATTTTGGACCCACATGGGTCACATTATTCCCTTTATATTATTTTGTTGAAAAGAAAGTCAACCTGTTCATATTATAATTTTCACTATGTATAATATATTAATATGATTATTTTCATAAGATTATTTTATGAATGAATATTATTTATATATATAATAAAATTATATTTCTTATTTAATTGTTTTTTAATTTTGGGTTAATAAATATTTACATTAATGGCTTGAAAAATATTAATGCAGAAATTATTTAATTAAAGAATAAATCAAATTAATGATTTTAATAATAGTAGAATAAAAATAATTTTTTATTTTTAAGAAATTTAACAATTTTTATATTTAATTATAATATGTATAATATATAATAGAAAATTGTTTTGAACTGGAAACATTGTTTTGATGTTTTTATCATCTTATTTGTGGAGTTTTTATTTTGAGAAAATATTTTACCATGAATAAAATATTTAAAAAAAATCAGGATAAAAGAAAAATATTTATTATATTTCATCTAAAATTATATATAATATGATTCTGTTTCATTTTAATTCTTACAAGCTATAATAAAGTCATTATATTTAATTAATTGGAGTAATTTCTATGTTACCCCACACCTCAAGAATAAAAGGAGGCTCCCTCCTTCATAAATATTTTCATCACCTCTAGCCATATTGTTTAGGTAAACTCTAATAAATTCCCTCCCCATCATCCCATTACAAATTCATGAGCTCATGGTCTCTATAATAACCACTTTCAAGATCAATAAAGAGGTTCTTAAGGGGGAAATTTGAAAATGTAAGGTTCCCTTCTCTTCTCTTTTAATTTCTTTTTCACTTATACATTATTCCCACATCTTGAACAATTTATCATGAAAAATACAGTATCATACATTTATTGGATATGTTTATAGTTTATTCATTATAAAATCTCCCATATTCTCATTTTTTTCTTAAATAATGAAATCGTCATCCGTGGTTCACTAAATCACCGCTCTCAAGGACGATGATTTTTCTTTTCCATTTAATCAAAATCATGTCATGTATAAATTCAAATTATATTGTTTATAATGAAATATATATATATATATATATTCTATCACTTATGTATTACAATTTTATTTTTACAAGGAATACCACAAAAAACCGACCATGGAAACCATGTAAAGAAATCACCCAAAACAATGTAAATAACAAAATATTATTAATAAATGTGTAGAATGATGTTATAAAATGATCATATAAGGTGTAATAAAAATTATTATTCTTATTTATAACATTAATAACACTCTTTCAAACATTATATAGGACTATTAATCATATTTTACATAAGAAAAACCTGAGGTAATGGAATTATTATCCTAATTACTATTCTTTGGGTTAACCTTAAACTTCATTAATTATGTGGTAATAAGATTATTGTTTGTAATGAATTTTTTTGCATTATGTTATATTATTTGTATTTATAATTTATTCACATATTCCATTAATTATATTTAATTATCATATCAATTATATTTTTTTGTAAGGGACATTTCTTATAAAATATTCTTTTAAACATCAAGTTTTACTAAATTTAAAGTGAAAGTTCTTATAAAATTATTATTCTTTGATGATTATGATATGTTTATTGGGAATTTTTTATGATGACGGGTGGGAACGATATATTCCTCCAATTAAATGGTTATTATTATGTTGGTGGTCAGTCGTATGGTTAATCTTAATTTAACTGTGATCGTTACACTATAAGGTAGTAGTGAAGGTTACATTGTACCTTAACTATGAGGGTTATATTGTAAGGTATCCTTGAGGTTTATAAAATATATTGTAGCTATGAGGGTTAAAATCCTATGTAACTATTACCATAATTTATCAATATGACTTATTTATACTTTTTATGCTTCTCTGAGAAACTCTTGTTTGCATAATTAATTTTATTTTCAAAGGAAAATGATTCATATATATTTATGGAGTAATAGTTTCTTTATATATTTTTATATCCATTACCGAACATTGTGTTCTTATAACTATTTTTTATATCGTTTTCACTGTATTCCTTATATGTTCAAGGGATTTTTATTGTGAAAGTGTAGATAAATCAAATTACATATTATTTATTTATTTTGTTAAACTCTTATTCAATATATGTAAGTTGTTGTCCAATTATCTAGAAAATATACTAGAAAAGTTCCTCGATTGTATAATATACTATGTATTTTTTTGTTATCCTTTATAAAAAAATACACAACATGTTTTAGTACTCAATCTGGAAGTGTGAGTTTAGAGCTTTATTGTTGGTATTTGAGGAAAGGTCTAAAAAACATTGGAGATTAGACGATGTCAATTTTTTAGAAATATTTTAGCGACAATATTTACGTTTTATCTTCTAAATAATTATGTCCTCAAAATAATTTTTTTTATTAATTATAAATATGTGAATTCGTAATTATAAGTAAAATAAATGAATTCTTATGGAATAATTTAATAAAGCTGGAGAGAATTTAACATCCCAAGATTTTAAAAGGAGACACTATGTGCATAAATGAAACACTGAGTACTATGGGAAATTTATAATCTATCCATTAAACATAATTTGTTACGCTTCTATGTTTATAATTTCATAAAACTGACATATAAGATTGAGATTAGTATGTTTTTTGGAGTCTCATAGAACAAAATTAACTTTTGCTGAATAGTAACGTAGAATTATGAATAGTAATATTACCCTTCTGAATAGTAATATGACCAAATGAATAGTAACATCACCAATGAATGTATTTTAAATAATTTAGGATTTTTCTTTTTAAATTTCCTATTTGTTTTAAAATTAGTTATAGTTTTAAAATTGTTATTTTTGGAATAAAATATGGTATTATTTAAAAAATTATTTTCTAATATTTAGAAAATTATTTTGATAAAATTTATTTCATTTTTGATTTCTATATGTCAAAAATTATTTAGGATGAAATTTTGGGATTTTTCTAAACGACATAAATTTTTGGTGAATAGTAAAAAATACGTGTTTTTAGAAAATATAGTATTTTTTATGAAATATTGAAGTAATAATTATAATATAAAAATATTTAAATTTATTTAATAAATAAATTATCAATTTATAAGAGTAATATTATAAAGAATTACTCAGAACATGTTTGTTATAATTTATTTTATGATACATATAACATTGTTGTCAGTGTCGACATAGTGCATGCGCAACATTGGAAATGCCAAATTTGGTTATTTATAGATAATAATTAATTGATAAAAATTATTGTAAAAACTCATTTAATTATTATTATGTATTTTTTAATTTTTTATCTTTTTTATTGATAATTGGGACATTTTTTACCCACACGGAACACATTAGACCACTTATATTATTTCATTAAAAAGAATTTCAGCCTTTTCGCATTATAATTTTCATTAAGTATAATATATTAACATGAGTATTTCAAGAAGACTATTTTGAACATGAATATTTTTTTAAAATATAATAAAATTTTCATTCTCATATAATTTTATTTTTAATTTTAAGGTAATAAATAATTACATTAATGTATTGAACAATATTGATCCAGTAAATATTTAATTAAAGAATAAATAAAATTATTAATTTTAATAATAGAAAAATAAAAACAAATTGATATTTTTATGTCATTTATTAATATCTATAAGTATTTATAATATGTATAATATATAATAAAAAATTCTTTTCAATTGAAAACTTTATTTCGATGTAATTAAAGTCTAAATTTTAAATAGATTTGATTTTGGAAAAAATCTTATTCCATGAATAAAATATTTTATGAAATTCATTAAAATTAGAAAAATCACAATAAAGGAAAAAATGAGTAGATTAATTTGAAAATGGGATATAATATGACTTTAGGCATTATTTGTAGTCTTACAACCTATAATAAAATCATTATATTTTATTAATTTCTGTAATACCAATGTTACTCATCATATCATGTATAAAAGGCGGCTCCCTCCATCACATGTTTTCAAAACCTCATACAAGATTGTTTAGGTATATTCTACCAAATTCCCTCATCTCCATCCCTTTCCACATTCTTGAGCTCATGGTCTCACAAAAATATCACTTCAATGATCCTTAAAGAGGTTCCCAAGGATTAACATTCATGATATGAGGTTCATTTTTCTTCACTTATAATTTCCTTTTCACTTATACCTTATCCCCACATCTTTTCAAATTTATTATGACAACTCTAGTATCAAATATATTCTTTATTTGTGTTATTATGGTATATTCATAATAAAATCTCCCATATTCACCTTATTTCATAAATAATAATGTCATCCTCTATGGTACATTAATTAACTACTTTCGTGGATGATGATTTTTTATTTCCATTTTACCGAAATCATATCATTTATAAATTCATATATATATTTATAAAAGTAACTATATATAAATGTAATCAATTTTGAATTATTATTTACTTTAAAAAGAATACCATAATATACCGACCATGAAAACCTTCTAAAGAACGCACCTAGAACTATATAAATAACAATATATTAATAATAAATGTGTGGAATGATGTTAAAAAATGACCATATACGATGTTATAAAAATGATTATTCTTCCTTAAAGTATTAATAACAATATTTTAACCAGTATATAAGAGGTTTAGACCTATTTTACATAAGAAAATCCCTAGGTAAGATAATTGTTAACCCAATTCCCATTCTTTGGGTTAACCATATACTTCATTAATCATGTGGTACTATGATTATTTTGTTTACTGTATTTTGTTTATATCATGTTATAATATGTTTATTTTCAGTTTATACACATACTAATTTCATTCTATTTTATTCTCATATCAATTATATCTTATTTTTATGGTAATTTTCATATAAAATATTCTTTTTAACTTTAATTTTTTAA
This sequence comes from Viscum album, assembly GCA_963277665.1. Lineage (NCBI taxonomy): Eukaryota > Viridiplantae > Streptophyta > Magnoliopsida > Santalales > Viscaceae > Viscum > Viscum album. The sequence goes on along the minus strand of OY728148.1, from coordinate 873,881,016 downwards.
AAATTCAATGTGGATGTTTTTATGAATGTATTATTGTTTTATTATTATGATATGGTTCATGGAAAATATTTATGACTAAGTGTAGGACTATATGAACCACTAATTCATTGGGTATGGTTATGTCGGAGGTCAGCCGTATGGTTACTCCAAATTTAATTGTGATGGTTACACCATAAGGTAGCCCTGATGGTTACATTGTAAGGTATCTACGAGGCTCACATTATAAGGTATCCATGTTTGTTACCAATATTATTGTAGTAATTATGGTTACATTATTATTTTATTAATTCCTTAGGATACCAATATTTTTTACATATTCTTTTAATGATTCTATGGGATCCTCTTGTTTGAATAAGAAATTTTATTAATTTTATGTTAAAAAGAAATTGTTTTATAAGTATTTGCGGAGTAAAAATTCTTTTATATATATTTATATCCCTTAATAATATTTTTGTGGTCATAATATGTTTCTTATAATGTTTTCATAGGATTCCTCAGATAATCTAAGGACAGTAATTGTGAAAGTGTAGATAAATCATATTATATGTTTTGTAATTAATCTTGTAAACTTTGATTCAATGTATATAAGTTGTCATCTAATTCTACAAAACCATGACTATGGAAGGTCATCAATTATATAATGTACTATGTATTTTTAGTTATTTCATTATAAAAAAATACACATCATGTTTTATTACTAAATCTGGAGGTCTGGGTTTACAGCTTTAATAGATGTGGATTACTCATGATATTTTTAAAGACCATAATAAAGTAATATTTACTTTTAATATCATAAAAACATGAAAAAATCCATTATTATTTCTTTAATATTTTTCCATAAAAAGTTTTATTTCATTTAATTAATGATTATCTTACTAATTCTATATATTTAATTGGATATTCACCTAGATAAATTCATTCTTCCATTAAAATGGGAAAGTATTTAGATATAATATTATAGTTATTACTATATGGATTATATTTATTACAATGTAATGTTTATTAAACATTATATTATAATTTCGTTCATTTATATGATGAGTGAATTTGACATATTAAAATATTGTTGAGGCCTATAATTATATAACTCTATGATGATTTCATGGTATCATGATAAAAAATGTATTCAGTGTTTTGTTCATTAATTTCACATTTAAATAAAATTTTATATAATACGACCATGAAGGTATTTATGATTTCACAACATGAGGTGTTGAAAATATAAATTATTTCGTTGAAGGAGGCCTTGATATTATGTATAATTTACTAATCATTTATAGAGTTTTCTCGATCTCATTTTCATATACTCTTTTAACCTTTTTTAATTAGAAAATTATTGGGTTCTACTTTGGGGATGTTTTGATTGAAACAAGAAAATTATTGATATTTTTTGGAGGGGTTTCAGGTTGAGCATTTTGATGCATGATTTTCCGAAAACATGCACACCTTCCTTTTAATCCATGAATTCCCAAAAAAATAGAAAAATGAATATTTCGAACATTGGGTTTTAAATCATTTTCCATCTTAATAGTAACCACGTGACCCCAAGTTGTGGTACACAATTAGGGTGCACTATTTAGAAAATCATACACCTTATTACTACAAATCATGTGCATAGTTTATATTATTTTGGAACATTTATTTATATTTCCCAAAACACCTTGGTTGTCACCCCCAAATGTCTAACATAATCCTAACTCATTATCTAATGTTTTTAGATATCCCCAGGGGAATTCCAATGGTTCGTGAAATATGTTATTAATGAAATAATGATTTGATTGAATGATATTTAGCTCTTTTTGTATGTATTATCTTCTTTTTTGGTATCCACCCTCTCTACTATATTTCTATTATCATTTAGAATTATGAATTCCTTCATTGGTGTTGTGATTAGATATAGGTTTTGATATATCATAATCTATATGATCTTGTTTCAGCAATTTGTCACTAGCTATCATTTTTCATTGTGATATTGACAATTTTGTTTAATTATTGGGAATTTTAATTTGGATAGTGTCTATCAATGATCTTGTTGTAGGTGGTATAAATTACAATTCCCATTGTATATAACTATAATTTTTTGCATGAATTATTGATTTTCAATTGTATCAAAATACTAATGTTGAGACTCATCTAGTGGATTTGTCATTTAATAAATTCTCCTTGGTCACTTTGGCCAAGGAACCCCATGAAAATTTAAATGTTTTGAACATTGAAAATTGAACATGTTAATTTTGTTCAGGAAATTTATTGTTAATGTGATAAGATTTGATGTATATGAAATTTTTATGATGTATAAACATGATGTATATGAAATTTTTATTTTTGTGATATTGTGATATAAGTGATATATGTGTGTTAAACATGGATTAATGATTCTCAATAAAATATGTGATTGAGTTCTATATGTGTGTGGGATTTGTAATGATTATTTAAATGATAATTTGTGATAATAAAGGGTTGTGAAGTATAGAATGATGTTTCAAATACCAATAGAGTTCTCAAAATGGAATTCTTGGACAATATGTATTTCATTGAACTATAGTTAAAAGTAACCATGAGAAGAAATTTAAATGAAATAATGAATAAAGTTCCATGAGTTATGTGATATGTGATATATCTTAAGATTAATTTAGGGTCCGACACTTGATGAAGAAGGTATAAGTTATTTGGTTCTCAATGTGAACTAAATCGTAATATTTGTTTAATTAAAGAATAATTAATTTTTATAAATATTATCTTTGTTATAATTTATTCTTAATAAAGCATCATAAAATGTTTAAGACTAGATATTATTTGATATGTTATTATTGTTAGACTACTAAGTTATACTCACACCCTAATAAGGCTTCCTAATCTGTACCCAAATAAACACAATGTTTTCATGACATGATAAGGGAATGTGAACAATGTTAGATGATTGAGTTTGGATGGACTGTGGATGAGGCAACAAGAAATACTGTCAGAACCTATAATGGGAGTTTTCAACGTTTCATTATTTTTTGGTATTTTATGTTGACACATGAAACATATATGGAATTCCATATTTAATGCTTTGGGTTAAATATTATATTCTTTTTTAGGTCATTATGTTAAATGGTGTTATTATGGTTATGTTTATTATCATTATTATTGTTATTTATATCATATATTGTGCTTCTTTGTTAAAGAAAACATAGTATCCCCATATTATATATTTGATCCTTAATACTAGTCTATAGCATCTGGAATAATGGGAGCAATACATAAGGCCATTTAACCAAATGGCTTGGGGAATTGGTGTGTGTACCTTGATTCGGGACATTACAAAGTGATATCAGAGGGTTTTTTTTTCTTTTTGTCTTTCTATTTGAAAAATTATACATCAGATTAGGATGATTCAACCATTATTTAGGAGTTCATTCATGGTAGTAGCTGACACATATAAGATGTTAATATCTATGTACCTAGGGGGATTTGATTTTCATTATGTTTTCTATTACAAAAGTATGTTATTTCACCTTGTAAGATGCAATTGTTATGTGATGATGTTATTTTTTTCTGATTATTTTTCATCCTGGCCAAGTATGGTATGAAATTTGGGTAACCATGAATCTCTCTTTTACTCTAGACTTATTGTGTCGTATATAAATTTAAAAACACATTGAAAATTATGTTTTTGGGTGAATTGTTTAAATGAAAATAATATTCGTGCTTGTGTAATCTAATTGAATATTGTTCCAAATATGTAAATATGAAATTAAAAATTATTAAAAAATTTATTATTAGAAAATGGATAAAAGGGATTATAATGAAAATATTTTTTATGTCAATGCCATACCCTATGTAAGCCATGGCCCATGTAAGGATGGTTCAGGGTATTGATAGAACCTTAGTTTTGACTATTTGGTGTGCTATGGGGATGAATTGTTATGGATATATATGAATACTTCTTATGTAAATGAGTTATTTTTGTGTTATGTGTCCTAAGACATGTTTTTTGCATTGATATATATGCCTCAATGAATAATTTGGTTGATAGGATAACTGGAGGACATGGGTAGAAATGAACCACCTATGGTGCAACGAAATGATCTAATATTTATGGGAGAAGAATTAGTATAGATTTTATGTGAGAAATGTTCTCGGTTTATATCATCTATAGAAGGAGTCCCCATGTTGGTAGTTAAAATAATGTCGGACATGACATAATAGTTTATGTTTCATCACCCTCTGTCTTTGATCAGAGATGGTTTACTTGAGGCAGTTGAGTACTATATTTAGTCTATCCAGATGATCATTAACCATTTGAAGAATCTTTTTAATAAACAATACAAATTATAATCTTTATGTTATGAGGTACGGTGATCTGTTGTCGGGATATCTAGACTTGGGATTGGAATCTATAGAATATGTTGTGGAAGGACAATAGAGATAAGTTCTTGAAAAATATTACCCTGATATACTCAGAAAGGAGAGAGAATCATTTTTTATGAGGTTGACCAAATGGAGCATGTCTGTAATGGACTATGATGGCCCCTTTACATATTTGTAGTTCTTTAATTAACTATTTTTATGATATTATGAGACTAATGAAAAAATATTTTATGATGGGATTAAATTTTATATTAAGTCCCATGTTAATTTTTTTGGATGAAAATATTTTCAGAAGTTCTGGAGAAGGATCTCATATCATAGGGGGAACCAACAGAAGTATTCCATTGGAATATTGGTGGCTTCTTTTGGACACCTAGGATTTTTTATTATGAGACTAGGAAGAATCCATTTAAAGACATAAAATTGGGTGATAATAAGTAGAGTGGCCTGGGGGAATGATCAGTCACTCAGGAAATTACGTAAGTGAACTGTCACCAGTGTGGTTGGTTGTGACACATTCGTAGACAATGACCTTGAACACCAGTAGAGTGAGAAGCATAAAACATAATGGGACACCTAATATGGTTCTACCAGAACTCAAAATAGATAGTTCTTGATGGAACATCTTGGTAGACTCGGAGTATGAGAATGTAATCCCACGTACTAAATTATTTTGTCAGTTATAGTTATACTATACATGGTTATCAAGGAAGTGTATTTGTTACATACTGGCAAGAGTTCCAATATCATTGGAGTGATGTAGCTTAGGGGACTCAGACTACATCACATGGGAAGAGGAGAGAACAACAACATATATTTTATCAAACACTTGATCATAGAGTGTAACGAACATCAATATATATAGGTATTATTATTATAGCATCTGTATTTTCTATTTCATTATTTGATATCGGTGCCTTTTATTCTTTAATATTTTTAAAAAATTTGAAAGGGTTGAGACAGGTAGTTGATTTTGTGGGTGGGGTTATGGTGATCAATACACATTCGAGGGTATGATAGCGAGCCATTAATTATTGAAAAGTGTGTTCTCTTAAGGTTATATATAATCATATCAAATGGGACATTTATTTTATTGATATATAAGTATTTGAAAATATTTTTGTTATTCACTGGTTGGAATCTTATTGATCCCTCATAAATTGTTGCTATAGTTGAGTTGAATCTATGTCACTTTATGGTGACAATTATGTTCACTGTGGCAAGTGGAAAATTCAGATGGTTCATTTAGGGACAATTCATCAGAAAATGGGGGATCTCACCACCCAGGATGAAAGTATACTACTAGATGACGGAGGTGTGAATTTTGATGTATGTCCATTTTCCATGACATTTTTTATGATGGATTCTTCAGGATTCCCCTGAAGATGGTTGTGGATTTTAGGATTTTTATCATTCCAAGAACTGAGATTGTTTCTATTCCACCATATATAATATATCTTAGAAGATTATAGTGCATAAGAATCAGTTGTAAGAGTATGTGGATAAAGGGGTTTTCTATCCAAGTAAGTTGCCTTGAGGTTCTGCCATTTTATTTAAAAGGATGGATAATGATTCTTTGCGCACATATATTTATGATTCATAATTGAAACAAAGGATATTAATGAACTAATATCCACTTATGTGTATCAATGATATGATTGACAGTTTATAGAAGGTTGTGTGTTCTCCAGGATTGATTGGTGATCAGGGTACAATAAGTTGATAATTAGACCATCTAATATACCATTAATAACTTCCATAACCAATAATGGCCTATATGAGTATGTTTTTATGTTGTTTTTGATGAAGAATTATCCTACTATGTTTATGGCCTTGATGAATTGAATCTTCCTTCTATACCTAGACAAGTTTTTGGTAGTCTTTGTGGATGAAATCTTGGGGGTACTCCAAGACTGATGATGCTCATGTCTAACTTCTCAGCATTTTCTTGATTACAATTAAAGGAAATCATCTATAAAAAACTATTTATGTTTTAATTATAGACTAATTAGGTATATATCATGGGTCAAATCATCTCAGATGAAGGTGAATTAGTGGACTTTGATAAAGTGTAGGCAATTGTTCATTGGGAGAATCCAGAGAATGTATTTGATGTAAAAACAATTTCAAGGGTTGGCAGGATATTATCAGAGGCTTATCCTGGAATATTAACTATTGGAAGCAGATCTTCCGATCCTGAACAAGAGGGGACTTATTTTTAAATGGTCTAGAAAATGTGATAATTCTTTCCAGGAGTTATAGAATATATTAACAATTTCTCCAATGTTGATCCTACCCAACCCAATTAAGAGTATATGGCATTTGGTGACATATATTGTTTATGACATGGAGTAGTGTTGATTTAAGGAGATAGAGTTATGGGTTATGGGTCATAGTACTTGAGGCCACATGAACCGAACTACAATATTAATGACCTCAATTTAGCTATAGTGGTGTTTTCCGAAACATGTTGGAGTTATTTTCAGTTGACATAAAAGTTTACTATATTTTCTAATAAAAAAAAAACAATGTATATATTTTTGCAGTAATATTTTAATATATGAAATTGTAGATAGTTTGATTATATATAGTAATTATTTTCAAGGTGTAATATATTCACAAGAAGGAATAATGTTCCTGATTCTTTGAACTAGAAGATAAAGCCCCAAAGAGTTCAATTATCTTGTTTTGGTAGAGGATTATTTATTTTTCAACTAAGATGCAGGTTTTGGTAAGTGGGGTAAGGAGAATATGAATCTTTTATCAATGAAAATCTTTTCCTCACCTTTTAATCATATTAGGAAGATACTGTATCGGGATAAAAATGTATGACTATGATGGAGAACATTGAAGGTAGGAAGACATGTTCAAATTATACCATATATGAAGATGATATCATCTATGTCAGTAATCATGTTATTGTTCCTACATGTCTGTGAGAGTAGATGATTCATGAATTTCATTCCTCGAATTGGTTTTTACATACTCGTTTGGAAAAAATTTATCATCACCTATAAATAGTATTGGTTTCCAGGTATGATAAACATGATTATAGGGTTCATGACACAATGCTACAATTATGAATAGGTGAATCATGAGCATCAATGATATGTATGTTTACTAAATTCATTTCAAATTCAAGAATGGAAGTGGTATTACATTAGTATGTACTTTTTTGGAGGGTATCACAAGTACCACAAAGAAAAATGACTTTATCTCCCTTATAGTGGACTAACTGATGAATGTAACACATTTCATTACTATATGGTAGACATTCATAGTAAATCAATTTGGGGAACTGTATGATTAGTATATGTTTTATCTACATGGGGTTCAAAGGAGTATAGCTTTAGACTATGTCTCATGTTTTACTTCTTTCTTCTAGAATTTTTTGTATAATCAACATGGTATGAATGTATTCCTAAGCATGGATTTCCACCAACTAAAAGATGGGTAGTCAAAATTTTCTATTACGGTTTTGTAAAATATGATATGAATGTTTTTATTAACTTTCATAGGGTCTATGGAGAATCAGTTGGTGGTCATTCATTTTACCTATAATAATAGTTTCGCGGAAAAAATTCATATTGGACCATAAGAGGCACCCTATGGTAGTCCATGTAGATTAAAATTATAATCCATAGACGATGTTGATTCAGAGTTTTTGGCACCAATTCTTGTATAAGATATAATGGATCTTGTTCCAATGATTCAGAAATGCATCGATAAAAACTTCATTAGGCATAAATTGTATATTGAAAGATGCTGGCAACCCCATGAGTTTATAGTGGCTGATCATGTGTTCCTTCTAGTTTAAACTAGTTTGGTTCACCATAGGATTCAATGATAAGTAAAGTTAGCACCCATATTTGATGCATATCTTGAGGTTGTGGAGCGAATTGGGATGGTGTCATACCTATTGGATCTTCTATAGATGTATAGTTTCGTGCATGCAATTTTTCATGTGTCGTAACTTCAGAGGTATCAACCTGACTCTACTCAGTTGATCGAGGGGGGTGATGTTGATATTTAGACCAATGCGTCCTTTTAGAAGCATAAGATATGTGTTATGAATCACATTAATAATGAATTCTAGCGAAGTACAATGATGATATTTTCTATATTGTGGAAAAATATACATTTTATTAGGAAATATGGGATTAAGAATATGATATGTAGGCCTGGAGGCCCAATATATTTACCTCAGAATCTTATTGATTCATGGGAGTACATGTTGAGGAAGATACTTTATAAATTATACGATCCTAACCATTTATGGAGATATATTTTCCTCATGTTTAAGTACTAAATTACCAGTTTTACTATAACATGGTCATGTATTAATTTGGGGTATTTTCTTAGGGAAAAAGAGAATTATGGATGTTTATAGAGGGGTTTTTGGATGCGCGTGGTTGGCACATGATTTTCCCAAACCATTCCCCATACACATACAAATCATAAATTCCCAAATAGAGAATAAATTCATGGCTATCACATGGATTCTCAAACCCTATTCCCTCTTAAAATTAATAGTGTAACCCCTAAAAGAGGAAGGGTGCATAGTATGTAAAACCATGTGACCCATTCTAGGAAACCATTATTGCAGGAATTTTATTCCAACCATTTTATTTTTATTTCAAAAACCATACTAGTTATTACCCATAAATACCCTATGTCTGCTTAACTCATTACCCCTTATTTTTGAGGTCTCAATTAGATTTTGAGGATCATAAAACATAGTTCATAATGAATCATTGATCCGATTAAAGGATCTGCACCTCTTCCAATATATAATATCATCCTAATTGGTTTCCTCCCTCTATACCATCTTCCTATCATGTTTTTTAAGGAATATTTTCTTCATTTGGAATGGATTTAGATCAAAATTTTGATATATATTAATATTATTGACCGTGTTTGTAGGATTATTTGTAAAAATTATTCATCGTTTTGATATTTATCATTATATTTTAATTATTGAAATTTATGTTGGGAAAAAATCTATCAATGATATTGAGGTAAGTGGTATAAATGTAATTTCACATAGTCATAAATTATAATTACATGTATTAAATGAGTAATTTCAATTTCCATATTTTGAAATTGAATCTTGAATTGAATTAATTATCTAGTTAATTAATTACTAGAATCATGGAAATTCATTAATTGATTTCTCATGTGATAATGAAATGGGTTGGACATGAGAAATTTAATTCTAAAATGGTGGTTATGAAATTGATGTTTAATGTGATATGATTTTATTTCATTATATGTGTTTAGGGATGGTTGGAATAATATCAAGGGATTAATGGTTTATATGATTAAATATTGGTTAATGTTTCAATGGTGAATGATCATATTATTCAATGTGAATTAAATTGATAAAACCTATTTATTAAATTTAAAATTTACACATTAATGAAATCATTTGGTAATAAGGTTATTGATTATTAACTAAGATGTATATTGAGTCTAGATATATATAATATAGTGATATAAGTGATATGTGTGTTGGAAATGGAATGGTGCTTCAAAATCCAATATTTTATTGACATATATTAGTGTCGGATAGGGATAGATGCTTCAAAATCCCATATGTAATAACCAAAAGTTTTGGACAAAAACTAATTCTTCAAATACTAATGAGGTGATAGACATTTCATTTTATCCCCAAATTTTTTTCATTGTTTTATGGTTCCATGAATTGAAGATATTAAATTGAAATTAAAAAATAAGTGAAAACCCATGACTTTTGTGATATGTGATATCCTATGTTGATGGTTGAGAATCACGCATGGTCTGAAGCAGGTACTGATGTTTTGGGTGTCATTGTGACCCAAAAGATATTATTTGGTTAATTAAATAATATTTAATTTTTATACATGTTTAATTTATTGTACATTATTTTTATACCACTATATAAAATTCTATAGATTATTTATTCTTTTTTATGCCATTAGTGGCAGACTATTGAGTTACAGTCACACCCTACTATGGCTGGATGATCGATACCTGTATAGACTTCTTCTTTGTATGAAATGATAAGGGCCAAATCCCTATGATCTATTGCTGGGATGGGAAGTCACTTGGACGAGGGATCCATACTCAATGTCATAACACAATTAAGATTTTTCATGAAGTTTTTATTTAGGGTCTTCCATTCTGATATTTGAATAATATATGGAATGAAATATCTACTACTTTTGTTTAGATATGGTCTTCATTTTTTCATCATCATGTGATACTGGTATTATTCTTGTTATTGTTATTATCATTTGTTTATTATATTTATTTACACTATAGTTCTTCTTTGATAAAGATGGTATAGTCCTTCTACAATATATATATTTGACCCTCACTGGATGTCAAAAACCTATAGAATATGGAGAGGCGCACCTAAAGATAAGTAATCAACCAAATTTGGGAACTGGTGTGAGGAACCATGGTTTTGACGTTACAGTATGTAAAATTCCATGGAATGATTCGTTGAGGATAGGATTAATATGATCACAATAATGATTTTTATCACTATTAATTAATATATTTTTTTTCTTTATTTACAATATCATGTTATATTGGGATATATTATTATTTTTTAGGGAATAATTTTGTTAATTTATTCCTATTATATTATTTACATGGTGATTATTTTATTATAGATTCCTCAATAAGCTCCCCCTATAGATTGTATGAGGTCACACATTATATTATTGGATCCCATTTATACCATAAATTATAACTACTAATAGAAAGAACATATGAAATTTTATGGAAATATAATAATTTTTTTATGGTTAGAAATTATTATTATTTTGTATTAAATAAAATAAAATGTTCACTTATGTATCTAGATTCCAGATACAAAAAATATCATTGCTTGTGAGTAAGGGGATTAATGTATTATTTATCATTATAAAACAGGTCAAATTGATCCCTTTACATGTGTTGGGGTGCTACAGTTAGTATCAGAGTTAGAATAGAAGAATCATTAAACAATATATTAAAATAAATTATAAACAACAACCATATGAAAATACCCATATGATATTCAATATATTTCTATAGATTATGTGACATAAATTTTTAAGTATTTCATAAAATTATATTATATGATTTATGATATATATATATATAACTAATAATGTATATTCTATTTTTATAAATGGAACCAACTGGAAGGGAAAATATGATTTGATCAAATTTATGTATTATAAATATTTCTCTCCAAAATAAATCAATAAATATCAGGTAAGAACCAAATCAATTATGAATATGTTAGATCTGTTAAGTCATGTTAATAACCTTTCCTTCATGGATCAACCTCGTTTACCACATCATGGAGTAAAAATGATGGATTGCATTATGTGGTTGGATCCTCTAGTTTTCAACAGAAACCATCACCCATTAATGGAAGGGAATTAGATCAATTATTAAATTAAGATATAGTTTTTTATAAGTTTAATAAATAATATAGATAGACACCATATATACATTTTATCTTATGGGATATATAGATTTATAGTGACCCTTTAATTCATGACTCTCAGAAGGTGGAATATATATAGTGATATAGTAGATATAAATTATATTTACTTTCATGGTGAAATTATTTCCTCATATTCTATTATATAAAATCGAATATATATTTCATAGTTTTAGATAAACAGATGATGATTATTTTTCATTATGAGGTGAAATATATGTTATTTTCATGACATGTTATAAAATATATACAAAACCCTAAAACAATGATCGATCAATTCATTGAGGAATGAAATCTATTTTATATAAGGTAAATAGTCATTTAATAATTCTATTATATGAGGATATTCTTAAATGTTATATAATGAAAAATAATGTGTTCTCTACATATCATATATTCAATGTTCAGAAAGACAAAAAGTTGTTTTTAAGTTCGACATTATAAAGTATATAGAAATTCATAAAAGGGGGATGGTTGAATTATAATCATGCATAAATGTGGGATGAAACACCCACGGGAATGATAAATTATTATGGTAGATTACTAACAGTTTAATGTTAGGGGACATCAAGTACACATGTGAAAACGAAAAAAAATCCATAAATTTGTAATTATTTAATTGAAATGGCATAGATTTATATATTAATCAATCCAAAATGAATCCACGATAACACCTCAAAATAATTTCGAAGTGCGGGGCAAAGACAATGATATCACTATAACATATATTGTGGTTTCAAATATTTTCTGAGTAGGTAATTTGATTATAAAATCAATGATATATAACACATTATATGATAATTGACATATGAGATTATTTATGTCATTAATGTTTTATATACACATTGAATAACCCCCTGATAAACTAAGGAAGGACTTGTCAGAATAAATTTCTATGTCTAAATCATATTGATTTGAATATGTATTTCTAGGTCCTCTTTAAAATAAATTTAGTTTAATAAATTATAAATTATTTTGTTATTACAATGGTTTACATTAGAATAGTACTTGATATGTATTTTCTCTCAAAATAAAATTAAAGAATTCATATCAAGTAAAGGACATTATAATATATATTATTAGAATAAAATCCAATGTTTTTTTATTGGAGAAACTTTATATCATATGTAATTAATGGAACCTCTTCTAGTGAACCATCTTAATGAACTTATTAGTGAATATGAAACAATAAATTATAATTATGTATTTATAATTGTGGATATATCATTCATGATGGATTTTATTGATATATTCACTAAGGAACTACATATATATTCACATGAATCGACAGATGAAATCCTTATTAATCTCATCCCTTTTATGAGTCCCAAATCTAAGCCTCCCTATATAATGTCTCTAGTGGATTTAACAAAACAACTACAATTATTTATTCATAATGAATTTATATACCCTAGTGTTTCATGAATTGGATCACCAATTATATTTTACAAAAATTAGGGATACAATTAGAGGTTTTACTTCAATTTTAGTGAAATATATGACCTCTGTATAAAGAAAATGTTTGTTTCTACTCCTATTGATGATCAATATGATCATACGTAGTGGGATAAATTGTATTTTAAGAATGATATCTTTTATAATTAATATTAATTAATATTGGAGAATAATTATGTACTAAATATACTTTTTGGATCATGTAATATGAATAACATTTTCTCATAATGTTTCTTATGTTTAACTAATGAACACCCAACATTCATAGATTTAATGAATAAAATATTCAGGGATTATCATTACAAAATTTATATTTTACCAATTATATAATTTTAATCTATAAGATACATAAAGGGAATAAAGACTATCTCTGAATTATCCTTGAAACTGTGAAATAAAAATCTATATAAAAAATTAATTAAGTAAGAAATTTGGATTCAACTAGTCTCTTTTATTTTATATATGATATCCACAGATGAAATATTAGTTAATCTTATAAATGAAATTGTTGTTATAGAATTTCCCATATTTATAAATAGAACTAAGATATATTAGTTCCTTGGATTTAAAGGTCACTATAAATGATTTAATGAAAATTATCTTGATTTGATATTATATGAACAATGTATATTAGGAATGGGGTAAAATTCAGATGGTCAAAGGAATATGATGGAAAAATTGAAGAACAAAATAATATATTTTCAATGAAGTAGTATTCATAATTCCATTTATAATATAATGATTATTCTGATATATTTGAGCATATAATAATGTAATGGGGTTTTCCCACATGAAAAGTGATAGTGTATTTTCGTATACATTAAGAAAAGTTTAGATCCATCATAAAAACTATCAACTCAAAATTTTGTGATGGTAGCTCAAATCGTTATATTGAAAATATAGAACAAATTTCTAATGCGTAAATGATGTAATATAAATAGATATAAAAAATTATTGAAGGATATATTCATGCATAAATTCCTCAAAATGAAACAAAGAATATGGCCAGGATTACTCTATAGTTAATACAATATTAGAAAATTCCATCATGGGATTGAAAAATTTATAGTGGACACTTTTATTAGCAATTATCATGGATTTATATATAATATTAGTGGTGAAAAGGATCTAATATTCATGGATATAATAAAAATTTATATGAAAATTAATAAAAATAGGAAATATCATTACATTTCCTAATAATTTCAAATACATCATTACTATAGATCATAATGATGTGTGAATTTAATTATATGTGTTTAAAAAATAATATTAATTCCATGTTATATTGGGGATTTAAATACACCACCTTTGAACATTGTGTTTTGAAATTTGGAATGGTATTAGATATATCATCAATAGTTGAGATGAAGATGTAGTTCCTTGATGAATCATATACATCGAATTTATTTTTACTTCCTAGTTTCACCATGATTCATAGGTTTCAAATCAAAACCATTTGGTGGAAAAAATGAATTGTGAAATTGTTACTATTTTTTATTATGCTTGTTACACCAAAAATTAAAAAATGATAATGGGCTCCCAATGTTGCTAATGTTACCCATCTATATATCTATGTGTAAATGGTATATAATCATAATGTAATTTTATAATTGGGATAACGAATTAATCAAATAATCTTGATTCTTTTTGGATAATAATGTATCAACTCGCCTTATAGAAACATATTCGAGAATGAAGGAAGGATCTACCAGTATAAATATTGTGTTTATGTATATCAATGATTTTGTCAGCTTTTAGGGTGTACATTTATCAATTATATCAATTAATGATTCTATGTTCATATCACGATTTTTTTAGCTGTTTTAAAAAAGTTATAAAGATATAGAAACATGTGATCACTTTTTACCATTCTAAAAAAGTTGGGTATTTTGAGATTACTATTAAAACATTAAATGATATATTGATATCATAATGATAATTAATATAGTGAAATTGATACCTATAAAACCAAAATATTTCATTTTTTATTCCTCTAATTGAATATTTATATTTATTGTTTAAACCAAACAGATCCCCGAGATTAAAAAACCACGATATACGAAAATTATTAATATTTAAATATGATTATTATATCATAGTTTTTCAATTGGATGTCATGAGGATTAATATATTAATTATGAATTTTTTTCATTATATTATTAAATGATATAATAAATAATAAATAATACATTATTTATCATGTTTTATGTATGAAGATAACATATTTTCAAAAAAACGTGATATTATTCATAATCCATTTCATATATAGACACCATGTTTTCATCTTTGTAAATTATGATTAGAAATTTAAATTAATGTATTTAATGAAATATATATATCATATGCTCAATAAAACAAATTAACATTCATCTAATTATGTTTAATGGATAAGAAATGATAATAAATTTATTTTTTACTTGAAAATTTGATTATATTAAAATATCTTCATTGATATTTGTATTAATTTATCCCAATTTTAGAAATTTGATTTAATTAAGTGGTTAATATTTTCAAAATAATCAATATAAGTGAATCATAATTTTATTTTATGGGATTTTTTGAAAACATTTATTTTTGAGTGAATTGTTGAAAACTCCAATATTTGTAAAACCTGTTTTTATTTTAATTACATTAACTAATTTTAAAGTCCCATTAAAGTTTTTATTTAAATAAAAGTATCATAAAATTCATTTATTTGAAAAAAAACAATTACTTGGTAACCATCACTAAAAATGAATTTTTTATAAAATAAATTTTTATTCATAAAATGTGTATTTTCATAAAAACTATTTCCCATAAACTACATGTGGTTATATTAAAATTTAAAAATACCAATTCAGAAAAGTAAAATTATTGAAAATTGATTCCATTTTTGGAATAAAAATATTCAAAAAATATATTATGTTTCATTTCATATTTGGTCATAATTATTAACAACATTGATCAGACATTATCACCACATTAAAGGGTGAAATGGAGTAAATAGTGACAAAAATAATTAATAATGTATAAACATTTTTCCAAAAATATACATTATTTCGTTATATGAGTCTATTTTTAATAAAATATTTCTAAATTAAAATGTATGTATATTGTTTCTACTTAAATTCAAGTTTAAATTTTATATTTTATAATATAAAAAAATTATAAAATTTCACCCTCTTTTATTTAATGTTTTTTACAAAGTTTTTAAATAAGAAAAATATTTTATAAAATGTTGTAAATTTTTACATATAATATTTATAAATTAGTTTTATGATGATAATTTATTTATATTTTTTAGTGATTGTTTAATTAGATTGAAATATTACACAATGCTGACACCACACATGTGGTAATAGTAGAAAACAATGTAAATAAAAATATATGTTATATATATATAATAATTAAATGAATTTCATGGATAATTAAAATGAAAATGATATGGTTATTGTGTTTAGATTATAATTCCTCTGTTATCATAGTTCTATAATGTTACAACATTCCAATACTCCTTAAAATAATAATAAATATAATTTAATGTTTAAAAATTATTTTATAATGTAACACCCCAAGAATCCACTATCCGTTTCCCTTTTAATAATGCAATAGCTTGCTTTGTACGCAACTTCGAGATTCTAACAAACCACGACTAATCAAAGTAGCTGTTATGAATAGTAATACCAAATTTTTGTAATTTTTTAATTTTTAAATCTCAAAATGGACTTCATTTTTGGATTCAGAATATCTAAATTAGCCTAGGGTAAAATTTTTCTACTTTTTGGATAACTTTTATATTTTGATGAATAGTGAAAATTACTAATTTTTAATTAAAAACAATTTTTATAATAAAAATAATTAATAGTGATAAATTATGAATTTGAGTGCTTTAATGTATATTTGGAATATTGTTTTACCATTTAATACAATGTTGTCCATTGGACATAATTTCACAATTAAACCAAACATAATCAAATGTCAATCTTTTGATTGTTATTATTTCTTAAAAACATGCTTTTTGTTTTGACAACAAGAATTACTTTTAAATTAATTTATACCACTTATGTGTTTTTAATTTGGAAATATGGATTCCATATTTTGAATCAGGATATCCAAATTGTGTAAATAGGTTACTTTTATTTTTACACATTTTGAATAATTACTTCGGTAAATATTTTATTTACCATGGTTAAATGGAAAATCCGGTAAATAAAAGTAAAAAAATAATATTATAATAATAATAAATTATCTTAAAACGTGTCCTAACCTTATTGTTTGATACATGGAGGACCATGGACATATTTGGGTCGATTTTGGGACCCCATGGATCCACTTGTAGGTGATAAGGACACTTTATATTAATTATGTTAAAGTAAATTCAAAAATGACATAAGAATATATCTTTTTGAAAAAAAAATTACATAGGGTTATGTATGTTATATTTTTGACTATAAATATTCATTATAAATCGAAAAATATTTCCTATATAATGGTATTTTATTTATATTTTTTAGACATTTAATAATTAATATTATTTATGACAAAATAATGTTGTAGTATTTTCCTTATTAATGAAAGAATCAAATAATTGGTATTATAAAAGTTAAAATAGATGTAATTTGAGATTTTTGATGCCATCCAAGAGTTTTATTTGTTAATATAACATGTTAGGATTTTTTAAATGAAATTTTTTTGAATTAATAAAGTTTTTAAGACTTTAAAAAAAATAAATTATTAAATATTGACAAAATTGACATAAATGTGTTTTTAAAACAAGTATTATATTAATAATTGATATTATATTCCTTAAAGTATAAGGTTTGGCAAAGGTACTTATATAATGATAGGTGTATCATTTATGGACCACATGGGGGGTCGATTGGGTGTATATATTATGTTTATTAACTATATAATATAAAAATACAATGTGACATGGTAAATGTCAATCTAATTAACGAATAGTTAAAACTAAAAGATAAGGTTAATATAAGGACCCAAACATGTATAAAATCTATTTGATGAATGGATTTCGACCCATACCCTCTTTATACTTTTAATAATCCACTTTGGATCGATTAGAAACTGAATACGTATTTATTTTTATATTAATACTTTAAGATCTTCCTAAAGAGCCCGTCCTCCTCCTGATAAAAGGATAAAAATATAACCAATTCTTCCCACCATAAAACACTTTTGGTTCGGCCAATATCTGCCCAAAAAATCTTTCAAAATTCCGCAAATAAACCTAGAGGCCTTAGTTTGATCAGAAATCAAACCTATGTAACCCTTTTTATCAAATCAATAGGAAGAACCCGAAGAAGAGGTAATGTTTTCACCACCCTTTTTCAAGTTCCTTTCTCTCTCAAATTCTTATTTCATTGTTATTTACATTATAAAATAACAACTCCAATATCTTATATATACTATGATGTAATTATAAATATTTTACAACGATATTCAGTATTCTATCCATCCTTTTAATTACATGTCACCATATGTGCGTACGCACGGCTTACCGTATCCACGTCGTGGTGTAATTGTTATTCAGAAACATTATTATATTGATCGGTATGATAATTATATGTAATTGATGTAAATAATAAATATAACTTGATAATAATTCTGTATATCTGATATACCATCCAATTATATATTATTTTAACATCAAAAGAATGATATTTTTGTTCGTGCGTACGTACGGACTACCATCCCCACAAATGTGATGATATTCATTCCCCATCGTATCCAGGCAATTATAATTCTCAATTGATGATTAAAAATAATTATTAAGGACATGATATCATTATGGATATTAATAATATACAACTTATCCATAAAAAACATGGCTTATGTATCAAAATATATAATAGAAAACAAGTTAACACCCGAAACGCTGATAATACTATGATATAATTAAAAAATAAATGTTAAAAGATAATATATGATATCATATTAATGTATATGATTCTTGTATAACTTAATAACTATTATTTCACCATTATAAAGGAGTTAAACCTACCCTTAACAATGTAAAAGTTCATGGTAAGGGTTTATATCACAATCTCTTCATTATCTGAGGTTGTTTATACGTAATTATCTACTGGGACCTCTTTATCATCCACATCCATGTTTCTTAAAAAAAAATTTCAAAACATTATTACTATTATATAGAATATGGGTTAAAGTCATTTATACCACTGTTTTTATTTATATGACATGTTTATAAAGGAATCTTTCCATCGTTTTCCAAACAATGTCCTATGAACCTTTTTGACGGAATTAAGGTATGAATGTTTTTTTAAAATTAAACGGTGGGAGCAGATATTTTCTGCCGTTATAAAATCTCTGAAGCTTCCCTTACAAGCATATAAGAATATTTTTAATGTAAATTTTTTCTTTTATGATTATGTGACTTTTAAATGTTTTAAAAAAAGAGATATTTCCCTCAAATAGTTTTGATTTCATCTGTGTCAACATCCTTTGATGGATTTTAAGTTTATTGGATGTTGATTTATTATGATACAAAACATCCATATTGTATTGAAGGTTTTGTGATATTTTTTTACAATGGTTGTATTATTTGTATACCATTCATGGTTTAGGGAGAAAGTATTGACCTTTCGTATGATAGTTTTAATATGAATGTTTATATTATGTTTAAACATGTTCATATGAGGAATGCATTGGACTTAGTAAGTTATGGGTGGTGCCCGCTATAGCTCCTCGATGAATCAGTATGTATCATGAGACAAACTAGTTTTTTGGCATAAGGCCTTGACAAAATCTTATTTGTATTCTTGGCACGAGGCCTTGTCTACGTGGTTATGATAGCCTGGCATTATGCATTCCATCATTATGAAAGTGGTTATTGACATTGCATCTGATTATTCGATTAGTAGAATATCCATGTGAATATGTAAATGGAATTATTTCATTTTATTTCTTGCATATTATGCTAAATTTAAAGTTTAAAAGGCTTTTGTTTTAGTTATACATTGCTTTAAATTCTTATTCTTATTTATGAATGTTTCCACTATATTGTTATCCTTACTAGGAATCTGAGCTCACAACTTTCTATGTTTTATTATTCCCAGGATGTGAAGAAGTACTTTATGAATGACCAGTAGGGATAGTATGAGGGGATAAGAGTGTGGACTATGGACACTATGTTTTTGTAGTTTTCATTTTATGATGTGATGTGTCCTTTATGAATGTATCTAGTGATTCCATGTCTACTAAACTAATCGGTCTCTCAAGACGTGATCTTTTGTGATCATTACAATGTTATGTAATAATGCGCCGACTCTAGGTAACTGGGGTCAGTGCATTGCAGTTGGTATTAGAGGATGTTTAGTACAAACCTTGGAAACTAGATTTATATAAACTCTGATTAGAGCACATATACCTAAGATGGATTTTTAGGATTAGTGTAGAAAAACTTCCTAGAATTTTGGTTTTTAGAGATTTTTTGAGTTTTTAGAGCAACACATCCCTGTCTGGATATGAGGAGGTAGAGGCAGCTCTGGCACAAATGTACCTATGGGTAAAACCTAAAAACACCGCTTTGACCTAAACTCGAACAGGAACTGGTGCAGGACAACAGGCCTTGCTGCACTCTTGGTTATGACACTCCTGGGGTAAATGCTTAGGATAATTCTCATTTTCGTTAAAAAACATTATGATGGGTTTATGATTATATACTTCCTCAAAGAATACATTTTTATTATTATGTATTATATCTATAAACTATTCAATTTATGATAATCATTTTACAAATTTGGATTTACGTATTGTGATTCATAAACTAATCTAGTGTATTCCATTATTTAGAAATGGCGCCTAGTGGAAGAAATGGAATCTTCATCAATGCATGCATTCCATGATGTTATTTCCCTCCTACTCAAGATTATTATAATGGTTCTGGTATTAAACTGGTGCCGATCAGCTAATCACCATACTGGTACAACTCACTCAGGTTATGAATAATAACCTTACCCATATGGAGCACCCTGATCCACAGCCTGAAAGATCAATGTTAGATTGATTCATGAGGAAACAACCACCAAAATTAAATGGGGGTACAAATACACTATTTGTAGAGAAATGGATAAGTTCCCTAGAGAAAATATTTCAGGCTTTAGGGAGAATTGAAAGGGAAAAGGTTATCATGGCAACTTACCACCTCACTGGAGATGTTGATCAATGGTGGTCATTAATTAAAAACACAAAGGATAATGATGAAGTATAAAATAAGGAATGTAGGGAGTTCAAGGAGATTTTATTATAAAAATACTTCCCTCGTGACCATCGAGTAGATATGGAAAGGCAATTTCTGAGTCTGAGGAAAAACGAGGATGAGAATGTTGCAAAATATGAGGCTAACTTCATAAGGTTAGCAAGACATGTGGCAGTTTATATATAAACCCAAGACATAAGATTTATCATTTTGTTGATGGGTTAATATAATTTCTCCATCAAGCATTAGTCTCACAATTCTTTTCTCCATACGAAGACATTGTCTCATTTGCTATAAAGACAAACAAAGGATTCTCAAAATCTTTGACAATAAAGTAAAGCAAGAGAAGAAAATATTGGTGGAACAAGAGATAGATAATAGGATAAATGGAATGAATGATTTTCCATTATGTGATAATATTGGGAAGAAACATCCAGGTACTTACCTAAAAAGAATGGGAGTTTGTTACAAATGTGGAGAAAAAGGTCACCAGGCTCGTGATTTCAAGGTAAAGAAAGATATTGTCAATGTTGAATGCTACAATTATAGAGAAGTGGGGAATTATGCAAATTAATTCTATAAGAGACAAGAAAATGTACCTCATAAAAGGCCAAGGGATCAAGGAATATCTTATGTTGTTTCTACAGTTGAATTGGAATAATTAATGTATTTGTGTTTTTTGACTCAAGGATTATATTCTGGTTATATGAATAATGTGATATATATAAGGATTGAACTACAGTACTTTTTTTCATTAAGGTTTTAATATGACTAAGGTAATCATATTTTCAGTATGTGACAATAAGATAATATTTACTTGTCTGGGGAATCTGATTTGATAATTGATTTTGGAATTTAGATACCTTTTATAGAGAGTCTGGACAATGGTACATTGGATAACTATAATGATTGGGGTGGATTAAATTGAACTTTGTATAGTATTGTTTAATGTTAAATTATTTTTTATGATCAATTTTTGGAATATTATGATACTATATTTTTAGGGAAAAGACAACTTTCATGTCGGGCGGTAACCCGTCGCTTCAGACAAAGGTGCATGATTCAAACTTACAACCATAGTGCGACATGCCTTTATTACCTACCACAAGCCTGCAGGAATTCCCTAGTTATTAAGAAGTATTTTTCATCATTTTAAGGGTATATGTTAATGTTTGGATCCTTATATGATTAGGATAAATATAATATTTTTGAGTTCTAATATCTTTTGTAGTGAAGTATGAGTTTTTGGTTGAAATTAGTTGAAGGATGAAACTCTACATGTCAAGTATATATATATATATATGTATATATATTTCTCTTATTTTATGAAGAAACTAATTCAAAAAAATTAGGTAATGGATCATAAAACCAAAAATTTGTTATCCTAATACCTTATGTTTTGTTGATCTAATGATATTTTAAATCATCATAGATTGATGGCTTTGAGGCCCTCAATTCTACAATTGTTTGTGACTGATGACCTCAACCACTAACTATAAATATTTACGTTTTCCCCCAATTATTTGTCTCTAATTTCCACAAATGTTCTCAAAATCAAGATCATAATTTGGTGGTGACCCTTTAATTTCTATTTTCCTCTTATTAAGACTAAATTTTATTAACCCAATTTGTGATGTGGGACTTCCCACAAATATATTTTCTATTTTCAACATTTTATTTTCTAAGAACAATTTCAAATTATGAGGATGAAATTTATTGAAGGATGGTAGAATGTAACACCCCAATCTTCCACGGTACGTTTCCCTTAAAAAAATGCAATACCTTTCATTGTACGCAACTTCGAGATTTTAACACACTGCGACCAAACAAAGTAGCCATTATAAATAGTAATACCAAATTTTTGAAATTTTATAAATTTTACCTCTCAAAATGAACATCAGTTTTGGATTCGGAATATCGAAATTATCCTAGAGTAAAATTTTCGTACTTTTCGGATAACTTTTATATTTTGATGAATAATGAAAATTACAAATTATTTATTAAAAACAACATTTGAAATAAAAATAATTAACAGTGATAAATTATGAATTTGAGTAGTTTTAAAGTATACTTTGAATATAGTTTTACCATTTAATAAAATGTTGTTCATTGGACATAATTTCACAATTAAACCGGATATAAACAAGTGTCAATCTTTTGATAGTTATTATTTCTTAAAAACCCGCTTTTTGATTTAAGAATGGGATTTAATTTTAAGTTAATTTCTGACACTTTTGTGTTTTGAATTTGGAAAAATGGATTCCATATTTGGAATCAGGATGTCAAAATTGTGTAAATAGGTAACTTTTATTTTCAGAAATTTTGTATAATTATTTCGGTAAATATTTTATTTACCATGGTTAAAAGGTAAATCAGGTAAATAAGGGTAAAAATTAATATTATAATAAAAATAAATTAAATTAAAATGTGTCTTAACCTTATTTTTTGATACAGGTGCGATCATTGGAATCTTTTGGTCGATTTTGGGACCCCATAGAGCCACTTGTATGTGATAAGGACTCTTTATATTAATTAAGTTAAAGTAAACACAAAAATGACATAAACATATATCTTTCAGAAAAACAATTTTTACATAGGGTTATATATGTTATATTTTCGACTATAAAAATTAATTCGAAATCTAAACATATTTCATACATAATGGTATTTTATTTATAATTTTGAGACATTTAATAATTAAATTTATTTATGACACAATAATGATGAAATATTTTCCTTATTAATGAATGAATAAATTATTGGTATTATAAAAGTTAAAATTAAAATAATTTGAATGTTTTGATGTCGTACATGACTTTTATTGGTAAATATGACATGTTATTATTTCTGGAATGAATTTTTTTTAATTAATAAATTTGTTAATACTTTAACAAAAATCAATTATTAAATATTGTCAAAATTGACATAAATGAGATTTTAAAACAAGTATTATATTATTAATTGATATTCTATTCCTTAAAATCTATGGTTCGGCCAAAGGACTTATATCATGATATGTGTTTCATTAGTGGACCACATGGGGGTCTCTTGGATGTATATAGTATGTTTATTAACTATATAATATAAAAATACAAAGTGACATTTTAAATGTAAATCTAATTAACTAATAGTTAAAACTAAAAGATAAGTTTAACATAATGACACAAACCTATATAAAATTTATTGGTTGAATGGATTTAGATCTATACCCACCATATACATTTAATAATATACTTTGGTGCCATTAGAAACTGAATCTGAATTAATTATAAAGGAATACTTTATGTTTTCCATAAAGAGCCCCCCTATAAAAGGACACAACTTCTAACCAATTATTCACACCTTAAAAACCTTTTTTCTACCAATCCCTACACAAATACTCTATCAAAATCCTTCAATTTATCCTAGAGGGCTTATTTGGATCATAAATCCAACATAAGGATCCCTTTTGATCAAATAAAAAGGAAGAACCCGAAGAAGAGGTAATGTTTTCACCACATTTTTCAAGTTCCTTTCTTCTTCATCTTCTTATTTCTTTGTTATTTCCTTACTAAAATAATAACTCTAGTATCTTCTATATACTGTGATGTTATTATAAATTTGGTACAACCATATTCAATATTCTATCTATTCTTAGAATGAGATTTCACCATACGTGCGTACGAACAACTTACCGTCTCCACGTCGTAGTGTAATTGTTATTCAAAAAAATTATTATTTGGATGGGTATGATAATGACATGTAATTGATGTAAATAATAAATATAACATGATAATTATTCTGTATATATGATATACCATCAGATTATATATTATTTTAATATCAAAATAATGATATTGCCGTGTGTGCGTACGTACGGACTATCATCTCCACGAAAGCGATGAGATACATTCCCAATAGTATCCATGAAATTATAATTCTCATTTGATGATTAAAAATAATGTTTAAGTACTTGATATCATTCTGGATATGAATAGGATAAAACCTATCCATAACAAACACTACTTATGTAATAAAATATATAAAAGAAAACAAGTTAGTTAATACCCGAAATGATGATAATACTAAGATATTATTAACAAATAAAACTTACAAGATCATATATGATATAATATTAATGTATATGATTCTTGTATAATTTAATAACAATTATTTCTATATTATACAGGTGTTTAACCTACCCTCAGCAAGGGAAAAGTACAAGGTAAGGGTTTATTTCACAATCTCTTAATTATCTGAGGTTGTTTATACATAATTATCTATTGGGACCTCTTTATCATCCACTTCCATGATTATTAAAAAATTATTTGAAAACATTCTTACTATATTACAGAATATGGGTTAGATTCATTTATAAATTTGTTTGAATTTTTATAAGAAGTTTATAAAGGAATCCTTCCATCGTTTTCTAGACAAGGTCCTTTTAACCTTTTCGACAGAATTAAGGTAAGAATGTCTTTTTTAACTTATACAGCGGGTTCCTCTATTTTCCGCCATTATAAAATTTTCAAAGCTTACCTTACAAGATTAGAAGAATATTTTTGATGTAAATATTATATTTTTTGATAATGTTACTTTTAAATGATTTAATAAAAAGAGAGATATTTCTATCAAATAGTTTTTATTTCATCTATGTCGACATCCTTTGATGGATTTTATGTTTATTTGAAGTTGATTTATTATGATACAAAAAATCCATATTATATTGAAGGTTTTGTGATATGTTCTACTATGGATGTGTTATTTTTATACCATTCATGGTCTATGGAGAAAGTATTGACATTTTGTATGCTAGTTTTAATATGAATTTTTTTGTTATGTTTAAACCTGTTCATACGAGGAATTCATTGCACATAGTAAGTGACGGGTGGAGCCCAATATAGATCCTCAATGCATCGGTAGGACTCATGAGACAAAATAGTGTCTTGGCACAAGGCCTTGAGAAATCTGATTTGTAGTCTTGGCATGATGCCTTGGATACATGGTTATGATAGTCTGGAATTATGCATTCCATCATTATAAATGTGGTTATTTATATTGCATGTGATTATTCCATTAGTTGAATATCCATGTGAATAAGTAAATGTCATTATTTCATTTTATTTCTGCCATATTATTCTGATGTTCAAATTTAAAAGGCTTTTATTTTAGTTATACATTGCCTTAAATGTTTATGCTTATTTATAAAAGTTTCCGCTATATTGTTATCATTACTGGGCATCTGAGCTACCCCTTTCTATTTTTTATTATTCCTAGTATGTGAAGATGTATTTTATGAATGACCTACAGGGCTAGTATGAGTGGATAAGTGTGTAAAAAATGGAGACTATGCTGTTGTAGTTTTCATTTTATGATGTGAAGTATACATTATGAAAGTATCTAGTGTTTCCAAAGCTACTAAAACTAATCGGCCTTCTGAGACTTGATCTTTTATGATCATACCAATGTTATGTAATAATGCACCGAATCTGGGTAATTGGGGTTAGGGCGTTACGTTTAAAAAATATAAAATCATAAAAATCTTATAATAAATAATTGCGATGATTATTCTTCTTAAATATCATCAATCTTTCATACATGAGACAACTAATATTAATAAAATGAATTTAATTTCACTTAGATACTAAAATCTTTATTTCTATAATCTTTGTTAAAATGGTAACTAAAGGGTTAAACTAGGATAAAAGGTTCAAAATTCAACATAAATTTTATAAATAATATTGGCTGAATTTTTTTCTTCCACAAACTCCATATCATCAAATATATACCAACAATGATCCATTTTATATTAATTTAAATGATATTATATGTTTATATTTTATTTTTTACATAACGGCCACAAAAATCATTTGTAAAAGAGAACCTCATACCACTTCTTCATTAAAAATCATGAACTGTTTATTATGAAATCGCAAATGTAGCGACTCGGTTTTTTGGTCATGTCAGCCTTTGGAATATTTCTACGAATAATTCCAGAGCTAGGCGCGAAGACGGCGTGCGATTCGGAGGCCCGGTGTGCCCAAAATTAATTTTATAAAAATATTAAGTATTTTTATACTATGCACGTGGTGGGGGTGTGATATCTCCTACACGGTAGCTCAGAACTGGAATCTGATGGCACGGTTGCGTCCGGAACGTGCCGTTTACCCTAGGCGGGGTGTAAACTCTGCGGGTGTGGGCTTGCGGTGATAAAACGCCACCATGGGCGTTTCCGTAAATAAGTAGCAAAGTTAGTGTGCGAGCGTCGGCTCGATTAACTTCTGAATGGAGTCTCAGATGGAAAATATGAGTCTGCCGTTGCGTTCAGAACGACGCGTTTACCCAAGGGGTGACCTTACTTTTGTTTGCACCGGGCGTCGGGTCCAAGGCGGGTTTGGCGCCGGCGGGCGGCTGATATAAATATCGGTGCCCCCCCCCCCTTATTGTTCCTCTCGGTGTTCTTCGCTATTCTTCACCGCTGCTCCGCCGAATCGAGCAAACGAAGTGCCCACGAGCTCGGAATTCGATGGCGGACGTTCCAGGAGCGCGCAGCGGAAGCTCTGGAGCGCGGATCTGAGGCAGAACGTCGGTGTTTCGCCCGCGAGGTAGGCGGTTTGAGTTTTGAAATCCCGGACCCTGTTTATTTGATGTTTTTCTTCAAATCGTTATAAGGGTTGTATAGATTGGGTCCCAAGGTTTCCGAAACATGTTTCAGATCTGATTTTGGAGCACCGGGCTGCTCCCGGGGGTCCCCGGAAGTTTTCCGGCGGAAATCCCGAATTCCGGCGGCGGCCATTGCGGAATCTAGCGAGGCAGGGCGGTGGCGCGGTGGCGGCGCGGCGGTTTCCGGCGACAGCGGCGGCGGCGCGGCAGAATCCGGCGGCGACGCGGTGGTTTCCGGCGAGGCTGGCGGTGGTTCGGCCCGGATTTTCCGGGGGTTCTTTAAACCCCTGTAACTCGCAAACCGTAACTCCGATTTGTGAGCCGTTTGCGGTGACGTGCTTCTTGCATTGAGACGGACCTTTTGAACTCACTTTGAGGGTTTAAGGGTTCGGAATCGTGGCCCGGGAGTTAGAAACGTCGTATAAAATAATATTATTTTATTATTTTACGATTTCAGGCCGTTGTAACTTCTACCCAGAGCGTCCGTTTGACGTGTCGTCAGTGGCATTGAGACCCTGATGGTACGACGGACTTTTGAAGTGGTTTCCGGGTGTTGGGACTGAGAACGGGGTGCGGGCCCCACGAGGCCGTGTTTTGGCGT
The DNA here is from genome assembly GCA_963277665.1 of Viscum album. NCBI lineage: Eukaryota > Viridiplantae > Streptophyta > Magnoliopsida > Santalales > Viscaceae > Viscum > Viscum album. The sequence goes on along the minus strand of OY728148.1, from coordinate 873,852,261 downwards.
TTGCGGAGAAATGCATCTTTTGCACCAGGAGTCCGATTTTGGCGGATGAATAGTCGATCTTGTGTGTTTTTACGAGGGGATCGCAATGGTGGGATCCGTTCAATGAGTTTCGGAATCCAGGTGTGGGCCCCACCCGAGATGGCCTTCGGTGAATAGTACCTTTTTCACCGGGTGTCTGTTTTGGACGAGCGAGTAGTCGATTCCGCTTGTTTTTCCGAGGGGATCGTCATGGTATGGTCCGCTCGATGAGTTTTGGGATCGTTGTGTGGGCCCCGCACGGGCTAGCTACAGTGAATAGTGTCTTGTTCACCGGTGCTCTGTTTCGGGCAAGTAAACAGCCTATGCTGCGTGTTTTTCCACGTGGAACGTGATTGTGGCCTCAGTTTTGGCCTAGGAGAAGCGCAGTGTGGCGTTGTGGCGGGTCGCTTGGATTAGCGACATTTGGACCAGCAGTGGTTTAGGGTTCTCCCTTGGTTCGTTCCTACGAGAGTTCGTGTGGCATCACAACCTTCGTATGGGTTTGTGATCCTCTCGATGGGATGTTTTAAACTGTTAGAGTTGCGGTATCCCTCCTATGGGCCCGGAGTGGATCCTCTAGCATCTTTACCCTAGATCGGGTTCTTGGTATCGCTGTGATCGCTTATTTACAGGCGGCGATCCCCTATCAAGCAGGTTAACCCTGTAGGGTTTGTGGGATCATCGGAAATATGATCCCCTACACGGTGGGTCGTGCTAAGTAGGGTTATGGCATCGTCGGGTATATGATCCCCTACTCAGCATGTGGTTTATAGTAGGGTTACAGTATCATTGGTTATGTGATCCCCTACTCAGCGCGTGGTTTCGGTAGGGTTGCGGTATCAGTGGTTCGATCCCCTACATCATGAGTTATACCATATAGGGTTCCGATATCGTCCTGACCATCATTATATGGATGATGATCCTCTATCTCAGGGTGGAGTTTCTGTCGAGTGCCAGATCGGGTTGTGGTATCCCCCAGCGGATCCTGGGTGTGATCCCCTATCTGTGAGAACTACGTATGCCATATCGGGTCGTGGTATCCCCCAGCGGACCCTGGAAGTGATCCCCTATCTATGAACTACATATACCAGAGTGGGTCTTGGTATCCCCTAGCAGACCGTAGCGGAGATCCCCTATCCTAGGAGTTTGGTTGTTATGTTGTTTCAGCGATGTTTCCTCAGTGATGTTATCCGACGAGCGTGGTCTCTCGGGTGAGCTTCTTAGATGGTTTTTTGGGACCCGATGGAGTGTATCTCTCGGATGAGTGTCATCTGGTATGTCAGTGTTCGTGTGGCATACTCTCCTGGTTGGGACCGTTTCTGGTGATGAGGTTGGTACCTCTTGAAGCATGTGGCGTGAGCTGAGTATATCTGGATTGTTCAAGATGTGTGTATGGGTATACACCTGAGATGAGCTGACTAGTTGTGTTTAGCCGAGGATGGTCACGAGATGGAGTTTCTCTCTTGTCTAGGTTCCCTCTGGCTGGGTTGAGCGGACTGTTGCCTTTCAGTTGCTCCCTTGGGTTTTGGGTTTTTGGGGTTCCTACTGAGTATGTTTATACTCACCCCTGCACGGACTTTTCCCGCACGTGTTTGTGTCTTGTGCAGACCACAGGTCTTTTGACGGAGTCCCAGGAGGACCCGGAGCAGGTGGAGCTTAGTGAGCGAGTTGACTGGGGTGTTTACCGGAGCTGTGCCGAGGGAGCTTTCCGGCGGGTGTTTGTGGCAGTGTTCCCCTTCTTTAAAGCAGGTTGGACGTGCTTTGTAGTTTTCTTTGGTGGGCCCTGTTTTGCCCTTTGTATATTTGTTGTTGCACTCTGGTTTGAGATAAATTGTATTCATGCTTTTACTTTTCAGTTTCTATATCTCTGCACTGTTGCATGGCAGTGTGTGTGGGTGTGTGTGTACAGGTACCTTAGGCTAATGCCTCCCATGTGCGTGATAGCCTACTCGGCGCTGGTCGCCAGCCCCTAGCCTATTGGAGGTGGGCTTGGGGAGTCGCGACTCGAGCCCCATTGGGTCGGGTCGTGACAGAGTGGTATCAGAGGAGGTTCCACCTTTGGGATCTCAGAGCGTAGCTGGTCTAGCTTTGAGTTTGGTTTGGGTTGCAAAGCGACAGTGTTAGGGTGTTTCGAGTTCGGCTTTCAGGCCAGGGACTCCCGTGTTGGTGTGGCGGCCGACGTATCCATACACCAGGACTCTGATAACCTGCCTTTTGACTCAGGACATTTGTACACTAGTCGCGGGGACATAATGGTACATGCATCATATAAGACTGGTTTTTCGGTTTTCCTTGTCCTTCTTGATTCATCTCTCCAGATATACTCTTTGACCGTGGTTTGTCATGAATGTATTTTAGGATGCCTCCATGACGACAGCCAGCAAGGGTTCCACAGAAGGATTGTGCTGATGACCCACCCCGTGTAGAGGCTATGGAGCAGGGCACATGCTCTGAGGTTGCACCTCCCGGTGGTCTGCCGGTTGAGCCACCACCTGTCGAGCAGCTGATTGTGCCAGCAGGGCAGGACGATGGTGCGCACAGGCTGAGTGCGCTGTACGAGTTCCAGAGGAAGCGACCTCTGAGGTTCCGGTGTGATCCAGACCCCCAGGCAGCTGATGACTGGCTTGAGGCAGTCACCCGGGTTTTCCTCTTAGTGAGGACACCTCCAGATCAGATGGTGGTCCTAGCGGCGAGCCTTCTGCATGGTTTTGTCGAGCGATGGTGGAGTTTAGTGACGCAGTCCCAAGACGAAGAGACGCTCACGTGGGCAGAGTTTGAGCGGATCTTCAGGGAGGAGTTCTATCCGGTGAGGCTGAGGTCAGTGTGGATCCAGGAGCTTCTGAAGCTTCATCAGGAGAGCATGACTGTGTCGGAGTACTCAGCGAGGTTTATAGACCTGTCACGCTACTTCCTGGATATGGTTCGAAACCCGTTCTTTAGGGCTCGGACCTTCGAGCAGGGTTTACGCAGGGACATCCGAGCATGTGTGGTTTCCTTGTTCCTGCCCACCTATGTTGGAGTGCTGGAGCGAGCGTTGGTGGTGGAGAGTTTTCTGGCTGAGCAGTTTCCCCCTATTAGTGCTGGGCACTCAAGGGCTGAGACTTTTTCAGTCGGATCGGCATCTGGTAGCCGACGACATACTCAGGGGTCTGGACGTGGCCGATGTTTCCGGAGGCGACCCCAGGATGGAGGATCTAAGCCTCAGGGATCACCGGGCTCGCAGGCCAGTTTTGGTCAGCCGCAGGAGAGGCAGTGTTACGCTTGCGATGGTCGAGGACATATTGCTAGAGATTGTCCCACCCGACGTGCTGTTGAGAGAGAGCCGGTCGATAGAACACCTTGGCAGAGGCAGCGTCTCGAGCAAGGAGGTCTGCAGGGCGGCGGACGTGGCGGCGGAGCTGGTGCAGTGGGAGGCAGTGGTAGGCAGTACCAGTTGCCACCGCCCCCCACCCCCAGGTGGTCCACGCCAAGCTCAGGGAGCTGGTGGCTGAGGGCGAGGACAACTTCATGCTCTGGTGGCAGTCGACCTAGAGGCACCGAGGATGGATAGAGGTACGCCTTGTGTCCTTCTACTTACTATAGTAGTTTGATAGACACTATTTAGTGGTACCCTCCCTTTTTGTTGCATGCTCGAGTTTTGTTCAAGGTGTTGGTAAGACCCTGTGTGGGTGTTGTTCGACAGGCATCGAATGCTTTGAGGAGGAGGGATCCTTCCCCCCACCGAGACATATTTTTGATGAGCTCGCTGGTGTGTGAGACCCAGTTGAGATTCTGGTAGCTTTCCTTGTACATAAGGCTTTTTCGTGGATGAAAAGTACTAGGGGGGAGGATGTAGTGACTTTGGTTTTTAGTCCCTTTCAGACTTTGAAATATTTCTACGAATAATTCCAGAGCTAGGCACGAAGACGGCGTGCGATTCGGAGGCCCGGTGTGCCCCAGAATTAATTTTATAAAAATATTAAGTATTTTTATACTATGCACGTGGTGGGGGTGTGATATCTCCTAAAAGGTATCTCAGAACTGGAATCTAATGGCACGGTTGCGTCCGGAACGTGCCGTTTACCCTAGGCGGGGTGTAAACTTTGCGGGCGTGGGCCTGCGGTGAGAAACGCCACCATGGGCGTTTTCGTAAATAAGTAGCAAAGTTAGTGTGTGAGCGTCGGCTCGATTAACATCTGAACGGAGTCTCGGATGGAAAATTTGAGCCAGTCGTTGCGTTCATAACCACGCGTTTACCCTAGGGGTGACCTTACTTTTGTTCGCATCGGGCGTCGGGTCCGAGGCGGGTTTGGCGCCGACGGGCGGCTGATATAAATATCAGCGCCCCCCCCCCCCCCCTTTATCATTCCTCTTGGAGTTCTTCGTTGTTCTTCGTTGCAGCTCCGCCGAATCGAGCAAACGAAGCGCCCACGAGCTCGGAATTCAACGACGGACGTTCCAGGAGCGCGCAGCGGAAGCCCTGGAGCACGGATCTGAGGCAGAACGTCGGCGTTTCGCCCGCGAGGTAGTCGGTTTGAGTTTTGAAATCCCGAACCCCGTTTATTTGTTTTTTTTCTTCAAATCTTTATAAGGGTTGTATAGTTTGGGTCCCGAGGTTTCCGAAACATGTTTCGGATCTGATTTTGGAGCACCGGGGTGCTCCCGGGGGTCCCCGGAAGTTTTCCGGCGAAAATCCCGGAATCCGGCGGCGGCCGTGGCGGAATCCGGCGATGCAGGGCGGCGGTGCGGTGGCGGTGCGGTGGTTTCTGGCAACGGTGGCGGCGGCGCGGCGGAATCCGGCGGCGACGCGGTGGTTTCCGGCGAGGTTGGCGGTGGTCCGACCAGGATTTTCCGTGGGTTCTTTAAACTCCCGTAACTCGCAAACCGTAACTCTGATTTGTGAGCCGTTTGCGGCGACGCACTCCTTGCATCGAGACGGACCTTTTGAACTCACTTTGAGGGTTTAAGTGTTCGGGATCGTGGCCTGGGAGTTAGAAACGTCATATAAAATAATATTATTTTATTATTTTAAGATTTCGGGACGTTGTAACATCTACCCGGAGCGTCTGTTTGAAGTGTCGTCAGTGGCGTTGAGACCCTGATGGTACAAAGGTCATTTTGAGGTGGTTTCCGGGTGTTGGGACTGAGAACGGGCTTTGGGCCCCACGAGGCCGGGTTTTGGCGTTTGCGGAGAAACACAGCTTTTGCACCAGGAGTCCGATTTTGGCGGATGAATAGTCGATCCTGTGTGTTTTTCCGAGGGGATCGCAATGGTGTGATCCGTTTGATGAGTTTCGGAATCCAGGTGTGGGCCCCACCCAAGCTGGCCTTCGGTGAATAGTACCTTTTTCACCGGGTGTCTGTTTTGGACGAGCGAGTAGTCGATTCCGCTTGTTTTTTCGAGGGGATCGTCGTGGAATGGTCCGCTCGATGAGTTTTGGGATCGTTGTGTGGGCCCTGCACGGGCTAGCTATGGTGAATAGTGTCTTGTTCACCGGTGCTCTGTTTTGGGTGAGTAAACAGCCTATGATGCGTGTTTTTCCCCGTGGAACGCGATGGTGGCATCGGTTTTGGCCTAGGAGATGCGCAGTGTGGCGTTGTGGCGGGTAGCTTGGGTTAGCGACGTTTGGACCAGAAGTGGTTGAGGGTTCTCCCTTGGTTTGTTCCTACGAGGGTTCGTGTGGCCTCACAACCTTCGTATGGGTTTGTGATCCTCTCGATGAGATGTTTTAAACTGTTAGAGTTGTGGTATCCCTCCGGTGGGCCCAGAGCGTATCCTCTAGCATCCTTACCCTAGATCGGGTTCTTGGTATCGCTGTGACTACTTATTTACGGGCGGCGATCCCCTATCTAGCAGGTTAACCCCGTAGGGTTTGTGGCATCATCGGAAATATGATCCCCTATGCGGTGGGCCGTGCTCAGTAGGGTTGTGGCATCATCGGGTATACGATCCCCTTCTCAGCATGTGGTTTATAGTAGGGTTACGGTATCGTTGGTTATGTGATCCCCTACTCAGCGTGTGGTTTCGGTAGGGTTGCGACATCGTTGGTTCGATCCCATACATCATGATTTATACCATATAGGGTTCCGGTATCGTCATGACCATCTTTATATGGACGATGATCCTCTATCTGAGGGTGAAGTTTCTGTCGAGCGCCAGATCAGGTTGTGGTATCCCCCAGCAGATCCTGGGTGTGATCCCCTATCTGTGAGAACTACGTATGTCATATCGGGTCGTGGTATCCCCCAGCGAACCCTGGAAGTGATCCCCTATCTGTGAGCTACGTATACCATAGTGTGTCTTGGTATCCCCAAGCGGACCGTAGCGGCGATCCCCTATCCGAGGAGTTTGGTGGTTATGTTGTTTCAGCGATGTTTCCTCAGTGATGTTATCCGACGAGCATGGTCTCTCGGGTGAGCTTCTGAGATGGTTGTTTGGGACCCGATGGAGTGTATCTCTCAGATGAGTGTCATCTGGTATGTTAGTGTTCGTGTGGTGTACTCTCCTGGTTGGGATAGTTTCTAGTGATGAGGTTGGTACCTCTTGTGGCTTGTGGCGTGATCTGAGTATATCTGGATTGTTCAAGGTGTATGTATGGGTATACACCTGAGCTGAGCTGACTAGTTGTGTTTAGCCGAGGATGGTCAGGGGATGGAGTTTCTCTCTTGTCTGGGTTCCCTCTGGCTGGGTTGAGCGGACTGTTGCCTTTCAGTTGCTCCCTTGGGTTTTGGGTTTTTGCAGTGCCTACTGAGTACGTTTATACTCACCCCTTCACGGGCTTTTCCCGCACATGTTTGTGTCTTGTGTAGACCACAGGTCTTTTGACGGAGTCCCAGGAGGACCCGGAGCAGGCGGAGCTTAGTGAGCGAGTTGACCGGGGTGTTTACCGGAGCTGTGCCGAGGGAGCTTTCCGGAGGGTGTTTTTGGCAGTGTTCCCCTTCTTCAGAGTAGGTTGGACGTGCTTTGTAGTTTTCTTTGGTGGGCCCTAATTTTCCCTTTGTACATTTTCTGTTGCACTCTGTTTTGGGATAAATTGTATGCATACTTTTACTTTTCAATTTCTATATCTCTGCACTGTTGCATGGAGGTGTTTGTGGGTGCGTGTGTACAGGTACCTTAGGCTAATGCCTCCCATGTGTGTGATAGCCTACTCGGTGCTGGTAGACAGCCCCTGGCCTATTGGAGGCGGGCTTGGGGAGTCGCGGCTCGAGCCCCATTGGGTCGGGTCATGACAACAAATCCAAGGGAACTCTTCATTTTTAAAGTAAAAAGGTGTTTCTCTCAAAAATTAATCTATGATTTTATAAGAGTATATTCATCTCTATCGAAACTCTTGTTGATTATTATGTATTAATGGGACAAATATTTTTTTGTATCATATACCATATTTAATTTAATAGTTTATGATAAATTTTTCTATGGATGTTATATCTTAATGAAAATCACCAATTTACAAAGAATGGTTAGTGTTTATGCTTAATGTTCAAGGAAAGTTATTAATATTTCATATATTAGTTCCAATATAAATTTATAAGTTTTTTATACTTATCCCCATTCATATGTGAAATGAATTGGACATATAATGTTTTGTGTGGGACCCACTATAGCCCATCAGTGCATCGGTAGGTATCATGAGACAAACTACGGTCATGATAGAGAGCCATGACAAAATGATTATTTATGGTCTTGGCACATGGGCGTGATAGTATATTGATGATGTCGACATTATTAATTCCCTAATTATGAAAATATTATTTATGGTTCATGTGGTTATTAAACTAGTAGAATACCCATGATTATGTTTTATTATGGAATTACATACTCATCTCTTATTCTTGCCAAATGGTGTTCAAGTTTTTGTTAATGGAATATGTTTTTAATTATTTAACATTACTAATGTTTATATATATACTGCTGAATTGATTACCCTTTCTGAGTATTTGAAAACACCCCTTTCATATGTTTCATTTTCTCAGGACAAGAAGAAATTTAGTATGAATGACATGATAATCTTGGAGTTATGGATGTTTTCTATGGAGGGCCTATGTTTTTTATTCTTTTTGTGTTATAATGTTGAAATTATGTTTGTGTTATGTTTACAATAATACTAAACTACTCGGTCATTTGGTATGAATATTCCTTATTTAGATGTCAATGTTATCAAATAAGGAACTAAATCAAGGTAACTGAGGTCAGGTGCTTATAGTTGGTATCAAAATATGTTTAGTAGCAAACCTGGAAACTAGAATAAAAAATTTAGATTAGGGAACAAATCCCTAAGGTAGTATTTGAGAAAAAAATTCCATAATTTCACATAATTTTGGTAATGGATAGATTTTCTATATCTTTCTAGAAAAATTATCTCTATTTGAATACAAATTGGTAGTGGTGGCTCTGGAACATATGTAACTAGGAGTCAGAACTCTGACAATGAGTTTTGGGCACGACCTGGGGTATCCTGGTACCTGAAAATGGGTCTTGCTACACTCATGGAATTGAAAATTTCAGTGGATATGATTTGGATAATTAATATTTTATTTAAAATACATTATGATGGATTTAATTGTAAATTTTTGGTCAATGATACGATGTTTGTGATTATGATATTAGATATGTATAGATTTTTTATTTATGATATGTATTTTTTTCTACATTGAGATTATAAATTATGATATGTGGCCTAATGTAGTGTAATAATTTATTTAGAAATGTCACCTCGTGGAAGGAATGTAAACTACATGAACACGTGTGTTCCATGTAGGGATTTATCTCTGATTCAATATGATGATGTTAGATATGGTGTTGTGAATGGTTTTGAGAAACTTATAACTATACTCAAAAAATTACTCTGGTTATGAACAATAACCTTACCCTTATGGAGAATTCGTTTCCACCCCGTGGAGGAGCTATATTAAATCTCTTTATGTGGAAACAACCTCTGTCATTCAATTAGACTACAAACCCATTTTTAGGAGAGTAGTGGATATTTTCCCTTGAGAAGTTATTTATCACTTTGGGATGTAACAAAATAGATAAGGTTGTCGTGGTAGTGTATCTTCTATAAGGATATGTAGATCAGTGGTGTTCATTAATCCAAAACACATAAGAGGATTAAGAAATAGAAGATATAGATTTTATAAAAATATTATTATAAAAATATTTCCCCTGCGAACAATGAGAGGATATAGAGATGCAATTATAGAATCTAAGGCCGAAGGAGGATGAAAATGGTTCCAAGTACGAATCCAACATTACATTGATGGAAATCCATGATGTGGACAACATAGGTAATCCAAGGAGAAAAATTGATGGATTATTTGATAGTTTAATACCCTTCCACATAAGGTCTCCAGTCTCCCAATTATTCTCTTCATATTAATATATAGTCTCAAGTGTTATCCAGAATGAAATAGAATTTTATACGTCTTATGACTTTAAAGGAAAAAAATAGAAGTATAATGCTATAAAAAACACTCGAAAAGCATATCTGAAAATGGGGAAGAATGGAAGAGTTGAATTTCCATCCTATAGTAATTGGGGGAAGAAACACCCTGGAACATTCCAAAAGGGAATGGGAGTTTGTTACAAGTGCGGAGAAAATGGTCACCAATCTCAGGATTTTAATGGGATGAAAGAAGCTACCAATGTTCAATGATACAATTATATGGAGACATGAAATTATAAACATTAATTCTTTAATAATTAATGACATTTCCCCAAAGAAGGCCAAGGGATCAAGGTCATGCTTATATGGTCACAACTTAAGAGGTTAGAGTTCATAATGAAGTAGTGGCAGGAACATTAATCATTTCCTCAGACATAGCCACTGCCTTATTTGATTCTGTATCATTGCATTAAATCATATCATTCCAATTTTTGAAGAATATTAGATATTTCCAAATTGATTTAATAATAGAGTCATCAGTACAAACTCTTAAGGGAAGTATCATTACATAAATGTTGTGTCAAGAATTCACCATTATGGAATACAAACATGATTTTCTATAATTTTATTATTATACCCATTATTTATTTTTATATAATACTTGGTACATATTGTCTTTCATGCCATGATGAAAAAATATATTGTAATAGGAAGGAGGTTACAATTTTTGAGGATGATGTGGAATACCTTATTTCTAGGGAAGAAACATCAATATGTGATTATCATCTAGATCTACCCCTAGTAGATCTAATAAATTAAATTATTGAAGAAGAACATAACCTAATATATATGTCCAAGTGATGAATTCTTCAAATTGAATATGTACTTATTTTTCAAGAATATATTGACATCTATTTAAAGGATTTACCTGGATATACTCCAAAGCGAGAATTTATGTTTTCAATTGACATAAGTTTTTGTTCATGGACCATATCAAATACCCATAACATAATACACACATTGGAATTAGTGGAAGTGATGAAACCACTAGAATAATTGAGTAAAAAGGATTTATTATCCCTAGAGTTTCCCAATGGGGCCCCTATTCTTTTCGTTAAGAATAAAGATGAATCTATGAGGTTATACATTGAATACAAGGATATCAATTCTATAATGATAAATACAAATTATACCCTACCAAACATTTGTAACACCCTAGGATTCCACGATACGTTTCCCTTTTAATAATGCAATAGCTTGCATTGTAAGCAACATCGAGATTCTAACACACCGCGACCAATCAAAGTAGCTGCTGTTATGAATAGTAATACACACTTTTTAATATTTTATAACTTTTACCTCTCAAAATGGACTTCATTTTTGGATTTTGAATATCAAAATTAGCCTAGGGTGTTATTTTGGTACTTTTCAGATAACTTTCAAATTTTGATGAATAGTGAAAATTGCTAAATTTTAATTAAAAAAACATTTTTAATCAAAATAATTAATAGTTATAAATTATAAATTTCAGTGTTTTCAATGTATATTCAGAATATATTTTTTTAATTTAATACAATTTTGGTCATTGGACATAATTTCACAATTAAACCAAATATAAACAACTGTCAATCTTTTAATAGTTATTATTTCTTAAAAACATGCTTTTTGTTTTGACACTGGGGATTAATTTTAAATTAATTTCATCCATTTCTGTGTTTTGAATTTGGAAAAATGGATTCCATATTTGGAATCAGTATGTCCAAATTGAGTAAACATGTAACTTTTATTTTTAATCATTTTGAATAATTATTTTGGAAAATATTTTATTTATTATGGTTTAAGGGTAAGTCCGGTAAATAAGGGTAAAATATAATATAATATATTAATAAATTACCCTAAAACGTGTCTTAAACATATTGCTTGATACATGTCCGACCATGAGCATATTTGGGATGATTTTGGGACCCCATGGAGCCACATGTAGGTGATAAGAACACTTTATATTAATTATGTTAATGTAAATACAAAAAAGACAAAAGCATATATCTTTTAGAAAAACAATTTTTACATAGAGTTATGTATGTTATATTTTTCACTATGTATATTAATTATAAATCTAAAAAAATTTCACACATAATGGTATTTTATTTATAATTTTTATACATTTAATATATAAATTTATTTATGACATAATAATGATGCAGTATTTTCATTATTAATGAATGAATCAAATAATTGGTAATATAAAAGATAAAATAAATATAATTTGAATGTTTTGAAGAAATATAAGAATTTTATTGGTTAATATTACATATTAGGATTTCTTAAATTATTTTTTTGGAATTAATAAATTTATTATGACTTAAAAAATTGATTTATTAAATATTATCAAAATTGATATAAATGATTTTTTTTAAAAAAGTATTATATTATTAATTGCTATTATATTCCTAAAAATCTACGGATCGGACAAAGGACTTATATCATGATAGGTGAATTGTTAATGGACCACTTGGCTATCTCTTGGATGTATATAGTAATTTTATTAACTATATAATATAAAAATACAATATGACATGGTAAATGTCAATCTAATTAACTAAGAGTTAAAACTAAAAGATAAGGTTAAAATAATGACCCAAACCTGTCTAAAATCTATTGTTTGAATGGGTTTTGACCCATCCCCACCTTAGACTTTTAATAATCTACTTTGGAGCCAATATAAACTGAATATGAATTTATTATAAATTAATACTTTATGTTTTTCCTAAAGAGCCCCTCCTCCCCCTTATAAAAGGACACAACTTCTAACCAATTATTCACACCATAAAAGCCTTTTGGTTCAGCCAAACCCTGCCCAAATACTTTCTCAACTTCCCTAAATTATACCTAGAGGCATTAGTTTGATCAAAAAGCCAACCTATTGAGCCCTTTTGATCAAATCAAAAGGGAGAACCTGAAGAAGAGATAATGTTTTCACCACCATTTTTTAAGTTCATTTCTTCTTCAACTTCTTCATTCTTTGTAATTTACTTTATAAAATAATAACTCCAGTATATTCTATATACAATGATTTTATTATAAATATGGTACAGCCATATTAATTATTCTATCCATCCTTTGAATTACATGTCACCATAGGTGCGTATGTACGTCTTACTGTCTCCACGTTCTGGTGCAATTGTTATTCAAAAACATTATTATTTGGGTGGGTATGATAATGATATATAATTGATTTAAATAATAAATATAAAATTATAATGATTATTTATATATGATATACCATCCAATTATTTATTATTTTAGTATCAAAAAAATTATATTGTCCCTCGTGCGTACGTACGGACTACCGTCTCCACGAACGCTATGAGATTCATTCCACATCATATCCATGCAATTATAATTCTCATTTGATGATTTAAAATAATATTTAAGGACTTGATATCATTATGGAGATTAATAAGATAAAACCTATCAATAACAAACACGTCTTATCTAAAAAGATATATAAAAGAAAACAAGTAAGTTAAAAACTGAAACGGTGATAATACTATGATATTATTAACAAATCAATTTTAAAAGATCATATATGATATAATATTAATGTATATGATTCTTGTATAATTTAATAACAATTATATTAACATTATACATAATTTTAACCTACCCTCAACCGAGGAAATGTACACGGTAAGGTATTATTTCACAATCTCGTCATTATCCAAGGTTGTTTATACGTAATTATCCACTGGGACCTCTTTATCATCCACATCCATGTTTCTTAAAAATATATTTTAAAACATTCTTTGTATTTTAAAGAATATGGGTTAATGTTATTTATTCCATTGTTTGATATTTTATAATAAGTTTATAAAGGAATATTTTCATCATTTTCCAAACAAGGTCCTTTTAACCTTTTCGACAGAATTAAGGTAAGAATTTTTTTTTTAACTTATACGGCGGGTGCGGCTATATTCCAACATTATATAATCGTCTAAGAATCCATTATAAGATTATATGAATATTTTTAAAGTAAAATTTTTATTTTATATTTATTTGAATTTTAAATGATTTCAAAAAAAGATAGATATTTCTCTCAAATAGTTTTGATTTCATCTATGTCAACAACTTTTGATTGATTTTAAGGTATTTTGTAGTTGATTTATCAAACTTCCATATTGTATTGAAGGTTTTGTGATATGTTTCACTATGGATGTGTTATTTTTATACCATTCATGGTTTATGGAGAATGTGTTGACATTTCGTATGCTAGTTTTAATATGAGTATTTATGTTATGTTTAAACATGCACATATGAGGATTGCATTGGACTTAATAAGTGATGAGTGGTGCCTACTATAGCTCCTCGATGCATTGATTGGTTTATTGAGGAAAACTAGTGTCTTGGGACGAGGCCTTGATAAAATCTTATTTTTAGTCTTGGAACATGGCCTTGACTACGTGGATATGATAGTCTGGCATTATGCATTCCATCATTATAAAAGTTGTTATTGATATTTCATGTGATTATTCAATTAGTAGAATATCCATGTGAATATGTAAATGGAATTATTTCATTTTATTTATGCCATATTATGATTAAGTTCATGTTTAAAGGCTTTTGTTTTATTTATACATTTACTTAAATGTTTATACTTATTTATGAATGTTTTTTATCTATTTTTATCCATACTGGGAATCTGAGCTAACCCCTTTCTATGTTTTATTTTTCCAAGGATGTGAAGAAGTATTTTATGAATGACCTTCATGGATAGAATGATGGGAAATGGGTGTGGACTATGGAGACAATGTTGTTGTAGTTTTCATTTTATGATGTAGTGTAAACTTTATGAATGTATCGAGTTCTTCCAAGGCTACTAAACTAATTGGTCTTTCGAGACTTCCTCTTTTGTGATCATGCCAATATTATGTAATAATGCACTGGATCTGGGTAAATGGGGTCGGGGCATTACAGTTGGTATCTGAGGGAGGTTTAGTACAAACCTTGGAAGCTAGATTTAGATAAATGCTGATTAGAGCACATAGACCTAAGATGGAGTTTGAGGATTACTGTAGAATAAATTCCTAGAATTTTGGTATTGTAAATATTTTGTGAGTTTTCGTAGCAATACTTCCCTTTCTAGATACTAGAAGGTAGAGGTGGCTCTGGCACCGATGTACCTAGGGGTAAAACCCTAAAACACCGCTTTGTGCTTGAATCAAATGAGAACTGGTGCACGACAATGGGCCTTGCTGCACTCTTGGTTATGACACTCCTGGGGGATATGCTTAGGATAATTCTCATTTTCTTTAAAAACCATTATGAAGGGTTTATGAGTATATAATTTCTCAATGAATACATTTTTATGATTATGAATTATACCCATAAACTGATCAATTTATGATAAGTGTTTTACAAGTTTGGATTTATGTATTTCGATTCATAAAGTAATATAGTGTATTCTATTCTTTAGAAATGGCACCTAGTGGAAGAAATGTAAACCGTATCAATGCACACACTCCATTTAGGTATTTCCCTCTTATTCAATATAATAATAGTGGTGTTGGTGATGCAACTGTTGTTGATTAGCTAATCACCATACTGGGACAACTCACTCAGGTTATGAATAATAACCTTAATCGTATGAAGCACCCCAATCTGAAACATGGAGGATCAATGTTAGATCACTTCATGAGGAAACAACCACCAACATTAAATGGGGGTAAAAATCCACTAGTAGCTATGCAATATATAAGTTCCCTAGATAAAATACTTCAGACATTGGGGAGTAGTGAAAGTGAAAAGGTTGTCATGGCATTTTACAGCCTCACTAGAGATGCTGATCAATGGTGGTCATTAATTCAAATCACAAAGGATGACGAAGAATTATCACGTATGGAATGGAGGGAGTTTAAAGATATTTTTTTAGAAAAATAGATTCCTCATGACCATCATGTGTAACACCCGAGACTTTTATGTTATATAAATAATCAAAGGAATCTTTTTCTACACAACACTTGCTTGGTTTGCTTTACACGCAATCGCGACCTTCCTCGATAGCTTGCGTCGTACGCAATACCGAGTTTCACTAAACAACATTATGCTATTAAAACTAGCCGTTATGAATAGTAATAACCACTTTTTGAAATTTTATAAATTTTATTTTTCAAAATGGACTTCATTTTTGGACTCAGAATATCGAAATTAGCCTAGGGTGAAATTTTGGTATTTTTCTGAAAACTTTCAATTTTTGATGAATAGTAAAACCACTAAGTGGTAGGTTAAAAACAGAATTTTGCATAAAACGTAATTTTACCGCTTCTGTGAATGGAATTTCAAAAATCCGAGAGACACGGTTAATATCAAGGACTAAAATGTGGTTCAATGAGATGAAAATAATTTTTTGGTGAATAGTAACTTTTTACTATTTTTACCGCGGTTAATAGTAAATAGGGTAACTAAGGGTAAATATGATATTAATATTACCCTAACACATGTCCTAATTCTATTGGACAAGTGTAATTCGACCAAAAACAAACTTAGGAATAAAATATGACCATTTAGGCCCACTTGGATTAGATTAGGACATTTATTATTAATTTATTTAAAGAAGGGTTAAAATAGTTAAAATCAAAGTTTAATAAGTAAATCATTTTTAATATAGGGTTATACATAAGATAAATTCGATTGTAAATATTCATTAGAAAGCTAAAAAGATTTCCTACATGATGGTATTTTATTTGTAATTTTTAGACATCAAATAAGTTAATTTATATATGACACAAAGATGATGCAGTAATTATCTTATTAATGAAATATTGACATAATTGATAATATAAATACCAAAATAAATGTAATTTATTACTTTTTATGAATTCCACTAATTTTCTAGGTTACTATGATATATTAATGTTGATTTAATAAACATGGTTCGAACATATAATTCTGTTATGACTTTCACAAAAATCATATATCAAATAGTGTCAAAATTGACACAAAATAGTTTTTAAATAAAATATTATATTATTAATTGTTATTTTATTCCTAAAAATCTAAGGTTCGGCCAAATGACTTAGATAAGGATATATATATTAATAATAAACAATTTGGGGTTCGTTTGGCATGTTATAGTATGTTTATTAACCATATAGTGAAAGAAAACAAAAAGACACGGTAAAAGTTAAATTAATTAACTTAGAGTTAAATCTAATTGATAAGGTTAAAATAATACCCTAAACTTGTCTAAATCCTATTGGTTGATAGGATTTCGACCCATCCCCACTTTAGCTTCGAAATAAGACCCTTTGAAACCATTATAAACCGATTTTGACTTTAATATAAAATAATATTTTGAGATATTCCTAAGGTGCCCCTCTCCTCCCTTATAAAAGGGAACCTCCTCCCCCTCCTCCTCACACCAAATTGAGCACTCAAGCTCGGCCATCCCCTGACATTTTCTCCTCTAAACTTCCCTAGAATAATCCTAGAGGTCCTGGTCTTCTCCAAAGACCAATCTTAGTTCCTTAAGTGGAGGATTCAAAGAGGCGTTCCAAAGAAGAGGTAATATCCATTACCGATCTTTTCAATTTCTTTCTTCTTCAACTTCTTCTTCTTTAGTTGTTTCATGATAAAGTAATAACATCAGTATTAATTACATACTGATATGTTATTATAAAAATGAAACAACCCTAATTCATCTTCTATCCATCCTACGGAAAAATGAAATCACCGCGCGTGCGTACGTACGGAATACCGTCTCCACGCCGTGGTGTAATCTATTTTCCACCATCACCTTACAAGGATGGGTATAATGGTGTAATGAGTAACTATATATGATTATTATGAAGAAATATTGATACTGAAATAATATATATATACTCCAATACAATTCCACGATCATAGGAACGATATCATCACTCGTGCGTACGTACGGAATACCGTCTCCACGATGTGATGCGACTCGTTCTACATGATCTTCATTTAATAATGATTATATAAATGAATTGAATGAATGAATATGGTATATACTACACTAATACCATTCTGTAAATGAATTACCTATAACCTAAAGATAATAATAAGAATTTATTCGACAAAACAAGCATAAGAACAAAAAGTTATAAAGACCCAAGTAACAAGTAACAATGAAATATTACTAACAAGAAGCTAATAATATGACCATATATGATATCATATCAGTATGTATGATTCTGGAATAAGTCAATAACATTATTTAAACCATTATACAGGAGCTTCGGACACGAACAAAGCAAATCGGACCTAAGGTAAGGGAAATATCACAATCTCATTTTTATCCGAGATTGTTTATTCGTAAGTATTTACTGGGGTGCATTTTATCATCCACATCCATGTTTTATCTATATGTAATATTATTTCCATCCACCTAAAATTGTTTAAATCCATTTTTACCCTTTGGTGAGTTTTTAGTAATACGTATGAAAGGAATCTTTTGTCGTTTTTCGTACGAGGTACTTTTTGACTTTTCCGACAAAAGTACGAAGAATGTTTTTTTAACTTATACGGCACGAACGGATTTCTACTGTTTTATAAAGCCTTATTTTCATGAAGCTTCCTCTAAAAGATTTCATGACTATTTTCAATAAAATCTCTTTCTTTTAAAATTGCATGATGTTTTGTGAAAAGAAATTGATTTTGAAGATGAAATGATATTTTCCTCAAGAATTCAATTCAAGTGTTTTATCAAAATTATTTTCCATCTAAGATAATAAAGAGTTCTGTTTCTATCCATATTTTTACATTGATTTGACTGTGTTGTGATGGAATTATGTTTATGAATTCCTTTATCTTATATGAATTGATTTATGATGTCATGATGTTTCAAGAATCCCATTTTTGTTACATGTGTTATGCGATGATGTATGTTTTATGATTATGTGGCACACATAAGAAAGGATTCATTATAAGATGGGTGGGACCTATATCTCCCTCCAATGCATTGGGTAATGATTTTATATCTCATGAGATAGACATGGCTGGAACAGAAGGTTATTTCGGTTCAGTGATACAGGACTGAAACGAGGAGTGAACTCGGTTCAGAAAGGGACTTTGTCCACTAAGATAGTCTTGGCAATGAGTCATGACTAACAAGAAATGATTTTCCATGATTATGTGTGCATGCCACAAAGTTTCAAGTTTTATGTTATGATTATGGGGATCTCATTTTCACTTCTATGATTTATTCCATGTTAAGATATTATGATCTCTTTTGCAGGTTTTGATTTTCATAAAGATATGATATGATTTTTATTTCCTTTATTTTCCCTTGCTGAGCATTTGAGCTCACCCTTTTATGTTTTCTTTTCCCCAGGTCAGGAAGATGGATATTAAGTAGAATATACTAAAAGGGACCCTAGATATGATGAAATAAATGGGAGACACTGTAGAAGATTTATGAACCAGTTGTTTATGTTTCCCAGTTTCTAAAGACACTATACCTATACGGTCCTTTGTGGTTTTGTCATATGTTGTAATAAGTGTGCTTCAATTTTGAAGTATTAACAATGTATGTAAAGTGTGGGTCGTTATAGTTGGTATCAGAGGAATGGTATAGTCAACCTTTGGAAACTAGGATGTTAAAGCCTTAGTAAGAACTCTAAGGATAAGTCTAAGCATAGAACACAATCTTAGTGTTTTAGAAATGGCCTTGAATAACCTAGGATAAGACCTTAAGCATGAAAATTTTATTCTTGAATTATGTGTTTTCCTATTATAATTAGTGTTGCTCACACTATTCTTCTTGGTTTTAGTCAATGGCTGGAACCCGAAGGAACCGTGTTAATGCGGAATGCGATGGGCAATGCAATGATTGTCCCCCTGAGAAACCAAATGATATGGGAGCTGGAATGAAAAATCTTGTAGCCATGCTCACACAACTTTCTCAAGCTATGAATCATGCAGGATTTCCAAACGAACAAAGGAGGGAGCAACATTCTGTTGAATCCTTCATAAGGCAGCGTCCACCATCTTTCAGCGGGTCTACTGATCCATTAGTTACTGAAAAATGGATTAGTACTACTGAAAAGATATTTTCAGTTCTTCAATGTTCTGAGCATGATAAAGTCATCCTAGCAGTGTATCGTTTGGAAGGAGATGCATATCAATGGTGGAATCTTGTTAAGAATACGAGGCAATGGGATGAAATTGAGTCTATGGAATGGGACGAGTTCAAGAACTTATTTTTCAATAAGTACTTCCCTCGTATTCTCCGAACAAAGATGGAGAAAGAGTTCCTTGGACTGAAGCAAAGGGATGATGAATCTGTTAGTACCTATGAAGAAAATTTTACAAGACTTGCAAGGTACGCTTCTGGTATTATTATCCAACCTGAGAGTAAGATCGATCGATTCATTAGTGGCTTAAAACCAAGTCTTCGAAGGGCGTTATCCATAAGGGACTTCAATAGCTACGAGGAAATAGTTCGATGTGCTCTCAAAGTCGAGATGGAGATTGGAGTAACCCATCAGTCACATGGGTTTGATAAGAAGAGGAAGATGGAATTCAAAGAAAAATCTAAAGAGCGCACTGAAAAGAAGATGAACTTTCCCTTATGCTCAAAGTGTGGAATGAAACATGGAGGGAGTTGTCTTAAAGGGACAAGTAAATGTTTTAAATGTGGAAAGGAAGGTCATCGGGCATTTGAATGCCGTGATAATGGGAAGAAGATGTCTAATGATGCAAACAAAGGAAGGGATACACAGAATGAACCTACTACACTTCAATGTTTCAAGTGCAAGGAGATGGGGTATTATGCCAATCAATGCCCAAATCCAAGGGTTGATGATGTTGGTCGACGTCAACAAAATCTTAAGGCTAAAGACAAAGGAAAGTCACATGCAATTTCTATCAGCGATGTGGAGTACGATAACGATGTGGTGAAAGGTACACTTACCATCCACTCTAAAGTAGCAAATGTTTTATTTGATTCTGGATCCACCCACTCTTTTATTTCTGAAAAATTTTCTAAGGGTATCACCGTATTACCTCAACAATTAGATGTTGAGTTAGCTGTGACAACACTTAATGGCACATCAATCGCATCAGAAGTTTATAATTCTTCTCCGATCGAAGTTTGTGGGAAAGTGCTTCCTGAAAATCTTGTGATCCTTCCTTTAGTGGAATTTGATGTGATTCTTGGCATGGATTGGCTTTCTCTACATGGAGCTCATATCGATTGCCAAAGAAGGGAAGTAACATTTCATATTTCAGATCAATCTACGATCGTCTATCAATGCAAGGATGAACATAACCTTCCAGTGGAAATTTCTTCCATCTTATGGGTATTGATTCCACTAAATGAAGGTTATTTATCTCAAATGGTTGGTGAGAAACTCACGATTAAGAATATGCCCATTGTACGGGAGTTTGATGATGTCTTTCCGGAGGAATTGCCGGGTCTTCCACCAAATCGTGAAGTTGAGTTTTCAATAGAACTCGTACCGGGTGCTTTGCCTATTTCAAAGACACCTTATAGAATGGCCCCAATTGAGTTGCAGGAATTGAAGAAGCAACTCCAAGAGAATCTTGATAAGGGATTCATACGCCCTAGTGCGTCACCTTGGGGAGCACCTGTTCTATTTGTTAAGAAGAAAGATGGATCAATGAGACTCTGCATTGATTATCGAGAACTTAACAAGATCACTATCAAGAACAAATATCCTCTCCCACGCATTGATGACTTATTTGACCAACTACGCGGAGCTCAATACTTTTCCAAGATTGATCTTCGTTCAGGGTATCATCAATTAAGGGTCAAAAGGGAGGATATACCAAAGATGGCTTTCCGTACAAGGTATGGACACTATGAATTTATAGTGATGCCATTTGGTCTTACTAATGCCCCTGCTATCTTCATGGATCTAATGAATAGAGTCTTTAGAGACTATCTTGATCAATTTGTGGTAGTCTTTATAGATGATATTCTTGTCTATTCAAAGAGCAAGGAAGAGCATGAAGATCACTTGAGAATTATATTGAAGACCCTGAGAAAAGAGAAGCTTTATGCCAAATTTACCAAGTGTGAATTTTGGCTTCAAAAAGTTGCATTTTTGGGTCATATAATCTCAAAAGAGGGGATATCTGTGGATCCAGCAAAAACAGAGGTTATCGAAAGATGGTCAAGACCAACAACAGTATCTGAGATCCGATGTTTTCTTGGTTTGGCTGGTTATTATCGACGTTTTGTAAAAGATTTTTCACGATTATCTAATCCACTCACCAAGTTGACTCGGAAAGGAGTTAAGTTTGTCTGGACAGAGGAATGTGAAGAGAATTTCAAGGAGTTGAAAAGAAGGTTATCCAGTGCACCTGTGCTCACACTGCCTTGTAGTGGAGAAAGGTTTGTGATCTACAGTGATGCATCCAAGAAGGGATTGGGGTGTGTTCTTATGCAAAATGATAAGGTGATAGCTTATGCCTCACGACAGTTGAAAATCCATGAGCAAAATTACCCAACACATGATTTGGAGTTGGCTGCGGTAATCTTTGCATTAAAGATTTGGAGGCATTACCTTTATGGTGAAAGGTGTGATATTTATACTGATCATAAAAGTTTAAAGTATATTTTCACACAAAAGGAGTTGAATATGCGTCAAAGAAGATGGTTGGAGCTGATTAAGGATTATGACTGCTCAATCCATTACCACCCTGGGAAAGCAAACAAGGTGGCAGATGCATTAAGTTGACAAGACCATGCTAGTTTATCCATGATGAGGATCACAAAAGATCCAATATTTATGGATTTACAAAGGATGGATCTTGGAATTATAATGGAAGGGGAAAAATCTTATCTTTCTCAAATGAATGTTCAACCATCTATACATGTGAAGATTAAAGAGGCACAGAAAGAAGATGTCGAGTTACAAAAGAAGGTATGAAATGTTCCTGAAATCAACCTTGATTGTGATGGGATAATAAAGTTCAGGAATCGGGTTTGCGTTCCTCCCATCCCCGAATTAAAGAATGAGCTGCTGGATGAGGCTCATAGTTCATCATTCTCTATTCATCCTGGAAGCACGAAGATGTATAGGGACCTGAAAGAGTACTTCTGGTGGGATGCCATGAAAAGAGATGTTGCTGAATATGTCTCTCGATGCTTGGTTTGTCAACAAGTTAAAGCTGAGAGACAGAAGTCTAAGGGGATGTTACAACCATTACCCATACCCGAATGGAAATGGGAAAACATCACTATGGACTTTGTCACAGGACTTCCTAAAACATCCAAAGGCAATAATGCTATCTGGGTCATAGTTGATCGTCTTACAAAGTCTGCACACTTCATTGCTATTAGAGAGGATTTCTCTCTAGATCAGCTTGCCAGGATATATATAAAGGAAGTGGTAAGATTGCATGGAGTACCACTTTCTATTATATCTGATCGAGATCCGAGATTTACCTCAAAGTTCTGGCGAAGTCTTCAGCATACTCTGGATACAGAGTTGAGTTTCATCACTGCTTATCATCCCCAGACAAACGGTCAGTCTGAGAGAACAATTCAAACCCTAGAAGATATGTTGAGAGCTTGCTCTATGGATTTCAAAGGAGGTTGGGATCAACACCTACCTTTGGTAGAATTTTCTTATAATAATAGCTTTCACTCCAGTATTCAGATGGCTCCTTATGAAGCTCTCTATGGAAAGAAATGTAGGACTCCAACTTGCTGGGATGAAGTTGGGGAAAGAAAGCTATTAGGACCTGATCTCGTTGATGAAATAGCAGAAAAGGTCAGATCTATTCAACAACACATAAGAGCAGCTCAGAGTCGACAGAAAAGTTATGCCGACAACCGAAGAAAAGACCTAGAGTTTGAAGTGGGTGATAAAGTGTTCTTACGAATATCTCCCTGGAAGAGGGTTATGAGATTTGGAAAGAAGGGGAAGTTGAGCCCTAGATATATCGGTCCTTTCGAAATACTGGATCGTGTTGGGAAGGTAGCTTACCGATTGGCGCTTCCACCGAATCTCTCTCAAGTTCACGATGTGTTCCATGTATCTCTCCTGAGAAAGTACATACCAGATCCTTCACATGTACTCAGCTCAGAAGTTGTACCGCTGGAGCAAGATCTTTCTTATGAAGAACAGACGATAGAGATTCTGGATCGTAGCGAAAAAGTCCTACGAAACAAGACCACTCGCTTGGTGAAAGTTTTATGGAGAAACCACCAACTTGAAGAAGCTACATGGGAGCTTGAGGATATGATGAGGGAGAAGTATGCTCATTTGTTTGTTGCAAAGTGACGAATTTCGAGGGCGAAATTCTTTTTAAGGGGGGTAGAATGCAACACCCGAGACTTTTATGTTATATAAATCATCAAAGGAATCTTTTTCTACACAACACTTGCTTGGCTTGCTTTACACGCAATCGCGACCTTCCTCGATAGCTTGCGTCGTACGCAATACCGAGTTTCACTAAACAACAATATGCTATTAAAACTAGCTGTTATGATTAGTAATAACCACTTTTTGAAATTTTATAATGTTTATTTTTCAAAATGGACTTCATTTTTGGACTCAGAATATCGAAATTATCCTAGGGTGAAATTTTGGTATTTTTCTGAAAACTTTCAATTTTTGATGAATAGTGAAACCACTAAGTGGTAGGTTAAAAACTGAATTTTGCATAAAACTTAATTTTACAGCTTCTGTGAATGGAATTTCAAAAATCCGAGAAACACGGTTAATATCAAGGACTAAAATGTGGTTCAATGAGATGAAAATAATTTTTTGGTGAATAGTAACTTTTTACTATTTTTACCGCGGTTAATAGTAAATAGGGTAACTAAGGGTAAATATGATATTAATAATACCCTAACACATGTCCTAATTCTATTGGACAAGTGTAATTCGACCAAAAACAAACTTAGGAATAAAATATGACCATTTAGGCCCACTTGGATTAGATTAGGACATTTATTATTAATTTATTTAAAGAAGGGTTAAAATAGTTAAAATCAATGTTTAATAAGTAAATCATTTTTAATATAGGGTTATACATAAGATAAATTCGATTGTAAATATTCATTAGAAAGATAAAAAGATTTCCTACATGATGGTATTTTATTTGTAATTTTTAGACATCAAATAATTTAATTTATATATGACACAAAGATGATGCAGTAATTATCTTATTAATGAAATATTGACATAATTGATAATATAAATACCAAAATAAATGTAATTTAAGACTTTTTATGAATTCCACTAATTTTCTAGGTTACTATGATATATTAGTGTTGATTTAATAAACTTGGTTCGAACATATAATTCTGTTATGACTTTCAAAAAAATCATATATCAAATAGTGTCAAAATTGACACAAAATAGTTTTTAAATAAAATATTATATTATTAATTGTTATTTTATTCCTAAAAATCTAAGGTTAGGCCAAATTACTTAGATAATGATATATATATTAATAATAAACAATTTGGGGTTCGTTTGGCATGTTATAGTAAGTGTATTAACCATATAGTGAAAGAAAACAAAAAGACACGGTAAAGGTTAAATTAATTAACTTAGAGTTAAATCTAATTGATAAGGTTAGAATAATACCCTAAACTTGTCTAAATCCTATTGGTTGATAGGATTTCGACCCATCCCCACTTTAGCTTCAAAATAAGACCCTTTGGAACCATTATAAACCGATTTTGACTTTAATATAAAATAATATTTTGAGATATTCCTAAGGTGCCCCTCTCCTCCCTTATAAAAGGGCATCTCCTCCCCCTCCTCCTCACACCAAATTGAGCACTCAAGCTCGGCCATCCCCTGCCATTTTCTCCTCTCCACTTCCCTAGAATAATCCTAGAGGTCCTTGTCTTCTCCAAAGACCAATCTTAGTTCCGTAAGTGGAGGATTCAAAGAGGCGTTCCAAAGAAGAGGTAATATCCATTACCGATCTTTTCAATTTCATTCTTCTTCAACTTCTTCTTCTTTAGTTGTTTCATGATAAAGTAATAACATCAGTATTACTTACATACTGATATGTTATTATAAATACTAAACAACCCTAATTCACCTTCTATCCATCCTACGGAAAAATGAAATCACCGCGCGTGCGTACGTACGGAATACCGTCTCCACGCCGTGGTGTAATCTATTTTCCACCATCACCTTACAAGGATGGGTATAATGGTGTAATGAGTAACTATATATGCTTATTATTAAGTAATATTGATACTGAAATAATATATATATACTCCAATACAATTCCACGATCATAGGAACGATATCATCACTCGTGCGTACGTACGGAATACCGTCTCCACGATGTGATGCGACTCGTTCTACATGATCTTCATTTCATAATGATTATATAAATGAATTGAATGAATGAATATGGTATATACTACACTAATACCATTCTCTAAATGAATTACCTAAAACCTAAAGATAAGAATAAGAATTTATTCGACAAAACAAGCATAAGAACAAAAAGTTATAAAGACCCAAGTAACAAGTAACAATGAAATATTACTAACAAGAAGCTAATAATATGACCATATATGATATCATATCAGTATGTATGATTCTGGAATAAGTCAATAACATTATTTAAACCATTATACAGGAGCTTCGGACACGAACAAAGCAAATCGGACCTAAGGTAAGGGAAATATCACAATCTCATTTTTATCCGAGATTGTTTATTCGTAAGTATTTACTGGGGTGCATTTTATCATCCACATCCATGTTTTATCAATATGTAATATTATTTCCATCCACATAAAATTGTTTAAATCCATTTTTACCCTTCGGTGAGTTTTTATTAATACGTATGAATGGAATCTTTTGTCGTTTTTCGTACGAGGTACTTTTGGACTTTTCCGACAAAAGTACGAAGAATGTTTTTTTTAACTTATACGGCACGAACGGATTTCTACTGTTTTATAAAGCCTTATTTTCATGAATCTTCCTCTAAAAGATTTCATGACTATTTTCAATAAAATCTCTTTCTTTTAAAATTGCATGATTTTTTTGTGAAAAGAAATTGATTTTGAAGAAGAAAAGGTATTTTCCTCAAGAATTCAATTCAAGTGTTTTATCAAATTTTTTTTCCATCTATGATAATAAAGAGTTCTGTTTCTATCCATATTTTTACATTGATTTGACTATGTTGTGATGGAATTATGTTTATGAATTCCTTTATCTTATATGAATTGATTTATGATGTCATGATGTTTCAAGAATCCCATTTTTGTTACATGTGTTATGCGATGATGTATGTTTTATGATTATGTGGCACACATAAGAAAGGATTCATTATAAGATGGGTGGGACCTATATCTCCCTCCAATGCATTGGGTAATGATTTTATATCTCATGAGATAGACATGGCTGGAACGGAAGGTTATTTCGGTTCAGTGATACATGACTGAAATGAGGAGTGAACTCGGTTCAGAAAGGGACTTTGTCCACTAAGATAGTCTTGGCAATGAGTCATGACTAACAAGAAATGATTTTCCATGATTATGTGTGCATGACACAAA
Organism: Viscum album; assembly: GCA_963277665.1. Classification (NCBI taxonomy): domain Eukaryota; kingdom Viridiplantae; phylum Streptophyta; class Magnoliopsida; order Santalales; family Viscaceae; genus Viscum; species Viscum album. The sequence goes on along the minus strand of OY728148.1, from coordinate 873,825,354 downwards.
GTTTCAAGTTTTATGTTATGATTATGGGGATCTCATTTTCACTTCTATGATTTATTCCATGTTAAGATATTATGATCTCTTTTGCAGGTTTTGATTTTCATAAAGATATGATATGATTTTTATTTCCTTTATTTGCCCTTGCTGAGCATTTGAGCTCACCCTTTTATGTTTTCTTTTCCCCAGGTCAGGAAGATGGATATTAAGTAGAATATGCTAAAAGGGACCCTAGATATGATGAAATAAATGGGAGACACTGTAGAAGATTTATGAACCAGTTGTTTATGTTTCCCAGTTTCTAAAGACACTATACCTATACGGTCCTTTGTGGTTTTGTCATATGTTGTAATAAGTGTGCTTCAATTTTGAAGTATTACCAATGTATGTAAAGTGTGGGTCGTTATATCATGCATATATGGAAAGGAAATTTCTCAGTCTTAGACAAAAGGAGGATGAAAATGTCGCAAAGTTTGAAGCTACATTTTCTAAGGTTAGTGAGGCATGCATCAGATTATATACCTAACCTGAGGAGTAAGATAGATCATTTCATTGATGGGTTAAAACCATTTCTCAGTAAAGCATTATTCTCACAATCCTTCTTGTCACACGAAGACATTCTCTCATGTGCTATAAAGACATAAAAGGAATTCTCTAAATCATATGACAATAAAGTAAAGAAAGACAAGAAGAGAATGGTGGAACAAGAGACAGATAAAGGGAAAAAGGGAAAGAAGGATTTTACATTATGTGATAATTTTTGGAAGAAACACCCTAGTACTTGCCTAAAAAGAAAGGGATTTTGTTACAAATTTGGAGAAAAAGGTCACCATGCTCGTGATTACAAGGTAAAGAAAGATGATGTCAATATTGAATGCTACAATTATAGGGAAATGGGGTATTATGTGAATTAATTACCTAAGAGCCAAGGAAACATACCTTAGAAAAGGCCAAGGGATCAAGGCCAATCTTATTCTGTTACTACAGTTGAAGTGGAATAATTAACTTATTTGTGTATTTGGACTCAAGGATTATATTCTGGTTATAAGAATTATGTGATATATATAAGTATTGTACTGCAGTACTTGTTGTTTTCATTAAGTTTTAATATGACTAAGGTAATCATATTTTCAGTATGTGACAATAAGATAGGATTTACATGTCTGGGAAATCTGATGTGACGATTGATTTTAGATTTTAGATACCTTTTACAGATATTTGGCACAGAGGTACTTTGGATAAGTATAATGTTTGGAGTGCATTAAGTTGAACATTGGATAGTATTAATTATGGATAAAATATTTCTTATGATCAATTTTTGGAATATTATGATACTATAGTTTTAGTAAAAGGACAACTTGAAGGTCGAGTGATAACCCATCACATCAGACAATGCTGTAGGAATCGATCCTACAACTATAGTGCGTCTGGCCTTTATTACCTACCACTATCCTACAGGAAGTCCCTGGTCATTACAAAGTATTTTTCTCCATTTTAATAGTAAATTTTAATGTTTGGATCCTTATACGATTACAATAAATATAATATTATTGAATTCTATTATCTTTTGAAGTGAAAGATGAGTTCGTGATAGAAATTAGTTGAAGGATGAAACTCTACTTGTCAAGTATATATATATATATATATTTCTTATTCTATGAAGAAACTAATTCATAAAAATTAGGTAAGGGATCTTAAAACAAAAAATGTGTTATCGTAATACCTAATGATTTTTTGAACCAATGATATTTTAAATCATCATAGATTAATGGCTTTGACGCCCTCAATTATACAATTGTTTGGGACAGATGACCTCAGTCACTCCATTTAATTATTTACATTTTTCCTCCGATTATGTGTCTCTAATTTCTGCCAATATTCTCCAAATCTAGATCATAATTTTTTGGCTACCCTTTAATTTCTTTTTTCCTCTTATTAAGACTAAATATTATTAACCCAAATTTTTATGTGGGATTTCCCAAAATGATACTTTCTATTTTCAACCTTTTATTTTCAAATAACAATTTCAAATTTCGAGGATGCAATTTATTAAAGGAGGGGAGAATGTAATACCCCACGCTTCCATGGTACATTTCCCTTTGACTAATGCAATAGCTTGCATTGTATGTAACTTTGAGATTCTAACACACCACGACCAATCAAAGTAGCCATTATGAATAGTAATACACACATTTTAAAATATTATAAATTTTATCTCTCAAAATGGACTTAATTTTCGTATTCAGAATATCAAAATTATCCCAGGGTAAAATTTTGGTACTTTTCTAAAAACTTGTATATTTTTATGAATAGTTAAAATTACTAAATTTTAATTAAAAACAACACTTTTAATAAAAATAATTAATAGTGATAAATGATGAATTTGAGTGGTTGTAAAGTATTCTTAGAATATATTTTTACCAATTAATACAATTTTGGCCATTGAACATAATTTTACAATTAAACCAGACATAAACAAGTGTCAATCTTTTGATAGTTATTATTTCTTAAAAACACGGTTTTTGTTTTGACATTGGGAATTAATTTTAAATTAATTTCTTCCCCTTCGATATTTTGAATTAGGAAAAATGGATTTCATATTTGGAATCAGGATGTCCAAATTGTGTAATTAGGTATCTTTTATTTTTAGAAATTTTAATAATTCCGTAAATATTTTATTTACCATGGTTAACGGGTAAATCTGTTAGATAAGGGTAAAAATAATATTATAATAAATAAAAATTACCCTAAAACGTGTCCTAACCTTATTTTTGGATACATGTTCCACCATGGTTTTCTTTGGGACAGTTTTGGGACCCCATGGAGCCACTTGTAGGTGATAATGAAACTTTATATTAATTAAGTTAAAGTAAATACAAAAATGACATAAGCATATATCTTTTAGAAAAACAATTTTTACATAGGGTTATATATGTTATATTTTAGACTATTAATATTTATTATAAAGATAAAAATATTTCCTAATTAATGGTATTTTATTTTTAATCTTTAGATGTTTAATAATTAAATTTATTTATGACACAATAATGATGAAGTATTTTCCTTATTAATGAAGGAATCAAATAATTTGTATTATAAAAGTTAAAAGAAATATATTTTAAAAGTTTTTCTGCCATCCACGAATTTTATTGGTTAATATGACATGTTAGGTTTTTTTTAATGAATTTGGATCGAATTAATAAATTTGTTAAGACTTTAAAAAAATCAAATATAAAATATTTTGAAAGTTGACATAAATGTGTTTTTAAAACAAGTATTATATTATTAAAAGACATTATATTCCTAAAAATATAAGGTTCTGCAAAAGGACTCATATCATGATAGGTGTATCTTTAATGGACCACTCGAGGGTCGCTTAGATATATACAGTAAGTTTACTAACTATATAATATAAACATACAAAATGAGATGGTAAAAGTCAATCTAATTAACTAAGAGTTAAAACAAAAATATAAGGTTAATATAATTTCCAAATCCTATCTACAATTTTTTGGTTGAATGGATTCCAACCCATCCCCACCATATAATTTGAATAATCCACTTTGGAGATATTAAAAACTGAATATGAATTTATTATAAATTAATATTTTATGTTTTTCCTAAAGAGCCCCTCCTGCCCTTATAAAAGGACACAACTTCTAACTGATTCTTCACACCTTCAAAGCCTTTTGGATCGGCCAAACCCAGCCCAAATAATCTCTCAACCTCCCTCAATTCAACCAATAGGACTTATTTTGGTCATAAATCCATCCTATGTATCCATTTTGATCAAATCAAAATTAAGAACCCGAAGAAGAGGTAACGTTTTCACCAGTGTTTTTCAAGTTCTTTTCTTCTTAAACTTCATCTTTCTTTGTTATTTACTTTCTAAAATAATAACTCATGTATATTATATGTACTGTGATGTTATTCTAAATATGGTACAACCAAATTTAGTATTCTATCCATCCTTTGAATGAAATGTCACTATACGTGCGTACGTACGACTTACCGTCTCCACGTCGTGGTGTAATTGTTATTCAAAAACATTATTATTTGGATGGGTATGATAATGATATCTAATTGATACAAATAATAAATATAAAATGATAATGATTATTTATATATGATATAATATCCAATTATATGTTATTTTAATATCAAATGAATGATATTGTCGCTTGTGCGTACGTACGGACTACCATCTCCACGAACGAGATGAGATTCATTCCCCATTGTATCCATCCAATTATTATCTCATTTTATGATTAAAAATAATGTTTAAGGACTTGATATCATTGTGGATATGAATAATATACAACCTATCCATAACAAACACAGCTTATATAACAAAATATATAAAAGAAAATGAGTAAGTTAACACCTGAAATGATGATAATACTAAGATATTATTAACAAAAAAAATGTTAAAAGATCATATATGATATAATATTAATGTATATGGTTCTTGTATAATTTAATAACAATTATTTCACCATTATACAAGATTTTAACCTACCTTTAACCAATTAAAAGTAAAATTTTAGGGTTTATTTCACAATCTCTTCATTATCTGTGGTTGTTTATACATAATTATCTACTGAGACCTCTTTATCATCCACATCCATGTTTCTTTAAAATGTTTTTCAAAACATTATTACTACTTTACATAATATGGGTTAAATTCATTTATAACATTGTTTGAATTTTTATAAGATGTTTATAAAGTTATACTTCTGTCATTTTCCAAAAAAGGTCCTTTTAACATTTTGGATAGGACTACGGTAAGAATGACTTTTTTAACTTATACGGTGGGTGCGGCTATTTTCCCCCATTATTAAATCTTTGAAGATTCCCTTACAAGCTTATAATAATATAATTAATTTAAATGTTATCTTCTATGATTATTTTACTTTTAAATGAATAAAAAAAGATAGATTTGTCTCAAATAGTTTTTATTTAATCTATGTCAACATCTTTTGAAGGATTTTAAGTTTATTTGAATTTGATTTATTATGATACAAAACATCCATATTGTATTGAAGGTTTTGTGATATGTTTGACAGTCGATGTATTATATTTATACCATTAATGGTTTATGGAGAAAGTATTGACATTTCATATAATAGTTTTAATACTAATGTTTATGTTAGGTTTTAAACTGTTCATATAAGGAATGCATTGGACTTAATAAGTGACGGGTGGATCCTGCTAGAGCTCCTGATGCATCGGTGTGTCTCATGAGAAAAACTCGTGTCTTGGCACAAGGCCTTGATAAAATATTATTTGATGTATTGGCACGAGGCCTTTGCTATGTGGTTATGATAGTCTAGCATTATGCATTCCATCATTATGAATGTAGTTATTGATATTTCATGTGATTATTCGATTAGTAGAATATCCATGTGAATAAGTAAATGGAATTATTTCATTTTATTTCTTCCATATTATACTAAAGTTCATGTTTAAAATGATTTGGTTTTAGTTATACATTGACATAAATGTTTATGCTTATTTATGAATGTTTCTACTATATTTTTATCCTTACTGGGCATCTGAGCTCACCCTTTCTGTGTTTCATTTTTCCTAGGATCTGAAGAATTATTTTATTAATGACCTGCAGGGTTAGAATTATGGGATATGAGTGTCTATTCTTGAGACTATGTTGTTGGAGTTTTCATTTTATGATGAATGTAAACATTGTGAATATATCTAGTTCTCCTAAGGCTACTAAACTAATAGGTCTTTTGAGACTTGAACTTTTGTGATCGTGCCAATGTTATGTAATAATGTACTGAATCTGGGTAGCAGGGGTTGGGGCATTACACATTGATGATTTATTTGATCAACTTCATAGAGCCCAATATTTTTGCTGATTGATCATTGATATTGATATCATTAGTTACTTGTGAAGAAGAAATACATTTCAAAAATAACATTTCGAACCAAGTACGAGAATTACATGTTTACAATAATGCCTTTTGGTTTGACTAATTCACCATCTGTTTTAATGCATATAATGAATAGGGTTTTCAGGAATATCTTGATGAATTTGTGGTGGTGTTTATTTATGATATTTTAGTATACGCTAAAATATATGAAGACCCTGAAAATCAGTAGTTCACTATTCTGAAGACTCTACGATGAAATGAATTATATGGGATGTTTGGAAAGATTGTATTTTGGATCCAATCGGTTTCCTTTATAGGACACATTATCACTAAATATTTATTATCTATTGATCCTGTAATGAAAAATGATGTGCATGAGTGTCCTACTATAACGAACATAACTATGGCATGTAGTTTTAATGGTTTAATTGGTTATTATCAGTAATCACTCGTTTAGCCAACCCAATGACCAATATCACAGGAAAATGGGGTTATGTTTGCTATAGACAAAGGAATGTGAAGAATGTATTAAATAATAGAAAAGAAGATTAGTGAATGCGCTAATCCTAACCCCATAATTAGGGAATGATGGGTTTGTGATCTGTAGTGATGCATCCACGAAAGGACATCGATGTTTCCTTATGAAAAATAATATAGTGATTTCTTATGCATCTAGGGAGCTAAAAATTTATGAAAAAAAACTATCCAACTATTGATATAGAGTTATCAGGGGTAATCATTTCTCAGAATATCTAGAGACATTACCACAATGGAGAAAAATGTGAGATATATACAGATCATAAGAGTTTATAATATATCTTCTAATAGAAAGTACTCAACGTGAGACAAATTAGAGGGATTGAGATACTCAAGGATTATTATTTCACAATACACATCCACCTAGGGAAGTTAAATAAGGTGACATATGCATTGAGTATAAAAGACCACAATATTATGAACAAGATGAGAGTTGGAAGGGACCTTATGTTTATGGATCTATTAAATATGGATATGGGAATTACCAAGGAAGGTAACACATCACTAATTTATGAAATGGTTGAAAAAACATTTTTACGAGAAAGGATAAAATGTTCATAGGCTAATAATGGGGAGTTTAAAAAGAAAATTAAAGCTATCAATGATGGTAAGTAAAATGACGTCAGATATGAAGGTTAAATTTTGAAATTTGGATATAGGATTTGTGTTACTTCTACTCAAGAGATAAATGGGTAACTATTGAATGATTCTCTAATATCTAATTTCTCTATACACCCTGGAAGAAAAAAAATATGTTTAGAGATCCAAAGGAACATTTTTGGTGGGAAATCATGAAGAGGAATATTCCTGATTATGTGTTGATATGTTATGTTGGTCAAAAGGAGAAGGCTTGAAGACAACTTTCTGGAGGAGTCATTAATCACATTCCTATACCTATGTGGAAATGAGATGATATTATGATGGAAATTTTCATGTTTTTACCAAAGAAACCGAAAAATAATGATGCAATATGGGTCATTGTTGATCATCTTACAAAAGCAGCCCATTTTCTTGCAATAAGAGAAATTTTACCACATGATAGTTTATGAAAACTATATATTAATGATGTTTTAAGACTAAATGGTGTAACCTTATAAATTGTTTCTGATATTGATCTGCATTTGACATCAAAATTCTAGGAAAGTTTTCAGAAGGACCTAGTTATTTATCTTCATTTGAGCACTGACTACCACCCGAAAACTGATGGACAATCCGAACAGACTATTCAAACATTGAGAGACATGTTGAAGTCTTGTTTGTTTGATGTTCACGGTATGTAGGATCAATTTTTACCTCTCATATAATTTCCATATAACAATACCTTCCACTGAAGTATTTATATGGCACTATATGATGCATTATTTGGAAATAGATGTCATACACCAACTTGTTGGGATGATGTTGGTGAAAGAATGATCTTAAACCCAGAACTTGTAGATGAAACAATGGAAATGGTGAAAATTATCCAAACTAATATAAAAATACCTCAAAGTGGGAAACTAATTTATGATGATAATCGATTAATGGATTTGTAGTTTCAATAATAATATCATGGTTTCTTAAATGTATCTCCATGGAAGGGTATTATACGAATCGATTATAATGGAAAATTAAGTCCCTGGTACATCAGACCATTTCAAATTCTAGATCAAATTTGAGAAATATCTTACCAATTTTAAATGTCGCTAGGCCATTCAAAAGTTTGCAATGCATTCAACATATCAATGTTAATAGTGTAGATTCCAGACCCAACACATGTCCTCAATTCTGAATGTTTAGTGTTGGAACCTGACCTCTCTTACTGTGAAGAGCCTATTCAGATTCTAGACACTAAAGAACAAGTGCTGAGGAATCAAATGAATCGTCTGGTATAGGTACATTAGAGAAATCATAAAATTGAATAGGAAACATGGAATCCCAAGGAGATTATGATGAAAACAACCTAGATTATTTTTAGGTAATATTTTTTGAATTTTGAGGATGAAACTTTTCTAAGAATGGAAGAATGTAATGACCCAATATTTTTCAACGGAAATTAGTTTCTTATAATATATCATAATCACATGATTTAATAAAATAATGAACTGCAAAGTGTTATGTGACCTTTAAACATAAGGTTTCACTTTAATTATGTGAATTTAAAAAATCCGACATACACTATTGCGATAAATGAGTTATTTGAATTCTGATCAGAAAAACATATTTTTTGGTGAATAGTAACATAACCATATATATAGTAAAATACCCTTATTAATAGTGATAAATCCCAATGATTAGTAACCTTTCCTATGATAGTATATATTTTATATTTAAGTGGAATTATGATATACCTATGCTTTGGAAAAAGTAAATAAATAACTTAAAACTATTTTTAGAATAAGTTATGAATTTAATTAAATATTAAATTAGTAATATTTATATTTTTAAAAAAAATGGACTTCACTTTTGGATTATAAATGTAGAAAAATGGTTAAGGGGATGTTCTGGTATTTTCCTAAAATAGTCGAACTGTTGATGAATAGTGAAATTCGGTAAAAAATCATATATACAAATTATAATTTAATTACACTATTTATGACATCACAAGTGAAGTAATCCCACTGGTTTTGAACTCGAATGCATTTATAAATATTATTGGTCATGGAATCATCCCTATTCTTGATGTGTAGGAAAATTAATAAACTAATGATTAAATAAATTATGAAAACCCTCCTATCCTTCAATACAACCGCACCCCCAACATCAATCCCTCTTCTATTAAGTCATATAAGACTTTAAGCACCTCAAAATTTTTCCCAAATACCCTTACATAGTCACTAATCACATCTAATAATCTCTTGGTCTTTCCAAAAGACCAAAATCTCTTCCCTTAAGGAGGTTCTTGAAGAGGTTATTTCTAGAGGTAAAACACCTTTCTTTTTTATTTATTTTAATTTCAATTTATCATTTTTATCCTCTCCTCAACTCCGCTATAAAAATGACAATGATAGATCCAGTATCATCTATATACTAAAATTATATCATGTGATTTTATGAACAATCATCAATATCCTTACCCTCTCTGTATTTTATTTTATCTAGGAAATCAATGTCCATGAGGTTTCAATTTATAACCTTCATTGATGATGAAGATTCATTCTTCAATTTCTCCCTAATTACTGGTAATGAAATAATTTTTATGGATGTAACTAACTATAATATATGCATTATTACCATATTAATATTCAAGAACTAGTATACGTACAAATTATTATATAGTATGAACAAACTAGTTCATAATAATCAAAATACGGTTAAAATAATCTATGTTAATGTCATAAATATTTCATCTAAGGATTGATCCGCATTCCATGTAACCAAATGATATAACTGAAAATCAAAACTTCTTTATGTTCATAAATTACATGTAATATTAACTCTGGAGATTTACATCCATTTCACATGAATTCTTTTTCTTAAGAACAAGTTAACCGATTATGAAAATAAAAAAATTAACACTCCAGAACGATGTGATTCAATAGAATAACTTATCAGTAATAATATAAATGAACTAAATATAATTATGATAGACTAAATAAATGTATAATAGGTTCGCATATAATATATTGATAAGTCTAATTTTGTATTCCAATACCTTATGTTCAAGAGTAGAACACATTCAGACTTAAGGTAAGGGGTTTTCCAACTAAACCAATATTTTCATTTGGGTTATTTTTATTTTCTAATTACCACAATAAATTTTTTGTTTATTATTACGTACACATCGTAAATTATGTGTGAGTTTTATATATATTTTTACCGACAAGAATGCTACTTTCATATAATAGGAGTTATATGTTGTAAAATGTTCTTTTAAAAATCCTTCCTGAAATACAAGCCCGATTAAAGGGAATTTCTCAAATTCTTACATATTTTTCTAGGGCACCCTATAATATGTTTTTTTAAATTATCTTTATAAAATCACTAATTTTATTATGAATATATTATATTACTTCAATTCATGTTTTATAGAAATATTTTTCCAAATGAACTATTATTTTCAAAGTAAAAGGGGTTTTATCTCCAGAATTACTCTAAGATTTTATAAAATTATCTTCATCTATATCGAAAATATTTTTGATTATTATATATTACTGGGATTAATATTTCAAGGTATCATTTACCATATTCAATTTAATGGATTATGATTATTTTGACTGTGTATGTGATATTTTAAATCCATTCACCATTTTACATCGAATTGTTAGTGTTTATGCTTAATGTCTTGGGAAAGTTATTAACATTTCATATATTAGTTTGAATATGAATGTATATATTATATATATTTATCCCTAATCATATGAGGAATTAATTTTATATATAAATTTTTTGGTGGGGAACACAATATCCCCTTAGTGCATCAATAGGTATCATGCGACAAACTACGGTGTTGGCACAAGGCCTTGAAAAAATGTTTATTTATGGACATGGCATGAGGCCTTGGTGATATGGTGAAGATGTCCCACATTATTCATTACCTCATTATGAAAATAATATTTATTGGCCATTTGTCTATTAGACTAGTATAATACCAATGATTATGATTTATTATGGAATTTCTTACTTAGCGCTGATTCCTGCCATAATGTGTGCATGTTTTTGTTAGAGGCATATGTTTTTAGTTATTCATGTTATCCAATGTTTAAATATCTTTTTCTGAATTGCATAACATTACTATGAATTTGAGCTCACCCCTTTCGTATGTTTTATTTTCACAGGACATGAATAATTTTATTGTGAATTACTTGATATCCATGGTGTTATGTTTGTTATCTATGGTGTTTGTATGTAAATTTTTTTTTCAAGTTGTAATGTTGATCTTTTGTACATATCTCTTTTCCAAAAATAATAAACTACTTGGTCCTTCTGTATAAATATTACTTGTATATATTTCAATGTAATCAAATAAGGCACTGAATCCAAGCAACTGGGGTCGGGTCCTTACAATATTAAATCAGAAAATGTTTTTATTAACATAAAAAAATTCATATAATTTTATTATAGTAGAGTTAGAGAACAAATGTGGTGATTCTGACTCAATATAAGGGATTTATCATATTGATATCCATTTTTTGAGAATTATCCCATGATCGCTACATTTATTATTATTATTTTTATTATATAAACAACGAAATTGATATAATTTACCATTTTTATTCTTAATTTGAAATAGTATTAAAATCTATGTCTTGTTCTCTCCTTAAATGATACTTTGATTCATATATTTAAAATATAGTAAAAATGGTTTCTTTTTAAAATTTTAAAATGTTTGTAACTTTTTCTACAAGTTAAATTAATTACCCATTGTTCATTAGATGATTTATATGTATTGATTCTTTAAAATTCATGTATATAACTATTCATTATCATGAACAAATTTAAATTCATTTTATATGCATCCAAATGAGTTTTTTCAAATGTATTATGATGAAAAAATAAATGTTAATAATGTTTAGATACTTTTATATTACATTATAATTTTACATTTTGTAGGGTAAGATTGATATATATCATGATGATAAATGATCATGATATATAACTCAAATGATTATTGTATTTATTTAGTCTCCAAAAGAGAAATATCATCGAGACAACCTAGTTAGTTACTCATGTAGAAGTACATGGGAATTAATAATTCTAACACAAGTTTTCCTAGAGTTAAAAAGTGTTATGAATATGATTCTAAAATTTATTATGTTATTCATTAAAATAGGTATTTTATGAAAATACCTTAATATCATGTGTTTTTGAAGAGAATATAATCTTTTAATAGTGTATAGTTTATTTTACAAAGTACGGTTATCATGGTTTTGAATGACCATTTCCTTGTATTCATGGTATTAATATGATTTATAATTGATTTCAATGGTTTAAATCTAGTAAATATTTATTTTATAATATGGATTTCGGTTATTATTTTTCTCATTGTTTTACTGTGATAATGATTATAATTTTCCTGGGTTTTCATTTTTTTATTGGATTATGAGGATTCATAGAAAATAATCATGATTAAGTAATATTATATTATCTAACATTGAATAATGTAAATTTCAATTGAAAGAATAAATTCAATCATTAATGAAATAAGAGATTAAAAATGATAAAACATTTATTGTGGAAAAATTTACACTAGTTAAAAGTATCCACATTTATAAGTAATATTATTTTAATATTATAAAATTCATGACGTAATATATCATATGAATTTATGAACGTGAATTACTTAATATTAAACTCATAATTATGGATTTTAAAAATAATATGACATTATATTTGATATTAGAGAATGAAGATTTCACATTTTGTGGTTATGATTTTTTAAAATGTGTAAAATTTAACAATTTTAGAAATCATAATGTGATAAATAGTATATGTTAAATACAATGTTTAAATGAATATATATATTTTTGGGTGTTTATTTGATGGAATTATTAAGAGATCAATAATATTTTTGGAGAATCTTTAGTAGTTTCGAATAAATTATTTTGTTATATATAACCCTTAGTTTTAACAAGTGTTTTAGTATGAAGGTCATTTTGGAAGAAATATTTTACCTTTTTGATGTAAACTAAAAAATAGAAAATATGTTTTTTTATGATCATTTATTTTTTGTTAGTTGTGGATAATTGTGATAAATGGTAATTTATTTTTAGGTGCATAATTATTCCATATAGATAACGATGGGACTAAGAAGTGATTTGGTGAATATATGATTAATTTTCTTAGAGGATCAAAATTTTGGGAATATTAAGTAAATTAGGTTAATAAATGTTTTTGAATAAATATCGAGTTAATTTATGGATTCATATTTTATGATAATTATTATGAAAAAGCTTATCATATTTTGGATATTACGTGGTTATAAAATATAAATATTTTTATTCATAAATTATTTATTGATTAATGTTATTTAGAGATAATTTTTTTGTTCAGAATAGATTAATACTGGAAGACATATTTATGAAATTCGTGTTTTAAATTTTGGCTAAAATATTTTAAGATCCATAAGATTTATAATTTATTGAATTGATATAGTTTAAATTTGTTTGTTTTTTGTTTATGACCATGGGATTACTATAGTATTATATTATATATAGTTTTATTCATATTGGGTATTATGATATATTATAATAAAAAAATTCTGTTTTTGTTAATGGATATAAATTTTAGAAATAAATTATCATATTTTCCTAGACCAAGTGATCAATCTTGTGGTAATTTTAGTTCATCAATAATATAAAATTTAATATTTACCATTAAGAATATAATATCAAGTGGGGGGGGGGGGTTATCAAAACTCAATCGAAGGATAAAGTTGTGTTTACTAATCTTATTAAATATAATCAGCATATTTTTTCTTACTCTATATTATGATAGTTTATGAATCGATCATACTCTAGCATCAAAATCATGAAATGAAAATGTTATCAATTTAGAAATTTTATTTTAAATTGATATTCACTTCTCTATATGAGGAAGATGAAATTTAAATTAAAATCTTCTTCCTAGATGAACACTATTTTCCTAAAAGTATAATATTATTGGGAATAATTTCCATCATAATTATTCATTATTTCTAGTCCATGTCCATATTTTTAATTTCATCTAATGTTTTACTTATTTTTAAACCTAATTATGTGTTATTATTGGTGACCTTAATATTTAAATTTTCTTATATAAAAATAGATGTTTTATTGTATCATTTGAATTATTTGTTTCTATAAATTTATTTTTATATATTTAAATATTTTTTCCATTCATGATCATATGTTTTATATTCCACTCTAATGAACAGATTCTAATTTTTTAATTGATGAGGTTAAAATATCAAGATGCAATTTTTTTAACGGGAAGAACAAAACACCATGATAATTGTGTTAATATTCTTTAGAATTAATACACTGGTTAATTTTTTATACCACATGAATCACCAAGATTAGATAAACCACGATATATTATACAAATATTACAATTTGAATGTGACCAATAAATCAGAGTAATTTTATTAGTGGGTATGAATAGGTGTTACCACATTATGAAATAATAGTTGAATTTTATTTCATTATAAAATAAATAAAAAATCTTAAATTTATTATCAATTAGATATAAAAGGCGATAAAATCTTTTGCACAAAAAATGATATTTTCATAATAAATTTTTGTTGTACGTAATATATTTTAAACAAATTAAGATAATATAATCAATATAGATGAATGATTTTAGTGAATAATAAAAAACAAATATTTCATAAAATAAATTAATATTCGTATAATGGTTTTTTAGATATGAAATGATTTTAAATATGTTATTTTTCAAAAATACAATATCATAAAAAACTGCTTGTATTATGATTTCAACTCGTATATTATGATTAATATCAAAAAAATTTAGAAATTATATTTTTTAAAATAGAAATAATTTTCGAAATTATAATGTATAAATAAACCCATGTTATCTATTTTTTTCCCTTAGATGTTTTTTATTTTGAGTTAATAGTAAAAAAATACCATTTTTTAAAACCTATAATTTCAATTCATTAATAAATTTAATTTAAAAGTACAATTATATTTTCAATTGGTTTTTAAGTAATATAATTTTAAATTTATTAATCATGATCCATTTAATTAGATACTAATTAAAAATATACATTATTTTTTTGTATGAAATATAATTTATGCTTAAAAGACTTATTTTTCTTTAAACATTATTTAATTTTTCTTTCGCAATTAGGTTAGAAGTAAATTTTCCCAATTATAATAAAATTTATTAAAAATTAATATTATATTTCGAATCATTATATTGATGTTTTATAATATATTCAATTCTATTTATATTCATTTTTAATCTGACCATGATAAATGTTTATAAACATGATAAAGGATAATATTTGTTTAAAGGGGTTAAAAATATGAGATATTATCAATTCTTGAATAAACTAATTTCCATTATTTAATAATATTAATATATTTTTACCATCAACATTATATATTATAAAATATGTATCTTTTGTGCCTCTTTAATTTTATTATAACTTTTATTTTTTTTTGAAATGAAAAATTACATAATTTCAATACCTTTATTTAAATATCTATATTATGTTTTCATAAAGATAAATAGAAGTTATAAACATTTTTAATAGATTATTTTAAATATTTATAAATAAATTATAAAGGAAATTTATTTTAAACTTTTATTTATAGTTTATTTTTTTATGAAAAAAATATAGCACTTGTGAATGCAATAAAAAAATGAATTTAATTATTTTCTTAAATTAAAGTAATATTTTTTAGATAAATTATATTAATCTAATTATTTTATGGATAATAAAACATATTAATTTTCTTTAAGGACATTATATTTTACTTATATTGTAATCAAGATCACGATATTGTCATGATAAGTGAATAGTTGTGAAAAAGATATTAAATGATTTATAGTGTTTAAAAATAAATTTTATACCATTAAAAACTCATTAAAAATAAAAAATAAATATTTTTTGTGGTTAATTTTCAATAATTTGAATTTTTATTTATCAACCACTATTCATTTCTAAAATTATTTTCATATCCCTTCTTATTTGAGTGATTTTCCCCATTGTGAAGGTTAACATGTTTTACATTCATGTTGAATAATAACATATGGTTAATAAAATGACTAAAACATTTATTAAATTTATTGTATAATTTATTTCCACAATATCATTCATATATTCGAATATATATCAATTTAGATAAATTTTATACAGGTTATATGTATATTATGTATTAATTTTTCATTTATTTTGACACATTGTTTTAGACTATTATGTGGGGAAAAGAAGTGGAAAAAATATATTTTTTGTAAATAAATTTAGGGACTGAATTTAGATAGGGTTTGAGAAGAAAATACCATATAATTAGTATAATGAAATCATAAACATAAGAAATATTAAATAGTGATGAAATTATGAAATTAACCCTTACCAGCATGGAAATATTTGAATCATTAATAATAAGATACAAATTAATTTTTTAAAAATATAAAAAATTAAGATAAATGGACTCATTATATGTCATATTAATTATGAATTATATACATTGGATGAAAAAACTAGTTTCTAATGCTGTATATGTCTCATAAAAATAATTGATTTGAGAAACACTTTCCTTATGTTTTACATGCTTCAAAAATACATTTAAAATAATTTATAATAAATTTTAAATTTTTATATATGTATTAATAGAATATATTAATACTTATAATATCAGTAATGATGAATTTATAACATCTTATCTCCCTTTTCTCACTAAATTATTATAAAAGTCCCTTTTCTTGGTGAACACTATTTAATTTTTTCATACATGATATTACTTAGAATTTTTTTTCCTAGAACATTATTCATGGCTTCATAATATCCATAATGATAATAATTTCATTAATATATAATTATAACCTAATATCACAAGTATTAAACATTACCTAACCATTCATTTCAAAAAAAAATATAAAATCAATCATATAGGGGTAAAAACGATCTAAAAAAGATAATGTTATGAAGACTGAGTGGGTAAGAACATGGTAAGGAACAATATAAATATGCAATTTATTAAATAATATTTAAGTTTTTAGTATTTTAGATAAACATTATATACAATTTATACCTATCTAGAAATGGTGTATACTGAAACTGAAATGTATCACTGATGGGGATGATAGTTCATGAATACACATGAATGAAACATTCATTTGAAGAGAAAAAAATAGAATAATATACTATTTTATAAATAAAAAATATTACTAAATAATAAATATCACATATATTTATTAATTATATAATTACAACAATCCATGAGAGTTAGTGATGGAAAAGTAATCACATTGTTTAGTGGATGTGGTAGTCCACACATTCCCATGAGTGATATAGACATTTCCCATTTGATATCATGGTGGATGAAAATGGTTTCCCCATAATAATAATAACAACTCAGTATTTTGAAGATAATGTATTAATTATGTAGGAATAAATTCAATGAATTTAGAGGATGTATATTAAAATATAAAAAATGAATGCACTGGTAAAAAAGGATTACCTGTTCTATGAGATACATCATTTGTATTTACAGTTATATCATATTAGGATGTACTTTATAAAGGTATAGAGATCACTAAGAAAATTAGAGAAAAATATGATGTTTGATTGGTTGGTCTTGTCAAATAAATAGTGATCAATGTTATGGGAAAAATGGAGATGATGAAGGAACCTTATATATGTGAGGGGAGGAAGACAAATGCATTTAAATAAATGATTTAAAAATTATTATATTGTTTTTACAGTGAAAGTGGAACCAAATTTCAATGTAAAATATTATAAGATATTATAAGTTAAAAAAAATTATTCCAATAATAATTAGACATAATTATGTATCATTTTTACCCTTATGTCTTAGTTAAACACCAAATACAACCTTTTTAACCAGCATCATAGAAACAAAATTTTATTATTTTTACTATTAATTATTATTGAAATTATTTTTAAATTATGCCCCAATATTAATTATTATTATTTAAAATATTCATGTAATTTTAAAAGATTAAATTTTGATAATTGTATTAAATTTTTTTTAATTTAATTGGGTAAAATGCAATGAAACATGTTTTCAAAAAAAAGTTTCATTATTGAATAAAATGATATTACAGAAAAAAGTACAATGTTGTTTCAAATGGAATTAACAAAATGATTTTAAATAAATAGAGACATATTTTTTACTTATAACGTTTTCAAAACTTATATTACAATTTTAATTTATTGATAATGTTGGAAAAATTAATTCAATATTATTTTATAGAAAAACATTATACAAATTTCTAAAATGTTAAACATATTTTTCTAAGATCATAATTAAAAATAATAATTATTTATATTAGTAATTTAATTTAAAATTTCTATTGGAAAATGGTTTCAAAAACAATTTTTTCATCCTTATTTAAATATAATTTTATAAATGTGACAATGCGTGTAAAATCGAAATTTATCATTATTCATAAAAAATTTACTATTTTTGAAAAATACCCTAAATTCATAGTAAAAATAATTTTACAAAACAAAATTAAATAATGGAGTTCATTAATGAAAATTTAATTTAAATATATGTAAAATTTAAGGAAATTACACCCATATAAAACATAAAATATAATTATATGAGGAATGTATTATAATGGAAAAAATTAATTTATTCTTCCACTATTTTTATTAACAAAACATTAGACATATAGAAACATTTATTGGCCTAATTAAGTATTTTCATTATTAAAATAGTTTCAAAATTAAAATTAAAATTTATTTATTTATATTCTTACACACAAACCAAATGCCTTAGTTATAATAGTAATATTTATATGATATTATTTCATAGTACATTTATACTCTATGTTGCATGTGGATTATACTATCGAACATAGTCTTAATCTGAATGTAATAAAACTAGTTAGTGTGTTACATTATTCGATTATTAAATATAAAAATTTATTTCAATATAAATTTATTCTGATATTATTTTGACATTTTAATGGTTTTAAAATAATAATTTATGTCTTTATTAATACTATGGAACATATTATTCTTTAAATAAAACAAATGTGTACCATTAAAGGACATAATACCGTGATTGTGTTTCTAGAAGAGGAACATAATTATTATTTGAAACATTCCACAAACAAAAAATATAGATTTAAAATATTTTTTCATCAGTTTATATAATCATAATAAGTTATACATATATGAATACTTTCAACATTAAACCTCATTTTCTCCATTTTATTAAGTATGTTAATGAGATTCAAATTATGATTCCAATAATGAATTAAAATGGGAAAATTTATTTCCCTAATGCATGAAATTAAACCATTATTAGATCATAAGATCCATTAATGACTAAATTTTTATTTCACCTATCTAAAAAATAATTAATATAAGTTATAATTATAATCAATAAGTATAAACCTTCTTGTGAATAAGTAATACATCAATTTTTTTGATATCAATTATAACACCAATTGAAATAATAAAATAATTTAATATCTAAATTATCAAACTTCTTGACCAGAATAATTTATTTAACACTTCATTTACTTATTTTTAAATCCTAAAAAATAATTAAACCCCAATAATTAGGATTACATCAAGACATTTCACAGTTTTAACAAACATGTTATCACCTATAGAATAATTGTTCACATAAATAGAAATTTAACATAATAATAACATTATAAAAAATTTCCAAAATTCTTTATTGATTGAGAATTAATATATCAGGTTGTTAATGGATGATTCCATACCAAAAAAATATATAATATTATTAAGATCCAAAATCAAATAATGCTTTAGTTTATGATCGAAGTCAATTTTTATCACATCTTAAGGGACTTTATCTTTTTATATCGACCTTTTATTTCTTGTATTATCCCATTATATTTTTTTGAGTTAAATTTCATTGATGTTTTTTGTATTAATTTATGTAGTGACCCTTCCCCATACAATAAAATCACATGAAATTTTTATCTTTTTTATCCCTTAAATTCACATGCATGATCAATATTCTCTCCACGCATTAAAAAAAATTACCATTACCTTTGACAAATTTCAAGGCTATTTCTATGCATAATTATCACATGTTAGAAGTTACATCCTTCCCATATTTTGAACTGCCTCACTTCCATTTTCATGGTGATCAATATTCCTCTTCTACTATTTAATTTTCTTTAAAATATAGAACATGGAGAAATATTTCCATTTTCTAAAGGAAAGTAATACCATAGTGAAAAGGTTTTGGAGAGTTGTTTCATTTTAAGGGTTTTATTATTATCATTAATGGAATGATCAATAATAAATAATTATGATCTCCCTATATAATAGGCATTACCCTATAAAAGAAAATTTGATTGGAAGATATGATAAATCAACCACAAAACAAACTCTTTAAATGAAAATGAGATTGTCAGATATGATATATCAACCACAAAACAAATACTATACATATATAAAATAAATACACAATACATTCCTCATGTATGTTCAAAAATAAAACTCTTACATATGAAAATAAACTCTAACATAAATACAAACTGAAAATATATGCATTGACATAATAATTATCCCAAAGTATAAGCTACTAATCCTTAGAATGATCCACTTAGTCCTCCTGGAAACCTGAAAAGCATTTTATATACATAGGGTGAGTATACATGTGAACTCATTAAAAAATGAAGGTATCTTGGGCACAAGTGAGTGAGGTATACTAATGCCCCCATGAGAAAACAGAACGACCAACAACACCAAAAAAGACATACTATATATCCCCATCTCAGCAATGAATGATCGATAAATAAAATAACTAAATTCAAGTTATATGTTACGAAAATACATTATAAGATATACTAAACTACTTTCCCAATTATTATCCACTCTCAAACCCTAAAAAAATCTTGGTGATCTCACCACTTTTGAAATTACCATGTCACAACCCCACTTGCACACACCTAGTCCTCACAGCTAGTCCCATTAACTGGAAAAACTAAGATCATCACATCTTGCTTGCAGACACCTGGGCCGTAGACCAAATCACACCCTTACCAGAAACACATAGGTCTTATAACACATAGCATCCTTCCTACAGATACCTGCGTCTTATGCTAAAACGCCTCCCAAAGTCACCTAGGAATGGAAAAAATCATATCATCGTGAAGAAACCTAGAAAAACACAACACTTATTAGACCATAAAAACCTATGAAAACACAACACATATCATCCTGAAGACTCATAGGAAAACAAAAATTCCCACACACACTAGTTCCCCAAAAACCATAACCAAAGAATCTTTGGATATCAAGGCCTATAAGGGAGATCAAGGAAGATAGGGTGGATATATATCCATCCTCCCGCTATGATGTTTGGGATATACACCATCCCCCATGACAATAGGATTGTTTTCAACATGGTGCAAAACTAGGGTGAGTTTGACATAGAAATCACAAGGAAAATACATGTAATGTGGATATGATACTAAAAACTCAACCCCAATCTTTGTGTTTCCCAAAAACTGGTGCCTCAATTAGTATCAACAACGATCACTTCAGATGTTGAAAAATTAAATATTCTTCACCAATCTCATTTTCTTAACACCAATTCATTTCATTATTTATCTTTAGTTATAGTTAATTGTAAAACACATTATTTAAATTTTTAATGAAAAACTCATTCCTATTTATCAAACAAACTTATGTCATGTCAAAATTATTAAATAATAATCTGATTCAGACCAATATGGGAAACTAACAATTATATTACATAACTAGGCATGCAAAAAAAGTCACACAAGGGAAGATGAACCATAGTAAAAATAACAGACATCATATTTCCACTCCTTTTAGCACCCACTAATGTCATACCAATGTTGATCATGACGTATAGAGTGAATCTTTGGACATTCTACTCATGGAGAAACACTAGTATAAGTACTCATACTAACCACTACTAGCACCATTCTTCTAAATCATTCCAACGAATCCATCCTACCAAAATATAAAAACACCATATCATAGCCACACCTAGAAACACATATCATTAAAAATACTAACACCCATGAAAATCATTCTTGTAATCCATGATGCATAACCACACCGCACCAATCACAACTAGTGACACAAAATATCCCAACCTCATCACAACCCTGCTTCACAACACTACCCATACATTCCAAAATCAGACAATCTCATAACATTGGGATTCCAATAATCCTTAAGAATAACTAAACAATACATAATGGTGATCAAAGCCTTACCCCCACACAAACCGAACAAAAAATTTTCAAATCTTACAAGTAATATGTTTTATACTTCTACATATTAACTTTGATGGTTAACATTGAAATTGTTTAATCCTAGGGCATCCATTTATTAGTTATGTGTGTGTGGTTAACCAATTTCATAATAATTGTTAGATAGGAAAAATCATTCATTCTATAATCATTACCCAGTACAAAAAAATTTACCTCCAAATGATGATGATTTAATGTGGGGGTGTTTAGGTCACATAATTCACAATAAAAAGCAAAAACAAATAACATGAAGATCATACATCACCTTTTCTCATCCCTATATATTGTTCTTATAAGGATTCATTTATAAATATTAATTTGGTATAAAGAAGAGATTAATGGATCCCTTCCTCAACTAATAGATTCCCAACACTTCGTTATTGCACGAAAATAGGGGTTGAACATGAAGGAAAATCCTATAGGGAAAATGTGATCCAAAAAGTTGAAACACAACTGCACGACTCCCCTGGAAAGTAATTTTATATTCCCCTCATCATGATAATGTGAAACACAAAGGGAAAAAGGATATCTACCTTAGAAAGGCCAGATCATCTACCAATGAGAGAAATAATTTTTAGAAGACATTAAAGGAACATCTTGACCAATCCCACATGGGTTGGAAGACAAGGGAAAATTTAGGTTTTTAGAATACATATATGATTTGAAATGGATCCAAAACCCATTATATATGGTATTAAACTAATTTCACATCAAATAAAATATTAAAGGGGAAAATAGAAAAACTGAAAAATTCTAGATTTATGAAAAACTTTTGAAAAAGGAGTCACCAATGAATGAGTCACTGGTGCAGGCTATTGGGGGATGAGCTTCCATTTTATTCCACTATTCGGTGAGCTACCATTTTGAGATACCACTAGATGACTCACCTTTATATGACCTACTGATGGATGAGTCAATGTTGGGTTACTATCCAGTGGATGACTCACCACTGGCAGCCTACCGTCGTGACCTACCATCACGAGTCACCGTAGCAAGCAACCACTATAACTCACTTGTCCTGAGTCATTGGTACTAAACCACCAATATTGCAACATTGTCTTGAGTCACTAGTGTGATCCAATTCTGGAGACCTACCATTGTGACCTACTAGTCCTGACTCACCTTTGTAAATTTTTTGTGTGGAAAACTATTGAAATGAGTCATCGTGAGCTCCTCGAACATTTCATACACTATCATTTATAGAATTAAAGGACCATATTGGTCCAGGAAATTACCTCAGATATCTCCAAAACTATTCTCACTGTTGAGAATTAAAAACCAAACCCATAAGGAAAAGTGGGTTCTGAACAACCACCTTATGAGATACCTCTCAATGGCCTCGCTACACATGAGATCCACTAAAAAACACATCAATTTTTTACGATAAACTACATTGTATTGTTTGAAATATGGAGTGAGACTTAAATATCCATGAAAAACTCTTCCAATATATAATAACTCATCCAACCATAAGGCACACTACAATGGAACAATAACCACACAGTTTGTACACATGAACTGTGGAATTCCTTCATCCTTTTGGAAATACTATCTATACAGGGTGGCACTGACGCACCCACATGGGTTTAATCACATATAAAATAATTCATTATGATTAGGAATCATATACATTCTTTTACTACAATTCATAAATTCATCAAATATTTTTGAATAAAGAAACAACTCATCTCATAGTAAAAAATGTTATGAAAACTCATTCCAATGAAAAATATAACACAAAAAACACAAAATTACTATGGGTACTTGGTTTTAATTTGTTCTTTCTGCTCCAATGTACTCTACTCTAGGTTTCCATTCCTCCACAACATGTGAGAAAAAGGAATGTTCCATCCATGCAACACTTTCTTCCGACGATCCAAGACCTCTACTAGCCACTCCACATATGTGGTGTCATCTTCGATATCCAACTCACCCATGTCAATGACATGGGATTCATCAGGATGATATCAATTAATTTTGAAGAAATAACAGATTTCATGGATCCTATGTAACATTGGTGTCCACACCAACTAGTATGCCACATTTCTAACTCATCCCTAAACATCAAAGGGTCCGATGAACATAAAATAAATATTACTCCCTCAATCATACAAACGATACCCACATTGAGTTGGAACCATTATGAACATGTGTTCCCAAACCTTGAACTCAAAGGTTATTCTTCTATGATAGGAATACGACTTCTCATGGTTATGCACTACTTCCATCCTACCATAATGAAGCTGAACATTATTTTTCAAGCTCAGCACAACCAAGGGGCTAAGAACAGTTTTCTTTCCAAACACTATCCAACAAAAAAGTTAATTGACATGGTCCGTTATACAAGGATTAAAATTAATATGTACTAGTGGAAGAGTAATATCTATTTACGTAAAAAAAATATACTATGTTCATGTGTTGTACCCAATATCCTCCCATGTCCATGATTCAAGCCCGCAACATGTATTCCCACATACAGATAGTCCATTCTGTCTGCCCATTTGTCTAAGGGTGGATGGAAGGGATAACTTGTAACTTAGTGTGATAAGTATGCTGCAATCCACTACAAATATGGGAGGTAAATTGTAAATCCCAATCCGAGAAAATGGATATCCGAACTCCGTGCAACCGTAACACCCCATCCACATACCTCTTTTCCATCACATCTACCGTGACCAAATCCTAGATTTCTATGAACTTATATGATTTCGACAGCTTATCCACTAATACCTAGATAAAATTATATCACCCCTAATCTATTGGTGACCATATGAATAAATCCATTGATATGTCATCCCACTTTCACTCAGAGACGTTTAAGGCATAAAAAATTATAGGGAACATGGTGCTCATCCTTCACCTACTAGAACACTAAACACTTTGCCACAAACTCTAATACTTCATATTTCATCTCAGGAAACCAAATATGCTCCCCCAAGTGATGGGTAATATTAGAAACTAATGTTTTCACCACTAATATTTAGATACAAAACTCATAGAGGAATGCCCAACATATCTCCACTAGAAAAAAAAGTCTCCCACAAAAAAACATCTGATTTTAACCATCCCTAACCATCGCTCCAGAGCATAACAATAGTAAAAATGATCTTGTATAACCTCTTCCTCTATGTATCCTAACTAATACTCCTCCACCTACTACACCATAGAATACTGAACAATAATCTGAAACAAATAGCCTCTTCCATTGTCCATTCCTACATCTAAGTGAAAGACTTCCAACTCCTTCATCACCTTTAAATAATCTAATGATTCCCAAATTACCTTCTTTAGCAACATCCTAGTGAAGGAATCATCCAAAACATTACCCATAAATGATGTATAAGAGTTATAGAAATCATATTTCTAAAGAAACTCCATCTACCTCCACTATTCCATGTTTATATCACATTAGATAAAACATTACATGAAAATATTGTAATCTGTGAAGACCATAATGCTCTACCCAATTATGTAATTTTACCACAACTTCAATGTAAAAACAACAGATTCCAATTATAGGTCATGGGTGACATAGTTACATTCATGGGGATGTAACTACAACGTCCCATATTAGAGAACACCATTTTTCTGCATCAGCACACATCTGAAGACAAGACATGAAGCATCACAAAACACCTAAAACATCACCATTTCCTCTAGAATCTAGAGAACTATAAATATTCTTCTTATGATATACAAATGAAACCTAGTAATTATTTATCCACATAAAAACATGGCCCTTTATGGTCAGATATGTCAATAGATCTACAACATGAGAAAAATTAGTTGAAAATCTCAGTTTGTAGCCTGGAAGATTGAGAAAATAGAGAACCTTTGTAGCATTCATAGTTTCTTACCCAGAAACAACGACCACTAACATAAATGTGTCCATATCTACACCTTTATGTGACAAAGCATGTCTAAGGAAATGTAACTTTTTTGTCCAGAACTTGCACCTAGATATCCTTTGGTAGAGCTGGTGGCATCAAAGGACCTTCAAAACAGTCCTGAAATGCTCAGTATGATCCTATTAAAATGTTCAGTATATAAATATATTATAGATTAATATGACTATGAACAACTCCAGGAACTCCTTGAAGATAGAGTTTATAATCCCCATGAACATGACTGGTGTGTTCGTATAACTGAATGAAATAACTATGAACTCAAAGTTCCCATACATGCATCTGAATGATGTCTTTAGGATATCACACTCATTTACCCACAATTGGTGATTTCCATACCACAGATCGATCTAAGATAATGAACATGATACCATCATCTGGTTGAAGATATTTTCTATCTTCACGAGAGGGTAACAGTTCTTAAATGTCAACTGACTCAACCTATAATTGTCAATGAACATCCTCATACCAGCATTTAATATCTTTAAAAACTAAACTGGAGAACCCCACAATGACACTCTGGGACAGATAAAGTCCTTCTTAATCTAGTCTTAAATCGGAATCTATATCTCCCACAACACAGAAGGTGCCATTTGATGAGTATCCATCTATCATGACCCATCCATGTAGGGTCCATGCCGTGACTCCCCAAGCCAACATCATATTTTCTAGGGGATGGTGACAAGCATCGAGTAGGCATATCAGTAACATGAAAGACATTTCCTATGTTCATATATAGAAACACAAATATCTAGGATGAAAAAATTCTGAAATGTAAAAACCCACTAAGAACAAAATGTATTCATACCACTATATCCCTATAAGATTACACTCAGAATGTAATGTGCGGTAATGTAAACTGGGCCAGAAAACAGGGCCACCAAAAGAAAGATTCTATAAAATAAAAAGTCCAACATCTAAAAAAATACTTATTGAGACTTCGGCTCGAATCCATTATAGAACTATGACTTGTTTTAACTCATAAATCATTTTCCAGTACTAGTCCTCCATAGAATAATTCAAAATGTCTCTTGTCTGCACAAGACACGACACGTGTGGGAAAATCCCATGAAGGGGTGAGTATAACAACACATAGCAGGATACCTCAAAACCATAGTGCAATATAAAAAAATATAGGTACAACGAGCTCTAAAAAGTATATGTCTATAACAAATATAACACTTATATCCAAATATACTAAAACCAAGACATGTAGTCCAGTGTTGAGTAACAATTACCTAATACCCACAAAAAGAACTCAGTTTGATGATTCTATGAAGAATTCATCTTGGAGAACACACTCTTGATTATGATAGCACCACTGATATCTATCTGATAAATATTGTTCATTGAGAACCATCATGGGAGAGATAAATAGATAAATCAGACAATTGATATGATAAATAGACGAGGATCACTGCTATGGCCATGGGGTGATACCAAAAACGTAATCTAGATTAACCTGCTAAGTAGAGAATCATTTCCCATGTATTTTTTATCACATTGATAAAAAGAACTCTACATAGAGAGAATATAATGAATAGAGGATCCTACTTTGGGCCTCTCCATGTGTATTCTAAAAACACTATTTAAGAAGTTGTGTAGAAGGGATCATACACCTATGAGTAGGAAATGATACAAACTAACCATCATATAAATGATTTTGGAACGAACTCTTCACAAAAAATGTCCAAGATACAGTGGGAAAGTGGATCATTCAATGCATAAGAGAGTACACAACATGTAGTAGTATCACACATCATGTCCCATGACTCTATTTACTACCTATGCCCAATGGTCTGTCTCAAAAGAACATGTTGTGTAATAAATTAGTAGAAAACATGTAGAAAGGCTTAGATGTTGTGCCCTTACATTTGGGGTCTACCCGTGAATCCTAGTTATTTGACAGTACCCAAAGTCATCATGTGTTCACCTACATTTGTACTAGTACCTGGGGTAAAGCATGTATACATTCTGGGTCAGGTCGTGTGGTGGATTAAACATAACGTATGAAACCTAGGAACTCCACCTTTGACCGTGTACTCTAAAAGTACACGCTGAGTTGTTCATTTTTGGACACACTCCTTGTAGCCCAAATTACAATACGCGTGTTTTGGAATTTCTAGAACCATATATTCTTCATCATATTGCCTCGTCCAATCCTTCATGTACTGATCCCCTAGTCTATTTATCTCACAATTCATAATTCTAACTCGTTTCATCACCATAACACTTATTTGGTGTGTTTTGGGCCTTCAATCAACTTGGAGAAAAACATTGAAATCAACCAACTAAAACCGCCCAAAAGGCTGTAACTCTTGAATAACTTCGATTCATCCATGTTCATCATTTCTACATCTTCATTAGGTAATATAGGTGTAATATCTCCAATTTGGGATCGTTGCATTACGAAACAGAGGTGCAACGATCATTCATTCATAACCCCATGATGAATGAAGAATGAATGGGCAAAACAGGGGAATGAAACCACATGTTAAAAAAATGAGGGACGATCCTCAACAGTTTTATATTCTGGCCTCAATCTATTCCTATAATAAAAATCAATAAACTAGATCTAATAATAATCAACCCCGATAATTTTTGTAATCAATCACATTTCACAATAATTATCGAACTGCAAGTCAACCTGTGTATTGGTAGATTTGTGTTAATTTTTTATACAATGAACTAGGAAATGAATAATTCTTCCAGGTTTATGATTTTACCCATGGGTCCATACACATATTATTATTTAAAAAGGGAATATTCTTTTCAATGACACCATAATATAAAATAAAGTAAATCTACAATTTATTTTATTCCTTAAAATTTTAAATAACTAACTTTCATAGCTGTCCCACACTAGCTGATGTTGGACCTCTCCTAGGGTAATGTTAATACTATAAATGCAACTGTGCCTTATGTTTTTTTTATCCGAGAAACCATATAGATGTTATTATAATTTCATAGGAAAACTATATGCACGTGATATCATATATTAAAATATTTTTGAAAAAATTATTCCAAGCGCACCAGATCTTATTGTCGCACGAGATCTAAGCAAATGGTCTTAAATAAATTCCATATATTATTTTATAGTAATACATGGAAAAATAAGACATTAAATTGTACCCACCCAGGGGCTTTACATCCCCAAAAACCCAAAATAAAGGATACTTAGAAGGATGTGGGTATTGGGAATGCATCTCAGCCTCCCACTCCAAACTTATATTATAGTGATTCTTGTGATATCACCATACGTTCACTAAAGGAATCACTCAACCTAAAAGGATCCCCACCAACATATATACAATTTTCACTTGGTAATTAAAAATGGTATCTCTATCATCGATGTCTATCTCTCCCTAGTCTATGAAGTGTGATGGGTCTTGCATGTTGATTCTCAACTTCAACACGTGGAAGACATCGTGTACCCAGTATATCTACGAGGGTAGATCCAAGTGGTATGTCAACTCTAAAAGACTAAAACGTGTCTAAAAGCGGATGATAAACATAAGAGATAACCTTCCACCCAGGATAAATATATGAAATCCATATCATGGTGAGAACTAAAGGAACATGAAATATCTTTAATCGAACTCCAAGGGCCTTCGTCGTCTGTCAACATAATATTTCTGATGGCTCTACATTTTCATCATCTAGACCTAGATGATCATCACCTTCTCTTTAGTATCTCACTCTATGTCTAGGATCATGAGTGCTAACTCTCTATGTATTGTCTAGAAAAGTGGGGAACTGAAGGGTAACCCTTACAATGCCTCAAATGGTTCTATACCAATGGTGGAATGATGTATATTTTTAAGTGAAATCCACCTAAAGATGGTGATCATCAAAACAATGACTACTGGTCGACATGCGAGCTCACATCATGTCTTCCAGTACCTAAATTATCTATTCTATATTGACATATTTATATGGGTGAAACACTATGATATAGCATATTTGAGTCACAAATGCCTCCTATAATCCCTTCCAAAACCAGGATGTGAAACAATAATCACTATCAGAAACTATCATCAATGTGACTCCATGGAGGCAAACCATCACTTGCATATTGAGGCATTCCAAGATCTCTACTAAACTATTATATTGGATATCTAGGAATTGGGATTACATGTGGAGTCTAAAAATGATCACATAGATGAAATCATTCCCCCTCAATGTACATGGTAAACCCATCACAACATCCACCCTTATCCCATCCCACCTTCCTTCTGGTACCTCAAGGCGTTGAGTCAAACCCACTCAACCATTGTTCTTAGCCATCACCTACTAGACTGTGAGGCTTTGAAAAGGGAACTTTCCCACTACCTTCTTCATCCCTATCCACTAAACTATCATTATAGGTCCTAGTATATTTTTTCCACAAGAAGATGTACTGCCGAAGGGGATTTATGAATCTCCCTCATAAGCACCTCTCGCAATGCCATTGGAAATTCTGTGAATCCTCCAAAAATAATGACATTCATTCCAACATGTGAATATCCATCCGGTTCATGTCCTACATAAATCAGATCATGTAGGATATCATATTCTGTATTCCAAAGATGCGCCTCCCTGACTCACGATAAGAGTGGAGGGGTAATAATAATTAACATGAGGTATATTGATCCTTCTTCATCCACTAAGGATAACTGTAATGGGTATAACTATTCTGATTCCTTATTCAGAAACTACAAACTATATATCATATTAAAAGAATATGCCAACATGTTACCCTTACATTGATTATAAAAAAATCTCATAGTCATGTTCCTGGAGGAATTATATCCATCACCTTGATTTCAATTTTATATCATTTTGAGAGAATATATTCTTGAGACTCTTGTGATCTGAGTAGACAATAAACCACTCTCCCATCAGGTAGTGTCGCCACATCTCCAATGCAAAGACTACCACTACCATATCATGATTGGGGATCACATTTTTTGGATCAACTGGTATCAACTAGAATAAACCATATAAAATAAATACATTACTGTTCATCTAGACACAACCAAGTATAATCCATGAGGAATTTCAGAATAGGATGTACTTGACACCCTCATCCAGCAATCTCAATATCAAAGAACTTGTCAAAATTCTCCCTCAACTGTTGAAAATACTATTAGAATTTCTCTGTGCGCATGAAAGGATTCCCATTTCAAGATAATGATATCACATGTTATGTTATAATGGAGAAATTACTTATGAATATCCTGTAATATCTTTCTATCCCAAGGAACTAATGCACCTCTATCACGCTCCTTGGAGGATCACATGCTAACACTGCCTCCACCATGGATGGGTCCATATCCACTCCAATCATTGAGATAACTTATCTGAGAAGTTATACTATTTAAATCTTTATTTGGAACTTCAATATTTTCCCATAAACCTAGTGATATTTGGTTTTTTACAATACCATCCATAGGTGTCTCGCGTGCTCCTCCTCAGACACCGAATACCGAAGGATATCATTGATGAAGGATACCATGAACTCATCTACATAAGACTGAAATATCTGGTTCATAAGTTCAATGAACACTTCATGGTAATTCTACATTTCAAATGGAATCATCAATTACTCATAGTGACATTAGCAGCATCTGAAATGTTTCTTCGGTATATCATCACCATGAACTTGAAATGTTGATAGCTTGATCAAATATAAACCATTGATAACTATCATTCCCATGTCAAATGATTGAAGAGATCATCAATCATCGATAGAGGATACATGTTTTTCATGGTCACCTAGTTTAAGTGTCGGTGGTCCACACACAACCTCAAGCTCTTGTCTACCTTTTTGGAAAACAAATGGGCACCACACAGGGTAAAACATATGGTCTCACAAGGACCTTTCTTTGAAAGTCCTCCAACTACACCCACCGCTAGAAAATCTACAGTAGATCTACATGATATGATAGGGTAGATATTACTGACATACTATGGTGTAATTCTATGAAAAAGTATACCTCTTTTTGGATTGGTAATCATGGAAAATCATTGGGAATTACGTCCTCATACTCCACCCCCACCACTAGAAACTGGAAACTCGTAGCATTTGCTACTCTGAGGGTTAGGCTAGCCAAATGATGAGTAATTTCTTGTACCCACCTATGCATGAGTGCACCCTATGCTTCCTTGGAGTCATTTTCTCTAAAAAATGAATGACCTATTTCATTACTACAGACACATTGTACACATAACCTAAAATTGTCAATACAGGAATCGACTGAAGATCAAAAATAAATACAAAAATGAAATTAAATATCCTCGATGTTACCACCATGATGTTCCTTCTAATACTCTCACCACCCATTGTCAGGTCACACATTCAGAATAGATGTGTGATCAAGGAGTCTCTTATAGTAGGTATATCCAAGAATAACATTGGAGTCAATGGTTATACCAGAAGATCAAGTACATAGACATAGTATGTGGTGAGAAAGGAATGATTGGAACCTATGTCTATTAGTACAAAATATAAATTAGAAAAGGCACATATCTTAACTAGAATAATCTATTAAGCCCATGGTTCATATGCCTCAATCACATGTAGTTCTCCCCACCCATTTCATCCAGCTCCCTGTGCCTAGCGTGGTCCTCCTGGGGGTGGTGGCGGTAATATGTTAAAACATCAGCCACCACCCACTTCTCTACCATCCCCTCTTTTAGGTCTTCCACCCTACAGATATGCATGCTCCTATCGCTTCCTATACCTCAGTGGTCCATCAACATTCTCCTTGTTAGTAGCTTGACATGTATTACAATATCTATTGAGATTTCCCCAATCATCACATGTGTAGCATCACCTCTCCCTTGGGTTACTAGATCCAGGATGAGATCCCTAAACCGCAGATCCACTATAATGGGACTTTATGAAACATCTCCAACATCAATTTCCTTAGGAATGATATAAGATACCCATTCCCAAGGTATCTATACCTACATATCCACTATTGACTATCATTGGATACATTTTCTCATCCAAGATGGTTTTTCCCACAATAGATCACTCAAGAACTCTACTATAAATTTGAATGAATAGAGGTATAACACTAGCTCAGATGTCTCTACATAGACCATACTCAATGGTATGTTCCCTGAAGTAACGTTCTCTTATAATACCAACCAAGTACATGGAAGGGTTTGTGAATCTCAATTTATAGGCATCCATTGTCAGGATACCATGATTGAGATGAATAAGCTCTTGTATACTCACTACTCTCAGCATAACCTTCGATATCTACTCTATAAAGAGACACTTGAAATCCATACATGAATGAGTCACCACTCCAGGAATCTTCATGTACAAACACAACCATTTCCCTACTGAAAATTGTAGAAGGCTCAATTCCATGATCACCATTTGGGTTATTGGTGTCTTGAATAGAAGGAAAACTCTGTTCAATGCCTAAATCCGGTCATCAGGCTCCTGAGGGTTGAGATTGCCTCTGAACATATGGGGTCTCTATCTTAGAAACACGTGGAGTGTGCTCAGCCTCTGATCCTCGTCTATCAATATGGCAGGAACCACATGCTTTTACAATAGTGGTGGTATATCTAGTTTACAACCTACAAGTAATAGTTGGGGAACTGGTCCTTCTATCGAGGTCTCATTACTAAGGGGGTAATCCTCTTGATCAAGCTATTTAATCCTTGCTAGGATGCGTCGTGGATTCATCTTGTAAGAAATAAAATATGTAGCATGGTCAATTAGTTTATATGGAGATCTAACTCAAGAAGGACATGAAAACCAAAACACATTCTTATATGATTCATGTACCATTATTCTCCACGTAACCAGTTTTCTTATGTAAAAAGGTTAAAATAAGGTTATCATAGTCTTGGTGTATGGACATATTGGCAGCCCGCAACAACACTAGAGTCTCTATCCTAAATGTAAAACTCAAAAAACATTACACTATTTCCCCAATCCAATCTCACATACTCTTGAACTAAAATAGAACTGATATTTCTATGATACCACTATTTCAGAACACAACCTTATGGGTCCCATGACTCAATTCCCCAATACCTCCATCAATAAGACATTTCTAGGTGTTTATATCCCAATAGGAATGTCACTAACATGGGTGGGATTTACTAATTCAATATATGAACACACACAACTCCATGCCCACAAAATTATGAAATTTGAAAATCCCATAACAACCAAATTCATGAAAACGAATATATCGCAACCAGAGTACAGTGGGAGAGTAATGTGAAATACTATAAACCAAAACAGAATACAAGCCCACTAATAGAAAGAGTATGTAAAATAAAAAGTTATACTTGTAAAAAATAGGTACTGGGATTTCTCCTTGAAGCCATAGAAACAGCTCAGCCTGTCCAAACTCACAAAGCTCAATCTAGTCTTGGTCTACCATGGAATCTATTAGAATGTTGTTCTATAACATAATACATGACACATGGGTGAGAAAGACATTTAGGGGTGACTATAACAGTTCCCATTTGGACACTAAGAAACCACAATGAAATAGAATAAATAGAGGTGAAATTAGATATATACAGTATATTTCTATAAAAAATATACCAAGGATAACCAGATATAATCAAACCAAGTTATATATTATGGAGGTAAGTTACAACTACCTTATACCCACACTAGGGACTCAGTAAAAAGATTCCAGGATGCACCCATCTGGGAGAACACACACATAAGTCTTATTTCATCGATGATGTCATTCAAAGAAGTATTATTCATCGAGAACTATCATGAGATAGATATAATGATAGATATGAAAAGAGATATGATACAAAGATGTGTATCACATCTAGGGCTATGACGTAATAAAAAAACCTTTTCTAGATTAACCTTCTAATTATAGGACAAGATCCTGAGTATTTTTGGTCACATTAATACCAAGAAGTCAACATAGGGCATGGATAATGAATAGAGTATCCTGCTTTAGGCCTCTCAGGTGAAATTATAACAACTCTATCTTTGAACTCCTGCTAAAGGGATCATTATCTTGTGAGTAGAAAAAGATACAAACTAATTTTCAGGGAAAGGATTTTGAAACAAAATATTAACCTAATCTACCCAATATAAAGTCGAAAAGTGGCTCAATCCATGGAGAAGTGTGTACATAGCAAGTAGTAGGGTCACAGATTTTTTCACTTGTCCCTGGGTACTAACAGTGTATAATGACCCATGTCGAAAAAACATGTCCTGAAAAAATGGTACACAATGTTTATAATTTATTAAGTGTTCTTCCATTCCATCTTGTGCCCTCCCAGGTATCCTTGACATATTCCAATACATGTTGTCAACCTGTCTTCGTCTTCCTGTGTACTAGTACATGTTGTATCTCGTGTATCTATTCTGGGTCTAAATGTGTGGTGGAGTAAAAACCATATAATAAACCCATGTATTCCACTCATGGTCGTGTACTCCTAGAGTACGCACAAAGTGGTTCATCTATCAACACATGATGTGTATTTCATTCTACATGATATGTCTTCTGGAATTTCCAGAACCACCTTTTATTCTTCCGAGCACCTCAGCGAATCCATCAGGTCCCAATCCCATTGTCTGTTCTTCTATAAATTTAGGATTCGATCACATTTCATCACCCTAACAACAATTCGGGGTGTTTCAGGCCATCAATTGGCTCGGGAAAAAACATTCAAATCATTAGACTAAAATCATCTAAATTGTAGTAACTCTCAAATAACTTTGTTTCATCTGTCACCACCACCACCAAACATCCACTAGGTCGTCCTGATGGTGGATCTCCAATTTCTAATCATTGTGCATGGAAATGGTGTAAAAATAACCATTCTTTTATAACCTTATGAAGAACAAAGAATGCATAGGGAAAACGAGGGGAATGAAATCTCATAGAAGATACTCAATGATCAAAACTAAACCATTGTTCATTTTAGCCTTGATCTGTTCCCATAAGAATGATAAAAAATCTAAATCAAAGAATAATCATACATGAGAATTCTAATAATCAGTCACATCTTGAAATAATGATCGAACTATAGTTCAACCTATTTGATGGCTTATCCACATTCGTTTTCGATTCCATGAACATAGAAAGTATTAATTCAGAATAAAATTACCCAACATGGGAAAATGAACGTTCTATGTTTAGGATTGGTCACCTTTGAGGATCTGTCAAGAATGATCTCTAATATAGGAACTCATTTAGAATTTAATCCACAATCTCATGAAAGATGTGCAGAAGTGGTATTTGATATTTTAATATTTTTCAAACAATTATTCTGGGAATAACAGGCTTTGGAATAACACTTTGTCTTAGGACTATGACTCAAATTAATTCCCTATTACATATAAAAATAATACATGTAAAATTCTGGACTTTACACCATCTATATAAGATAAGAACTAGTTTGTAAGTCTATCATGAACTCAATATCACAGTGGGGGGTAGAGCCACAAACTCCTATGGGAAAAAATACATGAAAAACCAATTAACTATGGGAATCCCCACCATCTCAGCATCCAATTATCCCACAGATATCTCAAACAATAAGGTAAGAAGACGCTCTGCATGCCGACTTCCCACATGGAGACTCTTCTCGCCAATGAAATCCACACACTCGCCATTCATGTCTGAAAACACAACTATTTTCTAATATTTGTTGATAAAAACATGCATAGAATACATCTAGTCAAATATGATAATGAAATTGAATGGTTTCATTTAAATAATAAAGATAACCCCATTGATGTGATGCAAACTCATCATTAGTCTAAATCCCCAAAAGACATAAAAAAAGTTGGTCTATCCTCAGACTAGCTTAGTCAAAACCAAGGGAATAATAAGGATCTCTACTTATATTCCTAGATCATGGGATAGAATGGGTGTAATAAATTAGTGTGAAGATAATGAATCCAAAAAATATAATAAAGGCAACTATACAAGAAGATCATAAATCTATTGATCTACAGCCCTACAGGAACTATAACCTCTGACATGAACCTGATAATGACCTGTTCCTCTACCCCTCTACTAATGACCACCACCGTGACCATGCCAAGTTCAAGGTGCTAGAGTAATACCTTGAGGTTGGTCTCTACCTACTCCATCTCCCCACGGTGGAGCACAAGCCTATATTCCATACTACTAAAATGGAATAGCTGAAAAATATTATTATCAATTGAACATAACCTCCCCACATACACCAAACTGATTTAAAATGGCCACTAAGAACTAGTTCTAAAGATTTTGAAGGACTCCATAAAAGAAACACATTCATACCAAACCCATTGGAGGGGCATTTGAACTACTTCCACCAGAAGGTCATAAGGGAACTGCTATGTTTTCTTCCCTGCCGGTTAAAACATAGATGGTATCAGGGTCTGAGATATGACAATAATTTCTCTACCTCTCGAAGAAATCTTCTATCTACCCACTTTTTGTATATATCCTTGTGAGTGAATACAATCGATTATATTCCCGTTATTCTTGACCACCATTTACAATTGAAATGTAAATGGAGTTTCCACGAACTGGATAGAAGGATAATTTTCCCCCTCATGGTTCCTCACATGAGACCCCACCTTCCAAAATATTTCAAAATAAGAACAAAGTATATCCTTGAACATGATCTAAAGTGCTTGTATAAATAGACAACCCTAATAGGGGGAGAGTAACTCCAACCTCTACTCAGCCTTTATGGTCGATCTAAGGAATTTTTCTCTGAACATCTTCTCGAAATCAACCCATAGAATATCATCCTCCTTCCTCTATACCAGGTACAACATCTAAAACTAACATGAACCACCCCACATTTTGTTCATTATTAAAGGAACCCAATATTTTGTCAAAGCACTAATCAAATTAAATGTGTTCTCAAGATCCTCATGCGAGGTCCCTATATCCATTTATGAAACACTACCATTGCACATTCCCAAGGCCTTCCACTATAAATCATATAATTTCTAATTCCAATGGTCATCCTATTCCAATGGATCAACCCTCCACCAATCAACTGGGTCATCCTATTAGGCCTCAACAGCATGAGCCATATGCATAAAATGATTTGTTTCCATAGCTAAAAAAGGCGAATAAGGAATTATTATTCCAGATTTGTGTGGAATTTTATTTAAGATTCATTTTAACTCATTAACTCATTCTCTTATCCATATAAAATTATTCAAAAAATCCAATTAAGACAAGAAAAAAATTCATTATAATGCATGTTCCTTTCGTAGTGTATCTACCCTACAAATGGTATAACCTCACTTTGTCATTTGGCATGATCAAAGTCGTTGAATTGGATCATATAGGGTCCTAATATCCTATGTCATAACTGCTGTCCCTTGGCCTATGTCACATACCATGGTCACTTGACAATGTTTCCTTACCAACCCTTGCAATCCTCATAGTTCCTAACAACAAAATCCATCCTATCTTTCAACCATTATCACTGATACCATTATCAAATGACCCCCTCCCTCCAAATATCCCACTCATATTATAGAAATGAATACTAGGAGATAATGACCCACCATGTTCCACCTCTAATGGGCCCTGGGGTGGTGACTAGGACCAAGGGTATGAAGATCTCATGATATGGAAGGCATTACTTTTTATAAGAAAATGAGATCAGGAGATTTGATGACTGGACCCAAAAACGAATCTAATAAATATATAAAATGAATTCAAAATCCATTCCACATGCATGTTTAGAAATAAACCTATAACAAATTAAGAAAACTCCAAGGTAAGTTACAATAAAATCTATGTAGTGACACAAAACTATCCAAAATATCGATCTAGTAATTCCTAACATCGTCCATATAATAATCTTATAAACCAAGAAATAGTTTTATTTATAAATGGTGAGGATACTAATAAAATCATTAAGAAAACCCATGGTCTCTTGTGAACAAGTGAGATTAGCATACAAACGCTCCCGTGAGAAAACAAACGAACTAATAACACCGACCAATGCATACTAACCAACATCATCTCCCCAAGGCATGCTCAACAAATAATACTAGTTAAGGTAAATAATATTGTAAGAGTATTAATGATAGTGTAAATCACACCACTTTACCACTAATTAACTAATCTCACACCCTAACACAAAACATCCTTGTGCTCGCACCTCCTCTAAATGTATGACATCACAATGGCCCACAAACACATTGGCCTATAAACTATTACATTCACCAGGGAAAATAAAGATGATCACATCCCACATGAAGACACTTTCACCACACACCACATCCCATCCCACCCGTAGACACATGTGCCACATAGCACATCACATCCCACCCACAGATACCTGTGCATCTGTAACACCCAATGATTTTATGGGAAATATTATTTTTAATTTCATTGATATCTTATATTGTATGCTACACAAATATTATCTTGCACTATACACAACACTGTACTATCTTATAGTATACACAACACTATTCTTGTCTTGAGTTACATGCAAGAGTAACCTTCCTTGATATATTTCATTGTACGCAATACCGGGTATCACTAAAGAACGATATGTAATTAAATTATTATAAAAACCATCTGTTATGAATAGTAATTCCCACTTTTTGAAATTTTATAAATTTTATCTTTCAAAATGGACTTATTTTTTGTATTCAGAATATCAAAATTATCCTAGGGTGAATTTTTGATGTGTTTCTAAAAACATTAAATTTTTTATGAATAGTGAAAAAAAACTTAGTTATAGTTAAAAACAACTTTTTTTAAAATAATTATATATTTTATTTAAATTTATTTTAGGTCAAAATATATACATAATACTAATAGAAGTTCAATTTAATTCATTGGAGTCATATTATTATTATTTTAGATTTATATAAATTTTATGGAACTTTTTACCTTCTTTTACCCACCTCCGAAGAGAATTTGCAAATTTATATAAAACATATTTTTATCGCTTCTGTCAGTGGAATTAAAAAAATCCTAGAAACAATTTTTATATCAGTATGTAAAATTTGGTTCAATAAGATAAAAATAATTTTTGGTGAATTGAAACTTTTTACATTTATTTACCACTGTTAAAAGTAAATAGTGTAATTAAGGGTAAAAAGGATATTATTTTTACCCTAACACATGCCCTAATTATTTTGGATAAGTTTAATTCAAACAAAAAAAACCTTAGGAATAAAATATGACCATTTAGGTCCACCTAGATTAGATTAGTACATTTATTATTATTTTAATTAAAGAATATTTAAAATAGATAAAATCAAAGTTTAATAAAAAAACATTTTTAATATAGGGTTATATATAAGATATATTTGACTATGAATATTCATTAGAAAGATGAAAATATTTCCTACATAATTTTATTTTATTTATGATTTTTACACATTAAATATTTTAATTTATTTATGACATAATGATGATACAGTAATATCCTTTTTAATGAAATATTAACATAATTTATATTATAAATACCCAAATAAATGTAATTTGAGTACCATAAGAGGAGTTTCAGGCACATACGGTTCAAATTGGAGCTAATGTAAGGGATAATTAATCCAATTTCATTATTATCTGATATTTTTTATTCATAAGTATTTATTGGGGTTGTATTTTTCATCCATGTCCATAAAAATATTTCCATAAATTGTTTAATTAAATTTCATGTATGTTTTAAATCATGTTTACCCCTATTTGACTTTTACATTGTGTTATGGAAGGAATATTTCATTTTATTACCATAATAAAAGCTTTTTGAATTTTCTGGAAAAAGTACAGGTAGAATGTTTTTTTAACTTATATGGCATGAACATATTTTTATGGTTTCATAACACCTTATTTCCATGATGCTTATTCTAAAAGATTTCAAGATTATTTTCCACAAAATACTTTTCTTTTAAAATTGAAATATATTTTGATAAAAGAAGATGATTTTGAAGAAGAAAAGATATTTTCCTCAATAATTCTTTTCAAGGGTTTTGCCAAAACTATTTTCCTTCTAAGATGACATTTTTTAGTATGATTATGTTTCAAGTATAATTTATATATTATTTAAATGATTTGGTTCTTTTATTATGAAATGATATCCATTTGTTTTATATGGATTACATAATGATGGGATGGTGTTTATGAATACCATTTAATTTTTTGGGTTATGATGAACGATTTATATTTATTTTGTGGCGCAATTAAGAATTATTACATTATGATATTGGTGGGACCTATATCTCTCTCCATTGCATTGGATAAAAATATATATGTCTTGAGATAGACATGGTTGGAACAACAAGTGAATCTGTTTCATTAATACAGGGATGGAAAGGCATGTAAACCCGGTTCAGTAATGGACTTTGTCTACTATTACAGTCTTGGCAGCATTGCCTTGACTACTATGGAAATCATATGATCTGATTAATGGATTCCACAATTGAATGTTTTATTGCCATGCTACATTATCATGATTTATGTTCTACTATGTTCTATGCCTTATGTACTTCGAATATTTATTTCACAACTCATGATTTTGATGTTTAAACATTATGTTCATGTTTTTTAAGTAAAAAATGTATATGGTTTGTTTTTTTCTCCATGTATATCCTTAATGAGCATTTGAGAACACCATTTTTATGTATTATTTTCCTCAGGATATAAATAATGGTTTTTGGTATGAAAACAAAAGGGGAATATCTTTATGGGATATTTGAAAGATCTTTCACCATGATTAGAAGATTATGTTCTGAGTTTCCAAAGACACTAAACTATTACGGTCCTTGGGTGTCTATTAATATTATATATTAAGTATTCTGCAAAAGTAATGTAATTTATATGTACATCAAGTGTCGGTCTCTATAGTTGGTATCAGAGGAAAGGTTTTGTAAATAATTGGAATCTAGGATACAAATACTTTAGTGGAATCCCTAGAGAAATTTCTATGGTATGTCTAGGGATGTATCTAAGGTTATGTATAACTATAGGTTATAGTCCAAGAATTATGGTAAAAATATTAGAATTAAACCTATGAAGTTAGAGATTGAATGTACTCCCCTTGATTATGTTGTTTTCCTAGCTTGATTGTTGCCTCTCACACTATTCTTTTTGGGATTTAGAAAATGGATGGAAACCAGAATATTCATGTTAATGTAGAATATGATGGACAATGGAATGATATTCTTCATAATGAAGAAAATGAAATGGTATTTGGAAGGAGAAACATTGCTATCATGCATAATCAAAAATCTCATAATATGACAAATAATCTCAACATTGGTAAGTTTCCTGAATCATTTAATAATATAAAGAAGGGGTTTAATGATTATCATAGAGGAATGAATGTTCAATTTTTCTTATGTAAATCACGTGGGAAGAGACATCAAGGGGAGTGTTTAGAAGGAACTGGAAGATGCTTTGGGAGTGGAAAAGAAAGACACAAAGCCAATAATTGCAAAGTAAATGGTTTAGTTAACACTAAGGATAAGGATAATGGTATTGCAAAGTCATCAACTATAGTTAAATGTTTTAAATGTGGAATGTACATGAATTATACAAACCAATGCCCTAAGGGACAGTCTCATGAAGAGAATAAACATGGTCGTATTGGTAGTATTTTTGTTGATGATGATGCGGAGACTACAAATGATATATGATATGAAAGAAGTGTTGAGGAATAAAATGATGAAGCTCGGTTGATGGTTTAATAATGTAGTGGAATGATTTTATGTTTATCAAGAGTAATGTTTTATAGGTAATTTAATGGTACTATCGATTAAATAAACATCTAAGGATTGTTACACTATTATTTTCGTGGAGTATTTTAATGTATACGTTGAATGGTACTGG
Source organism: Viscum album (assembly GCA_963277665.1). Lineage (NCBI taxonomy): Eukaryota > Viridiplantae > Streptophyta > Magnoliopsida > Santalales > Viscaceae > Viscum > Viscum album. The sequence goes on along the minus strand of OY728148.1, from coordinate 873,782,328 downwards.
AAACCATGAATGGTTATTTAGATATTTTTGGAAATCATATGATATGCGTATAATGAAGGGATATGGAGAAAACAATATGTTTGACAATATTAATGAACTCATGACTAATATAAGGAGAATGTGATATCATGGTTTGAGTTTATAGCAATTTTGGGATTTTGGTATGTGGAAAGAGTTAACTTTTGAAAGCATTCATTTTTTCACTAAGGTTCATTGGGTATTTATTTTTTCAAGAGAATACATGATTAAGGTATTCAAATGTTTGGAATGTGACCACCATGATATATCTTATGATATATTGGGGGTAAATGATTGTATTAAAATGCTTAGTAGATGACCTTTCTAGTAGTCGTTTTCTTCATACAATGATATTAGACAGAAGCATTTTCAATAAGCCTAATGATTGGAATATATTAAGTTAGACATCATATAGTATTTTTAAGGCCAGAAAATTTTTATATTATTTATGGAATGTTGTAATATTATAGTTTTAGAAAAGGGACAATCTATAAGATGTGAGACAACCCATCGTGTCGGACAAAGATGTGGGAATCAAACACACATCCAAAGTAAGATAAGAAAATATCACCTACCATTGGCTTATAAAAAGTCCCTAGTTAGTAGAAATTAATTTTATTTTATTAAAAGGTATGCTAGTTGGAGTCTAAGTCAATTTTTTAATCATATACAATTAACCTAATCATAGATAGACTTATGTATATTTAATAGCTTTTTCTAACCTTTTGTTTGAAACAGATGGAATAACCTATCATTCTATTGCATGATCTGCTAAGAGTTCACAAATGACAAATTCAACTTCATTTCTTTATTAGATGAAGTGGATAATGTTCAAGGAATGATCAACATTGATATTGTACCAAAATAAATTCATTATTTCTTCTAATTCCAATTTTTCATTTTTCCATACATAAGGAAATGATCTTGAAAAACAAAAACGTCCTAGATGGTACCTTACATCATCACTAATTTATGGCTTTCAGATTGTTGGCTATTTCTTAGACATGTTATCTACCACTCTCCCTTAGAACATGATGGTTAGATTTCTCTTCCATATCCATATTTTCACCTAGGTTCTCCTATGTGGAAACCCAGTAATGAGTAAATTTGGGTAACTATTATGTTTCATACTTCACTTTTTAAAATTATGTTTTGGTTTTTATTTTAAATATGTGGGTTTCTATGAATGAAAATTTAATGTATTAAATTATTTATAACCCCAATGAAATTTGAGGGCAAAATTCATTTTAAGGGGTGTATAATGTAACACCCCGAGATTTTATGAGAAATATTATTTTTAATTTCTTCGATGTCTTGTGTTGTATGATACACCAAAATTATCTTATTCTATACACATCACCGTATTAGCTTGTAGTATATGCAAGACTATTCCTGGCTTTCGTTACACGCAAGAGCAACATTCCTCGATAGCTTGTGTTGTACTCAAAACTGAGTTTCACTAAACAACGATATGTTATTAAAATATTATATAAACTAGCCATTATGAATATTAATACCCAATTTTTAAAATTTTATAAATTTTATCTTTCAAAATGGACTTCATTTTTATATTCGGGATATTGAAATTAGCCTAGAGTGAATTTTTGATGTTTTTTTAAAAATATTCAATTTTTGATGAATACTGAAAAACGTTGATTTAATGTTTAGAACCAAATTATTATTTAAATAATTAATTATTTTATTTAAATTTAATTTAATTCAAAATAGATACATAATACCTATATATGTTCAATGTAATTCATTGGAGTCATTTTATAATAATTTTAGATATATATAAATTTTATTGAACTTTTTACCGTCTTTTACCCACCACCTAAGAGAATTTTCAAATTTACATAAATAATAATTTTACCACTTTTATGACTAGAATTTCAAAACACTAAGAGACACAGTTGATATCAGTAATTAAAATGTGGCTCAACAAGATAAAAATAATTTTTGGTTAATAGTAACTTTTTTGTTTTATTTACCACAGTTAAAGTAAATTGGGTAATTAAGGGTAAAAATGATACTATTATTTCCCTAACACAAGTCCTAATTCTTATGGATAAGTGTAATTCGACCAAAAACAACCTTAGGAATAAAATATGTCCATTTTGGTCCGCATGGATTAGATTAGGACATTTATTATAATTTTATTTAAAGAAGAGTTAAAATAGTTAAAATCAATGTTTAACAACTTAATTTTTTTTAATATAGGGTTATACGTAAGATAAATTCTACTATAAATATTAATTAGAAAGAAAAAAAAATTCCTACATAATTGTATTCTATTTATTATTTTTACACATTAAATTATTTAATTTATTTATGATACAATGATGATGCAGTAATTACCTTATAAATGAAATATTAAGATAATTTATATTATAAATACCCAAATAAATATAATTTGAGAAGTTTTTATAAATTACACTAGTTTTCTGGGTTAATATAATATATTATGGTTGGTTATATTAATTTATTAGAAGTAATAATGATTATATGAATCTAGAAAAAACAAAATACAAAATAGTGTCCAAATTGACATAAAAGTGTTTTTAAAACAACTATTAAACTATTAATTGATATTCTTTTCTTAAAAATATAATGTTCAAAAAAAAGTCTTATATAATGATATGTGTATCTCTAATTAATCACTTGGGGTTCTATTGGTAGTTTATAGAATTTTTATCAACCATATAATGTAATAATACCACATGACACGGTAAAAGATAAATTATTTAACATAGAGTTAAATCGAAATGATTAGGTTAAAATGGTAACGTAATCTTGTCTTAAACCTATTGGTTGAAAGGATTTTAACCCATCCGCATCCTAGACTCAAAATAAGTCACTTTGGAGCCATTATAAACCGAATATTAATTTATTATGAAATAATATTTTATGTTTTTTTCTAAGCTGCCCCACACCCCTCTTATAAAAGGGCACTCCCCCTTCTCTCAAATTCACCCCTCCAAAGCCATTTGGCTCGGCCAACCCCAGCCCAAATACCCTCTCAACTGTCCTCCCTTAATCCTAGATTCCTTATTTTAGTCAGAAATCCAACCTAATGATTCCTTTTGATCAAATCAAAAGGAAGAACCTGGAGAAGAAGAGTTTGGGACACGTACGGATGAAATTGGACTTAAGGTGAAAGATAATTAATCCAATCTCATTCTTATCTGAGATTGTTTATCCTTAAGTATTTAATGGGGTAATATTATTCATACATGACCATAAAATATTTCCATAAAGTGTTTAATATTCATCCATGTATGTATAACTTCATGGTTACCCCTCTTTGACTTTTACATTGTGTTATGGAAGGAATCTTTCTTTTATTTAACATACGAGGAACTTTTCGACTTTTTTAGTAAAAGTGTGAGGAGAATTTTTTTAACTTATATGGAACGAATAGATTTTTACGGTTTCATAACACCTTAATTCCTTGAATCTTATTCTATAATATTTCATGATTATTTTCAACAAAATACTTTTCTTTTAAAATTGCATGATATTTTGAGAAGAGAATATAATTTTGAAGAAGAAAGGATATTTTCCTCAAGAATTAATTTCATGTGTTTTTTTAATACTGTTTTTTATCTAAGATTACATTATTTAGTATGATTATATTTCAAGTATAATTTCTCTATTATTTACACGGTTTGATTCTCCATATGATGAAATGATATCCATTTGTTTTATATGGATTACGTTATGATGGAATGATGTTTATAAAACCCATTTTATTCTTTGGGTTATGATGAATTATTTATGTTTAGTTTGTGGAAAAAGTAAGAATGTTTTCATTATGAGATTGGTGGGACCTATATATCCCTCCAATGAATTGGGTAATGATTCATATCACATTAGATAGACATGGAAAGAACGACAAGAAAATCTGGTTCAGTAATACAGGTCTGGAATGACAAGTAAACCCGGTTCACTAATGGGTATTCTCCACTATGATGGTCTTAGAAGAAATTCAATGTCTACTATGGAAATCATATCATGGTCTTAATGGATTCCAAAATTGCATGTTTTATTCCCATGATATTTTATTATGATCAATGTTCCACTATGATATATGCCTTACGTACTGCCAAGATTTATTTCATAACTCAATATTTTCATGTTAAGACTTTATGTTTGTTTTTTATGTTTAAATGTATATGGATTGTTTTATTTTCTCCATTATTACTCTGAATGAGCATTTGGGCTCACACTTTTTATATTTTCTTTTGTCCAGGATATAAATAATGGTTTTAGGTGAGAAATCAAAGGAGAAGATCTTTATGGGAGATGTTGAAGATCATTCACCATGATTAGAAGATTATGTTCCGAGTTTCCAAAGACATTAAACTATTACAGTCCTTCGGTGTCTATTTTTTTATATATTATGTATTCTACAAATGTAATGTAATGGCTATGTATGTCATGTGTGGGTATCTAAAGCATCATACCAGATCACATCCTGATGACACATTGGAAATAACCAAAACTCTCATCCTGAAGACTCCTAGGAAAATACCACACATCTCATCTCAAAGACACCCAGGAACATACAACACATCTCATATTCAAGAATCCTAGGAAAACATAACACAACCATACACACCTGGGACCTAAAAACTAAGACATTCCCAATGAATATTGGGCTATCACTGCTTGGAAGAGGGAGCATGGTATAGTGGGTGGCCAAGCATCCATCCTCCCATCCATATGTTTGGGAAAGACACCATACCCTGTAACAATTGGTGTGTTTAGCACATGGTGCTCAATTTCGGTAGGGTATAGAAAGAAATTACCTGGAAAATACATCTAATACATATATGATGCAAGACACTCAATACCAACCTATGGGTTTCCAATGAAATGCTACCCCAAATATTATCAACAACATTCTCTTCAAAAGTTGATAAATTAATGTCGCTTAAAAAATATTTTTTACTAAAAACCCATTAATTATATTATTCAGAATTTACCATAGTTAAATATACAACCAATCATTTAACATTTTTATGTGAAACTCTTCCCCATATAACAAACCAAATTATTCCATCTCAACATTATTATGTATTTGTTTCCCCCATCACTATCCAAGAAACTACCTATAAGGCCCTCACCTTAAAACATTACATAATAATGAATTAAATGAATAATTCACATTGCGGGTATTTTCGGGTTTAGGGTTTTAGAGATCTATGTGAAAACATTTACATAACAACATGAATATTACATGTAGACAATTCTACTTAGTATCCATTTTTTCATAAAATAAATACTCTTGAAAAAAAGAGTCATGTCTAGTTCCACCTTTTAGACAACATGACTTTTCCATGATTCCATCCTTAACCCAATTCATCTTTATGTAATGTGAAAAACATTTCAAAACATGGGATGAGCATAAAAATATCAGTAAGGTTTTTAAAATAAGAAATAAATCATTAGTCCATCAATACATACAAAACAAAAACTCTTTTTCCTAGCTCATGTAAATGTAATATTAATGAATATCACATAGTAATTAAACAACCTAAATTTACTTATATAATTCTTATTATACTTACAGTGTAGCATTCACAACTACATAGGGAGTTATGTTTGAATACCCATCACTATATATTCCCTAAATCTATTAGGAGAAACATTCATGTTTACCTCCGTAACATTACACAATGCATTGGGGAGCTATCTCGGGCTCACCCGCCCTGGGTTTATCATGGAACCACCCGTATACACAATCAATTACCAAGAACCATAACATATTCCTAACACATAAAAAAAATATAAAGGAAAGGTAACATTTCCACATTTCAATCAAAATATATCATTTAATTATATTTACATAACAAATTCAACATAAAAACCAGTTTCAATACCAAATTACGTAAAAATTATATGGTATTTATTTTCAATTAAAAAAACACTACGACTTCTTAAGGAATCCAAAGATCAAATAATACTCGTGGAGGTGGAAAAGGTCGTTGTCACTACATACATTAAAACAACATTCCTTTTTGTCGTTTAGTAAAAAGCTTCATATAAAAAAGTTTACCTTCAAACGAAAGGAAAGTTCCAAGGGGTTTATATACTGTATAAAAATAGTTATGTATAAAACACAATATACCTCAATTAAAGTAGATTGAGACGAAGTCCCTTACCTCATGTCCGACTTGACCCAGTCATTAATTAATCTCCTAAATAATAAACTAAAGATAATTTCTACTTTACTAAAAACCTTTTTCATGTTTATTATTCCTTTTATATCACTTATTAGAATGTTATAAACATTATGTAATCATGTATGTTAATAATGGTTGTTTTGTCAATATTTTTTACTTGAGTAAAAGATGAACACCTTATAATTACAAGTTGTCCATGTGATAAATAGTCCATTATATTCAGAATGATATTCATCATTTAGATATCAAATACATCATATATATCCAGTATATATATGTACTTATAACATTACATAGAATTTAGGAGATAAGGAATGAAATGTACCATTCATTGAGACGGTAAGTCGTACGTACGCATGAACGCTACATTCATTTATATTTCATAATTTCCTGAAATTAAAAAATAATGATACAAAGTTTAATTATAATTCATGTATAATATCCTATATAATATCATTAACTCTATCCTTTATACATCCCACATATGGCATTAACATATAATATCACGTTGAGGGGGCGGTAGTCTGCACTTCCTCAAATAAAATTGTCGCATTTACCCATTATGGAAACTATAATGGTAAGATATAAATGTTAAATCATGAATCATAAAGTAAACATAATAATCATTTATATATATATAGTTCCATATTAATGTCCACCATGAAAGGCAGTAGAAGATAATCGAACAATCATCGTTTCGTAAGGCGTTAGTTTTCCATCCACAGAAACAGTATGATCTTCACCCATTAGATAGAGGATTTTGTAAGGGTAGTTCGATTCATTATCATAAATACATAATTGTATATTGATGATGCTTGTTTTGTTATAAAAAAAATGAATAAAAAGAGTTTATGGGATGGACAAGTAAGATAAATGAAAATATGTTAAGAGGAATTGTTACCCTAAATTTGGGAAACTCCATTTGGTTTGAACAAAAAGGACTTCATGTAGTGTATTCTGCCTAAGGTAAGGCTTATATGAGGAGGATAGGGAGATTGGAATATTATTTGGGCAGGGGTTGGAGGAGACAAGGGGTTTTATAGGTGTGAGGATTTTCAATGAAATGAGGGCTACTTATAAGGGGGTGGAGGGGATCTCTAATAATGTGATAAAATATTATTTTATTATATAACGATATTTGATTTCTAATGTCCAAAAATAATTAAAGTCTAACATAAGTAGACTCATGGTAGATATAAAATAATCCAACAATAATTTTATAGGTTTTGGATATTTTTTTAAAATTTATAATCATATTTATTAATATCATTTTTAAATGTGGTAAATACTGCATCATTTTTGTGCAATAAATTATTTAATTTATTTTATGTCTAAAAATAAAAAAATGCCATGATTCATGAAATATTTTGAGATTTCCAAATAATATTTATTGTATAAAAGATTACTTATATAACCACATGTAAAAATTGATATTCTAAAAGATATTTGTATTTGTCATTTTTGGATTTAAAATAAGTTAATTAAAATATAGTGTCATTACCACACATAAGTGGATCCATGGGGTCCCGAAATCCAAAGAAGCTCATGGTCATAAATGAATCAACCAATAAGGTTAGGACAACATTAAAGGTAATATTGTATATTATAAAATTCTTTTTCCTTAAATTTCCCTATTTATCTTTATCCGCAGTAAATACAAGTCAAAATTTACTATTCACCAAAAATTAATTTCATCATATTGAACCAAATTTTACATACTTAAAACGACAATGTATGTTGGATTATTATAATTCAATTCACTGATGTGGTAAAATTTTATTAGAAAGAAAAAGTCTGTTTTTTTAACTACTACTATGTGGTTTCACTATTCATAAAAAATTGATGTTTTTCAAAAAATAACAATAATTGAGCCTAAGATATGTTTGAAATACTGAATTCGAAAAAAAAATTATATTTTACCAAATTAATAACCTATAAGTTGGATTTATTAATTTTAAAATTAATTCCTCTTTCCCAAACAAATAGCATGATTTTAAAAAATAATAATTGTCAAAAGATCGACACTTGTTTATGTCGAATTTCAATGTGAAAATAACTTCAATGACCAATGTTGGATTAAATGGTAACAAAATAATATAATTACAAATTAAAACTAATTAGAAAGATATTCTAACAATATAAATAAATTATATTAAAATTCACTTTTGAATTAAAAATAAAATATTTTTCAGTATGCATAAAAAAATTAAATTTTATCAGAAGAAACCAAAAATTTACCCAATGTAATTTTTGATTTCATGAATCAAAAAAAGAATTTTATTTGTTCAAATATAACATATAAATTTGTCTATAAAAAAATTTAATGATTGTTCTCCATCAAAAGGTGTTAAATCAACTGTTTAAGGTAAATTATGCTTTAAATTAGATTCATTAAACTTTTAAGCCTCTAAATTGTATTGGATAGATGTAAAAACTTTTAATAAACATGTATAGTAATATTGTAGTTATTTATATTCATTTCAGGAAATAAAATGGTTTGGAATTAACTATAATATAAAATAATAATATTATATTATTAGTGTGGAACGTAAGATTTTAAAGATACTCGTTGTTCCGTATCAGGTAAGTCATCGAATAGAGATTCCTCTTTAAAGTGAAATTAAAATTTAATTCACAAATATTAATAAATAGGTAAATGTTTTAATATTTATTTACATGGGATGTTACATCCTTCCCCCCTTTTGGGAATTATGTCCTTGAAATTTTTTTCACTTATCAAATAACTGGAGGTATTTATCTCTCATAGCATTTTCATATTCCCACGTTGCCTCTTCAACCATATGGTTTTTCCACAAAATGTTTACCTGGTGAATTGCCTTATTTCACAATATTTTTCCTCTACAATCAAGAATCTGGACTAGTTGTTCCTTATAAGAGAGATTATCTTCCAACTGAACTGCCTCTAGGCTCAAGACTTGAGATGTATTTGGCTTATACTTTCTCATCATTGAAACATGAAAAAGATTGTGTACGTGGGATAAACATGAAGGTAAATCCACTCTGTATGCAATTGATCCAACTTTATCTAAGATTTTATAAGGTCCAATGTACCTCAGACTCAAATTTTCATTCTTACCCAAATCGATCACACTTTTCCATGGAGAAACTTTGAGAATGACATGATCACCTACCTAAAAATATCGATTCTTCTTCTGGTTATCTACATAAATTTTCTTCCTTCTCGGATATGTTCTCATGATCTGCAAAATCAAAAGAACCTTTTCTTCCATCTCTTAAACCAATTCTAGTCCCATTAGCTTCCTTCCACCTACTTCATCCCAAAATGTTGAGTTTGTCAACGATTTCAATATAATTCCTCAAATGGAGCCATCTGTATAGTAGAATGAAAACTGTTATTATAAGAAAATTAAACCAACTAAATATGTTGGTCCCAACTTCCCTAGTAATATAGTGAACAAGAACATAGCATATCCTCTAAGGTATGAATTTTTCATTCTGAATGCCCATCTGATTGCAGATGAAAATGTGTACTAAAATTTAATTCAGTACCCAACAACATATGAAGGCCTTCCCAAAAGTTATAAGTAAATCTGCGATCACGATCAGATAAAATACAGAGAGGAACTCCATGCAACCTGACTATCACTTTAACATACTACATAAAAAGTTGATCTAGAGACAAAGTATCCCAAATAGGAAGGAAATGAGAAGATTTAGTCAACCAATCAACAATAACCCCGATTGCATTATTACCTCGAGATGTCTTTGGAAATCCCAGAACAAAGTCAACGAAAATATTTTCCCATTCCCAACATGGAAGCGATTAATACTAAAGAAAAACTTTCGGTAACTTCCACTATTCTTTAACCTACTGACATGTCAAACACTTCACAATAAAATCAGTAATATCTCTTTTAATTCCATCCCACCAGAAACACTCACGATGATCTTTGTACATCTTAGTACTACCAGGATGAACTGAAAACAGAGAACTATGAGATTCACATAACAAATCAATATTCAACTATGAATCACAAGGCACACATAATCTCTTCCAAAACCTCAAAACAAAATCATTATCAACATTTAAATCAGGAAAATTACCCTTATGAACCCACTGTACCTTTTTCTTCAACTCACTTTCTTCTTTCTGTGTTTTCTTAATTATTTTTGAAAGAGATAATTTCACTGAAACATGAATGAAAATAAAAGAATTTCCTGAACCAACAACATCTATTCCAATGTTAATCAAATAAAAAATCAAAGTATCTTGTTCAAAATGAATCATGGTTAATGAAGCATTACTTCTTCGACTCAATGAATCATCCACCTTATTTTCCATTCCTTGATGGTAATGAATCATGCATTCAAAATCCTTGATTAATTCCAAAAATCTTTTTGTCTCATGTTCAATTATGTTTTTGTGAATATATACGTCAAATATTTATAGTCAATATATATTCCATATTTTATTCCATACAAATGATGCCTGAAAATTTTTTATGCAAAAACAATAGTAGATAATTATAAATCATGGGTAGTGTAATTGAACTCATTAAGTTTCAACTAACGTGAAGCGTAATAAATAACCTGATTATTCTGCGTAAGGACATAGCCAAGTCATTTCAATGATGTATAACTGTAAATTAAAAACTCACCATTTCTGGAAGGCAGTGCCAAAATTGGAGCATTCACCAATCATCTTTTCAAATCCTAAAAACAATCATCACATTATTTTGTCCAAAGGATCTTAACTTATTTTCAAGTTAGCTTAGTCATCAAACTAGATAACCATGCAAAATACTCAAAAAAAACTCCAATAATAACTTAATAATACAATAAAACTACAAATCTCGGTTATATTTGTTGGCCGTGGCCATTCTTCAACATTTTTTGTTTTAGAAGGATCTACAATAATTCCATTTTTTAATCAATGTGACCAACGAAAGAAATTTTCTGTAATAAAAACTCAAAATTTCTGAATTTCCCAAAACTTTTCTTTTCTTTTATGTTTTTCAAGACAATCATTAAATGAATTTAATTTTCCTCATTAATTTTGGAGTAAAAAAAATATCATCAATGAACATAAACACCATTTATCACCTAAGTCAACTGATCTATCACCACAACAAACTGTTTAATTCTGATTCCGTCCATCTCTAGAAATTGATGTTGAAAGGCCATTTCCACTTGTATTAATTCCCAACAAAGCATCCCTATTTCCTATAAAATGATCATTCTTAACATAGAAATATCTTAATAGAAAAAACATGGTAATCTGTAAATGTTATAACACTTCAGTATTATCATAAATTTATTTATGGATATTAATTTAACAATACCAAAACTCCTAAAGTTCTTTAATCCAACCTATTATGCCAACTATAAGGCCTCAGCCATAAAAAATTACATAATATTGAATTAAATGAATAATTCACATTGAGGATCTATTCAGTATTAGAGATTTATAGAGTTAGGTCATAACATATTCATTACAACATGAATATTACATGTAGACAATTCTACTCAGTATCCATTTTTTATAAAATAAAAACTCTTGAAAAAAATATTCATGTCTAGATCCATATTTTAGATAGAATGACTTTTCCTTGATCTCATCCTTGACATTATTCATATTTATGTCACGAAAAAAAAAACATTTCAAAATAAGGGAGGAGCATAAAAAGCTCATAAAGGGTTATAAAATGAGAAAGAAATCATTAGTATATGAATACATACAAACCATAAATACTTTTACATACCTCATTAAATCATAATATTTACGAATAATACATAGAAATAACAAATCATAAAGGTTCATATGGCATTAATATCATACATACATTTTAGCTATCACCACTACATAGGGAGTTACGTTGGAATACCCATCACAAGATATACCTTAAATCACTTAGGAGAAACATTCTGTTTACCTCCTTCAAGTTAACCAATGAATTGAAGAGTGATCACGGGCTCACCTTCCCTAGGATTATCATAGAACCATCATTATATGTAAATAATTCTAGAGAACCACAACATATTCTTAACAAATAAAACAAATATAACGAAAATATAACATTTCCACATTTCAGTCACAATTTATAATTTAAATATATTGACATAACAAATCCATTATAAAAACCATTATCAATACCAAAATATGAAAAATTATATAGTATTTTTTTACCTATTTTTTAAAAAACAGAAAAACTTGTAAAGGAATCCAAAGATCAAATAACACTCATAGAGATGGAAAAAGGTCATTGTCACCACATAATTTAAAAACAAATTACTTTTTCTACTCATGTAAAACTCTTCATATAAAAAGATTCTCATTGAATGAAATTAAAGTTCAAATAGGTTTATACACTGTATAGAATAATTTCATTTATAAAACAAAATATGCCACAATGAAAGGAGATTGCAATGATGTCCCTTACTTCATGTATGACAAGACCCGTTCGTTCATTAATATCATGTAATAAACTAAAGTTAATTTATAATTTCTTAAGAACCTTTTTCAAGTTTATTATTCCTTTTATATCACATATTACCATATTATAAACATAATGTAATAATTTAGGTTAATAATGGTTGTTTTGTTGATATTTGGTACTTGAGTCCAAAATGAACACATTATAATTACAAGTTATCCTTGTGGTCAATAGTCCATTATCTCCCAAATGATATTCATAATTAATATATCATATACATCATATATATCCTTTATATATATGTATTTATAATTGTATATTACATTTTGGAGATAAGAAATGAAAGGCACCATTCATAGAGATGGTAAGTCGTACACACGCATAAATGCTACATTCATTTGTATTTTCAAAATTTAATGGAATTAAAACATTATGATGTATAGAAATATTATAATTCCAGTAAAATATCATGTATAATATCATTAATTATACATTTTATATGCCACTCATATGGAATTTACAATTAATATCACTTTGAGTGGGTAGTAGTCCGCACTTTCTAAAATGAAATTATCACATTTACCAATTATGGAAACCATAAATGTTTGATATAAATGTAAAATAAATAAGCATAAGTAAAATATAAAAATCATATATAAATAGAGTGCCATCTGAGTGGCCACCATGAGAGGCAGTAGGAGATAATCAAACAATCATAGTTTCATGAGATGTTAGTTTTCCATCCACAGAAACAGTATGTTTATCACCCATTAGATGGAGGTGTGTGTAAGTGTAGTTAAAATACATTTCATAAAAACATACTAGTATATTTAGGATACAGGTGTTGTTAAAAAAGTAATGAATAAAAATATTTTAGGGGTTAGATAATTAAAGTTAAAAAAAGAAGTTAATAGGAACTGTTACCTTTAATTTGGGTAACACACATTGGTTTGAACCAAAAGGACTTATTAAAGTTTCTTATACATAAGGTAAGGCTTCTAGGAGGACGAGAGGGATATTGAAAACTTTTTTCGATAGGGTTTGTTGATTCATGGTACTTGATAGGTGTGATGAATGAGTAAAAAGTGAGGGCTTTTTATAAGGGGGATGGATGGGCTCTTTAGGGAAGTGTGAAAATATTATTTTATTATATAATGATATTCGGTTTATAAATGTTAAAAACAAATTAAAGTAGAAGTTATGATGACTCATAAACTACATAAAATCAACCAATAATAATTGTATAGGTTTTGGACAATGTTTTAATATTTATATTCATTTTTATTTAAATCATTTACTAATGAGGTAAATACCGCGTCATTATTATGTCATAAATTATTTAATTTATTTATTGTATAAAAATTATAAAAAAAATACCATGATGTAATAAATAGTTTTATTTTCTAAATAAAATTTATAGTCTAAATGATAACTTATATAACCCTATGTAAAAATTTATTTACTAAAAAATATTTGTTATTGTTATTTTTGCCTTTACATTATGTTAATTAAAATAAAGTGTCATTGTCATTCATAAGTGGATCCATGGGATCCAAAAATATACCCAGAGATGATCAGGGTCATAAATGACTCAACCAATTAGGTTATGACAAGTTTTAATGCAATTTGGTTTATTATAAAAATATTTTTACCTTGAATTAACCTATTTACGTTTAAGGACAGTAAATAAAAGTCAAAAGTTACTATTTACAAAAAATTATTTACATCCTATTGAACTAAATTTTACTCACTAATAACACCCATGTATGTAAAATTTTTGAAATTAAATTCACAAAAGTGGTAAAATTTCATATAAATGAAAAATTCTGTTTTTTAACTACTACTATGTGGTTTCACTATTCATCAAATATTGAAGTTTTTCATAAAAATACAAAAATTATGCCTAAGATATATGATATCCTAAATTCAAAATTGTTTTTTATTTTACCAAATTCGGTACATATAAGTTGGATTTATTAATTTTAAAATTAATTCCCATTGTCAAAACAAATAGTGTGTTTTTAAGAAACAATAACTGTTAGAAGATCGACACATGTTTATGTCTAATTTCAAAGTGAAATTAATTTCAATGATCAAAATTGGATTAAATGGAAGAAAAATAATATAATTACACTTTAAAATTAAATATAAAGCTAATCTATCCCTATAAAAAATTATATTCAAATCCACTTTTGAAATAAAAATATACTATCTTTCAATATTTATAAAAAATGAATTTTATCAAAAAAATACCAAAAAATAACCCAAAGTGAAATTTGATGTCCCAAATCTAAAAAGAACTTTTATTTGGTCAAATAGAACATATAAAAGTGGATATAACTAGACTTAATGAGGGTATTCTATTAAAAGGTGGTAAATCAACCTTTTAAGATAAATTATGCTTAAAAGTAGATTCATTAACATTTTAATCCTCTAAATTTTATTGGATAAATGTTAAAACATTTAACAAACATGTATAATCATATTGTATTTAGTTCAATTAATTCACACCAATACAATGGCTAGGCGTTAACTACCATTTAAAATAATATTATTATATTATTAGTGTGTAATGTAATATTTTAAAGAAACCTATTGTTGTTTATCAGGTAAGACAATTAACATAGTGTCCCCTTTAAAGAAAAATTTAATATTTAATTCACCAATATTAATAAATATGAAGATGTATTATTCTTTAATTACCTATGATGTTACACTACCTAGTACAACATAAAACAAGGCACACAAAAAAGACACTATGGGGAAAAAGAAGCACAGTAACAATTACCCACTGTAGAGACCCGAAGCCTGACGTAAATGGACATTACATTAATTTTTTGGAATAATTAATACATAACAAAAATATACACACATGGATCGTAATAGTTTAGTGTCTTTGGAAACTCGTAATATAATCTTCTAATCCTATTTAAAGATCTTCAACAACTCCCATAATGATCTTCCCATTTTTGTTTCCTTACCTAAAACCATTCTTTATCTCATGGGGAAAATAAAAAATAAAAAGGGTGAGCTCAAATGCTCAGTAAAGGCAAACATAGAGAACATAAAACAATCTATAAACATTTGAAAGCAAATACTTGAACATGAAATTTAAACATCCAAATCTTAAGAAAAGACATAAATCATGGAAGTATGTAAGACATTTATAATAATGGAACATCAATGATGATAAAATATAATGGGAATAGAACATGTAATTGTGGAAACCATTCAGCACTTGTTATGATTCCCATAGTAGCCAAGGCATTTCTTCCAAGACCATCTTGGTGGACAAAGTCCCTTTCTGAATCGAGTTCACTCCTCGTTTCTGTTCTGTAACACTGAACCGGAATAACTTACCATTCTAGCCATGTCTATCTCATGAGATATAAATCACTACCCAATGCATTGTAGGGAGATATAGGTCCCACCCATCTCATAATGAAATCATTCATACTTGTGCCACAAAATAAACATACATCATTCATAAGAACCCAATAAATAAAATGAGTTTCATAAACATCGTCCCATCATCACATAATCCATATAAAATAAATGGATATCATTTCATAATAATAAAAGTGAAACCATGTAAATCATAGAGACATTATACTTGAAACATACACATATGAAATAATGTCATCTTAGATGGAAAATGGTTTTGATAAAACACTTGAAATGAATTATTGAGGAAAATATATTTTCTTCTTCAAAATCATTTTCTATTCACAAAATGTCAAGACATTTTAAAAGAAAAGGATTTTGTTGAAAATAGTCATGAAATAATTTGGAGGAATCTTCATTAAAATAATTCTTTATAAAACCTTAAAAATCCTTTCATGCCGTATAAGTTAAAAAAACATTCTTCTCGTACTTTTCCAGAAATGTCAAAAAGTACCTCGTAAAAGAAATATTCCATACATACCATGTAGTAAAAGTATAAAATGGGTAAAAAGGACTTTAAACATACATGAAACCATTTTTAGGAAACATGGACATGGATGAGAATAATAACCCTAGTAATTACTTACGAATAAACAATCTCGGATAAGAACAAGATTGGAAAAGTTATCCCTTACCTTAGGTCTGATATGCTTTGTATGCATCCAAACCTCATGTATAATGATTTAAATAATGTAATTGAATTATTAAATAATCATATTCATTGTTATGATATCATATATGTTTCATTTAAGACTCTATATTACTTGTTCTTTTGTAAATTCTTGTTAATGTAGCATTTTTGGAAAAATCGTTCCATTTGTGGTCTGTGATTTGACTTGAATTTATTCATATGATTACATAGATCATGATTACTTAATTCCAGAATATAGAACATGATTGACATATAATATATATTCAGAATATACATATATATAATAGATCGATAAATGGAAAGAAATACACCGTTCATGAAGACGGTAGGTCGTACGTACGCATTAACACTGTTTTCGTTTCCTTATTGAGTTGAATAGAATTAAGTAAATGCCATACATATATATATATAAATAAATAAATTAGGTTGATAATGTCATATATTTCATTATTATTTCTTATATATCATTTATAATCATTCTTTAATGGTTAACATGGAGAATGAATCTCATCGCGTTGTGGAGATGGTAGTCCGTACGTACGCACACGCGATGATATCGATTCCATAATTACTGAATTGAAATGAAGTGGATGATACAATATATCAGAATATGTATAATGTTATAATAAATATGTATATTTATTCTTTACACCATTATACTCATCCATGAAGGTGGTGTTGGAAAAAAAGATTACACCCCGGTGTGGAGACGGTATTCCGTACGTACGCACGCACGGTGATTTCATTTTCCGTAGGATGGAAAGAAGGTGAAATGGGGTTGTTTCATAATTATAATGACATGTTATTATATGAGTGATACTTATGTTATTACTTAATAAAGATACATCTAAAGAAAAATAAGTGGAAGAAGAAATAACGTTGAAAGAATCGGTAACAGTCATTACCTCTTCTTTGAAGCACCTCATTGAGACATCCTCTTAAGGCATCAAAATTGGTCTTTGAAGATGACCATGACCTCTAGGATGTTTCTAGGGAAGTGGAGAAGAGAATTTTTCAGGGGTTTTCCGAGCGTGAAGGCTCAAAGTGGTGTGAGGAAGAGAGGGAGGAGGTGCCTATTTATAAGGGAGGAGAGGGAAACCTTTGGAAAACCTAAAAATATTATTTTATTATAAAGTCATATTCGGTTTTTAATTTCTCCAAATTGATTTATTTTGAGGATAAGGTGGGGATGGGTCGAAATACTCTAATCCAATATAATTTATTCAAGATTAGGTTTCTATTTTAACCTTATCATTTAGATTTAACTTTAAGTTAGATAATTTAACTTTTACCGTGTCTTCTTGTTTTCTTACACTATAAGGTTAATAAACATACTATAACAAGACAAAATAACCCCAAGTTGTTTATTATTAACATATGTAACCTTATCTAAGTAATTTGGCCGAACCATAGATTTTTAGGAATAAAATAACAATTAATAATATAATATTGTTTTTAAAAACTATTTTTTGTCAATTTTGACACTATTTGGTAACTGATTTTTTTGTGAAAATAATAACAGAGTGATTAGTTCGAAGAATGTTAGTTAAATCAATACCAACATGTCATATTATCATATAAAATTATTTTAATTCATAAAAAGTATCAAATTATATTTATTTGGTTATTTATAACATCAATTATATCAATATTTCATTAATAAGATAATTAGTACATCATCATTGTGTCATAAATAAATTAAATTATTTAATGTCTAAAAATTACAAATAAAATAAAATTATATAGTAATATTTTTATCTTTCTAATAAATATTTATAGTCGAATTTATCTTATGTATATATCTATATTAAAAATTATTTAGTTATTAAAATGTGATTTTCACTATTTTAACCCTTCTTGAAATAAATTAATAATAAATGTCCTAATATAATCCAAGTGGGCCTAAAGGGTAATATTTTATCCCTAATTATGTTATTGTTTGAATTAAACTTATCCAATAGAATTAGTACATGTGTTAGGGTAATAATATTATAATTTTTACCCTTAATTACCTTATTTACTTTTAACCGTGGTAAAAATATACTATTCACAAAAAAATATTTTCATCTCATTGAACCACATTTTACTTAATAACATCAACTGTGTCTCTCGGATTTTTGAAATTCCATTCACAGAAGTGGTACAAATATTTTTTATGTAAATTTGCAAATTCTCCTAAGAGGTGGGTAAAATACGGTGAAAAATTCAATAAAATTTTTATATATCTAAAATTATTATAAAATGAATCCAATGAATTACATTGAAATTATATAGGTATAATGTATCCATTTGGACCTAAAATTAATTTAAATAAAATAAATAATTATTTAAATAAAAAGTCAGTTTCTAAATACTAACCTAGTGTTTTCACTATTCATCAAAAATTGAATGTTTTCAGAAAAATACCAAAATTTCACCCTAGGATAATTTCGATATTCCGAATCCAAAAAAGAAGTCCATTTTGAAAGATAATGTTTATAATATTTTAAAAAGAGGGTATTACTATTCATAACGGCTAGTTCTAATAATATTTTAATAATATATCATTGTTTAGTAAAACCTGGTATTGCATACAACACAAGCTATCGAGGAAGGTCGCGATTGTGTGTAATGCAAGCCAAGTCAGGGTTGCGTGTTGTGAAAGACTCCTTTGTTGTTTCGTTATAACAAAATCCAACCATTTTTCATTTATACATTGAATATATATATATATACTCAATGTTGCGTTGAATGACTATTATCAAACGAACTTGAAATTGTGTGTAACACAATCTATGAATAGTGTTGCGTATACTGTAAGCTAATAAGGTGTTGCATATAGCACAAGATAATCTTATTGTAACATAAAACACATGACATCAAATAAATTAAAAATAATACTTATCATAAAATATCGGGTTGTTACATTCTACCCCCTTTAAAATGAATTTCGCCCTTGAAATTCATCGTGGTTATACATGGTTTTCTACTTGAAAGTTTCTTTAATTTAAACCCACATACTAAAATGAAATATCAAAACTTAACTTTAAAAACTAAAGTATGAAATGTAACAGTTACCCAAATTAACTCATCACTGGGTTTCCACATAGGAGAACATAGGTGAAAATATGGATATGGAAGAGAAATCTACCCATCAGGATCTGATGGAGTGTGGTAGAGAACATGGCTATGAAAACACCAACAATCAAAAAGCCAAAAATTTGTGATGATCTAAGCTAGCATCTGATTCATCAGATATAAGGGCACTAGGACAACATTTTTGGTTGTCAAGATCATTTCTCTAAAGTTGAAGAATTTTAATTAGAAGAAATACTTAATTTATTTAGATATAATCTCACCGTTATTCATGCCTTGAACAATTTCCACTTCATCTCTTACAGAAATGAAGTTGAATTTGTCATTCGTGAAGTGTTAGCAGATCATGTTATAGAATGATGGGTCATTCCATCTGTCTTAATCAAAAGGTTAGCAATAGTTAAATACATAAGTCCATCTATTGTATATCATTAAAAAAATGGACATATACTTCATCTATCATAAAACATAATAAAATAAAACTAATTTATACTAACCATGGATTCTTATAGGCCAGTGGTAGGCGATAAAGGCCAGTTTCACTTCAGTTGTGGGTTCGATTCCCACAGCCTTTTCCGACGCGATGGGATGTCACTCATCCTGCAGGTTGTCCTTTTTCAAAAACTACATTACTATAACATCCCATCAATAATATCGAAAAAAGTTCTATCCTTAAACAATACTAACTTATGTCCAACATAATCCATTCTAATCATTAGGCTCATCTAAAATACTTCGGTCCAAGCTTATAGTATAAAGAAAATTATTACTTGAAATGTCAATAACAATCACGTGAATTCCATCATTTATCCCCCATATATCATAAGATATATCTTGTTGGTCAAATTACAAACATTTGAATACCTTAATCATGTATTCTCTTGAAGAATGAATACCCATTGAACCTTAGTGAAAACATGATTGCAGTTAAAAGTAAACACTTTCCACATACCAAAATCCTCAAAATTATATATACTCAAACCATGATATCAGTTAGTCCTTATACAATCAAACATCTCATTATTTTCTTATCCATTAATTATGTGCATATCATCTTCTTTCCAAAATATTTGAATCACTTTTCATGGTTACCGGTACCATTCAACATATACTTTAAAATACTTTAGGAAAAAACAATAGTGTAACAATCCTTAGATGATTCTTTATTCCATAGTACCATACATTATTCTTTATAAACATATAATCATTCCAATAAATTCTTAAACCACTGACTAAGCTTCATCATTTCTTTCATCTCATATTAAATTTTTAGTCTCTTCATCCTCATACACATAAATTCCACTCATATGACCATGCTGATTCCCTTCATGAGATTTTCCCTTTGGGCATTGGTTTGCATAATTCCTTTACATTCCAAATTTAAAACAGCTAATCATTGTTGATGTCATAGCAATACCATTATACTTGTCCATGGTGTTTACTGAACCTTTTCCTTTGCACTTACTAGATTTGTGTCATTCTCTTCCACACACAAAGCATCTTCCAGATCCTTTGAAACAATCTCCCCGATGCCTCTTCCCACATGATTTACATGATGGAAATTGAACTTTATTTCCTCTATGATCATCATGAAGCTCCATCTTTCTCTTATTATCTGATTTGGGAAACTTACCAAAGTTGAGATTATTGATCATATTATGAGATTGATGATTATGCATAATAACGATGTTTGGACTTCCAGATATCATTTCATTTGGCTGCTAATGAAGAATATCATTCCATTGTCCGTTATATCCTCCATTATCATGAATCTTCCTGTTTCTAGCCATTTTCTAATACCCAAAAAGAATAGTGTGAGAGGAAAAAACATGCTAGGGAAAACAACATAGTAAAGGGGGATTACCCTAAATATCTAACATCTTAGGTTAAATTCTAAGATCTTTACCGTAGTTCTAGAACTATATCCTATACGTATACTTATCCTTAGGGACATCCCTAGTCATACCTTAGAAATATCTCTTGGGATCTCACTATCTTTTTCTCATCCTAGTTTCAAAAGTTTTACTAAACCTCTCCTCTGATACCAACAGTAGAGACCCGAAGCTTGACGTACATGGACATTACATTAATTTTGTAGAATACCTAATAAATAACCAAAAAAGACACACAAGGATCATAATAGTTTAGTGTCTTTGGAAACTCTGAACATAATCATCTAATCCAATTGAAATATCTTCAAAAACTCCCATAAAGATATTCCCCTTTTTGTTTCCTTACCTAAAACCTTTCTTTATTTCCTGGGGAAAATAAAACATAAAAAAGGTGAGCTCAAATGCTTAGTAATGGAAAACATAGAGAACATAAAACAATCCATAAGCATTTGAAAGAAAATACTTGAACATGAAATTTAAACATCCAAATCTTGAGAAAAGACATAAATCGTGGAAGTACGTAAGGCATATATCATAATGGAACATCAATCATTATAAAATATAATGGGAATAAAACATGTAATTGTGGCAACCATTCAGTACTTGTTATGATTTCCATAGTAGCCAAGGCATTGCTGCCAAGACCATCTTGGGGGACAAAGTACCTTTCTGAATCGAGTTCACTCCTCGTTTCAGTCCTGTAACACTAAAACCGATTAACTTACCATTCTATACATGTCTATCTGATGAGATATAAATCATTACCCAATGCATTTGTGGGAGATATAGGTCCCACCAATCTTATAATTAAATCATTCTTACTTGTTCCACAAAATAAACATACATCATTCATAAGAACCCACTAAATAAAATGGGTTTCATAAACATCATCCCATCATCAAATAATCCATATAAAAGAAATGGATATCATTTCATAATAATAAAAGTGAAACCATGTAAATCATAGAGACATTATACTTGAAACATACACATATGAAATAATGTCATCTTAGATTTAAAATGGTTTTGATAAAACACTTGAAATGAATTCTTGAGTTAAATATCCTGTCTTCTTCAAAATCAGTTTCTTTTCACAAAATGTCATGAAATTTTAAAAGAAAATGATTATTGTTGAAAATATTTATGATATCTTTTTGAGGATGCTTCATTAAAATAAGGATTTATAAAACCGTAAAAATCCATTCATGCCGTATAATATAAAAAACATTCTTCTCGTACTTTTGACAGAAAAGTCAAAAAGTACCTCATAATAGAAATATTCCATACATACCATGTAGTAAAAGTAAAAAATGGTTAAAAATGACTTTAAACATACATGAAACCATATTTTGGAAACATGGACATGGATGAGAACAATAACCCCAGTAATTACTTACGAATAAACAATCTCGGATAAGAACAAGTTTGGAAAAGATATCCCTTACCTTAGGTCCGATATGCTTTGTATGGATCCAAATCTCCTGTATAATTATTTAAATAATTTCATTGACTTATTAAATAATCATATTCATTTTTATTATATCATATATGGTTCATTTAAGACTTTATATTACCTGTTCTTTTGTAAATTAATGTTAATGTAGCGTTTTGGGCAAAATCGTTTCATTTATGGTCCGTGATTTGACTTGTAATTATTCATATGATTACATAGATCATGATTACTTAATTAAAAAATATAAAACATTATTTACATATAATATATATTCAGAATATACATATATATAATAGATTTATAAATGGAAAGAAATACACCATTCATGGAGACGGTAGGCCGTACGTTCGCATGAACGCTGTTTTCGTTTCTTATTGACTTGAATGGAATTAAGTAAATGAAATACATATCTATATACATAAATCCATTAGATTTATAATTTCATATTTTTCATTATTATTGGTTATATATACTTTATAATCATTCTTTAATGGTTAACATTGAGATTGAATCTCATCGCGTCGTGGAGACGGTAGTCCGTACGTACGCACGAGCGATGATATCATTTCCATAATTATTGAATTGAATTTGAGTGGATGATACAATATATCAGAATCATTATGATGTTATAATAGCTATGTATAGTTATTATTTACACCATTACACCCATCCAAGTAAGGTGGTGTTGGAAAAAACAGATTACACCACGACGTGGAGGTGGTATTCCGTATGTACACACGCGCGGTGATTTCGTTTTCCATAGGATGGAATGAAGGTGAAATGGGGTTGTTTCATACATATAATAATATATAAGTATATTAGTTATACTAATGTTATTACTTCATAATGAAACAACTAATGAAGAATAAGTGGAAGAAGAAATAAAGTTGAAAGAATCGGTAACAGACATTACCTCTTCTTTGAACTACCTCTTTGATACCTCCTCTTAGGGCATTAAAATTGGACTTTGAAGAATACCAGGACCTATAGAATGTTTCTAGTGAATTGGAGAAGATAATTTGGCATGGGTTGGCCGATCATGAAGCCTCAAAGTGGTCTGAGGAAGAGAGGGAGGAGGTGCCCTTTTATAAGGGAGGAGAGGGGCACCTTTGGAAAAACTAAAAATATTTTTTTATTATAAAGTCATATTCGGTTTTTAATAGCTCCAAATTGATTTATTTCGAGGCTAAGGTCGGGATGGATAAAAATCCTCCCATAAAATAGAATTTATACAAGTTTAGGTATCTATTTTGACCTTATCATTTATATTTAACTTTAAGTTAGATAATTTATCTTTTACCGTGTCTTCTTGGTTTTTTACACTATAAGGTTAATAAACTTACTATAACAAGCCAAAAGAACCCCACGTTGTTTATTGTTAACATATATAACCTTATCTAAGTCATTTGGCCGATCCTTATATTTTTAATAATAAAATAAAAATTAATAATATAATATTTGTTTTAAAATCTATTTTATAACAATTTTGACACTATTTAGTAATTGATTTTTATGAAAATCATAAAAGAATTATTAGTTAGAAAAAAGTAAATTAAATCATTACTATCATTTAATATTAACATATAAAATTATTTTAACTCATAAAAAGTCTCAAATTACATTTATTTAGGAATTATAACATCAATTATGTCAATAATTCATTAATAAGATAATTACTGCATCATCATTGTGTCATAAATAAATTGACTTATTTAATGTCTAAAAATTAAAAATAAAATACCATTATGTAGGAAAGAGTTTTATCTTTCTTATGAATATTTATAGTCGAATTTATCTTTTGTATAACTCTATATTAAAAATTATTTAGTTATTAAACTTTGATTTTAACTTTTTTAACCCTTCTTTAAATAAATTAATAATAAATGTCCTAATCTAATCCAAGTGGGCCTAAAGGGTAAT
Source organism: Viscum album (assembly GCA_963277665.1). Taxonomy (NCBI): domain Eukaryota; kingdom Viridiplantae; phylum Streptophyta; class Magnoliopsida; order Santalales; family Viscaceae; genus Viscum; species Viscum album. The sequence goes on along the minus strand of OY728148.1, from coordinate 873,757,270 downwards.
ATTTTATCCCTAATGTTTTTTGGGTCGAATTTCACTTATCCAATAGATTTAGGACATGTGTTAGGGTAATAATAATATCATTTTACCCTTAAATACCCTATTTACTTTTAACCTTGGTAAAAACAATTAAAAAGTTACCATTCACCAAAAATTATTTTAATCTCATTGAAAAACATTTTACATACTAACATCAACCATGTCTTTTTTATTTTTGAAATTCCATTCACAGAAGCGGTAAAATTAGGTTTTATGTAAATTTGGAAATTCTCCTAGGAGGTGGTTAAAAGACCGTGAAAAGTTCAATAAAATTTTCATATATCTAAAATTATTATAAAATGACTCTAATGAATTACATTGAACTTATATAGGTATTATGTATCAATTTTTACCTCAAATTAATTTAAATAAAATAAATAATTATTCAAATAAAAATTCGGTTTTTAAATAGTAACCTAGTGTTTTCACTATTCATCAAAAATTGAATGTTTTCAGAAAAATACCAAAATTTCACCCTAGGCTAATTTCGATATTCTGAATCCAAAAATGAAGTCCATTTTGAAAGATAATGTTTATATAATTTCAAAAAGTGGGTATTACTATTCATAACGGCTAGTTCTAATAATATTTTAATAATATATCGTTGTTTAGTAAAACCCGATATTGCGTACAACACATGCTATCGAGGAGGGTCATGATTACGTGTAATGAAAGCCATGTCGGGGTTTCTTGTTGTGCAAGACTCCTTTGTTGTTTCATTATAACAAAATCCAACCATTATTCATTTCTACATTGAATATATATATATATATACTCAATGTTGCGTTGAATGACTATTATCAAATGAACATGAAATTGTGTGTAACACAATCTTTGAATAGTGTTGTGTATACTACAAGCTAATACGGTGTTGCGTATAGCACAAGATAATCTTTTTTGTAGCATAAAAAACATGACATCAAATAAATTAAAAAGAATACTTATCAAAAAATATCGGGTTGTTACACCCACATCATATTTCCAATTCTTTTAATACCCATTATTGTGATAGCATAACAAATACCGAGAGACAAATTGATCCTTTTGGAATGATACTCAAAGAGAAACTTTTGGTGAATTACCAATACAATCCTCTACCATCACCATTCCTGAATGTAATCCCACCTAATCTATCCTCTCAACAGGGAAAACCCAGAACTCATTTCCACACCTAGTAACACATCTTATTAAAACTACATCACACCCATCACAACCATTCATGTCAACGCTAATGCATAACCACACCACACCCAAAATACCAAGAAACATATAAATGTATATCCTAATCGTATCACTACTTCACAATATTATCCCCACATTCCACAATCAATCAATCTCTCAACCTGAGATTCTATTATGCCTTCCGAACAACCCCATAATACATAACTGTTCTTATAACTGTACCACCTCAAAAACCAAAAATGTATATTCATATTTAATAATTAATATGTTGTGTAATTCAAATTGTTACCTTTTTGGGTTATCATAGAATCATTTTAATCCTAGGGAATCCATTTATTAGATGAGTGTATGCGGTTAACTGATTTCATAACAATTATTTGACAAAAAACCTAACATCATGCATTCCAGAATCATTACATGGAGTGAAAACAAGGAACCCTAAGCAACATGATTTTTAGCAGGTATTTAAGATTGTATAATTGAAACAAAACAACAAAAAAAATAATAGGCAGATCACACATCACCTCTCCCCGACCACGTTTGTTGATCTTAAAGAGATTTTTTTATCTTTGTTAATTTGGTATTATTATTCTCTCACAATGCAGACATCCATAAACACACCCTTCATTATACACAAATAAAAGGGATACTAAGGTATCCATACTATGAAGAAAAAATGACTAACACTTCCTTATTGCGCTAAAATGGGGGTGTGCAGGATGGAAAAGCCCCCAGAGAAAACATGACCCAAAAAGGTGTAAGATAAAAGTATGGTTCCTTGGGGACAAATGGTTCTGGGAGGTTTATCAATAGAATGGTATACACACATGGAAGAATGGATCTCAACATTAAAAAGGTGAGATCCCATATCAGTGAGAGTAATGGTTTTTAAAATCCATTAAAGGGAAACCTTGACAAAGACTACAAGATTTGGATTTTAGAGAATGAATCATGTTTTTAGATGACAAATGTGATTTGAAACGACTCCAAAAACCATTAAATATGTTATTAAACTCATTTCAGGTAAAATAAAATGATTAGTTTATAAAACTGAAATTGTTTTAGAATTATGGTATTTTAACAAACTATTTAAAAAGGAGTCACTGGTGGACGAGTCACTGGTGCGAGCTACCAATGGATGGGCTACCTGTGTGAGTCATTATTTGATGATCTAATAGTACAATATACTAATTCAAAACACATCGTTAGATGATATACTAGTGGATGAATCACCATTAGGTGACTCACAGGTGGATGACTCACCGCCGGTGACCTACCATTGAAACCTATCGTCACAACCTTCAGTCGTGAGTCATTGGTGAGAGTCATCATTCTGACTCACCGATCCTGACTCACTGGTCCTGACCCACTAGTCATGACTACCCATCATGAGTCACCAATTTGAATCAGTGATGGTAACCAACCACTGAGACCTACAGATCTTGACTCACTATTGGAAAAAATAGTTTTTTTTTAAACTCATGAAATGAGCCCTCGTGACCTCCAAGAAGAATGAAAACATTTAATTTTAACAAATTAATGGACCTGAGAGGTATAGTCCACTATAATCTAAAATATAAATTCCTCATCCATCATTATAAAATTTATAAATATGAATTCCATTTCACCTCATTTCGATGCGTGAAATAATTATCAAGAAATATTACTTAAAAATATATGATTCGATTATTTATCTTACCTTATCCTCCTTTTTATTTTTAATAAATGAAATCCTTTATAAAAAATTCTATTAAAACAATTCAAATTGAGAATAACCTTCCCCCTTATTTTATATCTTGATGTGAGGAATATTATTTTAAGGGACTTGATCTACTATTCTACTATATATGGATTTCTATTTCCATTCAAGGATGGAGGTTTTTTCGGGTTGATGTTATCCACCATATTTAAATAATATATTAAATAACAAATTTCATCCATATGATTATTGTTTTGGGTTATTACTTGAATCAACTTCCCAATTATATCAATAATCTATACAACTCCAACACCATCCTTTTGGAATTTATCATGACATAAATTTATGCCCTGATTATGGGTGTTGGTTTGTTTTTTATTCCTTACATTAGGATCCATTTATAAAAAATAGAATAAAATGTATTATCACATAAAATTATAAATAATACTGTATTATAAAAAATCTATCACAATAACAAAATCAAATTGAAAATTTATTCCTGGATAATTTCTTAACCATAATTAATATTACATTTGGAAAATCATAAAATGATGTCACAATTTTCAAATCATTCAAAATTATTTGTAAATATCACATGGAAAACTAAATAAATTCCCATATGATAATCTAGAGATGTTTATAGTTGTAGGTCCATTCATCAGGATATGAGTAATGGTTAATTTGATACTCAGTCACATTTATTTGGTTTTTTACCCCTAGGTCTATTTTTTCCACAACCATATCCACTTTCTATAATCTTAGTATGGAGGTAATTAATAAGACACAATAAAACAAGTATATAACCAAACAATTCGTAAATTAATTGATATATAATCAAATTATATAAATGGTTTATGTTATCTAATCAATTTTTCATAAATCTACATCCCAAAGACAATATTAATCATTCTATTGTACGAAAAGTAACACACAGACAATAGTATCCCAAAGCTGATGAATATGTTACTGCATTGAAAAATGATACAATAGATCTCATCCTGAAAAATCAAATTCACAGATTCTGATTGGAGACTAGATACATTCATTATTCACACATTATATTTGTGAATATGAAATAATGTATACAATTATTGTGAATACATTATTATTTCTTCTACTATATCTCAAAAATTATTTTTATATATATCCTCGGTTTCTTGGAGATAAAAAAGTATATTACGTAGTGGGTGTAGATTCTCAGTGTGAGAAGATTACAACAAGATATATAATAGAATAAATAGATTATAAATAATATATTTAAGATAAATGATAATCCAATTTTTTAAATAAATAATATCATAAAAGTGGAATATATACCTGGATGACATAACAACATAAATAATAATATGGATAAGGAAACATGTATAATTGTGATAAAATTGTTTATTTCCTAAATTTTAATCTTATGGTTACTTCCTATTTCCATGATATCATAAATAAATAACTAATAAGAATACATGATTCCGTTATTAGTTTGTGTCATGAGATCTATTGATGAATCGTGGGATACAATGGTCCTGAATCATAAACTAATTTTTCTAATGAAATCATCATATAAATTACCTGATTAATAGTTAAAAACATATTCAATGTAAAAATTCTTATTGAAAAACTAACATATGAGATTTTAATATTTCCCAATGAATATCATTTGATCAACAAGATCATAAGCCGTCCTATGTTATATAGTGGATGTTTTCATTGATATATATACAATTTAATATATATGACTCATATATATATACGTCACAATATATAGACATACTCCTAGAATATAACTAGAACATTTATTAAGAAACTTACACATTTCAATTTGAAATAAATTATTTAAAACTTATAATATATATATAATATTAGGAACATAATTTTATTTAAAAATATTCATGTAAAATTATAACATAATCTTCAAGGAAAGAAATATACAAGAATTCATGAATAATGGATCATGTCAAAAACATTAAAATAATAATTTTTCCAATACAATTGAAGAAGTTCAATTTTCATAAAATTAAAATAATATTAACTATAATTTTTTATATAAAGTTAACTAAGGTAAATTTACATAAAATAATCACTTAATAGTATGAAAAAGTTATTGGAAACATTTTAATGAATATATGGACAATGAGGTAAAATATATCATACAGATTATAAAAATGAATTTTAGATTTTTTAAAGCAATTATTTCAAACATTAGAATTATTAAATAGAGTAAAACATAGTATATTTTTTATATAAATAAGTATCAACAAGATAAAAAGAATGGTTTTTATGATTAAATTATCATATACTTCATCTAATGGGAAAAGAAATATAAAAAATCCTATGTAATGGAGAGATTATAAACTGACCGCTTTCTAATATAGAAGCATTTAAATAAAAACCCCTATGATTAAAATAACATCAAATGATACATTAAATACATCTAATATAATGGATTTCATTATACATCATATAAATAGGGTAGTATATAAGATAGATTAATGAAAAAAGGTTTGATTATTTCATTTGAATTATAAATAAGGTGAGATGAGAAACTCTTAACATTGGTTCGAAATGCTTCATAACTTTTTTTAAAATAAATTATAACAAGTATAAAATTATTATATTCTATAAAATAAACATATTAATTCTTATTATAGAATATTTGATCCTTATGTATCATCTTATTATTTTTTATTATAAATTCTTTATTAGAATCATTGTTGTTGGTTAACAAATAGGATTTTATCATGAATTTTTTACTTTCATAGTTGTGATCCTTGAAATTTTATAATGGTTCCATAATATCCATAATTTTATATAAGTAATATATATATTATTATTACATATGATTAAAATAATTCAAGATTATTTATAGAATTGGGTCACACATATAACATCACACATGCAGGTGGTAAGACCATCCTAACAAAAAGTGTGTTAAAATGACCAAATGGGTAACAAAGTTATATGGTATAATGATAATATAAAATTTATATAATCTATTTAATTTAATAATTAGTATAATTATATTTTATATTAAAAATTTTACCATTGACATAAATTAATATATTGAAAATGAAATATACTACAAATATAGATGGTTGTCGATACATACGCATGAACAATACTTCTGTTGCCTAATGAGAATGAGGAAAATATATAAGAAAATATTTTAAAATTGTAATGTAATTATTAATTACTAAATATAACATATATTCAGTAAATAAATAATTATAATTTTACATTAAATGTGGTGATGAAAAGTGAATCACATTAATACATAGATGGAGTAGTCTACATTTTCATGTGAGCTATGCTTTAATTTCTCATTTGATGGAATAGGTTTCAAAAATTATTTTTCAAAAATCATTAAAATTTCATAGAATAATATTTATACTATATTCATTATGTTAGGAGGGATATAATATATTTAAAATATGTATAATAATGAATGATCTTTTAATGAGTCGATGAACATGATCACCACTTCTTTGAGAGACCTCCTTTGGTATAAAAATTAAGCCCACATAGATTAGTCATAAGAGATTAAAAAATGAACAATATTTTAGGGGAGGATAATATGAATATTTTTATATTGTTTTTAATGGTATAGGGACCAATTTATTTATTATGGAATAGATTATGTGTTTTCTTATATTGGAGTGTAGGTAGACACAAGAAATCATGAAAATAATTTAAATAATTTAATTTTATTTTATTATGAATATAAACACATGTCTAATATAAAAAGTTATTATATGATAATGTATAAATATCAAAAAATAATAATATTTATATATGCACATGTGTTATTTGTAACTATATTTTTTATGTTAACCCCCATGTAAAATCATTTTAACCATAACTTTGGTAACAAGATTTAAGAGTTTTTAAAAATTATTATGAAAAAATGAGTTGAATTTGTAACATAATGTGAACTATTCTAATTTTTAATATTTATTATATATTATACTTTTTAAATTTTAATGGTATTTGAAAATAAATTCACAATAGGTGTGTAAAATTGAAAAAACATTTTTTGAAAAATATCTATTTTATAGTTAGTAATGACTATAAATAAAATTATGAAGTAATATTCATTCCCGAGGATTTAATTTTATTATCATAAAAAGTATAAATATTTTCCATCCAAAACAATAAAACTGAATTAAAATGTAACACCCCTGGTAAATAAAGAGTATGACATTTTCAAATTTATCCATATTTGTGAATAAAATCTTAATATAACTTTAAAGGGGATGATATGCTCGATGGCATACCCAACACGCAACAATGAGTTTCTTGGGAATCTTACATTGTACTCTAATAATAAAATAATATTATTTTAAATGGTAGTTAACGCCTAGTTGCTGTGATGATGGGAATGAATAGAACTAACTAAAAAATGATTATATATGTTTGGCAAATATTTTTACTTTTTACAATAAATGTTAGAGGATTAAAAATGTGAATGAATCCAATTTTAAGCGTAAAAATTCTAATATTATTTAAAAGGTCGATTAACCGCCTTTTGATGGAAAACCTCTTTTAAATCAACTTTGTGACAATTTTATGTGTTATATATGACAAAATAAAATTCTTCTTTAGAATCAGGACATCAAAATTTACTTTGTGTAAATTTTTGGTATTTTTTCGAAAAATTTCAATTTTTAATGAATAGTGAAAAATGTTGTATTCTAATTCAAAACCTCTTTTTAATATAATTTATTTATATGATTATATTATATTTTGAATTGGTTTTAATGTGAAATTAGAATATATTTTTACCATTTAATCCAATAGTGGTCATTGGAATTAATTTCACTTTGAAATCGGACTTAAACTAGTGTCAATCAATTCATACATTTTGTTTCATAAAAACACGGTATTTGTTTTGACAGCGGGAATTAATTATTAAATTTATTAATGCAACATATAGGTTTTGAATTTTGTAAAATAGAAATCATTTTTTAATTCAGAATATCAAATATAGCTTAGGGTGAATTTTTGGTAATTTTATGAAAAACATCAATTTTTGATGAATAGTGAAACCACTAAGTGGTACTTATAAAAACTGATTTTTCGTTTATATGAAATTTTGCCATATTTGTGTTTTGAATTTCAAAAATATGACATACATGGTTGTCCTTAAGAAGTAAAATGGGGTTCAATGGGATTAAAATAATTTTTTGGTGAATAGTAAGTTATTAAGTTTTTAATCGCTATTTGAGGTAATTAGTGTAGTTTAAGGTAAGAATAATGTTTTAATAAAATGAAATGACGTAGAAAGATGTCCTAACCTCATTGGATGTGTCTTGGCCTACCAAGAAAATCCATGGGTAAACATGGGGACCCCATGGAGCCACATTTGTTGGAAAATGACAGAAATAACTTTTTATTTAATGTTAAAGTAAAAATGACACAAACATGATATGTTTTACTAAAAAAAAAATTACATGGGATTATACAAGTCATATTTTTGACTATAAATATTCATTTTAAATATAAAAACAGTTAATACATCATAGTATTTTTTTATAATTTTTAGACATTAAATAAATTAAATTATTTATGACATCATGATGATGCAGCGATACCTCATTATTTAAAGATTTAAATAAAATGGAAAGATAATGTGAAATCTAAGACCTATACATGTACAAAACCTATTGTATGGGTGGATTTAGAAACTTTATAAGCTTATCCTGGGAACCCATCAACGTGGTACCATTAAAATCTGAAACTCATTCTAAAATAAAGTAACATTTATTTACTTTCCAAGAGTTCCCCTCCTCTCCTCTTATAAAAGGCTCCCACCTCTACCTCCTTACCCACACATCCAAACACTTTGACTCGGCCAAACCCCTCCCATTTTGTCTCTCCACATCCCTCTCTAAATCCTTGAAGCCTCACTTTGTGCAGAAGTCTTCCCAAGGAAGCCTTTGACCTCAAACCAAAGGGTGTTACCCAATTTTAAGGTAATGTCTTCACATGAGTCCTTTTGTTTTATTTTGCTTCTCCAACCAGCTAAACAATTTTTATTCATTTAATTTGTAACAAATAGAGTATCCTGAATATACTAGTATATTCTTATAAGAATTATTCTAGCTACACTTACACACACCTTCGTCTAATGGTTAAAGAACATATTTTTTCTGTGGTTAGCGATTTTCTGCCTCACGAAACGATGATTGTTCAATATTCTTTTAACACCTTTAAATGTGGCCATTATGATGTCACTATATTTATATATTATATATATAATATGATTATGTTTTACTTAAGCTTATTTATTTTTCATTTATGGCATATCCTTTATTTTTACCATTATGAGTAAACGAGATATCTTCATTTTAGGAAGTGCGGACTACCGCCCCCTCAAAGTGATTTGATTCGTTAATGCTATATGTTGGATGTATAAAGGATTTAATTAATGGTAATATATGTGATATTATACAGGAATTATAATATACCTTTATATCATTATGATTACATTCTATAAAATACGAAATAGAAATGATTGTAGCGTTCATGCGTACGTACGGCTTACAGTCTCCATGAACGGTGCATTTCATTTCATACCTCTAAATGATTAGGTAATATTATAAATACGTGTATATTCTTGATATATATGATATATATGATACCCAAGTCATGAATATCATTCTGGATATAATGAACCTTTGACCACATGAACAACATGTAATTGTAAGAAGTCCACTTTCGACTTAAGAACCAAATGTCGACAAAACAAACATTATTAACTTAAATGATTACATAATGTTTATAACATGGTAATAAGTGATATAAAAGTAATAATGAAATTGAAAAAGGTTCTTAAGAAAGTAGAAATTAACCCAAGTTTATTATTCAGGACCTTAATGAACGATCGAGTCAAGTCGGACCCGAGGTAAGGGATCTAACCTCTCTATTTCTTTTTAAGTACTCTCATTTATGTCATTTTTTTAAGCCCATATTTCTTATGTTTGGGGATTTTATTTTATATTCCTCATACTTTAATTTTTATTTTCATATTATGGGAGACCCTATTTGATCTCATAAATCTATTTTTGGAAGTTTTAAGTGGTGTCGTTAGGCTGCCGAGTTTTCATAATGGATTTTTCATCTCACTTTTATTACCGTGACATTTATGCTACATTTTCCACTATTTCCTTTGAGTGGTGTATGTACTTCCAATTATTATACACATTTTTTAGTATAATTTAATTTATGGGTATTTACATCTTCATTGTATGACCCTTCTTCCATGGGGTGTACTTTTCGAAAGTTACCCAACTCGGTAAGGGGACCTCTCACCCTCCTTTTTTTCAAAGACTTCTTTTGTTATGTCTTTTAATTCACATACTATTATGTTGGGATGTGTTCTTCTATATCCTTATTTATGTAAATTTTATGTCCAAGTGATGATATCCCCTTTATCTCTCTCATCAACCCTTTTTGTAAAATTGTATGTGACGCCGTTAGGCTGCCAAATTTTTCCAAGGGAACTTCTTAATCCAATTTCGATTTATTTGGGTTCAACATGTAGTTATTGAATATGTCATCCTTTGAATATGTTTTAATGACCATTGATTGCTTTACACTTAATATACACTTATATTGGGTGTATTTATATTTGTCACACATAATTATGAGATTTATTTAACCTTAATTTAAGGATTCATTCTTTATAATGGATTTAATCTCATTTTACATTTCTTTTGAGACTTCATTGTTGTTATGCACCAATTCACTCTTGTACGGTGTGTATAATGTCCTTTGACATATTATATCATGAATCCCTTTATTCTCATGATATTATAATGTTTGGATTAAATTTTATTCCGCAATTATTTGTATTCAAGAGTGTCTAATTTTGTTAAAAACTCTTTAACAAAAATATTATTTTAAATGTTTTAATGATTTATTATTCTAAAATTTATCTTTAATTTCCATGTTTTAAAAATATTTTTTCAGTATTTAATTATATGGATATTAATGTTTTAAAATTATAATTGCATTAAAAGCATCAAAGTGGTATGGGACACTTTGATTCAAAAATCTCTTTTTAAATGGTTTTTGAAAATGGATTGATTAATTCAATATCTAGGAATTACTTATTGTGATTGAAAATGAAATGTTGTTATTGAAATGATTATATTTTCAATATTTTATGTGTAATGGTGGTACTTAGACATTTTACGGGTGGTTACGTGATAAACCATATGACGGGTGGTGCCGTGAATACCAGGACAGGTGGTTACGTTATAACCTACAATGCATTGGGTATGGAAGTCAGCCTTATGGATATTCCATTAAGTATGTGTGGAAGTCGACCATATGGTAATTCCATTTAAGTATGTTTATGTCCCAAGTTACCTTTATATGTTATGTGTTTTTATATGGGTTTTATGGTAATATTTTGGTTACAAAAGGGTAAGTAATGATCTTTTATTCAGTGAAGTGTTTTTACTACCTCATAAAGGTGAAAAGTATTACTTTGGTAAAGTACTCATGGTTTACTTTTTGTTTTTGAAAACTAACAGATTTCCTTCTTTGTGTATCCTTTACTGGGCTTTTTATGCTCATCCCATGTTTTTGTAATGTTTTTCACAGGTCAAGGGAAAGGTTCATGATGTGATGATAGTGTTAAGGAAGTGTCAAGAAAGAATCCATGTTTTATTTTCAATATGTTTCCGTTGATGGGAAGAATGAATACTGTCTTTTATGTAACCACTTTTTTTAAAATTTGGAATGTAATGTCAGGTTCATGATCTAATTCTCTAAAACTCTAAACCTGAAAAGATCCTCAATGTGTAATCTTGTAATAGCTTAAGATTAAGTAAGGTTTAAGGCTGGGGCCTTATAGTTTGTATCAGAGGTTGGTTTAGATAACCTTAGAGGTTAGGGTATTCTTTATGAATATGTGACATTACCATAATGGTTAGTAATTCATAAAGAGTCCTAGTTTAAGATAAATTGAATGAGTAAGTATATATTAGTGTTTATCTTCCTCATTAATACGTGATGGTTGTGTTGATATACTCACATTGACCTTTTTGGTTTTAGTAAATGGCTGGATCTAGCAGGCACCAATGTAACAGTGGATGTGAAGGAAACTGTGACAGTTTTTTGAGCAAGAAACTAAATGATATGGGAGCTACAATGAGAACTCTTGTGTTTATCCTCAACCAACTATCTGGAGTCATGATTGACCACCTAAACCTTGGTGATTTCTATAAGGCATCATATATGTGAGAAACAAATCCCTACGGAACTACATGTAATAATCATAAAGGTAAGTATGTTTAAAAACCTGTGTGTCAAATATGTGGAAAGAAACACCTAGGAAAATGATTCAAAGGGACAAAAATATGCTATAGATGTGGAAATGAAGGTCACAAAGTAATAACCTGCCATGGAAAAAGGAAGCATCCAGTTGACTCGAGGAAAGGGAAAGAAGTTATTTTTGAGGGACCAATTGAATGTTTTAAATGTGGTGTGCATGGTAATTATGCAAACACATATCCTATGAAGATGTTTCGTGAATGGGATCACCAAGATCGTACAAATATTCGTTTACCAATACCTAATGCCATTCCGATTGAGGATGAAGAAACTTACAATGACCAATCAAAGGTATGGATTATTTCATAAATTTTGTTATCCTATTTTGGAATCATAGGATATTATTCATGATTTTATTTGTAGGAAAGAAGTATTTCAGAATAAGTTGGAAAATAATGGTTAATGGATCATTCAGAATGGTGAAACAGAAAGAAGTAAACATATAAGGGCTTCAAGAGTTATGATGAAATTATTAAGAATATTAAGTCTCTTTTGATGATGGGGTTACATTAGAATACTTTTTATAGTATATGTAACCTTGATGTTTAATATATGAAAATTTTATTCAAGGAATATTTATCTGTTCTTTTGTGGACATAGTTATAAAGAACCATTTGGGTTTATATGATCCTTACTTTTGAGGTAATTATGGGTAACTATATGTTATCATGGAAGTGAAAGGAATGAGATTAAATTGAGGTTAAATTATGTTATGGTTATTTTTGATGATTTTATCTCTTTTTGGGAATGATTTGAGAATTATATAGTTTTGGAAAAAGGACAACACGCAGACCGTATGACAACCCGTCGCATCGGACAAAGCTGCGGGAATCGAACCCACAACCAAAGTGCGACTGGTATTTATCACATACCACTAGAATACGTGAAGTCCCTGGTTAGTTTGACTGATTTTTTTTTAGTTAGATGATTTTATGAATTAAGAGTAAGTTTATTTTGGGTTATCTATGGAAATTTATTAACCTATCATGGAGGATATGTGATTAGGTTAATTACTTTTCAATACGAGACATTAAGAGCAACTGATGTTGTTTGGAGATAAATGTTACGATTTAACTTGGAAGACTATGTGACTAAATCCATCAAATATTTGGGTTTCAATCTTATTTTGGTTTACATTGACAAATTTTTATGGACAAATTGTTTATCGAATGGTCCTCATTGAAATTTGGGTTTTGTTGGACAAATTTTGGAGATTAAGAATATATTTTATTTTTATAAAGGGTTATCCTTTTCTGGATTATCTGATCTTCTACTATCCTTTTTGGTTTTGGTTTTGATTAGAGTCTAAAGACATGGGAAGTATAGAGTTCTCTATTGTGGATTAGGTGATTCTCTATAAATTGATTATAGTACTCTTAATGTGAACAAGTCTTCCTAAATACTCGTCTTTTGGAGAAAATATGAGTTTGATTAAGGAATCTAGTAAAAGGTGAAAGTCAACATGATAAGTGATTATGTTTCCTTATGAATAAATTCCTCAATAAAAAGTATCTTAAAACAAAAATGTTTTCTATTAACTTTTCCTACTGGGGAATCGAATACCTTTTAACCCATCACAGGTTTGTGATTTTATTATGGTTAACGTTCTCCTAAACTTGTTTACTATCACTCTCCACCAGAAAATGACCCTTTGTTTTTTTCTTCCATGTCTATATTTTCATACGTGGAATCCTAGTATGGGTTAACTCAGGTGACCGTTGTACTTATCTTTCTTTATTTTTTAATGTTATTGTTTTACTGACTCTTGTTCCGATGTGGGATTTCCAATGAAGTTTTCAAGCACAATTTTAAAATTGCGAGGACGCAATTCCCAAAAGGGGGGAAGGATGTAACACCCCGGGTAAATAAAGAGTATGATATTTTCACATTTATCCATATTTTTGAATAAAATATTAATATAACTTTAAAGAGGACTCTATGCTCGATGGCGTACCCAACATGCAACAACGAGTTTCTTGGGAATCTTACGTTGCACGCTAATAATAAAATAATATTCTTTTAAATGGTTGTTAACGCCTAGTTGTTGTGATGGGGGGAATGAATAGAACTAACTAAAAAATGATTATATATTTTTGTCAAATATTTTTACTTTTTACAATAAATGTTATAGGATTAAAAATGTGAATGAATCCAATTTTAAGCCTAAACATTCTAATATTCGTTAAAAGGTCGATTAACCGCCTTTTGATGGAGAACCTATTTTAAATCCACTTTGTGACAATTCTATGTGTTATATTTGAAAAAATAAAATTATTCTTTAGAATTGGGACATTGAAATTTACTTTGTTTAAATTTTTGGTATTTTTCCGAAAGAGTTCAATTTTTAATGAAAAGTGAAAAATGTTATATTTTAATTGAAAACCTCTTTTTAATATAATTTATTTATATGAATAGATTATCTTTTTAATTGGTTTTAAAGTTAAATTAGAATATATTTTTACCATTTAATCCAATAGTGGTCATTGGAATTAATTTCACTTTGAAATCAGACTTAAACTAGTGTCAATCTTTTGATACATTTTGTCTCATAAAAACACGCTAATTGTTTTGACAACGGGAATTAATTATTAAATTAATTAATGAAACTTATATGTTTTGAATTTTGTAAAATATACATCATTTTTGAACTCAGAATATCAAATATAACTTAGGGTGAATTTTTGGTAATTTTATGAAAAACTTCAAATTTTGATGAATAGTGAAACCACTAAGTGGTACTTATAAAAACTGATTTTCCGTTTATATGAAATTTTTCCATCTTTGTGTTTTTAATTTCAAAAATACGACATACATGGTTTTCATTAAGAATTAAAATCTGGTTCAATGGGATTAAAATAATTTTTTGGTGAATAGTAAGTTATTAAGTTTTTAATCGCGATTTGAGGTAATTAGTGTAGTTTAAGGTAAGAATAATGTTTCAATAAAATGAAATGACGTAGAAAGATGTCCTCCATCATTGGATGTGTCATGGCCGACGAAGAAAATCCATGGGTCAACTTGGGGACCCCATGGAGCCACTTTGGTTGGAAAATGACGTAAATAACTTTTTATTTAATGTTAAAGTAAAAATGACACAAACATGATATGTTTTACTAAAACAATTTTTACATGGGGTTATAAAAGTCATATTTTTGACTATAAATATTCATTGTAAATATAAAAATATTTCCTACATCATAGTATTTTTTTTTATAATTTTTAGACATTAAATAAATTAAATTATTTATGACATCATGATGATGCAGCGATGACCTCATTATTTAAAGATTTATATAAAAATGGAATGATAATGTAAAATATAAGACCTAAACATGTCCAAAACCTATTTTATGGGTGGATTTAGAACCCTTATAACCTTATCCTTGGAACACATCAATGTGGGACCATTAAAATCCGAAACTCATTCTAAAATAAAGTAGCATTTATTTACTTTCCAAGAGTGCCCCTCCTCTCCTCTTATAAAAGGCCCCCACCTCTACCTCATTACCCACACATCCAAAGCCTTTGTATCGGCCAACCCCTGCCCATTTTGTCTCTCCACATCCCTCTATAACTCATGGAAGCCTCACTTTGGGCAGAAGTATTCCCAAGGAAGCCTTTGACCTCAAACCAAAGGGTGTTACCCGATTTTAAGGTAATGTCTTCACTTGAGTCCATTTGTTTTTTTTTGCTTCTCCAACCCCCTAAATTTTTTTATTCATTTAATTTGTAACAAATACATTATCTTGAATATACTAGGATATTGTTATAAGAAGTATTCTAGCTACACATACACACACCTTCGTCTAATGGTTATAGAACATATTGTTTCTGTGGTTGGCGATTTTCTGCCTCACGAAACGATGATTGTTCCATATTCTTTTAACACCTTTAAAGGTGGACATTATGATGTCAATATATTTATATATTATATATAATATGTTTATTTTTTACTTAATATAATTTATTATTCATTTATGGAATATCCTTTATGGTTACCATTATGAGTAAACGCGATATCTTCATTTTAGGAAGTGCAGACTACCACCCCCTCAAAGTGATTTGATTCGTTAATGCTATATGTGGGACGTATAAAGGATGTAATTAATGGTATTATATATGATATTATACTGGAATTATATTATACCTTTATATCATTATGATTACAGCCTATAAAATATGAAATAGAAATGAAAGTAGCATTCTTGCGTACGTACGGCTTACAGTCTCCATGAACGGTGCATTTCATTTCATACCCCTAAATGATTATGTAATATTATAAATTCATGTATATTCATGATATATATGATATATATGATACTTAAGTCATGAATATCATTCTGTATATAATGAACCTTTGACCACATGAACAACATATAATTGTAAGAAGTCCACTTTCGACTTAAGAACCAAATATCGACAAAACAAACATTATTAACTTAAATGATTACATAATGTTTATAACATAGTAATAAGTGATATGAAATTAATAATGAACTTTAAAAATGTTATTTAGCAAGTATAAATTAACTAAAGTTTATTATTCAGGATGTTAATGAACGATCGAGTCAAGTCGGACCCGAGGTAAGGTATCTAACCTCTCTATTTCTTTTTAAGTACTCTCATTTATGTCATTTCTTTTAAGCCCATCTTTCTAATGTTTGGGGATTTTATTTTATATTCCTCATAATTTAATTTTTATGTTCATATTATGGGAGACCCTATTTGATCTCATAAATCTATTTTTGGAAGTTTTAAGTGGTGTCGTTAGGCTGCCGAGTTTTCGTAAGGGATTTTTCATCTCACTTTTATTACCGTGACATTTATGATACATTTTCCACTATTTCCTTTGAGTGGTGTATGTACTGCCCATTATTATACACATTGTGTAGTATAATTTCATTTATGGGTATTTACATCTTCATTTTATGACCCTTCTTCCATGGGGTGTACTTTTCGAAAGTTACCCAACTCGGTAAGGGGACCTTTCACCCTCCTTTTTTTTAAAGACTTATTTTGTTATGTCTTTTAATTAAAATACTATTATGTTGGGATATGTTCTTCTATATCCTTATTTATTTAAATTTTATGTCCAAGTTATGATATCCCCTTTATCTCTCTTATCAACCCTTTTTGTAAAATTTTATGTGACATCGTTAGGCTGTCGAATTTTACCAAGGGAACTTCTTAACCTAATTTCGATTTCTTTGGGTTCAACATGTAGTTATTGAATATGCCATCCTTTGAATATGTGTGAATGACCTTTCATTGTTTTACACTAAATATCCACTTATATTGGGTGTATTTATATTTGTCACACATAATTATGAGATTTATTTATCCTTAATTTAAGGATACCTTTTTATAATGGATTTAATCTCATTTTACATTTCTTTTGAGACTTCATTGTTGTTATGCACCAATTCACTCTTATATGGTGTGTATACTGTCCTTTGACATATTATATCATGAATCCCTTTATTCTCATGATATTATAAAGTTCGGATTAAATTTTATTCCGCAATTATTTGTATACAAGAGTCTCTCATTTGCTAAAAACTATTTAACAAAAATATAATTTTAAATGTTTTAAAGATTTATTATTCTAAATATTTATCTTTAATTACCATGTTTTCAAAATGGTTTTCATTATTTATTTATATGGAGATTAATTTTTTAAAATTATAATTCCATTAAAAGAATTAAAGTGGTATGGGACACTTTGATTCAAAAATCTCTTTTTAAATGGTTTTTGAAGATGGATTGATTAATTCAATATCTGGGAATTACTTATTGTGATTGAAAATGAAATGTTGTTATTGAAATGTTTATATTTTCAATATTTTATGTGTAATGATGGTACGTGGACATTTTACGGGTGGATAAGTGATAAACCATATGACGGGTGGTGCGGTGAATACCAGGATGGGTGGTTACGTTATAACCTCCAAAGCATTGGGTATGGAAGTCAGCCTTATGGCTATTCCATTAAGTATGTGTGGAAGTCGACCGTATGGTTATTCCATTTAAGTATGTTTATGTCCCAAGTTACCTTTATATGTTATGTGTTCTTTATATGGATTTTATGGTAATATTTTGGTTACAAATGGGTAAGTAATGATATTTTATTTAGTGAAGAGTTTTTACTACTTCATAAAGGTGAAAAGTATTACTTTGGTAAAGTATTCATGGTTTACTTGTTGTTTTTGAAAAACTAACATTTTTCCTTCTTTTTGTATCCTTTACTGGGCTTTTTATGCTCATCCCACGTTTTTGAAATGTTTTTCATTGGTAAAGGGAAAGGTTCATGATGTGATGATACTATTAAGGATGTGTCAAGAAAGAATCCATGTTTTATTTTAAATATGTTTCCATTGATGGGAAGAATTAATACTGTCTTTTATGTAACCACTTTTTTTATAATGTGGAATGTAATGTCAGGTTCATGATCAAATTCTCTTAAACTCTAAACCTGAAGAGATCCTCAATGTGTAATCTTGTAATAACTCAAGATTAAGTAAGGTTTAAGGCTGGGGCCTTATAGTTGGTATCAGAGGTCGGTTTAGATAACTTTAGAGGTTAGGGTATTCTTTAAGAATAAGTGACATTGCCATAATGTTTAGAAATTCATAAAGAGTCCTAGTTTTAGATAAAGTGAATGAGTAAATATATATTAGTGTTTATCTTCCTCATTAATACATGATGGTTTTGTTGATATACTCACATTGACCTTTTTGGTTTTAGTAAATGGCTGGATCTAGCAGGCACCAAAGTAACAGTGGATGAGAAGGAAACTGTGAGAGTTTGTTGAGCATGAAACTAAATGATATGGGAGCTGCATTGAGAACTCTTATGTTTACCCTCAACCAACTATCTGGAGTCATTATTGACCACCTAAACCTTGGTGATTTCTATAAGGCATCATATATGTGAGAAACAAATCCCTACGGAACAACTTGTAATAATCATAAAGGTAAGTATGTTTAAAAACCTGTGTGTCAAAGATGTGGAAAGAAACACCTAGGAAAATGTTTCAAAGGGACATAAATATGCTATAGATGTGGAAATGAAGGTCATAAAGTAATAACCTGCCATGGAAAAAGGAAGCATCTAGTTGACTCGAGGAAAGGGAACAAGTTCTTTTTGAGGGACCAATTGAATGTTTTAAATGTGGTGTGCATGGTAATTATGCAAACACATATCATATAAATAAGTTCGTGAATGGGATCACCAAGATCGTACAAATATTCGTTTACCAATACCTAATGCCATTCCGATTGAGGATGAAGAAACTGACAATAATTAATCAAAGGTATGGATTATTTCATAAATTTTGTTATCCTATTTTGGAATCATAGGATATTATTCATGATTTTGTTTGTAGGAAAGAAGTATTTCAGAATAAGTTGGAATGGAATGGTTAATGGATCATGCAGAATGTTGAAAGAGTAAGAAGTAAACATATAAGGGCTTCAAGAGTTATGGTGAAATTATTACGATTATTAAGTCTATTTTTATGATGGGGTTACATTAGAAGTATTTTTATAGTATGTGTAACCCTGATGTTTAATATATGAAAATTTTATTCAAGGAATAGTTATCTGTTCTTTTGTGGACATAGTTATAAAGAACCATTTGGGTTTATATGATCCTTACTTTTGAGGTAATTATGGGTAACTATATGTTATGATGGAAGTGAAAGGCATGAGATTGAATTGAGGTTAAATTATGTTATGGTTATTTCTGATGATTTTATCTCTTTTTGGGAATGATTTGAGACTTATATAGTTTTGGAAAAAAGACAACATGTAGACCGTATGACAACCCGTCGCATCAAACAAAGCTGCGGGAATCGAACCCACAACCAAAGTGCGACTGGTATTTATCGCCTACCACTGGACTACGTGAAGTACCTAGTTAGTTTGACTGATTTTTTTTAGTTTGATGATTTTATGAATTAAGAGTAAGTTGATTTTGGGTTATCTATAGAAATTTATTAACCTATCATGGAGGATATGTGATTAGGTTAATTACATTTCAATACGAGACATTAAGAGCAACTGATGTTGTTTGGAGATAAATGTTACGATTTAACGTGGAAGACTATGTTACTAAATACTTCAAATATTTGGGTTTCAATCTTAGTTTGGTTTACTTTGACAAATTTTTATGGAAAAATTGTTTATCGAAAGGTCCTCATTGAACATTGGGTTTTGTTGGACAAATTTTAGAGATTAAGAATAGATTTTCATTTCATAAAGGCTTATCATTTTCTGGATTATCTGATCTTGTACTAACCTTTTTGGTTTTGGTTTTGGTTAGAGTCTAAAGTCATGGGAAGTATATAGTTCTCTATTGTGGATTAGGTGATTCTCTAGAAATTTATTATAGTACTCTTAATGTGAACAAGTCTTCCTAAATACCTGTCTTTTGGAGAAAATATGAGTTTGATTAAGGGAGCTAGTAAAAGGTGAAAGTCAACATGATAAGTGATTATGTTTTGTTATGAATAAATTCCTCAATAAAAAGTAACTTAAAACAAAAATGTTGTCTATTAAGTTTTTCTACTGGGGAATCGAATACCTTTTAACCCATCACAAGTTTGTGATTTTCTTATGGTTAATGTTCTCATAAACATGTTTACTATCACTCTCCATCAGAACATGACCCTTTGTTTTTTTCTTCCATGTCCATATTTTCATACTTGTAATCCTAGTATGGGTTAACTCGGGTGACCTTTGTTCTTATCTTTCTTTATTTTTTAAAGTTATTGTTTTACTGACTCTTGTTCCGATGTGGGATTTCCAATGAAGTTTCCATGCACAATTTTAAAATTGTGAGGACGCAATTCCCAAAAGGGGGGAAGGATGTAACACCCCAGGTAAATAAAGAGTATGAAATTTTCACATTTATCAATATTTTTGAATAAAATATTAATATAACTTTAAAGGGGACTCTATGCTCGATGGTGTACCCAACACGCAACAACGAGTTTCTTGGGAATCTTACGTTGCACTCTAATAATAAAATAATATTATTTTAAATGGTTGTTACTTCCTAGATGTTTTGATGGAGGGAATGAATAGAACTAACTAAAAAATGATTATATATTGTTGTCAAATATTTTTACTTTTTACAATAAATGTTCGAGGATTAAAAATGTGAATGAATCCAATTTTAAGCATAAACATTATAATATTCGTTAAAAGGTCGATTAATAGCCTTTTGATGGAAAACCTATTTTAAATCCACTTTGTGACAATTTTATGTGTTATATTTGAAAAAATAAAATTCTTCTTTAGAATCGGGACATCAAAATTTACTTTGTGTAAATTTTTGGTATTTTTCCGAAAGAGTTCAATTTTTAATGAATAGTGAAAAATGTTATATTTTAATTCAAAAACTCTTTTTAATATAATTTATTTATATGATTAGATTATCTATTGAATTGGTTTTAAAGTGAAAATAGAATATATTTTTACCATTTAATCCAATAGTGGTTGTTGGAATTAATTTCACTTTGAAATCAGACTTAAACTACTGTCAATCTTTTGATACATTTTGTCTCATAAAAACACGCTATTTGTTTTGACAACGGGAATTAGTTATTAAATTAAATAATGCAACTTATATGATTTGAATTTTTTAAAATAGACATCATTTTTGAATTCGGAATATCAAATATAACTTAGGGTGAATTTTTTGTAATTTTCTGAAAAACTTCAATTTTTGATGAATAGTGAAACCACTAAGTGGTACTTATAAAAACAGATTTTCCGTTTAAATTAAATTTTTTCATCTTTGTGTTTTGAATTTCAAAAATCTGACATACATGGTTATCATTAAGAAGTAATATTTGGTTCAATGGGATTAAAATAATTTTTTGGTGAATAGTAACTTATTAAGTTTTTAATCGCGATTAGAGGTAATTAGTGTAGTTTAAGGTATGAATAATGTTTTAATAAAATGAAATGATGTAGACAGATGTCCTACCCTCATTAGATGTGTCATGTCCGATCCCTAAAATCCATGGGTCAACTTGGGGACCCCATGGAGCCACATTGGTTGGAAAATGACCTAAATAACTTTTTATTCAATGTTAAAGTAAAAATGACCCAAACATGAGATGTTTTACTAAAATAACATTTACATGGTGTTATACATGTCAGATTTTTTACTATAAATATTCATTGGAAATATAAATAGATTTCATACATCATAGTAGTTTTTTAATAGTTTTTAGACATTAGATAAATTAAATTATTTATGAGATCATGATGATGCAGCAATGACCTCATTATTTAACGATTTAAATAAAATTGAAAGATAATATAAAATATAAGACCTCCACATGTCTAAAACCTATTGGATGGGTGGATATCTAACCCTTATCTCCTTATCCTCGAAAAAAAATAATATGGGACCATTAAAATTCGAAACTCATTCTAAAATAAAGTAACATTTATTTACTTTCCCAGAGTGCCCCTCCTCTCCTATTATAAAAGGCCCCCACCTCTACCTCCTTACCCACACTTCCAAAGCCTTTGGCTTTGACAAACCCTACCCATTTTGTCTCTCCACATCCCTATATAACTCCTTGAAGCCTCACATTGGGCAGAAGTCTTTCCAAGGAAGCCTTTGAGCTCAAACTAAAGGGTGTTACCCGATTTTAAGGTAATGTCTTCACTTGAGTCCTTTTGTTTTATTTTGATTCTCCAACCACTTAAACTATTTTTTTTATTTTATTTTGTAACAACTCCAATATATTAAATATACTATGATGTTTTTATAAGAAGTATTTGAGCTACACTTACCCACACCATCGTCTAATGGTTAAAGAACATACTGTTTCTGTGGTTGGCGATTTTCTGCCTCACGAAACGATGATTGTTCCATATTATTTTAACACATTCAAAGGTGAGAATTAAGTTGTCACTATACTTATATATTATATATAATATTTTTATGTTTTACTTAAGATTATGTATTTTTCATTTATGGCATATCATTTATGGTTACCATTATGAGTAAACACGATATCTTCATTTTAGGAAGTGCGGACTACCGCCCCCTCAAAGTGATTTGATTCGTTAATGCCATATGTGGGACGTATAAAGGATGTAATTAATGGTATTATATATTATATTATTCTTTAATTAAAATATACCTTTATATAATTATGATTCCATTCTATAAAATACGAAATATAAATGAAAGTAGCGTTCATGTGTACGTACGGCTTACCGTCTACATAAACGGTGCATTTCATTTCTTACCCCTAAATGATTATGTAATATTATAAATACATGTATATTATGGATATATATGATATATATGATACCCAAATAATGAATATCATTCTGTATATAATGATCCTTTGACCACATGAACGACATGTAATTGTAAGAAGTCCACTTTCAACTTAAGAACCAAATGTCGACAAAAAAAACATTATTAAATTAAATGATTACATAATGTTTATAACATGGTAATAAGTGATATAAAAGTAATAATGAACTTGAAAAAGGTTATTAAGAAAGTCTAAATTAACTCAAGTTTACTATTCAGGACGTTAAAGAATGATCGAGTCAAGTCGGACCCGAGGAAAGGGATCCAACCTCTCAATTTCTTTTTAAGTACTCGCATTTATGTCATTTCTTTTAAGCCCATCTTTATTATGTTTGGTGATGTTTTTTTATATTCCTAGTACTTTACTTTTTTATGTTCATATTATTGGAGACCCTATTTGATCTCATAAATCCATTTTTGGAAGTTTTAAGTGGCGCCGTTAGGCTACCGGGTTTTCATAAGGGATTTTTCATCTCACTTTTATTCCCGTGGAATTTAAGCTACATTTGCCACTATTTCCTTTGAGTGGTGTATGTAATGCTGATTATTATACACTTTGTGTAGTATAATTTCATTTATGGGTATTTAAATCTTCATTGTATGACGCTTCATCCATGGGCTGTACTTTTCGAAAGTTACCCTACTCGGTAAGGGGACCTTTCACCCTCCTTTTTTTTAAAAGACTTCTTTTGTTATGTATTTTAATTAACATACTATTATGTTGGGATATGTTCTTATATATCCTTATTTATGTAAATTTTATGTCCAAGTGACGAGATCCCCTTTATCTCTCTCATCAACCCTTTTTGTAAAATTTTTTGTGACGACGTTAGGCTGTCGAATTTTACAAAGGGAACTTCTTAACCCAATTTAGATTTCTTTGGGTTCAACATGTAGTTATTGAATATGTCATCCATTGAATACGTGTTAATGTCCGTTGATTGTTTTACACTTAATATCCACTTATATTGGGTGTATTTATATTTTTCACACATAATTATTATATTGATTTATCCTTAATTTAAGGATACCTTCTTTATAATGGATTTCATCTCATTTTACATTTCATTTGAGACTTAATTGTTGTTATGCACCAATTCACTCTTATATGGTGTGTATACTGTCCTTAGACATATTATATCGTGAATCCATTTATTCTCATGATATTATAATGTTCAGATTAAATGTTATTCCGCAATTATTTGTATTCAAGAGTCTCTCATTTTGTTAAAAACTCTTTAACAAAAATATCGTTTTAAATGTTTTAAAGATTTATTTTTCTAAATCTTTATCTTTAATGTCCATTTCTTCAAAATGGTTTTCAGTATTTATGTATATGGACATTAATGTTTTAAAATTATAATGCATTAAAAGCTTCAAAGTGGTATGGGACACTTTGATTCAAAAATCACTTTTAAATGGTTTTTCAAAATGGATTGATTAATTCAATATCAGGGAATTACTAATTGTGATTGAAAATGAAATTTTGTTATTGAAATGTTTATATTTTCAATTTTTTATATGTAATGATGGTACTTGGACATTTTACGGGTGGTTACGTGATAAACCATATGACGGGTGGTGCCGTGAATACCCGCACGGGTGGTTACGTTATAACCTCCAATGTATTGGGTATGGAAGTCGGCTATATGGATATTCCATTAAGTATGTGTGGAAGTCTACCGTATGGTTATTCCATTTAAGTGTGATTATGTCCCAATTTACCTTTATATGTTATGTGTTCTTTATATGGGTTTTATGGTAATCTTTTGGTTACAAAAGGGTATGTAATGATCTTTTATTCGTTGAAGAGTTGTTACTACATCATAAAGGTGAAAAGTATTACTTTGGTAAAGTACTCATGGTTTACTTTTTCTTTTTGAAAAAACTAACAGTTTTCCTTCATTGTGTATCCTTTACTGGGATTTTTATGCTCATCCAATGTTTTTGAAATGTTTTTCAGAGGTCAAGGTAAAGGTTCATGATGTGATGATAGTGTTAAGGAAGTTTCAAGAAAGAATACATGTTTTATTTTAAATATGTTTCCATTTATGGGAAGAATTAATACTGTATTTTATGAAACCACTTTTTTTAAAATGTGGAATGTAATGCCAGTTTCATGATCTAATTCTCAAAAACACTAAACCTGAAAAGATCCTCAATGTGTAATCTTGTAATAACTCAAGATTAATTACGGTTTACGGATAGGGCCTTATATAAATTTTTTTAGTAGTTTATTATGATAAAATAACTAAAACAGTTTTTTATTTTCATGAAAATAATACGTTGAATTTAAGAATCTTATTTATATATTTCTCTGATCAACATTATATTTTAAAATAAATTTAATATGTTAATTAAATATATATTTTTAGATAAAAAATTTTGTTTGCTAATTCAATTTATTCTTATATCATTACAAGGTTATTTAGTTATTGTTATCTGTAAAATCCTAATATTTTAAATTTCCACAAAAAATACTCTATTTATAAAAATTCTCCAAAAAGTTACATTAAGATAATTTTGAAATTTTAATTTAGGAAATGATTTTCATTTCATAATATAATGTTTCCAAATATATAAAATGATAATTTTATCAATTTACACATAAAACAACTCAATTTCTTTTGATGAATTTATTATTAATATAAAAAAGTCTTTATTCTTATATTTTTTCTAGTGATAATAATTTGAGTGATGTAATTTTTATATTGAATTTTTATTTAATTTAAATACCTTATTGACATATTTATTAACTCATTTATTCCTAGTAATACATTCTAGCTCAAGTTCTAGGTTATTATAATCATATTTTTATGAAAGTATTTAGCAGTACATTTATGCCTGGGGTGGCATGTGGTGTATTCTATCAAACACAATATTTATTTAAAGGAATCTAAAATATTTTTTTGATTAATTTATATAGTTAGATATGATATTATTATAGTATAATATCATTCATTATATATATTGTGATTAAGAAATTACTTATTTCACAGGCTTACAGAGTTTACCTAAGCCATTATTATGACAATGTAAGGGTTCGTGAAAATAATTTTTCAAATTGTTACATGTAATTTTCATTTCAACGATAATGGATATTATGAATAAATTATAATATTTATAATGCATGTAGTCAAATAAATATAATTATTACCTTTCATTATTCTATATTTATAAATTGTTACAATTCTAAAATACTCCCTTACCCCTAAAATATCCAAACATTTTTTTTCAAGGAAATATTGTTTCTTTGAAATAATATATATGTTTGTTTAAAAATATTTACATGGGTTTTATCGAATACACACCATGTGATAATTACCTAAAAAAATTTGTTGGGTATTTAAATTACCTTCTATCAATGAAATACAAGTGGGCCTAACAACACAACTTATTTGATACTCTCTAGGAATAATATTTTGATATTCCATGGGAAATTTCTAAACCATAATGGAATATTATTTCCTATTAATATACCCAAAAGATTAATTATCTCCTTGGTACATACTTGTTATCATCCCATTATAGGGTTGATTTCATTGACATTTTTAATATCAAATTTATAATATGTTGATTAATGGATATTAACATGATAACCACATTGATACATGGAATGGGGATTAAAGATAAATTAGGGATGCTATTTTATTTAATTATTATTCCATTAATTACAAATTAATATTGATTATCCATTTTCCTATAATTCATTTATTTTATATGGTGATGGAATTGAACTTAATTTGTGATAGGTGGGTCCCTAAATTTTACACCCCCTTAATTCATTTTTAAATCAGGTAAGTTAAAAAATATTGGATAATTTATTTTATTTGATCCCCATTCATGTATAATGTATTAGTGTAGTGACTTTTTTTTAATGTATTATTTTTGGATATTGTATGGATAATTTTTGAGACCAAGCTCTAAGATGACCTAGGATTATGATTCCAAGTATGATCAGAATAAATTTTTGAGCTATATTAAATATATTAAATACTTGTGTGAATGGTTTCCATGAAAAATTGAAATAACTATCAAATGGGGGAAGGTATTAGAAATCTGGGGGGAACATTGAGTTCATAATGAGTGTCAAACTAAAGACAAAAAATAACCCCTATCTATGTAGGTTTTTTTTGAAATGTTGTCATGATGATTGATAAGCAATAAAATAAGAAAATTAATTTATTAATCCATATTTATGTAGAGAACAAATTCATTTTTATATGTACACCATTATGCCCACATCCCATGTTTAACCACCAAACTATATATATTCATTGGACCCATTTATGGGAAGACTTCTCTAAGACTGTCTCTACACCAGATCAAGAACAAGTGTTTTTGTTCCAATGGTACTTATGGATCACACTATCTACAATGACGTGCGATCATTATACACCATCAACTAATAGAAATAAAGGTTGGATGTTTTTATGTGGTTTTCATCCATGATATTATTTATTCAATTAATGTTAATCAACCAGGTGATGAATTTATATGTGGATCAGTCATATTAATGGAAGTTATTACCTAGGAGGATTTTATGGGATATTTTTTATGTTATTAATGCTCTTTGGTCAATATTTCGATGATAATGGGTCAAGGCCATCCAAACAAGGCTAAGGTTTTTTTCACTATTACACGATTCGTTGTTTTCTCCCATGGTTCTATGTTTCTTCATCATCATTTCTTTTGTTCACCAGGGGTTCGACCCATATATTGATAAATCAAACTTCTCACACCTATTTTGATGTTTAATGATTCAATATTTAAAATTCACAATTGGTATGTCATATGTATTCTATGATTTGAAGGACCCCAGAACACCCTGAGAGGGGAGGGGTAAATCAAGGATTCAATTTTTTCTTTTTAATGTTGTGTATGTTCTTCCTACATTGGTAGGTTCTATTAAAATCTATCAAACAAATGAAAGCGGGGATATGACACAACACTTTTACTTGGTTCACTGCAAAAGGCTATGTCCAAGGAGCATACGCCGACAGTGTTTCTGTTGTAGTTAAATCCACTAGTATTTACAAGTTTAATGATTAAAATATTTGGTCATAGACACTCTATTCCTGGAACACTTCCTTTACAAGGTTCAGGAATAGCTCACTGTGTCCCTCAGATCCCTTCAGTTAACTCCCCATAGCTCACTGCCTTGAGAGAAGTTAAACTCATTTTATCATCTTAAAGGTCTCTTCAATATATTTGTATTGAATTATTTTTCTCTATTTAGCATGAGACATTTCATTCATTGAAGTAATGAATTATTGTACTTGAAAGCGCTAAACCACCAAATCAGATATTCAGAAGCATATCAGAAGCATAACACAACACTTGTGCGTAATACATCAACTTGCATGCAAGATTTGGGAATTATCGAAAAATATTACTTTCGAGCAAACCCTTCTTTCCATGAAACCATTGACATTCACGCAACATCACTAAATGGTTACCTTGGCCTTTTCAGACTAATGGAACTCCTTATGTGCAAGATTTACTCACTTTAATCTTTCACACACAAATATTTTGAATGGCTGAGATATCGGATTTTTGTTCGAAAGATCTTATTTTCTTCTATGGGTGTAGGTGCTTATTTACAGGCCTTGGTGACCCAACAAACAATTTTTCAACACATATTTGTCATTTTGTGAAGGATTCTTTATGAGTGCGCAAAACCCATTTTGAGGTCACAGTTGGAACATGATATTCTTTCGCAAAGTAATATCTTTCAAACACATTTATGTCTTCAGTGCAATTTTCACCTCTTCCATATTTTAGAAAACTAATCCCAAAAAGATCCTTGCATTCATGTTTCCAAACACCCTCCAATCTTGCACACAACATCCATTTCCAAACACACATTTCTCAATTTCCAATTTTTCTTGCCCACAAAATTGGCAAACACTAGGAAACTACACCACCTTCAATACTGTTGTCTATTTAAACATTATAATCCCTTTCCTAGAAAACATTCTGAATATCCAAAGAAGATATCCAACAAACACAAATAATACTCAATTTACTGCATAGCTTAGTCATGTTTCCAACAATCTCCCCCTTTGGGTTTGTTGGAAATCACCAAATAGAGTCAAAAGAGCTCCAACAACTATTAAAACCCGATTCACAAGAAATAAATTCAACCAACTCTCTATGTCTACATAAACAATGCTCGGTGCAGAAAACAAGAGAGAAGACATGAATTCTGTTCTCATGTGTTTAAAATAAATCTCTTTCTAATTCCCTTAACTATTATCTCCATCTCCAGCCATGATTTGGTTTGTCTTCTCTCAGCTAGAGAATCCACATTCTATCGATTTCTCTCCCATTGGAAATAAACCCAAAGACGGATAATCATCGAATTTAGAGGTCAAAACATACTACCCCTTGATAGTATCACCCCATAAAACTGAAACACTTCCATAACACAAATTTATATAGTTAAAAAAATTGGGGAGGGGGAAATTTTGTAACCACCTTATGCACTTGGAGGTGGCTGAACTCCATGGCACGACTGATGTTTCTCAAACACAGCTGCTGATAGGGACTTAGTTAGGATATCAGCCACTTTCTCATTAGTTCGTACATGATCCATTTTAATCACACCTTGTACAACTTTTTCATTGATAAAGTGATATATTATTTCAATATTTTTGGTATGAGAATGCTGAATAGGATTCTTTGTAAGATCAATTGTGCCCTTATTATCATAGTAAATCACCATTGGTTGTTTCACCTCATCCCTAATAAATTGAAACTATTTCATCATTAATAGTAGTTGAGTACATACCTTTTTAGTAGGGATATAATAATCTTTAGTAGTACTAAGAGAGGTAATTTCTTGTGTCTTTCTCAACTAGAAAACACATTTGTGTCCAATATATAATGCTCTAGTACTGGTGGAAATTCTTGTCAACTACATATCCCCCCCAGTCATCATCAAAAAATGAAGATAATTAACGATCCCCTACTAAATAAAAGTAAAAAACACAATATTGAGTACATTGAATGCACCTCATTATTATTTTTACAGCTGTCATATGTTCTTCCTTAGAATTACTCTTAAGGATGGCTAAAAATCATGTTGCAAAGACATTTTCTGCCCGTGTTGTTATTAGTTACAATAATCACCCAATGATGCTTTGGTGCATGGTGAGATCTACAGAGGTCTCATCCTCATGCTTTATAAGTTTGTTTCCAACTGAAATCTGTGTTGACATTGGTTTTGAGTGATGCATATTAAATTTTTTTCAGCCACTCTCTTTTGTACTTTTCCTGAGAAATGAACGTGTAATACTTCTTTTGAATCACCTATAGCCCCATGAAATATCTGAACACCCCAATAATAGACCTTTAATATTCTGATTTCATGTGATTAGGGAATTTGATTATTGATTTCTACCTGCTACAACCAAATATAATCTCATAAACATAAAATAGAACAATGAAATGATATTTTTTATTATTCTTAATATATATATATTGTGATCTAGTCCTCCTTATTTGAATTCCAACTTCTTTAGCTAAGAATCCATCCATGAGTATCACGGCGGTGGGGCCTGTTTCAACCCATAGAATAATTTCTTTATTTTACAATCCTTTTTTCATTAGGGTCAAGGAGAAAACCCCATGGTTGTTCAATGTAGTCTTACTCATTGGGAACACCATTTAATAATGTCATCCTAACATCCATTTTATATACTTTATGTCCTCTTTAGGGTGCCATGGATGGAAAAAGATAGATTGACTCCAGTCTATTCACTATAGATAAAGGTTTCTTCAACATCAACATCTTCAACCTGGGAATATCCTTTACATAGTATCCATGAGTTGTTTTTAATTACACTTCCATGATCATAAAACTTGTCCTTGAAGATCCATTTTTTACTATTCAAATTGTGACATTCAGATCTCTTGACTAGATCCCTTGTCTGATTCATGTCAATCTTATCTAACTCTTCATTCATGAAATTGACCTAGAATTCATACTTTTCTACTTATTCAATTATGGATGGTTCCACAACTGTCAGAAATGAAAATTTTGTGTTATTCCCCATCCACCTTGATTGTATGGGTGCACTACTATCCCCAATTATTTTAGATGAATCTATATAATCTCATAGACTTCACTTGTGATGTTCAATCAAATTTTTTACATCCAAGGTTTCCTCTTCAGATTCGTCATCTCAGTCAATATCATGATGTAACTTTTATGTATCTTGTACAACTTTATCTTTTTCTATATTTATATTTACTACACATTAACTTTCTTCTTCACTTTTTAACACATCAATATATGACATCCTTGAGTCATTTGTGTTTTTCTCTTCAATGATCATAACATCACAGGTTTTCACAATCCTTCCTAATAACTTTTTGAAACACTTTTTGGCTTTACTAGTAATTGAGTATCCATGGAAAATTACTTTATCTACACTGTCACTATACTTCCCTTGATTTCATTCATTCTTTCTAATGAAGCATTTACATTCAAAAACATGAGAGTATTTCAAAGAGGGTTTCCTTCCATGATATTATTAGTATGGTGTCTTTGTCTCACCCAAATAAATCCATGTTTGATTTTGAATATCTACTATTATTGGAATGGACTATTTCTAGTAATATCATGGAATACGACTCTCCATGAGTATAATTCCTTCCATGTTGTTCACTTGTCTATTCCTACGACCAACAACTCCAATTCGTTGTGGAGTTATCACAGTAGCTACCTCATGTTGTATCCCATGATTCTCCATGTAATTTTTTAATTCAATAGTCATGTATTTCCCTCTATTGTCATATTTTAGCACTTTGGTTTTTCATCTAGTATCATTCTCAGCGATTCAACAACTTGTTTTCATTCAGTAAATCCCTTATTGTTTCCTATGTATAACCATTACACTTGCCATTATACTTCAATAATCTATGAAAATAATTAAGTACCTTTCACCATGAGTTCCAACAACATTTATCGGGTCACATACGTCTACATTATTTATATCACAAAGATGTTATTCCATTTTCTTTTTTGGACAATATGAACTGCAGAACAGCTTCCCCCGAATGCAAACATCACATGACTTTTCACGTTCATGCTTAATGTTGGGAATTTCTATTATAATCATCAATTTTTATATTTTCTCCATGTATTATTGATTGATGTACCCCAAAATATGATGCCATAAGTTATTTTCTTCCTCAATACTCATGTAGAAAATATTCTCATTACTATCAACCTGATATAGGATTCATTATGATTCTGCATCCCCTTATAAGTGGATATTTTATCTTTCCAATGATAATAAAACCTTTTTGATTAAAAGTATCTATAAGTCAAGAGTCACATAGATGACTCACATTGAGGATATTATGACATATTCCATCCACATAACTGACTTCATTTTTCCTTATCTCTTCATTAGCCAGTTCTGTACTTCCACTGCTTTTGATTTTCAGTGATCCATCATTATCAAATAGTATTGTTCCATCAACCCTCCTCTTAAAATCCATTAAGACATCTTCATTACCTGTTATTTGAAAAGAACAACTAATATCTAGAATTCAGGTGTTGTTTCATTTTGTAGCTTAGAGGGATACCTCTAAAAGGTTGGATTTAACAATTTTCTTCTTTTTTCCATGACGCATTAGACTCATTTCAATACACTGGTGGCCTTTAAATTCTTTATTCCATGTATATGGGTTATTTATAGTTGAAATATTCTTCTATATGAGAAAAGATATTTTAAGGGAAACAATTTCATGTTGATAAACATTGAATTTTCTCAGACTCTGGTATTAGGTATCCATGTCCCTCCTCTTCCTTCAATCATTGACCTAATAGCTAAAGTTAGGAAAATAAAAAAAATATCTAGAGAAATTGTTTCTTCTAAAAGAATTATGATATGAATTTTGCCTCCTTTTCTGAAATCACATATCAACTCCATTGAAATAGCTTCACGACACTTTGAAATAAGACACAGAATGGCCAACATATCCACATAATCAACACTTTATGGGAGAAAATTTCTTCTAATTTATTTTTATCCACAATACTTCTTCCTTGAGATAGTAATTTTACTACCTTTTATTATTGGAGGCTCATGGATAGTCATAAGTTATTCTTTCATATTGAATTTGTGGTTTCCTTTTCATTACTTTTGGATATTTTTCCACATCAACCACTTTCATCGTGCCTTTATTTTGATCACCATTATTTTCTCCATTTGATGATTCAGGCTCAAAATGTATTCAACTATTTCCCATGTAATAAGTTCTTTGATCATTCAAAATCTTTTCAACTATATTAGAAACACATTTTTATCTCTCTATTAGATCACAATTTGAGAACCATCCAAACATTATTTTCTTCCTTGACTCTTTTCTAATTGATTCACTCTTAAGTTTACTCTTAAGAGTAACAGCATCCTCTTTAAGGATCACAACAG
This sequence comes from Viscum album, assembly GCA_963277665.1. Lineage (NCBI taxonomy): Eukaryota > Viridiplantae > Streptophyta > Magnoliopsida > Santalales > Viscaceae > Viscum > Viscum album. Next base: position 873,723,223 of record OY728148.1, on the reverse strand, counting down.
TCTTGATATTTTCTTCCAGTATGGTGGTGCGGTCATTGATGACCTTTCCTACTCTTCAATTATTAGCTTCAGATCCACTAAATCATCACTGCTCTCATTGATATTAGACTGCCCAATCAAAAATTATTCCAGTCGTTCAATTTCAGCTTCAATCTTATTAACATAATCAGATGATTCTTCTATAATTGATTTCCACTTATTGAATCTCATAAATTTGGATATTACTCTTACTAACAGAATCCCTAAATTTCAACATTATATTGGAATTAGTTTTCAACTGATTTTCTCCACCAATATCTCTTGATGGTTCTGATTTTTCAATAGTGTCCTTCATGGAAGCATGGTTCCCAGTTTTAAATTTTGGTTCTTCTTCTTCACAGAATTTATTATTATCATCTTCTTCTTCACAGATAAAACTATTCAATGGTACATTATTTCTTGGTTTGAGGTTTCACTTTTTGAAAAATTGTTTCTATGTATTCCCACTATTTTCTTCTGCATTATCTTCTTCATTGATATTTCTTATGATGTAAGAATAAATGTACCCATATTTGCCACAACAAAAACAAGGAAGAGGTAACTTCTATTTTAATTTCCCTTTTTGACTTCTGTAACTTTTTAGAAATAAGAGAATGAATTTCTTTTTACTCATCATATTCACCATTAACATATTTTCAAATTTTTAGTTTCTACATGGCCATGCATTCCATTTCCTAGCTCATTTGAGTCATAACATGTTCTGGTTTCAATCTCTTTTCATATGCCACCAGGATGCTCAGAAAATCATCTAGAGAAAGTCTATAAAGATGTATTTCCTCATGGGGTAACACCTTTTCATTATACATGGGTGGTTGTATTATTAATATTTTCATTACAATATTAATGTCTTTTATTTCATCACCTATACATCGAGTTTCTCCAACGACATCAGTAATTAGATTGTGGAAGGATTCTGCATTCTCATAAGAATGAATCTTAAGATCCTCAAACCCATTGTGAATGACTTGTAGTTTTTCCTACTTTACTTTCCTATCTACTTCACTAATATTTTCATGTTTGTCCCACATGGAATTTTTTGAGGTTTAACTCATCACCATTAGATCAGTTTGACCAGAAGGGCTGCAGTGAGTGCATTCTGTGCTTTAGCATCTGCATCAAGAATTTTAATGTCTGCAGCAGTCATAGCCAGGCCTATTGGATCAATGACTTGTATTCCTGATACAATAGAAAATAGGATTTCCAGTCCAAGATATGTTAGATAATATCTCATCCTGTTCTTCAAGATTTGAAAATTACTTCCATCGAAGAGGGGGACTCTATAGGCTTTGGATGAATTATCTATCATGGTATAAAGAGAATAAAACACCAGTGAACCTACCTTTGATACTTATTGAAGGACCTGGACACCCTGAATGGGGGGGTGAGTCAAGGTGTCAAATTTTTGTTCTTAATGTTTTGAATATTTTTCAAAAATTGGTTATAACTTGTTAAATCTATCCAAAAATTGAAAGTAGGGAGATGACACAACACTTTATTTGGTTTACTATAAAGGGATACAACTAAGGAAAAAATGCCCAATGTGTGCCAGTCTTACCTAAATCCCTAATATTTACATTTTTGTGGATTACATGATTTTTTTCACAAACACTATGTGTCAGGAACTCTGTCTTTACAAGGTTCAAGGATAGATCAATGCGTCCCTCAGATCACTTCCCCAAACTCCCCCATGCTCACTAGCTTGAGAGAAGTCAAACTCATTTTATTGACTTGAAGGTCTCTTTAATAGATTTGTATTGATGTTTTTGTCTCCATTCAAAATGAAACACTCCTTGCTTCGAAGTCCTAAATTGATGCACTTTAATGCACTGAAACACTATATCAGAAATTTAGAAGCCTGTCGAAATCATAACCCACCACTTGTGTGAAATATGTTAAATTTCACTCATGATTTGGGAATTTTCATGAAAGATGAATTTCGCGCAAACCCTTCTTTCCGTGCAACCCTTATCTTTCGTGAAACTACACCAAATGGTCCACATGGTCCTTTCTGTCTAAAAGAACACCTTTCATTCATGATTTACTCTCTTACAGCCTTTAATGTGAAAATATTTCACATTGTCGAGCTACCAGGTTTTTGTTTTAAAATTACTTTTTTCATCCATGGGGATAGGTTCCAATTTATAAGACTTTATGACCCTGTATGCATGTTTATTATGTGTCTTTCTCAGTTTGCACAAGATTATTCATGAGTGCGGAAAACCCCTTTTGACATCGCATTGGGTGCACAAGATTCTTTCATGCAACACTATTATTAGATCATATTTATATATTACACACAATTTTTTCCATCACTTTATTTTGAAGAACTAATCCAAAAAAGTGATTTGCATGCCAGTTTCCAAACACCCTCTATTCCCACGTGAAACATCATATTCCAAACACACAGATCTCATTTTAAAATTTTTTAGGCCCAAAAAATTGAAAACACAGGCAAACGATGCCACCTTTAATACTGTTTTCTATTTGAACAGTAGGATCCCTTTATTAGAAAACATTATTAAATTCTAATGAGGATTGAAAAAAAACACAAATCACACTCCATTTAATACATAGAATGGATATGGTTTCAACATGATCATGGTAAAGGATATAGAATCATACTGGATTGGAGACCTCTAAGTTTCAACTGTGCTTGTGATAGTGATAATAATTATAGTTAACTGATTCCCTAATAAAAATGGTGGAAAAAATATGATGAACAATGATAGAGAGGCTTATCCAGAGTAGATATGCACTTATTTTTATGATTTGTGGTGGAATCCAAGTTTAGGGGAGTGGACAGAGATATGGAAATTAATCCCATGGGATCTGTGAAATCCTACGGTACATAGTGTTTTTATGGATGAAAATTCCATGTGGGACCAATCACATGGAATGTGACATTACCTAGGAGTTTGAAATGTACCTCAGAGGCTACACATACATTCCATGTATTATGACATAGACACAACCATTCCATATCTACAGGGGATGATCTATGTACATGGACATGGTCACAAGTTAACAGGAATGGACATTATGTTCACTTTTACATGAACATAAATATGGTTTGTTTACATGGGCATAACTTCACATTAATACAAAAAGTTTTGTATTACTTGAACAAGAAATGTTATTACTTATTTATTTATGAAATACATTTTGGTTTTTATATTGTAAATGTTACTTTCAGTTGTGTTCCATTGATCCATTTCCATGAGGATTAGTATAGAATCACATCCTAAGCATTGGATACTAATCCCTTTAGCATCACTTCATGGATATAGTTGTCATAACTCCTCTGTGAGGCCATAGTGAGATCATATATCATCTTATTTCCATATGAAGAGTCATTCAATTCATCATGACTAAAACTACATGGGTGTTTATCCTCTAAATTGAGGGTTTTAACTTAATGAGATGTTAGTGTACCCCATGGACATTGTTGTGATCTTCATATTTATATCATTCTATTTAGAATACTAGTGTATCCCTATAATGAAAAATCCTAATGAGAGGTACATCTATTATAGAATTCATTAGTTCTATCTGAATTGTGGGGTATGTTCTCCTGGATGGGTGTTATATGGAAGCTTCAAGAATGAATCCTGGGATGGAATTATAGTTGAGAATTTAATTTGAGACTATGTGTATTTGTTGAGTATATTTTGAAATTATAGTAATATATGTCATATAAATATACATTTTTCCAGATCATAATTATATTAGTCATTTCATATTTTTTAAATTATTGTTTTCTATTGGGTAATGTTACACAAACCCATTCACGGACTTTTCCCAGACATGTCAAGACTTGTGTAGAAGATCAAACATTTTATAGAATCATAGAGGGATGAGGACCAGGTAGTTTGTAGAGGAATTGATTGACTAAGGTGTGTTTATATGGTTATCTTCATAATATACTCCATATTTAATTTCTTCTTGGTCATGTTTTTAGACTCTTTGTGGGGGGATTCTTTTTTGGATCAATTTACATTTCATTACATTTTTTTGTACTCTGGTTATGGTATTCAGATGTATGAATACATGGACTATCTATTGTTAATGATTTCATCATTATATGGAATTTGAGATGTTTGAGATCGTATAGGTACTTAATACTAAGGTCTCATATGTTAGTGATATGCATACTCATTGATAGCCACCAGCACTAGGAATATTGTAGGAAGGTTGGGGGTGTGGAAACACGAGCACAATTTGGTAGCACCATATCAATATCTATGTGGCCCTGACTGTATGTATAATTTCTTGGATTAATGATATTATAGTATGAAATTTATCTTTTATGAGGAGTTTATGGTATGTAGGATTTCTTAGTATAAGTTGATGATATTAAGATTATGTTATTCAATATTAATGATTTCATCACTATAAAATTAGAAGTTGTTTCGTATTTTATTATTTATACTATCAAGTTATTAATAGATATATAATTTTATATTATATAAGTTATTTATTAATTTATTCATTCTATAAGATATATGTTTTATGATTATATTATGATAACGTTAGTTTCATGCTACCACATTCAGAGTCTATGAACTTTCCATTTTCTTTATTGTTTTCCATTTAACCAAGAAACAATAAAGACAAATATGTATGACATATGAAATTTTATGGGTAAATAATTTTTTTTGTATGAAATATGTTCCACTTTTAATTTAACATAACATTTAATTAATTATGTAGATTATGGAGAATATCGAACTATTGAATCCTTACAAATATGATCTACGTATTCGATACCATATTAATAATATAAAATTAATATCCTTGTAACTAAATTCTAAATGTAAGAAAATGATACTATGTTCTATAATATTTTAATGAAAGTAGTTAGGTTACCTTATATTTGATGTAAGTTTCAATGGTATCCTTTATTATTTAAAATTCAAATCAATTTTAATATCCCGATTTACATGACTTATATGTTATGAAAACATATTGGTTATTTTAAAAGGAATTACTATATTAATATTACTTTGTTAGTTTCTAGACATAAATGTATATTATATCTCTAAAAAATGGTTTTGACTAAACTAATTAATATTTTTATTATTATTTATTTATTTCAGATACTCTTTGGTATTTTTAATGATTTTGTTTTAAAATAAGATGTCCATATTTGTTTTTAATGGTATTTTTTGTTTTAAAAGTGATAAATATGTTAATGATGTAATCAAGATTCATGTTACTTTAGGATTACTTCATCAATTCATTGAACTATGTTTGGTTTGGAAAATTAATTTATTTATTTTTCTCTAAAATTCGAATCATGGCTAGATTGGCATATTTTGAAAGGTATTTCTGAAAGAGGATGTAAATAGGGGTGTTGGTATGTGTTGGGGTATTATATGATCAAATGTATTATTTATTTTCATGAATTATACTTTTTTATTCATGGGAACCAAAAAACATTAGGGGATTTCCCTGAATACATGAGGTCCTTTATACTATTTTAATGTGTCACCCAGAATAGTGAAGTATTATATGTGGTACCTTCATTTAGACAATGACGTTTTTATATCTTCCCGTGATATAAGTTTTTTTCACAAACATGTTAAATCATTTTAGTATATAATCAAAAACTCAACATCCCTAGGTCCTCTCATAATATTTTATTATCATTTATCTCCATTTTTTATATTTTTTGACATTAGAATTTGTTGTTTATCCCCATATATGATGATAATATAATAGTTTACATTAAAATAAATTAAATATTATACAATGATTGTTTTATAATCTGTATTTATTATATATTTATTTGATAATATCAAAAAACATTACATTTAGATTCCATGAACATATGTGTTCAATTTTGGTGAAACAAAAGATATTTCTCAAAAACTAGTTTTGTCACATTTCCCCGAAAATGAATCAATGATCACATTTGTATTATTTTTATTCTGGTTTCTAATTTTCTTATAGAATATCACTATCTGTTAAAAAAAAATTATTTATGAAACATATTTACTTCAATATAGTATGAATAATGGTAAAATACAATGGTAGGAGATATTTTGTAATCTAAACAAAAAATAATAATAACAAATAAAAAACACATTAGGAATAAAATCATTTGATGGAGGTAGAAAATATGAATTAAAAAGTAAAGTAAAAATATTATGTATGTTTCATATATAGTGTGAAAAATAATGTAAAAAAATAAAATGTTAAAAATAATTAATTTTAAGCAATCATGAGTTAATTGTATTGGGAAATAATTTCTACTCTTGAATAAAGATTTTTCATATAGTTTATATAATGATATATATGAATTGGATTGAAGCCCCTAACTATTGTTTGGTGACCACCCTTACCTAGTGAATTATAAAAAGGAATAATATGTATGTAAATACATTATAAATCATTGATTCATTTAAATTAAATTATAGCATTATTATTTTATAATTTAATTATGTTCGTTGATGATACATTTGAAAAATAACAACTAATATTCACCCATCATTTCATTGTGTAGGATAAAAATTATTCTCATAGATAAAAGAATATGATTACTGTAGATAATAAGTGAACCCATAGAATCCTCTGATGTAAAACACATAAATTTTATATTTTTAGAAAAAAATGATTTTATATTTAAAACTCTAGATATTATTTTACTCAAAATTTATTTTTCAATTATTTATAAATTAAATGATAAAATTAATTTCTGAACAATAAAGGAATAACCAAAAATCATTGATTTAACCAATTAAGGAATTGAAAAGAAATTTTTGATTCACCCAATCCACCCTCAATTGATTGAAAATGAATAATCAAAACTACTTCAATTATATTCAATAAAAATATATTTAATATAGTGAGATTAATGAAAATCATGATTATAATAAAATGACTAACAAAGTCAAGAATAATCCTACCTCCATATTTAAGCTATATAAATATCCAATTTGAGTTCTACCCCTTGCCTCTATTAAAATCCCAATATATTTTATAGAATTAATGATTTGAATCCCTTATTTTAATTTCTTCACTACTTCTAGATTTCAGAATAATCTTGTACTGACATACATGTTGAATCCACCACCTAAAGCCAAATATGAATAATTTACACTTTATATTCATGTAATTAATGTGTTTAAATTCCAATTTAATGGGTTGATTAAATTTTATGATGATATTTACGAATACATGGTATGAAATACTTGTTCCTTGAGATTCCTTCCATTAAAATACATCATACAATGTTTTTATAATTTAATTAAACAATTCACGGAGATTCATCAATCACAAAAGGAATCTCAAAATATTTTTAGTCTTTATTTAGTATTCCAATACTAAAAATACTCAAATATTTTCCATCATATACTAAATGAAACATAATTATTTTCTATGAAATGAAAATGAGATGTCCATGTAATCAATGGGATTCAATTATTTTTCTTAAACATGTTGCAAATTTAGAATGATATTTATCATTAAGACTTCATCCTGCAAACATGAATGAAAAAAATATTTGGAAGTACCCAAAAACATCAATACTTTATTAAAACACAAGATATTAGATCATATTAAGATGGTACAACTTCAAATTTTCATTTAGAAATAACTCAAGTGTATCAATAGTGAATATTATCAAAAATAACGCATACTTAATAAAATGAAATTCATCATAACATCAATAGAAAACATAATCCAAATCTCTAAACTCAAACATGTACAAAAAATCATGTTGAAAAATGTATTTCATATGGATAAAAATCAATTCTTACATGACCTAAAATGAATTTGTAATTTATAAACTTGTATTGTACATTGTTTGTTGATCCTACATGAAAAATAATTACAATAATTCATTCATTTAGTGTTACCAATCCAATTCAACCCCACATTTTTATTCATTACCTATATGAAATATTCTAAATCAGATGACAATTTGATCATCAAGAACTAGTTAATTCCAAGCACTATAGTGACTTTGAATTTAGATTTTTATAGAAAATCCATCAAATAAGATGTGTGAATTGTGATTCAATATTTTTCCCTATATTTTTTAGAAAATAAGGCTCCCTCCATCTTCATATATCTGAATAATTTAAATATTCAAATTGGTAGTGTTAAACATAACTCCCTATCAATAATATTAACTCGAACCTATATTATCTATAATTATTCATACATAAGAATCTATATCCTTTTCATAAGAAACTCAATAAAATTTCCATGTGAACAAAAAATCATTCAGTTTTGATCCAGATTCAATTAGTTGGACAAGATAATTATTAGGAAAATTTATATAGATGTTAATCCTGGAATAAAAAATTTATTTAACCATGTATTATCAGAAAAACATCTATTATAATCATTTATCAATCATATTATATCAAGGGATATAGGTGAATTATTTTATGAAATAAACTACTCAAAATTTTCCATTCTGGATCAATTTCATCAATTTGATAAATGTTTGGGAATGAAAGAGTCATCCTTAGAAAAGAGGGTGATGATTCTAATATATAATATTTTTCATCATTCTGACATGAAATTTCATGGTTATAGTTTAGAATATGATCTGAATGTTAATCATGAAATTTTCCTTCTAGGTAGGAAATTTATTCTTACAAAATGAGTTATCCATCCTTGTAGATTATTCTTACTTGGGTACCCTATCTATACGACCTGGGTGGTAATTTTTCCATACATTGGAGATGATTGGTGTAGATAAAATTGAATACATCCTTGCCATATTTAGTTATATGTCTTTGAAAGTTAAAATTTTAAAAATTTTCAATAAATAATTAATCAATCATAATAAAAAATGTCAAATCTTTTCTCCATAAGATAAATAAAATAAATTCAACTATTATATATCAATGATAAATACATATTGTTTTTAATTTGAAATTGCTGTGTCAATTTCTTTTCCAAATGGTATAATAACCAAGTGACCAAATCTTTAACCACTTAGTACCAATGTTGTTATTGTACAAAAAAGGATTAATTAATTTATATTTCAACTAAATATAAATCAATATTAAATAATTCTCTTTTATAAGATTATTTTGACCTTGAAAAAATAATTAAATATTTTAAATAAATGTTTAAATAATGTATAAAATCCATGTATACTAATATTACCCTAAACAATACACATTTTTTTCTATAGAAAATAAATACATCAAATTCAAAAGAAGCAAATTTTTCTTGAGAGTGAATGATTTTTAAGGACAAATATGATGTTAATTACAATATAATTTACCACCATGTACTATTTAAAGTAAACTTAATGATTTAACTTCTAAAAAAATTTATTTGGGCCAAAGTTGGTTTACAATTTTGGAAAAAAAGTAAATATGATATTTTATATTGGAATCAATGAATTTTTATATTCAGATAAATTTTTAATTTTTATTTAATTTACTTAGTTTTCAAAAACACAATGATTTTCATTTGATAATTAGACACAAATGATAGGATGAGTTTGCTTAATATTTACAAGGAAGGATAATCATGTCATTATATTGTTTTATATTAATTATTAAAATTCTTGAGCATGATTAGGATTTAATTTTATAAGTAATTTGAAAGAAGTTAATTTTAGCACAAAGAGAGAAAATAACATTTAATTAAATAAAATATATTAATAATCCAAAATATTTGGCCAATGAAATTTTATAATGAAAAAATATAATGTACATAACATGAAAAAATATAGGTATAATATAACATATTAACCAAAAACTATTATAAAATGTGTCCTAAATATTATTCGAAAAACCAAGAATACTAAAAAGTATAATTGATCTTCAAAAAAATCATAAAAAATAGGTTTCTGATGTATATTTATATACAAATAGTTTATTATAGTTAATGATAACCCCACATAAAACATAAAATTTAACCCATTTTTTATCATGTAAATGGGAAAAAATTTAATGTGTTATATACGGCATAAATTTTCAGACATATAGAAAAAATGTTATTCTAGTTTTATAAAAAAAATGAAACAATATGTCGTAAAAATTTAGATGAAACTCCCATGTGGATTTATGAATGTATAAATTTTTTATTTTTCTATAAACCCATGAATATTTATAATATACTATAAAAATACAACATTAATTAGTGAATAAAATATGAAATGTGTATTAAAATGGGTTCAATAACTTCAATCAAATTAATATTTTTGAGTGCTATGAATTTTTTTAAATTTGATTCAAACTAATTCATGATAATATATATTATGAAATGAAAAATAAGATAGAGATATTAAACTATAATTAAAAATTAATATTGATGCAGTTTTAATTAAAATTCACACCCAATAATTCGTATACAATATTATATTTAAATAAATTTGAAACTATCTTCTAGATATTTATCATAATCATATAATCAAATAGTAAAACCAATAAATAAAATATCATTGTCGAATGTACATTAATTATACTAAGATAATATTAATTATATATTAATACATGAAAATTCACATGTATTTTTACATTCATGTATCTAAAAGATTGGAAAATATTATCAAGGGAATATAATAATTGTTATTGAGAATATAAAAAGAATAAAAATTTCATAGTTTGAAATGAATCCCTCGTCAAGTACTAGGTGAAATGAACTCTGAAAAGGGGTGTGGATTTAACTTATTTGTGGTAAATATATATGGTTTAAAAGATTAAATTGATTGATATTGATTTTAAAAATAATTTTGAAGAGAAAATTATGAATCCGAAGCATTTCCTCCTATGGAATGTTATGGTTAGAGAAGTAAAATAATCATTAACCGTAAAATATAAAAAATTAATTATTTTGAGGCACTCCCTTTTTTTATAAACCCTTTTTATTTTAATTTAAATCAATAAATTTAATCCATAATTATTATTTAACACATACATATTGTAAAATTATTAATTAATTCTCTAAAATAGTTGGAATTATTAAACAATTTTACTTTTTTTCATTTCCCAATAAATGAAGAAAACAAATAGCTATTGTGAAAAAATAATAGAAGATTCTAAAAGCTGACCAAAATAGTTTTAATAGATACATTGACCCTTATATTGAAAAAAATGAAAAAGTAGAAAAATTAACCTCATGCCAATTTTTATAAAATTAATATAAAATATCATAAATGAAATCAAAGAAAATAGGACCCCAGCTAAATAAATAAAATTATTTAATGAGACTAAATATTTTATTATCTTCACTTAAAACAAATCATGTGATTATTTTAAAATTTGGAAATATATCATCTTTAAATGTAGCCTTCATTAAGGTGATAATATTTTAAGAGAAAAACGGATTCATTTTTAACAAAATCTATTTTTTCTACAGTAGAACAGAAAAAACATTCCTAGAATTACATAAATTTAATAATTATTTTGGGGGGAAACAAAGATAAAATATTTCTCTAAACTCATAATGAATTATTTGTGGTTTTGAATACTTCATTAATTTAAGGGAAAATAAATTCCAAAATAGGAGATTATAGTGTCTATTGAACAACAGTCAATGTTTTACATCATGGATTTACTTTTTTGTTATTAAAATACTCATGTTTATTATAATATGAATTTTTATTTTTATTATAATTTCATCATAATGTTTCATTTTCCTTTTTGGACTCATATATTACAAAATTTTCCTTAAATATTTCATTGAGAGATATTTTTTTCTTTCTTCATATTGGAAATTTGTATCTAACATTATTTCATCATAAAAAACATTTTATACCACATATGTTATCTTTAAAACTAAGAAAATTTTAGAAAACCATAATACATTCAATTCACACTGATCATCACCATTATGAACTTCTACATTTTCGATTCAAATGTCAATAAAACCCCCACTTATATCTCTAGATGATGTTCCTATATAAGAGGGAACCTTATTATTAAAATTAATTTCTTAAATAATGATATAATGGGATAATTTGGGATTAAATACCGTAATATATAGGTTACCCGGTAGTATAATGGTTGGTTAATAGACATATTACAAACATATTAAGGTACTAATAGGGATTTAAACTCCCATCAACCGAATTTTTTTATCATATGTTAATTAATAATGTTGAAACTGACTCATAGGTGACATTAGAAAATGTTTTCCTCAAATTACCCAATTATAGAATATGTTGGTAATATTATAGGTAAGAGGGAATCATTATTTTTTTTTGAACAGAACTGGATTAATCATTTTTATTGTAATGGGGTGTATTCATACTAATTTTTATTTTAGAAATTGTTTTTACATAATTTTTATATGATCGGATTTTTTTAAAAACATACAATGATGGAGTATTATATTTAAGGAAATTAAATGTTTAATGTAATTTTATGTAAAATTTTTAATCATTAAATTAAATGTTTAAGTTAATTTCATCTAATTACATAACAAATATATTTTAGAATAAATTTAATTTCTTTAATAGATTATGATTCATGCAAAACTGGGTAAAAGAAATGTTATACTCTCTTAAAATATTATTTAAATAGTAATATTATAACATAGATGTTATATTTTTGTGTGTGAACAAATTACTATATTTTTCATGTTTATGTCATTTATTCACTATAAAATCATATTTATCATTGAAAAAATTGTATTTTAAAGAAACTATTTTTTTAAATGACACTATAGGCTCACATAAAAAAAATAATTTAAAAATAATTTGGACAAATTTTTTAAAATTTATTTGATATGAGTAACATATTATTATAAAATTCAAATGAAATTAATCATAAAATTAATTAATGATCTTTTTTAAAGTTTCATTTTTTGAAAAATAGTGAAAAATACAGTATTTTAATTGAAATCATTTAAAAAAACTATTTTCAAGGTTAAATATGTTTTGTTATGGGTTTGAAGATAAATTAATTATATTATAATCTATTAATAAAATTTGTTTCATTGACTCATTTTCTTAATGAACTTTTATATAAAAAAATTTGTAAACATTTGAACATTTTTTATTGAAAACCCTCTTTCTTATCACATTTGTTGGATATATTCTAAATTTGTTTTTCGATTTATATGAATGAAATTTTATAAAATATATTATAAATTAGTAATAAGAATAATTTATATTTTAAAACAATTTAATAATTATCTTGGTCTAGAATTAATCGTGGAACAAGAAAAAAAATATTTACTCTGGTAAATTTAATGAAGAGTATACCATGAGATAAAAACAAAAAATATAATGGTTAAAATGAACTAAAAACAAGTCTGAAATATATTTTTGGAAACATGATGACAAAATTATGAATAATGGTCTTTAATAATAACAGTTTTGAAACATTATGTGTGATAAAAATGTAGTTACACCATTATTATTTAAAAAATATCAGTGTTTAAATCATCTCACTTATATATGGGAAACCCTCTACCCTATTATTAAAACCTTCGAGACATTTTGGTTCAGGAAATACCTACCAAAATCACCTCCAAACATTTGTACAATAATCCTTTAATATTTTATTTTTACAAAAATCCATTCTAGTTATAATATTGGTATAATGTTGAGAAGGTTGTTTGTGAAGAAGAAAAATTCATAACTCTATATTTTTCTTTTCATTACTATTCCACCTCTTTAAAATATTCATAATTTATTATTATTTAATAAAACAATTACCTATGATATATATATGTGTAATTATTTTATGTTAATTATCTACAAAAATTTCAAATTAATCAAATGGTTCTCGAAATCAACATTCAGGTGTTTACTGGATTGTCACCCCACATACCATTGTCATCCATTTTATCCATGACCAACACTCACAGTTGTGTATGATCATGTATATAAACTATATAAACTATATTTATAAATTATTATATATATGGAGTCATTATATAATATATATATTTATATTCCTTTCCTTAGACAATACCATAACATCGCTTGTGTGTATGACAAACTGTTGCATCATGAAGAGATGTGATTAATATTTCTATAACGCTTTACATGAAAGGAAATAATGATATTATAAAATAATATATGTGATATATTTATGGAATAATTATGAAATTAATTAAAAATTTATCATTATAGATAGATAATATATAATTTTATTTCTTACATTTTCACTCACCTAATGATAAAAACATCATTTATGTATGTGTGGACTAAAAACATTATAAGGAAATGTTACGCTATTATCATCACCACATAACATGTATAATCTATATATAAGTATATTTAAAGAAATATTATGTTATTTATGATATAATTATCAGTATTTAAAGATTAATTATTACTTAACTATTTTCTATAATTATTGTTGAAAAATGGAAATTTTACCTCTTGGTATATACGACATACCCTCTCTAAGATCATAAAATACTCTATTTTTGAAAAACCATTTATTCAAGATTTGTATTAAAATTATTATTTATATATAAATATGAAAATTACTTTCTATTTCTTTATATAAATTATGGAACAGTAAATTATGATCACAAACATGGAATTTCATGACAAATCAAGAATAAGAAAAAATAAAATTAACAAAAAAAACATTGAAAATAATGTATAATAATTAACAAATTGGTAATAATATGTCATAAAAGGATAAAAATAATATTATAAATAATTATATGGTTATTCAATATTTAAATAATATTTTTAATACCACAATAAATGAGGTTAAATCATGTTTAATAAATAATAATCATAATTTAATGGACTTCATCTAAATTTCCCATTATTGAAACATATTGTACTGTGATCAACCTAATTTATTTTGAATGGTTTAAATAATTAACCTATAATTGGTAATATCCTGATTTGTACAAAATATATTTTATTTTATTATAAAATCTGAAATTTTTAGTCCATGAGGATTTGAATTGAAATTTACAATGTGGTAAAAGTTATTATACAATCTCACTTTGTTTTATTATTATTAACGGTTTCTTGAACCAACATCTTTATTATAGTTAATTTTTATTAAAATTAAACAAATATCAAATATAAATTTTCTTGATTGATATATATGATTATTAACTATACCAAATACCATTTTTATATAGAGTTTATACTTTTAATATTGTTTGATTAACATTGTAAATATTGATAACCTTGTATCCTATACTCAATAAGGGTATTTTATGACATGTAAAAATATTCATGAATTAAATTATTTATTAGATATGTGAATAATGAATTTTAAAAGACATAACAGGTTGGGCATGGAATTATAAATCTCTTTGATCCATCAATATGTCATAGGAGACAAACCAATTTTCTAAATAATTTGGTTTTTAATAGGTTTCATTAAATTGTTTTAAGGAATGATCTTCATTGTAGAGGTATCATGATGTATGATATAATTACATATAATAATTAAGAATTCACATAATTTATAATATAGTTATTTTAATTATGAATGAGATTTTAACTATCACGTAATATATATTTATTTAGTTATCATATTATTGATTAAATGTATTGTGTGTTCCTTTATTTTCCTTCACATATTGTTTATGAATCATATTATTACAATAGTTAACTTATTTAAATGAATTTTTTTCATTTAGTTACTCTTACATGTTAATTATACATATTTATTTCTTTCAAACACTATAGATGTACCCTTACTGATCATATGAGCTCACCCCGTTCTTATGTTTTATTTTCACCAAGTATGAGGAAGAGTTATTTGATTGATGTGTGGGGATAATCTATGGGGAATAATAGAATTATCAATGATTTTTTATTTTATGTGTTAATATTAAATTTGAATTTAATGTATTCATCAATATAAAAAAATTTCTAAACTATTTGTCCCTCTCGGTTGTGAATCCCTGTATCTTATTCCAATATAATTACGATACCATTTACTATATAATAATTGGGTCAAGGTCATAATTGTTGGTATCAAAGGATGTTTCTGTAGAATCCCTGGGAAATATAATAATGAAAAACTTGATTAAATAGTATAAAGATATTAAATACATTAAAGATGTGTATTTAAGGATATACTAATGTTTTAGTAAGGAATGGATTTTGTGTTTTTTCGACGAAATACTCTCACATATGGATAATACATGTGTTATTTGTTATAGAATAATGGTTCCTTTGGGTAATAACTATAAAAAGAGAGCATTTTGATTGAATCTATTTTCACCCAATGCCTAAAAACAGGCCTTGATGTGAATATTCTTTGACACTCTTAGGAAATATAAGTAGGATAATTCAAATATTCATTAAAAATTGTAATGGATTAAAAAATAAAGATATCCCCAATGAAATAATGTTTATGATTCTAAGATTAACAATGCATAAATTTTAATTTATCCTAAATGTTACTCCATATATAAAATTAAACATTAAGAATTAAAATTAATCTTTTTACAATATAATCTAGTGGAGTAAATTATTTATATATATAACATGTAAGGATGAAGGGAATCAATACTCATGGAAAATGTAGATATTACCATGATGATGAATAAAATATATGTTTTGTTTTATCTAATAAAATTATTTCGATATTAGGTAATCTTAATCATGATATGAAAAATAATATTACCGCAATGGTGAAACCTATTACAATGTGTTATTCTTCTATTATAGGCTGATTTATGTGATGAAATCCCCATTAATTTGTTGGGATGACTAGTTTAATGATAGTTTGGAAATTTATTACGTCTCTAGAGATGATATTTCTAGAATTGGTATGTGTTGAAAAGGAAAAGGATTCAAATGATGTGCACTGTATCAATGGTGATGATGATCAATTTTTTTATTTGATTATGAATACTACAGAAGACGTATGATAATAACTAATAGAATGAATAAAATTTAAAATTATTATTTGAGAAATTTTTTTATCATGAGAAACTAACTAAAATGAAGATAATGTTCCTCATATTGAAAAATAATTAAGAAGAAAGATTTATTTAGTATGATGATATGTATACAAGGTTATCTGTGTATGTTATTGATTACATACACAACACAAAATGGATGATTAACTAGTTACTTTTCGGGATTATGAAAAGTCTATGAAGGGATATATACAGTCAAAATTTTTCATCATATGATGATGTTGGCTTATGATTCATCGAAAAGATAATAAATTTGATAGATCATACATGTTGAATGGAAATAAAGTGATAAAGTGTCCATATAAGAACAAATAGAAGGGGAGTGAATCATTGAATAAGTGTAGGATGGGGAAGTTTTCTTCATCAAAAAATTATGGAATGAAACATTATGGGAAATTCAAGAAGGCATAGGATGTTTATAAAATATTATGAAATATGGGGAACCTGGTTGATGATATGAGGGGATGAAAAAAATACAAATGATGTATAGTTATTCATCTATAAATAAATGTGGAATTATTAACTTCAATGTCCCAAGCTTCATGTAAATCCACCAAAAAAGAGGCTATGGGGAGAAGGAATTTCTTACCTGGCCCATGTAACTGAGGTGGATGTAAGCAATGTTATTGTGGAAAGTGAATTAATCCTATCTAATAATTTTGATATTACTTTATTCTATTTTTTATCTTCACACTGTTTATATCTATAAAATTTTCCAATAAAATTGGATATTTTCATTTAATATAATAATCGTTTTTTGTTAATAATCATATAGGATGTCACACTAGAATAAAGATTTCTTAGAAGTCTCTATTATGACAAATAATTTGCTATATTTTGTAACCCTATTATTATACTAATGGATGTATTTGATATAATCCTTTGTATAGAAAGTCTTTAAAAATTTAATGAAAACATTTTCTGTAATAATAAAAAATACGATTATGGGTGAAGATGTTGAATTATTTATCTATAGAGAATAGAGATAATCATATGGGTTGTATCTTGATAAAAACCCTATATCATTTTTGAATGATACTTATTGGGAAGAAGATAATAAAAAAATTTATTGATAAATAAGGTAATCAAAAAATCGATTATGTCTATATTGTATATGAAATACATAAACAATAAATAGTGGTGAATGAATAAAAACATATACCATTAGATCATATTCTTGAGCATAATTCTGGAGGAATAAAATATGTATAAATAATTCCATATAAATAATATCATGAAAATGAAGCATGACCATGGATATTATAATAGTAAGAAAATAATATGGAAAATTAATTACTAGTATTATAATTTGTGAATTCATAATGCCGAAAATCATAAACATACCATAAACACCTTTACTGGGATGTCTGAAAATAAATGGTTAACGACTCGTCTAAATCTATTTCTTTTTTGTCTCATGAGACATAATGATGAATCGTGGAGCTATATAAGGACCCACCAATCACTTTCAATGTCTAATAAATTCTTCAAATGAATGTGGTTAAACATAAAAAACATATAAAAATGAAATGTTATATCTTTCCCCAATATATAAACATAATCACTAACCATTCTGAGTAATATAGTTACTTGTATCAGGATAGCACATCCACAATCGAACTGAACATAAAACATTTAATAAAATATGGTATATTATATTTTTAGGATATAAATCTCAATAACTCACCATATTCAATATATTTTTTTCAAATAGATAAATTAGTCTAATAAAATCATCGAGAGATTATTGGGAGAAATACCCTTAATTAATTTACAATGAATATTTCTTTTTGAAAATTCATTTTAATTTATCATAATATTTTTATGAAACCAGAGGTAAAAAATTAATGTTATTCATGAAAATGATGAAATTTTAAAAAAATAATGGTTTCTCAAAATATATTTGTTATGTTACATGAAAACATGTATGAAATATTGAAATTCCATTTAATCATGATTTCATACTAAGAAGAACTGAATAAATAAACCTTATAAAACAAGTATTTTTCCACAATATAAAGATAAGAAGATCAATATATATGATTTTGTATCATATTTACTAGATCTAGATAACTCATATAAAATTAATATAGAATTAAATTGTGGTAAAGTGTAAGAAAGTGTAACCAGATTGGAAAATGGAGATTTGGGTAGAGTCCATTACCTTATATATGACAATGTTATGCTCTTTTACCTAATGTCATGGGTAATGACATTAGATTTCATAATAATTTAATTAAACCCCAATTAAACCAGTATTTTATTTATTATAATTTTATTAAGTTCATTTTCAATATTATTGATTAGTTATAATATTCAATTTCATCATTTTGAAGTGTTTGTTTCCTTGATTTTCAGGATTGATTCACATTTATACATGTGTTAAAGATCATATAAAATTGAAATAATTATGTATAATTTCAATTATATGTTATTAATGAAAATTAATAATATTTAATGGTATGAAAAATTATATCGTTTTTATATATGAGGATGATTCATTAAATATATCATTAATGATAATCATATAGATTATTTTTGTGGGTTTATAATCATCACAAAATAGTGTTGTTTTACTAATTAATATAATGTATGTATATATAGGTTAAAAAACTAAGTAACTTAAAATATGTATAATAAAATAGTTTTTAACCATAAACATGGTTTTATTGTTGTCCTTAATGTTGTTAATGTAAAATAAAGTCACACCATCCATGATGGTGGTAAATTAGCACACAAGGGAAAATGTTTACATTTTTAGAATAAAGGGGTGGGGGTGAAGGGGTTTGATGAAGAATATTCCATTAACATATAAAAATATTTTATGTATAATATAATGAATTTATCATGCATGTTTTAATAAAATATATAAGGATAGAATAAGAATAAATTAAATTAAAAGATACTAAAAGAGAATGAAAAAGGATTTACCTATTGAATTCTTCTCCATGGGAACAACCTTAAGGAACTTTGAAATGTAATTTTGATGAAACAACAAGACAAGAATGTGTGGGTGTGTATTGAGATGGATTATGGATATAATATAAAAATGTTTAAAGGCATAGGAAGTGTGACTAGAAGAGGTGGTGAGGGGAGGGATTTATAGTCGGAGGAGATGATGTTTTTGAATATTTTTTTAATTTGATTTTAATTTTTGTTTAAGAATCAAAATAGTTTGACAATTACCAGTGAATATATTAAAATAATAAATTAATGTTTGATATTATTGGACTAAATCATAAATATATCATATATTACTCAATAATTCATGTATTTATTAAATATGGTAAATTATTGTATTTCACTATTCACCAAAAAATCATGAATTTTAAAAAAAATATAAAAAATTCAACTGGACTATTTTTATACTTATATAATTATAAACCTTACTCTATTTTATAAATATACACTTCTATTTATATGAAGAATTTAAATTTTAATCAAAATCATCATTTTTTTGATAAATAATAATTGTAAATTATTACAGATTTTACAGCACTTGGGAAAATTATTTATGTTTTCATAAAAATATCTTATAATCATAAGATAAAATAATTACATTATGAGTATATTTTATGAAATAATAATTTGTTTAAATTATTAAATTAATTATAAATTTTAAACAAATATTTATTTTTCCCAAAAATAAAAATTCTTAATTTATCATTTTTAAAACATTGATTTTCATATTCCATGATATTAATATACCATATTTTCATTTATAATATACTGAATTTTTTTTGTACTTTAATATTTGAGGTTACAATTATATCGGCTTGTTTATAATTCCTAAGGGCCACATTAATATTCCAATGCTCAATTAACAATTTCATTGGTATAGGTTACTTAATATATAAAAAACCTTTTAAATCATTAATAATTCATTTATATATTTTTTATTATATTATCAGTGTGATTTATTTGATTTATTCTATATGATACAACAATATGAAGGGAAATTTCATTGATAGAATTCTGGTTCATTAAACCCATTGTTGGGTATGATGATTGATATAAAGTATATAAGTTATATTCCTAAAATATTTATACCAATGGTGTTATTATATCATATATACATTTTTAAATTCAATTACATAGGATACATGACATCCTCCCTCATTTGTACGATGAATTACCACCTCACAAAGCAACCTAATTTGATTTTCAATAATGATTTCCATGGAAGGTAATAATGATTGAGTTAATGAAAATATGTTATCTACCTAAAAAAATATGACCTTCATTACATATATATTATTATAGACATATAATATATCATTTCCTTTCTAACATTTTAACCCAATTAAAGATTATAACATTATTCATGTATATGTGGACTAGAGATTTCACAATGGGATGTGACACACATTTCGAATCCATGCAACATGGATGATATATATTAGTGTATTTGAAGAAATATTATTTTTTTCATGATACTATTATATTTATGAAAATATAAAAAATTTACATACCTGTTTTCCATAATGATTATTTAAAAATGGATACTTTAACTATCCAAACTTAAGATCTATAGTCTACATGATCTTCACATATTTAATTTTTGAAAACCATCATTTATTATTGGTCTTAAAAGTATATTTTATGTATAAATAAGATATGTATGTAATCAATATTTTTATTTAGTTGATATAAATATATAACATTCATAATAATTATAATATTATGGATAATGCTTGAATGAAAAAACATGGAAATTAACACATGAAATGATGAAAATAATAAATCATTATTAATAAAAATGTCATTAAATGATACAAAATAATAATATATGATATTATTAATATTAATATGGTTTTTTAAAATATTAATAAAATAATAAAACCACTATAATGAAGGTTAAATCACGTTAAACCAAAATAGAATTGTATTGTATGTTACTTCACCTTTATTTTCCCTTTATTGAAGAATATTTAAATTTTATGATACTAATTTATTTTATATAATGTATATAATTCCCCTTTGAAAAAATTATCAATATTTTGTCATAATTCATTTTATTTTATTTTCAATTTGAATTAAATTATCAAAGGGGATTTAACATCAAAATTTACATGCTTTAAAATTTATTATACAATTTATGTGTTTTTTTATTTTCTTCATTATTTTGAAACAATCAATTTCTTTTTATCATTTTCCATTAGTAATTAAATATCTTTTAAGTATGTATATTATTTAATGAGGTTTATTATTATTACCTAAAAAATTGTTAATTTTTTTTATATTGTATACATTTAATTTTATTTTATTAAATCATTAAATTTTTATAAATTCGTAAACATTACTCAAAAGGAATATTTATTTTTAATTAATATTATTCATGATTTAATTAGATTATTTTATATATAAAGAATTATTTGGATGTGTAGTGATGAGTGTTTCATGAAATAATATATCCCCTTGATGCATCAACATGTATCATGAAAAATATCAATTTTCAAAATTATATGGATTTTGACCAATTAGTTTTAGACTATATTTAAGAATGATCATTAGGGTAAAGGTATCGGGATGCCTTAGATAATAGCATCCTATAATTATGAATTTTCATAATCAAAAATATAATTATTATTTTTTCCTTGAGATTTTGGATATGATATTATCTATGGATGAATTTAATAAACATATTATTGAATAAATGTCTGGAATTTGATTTTATTTATTATAAACTAAGGACTAAACCACATCTTATCTTGTTAGACCTGTAATTTAAGTTGAATTTATGTTTAGTTATTTACATTTTCATGTTCCTTATGTATATTTATACATAAACTTTATTGTATGTTTACCATTACTAATCATATAATATACCTCATATCTTATCCTTAATTGTACCCAATATATGAGTATATGTTTTTTGATTTATATTAAGGGATAAATTGTATAGAATAAAGGATTTATCAAATAAATATCTTTTTATATTTTATTTTTTTCAAATTTAATTCCAATTCAATTATTTATCTAGTTTACTAGGGATACCAAACTATTTGGTCTATCACGATGTTTTTACTAGTATATTATAATATATCAATAAATAAACTACTTGATCCATGTTATGAGGTTCATGATCATTACATACATTCTTAACTTCAAATCCATTAAAATTGAAAACATGTATCATTCATATGTGGGGCCTACCACATCCATAAAGAAATTATCTGAGTTATTAATTTTAAATCATTAATGATGATAATAGAGATAAATTGAATATTTTTATATTTCATATATTATATAATAACTATTATGGAAAGGAAAATTAATATTCCCCTTTAATTTGTTCAAATTATCGAGAAAATGGAAATATATTTTCTGAGTACTATGACTCAAGTTCTCAATGAATGGATTAATTAATTTTCAATATATATCATTAATGGATTATTAAAATACATATATAATAAATATATGTGATATTAATATAATTTTTAAAATTCTAATAATGATTAAACCATGATATAGGTAAGAGAAAAAATACTAAAAAACATCTAAGAGAAAAGAAGAAATTATTACCACAAACATGATTTTAACAATGACTATTAAATAGAAGAGTAATGAAAGTGAAAATATAAAAAATATATTTAATTATGTATAGGAATATTATTATTTAATGTATTTATAATTACAATATAATTTTTATAATGGAGGTTTGAATGTGTAAAAATAATTTTCAAGCATCATGTAACTGATTGAGACTCTCATATATAATTTTGGGTGATAAATTCCATATTCAACACAAATTTATTTTATTTGGTGTATATAATAATCCTTTAACATCTTATTCCATGATTATAATTATATTTATTATATTTATTATATTTATTAATTTAATTTATGTTATTCATTATTGGGGATTATAACTCAATATTTTCCAAGGTAGTAAGGGTATTTGTCTCACAATTAATTTTGTGGGAAACATGAAATATACAAAAAATATTTACATTATTTATTGTATATACTAACAATGAATTAATATAAAATTATTATATTTAAAATTATGGGAAATATATATAGCCATTTTTTATCCCTTTCACGGGACATACAATTCATAATTCAACATAGCGATAAGGGTTTGATTTATCAATCTCATTATAAATTATATTTTTTTGATTAAATATTATTATCCATCTCCCAATAAACTCATGAATTTTATTATACTATTATTATTTACAGTAATTAAATATTTTCATATTACTATATTTATGAACTCAGAAGGCCAAAATAATTTTTTATGGAAAAACATAATTTATTTCACACATTGGTAAAATGATTCTTTTATTCCATGTATATGTTTTATAAAAATATTATAATTAATTTTTTTTACTATTATTAAATAATTTTAAAACTTAATATTTATCCATTATTGAGTTTTTTCCAAAACAATTAATGAAATATTATCCTTATTATCTAAATACTAATATCATATTTTATTATGAATAATTGAAAAGAAACATTTGATTTATTGAATACAAAATGAATAATAATTTCCACCATTGTGAATGATCAATGATTTAAGGATACCATTAAAATATTACATTTTTATTATTTAATGATTTTTTATTAAAAAATTTTATTACTTTAAATAATAAATTTGTGATTTCAAATTCAATGAGTATTTTCCCCAAAAAATGTTCTAAGTGTTCATTAAATGATAATTTTACATCCAAGATATAATAATTTCATGTTAGATATTTTTTATAGGATATATTATCCAATGATACAATAATTATTATTTCATTGGATGGTTTATCAATTAAATGAAAATATGATTAGTAAATATATTTATTTTCAATGGTTTACGGTACGATTAATTGATAAAATGATTATAAACCCCATTTAGTTTCCATAGTTTTTAATATGATAATATGTTTATGAATATAATTTCATTTCATGGATTCTAATTTGATTAATTTTTTTCTCTTATTGTGGCATAAATATGAATAATTTCTATTACATGATAGGTGATCTTTATATCTCTATCTAATGAATCGGGAAAATATTTATATCTCATGATATAAATAGGGCTACAATGGGGAGTGAAACTTAATTAGTAATAGAAACATTCCACTATTATTTTCTTCATAATGATCCCTCACTACAATGATGTTTTGGTTATTTAACCCAATCGATTATGATTTACATGTAAATGACCCTTGACTAATAATGAAATTATTTTCTAATCATTTTTTCAAGCCAAAATATGTCTTATAACAATTTTATGTTCTCAGGGATCAAGTAATTTGATTCATTAATGATTAATATCTTACAAAATTTCATGATTTAAATAATTTATAAGGATTATGATTCATGATATGAATTTTATGGTTTTCAATGTTAATCATTTCTTCTTATACACTAATCTTTATATTATTCTAATGTGATTATTGAAATCACTCAGGTTTACCCTAACTAGGAATTTTATCTCTCCCTTTTTTCTGTTTCAATTCCCCAGGAAAAGAAGAATGGTTTCACATATGATAAGATTAGGATTGTTTCTAGTTATAAAGTAATTAGGTGGAGAAGAATTAGATCTCCTAAAAACTGGTTGATTATTTATCCATGCATCAAAAGAAACAAGACTGTTGCGATTCTGGAATAGATTGTAATGTTATGTAATCAATATACATTTATTAAGTTATATAATTATTATAATTAATGTGTGGGATTTTATATTAATTTTCTATTTGATCTAATTACATGATGAGGGTTTTATGTTTTAGATTATATTATATTCATCTTTATTGAGTTTGGGTTGCATTCTGATGAAATATATAGTTGAATTCACTTATGTTCCTAGAATTTTGTGATATCATAAATTTAAGTAATATATGAATGAAAATGAGGTATTTTTTTCCTGTATTCCAGGATGTATTTTCAAAATTATCTAATTAGTGATCACTGCATGGTATTTAAAAATCATAAGAGATAGAGATATGTCTTTTTACCACAATGATTTCAATTTGGGACTATAATTATGTTTATAATTATTTTAGGAAAATTATTTCAGTATAACCTATAATATGGGTATATGGAATATTAATGGTAATATTCATTGTAATATGTCACCTAGATATGTTCTTAAAGAGATTATATATTTTTAGAGAGTGATAGAAGAATTTTTTGATATGAAACTTAAAATCAGAATAAATGAATATACTTGAAATCTCCATTAGATGTATGTGTAGTCAACCTTATTAAGGAAATTGGAGGAATATTAGTTGGGAGATCTAACATTTTATATTTCCATACAATTTTTTCACCAGTGATACCCTTGAGTCATGATTTGAAGAAGATTGACATAACTTTATTTTATAGGGGAGTCTCTGGGTTCTCTTGACAATGTGCACTATTGTTCAACAAATGTACAATAGTTCTACCTAGTTAGTACAATCCAATGAGGATTAAATTAATATATCATTTATGTATATGTTTTTTGTTAGAATAATTTTATTTCGTTTCACAGTTCATATATAAGTTATTGGGATAGAAAAATAAAAATATAAATAATCATGTTCCTGTTTTTTTCTTCATCAATTCAATATTCATCGGGAAAAGTCAAAAAAGTCATGATTATTTATTTAAATAGTGTTACCTATTCCTACTGTGGATATGATTTTATTTTGGAGAAAATGAATCATATTTTTAAGATAACCCTCTTTAGGAAGATCATGTGGTTGAGATATATTAATATGAGGGTGATCTAGTATTTTGAGGTGATTAGGAGGAACCATGGAGTTCTGAAGGTGATCATCATTGGTCATTATCCTTATTATACTTCCTTAGTATGGAAGAGTATTCAACAATATTTTTTCTCATAGATATTATTGAACACAAATTTTCATCAAAAAACATATTTTCAAGAAGATCAAACTATCATGAAATTTCAATATATATTTTATGCATATATTCGATAATTTTTAAGCTCATGGGTAAAGTAGCAACCCATGGTTGTGTTTTAATATAATAATATAAATCACCAACCATTTGTGTGGACCTTTTCAATAACTTTCATACCCATCATAGAATATCTGTCATGACCCATCCCCCAGGTCCCATTTTGTGACTACCCCAAGCCCACCTTCCATAGGCCAGGGGTTGGCGACTAGCATTGAAAGGCATAATTCCCTTAACTGGGATTCCATTAATTTTATAACCTGTAAACACACACAACCAATCACAAAACATGATATGAACACAAGTAAACTATATAGTAGAAAGAGTGTGTACAGTAAGAGAAAGGGGACAGAATACAAGCCCAATTGGAATGTACATGAAAACTGGAATGTACATGTAAACTGAAACACCTCCAGAAAACACCCACAAAGGATCCTACTTGAAGGATAGCTACATCACTCGAACGGTCTTCCCTGTTATACTCCATGTCTAATGTCCACCTCTGAGCTACCTCCTGTCCTGGTACTCTTGTCCCCATTTAGTACTGTCCAGCGCCTGCACCAAACACAACAAGGTTCTATCATAGCCCGTGAAGATGTGAGTATACTGATACTCAGTAGGGACCACAAGACACTATAAGGTCCCACAAACCCACAAAGGATAAACCAAAAGGCATGAAATCATCTGAAAACAATATTGGTGTATATTCTTATACATATACCTAAGTTATAATGAATACCAATCTCATTCGTTAGGAATATCAAAGCCCAACTCTTAGCCCAAAGTTCAACTATTCTATAAATGATGGAATACCACGAGGGTAACACAGCAAAGGTAAGTACCAAAAATGTAACGCCACACAGAGAATACGACAAAGGTATCAATATGAATTTAAGTACCAAAAAGGTATTCCAGAAAGAAGAGTAAAAAAAAGTTATCACCGTGATGGTAAGTACGACAACGATACGCCACAGAGAAGAATACTGCAAAGGTATCCCCACGAATGTAAAGACTCAACTATACCCAGGTTTAACATATGTATGGTAGTAATGATGGATAGATATAACTATTGAATCATCCTAATCTGTTTAGTGGCAGACTCACATAGGATCTTAAATCATCAAGTCCACATAGGATCCTAGAACATCATCAGACCCACATAGGATCCTAATACATAATCAGACCCACATAAGATCCTACTACATCATGAGACCCACATAGGAATCTAGTACATCATCAGAACCACATAGGACAATAGTACATCATGATACCCATATAGAATTCTAGAATAGTAGTCCCACAAAGTATCTTATAGATATTTCATGGATTCCTAGAGCAGATCCATGTGGGACCCTCAATCACAGACACATAAAGGATCACAATGCCCAGACCCACAAAGGATTCTTTTCTCATATTACATCCAGCTATAGGATTCTTGCACTATGCTCGCTTGATTCCAGGAGGGTTTGATCCTCTATCAAATGGACGATACTCCAACTGACATGATGTCCAATTAAGATTTATCCCAATGTACCACCATGTAATAGGGGTCCTAATGCAATAGACTGTGCAACAATCAGATGCCTGGTCTATACGTTATTGGCCTTTTAGTCCCGAGGGCCCGGTTGGATTTATGTCAGATCCAACCAGACCGTACCCCAAAATTTTTCAAAACACATGTAGTTTATATCAAAATTAATGTCCCGATAAAAGGTTTCTGGCACTGCTTATGGTTCTAAAAACGGACCCCCGAAGCTCATGATATAGTCGAAATAACAAAACATTTCGAAGGTGGTCTGAGTCTGGTCCGACTCGGCCGGACCCAGCCTACGCCGACCCGACCTGGTTCGGGTCGACTCGGCCCTCTAGGTCCGGCCTGGCCCATAGGGTGGTGTCATTTTAGGCTCGTGGTGTCGTGGCCCATAATGCGGCGACCCATGATGTGGCAGCCTACTGCGGCTGGCCGGATGGTCAGCCCCCTCCTATCAGTGTGGTCCTGCTCCACGCCTCCACCTGAGGCTGGCTTGGTCGACCACCCTCCCTTCAATGTCGCAACAGAAGGCCACGACTCCTGCCCATAGGGAGGTGCAGATGTACACCGCCACCCCCCTTTGCGCGGTCTGCTAGTGTGCCAGCCGCTGACCGTGCTCGGCCGTGGTCAACGGGCTGTGATCCTACTCTAACGAAAGGGTTACGCCGCTTCCATCTTCACGGATGACCATTGTGCTGGACGCTTCTCCCAAATCCCATAGGATCCAATAGTCGGAACCAGTCTCTATCCTCCTCTATCGTGAAGAACACATCATAAACCTCAAATGTTTCAGTGAGGTCGGGCAATGTTCTTTTGGCCCGCAACCTCCTCTCTAGAGCAGTAGAAAAAAGCTCATAATTATTGAGTCATGAAGAACGTCAAAAACGGGTAAGGGGGTATTCAAAAAAAGAATACCTACCTCTTCGTTCATTAGAGGAGGTATTGAGTTGGATGATTAAGTCATTAGGGATGGTGGCGTCGGCGTTCATCGCTTTCGCATGGTGCCTCTGATCCGGTCTCAAGCATTGTACTCGTTTATCAATTCCAGAGTGTGTTCTTCGTTAGAGGATGAGTTCCTCCTACGTTCTCCCCCAAATATCACCTTATTCCAACACTTTCCTACGAAAATTAGGATCCAACCAAATAAAATATATTTATCAATTTAATTTTTTGGCACTATTAATTGGCACTATTAATTGTAAGGTGTTGGCATAATTAAATGGGTTGTGTTGGAATTATTAAAAGGGAAGATCCCAAGGGACTTATCGTATTTTCATTTAATTAAACAGTTTCATTAATTTATGGAAATAATGAGCCTAATAAATCATATGAAGGGTGGTTACACATTTTGGGTAACTTGAAATTTAATGTCGATCATTAAATGCCTGACCTCCCTCGGGTGGTCCCGCAACCAGAATTCAAAAATGATGGTTGGAGATTTTTTTAAAAAAAAATCATTTTATTTAAATATGCCATGAAAAAAAACAAAACCAATTTCCACTCTCAACTCAACTGTGGTCAATGTGAAGCCTCACTTATGCTAATATTGTCAATGCGAGTTCAACGATGTCCTTAAATTTAAATTCCGATTACTGGTTCAAAAGTTAAAAAACTCGCTCGCACATTTACTGAATGTAGCTATAAAAAATTTTATGAATTCATTCCCGAAAAACCGGGCCTCGAAATCACATGCCGTCAATTTTGACAGACTCATAAAATTACAATATAATAAAAAAATTACTTGGAAATTTCAGGGTCTTTACATTCTCTCCACCTTAGGGATTTGGGTCCCCGAAAACCACATCACTGAAACTAGGAAAACAAGTGGTTGTATTGGGATTGAATCAGAGCCTCCCACTCCCATGTGCTCTCCTAGAGGTTATCTTGCTGCCATAATTAACGCACTAAAGGTATTGATCACCCACAAAGGACCAGCCCCAATTGATCCTTAATCTCCAATGGAACATCTTTTAACATCGTCCATCATCGATGTCCAACTCACTGTGGTCGATGAAATTTGATGGGTTGTTCACGTATCTCCTCAGTTGGGAATCATTGAAAACATCATGCAATCGGTGAAACTGATGAAGATGTGCTGAGCAGTAAGCCACCTCACCAACACTATTAAGGACCTGAAAGGTTTTGATGATCCACAGAGATAACATTCCACCATGGCCAAATCTTTGCAAACCATGTTGCGGTGAGACCTGTAGAAAAATTTCATCACCATAATCAAACTCCAGAGGTCTCCCTATCCTGTTGAAATAAGACTTCATACTACTCTGTATAGTCTTCATCCACTCCAGTAGGATCTTCAACATCTCTGTGGTAGCCCATACCATATCTGGTCCCATGAGTGCTGACTCCGCAAGGTCTGTATAGTAAAAAGGTGATCTGCATGTTTGGTCATACAATGCATCGAAAGGTGCCATCCCAATGGTGGAGTGATAGATTTTGTTGTATTAAAACTACACCAAGGGTTAGTGATCCTCCCTACTGCGACCAAAGCTGATAATTCAAGAACACACCATGTCTTCAAGGGTCTAAATGATTCGCTCTTTCTAGCCATCTGTATGACGATGGAAGGCGGTGCTCAGGCAAAACTGCATCCTGAAAGCCTCCTGCTACCCCTTCAATAGAAATGAAGTGAAACATGCATCACGGTCGGAGAAAATTGTCGAGGGTACTCCATGCAGACACATAATCTTCTGCACATAGAGGGGTCCCATGCTCTCTACTGAACACTACTCTCTGATCAGTAGGAAGTGGGATGGCTTGGTGATTCGGTCAACGATCACCTAGATAGAATAATGAACCCTGGATGTACATAGAAGTCCTATCGTGAATTCCATGTATGTCTCATCCCACTTCCACTTTGGGTCCTCTAAAGGCTGAAATAAGCCTGTTTGTACCAGATTCTCTGCCTTCACTTGCGGAAAAGTGAGGTTCCGATAGACAAACTCTAATATTTATTTCTTCATTCCTGAAAACCAATGTTATATTTGGAAGAGGATGGTTTTCTCCTCACCTTCATAAAATCCCTCAGCACCCTATCTTTTGGATATCTAGGCACATCAAGCCTTTCCGTCAGTGTCACTATGATGCGCCTCCCTAACTCGCTGAAGAAGTGGTGGAGTGACTGTAAGAGACTGAAGAAAATCTGCTCCATATCAATCAACAAAGTATATCAACAAAGCACCCAACTGCCCCATTGCCTCTCCTGGCAGCTATATACCTGATCTCCCACTGGGTGCATCTACTACAACATTCCCCTTCCTAAAAGTATAGACTATCTCCAAGTCATAGTCCTTGAGGAATTGAATCCAACACCACTTCCTTAATGTTCAATTCATTTTTATAGAAGATATACCTCAGACACGTGTGATCATAGTACCCTCTAAAACATTCTCCCATCAAGTAATGTCACCACATATTCAAGGAAAATACCATTTCTGCTTACTCAAGGTCATGGGTAGTGTATCTCTGTTATTGTTTTCTCAACTGTCGAGAACCATATTCAATTACAGATCGCTCAAGCATCAGGACACATTCGAGCCCAGTCCATGATGCATCGTAGTAAACTACGTACCCATTTCCAAACTCTGGTGTCATCAATATGGGGGAACTATTCAGCCTCTACCTCAGCTTCTTAAAACTCTGCTGGCATATCTTCGACCACACGAAGGGATTCCCCATCTCCATCAACACTGATATAGGTGATGCAACTCTGGAGAAATCTGGCACAACCCTCCAGTAGTAACTGGCGAAACCTAGGATACTCCATACCTCAGTCAGACTCCTGGGTGTCTCCCAAGTATGTACCACCTAAATCTTTAATGGATCAACTGCAACTCTAGCCTCCAAGATGACATGTCCAAGAATGTGAACCCTCATATCCAGAACTATGACATTGAGAGGATACCATAATTATGGTGCTCTGAGAGTCTATCCAGGACTATATGCAGATGATAGGCATGCTCCTACTCTGTAGCCAAGTAGATAATTATGTCATCGATGAGGACTACTAAAAATTGATCAAGGTACGACTAAAATATCTTGTTCATGAGTCCTGCAAACACTGTTGGAGAGTTGGTCATGATGAACGGCATAACACAAAACTCATAGTGGCCATACTGACATCTGAAAGTCGTCTTATGAATGTCCTTGTATTGTAATCTGAGCTAGTGATAGCCTGATATGAGGTCTATCTTTGAGAACCACTGTGCTTTCATCAGTTGATCAAATTTGTCGTCAATCATCGAGAGTGGATACTTTTTCATCACAGTTACCTGGTTTAGGCGCTGATAGTCAACAAAAATTTCAAACTCCCATTAACCTTCTAGGCGAACAAAATCGGGGCAGCCCAAGGAGAAACACAAGTCCGAATGAACCCCTTTCCCTGTATGTCCTCTAGTTGTACCTGTATCTCACAAAGTTTGAAGGGATCCATCCAATACATTGGTGTAGATATCGGTGTCATCCCGGGGTCCAAGTCAATGTAAAAGTCTACCTCTCTGCGAGGAGGTAGACCTAAAACATCATCAGGGAAGAAATCTGTGTATTGGTTCACCACTATAGGATTTCTTAGACTCTCAACATCAACTGCTCCATGGGTAAGGTTATCCAACTAATTAGTGATCGGTTGCACTCTCCTACGAGTATGTCCATTATGTGATCCAAATGCTCCCTTGACACCGGTGAAGGTAAACCTAGTACCATCAATGCAGAAGAACTACCCTTTGCGCCAAATATTGTAAATCTGGGCATTGACTATAGATAACCATTCCATACCAAAGATGACATCGTAAAGCCTCGACTACACTACTAAGAGATCCTAGCTGAAACAATCACCTCCTAAAGTAAGATCACACTACCAACACCAATTAATAACCATCTAATTTCCCTCCATATGTGTCTCTATCCATATGGATCAAGACAATGACTCTATTGGAATCTTCGAGGTCTGAATGAGTGTAGTAGGAATAAAAGAATGATTGGCTCTTATGTTTATAAGTAATGCATCTAAGGTGGACTAGACTCATAATGTACCTCATATCATCTTCAAAGCACCATGGTCATAGGAATGAGCTTCTTGGAGATATGATCACCCCTTTCCTCCAGCTCATTGTGGTCGGGGTGGATTACCTGGTGGTGGCGGCGGTAATATCTCGAATCGTCACCCACTTCATGCTGCACAAACAGCTCCTCTACAACATCTGCCTGCTCCCTACAGACCTCCTCAGTCGATCCACTGTCTCTGCCTGGGTAGTCTTTTGACCATCTGCTGATCATCTGAATGGTGGGTTAGGCAGTCATAATCCATGTGAACCAACCCATCGCATGCGTAACACTGCATGATCCTCTCATGAATGGATTTGTCACAAGTTCCCCAGACAACTGAACCGGAATCCTGTGGTCGTCCACCTATAGGTCTGGTCCTCTTGGACCTATGTGACATCATTCTGCTATCAGCTGCAGATGTCTCCACTACATGGACCATGGTGGTTGGTCTTGCTGTTGGTGACTTCTATGAAAGAAAACTCTATACTAAAAGGTCTCGATCTAACACACCCACCTGCGTCGAGATGCTGGGAGAAATCATCGAAGACCTAATCTCCCGCCTGAGTCCCTGCTCAAAGGTTCGGGCCAAGAAGAATGGGTCCCACACCATATCAGTGGAGTAGCCTGAGAGGTCAGTGAACCTTGTAGAGTATTGAGCCAAAGGCATGCTACCATGCTGCAGATGTAGAAGCTGTTGTATGCACACCGCATGAAGGGTCGCTTGGAAACAATTTTCCCGAACTAGGCTCTCAAAGTCTGTCCAGATAAGTGTCGCCTCATCAAGAACCTAGAGAATCATGATCTGCCATCTTATTGTTGCTACCTGTAGAACACTGGGGGAAAAGATTATCATGAGATCAGCTGGTGTCCCTACTAGTTAGAAAAATATCACTATGGCCTCTAGTCCATCGTCATCCGCCTCTGGGTCCATCTCAACCCTGATCCTCGGTGTCCTCTGGTGCTGGAACTCTTGGAACATGCTCATTCTACATGAATCCCCTACTACTGGGGATAGTGGAATCAGTGACCAAATAGGTAATGTTACCTTTGGTGCCTCCGCTAGTGCACCTACTGATAAAGGGAATGACACCATGGACTCGTTGCATAGTGGGTTGTCATCACGTACTATACCCAGAACCCTAGCTAGCTGTCTGTGTGGAGGCATCCAGAAATGAAACAGGTTCTCCACAATCAATAAGTTAGACCTAGTGTGCTAAATCAAAAGTCCAAAAAGAAATTTTTTGAAACACACACGCAATCAATGTATTCGTGCACTGACTTAGAAAACCAAATACAGGGTCCTGGTTTATGGATATGGTGACTGCCAAACAAACACTAGTTTCCCTAAACTTAGAACCACACTCACTACACATAACATTATTACCGTTAAATGTTCAGAGTCATATGTTCTATTGTATAACATCCTCCTCTAATACCATTTTTACATGACCCGTCCCCTGGGTCCCATGATGTGACTACCCCAAACCCGCATTCCATAGGCCAGGGGCTGGCGACTAGCACCGAAAGGCGTAATCCCTAAAACTGCGAAGGAATTACCATTATAACCTATAAACACACACAACCAAGCACACAAAAGGATACAATCACTAGTAAACTGTATAGTAGAAAAACTGTGTACAATAAGAAAAAGGGGCCAGAATACTATCAAAAGTGGAAATTATAAGGAAACTAGAATGTAAAAGTAAACTGAAACATCTCATGTGAACACCCGTGAAGGATCCTACCTGAAGTGTAGGTAAAGCTCTCGAATGGTATTGCCTATGGTACGCCTCACCTAACGTTTAACTCCAAGCTTCCTCATGTCTTTGGTAATATCATCCCCAGTCAGAACTGTCTATCGGCTGCACCATACACAACAGGGTGAGGGTGTAGCCCATGCATGGGTGAGTATAACGATACACAGTAGGGACTTCGAGACCGACAAAGGTCTCACAAACCCACAAAGGATGATCCACAAATCATGAAACCATCTAACAGCCCTATATAGGTATACTACCGTACATATAGCTATGTTACCAAGAATACCAATCTCATTCATGAAGAAACAAAAGGCCCAACTCTTAGCAGAAAGCTCAACTGTTCCACAAAGGAAGGGATAACACAAAGGTAACACCACAAAGCAATGTATCATAAAGGTGTCTCTACATAGAGAATATCACAACTATATCACCACGAAGGTATATACCATAACGGTACGCCACACAGAAGAATACCACATAGGTATCACCGTGAAGGTAAGTTCAAAAAAGTCACGCAACATAGAACAATACCACAAATGTATAACAATGAAGGTAAAGTCTCATCTCACACAAGGTATAACATAGGTATGGTAGTAAAGACGATTAGATATCACTACTGAATCACCTTACTTTGCTAAGAGGAAGATCCACATAGGATCCTAAATCATCTGACCCAAATAGGATCCTAGTACATCATCATACTGACATAGGATCCTAGTACATCATCAGACCCACATAGTATCCTAGTACATCATCAGACCCACATAGGATCCTTGTATAATAGACCGACTAAAGATCCTAGTGTATTCATATAGTGATTCCTAGAGCAGATCCATGTGGGAACATCAATCATAGACCCACGAAGGATCCCAAATCACATAACCACATAGGATCCCATTCTCATATGACAGCTAGATACCGGGTTCCCGCACTATCTCTCAAGATTTCAAGAGGGTCCGCTCCTCAAGCCACATGTCAATACTCCAATTCTCACTAAGTTCCACAAAGGATTATCCCATAGGACTGTAACATAATAGGGTCCTCAACACAATATACAGTGCATCAATCAAATGCCCATTTTATATGTTATTGGCCTCTTAGACCCGAGGGCCTAGATGGATTCATGTTTGATCCCTCCCAAACATACCCCAACATTATCCAAAACACAAGTAGGGTATAACAAAAGGACAATCTCGATCTAAGGTTTATGGTTTCTCTAATGGTTCATCGAACAGACTCCATTAGCTCCAAATATAGCTGAAAGAAGGAAAATAGTCGAAGTTAGTCCGGGTCTGGCCCGACCCCGCTTGGGCCGACCTGGCATGGGCCGACCAGACCCGTTTTGGGGTCGAACCCAGTCCGAAATTGGTTCCGACGTAGCTCGTTGGGTCCTACCCAGCCTGTAGGGTCACGCTCAGCCCACTGGCATGCCCTGGCCTATGGTGCAGCAGCCCGCTGTGCTCGCAGTGTAGTGGCTGGCCGAATGGCCTTCCCCCTCCTCGTAGTGCGGTCACGCGCTGTGCCTCCACCGGTGGCCGAATCAGCTGCCTGCCCTCCCATCACCACCGCGGCACAAGGCCGCGACTCATAATCACTGGGTGGCATAGACACGTGCAACTGCCCCCCTTTACACTGCTGGTCAGAGTTCCAGCCACTGCCCTTGCTATGTCGTGGCCGACAGGCCATGACCCTTCTCCGGCAGCGCGGTTGCACAGCTGCCATTTTCGTGGTTGACCATGGTGTAGGCCTCCGCTCCCGTATCACACCGATTCCAATTGCTGACACTGATCACCATCCTCCTCCCCTATGAAGAAAACATCAAAAACCTCAATGGTTGTGGAATGGTCAGACCATATTCATTTGGCGCACACCCTCTACATTAGAGCAGTAGCAAGCAGCTCATATCTATTGAATAACAAAGAATGTCAAAAATGGGAAAGGGGGTATTCCAAACAACAAACCCTAACTTTTTTTTCATTGGATGAGGTCGCGAGGAAGAAGACCAAGTCGTTAGGGATGGTGACGTCGGTGTTCATCGCTTTTTCATGGTTCCTCTAATTCGGGTTCAAGCATCGTCCTTGTTCTTTAATTCCAGAGTGCATTCTTCATTGGAGGATGAATTCCCTCAACGTTCTCCCCCAACTCACACCTTTTTCCAGCACATTCACCAAGAGTATGAGGAGAAAATCAAATAAAATATTTTTATCAATTTAATTTATTGGCACAATTAATTGGCACAAATAATTATAATGTGTTGGCATAATTAAATGGGTTGCATTGAAATTATTAAAATAGAAGATCCCAAGGGATTTAACTCTTTTTATTTTATTAAATGGGTTCATTAATTTGTGGAATCAATGAGCCTCATAAATCTTAAAAAGCGTGGTTACACATTTTGTGTAACTAGACATTTAATGTCCATCATTAAATGACTGACCTCCCTCGGGTGGTTCCCACCCCCCGAATTTAGAAAGGATAGTTGTATATTTTTAAATAAAAATAATTTATTTTATTTATATCTTCCATGAAAAACCAAAAAACCATCTTCCACTCTCGACTCAACTGCGGTCGAGGTGAAGCCTCGCTTAAGAGAATATCGACATAGAGAGTTCAACGGTGTCCTCAGATTTCAATTTCGAGCACCAGTTTAAATGTTACAAAAACCCTCTCACATGTTTAGTGAAAGTACCTAAAAAATATTCAAAAAGTCATTCCCACCACACCGGGACCTAGAATCACACGCCGTAAATTATCATGGACTCATAATGTTCCTATATTATTAAATAAATTTCATGAAACTTTTTTAGGACTTTACAATATCTCCATTATTTTGAAAAAAATTCTATTTATATAGTAATTCATATAATCTAATTGGGGAATATAATGATTGTGATAGAATATATTATTCTTCCATCATTAACATCATTTATTATTTAATAATTTGAGGAAGGAAAAGAACAAGAGTGACACAAACACAAAACTAGGGGGCCTTGGGTGGTCAAAAGAAATGAAACCCAATGGCATCCCCTTTTACAATTCTAACCCACTTCGGTTTAAGTAGGTAAAGGTTGTTATAGTAAGAGTTATCATTACCTTGTGGATCTTTTGAAGCCATCTTGTTTCCCTCTACCCATGTATGTCTCAGATAGATGTTTCTAGAGATTATTGCTGACACATCCGGATATAGTAAAAAATAGGCCATGGTACTCTATGAGAGCCCTATAACTATTTGAAGAGAATCAAAGTGTCAATTTTATATTCATCAATATATATATATATATATATATATATATATATCCCCATGTCTATATAGTGTATGAATAGAGTGTATATCAAGAGCCTCCGCTTAGAGAGAAGATACCCTACAAAAAATGAACCAAGAACAAAAACACAATGGAGCCCTTAGAGTCACGAATGGCCCCACCAACATTCATGATCTCTGTAGAACATTATCCATCCACATAGAGTTTCAAGGATTAGTATGGAATATTCCAATAGAGCCAATGACTATGAGGGAACACATTTGGAATGGCCAGGGAGGTTGAATGTAGAAGGTGAAGGGATGGAGAATCCCACCAGTTGTCTATGCACCTGATCATATCCAAATGAAGACTAAGAGTAAGAAAAACTATTTCTCTACATGAAGAACCACTCCCCTAAAATCTAGAATTTTTCCTCACCTTCCAAAGACACTAGAAACCAGCATTCTAAATGATGGCTTTATCCATGAGTTTCACTCCCCTTCTTAAGGATTTATGGTTCCAACGATCAGGGAAATCAGATTACTCTAGTATAAGGGAATAGATTGTAGTAGAGCTACTGACAGTAGACCAAACATTGAACTCCCACTCTAATTCTATGTGAAGGTGCTCTATGTGTTCTTATTGACTGTACAAACAATAATCACAATGAGAGGCCATGAAAATTCCACATTTTTTGATGTTCTCGTCGGTGGCCTCAACATTATTTATGATCATCCAAGTTAGGAAGTTATAATTTTTTGGGATATGCTTGATCCAATGGGTTTCATTCCAGTGGTTATCCTACATTGGAGTCACCAGCAGATGACGACATTCCTTAGAAGAGAAAGAGCCCATGATTGAAGGGAAAGAATGCACTTATCGGGCTCTGCAATAATATCGATTAACTGAATGGTCTCCTATTGTTCCTTGGTCAACACTTCCATGATAAAGGACGAGTATCTACTAGTCACCTCATATGATATGTTTTACACCTGACACCCTAGAAGACATAGAATGAAACCCACCTAAATGATATGCCATAAAGACACCTTTCCTTATCCAATAATCCACCAAGCATGGGTAAGGAGGTCCATTTAAAGATGGGAAAGAGTAGGCATGAGAGGGGATCTGTTCACTATATCAAGAAAAAAACCTCCCACCGATGAACCCCCATCGTGATGCCCCATATAGTCTAATGCTAAAAAATCTCCCAAGTCAGTCTTGCATGCATGAAGAGGAGGGTATCAGCTAGACTGTGAACGTTGATACCACCTTCTTCGATGGGCATTTCCATAAACTTATAAGATACCCAAGACTACTTTCCTTCAGCCTAGGAATCCAATATGCAGCATGCGATGAAGTTGTAAATTTTTTATATCACTCCTTTGTGGGAATTAACACAAGAGAGTGCATGAATTGGGGTGGAAAGAAGGATTCTATTAACCAGGGTGATTTGTCCCCCAAATAACATAAAATTGTTTTTCCAGTTAATGATTCTATCCATGATGTGGCTTACATTCTGGTCAATTTCTCTAATATAGAGGCAGATTGAGGAAATAGGATCCCCCAAAAAGTATCATTGGCCATCAAACACATTGAATTTCGATCATGTTGCATATGGAAAGTTTTTGATTTCATGAACACATCCTCAATAAGAATAATATTCTTTTTATTTTGTTGATAGATAGCCCACTCCAAGAAAAAAAATTCTTCCAGAGCCCTAATAAGGATGATAATCAAGCACCATGATGAATTCAAGAAAAAAAAGGGTGTTGTCAGAAAACATCATATGGGAGATGGAGGGGGCATTCAACTTTCCCCTATAGGGTAGCATGATTCAGTTGTTCATGACTTGGAGGATGAGGACACTGAGATTCTATTGTGAGATAATTAAAATGGTTAGGGATAAGGGGTATCTCAATATAAAACCCCTGGAATCCTTGAAAAACCCATGAGACAACCCCATGAAATGGACAGCCAGCCATGATGAACTGACGTAGTGAATGAGAAGGTCAGATAACCATGGAGAGGAACCCATACTTTAGAGGACCACGTTAATAATTCCCGATTAGATTCAATCATAATATTTCTTCTGTCAATTTTGATATCTAGATTTGATCCATCAGACCTGGTGCAGATGTATCAGATCACTTCTAGTACTAAGGGGATCACTCCCTGAATTGATTAGCCCTTCACAAACCTGTGTTGCTCCAAGGAGATATAGTTAGGCAGATGGACAGAGTGTCTATCATGAGGATGCTTTCATGATATTTGTAAAAGATATTAAACAATCAGATAGGGAGATAGAGGTGGATCGAAGAGGGATTTTTGATTTGGGGAAGGAGAACAAGATTCATGGTAAAAGTCACTCTTGGAAGGCCGCCCCATATGAAAAAATCACAAATGGCAGAAGAGTACACATATTTAATCACATCCCAGATGTTTTAGTAAAATGATCCTAGGAAGCCTTCGGGGCCTAGGGCACTGTTAGTTTTTAGGTGGATTATTCATTCATGGATCTCAGATTCTGATGGAAAAGTCTCCATGATCTCATTGTCATGGGGTAAAACATGATTGGAAGTAGAGACAAGGAACTCTGTTTCCCCCCCAGGTTACTGTCTGAAATGATGGGGTTCAGTCCTTCCAAGAGGTCATTGAAGAAAGAATGGGAGAATCTTCCCACATCATCCCTATAGTTCAAGAAAGTCCCATACCCCAACAGTATATTGGGATGTACCATTCATTATCACTCCCTGATACATTCGTGGAAGAATGTGGTGTTTCTATCCCCTTCATCATTCCACCTGATCCCCAATTTATACCTTTCAATGCATTCATAGTGAAGAACTGTAGAGACCCAAAGATTGATGTACATGGACATTACAATACTTTTTCTAAATACTTACCACATAACAAGAACCAACACTCAAGGACCGTAATAGTTTAGTGTATTTGGAAATTCGTAACACAATCTTCTAATCATGGTGAAAGATTTTCAATATCTCTCATAAAGGTCTTCCTATTTTTTCTTCCATACCTAAAACCTTTCATTAAATCATGGGGATAAGAAAAAATATAATAGGGTAAGATAAAATTTTCAGTAAGTTTAAGCATGGAGATAATAAAACAAATCATATACATTTTAAATTAAATACATGAACATAATTTTGAAACATCAAGATCTTGAGAAATGAAATAAAACATGGAAGTACGTAAGGCATAGATCATAAAGAAACATTAATCCTGATAAAATATCCTGAGAGTAAAACATGTAATTTTGGAAACCATTAAACACATGTTATGAATTTCATAGTAGCCAAAGCATTGCTTCCATGACCATCTTAGTGGACAAAGTCACTTTCTGAATCGAGTTCACTCCTCGTTTCAGTCTAGTAACACTGAACCGGATTAACTTACCATTCCAGCCATGTCTAACTCTAGGGATATAAATCATTACCCAATTCATTGGATGGAGATATAGTTCCCACAAATCTCATATTGGAATCATTCTTACTTGTTCCACAAAATAAACATAAAACATTTATCATAACCCAAAGAATATAATGGGTTTCATAAAAATCATCCCATCATCACATAATCCATATAAAACAAATGGATATTTCATAATAAGAAAAGTGGAACCATGTAAATAATAGAGACATTATACTTAAAACATACTCATATGAAATAATTTCATCTTAGAGGGAAAATGGTTTTGATAAAACATTTGAAATGAATTCTTGAGGAAAATATCCTTTCATCTTAAAAATCATTTTCTTTTCACAAAATTCCATGAAATTTTAAAATAAAAGTATTTTGTTGAAATTGTTAATAAATTATTGTAGGATAATCTTCATGAAAATGAGGCATTTTAAAACCATAAAAATCCAGTCATGCTGTATA
The DNA here is from genome assembly GCA_963277665.1 of Viscum album. NCBI lineage: Eukaryota > Viridiplantae > Streptophyta > Magnoliopsida > Santalales > Viscaceae > Viscum > Viscum album. Next base: position 873,680,945 of record OY728148.1, on the reverse strand, counting down.
AGTTAAAAATAACATTCTACTCGTACTTTTGTCGAAAAAGTCAAAAATTTTCCCCGTGTGGTAAACAAAAGTAAGATTATTTTCATAACATGTGGTAAATTTAAAAAATGGGTAAAAAAGAATTTAAAAATACATTAATTTTTTAAAAAATAATGGTCATGGATGATAACAATAACCCCAGTAAATACTTACGAATAACAATCTCGGATAAGAATGAGATTGAAATAGTTATCCCATACTTTAGGTCCGATATGCATCGTACATATCCAAACCTCCTGTATAATGATTTAAATGATTTCATTGACTTATTAAAGAATTATATTAATTTTTATGATATCATATATGGTTAAATTATGACTTTTTATTACCTGTTCTTTTGTAAATTCCATGTTAAAGAAGCTTTTTGGGTAAAATCGTTTTATTTATCGTACGAGTTTGGACTTTTTGTTCTTGATATTTTTATTACAAATATCATGATTTAATTACTTCAAGAATTTAAATAATTATTTATATATCATATATATTCAATATATATATATATAATATAGTTAAATGCAATGAAATACACCGTTCATGGAGACGGTAGGTTGTATATACACATGAACGCTGATTTTCATTTCCTTATTGAATTGAATGGAATTAAGTAGAAGAAATGAATATATATATATATATATATCCAGTAGAATTATTATGTCATATATTTCTTGATTAATTATTATATATACTTTATAATCATTCTTGAATTGTTAACATGGAAAATGAATCTCATCGTGTCGTGGAGACGGTAATCTGTACCTACGCACGAGCGGAGATATCATTCCCATATTTATTGAATGGTATTAGAGTGGATGATATAATATCGTAGAATCAGTATGATGTTATAATAATCATATATAGTTATTATTTATACCATTATACCCATCCATGTTTGGTTGTAGTTGAAAAACTGATTACACCACGGCGTGGGGATGGTATTCCGTACGTACACACGCGCGGTGATTTTGATTTTTGTATGATGAATAGAAGGTGAAAAAGGGTTTTTCATATTTATGACAACATATAAATATATAAATAAGACTGATGTTATTACTTTATAATGAAACAACTAGCGAAGAGTAAGTCGAAGAAGAAAAAAAATGAAAGAGCCGGAAGAAAAAGATTACCTCTTCCTCGACGCACCTCCTTTAAACTTCTTCTTAGGGAACTAGAGTTGATCTTTTGAGAAGACCAGAACCTCTATTATATAACTATAGAGGATGAGAAGAGTAATTTTCAGGGGTTGGATGAGATTCAAGGCTCAAAATGGTGTGAAGAAAAGAGGGAAGGGGTTCCCTTTTAATAAGGGAGGAGAGGGGCACCTTTAGAGAAACTTAAAATATTATTTTATAATAAATTAATATTCGGTTTATAATAGCTCCAAATTGATTTATTTCTAATATAAAGTTGGTATGGTTCGAAATTATCTCAACCAAAAGTATTTAGACAAGTTTTGGTTACTATTTTAACCTTATCGTATAGATTTAACTCTATGTTAAATAATTTAACTTTTACCGTGTCTTTTTGTTTTCATAAACTATATCGTTAATAAACTTACTATAACAAGCCAAAAGAACCCCAAGTGGTTCAGTATTAATATCTATTACCTTATATGTGCAATTTTTCCAAACCTTATTTTTTTAGGAATAAAATAACAAATAATAATATAATATTTGTTTTAAAAACTATTTTTGTAAATTTTGACACTATTTGGTAATTGATTTTTTTGAAAATCATAACAGCATGATTAGTTAGAAAAATGATAATTAAATCAATAATAAGATGTCATATTAACCAAAAACTTAGTTTAATTTATAAAAAGTCACAAATTACATTTATTTAGGTATTTATAATATCATTAATGTTAATATTTTATTAATAAGGTAATTATTACATCATCATTGTGTCATAAATAAATTAAATTATATAATTTATAAAAATTATAAATAAAATAAAATTAATTATGAAATCTTTTTTATCTTTATAATGATTATTTATAGTAGAATTTATCTTATGTATAACCCTATATTAAAAATGTTTTAGTTATTTAACATTGATTTTAACTATTTTAACTCTTCTTTATATAAAATAATAATAAGTGTATAATCTAATCCAAGTGAACATAAAGGGTAATATTTTATTCCTAATGTTGTTTTTGGTCTAATTACACTTATCCAATATAATTAGGACATATGTTAGGGTAATAATAATATCATTTTTACCCTTAATTACCTTATTTACTTTTAACCGTGGTAAATAAAAGTAAAAAGATAATTTTCACCAAAAATTATTTTTATCTTATTGAACCACATTTTACTCTGTGATATTATCCTTGTCTCTCGGATTTTCTAAATTCCACTCAAAGAAGCGGTAAAATTACGTTTTATGTAAATTTTCAAACTCTCCTAGGTGGTGGGTAAAAGACGGTGAAAAGTTCAATAAAAATTTTATATATCAAAAATTATTATAAAATGACTCCAATGAATTACTTTGAATATATATATGTATTATGTATCAATTTTTACCAAAAATAAATTTAAATAAAATAAAGAATTATTTAAATAAAAAGTCAGTTTTTAAATAGTAACCCAGTGTTTTCACTATTTATCAAAAATTGAATGTTTTCAGAAAAATACCAAAATTTCACCCTAGGAAAATTTTGATATTATAAATCCAAAAATGAAGTCCATTTTGAAGGATAAAAATTATAAAATTTTAAAAATTGGTTATTACTATTCATAACGACTAGTTTACATAATATTTTAATAACATATTGTTGTTTATTGAAACTCGGTATTGCGTACAACACACGCTATCGTGGAAGGTTTCTCTTGCGTATAACGCAGGCCAAGACAGTGTTGTGTGTAGTGATAGATTCATTAATATGACATTATTCATAAAAACAAAATATTTCTAATAAAATCTTGGGTGTTACATTCTACTCCCCATAAAATGAATTTCTCCCTTGAAATTTGTCAGGGTTCTAAATGGTTTACTACTTAAAATTTTTTTTCATAGAAACCCACATCGTATAAAGGAGTACTAAAACTTAATTTTAAAATGGGAAGAATGAAACATATCGGTTACCCAAATTGACTCATCACTGGGTTTCCATATACGATAACATAGGTGAAAATAAGGATATTGAAGAGAAACCTAACCATCGAGTTTTGATGGAGAGTGGTAGAGAACATGGCTATGAAAAAACCAACAATCACAAAGCTATAAATTTGGGATGATCTAAGGTACCATCTGATTTATAAAATGTAAGGGAACTAGGACAACATTTTTTTTCAAGATCATTTCCAAAAGTTGAGAAATTTGAATTAGAATAAATTCTATCTTGATATTGGTACAATCTCACCATTGGTCGTTCCTTGGACCATTTCCACTTCATCACTTAAATAAATAATGTTCAATTTGTCATTCGTTTAGTGTTAGTAGATCATGTGATAGAATGAAAGGTCAATCCATCTGTCTCAAACAATAGGTTAGCAAAAGTTATCAAATATAAATAAGTCCATCTATAGTGGGATTAATCATATATGGTTCCTAAAATAGACTTATAAATCATATATCATACTTCTTAATATAATAAAAATAGATTATACTAACCAGGTACATCCTGTAGGCCAGTGGTAGGTGATAAAGGCATGTCACACTTCGGTTGTCGGTTCGATTCCAATAGCCTTGTCTGACGCGACGGGTTGCCGCCCGTCCTGCAGGTTTCCCATTTTCTAAAACTAAATTATTATAACATTACATCAATAATATCTAACAAGTTATAGCCTACAACAATACTAACTTATTTCCAACATAATCCATTTCAATCTCTAGGCTTATCTAAAATACATATGTCTGAGATCATAGTATAAAGAAAACATTTACTTGAAATTTCATCTATTGAGCATGTTAATAACATCATTTATCACCCATATATCATATGATATATCGTGTTGGTTAAATTACAAACATGTTAATACCTTAATCATGTATTCTCTTGAAAAATGAATACCCATTGAACCTTACTCAAAACATGAATGTTGTCAAAAGTTAAATCTTTCAAATACCAAAAGCCCAATATTTCTATATACTCAAACCACGATATCTGTCATGAGCTCATTTCATTTTATCTTTATCCCTTAATTATGTCCATATCATCTTCTTTCCAAAAATATTTCAATCACTTTTCATGGTTAACAGTACCATAAAATTATTTAAAACCAATACATAGATATTCTAAAATTCCACGATACCATAAATGAGATTCCATGATACTATATTAAAATCCCATTAAATAAACATTTCATCATTACAGAACATCATTGTCAAACTCCAAATCACAAATTGTGATCTCATGTGACTTCCCTTTATCCTTTCCCTTAAGAGGTTTCTCATGTTGATCATAAATAACCCTTGGATTATGGCATTGATTAGCGTAATGCCCCATTTCCTTTCACTTGAAGCATTGAAGTGTTGGTGATGCATTCTCTATAGCCTTTTCTTTATTCACATCATTAGAAACCCATTTTCATTTACTTCAACAGTCAGCTGCCCAATGACCTTCTTTTCCACTCATAAAACAATTTCTAGTACCTTTAAGATAATCTCCACCATGCTTCTTTCCGCACTTTCAGCATAAAGAAACATGCATCTTCTTTTCACCATTATTCTGAGATTTCTCCATGAACCCCATCTTTCATTCCTTTTCAAAACTATGATATGGATATGTTATACCAACTTCCAGTACTACCTTAATAGCACAACACACAATTTCTTCACAGCTAATGAATTCTCTTATATCTAATGCCCTTCGAAGACTTGGTTTTAAGCCACTGATGAATCGATCAACATTACTTTAAGGTTGGATAATAAATCTAGATGCATACCTTGCAGGTCTTATAAATTTCTCTTTTCATATACAAACAAATTCATCATCCTTCTTCTTATGCTCAAGGAAGTCCTTTTCTATATTTGTTCAAAAAATACGAGGGAAGTACTTACTTAAAAAGAAGTTCTTGAACTCATCCCACTCCATGGATTCAATTTCATCTTGGGGCCTTGTATTCTTAATTAGAGTCCACCATTGATCAACTTCACCTTCTAAACAGTATATAGCCATATTGACTTTTTCTTGTTCCAAACAGAGAAGTATGAAAAATATATTTTCAATGGTACTGATCCATTGTTCAGTTACAAGTGGATCAGAAGACCCACTGAAAGAAGGTGGATGTTGCCTCTTGAAGGACTTAATAGAATATTGTTCCCTTCTTTGCTCATTTGGAAGTCCAGAATGATTCATAGCTTGTGTAAGTATAGTAATATGATTTTTCACTCCATCTCCCATGACGTTGGTTTTTTCAGGAGGACAATCATTGCATTGTCCATTACATTGATCAACATGGTTCCTTTAGGTTCCAGCCATCGTCTAAAACCCAAAAATAATAGTGTGAGAGGAAAAAATCATGCTATGAAAAACAACATAATAAAGGGGGAGTACCTTAATTATCTATCATTTTAGGTTTAACTATAAGATCATTACTGTAATTCTAGGACTATAACCTATACTTATACATAACCTTAGCGACATCCCTAGACATACCTGAGAAATATCTCTAGGGATCTCACTCAGGTTTTCGCATCATAGTTTCCAAAGTTTAACTAAACCTTCCATCTGATACCAACTATAGAGACACAAATCTTGACGTACATGGATATTACATTAATTTTGAGGAATAATTAATAAATAACAAGAAACAACACTCAAGGACCATAATAGTTTATTCTCTTTGGAAACTCGTAACACAATCTTCTAATCATGGTGAATGATCTTCAATGTCTCCAATAATGATCTTCCCCTTTTTGTTTTATTACCAAAAACCATTCTTTTAATCCTGGGTAAAAGAAAACATATAAAAGGGTGACATCATATTCTCAATAAGGGTAAGCATGGATAAAATAAAACAAATCATATACATTTGAACATAAATACGTGAGCATAATGTTTAAACATTACGATCTTGAGAAATGACATAAAACATGGAAGTATGTAAGGAATAGATCATAAAGAAACATTAATACTGATAAAATGGCATGAGAATAAAATATGTAATTGTGGAAAACATTAAGAACATGTTATTATTTTCATAGTATCCAAGGCATTGCTTCCAAGACCATCTTAGTGGACAAAGTCCCTTTCTGAATCGAGTGCACTCCTCATTTCAGTCCCGTAACACTAAACCAGATAAACATACCGTTCCAGCCATGTCTATCTCATGAGATAAAAATAATTACAAAATGAATTGGAGTGAGATATAGGTCCCACCCATCTCATAATGAAATCACTCTTACTTGTGCCACAAAATAAACATAAAAAAATTCATCAAAACCCAAAGAATAAAATGGGTTTCATAACCATAATCCTATCACCACATAACCCATATAAAAAAATGGATATTTCATCATAAGAAAAGTCAAACCATGTAAATCGTAGAGACATTATAATTGAAACATTCACATATGAAATAATTTCAACTTATATGGAAAATGTTTTTGATAAAACATTTGAAATGAATTCTTGAGGAAAATATCCTTTCTTTTTCAAAATTATTTTTTTTCACAAAAATAAATAAAATTTTATTAGAAAAGTATTTTTTTTAAATAGTAATAAAATAATGTTGGGTATGATTCATGAAAATGAGGTGTTATGAAACTGTAAAAATATGTTCACACCGTATAAGTTAAAAATAACATTCTTCTCATACTTTTGTCGGAAAAGTCAAAAGGTTCCCCATATGGTAAACAAAAGTAAGATTCCTGTCATCACATGTGTTAAATTTTAAAAATGGGTAAAAAGGAGATTAAAAATACATGAAAATATTTTTAGAAAACATGGGCATGGATGATAACAATAACCCTAGTAAATACTTACGAATAACAATCTCGGATAAGAACGATATTGGAATAATTATCCATTACCGTAGGTCTGATATTCTTCATACGTGTCCGAACCTACTGTATAATGATTTAAATAATGCCATTGACTTATTATTGAATTATATTAATTGTTATGATATCATATATAGTTCACTTATAACTTTATTTTACCCGTTCTTTTGTAAATTCCATGTTAAAGCAGCGTTTTTGGTAATATCGTTTTATTTATCGTACATGTTTGGACTTGTTGTTCTTGATATTATTATTACTTCTATCATGATTTAATTACATCCAGAAATTAAATCATTATTTATATATCATATATTTTCAATATATATATATATATATATAAGATAGGTAAATGAAATGAAATACACCGTTCATGGAGAGGGTAGGTCGTACGTACGCATGAACGGTGTTTTTCGTTTCCATATTGAATTGAATGGAATTAAGTAGATGGAATTCATATATATATATATATATATATATATCAAGTATCATCATTATGTCATATATTTCTTGATTACATGTTATATATACTTTATAATCATTCTTGAATTGTTAATATGGAAAATGAATCTCATTGTGTCGTGGAGACGGTAATCCGTACGTACGCATGAGCGGTGATATCATTCCCATATTTATTGAATGGTATTAGAGTGGATGATATATAATTTTAGAATCATTATTACGTTACAATAATCATATATATTCATTCTTTACACCATTATACACATCCAAGTAAGGTGGTGGTCGGAAAACTAATTACACCACGGCGTGGAGACGGTATTCCGTACTTACGCACACGCGGTGATTTTGTTTTCTGTAGGATGGATAGATAGTGAAAAACGGTTGTTTAATATTTATAATAAAATATCAGTATATAAATAATACTGGTGTTATTACATTATAATGAAACAACTAAATAAGAGTATGTAGAAGAAGAAAAACATGAAAGAGTTGGTAGAAGATATTACCTCTTCCTTAATGCACCTCCTTTAAACATCTTCTTAGGGCACTAGAGATGTATTTTTAGAAGACCTGAACCTCTGTGATATAACTAGAGAGGCATATAAGAGTAATTGGCAGGGTTTTTCCGAACTTCAAGGCTCAAAAGGGTGTGAAGAGAAGAGGGAAGGGGTTCCCTTTTTATAATGGAAGAGAGGGGCACCTTTGGAAAATCTTAAAATATTATTTTATCGTAAAGCCATTTTTGGATTATAATAACTCCAAATTGATTTATTTCGAATCTAAAGTGGGGACGGTTCGCAATCCTCTCAACCAATCATATTTAGACATGTTTAGGTTTCAATTTTAACCTTATCATATGGATTTAACTCTATGTTAAATAATTTAACTTTTACCGTGTCTTCTTTTTTTCTTACACTATATGGTTAATAAACATACTATAACAAGAAAAAAGAACCCCAAGTGGTTCAATATTAATATATATAACCATATATAAGTCATTTGGATGAACCATAGATTTTTAAGAATAAAATAACAATTAATAATATAATATTTGTTTACAAAACTATTTTATGTCAATTTTGACACTATTTTGTAATTGATTTTTTTGTGAATATCATAACAGAATGATTAGTTCGAAAAAAAGTTAATTAAATAAATACTAACATGTCATATTAACCTAAAAATTAGTTTAATTTATAAAAATTCTCAATTTACATTTACTTAGGTATTTATAATATCAATTATGTTAAAATTTCCTTAATAAGGTAATTATTGCATCATCATTATGTCATAAATAAATTAAATTATTTAATGTCTAAAAAAATAAATAAAATACCATTATTTATGAAATATTTTTATCTTTCTAATTAATATTTAATGTTTAATTTATCTTATAGATAACCCTATATTAAAAAGGTGTTCGTTATTAAACATTGATTTTAACTATTATAACTATTCTTTAAATAAAATAATAATAACTATCAGAATCTAATCCAAGTGAACCTAAAGGGTAATATTTTTTTCCTAAGGTTGTTTTTGTTTGAATTACACTTATCAAATAGAATTATGAAATGTGTTAGGGTAATAATAATATCATTTTTACCCTTAATTACCCTATATTCATTTAACTGTGTTAAATAAAAGTAAAAAAGTTAATATTCACCAAAAATTATTTTTATCTTATTGAACCACATATTAATCCATGATATTAACCGTGTCTCTCGGATTTTTGAAATTCCACTCACAGAAGCTGTAAAATTAAATTTTATGTAAATTTTTAAACTCTCCTTGGAGGTGGGTAAAAGACTGTGAAAAGTTCAATAAAATTTTTATATAACTAAAATTATTATAAAATGACTCCGATGAATTACTTTGAGCTTATATAACTATTATGTATCAATTTTGACCAGAAATAAATTTAAATAAAATAAATAATTATTTAAATAAAAAATTTGTTTTTAAATAGTAACCCAGTGTTTTCACTATTCATAAAAAATTTAATGTTTTCAAAAAAATACCAAAATTTCACCCTAGGCTAATTTTGATATTCCCAATCCAAAAATGAAGTCCATTTTGAAAGATAAAATTTATTAAATTTCAAAAATTGGGTATTACTATTCATAACAGCTAGTTTATATAATATTTTAATATCATATCATTGTTTAGTAAAACTTAGTATTGTGTACAACACATGCTATCGAGGATGGTTGATTTTGTGTATAACACAATCCAAGATAGTGTTGTGTGTAGTGAAATATTCCTTTATATAACATTATACATAACAACAAAATATTTCTCATAAAATATCAGGTTTTATAAGAACCATATCAGTTAAGGTGGCCTTTTTCAGGGATAGATCATGAAAAACTTCGTCATCCTAGGAACCCTCAAGACTAGATTCATGTCTACTGATATAATACATGGCATAATCCTTGTCTCTATCACTTGGGGGAATAAATCCTCCCCGTTCTAGAGCCTTCTTCTAATCATTTGAAGTTTGTTGAGAAAAGATGTCCACATTCTACCCTGTGATGACACCTTCCACAACTCAATAACCATTTCATGGTAGCCAGAGAGGCTAGCCCGGTGGTGATAGTATCTAAAAGGATTTGTACATGAATACCTCATCATTATGGAAACAAAAATAGAAGATTGATTAGAAATCCCACAAATCAATTGATTTATAGTGATGTTAGGATACATCGAGATGGCCTTCATGTTGGACAACTAGAGGTTGAGGAAACTCCAGGAGCATTGGGGACTTCAACGGTTGTTAAACCATGTGAAAGGGTCAACAGTGAAGTCATGATCCAGAAGTACATTATCATCCATGAAATAATCAAAGTCCATACATTCCTTCCTGGGGAAGGGTCCCCTTCCAATATTATTTTCTGGATCTGCATCCATATTGAAATCCCCTTCTACAAACCAGGGGCTTCCATCAAGGTCAAAATGTGACAGATCCTCCAATAGAGACTCATGTTGCGGGATGTCACAACTACCATAGATGAATGATGCAAATAATGTTCCTTTATCATGAAAGATCTTGGTTGTGATGAACTGATCACCTTCCTGGACACAATTGACCAAAAATACACTAATTCCAGAAGTAAAAAATATGGGAAATAATTGGTTTCATAGGCATGTGATCATGAATCGTTATCAATTTTACGAATTACAACATTTTAGAGTATTTTTTCTTGTTTTTTACAATGACAATAAGAAAATCATTGTGCATATGAGCTTCATAGGTGATGAATTACATCTTCCCTTGAGCTCCAAGACCACAGGAATTCCAATAAATGAACAGATTCATTGTATAGAGTGTTTCCCTGTATTTTCTCTGGAACTCTTGTCCTTTAGAGATAATGAACGAGTGTTCTACTGAGGATTCTTAGCATGGGACCTCGTGCACCTTCCGGTACTTCTGGGCAGGTCCTTGAGAAGAGGCAATATGGGAATTTTGAAGACGGGGGGGGGGGGGCTTGCAGGGAAGGCTAAAGAGAAAGGGGCAGTGGACCATCCTCTTGAGGGGGAGACTTTATGACCAAAGAACGGAAGAGATAAAAAGGATGAGGGAAGGGATGAAGAGAATGAGGAGGAAGAGTAGGAACATAAGAGGCCAGATGAAGTGGGCCCTCCTGAGGTGGGGGACAAAGGAAGAGGAGGGGACATTGGGAAGGAGGGGGTAGGGGTGGAGGAGTAGGAGGAGGAAACATAGGAGGTGGTCTTATAAGAATAATGGAGAAAGGTATGAAACCAGACCCATGGGAACTCAAGAGTTGCAAGAACATCGGGGATGAAGGGAATTCCATGGAGGCAGTCCAAGGATTTGAAGTTATAGACACACCCATCGGTCGTGGGAATGGGGGTGGAGACCCCTGTGAGGACGAAGGGGAAGAGGAATAGGCCTCAAGCACAGGACCTGCCCGTGCATGTAGAGGTGAGGATTGGGGCCCTTCCAAAAAGGGAGAAGTCTCTATTGGGATGACCTCAGGAGAGGAACGACACCAACCAGCACCATAACATTTTCAGCAAACCTGGATGGAATGGACCTACATGATGAAAGCGGAATAGAAGTAGGGTTACACCAGATAAAGGTTGGCCTACAATGAGCTAAAGGGATCCTTCACCTTCAAGCAGATTATATCAAAAGGGGGACAGAGGACGTCCATATTATATGAAGTGTGATTTAGCCACTCTTTTATGAATATTTTTTTATGTTATAAAAAATCAGTTCTTCTTTTATTATAACTTCTTATCATTAGATACAATTCACCAAGGCCTCGAGCTAGTTCATCACATAGACATAACAATAGGTCCCAAACTGCTAGAGGTTGTTAACTAGAAGTGAGTGACTAAGGTCCATTGATGGGGATACTATAACCTCATATCATAATGTCACAATAGTTATAAAAAATTATAGATAATAGTGAAGGAATGATATATCATATAAAAAACCTAATTCAAATACAAGAAATAAGTTTGGAAGTGTAATTAATCACGATACCATAATAATAATCTGAATCCAATATGATGATTCATATAAATAATTATGTAATGGAATGCTGATATAAGAAAATGAAACATGGGATACATGGTTCAATCCTATATCACTTAATATACCAAAATACAAAAAGGAAAAAATTCTTCTCCTCCACCATTGTATGAATACCCATTTTCCTTTGTTCCCATTCTAAATTCGATAAGTGAAAAAGATCAAGTGTTTATAGAAGTTCATTTTTCATATCCATAATTGAAGTTATAAGGTCTACATTGGTACTAAGAGAGCCCCGAAAAGGGTGAGAGATAAAATCAGTAGGACAAATACATTAGTGGCTAGAAATATTCCATATAATGTACATATAAAATCATTTTTCATGTATAAATGAATAAAAGACAGTGTTGAAAAATAAATACTTGCTATCACAAGTTCCTCAAGGACACATGACGGGCTCTACCAACATCATCATAGGATTGTGTATTTTTTAACTACAACCATATATATATATATAATTATCATATAAATATACAATACATATATATGTGTATTCACACTCTATATGAGGATTTTTTGCAACAATATATATGGATATTAGGTGCCAGTTGGACCCATGGTGTAACTCATTCTTATATAACTCTTCTAATGATCTAATGGCCCCATAAATGGTAAAATCCCATAAAATCATATGAATGTGATACATATTTACTATCAGTCGATATGTTTGGGTGAGTCCTCATTCCCAACACCTGAAGAAAGGTAATATAGAGGGTCATGATCATCATATGTTTAAAAGTATATTAAGGAGAGATATCATTCCCATAACCCAACAAAAGGTATCGAAAAATTCAATGATTAATAGAACCCTTCACTATTGTTCACCAGCCAATTGTAATTTCATACTCGTAATAATTATATCGAGGGTTTAATAGTAAATAATTATAATTTGCACTACCAATCTATTTAGGAGAGTCACAATTATATAAACAATGTTAATATAAATATGAAAAACTCTATGTAGATATTCCACACATTTTACATTTATTCAAATTAATATATTATATTATAAATAAATGATAATTAAATTCCCTAGAAATACAAGACACTTATAAGATTATTTTTTCAACTAAATAGTAATATAAAATGTAAAAATTATACATCTAATAAAATCCAGTCACATATTTTGTGTTTATACATTTATAAAATTATATATAAGGATGGAATTTCATTTGGAATACCCAAAGTGGTAGAAATGAAGATGTATGAAACCTATAACAAAATTGTAACTTTCTAAACGAGTATCACATCATGGTTTAATTAATTTATGATGTAAGAAAATAATTTAAACTATTTCTTTGTATTTTCAAGCAGGCCAGACATCAGAAAAATCTATGGAAAAACAAAATCATTTTGAAAATGTTCCTTGACCACCTTACATTGGTTTATAGAGCTCTCTTCCTATGGAGTCTCTCATTGATTCAATATTGAATGAGAGTCATTGGATGAACAATTAAATTCCATGAAAATAGAGAATATGAGATACCAACAAAATAGAGAAATGGACATGAATATAATTAAAGATAGAAAGAGAGTGGTTCATAAAGATTATAGTTCTGATACCAATGCAACTGGAGAAAATGAAATCGAAGGTTGGATTGAGGTGTTATCAATAGACTTGGGTGTAGAGGAGGGATATAATTCATGATAATATTTTAGGTGGCCTTATTTCTAGATAAGAAATTAGAAAAATGGTGTGGTGTTTATGAGTATAATGGAATTTGGTTTACATCACCATTATAATCTGGGTTGCACATTTTGACTACATTGTTGTCCAAAACATACACCAACCAAGCTCCACCCACTTAAATCTAATATCCCTTCCATGGGATATGCTCATGGTTTCATTGCAGTATACAAGCTGTATGAAATACCACTTTCTTAAAAGAATTTAATGCCACATGTGCATGTATCCCAGCTTCCATATTTACATAATAAAAGTGAAACATCTTCTATGCAACATATTACCCCCACGGTTGAGTCGCATATGTATTACTAACCATGTGATAAACCAGTGTCCCAATCTGTTTGTCAGATTCTCAATGTCATAGGCTTTTAAAACGTCCCAAACACTCTCAAAAACTTCCTTAAGCCGTAGAGAATATTTAGGAAGAGACTGAAATTGTTAAAAAAATGTATTTTACCTTCAAAGAAACTAGGTCATTACAACATTTCCTCCCTAAATAAACTCAATTCTGAGTTTTCCATTTGAGGGAAAAGATGATTTGGATGAGAAAATATCAAACAATATAGATTAGGCATCAACATCCGACTATTATTCTTTTACAATTTTTGGTTGTGCTTCAAATGCAAACATACAAATTTAAATGACCTTCCTCAGTGTGCCTTCACACACCAATCCACAATACACACTGAACACTCTGTGAAGTAAGATTACAAATATTACTCAACCTAATTTGGTTTTAGAAATTATGAAGTTTATGGATAATAACAATAATGATGGTACATCTAGAATAAATCTTTTATAGAACACTATATCTGAAGAAGTTCAATTGAGTAAGCTAGTGGTCCTATTCTTTTCAAAACCACAAGGGGTCCAACAAATTGATGGAAAAGCTTAACCATATTTTAATTAATCGATGGATCATCTAGGGAGTAACAAATATCAAAACATCAACCCTAATCTCAAACTCAATAGGTCATTAGTGGTCATTGGCAGATGACTTCTGGCTAGACTAAGTTGTCGGCACACAAATCTTGATCAACTGTACATTAGTAGTAGTGTGCTAAATGAAACATGGTATATGTAAATCCAGATCCACTACCTCAAATCAATATATATGTGATACAAATGGACTATCATATAAGGATTCATAAGGTTCCGTATGAATGGTAGAATAAAATATGTTTTTAAAAGATAACTCATGTAGCGGTATATGTTCACCCTAATAACACCCAAAACATGGACAATTTCAAGGATCATGTCCCCTAACACTTTAATAATATGCTCATTTCTATTTGATTAATGGGGAGATTTGTTATTGTCATTATATTTTGTGTACTCATTTCTTTATACAACCCCTACTAGAACTGATACATGAACTGAGCATTCCTTTCAAATATGATAAAACGTGGAGGTACAATTAGATGTTTGACCTACCAGAAATATAGCATCCCTAGAAAATATATTGAGAAGGTATTTCAAATATATAAGAATTGTGTGATATTTTTCAATCAATAAAAGAATACCACATTGTGTTGTTTCCATAATGTGATACAGTAAAACTAGTTACTCTGTCCATGAAGAAAACATCCAAATTCCACTATGTAATAAGAAATTTTGGTAAAATCACATCTGACCACTAATATACAATGTTCACTTACTAAAAGGTGGAAAACCTAGGGATAACATTTTTTATATCCTATTTCACACCAAGCCACCAATACAGATGATAAAAGTATCAATACATCATAATGAAAATGGGTTGTAACACCCATTATAAGGAATACAATCCCCACTTCATCTCCTCTATGATTTGAACTTGGAACCTAACATGCCCATGAAACCATTAGGTCTCATCCTCATCCATGGTCCAACCAGAAGATGGTTCATTATTTGATATGCCTTCCCTTAAGCATAATACCTTGTGATATAAGAGTTACATCTTTATCACAGATTCCAAAGGACTGGAGATCCCCGGTAGGTTTGTTAGCATAGTCTACCCAAGATCCACTTAAACCTCAACATGAATCAATGAAAACTATAACATGACTTTCCACTCACCACTATCCTCCTCGATTTATTATGTTTGTGTCTTCAATATTATATCATCGACTACATTGTATCATTTTTTATAAATTTTTTAATCCTTGAAATCAAAAAATTAGAGGTACTTAACCAATATATGAAAACATAGATTTAAATTACATTGTTTAAATATGTACATAATGATTTTGAGATCATTTAATACCAAAAAACTACCCCTTAGAAAATAATTCCACCAATAACACAAATAAATAACTACATAAGGAAGCTCGAGATAGTGGGTTAGGTAATTAAACTTATGAGGAATAATCTAACAAGAGCCATATGCTATGAATCACTCATCCTGCATTATAAAATCTCCATTCAAAATGCATAATGGTTTAAAATATAAATTATACACTCATCCGAGATCTAGAATAATTAGGATTAGAGTTTAATTCAGATGGGTATTCAACTCCTAGAAGGCTGCATTAGAAGCTTCTCACCATAATAATTTCACACCCTTCTTAATCAAGCCAGTAAGAGGTGCTTGAAGGTGTGAGTTATCATATAAGTACGATCTTTAAAACCTATATAACCCAAATAAATTATGTATGTCCAATAAGTTCTTTAGATACTCGAAGGATAAACATATCTCAAATTATCTTGGTCTATATATACACTTATTTCTAAAATAATATATCCTAGTTAGATGAAATATTATCCATAAATACATCCATGAATGAATTCTGGATTGTGTAGAAAACAGAAGTCATTAAATCCATAAATAAACTGGCACATTCGTGAGACCGAAAAAAAGTAACAAATTATATTAATGAACATACCTACTTTTTCAAGTTTTGAGGTGTATATCTGATGCCTTTAATAATACTTGATGATATATGGAACACAAATCAATAATATAAAACAAACTCTCTCCTTTGAGCTGAATAAAGTTTCTTTATGGTCTGGGAATTGGATACCAACTCATTACTATGAGCTTATTTATCAATTGGTAATTCATTACGAGCCTAAGGTGACCCTCCACCTTATTGAAAAAATGATCGGTGAACCGCATGGAAATGAGAAGGGGAATATAGAAACCATAAGCCACCAAGTCGTAAAATTGTTTCTTGATATCCATAATCTTTGTATCTACCATCCTATATGAGGGAATAATCATTGGTTCCACACCTCAATGTATATCAATGGTGAATTATACCACTCTTAGTAAAAGTATACTGAAAAATGTTTACAGAACATATCATTGAAATGATCTATCATAATATGAAAAATAGTGAGTCAAAACTCCTAATCATGAAAATTTTTAATAACGATCTAGACATTCACTCTTCCAAGCATTGGTTTCTTATGTCCTTCTAGAGAGTAATGGATGTCCAATAATACATTAAATATTTGTCTACTACCCTATGGTCTTGAAAAGGTAACCCTCTAGAAAATTCCATTAATAGGGCCTCAATAGGGGAATGAACCGGTCCATAATTATAATTATATAAAACCCTATCATGTTAAAGAGGGAGATTTTATATATAAATATAAATATTCCTACCTTAACAAAGTGCGTGATTTGATCCCCCATCTATATGATCTAATGGAAATTCTATTTAGAAAAACTAGATATTACCCATCCTTCTACGACGTTAGTAGTACACTAGATCTTGAAAACACTGAGGATTTATGTGTACCAGTTTCCCATGGATGAGAAATATTAGGAAGATATTTGTAATAGTAATTTGACTACTACTACCCCACAAGGAAAAAAGAAATAATGCATCCATCCTCTAAAAGAATTGCATCAATGTTAGGGCTCTGAACCACCATAGTTCCAACCATCACCATCCATTATATTACACTATGTAATGAGGTCATGATGGAATATCTCAAAAATAGTCCTCATCCTATAGAGATTAACCTAGTATTACACAATATATAACTACCTATCCTTGAGTAAACTAATAGTTATAAGATCGTCACAGGGTAAATTCAGTGACAAATGTTACAGATTAGTAATATTGGATGAATACTCCATGAAATACATGAATCCCATTTTTTAGTTAAAAATTATATATCCTTGTACTCTCTTAGTGTTTATGGGAAGAAGTAATCATATAATATTGTATGGAATCATATCTATATCATATCATGATTTTATAATTCTAGGTCAAATACATCCCACCATCACCTGGTATATATACATAGTATATAGGTAGCGAGCATAAACCTCTACTATGGATGCATATCTAAATTATCAAAATTAGAAAAAATAGACTATCTGTGGATATGTAGCATGAGGTCCTCCATCCCATGAAAATGTTGGTGAGTGATACTAGAAAAACTCCCAAGATTACTATGCCATTTGATGGGATGATTATCAACACCTATTATATACAACATCACATAGAAAAAGTCCTCCCAAAACATGGAATCAGTTCCCATAACATTACTAATTGGCGGTTTCATAGATGGAAGTATATGAGGTATCATTGGAATCTTATATTGAACCAACTCTATTTTATTGGTGTCAGTACCTTCATGGCATACAACTCAAGGAATTTTGGTGTCATGATTCAATAATGCCAAATGTACAACTTCGAAGTGAATTTCATAATTGAAATAATTATAGATAGATTAAAGGATGAGTACACAACCATCGTATAAAAAATGTCACACCCTTTTACTTGATATTGAATCTAGGTATAGGAGAGGATGAAACCCATAACAGGTCATATGAATAAAAAAATCATCTTGTATATTCATTTAACAAGTTAATAAATGAATTGAAAAATTACTGAATAATAAAAAAAGATTAATGTATGATAATTAAAATAAATATTTAATTTTATAAATTTTTAATACATTCTTATTCAAGATGGTAAAGTAAATACTTTTTTATTATGACATGATATTGAAAAAAATTTGATATCATAATACCATCTTTTCTATTAAACTGATGTAGTTTTCATTCATATAAAAATTATGGATTTTTGGTTGTCATTATCTCATTATAATTAAATTTTTTATGATCATTTATCACTACCACTTTCTATTTATCATTGTACATTAATATTTTCTTCCATTTCGATATCTCCACTCCCCACAATTGTTTTCCTATATGGAAGGATAATTATGTGATTATTACATATGACCTATGTACTTCAATTTTATCTTATAAGTAATATGTTTGATCAAACCGTATCCTTATTTGGGATTTCAATAACTATATTTTCAAATGGCATCCCATTCATTATAGAGATCAAGATTATATTAAGAATCCATAGTTTATTTAATATAGCAATAATTTTACACTCAAATATTTTTAAATAATATAATCACGTTTAGTGGAGTATATGAAATAGAGAAAAAATCACAAAAGACAATGTTACAACATAAGAAATTAAAATATATTAATTTTTAATTAAATTAAATACCTTCAATGGAGTGAAATATATGAAACATCAATTTTAAATGAAACACAAAACTACATTAAAATTTTAAAATTTAAATATTTCTATTATCACTTCGGCATTAAGTTGGTGGTTAGGAATATTACTAAAAAATTATCAAAATTTATAGTTTTCACATGTTTTAAATAAATTCAATATTTATTTATTTATAAGAAAAAAAAATTGAATTAATTGAAAGTAAAATAATGTTTTTTTGGAAAACATTATTTTTGTAAATGGTTGTCTCGTCCCGCTTTGTGAACAAATTTTATAATTAAAATTTATAATTAAAATTATCAAATTTTAAAAAAATTATTTGAAAATTTTAATTTTGTATTTTAAATAATCATATCTTAAATATCATAGCCTTGTTTTTTTATTTTTCTTAAATGATTTATCTTTTGATGAATAGTGAAATATATAGATTTTTACTGAAAACAACAAACTTGTTAATATTATTTATAATGATAAATTATATAATAAATTTGTTTTATATTAAAATTATGTCTATAATATATCTAATAAATCAAATTATTCTAATGTAATATTTTTTATATTTAATTTTGATATAAACACATTGTAATCTTTTGAACTTTCTTTATTTCAAAACATGCTTTATGAGTGCACTATATGATTAATTCGAAGTTAAAATTTGAAATTTATATAAATGGAATTTGGAAAATTGTATTAAATATTTAAAATAATTATAATTTAATCTAGTTAATAATATCATAAAAAATTATTATTATAATGGCTTGTAAAATAATTATAATTTATTTACTATGTTTAAGGTAATGACTTATTTATAGGGGTCGAATTACAAAGATAATGATTTAAAATGACAAAATATTTTTCCAAACCCCATTATATGATAATATATTGAAAGTTCACATTTAATTATCTCTATTAAATTATTTTATAACCTTTTTGTATCTAGAAAACATTTTTAAATGTTTGTTTTTGAAAATTACAAATGTTTCTCTATCTTCAATTATAAAAGTCCACCCCATATCTTCTCTAATACACTCATTAAAGACATTTTAGATCAGATAATCCCTTCTAAAATCACATACCTACTTACATACCCTTATCATATAGTAATTGTATGGTTCTTAAAGCTTTTATAGGAAAAAATTAGTTAATATATAAATAAATTGATTGAGAAGAGGTAAAATTCTTATCTATGAATTTTTTTATTTCTTATTCCACCTTATTAAAATATTATAAAATTTAGATTACATAAAGCAATAATCTTTAATATACTAATATTTTATTTTGTTAGTGGAGTGACATTTATACATATACTTTTCAATCAATTTGGATTTGATAACATCACTCATCTCTACAACAGACTACCACCTTACAAACTGATGTGAAAATTGTTTCATAAACAACTCTCATGGTTAGGTATTATGAAGGATATAAAAATATATATGATATTAATAACATAATTATTGCTATTTATTTATTAGATAATATATTCCTTTTTAATTTATATTCATTAGGGTATAAAATTACATCACTCATGTATTTCGTGGACTACCACATTGACAAGTGATGTGATTCATTTTTCACTATCTATTTACATGGAAGGTAATAATGAAAATGTTAAGGAATATATGTTTTATAGGTGAAATAAAAATTATATTAATGAGATATTTATAATTAAAAAAATATAATATATCATCCTTTTTATTACCTTTTCAATCATTTAATGATGATAACATCATTCTTATACTTGTGCACTACCATCTTTATGAAGAGATGTGACTCTATTTTCATCACCACAACACATGAATGATATATATAAGTATATCAGTATTAATTTCATTATTATTATATTATCATTAAATAATTTTAAAATATTTCATATTATCATTCCATAATGAATTTTGAAAATTTTGATTGTTACTCATGTGTACATATGACCTACCATCTCCCTGAATATATCATGAATTATTTATCAAAATAATGTTTCATGATTTATATTAAAATAATTAATGATATATATATATATATTATAGTTATTTTATGATTTTTCTATGGTATATTTAGAAATAATTACCTCTTAGTCCAAAATTCAACCTACTGATTTCCTTATTGATACAAAAGTCAAATAACATCGAAACACCCTATGTAAATTCAATTGATTATATAATTGTATATGACATGGTAATAAGTGAAATTAAAGGAATAATAAAATTTAATAAGAATATAATGTATTTAAATAATTAACCTAATTTTATTATTAAGGATTGTAATGATCATACATGATAAGTCATATTCATGGTAATGGTTTCTTGTCATACATTTACTTCCATGAGACACATGTAATATTAAGTAATTATTTCATTTTTTTGTGGGATGTAATTACCCATTGAAATGTTATATCTTTAATATATTTATCTTCATGTTATTTAAATTGTCATTGGATTTCATTTATCTTATATGGACTATTATTTAGATGTTACCAATGTGGAAAGGGTGCATTTCACAATCTTATCATTATTTGAGATTGTTTTTCCAAGACTAATTTAGGGGAATTATTTGATATTTATATGTTAAAATCATTATATTTTCACCAATTATTATTAATAATTATTTTTTTATGTAACATTTCCATTTTCACACTTTTTTTATCTTAAAATGAATGATAAAATATTTTTTTAGAAAATTAGCCATTATTTCTCTCTTTAGTTAGAAATATTTTTCCTCAAAACACATGCATAATAAATATGTATTGAAAATTGTATTTAAAATTTTCCTGAAATAATTCAATATAGTCATTTCTATCCATTTATTTTTTTAAAGTATTTTTAGTGCAATTTTCTTTTTTTTTGAGGATAATATCCATTTTTCTTTTACAACAAATTTGAAAGGTATATTTGTTTTTACATGAATTTCATGGATGAAATTTTATAATATCATGGAAAAACATTGTTTTAGTTATTATTTTATAGGCTTTAGAAATTTATTTTCAAGGAACATTATTATAAAATTGTATATCGATGATTTAAAATATTTTTGTTTCAAAATGGTAATTTTATTTTTATGAAATTATATTTTGGAAATTTTCATGGTATTTATATTCATCCATGAAATTAACCATCTATTTTATTTTTTATTAATTCGTAATATATTGAATTTATACCATCCTTATTATTTATATATATGGTTGATGATAACATTTTCTGGGAATGTAAAATTTTATTACCATTCACTATTTTACTCTTGATGGGTTAGGATTATGGTTATTAATTTAGTTATATATTATCATTTCATATGTAATTTTGTTTAATATAAATGTTTATATTTATTATATATCTTCAATTTCATTTGAGTAATGAATTTTACTTATTTTCTGGTGGGAGGATCCTGATATAGCACCTCGATGCATGGGAGGGTCTCATGAGACAAACAAGATTGGGTTCCTAAAGATGCCTTCTCAATTTATTAAAATTTAATGTAAAAATAACTCAAAGGTATGTTCATGATGTCTATAATTATATATAACATAATTATGAATTAATTTATTGATATTCCATGTTTCTATTCAAATATTTATAATATCTATAATCATGTATTCATGATGATGTTACTATTATATGTAATTATTTGATCATAAATTATTCATATAATATTATTCTAAAATTATTGATTTAATGAAAAGTTTTTTAGTGATTTATCTATCCATATTTATTATTTATTCATAATATTCACTAAATTTGTAACCTTACTAATCATTTGAGGTTTTCTATATCTTGTGTTTTATTTTCCCTAGTATACCATAATATGTTTTGTGAATGATACAAAATCATATGCTATATAGAATAATGGTGTTCAGTTAGAAAATAAGTCATGAATTTTATGCTTAAAATTAATTTATAATTTCATCTGTGAATCCATTTTACCAATAATGCTAAACAAAATATCCTTCAAGATGAAATTACATATATCCTATGCTAATTTGATAAATAAGACACTAGATCTCAGCTACTAGGATGAATATCACTATAGGTGGATCATATTTACAACATAATAGTGATATTATATTCACAAGATGATTCCAAGGATTTGATGGTTACAGTCAATGTGTTCATTGGAAGTAGTTCTCCCACCTTGATCATTATATATCTTTCTCAAATATAGATGACATTATATGAATTAGGAATAATTGATCATTAATGCAACCTTATAACACAAGTATTAGTGATGATTATTTATTTATGTTTATTTTATATTTATTAATTTTATGTGCATATAGATTTTTTATAAACGGTAACAACATTTTTAATAGGGAAACATTAGTATAGAACTATGGATTTTTATTCAAAATTTTCTCCGGTGTTTGTGAATCTTACACATTATAGAATATGTCATTATTCATGGGATCTAGTGGGATAGGGGTGAATTTTATCATATAATTATACAATATCTCCAGGGGAATAAAGAATAGAATTTAATGAGTCTCAGGGTTGGTGGTAAAACCTATTTTTTATTTTTACATTTTTCATATTTTTAAATGATATCTTAAGCGAGAAATCAATTATTATAAAATTACAGGAAAATGTTATATTTTTATAACATGTTTCTTGTTTATATACTAGTAAAATATCATTGTTATGATGTATGGTTATTAGTTATTTATGAAATTAGATATTGTTATTCTATGAGGGAATATTCCCCTTGTGGTATCAACATAGACCCTCGTTAATTTTCATCATAATCTACAATATGGGAACACATGGAAATATTTCTCAGATATTAAAAAGTTAAATTAGGAAAGTAAATAAAATATTGTATAATAGATGTTATGGTTTCATTTAAATTTCTCATAAATATGGTGGTCAGGTAATCCAAGAACATATCAGATCATGTGTTGACCCTCGATGTAGTGCATCAGGAACAACTTTTCTATGTAATGTTTTGATTACTAGTGTGATGAGATTACGATTTTATGGATTCACTAATACATCCAGGATAATTATTATATAATAATAATAAGATATTATTATTAATAATTTGGATTTTTTTCACTCATCTAATAGATTTAAGATTCATCACCCCATTAATCATATTTAAATCATAAGAACCACATTATATTTTTTCGAGATTCTAGATCATTTGAATCTATAATAGAGTTTAGATAATTGAAATCTCATTAATAACAACTATATAATTATCCAATATATCATGATTAGGAATTTATACTCACATGGACTGTAGTTCTTATGAATATTGGTCATCTTCATCATATAATGAGACGATATTAATAGATAAAGTTGTAGTCCTACTGTATACATGATATATATAATCCATTATGGGTATGTAGTTACTGATTTAATATACAAGCAAAGGAATTAATTTATTTGAGTTTCAATTAAAAATATATAGTGATTTATTGTTAGAATTATTGGTGGAAATCCACTTAAGAAAACCCTAAAACTATATATTAGTCAATATGTGTTATATTATGGTAATTTATTTTGTTATAATTGATGAGATCATTGTCCTCAAGGTAGATTTATAGTCTGTAGGTTCCCAATGATGATTTGTACCCTCAAGTTTGATAATTTCATTGAAAAACATGACATGTATTTTTATATTGATTCCATTGATTTGGTGTTTTGGATGGTGAGCTTCTTGATGATTTTGAGATAAGAGTTGGGTACTGGTCAATGATATATGACAAATACGAGATATACGATCTACAGGATATATGAATGATTATACTGAATTTTAATGATATTTATGATATTAGTGACTCAAGTGTTATGGATAGACAATAAGAGATAGTAATGTTATTGTTACCAAACATTTATTAATATGATCAAAACATGAGTATGGGGAAAGCCTATACTTTTTAATATCATATATATGAGAAGAATAGATATTTTATTTGGACTATGAGACTAGTCCATTGGATGTTCTATTGAGTATGTATAATATTAATACTAATTCCTTAATGAATGTGAACATAAATTCAATGGTGGTTAATATACAATAATTATTATGGATTTTATGACGGACATGTAAAGTTGGGTATTAGGATTTATATAATATAATATATATAGATTAATTTTGATGGTATTACTCAAATGTTAGATCATTTTGAAATTGGGGAGAATAACTACTTAACTATAACAAATTTTAGTAACAAGGGATATTGTGCACCATTTTGAAGTTAGATAAATTGGAAGCATTATTAGCATGGGTCAAAAGAGTTATTTTTAGATAGTATATGTAGTATATATGTTAATGAAACTAAATAATGACATGGTAATGTGGGTCTATTTTATTATTGACTATAATATTTTCATAGTGTGTTCAATTAGTTGGCTTATATTAAAATGGATAATGGATCTGGTTGTCCTGAAGATGGATTGAGAATCATTTATCTAATGTAAATATGAGAAAATAGGGTATTTATCCTTATAAAAGTGATGTGTGATTTTGACGATTTTATTTCACTGAACATTAGTGATGTTTGGATTTTATATGTTGAACAAATTCCTTGAAATATAACCAAAGTATTTGAGATGATTTCTTCAAAATGTGATGACTGATGGCATGCAGGTTTATGATAATTTTTATTATATCAAAATATCTAGATCATACTATTGTTGAGTTTTTAAGTTTATATGGAATTTTAAACTCATTT
This sequence comes from Viscum album, assembly GCA_963277665.1. Taxonomy (NCBI): domain Eukaryota; kingdom Viridiplantae; phylum Streptophyta; class Magnoliopsida; order Santalales; family Viscaceae; genus Viscum; species Viscum album. The sequence continues at coordinate 873,655,113 of OY728148.1, read as the reverse complement.
ATTCACTATTGGTATATATGAAAATTATAATAGATTTGTGTGACGAAGGAGGAATCCTTATGGTCCCTCATATATGGATGGTTTTGAAGTATTTTTTAGAAATTACTAGAAGTACAAGGTAAGGTTCAATTTTGGATGGAATAAAAGAGTGCAGTGGTTCTATGAAAGGTTTCAGACCTTGAGTTGGAATATTTGGGAACAAGAACAAAATGGTAAATTCATAGAATAATTGGAATGTTAGTGCATGGTACAATGTGGTACTATTTATGATTATAATGAGTCTGAAAATGAGAATCATATATATCTGGATTAAACATGTTTATTTTTAAGTCTTATGATTATTGTTGGGGATGTCATATGGGGGAAATAAAATATCATCATTCTTAATGCATTGAATTAGTTTTGGAAAGTATTTGGTATGATTTTAGAGTGATATATGGTTAAAAAAAAGTATACAGTGGTTGTGGTTTTATGATGGTTCTTTGATATATACAACTGCATTATGTACCATATATAGGAAATACCTGAAAAAGATATTAGATTATAGTTATCTAGAATTTATGTATGATTTTTAAATTAAATACATTGATTTAAAATATTTTTTGGGTGATATGTCCATGTTTTTTTGGAATAGACTATTATGTTTGAAGGGTTTTAGAGAGTTAATATTAAGGGGACTATGTTTTCATGGGTAATGTTGTATGGAATTATGTTTGGGAATGTTCTTCATATTAATACATTGGATTCTAATGGAAATAATTGGGAAATTATTAAATTTGAAACTAAGGGGGTGAATATATGGTAATTAATTAACTGATGGGTTATTATGGTGGAAAATTTGGGAATTGAGGAATACTGTTGAATGTGGGCCACTATAGTGGTGTTATTGAAAATAATAAAAATATGGGAATACACATTTTTTAGGATGCGTAGTGATGGTGGTTTGGTGGTCAATTTATTTTGATCATAAACTATGTGTGATTTATTAATTTTTACATTTATTGAGGATTAGTGACAATGATTTATTGTGGATGCTATAGTAGGTTTATTTTGATGTTGTTTTAAAGATTCTAGTCTTTATAAGATAGTAAAACCAATGAGAAATTTTATTTTTTTAATTCCTACTTATGGGATAATTCAAAATTTTTGGAATCCTTCTAATAACCGTGAGTTGAATTTTAAAAATGGTGGTCATATTATTTGGATTTATAAATTGAAGTTATATTTGGTGCTTAGGTGTGTAAACTATCTAACCGGTAGATGTGTAATTTTATTTATATTTTGATAAAAATTCATGATATTTTTTATATTTATTATATATAAAATATACTTTTAATTATAAAATATAATGTACTATAGAATTTCAAATAGGTTTTCATGTTTGGATATTGTTTATAAATTGAATTTGAGTTTATTAATGCGCAATTTCACCAGATTGTGGTGTTATAAATGTTGGCATAGGTCGAGGGATGAGTCTAATAAAATGGATTGAGATATAAATTTATATTTTAATTAAAATATGTGGTATTTGAATTTTTTAAAATGGTTAGATATTATTTTTTGTTATGGTCGAGTTATTCAAATAAAACATGTTTGAAAACATTTTTTGGGTAGGTGAACCAATGCAAAAATGGTATCCATTGTTTCACTTATTTGGGGTCCTATGGATCATAATGGTAATTTTCAAACCCATACACGGGTGTATATGCTATGTATGGGTAATATGTGTAACTATTAATTATAAAAAATCACTTTAAAAGGGTAATAATTATTATCCTTCTATGTATTCCAACATTGTATATGGGTAACCATTATTACCCTTACTCAAGGACCCCCCCACATTATGATAATACTTATGTGATTATTTTTTTCAACATTTTATACATATTTTTCTAAAATTATTAGTTTAGATTAAAAATGATTTATTTTATAACAATATAATTGAGAAATTATATTAATATGTTTATCAAATTCATTCATTATATCCATGAAAGAGACCATTATCTTATTAATTGATATCTAAACCATTTTATTTTCAAACATTTTTTAGGTAATATTAACCATCTTTATCAATTATTTATAAAACATTTCAAATTATTCATCAAATATTTCTATTTTTCATAAATTATTAATTTTGATGTGACTCCAATGATATATGGTGGAATAATCCTATTATTATAATTTATTTGATCATATTACTCAAAATAGATTCAATTAAAATGACAAAAGTTGTTTTTTGATCAAATTTATTAAGGATTTTTACCAAAATTAATTTAATTATGATTCTTGGAAACCCATTTTAGAATAATAAATATATTATAAGAGAATAAATTGTTTTTTTATTAATTTTTTGGATATATAATATAGTGGTGAAAACCACATTAATTAACATGTTTAGAGATGGGAAATTGTCGGTATGTAATTTCATGATAATGAACTAAAATTTAAACAAGGGAATACTTTTGAAACCATTTTTGGATAAATTTGTTCAGTAATTATATTTTACGTATAATTAATCAGATATGAACTTGATTATGTCATAAAGATAATCTATTTTTAAATTATGGAAATTTGTTTTCTAAATTTAATATTATTAATTGATTTTCATAAATTATTAATATGTTTTCACAATAATGGCTGATGGTGGATATTCAAGGATGACCATGCTAAATGAAATTTTAGCATTACTAAAGGTAATATATTTTCATATGACATGGGTTTTTTCAAATCATTTCATTAAAATTTTGATTTTTTATAAATCATGTTATATTCCATGTCACCACTATGGGGAATTGAACATGAGTTAAAAATATAAATAAAATTGTATATATATTTTCTGTGAATGGAAAAAAGTGTCCTAGAAATGGTAGATCCTTGAAAACTATATCGATGACTCTAATTTTGATGGTTGATGAATTAATTATATAAATGTGATTTGTTATAAATGGATTATTGATGTTAATTATAAATGCAATGTGTTCCATGAACTCTCATGGGTATAATGGATGTTCTAGGGGATTTTTTGACCATTTAATATTATCTTTGTGCCCCAAATGTTTATATATGATTTCTTAATATTTTAATTTACCATATTATACTGAGACCTTAATGAAATTTTATTAAATATAGACCAGAGTTCTCAAGATAGGAAATTTTATCTTCTTCTATATAGGGAAATTAGGGTGATTGGGGGTGGCTATCCTTGGATCCTTATAATGTCTTAAGGTGAATTTAAACTACTCAAAATATTATTTGAGATTGTGGTGACTATTGTTTTCAATATAGAATATGTTTATTATTAGGAATAAAATTAATATAAGTAGACAAAATAGTTCATTTTGAATCATATTAGAGGAATGAATTTGGTTGAATATGAATGTGGTAAGGGATTTAGGACTTCTCTCCATATAGAAGTCAGTATACATTTTAATATTATTTAAATTATTTTATGATAAAATAATTGAAATTATGTGAGATATTATTTCATTAGGGTGATGTAAATGGGACCCTAGAGCCATTTATGATATTTTGGGACCATTACAACATTTCCAGATAATGATCGGTCTTATAATAACATAGTTTGTTCTCAAAGTATAATTATTATCACAAGATATTTGTTGTTCACTGAAGTGTGTTTTAGTTATTTCATGTGTGACCTTATTGGAAAAAAAATTACTATTATGTTGTTGATAACATTGTACTGGCATATATGTTATTAACATTAGAAGAATATATCAGTAATATGTGGTGGATTTAACAGGATACCCATACAAATTATGTATATTTATATTCAAGATATCTTTACTAGAATTTTTTTTTCCAAAAGGGTGACTTATGGGATACTTATTAATACTAGTCCCGAAACACTACACTTGATGTTACATTTTGGATGACATAAATACCAAGTATCCATTATTACCCCATATATTAAATTGATTCATATATTACTCTCAACGATTATATGATTTTGACTGATTATGATATATAAAAATTCTAGAAAAATTTCAGGGATTTTGGAGTTATTCCAAATGATAATTTAGGATGACAATGATTCCTAATATATTTTTTTACTTCGTTTTATTATATGAGATGCCTAGGACCCTTAAGGTTTAGTGATGATCCACAATAGGATGTTATTAGATGCCCATTATACAGGGATGATAGTAATGATGTCAATAGTTCCAAGGATTTATAGGGTTTGAAGATAATCCCAGTAATTTTATTATATGATTCCAATAATTATTATGATCCATAAAATATGCCTAATTTTTAATAGGATTCTTAATTTTTATAGTTATATGTTTTTATTTAAATGAATTTATTAGATTCCAATGTCAATTCCTAGAATATGGTGATTTTATATTATGTCTGCAATCTCAATTTATTATTTGAAAAGGATAATACCACAATGTTTCTTATATATGTTTCCCATAAATATTCAGAACTAGCTATAGAATTTGCAGTCAATCCAGGTTTTCACTTTATAACATGAGGATCAATGATGAATATTTATTTATTTATAATGATTTAATAATTATATTAAGATGTCACAGGATTAAACACTATTATATATATACCTTTATGGATACTATTATTAGTGTCCAATAATTTTTTACTCATGCTTTATTGGATGTCTAGGACACCAGGGTACTTGAGTAGATCTCACTGGTCAATGGTTAAGGTGGAACAATGTCCTAGAGTTGCATTACTGAGATTGATTATCTTAAGGTGATTATGGAATATGATGTGACAATATATATAAATAGTTGTAGATATAATTTATTATTAATATATATGATCTTATTAATTTGTTATCATTAATTTTACGGTTTGGGGTCAATATTAAATTGACAAAATATGTTTCTATTTTATTTATTATACATAATATTTTCATTATAATGAAAGATGTTTGGTTATTTTTAATATAATTCATTTCATAGATATGAGGTCAGAGTCTCCCCATAGAATCCCTCATACCTTTTATGTTACTTAGTATCAATTAGAATTTTGGGAGACACTGTTATGGTCATGTGGCCCTTCAGCCTGGTTACTATATTAAAAACTGGGGTGGGGCATGTCAATGATATATATGATATTTCTTATTTTTAATATCATTGTATATGGTAGAATTTTGATATTTTCATTTAAAAAAAATTGTAGAAACTATATAATTTTTTGATAACAATCGCTTATTTTGTGGGAACACATAGTAATATTACTGAGTGGATTTTTGTTTTTCATTTTTTTATATTTAGTATTGAGTTATTTATTGAAGTATGATTAATGTTTTTTTTCATGGATCTTGATGTATAGGGAAAAAATGTGTCAGTACAAACATTATAGTTTTCATATTTGACTTTCATAACATATGTAAGATTATACCTGGTTGAAGAATTAATGAAATAGTGTCAAACATTTAAAAATGAAAAAAACTACTACAGTGTCTTATTATAATATATGTTTATGAAATTCATCCCATCAAGACCATACGATTTCTAATGACATGTCCTGTGGAATATGAGTCTAGATGATCAATAATGACATATATGAATTCATTATATGTAATGAATGTATAACATCCCCATACTAAAAATTAAGATACTATTTAAGGTTAAGATAAACGGGTTTTATTAATTGAGTTATCAAGAATAACCATTACGATGTTTTTTAATATATCATATTGACATAATTATACATAAAAAACCATACGATTATTTATTACATGACAACAATCATCTTATATTGATTCATTTTATATATGTTGATGAAATAGTGGCCTATAAAATGATAGTATTTTATGTGGATTCCTAAATAGGATTAATGAAATATTGTGCTGAAATTACAATAAATGTGGTTCCATATTTTTATCAGTGCATTCCCTATAGTGGGTGTTATGGATGGTAGGTGTCTTAGTGATGTTGAGATTGGATCCGGGGGGTTACGTGAAATTTTTTTATTATATTGATAAATACGATGAATAGACTATCTTATAGAACATATTTCATTGAAATAATGAACAATATATTGGTTATTTATAAGTTATGAATAATAATTTGGATAGAATAATTTAATTATTAATAATAGTTTTGACATGTGGGGTGAACTTGAATATAGGATTATACCTAAATTTTCAATTCCTTAGAGATTCAAATCATATGAAAAATATTTGGTTTATTATGTCAATGTGTGGTTTGAAATTACTAGTATGGTAGAGTGAAAGAGTGATTCCTTAGAAATAATTAATATTAAAACATTAGGGGTGTTTGTGCTGTAATCGTTCATGGATGTGTGTGCGGTATGATTAGATGGATATTAGGCTAACTTAAAATTAATTTATTGGGATAATATGAAATGGAATGAGGTATATGGTAGAGCATGTGAGAATTTTTTTCTATAACTTAACGATTATTCCTTATATAGAAATCAATAATTTTCATACATTATAATTACATTATAATAGTGGAGTATACTATATATTTTATGAAATCACATTTTTGGATAGTAAAACTTTAATTCAGTTGGAGACTATAGACACAATTATTGTATTTCATGAACGATAATCTAGATTCCCAACAAAGATCTCACTATATATTAATATTATTTTACATACCCTATATAAAATCAATCTTCATAACATGGGGAATATAATTATAAGAATGGATGGTATCAAATGCTCGATAAGAGTAAACAATTGAGAAATCAAGGAACACATAAAAATTAGATTTTTATCGTGGTATGAAAACTTTACCTTAATATTTGAAAACAATAAATATCATATCATAGATCATAATCATAATTTTGGTCATAGTGCATTATATTTTATGAGAAATGAATCAAAAAGTAACCAAAAAATGATATATGACATAATAACATTATAATAGTTAATATATTTGTACAATGTACATAATATTAGTTAATAATTTACTTTGTATTAATGTCTTAGATACAAGACAATCACATTGAATTGGGTTCAAACCACAATGTATCGCAGTAGTCGAGTTTCACTACGATGAGTATAATGGTGGATCAAGTACCTTACTAAACAAGGTTCACATCCCATTCCACAACTATATATCTAATGATATATCAATTCATACATAATTTATGTTAGAGACATATAATTCCATTACAACCCATCAGATAATGGAAATAATAAATATTTTTATCACATGATCATAAAACATTATTTAGATCATAAACCATAATAAAGGACATGGGTTTAACAATTATTTTATCATTTCATAACCCAAAGAATAAAAAAAATTCAAAAAATTCATTATTTCATCCTAGAAAATCATGGTGAAAAAATAGGTTTCATAAACATCATGAGGCTATAATGATAAGAAATATATAAAATGAATAAGGATATAATAATTGGATTATATACCAAGTAATATTTTTGTATCATTAAGTGATGTATTGATAGATTAAAAATCCTTTAAAATATCACTTGGAATGTATCCTTAAAAAATTCCATTTTAACTTTGAAATAAAATATTTAAAATTAAAAATGTCTAAATATTAAAAAATAAATATTATTTTATAATTTCATCAAGATCATATAATGTAATATTCAAATCAAGGAGTGGTAATATCATTGTTAAATTCTTTTCATGCCATGTATGTTAAGGCAATGATTTCTTTGACATTCTTTTATAAATTTTAAAATTCAGTCATTTCTAAAATGATAAAAAGATTCCTTTTATAAAATTATTAAAATATTAAAACATTGATAAAAATAGATTAAATGTAAATTTATGATTAGAAAACACATTCATTAAATTAGTTTTAGATAAAATGGATATTAAAGAGAATTTATTTTCGACAAAAGAGAGAAATACAGTAAATGTTTTTATGTGAAATATATTTTTTGTATCTTCAGTTAATAAAAAGAATAAAATGAAAGGAAAAAATTTTATTATCATCAAATTAATATAGGATATAAAGATAAATAGGTTATTTATAGTTATATTAAAAATTACACTTTCATAATCATAATAAAAAACAATCCATACAAACAAGGAGATTGTAACTTAAATACATTATTGCTTGTGTAGAATTTAAATCATAATATCCCTGAAAAAATAACATAAAATTAGTAATTTTTTATTTCAAAAAAGAATATTGATCATATAATATGTTAACAGGGAAATACATAATCCATATAAGTGAATACATGTACATAACACAACATTTTTCACAAAGAAGTCAATTTGAGATGACATAACCTTACCTCAAGTACATAAATTATTAGTACATGTTTGAACCTCATTTATAATAAATATATTATTATTATGCAAATATTACAAAATTATACACACACAAAATCACACAGATATATATACATATAAATTTACATATATATATATATATATGATACCATTTATTATTTACTTATAACCTTTTATCTTCTATTTATTAAATCACTATATAATCATAAATGTGTTGGTTCAGTAGTTTTGTCCATTTTAATATAATAATGGTTCCATTAATTATATAATTATAATAATTTCTTAAATATAATATATATTCAATATATACAAATTTATAATTACCCATGTATGATATAGATAGAAAAATTAAATTACATGGTTCCAAAATACAGTTGGTCGTAGGTATGCATGAAACTAATTTCCATTTATTAATGGTAGAAATTAATGAAAGGTAAAAAATATATCACCATTAAAGAATATTTCTTTATAAATTATTTCATATATATACAATAAATATATCCTTAATACAATCCATTTCAAAATAAATTTAAAACAAGATTGCATTGATTTGAGGAGGTGGTAGTCAAAATGTATGAACATACAAAATTATTATTTTCCTATTGATTGGAACGTTAAATATAGATGAAATATAGTAATTTGAAATTTATAATTATATCATCAATGTAATATATATAAATTAAATTAATTATTTTATATAGTCATGAGAATAAGTGATTGAAAACAAATTATATCGGTTTGTGAGGCGGTAGTCCTGTAAACACATGATCGAGGGTTCCTTTTCCAATTAGAAGGATAATGATATAGATATAAAATATTTCATTGACATAAAAAATATTATATTTAAGGTAATGTTTTTAATATTTTAGAGTATTTTAATAATATTTGAATGTCATATAAGCAGAAATATAATTAAAACTCATTGTTATGAACTATATCTTGCCTTTAGAAAACCTCTTTATGATTATACATAAATACTTAATAGGATAGTTTATGGTCCAAAATTGTACTATAGGCCATGTTTAGGAATATAAATATGGTATATCGGTATTTATTTTTTGATTGAAAATTATATCAGAGCATGTATTAGAGAGTATTGAGGGTGTCCCTTTATAATATAAGTATGTAGTATATTTTTAATTTGTCCAAATTTTAAAATAATTTCAATAAATGGTAAAAATGGATAAGAATGAAATATATTAGGAGGTGGTAATAGAATAGTTTAAATGAAACTTCAAAAATTAATTTCAGTATGTGTTCATTTCAACTTAACCCTCATAATTTTATTTTAATCCTTGATAATTTTTTTAACCCTTACCACGGTAACCAACTATTTACCATTTTTAATATTCATTATAAAAAAAATTAAGAATAAATAATTACAAAATATTAATTATTCTTATTCCATAAATTTATTACATTTTATAAATTTCAATTCATATTACTGAGACAATTTACATTTAAATTAAACCTACAAACATGATGAATTTTTTTTTGAATGAAAATATATACCTATTTATATAAATTTCTATTAAAAAATTCAACAGAAAATTTACTGAAATGATCTAAATTTTGAAAATAATAATATAATTGTACTAATTTGACAACTAAATCCATTTTAAAACAAAAATTAACATTTTAATTTCTTTTAATAAAAAATTAATTCAAATTTAAATCAATAATTTTAGTAATCATTGAAAATTTACTAATTATAATAAATATTAAAAATTATTAAAAAAATTAAATTTAAGATAATTTTAACCTATTTATTGAATAAATATTTCAGTTTTTTTAAATTACTACAATTGGAAAATATTTATTTGAAATCAAATTATCAAAACACGACCAAATAGTTTTTTAGTAAAATATTATTCTTTTTTACAATAGTTTATTAATTCTTATCCCATGACTCAAAAAATATAACATTAATGTATAAATATTATACATAATATATATAATATAATTTTTAGTAAAATCATTCCATAATATTTTTTATTTTTTTTATTAAAATAAAAAAACATTGCATAAAATGTTTTTTTCCAGAAAAATTTCCTTCCACCTTCAAAAGATTTTTAATTTTGCTTCTATAAAATGGATAAACAATTAATTTATTATATAAATGTGTGAGAAATATAAATTTAATTATGTATCTATTCTAATTCAAACACACCAATCCCCTGACTTGGTGGTAACTATCGCATCAAATAATTATATTTTAATAGTATATTATGGTTCATTTAAAATTGGTGGTGCATGTAAAAAAATTTATCAAAGAAATAATATTTCTGAAGAAAAATATACTATAAAATAAAAAGGTGTAACATTTACCCCATTTAATATAATATTTCCTCTCAATTTTAATACATTCCTGGTAATCAATCATTTTAAATTTGAAAATTCATTTATTGAAAACCCACATCATAAAATAGTAAATTATATATCCTTTTAAAAATAAGGAATGATAAATACCAAGGAAATCATGAATAAATCAAAACTAGGTCTCCAAATAATAGAATATTAGTTTTAAGTGAATATATAGAAATTAATGAGAAAGCCAACGCCCAAGGACTAATAGACAGTGATAAAAACATTGTTAGGAGAATTTTAACTACCGAAAATCCATGAATATTTGATTGGTGAAACAACAACTCATTAATCAGAAGTTATGGTAATGGGATAACACTTTTACTCCATGATCCTTTTCATAGAGTTCCTGAATTCATTTACTATCAATATTTTTAATTTATGTAAATATATTTACATGTGTTTCTAAATTTCATTATTTATCCAATTTCCACAAAAATCTCATATATTCCTCTAAACATTGAGTATTCCAAAAGAATATTCCATGAATTAAAAATAAAATAAAATTATTATGCATCAAAATATAATATAAATATATTATTAATAAATATATACATTAAAAAAAATTATTACAACAACTTCGGATAATTCAAAAAATTAATAATCCTTTATATCAATAAATAATACTTTTTAGTCCAAAAATTCAATAATAATAACAATGATTACACTTATATAATTTTTAAATGACCCTAAATCCCAAATAAGCTTAATAAAAACATCATTATATAATTGTGTTAGGCTAAAAGGTTATATTATACCTTTTATTAAATGGTCCCAAAAATTTAGTTACATTCTCCCCAAATGACCATACATATTAAATTACATATTCTAAACCTAAAGGTAATATATACTGAACTAAATGATTCACATACCCAAATATAAATGATCAAAATGATAAATCATAATATAACATTATAATATAGTGGATATCAAAAAAATATCAAGAATAAAATAAAAATACACCCTTGAAACTAAATTCATAGCATGACCATATATATAATTAAATTATCACCTTTTCAAAAAATCAAATTTCAACCATAAAAAATATCAATATATCAGTGTAAATTATCTTAACATTAAATCAAATTCTAAAACTTAGCGTTATTTAATTCTTAAATTTGTGTTCTTTTAAAAATTATGTAAATGTTTCAAATTTACTCAAAAAACATAACATTAGACATCAAATGGGGTGTCAATAAATTTTATCTTATAATCAATATTAAACTTATTGACCCATTATGGTATCAATATAATTTATCATATCATGAAAACATTCATTCTTCACTAATTTATCAAAACATTAATTTTCAAAATATAAAAACTGACACTTTATGATATATTACTCTTTAAAAAATGAAATAATCATCATCAAAGTAGGAAAAATACATGTTTTCATTAAATAGATAATAATCCCACTTACTAAATCATTTTTAATTACGCCTTTATCCTAAACAAATCGTTACCAACATACCAAAAAAACTTTTATTGGTTATCTATACCATTCATGTAATTTGTCAAATAATTAAAAGAATACATGTCTGGAACAACACATAGAAGATATGTTTTATTAATCTATAATGTCATTTAAATTACACTTATAAGACATAATTCCAAAATATTAATACCTAAACACATAAATACATTCACTTCATTGATTATAATTTAATATGTCATTCCAAGGCCTTAGATTTAACACTTTATTATAAAATTGGATTGAATAATACCCATATTATCCACTCATAAGGCATTGGACAATAAATTGTATGATTAGATCAAATTCATATCCCCATTATTATCTTCAATTTTACAAATCAATTTAATTCTCTATTCAATTAATTTCAACATAGAACCCACATTCCAATTACATTGTGACATTACATTGAGTACTTCTGCCCACATTCTCTACCTATAGGAAAATTATTCTATCATCCCCCATGGTCATCATGAAATTATATTTTCCCTTATTATATGTGTTAATAAGAATAGAAATGTTCATACTGTTAACCATTGAATGATATAGTTTAGTGGAATAGTCAAAATGATTCATATTCAAGATCCCATTAATGTTGGTCTCTCATGATTACAAAAATTCCATTGCACATCACCTTCAATATTAACATAATTTCTCCTAGTTCTGACCATTGAATGAAACCCAAAAGTATTTTGTGAGTAACAAAAATAATATTTATAAATAATGAAATTTTATTCATATGATATATAAATCATGAAACTATATTTATAATCTAATACTCCATAGGTTTAACATAGGTTATTAATTTTCATTATATGTTGACACCCTTATTAATTATATATATATATAATGTAAATAATCCCATTCATAAATCTATGGAGTTTCATCCAACATTCACTATATGGTTATACTCATCTTGCACTATAATGATGTTGGAGTTATACATGACCAAATAATTTTAATCTTATTAAACCAATAGGAATTTACTCAAAAAACACATCCACTTTTATATCTAGACATAGATGTATATCTAGGAAAATCCTATTATATTATCTCTAAAAAAATAAGAAGTTATCCTATACATAGTGTTTTCTTGAGGGATTCCAAAAATGTTATTTGATCCCTGTCACCAATGATTGATTAGTCAATCCTATGATACAAACTATAGTGTCCTATAATTTCTATACATATATATTAAACCATAAGAGATAAATATCCAAATTATTTTGATAATACACACCTGAGGACAAGAAATGTTTCCTGTATTTGGAGGCAAGATATTCAATAATATTTTTTAATAAATAATATTTACTACCTCAAATAATTATATTTAAATATAGAACTCTTATTATACATACCCATCTTCAAACCATTGTTTATAACCTATGGAAATGAAATAAAATAAATATTATCTTAGATGTTTAGTAATGGTAATAAATGAAGATATAAATTATCACATAAACATAAAAGGAGAATAATTGAAAAATAAAATTATTATCAAATTTTAAAACCACACCCTTTCAATTATATATTATAATATTGAATTTTAGAATTATTCAAGGTAGTTCATTAGTCATTTATCATAATAGATTAAAAGGATATGTTCTATAAGAGGAAAACATTATAATAAGACATATATTTTTGGAATACACCTAAGAACATTAAATAATATCCTAGTTGGAAAATATTATTTCCAAAACTAAAATTACGCATTGGTTTCACTCACCAAGTCATAATATTATTAAACCTTTACTTTGAATACCATTATTGATTATAGATCCCCTAACAAAATTGGGTCCAATCCCCATTCCAATCATAATTATCTTATGATAAATCAATTATAACCCAACTCATTATAGGGATATTTAATTACAGGACCACACATCAAATAAAAAAATAATATATATGTGTGTCCTAAGATTATAAGACATTCACAATAAAATATATTATTTAAATGTAATAACATTAAAAAAATTAATTATAGAATAAAATAGGGAATGAAATTGACTTCATAAATATTTCATTATTTCATCATATAATAACATGTTGACAGGAAATGAGTTTCATATAATTATTTTACTAATAATTTAAAAAAATAGTGAAATAATAATTATGGTATTAGAAGATAATGTCCCAAATAAAATATATATAATATAAAATGACGTCTTTATAGATGAGAAATTATTTTAAAATATCACTTGAATATTTTTTTTATGGAAAATAACTTTTTCAAAATAAAATATATTCAGTAAACTATAGAAAATTTACAAAATTTAAAAGAAAACACTTTCTTGGAAATATAGATTAATTTTTTTTATAAAAGATTAAAATAAATCATTGTTTTTAATGACATGATATTCAATACTTGTATTATATGAAAATTATTGTATTCCTTTCAAATTTTTTGTAAGTAATAAAAATTACACTTGTATAAAAATTTATTAAGATTACTTTTAAGAAATTTTTTGTAAAACTATAATAACTTATAAAAATGAATTCAAAAAAATAGATTATTAAAAAAATTCAGGGGAAAATTTTTATAAAATGTGGAAATGGAAGAGGAAATATTTTTTATCAACGAGATAATTATAGTCTATATTTCCATAAAAATATTATTTTTGTCCATTGAGTACATAAATAATGGAAAATAAATGGAAGTATTTTATTCTTCAGAAATAATAGGAACATATGAAAATTAAATATATTTTTGAGAGGTATATTATTAAATTTTATCATTTTTAGTATAATTAAAAACAATCATGATAAACAATGAGATTGAAACAAGAATCCATTATAAAAGTTGTAACTTTTGAATCATAATATTCTTGAAATAATGTCATAAAATATATGTTTAATATATTGAACAAAACGATATTAATATTTAACAAGTAAAATGGAATATATAAACATCTCATAAATGAATATATGTTCATAACATAACATATACCAAGAAGAAAATAATTTCATATGAAAAACTCATACATGAAGTCTAAAATTGTTTTATACATAGTTGAACCAATAGTATAATTAAAATAATATTATTATTCATATATTATATAGTCATTTTCATATATTTCATACCATATATTATATAATAATTTCCATCTATAACTGTATTGTTAAATAACCTTTATGAAGATCACTATTTTGAGTGATAATAACTTCATTTTTAATCTATATTTTGGTTATATAGATTTCTTATTTACATTGAAAATGATTCCACCATATACAGAATTTTAATTAGTATTTAAATATCATATATTTTGATTATAAACATATTAATACACATTGATATATGATAGATATTTAACAATTAATTACACCATCCATGGAGTCCATATGTTGTATATACGTGTGAACATTATCTTTATTTTTCGACATATGTAATGAATATAATGTAAATAATGTTTCAACCTTATAAATTAATTTTATTATTATATATAACAAATTTTTTCATTAAATATATATTTATTACCATAAATTATAATAAAATGATAAAAATGTAACTCATCGCATTGTAAAGGTGGTATTCCACAAGTAATCTCCAGCTAAGATTCCATTATATAATGATTTGGCAGTAAAAAATTTTATATGTGAAATTATAATTAAATATATATAATTATATTATAAATATTATATATATATTATATCCATAATTATGTCCATCCATGATTGGAAATGGTGGAAACGAATTATAATAGTTCACAATATGGTATTCTACTGTACAAACGATGGACAGTTTCATATTATATTTAGTGGAAGTGGATATGGATATTGAATATTACATAAACATAATGTAACCTCAATAAATTAAATATATATTTTTATTTTATTTTATATGAATTATATTTTAAGTTCGTATAAGAATAATTAAAATGAAAATGCATGGTTAATAATTTCACCTCTTCTTCAAAGAATCTATTTATGTTTATATATAAATCTCTACATTGGTTATATTCCATTCACACAAGAGAGTATTTTAAATTCATAGTTATATAAGAAATGAATTATGTATGGTATTTTATGAAACAAAATTCTATGTATGTGTGGATAGAATATGGGAGCTGGTATCCTTTTTTAATTGCTTTTAGCGGCCCACTTGTAATTTTGTAGTGCTTAAAAATATAATATAAAGTATTATTATTTGATAAAATTCTCTAATATAAATTGTATGTATATAATAGTGTGGTGGTATTGAAATAATAGCAAAAATATTTGGTATATATTTTTTTGTGTCCAATTTAAAAATTATATTTTAAGTTTAACCCCTAGTATTCATGTTTTAACCAAATATATGGTAAAAGTTTTTTTTATTTTTTCTATTCAAAAAGAATAAAATTATGTTGAACAAATTAATTAATATTTAAAATGATTAAAATAATTATGGAATTTATTTTCTCAAATTTTATTCATTTAGGTGGAAGAATTAATTTTGAAATTGAACCAGTAAAAATGATGAAAATTGAGTTTCAAAATAAATTGTTTTCTTATGTATAAAAATAATTTATTAAATAATTGGAAATAAAATTAATATTAATGAACTAAGTTGTATTAATAATATTATTGAGATATTATGTAACATTTAAAACCATTTTAAATAAATTACAATTATTATATATTTTAAATGAAAATAACATTTTAATACAAAAAATTGTTTTTTACTATTCATTGAAAAATTAAGACTTCCATTTTTTTGAAAATTAGCTTTATGATAATTTAAAAAAAAATATACTAAAAATATAATTAATAAAAATATAATTCATCAATTTATAATTTTATAATCATTGGAAAAATTCTACGAACCCATTTTTTAATAAAAACATTTTGTAAAGCATAAAAGTATATTTATGGTTATCATATGTCTAGAAAAAAATCAATGAAGGTAAATAATATATTATTTATTATATTATATATAAATTTATTTCAAATCATTCTTAAATAGTTGAAATTAAATTGATAAAGGAATAATAGATTGCATTTTTTGTTTCAGTATAACATGTCTTTTAACATAAACAGATTTTTATTTTCAATTCTAATCAACTTATTACAATTGAATTTAATTTATATATGTGTAATACTTATAAATTTCAATCATTATATAGTTATATTCATACCCAATAATCTAACTACAAGGTTATAGCTATACCATTAAATAATAATATTTTAATATTATATAATGATTCTGTTTAACATGGTGTTACATATAATGAATTTTATGATTGATAATGATTTTTTGATCAAACAAATTATTATAAAATCCTAATTTAGTACTATTTTTTAAAAAGGATAATATTGAAGAATTTTTTGGGATTTTATAAATGAGAAAAACTCTTATGATGGGTTCAATGGGATAGTTATTTCATAGTATACATATTTAGTTAATTAATGCATCCAATGTGTGACATGAGGTTGTAGTCTTGGTGTTTAATTTAGCGTGAGGTAATGATGATGGGTTTTATAATATTGTTTTAAAAGAAATTTTTTTGGATCATGTCATTAATTAAATGTTTTTAAATTATTTAGTGTTGAGGAAATGGTGAATGAAAGTGGTGTTTACCAGCATCACATTCATGTTTATTAGTTTGATAAGGTATTGAGTTAGCATATTTTGAAGTGTATTAAACAAATGGAACCCTTTCTTTGTAATACGAATGGTGTAGGTCAAAATATTTAATTAAATGTGATATTAGAATGTTGAAGGGAAGTTATTAATTTTGGTTATATATAGATTATAATCTCATTATATAGATGACTAGTTGATATTTTTTTACAAATAAATTTAGTCAAATTACTACTGGGTTTTATCAAATATTAGGTTTCATTGAATTCTGTAATAGAAATCAAGTGGGTGGATAAAATATTGAAGTTAACTAACTGAAATGTCTTTTAAATTAGTACACAGACCTTGTGAGTCATTTTAATGGAGGTAATGTCTAGGTCATGTGTTGGTATGAAATGTTAGAGACCTCCAGTTGGATCCATCATGAAATAGTGTATGATGATATATTGTTGGTAGAAATAGAATGTAGAATTCTGGTGTGTTGTGGTATTATTTAAATATATATCATGTATATTTAGTATTAAAACATGTATAAGGATGAATATTTTTAGATGATACACTTTAGGATAAATTTACTAGAATTTATATAGTGGGTAGTATAATAAGATTATTCATTTTATATAGAGTTGGACATAAATAAATAATTGGATGAGTTGTTAGCGAATATGGTTAAAACCAACCATATAGTGTTAATGGATTTATAATTACAGTTTGATAAGAGTGAACCAATTTTTTTAGAATGAAATTTACTTATAATTGTTATTGGTTAATAATAATTGATAAATTTATAATGATCTGTAAATTAATGATTTCGATATAAAATTATGTTGAGGTGGTATGACCATGTTTACATTTAGAATAAACTGATAGATTAACCTAGTTCATATATTGTTGACATTAATGTTAATATGATTGAATAAATTATTAGTTGAGTATTTGTTTTTTAGAAACGACAATATGATTTATATTGTGAAGAATAATGAAAATAGTTTAATAATACGCATATGTGACACGTATAGTGTGATTGGATAGGAATGATAAGAAATGTTTACTGATGGGGTGGGATGTAAATAAATATGAAAATTAATATATATTATTAGTAGTGGGAGAATATTTACTTATTTTAGAGAAACTATTAGATCCTTGATATATGTAATTGTTTGTTTTAGCAGTGAAACCTACTCAAGGTTATTTTGCATAAAAACCATTACCAATAGGTGATGAAAGTATCAGGTTCTGAACTGGGATACATTGACCAGGATTAATCATTGAGGATTCACATCAATATATATAAAGGATTATATATTTTATATAGTGATTGTTCTAAAGACCAGTCGGCATACATGTTTGTAAAAATTAGATGAAACAAGAATATTTCATTCACTAACATAGGATGATTGATTAATTGGTTATTATATAAAAATTCAATAGTTTTAATATCTTAGTGGATGTTTTTATATATGTGAGTAAATGTCTGGGATTTTTCGCATGTAATTTAAAAATTAACATACTTGATTTATTGGGGTTCCATATAATTAATATAATTACAATAACTCATTCATATTATAATTATTATTAAGTATTATTTTTCATAAATCTAAATATTTTTTAAGGGTTATAAAATGATAATGTGTCGATTAAAATGGTTTTTAGAGTGAACTTGGGTTCTAATACATTCAATGACACTAGGTTATGGTGTTCGGGGTGTCGGTATAGGCCAAAGAATGATAATTGTTAGTTGACCATGACTCAAAATTTTAGTTTTTTTAAATGCTTAAATGAAGTTGTTTTTTAAAAATGTTGACTAATTTTTATTTCCTTGGTAATTTATATTGAATAAAAAGGGGTATATAATTTTTTTTTCATATTAGAGACCCATATTTTAATTTTAATTAGTGTTACCACTATACATGTGGATGAATTGTTTCAATGTAAATGGAATTACAATTATGCAAGTAATGAACACAAAAGGATAGAATCCATAACCATTATATAGGTGTCTAAGATTTTTTTTTGTATAACTTAGGAAAAAATATCATTATCTTTATGAAATAAATAGAAGTTTTATTTTAAGATTTATGTATCAATGTGTAATGTTATAGGCCATTCAGGAAACAAAATTTATTGTATTTGGGTGTTGAATGTTTTGGGAGGATTTCTAGGATGAATGGGGTTAAATTAGGATTATTTTAAAAAATTTATATGATGTTTAAGAGTAAATTTATAAGATTCATCAGACTGGAGGCTTGTATAATGTATAGAAACATTTTTTGTATTTATATTTCAGATTACATGTTATTGTGGCTCTTCAAATTATTACATGGTTATGAAATGGATGAACGATTTGGTGTGGAATCTTATAGAGGTTGGGTCTTGCGGGTTTTTAATAAAAAGGGAATTTTAGTTTAGTATAATCTTGAAGTTTAGTGGTTTTAGAGACAGAACTAAGGTTCTATAGTCCCTCAAATTAAGGTTTTGATAAGTTAGATATGTAGGTTTTTGATCTTCTTGAAATTTTTGGGTAGTTGTGGTTTGGAAAATTGGTTTCAAAATTTATTTATGATATATTGAAAATAATTTCATTGTATTTTTATCATATATTATATAGGAGATATGAAAAAGTTCAGGCTGTGGAGTGTCTATCTAGGTTGTGTCATAGATTTAGGATAAAACCCATTATAATTGTCCTAGATTGGGATATTTCACCAAATTCATTTAACCTATCACCTATTATAAATTCATGAAAACCTATAATACTCATAACTTACCTAACCCATATATCAAATCTTAGGTGACCTATGTTCTATTTTAGGTTTTCTTTTATACCTAACATTGTCCTTAGGTATGGGATAATGGATTTAACAAATCCATAGTGAGTTACTAATAACTTATATTTTATTTAGTTTCATTTCATGGTCATTAGAATGTTGATTATGAGATATATGGCTATTATCGTTGTTGTTGTCACTAAATTGATATTGGAAAACTAGGTTTTTATGCCTTCGATATCATCACTGTGTTAAATTTATTGATTCCATCCTAATATTCCTGCCTTCTTCCTTCAATCTTGTGAAGTGAATCTGAAAACCCAGAAGAGGGTATGGGATACATATTCACTATTTACATTAATGAATCTATAGGACTAGAATTATTCTTTTTCGATTGGACGGGTAGTAAAAATTTTCATAAAACTATTCTAACCATGATTATATTGAAATTGAAGGTAAATGGTGGATTTTTCACATTTTTTTATTGGTTACTTATTTTTATCACTTAAATAATCTTTTAGATATGATTATTTAGTGATTATGAGTTATTGATTCAATTAATTGTTTGTTTCTATATTAATAATGATCCCATATAATTTTTTTATAATTTTATCACACAACTGATAAAATATTATAATGATATATATATATATATATATATGAATTGTTTCTTTGTACATTTGGAATTTCATGTACTTACCCATGTAAAAATTAGTGAAATGTTATATATTCCAATCACAATGATTGAATCAAAATTATATTTGTTTGTGAGATGGAAATATATTTTCCTTCCCTACTATTGTATTATTAATTATTTTTGTCCATGCGTGGTTCTCATAGAGGCTTAATGGGGGATTTTTGTAATTGGTTTGTGTTTGGAATCTATTTAGTAGTTGGTAAATAAAAGTGGTTTGTAAGGAGATTTAATGGTGGTTATTGTGGGATGACTGTGATTTTTGTTGTTGTGGATTGTGTGTATATATGGTTGGTTGTTATGATATATGGCTAATAATGAATTAAATAAAATGGAATTTGATGAGGATTTGATATATGATGATTGATTAATGAACTAAAAATTTAAAAAATGAGTCATAATAAAAGATGATGAAGGATATATTTGAATTTAATTATATATGTTATAAAATGAAAATTAATTTTTTTTTACAAATATATATCATGGAATCATTATAATTGTAAATAAAAAAAGTAATCATGGGATGTTTTTGTATAGAATATATTGGGTGAGATTTCATTTAGTTGTGGATATAGTTAATAGAATATATCATATGGTGACTTGGTTGTGATGTGGGATATGAAAGTATCAATTAATACCATCACTTATTATGTGTTACATGTGTTTTCTATATATTGTTGTATTTTCAAGTAAATTCTTTACAATGCACACTCATGTAGAATACAAATTATGGTCATAAAAACTTTTCGAATGTTTTTTCCCTAGAATTCACAATTATGAGGAAATGAATGGTTGAATACCCTTTTTTCCTCACTCTTGTTCCATTTGTAGCATATGGAGGCGGTAACCCATTAAAGGATAATACAGATCAATGAAGAAATATTTGATATAAATGCATTGATATTATTTGATATATTTTTGGGTGGAGGTCATACATGGTATGAGGAGGGAATCAATATTATGATCATAAAGGTCATGAAACCCTATAGTAATTCTTTAGATGTCCTATTTTGATACAGGATAGAATATATGATTATAGGGAAATAACATGTTACATGAAAATATTGGATAATTCCAACACTGGATATTGGGGCCTATTATATGCTAGGGTAGTTAGGGTTACGATTCAAACCAAATATAACATGGATTTATAAGTGATGAGTATTATATAGATGTGAAAAGTATGGGAGAAAATAAAATAGGGAATTAGGGACAAAGTGAGAGGAATCTTAGTATTGCATTAGATGTAGGGAAAATATTTATATGTTATAATGATATTATTTTCCTATAATGGATGTGTTTTTTAATGAGTAATAAATTTTGTGGTTGAGGTTGTTTATTAACATGTTTAGGCTAATTATAATTCTACTATTTATTCACTAGTTCAGTAGTATGATATTTTCAAATTTCCATGAAAAACTGCGCGTAAGATCATAATAAGTGCCCTTGTTATCCTCAAATTATATATATATAAACATATTGATGTATCTCTAAGAGTTTTTAATATATTAATATGGACATGATTAGTGTGGAGTTTCTTGTTTTTGTGGAGTTTCAACTTTACAATATCCCATGGTATGGGTTCATTTCACATAATTTTATTGTATTTTACGTAAAGCATTATTATATTTTTATTTTTATAATATTATATTTATTAAATCAGTTGGGTTTTATCATATATCTATATCATATTCAACAAATTCCGGGAAATTCCACCGATTTTAGTGATTTATACATAATGTGATAGTCTGTAAGATGGGTACTACTAGAGATCGGTATCAGGGATCACTTGACCCCATCCTTAAAACAATAGGAGTTGCTCTAGTGGGGGATTTTGTGTTAGTGTGATATTAGTTATAGGATGATTGATACCATGGATCGACATGAACTCATGATATATTTTCCCTTTATGACATAATAAAAGATCCTCAATTTCTTAAAATTTACTTAGTGAAGTGATACTAAATGTGGTGTAGAGAACTATGTGAGGTGCATGAAATAAGTTTTTTTCTATTTATTTAATAATGAGATAGTGGGAATTTGAAATAAACAAAATTAATTGAATCTATATAAATATAATGATCCTATGTTTATGGGTTCTCCAATTTATTCGTTTGATAAATAGTCCATACTGACACCCACATGAAGCTAAATTAGGAGTGGTTTGGTAGATTTATTTATTATTGAATCATATAACTGATCTGAAAAAGTATAGTGAATTGTGAAAGAATATATTTCTTGATTTATATCATCAATTTATTGATATGTATGAGGAATGATTTTCTAATCTGCATGTGGAGAACTATTTAGAGACGATTAATATTTCCACCAATTTTATAAAAGATCGATCTGAGTATAATGTTTGATTTATTTTTAGTTGAATATAAGGTTGAGTTTCAATGATGAATACTATATCATGATAAAAGAAAATTGTTTAATATATCCTGATTAAATTCAAGTAGGAGTTATTTTTAGAGTTCATGACCTAAAAAATGTAGGATTCAAATATTTAAGTTCTACCCTCAACTCAGTAAAAATTTTCAAATATTTTGGATTATAGGGTCATCTTCAATCAGCCAATTTATTTTACACCTAATATATTTATGGATTTCGAGTCAAGAGCATGAAATTATGTTCAAATTCTATGTTTTGTACTCATATATTTTTTCATTATTTTTGTTTCCAAGATACTATTTCAAGTTGTAAATGAATAAGTTACTGAGATCATTCATGTCAAGATAGGAGTTCTATAACAATAAATTTAGAAGAGTTCCTATCTAGTATGACATCATTATTTGGATGAATATGGTAGGCCCCTCAAGCATCTTTTCAACAGTGGGTAAGTTATTATTGTATTCATTACACTCATATGTGGATTATAGTTCATGAAAATATTCTATTATTTATTTATATGTGTGTTTTTATGGTGAAAAAAGAAATCATCAATATCATTTCTCAATCACTTTAGTAGGTTAGTACAATGTGGGTTTCCATGCCCCATTATGTTGAAATAGTTTCAGATAGCCCTAAAGTCGTGTATCTTCTATGAGATTTCATAACATTGATCTATTATTGGGTCACCATTCATAACCTCCACCAAGGATGGATGGACTTGGTAGAGGTCACCCATGTGATGGTATATTTTCAAATGGACATAGAACTAATATTGTTAATTGAGGCCATCATTATCATGACATATGGTTTATGCATGAACGGGATCATGCAATGTGCTTTTTATGTTAGAGGGGATAGAGGTTATTTGATATATGAATTGTTTATTTATTTATGTAGTTTATTAATTTTTATATTGTTCCACATTTCACTCTTTTGTTTTTCCCATATTATTTCATGCATTATTACATGAAGTAGAAATTATTCCAGTACCGATGGTGTGATCCACACCTTTTTAATCTTTTTATTGGTTGTTTTATGTGTTCTATTGAAATAGACTGATTATAGGAAAACATAAATATATTGTTTACCTTTTCGTATTGTATATATATCCATAAAATTTTATCCTTGGCACAAATTGGAAGTATTTAATGTTTGAAATTATTGATTGCTTCTAAAGGGGAGTCACATTATCAATGAATAAAGGATGGAGAGTGATGTTCGTTGTTGATTGGGGTATCTATATGATTTAAATGTATAATAATCTACTAATATTTCATTTTGTGGATTTATTATTTGCACCTCAGCTAACAAATTTCCATAGGGAAGATGATAATTCTCTAGTTTTCTTCCTAAATGATATTGTGTTTCTACCCCATGGTTGTGATGATGAGTTTAGGATAATGTTATAGTCTGGTATGTAACTAACCTTTATATATCATTACCACAATGTTGTGGGAGTTATGGATACAAATCAATTTTTTTATAATAAGGATACATTTCTCTAATTTTATCCATATGGGTCACTCTTGTATTTCACTTTATGAAGGCTAGTAGGAGTTTCTTCTAGTGCATAAAATGCATGATGTTAAACCATGCGAAAATCAAGAACCATTACTCTATTTGGATGATAGATGATGTATTGTATGAGATAAATGGATCCAATTGGTTTCTATATATCGATTAATTTCATTGATATCACTAAATAATGGTAGAATAGGATTGTATCATGAAGACCTCTATATGGTGAAGGTATGGTAACAATGAGTTAACATTCTTGTTTTTTAGAATTATAAACATGCTAGAGTATTCATGTAACTCATAAAATATATGTTGGGTTAGTTCCTGGACTTGTTCATTGTCATGTAAATTAATGAAATAAGTATATATTAATTGTATGAACTATAGTTTGGTGAGAACATAAGACCTAACTTTTAGGTTCACTAACACCATTCAATATATGGGAAGTTATCTATGTAAAAATTTGGGAAAATATTTGTACAATTCCATTGGAACGTGGTTACCCAATTGGGTGTGGATGTTTATAAAGTGACCCTAATCTTTAGTTAACATTTAAGCATGATTTATTACAAAAAATTACATTTAATTCAACCCGGAAGATCGAGAGGTCGAGTGTATTTGGGAAATAGGTACAAAAAATATCCTTTTGAACATGGGATACACCATCATTATTGAAAACATAATTTCTTGATCAAAATATTCCAATGATCATAAAACTGCATGAGATATCCTAAGGGAAATAATATAAAATGGGTTATCTATAAAGCCCCAGTAAGTGAAATAAAAAAATAATATCATGAAGAAGATAATGCATATTAGAAAATAGGAATATAAATGTATAATAAAAGAAAAATGAATAATAATAAATGATATACCATGAAAATTGCAACATGTTAATTGTGGAAACCACATCCAAACATTATATATGCATGATTCAATGATCACTGCACACGGAAGAGCATGAGACAAGTCTAATGGAATGTGGATGATCATGAGTCAAGGGTCATTTTACAAGCAGGAGCATGAGTCAAGGCCTAATACACATAAAGGAGAATAAGTAAATTCTAGATTCAATGACAAATTGATAGGAAATATCATGTTACTAAAATTACCCAATGCATTGGAGCACTATATAATCTCAGGCTCACCAGTCACTTTCATTTCAATGTCATGTATATGTATTCCATATAGATCATACAACATGGATTCATTTAAAATTATAATTTATTATAAGATCAAAAAATTTATCATAAATATATTTAAGAACCCAATAAATATTTATATTTTCATAAATGTGAATACCCTTTATAGTGAAATGGGTATGGTGTTCACTACAAAATTAATTTGGCATGGAAAATCATGCGGAAATGTTGGCAGTATAAATGTAGTACATAAAAATTAAAAAAATGGGTAGATGAGTGAGAAAGGGGTATAAAATATTTTGTACATAAAATTTATAAGTAAGGTGTAAGTGTAAAGACATGTCCCAATATAAGAAATCAGATACAAAAGGCATAACATAATAAAGGAACCTCAAGAAAGAGGATAAATGAATGAACCTTTATAACATTTCGGCATGGTAACGATTGTGCATAAATGTTCATAAGAGGGATAAATGAGACTGAAAGGGGCTCTCATAATTTATAAATTTAATTTAATTTAAGTGGATATGGAAAAAAGTATCCCAAATAAATAAAAGGATGTTATAATCCATACATTAAAAGTATTTCCTGATAATAGAAGAGATTGGATGATCCCTTAAACAATTTCAACATAATAACAGCCTGTACAAAAGTCATAATGAGAGATGATAAATAATATATCATTAAAATGAAATCAATTTTAAATTAATATTATCATATTAAATGAAATACAACACAACCAACTGAAATTATAAAGACTAATTTAAAGAATTTTTCTTGAATTAAAAAAAATAGAGGAAGGTGAGGATCCCTTACTAGAGTGTGTGACTCTAAAGGCATGGGATGGGCTTCTTGAAAGCTTGGGGGAGACATTGATGTACTCTAGGGATTATAAGGTAGAGTTTTTATGTGATAAAAATACTATTAGTGATGATAAATGTGATAATGATCTGTTTTATATGTGAATAGAGGACGATTTCATTATTATTTATTATTTGGACTCTATGTAATAAAATATCCAAAACCACAAATCATACCGTGGTTTTTGGATTTGGTTTATGAAAAATTGGAGTGATGTAGATTATTTTTAAAGTCCAAGGGCCAAAAATGTAACACCCTATGATTCCATGCTATGCATCTTTTTTATTAATTCAATAGCTTTCTCTACACGCAACACAGAGTTCAAGAACACCATAACAAATAAAACTAGCCGTTTAAAAAGTGGTTATAAATAGTATTAACAAAATAATTATGTTTAAAATTTTAATTTTTTTTAAAAAATAGTAATTTTTTTATTAACATAAAAATTACCATAGAGCGAATTTTTAGTATTTTTCTGAAAAGATTCATTTTTTGATGAATAGTTAAAACTATTGCATTATTATTAAAGGTAAAAATTTAAACTTAAATACTTATTTTACTATAAATTTATTTTAATATATAAAGATATAAATAATTCATTTATTAGTCCAATATAGTTCATTTGAATTAGTTTATTATATAATTAGATTTATAAATTTATTTAACTTTTGAACGTCTCTTTTACTCTCCTTCTAGCCACATCTACGAGATTTCCACTAATTGTTTTTACCGATTATGTTAATTGAATTTATAAAAATTGACATATATGGTTGTAAAAAATATAAATAATTTAGTATACATTTTTAGTGAATTAATGATCCTAATGTGTGACATGAGGTGGTAGTATTGGTGTTTAATTTATTGTGAGGTGAGGATGACGGGTTTTATAATTTGTTTTTAAAAGAAATTTATTTCAGATCATGTCATTTCAGAAATGTTTTCAAATTATTTGGTGTTGAGGAAATGACGAATGAAACTTGTGTTTACCAGAATTACATTTATTCTTATTAGTATTATAATTTTTTGATTTAAATATTTTGAAGTTTGTATTAAACAAATATAACCCTTTAATTGTAATATGAATGGTGTAGGTGAGTCATGTTAATTAAATGTGATAATGGAATAACCAAGAGATGTTGTTAATTTTGGTTATATAAGGATTATCATCTCATTATATATATGAATATTTGATATTTTTTCAAAGATAAATTTTGTCAAACTACTACCAGCTTTTATCAAATATTACATTTCATAGAATTATGGAATATAAATCAAGTGGGTGGCTAAAATATGGAAGTCAATGAACCGATATGTTTTTTTTAAATTAGTACATCAACCTTGTGAATCATTTTAAGGGTGGTAATGTCAAGGTCATGTGTTAGTACGAAATGTTAGAGACCAATAGTTGAATCCATCATGAAATAGTGTATGATGATAGATTGTTGGTAGAAATAGAATGTATATTCACGGTGTGTTGTGGTATTATTTTGATATATATAATAGATAAGTTGTATTAAAACAGGTATTATGATGAATTTTTAGACGACACACATTAGGATAAATTTATTAGAATTTATATAGTGGGGAGTGCAATAAGAATATTTTTTTAGGAAGAGATGGAT
Source organism: Viscum album (assembly GCA_963277665.1). Classification (NCBI taxonomy): domain Eukaryota; kingdom Viridiplantae; phylum Streptophyta; class Magnoliopsida; order Santalales; family Viscaceae; genus Viscum; species Viscum album. The sequence goes on along the minus strand of OY728148.1, from coordinate 873,626,488 downwards.
TTGAAGAAATACTTCGTTGATTTGTTAGTGAAATTTGGTTAAAACCAACCATATAGAGGTAATGGATTTATAATTACCAATGGATATGAGTGAACCAATTTTTTTTTGTAGAATAAAATTTTCTTATAGTTGATATTAGTTAATAATAATTGATAAGGTTATTATGTTCAGTAAATTAATGATTTTGATATAAAATTATGCGTGGGTGTTATGACCATGTTTACATTGAGAAAAAACTGATAGAGTGTTGTGCCCAAGTGAAGTAATTGCATTTGTTGTCAATAACTTGTCATGGTGTGCCATCTTATGAAGTACATCTTGAAGATTGATGATTACAGAAGCATTAAATCTGACGATTGTTGAGCTGATCATTAAGTTCCAAGAACTTGTATCAACTGGATACAAAGTCACAACACTTTTAGAAGGCCATGCATTGTCTTCACAATGCATGAGGAGATTAAGAGAGCCATCCACAACTTCTAAGTGGATGAAGTGAGCTGAAGAAGAACATGTACTAATCCTTAGTGCATGACAATGTGAATGTGATCCATCTTGACCTCTAATTGGACCATTGAAGAACATTGAAGAATTATTTGATTCAGGAGCTTCGGTTGATGAAGAACCTTCGGAATTCCCTCCTAAGTTGTGAAATGTTGAAAAGTTATTAAGAACATGAGGAGGAGATGGGTAATTTCTAAGAAGAAGAAGAATTATGAAGAAGATGGCTTGGAATGTGGCATTTGGCTTGAAATTATGGAAGAACTTTGTATTTGACAAAGTATTATTCTTTTCCTTAGCCAAAAAATTGGCCAGCCAAGGCACCTTGGGGGTTCAACCCCAAGGCATGGGCACTAAGGCACCACGCCCATAGGGGAACCCGTGGGGCGAGCCAGGGCGGCAGAGCGCACCCGCAGGACACCGCATGGGCGCCTAGGGCACGCCCGGAGGAGCGCAGGGCACGCGGTGGTGAAGCCCGCGCACCCGGTGTGTGCATAGTGGGCGCTAGGAGCGCGCCCGCAGGAGCAGAGAGTGGGCGCAGAGCGCGCCCGTAGGGAGAACACGGTGCGGGGCGGCACCGTGGAGGGAGAAGTACAACTGGGAGTTGAGCGGCAGCGGCATATTGATAAGCCGCGTGAAAACCGCGCCCCGTTTCGATGTGGGACGCGGAATTTTCACCCGGGAGCGATCCTGGCCGCACGATCAATCGCGCGCCAGATCTCGGCCGCCCATCTAATCCGCCGCGGCCCATCCTGATCGCGACCGTCCAAATCATCGATCTGACGGCTGTGGCTCGTCTTCCACCTCGAGCTCGAGTCGAAGCCTCCCGCGAGCCGCCGCATGAACCAGAGCCTCCCGACGACAGAATTTGAGTTCCCGGCCACCGCTGATCGAGCCGAAGCCTCCATTGTGATCGTCTGGCCTCTACGAACACGATCATGCATTAAAATGTTGCATACATGCATCGAGAGAGATTTCGAGATTCGGCCGAGGCAAAATATAATGCCGAGGCCACGTGGAGAGCATGCATTGCATGCATGAGCCTAAACAGAGGCTTGCATGCGTTTTAAAATGCATGCACGTGGATAAAGGAGAAGGAGAAGAAGTCCGCGTTGTGAAGAGAGAAATAACGAGATTCTCGGCCCGCGTTTGAAGTTTTCAAAGAACCGAAAATCTCGGTGGATCAAGATTTATATCCCGCGGATGTTTTGAGGATTCCTCTGCCTATAAAAAGAGAGGCCGAGACCTCTGGAAGTTTTCTGAAAAATTTGTGATCCGCGAAAGCCTTCTGCCTCGCGAAGAAAGAGCCACCGCGCAACACACTTGCGCGGCTGAAGATCTCGGTGCCACCCGAGGCCCGAAGGAGTCCCTTGTGCGCACCTCTTGCGCGGCAGGAAGACCTTGTGGCCGCAACACCTTGCGCGCCCGAGGATTGTTCCCTCTCTGCCTGCACCCTTGTGTGGCAGGAGGAAGACCCCGCGGGTGTTGCACTTGCGCGCCCCGCGGTAGGAAGAACTTGCGCGACTCTTGCACTAAACACCTACGCGGCAGTAGGAGAAGAAGAGGAGAAGCCGCATCCTTGCGTGCCTCCTTTGAGTTCGGGAGGAGTATAACTATACCTACAGGTTAAGTGTCTAAAGGCAGTGAAGGCCACCACATCTTGTGTGTGTGTGTGCAATTGAAGAACCTGAACTCAAGTGTGTGCTAAACAAGTGAAGGCCGTAGCCTTGGGTGTGTGCAAGAAGGAGAGGCCGAGAACTACACCAAGTTGTGTGTGTGCCAAGTGAAGAGGAAGAGCACACCTTGTGTATGTGCGCAAGAAGTGAAGAGAAGGCCATAGACAAAGAAGAACACACCTTGAGTGTGTGTGAAGTGAAGAGCCTGAGGCTAGTGACTGTGCAAAGAAAGGAAGAGGCTGAGGTTCGGCTTGTACCCATTGGATTACATTCAAAATGATTTGTGTATGTGTGCACAAGTGAAAAAGAGTGACAAAACATAAGAAGAAGAGGAGTACACACTTAAGTGTGTGAATGCAAAAGAACTGATCATTCTAAGTGATTGGTTTTTTGGTGAGCAAGACCAACGAGATCTTTTGAAGACTGTTGAAGCTACTTGGAGTTTTGATCAACACCTTTGAAGAAGTGAAGTGGAGCCATGATGAAGATGATGCTGTGGAGTTGGGGGGTTTAACCAAATTGTAATTGGGGGGTATAACCAATTACTGTGTAATCATCCTTTGGCATAGTGAAGAATCCGTGTTGGGGGGTATAACCAACACGACATGGAGTAGGTCTTTTTACCGAACCTTGTAAATCTCTGTGTTCTGTGCTCTCATTATTAGTGCACCACTAAAAGAGTAGATCTAGGCTTTAACCAGCTGCAGAGGTTGAATTGATAATCGAAAGAGAACAATTCATAAAAAGAAAAAGTTTTCACTGATTCACCCCTCCCCTCTCAGTGATCACAACCGATCCAGGCATTTCAAGTGGTATCAGAGGGAGGTTACCTCTGTAAGGATCTACTTATGAGAAGATGGACAATCTGAATTCTGTTAATAGTAGGGGTGTTCCTACATTCGATGGAAAGAATTACCACAGCTGGAAGAATCGGATGTTACCCTACCTTCTATCTCTCGGCCTTGAAGTTAGAAATGCAGCCTTATTTGGATTCCCTCCTCTTGCTAATGAAGCTGCTATGACACTCGATGAGAAAAGAAATATGGAAGTTGATGGTAAAGCTCAAAATGCCATTCTTATGTCACTCTCAGAAAAGGTATACACAAAAGTCATTGGACTCAAGAATGCTAAAGAAATTTGGGACAAATTGGAAAGTAGTTAAGAAGGCAACATGAAAGTCAAGGAAGCCAAATTACAGATTTGGAGAAGCAAGTTTGAAGATGTCAAGATGGGAGAAGAAGAAAATATTGATGATTATTTCACAAGAGTCAATGAAATTGTCAGTAACATTCGGGGCTTTGGAGAATAGTTGGAGGACTCCACTATTGTTAAAAAGCTAATGAGAAATTTTCCTGACAGGTTTGACCCCAAAGTCTCAGCATTAGAAGACAGAGATGATCTCTCTCTTGATGAACTACACAACATTCTCATTTCATATGAAATGAGGAAGATCCCAGTATTCAAGAAGAAGATCAAGGATGAGATGGATTTTGAGGCCATGAGACAACTCAAGATAAAAGATGACGAAGTCCTAGAATCAAGTGATACTGACAATGAAGAAAAGGATGAAGATCTCAACACGATTATTTCTCTTTTTTCTAAAAGGTTTGGAAAAACTAAATTTAGGGGAAAAGGGAAATCACCATCAAGATGTTTCAATTGCAATAACATCGGACACTTTGCTATAAACTGCCCCACGAAGAGATATAGTGCTCCAGAAGTTGAAGATGAGAAGTCACAAAAGAAGAAATGGAGTAGATACCCAAGAGAAGGAAACAAATCAGGTGTAAGAAAGAAAAGGTTCGTTCCAGGTGAAAGAAGAAGCTATGTAAGCAAAGAGGAAGAATCCGACTCTACTTCAGCCAGTCAATCAGAAGAAGAAACGAATTTTATGGCTCATGTGGAAAAAGGGTTTGATACCTGCAGTAGTGAAGATGATGAAAGTGAACAAACAGAGCTTGAATACATATTGAAAGATGAATTAGAGGCTTGCCTTGAGCAAAACATTAAACTCAAGAAAGAAAAGAAATTATTACAAAAGGAAACTAAAAGAATGACTGAGGAGTTGGAAGAATGTATGAAGAAAGAGACAATGTACATTGACGAAATCAAGAGACATAAACTGAAGGTAGCTGAGCTGGACAAGATAGCAAAAGATCTTGAGGAGAAACTTCATCTCAAAGAAGAAGAGCAATCAGTGACACATTCCAAGTGGATTGAAGCACAGAATAGATTGACAAAGATGAGAGAAGACTTCAACAAGGCTGTTGAGGTCAAGGCAGAATCATCTTATGCTGGTGCTCAGAGGCAGGTCAATTTACCACTAAGTAAATCTCTAAATACATCTGTTATTCCTAACAATGCAGGTTCAAAGATAAAATTGAGACAAACATGGCATGAACCAACCTGTGTAAAATCATCTTCAATGGAAGAAAGGAAATCCTCAGGAAGGACTACTCAAATCTTGGACAGAAAATTACAACATGACTCTTATCAACAAAGAAGGTCAAGGTTCAGAGGCTACTGCTGGTGTTGTGGTGTGTTTGGACATAAGGCCTATGCAGGCTGGTATAACATGTCTCGTCCAAACATGAGGCATGAGTCAAGGGGGAGACATCCTGAAACCCAGAGTGTTTTGCAGAAAGCATCAAAACCACCAACTCAGAACACATTTGACTACCTGAGTGAAGCTTGTGGAAGATGTGACCAACAAGGTCATAGAGCTGATGAATGTATGTCAACTCTTCCTAAACAAAAAGTCAATGACATGAAAGGGAAAGGCATTCAAGAAACCAATGATGAAATCACATGCTTTGCTGAAGTGGCTCTAAAAGCCAGCAGTAAAACCAAGTCATGGATTCTTGATAGTGGATGCTCATCCCACATGAATGGTGATACAAAAATTCTAAGCAACATTGAAAGTCATGAGGGAGGAACCGTGGTGTTTGGAAATGATCGTTCTCTGAAAATCAAGGGATTTGGAAAGGCTATGATTGCAACAACAAATCTAAAATCCAATGATGTGTTGTTTGTTGAAGGATTAAAGCACAACCTACTCAGTTTAAGTCAATTATGTGATGATGGACATGAGGTGTTGTTCCAGAAGGACTCATGCATCATCAAGAGCTCAAAGGATGGAAAAATCATCACTCAAGGAAGAAGAACCACTGGAAATCTATTTCAAATTGGTGATCCCATCAATTCTTGTTTTCTTAGCTCTAAAGATGAAAACAACCTCTGGCATAGAAGACTTGGCCATCTTGGCCAAAGGAGTATGAGTAAACTTCTGAAGTACAATGTTGTACGAGATCTACCCAAATTAAAGAGAGAAAGAGATGAAGTCTGCGACACATGTCAGATGGGAAAACTGACCCATAGGTCACACAAAGGAGTTGATATCATGACTACTAGGCCTCTTAAACTCATCCATACAGACATATGTGGACCGATGAGACAGAAGTCTACAAGAGGAGATTTCTATTTTATAACCTTCATTGATGATTACACTCGGATGACCAATGTCATGTTCATGAAACACAAGTCAGAGGCAATCACGATGTTCAAGACTTTCAGAAGGCAGGCTGAGAAGGAACTAGAGCTCTGCATCAAGAAAGTAAGATCAGACAACAGAAAAGAATATACCGGTGATGTCTTTGAAAGCAATCTGGTCAAGCATGGAATCAAACATCAATATAGTACACCATATACTCCACAACAGAATGGAGTGGCTGAACGAAAGAATCGAAGCATAGTTGAAATGGGGAGGACTATGTTAGCTGAGCATGATATCTCTAAGTTTTTCTGGAGAGAAGCAGTATGCACTGCTATACACATACAGAACAGATGTCTCCTGAGACCAGAAACACAAACGACAGCCTATGAAATGTGGTTTAACAGAAAACCAACTGTTAAATATTTCAAAGTCTTTGGCAGTCCCTGCATCATCAAGATTAAAAACATCAATCTGGGAAAGTTTGAAGAAAAAGCTGAAGAAGGAATCTTTATGGGTTACCTACCTAATGGAAAAGGCTACAGATGCTGGAATAAGAGGTTGAATAAAATAATTGACTGCAGTGATGTCATAATAATTGAAAACAACACCAAACCATACACTGTGAATGATGATGACTCAAAGAATGACACAGCCTTGGAACAGAAGAATGCAGAATTACCTGAGCCAACACCAACTGCTGGTGAGATCAACTCTGAATATACCAGTGATGAAGATGAAGGTAATGAAAATGGAAGAAGAAGATACAACAAATTGAAGAAGCATGTTGACACAGAAAATGTCCTTGGAGACCTACAGTCCTCAGTAAGAACTAGAAGAAGATTGAGATTGGAAGATCAGACTGCACTGGTTTCTCAAATTGAACCTCACACAGTGGCTGAAGCAGTTGTACATGAGGAATGGATACAAGCTATGCATGAGTAACTCAATCAAATTGAAAAGAACTCCACCTGGGATCTTTTGCCAAGGCCCAAAAATAAAAATGTTATTGGGACAAAGTGGGTGTTTAGAAACAAACTCAATGAAAAGGGAGAAGTTTCCAGAAACAAGGCCAGACTTGTATGCAAAGGATATTCACAAATGGAAGGAATCGACTTTGAGGAAACCTTTGCACCAGTTGCAAGACTGGAAACTATCAGAATGTTCTTAGCAGTTGCAGCACACAAGCAGTACAAGGTCTATCAGATGGATGTGAAATCTGCATTTTTGAATGGAGATCTTGAAGAAGAGGTGTATATTGAACAACCAGAGGGATTTTTGCTAGACAAAGATGGTAGTATGGTGTGCAGATTGAGAAAAGCCTTGTATGGATTGAAGCAGGCCCCTAGAGCCTGGTACTCAAAATTGGATGGTTGTCTTAAAGACATGAAATTTGTCAAAGGAACAGTTGACAGTAACCTCTATGTCAGAGAAATGGCCAATGGTACCCTCATAGTCATTATCTATGTGGATGATATCATTTTTGCTGGTAACAAGGAAGGACTATGTGAAGAATTTGCTGAGCAGATGAAAAGAACTTTTGAAATGTCGATGCATGGTCAAATGACATATTTTCTAGGATTTCAGGTGGAACAAAGACAAAACTCCATATTTCTTTCACAAGAAAAGTACGCAAGGGACTTAGTGAAAAGGTTTGGAATGGAAAGTTCAAAGGAAGTCTCCACACCCATTTCTGTCGGAACCAAGCTATGCAAGGATGAGGAAGGCAACAATGTTGATCAGAAAGAGTTCAGAAGAATTATTGGCAGTCTACTTTATCTCACGGCTTCAAGGCCAGATATAGCATATGCAGTGAATTTGTGTGCCAGATTCCAAAGTGACCCAAAAGAATCTCATTTAACTGCAGCCAAAAGAATCCTGAGATATGTTAAAGGAACCCTCAACTATGGACTCTTATACAAACATAGTGCAAACATACAGTTGTTGGGATTCACAGATGCTGATTGGGCTGGTGATTGCACTGATAGAAGATCCACATCTGGTGGAACCTTCTTTCTGGGAGAAGGATGTGTTAGCTGGTACAGCAAGAAACAAAATTCTGTAACATTGAGCACAGCTGAAGCAGAGTATGTGGCCGCTACACATGCATGTACTCAAATGATTTGGATGCAGGTGCAGCTATCAGATTTGAGGATTAAAGCTGAAAAACCATTAAGGATCTTATGTGATAATCAAAGTGCAATTGGGTTGTCTAAGAATCCTATCCAACACTCCAGATCCAAGCACATTGATATAAAATATCATTTCATCAAAGAAAGGGTCGCCAGTGGAGACATCAAGCTAGACTACATTCCTACTCAAGATCAGGTGGCAGACATTTTCACCAAATCTATGCCTACGGAAAGATTTGTTGAATTGAGGCTGAAACTTCATGTTCAGCCTTCTACTCTCACTTGAGGAAGAAAAAGGTCCCTCCTTATTCCCTAAATATTTGTATTCTTGTACTTACATGCAGGGAATTGAAGGAGATGAGTGCATCCCCTAAGGGGGAGCATTGGTAGTTGAAGATGTACAGGTTCCAGAAGCTCTATACTATGAGTATGGCTTTCATTCATCCCTTTGCATTTGTTGGCCAATAAGGGGGAGAAATCATCAGGAACACGACATTCTCTCAGTGTGCTTCGGAGTATTGACAACCAAATACAAAGGGGAAGATTGTTGTGCCCAAGTGAAGTAATTGCATTTGTTGTCAATAACTTGTCATGGTGTGCCATCTGATGAAGTACATCTTGAAGATTGATGATTACAGAAGCATTAAATCTGACGATTGTTGAGCTGATCATTAAGTTCCAAGAACTTGTATCAACTGGATACAAACTCACAACACTTTTAGAAGGCCATGCATTGTCTTCACAATGCATGAGGAGATTAAGAGAGCCATCCACAACTTCTAAGTGGATGAAGTGAGCTGAAGAAGAACATGTACTAATCCTTAGTGCATGACAATGTGAATGTGATCCAACTTGACCTCTAATTGGACCATTGAAGAACATTGAAGAATTATTTGATTCAGGAGCTTCGGTTGATTAAGAACCTTCGGAATTCCCTCCTAAGTTGTGAAATGTTGAAAAGTTATTAAGAACATGAGGAGGAGATGGGTAATTCCTAAGAAGAAGAAGAATTATGAAGAAGATGGCTTGGAATGTGGCATTTGGCTTGAACTTATGGAAGAACTTTGTATTTGACAAAGTATTATTCTTTGCCTTAGCCAAAAAATTGGCCAGCCAAGGCACCTTGGGGGTTCAACCCCAAGGCATGGGCACTAAGGCACCACGCCCATAGGGGAACCCGTGGGGCGAGCCAGGGCGGCAGAGCGCACCAGCAGGACACCGCATGGGCGCCTGGGGCACGCCCGGAGGAGCGCAGGGCACGCGGTGGTGAAGCCCGCGCACACGGTGTGTGCATAGTGGGCGCTAGGAGAGCGCCCGCAGGAGCAGAGAGTGGGCGCAGAGCGCGCCCGCAGGGAGAACACGGTGCAGGGCGGCACCGTGGAGTGAGAAGTACAACTGGGAGTTGAGCGGCAGCGGAATATTGATAAGCCGCGTGAAAACCGCGCCCCGTTTCGATGTGGGACGCGGAATTTTCACCCGGGAGCGATCCTGGCCGCACGATCAATCGCGCGCCAGATCTCGGCCGCCCATCTAATCCTCCGCGGCCCATCCTGATCGCGACCGTCCAAATCATCGATCCGACGGCTCTGGCTCGTCTTCCACCTCGAGCTCGAGTCGAAGCCTCCCGCGAGCCGCTGCATGAACCAGAGCCACCCGACGACAGAATTTGAGTTCCCGGCCACCGCTGATCGAGCCGAAGCCTCCATTGTGATCGTCTGGCCTCTACGAACACGATCATGCATTAAACTGTTGCATACATGCATCGAGAGAGATTTCGAGATTCGGCCGAGGCAAAATATAATGCCGAGGCCACATGGAGAGCATGCTTTGCATGCATGAGCCTAAACAGAGGCTTGCATGCGTTTTAAAATGCATGCACGTTGATAAAGGAGAAGGAGAAGAAGTCCGCGTTGTGCAGAGAGAAAGAACGAGATTCTCGGCCCGCGTTTGAAGTTTTCAAAGAACCGAAAATCTCGGTGGATCAAGATTTATATCCCGCGGATGTTTTGAGGATTCCTCTGCCTATAAAAAGAGAGGCCGAGACCTCTGGAAGTTTACTGAAAAATTTGTGATCCGCGAAAGCCTTCTGCCTCGCGAAGAAAGAGCCACCGCGCAACACACTTGCGCTGCTGAAGATCTCGGTGCCACCCGAGGCCCGAAGGAGTCCCCTGTGCGCACCTCTTGCGCGGCAGGAAGACCTTGTGGCCGCAACACCTTGCACGCCCGAGGATTGTTCCCTCTCTGCCCGCACCCTTGTGTGGCAGGAGGAAGACCCCGCGGGTGTTGCACTTGCGCGCCCCGCGGTAGGAAGAACTTGCGTGACTCTTGCACTAAACACCTACGCGGCAGTAGGAGAAGAAGAGGAGAAGCCGCATCCTTGCGTGCCTCCTTTGAGTTCGGGAGGAGTATAACTATACCTACGGATTAAGTGTCTAAAGTCAGTGAAGGCCACCACATCTTGTGTGTGTGTGTGCAATTGAAGAACCTGAACTCAAGTGTGTGCTAAACAAGTGAAGGCCGTAGCCTTGGGTGTGTGCAAGAAGGAGAGGCCGAGAACTACACCAAGTTGTGTGTGTTCCAAGTGAAGAGGAAGAGCACACCTTGTGTATGTGCGCAAGAAGTGAAGAGAAGGCCATAGACAAAGAAGAACACACCTTGAGTGTGTGTGAAGTGAAGAGCCCGAGGCTTGTGACTGTGCAAAGAAAGGAAGAGGCCGAGGTTCGGCTTGTACCCATTGGAGTACATTCAAAATGAGTTGTGTATGTGTGCACAAGTGAAAAAGAGTGACAAAACATAAGAAGAAGAGGAGTACACACTTAAGTGTGTGAATGCAAAAGAACTGATCATTCTAAGTGATTGGTTTTTTGGTGAGCAAGACCAACGAGATCTTTTGAAGACTGTTGAAGATACTTGGAGTTTTGATCAACACCTTTGAAGAAGTGAAGTGGAGCCATGATGAAGATGATGTTGTGGAGTTGGGGGGTTTAACCAACTTGTAATTGGGGGGTATAACCAATTACTGTGTAATCATCGTTTGGCATAGTGAAGAATCCGTGTTGGGGGGTATAACCAACACGGCAAGGAGTAGGTCTTTGTACCGAACCTTGTAAATCTCTGTGTTCTGTGCTCTCATTATTACTGCACCACTAAAAGAGTAGATCTAGGCTTTAACCAGCTGCAGAGGTTGAATTGATAATCGAAAGAGAACAATTCATAAAAAGAAAAAGTTATCACTGATTCACCCCTCCCCTCTCAGTGATCACAACCGATCCTGGCATTTCATAGAGTAACCTAGTTCATATATTATTGACATTGTTTTTAATATGATGGACTAAATTATTAGTTGAGTATTTGTTTTTTAGAAATGAAATTATGAATTATATTATGAAGGATAATGAAAATACTTTAATTATACACATATGTGACACCTAGAGGGTGATTGGCTAGGAATGATAAGAATTGTTAACCGAGGGGGTGGGACATAAATAAATTTGGAAAATCATATATATTACTAGTAGTGGTGGAATATTTACATATTTGAGAGAAATAATTAGGTCCTTTTGTATATGTAATTGTTCATTTGAGCATTGAAACCTGCTACTGTTTATTTTTCATAAAAACCCTTACAAATAGGTGATGCAATTTTTATGTTCAAAACTGGGGGATAATGACCTTGATTATTCATTTAGGATGCACGTCATTACTTATAAAGGATTATATTTTTTATATAGTGGTTGTTCTAAAGACCTGTTGTAGCAACTCGGGTGTTGGCTCTATTAGTCATTGGAATATTTCTATGAATAATTCCAGATCTAGGCATGAAGATGGCATGCAATTCCGAGGCCCAGTGCACCCGAAATTATTTTTATAAAAATATTAAGTATTTTTATACTATGCACGTGGTGGGTGTGTGATATCTCCTAAACGGTATCTCATAACGGGAATATGAGGGCACGGTTGCGTCCAGAACATCTTGTTTACCATATACGGGGTTTAAAATTTTCGGGCGCAAGCCTACGATGGAAAACACCACCAGGGGAATTTTCGTAAATAATTGGAAAAGTTGTTTTACTAGCATCATCTTGAATAGCTTCTGAACGAAGTCGCGGATCGCAAATATGAGTCCTTCGTTGCATTCAGAATGGCTCATTTACCCTAGGGGTGGCCTTAATGTTGTCTGTGTCGGGCGCGAAGTCAGGGACGTTACATTAACTTGAGGTTTTTAAATAAAAACAAAATAAGAAAAATCATTTCATCCCTCTCCCCCATCTCCTCCTACGCACTGAAATCCACACCCCTCCATCCTCCGGTTCTTCGCCGATTCGAGCCCTGATCGTCTGTTTTCTACACAGATCGTCTGCGGATAGAGCTTCAGGGTGTCAAGGGCGTCATTCTGCACCTAAAACTTCGGCGTTTTTCCCGCGAGGTAGGCAGTTTGCGTTTTAATCCCCCGATTCCATTTTTACTGTGAATTGCTTCGTTTTGAAGTCATTGTTGGGAAGATCGTGTCCCGTGTGTCACACCGTTGCTTTCAGATCGCAAAACATATCACGGCGGCGCACCAGCAGAGCACGGTGGCGTGGTGCACCACGCGGCGGAGGGCTGACAGAAGCAGCCGGTCCGGGCCGGCCGGACTGTCCAGTTTAGGCCTATCCGGCCACTTTTTGTCACATGTGGGAATTTAAACCACCATTCCTTGAAATCCAAAAGTTGGATTCGCGTTCTGTTTGCTGCGACACGACCCTGGAGATGAGGCAAACACTCGGGGGTGGGTTCCAGTGTTTAATGGTTCGGGATTGTGACCCGGGAGTTAGAATCGTCGTGAAAAATAACAATATTTTATTATTTTACGACTTCGGGCCGTTGTAACTTCTACCCGGAGCGTCCGAATGACGTGCCATCAGTGGTGTTGAGACCCAAATGGTACGACAGACATTTTGAGATGTTTTTCGGGTGTTGGGGCTGAGAACGGGGTGTGGGCCCCAGGAGGTCAGGTTTTGGCATTTGTGGAGAAACGCAAATTCCGCACCAAGAGTCTGATTTTGATGAATAAATATTCAATCATGTGTGCCTTTCTGAGAGGATCAGAATGGTGCGATTCATTTGTTGAGTTTCAGAATCGAGGCGTGGGTGCCACCTGAGCTGGCTTCGGTGAATAATACCATTTTCACCAGGTGTCCGTTGCATATGAACGAGTAGTCGATTTCTCTTATTTTTCTGAGGGGATCTCCATGGTATGATCCACTCTATGGGTTTTGGAATTTTTGTATGGGCCCCGCACTAGCTAGCTACCGTGAATAGTGCCTTTTTCACCGGTTCTCCATTTCAGGCGAGTAAACAGCCTATCCTGTGTGTTTTTCTGCATAGATCACGATGGCAGCCTTGATATCAACCTAGGAGGTTCGTAATATGTCATTGTTGCATGTCTCTCGGGTTAGAGACGTTTTGGACCAGCAGTGGTTGAGGGTACTCCCTTGGATCCTTCCCATAAGGGTTCACGCGGCATCACAACCATCTTATAGGTTCGTGATCCTCTCTATTGGATGTTTAATATGTTAGTGTTCTGGCATCCCTTCGGTGGGCCCGGATCGAGATCCTCTAGCATCTTTTCCCTAGATCGGGATCTTGGTATCGTTGTGGCAACTTATTTACGGGCGGTGATCCCCTATATAGCAGGTTAACCCCGTAGGGTTTTTGGAATCATCGGAAATATGATCCCCTACGCAGTGGGCCTTGCCCAACAGGGTTGTGGCATCATCGATTATATGATCCACTGCTCACCATCAGGTTATTTTAGGGTTACGGTATCGTCAGTTCGATCCCCTACATTGCAAGTTATACCAGATAGGGTTTCGGTATCATCGTGACCACCTTTATATGGGTGGCGATCCTCTATCTGAGTGACGTGCTTCTGTCGAGTGCCAGATCGGGTTGTGTTATCCCCCATCATATCCTGGGAGTGATCCCCTATCTATGAGTTCTACGAATTCCAGATCGGGTTGTGGTGTCCCCCATCGGACCCTAGGAGAGATCCCCTATCCGTGAGATCTTTGTCTACAGGAGTGGGTTCCGGTATCCCCTAGCGGACCCGAGGAGTGATCCCCTATCCGAGGATTTTGGTGATTATGTTGTTTTAGCAGGGTTTTCCTCAGTGATGGTATCCGACGAGCGTGGTCTCTCAGGTGAGCGTCTGAGATGTTTGCTTGGGACCCGATAGAGAGTATCTCTCGGGATCATGTCATCTAAGAGGACAGTGATCATGGAGGGTGTTCTCCTTGTTGTGAACCGTTGCTGGTGTTGAGGTCATACCTCAGGTGGCTTGTTGCATGAGCTGAGTATATCTAGATTGTTCATGGTGTATGTATGGGGATACACCTGAGCTGTGCTGACTAGTTGTGTTTAGCCACGGATGGAAATGAGATGAAGTTTATCTCTCATCTGGGTTCCCTTTGGCTGGGATGAGTAGACTGTTGCCTTTCAGTTTATCTCTTTAGTTTTGGGCTTTTGGGGTGCCTAATGAGTATGTTAATACTCATCCCTACATGGGCTTTGCCAACACATGTTTGTGTCTTGTGCTGACCATAGAACTTTTGGCGGAGTCCCACGTGGACCCGGAGTAGGCGGAACTGAGTGAGCAAGACTCACCTGGGTGTTTACCAGTGTGGTGCTGAGGGAGCTTTCTGGTGGGTTTTTGTATCAGCGTTCCCCTTCTTCAGATTAGGGTGGGCGTGCTGTTGTAGTTTTCTTTTGGTTGGCCCTGTTTTACCCATTTGTACATCTTTTTTACACTGGTTGTGGGATACTTGTATGCATGAATTTACTTTTCAGTTTTCTATATCTCTGAATTGTTTCATGGAGGTGTTTTTGGGTGCGTGTGTACGGGTACCTTAGGCTAATGCCTCCCATGTGTATGATATCATACTCGGAGCTGGACGTCAGTCCCTAGCCTATTAGAGGTGGGCTTGGGGAGTCGCGGCTCAAGCCCCGTTGGGACGGGTCGTGACAGAGTGGTATCAAAGGAGGTTCGAACTTTGGGATCTCAGAGCATAGCTTCTCTAGCTGTGAGTTTGGTTTGGGTTTCATAGAGGTAGTGTTATCATGTTTCGAACTCGGATTTCAGGCCACATACTGTAGTGTTGCTGTGGCGGCCAACGTATCTATACACCAGGACTCTGATAACCTCCGTTTGGACACGGGACATTCGTACACTGGTTTCAGGGACATAATGGTACATGCATCATATAGGACTGGTTTTTTGGGTTTTCCTTGTCCTTATTGAGTGAGCACTCTAGATATATTCTTTGATTGTGGTGCATCTTGAATGTATTTCAGGATGACTCCACAACAACATCCATCAAGGGTTCCGCAGCAAGATTGTGGTGATGATCTGCCCCGTGTAGAGGCTGTGGACCAAGGTGCAGGTTCTGAGGTAGGACCTCCAGGTGGTCCTCTAGTTGAGCCACATCCTGTCGATCAGCTGGTTGTACTGGCAGTGCAGGAAGAGGTTGTGGGTAGGATGATTGCACTACACGTGTACTATAGGCAGCAACCACTGAGGATTCAGATTGATCCAGAACCGCATGCAGATGATGACTGGCTTGAGGCAGTCACCCGAGTTTTTCGCCTAGTGAGGACACCTACAGATCAGATGGTGGTCCTTGCGGCGTACCTTCTGCATGGATCGGTCAGGCGATGGTAGAGCCTGGTGACGTAGTCCCATGACGAGGAGACACACAGGTGGGTAGAGATTGAGCAGCTCTTCATGGAGGAGTTCTATCTGGTGACACTGAGGTTAGTGCGGATCCAGGAGCTTCTGTAGCTTCGACAGGAGGGCATGACCATGTTTTAGTACTCAGTGAGGTTTACAGACTTGTCGCGCTACTCCCTGGATATGGTTTGACACCCATTCTTTAGGGCTCGGACCTTCGAGTAGTGCTTACATAGGGAAATCTGAGCAAGTGTGGTTTCCTTGTGCATGCCCACCTATGCTGGAGTGCTAGAGCGAGCATTGGTGGTGGAGAGATTTCTAGATGAGTAGATTCCCCCTGTTATTGCTGGGTATGTGAGAGCTGGGAAGTCGACATCTGGTATCCGACGACAGAATCAGGGGTCCAGACATGGCCGACATTTCAGGAGGCAACCGCAGGATGTTGGATCTGAGACTCAGGGATCACAGTGCTCGCATACCAAATTTGGTCAGCCACAGGAGAGGCTTTGTTATGTTTGCAATTGTTGGGGACATCTTGCTAGGGATTGTCCAACCCGACATGTTGCTGAGAGGGAGCTGGTCGATGGACGACCTTCGCAGAGGCAGAGTCTCGAGCACGGAGGTCCACAGGGCGGCGGACGTGGTAGCGGAGCAGGTGCAGCAGGAGGAGGTGGTAGAAGGTACTACTTGCCACCACCCCCACCCCCAGGTGGTCCACGTCATGCTCAGGGAGCTGGTGGCCGAGGGAGAGGACAACTGTATGACCTAGTGTCTATTTACCCAGAGGCTCTGCAGATGGATAGAGGTACGCCTTGTGTATTTTCTACATTCTGAAGTAGTTTGACAGACACTGTTAGTGGTACTCTTTCCATTCTGTTTCTAGATCATTTTTTGTTCAGGGTGTTGGTAAGAACATGTGTGGGTGTTGTTCAGTGTGCTTCGTATGGGTGAGGAAGAGGGATCATTCCCCCACTAAGACGTATTTTCGTGATAAGATTAAAAATGTGTGGGCGAATCAGTGCCACAAAAAGTGGATAGTATCGAGGTGTGGTGGATGAGTAGCTCAGACTTATGTGTTTGGGCATGGGTGTTGGTTGGAGAACTTGCTGTCGTGGGAGACCTAGTTGAGAGTCCAGTCGCATTCCTTGTGCTTATGGATTTTCAGAGACAAAAAGTTCTAAGGGGGGAGGATGCAGTGACTCGGTTTTTGGCCCTGTCAGAATTTGGAATATTTCTACGAATAATTCCAGAGCTAGACGCGAAGACGGAGTGCGATTAAGAGGCCCGGTGTGCCCGGATCTAATTTTATAAAAATATTAAGTATTTTTATATATGCATGTGGAGGGGGTGTGATATCTCCTAATATGTAGCGTAGAATGGGAATCTGAGGGAATGGTTGCATCTAGAATGTGTTGTTTACCTTAGGTGGGGTGTAGAATTTGCGGGAGTGGGCCTGCGGTGGAAAATTCCACCAGGGGAATTTTCGTAAATAATTGGAAAGGTTGGTTTACGAGCGTCAGCTCGAATAGAATCTGAACAGAGTCTCGGATCAAAAATCCGAGTCTGTTGTTGCATTCAGAATCGGGCGTTTACCCTAGGGGCGGCCTTAAATTTTTCCATGTTTGGCGTGAAGTTGGGGGAGTTGAGTTAATATGAGGGTTTTAAAAAAAAATTAAGAAAAATCATTTCATCCCCCTCCACAATCTCCTCCTACGCACGGCGATCCATACCCCTCCCTCCTCTGGTTCTTCAACGATTCGACCCCCAATCGTCTGTTTTCTACGCTGACCGTCAGTGGATCAAGCTTTAGGGTGTCGCCAACGTCGTTCTGCACCTGAAGCGTCTACGTTTTTCCCGTGAGGTTTTCAGTTTACATTTTAATCCCCCGGTCCTGTTTTTGATGTGAATTTTTTCGTTTTGAGATCTTCCCAAGGAAGCTCACGTCCCGGGGGTCGCACTGGTGCTTTTGGATCGCAAAACGGACCCCGGGGGTGCCCCTGGCGGTCCACGTAAAGTATGTCGGCGCCAGCGAAGCGCGGCGGCGTTGGGCGCCGCACGGCGGGCGGCCGCCGGCCAGGGCGGGCCAACGACGGCAGCCGGCCCTACAACTTTTTTTTATACAGGGGTCTTTAAACCCTCGTTCCTTGCAATCCGAGAGTCGGATTCACGTGCCGTTTTCGGAAACGCTACTCTGGCGACGAGGTGAACCCTCCGGTGTGGGTTTGAGGGTTTATTGTTTTGGGATTGTGGCATGGGAGTTAGAAACTTTGTGAAAAATACTAATATTTTATTGTTTTACGACTTCGGGTCGTTTTAACTTCTACCCAGAGCATCTGAATGACGTTTCGTCAGTGGCGTTGAGACCCTGATGGTACGATGGACTTTTTTAGATCATTTCTGGGAGTTGGGTATATGAACGGGGTGTGGTCCCAAGAGGTCGGTTTTTGGCATTTGCGGAGAATCACAGCTTTCGCACCACGAGTCCGATTTTGACAGATAAATAGTCGATCATGAATGCTTTTCCAAGAGGATCACAATGGTGTGATCCATTCGTTGAGTTTCAAAATAGAGGCATGGGCCCCACCTGAGATGGATTTGGTGAATAGTACCTATTTCCCCGGCTGTCTGTTTCGGATGAACGAGTAGCCGATTCCACTTGTTTTTATGAGGTGATCACCGTGGTATGATCTGCTCAATGGGTTTCAGAATCATTTTTTGGGCCCTGCACGAGCTAGTTACAGTGAATAGTGCCTTTTTCATCGGTTTATTGTTTCGCGCAAGTAAATAGCATAACCAGCATGTTTTTTCATGTAGAGCATGATGGAGACCTCAGTATCATCCTAAGAGGTGTGCAATGTGGCATTATGCGGGTCGCATGGGTTAGCAATGTTTTGGACCAGCAGTGGTTGAGGGTACTCCCTTAGTTCATTACCATGAGGGTTCGTGCGACATCACAACATTTGTATAGGTTTGTGATCCTCTCGATGGGATGTTTAAACCGTTAGAGTTGTGGCTTTCCTCTCGTGTGCTCGGAGTGGGATCCTCTTGCATCTTTTCCCTAGATCGGGTTCATGGTATTGTTGTGACCACATATTCACGGGAGGAAATCACTTATCTAGAAATATTACCCTGTAGGGTTTGTGGCATCATCGGGAATATGATCCCCTACGCAGTGGGCCTTGTTCAGCAGGGTTGTGGCATCATCAGGTATATGATCCCCTGCTCAACATCACATTTTTGTAGGGTTGCAGTATCTTCATTTTGATCCCCTACATCACATGTTATAATAGATAGGGATTAAGTATCGTTGTGACCACCTTTATATGGGATACGATCCTCTATCTATATGGCATGCTTCTGTCGAGTGCCATATCGGGTTGTGGTATCCCCCACAGGATCCTGGGAGTGATCACCTCTCTATGAGATCTACGAAAGCCAGATCAGGTTGTGGAATCCCCAGTAGACCCTGGGAGTGATCCCCTTTCTATGAGATCTTCGTCTACCAGAGTGGGTTCTGGTATCCCCTAGAGGACTCTAGGAGCGATCCCCTATCCAAGGATTTTGGTGGTTATGTTTTTTTAGCAGGGGTTTCCTTAGTGACGGTATACGACGAGCATGGTATCTCAGGTGAGCGTCTGAGATGTTTTCTCTGGACCCGATGGAGAGTATCTCTCGGGCGCGTGTCATCTTGGAGGATAGTGATCATGGAGTGTGTTCTCCTAGTTGTGAACCATTTCTGGTGACAAGGTCAAACCTCAGGTGGCTTGTTGAGTGAGTTCAGTATATCTGGATTGTTCACAGTGTATGTATGGGCATACACCTGAGCTGAGCTGACTAGTTGTGTTTAGCCAAGGATGGTCACAAGATGGAGTTTCTCTCTTATCTCGGTTCCCTCTTGCAGGGATGGGAGGACTATTTCCTTTCAGTTACTCTCTTTGATTGTTGGTTTTTGGGGTGCCTACTGAGTATGTTTATACTCACCCCTGCACAGGCTTTTCGCGCACATGTTTGTGTCTTCTGCAGACCACATGCCTTTCGACAGAGTCCCAGGTGGACCCAGAGCAGGCGGAGCTGAGTGAGCAAGAGTGATCGGGGTGTTTACCAGTGCGGTGCCGAGGGAGCTTTTTGACGGGTGTTTGTAACAGTGTTCCCCTTCTTCAGAGGAGGTTGGATGTGCTTTTGTAGTTTTCTTTTGGTGTTCCCTATTTTTTCCTTTTGTACTTCTGCTGTAATGTGGTTATGGGATAGTTATATGCATGCATTTAAATTACAATTTTCTATATCTCTGCACTGTTGCATGGAGGTGTTTATGGGTGCGTGTGTACAGGTACCATAGGCTAATACCTCCCATGTGTGTGATAGCCTACTCGGCACTGGATGCTAGCCCCTGTCCTATTGGAGGCTGGCTTGGGGAGTCATGGATCGAGCCCCGTTGGGTCGGGTCATGACACCCATCTTCGATCATGTTATTAAAATTAGAGGAAACAAGAATACTTCAGTCACTAACATAGGATGTTCCATAAATTGGTGATTAAATAATAATTCAATAGTTTTAACATCTCAGGGGATGTTTTTTTATTTGTGAATCAATGTCTTGGATTTGTCTCATGTAATATAATTTTTTACATACCTGATTTATTTGGGTTCCATATTATTAAAAAGAATTCAATAACTCATTCATATTATAATTATTATTAAGTATGAATTTTTAATATAAATATTTTTTATGGATTTTTAAATGATTATGTATCCTTTAGAATGGTTTTTAGAGTGATCATGGGTTCCAATACATCTAATGACAATAGGTTATGGTGTTTGGGGTGTTGTTATAGGCCAAATAATGATAATTTTTAGATGACCATAGCTCATGATTTTTGTTTTTATGAATACTTACATGATGATGTTTTTTAAAAGGGTCGATTAATATTTATTTCCTTGGTGATTTATATTGGATAAAAAGGGGTATATAATTTTTTTTTTATTTTGGTGATCCACATTTTATTTGTAATTAGTGTTACCATTATACATGGAAATGCATTGATTAATAGTAAACGGGATAACAAATATGAAAGTTATGTACACAAAATGATAACATGTGTTTATCTTATATAGTTGTCTATGATTTTTATGTGTATCATAGGAAAAATATCATCATATTTTATGAAATAAATTTTAAATTTATAAATATATTTATGTGTCAATATGTAATGTTCTAGACCTTTCAGGCGCAAAATTTTATTTTATTTCGGTATTGAATGTTATGGGAGGATTTTCATGATGAATGTGGTTAAATTTGGATTATTCTTCAATTATTATATATTTTTATATAGTAAATTTATAGGATTCATCAAATTGGTGGCCTGTATAATGTATAAAATCATTTTTAGTATTTATATTTCAGATTAAATGTTTTTATGGCCCTTAAATTTATAGCAAGGTTATGGAATGGATGAAAGATTTTGTGTTGACTCCTATAGAGGTTGGGTCTTGTGGGTTTTAAATACAAAGGGAATATTAGGTTAGTCTAATGTTGTAGTTTAGTGCTCTTAGAGATAGAACTATGGTTCTATAGTCCCTCAGATTATGGTTTTGATATTTTATCAGTGTTGGTTTTTGAACTTCATGAAATTTTTGGCTAGTTGTGGTGGGGTAAATTGGTTTCAATATTTATTTATTATAAATTGAAAATATTTTCATTGAATTATTATTGTGAATTATGTATGAGATAAGAAAATGTTCTGGTTGTGGAGTATCAATTAAGGTCTGTCATAGAATTAGGGGAAAACCCTATATTAATTTCCTAGAATGGGATATTTCAAAAAATTCATTTAACATATCTCCTATAATAAATTCATGAAAACCTATAAAACTCATAACATACCTACCCATTCTATCTACTCTTAGGTTACCTATGTTCTATTTTTGGTTCCCTTTTATCCCTATAATTGTCCTTTGTCTTGGGATAATGGAATTCACAAATCCATAGTGAGTTACCAATCCCTTTTATTTTATTTATTTTCATTTCATGGTCACTAGAATATTGAAGATGAGATATATGGCTGGTTTGGTTGATGTTTTTAGTAAATAAATATTGGGGAAATAGGTTAATACGCCTTCGATTCCATCACGATGTTCATCACTTCTTCCTTCAATATTATAAAGTGAATATGATACCCTTGAAGAGGTTAGGGGATAAATTTTTTATAGTTACATTGATGAATCAATTGGACCTAAGTGATACTTTTTTCTATTGGGTGGGTAATAAAAAAATGTATATAAATATTTTTCCATGATTATATTAAAATTGAATGTAAATGGTCTATTTTATTCAAATTTTTTTATTTTGTTATTTATATTTATCACTTAATTGATCCTTGAGACTTGATGATTTAGTGATTATGAGTTATTATTCTATAATTTGTGTGTTTCTATATTAATAATGTAGCCATATAATATTTATAATTTTATCACACTACTCATAATATATTATGAAGATATATATATATATATATATTTATATATGAAATATTTGTGTCTAAATTTGTAATTTTATGTACTTACCCATTTAAATATTAATGAAACGACATATATTCCAAACATAATTATTGAATCAAAATTAGATTTTTTGTGAGATGTAAATATATTTTCCTTCCTTACTAGTGTATTCATTATTATTTTTGTCCATGTGTAGTTCTCATAGAGGCTTTATGGGGGATTTCAGTTATTTTTTTGGGTGTGGAATCTATTTAGTTGTTGTTCAATAAAAGTTTTTTGTATGGGGATGTGATGATGGTTATTGTAAGATGATTGTAATTTTTTTGTTGTGGATTGTGTTTATATATGGATAGTTTTAATGATATATGGATAAAAATGAAAGAAATAAAATGGAATTGGATGAGTATTTGATATATGATGAATGATTTATGAACTAAACATTGAAAAACTGAGTCATAATTAATGTTGGTGAAGGATATTTTTGATTTTGATTGTATATGTGTTGAAATGAAAATAAAATAAGTTCTTACAAATATATATGAAGGAATCATTATAGTTTTAAATAAAAATATTAATCATGTGTTGATTTTGTATAGAATTTATTTTGTGAGATTGCATTTAGTGGTGGATGTATTTAGTGATACATATCATATGGTATCTTGGCTGTGATGTGGGATATTCAAGTATGAATCTATACCATCAATTATTATGAGTTACATGTGTTATATATATATTCTTTTATTTTCATGTAAATTCATTACACACCACACTCATGTAGAAGACAATGTTTTGTCATAAAAACTTTTAGAATGGTTTTTTCCCCAGAATACACTATTATGAGGAAATGAATGGCTATATACCAATTTTCCAAACTGTTGTTCCATTTGTAGCATATGGTGGAGGTACCCAATTAAAGGATAATACAAATCAATTGCGAAATAATTGATAGAAATGCATTGGGATTATTGGATATATTTTTGGGTGGAGGTAATACATGGTAGGAGGAGGGAATCAAATTTATGATCATCTTTTTCATGAAACCCTACAGAAATTGTTTGGATGTCATATTTTGATAAATGATAGTATATATGATCATAGGGAAATGAAACGTTATATAAAATTATTGGATAATTCAAATACTGAATTTTGGGACCTATTATATGCTAAGGTATTTAGGGTTACAGGTTAAACCACATATAACATAGATTGATAAGTGATGAGTGGTATATAGATGTGAAATGTATGGGAGAATAGAAAATAGTGAATTTCGGAGGGAGAGAGAAAACATAGTATTGAATTATATTTAAGTAAAATATTTATATGTTATCATGATATTATTTTCCTATATTAAATGTGTTATTTAGTGAGTGATTCATGTTGTTGTTGAGGTTGTTTATTAATAGGTTTAGGCTAATTATAATTATAGTATTTATTCACTGTTGAAATAGTATGATATATTAAAATTTCCATGAGAGGCTGTGGGTAATATCATAATGAGTGATCTTGTTATCCTCAAATTACTTATATATAAACCTATTTATGGGTCTTTTGGGGGTATTAATATATTTATATGGACATGATTAATGTGGAGTTCCATGTTTTTGTAGAGTTTCAACTTTACAATATCCCATGGTATGGGTTGAATTTAGATAATATTATTGTATTGTACGTCAAGAATTATTATATTTTTATTTTTATAATATTCTATTTATTTAATTATTTTGGTTTTATCTTATATCTCTATCATATACAAAAAATTAAGGGTAATTCCACCAATTTTAGTGATTTATACACAATCTGATAGTCTGTAACCAAGGTACTACTGTAGTTCGGCTTCAGGGATTAATTGATCCCATCATGAAAACCATTGGAGGGGATCTAGTGGAGGAGTTTGTTATATTGTGCTATTAGTTATAAGATGATTCATACTTTGGATCATGGTGATGGGAACCATGAAGAATACATTGGTTGGTATCAATATAGAATTTGTTTTGTTGATATCATTAGGAAAGAAAATGTGATCGACAAGAACTCATGATATATGTTCCCTCTGTGACTCAATTAAAGATCCTACATTTCCAAAAATTAACTTGGTGATGTAACACTAAATGTGGTGAAGAGACCTAAGTGAGGTTCATGAAATAAGTTTTTTATTTTAATTTAATAATGAGATGTTGGGAATTTGAAATGAACATAATTAATTGAATCTATATAAATGGAATGCTTCTATGTTTAGGGGTCCTCATATATCATCATTTTAGAAATAGACTATCTTGACACCCACATGTCGTTAAAATATGATTGGTTTAGTAGATTTAATTATTATAGAATCATATAAGTGATTTGAAGAAGTATGATGAATTGTGAAATAATACTTTTCTGGAATTATATCATCATAGTATGGATAAGTATGAGGAAAGAATTTCTGATCAACATTTTGTGAACTATTTAGAGATGATTAATATTTCAACAAATTTTATAAAAGATAGACCTGAGTATAATGGTTGATTTATTTTTATTTAAATATAATGTGGAGTTTCAAAGAATAATACTATATCTTGATGACAACTGTTTTTTGAATATATCATGATTAAATTTGATTAGGAGATATTTCTAGAGTGCATGACATCAAAAATGTATGTGAAAAATATTCAAGTTCTACCCTCTACATAGTAAAAATTTTCAAATATTTTGGATTCTTGGGTCATGTTCAATCACCCATTTTATTTTACACCTAATATATTTATGGATGTGGAGTCGAGAGCATGAAATTATGATAAAATTCAATGTTTTTTTCTCATATATGTTTTAATTATTTTTGTCTCCATGATACTATTTCAAGTAGTAAAACAATTAGTTATTGAGATAATTCATTTGAAGATAGAAGTTCTATAAGAATAAATTTTTTAGATTTCATTTCTAGTATAACATCATTATTGGGATAAATATGGTAGTTACCTCAAGAATCTAGTCAATAGTGATTAAGTTTTGTTTGTATTCATTACAATCATACGCGAATTAGAGTTCATGAAAATATTCTAGGATCTATTTATATGTTTGTTTTTATGGTGCAAAAAGATATCATCAATATCATTTCTCAATCACTTTATTAGGTTAGTACAGTGTGTGTGTCCATGCCCCATTCAGTTGAAATAGTGTCAGATATCCCTAAGGTCATGTATCTTGAAGGGGATTTAATAACATTTTTCTATTGTTGGGTCACCATTCATAAACTCCCCCAATGACGGATGGACCTGGTAGAGGTCATCCATGTGATGGTATATTTTCAAAAGGACATAGAACTAATCTTGGCAATTGAGGCCATCAGTAGCATCACATATAATCAATGCATGAACATGATCATGCAATGTTCTTTTAGTAAAATAGGTGCTTGAAGTTATTTGATTTATGAATAGTATATTTATTTATGTATTTTTTTTATTTTAATATTATTTCACATTTTAATCCTTTGTTTATCCCATTTTATTTCATGCATTTTTACATGAAGTAGAAATTATTCTAGTACCCATGGTGTGTTCCACAACTTTTTTATCTTTTTTTGGGTTGTTTGATGTGTTCCATTGAAATAGACTAATGATAGAAGTACATAAATATATTTTTTACCTTTTCGTATTGTATAAATATACATAAAATTTTATCCTTGGCACAAATTGAAAGTATTTATTGTATGAAATTATTTATTACTTCTAAATGAGAGTCACATTTTCAATGATTGAAGAATTGTGAGTGATGTTCATTGCTGATTGGGGTCTCCATATGATTTTAATGTGTAGGAATCTAGTCATATAACATTTGGTGGAGTTATTAGTTGAACCCCAACTAACAAATTCCCATAGGGTTGATGATAATTTCTAGTTTTCTTCCAAAATGATATTGTGATTGTACCCCATGGTTGTGATGTTGAGTTTGGGATAATGTTATAGTCTGGTATGTAACTAACCTTTATAGATCCTTATCACAATTTTGTGGGAGTTATGGATAAAAATCAATTGTTTTTTATAATAAGGATACATTTCTCTAATTGTATCTCTATAGGTCACTCTTGTATTTCAATTTATGTATTATAATGGTAGTTTCTGCTAGTTCATAGACTTCATAGGGTTAAACCATGCGACTATCAAGAACCATTACCTTAATTTGATGATAGATGATGTATTTTATGAGATAAATGGATCAAATTGGACTCTATATATCTATTTATTTCATAGATAACACTAAATAAAGGTAAAATAGGATTGTATCATGAAGAGATCTATAAGGTGTATGTATGAATCATTGAGTTATCATTAATGCTTTCTAGCATCATTAATATGCTAGTGTTTTCATGTAACTCATAAAATATATGTTGGGTGACTTCTTGTTCCAGTTCACTGTCATTTAAATAGATGAAATCCTTATATATTAAAATTCAAAACTATAGTTTGGTGAGAACATAAGACCTATCTTATCGGTTCTTTAACACTATCATATATATGGGAAGTTATCTAAGTAAAAATTTGGGAAAAGAGGGGTACAATTCCATTGGAATGTGGTTTCCCAAATGGGTGTGGAAGTTTATACAATGACCATACTCTTTATTTAACATTTAACCATGATTTATGACACAAAATTACATTGAATACATACAGGAAGATCGAGAGGTCGAGTTTATTGGAGAAATAGTTAGAAAACATATCTTCATGAACATGGGATACACCATCATTATTGACAACATTTTTTCTAGATCACAATATTCTAATGATCATAAAACTGCATGAGATATCCTTAGGTAAAGAATAAAAAATGGGTGAGCCATAAAGCCCCAAAAAGTGATATAAAAAAAGAATAACATGAAAAAGATCATGCATATATGAAAATAGGAATATAAATTGATAATATATGGAAAATGAATAATAGTAAATGATATACCATGATAATTACAACATGGTGAATGTGGATACCACATACAACATTATAAAATCTTGATTTAATGATCACCGCCCACAAAATAGCACGAGTCAAGGATAATTGGATGTGGAGGATCATCAGTCAAGGCATATTTCACATGATGGAGCATTATTCAAGGACTATTACACATAGATGAGAATGATTCAATTCTATATTCAATGAAAATTTTATAGGAAATATCATGATACTAAAAATTACCCAATGCATTGGAGCACTATATAATATCAGGCACACCCATAACTTTCATTTCAATTTCATGTATAAGTGTGCCATATAGATCATAAAACATATATTCTTTCAAAATAATAATTTATTCCAAGAACAAAAAATGTAGAATAAATACATTTAAGAATCCAATAAATATTTATATTTTCATAAATGTGAATACCCTTTAAAGAAAAATGGGTATGGTGTTCACTAAAAATTTAATTTCGCATGGAAAATATGGGGAAATTTTTGCAGCATATCCGCATTACATAAAAATTCATAAAATGGGTAGATGAGAGAGATATGGTTATATAATAATTTATACATAAAATTTAAAAGTAAAGTGTACATGGAAGGAGATGTACGAATATAAGAAATTGGATACAAAAGGCGTAACATAATAAAGGATCCTCAAGAAAGTGGATAAACGAATGAACCTTTGTAACATTACTTCATGGTAATGAGTGTGTATAAATGTTCATAGGAGGGATTAATGATAATTAAATGGTCACTCATAATTTATAAATAAAATGTAATTTAAGTGGATAAAAAATAAAATATCTCAAATAAATAAATGGATGTTAAAAACCACACATTAAATGGTGTTCTTGATAAAAGAGGAGATTGGAAGATCCCTTACAGAATTTCAACATAATAACAGCTTTTATAAAAGTCGTAATGAGATATGATAAATAATATCTCATTAAAATGAAATCAATTTTAAATTAATATTATCATATTAAATGGAATACAATACAACCAATTGAAATTATAAAGACTAATTTGAAGGATTATTCTTGAAACGAAAAAAGGACAGGAAGGTGAGGATCCATTACTTGATTGTGTGACTCTAAAGGCTTGTGAGGGGATTCTTGAAAGCTTGGGGGAGCCATTAAATTACCCTAGGGAGTATAGGGTAGAGTTTTTATGTGATCAAAATATTTTTAGTGATTATAAATGGGATCATGATCTGTTTTATTTAGAAATGGTGGGAGATTTTGTTATTATTTAGTTTTGGGACTCTAGATAATAAAATATCCAAAACCACAGAGTATATCATTGTTTTTGGACTTGGTTTACGAAAAATTGTAATGGTGTACATTATTTTTTAAGTCCATTGGCCAAACATGTGACATAGTTTTCTTCCACGATATGGTTATTTTTTTAATTCAATAGCTTGCTCTACAAACAAAATAGAGTTCAAGTTCACTATAACTTATCAAACTAGTCATTGAAAAAGAGGTTATAAATAGTATTAACCAAATAATGAAGTTTATAAATTTTATTTATGAATATAAAAATTATTTTTTATTTTCTATCATAAAAATTATCTTAGAGTGATTATTTGTATTTTTATGAAAATATTCATTTTTTGATGAATAGTGAAAAATATTGCATTATTGTTTAAGGTCAAAATTACTATGTAATTAATTATTTTAATATAAATTTATTTTAATGTAAAAATATATAAAAAATTCATATGTTAATCCAATACAGTTCATTGGAATTAGTTTATAATATAATTAGATTTAGAAAATTATTTAACTTTTGAACGTCTCTTTTACTCTCCTTCTAGCCACATCTACGAGATTTCCAGTAAACAAAATATACCCATATTATGTGAATTTAATTTAGATAAATTGACATATATGGTTGTAATAAATATGAATAATTTGGTATAAGAGGATGAAAATAATTTTTCATGAATAGTTAATTTGGATTTTATTTACCATGGTTAAATGTAAATAATGTAATTAAAAGTAAATATAATATTATAATAATATAATATTACCATTAAACATTCCCAAATTTTATGGGATATGCATTTTTAGAAAAAAAAATAAACCTTAGGTAGAAAATATGATCATTTTTAATCTACTTCTTTTAGATTAGGACATTTAATATTTTTTATTTAATGAAGAGTTAAAAATATCTTTTTAAAATTTTAATAACAATATCATAATTAATGTTATTTTATATAACTGATGTGGTAAACTATAGATAATATTTATAGAGTTAAATTTTATATTCATAATCGTAATTTATTTAATTTTTTTTAACTAATTAATTAAATTGAGTAGTGGCACCATAATGATGCAATAATCTAATTATTAAATGAAGAATCAATTACATGATATTTAAAATAATAAAAAATATAATTTGACTTAGATAATTCTATAAATGAATTTAATAGAAAAAATAAACATGTTAGGGACATATTGGAAGTATTCTTTTTTAGTTAACATGATGGTTTGATCTTTTAAAAACAAAATTTGAATAGTATAAAAAAATGACATAAATGATACTTTAAAATAAATAATATTTTATTTTATGTTAAAAAATTAATAAAAAAATTATTAGCATCAAAATAACTATTATAAGGTTATATATTTCATAAATTTTCTAATTTGGGTTTGTTTTTCAATTTCTAGTGACTATATTAACCTTATATTATTAAAAGACATGTAAAAACGGTAAGAGTTAAACTATTAAACTAAGGGTAAAATACAAAAGATAAAGTTGATTTTGTGAAATAAACTAGTATAAAAATCAATTTTGAGATGATTTATCACAATATTCAACTTAGAATAAAATATGTCACTTATGATCTATTTGTAACTGATAATTAATTTATAATAATTTAATAGTTTGGGTGTTTCCAAAAGTACATCTCTCCTCTCTTATGAATGTGAAACTCTCCTTATATTTTATTAGCACCTATAAATCATTTTTCCTTGAAAAAAACTTCCTAATTATCCTACCAATATCCTTAAATTCATCTTATTGGCCATACTTTGGGACTAAATCCACCTGAAATGTTATTTTTTGTAAATCAAAAAGAGATTCTCAAAGAAAAGGTTATTATTTTTCCAATTCCATCCAATATCATTTCCTATTTTACATAACCATCCTATGTTATTTCCATAATAATTTAATAAATCCAATATCATATATAATCTAAGATTTTATAATTATTATGGAAAACTATATTGCTCATTTTATCCAACCTATGAAAAACAATATCCCCATGTGTGTGTACGTATGACTTACCATCTCCACGCTGTGGTGTAATTTATTTTTGATCAATAAATTATATGGATTTGTATAATGATGAATATAATGGATATAAATAATGAATTTTACATGATAATTATTCTTTATAATTAATATATCATCCAATTCAATAACATTTAACCATCAAAGGAATGATACCATTACTTTTGTGTACAAAAGGCCTACCGTCTCCATGACGTGGTGATATTATTTCTCTATGTTAACAAATTTAGAATTATTATAAGATTTATATGGTGAGTAAAAATAATGATTATGAAATTTATATCATTTTTTATATTAATAAGATATATACTATTCATAACAAACCTAGCTTACACAACAAAACATGCATAAGAAAATGAAGCTGTTAACAAGAAAAACAATGGTAATACTGAAATATTATTAATAAAAGGATATAATAGGATCATATATGATATCATAAATATGTATATGGTTCTCCTATAATTTAATAACATACAATAACCATTATACATGAGGTTATGTCACCCTCGACTAAAAGAAAGTATAAGGTAATGGTTAATTTAAAAATCTCTTTATTATCTGACATTATTTATATGTAAGTATCTACTAGGGAATATTTATCACCCCCGTACATGTTTCTTAAAATGTATATCAAAATATAATCTACAAATTTTTCAATTCATTTTACTCATGTTTTACTATTTATAAAATGTTTATAATGCAATATTTCCATCATTATCCAAATGAGGTACTTTATGTCCCTTTTAAACAAATTAAAGAAAGATTGTTTTTCTAAATTATATTTCACACGAGGATATTTTCACCATTATGAAGACTTACCATTTTGAATATTAACATACAATATTACAATGTTATTTTCATAAGAAATGTTTTCATTTATAATTGTGTGGATTTTAAATAATTTCATTGTAAAAAAGGTTATGTCTCTCAAATAGTTTTAATAAATTTATTAGATTATATTCATCTATGTCAACATATTTTGTTGGATTTTATGATTGATTGATGTTGATTTATTATGATAAAATATTCTATAATTTATTTATTTTTTTATGATATGTTTGATTGTTTATGTACAATATTTATACCATTCAAGGAATATGGTTAATGTATTACCCATTCATATTCACGTTTTAATACAAATGTTTAAATTGTGTTTCACCAAATTTATATGTGGAATTAATTGGACATAGTAAATGACGTGCATGGACAACTATGTCCCCTCAAGGCATCAGTAGGTCTCATGAGAATAAATAGTGTCTTGGTATGATGAACTGATGGTATGGTTATGTATGGTCTTGGCATGAGGCCATAGTGGTATATTTATGATATACGATATTATGAATTACATCTTTATGAGATTTTTTATTGAAATTTCATATGATTATTTGACTAGTATAATTTCAATGTAAATCATTAAAAGAAATTATTTTATTAATTCTTTTTATATTATGCTAAATATTATTTTTCAAAGGCTTTTTTTCAATTTTATAAATTTTCTTAAAGGTTTATGCTTATTTATGATAACATCCACTATAGTTTTTATCATTATTGGGAATATGATATCACCCCTTTCATTTGTTTCATTTTCCAACAGTTATGATGAATTATATTATGACTGACCAGTAAGGATAATCTATCAGATATGAGTGTTTTCAAAGGTGAAACTACGTTATTTTTATTTTATGATTTAATGTAAAACCTATGTTTGTATCTAGATTCTATAAGGCTGCTAAATTGATTGTTCCTTATCGATTTACATTCAAATGGCCATTCCAATATAATAAAATAATTCACTAACTCTGGGAATATTTTTTTGGGGTATTACAGTAGGTATAGGATTAGGTTTAGTACAAACCTTGGAAACTGTATTTAGAGAAGGCTTTTATAAGGGGAGGCTACCCTATGATAGACATTGATTATTAGTAGATAATAATATCTTAAAATATTGGTAATGAAGAGATTATGCGGGTATTCATATAAAATACATCATTTTCAGTATACTACAAGTGGATGTGGATCTATCACAGATGTATATAGAATTAAAAACTCAAAAAACGTGTTCGGTGGTTGACTCGGGGAAACATAGTATAAGAAAATAGGCCTTAATGTGAACAATGTGTGACACTCCTGGGGGTAATATTTGGATAATTCACATTTACTTTACAAACCATTGTGAATGATTTATGAGTACATATGGACCCAAAGAAACAATTTTTATGATAACAAATTAGATAAATAATTTTTAAAAATTTATGTTAAATATTTCACTATTTTGGAATTATGCCTTATGATTCATAACCATATATAGTTTATTCAATATTTATAGAAATAGAGCCTAGTGGATGGAATGTAAACCATATCCGCACATATAGTCCATTAATGGATTTCCCTCCTATTCAAGATAATGATAGTGGATATGGTGATACAATTTTCACTAAATAGATTATAACCATATCGGGAAAACTGACTCATGGTATGAATAATAACCATACCTCTATAGAGCAATCTGATCTAGAATGTGGAGAATAAATGTTACACTACTTTATGAGACAATAACTTCAAACATTCAAGGGAAAAAATCATTTTTATGTGATCAATGGATAAGATAGTTACAGAAAATATTTCTTTCTTTGGGGAGTAATGCAAGTGAAAATTTGTAATGGTATTATATCTTCCGTCAGAAGACGCAAATAAATATTGTTCACTAGTTCAAAAAATTAAGGATGATGAATAAGTTTAAAATACAAAATGTTGGGAATTCAAATAACACTTACTATAAAAATAATTTCCTCATGATCTATGAGAAGATATGGATAGTAAATTTATGAGTTTGAGATAAAAGTATAATGAGAATGATGAAAATTATGATGATATCATCACAAGGTTTGAAAGGAAGGATGTATACTATATACATAACCCAATAAGTTTGATTGATCAATTGAATTATGTTGTGAAACAATTAATTTGAGGGGTATTAGTCTCATAATCTTTCTCAACATATGAAGATATAGTCTCAAGTCCTATCAATGAAGAAAAGTAATTCTCTTAATATTATAACTTTAATGTAAATCTATGAACACTATAGAAAAGGAAATATGGAGAATAAAGGAATATTTTACATTCCACCATGTAGTGATTATGGGAAAAACACCCTGATACGTTCTTAAATTTAATGTGAGTTTGTAAATTGTGTGGAGAAAAAGGCCAGAAATCATGTGATTGTGATGGAAAGAAGAAAAAATTCAATGTTTATTGCTATTGTTGTAATGATGTGGGAAATTATGAAAATTATTTCCCTAAGAATCATGGATGCATTCCATAGAAAAGGTGAAGGGAGAAATGAATAGCTTTTGTGATCACAACTGGTGAAGTTGAAGTTCTTAATGATGTGGTGGTAGGTGCAATAACCACTTCCTCAAATTTAGTCAAAACATTATTTGATTATAGATGATTTTATTCCTTTAAATCAACCTAGTTTTCTTTAAAAATTATATATTTAAACTTCACATTAACAAGGGATTTGTCTATCAAATCCCACAAGGGTGTTCTGATTGATATAATAATGTGTTTGAAACTTCCAATTATATAATATACACACCCTTTTTCTACTAACATTATCATCAAAATTATGTTTTACATTGATATAATCCTCATTATAGAATAAATATTAAAATATGATGATAAAATATATTACAGGATGAAGGAATGTGAAATTGTGAGGAAAATATATAATACAATATCTTTAGAGAAGAAACTTCCTCAAGCTATTCTTATCCAAAACCACCCCCAGTATATTTTCTGAGTGAGGTCCTTAGGAAGGATGAAGAAATATCATCTAGGGATGAAGAAAGAAATATTAAAATTGAGTATGTACCAATTGTACAAGAATATATTGATGTATTTCTAGAGGATTACCAAAATATATTCTTGAGAGGGATGTTGAGTTTACAATTGATTGAATCCTTCATGCAAGGCCAACATAAAAAAATTCCTATTTAATAGACAATATGTAATAAATAAAGATAAAGAAATAATTATAGGATTTATGTAATAAGGGATTTATTATTCCTAGTATTTATCCATGGGGATCCCCTATTAATTTTTTAAGAAAAAATATCGATCAATGAGGTTGTGCATTGGCTATAGAGAAATCAATGCAATTAAAATATAGAACAAGTATCTTATCCCTCATATTTTTGATATGTTTGATCAATTTCATGGTCCTAAATATTCTTATATGATTGATCTTTATTATAGATATCATCAATTGTCTGTAAACCAGGATGACATTCCTAAGGAAACATTCAAAACTAGGAACATGGATTACGAGTTTAAAATGATTCCATTTGGATTGACAATTTCACCCTTTGTCTATATGGATCTAATGAATAGTGTTTTATGGAATATATTCAGGATCTTTTCATAGTATTTATTAATTATATCTTCTTATACTCAAAAATCTATGAAGACCATGATAACCACTTTCATATTGTGCCGAATAATCTTAAAGGAAATGAACTATTTGGGACGTCTAGAATGTCGAAATTATGGATTCAATAAATTTCTTTGCCATAACATAATGTCTCCAAGGATAGAATCTCAGTTTACCCTGAATATAAAATGGAAATCCAAGAATGGATATCTTCAACAAGTATAATCGAGGTATTTAGTTAATTTTTTTTGTATGTTACTGTCATCATTTCATTCATAATTTTTCCTTATTGGAATCCCCATTTAAAAACATCACACATAAAGGGGTTAAATTAATTTGGAAAAAAAGAGTGTGAAAAATAATTTGAAGAATTTAATAGAAGTTTATTCAATTATCCTATCTTTATGTTCCAATTAGAGAATGATGGGTTTTTTATTTATAGTGATGCATCATGTAAAATACATGGTTGTGTTCTTATGAATACTTATAGGAATATATCTTATTCAACAATGTAGATAAAAATTCCGGAATATAACTAAACAAATCCTGATGTTGAGTTAGAAAATGTAATATTTTCTTTGGAGATATAGATACATTAACAATAAAGTGAATGATTTGAGATATACACTGATAAAATGAATTTGAAATATATTTTATCACAGAAATAACTCAACATGAGAGAAGGAAGATGGATTGATGTAATCATGGATATTGATTATACAATACACTACCACCCATGGAAAAAAATTAATGTGGCATATGATTTATATGGGAATGAACATGAAGTTCTGAACAATGTGAGAGTTTAAAAGGATCTTATGTTCATGGAAATAGTAAAGATTAATATGGGAATTATTATGGAAGGAGAAACATCACTACTTTTTCAAATGGTTTCCAAACAAAATTTATTTGAAAGGATAAAAATTTCCATGTCTGATGATGAGTAGTTTCAAAATAAAATTAAAGCTAGTAATGTTGGGAGATTGATTGACGTCATATATGAAAATAAAATAATAAAATTTGGGAAAAGGAATTGTTTTCCCTCTATAAATAATCTAAAAAGGTAATTATTGGATAATGCAAATAGATCCTATTTCACAATGCAACTTGGAAGAAGTTATATTTATAAAGATTTGAAAGACACTTTCTGGTGGAATGACACGAAGAGGGAGATTGCAAATTATGTGTCATGATTTTTGGTTTATCAATAGGTATATTTTGAAAGACCACATCCTAGAGGATTTTTGAAACCTCTTCATATACCTATGTATAAATGGGATGATATTGAGATGTAATTTATCATGGAACTATCAACGACTCTAAGAAGAAATAATGCAATATACCTTATTTTTTAATGTCTTACCAAATAAACACATTTTATTTCTATAAGAGAAGACATACCACATGTACTTTTAAAATGAATTTTCATTAATAATATTATACTACTTCATGGTG
Source organism: Viscum album (assembly GCA_963277665.1). Taxonomy (NCBI): domain Eukaryota; kingdom Viridiplantae; phylum Streptophyta; class Magnoliopsida; order Santalales; family Viscaceae; genus Viscum; species Viscum album. The sequence goes on along the minus strand of OY728148.1, from coordinate 873,590,370 downwards.
TACCCATGTCAATTGATTCAGACTATAATCACCATTTTACATTAATATTTTGGAATATTATATAGAAGGACCTAGATACATTGCTTCATTTGGGGACTTCCTACCACACTCAAACTGATCGACAATCTTAAAAAACTATTCAAACATTAGGGTAAAATTTGATATTGCTTTCACATGATTTTTTGGTCTTTTGGATGATTATTTACCTTTAGTAATTTTTTTCATATATCAATATAATCCATTAAAGTATTTATATGGAACCATATGAAGTATTATAAGAAAACATATGGCATACACAAACTTTTTGGGATGATGTTAGTGAATGAAAAATCATAGGACTGGATATTGTCGAGGAAAAAATAGAAAATGTAAATATTATTCACACTTATATCAGAACAAATCAATCTAGGAAAAATAGTTATGATAAAAATAGAAAGAGGGATTTTGAATTTCAAGTAGGAGATCAAATTGTATTGAATGTATCTCAATGGAAGTGTGTTATTTTATTTTAAAATATGGGTAAATTAAATTATAGTTACATTGGCACATTTAAAATTCTAGAACAAAATGGACCTTTAGCGTACCATTTGGTGTTGCCACCAAGTTTCTCTGATGATCATGATCTGATCAACATATCAATGTCATGAAAATACATGCTAGACCCAATGCATGGACTCACCTACAAAAACTAGAACATGAACCCAATATTTATTATTTTGAAGAGCCTATCAAGATTATTGATACTAGGGAACAAGTTTCTAGAAATCAGATGACTCTTATAGTAAATGTTCTTTGGAGAAATAATAAATTAGAAGAGGTGATGTGGGAACCAAGGAATATATGATGAAGAACCACCAAAATATTTTTATTAAGTGATATTATAGATATTTTGAGCATAATATTTTTTGAACGGGGGATAAATGTAACACCACAAGATTCCATTGTAAGCATCTTTTTAAATAATTCAATATCTTTGTTTACACAGAACTCTCAGTTCGAGCACTCTATAACCTATCAAACTAACCGTTTAAAAAAGTGGTAATCAATAATATTAAAAAATTATGAATATTTTAAATTTTATTTTTCACAATATATTTCATTTTTGAATTTAGAACATAAAAATTTTATTAGGGTGAATTTTTGATATAATCTGAAAAGATTCAATTTTTGATGAATAGTGACAAATACTACATAATTGTTAAAAATGACTTTTTAAATTTAAATAATTGTTTTACTATAAATTAATTTTAAATTCACATTAGATAAATATTAATACATGGTTGTAATCAATTTTATTTATTTAAAAGGATCAAAATATTTTTTTTAAAATAGTAAATTTGTGATTTTTTTTACCAAGAATAATGATAAATAATGAAATTAAATGTAAAAATAATATTAAAATAATTTAATACTACCTTAAAACTTTTATTAATTCAAATGGAAATGTTTTTAGACAAATATTGACCTTAGGATGAAAATATGTTACTTTTTATGCCACTAGTGTTTAATAAGTACATTTATTATATTTTATTAAATGAAGAGTTAAAATTGACATATTCAAATTTGAATAACAATATCGTTTTTAATATGTTGTCATATAAATTATAAGGTCACATATAATTAGAATATAGAAACCCAAAATTTTTATCTACATAACGGTAATTTATTTATAATTTTGTTAAATGAATAATTATAATAAATAGTGATACAATAAAGATGCAATAATATAATTGTTAAAGGAGAAATCAATTAAATGATATTTAAAATACTAAAATAATTATAATTTAACTTAATGAATGATATATATGAACTTTATGGAAAAAATAGACGACTTATTTACATATATGAAGCATTTTTTATATGTTATCATAATGATTTGATATTTATAAAAATGAAAATATCGAATAATATCATAATTGAAATAAATTATACTTTAAAACAATAATATATTATTTAATGTTATAAAAATTATTAAAAATATAAATATTGGAAAAAATAACTAGGATAGTATGATATATATCATAAAAGATCTAATTGGGGTTCGTTTGGCATTTTGTTGAATCTATATTAACCCTATATTATAAAATGAATGTATACAGGGAAAGAGTTAAACTGTTTAATTAAGGGATAAATCCAAAAGATAAAGTCAATTATGTTACCTAAACATGTATCAAAATTATTCTATGAGAGATGTTAGAAAAAATTCATCTTATACTCTAAATAACTCACTTTTGAGCAATTTTATACCTAAATAAAATTTATAATAATTTAATTGTTTTGGAGTTTCCAAAACTATACCTCCCTTCTCTTATAAAAGAGAGCTTATCATTCTCTTTCATTAACACCTATAAATCTCATTGGATTTAACAAATGATGAAAAATAATCCTACCAACATATCTAATTTCATCCATGTGTCCATAATTTGGTCATAAATCCACCTAAGGAGTCACTTTTTACAAATGAAGTAGAGATGCTCAAAGAAGATGTAATTGTTTTTCCAAATCCATTCAATATATTGTCATTTTTTACGTCATCATACATTAATTTCAATACTAAATTATTATATAAAGTATCATATATGTGATGAGATGTTATTGTGATTATGGGAAAACCATATTTCTTCTTGTATTCATATTACTAATAACAATATCACCACGTGTGTGTACGTTCAACATACTCTCTCCATGATATGGTATAATTTTTTATTCAACACTACACTATTTGTATGGGTATAATGATGTGTATAATGGTAATATATGATTAAAATAACATTATTTTGATTCTGTATAATTAATATATTATACAATTCTATACCATTTATCCCCAAATTGAATGATACTGTAGCTTATGCGTATGTACAACCAACAGTATCCATGATATGATGATATTCATTATACATGTTAACCATTAAAGAATGATTATAAAATTTATATGATGAGTAAAAATAATTATTTTGAAATTTATTTCATTTTTTATATGAATAAAATAAATCATATGCATACTGACCATGACTTCAACAATAAAACATGCATAAAAAACGAAGAAGTTGACACCCATAACAATGGTAATACTTAAATATTATTAACAAAATGATATAATAGATCATACATGATATCATAAATAAGGATATGGTTGATTTATAATTTAATAAAATACTTTAACCATTATAATGTAGGTTGATTCACCCTCTACTAAAGGAAAGTACCAGATAAGGGTTAATTTCACAATATTATTATTATCTGAGATTTTTTGTATGTATGTATCTATTGTGACATCTTTATCAACCATGTAAATAAATATTATATATAATTTTCAAAAGTAATTTTAATCTGGTCTGAATGTTTATAAAATATTCATAATGAAATTGTTCCTTTGTTTTCCAAATGAGGTACTTCAGGACCCTTTTCAACAAATTAATGAAATAATTATTTTTAACGTATACGGCACAGGCCGCTATTTTCTACAATTATGAAGCCTTACAATTATAAATATTAAAATACATTATTAAAAGATTATTTACATAGGAAATATTTTTTTATAATTTTTTGGATTTTAAATAATATCAATTTATAAAGAGATATAAATCACAATGCGTTTTAATGAATATATTAGATTATTTTTATCTACGTCAACATCCATTGTATTATTTTATGCTTGATTGAGGTTGATTTATTATGATGCAATCTCAAATACTGTACATAATGTTTTATGATATTTTTTACTATGGATGTGTTATTTGTATTGCATCTATGGTTTATGGTTAAAGTATTAACATTTTGTGTGCTAGTTTTAATATAAAGGATTGCGTTATGTTTCACCCTTTACCTATGAGGAATGTATTGTACATAGTAAGTGGTGGGAATGGACTAATATAGACCATCAATAAATTAGTATGTATCATGAGATAAACTAGTGTCTTGGAATGAGGCTATGATGGTTTGGTTATGTATGGTCTAACCATGAGGCCTTGATGATATGGTTATGATGTTCGACATTATACATTCACCCTTTGATGATTAGTTATTTATTTTTCATGTGATTGTATGACTATTATAATATTTATTTTAATGTTTAAATTAAACTATTTTATTTATTATTTTAATATTATTATCAATATTATGTTTTAAAATATTTTTTTTCTATTTTATACCTTCTAATAAATCATTATGTTTATTTATGATATCATATGATATATTGATTATCCTTGACGAACATCTGACCTCACCCCATTATTATTTTTCATATTCCCTAGGATGTAAATATTTATATAATGTATTATATGAAGGGATGATATAATATATATTAGTGTTTTCAAAGGATAATCTATGTTGTTTTTATTTCAAGATATAATATAAAACTTGTTTTTTAACTAGTTTATCAAATGATACTAAAACAATCAATCCTTAGGTATTTGATTTCATGGGATCATGAAAATGTAATAAAATAATAAACCACCACTTGGAAACTGGGGTTGAGTAGTTACAAAACATATTAAAATATTACCCATGGTGTTGTAGAGGTTAGTCAAACTATTTATTAAATGATTTTAAAATAGTAAAATACATTATAAGTCTTGGAGGATTCATAACAGATATTAAGAAATAAACTTAAAAAAAATTATTTTAAATCTAAAACATATATTTGTTCATTTATAAAATTTATAGTACTTATTAAATCATATTTTGGTCATTTAGATGTCATAAAACAAAAGGTATATTTATAAGATATTTAATTTTACTCGAAATTCAATTGTGTCAAAAAATTATGAAAAATTCCCTATTTGATAATTTTAATGTCATTATTCCAAAAATAATATTCATTTTATATAAATAATTTTATAAATATCTAAAAGTTCATTATGAAAATAAAAAGTTACATTTATTTAAAATGATGTGTTTTTGAGAATATCATTTTTTGAACCGTTATAGAAAACTACATTTTACATAATAAAAATTACATGAAAATTAATATTAATTAAATGTTATCAAATAATAATATTTTATTAATGTATAATTTATTTTAAAAATATATTATTTCATCAAAATTTATTTCTTAATATAACTTGAATGTTAAAAAAATTATATTTATGCTTCAAAAATCATTTTCAATGTAAGAATAATAGGATGAAAACATATTCATTATATTATAGATAATAAAGTATATAATTATAATTCTAGGGTCTTGACACACATCCCTTTAATAAACCAAAATACACCATATGATCATGGTGTGCAATGATAGATCATTCATGGCACTCTTCAGCGAACATGGATTGGGTTGTGATCTTGAAGTCCTTGAAATTCTACCGTAAATGATTTCAATCATGATTAAGTTGTTGGATAACATCTTGTTATTGGTCTATGTCAAATACTGGAAATAATATCTCCCTTAGAAGGTATGATAAATGTTATTATGTGGTATGATCCTATTGGTTGAGACCATAACTTCCTTTATATGTGTCAACTAAATTTGGTATAAAACTATATTTATAATATTCATTTAATCATAGTTCAATGACAATATTATCAATTTTAAAGATAATTAGTGATATTTAAAACCCAATTTGATATAATAAAAAAACTATTTCATATATTTTCAATAACTATATTATATAATGAAACACTTAATTGAATAAAAGGCTAGTTTTAAATATAACTGTTTGAGTCATTATAGTCTTCCACCATGAGTAATTTTACTCTTGAAATTTTCTTTTCCCACACCAAAACATATTATGGTAACAATTATTCATCTCATTTTGAGGTTCCCATAATGAATCTTCAAACTAGTGGTTTTTTCACAACACTTTTGTGAGGGGATTTGTATTATTCCATAGAAGTTTCTCTATATGATCTAAGATCTTCATCATCTTCTCCTGATAAGAACGTTCATTATAAAATGGTACCACATATGTATTTAAAACATGTGATGGGTCCAGTTTGTACTTTCTCAATTGGGATAAATAGAATACATCATGTACAGAAGACGTTTTTGGTGGGAGTTTTAGTTAATAGGACACTTCTCTGATGCGATCAAGGAACTCAAAAGGGTCGATGTACCTTGGACTAAGATTTCCATTCTTCCCTAATCTCATCGCTTTCTTCCATGGAGATACTCATAGAAATTACATGTCTCTAACCTTAAAATCCATGTTTTAATCAATGATTGTTAGCATAACTATTCTATCGACACTAAGAATATTTAATGTTCTGTTGAATGGTCTTATCCTTCTGCACCATTTGTATCACCATTTTAGAACCTATAAGTTTTCATTCCCCAATATCTGTATAACAACCCTGCTTTTATTCCAAACTTAATCAATATTTATTACATAATGTATTCACCTGATAAAACATAGAAGATCAAAAGTCCTAGAGTATTTGGGGATTAGGATCATTACATAAAAACATAAAAAATGAAATAGAACCTCTTTATTGAAAAACTACATTACATGACCACTACATTCCCTAGTACTTAGCATTTCATTGGATAACCTTAGGACTTGCATAAGAAAAGGGTGAGCTATAAATCCTAGTAAGAGAATAATCATGGAATAACATGAGAAATACAATACATGTTAGAAAATGGGCATATCAATGGAGCACAAGATAAAAATTAATATAAAATCATGATAAATCATGATAATAATAATGTGGAAATGTGGAAAAAACACTAAACATGTAATTAGCATGATCCATGGCTCATTGCACATGGAGAGTAAGTAAACCCTCCTTACACTTGATGCATGAGTAAAACCTTGTTTCACTCTAATTATCAGGAGTTATCACCAATTTCAAATAACATATCATAATACTATACTTTACCCAATCCCTTGGAAGGATTTCAGGGTGCACCCTTCTTAAACATTTCATTTCATGCATAAGTGTGCCACATGGATCATATAACATAGAATCAGTAACATCCTAAGTTATTACATGATTATGTAATGTGGAATAAATACAAGAAATTAACATTCCATATGTATATGTGTATAAAGGTGAATAACATTGATAAAGACATGGGTATGTTATTCACAACACAATGATATTACCTTGGGAAACGCGGTGTAATTTTGGCAGCATAACGGCGTGACATAAGGATTCATGAAAATGGTTTAGGAAAAATAAAATGGTGTATCATCATATATACATGAAATGGATATTAAGGGGGTTATATAGATACATGTCCCAATAAACATAACAGAATTCAGATGCATAATACAAAATAATTACATGGATGTAAAAGAGGAGAGAGAAATCCCTCAAGGAATATTGGTATGGTAATTGGTGTACATGGGAGGCATTACTGAGAGATAAAGGGGTATCCCATTATTCAAACATAAATTGGATAGTATGGGGGAGGTGAAAAATCATACCCCAATACATTTAACTGAAAACCAAAGGGAATAACAACTTAAAGAATATTGGACAAAAATGATTAAGTAAGAAATCCATTACTTGGAAGTGTGATCCCAAAGGCTTATGAGAGGCTTGAGAGAGGTTAATGTGAGATTGGGGCACCTTGGGAGGATTTTAGAAGGAGTAGGGATGAGGTTGGTAGAACTCCAAAGGCTTTCAGTGAAGTGGAAGTGGTATCTTGGGTGGGTTTATATAGGAAAGGAGATAGAATTCATAATTATTTAGGTTTGGGACAACTCACAGTAAACAAATCAAAACCGCAAACTAGCGCATAGTTTTTACCATTAGTTTTTAAAAATGGGGAGTGAAAAACAATATTTTATAAGGCCAATTTCTGAACATCTTAAAATATTTGGGTTGATTATGTAGAGGTGAGTCAGTCTCTCATGGAAAATAATTTAAAAATACAAAATTTTTTATAAGTTCATGAGGGTCCACTAAAGCATTGTAAAATAAATAAATAAAATACAAAATCACATTTTTTTAATTCTAAAAAATAAATTGTCCTAACATAATGTTTATATTATTTTATTACATCACATTTGATTCCATAAGATGTCATAAAACACATTATATATTTAAACTATATTTAACTTTTTCCCAAAAATTTGACTGCCTTATAAAATTATGAAAAATTAACCGTTGTATAATTTAGACATCCTGATTCAAAAAATAATATTCATTTTATCTAAATAGTTTTCTCAATATGTCAACTTTTTCTTTTAAAAATTAAACCGTCTTTTATAAAAAATTCTTGGGTTTTGACAAAAATAGCTTTCAAACCATATTAAATATTACAATTTCATTCATAAATTTATATTATCATTTATATTTCATAAAAAATAATTTAATTATAACATTATTTTATTAAAATTTAATTTAATTCAAAAATCCATTAATTCCTCAAAATTGATTTCTTAGTTTAATATGAAAGAAAAACACAATTTTTGCTTTTAAAACTATTTAGAAAGTAATAATAATAAAATGAATTTATATTAATTATTATATACAAAAACTATGAACATATTCATAGTGCTAATATCTTGTTACATATACCCTTATAATAGCAGCATAATATCGAAGGGTAAGGTGCGTGATGGTGACAGACTCTGGAGGTTGCTTAGATAACATCGCTTTGGTTGTAATCTCTATAAACTTCCAGTAATAACGTAGTCATTTCAACTCAAGATTAATGTGTTCTAGATTGGCTTGGTCTTGGTCAATAGCTAATCCCAATGACAACACCTCCTTTCCGAGCTAAGACAAATGGGCATCGTATGGGGAAATTCTACTGGATGAGGCTATCACTTCCTTTGTCTGTGTAAATTGAATTTGTTAAAGCCCAATATTTATACTAATCATGTGATCATCGTTCAATGACTATATTAGAAACCCTCGCAATTTTTAATTTTATTTTAATAGCCAAAAACATAATAGCAATGAAGTTCACATTTTATATAAACATTTTACATAAATAGAAATTTAATTAGATTAAATGAATTTTTTATTTAAAGCCCTATATTTATACCTCCTCTGATTCCCACATCACTTATTAAAACTTTTGGTTTTTCCAAAACACCTTGATAGAGGGAATTGTCTTATTTCATAAAACTATTTCTCTACGATCTATGAACATCACTTGTTGCTCCTCGTAATAAAGATCATCCTCAAGCTGTACTAACTCTGAAGAGAGTATATGTGAAGGTTCCGGTAAGTACATTTTGAAGAGGGATACATGAAATACATCATGTACTTTGGCCATGGTAGGTGGGCATTCTAGTCGATAGGCCACACCCCCAACTTGATAAAGAATCAAGAAGGGGACAATGTACCTTGGACTTAACATATATTTCTTTCCAAACCTCATGAGATTATTCCAGGGATATATGTATAGAAATACCATGTATCCAACATTAAACTCATGGTATCGTCGACGGTGATCTTCATAACACTTCTATCGACTCTAGGCTACCTTGATATGCTGCTAAATGGATTCCACCTTCTCCACCATTTCTTCAAACATTTCTGGTCCTATAAGTTTATTCTCACTGACATCATCCCAACATGCCAGGGTTCTGCACCTCTTCCCATATAGAAATCATAAGGTTCCATTCAGATTCTAGAGTGTAAACTGTTATTGTATGAGAATTCAACCATTGGAAGATGTTGGTCCCACCATCCATTAAAGACTACAAAACATGATCTTAACATATCCTCCAGTGTCTGTGTTTTTCGATCAAATTTTCCATCAGTTTGAGGATGATAGGACGTACTAAATTTCAGTTTAGTATACAGATCTTGTTGAAGACTCTTCCAAAAAATAGAGGTAAAACATGGATTTCAATTAGATAGAATAGATATTGGTACTATATGATGCCTTACCACATCGCTGATATAAATCTTTTCATGATGATCCAATGATAAATACTTCTGAATTGCAATAAATTTTTAATTCATTGTAAGGAAATCCACAACAAACCAGATTGCATTGTTTCCTTTGGATGTCTTCGGAAGTCCATAGACAAATTCCATGGGGATGTTATCCCATTTCCAAGTAAGTATGGGAAATGGTTGCATCATCAACTTAGACTTCTTCCTCTTTTCCATCACTTGCTAACTCACTAGGCACTTTGATGTATATTCATCGATCTCCTTCTTCATATTATCCAACATATAACTATCTCATATATCTCAATACATCGTTGTGTTTCCTAGAAGAATATGGAAATTTGAACTCTGTGCATCATCCAAATGCTCATTCTTTAACTCTGGATATGATGGAACACATAGTCTTTTCCCAAATCTCACAATTCCACCTTTATTAACATTGAACTATGCAGATTTACCTTTTCTGATAGCTTCCACTCTTTTCTGAATTCCCACATCATCCTTTTGAGAATCCTTTAACCTTTCACAATGAGAAGAATGAGTAATATTTTTTTAATGTATTGATTATGTTCCCTTATTTATGATTCCCATGTCCATCTTCATCATGTCGATTAAGATTTTATCATTCTCAATTCTCATAAATGTTTAAATCATCGGGTCCTTTCTACTTAGAGCATCTTCCAACATGTTCACATTTCCAGTGAGTTAATGGATTGAGCAGTCGCAGTCTTTGATCAGATATAAGCATCTTCATCGGAGTTTGTTTAAGTATTTCTGGGTGAATATATACTTGATGCTTCTGTGGTCCGTATATATTTCACACTTCTCCCCAAAAAGTTAATGCTGCCAAAATTTTAAAGTAAAGATCATCACAGCCAGCTCTAGATCTTGTGGTGGATAATTTTGCTCGTGAAATTTTAATTTCCTTGAAGCATAGGCAATGACTTTGACATTTGGCATCAACACACATCTCAAGCACTTCTTTGAAGCATCCCTGAATTCCAAAAAAAGTACACCACATGAGGCTAATGTGAACGCGGGTGTAGTGATAGGCATCTCTTTTAACACATTGATGCTTTCATCGAATTCATCACTCATAATAAACATTACTCCCTTATGAGATAGCTTTTTTATGTATGTGGGATAATTGTGAGAAATGACTCAAAAATCATCGATAATATCCAGCTAACCCCAAAAAGCTATGGATATCGGTTACTGATGTTGGCCTTCTCCATCCCTCTATTGCATCTGTTTTGGAGGGATCCAAAGATATCCCATTTCTTGTGATGATATAGCCCAATAATGAGACCTCCTTCAACAAGAACTCAAACTTGTTGTACATTTCATAGATCTTATCCTTCCTCAAGGTCTATAGTACAATTCTTAGATGCTTCTCGTGATCCTCCTTCATTTTGGAGTATATTAGAATATGATCTATAAAGACTGCCAAAAAATTTTCTTGGTAATCTCAGAAGACTCCATTAATCAAGTCCATGAAGTTTGATGGAGAATTAGTGAGTTCTAAAATCATTAATATGAATTCATAGTACATGTATATTGTACAAATAACAATCTTGAGGATGTATTCCTTCTTCACCCTTCCTTGAAAATAACCTGACTGAAAATCCACCTTGGAGAATTATTGTCCTCTACACAGCTGATCGAACAAGTCATCAATTTGTTTGAGAGGATACTTCTTCTATATCATGATTTTGTTAATTTCATGATAATTGATGAAATGGCGCATTAATACATCCTTCTTCTGGATGAAGTGGACTGGTGCACCCCATGGTGAAGAACTTGGGCATATAAACCCTTTATCTAGATTTTCCTGTAGTTGTTTCTTCATCTCCTAAAGATCCTCAAAACCCATTCAATATAGGTTCATGGATATTTGTAAAGCCCCAGGTATAATATAAATTGAGAATTAAACTTACCTTCTAGAGGGAAGACCAAGAAAATATTCGGGAAACACTTCAGTAAATTCCCTCACAATAGGCATGTATTCAAGGATGGTTTCCTCCTTAGACTCAATCATCTGATCTAGATACATGTTCTCATAGGGTAGTAATATCCATAGTTGATATGATGAAGCTAAATAGGATTCATATTCCTCCATGCACTTGTATAGAATCGGTTGTCGATTCTCCACATGGAGAGTGATTTCTCTCTGACAGCAATTTATGTTGGCTCTATATAATGAAATCTAATCTATGCCAAGAATTAAATAAAATTTCACCCGAGGGAGTATGATGTGGTTCTCTGGGAAATTAAATCCACCGATTATGATAGGAGAGGAGTTATATTCATGGGATGCAATGATTTCTCCATTTTCTATACTCACCGACATCATTACTTCCATGATTTGTTGTGGTGCTAGGTTTGTTCTACTAAAAATTTGGGATATAATAGAATGTGTAGAACCAGAATCAAAAATTATGTTCACTATTCATGAATGAATAACTAGAAAACCTATCAAAACTTTTTTTCAGGGATTACTTCGGAAATAGTGATGGAAAAAGCTCTCCCTTGTTTCCTTGGAGGTTGTTGGTGGCCTCCAAATACCCTTGTATTGGGGCACTGATTTGCAAGATTCCCTGGTTCTTTGCCGTTATAGTAATGAAAAATGAAATGTGGTTCAAACGGTTTGTTCCTCTCCTCTATTGCTGCCGTAGGTTTTTCTTGATGGCAGTTAACATCTAGGTGCCCTTCTCTTCCAAACCTAAAGCATTTCCTCATCCCCTTCTGGAAATTCTTGGGGTGCTTTTTTCCGCACCTTCAAAAATTGGGGTTCTAGATCTTCTTAGTTCTATTGGATTTATCCATCGGATTTCTAGCATTGAAATCTACCTTATGCTTCTTATCCTCATGATACCCCTGAGATTCTCCAATATCCATTTCGACCGTGAAGGAACATCAAACAATTTCATCATAGCTGTCGAAGTCACGGATCTCCAGCACTTTTCGTAGGATAGTTATCTCCTCACCAAAGAAGCGGTCAACCTTGCATTCCTAGGTAATGGATAATACAGATGCATATCATACAGGCCTTGTAAATTATTCCTCTTACACTCTGATAGATTTTTTTACTTTCTGCTTGAGGGCAAGGAAGTACCATTCCATATTACGTCGGAGGGTGCGTAAAAAATATTTATAGAAAAATTTATTCCATAAATCCTTCCATTACAACACCTCGATCTCATCCTTAGTCTTCCCAAAATTGGTAATTATCACCCTCCATAATAAAAGAAACCATGGGAACCTTCTCTTTTTCGAATCGTTGATGGATGGAGAAGATCATTTCAATGGCGTGAATCAATTGTTTGGTGATTTTGGGAACTGATGATCCATTAAAAATTGGAGGCCTTTGCCTCATGAAGCTGTTGAAATCAACATGTTCATTCCTAGGGTGGTTTAATGTTCCTCTAAACCCTTTTTTATATTCTAATCTTGAGTTAACTAAGGGAGAAGCATGAAAAATATCGTAATTCTCACTCCCATCAGATTTGGAATATCATTTGCACAGTCATCACATTAATCTTCACATCGGTTGTTAGCCTGATTCCCTATATTAACTACCATTGGATGGAATTAAAGGAAAGACAGGGTAACACATAAAAGGTAATACAAGGGAAAAAATTATGACTTATAAATAACTTATATTTCCTTAACTTATTAAACCTTAGGCTTAAATATATGCTATTCATGATCTAATTTATAACATATATTCTTAGGTGCCTTTTTTTAATACCCTTAATAACGGTTCATTCATTGCTTCTAAATTTACAAAAGCATTTCCACTGGGAGTGTCATAACCAAGAGTGTAGAGAGGACCATTTTTTTGCACCAGTTTTCATTCGAGTATATCTTAAAGCGTTGTTTTTATGTTTTACCCATATGATACATCTGTGCTCGAGCAACCTCTACCTTCTCATTCTAGATACGGATGTATTTTCTTGATAAAACACTTACTCAATATTCACCAATACTTAATTATGTTTTTATTATACTTATTCTTGTATATATTTCTTCACTAGGGGTTTATAATCCTAATTAAAAAAATAACTAAACCTATCATCTGATAACAACTATAACAAACCTGCTTTTATTAGAAACATAAACATGATTTATTACATATGATCTTCACATGATACAACATGGAAGATCGAGAGGTATAGTTTCTTTGGGGCTTAAGATTATTACATAACAACATAAAACCTAAAATACAACATCTATATTGAAAATTTCTTTTACATCACAACTACATTCCCTCGTACTTTTCATTGCATGGGATAACTTGAAGACATGCATAAGAAAAGGTTGAGCTATAAAGACCAGTAAAGGAATAAACATGGAATAACATGATAAATACAATAAATTTTAGAAAATAGGCATATAAATAGAGCACAATAGAATCATGAACATAAAATCATGATATTTCATGGTAATCATAACATGGAAATGTGGAAAAAACACTTAACATGGAATTTTCCTGAGCCAAGGATCATTAAACATAGTGCCTGAGTAAACCCTCAATGCACATAAAGCACATGTAAAAGCTCATTTCACATGAATTACAATGATTTAACACCCATTTCACATGACTTATCATGATATCATACCTTACCCAATGCATTGGAGCACTATCCGAGCGTATCCTTCTTAAACATTTCATTTTGTGCATAACTGTTCTACAAGGATCATATAACATGGAACCAGTAAACATCATAATTTATTCCATGATTAAGTAATGTTTAGTATATAAATGAAATTACAATTAAATATGTATATGTGTATAAAGGTGAATACCGTTGATAAAGACATGGGTATGGTATTCACTACACAATGATCTTGGCTTGGAAAAATGTTGTCCAATTCTGGTAGCATAACGACACTACATAAGGATTCATGGAAATTGTTGATGAGAGAGAAAATGATTTCTCATCATATATTCATGAAATAGATAGTAATGGGGTCATATAGATACATTTCCCAACAAACATAATTGAATTTAGATTCATAATACAAAATAATTACTTGGATGTAAAAGATGAGATAGAAATCTCTCAATGAATTTCAGCATGGTAATAAGTGTATATGATAAGCATTAATGAGAGGAAAAGACATATCCCATCATCAAAAAAATAAATATGAACGTATGGGGGAGGTGAAAGATCATACCCAAAAAATTTTAATTGAAATGAAAAGGGCATGACAACATAAAGAAAATTAGACAAAAATGAGAAAGGAATAAATCCCTTACTTGGAAGTGTGATCCCAAAGGCTTGGGATAGGATTGAGAGTGGATTCTTGGGAGATTGGGCCACAATGGGTAGATTTTAGGGAAATGAGGTTAGGTGTTTGTTGAAATATAAAGGAATTTAGTGAAGAGGAAGTGGGGTCATGGGTTGGTTTTTATTGGAAAGGAGGGAGATTTCATTATTATTTAGCTTTGGGACACCTCACATTATAATAATCATAACCACAAACAAGACCATGTTTTATAACCATGGTTTTTGAAAAAGGGTAGTGGAAAAATATATTTTATAAGTCCAATGGCCGAGCTTCTTATAATAATAGGGTTTCTTATGTGGATGTGAGTCACACTCTGAAGGAAAAATATTTACAAAGTCAAAATGTTTTACAAGTCTTGGAGGGTCCACTAAAGCATTGTAAAATTAATCAAACAAATATAAAATAACATTATTTTAATTATAAAACATATATTGGCCTAACTTCATGTTTATATTATGATATTACATCACTATTATGTCATTATGATGTCATAAAACACCTCATATATTTAAAGGGTATTTAACTATTACCCAAAAATTTGACTGTCTTAGAAAATTATGAAAAATTCATCGTTGGATAATTTTGATGTCCTGATTCCAAAAATAATATTAATTTTATCTAAATAATATCTTAAATATGTGAATTTTTACTTTAAAAAATTTATTACATTTATAAAAAATACATGGGGTTTTGACAAAAATGACATTAATACCTTAATAAAAATTATAGTTGCATTCCTAAATTTATATGATCATTTATATTTAAAAAAAACTAATTTAATTATAATAATATATTATTAAAATACTATTTAATTTGAAAATCCATTTATTCATAAAAATAGATTTATTAGTTATATATTAAATAAAAATACTATTTTTTCTTTGAAAACTATGTACAAAGTAACAATAATAAAATGAATGTATATTCATTATCATATAAAAAATAGTGCACATATTCATAGTGCTATAGTATTTTTACATAACCTCTTATAACACCCACATAAGAATGAATGGTAAAGTACGGGATAGTGACAGACTCTAGGGGTGGCTCATATAACATCACATGGGTAGAAATCTATATTAACATCTACTTCTCCTGTAGTTGGTTCTGATCAAGCTTAACGTGTTCAAGCTCAACTTGGTCTTGGTCAAGAGAGAAGCCCAATGACACCATCGCATTTCTGAGATCTGACAAATGGGATTCATATGGGGCTAGTCTACATCATGAGACAATCACTTCCTTTTTCTGAGTAAATTGGATTTGTTAAATACCTATATTTATACTAATAATGTGATCAATGTTCAATGAATATATTAGAAACAGTCACGATTTATAACAATTTATGAAAATCCAAAAACATAAAAACAATGATGTTCACATTTTATATACACATTTTACATAATGATACATTTAATTAGATCAAGAAATTTTTTTATTAATGAATGTTTTGGTCATTAAAATCTTTCAAAGTGTCAGTGTTCTTCACCTCTTCCCATAATGGGATTCATTGGGATCTATTTTGATGCCCGAGTGCAAACCATTTTTATAATAGAACTCGACCTACAGAACATGTTCATATCATCTACTATTGATGTATCTTTAAATAGATAACAACAGGTCCTCATATGTTTGTGTAGTCCACTCAGATTGACAATCATTTTATGGGTGATAATATAAAATGATGTTAAGCCAAGTGTTTAGATAATTCTAGATGTTTTTCCATAACTTACATGTGAATGATGGATCTTTATAATAAAATTGATAGTGGTAGTCGATAAAATATTACCACTTCTATCATTTATATCCGTGAAAGTTAGTCCATTGGGAAATTATCTAAAATCTAAATTAACTGTATAGTATTTGGAATATGATCCACAATAACATGTATAGAAATGTTTCTATCTGTTTTCTTCATATATTTTGTGAAAAAGACCATGGTGATGTTTTCCCATTTCCATTTTGGTATCGGTAATGGTTACAAAATCCCCTTAGAATTCTACCTTACAGTATTTATCTTCTGACTTACCAGGAAATTGGATGTATATTCATCGATCTCATTCTTCATGTTTTCCAGCCAATTATTCTAATGGAGATATCAATACATATTTTTGTTTCATGGGTAAATGGAGAAAGTAAAAAAATGTGCAAAATCCAATAGTTCTTTCTTTAACCCTAGATTTGATGTAACACGTAGTCTTGACCTAAATATAACATTTCTTTCTTAATTAACATCATACTATGTGGATTTCCATTTCCTTATATTTTCTACCTTCTTCTAAATTCACAGATTATATTTTTAAGCATCCATTGCACTTTCAAAAAAAGGATGGTTGATCAATTAGTTTTGAAAGCATTGATGATGTTCATTAATTTATGATTATCATTTACATACTCATCAAATCGTAGAAGATAAGATCCTTCTGAATTATAACTTATGATATAATTGATGGATATTTCTACATAGACCATCTAACACACTGTTGGATTTCCCAGGATAGTAGTGCATTGAGAATTTTTAATCCTTGATGATGTCCAATCATATTTGATGGATCTTATTTAAATATTTCTATGTGAATATATATTTAAGACTTGTGTGATCCATATATACATAAAAATTCTCCCAATATAAATACCAAAAAAAATTCAAAGAAATTATCACTATTTCAAACTCCATATTTTGTGTGGGATTGTTTTTGTCTTGAATTTTCAACTACCTTGTAGTGTAGGAAAATACTTTCCCATTTTTCATCAACACAAACCCTAATCCCTTATTCATGGAATTGTTGTAAATTAAAAAAAGTTACCACTTGTGAGTTGTGTGTGCATAGGGGAAGTGATAAGTAGTATTTTCAACTCCTTAATGATTTCTTCACAATAATCATTCTATGAATATTTTGACTCCCTTCAGAGTTATCTTGGTAATAGATTTTGATGTACTAAAACATTTCCCACACATTGGAAATAATATCCTGAAAAACCGAGGAAGAGACAAATATATGTCACAGATATTGTCCTCAGCCATCCTTCAATTGAATTTTCCATTGAAGGATACACAGATATACCAATGGTTGAGAAGAAATTACCCAACAATGTTACTTTAATCAACCAGAACTCACACTCGTTGTACTTTGAAAAGATCTTATCCTCTTATAAGGTCTTTACCACAATGCTCAGATGATTCTCATTTTCATCCTTGGTTTTAATTATATCACATTATCATCTATAAAGACTACCAAAAATTTGTTAAATTAATCTCAAATGACTCAATTCATCAAGTTAATTATTATTTATAGAGAATCACTGAGTCCAAATTGAATTACTATGAACCCATTGTTCCCATACAGTGTAAAAAAAGTAGTTATGGGGATATCATTCTTTTTTAACCCTAACATGGTAATATCCCAACCACAGTCCCACCATTTATAAGTATTATGCTCCACATAGCTGGTCTAACAAGTATTCAATTCATGCAAAAGGATACTTGATCATAATCATGATCTTGTTGAGCAGATGATAATCAATGCAATGGAACATTGACCCATCCTTTATCTTAACAATGTGGATTGATTCTCCCCTTGGTGAAGCACTTGGGTTTATGAATCCATTATGAAAATTTTCTTGTAGTTTATTATTTAATTCATCATGTTCCACAAAATCCATCCTATATAAATTCTTTAACATTGTAAATTCTCTAGCTATAAGTTTGATTTGAAATTTTATCTCTCAACTAAGAGGAATTCCATGCCATTACATAGGAAACACATTTGTGTATTCCCTCCCAATAGGCATGTATTCTAGGAAAATAATTTCCCTAGAATAAATCCATATTTCTAGATACACATTAACATAGGGAAGTAATATCCATGGTTGAGATGATGGGGATGAATAATATTCATCCTCTTTCGTGAAATTGTATAGAATCGGGGTTCGATTCAACATATAGAGAGTGATTTCACTAACATGATATTTTTTGTTGGATATATATAGGGAATGATAATCCATGCCTATAATTTCGTCAAAATACAAAAAATTTGGCTTGTAATTGTTCATATAGAAGTTCAACCAACAAATTATGATAGTAGATGAGTTGTATACATAGGATTTAATAATTTCCCCATCTACTATTTACACTAGCTTCTCTACTACTGATATGTGTGGTGGTGTTTGTATAGTACTAATAACTTGTGAAGATATAACAGAATATCTAGAAAAATATATAATAAATCTACCATTCACTTTTGGATTCCGTATTTACATCATATAATATTGTCTTTGGGATGAGTATCCAAAACTATTAAAAACATAAATGGGAATCAAATAAAATTTAAAATGATAATATATAAATTACTTTTATCTCCATAACATATGTTTATCTATGATTCAATATATGTTATTCATGATATATTTCAAAACATGTATTCTTATAAGATTTTTTTGTTCCATTGATAATTTTTTGTAATGATATTATAAATTTACCAAAGAATATCCCCTAGTAGTGTCAAAACAGGTTCCCAGTAAGGCATATTATCATGTAATAGAATAACCTGAGTCAAGTTTGAAACATATTTTCTTGGTTTTTACCTCTAGGAACATATTTCTTATAAACACACCCCCTTGATGTATCCATATAGGTATGCATTTTCTAGATAAATAACTTATTATATACATTCCAAATTTTTGGTATGATTTTTTATACATAGTTCTATCCCAAAGCCATTGGCAGGAGTTCTATAATACTAAGGCATTGACTATATTTTTATACTCAAAGTCCATAAAATAACTAAACCTATAATCTGATACGAACTATAATTATCCTGATCTTTATTTCAAATTTAAACATTACTTATTAAATAAAATTTCACTTTATACAACACAGAATATAGAGAGGTCATGTGTATTTAGGAATTAGGTACAAATCATAACATCATAAACATGTGATACATCGAAATCATTAAAATCATAGTTAATATGGAAATAATAATCTAATTATCCTAAAAGAACATGGTATATCCAAGGTACAAACATTAAAATGGGTGATCTATAATGCTCGGTATGGGAAATATACATGGCACAACAAGAACAAGATAATTCATGTTAGAAAACAGGCATATCAAAGGATAATAGAAGTAAAATTAATAATAAATCATGATAATTATAAAAATGAAAATTTCAAAACAACATACAACATGTCATAATCTTGAGTCGAGGCTCATTACACATTGATGAGCAAGAGTGGATACCCATTGCAAGTGTAAGAGAATTCTTCAATGCTCATTGTAGATGGAGGGGCATGCGTCAAAGCCCATTGAAAATGGGAAAACATGAGTCAATCATTGATTCCAAGACCATTGAAAAAGGAATATCATTATACTAAACATTATTCAATGCATTTTAGTGAAATATAATTCTAGGCTTACCAGTCACATTAATTTCAATCTCATGCTTAAGTGTTCTATATTGTTCATACAATATGGCTTCATTCAACACAATAACTTATTCCATGATTATGGAATGTGTAATAAATACATTTAATTCCATAATAAATAATTAAAGGTTCTTAATGGGGAAAACACATGATTGAAAAATGGTTATGTTTTTCAATACCATATTATTTTGGGATGTAAAACCGTGGTGAAATTTCAGTATCTTGACAACGTTACTAAAAAATTCATAGAATGTGTTGATGACACTTAATGGTGATTATCAACATTTAAACATGAAATAGACAGTAAAGGGTACATGTAATGACATTTTCCACCATAATTAATTGTATATTGATGGTATAAAATAACAAAGAAACTTTAATGAAGAGCTGAAATGAAAAAACCCTTTAAAAATTTATACATGGTATGGGTGGGCGTAACTATTAATATAAGAAATAGATGAGAGTGAAATGGTATCTCATAATTTATACATAAAATTTTATGTAATTGTGATAAGGATAACACATATAAACATATGAAAATAGATATTAAAATACATAACTTTAAAAATGAGTGCTTGATAAAAGAGTAGAGTGGAAGATCCCTTACAGTATTTCTAATAGTAATGACTTAGATATTTGTCAGAATGATAGGGGATAAATAATATATAATTCATCTAACATAAATTGTAAAATAATATATTTATTGTAAATTATTTGTAATATAATAAATTGAAATCAGGTAGAATAATTTCTAGGAAGATTATTTAATTGAAAGAGAGAGAGGAAGGTGCTGATCCCTTACTTGAGTGTGTGAATCCAACGGTTTAGGAAGGTCTTGATGAAATATTTGTGGTACATTGAGAGGAATAAATGAAGTATATTGAAGAGTTTGGGAATTTTCCATAGATTTTTAGTGAAGATAAATAGGATATTTAGTGGGTTTATAAATAAATGGAGGGGATTTCTATATTATTTTGGTTTATGACTATACATAATGAAATATCCAAATCCACAGAACATCTAATTGGTTTTGCCTATGGTTTCTGACAAAGGGGAGAGGAATAAATTATTTTATAATTCCAAGGGCTCTACATTTTACGATATTAACCAAGGTGATATGGAGGTGAGTCACACTCTTAAAAAAATGATTTTAAAATTTTAAAATATATTATAACTCTAGGAAGATTCATAATGGATTTAATAAAAAAATAAAATAAAGATAAAATAAATTATTTTAATAGGAATCAATATATATGGTCGTTTCTCTTATTTATATTACTTATTACATAACATTTGGGTCATTCTGTTTTCATAATATATAAATTTTATTTAGATTGTGTATATTTTTAGGGAAAAAATTCAACTATCCTAGAAAATTATGGAAAAATCACCATTGGATAATTTAAATATCCTGATTTAAAAAAAATATTTATTTTTATCTAAATAATTTTCTAAATATTTTAATTTTAACTTATAAAATTAAATCGACATTTATTGAAAATTTTGGGTTTTTGACAATAAACTTTTTTTGAACCTTTATAAAAAAATTAAATTTGAATTCATATAATATAAATAAAATGTTATATTTAATAAAAATTATTTACTAATAATATTTTCTTAAATTATTATTTGGTTCCTAAAACCATTAATTCATCAAAATATCTTCCTTAATTGAATTTTAATATTATCAAAAATTACTAATTGTTCGTTAAAAAATAATTTACAAAGTAATAAAAATAGGATGAAAATTTATTAAATTTTTATAAAAAATAATGTAAATATTCATATTACTATGTTATTTATACATATCCATTTAATCCACCAATAAACACAATAAGAGTAAGGTGTGGGATTGTGCGGCATTCATGGGGATGTCCTTGGACCATGGTTGTGGTGGGGATTTTGATGGGCTTGAAATTCTCTCATAAATGGTTTCACTCATGTTTACGTTGTTGGATATCATCTTGTGTGTCATATAGGGAAAATCACAAAAATTCTATCTCCCATGAAATCTCAAATAAATTGAACATAGATGATACAATACTACTATTTTAGGCCATCAATTTCTTTTTTAGTGTAAAATTGATTTTTTAAAATTCTATATTTATAATAATCATGAGATCACTGATTAATGATTATATTATGAATGGTAATAATACTTAATGGTCATTAAATTCAGTTAGGATATAATAAAAAAATAATTGAATATGGTTTCTATAACAATATTATATAAAAAGTAAATAAAATGAATAAAAAGGGGAATTTTACTTATAATAGTTCTGGTGCTTATAGTGGAATCATCAAATATTGATGTAGTTTTTTTAAAACAACATTGAAAGAATTAAAAGGTCATAGGTCCATGGATATGTGCGATAATATCGATGGTTTATCTATGAATTCTATTATAATATTTCCATGTTAAAAACCATATCTATGACAGATCATGAATTTTTCTATACTAATCATAGTAAATTGGTATTTTAATACCATATAGAATGGCTAAATACCAACACTGTTATTCAGTTTCCTGATAAGTTAGTTATTTTTAAATTCATTCTTAGTTCATACGTTCTTGTGTTTATATGTTTTATGTTTCCCAAAATGGAAGTGATCACATATGTTTCAAGGAAGTCACATCTCTAAGAGTACAAATATACTTTGAATTGGAATTAGTATTGCATTACATGATGATTTGATGAGATTAACTCATCATCAAATTCATTTTATCCTTCATAGAAAATATGATTTTGAAGTATATATTTTATCAGTTGGATCTAATTCTAAAATTATAAGAGTGGATGGTCATTCTTCAAGATTATTGTTATAATAATCCAAAAACAACGATAAAGGAAAAAAATTCTCACATAAAATATAGTAATTCAATTTAATATGTCATTCAAGAAACCAATAACTCTCATGAAGTGATGTCAGAGTTAACACATTTCTAAAATATAAAATATGTTACTGATGAAAATGGATGCTTGTATCCTATGGTAGTGTAATATTAAAAGTTATAATACGCGGAGGAATCTCAGTATAAGGACTTAGTGGTAGGGATAATGTGGATCTATTTAGATCATCGTAAAATATAATGTTGTGGTTATGAGATATTGATAATCAGTTGTGGTCTAATAGATATAGTCTATTTTGATGGCCACACATAATGTATTTTTTCAATAATTTCTTCATCTCACCCGTAGAGTTACATACAACTGTCTCAATGGTGGACCATGGCTTGAGGAGGCTGTTTTTGTGGCCTGAATGACATCGGTCATGTGTAGCGTTCTTGAAATAATATTTAGTCAATTAGTAGGTAGAAGAAGAGAACTTTATTTATGGATGTGTTTTGAATCATTTAAAAATCCCATAAAAGATATTGTACGACATCTCAATATATTTTTTCATCAGTTTATCTTATGAAAATGAATGATATTATTTCATTTTGGTGATATTTTATGACATAAAAACCCATCACATTTTTAAAAAATCAGAGATAAGGGAGTCAGGTATGTTCTATAAAGGAGGAATGTTGATGAAACAACAAGTCTTCATGTAACATAAAGGACTATCATCTCTGGTTTGATCATCAAATTAAATCACAAATGTAGAGGGTATTATAACATTATTTAGGTTCCTAAAAATACCTTATGACTTATTTTTATCTTAATATGGATGATCAAATTGAGAAGACCATATAAGCAGTAAATGATATATTGTGGGACATTGTATTTTACATTGAAAGATAATGTATGAAGTAGATAAGATTAATTGAGTTTTTATACAATAATAGTTATGACATATCCATATTTATGGATCTACTCATTGTGTTGTACATATGGCTTTGTCGATGTATGTTGTGATATATATAATTTGGTGAATAAATAAAACATGGTCATAATGTCGTGTGGATTGCGATATAGAATATACATATAATTTGGGAACATAAAAAATGATGTAGGATCGATATATGTATAATGTTGATTATGGGGGAGACCCTAGAGTTTTATATAAGATACCATGTGTCCTATTTTTTCACTTAATGGGAGAAAATGTTTTTTGGTAAAGGTAGTAAGACCTCTCTCTAGTTTTTATCCCATTTTAATGTGTTATAAAAATTTTGTGATTTGTTTTAGAAGTTGTAACACCCAGTATGGCTATAATGTATACAAATTATCTTCTGCATGTTAGAGAATTTAAATTTTCATCCTAATATCATCAATTAAATTTAATGGAGATAGTTGGATATCAAGGTTCAAATGAAATTAATGGATCTCATTCTTGATAACTAGAATAGTTAGAAGAATATTTTTATGAGATATTTATTTCCTATGTTCATGTGTTGTGAATGAATGGTGGTTTGGAAATACATCCAGACCATTTACTTATTTTTAGAAACTCATGTTATAATTCATCATCCTACTTTTTAGGAATAACACATCATGTTGGTCACATGATTGAATCTTTATTGCATTAGCATCTATAAGTTATCTAATATATATATAGAAACATCCATACGTGAATCAATAGCCTAGAGACCACAATCCCTATAGAACATAGGCAGATGATATTATTTAAATTCATATATCAATTCAACCAAATAATAGGTAGATTATTAAGATCCAAAAATAGACTACATAAACTACATAAACTACATGTATCTATCTTCGAACTAAGCATTGGTACCCATCATGTGTATTACAGGTGGTGATTCAAGTATCATAACAATGGGTATTACTAATAAAATACGTTCTACCACCTCGGGAGTTTAATCACTTCAACATTATTTGTTGTCCATACTAGATCATGGTGGTGGTATATTTTAAAAACATAAATATACATACCTCAGAATATAATTTGAAAACATGACATTTCATATATAATGAAATTGGATAGGCACAAAGAATTCCAAAAATATATTTAAAAATCATATACCTGCTTAAAAATATAGATCTTTTGAAACACTATAATATCATTATATTAGTATGATACATCTCCCACTACCAACATCTATGGTCAGGTGATGGTCAAAATTCCATATAATATAACAATTATCCCCAAAAATGGAGTTTAAATTGCTAGGTATATAAGAAGACACCATTATGTTGAAATTTCCATCCCCATTTAATTTTAACCATCACATAAGAGTTTAAAATTCAACCTATTATTTTTTACACAAAAACACACACACACACAAACATATTGGGAAAGTTATATGTGCCAATGATTTCAAAATTTTAAACTCCCACTCTTTATAAGTTGCAAATATTTAGCACATTTAACTAATAAAATCTTTATAGTGGTTTAATTATCCAAATTATGTTTCCAAATTTATAAAGGAAAATACTCTATAATTTCTACAATATGAATCTATCTAATTATAAAAATTAGTGTTTTACTTCATTTGATGAGTAGCATATGGATTAAACATTGCATAATTTGAAAGATAGTTTTCCACCATCCACTTATATTGGAAAACACTATATAGGTTGATATAGTATTTTTAAAACACCAATTATTTATATCCCTGAATGAATAATTAGTATAATGTGAATATCAAGATCACTTCACATATAAGAACCATATGAATTAAATTCAATAAAAGTAATGAGAGGAACCTATTTGAAACTCCAGAATGCAATAAATATGAATATTTATGTTCCTATCACAATTAATGTACATAAATTACATACCTTACCTTATAAAGTGTAAATGGGAAATCTATAAACATCCAATCATAATAAAATTACATCCTCGAACACTAAGGTATGTAAAAGTATAAATTAAGAAATACATAATGACAAGACATGTCCTAGGAAAATTTTTTCTATTTGGAATTTGTTCAGCTACTCTTACACATTGGGTCACTTACAAATTACAACAATTTGTAATATCCTATGTAATAATTCAATAATAGTGAGACAAAAAAAGTAAAATAAACTTCTCTGATACCTCTTTATATTTACATTGACCCAAATCACACCTATTTAATCAATCCTAGTCCGCAACATGTCCTAAAGCACCCCTATTGGAATTCTAGATCCTAGCTACTAGTTATGAGGTCCAACAGTTCATTTTTGTGGAAATTATGACATTTGATTATTGTACTTGACAATAAGGAATAAAATATAAAGTAGTAGAATAGGTGTGATCATAAAAAAATAGTTTAAGTCGTTGGTTTCCATCCTGATAAATAATTTCACCGGTGTTATATAAAAAAAATGACCATGTTGTGATATTGTAGAAAATGAAAAATGAACAATATGTAAAAAATTTAAATGTAAAATATTATGTAAAAAAAGATAACAAATCCAAATATATATCTAATAAAATCAGGAGAATAATATCAAGACCATTTTTTTATACTCTATATGACCATAGAAAATCAAGAATCCTTATTTTCACCCTTTCCTTTATCACATTCTATAACAAAATTATTATTTGGATAACAATTGGTATCCCAAATATGGTGTGAAAAATAATTATCATGACCCCAAAAAAGAAAGATACTATAATCAAAACATTTCATATAATATGACTACATGAATATATAATAATATCAAAAAAAGATGTAAATTCGAAACATTTTGTCTTTTGTTTCAAAAGGACATCAGGAAGTCACTACCTTATTCAACCCAATCCAGGTTAACTACAACTTTTTTCAAAAAATATGTATATATATATATATAAGTATTTATATACATATAATTATATATATATGCACACACACAGATATATATATATATTCTATATATAGCAACATATATAGACATATATATTGTAATATTATCCAGTACCCGAGGAGTAACTCAAACATCCATGTATATTGAGAAGATTATCAAGTCATATAGAAGGGTACTACTTGAAGCATTCTATTAGTGATATAGATGTTACCATATCAATCAGCATAATTAGTGAAATTAAATATAATGTCCAACAACTATTAGGGAATGATAAAAACAATGTACACAATTTAATCAACAGTGTGTCATGCTCAACAACACATGTCATGGTTTCACAAACACCCATATTCAACACATTCCTTAACTATGTCTAAATATAAGTTATATATATGTGAATAATAGTAATAATTTTCCAGCATGTATGTAATGATAAAAACAATACAAGATATGGCTTTTGAACATATAATATATAATTATCTAGGGGAAGAATACATAATTTTTATAAATGGAATCTCACATGGCCATACCAATCAGAAAAAACACAATTACAATAATGGGGCATAATAAAAAAAATTAGGTGTAACCAAACAATAAATTTAATTTGTTTGTTCTATATTAGAATGTATGAAATTTGTACATTTAACAAATGCAACCATAATGGTAAAACATGTTGTGGTGGAAGACACCTAACAATATATATGGCTCTATGGGTGTTCCTCTTACTTGATACAAATTTAAGATAAAGAATAACATACTTTCAAATAAACACATAGAATATATGGAAAGTGTCATAATGTGACAGGATATAAAAAATATACATTGGGAAAAAATTACATTTACTAACTACCATATTGAGGTAGATTACTCATAATATGGAATCATCATTCTATACAAGAAATAATGGAAAGAATCCTGAAAATAGATAAATTCCATGAATGAATGGGAACATTATATAACAATAATATATTATTCATGAGATAAATATAGTCATTTAATTGGAGGAATATGATTGGAGAGAATACCACTAGTTATTGAACACAACCAAGGGTTAGAGAATAAATATGATGACAGAAAAGCTAGATCAAAGCTGAAATTAGGTGGAAATAGAATTTTTTAACATGGATAGGGTGATATATTTTTGTTTAGAAAGGAATAATAGGTCTAAATCTTATATTGTATATAGTGAAAAATGAAAAATTCTCCAATTTCTCAAGGGTAAATGATTTCATTGAATTGTTTAGCTAATTTTTGTGCCACATTTTTTCCCCAACACTAATATAGAACAAACTTTGACAACATGAAACATAGTTTAGGAAAAACAAGGGCATCCTTGTATCACCTCTAAAGACCATATATATATATACATTATGCATTGTTTACCTGAACAGTAAGTACTTAAGGGAAATATTTAAAATAAACTGTGTACCTAAATAGTTTCCTCAAAAACCCAAAACCACATGCTCTAAATGCGCCCTAGATCCTCCAAAGAAATGTAAACAAATTGGAACATCATTGAAATTAAATTAAAGTATCTTACTTAAACATTAAATATTCTAACCACATAATTATATATTTAATAATTCATAGAATATGATCACTAAATAATGATTCATCTTACATACATTCATAGCACACCTACCCATAGACAACATCCACATTCAATCACATTTCAGTGAAAACAATAATTGAGGACCATCATTTCATTTATTATATCATGGCATGATTCATTAAATATCTTACCAAGGTATCATTGACAAAATTACATTTTCTAAATGTGTATGAAATATCAATATCATGTTTTTTAAGATATTCAACCATCTATCTCTATAGTATGATTAGATCCCTTTGGAAAAAATATACTACATTACATAATAATCTATGTATTGAATAAATTATTATCCAATGATATTATGGCTTTATGTTAGGATATAATTCATCACTTCTTCCAAATAAAGATCATGGGTATGAACTTTGTTTTCCTGATTGAACATATATTGAGATCTATAATCCAATACATGTTTCACATATATTATCCAAAATACTTACCCAATGTAAATGATATTATATAAAAATTTAAATAAATGGTTTTTGTAGAATCAAAACTAGATTTTATGTTGTAACACACATAGATTTTATGATATATTTATTTTGAAATTAATTTAAATTCTTAAATATCATATGACACACCAAAACCTAAGTCTAAATAAATGATAATATAATATAACATTATAACATAGACATTAAATTTGAATATTGGATATTAATTTACATATTCTAATAATAATGATTAATGGTTTTAGATAAAGAATATATATTTATTAATAAGTACTGCATTTTAAGTAATGTCTTTATATTATTCAATAATACATTTTCCCTCAAAAATAATTATTACTGATTCATATAAAATTAAAATATAAATAAGCTTTTCCATATTATAAAATTTATATAGTAAAATTAAATATTATATTTTAAATTGTCATTTTAAATTTATCATATATTTAATTTGTGTGCGTTATATAAAAATATTAATTTTTTAATGAGAATGGGAAAATACAAATTTTTATTGAAAATTCCTACTTCATTTAATGAATCTATGAAGTTATATTTTATTTTAAAATGGTTTAAAATGTATAATTAGTGAAATATTATTATCAATAATACAATTTATTTCATTACATTCAATTTTATGTTGAATTTCATATATAAAATTTAATTACATATTTTGTTTTAAAGGAAAATCACTTTTATCGTGTTTTTTAGTGAAATTTAATATTTTAGTTTTTTCTATTATTTGAATTTAATATGATAAAATGCATTCAATATATATAATAAGAATTTTCCAATATTTTAGTGTGTACACCTTCATTATTCTTCATAATGATGTGAGAAATAGTAAAAGTTTTATGTTGTGATTATGTTTTAAATGTGTTGATCGGGGGAATTAAAAGAAGGTAAAAGTGAATATTTTCCAAATATTAATTTTATAAATACTATTTTATGTCAATGATTATTTTTCGTACAATTCTAAATTCTATACAATTCCACTAATAATCATTCTTCATCATAATTAATTTCTTAAATTTATTCATTTTTAAAATTCAAATTGTGTACTCCATCAACTTATAAAAGGACACCCTTTCGTTCTCAATATTTCACACATTGAGAATTATATATGAAAATAACCCTATCCAATTACCTTATAAACCACACTATATACAAATTATATGGGATGGACATCATAACTTACCATACAAAGGATCCTTAAAAGTAATCATAATAAGGCTTACCAAAGAAGAGGAAATTATCACACCCAACCTCTTTAACTTTATTTCTTCATCAAAATCATAAAAATAATATACAATGAACATAAATTATTTAATTATATATACTAAATATATTAATATTTTATAATAATTATTCGAATAGCTAATGCATTATCCTTTATTCCATCAAATGCTTTGTGAATCTATCTATCATGCATACCTGTGATGTCACAACCCGACCCTACCCGGGCTCGAGCCGCAACTACCCCAGGCCCGCCTCCATAGGCCAGGGGTTGGAGACCAGTGCCGAAGGCACAATAACTCGGGGAGGCCTTTGCCTAAGCACCTGTACACACACACGCAACACACTCAATGCAAAAGTGAAGAGTAAAGAAAGAACAAGCAGAGTAAAAAAGAACAACTGCTATATATATATACCACAGTGTGCATCGACCTCTAATAGTACAAAGTACAAGCTGAAAAGAAGAATGGAAAAACACGCCCCCAACCAAAAGTGCCACAACCCAGTAACAGGTAAACAAAAAGAAACAGCTGAAGGGTATCCCACCTGGAACTCTTCCACGACCACCGCACGCGGTCCAAGCTCCCAAGCTCTTACGCTCCACCGAAGTCCCGCTCCACCTGTCCGTCATCTGCAAGGGCACGCCAAGTGCGGGCAAAGTCCATGAAGGGGTGAGTATAAAAATACTCAGTAGGATACCCCGAAGGCTCGAGGGAGCAACGAAGGTGGTACCAAAGGGTGAGCAGTAGAGCGAACAAGGAAAAGTAGGGGAGTACAACTGGAAGTGAAGTAAAGAGTCCAGCTCAACCCAACAAGAGAATAGAATGTAGACTCGTCCAGAAACAAGTAGCTAGAAACGGTGAGAAGACGGATTTCTCATCGAGTCTTTGCTACCTTTAGTAGGAGAGTAGACTCGTCCAACCATAAGATGCTAGACACGAAAAGCATGTGTCATACCCCGTGCATCTTTGCCTCTTCTGGAAGGAGAGTAACCAAACCCAAGAGGTGGGTACTCGAACAAGGTATATACATATCCTTATGCTCAGCAAGAAGCCCGAAAAATGTCGTAAGGGGATCTTCATCCCGTAGATCAGCCCAAGAAAAGTGTCGCCAATAGTCCCAGACATAACCATCATCGTCACCCAGAATCCCACGCAGTTTTAGATCGCGTCACTGACTCGCCCGCACGGTTTTAGATCGCGTCTCAAGAACGCGTCTCAGTGGGGAAAGCTCCCCTCGAACTTGAGAGTTCTAGGGAAGGTCCAACCATGCCTTGTCACTGCCCTGGAGTCAAGAGGTTTTCTCAAAGTCAAGTTGTCACAACACTGAACCGTATAACCAAGGGTCCCGCTCCGGTAATCACATAATAAATGCACAGACTTGCCTAGTCGAGAGGACTGAGTCTGGAATGCCAACAGGTGTCCCACTGCGCAGCCCCGCTGGAGGGTAATTCGTAACCAGATATCGAGTGACCCACTACCCAGCCCTACTAGAGGGTAAACCATAACCAGGTATCGAGTGACCCACTGCCCAGCCCTGCTGGAGGGTAAACCATAACCAGATATCGAGTGACCCACTGCCCAGCCCTGCTGGAGGGTAAACCATAACACATCGTCTAGCAACCCACTGCCCAGCACCGCTGGAGGGTAAACCATAATACATCATCAGGCGACCCACTGCAAAGCCCTGCTGAAGGGTAATCCATAATACATCGTCTGGTGACCCACTTCCCAGCCCCGTTGGAGGGTAAACCATAATACATCATCCGGCGACCCACTGCCCAGCCCCGCTAGGGGGTAGACCTAAAATAAGTCGACAGGAGACCCACTACCCAGCCTTGCTGGAGGGTAGACCTAGAATAAGTCGACAGGTGACCCACTGCCCAGCCTTGCTGGAGGGTAGACCTGGAACATGACAATGGGCGACCCACTGCCCAGCCCTGCTGGAGGGTAGACCCTAAGAGGTCGTCGGGTGACCCACTGCCCAGTCTCTACTCGAGGGTAGACCCTAATAGCGTCAAGTGACCCACTGCACAGTCTCTGCTGGAGGGTAAACCCTAGAAGTCAGTGATCAACCCACTGCCCAGCCCTGCTGGAGGGTAAGCCCGAGGAAGTCACTGAGTAACCCACTGCCCAGCCCCACTGGAGGGTAAAACTCAGAACTGCTCTGGCCATCTCTACAATAGAGTACAACACTGGCCAACCGAACACGGAGTGGGTGCCGCGCAACCACCCAACTCTAGAACAAATCTCCCAAAAGAGGTTCTGCGCCTGTTCCATCACTAGGTGTCACTAACACCGCTACCGGCCAATCCATTGAGAACAAAACCAGGGGGAGACCACTCAACCCTGCTGGTCGACAAACGAGCACCGAGCCAGGGGAAAAACTCCACCCTGCTGGTCAAACAACGAGTGCAAAGGGACCATCTACGTCGTGATAAGTAAAATTACGCAAAGCAGATCACGGAATGCACGTGGGGCCCACACGACGTGTGGCCCCAAGTCAACCCCAACTGAGCGCACAAACATCTTCAGGTACAAACAACCACACATACCTCCAAGAGCTCCCATATACTCCCGGAGTATACCTCATTCCAGCACAAAGGCTATCGTGCACACGACACCCAGCGTCAGCGCGAAGGCGTGACGTAACAAATCCACCTCAAAGGCCCAGGAATGGCTAGCCACAACTCGTGGACCAATTATACCACTCTCCCAGGAGTGCGCGATCACACGCCAAGGGTCTGCTCAAACAAGGTAGGATGATCCCCCACTGGAGTAGCTTCCATGCTTCTATATCTAACAAGATCACGCAAGATGCTCCGCACAACCAAATGGATCACACCGTTGAAATCCACGCAGAAAAACACGCGAGATCGACTACTTACTCGCCTCCAACAGATATCTAACGGAAAAGTCACCAACACCACCTCACGCCCGAACAGCGTCCCGGGATCCTGAGCCTCGACCCCGAAAAAATTCGGGCGCATCACACCATTGCGATCCCCTTAGGAAAACACGTCAAATTCACTACTCACTTGAGTGCAACAGATATCCTGAGAAAAAGGTGCATCCCGGTGCACCACACACGAGTGGTGCCACGTGGGACCAGTATCCCGATCCCGAAACTCAATGAACGGATTGCACAGTTGCGATCCTCTTGAAAAAGCATGCATGATGGACTATTCACTTGTCCAAAATGGTCGCCAGATGATAAAGTTGGAAATCACCGTCAACTCCTGAAACGGCCCTCACAGGGCCCACACCATCGTGCAGAATTACATCGGGCAGACTGCGCCAATGCGTTACCCTCGGAAAAACACCCAACATTGACTGCTCACATGCCCCGAACGGACGTCCGAGGAAAAATTTACTACTAGCTACACGCAGCTCAAAAGACGGGCCATGGGGCCCGCGCCTCAACTTCAGCTTCAATGCTCAAAACCACCCTGGAAAACATCACCCCAGTGCCAGGGTCCCAATGCCACTGACGACATTTAAAACGGACGTCGGACGCATCCGCGCCGTCCAAAACAGGATTCTCGGGGAAAAACGGCAAACCCCTCGACGTACGCGTCGCACCACCGAGGCCCCTCTTTTAAAAAATTAAAAATTTCCAAAACCATATAAATGTGTTCCCCTCGACGCAAGGTCTGCGCTGCCGCTTACAGTGCGCAAAACGGACGTCCGTAGCGAAAGATACGGACGTGGAAAGTTAGGGGGGAGGGACCCCTTGGGCCGGACCGGCCCGGTCCGGCCGGTCCGCCCACAGCCGGCCCGCGGCCCAACCGCGGGCCCAGCTCACTTCGCTGTGGCCAGCTGGTCACGGCCTGCTGACACCCAACCGGCCTGGACGGCCGGTCTTGCTGCGCCCCGCAGAGACCCGCGGTTCGCGGGTCTCTGTCCACCGAGGTCGCGCCGCGCCGCGACTCCGGGTCGCCGCTCCGTGCCGGCGAGCTCGGCCGCCACGCTGAGGGCCGCCGACGCCAGCCGCTCTCATTGAAGGCACACCCACCAGACGCCACCACCATCGAGCCGCGCCGCCAGCCGAACCGCCGCCTGCCGCCCCCATCGAGCCGCGCCGCCGCTTGACTCACCGGAACACGAAAACCCGCAAAGTTTAGCGGATCATTGTAGATGCCACGGAGCTCGGAATTTGAATCTGAAAGATGCGTTGAAAAGGAAATTAACTCTACTACGTATTCATGGGTTTCGTTCAAAGATCAAACAACAATTAGAGGGTACAAATTAGGTTCAACGAAGGTGCGGGAAAGAAAAACACAAACGATAAACTCCTACCTCTTAGGCGATGCCCGTCGCTTCGTCGTCAACCCGCCGGCACCACCGCACCTTGCCAGAGTTGCCTTGCAAGAGCTCGCCTCGCCAGATCTCTCCTCGCCAGAGGTGAAGGAGGGGAGGAGGGTTTGAGGAAGAAGAAGAAGAAGAAGAGAGGGGGGTGTTTAAGTACAAATCACTTAAACACCCACCCGACAGCCCGGAACCCGAACTCCTGACGGGGTTGGGATTTCGCCTCCCCTATGCCAAGAACCACCCTCTGAGTGCAACGGCGGTCTCGGAATTTTATTCCGAGACCCCTTTCAAAACTTATAAAATTTAACGTCCGATGTCGCTAAATTACGAAAACGCCCCTGGATCCATTTTTCACAAATGGCATGCGCCCGTGAAACTTATAACCCTCGTAGGGTAAACGGCACCTTTCGAACTCAATGGTTCCCTTAGTATTCCAATCTGAGCCACCTTTTAAGAGATACTCGAGTTTCACCATTAAACGAATAAATAAATTAATTAACTTATCCGTTTAACATTCCAGAAGCAGGCGAGGGGTACAAACATCCCACGACGACAAGTTTTATGTCATCCCTAGGGTAAACACCCCATTACTGACCCATCCGTACACTCGGATCTTTGATCCGGAACTCCGTTTAGGAGTTATCCCATTTATTTAGCTTTTCCAGTGTGAACGCACTAAAACTTTAATTCCAGCCACTCCGGGGATCGGAATCGCACGCCGTCTGAAGGCGCTGCTCTGGAATATCATCAAGAATATTCCAAAGTCTTTCTCTGCAAAAACCGGGTTCTAACATCATTCCCTCCTTCAAGATTTTCGTCCTGGAAAAGCAAAACTATGGAGAAACACAGGGTACTAAGCCCACTCCAGGATTCCCCATACCCAAAAGAACCCACACACAACTCTGCATCACCGCACACAGACGAAAGGATTGATCTGTTCATGCGAGGTCGGCCCATGCTGACGATGTGAACTCACTCCAGACTTTGGGGTTAGGGAAAGGCGGGAGGGTACCTCGCCATCCCTTTGCACGGTCTCAAACGGCCCGAAGGCCCTCGAGGGTAGCTCACCTCCCCGGTCAAACCTCTACATCGGATGTCACGACTGGAATCACCGCCTGCACCTGAAATAAGGCCCAGTAATTCCCTCATTCAGAATATCCATAAGGTGAAACACCCAAGGATATCTGGTCATGAAAGGTTCCATAGCCGATGTCTCATAACCAAAACTCTCTTACACGCCCATAAACGAAGGAGTCAACACCGGCGATGAAAGGAAAAGGTCTCACGCCTTTTTCCTTACCAACACAGGGTTACACCTGATGCCCTGCATCACCCTGGTAACACCTCAAACAAGGAGCAGGGAGAAAAGCCTTACACATGCAGAGCCTAACAATTCTACTGCAAGAATTAGAAGAGTCGCAAGGGCTACCTCTCACCATCCCATGCTCTGTAGGATCGTAGACATCCAAAGCTCGCGGCTACCCGTGGTCCCAACTGTTAGCTCCCAGAGCCTGACGTGGACCACCTAGTCGTGATGGGGAGATCTCGTAACATCGTCCCCCACCTCTAGCTCCTCCTGCTCCTCTGCTAGCACCACCTCTCTGGCCACTACTCTGATCATGGCGATGCCTCTGCCGTGGTGGTGCGCCTATTGCCTGCCCGAAGCTCTCAGCAACTCGTGTCGGGCAGTCTCGTGCGAAGTGACCTCGCCTGTCACAAGCATAGCACCGACTCTCTACAGGATGCACTAGTGCCCTCCGGCGCCACTATGGTGTACGACCACTCCCCTGAGTCCAGTTGTCAGATAGCCACCGGCGTCGAGGTCCTGCTTGCCGACACCCACTAGCTGCGGCAGACGTCTCGGCTCCAACTTGTCTACTGCCACAACCAACCGCACAACATGACAGGAAGCTCTATGTCACCGACACCTGCTCTGGCACCCCGGCATATGTGGAAATGCCCAAGGGTTCTATGATAGCACAGATTTCTCGGCGGAGACCCTGCTCAAACTTCCACACTTGGATGTCATCGTCACGGACCAAGTCCGGGTAAAAGTGTGCATGGTCTGCAAAACTAGCCGCGTACTCGGCCACTATCATCCCTCCCTGCTAAAACTGCAGGAGCTCCTGAATCTGAACGGAGTGCAACCAGGAGGGGAAAACTCCTCTCGAAACAACAACTAGAAGTCGTCCCACGGAAGCGACGACTCGTCAAGAAGCTGAGTCACCAGACTCCACCAATTCCAAGACGATCCACGGAAAAGGTTGACTGCCAAAGACACTCTCTGATCTGTCGGCGTCTCCACAAGCCTGAAAATGCAACCCACTGTCTTGAGCCAAGCCTCTGCTGCCTGAGGGTCTAGTTCACCACTGAACCACAGCAGTCCCTACCGCTGGAACTCACGGAGCTCGCTCAACCAGCGCTCAAGCTCAGCCTGCTCTGCTGAAACTGCCGCTGCTCAACAGGTGGGGGTGTTGCTACCGGCCCAACTGGAGAAAGGGATCGCATAATGGGTCCTAGACTGTGGCCTCATAGCTCACAGGGTCGTCGTCACGCACTCAATCTAGTATCTTGGATGTCTATCTTCGTAGATACATCCTGAATATTATCAAGGAGTGCCGTAGTCAGATGACCATGTATGTATATACCAACAACAACAACGTTGTGGAGATGACTCAAGAAGGACAGTCAAGACTCGGTCCTATGTGATGCACAGTCAAATTTCCCTCCAACAAGTGTCTCCGCATGCCGGGTCGACAAGCGGGTTATCAAGGTCCTGGTGAATGGATACGTCGGTCGCCGCACCATCACTGGACTCCCTGGCCTGAGAGCCACTCTCGAGACACATTAACACTGTTTCCCTAAATCCCAACCAATTCCTCTTTTAGGGATGTCCGAACAGCATCCCAAGGAACGAACCACCTCTGATACCACTTTTTCATGACCCGACCTTACCCGGGATTGATCCGCAACTACCCCAGGCCCGCCTCCATAGGCTAGGGGCTGGCGACCAGCGCCGAAGGCACAATAACTAGAGGAGGCCTTTGCCTAAGCACCTGTACAAACACATGCATCACACTCAATGAAAAACTGTAGAGTAAAGAAAGAAAAGGAAGAGTAAAGAAGAACAACTGCTATATATATATACCACAGTGTGCATCGACCTCTAATAGAATAAAGTACAAGCTGTAATGAAAAGGGAAAAAACACGCGCCCAACCAAAAGTGCCACAACCTGGCAACAGGTAAACAAAAAGAAACAGCTGACGTGTCTCCCACCTGGAACCCAGCCATGACCACCGCACGCGGTCCAAGATTCCAAGCTCCTATGCTCCACTGAAGTAACACTCCACCTGTCTGTCGTCTACAAGGGAACACCAAGTGCGGGCAAAGCCCAAGCAGGGGTGAGTATAAAAATACTCAGTAGGATACCCCGAAGGCTTGAAGGAGCAACAAAGGAGGTACCGAAGTGTGAGAAGTAGAGAGAACAAGGATAAGTAGGGGAGTATAACTGGAAGTGAAGTAAAGAGTCCAGCTCAACCCAACAAGAGTAGAGAAGGTAGACTCGTCCAGGCACAAGGAGCTGGAAACGGTGAGAATACGGACTTCTCGTCGAGTCTTTTCTAACTTTAGCAGGAGAGTAGACTCGTCCAACCATAAGATGCTAGACACGAAAAGAACATGGCATACCCCGCGCGTCTTCGCCTCTTCTGGAAGGAGAGTAACCAAAATCAAGAGGTGGGTACTCGAACAAGTTATATACATATCCTTATGCTCAGCAAGAAGCCCGAAAAACGTCGTAAGGGGATCTCCATCCCGTAGCTCAGCCCAAGAAAAGTGTCACCAACAGTCCAACACATAACCATCATCGTCGCCCAGAATCCCGCGCGTCTTCCCCAAACTGCAAGCCAAGTGGCCCAGTCACTGCACCTTGATACTATCCGCTTTGGGCGGCATTGACTCGCCCACACGGTTTTAGATCATGTCGCAAGAACGCGTATCGGTGGGGAAAGCGCCCCTCGAACATGAGATTTCTAGGGAAGGTCCAACCATGCCTCGTCACTGCCCTGCAGTCGAGAGGTCTTCTCAATGTCAAGCCGTCACAACATTGAACCGTATAACCAAGTTTCCCGCTCCGGTAATCATGGAGGAAATACACAGACTAGCCTAGTCGAGAGGACTGAGTCTGGAATGCCAACAGGTGTCCCACTGCCCAGCCCCACTGGAGGGTAATTCGTAACCAGATATCGAGTGACCCACTGCCCAGCCCTGCTGGAGGGTAAACCATAACCAGATATCGAGTGACCCACTGCCCAGCCCTACTGGAGGGTAAACCATAACCAGATATCGAGTGACCCACTGCCCAGCCATGTTGGAGGGTAAAACATAACACATCATCCGACAACCCACTACCAAGCCCCGTTGGAGGTTAAACCATAATACATCATCAGGCGACCCACTGACCAGCCCTGCTGTAGGGTAAGCCATAACACATCGTCCGACGACCCACTGCCCAGCCCCGCTGGAGGGAAAACCATAATAAATCATCCGGCGACCCACTGCCCAGCCCCACTGGAGGGTAGACCTGGAATAAGTCGACAGGCGACCCACTGCACAGCCTTGCTGGAGGGTTTACCTGGAATAAGTTGACAGGCGACCCACTGCCCAGCCTTGCTGGAGGGTAGACCTGGAACTAGACGACGGGTGACACATTGCCCAGCCCTGCTGGAGGGTAGACCCTAAGAGGTCGTCTGGTGACCCAGTGCCCAGTCTATACTGGAGGTTAGACCCTAATAGCGTCGGGTGACCCACTGCCCAGTCTCTACTGGAGGGTAAACCCTAGAAGTCAGTGAGCAACCCAATGCCCAGCCCTACTGGAGGGTAAGCCCGAGTAAGTCAATGAGTAACCCACTGCCCAGCCCCGCTAGAGGGTAAAACTCAAAACTGCTCTGGCCATCTCTACAAGAGGGTATAACACTGGACAACCGAACACGGAGTGGGTGCCGCGCAACCACCCAACTCTAGAACAACTCTCCCAAAAGAGGTTAATCGCTTGTTCCATCACTAGGTGTCACTAACACCGCTACCGGTCGATCCATCGAGAACGAAACAAGGGAGAGAACACTCAACCCTGCTGGTCGACAAACGAGCACCGAGATAGGGGAAAAACTCCACCCTACTGGTCAAACAATGACAACAAAAGGACCATCTACGTCGCGAGAGGTGAAGTATGCAAAGCAGATCACGACATGCACGTGGGGCCCACACAACGTGTGGCCCCAAGTCAACCCCAACTGAGCGCACAAACATCTTCAGGTACAAACAACCACACGTACCTCCAAGCGCTCCCGTATACTCCCAGAGTATACCTCATTCCAGCCCAAAGGCTATTGTACACACGACACCCAGTGTCAGCACGAAGGCGTGACGTAACAAATCCACCTCAAAGGCCCAGGCACGGCCAGCCACAACTCGTGGACCAATTATATAACTCTCCCAAGAGTGCGTGATCACACGCCAAGGGTCCGCTCAAACAAGGTAGGACGAGCCCCCACTGGAGCAGCTTCCATGCTTCCACATCTAAAAAGATCATGCAAGAGGCTACACACAACCAAATGGATCGCACCGTTGTAATCCACGCGAAAAAACACATGAGATAGACTACTTACTCGCCTCCAATGGATATCCGATGGAAAATTCAACATACACTGCCTCACGCCCGAACGACATCCCGTGATCCCAAGCCTCGGCCCCGTAAACAGTCGGGCGCATCGCACCATTGTGATCCCCTCCGGAAAACATGTCAAAAGCACTACTCACTTGAGTGCAACGGATATCCGGAGAAAAAGGTGCATCCTGGCCCACTGCACACGAGCGGTGCCACGTGGGACCCACATCCCGGTCCTGAAACTCAATGAACGGATCGCACCGTTGTGATCGTCTAAAAAAATCACGCAAGATGGACTATTCACTTGTCCAAAATAGTCGTCCAACGATAAAGCTAGAAATCACCGTCAACTCCCAAAACGGCCCTCGCGGGGCCCGCACCATCGTGGGGAATTACAGCGGCAAGAATGCGCCAACGCGTTGCCCTCGGAACAACACCCAACATCGACTGTTCGCATGCCCCGAACGGACGTCCGAGGAAAAAGTCGCTACTAGCTGCACGCAGCTCAAAAGACGGGCCGTGGGGCCAGCACCTCATCTTTGGCTTCAATGCCCGAAACCACCCTGTAAAACTTTGCCCCGACGCCAGGGTCCCAACGCCACTGACGGCGTTTAAAATGGACGTCGGACGCGTCCGCGCCGTCCAAAACAAGATTCTCGGGGAAAACGGCAAACCCCTCGATGTACGTGTCGCACCCACCAAGGCCCCTCGTTTCGGGAATTAAAAATTCCCAAAACCATCTCAATGTGTTCCCCTCGACGCAAGGTCCGCGCTTCCGCTGAAGGAGCGCAAAACGGACGTCCTTAGCGAAAGCTACGAATGTTGGAAGTTAGAAGGGGGGGGCCCTTGGACCGGACCGGCCCGGTCCAACCGGTCCGCCCACAGCCGGCCCGCGGCCCGGCTCACTTCACTGCGACAAGCTGGCCGCAGCCTGCCGACACCCGACCGGCCTGGACGGCCGGTCTCGCTGCCCCCCAGAGAGACACGCGGTTCGCGGGTCTCTGTCCACCGAGGGGGTCGCCTCTCCGTGCCGGCGAGCTCGGCCGCCGCACCGAGGGGCGCCGACGCCAGCCGCTCCCGCTGAAGGCACCGCCACCTGCTGCCACCACCGGAGAGCACCGCCGCCAACTGAACTGCCACCCGCTTCCTCCACCGAGCCGTGCCGCCGCTTGACTCGCCGGAACCCGAAAACCTGCAAAGTTCGGTGGATCATTGCGGATGCCACGGAGCTCGGAATTTGAATCCGAAAGATGCATTGAAAAGGGAATTAACTCTACTACGCATTCATCGGTTTCGTTTTAAGATCAAAGAACAATTACGGGGTACAAATTAGGTACAACGATGGTGCGGGAATGAGAAACGCAAACGATAAACTCCTACCTCTTGGGCGATGCCCGTCGCTTCGCCGTCAACCCGCCGACACCAACGCACCTTGCCGGAGTCGCCTTTCCGGAGCTCGCCTCGCCGGAGCTCGCCTCGCTGGAGGTGAAGGAGGGGGAGGTGGTTTTGAGGAAGAAGAAGAAGAAGAAGAGGGGGGGGGGGTTTAAGTACAAATCACTTAAACGCCCGCCCGACAACCCCGAAGCCGAACTCCCGACGGGGTCGGGATTTAGCCTCCCTTAGGCTAAGAACCAC
Source organism: Viscum album (assembly GCA_963277665.1). Taxonomy (NCBI): domain Eukaryota; kingdom Viridiplantae; phylum Streptophyta; class Magnoliopsida; order Santalales; family Viscaceae; genus Viscum; species Viscum album. Next base: position 873,548,269 of record OY728148.1, on the reverse strand, counting down.
CCTCTGAGTGCAACGGAGGTCTCGGAATTTTATACCAAGACCCCGTTCAAAAGTTATAAAATTTAATGTCTGAAGCTGCTAAATTATGAAAATGCCCCTACAGCCATTTTTCACAAACGGCCCGCACCCGCGAAACTTATACCCCTCCTATGGTAAAGGGCACCTTCTGAACTCAACGGTGCGCTCGGTTTTCCAATTCGAGACACCGTTTAAGAGATACTCGAGTTTCAACATTAAACGAATTCATTAATTAATTAATTTATCCGTTTAACGTTCCAGAAGCGGGCGAGGGGTCCAAACATCCCGCGCCGACAAGTTTTATGTCATCCCTAGGGTAAACATCCCATTCCAGACCCATATGTACACTCGAATCTCTGATCTGGAACACCGTTTAGGAGTTATACCATTTATTTAGATTTTCCAGTGTGAACGCACTGAAAATTTAATTCCGGCCACTCCGGGGCTCGGAATCGCACGCTGTCTGAAGGCGCTGCTCTGGAATATCATGAAGAATATTCCAAAGTCGTTCTCAGTAAAAACTGGGTTTTTACATGTGAACTACTGCCTCCACAAAATGATACTAATCATTTTCCATCACCTTCATTGATGGTTTATTATTATCATGTTTTTAACATTAAATTTTTTTTATTTATTACTTAATAATCCTCCCATAATTATAATATCATATTTACAACCCTACCATATAATCCATTAGAAAAAAGACAGTGCCCATTTTTCATACTTGTGGATTATTTCCTCCAAAAATTATTGGGATTTATTTTTTTATTCACATAGATTGTAACAACGATATATTTAATAAATATATATGACTTATATTATAAAATAATTTTTAAGTAATATTAAATTATTTTTTATAGATCTTTCATTACCTCCATTGAAAAGATAAAACAACATTCATTTATACATAAAACATACCATCTCTATGAACGGTGTAATGTATTTTTCCTAACATACCATGTATAGATTAATATAAATATCCACATAATGAATAATTATTATATTCATATAATTATTAATGTTTTTTAAATTAGGGAACTGTGATCACTATAAAATTATAGGAACTTGCAAATAAAATTAATCATGTAAAATGAAACCAGTAACACATAGAAATTATAATTTTAATAAGGAATTGTTATTAAATTAGAGTTAAAATTTTATGAATCGATAATATATGATATTATATGAATTTAAATAAAAATTAAAAATAAATAGATTAAATTTAAATTATTTATAATGGATGATAGAGTGCATTTAATGTAATTTGATGTTGACATAAGGGTTTATCTTCTCCAACATTCTTCATTGGCATGTATGACATATAAAACACCAATATTATTTTATAAGTTGTATATAAAAAACATTTTATTATTTTGATATTATGGATATATTTATAAGTATTTTATTTATATATTAATTTTATGTAATCATTTTATAGGTATTATGATTCAAATGTTACCGAATAGGTAAGGGATTTTCTGCTATAATTTATTTCTCTTAGAAAAATTCTATATTCTACACTAGTTTTAATTAAGTGGTGTATATAATAAAATTGATTTTTTTATAATTATATCAAAATAAAAATATTTATATTTAAATGTCAATATATCACTACACCAAATTTTATATTTCTTGGTGGTTTAAACATCCTCTAAATCGTTCTACGACTGTTTTGAAAAAATTCTATGAATTCTTTTGTCGGTAAATAATCAGTGGAATTTTTTTGAAACCGTCCTAGAATGATTTAGTGACTGTTTTTTTGCAACAGTTTAATCAGAAGCTAAATCGTTTTAAAATTTTTTTAAATTTTTTAAATTTTTTAAATTTTATTTGTTTTTCAGTTTATTTATTTATTTATTATTTTTTTATATTTTCTTCATATAAATATAAATATATTTATTATTTTTATATATTTTTTTATTATATATATATATTTATTATTTTTATATATTTTTCGTAATTTATAGTTTATATTATTTATTAAATAGTTTTATATATTTTCGTAATTTATTTATTTATTTATTATTACCATGATCATGCCCATCTCCATGCATATGTCCATGTCCTTGAACATGCCCATGTAATATATAGAAATTGTGTGTTGGGTGATATTTGAACCCTTTACCTAATGCTTATTCTTCAAAGACTTTACCACTCCAGTATGCACTTCATGTGGTTAACAAATCAAATTTAATATACTTATACACATATATATTAATTGGAAAATACAAGTAATACATAACAAATAAATACACAGTACATAATTATTAATTAATAATTATTAATCAATAATGATTAATCAATAATCAATAATTAATAATTAACAATTAATAATATATAGTATATAATATATATTTTATATTGTATATTTCATAATATATAATATATAACCGATAACATATAACATATAACATATAACATATAATGTATAATATATAATATATTATATATTATATATTATATATTATATTTAACATATGATATATGATATTTAATATATATCACACAATATATAAGTAATGTATAAATACTAAATTAATTTAAGAGTAATTAAGTATATGATAAATAAATAAAAAATTAATAACAGAATTATTAATAAATTTATAAATAATAAAGAAATAAATAAATAATTAATAATGATAAATAATAGATATTAATTATTAAATAATAAATCATCAATCATCAATCATCAATCATAAATTATATATAATAAATAAGAATTAAGAATTAAGAATTAAGAAATAATAAATAATAAATTACAAATAACAAATTATAATTTATGAATTATAAATAATAAATAGACCAAAATAAATAATTAATAATTAATAATTAATAATTAATAATAATTAATAATTTATCATTAAGAATTAAGAATTAATAATTAATATTTAATATGTAATAATTTATAAATATTTAATAAATAATTAATTAACTATTAATATATAATTAATAGTTAATCAATTAAAAATAAATAAAGAAAGAAATTTGAATAAATATATAAATAATAATAAATAATAAATAAATCATTAATGAATAGTTTTTTTTTAATATTTAGTAAATTAAAAATAAAATAATACATAATAAATAATACATAATACCTAATACATAATACATAAATAAATAAGTAAATAAATAAATAAATAAGTAAACAAATGAATAACAATGAATTAATAATTAATAATTAATAATAACTAATTACTAATATTCAATAGTCAATATTTAATATTAAAAAAATAAATTATATTTATTAAATAAATATTCAATAAATAAATAATAATTAATTAATTAATTAATAATAAAATACTAATAAATTAATATTTAGTAAATTAAATATAAATTAAAAAATAATAATGAATAAAGATTAAAGAATAAAGTATAATGAATAAATAAATAATCTTAAATAAATAACTGCATAAATAATAAATAAATAATTAAATAATTAATAATTAATAATTAATAATAACTAATAACTTATGATTAATAATTGACTGTTAATAATTAATATTTACTAATTAATAATTAATAATTAATATCTAATATTTAATATTTAATATTTAATATTTAATAAATAATAAATAAAAAAAAATTTATTATTTAATTAATAATTAATAATTAATAAATATATAATGAATAAAAAAGAAATAAATAAATTATGAATAATAAACTATTAATTAATAATTAATAATTTTTTAATTAATAAATTAATAAATAAATATTAAATAATGGATAAATAAATATATAATATATAAAAAATAATTAATTATTTTATAATTAATACATAAGTAATAAATAAATAAATTTTCAATATGTAAATAAATAAATAAATAAATATAATAAAAAAATCATAAAATGTTAGGAAATTCTAACAACCCTAAAACACTAAAATGGCAATAAAATATGATCTGAGACTCCCATTTCTCTTCCAAAACTCGTCAAATCGAAGATCATGAAATGAGCTTTGATATGATATTCTGTACTGGCAGAAGGGACACATGTATCGAATGTTATAATGGTTTGAATTTTATGAAATTAGTGTTTGCAACTAAAACCTATGTTTCGGAGGCCTTCTAGGCCTTTCTAGTGAAATAAAAATTGGTACAGTACTCAAAGAGTTTGTGTCATACCTAAGAAGTGTAGAGCATGTTATATGTTTCTATTTGATATGTGGTAGAGCCCATACGGACACAGAAATTAACCGTTATGGCCTTTTGAATTTCGAGTTTGATGTTAGATTTTTGAATTTTTAATATATTTTTCCTTTGATTATCACATGATTCAATTATCAATTGGTTTTCTCTCATTTGATAAACTTGGATTTGACTGGTTGTGAAGTGGAAATGGACTCTCAGAAAAGATGTTATGGTCATTTGATGCCTAAGTCTATTCTTATAATTATTGAAGATTTGTTTTCAGTTTAAAAATATTATTATCTAATAATTAAAAATATTAATAAATTGACACATTCAAATATATAAAATTATAAATAATAATCCATATATAATTGTAAATAATATATAATACATAAATAATAAATAATAAATATTTTTTTTAAAATTTTCTAAATTATTGATGTGGTTTGGAAAAGACAGCCACTATTTCATGGAGGTTTTTTAAAAAAGCCCCCACCAAAAAATTTATTTTTTTATTTTGAAGATATTTTAATAAAATAAAAAAAAAATTTAAAAAAAAATTTGTGGGTGTATTTTTGTGGTGGTTTTAAAAGCCACCTCTTAATTTTGAATCGAAAAAGATTTATGGCCGGTTTTAAAAACCTCGGCAAAAAAATTACCGCTAAAAATATGTTTTATTGTATTGTATGGTTATCCTATTCTTGTGGTGTGGATTAGAATGTTTCCAAAGGGGTAGTTGATTTTTGTTAAAATTTCATCATTTATCATGATTGTTTATGATCAATATTCAATTGATTAAACTTCATGATCAATATATAAAGAAAATGATTAGTTTAATTTATCTATGTTAATTTATATAGATTAAATTTTTTCCATTATTTCTCCTCTCTTTATAATATAAAAAGAAAAGATGAATGTTTTGAATATACATCCATGTAATTTCTCTCATCAGTTGAAAATCATTTTTATTCAATATTAATGTTCCCAAATTTTTTTAATTGATGTTTATATATTCAATATACATTACTTAATTCCATTTTTACCCAATTTTAAATGTTGTAAAAGATTTCAAAGGGATTTTTTTTTTCTGAATGATGTTCTTTTTAATTTTTTTAAAAATTTGGATTGGAATATTGGTTTCAATTTACATAAAAGTAATTGAATTTATATATGACATCAGTAATCAATGGTTTTAATATTATATAAATATTATAAATTATTCATTTAAAAAAAATATTATATACTATTTTTTGAAAATTATATATTTTAATGATGTGATTCCATAATGCATAGGGGTATTTTCCTCAAGAAAATTTCCATGTGATTTTTTAATGGATTTTCATTTCTGATAACATTCATTGATGTTTGATATTATTTACTGAGTATATGATCTAATGTGTCCATCGTAAATATTTATTTTTATTGTTTTTTATTATGATGATGATATTTTTTATAAAATCCTTTTAATTTAAACCATTTATGCTATTAAAAAATGTTAAAATTTTTGTGAAACAGAATTCTTTTCCCTAGTTTATGATATACGATGAATCATTTCTGAACCTATTGCAGACATATGTGTTTATTATGATTATGTGGTGTGGGGTAATATAATTATATATCCATCCAATTTATTGGGTAATAATAGATATAACATGAGATAATAAGAACTAGAATGGGGAGTGAACACATTTTCGAATGGGACGTTTCTCACTCCAATAGTCTTGGTATTAAACATTTAATAAGGATAAAAGGAACTAGTTATCAAAGGGATAATATTTCCATTGTGAAATTAATAATGAATATGTATTATATGCTTATTTGTACACAAAATACATATTGCATATGAAAATTGTATGATCAAATGTATTATGTTCATTGATTCCTTGATGATTCATTTCATATTAATTACAAATATTTATATATTGATTCATGATTATGATCTATAATATTTTTGGTTTCTTTCATAATTTAATCTCATTTTCATATACCATTATTATCATGTTATTATTTTCTAATGTTTGATATCTTCATTTATTACCCTTAGAGAGAATTTGATATCACAAATTATTGTGTTTCCATTATTATGGTTATAAATAAATTTTAAATTTATCATATATCTAAGAAGGTTTCATGTTCTGAAAAAATTAGTGGGAGATGATGAAGGTATCTTATGTCTACATTTTTGTCTCATTCATGTTTCCAAATGATCAATAAATATATGATTCATGAATGGATTTAAATGTTATCTATTTGATATTAATCTAATATTATGTGATTTTTTTTGAAAATTTTGTATTTCAATAGTTCATATTATAGAAATTATTACATACCATGGGGAATAAGGAAGGTAAATATTTTTTCAGAACCCTTATGATAACTATATATATCTTAAAAAAATGTTAGGGTGATGAAATGAGTCATGTTTTCCAAAAAAATCATTATCTAGATACAAAAACTAGATGTAGTTTTGGAACCACTAAATCTAAGGGTATGGAATCTGTTAATAGATAGTTTAATATATATTGGAAATTATTCTAATGCATGATGAGTTTTCCTTTACTACAAACATAGTTTTTCATACTCCTTAGATATTCTTGGGATAACTCACATTTTCATTTTGAACCATCACAACTGATATTAAAAGATAATGAAATTTAATAACCTAAAGATAAACATATATTACATTGATAGATAATAAGGATTTTGGATTTACACATCTTGAAATTATTTTCAGGATTTTGTTTTTTCGACAAGGACTATTATATCACACACTATTCATATTATTATTAGAAAATTTTTGGGCACATGAGGCACCATATTAACAATGAATGTGATGTAAATTATTGAATTTTGAGAAACCAAATTGGATAATTATTAAAGTAATATAATATTATAATTACTTCTAATTAGTTATAATGATGTATGATAAGAAACATTCACCTTATCCAACTATCATGAACATAAAATCATATAACAAATTTGATTGATGATATCCCATGTGGTGGAGATCATGAAATAAAAAATGATTAATTTAAATCATGTAAAAAATTAAGAAATATATAGAAGGTAGAATTACTCAATGAAATATGAAAATATTTTATGTGTCAAAAATAATAGAAAAATATATAAATTTTAGAATAAAAATCATGATAATTATGGAAGGAATGAAATTTCATCCTCTAAAACCATTTATAAATTTTTTACTTTGAAGTGGGGGACATTTTCATTGTCTGTGTTAGTTCCCTCAATTGAAAGGATAATTTCTATACTGATTAAGGCACTATATCATATTTTTTTCTGTTTGAATTTTCTATATGAACATCATACTAGTGTTGAATTTGATGATATTTATAGTATGAAATAATATCATTTATATAAATATGACATCATTTTTTGAGGAACAGAATTCATATTAGATATTACAAACCATCCTATGATTCTAAATCAGTGTGATAATAAATATGAACATATTATGGAAGTTATATACATTTATGGTTTTTTATTCCAGTTTAAATGGGTTTTTATCACATATGTATGTGGGAAGTTCATTATAAAAGATATGAGTAATGTGAATGAGTTTGATGATATCTTTCCACAAGAGTTTCCTTTCTTTTCTCCATGATGTGACATTTAGATCTAAATAGAACACAAATACCATCAAATGATGGTCAAGAAGAAGGATGTACCCAAGAAAACATTTTTTACAATGTATAGAAACTATAAATATATAGGGATTCCATTTCATCCTACAGATTATATATATATATTTATAGATATAATGAATTTATTCTTTAGTGATTGATCAATATGGGGGTACTTATCAAGTGAGATGTTTTTTATATGAAAAGTCGATGGAAATGAATGAAGATAATAGGATGATTTCAATGAAGTGCCAATAGATGGAGATATTGTACTAAAATATTACCATGTGAGAATTTTGGTCAAAATGTATTCATTTTTTGGTTATACAATATCACTTGAGAGTATATTTTTTGATCAATTAATGATACATGTCATTAAACATTAGCTCAGACTGACTATAGTGAGTGAGATCCTTAGTTTTCATGAATTTAATAGATATTGTTGACTCTTTGAGGAATATTTCTCATAGATATATAATCTAATATACAAGTTAACTATGAATGGGGTAATGTTAATTTGGATTCAATAATGTTAGTTAAATTTTAATGAACTTAAGTTAATATTAGGAAATGAAATTTTTCTGATAGTAACTTATAATAGATATAACTTTCTGATATATAATTATTCATTTAATAGGGGGCTTGTATTTTTCCTCATGTATAATTTTATGGATATATATCATGCCTAATAAAGATTTATGGTTGATGATAAAGATTACCCAAACCATTATTTGGACTTATCTAAGGTAATTATCTTATTAAATATATGGTGGCATTACCTATATAGTAAAATCAATGATATAAATACTAATCATAGTTATTAAATGTATATATTAACTTTGAAATAGATGAATATGAATCATAGGAGATGGTTGGTGTTAATTAATGAATATAACTACACAATACATTACCAAATTTGGAAAGTGATCAATGTGGTTAGTGGTTTGTGTCAAAATTATAATTCTTTATTATCTATAATAATAATCATAAAAGATACATTTTTTCATTATTAACGAACTATGGATCTAGAAAAAAGTTTGAAGTGGAAAATGAATATCATTTTCAACTAAGTGTTTAACTATATATGCATTTAATGGCTAAAGTGGTGGAAAACTAAGATGTTAAAATAAAAAATAAATTGAAAAATGATCATAATTTTAACCAGGATTATGATTTAATGATAAGGCTTAAAGACCGTGTATGTGTCTTTGCAGCAGAATACCTGAAGAATAAGATATTCTATGATGCTTTTAGTTTATCATTCTTTATTCAACCTAGAAGTACATTTATGTATATGTATATCAATGAGTAAATATGGTAGGAAAAAACAATTAATGGAAATGAAGATTATTTGTATCTGTGATTTTTGTGTTATAATTTTATTCCTAACTGAGATAAGTCATAGTTGATGTTAAAATCATTACCCATATCAGAATCGAAAATTGAAAACATCCCCATTGATTTTTTATAAGGTGTAACAAAATTTTATATGGGATATAATGTTTTTTAGGTGGGAATTAATTATCATATGAAGTTACTATAGTTACATAAACATAAAAATATTTATAACATTATAAAATTTTTATAATATCTTTTAAGTAGGATGTACACTTTCATGTAGAACCACTATCTATTGTATCAGATTAGGATATTTTTTTCATATATGATTTGATAATGTCTTTACCATGATATAGATTCATTGTCTCATTTCATTACATCTTATCATCATCTGATTGATGGAAAATATGAGAGAAATATTAAAAACCTAGATTATATTTTCAAGACTTATTCAATGAATTTCAAATGATTTTTTGATTAAAACATTCCTTTGGACAAGATTTCATACAATAAAATAATTCTGTAATGAATTTTTTAGTGATTCTTATGAATTCCACTAAAGAAATACGTTTATAAATCAAATTTTATGCAATTACATGGTTGAATGAAATCAATTTATAACTAAGACATCTGAAGAAAGGGAATATAATGTCAGATCTATTCAAAACCCCATTAAGAAAACATAGAGTCAATAAAAAATTATTCAGAAATTCATTAGTGAAATATTATATATAATGATGGTGAGAAGGTACTCCAATACATTTACCCAAGGAATATGTTTATGATATTTGGATAAAAGTGACGAAAATACCATGGGGTAATTGCCCCTTTGATATTCTTTACCGAGTTGTGATTGAAGATTATCACATAGAATTTCCACCAAGACCCAAACAATTTTAATTTTTGATCCATTTAAATTTTATGAGGAGTTATATACTTAATCCATCAAATATAATAATCTTAGATATTATTACACTTTAGCATTTACTTTTTTATAGTGAACAACCTGCGAAAATCGTGGATCATAGAGATAATGTGTATGGGGACAAGATCACACACGTGATAAAACATACATGGAGGATTAAAAGATTTGATAAAGAATAAGGTAAAACAATGGACATGATGAAATATTTATATCCCATTTTTTATATCATTGATAATGAATTTTTAGGGTGAAAATTATTTTAACCAAGCTATACTGTAACACCCCCTGATTTTATGATATAATTTTTTTCAAATAAGTTTGATTTTTTCAATATCTTTATATTCATCCAGACTCAAGTCTAAATGAAAAATAATATAATATATATCATAATACGCTGACCATTTTATTTGTGGAATGAAATCTATTTACCTCATTATATAAATTATTTATAAAGGATGTATATAAATAAAATATATTCATAAAGGATTACTAAATATTTAATTAAGTATTTATATGATTCAAAAAGACATTTTCCTAGAAATAATTTCTATTTAATTTTGTGAACCAAAAACATAATTAATTTTTACCACTTATAAAAAATTTATTTTATGAAAAATTAATTCATATTTTAAATTATAATTTCAAAAATAATATTAGAGTGAAATTTTATATAATTTCATTACAGAATTTAAAAAATTTACATTTTTATTATAATGGATTAAAAAATATAATATGATCAATTATATTATTATTAATAAAATTTAGTTCATTATATTTATATTTTATATTGAATTGGGATATAAAACCTTTTTAAATCCTTGAATTTTTTTAAAATTCATTTTTTCAAATTTTCTGAGTTAAATTTAAATTAATTTTTTTCCATATTTGAAATTAACATGATAATATTTATTTAATAGTTTTATTTATAATTTCAACATATAGTAATGAGAGGGATTTAATTTTTGGAAATAATATATTTTAAAAATTGTAAATATTATGTTACAGCTGTAAAGGATAAAATGAGTTTATATGGGGGTTGAAACAAACGATAAAGGTGTGTTTGACAATGAATCATTTATAAATTATATTTAATGGAAATATTTAAAAATATTTTTTCCCACCATATATCCTACGTAATTTTTAAAGAATTTTTAATTCAAATGATATTATTATATTCATTATTTTATGAAATTCCCAGTGTGTCCTTTCCCCATCCTATAAAAGGACACCACTCCATCATACTATTTATTACACATAGATCAATAAAACATTTATATACCATATTTACTCAACTATTAAACATCATTATCCATTATTCTGAGTTTCTATTACACATAATAGACCATTATATTGGTCATTAAGAGTGAATCTAAAAGAGGCATACCAAAAAAATTCTAATCATATTACTGAAAAACGTTCAACTTTATTCATCATTGATAAATAATAAATCTAGATTATTCATTATAAAATATTAAATATAAACCATCATATACAAAAATTATATAATGATTATGGAACCACAAATATTTTTCCTCTATTATACAAAATAGGATGTGAAATTGTAGCTCATGTATTCGTGTGGACTAATGCCTCTACATAGTGTTACTAATCACATTCCATCAACATAGTTCATATATGATTATTAAAAATGTTTGATAAATTATATATTATATTTATGACATAATATTTATTCAATAGTTATAATATCAAATATATCATCTTAACTTCTATTCATTTTGAAAATGATCACATCACTCATGCGTACTTGTGGACTACCCCTTCCATGAAGCGATGCGATTCATTTTTCATTTTATATTTATGTGTATAGTAATTATGATATAATTAATAAATATATATGATATATTTTATGGAATAATTTTTTTATAGGAAAACTATTATTTATGTTTTTTTATTACATTCATTTAACAGTCAAAACAACATTCATCTGTACATATGCAATAAAATCTTTGTGAATGGTGTAATTCCTTGTTATATATATACAATTATTTGAAAAATCCAAATATAAATCTAATGGATATATAAAATATTAAAAGGATTCTTAAAATTCTTTAGACTATGTTCATATTATCAAAGAACAATTAATATAACTATCAAATAAAAAAATATCCCAAAATATGAAAGAGTTAACACTTAGAAACAGTGGATTTAATAATGAAGTGTTTTTTCAAAAATAGGTGTAAAAATGTTATATGGGTATATTCTGACATATTATTGGTATGTAAGTGATTATTTTATAAATTTATATTTTCTATATATTAGGAAATAATCCGTTCAATGAGATTCTAACTTCATGTAAGGGTTTGTCATCTCAAATAGTCTCCACTGGGACATAAGTTATAAACCATTGTTCATTTATGATATGTATATAATTATATTATATTAATGTTATATAATAAATATCATTATGTTAATTAAATTTATTAATTTATTAGATGATATTAATTCATTGAGATTATGATCATATGTTACCGAAGCTATAATGGAAATTTTTCACACTTATATTTCATTAAGACACGTGACACATTCACTACCTGTTGCATTTATGTAGTGTATATACATACCATGTAACCACCCTAACATTTATGAATAAAATTAATTTTATTTTAATGTCTTTTGGATATAAAAAACACATACACTCTTTTTTATTTTATATATCTAATTTCAGTTAAATGGCTGTTAAGTATCATTACCATTGATAAGGTAGTCATTGAACAATTATCACATGACTAATATAAATATAGGGTTTTAACAAATTTTTTAGCAAAAAAACGAAGGGATGGCCTCAAAAAGTAGGATCACACCCTATGAATCCCATTTATGGGAGATTATAAAGGAGATATTTTTACTGGTTTTTCCCTTGGTCATACCCAACCAGAAATCCAATAACTTAAGCATTAGAGAAATCAATTATGGGAGTTGTTAAAGTTCATCGAGATCACAAAACAATACTTGTTCACTGTATGACCCCATTAATTCCTAGCCAATGTACATAATACTCTTAGGTCATATGATATTTTAATAAAGATATATATATCAAGACCATTTAATTATGATTATTTTGTATATAATAATGAATACACGCTCATTCTATTATTGTTTCTTTGTAAATGATTTTTAAAGGCTAAATAAAATTTTTGGATAATATTTAAATTTAGTTAAGAAAAATATTTATTTGAATTAATGTATTTTATAATTAAATTATTAAAATATTATTAGTAAATTAATTTTATTTAATATAAATTATCATATAATTTTTATGAAGTCAAATTTAATTTTTTTAAGGTTTGAAAACTATTTTTATCAAAATAAGTCAATTTTCAATAAATGTGAGTTTTAATTTTAAATGTGAAAATTCAAATATAAAAAAAATATTTCGATAAAATGAATATTATTTTTAGAATTATTAGTTCGAAATTATCCAACAGTGAATTTTTTATAATTTTCTAATAAAATCAAATTTTTTGCTGAAAAATAAATTCATTAAAAATATACAATATGTTTTATAACATCATAATGACCTAATAGTGACGTAATAAAATTATATGAAATGTATCATCATAAAAAATATTGTTTTACATTTAAAAAAAATTTTTTTTTGGGTTTTTTATTTGTTTTTATAAATCCTTAGTGAATCCTCCATGGAATATAAACTATTTTATGATTTTAAAATCATTTCCTTGAATGTTTGACCCACCTCCATAAAATAATGTGAAATATTTTAATATAATTAGACCTTATCATTATTAAATAATTTATATCACACCCATTTTCAACAAAAATGGGAAATTCCACGTGATGGTTTGTGGTGTTGAATATTTTTTTGACTGGTGTCCAAAACCAAAATAATAAAGAAATCCCCATCCATTTTATATAACATCAACCAAGCTAAAATTTATCATTAATTAATCTCTTTTAATCTATAAAACCTCTTCCCCCATCTTATTAATGACCTCCTAAGGATCCCTCATGCTCCGAAGAAGCATTCCCCAAGCTTTTGGGATTACACATCCAAGTAACTGTTCGTTCTTTTCTGAATTTTTGTCTATGTTTCCTTATATAGTTACATCCTTTTTATTTTAAATTAAAAATGAATTGGTATGTTTTATAAACTATAGTATACATTCCTTATTATGTATTAATGATGATATATCCATTTTATCTCATTAATACGTCTCGTGTACACTTGTTCCCATGCTGAGATTCCAGAAGGGATTTCTCTATTTTCATTTCCATTCAAGAATTACATTTATATTACGAATCAAAATTCCATTTAATATGTTGGGATATTATGTGCCATGATAAAATTACATTATATTTAATGTATAAATTTTTAGATACATGTTTCTCTCTCACCAACCCATTTTATGGATTTCTATTTGATGCAATTATGCTGCCTAAATTGCACTATGGTTTTCAATGCCAAAATATTCTTATAGTGAATACCACACCCATTTCTCTATTAAGGGTATTAAATTGTATGATTATGTACTAATTTTACTGGGTACTTACATATATTTATTCCACATTCGTTGTTCAGGGAATAAAATATCATTTTTAATGAATCAATGTTGTATGATCTATGTGGGACACTTATAAATGAAAATGAAATGATTTTGAAGGGTTCGCCCTAATGCTGCTCCAATGCATTACGTAATGTTTAGTATCATGATACGAAATGTGAAATGTGGGATTACTAATGTTAATTAATTTGTAATGTGTGTTTACTCATGCTAATTCATGTGCAATGAGGGTGTACTCATGCTAATCCATGTGCAATGAGCGTTGGATCATGCTAATATCATGTTGTATATTGTTTCCACATTTCCATGTTATGATAATCATGATATATCATGAATTTATGTTCATGTTTATATTATTCTCAACGGATATCCTTATTTTCTAACATTTATTTTATTATTCATGTTATTCCATGTTTACTCAATTACTAGGAATCATAGCTCACCATTTTATTATATATATGTCTTCAGGTTATCCAATGCAATTCTATGTATAAATGAATATTGTTGTTATATAAAAGATGTTTTTAATAATAATGTGTACTTCATTTTCTAAGTTATTATATAATATTCCTAAGACCCAAAGACATTATAACTCTTGATCATATGAGTTGTTTCAATTTATATTTGATGCAATAAATCATGTATAAAAATAAAATAATGAGCAACGTTGTTATAGATTTTATCAGAGGTCATGTTTTGTTATTATTGTGGTTAGGTTAAGAAAACTCTAGTGAATGAAATTGAGATAAGACTATGTATAAGAAAAGAATACATAATTTTTTTGATTATAGATTTAGTGGGTTATCATTAAAATAAAGCCCTGTTTGGATATGAACAAGTAGTGGTGGCTCTAGAACAGATGTATCTATTGGTAAAACCTAGAAACCCAACATTGAGCTAGAATCGAACAGGAACTGGTGTATGAAAATGAGCCTTACTGCACTATTAGTTCGACTCTTCTTGGGGGATATGCTTCAGTAAATTTATAAGGTTAGTATATACCATTATTAATGGAACAAAAAACTTACTTGATGAATTTTTATTATTAATTAGATCTTGGATAACATAGATCGAAGCATAGAAATTTATAAGTCATTGAGATAAACATAATTTATAATTTATCACTTTTTTTCATTGAATCCACCTTTCTCGGATTAATTGTATAAGATACCTATCCATTATTATATATTAAATAATATAGAACCATAACAAGAAAGGTAAATATAGGGTTATAATCCCTAGTTCAACATTTTCATTTATATCCTGAAATTTTAGTAGGATAATTCAAACACCTCCAAAAATCCCGGAAGTAAAGATGTCAGGGAAAATGACAAATGGGTAAATTATTACATCCTATTTATATAACTCTTACACTATGTATAAATTGCTACGAGGGGGAAATAACTCTTTATATAGTGAATCGACAACTGATTCTATACAAGTGAAAGGAGGAGGATGAATCTTATCTAGTACAATAATCTCATGAATTGATATTACTAACATATGAGAAGGTATATATTTTTCAGATGACTGAGGATAGGGAATGAACCATCCTCGAAGACATTCCAAATGTGAGGGAATTTTTCAATGTGTTTCCTGAATAATTTCATGGTCTTCCTCCTAGAAGAGTTATTTAATTCTTGATTAATCTTATACCTGTCACATTTAGAATATATAGGAATCAATATACAATGACTGTTGTAGATCTTAACGAGATAAAGAAATAAATACAAGAGAATAAGAATAAAGGATTTATAAACACATGTGTTTCACCATGGGGTTCTCCACTCCTCTTAATCCATAATAAGGATGGATCAATTCACCTTTTAATTTATTATCATGAGATCAATAAAATCCTGATAAAGAACAAGTATCATTTTCCATGAATTAATTACTTGTTCAATCAAATATGTAGAGAAAAATACTTCTCCAATGTGTATCAATAGTTAGGATATTACCATGTTAATGTGAAGAAGGAGTATATCCCGAAGACTAATTTTCGTACAAGGTATGGGTATTATGAGTTCATAGTGATTCCATTTAGACTTACTAATTCCCTAAAAATAAGCATGGAATTGATGAATAGTGTCCTTAGAGATTACCTAGATAAATTTGTTGTAGTTTATATATATTATATTCTAGTATACTCCAATACTCTGGGGGAGTATGAGGAGCATCTGAGCACTATGATAGAGACCATGAAAAAGGAGAATCTCTGGGAAATATACATCATGTGTGAGTTCTAGATGAAGGAAGCCTCATTCATGGGTAATATAATCACATGTAATGGTATACATGTGGATCCTTCCAAATGAAAAGAAATTTATCAATGGATGAGGCGGGCATCTGTGACGAATATCTGTAGCTTCATTGGGTTATCTGGATATTATAGCCAATTTTGGATTATTTTCTCATGATTTTACAAATGTCTTATCAAGATAACATAAAAGGGAGTCATTTTCTCATAGAAGGATGAATTTGACGAACTCATCAGGGAGTTGAAAAAGTGGTTTATCACTACCCCTATGCTCATAGTACACAAAAGTGAGGAGATTTTTGTAATATTCAGTGATTCATTGAAGAAGGTCCTAGGTTATATGTTGATGAATATTTATAGAGTTATTTCCTATTCCTAAAGGTAGTTGAAAATTTATGACAAAACTATCCCACACAGGATTTGGAGTTGGCAGTTGTGATCTTTTTGTTGAAAATCTGGTGACATTATCTCCTTGGGGAGAAGTTTGAAATATATACCGATCACAAATTTTTCAAATATATATTCCACATAAAGAGCTAAATTAGTTTCATTAAATATGGTTAGATATCATCAAGGATTATGATTTACCAATACATTAATACCCTCGTAAAGTGAAAAATGTGGAAGATACTCTATGTAAAAAGGACCCACCAATTATATCATTGATGATAATTGAAAAGGAACCAATCTTTTTTGATTTGATAAATATGTACATGGGAATCATAAAGAATGTGTAATCATCAATCCTTTCAAAAAGGAATTCTCAACCGTCTCTTTTGTAAAGGTTGAGATTAATAACGATGATGTGGTAATTTAG
Organism: Viscum album; assembly: GCA_963277665.1. Taxonomy (NCBI): domain Eukaryota; kingdom Viridiplantae; phylum Streptophyta; class Magnoliopsida; order Santalales; family Viscaceae; genus Viscum; species Viscum album. Next base: position 873,530,602 of record OY728148.1, on the reverse strand, counting down.
AAGACTGTGGAAATGGAAAATCTCCCGAGTAAAATGCCAATAGAGAAGGAATTGTGAGATTTGGGTCAATAATATGTGTTCTATAAAATTCAGAGTTAAAGAACGAAATATTCGATGATTCACATAGTTTTATTTTCTCCATTAACCGAGAAAACACAAAGATATATTGAGTTCTCCCTGTACCCTAGTGGAACATGCCCCTACTTGGGATCCAAATGTCCCAACATAAAATCCGGGCATGGGGGAATTAAAGTGTTACTGTAGTAGTACTGTAATAGGGCACTGTAGTAGTACAATATCAATGGTTGAAATGTATCAGTGGTGGCACTGTAGTAGTAGAAGACTATAGCAGGTACTGTAGCGGAGGTAGTACTATAGCAGGTACTATTATAGCATGGGTACCGTAGTTTTACAGTTTACTGAGGGGTCATTTAGGCCAAAAAAAATGGGTTTTCAAGACTTGTATTCATTCGAATTGTCCTTGGGCCTTCGAGCTATGTAATCGGTCTCCCTCAACCCAGTCTAAGGAGGTATTTTCATTAATAATAATTTGAGGCTTCGGCCCCCAAACTTTAAAATAAATACATCAAAGATCATATTCTATCATCATCTGAAGTATGAAAGGTAGAGTTCAATGTCGATGATGCAACCATTACCCAAACCAACATGGAAATGAGAAAACATTACCATGTAATTTTTCACTGAACTTATGAGGACATCAAAAAGAAAACAATGATATCTGGGTTGTTGTGGATCATCTTACAATGACTACATACTTTATAGTAATCTTGGAGGATTCCACACTGGATCATCTAGCGCAGATATACATTATAGAAGTGGTCAATCTATATTGAGTACCACTGTCAATTAATTCTTATTAACATACAAGATTCACCACTATGTTATGGAAGATTATCCAATATGCTATAAACACAGAGTTAATCTTCATCACATACTATCACAATCAAACAGATGAAAAATATGATTGGACTATCCATACACTTGAGTACATGATGGGAGCTTGATCAATAGGCCTAGAAGGTGGTTCAGAACCACATCTTCCTTTGGTGGAGTTCACTTACAATAAAAACTTCCACTCAAGAATCCAAATGGACCCTTATGAATTCATGTATGGGAAGAGGTGAAAAACATAGGCATGTTGTGATGATGTTGGGGAACGAAAAATTATATGCCTGGAAATGGTCGATAAAATTGGGGAGAAGGGTAAGACCATCCAGTAGCAAATAAATGTTCCTTAGATTTGAAATAAGTGCTACGCTGACAATCATCGATGATACCTAGTGTTTGTTGTTGAAGACATGGTATTCCTCCGAATATCTCCATGGAAGATAGTTATGAGATTTGGGAAGTAGGTTAATCATAGTCCAAGGAACATCAGCACTTTTGAGAGCCTTGATTGCATTAGGTAGATGGCTATTGACTAACAATTCCACCAAACCTATCTCACGTACATGATGTATTCCAAGTATCACACTTGAGGAAGTACATACCAGAAACATTCCATGTACTCAATCAAGAGGTGGAACCATTATATAATGACCTCTCTAGTAAAGAGATGCTGGTGAAGATATTAGATCATGGAAATAATTTTCTACGAAATATGTTAATTCCCATCATCAAAGTGTTTTGGGAAAACATCTAGATCAAAGAGGCAATGTGGGAACCAGAGAAAGTGATGTGGCAGAGTTACCCTAATATTTTTTAGTGTGGGAAAATGAAATTTTGAAGGAGAAATTTCTTAATGGTGGGAGGTTGTAACAACATAAACATTTATGAATAAAATTATCTTTCTTTTAATGTCATATGGATATAGAAAGCACATGGATTAATTTTGATTTATTATATCCTATTGTATTTAAATGATCATTATGTATCATAATTGTTGATAATGTTGCCTTGTAATAGTGATCACATAACTAGTATAAATATAGGGTTTTAAAAAATAATTTTTGGCATAGAAAAAGGATGTGATGGCCTCAACGCAGAGGATATTACCCTATAAATCCAATTTATCAGAGCATCCATGGGAGATATCAATTTTGAGATATTCCTAAGACAAATCCCAAGCTGAGATTCAACATCTTAAGAATGAGAGAAACTCTTTACAGGAGAAGTACAAGATCATCGAGATCATGGCCGAATCCATGTTCACTGAACATCAAGCCCTACCATCACACACATTACCCATAGTGTGTATGGTTGTGTAAAAAAGGGATATGTATCAATTCCCAAGTATTATTATTATTTTTTATAGAATAATGATTATACATTCCTTCTATTATTGTTACATTGTAAATGATTTTTAAAGCCCCGATACTATTTTTGGTTAATATTCAAATTAATTTAAGAAATTTATTTTGATAAATTAAAGGATTTTTTAATTAAATAAACCAAATTTTATTAGGAAATTTATTTTATTATATATAAATTATTGTATAAATTTTATGATGTTAAATGAAATTTTAATTAAGTTTTTAAAACTGTTTTTTAACCCGTTAGTTATAAATAATGTATCTATATATTATAAAAGTAAAAAATCACATATTTCAAAATTATTTAGATAATATTAATACTATTTTTAAAATTAGGATGTTTAAATTATCAAACAATGATTTTTTCATTATTTTTGAGAGACAATCAAATTTATGGGGAAAAATTAAATGTTAGATAGATATATAATGTGTTTTTTGATGTCATAATGAAAACATAGTGATATAATAAAATACTATAAAATGTATCTTCGACTAAATATATATTTTAAATTTAAAATAATGTAATTTTTGGTTTATTTTATTTGTTTTATAAATCCATAGTCAATCATCCAAGACATATAAAATATTTTATGATTTTAATTTTTTTTTAAAGTGTGAGTCACCTCCGCAAAATAAAGTGAAAAATTATAATATCATTAGCCCTTATTGATATAAAATAATTTATACAAATACCAATTTCCCAAAACCATGGGACAAAATCAGGGGATGATTTTTGGTTTTGAATATTTTATGGTCTGGTGTCCAAAACCAAAATAATAAAGAAATCCCCATTTTTTGCTATATAACCCCACACACAATCCCTTTTCTCTTTACTAAATCTGTTTGATGATTGACCACCCTATTCTCCATACTACATATATTCCCAAAAATGCACCCAAGCTCCCAAAAAGCTTCCCCCAAGTCATTACGACCACAATACCAAGTAAGGGTTACTTCCTTTCTCAATTTTTCCCATGTTTTGTTATATTGTTATATCCTTTTATTTTCAATTAAAAAAAAGGGTATATTTTTTCTCATCCCCCAAACTACCCTTATTATTTTGTAATTAGGATAAACCCCTTTATCTCTCATTAATCCCTCCCATGTACACCTTTTACCATGCCAAAATTCAGTATGGGGTTTCTCTTTTCTATTTTCCATTCAAGAATTTATTTAATTATATTCATATAATTCCATTTAATATGTTGGGATATTATGTCTCATTATCCCTTCATTTTCCATTTCATATATAAATTACTAGATACCACTTCCTCTCTCATAATCACATTTTATGAATTTTTATTTGATGTCGTTATGCTGCCAAAATTGCACCAAAATTTTCCATGTGAAAATCATCATGTAGTGAATACCATACCCATTTCATTATCAAGGGTATTCACCATTATGGTCATGTACTTATTTATTGGGGAAATTCATGTATTTATTCCATATTCCATGTTCGTGGAATATATTTTGATGTTATTGAATCCATACTCTGTGATCTATGTGGCACCCGTATAAATGAAAACCAAATGATTGTGAAGGTTATGCCCTGATAGTGCTCCAATGAATTGGGTAATGTTTAGTATAATGATATACCATGTTAAATGGTGGCTTACTATTAATAATTCTTGTTAAATTTGGGTTTAATCATGATAATTTATGGTATATTTTGGTTCACTCATTCTATTCCATGCACAATGAGCCTTGTTTCATGTTAATATCATATTGTAAATTGTTGCCACATTTCCATGTTAGGATAATGATGATATATCATGACTTTATGTTCATGTTACTCTTATGATGCATAGATATGCATTTTTAATAACATGTATTGTATTCCTCATGTTATGCCTTTTGTACCCCCTTACTGGGCTTTATAGCTCTCCCTTTCCTTATGTATGTCCTCAGGTTATACCATGCATTCTTATGTATGAAGGAATATTGTGGTCATGTAAAAGAAGTTTTCAATAAAGATGTGTACTTCATGTTTTAAGTTGTTGTATTATTTTTTTACTCCCCAAATACACTTGACCTATAGATATTTTAAGTTGTATTAAGTGCAATATTATGTAATAAATATTCTTTAAATGTGAAATTAAGAGCAAGGCTATTGTATGCCATGAATTTATTAAATGCTTATTCTAATGGATATTATATAGATTTAAATATGATTCCATGGTTATATCTTTTGTGGGGTTTCAATATGAATGTTTCTAGTGTTTTCTGGTATTTATGTTATAGTCTCATTATTTATCAGGATTTTTGGGACCATTTTTATAATGATGATGTTTTCTGAAATAAAATTCATAATTCTATTAAATTTTAACAACCTATGGATATTTATGTATATTATACTATTTCCATATATTTATATCACTTTTATAACCCAATATTTTGAATGATTTTATTATGGAAAACAACCATTATTTCACTCTTTGGCAAATAATACATTTTTCATAAAAATATATTTTTTTAAAAATGTTTTAGATAAATTAATTATATTCTCTTATTACAGTTTTAATAATTTTATCTAAGATTTAATTTTAAATAAATGTTTTTAATGTAATATAATTATGATCTTTTAAAGAGGTACTTTTTTTAATTGATAACGTGAATAGTATCTTTTCATTCACATGAATGAAATTAACATAATTTCCAATATAATTACCAATAAATGATCTAATTATTAATGTATAATTTCCTAGGTGTAATTCAAAATAAAAGTTCCAATATATTTTTTGAAATTTTTAGATTCTATGTTTGTGATTCCCAATTTAAGAAGGGTTTTTTCCTCATGAAATAATTAAAAGTGAAATTTTAATGAAATTTTTATTTTTTGATAATATAATTTGATGTTACATATGATTCACTATCTATATGATACATGGATTTCATATATCTTCATTTATTAGAAGACTTATTGTTATGAAGATTTCATCTTTATGAAACTAATTTTTTTTCTTAATGTGATTTTATGATGAAATGTGGATGTGATTTTAAAACCGATTTTTATTCCATGAATTAGCATATATGATTATTGGTTTATGTTCGTAATGAAAATATATGAATGAATTCATATTATGTGATATGTATATGTAGAATTATATATCTCTCCAATGCATTGGGTAATGATACATATCTCTTGAGATAATAAGGATAATAATTGGGTGTGACGCTAGATCAGAAAGAGACTCTATCCTCAATGAAACTCATGGGAGACATCCTAGTCCACTATTATATTCTTGGTAGTGAGTGTTTACTATATAATTGATTTTATATTCTTATGTATATTCCAAAATCATAGGTCTTAGGTCAATATTAGAATCTCATGGATCATTTTCTTTGATTCCTTTATTATTCATGTCATATGAATTTATTATAATTATGACATGATTCGATTTTATGATATATTTTATCTAGGTGGTAATCTTAAATATTATGATAATGTTCTCATACCGTTATACTCATGTTTTTAGTAACTATTAACATATCCATTTTTTTCATTAATTCGAATCTATGATCAACAATTATTATGTTTCATTTCCTCATGTTTTGATTAAAAGATTTAAGTATCATATTTTGAGAATAGTTCTATTTATGAATATGTTATTATGATGATTATATTTAACACTTTTTAAAAATTTGATAATCTATCAATGATTCCAAAGACACTAAACATATCTGATTATGGAATGTATTGTAATATAGTGTGATGGATATTTTTATAATAATATTTGATAATTATGTATGAAATGTATGGGTAAATATAGAATTCAACATCATAATAAATTACTTAATTTTAATTTTACCCATATCATTCAATTGAAACATATTACCCATAAAGGTGAACACTATCATAATAGATGAATGAATACATATTTCTGGAACCTAATTCCCATAATAATTAAAAAACCAAATAAGTGTGAATATAAAATAAATTCCAGGAATTTTTTTGACAACATCACCACCTAAAACATATTATTATCTATTATAATTCCACATATAGATATAAATTTACCCAAGAAAATCACTTATTAGATCAAAAAATGAAAAATTTAAATTATTCCATAAATAATATGATCTTTTACTATTCTGAGAACACTATTCATATAATCATTGTGTTCATCCCAGGATATAGAGTGAAGTGAAATGTTATAAAAAAATTAATTTTTCATATTGTTGATTAATAATTAAATTTATAAATCCCATAAACACTATAGGATTGTCTATATGAACAAATGGAATAACTAATGACTCATAATGCATCTACCATCTCATGAACGTTTTTATAGGAATAACTTATTCATAGACACATATATGAACGTACCCTAAATGTGGACTAATCATAGAAAAGATCAAGACAACTTTAATTCATATATAAGATCAAGAATCCTAACAAACATATACATTACCTTAATAATTACATGATAAGGTGATTCCTAATAAAAAAATTAGTTTTCAGATTATATATGACATCTTTTTGGAAAAAAATTGTGATACATAAGTTGAAACATGAATATGAGTAAATAATTTATCATCATGTTCCTTAAGATAAGAATTATGTTCATTCAACTTAGTGGGTTCCAATTAAAAAGTGTTCAATGTAGCGTATTGATTTTTACAATAATCATAACTCCTTCTAATGATAAATTATTAAGTGGAAGAAAATAATTTATTAGCAAAAAATATCATTTTTTTATAAATGCAACACAGAAGGGTAAAAAGCCTAGTAAACATTATATAATATTCAATTGAATGTTTTTAGTGTTGATAACTGAGTTTGTGAAAGTGTCTAGGGCCCACAATGACTCTACAAAGGAAGGATAAAAATATTAAATATATTATTTTAAACAAGGAGAATTTATTCAATGTAATTGAATATATATGAACCGATGCATTTTATGGGAAATCAAAAACCATTATTAAGTCTAGGATGTGATGTTTACCCTATGCTGGGTATAAAATTTGAAGGCATTGGATGTTTTATTGCCTCACTCACAAAAATAACCCTTTATTATTTCAATTAATTAATTTTTTATACTAAATAATTAATATCCTTTAAACAGTGAACCGTATGACAAATCTAAGACAATGGTTAGGTCTAGAATAGTGGTTTTATTCTAGGAAGGGATTAACATTGGGAGGAAGATGGAATTTGGATTCCCTTCTCAAAAGTTAATTTTTTTAGATAAAATATTTAATATATAAAATTAATGGATATAATTTTATATCTCTCAAACAACATTTTGTTTAGAAATTATGAGAATTAATTTGTTAATATAATGGGGGGTTTACCATATCAAGGGTATAAGTTTCATAAGATAGGGGTGTACGGTTAACTTACCCATAAAAACATGATTTTATAATTAAATTAAATAATATAATTTATTTATTTAATTAAACACAGAAAACACTATTATTCTTCCTTCAACCTCACATGGACCCCTACTAATTCAAATGGGAGTTTTCTAAAAATCTGTTTTCTTTACAAAGTTTGAACCAAAATCAATGTAAATGAGTTTATACAGAGAAACCAATGAATCATCAGGTATTAATTTGTTAGAAACAAATTTATAATTATGTAATAAATTCTCCAAGCAAGGAACCTATTTTTTCGAAACTGTACAAATTGCATGTGTTCTATACTCAATATAATCAAACCAATCAATACTGAATATAATATTTGGTGATGAGAGAAGGAATTTCAAGTTTTTTTTGAAGTTATGAATTGTTTTTTCTTCCACTGGGCTAACTACTCACCCATTTAAACCCCTTTCCCAGAACCTAGAGGTATGGTTACCTACAAATAATTTTTTTATACAATCATATAAATTCTGTATCTCTTATGTTAATGATCCGAATAAAAACTGTCAGTTTCATTTGTTGGCGAAAAATTCGTAAAGTTATCATTGAAGCATTTTTGAGGTGATTGTGTTTATTGACAATGTGGACAACTATGTTGTGATTGTTGAAAAAGGAAAACATGTCCTACAAACTTGTTGAAAAAGGGGATTTCATGGTTGAATGTTGAGTTCAAGAGCTATGGACAACGATCCATGTTTGATTCAAGAACGTTGACAAAGGAATGGATGATCTGGAGGCGGAACAAAAAGAACAGATACAAGGTGGCGCCATTTTCCAGTGTTTGGAAAATTTTTGGGCCTGAAAATCGTCAAATGAAGAAATGTGGTTTTTGGCAATGGGCCTTGCACCCCGTGTACTTGAAGTCTTGGAAACTTGTGTGCCATATGCTTTTCAATATCAGATCATCAAAATATGGAAAAGGGAAAAGTGTCACGCAAGTATATGCAGTGTCGTGCAAGTGACTTGCGTGCCATGAAAGAGACTTGCGCGCTGATTCCTTGGAAGCTTTAGAACTTGCCCGCCTGTGGTTTTTCAAGATTAGAAAATAAAATTATGGAAAAGGAAAAAGGTTCACGCAAGTTTGCAATTAGGTCGTGCAAGTGACTTGCAGGAGAAGAGACTTGTGCACTGAAACTTGACCGACGAGGAGAGACTTGTGCGCCGTCGCGCATGGGTAACCAAATGCCTGTAAATACTAGACCACCATTCTTAATTATTCACCGGAGTTCAACACATTGAAGATTCAGAGCTCTCGTCATGTAGGATTGGTGGTCGTGTAGGTGGTGGTGTGTCGCACGAGTGGGACTTGCACGCCAGTGTGGGAAGTTGGGCACCAAATGTTAGTTGCGCACCTAAGGTGGTTTAGGTGAGGAAGGAAGTGAGTCACGCAGGTTTGGAGTTGTAGAAGGCTGAGTCGCGTAAGTGTTTGAGGAAGACCTGTCAGCCAATTGTGACTTGCATGCCGATACATGCGCATCGACTTAGACTTGCATGCTAAGTAAGGGTTATTTTCCGGCAGTGTTTTTGGGCTACCGGGAAGCTGGAAGACTTCCTGATACCTTCGGTTCAAAGAGAGATTAATCTCTGCGGGAAAGTTGGACTTCAAAAAAGAATCTACATATAGAATAAGATGCATTCCTTAATGTAAATGAAGATACCTATAGTTCCTTAAACTGTAAGCGGATCCTTTTCAGAGTAGTGAGCGAAGGAAGAGGAAGAAGGTGATCCTCTCCATCGGCAGTGAGCCAGAGAGAGATAATAGGGACTGACCCTTGGGAAAGCAGTGAGCTGACCCAAAACATTGTAAAGGCGGTGAGCTTGGGAATAGAAGTGATCTATCCTGAACCTTGTAACCCGCAGCTAGTGATGTTTAGTATAATTTGGTACGACTAGAAACCTGTCGGCGTATGATCTTTCGACGTAGCCCAGTGAGGGTGAACTAAGTAAAAATCATTGGGTCCTGTGCATTCTTTACTTTCTGTTTATATTGTGCAACATGAAAAAGAGAGAAGAGTGTTTTGCTTAACAGTGAAACAATATCAGAACGGGATTTAATTTCAAATTAGTCATACCCTGATTCACCCCCCTCTCAGGGTATTCATCCTTGTGGACCTAACAATTGGTATCAGAGGGAAGGTTTATTTTAGTTCTTCTCTCAATAGAGGTCACTAATCATAATATAATTCCTATCATCGACGGGAACAGTTTTCAGCTATGGAAGAATCATATGAAACACTACATCTGATCTTTAGGAATGGATGTGTTCACAGCAGCAATGCATGGTATAAAAGCTAACATCAATAGTGGTGCATTATCATAAGCCAATCGTAGAGAGCTGGATGTTGATGCCAAAGTAATCAATTCCTTAGGGGGAGCACTATCCAATCCAATATATATAAAGGTGATGTCTTGAAAAATGTCACATGCCATATGGGAAAACTGTTGAATATATATGAAGGGGATACAAAGGTTAGAGAGGAAAAGCTGCAAGTGTTGTGGAAGAAGTATTAAGATTTGAGAATGAACCTGAATGAGTCTGTTGATGCATTCTTTGACAGGGTAAATGTTGTGGTAGAAGACATCCGGGTTCTTAGTGAAATTTTCTAAGATATAAAAATTGTGAAGCGCATTTGAGAAAACTTCCACCTCGGTTCAATCCAAATGTTTCTATTCGGGAAGATAAAGACCCAGAAGAACTGACATTGGATAACCTTCACAACACTCTTATTTCATATTAAATGAGAAATGATGATAATGATGTTGTGGAAAAGGGGAAATCCAAAGAAGTGGCATTCAAGTCCATGAAGAAGCTCACCATTGAATATTCTCAAGAATAAGAAGAGATAGATTAGGTGATGTCATTCCTTTCTTCAAATCTGCAAAGAGTAAGAGGAAAGTTTAAAGGGAAAACTTCCACTAGCATACTTTCGATGTGGAATGGTTGGTCATCTTGCGGCATGATTCCCCAAAAAGTTTCATGATAACAATATTGATGATGATGAAGTTGAAATTCCCAAGAAGAAGACTTTTGCATTTGTGAGAGGGAAGAAACAATTCATGAGAAATTTCATCAAGAAGAAGAATCTTCTTTCACAAGAATTTCAATGTTCAGATGATTATGAGAATGAAGATGTTGAGGAGATAGAAAATTGCAGAGATCGCGGGGTAAATGCCTTGGTGGGGATTATTGGTAGTTCTCAGAAAAGGGAAGAAGATGACGCTGAAGAAGAAGAATATATTGAAGGGAGATTTGACATGGAAGCTGAATTAGAAGTAGCTCTTGAAGATAAAGATATTTGAAATGTAAAAACAGATAAATCCAACAAGGTGGTACATGATGCCAAACTCTACATTCAACAACAGGAAGAAGAGAAGTCTGATTTGATGGAAGAAATTGAGAAGCTAAAGTTAACAACACCAGAGAACTCAGAATCAGTTAGTGAGTATATGCTCATGACTGAAGAACATAAAATGGAGATCGATGTCTTGAACAAAAAATTGTAAGATCATGTCAAGCGTATCGAATAGCTTGAAGAATAAGTTGTCGGTCTGTGGAGAAAAGTTAAAGACCAGGAAAAACCCTTGATTCACAATACATTATTGGGAAAGAAAGACATTATGATGACTGAAATGATGAATGTGGAGCCTTGTGGTTCAGCAGAAAAAAAGCAGCAATTGAGCTCAAACATTAAGGCTGATTTAGGGATTGATTAGAAGCAAAAATCTGTAGCAATTGAAGTCAGACCGCAAGAAATCGTCCCAAGATTGAATGTTGATTTGGGAACAAATTTGAATCAAAATATTTAGAGATCCCAAGGGGAACACGTAGTGCTGAAGTAACATGAAGGAATGCACCTTATATCTGTTGTTATTGTTGTGGTAAGGTGGGACATTCACAGTATGTGTGTTCCATAACCAAAAGATACTGAAGGTAATAAGAACAGAGGTGGAATCCAAACAGAGAAAGGATTTCCAGAAGATATTTTGAAGGAAACAGTTTTTGGTGCTGTGGATTTCGGCACATTGCTAGGTACTCCACTTTGAAAATTGAAAGAAATGAGCCAAAGCGGAATCAAAATGCTCTCAAGCATCAAATCAATAAACTTACTAATGAGTTAAAAGTTCAGAACAGATTTGTAGCTCTACAAGATGAAGTTGGTCCATCGTACTTTGGGAATGATCATGAGTCTCAATCTATACCGAGTATGGAGACAATAATATGGAACAAGAAGAAGAGAGAAGAGAAGGAAATAGTTGCTGAAATTTCCCTTAAAGCATCAGAACGTTCTGGTGTGTGGATTCTTGATAGTGGTTCTATTTTTCACATGACAGGAAACAAGGATCTGGTTATAGGCATAAAATATGACAAATAAGGAGTTGTCAAGTTTGGAAATGATGAATTCCTAAAGATAATTGTATCAGGAAAGGCTAGGAATGGTGGCAAAGAAATCAGACGTGTTGATGTCTTTGTTATAGAAGGTCTCAGTCACAATTTGATCATTGTCAGTCAATTGTGTGACTCAGGACATTCTATACGGTTTACCAAGAAGACCTGTAATGTCACAGGAAACAATGGACCAGTTATTATGCAAGGAAAATGGAAAATGGGAAATCATTACCATGTAAATGGAGAAGAAGATATATGTCTTTTATCCAGAGAGGAAGAAAACAAATTGTGGCATAAGCGACTTGGTCATCTATGCCAAACATCTATAGACGATCTGGTAAAGTGTGATGCTACTAGAGACCTTCCCAAACTATCACGTGATCGTACCCATATATGCGATTCTTGTCAACAAGGGATGATCATCAATAAAACATACATTCCAATGGAAAATAAATCATCCAGAGTGCTCGAATAGGTACATGCTGATGTATGTGGACCTATTTCACCATGATCTATTAATGTTAATAGGTACTATATCCTTTACATTGATGATTATAGCAGTATGGCCTGGGTATTCATCATTACCCATAAGTCAAAGGTGTTCAGTTGCATAAAGTAGTATAGGAGGGAATCAAAAAGGATGCTTGGGCAAAAAAAATTGAAGTTTCGTACAGATAACGGTACAAAATTCACAAACAGTCAAGTTAAAGAATATCTCGAGAAACACGGGATAATGCATCAAGTTTCATCAGTGAGAACTCCCGAACAAAATGGATTTGTTGAAATGAGAAATTGGATAATCAACAACATGGACAGAACAATGTTTATTGAAAATGTCCTTCTAGAGAAATTTTGGAAGGAAGCAGTTTTGACATCGGTCTATATTTCGAATAGTTCTTTGTTGTGTCCGAAGCAAGGGAAGTATCCATATGAAATGTGGTATGGAAAGAATCCAACATTGAAATACTTTCGAATCTTTGGAAGTAAGTGTTTCAGTCTCAACAAAGAAAATAACAAAATGTTTTAGTCACGAGGAGATGAGGGGATATTCCTTGGATACTACAGGAAAAGCAATGCATATAAATGATTCAACAAAAGGCTGGAAAAAATTGTTGAGGGAAATGATGTCACTATAGTTGAAAAATAATAGAATACTCAACGACCCAGTGAATCGTTCCTGGATGAAAGTGATGATGAGGTGAGCAACACAGGGGGAGTAGAAGTGGAAGAGTCTGACTCAGAAGAAGATACTGATGATGAACAAGAATGTGTAAAGTCTGTGTCTACAAGAAAGCCAAAGAGTCGGGCTGAAATTGATAGGCAGAATATCATTGGTGATCAGACAACTCCAGTTCAGACTCGATGAATGAAATAAGTATAGCAAACATCATTTTTGTCTCAGGTGGTGTCGAAATGTTTTTCTGATCCAACTGAAGATGAAAACTGGGTTGAGGCTATGAATGAAGACCTTGATCAGATTGACACGAAACAGACATGGGAGATTGTTTTGAGGCCAGCAGACAAGAATGTCATCAGGACTAAATGGGTCTATCACAACAAGATGAATGAAGATGACATAGTTATTTAAAAAAAATGCGGCTAGTGTGCAAGGGATACTCCCAAATAGAGGTAATAGATGTTGATGAGACATTTTCACTGGTTGCAAGGTTGGAGAAAATCAGATTATTTTTTTCCATAGCAGTGCAATGAAATTTCAAAGTGTTCCATATTGATGAAAAATCCACATTCTATAATAGTGTTCTGGAAGAGGAGGTTTATATTGAGCATTAAAATGGTTTTCTCATTCATGAAGATAAGAACAATGTTTGAAGGCTGAAGAAGGCATTGTATGGGATGAAACAAGAACCATGGACATGTTACTCATGGCTTAATCAGTACTTGAAGAAGCTTGGTTTCCAGCATGGAGGAGTTGATTACAATCTCTATTTCAACAATCACAGTAATCAAAGGATGATGGTGCTGGTGAATGTCGATGACATAATTTTTGGCGGATAAGATGAAGCTCAATGCATACAGTTTCCCAAATTCATGAAAAATGTGTTTGAAATGTCAATGATTGGAGAGCTAACATTTTTCCTTGGCTTACAGGTGACACAAGGAACTAATGGAACATTAATTTCTCAGTCCAAATATGCCATGGATGTTCTGAGAAGGTTTGGAATGGAGATTTCCAAGGAGATTAAGACTCTGGTTGCTACCTGGATGAAATTATCAAAAGATGACGATGGCAAGGCAGTTAATATTACCGAATACATGCAAATTATTGGGATCTTGATGTACATGACTGCAACAAGGCCTGCTATTTTTTTCGACATGCCAAGAAGTGATATATTAGTGTAATCCCAAGGAAATCCATATGCTTTCAGTGAAACGCATACTTTATTATATCCAGGCCACAATGGATTTCGGATTGACATATACTTAAAAATAACAGATAATGTTATTCGGATATACTGATGCAGACTGGGATGGTTCAACGGATGATAGAAAATCAACGTCAGGTGGTGTATTCTATCATGGTGGATTGTGCATTTCTTGGCATATCAGAAAACAATATTTCATTTCATTGAGCATTGCGAATGTTGAGTATATTGCAGCCACTTATTCATGCACACAGTTATTTTTGATGAAGCAGCAGCTTGAAGATGTGGGAGTTGATGTGAAGTATCCGATTGGAATCCAGTGTGATAACTCAAGTGATATAAATCTCAGAGAAAATAATGTACATCACTCAAGGACAAAGAACATTGAGATAAAGTATAATTTTATCAAGGATAAGGTTAAGTAGTGAATCGTGAAGTTGGAGTATGTGCCTACAGAGCTACAGGTTGCAGACATTCTGACAAAGGCCTTACCCAAGGAAGCTTTTGAGAGGCATCGACTGCCTCTGGTAGTTCAGTCGACTCCCCATAATTGAAATAGGGTTAATGTGGAACACATACCCCTCTCCCTGAGGTATGATGTGTTTTCCCTAATTTGATGATATGTGTTCTATACTCTGTTTCATACTACAAAGGAGCAACCATTGGGGTCATTGACAAAGGGGGAGAAAATAGTGATTGTTCAAGGGGGAGACAGTGTGGATTTTTAAGAAATATTGATAGATTAGGGGAGAAGCTGACAGATGGAGCAGCCAGATATGGGGAGTAGAAGCTAGGTGAACGTGCTTAGCCAGAACATAGCTTGATCAACACAGAAAATATAGCTAAAGTGGTTTTTAAGCTGACAATTGTTGAAGCTATGAGAAGAAATGTGGAGAGTATCAAATCTGACGATGTTATAAGTGATCGATCAAAGAATAGATATCACGACAACTGAGGATAGTGATAAAAGCATATGAGTGGTGTTGGAAGAATATTTCCAAAAATTGGTATCAGTTTGGTAAAAATTGGAATCAGTTTGGTGTCAACAATGGGTGTAAGATATGAAGTGATTCATTGATGAATTTTCATTTACTCTTGTTTCTCACACCGAGCATTGCTCATGTGGGCTTAGAGTATGTGTTGAGTAAATCCTTGATTTCTATCAGAATCGCAATGAGGTGAATAGTGGCTGTATAATCAACGATGTATCTATTTATGGAAGAGTTGTCAACAAACCCAAAGGTGGAGATTGTTGGGAAAAAATCCCTCAAGGTATCATTGAAGCATTTTTGAGGTGATTGTGTTTGTTGACAAAGTAGAAAAATGCTTTGTGATTGTTGACAAAGAAAACCATGTCATACAAACTTGTTGACAAAGGGGATTTCGTGGAAGAATGTCGAGTTCATGAGCTGTGGACAATGATCCATGTTTGATTCAAGAATGTCGAAAAAGGAATGGTTGATCTGGAGGTGGGAAAAAATAACAGATACAAGGTGGCACCATTTTCCAGTGTTTTCCAAATTTTAGGGCCTGAAAATAATCAAATTAAGAAAAGTTGTTTTTGGGAAAGATACTTGTGTTCCGTATACTTGAATGCTTGGAAACTTTCCCGCCGTATTTTTTTCAAGATCAGAACATCAAAATATGGAAAAGGGACAAGTGTCTCTCAAGTATTGGTGGTGTCGCGCAAGTGACTTTTGCGCCATGAAAGAGACTTGCGCGCCAATGCCTTTGAAGCTTGAGAACATGTGTGCCTATGGTTTTTCATGATTAGAAGATCAAATTATTGAAAAGGAAAGAGGTTTGTGAACATTTGGAATTAGGTCACGCATGTGACTTGCAAGAGAAGAGACTTGCACGCCGAGACATGCGCGCCGAGGAGAGACTTGTGTGCTGTCATGCAGGGGTTAGAAAATGCCTATAAATACTGGACCACCCCTCTTCATTCTTCACTGGAGTTCAACACTTTGAAGATTCAGAGCTCCCGTCATGCAGGTGTGGTGGTCGTGTAGGTGGTGGTGTGTTGGACAAGTGGGACTTGCGCGCCAAGTGTTAGTTGCGCGTCAGAGGTGGTTTAGGTGAGGAAGGAAGTGAGTCGCACAGGTTGGGAGTTGCAGAAACGTGAGTCATGCAAGTGGTTGAGGAAGACTTTCCCTCCAGTTGTGACTTTCATGCTGATACATCCGTGCCGGCTTAGACTTGCGTGCCAAGTATGGTGTATTTTCTGGTAGTGCTTTCGGGCTGCCTGGAAGTTGGAAGTTTTCCCGATACCTTCGGTGCAAAGATAGATTCATCTACAGGTGAAATTTTGACTTCAACATAGAATCTACATATAGAAGAAGATGCATTACTCAATACAAATGAAGACACCTACAGGTCTATAAACTGTGAGTGGATCCTTTCCAGAGCAGTGAGCGAAGGTAGAGGAAGAAGGTGATCATCTCCACCGGCTGTGAGCTAGAGAGAGAGAAATAGGGAGAGACCCATGGGATAGCAGTGAGCTGACCCTAAACCTTATAAAGGTAGTGAACCTGGAAATATATGTGGTCTATCCAGAACATTGTAATCCGCATCTAGTGAAGTTTAGTGGAATTTGTTACGACCAGAAACCTGTAGGCATATGCTCCTTGGACGTATCCCAGTGAGGGTGAACCATGTAAAAATCATTGTGTCATGTGCATGCTTTACCTTCTATTTATATTGTGCAACAGGAAAAAGAGAGAAGAGTGTTTGGTTAACATAGAAATAAGATGAGAACAGGCTTTAATTTCAAATTATTCATACCCAGATTCACCCCCCCCCCCTCTCAGGTTATTCAGCCTTGTGGACCTAACAATTTTTTTTATAGGGAAGGTTTATTTTAGTTCTTCTCTCAATGGAGGTCACTAATCATAAAATAATTCTGATCATTGACGGGAACAATTTTTAGCTATGGAAGAATCGGATGCAACCGTACTTTCTATATTTAGGAATGGATGTGTTCACAGCAGCAATGCATGGTATAACAGCTGACATCAACAGTAGTGCATTATCAAAAGCTGAGTATAGAGAGATGGATGTTGATTCCAAAACATTCAATGCCTTAGGGGGAGACCTATCCAATCCTATATATACAAAGGTGATTTCTTGCAAAACATCACATGCCTTGTGGGAAAAACTGTTGAATATATATGAAGGAGATACAAAAGCGAGAGAGGAAAAGCTACAAGGGCTGTGGTACAAGTATGAAGATTTGATAATGAACCCAAATGAGTCTGTTGATGCATTCTTTGACAGGGTAAATGCTGTGGTAGAAAACATGCAGGGTCTTGGTGAAATTATCTATGATATAAAAATTGTGAAGCACATATTGAGAAAACTTCCACCTTGGTTCGATCCAAAAGTTTTTGTTCTGGAAGATAATGACCCAAAAGAACTGATATTGGATAACCTTCATAGCACTCTTGTTGCATATGAAATGAGAAATGATGATAATGATGCTATGGAAAAGGGTAAATCCAATGAAGTGGAATTCAAGGCCATGAAGAAACATACCATTGAATATTCTTAAGAAGAAGAAGAAGAGACCGATGAGGTGATGTCATTCCTTTCATCAAATCTGCAAAGAGGAAGAAGAAATTTTAAAGGGAAACATCCACTAGAATGCTTTCAATGTGGAATGGTTGGTCATCTTGTGGAAAGATTCCATTAGAAGTTTCAAGATAACGATATTGATGATGATGAAGTTGAAATTCCCAAGAAGAAGAATTCAGCGTTTGTGAAAGAGAAGAAACAATACAAGAAAAATTTCATTAAGAAGAAGAATCTTCTTTCACAAGAATTTGAATGTTCAGATGAGTCTGAGGATGAAGAGGTTGAGGAGATAGAAAATTGTATAGATCATGTGTTAAAAGCCTTGGTGGTGATTATTGGTAGTTCATAGAAAAAGGATGAAGCTGAAAATGAAGAAGAAGAAGATATTGAAGGGAGAGTTGACATGGAAGCTAAATTATAAGCAGCTCTTGAAGATATAGATGTTTGGAGAGAAAAAACAAAGAAAGCCAACAAGGTGGTACAAGATTCCAAACTATACATGCAACAACAAGAAGAAGAGAAGTCTGAGTTGATTGAAGAAATTGAAATGCTCATGTTATCAAAACTAGAGAACTCAGAATCGGTTAGTGATTATAAGCTAAAGACTGAAGAACAGAAAATGGAGATTGATGGATTGAACAAAATAGTGAAAGATCATGTCAAGCATATCGAAGAGCTTGAAGAAGAAGTTGTTGGTATGTGGAGAAGAGTAAAAGACCGGGAAAAAACCTTGATTCCCAATACATTCTTGGGAAAGAAGGTCATTATTAAGTTTGAAAAGATGAAATTGGAGCCTAGTGGTTTAGGATGAAAGAAGCAGCAATTGAGCTCAAACATTAAGGCTGATTCAAGGATTGATCAGAAGCAAAAAATCTATAGCAACTGAAGTCAGACCACAAGCACTCATCCCGAGATTGAAAGTTGATTTGGGAACAAAGAAGAATCAAAATAATCAAAGATACCAAGGGGAAACACATAGTGTTGAAGTAACATGAAGTAATGTACCTTATATCTAGTGTTATTGTTGTGGTAAGGTGGGACATTCACAGTATGTGTCTTCCATAGACAAAATACATCGAAAGGAACACGAACAGAGGTGGAATCCAAATAGAGAAAGGTTATCCAGAATATATTTTGAAGGAAACTATTTTTGGTACGATGGATTTGGACACATGGCTGGGTACTGCACTTCGACCATTCAAAGAAATGTGCCAAAGAAGAATCAAAATGCTTGCAAGTAGCACATCAATAAACCGACAAGTAAATTAAAAGTTCATAACAGATTTGCAGCTCTACAAGATGAAGGTGGTCCATTTTACTCTGATAATGATCATGAGTCTCAATCTATACTGAGTATGGAGACAAAAATGTGGACAAAGAAGAAGAGAGTAGAGAAGGCAGTTGTTGCTGAAATTACCCTTAAAGCATCAGATCGTTCTGGTGTGTGGATTCTTGATAGTGGTTGAACTTTTCACATGACAGGAAACGGGGATCTGGTTACAGGCATACAATTTTACAAAGAAGGAGTTTTCATGTTTGGAAATGATGAAGGCCTGATGATAATTGCATCAATAAAGGCTAGGTTTTGGGGCAAAGAAATCTTATGTGATGATGTCTTGGTTGTAGAAGGTCTCAGTCACAATGTTCTCAGTGTCAGTCAATTGTGTGACTCAGGACATTCTATATGGTTTACCATGTAGACCTATACTATCACATGAAAAGATGGAGCAGTAAATCTACAAGGAAAAAGGACAAATGAAATATTTACCATGAATGTGGGGAAAAAGATATATGCCTTTTATCCAGGGAGGAAGAAAACTAGTTGTGGCATAAGCGACTTGGCCATCTATGCCAAAAATCTATGGAAGATCTGGTAAAGTGTGATACTGCTAGAGACCTTCCCATACTATCATGTGATCAAACCCATACATGTGATGCTTGTTAATAAGGTAATATCATCCGAAAAAAATACAGACCAAAGGAACAGAAATAATCCAGAGTGCTCGAATTGGTACATGCTGATGTATGTGGACCTATTTTACCACGATCTATTAATGGGCATAGGTACTATGTCATTTTCATTGATGATTATAGTAGAATGGTCTAGGTATTCATTATTACCCATAAGAAAAAGTTTTTTCAGTTGCATAAATAAGTATAACTGGGAATCAGAAAGGATGATTGGGTAGAAAATTTTGAAGTTTCATACAGATAACGGTATAGAATTCAGAAATAGTAAAGAGGAAGAATATCTTGAGAAACATAGGATAAGGCATCAGCTTTCATCAGTGAGAACTCCCCAACAAAATGGAGTTGCTGAAAGTAGATATCAGTTAATCAACAATAAGGCCAGAACAATGCTTATTGAAAAGGACCTACCAGAGACATTTAGGAAGGAAGAAGTTTTGACATTGGTCTATATTTCAAACAGGTCATTGTTGTGTCCGAAGTAAAGGAAGACTCCGTATGAAATGTGTAATGAAAGGAAGAAAACACTGAAATACTTTCGAATCATTTAATGTAAGTGTTTCATGCTCAACAATGAAAATAACAATATGTTTGAGTCACGATGAGATGAGGGGATATTCCTTGGCTTCTCCGGGAAAAGCAAAGCATATAAATGTTTCAATAAAAGGATGGTAAAAATTGTTGAGAGAAATGATGTCACTATAGTTGAAAATGAAAAGAATACTCAATGACCCATTGAACAATTCCTGGATGATAGTGATGATAAGGTAAGAAGCACAAGGGGAGAAAAAGTGGCAGAGGCTGACTCAGAAGAAGATACTGATGATGAATAAGAATGTTTTAAGTCTGTGTCTGCAAGGAATCCAATGAGTCAAGCTGAAATTGATAGGTAGAATTTCATTGGTGATCAGACAGGTCTAGTTAAGACTTGAATACTGAAATCATTACAAAAAACATCATTTTTGTCTCAGGTGGATCCGAAATTTTTTTCTGATGCAGCTGAATATGAAAACTGGGTTTAGGGTATGAATGAAGAGCTTGATCAGATTGAGAAGAACCAGACATGGGAGATTGTTTTGAGGCCAGTAGACAAGAATGTCATCAGGATTAAATGGGTCTATCGCAACAAGATGAATGAAGATGGCATAGTGATTCAGAACAAAGAGTGGGTAGTGTGCAAGGGATACTCCCAGATAGAGGGAATAGATGTTGATGAGACATTTGCACCGGTTGCGAGGCTAGAGACAATCAGATTATTTTTTGCCATAGTAGTGCAATGAAAGATCAAATTGTTCCATATGGATGTCAAATCCGCATTCTTGAATGGTGTTCTGGAAGAGGAGGTGTATATTGAGTAGCTATATGGTTTTCTCATTCATGAGGATGAGAAAAACGTTTGCAGACTGAAGAAGGCATTGTATGGGATGAAACAAGCACCAAGGGCATGGTACTCACGACTTAATCAGTATTGACGAAGCTTGGTTTCCAACGTAGAGGAGTTGATTACAATCTCTATTTAAGCAATGACAGTAATCAAAGGATGATGGTGTTGGTGTATGTCGATTACATAATTTTTGGCGGATCAGATAAAGATCAATGCAGACAGTTATCTGAATTCATGAAAAATGAGTTTGATATGTCAATGATTAGAGAGTTAATATTTTTCCTTAGCTTACAAGTGACACAAGGAACTAATGGAACTTTCATTTCTCAATCCAAATACACCAATGAGGTTCTGAGAAGTTTTGGAATGGGGAATTACAAGGAGATGAAGACTCTGGTTTCTACTCGGATGAAATTATTAAAAGATGAGGATGGCAAGGCAGTTAATATTACCGAATACAGAAAAATTACAAGGAGCATGTTGTACATGACTTCAACAAGGCCTGATATTGTTTTCACCGCATTCCAAGCTGTTAGATATTAGTGTAATCCAAAGGAAATCCATATGCTTTTAGTGAAAATAATACTTCGTTATATCTAGGGCACAGTGGATTTCATCTTGACATATAGTGACAAATCTCAGATAGAGTTATTGGGATATACTGATGCATACTGGGTCGGTTCAGTGGATGATAGTAAATCAATGTCAGGTGGTGCAATCTATCTTGGTGGATTGTTTATTTCTTGGCTTAGAAAGAAATAATATTTCCTTTCATTGAGCACTGTGGAAGCTGAGTATATTGCAGCCACTTAAGAATGCACACAGTTATTGTGGATGAAGCAGCAGCTTGGAGATATGGGAGTTGAAGTGAAGTCTTCGATCAAAATCCAGTGTGATAACTCAAGTTCTATAAATCTCAGCAAAAATCTGGTCCATCACTCAAGGACAAAGAACATTTAGAAAAAGTATAA
This sequence comes from Viscum album, assembly GCA_963277665.1. Taxonomy (NCBI): domain Eukaryota; kingdom Viridiplantae; phylum Streptophyta; class Magnoliopsida; order Santalales; family Viscaceae; genus Viscum; species Viscum album. Next base: position 873,508,295 of record OY728148.1, on the reverse strand, counting down.
TTTTATCATGAAGAAGGTTGAGCAGGGAATCGTGAAGTTGGAGTATGTGCCTACAGAGCTACAGGTTGCAGACAATCTAACAAAGGCATTTCCCAGGAATGCTTTTGAGAGGAAACGACTAGCTCTGGGAGTTCAGTCGAATCCCTGCACATGAAATAGTGTGGATGTGGAAGCCATCCCCTTCTACACGAGGTATGATGTGTTTTCCCTAATGTGATGATATGTGTTCTCTACTCTGTTACAGACTGCAAAAGAGTAACCCCTGGGTTCGTTGATAAAGGGGGTGAAAAATAGTGATTGTTCAAGGAGAAGACAGTGTGGGTTTTTTACAAATATTGACATATTAGGGGAGAAACTGATAGATAGAGCAGCCAGATAGGGGGATTTGAAGCTAGGTGAACGTGCTTAGCCAGAGCTTTGCTTGGAAAACATAGGAAATAAGGCTAAATAGGTTTTTAAGCTAACAAGAGTTGAATCTGTGAGAAGAAAGGGGGATAGTATCAACTATGATGATTCTAGAAGTGATCAATCGAAGAATAGATATCACAACAGTGAGGATCATGATAAAAGAAGATGAGTGGTGTTGGAAGAGTATTTCGAAAAATTGGTATCAGTTTGGGGAAAATTGGTATTGGTTTGGTGTCAACAATGGGTGTAAGAGATGAAGTGATTCATTGATGAAATTTTCATTTAATCTTGTTTCTCACACTAATCATTGCTCATGTGGGCTTAGAGTATGTGTTGAGTAAATCCATGATTGCTATCATAATTTCTATGAGGCGAATGGTGCATGAAGAATAAATGATGTATCTTTTTATGGAAGAGTTGTCAACAAACCCAAGGGGGGAAATTGTTGGGGAAAAATCACTTAGGGTATCATTGAAGCATTTTTTAGGTGGTTGTGTTTGTTGAAAAAGTAGAAAACTATGCTGTGATTATTGACAAAGAAAACCATGTCATACAAACTTGTTGAAAAAGGGAATTTCATGGTTGAATGTCAAGTTCATGAGCTGTGGACAACTATCCATGTTTTATTCAAGAATGTCGACAATGGAATGGATGATCTGGAGGTGGTACAAAAAGAACAGATACATGGTGGTGCCATTTTCTAGTGTTTGTCAAATTTTTGGGCCTGAAAATCATCAAATGAATAAAAATGGTTTTTGGAAAAGGGCCTTTCACACCGTGTACTTTAAGGCTTGGAAACATGCACACCATGTGTTTTTCAAGGTCAGATCATCAAAATATGGAAAAGTGAAAAGTTTCGCGCAAGTATTGGTGTTGTCGCGCAAGTGACTTGCGCACCATGAAAGAGACTTGTGTGCCGATGCCTTGGACGATTGAGAACTTTCCTACCTATGGTTTTTCAATATCATAAAATCAAATTATGGAAAAGTAAATAGGTTCGCGCAAGTTTGGAATTAGGTCGCACAAGTGACTTGCTGGAGAAAGATTTGTGGGCCGAGGAGAGACATGCACGCCGACGCACATGGGTGACCCAATGCCTATAAATACTAGACCACCCCTCTTCATTCTTCACTGGAGTTCAGCACTTTGAATATTCAGAGCTCCTGTCGCGCAGGTGTGGTGGTCGCGTAGGTGGTGGTGTGTCGCACAAGTGGGACTTGCATGCTAGTGTTGGAAGATGCACGCCAAGTGTTAGTTGCACGGCTGAGGTGGTTTAGGTGAGGAAAGAAGCAAGTTGAACAAGTTTAGAGTTGCAGAATCTTGAGTCATGCATGTGGTTGATGAAGACTTGTGAGCCAGTTGTGACTTTCACGCTGATACATGCACGCTGGCTTAGACTTTCGTGCCAAGTAAGGTTGATTTTCCGGTAGTGTTTTCGGGCTGTGTGAAAGCTGGAAGTTTTCCCGATACCGTCGGTGCAAAGGGTGATTCATCTATGGGTGAAATTTGGAGTTCAACAGAGTATCTACATATAGAAGAAGATGCATTCCTTCATGAAAATATAGAGACCTACAGGTCTATAATCTTTGAGTGGATCCTTTCCAGAGCAGTGAGCGAAGGAGGAGGAAGAAGGTGATCCTCTCAACCGGTAGTGAGCCAGATAGAGAGAGAATCATGGAGTGACCCTTTGGATTGTAGTGATCTGACCCTAAACATTGTAAAGGTAGTGATCCTGGGAATAGAAGAGATCTATCAAGAACCTTGTAATCCACAGCTAGTGAAGTTTAGTGGAATTTGGTACGACCGGCAACCTGTCGGTGTATTCTCCTTGGACGTATCCCAGTGAGGTTGAACCTTGTAAAAATCATTGTTTCCTGTGCATGATTTACTTCCTATTTATATTGTGCAACATGAAAAAGAGAGAAGAGTGTTTTTCTTAACAGCGAAAAAAGATCAAAACGGGCTTTAATATCAAATTATTCATATCTTGATTCACCCCCCTCTCAGGGTATTCAGCCTTGTGGACCTAACATCATTGTAATAGAATCAGCAAGAAAAACGAAATTAATAACTATTATTTGAAGGAATAGATATATTATTCAATGTTGTATTTCTTCATTTTAAACGTATCTTTTAAAATATGATATCATGAGATAAATTATTATTATTACTAGATATTAAATTATTTTATATATCAAAGGTTAATGAAAAAATATTAAATGATAATTTTATTGTTTTATTAGTGAATAATTTATCAAAATTATTAAGGGGATAAATCATTGAATTATTTAGAGTAATAAAACAAATAATTTTCCAATAATAAATTTTTTAATCTACGATATGAAAATTATTGAAGATAATCACATGAAATTGACAATAACAATTGTGAGAAAATAATCAAGCGATTGTGAAGTTGTTTTATCAATGGATAATTTTAATAATTTATATGAAAATTAATTTATCATAGTAACTGATAAATTTAAATTTTGGAAATCATAATTATTAAGACTTTTTAATTATCCAAGGAAGCTAATTACAAAGACATATTTTTTAGAAATGATAAAATAATTATTTAATGTATCAGTGGACATGATAAAATTAAATTAAAAGTAATGATGTATCATTTTTTGTGACATAGTAGAAATGATAAAATAATTATATAATAAATAAGTTCAAAGGAAAAAATTAAATTAAAAGCCATGATTTATCATTTTATGATGTTTTAAAAGGGTAATGTTGTAATTAAAAATTTTCATTCTCTGTGATATGTTCAAGGATAACTTGAGAATTATTAGAGAAATGACTGAATTATTACATTTTCATTTTTATTTATTTTGAAATAAAATAAATTTTATGATTCTAGGGAAACCTATGATAAACATCAACCATAGATGTGCCAACAACTTGAGACTTTGACGTGTCGCTCTGATGTCAAGAAATACTATGAGAAGATTTCCATAACTCTTGAAGTATGTAGTTCCTTAAAATTTTTGGCTTGTTAAAAATTATTAATTTTAATATGATTATGCACAAAAATTATTAATGACCATGATAGATTGTAAATTCACATGGGTATGTGTGATGCACCAGAAACGTCATATTACAGTCGATTTTATGAGTACTTTTAGCTATTTATTTCACATTACTGTGGGACTGCGTGTACAATGTGTACTATTTTACTCGTGATGTTTTTATATTCTTGAATATATATATATATATATATATATATATATCCTTTCAGGCAATTAATACCTTCTGGTTTGGTTCTTGGAGTCAAGACAGGTGGTTCGTCAACTTGCGATATCCTTTGAAAGAGGAATGCGCATGGCTGATGAGGAGGATCTGATGCATGGGGTAGGCATAAGACGATTCCTAGGGGATGTCATGTAGTGGAAAATTGAAAAAAATTTATCCTATGGAGGGGGATTTTGCATGAATAATGAAAAGGGTCCAATTCATGAGGAAGCTAGAAAAAGATGCCTTAGGGTGTGCATGTATGACAATGAGGGATACGATGATACCTTGAAGTAATGTGTAGCGTAACTTCACAACATTTGTTATCCATTAGAGGAGGGATTCCCATGAATGTTGATGAAGGTATAATTCATGGAAAGGGAATATGTTGATTTATTATGATTCACTCAATGATGAGAGGATTGATTAGATCTTAGTCCCTGGTATGTCTTCTCGACGGTGTGCTTTGATGACTAAGGGACACGAATTGCTCTCAGCCCTCTATACATCAACATGATGATTAAATAAGATGATTTGATCTCATTTCCCTTGAACATATATAGAAACACATCATCTTATAGTTAATTGATACTATCACTTTATGACACCACGAAACATGAATCTTTATCCTAATCGGTAATCATGGATTTATCTAACATCATGGTTATCCATTCTAGCATAGAGTCGAAGAAGATATGGTTGGGGGTTATAGAAGCTTGTTTAGTGTAAAACTGCTCGATTTTGGATTATGTATTTACAAAAAATTATTTATTATGGAATAAAATTGTATTTTGAGAACATCAAGTTTACGATTCATTGTTGGTGTCCTACTCATTATTTTACTCACACCATACTTGGGAATTTCAATATGATTATAGATTTCATGGCTAGAGATATGGTAAAGGGAAAGGGCCCTATGATGGATGGCTATGTGATGGATCATGGAGTAGAATTAGACTGGGATTGGCACCATGGAACTCTACAGATGATTATTTATTTACTTATAGTTTTGTTAACTACTAATATGATTATCCTCACCACATGGGGAGCCATTACATTTCTTGTATGCCATGTTTATTTTCTGCATTTATAATATGATTTATTATAATGTTGTTTAATTATCGGATCCCATTACATAGTACATAAGGTATAGTATCCCCAACGTTCCACTTGATTCCTTCACTAGTAGTCAACAATCTCTTTTATATGGGGATGCATGAAAGAGGCTACATAGCATTCCACCTCAAATCTAGTGATTCTGGTCAGGATGTTAGAAAATGTTATTAGAGGACCTGGATTTCCTAACATGGTTATCCTCTTTGTCTAGGGTTGTAAAAAGTTATACAAGAGCTAGGGAGATTGGGATTCAGGTTCGAGAACTAGGTCAATTCCTTGGGAACTCTTCATAATGGCTTTTCAATTTCTAAAATGTGGGAAAATTTATTTTAATTTAATATTGATTAAAATTACCTAGTGTGACACACATGATGTGATGTGTGATTTATGAGATTTTTCATTTGTTTATGCATCAATCAAAGAATATAGTTTCGCATTCCATATACGTACATGTTTCAGTGCTGCATAATAGTTCATTAATTAAATCCCATGATTTGTGCTATCTGTTCAGGATAGTTTCTCTGTATGATATATCTTTGTTTCCATGTTTTGTGATATATCATTATTGAAATTAATTATTTGAACAGGGCATGATTTTGAATTAGTATGTATATGATTAATGTGACTAACGTGATGGGATAGAAACATGGGTTGTTGCTAGGAGGGGTATACCTTGGGTTAATAGTTAACTCTTAGGAAAACCATTACTACTGGAATGTTTGACTTTACCAACGGTTCAAAACCATTGTTAAAGGCCTGAAAACCATTTTTATATAGTATACCAATAGTTCCCACAACCGTGGCCAATTAGGCTTGACCATAGGCCTATTCCAATAGTATTGTGAAAAATGTTGGAATAGGTTTCAAAATAGAAGGTATCCCAATGGTTTGCTACAAACCATTGGCATATGTGTGTCAAATATAACATATACCAAAGTTTTCTAAAAGCATTGGTATATGTGTGTTAAACATATACCAATGGCTAGAAAAAATTGGTATAGAGGTAATATGCCAATCCATAAGGCCATACCCACGGTTTTGTTATAACTGTTCATATAAACCAATACCAATAATTATAAAAATATGTTGGTATAGTTTTTTAATAGTATTTATACCAACATTTCTACAACCGTTGGTATAAAATTTCTCAGCTCCACAACTGCAGACCCCTCTCCCCTCTCCAGACCTTCAAAAACATAGAAAACCCTCTCCAGACCTGCAAAAACACCAATACAAAATCCCCATCCAAATATTCAAAATTTAGAATTCATTCTAGAATTTAGAAATTTAGAAATTCAAATGTAATAACCCCCATTAGAGAAAATGACTACCTGTTATAAGTAATGAAATAACACCCATAAGTGTATACCAAACTAAAACCACAACCCCATAAAACATAATAGTTTTCAAAATTTATAATTCATTTCTCACTCAAACCATAACTACAATAAATAGAAGAGAAAAAACCTACAGGTTATAGGAATCACATGGGATGTTTAGTCATTGTCTAGGGTTGACTATCTTAAAACCAACAAAAAAAAGTTGATAGAGTGGCAAGGATAATGATACACATAAGATAGACAATGGTAGTGCTCATGTGCTTAGACCTAGAATGAGTTATAGGAACACATGGGATGTTTATATTCCTCTAATGATTATGTATCCATGTATAAATGGATCCTGATGTGTTAGTGGGAAACATAGGACAATCTCAAAATAAGATATGGGTTACCGGAATAGCCTAAATTTTGTCTATTGACTTTTCAATTAGAATAAGGGGGTATGTGGCTAATTGTAGTTCGCTCTCCTGGGTGTGATGTGAGATGAATCCCCATCTTGGGTAGTGGGTATGAATATTAAATTAAGTCTTTGGTATTGGATTCCAAAAGGGACATTGGTATGGTCCTAGAACCCACTATTTTAGGATGGGATTGAAGTGATCCATGGGGCTATGGTGTCATCTTATTTATTCCTCACCATTTGTGTATTTTTATGAGACATTGAAACTTATTTTTCAAGAATCTATTTATATCCTTGTTGACCAATTTGTTATATGGTATGCTTAAGTGTTCATAGGTTTCATATGAAATCATTATATGATATTTATTTATTGTTTGTTATTGTATTGAATGAACGACCCATGATTGAGAATTAGAACATGAGTGTTGGTGCATGTTCATGATGGGATGTCGAGACTCATTCATAATATAAATACTATTTTTCTATATATACTATGACACATTGTGTTTCAATCTATCCATTGTGAATATTTTCTTTTAATAACATATGACCAATACACCATATTTTATTTTTTATCCCTTAATTTCAAGAATCTATGTGTAACATTGTGAAGATTTGTCGTTTGTTAGTTCTTGTTTTCACCTAAAATGTTGTCCATTTCAAACAAAAGTGAGACACTTTTTGTGATACCAGTCACACTGTGCATCAGATTGAGGTGGGGTTGACTAATACCCATCAAAAATGATCCCTGGATCATTGGGAGGGGGGCTGTTTATGGGGGGGCTCTCTGGGGTGCGGGGGGCTGTCTATTGGGGTGGCTGTCCAGAGTGCATTTTCGGCCACCGCGGTCACACGACACCTTTGATTGACATGCCGTCTAGCCGACCACTTTACAATTCACCCACATTTTGTTGTTGTCTAATTTCATGTCAATATGAGGTTGTTCGTCTGGTTTCGACCACCCCACACACATTTTTCAAACACACCGAACACCTAAAAACACATATTCAGATTTTCCACACAAACCGCGGGTCCTAATGACATGTCGTCTTTTCATACACCTCACGAATAATAATTATGGTGTTTTTGTGTGATTTAAAGTCATTCTGATGTCGTTCGGTATGTATTTGACCGTAAATCAATGTTTTGGCCATTTACAACATGTGGAGTTTGTTTTTGACCATCGTGGTCACACGACACCCCCGAGTGATGTGTTGTATGGATAAACATTTCACAATACACCCACCATTTGTTTTTGTCTAATTTCATGGCATTATGAGGTTATTCGACCGGTTTTGACTACCCCACACACGCTTTTCAAGCACGCCAAACACCTAAAAAACACATATTCAGTCGTACCACACAAACCATGCGTCTAAATGACATTTCATCTCATCGTACTCCTCACAAATATTAATTATGGTGTTATCGTGTGATTTCAAGTAATTATGATGTCGTTCCGCATGAATTCGACCGTTAAATGCATGTTTTGGCTGTTAAATGCGTCGTCTCCTCATACACCTTCCGAATCATAATTAGTATGTTTTCGTGTGATTTCATGTCATTCTGATGTCGTTCGACATGCATTTGACTGTAAAAACCATGTTTTTGGCATTTACGACATGCAGAGTGCGATTTTGACTAGCGCGGTCATATGACACCTCCGATTGATGTGTCGCCTGACCGACCATTTCACAATTCACCGACCCTTTATTGTTGTCTAATTTCATTGCATTCTAAGGTTGTTCAGCTGGTTTCAACCACCCCATGCATGATTTTCAAGCGCGTCAAACACCTAAAAAACACATATTCAGTTGTGCAACACAAAACACATGTCTGAATGATGTGTCGTCTCCTCTTACACAACAGGAATAAAAATTAGGGTGTTTCCATTTGATTTCAAGTCATTACGATGTCGTTCGACATGAATTTGACCGTTAAATGCATGTTTTGGCCTTTTAGGACACGCAGAGTGCATTTTTGGCCAGCGCAGTCACAAGACACCTCCGATTGACATGCCGTCTAGCCAACAATTTTACAATTCACCCACCAATTGTTGTTGACTGATTTCATGGAATTACGTGGTCATTCGGTCGGTTTCAACCACCCCATGCACGCTTTTCAAGCACACCAAACACCTAAAAAACACATGTTTAGAAGTGCCGCGCAAACCGTGCATCCGAATGACATTTTTTGTCACCGTACACCTAATGAATAATAATTATTGCGTTTTCGGGGGATTTCAAGTCATTCATATGTCATTTGGAATTCATTTTACCATAAAACCCATGTTTTGGCCATTTACGACCCGCAGAGTGCGTTTTCGGCCAGCGCAGTCAAACGACACCTCCTATTGATGTGTCGTCTGGCCGACCATTTTACAATTCACCCACCCTTTGTTTTAATCTAATTTCATGGCATTACGAGGTCGTTCAGCCTGTTTTGACCACCCCATGGATGCTTTTCAAGTGCACTAAACACCTAAAAAAACATATTAAGTCTTTCTGTAAAAACTATGTGTCCAAATGATGTGTCATCTCCTCTTAAACCTCATGAATAATAATTCTTTTGTTTTGGGGGATTTCAAGTCATTTCGAGGTCATTCACCATGCATTTGACCATTAAACACTTGTTTTGGCCATTTATGACACGTGAAGTGCGTTTTCAGACAGCGCGGTCACACGACACCTCAAATTGACGTTCTGTCTAGCCGAACGTTTCACAATTGACCCACCCTTTGTTTTCGTCTTATTTCATGGCATTATGAGGTTGTTCGGCCAGTTTCGAGCAACCCACGCATGCTTTTCAAGCGCACCAAACACCAAAAAACACATATTCATCTGTTCCATGCAAACCGCTGATCCGAATGATGTGTCGTCTCCTCGTACACCTCACGAATAATAATTAGGGTGTTTTAGTGTGATTTCACCTCATTCTGATGTCATTTGGCATGCATTTTACTATTAAATGACTGTTTTGGTCATTTATGACACACGAAGTGCGGTTTCGGCCAGCTTGGTCACATGACACCTCTGATTGACCTACCATCTAGCCGACGATTTCACAATTCACCAACCCATTGTTTTTGTTCGATTTAATGGAATTATGAGGTCGTTCATCTGGTTACGATCACCCCACGCACACTTTGCAAGTGATCCAAACACTTAAAAAACACATATTTAGTCGTGTCATGAAAACCACAGACTCGAATGATGTGTCGTCTCCTCATACACCTCACAAATAATAATTAGGGTGTCTTTATGTGATTTCAAGTAATTTCAATGTCGTTCGGCAAGCATTTGACTGTAAAACACATGTTTTGGCCATTTACGACACGCAGAGTGAATTTTCGGAATCTGCGGTCACACGACACCTTTGATTGACATGATGTATGGCTGACCATTTCTCAATTCATCCACCCTTTGTCGTCATTTGATTTCAGGCCATTCTGAGGTCGTTCGGCTGGTTTCGACCACACCATTCATGAATTTTATGCCCACCAAACACCTAAAATTACATATTCAGTCATGCCATGGAAACCACATGTCCGAATGACAAGCAGTCATTTCATACACCTCATAAATAAAAATTAGGGTGTTTTCTTGTGAATTCAAATCATTCCGATTTCGTTCGGCATGCATTTAATCGAAAAACTGATTTTTTTTCCATTTACAACATGTGGAGTGTGTTTTCGGCCAGCGAGGTCACACGACACCTCTGATTGAAATACCTTTAGGTTGACCATTTCATAATTCACCCACCCTTTGTTGTTGTCTGATTTAATGGCATTCTGAGATCATTCGGCCAGTTTCGACCACCCCATGCATGCTTTGCAAGCGCGCCAAAAACCTAAAAAACACATATTCAGCCGTGCAGTGAAAACCGCATGTCCGAATGACATTCTGTCTCCTTTTACACCTCACGAATAATAATTAGGGTGTCCTAGAGTGATTTTAGGACATTATGATGTTGTTTAGCATGCATTTGACCATAAAATACATGTTTTGGCCATTTACAACACATGGAGTGCGTTTTCGGCCAGTGCGGTCACATGAAACGTCCAATTGATGTGATGTCCAACCAACCATTTCACAATTCACCAACCCTTTGATGTCATCCGATTGCATGGAAGTTCGAGGTCGTTCGTCCAGTTTTGACCACCCCATGCATGCATTTCAAGCGCGCCAAACACCTAAAAAAACATATCCAGCCGTACCGCACAAACCGTGTGTCCGAATGAGGTTCTGTCTCCTCTTACACCTCAATAATAATAATAATTAGGGTGTTTTCTTGTGATTTCCAGTCATTCTGATGTTGTTCAGCATGCACTTGACTGTTAAACACATTTTTTGGAAATTTACGACGCGCTTAGTGCATTTTCGTATGATGCAGTCACATGACACATCTGATTGATGTGCCGTCTAGCCGACCATTTCAACATTCACCCATGATTTTTTGTCGTCCTATTTCATGGAATTATGAGGTTGTTCGGCTTGTTTCGACAACCCCATGCACTCTTTTCAAGTGCGCCAAATACTTAAAAAACACATATTCAGTCTTGTCGTGCAAACCACATGTCTTAATGACGCGTTGTCTCCACATACACCTCAAATATAATAATTAGGGTTATTTCGTGTGATTTCATGTAATTCGTATGTCGTTTGGCATGAATTTGACAGTTAAACACATGTTTTGGCCATTTACGACAAGTGGAGTGCCTCTTCGGCTAGCACAATCACATGACATCTCTGATTGATGTTCCGTTTAGCTGACCATTTCACAATTCACCAACCCTTTGTTGTCATCAAATTTCATGGCATTCCGAGGTTGTGCGACTGGTTTCGACAACCCCACACACGCTTTTCAAATGCGCCAAAAACCTAAAAAACCCATATTCAGTCGTTCCATGCAAACCACACATCCAAATTATGTGTCTTCTCCTAGTACACCTCAAGAATAATAATTAGGGTGTTTTCATTTGATTTCATGTCATTCCGATGTTGTTCGGCATGCATTTTACCATAAAACAAATGTTTTGGCCATTTATGACACGCGGAGTGTGTTTTCCTCCAGCACGGTCACACGACACTTCCGATTGATGTGATGTCTGGTAGAACATCTAAAAATTCACCCACCCTCTGTTGTCGTCCGATTTCATGGATTTTTGAGGTTGTTCAGCCGGTTTTAACCACCATATGAATGCTTATATATCACGTCAAACACCTAAAAAACACATATTCGGTCGTGTCGCGCAAACCACACATTAGAATAACGTTCTGTCTCCACGTACACCTCACGAAGAATAATTAGGCTATTTTAGTGTGATTTCATTCCATTCCGATGTCATTAAGAATACATTTGACTATTAAATGTATGTTTTGGCCATTTATGACATGCAAAGTGTGATTTCGGCCAACACGGTCACACGACACCTCTGATTGAAATTCCATTTAGCCGGTCATTTCAAAATTCACCCACCCTTTGTGGTTGTCTGATTTCATGGAATTCTGAGGACATTCTGTCAGTTTCTACCACCCCACGCATGCTTTTCAAATACACCAAACACTAAAAAACACATATTCATCCGTGCCACACAAACCGTGCATCTGAATGATGTTTTGTCTCTTCATATTCCTCAAGAATAATTATTATCATTTTTAGTGTGATTTCACATCATTCCGATGTTGTTCGGAATGCATTTTACCATTAAACGCATGTTTTGGCCATTTACAACATGTGGAGTGCGTTTTCAGCCAGCGCGGTCACACGACACCTCCAATTGATTTGCTGTCTAGTTGAACATTTCAAAATTCATCCAGCCATTGTTTTCATCCAATTTCATGGCATTTTGAGGTCATTTGGCCTATTTTTACCACCCCACGCATGCTTTTCAAGAATGCCAAAAACCTATAAAACACATATTCAGTCGTACCGCACAAACCATGTGTCCGAATGATGTGTCATCTTTTCATACAACTCACAAATAATAATAATATGGTTTTCTTAAATTACATACACAATCAGAATGCATTTTTTGGTTTTCTTGTATGATGGTTGTTGTTTTCACTTAAAATGTTGTTCATTTCAACGAAAAGTGAGACACTTTGAGTGGTGCCAGCCACACCGCACGTCCAATTGAGGCGGGGTTTACTCGTACACATAAAAAAAGAAAAATGTATCATTGTACTAATGTTTTAATAGAATCTGATTGCGTTTGATTGGTTTTAAGTATGCCAGTTGTTTTTTTCACTAAAAATATTGTCCAGTTCAAATAAATATGAGACAGTTGGAGTGGTGCTGGCCACACCGGCATTCAGATTGAGGCGGGGTTGACTTGTACACGTCACATATTACACAAGGATCATTGTCCTAATGCTTAATTCGAATCCAAATTTCTTTGGTCATTTTTCAATATTTTAGTTGTTGTATTCTCTTAAAATAATTTCCTTTTGAAACAAAAGAGAGACATTGAGTGGTGTCGACCACACCACACCTCAGATTGAGGCGAGGATGACTTGTACATGTCAGAAATGTCCCATGGATAGTTTTTTTAAGTATCAACACAATCCGAATGATTTTGGTTTATTTTCCATATGCCAGTTGTTGCTTTCACGTAAAATGTTGTCCATTTCGAATAAAAGTGAGACACTTTGAGTGGTGCAGGCAACACAACACCTCGGATTGAGGCGGGGATTACTCATACATGTCACAAATGACCCTTGTATTTTTTTCCAAAAGGATTAGCACAATCCAAATGATTTTGGTTAGTTTTCCCTATGACATTTGTTTTTACTTAAAAGAGTATCAATTTTAAACAAAATAAAGACTCATTGAGTGGTACCGGCCACACCATGCCTCAGATTGAGGCGGGTGGGGGGCTGTTAGGGGGCGTGGCTATACCAGGAGGTGGGGGGGTTGTCTGAGGTCCAGGGAGGAGGTTGGGGGTTGTCCATTGTCTAGAAAGGAGGGTGGGTAATGTATCTAAATCTCTATCTAGGTATCATACATCGAATTCCGACAGGACTGTGCACCGCCACAGGGTGTCGTCCTGAAGTTGGGCCAAATTTTGTCATTACCGTGGCATGACTGAAGCATGACCGTGGTGTGACCAGGGTAGGACCGCAGCGTGACCGTGACGTAACCGCGGCATGATCACACTGTGACCACGGCGTGACCGTGGCGTGACAACGGCACAACCGCGGTGTGACCACGGTGTGACGGCATCATGACAGTGGCGTGACCACAGTGTGACTGCGGCGTGACCGTGGCATGACCGCGGCGTGACTGCGGCCTGACCGTGACCTGACTGTGGCCTGACCGCATCGTGATCATGAAATCTTGGCCCGGTCCGACGATATCCACGGGGTGACATCTTCTGGCCAGGATTCCAAATAAATCCTATGTAGTTGTCCTTCACATTATAGAAACTGATCTTATGTTATTAAAAAGAGACTCTTGATTCAAGATTTTGGTATGATAAAGATATCTATTTTATATTCGTTATTTTTAAAAGTGGTACTAGGTAGTTGAAACTACTAATGGGGAGTCAAATTATCACACCGTAAACTATCACTGTGAGTTATCACAAACAGCACACCTCCATTGGAGGTGTTTTATTATAAATTCATGACTTTATCTGTCAAATGAAATAATTATATTAAAGAAAACACATTCCACATATGCAATTCAATATAATTATGAAACATTAATAAATAAGTTAAATTCAATTTAAAGCTTTCTTAAATTAAAGGGGCTTTCGTATTGGGTAAAAAATAAAGAGTTATACTAAATTCAAAAATATCCATACTAGAGTTAAAAACCAGGTTCAAAAATAAAGAGTTATACAGAATTAAAAAATTTAATGGATCAATCTGCCCTTGATCACCAACGCCATCAACACTATCATCATTATCCTCATACTCTCTGCCATCTATGTCCACGTCATCATCCTTGTCATTTTCCTAATCCTTGCCCTCGGCACCATCCTCGCCCCCGGCCCCGTCCTCTCTACCAGCCCCATCCTCACCCTCATCCTCATCATCATCCTCACCATAATCATCACAAGGAAGGTCATCATCTTGATTGCCACTAAAACTACTGCCTGGTGCATTGGATAATGCTCCCATCGACGAAATATATTTCTGATAATCCACGCTAGCATTTAGTGGAAGTGATGGAGATAATTTTTTGATCCGTTTCATAAATTCTTTCTCCATTATTTGAACATGTTCTTCCAACACTGTGACCCTTTTATCAGACTTTCTTTCATGCTCCCTGACATGTTACAACTCGGTGGTATTAGAATGGATACCTGGGGAAGACCAACACCTCATCCGGAATATATTTGTACCAGGTTGATAGTGTACATTACCAGAGTGCTCATCTCCCAAAACCTGATATAAATGATCGTGTGGCCCTAAGTTGTCAGGATCCTTGTCATCAAGGTCTTCTAAAGATGCCTGCTAAAAATATTAATAGATTATTAAAAATAAAAATAGATATTAAACATTGAAATAAACATAATAAAACTTACAATCTTTTCTTGTGTCATTTCATTAACAGCAGTTTCATATTTTTTCCTTCTACTTGAGAAAAAAAATTTTGCACGAGGGATACATCCTTCAATATTCAATTTCTACTTCTGTAATGACATTGAAACCATATAAAGTGAATGTATATTCATATATTCAATATTCAATATATCACATAATTTATGTAAGAAACAATAAATAGGGAAAGTCCCAAAGAAAAATTATAAACAAATTTATCGTAACAGCTGCCTCTCATGATCTGATATAGTTGTACGCCCCAATGTGTGGAGATATTGCTTTGAATCAATGTTTTTTTTTTGTTTTTTAAATAATATTTCTAAATAATATTTAAAAAAATTAAGATAATTTTAATGCAAAATATGAAAACTGTTATTTAAATACCTCAAATGGGATTCATACCTCAAATTTGGCAGTCGCCCAATGGGAAATAATTTGCCGATATTGCTCTATAATCCAGTCATCCATGCTAGGTAATTTCTCCAAATCCAAGCCCACTATATCACACTAGCCAACATACAACTCATGTTTATATGCTCTCCAATGCTCTCCTAGCTCCTTTAAATGTTCTGGTCGTGCAACTTCACCATCAGGGAAGTTAAACCGAAGCTGAAACCCAATAGATTAATTAATATAAATACAAAAAAATAATAAACTAAATCCAATAGATTTTTTACCCATATTTGTAGCCATGCATTATCCTTGACTTCATGTGGAAGATGTATCCAAGAGAGAGGGCGGATCAGAATGATGTCAGAGTATTTGGCTAGCGTTGCCAAAAAAACCCAAACATTCCTACCCAGATTTATCAATAATCTATCCATCATCATTGTAATCAACCATCAATTGTGTCTAGCGGTTCCATACCACACGCAAGCGAGTAAACCCCCTCCCCCACCTCCTATAAATAAATTAATGGGTTATTAATGAATGAAATATTAGTACATGTTATAATAAAAATAAATTTTGGTATAAAAATTTGTTAGAGTTATATAAATATTCATGTGGTAGTCAGATCAATGGGTGTCACACGATATACAGAAGCTGAATGAATATCATGTATAGGTGGAGTTTGCCTCAGTGTTCACTCATACCCATATACTGTGTCGGATCAGGAGTCAAAGAAGGTGTAATATAATAGCTCGTAAATAATGAACTAGATGCAAAAGATGTGGGCAAAAACGTCTGAACAATAGGTAGTGTAAATATCAGAGGCCTAAATATCATTTGTGTCCCTAAAGACACACCAGGATCAAAATGGGGCATATAATATACGTATATGGTAGGGGCATAGTCCAATAGGGTACGACAACTAGATCGTCTAACTCTCGCACCACGAGCACTCGTACCACTGGCCTCAGTACAAGGACCACTAGATGATCGTATAAATATGACACCACAACCCTCATACAACCAGCCTCTGTACTGGGAGAAATATCAAGATCCTCGTCGGATATCTCTCATCTAGGGGTTCGATCCTGAAAAATTGTTTTAAAAATAAGTAAACACGTGATATTATAAGTTATTGAAATATATATATTTCAAATAAAATACTGACAATAGGGATGAGTGAAAGAATTCCCATCTGTGTCATTTGAAGATTATGTTTTGTCATTTTTTTCCACCACCTCTATTCAATGGTTTTCATTTCCTACAATGAAAACAAACATGGAAGTAATTATATATAGTTAACAAATGTGTAACCCAAAAAAGAAAATATAGAAAAAACATTCTTTATAAAAAATAATGTAACAAAAGATATATGTTGTTTTGAAATTAATTAATAGGATACACACTCTGAATAATGTAGGTGACACATGTAAGTGAGAAAATGACTGTATGATTCTATATATTTCCCACAACAATATCTGGTTCACAATCAACTCTGACAATTGAGCTATTGGAGTCCTCATAAGTAATAAACAGATTTCTTCCAATTGCATTAGATATAGTGTCAACATCATCATCACCGTCATCAAAAACATGTATGGGATTTACATCAATAATTACACTAAATATAGGATGACAATGATCTTTGACAAAAAAAAAGTCATTTCACCATTGATGCCAATACATATGGTTCATCAGTGGAAAGAGTGTGAGTCATGTCAATAACTCTAAATCCACAATCATCAATAAAGGTGCCTAGCCTCGTCATTGAATCAAAACATTGACATTTCAAAATTGTGACTCGACCATGTATGTAATAATCCAAAATTATTATTTTCTCCTTGCAGTCATGATTTCTGAGATGAACTTGTATCCATGAAACCATATGAGAACAATGATTCAATACATGTGTTTTTCTTATTTTTCCATGAATTTTGAGGAACTGAAAATCAGTGAAAATTTTCATTGTGTTTTAAAGAGGAGATTAAATAACTCATGTATGATGTTGAAGGCATAATGATTAATGGTTATATTAATAAAACTAATGTTAATTAATATTACGAATTTGACATTTCGTGAATTAGTTTCATGAAGAGGGAAGAAGTACTACATGGGAAAAGGAGATGTCCCACCGAGACTTCCCTTTGTAGATATATTATTCATAAAGAACATTGGATTATATGGTTAAGTATTTATTATTTCTTCTATGAAGAATAATTAGGGAACACATACTATTTTGAAAAGTTCAAGAAGATACTCCATATGCTCTATTGTTAAAAGCATAAGTGAACAATGAGTCATTATATATATATATATATATATATATTTTGATAGTGGCATGATACATACTTGTTATGTAATACACATAGTGCACAAAAATTTAGATGAATAAGATCTTTATGTTTGACATGATCTTAATGAAAGGATTGATTTTCATGAAAGACTATTAATATATATTACAAACAATTTCTTATGATTTCATACTCATGAATCTATAATATATTAAGCATTGAGATAAAAAAAATTCAAATCTCTACCATTAGAACACAAGAAAGAGACATTGTTCCCTTATAAATGTATATGTGTAATGAAAACATTAATTTGAAAATGTGTACACTAATGTAGTGATTTTAGTATACAATTTGTGGAGTAGTGAATCATAGTGTTTTCCAAAATCCCGAGAAATAGGGATTAACTATATCCTTGAGAGTTAAAGGATATCCTTGAGAAGAGGTGGAAGGAATATAACTTGGAAGTTGATCGTATGGAAGAGGTGCACCTGTGCTGGGGCTTCTTAAAGGCTTCTGGGAGTTGGGAAACACTTCTGGAGTTGCACAATCTGCGTCTGCAAAGCTTCTATAATCGGGGGGGGGGGGGGGGGGGGGTTTCCTACCTTAATCGAAATTTGGGTTTTTTTCCAACGGTTATTAAAAACCATTGGTAAAATATTTCTTTCCCAACAGATTGATTAAACTATTGGGAAAACTCATCTAAAGTCTATCTTTACCAATTGTTCTTATGGACCATTGGTAAAAAAAACTGCTTGCCCCATGGTTTGATGATACTATTGGGAAGGAACATCTAAATTCTATATTTAACAATGGTTCATTTAAACCATTGGTAAAGAACACCTATACCAACTGTTCTTTTGAACCATTGGTATACAAGTGTTGGGAAAACAATGATTTCAAGTATTTCTTATTTGATCCCATAAACTGGTTAAGTGAATCCATTTGTGACCCATAGGGTGATTATGATTTATCCTGATAATTTTGTATCTCTTATGAAATCTGTTCCATCATGTTATAAAGTATTTCTCCACTACAATGTCTTATGGGACTACATGGGAGTTATGTCCAATTACTTCGGCAAGGGAAATGATTTCATCATTACAACTAGACTTGTATGAGAATATAATAGATATTTATCCTACAACTGATCTATGGTGTAGGATGTAGGGCCACCTCTACCAAACATATTTCATATAATTCCATTAATAGGAATAGGAGTTCAGTACTATGGTATAGTCTTCCCTGACATTCTACACTAGCATTTTTCATTCTTCCAGAGCACCGAAGGATATCATGTTCTTGAATATTGGGTGGAAAGATTTTATAAATATCCGAACTAGTACAAAATATAATGGATTGAAATGCTATTCTAAGATTTAGATCATTTTGGTAGTAAAACCATTTAGATACCTAATATCATAAGGTGCAATACGAGATGAAGGAGATGAAGGATCAGATTGAAGAGTTGGAGAGAAAGGGATTCAAAAATCCATGTATGTCACGGTGGGTTAACCTATGATTATTTTTCAAGAAGGTGTATGGTAGTATTTTGATATATATAGATTATCGAAAGATAAAACCAGTGATGGTGAAGAACCTATATCTATTACTAGGATCAATAATCTCTTTGACCAAACCATTGGGACATGGAAAGGAGGGAATTCCGAAGATTGAATTTCAGAGTATATATGGTATGTATGATTATTGGTGATATCATTGGAGCTGAAGAACAACCAAACAATGCTTATGTTCCTAATGAACAAGATCTATTATCCTTGCATGGACTCTATCATCACAATATTCATTGATTATGTCCTCATTTACTCACCGATACCAGAGAAACATGCTATAGACCTAGATACCGTCCTTAGCATAATCCAATCTCAAAAACCATATTCTACACTTTGAAAACGTGAATTATGGATCAAATATGTAATTCCAATCATACATATGGTGTTTGATACTAATATATCAGTAAATCTTGAGATGGAAGAAGTTGTAATATCGTGTACACATCATCAAAACGTTTTTTAGATCCAGAGTCTACAAGGGATATCAGGGTATTAATAAAAGTTATCTAGGGATAACCCTAACTATCAACACCCATGAAATCCATTAAAATTAATGTAGTACTTTTTAGTGGATAGAATAGTGTTAATAGGACTTCCTTGAGCTAATGAAATAGAAGATTACATATCGAGTACTGACACATTCAGAGCCAAGGATTGGTTTGGCATTGTATTATGATGCATTAGGAGTTGGTATAGGATTAGAACCAATGAAAGGTGGAAAGGTTTCGACCATGGGTATTGAAAACTCTGATCATCGGATAATAAATACCCAATGAATGACTTATAGATGGAAGCAGTGGCCCACTTTATGAAATACTGAAGGAATTATCTCTTAGGTAAAAGATTTATTGTTAAAATGGGTCAACAGATCCTTCGCTACATCTTAACCTAGAGGGACCTAAATCTGAGGTAGAGACTATCGGACAAGTATCTGTAAGAATTTTACTTCAATATTTTATATTCCCATAGATTGTGAAATTTCATAGAAGTATCCCTTAGCCACATGACATAGGATGAGTCGGAACATGGAGAAAAATACTGAGAGTATTAGTGCAATTTGATGTGTTTATTGGTTGACAGGAGGTTCAAAGCTTCATAGGATTAAAAATCTATGATTTTATCTACTTAATTATTACATATTCAATTATGTTAAATATGAGGACAATTATGTATTCAGGATTAGAGTGTACTATAATGATAGAACTGCTTGCTGAAGGTGACCCAATACCCAACTGGACGATGGAAAATAATGACATGATCTTGGTCTCTAGAAGAGTAGTAGTTCCTACTTCCTATAGAGAGGAACTGGTGGGGGATTACCATACCTATAGGTGGATGGTTCATCCAGGTTTGATGAAAATTTACCTGGCTTCATATGATAGTTCTTGTGGCTAGGAATGAAGAGGAAAATTATAGGTTTTATCTATTGATACCTCACTTGTCATAAAGAGATATGCTAAGCACCAATGTCCTTGAGGGTTGTTGTAGCAACTACCGATACCTATGTGGAAGCGGTAGGATATTAATATGGAATGTTTAATCGAATTACCCTATATCCCAATGACATGTTATGTAGTTTGGGTGATCGTTGAACTGTTAATCAAGTCTTCCTGCTTCCTACTAATTAGAGAGACAAACTTGGTGGAGAATTTGAAAAAACTTTATGTCCAAGAGATTGTGTGCTTAAACAGAGTTCCCTTGATTTTTTTTTCTAACATAGGTTCATCTTTCACATAAAGTTTTTGGCAGGGCTAGAAAAAATCCATATAGACTCATCTAATTTCAAGATAGGAAGGGAATAGGGAAACCTAGCAGAGGATACAGACTCCCTTGATGAAGATGACTTGGGAAAGTCATGGGAATGGTCATGGAACTATGGTAGAAAATGTCTATGAAATGGACCTAGAACTAACTAATGGTGATAATGTTCATATTATTGAATGGGGCGTGGTTTAAAGAATGTCATTTAGATATTCTTCCCTATTTCATATAGTTTCTTTTTGTATATTTGTGATCCATGACTCTACTTAATATACCTGTAGAGTTATGCTTCCCCAACTAGCATTTCACTAATACATCATCGAATGACGATATGAGAAAATAGTATATTTGGGGGTGGTGGTTATTAATTATTTAATATATGGATATAGAACTTTCTCAGTGGATAGGTGTAGTGTATTATCATATAGGCCTCCCTTATATTTTTTGAGGATTGTATGTTGTGTTCAATATGTCACCGTTTTAGAGGAGCATACCTGATGTTGTGCATGTCACAGATTGTGAGGATATTGGTTTAGGATTTGTAAGAATGGTATAGAGTAAGAGGTTTCCAACCTCTGATACCAATTGTAGGATCGAAATATAATATGAGATGCTCAATATACAAGAGGGGGGGTGAATTGTATACTTTAAAAATTCCTTTGGAACCTTTAAAGTTAGTTATGAATAACTAGAGTTTCCTTAATAAAAGGAAAGGACTAAGTTTAACAAAGTTAAACTAAGTAAATTCACAACACCTCTAACACCGAACTGAACTTGGAAAGGGATTCCAAAAGTAGGTTCCGGAAATATGATTCCGGAAATTGAAACTTAACAAAAGTTACAATATAAGATTCTACCTTAAAGCGTATAGAATCTAAACTAATCAGAGTAAGTATGGAAGTATAAGAAAGTTATACTTTCCTTAAGATACAAATTGCAGCGGAATAAAGACAAGTAGTAAAACTACTAGTAACAAAGTAATAGTCTTTTAACCCAAAGAGAAGGGTATCCAACAACCTTGGATAAAGGTCCCTTGATTTATACTTTCAAGAAAGTCTGTCTTACCCACACCAGGGTAAGCCCTTGATACGAAGATCGGTGTCTCTGTCTTGCTATCCCCGCAAGCCCTCAACTTCAAGGTAGTTGGCAACCTCTGTCTTTCTTAGCAAGAAATCCCTCGATCTTTAAGGTAGTCGGCACCTCTGTCTTTCTCAGCAAGAAATCCATCGATCTTTAAGGTAGTCGACACCTCTGTCTTCCTATTCCCGGAAGCCCTCGAATGTAATCACCAAAATTCGGAGTCGCACGAAGCTTTGAGAGTTAATAAGAGACTCTCTCTCTAGAAATCACTTCAACAGCATGTAGGCAAAAAACTCAGTTGTTTTTTCCAATAGCACCGAGCTCTTTCAAATGAGCTCCTATTTATAGGTAAGGTCGGCTCCTTCTCCAACGGTCATATTTTCCTTAAAGTTCGGAGGGACCTGTACACGTGTCACTTAGACAACGGATAGTTTATAACAAAATGGACGACATCGTTTTATAACAAAGTAAGTGTAACAGAATGTACGACATCGTTTTAAACTCTAAAAAAAAGGATCGGAATAGAAACTTCGGAGTGATGGTTCGAAGTGAATAAATTCAGAGTGTATAAAACAATGATAATCAGATTCTGTTTAATAGGTGAATTTGGAATGAGAATTCGGAATAGGAATTCGGAATAGGAATTCCTCATCAGAAATCGTAATGAGAATTCGTTATCAGAATTCGTAATGAGAATTCATCATCAGAATTCGTAATGAGAATATATCATCAGAATTCGTAATGAGAATTCATCATCATAATTCGTAATGAGAATTCATCATCAGAATTCGTAATGAGAATTTATCATCAGAATTTGTAATGAGAATTCATCATCAGAATTCGTAATGAGAATTCATCATCAGAATTCGTAATGAGAAATTCGGAATGGGATTTCTTCATTAGAATTCGTAATGAGAATTCTTCTTCAGAATTCGTATCCTGAATCTGGAATAGAACTTAGTCAGAATTCATATCCGGAATTCGGAATGAAACTTCCTTATAGTTCTTGTCCAGAATCTGAATACTAAACAGAATGCTTTATATCTATGTTTTAATGATTCCGAGAAAATGAATCTGAAACTAATACTTAAGGAAAATATGAATGAAAATATGATAAGGATAATTTTTCTTATAAAATCGATTTTCCTTAAGAAAGTAATTTTCCTTATAAAAGCAATTTTCCTTATAAAAGCAGTTTTCCTTAAGAAAGCCTTTTTCCTTATAAAAGCGATTTTCCTTAAGAAAGAATTTTTTCTTATAAAAGCAATTTTCCTTAAGAAAGCATTTTTCCTTATAAAAGCAATTTTCCTTAAAGATAAGGTGTTTGTGATTTTCAAAACAAGAAGGAATGGAAAAGTCATAAGGAAAACCTTATTGACTCAACAGGATTGAATCATATTGTCAAGACCATTAGTGTATAACATATTTCGAAGTGAGGAGGCATTGAGAGGAAAGATGAAACCACTAGTCCAGGTTCAGAGGAAACATGGATGGATTTAAGAAGAGATAAGAGAACATGTGTTTAATCTTTGAGTTCAGTGTTATGAGTTGTTCGAGAAAGGATACTAGATATTCTTATCGTGGAAGAGATTTTAGTAGAATGTGATAATTGTAACATCTGTATTTTTAAAATAATTATTAATATTTATTATGAAAAATTATTTAGTAAAAAAATCTATTAGTAAAAGTGATCATTTTTTGTTAAATCAGTCACATAAGGGTAAAAATCCTAGTTAACACTCTATAATTTTGAATTGATTTTTTTAGGTCCAAACACGGAGAATGTGAATGTTTCTGATGTCTAAAAATCCTCGGATAGAACATGATAAAAATATTAAATAATTTTTTTGAAATGTGGAAAATTTATTTGAAATACATAAATATCTCCCAAATTCTGTATCATATAAGAAATATGATACCAT
Organism: Viscum album; assembly: GCA_963277665.1. Lineage (NCBI taxonomy): Eukaryota > Viridiplantae > Streptophyta > Magnoliopsida > Santalales > Viscaceae > Viscum > Viscum album. The sequence continues at coordinate 873,484,233 of OY728148.1, read as the reverse complement.
CGATAGGTCCGAGATGAGGGTTTTTAACCTATATGGTGTATTACATTTATTGGTATTTGACGTTTGAATTCATCTCCCATAAAATAATCCTTCTTATTTTTATTAATTATTTAATCGATTATTTTAATATTAAATAATTAATATATCCCAAATGATGTGCCATACGACAAATCCAAAACCATAGTTAGATATAGAATGGGGTGTTTACATTAGGAATGGTATAAATTCAAAGTTAGTGGGCATTTGTATTCCCTGCTCAGAAGTTAAATTGTTTAGATAAAATATAAATTATATAAAATTAATGGAAATAATTTTATATCTCACAAAAGGCGTGTCTTATAAAAATCTTGACACTACTATTTTGTTTAGAACAAGCTGTTTACAATATGAAGGGTATAATTATCATATTCAACAAGTGTGGATTTATATAATCTATAAAAAACATGTTTTTATAATTGAATTAAATAATTGAATTTATGAATTTAATTAAACACAGAAAACATTTGTTCACTTAACATCAACCTCACGTAGACCACCATTAACACAAATGAGCGTTTTTAAACCATTTTTTCTCATAGATTGACCCAAAATAAATTTAAATGATTTCATAATGAGTAACTAATGACTTAGTGTGAATTTATTTATTGAAAAATGAATTGAAAATCTTATAACAAATTCTTGAAAAGAGTAATGCATTTTTTTAAAACCCTATAAATACAGGGTGTTCTATAATCCTTATAATCACACCAATTATCACCCAAAATAATATTTGGGGATGAGTGAAGATATTTATTGATTTTTATGAAGATACATAATGTTTTTCTTCCACAGGGCGACGTCCTCACCCCTTACTAACTCATTGCACGATAATTGGAGGTAAGGTTACCTCTTAATAATTATATTTATCCAATATTATAAATTTATTTATTTTTATGTTACTTATAGGAATTACACACCACTAGTTCTGTTGGATTCATATCGATGAGAAGAACCAAATTCATATTTTTGATTTCAAGGAAGAAATTTATTTTTTAATATACATTTTTACATTTTAAATGTTTCTTTTAAAATAAGATATCATTCAAAAAAATATTGTAACTACTACATAATAAATAATTGTATTAATCCATGGTTTGCAATAAAATCATTAAATGATATTTGCAGTTTTTTATAGAAGAATAATTTATCAAAATTATTAAATGGTTAAAAGATTAAATTATTTAGATTAATATTATAATGAATTTTCCGATGATAAATTTTAATAAACTAGGACATGAAAATTATTGAAGACAATTAAAAGATATTATTAACTATAATTATGTGAAAATTATCAAGTGATTGTCACATAGTTTTATCAAAGGGTAATTTAAATAATTTAATTGAAAAATATTTTATAAGTGTAAGTGATAAATTTAAAAGCATTTAAATCTTAATTATCATCACTTATTAATTATCTATGTAATCTAATTATCGTCACATATTTTTTTTGAAATGAAAAAAATAATTATTTAATTTATCAGCACACATGATAAAATTAAATAAAAATTTGATAATTTATCATTTCATGTGGAACTTTCAAAGTGATAAAATAATTATATAATTTATTAGCGCATGTGATGAAATTAAATTTAAAATCATTAATTATAATTTCATGTGGTTTTAAAAGGGTAAATTTATAATTAACATTAATCAGCATGTGTGATAAATTTAATGATAATTTGAGAATTATTTGAGAAAGAAAAAGAATTATCACATGTGTTGTTTTATTAGTATTGATATAAAATTAATGTTATTATTCTATGAAAACCACTTCTAAACCTTAGGAACTGATGTGATAACATCCTGAGACATAGAACTGTTGATCTGATGTCAGTAACAACTACAAGAGGTTTTTTCCCAACTAGTTAGGTAGGAGGTTCCTAATCCTTTTGGTACTGATATAGATTATTTCTATTAATATTCTTATGATAAAACATGTTTAATGAGCATTATAGATTGTGAATGCTTTTGGGAATGTGTAATCCCATGGAAACTCCATATTAAACTTGATTATATGAGTACTCATAACTATTTATTTCACATCACTGTGTTATTATGTTTACATTGAATAATCCATACTCATGAAGATGTGTTATTCATTCATATATATATATATATATATCCTTTCATTCTATGTATACCTTGTAGTTTGGTTCTCGGATTCATGAAAGGTGGTCTTTCAACTTGCATTATCCTTTAGAGGAGGAATACACATGACTGAAGAGGAGGATCTGATGCAAGGTGTAGGAACATGATGATTCCTAGGAGAAGACATGTTGTGGACCATTTCAACATCTGTTATCATCTAGAGGGATAATGCGCATGACTGAAGGCAAGGGTCCCATACATGAGGAAGGAACACAATGACGCCTTGGGGTGGACATGTCTGACAAAGAGGGATACAATGATTCATTAGAGTAGCAATTTGAGGACCATCGTGACATGTGTTATAATTTTTGATGATGTACACACGTGATAGATAATGATGTTTCAATGCATGAAAAGAGAATACAACTATTCCATAGGTTATAGTCAATGAGTAAGGGATTTATTAGATCTCATTCCCTAGTATGTCTTCTCAACAGTTTTCTTCGTTGACAAAGGGACACAAATATCTCTATTTCCTCAATACTTCAATTTGATGATTAAGGGAATTTGATTAGATCTCATTTAACTTACACATATAGATAAATATATATTCTTGTATAGTAATGATATTGTCACTCTAAAATGCTATGAAACGTCAAATATTAGCATAATGGATAATATTTTTTTTTCATTTGATAATATGGTTATCCAATACTACATAAAGCAGAAGCTGGTACAGTCAGGTGTCGTGGAATCATGGTTAGATCAAAACCTCTATGACTTGGTTTATGTATTTAATTTTCATTATTTATTATAAAATACACTTATATTTGAGCACATCAGATTTAAGATGCTTTGATGGTGTCCTCTTGGGTCTTGTACTCACACCCTACGTGGGAATTTCTCTGCGCTTGTAAATTTCAAGGATAGAAATATGGTGAAGGGAAAGGACCCTATAGTGGTTGACTGAGTGATGGATCATGGAGTGAATTTAGACTGAAAGAGGCACCAAGGAACTCTATTAGAGGCTGTGTATTTACCATTATTTTTCTATAATGATTACATGATTTTTCTAACCACTTTAGGGGTTGTTACATTTCTTTTATGAAATCATTATTTTCCACATGTTTAAACTAATTTTTTATATTTTTGTTTGATTATATGATCCTATGTAGTGGTAAAAGAGGTATATTATACCAAATTTTCAACTTAGGACCCTTGATACTAGCTAGAAACCTCTTGTGTACAGGGATGTACGCATGAGGCAATGTAACATTCTTGCTCGGACCTAGTGATTCTGGTGGGATGTTACATTGAATGAGATGGGGCTCATACAAAAAATCTAGTGAATATTATATTTAATCTATATCTATGTTAGTAACATATAAAAATCATAGTGAATGTCATATGGGTGCTCAGGAAAATTGTATGGAAGAAAAATAATTAAAATTTTGTCAATTAGATCAATAATCATCTCTAAAAATGGGACTATGATCATTCTATACTCACGAGCTACATGCCCTTCTCTAGTCATTCATGGATCCTCTTAACCCTAAAAGGTGTGAGTGGACACTTCAGATGATAAAAAGTAGAACATAATGATGATAATAATATGTTTTGGTCCTTAAATTAAAAAATCTAACCGATGAAAATGGTTGGGTCAAAGAGATCATGATCATGATCTAACAAATCATATAATTCATGTTGTACAATGATCATGACATGGTAATTAGAATATTTAAAATCCTATTTATTCTTCTATTCCATGTTAGAGAAAAAATACATTTCAAAGAGAATAATATTTTTCTGTAAACCAAATGTATTAATTATCATATATTATATAATAGAATGAGATTAATTTGGATAGAATAGACCAAGAACTCTAAAATGATAAATAAAAAAATGTACCCTTCACAGTATTAGACCCTACATTAGATTAATCTAATTCACTGTATGTTATATACATGTATCCAAACTCTTATCCTCCCAATAATTTCCTCACTGTGTGAGTATTCACTTTATTGTAAGAGTGAGATCAACCAAATTTAACTACATCCTACTAAAACTATGATCCTTTAGAAATTATGGATCTATATCTTCATCCTTGAAACACATTCATATAGAAGTTCTTGAGATGCCCATAATTTATACAAAAAACATAATCTATGGTTTTTATTTGTATAAAAAATATTGATGTGTCTATACCAAGCACATATGATTAAGACCGCCTAGTTTTTTCAAAAAATACCATAAAATAACATCATCCATTTTGTTGATTCATCCTTCTACTAGAATATGTGATCTACCTAACCCTACTAGAACATGAATTACTATGTGATCTACTCTTCAGGCTATGTAAACTCCCAATAAAGATGATTTTTCAACTACCTAAAAAACAGTAGGAACAAAAAAATAAAAATCAATCCGATCAAAAGCTTCAAACCCATCTCAAAAAAATTTCGCTATAGGTAATATTTAAAATAATGCACTAGTGAGATATAATACAATTCCAAAATAAGGAAGAAAAATATATAACAGAATGATATCCTTACTCCATGTTGATGAACATCAATGAAATTGATACCCATAACAATTCAGTGTAAAACTATTGCTTTATGTCATTATTAAAGGTGGTCTTTTTGAGATTATCAGGAAGTTTTTAAAAAAAGATGGATTTCCCCTACATAATATTTTATCCTTCCATAATAAAGGTGGATAAAACCTTTGTTGAGTGCATTAGGCTCATCAGAAATTCTTAGATCCCATAAATCCATTCAATACACTCATTTGGTTCCAAATTAACATAGTCATTGTGAAATATTGGGGGTATTATTCTTGGTAATCTATAAATAATTTTTTAGTTTTTATTCCCTATATCCAAAAATAATTAGACCTAGGGTTTAAAGATTTTAGAATACATTTTCTAAAAAAGAACGTACAATTGGAGAGTTTTTTATGGGAACATACCATTCATGTCCATCCCTTCAATTCGATGCAATCATTTTATGAGTAATTTTATGTTGACCAAAATATTGAAAATATGATTAGTTGAGGAACACATATATAATTAATGATATGAATATTATGAATCCATGTTATTTATTTTAATATTTTATATTTTACATCTTAGTTGAAACCTATTTATTTTCATTAATCTAAACCTAAAAAAATGCTAAAAATATTCTGAAAAAATCCTTTACCACCGATGGTAAATTAAGTTAATATTCCAAATTAAACTATATTGGCTCCCTTCAACACATACCAACATAGCCCCAATGGTCCTAATTCTCATCTATAACCCACACTAAAAACAAATATATCCCATTGCAAATAATACTTAGTCATCCAACATAAGATGACATACCATTTAAACCATTATGGCATGCCACAAGGCCCAAGGCACACTTATGATCTTCATGGGACAGAGATATAATCCTTGGTTTCAACAAACAATACACGATGAATGGTTTCTCATTAAATAAACAGAAAATTCCTTATTTATAACATGACTAATAAAAATAACTGGAATTAATTACAAAATATTTTATTCAAAAAATGATAAAAGTTTTAAATTTTCAATAATAAATCATTCTAGGATTTTTGATGTTGATACTCAGGTTCTTATTTCTATCCTACAATGATCATGAATAGATATCTGAACTTATAGTAGGCCCTAATTAATGAAATGTCTTGTCAACCAATGTTTGATTGTTATAGTTATTCTGATAACCATATTTATTATAGAAATAAAGATTACTAGTTCATTTCATGAGTTTGTTTGTCAATATATTCATAGGATGTTTTGAATACCTATTCCATATTGTCAACCGTTTTTTCATTTAGGATCCAAACGAGTAATTTTTGTTTTCTTATTCATATAAAAATATATATTAAAACATCAAACTCTACTTATCTAGAGTTTCCTTCTACTTTATTATGATTCTATATGATAAAATGGATCACATAACCAATGCATATCATTTTAGTATAATTTATGACTTATATGATATTTATGTTTCATATTTTTTTTATAAAAAATTTAATATAAAACATAATAAGAGTAAATAATATTAATTCTTAATAATAATTCAATGAATCCTTTTTCATATCCATGGGAATTTAAAACAATGTAAGGGTAACCTCAAAATATTATTAATGGTTTCATACATTGGAATATATAATGAGTAAAAAATAAATATTTAATGTGTTCTCGTAGATGACTAAAAACACATAGAATTTATCCAATAACATGAGAATAAAATTCATCCATTTGTTATATCAATGCATATATCAAATAAATAATTAAAAATAAATACAAATTGATGGAAATTCATAATTTCATACTTTATGATCAAGGTTTTATTATATGATAAACACAAATATGGGTAGATATACACCTAATAATATTTCTAATTATACCCAACTAGTTTTTCTCAAGAGGATTGAAGATATATCAAGGGGAATTATATAAATTTTTCCCACCTATAACTACATGTAAAATGATTTAATCTTATAATTTTCATCAATTAAATTCATAAAAATTATTCTTTATAAGATAAAACCAAAAATATAAAAGAATATATAATATCATGATTTCAATATTAAATTAAATCACATTTAGTGTTAAACATCATATGATGAAATATTAAATATATTAAAATATAATCATCCCCACAGAAAAAGAATAGGGATAAGTAATAGAAATGTAATTTATAATTTGATATTATCACATGTTCGAGAAATATTGATGGGAAGATTAATAAAAAAAATAATTAAAGATAAATGATGACCATCGATTCATCAGAAATATATATTTTGTATTAAAAAATAATATCTCACAAAGAACAGTTGAAAATTAGAGATGAGTATTTAAACTAAATTTTAGTTAATGATTTATATTATTAACACCATGTAAATCATATAGATGAATCTAAATAACATAAAATTGTAATGCAATAAGGAAAATTTGATAACACTGTATACGTTAAAAAAGCATTCCTTTTGTATTTTTTAATATAAATTTGAATATTAAGAATTAACAAAAATTGGAACGATTCCCTTTAATTCTTGTAAATAAATAAAAATATGAATTATAATGGCCAAAATGAATTATTTAATGATCATATGGTCTTTTTTAAAATTTAATACGGAAAATATATGATTTAAAAAAATATTATCGATTAAAAATAAAAATTAGGTAATCTTTTGTTGTATAAATTTATTTTCATGATGAACATGGTATATAGAGGAATGTTTTGTTGAAAACATGAAAACTCCTCAAATATCTAGTAGATCTTATTATATAATTATTTTATGAATGATCAATTATAATTTTTATTATTAAAAATACATGTAATCCAAAAAATGTGGTTATAGAAATAAATTCATGCGTCTTTGAAATCATTTTTAATTGAATACTTTTGAATGAGTAAAAATGAATTTAAAAAATAATTATAATGAATTAATATAGATCCATGTTACATATATAAAATTTATTTTCTATACAACACATAAAAATAAATAAATTTGTATACATAATATGTCTCAATGAAGTATAAACTGAGACACAAACACCTTAGATCGTGATTCCATATAGTTGACAATGATTTAAGATCCTATATAATTTTATTTATATTGTTATTATATTAAACCAAAACTTTATTAATTTGTATTATAAATGATACATTTTCTGAATACCCCTTCATTACAAATTCTAGGGAAAAAAATCATATGGCATTAACTATTTTGTTTTCACATTCATGATTCATCATTGATTTCCCAGTTTTGTTCATAGATCATAATGTTATAGTCTACACAATTATATTCATGTTAAAAAGGTTATTTAAGATCTTAAATCCAAACTTATATACCAAAAATTTTCTGTGTAGATTAAAAGGTAATTAAATCATTGTGAGGTAGTAGTCCACACATATACATGAATGATGATTCCATTTTTTATTATATACTTTAATATATGAAAAACTATAATACAATGAACATCGGAAAAATATATTAATAAAATTATAATGGTGATATTATGTTTTGAACATAAAATATGAGTTGGTGGAGGTAGAATATGAAACGAACCTAGTTAATAAATTTAACTATTATTTTTTTATCTATTAATTTTTAATTTATGGACCATAGTTTTAGTCTTTTTAGTTTACAATATAATCAATAATTTATTTATGGATATTAGGGAGATTTTGTTTCAGGGTTTGGTAAATATATTTTAGTTTGTATTTTTTAGATAAAATCGTTCTATTTTTCCTTTTATTGTTTAGGAAATGATACAATTCTAATTACATATCAGTTTAAAATAAAATTATATTATATAATATAAATGTAGAATGATATTGCAAATCTGTAAATATAAGATAGGTTGTTGTTTAAATACCTAAAAAATAAAATTTGGATACATGCATTGTAAATTTTAAACAATAACTTTATCGTTAACCACTTCACATACTAATTTTATCCTTTAAAATTGTAATAAATTTTTAATTAATAAAAGGTTATAAATTTAGTAAAATTTATATATTAAATAAATTAAGTTCTATAGATCACATTTTGGCCATATCCCATCCCACTTATCCTACTTGAGTTTTATATGATTTTGAAATTAGTTAATTTAATAATACATAATATAAAATATAGTTAAATTAATTTGAAGATGTATTTCTATAGTTTTTTATTTAAATAGGCCATGAATGGAATTTAATTATAATATATAAAATTTTCAACAAATTACAAAATTTTATTAAGATAAAATTCAAATAAAATAATAATTTATATAAAGAATACTAATTTTTATATTTTAAAAATCATTTACATTTATTTTATTAATGTTTGAACATGCTCTATTTTTTCATTCTTTTAATATTTTTTGGTAAATAAACTGTAAGTAAAAAATAAAAAAATGTTACAACTAGAGAAAAAAATTAAATAGGATAAAAATAAACATTTAAATTCATTAAGAACATCTTTGTATGCCTATATTAACTTATATGATAAATTAATTGAAATAAAGTAATAATATGTAATTTTTTATTAATTAAAATAATATAAAAGGATTAATAAATGAAAAATGTCAATAACATATACCATATATTTTAAAAAATGAATATTTTGGTCGAATTAAACTCATCACGTGAAATATAGGAAACTGTATTGATAATTTTGAAGCCATATTCTTTAGTATAAACATTGTTTATCTATTTTTATCATTCACCAAAGTGATAGAATATACTTCCATTATTATTCATAATAACCAAAAATAAAATTTAAATATTTATAAAATTTTAAAATCATGATTCCGTATATGGAACACATTTAAAAAATCAAAATTTTATATAGAAGGAATTCTTTTAATAATATAACAAAAAAATGTGATGAAAATATATTTCATAAATAAAGTCATTTATCATACGTAAGTTGAAATTTCATTAACACTATCACTGGTATTAATAGTTATATGAATTTTAATTAATAAATATTTATATATTATCTATAAATTTCATTTAAATAATTCATCATTAGGGATTATTTTAATTAATTAAATTTCAAATACATAATGCTTAAAAAATATTTTTCTATAAATGATATAATATTACATCCAAGTGAACATTTCAATATTTATATCCAATTGTTAATAAATATTCAATTAATTATATATCTTATAACACATTATTATATATAAATAAAATATTATCTAGATAATAAAATTGTAGTTACACATAAATCCATATTTTTAAGGGAAATTATCTAAAATTGAATATATGAATATTTCAATATAGTTAAATAAAAATCAATATTTAGCCACCAAAATCAGAACTTATATTCTATAAAATATGATAATGTTAATTTATTGTTGTTTATATAAGACAAATTTTTCACAATTATAATTTATTATTGTGTGTTACACGTGTCCATATATTATAATTTTAATCTTCAATATCTTCTGGTATATTACATTATAAACAATTTATTGTTTCTCCTCTTTTTAACATCCTTGAGTTCCCATGTTTCTGCTATCACATTAGGATTTATCCTAAGTACCTTTATGATTCAATTAATCAGATTCCAAAATACATACTATTAAGTGTCAATAAGGGGTTGGTCAATATAGAGTAAGATAAAACATGTTCCAATACTATTTCTTCTTAGGTTTGCACAAGTATTGAGTCAGAAATATTCTTCAATAATAATTATATTTTTATGACATCATTTCCTTTAGTTTCTATCTATTGAATTCCAAATGGAATTTCATAATTTCATTTGTTTCAAGAATTTCTTAAAGTGTGATTTACCTCTATATTAGTGTCTCTTTCTTAAAAAATCATAAAATATATTTCCATATAGATACAATCATGAATACATGATCTCCAATAATAAATTCCACAGTATTTCATTAGTTATTGGCATAACTTGTTTCCCTTGTTTACGTTGCACTTATATAGTTTTGAATAGTTGGTATTTCCATCGTTGCCTCCTAAAACTATTTTTTTTCTTATAAGATTAATTTAATAAATTTCTTCCCAATAAGTTGGAGTATGATATCGCTTTAAAAATAACTATTTCTATGAGACTATTATAATTCTTGAATGAAAGTTATTATTATATGAAAATCACAAAAAATGTCGATTTTAATCCAAAATAACTTGAAATTTACATGATTACTACCAAAAAATCACTTATAATGTTTTATTAATCCCTTTATATTGTCCATAAATTTAATGATGATAATGTGGTTAAAAATTAAGCTCTATATAATTATAAATTAAATATTTTTTTAGAAATTTGATTTAAATTGATAATTTGGAGCATATTATATAAAATGTGTTGAACCATGGAATTTGAAAAAATTATTAATATATAGTCATGTGAGACACTCAAGAAGAAAATTTGCTCTTATAGTATATAATTTTTTATATTTGGTAAGGTGATGAACAAAAACCCTTATGGAATCATTCTTTCTAGGATTATATGGAAATATGGTGGTAATTCCATAGTGTTATCATCTATTTTTTACTAAGGAATGGGTAGATGTTTCATGATAGCACTATGATGTTTGGTATCTTACATTATCTATAAAAAAACCAAGGATCATGATGTATAATTTGAAATTTAGCACATCATATATTGTAATGAATTAGATTATCTATGTATTATTTTTTGATATTATATGGTATATTTTTGATCCGTGACATTATGACATCGTGCAATTCCGAGGCCTGATGTACCTGGAATTAATTATTGAAATATATTAAATGTATTAAATGGAATTCACTCATAGTATTATTGATAAATAAGAATAAATCCAAAAATTGTCCCAAATCAGAAATCAAAGCAATCATTTGAGTTCGGAAATCATGTTTTACACAAGGAATGATATATTCATTCTCAGTGCGGGCCATTTGTGAAATATTATTCCTATTTGTTGGAGAAATAGAGTACATTAATTAAAATAGTTAATTTATTTTATTCTTTGTATCGACATGGGTTTTTATTAGAAAATAGTTATTTGATTTCCTTATAGTTGGTCTCCCAAACAAAAGAGATCAATACGACCATTTGGACAGAACTCATGGAGAATAATGACAGATATGGAACATATCCTAGATCATTGTGTGAACAGAGTTCATGGATCTCATTTACAATGGTAACACCACTATTATTTTTCAACCATCGATCCAAACACCTAAAAGGATTCTTGAATATGTGTATCCTTTCCCTTTTCTTAATCTGAGACAAACAAAACTCAATTGAATGAATATGATAGATACATGATTTGTCAGATGAACTAAATTGATGGAATTATTTATTTTATTGTTGTTCCTCATTCCTCTTAATTTTAATTATTCTCTGAAAAAATAGGGATGAATGAACAATGATTGTGTTTCATTTCTTAATTTTCACATCTAATGGATTTATCCCATATATGTTCATTCTATTGTCATTTGTATTTGTTTGTCTGAAGCATTGACTATAACCTAGATTTCAAATCATTACGTAATTGTTCTTTTATGAAACAGATTAAAATATTGGCTACGTCTCATGAATGATTTTTTTGAGAATCTATGATAACAATTGATGGATCAAGGGAGAATGAGACTTAAACAGAAGTTAATTTTCCCTCTCTGGTGACACATGATGTGACTATATTTGTTGTGATAAGACGATTCCTAATCTAATTTGAATTTCAAATCTATGATCTCAAGTAGAGTTAGGCTTTTCCTTCCTTATATCTATTTATTTTAGAGAGGATGGTGGATCCCGAGACACTACAGACTATGTAGAAGAGAACCAGAGATTCTATAAAATTGTAGGTTACAAACCATGTATCCCAATGATGCACGCAATGAAAGAACCCCTTATGTAGAGCTGGGGCTCTGTGGTGAGAAAAATATCAAATGTTATGTGAACCTCTAGGATGGATCAACATGTAATTAAAATAGTACACAAACACACCTTGAAGTGAATAACTAATTTAATTATGAGAACGTGGACATAGACATGGAAAACAACAAACAATTAGGTTCTAATAGATCATTACATGCTGTGAACCTTTACAAAATGTTTTGATTTTAGATATTATACATGGCATGTGAGTCAATACCACAAATGAATATACAATGATAATTGTGCATCCCATGTACCCCTAGTACATTATGTGTTCCTCCATTAAGAATTATTCTATCTCTTCACCTCTTTGTATAGGCCAATCTTGGTGAATGTGATCCTTTAGTACATTTCCTAGTTGTAATAGTGTGACATTAAACCCACATCAAAGGATTACATTCCCCTCTAAGGTTTGATTCTTATATAGAGTTTTTCATGTCCCTCAATTAGACTAATGTCTGATCCTCTAGATACATTTTACCCAAGGTGGGGTTTATAAATTAGATGTGATATCATCAAGCTAGGAGTTGATCCTCCATCTAGGAGGCCTTACTAGTAGGGTTCATTTTATAATTGGTATATGATCCCCTACAAATATAGTTCAAATATATTAGGTTTCAGGTGTTCCCAACAGTTTTGTGAGTGGCCCCTATCAATGCATCAATATCTTCATAGTCCATTGGTCTTTCCAAGATGGGGCGTAATGATTTAGACCTCTTCAATGAGGTTCTCTAGTGATATCATGGCTCGTGTAGTGGATTCTACTAGAAGGGTTCCTCTTCAAGAAGAATATTTTGGATCATAGTTGGTTATAACCTCATTTTGTTGTGGTGTCCTTCTTGAGTGTATGTTGGTGTTTCATTTTACAAATTTATTGTTATCTCTTGGAATTAGGATGAATATATGTGGTAAATTCTGTTTAGTGCTTTGGGGGTGTCATATTGGGTATTATAAAACTCACCCTGCATGGGCTCTACCTGTACGTGTCGTGTCTTATGAAGATGAAGAGACTTTTGATGTTGACCATGGAGTACATAGAGCTTGTGGAGTATAGGTTGAGATTTTTAGAAAAAAAATTTCTTCAGGGGAATTCCTTTGACATTATTTTTATCTCAATGATTAGTTTAGACTCTACAATTTTTTGTATGGGATTGTATTTGGACTCTTTTCACTTCCAATAATATAATACCATACTCTGGTTGTGGGATTTTTGATGTATTCATGCATTTGTTTCTATTTGTTTATATTTCAACATTGTTTTATCATGTATATGTGTTCATTTGTATGGGTAAATAAGTATATCCCCCCATTTTTGGGATATTTCCACATATCCCTTGTATCGATACACTGGCCTTTTGGTGTACAACATGGAGTTGTGGTGGGTTGGACCCCAGTGGGTCATGTCGTGAAATAGTGGAATCAGAGCTGTCAGTTCTACCATGAGACTGAAGGTGGTGATATTGGTTATCTGTGTGGTGGCTGACTTATCTATACATCAAGACTAAAGATAGCGACATTTAAAATCAGAACATGTAGAAACTAGTGATAGGAAATTTTTTTAGTTGAACCATATATGAATGGGTTGTTTATTCCACGTACTTATTTGGTAAGCTAAAAAATATTCTATTTTGATAGTGGTGTTTTTAATTTTATATAAATATTAACCCACATAGATAGATATACAATATTTTAATGATAGATGACGAGGATAACCAACCCAGTGGAGAGGGTTAATTATAAGGGATTATAAATGAGATATCACCAAAGACTGTTTTCTAGATATAACGTGACCAACTGAGCATAATTGAGCATTATTTGTTTGATCATAGGATACACACAGGCTGAGTGAGCTCCATGAGATTTTGAGGTATTGAAATCCATGCTTTTAGAGTGAGAAACAGCCTCAGGTGGCTATTGAATGGATAGAGGATGTTTCTTATATTTTCCTCCATGTTAGGATTTCAGAAGATCATATGGTGGTCCTTACAAAAATTATTCTTTTGGTCTATGTTTGGAGTTGGAAGATCTTAGTAAATCAGTCACATAATCAAATAGATCACTCTTGGTTAGAATTTGAGCATCTCTTTAGGGAGGTGTTATATCTGTTTATGTTGAAATATAAACCCATCTAGAAGCTTCTGTATCAATTTCTTGGAATTTTGACAATTGATAATTACTCAGTGTGGTTTATTGATCTCTAACATTACAACATTGATATGGTGCAAAATTATTTTTCCATTGATCTAACCTTTGATAATGGATTATTTCATGATATCAGGGCTTTAATTGTATCCCATTTCATTACCAACAATGATGGGGTGCTTTATAGTACCTTAGTAGTAGAGAGATTATTGGATGAGCATGTGCCGGTAGGGGATAAAGGTTGTGGTCAACCTGAATTTGAGACAATGGAATATGGTAGATGATTCCAGTAAAAGGTATCCAAGCATGTAAGAAACATTAGGATGAGATTCCGAAACATAGGGTCAGTGGCACTAGGTTCTCAGGATTGATCGAATCAGGTGTGGGGAGGTGGTGTTTCTCATACAAAGCATATGAAAATATAGAATGTAATTTTCCAAACTATCATATAGTTGATCATGAAATGGTAAAGGGGAACCTTGGTAGAAACATAGTTAGGAACGAGGTTTTCCTCATGGTGATAGATGTGGAAGAATGGTCGGTAGAGAAGTTAGATGTGGTCAAGGGTCTGATCTATTACCACAATCACCCATAGATGGTCCATGCCGTGATCAAGGAGCTGGTGATCAGGGATGAAGCCCTATGAAGTTTATGGAATAATGTGACCATGAGGCTTTAGATATTATACATGGTATGAAATTTTTCAATTCTACTTTACATTTACTACTAATAGAAATATTTTTGAACCATTTCTTCCTCCACCCTTCTATAGATAATGACTGAGAGATTCTAGTGGTGCCCTTGGCTCAACAATTTTTGTTAGAGATTCCAAAAGGATGTGACATGGGGATTAAAAACTTGTTCTAATAGTACAATATGATTTTTGGAAGTGAGATGTTTGAATGGAATCTTCTTGTAGAAGTGATGAGGCATTATAATAACATCTTAGGGATGAACTTCATATAAACAATTGATGCCTAGATTGACTTCTAACGGTAGAGGATGCTATGTGTCCCTGATTATGGGACAGTGTTTTTATTTTGGGGGAAAAAAGGAACACATAGAGGACCAATATGAGTTCAATTATATGAGTGTATATCCTATTAATCATCATATGGCTAGAATGACTCTTTGATCAAAGGATAATTTGGGTTATCCGTTCACTATAGTGGCTGTAGAGTATGAGGATGTCTTTCCTAAAGACCTATATAGTTTAATTTTATATCGAGAGATATAATTATACATTTTATTTTATCTTGGGATGGATCTGATATCTAAAACAGCATATCAGATGGATCATGTTGATCTTTGTGAGGATAGGGTGAGGACATAAGACTTTGTATAAGAAGGGATTTTTTAGATCTAGTGTTTCCCTTAGGCAGCCCCAATGTTTTTCACCAATATGCTTGATCGAAGCTCAAGGGTATTTTAGGATTACCAATACATTCACAAGATGGAAAAGAGAATAAAAATCTAGTATAAAGGATTGATGACCTCTTTGATCAGTCAAAAAGGGATTGATGATTATTGAAGATTGACATCAGATCAGGATATATCCAGTTTTGAGTATAGAGTATTGATATACCAAAGATGAAATTTATATGTCTCTATAGTTTATGTGAATACTTGGTGATGAAATTCAATGTGACAAATTCACTAAAAGTGTTTATGAGACAGAAGAGAGATATCATTAATACCCTTTTAGACTCATTCAGGGTGGTTTAAAATGATGAAATATTTGTGTATTCAGTATCCTAGGAGGAGTGTATGAGACTCATGAATAATGTTTCGAACACACTTTGATGGACAAAGCATTATGAAATAATTCTAAAGATTCAGTAATGGATTCGATAAGTCCACTTTTTGGGACACATCATCATAGAGGTAGTGTTACCATTGGACCCAAAATAGGTGGAGGTAATGCGCTCTTGGGATCTACCCATGGGTGTTTTTGAGGTGTGGAGTTTTCATGGGTTGGAAGGGTACTATTTGATGTTTTTGCCATATTTTTATTTAGTGGAATCACTATTAAAATCTTGGACCCCAATGATTACTCCATTAATGTGGATTAAAATGTTCCAATATTGATTTCAAGAGATCAAGAAGAAGTAGTCAAGTTCCCCCATTATGATATTTTAGGAGAGGGTGTTGAGTACGTAGTGTTATATAATGAATCAAGGAAAGAAGATGGTTTTCATGAATCTGAAGTAGGTGGTGATTACAAATTATTATGTTAATTTGTGACCACATTTTCATAAATACATGACCCATGATCACGAGTTAACACTTTTAGTTTTCACACAGGATATGTAGATATAATATAGATGGGAGAGCAATTTATAATTTATTATGACCAAAAATGTTTAATGTATATTTTCCTTCATAAAGATATTAACATGTGACTTGTGAGATTATTATAGTTACTACAAGATTATGACTTTGAGATTTTATATACTCTTTAGAAGGGGAATGTGATGGAATACTCTCTTAATAAGATGCATATTTTGTTTTTGAGTATGGTTTTCAGAGCTATTATCCTCTTTTTTGTTTTCTTTTATGGATAGGGTCAGTGTTTCATGTCTATAGTAGATATTTTCTACTCCAGTATTAAGGATCTTTAAAAAAAGTATGGATATGAAAAATGTAAGAGTATAAGTACTCTTATTGGTACCTCAAACACACTTGATCTTGATGAAGCTGGGAAACTAGTAGATCAAACATCTTTTAAAGGTATGATAGGAAGTCTTCTTTACTTGACATCTAGTCAACCAAACTTGATGGTTTCAGTATACTTATGTGTGAGATATAAATCCAATCCTAAGGAATCTCAATTAATGGTAGTGAAATGAATTTTTCGCTACTTAAAGGGAACCATGGATCTAGGATTGTTTTATACTTCTAGAAATGATTTTATCTTAAAATTATTTTCATATGCTGACTTTGGTGGATGTATAATGGATAGAAAAAGTGCATCCGGTACTTTTCATTTCTTAGGATATTCATTAGTTTCTTGGTCATGCAAGAAGCAACATTCTGTAGCACTTTCCACTACTGAAGCTGAATATGTATCAGCTGGAAGTTGTTGTGCTCAAGTATTGTGGATGCAACACACACTCATAGATTATAGATTGAGTTTTACTAATAATCAAATTTTGTGTGATAACACAAGTTCCATTTACCTTAGTAAAAACCTCACACATCACTCTCATGAAAAACACATAGATATCAGGCATCACATTCTTAGGGATAACACACAAAAAGGAGATATCATTTTTTAGTTTATCAGAATGAAAGATCAAATTGCTGACATTTTCACTAAATATTTACCTTCTGAAAGATTTGAATACATTAAAAATAATCTAGGAATGATAATTGTAAAGTAATCATTCTTCATTAACTTTTTGTTAAACAATTCTCCTTAAAGTAATAAACTCCTTTTAATATGGGGAGTACATTTTCTTGTTAGCATAATCAAAATTTTCATAGTCAGTTTTTCAAACCTTTGTAACTAAAATTTTTGTATTGATGTTTTAGGAACTGTTATTTTCGTAATGGAAATTTTCAGAACATGAACTTTCGTAATAAAATTTTTATACTGGAACATTCGCAATGAATTTTTTGTTCTATAAATTTTCGTAATGATGTTTTCGTAGTGGAAATTTTCTTAATGATGTTTTCTTACTGGAAATGTTCATAATAAAGTTTTCATACTAAGAATTTTTGTAATGAGAATTTTTTTGTAATGAGAATTTTCGTACTCAATCTTTTCGTACTGGAGTTTTGGTACTCAAAGTCTTTTCAACTTTATGTTTTTCATATTTAGTTTTTTGTAGTAAAACTTTTCTTTAAAAAGAATATCATCTATTAAGAATAAACTTCCTGGCCAATATGAATTGTATGACATCCTTACTTATGTTTTTGTAATTTTATTTTACTTGCTGGTATTTTCCTATGAGATTTAAAATTTCTCTTATTCTAGTTTTCTCAAATATGATTGTTTTTCTAAAAACCTCAAAAGATCGGATTCATGATTTCGTTGCAGGTATGTTTTCAACATTCAGATAAGATCAGTGAAATTTTCAACCGTTATGTTGCTTTTGGAAGTTCAAAGGTCAACTCCATCGCCTATATGAATGGGACCCCTGAGGGTTCTCCCACATCGGTTTTCCAAAGCTCTCGCATCTCGAATCCCTATCTATCACTTTAAGGCCATTCCGATATTTTTTAAGCTCGTTCCAAATCTTCCAGAACTCTCCATTCTGAATTTTTATTGAAGCTACATCCCATGATATGTCTACCTCAAAGCCAATTTCAAAATGGAAAGTGTACAGAGAAAGACTGGTCCATCAGAACTTTTACATGTATGAGTCTATCATCTCTAAGAACATCAAGCTGAATGGTTGAGAAGATGCATGTTTTTTCAAGACAAGTGATCAAGATGCTATCTATCCCTAGTTACTTGTAGAATTCTATGAATCAGCATGATTTTATGAGGAAGATGGAAGAGGAGGGTTTTCTTTCAAGTCTTATGGCAAGACTTACAAACATACTTTCACCAAGGTGGCAAGCTTGGTGGGCTATCTTACGAAGGAGAAGCTGAATATTGTTCACAAAAACTCCTGGATGCTTAGCTTTGTTAAGGTTAAGGCCATATAATGTCTTGGACTTGCTGATGTCAAGATAGAAAATATTTCTCTTGTATACCTTAATAATCGGATTCTTCAGCTGTGGGTACAATGATTCTTGGTTCCGAGAAAGGGTGACAAAGATACCCTGAAGAAAAGTGACATATAGTTCTTAGAATTATAGGTGAATCTAAGAAAAATAAATCTAATGAGGCATGTCCTTGTGACGATCAAGAATATCTTGGAAGGAAATGTGAGAGCTCAAATCATCATGTACCATGGCTTACTATCAAAGCTGCTAGTTTGGTGCTTAGATTCATTCAAGGTTGCATATAAGTCTAATGTTTGGAATTGCAAGCTCATACTTGTCAGTGATGATATTCTGAAAAGAATGAATATGTTTTTTTCTAAGGAAACATGAGCGTTTTATAATATTCCATAGGAATAGGCTTAAACCACTCCAAAAAGTGTGGAGAAGGATAAACTAGTAAAGAAAGTTACTAAGAAGAGGAAGCTTAAGTGGTTGCTGAAGACAAAACCCCCCAAAGCTAAAGAAACATAATATGCACCTCCCAAGACAAAAAAAAGAATTATTATCTAGATGAGGTAGATGCTAAATGGAGATAAGACATGGAGAATAGGAAATAAGGGGATCCATAGTTCAGATTAGACCCTGCTGAGGCTAAGGCCTTAAAAGAGAGAGCTGTTGATGAGTTATAAAAGAAAGAAAAAGGGAAAAAGATGAAGAAGAATATGTTAGAGGAAGAGATTGTTCAATATCTCTTGAAAGACAATGAAATAGCCTCTGAGAAGATTCCCATTCCGGAAACATTTGATATCCAACCATTACCAAAGACTCATGGGAAATGTTACTCTACTCCTGAAAAGTCTAAGGGTAATGAAGTTGGTGAAGAAGTAGAGAAAATATTTGCTGAATAAGTAGCTGAAGAATTATAGGAAGAGGTTGTAGAAGAAGAAGAAGGAAGTGATGATCTGGATGATTTGATCAAACAAGTAGAAGATTATCATGAAAAGGATGAATCCTCAAAATTAGTCACTCCAGGAAAGGGAGTTGAGAAATAAAGTCAGAGAGATGAAGTTGAGGAAGATCAGAAAGTTAATGATATATATGATGAGGAATAAATCTATGAGAAACATTATCTTGAAGAAGGAACATAGAATGAGAAAATTAATGAATACAAAATTGTTCAACTCTCAGAAAGTGTGGAAGAATCTCCTAATGAGGATCCCATTCCGAAAACTGATAAAGGAAAGCAAGTGCTCATCGATACACCAACAAAAGATATCATCCGAATGAAATAAGTTGGTGGTACTTCTAAAATGAATCTGATTCAAATTTTAAGAAGAACAATCCCCAAGAAAAGTGTCTGATTTGGAGTCATCAAGACATAGTAATGACTTTGTTGTTAAGTCTTTGAAAAAGTTGGTGGACACAATTCCGATATTTTCCACTATTGACTCCAGATTCCAGATGCTGCAACATAGTCTAAATCATAAATTGGAATCCTTATCCATGGTGATGGATATGTGTGTGAATATTGAGGCTGATCATTGAAATTTTATTATCAATTATGATGTACATAGTAAATAATGTAGCAAAATCACTTTGTGGTCTAAGAAAGTTGAAGAATACATGGCTGAGTTTGATCATTTTTAGAATGATCTTAAATATTCCTTTCGCACCGAGGAATCCAAGACTAAGAATCTTCAGGGTGAGCTAATAATTGAGAAAAGTTCTCAGAATCAACAAGTGAAGGATTTGAAAGTGAAGGTTAACTCTCTTGCTCTAAATTTTAATAGGGATAAAGATCTCCAGATTGAGCTCCATGAAAAACAAGTAAAGCAAGATGAGTTAGTGAAGATGCATGAAGATTCCATGAAGGATTATGTAGAGGTGTTGAAATCTCCACAATGAAGGATCACATCTTTGGAGAAGCAAGTCGAGAGGGATCAAAAAGACTTGATGAAGCTGAAAATCTTGTTGAAGAAGCTTATTATGAAGGAAAAGGAGGACAAATAGACAAATCTGGTCTTTTGTTGCATTTATGTTTCCTTTTTATTTTTTTTCAACCCTAATTAAATCTTTGGTTGGTTATATCTTGTTTTGTTATATACTAATGTTTCAGGTACCATATATCTTTTCCATTCTCTTAAATTCTTTTTGAAAATCACAAAGGTGAGAAGGAAAAATAACTACTTAAAAGGGGAGAAGGAAAATTTTAAAATGGAGAAGAAAAATTTCTAAGTGAAGATATCCTTAATGTAAGGGGGAGTTTCTCAATACGAAGTTTTTCATTCCCATGATAATGAAAACTCCACTCCGGAAATTCAGAATACAATCCTTAGAGTTTCATTGTCTAAGGCGGATTTTGTTGTATTCATCATCATCCATGAACAAAGGGAGATAAGATTTAATTTCAATGTTTAATGAAAATTATCAATGTCCTTATATTCTTTTTCGTAAGTTTGTTTGTGCTTTCCAAAAATGGGGAGATTGTTGAGTCAATAAGGTTTTCCTTATGACTTTTACATTCCTTCTTGTTTTGAAAATCACAAACAACTTATACATAAACAAGTCTATATTTTACTTCTCTAAGGAAAATTTAATTCCTTAAGGAATTTTACCCTAACCTAGATTTATTTATACATATAAATAATTATTCTTATGTAAAAAAATTGTATTCATATCAAAAACCTCAGAATCATATAATACATAGATATGAAGAATTCTGTTATAGGATCCGAATTTTAGATATGAACTGTAATGAAGTTCCACTCCGAATTATGTATATGAACTGTAATGAAGTTACACTTCGAATTCTAGATATGAATTGTAATGAAGTTCCACTCCTAATTCAGGATACAAACTTAAATAAAGTTCCATTCCGAATTCTGGATAGAAACTCTAACAATGATTAATATCTGAATTCTGGACTCTGAACTCTTATGATTTCAACTCTGAACTTTTATTAGTTCGACCCTGAACTTTTATGAGTTCAACTCTGAACTTATACAATTTCCACTCTGAACTATGTATGTTTAGATTCTGAAATCTGGTGAAACCATAATCTAAATTTCATTAGAAATATAGACTCCGGATTTCTACAGAATTCAGGTTCTAGATTCCTATAAAACAAAATTTGAATATCTCTTTATTATAGACTCTGAATTCTATTTTTGGTTAGACTTTGAATTTTTATTTTCTACATTCTGAACTTTTGTTCTGTTTATACTTAAATATGTTTTGTTATAAAACGATGTCATGAATTTAGTTACACATTTTTTGTTATAAAATGATGTCATCCATTCTGTTCCTAACTAACCATTAGATGAGTGACATATGTACAGATCCCTCCGAAATATAAGGAAAATATAACTGGTGGAGGAGTGAGCTGACCGTTCCAACCAAGCCTATAAATAAAATCTCATTTGAATGATCTCAACACTGATGTTGATCACTCTAGGGACTACACACTGTTAAGATGATTTCAAGAGAGAGAAACTTTTCATGCCTTGTGCATACTGAACTGCTCATTCAGATTGATTCGTGTGACTCTGAATGTTGGTGATTACATTTGAGGGCTTCTGGGGACTGGAAGATAGAGGTGCTGACTTCCTTGAAGTTATAGGGATTCCTTGCAGAGGAAGACAGAGGTTCCAACTACCTTGATGTTGAGGGCTTGCGGGGATAGCAAGACAGAGACTCTGATATTCCTATCGAGGGTTTACCCTATTGTGGGCAAGATATACTTGATTGAAAGTATAAATCAAGGGACCATTATCAACGTTTGATGGATACCCTTTTATTTGGGTTAAAAATTTATATCTTGTTTCTTGTTCATGTTACAAGTTCTTATACTGCATTTTGTATTGTAAAGAAAGTATAACATTTTTATATTTCCTTACACTTGTACTCTGATTAATTTAAATTCTATACGCTTTAAGGTATAATCTCATATTTTAAAATTTGGTTAAGTTTCATCTTTCAAATCCATACTTCTGGAACCCATTTTTCGGAATCACTTTCCATAATTAAGAAAGTTCATAGAACTAGAAGTTTGTAACATTATACATTTTCCCAATATTTCAATTGGTGCTAGAGGTGTTGTGAATCTTCTTAGTTTAACATTGGTAAACATATATTTTTCCTTGTCTATGGAAATTTTTAAAGTGTAGAATTCACCCCTCCTCTTGTATATTGAGCATCTACATCATTATTTCACTCATACAAAGATACCGACTCTGAGACCATATATACTCATATATCTATCAGATATACTCATGATGGATATTATAAAGTTAGTAGAATAATATTCATTTCATGATAAAAACAACGATAATTTTAAAATTATGGGATGTGGTGAAGTGGTAGTTTCATATAGACCATTCGATAATACATCAAGGTGTGGTAAATATACAACATGACAAAAAATATTAGACTTTGTGGTTAGGCAAGAAAAAGGGAGCATTACAGATTGTCTGTCAATGCCTCACTTGTATACATGTCAAGGATGAGCATAGTGTTCTAGTGGTTTTAGATAAACCACTTCAGGTTCCAGAGTGGAAGTTTGTTAGGATATAAAAAGAAATCATGGATGGATTAATACATACATCCACGGGACACGATTCCATTTGGGAGATGAGAGACTAACTGCCCAAGTAAGCCCACTTACTGGCCATATGAGATAAGATTTCAGTATAGATCTTGGGAATAATATATGTGTAGGAGATAGTATGACTCCATTGAGTATTATTTATGATTATATCATATCATGATGCTATCTTCACATCACCATTAGTGGGAATAATGAAAGATGACTTTGGGACCCAGTTATGATTGACCATAACATTCCACCCACAAACTGATATCTAGAAAAGGTTGACTATCCAAGCCATGGAGGATATCCCTTGGATTACATGATGGGAATTGGATATATTTGAGAGGGACATCTACCCTTAGTGGAGATTTTATACATTAAGAAATACCATTAAACTATTGGTATGAAACCATTTGATGATTTTTATGGGAGACCATCTATGTCACAAAATTATTGGTTCGATCTAGGAGATTCATCACTCATGGTCTAAGAGTTAGTGCATACTAATAACGGTATGGTTAAGATCATCTAGTAGTCGATGAAGAAAAAAAAATTCCCATCATATGTCTTATGTGAACTTTCTATGGAGACATATGGTGTTTTAGGAGAGAGGCCATGGATTCTTGAAGGTATCAACATGACATGGATGGATAATATTTTAGTAGTGGTCCATGTTATATTTATGATTCATTAGTACCATATAGATACAACGTGAAGTAAAAGAGGTGGCATACCTCTTTCCTCTACCACTGTAGTTGGAATGGGTACAAAACATCTTCCATGAGTTATAACTGAGGAGGTATATACAAAACAAATATATTGTTATCAACTGGGTTGAGATGGATATCAAAGACTGAGCTAACCTTATAGATTACCCAATGTATAATGAGGATCAGTAGGAGAGGAGCCTCTATGATGATCAATTCTCCTAGAGCCTATTTGGTGGAATCATTTCACTCTTTAAGAGAGCATATGGGTGTGATATAACCATATGTGAGCTCAGTGCCCTCATATTTTTATTAGTTTTTTCTCTATTCACAAAAATAACCAAAATATGGGGAGAATGGAATGGCTTAAATTTCCCTATATTATATTAGGGTATTTTATGGATTATTTTGGAGACCTAGTGTTGAGATGATGTGTGATTTCTATTCTTGGCGAGCTAGAAATTATGTTTTGAAATATTTTAAATTTATTAAATATCATTCATGGATTGGAATCATAAAAAGGTAGAATAAAACCTAAATGGGGATCTTGATCAGATATTTGAGGGCATAATTGATTAAAAAAATGAATGTTTTTTCCTAGGTGAAACATAATCATTGTTGGTGTGGGCTGTATGTGGAAAATTCTTCACGAGTAGATAAATAATAAAATATATTAATTAAAATAGTTAACATATTTCAATTTATGAAAAGATATGTTCTGTTTACCAATATGTAGTTATACTATTTCCTTATTTTTTGATGCACTAACCCTAGAGATCTATACGACCATTGGAGTTTGTTAAAAGAGAGTGATGATTGATATATATGAGATCGTAGATTGTTTCACAATTATATTTTATGTATTTCTTCAACAACAACACCACAATTGATATTTTTTCAATGATTGACCTATACTCTAGGAAATACTAATTATTCAATTTTATCCATCTCTTTTCCAAATAATATATGTATATGGATCAATTCAATGAATAGAATTGATAAATGAATCATATGTAGAATTAAATTAATGGAATTTTTTATTTGTTCATTTTACGTTATCAGTCATAGTCTTTCATCTTCTATAAAAATGAATCAAGGATGAATGAACCA
This sequence comes from Viscum album, assembly GCA_963277665.1. Taxonomy (NCBI): domain Eukaryota; kingdom Viridiplantae; phylum Streptophyta; class Magnoliopsida; order Santalales; family Viscaceae; genus Viscum; species Viscum album. The sequence goes on along the minus strand of OY728148.1, from coordinate 873,458,502 downwards.
TTGGTGTGGTTCAGTCATCACTTTTAAGGGATTACGTTTTTGTCCCATATTTTATCATTTAGTCATCATTTATATTTCCTTGGGAAATCTTTTTTACCATTACCATGTTATTAATATTTCCATAAACATTATTCAGTGAAATGTATTTAAACCTTAAGTACTATTCACAATTGTAGTTTTTCCGGGACAGTTGATGATAAAGGTGGAATGTTCCAGGGATAACAAGATCAAATCAGATCTTCTTCATCATTCTCATGTTACGCTTGAAGAGGATACGGATAGTTCATGTTGATGATTTCTATGTATATTTCAATCCTTGATCTATGATCTATGGTGGAATGAGGTTTATCTAACCCTATATAATGATTTTTTGGTGAGGATGGTGGATTCAATGATGTGACAAATGATGCATAAAAGAATTTAGTTTTCTAGAAAATCTAATGTTATCCTATGTGTATCCTTATGAGGAACTCCATTTGGTACCACCCTAAGAGGCACTAGGGATTTAGGGTGAACAACATGTCATAGGCCATATATCATATTAACACACCATATGAACCCTCTCTAATTATTCAATGTGTAATTCGAAATGTATATAGACACCACCAAAAGTACACGGCCAGTGGCATGTTGTGTACTTTAAAATGGACACAGCTTGAGACACACTATCATTTACACATATATATCTACATTTTGGGTATCTATCATACACACCACTTATTTAATGATTTCATATGCTGTGTTACGCATTACCACAATATAATATAAAATATAGTTTTACACACCGTGTGCCCTGATTACACATTGTGAATCCCCTTAAAGATTGATTGTAGATCTTATTTTCTTTAGTCTAGACCAAACAGAGTTGACTGTGACCCCCTAGATCATTTACTCAATGGTTGGGTATTTAATTCAATCCACATCACAAAATATTGTGATCTACATAGAGGTTGCGCCTCATATAGAGTTTGTGGTGTCCACCAATGAGATTGGAGTGTGAACCTCTATCATCATTATACCCTATGTGATATTTATGGAATTTGTCTAAAATAATTGTGTACGACATTAACCTATCATCTAGTAGTCTATACAAGTAGGTTTTGGGGTGTCATTGGCCTTAGATCACTTACAAAGTGGGATGATCAAGATAAGGTTTTTGGTTTCTCCTAGTGGTTTTGGGTGTGACCCCCTATATGAGGATTAGAGACTTCTTAGACAAGAAAAAATTATTAAGATACAATAAATGATCTATATCTCGTAGATGAGTTTAGAAATACATATAATGGATTATGGAGTGGATTATCTAAGAATGAGCATTAAATTGATCATGATCATGTGGATGAATGGTGGTTATGAAAATATACTGATGTTGTTTTTTTTAATTATATCTATATGATTCTTTTATACATTAATTATTATATAATTTTATTTACTTGACTATACTTCATTAATTTTTTTTAGAGTTTTCAGGGTGCCTTATTTTTTATTGTTATACTCACCCCTGCATGGGATCTACCCACATGTGTATAATATTATCCTAATGATGAACCTTTTGATGGTTTCCCTGGTGGGTGAACAGCTGGAAGAGAATAGACTAAACTTCTACAAATATTTTGTTTTCTACGATATTTCATATTACCTTAATCCTCGTACTCGGATTATGTTAAAATAATTACATATTCTTTGGTCTTATATTGTGTCCCCTTTTTACTTTTACTACTTTACTATCACACTCTTATTGTGGGAATTTAGTTGTATTAATGAATTAGTTACTTTTTTTAAATATCAACATTGTGTGTGCTTGAAGATGTGTTCATATATAAAAATACATTTGGATAATGCCTCACATTTTCATAATATGGCTACTCAACACTGGTTTCTATCCCCTAGACTATTGGGGGTGAGATTATGGTAGTCATTGGTTTGACCTCTATAGGTAGTTTCAGGACATATAATCCCACAAAAAATGTTTCCTCATATAGATATACATATCTGATATATAATGATGTATTTATAAATTTTTTATGGACATCATGTAATAATAATATTTTTAACATAAAATTAGAGTATCATCTATTTTAAAAACATCATCCTTAGAAACGGGGTCCCCCATATTACCATCATTTTGTAATTCAATTTGGTTTTCAATAATACAATCTAATGGATGGGATCTTTTTATCATTTTCAAAAGATATGGGTTTGTAATTATATGAAAATTTGTTTATTTATCCTCAATTAATAATTCCCATATATGTATTTACTATATCATTGATCATATGATCCTAATTAATAATCATTTTATTCTAGAATCAACTAACATTTTGAATTATTGAATTATATTCCTTGGTTTACATCCCTATGTGGTCGTGTATCTAGTAATCAAAATCATTGAGTTTCTCAATCCAACACATTTTTCCAAATTTTTAGATATTTTTTATAGTTGTATTTTATACTATTAAGATTGGGTTTTTTCTATATTATTACACCATAGTGATAAATAATCCAAATCTTCATTAAATGATTTCATATTACTACTCAATATCATGGGTTGAATATTTATATTCACGGTTATTTAACAAATTTAATGAATATGAAATCTACTTTTGATTATATATAAAGAAACATCATTGTATATTGTTTGATCTATCACTATATATCCAAAATCCATCGCATCATAATAGTAGTGTCAACATCTGATCAGTGAACAATATCACATTAAATTAATCACAACATTCTTCACTTTCATTTATATATATAATCAAAATAACTTCACATGTTACCTTCGGTATTGTCTTAGTCAATTTGAAACATTTTTAAAAAACTAATAACAACCGGCCAATAAATGAAACTATATACCATTGTTATTTTCGTCAATAGTGGAAATTCATTTTATGATATTTTATTTGAATCCTCAACTACAATTTCATAATGGATGACAATATAGAAAAGTTTTGAAATATTAACTGGCCATAATTCATAGTTTCTAAATTTTCTATATGACACATTTTGTCTAATTATGTTAAGAAATATACACTAATGATATTTAGGTTATTCATTTCTTTTAGAGTACCTATTAAAATCATTAATATATACAACCCCGAAATTATGAATATATTACATGTATAATATATTAGTCATATCTATAATAATAATGGATGCATTAGTCAATAAAATTGGAATTAATGTAAACTCATAACAGCGATATCTTATTTAAAATGATTCATCTAGAATATCTTCCTTATTTATTCATAAATGATTATATCATGAAAAAATATAAATCTTTTATGAATATAGATATTGTTGAATTTTATTGAACAATTAATCAACTTGATTATGAGGTAACATATTAATTTTATTAATAGCACTAATAACCATGATATAAATACAAAACCACATAGGTCAACCATTATTCATAAAAAAATAGGTCTTCCAAACATATAACAGTAGGTAATATAATTCATTTATAAAAAAATTATAGTAGTTTTTTACTTCAAATATAATAATTCTACTATGGATATTATATATATAGTCATTAATATATTCATTCCATCATGGATTAAATTAGATAAATACTCAACTTCACAATATAGTAGATCTTAGGATAATTTCTTAGGACACACTTCAATATATTATTGTAGAATAGTTATATCATATATTTTAGGAATAACTATCCAAAAGGTAGATTCTATTGGATGCTATTCCCATTTAATTTATATTAAAAGAGCTATTGGGGGAGGTATTGAAATTATCTATATGTCCATTTCTCTCTTATAATGAGTATATATTCTAAATTGCCTACATGAATAGTAAAATCATTCACATAGAAATAACATTTTTTTAATTTGATTATAAATCCATACAATTGAATATATCTCATTGAAAAATATGTATAATAAATATTTGAACAAATTAGAAATATTTATGTGCCATAGAGGCGACTAACTAACACATCCTTTTTGTAATGAGATTCCCACTTGGATTGTTGACTTACGATGGACTTAATAAAGGTCTAAGTAATATATAATTGCATCAAAAAACATGGATGATATAAAAAGAAGTGAATATCCTAAATAATGTAAAGAATTAAAAAATATGATTCGATTATAAATGTAACAATCATAACATATTTAATAATTTATCCTCTGATGTTCTGATTGAATAGACATGGATGTATCCTCTTAACATAATTTATGGATGGTTTCCTTGAAACATTTGACAATGTATTGAATAAATACCCATTTACCTATAGTTTATTCAGTGGATGGAAGGGGTGTATTTGTTTCCTATGAATACAATAACTAGATGAATACAATCCTTAAACTTGTGACAAACTCGCATAACCTTCTAGCATATTCAAGGATGTTTATTTACAAAATATTAACCTAATGAATATTTCTTCCTTCCATTATTAATATTTAATATTCTCTATTTTCATTGTTCTCATTCATCATCATATTCTATTTATTTCAGATGAAAATATATGAACTAAAAAATTAATTCTCTATTTTTATGGAACATATTACTATTTCATTATATTATTAAAAAGGTTAAAAAACCAGTCACAATAAGAGGAATGGATTTTGACCGTCCATGAAATTTTCAATCATTCAATCAAGATTATGTATGTAATATTTATCAGAAATGTGTATTTTTACAATCATATCCTTATACTGTCTGAAACGTTTAGTATTATTTTTATCAAATATATGGAAATTTCTATTTATTTCAGAAAGTTTCTCATGATGTAATTTTTTATCGAATAATGTAATGATAATAACCCTTTAATTGGTATGTTCTATTTACTTATTATCTATAGTATGATGAAACAAATAAATAATTTATTAACATCAAATTTATAATAATACATTATGAGTATAACCATTCAATAGTCCTAACATCCAAGGAATGAAGTATATTTTCAAGGGAATTAATTCATTTTTCAGTATCCAATGCATTAGTATTCACAATGAAATATATAGGGTTTTTTGGATGAATTGATCCAATATTAGTGTATGATTTTATGTAACTTATTTTCATATCTATAAATACGTCGGTATTATTCATGACATGGAAATTATTCCCTAATATGATAACAATATCATAAACTCTAACGCTAGTTGCATTTTATTATCAGTAGGGAAATCTATAAATTGGACATTAGTATTAATAAAAATTTATTCACCTTGAAAATTTTAATTAAAAACCCATTTAGAAAATTAATATATAAAATTATGATTTTACAATAATAGTTTATCATTTAATATCCAAAGTAATAATTAACATAAACTAAAATTTCATTCAAAATTAATCTCAGTAATATATTTTTTCATTAGTAATATCCTATAAATCATAAAAAAATAATGTCTTCCATAATTGTTCATAATGTTAATGTTTATAAACTAATTAATATCCTTCACGGTTGTTTATCATGGTGTGAATTTATATTCCCAATCATTTTTCACTAGTGAAAATATGGTAAATACGTATTCTTCCAATTTCAGTTCTGGAATCCCTATGAGATTTTTAACCACAACCGCTTACACATGCTAGTACATAGATATTAATTTATTTTCAATGAAAGACATAATATTAAATAATTAATAAAATTTTCATGATTTTTTCCTATATATTTTTATATATTTATCCTAAAATTTATAAAACAAGCTTTTTCTCTCTAATCTAGGTTTTCTAAAATCTAGTTCCTAGGGGTCAAACTAAATTTCTTCTCATACTAACTACGACATAACTAACTATAGAAACCCATCATCAGTGTATTCTTCAATAAATTATCTTATGATACAAGGGAAAAATATATTGGAGTTATATAATTAGTAATATTCACCTACCAATTACATAAATTATTTCCATTTGACATGAAATAATAATTTATAAAATATTGAGAAAATAAATAATCTGCATCCTTCAAACTCTTACAATTAATATTTATTCAAATACATGGGAATGAAAAATAGAATAAGGGGGAGATTAGACTCTCAGTAATTGTTTTACACAACAAAATATATCTCTTGTAAATATGAAATAATCATTATTGAAATGTTTATAACAAAAAACAATCAATTTAATAAATAGCATGTCAAATAAATGAATCATTTAATAATATCAATGTAGTAATATCTTGGTTAATAACAATTGAATTAAAAATAAAAAAACATAATATTGGGAACATTTATCACGTCCTTATGCAATGAAACTATTAATATGGGTTGCTATACACCCAACCCAATTTAATAATGTTGGAAAATCATTTTTTCTCATGAGACCTATCAATGCATCGAGGGTCTATTTATAACTAGGATCCACCATTAATTTTAGGTCCAATTCTTTCCACATATACTAAATGATTAATTTATCATGTTAATAATATTCCCTATCAAAATATTTTACTGAGTAATTAATAAAAAATATAATGGTTTCTAAATTAAATATAAAAAATCATATCAAAACCATGTATAGAAATGGTATATTGTTTAGATAATATTCATAACCATAATACTTATAATATATATATGGAATGAAAATGTATTCTTTGATAAAACATTATTACAAAAAGTCTAATGTTTCCCAAGAAAATAAACGAGAAAAATATTATTAAGAGATGAAATATGACAAAAAATTAGTAAAAACTAACAGTTTTGTAATAAAATTAATTAAATTGGATAAAATATAAAATTTAATAAGAAAGAAACACAAATTAATTAATAAATTTTAGTTATAAAAAATTGGGATGTTTTAGAATAATAATCTAATATAAATAATTTATTATTGAAGGTGTAGCAATTAATGATGTATACATTAAGAAAGGTAATAGTTTTTAATTTTTTGAACAGAAATTAATAAATGTTCATTTGAGGGAATATTAGAAATATATCATTAACACCATGTAATGTAGGTACATTAATAAATATCATATAATTAATATATTATATAATCATATAGAAATTTATTTTTAAGAAAATTTAAAAACATATGTATGTAGAAGAAAATATTCTCCATCAGGAATAAATTAATATTTTCATTTATTTTAAAAAATATATAGCCGGATTCAATTTTAAAATAAAATAAAATTTTAATGAAATAATTGAAAAAATTTAAATATTATAAGGATAATAAAATAGTTTTACATTATAAATATTTGACTATAATATTGCTTTAATGAAAATATTAGAAATCCCCCAAGTGATGTTATAAAAATAAATTCAAATTTTTTTAGTACCTTTTTAATTTTATCCCCTTACTATATTTAATAATATTTGAAACAATATATTCCATGATTAGATAATAATTATTTATAAATATATCTATGGAGGATTAAATTAACCCTATAATAGTAAAAAGGATAATATAAAAAAAATTCTAAATGAAGTGGAAATTTAAACAAAAACATCTTACACTATCCTTCACCATAGTGAAACATGATTTAACTTATTTTATAATGGTTTTAAAAATGATATAAATATATATCAGAACATATTAAAAGTTATCGTAATATTTATATAAGATCTTTACCCATTCATTACAAATTCATTGTGAAATTAATCACCATGTGTAAATTATTTACCGTTCTCATACATGTTTCATAATAATAATTAGGGTTATTATGATATTGTTATTGTTTCGTCATATCTATAACTATTTTTATGATATAAATATATATATTTTCTTTAACTACTAATATATACCACTATATTATGAGTTTATTAATAATTAATTGGATGGACTCATGATGTGATAGTATGCACTTATACCCAACTGATGTTTCAATTTTAAAATTGATGGATGAGTATATAAAAATGTATAATACCATTAATGGAATAAAATTATAGTTATATAATTATAAAAGTGTTATTTTATAATTATTATTAATAAATATTTAGAGGATTTCTTAGAAGAAATGAACTTGACATGATTCAGCAAGGATAGTCACCATATCATTTTCAAACCAAAATTTTAATGTCACTTAAGAAACAAGTAATTTTATTTTAAAAATAGAATAAAATATAAAAATTTTATAATTAATTTGTAGAGATATTATTCCATTTTTTTCAAGACCTTATTCCCAAGGTGGTCTGAATTGTGTTGGAGAAATGATGTCCCTCTATAATAAAGCAAAGGACACACATGGAATTGAAAAACCAATTTAAATAAAATATATATTTTATCATGATATTGAGGACCATATTTGAAAATTTTATGAATCTAATATATGGTGTGGTTTATATACCTTCAAACATTAACATTTATATAGTTTTACATGTAATTTTAGAACATTACTTTTTATTGACCCCTTTTTTATCCAATTATAACCTTGATTGTGGAAAAACAATTTATAAATAAAGTGTCATACATTTACATATATGGTAAATATTAACTCAAGAACATAATGGGATAAAATATTGCACCATATCCCACCCTCTAATCAAATTTGGATATCATTCTATATTTTAAATCATTTAATATAATTCAATATAACATATAATTATGTTAAAGTTATTTTAATAATTATTAAATTATTTTTACAATAAAAATATCAGGAAAAGGAAGGAAATAAAATAAAAACTATTTTACCCAAAAAAATTCAAATTATTAATAACCAATAAAATTTATTTGACACCATAAATCATAAATAATTTACTTTTTAGTTTTTATATCATTAACATTGATTAATCCAATACATCAATAATCTCCATCTCTGTATTATTTAATATATTAATTCACTTATATGGCCACTAAAAATTTAAAATAAATTACCATAATAAAATAAAATTAATAATATTCAATATAAGAAATTATATTTCATCATAACGTATGTCAATCCATATGTGAACAAACAATAGTTTTTAAAATACAGAGATTGAAATGTAGTAAGTTTTCTTCACCTAAAATAATATTATTGTTTATCTCAATGTAAAATAGTTCCATGTTTCCATATTTCTTAATTTATAATGATTTTTGTCAATATAAACAAACCCAATAAAAAATCATATTATCTATGAATTATTTTAAATCCTATTTCAATTGCTTTTACCATGTTTATTAATGTGTATCCTTTACAAACATGATAATTTTTTTTACTTTGACTAATTAAAATTCCTAAAAATAAAAGTGATATATTTAAAAAAAATTCAGCCTAATAATTATAAATATATAAATATTATTATCAAATTAAATTCTAATCCGTGGAATAAAATAATATAAAAATAAAGTAGAAAAACATTATGAAAAATGGGATTTAAAGAATGTGGTTTTTTATGGACATTATGATCTAACATTAATTATTTTCCTTGAAATTTAAATTATAATTATTCCTACTCATATTTGTAGATCTATAATAATTATATATAATTTAAAGTATTAATTATGTGGGATTATTTCAGTTTATTAAAATGGAAAATAATTATACATTTATAAATAGTTTAAAAAATATATTTTTTTCTTCCAAATGTTCCATTACTTACTTCTATCAAATTAAAAATAAGTTATTTTATAATGTTAAATATTATAAAACAATAAAATACATTAATAGTTATATCAAAATTAAATTTTATTATTTATTCATAAAATAATATTTAAGGTATAATTTTAAAAGCTCTATTCTAGTATCATTTTGACATAGTATGTTTTACCTAGATATTCATCAAAATAAATTAGAAATTTTCTTCTATGAATTATTAAAATTTATATTAGATTATATATTCATAATGAAAATATGTTAAATTAATATAATTTAATAAAAAGTGTTAATACACACACACACACACACACACACACACACACACACACACACACACACACATATATATATATATATATATATATATATGTTTGTGTGTGTGAATGGGGTGGGGGTGCGGGGTCAGGTCTACTATAGAAGTTTAGTGATTGAGATGGACATTATAAGCTCATGGATAATAATGATGTGTTAAGAGTGTTTGAGGTCACTAATAAAGCCCGGTTTTAAGGGATTATTTTCTTTGGAAATTCATACATGTTAAAATTTATCATGTTTTATGGTCGAGTTATTACAATTTATTTATATTATAAATCATATTGGTGGTAATTTATATTTCCCAAATATATTTTTGGATATTCCTTAAATTTGAATATTATATACCAATGAAACAAAAATTCAAGTAGTGGCCTATTTGAGGTTGGTTTTAAGGGACTCTTCCATCTAAACTACCATCCATGGAGTGGTTATAATGGGGTGAGTCATGAAAACTTTTCATTAGTGATATTGGTTAAAAATATAGATATTAGTTGTAGGAATTGGATATGTTGAATTGTTTGGTAGGGAAACAATATCATATAGACATAGTACAATACTTATAGAAGGTATAAAATCTAGGAAATTTGATTTCATAGCCCATATGATCTAATATAAAGAACACGTTCTATTGAATGTATTATGAAATGATTTTATCCTTAAAGATAAAAGTCTTTTATAAGGATCATGTAACATTATATTTTTATCATGTAATTTAATTGGCTTTATTAAATGGGTTTATGTTATATATTAATTAATATAATTTATTTAATATGTACTCTAATTATTAAAATACATATTTATTTTTTGTTTTTTATGGTGTATCGTTAAATTGATGTCCTAATTTGTCTTGTGAATATGTTGTTTTACAGGATGTTATAGTAGATAACTGTAGAGTTTATATCACAAATCCTGATGAATGAAAGAATAGTATTCATGTGTTTGAATATATTGGACTAGAAAAATATGATTAATGTGTTTTTGAATCATATATAGAGTATTGGTTTGAGTATATATATAAAATAGTTTTGAAAGATTAATGCATATTGTGAGAAATGATTTTTCATAGAAATTATTATAGAATAGAGGGAATCCAAATATTAGTAAATTATTTTACATGTAGATCACAAGGATACATAAGTATAAAGTGAGTGGTTATAAAATAAATTCCAAGATGGTATTATCTCTTTGACCATGATTGTCTCAACGTGTGAGGAGATGGAATCCCTTTTCTAAAGGGAGATGAACTTTTTGATTTTTCGGAATGATTTTTAAGATCATTGTAAATAATTATTTAGATACATTATTAAATAGAGATGCATGATTGAGGGAATTTCAAGGAATACTATCATCTATAAGTAATGATCCTATACACCTTTTTCTTATATTGATGTATCTCAATGAGTAAAATAAGGAAGATTATATAAATAGAATCTTGACATGGAATATGCCTTTATGGGATAAGACTCATCTAAAATATCATTAGATTATAGTTATGAAAATAGGTTCTCATAGACTTGGTCTGTTAAAGTCACACATAACAAGGATTTAGTTTCATTGATAGTATTCACATTTCATTGAATTATTCAGTTAATATACACATTTTAGTAGTACATATATCATTATTATTTCAATATTTAGGTCATGGACATCATCAACATCTATGTATATCCTTCCATTCTAGTTAGTCCATGTTTGGAATATTTCATTACGAACAACTATTTTAGAAGAACATTCAAACAAAAACATTATTATTAATAACAGTATGGTGTAAGAGTCACTGGTAAGTAGTAAGGTGACTGAAAAGGTATATGTTATCACAATTATGTCTCTCATACATAAAGATAAAAATGTAAATATTTTGGTATTCACATGTTATTATATATATTTTCTACTGTTTGACATAGATATATTCCTTTAATAGTCCTTATGGTTCCCAAAGATCTAGACATATTTCATGATAACATCTATTTATAATCATCTTATATGAATTCAATTTTTTATGCTATATATAATAAAAACATAATTTGACCAATGTTATTCTAAGATATAGGACATCTGGTTGAAAGAACTGCAATTTCGATTGTGCTTACTGGATAGTTTCATGTAGATATAGCATCAATAATTTACATATAAATTTTATATGGATACAAGATTAGAATAAATCTCCACGTAATTTCATTGGGTTATGTAAGCAAATAATATACATCATCCATGAAATGGGTTAGATGACTTCATTAAACTATATTTTCAATTTTATTGTGAGTTTATTTATTTTCAAGGATTATTATAGAGATCATATCATCGTCAATGGTGAGTAGGGTCATCAGATTGGTCAAATCCATATTGAGTTTTCAAATTCAATGATATTTGAGTTTTTTTTAATTTTTTGATTTTTATTTGGTTTCTATTTCATGGGATATATAAGAGTAACCCAATGAAATCTGAGAAGTGAAAATGATGTTAATAGATTATTTATATATAAATTTTCGTTTTTTATATACATCTAAGTGCCTTTATGATAATTATTCTACGATATTGGATGGTTTTCATGGATTATTATTCTCTATGGGTATATAATGATATCATTTTAAATAGATCATTTATTCAGCCCATTATATCTTTTTTTTATTCTCTAGTAATGTTCATGATGAATGAAGATAATAGTCTATTATAATGTATTGATTATTCTCAGTATAATAAAACTACGACCATCTTATATAGACTAATGGCCTATTTAATCATTTGATCAAATCTAGTTTTTTCTCAATGAAAAAAAACATGATGGATATAATAAAACGTTAGTGGATGAGAGTGATATCTTGAAGAAATATTTTTTTATGATTTATTTTTAACAATATGTGTTCCTAAAAATTCCATTTTTATTAATGAACACACTAATTTTTTCTCATGTGAATTATGATATATATCATTCTTGATTAATTATAGTAGTTTACCATTTTTTTCATTGATGAAATCAATTTATATGTTGATTCCTGTGAATAAAGGGCTTAACATTTTAAAGCCATTATAAATGTTATATGTGTTTAATATCTATTTATAATTTTTTGAAATTATATCTTCTATAATAGAGATGTCCATTTACTACTAAATTTATTGCGATGGCGGTTAGAAGTTTGACATCATTCATTTAATAATTAAAATTGACACTTAAGAAGTCTGACAAAATATTTTGAGAGGTTAGATATTCAATAGTAGTATTGGATATTATAGAATATTTTTAGCCAAATTATATTGGATAGTCCACCTATGAAAGAATTAACTATGACGGATTATAATTTTTTTGTCGGTCTATTAGTTATATAACACTTATGATTTTTTTTCATGTTGGTTAGTGATCCAATTCATTCCCCATTGGAAGAATGTGTCATTTTTAGAAATATTTTGATTATTTAAAAATTTTATTATATTTAATTATGATTTTTCATGGACATCTAATCGTTTATGTGTCACGAAATTCATGACCTTATAAATGAAACTATACCACCCTTGATTATTTGTTTTATATTTTTAGGATTTCATTGATTTTTTGGTCTCCCTATCTCATTAAATAGTGATTTGTTGTCATTAAAGAACATATTAATTATATATATACATTCCATCAAAAATATTAGAATTAAAAAATGATCATCAATATACATTAGTTTAGACTATAACATTAAAATTATACATCATAGAATGGGGATGTTAGTGATGTGATGATAAAGATGTCACATAGAGATTTTTTCATGATTAAAAATACGGTCAGTGAGTGATGCACGTACTTGCAATGTTATGCATCATGACATGGGAGACATTAAAAGTAGAGGTTGTCCCTACCCAATTATATTATTTAAATCCTTTTTCAATTTTTAGAAGAATATTTGTTTAGAGATCCTAAGGTGGATGATTCAAAAGATCATATTATATATGGTGATTAATTTAAGGGGTTGTCTAAGGTGTATTAGTATTGATTGATATTCTAGGAGATGATATTCATTCCATATGTGATGCCTGATGTGGTACTCCTTATTTTCTATAACATTCCATTCACATTTCATTTTGACATATAAACTATTTAAAAATCTTTTTATTAAATGTTATCATGTTCGATTTTGAGGTGTTTTATTAATTTTGAATCTAATTTTTTTTGACATATATACTATAAATGATGTGAATCACGTTCCATGTTTGTTTCCATATCCATGAGATGTTCCCATGTGTATCTGAGAATATATCACAATGGATTTTTTTTCATAGGTTTACCCCAATACCATGGTGGATATGATGTCATATGGGTGACTACGAATCACATGAAGATGTTGGATAACTTATTATTGAATAATGAGTTGAGATCTATGGATTTATTTTGAAAGTAGTTTTTATTGAAAATTATAAGGCATTCTTGTGTTTTGAAGATGATCACATGTGACCAGACAACTAGTTTTACAACTTGATTATATTAATAAAATCGGTATTATATTTTTTCCCATATATGAAAAAACATATTTCATTATTTAGATATACTGTCAGATAGAGTAGAATATCTAAGAATTCTAAAGCAGGTTTCTTATTTTCATTTTATAATTTCATGTTTGGATGTTGAATCACCTACAGTTGGTTGAGTTTTAATATAATATTTTATATCAACCTAATACTGGAATGTATTTATACAAATTGATACATGTCAATTCAAACATATGTATATTTTCAGGAATAAATATGGATAGTTCTCCAATTTTATAAGAAATTGGAGTAGAGCATGAAAAAATGATGTTGGATATTTTTGAGCAGTTTATGGATTCACATTATGATTAGAAGAAATATGAAAATCATAATAGTGGACCAATAATGTTTGATAATATATTTAATTTATTTATATGGTATATTCATGTCATGTGTTGTGGAGGATAGGATTTAGGAGTAATCTTATCACTGCCATATTTCATATTTAATTATGTTGGATCATGCCACTGTAGTTAAATAAGGATTAATACTATAATAATAGATGAACAAAATACAAGGAGATTTTACACAACATTCCTTATATAAATAAATCTACATTATGGATTTATTTATTTTGAGTATGGTAAATTATAATTTGATGATGACATGGAATTTTAGAAATAACCTGTTGAGATTGTGGACTTTAAAAGATGGTTTTGTAAAAATATGTTATTTCATTAGTTCATGACCTTTAACATGATTTTTATTTTTAAATATATACATGGGAACACAAGTCAAAAATAGATCCTCAAAATATTTAGTTTTATAATTGATATCATTAAGGTGATAGGTTTGAATTTGTAAATTTTATAACAGTGATTGATGAAAATATTATTTTCATATCACTCATTTTTGTGTTACATTATTAAAATGTGACCAATAATTGAGAAGTATCTTGTTGTTTTTTAATCAATGATATATTTTAATCTTAATTAATGGTTTTAATATTTATTTTATAGGCTAGGAACCATTTTAATTATAAATGATGTATGGGATGGAATTTTATTGAGCCATTATTTTTCATTTCATGGGTAATGAAAGAATATTAGGTTGTTTACTATTAGTGATAGAGTATTGGGATGTATTACATTAATTTTATTGCATTTTATTGTTGTTTGGTTTATTAAAAATTACAAATATATCAATAATTATAAAATCATATGAATTTTTTTAAAATATCATATGTATTTAATCTTTGTATATCAATAAAACATATGAAGTATAAAAAGTATTACACATGGAATAAAAAAATTCATTATAGTATTTTACCAATATATAAAATAATACATTTTTATCTTTCTATTTTGTGAAGAACAATTTTATTACAATGAATATATATTTTTGTCACTAATTCAACTTTTTGAATGTGATTTATTGAAAGCATATAACGTTTCTTAAGAACTATATAACTATATGAAACATTATATATTTATATAAAGTTAATAATCCATAAATATATATAATTTAAATATAATTATTATCAAGAAGGAAAGGGTATAAGTGATTCATGATTTTGGAAATAATTTAAAATGGGTCATAACATTGAAACCCACGTATATATGAGGATTTATAATGTAAATTTTACATTATATTTTATGATAAGATATATAAAATAAATTCATGAAATTAAATGGACAAATTAAAATGTATCCATTCATTTTAAATGAAAAAATAATTACCAAAAGGAAAGTTGCATCATCTAATAGTTAGTTAAGCTAGTGCACAAATTTAGTATATTTCATTAATGTTTTATTTTAATAAGATTATAATAATCATCAGGATTGGAAAAATTGAAAATATGGGATGATATTCTAAAATCACAAGAAGATGTTTCATAGACATTGAAAATCCTTGCTGGAAATTAAAATTTGATCTACACATACATATTTAAAATGAAGGAAACATCCAGGCACTACAACATTCAAGTGATGTCAATCTAGTGTATATTTTATATATATATGTTTATGTGAGTGTGTTAACATATTCCAATTATTATCCGTAAAGAAGGATAATTTAAAAATCTTTTCTTGAGTTTTGTGAGACCCTTAAAAAAATATTGGATTAAAAAAATCCCATGAAATATTATAGGATTATGTTTTCCCCTCATGTTATTATAGATTTAGAATCTCTTCCCTTCTTTATGGATTCCCACTACATTATGCTAACCCCCATAAATTATTTTTTACCTATTATATATCCAATAAAGGTTCTAAATTAGTGTTCTGTGTCCAAAATTTTCTCCTTGTTATTTTATTTATTAATTATTATTGGTTATGATCAGGAGTTTTCTTAGGTAAATTGAAGATATTAATCTTATAATAATAATAATAAGTACACAATTAAATGGAAAGTAAATTGTTTTCTACCTATGATGGAAATATTTATATAATTTCATTTTATTTTCTATGAAGTATTTATTTTATAGGAAAACAATTTAATTATGAATTTACATATAATAATTGAGTTTAAAATTTATTAATTAGCTAAAATATGTGAAGGTATGAATTATTATACAAACATTATTTATAAAATAATAAGTGTTTCATTGAATATATTTTTTAGAATTTATATTTTTTTCATTAAAAGTGATATTTATATTATTTTGTATAATGGAATTTTATTGTAATTAAAATAATAATTTTTTAGTATTGTAAAATGGTGTATTTTAATTTTAAAAATATTGTTTTAATGCATTTATAAAATTTTTATATGTAAGATATATTTATTTAAGACATTTTATTACTCTTATTATTTAGTACAATGAAAATAAATTTACATCCATCAATATAATTACCTCAATCACTTTTATAAAATAAAATTGATAAAATAGTATGGTTTATTTAGTTAGTGTTAGGGAATGATGATGATGTTATCATATTTTGGTGGAATACTGTGTTTGGGGATAGAATAGGGTTGACAGTGATGGTGATGTCTATTGTGTATATTTTATGGTTAAAAGGATGGATCGATCAATGATAATTATAAAAATTCCTTTTATTTATGAAATTTTTTTTAATACATGTTTTTGATTCATTTTCACCTATGGTCATATTCTATATATGTATATATATATATATATGAATATTTTATGGGTGGCAGAAATATTGAAAAATGATATTAATTGTTGAACTCTATGAATGATAAATGACATTGATGATAAAAATGATGATCCCATACTTTATTATTAATAAATTATTTTTCCCAATTATACTTTCAAAATTAACATGGTGTTGTATTATTGATATATTAATCACTATATTAATTATGTAATAATATAAAATTATTTTTGGAAGATAAATAAATAATAAAATATTTATTTTTATTTATTATGCTAATGTATCATTAAGTTAGTACACTGTGAGTCTAGTTTGGTTCTCATGTGGGATGTCAATTATAGATTATATATAGGGTTATGTACATAGCCATAAAATGGTTGTGTCATAAATTTAACAAAATGTTATATTATTTCATATACACCCCAATTATGTTTCTTTTGTGGAACAAATCCCACATTTAGCCTTTTGTTATAGTTGTATTTTGGACATCACATTTAGTGATGTATAATATGGGTTACTACTCATCATATATTGATCAATCTATAAATATAGACTATTTGACGAAATTTATGGGTTGTGGTGTATTTTTTCTAGGGTTTGTTCTCATACGGGCTATATAGTCTCTATTTTATTATGTATATATGTATATGTAGGTCATAGATGCATTGGGTTATACAATATACCATTATCCAATCTATAATGTATATCGTTATTATTATTATATTTATTCACATGTTGTAATCACTTATGGTATATTATATATCTACATGTTATTTGATGGGTTTTTATTATACTGTCAGATTATGGGATATAATGGAATGTGTATATAGTTTTTTAAATGGAGATATGACAGGACATAGTAAGTTTTTCTTGATGTCACTACTAGGTTTTTCTTTAGTGTCTTCATGATTTTCACCCCACTCATTTATGTGGTAAAGCCCTTAACATTTATTTCTTCTGATGGGATAATATTTCTCTTCTATTCTATTTGTAGGTTTCTTCTTAAATTTTTCATCATCAATGGTTTACTTTTTTTAACATATCTTTTTTGTTTCTGCTTGTCCCCATTGGTTTTTTGGGTGTTCTATTTTTATAAACCAACCCATTTCTTAGATTCCATTTTAGGATTTCAAATATTTTATAACACTTCCCTAGATGGTGTTTCTGAGAAATGGTCATGCTATTGGTCATATTAAATGATATAATTTATTCCAATTATATGAACATAATTTATAATGTCTTTTTATTATTCTATATATTTCTATGTGGTATATAGTTTATTGTTATAGTTTACAACCATTTATGCATTGCTGATGAGGGAAATGATTGTAAGGTATTTCAATAGAGGATGAAACTTGAGTTGTCTGACATGTTCATTTTTTATTCATGTTAATTCTCCTTGATATGTGTTATATATGTATAGTGGATATATTTTAATTGGTTTGGTTTTCATGGTGATATAAATGATATTCATCAATATAGACGAGTTTCTACTAGATGTATATGTTTTCTCTAGGCCCAATTTCTAACATGTTAGTGAATCCAGAAAAGGTTTGGGTTTAGAATAGTTTTAAAGTAGTGTTTGGGGCCTCTGATTTTCTCATATTGTTAAATCCATAACATATAAAAACCAATAATATCCCCACATAGATATTATACGTTAATAGATTAATATTCATTACAAAACATTATAATCTATGAATGAATTGTATAGGTCCAATATATTTAGAAACATCAACACATCAACCAATAGTTCATAAAATATCTAAATGATATCCCCATTATATCTTCATGGTTATCACACCTATTAAAATCAATATATTGAATATCATTCTTTATGACATGGAGAAATGAAACATAAGAAAGAGTGATCTATAATGACCGATAAGGGTAATAAAAGAAACATCAATGATTATATAACAACATCATTAGAAAAATGGTATAAAAAATGATATTATCATTTTAAAACCATACCTAGTATATTATTTTACTTAATATTGAGTCATAGAATATATAATTTAGGTTTATAAGAAGCATATAATAATGGATTTGCCAAATATATTTAATGAGAGTATAATAATAGTGTAATAAAAATATTTTTTAAACACACATTATCGTAGAAAATAATTTTTATATCATTCAAGGATAATTAATTAGACTCTAATATTTTAATGGGTTCACTCTCTAAAAAGTAATTTTTTTAAGTTGCTATACAAATAGTGTCATATTTGAAATTTTCATTATAGAACTGGGTTCACTCAGCATTTCAATCCTATTCATCTAAAAAGATATCAATATTTACCCAAAGAATTTTATTGAGATATAGGTCTCTCACATAACATTATGGAAATCACGAATATGTGCTCCAAAAAATAATAAAACATTCATCTTATAAAAACCCATGAAAAAAATGGAATTAATAAAATTTTCACTATAGCATAATCCCTGAAAAAGTAATGGGTTTCTTAAATAGATCATCATTTCATATTAAATATAAACCATCTAGAAAAACAATAGAAATTTTATCCTTTAATATTAACTTAATTTATCATAAGAAACATACAAATACTTCATCTTATATGGAAAATTATTTTAATTATTACTTTGAATAATTCTTGAGGAAAAAAATCATTTTAATTTGGAATCAATTATTTTTTCAAAAAACAAATGTAATTATAAAGGAATCATATTTTTTGGGAAATAACCATTAAAAATTAAAGGGGTGATTTAAATAAAAAAATATCCATTTTATTAAAAAAACCAAATCACTCTGTATATGATAATAAATAGTCATTCTGAAAAATTCAAAAAAGTCACTAAGTGCCTCATTTGGAAAATGAAAAATATCATCCTTTCAAATTAATTTGAAAACAATCAAACATGGGTAAATATTTCCTTTAAAATCAGATGTTACTAGAGATGGACTTATCAATATTTTTAAAAAACATGGTCAATGAAGTAAAATATTCCCTAGTTGTGACATAAATAGACTAAATCAAGGATATAGTTGAGATTTTGAAATTAAAATTTTCTATTGATTTCACCTTTCATAAAAGGTAATATAACATCCTAAATATTAAATTTAATTATATGGTAATCAGATATCATTTCCTTTTAACACAAACAATATGATTTATAATACCTTTATTAAATTTTACCATCCAATTTTATAAATAAATAATTAATTATTTTTTTTCTTGGGGTTTAATGTATAATTTTTCATGAGTATTTTAGTTCATAAGATTCAATACCTGTACATTTATCTTGGATACATTATCTCTATAATATTAACTATTATATTAATACATTATATATTAACTATATACATATTTATAATAATACAAAAACATTTAAATATAGAAAATTTAATTACACAGTTCGTGTAGATGGTCAGTCATATGATCAGGTGAATACTAATTTAATTTCATGATAGATATAATTAAATAAATTTACTTATTAATTAACCATTGAACGACAATTATTTTACCATTTATAAATATATTTTCAAAAAATTCACCGTTATTACTATATAATTATAATATAAATAGGAAAATAACATTTCATTATAGAGGTGGTAGTCTAGATGTATCTTTGAGTGAAATTATAATTTCCTCAAAGATTAGATGGAAATAAGTTATATAACAACTCAACCATATAGAATTCAAATACTACCCACCTTAATAGGGACATCATGTTCTATCCCTTTAGGTACAACTAGTTTCAATATAAACACATGGTACCCTTCATTTGGCCTACCTATTTTCCCAATGGGGTCATCAGACTAATGGATTTATCCACAGGCCAATACAAGTTCTTTCTAGTGTTCTTTTTCAAAATTGGCACAAAACTAATGTTCACCGATCCAAATCCCTACCCCAATCCATTCATGCCTAACAATGGAGTCATAATCATGTTACACACCCAAAAATAGAGGTAAACCATGGTAACATGTGTCACATCATTTATTATTTTGACATTTTAAAATATTGGGTTATTACATTCACCACACACTACTTATCAAAAAATTATTTGTTGTGGACCTTACATCTCAATCACAGAATGGCCCCCACACATAAGGTTGGGTTCTTACTCTCGTAATAATGTGAAAATAGGCCCCACTAACAGCACATACACCCTTCCATAACATGGAAATCATGTCCAAGACCTCTATGTGCCCCAATTTCTACATAGACATGTGTTCCCCTCTAAGGGACCCACCCTTGATCCCGAATAGTTCATCGAACTAATGACTGTATCCATAAGAAAACACATGTTCATTATATTTTTTTTTCATCACTATAACACAACCTGTGAATCATCCCAAAAATTCACTCATCCAGATTAGTAATCTATGCAATTCCTTCATAACTATTAAGTTCTAATTATGTAGAATCTCAAAAGGAATGGTGAACCTTGTTGACACGAGTCATAAATTTTATCTTTTATCAAACTAATAGTTTAGAGTGTTAAAATGTAGATGTCATATTATAGTTTTAGATGTATAATTATGTAATATATATAATATATAAATTTTGAACCAATTATAATGCAGATCCTAATATTATGGTGATAAAATATTAATTTTATTCCTTGATGGATATAATATACCATATGTACACACACGCAATACATTAAATTTATATTTTATAGGAAATAAGGAGTATAATGGTGTATCCATAAGCATAATAAAAATTTATAATATTTAAGATATTGAATGTATTATATTATGATACAATCCATTTATTTATAAGAGAAAAAATATAGAAGAATAAAAATAGATCAGTTCAGTCAATAACCTCTTCGTAAGAATGACTTTTATTTATCCTATAAATGGATCAAGAGATGGAATTTCGGTAGGAGAAGAAAAATAATAATTTATCTAGAAATGTTTAGATGGAAATTTGAAATAGGTATTTTCATCTATTTGTTTCATCGGGGTGTGAATAAGTGGAGAAAGAGGATACATTTTTTAATTGAGTGGAGGGAATTCTTTCAGAATTTCTAAAATGATTAAATTATAATAAATTAATTAACAATAAATATTATCCCAAATACACATTTATTTGATGGTATGGTATGATAGGGCATTAATCCCACAAACCAATTTGATGTAGAAAATTTTTATTTGTCAATTTATGCCTTATTAATTTGAATAACCCTTAGTTGCCAAATTAGAATTTCAACTATGGTAACAAGTTCTTCAATATCAAATGGTGGTAATTTTTATATATATTTTCTCAATTAGCCCAAAAATGGGAAATGTATTATTTTTTCTACTATATCTTATCCACATTATATTGCATTATGTTTTTTATTTTTTTAATTAATTTAATTATATATAATTCCGATAAATTATCAATGTTCTCAGTATTGATATTATACATTTAATTTAACATTAAATACAACAAGAAAAAGGAGGATTGAATTTTAATTATTTCAAACCTCCCTAATTTTCTAATATATTTAAAAAAATTACAGGAAACACTAAAAAATCCAAAATTTAACACAATTTATATCTTCATAATCAATAATTATATTTTTTATTAAAATTAGAATAAAAATATAAGTGTTTCATAAGAAATTTATTTCATTATATAATTATATAAAATTTAAAAAAACCATATCATGAAAGTAATATTATTCATGTAAAAATAAATACATAGATTCATTAATAACATATTAGTGTCCCTATGTGGAAACATAATACATACTAAAAAACAAATTAAGTGATAGTTTATATCAATCATTGATTTATAAAATAAAAAATATATTTTCATGGAAAAGTGTAAATTATTTAATGAACCAAGTATTTATAGAATAGTAATTTTTTATTTCTATTTATACTTATGAATAAGATATTAATTTTAAGTTAAATGGGACTATTTTTTTGATAGCTTACTCGACACACAACAATCGTAATCTCCGTAATATTAAATTGCACACAACATTGCGTTACACTAAAGAATTATACAATTATTATATTATTATTTTAAATGGTATTTAACCACTTTATATTGGAATGGTGGAAAGGAATAGTATAAATTTAATTTTGAAATATATTTTACAAAATGTTAAATGACTATTCCTTGATTACCAAATTTATTTGAAATGTAAATAAAAACAAATTGAATATAACGGATGTGTTTTTCTGAAATCCTATTTAAAATAGAATAATTGTGTTCTCATATAACTCTTAATGGATTTTTAATTAATGACAAATATGTGATACTATTCTATGTAATGTTTTAAATCCATCATCTATGTTTTTTTGATATTATAAAAGAATAAATACATTTTTCAGATAAAAGATGTATTTCTCTAAAAATGCAGTTTTGATGCTATTTGATGGAGAACCCATTTTAAATATATTTTTTGATATATTTATATTTTTTATATAAAAAAATAAAATTCTTATTTATAATTGTATCTTAAAATTTTAATTCAAATGAAATTATTTGTATTTTTCTACTGAAGTTCATTTTTTATGAATATTGAAAAATAATGAATTTTAATTCAAAATATCCTTGTAATATAATTTATTTATGTAATTATATTAGGATTATAATTGGTTTTAAAGTGGATTTGTATTATATTTTTATCATTTAATCCAAT
Source organism: Viscum album (assembly GCA_963277665.1). Classification (NCBI taxonomy): domain Eukaryota; kingdom Viridiplantae; phylum Streptophyta; class Magnoliopsida; order Santalales; family Viscaceae; genus Viscum; species Viscum album. The sequence goes on along the minus strand of OY728148.1, from coordinate 873,434,544 downwards.
TGTGGTCATTGTAATTAATTTCACATTGAAATTGGACATAAACACATGTCGATATTTTGATAATTTTTACGTATTAAAGACATGATTTATAGTTTTGGAAACGAGATTTATTTTTAAATTAATTTATGAAAATTTTTTGTTTTGAATTTGGACAAATAGATTCCATATTTGCAATCAGGAGATAAATTTTTTTTAAATAGGTATCTTTTTTTAGACATTATGAATAATAACTTCATTAAATATTGTATTTAAAATTGTTAAAGGGTAAAAAAAATATTATAATAATATAAAAATACCCTAACACATGTCATAATCATATTATATGAGATATGTTTGACCATGGGATTCCATGGGCCTATTTTAGGACCCCATGGAGCCACTTTTCGTTGAAAATGATTTTTAATTAATTATAATTTAATGATAAGAAAAATCTATCCTAAACTTGTATATTTTAGTAAAACAATTTTTATATGCTATTATATAAATTATAGTTTTAACAATAAATATTAATTAAAAATATAATAATATTTCTTAGATACATTTATTTTATTTATATTTTTTAGAAATCATATAGATAATTTTATTTATGACACAATGATGATGTAGTTATTACATTACTAAAGAATGATTTCAATAAATGAGATTATAAATATTAAAATAAATTCCTTTTAAAACTTTTTAATCTAGAAAAGAATTTTGTGGATAAATATGGTTTTCTATCATTTAATTAATGAATGTTTTTCAAATTAATAATGTTTTTATGGTTTTTTAAAATTTCATTATATGAATAGTATATACATTGAAATAAATGAGTTTTATTAAATAATATTTTATTAAATGATATAATTTTCGTTAAAATATATGATTCGTCCAAATTTTATAGATAAGGTTTAAAATTTAATTAATTATCTACTTGATGTTCTATTGGAATTTTATTATAACTATAATAACCATATAGTATTAATATACAATAAGACATGGTAATAGTTAAATTAATTAACTAAGGGTTATAGCAAAATGATATGGATAAATTTGAAACAAACACATGTCTAAAAACTTTTGGAATAGAGTTTTAGAACAATGATAATATTATATTATAATTAAATGTGTTTTGACACTTTTGAATATCTATATTCAATTTATAATAAAATAATCTATCAAGACATTCTTAAAGTACCCCTCCTCCCTCATATAAAAGGACACCAACTATAACCCCTTACTCACATCTCTCAAGACCATTTTATTTCCTAAAATCTAAGTAAATAATCTCCAAACATCACTCATTTCCTACTAGAAGTCTTACTATACATAGAAGTCAATTAAAAAAATCCATTGTCTCAAATCAATATGAGTTAACCATTTTAAGAGGTAGTGTCTTCTCTAAAGTTCATTTCCAAAATTCTACTTCTTCACCAACTATCGAAATATTATTGTTTTATTAGATAAATAAACAGAATCCTCAATATACTATGATGTTTTTATGAGAATAATTTTAACTAAAATTACACATACATCTTTCTAAAGGATTTAAAACAAGCTTTTTCTGTGGAAGATGAACTACTCCCCCACGAAACGATGATTTTTCAATTATCTCCTACCACTTCTCATGGTGTCCATTATGATTTCAGTAAAATTGTATATGATATAAATTGTATTTATTTTATCTATATTCTAATGAAATTATCATTTGAAACATACCATTATTCTTTTCTTGTTTTATAAATACAATAATTTCATTTGAGAAGCACATACTACCGCCCCCTTAAAGTGATATGACTCGTTCATGCCACACATGGAATAGATAAAGGAACGAGTTAATGAACATATGTATCATATATAAAATACTATATTATAATGGAATTTAAATATACCAATTTATTATACCATTTTCATTCCATTAAATCTGAAATATAAATGAAATTAGTGTTCTTGCGTATGTATGGCTTATCATCTCCATGAATAGTGCATTTCATTTCTTATCTCCAAATGTTATAGAATATTATAAATACATATATACAAAATATATATGATTTATATTTTAATAATATTCTAGAGATTATATAATTTTTACCACATAGAAAAATTGTAATTATAATAAGATCATATTTGATTCAAGTACCAATATAGACAAAATGACTGTTATTAACTTAAATAATTATGTAATTTTTATAACATGGTAATAAGTGATATTAAAGTAATAATAACCATGAAAAAGGTTATGAAGCAATTATAAATTAACTTAAGTTTATTATTTATGAAATTAAAGGACTAATTAGTATAGTCGTACAAGAGGTAAGGGAACTTCATAACCCAATTATCATTCATTAGGATTAACATCTAATTTTTAATTATGTAATACTATGATTATGTGAGATATAACTTTTAATATACTATTTTATATTTATTCTTGATTTATGTGTACTTATAGTGAATACACAGAATCCATCTATTTTATTTACAAACTGATATTTGTAAGGGACTTCGTCTCAATTTACATTCATTGAAGAATATTTTCATAATATACACCTTTCTATTTTATATGGTGTATAATAAAGCCATTTTACTTTTACATTCATTAAAAAAGTTCACTATGATAAAATTTAATAAATGAAAAAATGAATGTTTTTGAAATTTGAGGTGACAATGTCCTCTATGCAATTATAATTGTTATTTGGATTCCTCTATTAGCCCAAATTTTTTAATTAATAAAAGGAATCAATTATTCCATTTATGAGTGTTATCAATATTGAAAATGGGTTTTGAAATGGATTTTGTATTAAAATATCAGGAAATAAATTCTTGTGGCTGAAAATGAAATTTTATTTGGGAAATATTGATATTTGAAATATTATATGTGTTCTAATTATATAATGGTACTTGTACATTTGATGGGTTACATGACAAACTAAATGACGGGTGGATACGTGATAAACCTAGGGAAGGTGGTAATGTTATAACCTCCAATGCATTGGTTATGGAAGTTGATTATATAACTGTTACATCTAGTGATATGTCTGGAAGTCAATCGCATGGTTATCCCCATTAAGTATGTTTATTTACCGAGTTACCCTAATATATTATACATTGTTTTCTATAGGATTTATGGTAATATTTTGGTTACAAAAAGGGTAAGTAATGAGGTTATTTTCAGAGAAGTGTTTTTGAAACATATTTATGGTGAAAAGTATTAATTTATGGTAAATTATTCATAATTTTCATGTTGTTTTAAAAAACTAATAGTTTTCCTTCATTATGTATCCCTTACTGTGTTTTTTATACTAATCACAAGTTTTGAAATGTTTTTCCCTGGACATAATGATGAATAGGGACAACGATGAGATCCTGGGAAAGTTATGTTATCAAAAACATAGAATAAAAATGTTTCTTTTTTTAGAGTTATAGTTTTATAAAACAAATGGGCACTGAGTATAAGTGTCTACATGTAATATTCAGGTTTTTATATATATGTTATAACCTAATTCTCTAAATATCTATACAGAAAAATATCCTCAATGTGAATTACTAACTTAATTACTTATTATGTAATGTTTATGGTTGGGTCCTTATAGTTGGTATCAGAGGTCAATTTAGATAACTTTATAGGTTAGGGTGTTATTTTAGCATAAGTAACATAACCACAATGGGTAGAATATTTGAGAGTCATATTTATTTTAGATAAATTTAATGGGTTTACGATAACATGAATATATATATCTTAGTGTCTAACTTTCTAATAAGATATTATATGATGATTTTACTAATATACTTATGTTGAAATTTTTGTTTTAACAAAATTGATGGTCTTAGTGGGCACCAAAGTAATAATGGATGTAATGAAAACTATGATGATTTTCTGAATATGAAAGCGAATGAAATGGGAGGAATAATGAGAAGTCTTGTGGTTATTCTCAACATACTATCTAGAATCTTGATTGACCACAAGAACTATGGGTATTGTTATAAGGAATCATGTATTTCAGAAAGAAATACCTTCATAATTTCATGTATAGTATAAAGGTAAGTATATTAAAAAACCTATGTGTTAAGGATGTGGAATGAAAAACCTAGGAAAATGCATCAAAGGGAAAGGAATATGCTTTAGATGTTGTGATGAAGGTCATAAAGCCAAAACATTCCATAGAAAAATAAATCTCTTAGTGGACTATAGGAAAGGGAAATAAGTTCATTTTGAGGGATCAATCAAATGTTTTAAATGGGGCGTGCATGGTCATTATACAAATATATTTCCTAAGAAGAAAGTTCAGGAATGTGATCAGCAAGACTATAAAAATATATTTTTACAAATACCTAATTCCATTCCAATTGATGATGATGAAAGTGACTATGACCAATGAAAGGTATAAATTATTTCTTATCTGATGTTTTGACATCATTAAATATTAGGATAGGATTTATGATTTTTTTGTAAGAAACAAATATAATAAAATAAGTTTGAAAAGATTGACCAATGAATCATGAAGAAAATTGAATGAGTACCAAGTCTACATATAAGGTATTCATGAGTTATGGTATATTATAGGATGATGAAATGCATAAAATAATTAAAACTAATTTGATGATGGGATTACACAGGAAGACTTTTTCTAGTATGTGTAACCATGATGTTTAATATGTGAAAATCTTATTCATGAATTAACTATCTTTTATTATGTGTACATAATGGATAACCATATGGGTTCATAGGATCTTTTTTTGAGGTGATAAATGGTTATTAAATTTTGTGTTTCAAAATGAATGGTATTAGACTACCATTGAGGATAAAAATGGTCATAGATATTTTTTCAGAACTTATCTTATTTTTTGTAATGTTATAAGAATTATGTGGTTTTAGAAAATGGACACCACATAGGATGGGTGAAAACCCATCGCATCGGACAATGTCATGGGAATTGAGCTCACAACCCAAGGGTGCATCACCTACCACTGGACAATGTGAAGACCTTAGTTAGTATGACTTATTCTTTTTAGTGAAATAATTTTATTGATCAAGAATAAGTAGATTTGGTATATTATGTTTTATCAAATAGATATCCTTAGTGTAGGGAAATGATTTAGTGATTATGTGATAAAGGTTATTTTGTAAGAGGTTTTCTCTTTTGGGAACTCTATATGCCTATGGAAAATATAATACATTGGTATTTCAATTAAGGAGTAATGGAGGAATATTATTCTGGAAAAATATATGTTTTTATTGTGGACTTGTTGCGATTTGGGTTATTTATTGAAATGATTAACCTATCATATAGAATATTTGATTAGGTTAATTAATTTTAATATTGTGACATTTAGAGTAGTTGATGGTATTTGGATATAAATGTTAAGATATATCATGGAAGACTATGCGACCAAATCCTTCTGAATTTTGGGTTTAAAACATAGCTGGTTTTATTTTGAATAATTTTAAGGACAATTGATTATTGAATGGTCTTTTTTAGAATTTGGGATTTATTGTTTAATTTTGTTGATTAAGAGTTGTATTTCCTTCTATAAGGAATTAACCTTTTTGGGGATCATCTGATCTTGTAATAACTATTTCATTTTTGGTTAATTTCTAAATACAAGGGAAATATATAGTTATTCTTTTTTGGATTATGTGATTCTAGAGAAGAAGATTTAATACTTATGGTGTGATCAAGTCATCTTGAATACTAATCGTTTAAGGAAAATATGTGTTTTTGGTAAGAACATATTAAAGGACGAATATTTAATTGAAAAGTAAGTGTATTTCAATATGTTCTTTGATTATATCATAAATAAATTCTCGAAATTTATAGAAGGGAAAATAAAACAAAAAAATTTGTCGATTTACTTTTCCTACTGGGGAATCTATGACCATTTAACATATCCCATGTTTGTAGTTTTGTGGTAGTTAGCATTATCTATATCATGATTTCTATAACACTCAATAAATACATGATGGTTAGTTTTATCTTATGTATCTATGTTTTTATGGAATCCTAGTATGTATTATCTCTGGAGACCATTATAATTATATTTTTCATTAATATGATTGCTTTATTGACTCTTTTTCTAATTTAGGGCTTTTAATGATGTTTTCGATCTTAATTTTAATATTGTGAGGACACAATTTACAAAAGTGGGAAGGTTGAAATGACCACGCTATTTATAGAATAATACTTTTTGATTTCTATTAATTATTATGAATAAGAAATTATTTTTATGTTAAATTGGACTTTTATATTGTGTAATCGACACACAATAATATAATTCTCCAAAATCTTACATTGCACAGAACATTGAGTTATACTGAAAAATAATACATAATATTATTATTATTTTAAATAAAAGTTAACGATTTGACGTTGGAATAGATGGAATGAATTTTATCGACTAAATTTTGAAATTTTTTTAAACTTGTTTAAATTATTATTCGTTGATTAATTTTTTTTAGAAATGGAAATTAAAACCAATTGAATATAATGGACATGTTTTTATGAAAACTTATTTAAAATATAATAATTTCGTTTTTATATCATTCTTTATAGATTTTTAGTTAACGAAAAATATATGATAGATAATCAATGTAATGTTTTAAAACAATCTTAAATGTTTTCTTGATATGATATAAGAATAAATTGTTTTTTTAGATAAAGGAAGTATTTTTCTAAAAATGCAGTTTTACCATATTTTGATAGAGAAAACATTTTAAATATAGTTTTTAACACATTTATATGTTTTATTTGACAAAATAAACATTATATTTATAATTGGAATGTCAAAACTTACTTTGTATGAATTTTATGTATTTTTCTACTAAAGTTCATTTTTTATGAATAGTGAAAAATACTACATTTTAACTCACAACAACCTTTTAATATAATTTATTTGTATATATATATTTTATTCATCATTGGTTTTAATGTTTAATTGGTTTATAATATTATTATTTAATCCAATTGTGTTCATTGGATGTAATTTCACTTTGATATTGGACCTAAACGCATGCGAATATTTTGGTTGTTCTTTACTTCTTAAAAACACTTTTTGGTTTTGAAAACATGAATTTATATTAATTTAATTTTTAGTAAATTTTTTTTAGAATGTTGGAAAATGGATTCATTAATTTTAATCAAGGTGTCCAAATTGTGTTAATAGGTACCATTTCTTTTTTTGACATTATGAATAGTAACTTCACTATATATTTTATTTTCCATGGTTAAAGGGTGAATCTGGTAAATAAGGGTAAAAATAATATTATAATAATATAAAATTAACCTAACACATTTCATTATCCTATTTTATGAGACATCTCTAACCATGATCATCATTGGGTCGATTTTAGGACCCTATGGAGCAACTTGTGTGTGAAAATGGCATTTGATTACTTTTTATTTAATGTTAAGGAAAATATATCCTAATTATGTATCTTTTTGTAAAACAGTATTTATATTGCGTTATAGAAGTTATCATTGAGATATTAATTATTACTTATAAATATAAACATATTTCTTATTTATTTTTATTTTATTTTTATTTTTTAGAAATCATATAAATTAATTTATTTATGACACAATAATGATGTAGTGATAAACTAATTAATGAAATATTTAAATAAATGATATTATAAATATTAAAATAAATTTATTTAGAAACATTTTATGAAATAAATTAATTTGGGTGACAAATTTTGATAAATGAGTTGTTAAAATAAATACTATTTTATTAATTGATATAATACTAATAAAAATATACGATTATTCCAAATGACATATATAAGGTAGGAAATGTCATTAGTGAACTACTTCATGTTATATTGGTGTTTTATAGAAAATATATTAACCGTATAGTATGTATTTACAAGAAGACATGGAAATAGTTAAATTAATTTACTAACGGTTACAACTAAATGATAAGGTTAAATTTGAAAAAAACGTGTCTAAAACTAATTTGATGACATTATTTTGAAAAATAATCATCTTATATTATAAATAAATTAGTTTTTGATCTTTTAAAAATTGAAATTCAATTTATAATCAAATATTCTTTCAATACATTCCTGATGTACCCCTCCACCCTATTATAAAAGGCCACCACCTCTAACCCATTACTCACACCTCTAAATCCCCTTTTCTCTTCCAAAATATCCTCTAATAATCTGTCAACATATCTCTTTTCCTCCCAGAATTATTAATGTACGAATAAGTTAATTCAAGAAATACTTTTTGCCTAAATCAATGGGATTTACCCATTTTAAGAGGCAACTTCTTCTCTACAATTCCTTTCTAATAGTATACGTCTTCACTTCCTATTATATTTTTATTATTTGATTACATAAAAAATTATCCATAATATTCTTGGAAATTTTTATGAGAAAGATTTGAACTACACTTACACACACTTTCACCTAATAGATTTATAATATATTGTTTCTGTGGATGGTGAACTATAGACTCACAAAACGACGATGGTTAAATTATCTCCTACCACCCCCCATGGTAAAAAAATATGATGCAAATATAATTATATATGAAATATATGATATTTATTTTATCTATACAGTACAATAATTATTATTTATAACAAACCATTATGATTTTCATGTTGTATAAGTATGATAATTTCATTTGAGGAAGCGCGAACTACCACCCCCTCAATGTGATATGACTCGTTCATTATATACATGATGTATTTAAAAGATGGAGTTAGTGAACTTATTTAACATATATAAAATATTATATTATAATTAAATTATAATATACATATATATCATTATGTTTTTATTCAATTAAATATTAAATATAAATGAAAGTAATGTTAATGTGTACATACAACTTACCATGTCCATGAACGGTGAGTTTCATTTCATATATCATAATGATAGGGAATATTATAAATACATATATACTGGATATATATAATTTATATATGAACAATATTCAGGATATAATGGAATTTTGACAATGTGAAAAAATTGTAATTACATCAAGATCATGTTCGACCCAAGTACCCAATATCGACAAAACGACCGATATTAACATCAAGAATTACATATTTTTTATAATGGGGTAATAAATAATTTAGATGAAATAATATACATGTAAAATGTTATGAAGAAATTAAAAATTAACTTGAGTTTATTATTCCTGAAATTAATGAATGAACGATTCATGTTGGACCCGAGGTAGGGGAACATCTTAACCCAATTTATATTCTTTGGGTAAAATATATAATCTTTTATTATACGGTTCTATGATTATGTGAGATATGAATTTTGATATCCTATTTTTTATTTATATTTTATTTATGCATACTTCTAGTGAATACACCTAATTGATATATTTTATTTACTAAATGATCTTTGTGAGCGACTTTGTATAAATTTCCATTCATTGAGGATTATTTTTATAATATACACCTCTTTCTTTTAAACGGTGTATAATAAACCCCTTTTACTTTTACATTCATTTAAAGGGAATATATTTCATTGAATCATATTACTAAACTTAAAAAGGAATGTTTTTAATGTTTCCAGTGATAATGGCCTCTCCACCTCCATAGTCATTATTTGGCACCCAATATAAGACCAAATGTTTTTAAAAATAAAAGGAATCCCTTATTCTGTATTTCTGTGTTTTCATTTTTGAAAAACGTTTTTGAAGGGGATTATTTATTTCAATAACTTGAAATTATTTCTAGTGATTAAAAATGAAATTTTATTAGTGAAATGTTGATATTTTGAAATATTTATGTTTTTTGATTATATAATGGTACATAGACATTTTACGGGTGGTTACATGATAAAACAAATCATGGGTGGTTCCATGTAAAACCCAGGATGAGTGGTTACATTATAACCTCTAATTCATTGGGTATAGAAGTCAGCCGTATGGTTATTCCATTTAGTGATATGTCTACAAGTCAATCTTATAGTTATTTCATTTTAATATGTTTATTTCACAGGTAACCTATATATGATGTAAATTGTTTTATATGGGATTTATAGTAATCTTGTTGTTACAGAAAATGGTATGTAATGATGTTATATTCAGTGAAGTGTTTATGATACTTATTTAAGGGGAAAATTATTACTTTATGATAAAGTATTTATTTTTTACATGATTTGTTTTTGAAATACTAGAATTTTTTACTTCTTTATATATCTCTTACTAAGCTTCTTATTCTCATAAAAAAATTGAAATGTTTTTTCACAGGACATAAAGATGTATAGGGTCAAGGATAGGATCAACGGAAAGTAATTTCATCTAAAACATGGAACTAGAAATATTTCTTTTGTTAATAGTTTTTGTTTTATAAAAAAATGGATACATAGTATATGTGTTTATATTTAAAATTAATGTTGTTATGTATATGTTATTACTAAATTATCTGAAGATCTGAACCTGAAAAGATTCTCAATGTTAATTATTAACTTAATTCAATATTATGTAATGAATAAGTTTGGGTCCTTACAAATTAAACATCAATATATTGGAACAATTGTTATTAGGGTATAATTCTATTCATCAAATATAAACTAAGATGAAAAAATTACATTATCACTTATTTTAAATCCATCGGAACTCAATTTACACTTTACTAAGGTGATACATTTTCCAAAGGTCAGTATTCATATTGAGAAAAAAATAAAATGGAATTATTTACCAAATTTGAAAGTATTTATTAAAAATATCTAACAAAATTTAAATAAATATATATATATATTAATATAATAAAATAGTTTTATTTTAAGTGGGAAAAAAGATACAAAAAAAGTTTGTAAAAAATAATTTTTAAACATAATGATTCATTTATTCTTATAATTTTATTAAAAAATATTTATTGAATGATTATATATTTTTATAAACTAAATAATATTAAATTTAATTAAAATATTTCAAAATAACTAATTAATTAAATTTATTAATAAAAATTCATCGTATGCATTAGAATAAATTTGTTAGAAAAATATAACATTTATTTTTAAAAAACAATTTCATTTTTCATTCTAATAATTTGACGAATAATTAATTCATTTAATAATTTAGTAGACTATATATTTTCCATAATATTTTTATTACTATTCATACATTTCAATCCAAATACTATATGATAGGAGATACATTATATTATGTGGTTCCATTACACTCACTTTTCCTATAACATTTGTTATCAACGAAGAATAATTATTCAAAGAGAAATATATGATTAAGTAAAAGTTTATTAAATTATACCCCCCTTTAAATGTATTTCCCAAAAATATATGCCACATTGATATTATTAGATGATGGTTCATCTAAATCATTATGTCCTCACGTTCTCACATAGCATCCTCAAATTGGTGGGTTTGCCATAAAATATTAACAAAGTGAGTGGTATTCTTTCGCAGTACTTCCCCCACATGATTCAGAATCTACACCAGTTCCACTTATTATGAAATTTATGTCTAAATATATATGAAATATTTTTTAGTAAATTTAAATGAATAATTATTTATTTTCTCATTAAATATACTTGGAACCCATCAAATTCATGTGAGATATTTAGTGTAATCCCTAATATATAAGCTATCATCCTGATACAATCATAAATTTAATAAGGGAAAATATAATTATGGATTAGATTTATCATTTATCCATATATCGTCAAAATATTATTGATATATATTTATAGGAATATAACATCACCCAATTCAAAATCTATATCATTCTAATTATTTTCATCCTAACTTTTTTTTCTAGTCTATAATTTTTTATCTATTTTTAAAGGATGTGAGATTTTATTCCAAATAATATTGTGTATCAAGTTCCAATATCATTCCTTCCCCAACATCATTATATCATGTTAGAGTAATCCATGTCCTACCATAAAGGTATAAAAAAGGATCCATCCAAAATATTGAGTGGATGTTTTTGTTGTTAAAATATTCAACAAAAGTAAGGTGTGGATCTTATCCACCTATGAAATAATTAGATAAAGTAACAAAAATGTCTTCTATAAATTTAATGTTATTTTTAGACTAAAAATATGTATACCTTGGATCTCTATTAGATACGATTTACAGTGGTGTATAATGAATAATAACAACATTAATAATGTATAAATTTTGTTCATTTATCAAGATTTAAATCATATAAAAATTGATAGTATGTTCTCTCGCATCATAATAAGATCAATTATAACCAATATAGAATTATTCCCTTTATATTTCATCTATAGTTTGATGAAAAATCCAATGTGATGTTTTACCATTTCTATTATGGTATGACCCATTTACATTTGGGTAAGGGAATGGCTGTAAAATATTGTATAGATTATATACCTTATCCTTATCCTGAAAACATACCATGAACCTAGAAATATATTTTGTAATATATATTTTCATTCAATCAGAGATGAGTTACCAATTCAAATCTATACACATGATCATACTTCCGGAATGAATATATATTGAATAACTATGCGATTAATCCATATGATTATTATTAAAATCTATTACAAAATTGTTAGACACATAATTCTTAAAAAATATTATTCAATCTGAATAAAAGTTGGAATTTGGAATATTTGTGAACATCAATCCTACCTCTATATATTCATTTTATTCCTCAATAATTATAACTTTTATAGATCATTGAATACTCATTTGAGAAATATAATATTTAACAATTTCATTAAATGTTTCAATATCCATACATTTCAGGTCCAAAAATATTTTATAATTTATGATCCCCATCATTGATAAGTAATAATGTTACTTCCAATTCAGATCTTCCACTAAACTTTTTTATTTCCCAAGGAAATGGTATATTGAGATTTCATAATTATTTTTCATCTCACACCACATTCTATAGAATATATTGAACTCATTGATTCTGAAAACATAAATTATGATTTTATGATCATTATATACTTGATAATTTTCACTATAATTACAATGCGTCTATATTTTTCATGGAAAAAATAATATACCTAACTACAAATCATGAGTTGGGAATTTTGACACATATAAAATAAATATTCATAAGGGATAAGAGATAATAATATTTTTATATATTAGGAAACATAAAATTTTCTTATTACATATATCACTATAGATTTGTATCCCTTATCCACTATAAGATATTTTAAGAAAATGTTATATGAATAACCTTCTCTCGAGTTTCTTGAAAAAAATTTCACATGAATTTGTCTAAAATATCATATCTCCCTTTTATGTTAACATTGTGATTAGATTCTGTTGTGGTGAACATTTTCTTAAAAAGTAGTAATAATTTCTTGTTGAAACCAGAAATATAATAATCATTATAATTTTTGATTCGATAGGCCAATTATCATCAACATATTTCTTTGAAGGATCAACTAATTTACCATATAGTGATATTATATGAACTAAGAATGAAACATTCAAAAAATAAAATTCACACTTGGTAATATTTTCATAAATCTTTTCCTTCTCTATGGACTTAATTACAATTTTCAAATTATTATATTGGTTTTCCTCCCTATTTGTATAAATAATAATATAGTATGTAAAGACTTCTAATAACTATTTATAAAAATATCTAAACCCTCTATTCATTAAATATATGTAAATGGAACAATATTTATTTAGACCAAAGGCTATAATTATAATTTAACATTGTCAATACCATGTTTTAAATGATATAATGGGGATTTCCTCCCTAATAAACCTAAATTAAGGATATCTATAATGGATATTAATCATGGAATAATATTTATCTCAATATAATTGATCAAACATATAATCAATATATTGCTGAGGATACTTATTCTTGATAGAGAACTAGTTATGTTCATGATAATCCATATAGATATACATTCACCAATCATTATTTGTAACAAATTAAATAAGTACACCCCAAGTTTATGAAGTTGGAAGAAGTAATCCAATTTCAAAACTCTCTTGGATTTCCTTCATAATGTCATATATCTCTATAAGGTCTATGCAGAAGGGATTCAGGAAACTTTATGTAGTAGAATGTATAATTTCTATTGAATACACATCACCATGATTCAGCAGAAGACCATGAAACACTACAAAAAATAGATAAACTACCATACAAAAGGAATATCTTTTCTTGATTTTTTCATCCCAAACTATATGATAAAAAATGAAAATTTTGAATTGGAATATTGAGCAATACTATTGATTTAATAACCATTAAATGTTTATTTTTTTCATCACACTAATAGTTAATAGAAGTTTTGTTTGGAATATCAAAAAAATCTACATTTCCATGGAAATTGATGTTGGATATATAGAAATAAATATATGAAATTCCATTAATAACATTAAATTCATCTATAAAAATAAGTACATGAGTTTTAATTTACACATTTTCATATCCTTCAACCACATAAGAATCATAAACTTGTGGTGTAATCATTTTACCATTATGGGTTTTACTACTAAATCAATATCTAATTTTTTAATTTGGTATAGTGATACCTCTTTTAAATTCATTATACATAGATGATTTGGTGTATATAATATGAAATAACACAGTATCAATTCTATATTGGATGGTATGTGTACCTTTCACCATGTCATCATTTTACCCATATTATGAAATAGTGATCAAATGATATTTCATGTTGTCACATTGATTAAGATATTTTTTATGTCAATTTAAATCATTAATCATTGTATTTTATCATTGGTTAGAATAATTCATAAAGTAAATATATTTAATACTCTGGAGTGTTTTTGGTTCATTTTTTTGGAGCTTCCCCTATCTAAAAATATAAAAAAAACTCCTTCCCATCACATTGGATTTCAATTACATGATTACCTTGTTTTTCTCAATTGAATCATTTAATATTTCTATTAAATAAATTTCCCCCATGTTACCATCCACATTTTTTCTTAAGGGAACTCTCATTTCTATTATTTAAGGTTTTTATAAATTCATCAGTGTACTTATTTTATTATCTTGTCAAAATAATGAGATTTATGGGTAAAAAGAATCACCATCTCTACATTTAATGAAAATTGAACTATTTATTCATAGATAAAATAGGCTCATATGGATAATAAAATTTTAAAACATTTTCATGAAGTGAAATATGAATTAGTAAACCTTATATTAATATTATATTATAATACCAGAAGAATATATTTAATATATTGTGATATTTTCCTCTTATGTACCAACAGATCCACCATCTATCTATATTAACATAATTAATTATGTCCAAATTTTCATATTTAAAATATTATTATAACCCTTAATTATGAGATCTATATAGGCCATGTTGGATTACTAGTGACATTTTATGAGAAATCATAGGCTATTATCAAGAAAGATCTGGTTGAGGTCATTAATGTTAATTTATATGGTGGTTCTCTTCTTCAGGTTATAGACCCAATAATTATAGACCTTCTTACAAAAGTTATGAATCCATAATCTATGTGGAAATTAAATACACTTATAATGTATAATATCCATAATACTATCATAAAAAATATTATGAACATTATTATTTATCAATTCAGTCTCAATTGTGGTGTTTTAGAGAATCATGGTTATATTAAGAATGATCAATTCATGGAACCATTGATACAAAACAAGAAATTATTTGATATATTATTAATAAGATTATGTGTTCTAATTTTCTAATTTTATTTTGATATGGAAAATGAATATAATAAATAAGAGTAGATATGTGTGATGAGATTAATGTGTCTCTTAGAATTGTTGTTTGATATGTTCATCCATAGTTATAGATCACTACGGTTCCCATTTATCTTCTGGGGGAGGCATGGAGGATTATCCATGATATGTATGGACTATGGGATGTGTATCACTTGTCTACCAAAATATTTTTAATGGTGAGGACAATCAAAATAGACACATTACTTCATGTATTCATATTGACACCACCCTTCAATACCACTATAAGGTCTACATCAGTTGGGTTCCCCTCATCCTCATTGCCAATGTCTTGGTGTTCTTTGTAAATTTTTCCATATCCCCTGTTATTTTATTTAACAATATATTATAGGAGTGTTTTATATGGATCATGAAAATTATTAATCATTATAAAAGATATATTCTTTCCACCATCATGACATGAAAGGCGTGCGTAGAGAATTATATCAATTTTGGGTATTTGCAGAATGATCATTCCCCTATAACACCATATTTCTCCTCTTTTCCCAAGTATTATTTTTATCTTATACATTTTGTGTGTGGTTGAAAAGAACACCAAATGAATCTCATATCAAATAAAAATTCCCGAATTTGGATAGATAATTAACCTCATCTATTTCATCTTGTATCCACCCATGCACAACTTCTCTGTTCTCAAGGTGAATAAAGAGATTATTAATGTCATTGAAATCATCATATCATCCATTTTTTTGGATTCCAATAAGGTAGAAAGATTCTACTAGGAATCATAGAATAGATAATCCTAAGAAGTGGATTATAGTAGTAACAATGTGATGAATATCATAATGTAAATGTACTACTTATAAGAAATAATGGCATTGAAATTCAGTGAAAGGTGTTATATTTATAGTAGGTTCATCATTTGGAAATTTTTATGGATTTTAATTTTCCAAGATACAATTAAAAACCTCTATGGATGTATCTTTATAGAAAAACACCATTTCTTTAGCACAACTATCATTGGATTACTGGACATGAGGATATTATCATTTGGTACTGTGACTGGGAAAGCGATGTGTTATGTTATCCAAGATAAACTATTCTAGATATGGACATTAGAAAATCCACTCTATACCCTTTTTTTATTGATTTCATCATGATCTCAAAACAAAAAAAATGATCTATAACGATATCAAGATATGGGATATACCTAATGATTTTATATTAAAGGGTTTTTTGTATTTTATATTCTCAACTAATCAATATATATTCCTTATGAACCCTTATTATGAACTCAAGATATGAGGAGGTCTCCTTAGGAGAAATTAAATTCTAGCTACATTAAATTTTTTGGTCTGGAAAATTATTAATCATGCACCTCCAAATTATATAGATATTAATGGAAAATTAATTCACATAGAATTGAAGTACTCATGTTATCATGTGAATAAGAAATACTACACAAAGAATCTATTATATTAAAGATAATTGAAGAGAATTATTTGGATAACATGTATAGATTAATTGGGCTTTATTGTGCCTAGGAATCCATTTGAGGACTTCCTTCTTCATTTCATTAGTGTTGTTGGAAATAAAAATCAATATATGATGGCACTATCACTTACACATGTGGAGGGATATTGGTGAATCTGGGATATATGGGAATCAGGGAGTGACAATTTTTTTTACCTCATATTGTTGTTAATTGGTGGTCGGGTCCATATTCTTCAGTCCAAATATCCCACATAATCTGAAACACTATAAGGACGAACCTCATCAAGGAAATAATTCACTAGGGGCTATATTTTGGCCACATCTAGTTACTCTCCATTGGGAAACATGTTTTCTTGTACTCCTATTTTACTCATATTTATACACAACATTTATGGATCATGCAAGGATGATTTCATGTATGGGGGGATGCATCTTTCCCAATTCAAATGATTCAATGATTATTTCCTCCATTTAATTCTATAGTAAATGTGATTATCATATAGAAAAGGACAAATTCGTCCTCATTCTCTTTGGTCTATGATAATCAAATATCATTTATTTAAATTAATTATAAATGGAATCAAATATCTTTAGGAAATCTATTAATGTTCTCATCTATTATCGATGACATATCACTTATTTGATCTTAATATGGTAGTCCTTCATTTACTATAGTATTGAAATTCTTCCCAAGTTGAATGATGAGAGCAGTGTTACCCATTTTCTTTCATATATATTTTTCCAATATTACCCCATTATATTGTTTTGTAAAACTTAAACCACTATGATATGTTTACATTCTTATTGGGGATGATCATAGTCTCTACATTTATATTCCCCAAGGAATAACCTCCCATTCATGATCCTCTGTTATACCTTTAATAAAATTTCATTTTTTGTTTATGTTTGAAGAATATTATTTAAAAAAATAGTATTTTAAATTCTTCCCACTCCATAGTGTAAATATCATCCTATTCTGTTATGATATTAATAAGATTCCACCATTAATTTTATTCACCTTCCAAAATAAAAACATCCAAAATATCATTTAAATATTTTATAAATGAGATAAATATAAATATATTTCTCGTTGTACGAATAAAATTATTAGTGACATGTGTGTTTATAGTCCAAATTATAAAGGTGGGTGATTTCTTATAAAGGACATAACAGAACATTTTCCCATTATTTTATAGTTCTAAATCTCATCATGATTCAAATAATGAGACAGTTTTGTGATCCAATAAACATTATTTTTCATTGAATATTTGAGATCATTCAATTTCTTAAGATTAAAATCATTGAATTTTCCATCAAATTTTTTATTAATATGATTCATATTATTTCTGTACATTTACTAAAACCAAAAATTTAGTGTGAGATGCAATATTCATTTTGAGAAAACAAATAATCATTGAAAATAATTTATATAATTCCTATATAATGATGCAATACTATAGTTTCATCATGATCCTATCCAGATCATTAGGGTTTTTTCATATACATAGACTTACCTCAAGTGTTACTACTAATGTTCTCTCATTATAGATTATAATGGTAACCTAAATCTTACTTGGATACTAAATATAGTGACCTATACTTTTCATACCAAGATAATTCACCTTCCTAAACAAATATTCATTATATAAAATTTTGATACTTTTTAGAATAATATATGTATAATATCTTTAGCAACATGATAAAATAAACAAACAGTTCTCACAAAAAAAGCATCATCCCTCACTATTTTTATTTTAAATTAAACCCTTATTTGTAATATCATGCCAAATACAAACTTTCATAACATGGGGAAAGGAAGCATAAGAATGGGTGGGCTCTGATTCATAGAAAAGGTAAATAAAAGGGATATCCATGTCATATATGAATAACATGAGAGAAATGTTATGATAACATTTGATTAAAATTTGAATACCATAGCATATATATGATAGATAATAATCCTGATTCTTGGAATAATGAATTTTTTTTCAATAGATATTATTGATAATGTAATTAAACAACATTAGGCACGAGAGTATAAAATTTTTATAATACATAGAATCACGTCATAATCATAAGAATAAAAAATAATTTAGTTTTTGTTTAAGGTTATATTACATGAATATTATATTCCAAGGGTTCACTCCATAAATAATCATAGAAATAATGGTCCACTCCCATGACTTTCATAGTGGATAAATGATGTAATTGAACTATGATCACTCCCCATTCTATTGTTGTTCATCTCATGAGATATTAATCACAACCCAATTATTTGGAATGATGTATAGGTACCACTATTCTCCAAATTAATTTAACACATATTTTTTCTTCTAGTTCATAAATCATTCATCACCTCGGAACCCAAGAAATGATGTTTTTTTATAAATATATCCTCATATCATAATCCCTGGAAAATAAATTGTATTCTTAAACATTCTATCATTTAATTGTAAACATCATCCATACAAAAGAAAAATAAATAATTTTTCCATGGATAATATCATTGTAAAACATAAGTAACATCAATGAATTTCATATTTTATGGAATTTGATTTTAAAAAATCAAAAAGATATAACTATTTCATGATGAAGATTTTTTTTTTAAATCAAAATATTTTTTTAAAAAAGTTTATAATTTATAAAGAAAAATTTTGCATTGAAAATTACGATGGTAGTTTTTGATGAAAGATTTAAAAAAGGAACAATATCGAAAAAATATATTTATAAAGTAAATGATAAAAAACATTCCATCCATATATTTATTTTTAATCTCACACTGAACTTAATTAGGAAAATGATAAAAAAATCATTTTAATATATTTTGTAAAAATAAAACATGAATAAAAATTACGTAAAAATAACATATCATAATAGTAAAAACCTACATTAAAACATTTAAAAACCCATAATATGGAAGGAAAATATTCTATAGTTGAATTATAAAGACAATCAATCAGGAATATTAATGATACTATAAAATAAAATACTTACCTTATGTTATCATTTCATAGAATGTCTTATATTCTACTTTATAATATATTAAATTTTTATAAAATTATATAAAAGAGTCACATTAATAGTAATAATATCATATATAATACACTTTTATATTTTTTAAAACCTCTTTATAAAAAATTCCTTATTGAAATTTTTATTTCCAGATGTTAACTCATTATTTTATCATGCGTATTTCAATTTAGTTGTTCAATACCTTCTAATGTTATCTTGGTTCCATAATATATGTAATATTAATATATATATATATATATCATATATATTAATTAAATTTATTTATATAATCATCAATAGAATTTTGATATAGAAAAATTAATTACACTGTTCAGGAAGACAATAGGTCATACATATGCTTGGACACACTTTCCTAGATTTCACAAATAGAACAACTAAAAGTCAAATATCAATTCACCTTTCTAGGATAATTATTATATCATAAATATAACATATATAGATAAAATAATACCTAGTTTGCATCCAATTATACTATAAGTTAAATAATAAACACATTATTTTGGGGAGGTGGTAAGCCACATATACACATGGACATCATAACTATTTATTAGAGGATTGTATGGTAAGTATGCAGATGTGATATTATAGTTTTTGAAGAATATTTTTTCATAAATATCCCCTAAAAAAATTTATTTCATCATAATAATCTGTCACAAATGATCATGATTAAAAAAATAATTTTATCACTATGTCGATATAGTAAGCCCACCGTACAGTTGATCTATATATTCACATAATGTTTGAATAGAATGAGGGTATACATTTTTTTCTAATAATCCGGATCAAATTTCATAAAATTTCTGATACTAAATTTTAAATTTAATTAAAATACCACTAATTTAGATTACGTGAAAAGTGTATAAAATAATGAGACAGGTCACCAAATTTACCTATTAATGTAAATTACTCATATAGATATAAAATAATATGATCTATAATTTTTTTAGGAAGAAAAAAACCTCTATATTTTGGAAAGGGAATTTGAGAGGATAAATTGATAGAAGATTCAATATATATATATTTCTCAACATGTCGTGAAGATGTGAGGGAGGTTGTCCCCTTTTATAATTAAGGTGAGAAGTTATTTTGTAATTTCTCATATCATTAAATTATAATAAAATCATTCTTAAAATTTTCCTCAAAATGGGCATGTATAAAATGATATGGTAATATATATTTTTAATCCTATCCACTAATACATTTAAGAAATGTTTAGTGGTAATTTTAATAATTATCATTTTGATTAACATGAAGTTAACTACATTTAATTTTACCTATGTTAACACCATTTTCAATATTAAAGGGTTTTAATATTTACTTATAATGTAAAAATTCACCCACAAATGGACATTTTATGATATTATAGATCATATAATATCCAATTAGACTTGTTTTAATATTTATACTATTTCTATTAAATATATTTAATAATATTTTTGTGAGATATCATTATTGTCAATCCTAATACTATTCATTTAATTAGACATTAAATACACCCATAGAAAAGGGAAACTCAAATATAACGCTTTCAAATATACATGATATTGTTCTATAGATATAGAATATGGTTTGGTCACATTATGTCATTATGAATATGTCACATTTTTTATTTTGAATCTTATATTATATTTTTTTATTAAATGGAGATATACTGCAATAGTGTTGTAGAAGAAACTAAGGTCATTAAATAAGTAAAAAATTGATAAATAAATTTATATCTTAAAAATATGTATATTAAGGTCAAAATACACACTAATATTTTTTTCGTAAATTAATTTTCCTCTATGTGGGAACAGAAGTCACATTTAAAAAAAAATTGAACATATTTAGCTTTCATTGATTTAATTAATATATAAATAACATTAATGGAAATTATTCCCTAAAGAATAAATTTCAAACCTAAAGTATACATGGTTTAATTTCATTAATCTAATAATAATTAGAATTAAATTTTCCCTTATCACTTATTTTTATTCTAGATTAACCTATGAAACCCTTCACATAGGAGATATATGTAACCAATGTTACAATTCATATTGAATTAAAATAAGTGGAATATTTATCAAATTTTAAAATAATTATTCTAAATATGTAATTAATATTATTTTATTCTATAAATATCAATGGAATAAATTATTTTTAATTTAATTTCACAGAATAAAATAAAAACTAATTTTTTTTCCAAAATTAATTTTATGCATATAACTAATTTTATTCTAATCCTTTTCTAAGAAAACTAGATCAGGAATTTAATTTTTTATAAATAAAAAAATTATAATATATATATTTAATTAAAATAATTAATCAATATGTTTTAATTATTTATATTAATACCAATACGTTGCACTCAAAATAATAATATTTTTAGAAAACAAAAATTATTTTTTAATAATTTATTAATTCTAATAATTTAAAGATGAAATAAATAATTTTATAAATTTTTATACTATCTATTTTTCAAAATTTGGTCATTTCACTTCATACACACTTATCCAAAAACTATGCAATAATGAACATATAATAATAAATGGTTCTTATAAACTTTCTATTTCATGTAATACAAGCATAAAAGATCAAAAAAAATTCATATTTAAAAATTTCATAATAATCTCAAGGTGTTAAAGAAACGGTATGTGTAAAATAAAAAACATGTACCTTTTTAAAGTCATAATACGTGGGTCTTTGACATTATTTGATTGTGTTTATTTATTTAATGATTTATAATCATTGATTGTTCCCCACATTAATTTATATGTGGTTATTTCATATAGCTATCTGTAATATTTTATTCATGGAGATATGTATACTTGTTTACCACATGAAACATGGATATGATTTCAAATTTAATCTTTTTTCCTTGTCATATTTCTTGTTTTAGAGTGTGACTGTCCTTTTTGAATACCATTGGTAACATGATTTTGAACAAGATTTATTTTATGATAATGCATTGTATAAATATTTTGTTATTAAAGATATAATTATTCCATTATAGATTTTATAACTTATTTATAAAAAATTGTGAGATCATATTTGGATTTTTTATATAACCCTATGATTGTTTGATTTTGTTTCAATAAATTTCTTATTTCTTTAAATTTTTAATTTCATGTAATGGTGAAAATAGTTTACTTTATTAAAAAACTATGTCTAGATTTTTTCAAACACAAAAAGAAGATAATAGTTCACTACACATATATTAAATTTCATCTTTCTCTACATAGAACATCGATATTATATTAAATTATATACAAGACTAAGTTTCCTCGATCGGTTTTGTAACATGCAAGAATGAGTGTTTCTGAATTATAATATATTATTATAATACTATTATATAAGAAGATATCACATTGACTTTAAATTGAAGATTATATGATTAAGTACATCATGAGTATATATAGTTGAATTCATTATCTTCCTATCAATTTGAAATTAATATAAGACCAAATTAATATAAAGGGAATGATTCTATAAAAGACTTTTGTTATGTGATATAGAAAATTTATCTTATTAAGTTACATTAATTATTAAATATGAATGATATTAACTAAATTTATTCGTTATATATTAAAAAATATTTTTCATATTCATCCAATATATTTTATAAGCATAATATCATAACAAACCAAATATTACACATAAAGACATGTGTTTTTGTAAAATCAGTTTTACCACCTTTTAATGGAGAACATATATTAAATATAAATTTTGGAACATTCATAATTGTTATATAAAAAAACTAAATTAATATATGAAAATTAAACAAAAATTTATTATAGAGTTAATTTTTGATATTTTTCTTTGAATATACATTTTTTAATGAATAGTCAAAAATATTGAATTTTAATTCAAATTTTCGTTTTGGTAAAATTTATTTTTTATACTACATTATATTTTCAACTGGTGTTATAGTTTATTACAAATACAAATGTATCAATTATAATTTTTTTTTTAATTCGAATCAATTTCCCATAGAAATTTAATATAAATGGTTAGCAAACTATTGGATGTTTTCACATTAAAAGCTCACATTGTCATCCTATATGCATGATTATGTTTAAATTAAATTGTTCCAATTTTATGATTGTAATAGGAAAAACGGATTCCATATCTATAATATTAATAATTTTTAATATTTAATAATGTCAAATTATATTTTTACCAAAAATATTAAGGAAATTAATTAAATTTAACTACAATGATTAAGGTAAAATTATGCATAATAAGGGACTAAACCTTACAATTAAGGAAAGAAATAAAATATCAACTTTTACAACACCCATTGGATAACCATGAGTCATCCATGAACCTTATATTAATGATGTTGGATTTTTTTATGACATTATTTATGTAAAAACATTGGTACACCTAACATGTTTAAAAAATAACAAGTGAGTCCTTTCCCTCAACTATAAAAGGATTCCACCTTTCCTCCTCCCTAACACCTATAAAAACAATTAGTTTCACCCGTGATAATAAAAATATACATACCAAAATCCATTTATACCTTCTTGATGCCCTCCTTTGTATGGAAATAAATCCAACGAAGCAATTTGGTGAAATTCAAAAGGATTTACCCAAAGAAGAGGTAACATCCTTCTTCAAGCTCCTTTCTCTTATTTTCAGTTTCCACCCATCCAATATATTTATTCCATGATTATACAAAAAAAATTATCCTATGTATTATTATGTTTTTCATGCTAAAATTTAAAAATAAACTTACACCGTGTTCCATCTAAAGGATAATGGACATACTCTTTATGTGTGTGATGATCTACCACCTCACGAAATGATGATTGTTCAATATTCTTATAACTTGTTCATGGTTTGGAATTATTATAGAAACAATGTTTATAAATGATAAATATTATTATTGTTATTTATTTAATATAATAAAATACTTTTACAACACATAACATTATAATTTTGTTTTTTTGTAATTAAGATAATTTTGTTTGAGGAAGTCTGGTGTAATGGCCCGGACCTCCCTGGTCCATTACTTTGTGAAAATGTGGTGTCGGAGGTGTTCCGGGAGGTCAAGGTGACTTATCCCCCAACTGCTGCCTACCGGTAGCTCGGTCTACCGGTAGCTTCTGCCTACCGGTAGTAGCTGCCTACCGGTAGCTCGGTCTACCGGTAGCTGCTATCTACTGGTAGCTCGGTCTACCGGTAGCTGCTGCCTACCTGTAGCTCGGTCTACTGGTAGCTGCTCCCTACCGGTAGCTCGGTCTACCGGTAGCTGCTGCCTACCGATACCTCGGTCTACCGGTAGCTGCTGTCTACCGGTAGCTGCTGCCTACTGGTAGCCGCATCCTACCGGTAGCTGGGTTTACCAGTAGTCGCGGCGTACTGATAGCTCGGTATACTGGTAGCCGTAGTCTAGCAGTAGCTCGGCTAACACTTTGCCAAATTTCCAGTTCAGTGAACAGTGTTTCTATCGGTGAGGTTCAGTGAACAGTGTTTCTATCGGTGAGTTTCTATCGG
The DNA here is from genome assembly GCA_963277665.1 of Viscum album. NCBI lineage: Eukaryota > Viridiplantae > Streptophyta > Magnoliopsida > Santalales > Viscaceae > Viscum > Viscum album. The sequence continues at coordinate 873,408,919 of OY728148.1, read as the reverse complement.
TGGACTCCTATCGATGAGGTTCAGTGAACAGTGTTTTTATCGGTGAGGTTCAGTGAACAGTGTTTCTATCGGTGAGGTTCTATCGGTGGACTCCTATCTATGAGGTTCAGTGAACAGTGTTTCTATCGGTGAAGTTCAGTGAACAGTGTTTCTATCGGTGAGGTTCAGTGAATAGTGTTTCTATCGGTGAGGTTCTATCGGTGGACTTCTATCGGTGAGGTTCAGTGAACAGTGTTTCTATCAGTGAGGTTCAGTGAACAGTGCTTCTATCGGTGAGGTTCAGTGAACAGTGTTTCTATCGGTGAGGTTCTATCGGTGGACTTCTATCGGTATACTTAAACAGTGTTTCTATCGGTGAGGTTCTATCTGTGACCTTCTATCGGTGGACTTGTACAGTGTTTCCAGAATCCTAAGAGCTACCGATTCCATACTTTTCCAAATTTCACGAATGAACAGTGTTTCCAGACATTATCAGAGCTACCAATTCCATACATTGCCAAATTTCACGAAAGAACAGTGTTTCCAGACTTCATGAGAGCTACCTATTCCATACTTTTCCCAATTTCACGAATGAATAGTGTTTCCAAACTTCATGAGAGCTACCGATTCCATACTTTGCCAAATTTCACAAATGAACAGTGCTTCCAGACTTCATGAGAGCTACCGATTCCATACTTTTCCAAATTTCAGGAATGAACAGTGTTTCCAGACTTCATGAGAGCTACCGATTCCATACTTTGCCAAATTTTGAGTATGTGAACAGTTTTTCCAGCTTCGTAAATTTGACGTTTTCTTTGACGTAAAATATTTTTTAAAACCTTATTTTAAGGACTTTAAAGCCGATTCAAATGCCATAAATTCTATATTTATTATTCCTAAGGCCGGAATGTTTTTACTTGGTCAAACCGCGTGGGTTAATGCAATCCGTTTTTAATGGAGAATAAATCAAATCTTAAATTGTCGCCTCTCTAATTTTTTTAAAAGGAACGAGATATCATTCTTCATTGTTCTTCCTCCTGGTTCTCATATGCAAGACGCTATAACCGTTCAATCCTTTCCGTAGGAGTTGCACAATCAATCTTTACTCCTAGGATTGGTTCTGCTCTGTTTTGGATGCAACCGAGTCCTGTCGATCAGTATTTGATATAAGCATCCTTCGGTGGATGCAGTTGTCGCGAGGGGAGGATCGTGACCTATTGTGTGGATAAAGAACATGAGGAACTGTTTGAGGTAGGGGATTCATGGCTTCTCTAATTGTGTATGTGCAATCGTAGTATTAGCATGATTTAGTCCTTTGGATCATAATGAAATTGACCTAATTAAATACTTGAACCGGATTACAAGAATTGGTTGATCGTATGATTTTGCTTTATACCATGGTAACAGTTTGCCTCTTGTTTTCCTAGATATAGTGATATCTATGCTTTCATTGATTTGTTGTTCGTTCATGATCGAAATTGATAAAGAATGTAAAGCCGGAATTATTTGTTAAATAATTGGCTAAAGATAAAGAGGCATGTTAATGAATCTATTAATTAAAGATGGATTAAAGAACTATTAGTTTGATAAATTCAAAAGGGTTCTAAGTTACTCGCTTGCTTGTAAGGCTGAATGCCTTGTGGTTTGGAGCTATGAGTGCTCATTTTGTATGAAGGTTGAATGCCTTGTTAAAGGGCCGAGAGCCCATTTTGTGATCTTTGATTTCCTGCTGCTTGTGATTTGATGTGAGCCTGGATTGCTGTTGTGATATGTGGAGGTATGGGGACTTGTGGTTGTGGCAGCGGATGACACCTAGTGTGGCAAGATGCATCGGTTTATGCGTGTGGGTGTTGGGGAGGACAACAAGGATGATGGTATGAGATGAATGTGATGGTTTGATGTTGGTGGTTTGGTTTGGTTGTTTATCTGCTTTACTTTTCCCCACTTCTCAAGGAAGCTGGTCTTGCTTACCCTCTTTCCGAAGGAGGCGAAGACATGCGGGGTATGCCACGTGCTTTCCGTGATTAGCCTCTCGATGGAGGATGGGTCTATGCTCTTGCTATATGCGGCAAAGACTCAACGGGTAGTATATCTACTCGTCGTGTTGACCCCCTTTGTGTTTAGTAGCATAGGATGATTTTCTAGAATTCCTTGGAATATGGGAAAGTAATTCCATAATGAAAGTTTTTTTAAATGGTGATAATCCACGGGGATGGAGAAAATGGAATTTAATAGTGATCTGAATCCTAAAAAGGATCAGTTTTTTTAATGTGATGCCAATTTAGTTTAATGTGGTAAATTTTTCATGGATAATTAATGTTTAAAGAATTAATTAACGTACAGTGGAACTGATAAAATGAGAATGGATTAATCTAATAAAGCTCTTCAAATGGTTGTGTGCTTATAGGATGCCTAGTCTTAGAAGTAGAAGCCTAGAGTCTGAGAGACGTTAGCTGTAGTTGTGCCTATGACTATGTAATGCCCATAGTGTGGTTGTGAGTCATATATATTCTGTACTTTTGTGTTTCTATATGCTACTCCACCCTATCGGTAAGGGCAACCGACACCCCGGGGATTCTGAGCCCTAGGGTGTGTTTTCCCTAACATTTTGATGGGAGGTTGAATGGCTGACTACCCCCTTTGGCCCCGCTCTCTTCTCTTGGTAGATCTTTCTGCTGGTAGGCATAGTGGTTAGTTTTACCCATATATGTGTGTAGAGGGCTGTAATGGCTTATGGTTATTTCATACACATATATTTTGGATATAGTTTCTTATGGACTACTATAGGTGTAACGTGTATAGGCTATAATGGCTTGAGGATCCTTACTCGGAGTATGGGCTGTAATGGCTTCAGTTATTATACCCGATGTATGATACACGTTATGCGGGCTGTGGTGGATCTCGGAAACTACCTGGTTACTTTTGGTTGTGAGGACGGTGTGGAGCTTAGCCCAGGTGTCTACGGGCAAGCCTTGGAGAGAGATGCACAGGACGTATGTCGTTGGGGAAAAGCGGCAAACCAGTGGGGAAGTAGTAGCGGGGTACCCTTGATATTCATTACTATATGCTATATTCTTGTATGAGTTACTTGGTGAGAGTATCCATGGTGAGGTTGGGAACATAGTATACCTGTTTGGGTGACGAGTTAGGTTCACTTGTTGTTCACTGGGCTTTAGCATGCATTCTTTACTTTTGCACGAGAGGCTTGGGGAGGATCCTACTGATTATACTTTTATACTCACCCTATGTATATATAAACTGTTTTTCAGGTCACATGGAGCAGGTTGGAGATCAAGATGGTTACTACTAGCTTGCGGTTGGAGGAGGAGCTGTTCGGGCTTGTGGTCGCTTCCGTTTTACTTTCTTTTGGGTACTTTTAGTTTTCCCTTTCAGTTGTAGTACTTTTGCATGACATTTCATATATGAACTTGGGTTTCTTTTATATTCCAGTTATGAGTTGGAGTTGGTTGGAGTCTATTCTATCTCTCTCTTCCACATGTGTTCTCTTAGAGGTCAATGCCTCCCATTTGTGTGCGTATTATACCCTCGGTGCTAGTCACCAACCCGGGGCCTACTGGAGGCGGGACTCGTGGGGTCATTATCTCCCTTCTCACATTGCCGGCCCAGGAGGGGTACTCTTTGTGGGGAGGGGGTCGTGACAGAGTGGTATCAGAGGTCTGGTTGAGGGATAGGATGGAGTTTGGAGTTAGGCACAGGTGAGGATGCATGGGATGGTAGGGCAACAGTGTCATTCGTGTTTAGAAAGTAGGGTAAACACTGGAGACCGACAGAGACATAGGCGTTTAGGGCCCCCTATGATCTGTTGCACGGACCTTTAAGCTTACGATGGCTACTAAACAAAGTGATACTGGTTGCAGGGTAGAGACCTAGGAAAGGATCATGCATCATTATTCTTTGCGCTTGTGTTTGAATGGGTAGACCTTAGGATAGGTAACCTAAAATAAATAAAACAAAAAAATTAATTAATTAATGTTGAGTCTTCCATATTCCAGGCATAGGAGCTCTAATAGTTGTTATTTGGTAGGTATGGATCCAGGTCGACGTCGTCGTCAGGTTTGCACAGAAGATGCCCATCAGGCTGTTCCAGCAGATCGCCGCAGAGTAGAGGTTAAAGACGATGACACTTGGAGGAAGACACTTCGAGAGTTTCAGTGCCAGAGTCAACAGAAGTAAGAGGGATCTGTTTCAGATGCAGTCACAAAAGACTGATTAGAGGAGATCGAGATAGGCTTTAGTTCGATTCGTGCTCGGAAGGAACACTGGGTGTCCTTGGTTGTGACGATGATGCGTGGAGCAGCGAGGAAGTGGTGGTTCTTATTCCTCGGTGATCGTGAGGAGTAAGAAATCTCATGGGAGGAGTTTCGTGACAGGTTTAGAGTCGAGTTTCTTTCGTCGACTGCGAAGGTGTCCAGTCGACAGGAGCTTCTCACCCTTCGACAGGGGAGCGCCATTGTTCGAGTGTTTGGAATCCATTTCAGGAACCTTCTACGATATGCTTCAGACCTGTTACCAAATGATGAGGCCAGGGTGAGGCATTTTGAGGAGGCTTTGCATCCAGAGATCCAGCGCCAGGTCACCCCATTTATGATGAAAACATATATTGAGGTGTTGGAGAGGGCAGTGGTTGTTGAGAGGACTTTACCCGGACTGGATTGTCACGAGAGGGGAATCATCATGATTCCTCACGAAGCAGATCGGTGGTCCAGGGTTCCCGGTTTTTAGGACAGAAGAGTTTCCGTTCATCTGGGGGTAGGTCCCAGCCCTTCCCATCTCGTTTCTCCGGAGGAAGAAACTCTCAAACATATGACAAGGGATCAGACGCTTGTTTTTCTTGTGGTGGTCATGGTCATTAGCAGCGGGAGTGCCCGACTTTTCAGAGTAGTCATCGTGCACCGGGCGCTCCACTCCAGGTTCCTCCGTTGAGGTAGTTCCAGCCGAGGCAGCAGCAGCAGTTTGCACCAGTTTTAGATCACCAAAGTGTGGATGGAGTAGACAGAGGACAGTCCCATGACGCTCCCCATCCTCAGAGAGCAGAGTGCGGCCGTGGTGGTGGTTGTCATCAGGGTCAGAGAGGCCGTGGAGGAGGTCGTGGTCAGCTTCATGCTCTAGTGTTGCCAACCCCAGGCGAACCAGATGTCGTTCGAGGTACCCTTTGCTTGTTTTATACATTGGTGTATTCCTAGTTTGATTCAGGAGCAACACACTCCTTCATATCACCTACCCTTGTACATGCTTTGGGACTTGAGGTAGAGAGGCTTCCAGTGCCCTTGGCGTTGACTACGCTAGTTGGAGGTCGAGCTGACTTGTTTGAAGTTTGTAGAGACTGTGAGATAGTGTTGGGGCAACACCGCTCTTGGGGAGATTTCCTATGTTTGCAAATACAACGATATGATATCATACTTGGCATGGATTGGTTGTATTCGGTGCAGGCTGTTGTGGATTACTACAGGAAGAAGGTCGTTTTCTTTGATGAAGATGGAGAGAAAGTAGTGTTTGTTGGTGAGAGAGATCCTCGGATGAGTCATAGACGAGTTCCATCCTTATCATCCATGATGGTTGGGATGACGCTGAGTTCTTCAGAGGTTCAACAGTTGGCGTTTCCTAGGGTCGTAGAGGAGTACCCTGACGTCTTTCCAGAAGATGTTGTATCCTTACCCCCTCGACGAGAGATCGAGTTTGGGATCGAGCTACAGCTAGGAGCGTCTCCTATCTCTATGTCTCGGTATAGGATGGCCCCTTCTGAGTTATGAGAGCTACGTATTCAGCTCAACCATCTGTTGTAGTGTGGTTTTGTTCGGCCAAGTCTGTCACCGTGGGGTGCACCAGTTTTGTTTGTGAAAAAGGCTGATGGCAGTTTGCGGTTGTGCGTCGATTATCGTCGGTTAAACAAAGTGGCAATAAAGAACTGCTATCCTCTCCCATGGATTGATGACCTATTCGATCAACTGAAGGGTGCAAGTTGGTTCTCAAAGATAGACTTGCGGTCAGGATATCATCAGATGCGTGTAAAGGATGAGGATATCCCGAAGACTGCTTTCCGCTGTCATCATGGGCATTATGAGTTTGTTGTAATGCCATTCGGCGTGACGAATGCTCCAGCTGTTTTCATCGGGTTGATGAATGCTGTGTTCCTTGAATTCTTAGACAAGTTTTTTGTGGTTTTCATCGAAGACATCCTTGTGTACTCCACATCTGAAGAGGAGCATGCAGAGCATCTACGAGCCGTTTTGGGAGTTCTTCGCCAACATCCGTTGTTTGGGAAGTTGTCCAAGTGTGAGTTCTGGGCTCGAGAAGTTCGTTTCGTGGGACATGTTGGGTCCCAACAGGGAGTAACTATGGATCCTTCAATGATAGAAGCAGTGGTGTCTTGGCCATCCCCCAAGACCGTGTCAGAGGTGCGAAGTTTCCTTGGTCTCGCAGGCTATTATAGGAGGTTTGTAGCTAATTTCTCTTGAGTTGCGACTCCTATGACAGCTTTGACCAGGAAGGACCAAGCATTCATATAGACTGATCCGTGTCAGACAGCTTTTGAGTTTCTAAAGGAGAAGTTGGTAAGTGCTCCAGTCCATTGTCTTCTAGCGGAGGGAGTACAGTTTGATGTTTTTTGTGATTCTTCACATCTGGGGCTAGGCTGTGTTCTCATGCAGCAGAGGTCAGTTGATTCTTATGGGTCTCGGAAGTTGCGTCCCCATGAATGCAACTATGCCACCCATGATCTTGAGTTGGCAGCCGTGGTGTTTGCTCTAAAGTTGTGGAGACATTACCTCATTGGTGAGCACTTTGTGGTTTTCACCGATCATAAGAATTTGAGGTATGTTTTCTCCCAACGTGACTTGAACATGAGGCAACATCGGTGGATGGAGTTCTTGCAGGAATACGACTTTGAAATATCATATACACCTGGAAAAGGGAATTTTGTAGCTGACGCACTAATCCTAAAGATACGTAATGATGTTGTGCGTGAATCTGGTGATTCTTGGAGAGTGATGGAAGAGTTATCAGCTTTGCATCTTGATATGGGAGAAGTTGGGGGTAGAGGTTGTCTTTTCCAGATGACGGTGCAGTCATCCCTGATGCAGAAGGTGGAAGAGTCTCAGTTGGGTGACCTAGAGGTGGAAGTTTGGAGAGACAGAGTTGTATGTGGTGAGGCCCCTGATGGTTGGTCGGAGGATGAACAACACCGAGTGTTGTATCATGGCAGGCTTTTTGTTCCCTTGGCGATGCGCGAGACGGTTCTCCGAGAGTTCCATAGTTCACCCTAGGCGGTACATCCTGGTGTGACGAAGATGTACCGATCCTTGAGGAGTCAGTTTTGGTGGCCTAGGCTGAAGCGTACAGTTTTAGAATGTGTGTCTCGATGTTTAGTCTGCCATAAGGTGAAGGCCGAACACCGTGTTCCTGGTGGTCTTCTCCAGCACTTAGAGATTCCTCAGTGGAAGTGGGAGGACATCTCAATGAACTTTGTTATAGGTTTACCTTGAGCTCCGGGAGGACATGATGCTATATGGGTGGTAGTGGATCGTTTAACAAAATCATCCCACTTCATAGCGATCAAGGAGTCGAGCTCAGTGGAAGATTTGTCGAGGCAGTATCTAGAGGAGGTGGTGAGACTCCTTGGAGTACCTTGGACGATCATTTCTGATAGAGATCCTCGTTTTACCTCCAGGGTGTGGAGAGGTCTCCAACATGACTTTGGCTCTCAACTGTGCCTTAGCACTGCTTTTCATCCTCAAACGGATGGTCAGACAGAGCGAACCATCCATACTCTTGAAGACATGTTGCGCTCTTGTGTTCTTGATTTTGGTGGTTCATGGATGAAGCACCTACCCTTGGTAGAGTTCGCTTACAATAATAGTTTCCACTCACCATTGGTATGGCATCGTTTGAAGCCTTGTATGGCCGGCCATGCCGTTCTCCGTTGTGCTGGACTGGGTTCGGAGAGTCAGCAATTCTCGGACCAGAACTAGTGCAGAATACAAAAGAGATGGTTCAGGTGATTCGTGAGAGGATGAAGACAGCACAGGATCGTCAGAAATCATATGCTGATCAAAGGAGGAGACCCTTAGAGTTTAATGTTGGGGATCATGTGTGTCTAAAGGTGACTCCCCGCCGTGGGCAGTGAAGGTTTGGTCGTGGAAGTAAGCTTTCTCCCCGGTTTGTTGGGCCTTTCGAGGTGTTGGGTCGTGTTGGAGCTGTGGCATATCGAGTAGAACTTCCCCCTCAAATGAGTCGGATACATGATGTTTTCCATGTATCACAGCTCCTTCGTTATCTTCATGATGAATCTCATATTATCGATTGGGGAGAGATCGATATTGAAGATGACGCAACCTTCGAGGAGCGAGCTGCAGATATCCAAGACCATATGGAGAAGGAGTTGCGTGGGTGTTCTATTCCTTTAGTTCGTGTCTTGTGGCGACATGGTGGCATGGAGGAGAGTACCTTGGAGCGTGAGTCACAGATACGTGCTTAGTACCCATATTTTTTTAATGTTTAACTCTTTTCATGTAATGAAGTTTCCTTTATGGTTAGACCTTTCATGTTTTATTTATGTACCTTTTTTTTGTGATGTTATGATTGAATTGTTTGGATATGGATTTTTTGTTTCCATATTCTCAGATGTCGTAGTTTTGTTCCATCTTTCTAACAACTCATGGTGGTTTTCCCCTGAGAGGTATCTTATGGGGTGGTTGTTCGGACCCCTCTGTTCCTCTAAGTTGGTTTTTAATTCTCGAGAAAGTGAATGTTTTGAGAGGTATCTAATGTAATGGCTCGGACCTACCTGGTCCATTACTTTGTGAAAATGTGGTGTCGGAGGTGTTCCGGGAGGTCATGGTGACTTATCCCCCAACTGCTACCTACCGGTAGCTCGGTCTACTGGTAGCTGCTGCCTACCGGTAGCTCGGTCTACCCGTAGCTGCGGTCTACCGGTAGCTGCTGCCTACCGGTAGCTCGGTCTACCGGTAGCTGCTCCCTACCAGTAGCTCGGTCTACCGGTAGCTGCTGCCTACCGTTAGCTCGGTCTACCGGTAGCTGCTGTCTACCGGTAGCTGCTTCCTACCGGTAGCTGGTCTACCGATAGCTGTTGTCTACCAGTAGCCGCCGCTTACCAGTATCTCGGTCTACCGGTAGCCACATCCTACCGGTAGCTGGGTTTACCTGTAGCCGCGACATACTGATAGCTCGGTATACTGGTAGCCGCAGTCTAGCAGTAGCTTGGCAAACACTTTTCCAAATTTCCAGTTCTGTGAACAGTGTTTCTATCGGTGAGGTTTAGTGAACAGTGTTTCTATCGTTGAGGTTCTATCGGTGGACTCCTATCGGTGAGGTTCAGTGAACATTGTTTCTATCGGTGAGGTTCTATCGGTGGACTTCTATCGGTGAGGTTCAGTGAACAATGTTTCTATCGGTGAGGTTCAGTGAATAGTGCTTCTATCGGTGAGGTTCAGTGAATAGTGTTTCTATCGGTGAGTTTCTATCGGTGGACTTCTATCGGTAGACTTGAACAGTGTTTCTATCGGTGAGGTTCTATCGGTGACATTCTATCGGTGGACTTGTATAGTGTATCCAGAATCCTAAGAGCTACTGATTCCATACTTTGCCAAATTTCATGAATGAACAGTGTTTCTAGACTTCATGAGAGCTATTGATTCCATACATTGCCAAATTTCACGAATGAACAGTGTTTCCAGACTTCATGAGAGCTTCGTTTCCATACTTTTCCAAATTTCATGAATGAAAGGTGTTTCCAGACATCATGAGAGCTACCGATTCCATACTTTGCCAAATTTTGAGTATGTGAACAGTGTTTCCAGCTTCGTAAATTTGACGTTTTCTTTGACGTAAAATATTTTTTAAAACCATATTTTAAGGACTTTAAGGTCGATTCAATGGCCATAAATTCTATATTAATTATTCCTAAGGCCGGAATGTTTTTACTTGGTCAAACCGCGTGGGTTAATGCGATCCGTTTTTAATGGAGAATAAATCGGATCTTAAACTGTCACCTCTCTATTTTTTTTAAAAGGAACGAGATATCATTCTTCGTTGTTCTTCCTCCTGGTTCTCATATGCAAGATGCTAGAACCGTTCAATCCTTTTCGTAGGAGTTTCACAATCAATCTTTACTCCTAGGATTGGTTCTGCTCTGTTTTGGATGCAACCAAGCCATATCGATCAATCTTTGATATAAGCATCCTCCGGTGGATGCAGTTGTCACGAGGGGAGGATCGTGACCTGTTGTGTGGATAATGTACGTGAGGAACTGTTTGAGGTATGGGATTCATGGCTTCTCTAATTGTGTATGTGCAATCCTAGAATTAGCATGATTTAGTCCTTTGGATCACAGTGAAATTGACCTAATTAAATACTTGAACCGGATTAAAAGAATTGGTTGATCGTATGATGTTGGTTTATACCGTGGTAATAGTTTGCCTCATGTTTTCCTAGATATAGTAATATCTATGTTTTCTTTGATTTGTTGTTCGTTCATGATGGAAATTGATAAAGAACATAAAGCCGGAATTATTTGTTAAATAATTGGCTAAAGATAAAGAGGCATGTTAATGAATCTGTTAATTCAAGATGGATTAAAGAACTATTAGTTCGACAAATTAAAAAGGGTTCTGAGTTACCCGCTTGCTTGTAAGGCTGAATACCTTCTGGTTTGGAGCTCTGAGTGCTCATTTTGTATGAAGGCTGAATGCCTTGTTAAAGGGCCGAGAGCCCATTTTGTGATCTTTGATTTCCTGCTACTTGTGATTTGATGTGAGCATGGATGGTTGTTGTGATATGTGGAGGTATGGGGACTTGTGGTTGTGGCAGCGGATGACGCCTAGTGTGGTGAGATGCATCTGTTTATGCATGTGGGTGTTGGGGAGGACACCATGGATGATGGTATGAGATGAATGTGATGGTTTGATGTTGGTGGTTTGGTTTGGTTGTTTATCTACTTTACTTTTCCCCACTGCTCAAGGCAGCTGGTCTTTCTTACCCTCTTTCCGAAGGAGGCGAAGACACGCAGGGTATGCCACCTGCTTTCCATGTTTAGCCTCTCGATGGAGAATGGGTCTATGCTCTTGCTATAGGCGGAAAAGACTCGACGGGTAGTATATCTACTCGACGTGTTGAGCCCCTTTGTGTTTAGTAGCATATGATGCTTTTCTAGAATGCCTAGGAATATGGGAATGTAATTCCATAATGAAATTTTGTTTAAATGGTGATAATCCACGGGGATGGAGAAACTAGAATTTAATAGTGATGTGAATCCTAAAAAGGAGTAGTTTTCGAATGTGATGCCAATTTAGTTTAATGTGGTAAATTGTTCATGGTTAATTAATGTTTAAAGAATTAATTAAAGTACAATGGAACTGATAAAATGAGAATGGAGTAATCTAATAAAGCTCGTCAAATGGTTGTGTGCTTATAGGATACCTAGTCTTAGAAGTATCAGCCTGGAGTCTGAGAGACGTTAGCTGCAGTTGTTCCTATGATTAGGCAATTCCCATAGTGTGGTTGTGAGTCATATATATTCTGTACTTTTGTGTTTCTATACGCTACTCCACCCTGTCGGTAAGGTAAACCGACAACCCGGGGATTCTGAGCCCTGGGGGGTGTTTTCCCTTACATTCTGATGGGAGGTTGAATGGCTGACTACCCCCTTTGGCCCCACTCTCTTCTCTTGGTAGATATTTGTGCTGGTAGGCACAGTGGTTAGTTTTACCCATATATGTGTGTAGAGGGATGTAATGGCTTGTGGTAATTTCATACACATATATTCTGGATATAGTATCCTATGGACTACTACAGGTTTAATGTGTATAGGCTATAATGGCTTGAGGATCCTTACTCGGAGTATGGGCTGTAATGGCTTGAGGTATTATACCCGATGTATGATACACGTTATGCGGGCTGTGGTGGATCTCGAAAACTACCTGGTTACATTTGGTTGTGAGGACGGTGTGGAGCTTAGCCCAGGTGTCTGTGGGAAAGCCTTGGAGAGAGATGCACAAGACGTATGTCGTTGGGGCAATGCGGAAAACCAGTGGGGAAGTAGTAGCGGGGTACCCTTGATATTCTTTACTATATTCTATATTCTTGTATGCGTTACTTGGTGAGAGTAACCATGGTGAGGTTGGGAACATAGTATACCTGTTTAGGTGACGAGTTAGTTTCACTTGTTGTTCATTGGGCTTTAGCATGCTTTCTTTACTTTTTCATTAGAGGATTGGGGAAGATCCTACTAAGTATACAGTTATACTCACCCTATGTATATATAAACTGTTTTTCAGGTCACTTGGAGAAGGTTGGAGATCAAGCTGGTTAATACTAGCTTGCGGTTGGAGTAGGAGCTGTTCAGGCTTGTGGTCGCTGCCGTTTTACTTTTTTTTGGGTACTTTTAGTTTTCCCTTTCAGTTGTAGTACTTTTGCATGACATTTCATATATGTACTTGGGTTTCTTTTATATTTTAGTTATGAGTTGGAGTTGGTTGGAGTCTATTCTATCTCTCTTTTACACATGTGTTCTATTAGAGGGTAATGCCTCCCATTTGTGTGTGTATTATACCCTCGGTGCTAGTCGCCAACTCGGGGCCTACTGGAGGTGGGACTCGGTGGTCATTATCTCCCTTCTCACATTGCCGGCCCAAGAGGGGTACACTTTGTGGGGAGGGGGGTCGTGACATCTGGACTGTCGCCTCTCAAAGTTATGTGATTCAATCACACACTACATGAAATGTATTAATAATCTGTTTACGGAAATTATATGATATATGTGAAAGAATAATTAATATTTAATCATGTTATATACATATATAAAGATATGTCCTTTTCATTCATTCTTTTAAAAGGACAATAAAAAAACAATGTGCATGCGTACGTATGACCTACCATCTCAATGAATGTTGTCTTCCATTTCATAAATATAAATTATATAAGTTATTATAATTCAAATATAATGAATATAAATTATATTTATATGATTTTTAACATTATTTAATTCATGATATATGTAAAAGGACCTAATATTTAGAAAATTAGGACACATGTGAAAAACAAAGCGAAAATTACTCTATCTGTATCCTTAACATGAAATTGTAAACATGAAGGTAATAAAAATCCATAATAAAACCCATTATGTTATTTCATATAATAATATTATTATATTATATATTTATAATAAAATGATTTTAAATATATAGTTTTTATTTTTGAGTATGAGGAGAGTCATGACACAATATAATGGAATCTCATATCACATTTTATTTCCATTAGATACATGATTTATTTTCCACACAATCCTTTGTGCGGTGCGTATACTGACCATGGATGTATTAAATGACTAATATAAAAAAATATTTTGTTATTTATAAATACATTTTAGATATTTATATCATGGGTTTTATGTTTTAAAAGATACCAAATTGGAAAATTAGTTCTGTCTCATTCTTACATCTTTTAGACTCATGTTTTGTGTACATAGAAATTAATTTTTTATGTGTATATACATCCATTTGACATGTTATATCATTAATGTACTTTTATTAATGATATTTTATGATCTTAGTAGTTTCATTTTATTAAATAGAGATATGATACAATGTTACCATGTGGTAAGAGTTTATTGAAACATTCTCGTCATTTATCGAGATTGTTTATGGTAATGCTTCCATTAATGAAACATTATGATCCATATCTCAAGAAAACTTTTGAATTTTAATATGATTTTTTTGCTAATTAAATATTCATGTAATGTTATCATTTTTACATCTTTGTAAGATATTATAGCTAAAATTGTTTTTAAATAAAGTGTGACTTTAACGTCGTATTGGTTAGAAATATTTGTTACATAAAACAATGTTTTACAAGAAGAATGTTTTTATAAATTATTAAAATATTTTATCATGATATTTAAAATAAATTTTACATAGGTTTTATCTTTAAATCAAAATGTTTTTCAAAAAGAATTATTCTTTACATTTTCTAGTCAATGATCTTTTTTAATCTTTTTACAATGAAAAAGTAATGTAGGAAATGTATAGATTTACATGATGTCATGACCATCATACCATTGAATCATACTTGAAAATATTAAAAATATTTTTAATGGAAAATGATTAATAATATTTTGGGAAATCGTTATTTTAAGAGTGGTTCTCAATTAATATGGTTTTATAAAATGTTTTATGTTTAAAAATCATTTTAAATTATGTCAAAGCCCCTTTTATATGTTTTCAATATATTATCAAGGAAAATTATATTAATAATATTTTGAAGATTATTTTATATGAAATAATTGAAAATGAATTCAAAAATATTTTAAAAATTATTTTATATGTTATTAAGTAATTTTTTTTTCTATATGGTTTCAACTTCTTTTATATGTTTTCATGGAAAATAGTTTTTGAAATGTTTGTAAAATTATTTTACATATATTTAATGAAAAAAGGGTTTTAAAATTATATTCAAGACCTATTTTGATGTTTTAAAATTATTTTCAATTATTCTATTTCAAAATATATTAAATATCATATAATGAATTTTCCATGAAAATGGTTTTCCAAATGTTTTTTATATTAATAATAAAATTTCAAGAATAAATGGTAATTTTTACATAAAATTTCATTCTAAATTTATATAAATTTATTTAACATATATGATGATATATTTTTGGTTACTAAATAATTTTATTTGAAATTATTCAATGTTTCCATTAATATTATTTATATTTAGGGTTTATGTTTTCATTGCATGATATTTATAAAACCTGTTCATCTTTCTTGAGTTATATTATTTTGAAACCGACTTGATTTCAATTGTTATTAATTTTTATGATATTTTTATGGATCCATTATATTTTTCATCATGTTATGATATGATTACATTTTTATGTTACCCATTTCGTTTCATGGGACATGATTTAATTGAATATTATTTTGGGGAACGTGTATGTATGATTTCATTATAATATGGGCTGTAACTATATCTCCCTCTATTTTAGTCATAAATATTTAAATTTCCTCAGATATACTATGACGGTCTTGGTAGTGAAATTTGACAAACAATATTTCCATTGGAGTGATCCATGAGTACAAAAATGGTATGAGGAGGGAACTCATGCTACTAAGATGTCCATGGGAGGGAACCATGACTACCAAGATTTTATGAGGAGAAAATGCATGCTACCAATATATACATTGGAGTAAACCGTGACTACAAAGATGGTATGCGGTGTGAAACCCTCTTAATAAGATGGACTTGGAAGTAATTACTTGACTGCTGTGTAAATTTTTTTATATCATTATGTTTCTTCAATAATTCTATGTTTTCATCCTATGGTATTATTTCATATATTATATTCAATTTTCCATAATGATTCAATTCATTTTAACTACTAATAATTATTCAATGATTTAAGTATTTGAACATTGATATGTTGGGTATGATCTTTTATTTTCACGATCATGTTCTCTTATGCATATGTTCATGATTATATATACATGTATCGCTTGTTTACCTATTCTGATCGAATGAGCTCACAAATTTGTATCCTTCCTTACCAAGGTTATAAAGATATTTATTATATATTATGTGAATATGAATGATTTTAGTCATGAAGAACAGAGTGGGAGATAATTTATCTAATTTATGTACTTGGGTTATGATTCTATGTTTTCTAAATGCACAAGATTAATAAGAAATTGGGGCATATGTTTGTATATTTTTATAGGTATTCCAAAAAAGATATGTAATTTATAAGTATATAATGAGAGGGTCACTATAGTTTGTATCATAGAAAATGATTTATTAACCATTAGAATCTATGATCCTAAAACATTATTTAGAATCCTATGGGAATTAATAAATATATGTATAAAGATAAATAAAAGTATTTGAAAGTGTCATGGAATTTTGGAAAATTATAGAGAGAGTGGTTTACTAGAAATAAAACCATATTTATATAGGATGAGTGGATTGGATGTATCATACATATATATTGGAATAAAAACTCTAGAAATGTGTGTTAGGCCTGACTCAACGTAACATGGTATATGAAAATTGGACATTCTACACACCTGGTATGACACTCCCAGAGGATATTGTATTGGAATTCCCAAACTCTTCACAAAAAATGATGAAGGATTTAAATAGATGTTCCTTTAAATAAATTTGGATAAACCTGATGAGTTACTGTTTAAGGAAGGTGTCATAACATATATATTGTATAAGTAATTATTTGTCTTGATAATGTGGGTTTCCACTATTATAAGGGTTTCTCAAACTATGATTTTTTTTGTCAATGTTGGGAAGCATAAAGAACAACGATAATTTTTAATGGGATGAAAATTTTTATATTGAAGAGTTAAATGGGACGATCACTATTGTAAAGGATATATTGATCATACCTAGTATGTTTTCATGGAACATAATTAATAATGGGCAACACAACCAACTCTTGGACACACCATGGAAGAGAATAAAGGTGTTCAATAAGTTTAGTTGTAATAGAAATCATTGAGGAAAGAATATTTAGTTCCCTTTGTCCTGAGAATGTGAAATGAATAACCCAAGTGAATGTCTTAGTGGACCCGTATTATTTTTTTAGACTTTAAAAATAAGGACACAAAGAAAGTAACAAAAAAATAAAAATGAAAATTTCAGTTAATGAAACGGGTGGGTATATTTTCCACCCTAACACATCATCTAATATAAAATTCATTAAGAGTGGGATAAATAGTTATTATGAAATTCAATATCTTGTGTTGAACTATCCTGAAGATAATGAGAAAGGAGGTGTGATAAATGGATTTATTGACGAAGATGATGAAACTACAGATGTAATTTAAAATGTATGGGTTATTAAGTAATATGATATTTTAGAATTATTATATATTATGGATGATGTTTAATAATATATGTTTTTATATATTTTGATTCAAGAATTATTTCATATGAATGGTTAAATATATATTGATTTTAAAATTTATGTTCTTCGCTAAGGATATTCATGATTATGTTGAATGTTTTTGATGGACTATTAAAGTTACATTATGTATGGAATCCCACCATCTTATTAAATAACATTTAATAACTTTTTACAAATAGAGGATTTTAAAAAGATTAATGTCTTGGAAATAAGGTACATAATACATGAAACATAAAACATGATTATATTATACATTAAATTATTATTCAATGTTCACCCTATTTATATTTGTTACATCTCATAACCGAGGGGCTTTAATCAATGGAAAGGGTGAGAATAAGTCCCAACAAGGGAAAATACGAGACACAATAAACTTATGATGTTGTGGAATACGAATAAGAAAAATAAGACATACATAATGTCATAAGAAAAATGAATATAATAATAATAAAAACATGAATCATAACATGTAAATGTGTCTACAATATTTAATTGGTATTTTTATAATAATGCCACCATGGTTTATCACTTAGGTGTCATAAAAATTACCATGGTAATTCAATAAGGT
The DNA here is from genome assembly GCA_963277665.1 of Viscum album. NCBI lineage: Eukaryota > Viridiplantae > Streptophyta > Magnoliopsida > Santalales > Viscaceae > Viscum > Viscum album. The sequence continues at coordinate 873,391,427 of OY728148.1, read as the reverse complement.
ATTGTAAAACTTATCATATATAGAGATTAAATTGGTTACAGAATTTATTGGAGAAATATCATTATGAAACCTTTATATGTATTAATTAATGTGATCTAAATAAGTCATAATAAAAAATTTCATAAATAACTAGAGATTAATAAACAAGATAGGTTTTATATCTAAATCATTACTTTTTAAAAAGTTCTTAAAAAATATGATACTTTTTTCATTTTAAACCTATAGAAAAATAAGTCAGCATTAATGTTTGTAAATTTCATTCTTAATATAGATCAATTTTCTATCAATTTGAATACCAATAATGAATATAAGGATTTTGGTATTCGGAAAATAATACAAATGAATTTATTTATTAATAGAGATAAATTTCTAGGCGATAATCTGGTAGCATAACAGTAATGAAACATTGTTTTAGAAAACATTAAAAGGATATGATAGAAGGGTCACCCATTAAAAATAACTATTAATTAAATAACGGCATATAATAAAATTTATTCAATAACATGGTATAGATCTTCTGAATACATATCATATAAATAGGAAACATGAAAGTAAAAAAGGTCAGAGTTCTCTTATCATCATGAGTGACTCCTAAAACTCAAATATCGAGACCTTGGGGGATTGAGAAAAAGTAGTGAGGACTCCTTAGAAAGTAATAATATCATGTCTTAGTTGAGGATGATTTTGGAATGAATGGAAATGATGTAATGGGTGGATACTTATATAAAAAGTGAGGGAGTTTTTAATTAATTTATGAAGAAACATCAGTAGTGGTTTTTGAAAAACAATGGGCTTGCCCATGGTATTTCTCCATGGTATAGGAAAACTGGGACACCTTGTATAATATTTTAATCCTCATGTGTCTACATGAATTATTTCATCATTATTACATCATTAATGATATCATTAAACATACCGAAAACACAAAACTTTATTTTCATTATTCAGAGAAAATTTAACTGTTTTAGAATAATCCCAAAAATAAACCATTACCATTTTTTGTCATGTAAAATTATAAAATGAACCACATTTTATGAAAATGAATTATCTTTAAAATTAAATTATAAATTAAATTTTAATTAAGGATTTATGTTTTATAAAAATAATACGTAACTAATAATTTCTAAAAAATATATTTACTTATACTATGATATGATTACATAAAATTACCAATAATGTTGACCAGAATATATTTACACTTTTTTAAGAGATTTTACTTTTCAATTGGTCAAATTACTATTCATACGGGTAACATTACTATTTGAAAGTGTCAATTTATTATTCGAATATAAATTATGTTGATCCCATTATACTATAAATATATTTCTTATAACAAGAATGTATGTCAATTTTTCAAAACTATTTTCACAAAATTAATTATTCAATGTGTAATATTTATATAAAAAATATAGTATTTCTAACTATTCATCAGAAATATGAAACTTCTTGGAAAAATACTAAAATTTAACCCTTGTATAGTCATGACATTTAAATTTCCAAAATTATTATTATTTAACCTTATTATTTCTCTAATTATGTGCAATATATGAAAATTAAAAAATTTTATTTGTAAATTCAATTTATCAAATTTTCCTCAAGTAAGCATCTAATTTTTTATAAAAAACTATTCTTAAAATAGAAGATGATAAATAATATTTGTATTAATCCAAAAGGATTAATTTTTAAGTATCATGGGATTCAACACATAAAAACTTATAATAACCTTATATCACATAATGTTAAGTTCTGATATGGTGATAGACTCTTAATACTGCATGGATAATATCACCCAATTAGTAATATCCACTAACTTGAAATTCTCTGATAGGAAATTTTTTTCATGAATAACATATAGAAGCTTGATAAGGGCTTGGTCCAACAAAAATCAAAATGATGCAACTTTCTTCCTAATCTCTCACAAATGGGTTTCATATGGCACAATTCTATTGGTTATGGAAATTTAACATTAATTCTAAATTAACTAACCATTACAATTTCTACATAGAATACAAATTATAGTGTTAAAATTATTATTAAGAGTATTATTCCCAATGATATTGTTGGCCAACATTCACAATTGACCAACAATCATATAATAGTAAAAACCCAAAGGTCACATTTAAATATACTTTATTAATTCTTTAGAAGAAATTATTTTATTGTGTAAAATAATTTGACACACATTTATAGGAAAAAATTATTAATCAAAAAATTTTCGGTCATTACATTCACCCCCCCTAAAAAAATTTCCACTGGAATATCAATTTTTTCTATCTATTGAGAAATGTTTAGGGTACATCAACCTAATTATTTTTTTTATTTGCCTCATCACTTCTTTATAAATGTCATCCCAACATAATAATTTTACAAGTTTGGTAGACTTATTATGTATAACATTGTCCCTATGGTCCAATATCTCTACAGACTGCTCCTCATAAGAGAGATCATGTTCCAGTGGTACCACCACAAAATTTATTACTTGTGAAGGGGAATTTATGTACATCCTCAAGAGAGATACGTGGAAAAAATCATGAACATAAGATAGATTTGGTGGAAGTGACAACTGATAGGCCACTGCTCATTTGTGATCATGGTTTTCATAGGGTTTAATGTACTAGAGTAATATTTCCCATTCTTCCCAAAGTGCATGAATCTCTTCCCTGGTGAAATTCAAAGGAAGGCTTTGTCACCAAAATCAAACTCCACGTCCCTTTGATAGTTTTCAGTATAACACTTTTTCTAAATCTGTGTATCCTTAATGTATTCTTGGATGGAACAAACCCTTTCTATCATCTCTTTATCATGATCCGACCAATTAAGCTTTCTCTCACCAGAATTATACCAATAAGTAGGTGTTATACATGGCCTCCTATAAATAGATTTATAGAGAGCCATTTGAATACAAGAATGAAATATATTATTGTAAAAAACACAATTAATGGGAGATGTTGATCCCATACACCATTAAATTATATTTAGCATGTTCTAAGAATTTCATAAATTGTATGAATAGTCCTTTTAGATTCGATATTAGTATGGGGATGATAATCTATATTGAAATTCAATTCGGTACTTAGAGAATGTTTAAGACTTATCCATAATTTTGATGTGATCCTTAGGTCATGATAAGATATAATATAATGTGGTACTCCATGCATTGTCACAACATACTTTATTTATATCATGGAAATGTTTTCAAGAGATAAGTCTTCCTAGATAGCTATAAATTGGGTTGTCTGGCTCTGACAGTCCACCATAGCCCATATTACATTATTTTCATCCAATATTTCATGAGACTAGTGAAAAAACATATAGTAATATTGTAACACCCCAGGTAAATAAAGAATATGAAATTTTTATATTTATCCCTATCTGTGAATAAAATTTTAATATTAATATAAAGGGAACGCTATGCTCGATGGCTTAACCAGTACGCAACAACGAGTTCCTTTGAAATCTTACGTTGCACTCTAATAATAAAATAATATTATTTTAAATGGTAGTTAACTCCTAGCCATTGTAATGGTGGGAATGAACAGAACTAATTACAAAATGATTATATATTTTTGTCAAATATTTTTACTCTTTACAATAAATGTTAGAGGACAAAAAATGCGAATGAATCCAATTTTAAGCGTAAACATTCTAATATTTTTTAAAGGGTCGATTAACCACCTTTTTATAGAGAACCTCTTTTAAATCCACATTTTGAAAATTTTATGTGTTATATTTGACAAAAAAACATTCTTCTATAGAATCGGGACATCAAAATTTACTTTGTGTAAATTTTTGGTATTTTTCCGATAAAGTTCATTTTTAATGAATAGTGAAAAATGTTGTATTTTAATTCAAAACCACTTTTTAATCTAATTTATTTATATGATTAGATTATCTTTTGAATTGGTTTTAAAGTAAAATTAGAATATATTTTTACCATTTAATACAATATTGGTCGTTGGAATTAATTTCACTTTAAAATAGTACTTAAACTAGTGTCAATCTTTTAATAGATATTGTTTCTTAAAAACACGCTATTTATTTTGACAGCCGGAATTAATTATTAAATTAATTAATGTAACTTATATGTTTTGAATTTTTTAAAATATATATCATTTCTGAGTTCGGAATATCAAATATATCTTAGGGTGAATTTTTGGTGTTTTTCTGAAAAACATCAATTTTTGATGAATAGTTAAACCACTAAGTGGTAGTTAAAGAAACTGATTTTTCGTTTAAATGAAACGTTTCCACTTCTGTGATTTTATTTTCAAAAATCCAACATAAATTATTTTCATTAATAAGTAAAATGTCGTTCAATGAGATTAAAATAATTTTTTTGGTTAATAGTAACTTTTAAGTTTTAAATCGTGATTAGAGGTAATTAGTGTAGTTTAAGGTAAAAATAATATTTTAATAATATGAAATGAACTTTACACATGTCCTACCCTTATTGGATGTTTCATGGCTGACCAAGAAAATCCATGGGTCAACATGGGGACCCTATGGAGCCACTTTTGTTCGAAAATGATATTAATACCTTTTTATTTAATGTTAAAATTAAAATGTCACAAACATGAGTTGTTTTACAAAAAAAATTTAAATGGGGTTATACAAGTCATATTTTTGACGATAAATATTCATTGGAAAGATACTAATATTTCATACATCATAGTATTTTTTTTATAATATTTAGACATTAAATAAATTAAATTATTTATGACATCATGATGATGCAGCGATGACCTCATTATTTAACGATTTAAATAAAATGGAAAGACAATGTAAAATATAAGACCTACACATGTCCAAAACCTATTGTATGGGTTCATTTATAACCCTTAACACCTTATCCTCGAAACACATCAATGTGGGACCATTAATATCCGAAACACATTCTAAAATAATGTAACATTTCCTTACTTTCAACGAGTTCCCCTCCTCTCCTCTTATAAAATGACCCCACCTCTACCACCTTACCCACACATAAAAAGCCTCTGGCTCGTCCAAACCCTACCCATTTTGTGTCTCCACATCCCTCTATTACTCCTTGAAGCCTCACTTTGGCCAGAAGTCTTCCCAAGGAAACCTTTGAGCTCAAATCAAAAGAAGTTACCCGATTTAAAGGTAGTGTCTTCTATTGTGTTATTATGTATAATTTTGCTTCTCCAACCCCCTAAAATCTTTTTATTAATTTATTTTGTAACAAATATAGTATCTTAAATATACTAGGATGTTTTTATAAGAAGTATTCGAGCTACAGTTACACACACCTACATCTAATGGTTAAAGAACATATTGTTTCTGTGGATGGCGAATTTCTGCCTCACGAAATGATGATTGTTCAACATTCTTCTAACACCTTCAAAGGTGGCCATTAATATGACAATATATTTATATATGATATATAATATGTTTATGTTTTACTTAAGCTTATGTATTTTTCATTTATGGAATACCTTTATGGTTTCCATTATGGGTAAACGTGATATCTTCATTTAAGGAAGTGCGGACTACCGCCCCCTCAAAGTGATTTGTTCATTAATATCATATGTGGTACGTATAAAGGATATATTTAATGATATTATATATGATACCACACTGGAATTAAAATACTATTATGTATCATTATGTTTTAATTCCATTAAATTTGAAATAGAAATGGAAGTAGCATTCATATGTACGTACGGCTTACCGTCTCCATGAACGGTACATTTCATTTCTTATCTCAAAATGTTATGTACTATTATAATTACATATATATAATGGATATATATCTAATATATTACATCTAAATTATGGATATCATTCTGGAATTATAACATATATATATATCTCTCATTTTGTTTTAATTCCATTAATATGACAAAAAATTAAAGTAGCGTTCATGCATACGTACGGCCTACCGTCTCCATGAACGGTGCTTTTAATTTTTATCTCCAAATGCTATGGAATAGTATAAAATGAATATATACTGGATATATATTATATTTAAAACATCAATACTATTCTTTATATGCTGTACCTATAACTACATGGAAAATTATTTTCCAACAAGTTCAATTTTTGACTCATGTACCACACATCGACAAAAACGCCTGATATGAACTCATATTATTAACCAATTATTATAACATTAAAATATGTGATATGAACTGAATAATAATCTTTATAGTATTCCCTTAAGCAATTATAAATTGACCAAGTTTATTATTCAGGAATATAAAAAACGAACAAGACAACTTGGACTTGAGGTAAGGGATCCAACCTCTCTCTTTCTTTTTAAGTACACACTTTTATGTCATTCCTTTCAAGATCATATTTCTTATGATTGGGATGTTATTTTATATTACTAATACTGTACTTTTTATGTTCATATGATAAGAGACCCTATTTTCTCTCATCAATCCATCTTGGATGTTTTGAGTGGCGCCGTTAGGCTGCCGAATTTTCGTAAGGGATCCTACCTCTCTCATTCTTTTTATGTACTCTCTTTTATGTCATTTATTTTAAGCTCATATTTCATATGTTTGGGGATGTTATTTTATATTACTCATTATTTTATTTTTATGTTCATATCATGAGAGGCCCTATTTGATCTCAACACTTCATTTTTGGAAGTTTTAAGTGGCGCTGTTAGGCTGCCGAGTTTTCGTAAGGAATTTTCATCTCACTTTTATTCCCGTGACATTTATGCAACTTTTGCCACTATATACTTTGAGTGGTGTATGTACTGCCCATTATTATACACTTTTTTTAGTATAATTTCATTTATGGGTATTTACATCTTCATTTTATGACCCTTCTTCCATGGGGTGTACGTTTCGAAAGTTACCCAACTTGGTAAGGGGACCTTTCACCCTCCTCTTTTTAAAAGACATCTTTTGTTATGTCTTTTAATTTACATCTTATCATTTTGGGATATGTTCTTATATATACTTATTGATGTAAATTTTTTGCCCAAGTTATGAGATACCATTCACTCTCTCATAGACTAATTTTCTGAATTTTGAAGTGACACTGTTAGGCTGTCGAATTTTTACAAGGGAACGTCTTAACCAAATTTCGATTTCCTTGGGTTCAACTTGTACTACTTGAAAATGTCATCCTATGAATATGTGTGAATGACCTCTGATTTTTTGAAACATAATATCCACTTATATATGTTATATTTATATTTCTCACACAAAATTATGTGATAGATTTATCCTTAATAAAGGATACAATCTTTATAATGGATTTCATCTCAATTTACATTTCCATTGAGACTTCATTGTTGTTATGAACCAATTCACTCTTATATGGTGTGTATACTGTCCTTTGACATATTATATCATGAATCCATTTATTCTCATTATATTATAATGTTCGTATTAAATGTTATTCTGCAATTATTTTTATTCATGAGTCTCTTATTTTATTAAAAATTCTCTAACAAAAATATTGTTTTAAATGTTGTAAAGATTCATTATTCTAAATCTTTATCTTTAATGTCCATGTTTTCAAAATTGTTTCCAGTATTTATTTATATGGACATTAATTTTTTAGAATTTTAATTCCATTAAAAGCATCAAAGTGGTATAGGGCACTTTGATTCAAAAATCCCTTTTAATTGGTTTTTGAAAATGGATTGATTAATTCAATATCTTGGAATTACTTATTGTGGTTGGAAATGAAATATTTTAGTTGAAATGTTTATATTATCAATATTTTATGTGTAATGATGGTACATAGACATTTTACGGGTGGTTACGTGATAAACCATATGACGGGTGGTGCCGTGAATACCAAGACGGGTGGTTATGTTACAATCTCCAATGCATTGGGTATGAAAGTCGGCCGTATGGCTTTTCCATTAAGTATGTATGGAAGTTGGCCAAATGGCTATTCCATTATGTGATATGTGTGTAAGTCGACCTTATGGTTATTCCACTTAATTATGTTTATGTCCCAAGTTACCTTTATATGTTATGTCTTCTTTATATGGGTTTTATGGTAATCTTTTGGTTACAAAAGTGTAAGTAATGATATTTTAATTAGTGAAGAGTTTTTACTAATTTAAAAAGGTGAAGGTATTACTTTGATAAAGTATACATTTTTTACTTGATGTTTGAAAAACTAATAGTTTTAATTCTTTGTGTATCCCTTTTGAGCTTTTTATGCTCACCGCAAGTTTTTTTGAAATGTTTTTCACTGGACTCAATGTGGAATAGGGTCAAGGATGGGATCAAGGGAAAGTAATGATATCTAAAACATGGAACTAGACATGTTTCTTTTTAAGAGTTTTTATTTTATGGAAATTTAGTAGAAGTGACTACTTTGTATTCTTTTGAGATGTAATAGTTATGTCCTAATTCTATAAAACTCTAAACCTGAAATGATACTCAATGTGAAGTATTCATTTAATTCAATATTAAGTAAGGTTTAAGGTCGGGGCCTTATATATATTTTCCCACATTCATGATGGTATGTTTGTGTTTGTAATACCACATTTGGAAGGTGTTTCTCTACATTCACTTATTGACACACCATACACCATGTAGTGTAGTTGGCTCTCTCCATTTTAATGTCACCCAAAAAATAATGATCATTTAGGAATCTATATATTTTTTTAATTACAAGATGTATCCACAAAGTAGATCCATGAGCTTCATTCATAATATCCTTCTTTATTTCTAGAATATATGGAACACAAAGCCATGTATGAATTTTCAATACACTATCTTATTCAATATTAAACATATGAAACTTACATTTTTTCTAATCCCCAATATTATTTTGAAATAACTTATAATCCCGTTAAAATTTCGTAATCTTTTCTAATAATGATAGTTTGTAAATTATTTAGGACAAGGTTGATGATTTCCCTTCCCATTTGATTATCATGTCTTGTTTTATTATGTATTTGATAAAAATATCTCTTTGAATCCTCATCATGTCTAGAAAAAATTGTGCCTTTATTACTTTATGCATCAAAAAAAATTTCTTATCTTTAAGGATGATGTTGAATTAAAAAATCATAGTCTTTAAGAAGTTCGGTTATATCCTCCTTCTCATGTTCAATTCATTTTTTGTGAAAATATACTTCAATTTCTGATGGTCTGTGTATATATCACATACCTCCCCATTAAGATAGTGCATCTATATCTTCAGATAAAAAAAATCATAACCATCTCAATATAATACATTGGATATTTCTTATCATGAGGCTTCAATTATCTAATTACATAATCAATCACTTTTCCATTTTTCCTGAGGACACATTCAAGACCAATTATAGATGAATTACCACAAAATATATAATCCGTATCCAAAAAATATTAGAGTTAACATGGGTATAATAACCACTATATAGTTCATCTCTTAGGAAAATTCATTACACTATTTTTTCTATATGAACTTATCCAATTTTTGAGTAAATTGGTTTAATATATTACAATTCCATAATTTTTTTTACAAACCTACTATAATATTCTAGTAAACCAAGGAAACTACGCAACTCAGTTACTATTTTAGGATGCAGCCAGTCCTATAAAAATATTGTCTTTGTTGGGTCAAATAAGATTCTTTCACTGTTTACAATGTGTATTAAGACAGAAACTTGTTGTAACAAAAACTCACACTTTCTGAACATTCCAAATAACCTCTCCTTCCTTTGAGTTTTTAGAATCACCCTTAGACGATCCTCATGCTCCTTGTGAGTTTTTTGATATATCAATATATCATAAATAGAAACTATCACATAGTTATCAAGGTAGTACATAAATACTATATTCATAAAATCCCTAAAAATAGTTGGTGAATTAGTAAATATGAATGGAGTAACAATAAATTCATAACACTCGTATCTTGATCAAAATTCATTTTTTAGAGTATATTCTTTCATCACCCTCATATGATGATAATCATATCATAGGTCAATTTTGGAGATGAATTTACACCATGAAGCTATAAAAATAAATAATCAATTCTTTGAAGAGGATACATGTTCTTCATTATGATCTCATTATGTTCTCCGTAATCAAGGCTTAGATATATTGGTATATCCTTCTTCATTTCAAAGTAAACATGTTCTCTACTAGGACACACACATTGTAAATTAAACCAATAATCCAAAATATCTTGGAGTTTTTCGTTTAATTCAATCATATCCTCATTCACCATTATGTACAGGGTTTTTGATATTATAATGGATCCCAAAATTAGCGTACTTCATAACTCTACCTCTCTATCCAGTGGTGGTATAGGATACTCCTCAAGTAATACCTCAATGTATTCTTGAAATATGGGGCCATTATCTATTCGTAAACCATTCTTTTATTCTTCATCATCACTTATCTACTTTATAATGAATTATACAGATCGTGAATCTGGGAAAATATCAGGATGCAATATCTATCCTTGGAAGATAATTTTATATTTTCCACCCATGAATTCTATGATTTCTTTAATTTTGTAATTGACCTGATCATTAAAATTTGAGAGCTAATCCCTCCTAAGTATAATTTTAAATTCCATCATGGGAATGATGATAGGATTTACGATGATATTATGCTTATAAAATTAAATAATATAGTTTCTATATTGTGTGGAATCATTAATAATCCCCCCAAGAGTCTTTAATAATAACACTACTTATAAATGTTCATTTTTTGATTTTATATTCTTCGAAAACATGGATAAATTAAGAAATACTTACAACCAGAATAAAAAAGAGTACTTTCTATGCTTGAGAGAAAAAAATGGGTATATAAGACCACAAAATTTGTAGCTTTCACATTATCCATCATGATTGATAAAGAATGACACTACTCCCTAGTCCTATACTACTGCTGATATTGATTCCCCTCCACTTCCCTCAGATATGGATAGTGACTGGAAATGTTTCCGAGTTGTCCATAATTAAATAATTATCTATCAAGTAGTTCTTGAACTATATTCCCTTTTTCATTATTTTTTAGAAGTTGAGTCTTTTCTTAACTATAACAATTTCATGCAATATAGAAATCTTTTTTACACATAAAACACATCCCACTCATGAGTAGGTAGTTCCCTGAACGCTTCTTACCACATTTATTGCATGTGGATTGTTTCAATTATTTTCCTCCTCTTTCATGGTCAAAGAACCTCCCAAATTTTGGCTCTAGGGATATCTCATTTTTATTCGACTTGTGATACCACTGCATCTCAGAAAACTATAGTTATACTTTGACAACAATCCTTACAATTTTCTCATAGTTGTTATTATCATAGTTGGATAAATTTTTATTTAGATAAGGACTTAGTCCACAAAAAATAAATTAACCATTTCATTAAGAAAAAGTGAGTGGTATAAAAAGAAATTATTGTGAAGTTCTTATCATATCTGAAAAATGAATCATTCTCCTTATACTTTAGTTATAGGAGTTCCTTCTCTATTTTCATTCTCATCGAATGAGTGAAATATTTTTTAATGTTGATTCACCTAAATAATTCACATTCCAAAGCTTTTATCTCCAATTTTGGACTCATGTTTTTAATAATTTCCCACCACAAATCAATTTCTACCTCAAAACGGTACACATTCAATGTGAATTTCTATTTTTATGACCAACTAAGTAAAGAAAAGATCATTTTTATTGAAATTATCCACTATTCCTCAATCAATGGTTTAAAGGATCCATTGAAATTGATGGTCATCGATGCATAAAGTACTCAACAAAAATTTATTCCCTTCATGGAGAGACTTGTATCTTAGATTGATTCATATTATTTTCTATAACACGAGTTAGTTGATCCATCATTCTCATATAGGTTTCCGTTGTAGCTTCCATTGAAGGGTTGTCAGCACATGGTCCGTTGTGACCACCATTTACATTGTTCCACTTATTTCCATTCATTTACCAATAGAAAAAATCATTAGAGTGGTACATGATTAATAATCTTATAACTCTTAAGGAACATTTTTTCATACAAAATAATGCTTAAAATGTTTATTAATTACAAAAAATTAAAGTTTTTATAAATTTTTCATAATTATTTATAAAAAGATTGTGATTAACCAAACATATCCCAATAGTGTCAAACTAGGACTACAATACGGAAAATTTCTGAGAACGTATTATCGTTTGAGTGTAGATAAAGTATTTTTTCCCTATTTTACCCAAAGATATATCTTTACTATAGCCATACCCACATTTTCATATCCAGACAAGGATTTATTTGTTCATAAATAAATAACATAATATTTCACCAAAATACCATGATGTTTTACTATATTTAAACTTTTATTTAGGGTTATTCCAAATGTTTTAAAATCATAATTTTCATAAATAAATGAACCATTCGTTGATACAATCTATGGAATCCCGCATCTTTATTACATAATTATTCCTTAAATTTTACAAATAGTGGATATTTAAATGTTTAGTGTCCTTGAAATAATTTTCAAAATACAAGAATATAAAAAAAACATTACACATGGATGGATTATTAATGTTCAACCAATCTATATTTATTTCTTCTCATACCCTTGAGACATAAATCAATGGAAAGGGTGAGGATGAGGGCCATCAATAGAAACCATGGGAAAAAATTACTTGTGATCTTTAGGAATATCATTAATAACATGAAGAAATATAGAATGTCATGAGAAATAAGAATATAATAATAATAATAATAAAATGGGTAATAACATTTAAAGTGGGATAAAAAATTTAATTATGTCATTCATAAGAATATCAACAAGTATTATCACGGATGTTTCATAAAAATTACCATGGTTATTCATGACGGTATCATAAAACTTATCATCTATAATGATTATTTACAAAATGAGTTGGAGCGTAGTTAGTGTTCTAACTTCAAAAGTATTAATTAAATTGGGAAGCATAGATCATAATAAAACATTTCATAATTAATCCTTTGAGAATAATATAGAAAGGTTTCATATCCAAATGACTTTGCTTTAAAAATTGTTTAAAAATATGATGTTATTGTCATTTTAATCCCGTAAAAAAGAAAGAAATATTTCATGTATGTTAGTAATAGTATTAAAATAGAAAAAGATTCATTATATTTGATAACCCCGGGATAAGATAGATTTTTGGGTATTCCCAAATGAAAATTAAATAATTTATTTATAAAAACATTGAAATTTTGAGATAAAAATTCAGCAGCATAATAGGTATGAAACTTGGTTTTATAAAACATTAAAATAGTGGGGACAAAGGTATCCCATTCATAAATGAATCTTAATATAGAAGTGGAATACAAAATATGAACATACGAAAATGGTATATATATTAAAATACATACCACATAAAAAGGAAACATGAAAGGGAAAAAAGAGGTTTAGAGTTCCATTACCGTGAAGTGAAACTCCTAAAACTCAATGATGCGGACCATTGGTGCTTGAGGAATATTTTTTTGGACTCCTTGTAAGGTAAAAATACCATAGCTTCATTGAGGAATATTTTTTAATGAATGGAAACAAATAAATGAGTGTGTATTTACAGAAAAAAGTGAGGGAGTCGTTTAATAATTTTTTAGAACACCAATGTAGATGTATTTTCAAAACCATGGGCTTCACCATGGAATTTTCCCATGGTATTATTCACATGGGACACCACATATCATATTTTAATCCCCAAGGGTGGACTAAATTATTTTATCATTATTGATTCCATTAAGAATACTAACAACTAAAATATTTATTTTCTCCCTTCACAATAATTCAACTATTTATGTAAAATCCAATAAATTCGCCTCAACTGTTTTTCGATAGGTAAAATTAAAAAATTAACTCCATAGTATAAAAATTAATTTTATTTTGAATTAAGTGAATTAAAAATTTTTAAATATGAATTTATTATTTACTGATGTAGTTTTTCTTAACTAAGAATTTCAAAACTATTTATTCACTAATACTATCATATAATTATATCACATTACCAATTAATTTACCTAGAATATATTTCTACTTCCTTTGGTGAGGTTAATATTCTATTGATAAATACATATTCATAAGGGTAAAATTACTATTCCACACGATCAAGTTACTATTCAAGAAAGTTGTTAGTTAATATTACCGAAATCTAAATACCATACTGATCGCAATAGTATACGTCCACTTTTCAAAAATCATTTCACAGAATCAATTATTTAAAGTATAATAATTATTAAAAAAATTCAGTATTTTTCACTATTCATTGAAAAATATAAAAAATCACCCTAGTTTAATTTTTACAATTGAAATTCAAAAATTGTTTCTTCTTAACACAATAATATTGTATATTTTAGAAATCTCTATGAAGTATAATTTTTCCTTGTAAAATATATTTATCAAATTTTCCTTAATTATAGATATATTTTACTGAGAAAAAATATTATTTTAATCGAAAAGGTGAAATAAAAATATATAAAAAAAGTGATTACATTTTATGTAACTAGGGAAATGACACATAACCTATTCTAACACCCAAATAAGACATAAGGGTAAGATGTACATCGGTGATAGAATCTTGTGGTGACTCGAACTACATCTCCTATGTTGTAATCTACACTAAGTTGAATGTCTATCATATGTGATTCCATTCAAGCTTAACATGTTGAATATCAGCTTGGTCATATTCCAAAGTGAGACCCTATGACTCTGACTCTTTCTAAAGCACTGAAAAATGGGCTTCGTATGTCAAATTTCTACTAGATGAGGCCATCAACTCTTATTTCAGCATTAAGTTACAATTAAAATTATCATTTCAATTTAAAATGTCAATTATAACATTATAATTATTATTCATAGTGTCGTTTCCAATGATCATATTGACCCATAATCCTAACTGACTAACTGTTATATAACAGTTGAAACCTAGAGGTCAAATTTAAAAATAATTGTTTTATTATTAACGCGAAATAGTTTTGTTGTGTAAAATAATATAACATGCATTTATAGGAAAATATTATTATTAAAAAAAATTTGGTCATTAATTAAGTATGAGGATGTATTTTTTCAAAGGGAAGGTAACCATTATTGTTTTCATGATATATTGAAAATTTTGTTTTTCCTGGCTAAAATGATTATTGTCTTGGATAATTTAAATTGGATAATATCAATGAACATAAAACTAATTACTAATTTGTTGAAAAAGATATATATTTCATCATGGATGAATTTTAAAACTTATTGGATTTAAGGAATATATCTAGTAATCTTTGGAAGTTGTAAGATTTCATTTTTTTCAAATGGATTTATGATAATTCAGTTTATTACAACATTTCCATATGATTTATGATAATTGCATTCACTTGTTTTTTATGTGAAAACCTATAGATAAATTTAGATATATGGGGGGATCAATGTTATGCTAATTTCATTAATTTCATTCAAGTGTTTTTGATTTTAATCCTTCAAATTTTTTATAATGTTATCCATTTATGATAGGTTTATATTAAATTTTAGAGAAATTATTTTCGTATTATGGTTTTACTGAAATCCTTATTTAAAATTCTATTTATTGATTAACCTTATTTCATAGATTTCTATAATATTTTGTAGAGAATATATTATTTTTGTTTTTGAAAAGGACATATTTTATGTTGGGTGACAACAAATCATATTCGGAAAGGTTGCGGGTCATGAACCCATGACTGAAGGACGATACTGGTTTTACACATACCATTGACCTTTGCGAGGTCCTGGTTAATGGGTAATTATATTTCCTGAATAAATATTAAGGAAGAACCATAAGTGGTACATTTTGTGTTTATATATTAAGTTATTAAACATATTGATTTGGAAGAACTGTTAGAGAAAAATATTTATACTTTCTCTTATATTATGGTTCATAATATCTGGTAAAAGTGTATTTTAGTTCATCAAGACTATAAGATAATTTCTAGATATCCAAATCTTGATGTAATTTATTAAATATAAATTTATCAAATAACACCCACATAATAATATTTTATGTGTAGATATATATAATTTATGTATATTTTCTTATATTATTTCTCAATAAAAGAATTACTCAATAATAGTAAAATGATAAAAAAATGTTTTCCTAATGCATTATTTTTTATGATCCAATGGCCTTTTAAATCATCATAGTTTTATAAATTTGGGGCCCTCAACATTTCCCTGATGAAATAATTATTATTGAATAATGACTTTAACCAATCCCTATAAATATTTTAATTTTACCCCAATTCAAGGTTTTCACATGACACATTTGCTCTCCAAAGTGGGAAGCTAGTTATGAGTTACATTGGGTATCTATTAGGGTTCAATGCCTAATTTCATAAAGGATGTTTTAGTGATCATAATAATATGTGGGTTTTTGGGTTTGGAACATTCTAGTATTGACCATTTCATAACTTTGTATAATTTCAAGGTAAAAAATCATTTTATGATGGTTAAAATGTATCACCCCTAAATTTTGTGATTTTTTCAAATTAAATTAATCTCTTTGATATTTTTTATTTTCCAAAACATTGAAATTATTTTATTTGATATCAAATAACTATGAATACCTAGCATTATTTGAGACAATATTTTAATCATTAACTAAAAACAACATAAATTTAATCTTTATCTATAGGGAACACTG
The DNA here is from genome assembly GCA_963277665.1 of Viscum album. Classification (NCBI taxonomy): domain Eukaryota; kingdom Viridiplantae; phylum Streptophyta; class Magnoliopsida; order Santalales; family Viscaceae; genus Viscum; species Viscum album. The sequence continues at coordinate 873,374,844 of OY728148.1, read as the reverse complement.
ATATTAACTTACATTACACGCAAGGAAAAATTTCCTTGATATCTTGTTTAACAGAAAAAAACAAGTGTTTCTGTAGATTAATATATTATAAAAAAATTATTATTTAATAATATATAACATTTTAATTAAATTAATGATTATAGGATTAACTAACTTATGAAAATATATAATTTAATTCATTGGATACCTATTAATAAGAAATGAATATAGAAACCAAATGAATATAAATGGAGTATTTTATAAAATAATATTTTATGTGAAAAATATGATTTATCTTAATATGTTAAATTAATTAATGCAATTAAATGATATTAATTAAATTTTACTGTTATATATTACAAAAAAATATGGTTTATTTTCATCCAATTATTTTGATAATTATAATATAAGAAAACACATAAAATTACACATAAAACATCTATTTTTATAAAATTTTCTTTATGACCTTTTAATATAGAACAAATTTTATATCTAAATTTTGGAAATTTCATAAATTTTATTTAGCACAATAAACTTGATATTGAAAAAAAATCTTATGGGGAATTAATGGTATTTTTATATAAAGTTTTATTTTTTAATGAATAATGAAAAATAAAAAATTTTAATTGAATACTACTTTGAAACTACTTTATATGAAGTGAAAAATTATATTTTCAATTTGTTATGAAGGTTAATTAGATTAATTTTTTATAAGTTAGAACAAATTATGTCATTTGAATAAATATACCAATATAATTGAATATAATGTCATAAAAAAACATCTGAATGTTTTCCCATAAAACCCCATATTATCATCCTGTTTGGGGGATTAAATTTAAATTAATTTATGCCGCATCAGATTTTGGAATTTGGAATTAGGATTGAATATTTGAATTCATTATATTTCATAACATATATTATGCGAATCATAGTTTTTGACCTAAATGATTAGTGAATATAATTAAAATTATTTACAATGATTAAGGTAAAATTAAGCATAATATGGGACTAAACCATAAAAATAAGGGCCCAATTGACCAAGAAAATTTTCCAAAACACATTTATAGAAATTATTCAGTCATAAACCTTCAATTTTTATATTTTTTTATATTTTAGATGACTTTAATTATTTAAAATTTGGGTACACCTAACTTGTTTTCAAAAATACCATGTGCGACTTTCCTTTCTCTATATATGGAAACCACCTCTCCCACATCCACTAATTTCTAAAACATCTTATGTTAGGACAATATCCTCCTACTAAACTAGAAAAAACCCATAAATTCATCATTTAAGCCTCTATTTGGTCCAAATGTTTTCCAATTTATCCCTTTTTTGAAAACTGAAGGGAGTTACCCAAAGAAGTGATTATATCATTCCTCAAGATCCTTTATATTATTTTTATTATCATTCCCATAAAATAGCATAATACTTGTATTATAAAGAAAAAATAGTATTAAAAATATACTTATATGTTTTTATGCTATGGTTTCAACTTCACATACACACACTTTCATATAATAGGTAATAAACATATTATTTATGTGCAGGATGAACTAGTGCCTCACAAAAAAATGATTGATCCTTTTTCATTTAACAATATCAATTAATGTGAATTAGGATTTTAGAGACATTTATATATGATATATATCATATTTTTAGGTATTTATGATTTTTTAATCACATTACAACACATATCTATATACTTTATATTCTTTGTAAACATGATAATTTCTTTTGAGAAAGTGTGGTCTACCTCCCCCTTGAAGTAATGTGATTCATTAAAACACTACAAGGAATGAATTTAGAATATTTTCGTTTAGATTTTATTATATATATAACATAATCATTTTTTTATAAAAATACTACAGACACAGAGATATATAAATATTTCTTTCATTCAATATGAAAATAAAATAGAAACATTGTTCATGCATACGTACGACCTACCATCTCCTTAAATAGTGTATTCCATTTTATACTTCTATAATAAATTGAGTATAAGAATAAAAATATAATGAATTTAAATTATATTTATATCTTGGTTTATATGATATAAATTAGTATATATGTCGAAGGACAAAACATATAACAAATTAGGACACATGTGAAAAACAAAGAGAATATTACCTAAAGCATAAAATTAACATGAAATTGTTAACCAGTGGGTAATATGAAGTAATAATAAAACAATATATGGTATTATATATAAGAATATGGTTCCTTTATATATTTATAAAAAAAATATACTTATTATATATGATTTTTTATGGTTACAATGAGATCTAAGAAACAAGGTAAGGGGATCTCATCTCACTTTTTATTTATGTGACATACATGGAAATTCACCACCCAATACATTCATGTGGTCCATAAAATAGACCTAGATGAATTCTATGATAAATAAAATTAAATTCTTATTTATTTAAATATCCATTTTTGGATCTATATTTCATGATGTTTATGTTTCAAATTTTTTTTCAAATATGTAAGATAGTGTTGTCTGAATTTTATTTAATTAAGACTCATGTTTTATTGTGAACAAATATCTTTTTATATTTTTATATAAATCAAAATGGAAATTTATATCATTAATATAATTAATCTCATGATAGTTTATTCTTTAGGTGATGTCATTTTCCTTCATGGATAGTATGATCCCCAATTACCAGATGACAAGAGTTTACTGAAACAATCTCATCATTTATAGGTATCATTTATATTTATGTTTCCACAGATGAAATATTATGATCCATATCTCAAGAAAACTAATGAATTTTCATATCTTTTGTATATTCATTATATATTTATGTATTGGTACAATTTTTCTACTATTTGGTACCAAATATAATTAATAATGTGTCTTTAACAAAGCTTGACTTGTCCGTTTCATTAGCTATAAATATGTGTTCTTTCAATCCATGTTTTCCAAAAATATATGTTTCATAAATATTCAAAATATTATCCGATAATATTTATAATAAATTTATACAAATGTTTTACATTTTAAGAAAGGGGTTTTTTAATAAAATTAATCCTTATGTTGTTTTCTAATCAAGTCACTTTTGTAAAATTGGTATGGTAAAAAATGATTGTGAGTCATGTACTCATTTACCCACCAACATGGATGTAATTCACATGAAGCTTAAATTAATATATTATAATTTTTAAAGAAAATGTTTTTCTAATATTCAAGGAATTCATTTATTTAAAGTGTTTATAAACGAAAATGTTTTTCAAAAGTGTTTTATGTTTAAATAGAAATTCTAAGAATATTGTATATGTGTTCGAAGTATTTTTATTTGAAATTTTTTTAAAAAGTTTTAAATCTTATTTATTTTTATTTTAAAGAAAATGGATTTCATAATTGTTTAATTATTATTTTATTTGTTTTCAAGGAAAAATAGTTCCAAAATGATTTCAACTTATTTTGTATGTTATCAAAGAAAACAATTTTCATAATTTCATAAATATTATTTTATAATTTTTCATTGAAAAGGGTTTTCAAAACGTTTTCAATACTTATTTCTATGATTCAAAATTATTTTAAAAAAATGGTTTTTAATACTTTTTCATATTTATTTTATATATTTTTAAAATATAATATATTTCAAATTGATTTATGTTTTTGAATTAATTATTCAATAAGAAATGATAATTTATTCATGAATTTATTGTAAAATATCATTCAAAATTATTTACCATAAATTTGAAATCCCTTGGTGTCACTGTAGACTTTTTATAGGAAATGATTCAATTTTTCCAATCAATTTTTTTATCTTGACTATTTAGGATTTGAGGTCATGATGTCAATGAAACATGTTTATCTTTTATAGGTTATGTTCTTTGAAACTAACTTATTTTCAAGGATTATGTTTTTTATGATATAATTATGATACCTATATATTTTTCCAAAGGTTATGATATAATTACATGTTTATGATACCAATTTTATTTGATGGGTTATAATATCATGGTTTATGATCTTTCTCCACATGTATATATAATACCATTATGAAAGGGGAGGGCTTATATATCCCTCTAATTAATTGGGTAAAGAATTATATCTCATTAAAAAGACTAATATTGTCTTGGTAGGGAACATTGACTACTAATATGGCTATGAGGGTGAACCATGACTACTATGATGGTATTAAGAGTGAAATGATTCTAGCAAGATGAGTATGGGAGTGAAAGATTACTACTAATATTGTATGATGAGTGAACTCATGATACAATGATGGGAATGGGAGTGAAACATGACTACTGAGATTATATGGAGTGTGAACCCATGATACCAAGGTGGATTCAGTATCAATTCCTTTTGTACTATTGAAATACTATTACATGCATATGTGTTTTTTATAATTAATGTTTTATTCCTATATTATTCTTTAATGTAATGTGTTCTTTATTTACATATTATTCTTCTATTATCAACAACAAATAATTATTCAATGAATTATGTATTTGATATTTGATATGTAGGTTATGATATTCTATTTTCATGATCATGTTCTCAAAACCTTAGGCTCACGATTATGCTTACATTTATCCCTTGTTAACCCTTTCTGAGAATATGAGCTCAAAATATTTTATGTTTCCCTCCCCAGGTCTTGAAGATCCATGTTAAATAAGATGTCTTTATGAAGAGTGATAGTCATGAAGAACCTATTGGGAGATTATTTAGTCCCCTTATATACCAGTGTTTATATTTCCATGTTTTCAAATGCACTGGAATAATATGGTCTTTGGGTGTCTCTTTGTATAATATTTTATGTATTAAAAAATTTTATGTATTGTATATGTATGTAATAAAATGTTATATATGTTGGATCACACTATAACTATGTATTTACGAGTTTATATATGTTTTATTGATGGATTTAGGTAAATTAAAGTTAATATTAAAATATGTTGAAATTTTTTGTTTCTGATTATTTCTATTCGAGTCAGTATAGACATTACTATATTTCACAAGGGGACTAAACATTATTTTTTGATTCGCCTATTTTGGATTGGATTTTACGTATTTTGTGTTATATCATCTATTTTTCCTTCATAATATGCTTTCAGGACATTTTTTCATATATTCATGACTAGTTTCTTCTTTCATGTTTAAATGTACCTTGTGATAGGCCAGTTTGGGTGGTTTCTCTAGTTGAACTGAGTGGGTCAATTACAATTTTTAATTTATGGGATTCTCATCCTGATGTGTGTTTTCTCTTCTCATTTTTTGACTCTGCATCATTGGTAGACTGATGTCAGGATACTTTGAATTTGAATAGTAGGTGTTGAGAAGGGTCATGTGAAACTCACTTCTATGACTGAACCCATTTTACCATGGTTATTCAAGGACATTTACCATTATTGAGACTTGGATTAGAAGTAATCTGAATAAAATTTATGGAATGTTTATTCAAATTAAAATTTTCCTTTTTAGCCTTTTTTATATTAGATTCATTAAATTATTACATTTTAATGGTTTTTTATCAATACATAATGTTGGTCATTTGATTATAGAATTATAATGAGGCTAATTGGTTATTCCTTTTGTTGGAAAATTCCTCTAAGAATAGCTCTATCAAAAATAAGAGAAGAAGATGTGAGATAAGTTCCATGGGTGAGACCTCTATTAGTCCCTACTCTGGTAGAAGTTGATATTCAAACTGTTCGAACTCTTTGTTAGTTGGATGTTTGTAACTTGGGGAGCAATTTTGATCCTTTATTAGAATTTACTATGTAACATATACAATTCAGTTATTGAAAAAATCAATCCATGTGATCCGAGGAGTGGCTTGAGAGGATGAAAATTAAATTTAACTTCTCAAAGACTGTTAAAGACACAAATGTGGTTTTATCAATGTATATGATCTAGTGGCTAAGAACGAGATGGTGGGAATAAATTTTTCATGTAATTTTTCATGAGAATCATACCTATTATTCCTTCAAGAGAATCATTTACTGTTAGTTTTATCTTGACACAATTATTATGGAGAAAAACCTTGTGTTTATTATTTTTGAGTAAGAGAATCATACCATTTAGAGGAATTTGAACAATTTTATTGAGTTATTTAATCTAGCACTAGATATTATCATTAATGAGTACCTAAAGGATTGGTTGATTGATACAGGATATATACCTGATATTCAATAAATTTTTATACTCATGATTCATCTAATCATCATGGAGATTTCGAAAAAGATGACATTATATGAGGCATAAAATTTTGGAAAGACATGTTTATATAGAGCATCAGTTTGTTTAGTGGTTTAAAAAGGTGTATATTCTTCCAAAAAAGTAATTTAGAGAGTGGTTAATTTTCTATAGGAAAATTATCTGGGGATGTAATAAGGAAATTATAGTTTTTTCTATTAACAGTGTTGAAGGAATGTTGATTCAAATCCTAATTATGTGGAGTCTCATAACACATGCAATATTTTAGGATAATATAGAAATATAAAATGCTATTATGAAATTATAACATAGGTAATTCATGTAGGGTCCACTCTAACCAAGGGTTTCAAAGTCAGTTCAGTTTCTCTAAGGGTGGTTGGTCGAATACTCATTTCAAGGGATATGTTAATGTGTCTATGATCAAATGAATTTATATACTAGATATTGTGCTAGAGGAATTTGAAGTATGTAAAACTAATGCTAGTGGTATATCATCTATCTCATCTACTATGGTGCTGTATTTTTTTTTGAAACGGATGAAACTCATTCTTATATATCATAAAATTTATTTTATTTTTTGGTATCTTATTCCGAGGATATTCCTTTTTTGTTGGATCACTACATGCCTTTGGGAAAGTGGTGAGAATATGGTTTTAGATTTCACTTGTGGTAGTTTATGATAAAAAACATTAAAGTCAAGTGGTAAATTTTTTTTATTCATCATGAAATCTATAAAATGATTATTGGTCTAGAATAGATGATCGATGTTAGTGTACAGATGGAGTATTATCATCATCCTGTTATTTTTTTTCTAATCATGAAGTCAACCATGCTTTCCATGGTGAGAGAGAGTATTGACAGGGATGTCCATGGTTTATTTTTTTATGCTGTGTATTTTTATATCTATTTTCATAGATGTTTCTTGATAGAGGAAAATTTTATATGTTTTCGACATCTAATTTTTTTGTGTGAGTACCTTGAGGTCATTCCATCTTATTTTTATATTTTTCCAAAGAGATATGTCTACATTAATATTTTCCAACTCCATACTATATTGAATATTTATATTCAATCTTACTGTATAGTAACTTCTAAGTTATAGTATCAGAAGGGAGAACTGTACATCCAAGAGGATAATGAAGTTATTCTTACTAGTTTTTCACTATGGGATTAATCATTCCACTTTCCTTACAAGGAATAAAATACCCATATACATTGTATATATTATTAAATTTTTATTCTAGAAACCATTAAGAAAAAATATCATTTTACAAGGATTAATTATATATGTGATCATTATAGAGGTTCTACATGGTTTCCTATGATTGACATAAGGTCTGGGGTATAACCATTTGAGAGTTCAAGAAGAGAATGTTTCTAGGAAAACATTTAAGATTTGATATAAGAATTTCAATTTTCTAGATATAATATTTAAACTCACTAATTCTTATATGGTGTTTATGGATTTGATAAACCATATATTTCATCAATTTTTGTACTCCTTTACTTTTGTGTTCATGGATGAAATTATGGTATACTCTAAGTCATATGAGGATCATATGGTCTATTGGGATATCATTATTTAAAACATGATTGAAAAATATTTATATTTTAATATTTACAATTGTGAGTTTTTAATTTTCAAAGGGATGTTTTTGGGGAATGTAAAACAAGAGAGGGGATTTAGAGTAGATCGTTTAAAGGGACATGCATTTTTTGTCTTCATAGATTCCAAAAAAAGTGCTTGATATCTATATATTCCGAGGATTAGATGGTTACTATAAATTATTTCTTACAGAAATCTCAAAGATACCTTCTTTTATGAATACATATACATTTAAGGGTGTAAATTTTGAATGGAATAAAAATTGTAAAAGATTTTTTTTTGATGTAATGTTATGGTTGAAGTCATCAACTATTTTTATTATTCTAGAATCAAGATTGGGTTATGATGTTATCTACAATTCTTATGGTATGGTGTTTGGATGTATCATGATAGAGGAGAAATATGTTGTGGATTATGTCTATACCTTGTTACACACCCAGGAAATATCTACCCTACCTAAAATCTTGAGTTCCATGTAATTATAAAGGAACACATATTGTTATTTATGTAACTATTTGGGGATAATTTTATTGTATAATCAGATCATGAGAGCATGGAATATATTTTTACTCACTGGGATCTGAATATGATACATAGATTAATGGTAGAGTATCTTTATACTCTTGATATTAATATTTATTATACCCAAAAGAATAATTTTTTTTCAATGCATTTTTCATATTATAACTTACAAAGATGCGAGATAATCATTTGTGGAGGGGTATCATATGATTCTTGTTGGTTATATAATCATGGAAGTGGATTGGGTTTGGGGATATTTGATCATGGATTCAATGAAATATGAAACTAATTTTCATAGATGATTTCATCTTAAGATGGAAAAATACACCAAGTCCCATTTCATTAGTGAATGACTTTATAGTGGGGAGACCACCTGTGTGTGTTATGGGTGTCCCAATGGAGGATTAAACTTCTATAATAATTTGGTTATTCTATCATCATGGAGACTAGATTTTTAGGATAGTGGGTACCCATCTTGTTGATCTATTCATCGCAGGGATACCAAGTTGTATCACAACATGAGTTTTAGGAATTTATTGGAATGGATGATATAGTCAATATTTAAAAAAAATTCGTCATTCTTTACTTTTCATAGAATAAGTGTTGATCACTAATGTCTTAAAGGGTTGTTAAAACACATTTCCATCATAGAATGTTAGTGGGATGATATTTTCATGCATTTTTTCCTTTTTTTATTTATAGAATCTTTATGGGAAACAAGAAATTTGGGTTATCATGGATAGATAGAAAAATAATTGAATTTTATACATGTAATGAATGATATGATAGTGTTATATCTTTGTGGACATATATGTCTCTTAGACTGTATGAAGTCACATGGGGTTCTCTATTGTTGTTTATGAAAAGGATATGAGGATTTCATCTAGGATATGCATTTTTTATTAGGTGTTGTGTGTTCCTATATTACATTAAGAACATATTATAATAGATAAATGTATGCAAATATAGATAGGGATATTCATGATCTATAGGATATGCTCAGGGTTTTTATTTTTGATTTCATAGGATCTGGGGAATATAATTTTACTCTGGTGTAGTTTTTCTATAATAATAATAGTAATCTAGAATTAGTAAATATGATTCCATATGAGGATATTATGGGTGGATTTTCTTGTCTCCATTTTTTATGGATGATTTGGGAGAGTAGTCCATGGTTAGGCCAAGTGTTGTTTAAAATATGCATTAGATGGTGTAAATGATTTGGAGGCCTTAGATCATGGTATTGAGTAACCTTCAATTCTATACGGACCATCAAAAATAGCCACACTACTACAAAACACATGTTTAATTTCATTGGTATTTATCATTGCTAGAAAAAAATGCTGATAAATGGAATATTTTTCAGTGTTCAAGAATTTACTGATAAACTAAACATTTTCTCAACACATTTTATAGCACTGATAAAGGGAACGTTTATCAACACTTTATATTTATCAAAGAAAAACGATATCCTTTATCAATGCTTTATTCTCGTTGTTGATAAAATTTACCTTATATCAGTGCTTTATTTTTAGCATCGATAAAGGTTCCCTTTATAAGTTGTTTATTTTTAGTAATGTTAAATATAATTTTTTATCAGCCCTTTTATAGAAATGATAATGGTCAAAATAAATAAATGAAATAATGAAATAAACAATAAAATAGTTTATTAAAAAATATTAATAATTTTATAAATGTAATAATTATGGTTAAAATTAGAAAATTCATCATATATTATTAAATATTATACATTTTATTAATTAAATAATTTTTATAATTAAGGTTATTAAATTTTATATATTAAATATATGTACATATATTAAATATATTTAAATACAAATAATATATCAAAAAATAATTTTATAAATTACATTAAATAGTAAATACTAATTTAATAATGGTTTATAATTAAAAATTAATACAAATTAAAAATTTATATAATTGCATAATAGTTGACATATAATTGAATGTTATTTGATTTTTCAATTTAAGATAGATAAAATTTGTGTTATATTGATTTCACATATACATAATTATTTCATTTTTATATACAATGCACACACAAAGAACATATACATTTTTTAAATATGTTTAATGTGTACTTATTATTTATTTATTAAATATTACTCATTTTTTATATATATGCATGCAATTAAAATTAGATATTCATTTGTAATGTGAAAAAAAATATTTTAAAAAAAATTTAATAATAAATATATTAATAAATCTATATTTAATATATTTATAAAATTATATATTTATAATTATAAATATATAATTTTTTAAATGATTTTATATATTATAAATAAATATTTGTATATATTTAAATAAATATTAAATTTTTAATATGATTAAAAAAATAATGAAAATATTTACTATATTAATGTTAATTTATTAAATAAATATACATGTTTTATTATATAAATATATATAATGATATCAAAATTATTTTTTAAACATATTTATATATTTATAAACTAATAATTATAAAATTATAAAAAAATATATTTAAAATGGAATATATTTAATATATATATATTTATATATTTAATAAGTATATATAATTATTTACAATTTTTTTATTTATATATATAATGATAAATCCTTTATTAGTATTTAGGTAATAAGTGAAGATAAAATAATCTTTATCAGTTCTATTTTTGTGCTGATAAAGATGATGCTTTATCAACACTAAAAAAAGAGATGAGAAAATAAATATTTATCATCACAATAATTTTAGCCCTGATAAAGAACTCACTTTATCAACACTTGTTTGAAAGTATTGATAAATGTATCTGGATCTAATTAAAAAAACCAATATTATTAGCAAAACTAATGTGATTTTAGAATCATTCAGTGGATGCCACCCACTACTAGTACACCTCTATGGTGAATCAAACCTCAAATCACACCACTCGACTGCCTCTCAAACATCTTGTTGGACATTTGGCGTTTGATTTACGTTAGGATTTACAAATATGGTTTCATTTTTTCTTCAACCTAATGAGGTAGGACTCCTAAATTTCATTGTGTATTTGTTGTTTCATTTTTTATTTCTTCTTTGATGACATCATTATCTGTTGTCTTATGATTTTATACTAGTGAGGTAGGCCATCCAATTTTCACAGTTTCCAATTTTTATTCAACCCTTGATCGTATATAGAGAGTTTATTGTTTCTAGACTCAATGGGTAAAAATGGAGTCACATGGATTTAAGTTGGTGGTTTTATGTCATTTACATTAACAACAATTATCTCCCAAATATATCATACAAATTTACATTCTTCATTTTATCAATGGTATTCCATTGATTTGATATTTTAGAAATATAAACTCTGGATTTTTATTGTGAGAGAGTTTATGATAGGTCAATGTATTTCTTCTATATTATACAGATTGATATCTTATTTTCCCTACTTTTATAGGATGGTTTGGGAATCCAATATATGAATGCCTCATGGAAATTTTTATTTATATTTTATTTTTACTTGTTTTAATTATTTTTTTGGCTAATTCATTTCCATTGTGTCCTTTTTCATGTCCTATTTCTTTTTACAATACCAAGGGCTATAGGTTATTTCCATTGGACAAAATCATGGGCCATCTAATGTGTTTGATAAATTGTTTTCATGAGTTATTTTAGGAAAATATATTTATTGTAAAATAGGTAACACATTTTCTCAATAATCCATCTTTCTGTGTCTATACACATAAAAAAATTATTTTATTTTTGTACGTCTTTAGATTAATTCAAAATTATTTATAAATCCTTTTAATAATAATATATAAAATTTTATAACATGATTATTGCTACCATTTTAAAACTACATTATCATTTTTCATCATCATCCTACTCCCCCACTCTAAAAAATATAAAAATACATCCTTTTGAGGTTACCCCATTCTAGTGATACCACATTTTTCATACCTATACCACTATAGGGAATTATAATTTCATTATTGAAAATATATATTTTCTAGAATTTGTCACATCATTTGATTAATTATTAAACTAATAACAAGGGGATTTATATGCAATCACATTGATACCGATCTCTATGAAATTTGGAAATATAATATTTCAATACATTTTATTATAGAAAAGTTTCAAAATAATTAATCTACCATACTCATTGATAATGATTAACATTTCATCCACAACATTTGAAAATTTTAAACAATTTTCAATGGGTGTTGCCAGGGGTTTTCAAAATGCCATTAGTAAATCTATAAAACAATTCCCTCATATATAGGGATTCAGAAATAAATATCCCATTAATTCCTTGAGTCACCTATCAACTAAGGAAAATTTCAACTCAATAGTCATCAACATTTAAACATTGGTTAGTGATAATTTTGAAAATTATTATCCTCACTCATCTCTTGAACCTATAAATATTATGTCATACACATTGTTAAATACATTCAATATATCTCTAAAATTATTTTTTTGTAATGATTATGATCAATTCCTCTTTTTTTAATTATATTTTATTTATTAATTTTTCTTACCTTCAATAACAATCTCTTAGTTCGTGTATCAATTCATACATCACCTTTGTCTATTTAAAAACATTATTGTCATATTAAATAATGAAAAAATATCTGTTTGATTGATATAAATTTCATATTCTTGTAATCCGTTAGTAAATTATAAATTTGAATCTAGTTGCAGTACCTTTAATTTCCTTCAGATGGGTTGGTGAGGTGATATGGTATCCCAATAGTCTTGATATGTTTTCAAATATTGATATTCCATTAATTATGAATGTAATTATTCCTTATATTTCTACATGACATGTTCCAATAAATTTTTATATAATGTAGTATATTTTATGAGATTTTATTATTCATGTTTATCACATTTGAGTTCATTATTACTATTTGGATTCCTATATTATAATTTCATTTTTAGAGGATTAAATAATTATTTAATGTGTATTAATTATTTTATAAATTCAATTACAAATTTTATTCAACATATATAACTTATATGAATGAATTAAAATGTTGAGTTTCTCTTATTTGAATTGTCCATAAATTTCTCTTTTTATAATGAATGCCCTATTTGTATTTAGTTATATATTATATAAAATTAAAATTTCATAAAACCGATTGGGTGGATATGAAGTAAAAATTGATACATGATAATCTTTTGACAAATGAATATGAATATGGAGTTAATTATTTCATCATGTTGGCAAGAGAGTATCAATAAAACCCCTTTAAAATCCTCTATTTACGTTTACGTTGTTATTAATCAAGTAAAATTTGCCCGAAATAGTTAGAAGAACATTTTATTTTAATCAAAATAGATCAGATATATGAATGTGGGATGAAAAATAGGTAACTACTAAATATGAACATTGATTAAGATGATTCTATTGTTTATAAATCAATTAATATGAATACCATTGTAAGATATTATGGATATCTCATGGAAGAACTGAAAATGGAAGTTGAAGATGACCTTCTTGGTTGTCGAATGTTTTTTTAGGAGTTAAATAGTTTTTCTAAGAAACCATTGTATTATAGCTGTACTAAATACAAAACATTGTCATTTATATTGATGTTATATAATTTGGAAGCTGGAAGTAGATTGAGGGACACCATCTTTACAAAACTATTTATCTTTTTAAAGATAAGATACTAAAAGAAAATTAACTACCATGTCAAACATATAAAGATAAATGAATTTTAGTTGTAATGGGAATGATTTTAAAATATATAAATGCTTGTACAAATTATTTCATATTATTTCTCTTGGACCATGAATCACTCATCAAATTCAATAAGTGTGGAGCAGATCTATATCAGAAAAATGAATCAAGTCCTTCAAATTATGTATGGTACATTCCAATCAATCCTTGGTTTAGAAATCTATATAGATTTCATGGTAAAATGAAATAACTAAAATGGAATGAATATTCAATAAATTAATATGGGAACCTATATCATCTAGATGATTCTCCTTAGTGGAAGAAAATTGAAATTGATTTTCATGACTTTGGAAATGAGCCAATAACCTTTTGTCATGCTTTATCTATAGGTGGAATAAATACCTTTTCTTCAAATAGTAGTTATCATAATATAAGGTCCTTAATGATGGTAAATTATAACATTAATAAATGGTTGTTCATGATGAAAAAATATCTTATGGGGTCTATGGTTATATCTGGATGAAAGAAACTAGATCATGATATTGATGTCTCTTTGGATTAATTGATCCACGATTTGAAATTGATGTGGGATACATGTGTTAAAATATATGATGATCGTAAAAGGAAGAATTCAAATTTAGGGAAATATTTTATGGAATTATAAATGAATTCCCATATTATAGAAATTCATCAGGCTATAACGTTAACTGAATGATGTTATGCTCCATTTGTGAAAATCACACACACTTAGATCAGATGAAACATTCCTCAAAGACTCTTTTTAAGAAATAAATTATTCTTCCCTAGATGACTTAAAAATTGATCATGTAAGACAATATTCAATGGGAATATTGAATGAATTACAACCTCATCTCCCTCAATGGGTGATCAACTATAAAAAAGTAAAAAATATAGACACTTTTTTTTGTAAAATTTTATTGAAAAACCCTACAAAATTAGGTTGGATGAAGAGAATAATTTTCATTAAATTTCTACATTGTAATTGTTTCTATGTCATAAATTTTATTCATTTCATTAATAAAAAAAATATTTTATTGTGTTATTAAAACATTTGAAAATTTTGCTCAAAAATCAAAATATGGAATCAAAGCTAGGTTTACTTAATAGAAATTAGGATAATTGAGAGTTAGCACAAATGAAGTGTAAAAGGGGTTCTTTTCATCTTATAGTAACTTACAATCTAACAGAAAAATTGAAAATTTTCATTTTCCTTAATAGTGTAAGATACCCACATGGGTATTTATCAAACATCAAGAATGTCATGTAATTTGATGCTTTGAGGACTAAAATCACAGTATTGTCATTTTGATGCATAATTAAATGGCCATTTCTTTCTGTTGAATTCTATATAAAAATTTACAACATACACTAACTAGACCCTTCATATGTTTCAAATCCATATATAGTAATTTTACAAACCTGGTGAAGTTTCTCATCATGAATATTAATATTTTAGCCATATTATGTGAATTAGATATGTTCTTCCAACCAAAATTCATTGATATAATGGTCCACCTGATGGTTAACATTGTCAAAGAGGTTCATCTATGTGGTCCTATCTACTACAGATGGATGTACCCCATTTAATATTATATGAATATTTTTAAATTGTATATATATAGTTGACGTTGGCCAAAAGTTTTTATTGAAGAGTGATATGTTTTTGAATAACCTATTTAATTATATACCGATTACCTACCAGATGTTGAAAGCAACAGTCTCCCAATGTCTCCTCATAGAAAACACCTGATTGGAAATGAGATTTCTAGAATAGAATTTGTTACAAAAACCTTGACAGAGAGAAATTAATCACATATATTCATACTACATAATAGTGAATATTTCTATCCATAAATTGATGCCCAGAAAAAACTCATACAGATGTTAATAAATCAATTGATGAAGGTTGGATATCAAATAAACATAATCTACAATTTATAGGATGGTTTAGATTCCAAATATAGAATGATTTACTAGAAAATCAAAATTATATTGTAGAACGTCTTCAATGGATTGCCAGAGGACTGAATGAGAATGTTAAATTATACATTATTTTTGTAATCAATGGTTATATGTTATAAAAAAGGAACATAATGAATTTAGTACTATGAGAAATAGTTGTGTTACCCTTATCACTAACATGACGCATATATCTGGTTTCAAGGATAAAAATAGAATTTATGAAAATATGTCATATTTTGTCATTAATGAATATATATATGAGTTGGATTATAGAACATTTAAAATTATAATTTTCCAGTTCTAATGGGTTGAAAATATCAATGGAGATTAAGTTAATGAAATGAGATTTATGAAGATGAATTTCAATGTGGAAGTAGAAAAATATTAGCCGATCATAATGGCATAAAAAGCACTGAATTTATTTTATGTCTTTGATCCAACAAACCAGAATTGGAAAATTGTGTTGTCGGTGACTAAAAGAAATTTTGAGTCAGATGAAAATTCAATCAAGGATAATCAGTTCATTATGATATACAATCAGTTCATTTCTGTCCCAATGTAGACAATTTCTGGTTTGTTAAAGGGGTCTATAAAGAGGGGATTTATATTCTAGATACAATAACCAAATCCTTGTATCTTAAATAAAAGGGTTCATTGAGATAGTAATAGTGTTTTTAATATATTATGTTTTTCATCATAACATTATATCTTTTTTACTACATTAACATAATATAAATTAAATGTTTGACTACTCTTATAGAAAATATCTTCTACAAGTGATGGAATAATGAACCATAAAGAATGAAAAACATTGGAAAGATGTACAGGTAATGTTATGATATAATTTCTATATATTACTGAAAAATTATATAATGAAATGTTCACTTAACATTCAATATTTAAAGAATAGTTTTTTTATTTTATATGATTTCTAACCACTTGACTTGCCTTTTTAGGAAGATAAATGACTCTGTCAATTCTCAGTAATAGAGGAAATCTTAGTGTTTTTATAATAAAATCATTTTTACAAGAATTAAATTATTATTTCATATTTATGCTTAATTTTTCCTTTATTATGGACATACTAATTTTTTCATATACATGTGGATGACTTTGTTGTATTTGGGGTTCTCTGCCCAACTTTTATACTTCTTAACCTCAAAAAATTTTCACCCCTATAGGGGTTCATTTATCACGTCATTTCATGTTGTCTCCAATGTATTGGAAGGACGAAAAATGATGCATCCTCTACTAAATTTCCAAGGTAATATTGATGTTTGAACCATAAAATCATAGTTTTTAGAATTAATGTACAATTTCATATTTGTGTATTGTTTATTAATTTTTAGTATTACTCACATAATAAATTTTTTTATTATAATGGTTGATAGTTTTTTTTGAGTTGGGGTGCTCTGTACAACATTCATTATTCATCTCTATCAATAACATTTTCACAATTGTAGTATTAAATTAATCACATTATTACAGGTTCTATCTACTACCATTGAATGATGAACAACAATGTCGCCTCTTCTCAAATATAAAGATAATATTTTTGTTTTCATAGTAAAATAAATTTAAATAGAATTAATTTAATGTTTCATTGTTATGTTTAATTTTATTTTGTATTACTCACATAATATTCTTTTCTTATAAAAGGTTTAAGAACTCTGTTCTTAGTTTTGTGGTACAGGTTTCTTCATTTTCTCCATTCCTTAACTGGTTTTGTGGAAATAAGGAAAATGGGGAAAATCCAAAATTTTGGAACTACACACCGTGTAATTTTCCACAATCCATGTACATTTGGCCATGTGTGACGAGTACACAGGGAGTGTAGCCATGTCGGTCGCGAAAGGTGTATAAAGTGACTACACGCTGTGTAGTATGTATTTACACACTGTGTAGTCAGTGGTCAGGGGAATAGTAAAGCGGTGGCAATCTGGGAAATATTGCACGCCTTGTATAAAGGCATACACGTCGTGTACTCATGTAGATAGATGAACAGTATGGCGTTGCCGGTAGAGGAATAGTTAAATGAGGGGAGTACATGCCATGTATTCAAAAGTACACGTTGTGTACTCTGTTTTTTTCACTTAAAATGGGTAGTAGCCAACCATGTTCACACGATTAGCTTAGAACCGGACGGGAGCTCAGTAGAGGACGACCAAACATTCGTGGATGTCCAGATCGAGTGTCGGGAATCTGTTTCTACTTCCGTCGATCACATTGGAACCACAAGGGTAAGCCCTCCCATCTCCTTGCGTAGTTCTTGCCAATTATTCCACTAATGGATGTTATTTGAGGTTGAACATGAATTATTTTACCTCATATCTATGACGTTCTAGGACATTTCAGTATGTGTCATTCGGGTGTATTGATCACAGGTGATCAAGGTAGGTGGATTGGTGTTAAAATTTCCAACTGATGTGAGTTTTGTGTTCCGTTGAGATATACTCCCACAAATTTGGTGTCATATGGCTGGGGACATGTTGAATTAAATAACTAGAATTGTTTAGGTAATTTAAATGTGATAATAAACTGTTGTTTGGGATCACTGCTTGGATCCAGTACCACCCCGGGGGTGTGTTCCTCTGTTTTTCCATTTGGCCAGGATACCTGAGGGTATGCCATTATATTAATGATTATATAATTTCCTGGGGAGGAATTTTTTGTGTATTTATTGTTTTGATGTTGGGAATGTCCCAATTAATTGATTAGACTGAGGGAAGTTCTTTACTTAGCCCGAGGGTAGTGTTACCTTTAGCCTAAGGGCAGTGGTTATTTCGGCCTGAGGGAAACTTCTTCCATGCCTGTGGGCAATAGACTAAGTGACTAAGGGAGACACTTTGTATGCCTGAGTGAAATATCCATTATGCCTGTGGGAAATTACCAGCGGGATGGATTCTGATTACCTGAGGGTAAGGGTTTGTGTGTTTGAGGATGCTGACTATTTACATAGAAATTCACTATGGTGGTTTCTTAAATAATAAATAATGAAATGATTATTAAAATGGAAATAACTGGTAAAGTTAGTTACTTTTGAGTACTTCTTAGTTTATTGCATTTACATTTGCACATTGTTCTTGCATTTTTACACATAGTTGAGCATGGGCCTTTGGTGGGTGCCTACTAAGATTTATTTCTCACACCCTATTTGTGTCATGCTTTTCATCCCAAACAGATTACGTTTCTAAAGGTGGGTTTAAGAGAGAGGGTCCTTATACAGTTACTTGATTGCTGCTGAGGAGTAGGAGAGCATGGGACCGGGAATAGGCTCGTGATTCTACTGGCAATTTTGTTTATGTTTTTCTCTACTATGTATTGTACTGTAATGTACTATTTTGTAACATGTTCTGCCTATTTTCTTAGAACATAAGTCAGGTTTCATCAAAATCTACATAACTATTGGTTATCTTTTATTGTTGTTGTTTATTTTAATTGTGTCTGATTTTTTGCTTCCGCTATTGTTGTATGTTTTTATTTCTTCCACTGCGGTACACTTTTACAAATGAGGGCATAGTTTCCCCACTATCATGTCTAGGCCCTCACTGCTAGTCGGCAGCCTCTAGCGTTTGGGGATATTCTCTTGAGGTCACATGGTGAACCGGGTTCGGAGAGCTCGTTGAATCGTACCCGGAACCGGGACGTCACAAAGTGGTGTTAGAAGAGTTTTTTTCTTTAACATACTATTTTGAGCCTTATTCAGGGATAGGATGAGAATGGTAGTTGGTAATAAGATGTGCCCGGGAGTAGCTAACCCGTGTACAGGAAAAATCCAATTTATCTCATGTTTCAATTTTATTGATTTTTCAATTTACAGTTGATCTGATTTCACCGCAGGGTGACACACTTGTGATTATGATGTTTATCTTTTATTCATGAGTTATATATAGTAGAAACCTGATTATATGAGGGTATTCCATCTCATGAATCATTAGGAACATGTTAGAAATCACATTCCATGCATAGTCACCATACCATATAGGTGCATTATAAATTTCATGTTGTTGTGATAGATGTTGTGCAAGTAAACACATGCTATTGTGATAACTGCTTTGATAGATACCTTCTTTAAGATAAGGTATTATTGTGTAAACCTATGTAGATAATATATTCCAAACAATGGTTTTTGGGGAGTATGGTCCCTCGTTGACCATAATTTTGTGGATCATTGACTGTTTGTCTGGTTATAACCCATATAATATGTCAAACTTTGATTTGTGGGGAGTATGGGCCCTCCCAGATTGGAATTTAACACATAGCTGTTGTTCTTCAGTATTTTCTGGGTTCCAGAGAACTTTCTGAGGAATACTATCTGGAAACCTAGTATACACGCCATGTAGTACCCTAAACACACTGTGTGTGTTCTTCTGTTCGGGAAGAAAAGAAAACATTTTGTGTACACGCCGTGTACCCTAAGTACTTGCCGTGTAGTCTCTTCCCATGTAATAGACCTGGTGGGTGGGGACACGGGGAAGGGAAATTCTTGGGGGGTGAACACGCCTTGTACTGTAAGTACACGCCATGTAGGGTTGACCCAGAGTATGCCTGTGTAACTAACAACACGGACGAGGGTGACCTTAATATATACACGTCATGCCCACTGTGGAACACGCCGTGTAGTCTGACCTGGGATCCGGCCGTGTAACTAACAACACGGGTCGATATAATCCTTTCTTGTACACGCCGTGTGTATATTGAACATGCCATGTAGTTGGATCCGTGTATTCGGCCGTGTAATGAACAACAAGTGTTGGTGAAGCTTGTTTAGTACACGCTGTGTACCTGAGGTACATGCCGTGTAGTCTTGTCGGAGGAATGACGGTGTGGACTTAGCCATATGGCTTGGAGATAGGGTAGTGTACACGCCGTGTGCTGGTGTAAACATGTCGTGTAGTTCAAGCTGAGTAGTCGGTCGCGTCACAAATGACACAGGAAGTTGGAAAATTACACCATACACTCGGTGTAGATTTTTTTAAACGGGAGCTATGTGGCTTGACTGTGTAGAAGGACCCAAGCAGGAGAAGAGAAGTTAGGTACACACCGTGTAGTCAGTATAGACGACATGTAGTATTATTGTGCAATCTTAAATGCCTTCTTCCTCGTGTTACCCTTTTGGTTACTTCATTTTCAGACAGTGATAATCTTGATCTAAGGTGTGTGTTTGACCTTGTAGTGTAATGCCGCTGAGACATACACGCATTATTTTCCAGGAGAGTGGAAACGATTTTATTCCAGAGATGGTAGGCCATGGGCTACCAATGGATCCTAAAGTAGTGCCAGATGCGGCTCCATCCATTATACTAGACACAAGAGGGGAGGAGAAGTTCCGTGAAGGATTTATGAGGTTCATACAGACCTTTCAGTGAGCAGCGCCAGCTGCCCCACCTATGGCCGAGTTGACTCGTATCTTCCAGCAGCAGCATCCACCCACGTTATTAGGGGATGGCGGACCATAGGCTATGGAGTCATGGCTATGGTCTATGAAGACTACTTTTGATCACCTAGAGATGCCTCCATGGTGGAGGGTCAAGCTCATGACTTATATGCTACGTGATTCCACCAAGAGGTGGTGGGATGTTACCACATAGTCAGAGCATCACACAAACATGGCATGGGAATTTTTCTAGACAGCATTTTATGACTTCTTCTTCCCAAAGATGCTGAGTTAAGATAGAGCTCATGATTTCATGAACTTATAACATGGCGCTATGTCAGTGATGGATTATTTTTCTCGTTTCACCGAGATTTAGTGTTTTTCACCCGTTCTAGTGGGTGATGAGACGTTGAGTGTCAGATGCTTTGAGGATGGTCTCCTATATGACATCTGAGCACTGGTGAGATTTTTCAGGTCTCCTATAGTACTTTCTATTGTAACCCAAGTGCTTATTATAGAGAGGAACCTGCGGGAAGCTATTGGTGTGGGCTAGGGCGTTTCAACACCAATTTGAGGTACAATTTCTTCTGGTAAGAGGAAGAGACAGATGAACTTCTCTCAGGGTGGAAGTGACAGCCATAAGAATGTTTTAGGTGGCCAAGTCATATGCTACTAGTGTGGTAATGAGGGGAACAAGAGAACTAACTGTCCATGAGACCCATTGGAGTGTCGAGATTGTGGCAAGATAGGTCATCTGCAGTGCTTTTGGAGGGAATTTCCATCAGTGGCTAGTAAGAGGGGTTCTGTTCAGACTCTGTGTGCGGGGGAAGGACCAGCAGCTTCTTACCAGTCAGGGAACTAGAATACGTCAGGGTGTGCAGGCAGGGATGGTGGACATGGATGTGGTATCCAGACACCAGGATCTCAGATGTAATAGGGCGGGACAAATCATGGTAGCCAGGCTGTGTCGTAGGGCCGCGGCACTGGGCAGACATATGAAGTGCAAAATACCCAGCAAGAGAAGGATCCTAGACCTTCTACTCTCATAGGTACTATTCTAGTAGCTTCCATTTTAGCTTCACTACTTTTTGATACGGGTGCTACATGTAATTTCATATCTGACCCATTGTGGAGAGCCTTGGGCTCTGTGTTTCTTCTTCTTCTTCTGTTTTGACGTTAGACAATCCATTGGGAACAATAACGGCTAGTGTGCATCAGTGCAAGGAGTGCCCCCTTGAGGTTGGTGGGTATCACTTCTTTTGGGACCTCTATTTCTTAGAGATGATGAGCTATAATGTCATTCTTGGGATGGAATGGTTGGTTACCTTTCGAGCCTTTGTGGATTGCAATCATCGTAGGGTAAGTTTCACGTCACCAGAGGGCAGAGGGTTTCTATAAAAGGGTGATTGGGATGTTCAGGTGAGTCGAGTTGGACCATAGCATCATGGGTGATGTGGTATCACAACCCATATTGTGAGCTTATATCTGGACAACCAGGGGACTTTCCAGAAGGATTTCCCTCTAGTGGTTGATCGTTTCAGGGATGTCTTCCCAGACGATTTTTCAGATCTTCCTCCAGACCGTGAGGTGGATTTCTCTATTGAGAATTTTCCAGGAGCAGGGCCAGTGTTCATTCCTCCTTATAGGATGGCCATGCCTGAGGTGCAAAATCTCAAGAGGTAGTTAGAGAAGTTACATGAAAAGGGTTTCATCCGACCTAGTACTTCTCCTTGTGGCTCTCCAGTCCTTTTTGCGAAGAAGGCAGATGGTACCCTCAGACTTTGTGTGTATTATAGTAAGATGAACAAGCTGAAGTTCAAGAACCGATATCTCATGCCAAGTATTGAGGATGTTTTTGATCAACTTTATTGAGAACGGGTGTTCTCAAAGATTGACTTGAGATTAGGATATCATTAGCTGTGTGTGAGGCCATCAGATATACCGCTTACAGCTTTTCGGAGCAGATATGATCTGTACGAGTACTTGGTTATGCCGTTCAGACTCAGGAACGCACCAGAAAATATCATGGCTCTGATGAATCGCATGTTCCATCCTTATCTGGATTCATTTGTGGTAGTATTCATGGACGATATCATAGTGTACTCTCATACCCAACATGACCATTCAACCAATCTTGAGATCGTATTGAGTACACTGAGAGAGAATATGATATATTCTATGCTCTCAAAGTTCCACTATTGGATGGACAAGATTCAATTCCTGGGTCATATCATCTAAGACGAATGAGTTGCAGTAGACCTAGAGAAGGTGAGAGAAGTAGTTTCCTAGGATAATCCCAAGAACGTGTTTGATATATGGAGTTTCTTAGGGTAGGATGGTTACTACATTCATTTTATACAGGACTTCTCTTTCTTAGTAGTGTCTTTGATGGGTTTGACTAAGAATGGTGTGAAGTTTGTTTGGACAGAATCATGTGAGACAGCCTTCCAAGAGCTGAAGGGAAAGTTGACATCAACACAGATCCTGATACTCCTAGAGTAGGGGAAGATCTATACAGTTTACTGTGACGCATCAAGGATTGAGCTGGGAGCTTTATTGACGCAGGGCGACCGAGTTATTGCGTACATGTGTCGGCAGCTGAGGCCACATGAGAGGAATTACCCGACGCAAGATCTCGAGTTGGCTGCAGTTTTTTATGAATTGCGCTATTGGAGAAATTTTCTCATGGGAGAACATTTTGTGGTGTTCACGGTCCAAAAAAGTCTCAAATACATCTTTACCCAGCGTGACGTAAACCCGAGACAATAAAGGTGGGTTAAATACATTCAGTCCTTTGATTTTGATCTTGCCTATTCTCCTGGTAAAGGTAATGCAGTAGCTGATGCACTGAGTAGGAAGACTCAGATAGATTAAGTGCAAGAGGCCAGCGGTGAATGACAGCTTATGGCTTTTTTCATTGAGATGCATTTGGAGGAGCACGACAGTCAGGGGCATACCTATCTTTCACCTTTAGATGTGACTACTATCCTCCTGGATATAGTGAGGATTTGACAGCTTTTTGATTCAGAAGGCCTAGTTCTACGGGAGTCGGTGACCAGGGAGGACCCTTCTCCTGGTTGGACGATAGGCGATGATTACGTATTGTGTTTCCATGTACAATTGTGGGTTCCAAGGGATATAACTGAGGAGCTGATGTGGGAGTTTCATGCTTCAACTTGGGAAGTTCATCTTGGAGGTACCAAGATGTACCGAGACTTGAGACTTCAGTACTGGTGGCCGGGTATGAAGAGAGATGTAACTATTTTTGTTACGAGATGTCCAACCTATCAGCAGGTGAAGGCGGAGCATCAGAGGCCAGCCGGATAGTTACAGTAGTTACCCATTCTGGAGTGGAAATGGGATGATGTCGTGATGGATTTCGTGATAGGATTGCCGAGGACACCTCAAGGAAATGATGATTTGTGGGATGTTGTGGACAGACTCACAAAGGTAGTTCGAATTTTGCCAATCAGGGACACCTTTATTGTTGATGAGATCAGGAAGTTGTATATCCGAGAGGTCATATGTATTCATGGTGTCCCTCGTTCTATCGTTTTAGATAGGGATTCCCATTTTATGTCTCGTTTCTAGCAGAGTTTTTAGAGGGCACTGGGTAAACAGATGCTTCTAATCACAACATTCGACCCTCAGACCGATGGACAGTCAGAGCGTACGATACATGTGCTTGAGGAAATGTTGCGTGCATGCATCCTAGACATTGTGGGATCTTGGTAGAAACACATCCCCCAAGTCTAGTTTTTCTATAATAGTAGTTTTCAAGCGACTATTGAGATGGCAACTTATGAGCCATTATATGGTAGGCCATGTCGATCAACCTTGTGCTGGTTAGAGGTAGGTGAGGTAGCTTTACTGGGACCATGTCTCATGTAGGAGACATCAGAGCAGGTCCAGTGGATTCAGAAGCGGATGGCTACTTCACAGTCTCGTCAGAAATCTTATGTTGATCACTACAAACAACCCATGGAGTTCGCGGTTGGGGATTAGGTGTTCTTGTGTGTTTTACTGTGGTTGAGACCAAGGCGGATCAGAAGAAAAGGTAAAATATCACTGATGTACGTGGGGCCATTTGAGTTTCTGGAGAGAGTCGGGCTGGTTGCCTATCGGTTGCAGTTACCACAGAGGTACCAAGCCATGCACGACATCTTCCATGTATATCAGTTGCATCACTATCATTCAGACTCGTCTCATGTCTTTTAGCCCAAGGAGGATGAGCATGATGCAGATGTGTCCTTTAAGGAGCATCCGATTTGTATTGTTGATAGGAGCACGAAGGTTCTCTGAGGCCGGTCAGTTCCTCTCGTACAGGTGCAATGGAAGTATGGCCGAGTGCAGGATGAAACCTGGGAACGGGAGACTATCGTGCGTGCTCAGTGGCTGGAGTTATTCACAGCTATATCTTCACCACCTATAGAAGGCCAATTCAGGGACGAATTGCTTGAAGGGGGGAAGTTTATAAGAACCTGGTTCTTAGTTCTCAGGTACTTCTTTTTCTCCATTCTATCAGTGTTTTGAGAAAATAAGGAAAATGTAGAAAATCCCAAATTTTGGGACAACATGCCGTGTACTTTTCCATATGCTGTGTACTTTTGGCCGTTTCGGATGAGTACACAGGGCATGTAGCCATGTTGGTGGTGAAAGGTGTAAAAACTGACTATACGTCGTGTAGTAGGTATTTACATGTCGTGTAGCCACTCGAGAGGAGAATAGTAAGGTGGTGGCCAACTGGGCGACTGTACACACTGTGTATAGAGGCATTCATGCTATGTACTCATGTCAATAGATGGACAGTTTGGCGGTGCCGCCAGAGGAACAGTTAAATGAGGGGAGTACATTCCGTGTAGTCAAAAGTACACGTCGTGTACTTAGATTTTTTCGCTTAAAATGGGCATTAGCCAACCCTATTCATAGGATTGGCATAGAACCAAACGGATGCTCAGGACAGGACGACCAAACCTTCCTGGATCTCCAGATCGAGAGTCGGGAATCTGTTTCCGCTTTCGTCGATCATGTTGGAACCGCAAGGGTAAGCCCTCCCATCTCCTAGCATAGTTCTTTCCAATTATTCCTATAATGGATATTTTTTGAGGTTGAATTTGAATTCTTTTACCTCATATATACTATGTTCTTGGACGTTTTAGAAGGCATCATTCCAATATATCAATCACGGGTGATCGAGGTAGGTGGCTTGGTGTTTAAATTTCTAACTAATATGTGTGTTTTGTGCCATTGAGATACACGCCCATGAATGGGGTTTCGTATTGCTGAGGCCGTGTGGAATTTAATACATAGAATTCTTTCGGTCATTTAAATTTGGCAATAAACTATTTCTTGGGATTGCTGCTTCGATCCAGGACCACCCTGGGGGTGCATTCCACTATTTATTTGTCTGGCCAGGATACCCGAGGGTATTCTTTTATATTAATGATTATAGAATTTCCTTGAGAGGAATTGTTTTTGTATTGATTGTTTACTTGTTGGGCATGACACAATTACTTTCTTATTCTGATGGTATTTCTTTACATAGCCTGAGGGCAGTGTTACCTTTAGCCAGAGGGCAGTGGTTATTTCGGCCTGAGGGAAACTACTTCCGTGCCTGTGGGCAATAGAATTTGTGCCTGAGGGTGAAACTTTGTACGCCTGAGGGCAATATCCATTATGCCTGTAGGAAATTACCTGCGGGTTAGATTCTGATTATCTAAGGGTAAGGTTTTGCGTTTCTGAGGAAACTGATGGTTTAGATATAAATTCACTATGGTGTTTTCATAAATAATAAATAATGGAATGAATATTAAAATGTAAATAACTGGTAATGATAGTTACTTTTGAGTACTTCTTCGTTTACTTCATTTTTTTTTGCACACTTTTGATGCATGTTTACACAGAGTTGATCACAGGCCTTTGGTGGGTGCATACTGAGATTTATTTCTCACACCCTATTTGGGTCATGCTTTCTGGCCCAAACAGATTACGTTTCTACAGGTGTGGATAAGGCAAGTCTCCTTGTACAGGTTCTTGATTGTTGATGAGGAGTAGGGGATCATGGGACCGGCCTTAGGCTCGTGATGCTACCGGCTGTTTTGTTTTGCTTTTGTTGTACTCTGTAATGTACTATTCTGTACTATTTTATAACATCTTCTGGCTGTTTTCATAGAACAGAAGACATGTTGCAACAACATCTATAAAAGTGTTGGTTATCTTTTACTGCAGTTATTTATTTTAATTGTGTATGGTTTATTGCTTCTGCTATTGTTTTATGTTTTTATTTTTCCATTAAACTACACTTTGACAAATGAGGGCATAGTTTCCCCACTATCAGACCTGGGCCCTCACTGTTAGTCGGTAGCCTCTGGCGTTGGGGGAAATGTGCTTGAGTTCACATGGCAAACCGGGTCTAGGGCACCCATTAAGTGGAACCCGTAACTGGTACGTTACACTAGGGGATTCTTTTATTCATGATGGGATGCTCTATCCATATTTATAAACTATCAACACCAAAAATTCAATATATATCTTCTACATCAAAAATAATACACCATTGTATTATTTTAATATATCATTTTAATTAATGTTTCTTCAACTTCTCAGTCCTAGAGGTAATTTTGATATTTTTACAGTATGATCCTTGTCTATAGAATTATTACATTAATTTGAATTTTTTTTGTATTACTCATAAAAA
Source organism: Viscum album (assembly GCA_963277665.1). Lineage (NCBI taxonomy): Eukaryota > Viridiplantae > Streptophyta > Magnoliopsida > Santalales > Viscaceae > Viscum > Viscum album. The sequence continues at coordinate 873,346,842 of OY728148.1, read as the reverse complement.
TTGTTTTCTTATATAGGAGGATTATTTATTTTAGGTTTATTTTTTTAATATGATCTTGAATTTTTGGTAGTTTGATAAAGGAAATAAATGGAAATAATGGTAACATGGATATTTTGGATTGTTTTGAGACATTGGGATGTAAATGAATTTGCTGCAGCTCAATACCACTGACAATGTGACCAGTATGAATCAAAGTAGTACAATATATTTTAAATTGACATTAATTTTAGTAAAAAAGGAAACTGAGTTAATGTATCCATTATTAGTTTAAAAATGACATTTGACCATAAAAAGATTCAATCAATGAAAACAGAGAAAATGAATATAGATATTCTTGATAATTTAGGGAATTGATTCTTAATTAACTTGTGATATGTAAGAAATGGTCTCACATCCATCCAATACACGATGTCATAAAATGAGTCAACTTTCATGTTTCATGGTTCAAATGAATTATTATTAAAACTGAAGAGTGATTTACTGAAAAAAATTACACATTTGGATTATTTTGTTACTTTAGGAAAACATTAAATAATTTATTTGGAACTTTTAGGAGTCAACCACACCTCAATCCTATGCACGGTGTGACTGGTATAACATTTAGTGTGTCTTTATATAAAATTATGTTCAATTTTAGTAAAACAACTAACCTACATACAACCAAAAAAACACATTAATATAATTTTTCTACTATAGGAAAATGATCCATAAGTCATTTTGGATGTGTAGGATTAATATACACCTCAATTTGATGCACATTGGGACCAATATGACCCCAAGTGCATCATTTTATTTAAAATTGACCTCAATTTTCATAAAATTAAATCCTTTTGTTAATTTATTTATTTATATAATTACTAAAACAAGTGTTTTTTTTCATATATATGAGTATTTTCTTTCTCTTTAAGGGGTGGTTTGTTCATCAGTATCACTATTTGGGTCAGGATTAAAAGATAAAAGAACATTGATGTTTTTGAATATATGTAATAATATGTATTTATTTTATTGTATGAACCAATGTAAGAAATTTTTATATTATATTTTTTTTCTTTTGTTTGTGTTTTAAATTTAATTTCATTTAAATATTGTATTTGGAATTGTTTATCGTGATATATAGTGTGTTTTGGTCCTGTAGTGTGCTATTATAGCACACTATAGTGGTGTTGGAGTGTGATGTTACAAAACACTAGAGTATGACCCTTTATCATCACTTTTAAAAGTACTAATAAAGGACACATCAATCTTCAATTTTAAAATAACTCATAAAGGTCTATTGATATTTCTAATAGAATCACTAATAATGGACTATTTTATCAGTTCTTATAAATGTGCTGATAAATGGCATTTCATCCGCACTTCTATATAATCCGATGAATGGACCATTTTCAGTGATTTTATAAGCCCAAATTAGAATTGGGATATTTACCTCTCTAATGAATTCAATGCTTTTATAGTGCTGAAAAATTCGATTTATAGCCTTGTTAATGGCCTATTTTGTAGTAGTTTGACGAGATTTTGAGGTTGGAGATTTGGAATTTGTCATTGTTTCACTTCTCATATCACATATCATTTTGGGTAAGCATGGTATTTTGGCTGTCATGACCTGAACCTACCCAGGCTTGAGCCGCAACTACCCCAAGCCCGGCTCCATAGGCCAGGGGCTGGCGACAAGCGCCGAAGGCTAAACAACTCGGTGAGGCCTTTTCCTGAGTACATGTACACATGCACGCAGAAAAATCAATGCAAAAGTGCAGAGTAAAAGGTAATGTAAAGTACCAACTGCTATAAATAATCCACAAAGTGCATCGACCTCTAAATAGTACAAGGCAAGTGCTGAAGGTAAACTCAAAAAGAGAAGGGGAAAACACATGCCCTACAAGAAAAGGTGCCACAACCCAGCAACAGGTAAACAAAAGCAAAATAGTTGGAAGGGTCCCCCACCTGGAACCCGACTCCGACCACCATACGCGGTCCCAGCTCCCAAACTCCTAAGCTCCACTGAATTCACCACCAACCATTTTTTCATCTGCAAGGGCACACCAAGTGCGGGAAAATCCGAAGCAGGGGTGAGTATAAAAAATACTCCGTAGGATACCCCGATGGATCGAAAGAGAATCAAAGGAGGTATAGAAGGGTGAGCAGTAGATCGAACAGGGAATAGTAAAAGAGTACAATAGAGAGTGCAGTAGAGTAACAGTAGAGAGTCCAGCTCAACCCATCAAGAGAATGTATGTAGACTCATCTAGACACAAGGAGCTGGATATGCTGAGAAGATGAACTTCTTGTCTAGTATTCGCTACCTATAGCAGGAGAGTATACTCATCCAGCCACGAGAAGCTAGAAACGGAAAGAACGTGGCATACCCCAAGTGTCTTCTCTTCTCATGGAGGGAGAGTAAGCAAGCCCAAGAAGTGGGTACTGGAACAAGGTATATAAATATATATATTCTCAATCATGAATCCCGGACAAGATCGTATGGGGATCTCCGTCCCGTAGCTCTTCTTAATAAGTTATTAGCCATCTGTCCTAGAAGTAAACATCATTGATGCCCATCATCTCATACGTATGCCCCAAACAGCAAGTCTAAGGGCTCAAATCACCGCCCCTTGACATTATCCTCTTTGGGCAGCAGTGACTCGCCAACACAGTTTTAGGTCACGTCACAAAGATGCGTCTTGGAGGGGAAAGTGCCCCTCGTACTTGAGAGTTATGGGGGAATGTCAAACCAAACCTCGTCACTACCCCGAAGTAGAGAGTTCTCCTAAAATTCGACTAGCGACCCCCTACCCACCCCTGTTTGAGGGTAATCTCTGGATATCGATGGGTTCCCATTGGAGGGAGGCCCGAAAAAAGACGATGGGTGCCACACTACCCAGTCCCATAAAATGGTAATCCACTGGAGGGAGACCCGGCTAAATTCATCGACGAGTCCCAATTCCCAGTCCCATAAAATGGTACTCCCCTGGATGGAGGCTCAGAACTGTCATCGAGAACCACTTCCCAGCCCAGCTAGTGGTAAACCCGACATCAGGGACAACTTCCCAGCCCTGCTATAGGTAAACCTGGAGCCACTCTGGCCATCCCTGATGGATGGTACTGCTCAACGAACAATATTGTACCGTCCATCCCTGCTGGTTGGTAACCCATTGGCCATCCTTGTTATATGGTACCGTTCTGTCGATCCCTACTGGATGGTAGAACTGGCCACCCCTACTTGATGGTACCCCACTTCTCATCCCTACTGGAAGGTTCCTCACCAGCCAGCCCTGCTAAAAACAACCTCCTGGCCAGCCCTTCTGGAAACAAACTTCTGGGTAAATGATCAGTGCCCGCGTAATGTGTTTGTCACACTGAATCCACAAGAACTCTACCAGGGACCACAAAGAAACTCTGTCGGCCGAACCATGGAGAACAGAACTAGTGGAAAACTCAACCCGTCTGGTCAAACAAACAAGAACAGAACCAGGGGAAAAACCAACCCTGCTGGTCAAACAAACGAGAACAGAGGGACACTCTACGTTGCCAGAGGTCAGGGTACGCAAAGCAGAACACAACACACACATGGGGCACACACGACGTGTTTCCCTATTTCAACTCCAACCAAGAGCACAAATGTTCTTGGGTACAAAAAACCACATGTACCTCCAAGCACTCCCATATACTCCCAGAGTATACCACATTTCCAATCCAAAGGCTATCATGCACATGGCCCCCAACGTCAATGCGAAGGGTGTAAACAAAAAAACTCCAAATTTCCACCTCAATGGCTCAAGCACGTCAAACCACATCTCTTCAAACATTTACTTCACACACATGGGAGTGCATGCGATCTCACGCTAAGGGTTCGCTTCTGAACACAGTAATAGGAACCGCCACCAGAGCACCATTTATATTTCCACATTTAATAAGATCACATAAGAGGCTCCGTTCACCTGAACAGATTACACCATTGTAATCCTCACAAAACAAACATGTGAGATATACTACTTTCTCGCCTCAAACAGATATCTGACAGAAATGTCATCCAACACCACTTTACAGTTGAACGGCGTCCCATGATCCTAAGCCTTGGCCCCAAAAACAGCCAAGGCATCACACTATTGCGATCCCCTCAGGAAAAAAAGTCAAAAGCACTTCTCACTTGAGTGGAACCGATATCCATAGAAAAAGATGCATTTCATCAAACCAAGCACGAGCGGTTCTACGTGGGGGCCACACCCCAGTCCCGAAGCACAAAGAACAGATCGCACCGTTGCAAGCCTCTCGAAAAATACACAATATTGAAAAATCAATTGTCCAAAATGGACACCCATTGATAAAGATGGAAATCACCGCTAACTCCCAAAATGGCCCTCGTTGGGCCCGCACCACTGAGGGGAATTAAAGATGGAAGATTTTACCAATGGAATTCCCTCAATAAAACACTCTAGATTGACTACTCACATGCCCCAAATGGACTTCCAATGAAAAAGTTGCTAAACGCTGCTCACAGCTAAAATGACGGGCCATGGGGCCTATGCCTCAACTCCAGCTTTAACGCCCGAAAACACCTTGTCATTCTTCATCGTGACGCCAGGGTCACAAAGCTACTGACAGCGCTCAAAACGGACATCAGATGTGTCCACGCTGCACAAAAAACAAACCCCCAGACAAATTCCAATTCAAATAAAGGAGTGTTGCGCCTCTAAGGCCCTTCATTTTAGGAATTAAAAACCCCCGAAACCATCTCAAAAATTTCGTCTCTATCCAAGGATCGCGTCACCGTAGTCAGCACCCAAATCGGACGCCATACGGATGATTTATGATATATAAATCATTTTCATAATAATAATAATAATAATAATATTATTATTATTATAATTATTAACATATTTTTTTAACAAGACTGGCCAGGATGGCTGGTCTTCTTCTACACGCCGCCAGCAGGACCCGCGTTTTGTGGGTCCTCATCTCCCAACAGACCGGACAAGCGGCCGGTCTTCCTCAGCGTGCCAGAAAAACCCACAGGTCTGCTTTCCTCCGCACTCCCGAGGGCATGCCTTGGGCTCCCCATATACCATAGTGGCTGGCGCCACATGCAGCGCACCGGTGCACCTCGTTGCGGCCCGCTGTCACCCGCAACTCGCTCATTCCGCACGACCCCGGCCACCTCTGATCGGCCTCACCCACACCAAACTGTCGTGGAGCTGCCTTCTTCACTCGATCATGAGCCCTTACCACCTCCGCTGAAGACCAGCCATGCCGCCGACTCGGGCCGCCGCCGCTACCTCGGACTGCCGCTGCCCGTAAGGCCGGATCCTCACCGGAAAACATAAAAAAACCCTGATCTTCAGCAGATGTTTGCCTACGCGTCGGGACTCAGATTTTAAATCTGAAACAAGTGATGGAAAGCGTGAAAAAAGTACTACACATAGATGGGATTTTATCGAAAATAAAATCGCATTTAGATAATACAATTTAGGTTCAAATGAGAGATTTCAAATTAAAAACAAAACGAAGATCTCCTACCTGCAGTGGCGTAGCCTGGAGCTTCTTCGTCGATCCGCCGAAGTCACCCACCACCATAGAGAGGAGAGGATGGAGGAAATAATTCATCCTCTTCTTCATTGGGAGGGGTTGGTCTACGGAAGAACAAAAAAGAGGGGGAGATAAGGGTTTAAATAAAGAAGAAAACGTAATTAGAATTTTAATTAATTTAAACCCCTAATTTAACCCGCATTCGAAACTCTCGACGGGGTCGAGGTTAAGCCTCCTCTATGGTAAAAAACACCTCTCGAGCACAATGGTGGTTTTGGAATTTTAATCCAAGCCTTAGTTCAATTTTTTTTATAATTGAGCATTTGAAGCCGCTAAATTACGGAAACGCCACTGGGGCCATTTTCCACATAAGGTCATGCCCGTAAAAACTTATACCCCTCCTAGGGTAAACGGTAACCCCTGAACTCAACGGTGTCCTCAGTTTTCCAATACGAGCTACTGTTTAAGAGATACCTGAGTTTATCTTTTAATCAAATAAATTAATTAATTAAATATCTGTTTAACATTCCGCTAATGGGAGAGGGGTCCCAACGCCCCGTGCCGACATAAATTATGTCGTTCCATGGGTAAAAACCCCATTTTGGACCCATCCGTACACTAAAATTTATAATCAGAAACACCGTTTATGAGTTATCCCATTTTTTGGCATTCCAAGTGTGAACACACTGAAAATTTAATTCCGGCCACACTTGGGCTTGGAATCGAACGACGTATGAAGGTGTTTCTCTGGAATAACATCAAGAATATTCCAAAGTCATTTGTAGAAAAAACTGGGTTCTTACATAATTCCCTCCTTAATGATTTTCATCCCTAAAAAGAAAAAACAAGGAACAAATCAGGGTACCTAGCCCGCACCTGGCTCTTCCGTACCCAGAAGAAATCTTACACTGCCCCGCATCACCGTACATAGACCAAAGGATTTGATCGGTTCATGTGAGGTCTTCCCATGTCCATTACATGCATAGGAGCATGCATGCATCTTATTGGGTATGTCACGTGGGAGACGTCGTGCATCCACTCCAGACTTTGGGGTTAGGGAAAGGTGGTAGACACCCTCTCCATCCTTTCGCATGGTCTCAAATGACCTGAAGGCTATCAAGGGTATCTCACCTCCCCGGATGAACCCTCACATTTCATGTCGTGACTGAAATCACAGTTTGGACCTGGGGCAAAGCCCGGTGATTCCCTCTTTAAGAATATCGATATGGTGAACCACCTAAGGATATCTGGTCATGCAAGGTTTCACAGTTGATGTGCTTCAACAAAAACTGTCTTACACACTTGGAAAGCGATGTAGTCGACACCATTGACTAAAGAAAAATGTCCCATGCAATTTACCTTACCAACACAGGGTTACACCAATGCCTCGAGCCACCCTGGTAACAACTCAAACCAATAGTAGGGAGAAAATGCATTTCACGCATAGAGTCTAACAATTCTACTACATGAAGTAGAAGAGTTATAGAGCTTACCTTTTTCCACCTCATGCTATGCAAGATCGTAAACATCCAAAACTGGTGGATGTCTGCTGTCCCAAAAGTCAGCTCCTAGAGCCTGACTTGGACTGCCTGGTGGTGATGGGAATACCTCGTAAGGTATTCCTCCACTTCTAGCTCCTCCCAATCCTATACAAGCACCACCACTTTGGGCGCTACTCTAATCACAGTGCTACCTCTACCATGGTGGTGCACTTGCTGCTTGACTGATATTCTCAGCCTGCCTGGTCGGGCAGTCTCGTGGCAGGTGACCTTTCTCATCACATGCATTGCACAAACTCTCTCCAGGCTACCCTGGCGCCCTTCAGTTCCATTGGGGTGTTTGACCATGGCCCGAAGTCCACTCACAAAAGGGTCTCATCAGCTGAGGCCATGTACATTCTGCCACAGTGGTGCATGACCACATCTCTGAAACCGGCATGTAGAAGACTGCATACATCTAGGTTCTATCTTTTGATGCCTACTAGTTGCAGTAGACGTCTCGGTTTCATCATGCCTAGTGCCACCAACAATTGTAGAATGTGACATGACGCTCTCTATCACCAGTGCCTTCTCTAGAACCCCGACATATGTGGGAATGCCCAAGGGTACTATGACAGAACAAATCTCTCTAGGGAGACCCTGCTCGAACTTCTTCCCTTGGATGTTGCTGTCATGGACCAAGTCTGGGTAAAAGTGTGTACGGTCTGTGAAACTAGCCGCGTACTCGGCGACCATCATCCCTCCCTGCTAAAACGGTACGATCTCTTGAATCTGAACGGGGCGTAATCGGGAGTGGAAAAACTCATCACGAAACAACAACTAAAGGTCGCCCCATTAAAGCGACGAATCATCAATAAAATGAGTCACCTGACTCCCCCAATGCGCAGCTGCTCCATGGAAATGGATGGGGAACAAAACCACCCTAAGATCTGTAAGCATCTTCACAATATTGAAAAGGTGAACCACGATCTCTAGCAAAACCTCTACTGCCTGACGGTCTGGCACACTGCTGAACCTCAGCGGTCTCTATCGCTGGAACTCAAGGAGCGCGCTAAACCTACGCTTAGTCTCAGTTTTCTCTATTCAAGCTATCTGCTTCTCACTAGGTGGGGGTGCTGCTACCGGCCCACCCGGAGAAAGGGACTCGCATGATGGGTCCTGGACTGAGGCCTCATAGCTCACAGGGTCTTCTTCACAAACCAAAGCTGTTATCCTAGCTGGATGTCTTCATGGAAACATCCAGAATATTATCAAGGAGTTTTATGGTTAGATTATAATTTGTGTATATAACAGTCACAACAATGGGGAGCTGAATCAAGAAGGAAAGTCAAAGACTAAATCCTATGTGATGCACAAACCAATTTTTCCCTGAAATGAGCATCTCAGCATGTCGAGTCGACAAGTGGGTTATCAGGGACCCGGTGAATGGATACGTCAGCTGCCACACCATCACTGGACTCCCAAGCATGAGAGCCAATCTCGAGACACGTTAACACTATGGCCCTAAATCCCAACCAATTCCTTTTTTAAGGACGTTCGAACAATGTCCCAAGGAATGAACCACCTTTGATACCAATTTTCCATGACCCGACCCTACCCGGGCTCAAGCCGCAACTACCCCAAGCCCGCCTCCATAGGCCAGGAGATGGCGACAAGCGCTGAAGGCTAATAAACTCAAGGAGGCCTTTTCTTGAGTACCTGTACCCACACACGCAGCACAATCTATTCAAAAATGCAGAATAAAAGAGAATGTAAAGTAAAAACTACTATAAATAATCCACAAAGTGCATCAACCTCTAAATAGTACAAGCCATGTGCTGAAGGTAAACTGAAAAAGAGAAGGGGAAAACATGCGCCCAACTAGAAAAGGGGTCACAAACAGGCAATAGGTAAAAAATTGAAAAACAGCTGCAAGGGTCCCCCACCTGGAACCTGACTCTGACCACCATACGCGGTCCAAGATCCCAAACTCCTAAGCTCCCCTAAATTCACGACCAACCTGTCTGTCGTCTATAAGGGCACACCAAGTGTGGACAAAACCAAGCATGGGTGAGTATAAAAATACTCTATGGGATACCCCGAAGGCTTAAGGGAGCAACAAAGGAGGTACAGAAGGGTGATCAGTAGATCGAATATGGAATAGTAAAGGAGTAACAGAGAGCTTAGTAGAGTAATAGTAGAGAGTCCATCTCAACCCAACAAGAGAAAGGAGGTAGACTCATCCAGACATAAGGAGCTAGAAATGGTGAGAAGATGAACTTCTCGTCGATTCTTCGATACCTATAGTAGGAGAGTAGACTCATCCAACCATGAGAATCTAGACACGGAAAGCATGTGGCATACCCCGCACGTCTTCACCTCTCATGGAGGGAGAGTAACCAAGCCCAAGAAGTGGGTACTGGAATAAGGTATATACATATATATATGCTCTATCATGAAACCCAAACAAGATCGTTAGGGGATCTTCGTCCCATATCGCAGCCCAAGAAGTGAGTAGCCAACTGTCCCAGAAGTAAGAACCATCGTTTCCCAGAAACCCGCATGTCTTCCCCAAACTACAAGTCAAGGGGTTCAAATCACCGCACCTTGAGACTATCTGATTTCGGTGGCACTAACTCACCCGCAAGGTTTTAGGTCATGTCGCAAGGATGCATCTCAGTGGGGAATCCGCCCCTCATACTTGAGAGTTCTGGGGAAATATCAAACCACACCTCGTCACTACCCTACAGTCGAGAGGTCTCCTCAAAGTCAATAGGTGACCTCCTACCCAGCCCCGCTGGAGGGTAATCCCTGGATGTCGACGGGTTCCCACTGGAGGGCGACCTGACAAAAGTTGATGGGTGCCACACTACCCAGTCCCATAAAATGGAAATCCACTGGAGGGAGACCTGGCTAATGTCGTCGACGAGTCCCAATGCCCTGTCTCGTAAAAGGGTGTTCCACTGGAGGGAGTCCAGGAACCGTCATCGGGGACCAGTTCCTTGCACAACTAGAGGTACACCCGACATTAGGGACCACTTCCCAGCCCTGCTAATGGTAAACCCAGAACTGCTCCGGCCATCCCTACTGGATGGTACAGCTCATTGAACACTACTGTACTGGCCATCCCTACTGGATGGTATTTATTTGGCCATCCTTACTGGATGGTACACCCAGCAACCCCTGCTGGATGGTACCCCACTGGCCATCCCTGCTGGATGGTACCTCATCGGACAGTCCTCTGAAAACAACCTCTTGGACAACCATGATGGAAACAACCTCTTAGGTAGAGGATCAGTGCCAGTGTAATGTGTTTTTCACACCAAATCCACAAGAAATCAACTAGGGAACACGAAGAAACTCTTCCAGCCAAACCATCGAGAACAGAACTAGGTGAAAACTCAACCCGGCTGGTCAAACAAACGAGAACAGAACCAGGGGAAAAACCAAACTAGCTGGTCAAACAAATGAGAATAGAGGGACCCTCTACATCATTAGTGGTCTAGGGTACACAAAGGAGAACACAACACACTCATGGGGCCCACAAGTTGTGTGGCCCTATGTCAAATCCAACCATGTACACAAACGTTCTTCGGTACAAACAACCACATGTACCTCCATGTGTTCTCATATACTCCTAGTGTATAACATGTTTCCATCCCAAATGCTATCATGAAAATGAAAACCAAAATCAATGAAAAGGGAGTAAACGTAACAACTCCAACATTCCACCTCAACGACTCAGGCACGACCAACCACATCTCTTCAAACATTTACTTCACTCACACAGGAGTGCACGCGATCTCACGCTAAGGGTTCGCTTCCGAACACAGCAAGAAGAACTGCCACCAGAGCACCGTTCATATTTCCACATTTAATAAGATCAAGTAATAGTCTCTTCACACATGAAAAGATTACACCATTGTAATCCTTGTGAAAACACACACAAGATAGACTACTTACTCGCCTCAAATGGATATCCGACGGAAAAGTCTTCCAACACAGCTTTACTCCCGAACGGCGTCCTGTGATCCCAAGCCTCAACCCCAAAAATAGTCGGTGCATCACACAATTGCGATCCCTTCAGGAAAACATGTCAAAAGTACTACTCACATGAGTGGAATGGATATCCAGAAAAAAAAAAGACGCATTTCGTCTAACCGCACACGAGCGGTTCTATATGGGACCCACACTCCGGTCCCGAAGAACAAAGAAAGGATCGCACCGCTGTGATTCTCTTGGAAATGCAAACATGTTTGACTATGAATTTGTCCAGAACGGACACCCGGTGATAAAGCTGGAAATCTTCGCCAACTCTTAAAACGGCCCTCGTGGGGCCCGCACCGCCGTGCAGAATTAAAGCAGGCAGATTGCGCCAATAAAATTCCTTCATAAAAACACACAGGATAAACTACCTGCAAGCCCAAAACAAACTTCTGAAGAAAAATTTGCTAAATGTTGCTCACAGCTTAAAAGATGGGCTGTGGGGCCCACGCCTCAACTACTACATCAATCCCCAAAATCCCCTTGGAAATTTTCATCATGATGCCAGGCTCACAATTCCGCTGAAGGTGCTCAAAACAGACATTAGATGTGTCTGTGCCGCCCAAAACAAAAACCCCCGGACAAATGCCAATTCAATTAAATGCATGTCGCACCTTAGAGGCCCCTCTTTTCGGGAATTAAAACCCCTGAGACCATCTTAAAAAGTTCTTCTAGATCCAAGGATCTCGTCGCCGCAGTCAGTACATAAATCGAACACCCTGCAGATGATTTATTATATATAAATTATTTTCATAATAATAATAATAATAATAATAATAATAATAATAATAATATAAACATATTTTTTAACTAGACCGTCCAAGATGGTCGGTCTTCATCCGCACGCCACCAGAAGGACCCTCATTTCGCGGGTCCTCATGTCCCAGCATACCGACCAAGCGGTCGGTCTTCCACAGCCCGCTAGTAGTACCCGTGGGTCCTACTTCCTCCGCACGCCCGAGGCCTTGCCTCGGGCTCCCCCACGACCATAACGGTCGGCGTCCCCTACGGTGCACTAGAACAACTCACTAGGGCCCACCGTCGCCCGCAGCTCACCTGAACTGCACGACCCCGGCCACCTCCGCTAGGCCTCACCCACGCTGACCCACCGTGGAGCCACCTGCTCCGCTCGATCGTGTACCTTGACCACCTCCGCTGAAGACAGGCCGTAACGCCGACTTGGGCCGCCGCCGCTACCTCAGACTGCCACCACCTGGAATGTCGAAACCTCGCAGGAAAACATTAAATAAACCTGTTATCTTTGGTGGACGTTTGTGAATGTGTCGAGACACAAATTTTAAATCAGAAATAGGTGATGGAATTCTTCGAAAAAGTACTATGCATACATGGTCTTTGTTAGAAGATCAAAAAACATTTAGATGCTACAATTTAGGTTCAATGGAGCGATATGAAATTAAAAAAAACGATGATCTCCTACCTGCAAGGGCATTGCCCGGAGCTTCGTCATTAATCCGCCGAAGTCGCACACCACCATTGGGAGGAGAGGATGGAGGAGGAGCTTCTTCCTCTTCTTCGTTGGGATGGTTTGTAGCAGGGAAGTAAAAACAGGGGAGGGGAGAAAAGGGTTTAAATAAAGAAGAAAAATTAATAAAAATATTAATTAATTTAAACCCCTGATTTAACCCGCATCCGAAACTCTCAACTGTTTCTAGGATAAACATCCCCTAGGGTAAACACCACCTCCTGAGCACATCGGAGGTATCAGCATATTATTCCGAGCCACTGTTAGAATGTTATAAAATTCAGCGTCTGAAGCCGCTAAATTACGACAACACCCCTTGGGCCATTTTCCACAGAAGGTCACGCCCACGAATCTTATACCCCTCCTAGGGTAAACGGTATGCCCCAAACTCAATGGTATTATCGTTTTTCCCATCCGAGATACCGTTTAAGAGATACCTTAGTTTATCCATTAAATGAATAAATTAATTAATATAATTATCTGTTTAACATTTCGCTAACGGGCGGGCGGTCCCAACATCCCTTGCCGACATACTTTATGTCGTTCCTCAGGTAAATGCCCCATTTAGGATCCATACATACACTCAGATTTCCAATCTGAAACACCGTTTAGGAGTTATCCCATTTATTTGGTGTGCCCAGTGTAAATGCACTGAACATCTAATTTTGGCCACACCGGGGTTCAGAATCGCATGCCTTCTGAAGGCGATGCTCTAGAATAACATCAAGAATATTACAAAGTCTTTTGTAGAAAAAACTAGGTTCATAAATTGACATAGTGTTTTTTGGGCCCCATTAATATATTTGGTTGACCAGGGTGGGATTCATATCTATTTCTCTTATCATTTAGTTTTAAAGCTATCTTTAACATGTTTTAGGTTTCCCATTTGACAAAGTATATACCTAATCCATCACATGTGATTACATTGGAGGATATTGGTCATGATAATGATACTACTTTCGATGGGATTCAAATTCAGATTATAGACTTTCAAAATAATTAACTATGACATAAAATGGCCCCCTTGGTTTGGGTACTTCAGTAGTGCAGATTAGAAAACTATGAGACATGGGAGAAGTGGTTGTTGATGATGTACTAGTGGCCTTATATTTTTGCTGATCGAGTATCATGAGGGATTTTATGGGGATGTAGTCAACTATTGTGGGGATATTGTAATACCACATTACCTTTATTTCAGTTATTTTTTAACTATTTTTTTGTGTTCCCTCTTTATGGGTTGAGTAAGATTAATAATATATTACGATGATATAAATTATGGTGATGTCTGGGATTTGTTGAAATTTTATTCACAAAATCAACATTTTTGTTTTCTAGACACACACACAAACTGTGTGATGGTGTTAGAGGGGGGTGTGGTCATCGCCTAGAAGATTCCTAGAAATCGGTACATAGAGTGAAACCTTACTTTCCATGTAGATAGTATAATCCAAGAAAATATTACTGATAGTTTTTATTAAAAAGGAGATGGTGTTTTTATCAAATATATGTTTTTTTTGGAATTTGGGATGTGTAAGGTGATTAAAAAATATGTTATAGTTAAAGTTTTAGGTTTTCACTTACATCATGAGTGAATTTTAAATTCATCCATTGGGATATATTCTCCATCTAACCTAATAGATCTCATGTATGATTTTGTGTGATTCCCTCTCATTTAAATCAATTCTTTCCCCAAATTAACAGCCTTGTGGATGGATGGATTCTATTCTTCTATGTAATCCATATAGTTGTTCTTTTTTTGTTTTAGATTTCTTCTAGAAGTATAATTTTTATCTGATAGTGTTTTATTTATATAAATTTCAGTTTCTTGTAATTCTATAGCTTTTAAGAAAATTTCCATGGTTTCTAATAACAGTTATAAAAAACAGTTAGGTTTCTATAATGGGGATCTATATGTTTCTATACAATGGCTTAATTTGGTGAATTTAATTTTAATATTTTTAAATTATTATTTTTTTGTTTATTTATAGGAAATGATAAATTTTTTAGAAGTGTTTTTGGATTGGAATTTTTTTCCAAAAGGGGTTTTCTTTGAAAATTAATTTTGTTGACGTGGAAATGGGGTTTCAATATCCAATGATGATTTCTTTTCTATAATAATTTATTATGAAATTGTGACATTATTTTAATTTTTTAGAAAATATCACTTTAGGAAACTTGGGTGTGTCGAGATAGAGACACATGAAGACATAATATGTGTTTCACAACTAGGAGATAAGTTTTTAAGGATTTAATGAGTAGGAATTGATATACTTGGGATATATTGTATGAATTTTTAGTCTTCTCTATCTGGTACTAGTTTTCACATTCTATAGATTACAATAAGAGTTTATTTGTCATTTGTCATTTTTATTATTTGTCACATGCTTTTTTTAAAAATGGATATCTTCTCCAAAGTTTTTATATAAGGTATTATCACATTTATTCTCATGATAGGTCATTATAGGGATATGTGTATACCTATTATGATCTTGATGAATGGATAAAATTTTATTTTCTATCACTTATACTTTTATATTTATTGTATGATAACATTATAGGGAATTATGAAAACCAATGGTAAAACAATTTAAAACTACATTAATTTTATAAAAAACATTGTAAATATATTTGGTTTTAAAATATTTAATTATTTCATTCTTGATATTAAAACTTGTATATAAGATATTGTGGTATCATAATGATATTTTTTAACAACCTAAATGTGACATTGGGTGTTTTTGGATAATTTATTATAGAATCGAGGTAAATGTAAATGAATCTTGTTTTATTAATTCTTCTTTATGTGTCCATGCTTTCGGTTCAGGTTGGTTTGTAGGTGACTTTTTGTCACATGGAGATAGAAATTACAATCTCATTTAGAAATTTTTGGCATGCATAACATATATTTAGTTATCTCACCTATTTTATATTTGTAATATAGATGTATATATTATTTTTCTTATATTCAATACTAATTAATATTTTCGTTTTTTACCTATTCCATGAGATTGGCTGGTTTGTGTGGATTATGTTGTCAAACCTAGTTGGTTTGTTTCATGATTTAGGTGATGCGATAATAATGATATATGAATTCAGTGTTCATAGGGGATATGTATAGAGTAATTTTTAGAATTGTACATTTTTTTATAGTGAAATTTAATGATATATTTACTTTTTTTGCGTTTTATGGTGGGAAGGCCATAGTGAAGAATAAAATAATGTTTACCGACTATATAGAAGAGTTTTCTTCTAAAAATATTTAATAGGGATTTACTATACTTCATAAATATTTTAATAAGTTGTTTTAGAGAGGATATGACTATGTATTCTCATATAATCCCCCCTATATAAGTAGTCTTCTAGACGTAGTTGATTATTGATTTCGACATTAGTATCTCATGGATGTTACTGAGTAGTGGAGGATATCTGAGGTATCTACTATTAGAGATGTTCGTGTTTTATTATATATTTTTTAATATTATAGGGCATGTAATGTATTTTTATTTTATAATTTTTATCTTTTAAATTATGTATTTGGATGCTGAATCTTTATATATCACCAAAATATTTAATTTGATTATGATATTGGATATATCATTTACATCATTCATTTTTTTTGAACCCTTACCTATTGGGTGGTGGATATATAGGTCATTTTTATCTTGATAATTATCCATGTAATTGTACCATTAGGGGAGGGTCATTAATAATATATTTTTTTATCTATACTATTAAATATTTTGTGAATATTATATAAAATATGGTTTCATATAGAATAATGAGAGGGTGAAAGACTTGTTGAGAAGATGGATAAAAATGTAAAAGTATTTTTTAACATTTTAGTAAAAAACATGAGTATTGGATTTTGAATAGAGACAAAATTAAGATATTGTTTATTGATTTTATAAAAATAAATTATCAAAGATGATGATTTTAAGTGATAATTAATATGGGTGTTTGGAAGACATTAGTTTTTTCTAAAGTTTATATTAATGATTAAATTTATTTACATTAGTTTTATTCAATTTTTTAATTTTTATTAATGTTTTAGTTCATTGGGAGATGAGATTTGGGGGGGGGGTTGTTGAATTTAAATATATTAAAAACTAGGAACATACCTTTTGAGAAACAAATAGGGTTGTTGTTGAATATTAAATATCAATTAACTAGTTGTAGGTATTCATTATTTATTGAAAATTATATGACTTGTGGTTTCCCATCAATAAAAAATTTATTTATTATACTCAATTTTAATGAGATAATCATCAATTATTAATGTTCATTAGCCTTTTAGATTTATTCTTATTTTATTCTATTTAATGGGCTTTCTATATATTTTATAATTTTTATCTCTCCATTTCATCATCATACTTCAAATGGATATTTCAATAATGTTTAAATATGGATTAGTAATAAATATTTTGTTCTAGATCCATGATGGTCAGTACATTTTTTTTAAATTATATTATTAAAAAATGTTGGTGATTAATTTTATATATAAATATAGTTCAATTATTCCTTTACGTTTTGGTTCAATTAATACAATTCAGGGAATATTGAGTAATTTTTTGCGAAATATTTTATTTAAATTTTTATCATATGATGATTTTACTTATTTTAATAATCTATTGGTATTTTACGCATAATACTAGTGTATATTGTTTGATGTGATTCTGTAATTTAATATTGGGATTGTTTTGTGACATAATTTTTTTCTTAACTCATATTGGAATTATTAAACATTTTATTATCTAATAATTGAGTGATAAATTTGTGAAATTATAGTTCAAAATTTGTATTGAAGGATTATTTTATGTGTATTTCATAGTGTCTGTAATTAAATACTATAAATTTTCATTCATAATTTAAGGAGACAATTAGTCCATCATTTTTTAAATTAATGTCACTATTGTGAATATACAATTATTGTGTTTTTATAATTATTCAATGTGATTAAAAATTATATTATATGTGAAAATATCATGTAATGGAAAAAATATATAATTATATTTGTTGTGATGTGAAATTAAATTATAATATATGAATTTGATAGTATAATTTATTTTATTGTTAAATTGTAACCAATATAATTTAATTGTTATAATAATATTTATTTACATAACAATCATTTATGTGTTAATATATAAAATATATTTTAAAAATTATAATTAATGAATTTGGAATGTATAGCTAATTGTTTATTAATGGTGCATTGAATATTATTTAATTAATATAATTTATTATATGGCTATATAATATGTTATATGGTATTATGGTGATAAGATGTGTTCATTTTGAAAATTAATATTTTTACCCATTAAGTTATGTCCTTGAGAAAAGGGATTATAAATATTAAAATTTCGTTATTGATTATTGAATAATGTTATGAGTTACAATGTTTTTTTCTAAGATCATGTTTAAAATTTTGAAATTTATTTATATTTAAATAAAATAAATGGACATAATTTGAGGGAAAAATAAGGATTTAAATATTGACAGCTTTTTAAAATAAATCGCTCATTTGAATGAGACTTTAAGAAATATGTGTGGTAAATTGTTTTTGAAAATTTAAAGAAATGATATTAATTTTTTTATATACATTGTAAAAATTATAATATAATAATTTGGTGTGATTTAAGATGATAATATAATAATGTGTTTGAATACTGTGTTTTATTCTGAAATGAGTTACAGAATTTTTTATTGAACATTTTTTATTTTTAAAATAATTCTTCAAAATTAATTGATTTATAAGAAATATATGATTGGATTGTCATATATTGGGAAATATTTTATGATTGTTACAAATAATTTTCTTATTATTGAGTTATAATTAATAAATTATATTTTGATACATCCTAGTTTTGAGAAATCAAATGAAAAAATTATTTTTTAGGGAATCAATAATAGACAGTGTCGATTTCTAACTATATATATGAATTTAATATTCCATGAGATATATAAAAGTTATTAATAATTATTTGGAAATTATTTTGAAATCTAAATTTGATTTTTTTTTCTGAAATATGATGAAGTGCAGTATAATAATTTTAGATACAATTTCATTATTTTAATATATAGTGGGCTTATTTAATCATGATATTAGGTATATAAAATAATATTTTCATAGCATTAGTGTCATAACATTTCGTGAAAAATAATTATAAATTGGTTTATTTTAATAAAAATTGGGGTTGATTGATAAAAGAGTCATATGGATATTCAATATTGTATAATACTTGTATTATCCTTATATGTTGATAAATTTGATTATTTACAATCATTTTTTATGAATTTGTTTTATTATATGGTGTTTTTATAGGATAACATTGGTTATTTTTGTATAATATATATAATGGAGTCATTGATTTAAGAAATGAAACCACAATGGGTTTTTTTATAATGGTTGATTAGCTTAATGTTATATAATATTTATATTCATTAAGGGTTTTACAATGGAATGATTTTTGAAAAATGGATAATATTTAGTGATCTTTTTAGGGTTTCTACATGAGCCATGTTCTTGGTTATCATGCATAATAATATATATTGTGAATCTTGTTCAATTTACTAAAGCATCTAATGATAAATATATTGTAATTTTGTAGGCATGTATTTTCGTAAGATGATGCCATATATGAAATTTAGAGAATTAAAAGCCCAATAAAAATATAAATATATTAATAATAATAAAAATATTTTGTCTCTAGTGGGTCTTATTGTTAATTGATTCCAAATAATATATAAAAACATTATAAATAACTCTTTTAACTTGAAATTTTATGGCTATGGGAAGAGAATATGAGTGTTTGGAAGAATTATACAAGAATTGTTGGATTATTATAGAATGTATTGATGGATTTTAACAATTTTAACTTCCCATATTTTGATTTATCATATTTTAGAATTTTTAAAAAGAATATAATTATTTTTATTAACAAAATAATTAATGTGAAATGATATTTTTGATAAAAACAATAGTGTATAATCAATATCTTGTGCTTTCATTTTATCTTCTTTTTTACTTTTTTATGTATATTTATTTTTATTTATTCTATAGAGTGTAAATAACATACTATATTGTTTTGAATAACTGAAGAATCATGTTTCCAACCTCATGTTGTTAGTGTCTAATAAAGTAGATGTAGTGAATTCCATCATAATAGTACAACCATGCTACTGTCGAATGATACAATCTCACTATACCTGATCCCACCCTCAAATCATTTATATGTTACAAATAGTAATAATAAATTTCTTCTAATAGTAGTTAAATTATAAACTACATCACCTTCCATACATATGGGATGTCAGTCACTATTTGTGAATAATAATAAATAAGGGGATTAATATCAATAACCAAACATCACTAATACCGATGAAATTATTTTTATAACTCATATATGTACATGATATTAACTTCTTATATTAAATATTATACCACTTGTTTTTAAAAATTTATTCTCAGAAACAACATCCTCCATCAACTCCCAAGTTTATATCTTCAATCTAAACGAACTCACCTATTATTGAATCACATGTCACAATCTATTAGTAATTTGGAAATTAATCCCAGCATCATGAGTTAAAAAATCATGGTAATTTCACATAATGATTGTAAAAATATATCTGAACACCCTACCATAATGGTGAACCCCTCCTAGGATAGAAATGATTGAATATAAATAGTTACACCTCAGTCCCACCTCCAGTAGGTCTCGGGTTTGGGACTAGCACCGAGTGTACAGTAAACACATAGATAAGAGACATTACCCACTAAGAGAACACATTCAAGAGAGATATAAAGAGACACCAACCATATCATTTTCAAAATACAATATTAAAAAATAGACAATGTAGAAATATGTAATGTAATGAAATAACTACTACAACTGAAAGGAAAATAGAATGTAACAGAGGATGTGTAAAGTTGATAGCAACCAAGAATTCCAATAAACCCCAACAAACCCCAAGATATTAGTAACCATAATAATCTTCAATATACGCTAACTAAGTTAAAAAATATATTATATATATTATAGGTGGGTATAACAGTATAATCACGAGGATACTTACCTGACCATCTCGTGAAAAAGGTAATGAAATCCTGATAAAGAACATTCAACAACAGGTGAAACGAAATCATTAAAAAAACATGTATACTATTTTCCTATCCTCACCATGGATAATAATCGTAATTATATCATACACGAGTATATAATATAATAATGAATATAAAGGGTACCTTGCTACTGCTTCCCTACAACTTTTCTACTCTTCTGCAACATCGCAGGTCCTGAGCATCTCTCTCCAAAAGGCAACCCCCACATTCCTGGAAGAAGCTCCACAACATGTACCTCATGAATAACAACACCACATCCACATACAAAAAAGTAACATGTTTCTCTTGGATAGCCACCTCAAACCACAGTATGTGTATCATATGTTGGGGATTATACCTCAAGCCATCACAACGCATGCACCAAGTAAGGAACCTCAATCCATCATAGCTTATACACATTATACCTATAGTAGTCTTTATGAAACTATATCTAGGATATATTTTTTTAAAATAAACACAGGAAAATACAACACTATACACACATATATAGGTAGAACTAATGAATTTTCATATCATTACATGTAACATCCAAGATAAAAGAGCATGTTCAAAGGGAGTAATAACCCATCCATCCAGTCACTAGGTTGTTTGGGAAAACAACCCCTTGGTCTCATAATCCTAGTGGTATCAGTTTCCCTAACTGATATGATGCAATATCATATAGAAAAACGAAAATTATGTGATATAATATATCTCACAACCAAACTATGGTAATAAATTCTATCAGAATGAACTACATCTAATATACCTCAGACTCCTGACAGCCTCTTCGAAGAGCATATATCCTATAAGAACACAACCATTTAAGGAGCTAAATTAAATTATTTTATTCCTTTTTATCATTATCAATTTATGTTAATAAATTCAATAACCATTAATTAACCATTAAAAATTTTAACATTACATTGCAAATAATTTACATTCCCTCTGGGCATAAGAAAAACGAGTCCACATGTTCCAGAATTATTAACTCATCATTTCATCCAATCAAGATTCAACCCTAGGGCTTTAAGATTTATTCATTTATTAACATAATTATATTAATTTTTCTAAGAACTCTAGGAAAACAACATAACATACCAAACAAGGAATACGAACAAGAACATCCATATTCCTTAATTTGTGGGGAAAGTAAATTAAATAAATAAAATTCTCGACCAGCCAAAAAACAGATTAAAAAAATAATATAGATTTCATATCAATGGTTATTCCCAACATCAACATATCCCATCATCTTTTATGCCCTCCCCTACACCCACATTTATATATTAATGCATCCCCAACACCAGGAGTCAACTACTGCAACATCAAAGAGGCCTCTCCACCCATAATACAATAATATTCCTTTCATGATCTATGATTTCTAGATCATGTCACATATGGGCCTCTTAACCCCACATACCACAACATCAATCCCTGATCATTCATCCCAGGATCACATCACATCATAATTAATAGGGAAAAACATAGAAACCAGGTACTTATCCCTAAAGCATGGAATCCATCCTTTACACACAATGAGCTCTCATGGATCTAAAGAACAAGGCATGTGATCATTACCGGAAATAAGGAAACTAAGTCCCTATAAAAAATTATAGTATACCATATGGTCATTTCATACTCCATCATGAATTAAAATATTCATTTTCACAAGTGATAACTATATAAAAACAGTTAAATAAGCTATCATAACTATCAAAAATTAGTTAAGAAATTAATTTAACATTATTTGACTTATTTTATAAACTTTCATTAACATGATTCAGATTCATTAACCAATTCAATAAAACAAGAATGATTTCCTTAATTTGATAATATTTTAATTACAATAATAATAACAATAATATTCATTAAACATGCCTATTTATTGTCTTATATAATTAATTATTAATTAATTCCATATTTACCTTATTTTACAATATCACATGTTCAAACATGAACAACAATAACATCATATATATCACACTATCTGGTAAATCGAGAGGATAACTTTTATTATTGTAGAAACAAAACATTTCTAAGTGATTGGAAAACATTTTTTAATATGTTTCTAGTAATTATTAAATTAATTTCAGTGTCATATAGCTGTATATATCATGATACATTAACAATTTAAGATAGTTAAATAGTGAATCAATGAATCTACTACCTCAAAAGGGTGTCAATGTTCTTTGCATGAGAATGGTCTAACAAGAAAGATCCAGATCACCAATCTATTATGAAATGCATCCACCTGAGGAATCCACCCCATAGATGTGCCAAAAAATAGCTAAAAAACTCAATTAAAAAGATTAATATCATGTTCCATCACATGTAAAAGAGGAATGATAGGAAACAAATTGAATAAACTATAAGAAAAGTGGTCGAACATACCTTAGATCAAAGACAGATTGATGGAGGGAATCTTGGAATCGATACTTGATAAAGGAATCCACACAATGTCAAAGTGGGGGTGGTCGGGTCAACTGGATTTAGGAGTGAGGAACTTTAGCCATAGTTTTTAGCAAACATGATCTGATAATTGATTTTAAAAAATATAACTTCAAGAATTTACACAGTGTGAAATCTCCATTAAAATATTGTAATTTTGAAGTTTTGTTTTCTACCAAAAAAACATCCCCTCCTCATTTTTATTTTTTAAACCCTTATTATTAGTTATAATGAAACCATCATTCACATCATGTAAAATAATTAAAGTTATTGAAATCTTCCTACTCCCATATTTCAATAGCATAATTCCCCTAAACATCCTCTTAGCCTCCTTAGAACACCATAGACTTTGAAAATGCACAATGGGTCAATCCACCAAGATCAAGACCTATATATTTGAAACACCTCAAATAATTATCATCTTAGTTACTCAAAAATCATTCAAAAGAGTAAATATAACGTGTTCATCCAAACATCTGCCCAATGAGATACCTCTTAAGGATCTCTTCTCACTAATAGAAAAACCTCCTCACCCAAGCAAATGGGGATAGACAGAGTGAATAAATTTACTAATCATCAGGTTATCTCCAATTATAGCAGGAGATTTAATTCTTCCATACTCAATATGATAATCATAGATATAAAAGGGAATACTATGTGATTTTTATCCTCCCATTTAAATTGAGTAATCCACAACACAATAAGATAAATCCATCTCACAAACCAAAAAATTTATTCATCCAAAAAAAGAAAATCATCACAAGAGGACACATAACCATTAAATATATCGATGTAATGAGTCTGTATATGATACTCACATTACCAGGTACTCTCCTAATTTCAATTATGTCTCCACTAGACCCAATCAATTAGAATAACACACCTATTAAACTCCTTTAATTGGTAGTGATGGATTATATTGTCTTCTCCCTGAATGTCACATCCACTTAATCATCAATCTCACCCAATAGTTGTCATGATAATTTTAATGAATAAAATGATAGAGCAATGACATGTGAAACACATCATGTATTTTACTCATCTTTGGGGGAATCACTATCTGATATATCACATATACAACAACACAAAACACCTTGTAATTCCTAACATATTGGGGTGAATGATTACTCTCATGACCAAAACTTCACTACCTATGACATGGATTCACCTTAAAGAACACATAAAACCCAAAATTGAACTACAAAGTTCTCGTCATATTATTTACATTATACTTTTTATGATCTTGTGCAAATTTGAACTTCGAATTAATCACCCGAACCATTTCTGTTTTATTCTATACTAGTTTCGGACCAGTAATTACAAACACTACAAACCGAGTCCAAAAAAATGGAGAAAAACATAGTCATCCATATAAGGATTTAAATGCCACTATAATGATGGTGGTGTGAAAATTATTAATTTAAGTGAACTCTACGATGGGTATGTTCCTAATAAAGAAACCTACAAAATCTATGACATAAGAGAGAAACATGTCTTCATGAGTATTTTTATTCTGATATGTTTGAATATCCATCTTAGGATGATAAGTAGTGCCAAGGAATATTTGAGAAACAAAACACATACAACATACCTCACCTCACCTTAAGGGTAAATAAAGGATCTCAATCAGAAATTATCATCCATTACACCATGTGGATTGTCACCACCTCCTTGAGATAATTCCCTGACAAAACCTCTTACCGATCTTGACTCTATGATATCTATAAATTTATTCAAATGTGTAAAATGATCTAATACCTCCCATATAGCATGATAGAATCCTTAAGGATGAGGTAAACCAGTAACAATGTCAATTGATGTTTCATCACACCTAAAATGGGGAACATTTAATAGCAAGAGGAAACCATTGAGAACATGGTACTCGACCTTAACTTTCCGGTAGACAATCATCGAGACACAGACTGTACAACTTCAGTCTTTATCCCAAGCCAAAAATTAACCCCTAAATTCTCATCAAATCATTATAATGATAGGATGTTATACAAAAGGTGAAATTTGTAAATACTTGGGAAAGATATCAAACATCTCCAATGGAATAAAAATACTTCCTTGAAATAAAACTCGATGTTGTTCATCCTCATGCCAAACATCATGGGCCTCACCCCAAACAAACTATTATCTCCAGACCTCAACCTCTAGATCCCCAAACATTGACTCTTCCACCTGTCACACTATAGTCTAATACACATTTATCTGATAAATAGAAACCCCATAACTTCTCTATATTTAAGCGAGATGATGAATGTTATTCTATCACTCTCTAGGAATCACCTGATTCTGACCCTCCATCATTGTGCGTCTTCCTACTCATTGCATCATCCATGGAATTTCCATTTCTAGGTGAATAATAAATCTCAAAGTAGTAATATTGTATGAAATCAACCCAATAATGATTTTTCATGTTCAAGTCTTGTTGGGAGAAAACATACCTAAGGAAAAAATGATCGATAAAGACAACACAAATCTCACCTATGAAGTAATGTATCCACATCTTAAGGGAAAACTCTACCACCAGCAGCTCGAGATCATTGGTGTAATCATTATATTCTTGTATAAATAGCTTCCAAGGCCCATATAAAATGAAAAATATCTAACAAATCATAAAAAATACAACTGAGATTCTAAGAATCAAAGAAAAATTAATAATGAACTAATTAAACTAGAAGAAAAATAATTGGAGAACTGACAAAAATTTCCTTAAAATACTCACACTCCATTTGATATTGAATAGTTTATAAGAAATAATTATAAATTCTGGTAAATGATGTTAGAGGATTCACAACCTGAGAGAAATTATCTACGAACTTATTGTAATATCCTACAAGTCCTAGAAAACTTTTCACCTCTACAACATTCTTGGGTGCTTCCCAAGAGAAAACATATTCTATATCCAATATATGCATATGTACCCCTACTAGGATATGAAATTACCCATTAAATGGACTTCTAGATCCCAAAACTCACACTTAGTAACTTCTTTAATAGCTTCTCATGATGATGAACTCCCAAATGTCTTACTGATGCTCTGTATGATCATCCTATGATGAAAAGTACATAAGGATTCCATCTATGAAAACCACCAAGAACATATCCATAAACACATAAAAAAACATTCATTATCCCCATGAAAATAGATAAGTAATTATTCATATCAAATGACATCACAATTAACTCTTAATGCGCTTGATGATGACTAAAAGTAGTCTTCGGGATATCTTCATCGTTCGCACAAATATGGTTATATCTCAAACAGAAATAGATCTTATAAAACCAACACGAACCGATCAATTGATCAAATAAATAATCAATACAAGTAAAATTTTAGTGGTTCTTCACTATCACTTGGTTCTTGTGATTATAATTGATATAGAACCACAAACTGCCATTTATCTTCATTAAAAAAAATGGGTTCAACTCACTATGACATTCTTGGTCGAGATAAACCAAACCAAAATAAAACATCTATCATTATATGTAGATCATGGAACTCATAAATATACATCCTATATGGATACAATTATATAGGATACATACCAAACTATATTTCAATCCCGAACATGATCCTCATCATGGGGGTAATACTAAAACCACCTCTTGAAAGATATCTTAGTACTCATCTATAAACATAGGAAATAAAAAAAGGATGATCCTATGATGAATTTATCATCAGATCATCCATTATATATGACATGGATGGTATACACTTATGTCCCCTATAGAGGTCTCCACCCAC
This sequence comes from Viscum album, assembly GCA_963277665.1. NCBI lineage: Eukaryota > Viridiplantae > Streptophyta > Magnoliopsida > Santalales > Viscaceae > Viscum > Viscum album. The sequence goes on along the minus strand of OY728148.1, from coordinate 873,320,014 downwards.
AAAAAATACTGATGGCTCTTCATCAGCAACGAAGAATACAACCTTTATCTAGAATAAATCCACTATATCCTGTACGAATTACAACTAATCCATGATGAGGATTGTTTAGTATTGTTTTAACCATAATCATAGGAAATATCCCCAATAGTGATGCTTGCCCAAAATTATCTCATAGTTTATAAAAAATCAAACAAATTAGCTCGACCTCCTAGGAGTGTAGTCAACACTAAGGGATTCGAAGCCTTTCTACTTCATGTACAAAATAATAGTCAAGGGCCTATAGTATAAAAGAGTGTCTCGCTCCTGGATAAGTCAACGAATGCACCCAGGTATAGAACAAGTATAGGGTACCATAGATGCTGTCTAGCACATCTAGATCTAGAAACACTAAATAGTGACGCTTACCACAACATTCTCTGAAACCACAATGACCATACTGAAGTCCACCTCTATGACCATTATTTTATATCTTGGTATTAGGTGATACATAGGTATTTATACTACCTTCCCCATGTAATATTTAATAATAAAAAAATTTCAGAAACATGCTACTTATTCCTCATCTAAATGTACCATGGTAGAGGAACCTGAAGTATAACAAATGGCACATGCTAACTGCTCCAAATTGTTGGGTACTCCCACCACTGTTATCCTAAACCTCCATAAGAAAAAAAATTGTCTTATTAGTTGGTATATTACTTAGAGCATCCCCCTCCAAAGAAATTATACATTGAGGTAACATACCTACCCTCATCTAATTAGAATATCTTCTCTCCTAACAAATAGAAACCACATACCATAGATATAATTAGTGAGGAATATAGACGACTCCCCTCCCATGATGATCTGCTTCCGGCAAATGTCCTCTCAATGACCTCTTCTCTCACCAAATTATTGAGACACAGCTTTTTCTTAAACATGGAGACCTAGGGATAGATCTCAAGATGAATGTCCTTATACTATCCTACTCATCTACAACAGGTCTGACGCATATATAGTAAGGATCTTTAAATAGATCCTGAACTACCACACACTAGATCTCCCATGCTTATGGGTAAATACCTCTTGGAGACTGGCTACCTTTGTGATTGATGATAGAAACTCATCTCTAAACATCTCTCAGAACTCCTCCCATAAGACTACTGAATCCTTATGATCCCCAAAGACCAAGAACCACCACTTCTTATCTAACCCATAGAACATCATCAAGAACAATGACACCCAATGAGACTTCTGAGCATGGATCAAACAAAAAACAATGTTAATGTCATCCAACTATTATTATGTGATTTTATCTCTATCAAATACCTTGTACATCAATATAATATAATGTTGAAACTCTTAGAGATTCTTCATCAATGTTTCTTCATCATCATCCACTACTCCATAGTGATCAATAAATGCCACTTTATGAACATCTCTTGTTTGTTACGAATTAGGAAACTGACCCGGATCATTGTATGCCAAAGAAAAAACAATTAAAGCTCATATAACATGAATATGTGAGACTTTAACATTAATTATTTTTTTATCTTAATCATTTTATGCTAACATATACCATGGTCTACCCATTCAATCACATGCTCATAAATAAGGTTTTATGATCCTTTCCCAGGTCTCTTCCCAGCAACTAATATCACCTACTTTAGTTTCTACTGTAAGATTAATGTTTAATGCGTCATATCACAAGGGTCCCTAAATTACAATTTCTAGGTTGTTCTACCTTGTTTACATCTCTTGGTAAAAATATAAGACACTATTTTCCTACTAGCCCATCTAAACTCACATGTGCTTAACTCCAACATCCATTAGATCCCTCAAGTAGTTCTCTACTACCACTCTATTATGACCCCTCCCCTCATGATATACCACTCCTAGGCTGGACATGGGTGATGAGAGATAGTGAAACCTGTGTCCCAGCTCCAGTAGGCCATGAGATATCGAAAAAAAACAAGGGTATAATAAACATGAATATGAGAGGCATTACCCACTAATAGAACATATGCGGAAGTAATTCATAAGATTGACACCAACAAAATCATGCTAAGATTCAAATATAAAAGAAAAGGTAATGTATACATATTTACTGTCATTAAATAAACTCAGTAATTTAAAAGAAAACATCAAGTTCCAAAGGAAAATTAATTAAGATAACTACCTAGAACCCCAAAAATCTCAAGAAAACCACATCCAATAAGTAAGCATACAAATTTAAATCTTTCACAAACTGACCTAAAAACTATTTATATATCCATAGGGTAATTATAAAATTATACTCAACAATGCCTTCCTAAAAAATTCTCACGCAACAGGTAAATAAATTTTGAAAAAACATAGTGACATCTATTGATACTAACTCTCAACCTAAATATGTATACTATGTTCCCAGTCTCACTATGGATACTATCACAAAGTATCAAATAAATGATTATATAATATAATAAATAATATCATGGGAACCCCACTATTACTTCTCCACTAGTTTGCTGCTCTTCCCCAACGTCGCACATCCTGAGTTCCTCTTTCTAAAAAGGCTAGCCCATAGATACCTTGGAGAAGCACCATATCATAAACCTAATTCAACACACCACCACATCCACATAATAAAAAGTAACCAGGATGTTTCTGACAGACACCTCATCCCATTAATTATGTATCATGCATCGAGTATTATACCTCAAACCATCACATCCCAAACAATGTGCAATGATCATCAAGACATCATATAATATATAAATTATACCTATAATTTCCAATTAGAAACTATACTCTTAATATATGTATGTGAAATAACCACAAGACATTAAAATCATCTACACACACAGATAGGGTAGAATAACCATCCTGTATACCATAACTTGCAACTATAAATAGAATAGAGTGGGGTCAAATGGGGTAGTCATCCATCAATCCTCCCACTAAGATATTTGGGAAAACACCCCAAGTCCTTAGAATCCATGGGGATTCTATTTCGCTAACTGATATGGTAGAGTAGTGTATAGAAACACAAAAATGACATGATATAATATATCTTGCAACAAAACCATGGTGATAACCTCATCTCATACTCAACTTTATCCAACATATTGTGGACTCCCAACTATCTCTACTAAGGCCAAATAACCTATAAGAACCTACCATTTATAGATCTATACATAATTTTGTAATTTATTTTCATCATTTTGACACTTCAATAATTATTTCATTATGAATTAATTATCCATTTAAATTTTCCACATTACATTGTTACAAAGTTCAATTACTTCTAGGAATAAGAAACGAAGTCCGTGAATTCTTAGAATTATATCCTCAGCATTGCATCCCAACATGCTCTAAACCCACGAGGTAAATGTTTATATATTTATTAATATCATAATTTTCATATTACTAGTTAATCTAGGAAAATTTTTGATTCAGTAACATTTTCTTATGACTTTTTCATTCCTCTATGTTTTGAAAATCACAAAAACTCTAACTTGAGCCAAATTATTTCTTCCTATGAAATTTCTTAAGATGGAAAATATTCATTCCTCAAGGAAATATTATCTTTACCTACGTTATCATTGTTTAGTGTATGTTTCCAATAAATATAACTATTTTTAATTTATAATGGGTAAAATTTTGTTTGATATTTAATAACTCAGAATCCAATAAATCATTAGTTATAGAGTATTCTATTTTTAGACTCTGAATTCTCTGAAAATCTAACTATGAATTCATTGAAATATGGAGTTAGAATTATTTTAAATTTAGACTCCACATTCTCTAAAATTAAGACTCCAAATTTTGTGAAATTAAAACTCTGAATTCCTTGAAATTCATGTTCCGAATTCTCTAAAATTCAATCTCTGAATTCACTGAAATTCATCCACTGGATTCTTTGAAATTCAGACTCTGAATTCTTTGATGTTCTGACATAGAATTACTCAGAATTCAGAATCCAATATTATTATAATTATGAATCTCAATCCCTCAGAAGTGAGACTCAGAATTCCTTAGAATTCAGACTCTGAATTCCATAGAAATTAGACTCTGAATTCCTCATAATTCTGACTCCTAATTAATTAGAATTCAGTCTACAAATTTATTAGAATTCATATTTAGAAATCTATTAAACTCTGGTTCTAAATTATTTGGAAATAGAATACAAATATCTTTGATTTATAGTCTCCAAATTATTATATTCTTAGACTCTGAATATTTATTTTTCTATAGAATTTGAAAAATAGGTTTAGTTAAGAAACCATATTTTACTAACACCTATTATAGTTATAAAATAATGTCATATATTTTGATTCTAACTAACCATTTATTGAGTGAAACATGTATAGGTCCCTATGAAATTCAAGGAAAAATATGCCCGTTGGAGGAGGGAGCCGGCCGATTGAGAATTTCCTATAAATAGGATCTCATTTTATCAAGTTAAAAACTTAATCGATCACTCTAGATATTTGATACTTCCGAAGTAATTTATAAATAGAATGAATCTCATGCCTTGTGCATACTGGACATCTTCTTCAGCTTGATTCGTGTGAATCTTATTGTTTTAGTGCACAATTGAGGACTTCCAGGGATAGGAAGACCAAGGTTCCGACTACCTTAATGTTCTAGGACTTCTGTGGATAAGTAGATAGAGGTTCTGAATAAATTAAAGTTTTAGGGCTTGTAAGGATTTCAAAACAGAGAATGATATTCCTATCCAGGGATTACCCTGCTGTGGGTAAGACATAATTTCTTGAATGTATAAATCAAGGAACCTTTATCCATGTTTTTTGGATACCCTACTCTTTGGGTTAACATATTTCATAATGATTAATTGATTTTTTAAAGTTTATTTCCATTTTATGTTCATAAAGGAAGAATGTATAATCTTCTTATACATTCTGTTTATTTTTTTATACTCTTATAAATAAGATTCTATATGCACTAAGGTATAATATTTTTATTGTAAATATTCCTTATGTTTAATTTTCGGACCCATATTTCTAGAACCTAGCATGGTTGTAGAACAAAAGGAGGTCTTGTGAATTTACCTTGTCTAACATTTTTAAACATATTTTTCATTAAGGTTAAAAATGAATGTTTTTAAACATATAATTCACCCCCTCATGAAATTGAGAATATACATTCATATTTTGATCTTACAAAAACATTGTATTCTACCAAACAATATATACAAAAAACCAAATCAATCATCATCATGCACTGGGTAAATGAATGAAGATCAAAAAAAAACTTGGTTTTCATCCAAACAATAGATTGAAACAAGAAAGTATCTTTCATGTCAATAGGTAGGCTCAGATTCAACATGATCCATCATATATGATGTCCTCCCTAAAACCCACATGCATGAATCAACACATCTGGCCAATTTATGTGTCAATTGATTCCCCTAACAATGGTCCTCCCTACCACTCATACCACATCAACCATCTAAGCTATTCTATTATAGCATCACATCATATGTGATCATACCTTCCCCACTTAACACAATATCCCTCTAGTCTAAGAGATCTAGGATAAAATAAAATCACAATTTGTAGGAAGCAGACATATCAACCAGACATTTGTCCCCAAATAAATTCATCTATCCTTTACACAAAAACAAGCTATCATGGATCCAAAGAACAAGGCAGCCAACCATATGAAGAAATTTGGAAACTCTTTCCCTATAAATGCATTATATTTTATCCAAAAATCTATTCTTATTCCATCTTGAATTAACAGATTCATTATCATTTTTTCATACTTTGGGAAACATATTCAAAAAGATATCACAACTATAAAAAAATTAATAATTAACTATTTTAACATGCCTATAATTATTTTATCAACAATAATTAACATGCTTCAATTTTATTACCTATTTCAATTAAACAAGATTACTTTAATCAGTTTGATAATCATAAAAGTACAACAACAATAACCAGATTCCATAAACATGCATATTTAATCTCTATGAAAATTAAATATCAATTAACTCTAGATTTATCTTCATTACTAATTTCAAATGATTAATTATTTACAACAAGCACTATATAGATATCAAACTATCTATAAAATCAAGAGGAAGGCCATTATCATCGTACAAACTACAACATCACCAAACGATCTACCTCGAATCATCAATCTTGATCATGCAAATATTTGCTTAATTTCATTTTAATGAAAGGGGTTAAATCTTGAGAACTCTATGATTTCATGTAATTAAATAGAGAGTTAATGAATCCCATATCTCAAAAGGGCATCAATGTTTATCCGATGAGAATAGACCAACACTACGGATCCTGATTGCCTCTCCCACAAGAACTACATCCACCCGAGGATGTTGCTCTATAACCATGCATACCAAAAACCCAAATAAAATCCATTTAAAACATGGAGATGAAGTTCCATCACATGGAAATCAGAAAAAACAGGAAACAAATTGAACAAACAACAATAACATATCTAGAATTTACCTTAGATCAAAGACTGGTCGATGGAGGAAATCTAGGGATTGATCCCAATCAAAAGAATACTAAAAAGGATGAAGATGGGGTCTCTAGATTTACCGGAATTTGGATAGAGTCACTCTATCCATAGGTTATGAAAATACATAGTCTATAAAAACATCCATAGGTTACGACAATACATAGTATATGAAAACATTTAAAACATACATCATTAGGGATTTATGTTATGTTTAAAGCCCTTTTATGCCACTAAATAATCAGGGTTTGGTTTCTAATGAAAAATTCTCTACCTTATCATTTTATTTTATTTTTTTATAAAATTTATTAGACATCATGAAACCTATTTTCATTTCATCTAAATTGTTTACTCATCGTGGAATATCCCTTATCCCAACTCTCAATTGATGAACTCTTCCAAACATCCTCTAATCATTCTCTTAACACCTTAGTATTCAAAAACGCACAAACGATTGATCTATGAAGATACTAGAGCTTAAAAATTATCTTTACTAATTTTAAAACTAGATAGTCTTTATTGGAATGATATAATGTCATACATTCTACTAATGAGAAGGGTAGTAGTAAAAATTTCTCTTTTATATTGAACAAAAATACCATTCAACATCACTAGAGATATGACTTTATCAAAAATTAAAATTTTCCCACAAAAATATTTCAGTCCACCAAATACACTCACCATAAGTTGAAGATAATAATTATTTACCACCAAAACATGTCTATAGTCTTTATATACTTAAATTACAGTACACATTATTTTGTAATATAAATTTGATGAATACATTCTAATGTTTTAAAACTAAAACACTTAAAATTAAACTCTCCATGATTCTTGTATGTGCATTTATATCTTATAAGGATCAATATTTTGATAATATTTAATCCTCTATCACATAACCATGTCACTTTGATTCATACGAGGAATATATAATAAAAAATAATAAGACTTCATGGAGGATAGTTTGGACGCTTTGTATTAAACTACCCAATAATTTATAATAAAATTACATTATTCTAAATAATAAAGGTAATAATTATGATATTTTACTACATTAAATATGAAATAAAAACAATAAATTGGCCTACTAATCATACAAAATTTCTATTATAACAATTCATTGATAATATGTTCACATGCAAAAAGTCATAGGGGTCCTCTAGATCAATAACAGTCTTCGCTTATTTACTTTTTCATACTATTTTCAACTAGTATAAAACAATTAATCATATTTTAAATCATTATTAGTTGCTCTAAAAAACTAAAACCTATAACCCATTCAATTATATAATTCAATTATATCCTAAAACCTAGATGGCTAATTTTGATAAGGCAATGCAATCTATAATGACTCCCAATTCCCTCCATCAATTGGTGTATGGTGGGTACTATCACCAAGGGTGTTAGAAATGATTATTGAATAATATAATATTTTAAAATACAATTAATGGTTAAAAAGGAAAAAAATAAAATCATATATTAAAAATTCATTAACATGAATAAACCTGCAGTACAATGTCTAAAATCATACATAACCAAGAATATAATACTCTAATAGCATGATAAAACATCCATATATCCTTCCAATTAAATCCATGTAAATTGACATGGGTATGATTTAAAAAAAAACACATCCTCAACATGAACATTTGTGTATATAAAAATTATAATAAATTGTGTATAAGAATATAATATGTATGAAATGTATGAAACCAGTAATATTTAATGTGAATTTTAATAATGAAAATTTTGATATTAACATATTTATTTTGAAACTATTTATTGATAAACATTTTGTTATACAAAAAAAACAAATCCTCACCGCATATCATCCACTATATCATCTTCATTAAGATATCAACCACATTAAATCCCTCACATAAACTGTTATTTTATATTAAATAAACATCAAAAAATTATTTAGAAAAACATATAGTGATTGAATTTCTCTATGAAAAATGATCATATAACTCCAATGATAACTACTATACAATTTTATAGAAATAACAACATGATAAACTCAATATATGAATAAATTATTACAAGTGTTATTTTCTTATAAATTAATATATATTATATCTCTTACTTTATTACTAAAACATTTTGGGAAACCTTCATGGCCAATATAAAATTTAAGGGTGACCCTAGAATCCCCCCCAACAAATAAAAACATGTGGAGGAGATTAGGACCAACATTATAAATCAAAATTATATTTGGTGTATCACTAATAAATTATCATAACATATTGTGAAAAACCAAAAAACTTCACATTATTTGTAAAATAAATATGACACAATTACCATATTACTTAAAATTAGATTAAAATACTTATCCTTATGGTAAAATTAAAAAAAAAAACTCTAAGGATACAAATCCATTCATGTATCAATGACCCGAGCTAGTATATTCCAAAGCAATCCCAAAACACCCCTATAAAAATAAATAACCAATATATATATTTATATTTCAAATAAATTTTCAAAAAATTATGGTATCATGAAAAAGATTAATATTAGTCTTAATATATACTCCTTATAGGACCTACCACCATTATTTACCACATCATTATCAAATCACATCACTTCACAATAAAAACACATTTTAATTATGACCAACTTAATCAAATAAATATATGACCATTTTAACCATTACACATCAAGATGAGAGATCTAGGAATGGGGAGTATATCAATATACATTTCCATTCGAACATTAATGTTTGTGGAATACACTATGAACATAAATCATATGACTCTCACTAATTATATTAATATCATGTTTTTTCCAATGAAATCATATGAATATATGTGGAAAATAAATATAAAAATAACTTATATCGATGGTTCACAAAAATATATCTCTATAATTATTCATGGACATCACATCATCTCAATAACATTTCATGATGAACTGTTTCCATGTGTACCCCAGAAGCATCTCCAAATTCCAAAAATAAAGTCCAAAACAATGCCCCCAATTCCTAATATAATTATACAGTTATCCAATTATATATTTACCAATTACTTTACATATAATATTCATTATACCATATAATTCTAAATTTAATGAGAAAATATTTACACTCATTGCCTATTTTTATTTACAGTCATTACCCATTCTTTTTAAAATATCCCAATTTCTTTTTAGTCAACGATTTATTCATTTTTTTAAAAATAAATTTAAATAAATGTCATTATACTTAACATTTTGTATCCACTATGAAACTAAAATTAAATCCCCACATCACATGATAAACCACACCATTATCCTTCACACAGTCCATGTTAAAATACATAAAAACCACCCTCACATCACACATAAATAATCAGTTTTCACATGACAACAATGGAAACATGATTACCTCTTATTGAATAAAATGTATCACTAATGAAACCAGCCATGTAAATCACCAAAATATAATCACTATATTTTGTGGATAATCATATTAAAAAAATAATTATTCGGGCATTATTCATCATCCAATTATATAATCAACCACTACCAAAATATATATTTTAATATAAACAATTAGATGAATATTTAAACACACCATAATAGAATTTAAATTTACTAACATCCATTCATTAAAAAACATAGGTGATTAGAAAAATTAGAGATACTAAAAGATTACTTGAATCATATTAGTAACAAAAATTAAAATAAAAAAATAGAATGAAATTAATCAGATATCAAATATCATGGAAAACATCTAAAAAATTAAAAATAACCAATTTCAATTAATTTATTCATATTTGAACGAATTATAATTATTTGGCCAATTCAAACCATCCACCAAACACATTAAAAACCTTTTTACTTTAACATAAAACAAAAAACCAAGAGAGATTTTTAATATAACACCTCCACAAAATCTTAATGAACTCTTCCTAGTGGAAATAGGAGGATTATATTATCACATGGATTGAATAACCTATGGAAGTTCCAAAAATACTAACTCTCAATAATTATTATAAAAATACTTACTCTAATCCATAAATAATTCCCAAAATATTATTATAACACTCCCAGACTAGAAATAAGATGAAAAAAATTGAAATAGTAGTGTCAAATTACCTCATAATGCATCCATTCAATATCTTAAATATATGAAAAAATAAATCCCTCAGATTATCATGTGCCTGAATGAGTGCACCTATAATCAACATAGTTAGAGGGAAATTTAATGAATCTATGATAATTTTTTGGAATGAAAATATATATAACTATATAAAATATTATGTGTCTTAGTGTAAAGACCCATTCAAAACTATGAATAATCTATCACAAATAACTCTTCAGAAATTACACCACCAATATCACTCTCTCCCCACTTTTAAATCTTGACAATACAATTAATTTATATACATATAATTAAGGGTTGTAAGGAGACGGAATAATCCTAAAATGAAACAACATATGATTGAACATTGAAAATTATCCTCCACAGATATACAATGTGATATAGAAAAACTTATGTGTAGCTCCTCCATTAAAACTATGAAAAACTCTGTACAATGCTTTCCTTTTAAATATTAATTAAAAAAAATCAAGAAAATTTGTATTGAAATGGATAATAATTGTAATTAAAATATAGAGTGACTCCTAAAAATTCATGAAATAGTTAGCGTCGAAAATCATAAGACTCCATCCATTTCCAATTTCCATATAAACCCCTCACACCATGTCAAACAACATCATTCCTAGATGTAGAATTCAATAAATTATAAAATGGTTGAACTATATATCAATTGTAGGATATTACACTTTACCAAAAAATATATTATAAAACTCTAGACATGAGAACTAAAAAAACATCACTACCTCAAGCCTCTACGTACCAGAACAAACTCTCATATCCCACTAAACAATGTTATGATACATACTTTACACTATTAAACAAAAATAATATAATTTCCTCCCTATAATAACTAGATCTCAATACATTAAATGAGAATTTCCACTCTATAAAATTCATATGTAAGACAAAATATATTGTTTTAATAAATATATATACCACCAATATCCTTTAAACCCTTCCAACACCCTAGCACCACATCATAACTAGACTGAAAATTCTAGTCCATTATAAGAGATATCTGTCATAAAATTCTCATACAAAATTATAAGAAAAATCCAAATTATATACAAAAAACACCAAGATGAACATGCTGTTTTAGATACCTCCCAATTTTAAAAAATTAGTTGATTAATTAAAAAAAAGTAATTTATAACTCAATAAAATATTGGAATAGAATTTATGATTAAATTAAATAAAAACAATTCATATCATAATTAAAATAAAATAATAATAAAAACCTAGTATACTTAGTTATGCCAATGAATCACATTTTAACTTATATTTCTTTACGCCATCATGCCTCTATTGAACATGATCCCAAGAGGTAACTCACAAGGAAAAAGACATTTCATATGGTTTATAAATATTTATTTTCAAACCATTGAATATAGATTCATACAAAATAACTTACACAATGTAATCACTTTAATGGGATAAAAATTTCAAATACTAATATAGATTCATCAACTTAATTTTATGAGGGATTTTATCGATTTTATAGGGAATCATATACTTATAATCCACTAAATTAACATGTTGGTAAACTAAAAAATTATATATAAACTATGGAGTGATTTTATTAACCTAACAATACTATACTATCCATGTTAATGGTAAACCCTCATGAAAACATTGTAAAAGAAATCTACAGAACCCCTAATTTGATCAAATTGAAAAATATTATGGGAATTCATATCATTAACCTGATATTGTATCATATAAATCTATTTTTCCAATCTATGAACAATTATGGGTCCAATTACATATGATAGATCAAAATAGTATATGATCAATGAATATATACAAGTACTCACATATATATCCTTTAATGAGGCCATTACAACGAATTAATTATAGTTGTTGTCTTAAGAAAATCAAATCATGTTCATTTGATTTAACTATGATCCACCAAAATTCATAACATATGATTTAAAAACATTGTCTAATTTTTTAATGATTCACATCATCAATACATATACCTAATGGGGGAATACAATATTGATATTTTAGTAATAGCTAAAATCAATTGAGGTTCCTCCTTATATATATGAGGTGAAGTGATTATCGTTATCAAAGATAATACTCCTCGATACACCATGATGTATCACCCCCACATCCTCTGAACACCTCATCATTATTATCAAATTCCCATTTTCATTGATTTAAATGGAGTTAGTCAACTTTAGTAACTAATAAATAATCCCACAAATAACACTACATCAAAATCAGGAACATGGTAGATTGTAAATAGAATAAATAAATATATCCTCTATCATCTAATGAGAGACATCTAATAGATACAACAACATTTATAGAACAAAATATTTTTGTTTCACCGAAAAATTTATCAACAATCTAAACATGAGATCCACAACTTACCGCTTCACCATGATCCTGAAAATCTAACTCTAAATGGCATGATATAACATTGAGATATTATATTTCATTGAAAATTCCAACATTTTTTAAAACTAATCCAATTTAGAAGAATTGAATCCTATCCATAACATAGTGGTTGGGTCTTGTCCCTCCGTGTACCACCAATTTCATAGAAGACACATAGTCCCCTCCTAAGGGCCCACCCCTACCTGAATGTGTCATTATACAAATGAATTTTCTCAAATGACAACACATTTTCATTATTGTGTTATTTTTTATCACTCACACACACCCTAGGAATCTCCCTAAATGGACAGCCATCATGATAAAAAATTTAATACAAGCACACATTACGGTGCCGTTCTAATATTTTTGGCACCCAAAAAATGATTGGTCATATTTACATGGGTCATATAATTTACTCTATTAAAATTTTATCATTATGTGGTTTTACATTGACCCCATAGAAAAAAAAATCATCATTGGAGACCCTACAACTCTACCCAATTTGTGTCACAACACATAAGTCTAGGTTCCTCCTCTGAAACCAATGTTATAACTAGGCCCCACTAACAATATAGATACCCCCACCTTAAAATAGCCATCTACTCATGGAAATACTTGTATAACCAGTTAACTTATAGGATCATTGTTCCCTCACTAGGGCTCGCCAACACGATCTAATTGGTCATAAAACTAATGAATACCCCCATAAACCCAAAAATGTTATTTCTATAGTTATTTTACCTCACTCACAGACACCTTGAGAGACATCCCATAAGGTCACACAACTTTAAAACTACATCAATAATGGAACAAGTATCTATGAAGATATAACAAGGTAGGATCATAGAAAGAATGTTTTTCATTATTGACATGATTCATGTCATTAAGTCATTTTACCGTTTATCGTGCTGTGGTGTTATACAATTGAATGCATGAATAACATATTTTCTTATTAGTGATGGAAAATATATATCTTGAAACAACAACCAATGATGATAATCCTCTTTTCATACATTTGATGATTTATCATAATATACATGGTTATATGTCACCACTATATCCGTGTATACCCACTAAGACATATCCATATACAAACTTTTGAATTATTACATGATTATCTACGACCAAAAATCATTATCACAAACCTCCCTTGTAACATGATACATCCGTGTAAGCTCCAAAATCACAAACCATGAATCTATAAATCTTATTATAAATATCCTCATTTAATTATTTTTTTCAATAAAATACCACATTCAATTTCATGAAGGTGTAAGAGATATCGATGTTTTTGTCCGAGAATAACTCTAACCACCACCCCCACTAATATAGATTAATATCATTATTATTTAAAATAATCATTTGAATCATATGATATTTGATGACCATAATTTTCCCACATAAAATGAAATACCACTAACTCATCAAAATAATTACCAATACATCCATATCATTATCCGGGGTCGAATAATTTCACTCATGATAAAATAAATTCCAAGTCTAATATTTGGTCACTTATTCCTACTACATTATATTAAAATACATCCCAATATGAATGGAATCCCAAAAAACATCATACATCATTCATTATACTATAAATTAAATAATAATTACTCCACTAACAACTAGTTGGGTTAGATAAATTATACCTTCAACTAATTATTTCTTACCAATGTCATGTTCATTATATTCATACCTATTAATATTGCTACAATATGAGACATATTATATATAAAACATTGATAATATATAATAAAACTAAAGAAATCATGGACCACTATAACATTCTTCGGTTTTTACTTTGAATAGCCTCCATGATATTTGAAGGATCCTCCACCACTCCATATCGGTACACCACATTTCTATGAAATGAACCTACCAAATATAAAAATTAACATGGTTAACTTTCCTTATCAATTATAGATCCACAAGACCCTTAAAGCATTTATAATATTATTGATATTTATGCCTTATATCTTGAGGTTTATGAGCATGTTGTCAACGAAGACCACCATTAACCAATATATAAACACACTGAACAAAGAGTTCATACGTACAATAAAATTTGTTTTCAATATAGGACAACCATTATAATATCCATTAACAAAAATATCCCACATCGACTCTATAATGTATTCATAACGATACACTCCTCATACACATTCTAATGATGGTTTCCAAATCATAGATTAAACATGGATAACCATTTGGCTCTGAAGAAATAGTAAGATAAATCATATATCATTGAAATGAGGTAAATTCATACAAAATTAATCATATTATATTTTAAAAATACTATATATAACCATATAACATAATCCTCCTTCATAGATAATTTCAATGAATCACCTAAGGGTGGTACACTGGTTTAGATAAAATAATTAAATATAATGAACTACACCATTATAACTTCTATAAAATCCAATTATGTAACATCCTTTTGGGATAATATGGTCATGATAATCATACATCATAATAAATTGTGTACTTATCTTGTTAAAAAATTATTTTTGACGTCCGCGTCTCAGAACCCAACTCTCTTCTAGTTGTTATAAATAACCATATATAAAGAATAAAATTATTTGACGTAGATGATGGAATTTTAAATTTATTTCAATTGTAAGAATAAATTTCCAAATGACTATTGTTGCACAAATATAAGTACACTACTTTGGAATACATCTAACATTGTTGATAAGTAAGTGAACTGGTGTAGTCAACACTATGAGAGCTGGAAACCACCCCACCTAGTGTGCCAATGCATGGACCGAAGTGGGTTAAATAAATGACTGAACAAATCTGGAATAAAATAAATAACAATACAAAGTATAAGATTAATGAATGATGCATTATAGTATATCTTGTAACATACAATTATTTTATGAAATATGTTTCTGAAAATAATTTTTTTTGATGTTATATTTCTTTACTGGGAACAACGAGTTTTAATAAACAAGGTTATACTATTAAATAATTTATAATTAATCTAATTATAATTTCCTAAATTTTTTTTAGAGGGTATGAATTGGGAAAAATGTGTTGATGGTTTTATTAAATATGACTAATGTAAATTAATTTTTCTTTATTGATTATAAATGAATGTAAAAGTGTTTGAATGTATATAGTGACATGTTTCAAAAAAATATTTTCTATAAAAACATGTATTTAAAATGAATTTCATAATATTTTACAAATATTATTTGATAACATTTATAAATTTTTTTAACATAATTATATCCAAAATAATATTAAGTAAAATTTAGTGACTTTTTCTAAAAAGTGTTGATTTTCCAATGATGAGTGAAAAATTATGAATTTTATTGAAAACGATATTTTCATGTCTAGAATTTAAAAATTATATTTTTATATTTTTTAATAGTATAATTATTTCATTTATAATATGAAAATTACAATTATGATTATATAAGTAAATATTAAATCTAAATTAAAATAAAATCTCTTTATTCATAATAATATTTTGTTCTTGGAGAACTATGTTTCATGGTGTTTTGATGGTCTAATCGTGGTAAACATTAGTCATATCATTAAGGATAAACATATAAAACAGGATTAAACCATTTTGATAGGGATATAGAATTACTTATAAAATTTTCTTTTATCATATATAATGTGTTTTGGTTGAATATACTAATACAATGTTAGAAAATATTTCTACCCTTTCCCATTATAAATTGATTAGGAACTTTATATTATTTTAGGAAAATGGTAAAAAAAATGACGCTCCCCTAACATTAGTATATCTACTATTATTTTCATATTGATAATAATAATTTATATTTTACTACAATTCTTTTAAAAGATTTATTATTTATTATCTTAGTAATTTTATATCTTATTTAGTGGTTAAATAATTAATTTATATTATAAATAATTGTAGGAAATATATTTATTAAATTATAATAAAAACAAAATAATTGATTTTAAAAATATTAAATGTAAAAAAAATTTATCCAATTATTATTTTAGAATATATTTTTAGACTAAAAAATAATAAATATATTTTATGTAATATTATTCCATTTCCATTTTTATATTCATTACATTTACGTCAAATTAATGCAACAGTTCTAAAAATGAAATTAATGTTATATAATAATGATAAATATTTAATAAATTATTTAAAATTTATATATATTATATATTTCACATAATGAATGGTCATGGTTAAAAATATCAATCATGGTACATTTATGGTCCACGTGACATTTTATGGTAACATCATGACCCTTAAGTGGTAAAAACCATTGATGACTTGTTAATTGTACAAATGGTCAATAAGGTGTCGAAACAAGGAGATACTGGGGAAAAACCTATAAATTTCCAAATTTGATAAAATTAGATTACATCCACTAATCCTTGTCAAATATTATATATTAATTAATTTTGTGACACTTTTATTGAAAACTAATTTATATTAATTTAATATATTAAATTATTCCATTAGTACACCATCGTAGTTATTAAAGGGAACTTGTTCTTATATCTTCCTTAATCATTTTTTAACCCTACATATTTTATATTAAATACCATAATACATTCCCATATTTCTCTTTTATGTCTTAGATATTATATTCTATCCAAATGACCATCCATTAATGGATTCTTGGGTAATCCAAAGAATGTATATCCACTAAATTGAATAACTCTTAACTGGGACCATTATATTTTACTACATCATATATATCCTATAAATCTAGGGAATCCATTAAAAATATATTTAAATACTCATCATGAGTATAATTAATTTTAATTAGGAAAATTTAACACTAATTATTCACATATTTTCTATCACTTTTGAAATGAACACACTTTACTTGGTTATGTATAAACGATAACCTCCATAAAGTGATGCATATCATTTTTCACCACTAATTCACCTTAACAGTTTTGAATATGTACATAATAAACATATATAATATACGTGATATTATTAAAAAATATATGATGGTTAGTTATTATTTTGGTTTCTTTAATTCCTTCAATTTTTAAATCGAAACATCACTTGTGGATAAGTACGAACTACCAAATCCCAAAAGGCGATGTAATTAAATTATAATAACAAATTTATATGAATAATTTTAAAATATAATGAAATTATTTAATATAAAAATCATGAAATGATATATAATTTGGATATGATGCATTTGTGATCAATATATAAGTATCTGTATGGCTGATCAAAATTATTCCAGAAAAACAAAGTATTTATCACATAGAAAAATGAATTTAATTAATAATTGTCAACAAACTGATGATATAATTCTATAAGATAATAATATATATTTTTATTTCCATAATTATTGTTCTATTATTTATTTATAACAATAATATAAATATTATAATAGGGATCCAAACACATATGGTAAAATATGAGACATGAAGATAGGTATTTTTATTTTTATAATGATTTAAATGCGATTTTTTTAAAATGAAATTTAACTGATGAAGTTATATTTCCCTTATCAAATTTTTTTTGTTAATTTAATTATTTTAATTTTATTTATTAAATAATTATGTTTATTATAAATTATCTCTCAGTAGAATTGAAAATGGTTTAAAAAATATTTTTATGGAATGTTGGCCTTATTTTTTATCTTTCAATATAAATAAAATCATCAAACATATCATGGTTTTATAATTGTTTTAAATAATGTTTTTTTAATATTTTATAATGATTTTAAATTTATTTTTTACATAATTTAAATTTTTTTAAACAAAATTGAATTGATGTTACCTATAGGTTTTTGAATGACGATGTTTTTACTTTTTTCAAAAAATTTGATAGAAATAATTATTTAATAATACATGAATGTAATATTATGCTCCTATGACTAGTTAATATTTTAAATACTCAATAAAAATTATATATAATTAATTTCAAATAAAAGGGTTTTATTCTTATATTAGAATATTATGGACACTAAATTAGCAAATTCTTAATTAAAAGATTTTATTACTCATGAAATATTTTAGTTATATTTTAAATTAGTTATCAACTACAATAACATCCTTTGATATTGATATTTATATAAAAAGTATATAAAAAAATTTTCTAGATTTTTTATTATTCTACATTTTTTATGATTATGATGCTGATAATTTTTGGATACCCATTTTTTTCAATGGGTTTGGTTATATTTTAATGTTTTTTTAATTGTTTCTTATCAATGATTTGTTATCAGGATATTATGTCTTTTTTATGAACACAAGGATGAAATATGTATGGGTTTTATAATGTTATGGGTGGGAAAGAAATTTTATATCTCTCTAATATTTGGTTAATGATTTATATCTTATTAGAAAATAATGAGTAATTAGTTTATTTTTTTAATCTACAGTGGGAAACAAGTTTGGATGCCTTATAAAATATATAGGCGATATATTAGGATATCGAAAATTGGTATTGATTCCTTATAAACTATTAAATGGGGGTATCATAAGATAATGTTAAAATATAAAATTATATTGATTCATATGTTATGTTCATATAATTATGGCATGTTTTTATGCTTAATATTTTAACACACTCTTAATGATTTATTAATGATGTTTTCCCACTATTATAATTCTTGTCATTAAAATACGATATATTTAATTCATTATTAATGAATATGATCCATGATATATTGGGTATGAAATTTTTATGTCATGAATATATTATCATCCCATTTTTAGTATTTTATGATTACATATGATAATCAATTGATATATATTCTAATTACTGAAACAAAGCTCCTAATGTCACCATTTAATATGTTTCCATTACCGATATTATAAAAAATGGATTTATATACGGTATTTACTGAAGGGTACAATGTGAGATGAACATTATGAGAAATGATGTAGAATGTGCTAAAATTTTTGGGTATTTATAAAATTTCCATTAAAACTATCCAAATATATTATTAGCATTTATAGTAATGTTATATATTGAATATTAATATAAAATTATGTGACATTTATGTACATAAATATTAGGTCACATCATTTTGTAACATAGAATGAGTAAGTTATTATTGGATACTAGTAATAAAGGACATTGGTAAAAAACATGTGGATAAGTCCATGTACATGTTAAAATCCTATTGTTTTGTTAATGCAATGATATTTTTTTTCATATAAATAAATCGTTATTAAGATACATCAGGTGGACATGCTTTTGGAATAGATTCAAATATGGTTAGTAACTGTGTAATGACATGGGTGAGTATATCGCAGTCATCATTTTGGTGTATGGTGAATGTTCACCTTATGTAAACCTAGTTCAAAACTCCCCGGGGGTATTCCTGGGTTAATTCAAAATTAATTAAAATCCATTTTATATAATTTGAATAGATAATTAATGTTAATAACATTAGATAATCCAAATGTTTTTTATACATTAAATATATTTTCTTTATTTCGAAATCATTTGAATGTTTTTTTTTTGATTTTATGATTTCGTACAATGACGATTGATGCTCACTCTAACCATTTCATATTTTGTAATGAAATAATGATATAAAAATAATGGTGTTTCAGTTTTAGGCATGTTCTAATATTGCAATATCTATTTTGACTGTAGTCATACAACATCTATAATATCATGAAAAATAAAATTGAATGCCATTATCTATCATCAATGAACAGATTTTGAATTTAATATGAAATATTCTAATATTATGATGTTCACATCTTATGTCTATGATTCTTCTCCAATTGATGTTTGTGGTAAAGTGTGTCAATAAAATATTAATATTCTATTTGTAGTTGAATTCGATGTTTTAATGAGAAATTATTATATTTCATTTGATATATAAAAAATTAGTTTCCAATGAAGGTAACATACATTTAATATTATAAATAAACCTATGATCATCTAACAGTGTGATGATATATACGAATTTCCAATTGAAATTAGTGCTATCGTATAGGTGATACAATATAGTATTGAGGGATATTTACACAAAAATATTTGTGAAAAACTTATTATTGAGGATATTTATTATAACACCCCTATAAATATAAGACATGAAATACTAAATGTAATTACAAATGTAAATATGGTGATACATTCTTTTCATGATCCTACCTTGTTAGAACACCAAAATTTATAATTCTTATATTGGAGTAGTGTCTGTGATGGACGAACTCATAGGATGTTTCCCAATGTCTGTGTGTGTGAGGACAACAAACGATGAAGGGACATGTGTTTGATTATGGGGATAGTTAATGGACTAATAAGGGAATCTAATGCATAATATCATGTCATGTGCTGGGATGGAAAAATGTGTTTTATTGGAAACCCATGGGTTAATATGATCATGTTAAGGTCCTTAAAAGTTTGGAATATAAAAAATGGTATCAACACCAATACCTAGTCAGATGGGTATTGGAACTACTTGAGT
The DNA here is from genome assembly GCA_963277665.1 of Viscum album. Taxonomy (NCBI): domain Eukaryota; kingdom Viridiplantae; phylum Streptophyta; class Magnoliopsida; order Santalales; family Viscaceae; genus Viscum; species Viscum album. The sequence continues at coordinate 873,298,672 of OY728148.1, read as the reverse complement.
TCTATCATTAACATCCACAATGATGAGGTTATGATTTATTAGAGTGTATGGTTTAAAAATTGTATAAATATGAGACAAAAAAGTCTAAATGTAACTTCCCTGTCAAAAATGTTGTCCTTTTATTTTGGTAGCCAATCAAATTTGACAGTCATAGTAATGCGTGATTTTTCGGGAGTAATAGTTTGGAAGGGTAACCTACATAGATGTTTTAAAGCATTTATACGAGTCATAATATTTAATACGGGATGAAATTTTTATTTCCTCTAGGTATAGTAATTATTATGATAGGTTATTCTAGTGTGTAATTTCATGTGGTGTGCAAATAAAGGAGCCAAGAAATTATAGAAGACTAATGGGGTTAGTTGATAAGGTTTATGAAATTGGGTCGGGTCAGGACATGATTATTATGAGGGTTTTTGAATACATTCTATAATAATAAACAAGATTAACTTTATAATTTCTAAAACATTTTTAAATTATATTCCATTATTAAAATAATACATTATTTATTAAATAATATAGTTATAGAATAAATGAGACTTACTTTTTCATTATTTTGGAATGATATATCCTGTTAAATTTAAAATAAAATATTACATCTCAAATATTAATTATAATTATATTTTACCATTATAGTTAATATTAATATATATCAAGTGTTATGATAGTGTATAGTTGACACATAAAAAAGATACAATGGCCCGGAAAAGTAGGATCATATCCCATGAATCCTATCTATCAGAAATTTTGAAGGGGTTGGAATTACATTGAATTTAACTTTACTATGACCTGTAAATTATTAAACATCATAAAATCATGTCAAAATATTTATAGTAGGACTTTAATCATATCTAGATCACATCCCAAATAATGTTCACAGATCCAGTCTAAGAAAGAACACTATCAAAAATTTATACTAATGGAATATTATAATATAATGAGGGGTTGTGTATCTACACACACAATAATATATATTAATATATGCAATTTTTAATAAATTTAGAAATATATTTATAAAATTATATTATAATTTATAAATTATTATATAATAGAAGTGATAAATTTTGGTTTTAAAATGAAGAAATCAATTTTATATTTTGTGAAATATTTACAAATAATTCAAAAAGATATAATAAATTATTAAAATTATTGATATTTTTTTAAAATTCTATTATATATTAATATTTATATTAAATGTAAATATAATATAATTAAATGATGTCCAATTTAATTTTTATAATGTTCAAAAGTGCATAATATCGTAAGTACTGTTGTTTTTCAATATATAGGTATTTTAATATAACTTATTAAATAATCAATTGTATAAAATTTCTTTGGTAAATAATATATATTATTTTTATAATCAATATATATAAATTATAAAATTTTAAATTTTACATAATTTTCAAAGGAAGTCTATTTTTTGTGTAAAAAATTAATACTATAAAAATATATTGTCTATATTACAAACTTATAATAGTACAAAAGTGATGTAATATATGATATAACATATATCCAAAAAATAAATAGTGATCTTCTTTTTAAAATAATGTTTTTTTGTTTTTTTACCTATTTTATAATTCCTAAATAGATCCCACAAAAATAATATATTATTTCAAGGTTTCAATATAAATAATTTTTTAAAATGACTCGCATCCACATTTACAAAGGCATTTTATTAATATTATTAGTTATTAGTATAATAAAATATTTAAATTCACTCCTATTTGGTAGAACCAATGGTAAAAATCCATGAAAAATGTTTTGTATTCGTTATCTTAGTTGTAGTATAAAACCTCTGTTTAAAAACTAATATTAAATTCATTTTTATTTACATATTTATACACAAATAACTCTCACTCATTCTCACTAAAAACAAATTCATCCAGAATTATCACTCTATACCCATCTCTAATTCCATTTTTATTTGTTTAAAATATATAAAAAATATCCACTTAATCATTTTTAGGTTCCCTCTTAATGTATTTGATCCCCAACTCTTCATTTTTTAATAAAATTAAATATTCTAAAAATTTTGATTTAAAATTTTACATGTTGAATTTTTTTTATATGCACATTTACTACCATTCTTATTATAAAGTATTTATATCTCTCACTTCACTATCATTAAACACTCCTAATAACTTTTTGGTTCACACATTACACTACTAAAATTATAATGTGATATTTTTCTATCCCAAAAATAAGAATACAGAATACACATACTCATTTCAACCCATTGGTATTAACATAGATGTACCTCACATTTATTTATTGGGGAATTCCATGTATTCACCCCACACTCATTAATATTGGGGAAACATTTATTGAATGATGTCATAATTTTTTACGATCTATGTAACATACAAACTCATGAACATGACCTGAATGTGATTGGTGTGACTATAATTATATATCCCTCTAATGAATTGAGTAATGTTGTTATCTCATGATATTACATGTATGGTGCATGTGAGGTTATTCTAATTACAATATCTTTTTATATCCTGGTAGTTAGACTTTACTTATTCATATGATTTCATGTATTATGTCATTGAAACATTATGATGTTACCTTGATTTTATCCTCTTATATCACTCATCAATATTCACATTTATGATCATCGATATTTTTATGTCACCCTGATATCACTTTGTAATATATTTTTTACATTCATAATGGTATTGTTTTACTGTTCCAATAAGATTATTTATATATCACAAATTTATTATTTACATCTATGGGTTCTCCAGTGCAGTCATAGAAGGGTGATGAAAAATTAATACCATGATAATGAGTTTTAAATAATGTTGTTAAATCCATATTTTAATTAATTATCATATATATATATATGTACCAAAAGACCCTTAGCCTTTCGATCATTCTATATTTTTCTTCATGTATTTATGTAAAAATTCATGCATTATTTTTTTATCATCATGGTGGTTTCATATTATGTATTAGATAATTGTCTAGTGAATTTGAGGATTAGGATAACAAAACATTTCTGATATCCTTATGGATAACTAAACATTAGATGAAATCTCTAGTTTTTTTTGTAATGATTATAGTATGTATACTCCATCTAATAAAATTAATGTCTAGATATAGGATGTGGATGTGAACCTTGAGTATTTATACCTAAGGGTATTGAACTCCAAAATGGTGCATTGTTTATGAAGTTGATTATCACATAAAGATGAAAAAGATCTATTAATAAAAAAATTATTTGGAAATACAAGGGGATATTCATTTTTTAAATTCATAACCTCCATATGAACAATAAAAATGAAAAAATCCCCACATGTGACTATAGTAGGAAATAAAACATTGATAACTTTGATTTGAACCTCTAAATTCATAGATTAGAAATGTAAATAATATATGAGTTGTCCCATATGTATTCATAATTTTGATTTTAGCTATTTAAAACGTTTAGAAATTATCATTCTTATGACATCCTGAACAGAGTTCCACTCAATTGTTCCCCAAAGATAGTTGTCTAATGGCCCCAAGTATGCCTCCCAATACACAGATGTTTCCAACTAGTAATGAGGGAATATGTTGTGTATGTTGAGGGGATATACCCCCCTAAAAATATTATAGAATAACCAATATATATATGTAATAACTAGTAAATAGATGATGATTTTTTAACTTGAAGGCACAAAGGAAATAAACACTATAAAATCTAAACTAGTTAACCACCATAGCAGATGCAATATAGTAATGAATAAAATCCCAATATACTAATAATAATACTCAAAATATATAAACTAAATAATGTACACAATATGATGATTTTTTTGGTGTAAAAAATTATTAGAAACATGTATAAATGGTAATAGAAAAAAAATTTCAAAAAATAAAAAATAATCCAAAAAACATCCAGATTTATGAGTTTTCGGTTAGCTGTATTCTAACATGATCTATTTTAATGTATATAAAAAATAATTGGTTTATAAAGAGAGACCCTTTTCCTTGAAAACACCAATATACATAAAAATTCATGGGTACCATCAACATCCCCGATAGGTTATGGGACAAATAAAAGTTGGACAACACCGACGACATCTATATCATCTACTTGGTGAAATATAAATTGAAATAATGTGAAGGTATATCAAAATTAATGGAAGTACATAAATGTAAACACCCTAATACCTAATTCAACATCACATGGTGTCTAAAAATTAATCCCTATAATTAATTTTTCTAGCTTATAATTAGTGATGTTAGAGGATGTAATGCATGACCAAGGAATCCTATATTAATAATAATAGATAATCCAAGATAATAACAAATGCATCATTTATGATCAAAATCATTAAGTGGATCTAAGGCAGTAACAAATGAATCCTTAAACTTATGGGTCAATCTAACCAAGTGATAACATATGAAATTTTTATATGGTGTTTTATTATAATAAAAACAGAATATCCTAATGAATTTTACCAGGATATAACTCTAACTGAGTCTAAGGATCCAATACAAGGAAAAACAAATATGAAATGAGTGGGGATAATCTGTGTTTCCATGACACCACATGTCCGAATTTGTTAATTTGACTACAAGGATTTTATAAAAATTGTCGTAATATATTTATGATAATGGAGGGATCCTATAAATTCATGATGGGAATACACATGTAGAAATGGACCATGTCACTAAGTGTGTGTCTCACTTAGAAACACCAATATTTGAATTAAAATGGAATATTATGTGTGCTCAAATAATTCCCTCAAGAATATTAGGATTGATCATGTCTAACCATTCCAATAATTTTGAAGATGACCATATTCAATAAAAACCTTATACATGATTCATTTAATAAATCTAACCATATAATAATCATGAATATTAATAAAATAATTTGGTAAACTCCATACCATTAATTAATGTGATATAGAATAACAAGTACATGAAACCACTTAGTATATTAGTTACATTACTATTAATTAGGTACAAATTGTTACCCTAGATTAAACTTATAATGGGGTGATATTGAAATGAAACCTTGTTAATTCATTAAATTCTAGTAGAACATGTGACACATATAATATACATTCCATTTTCAATTGAGATTAATTTATTTCACGGAACAACATACCTTAGAATAGTCAAGTGAAAACTAAAAATACTAGGAATTTTAAATTCATAATATATTTATTTATATATGGAATATAATTAATAATATTATACCACAAAACCAAATGGTTCAATAAGTAAACCACTTGAGTTATCAAGGAATATTTGGGGAAAGACCACAATCGGGGTTAAAATCTGGGAGGCCTTCAACTTCGTCAACATGATTAATATTTTTAAACAAGCTCTATGATGATAATGGTTCTTATAAGAAAAATATGAATTAAATAGTAAATTCATGTTGAAAATGGAATGCTTAAAACTATGGTAAATTATAATATATTAGGACATGATGGATGAGTCATAGACCACATACCTAGAACCTATAATATTATCCTCATATAATAACAACCTTTAAATTGTCGTATATCTATATAAATAATAAGAACAGATCATTCCCATAAAAATTGATTATATTATCCACCATAAAAATAGTGTCATCAAGGGGGATTTGTGTACAAAATGATTCAATAAGAAAATAACACTTAATGACCAGCTTCGAAAATTATGAATGTGAATAGAATTGGAGTTTTGACAGTGAATTGGGATGCAAACAGATGGAAATGGGATTTGGGACCTCAATATTATAGAAAAATAAGACCTATTTCTATTGGAATTAGTTAGTGAAGATGTTCGGTATGTTTGCATTTCATTAATGGTGTTTTGGTATCTCAAACTAGGAAAACACAAGGGTTGATTGTATGGACACACTACTATGAAAACTATACACCAAATGGGATTAGATTACTACCTATGGATGGTACCTGCAAGGTTATTTAAAAATGTTATAGAAATCATTCACTAAACATGAAATTCATCTCTGTTAAAAACAATACATTTTTTGAACTGAGGTGTGGCATAATAGGCATGAGTTTCTCAAACCATGTAGCCTCCTACTTCTCATTGTGCAGTCCTATATTTTTATAGGTAACCATGTGTACTTCCCCACATATTTCCTCCTCACCATTTTTATAATCTATTTCTTCAAAATTGATTGCAGTTGGGATCCATACAACCCTTAGACACCCCCTAAAACCCCATGATATTATTAGGCGTCTATATTCGGTGAAAAATTAACTATTAGAGTGATATTTATAGGATCTATACCAAATATAATAAATAGGTTCTTATATTACTCCCATAAAAAGGAACTCTTCAATTAGTTCTCCTTCCTAGGGTGATGAAATATTATGAGAGAAAAACTTTGGCCACTGAGCATGTAGGTTAGGTTCAAGATTCCATGCTTCATCTTATACCCCCTCATGCCTCTACTACACCCTTACTAAAAAAATACAGGCCATATAGGACCTTTATTCTTCAGTCAATAATATATATACGACACTCCTTCAAAGATGAATCAATATCTAACTCATCGTACACATGATAAAAAATTTGAGATAGGTCATCAAGGTATCAGTGAAGCTATGAAACATGGAAAATGACTTTATTGGAATAGTATCTATGAGTTATTAACAACAAATAAGATTTCATCCCAAATAAAATATATATTCAAAAACTACTAGAAAAGACATGTAGACATCTTTATATTCCGATGAATCCATCTTTGACCATTCCCAAGTGATACCCATAAGAAATATAATCCCTGACTCTGAACACCATAGGTCATTGATGGATATCAACATAGAATTTCTGTCTAGACTAAGAATTTCACATACACTTTATTTTAGTATGAACATATAGATATGTCTATCTAATGAGATGATAACTTAGTACTTCTACCTCATCAGCCTCTAACCATCATAGTGTGAACATAATGGCATACCAGACAAAGCCTTATAAGAACCAATCTGAATCGTTTACTAAGTGTAATTAATATAGTAGAACATGATGAGAGGGATGTGATTCTCTCATGAAATTACAAAATCAATGATTAATGATCAAGGAATTCACAAGAAAACATTTCTATCTATTCTAATCATTTATAGGTCAAAGGATGAATGTTTGTGGTCAGAAGCACCAGTGTACCCATAGCCTTTTGAGACACATGCCAGAACGCCAATGTGAAATGATCATCCCTATCTGTAATGATAATATGAGCGACCTAAATAAGAGTTTGATCTCATGGAATTATTTTCATCCCATATCACCACATAATAATGTCTACCAAATTGAAATGAAGTTGAATAATTTCACTAGTTTTTTAATGACTACCCACTTTAAATAACTTCCCCGAGGAGACCACGACAAGACAATGAAAAATCCATTGTAATATCATCACATTTGATTCAAAAATTTCTTAGTGGTTTTAATTATTTATTACGTCACTAGTTATCTTTCTTCAGCTACTTATAGGTTCAACACCTAGTGATAAAATCTTCCATCTAATGCTTCATTCCTGGGTACCAATATTTGTACTTAATTTCTCAATGAATCCTTGAGTTTCAAAGATGAAATGCTCTATGAGATGCATGGGACTCATCCATAATTTCATCTAATACATATATTGGAATACATAAATGATCGTGCATATATAAAATTTTATATCCATCTATTGATTAATCTAGAGGCATCTCCTCACCATCAATACATTCCTTGGGAACAAACACCTCTGGATATGAAAACGTCTTTCCTATAACCCTATCAAAGAGGAATGGTGAAAATATATAGGATAGCAGTTAATATTGAACATGATATTCAATATACTCTAGTTTATGTTTAGGGAATAGGGGTATACATTCCCAATCATCACAGGATTGTTGTATGGAATGTACATGAGTTTTATGCCTCAGTAGATTTGTTACCACATTATATTTCCATGAATATATTGATGAAAAATGTTGAATTACTGATGATATTAGATCCATATCCCAAATATAAGATCTATTTCAAACTATATTAAAATATATTTGTGAATATTGTGGTTTTTCTACATCACAACACACTCACCCATCATAAATAATCTCATATAGTGTATGGAATTTACAATAGTTGTGATCTCCAATATGTGAATTGGTATGTTTCAAACATGAGGCCTCAGATGCTGATATATGTACACAATAACTCTATGCTCATTATTTAGTGATACTCTTAGACCGAATCCAAATTAATCATATAATACTATATATTAACTACCAGGATTAGGAAGAAATCAAAATCGACGCGTAGATCCTCTTTTGTTTCCACTGCTGAAAAAATATTTTACATGATTCTGACCCCATAAACCTAACACCCATCTTTATAATACCATTAATATCTGAATCAAAGCATGAAATGTCTTGTATGAAATTCATATAATATATTTATAGCCCAAATAGAGGGAATATTTTAAAAAAATTCTCAATTTTCTACTTGAAAACTATAATACTCAAAGTATCTATATATTTTGATAAAACAGATTTCGAGATTACAACAACCAATAAATGAACTTTTTTAGATATTGAAGTGGAAATTCCAATATGTTTTTATTACTAATGCACCTTCAATTTATTTATAATGACGTACAGATATCAATCATGGTTAATATGACTATTTTCATACACCAATATGTCATCCATAAATACCATTACTAAAGAATCAAGATATGGATGGGAAATACTACTAATAAAATACATTAAAATGATAGGCAGGTCCATAAGACCGAATGGTATCACTAGATACAGATGTAGACAATTCATACTTATTAACTAAGTATGAAGTATTTCTGAAGTTATGACATTAACCTGATAACGACTTGATCTCATTTTTATCTTAGGAAAACCATTAGTTCCTCAAGGATTTTGAAAGGGATCTTTTATTGGGAGATGTGGATACCATTTCATAACCATTAACTGGTTTATCCATATGTAATATGGTTATAAATGATGTTTCTCATCCACCATATTGAAAAAACACATTGGGTAATCCAAAGAGGATATGATAGTCTGTATAAAACAGTTAGCTTCTTGATCCTCTAATAATCCATTAAGATCATGGATAGTAGTAGGTTCCATCCAATACTGAGGAAATGAAACTAGTGGTACTACTAGAACAAGATCAATTGTTAACACTTCTGATCTCTTAGAAAAAAATAATAAAAGTTATTGGGAAATATGTAAATTAAAGGATCTACTATTAGTGGGAATTTAGGATGATAAAATCAATTATCCTCTATAAAGAGACTACAAATTTTAGTGGTAACTCCACCATTACCACGATTCATTGATCTTGGTATTCTATTATGGAGATTCCAATAACCCATGTGTAGATAATTTATTCCCACATGTGATATAAAAGACACCCTAAAATGATATCATTCTAAAGTGGAATAATATTGAACCAACTAATCCATATCAATAATGACATCTAATCCCACCATATTGAGTATATAGGGGTCTCTTAAGAAGTTTTAACTTCCAGCCTCAATTGTGATGTCCCTACAATGGTATTTTCCCTCTGACCAAACTCTAAATTTTTCAGATAGGGTCATTAAAAGACAATAATAAATTATTTCAAACCTGAACCATCCATGGTCGATAAAGATTTAGAGGATATTAATAAACCTTTATCAAATAAAGCATGTAAAATAGTAGATATTTGAGAATAGTACCTCATATAATAGATGGTCCTATAATATGATACTTAGTTATTAGTTGTAATTCCAGAAAATGAGCTAATCCCATTCCAATGGTATAAAAACACGTCCCTAATAAGGTCTTTTCTATTGGAGATGATAAATTGAATTATAGATACCTCAATCATGAACTTCCCCTCAACATGTCCAACCTGTGATACTCCAAATCAACACCTAACACAATGTATAAGATCAATATCCAAAATTTGAACCACTTATAGATCCTCATCCACTCATTAAAGATGAAAATAACGGAAATGTACTATAATGATTCCTCAAAATACAACAATAATGTAACTCTAAAGGGACACTATCATGTTCAAGCTTCAGATTCCCCTTCTATTGACAATGATGGTATACCATAGAGCTTCCAGCATGTGTACACAGTTTGGAACTACCATGATTATGAACCTCAAAAGAATGCTTCTTAATTTCAAAAAAACAATTATCCAAACATGGCACTGGTCCACTATGTTTAGTAATATCTCCATCTCTTAGGTTCCACTCAGTGATAAGGTCCTAATTAACTATATCATAAAATTAGGTAGAAGAAATACATTCACCGATGTATGGATGGAATAATAGATCCCATCATTGAAACATGTAGAATGAGGTATCACAACACCAGATAAAATTTTTGTAATGTTCCTTAACATAGTAAAATCAGATGAATAGTCAATAAAAAATAAAGAAACTTGGTCTAGATTAATGAAATATCTAGCTTGTTTATATCTAACAATATAAGGAAATAAATGATCATTGATGGTACTTTAAAAATCATCAAGTTAATTCAATGATGACCAAAGGAAAAGGTAATCATAACCTTCCCATGCTTGCTAGAATCAAACAACATATAGGTGAAAAATATTTAAACTCTAATCATGAGGAGACTTTATATTCTCAAATATAGATAGGTCATCTTCCATCCCAGAATCATCAGCCTATGGACCACCAACCCCCGAAAACTATAGGATGATATTGATTCTATAACTCACATGTCAGATCAACCATCATAGGTGATGGTCAAAGAGAAAACTACATGAACTACACTAGACAAAGAAAACACTCCCCAAGTTGATATCTAGTACCAAAATAATGTATAATTGGTGGGGTTTTAGGTGGAACTATTGGTGGTAATACTGATGGCTTAAGGCCCGCCATCTTTGGAGTATGTTCATCGCCACCTTCTAAGAATATGACTAGAAGTCCCTGTGGTGGCATAGTTTAATAAATGATATGAACACAACTCATATAAATATATAAGAACTAATAAAATCACTAGAGTAGTCATATCGCATGTATAAAGGCTCACATACCATGGAACTACTTGAACATCCCTCTTAAGAGGCTAGGTATTGGTATGTGTTTGAGTTTAATTTATAGGGAATCCATTAAATGAAGGTTCAATCACATTTTCCCATTCATATAATGAAAACCATTCCAATTCATAATCTATAATTAAAATTTATAGTTTTAATTTATATTTTTACATATATGAATATATATTAAATGGATCTCTATTCCAAGTGAATAATGTCTCATACACCTTGTCACTGTATTCGACAGACATGAAATTCCTATTTAAAACAACCTAAATTAGTTATCATATTGTAATGGGTAATATATGTTGTGTAAAATCTATTAATTACCCAACTTAACCCATGAGTACCCACATGAATCATGAATTTAAAAAATGTAATCAACCAATCAGAGCCAAATTGTATCACATACACAAATATATAACCATGTCTCATCCATAAATTGAAGGAAAAACAAGTAATTAATGAAATAAAATTTACCTATATGTTGGGGAATATGAAAGATATGTTATTTATAGGTTCCTATTCTGATGTATGTTACAATTATCATTGAACTCATCTCATCTGGATAGGGTGAAAAAGAATACCTCAATCATAATAATAATAACATCACAATTCATGTGTGTCACCCAATAACGAATGGGTATCAAATGTAATAAAAAATATAGAACAATTGTTCCTTATTTATTTAATTTTTAAATTTAGAGTGAACATGGTTTAGTTATGACCATTCCTAGATTATAGCATTGTTAGAAAGAATTCCCAATCTTATTTATATCATCTCAAAATTATTATCCATGAAATGAAAACTCCCTTTGATACATATTATTTTATGTCTTGACCAAGGTACCACTCATAGGTTTCCCGAATTTGGTTGGTCACATGTCCCTATGTGTACTTCCCCATCCACTTGTGGATTATAACATACAATGATGGGCTATGATGAGTCAGTGGGGATATATGACCTCATAAAATGAGTGTAGAAAACCTGTTATATATATAATAATAGATAAATAATCTAATCATATGTAAAAATAAATTCCAATGGAAACAAACACTTTAAACACTAGACTAGTAACCTTCAATAGTATTGGTAGAACAAAAATGAATAAAAACTCAATCCAATGTCAATAATTCTAAAATTAATGAAATTAAAACATGTAAATAATATAATGAACTGTTTCAAGTCTCTAGAAATGTGGATACCATTTATACATGGTAGAATTGAATTTAATATATACCAAAGAACCCAAATAATCCTAAAACTCTCCATCTTCCCATGAACATTCTTAGTCATATTCAACCAAAATACATCAAATTGTATGTAATAAATACCTGGTGTTTAAAAATGGAATCATCCACTTATAAATTGTTGTATACATAAAATATACAATTGTAATATCATCGTCATGGATATGGTGTAAGATAAATCTTGGTATGCCACCCCCAACTATGTCTATACCATCCAGCCAGTGTAATATAAATTAAAAAAATGAGAATGTGTATGTAAATATAAACAAGTACATATTTTTGAACAACCAACTACCAAATTCATCACTTGATGGTGTATGAACATTAAATCATTTAACTAAATACTATAGATTATATATAGTGATCTAATAGGATCCAGGTCATGAACATCGAATTCTATAACAATAATTATACAAGAGGATCCAAGTTAATATCAGAAGAATCCCTGATGATGATGATAATAATGATGAGGATGGATGGTAGTAACCAAGAGATCCTCAACCGTAGGGGTCTATTCAACATCGTGAATACAATCATCCTAGAAATAAGGGGGCTGATTTTAATCCATGGGGATCACACATGTAATTTCACTATGACATAATTCTAATGAAATCCAATGATCTAAAAAAATATAAAAAGGGTAAGAAATGACGTGGCCAAAAACAAATTTCGGTGACACCACATGGCATAATACATCACACTTAATCCATGGATTTTATCCAAGGTTTCCTTATAAATATACATTAATGGATGGATACTACGACATCAGGAAGGGTATCCATAAGAAGATAAGGACTAGCTTCTATAGATTTTATCTCCCCTAGAATATGGTATCCCTGAATTAGAATGGAAACATTTGAGTCCACTGGTGTTCCCTCAAGAATCCAAGGCTAGATCATGTCTGAAAATTCTAACAAAGATGAATAGGTCAATTTAAAGAAGGAAACATATATAGTATTCATTCAATAAATTTGGTCATGTAATAACCATTCTATTTAGTATGTCATTTTGTTCATTCAATACAATTTTTTAGTGTGACATGGAATAATAAGGTCATGACAACCATTTATCATTTTAATTGTGTAGTCATTAAATATGATAACTATACTGACATCAATTAAGCAAGTAAATGTGTGTTACATACATGATTCCACTATAATTATTTAAATTCAAACTGGGTAAGTGATATATATAATATACATTCCATTTACCTTTGAGATTCAATTATTTTATTGAATTAATTACCTTATAATATTAATGTTTTAATATTAAAACGTAGCTATTTGAAATTAATAATCATTTAAATAATTATGGGAAACCATTAAATGGGTCAAGCCATGCTCCTAAAAAATGTCACACGTTTCCTCATATGAGTAACCAGGGAATAATTGAGGAAATACACTACATGGGGTAGAATGTATTGAGGCATAAAAACTAATGGAAAGATTAAAAATTATGAAATAACCTCTATAACATGGGGATAATGATAACAGGCATGGAATGTTAATTAAATCGGTAACACCAAAAGAATATAGTGTGTGAAAAATATTGGAAGATTATAAAATGGATATACATTAGGGATAATTCACAGACCACCAAACTCAAACCTATAATCCTCTCCTCATCCACTATCATCTTCTATTTTCTCTTAAATAATAATAATTATGAAGAATATATCAATTAATTGAAAATAGTTTTTATGATCCTATATCAAAATAGCATATTTTTTGTGGATAAAAATGATAAAAAAACTCAAGATGAATAGAGAAATTACTGATGAACATCCAACAAGATTAAAGGGGATTAAATTTGTGTTTATATAGTGGAACATGATCCAAATCTATGTAAGTGGGATTTGAGAGATCGTAATGGTAGAATATTAGGGCCACATTCTACATGAATGTAAAAAACATAATTTGGGTAAGTTTTAATTTCATTAAGGCTATTTTAGTAATTTCACAAAATAAAAACCTAGGGGCACAATTCAGTCACATGGTTTGTCAAAATGTGTGCTAACCAATCATGGAATATATCCAATGGAAGGTAACCGTATGGTTATGCTACACTGTTAGAGAAATAATTCACCAACCATTAAATATATATCTTCTAAAAAATACATACATTTTTTAATTCCCTGCAACCCAATTTATATTATATCTTCAAATTGTTCATCCACCTACTTCTTATTGTCTATCCTCACATAGTTAATGGTAACCACATGGGTTTACCAACACAATATCTCCTAATTATTCATCTATTTTTTCTCCAAAAACATTGGGATCTCGAAAACGAACAATCCCCCATCACCCCAGAACACCAATTTTTGTTATGGAGAATCAATATATTTCCCAAATTAATTAATTAAACCCAATTTTAATAGATTTATACGTATGAGAAAAACTGTTTTCATATAATTTTTTTCTCTATTTGGGATGATGTAAATTATAAGAACAAAAAATAAACAGTGAAACTCTGGATTATTATCAATTCATGATCAATAATTTTCTTATTTTTAAATGGTTTTATGTAATTTATATGTTAGAAATGTATAATAGAAATTTTAAAACACCTCCTAATAAAAAAGAAGTCTAGTTATCAATAAAAATGAAAAATTTATCTCTTGGGATTTTTTTTTGTGAACTGAATTTCTTAGTGAGTCCTGTTGTAGTCCCTTAAGTGGATTTCAACAAAATTTTGGATATATGTTGACTTTAAATTTATAGGTATAACATAAATTATTAAGATAATAAAATAAATATACTTATAAAAAGTAAACCTAATATTATATACATGTACAATTAGGGTGTTCAATATCATTTTTCATCATTATGTGAAACATTTATATGATTTCTATTTGACAATCATTATCTATAATAATTGATTAATACACTGGAAAATTCATCATGGTGACATTCCAATTTTAAGGGAATATGATGTTGTGTTTCTCAATGAATTTATTTTTGTTTATAGAGTACTAATATTTTCATAAATGGGAAACACTTATTTTTGGATATATATTATATAAATTAAAAAACACAATCTTAAGGGATGAATCAGGTAAAGTTCTTTTCAAACATCGAAAGGAATCTTATTTAATTTTGTGAAAGATCGTAAATGTCAACCACACATATCTTCCCCCTTTTTACCCCTTAAAATCATACCCAATATAAACATTTATTCAAAACCCATGGAACGAAAACATAAGAAATGGTGAGATAAGATGCTCTGTAATGGTAATGAATAGGGAAGCATTAGCATAACCTATATATAAAGCGGTGATAAAATTTGAAAAACATTTTAACACCATACCATACATATAAATGCTTATAATCATAAGGTATGGAATTGTAATTGGTAATTCTTAAGATACGACTAATAATGAAATCAAATAACATCATGCATGAGAACATAAACTAGAAAATTAACTACATTATATGGTGTACACATAAACATTTTTAATTGTAAACAAGTATAAATGGAGACAGGTTCACCCATTAAATTATGGACATGAAATTAAGAACTTTTACAAACATATGGACCAGCAATTAGGTCCCCAGAAAACATTATAAAAATAATTATATGTCCACACATAACATTAAGTACATGAAAGACTAGTCTTCAAATAACAGTGTGAACATGTAATCAGGATAATGAATAACATTTTGAACATGTAATCATATTGAAACATAACACTATGAACACTAAATTAGGTTTACAAATAATTTATTTACTCATGAGATATCCATATTTCCCCAATGCACTATATAGAGATATAGATCATACCCAAATAAAAATTATGTTCACATTTATTTGTGCCATAAGATCTTAAAACATTAATCATATAATAAAATATGAAATGAAATGGGTTTCATGAGAATTAAATTATATAAAAAATAGTTGTAAAGAGACATGTTTTATAATCATTTCATCATTTCATAAAAACAAAACAAATAAAGAAAGCTAGATTTTTAATAATTTTATCATAGAATAACCCAAGAAAGGGAAATGAGTTTCATAAACATCAATCCATCATAATTATAAACCACTCAAATAGTGATTTAAATTTTTAATACATTGATCATATCCAATGTAATGAATATGTAACATCAATATAGGTCATCAATAATGGAAATTGATATTGATCGATTAACTAAAAAATCTCATGTGGTAAATATAATTTAATATTTTAAAAGTTTTTGTAAAACATTTTTAAGATCATTTTCATTGAAAATATACATGGTAATATATAAAAGAATTTTAAAAGTAATTAATTGCCTTTATGGAGTTAATTGTCTTCATCATGTATGCATTAAAACAAAAGATACCTGAAAATGTTCTATAAAATCAATATAGACATTATTTGGAAAACTTCGAAAAGTCTCAATTATAAATATTTTTTATAATAGTAAAAAATGGTTAAATGTGTCTTTTAAAAGTCATATGAGAAAAAAAATGAAAAACAATTTTAGAATATATTTTTTGGACGAAAAAACATTATTGATCGAAAAGATTGTTTTCCTAAAAAACATTATTTTTTGACTCTCGAGTCACACAAGAGAGGAATACTATGGAAAAATATTTATTCCCAAGGAATAACCCATGGAATGTAAAATTCATGAGTTTATTTATATATGGATCATAATATATTATCATCAGAAATATAATCAACAAAAATCATAATAAACGATCAAATTGTAAAAAAAATCACTACCACCTTAGTAACATTGAATTGTAAGCCACATGAAGGAAGAAAGTTAAATTAATCATAAAATATACTGATAATAAATAAATTTATGATATTACGTGTCATATTGTTTTCATATACATCTAATAAATGAAGATTGGTTCTTAACGTGACATTAATCTCAATGAAGAAAAATGAGGAAAAAATCCATAACCAGTTTAGTATTCTTTTGAATCATAATCCCAAATAATTAATAAAAAAATGAAACATAAATATCACGTAAAAATGGTATTAATTGTATAATATTTCAAATAGGTATTATATATTAAAAATAAAATAAATTTGGGTTCATTTCTTATATATATCCCATAAATAAATGAGAAACAATAAATCCCTTACTCTAAGTCTTGAATTTCACATCACTCATGAAAAATTCTATATAAAATATTTATGTTTTTTATAAATATATTATAGAACCATACATATATATTCCATACCATATATTATTTATGGAATTAATTTTATTTCCAATTTATTAACAATTCAATGCTAAAGTCACGTTTCGATTATAATCGCTTTGTTCTATGAATTTGTTTCCATTTATATCCACAGTCCTATTACTGTTATAATGGATCCATCACCTAAAAATAATTGAATAATTATCATATTTATTTATCAATTAAACCTTTAATACCAATCATGAATTATGATTTTGATAAACGAAGTATGTAATCACCCTAGAGATGGTAGGGAATACATCTGCCCGAGTAACATTTCAATTTTTCAATGATCATTATGGAATGTATGATATTAATATATTATCTTCAACTAGTTATCATAATATTATAAAAAAATGTTATTTTATGAAAATATAATAATTAATATCATTATGGTGGTGTAGTGATGTAGTGATTAAAAGGGAGACACATCTCTTCATCAAATTGATAGACAAAACGTACCCAAACAACATTATAATCATTAAGTGAGTGAATGTTTAAGAAAGAAAGGGATATATTATAAATTTAGAATGATATATATTTTATAATGATTTCAATTATTTGGGGTATATACCATATATTTACTATTAAAATATACTATGTAAATCATTTTTTAAAATGAATCACATCACTTCATGAGGAGGTAGTATGTTGTAACGCATGTGAAGTTATTGTATTCCGACAAAATATAAATCATGAAGGAATGTGTGAAAAAAATTAAAAAAAATATTAATATCATAAATATAAAATTTAAATAATAAATCCATCATTATGAAAAACCATGAGAGGTAGTAATGAAATAATGAATGACCTCATTTGATGAGGTGATAGTCTGCCATACACATGAACGATGATTTCATAATACAATTGATGGAATTGGAGACAGTTATATGAAATTATAATCTAATAAATAAATATAATTTTATAGAAGACACTAAACTTATTATATCACAATGTTTAAATGTCATTTGATGTAGGTGGAGGAGGAAATAAAATAAAAATTCTAACCGGTGAACGTTACCTCTTCTTCACGTATTGTTCTTACATTTTCCCCAAAATCCTTCTTAGATGTATTTAATTTGAAAAAATGGATTACAGAACTAGGGGAGGGATTTTCGGAAGACATCTAGTTTGGAATTTTCTAAATCAAAATGGTTTAATAGTGTATTTAGTATAGGTTAAGGGGTGCCTTTTTTAAGTGAGGTGAGTGGAAAACATGAATTTTTCACAAATATAGAATTCCACAAAATTATTTTTATTTCACAGGGAACCAATAATTGATTTATAAATCATATAAGTTATAAAATCTCAATAGTTCCCTATAATTTTTATTTTGAAATGTTTATTTTAATTTTAACCGTGGACTTTTAATTTTGACACCATAGTAAAACCATATTTACCATAACCATTATAAACAATTATTACAGTTCTTAGTAGTCATTATTGTCAAAAATTAAGATGACCTTATTTGATAACAGAGATTATTATAATTCAAAATATTCAATTCATATTTACAAATTATTTTTATATATGTGGAAAATGATTATTTAGAATTAATGTTGCATGACAGATTGGAAAGGCGGTTTTAAGGATAAAATATTCGAATGTTTACAATGTTTTTATATCAATATCAAATATCAAATTGAACAAAATTACCTATAATGTATTATTGGATGAAAAATTTATCAAATTTCACAATATAACTAATTTAAAATATAATTTATCTATAGAAATAAATTAAATTAAGAGGAATTTTTCAATTATTTTTTCTTATTTTCAATATTTATAAAAAATTGGTGATTATTAGAAACATCCAAAAAATTCATCCTAGTATAATTTCGACGTGCTGATTTTAAAAATGGAGTTTATTTTATAAAATTCATTGAATAAATGTGGGAAAAATATTTCTTATTATGTATTGTTAAAAAATAACGACAATTTTTTTGATAAAATATTATATTCAAAACATATAAATACTTTTGAAGAAAATTATATACTGATTTATCAATATGATTTATGTATATAACAAATTTATATATTATATTTTAAAATTATTTAATTATATTAATTTTAATATATGCAATGAAAAAGTAATAATGGCCATGTTTAAATTACTATATTTATAATATATCATTGTTTAGATAAAAATCAATGTCGTGTCTAATACATGGTATCCATGTGTGGCATGTAATGAAAGAATAAATTGCGTTTTAGAATTTGTATGAATAAATTAGTGTTGTGTGTAACTAAATCTATCAGAAAATTTAATTTACTAAAAATAATTATAATTGATTAAAATTAATGGTGTTAGTATTTTCCTCCTACCCAAGTGGTTGAGTTCTAAATTGAACTTATACGTGGTGAATTTTCAATATCTAAGACTAAATATAATATAGACACTACTGAACATGATGTATTTAAGAAATAACTATATGATAATTTCGATAAAGTGTTTAAATCCTCATGTTCCTCGCCATGGGCTGTACTGATCCTCTTCATCAAGAACAAAGATGGGTCTATACATGTATACATTATTATCTTGTTCTCAATGGGATCAAAATAATGAAAAGGTATAATTTTCCTTGTATTTATGACTTATGTCATCAACTATGTGGACCACAGTAATCATAAATGGTGGATTTTTAGTTGGTAAATTATTATATAAAGGTAGAGAAAGAGGATATTCGAAAGATGTTTTTTGTAGAAGGTAAAAAAATAACGAGTTCTTAGTCATTTTATTTATACTCCCTAACACTCTAATAATTAAAATGTACATAATCAATATATTCTATCAATATTAACTTGAAAAATTTGTTTTAGTCCTTATAGATTATTGTAATATCTTCTCCAAAATAAATGAGTAAAATGAGGAAGTTTTGAATACTATACTGAATAATTTGAGAATATAAATTTTATATGCGACTAGAATAAATTATTTTTATAGTTATGGAATGAATCATTCATGGAAAAAGATGTCAATAAAAATAGGATATGTATGGATCTATAAAAACATTCAGGCAATTGAAGGATGGCCTTGAAAAATATCTATGATTCCAATTCATAGTTTTCTTGGATTATCTGGTTACTATCTATGATTTGTGAGAATTTTATAATGATTTTCTAGCATTTCAACTAAGATAACTCCAAGGAGAGTAATTGTTTTATAAAATAATGAATTATAATAGGTTTATAGAGGTAATTAAGTGGTTTATTACTACTCATGTACTCACATTAACCACTAGTTAAGAAGGATATTTGATTTACAAAGATGCATTCAAAAGTGGATTAGGATGTGAATGCCTAAATAGGAAAGAGTGATAGTATATATTTCCCTCTATTTATTGATACATGTACTGAACCCAAATTTTTCAATTGAATTTATTCCTTCATATTTTAATTTCTAATGAAACAAAGAACATAAAATCACTTAGATATTGTAATAAAATATTTATTAATAATGAATTACAGGGATACGAAGTGTTTCTAGATGTTATAGAACGTATATTATTGAAATAGTGACATGAACATAGGAATAGTAATATGAACCTTATAAATATTTAACATTCCAAATTAATATTTATCCCAACCATTAAATTACAAATAAAATTTAGGCATCTAATAAGTGTAAAGATGATGTTATATGATCATATTATAATTAATTAATTATTTAAAAAATTCAGTAATTAATTTTTTGAAATTTTATAAGTCATAAATATTTATGTTAAAATTTTTTAAATAATAAATAATCTAAAATATAAATAATTTTCGTAAAATGTGTTCATAAATACATATGTTGATTACTTATGATCTTTTAATTATTTTATGAGAACTTATGTAATTTTTTAATGTGTTATAAATTAAATTTTAATTTTAAAATCATTATTGTCCACAAAAATGATGATTTTATTTATAAAATAAATTAATAATTTTTATTATATTTATTTCATAAAATAATGTCCATTTTTGTGTTCTATATTTCAAAAAATTGGTAAAATAAATATTTGGAATTTTTCTGAAATAATAGAGTTTTTAGTGAATAGAAAAATCTGATAATATATGATAACTGCTAAATACATGAATTATAGGGTCAGGGGTGTTTTTTTGATGATTTAAGACATATTTTATTGAACTAAATTTCTCTTGATACTGTATTTAGTCATGTAATTATCAATATTTCTTTTCTTGTGTAGAAAATGATAAACTAATGTATTTAATATTGAGAAAACATCCCTCCCCTACACTATAAATACCACCCCTCACACTCCCTTATCCTCACAACTCTCAAGATTCAAACATTTCCCAGATTATACACAATGATCTTTTCTAACCCCTCCCCCACGTGCATAAGATCTTTTTATCAATAAAAGACCAATCTTGGATTCCTTGAGGAGGATATCATGAGGAGAATTGAAGAGGCAATTCCTTTATAACTTTTATTTTATATTCCATTCTATGTCATTTATTTTATTATTCACTTCACAATCATCACTATAGAAATATAATGTTAATTTCTAGTACCATACATATACTCTAATTTTATCATGTTAATGTAATATACAATAGTAAATTCTATATATATATATATTATTCTAAAAATGAAATCATTACCCGTGATGTGTCAATTTACTAAAAACATGGGTGATTCCTTTTTTTTACATTTATTCATTCAGGAATGTCAATAAACCCATTAAATAGTAGATAAAAATATTTTAATATGTATTTTTAACCATTTTTATATTCTATAACTAAATTATATTCATGAAACAAAATGATAAAAGAAAACCATATTGATGTGATTGAAAACAGCCCATATTAACAAAAAATGGTCAACATTAAATTTTAACTAATGATTAAACCTCATGGTATATAACCTAATTCATTAAAATATCATTTAAACTCCAATAATATCATTAATTAACAATAATAACAATTCTGGACATTTATCTGCTTTTTAAAATATCTTCTATTTATGTATACAAGTGAACCGACCATTAAAATGATGAAAATAAATAGTTATGAATAATGATTTTAAACAATATAACTCATCCAAAATAACATAATGGATCTTAATAAAACCATAATGAATCATATTAATGTATTAATGGTTCTTGAGTTTTTAATTAATAAAAATTTTCTGATTATACATGAAATTAATGTGAATGAAGCATTCATACCTATGGTGAGGGGAAATTCTAAGACCAAACTCCCTTTCTTGGTGTATTTCCTCTTTCACACCAATTTTAGACTGTATATTTCTTCAAAATAAATTCTACAACTTTATATTACCTTTTCATGTATATACATGTTTTCTACATGAATTTATAACAAACCCAATATTATTCAAAAGAACATCTCTTTCAAATGAACTCCTTGTTTTCTTCTTGATATGGTTTCTTCTTCACTCAATAATGTTGATTCATGTATTAAGTATGTTTTTCCCAATTTATTTGGGGAATTAAAATCTTATGAAATTATTATTTATGAAATAAATACCATTCCATTCTATTGGTTATTTATTTCCATGATGGATATATATTTTATGTGGCATGCATGATAAATGGAAATATTATGATTTAACATGTGAACCCAGAATTATATAGCACTGTGTAAATGTTATGATGTTATGGGTGTGCATAGAATTATATAGAGCTCTAATGCATTAGGTAATCTTATTAATTTCATGATTTAATGTGAAATAAACATGAACACTATGTTATATTTTTTCTCAACTATATTTGGTAGTTGACAACTATGTCATCATGTTTCATTTTTATGCATCACAACATTTGATGTCTTTTCTTAATGCTTTATATAAATCTAATGATCCTATGACTACATTATAATAATTTTAAGATAATTTTTAACCCATGATATATTGTATCATGTTCCTATATATCATCTTACTAGTATTTTAGCTCACCTCGTTTTATGTATATCATTAGGTGGATATTTGTACACTATAGTATTTAAGGGCCAATAAGATGCTAGGGAAGAAAATACTAAAAAACATTATACATTATTCTGTAAATGCAACATATAATCGTAGTTTCACATGATAGAAATCCTTTGGATCATACTTGTGTAATTTTATTATGTTGTTTATCATAAAAATGATTTAATAGTAATGTATGAAAAATCAGGGTCGTAATAGATGATAGTATATTAATATTTATATAATTTGTGAATTATTATTAGAGAACTTTAATGAAAACCCTTAGTACGAGACTTAGTACATGTAAGAACACCAGATGTTTTTCTAAACATATGCCTCCCATAATATATGATTTTGTGTTAATTTAAAAAATGAATAAATTATTAATGATTTGTTTATTGATGTTTTTTATAACCTTTCCTATTTTTTAATATGTTGGGAACTAGGAGAAACTAGTCTAATAACCCATGAGTAGTACAATGTAGTGATTTCCCCAATGACATCCCCAATGCATTGGGAGGTGGAGTTCAAACCATCATAGTGATTATTACCTAAATGTCTCAGGTTATTAAAAATATATTGAATAATTTGGAAGTAATACCTACACCTAAGAGGGAGAAACTATATATCATGTGTTTTATTCAGAAACGACCAGTGATGTTTAGTGGGTTTTTTGATCCACTATTTTTAGAACAGTGGTACTTTATAGAGAATATATTTTTGGTTATTTTCTATTTTGAGATAGAGAATATGACATGGATATTTATCATCTATATGGGGAGACTGATCAAATGAGGTCTTTGATTACGAACACTAATGTATGAGATGAAATTGAAGAGATAGAGTGGGAATACATTAATGTTATTTTTTTAAAAAAATATTTCTCTTCATGTCTTCATAAAAAGATAGAGAGAGAATTCATAGAGATCAATCAAAGGAAAGAGAATCTAGAATGACCTATGAATGAAATTTAACATGTCTTAAGAGGTATAATTCTGAATTTTTTATTAACAATTATAGAAAAATTGGATGATTATTCAGTGGATTAAAACCTAACATTTTAAAGGATGCTGAAATTTGAGACATTGGGTGTTATGAATAGGTTCTTCGATGTGCTCTCAATGTGTAAATAGAGTTTGGACAATGGTCATATGGATGTAGTGATAAGAAAATCTTTATATATTTTCAATCCACACGATATAATGATATTGATGGGAAGAGAAATCAAACACCCACATGAAACAAATGTGGGAAGAAGCATGATGGGAACTACCTCAAAGGAATGGGGGATTTCTTCAATTTTGGGAGAGAAGGACACCATGCTCATTAATTCTGAAAATACAAGAGGGATATTGAATATGTGGTTGAATAGAGGAGACCACCACCCACGGTCCAATGAAACAATCTTATGTGGTATTTCCACTATGCAAGCCAGTGCACTGAACCATTAGCCCTGGAGGGAAATTTGTTTCATCATCAACCAAAACCAAAGGAGAAATGGAAGGCTTATTCTATCACTACTATAGAAATGGAGTATGAAAATGTAGTCATACAAGGTACACTTAATATTCCCTCATTAAAGTATGAATTATTATTTTATTATAATCATATTAAGTCATTTATCCTTGTATGTTTACTAGAACTATTGAATTGAAGCCCCGAATCCTTGACTTAGAGATATCTCTAAAAACACAATGTTGTGAAATAATTTGAAACATATGTTTTGGAATTTTTTATTATTGGTGTATGTTGTAATAACTTTCCAGCTAATATCTTGATACTTCCCAAGTTGGAATTTAATTCTATAATGGGATGAGATTGCCTCTCGTTATATAGAGCCCACATAAACTATTAGGACAAGGAAATATCATTTCATATTCCAAACTATCCCATGCTCTGATACAAATGAATGGAATATCATGAATCTTCTTTATAAAATATTCCAAAGTTATTGGTGTATATTCAAAATGAAGAATCATACCTTTATCAAATGGTTGAGTCAATGGAATGTGACAACCTAGCAGAAATTCGTATCATGTGGGAACACATAGATGTATTCCATAAATTGTTACTCAGACATCACCCAGATTGTAAGGTATATTTCTCAATAAAACATATACCTAGAGAAACTCCTATCTCAAATATTCCGTATAGGATAACTCCCATCAAACTAGAGGAGTTAAATAAGCATCTAAAAGAGCATTTGGACAAAGGGTTCATCTTCCCTAGGGCATCATCATGGGGTGTATCCGTGGTCTTTGTCATAATATATGGACGGGTCAATGAGGCCACGAATAGATTATTGGGAACCAAAAAAGATCACCAGATAGACAAATTATCCTCTTACAAGGATTGATGACTTTTCTGATCAGTTAGGATGATCTCAATAATTTTTAAGGGTGGGTGTTTAATTTGGATATCCATAGATAAATATGAATAAAGAAGATATTCAAAAGATTATGATGAATACAAGGTATGTGCACTATGAATTTTTTTTATTCCATTCACCCTTAATAATTCCTATTAAGTATTTATAAATTTTATGAATAGTGTCTTTAGAGATTACCATGAAAAAATTATGGTGGTTTGTACTTATGATATTATCATATACTACAAGAGGAAGGAGGAACATGGAGAAAATATAAGCATTGGGTTTTTGATTCTATGAAAGGTGATGTCGTACACCATGTTCAGAAAGTGTGACTATTTGATGAAACAAGTCATATTCTTGGGACATATGATCACATGTGAAGGAATTTATGTTGAGCCTTCAAAAACAAAGGCATTTAAGGAATGGTCAACACCATCTAATTTCACATAAATCCATTGTTTTAATGAATTAAATGGGTATTAATTACATTTTTTTAGAAATGTTTTGTGATTATCTTTCTTGATAACAATGTAAACATGAAAAGGTGTAACGTACATATAGATGAAAGAATGTGAGGAATGCTTCAAGGAGCTAAAGAGATGGCTAATCACTGCACTTGTACTCACATTCTGGATGTGTAGAGAATGTTTTTTAATATATAGTGATCCTTTAATGAATTTATTGGGTTTTTTACTCATGAAAAATGACAATGTGATACACTAGTCCTCACAGAAGATGAAGATCCATGAGAAAAGCAACCTGACACATGATCTAGAGCATGCATCTGTGATTTTTTCCATGAAAATATGCGTGTACTACCTCAACAGTGATAAGTATGACATTTATACTGATCACAAGATTCTAAAATATATATCCAAACAAAATAAGATCAACTTTCATCAAAGGATATGGTTAGAGATAATCAATGACTATGATTAATATCTTAAATATCAGAATGTAAATGTGAACAAGGTAATTGATGCTCTTAGTAGAAAATAACCTATTACTCTATCCATGTCATAGATTGGGAAAGATCAAATATTCCAGAATATGAAAAGTTTGGATTTTCAAAATAACAAGGAAATAGAACATATACTACCTTTCTCACATGATTCTCCAACCAAATATCTATGATAAGATTAAGGATGTACAAAGGGATGGTTTATAGTTACAATAAAAGGTGAATGTAACAACGGAAGGGAAGTTGTAAGAGTTCCATTTCGATAAAGATGGATTGATTCAGTTTGGAATGAGGACTTGTGTGAATTCATCACCTACGATAAAGATGGTATAATTAGAAAATGGGCATAGATTAATATTCTTTATCTATCCTGGGAGTAAAAAGATGCATCGTGATCTCTAAGAGCACTTTGGGGGGAATATAATGAATGAGAATGCTGATTATATCTCAAGGTGATTAATATGTTCGAAAGGTAAATCAAAATGATAAATGTCCAAATAGATGATGAAAACAATACCCATACCCATGTGGAAAGGGGAAAATGTCACTATGGACTTTGTCATAGGTCTCTGGAAGATGGCTAAATGGAATAATGTGATATGAGTTGTGGTGGAATGAATCACCATGAAATTCCACTTTATCGCTACTGAAGAAGTTATCTCACTTTAACAACTTGTGATGAAATTTGGAAATGAATTGGTGAGACTGCATGGGGTTCCACTCTCAATTTTATCTAATTGTGATCCCAGGATCACATCTAAATTTTGGAGGATTCTTCAACTTTCATTGAGTACTAAATTAAATTACAATGTAAATTACCACCCCCAACTGATGGTTAATCTGAAAGAACTATTCAGATGCATGACGATATGATAAAAGAACACTCATTAGAATTAAATGGTTGTTGGGATCAATATCTCCAATTGGATGAGTTCTCATACAACAATAACATCCACTTGAGTATTCATATGGATCTATATGATTCTCTTGATGGAAAGCAATGTCCCACTACAACCTGTTGGGATGATGTTGCTCAATATAAGCTACATGGACATGATCTTGTTCAAGAGATGACATAAAAGGATAAATTCAACCAGAAACATATCAAATCCACTCAGAGTAATCAAAAGATCAATGTTGAAAACCATCGAAGGGAC
Organism: Viscum album; assembly: GCA_963277665.1. Lineage (NCBI taxonomy): Eukaryota > Viridiplantae > Streptophyta > Magnoliopsida > Santalales > Viscaceae > Viscum > Viscum album. The sequence continues at coordinate 873,270,785 of OY728148.1, read as the reverse complement.
TTGGAGTTCGACATTGGAGATAAAGTCTTTATTTTAATATCACTGTGGTTGAGAGTCATAAGGTTTGGAAAGAATGGGAAGCTAATCCAAAGGTACATTATCCCTTATGAGATATTTTACCGCATAAGAACCATGTAATATAGGATTGAACTTCCAAATAATATGGATCTTGTTCATGATGTGTTCCATGTAACACTCTTGAGTAATTACATAGATGATCCCTCACATGAAATGAACTCATGGGTGTTACAACTAGATGGTGATCTCTCTTTTGAGGAGCAGTCAGTATAAATTATAGACTAGAGAGATATGTCTATACACAAGAAGAAAACCCACCATGTCATAGTGTTGTGGAGGAACTATATGTTTGATGAAGAAACTTGAGAATCGTAGGATGCAATGATAGATAAATACCCACAATTGTTTATGTAAAATGAAATTTCATGAAAAAATTCAAAATGGAGGAAGAATAAGATGATCCAAATTTTTTCAATGGAATTTATACCTTTTATATTAATTAATTATATTTAAAAGGAAATTTAATCACAAATAGACCATAATAAAATCATTATAAATAATTCATTAATGAGATAAGAAGTATTTCTAGTAGCTAAGGAACCTATATGGATGAAATAGTAACATGACCTTTTGAATAGTAATATGACCATTATGAATAGTAAACCAGCCAAATGAAAATTGAACTCAACCTTTAACATATAAATAAATTTTAGACATATTATAATTGAATATATGATGAAATTTTATCATAGTATAGGTATATACATATTTTAGAAATTAATAATTAAGTGTTGGTATTTTTATTAGTGATAAATTTAAATTACAATTTTGTAATTAATTTCATAATTTAAATGAAAATGTGTTTTCATTAAAAGAATTAGTAAATTAATAATTTGATATCTTATAATTCTATGATTATTTTAGGAATCCATTTGTAATTTTCTAAAGTGTTATAAAATTAGTTTTAATATTAAAATATGTATCTTCCATGAAAATATTGATTTTATTAAAAAATTAAATTACTAATTTTTAGAAAATCACTTTCATGAAATGGTGTTCATTTTTGGATTATATTAATTGTAATATGTATAGGGGTAATTTTTGATAATTTTCTTGAAATACATGAATTTTTGGTGAATAGTAAAATACGACAATTTACAATAATTTCCAAATATATGAATTATAGGGTCATTGATGATGTTATGATGATGTAAGAACCATTAGAAAAAACTAATATTCTCTCTAAACATTATTTATTTATTGAATCATCATTATTTATTTTCTGGTGGAAAAATAATAAACTAATTAATACAATATTGAAAAACCACCCCTCTCCTCTACTATAAATGCCACCACTCACGCCCTCTTCACCTTACACCTCACCCTCTCAAGCGTCAATACATATCCAAATTCTTACCAATGATCTTTCATTCCAATTTCTTCAATGTATTGGATATCATGTTCTCATCATGAGATCAAGTCTATGTGCCTTGAGAAGTATCTATAGAGAATAATTTGAGAGGTATTTCCTCTCTCTATTTTATTTTATTTTCCATTAAGTTTCATTTACTTTATTATTCCCTCATCAACTCTACTCATATAAATTTCATGATAAACACTGATATAATATATATATATATAAGGTAATTTTATCATGTTAATGTAATACCCATCATTAAACTCCCATCTCCCTCTTTCTCTCTTATTATATAAAAATAAATATTCACCCTTGTTGTGTCGATTTACCGACATCATGTGTAATGAACTTACATTTTACATTAACACCTTCAACGATATCAATAAAACCATTAAATTGTTTAGAAATATTGTAATATTCATGTTTCAACCATTTCTATATTATTGAACTAACTTATATACATGATACTAAATGATAAAACAAAATAAGTTCATTGTGATCAAAAAACCACACAAAATAATCCAAAATGATCATCATTAAATTTTATCTAATTATTATTTCTCATGGTATATAATGATATTCAGTAACAGATCATTTAAAATTATAGAATATTGTTAATGACATATAATAAAAATTATGGCCATTTATTCTCATTTTATATGAACTTCCATTCATGTATACAAGTGGGCCGACCATTGAAACAATGAAAATGAACGCTTACCGACAATGCATTTAAGATCTATAACACATCCCAAAGACCATAAATGAACTAAATAAAATCATAATGAATAAAATTAAACTATGAGTGGTTATGGAGTTTTAAATTAATGAATATATTGGGATTATACATATAATGTACTGGTTTTGTGTGCAACCCATGGGTGCCCCATTCCCAGTTTGTCAAATGACCTCAAGCACATTTTTCAAAATGTCAGGGGTAGATGACTAGAAATGAGGGCCATGTTTTGATAATGGGGAAACTATTCACTCATTGTAAGAGTATGCATTGCGGAATAACAAAGAGTAACCAATAACAGAAGCCGTAATACCATACAACTGAAGTAAACATCCAAAGGCTGATAGGATAAAACATATCTAGCATATATATATATATATATATATATATAAATGACACATTTCACATGTATCTAGGAAAGAATCCAAACATGTCACAATGCTAGAAATACAACACTGAATCCTAGGTACAAAAAATTAGTAAACTCCCACATCATCACAAGCCTCCACTTGGTTTGATGCTCTCCATCTACAACAACAATCAAGTACCTAATGAAAAATGGTTCCTACACTTATCTATACAAGAAATAATATAATCTATTTGGGTCCAAAAGCATGACCCAAACAGGGTGCGAGATGAATCTGAGTAGGAAACCACTAAAATATCTATGCCTAACTATCCAGGAATATATATATATATATAATACGTAATATGTAGAAATGAAACATTAAACTAAAAATTACTCAAATATAAACAATCATATAGTTTTAAATCACATTAATTTACATTTATTAATAATTCAAACCTCTGATTAATGAATCTCTAGATCTATCCTAAACATTGCATCCCACCATGTAATTGAAACAACAAACATCTTAGAAGCCATCTAAAGAACAATGTAATACTGATTCCAAGCTTGTGATTTAGATTCATGACACTCCCCAATAATTTAATAATTCCCAACAACACTTTAGGAATGCTCTCGGGGTCTAACACATTTTTTTAATATAGCACAAATCAATTACAAATGACCACCTGAGAATCCCTCTCTATCCGTACCCCTGGGTGAACATGGCATCAATAAAATATAATCATCCTCTGGGTAACTCTCATAGTTAATACCCATGGGTCTACAAAGCATAAATAACCCTAAATGACCTCCTGGATAGCTCCCATGATCAATACCCATGGGTTTAAGTCTACACGAAGGTTCTCATAGTCCTATGTAATTAAACATTGAAACCCCCATAGTTTTCCTGGTCCAATGCTCTCACGGTCCTTTGGACGACCAACGCACATATCATAACAAGGAATCACATGTAATATATATCTACCACAAGGATAATATTCACTATCATTTCTCATTCATTTCACATAATCAATCAAAAACATCGTAAACAATTCAAGGCTTGTAAGCAAAGTATGATTCAAAAAAAAAACTAGGAAAAATGACCATAAATAGTCCTTTAAGGGAAACACACCCATGGGGTGTCCCATAACATGTTATAAAACCTTATACATAATCAATAACCCTTTATCAATCACAAAAACAATATATGTTTTTAAACAGGGTTGAATTCCAAATTACAAAATACCCCAAACATGGGTATTTGGTTCTTTAAGAATATATAAACCAAAAAAATGACAAAAGGCACAAACCACCTACCTTGATGTTGTATGATGAAGGCTCTTGAATGTCTGCCATTGAATCTTCCTAGAATGACATAGATATATGAAAAGTATAAAAATGATCAAACTTTGATAACTCAATAGAATGGACGAACTAAGATGAAAGGATCTTGGAAAATAGATAACTCACCGGTGGTAATCAAATGCACCTGGCGTCATTTCAATTGGATCATAGACGAATAATTGGGAGGGGCTTGATATTATTCAGTCATCTGTCTTTGTTCTATACGAATATGGTGTAAAAAGGTGTTTTCTAGAGATGAGTTGTGACCCCACTCTGACTCATCAATTAAAAAGAAAAGTACAATCTGTGTTCATATAATTTTCATGCCATATATTAGCCTCAAATAGCCCTTATATAGGCAGTCCTCCGGGTCACCTACACAACCATGTACTAAGCTATTACATGACCAGTAAATGGCTACAGGTGGCCACTGGGTACATAATTTATACTCAAAAGTACACAAAATATACATATAAATTTTTTTAATTAACCACTTTCCAAGAAAACAACCTAAAATAAATATTCATACCTGGAGTGAATATCCAAGTTCTTAAAAATCCCCCCATAAAAGGATTTTTCCTGAAATATCCCTTCCAACGGTTGAGAAGAAGAGTATTTAATCAACTCAGGCCACTGGGATCGTACGTAGGCCTCCCACTCCCATGTATCCTCCTGTAGTCATCTGTGATTCCACAATACCAATACCAGAGGAACAGACTGGCCATGGATAAACTTTGTGATGTGATCTACAATCAGAATAGGGTTCTCATCGAAGGATGCATCCACCTCCAAATCAACCTCCTCAGTTTGTAAAACATGAGATGGGTCTGAAAAGTAACATCGTAGCTATGAAATTTGAATGACATAATTCATAGCCTAATACCTATAAGGAAACTGTAACTGATAGGAAACCATCCTAAAAATCTCTAAAACATAAAATGGACTGATGTATTTCATTGAAAGCATCCCCTATCTCAAATTCCTCCTTTTTCCCAAAATTTCTATGAAATATAAGAAAACATGATCTTCGACCCCTAACTCCAGAGAGATTATACATCGATTAGAAAAAGATTTCTGTTAACACTGTGTAGTACCCAGCCTATCCGAATCAAATCCACTTACTATGTGGCCTCATGGATATAATGAGGACCCATAATAGATATATATATCCTACCTCCAGCCAACAAAGGGGTGATCGGCATTGCCTACAATAAAATGCCTCATAAGGTGCTATCTGAATCGTCACCTGAAAACTATTGTTGTAGGAAAACACTACTAGCATTATATGGCTCTCCCAAGATCCCCCAATATCTATAATGGATTCTAAAAGAAGATCCTCCAATACATTAATTGTGCACTTCGATCTGTCATCTGTCTTGAGATATTATGTTGTACTCAGATGTACTTATATACCCAAATCCATCTAGATTCCCTTCCATACAAAAGAAGTAAAATGGGAAACCCTTTTTGTACTGATATAGTTCATAAACCGATGAAATGTTCCGCATATTAGATGTACAACCTTCAAGATCATCAACAATGATGGTTTCCTTAATCCGAAAGAAATGTGCAATGCTCATGAGCCTATCGAGATCAACTCACATAGTATAATTTCCACAGTACCTTCATCATTTGAAAAACTACACATAGCATGTCCCTAAGAATTCCATTAATTCTATCAGTATGTTTTCCTTTAACTAGGTTCACCTTAACATAATTGAGGTCATAATTGCGGCCTACGAGAAAGGAAAGGTCAAACCCAAAACATCATCATCTAAACAAGTAACAAAATATTTCCTTGAATGTCATTAGTGATTGTCAGAACACACAAACCCTTAATTGGAAGGGTGTTGAAACATCACCAATAAAACCATATTACCAGAACAAGAATGAAAATGAGTCCATCAATCATTGGGTGAATTATATTAGAAAATATTGTCTTATAAGGTCAACGCATTGCAACTGAAAAAGAACACATTTTCCCAAGGCACCACATGTTCATAATGGACCTGTTCTTGGAAGCCTACATCTGACACTCGTTTAAATTCCTATGTCACACCATCCCTTGATCCTTAAAAAGGTTATCACATAGAATGAAAAAATGTAATTCCATATCCATCCCATTGGAATTATTACCTATTTATGTATTACAATTGATCCCAAATAAAATTATGATATAACCACTTATTAAACAACCTATAGTCTAAGTAACACACCAAGGTGGTCCATACTCCACATACAAGTGATAATTCTTTTGTGAAGGCCAAAGTACACATTTGAAAACTGGATGTACCATAAAAAGAATCTTCCTATCAGTCACGTCATGGAAATGGTAGGCATAAAGAGTCTCTACAAGGGGTTATTACAAGAAAACTCAAGAATCAATCAATACTAAGTAATCCTTTATTTAATCCACGCATCTTGCACATAACACAAAAAGTGATCATGAACCATTATAATTACTTATAATTGTAGCTTGACGTATAACTGATGTTATTTTAGAGCATCGTGGATGACATCAAGATAGGGGACATGTTCGCATATAAAGAAAGAGAACACTAAGAGGACTTCAATGATTATAGATAAGGACATCCGAACCACTACAAGTCAAACTTCTGAAGGAATATTATTTTTACACACCAATGAATTGTTATTAATCCAATCAAAACAAAATGGTGCGGCCTAGAAATATCCAACATGAAACTAGGCTTTCAATACTAAGAACATTTAGCTAAAATTGACCATATTAGAATGGTCAATTATTATGATCCTTTTAATAGAATGAACATATTATAAATAGTAACGATATGATTCTCCCTACCTCGGGTGTATTATAAATCTAGAAGTATTAGCCGCTCTCAAATAAGGTTGTTCAAAATCATCATAAATGCACGTGTGTCATTCCATGAACCTTTATCACCACATGTCATCATCAGACATGATGAAAAAAAGATAAATTGACTGCCTATTAGAACACTCGTGTCCCAAAAATTTATCCCAAGTACTGGGAGAAAAAAGGTTCCATTACTCTTAGGTCACTCTAAACTGTAGATAACCCATGATCATACACTAAAGATCAAATATCAGTGATGTAACTGAACTCAATATCTCATTTAGACATTTAACACTCAATGTGTATCATATATATCGACATACAGTACCCCAGGTTCACATGATCATCATCATAATCTGGGGTACTATGAATATCCTCTCCACCCTATTAATCATAGTACAAGATGGCCGACACAATAACTGGCTCAAAATAAAATTATTTACACAACCATTAACTCAGTTGACATCATAGAAAGTCATTCATTACTAAACAAAAGGGAGTTTCACATGGCCTCCTAACAATCGACCATGCCAGAGGAATGTCTAACCCAAAAAACCAATCAATCCTAAATATATTTCCCACATCAAACATAAATGCACAATGACCAATCTTCTGAACAATGATATCAATAATACCAGAAGTCCTACTAGGGATAAAAAACCTCGACCACACCAACATCAATAGATCTCAGTGGAGAACAAGAAAATAAACTATTAAAGTGATACCAACAATGAGATAAAATATTACATATGAATCTACTTCCACTACTAGGATACACAAAACCTATTCATTAGGCTCAAAAGACCCTTAGAAAGTACATTAGCTTGACAACTCAATGTAAAACAATCAATTATCTCCAAATTTCCCTTAAAACATTTATGAACTCAAACAACCCATAATAAATGAAAATTTATCCAAAACAACATTTTAACAACAAAGGAAACCTACACGGATCTAGTTAAATTAACCCGTGCCCTCAAAATTGGAACCCAAAAGTAGTTGTTTAACCACGTAAAGAATGAACACAAAATCTGTTAATTCTATCAAACCCCCCTTACAATGCACAATAGTATAGGAATCCCACAAGATATATTCTAACGGTATAGTTAAAGGGACTCCCATGATCGAAATCATGTAAATGATACACAGATGAGGGATCCCACTTGAGAATCTTTAGAAGAAATAGGTCTCACGAGCACATTGGCCAGAAGGTGCATCTCACATGGGGTAAATTTTTTCAAGGTAAATATGTCACGAGAGATATCTCACAGCTCATCTCATATTAAAGGTCTCAACTATGTTGGTCAGAACACCCAACTGATCATTTACGCATTGGTCTCACTCTCAGGAGACAACTGAAAATGGTATTGGGAAAAGAACCTATCTATTTAGAAATAAAACACCAAAATAACTTTTAGGAGTCCTCATAATTATCCAAATGTCCCACCATTTTTTTCTTACATGGAAGACTACTCATAAAGGGCTTCTAATAGGTCCAAAAATTCCATCGGGGGATAAAACAATAACAGACCCCAAAAGTGTACAAAATAGGACTACAGGGTGGGTAATAATCACACAGGGTGTGTACAATCACACTCTATTATATGCATGTACCCCCACCTTCCAATAGCATGTGAATATCACAGGTACACAATGTTTTATCCTGTCACATGTCTTGTACTGAAGTCCTCCCTCTTAGCCATGTAGGTTTACATGACTAAACAAACACGAGTTTAGTCTATGGAAAAAAACAATACACGTCATGTTCACCCTAGACCCGGCATGTAGTAGTTAGGTGTAATACACATGTGTTATTGTTTACTTGGATAGATACACATTTGATAACTACATGGAGTGATAAAATGATACACATTGTATACAACCTATGTTCCATCCACCCGTTTTTTGTAACACAACTCTATTCACAGTTCTATACAATATAGCATGTATAATCATGATGCAGTGTGTTATACCAAATGTTTCCCAAAACTGTGTCTTTGCTCACACAGTTAGTCAAATGGTCACACACTAAAAAACATGTACATATGGGACATGGTGTGTACTTATGAAAAATCATTTCTTTTAGAATAGAAGAATATATGGAATGTTTCCATAACACTACACACCGTGCTGTCTAGGTTTCCTGATTTTAAGCCTTTTAAAATTATCAGTAACCCTTAAAAACATAATATTTTGTCTATGGAATGAAATATTATGACATTTGAGTGACCATACTTAAATGAATCAATGTTTTACATCCTTAATCATATCATAGCTTAAAAAATTAAATAATGTTCATTCATGATCAACAAAATTTTGATCTAATAGGACCATTAAAACCTCAGGGACCAATGATTACAGTCTATTCAAATAAAACCTTTTAAAATCAAATACCCTATAAAATTAACCATAATTATATCATGGAATATATCAAATCATCATGAATATATTTCACAACATCTATCACAACAATATGCAACCAGTAATGAACCATAAATGGCATGATAAGAATGCATGACATGTGATATCTAAAAAGTTCCTATATTATGCATGAGATTGAATAACCACATCTCATTGGGTTAAAATACAAATATAATCATAATTATAACATCAATAATAGAACAAATCAATTGCATCACCCAACGGTGAAATAATATTGACTCTAACAATTGATAAAACTAAAAAAATTGCAATACTGAAGGTAAATCGTCTTTTCCGTATACACAGGTTAGCTACTCCGAGGAACAGCTTATTACCATCTACATATTCATTCATATACCTCTCTACAGGTTCCAAACTGTAAGAAAGAACATAAAAGAGACTCCTCTGATTCCACTTTGTAATGTCGCGATTTTGTGTGCCGCCCTAGGGTTCCCCATACCTGGTTGGTCACGTGACCTCAAGCACCATTCCCAAAATGATAGCGGCTACTAACTAGCATAGAGGGAAAGTTTTTGATAATGGGGAAACTATGCCCTCATTAGAAGGGTATTAATAGACTAATAACAAATAATAACCAATAGAATAAGGAATAATACCATAAAATAGATGTAAACAACATTAGAATGATATTATAAAACAACACATCATATATATATTTCTATAAAAACGATGCATTACACATGTATCAATGAAATCATCCAAAAAATTCACAATGATGGAAATACAATTTTGAAACCACGTTAATGAAAAGTAGTAAAATCCAACCGCTTCAAAAGCCTCATCTTGGTCTCATGCTCTCCAGCTCCCCAACACCAACACTAATCAAGTAACTGATGAATAAGTACAAATTCCCTTATCTATATCTGCAACTATATAATATTTTTGGGTCAAAAACCATGAACCAAAGAGTGTGTTACATGAATCTTAGACGGTAACCACAAAATGTTATCTGCCAAAATGTTATTGATTATATATACCAGGTAATATGCAGAATTTGAGCAATAACCTAGAATGTAGAAGAATGTAAAAAATCATACAGTTTTCAATTACATTAATTTATATTTATTAATTATTAAAACCATTTAATAATGTACCTTGTGATCTAACCTAATCTATGTATCTCTCCATGTAATAGAAACAAAAAAATTCGTTGAATACCATCTAACCAACCATGTAAGACTAAGTCCAAAATTGTGTTATGGCCTGGCGACTCGTAACAATCATTCAATTATTTACCTCAACCCTCGGAGAATTCTCTCACGATCTAACCCATTTGAATTAACACAACACAAATCAATTATAAATGACCACATAGGATGGTCTCATTGTCAATGACCATAGCTCAACAATGCATCAATAAAATATAAATGACCTCTAGGTATCTATCACTGTGAATACCCCTTGGGTCCAAATGCCATAAATAATCATAAATTACCTCCTAGGTAGCTACCATGGACAATAACCATAGATCAATGTCTAAAGTAAGGATCTCATGGTACTATGAAAATAAACATGGAATTCCCCCGTATTTTCCTAGTTCAAGGGTCTAACGATCTATTGGAAGACCAATGTGCATATCATCACATCACAAGTAATCTATTACTATCACCTGACTAAAATTCACAATAATTACACATGAATTTCACATAATCAATCTCCTCCAATATAAAAATTTCAAGGCATGGTAATATGGTATTCCTCATAGTATACCTAGGCCAAATAGCCATTAATATGTAATTAGGGGAAACACACCACTTTGGTGGCCCATAATAAGGTATAAAACCTTATACATAATAAAAAACTCTTTCACAATAAAAAACCAAATATGGTCTTAAATAGGGTTAAATTCATAAATATGCATTTCCATAAACATGGGTGGTCGAGAATTTACGCATATATAATCCATAGAGAAATGAAAAAAGACACAAACCACCTAGATTGATGTTTTACAATGAACACTCTTGATTGTTGGCCCTGAAATTGACCTTGAATGATGTAGATCTACGAAAAGGGTAAAACCGATCAACCTTAGAAAAATCACTAGAGAGGAGGAATCAAGATGAAAGGCTCTAGAGAATGAGTGAACCCAATGATGGTAATCAAAATAACATCAAGGCTTCTCAATCAGAGATAATATGAAGAATGAAGAGGGGCTCAAAATTCTTTTAAGCTGCATCGATCAACATTATAAACCAAGGAGAGAAGAAGTGTTTTATTGAGATGAGATGTGACCCCTACACGACCATGTACTAGGCTGTTATATGGCCAGTACACAACCACATGGGGTAACTAGGCACCTAGCCTGTACTCCAAAGTACATGGAGTGTTCTTTGATAATTTCCCATTTATTACATTTTCATAAATAAAACATGAAATAAATATCCTACCTGATGTTATGATCTGAGTTCTTACAATATAAGTTGTTAATGTGAAAGAATATTTCAGACAGAAGTTAATTGGAAATTCTCGAACCCAAATCCTTTTTTTGGGTTTCCCCTCTTTCACACCATTTTTAGAATATAAATGAATTAAATATCATATCTTCATCATTATAATAATTTTTCTGGGAAATAAATGTTTCTAGTTGATGTAATCGCAAACTCAATGTTTTCTAAATAAAATCTTCTTTCAAAAGAACATACCATTTTCTTCCCAGGATTGTTTCTTCTTCACTCGAGAATGATGATTCTAATATCAATTATGGTATTCCCTCTTTCATTTGGGGATCCCAATGTTTATGAATTTATGAAATATGAAATTAATCCAATTCCTTTTAATGGGTTATTTTTTTCCCAACTATATATATATTATATATTCTATGCATTATATTGTAAATGTTATGATGTGATGGGTGCACCTAGAATTTTATAGTGCAATTTAAGTGTTTTGATATGGTCTGTGCACCTAGAATTATATAGCACTCCAATGATTTTGGTAATTTGACAAATCTCATTAGTTAAATATATATATATGAATGATCATGATGCTATATTTTTTCACAACTATGTGTGGTCCTTTAACACTAAGACTCAATGATTCATTTTTATGCATTAGCACATTTCAATCCTTTGCTTAATTATTTCTCTCATGTTATGATCTGATCCAAATGTTATGATGAAGTAATGACTATGTATACCCCATGTAATATTCTTTGATGTTATTATCTATCCTCTTTTTGGGATTTTAGATCACCCATTTTTGATGTATATCCTTAGGTTACTACATGTACTAAAGTGTATTGAAGGTCCAATAAGAAACTAGAGAAGAAAAAATTAAATACATGTATAAGCCTTATTCTGTAAATGTTATATACGATCCTAGTTTTCCTAAGATGCTAAACCATTGTATCCTGGTTATGTAATTCTATCATTTTTTTATCATAAAAATTATGTAATAATAATTTAAGAAAAACCATGGTAGCTATAATACATGAGTATAAATACCCTACTAAACAATTGTAATTGGCTATAGTGATATTTTATCTACTGATATATAAAAATTATCTCTATGGAGATATATATGACACATATACTATTTATAACATCCTCGTTTATATATTCACACAAAATGAGCTCAATATTAACCAATGAAGGTGGTTATAGAAGATCAATGATTTTATTTTCAATCCAATATCATCCTAGAATGGAGATGAAATTAGAAGATATTGTATGTATATAGGATCATGCAACCTTACCCCTGATGAAAATTGTGACGAATACAATATTAGTATACATTCATAATATAGTCATTTTAATAATAAAAGGATATTTATCTGACAATTACTATAAATATGGTCAATCACCTTATACTATTAGGATTACGGAGGCCCTAAAATTTAATGACGTATTATAGAAAATGTTAGAAAATATTCCAATTTTAAATGATGGTAATGATGTTGTCATAATATTTGTAACACAAATATGTTTTCAATAAATCCCAAATCTAAATAGGTATGTTCTAAAGGATTCACTTATCTCATCCTTCTCTATTCATATAGAATGTAGTTTGATTTATATATATTTTTGTTAAAATATATATATATATTATAACATACAGTGGGAGAATTCAGAATTTTTATCTTTATTCTTTGTATGCCAACAAGTCAAGGATATATTATAAAATTATAAGGGTATGATAAAATAATTTACTATAGGAGTATTGAAATGAGAATCCATAACCGTGGATAAAATTATAAGACTCCCCTGGATTACTAGAGGAAATAAGGTCATGTGGGATATAGTTTATCTCATTACATTGTTAGTTAAGGTCAAAGCTATATAGTTATAATTTTTTCATGACCAACTCTCCAACATATATATAAGAAAATTGAAGGGACTGCATGGATTTCCCCACTTAATTGAATATAATAATGACACAAATATTAAAGATATGATCTTTAGAGGCCTTAATATATCATTGCATATAAAGTTGAGTTTCAGTACTACTTTCATTCTGTATATGGATATTTAGTCTGAGAGAACCAATAAGACATTTTATGATACACTGATATCAATTTAAATGGATTTACAAGTATGTTGAGAAGAATTCCATTATAAAGGGTATTTCTCATATAAAAATAGTATCAATTATATAATTTAAATAGAATAAATGAGGATTTTCATTGTGAGCTATGTCAAACATCATCATGTTGGGATGTAGTTGAAAATGGAATATAATGGATAATGATATTATATAAGTGATGACAGGGAATGTTGAAAACATTTATCATAATATAAAATAAAATAAATTGAAATAGAAAATTTATTCTAAAAATCAACGACACAATAAAGAGATTGATATTGAAGTCAAGGCATCACTGAATTATATATATCGGAGAAGTTCATATGGTTTAGGAATAAAGATATACTTATTTCAAGATACATAAACCACTTTGAGATCACCGATCACAAGGGTGTGGTTTCCTATTAACCATCAATCCCAGCTAACATATCTCAGTTAAATTATGTATTCCATGTATCCCTATTGAGGATGTACATAATATATAATTTCATAGCCTTAAACATTACATAATATTTAATTAAGTCAATAATTCGCATGGATGGATGTTTTTAGGTTTAGTGTTTTAGGGAATTATGCCATAACTATCACATTATATCATGAATATTACATGTCAAAACATCTACTCATTAACCATTTTTTCATAAAATAAAAACACTTAAAGTAAAAAGAATTCATTTCTTGATATAAACCTTCTTGAATTATTCCTTTCACCTACCCTACCTTATACCCTATGAAAAACATTTCAAAAACATGGGATGAGCATTAAAACGTCAGTAGGGGTTATAAAATAATGAAATAGAACATTAGTCCAGCAACACATATGAATAATAATCTCTTTAACATAACCCGTGGAATCATAATATTTATGAATAACAAATATAAATCATAAATCATAAAGTTAAATCATGAAATCCATAAGATACTTAAATTTTATATTTCACAGCTACATAGGGAGTAACATTTGGAATACACATCACAATGTATTATATAAATCTCTTAGGAGAGACATTAAAATTTACCTCTGTCACGTTACCCAATGAATTGGAGAGCTATATCGAGCTCACACTCCCTAGGATTATAACAAAACCACCCATATGCGTAAACAATTCCCAAGAACCATAACATAATCATTACACATAAAATAAGCATAATAGAAAGATAACATTTACACATTTTAATAAAAATATATTATTTCAAAATATTGACATAATCAATAAATTATCAATATAATTTTCAATATTAAAATTCATAAAATGACTATATGGTATTTATTTTACTTTTAAAAATATTACGGCTTGTTAAGGAAGCCAAATATTGAATAATTATCTCGACCGCAGAAAGGCTGTTGTCACTGGGTTTGTTAAAAAGTACATTATTTCTGTATTTTAGTAAATTGCTTCGTAAAAATAAGATTCCTTTTGAATAAAATTAAAACATGGAGGGTTTTATTATACAAAATATTAAATAATGTGGTGTATAAATCAAACTATTCCTCAATAAAAGGAGATTGATAGGATGTCCCTTACCTTGTGTCCGACATGAAACGTTCATTATTTAATCTCCTGAATTATAAAAAAATGTTAATTTATATATTCATCAAAACTTATTTGAAGTTTATTATTCATTTTATAACACTCATAACCATGTTATAAGAATTATATAATCATTTATGTTGATAATAGTCATTTTGTTGATATTTGGTACTTGAGTCAAAAATGAAGTTTATATAATTACAAGCTGCCCATGTAGACAAAATTCCATTATCACGAAAATGATATCCATTATTTAGATATAATATATATAATACATATCCAGTAAATATATATATATATATATATATATATATATATAATTGTACATAACATTTGGAGATAAGAAATGAAATATGGAGAGGGTTATCCATATGTATGAATAAAAACTGCATTCATTTATATTTCATATTTAATGGAATGAAAACAAAATGATACATAGGTATATTATAATTCCAGTATAATATCATATATAATTTTATTAACTCCAACCATTATACTTTCCACGAATGGAATGAATGAGTCATATCACTTTGAGGGGGCGGTAGTCCGCACTTCTTCAAATGAAATTATCGTATTTACCCATTATAGAATCCATAAAGTTATGATATAAATGAAAAATACAGAAGAATAGAGACATTATAAATATAATATATATCAAATAAAAATATAGCTATATCATCATCGACACCATGTGAGGTGTTTGAAAAAAAATCAACAATCATCATTTCATGAGGCAATAGTTTCTCATCCAGAGAAAAAAGAAGTTCATATCAATTGGATGGAGGTGTGTGGAAGTATAGTTAGAATACATCTCATATAAAATCATAGTTTATCTAAGATACTGGTTTTTTTATAAAATAATTGGATAATTATAGGTTAGGGGGTTGGAGACGGAAAATATAAATTAACGAACTTGAGAGAAGCTGTTACCTTTAAATTGGGTAACTCTCTTTATTTTGAACTGAAATGAATTATTGAATTGATTTCTATCCAAAGTAATTCTTATAAAGGGAATATAAGGATTTTTGGAGAATATTTTAATAGATTTTAGATGATCCAAGGGGCTTGAGTGGTGTGAGTAATGTGTTAAACATGGTGGCCTTTTATAAGGAGAACGAGGGGATCTTTAAGAATGTTTTAAACTATTATTTTATTATAAGATGAATTTCGATTTAAAAAGGTCCCAACCTCATTTAATTTGATGATATGTTGATTATTGTTATAAATAAACTCAGAAAAATGGGTTTTATAAAAGTACAAGCCATTAAATTAACCTTACATATTATCTTTAACACTTAGATAACTAATTTAACTTTTACCATGTCCTCTTCTATATTTATACTATATGGTTTATTTATTTACAATAAAATTCTAAGAGAACCAAAATGGATCATTAATATAATTTTTAACAATATATATGCCATTTATCTGAATATTAAATTATTGTGACTAATTTATCATTTAATAAAATATTAATTGATTTAAAAACTCATTTATGTATATTTTTATACTATTTACATCTTTATTTTTCAAAATTCCATTAAAACCTTACAAATTCAAAAAAACCTAATTAATTTGAATATAAAAATTCATAATCATCCATATAATTAATATATGGCATAAAAATTTTCAAATTAAATTTATCTTAATATTTATAATCTCATTTATTTAAAACATTCATTAATGTGGTAATAATTACATCATAATTATATCATATATAAAATTATTTATATAAGTTATAAAAATAATAAATAAAATACCATGATGTAGGAAATATTTTTATCTTTAAAAAGACTATTTTTAGTTGAACATATCAATTATATAACCCCATGTAAATAAGATTTACTAAAATATATTTATTTAGGTTACATTATACTTTACATTAAATTATTTTTTATAAAATGTCATTTTCACTTACAAGAGGCTCCATGGGGTCCCTAAATTGACCCATGGATTCCCATGGTAGGAAATGTATTATCTTATTGCGTTAGGACACATGTTAGGTTAATTTAATATTTTTATAGTATTATTTGTTACCATTATTTACCAGATTTACCCTTTAACTATTGTAAATAAAATATTTATTGAAGTTACATTTTATAATGTCAAAAAATAGAAGATACATATTTACCAAATTTTGACATCCCAATTGAAAATATAGAATCTATTTTTACTAATTAAAAAATTAAACATTGGAGAAATTATTTTATAATTAATTCCTATTGCCAAAACCAAAATGTGCATTTTTATGAAATAATAACAATCAAAATATTGACATGTGTTTATAAATAATAAAAATGTGAAATTACTTCCAGTTAAAAAAATTGGATTAAATAGTAAAAATATAATCTAATTATACTTTAAAACTAATTATAAAAATATTCCAAGCATAAAAATAAATTAGATTAAATTGTAGTTTTGATTTAAAATGCCTTATTTTTCATTATTCTTAAAAAAGTGAGCTTTATCAGAAAAATACCAAAATATTTCCCAAAGTAAATTTTGATGTCCCAATTCTAAAGAAATAGTTTATTATTTCAAATTTAAAATATAAAATTGACAAACAAATTATTTTCAAATGTTTCGCCATCAAAAGGTGGTAAAACTACCTTTTAAAAATATTAGAGTATTTATGATTAAAATAAGAGTCATTCTAATTTTATGTCTCAAATTATTATTGAATAAATTTAAAAAAATTAACAAGCATGCATAATAATTTTGAATTTAGGTCTATTAATTCTCACCAATACAATTTCTAGGAGTTAACTGCAATTTAAAATTATAATATATTATTATTTTTCAATATGACACAGCCTTGTGTGAAACAGTAGATTTCAATGAAACCCATCGTTGTGTGTCCGGAATTCTATAGAACGTAGCATCCCATTTAATGTAAAATTTATATTTAATTGAATAATATGAATAAATATCAAAATTTCAAATTCATTATTTATTAGGGATGTTATATCCTTCCATACTTTTGGAAACTGCATCCCCATAATTTTATTAACTTATCAAACAAATGGAGGTATTTATACCTCATTGAATTCTTAGATTCTAATATTACCTCTTCAACCATATAGTTTTTCTAAAAAAACCGTTACCAAATTAATTAACTTATTTTACAACACATGCTCTCATCAGTCAGAAATCAGGACTGGTTTTTCCTAATATTAAATATTATCTTTGTACTGAACTACCTCTAGACTCAAAACATGAGATGGATCCGGCCTATAAATTATCATCATTGAAAAATGAATACAAAATATGTGTACCTAGGATAAACATGGAGGTTAAGACACTATGTAGGCAACTAATCAAACTTTCTCCCACATTTTACAGGGTCTAAAAAACCTCAGACTCATATTAACCTTCTTACCAATACCCATCTCACTTTTCCACAGTGAATCATTGATATTGACGTGATAACCTACCTCACAAAAATATATACTTCAACCAGCTACCTGAATAAAATTTCTACCTTCTTTGAGTTATTATCATGTAATCTTGAATCAACTAAACATTTTTTCCATCAATTCTGGTCCCATCAGTTTTTATTCACCTACTTCATCCCCAATATCTGGAGTTCAACACTGCTTCCCATATAATTCCTTGAATAGTGACATCTATATACTCGAATGAAAACTAATACTATAAAAAACTCAACCAAAGATATATATTGGTCCCAACGTCCCCACTAATCCATTGATAAATCACGTAGCATATCATCTAATGTATGAATTTTTCTTTCTCACTAATAATCTGATTGAGGATGAAAAGCTATATTAAAATTCAATTCAGTACCCAGCGACTTCTGAAGGTCTCTCAATGAGTTATAAGTAATTCTAGAATCATTATCAAATTCAATATAAGGGGCAATCAATGAATCCTGACTATCTCTTTAACAGACAACTGAAAATTTTATCTAGAGATAGTGAATCTCACAAAGGAAGGAAATGAGCAGATTTAGTCAATCAATAACAAATAACCAATATTGAAATATTACTCTCATATTTTTTTGGTAATCCCACAATGAATTACATAGATATATTATCCCATTTTCCAATCTAGATCATGAAAATGATAAATCATCCCTTTCGGTAACTGTAGCTCTGATTTAACCTGTTGACAAGTCAAATAGTTCAAAGTAATGTCAATAATATCTTTTTTCATTCCATCCCATGAGTAATACTCCCTATTATCTTTGTACATTGTTGTAATGTAAGGATGAACTAAAAATGTTGAACTATGAGCTTCACATAACTCATTATTTAACTGGGAATCACAAGGGACAAATAATCTCTTCCAAAATCTCAAAAAAAATTCACTATCAATATTAAATTCTAGAAGCATACCCTTCGGAACTAACATTACCTTTTTCTGCAACTCACTGTCTTCCTTATTCACTTTCTAAATTCTATCTGATAGAGATGACTTAACTAACACCTAAAACAAAAGTGAAAAATTTCCTATACCAACAACTTCTATTCTAATGTTCATCTAATTTATAATCAATGTATCTTGTTACAAAAAAAACATTGTAAATGTAGCATTAATTTTTCAACTCAAAGAATCTTAAACTTTATTTTCCTATCCTAGATGGTAATGAATCATGCAATCATAATCCTTGATTACTATCACGACCCTTGATCGGGGCCCGTGCCGTGACTACCCCAATAACGCCATCCATATGGCAGGGTCTGGCGACTAGCACCAAAGGTGTAAATGTAAAGACCCGTAAAATTCAAGGAAATTTTTTTCCTTAATTTTCATGGAAATTTTACAAGAACACAGTTTCTAACGGCACCAGATTCTGAGGCTCGGTGTACCTAGAATCATTTTCCGAAGTTTGGCTCAGGTATGTTCAGTGAACGAAAGAGTGGGTTTTTCTAACATTTGAACCGGTGCTTCGAATCGAATTCCAAGGGCACCGATGGAATCTGAGCACCGATAATTGCTTAGAAACACCTTTTCCGGAGTTCTGTTTGCTTGGGTGTGGTTTTTAAATTTCGGTGTTAAGTAAAGGAATAAAATAAAAATGGTGTGACCAATTTTTATTTTACTTAAAGTTGTTTAACCTAAAGTAATTGTTTGGAGTGGGACCCACAATATCCTACCCACTAGGTAGGATATTTATGAGGTGGGACCCACACAAGCCCCACCGTTTCTTTCAACTTCTTCAACCCCCTCCTTTATTAAGGTAACACACCCGCACCCCTATTAAGTGGAAGTCAGCCCTTGCGTTTTTCGGTTTATAAAACTCCTCAATTAATTTGGGTGGTTTAAACGTTGCAATTAATTCATTTAATTGATTGTTTAGTTTTTGATTTTCAAAACTCTTGGCTTGAGAAATAAAATAGGACAAACTCTTATTATATTATGGGTTGTTGGGTTGTGAGAGGCTGGGGAGATTTTGCTGAATTTCTTCCTCCTCGACAAAGAACGCAAAGAACGCCAACCTCTGACGATGGACGACGGTGAGAGACGCCTTCCTCGGAGATCGATGACCCAACCTGCATCACCTCGTTCCTTCTTTCCGCTTCAAAGGAATGGAGAAATTGTTCCTCCACGACGCGATGATCCGCCTTCTTTCTGCAACGTCACTTTCCGCGACAACCACGTTCGACGACTATGCTCGAGGTAGGGGTTTATTTTAATTGTTTGTTCATGATTACTTCCATCTATAACTTCTTTTCAGTTTGTTCCTCCTGATATCGCACTAACGGGAGGAGGTCAGACCGCATGAACACAGCCGACCCTCCTCCCCCTTGTTGTTTTGATTTTGTTGCGACACATGTAAGGCGGCGCGGTACGGAAGCACCGCGCGGGAAATATTAATGGAAGGGTGAAGAAGTGAGGCACCGTCATGCTATGCCGTTGAAGATGAACTAAATTATGGCGCCGTCGCCCCGCGCCAGAGAATCAAAAAGCCACCGCGGCGGAGTAGGGACCAGCGGCCGGTTCTGAGCCGCTGGCGTCGGAGCAGGGGGACCGGCCCATGCTGGTCCCATGGTGGCAGCAGACGGCCGGCCGGTGCAGGCCGGCCAGTCAGGGGGAACCGTTGGGGGTCTTAACCCCCGGCTGGCCAACAAGACCATCCCCCCCTCATGGGGGCCGCGGTTTCGCAACGCGGGGGGCAGTCCCCCCCCACCGCTCGGCTGTTTCGGCCGAGCCACCTATCCAGCGCCAGCGTTCCAGCGTGTCGGGCCGAGCCGCCAGGCCGGGCCGCACCCAGGCTGGGCCGGGACGTGCTATCCAGGCCGGGCCACGCCCCAGTGGGCCAGACCCAGCCCCGATTCGGGCAGATCCAGGATGTCTCAGGCCGGGTCGGTCCGGGCCCGAAACCCCCACATCCGGACCTCTTTCGGTCTTTTGCCCATAACATGGGCTTCAGACCTCTGATCAACACGCTGTCATCTGCGATGAGATCCTTAGATCGAGGCGGTCGTTTTGGTATATTACACTTAATGTTTCAGAGAACTCTGGGTTCGTCTGGGTTGGTTCGTACACGAAATTAACCGGGCCCTAGGAGCAGAACACTTATAACTTGAGCTCTGGACGTCCGATTGACGTGCCATCGACTTTTATGTTTTATTCATAGTGAGAAGAACCTTTTGGCTTACTCCGATCGAGGTTTGGATGCAGTTGGAGTACGGTCGTGTTGGTTTTGACTTAAAAACCAACTGGGCCCCTAGGATGAAAATGCCAATAACTCTCAGACCGGGCGTCCAATTAACGCTTCGTCTGTGACGTTGAGTTTTGTTGACGATAAGGATCTTTTGGGTACATTAACTTTGGACTACGTGTTAGTTGATGTATCAGCCCCTCGGCTCGTGGAGCGGACCCTCCGGAAGGATCTTGCTGTGTACGGGAACCCTAGAGCTGGCTGCGACTGCGACGATGATGACGATTATACAGAAATACTTCGTGGATTCGACGGCGACGACTACAACACTCAGCAATCCTACGTGGATCAGTGCTACTGATCTTGTGTGGGTTAGATCATGTGTTGGTCAGCACTCAACTATCCTATGTGGGCCATCGCTTACAGATCCTGTGTGGGTTCGATCCTGTGTGGGTCATTATGGGGGTTAGTACCTATGGATCCTTTGTCTGTCATTTCAGGGGTTAGTATACTTGTATGAGATGATTCTTGTTTTCCTTTCCTATGTGGATTTTGTTGTTCTATCCTGTGTGGATGTGATCATACTTGGGCTCGGATGTTGGAGCCGAAATGAAATGATAACTTAGGTATATGTATTGGCATATACCTAAGTAATGTCGGATGTTACTTCATGATTGTATATTTTCTTTGTGGATTATCCTTTGTGGATTTTGGGAGACCATCGGGGGTCTCGAGGTCCCTACTGAGTAGATTCTACTCACCCCTTCACGAGCTATGCCCGCACTACGTTGTGTTGGTTGCAGGTGATGGACATCGCTGATCGAGGTTGAGGCTTGCGGAGTAGGAGGGTACCTAGAGGTGGACCATTGGGCCTGACTTACTCAGAGTGGACGGCTGGACTCGAGGTACTGTGGAGGATATATGTACCCACCATTCAGGTGGGACTTCCAGTGGACGAATCGAGGCTGCGAATTTAGTTTTCAGTTGTTGTACTACCTTTTTCCGTTGTAATTTACTTTCAGCTTGGGTTTGAATTATGGTCCACTTACTTTTCCGCACTTACTATTGTACCCAGTTTTTACTTTGTGTTTAATTCTTCCTACTTGCTCTATGGTGTTTTTTTACGTTACAAAGGAAATGCCTTACCTTTTTACCAGGAATTATGCCTTGGTGATAGTCACCAGCCCCTGGCCTATGGAATTCGGGCTTGGGGTAGTCACGGCACGGGCCCCGAGGACGGTTCGTGACAAATTGGTATCTGAGGAGTTTGGTTCTATCACAGAACTCATAACTCTGAACTTTTTCTATGTGAAGCAATAGTTTTAATAGTATTGAGTGTGGTTATCAGTCCAGGGAGTCCAGTGTTGGTGCGGCGGCCGACGTATCCGTACACCAGGACCCTGAATTCTAATTTCTGACTTAATGCATGAAAACATTGGTTGCATGTGTGTTTCATGTTTTCTTTGTGATTACTTTGTGTCAGCTCGCCAGGTATACTGTTTGACCGTGGTGCACCTGTTTATTTTTAGGATGGCCCCATGATGGTAGCCATCTAGGGTTCCGAGCGTTGTGCGTAACGATATCCCACCAAGCGATGAGGCCTCGGTACATAGCCCTTTGACAGTAGAGGCATCGGCGATACCTCTACCCGCTGAGCCACCGATGCTTCCAGCCCCAACCGCTGACAGTGCACGTCGTCTTAGTGCAGTGCATGAGTTTCAGCGTCAGTGACTGCCCAGGTTCCCTAGGGAGACGGACCCTCAGGCAGCTGAGGATTTTCTGGAGGCAGTTGTATGAGTTTTCATGTTATTGAGGACACCATCTGACCTCATGGTGATCCTCGCAGTGAGCATCCTGCACGCGGTAGCAGGAAGATGGTGGAGCTTGATGCTCCAGGTGCACGAAGAGGCATCTCTCCTCTGGATGGAGTTTGAGAGCCTCTTCTACTTGGAGTTTGTCCCAGCCACCCTCTGTGCAGTGCGCATCCAGGAGCTTCTACAGCTTCGGCAGGGCAACTTGTCGGTCTCCCAGTACTCTTCGAGAATTACAGTTCTCTCACGCTATTCGACGGACATGGTACGTGACACATTCTTATGGGCCCAGACTTTTGAGCAGGGATTGAGGTAGGAGATCAGGGCATCACTGATCTCTCTCAGAATTCTGTCATAGGGAATGGTACTAGAGTGAGCCCTTCTCATCGAGATCTTCCTTGGTGAGCCTACATCAGCAGTGAGACCTACCGCATGGCGACATGTAGCAGAGTCTTCTGCAGAAGGTAGTCGACGGATGACACATGGGTCCAGGCAGACCAGACCCTCAGGAAGATGACCTTAGGACACTGGCTTAGAGGTGTGGTCTGCTCAGAGCAGAGCCAGTCTTTCGAAGGTCAGAGAGTGTTACACATGCGGCGGTCAGGGCCACATGGCTCGTGACTACCCGACCCGCCGTATAGAGGAGATTCAGACGGTTGAGGGACCCCTAGGAAGAGGCAGAGGGTTGAATGTGGCGGTCCGCTGGGGGCAAGAAGACGAGGTAGAGGAGCTAGCCGAGTGGCAGGTGGTGGGCGACACTTTGAGGCTCTACCACCCCCACCGCCAGGAGGTCCACCCCGACAATAGGGAGCTGGCGGGCAGAGACAGGCATAACTCCAGGCAGCAGAGGCCTACGACCACAGCGCACCCGATATGATTCGAGGTACTATCTGTGTCTATTCACCCTTGCTGAAATTCTTATAGACACAGGAGCGAGTCATTCTTTCATAGCCGCTGCCCTTGTTCGGAGCTCGGAGATTCCGACAGAGCCGTTGGCTCGATCCTTATGGTTAGAGACTCCTACAGGAGTAGACTCGACGATTAGGCATGGGTGCTGGCAGTGTGATCTTACTATAGGAGGTGATATCTTCGGGTGGGATCTCTTTGTAGTGGCGTCGAGGCCTTACGACTTGATCTTGGGCATGGATTGGTTATCTACATTCCATGCTTAGGCTGACTATATTGGGTGCAAAGTGCGGTGTGTACGCACCGATGGGAGCAGTTTCACCTTCACCGGCGAGAGAAGAGCCTTCGCAGCACAGGATGGACTCTCGTAGAGGAGAGGACATCCCATCACTCATCAGTTGGCTAACCTCATCCTAGGAGCATTTGACGTGTGGAGTCCTGGTTTTCCTGCAATGGTGGATCAGTATGTAGACGTTTTTCCCGACAACATTCCATGACTACCTCCTCGCAGAGAGGTAGACTTTTATATTGACATGTACCCTGGGATAGCTCTGATATCCACCAAAGCATGTCAGATGGCCCCCACTTAGCTATGAAAGCTATGGGTACAATTGGAGGACTTCCAGTGCAAGGGATTCATCTGACCCAGTGTTTCACCCTGGGCTTCCCTGATATTGTTCACCAAGAAGGCAGACGGGAGCTTGTGACATTGTGTCGACTATCATCGCCTAAACTAGGTGATAATGAGTAACAAGTATCCTCTACTGAGTATTAATGACCTCTTCCATCACCTCAAGGGAGCACGGTGGTTCGAAAAGATAGACCTTAGATCAGGCTATCATCAACTCAGAGTTTGGGACGGGGACGTGCAGAAGATGGCCTTCTGATGTCGGTATGTCCACTATGAGTTATTGGTTATTCCATTCGGTGTAACCAATGCTCCAGCACTGTTCATGGGACTCATGAACATGATCTTTCAGCCATACCTTGATCGATTTTTCATAGTCTTCATCGACGACATTTTGATATGTTCGACCACTGAGGAGGAGCACGCCTACCACTTGCGGGTTGTACTAGACACACTCCGAGAGCACCAGTATTATGGTAAGATCTCAAAGTTTCAGTTCTAGATACGTGAGGTCCACTTCTTGGGACACTTTATCTCTGTGGAGGGAGTTACGTTGGATCTTGAGAAGATCGAGCCAGTGCTAGCTTGGGAGCCACCCAGGAGCGTGATAGAGGTGTGGAGTATCTTGGGACTAGCTGGGTACTACCAGAGATTCATGACAGACATCTCTAGAGTTGCAGCACCACTCGCATCTTTGACGAAGAAGGGGAAACCCTTTGTGTGGTCATACAGATGTCAGAAGAGCTTCGAGGAGCTGAGAAAGAGATTGACCATCATGCCTATCTTGAGGCTACTAGAGGAGGGAGTTGGGTACATAGTTGACTGCGATGCCTTAGGGACCAGACTTCGATGTTTCCTGATGCAGGAGTGGGCCGTGATCGCCTATGGATCATGACAGTTGATACAGCATGAGAAGAACTACGCTACACATGACCTGGAGTTAGCAGCAGTGGTCATCGCTCTGAAGATGTGGAGACACTATCTGATGGACGAGTGCTTCACTGTCTATTCTGACCATCAGAGTCTCATGTACATCTTCTCGCAGAAGGACCTAAACCTGAGACATCGGTGATGGATCAAGGTCTCCAGGACTATGACTTTGACATATTAATTTCTCCTGGAAAGGGGAACGTGGTAGCTGATGCTCTCAGTAGGAGGAAGGGAATTCAGATACTTGGGGAGGCGACAGAGCGGCTAGCCGCTTTGTTGATATCCTTCGTGGATAGCGATGGAGCACCCTTTATACAGTCACTCACAGTCACTACTTCACTTATGCAGCGGGTTAGAGAGGCACAATGTGGGGACGCTGACGGTGAGATGCGGCGTGCACAGATATCCTCAAGACAGGCACCTGATGGATTCTTTGTGGGTGGAGGGCATGATGTCATTTTCAGAGAATGTACCATGGTACCAACTTCTTTACAAGAGGAGGTGATGAGAGAGTTTCACACTTCCCCTATGGAGGTACATCCTGGAGTGGCTTAAATGTACCAGGATCTCAGATGATAGCACTGGTGGCCGAGCATGAAGAAGGCTATGGCAGAGTTCGTTTCTCGAAGCCTCACCTGCTAGCCGGTGAAGGCAGAGCACCAAGTTCTAATAGGCTTGGAGAATCCCTTAGAGTTCCTAGAGTGGATGTGGGATGAGATATCTATGGACTTCATGACTGTACTTCCATGCACTTCTAGAGGTCACGACACCATTTGGGTGATTGCCGACCGACTCACCAAGTTTTCCCACTTCTTACCCATCAGAGAGCAGGGCTCAGTGGAGAGCTTGGGACGCCTCTACGTTCCAGAGATTGTACGGCTTCATGGTGTTCCATCATCTATCGTCTCTGATCGAGATGCTCGCTTTACTTCCCAGCTTTGGAAGGGGTTTCTGTAGGCATTCGGGACGCAGCTATGCCTGTGCATCGCCTTTCACACCCAGACAGATGGTCAGACAGAGAGGACCATTTAGACTCTCGAGGACATGATCCGCGCATGTTTCTTCGACTTTGGTCGCAGCTGGGAGGACCACATACCCTTGTTGGAGTTCGCGTACAACAACATCTACCACTCCACCATCGGGATTGCACCATACGAGGCATTGTACGACCGACCTTGTAGATAACCGTTGTGCTGGACAGACCATGGGGAGTTACCACTTGTGGGACCAGAGATTGTCCTGGCCATGACAGAGAAGGTCCAGGTCATCCTGGAGCGGATGGGGACAGCTCAGAGCTGGAAGAAGTCTTATGATGACAAGAGGCAGAGGCCACTAGAGTTTGATGATGGCGACCACGTCTTCTTGCGGGTCTCACCTCGACGTGGATTACTGAGATTTGGTCGAGGCGGCAAGTTGTCTCCACGCTTCATCGGACGATTCCAGGTCCTCAGCAGGACTGGCGAGGTGGCTTCTCTCCTGGATCTACCACCTCAGTTGCACCAGGTGCACGACGTCTTCCACGTATTCCAGCTGAGGAGATACGTGCACGACCCGACACATAACATTGAACATGGGGAGCTAGACATTGATGATGGGGAGACATTTGTGGTGGTCCCAGTGGAGATCGAGGATCGACAGGAGCGGGTTCTACATGGATGGTCAATTTCTCTAGTGCGCATCACATGGTAGCACAAGAACCTCCAGGAGAGCACTTGGGAGCGGGAGGCTCAGATGAATGCTCAGTACCCACATTTTTTTCCCTTGTTTATAAAGTAGCTTTATGTGGACGTAAAGCCCTGAGGTGGGATTAATGTAATGACCTGTCAAATTCATTGAATTTTTTTTCTAAATTTTCTTGGGAATTTTAAAAGAATGCAGTTTTTGACGGCACCTGATTATGAGGCCCGGTGTGCCTGGAATCATTTTCCAAAGTTTGGCTTGAGTGCGTTCAGTGAACGAACGAGAGGGTTTTTCTAACGTTTGAACCGGTGCTCGGAATCTAATTCTGAGGGCACCGATTGAATCGCAGCACTGATTATTGCTTAGAAACACATTTTCCAGAGTTGTGTTTACTCGGGTGTGTTTTTTAAATTTCGAGGTTAAATAATGGAATAAAATAAAAATGTTGCGACCAATTTTTATTTTACATAAAGTTGTTTAACCTAAGAAAAGTGTTTGGAGTGGGACCCACAATATCCTACCCACTAGGTAGTATATTTGTGAGATGGGACCCACATGAGCCCAACCATTTCATTCAACTTCCTCAACCCCCTCCTTTATTAAGGTAACACACATGCACCCCTATTAAGTGGAAGTCAACCCTTGCATTTTTCTGTTTATGAAATGTCTCAATTAATATGGGTGGTTTAAACGTTGCAATTAATTCATTTAATTGATTGTTTCGTTTTTGAATCATAAAATTCATTGTTTGAGAAATAAAATAGGACAAACTCTTATTTTATTAAGGGTTTTTCGGTTGTGAGAGGCTATGGAGATTTTGCTCAAGTTCTTGAAGTTATTCCTCCTCGACGAAGAACGTGAAGAATGACAACCTCCGACAATGGATGACGGTGAGAGATGCCTTCCACGGAGATCGACGACCCGACGCACATCACCTCATTCCTTATTTCCATGTTAAAGGAAGGGAGACACCGTTCCTCCGCGACGCGACGATCCGACTTCTTTCCACGACGTCCCTTTCCGCGAAAACCTCGTTCGACAACTACGCTCGAGGTAGGGGTTTATTTTAATTGTTTGTTCGTGGTTATTTCCATTTCTTTCTTCTTTTCAATTTGAGCCAACTGATATCGCACTAACGGGAGGAGGTTGGACCACACGAACATGGCCAAACCTCCTCCCCCTTGTTGGTTTGATTTTGTTGTGGCACATGTAAGGCGGAGCAGTGCCGAAGCACCACGCGGGAAATATTAAAGGAAGGTAGGAGAAGCATGGCGCCGTCACGCCGCACCGTTGAAGACGAACTAAACCGCGGTGCCATCGCACTACGCTGGAGAATCACAAAGGCATCGCAGCCGGAGCAGCGACAGTAGCCGGATGGCTGGTGCGGGCTGGCCGGTCAGGGGGAAACGTCGGGGGTTGTAACCCCTAGCTGGCCAGCAGGAGCGGGCCCCCACATGGGGGGTCGTGGTTCCGAAATGCAGGGACAGCGCCCCCCCCCCCCCCCTACCGCTCAGCCATTTCAGTCGAGCCACCTGGCCAGCGCCAGCGCGCCGGGCCAAGCTGTCAGCCCGGACAGCCAGGTCGGGCAGCCAGGCTGGACAGCCAGACTGGGCCGCACCCAGGATGGGCCAAGCCGTGCTCATGTAGGACAGACCCAGACCCGGTTCAGTTCGACCCGGTTTGGGCCAACCCATGGGGTCTCGGGTCGGGTCGGTCCGGGCCCAAAACCCCCACTTCCGGACCTCTTTCGGTCATTTTCCCATAACATGGGCTGCTGACCTCTGATCGATGCATTGTTAGCTATGATGTGATCCTTGGATAGTGACGGTCGTTTCTGTATATTACACTCAATGTTTCGAAGAACTTTGGGTTCGGTCGGGTTGGTTCGTACACGAAACCAACCGGGCCCTTGGAGCGGAAACACTTATAACATGAGCTCCGAACGTACGATTGACATGCCATCGACTTTGATGTTTTACTCATAGTGAGATAGACCTTTTGGATTAATCTGATCGAGGTTTGGGCGTAGTTGGAGTATGGTCGGGTTGGTTTTGACTTAAAAACAAACCGGTTCTTTGGGACGAAAAAGCCAATAACTCTCAGACTGGGCGTCCGGTTGAGGCGTCTTCTGTGACATTGAGTTCCTATTGATGATACAGAACTTTTGGATACATCAAATTCAGACTACGTGTTAGTTGATGTATCAGCCCCTCAGCTCATGGAGTAGACCCTCCCGAACAATCTTGCTCTGTGTAGGAACCCTAGAGCTGGCTGCGACCGCGACGATGATGACGACTGTATTGAACTCCACCATGGACTCAACGGCGGTTAATACAGCACTCAGCGATCCTACGTGGATCAGTGCTACCGATCCTGTCTCGGTCAGATCCTACGTGGGTCAGTGCTCAGCGGCCCTATGTGGGCCAGCGCCTACAGATCCTGTGTGGGTCTGATCCTATGTGGGTCATTGCGTGGGTTAGTACCTATCGATCCTTTGTTGGTCATTGCGGGGGTTAGTACCTATCGATCCTTTGTGGGTTATTGCGGGGGTTAGTACCTATCGATCTTGTGTGGGTCCGACGGCTTAGATGAATCAGTGGCTATAACTGATCATCTCTATCAACATACAAAGAAGTATACCTGTCTGAGATGAATCTTGTTTTTCTTTCCTACGTGGATTGTGTTGTGCTATCCTGTGTTGATGTGATCGGACTTGGGCTCGGATGTTGGAGCCGAACTGAACTAATAACATTGGTATATGTATGGGCATATACCTGAGTAGTGTCAGATGTTACTTCGTGATTATATCTTTCCTTTGTGGATTATCATTTCTGGATTCTTGGAGACCTTCGGGGGTCTCGGGGTCACTACTGAGTAGCTTATACTCACCCCTACACGGGCTATGCCCCCACTAAGTTGTGTTGGTTACAGATGACGGACATCGCTGATCGTGGTTAAGTCTTGTAGAGCAGGACGATACCTGGAGTTGGATCACTGGGCGGGACATACTCGGAGCGGACGGCTGGACATGAGGAGCTGTGGAGGCTATATGTACCCACCCTTCAGGTTGGACTTCTAGTGGACGACTCGAGGTTGCGGCTTTACTTTTCAGTTGTTGTACTCCCTTTTTCAGTTGACCTTTACTTTCAGTTTGGATTTGTATTCTGGCCCACTTACTTTTCAGCACTTACTGTTGTACCCAGTTTTTACTTTGTGTTAACTTCTGCCTGCTTGCTCTGTGGTGTTTGTTTACTTTACAAAGGCAATGCCTTCCCTTTTTACCAGGAATTACGCCTTGGTGCTAGTCTCCTGCCCCTGACCTATGAAAGGCGGGCTTGGGGTAGTCACAAAACGGGCCCCGAGGACGGGTCGTGACAGTAAATCCCGATAGAAAGGGAAGGCATTGCCTTTATGATAGTAAACAAACACAGTAGAGTACGCAAGCTGAAGTAAGAAAAATTTAATACTGAATACAAAGTAAGTGTTTAAAGGTAAATGGTCCAGAATACAAACCCAACTAAAAGTACAGTATAACTGAAAAACAAGTACAACTGCAGTAAAGTAAAACAGAAACCACCGAGTCATCCTCCAAGAATCCCACCTGAAGGGTGGGTACATATAGTCTCCCCAGTACCACATTTCCATCTGTCTGCTCTGTGGACGTCTCACAAATTGGTCCACCTCTGGGAACCGTCCAACTCTACAGTCCTCTACCACGATCAGTGCAGTCTGTCATTTGCATCCAACACAACATAGTGCAAGCATTGCCCGTGTAGGGGTGAGTATAATGATACACAATAGGGAAACGGGACCCCCAAAGGACTCCCAGAATCCACGAAGGACAAACCATAACAAAAAGATACAATCACGAAGTATTAACCATCTCTACTTAGATATATGCCCGTACATATACCTAAGCCATCAATCCAGTTCGACTCTAACTCTCGAGCCCAAGTACAATTGAGTCTATACAGGAAAGAAGTCAATCACATCGATGATAATGTTTGAAAGTCAAGACTCATCTCACACATGAATATATCTTTTGTAAAGTGATACAGATGATCAGATGTAGACACTGATTCATCTAAGCTATCAGACCCACGTAAGATACTTATCCATCTAAGCTGTCGGACCCATATAGGATACAAAACCAGATACTCTATCTGACCCACGTAGGACACTAGAACATAAATAAATTGTCAGAACCACGTAGGATACAAGTACAATAATCATCTCCATCAAACCCACAAAGGATTCTAGTATGGTTGTCGTCGTCGACGATCCCTCGGAGGATTCCAGTATGTTAGTCGTCATCTATGAACCCACAGAGGATTCCAGTATGGTAGTCGTCATTGCTGAACCCACGGAGGATTCCAGTACAGTAGTTATTGCAGTCGCAGCCAGCTCTAGGGTTCCCGCACTTAGCATACTCATTTCTGGGAGGGACCGCTCCTCGAGCCAAGGGGGTTGATACATCAACTGTCACAATGTTCAAAATTGATGTATCCCGAAATTTTGTCTCATCATAAGGAACCCAAGGTGATAGACGAAGTGTCAATTGGACGCCCAGTATGAGAGATATTGGTTTTTCTGTTCCAGAGGCCCCGTTGGAAATATGCTTGTTTCAAACCCGATTTCTATCCAATGTCATCCAAAACTCACTTGGAGTATTGCAAAAGGGATTCCACATCATGAGGGTCCTAGTACCATAGACGTCTCTTTGATCGGACACATGGTCATGATGTTATTCTCATTTATGTGAAACAGGCACGACCCGTTATGCCTAGTGGGATGACTGGTCGGGTCAACCCATATTAGGTGGGTCCGGCCCGGGAGAGGGTCAGACCGGCCCGGTGAATCGTGTGGCCAGGCCCGGTAGGGTGCGGCCTGGCATGGTTGGGCGTGGCCCAACTCATCGAGGTGCGGCCCGACCAGAATCAGTGCGGGCCAGCCTGGCGAGGCACGGCCCGCCTGGCCACGGCTTGGCCGGCTGGCCATGCGGCTTGGCCCAAGGGGGTCAGGTGGTCCTTGGGAGGGGCGGTCCCACACTTTCTTGAACCAGTGGCACCAAGAGGCCCTCTTGGGTGGGCCATGGTCTGGCTGCGTGGCACTATTGAGTGCCGCAACTTCTTCCCCCGACCGACAGACGAGCCGGCCAGTTCGCCGGCGAAGCGGCCCGCAGATTCCGGGTGGTGGTCTTCCATAGCACGGCACCCCTTGTGGCGTCGTGGTCCTCTTCAGCCCAGCCAGCTTTAGATGGCCGGTTCTTAGTCGGTCGAGCGGCCCGTGGTTGCGGGTCGTGGTTCCTCCTCATGTGGCCAACACGCGGCCGCCACCTTCGATCGTTGCCCCTTCCCGATTGCAAATAAAACAAGATACATTGGAGGGTCATCAAGCCGTGTTTTTTCGGCCCGTGCCCTCCATGTTAGGTGGTAACAATTGGCCAATGTCAATTCCAAAAATTAACAAAGAAATAAGTACATTTTAATCACTCAATAAATGTTCAAAACCCCTACCTCGATAATTGATGTCAGATGTCGTCAAGCCGCGGAAGACGAGCGCCGCAGTATATGGAATCAAGGCGAATGGCGTCGCAGATAATTGACATCGATTCCATGGATGTTGGGGTGCGTCAGAGGAGAAAGCGGTGTCTCCCCACATTTTTGGATAAGAGGAAGGAAGTAACGTCATCGTTCTTTATGGAATCTGCATTCTTTATCGAAGAGGGCATCATTCTTCATGGAAGGATGAATCTATCTACTAATTCCAAAGGTTCCACCGAAATATTTTCCATGAAAATATTAAAATGAGGCTTTCCCCTATTTTAATCAACTGGGCATGCCATTTCAAAAATAGTCATATCCACCCAAAAAATTTAATTAATTATTGGTGTATAAAATAAATATTTCACTGAGTTTTCATATTAATGACCATGTGGAATGTGGAGAGTTTAGCAATTAATGGGGGGTTGTCAAGAATTAAACAAGGTTTTTAAGGGAGTTGAAGAGAGTTATAGGGAGATTAATAGTTGGGGATCGTGTGGGCACCACCTCACAAATATCCACACATGGGAAGTTATTTTGGTGTTGGACACACCAATAACTTCCCCATGGGAGGAAAAAAGCAACTCTAAAAACAAAATTTTGTAACACATAATTATATTTAATTTACGATTATACCCCAAAAAATTACATTCAACCCGCATGAAATGCAACTGCGGTAATGGTCCCCTTAAGGGAATACCGGCGCTGTGAGTTCAACGGTGTCCTCAAATTTCAATTCCAAGTATAGGTTCAAAAGATAGAAAAACCCGCACGTACGTTTACTGAATGTATGTAAAAAAACTTCAGAAATTGATTCCGTGCACACCGGACCTCAAGAATCAAGTGCCATTAGAAACCGTAGACATTAAAACTACAAAGCATTAATGAAAAAAATTCTCCATGAAATTTGTGGGTCTTTACATTCCTCCCACATCAGGGATTTACATCCCTGTAAAGCTAAAACACACACTAGGAAAAGAAATGGTGGTAATGAGCTCACATATGAGCCTCCCACTACCAAGTGCTCTCCTAGAGGTTCTCATGCTGCAAGCGAATTCACACTAGGGGAACCGACTGTCCAAGTAGGAACCGCTTCTGTCGATCCCTGATCTCCACCGAGACCTCATCAAATGTTTCCCTGACATCGATGTCCAGCTCCATGTGATCGATGATGTGGGTCGGGTCGTGCACGTATATCCTTAGATGAGATACGTGGAAAACATCATGCACCCTATGCAACTGAGGTGGAAGGGCCAGGCAGTAAGCTATCTCATCTACTATACTGAGGACTTGGAAAGGTCTGATGAAACGCGAATATAACTTGTCATCATGGCCAAATCATTGTAGACCCCATCGAGGCGAGACTCGTAAGAAGGTGTGGTCTCCATCCTCGACCTCCAGTGGTCTCTCCCTCATATCAGCATAGGACTTGTGTCTGCTCTGTGCAGTCTTCATCTACTCCTGGATGATCTGCACCTTCTTCGTCATAGCCTGAACTATCTATGGTCCTATGACTTCTGACACTCCATGTTCAATCCATAATAGAGGTGATCTGCAATTTCAGCCATATAGTGCCTCATATGGTGTCATCCCGAGGGTGGAGTACTAGATGTTGTTGTACACAATCTCAAATAAGGGTTGTCGATCTTCTCAGCTGTAATCAAAGTCAAGGTCACATCTAGGGAGAATGTTCTCAAGGTTATGTATGGTTCTCTCAGTCTATACATCTATTTTAGGATGGAAGGTGGTGCTCAATGAAGTTGTGCTCCGAAAGCCTCCTATAACACCTTCCATAGCCGGGAAGTTAAATGACCATCACGATCAGAAACGATAGTCGATGGCACAACGTGAAGCACTACATTCTATTGAATGTAGAGGCACCCCATTATCTCTACTGAGACCGATCTCTAATAGGTATGAAGTGGGCTAACATGGTGAGTCTATCAATGATCACCCAGATAGATTAGTGCCCTCAGGATGTACGTGGAGGCCCCATCACGAAATCCATGGATATCCGGTCACACTTCCACTCTGGGACTTCTAAGGGTTGTACCAAGCCTGTTGGTACCTGGTGCTCTACCATCACTTTCTGAAAAGTGATGCATCGTGAAATGAACTCTCCTACATCCTTCTTCATACCTAGCCACCAGTGCTGTCGTCTAAGGTACGGGTAATCTTCTCCACTCTTGGATGTACCGCTAGAGGGGAAGGGTGAAACTCCCTCAGCACTTCCTCCTTCTGTGCAATTGGTAATGTGGTACATCCCCTGAAGATGATTTCGTGCTCTCCTTCTTCATAAAATCTATCAGGTTCCTTCCCTGGGGATATCTGAGCACGTCATGTTTCACAGTCAACGTCCCAATGATGCGACTCTCTGACTCACTGAAGTAGTGGAGGAGTGACTGTGAGGGACTGTAGAAAGGCTTCTCTATATCTATCCACAAAGGATATCAACAACGTGGCTAGCTTCTCTGTCGCCTCTCCTAGTAGCTGAATGCTTGATCTATTGTTGAAAGAATTAGCTACAACTTTCTCCTTTCCAAGAGTATATACTATCTCTAATTCATAGTCTTGGAGGAACTCGAGCCAACGCCGCTGTTTCAGGTTCATGTTCTTTTTCGAAAAGATATACCTGAGACTCTGGTGGTCAAGGTAAACTGTAAAGTGCTCACCCATCAGATAGTGTCACCACGACTTTAAGGCGAATACCAATGCTACTAGCTCTAGGTCATGGGTAGTGTAGTTCTTCTCATGCTATCTCTATTGCTGTGAACAATACACGATCACAGCTCACTGCTACATCAGGACACACCTGAGTCCGGTCCCTGATGCGTCGCAGTAAACTACGTACCCAACGCCCTCCTCCAGCAAACTCAAGATGAGTGCACTGGTGAACCACTGCCTCAGCTCCTGAAATTTCTGTTGCCATCTATCTGACCATGTGAAGGTTTTCCCCTTCTCTGTCATAGCTGAAAGTGGTGCTGCAACTCTGGAGAAGTCTGGAACAAATTTCCAATAGTATCCAGCCAGACCAAGGAAGCTCAGCACCTCCGTCATGCTCCTGGGTAGGTACCAAGAAAGAACTGTCTATATCATCACTGGATCCACTACAACTCCCACATCCTAGATGACGTGTCCCATGAAGTGTACCTCTCGAATCTAGAACTAGCACTTCGAGAGATTACCATAAAGCTGGTGCTCTCGGAGTGTATCGAGTACAACCCGCAAGTGGTAGGCGTTCTCCTTCTCAGTAATCAAGTAAATTATTATGTCTTCAATGAACACTACTACAAAATGATCGAGGTAAGGATGGAATATCATGTTCGTGAGACTCATGAACACTGCTGGAGCATTGGTTACGCCGAATGGCAAAACCAATAACTCGTAGTGGCCATACCATCATCTAGAAGCCGTCTTCTTCACATCCTATTCTCGAAATCTAAGATGGTGATAGCCGAACCTAAGGTCTATCTTCAAGAACCAACGTTCTCCCTTGAGCTAATCAATGAGGTATTCAATCCTCGGGAGTGGGTACTATTTCTTCATGGTAACCTGATTCAGGCGACGGTAGTCGACACACTATCACAAGCTCCCATACGCCTTCTTGTTGAAAAATATCGGAGAAGTCCATGGTGAAACACTGGGTTGGATAAATCCCTTTCCCTGCAAGTCCTCCAACTGCACATGCAACTCATGAAGCTCAGCGGGAGCCATCCGATATGCCGGAGTAGATATCAGTGATTTCATGGGGTAAAAGTCTTGGTATAAATCTACCACTCTAGGAGGAGGTAGTCATGGAACGTTGTCAGGAAAAACTTCTGCATACAGATCCACCATAATAGGAAAACACGGACTCTGTACATCAACTTCTCTGAGGATGAGACTATGCAACTAATGTGTGATCGGCTGCCTCGCTTTTGCGAAAGTCCATCTTGCACAGCAAAGGATACCTTATTGCCGGTGAAGTTGAACCTTCTCTCATCGGTGAAAACACACCGCACCTTGCTCCTAATTCATTCTATCTAAGAATGGACTATTTAAAACCAGTCCATACACAAGATGACGTCTTAAGGCCTCGACGCCGCAACGAGAAGATCCCATCCGAATCTCTCGCCTCCCTGAGTAAGCTCACACTACTGGAACTAGTGCATAATCGTCAAGTATGCTTTCGTAGGAGTCTCTAGCTATGAGGATTGATCCAACGGCTCCGTTGGAATCTCCGAGCTCTGAAAAATGGCAGCGACAATAAAAGAATGACTCTCTCCTGTGTCTATATGTACAGCAGTAAGGGTGGAGTAGACATAGATAGTACCTCGAATCATATCTTGTGCACAGTGGTCGTAAGCCTCCACTACCTAGAGCTGAGCCAGCCTCTATACGCATGCTACCTGTGGTCGGGGTGGACATCCTAGTGGTGGTGGTGGTTGAGCCTCAAAATTTCATCCACCACCCGCTACTCAGACATCTCCTCTGCCTCGTCCACCAGCTCCCTATGGACTGCCATGGTCGAACCTCTACCTCTTCCTGGGAGGTCCCTCTACAATATGATGCTCATCGGCAAGGCTGTTCGGGTAGTATTGATCCATGTGACCCTGCCTACTGCATGCATAGCATTTCCTGCTCCTCGTATAGTTGGCTCTATTCCAGTTGCCCCGCACAACTGAACCTTTATCCTGAGGTTGCTCACCTAATGTCCAGGTCCTCTTGTACCAATGCGAAATCTGTATACTTCCGGCTACAGAATACTCTACTATGTGTCTCCCTACGACAGGTCTCACTACTCATGTCGTATCAGTGAGAAAGCTCTCCACAAGAAGGGGTCGCTCAAGCACTCATGCCTGCGTTGGAATGCTGAGGGAGATCATCAAGGACCTGATCTCATGCCTCAGTCCCTACTGAAAGGTCTGGGCCATCAATAATGGGTCACGTACCATGTCTATGGAGTAGCGTGAGAGGTTAGTAAACCTCGTTGAGTACTGAGATATTGTCATGATTCCCTTCCGCAGGTGAAGTAACTCCTGAATCTGCACCGCACAGAGGGTGGCGAGAACAAACTCCAAGTGGAACAGACTCTCGATATCTGTCCCAAGTAGAGAGACTCGTCGTGTACCTATTGAATCAGGCTCCACCATCTACCTACTGCTACGTGCGTGAGACTCACGACATGGATCACCATAAGGTCGGCTGGTGTCCCTACCAATCTGGAGACTCTGACGACAGCTTCCAGCCAACCCTCAGCTGCCTGAGGGTCCGTCTCTCCATAGAACCTGGGTGGCCTCTATTGCTAAAACTCGTGAAATTCACTTAGAAAGCATCCAATCTCTTCTTCTATGGCTGGTAGTATCGGTGCCTTAGCGGGTAGTGGTACCGTTGTTGCCTCTTCTATGATGGTCCCCTGCACCAAGGCCCCATCACTCGGTGGAATGCCATCTCATACGCGACTCGGAACCCTATCTAGCTGCCTTGGTGGGACCATCCTGAAAAGAAATAGGTGCGCCATGATCAAAATAGTATACCTGGTGATCTAAAACAAATTAATAAAAAAGAAAACATTCCAAACACACATGCAATCAATGTTTTCATGCCCTGAGTCAAAAATTATTGGTCATGGTTTGGGTGTATGGATACGTCGTCTGCCGCACCAGCACTGGACTCCCTAGACTGAAAATCATACTTAATACTCTTAACCCTATTGCTTCACATAAAAGGATGATTAGAGTCTTGGGTTCTACGGTAGAACCTCCCTCTAATACCAATTTATCACGACCTATCCTTGGGTCGCATGCCGTGACTACCCCAAGCCTGCCATCCATAGGCTAGGGGCCGGCGACTAACACCAAAGGCGTAAATCCCTATAAAAAAGGGAATTCATTGCCTTTATGATAGTAAACAAACACAACAATGTACACAAGCTGAAGTAAGCACAAAGTAATATTTAATACAAAGCAAGTGTTGAAAGATAAATGGGCCAGAATACAAACCCAACTGAAAGTACAGTACCACAAAAAAACTAGTACAACTGTAGTAATGTAAAAAAGTAACCACTGAGTTGTCCTCTGGGAATGCCACCTGGAGGGTGGGTAAAGATAGTCTCCCCAGCTCTATGGGTCCATCCTTCTGCTCCGTTTACATCTCACCAAGTGTTCCACCTCCGAGTACCATCTATATCTACATGCCTCTACCAAGATCAGTGTTGTTTTTCGTCTGCATCCAACACCACGTAGTGCAGGAAATTCCCATGCAGGGGTGAGTATAACGATACTCAGTAAGGACCCCAAGACCCCTGAAGGTCTCCCAGAATCTAATAATTATAAACCACAATGAAAAGATACAATAACGAAGTATCAACCATCTCTACTTAGGTATATTCCCATACATATACCTAAGTCATCAATCCAGTTTGGCTCCATCTCTCAAGCACAAGTACAACCCAATCCACACATGAAACAAGTCAATCACATTGATGATAATGATTGAATGTCAAGACTAAGATCACACATGTACAAATCTTTCGTAAAATGATAGAGATGATCAGAAGTAGTCACTGATTCATCTAAGATGGCAGACCCACATAAGATACTAGTCAAGCTATGTTGTCGGACCCACGTAGGATAGTAGACCAGCTACTCTCTCGGACCCACAAAGGATACTAGAATAGAAGTCTAACTATCAGACCCACATAGGATACAAGTACATTAATCAACGTTGTCGAACCACTAGAGGATTCCAGTATGGTAGTATTCATTGCT
Organism: Viscum album; assembly: GCA_963277665.1. Lineage (NCBI taxonomy): Eukaryota > Viridiplantae > Streptophyta > Magnoliopsida > Santalales > Viscaceae > Viscum > Viscum album. Next base: position 873,230,721 of record OY728148.1, on the reverse strand, counting down.
GAACCCATGTTGGATTCTATTAAGGTAGTCATATTCGCTGAACCTAAGGAGGATTCCAGTACGGTATTCGTCATTGCCGAACCCACGGAGTGTTGGAACCATGGTATTCTATGCATGGTTTAGAGTATGGTTTGTCTTTGTTGTCAATCCGAAGTGGAAGTTCAGAATGTGTACCAGCAAACAAATCATACAGTTCAAGAAGACAAAGAGGATTGTGCGTCGTGTACTTGAAGAAGAGGAAACTAGCATGCCATATGTTTCTCAAGATTAGAACATGGAAAAATTGCAAAGGGATAAGGGTCGTGCATGTTTTGGGCTGGTCGCGCAAGTGACCTGTGCACCGTGAAGAGACTTGCACGCTGATTCCTAGGAGGTTTAGAAACATGCGTGCGTATTTTTTTCATGATCTTAACTTCAAAATATGGAAAAGGAAATAATTTCATGCAAGTATTGGTGTGGTCGCACAAGTGAGTAGTGAGACATTGGCTTTGGAGGATGAGATGCATGCCGAAACCTATGTGTTGAGGGAAGACTTGCACACCACCGTGTAGGGGGTCCAGTTTTCCCATAAATAGAGAACCCCCCCTCCACATTTACGAAAAAAGTTCAATACATAGAGATTTTTAGGGCTCTCATCGCACAAGTGGTTGAGTCGTGCAAGTGGTTGTTGGGTCGCGCAAGTAGAGGCTGCGCGCCGGTTGTGGGCTGCACGACTAATGTGGAAGGGGAGTTAAAGGCGCAACATCGCACATGTTCGGAGTTGAAAGGAGGCAGTGTCGCGCATGTGGGGTGGTGTCACCTACACACTGAATTTGCACCATTCAAGTGACTTTCACGCTGGGATTGAAACTTGCGCGCCGGCCTTGGAGAAGCATTCCAGGGTTGTTAAAGTACATCTGTCGTTTTGAAGCTGCACGAAAGCTGGAAGATTGCTCGGTACCCTCTGCGCAAAGTGTTATTTTCTTCTAGTGATAATTGGAATTCAACAGAGAATCTACATACAACATAGGATGCATTTTTATGCAATGATGGAGGCACATTCATGTCTATAAATTGAGAGTGACTTCACCAAGGGAAGTGAGCTAGGGGGAGTCAATGGGAGTGACCCGAGGGAATTAGTGAGCTATCCCGGAACCTTCGTAATGGAAGTGAGCTTGGGAAAGAGTAACTGTACCCGAAACATTGTAATACACAGCTAGTGATGATTAGTGGAAATTGGTGCGACCGAAAACTTTTCGGCATAATCTCCTTGGACGTAGCCCTTGGTGGTGAACCATGTAAAAAGTGTTGTATCTTCTCTGTGCATGTGAATGTTTTCTTTCTGATCACATTCATAATACAGGTTCAACAGGTTCCTACCAACATGGGAAAAAGATACATCACATTAAAAGAAAATTTTGTCACCCTGATTCACCACTCCCCTCTCAGGGTGTCCCGGGGTCCTTCAAGTGGTATCAGAGGGTAAAGGTTGCTATTGTTGAATCTATCCTTTATCTGTATAGAGAATGCAGTCAATGTCAGGGGAGTCCCTTAACTCAATGGAATTCATTTCCAGATCTAGAAGAATATAATGAGATCTCACCTTAGATCTCTTGGAATGGATGTTCTTTTTTCTACTGTGCAAGGAATAAAAGTCCCTGATCCAACATGCCTGGCTATGACTGAAACAGACAGGAAAATTCTTGATGCAGATGCTAAAGAAAACAATACACTGACTGCAACCCTTTCTGATCAGATCTACCAAAAGGGGATGAATTTCACCTCAGAAAAATCCATGTGGGATAAACTCAAGAATATTTATGAAGGAGGTGGAAAAATGAAGCAGGAAAAACTACAAGTGCTTCACAATCGGTTTGATGATCTGAAGATGCATCCAGACGAGAATGCAGACTCATTCTTCAATCGAATTACTGAAGTGGATGGAGAAATTCGGGGTCTAGGCAAAGAAATCAAAGACATTGATATTGTAAAGAAAATATTGAGAACACTTCCACCTCTGTACAATACAAATGTGTCAGCTCTTAAGGAAAGATATAATTCCAAACATTCTCTGGATGATCTACTGAGCAGCTTGGTAGCATATGAAAAGAGAGTCAAACCAGAAGATGCTACGACTCGTGTGATCAAGGAAATGGAATTCAAGGCCATGGATAAACTAAAAACCTCAAAATATAGTACCGATGAAGATGACGATGAAAAATAAATTCGTTCTCTCATTGCAATGAAGTTCCAGAAGGGAAAAGGGAAATTGAAAGGGTAGTTACCTCTCGCATGCTTTCGTTGTGGAAAAGTTGGGCACATTGCCTCTTAGTGCTTAAGAAAGATCAATAATGATGATAGTGAAGATGAATGCTTCGAGAAGCCTCATGGATGGTTCTCAAAAAAGGGAGACATCAAATCTGGAAAGAAAATGAAAAGGAAGAGTTTTTTCTATGAAGAGGAATAAGATGATAATGAATTCTGTGATGAAGAAGAACTTGAATTCAAAACAGAGAACCATGCTTCCATGATGGCCACTACTAAAAATTCAGAAGATTCTGGTGGAGAAAAACAACTGAGAACTTGTGTAGATCCCGGAGGCAACTTAAGGATGTGGTTAGTAAGATTAAGAATAAATTTAAGAGTGGAAATAAGTGGAAATCAACAGTAGAAGAATCAACTAAATAAGTTGATCAACATGAAGCTGAAATTGAACGACTGGAAGAATTTCTAAAATTATAGTCTAAAATAATTGAAATCAATGATTATGTAGTGGATTTGGTGATGAGAATTGAAGAGCAGGCAAAGGCCATCAATGACCTCGCCTCCAGACTAGATGAAAAATCCAAGACTGCTAAGGGTCTTGAGGAAGAAGTTGTTACTCTAAGGAGTAAACAAGAGACCGAATCAATTCCAAAAGAATCGAGGAAGAAAATACAGTTTTGAAGATTCTCAGATACAGAATTATTGGTAAGAGCCATGTGTGGTTCAGATGGGGTTGGAAAAATCTTGAGTGATCAAAGACCCGCTTGCATGGGAAAGAGTGGAATTGGCTATGAAGCTGAGACATCAACTACTGGAAGTGAAAAGATCCAAAAGAAAGATAAGATGAATGTTGAACATGTTGAAACGTTTCCTAAAGTGCTGAAAAAGGAACCCCCCATCCAAACTAAAAGGAGAAATGAAAATTATTCCTAAACATTCAGAAATGCTAGACAATATAACTATTCTCCCATGGAAGAAGGTATGAGGAGAAATTCAAGTGAGATGACATTTCCTCTCATGAAGTGTCAGTTCTGTGGCTATCTGGGCCATACCATGTCTTATTGCGAAGAAGCAAGAAGCTATCTGAATGGAGACGATATAGAAGTTCAAAAAAGGAGAACAAATTAATATCCTAATTCTTATAGAAGAAACAATTTATATGGATATTATTATCATTGTTCTAACTTTGGTCATATGGCTGCTAATTGCAGGCAGAGATAGGACATTGACACCTCATACCGAAGTTCATGACAAGTCAAGTGTCAAGAGCAAGACAATTTTTCTCTCTCAAACATGTTCTCTCATCTCAAAGAAGATTTCAACTATGAAGAACATGGGTATGTGGAAGAGATAATTTAAAGGCCATCAGTACTATATACTCAACCCAATGTCTCATGGAAGGAAAAGAAGAAGATTGAGAAATCCATCCTTGCAGAGGTGGCCCTCAATGTTACAAAGAACAACAATACCTGGATTCTAGATAGCGGTTGTTCATCTCATATGACAGGTAATGCCGGCATGTTAACAAATATCATGAGGAAGGTTGATCGTACAGTACGATTTTCTAATGATGGAGCTCTAAAAATCAAAGGGAGTGGACGTACGGAATTAGATAATAGAGAACTAAAGAATACTGAAGTAATTTACATAGATGACCTATGTCATAATCTCATCAACGTGATTCAACTCTATGACTCAGGACTTATAGTTACTTATAATCAGAAACACTGCACTATCAAGGGAGTAACATGAAATTCACTTATGAAGGGATGCAGAACAGAAGGCAATATGTATCAGGTTGATAGTGAAGAAAATTTATATTACATGACTGTTGAAGAAGAAAACAATTTGTGGCATCAGAGACTGGGACACAATAATCAACAGGACATGGATAAAATATCAAAATTGATAATTTTCATGGAAATTCACAATGTGAAGTGTGCGCGTGAAAAATATTGTGATGCTTTCATTTGTGGGAAGCTGGTGTTTAGTTCAGATCAGCCAAAGAAGAACATGGCATCTCTCCTTCTTGATCTTATTGATACAGATGTATGTGGGTCGATAAATGATGCTTGAACTCATGGAGAAAGGTACTCTGTCATTTTCATAGATGATTACAATAGAATGGCATGTGTGATGGTCATCCACAGGAAACGAAAAGTCCTTGAATGCATGAAAACTAATCGGCGAATCACCGTGAATGATACCGGATGAACAATCAAAGTGTTGCGATCTGACCATGGAGGAGAATACATGTCCATTGAATTTGGAAATTATCTAGAGAAGCATGGTATATAGAATTAGGTAGCTTCTATGAGAACTCTACAACTAAATGGAGTTGTTGAACATAGGAATTGACAGGTGAACAACAAGGCATGAACTATGCTGATTGAGAGTCGGATTCCATGACATTACTGGAAAGAGGTTGTTCAAGCTGCAATGTACATTCAGAATCGAACAGGACTTTATATGGGTGAGACGAAGACACCATATGAATTATGGCATGAATGGAAGCCCTCTTTAAAATACTTTCATGTCTTTGGAAGTAAATTCATCACTAGGAACAAAGAAGGAAATCAAGGGAAGTATGGAGACAATGCAGATGAGGGAATTTTCCTCAGTTACTTAATGAACAGAAAAGCCTACAAATGTTTCTACAAGAATATAGAAAGGATTGTGGAAAGCATTGATGTTAAGTTAATTGAATCAAAAACAACAAATTCTTCAAAGAAGTCATATTCTGATGTGATAGAAAGTCAGAAAGAATGTGAACGTTAAGAAAATAAAAATGCAGAAAAAGATGAAGTTGTACAAAACACTCAGTATTCACATCAAGATGTTGAATCTGAAGATTAATCAGAAGAAAAATTGTGGCTGAAGAGAATGAAACTGAACCTTGAAGGAGAAATTGAAGAGATGAGATTGATCTATCCTACATAATTGGGGACAGGAGTGCACCCACTCAAATAAGAAGGATGATGAATAACATGAAATCTGTATTTCTTTTAGTTGTAGATCCATCCTCATTTGAAGAAGCTATAAATAATGAATCTTGGGTGAAACCCATGAATGATGAATTCGATCAGATTAACAAGAATCATACATGGGATCTTGTCCAAAGACTCGATGGTCACAATATTATTGGTACCAAATGGATCTTCAAAAATAAGTTTGATGAGCATGGAGGTGTCATAAAAAAACAAGGCACGAATGGTATGTAAAGCATACTCCCATATGGAAGGCATTGATGTCGAAGAAACCTTTTCACTAGTTGCTAGACTACAGTCAATCATGATTTTCTTTGCCATAGAACCCCAAAGAGGATATAAAGTATATCAAATGGATGTCAAGACAACATTCTTGAATGGTGTACTTGAAGTAGAAGACTATATTGAACAACCATTGGGATTTGTTTTAGGTACCGATGAAACAATGGCCTACAAACTGAAGAAATCTCTATATGGTTTGAAGCAGGCACCATGGGTGTGGTACTCGCAGCTGGATTCACATATCAATAATATGGAATTCAAAAGAGGAGGAGTAGATCACAATCTCTATGTGATGAATTCTCTAAAACATAAATCCATGTTTCTAGTCTACGTTGATGATATCATATTTGGTGGATGTAGGCAGAAATCAGTGGATGAATTTTCCAACCACATGAAATCAGAAATTGAAATGTATATGATTAGGGAGATCACATATTTCATGGGCCTGTAGGTGATTCAAAAGAAGGAATACACTTTCATTTCTCTGGAAAAGTATGAAAGAGAGCTGCTGAAGATGTTTAATATGCAAGAATCCAAAACAATGCCAACTCCGATTGTAGTTGGAACTAAACATGGAAAGCACGAGGATGGGGCCTCTATTGATCCCACCATATACAGAAGGATCAATAGGAGCCTACTGTACTTGATAGCGACACAACCAGATATTTTCTTTACCACATGTTTAGTGGACCCCTATTAGAGTAATCCAAAGGATGAACATATGGCGGAAGTAAAAAGAATCATGAGGTACATTCAAGGAACACATAACTTCGGGTTATTTTTTTCGGCAGGTAGGGACAATGAATTATCAGCATTTTCTGATGCTAACTGGGCTGGTGATGTAGTAGATAGAAAGTCCACTAGTGGTGGAGCCTTCTATATTGGGCAGAAATGTGTTGGTTGGTAGAAAAAGAAAAAAGAACGTACTTCTCTTAGTACTACTGAAGCTGAGTATATCTCGGCCACAATGTAATTCACTCAACTTCTATAGATGAAGCAACAATTAAAAGATATTGGTGATGAGGTAAAGAAACCAATAGTGATTTAATGTGATAACAAGAGCACAATTGATCTTACGAAGAATCTTGTTCAGCATTCCCGTATGAAACAAATTGAAATAAGGTATCACATTATCAAAGAAAAAGTTGAACAAGGGGTGATTAGAATATATCATGTGGGAACTGATGAGAAAGTGGCTAATATCATGACTAAGACACTTTCAGTGGATGTGTTTGAGAAGCATCGGTTGACCCTTGGTGTTCAGCCACCTCCCAGTGCATAAAGAGGTTATGCAATTCCCCTCTCCCCATTTATGATAACAATATTTATTTGTTTATGGATTTGATGTAGGTTTATGGGGGAGCTACTATCCAGGGGGAGTATGGTTTGAGCTAAATGTTGAACAAATTATCGGCCTTTGGGTTTATTGTCAATGGGGGAGAATGGAATAAATTCAGGCATGTTCAGGCAAATAATACTTTTGTGATGAGAATAATGAGAAGGAATGAATTCCAAAACATGAGAACCCAATTCATGCTTCCTCACTTGTTTTCTACACCGAGCATTGCTCACGTAGACTTAGAGTGTTGTCTGAGTTGATTCTTGCGTTTTTGGTTTTTACATGGATGGGGATCTATTGAATTTATTTTCTGATTGCCAACAAACCCAATAGAGGAGATTGTTGGAACCATGGTATTCTATGCATGGTATGGAGTATGGTTTGTGTTTTTTGTCAATCTGAAGTGGATGTTCAGAATGTGTACCAACAAACAAATCATACAGTTCAAGCAGACAACAGTATTGAAGGAGGGACTTTTTCCCAGTGTTTGCTAAATTTTTTGAGCTTGAAAATAGAAAAATGGAGAAATGTGTTTTTGGAAAAGAGACTTGCACGCCATGTACTTGATAAAGAAGAAACTTTGTTCCATATGTTTTTCAAGATCAGATCATGAAAAAATGACAACGGGATAAGGTCCGAACAACTTTTAGACTGGTCGGGCAAGGGACCTGCACGCCGTGAAGAGACTTCGCGCTGATGCCTAGGAGGTTTGTAAAATTGCATGCCTATTTCTTTTCAAGATCATAACTTCAAAATATGGAAACGAAAATAAGGTCATGCAAGTATTGGTGTGGGCATGCAAGTGAGTATCATGACAGAGGCTTGGGAGGATGAGCTACGCGCCGGAACCTGCGTGCCGAGGGAAGACTTGTGCGCCATCGCATAGGTGGTCCAGTTTTCCTATAAATAAAGGACCCCATCCTTATTTACGAACAATGTTAAAGACTTAGAGATTTATCAAGCTCTCATCGTGCAACTGGTTGAGTCGCGCAAGTGGTTGTTGGGTCGTGCAAGTAGAGGTTGCACGCCGGTTGTCGGCTACGCGACCAAGGCGGTTGGGGAGTTAAAGGCACAACATCACACAATTTTAGAGTTAAAAGGAGGAAGTGTCGCGCAAGTGGGGTGGTTTCACCTGTGCTCCGAATTTGAACTAAACAAGTGACTTGTGCGTGGGGATTGAAACTTGCGCGCCGGCCATGGAGAAGCACGCCCGGGTTGTTAAAGTGCATCTGTCCTTTTGAAGTTTCATGAAAGCTGGAATATTTCCCGGTACCCTCAGTGGAAAGTGAGATTCGTCTTATGGTGAGAATTGAACTTCAATAGAGAATCTACATACAACAAAGGATGCATTTTTATGCAATGATGGAGAGACATTCACGTCTATAAACTGAGCGTGAATTCCCCATGGGCAGTGAGCCAGGGGGAGTCAATGGGAGTGACCTGAGGGAAGCAGTGAGCTATCCACAAACCTTTGTAAAGGCAGTGAGCCTTGGAAAAAGTGACTGTTCCCAAACCATAGTAATTTACATATAGTTAAGATTAGTGGAATTTGGTACGACTGAATACTTGTCGGCATATGCGCCTTGGATGTAGCCCTTAGTGGTGAACTGTGTAAAAAGTGTTGTGTCTTCTCGGGGCATGTGAATGTTTGCTTTCTGATCACATTAATCATACAGGTTCAACAAGTTCATACCAATGTGGGAACAAGATCCATCACATTAAATGAGAAATTTTCCACCCTGATTCATCCCACCCCTCTCAGGGTGTCCCGGGGTCCTTCACGGAGGATTCCAGTATGGTAGTCATTGCAGTCGCAGCCCGCTCTCCAGTTCAAACACACAACACGCTCATTTACGGGAGGGTACGCTCCTCGATCCAAGGGTGTAGATACATCAACTGTCACTAAGTCTGAGTTTGATGTATTCCAGAGTTCTGTTTCATCAAAAGGAACCCAATGTGATAGACTGCTCGTCAATCGGACGCCCGGTCTGAGAGATATTGGCTTTTCCATTTCAGGGGCCCTATTGGAAATATGCTCATTCCAAACTCAGAAATTATCCAAAGTTTTCTAAAACTCACTTAGATTATCATAAAAGGACCGCCACGTAACGAGGGTCCCATTTTCGAATATGGCGCATCGATTGGACGCACGGTCGCAATGTTATTCTCGTTTACGTGAATCGGGCCCGACCCGTTAAGCACAGTGGGCTGGTGTGTCAGGTCAACCTAGTTTTGACGAGTCTGACATGGTAGAGTGTCAAAACGGCCTAGTGAATCACATGGCCCGGACCGGCTCGTTGTGGCCCAGCCCGACTCGGCGCGGCCCGTCCCAGCTCGGCGCGGCCCGACCCGGCTCAGCGCGGCCCGGCTGGCAGTGGCTCGGCCGGCTGGCCAAATGGTCTGGGGGGTGGTTCGCCCCCCCCCCCCCCCCCCGCATTCCTAAACCGGTGGTACCAAGCAGCGCTGCCTCCCATCCAGCCAACCGAAGCCGGCCGACCATCTTAGCATAAGCGGCCCGCTCGGGCGGGCTGCGGTCCGACTACATGGCACCTTCTTGTGCCGCAACTTCTTCACCCGACCGGTCGATGAGCCGGCCGGTTCACCACCGAAGTGGCCCATGGATTGGGGTCGTGGTCTTATGCAATGCGGTGCCCCTCGTGGAACCATGGTCTTTCTTCGCCCTGACCGGCTTTAGCCGACATGTTCTTCGTCGGCCGAGTGGTCCACAGTTGCGTGTCGTGGTTCCTCCTCATGCGACCGGCGTACGACCGCCACCTTTGATCGTCACCGCTCCCCAATTGCAAAGAAAACAAGAAACATCGGAGGGTCGTCGGGCCATGTTTGTTCGGAACGTGCCCTCCGCGTTAGGCGGTAACAATCGACTAAGGTCAATTCTAAAAATTAAAAAATAAGGACATAAAATTTATTCACTCAAATAATATACAAAACCCCTACCTCGATAATTGATGTCGCATGTCATCAAGCGACGGAAGACGAGCATCGTGGTAGATGGAATTGTGGAGAACAACGTCATGGTGAATGAACATTGATTCCATGGATGTCAAGGTTCTTCTGAGGAGGAAGTGACATCTCCTCACTTGTTGCGGAGAAGAGGAAGGAAGGCACGCCATCGTTCTTCATGCAATCAGCGTTCTTCGTCGAAGAGGCCATCTTTCTTCATGGAAGAATGAGGCTCTATTCTAATTCCAAAGGTTCCACCAAAATATTTTCCAAGAAAATATTAAAATGTGGCATTCCCCTATTTTAATCAACATGCCATGCCTTTTCAAGAAGATTAAAATCCACCCAAAAAAATTAATTAATTTGTGGTGTAGAAAATAATTAATTCCTTGAGTTGTCATATTGATGGCCATGTAAAAGGTGGAGAGTTTTGCAATTAAAGGTGGTGTTTTCAATAATTAAAAAAGTGTTTTAAGGGAGTTGAAGAGAGTTATGGGGAGATGAAAGGTTGGGGATCATGTGGGCCCCACCTCACAAATATCCACACATGGTACGTTATTAGGGTGTCAGACACACCAATAACTTCCCCATGGGAGGAAATAAACAACTCTCAAAATAAAATTGTGTACCACACAATTATATTTAATTTAATATTAAACCCTGAAAAATATCTTTCAACCCACTTGAAACAAAACTGCGGTAAAGGTCCCCTTAAGCGAATACTGGAGCGGCGAGTTCATCGGTGTCCACAAATTTCTATTCCGAGTATCGGTTCAAAAGAAAAGAAAACCCACACGTACGTTTACTGAATGTACCCAAAAACAAATTTAGAAATTGATTTCGGGCACACCGAGCATCAAAATCGAGTGCCGTCAGAAACTGCAGACTCGTAAAATTCAAAAGCATCTGTGAAAAAAATTTCCACAAAATTTCTGGGTCTTTACAATTAATTATATAAATTTCCTATGTCCAATGTTTAATTATTTTTTATTTAATATATACTTATAACATTTGTGGTCAGTATATATTTCTCATTTTACTCCATATAGATGATGCCTCAAAATATTTAAATCAAAAAATAATAATTTCTATTTCTATATCATGTGTAGGGAAATTTTACTTATGAGGAGTCAACTAACGTGAACCATAAGAAATTTCATTACCATTCTAAAATAGGACACAATCAAGTCTTTTCAATGAGCCATCACAATAAATGACAAATTCACCATATGTGGATGGTAATACAAGGACCGTAGCATTCACCAATCTTATTTTCAATTCTAGAAAATAATCATCACATTAATTTGTCCTAATTAACTTAACTCCTTTTCAAGTTAATTTTGTTGGTGGGTAAGATAACCTTGAAAATGTTTCAAAAAACCTCTGGTAATAACCTTCTAAATGAACTAAAATACATATCATAGTTATATTTTGGGTATTGGCCATTCCAAAAAACATTGGTTTCATTAGGATCAACGGTTATGACATTTTTTAAAACAATGTGATAAAGCAATGAAATTTTTTGTAACCAAAACTCATGCTTTCTTAATTACCCATAAAAATTATATTCCTTTATAGTTTGCAAGACAACACTCCAATGTCATTTATTATCCTATCTACATTTAGAATAAAAGAATATATTATCAATAAACGTAACCAAAATCTTATCCAAGAACTCAAGGAAAATTTTATTCATAAGATCCATGAATACAACTGGTGCATTTTTTAATCCAAAAGTCATAATTATAAATTCAAAATGGCCATATCTATTATGAGAAACAGTCTTTAGAATGTCTACTTTATATTCAATTGATCGTACCCCGACCTCAAGTCAATCTTCAAAAAATACAGACCTCACTTGAGCTAATAAAAAAATCATCGATACAAAGAAAAGATACTTGTTCTTATTAGTGATGTTATTCAATACTCTATAATCAATGAAAAATCTCATTGAACTATCGTTATTTTTAAAAAACATGATAGGATCCCCACATAGTTTTGTGGAAGGTTGAATAAAAACTTTATCTAATAACTCTTACAATTTCTTATTTAACTCAAAAAGTTCAATTTGAGACATTCGATAAGGGGTTATTGAAATTGTCTTAGCAACAAGAACTTAGTCAATTGTAAATTCAACTTACCATCAGTTATTATACCAAAAAAACTCATCAAGAAAATGTCAAGATACTCATTTTCCACAGGCGCATCATTAATATAAACAATTCATTTTTTTTCAACAACATTTCAAGGTGACAATCATTTATATCTTTTACCAGTTCCTCAGATTCATGATATATTATAAAAAATAAGTGATCATTCTTGTACACAAACTGAAATTCTTTCTGAAACGAAACCTCTTTAGCTATGCAGTCAATCTTTGCATGATAAAAAGAAATCCAATCCATACCAAAAATAATATGAAACTCTACGAGAGGAAAAATAATATGCTTTGCAGATATATTCTTTCGGAACTAAATAACAGAAAGGTTCTTACAATTTATTTTTGACTAAAAATATTCTTCCCGTGTTATTTCCCTAAGTTTAGGATACATATCTTGATATGGAATTCAAAATTTACTAGAAAACATCTCAGAAATGAAAGAATGTGTAGCCTTGAATCAAATAACACATTTTTATAATATTAATAAACAAATAGTGTACCAGATACTACTTTATTTGATAGCGAACACCTACTGATGTAGTTGCAAATGATTTCACCAATACTTTCTTCTTGTATTCTGTCTGCTTTCCATATGTTGGGTTCTTCTTTGGACACTAATTTTTATAACGACACATTTCATTTCACTTAATACTTTTTATTAATTATATATCATATTTGTTTATTAACATTAACCTGATATTTTTTTAGTTTAATTATGAGACTTATGGCCCATTTTACAACATAGATCACTTACTAGAATACAAGAGGCATTCCACATGGATATTTTTACCATAATTTTTTCAAACTATAAACTTTACATTCTTACCATCAAACGTTTTTAAAGAGTTCCTCCCCTTCATCTTCCACATTGACCTCTTATTTTACTGCATGTCAAAGAACATCTGACCATCGACAAATTCCATTTCCACCTTCTCCACACATCACACAATTTCTTCATAAATTTGGAATTCATGAGAATATAAATCCCTTCAATACATTGGATTTAATCCTGAGAAAAAATTATTTATTATAATATCGAGACCCCATATGAAATTCGTCGAATTCCTTGCCAGTCGAGTGCATTTTTTTCATAAGTAGCCACTGAGTCATCTGCTTGCAACAATTCTAAGAATTGTTTTTCCACCATATTTCTAACAACGTTAGGAAAATATTTCTCATCAATTATACTATTGAATTCATCACAATACAGTGCATCAATATCCTCACCATCCCTGATATTTTTTACACTATACCAACACTAATCGACTTCACCATCAAAACTGTAAAAACCAGAACAACCTATTATTGTTCCGAACACCCCATGACATAAAAAATATTCTCCAATGATTAAATCCAACCTTTATCGAGAACATTGTTAGATGATCCTATGAATCATGCGAAATGTTGCCTCATGAAATTCTCCACTACTAACATGTTTCTCTATGGGTTATCTGGTTGATCTCATGCATGGATACTGCAACCATTTATAGCCCGAGTCACCAATAAAATCACTATAAAAAACCACTTAGTTTTTATTCGGACCATCTCAGGTTGATGATTTTGAAGGTTGTTTTCCAGTTTATATAGTCCCATCATAGCTACCATGTTTTCTATGAAAAAATCCAATCTTGGAATAGAAATATCTATGGCAAAGAAACACAGTAATCTGTAAACACTATATCATTTCAAAATTAGCATAAATTAATTTATGAATATTTATTTAAGAATATAGTAACTCCTAAAGATATCTTAACCAAACGTTGATACTAACTATAAAGCCCCAGCCTTAAATATTACATAATCTTGAATTAAGTCAAGAATTCGAATCGAGTATCTTTTCAGGTTTATATTTTTAGATAATTTGGCCATAACTGTTACATTACATCATGAATATTACAGTAAAAACTTCTTCTCATTATCAATTTTTCTCATAAAATAAAAACTCTAAAAAGAAAACAATAATTATTTTCATGATATAAATCTTCTTTAATTCTCAATTTCTCGTACCCTTCCTTACACCCTATGAAAAAAATTTCAAAAACATGGGATGAGCATTAAATTCTTAGTAAGTGTTATAAAACAATTAAATAAATCATTATTCCATCAATACATAAAAAACATAATATCCTTAACATACCTCATGCAATCAAAAGAATTATGAATAACACATAGAAATAAAAAATCTTAAATGAATCTTGTAGAATCCATAACATACATACATTGTATATTTCATATCTATATAGGGAATCACATTTGGAATAACCATCATAGTATTTTCTATAAAACTCTTTGAATAAACCTCAACGTCTACCTCTTTCACATTACCCAATGCATTGGAGAGATATCTCATGATCTCCTACCGTCGGTTTATCATGGAATCACCCATATGCAAAAGCAATTCCCAAGAAACATAACATAATCATAACAAAAAACACAAGCATAATGGGAAGAAAATATTTCCACATTGCAATCACAATATAAAATTTCAATATGTTGATATAATTAATCCATTTTAAAAACCATTTTAAAAATAAAAATACTTTAAAAGAGTATATGTTATTTATTTTCCTTTTTAAATCATTATATATTGTTATAGAAGCCAAATATCATATAATTCTTGTGGCGGTGGAAAGGTCATTGTCACCACTTCAATTAAAAAGAAACATTATGTTTACTATTTAGTAAAATGATTCATAAAAAACATTCTTTTTTAATAAAATAAAAATTAAAAGGAGATTATTATTATATAGAGTATTAAATAATTTCATGTATAAATCAAGGTATTACTCAATAAACGGATATTGAGATGAAGTCCCTTAACTCGTGTCTGACTTGACTAATTCGTTCTTTAGTCTCTTGAATAATAAACAAAATTAAATTTCAAAATACTTCAGAAACATTTTAAAGTTCATTATTTATTTTATATCAATTATAACCACATTATATACATTACATAATCATTTAATTTGATAACAATAATTTTTTTGATATTTGGTACTTGAGTCAAAAAATGATCTTCTCATAATTACATGTTGCCCATGTGGTCAAAAGTAAATTATCTCTAGAATGATATTCATGATTTAGATATCATATATATAATATATATCAAGTATTTATATATATATATGTGTGTGTCTATGTGTATTTATAATAGTACATATCATTTTGATTTAATAAATGAAATGCACCGTTCATGGAGACGATAAGCTATACGTATGCATGAACACTACATTCAATTATAATTCTTATTTAATGGAATGAAAACATAATAATAAATAGTTATATTATAATACCAGTATCATATCATATATAATTTCATTAACTTCATCCTATATACGTTCAACGTTTGGCATAAATGAGTCATATCACTTTGATGGGGCAGTAGTCCATACTTTCTTAAATAAAATTATCGTATTTTCCTATTATGAAAACCAAAAAAGAATAATATAAATGAAAAATAAAGAAGAATAGGGAAAACATAAATATAATATATATCACATATAAATATTTATTTTTCATAATTTTCACCATGAGATGTTGTAGGATATAATTGAACCATAATCATTTTGTGAGGCAATTGTTCACCATCCACAAAAACAGTATGTTCATATCCATTAGATAAAGGTGTGTGGAGTTGTAGTTTGAATACTTATCGTAAATTTTTTTTTATAAATTGGTGTTACTTATTTTATTATAAAATAATTTATTAAAAAGTGTTTAGGGGGTCGAAAAAGGAAAATAATAGAAAAAAATTGAGAGAAGATGTTACCTTTAAATCGGGTAACTCTATTTGGTTTGAACCAAAATGCTTTATTGAATTTCCTTCATACAAAAATAATTATTATAGGGGAATATAACGATGATGGGATCTTATTTGAGATGATTTTTGACTAGAAAATGGGTTTGAGAGGAGTGAGTATTGGGTTAGAGGTGGTGGCCTTTATAAGGGGGGGAGGGGCTCTTTAGGAATGTTTGAAAATGTTACTTTATTATAAACTGATTTTCGATTTCAAAAGGTCCCAAACTCATTTTATGAAAATTTAATGTTAGTATTGTTCAAAAACATCACATCTAATGGTTTTATGACATGTTTAGGGCATAAAAGTATCCTTACCTTTTATCTTTAACCCTTAGTTAAGTAATTTAACTTTTATGATGTCCTCTTGTATATTCACACTATATTGTTAATATATTTACTATAAAATTCCAAGATACACAGAATAGACCATCAATGACATTTTTAACATCATATATGTCATTTGGAAAAATATTAGTTTTTTGGGACTATATTATAATTTAATAATATATTAATTGATATAAAAACACATTTATATTAGTTTCTATACTACTCATATCATGTTTTTTTAAAAATCCATAACAACTTGATCAATTCGAAAAAACCTAATTCATTTAAATATAACAAGTAAAAATCATCCTTAAAATTAATGTATGACAAAAAATTTCAAAACAATTTTTTTTAATATTTTTAATTTTATTTATTTAATAAATTCATTAATGTAGTAATGATTACATCATCATTGTGTCTTAAATAAATTTATTTATTTGATGTCGAAAAATTATAAATAAAATACGATGATTTAGGAAATAGTTTTATATTTATAATTAATATATATAGTCGAACATATCACTTATATAATCCCATCTAAAGTTTTTTTAGTAAATGAAATATGTTTTTGTTACATTTTAAATAACATTAAATTAATTTTTATAAAATGCATTCTCAATTAAAAGTGGCTTCATGGGGTTACAAAAACGTCCCAAGGATTCCTATCGATAGACATGAATAATAAAATATTATTAGGACACATGTTATGGTGACTATATACTATTATAATATTATTTTTTTACCCTTATTTACAAGATTTACCCTTTAACCACGACATATAAAATATTTACTAATGTTAGTATTCATAATGTCTAAAGGAAAAAGTTACATATTTACACAATTTTTACATCATAATTAACAATATGGAATCCATTTTTACAAATTCAAAACACAAAAGTTGAAGAAATTGAATTTAAATTAATTCCCACTGTCAAAACAAAAAAAAACGTGTATTTATGAAATAATAACTATCAAAGGATTGACATATGTTTATGTCTAATTTAAAAGTAAAATCACATACAATGAGAAAAATTGTATTAAATAGTAAAAATATAATCTAATTACACTTTAACACCAATTAAAATGTTTGTCTAGTCATATTAATAAATTAGATTAAAAATAATTATTTAATTAAAATGCATATTTCTCACTATTCATCAAAAAATGAACTTTATCAGAAAAATACCAAAATTTTACCCAAAGAAAATTTTCATGTCCCAATTATAAATAAGAAGTTTATTTTTTAAATTTTAACATATTAATATGAAAAAACTATATATTTAATGGGTTTTCCATCAAATGGTTGTAAAAGTACCTTTTAGAAGTATTGGAGTATTTATGCATAAATTTGTATTCATTATCATTTTAAGAAATTAAATTTTTTTTTAAAATTTAGAATCATTTAAAAAACATGTATTATAATATTTTATATAGTTATTTTCATTGCTTAAAATATAATGGCTATCTGTTAAATAACATATATAATAATTTTATTTTATTATTTTTCAGTTAGATCCATCTTTGTGTGCAACATGAGATTTTGGAGAAACTAATTAATGCGACTGACATATAATCCCCATTAAAGTAAAATAAATATTTAATTCACAAATAAGAATAAATATGAAAAATTCATATTATTTTATGACCTAGGATATTTCATAATATATCCTCATATGTATTAAATTCAGTGGTGTTCCTCCTATATGATGATCATTAATATGAAAAGAATCTGCTGAAGATATGGGAGCATAGAGGAAACAATGTATAAAACAAGAAAATCCTTAGGTCAACATGTTTAGGTGAAAAATATTGATTAATAAATTGAGAATAAAAAGAGGTGATAAATGATATTTACGTAACCTATTTTATATTACTAAAATAAATTTTTTCATTGAAATTTATAATGTGGGGATGAATGTGACAATTGAACATTTATAAATGAAATTATAGAACCCTGGGACACCTTGAGAGGGGAGGGGTAAATCAAGTGGTCAATATTTCTTTCTTAAAATAAAAATCATGTTCCAACATCGGTAGGAGCTCGTTAAACATATATGAAGGATATGAGCTATAATCAAATAAACACGTGCATAAACACGACACAACACTTTTACTTGGTTTACCAATAAGGGTTTTTTCCAAAGAACCAACACCAATAGTGTGTTAGTTATACAAAAATACCCTAAATATCTCTAGTTGTGGAATAAAAATGTTCATTAATAGTTACTTTGGGCTAGGCTCACTACATTTACAAGAATTCAAGGAATTATCATTACATCCGTCAGATCGTTTATAATGACTCCCCCTAGCTCACTACTCTGAGAGAAGTTCAACTCATTTTATTGAAGGGATGGTATCATCAATAATTTTTCATTGAAGAGATTATCCCTGACCTTGCACATGACTATTTATGCACCATTTAATAGAGATGATTCTATTTGAAATATTTTTTCACTAAAATCAGATGTTCAAAACTGCTCATCGTGAAGACTCTTTGAGAGACATACCCCATTTCCAAAAGCTTGGGCCTCATTTGAGACATATAGGGTCTTCACGATGCACCAACTCTTTTAGAAATCCCTATTCACAAAGGTCTTCATGAACTCAATGTTTCCCTGGATTTCCCCCCAAAACATCAATACAAATGGATTGGGGTAGCCTCATATTTATAGGCTTAGACATTTATAATGATCTACTACCTCTTTTTGGGTGTTATAAATAATCAAGCACATATTATCAACGCTCCATCCTCCATAGAGAACCATGGGAATTATTTGATCTCAAATATCACCATGATTGTGGAAACTTCCTTCAAAACCCATTTCAGCACAATCAATTTCTCAAAGTTTTGCATCAATGATTTCAACTCTTCAAACCTCTCATTCAAAAAAAAACACTGTCTCTGATCACAAATCCTGTCGTAATCATGATGCACACTATCAAACATCTTTATGTCTTCACAAAACACTACTCACAAAGACCATCTTCACAAAATTGATACCATATACATATTTTCATAAGGCCTTTAAATGAAACAATATTGTAAATTGAAGTCTAACTTCCAAATTTTGGACAGAAAAAATCCGGACAAACCAAGGAAATGACACCAAATTCATCACTACTTTTGGAATCAACTGTAAGATACATTTTCTTGTAATCTCCCTGACCATACTTGTAATGATTGACAACAAACACAAACCACACTCAATTTCATGAAATGAATTACCATGTTTCCAAAAAATATATATTTATATGTAAATGAAATTGTTATTGTGTAACAATGTTGTTAAAAATAGGATCACAACCGTAGTTATTATAAACCAATATTGAAGTTTGGATTTTAGATAGCTCTATGAAAGGTAACAATTTATACTATAACTATTTTATTTTCACCATTAATATATTTATATATAAATTGTGGTGAAAAACTATTATGGGTACATACCGAACAAGTGATAGACTCAACCAATAGGATCACAACTTATCATTTTTTATTTTTCATATACCCTTGTGTGTTATTTAGTTTTCATGTTTATGTTCCACGCCGATTCTATAATTTTTTAATATTTTATCAGGTATTGATGTTTGTTTAAGATGAATGTTATATAAGGGACAGAGGGAGCCCATGTTTTGTTTGACCCATCATGGGGTCAGTATATTCTTTGTGTTGGTATCATGAGTTCTACACTTATCTCCAAGGCACTATTTGGGAGAGAATTTATTTTTTTATTCTATAATTTCACAGAATAGTTAACGTTCTAATACATGTTTTCCATGAGATGGTTTATGTTGATACTCCAATTTTTTGGATGATGAGTTTGAGTGTTGATTGACCCATTATATATGGGTTTATGTGTTATCATAATTTTATTTATGTGGAATTAGATGTCAGAAGATTCCTTTAGGATATAAAAAGACTTTTATTTTACATGAGGTTGTTATTATACTCTCCTCTCTATTTGGTTGATTGTGATTTGATTTTCATAGGGATCTAATAGATGATATGAAGGAGTTTACCCATCCAATAAAGTTATTTTTTAAAATACTAGGGGTTGGGTATCATTTTTCTTCAAAATATTCCTTACTAAAGTTATAAGTATCACCATTCCCTAATACATTGAGAGATATTTTTTTCCTTCAATACAATCTAGATCAAGATCGATTCTATCAGTTCCATTGTTGTTATAATCACCAAAACATATCATTCAATTATCATTCTAAAGAATAGTATATTTACATATTAATTTAATTTATTCCAATAGTTATTACATAGGTTCAAAAATTCATAAATGATTCATTATATATTTCATTGAGAACATGTATCGTTATGTAAGTAATACATGATCTCATGTTTTGGGTGATCCTTTGGCAATAAATCCTCTAGTATCAGCTAGAGAGGGTGTAGATTTAACATAGGTATTTTCAATAAATAGATGGTTGGTATTTGTTTTCTCCCTTTATTTTCTGTAGTTTTTTATTTTATACAAGAAGATAGTATATTTCATCTAGGATAGTAATATCACATGTTCATGTTATTTCTATTATAAAAGATTGTTGTTCCACTATTTTTGGTGTCCTAAAAATATTAATTTCAAATACAATTTATTTTCACATTTCTTTTTGTTTAGACTATATAAATTATTATTATTTATTGAAGATGTTTTTTGGTGGATTGGGTAGTGGCCTTGTGTTTTTTAATCAATAATAAACCCTTTTGTAGAGGTTAATGATTGATATGGATCATTTTGACTATTGTGGAGACCTATAATGTGCTTTGATTTGTAATTGGTAGTGGAGTCCAATGTATTCATTTTATTTGTATATATTAAAAAATTTTATTTTCGTGGTGGATAACAATTTGTTTTTTAACTTTATTGTGAGTCCAACTTAATAAATGTAACATTTCATCTTTTTCACATGGTTTTTTAAGTTAATTTATTATTCATATATTTTTGATATATTATGGATTATTTTTTCCATTATTTTTGAATGATGAAAAGAAGTTAGATTATACCAACTACATAGTGGAAAATATATCTACTAGCCAGCACAAATTATAGTTCAAGGAGACATGCTAGATTTCAAATGGATATTTAGATCAGTAAATATGTAATGTTAAAAAATAATATATTTTCATATCTAACAACTCCACCATCTCTCAAAAAATACCTTCATGTTTTCATTAAAAATAAAAAATACTCAATGGAAACAAATGTTGAGCCTGATAAAAAAATTTGAATATCTACAATATGTTGGGCCATAAGAATGTTCTAGTACTAGTATAAATGATGGAAAATTCATTCAAAAACAAGGAACATAAGCATATATATCCTAATAAATGAATGAGGAAAATATTTTATAGATAAATTAGATTAAAAATGATGAGGCTACATTAATACTGGTTATAAAATCAACTAGAGTTTTCTCAAAGATCCTCCATATGATTCTATAATAGAAGGGGAGTACTAGTGATATACGTCTCAAGATGACCATAAAGGAGCTTGACGTTACTCATTCATTCCACTTTCATCAGAACCTCCGAATATATAGTATATAGAAATTGTGATCCACCTTAGTAGTTTTGATAACATACACTCTTACTTGTTCCGTTCGATTAAGAGGTTAAGGATTCTTTTTCTCTTCAATATATATAATATTGGATAATTCATATGTTTAATAACCAGACTCCTATAATTTAATTCATTGATGTTTGGGTGGAAAATTAGTAGGGGTTTTTAAAAAATCCATGATTCATAACCCTCTTAAAAATAATGCTATAGTTTTTTGTTTTTTTACTTACTATCTTCATTAACAAAAATAATTTTTTTGAGGTATTTTCCATAGATTTTTCCCTATATTTATTTATATATATGTTATTGATATTTCATTCTCCAATGTGATTTATCATTAAAATCTCCCGGATTATTTATATTCTATTTTCTTTGAAGAGTAATATAATTATCAATTTTCCTTCCCAATTATTATTTGAAATGTAAATATTTATAATTTCACACTAATGTTTCTAATATATATTTTCTTTCAATTATTTTCTTATTATACTAAAAATCAATTTATTTTTTTCTCTATGATGGATATAAAACTAGTTGTTTTTCTTATTACCATATTGGACTCTTTATCCCAATTATCAAATAGATTCATCATTTATTTGTATTATTGTGACCCACAACTTTTATTCATATTATTATATTATTTTATGAATAACATTCCATTCAATATAAACTAAGTATAAAAAAGTCTATTTTCCTTGGAAGAATAGGTACATAATTTGAATACATGTAAGTAGAATAAAAAATATTCGTATTATTCTCTATTATGAGATCTTAACACTCACTGAGCTTCATTAATTGCAAAGGATAACCTATGGAATCCAAGGCAAAATAGATAATATAAAAATCACACTATTGGAATAAAAATGGGAATATAGAATAAAAAACGAGTTAGAATGCATAACATGATAATATATAGACACAAATGTTAACTAATAATAAGTAATAATGACATAGATAAAATGGAATCTATTTATCTTGGTAATATATAAAAGTATTTGTAATTTCTGACCTGACAGACGCATGATTCAAGGATAACTTCAAGGACTATAAAACATTGTCACAATTTCTTATAAGGAAATTAGGTTAACTCAATATCCCAATATGACATATCATGATACTAAAAAATTACCCCAATTCCTTATAGAATAACCTAGGAGAACCCATTAAAACATTAAAATTAATTTGTGTTCCATATATAGAATCGAACATAATGCATAATCATAAGGGTTACCCATGGAATGAAACCAGTATGGTCATATTTCAATGAAGCATAACTAGAGTCAATATAATAATGATGTCCACAGAACACGGGGATAAATAAATATTGTACATTAATAAGGTAAATAAAAGGTAAAATATAATGATTTCTAGTAGAATTGATAACATGAAAAAAGACTTTAGAAATGTACCACTTAAGTGTTGTTGTAGGGAAATGAAATGGAATATTTAAAGAGGGAAAATGCATAAGTGTTTTCATAAAACAAAAAAAGATGAAATAGTTTTATGAAGAAAAAATTATTGATTTCAGAAAACAAAATTATATTAAAATATATTATGTAGTGTACATGTAAATGTGAAGGAAACAGATAAGATCCCTATACTTGGGCTTACATATCAGTGAGAATTGAGAGGTAAACCCTTTAACCATATAATTACAAATAAAAAAGATTTATTTAGATACAAAAATGTGTGCATTACATTTATATAGAACATAGGATAATTATATCTTACAAATAAAGGGATAAATTAAAGAAAATACAGATAATTTGTAACCTAAAGGTAATATTGTGGTTCAGAGAGCTCAGTTTACATATATATGAAAGTGTTATAAACATGTAATCACATTCCTTGATAATAAAATTAGATATTTTAATTTCCAAATTAAGAGAATATTAAACATTTATTTTATATATAATAACTTTTAAAATTTTATTTAAAACAATTTGAGTGAGTTAAAATGAAAATTTTATTCATTCTAGTTGTGTTTGTTTCACGGTTTTGTGGTTCAATATCTTTTTAATTGTTATAGTTGTACTTATAAAATGGGAATAAAACAAAATGTGTGAAATTAAATGGTATTCATGCACATAAATGGTTGATATTTAGCCCTATATAAATATTATTTCCTTCATAAAGATGATTAATTTTATAATATTTTAATCATAAAAGTTTGTTTTATTTTATTGATTTTTCCAAACATCACCTACAAATTTCACTATATTTTCTATTATGAGTATTCTGTACTTCAAAAATATAAAATAAGTATAATATAATTATTAAAATTTTATTTAACTATAATAACTTATTTATTACAATCCATTATATATGAAATATAAATTATAAACAATAATTACTGATAGAGGTGATTAAATGGCATAACATCAACAACAGTTTCATTTATTTAAATAATTCGTGGTAATAAAATTTATGAACATAAGATATTAAATTAAAAACACATAATGTAATATATACCTATTTATAGTGTAATCACACCATTATGAATTAAAGAGGTGAATAGAGAGTAGAAAATGTAAATGAATTAAGGGAGGTATTTTGAGAAATTATCTCTTTAATATCGCCTCATTGAAGGATCAATTAATGACTGTTGAATTGGTGTTTGGGTGTGACTAGAAGCACTTGGGTGAATGTATATTAAGTAGAAGGATTTTTTAAGATATATTAGTATATTAAAGGCCTTTATATTGAAATGGGGTAGCAAAAGGTGGAATATATACTTGGCGACAGGTGGGGTTATATAACTAAAATAATGATTATATTATATTTTAATCCATAAACATTGAGGTGGTATTAATTTACATGAATTATATTTTTATGTATTGGATTTGGAGTAGTTTATGTTCTATAAATAGCTTAAGAAACTTTTAAATTTTTTTAATTTTTAGGTATTTTAATCAATTACCTTTTAACATTAACAGTTGTCACTATTTTACCTATGTACATTAAATATATTTCTTTACCATGGTAACATTTTTATAAATAAAACTGAAATTTTCTTCAAAAAAAATTTCTGAAATTATTATTCAAAATATGGAATATAATTTGACAAATTTTGTTCATATAATTTGAAAATTAAACTTAAAAAATAATCATCTAGTCATACTAAAAAATTTGGTTTCAAAGTTAATAATCTAATAGATCGAAATAGATATATATCCAATTTCAATGTTAAATTTATTAAAAATAAATAGAATATATTTAATGATGCATCATTAAACTATTACTAATTTTAAATCAATTTAAAATATAATTTAATTATAGAAATAAATAAGCATGAAATGTTTTTTGAATCAAAATTCAGTATTATTTACTATTCATCAAAATTAAACTTCATAGAAAGACAAAAAAAATTACCTTGTAAGACAATTTTGATATTTTTAAATAAAAATGAACATTTTATTTAATATAAAACATAAAAAAATATGAATAATTATATTTAAAACATGCTCTCTATCTAAGATTTTAATTAGTATTTTAGAAAAATATAGCTATTATGCTTAAAATTTGATTTTATTATTGTATTAATCCTTAATAATGTATTGGATTAATAAAAAAAATTATATATAATATATAACATAATATTAATATTAATATATTTCAATAATAGTGTTTAAAATAATATATTAAGATCGAGTTCCATTTTAGGCCTAAAATAGTTTTTATTAAATGAAATCCTTTAAGTTGAATTTGTTTTTATTTTCATTTATAAATAATTAGTAACAAATGAATTCATTTAAAAAACATGTGAAAACAATACTTTCATTATTTTTTAATATAACTTCTTCACATTATTCCAATAAATAGGTTATAATATTCATAATAAAATAAGAATATTTTTCCATTGGTTTAGGATCAATGTTAAATGAAACAAAATATATCGAATAATTTGTATTTATTCATGAGGATAAATATGGTATAATCATTGGTTATTACATTCTCCACACCCCTCCATATAATTTCCCCCTTTAAATTTCATTTTACACTATATGGTGGAAAGAGTTTAGTGTTCTTCTCCATCACTAAATCCTTTTGAAATATTGTTTTTTCTTATTATTTTTGGTTCTCCAAAGTAAATTGATCTGATAAGTGTCATTAATACCAAAAGAAATTCCATATGGTCTAATATCAAAACTATATGTTCCTCAAATTAGATATAATTTAACAATTACACAAACTCTGATCACAATTCATATAAGGGATCTGGAATTTACTTCCTCATGAGGTTTATATGCAATAAATCATTTACTTGAGACATTGTTGGTGCAAGATATATTTGATACACAACAACTGAAATGAGGTAAAGAATATAAAATTGGACGATTTTCCTGAGATGTATCTTTTCCTTCTCCAAAATTTCATTATTCTCTTTCATGTAATTATTTTGTAGAAAATTTTATCTCCAACAATGAAATCCAAGTCCCTTCTATGCTTGACTGCATATCTATTTTTCAAACATTTAAAATATATTATATATTTTGTGATGGACTGAACATTATATATCATCTATTTTCCAAGATAAATTATAAGTAGCATACATTCCCCAACATTATCCCAACAAGATTCATTTTTATAGTGCTTCCCATTCATAGGTTTATATAGATCAATTTAAATATTCAAGTGGATGAAATTGTTATATGAGGACCCAACCAATAAAAAATATTGCTTCCATACAGCATTAAATTCCATTTACTTAGATCATAGAATTCCATTGAGATTCATAGTAGTGTTTCCATATTATCTATTAGTTATGGCGTGATAGTCCCTGTAGAAATTCAATTTTGTACTTAAATCATGATGAAGACAGATCCAGAATATAGATGTGAACAGTAGGTCACAAAAATAGAAGAACTAAATATGAATAACATATACTATCACTTAATAATTAATAGAAATGATGTAAATTTTTTCAAGAAATAAATATTATCAAATTACACTGATGTGGGATGTCTTATTGAGTCGATCCACCATATCCCATATAGTAATATTTTTCCACATGTCTATGGGAGACCAATGTAAAAAAAGTATAGTGTCATTATCCTATTCCTATATTCATAAGAAGAAATGAATTTATCATACTATTAGACTTATATAATATGAAATTAAAATGAAAACACATTAAAAACCATGATATATACTCCAAAATCTCATTTTTCATGTTATCCAACTAGAATTTCTCTCAAGAAAAATGGAACGTTTTGGTACATCTAAGATGTATAATGAAAGGTAAGCTATGAAAAATGTACAACATATACTTATTTATTTTACATGATATTGGAACACAACGCTTCATTTTAAATTGAAGCACACCATCATAATTAATGTGTAACTCTTGAAGATCCAATTCTTTTACATCATTCACCATCTTTTGTAGCTACATATCATCCCTTGGTAACTTTTTAATATTATCAGGGGTAGATTTTTGGGAATTAATTTTGAATAGTATGGATATATTCCATGTTGTTATGATTTCCAAATCAATCTTTTTATATCCATGAATATAGGTTCTTTCTCAATGTGCACAATGGATTGAGTACAATTTACTTTTTTGATAAGATCATAAAATATATTATCCACCATTCTATAATGGTAGTGAAAATTTCAATCATAGTAGTTTATTATTTATATCTATATTAGTTAATGCATTTTATTCTCCTTTTATGTAAATGTATAATTAGAGATCTCGTTACTACTATATATCACACACCTATGTCCGAGGAAATAATTCCACCATATTTTCAAATAAAACATTACAATAGCTAAATCAAAATTATTAGTGGGTACTTCTGTTGATGAATTGTTATCTTTCCTAAGGATTAATCTCTTAAATTATCATTTTTAAATTGAATATATACTAATCACATCATTTATGGATCACTATATAAAAAAAATACAGATCAAGAAGTGGGTAGCATGAGTTATGGGGCCATGGTAAGCAAATTTTCCAATTATATGAAGTATTGTCCACATTTAATATTCTTGATAAAAATTATTATCTTCTATGTTATATAATTTAGTGGGATTGAAAATAATTATAATTTTCCAAAAATTGTTGATGATAGCTAGCCAGACAAAATAAACTACGGATCCCCATTATAAACGTTGGTCGTGGCTACTCCTAAATTTCATTTTTCTTAAAAGGGATCATATATATCCCTTTTCTGGTGATAACATGTCCCATGAACGATACTTCCTCCATACAAAACTCAAATTTACTATATTATTCATATATAAATTTCCTTTAAATATAATTTAAAACAGTATCCAAATTCTCCTCATGCTCCTCCATGATCTTACATTATATCATAATATCATCAATAATGTCTACCAAAAATTTAGGGATATCAAATCTAAATTATATATTCATTAAGATGATGAATATTTTTTAATCAATAATTTGACCAATGATCATTACTATGAATTTGTAGGTTCCATAAATTATTCAAAATGTAGCCATTGAAAATCACCATTCGTTACCTTTAATTTATGATACCACAAATGATGGTCTACCTTAGAGAAACACTTATCCCTATGTAGTTTATCAAACATGTCATCTATCTATACAAGGGTATACATATTCATTGTCAAAAATATTGATCTCGGGATAATAAATTCATTATCATGTTAATCGACCTTTATTTTTGTTGAAGAGGACCAACACAACCAATAATGAATAACTCATGCCAATAAGACCCAAGTCAACAATTTCATGTAGCTTCTTCTTAACTTATTTTAACTAATAATTTTTCTTTATATAAGGGGTCATTGATATGTCTAGAGGTAAAAGAATATGTTTAATTTGGAAATCCACCTCTCATTAAAGAGGAAGACTAGAAATATTTTAAGGAACACATCCGTGCATTCCCACACAATTGCCTTGTCTTCAAGCATAATCCTCTTCTTTGTAATAATTTTTTATTATAGATATGTTGATTAAAATGAAAAAAATATCCCCACTTATTTTTATAATTGTATAATATATTCATCGCTTAAGATACACTTTTATAGAATTTTTGGTTGCCCTAGGGTGTGAAGAGTGATCACCCTCTCTTGATATATAATGTTGAATTTTTATAATATTATCCAATAAATTACAATATAAAATATAACACCACCAATGGAGGTAATAGTATTTTTTTGGAGGATTAATCCAAAATTATTTATTAGGGAAGAGTTATATACTTTATATTCAATAATTTTCCTATTTTTTGTTCTCTTCAATAAGTAAACTTGAATATTTTGTTGTCGTTTTTAATAGTTATATTAAACATAAAATGATGAATGAACGCATAGAAATATAATAAAATAGTATTTTATCTATTTTTAATGAATATAATACATACCAATAAACTCATAATTTCTGGATCCACTTCCATAGTAGTCACATAATATTATTTTACAATCCTCCATGACATTTTTTGTTGCAGATTGGCCCTGATTACCCTTGTATTAGGGAATTTTCTAAAATAAATACAATGTTTCTTCCAGTTAAAACAGTACATAACACACATATTATCAATATGAAAATTATTTTCCACTTCCTTATTAGTGGTCCTTAGATTTCAATTTGTTATTTATTAGTTTGATGCCTTCTTTACCACACTTGATACACCTTATTTTTTCCCTATTGAAATTCTCATGTTTTTTCTACCCACAGTTCTGAAAAGTGGGATTACAGGTTTTCCATTCTCCTTGATATTTATCTATCATTATTTAAAAAGATAAGTTATCTTATGTTTCTTTTATATAGTCCTATGAGACTACTAAGAATATGTTATCTTAATACCATCATTAATGGACCAATGGAAAATATCATCAAAACTAGGAATTTTCCAAATTCTTATGGTTTATCATAGAATCTAATTCAAAACACTAATGAATCTATCCAAATTATTTCAAGTTATGATAAAAAATAAACACATAACTTTTATTCCATTTGAAATTTTCCTCATATACTCTGATATACTCAACATACATTTTCTACAAGCTGACGATATTCTACTCCATCATCACTTGAATAGTTAAAGGAAAATATTTACATAAAAATATTTTTTTGAACACACCACATTCCATGGAATCAATTTAATTTATTTTATTCTTGTTTTCAATCAATATATACCACTTATCAGATTCTCCTTCAAAATGATAGATTTCCACCACAACATTATCCTCTTATGATAGTTGGAGGTCAGAGTATGTCTTCATAATGTAGTTAATCCATTTTTACATAATTAGGGGTTCCAAATAACCACAAATGATACGTGGAATTTTTTACTTAATTGATTTTACTAAAAATTTAACTTTCATAGAAGGAGGATGTTGCACAAGACTTAATTTATTATTCACAACTTGACCCAATTGAAAAAGTATTGTCATGAAGTATAGTGTTGTAGTTCCCAGAAATTTTGGAATATCATTAGGGAAATCATCACAGTGACTATCATATGTGTTGTTTCAATGGGTTTTTACATGTCAATCAATTAACATAAAAATATAATAAAAAAATTATGGGGCTTGAATATATCGCTAGTAAGCTAATAAAAAACAATAAATATATAAGGATAATCCTATATTCAATAATTATATACTTAAATGAGAATCTATATGTTTTAATATAGGTAATATTTTGTGATAGTATAATCCAAAGGGTTCATAGTAATCTATTATATTCTTAATAGAACAAAAAAATAGTCCATCCCCTGATACCCACTATAGTAACTCATCCATTTTACACATATTATTACACGATTTTAAAAATATTTATGTTTTTAATGAAAAATAAGGATCAAAATGTTAAGTGTAGTTGGGAGAAAATGTACATAATTAAAAAAAATAAAAATAAAATAAAAATTAATTATATAATAAATATTATTATCTCCAAAATCTAATGAGACCCAATAACAGCATCAGATAACATGGGGGAAACGAAGAAAAAAGGGATGTGGAAAAAATACAAGTATAGGAATAAGAATGGGATTTAATTATATAATATAAGACACAATTCATTAAATGATAAATAAAGGCATGGATCCTAAATAAACATAAGTAATCACATCATTTTTAATATGTCATCCAATCATCATGGAATTAGGTAAATGTTGCTGGAATGAATAAATTTAAAAAACATGTGTCATTGTAATCTTGGAAAACTATATAACATGGTGGAAAAGGTCTCATAAAGTAATTATGTTTAATCCATATCCCATCCTGACATCTCATGAGACAATTCATTACCCAATGAATTAGAACATAATCTTGGTTCCCTTAATACAATATGATCATGAATATCTACGATACATGAATAATAAACAAAAGGAATAATCCTAAGGGTTACCCATGGAATTAAATTACTATATTAATATTGAAATGAAGCATGAAAAAGATAATATAACTATGGTATCCATGAAATAATTCAAAAATTAATTATCAGAAATTATTAATGTAAATAATGATTAAAATATAGTAATTTATAATTCGATAGAAAACATGAATAAAGTGGTCATAATAATGACACATAAGTGTGGTTTTAGGAAAAGAAAAAAGACATTTAAGATGAAAAGGGTATAACTGTTCTAATAAAATATGAAAATTAAAAAATAATTTCCCGTCATAAAATTATTTATTTTATAATAATATTTTTAGATTAAAATAGTTTATGGAGTGTACTAAAAAATGATAAGGAAACAGAGAATTCCCCATTAATTAGTCTTTCTAATCGGTAATATTTGAGAAAGAAACCATATAAACAATGTAATTCTCCATATGGTAAATATGAATTGAGATACCTGAATTTGTGGGCTAAATATAAAAAATAGATTATAGTTATATAAAATAAATGATGAGATAAATTAAGACAAAGGGAGAGAAAATGTTACCCAAAGGTAATATTGAGGTATGGAGAGATCCCATACATTACATCGAGAAGAATTAGGCACTTATACATACTATCGTAGATAATAAAATTATATTAAATAATTAATAATTTATAATATCTTGATTTTTAATTATAATTTTTTAAATATCATTTATGACCATTTTTTTGTGTTATAAATATCAGTTTCATTATTTTGGGAGTCTTCATTTAATAGTTTCATGATTGGGTAACTTTTTATATAATTATGGAAGTTCTATTTGAATTGGAAAAAATCTCCACAAGTAAAATGATATAGTATTTACTCACTTATAAGGGTTAATATGGTACCATACAACATTTTTATATTTACATAATGACGATTCATTAGAGAAAATATTAATGATAAATGTTTTTTTAATTTTAATAGGTTCTTCGAACATCATGAAGTAGTTTAATTTTTTTACTATTATGGGTATATATTAGTTACAAAAAATGAAACTGAATATAATATAATTATAAAAATAATATTTAACTGCAATTATATTTTTATTAATAGTACATAATACATTAATAGAAAATAAACACAATCAGTATTCATGAAGGCGATTAACCAGAATAACATTGACACTTGTTTCATTTGTTAAAATAAGAGGTTGTAATAAATGATATGAATAAATTATATTCAAATAAAAATATAAAACTACAATATATAAATTATTTTTGAGGTATCTCTCCACGATGGATGAAAGAGTGAAGGAGAATGTACAAAATATTGAAATTAGGAGTGTTTTTTTGATAAAACAAACTCATGAATATCACAGTCATGAAATATCCTTTAATGAAAATGAAATAGGTCCTAGGGTGAGACCATAAGCACTTGGAAATTAAAAGAGTGAGTAGGAGGATATTTTTATTCAACAATTTGAGTAGATTAATGTCTTTGGTGTCGAAATCGGGGTTGAGTTGTGGAATTTATAATAGAGGATAGATTGGTTTAATTGATTAAGATAATGATTATTTTATATTTAATGGCCCACACATTGAGGTGGATCAATTTAAAAAACATAGATTGTTAATAACTATTTTATATATTTTTTTAGATCAATAAATACCTCAAAAATCATATAAATGTTTTTCTTATTTATGTATATCAAGAATATAACTTTTAACATTATACCCTGTCATTATTTTACCTACGCTAAGGTAAATAATTTTTTTACCAGGGTAAATATTTTTATACCTAACAATAAAATAGACCTTACATAATAATTTTGAAAAATATTATATGAAATATAGAATCTATTTTACCAAATTTATTTAATAGTATTGGAAATTATATTTAATATTATTTACATAGACACAATGTATAAGTAGGGTCTTAAAGTGAAAATTTCAAAAGTTTCAAACATTTTTATATCCACAATCATTATTAAATTAATTAAAATGACCAAAATTGGATTTATTTATGTAATAATAAATTCAATTTAACTTAAATCCAATTAAAATTATAATATATCTCTATAAATAAATTATAAAAAAGAAGGGGTTCAGAAAAAAATATGTATCATTCTTAATTGAAAAAATAACACATCTCTGAAATTTATAAACATTTCACCCAAAGATATTTTTGATACAACTATATAAAAAATGAATTTTACAGTTATATAAATAACTCATAAAACTATGAAAATTTACTTTTAAAACAGGTTTACATTCAAAAGGTATTGAATTATCTTTTTGAAAAATATAGTTTTTTAGGTTTAAAATTAGATTTTATTCTTGTCATTAGCCTAAAAAACATATTGAGTGTATTCAAAAAAATATTGAATATATACCTTAATTATTTCATTAATATTATTCATTAATTGTTATTAATTTAATTTATTAACATATAATTCCATTAAGAGAATAATTATTCTAAAAAATGTTCTTTATATTCTATTAGTTTTCAGATTCATTTATAATTAATTGGTAAATAATGAATTGATTTTATTAACTTGATAAAATTTTAAATTCTATATTATAGGTAATATAATTCATTTCAATTATTCAAAAGGCTTGGGGATAAATATAATAATTATATAGTAATATTATATGAATTTTTTTCATTCGAATTATTCTCTGCAACATAAGATATCAAAGTAATTAGATTTATTTAATAAGAGTCCTATCGTAAAATCTTAGGAGGTAACATGTATAAACCTAAAGAATAATATCCATATAAATATTAAAACTTTTCAATTAATGTAAATGGTAAAGAACATATTATTGAACTCCTCTCATTCTATTGGAGTTCAATCGACCATTATCCATAATTTTTTTAATGTGAGACCATCATTAATCATCCTTACCTTGGAAATGATAAAAAATCAGGTTATAAACTTTTATATTCCTATAATTGATCTATAAAAAATAACACTTCCATTGTATTGATCTATGTCCAATATTAATTATCTTGTAAGAGCCACTATAGGTGGGTGGATGCTGTCACGTGAATGGTGTGGTATTAGATTCTTAAAATTTAGAGTATTTGGGAACTCAAAATCATATAATTTATAATTATTATTTTGGGATTGTGATTTCTAATTCCAAAAATAATTTATACACATTTTCTAATCAAATTTTTTCTCATTGGTAGACTCACTGCAATTTAAATAATACCCATTAAAAATTTGTTCTCACATTTCTCCAGATATTACAAAAAATATAACATAATTAAATGGAATATTGTGATAATATAATAAAAATAAAAACAAGTATTTTATGTGTAACAAATAATAAATTAGATAATTATACTATTTTATATGTTTTTTGGTTTTAATATTGTTCATTCATTGTCTAAATACCAAAGGGGTTGTTACCATTCCTTTAAAGTTTTTTCAAATCCATCACAAATTTTGTTAAAGAAAAGTAAATCTATGATTCAATTACCTTGAGGGTGTCAAAAAATGATTTTAGTTAGACCTCATTGTTATGGAAAAAATCAAGATAAATTTAACCCTTAACCTGAACTTTTATGTCTATTACCACTATTTTCACCTATGCCACATCATGTATTATCAAGTAATATCAAAATTGGGATTTATTTTCTAGGTAATATACACAGTATAAAATTTACTAAAACATAAGGATATTATACTATATATTGAAAAATATCAAGGGTTTTCACCAATGATAACACATATGAATAACAAAAATAATCTTCTTTATTTTTAAATGAAATATGTATATACCCTAATCTGAGAAAAACTAATAATACCAAATATAATGTATCATTATATTTATCTATTTCTATAATTTAATAATAATTTTCACAAATAATATCACAATCCTAAAACGCAAAATTTTAGCTTCTATGATTATTAAATATAAAATTAACTTATTTTTTTGAAATCTTATCAATTTTTCATTATAATTTATCAACTTTAGAATCCCTTATAGACTTCTCATATTTTATACTCAATATAAAAACATAATGAATAAAAATGATAGGGATGAACTCAGTGGACCAGAAGGGAAATGAGTTATAAAAAATTACATTAAATGTTAAATAATATATATTTGATTAAACATGACCCTGAGAGAAATATGATTTCAAAAAGAATGTAGAGAAAATGGATGTTTCCATGATTTCTATGAATTTTTAATTCCAATTTATCAA
Source organism: Viscum album (assembly GCA_963277665.1). NCBI lineage: Eukaryota > Viridiplantae > Streptophyta > Magnoliopsida > Santalales > Viscaceae > Viscum > Viscum album. Next base: position 873,195,522 of record OY728148.1, on the reverse strand, counting down.
ACATGTACAATTCCATATGAGTATGAGATAAAATAAATGATTCACTAACAATATTATTAAGAATACCGAAATATAAAATTATAATATAACATCGGTTTTTAATTTTTTAAAATCAATTTTTAGGTCGTGTATTTGCATGAAATATTGTAAATACCTTTTTAATGTCATTATTAAAAATGTAAATTATATTTTATTTGGATATATATAATTTTTTAAAATGATAATACAATATATTTTTATAATACCTTTTATATTATTTATTAGAATAACATATGTTAAAAGTGTCCATTAACAATAGTTATTTATCAATAAATGTCCAAGGCCACACATGTAAAATTGTGTATTAAAATTCTGTTGCCTTATAAAATTGGTTAATTGGATAATTAACACTAAAACTATAATTTAAATTATAATATTCAAATAACTAAAATGTTCAACAATTTTTTAATGAGGTTTGGTAAAAATAAGAATTAAAAATTTTCCTTCAATAAATTGAGAGAGAACACATAATCCTTTGAAATTATTTAATATAGTAAACAAGTTACAAATCAAATGATACAAAAAATTATCTATTAAAATAATTGATAAAAGTAGAAAAAAATTTAAACTAATTGAATAAAATTATGAGCTATTGTTTCACCTTATTTTATATTGTAGTACTAATTATCCCTGATACGATTATTTCGTGACATTAATTTTCATTTGGATGAAAATTTCATGATGTATAATGAACATAATTTGTAACCTAAAAAAGTTCATGATGGATTTTTATTATTGTGTTGTATATCTCTAGTAGAAATTTAATACTTTTAAACATAAATTTATCAAAAAATAAGAGAGAAAATTCAAAAAAAGGTATATTAATTAATCATAATTGAAAAATAAACAAATTTGAAAAATTACATATTAATGAATATAGAATTTTAAAATTAGAGTTGACCAAAAACTAAAAAATGTAGAAAAATTATGGTTCCTACAAAAAAAATAATAATTTTATGAAAAATATTTTTATATGTTTGAATAATAGTGTCACACCCATATGAGTTAGTTATTTTTGGGAATATAAAATTTTAATGTGAGTTCTGTAAAATATTAAAAATTATATATTCAATTATTTTAAAAAATTACCATCATTTTTAACAGTAGTTGTTATAAAAATTTTATTAATAATAAAATTATATAATCAATTTTTGAAGGAAAAAAAGTTATTTTAATTTCCAGCACATAATTTTATCAAATGTTTAAAAAATATGATTAACATAAACATTCCTCTTTCATTTTTAGAAATATGATACTAAAAATGTACTTCTATAATTAGTATAAATTTGGTTCATTATAAGAAGATAGTAAAAATGACATTGAATATGGGTTTTTCAGAACTGATTTTAAAAGTTTCTTCTTAAGATTTGATACTATGGAACAAACATTTAATGAACCCGTGGATGACTTTAATAATATTTTTATCTAGAAATAACCATAAAATTACACTTTTATGGTTGATTCCGGAAGGAAGAAACATTAGTTTCATCTAGGAGGACTTTTAGCCTTATGTTTTCAATAAAAAAAAATTAATATTCAGACTTAATGTCATTTATTGTCAGTTCTCATAGGTAAAATATAAAAACCATGATGTTTAAGGCCTCTTTTTCAAGTGACATGAAATTAAAAAAATTTCATTTTATACACACATATCATAATATGAAAATATGTTACAAGCATTACCATAGAGAATGTAGAAATTTCTGACTCACCCACTCACACCAATACATGATATAAAACATAACAATATATTTGAATACTTATCTGATTACATATAAATACATACCAAATTTATAGGCAAGTGATATAAGACCCTATTAGTCAATCATCCATACATATGAGTTCTATGGGAATTAAATAATTTACTATAAGATAAATAAACAATGGAAAAAAATGAATATCATCAAATTTCAGAAACTGTATCATATTAAATATATTTAATAATTTAATTAGTTGATACTATAAATTTCAACCACACAAAAGTGATTTATATATTTAATTTAGAGGAATATTTATGAAAAATAAATCTCTAAGGAATTGTTTCCATTTCATATTATGAGTAATATGTAATTGATATCATATAAATAATTTTATAATATATTTTACCACATTTCTTCAAAAAGTAGTGGTGTTGATTCACTTTTTAATGTTCCATTTTTAAAATTTTATCTTAAATACATATAAAATTTTATATTTAATGAATAAAAATATGGAATACTTAAAATTAATGTAATACATTTCAAGTAAAATGTGTTGTGGAAGACGAAATTAACAATAAAAAATTGAAAACCCTTTCAATTATTAAAAACTAAAATTTAGAAAAAAGAATAATTAATCAATCATTTGGAAAATGGTAATGTGAAACATCAAGAACATAAAAAATAAAACATATTTTGACTTAAATATATTAAAAGAGAACATTTTGGGGTATTATTTAATATTAGCAATGAATAAAAATTGGTTATTTGATATAGATGTGAAATGAATTATAATATCATTATAGGAAATAATCCAGTTTAAATAATCGTTTTCATTATGGAGAGATTATAAATCAAAAAATATGTGGTTTCATGAAGGATGTCTTACCTTTTAAACCATGCTTAGACATATTCCCATTAACCTCCAAAAAATTTAACATGGTCATCATAATAAACAATTCAAAAAATATCATCTATATAATTACTATATAAACAGTATCATTTACAAAAGTAAAAGGGCCTCATCCAGTATTGATAGATACATGGGGTGACACACCATGATAGCCTCTTATATGCATGGGTAAGGGGATAATCATTGAGTAAGAATATAACACTCATAGGAGGTTATAGCTTACAAAAACCTACTATAATCACAAATATATTATGAAAAATATAAGAAAAAACAATAGAAATATATATATATATTATTGAAATAAATCTCACTAAATGTGACACATCTTGGAGAGAAATTATAATATAAATAAATAAAATGTCTTAATAACATAGTATTAAATGGAATAAAATACATAACCTATTTCCATGATAGAAAACGAGAAATAATAAAAGGGAATAATGCCTTTATTACAAAAATACTACATTGTTGATTAGTTATTTCTACCATTGTCTCCTAGTACCAAAAATAATATGAAAACGCCAAATCTACTATGTTCTCCATGTGTAAACACCTAACTAGATATGTCAACTCCACACCCAATAAAACTAACCCCAACATGATTTTAATCTACAAAGTCACAACACATGAGGGAAAAAGAAATGTCAATTGGTGAGTATAAACATACTATTTTGAAAACACTAAAAAACATAAAAGGTTTTTGAAGAAATAATAAACTGGAATCATGTCACTATAGGTGTCCCAAAGGAGGAAAATAATGAAAAATTGATAACACAATTAGCACGGTTTACCCAACACTATATAGTAGTTAAATGTAACTCAAGTTAGAAATTCCAGATATGCTGAAACACTAGAGTACTTTGGGAGGATATGAATGAATGGTGAAAAAACTAAAAATATATAACCAACATTAAAAATGGTATTGGTTGTGCTCAAAACCTAGAGTATTACATGATTCATATTATAGGTAAAAAAAATTAATATCCCATATTAAATGAAATCCCTAGGGTATTGTGGATTCAAAAATATTTCAAGATTTAGTACTATATAGGCCTTCAATTGCCAAGAATCATCAAAAATATAATAATAGGGGTCTAATGTTCCCATAATAATACTCATTATCCAATGCATCACATTATTAATGAGGGTATAAATCAATTTATATTTTCATAAATTTATATTCAAGTCTATGAGTATCATCAGAGCCTTCAAATACAGTTTATAAATAATCAATCGTCGTAGATATTAATGATTTTTTATGATAATATATCATAAAAACACCCAAACATAGAAAATTTCACAAATGAAGACAACTAGGGAAAGGGAATTCAAATCCCATATAGAGAATATGTCCTTGGGCAATAGGGGTTATTTGACACATTCTAAACAAATGCATTTTAGGTGATGACATTTCCAAGATGTAGATAATGGGATACTTATCTTTACACAGTGTGGAGGAATATGGGATGTTGACCATAAGATATATTGTGGGACTCTTTATGATATACCTCATTGGCTCGTATAAAATATATCACAAAACATGAGTTGTAGATGGGATACCACGAATTATCTAAGGTGGATTAAAGGTTCTATATACATCTTTCACAAAATAATTAACTAGTAAAAACCACTTAATGAACTACTCTAAGGAAAGAAATGCATATAATGCCAATTAGGACTTCATGAAATTACCTTTTGAATGGAAAAAAATCATGTATTATTCCTCCTAACATGATTATAAACTTCCCTAATACATGTTTGGAAGAAGCCAAACATGATGTTCTATGTTAATGGAGGAAAAACAAAAATTCATCATCTTCTGTTATCATGTATCTATAATGATACATTAGAAGTATTGAAGTGATAAATGATATAGGGTCACATGAGTTAATATAAATTTACATAAATTACCCACTATAATATCATATCATCTCACAAAATATCATTTACTAAAACAATGATATGTATTATTTGGACAAACCCCAAGTGATTCCACTTGAAAAAAATGGTGTGTCTTTATACATAATACATCTGATGTAGAAATTATTTCTCTAAAATATATTAAATGGGATCATTTCTCTAATATTAAATAATAATTGACTTATTTGACAACAAATCACCGTAAAATTTACCACTACATGCTTCCATAATCATCAACACATTGCAAAAATATGAATTTTATCCAACATTATCATAAAAATTGTGTGGTTTTATCCTCCTGAGGAAGATCTATCACCCCACACACCCATTCTCAAAATACCATTATCTCTCAACCCATCATCTAATTTCCTATATATAACAATGGTTATATCCTAGTTTACTCATTCATGAATCATACAACACTGAAAAAAGATATATATCCTTCGATAAGTAGAATCGAGAATGTACATCAAAAAAATCCTTCCACATATCTATAAAACATTAATAATATATCATTCTATACATTTCCCCCAATACACCATCTTCAAGATTAAATACTCAAATTAATATCAAAAAATTTTGGAAAAAAATGTTGAATACGGGTTTGAAAATCATTCATAAAAAATTGATATTAATATAGTCCAACCATATTCTAAAAACCAATGGCCTATGATGAAAGTGGTGATCATATGTAGAAATATGTGGGAAAAAATGTGATGATGAGGATCATGTACATTATCAATCCAAATATAGTGGTTAAATCCAATTGAAATGAGAAATCATAACAATGTTAATCCTAAATAGTATAAATTCATAATTTATATAAATAATTAGATATTGACCAGACAAGAGTTACAAGAAATTATAATTTATTTAAAAATAAAAATTATTTCCCAATATAGTAGGCATTAAACAATTAGGAAATTAACAAATTTCTTATATATATGATGAATTTCTAATTATTTGATTTTTTTTCTCAACCATTAATTTCTTTTTCATCACAATGAAAATACATTCATATTTTTTAGTTTATATTGGATCCCACTATTTGGTCTGTTGTCACATCCATGATGATAATACTCTCCACACCTCGATCCAAGGTTAATTCAAAGGCATATATAGCTTAACCTAGGGATGTTTCACATAGTGAAATAAATAGGAATGTTCTGGGGTTTCTCGATAAGAATATGAGATTAATTAAATGGAAAAATTATTAATTTAATACATTGATGCTATTGAAGAACCATGAATCTATATTTTCATTATATTAACCTCACATATATGATAAATATCATATTACAATGTAAAAAATGATCCTTGTTATCCGATACGAGGACAAAATTAAAATATAGTATATTTTAATTTAAAATAAAAATTTCACAACTTAACATAATATAATAATTTACTATATAAATTAAAAATATTTATAGACCTCATTCATACATTCTAGATTAACCCATGGGTAAACAAGATATTGTATATCCAAATAAACCCATAGGAAATTATTCTATGATCATATTACATGGTATAAAAGGTCATTTTACCGAAGTTACTATCATGTGACTTCAATACTCAAAATCATTCCAACTCTCACCTAGGTAAAACAATATGAAATTACAACTCGTGATGATGTAATTTTCTTCCCCATTGTGATTAAATATAGATTAAGAAAGGCATGGCACATAATTTAATCCAACTTGTATATATACACCTTTATAAAGAATATTGTCGCTATTGAGATGAATACTCTAATAGAACCCATTAAATCACCACTTATGAAGGAACATATATTTCTTATTAGATGTTGAAAATAGTATAATTACATTTAAATGTATGAATAAACATGTCCATTCTTCCAAAAAAGATATGATTTACTCAGCTAATACATTTAATAAAATTTTTATCGAAATCTTTATATGGAAAAAATCTCACAAATCTCTAAATATTGCACAAAATGATCATGAAAAAGGTAAATAATGGTTGGTGGGAGATTCTACTAGCCATTTATTATGGGTTATATATTATCATAATAAATGGAATCCCATCTACACTGCATAACTAAAGTAGTTACGTAACTAAATTTTTATACTTATATTGTAAAATATAAAACAATTTAAAAATTTAATGATTCTATTTAGATTCCTATTATAAAAACCAAAAACAAGGATAATTCTCCATTATAACATGATTATGGTCAAGGGTTAACATGAGAATTTACCTAAATGCTCTACACTCACACTTCCATGTATTTCCATTCACGGCATGACATTAAAATAAATTTAATAATTAGTTGAATATTTAATAATAGTGTTTCCAACTCATATTTTTTAATGTTATTTTTGATCTAATTAGTCATAATAACCACCATAACAGATTGGTATATGAAATACCACTACATTTTGTGTAGCCCAATATACAACTTTTCAAGGATAATAATCTGTACAATTTATATAAACCATATATGGTGGAACTAGATCAATTTAGATAATTCTCATAAGATAAAACCTTTAATAAATTATTGAGTGATCATCCTCCTCTTAACAAACTAGTTTAACAAAGGGATGGTTATTCACTATTATAAAAATTGGGAATGTACATTAAGGAAACACTAAATTAATATAGTCTACATTTATGAACCCAATATCAAAACCCAACATTAGTTCTAAGTAAGATTGTATTCATTTGTAATAATTTATTTTACACTTATTAGTTTGTTATAGTTTACTGTCATCATTGGATGATACCATGTTTGATTGTTGTACTCATGTTTTAAATCAGTGACATATATCCTTGTAATTTTATTCAATGTTCATCATTCCTAGATTAATTAATTTAATCTAATATCTATTCAAAAACTATTTATAATTTTATTAATTCATGACACATGACATTTAATTATGATTTGTGAGAGTGAAATTGGTGATGATCTGGGTTCAGTAATTTTTTTAATGAAAGAATTATTAAATCCCAATTAATAATTTAAATATTAATGGTATCATATATAAAAAATTTCACATAATTATAATTTAATTATTCATAATTAATAATATTATAACAATCCATTTAGGGGTTAATGAAAAATTATTGACACTATTTCGGAGAGGTGAAATTATAAAACAATGTACCTGCATTGTTATTTATTTTCATAGAATGAGTGAATGTTAAGAAACAATTTATATTTAACAAAACATATACATATTTAAAAAACATAGTAGGCCATTAAATAACATTCAAAATCCTTCCATGTATGGATTATTTGAATTATAAAATATGTGTCTTCACAGAGGCAATATTGAAAACATACTCTTGAATAACATTCTCAATTACAAGGGATGGACAATGAGTAAATAATTGATACATTATTTTCAAAAAAAAATATTTTTCATTAATAATATTTAATCAATTATATTATACTCATAAAATAAAGAGGAAGATAAATTTAGGAGAAAACGTTTTAAATTTGATTGGTACTGAAATTGATATTTGAAACTCCTCATACAATTACAATTAAAAATGGGGGATTTATTTATTTTATTTTGATAAAGTGGATAAAAATTGGACCAGGTATCTAGGTTAAGTATAAATATAAAGTTATTAAGTGGAAACAAAATTTTAGAGTTTTATTATTGTTAGGGGAATGAAACCTCTTATATTAGAAGGAATATTACTTTTTTAAATTGAACATTACAGAATAAATGGAACATGTTATTATCAAAAAAATATGAATCAAAATTAAAAAAATAATTTATTTGAGATAATGATTTAGAGATCCAATACTCAACACCTCATATAGAGATATGTTTTTTAAATCAATAAGCTATTTTATAATTTTTACAATTCACTAATCTTTAATTTACCATTACTATGGTAACTATATATTAACCATCAATTATTATTTTATTTAATAAAAATAATAGGCCATAATTATATAATTTTTTTAAAAATAATTTTAAATATAGAATCTATTTAATAAAAAAAATTAATGCTGATAAAAAATAATTTTAATATTTGTTCACATAGCATGTAGAATTAATTTTTAAAAGATTTATATTTACAAGAATAATATCAATTTTCATTAATGTATTATCAGTGTTATTTATTTATATGACAATAATAAATTTATTATTACAAAATATTGGTTTGAAAAATTTAAAATATTTCTATAAAAGAATTACACAATTTGAAAAAATAATTAAAAAAATGTATGAAATCTATTTTTATCAAAATAAATGTTACATATATTATAAAATGATTCATAAGGGTTATCAAATTTAAAAATATTATTTTTTAGATAAATAATTTCTATCCTTATTGAAATTTATAATTATAATTTATTTTTATATGTATTAATTTCATCAATAATTTAGAGTAATAAATCCTATAGTATTTTTTTAAAATTGTTATTTATAAATTTTATAATAATATATCATTTCACAAATGATTTTAAACATAATTATATGATAATATTTACATGATATTTAAAAAATGATGTTATGATTTTCCAATTAAAAATATAATGAAAATATACTTATTATAGGAATGTTATTTTTTAATTATAAACATTTTTATTCCTATTTTATTTTAATTGTTTTTTAATATATTATTCACATTTGATAATAATTATTTTGTTTTAATATATTATTCTGATAACATATATAGTTTCAACAAGTAATGTTCATTTCAAATAAATTATTTCAAAATATATTTTTATGCAAATGGATCTCATTTGAGTTATTTTTCTACACTAATTGAATTTTATCAATATGGTAGAATTTAAAATTACCATTATTTTACTGTCAAAATATATTTTATAAATAGTTTACCTCTATTTATACCCTCCAATTAATAGGATAATTTAAAAAATTTATATTTGTGTTAGTGAAATGTGTTTTTAGTTGTTATTTGTTCAATGTTTTATATTAAAAAATCTATTTAAAAAATTATATTTTGTGGTGGAATGGGAACAAATGTTTAGGGATATTAAATATGAAACTGAACACAAACCTATAAAATCACTATACAACATCCCATATAATAGGAATAGTATCAAAGTAATATTGAAATAATTCTATAATCATTTAATCACCAATTAATTTTTATGAAAATAATAATTACCATTTTCATTAAAAGCATTAGTGGCTGAAAAAAATGTCATATAAATATTCAACCATTTTCAAATACTTTTTTGGATACAAAATTTATCTATTTATTATTTTTTTAATTAAATCCTAATTTAAAAAACATTGTCTCTAAAAATTATCAAAATATAAATAATATATTGAAATAAAACTAAATAAAAAACAGCCAATATAACAAGAAACATCCTTGAAAGCATATAATCACATGTTAATCACCCCTTCCCATTAATTTCTATTTTTATACAATTTAGTTTTTCTATATGTAAATTCAAACATTCATCATAATGAAATAAAAATAATTTTCATTATACATTATAAAAATGATAATAAAGTGATTTAATCCTGGACCTCAATCAGAGCTCCAAATCCCTGATAAATGGAAAAGGTGAGGAAGACATGATCACTAGGGAGAAATCACACAAGGAAATCCCATAAAAATTATATCATATAAATTACCCTAGATTATAATTAATTAATATCTTTAATCAAAGGAACAAATTTATAAAAGTGAATCTTATATATTTCCTTGAAGTAAACACCTTTTTCTTGTAGTCGAAGAGAAATAAATCTAATTTATGATATTTTAACTAAACATTTATCATTATAACTATCTATAAAAATAATTCATTAGGGAATGATTTTTAATCACTAATGTTTGAAAGGGGTATCTTATCAATCCCATTCAAAAACAATGAATCCATTATATACATATACCCCCATATCAAAATCTTAAACCAAAAACATAATATCATATGACTAAGGATGGGATACACAAAGACCCAAGAAGCATGAAATAACTTCATAGATGAGATAACCCTTTAGATTTTCAATCTCTAATCCATGGAATGAAATATATTAGCTCACTATGAATCTCTTCATTTTTAAATCTCACAAACCGCATGATATAACAGTCATACTAAACTAGTATCTTCTTAAAAAACATTCATTTTAGGATCAGTAATATGACACAATGAAAAATACTCCATTTCCAAAACCAACTCTAACGCCCCACACATCAGGCACATAAAAACATTCCTATTCAAAACCACAACAATGGTAGATATAACTCTTGTTTTTAGTAATATCATTACACTAAGACACATTGTTTAACATAACGACCTCCCTCTCCAAGATAAAAATATTATAATTAAATAACAGTATTCCCCCTAAAATATCCCATCAAAACCTCAAACAACAAAATTTAAAAGTGTAAAATTCTACAATGTCATCATTTGTTACAACTCATATCAGACCACTAAAAAATAAAACCTATTTCTTATAATAAATCATGATATAATAAATCATGGTTTTAAGGACTACAATTCCTAAAAAAGAATATTCTAATTTAATCATTATTTTAACATATGAAATCATTACATGAAATATGAATTAATTACAACATTCATACATTTAGATGAATTATATTCAATTATAACATTTAGTCCCCTCATTCCTTGATTTACTCATATTAACTTATAAAAATTCATCCATAAGAAAAATTTAATCAAAATCAATTATACAAAACCATCTCTGTATGAAAAATGATACACTATAACATTTGAAGACATAATTCATTCATAATATAACATCCATGAGTGTTAACTACAAATAGTAATTTCCATATGTTCATCTACTATATAAAATATATTTCTCTACAAAAATTCACCACCATTTAAATTTTTACATAAAATATTAATCGCGCATTTATTTTACACATTATTTTATACCTCGTTTTCTCCTTATATTCCGATTATAGGAAGTCAAATTTAAATTCATTTAATTACATTTACAAGAAATATTTAATAAAAAAATTCCATAAGAATTTTACTTCCAAATTTTATGTAGACTAGAAGTATTTAGTTTCTATAATATATAAAATCTAGGAATCAAAATTAATAATATATTATATAAATACATCAATGATATATGGAATTCAATAGTTAAATCAGTACATTACCATAATAAAAATACAAATAATTGTTAAAAAAATTATCGATAGAGAGAAATTTAAATAACCCGATAGGAAAATAATTGATTATTAAATAGTCAAGATATCGAATGAATAATTAATTATTTTATAGATTACATCCAAATATAAATAGATTATAATGACTCACCTATGGGATGTAAAATCACACATGATGCCCCTATGTCATATTCTATTAATAATGAATCCAAAAAATTAAATGAATGGATATATTTATGACTATTTTTAATTTAAAATTATGTATATAATGTAATTACATGCTGACCAAACCCATGATATTGTTATTTTCAGTTAAGGATTAATGGAAAAACACAACCATAAAAATGTATGGGTCTTATAAATTTGAAAGTTGTTCCCTTATTATTCACATATTATTTACCAATACTATACAATTTCCTTATAAATACATTACATTAAACAATGAAATCCTCTAATAATACAATATGTTTCTTTTACCATGATGTATTTTATTAGACTTTAAGGTTGAAACACAAGAAAAATAGACGTCAAATCCACCAAATTATTTAAATAAATATTTTATCAAAGCTCATTATTGCAAAATAATACACGATTAATTTTTAAATTGTGGAAACATATCACTAATATAACATATTTACATTAATACTTTCCTTTATTCCATGTCTAAAAACCTAAAACATTGTTGAGAAAAACCATCCATGATGAGATGAATGATTAACAATTCCATTGTTTTCATTATAATCTAGATGATCAGAATTTATTTAATAAAATACAGTAGAATAATTCAATTCCACTATTGCAACTTCTAATATATATGTATTTATAAACATCAAAATTGTGATCCTTCAAAATTAATCAGTATAAATAGTTTTACTCTTTAATCAATATAAGAATATTTTTTAGTAAAATAATTAATCTTTTATGGGTCTATTTTATGTAGTTATTCATAAGAAAATATGATATATGTTTCAAATATGATAGAGATAATGTTATTGTGATTATGTTGTATTTTAATGGGATAGATATATCTTTTAAATAAGTGGATGATACATGACAATATTACTTCCACTGTTAACAATATATATCATAATATATGTCATTATTTTATACCTAACAAAAGTAAATCTACATTAATTGTTGGAGAATTAATCTATATATAATATAAAGATTATAACATTATCAAGAATTATTATTCTAAATTATATTATAATTATAAATTTCATCATTATTATCATTGACATCACTAACAGATCTTTTTGAATAACATGTAATCATATACTCAATCTCTATGATGGTACTTATTATTACAATATCATGTGCATGTTGAGAAATTTGATGATTCAAGAGATTATCAACTAATATTTAAGAGGATGGTTCCTATTTCTACCCTATCTATATAAAAATTATATAGCGGTGATATTATAAAAAATTAATAAATATCGGTGAATTGAATTAAAAAAAATGTATAGTTTTTTGTATGAAAATATTTATTTCATTCATATAATATTTATTTGTGTTATAATAATGATATATTTTTAGAAAATTATATATTATGATAAAAATCAAGGGATATCAAAAATTATACCATCATACTTTTTGTTAGGTGGTGTATCACTATAATAACTATTTAAATGTAGGATCATCTAGTGGATATATCATAATCTGTGGTGTGTATATTTATTTTAAAAGTGTTTTAACATCATAGGATTTATTTAATACGTGAAAAATAATAGGATGAAAATATTAATTTTAATATAACACTATAGATGATGAATAGGTCAATTCATAGATATTTAGGTCTTATATTTTGTTAACATTAAGAGATATAAAAATATAATCTCAAGTAGTGATAATCTCTCGTCCACGTAGATATTTGTTTTCAAAATTTATTAGAGTTATACAGAGAGGATAATAAATATTATATTATATTACTATGGGTTTTATAATGTGTTGTGGATATTATATAGAACTAATATTAATATATTGACCAAAAGAGGTTGTCAAAACAATATATTATTCATGAATCAACTACATTGCAATTCCAACATTACAAGGATGTTAAATTAAGATAATTTTGTTTCCATTTTTTCAATAGATAGTTATATAATAATTATATATCATGAATCTTGTATTTATATCATGTCTATCTTATATCTTTATCTTATACTTAATAAAAAGTTTTCCTATATAATCCCTTATATAAATATATTATAAATTATAACGAGGAATTACGAACCAATAAAAGATCATAGACATGTAGCTTCTTGGATTCTTTTTTTCATGCATCGAAAAGAAATTTTAAATTGTTACTAAATAATAATATTTTTTAGTATAATTATATGTTTTTAGACTATGAATATAAATGCATGCTATTATAATTCAATATATTAGTAATGTCAATTAATGAAATTATTTCAGTTGTTATGATATGCCTTGGTTCATTGAATGATTATTTATTAAAGTAAAATCAATTATAATATTCAAATAATTAATAAAATAATATTTTTGTCTTTTTTATATTTTAATTTATCATTTAATATTAAAAAATTTATCATATAAATTTCTTGTCGTCAGTTTATATAATTATTGATTTTTTATATTTATATTATTGAACTCAACATGTTATTAATGAATTTAATATTTCACTAAAACATTTGTGTGACAAAATAAATGGTGAATGTTTCTTATTATATTTAATGGAGTAATATAGTCTCTATTTCAAACATATTTCAAAATATAACTACCTTCATAGTGTTTTTTTAGTGGGTATTCGATTCGTTATTTATTTATTTTTGATTCATATGCAAGAACTATATGTCGATAATGTTTCTTATATGGTCCTCGCAATAAAGATAATATGGATATATTAAAAATATATGTATTTTTGTTTAAATTTATGAAACAAATCCTATTGTATTTATAGATTTATAATTTTTTTCATCATGTAGTAATAGAGTATAGAAGACATTTCAAAATAAAATTGTCAATGAAACACAAATATGTATTTATATATATTTGAGTCATTTTATATAATATTTTTCAAAATTAATACATCATTTAAATTTAAATTAACATTATATATATTTTTATTCAATGTAAAGTTATTATAAATAAAATTTAAAGTGTAATTAGAATGTTCATATATTTAATTTAGAGATAGTTAGTACAATTATATTCAAAAATCAATTGTTATAGGCCATAAAAACGAATTTTCATTTACATAATATCAATATTATATATATATTAATTCATTTACATTCACGCACATCTATTTTATGAAATTTCATCATAAAATTGATTAATATTAAGAACATCATAAGAGTTAGAGAAGATTACAATCTTAGTATAAATTAATATAAGTGTAATAAAATCATTTTATATTATCTCATTATTATTGGATAGAACGTGTAATATTTTTCAAGTTAGGTATTTTTTTTTTATTTTTTCCATTTTAATAAATACTAATTTTGTGTAATTTTGAAAAAAATTAAAATTAACACGAACTTCATGTAAGTTATATAAATACAAAACATTAAATATATTATACCCTTTTGGATATTAATATATGGTTATATAATAAAGAGGTTTATAATATGATATTATATTAAAGAATTTAAAAGGTATGATTTTTTTATATAAATAACTAATAGATTTCAAAACTGTTCTTCCACAAAACTAATGCTAAAGCATTTTTCAATAATTGGTGATTTGAAATAAGATATATGGTATGCATTATGAAAACATATTTAACATAATTTTAAATTATTATTATGTTATTAACTTACATTTTAAATATTTAAATACCAATATTCTTAAATCGACATAAAAAATAGTTTAAATGTTTGTTTTCGCAAACTATGCAATGAAATTATCAAAAACAAAACAACAAGTGTTAATTTTTAAAAAAACATCTAGTTGTGGTTTAATTATTATTAAAAGGACTTGACCTTAAAACATTACATAATCTTGAAGTAAATGAATAATTTACATTGAGGATCTTTTAAGGATTAGAGTTTTATAGAATTACGACATAACTATTACATCTCAAAAGATTACAAAGTAGACACTTCTACTCAGATTCCATTTTTTTCATAAAATAAAAAATCTTAAAAAGAAACATGACTGGTTCCATGTTTTAGATAGAATGTATTTCTTTTATCCCATACTTGACCTTATTCATCATTAATTCCAGTGGAAAACATTTCAAAAATTTGGGATAAGCATAAAAAGCTCAGTAAACGATACACAAATAAACTGTTTGTTTTTCCAAAACAATAAGTAAACCATGAATACATTATCAAAGTAATAATTTTCACCTTTATGATGTAGTAAATAATATTAACTAAATAAAATATCACTACTTACCCTTTGTAAAAAAAATATTACCATAAAAACCAAATAAAGAACACATAACATATAAAGGTAACTTGGGACATAAACCTACTTAAATGGAATAACCATACGGTCGATTTCCACACATATCACTACATGGAATAGCCATACGGCCAAATTCCATACCCAATGCATTGGAGGTTATAATATAACCTCCCATCCTGGTATTCACGGCACCACCTGTCATTTGGTTTATCACGTAACCACCCATCAAATGTCTAAGTATCATTATAAAAGCATAACACGTAAAACAATTATAAATGAAAGAAAACATTTCCACATTTCAATCACAATTTATCACTTAAATAAATTGACATAACAAATCCATTATCAAAACCATTTTCAATACCAAAATACATAAAATATTATATTTTATTTATTTACTTTTAAAAACATTACGGCTTGTTGAGGAAGCCAAAGATCAAATAATACTTGTGGCGGCGGAAAGGTCATTGTCACCGCTACGTTAAAATGAAACATACTTTTTTTAGTTTAGTAAAACGCTTCATATAGAAAATATTACTTTTGAATAAAAGTGTATGTCAAATGGGTTTATACACCATATAAAATAAAGTTGTGTATAAAACAAAATATTCCTCAATTAAATGAGATTGAGACAATGTCCCTTACAAAGTCGTTATCCTTAGATGAAGGATAAATTAATTGCATAATTATGTGTGAAAAATATAAATACACCCAATATAAGAGGATATTAAGTGTAATACAACCATAGGTAATCCAAAAATATTCATAGTATGACATAATCAAGAAGTATAGGTTTAACCCAAAGAAATGAAATTGGGTTAAGAAGTTCCCCTATAGAAATTTGAAAGCCTAACAGCGTCACATTAAAATTCTGAAAATGAGATGATGAGAGATAAGAAGGGTATCTCATCACTTGTACATAACATTTACATCAATAAGGATATATAAGGACATATCCCAATATAAGTAGATGTAAATTAAATGACCTAAAAAAAGAAGTCTTTTAAAAGGAGGAGGGTGAAAGGTTCCCTTACCGATTTGGGTAACTTTTGAAACATACACCCAATAAAAGAAGGATCATACAGTGAAGATGTAAATACCCATAAATTAAATTATATTACACAATGAATAAAATCATGGGCAGTAAATACACAACACAAAAGGAAATAGTGGCAAATGTAGCATGAATCTCATGGGAACACAAGGTGAGATAAAATCCCTTACCTCGTTGTGATCAATCAAGTCGTATGAAAAAAAATATTAAACCCTAAATGAATAACATAATAACATGAATATAAATAAAATCATGATAACATAAATTAATGGGAATTACAAAATACACCACATGTGATAAATAAGTGGAGAACAAAGGAAATCCCATGGAAAAAGTGAGATATGAAATCCCTTACGAAATTTCGGCAGCCTAATGGCACCACTTAAAACCTCCAAAAAAGGATTGATGATATCAAATATGGTCTCTCATCATATTAAGATAAAAATTATAGTAATAGGAATATAAAATAACATCTCCCATCATAAGAAAGAAGATCTTAAAATAAGTGACATAAAAGTGAGTACTTAAAAAGAAAGAGAGAGGTTGGATCCCTTACCTCAAGTTTGACTTGTCTGGTTCATTTATTTATACTCATAAATGATAAAATTTGGTCAATTAATAATTTCATAAGGACCTCCTTTACTGTTAATTATTAAATTTATGTCACATATTATAATGTTATAATAATTAGTTAATAATGTGAGTTCGTATCAGACGTTTTTGTCGTTGTACTGTACATGAGTCAAAAATGAACATGTTTGAAATGAATTGCCCATGTAGTTATAACTAACCCATCTATATAATATTATAAATTATTTAAATATCAAAAATATACAGTATATATTCATTTTATACTATTTAATAACATTTTGAGATAATAAAATTTAATGCACCGTTCATGGAGACGGTAGGCCGTAAGTACACATGAACGCTACGTTCATTTCTTTGTCACATTAATGGAATTAAAACTAAATGATATATATATATATTATAATTCCAGTATAATATATATGTTATATAGGTTACATAAGTTAATTAATTTAATTATTTATACATTCCATGTATTGCAAGAACGAGTCACATCACTTGAGGGGCGGTAGTCCCCACTTCCTCAAATGAGATTATCAATTTGCACAACATGAAAAGAATAAAGGTATGTTTTAAATGTAAAATCCCAAATCAAAGAGAAGAAATAAATATACTATATATCAAATATAAATATAGTTCTATCATAATGGCCTCCATGAGCGGTGGTAGGATAAGGTAGGACAATCATCGTTCCGTGAGACAGTAATTCGCCATCCACGGAAATAGTATATTCTTCAACCATTAGACAGAGTTGTGTGTAAGTGTAGCTAGAATAATTCTCATAAAAAAATCCTAGTATATTGGAGATACTGATTTTGTTACAGAAAAAGTAATAAAAAGAGTTTAGGGGGTTGGAGAAGCAAAATAAAACAAAAGAACATTAGAGAAGACTTTACCTTTAAATCGGGCAACTGCCCTTGGTTTGATCCAAAAAGGTTTCTTGAAGAGCTTTCAGCCTAAGGTAAGGATTTTATGATGATGAGAGGGATGTGGAGTGATAATATGAGAAGCTTTTGGATGAGACAATGTTTTGAGAGGTGTGGGTAAGGAGGTAGAGGTGGGGGCCTTTTATAAGTGGGGTGAGGGGAACTCTTGGAAAGTCTTGAAAAGTTACTTTATTATAAAATGATTTTCGGATATAAAATGTCCCACAATAATATATTTCTAGGATAAGTTGATAAGGGTTATAAATACACCCATAAAAAAGGTTTTTGATAATATTAATTCTTATATTTTACCTTATCTTCTTATTTTATTTAAATCGTTCTTTAATTAGGTAATCGATGCATCATCATGATGTCATAAATAACATTATTTATTTAATGTTTAAAAATTATAAAAAAATTATCATGATGTAGGAAATATTTTTATCATTCTAATTAATATTTATAGATAAAATATGACTTATATAACCCCATTTAATAATTGTTTTAGTAAAATAATACATGATTGTGACCTTTTTATTTTAACTTTAAATAAAAATTTATTAATGGCATTTTCTTACCCATGTGGCTCCATGGGGTCCCCAAGTTGAGCCATAGATTTTAATGGTCGGACATGACTTATCCAATAAGGGTCGGACATGTTTCATGGTCACTTTAAATAATTATAACATTATATATTCCTTAAATTACACTAATTACCTATATTCGCGATTAATAAAACTTAAAAGTTACTATTCACCATAAATTATTTTCATCCCATTGAACCACATTATACTTACTAATGACAACCATGTATGTAGGATTTTTTAAATTCAATTCACAGAAGTGGTAATGATTCATTTAAATGAAAAATCAATTTTTTTAACTACAACTTAGTGGTTTCATTATTCATAAAAAATTGATGTTTTTCAGACAAATACCAAAAATTCACCCTAAGCTAAATTTGATATTCCAAATTCTAAAATGATGTATATTTTACAAAATTAAAAACATATATGTTTCATTAATCAATTTAATAATTAATTCTCGTTGTCAAAAAATAGCATGTTTTAAAGAAACCAAATATATCAAAAGATTGACACTAGTTTAAGTCCAATTACAAAGTGAAATTAATTCCAATGACCACCGTTGTATTTAATGGTAAAAATATATTCTAATTTAACTTTAAAACTAATTCAATAGAAAATATAATAATATAAATAAATTTGATTAAAATGAGGTTTTTAATTAAAATACAACATTTTTCACTTATTGATTACAGATAAACTTTATCGGAAAATTAACAAAAACATACACAAAGTAAATTTTGATGTCCCGATAATAAAGAAATACTTTATTTGGTCCAATATAATGTATAAGAGTGACCAAAACTATTTTTAAGAGGGTTCACCATCAAAAGGGGATAAATCAACCTTTTCGTAAATATTAGATTATTTATGCTTAAAATTGAATTCTTTCCTTCTTTTAAGTCTTTATCTTTTATTGGATAAATGTAACAACATTTAACAAACATATATAATGCTATTTTAGTTATTTTTATTAATTCTTGCAAATACAATGGCTACGTGTTAACTACCATTTTAAATAACATTATTATATTATTAGAGTGCAATGTAAAATTTCAAAGAAACTCGTTCTTGCGTATCAGGTACGCTATCGAACATAGCAGCCCTTTTGAAGTAAAATTAATATTTAATTCATAAATATTAATGAATATGAACATGTATTATTCTTTATTTACATGGGATGTTACATCCTTCCCCCTTCTAGGAATTGCAACCTCGCAAATTTTTTAAAAAAATTTGGGCTCGAAAACATCATTGAAAGCCCAACATCAGAAAAGGAGTCAATTAAACTGTCACTTTAAAAGAATGAAAGTGAAGTACAGAGGTCACCCCTGTTAACCCATACTAGGATTACATGTCAGAAAATATGGATATGGAAGAAAAACAAAGAGTCATGTTTTGATGGAGAGTGATAGAAAACAAGTTTCGGAGAATGTTAACCACCTGAAAAACACAAACATGTGATGGGTTAAACCGTATTTGATTCCCCAGCAGGAAAAATTAATAAACAACATTTTTGTTTTAAGTTAATTTTCATTGAGGAATTTATTTATGATCTTAACTAAAACATAAGGAAACATGCTTAATTTTCGTGTATACTTTCATCTCTTATTAGATTTATTAAACAAACTCATATTTTCTCTAAATGATGAGTATTTAGGACGACTTGTTCACATTAATAGTGCTATAATCATATTCTAGAGAATCACCTAATCCAAAAAAGAGAATTATATATTTCCCATGTATTTATACCTTAACAAAAACCATAATGTTATAACAAGATCAGATAAAACAAAAAAGAATAATCCTTTATAAAAAGAAAATATATTCTTAATCTCAAAAATTTGTCCAACAAAACCCAAAGGTCAATGAAGACCATTCGAAAAACAATTTCTCCATAAAATTCCTCAATGTTAACAAAACTAAGATTGAAAACCAAATCATTGAAGGATTTAATCACATAGCCATTCAAGGTAAAAAAATAACATTTATCTCCAAATAACATCAGTTTCTCCTAAAGTCTCATATTGAAAAGAAATTAACCTAATAATATATCCTCCATGAAAGGTCAATATTTTCATAGAGAAGCCAAAATCTACATATTCTTGATTGATAAAATTATATAACTAAAATTAATTTTCCATACAAACTAGGGACTTCACGTAGTCCAGTGGTAGGCGATAAATACCAGTCACACTTTGGTTGTGGGTTTGATTCCCATATCTTCGTCTGACACGACGGGTTATCGCACGGTCTGCGTGTTGTCCTTTTTCCAAAGCTATATAATTTTATAACATTCCTCAAAAAGAGAGAAAATAATCAAAATTAACCACAACATAATTTAACCTCATGTTTATCTCATGTCTTTCATCTTCCATCATAACATATAGTAACCCATAATTACCTCAAAATTAAGGATTATATAAACCCTAATGGTTACGAGTATAAATATTACCTGAACATCCACATCGAGTTGGCTATCTCGTACATGATGCATTAAATAACTCACCGAGGATCAAGTGGTTGATCACCACTCCTAATAGTTGGCTGAGAATAACCACAAGATTTCCCATTGAATCCCCCATTTCATCAAGTCTCTTAATCAGAGAACCACCACAGTTTCCTTCAAATTCATTGTCACTTTGGTGCCTACTAGATCCATCCATTAACTAAACAAAAAATTTTAGTGTGAGTATATCAAAAAACTCATCATGTACTAATGAGGAAGATAAACACTGAGATATACATATCCAAGTTATCACAAACTCATCAAATTTCAAAAATAACAATGACTCCATCTAAAACACTAACCATTTTGGTTATACACAACTTTTCACTTATGCTTAAACAATATTCTAACCTCTAAAGTTATCTAAACCAACCTTTGATACCAACTATAAGTACCCGACCTTAAAACATTAAATAATCTGGAATTAAATGAATAATTCACATTGTGGATCTTTTCAGGTTTAGATTTTTAGAGATTTAGGACATAACTATTACATCTCACAAGATTACAATGTAGACACATCTACTCTGTTTCCATTTTTTGATAAAATAAAAACTTTTAAAAAGAAATTTGTCTAGTTCCATGTTTTAGGTAGCATGTCTTTCCTTGATCCCATCCTTGAACCTATTCATGTTTATGTTTTGTAGAAAACATTTCAAAAACCTAGGATAGGAATAAATAGCTCAGTAAAGGATACACAAAGAAGGAAAACTGTTAGTTTTTCCAAAATAATAAGTAAACCGTGAATACTTTATCAATGTAATAATTTTCACCTTTATGAAGTTGTAAATAATATTCACTGAATAAAAGATCACTAATTACCCTTTTTAACCAAAATATTACCATAAAACTCAAATAATGAACATATAACATATAAAAGTAACTTGGGACATAAACATACTTAAATGGAATAACCATATGGTCTACTTCCACACATATCACTACATGGAATATCCACCCGGCTGACTTCAATACCCAAAGCATTGGAGGTCATAACATAACCACCCGTCCTTGTATTCACGGCACCACCGGTCATTTGGTTTATCATGTAACCACCCGTCAAATGTCCAAGTACCATTATAAAATCATAACACATAAAACAATTATAAAGGAATGAAAACATTTCAACATTTCAATCACAATATATCACTTAAATATATTGACATAACAAATCCATTATCAACACCATTTTAAATACCAATAAACATAAAAGTGTATATTGTAATTATTTACTTTTAAAAACATTATGGCTTTTTGAGGAAGCCAATGATCAAATAATACTCGTGAAGGCGGAAAGGTCGTTGTCACCATGTACGTTAAAAAGATGAATAATTTTTGTCATTTAGTAAAATGCTTCGTATAGAAAATATTCCTTTTGAATAAAAGTAAAAGTCAAAGGGGTTTATACACTGTATAAAATAAAGTTGTGTATAAAACCAAATATGCCACAATGAAAGGAGATTGAGACGACGTCCCTTACAAAGTCCTTATCCTTAGATTAAGGATAAATCAATTACATAATTATGTGTGACAAATATAAATAAACCCAATATAATAGGATATTAAGTGTAAAACAATCATTGGTCATCCAAAAATATTCATAGTCTGACCTAATCAATTAGTATAGGTTTAACCCAAATAATTGAAATTGGGTTAAGAATTTCCCCTATAGAAATTCGACAGCCAAACTACGTCACTTTATAATTATGAAAATGAGATGATGAGAGATAAGAAGGGTATATCATAACTTGTACATAACATTTATATAAATAAGGATATATAAGGACATATCCCAACATAATAATATGTAAATTAAAATACCTAACAAAAATAAGTCTTTTAAAAGGAGGAGGGAGAAAGGTTCCCTTACCGATTGGGGTAACTTTCAAAACGTACACCCAATGAAAGGAGGATCATACAATGAAGATGTAAATACCCATAAATTGAAGTATATTACACAATTAATACAATCATTGGAAGTAAATACACCATAAAGAAGGAAATAGTGGTAAATGTAGCATGAATCTCACGGGATCCCAAAGTGAGATAAAAACCCCTTTCCTCGTTGTGATCAATCGAGTCGTATGACCAAAAGATAATAAACCCCAATTGAATCACATAATAACATGAATATAAATAAAATCATGATAATATATTTCAAAGGGAATTATAAAATACACCACATGCAATAAATAAGTGGCGAAAAATGGAAATATCACAGGAAAAGTGAGATAAGAAATCTCTTATGAAAATTTGGCAGCCTAACGACACCCCTTAAAGCCTCTAAAAATGGATTGATGAGATAAAATATGGTCTCTCATCTTATTAAAATAAATAGTATAGTAAGAGTAATATACAACAACATCTCCCATCATAATAATTAATAACATAATATAAGTGACTTAGAAGAGAGTACTTAAAAATAAACCGAGAGGTTGGATCCCTTACCTCAAGTTCGACTTGTCTTGTTCATTTATTAATATTCCTGAATAATAAACATCGGTCAATTAATAATTTCGTAATGACCTCTTTTAAAGTTTATTTTTCAATTTATGTCACATATTATTATGTTATAATATTTAATTAATAATGCGAGTTCACATCATACGTTTTTTCTGATGTTATGTACATGAGTCAAAAATGAACATGTTTGAAAATATTTTCCCATGTAGTTATAATTACCCCATATCCAGAATATTATTAATGATTTAAATATCATATATAACAAGTATATATTCATTTTATACTATTCCAAAACATTCTGAGATAAGAAAATGAGATTCACCTTTCATTGAGATGGTAGGTCGTACGTACGCATGAACTCTACTTTCATTTCATTGTCACATTAATAGAATTAAAACTAAATGATATATATATATATATTATAATTCCAGTATAATATATATTTTATATATGTCACATAAGTTCATTAATTTCATTCTTTATACATTCCATGTTTTTCATGAACGAATCTCATCACTTGAGGGGGCGGTAGTCCACACTTCCTCAAATGAAATTATCACATTTGCACAACATGCAAAGCATAAAGGTATGTTTTAAATGTAAAATACAGAAGAATATAGAGGAAATAAATATCATATATATAATAAATAAATATAGTTCCATAATAATGGCCACCATGAGATGTGGTAGGAGAAGGTACGACAATCATCGTTTCGTGAGACATTAATTCATCATCCTTAGAAACTGAATGTTCTTTAACCATTAGACGGAGGTGTGTGTAAGTTTAGCTATAATACTTCTCAGAACAACATCCTAGTATATTTAAGATAATGGTTTTGTTTCAAAATAAAGGAATAAAAATAGTTTATGGGGTCGGAGAAGCAAAATAAAACAAAAGAACATTAGAGAAGACTTTACCTTTAAATCTGGTAACTCCCCAAGGTTTGAAACAAAAAGGTTTCTTGAATATATTTCTGCCTAAGGTAAAGCTTCTATGATGTAGAGAGGGATGTGTAGAGATAAAATGATCATATTTTGGCTTGGAAAATGGCTTTAGTGGTGTAGGTAATGAGGTAGAGGTGGGATCCTTTTATAAGAGGGAGGAGAGGCACTCTTGGAAAGTCTTGAAAAGATACTTTATTATAAAATGATTTTTATATATTAAAGGTTTCAAAATTATATATTTCGATGATAATGTGATAATGGTTCTAAATACACCCATCAAATAGGGTTTTGACTAGTGTATGTCTTGGATTTTACCTTATCTTCTCATTTTATTTAAATCGTTCATTAATGAGATAATCACTGCATCATCATAGTGTCATAAATAACATTATTTATATAATGTCTAAAAATTATAAAAAAAATATAATGATGTAGGAATTAATTTTATATTTCTATTTAATATTTATAGTAAAAAATATGACTTTCATAACCCCATGTAAAAATTGTTTTAGTTAAATAATACACGATTGTGACATTTTTAATTTATCTTTAAATAAAAAGTTATTAATGTCATTTTTTTACCCAAGTGGCTCCATGGGGTACCCATGTTTACCCATGGATTGTCTTGGTCGGCCATGACTTATCCAATAAGGGTAGGACATGTTTCAAAGTCATTTAATATTACTATAACATTATCTTTACCTTAAATTACACTAATTACCTTTAATCACGATTAATAAAATGTAAAAGTTACTATTCACCAAATATTATTTTCATCCCATTGAACAACATTTTACTTACTAATGAAAACCATGGATGTTGGATTTTTGAAATTCAATTCACAGAAGTGGTAATGTTTCATTTAAACGTAAAATCAGTTTTTTTAACTACCACTTAGTGGTTTCACTATTCATAAAAAATTGTTGTCTTTTAGAAAAATTCCAAAAATTTACTCCAAGCTATATTTGATATTCCGAATTCAAAAATGATGTCTATTTTAAAAAATTCATAAAATATAAGTTTCATTAATCAATTTAACAATTTATTCTTATTGTCAAAACAAATAGTGTGTTTTAAGGAAACAAAATATATCAAAAGATTGACACTAGTTTAAGTGCAATTTCAAAGTGAAATTAATTCCAATGACCACCATTGGATTAAACAATAAAAATATAATCAATTTTAACTTTAAAAACAATAAAAAAGATAATCTAATAATATAAATAAACTATATTATAATGTTGTTTTGAATTAAAATACAACATTTTTCACTTATTCATTAAAAATAAACTTTATCGGAAAAATAACAAAAACATACAAAAAGTAAATTTTGATGTCCCGATCCTAAAGAAGGATTTTATTTTGTCCAATTTAACATATAAGAGTTACCAATACTATTTTTAATGAGGGTTCTCCATCAAAATGTGATAAATTGACCTTTTAGTAAATATTAGAGTATTTATGCTTCAAATTGAATTCCTTTATTATTTTTAGCCTTTATCATTTATTGGATAAATGTAAAAACATTTAACAAACATATATAATCATATGTTAGTTATTTTTAATCATTAATGTCAATACAATAGCTATGTGTAAACTAGCATTTAAAATAATATTCTTATATTATTAGTGTGCGACGTAAGATTTCAAAGATACTCGTTCTTGCGTATCGGGTACGCTAACGAACATAGCAACGCTTTTGAATTAAAATTAATATTTAATTCACAAATATTAATAAATATGAAAATGTCATATTCTTTATATACCTAGGATGTTACAATTATCTTCCTCCAAATAGACTGTGTGTCAATAACAGATTGATTCCCTAACAAAATATAATATTTCATAGCTAAACTCATGTCGTTGTCTTTCCCATTATGTTCATTATGTTCTATAAATGATTCACATATATTAAATAAAAAACATTATTCCCTTATACAGTATTACATTTTATAATTTTCTATAAATTTAATATTTAAATTAAGGGAATATTTATTAACCTTTAGTTGTAAAATTTGTTTTATGAATTAAAAATGATCGGTATTTTTATCAATTATTTTATAATTTATGTTTTTTGAAAACCTGAGAAAGAGGTTCCAGGGGAATATATAATAATATTTTTATAATATTTTTATTATTTCTATATTTTGGATTAATTTTTTTGAGAAATAAAAATTAATATAGTTTGATTAATTAAAATTTATTAATCAATATATTACATATAAATAGTAATTGATAGTTACATATGAAAATAAATGTGGTATTGTAAAAAAACATGAATATAGGAAAAAAAATTGACTGATGAATCAATATAATGTTGGGTTAGATCACATAGATCAACAAAAAATTATGAATATTTAATAAAAATGTATAATATCATCAAATAGTGTCACAAACCAAATAATGATATATTTTATGAATAATACATATCTCAATAATGACACATTGTAATATAATTGGGATACATGCACTACCGATAACTATATATAGTATTTATTTTTATATATAAATTACACGATTTATCAATATAGAGTATGCTTATTAAACCACTCATCAAATTACAATACAAAGATATATATTTTTTCAATATAAAAAATATAACTTATATAGTATACATTAATTATTAATAAAAAAAGGGGTAATATATGATTATATAGGAACATTTATGACATCAATTTTATATAGCATTCCCTTAAATAAAATAAAATGAATGAATTATAATTTCTTAATCATTGTGAATATATGTGGGAAATAATTAAATCAAATTAGAGGAAATGTCACAAATACATTTTTAAAATTTTATTTATCAATAATTCTGGGCTCCTGGATCTTGCAATAATGACTTGGATGGGTCCCGGTTTAAAATATTCATTTTTAAATTTTTTTTACATGGTTTCAGACCAATGTGTAGTGATAGTGCGGTTGGCAGTATTCGTGCAACCGGCTCTAGAGTCGTGCAATTGCCCTATATTAATATTATATTTATTTTTATTATTATTGTTGTCGTTATTTTGATTTTTATTATCATTATTATTTCTATTATTAATTCTATTATTATTGTATATTATTATTTTTATTGTTGTTGTTGTTGTTATAATAGTAATAATAATAATAACAATAATAACAAAAAGAATAAAAGTGGAAACCATATTTCCCAGCCAGCGCCCCTTCCCCGCAGCCTGCGTGAGCCGCCCACCCCACCTATTCATATACATTCTTGCACAAGGTTCCTCACCCCCTTTGGAATTCTCCCACTCCAGCCACTCTGCACCTCCAGTCGGCCACCTCACTCTGCCACTCGCACCCAGCTCACGCCCCCTACTCGCCCTTCCATGCTCGCCCCTCCTTGCTTACCCGAAACCCCACAGCCCCCATCCGTGTCTACTACCCACCACCCAACTGATCCATCTAGACTCTTTCCGGCACATCCCCTATCCAGCATGGCCTCCCCATCCTAGTCCAGCACGACATCCCCCATTCGGTGCTACCTCCGTCTGGTGCGACTTCCCCTTTTTGATCAACTTCCGACCATCGCCCTCCCCTCGCTGTCTCGCACCCCAGTCAGGCCCCTCCTACCTCCTACTAGATCGACCATCACGAACCACTCATTCACTAACAATGTCTCCTCTAGTTCATACCCCCGCACCGTGGCTGGGTTCTCTCTCTAGTAATGATTCCTCCATTACAGAGGTTTTTTGCGCATAGGGTTCACTGTTTGGTTGAACACTAATTACTAGGGATGATGTGC
Organism: Viscum album; assembly: GCA_963277665.1. Classification (NCBI taxonomy): domain Eukaryota; kingdom Viridiplantae; phylum Streptophyta; class Magnoliopsida; order Santalales; family Viscaceae; genus Viscum; species Viscum album. Next base: position 873,166,655 of record OY728148.1, on the reverse strand, counting down.
ATCTTGGTTTTCTTGGATATTAGGGTGTGCGAAGGGACGATTAGGTTCCACTCATCCTTTTGTTTATGGTTTCATCACATTTACACATGTTTGAGGTAGGCGTTTCCTTGATTCTCATTTCCAAAGCAATTTTTTTATTCATGTTAATTTTAATAAACTTTTTTATAGGGTCTTCATACAGTTAATGCATGTCATATAATTGTTATGGTTTTGTTATTGTTGTTTTATTTCCTAAAGATAGTTTTTAATCGCTTCTTTATTTGTGTATATACACTTTCACCTATTTTAAAAAATTTATGGACATGTTTGACACATTTTTTTAACCGAAATGTTTTACTAATGTTTGAAAATTCATTTTTGATAAACACTTGAGAAATTGGAGTTTCATGTGACTTTAGAAACATTTTATAAATGTATTTGGTATGTTTATTTGGCGTAAAATTGATTTAGTGCATTGAACATAAGGAACCTGTGTTTGGTTGGTTGTCTGAAAAACAAAATTGGTGTGGGTTTGGCATGTTGGATTTTTGGAAACTTTCTTGGTGTGGCATGTTTTACTCAATGCTAGAATGAATTTTTTAAGGGGAACACCATCTCAAACATTTAAATGTTTTTAAAGGTGGGAAACAAATTTTGAAGGGTTTTCTTATGCAATTTGATTTCAAAGTGTGATCCGCATGTGAAATTGGTTAAATTGTGATAAAATACATTGATGTATTCATTTGAAACCTTTTATTAGTTAGTTTAATGATTAATAAAATGATTCTTGGAATATTAATCATGGGTTCAGGTTGTTTTGGTGTATGATTATGTTTGTTTTTAATATGAATAGTGACATTGTGAAAATTGTCCTTGTTTTCAAAATGATTTTTGGGTCATTTTGACTGATTTATCATAATGGTATTAACGAGTTCATTAAAACATTGTTGTTTGGATTTGAAACATGTTTTTTTGTGATTTTGGGAAATTTAATTGCATGTTTGATATATTATACTTGGGAATGGTTTTATAAATGATTTGAATATATTTTTGTAAATTTATCTGGGTGTGAAAACTTTAAGGCCCATGTGGTGATGAACATCTAAAGGTTGTGCTTTGTGGTGATTTTCAAAAAGAACATGATTTAAAAAAAATATGAGTGTTTGGATGGAAACTTGATTAGTTTTAAAATATGTTTTGAATTCTCATGTGATGTGATGGAATATATGGCACATTGTAAATGTGAAATGGTTTAATGTGAATTTGGGGTCACCCTAGTCTAGGGTAACCCTTTTTAGATGAATTCAATGGAAGAGTCAGTGTTTGGAGAAGGCATGTGCGGTTAGATGACTCGTGATTGTGTGGGATCTCCTAATTAATTGATATTTTTGTAAACACCATGCGTTATTGGGCATCTATTAGATAATCGAGTTACTGTTGCCGATAAACCTCGATTAGATGGGTTGGTACACTTTATATTTTTTTTAGGACAAGTAAGCTTTTCCACTAGATGGGCCAATTTAGGGAGGCCATTTTGTTAGGCACTTAGGAGCTTCACCATAAGATGGAAGGTGGTTCCAAAAAAAAAGAACGTACATGGGTCTTTTGTTGTCTGATAGATGAAGGTTAGGACTTTCAAGACTCTAGTTGTAGGTACGGGAAGGATGTCATGAACCCTCTCCCATTCTAATCCTCATGTTGGCAGGGGTAGACTCAGTTTTGTGTCTTCTACTTTAGTTTTGGATTAATGGATGACAATGAATGTGGACCACTTTCATGTCATGAAGTCACATTGAATAGATACCCATGTGAATTCCGAGTGCACAGTTGAGCTTCTCCTAGTTGTTAATGTTTTCTTGGGGTGTGGCTCACTACAATGTCTCCAAGATAAGTGTAACAACAAGTTACTCATCCTGATGGTTTTTTTAGGTTGGGTACTATTTTGTATTTGATTGATGTAATCGTGTTTTGAAAATGAAAATGTGAAATTATTTTTGGAGAATTGAATTTTATTTGAAAAGTGGGTTTGGATTTCAAAAGTGTCCTTGAAAGAATTTGGCTTTTAAATCTAAAATCAAACATGGAATTTTGTGATTTGTTTGTATTTTTTAGGGTTTTGAGCTTGCAATATTAGGATGAAAGTACTTTCATTGATGTTTCATTCGTTTTCTGTTGGTTCTTGCTTTGTGTTTTATATACAATTCAGAAAATTTCATCCGAAAAACTCCCTAAGGATTTTGATAAGTCATGCATAGTTTTTGGTCTTACATGGACGTTATCTGTACTTAACGGTGATATGGGTTTTTTAAAGGTTGTTATGTGGTTTTAATATTTCGAGAGTGCTTTTACTATGTTGGGAACTCTAGTTTGTTAGAGTTCTAGATTTCTTGGGATTGTTCGAAGGTCCATCTCTGGATAAATGGGAGTTATTCACCCTGCCATCACTATAATTTGGGATTATGTGGGATGTCTTGAAATATGTATTTCTGGATGGTTTATACATCACGAGGTGAATATAAAGAGAAGGTAAGATCACGTATATAATCAACAAGGACAATAAATGGTGAAAGAGTATGTTTACCATTTCAAGGAACTCCTATCATTATCTCCAGAGGTAGTGTCACAGGATTTCAAGAAGACAAATCTCTTCATCAGGGGCCTTCATCCTGAGATCATGGTGTAGGTTCTCTTATCTGAAGTCCATGGTTTAGATAATTTGGTGGATGAGGTGTTCCTAACTGAGTTGGTATCCAGAGCGCTGATGGTTAGCAATCCAGTGAATCGAGTTCCTTTTGATGGTTCTCCATATGGTGAGCAGGGTGTGCTAGAGGGACATTTTTCTAAAGAGTCATCTACAATGATTCTGGATTCATGTTATTCAGACCATTTAGTGGTGTTCCACTAGTGTGTCTGTTTTGGGCCCGTGAATCCATCATGTCACTTATCACTGAAGACACTCCATCATTGTGTGTGTCTGGGTCATCATGAGATGTTTTGCAGGAAGCGTCGCCAGAAGAAAATGTTGTGACTGGAGAAATTCCAGCGCGTGACTTTGAAGTAGGAGATTCTTCAACCATCAGATCCCTTGCCTCATGACTTGTGGTGAAGCCCACACATAGTTAGGAGTCATTAGGGGTGTAAAGCCTTTGTCCGAGTTTTGTGTTCTATGTTGGAAGTGGAACATTTAATATCTTTTCATTCATGATTTTTTTGCAATAAAATTTTTAACATCATTGTATGTCATAATTTTATAATGGATTTATTACAGACATTTTATACAGTAATTAAAATAGTTTTGTTTATCCAATTACGATTATTGGATCATGCATCTTTCATAAAACTGGGTTTAAACCCTGTGTGGGTAAATCATGGTTTGGTAGTGTTCATTTGGAGATGTAAGTGCCAGTGGAGGAGTCAAGGCATGCAGTTATGCTCGAATTTTATATTGGGATAATGTTCTCATTAGAGGGTTTTCACTAGTGTTCAGGGTTTTTGGTCTCATTTGAGAGTTCCATGTTTCAACAGCGGTGTTGTTTCACTCATTCTATACAAGTTAGTTACAATTGGTTGGGAGTTCATACATCACACCCCCATTCTGGTGTGGTGTGTTTGGGTGTTAATTTTCCACTATAGTAGAGTTATTATGGTAGGTAGAACCCTAATGTGTTCTTTAATTCCATTCTATTTTGGTTTCTTTCGGTTTTAATCAAGAATGGATTCATGTTTTTCTTATTGTTCGGCTTGGTGAATTTCTGGGGGCATAAAGTGTCTGTGTGGGGGATAATTTTCACACCAGACTTTTTATGTTAATTTTTATTATGTTAATTCTTTTCTTCGTGTTCTCATGCCATGTTTTGGGTTGGGTCTCTCATTAAAATCATCATCATTTAATATTACTACAAGGTTTTAGACCCGTGCGTGGTCGCCGCACGGATGGTGGTAGTCGCGCAATGGGCTCTAGTGTCGTGCAATTCATCAATATTAATATTAATATTATTTTTATTTTTATTGTTGTTATTATTTTTATGTAATTATCATTATTATATCTATTATTATTTTTATTTTTATTGTATTATTATTATTTGTTTTATTTGTATTATTATTTGTATTATTATAATTTTATTATTATTATTATTATGAAATGAAAAAAGGGAAAACACAAATTCTCGGCCATCCCCCCCTTCCATGTACCCTATGCGAGCCTCCCACCCCCTCCCCTTCATCTGCATGTGCTCACCCAGAGCACCTCCCCATTTTGCATTCTCCCACTCCAACCACATCGGTCATATGGTCGACTGCCTCATCCCACCTCTTGCACCCAGCTCTTGCCTCCCTACTTGCCCTTCCGCGCTCGCCTCGAACCCCGCACCCCCCTGCCGTCTCCACTACCCACCACCCACCTGACAAAACCGGCCTCCATATGGCAAATTCCCCATCCAGTGTGGCCTCCCCCTCTAGGTTCAGCATGACCTCCCCCGTCTAGCCGTGCCACTGTCTAACACAACTTCCTCTATCTGATCAGCTTCCAATTGCCACCCTCCCCTCTCTATACCACTCCCCATCTAGTTCGTTCTAACCTCCTGCTTGACTAACTAGAATGAACTGCTCCTTTTCTGACAAGGTCTCCTCCAACTGTTACCCCTACCGCGTGGCTAGGTTCTCCCTCTCATAAAGATTCCTCCGTCATAGAGGTTTTCACACGTAGGGTTTATTGTTTGGTCGAACCCTAATTTCTATTGTTGATGTGCATCTTCGTTTTCTTGGACATTAGTGTGTGTGAAGGGACCACTAGGATCAACTCCTCCTTTTTATGGTTTCATTGCATTCACATGTGTTTGAGGTAGGCATTTCCTTGAATATCCTCTCTGAATAAATTTATTTGATTTATGGGTGTTTTAATAATTTTTTATAAATTCTATGCACTCAAGAAATGCATGTCAATTTATTGTTATGGTGTCATTATGGTAGTTGGATTTTATAAATATATTTTTGAATCTATTTTTTATTTGTGCATATACACTTGCGCCTGTTTTAAAAATTTTATGGACATGTTTGAGACATTTTATAAAATAGATTTTTTTTACTTATGTTTAAAAATTCTTGTTTGATAACCTCTTGGGAAAGTAGAGTTTCACATGAATTTAGAATCATTTTGGAAATGTCTTTTGTAATTTTATTTTGGGTAACATTGATTTAGTAAGTAGACCTTAAGGAATGTGTTTTTTGTTGGTTGTTTGAAAATATTTTTTGCGTGAGGGTTTGGCATAGGGGTTTTTTGGCACATTTCTTGGAGTGGAATGTTTTACTCAAAGTTGGAATGGAAAATATTATAAAGGGGAACACTGAATGAAACATTGAAATTGTTTGAAACATGTGAATGTAATTTTGAAGGGTTTGAGTATGAAATTGGTTTTAATGTTTGGTCCACACATGAAATTTGTGAAATTGTGATAAAAGACTTTGTTGAATTCTATTAGAACCATTTATTGGTTGGTTACATGATTTATTAAATGATTCTTGGAATATGAATCATGGGTTCAAGGTGTTTTGTTTTACATTTAGGTTTTGTTCGAAAGTGAATGGTATCATTGTGAAAATGTCCCTTGTTTTCTAAATGATGTTTGGGTCCCGTTGTATGATTTATCGAAATGGATTTAATGTGTTTGTTAAAACATGGTTGTTTGGATTTTAGATGTGTTTTTGTGTGAGTTTGATAAATTTAATGGACCATTTGATATAGTATACTTGGTAATGATTTTAGAAATGATTTGAAACTATTTTTTTAAATGTATTTGGGTGTGTAAACTTGAATCCCCATGTGGTTTTTTACTTTAAATGGTCATGTTTTGCTGTGATTTTTGAAAGGAATGTTATTTGAAAAAAATTGAATTCTCTGTTGGAAAATAAATTGTTTTAAAATATGGTTTGAATGCTTATGTGATGTGACTACTTTGTTGGCACTTTGTTATTGTGAAAGGATTCAATGTTCATTTGGGGGAGCTTCTGTCTTAGGTAACCCTTTGTGGGTGAACGTATTGGAAACGTCCGTTTTTGGGGAAGGCAAGTGTAGTGAGACGAGTCACGCGTGCGAAGGGGCTTCCTACATATATGGTATTATTTTAATAACCATGGGTTCCTAGGCATATTTTATATGATCATGTGAAGGTTTCTGATCAACCCCAATTAGACGGTTTGGTACCCCATAGATCTTTTGTTAGGATATGCGAGTATTGCCACTAAACTAGTCAGTTTAGGGAGGAAAATTGGTTATAGACTTAGGAGCTTCACCACACACTGATAGATTGTTTCAAAACAGAGTACGTCATGTGGACTTATAGGGATGTTTTGGATCACCCATGGTTGATGGATTATTTAAATTTCTTGTTTACTATCCATTTGACTAGTTTATTTTTAGTTTTCACATTCTACTTGGTTTACTCTGGACCAACATTAATACATTCTGTTTTGGTTATTATTTATAAAATGAAAAATGATTTTGTAAATGGTATGTAGAGTGTGATTGGTTTTGAAATGGGAAAAACATATTTCTTATTTTAAAATGTAAAAAACCTTCTTTTATATTGGTATTTACATCTTGAATATTTGGATTGTTTTGGGAAAGGGGAGACTTTGATTCCATTGTTATATTTGGCATTCCAACTAATCATCTCAGTGCTCATGCCTATAATATTCTTTCATATATAGGTGTAGTTCTTGTTTGGGTTCCTTGTTTAGTTGCTCAGTGTTGGATCATGTTTGAGTCTGAGTTGGGAGGTGACCTAGATGACCACATGGAGGAATGTAGAGATATTATGGTTATTTATTTTTCTACTACTAGTTATTAGTTCTATTTTTTGTTTTTTGTTTTTTTATTTATATTTTTTGGGCCAAATCGTTCCCATAAATTAAATTTTGATGCATGACACTGGTTTCCATCCTGTAGGGACCGGGGACGCCCTTCAGGACATGTTGTAGACCGGAAACGATGACTAGTTCAGGGTCGACCCAGGTTGGTTCATGATAAGAAATGATATAAAAAATAAAATTATAAAAAACTACTATCATAAAAAAGGTATGATTTATATGATGGATCCAGATAGATTTATCTCCCCATATCCTTGAAAGACTCACAAGTGTATATATTTTTCATAATCAAAGAGTCGTATTTTTACCATATCTTCATGCATTCATACATACGAATGGAAATAAATTACTCCTCTCCCTATTCCCGATATCCCTACATTATCATTATCAAATGAATCATCTTATAAATAAAAATACCATGATTATGAGAGAAAACTACAGAATCACACCCTCATAATTGAGTAGGGTATCATAGATGGAACCTCCAATGGGATCTATGAGGGTAATGTGTTCTTATTTTGATCTTACACTCCCTTTTTCCTTCCATACATTTAAATTCCAAGATCGTAAATCTATTAAAAAAAATAATGTGTCAAATAATTGTTTGGTTCATTCGATATCAAATTTATAGCTTGTTTACAACTTGATCATGAATGATACAAATCTACATGAATCCCTCCACTCATTATTTTATGAATATAGTGAATTGATGGATAATTATGTGGGTACGTCATTGTATTTATTTTCCCACAATATCCCCTTCCCCATATTTTTAATTTAGACAATCATGAATAATGGTTGTGTCAATACAAAAAAAAATTATGTGATGATTTATTTTTTGAAGTGAACTTCTTCATTTTAGAATATTATTAGTATTTTTTGATAAATATGTGACACATTATGTTTTATGATAATTACAAGTTCTTTTTTGGCATGAAAATTGATTATAAGGGAAACATTAATTAGATAGTATTCAAATTCTTACTGAAAACTGAGGATAAAATATTTTATTATTAATTTCACATTAAAAATGATCACTAGTTGTTCTTATATGATGTTTTATCATGTGATAACCAATTATTTTTTTGGAGACAGAACAAGTAGGTAATTTATAGTGAAATATTGTTTTCGGATATACAATGTAATTGATGCTACTAGAAGTTGGTAATTGTGATGGATGTACAATTTTATAAAAATATCTAAGGGTTGCCCCAAATATTCTTTATTAAATTAAACATAGCTTTTATTTGGATAGATAAATGGATACTCGAAATAAAATCACCTAATTATTTTGATATATATATTTGGATTTATTCCAATAAAATTATTTCATAAACATTACATCTAATGTTGCTTCAAGATCATTCCTTCTCATTTAATTATTTCATTCCCTAAATACAAATAGATTTTAGGATGTGTGAGTTGGGTTTACAAATAAAATATTAAGCCATTATTTTGTATATTAACTAGATTGAATTGATATAAAATATGGATAAAAACTTCTTAGTTTATGAATGATTATTTATTCAAGCACTGTGTTTTAAAATGATATATGAATCAAAAGAAATAAATTTTTGAAAAATAATTATATTAAACTAAATAGAATAAATATTCAATGAATCTTATTTTTTATAAATAAATAATTAAAATAAAATATAAATATGTTTTATCCTATTAAAAATATATTATTTTATTTATTATTCATTGAAATATTATATATACATGAATTATTTATTAATAATTTCACAGATAATTGATTTTATATTATTTCAAAATATAATTGAAATAGAATAACATTACTGAATTAGTTCTCTAATGTATTATCCTCATGTGAACCCCTACTAGGACAGTATTGAAACTAAGTGTAACACTTATCAACATTCATTAATAGATCATCTAGTAGAGGAACACACCATGGTTGATAAATATATAATGTGGTTGAAATTACAATCATTAAACATAAAATAACAAACATAGTTAATGTGACATTATAAGAATATATCCCAATAGTATTAAATAATAATATTATAAATATATTATAATTTTAAAAAACATCTTTAAAGACATTATAATATATAAATTAATCCAAAAAAACTCTAATCTTTTGTAAATTATATATCATCACCTGTTAATACATAACCCATTGTTACACACCATCATACTAATTAATAACCACACACAGACACACACACATAAAAGGGAGATAAAAAATTATACATTAGATTTTACAACATAAATAATATCATGATTTTGTTGTCGAAAAATAGTAGTGACTTAGTGTATAAGAAACAATGTAAAAACCTCCTCGTCATAGGTTAACAATAAATCCATGTCAGAACATACAAAATATCGATGTTGGTATAACATATATAAAATATATTAATAATGAATATATAACAAAGGATGTACTCCAAACTATCATCCAAATATATTTAGTGATCCTCACATCTAAATGGCATATTTCTATGAGTTTTTTATCCATATAATATACATACACAACATCCCTAATATACATTTTTACACCACAACAACATATCAAAATCTTATATAATAACCATTTACTAGAACCTAATAACCAAAGAAAACATACATATACCATAACCACTACCATGACCATATAACTATAGAATAACAAAATGGAAGAGTGCTAGTGGGTAATTAGACAACCACAGGATTCACTATCATAATTGATTTTCATAATGACATAAATATTACTAAGGATATTTCAATTTTTGATTGAATAGATACATTATTATGTAATATATATATATAGAAAAGTTATGATATATTTTGGTTATTTCGGAAAATTATATCATATTTTTTATTAAATATTTTGTTAGGTAAAATATATATATTATCGGTACTGTAAAATGTACATTAAGATATTTATGTAAAGGGATAGGATAAAGGAAAATATTATAAGATTAAGGAATTGATGGCCTTGAATATAAGGATCATACCCTTTGTATCCATTTTATTAGTGATTTAAAGGGTGATAAAAGAACACTGATTTTCCTGTGACATATCTAGTGTAGGGATTCAACATCTAATCCATGAGTAAAACTATTTATGGGATAATTTTAATCGTATAAATTTAATTTCATAAACCATACATTTCAAACCAGCACAAATGTTTCTCCATCACACGCCTAACCATTACAACATACTCTAGTTTAATATGGGTTATGTATCTATAAACTAAAATTATGAATTTTTATATTTTCCAATATAATAATGTATTGAATTTATTTACCCTTTTTATTATTACAATATAAATTTTTGTAGTATCTTAGATAAAAATTAGATTTTAAATAGACGAAACAGAAAAGGTATTTTTTTGGAAATATATAATATTGATCAAAACCCAGTTTTAATGAATTCAAGAATTTTCGAAATAAATATTATTTTAATAAAATATTCATATTAAATAATTTTTTTATAAATATAAATTTATGAAGTCAAATATATTTTCCATAATGGTCGGAACACTCTTATTATAAAAAAACAAGTAATTTTCATTACATGAAGATATTTAATTAAATATTAAATTTTCAAATTTATAAAATTATTATAATAAAATAAATATATCTTTTTGAAATCAAATAAATAAAAATAATGAAACATTTAATATTTCAATATTTTTAGTGACAATAAAATTTTGGTGTCATTATTTAATATTCTATAAATATATGAAATGTATTATGACATTATAAAATCTTAAATGATATATAATAAATATAATAATAATTATACATGTCCACATTTGTCTTACCCTATTAAAATAATATGTTTTAGATTTTATTTTATTAATTTTAAATCCTTTAATGAATCCTCCAAAAACAATATTAGATTATATGGTTATAAAATGAATTCTTTATAAACATAACTCACATTCACATCAATACACGTAATATTTTAATGAGTTCCGTTCATGTCCTTATTGAAAAAATGACATACACCCCTATTTGAAATAAATCATGGGAAAATACAATTTTATGGTTTTTATTTTGGATTAACATACTATATAGAGTCCAGAACCTAATATTAGAAGTTAATAATGAACTACTCTTTTTTATAATAATCCACCTAACACCCACTCTTATCCACTAAAAAATTATTGATCATGATTTTAGTATTATTTTTTCACTATATATATCCCACTAATGGTTTCACCATGATCTTAATAGTATCCTAAAATGCTTTTAGAAGTTCCATATCATAGTAAGAGATAAAATCCTTCTCCTTTTTTATTCATGAACCAACATTATATTATTCCAGTTGTTTCCAAATCGATCATATTGGGATATTATTTCAAACATACATTAAACTGTTCTTATGATTTCCATATGATGATAGATCCTTTTCACTATTATTTAAATCTTTTAAAAATAATTATGTTCAACCATTATGATGTTCAAATTAACCAATAATTTTTTATTCCAATCATTTTTATAGTAAATACTCATCCTAATTTCTCTCAAATATATTCAATTAGATGAACCTCTAATTCAGTGATTGGGTACATCCATTTTTGTATACTACACTCCTTTATTAGTGTATTTTAGGTGATGAATTAAAACATTATATTATATGACCTATTTGGAAAACATATTCATTTAAATGATTTGAATGTGATGTGTGGTGGTGAAATTATACTGAAATTTGATGCAGTAGGTGTTGGCCTTTCCTGATGAGACATTATGTTTATGGTTAGGTAGTTATCATAATACATTATGGGGAACATAATTACATTTGATATTTTCTTGGATGTTAGCTTTTCTAATTTATTATTTCATTATTTTTTCCCATTATCATAGGTTTCTTTCGTGTAATCAGCTTATATCATGATTTGACGTTCTTTTTTATGATTCTCACCCCCTTTTTCATTGATATAACTATTGAATCACACATACTTCATTCATCGTGATGTAGTTCTACTATAATGATATAGGGTTTTATAGAGAACCTATTTCTTATGTACGTCCCCATGTTATCTGTAATATTTTTAGGATACAAGGAAAAATTAATTAAATGTTATATAGTTATAGTTGATGTCCATGTATTTATGTTTCATGTTGTCATTCTATCAACCTAATTATTAAAAAACACTGGGTATCGTGATCTTATGTGGTTTTATAAAGCGTATATATATTTAGTATATCATTAAATAATGTTAATTAAATATATTTTGTTCAATATCGATATGAAATAAAATAGTAGTTATATTTGGGAAGAGGACTAAAAACCCTATTAAAAGACATTGGGATATGATTAAACATAATAAAGTATCTATTTGTTTTGGTTATTATTTGAGTATGTGTTTTCAAAGAGAATAAACACAATTCTAGATACTATAAGTGGATGTGCCTTTGGAATATTCATACAACAGGGTAATAACCCAAAAATTGATGTTATTGGGTATTGTATAGATCATGACCAATTCCATAAAAAACTATACTACGCAGCAATTTTGAAACAACCATGGGATATGAATTGGTAATTTTAAAATATCCATATGAATCATTTTGATGGGAGAAAATAATGACCCAAATATTTTATTTTAGGAAATAGTTAATGGTTAAATTTGATTCAAAACTAAAAATTCACTTGTTAAGGAATATATGTCATTTAAATGTTACCCATTATTTTTTCATGGTCTTACATTATTTACCTTAATTATTTAAAAATTATAATCCCTAATTTTTCATATCTTTATTTTGGGGATGTAAATATGATGAACTCTATCAATAACAAATGCAATGAGTATAATAATGGTTTCCTAGATGATATTTCCAAGATAATGGGGGAAATAATTGTTAACCTAATGAAAATACATACAAATTTACACATTTATGGAAATTAATCTTCAATTATATGTAAAACCAATATAACCCTAATAAACATCATGGTTAAATTGATTCCATTATTATAAAATGCCCCCAAATTTTGGGGTAACTTTTGATACCTTAATCATAGAATAATGGATAAACTCCATCGAAAAATACCATACAACCATCAATACATTGAGAAATAGAATTATATTGTATAATTAAATATAAGGGGGAATATGATCAAAAGTTCACATTGATAAATAATACAATTTTTGAGTTAGTGATCAATGTGATGTATATGATATAATTCAAGAAAATACTTTTAGAAAAATAATTTTCTCACATTATCGAATGTAAAATGGATAGCGGATTTATAATCCTAATGAAAAGAGATGTTGAATCCATTGGTGTGTTTGAGGTGAAATATACAATAACTTAATGATATGCTTCCATATTTATCATATCCCACAAAATCTATGTTGAAATATTTTTTAGAGGGATAATATTGAATATACCAAATGACATATCAATTAAAGAAATTTATATCATTGTGGATATTTTCAAATGTTCCATCAATGTTGAAATAAATATAAGTTAATATAAATGGTCTCAATTATTTAGAGACAGGAATCTGGTAATTAAATTTATTTTTCGTTATGTGGTTGAAAAATATCACAGGGGTATGAAATAATGGCACCCCACATTTCAAAACTGTGTTATGATGAGTCCTAGAAGTTGGTTTAAGTGATAATAAGAATTCATTAATGGATGAAGGAAATATAGTTAGTGAATTATGTTGATATGATCCCAATAATGTGATGGAGAAATGGAAGGATCGAATAAACCATCATTATAATGTCCAATGATTCTACTCTAATAATCATGTACATTATGTTAATCAATGTAATAAGACAAAGGTTGTTAATGATAATAGAAGATAAGAAATATGAAGGTACATAGAGAAAGGGACAGATTATTTAATAAAATATTTTGAGGTGGATCCTAAAAACTTCTTGTTGAATTGAAATCTAGTTATTAATTCAAAAAAATAGTATTTAAATTTTTATTATAGTTCTTATGTGTTATTTCATATAAAGGATGTTTAGTAGAAATTTTAAAGACCAAATTAAAAAAATGGAATCTTAGTTATTAATGAACTATATTAATGGTTAAATTATTATATCTTGATAATATAACCATCCCCTATCTATATTTTCAAGATGAACTTCCTAGTGAACCTTTTTATACACCATTTATTGTAATTTGATACAATTATGTCAATGTATCTGATTTCTATATATAAGTCCAATGTAAATTTCTAAGACAAGTAAATCACATTATATATAATGAACCGTTCACAGATTCTATCCATGTTATATGAGAAGGATGAATATCCTTATCTATAATCATCACTTTCATGGATATTATTTCTTTATTAGAAAGTTTTTTTTTGGCTAAAATTATTGAGGCAATGAAAATGATCATCGTTGATGTAATGCGTATTATAAGTTAATATGTTGTTATATTTCCAAAATAATTCACTTGACTTTGTAACGCCCCGACCCCAGTTACCCAGAGTCGGTTCATTATTACATAACATTGGCATGATCACAAAAGATCAAGTATCAAAAGACCTATTAATTTAGTAGCCTTGGAACCACTAGATAAATTCATAATTTTTACATTACATCCTAAAATGAAAACTACAAAAACTTAGTCTCCATATTCCACACTGATACCCCCTCATACTATCCCTGCAGGTCATTCCTAAAATACTTTTTCACATACTGGGAAAAATAATACATAGAAAAGGGTGAGCTCAGATGCCCAGTAAGAATAACAATATAATGGAAACATTCATAAATAATCATAAACATTTAAGGTGATGTATAACTAAAAAAATCCTTTTAAACATGAACTTCAACATAATATGGAAGAACTAAAATGAAATAATTCTATTTATTTACTCACAAGGATATTATACTAATTGAATAATAACATGAATTATCAATAACCACTTTCATAATGATGGAATGCATAATGCCACCTTATCATAACCACGTATCCAAGGCCTTGCTCCAAGACTACAAATAAGATTTTGTCAAGGCCTTGTGCCAAGACACTAGTTTGTCTCATGAGACCTACCGATGCATCGAGGTGCTATAGCGGGCTACACCTGTCACTTACTATGTCCAATGCATTCCTCATATTAAAAGTTTGAAACATAACATAAACATCCGTATTAAAACTAGCATATGAAATTTCAATACTTCAACCACAAACCATGAATGGTATAAAAATAGCACAACCAGAGTAAAACATAACTCATTCGATAAAATATGGAATATTGTATCGTATCAAATTAACCTTAATCGATATTAATGAAGGATATTGATATAGATTAAAATATTCATGAAACTATTGAGATAAATATCCCCCTTTTTCTAGAAAAAATTTAAAAGTCACATTATATTTCAAGAAGCCATTTAAAATAGATTTTTGAATCAAAGTGTCCCATAACACATTGAATCTTTTAAAAGGAATTATTATTTGAAAAATTTAATGTCCATATAAATAAATCCTTAAAACCATTTTTCAAACATCAATATTAATGAGAAAAATGTAGAATAATAAATCTTTAAATCATTTTAAAATGATATTTTTGTTAGAGTTCCAAACCAAAAGAGATACACTTGAATACAAATAATTGAGGTAATAAAAACATTTTAATATCATGAGAATAAAGGGATTAATGATATACTATGTCAAAGTACATTATATAAATCATATATAAGTGATCTGGTGTATAACAACAAATGAGTCTCAATGGAATGTAAATTGAGATGAAATATCTCATAAAGGTTGTATCCTTAGGTTAAGGATAAATCAACGAGATAATTATGTGTGAAAAATATAAATAAACTCAATATGATTGGATATTCATTGTAAAACAATAAAAGGACATTCACACTTATTATTCTAAAAACAAGACCAATGAATTGGATGTTTAATTCAACAAATGCAGATTGAGTAAAAATTACTCTTATCAAGTTCATTCCGATGAATTGAGAATTTTTCAATGGAGTGATTATGTGTATCAAAATTATATCCATAGAATGGGGAGTTTAAATTATGACATAAGAAAATGAATAGTGACTCCACACATAATCTTGGACTAAAATAATCAATGAAGTATGCGTAAAGCTAAATGAGTGGAAATTGAAATTTCAAATTCCTTTATTGGTTGGGTAACATAAGAAACATACACACATGAAAGAAGGATCATACAATGATGATGTAAACATAAATTAATTAAAGTATATTACACAATTAATACAAACATGGGCAGTACACACACCACATGTAATAAATAAGTGGTGAATAATGGAAATCTCACGAAATTGAAAGTGAGATAAAAAACCAATTAATTTGTACTTTTTCCTTGGTTGAGGGTAGGTTATCCAACTGTATAATGGTGAAATAATTGTTATTGAATTATTCAAGAATCATATACATAAATATTATATCATATATGATCTTTTACCATTTCATTGTTAATAATATCTTATTATTATCGTCATTTCAGGTGTTAACTTACTCGTTTTCTTTTATATGTTTTGTTACATAAGTCGTATTTGTTAAGGATAGGTTGTATATTATTCATATGCAGAATTTTATCAAGTCCTTAAACATTATTTTTAATCAAGAAAATTGAATTATACTTGTATGGATATGATGGAGAAATGAATCTCATCACATTCATGGAGATGGTAATCCATATGTACTCACAAACGCTACTTCCATTTAATTTTTCATTTTAAAAGGAATAAAAACCAAATGATACATAGGTATATTATTATTATGGTATAATAAAATACCTTATATGTGTTACTTATGTTTATTAACACCTCCTTTATACGTTCCATGTATGGTCTGAACGAGTCATATCACTTTGAGGGGGCGGTAGTCCGCACTTCCTCAAATGAAATTATCATGTATATATATATATACAACATGAAACAAGTAATGGTATGCTATAAAATGGAATTATAGAAGATTATATATAAATTTTTTTAATAATATCATATTTAATTATAGTGCCACCAAAATTGCCACCATGAGATATGGTAGGAGATAATTGAACAATCATCATTTCATGATACGTTTGGTTGCCATCCACAAAAACATTATTTTATTCACCCATTAGATGGAGGTGTGTGTAAGTGTATGTAAACAAACGAAAATTTTGTGGAAATTTTTTTCCTAAATTCTTCATAATTTTACAAGTACGAATATTTGGACGACACCTGATTCTGACGCCCGGTGTGCCTGGAATAATTATATAAAGTTTAGCTCGGGTACATTCAGTAAACGAACAATCATGTTTTTCTATCATTTAAACCGGTGCTCAGAATTGAAATACGAAGGTACCGATGAACTCACAATGCTGGTAATTGATTAAGAGGAACGTTAATGTAGTTTCGTTTGCATGGGAGGAGAAGTTAAAATTTGGGGATTAAATAAGAAGTGAATAAAATTGTGGAACAATTTAATTTTATATCTAATGTGGTTATATCCTACATGGGGGAGTTGTAGTGGGACCCATAATCACCTAACTACCAATGTGAGGATATTTTTGAGGTGGGCCCACACAAGCCCCAAACTTTCACATTCACTAAACTCCATAAACACCCCTAATTTAACTGTTAACTCCTCCTTAAGTGAGTAACTCTTCATCTCCCTCTCTCACTCCATTAAAATTTTCCAACCTACATCTTAATTAATTAAACAGCACTTCATTTAATTAATTAAGGGTATTTGATTTTCAAATATTGAAATTCATGGAAAGATTAATAAATATAACGTGTGGCCTTATTTTAATTGGGTTGGCTTGTTTTGTGGGGATTTTGGGAGAATTCTTGTGAAGAAAAAGTGGATTCCTCCTTTGTTGAAGAAGATTATCCTCAACGAAGAAAAAATATTCTCCAACGAAACACATTGACTCTTCAACATAGAACGAATCGATGACCACAGTTCTCCATCCTCTTCTTCCTCCGTGATAAGGGAGGAGACACCGATGTGGAAAACTCTCCAACGACGACACATTTTATATTATTTTCTTCACATTAATAGAGGAGACACCACTTCCTCGGATTCACTTTGACGACGTCTACGAATCCTCACATCGTGACGCCTTCTTCCTCGACACCGATATACAACATCAATTGTTGAGGTAGGGTGAATTGTTCAAATTTTATTTGCATAATATTGTTCATTGTGCTTCATGAAACCTTATTCATATTCGGCCGATTGTTACCGACTAACGTAGAGGGCACGGGCCAAACAAACACAGCCCGATGACCCTCAATCGTTTCTTGATCTTCATGGAATCGTCGACTGAAGGTGGAGGAAGCACGGGGCCATCGCGTATTACTGGGAAAGAGGAGGAGGAAGATGATGATAACACACAGATATGTGGAAGGAACAGTGGCCCACTTTGCGGGCCGCATCGGTGGAATAACTGGCCAGCCCGTCATTCGGCCGGACGGAGCATAACCGCAGCGCCAGGAGGGCGCCGAGCTGGAGGACCAGCAGCCCACCCGTGCAGGCTGCTTGCGCAAGAAGGATGGACAGTTTGGGAAGGGTTGTGCCACTAGTGGTCGCCGATTCGGGTTTCTGGGGTGCGCCCCCACCTCAGACCGCTCAGCCAGCCGGTAGAGCCAGTCGGGCCACGTCCGGCTGGGCTGGGCCAGGCCGCACCCCGCCAGGTCGGGCCGGTCTGCGTCCTTCTATCCGAATTTCGTTTTTTCCTTCGGACCGGTCTGACACCCCTACCGGGATGGACCCGTCAAACTGGGTTAACCTAACCCATGGTCCCACCGGGCTAAACGGGTTGGGCCCGTTATTCACTTAAACATGAATAACATAAAAACCGCGTGTCTGATTAACGCGCCGTCTGTGGAACTGGGACTCTTTTGACGAGACGGTCCTTTTACGATACTCTAATTGAGTTTTGGACAGCTTTGGTAAACGTCCGGGTTAGGAATGAGTGTAGTACCCCTGGTTTCTACTAAGTAACCCTTGTTTTATGCTTTTTAATTGCATAAAGTACATGCCATATGTTGAGAAGATGTTTGGGGGACTTTTAAAGAAAAAAGGGAAAATGTGGGGACGCACAGGCTGCGCATGGTTTTACCAAACTGTGTGGAACCCATGCAGGTGATGGTCTCTTGGATAGAGGAGAGCACACGGTGTAAAAACACTTTTGGAAAACCGTTCAATGAGGTCGTGCATTGAGAATGGCCAAGAGATAAGCTAACGCACGGTTACCGTACGGTTTTTCAAACCGTGTTGACAAACCATGCAGTCACTTACTGTTAGATCCTAAAGTTGTGGATCTAACTCGTTTTACTTTTAAGTTCCTCGTTTAAACCACCTATATGGCCCTATATCAGGATTTCCCTCCCTTGAATGTTGGAGGACTTCCTCAAGGCATTCTGGAGGCGATTCTAAGGGTTCTCTTGACGAATCAAAACCAGATCCTTAAGGTATGTGATCATTCTTGATGGTTTCTTAGATCTACTTAGATCAACATCTCCTATTCCCACTTTTTCTTAGATATACTCCCGTTATGTGTCTATATAAGGGTTTGGATGCCAAATATGACAAGATATATATAGTCTTGGTTGTGTTAGGAGAATATATCTAAGGAGGATTAATGGAGTTTTGTCCCGGTGTTCTTGATCGTTCTTCGACCGTTGGTTAGTATTCCCCAAATATTTAAGGTAGGTGGATTCACTCTCGATTCCTCTTTCCTAGAACATGAAGGATTAGTTCAAATTTATATAACTACTTGGATTTGATTGTGAAAGTTTTGGTGAAAATCATGTTATAAATATTATTTAGTGATGATTTATGGGTTTTGATGGAATTGTGAAAATTGAAAGAATGGTTTGTGAAAAGTGATTGGGTTCCTTGATTTCAAAATGTTGATTTTAAAATATGTCTTTGCTGGCTTTGGAAAATGGATGGTAGGAAAAAGGTATTCAATAAAAGGGTTGTTTATTTAAATGGTTTTGGCATGGTTGAAATGGTGTGGTTTTTGGGCATACTTGGTGTGTGTGTTCATATTGCATTTACGGGGCTTGTTTGAAATGTTACCTTGTGCTCGGTGCCAAAAGTGTAATGGCACAAGGGGAATATTACCTTATGATGAATTGGTAGATCGATGAGAGACCGCTCATGAGTATGGAACTATCATAATGATGCATGCATGGGTGATGATGTGAATATGTGGAATGAAATGTTTTTTCCAAGGTGGAAATGTGATTTTGATTTGGGAATTTGGTTTTGTTTCTTTTCTTGGAAAATATGGTTTTTGGTTGGAAGAATATTTTAGTTTGGAAATTATATTTGATATGAAACTTTTAATATTGTGAACTATTTTGGAACTATATTATATAAATTGTTTCGTATAAATGTTCTAACATGTTTTATCCTAGAGTCATGGGTTGGGAAGTCATCGGGGAAAACCTACTGAGTTTCATTACTCACCCCCTAATTTGTCACGTTGGTGCTTTTGCAAATGTTTTTTACTAGGATTTTGTCAAGGGAAAGGTGGAACACATGTTTAGCACTACTTATTAATTTCGTGAACTATTGGTAGAGTTGGAGCATTGAGTTTGTTTAGCCTTGGAGTCTTGTTGTCATTGAGTCTTGCCAGTGGTCTTTCTGCTGTTTACTCTGTTTTAGTTTTGGTTTCCACTGTTTCACATTGGTTGGATTAAAATGGAATAAATGGATGAACTATCTTTTTTTTTAAATCATGCATCATATATTGGTTCCGGGGAGATGTTTGTTTAGTTTTCGTTGTTGTTGGTTGTTTTCATTCAAAGGGTAAATCGTCCACCATGTGTTTTGAAAACCTTCGTAATTTATTACCATCCATTGGTGCCTTGGGGACATCGATTAATGTCAAGTAATGACTTGTTGATCTCTCATGCCAATTAGAATTGGTTGGTCATTACAATGAGTATATTTCCAACCGGTCCCCTAGAATGAAAAAGCCAATATCTCTCTGACCGGGCGTCCAATTGATGCGTCGTCTGTCGCGTTGAGTTCATTTTGACGAGACAGAACTTCGGGATACATAAACTATAGACTTAATGATAGTTGATGTATCGAACCCCACTTTAATCAAGGAGCGGAACCTCCCGAAATCTAGTACACTATTTGCGGGAACCCTAGAGCTAACTGCAACTAAATGACTACTGTACTGGAATCCTCTGTGGGTTCGACAGCGACGACTACCATACTAGGATCCTCTATGGGTTTGATGTGGATGACTACTATTCTTGTATCCTGTGTGGGTCCGGAAGTATTGACCCCTGTACTTGTATCTTCTGTGGGTCTATCAGAGTATCTGGTCTTGTATCCTATGTGGGTCTGACATCTTAGCTGGACTTGTACCATGTGTGGGTCCGACAGCATAGATGAATCAGTGACTACATCTGATCATCTCTATCTCTTTACGAAATATGTATACCTGTGTGAGCTGAGTATTGATGTTCAATCATTATCATCGATGTGATTGACTTACCTTCCTGTGTGGACTGGGTTGTGATTTCCTATGTGGACTGGGTTGTACTTGGGATCGAGAGTTTTAGCGGAACTGAAATTGATGACTTCGGTAAATATATGGGCATATACCTAAGTAGAGTCAGTTGATACTTCATAATTTTATTTTTCCTTTGTGGTTTATCCTTCGTAGATTCTGAGAGACCTTTGGGGGTCTCGGGGTCCCTACTGAGTATCGTATACTCACACTTGCATGGGTTATGCCAGCACTATGTAGTGTTGGATACAGACGATGGACAACACTGATTGAGGTGGAGGCTTGTGGAGCTGGGCAGTACTCAGAGGTGGACCACATTGCGGGACATACACAGAGTGGACGACCAGACCCAGGGAGCTGAGGAGAGTATCTGTACCCACCCTTCAGGTGGTATTTCCGGAGGATGACTCGGTGTTCCTTTTTTACTTTACTACTGTTGTACATTCTTTTCAGTTGTACTGTACATTCAGTTTGGTTTGTATTCTGGCCCATTTACTTTTCAGAACTTACTTTTTTACTCATTTTACTTTGTGTTTACTCCATCTTGCGTACTCTGTTGTGTGTTTACTTCTCCAAAGGAAATGCCTTCACTTTTATCAGGTTTTACTACTTTTGTGCTAGTCACCATCCCCTGGCCTATGGAAGGTGGGTTTGGGGTAGTCATAGCACGGGCCTCGAGGAAGTGTCGTGAGAAATTGGTATCAAAGGAGTTGGTTCTAAGGAAGAACTCAGGACTCTGATCATTTCATCTCTGGGAAGAAATATTTTTATGAGTATTGAGTGTGGTTATTAGTCTAGGGATTCTAGTGTTGGTGTGGTGGCCTACATATCCATACACCAGGACCCTAACCATGGATTTCCAACTCAGTGCATGAAATCATTGATTTCATGTGTGTTTCAACAGTTTTCATTGTTATTACTTTGTGTTAGCGCACCAGGTATACCGTACTACAGGTGGCGCACGAGTTTCTTCTCAGGATGGCCCCACGAAGGAAGCCAGCTAGGGTTCCTAGTTACATGCGGGATGGCAGCCCACCATGCGATGAGGCCTCGGTGCAAGGCCCCATTACAGTGGAGGCACCTGTAGTACCACTACCCACTGGGCCACTGATACCACCAGCCCCAGCAGCGGAGAGTGCATGACACCTGAGTGTATTGCACGAGTTTCAGCGACAAAGGCCACCAAGGTTCTATAGAGAAACGGATCCTAAGGCATTCGAGGATTGGATGGAGGTTATTGTTAGAGTCTTTAGATTGGTAGGAACACTAGTAGAGATTTTGGTGATTCTTACAATGAGTATCTTTCATGCAGCACTAGGTATATGGTGGATCTTGATGCTCCAGGTGTACGACAAGGCATCTCTACTTTGGACAGACATCGAGAGACTCTTCCACTCAGAGTTTTTTCCAGACACCCTTCATGCGGTGCACACCCAGGAGTTACTATAGCTGCAGTAGGGTAACGTTATAGTAGCCCAGTACTCGGTGAGATTTACCGACCTCTCACGCTACTCCATGGACATGGTATGTGACCCATTCTTCTAGGCCTGAACCTTTGAGCAGGGAATGAGGCACGAGATCAGGGCTTCAATGATCTCCCTCAGCATTCCAACGCAGGAAATAGTACTGGAGCGAGCCATTCTTGTGGAGAGGTTCCTTGATGAGCTGACACTAGCAGTGAGTAGGGAGACATGGAGCATAGTCCACTACAGCTGGCAGTCGACATATTTCGTAGGGGTCCAAGCGGGCAAGGCCATCAGGTGGGTGACCTCAGGATACATGATCGGTTGTGTGGGGCTCCCGAAACAAAGCCAACCATACGAGGAGAAAACAGTGCTATGCGTGCGGTGGGTAGGGCCACATGGCTTATGACTGCCCGACACGCCATGCAGATGAGTAGCAGATAGTGGAGGGACCTCCTAGTTAGAGGAAGAGGATCGACAGTGGTGGTCCTCACGGTGTAGGTAGACGAGGCAGAGGAGCTCGCTGAGAAGCGGGTGGTGGATGACGCTTCGAGGCTCTACCACCACAACCCCCAGGAGGCACACCCCGACCACAGGGAGCTGGCAGGCAAGGGTAGGCTAAGCTCCAGGCAGCGGAGGCTTATGACCATTGCGCACCTGAGATGATTTGAGGTACTATCTGTGTCTACTCCACCCTTGCGTCACTTATTTTAGGCACCGGTGCGAGTCATTCCTTTATTGTTGCTGCCCTTGTTCGGAGCTCAGAGATTCTGACGGAGGTGTTGGATCGATCCTTACGGCTAGAGACTCCTACGAGAGCATAATCGATGATTACACACTAGTGATGTCATTTTGAGCTTAATCTAGGAGGCGATAGCTTTGGTTGGGATCTTTTTGTATCAGAATCGAGGCCTTACGATGTCATCTTGGGTAAGGACTAGTTATCTACAGTCCATGCCTAGATCGACTATATTAGGTGCAATGTGCGGTGTGTCCGCACGGATGGGACCAGGATCACCTTCACTAGTGAGAAGGGACCATTTTCAGCGCAGGATGGACTTACGCAGAGGAGAGGGCATCCAATCACACATCAGTTGGTTAGTCTCGTCATTGGAGTAGTTGACGTGTGGAGTCCAAGTTTTCATGTTGTGGTGGATCAGTATGAAGACGTTTTCCCTGACAACGTTCCGGGACTACCTCCTCGAAAAGAAGTAGGTTTAAACTTAGACCTGTACACTAGGACATCAACAATATCTATTATAGCATATCGTAAGGCTCCTTACGAGCTTTGAGAGCTTCGGGTATAGCTGGAGGACGTATACGGAAAAGTTTTCATCTGACCCGGTGTTTCACCATGGGATTCTCTGATTTTGTTCGCCAAGAAGGTGGAAGGGATCTTCTGACTGCGTGTCGACTACCATCGCCGAAACTATGTGACCGTGAGGAACAAGTACCCATGTTTGAGGATTGATGACCTCTTCGATCAGCTCAAGGGAGCATGATGGTTCTTGAAGATAGACCTCATGTCAGGCTATCACCAGCTCAGAGTTCTAGGCGAGGATGTGCAGAAGACGTCCTTCAGGTGTCGGTATGGCCACTACGAGTTCTTGTTTATGCCCTTCGGCATGACCCATTCTCCAGTAGTATTCATGAGTCTCATGAACAGGATCTTACAGCCATACCTCGATCGGTTTTTTGTGGTATTTATTGACGATATACTGATTTAATCGACTACCAAGGAGGAACATTCCTACTACTTGCGGGTTGTACGGGATACACTATGAGAGCACAATCATTATGGTAGGCTCTTGAAGTGTCAGTTCTAGAATCGAGTGGTACACTTCTTGGGGCATGTCATATCGGAGGTGGGAGTTGCAGTGGATTCATCGAAGATTGCGGCAATGCTTACTTGGGAGCCACCCAGGAGCATGACAGAGGTGCGGAGATTCCTACGTCTGGATGGATACTATCGGAGATTTGTGCCAGACTTCTCCATAGATGTAGCACCGCTTTCAGCTTTGACGAAAAAGGGAAAACCCTTCGTGGGGTCAGCTAGATGCCAATAGAGCTTTCAGGAGCTAAGACAGAAATTTCCCAATGCACCCATCATGAGGCTATCGGAGGAGGGCGTTGGGTGCGTGGTTTACTGTGATGCATCAGGGACCATACTTGGGTGATTACTGATGCAAAAGAGGGAAGTGATCACCTATGGTTCACGACAGTTGAGGCAACATAAGCAGAACTACGCTACCCATGACCTAGAGTTAGCAGTAGTGGTCTTCGCCCTGAAGATGTGGCGGCACTATCTGATGGGAGAGCTCTTTACAATATAATCTATCCACCAGAGTCTCAGGTACATCTTCTCACAGAAGGACCTGAACCTGAGATAGTGGTGATGGACCGAGTTCCTCCAGGAATATGACTTTGAGATAATCTATACTCCTACGAAGCGGAATGTGGTAGAAGATGCTCTTAGCAGGAGGTCAGGAATTCATCTACATGGAGAGGATACAGAGCAGCTAGCCGTATTACAGATATCCTTCGTAGATAGGGATGGAGCAACCTATCTATTTTCACTCACAGTTACTCCTCCACCACTTCAGCGGGTTAGGGAGGAACAACATCGGGACGTAGAATGTGAGACATGACGTGCACAAATCTCCACATGAGAGGCACCTGATGGATTTTCAGAAGGATGAGAGCATGTCATCCTCATCAGGGGAAGTACCATGGTACCATTTTAATTATAGGAGGAGGTTCTAAGGGAGTTCCACACTTCCCCTCTGGTGGTACATCCAGGAGTAGCAAAGATGTACCAGGATATCAGACGACAGAACTGGTGTCCGGGTATGAAGAAGGTTGTGGTAGAGTTCGTTTCATGATGCCTCACCTCTCAGCAGGTGACAGGGGAGCACTAGGTACAAACAATTTTGGTACAACCCTTAGAGGTCCCATAGTGGATGTGGGATGTGATATCCATGGATTTCATGATGGGGCATCCACATACTTCTAGAGGACACGACTCCATCTTGGTGATCGTAGACTGACTCACCAAGTCAGCCCACATTCTACAGATCAGAAACAAGGGCCTAGTGGAGAGCTTGGGATTCCTCTACATTCAATAGATCGTACGACTTCATGGTATTCCATTGTCTATCGTCTCTAATCGAGACACTCTCTTTACTTATCTTCTTTGGAATGGGTTGCATGAGGAATTTTCGACGCAACAACACCTGAGCAACACCTTTCATCCTCAGACATATGGACAGATGGAGAGGACTATTCAGACACTCGATGACATGCTCCGGGAATTTTTCCTTGACTTTGGTCATGGTTGTGAGGATCACCCACCCTTGGTGGAGTTTCCACACAACAATAGCTACAACTCCACCATCGGGATGGCACCATACGAGGCATTGAACATCCGACCTTGAAGCTCACCTCTATGTTGGACACACCCTGGGGAGTCAGCACTCGTAGGACCAGAGATGGTTCAGAATATGATGGAGAAGGTGCAGATCATCCAAGAGTGGATGATGACTACACAGAGCAGACAGAAGTTCTATGCTGATAAGAGATGGAAACCACTACAGTTTGAGGATTGTTACCACGTTTTCTTATGAGTCTCAGCTCGACGTGGATTACGGAGATTTGGCCAGGGCGGAAATTTATCTTCGCGCTTCATTGGACCATTCCAGATCCTCCGCAGTGTAGGTGAGGTGGCTTACCACCTGGAGCATCTAACTTAGTTGCACCGGGTGCACGACGTCTTCCACATATCTCAACTGAGGAGTTACGTGCACGACCCGACGCATATCATCGACCACGGGGATCTGGACATCGATGACGGGGCTACATTCACAGAGTTCCTAGTGGAGATCGAGGATCGACATGAGTGGGTACTATGTGGATGGTCGATTCCCCTAGTGTGCATTCTTTGGAAGCACAAAAACCTCTAGGAGAGCACATGGGAGCAAGAGGCTCAGATGTGTGCTCAGTACCCTCAATTGTTTTCCTAGTTTATGTTGTATCTTTACGGGGATGTAAATCCCTGAGGTGGGAGTAATTTAAAGACCCAGAAATTTCAATAAATTGTTTTTCATAAATTCTTTGGAATTTTATGAGTACACAGTTTCTGACGACACCTGATTCTGAGAACTAGTGTGCCCGGAATAATTATCTGAAGTTTAGCTCAGGTAAATTCAGTGAATGAATGAGCATGTTATTCTATTTTTTAATCGGTGCTCAGAATTAAAATCTAAGGGAACTGATTAACTCACAATGCGGGTAATTACTTAAGAGGACCTTTACTGCAGTTGTGTTTTCGCAGGAGGAGAAGTTAAAATTTGTGGATTAAATATGAAGTGAATAAAATTGTGGAACAATTTTATATTATATCTAATGTGGTTATATCCTACACGGGGGAGTTGGGGTGGGACCAAACAGCACCTAACTACCCATGTGAGGACATTTTTGTGGTGGGGCCCACAAGAACCCCAACCATTCACATTCCCTAAACTCCTTAATCCCCCTACTTTAATTATTAACTCCTCTTTAAGTGAGAAACTCTATCTCTCCCTCTCTCACTCCATTAAATTTTTCCAAACTACCTCTTAATTAATTAAAAAAATAAATATTTAATTAATTAATGGGATTTGATTTGTGAATTTTCAAATGCATGGAATGTTTTATTAAAATAAGGGGTGGCCTTATTTGAATTTGGATGGCTTGTTGTGTGGGGATTTTGGGAGAACTCATGTGAAGAAAATGAGGATTCCTCCTTTGATGAATAGGATCATCCTCAATGAAGAAAGAATCTTCTCCAATGAAGAACATCGACTCTTCAACGTAGAATGACTCGACGAACACATTTCTCCATCCTCTTTTTCCACCATGACAGGGGAGGAGACACCGACGTAGGGAACTCACCAATGACGACATGTCTTATATTATTTTCTCCGCATCAAGAGAGGAGATGTAACTTCCTCGGACGCACTACGATGACGTCTACGAATCCTCACCTCGCGAAGCCATCTTTCACAACGCCGACATACAACATCATTTGTTAAGGTAGGGTGAATTGTTCCAATTTTATTTTAATAAAATTGTTTATTGTGCTTCGTGAAACCTTGTTCATTTTGACCGATTGTTACAGACTAATGCGGAGGGTGCGGGCTGAACAAACACCTGTTTATGAACCTCCATCATTTTTTGATCTTCTTGGAATCAGCAACCGAAGGTGGATGAAGCATGGTGCAATCACATCGTTCCGGGAACACAGAGGAGGAAGATAATGTCGACACACCGGCTATGTGGAAGGAACCGCGGCCCGCTTTGCGGGCTGTGTCGTTTGAAGAACCGGTCGGCCCGTCGGCCGGCCGAGTGAAGGCTAGCCGCAGCGCCAACAGGGTGCTGCGTAGGAGAAACCGGCTGGCTCAGCCGAGCTGAACCATGGTGCCAGGAGGGTGCTTCACTGGAAGACCCACGGCCCGCCCGTGTGGGCCTCTTGTGCCAGAAGGCAGACCAGCATAACCGGCTGGTTTGGGATGGGCGGCATCGCTAGGCACCGCTGGTTCGGGCAGCTGGGGGTAGCTCCCTCACCTTGGACCACTAGGGAAATAGGATGAGCCGCTTGGAAAGCCGGCCAGGCCAGCCAGGCCCCGTCCAGCTACGCCACGCTGGGCCGCACCCCGCCGGGCCGGGCCGCGCCACGCCGCGCCGCTTCGGGTCAGGTCGCGCCCCGTCGGGCCGGTCCACGACCATCAGACCGAATTTCATTTTTCCTTCAGACCGGTCTAACAACCCTACCGGGTTGAACCCATCAAACTGGGTTAACCCGACCCACAGGCCCACCGGGCTAAATGGGACGAGACCGTTATTCACTTAAATGAGAAAAAGTTAAAGACCTCACGTCCAATCGCCGCACCGTCTGTGGAACTGGGACTCTTTTGAAGAGATGGCCCTTTTGCGATACTCTATGTGAGTTTTGGACAGCTTTGGTAAACGTCCAGGTTTGAAATGAGCATATTTCCAACCGGGCCCCCAGAACGAAAAGGCCAATATCTCTCATACCGGGCATCCGATTGACGCGCCGTCTGTCGCGTTGAGTTACCTATGACAAGATAAAACTTCTGGATACATAAACTTTGGGCTTCGTGATAGTTGATGTATCGACCCCCCTTTACTCGAGGAGCGGACCTTCACGGAATTGAGTACGCTATGTGCGGGAACCATAGAGGTGGCTGCGACTCAACGACTACTGTACTGGAATCATCTGTAGGTTCGACAGCGACGACTACTATACTGAGATCCTCTGTGGTTTCGACGAAGATGACTACTATTCTTGTATCATGTGTGGTTCTGGCAGTATTGACCTCTGTACTTGTATCTTGTGTGGGTCCGGCAGAGTAGCTGGTCTTGTGTCCTGTGTGGGTCATACATCTTAGATGGACTTGTATCATGTGTGGGTATGATAGCTTAGATGAATCAGTGACTACATATGATCATCCCTATCACTATACGAAAGATGTATATATGTTCCAGATGAGTCTTGATTTTCAACCATTATCATCGATGTGATTGACATACCTTCCTGTGTAGACTGGGTTCTGCTTTCCTGTGTGGACAGGGTTGTACATGGGCATGAGAGTTGTAGCCGAACTGTATTTGTTGACTTAGATATATGTATAGGAATATACCTAAGTGGAGTCAGTTGATACTTCCTAATTTTAATTTTCCTTTTTAGTTTATCCTTTGTGGATTCTGAGATACCTTCGGAGGTCTCGGGGTCCCAATTGAGAATCGTACACTCCCCCCTGCATGGGTTATACCCGCACTACGTTGTGCTGGATGCAGACGACGGACATCAGTGATCGAGGTGGAGTCTTGTGGAGCTGGATGGTACCCGGAGGTGGAACAGATGGTGGGACGTACACGGAGCAGACGACCGGACCAGTGGAGCTGAGGAGACTATCTGTACCCACCCTTCAGGTGGGATTTCCAAAGGACGACTCAGTGTTGTTGTTTTACTTTACTGCTGATGTACTTTCTTTTCAGTTGTACTGTACTTTCAGATGGATCTGTACTCTGGCCCATTTACTTTTCATCACATACTTTTTTACTCAGATTACTTTGTGTTTACTCCAGCTTGTGTACTCATTTGTGTGTTTACTTCTCTAAAGGCAATGTATTCCCTTTTATCGGGTTTTACGCCTTTGGTGCTAGTCGCCAGCCCCTGGACTATTGAAGGCGGGCTTGGGGTATCACAACATGGGCCCTGAGGACGGGTTGTGATAGTGTAGTTAGAATACTTCTCATAACAATATACTAGTATATTTATGATAATGACTTCGTTACAAAAGAAAATAATAAGAAGAATAAATGGAATGATGCTAAGAGAAATCGTTACATTTAATTTGGGTAACTCCCATTGGTTTGAACCAAAAAGGACTCATGAAGTGCCTTATGCCAAAGGTAAGGATTATATAAGGAGGATAGGGATGTAGGGAGCCTAATTTCGTAGAGTTTTGATGAGCCAAAAGGATTTAGATGTGGGAGGAATTGGTTAGAAGTTGTGTCCTTTTATAAGGGGGAGGAGGGGCTCTTTAGGAAAAACATAAAGTATAAATTTATAATAAATTTAAATTCGATTTATAATGGATACAAAGTAAAATTTAGAAATTATAAGGTGGGGATGGGTATAAAACCACTCATCCAATAGATTTTAGACAGGTTTGGGTCACTATAGTAACCTTATCTTTTATATTTAACTCTTAGTTAAATAGTTTGACTTTTACCATGTCTCTTTTTATTTTTATATTATTTAGTAAATAAACTTACAATATACTTCCAAGAGACCCCAAAGTGGTCCATTAATGATACACCTATCATTATATAATTTCTTTTTCCTATCCTTATATTTTTAGGATTAGAATATCAATTAATAATATAATATTTGTTTTAAAAACCCTTTTATGTCAATTTTGACACTATTGGGTATTTTGTTTTTTATAATTTTAAAACAGCATTTTTACTTACAAAAAAATTTATATAAACAATCCTAATATGTAATATTAACCTAAAAAATTATTTTAATTTATAAAAAGTCTCAAATTACATTTATTTTGATATTTATAATATCAACAATTTTAATATTTCATTAATTATGTAATTTCTGTACCACCATTGTGTCATAAATAAATTTAATTATTTAATGTATAAAAATTGAAAATAAAATACAATTATGTAGGAAATAATTTTACCTTTCTAATGAATATTTATAATTGAATTTAACTTATGTATAACCCAATATTAAAAATGTTTTAGTTATTAAAAATTGATTTATCACTTTTAACTCTTCTTTGAATTAAATAATAATAAATGTCCTAATCTAATCCAAGTGCACCTAAATGATAATATTTTATTCCGAAGGTTTTTTTTGGTTGATATACACTTTTCCAATAGAATTAGGACATGTGTTAGGGTAATATTAATATCATTTTTACCCTTAATTACCCTATTATCTTTTAATCGTGGTAAATAAAAGTAAAAAGATACTATTAACCAAAAAAATATATTCATCTCATTGAAGCACATTTTACTCTTTGATATTAACTAACTCTCTCATATTTTCACATTTTCACTAACAGAAGCGATAAAATTATGTTTTATTTGAATATCCAAATTCTCCTAGGAGTTGGGTAAAAGACGGTGAAAAGTTCAATTAAATTTTAATATATATCTAAAATTATTCTAAACAAACTCCAATGAATTCCATTGAGCATATATAGGTATTATGAATCTATTTTTACCATAATTAAATTCAAATAAAATAAATAATTAATTAAATAAAATGTCGGTTTTAACCAACAACACTGTGTTTTTCACTATTCATCAAAAATTAAATGTTTTTAGAAAACAACCAAAAATTCAACCTAGGCTAATTTCGATATTCTGGATCCAAAAAAGAAGCCCATTTTGAAAGATAAAATTTATAAAATTTCAAAAATTGGGTATTACTATTCATAATGGCTAGTTTAATTGGTTGTGGCATGTGTTAGACCTCAAAGTTGCGTACAACACATGCTAATGTATTATTCAAAGAGAAGCGTACTGTGGAAGCTTGAGGTATTACATTCTACCCTCCTTCAAATAATTTCGTCATCGAAATTTTTAAAATTGGGATTGGGAATATAATGGAATGTCATATATTGGAAAATTAGTCAAAAAAACTATCACCTTAAAAGAAAGAAAGAGAAGTACAATGGTCACCAAAGATAACTCATACTAGGATTCAATGTAGAAAAAAATGGATATAGAAGATAAAATATGTGTCAAGTTCTGATAGAGAGGGATATAAATCATGATCTGGAGAAAGTTAATAACAAGAAAACCACAAACTTATGATGGGACAAATGGTCATTAGCTTCCCAGTAATAAAATTATACGTACAACATTTTTTAGTAACATTAAATAAATATGAGGAATTAATCTATGATATTGAATATGAAAATAAATAAATATACTTACTTTTTAAGTAGATTTTCATTCTTTAATAAATTTTCACCACTAACTCATTTTTTTGAAACGATGAGTATTTAAGAAGACTTGGTCACACTAAAAGATCTAGAATAAACTTCTATAGAATCACATGATCCACAAAGGATAAACTATATATTTAACATGTCATTAGAGATTAATCAAATCCAAAATGGTTAGTACAAGATCTGATGATCCCCTAAAAGGATATTCCTTTAGAGAAAGAAACAATAATCTTAATTTCTAAAATTAAACCAACAGTACCCCAAAATTAAATAAATTTCATTCGATAAAAATTTTCCTTAAGATCCTTCATTATAATACAAAATAATATTGAAACCCTAAACTTAGAAGAATTTGGTTATGTAGTCTTCCATGTTAAATTGTATCTCTAAATGACATCAACTACTCTTAAAGTCACATACTTAAAAGTAATTAACCTAATAACATATTATCTATTATAGGTTAATCATTTCCATAAATAAACCAAATAACTATAAATCCACAATAAAAACGTAGATAAATATACACCATTACTCCTCAAATGAAATCCCATTGTATTCTATTTTCTTTGGGCATATAATGTTTCCAACCAAGCTAACATCGTCCAAAATTACATTTATCACATTATTACCAAATAATTTTCCTATACTATGGGTATTCATTTGATAAGACATAAGAACCAAAATCAACTTATTATTGATCAATAAAATCATTTAACTAAAATAATTAGTCACACTAACCGGGGACTTCATGTAGTCCAGTGGTGGGTGATAAATCCCAATCGCACTTTGGTTGTGGGTTCGATTCCCATATCCTTTTCCGACACGACGGGTTGTCACATAGTTTTCATGTTGTCCTTTTTCAATAACTATATTATATAACATTAACAAAGTGAGATAAATTTCTCAAAATAACCATAAAATAATTTTAACCAGAAATGTTTTCTCATACATTGCATTTTCTTCCCAAAATATAATAACTTGTAATTATCTCAACCCCAATGATCATATAAAGCCAAATGGTTATTTATAACTATATACACAAGTGAAAAGATAAGTCTTCCTAAAATATCATTCTCACATGGAAAACTATGGGGTTACAAATACTAGAAAATATTATTCCAAAGTAATTCTTCGACAAAGAGCACTAATATTTTTAAACATTTCTACAACCATTTATTTCCAAATAGATTCTTCTCCTTCCAAGAAAATATCCAATAAAATAGGGAATTCACTCGAGTAATGGCCAGGTCCCCTATATTTATGGAAAATGACTATAAATGGATTTTTGGGACAATTTTCATTTTCTTCTATAGTACTCATCATTTTTCCTCAGCAATTCTTCACCTTTTTCCCTTCTTTTCCACACGTAAAGCATTTCTTTTTTCCGTTGAGACACGTACCTGGCTGTCTCATTCCACAATTCCTGCATGATGGAAATTTATGATTCTTTTCTCTATGGTATCCACTGATGGAGCTCTTATCATTCATCACCATTCTCTTCTTTTTTGAGTCTGATAGTTGGTTAATATATATTTTTTTTATCATATTTTTAGAAAATTGATTTGGAATAAACAAAATATCTTTTAATCTTATTAAAATTCCATTTTGTGGATAATTTCCACCATTGTTCCCACCTTGTACAACAATCTCAAAGTTATTATGACTTCCTTGGACTCCATCCGTTGACTAAAACCGGAAAGAATTGTGTGAGTAACAGTAGTCATAAAATCATTTAGAGAATATCATGACACCATATTCTCAATTTGAGACACCATAGGATTATCCAAGGTCATTTATTACCATCTTATATTAAAATACATTAAAATTTTGTGTATAGGAAATGTAAATTATCCCAATAAAATCCCCTAGGAGTGTCATAACCAAGAGTGCAGCAAGGCCCATTGTTGTGAACCAGTACTCGTTTGAGTCTAGCTCAAAGTGGTGATTTTGAGTTTTACCCCTACGTACATCTATGCCAGAGCAACCTATGCCTGCTCATATCCAGACATGGTTGTATTTCTTGGAAAACACACAAAATCTATACATTACCAAAATTCTAGGAAGTTCTTCTATACTAATCCTTAAAGTCTATCTTAGGGCTATGTGCTCTAATTAGAGTTTATCTAAATATAGTGTCCATGGATTGTACTAAACTTCCTATGATACAAACTACAACGCCCCGACCCCAGTTACCCAGATTTAGTGCATTATTACATAACATTGGCTTGATCACAAAAGATCATGTCTCGAAAGACCAATTAGTTTAGTAGCCTTGGAAACACTAGATATATTTATAATGATTATATTACATCTATAAATGAAAACTACAACAAAATAGACTCCATAGTCCACAGTCATATCCCCTCATACTATCCCTACAGGTCATTCATCAAATAATTCTTTACATCTTGGGAAAAATAAAACATAGAAAGGTGTGAGCTCAGATGCCCTGTAAGGATAACAATATAGCAAAAACATTCATAAATAAGACCAAACATTTAAGGCAACATATATCTCAAACAAAAGCCTTTTAAACATGAACATCAGCATAATATGGTAGAAATAAAATGAAATAATTCCATTTACTTATTCACATGGATATTATAATAATCAAATAATCACATGAAATATCAATAACAACTTTCATAATGATGGAATGCATAATGCCAGACTATCATAACCACATAGCCAAGGCCTCGTGCCAAGACTAAAAATAAGATTTTGTCATGGACTTGTGCCAAGACACTAGTTTGTCTCATGAGACCTACCGATACATCGAGGAGATATAGCTGAAAACACCCTTCACATACTAAGTCCAATGCATTCCTCATATGAAAAGTTTGAAACATAACATAAACATCCGTATTAAAACTGGCATAGGAAATGTCAATAATTTAACCACAAACCATGAATGGTATAGAAATATCACATCGAAAGTCAAAAATAAACCATTAGATACAATATGGAAGATTTAATTATTCTAGATTAACCTCAATCAATAATAATGAAGGATACTGACATAGATTAAAATAATCATTATACTGTTGTGAGAAATATCCCATTTTTTCTTGAAAACATTTAAAAGTCACACTATTTATCAAGAAGACATTTAAAATAGATTTTTGAATCAAAGTGTCCCCTACGACTTTGATCATTTTAAAAGTAATTTTGTTTTGAAAACTTTAATGTCCATTTAAACAAATCCTTAAAACCATTTTAAAACATGGACATCAATGAGAAATATTTAGAATAATAAATCTTTAACACATTTGAAAATTATATTTTAGATATATTTACTTCCCAAAAGAAAGACACGCAAATACAAATAATTGAGGTAAAAAAACCTTGTAATATCATGATAATAAAGGGATTCACGATATACATTTTCAAAGTACATTATATACACCATATAAAAGTGATTTGGAGTATAACAACAATAGAGTCTCAATGGAATGTAAATTGAGATGAAATATTTCATAAATGTTGTATCCTTAGGTTAAGGATAAATCAATGACATAATTATGTGTGAAAAATATAAATGCACTCAATATTATTAGATATTTAGTGTAAATGAATCAAAGGACATTCACCCATATTCTTGTAAAAACAACACCAATCAATTGGATGTTTAACTCAACAAATGGAGATTGAGTAAAAATTACTCTTATCAACTTCATACCAATGACTTGAGAATTTATCAATGGATTTATTATGTGTATAAAAAGTATATACCCAGAAAGGGGAGTGGAAATTATGACATAAGAAAATGAATAGTGATTACACACATAATCTTGGAGTAAGATAATCAATGAAGTATGCATAAGGCCGGATGAGTGGAAATTGAATTTTCAAATTCCCTTATTGATTTGGTAACATACGAAACATACACCCATGAAAGAAGGATCATAAAATGATGATTTAAATATACATTAATTAAACTATATTACATAATGAATACAAACATGGGCAGTACACACACCACATGCAATAAATATGTGGTGAACAAAGGAAATCTCAAGGAAATAAAAGTGAGATAAGAAACCCCTTACTATGTACTTTTTCTTTGGTCGAGGGTAGGTTAGCCCCCGGTATAATGGTGAAATAATTGTTATTGAATTATACAAGAATAATATACATTAATATGATAACATATATGAACTTTTAACATTAATTTGAAAATAATATCTTAGTATTATCGTCGTTTCAGGTGTTAACTTACTCAGTTTCTTTTATATGTTTTCTTACATAAGTCATGTTTTTAAAGATATTTTGTATATGATTCATATAAATAATGATATCAAGTCCTTAAAAATTATTTTTAATCGTAAAATGACAATTATACTTGTATGTATATGATGGGGAAATGAATCTCATCGCGTTCGTGGAGATGTTAATCCGTACGTACACACGAAGGCTACTTCCATTTCATTTTTCATTTTAAAAGAATCAAAACCAAATTATACATAGGAATATTATTATTCCAGTTTAGTATAATATCTTATATGTGTTACTTAAGTTCATTAACACCATCGTTTATATGTTCCATGTATGCTATGAATGAGTCATATCACTTTGTGGGGGCGGTAGTCCGCACTTCCTCAAATGAAATTATCGTATATATATATACAACATGAAATAAAAAATGGTATAATATAATATGGAATTACATAAGCTTATATATAAAACAAATATCATTAACATCATATTTAATTATATTTCCATCATAATCACCACCATGAGAGATGGTAGGAGATAATTGAACAATCAAAGTTTCGTGTGGTGTTTGGTTTCCATCCACAGAAACATTATGTTCTTCACCCATTAGATGGTGGTGTGTGTATTTGTAGTTCAAATACTTCTAATGACAATATCCTAGTATATTCAGGATACTGGTTTTGTTACAAGAGAAAATAATAGGAAAGAATAAATGAAAAGAAGCGAACATAAATCGTTACTTTTAATTTGGGTAACTCCCTTTGGTTTGAACCAAAAAGGACACTTGAAGTTCCTTCTGACTATGGTAAGGCTTCTAGAAGGAGGAGAGGGATGTAGGGAGCTTAATTAGGCAGATTTTGGATGAGCCAAAATTCTTGAGAGGTGGGAGGAATTGGTTATAAGTAGTTTCCTATTATAAGGGGTAGGAGGGGCTCTTTAGAAAATACTTAAAGTATTAATTTATAATAAATTAATATTCGGTTTATAATGCCTCCAAAATAGATTATTCAATGTCTAAGGTGGGTATGGGTATAAAAACACCCAAAAAATAGATTTTAGATATCTTGGGTCACTATATTGACCTTATATTTTAGATTTAACCCTTAGTTATATAGTTTGTCATTTACCAAGTCTCATTGTATTTTTATATTATATAGTTAATAAACATATTATATACTTTCAATCAACCCCAAGTGGTCCAATAATGATAGAACTATCATTATATAAGTCATTTGGCCGATCCATAGATTTCTAGGAATAGAATATCAATTAATAATATAATATTTGTTTTAAAAACATTTTTATATCAATTTTGACAATATTGGGTATTTTGTTTTTTATAATTTCATAACATAATTATTACATCGAAAACAATTTATATAACCAATCCTAATTTTTCATATTAACCTATAAAATTAGTTAAATTCATAAAAAGTCTCAAATTACATTTATTGTGATATATATAATATCAATTATTATAATATTTCATTAATTAGGTAATTACTCTATGACCATTGTGTCTTAAATAAATTAAATTATTTAATATCTACAAATTATAAATAGAATAAAATTATGTATGAAATATTTTTATCTTTATAATTCATATTTATAATCGAATTTATCTTATGTATAACCCTATATTAGAAATCTTTTAGTTATTAGACGTTGATTTTATCTCTTTTAAATCTTCTTTGAATTAAATAATAATAAATGTCTTAATCTAATCCAAGTGGACCTAAATGATAATATTTTTTTCCTATGTTTTCTTTTGGTCGAGATACACTTGTCCAATAGAATTAGGACTTGTGTTAGGGTAATATTAATATCATTATTACCCTTAATTACCATATTTACTTTCAACTGTGGTAAATAAAAGTAAAATGTTACTATTCACCAAAAATTATTTTCATCTCATTAAACCAAATTTTACTCCTTTATATTAACCATGTCTCTTGGATTTTAAAAATTCTAGTCTCAAAAGAGGTAAAATTAAGTTTTATGTAAATTTCTAAATTCTCTTAGGAGGTGGGTAAAAGATGGTGAAAATTTCAATAAAATTTTTATATATATGTAAAATAATTCTAAATAAATCCAATTAATTGCATTGAACTTATATAGGTATTATTTATCTATTTTGTCCTTAATTAAATTTAAATAAAATTAATAAAAATTCGGTTTTGACTAATAACTCAGTGTTTTCACTATTCATCAAAAATTGAATGTTTTCAGAAAAATACCAAAAATTCACCCTAGGATAACTTCGATATTCTGAATCCAAAAATGAAGTTCAATTTGAAAGGTAAATTTTATAAAATTTTAAAAAGTGGTTATTACTATTCATAATTGCTAGTTTGATTGGTTGTGATGTATGTTAGAACTCAATGTTTCTTACAACACATGCTAATGTATTATATTTAAAGAGAAGCGTACCGTGGATGCTTGGGGTGTTACAATATTACACCAATATGTGATGTTTTATTCCCAAATGAGGTTACGCTTAATGATTTTATATGATCCAAGGATCTATATAGAGGGAAAATTATTTGAAATCAAGAGCTAAAGAAGAATCTGTTTTAGATTATCAATTAAGGGTTTATAAACCAAAGTACTTCACCACAGGGTGAATTATTCCTCTTTATCATGTTGAACTATAGGTTAATACCCATGAAAATTAACTATCAATTTCACAACATGAACAATAAAAATAATAAATATCCACTTTATAGGATTTGTGACATGTTTGATTAGATATGTGGATCCCAATAATTCTCTATGGTGGATTATCATTCAGGATATTATCATGTAATGTCATATAAGGAGGAAATACACTAAGAAACATTTCAAACATGGTATTATAACTACAAGTATGTATTGATTCCATTTAGACTCACTAATTTTATAATCATTTTAATAGACTATATTAATATATTTTTTAAGGATTACCTAGTAAAATTTTGGATAGTCCACACAGAATATATCCATACTAATAAAAATTTAAGGTGGAACCTGTGGAGTATTTGAATATTTAATTAAATATAATGAGGAATGATATGTTGTATTCAATTTAAAATA
Organism: Viscum album; assembly: GCA_963277665.1. Taxonomy (NCBI): domain Eukaryota; kingdom Viridiplantae; phylum Streptophyta; class Magnoliopsida; order Santalales; family Viscaceae; genus Viscum; species Viscum album. The sequence continues at coordinate 873,127,075 of OY728148.1, read as the reverse complement.
AATTTGAATAATATATGGATAATTTAACATTATATAGGTATTTTATTATAAAAAAGGTAATATATATTGAACATTAAAAAACAATGGAAATTGTAGGATGTCCATGATTAACATATGGATTATATATCTAATTTTTCCACGGTTTATTAGGGTACTATTTTCAATTTTATAGAAAATTATCATAATTTTCAAGGAAAAAACCAAGGTTACATGGAAAGGAGTCATGTTTTTCTAGAGTATTTTATAAGAGTGGATCTATATAGAATTAAGGAAAATGAAAATCATTGTGCTCATGATCATATTAACCACTAGTGTTGAAAGATATGTGATCTACATTAATGTTTACAAAAATGGATTTGGTATTTCAATCATACAATATAGAAAATTGATATCCTATGACACCTTAAAATTACTGATATATTATTTTAACTATAAAACATGATTAATAATATGAAGCAGTAATCACCACATTAATAATTTGGTGAAATTATATTTATAGAGACAAATGGTAGTTTTATATAAATCATAAAAACCTAAAGTATATACTAACAAAAAATGATCAATATATATTCCGATGAATATTGTTATATAGTATTAAAGAATACTAATTTTCAATCGGTTACCATACTAGGAAAATTCTAAATGTGAAAAATTGTCTTCTAATAACGGATAATGCACCCTTATACATGATAAGGATAGAAAGGGATAATATATTCTTATATATGTAAGGTATTAATATGATAATAAGAAAAATATAATCACCCATACTTTAACAAATAACTACACACCCATATATTCTTGGGAGGACCAATGAGTCGAAGAATGATGATTAGGGGTTATAGGAAAAAGTATCTCATAATACTAATTTCATATTTATTAAAGATGGGGATAAAAGGATTGGAACCCAGATATGTGTTCAATAAAAACATGAATTCAAACGGGAACTCCAATATGATTCACATTAATTATCATTATATAATAATTTAGTAAACACTATGATTTATTTGGATATAATGAAAACTAATTTGGGGTATAAAATAAAAAGGGAGGTTGTAGAATTTGTTTCTTGATTCCTGGTATGGATTCAAGTAAAGGATGAATGAAATATTTCTAAGGGTATAATGAAACCATTTACCATAAAATTATTGAAATGTGGAAAACTAAAATGGATTTTCTTAGAGTACTCCCAAAAATATCTAATGTAAATACAACCTCTTATGTTGTATTCAATCACCTAAAAATGTTTGTATATTTATTTATTATCAAATAAAACTTATCCCTTGAATAATAAACATTTAAATACATAATATATGTATTAATCCTACAATGAGATCCACTATAAATTTTATCTCAATGATATTTTAGGGTAATCTTCTAGTTTTAGAGTAGAATTTACCAATATTTTTTTATAGAGATGAGTTTCATTAATTCTGATCACCCTCCAAAGGATGGTCATCTTTAGAGAACATTTCAGAATCAAGGTGATACACTGGGATCATGATCAATAGATTTACAAGTATTTTTGGATTAATAACTTACCATTGTCAATTAATCATATAATAATAGATATCATTATAGAATTAAAATTGAAACTCATGTGGATATATATAAGAAGCCATGTCAGACTCCAACATGAGACAATAATATTAGAGAGTGGAAGCTGGTTGGACATGATCAAATTCATGAGATGGTAAAGAAAGCCACAATCAGTTCGAGTCACATAAAATACCCACCAAGTTGGTAAAAATTCTATGTATACATTAGTCTATATGAAATGGATTTTTATCATAGAGTTAAGGTTTTCCTCCTTATATCACCATGAAAGAAATTAATATGGTTTGGGAATTAGGGGAATCGTATTCGTAGAAACATCATCTTATATTAGAACCTTGATCATATCGTAGTTGTGTAATATCCACAAAGACTCCCTCCAAACCTAAATAATGTATATAATGTATTCTAGTTATACATTTTTAGGATATACATAATAAAAGCCTCACATGTATTTAAACCAGAGGTACTACTATCATAGAATGATCATTTATAAAAATTTATCTAATGAAGAACATAGATTATAAATATATTGTTCTATGAATCATGAAAAATCACTATATAAATAAATTTATGTGGAACCATATATTTGAGAATGTGTTACGGGATATAGAAGACATAATAAAAAAAAGTACCCCACTTATTTTGTTGTATGAAATGATTATTTTGAGGGGGATATTATTTAAGGGTCTAAAAATGTAATGACATGAACACTTATAAATGAAATTACATTTTTGAATAAATAAATTCAATTTTATGTAATATAGTTATAGAGAAAAAAATCACTATAAATGTTATTTTGTACTGTTAAATAGTCAACTAGATTTAAATGATAATTAAGATTCAAACATATTGATATCATTTACCTTATATAGTGACCATTTACATTAGTCTTGTAATGGGTATGATAAAGTACAATTGACTCATACAAAGTAGATATGGCCTTAATCTGTGGGATTGTAGAATATGAAGCCCGTTTATCAGGACAACCTAGGGATACAACATCACTGTGATTTTACATTGACAAAACTCAATCTGTGATTTAGCAAATAATGAGTGAGAAATTTTTTTTATGGGAAATGATATAGCATATTGATCCCATGCCCCAAAAAGTGTTCATCGGACAACTCAAATAATGTTCCAACATTGAATATGTTACCATTAATGTTACGATAGTCTAATAAAGAATGATTTATATTTACAATAAAAGCATGAGTTTTTAAATTTCTTTCTTGAATGAAATAATTAATATATTTATCCATGTTAGTATAATTATTAAAATTAGTAAGTAATTAGTTTGAAAAAAAACATTATTTTGAAGAGATTAAACAAAAAAATATAATTTTAAGAAATATATAGTCTTAGCCAAAAAAAAACATTTTGATGAACTATGAATTTTTTAAAATATTTATATAATAATATATTTTCCTTGCATAATATTAATGATATTAATTATAGTATAATTTTATGAATTACAATGTATTCTTTTGTATGGGGCAGAAAATATTTTTTTTTCAAAAAAGGATACATCACTTAATAAATGAGGTTTCTTATCGTGAAGTGTTAATTCTAAAATTTTGAACTTTTTTGGTGAATGAAATATTAATTTTGAATTTATATTGTTGAAATTATCCAATGGTGAATTTTTAATAATTATTATATATATATTATATTTTGGTCATAAAAATGTGGAAAAATTATATGATTTGTATTATGACATCATAAATTTAAAATATTTGTGTAATAAATAATCTATATATTATAAATGACCATAATTATTATTCCACATTAAAATAGTTTTTATATAATTTATTTAATTTTTTAGACACTTAATTTGTCATATAAAAATTATATTATTATTTAAGGTTTAAAAATTAATTCAACATAAATACGACTCACTTCCACACCCCCAAGGATATTATTTTTCGAGATTTCAATTACTTTAAATTTAAATGAACAAATACACCAATATTTGGAAAAACCCATAGGAAATTTTTTTTGTTAATCTCATGTTTCAATTAATTTATTATATAGAATCTGAAACGTATGATTAAAAATTTATTTGAAATTCCCCACTATTTTTATATATAAAACGTACTAAACTCCAATTACTCATTAGAAAAAACCATAAAATAATGAATTTATTCTTCCATTTCTTAATTTTTTCTATCGCATGGTTTTATAATATACTTAATAAGAACCTACCATGAATTTTAAATATTCCTCTGAAGTTAATTGATCCTCTCCTTAGCCTTATTATACAAGATCATCTTTTTTTACCATGCCATTGGATATACAATTATTCATGTTGAGATAAATTTTTACACATCCATAATAAAATACTTCTGATATAAATGCTATTTTAAAACCCTTTCACTATGATTTAATCCATCTAGTACTCTTTATGTACCCCTATTTTTATGTAGAAATTGTCCTAAAATTTTCTATGATATTTTTTACTGAATTCAAAATCCCATTTCCACTCAAAGGTAATCTCTAATATGTAAATATAATTGAAAAATATGTTAATTTCATATATATACCCACAATTATAAATCAAGGGATTAAATGTGATCAAATACACCCTTATGATGTATGTTCTATGTCACACATTATATATGTAGATGATATGAATGTTATGGGTGAGCCTAAAATTATTTGGCCATAAAATGAATTGGGTAATGTTTTTCCTCATTAGAGATTAATTATGTGATTATGGAGTGATCCAAATATATGATGGATGTATTTCATCCCTATAATGCTGTATTGGTAGTTACCCTTGTATTATTCTCATGTCACATTTTATGATGTGTTGATATTAATTTTTTAACATCATGTTATCATTGAATATAATACTTATAGTTTCATGTATATAATTATCACACCTTTTATGTCTCAGTGATATTCATACTAACATACACATATTACTTTCATAATGTATTAAAAGTTTTATTAACTCATTGGGTGTATATATCACCCCTTTATTGTCTATGTGAAATATTTTTCACTTGAATTATTAGATGATCAAGGAAAATAATGGGCCTTTTATAGATTTTAAGATTATTTCTTTATATTTCTATTGAATTCTGTTATGATACGTACCAAATTACCCAATAAAATCATGATCTCGTGATCTTTTAGGGTTTTCTATTGTTTATATTTATATAATAAATCATGATGTAAATTTTATTAATGATATGGGTTGATATATTTTTTGGATTAACATATAAATTATATTATAATGAGGAAAATTTATAGGCTTCCATAATTATGTGTTTCTTTATAAGAAAAAAAAGCAAAATAAAATAAGATAAAAATAAATATTATAAATAGTTATATTACTAGATATTAACCTAAACAATAATCTTATTATATAAAGGTTTCTTCCACAAAATAATATTCAAAAACAAAAATATTCACACCATAAACTATTACTGCACCCACAAAACAAACACATACCTCTTTACCTTTCACATCATTTTAACACATTACATTAACATAGTTATAAACAATTAACAAAAAATATATATTTTTTATTTAATTATGCTAATAAAATATCATATTTCATCATTTATATTAATTTTTATTCATAAATCATTTAAAATTTTATAATAATTTGAACCACTTAATAAATTAATCTAATATCACAGTTATTTAATATACCCAAATTTAATTTCACAATTAAATTTAATATATTTATTAATTTCCCCATCTTTCTATATCATGATAAACAATAATGAACTATATAATGTAACCAAGTCATGTATTTAGTCAATAACCAACAACATATCCTCATATATAAAAAAATTCATAACATATAATCAAAATACCATATTCTAATATTAATAACTCTTTGATAATATAAATAAATTAAAGTACTATTTCTACATCTATAATTTATTATAACTCTATATCTAACTCGACATTATCTCTATCAAATCTGAATGTTGTATTTATCTTTATAATAATAATTTATTTAATTAAAAATGACATTACAGAATACAAAATAATCAAATAATTTTTGAGAATCATATATGCATATTTTATCAACTAGGATTCAAAAAAATTACATTTTTATTGAATTTATTATAAATTTTACAAATTCAATTGATTCACATAATGATAAAATATTTATTACTAAACCACATCGATAAATGAAATAATATATTGTGAATTATATACAACACACCTTGATTGAACAATGATTGGATGTTGGATGATCAATGTGATATGAAATATCCCATTCAGTATATGAATCCATTTAAAACCTATACCCCATAATCCAAACATTATTCCACCCCTATAACGTCATATATCTAATATCCATAAGCTTTGATATTAGAAAAACAAAGATAATAATGGAAAATATAGAGGTAGAAACCCCTTTTTGAGGATCTCTTAATCTCATGATATTAAGAAATTAAAATCATTTAAAAATTCAAAGGTGAAAAATAGTTCTAACCATGATTTTAAAAGTGATAAAAGTATCTATTATGGGTAAAAGGTTTTAATAAATTTCTATTTGAAAAATTTCTGAAGCAAAAACATTTTATTATATCCTTAAACATTTTGTTGTTATGTTTAGTAAATATTAATCTCAAATCCATGAATCCTTAATAAATTTCGATTTAAAATTTATTCCATATATTTCATTTGATTATTACATGGATAGAACAAACCTAAATGAAATTATTCTAAACCATTATGTAGTTCATTAACTCATCTGTCAAGCTATAGTAAAACATGGAATAATTATTTCACAAACAATATAATTTCAAATCGTGATGTTTTTTATCTATTTAAGACATCTTCATGCTTCTTAAAAATATTGACCCATCCCCAAATATGAAAAAATAACTCTTATAAACCATTTAATTGTTTTTAATCTCTTTTATTGGAATATAAAGAAAATGATTAACATTAAAATCTTAATAATAATGTCTAAAACCTACTACGGATTCCACCAACCATGATTAATATCGATAGTGAATTGCAAAATGTTGTGTAAATAATGGAATATTTAAATCTAGATCTCAAAACACATCAAATGGAGATAAATTTAAAACTAAATAGTATTACACTGTTTCAAAAACATAAAAAAATACATGACAGTGAATATATAGGTATTTTTATTAGATATCAACTATAAAATTTCCATCCTCATGAATCAAATTAAAATACAAGATATATGATCAGAAATATAATCAAAAATATATCACTACATGTCAATAGAATGAGAATATCTCTATCCCAATGGATCATTTATTTTTTGAACACAAAAAAACGATTTAGTTCAACAAATATGAAAAGATAAAAATATATATGATATTAATTTCAATCAATAATAGGATATTTATATCATGTCACTAACTATCTCTAAAATAAATATTCTCCCAAACAACTATATATCCATATGAGTATAAAAAAAATTAATTCCCATTACTCAACAAACATTGTTATAAGTATAATAGATTGAGGAATATATCTCCATAAATTTCTTGAAATCATAGATGGGTCCATATGGGGCTCTCTCTCCCTAGGTTTTCTCCTCATTGCCGCTGTCTTCCTCCTCAGGTCGGCACGGCTCATCCTTCTCCTTTCTCGGTGAGATTGTGGTGGAGTTTCCCATATTGCGGTGGCGTTTCATGGGCTTGAATGTCTTAGAGATTCGCATCTATATCAACCTTTTCCTCGCTCAAATCCCATATGCTGGATAAGGCTTCTTGGTGGCATGGTGCTGACCCACTGGTCGAGTTCCCTGCTTTTGCTGTTTGTGGATTTTCTACTCACCCTCTGCTGTGTTTTTGGGAGGATTACCATGTATTTTTGAGAGAGTGAGTTGGAGACAATTGGATTTTTGGTTTGTTTTGATGTCATGTTGCAGTTCTGGCGATGTGCTTCACGATTTTATTGTTTGAATATGGTTGCAAGGTAATGCGTGGTTGGAATCCTTCGATCCAAGGCTGCAGAAGGCTTCTGCATTTGATTTTTGGCGTGTTGATTTCACTGATTTTGGTTTTTGATCTACTGCTTTTGATTCCCTCTGGCATGGTGGTTTGATGTTTGTGATTGTGTTTGTGGTTTATTTCTTCTATTGGACACTTCAGATGTGGCCAACGGTGATTTTTGGAAGTCGGCATGTGTGATGTTGTGATCCCCTTCCTCTATGACGGTGATGATGAACATTGGTGAAGCTCGTCGGTGCTTCGGTTTGTGGATTCTCCAGTCGTCTCGGGTGGTTTCGAGGCTGACCGTTGTTCGAGGTGTTGCAGGAATCGAGGGATCTCATGCTTTGAGGCTGCGGTGTGGGTTTGTGGCTCGAGGTGGTGAGCGGCGGTTTTTCAAATGATGAATATTAATTTTAAAGTGGGATTTCGTGCCTATTTGGACTGTGTGGTTCGGATTCATGTTTGGGTTACCGAAAACCCTTAAAACGTCTCATAGAAAATGAAAAAAATGTTTTGGATAATTACATGAAATCATAATTTTATAACGCATTCCAATTAATTATGTTGGAGTTATATTTAATATGTCACTGTATTTATTAAATATATATTTTATAATAAATTAGATCAATCTGTCTCAAAATTTATAATCAATATACTTCTTCCTACTGATTATATTTCCTTATAAAGAGGAAAAAACTATATAAAAGTATCAATAACTATACCAATAGTATATATCTAATTATAGATATAATCCTTTGAAATTTCATCACCTAATCAAATTAAATCAAATAATCACATTTTTTATTAGAATACGCCTTCTAATATCCATGAGTTTCCTTAATCTACCTATTAATTACATACATCTTCTATTTTAAAACATGAAAAAACCATTAAATTGATTACAAACTCTCCAGCATCAATAATTAATAATGGCGGTCTAATATTCTTCCCATAATATTCATATGGTGGTTATAATGACATGGATGACTAATATATATTATTGTAAGTTACTTGACTTGGGTAATATGATATGATGGTAAAATTTCAAAATTAATAAAACATGAATGTGACATACACTCTCGTGTTTGGATCATCTATGTTATCTCCATGCCATTTGAATATAACCATAACACTCTATTAACCCAAGAACTACATCCATCCATTGAACACCTAATTCATAAACACAAAACCTATAATAATATTTATTATTACCCATGGATGGTTATAATCACCAATGGTGATAAATAAAATCTCAAGGGAATTATTTTAACAAAAAAAATATTTTGGAAAATATAGCATTAGAACAATACAAAACAAAGAACCTTTCTAAAAAATGATATAAAAAATAAAATATTATATAAATTATGAAATTAAAATGTAATCCCTTACCTTACACTCAGTCACCCAATACATAAGAAACCATTCATCCACTATAACTACCAAATATAGAGTATTACACAACCCACAACAACAAAATGTGGGAGAGTCCTGGATTCCTATTTTGAAAAATAAATATAAAAATATGAATATAACCCCATTATGACCATAGTACTATTAGAGACCTAATTTTTGAAAAAATAAATTTACTATAAAAATGGAATGCACCAATTACACATAGAGAAGTAATTGGGGAATTACACACTATGTTCGCACATTAATCCTAGAGCTCATCCAATAAATTCACCGAAGATAAAAATTTTATAACCATGTATACACCCACCATTCATGCATAATTACAATTATTATGAACCACTTTCACAACATTCAACTATTTATAGATGTTTTGGATTTAACTTTCATGTTACACTTTTGAACCTCATTTTGGCCATTTTGAAGATGAATAAATGGATAAATGTCCCACCAACCATCGTCATGTCCCATATTATTGGACTATGTCTTTCTCCGAATACCTTAAATCCCTTTAGGTATAATATTTAAGAATAAAATAATGATAAGTTATCCAAAATAGTTGGTTATTAAGTCTCACATGTTTATGATGTGATATGAACTATTATGATGATTCATTTCACAAATACATCATTAATACTATAAAGATGGACACATAATCAACCACACTTAAGGGAGACATCCTAAAAATTCTATTAGTGAATCCCACATATTACCAAGGAAATGATATGTAAATTTTTTTGGGAGAGTGTCATATTTCACATGTACCACATTAAATCCAGATCCCATAAATGTAACTTTAGTGAATCCTCTTGGTCACCCATACTACGGTGATCCAACCATGCTCACCCAACATGGGTGAAGCATCATTATCGGATTAATAAATCTATATTGATGCATTTTCATTGAACTTGTATCATTTGGGAGAATCCATCTTCATACCCTTTATATCAGAAATCCATACCCATTTCACTCTCATACTAAGGAATCTTGGGAAAAAATTCTCCAATATTAGGGAATTGTATCTCCCATTTCTCATACATGGTCTGCCACTTGTTTTTTCCATTTTGATGCACTAGATATACAAAATCAAGTGATTCACAGTATATAATACAATTTAGATCATGAATACCCTAGATAAAATGAGGCTATGTGTTTTTATTATATCATAGTATAACCCTTGGGTTATCACAATCATATATTCCATTGATAATAAGGGTCCCTATCTATAAGACATAAGAATAATAACTTCCATGATAAAAAAGATCTCCTAACTATATTTGGTCCTCCTTCATTTTTTAAATTATTTAAAATTAATATAAAGATGATATTTTGTGATTACTATTAAGTTTATATCCCAATTAATTACTTTCTCAATAAATTATTTTGTATAAATTAAATGAGTATCGAAATAATGTATTTACATCATAGTATAATCTCACAGAATTAATTAGGATAAATTAAACATGCCTATATTCTCCTCCATTACCTAGTAACATACATGAATATTGATGGAAAATATTCCTTTTCATGGATAATACCCAAGATAGTTATTATATATGATTCCCTAATTGATCTTGGAATTCCCACATTAGGCCACCTCCTTTAGAAGAATTCCAATGTATTTTATTAGTGTTATATTAAACCATGAGTTAAATCTTACATAACCTATTTCTATTAATAATTATAATGAATAATATTTATTTTAGATATATGGATATCCCATTTCATAGGTGATATCCTTATTTCATAAGAATCTACTTCCTCCATGGATTATCATAAAACACCATAGTTCTATATAATTGGAATTTTTATCATAATCACAATGGGATAAGTAAAATGACTTCAGAGATCCTAAAATACATATAAATAATTATATTTATAGAGATACTATAATATATATTATTATATTTCTATAATTTTACAAATTTTTATTAACATCCCAATCAATTATTATCAACAAATTAATTACTGGCACATTAGTGAAAATTTACAAAATTTCATTTTTGATGGATTCTTAAAATACATCATAAATTCATACAAGAGTAAATGTTTAAGAAATAATCCACTAAAAATATTAAATTATCCAAACATACCACCCTCTATGCTTATAAATACCAATAATAATTATTGGTAAAACAATCCCATCGAGAACCTACATTTAGAAAGTAGTTCTTCTCTGATATTCCTAATTAATCTACGTGCACAAGATATCCCATTGTGGATTCTAGTTCCATGAAAATATTTACATTAAATGATGACCCAATAAATATTTAAAATTATATTAATCATAAAAATTTGATATTCAATCAAAATTAGATATTATTTCATTGTAATGTAAATAAAATATCCCGATGTGAATACTTTAACTCTGAATAAAATTGGCTGAAAATTATTCCTACAATTAATGATTCAATAAAAAAATTAATTAATTTATATTTTAATTATAATGAGGATAAATTAACTTTAATAAAAATTATTTATATAAAAATAGTAATAATCATATACCACTGTATCATATAATATTTGGGGATTGTAAAATAGGAAGTCATTTTCAATAAAAAAAACTCAAAAAAGATATATTGAATGTATTTCAATTAGTTTTTCACCAATATGGTAATATAACAATGTTTTTTGTTATTAATAATTCCCTCATTGACCTTAATCCCCAACATCTTTTCTGAAAATTAATGGTGTGTTCAATGAAACATGATTCACTCATCATTTTCACAGACTACATCAGTATCCTTTCATAGGAGTTCAAGAAAACACATCTCTAATCACAAGGAGGTCGATCATGAGTCCACATACCAGTTTACCCAATATAGTTAGTTTCCTAGGAGGGATCTTTTCAAATATCTTTATCAACACTATATGATATCAATCCCTCATAATCCTCTATAGGATACCCCTAAATAAATCCATACTATGGTGACATAATCTATATAAAAATATATTTCAATATAGGAATGGTTAGATTTCAATCACAGGTAGAATGACCATATCCCTACCTCCTGTGAAAAATACCAAAATAATACCATGGTTACAATAGAATATAGCTTTATATAATGGTCCATGCTAACATAAATTTAAAAAAATCTCAACAAAAATCATGGGAAACAATGTATAATATTCCAAAAGAACAAACAGAGTATCCACATGCTCACACTAATGTCCACCAAACATGAGAAAATCCCCCATAGAAACTATAGGAAGGGCATGGGGCCACATCCAAATCCCAAAATATATTGATCATATATTCCATTTTAGGTCAAAAATATTCTCTATATATGTTAATAGTAATGAATTTGAATCAAATTATCTATTTTCCTTCAATAAAAACTACTACCGTATTCACTATTTGGTAGTTAATTATGGACATTAACATATCATCATAGGCAATATAGAGGTGAAAACATTACCAACCGCACCAGCTTGTTTTCACCATAAAATATATAAACAGATACACGAGATAATGATCATATTCCATCTCCCTTTTATGTAGATTTTTTTCACATCCTTGTACTGAATTAATAATTGGATCTTTCACATATTACAATATCTATTGAATATAAATGAAACATTGATGTGGAATCTTCATGGAAAGAATATCTTAATATGAAATATTCATGTTCAAAGAGAGGCATAAAATTCAATAAATAATAGCATATATTGAATACCAAGAGAAGCATGAAATTCAATAATAGCATATATTCATGTTCAAAGAGAAGCATTAAATTAAATTATAGAATATATTAATGTTCATGTTCAAGGAACATATTCATATGAAATATTAATAATTGGTTATTAATATCATATATTTATAGCTACTATAGAAATGAAACATATTATAGCACCCCATTAGTGTAAAAAATTCCATCATTAGATCTTATTGCAAACCAAGTGCAGGAACACATTACTGTTCTATATAAATATGACCATTTTAATATTCAAAGTAAAGCATGAAATTCAATAAATAATATTCCATAAAATAATGGATGTTTTAAACTACACATGACTCCAAAATCCATATAGATAACATAAATGAAATGTTTATCATATGAAAACTTAATTTTAATGAGGGGGAGTATTTTTATTCCATCCTCTATATTGGAGTTTTTGAGAACATAAAACACCATTATTTAGTGCCTCATTATTCGTTAGACACATTCATTGGTAGAAGAAATATATTAAGTTTCACGATCATCCTTACAACATTAATATATTTATATCCAAAGATCCTATCTAGGGAATCATCTATGATGGTACTCCTTATTAAAATATTGTGAGTGACCATAGAAACATTAAATATATTGTGACACTACTTAATAATTTTCATAGTAGTAAGTCCAAATGAAATGGTATCAAACTCATTCACATTTTCTACACTAAAGGTCTTCCTTGGTTATATTCTTGAGGAATCTTTTATATGGAATGAAATTAACCAATAATGGTAGTACTCCAAATCGTGTAATTTTTTGGTGAGGTCTTCTCCATAGGTACATATAACATTGATAAAAAGTACCTCCCCAAATGAATGAAATATTGTAAAAGATATCATATCATGATGTACATAACAGAATAAGGGTTTCCATAATAACCTCATTATATTTAAAAAGATATTTTCTCTCTCAGTCAAGTGATAACCCAAGGAATTAGTTATTTTTTATAATTCCATAAGATTTCATATAATATAATTTAACATATAATATTACAACAAATAATTCTACCCTTATAAAAAAAGATGGGAATCAAATCCCCTATATAGATTTGGTCGAGGATTATATAACAAAGATAAATAATGTAATTTTATGATAAGGAAAGTACCATCCAATGACAGAATACTGGTAATGCTTTAGTAGATATCCAATTATCAATCATATATTTTGAAGGCTTGATAATGGAATTAATAAACTATTATTATTTTACATTTTTTGAAAACTACTTGTCATATGATGGAAAAACACACTACATTTCCTTGAATAATCAAAATACATTGCGATATTATAATAAAATCATCACTATATCGACATTTTAAACCATTCAATAGAATTAATCTTGAAATTGGAGATGTGGAACAATGATATCCCTCACACCTACCTAAATTCCAGGAGGGATCTAAATCAAATGATTTCTCACTCTACAATAAATGCAATCATTTGAGGATAAATTTAGCAGATGGAATATTTTTTTCACTCCTCTCCAAAATATAATGTTCCCCCGAAAGAGATTATATATAATTTCATTAATTCATGAAAGGATTTAGTTCCTATATCCCAACATTGAAACTTTTTTATTCAACATAATTCCATCATTCTAAAATATAATAAATTGTGAAAATAAAGATAAAGGTTCATTAAAATGATATTTCATCATAATTTTCACGAGAATGAATTGGAATCTTTATTGAAGAAAGAAAAATATTAAACTGAAATATTACCACTAATAGTAACAATATCATATTCAAAACATTCTCTATATCAAGACTCTATTTTAATAAAAGATTGTAAAATCATAAGGGTAATTGTTATCATTTTTAGAGAAATGGTACTATAGAAACCCCATCCATAATAATGTGGTCAAATATTAAAATACAACAACCACAAAGGTAATTTAATCAATGGATAGTTCATTAATTAATTTTCATAAACCAAGTCTTCCAAACCCATAGGGTTTGGGTAATTTCTATCTGAACGTACACATGTTCTACGAATTCCAGTCATCCCAATGATGTAAATTTATTTAGAGGAGGGAACTCAATTTTTTATCTTAATAAATGTCAAATTTCACTCTTAGGTGGATTAAAGAAAATGTTTTGTTGATTCTCACATGATTAATATATGAAAACATGCTCTATTTGTGGTGATCATGATGGAATATATGAGCCTTAGAAATAATAAAAAACAAAATCAGTTTCAATGAAATAATGAATATTTAGAGTTGAGATTATATTATTAATGTTATTTTAGGGGAATACCATCACCCTCACCCTTATGATAATTAAATTATCCTCTTAAAATATTATAGTATCAATACTTTTATTACATTGTTGGTAAATAATTTTAAAATAAATCAACATAAAATCATTAAAAAATGTGTACCAAATGTTTACTGTATTGTTAAAATTAAGACCATATATTACATTTACAGTATAAAACAAAAGCATTTTTTTAATTATTTCCTCTCTAGCTTCTTATTGGCCATTGAATTATCTTTAGTACATGTAATCACTTGATGATATACATCAAAATGGTTGAGATAAATTCCCATTAAGTGAATAGATAATAAAACAAAACAATATTACATGGAGTGAACATAATAATACCCTATAAATAGGATTATAATAATGAGAGAATGAATTAAAAAATGTATTGGAATATGGTAATGCATCAAAATGAAACATCATGTCCTAGTGATCAACTACAAAACATAGTTGTGAACCAATATTAAATCATGATCAGGAATATTTAAATTTTATCATAACATACATCACATTACCCAATTAATTATAGAGCTATATAATTTCAATATCACACATCACATCATTAAATTTAGATTGTGTTGCATAATTCTAGGCGCACTGGTCGCATCATAACATTTACTTTATCATGCAGGCCACAAATAACATACATAAAATAACCCATAGAAAGGAATAGGTTCCATTTCATTAAACATATATTAATAAACCTAGGGGTCTTAAATTAAAAAGGTAATTACATAATTCATATAAGATTCATCAACCTTGAGTGAAGAAGAAACAATATATAGTTGAAAAATGTGTGTTTTTTAAGAAGAGTTATTTTGGAAAACATTTTTTTTTTCATAAAATCAAGGGGAAATATTAATATCCCATAAAATTTAATATAATTATAAATCAATTATATATATGTATTATACATACTTAATATGGGGTCAATGGGGTAAAACATGAATAAAGAGAGCTGGGTTTGAGAATTCCCCATACAATGTGTCTGAAAGCTTCATACACATTAATATATGTTATAATAACATTATATTAATTAATTTAAAATACATAACATCTAATAGATTTAATTAACTAATTAATATATTATTAATTTAATTAATGGTATTTTCATGAGTTATTGAGTTTAATTTCATTGTTTCGGAGCATATGTTTTCAGGGTTTTCATGATCGGTTCACGTGTATACATGAATGAATGTTCATATAAAATGAAGATAAATATATATAATTTTTATTATATGTTATTAATTATATTAAAAAATATTAAATTTTATTATAAATAGTTTTTATAAACCATGTGGATTAATCTTTATACAACTGTTAATGATTATCGTTTTTTGGTTAATATTTGCGGTATTTTCGATCAAAATGGACTCATTTCGTTTAACATGTAAAATTATGTGAATATGTTTGTACTATAACATTAATAGGGTTTTAAAATATATATTATATTATTTTTAATATATTATAATGGATATATTAACATCCATAAAGGCATAAATGTTAATTAAAATGTATCGCCCATGATATTGGTAAATTTAAACTTCACAAGCGAGAAGTTCTTTTTTAGAATAAAAGTGGGAGAGAGAGGAGTATAATGATGGATAATCAATTATAATTGTATAAATTTATTATATTTTAGGTAATAGATTTATAATTCCATTTTAATGATGGTAGGTGAGTAGAGAATCAGAAAAAAAAATTGAAAGGATGTTAAATGAAAAATAAAGAGGATTTATAGTTTCAATTATCCCCTTCAGATATTACTCAAGGACCTAATATTTATCCATTTATGAATAAAAAAGAACCTAGTCATGGGGAATGGGATAAGGAATTGTTTTGGGATGAATTTGGGATAGTCCCAATGCTTGATAGGTTTGATCAGAAAAGGGTGTGAGGGGTCGTAATTATAGTAGAAGAGAGGGGTGTTTCCCATAATTATATTCATTAGATTATTATTTTGGCTCTTGAATATGAATAATTTTACAATTATTTGTAAATATATTAAAATAATTATGTTTAGTTCAATATTTTTTGTTTGCATCACCCTTATGTTACATATGACCCCATAATTCATATATTCATCTTTTATAGTAAATTATCGTATTTTACAATTCATGAAAAATACAAGTAATTGAGAGAAATCACTAAAATGTACCTTAACCATTTTTTACATGAATAATTAAGAAATTCACTCCATTTTGTGATTTTTTTCTAGATATGAGTAATTTAAATTTTAATTAACATCATCGTTTTATTGTGAAATAGTTTTTTTTTAAATTATAAATGATTTTATAACACTTTGAAAAATTAGAAAAGGTTTCATAAATTTATCATAAAATGAAAAGACATCAAAAAATTAATTCATTAATAAATTTTTGGAAAATTCAATTTCTTTTAAATAAAATAATTAATTATAAAATTTAAATTAATATTTATTACTTATAAAAATACCATTGCATAATTAATCATTTTTAAAATATTTATATAATTGTAAAATGATATAGTTATATCATATTTTAATTTGTAAGATCCCATAATTTTATTTATAATTTCACATTTGAGTATGTTATTAATTTTTTTAGTTTACTATTCATATGGTTCATATTACAATTTTAAGGTCAAATAACTATTTCGTTAGTATTGGTTCCGTTACATATATTAATAAATCATATAATATTAATTCTTCCGTTATAATGTTATTATTATAGTCCAAAAGTGATTATATTTTATTTATAATATATAAAATTACTATAATAAAGGAGAAATTCCATTGATAAATATTTTGGTCATTACATTATTCCCCCTTTTGAAATTTCACCCTCTAAATTTAATTTTACAAAAAACAAGTGTGGGTACATGTCCTTAATTACCTCATTTAGTTCCTATGTAGCTTCTTTATAATTTATGTTACTCCACAACACAATAACATGTTGGGTTTTCTTGTTTTATATAACCTTATATCTTCCATTCATAATCATTACTAGATGATCCTCATAAGAGAAACCATCTTCCATATGTAAAACCTATATGTTCTGTGTATGCAAGGGATCTTGTATGTACTTCATCAAGTGTGATATGTTGAACACATCATGAACTTGAGACATATTAGATGGAAGTAAAAGAATATAATCCCTAGATCCTTTAAGATAATGATTTTGAAAGGGGATAATGTACCATGGTCTTATATCCCCGTTCATTCCAAACCACATGACTCTCTTACATTTCTATATTTGAAGGATGAATATATTTAAAATGTCAAACTCCGAGTCCCTTTTAGGGTTCTAATCAAATATTGTTTCTGAATCTGGGAGATTTTGATATGTTTTTTGATGTCCCAAACCTTCTCTATCATCTCTTTTACAATATTAGGGTCGTGTAGATTTCCCTCCCCAACTTCACCCCAATAGGTTGGATTTTTACATCACTGTCCATATAGAGTATTATATTGATTCATCTAAATACTTGAGTGGAAGCTATTATTCTATGATAAATCATACAATGGTATTTTCTCATACCAAACACCATAGAATTATTATAATTTGTATCTCAGAATTTATTTGAGAATCGGAATATTCCATTCATATTTTCCATCAATTTAGGGGTGATAGTCCATGTAAAAATTCAATGTAGAACTCATTATATGTTGATGTCTCATCTAGAAACTAGATATGAACCTCAGATCACGATCAAGGAAAAATGAGGGTAGAACTCCAAGAAGTATCACCACATCCTGAACATATAAATTTTCATGTTTTTCACATGGTTGTTATTCGTGAATAGAAATAAAGTGGTTAGTCTTGGTGTGTCAGTCCACAACAAGCGATATCACATTATTTACTTTGAATGTATTTGAGAATCCCATGAAAAAGACTATAATGACATTATATCATTTCTACTAGGGTATATGAAATAATTAAATCATCCCATTGGAATTTTGTTGGTCAAAGTCAACATGGAAACATATCAATAACCCTAATATATACTCAATAACATCCTGCATCATGTTGTACCACCAGACATGTTCTTAGAGACCATAGTACATCTTGGTACACTAGTGATGGATAATGATAGTTTAGAATTATGGATTTCCCAATTGATCCTTCATTATTCTAGTAGATGAAGGTATACAGACCCTTATTTTAAACTAAATCACACCATCATCAATGAAATGTAATTCTTTTAGCTTCCTTTCTATTGCGGCATTCAACTTCTTTTGTAACACCGGGTCATCCCTTTTATGAATCCTTAATTGTCTCCTTGATAGACTGTTGGAAAATCATTTGGTAAAAGTATGATATATTATCTTCCTTTAGTATTTTTAAACCCATCTTTTATATCCCTGAAAATTGGTTCTTTATCAATCCGCAACATATATTGAGTAATAGGTTGTTTTCTATGAAGGGAATCAACCACCTTATTTTCATGGAAAAGATGATGGTTAATAGAGAAAGCGTTGAATTGGATAATTTATAAACATCAAATTTTATTCATATTGATAATATTTTCTAAGAATATATATTTTAGTATCTTTGGATTAGTATATGTGTCACAATTTTCACCACAGAGGTAGTACCACTATATTTTCAATGGACAAATCACATATCCTAGCTCCAGATCATGAATTAGGTAGTTCTTCTCATGTATATTAATTTTTTGTGAGGCCTTGGGCATCAAATTATCATTTTTCATATGTGATAAATACATTAAATTCTTTGAATCATTACTATATATCACAAAAAATTCTCCACTTTGCGTAATGTGAGTACAAGTGTAGTGATAATCCATCCCTTTTACTCCTTGATGAATTCCTCACATTATTCCATATAGAGATACTTTATCGATTTCATTTTTAATGGTTGGGGATGAAGCCTCATTTATCATTAAAGAAATGAAAAGAACTCTTTAACTGGGTAGAGGGAGACCCATTACATAACTCAAAGGCCCAGTGGGTATTTAGACCATTACATGGCCCATAGACCCATTTTTTGGCCCAAATCCCATTCTATGAATAGTACTGCTACAGTGCCCGTGCTGCTATAGTACTACACAGTACCCACCACTGTTATAGTGCTCGGCCACCGCTGTAGTCCCCTGCCACCGCTATAGTTCTCGTCGTTTCTAAAGTACCACCGTTGTTATAGTACGCTATAGTACTACTACAGTACTCTACAGTACTGCTACATTAGCCTCCGCCAAATGGGTTTTGAAGCCCCATTTTTCATGTAGATTTAAGGGGTACTTAACATTAATATAAACCCTAACTACACTTTACCTCTTTCATTATCAATATAGTTATTGTTATTCACAATCATGATTAATTTCAACCCAAATTTTGATATTTCCCTTCTAATCCAATAAAACTACATATTTATGTGACACTAGAGGGTCTTGGTCATTCGCTAGTTGCCTTTGTTTTTGATGGGTTCACAAAAATTCCCTCATCAGTGATCACATATCCCATGATTGTGAATTTTTGCATCCAAAAGTCAAACATTCTGAAAATGAAATAAAACATATCCTTCTTTAATGTCTCCAATATAAGACTTATTTGTTCTTCATGTTCCTCCATGCTATTAGGGTAGATGAGAATATCCACAATAAAAACTACCACAAATTTTTTTATGTAATGTCTAAAGATAATATTCATAAAATCCATGCATATTAATGGGCAACTATTATGTCCAAATAGAATCACCAAAAACTAATTGTTCCCATACCTTTTATGGAAGGCAATATTCAGAATATATTACTTCCTCACCTTTAACAGATTATATCAAGAATGAAGATCATACTTTGAGATATACTGTGAACATGGTATCTAAAATAAATAAATAAATCCTTAGAAGATGATAATATTTTATTATGGTGATATTTTTGAGATCCTAATAATTAATATACAATGGAATTCATCCATCTTTATTCATAACAAAGAGCACTGGTGCACCCCAAGGTGATGCACTTGGGTGTATTAACACTCTGTCCAAATTATCTTCATGCTAATTCTTTAACTCCTATAGTTTTATAAGATCCCTCATATAGGGACACTATGAGATAGTATTAGCTCTGGGTATTATTTCTGTTAATAAATCTACCTCACAATATCGGGGAAGTCTATGTAACTCTTTCGGAAATACATTACTTTATTCCCTCATGATGTACAATTCACATAGGTTGGTAACATCCACTGACACCACTATATGAGTGTGGTGTGATTCTTAATAGGGAATCTACTCCTAAAATATTGATGAATTTTTAAAATGATATTCATGATCTTCCATTCAATATTAGACAAGAACAATTTGTTTTAGAATATGATAATATACTTTCTTTCCCCAAAAGATGATATGTTCTCTATATAACAAGAGACAAACCATCCAAAGAATATCATCAAATTCCACCAAGGGAAGTGTTATGAGATTATCTCGATTAATATTCCAACATTTTAAAATATTGGAAGAGTCCCACACTTCGGTTTCAATGATTTCACTATAAGGTGCTTTTATAGATATCTAAAACTCAAGATTTCTGGGATTATATTCAATAGTTCTAGTAAACTTTTAAGATATAAAGGAATGTGTATATCTATAATCGAATAATAATATTTCCATTATTGTGTTAATAGTATGTGTAACTTGTACGACATCATTTTCTTGTTCCACTTTGGCTGTAGTGAAGGCATAACATTTTCATTTATTATTTTGTTTTGGTGGATCTTGGTATTGATTCCCCTCAGGTACTCATTGGTTAGTGCACTGACTTGCATATTTCCCTTTTACACATCATTTTATGCATTGTACGATGGTACACACTCACCTATCTTTTACCACATCATTTTTATCTCTTATTTATATAACGACCATATCATTTTACATAATATATTACAAGATTTTGAGCATAATTATACTATAGAAAACAAGCCATGTACCGTGATGCCTAGTGTATTTAATGATTAGGTGCATAAATTTGAAAACACAATACTGAAAAATATCATTTATTTAATATTCATAAATATATCCTAACTTCTTTTGATCCCATACATCTACAAAGGGTACCATGGTGATCACATGATTGAAGGGATGATCTAAACATCAAGTAAGAGAAAAATCATATTAAAAAACATTAAAAAATGGGTTAGAAGGCATGGAATAATGAAAATAAATGCATGGAATTCATGGAATGATATAAAAAATGAATTAATTTTAACGTCGAAGAACCATAAATCATGAATTTATCATATGTCATGTCTCTTGGAATATAAAAGAGCACAAGTCAAGGATAACCCCTGTGTCAATTGCACATAGTAGAACGAGTCAAAGATAACCGCTAAGGTCGTTTCACAACACATCTCATGAGACTAAACCATAACCAACGCATTGTAGTGCTATCTGAGTTCACCCATCTTAAAATGTTCATGAATATGTTTTTAAGAAAAATAATCATACATAATCAACCTTACATAAATATAATGTTTACCTAGAGATATAATTGGGTATCATAATCCTTAAATTAGGCATAACAAATGAACATATCATAAAAGTGTCCATGAAGGAAAGTAAATAGATGATTCAAGGAAAATAATAGGGTAAAATAGACATAAATAAGGATAACTAATGTCATATTGAATTAGTAACATGCAAAATGTTTTTTTTGTGAAATTTTGGAATTTAATCATTTTTCTGTGTTTAAAGGAAATTATAAATTAACTTTTAAAATATAAATGGGAATAATAATTTATATATAAACATAACTAAAATAGGATGGTTTTCATAAAAAAAATCATTGTAAAAAACAATTTTTGGTTAAAAATAGAATATATATTGTACATGATGATATGTAAAATTTGGAAACTTCCCTTAGAACGTGTTTGATTATCAAAAAATTTTGAGGTGGGAATCATAAGAAAATTTTATATCCCCAAAATATAATGATAGATGGATCTTGATACATGAGTTTGGATCATACACATAGTGTGTAGAAGATGTACATAAAATGAAAAGACAACTACATTTGAATAAAAATAAAGATAGAGCTATGTAAAAGAATATAAGAGATTCGGGTAGAATCCCTTACAGAAAATCAACACGGAATCAGGAGTACATAGTATAGATTTATGATAGTGAAATGTGTTTATAATATATTATAAATCAAGAGGGAATTATGTGGGTGGTGTGAAATAAAATCCCATCATAAGGAATTACACATAAAATGACATAACATAGAAGAAATTAGTGAAAAAATGTTAGAAAGAGAGGATCCCTTAACAGAAGTAAGATGATGTTCTCCACTTGATTTTAATGACCCATATAATTGAACTAGGTCAATTAATTATTAATTATAAAACCAATAATACCATATAATGATATATTATGACCTTATTATGTAATTTAATATAGTTTTTTGATGAGTTAAGAGGTACAATTTTATTATTTGGGAGTGTTTCCTTCCTTGGATTTAATGACCAGTTTAGTTAGATTCATGTTTGGATAAATATGTAGGATGAAAATTGTTTATCAGAATTGATGGTATATGACATTAGTGAACATATTGAATATTTAACTGTTATAAATTTCATTTGGTTATTTTTTGTGATGGTGAATTTTTATGTTAATCATTAATGATAATCTCTTGGATTAATTGGGAAATTTTTCTCATAATTAACTTTTTTATATTATTATTTTACATCATGTGTGAAAAAAGGATTCCAGAACATAAAATAGAATAAAATACATATTTAATAGTCTCTATCAACAATAAAAATGGTTTCATGATACAAATTTAATATTACAATAAAAATTGATAACCAATTGTCCTTGAATGTTATAAATTAACTCATCTCGAATGATGTTTTCATTTATTTCGTATGAAAGGAGTTAAAATGATATATGATAATGAATTATCCCATTATCATAAAATATTTCTAATTCATGTATTGTAGTGTAGTTTTCAAATAATATGTATTGGGAGAGAATCGGAAAGAATAGAGAACAATGGAACATGAAAATAAAATGGAAAGAAAAGAAAATAGGAATTTACATCCTGATTTAATCTTCATTGAGAGCCTCTTAAGAGGAGAATATTTGATATTTGGAGGTTAAAAAGGGATTCTATACATGGGATAGGATCTTGGGGAGATATTTGGGTTTAATTTAGTTAAGGAACAAGGCTGGAGAGGTGTAATGTGAAGAGGGGAGTGTGGGTGGGTTTAATAGAGGAGGGGAGAATGGTTTTCTTAATATTTTAGCCATTTGTTTATTATTTTTTGATTAGAAATAAATAGATATTATTCCATGATCAAAAATATTAAATAGTGCATGTCAATTCAAAATATGTTTTCACACAGTATCCACTATCCTAGGAATAGTTCATTTAGCTTATAATGTTTATATATGGTAAATTACATTATTCCACTATTCATAAATAAATAAAGTATATTAGAAAACCCCAAAAAAAATTTCCCAAACCATTATTTGATATGTATAATCAACTTATGAAATCCATTTTTCATAAATAATTTTTTATGTATGATTAATTTAGTTTTTTAATTAAAATCATTATTTACGTGATAAATTAAGATTTTAAAACTATGAATGATTTTATAATTCATTCAATAATTATATATGGTCATATAAAATTATATTAAAACTAAAAGACATAAAACTGTATATTTATTAACACATTGTATGAAAACCCATTTTATTTTAAAATAATTAATTTATTGTAATTTGTTATTTATTACTTGCAAACAATCCAATACTTTTACTATGGTCATATTTTCATTTATAAGATGCATAAATTGTATTTAAACATTCATGGGTGAGGTTATTGTCCATTAGGGTGATTTACTATTCATAAGGGTAACATTACTATTCATAAGGGTTGACTACGTTTCCAAAAAAAATAATTTTGTCTAATTGGACTCCAAACAACTTACAGATCACAACCATGTTTGTAAGATTTTCATAATTGACAACACATAAGTGATAAATTTTTTTAAAGGTCACATAGTACATACTAGTTTATTGTGTTGTGATTTCAGGTTATTATAAGACTTAATTATAATAAGGTAATTTACATCAATAAACCATTTGGTCATTACATTATTTTCCCTTATGAAATATTTCCCTTGAAATTTAGTTTTTCATTCTAGGCTATAAACTAGAAAATGTACTTTCCCTTCATTACCTCCTCTAGTATCCATGTTTAATCATTGTATGTATGCTTCCACCACATTACATTGACCAACTAAGTAGTCATGTTATATTGAACATTGTCTCTATGATCTATGATCTTCACTTAATGTTTCTCGTAAAAACAATCATTCTCCAACTGTAACACCTCTGAAGAGAGTACATGTGAAGGGTCTTGTATGTAAATCCTTAAGAGTGATACATGAATGAAACTATGTACTTTGGAAAAGGTATGTAGAAGTGATAATAGACTAGCCACAACCACGATATACTATATAATTTCTAAGGGGAAAACATACATGGGACTTAACATCCCTTTCTTCCCAAACCTAATTTCATTACTCCATGGTGATATGCATATAAATACCATGTCTCCATCATTGAACTCAAAGTCTCTTTGAGGATTTTATGCATAACTATTTTGGCATCTTTGAGCTTCCATGATTTTTTTTAATGGGATTCACCTTATCGACCATTTCATCATCCATTTCACATCCTAGCTGCCTACGCTTACTAACATTATCCCAACATGCCATTGTTCTGCTCCATCTCCCATAAATGGCATTGTATAGTGCCATTCAAATGCTTCAGTGGAAATTATTGTTGTAAAAGTATTCAACCGTTGGATGATATTAGCCCCATATTAAATTCAAGTCCATATATAAATATATCATCATATCATCTTGTTTATGAATAGTTTTCATTGATTGGACATTAGTTTGAGGATGATTTTCCATAATGAAGTTTAGTTAATTTCTAAGTGCTTGTTGGATACTTTTCCAAAACTACAAGTTGAATCTAAAATCTCAATTGAATACAATAAATAGTGGTAATTTAAGAATCCCTACCACTTCAATGATATATATCTATGCCATTTTATCTAATTATAAGTCCTCCCAAATATTGATAATGTGAGTTTTCTTTTGAAGATAATCTACAATGACCCATATAACTTTATTTCTATTAGATGTCAATGAATGTATAGGGAAAAAGTCAATGGTGATGTTCTCCCACATCCATGTTGGTATAGATAGAGGTTTCATAATCCACTACTACTTATGTAATTCAACATTAACATGATGATATGACATGCACATTGATGTATACTTAGTAATAACCTTCTTCATAATGCACCACCAAAAGTTCTCTCAGAGATCTCAATATATATTTGTGCTCCCTGGGTGAGTTGAAAAAGTTTATCTATGTGAATCATTCAAATTCTCATAATTTATATCTAGATCAAATGGTACACATAATCATGACAAAAATCATACAACTACTTCCTCATAAATCATAAACTCAGAGGATTTCTGATTTTTAATGGCTTCCACATTTTTTTAATTTTGGCATCTCTTTTTGAGCATCCATTATTTTCTTCATGTGGGATGATTGAGCAATAATTTTATAAATTATTTACATATATTTTCCTATAATGATTCATATGTCCATAAGCTTTTAAAAATATAATATCACATTCTTTTCAGTTATCATCATTGATAAAGAGGCAAGATCCCTTCTACTCAGAGTATTCACCACATTATTGGCCTTATAAGGATGGTAGTGGATTGAACAGTCATAATCTGCCATGAGCACTATCCATATTAATTAGAATAAATTAATCTATTTTTCGATGAATATATATTTGAAACTCTTGTCATTAATAATTATCTCACACTTCTCACCATAGAAATAATGATGCCTGATTTTTAACACAAAGATCACAACCGTAAACTCCCGATCACGTGTAAATAGTTCTGCTAATGTATTTTTTGCATCCTTGAGGCATATTACATAACTTTATCATTTTTCTTTAGCAGACAACATAATCCATTATTTAATGAATCACTATACCCCACAAAGTGTTATCTACTTGTTGGGAGTGTGAGTAATGTTGCACTGATAAGCCTCATTTTTAACTCCATAAAATAGTCAAAACATTCCTGAGTCCAGAAAAACATTACTCCCTTCATTGTCATTTTTTTCATTGGATTTTAAAATCTAAAAAGGCACTTAAATAATAATTGATAATACCCGAAAAGACCCAAAAAATTCTAGATCGCCACTACAAATGTTGTCCTTGGCCACTATTCAATAACCTTTGTCTGAGAAGGGTCCACAAATATCCCATCTTTGGTGATAACATGCTCTAATAATGATTCTTCCTCCATCCAAAACTCACATTTAATTTAATTTTAATACATGTTATATCTTCAAAAAGTCTTTAAAACATTATTAAAATGCTCGTTATGTTCATTCTTTCTCTTGATGTATATCAGAATATCATTGGTAACGACTTCCAAAACAATTTCGAGTTAATCTCAAAAGGCTATATTGATTAAATACATGAAAACTAATGGATAATTAGTGTGTCCAAAGTGAATTACTATGAACTCATTATTTCCATACCCCATTCAAAAGGTAGTCATGGGTATATCTTCCTTATTCACCTTTAATTGGGGTTATCCCAACCTAATGACCCAATTAGAGAAATTCTTGGACCCACAAATATGATCAAACATGTCATCTATCCATGAGAGGGAATACTTGTTCTTTCTCCTGATTTTATTGATATCTTGAAAATTAATACCAAGGAACATTGATCCATCCTTCTTCATGCTGATGAGGATTGGTGCACCCCATGGTGAAGCACTTAGGAATAAAAAAAATATTCTCCATATTCTCTTGTAATATCCTCTTCGGATCTTCCTTCTCTATGTTGTTCATTATATAAGGTGTCTTGTATATAGACTATGATCCAAGAATATTTTCAATTGAAAACTCCGCATCTCGATTAGGTGGAAGACTACTCAACTCTTTAGGGAATATATCAGTGTTATCCTTCGCGAGGACCATGTCTTCGAGCATGATTCTCCCCTTTGTCTCAATCATTTGTGCTAAACATGATTGCTCATATGGAATTAATATCCACACTTGAGATAATTATTCTAATGGATATTCATCTTCTTCCTTAAACATGAAAAAAATTGGTGGATGATTTGGGGTGTGGAGATTGATCTCCATTTCCAAACAATTTACATTGGATTTATATAATGATATCCAATCCATGTCCAAGATAGCATCAAACTCTACTAAAGGAAGTTTGAAAAGATTTTTTATGTGGTTAAATCCTCAAATGTTAGCAATGAGGATTTATAACCCATGGATGCATTAATTTAAACATTCATTGTTCTCATATATAACTTATCCTCTAAATTTGTCGTGTTGTTCGAATAGTTCTACTAAACATGAAAGATATAAAATAATGTGTTTAAATAGAATCAAATAGCATGTTATTTATTAGTTAATGAATAATTAGTGCACCACTCAAAAAATCATTGTCCGAATCCTCCCCAAAATTAGTGAGATAACATGCCCATCCTTGTTGCCTTGGAGGTTGCAGTTGATTACCTCTGAGAACCCTCCTCTGAGGGAAATTGTTCTCATAATTCCCATGCTCTATACTATTGTAACACTACAATATAGGCTTATTGTTGATCTGAACCTTCCATTATTCTTCCACATTAGTGGGAATTTTCATAACTCTTTGATAATTTTTTGCTAGATGTCCTAACATACCACATTTTAATGAAATTACTAGTTACCTTTATACTTCTACTATGCTTCCACATCCTATAACTTTTAAGCATGGGTTGATCAGGATTTTTTCCATCTAGGAATTTATTTTCAAAACAACCAACATTAGATTCCATTTTCCAATTTTTTTTAACTAGGCCCACAATACCAATAAGAGTTTCCAGTATCCATTTCTACCGTAAGGGAACAATAGAAAATCTCGTCATAGTTGTTGTAGTATCAAACCACTAACACATTTAGTAGACTCTTCTATAGCCCGGTAATGAAGTAATCTAACTTTCTTTCATTGTTTATGAAAAATCCAGAGTCATACGTTTCGTGACTTGTAATGTTTTCTTAATACTGCCATATTGACTCATAATCCTTCTTATTGAGTCCTAATAACTCTATTTTCATCTTGGGAGAGAGGGTATAGGGAGAAGTTTTATTGAAAAACATTATCTTGAATCCCAACCAATCCATGTAATCAATTTCATCTTGGGGATTCATATTCTTGATCAGTTTTCACCCCTGATCAGCTTCCCATCAAAATGATAAACCTCTAGTGTGACTTTTTCATTCTCAATGCTCTGGGGAACATAGAATATCATTTTTATAGAGTTAATATATTATTCCGTGAGGAGCAGATATGAAGATCCAATAATCATGGTTGGTCTTTTCTACATGAATGAATCAATGAGAACATGATATTTCATTATAGGAGGTCGTTGTTTCATATGGTTCACATTTTATTTAATAACTTGAACTAGATGAGCATGTACTATCATGATGTTCTGAGTACATGTTCTCATCATATCTGGCATATTGTTAGAGAAATATTAATATTCCTAATCACATTGATTGTTGGAATGTGTTATTAAATTTCCTACCATTAACTATGATAAATAGCATACAATTAGAAGGATTAATACTTATATATTGAGCATAAAAATGTAACATTGAACATAAGCTGATTAACATGTAAAGGAAAAGTATATCCTAACTTCTGATTCCCTAGGATTCAATCCAGTATATCCTTGATCTATTTCATAACATATATTCTTAGGGTTTTTTTCATTCCCTTAGTAATGGTTTGTACCAAGGTTAAGAATTATCAAGAGCATATCACTCCATAGTATCAAAAAAATAGTACATCATGGCCTGTTGTCGTGCACCGTCTCCCATTCTAGTCCAGCTAAAATTGTTGTTTTTGCGTTTTACCCATATATACATCAGTGTTAGAGCCACCTCTACCTATTTGTGTCCATATAAGGATGTATTTTCTTAATAAACCACTTCATCTATACATACAAATTTTTTTGGTGTTTTCTTATACATAGTATCATAATTAATGTTATTAATAATGTTATCTATTTATAATCCCAAAAAAATTACTATACCAACCTCGATCTGATAGAAACTATAGATAACCTTGAATTTTACACAAAACATTACAGGATTTTTAGCATGATTATACATCAGAAAACAAGCCATGGATAATGAATTCGAGTGTCTTTTAGGAATATGTATATAAATATGAAAACACAATACTAAAAAACAATTATTTATTTAATATTAATAATGATATAATAACATCAATTGAGCCCTTACTAAGGAAATATATTTCATAGTGAATAAATGAGTGGAGGGATGGGATAAAATCCCAATAAGTGAAAATTCATAGTAATAAAACATTCAAACATGGGTAATAAAGAATGTCATAATGAAAATAAAAGGCAAGGAACACATGGAATCATAACACATAAACATGGGATCCTATAAAAATGAATTCATAGTAATGTGTATTAAATATAAATCATGACTTTATAATGATTCAAGGATTTTTTTAAAAAGAAGAGAACAAGTCAGGGGTAACCACCAAGACCGCTGCACATGGTAGCACGAGTCAAGGCTAACCGCCAAGACCGTTTAACATAGAATCTCATAAAACTAAAATTTAACCAATGAATTATATTTATATCTTGTTGAACCCATATTAACATGTTCGTAAATATTCTTTTCACAGAATTAAACATATATAATCAACCATATATAAACACAATTATTACCTAGAGAATGAATTGGGTATCATAATCCAGACATAAGGCATAACAAATGAACATATCATAAAAGTTTCCAAAAAGGAAAGTAATTAGAGAATTTATGGACTATATTAGATTAAAATAGGCATAAATCTTGATAATTTTTTTTCATTTTTAAGTAATAACATGGAAAAAGTGTTTTTGTAAATCATTGGAATTTAAAAAAATTCATGCAGTTAAGGGAAAATATAAGTGTTCATTTTATATAAAAAGGGGAATAATATTTTATAGAAAACTATAAGTGAACTAAGAAGGTTTCAATAATAAAACTTTTGGTCTTATAAAAATTATGGGGGCTTAAAAACATATTATATTGTGTACATGATGAAATGTAAGAATTCAGAATGTTCCCTTAAAATGAGTTTTCTTATCAAAAAGTATTGAGGAGGGATTTATTTAAAACATGTATATCCCCAAAAGATAATGAGTGATTGATATTGAAACATGATTTTGGATGACATATATAGTATATATAAGTTTGACATAAAATTAAATGACATATTCATTTGGGTAAAAATAACAATATAACAACCCAAAAAGAAATATAGGAGGTTTAGGTAGAATCCCCTATAGAATATTAGCATGGAAAAAAGTGTATATAAAAATGATTTATGAGAGAGATACATGTTTTTAATCTTCTATAAATAATTATATGTGTATATTGAAGGTCATAAATCATACCCCATCCTTAAAAATTTCTCATAAAAGGACATAACATTGAGGAGATTCTTGAAACAATGTGAGAAAGAGAGGATCTCATAACATAAGTTTGATGGTGTTCTTCACTTGATATTAATGACGTGAATAATAAAAGTTGGTTAATTGATTAATAATTCAAGAAAATACACTAAATTTTATTTATTTATTATAACTTTATTATGTTCATTCATGTACTTTTAGATGAGTTAAGAGGTTCTATTTCATTTTTTAGGAACATTTTTTCCATGGTTTTATTGATAAGTTCAATTATATTAATGTTCAAGTAAACAAAAAGGATGAAAATGGTTTTTCATAATTGAAGTTATACGATTTTGATGATAATTCATAATATTAAATGGTTATTACATTCATTTGGTTATTTTGAGTGAAGTTGAATCAATATATAAAACATTAATGATAAACACTTGGATTAATTTGGTGATTTTTCTTATAATTAACTTGTCTTGTATTTTTTTTAAATAATGTGTGAAAAATGATTCCAGAACATCACATAATATAAAATACATATTTCATAGTTCTGTTCAACCATAAAAATGGTTTTATGATTAGAATTAAAGATGGTAATTGAAATTGGCAACCCGATGTCCTTGAATGAGATAAATTAACACATTTCAGATGGTATTTTAATTTCATTCATATAAATATAGGTGAGAGGAGACATGATAATTAATTATCCCATTATCCTAAACACATTACAATATATGTATGGAACTTTATTTTTAATACCATTAGTATTAGGAGATGTTTGGAAAAAAGGAACAAAGAAACATGTAAAAAATGAAAAAAATAAAATATGAATTTACCACCTGATTTCATATTCATTGGGAGCCTCTTATGTGGAGTGAATTTTGTCTTTGTAGGAGACAATGGATAGTTGGACACTGGGGAGGAGCTCGGGGAGTTATTTGTGTATAATTTAAGAAAGGAATAAGGATTGATAGTAGTGAAGAGAATAGGGGAGTGTGGGTGGTTTTTATAGTGGAGGGGAGGAGGGTTTTCTTAATAATTTAATCATCAGTTTATTATTTTTCCATTAGAAAAGAAATAAAGATGATTCCATGAAGGATATAGTAATAAGTCCATGTGAATTAACCCTAACATTTCTTACATCATCCATGATTCATGGAATAGTCCATTTAGATTATATTGTACACATATGGTAAATTTCTGTATTTCATTATTCTTAAAAATTCTTGTATTTTCGAAAAATCCGAAAAATACACCCTAATTTTTTTTTGTCATGTAGAATCAAAAGATAATTTTTTTTTCTGAAAAATAATATTTTTTGTATGATTAATATAATTTTTTTTAATTATAATCATAATTTACTTGAAAAGTATAGATTTTAAAGCTATCACTAATTTTATTATTCTTTAATAATTAAAATAGGTCTTATAAAATTTTCTTAAAACCAAAACCCATAACATTGTGAATTTATGAATACAATTTAAGAAAATACATTTTATTTTATGTTTAATTAATTAATTGTAATTAATTATTTATGAATTCAAAAATATCAATATTTTAATGTGGTCATATTATCACATATAAGATTCTTAAATTTCATATATACATTAATTGGTGAGGTTACTATTATTTTTGTTGATTTATTATTCACAAGGGCAACATTACTATTCATAAGGGCTAGTTGTTGTTCTATAAAAATTTATTTTGCCTTATCTGACTCAAAACATCATACTGGTCGGAACTATGTATGTATGATTTTCGAAATCAAAAATAGATAAGTGAAAATATTATGGGTGAAGGTCACATAGTACATAATAGTTCATTATATTTTGATTTCATCTTGTTTTATGACATAAATATAAGAAAATGATTTACATTGATAAAAAATTGGTCCATTATAATTTATTTTTAACATTATTGAGTTTGGTGGACTCCTCTCCCACACTAATCAAATTTCCCTGTCCATTTGATGGAGTTCCCTTATTTTTTCATCCCACATTTTTGATGTGCGGGTTATTGAGTTTTATTTACATGTTTGTAATGAGATCCTCCCACAAAAAACTCCATCTTTTATTTCTTATAACCATACCCATGGGACCATTCTTCAAACAGCATATCTACATTGAGATCAAATCAAATAAATTCTTCATAACATCCAATGAATAAAATTTATAGAGCTTTTTTAAGGTCAAGTATTAAACTAATAAATAAGCTATCAATAATTTGATCATTTTTAATAAAAAAAACCCAATGTGTACCTTAAAATACTTTTGAAACATTATTCGTAGTCCATGACAGGTTCTACTTCCATTTTCATCAACTCTATGAATTATCACTGTATATTTGGTTGATGTGTTTTAGGTAAATACCTGTTATGAAACATTATCATAATGTCTTCTCAATCTATCTCATAAATTCCCTCCCTTGTCTTAGTGATCTTAATCAAAGCACACTATTGATCAGAATCTCTCTCTAGATGAAAAACAACAAGATTCACCTTCTCCATATAATAACAAGAAGATTAGAAATGATATACCCCATCAAATTTACCCATCAATCATCAACTAGTGGATCATAAAATCTCCTAATCATCGGTGATTTTGTGGTATAAGACACTCAATAGCTGATTCATCCATCTTAGGTTAAGTTGGACATTATAAATTATTCAGTTTATTATTCATAACATGAAACAGTTGGGTAATTATCTCTAGGAAATTTTGAACTCCACCTCCCAAAGCATTTGGGATGTCATTTGAGAAATAACTACATTTTCCCGCGTGTTTTGTTTTCCATGTTTCTATGGGTTCCCTATATTTTCTAAAATATAAAATATAGAAAAAAACCTCAATCAAAATGTGATGAATATATAATTCATCCACTTATTAAAATTATGTCTAAAGGATTATATTGTGGGGTCCCTTTGTTTATATTTTTATAAAACATTGATTTTTGGGTGTTCATTTATACATAATTTCATACTAAGGGTTTTCAGTAAAGTTCGTAATCCTAATACACAAATTAAATTACCTATCCTCTAGTAACAACTATATAAACCCTAATTTTATAACATTATCATTACATCATTTTAAATGAAAACAACATAAAATAATTACACAATAAGGATCAAATAGTTTAGTGTCATGGGAGAATTAAGAACATACATAACCTTTTAAAAATAGAAACATTTATTTAATTCCTTCATATATAGCTACATATTTTCCCATTAATTATACTTATTACATGTTAATATCTGAGGATATACACAAAGTTGTGGGAGATAATAACCCAGTAAGTGGATATATCACATAATGAAACAATATAACATGAGGGGAGATAATAATAGAAACATATAAATATGATCATAATCATGGGAGTAAGCATTATGAATATTATTGAATTGTGTGAATGCCTAAAAAAGAAACATCATGCCTTAGTGGTCAACTACCACACATAATTGTGAACAAAGAGAGCATAATTTTCATTCATATTTACCATTTCTCATAAGATTCATCTCATTTCTAGTTAATTAAAGTTATATATAATTTTTGGTGATCCTGTCACAATCAAAATATTACATTATGCTATATAATTTTTGGCTCACCAGTCACATCATAACATTTAAATTATCATCCATGAAATATAGAAAATATATCAATATTAAAAAAAATTAGGGGAATGGGTTTAATTTCATAAATAAAAGATTCATAAACTTTGGGTTCACAAATTCAATTGGGAGATACATAGTTGAAATAATAATCATCAACTTTGAGTGAAGAAGAAACAATCTCGAGAGGTAAAATTTGTGTTTTTTTTAAATAACTATTCTTTGAGAAAAAATGTGTTTTTTATAAACTCATGTAATAAATTTATATCCCATAAAAGGTATGATAATGATAAATAAATAATAGTGATGTAATATACATATTGAAAATGGGGTGAAATGGGAAGAACACATTGAAAGAGAGCTGGGTGGGAGAATTCCCTTCACCTTGTGTCTAAAAGCTTCCAAAATGTTAATATATTTTATAATCACTTTATATTCACAAATTAAAAATAGAAATCCCTTTGTTCTTCTTTTTATTAACTATTTTTTTATTATGTTCATTTATAAGATCATGATGAGATATAGTGGTTAATTTCATCTTTCAGGATCATTCATGTTTATGGTTGTCATGAACAGTTGAATTGTATTCATGAAAAGAAGTTGGTCTAAAATGAGAATATATGTCCATAATTTTTAATATATGTTATTAATGATATTAAATAATTTTAAATTATATTAAATGGGTTTTTTTATTTCCAATGTTGATTGATAAATAAATAAATGTTAATGAAAATCATTCTAGGTTAATATTGGCGTGTTTTCAATCGTAATGAACTCAATTTTATAAATAATTTACTATTATATGTATATGATAGTTCTAGAAAATAAATATGGTTTAAAAATAAAATTTATAATCATCATCACCCATTATAATTTGTTTATTAATAATTTTTAAATCATAAGAGAAAAATAAAAGTGCACCGCCCATGATGTTAGTAAATTGAGAAAACAAGGGTGATGCATCGATTATTAAAATAATGGAGGGAGATAGTGGATTTTTATGATGTATTTTTCATCAAAATGATCTAATTAATGTATATTTAACATAAATGGGTTATGATTCCATTTAGATGAATGGAGGTGATGAGATAATATGAGAAGAAATGAAATTTAAAGGAAATTTAAAGAAAAAATATAGAGGATTTACCTCTTCAATTCTCCTCTTGATATCTTATCCATTTATCCTAGGATTCTAATATTGATGATATCAATATCTCTTGGAAATATGGAAGGGTTTAGGTTAGATTTTTTGGCAGATTATGGCAAGCCACAAAGATTTTGAGGTGTGAGGAGAAGAGGGTGTGAGGGATGATATTTATAGAGAAGGAGAGAGGTGGTTTCCCATTTTTGTATTAATTAGTTTATTATTTAGTCTCAATATGATGAATAAATTAATAATTGTCTCTAAATTTATCAAAATAACAATGGAGAGTTTTATATTTTGGGGGTACATCATCTTTATATCACCTATGTCTTCATAATTAATGTATTTAGATTTTATTTTAATTTATTTTATTTTATTATTCACCAAAAATTCATGTAGTTTAGAAAAATACCAAAAAATCCCCATCACAAATTTTCAACATTTAGAATTCATAAATTAATTCCATTTTATAAAGATATTATTTTAAATATGAGTAACATAATTTATATTAAATAAAAAATTACGTGGAAAATAATTATTTTTTAAAATTATAATTGATTTTATAACACATTGAAAATTAAAATAAGGTCTCATAAAACCATATAAAAATAATAAAAGGCAAAAAAATTAATTTATGAATACATTTTATGAAAACGAATTGTCTTTTAAACTATTAAAATAGTCATAAAAATGAAATTAAATATTTATGACTTATATTAATTCAAACATATAATTAATAATTTATGAAGTTTTTATTTAATTATAATATTATATAATTATATCATATTTTAACTTATATGAACCCTAAATTTTATTCATACCATCCTCGGTGATGCTACTATTAATTTTCCCAGTTTAGTATTCATAAGTTTCATATTATTATTCTCTAGGTCATGTATGAATTTCATTGGTATTGGTTTATTAACTTCCTAAGATACATCTTATTTAATTAATTATTCTTTATAATGACTTTATTATGGAACATATCTTATTATATGTGAATTTACTATATTAAATTTCAATAATCAAGGAGAAATTCCATTGTTAATAGTTTGGGTTGTCACCTATAATATGTTTTAGTAAATATTATCATTATTTCCCACACCAATGATCAGGAACATCACTCCAACATTGAATAAGGTATTGTTGATGTTTATGTTGAAAATATGATCCCCACAATCACATTCATTCAATTATTTAAGGATAATTAACTTATAAAATAATAATTGTAGAAACTCCTCCCCCCCAAATCTATAATAAAACGTCCTCACAATTTATCCTCAGATGGAAAAGGAAATGATATTTGAAAATCCAATATACAACCAGAATATGTTTACCACATTATGTCCAATGAATAAAACTAAAAGTATGAGGTGGAAATAAATGGGTTTACATAAATTAATTATAACTAAATCTGGAGTAATACTATCTATAATTGTAGTATATAATCATTAGAACCACTTATTATTCATATAGCCTTCCTAATTTTATATGATCATATTGTATTTTCATTAGATTAATCTATGAGGAAAATATACTTAACCACGTATAGTGATAATCCTTTGGTTTAACCACAAATAATAATAATTTTTATTGTAAAATCCAATCATATCATATTATACCTATTACATAAGTAAATATATATATATATCCAATTATCCATCCCACAAAAATGTATCATGTGTAATGAATTTTTCATAACATAAATGGATTACACATAATGCATGCATTCAATAGTGAAAGCATAATAAAATCTATATATTGAATGGGTGTATGTGACTCATCATGAGTCCTAAATTTAAAATCCAATGTTCCAAACAATCGCATTCATTGGGGATATAGAGCATCATTTGATCCAAATCACATCATGGTTTTGTTCCATGATGTTAATGAATGATCTGAAAGAGGGAAGTATGCCAAGATGTTGCGTTCATACATTAGATAAACCATCACTCATTTGATACATAAGTTTACTATATAGATTGATCATTGGATGATAGGACCTCAACAAAAAATTATTATATCATTTTACCTCAGATATATGTAATAAAAATATTCCCCTACATATAAAATGACATATCAAATGATAATTATATAATATTAATGTTATTTTCATTGAGTAAGGGTTCAAACAACTCACATTCCTTGAAAAGTTAACATGATGAGTTAGTAGGAAACTAAATCTAAAATCACCTGGATGATTTTCAAGTGCCTCTCGTCCATATAATTTATCATTATGTATTCCATGGGAATTTTATATTTGAAAAAATGATAGAGGATTCAATTCATCTAACTAATATTAATCCTTCACCATTGCAAAAAACCTATTATATGTTTTCTGGAAAATATGAAACCACATATATTATAATTACAAATGAAATAACACTAGATATGATACCTAAAACAATATAATATCATGAGGTTCCCCATCATTGATGAAAAAACAATTGAACCCCTTTTAAAAAGGGTGGAGATATTATTGGATGGTACCATTTTAAAGATAATGGAAAATGTTAGTTAATTATATATTTTCATAAAACTTGCTATTTTATCTCATATATGTAAACTAATTTTCAATAGATTCTAAATACGAAGAATCATAATTATAATGATATCATCGAATAAACAAACTATTTGTGAAGTGATTAGTTTTTTGTTAACACTATCTATGAATTATTTATCATTAATTGAATCCTCTAAAATAAAGACAATTCTATGAATGCAAATCTGAGTAAAACATAAGAACAAGTAGAAAATGTTTTTAGGACAAAATTGTGTATAAAGTTTAAATTTTTATCAAAATTTTTCATTTAAGATCAAAATAAAGAAAGATATGAAGGAGAAATAAATTTTTATTGAGGGACATTCATTATTGCATAAGTGATCTTATAGAGATTTGATGATTTAAGAATGTTCACCCAGAGCTGAAAAGATGATGCTAGTCATTTTTAGTGTTGACTGTGAATACTAATGTTGCTAGAAGATAGAGAAGTTGGTAATTTTTAGTACTTTCTCAAGAGAATTTGTCGATGTTGGAAATGATCATTCAGAGAGTATATATCACAGTGGAAGGATTTCCGGAAGAATATAGATCAGTGTTAAAGAAGAAAGATGACAGTGAATTAGCATATCTGTTCTTTCCAAAGAAGATATTCAAGGTGGTGCCATTTCCCAGTGGTTCCCTAATTGGTATACCAAAAAAATAAGTATTTGTTTTCAGAAAAGGATAGATTTCAGCATATTGGTGAACAAGATGGAAAATGGAGAAGAAAATCTGAAAAGGAAGAAAACTGTATACCTCATAACTTGGACTGCACACCATGTTCTAGGAATGATGTGCGACTACATACCTAGAAGCGGAAATAGTAGGCGGAGTGGCATGAAAAACCAAAAATGATTTTCAGTGACAATATGCAGTGAAGGTGGGTAGTAACCGAGAAAGTTACATGGTACAGTTCATAGAATGGATCGTAGTACCGAAAATCATTCCCCAATGAAGGAGTTTTGGTACAAAAAATAGCTCTTCATTGGTGGAAGTGATGCATTACATAGACTGGCAGACACACAATACATGGTGAAGCATCACAGTTTACCAATGGGTCACAATACGTGGTGGACGGTCATTGTACGTAGATGGAGTTTAGTATACGGTGAACTTTGTCCTGAATTTAAAATTTGGGTAAAACAAATTAGTTAAACTAGATGATTTATTTTCATATATAAGTATTGATAATACCATCATTAAGGGGAGCACAAATTCGGTAAAAAAAATATCATCGCTATGGAAGATCTCAGATATTTTTGAAAGTGGTGTGCAAGAGAGATTCAACATAGGATGAAGTGGTATGAGAAACCCAATATGGGTCATGAAATTGGAAGGATTATTCTTCATAAGATATTTTGTGTCGGGACAAAATAGTATGTGATTGATGGCATACTTCTCATAATTTGAAGAAGACATCCACAGATGGAAGAAATGGTTTGTGAAGTTGGTACGCGAAGGTGGTACGTGATAGATGTACACAGCGGTGGTACATGAAGCAGTAATTGAAGGTGGAATGCGAGGATGGTACGCTAAGGTGGTATGCCAAGGTAGTATGAAAAGTATATATATAGAGGCAGTACATAGAGGTTGTGTGCGGAGCAGAGTCAGTACGCAAAGCAAAAGAGATACACAGAGCATGCATGGTATGCGATGAAAGGGTGGTACATTGAGTAGGCAAAGTATGCCGAGTAGGGGAGGTATGCGAAATAGGTGTGTTACTCAGAGTAGGTGTTGTATGCAGATCAAAGACAGTCTGCACATTCAGGGACATTTCTCGAAAATGATGACATCAGAAAGGGAGTTTGTGATTCTAGTGAATATAAAGGTTAAATGTTCTAGTGCATTCAGTAATTGCACTAAAGGATAAAATTGAATATAAAAGAGCATCAATTCAGGACAATGATGCTAGTAGTGTGTCAAGATTAATAGAGACAAAGATGTTTCATGCCAATCTGTTGATATGACCTTCAGGTCGATAAACTGAGTAATACTACTCCCAAGGTAGTGATCTAGGGTGATTCAATGGAAGTGATCCAAGAGAAGTAGTGGGCTATCACTGAACCATTATAATGGTAGTGTTCCTAGGATAGAGTGACTTAACCAAAATATTTCTAATCCATATATAGTGATTATTAGTGGAATTTGGTACAACTGACTACTTTTCGGCATATGCTCCTTGCTTGTAGCCCATAGTGGTCAACCAATAAAAATGTGTCATGTTGTCCTTATGCATGTTTTAATAACTAAAAATATCAATCATAATGGTTTAAATGAGTTCCTACCAACGTGGAAACAAGATCAAATAATGAAGAGAGAAATTT
The DNA here is from genome assembly GCA_963277665.1 of Viscum album. Taxonomy (NCBI): domain Eukaryota; kingdom Viridiplantae; phylum Streptophyta; class Magnoliopsida; order Santalales; family Viscaceae; genus Viscum; species Viscum album. Next base: position 873,086,020 of record OY728148.1, on the reverse strand, counting down.
TACACCCTGATTCACCCCCTCTTAGGGTGGTTTAGGGTCCTTCAATAGTTATCAAACACAATGTTTGACGTATGATGGGTAATATATATGAATTATATTAAAAAGGAGATTTTAGTTCTTTTCCTGATTCAACAATGTAGAGATTTCTTGATGAATGTTCAGTTATCTCCTAGAATAAGTCTATACCCCCATAAGACCATGATGAATAGGAAAAAATAATGAGAAGAATTAGTAGAAGAAGTCCTTATTGTCTAAAGATGATGTCGTGTCTGGTCCTACATGCCCTTCCAACAATGATGAAATATAAGTATTGTGATATAAAGAGAAGGTGGATTAGATTTATATCATAGAAAAGAAAAATACTTATATTTCATATTTAGGTTATTTGTATAAATTACGAACCTATCTACATGATATTACAAAAGAAAGAGTTTTTACTATTTTTATAATATTTAAATGTATATAGGCTAAGATCACCCAACTAGGAAGAGAAGCTGATAATATTGTGGAAGGATTGGTATATAGAGTTTCATAATGTTTTATAATCATTAGACTAATTGAATACAATGCAGAAAAAAAGGAAACATGAAATAAATACCTCAAAACAGATCAAATAAGTTGAAGAGGAAGAGTGATTTATATAGAAAATAGATGAAAAGATACATGCACATGAAGCTGAGTGGAATAATGGAACTAAAGTCTATAGTTTATATTTGGAGGATAAGCCCAATAAATACAAGGAACATAACACTTTGTTAATAACCAAAGACATGTTTCATGATGATGGCGTTGAAATATCAAAAAATTATTTTGATGAGAATATGATCAAGGTTGAATATCAGAAGATATCCCACAATATAGAATGTCTAAAAATGGAAGCCTATTTGACCAATCTTGAGATGACTCATATTGAGACTACACAAATGACTAAAATAGTCGCAATTGGTACTCATTCCTCACTGAAGGAGTCTAATGCAAAAATATATCCAAAATGTGACCACAATATTATGAAACATATTGATGATCTATCTCAAGAAATAGGGTCTATTAAAACTCAATTATTATTGGAATATTCTACTATCAAAATACCTACAAAATGTAATTTGCAGTTCAAGTCATCACTTATTGATCTATCATAAGTAGCTGAGAAGATTAAGGTATAATCCAAACCATGTTTTTCTCATTCTTCCAAATATATTTTTCTAACCAGTGCATTATGGAAGAGTAATTCAAAATATGTTTTGATACAGAATGGTTAAGAGTTAATTATAACCATGTCTAGTGTTAATAGTTAAAAGAATATGTAATATTATTCTCCACAAAGAGGACAAAAATTCAATAGGAAGTCCCAACAAAATAATTCAATGAATGAAGGATTTGTGGGATAGTGTTGGTGCTGCAATTGATTTGGGAATAGTTCATTAAACTCTTAATACAAACCTGATAATGTAAAAGCACAAAGGAATGATACCTCATGGGGGTGAAATCCAATGATGAAGAAGTAATGTCCAATGATCCAAAAGTATCAATTTACTGCAAATAGAATTGAAATTATTGATATCATCTATGATGTGTGAAAGTAAAATAGTCACAAGTTAGGTATATTACCATATCAACATGCATTCATCATTTATTTGAGGAGAAGACCTATGATGTCGAAAATGTATAAAGTAGGTACATTTGAGTGAAATCAGAATAATATTGTGAACAGAACATTACCTATGAAGATTTCATGAAGGGATGATGAGAAGAACCAATATTTTAGATCCATGAAATTGAATGAAAAATCATCCAAAAGTAGAACTAAGAGGGATGGCACTCTGATGAACCTTTGCGGAGATCCAAACCTACCACAACTGTTCTAATTAACATGTTGGTCTTCTAGCCAGATGATTTGTAAAGAATGTGGAATCATGATAATGAACATGCCAAAGATGGTGATAATGGAAACAAATATTCATGTAATGATAATAATGTTCATGATATACTAAAATCAATGAGAAGTACAAGTGTTAAATAAATTTTGTGTGAGAGTTTCAAGAAATCAGGTAACATTGAAAATGGTTGCCTAACGAAAATATTAGAGCAAGATGTAGTCCATAAAAAAAGTAATAATGTGTCATTCATGATGGCTGTTAGGAAGAACAAATCTCTGCACAAAGTAGAAGAGAATTTGAAGAGAGCCAAACCTCAACAACCAAGGTCCAAACATATGTTTAGATGTGCAAGCACAAAATCTATTATAAATGAAGGAACATGTTGAGAAAATAATCCCAACCATGAATCTCATAATGAAGAATCAAGGAGGAACCGCCTTATTCCTTAAATCATTTGTGTATCCTATTTGTGCTGATAATATTAGGAATTGAAGGTGAAGCATGCTCTTAGGGAAAGAACCTGAGAATTAGTGAATGGTGTCAACTATTGATATCTAAGATGATAAATATTTCATACCTGGATGATTCTTCAATTGATATTCAATGATTAAAATGATGAAGGAACAAACTTGATAAAGATGATGAGGAATTTATTCATTGAGTGGGAGACAAACGAATAATCTTCCTAAATTATTTTTTCAATAAGTATCACCTTCAGTTGGTATTAAAATCAATTACTCTAGAAATTTCTTGAAGAATATATCATTGGAAATGTTATGTTATTTCTCAATATATAGTCCTTGGTTACATAGAATGAATATCCTTTTTCAAATGCAGAGTAATTGAATTAATTAGTGATATATTTATAATAGAAGTTCCCCAAGGACCCTTATCCTACCAATTGTAATTGAATGTTTTTGATCTGTTTTTGAAGTGAGTTCAAGAGTTTCAAGTTAAATATTCCCAATTGATTCAATTTCATCAGCACCAAATGAATATAAAAAACCCTTGAATAAAAAGTACACGAATTCTCATCTCACGATGTATCATTCTCAGTGGATAATGGGAATCTATATAGTTGAAATCAAATCAGCTTGTATTCTACATAATGCATTTCCCACATAGAAATAGAGTGAAATTATTTATTTCGCATTTCTCAAGTATTGAATGACACTCGATTCCCATGAAATTGTATTTTTTATCAATAAGGGGGAAATAAGTGAAATAAATGTTTAAATAAGAGAAAGAATTAAGGGTAGGGAGAAGATTTTTATTTTTATATTGAAACATTCATTATAAGTTAACTTAATGGCATTGAAAACAAAATACAATGGGCATTATTTTTGGGGCCAAATTTTGTATAAGGTTGTATTTTTTGTCAATAGTTGTCAATAATGATCAAAATGAGGATAGAGATGAAGAATAACTCCGATGTTATTGGGAAAAATAAAATATTGAATGCTGGATCATGTGAAGAATTGATGATTTAAGAATGATGATACCAAGTTGTGAAGATAATTCCTATCATTTTAATTGTTAACTGGAATGACTGATGTTCCTAAAAGACATGGAAGTTGGTATGTTGAGGACTTTCCTTACAGAATCAAATAATGTTGTAACTGATCATTCAAAGAGTATATATCTTGTTGGAAGGTGTTCATGATGAATGATACTAATTGATAAAGAAGAAAGATGACGGTGAACTCTCATGGGTGTTCTTGCTGAAGAAGATATTTAAGGTTGTCCAATTTCCCAATGTTTACAAATTTCTTGGGCCTAAAAATAGGGACTTTATGGAAATTTAAGGATTTCCTCATAGGACTAAACGAGATAAAGAATGGTGAAGGAAATCGGAAAATGAAACTAACCACATACCATAGAACATTGACCTTATACCATGTTCCAGTAATGGTTAGCAACTACGTACATGGTAGTAGAAATTGTATGCGAAGTGGTGTGTAGAACCAAGAATGGTTTGCAGCAATAGTACAAGGTCAAGGAATGTGATAAGAGTGAATGGTATGCAAAATAGTTGATAGAACATGTTGTAGTACCAGAAATGGTTCCTCGTGAAAGGAGTGGTGGTAAATAGAATAGCTCTTTATTGGAGGAAGAGATGCAGTACGCAGACCGCCAGACACACGGTACGTTGTGAAGGTTCGTACATCAATTAAGGATCAAAATATGAAGCAGAGGATCTCTACATGCAGAAAGAGGTCAGTATATAGTGATTTTTTTCCACATTAAAATTTTTGGTAAAACATATTATCGAAATGTTTAGAGTAATTTTCCTATATGAAGAGTGATAATACCCTCATTAAGGGGATCATGAATTCGATAAGAAAATATCATCGCTATGTAAGATCATGGCTAAGTCAAAAAGTGTTACGCAAGAGAGATTCGGTGTAGGAAAAAGTGGTATGAGAAATATAAAATGGTTCATGAATTTGGAAGGATTAATCAATGGGAGAGATTTTCTTTTGGGGAAAAAATGTTATGAAGGAGACAAAATAATTTACAGAATTTGAATTAGTCTTTAGAAGAAAAAATATTAATTGATTACAGTAAGAAAAGGAGGTATGTGAAATAGTTATGTAATGGTAGTATGCCGAGGTAGTATGCAGAGGCCATACATAGAGGATATATGTATAGGCAGTTACCATAGAAGAGGTGTTAAGCAGTGAAAATGTGGTTTGTAGGGCATGCATGATACGACGATCATGGTATGTACATGGAGGAGGCATAATACGCTTAGAAGGGGCAGTATGCAGAACAGATGTAGTACACAGAGCAGGTGTGGTACGCAGATCTGAAATAGTCCTCAGAATCAGGGATAGATCAAGAAAATGAAAACATTAAAAAGGGAGTGTGTGATTATTGAGAAAAAAGGGAATAATTTATAGTTCATTTAATAATTGTGATAAAGGAGAAAATTTAATATAAAAGATCATCAATTCAGGACCTCAATGTAACCAGTGTCTCTTTATGAATAGATACAAAGACATTAATGCCAATATGTGGAAGCAACCTTCATGTCAATAAATGGAGTAAGACCACTTCCACGGTAGTGTTCCAGTGAGAGTCAACAGATGTGGTCTTAGGGAAGTAGTGGGATATCTATGAACCTTTGTAAAGTATGTGGTCTTGGGACATAGTTACTATGAAAAAACCATGGTAATCAAAATCTAGTGAACATTTCTGGAATTTGGTACCACCAAAATTTTTTCCTCATTTCTTCCATTTACATAACCCATATCGGTGAGCCAAGGGAAAAGTGCAATATTGTTATTCTGCATGTTTTAATTACTACACAAATCCATCCTACAGGTTTAATAAAGTTCCTACCTATATGGGAAAAATATCTTGTAAATAAGTGAATAATATGACACCCTAATTCACCCCCATCTCATGGTGGATTAGGGACATCAAATGATTCATTAACATCACTACAAATATAAATTTTATAGAAATGAGATTAAAAATAAAAGTTCATATTAATTTTGTTGATTTTATTATGCGAATGAATATCAAAAATTGACATGAAATTATTAGTTCATAGCTAATCAACAATTCAAGTCCCTAACTCCATCTGTGGAAAGATATCCATACACATCCACACCTCAGCCTTCCAATATTATATTTCATTATAATAGGATATGCATTCATAAAAATATAGATGCATAAGGAAATGAATTCTCATGTATAGGAAAAAATTAGTTCAAATTATCGTATTCTTTCTTCCCTAGCATTGGTTGTATGGCCATCACCCTATAAAATGGTTCAACAAGTTTCAACCCCTCAAATAGACTCATCATTAGATAAACATTTTTGGTAAAATATATCATTAAAATCCCCATTAAAATCCCTTATCTAATTTATATGATAGATATTACCAAAAAATTCACTCTATCCATCAGATATAGGGAGAAAGAGGCATCCAACACCAATAGAGTTAAGGGGGAATGACCAACATAGATGTTACAATCATGGTAATATACTAACTAATAACCTAAGTATATTATATAATTACTAATTATTTATTAATAAAGATATAAATGAACACAAATTTCCAAATGAATAATAAAATTCATGTTCAAGAAATATCATATTGAATAATTTATTGGAAAATAAACATCTATTAGTTTAGTGTCCAATTATTGGATGGTCATATAATTATAAACCACATAAGAACAATATTCTATTAGGTTTCTTCCAATTAAGGCCACTACTATCCTAGGAATTTCTAGATACATGGCCCCATACAATGTATCTAGAATATGAATGTAACAACCTGAGATTTTATAATAATTATTATTTATAATTTCATTGATGTTTTCTGTTTTATGCTACACCAAAATTAGCTTGTGCTATACACAACAACTTATTATCATGCAGTATATGGAACACTATTCTTGGCTCGTGTTACACACAATTTCGAGTTCGTTTTTTAGAAATTATTCTACGCAAAATTAAGTATAGATTTTGTGAAATGTATAAATGAAATATAGTTTTATTATGTTATACACAACAACAAAAAGAGCTTTCACTACACGCATCCTTGACTTTTATTTCATTACACGCAATCGCAACCGTCCTCGATAGAGTGTGTAGTACGCAAAATCGGGTTTCACTGAACAATGATAAATTATTATAATATTAATATGGACTAGACATTATGAATTGTAAAAACAATATTTTGAATATTATAACATTGTTATTCATCTTACAAATTTTCTAGAACATGTTATTATAACAAAATAAAATTTTCAGGTAAAATAAGTATTTTTCAAAAAATGCAGTTTTGCCTCCTTTTGATGGTGCACCCACATTAAATCTAGTTTTTGACATGTTTATAAGTTAAATATTACAAAATAAATTTATTATTTGGAATCATGATATGCGCATTTATTTTGTATAAATTTTTCATATTATTCTGATAACTTTCATATTTTAATGAATATTAAAAACACGCTATATTTTAATTAAAAACATCTTTTTTCCTCACAATAATTTATATGGTTAAATTATAATATTGATTGGTTTAAAAGTATAAATAGAATATATTATTACCATTTAATATAATTTATGTCATTACGATTAAATTTATGTGGAATTCATAGGATAAAACATTTCAATCTTTGGCAATATTTTAACTTTTAAAACCTGTTTTCTTAACTACGGGATAAATTTTAATTTAATTAATACAACTTATTTGTTTTGAATTTCAAAAAATTCATTCCATATCCAGATTCTGTGGGTCCAAATTATGTTAATAGGATACTTTTATTTTTTTGATATTATGAATAGTAACTACGGTAATTTTTTTTACTTCTGTTAAAGATAAATCGGGTAATGAAGGGTAATCCTAAGATTATAAAATTATCCTAACACATGTCAAAATTCTATTGGATGACGAAAAGTCGACCCATATCACCTAAGGGTCAGATTAGATAAATTTTATTGTATTTTGACCATGAAAATAATTTAATTATTATAAAAACCAAAGAAAGTGACAACATGTCTCTCTCTTAAATATTATAAGTATAATAATTTAAATTTAGTGATAAAATTCAAAAAACATAGAACATGAATAGTCTACAGTAATATACTAAACATATATACATCATGTGAATTTATTTATAATTTATAGAGATTAAATTATTATTATTAAAGGTGACACAATGGTGATGTTGAAATTATTATATTTATTTAAATATAAAATATATGGTTTTAAAAATATTAAAATAAATCATATATGAACTATTTAATTTGATCCAAAAATTTTCTAGATTAATATGACATGTTATAAATCTATTAAATATTTTGGTTCGTATATACCCTTTGTGTGGATTTTATTTAAATTCAAATAAATTAATAATGTCAAATTTATCACTATTGTTATTTTATAAAAATCACATATTATTAAATTTGATTAAAAATCACATAAAAATGTTAAAAATTGTAAATTGAAATTTATACAGTCTAAAATTTCATAAAGTTACCAATTATGGATAATTCACAACACATAAGTAATTATATATAACAATTAAAAATCTAGAATATTATAACCACAAATAATATTAAATAATCTAAATAAGGATAAATCAAATTGATAAGGTTTAAAATAAATTCCCAACATGTCTAAATTTTATTATATGATGATATTACAACATTATCTATTCTAAGCTTCGGATTTGAGCCATTTGGGATTTTTTATGCGGGGTTTGATTTATTATAAATTAATATTTTTCAGGTTTCCAAATGTGCCCCTCTGCCCCCTTATAAACGGGGACCTCTTCTCTATCCTATTTACACAAATTTGAGCCTTCAAGCTCATCCAAAACCTGACCATTTATCTTCTTCACTTCCCTAGAAACATTTTGGAGGTTTTGGTTTTCTCAAAAGACCAACTCTAGTGCCATGAGAGGAAGCTCAAAAGAGGTGTGTCGAGGAAGATGTAATCTCTTCTACCAATTCCTTCATGTTTCATTCTTCTAAAACATGTTCTTATTTAGTTGTCTCATTATAAAGTAATAACACCAGTATCACTAATTTATTGATAAGTTATTATAAATATGAAACAACCCCATTTCACCTTCTATCAATCCTACGGGAAAAAAATCACCATGTGTGTGTATGTATGGAATACCGTCTCCACGCCATCGTGTAATTAGTTTTTCCACCACCACCTTACTTGGATTGGTATAATGGTGTAAATAATAACTATTTTTTTTATCATAACATCATACTGATTCTAAGATATTATAACATTCACTCCAATTCTATTCAATAATTATGGGAAGAATATCGTCGCTCGTGCGTACGTACGGTCTACCGTCTCCACAAACACGATGAGATTCATTTTCAACGATTAACCATTCATGCATGATTATAAAGTTTATATATAACAAATAATAATGAAATATATTACATAATAATGATACTGGATGTATGTACATATGTTTTTCAATTACTTAATTCTATTTAATTCAATAAGTAAACAAAAACAGCGTTCATGTGTATGTATGGTCTACTGTCTCCATGAACGGTGTATTTCATTCAATTTATCGATCTATCATATTTATATATATATATATATTTATATACTGAATATATTTCATATATAAATCATTTTTTACATTATGAAATTAATTAAATCAGTATATAAGTAATAATATCAATAACAACAAATCGAATCATGTATGATAAATGAAACGATTTTACCCAAAACGCTGCTTTAACATGGAATTTACAAAAGAACGGGTAATATTAAGTCATAAGTGAACTGTATATGATATCATAACAATTAATATGATTCTTTAATAAGTCAATAAAATTATTTAAATCATTATATAGAAGTTTTGGATACATATGAAGCATATCGTACATAAGGTAAGGGATTATTTTTTAATCTCATTTTTATCCAAGATTGCTTATACGTAAGTATTTTCTGGCGTTATATTTATCACCCATGTTTTTTTTCTATACATATGTTTTTATAGAGTATTTAATATTATTACATGTATGTTTAAAGTCAGTTTTACCCATATTTGACTTTTAATTTTTGTTATGGAAGGAATCTTTCTTTTGTTTACCATACGAGGTACTTTTTGACTTTTTCAGCAAAAGAACTAGAAGAATGTTTTTTAACATATACGGCATGAACTGAATTTTACGATTTCATAACGACTAATTTTCATGAAGATTCATCTAAAATATATCATGAATATTTTCAACACAATCCTTTTCTTTTAAAATTTCATGGAATTTTGTGAAAAGAAAATGAATTTGAAGAAGAAAGGATATTTTCCTCAAGAATTCATTTCAAGTCTTTTATCAAAACCATTTTCCATCTAAGATGACTTTATTTCATATGTGTATGTTTCATGTATAATGTATCTATGATTTACATGGTTTCACTATTATTATGATGAAATGATATTCATTTGTCTTATATTGATTATGTTATGATGGAATTATGTTTATGAAACCCATTTTATTCTTTAGGTTATGATGAATTATTTATGTTTGTGTTGTGGAACACGTAAAAATGATTTAATTATGAGATGGATGGTACCAATATCTCCCTCCAATGAATTGGGTAAAGATTTATATCTCCTTAGATAGACATGGATGGAACAACAAGTTAATTTGGTTCAGTGATACAAGACTAGAATAAGGAGTGAACTCGTTTTAGTAAGGGACTATGTCCACTAAGATGGTCCTGGAAGCAATTCCTTGGAAACTTTGTAAATAATAATATGTGCTTAATGTTTTTTCACAATTACATGTTTTACTCCCATGCTATATAATCATGATTTAAGTTCCATTATGATCTATGCCTTGCGTACTTCCATGTTTTATGTCACTACTCAAGATTTTGATGTTTAAACATTATGTTCATGTTTTTACGTTCAAATGTATATGGTTTGTTTTATTATCTCCATCATTACCCTTACTGAGCATTTGAGATCACCCTTTATATATTTTATTTTCTCTAGGATATAAATAAAGGTTATAGGTAAGAAAAAAAGGGGAATATCTTTATGGGAGATATTGGAGATCTTTCACCAAGATTTGAAAATTATGTTCCAAGTTTCCAACGACACTAAAATATTAAAGTCCTTTGGTGTCTATTTTTGTTATGTATTATGTATTCTGATAAAGTAATTTAATGTCCATGTATATAATGTTTGGGGTCTCTACAATGAATGGAAGTGTATAAAATTATCTTAAATTCATGATACAACAAAAAATATTTCACCATTACTTAATAATTTATATTCCCTTCTTCCATTTATTTGTCAAAACATGTTTGATTAAAACATAATGAGGATTTTCAAATACCTTATGAATTTTATCATAATGTTTTTTAACAATTATGTATATCACAATCATACCAACACTAATGAATTTCATGTAGTCAATTCCAATATATAGAATGACAAGGAGGCAAAAATATATAAATATATTAGGAACTATTGTAAGTATGACGCAGTAGATTACATGGATATCCCTCTTGACCACTTTGAGAATTTTTTATTGATCAATCTATTTCTTGTTCAGAATCATAAATGTTAGGTACAAAACTATAATGATTTCTATATCATCACTTCGATGATACAAGGCTACAAAAAATTTAAGAAAAATCTTCTTGGCCTAGTGATGAATAGTATACAATTGGGAGACCACATATACCATTTTTATTTATGGATTTTTCATCATAAAAAAATCATTAATTTCTTATTAAGATGAATTTTCATATGACAATACCTTTATCGTACTAAAAATTCTTCATGAACTCCATCAATGGACATGTTCGAGTAAAATACGGGGATGAAACCCATGTTGACTCGCATGAGAATCAATACATAGATGATGTACATTATTAGAGTGATAAAATAACATTATATCATTAATACCTCCTATATAACTACCTATAATAGTTTAGTAATGGATCATGATAATCCATTCTATAAACTATATGAAGACTATATGATTTCCCTCAACATTTTGAAGCATTCTCCTTAGATTTAATAAATCATTGAGTCATTATAATTTTTTGAAATCATATTCTTTTAATTATTTTATTCTCATAAGATAGTTAAGAACATACCATTAAGAGATATCCCCAATAATTGATAAATAAATAATTATTCAACTTATGTGAATCAATTTCTCTTCTGAATGTATCTACATAAGTGATGATATTATCAACATTTAGAAAACAATATAAGGGATATTTGATTTTAGGGACATAAACCATTGGTTAATGACGTATTCAATGGTTTTTGGAACATTTTACTCTGTCTCTATGATTTTAGTAGCATAATACAATTCCAAATACTCAAATTGAGGATCAATTCTCAGGTAAAATGATTACATGTTGATGGATAATTATTATTATTTTATTTTTGAATCTAAAGAGAAATATGAATCAATTTTTTTTTGACAGGAAAATCTCACATATAATGAAATTAATTTTTTAAATCCCCCCATAAAAATAATTGGCTCATAAGTTATTTGAACCACTTTTACTCTCAATGATATAGGGGAATATAAAATGTATAACCTGATTTTCCACGATGATATTTCCAAGGCATTTTCACATTTGGAGTCTAAAAATGACTCATAGTTTTTCATTGGGGATTTAAATTCCATCACATTACCTTATCCCTATGAAAAAATACATTTATCACGTTTTTTAATAGAGGGTTTGGAAAAAAGTTGTAGTTGATAATATATGAATACTCATAGGAAACGATTCTAAAAAATCAGTATTCTCATGACCTGGCAGAACTGATTAATTATTTATTGATGTTGTAAATTCCCAAAAATTGTATAATAAGAATATTATAATTTTTTAATAACCTTATTATAATAGAGTTCAATATGATGAATAATATATTAGATAATTCCCTCCATCATTTTATAAAGGCTTATTTTTCCCCATCAAATAAAATAAGAAAAGACATTCAGGGAACCATAGAAGACCTATAACCTATTCCAATCAGTTCCACCATTCCATATGAAGACTATGAAAAATATATCTATAACATTATGAAAAATATAGTGTTAATCAGAAGGAATTAAAAAATAATGTATGGTATTGATCAAAAAGTGGACTCACATAATTTATGTCTATCGTAAGACCATAGATGTTACAAGATGATAATAAGGTTAATTTATCTGAATCAAGATAAAATGGTTAATGGTAATGATTAATGGCATATTAATGGAAACTATATTATATTGGTGTATAAAAATATTTCATTTCCAATATCATGAATTTTAAGAGGAAAAATGAAAAAACTAATGTTTACATAGACATTATGGATATCAACAATCAATTCTGAAATGATATCTTCCTTGTTTTTATCATAGAAATGAGTAATAGTGTTAGTTGGGGTTTTATAGCATTATCTATCATGGGTTAATTTTCTAGTTATAAATAGATAAAAATTTAATATAATGATGATGATTGGACCAAATTAAATGATCCCCAATGGGTGTATTTGAAATGAATAATAGAGTATAAAATAAATAATTCTATCTCCACTTTTCAACATGATGGGTATTATATTTTAAAAGAATTTTCTAATAAGACCATGGAGTTTAATGTGGATGATTTAATGGATACATCATAATGTAACAATTATTATCTCACATTTTTTTGACATCGTATTAATCATGATATAAAATACCAAAAAAAATAAAATCATAAAATTGTATTTTTGTTTAAAATTAATAAAATATTAAGGATTTTTTGTATTACAATAAAACATAAATTTCAACCATATGAGTATATAGATGATTCATTCCATTCCTCCTCCTCAATATAAAAAATAGTTTAGTGGGGATTCCATAATTCCATTAATACAGCTAAAATATGATATTTAAAATTAGATGAAATTTTTTATAATTTAATATGATTATTAATAAGTGAGAAACCTTATAGTGGAGAAAATATTAGCCATATGTTTTTTAAAATATTTATAAATTCCTCTCATGTCCACCTTTATGCATGAAATTAATCGTGTGGAAGATTCTCAACCTGAATGTGGAATCCATTTATTTTTTTCATAGAGTTATTATTATACAAATTTATATTGATGGAAATGGAAATAATATATAATATCATAGCCTAACTATTCTAGATATCGAGAACTGATATTTTCATATGGAGAAAAAAAATATCATTAATCATTAAAGATTAATAATTGAGGCACAACATGATGAATCATGATGTACATTCCCTGCCCCATTGAACCCCTTATTAACACACTCAATATAAAAATTCTATCCAGATGACTTGATTGGTTATTGATCATTCGGTAGTATATTAAAATCCAAATCATACATCAGAATAAATCATGGGGAAACCATTGAATGTATGTATTATAGTCAATATTATCACTGAATTCCAAAAAATTAATACTATATTTCTTGATAATGTGTTATTATTAATTCAAAATCATTCCAATAATACTAAATATATTTTGGAAGTGCATCCTGGACAAAAATTGAAAAAAATATATGAATTATGAAGTTCAAAAAAGTTGGGTTTTGAAATATTGTCATCTCACTATCAATGGTAGTCATGATTATTCACTCATATTTTCAGAATGTTTTACCAATTAGAAACAAGATTAATAATCCCACATCTCATATTGGAAAATAATATACATATGAATTTGGGCCAATATATTATCATATATAATTTATTTATGATGATCAAGTAAATTAATGGTTAATTTCCCATTTATAAAAGAAATTGACTCCCACACTTGACTATGAGACTAGGTTTATGGTTAAATTTAATTTTAATATGAATTTATTCCATTTTCTACATTCACAATGAAATTGGGTGGATTTTTTGGAATATAATTCCAGCACCCCAAAAGATACATACATTGTCATGATTATTATAAGCAATTCTCAACAATTAGTAGTATTAGAATTCATTTTAAAAAACATAGAAGATATTGATGCCACTAATTACATCTATAAGAAATTTAATATGATATAACAACCAAATGATACCAAAAATGTATTTATTTAACTTATATTAGATGATTTATAACGAAAAATAATTTCATCTGATCGGTCAAAAAGGAATAAAAATCAACAACATGTTATACTATTCATCATTACAATAAATTTTCTTCCAATAGAATTGTTTATTAATATGTACTATATGGAATAATCCTCAAACGAATTAATGGAGGATTAATTATAAATATTAGGTTCTAGTTCCATGCATGAACATGATATACTCATCAATCCAAAACAATGAATTAAAAATTTAATATATAATATTTGATACTAATGGCCATCAATGAAACAATAGTACAACTTATTCTATAAAGAATTCAATGTTATCCATGTACATTCCATTTTTATCCACTAACCCCAATATTTACTACATGATTAAAAATATTTGTTTTTTTTTCATGTAATATGTTAATTTAGGCTATATATGAAATAATTATCCACCATTTATAAACACATCCTCACCCCAAAAAAACATCTTATCATAGTGGGATTAGAAAATATCCATCAAATAGTTCATTTAATGGTTTTTCATCATGTTAATAAAAAAATACGATTTCATTTTTTCCCTAGTAATATATTGATGTAAATAGAGACAATTTTAAAATTATCTGATTTCAAATGGATTAATCAAAAATATTATTTTTTTCAAAACAATCCTTCAACTCTTATAGGTGGAAAATGGATTAATTAAGTCTTTTAATAAGTCTTTTTATTATAAAATATAGAAGTTGTTGGATATAGAAATGAAATAATAGATATAATATGTTTTGTATTAATTTTTTTATTAATGAACGAAAACTCATATTGAAACATAAGAGAACCCATATTCACTTGTATAATGTATATGGACTATCTTTCAAAACAATTACCATATTTCATCACTTCAAATTCCCAAGAACATCATGTTTTATAGATATGCAACATCATATGATATGATATGATTTGGAAAGACTAGATGAAAAGTGGTTTTGAAATTTTAAAAAGTTATATTGATATCATAACTGATTAGAAAAAACAATAAATAAGAATGTCCTCCTTTATTAAATTTTCTAATGAGGGACGATATTATTATCAAAAATTGTTCATAAAGTAAAGGATTACTCTGAATCTCAAAGTAATGTGGGATTGATATTAGGTAATACACATGGTATACTCTCTTTAAATATTGTACATGGACAAATGGAAAGATAACAGATCACACCACCAATGAATTCTATGTATAACATATAGTACATTTTATAATTTTTTTTGGTTTATCTCTTGACTCTTATTCATGATGATAACTATATGGAAGAACTACTATATATACTACATCAAACTATATAATTTTTTTTTCATTGTCTATTGTTAGACAACAAGTCTTCATCCTAGTATAATTATGCAAAACCTCTTGAAATAAACCTAATTGAATAACACTAAACATTATAGTTACAATCTACACTACATGAAGTTAAACATTATAGTAGACATTCACATAACATTATATTAAACATTATAATTCTTCTCTAACATGAATTCCAAATCACATTATATTATTTGAGAACAAAAAAAATTATCTTATATATTTCATGTCATTCTTAAATTTTCAAATTTTAATTTCTTTTAACATGAATCATATTATCCTAGAGGTATAAGTTGATCACTCTATTAAGAATAACTAATATGGAGAAACCCAAATATTGGTATAGAAATGGTCTAAGATAAATCACTTTAAAATACATATACTTGTAAATTCTATGAGGCCTAATATCCATATATAAGAGACATGTCAACATAAAATTGGACCAAAATATTATAACTCCCAAAATACATCAATTCCCATTAAATGCATAAGGTATTGATATAAAATGTAATATTTTATATAAAATAATAATTTGTTGATTTTTTTAAATGACATGTAGTTTCACTTATAAATATTATCCAAATACAATCCTCTATTTCGAAAGACAATTTCCATATTCATATCTTTTATGATTAGTAATTCTCTGGATTATTTTTCTAAGAACTATGTATGGATTGATTCCCACTCTAGTCGGATATATATTTTGATGAGGATCATATATCATTATCCCATATATGAATAAATTAAATAACATTCTCCCTTTTAATGAAATGACATATAATGGGGTTTCTCATTATTCTTCATCGATCCATGGGTAATGACAGAACAGGTTGATCATGAAGTCATTATTTTCATAACACATATACAGAATTATCTTCCTTTTCTTATGAACGTCATTTATGAAATTAATTTATATTCATAAAACATGTATATATTTATTAATACTTATTTGGGATGTATAATAACACTTATTTCTGATATCCAGGGCATGCCCATATATTATATTGGAAAAATTCCAATCTATGTGTCATGTATAATCGTCAAATAAAGATCTAAATTTTAAGATGCATTGTTGATGGTGATAAAAAAACAATTCAACCATCATAGATTTGGTGAAATATCAATATAAAAATATATGACTGATTTTTTCTATTTTATATATAATATTATTTGATTCCTTATATAATATAAGTTAACTAAGTGACACATTTTCCATCATATATGACCAAAAAACATCCACAGTGTTCCCTAATATGTGAAAATATTTCATTACATGATAGATATATCTAATAGAGTGTAATTGATGTAGGGTGTATATCAAAAAAATATTTAGATAAAAGACCCTTTGTTACTTGTTTTTTATAAATTTAATTTCCTCCCCTACAATATACGGAATATTGAGATATTAAATCCTATATTGGGATCCATGTCTCCAACCCACTTTCAGAACCTAGTAACAAGACCTCATTGAATTACACCACTTACAAGGTATTTATATCATCACAGTTATGATAAGAATTATTATAAAATACACACCATATCATTTCTAAAATATTAACTCACAAATCAATAGTTATTCATTGAGTGATTTAAAATTGAATAATCCATTCCTCAGATATACTATATGAGTCCATTACACTCCAATGGACACCATTAGATGATTATAAACACTGTATGATTGATATATAACTCTATATAAGGACCCATAATATGTCATGCCTATTAGTAAAATATTCATCCTATGGAAATAATATTCTATCATCTATATGCCTAAGAAACATCAAAACGGAACCCTTTATTTGGATTTTTTCTAGAAATATGAATCATTATACATGTTCCCCATTATTGGTTTTGGATCCAGAAACCTAATGTGATGGGTTTACAATATCTCCCCCCATTCAAATGGTCTAGGTCCAATTTATCTATTAGGACTTATTTTAGTTTACATTCAGAGCCATATGGTCCTTGTAACTTTACTATAATGTCTATGCACCATTTCAAGATAGAATATTATTACATCAGTATATACCTTAAAATTAGGTTATCATATCTATTACCAATAGGTGTACATTATCGACTGTTTTTTCTATGAATAAACACATTGAACTATATAAACCCTACTTTGAGAAAATTAATACTATATTTCACATTCACATACAAATAATGTTCCCCACATCCTCTAAAATACATGTATCCCCATATTTTAGATAAATATTTATTTCCGTAAACTCTGTTATACTTGGGTTTTAAATACAAGAGACAAAATTTTAGTTAAATGGGATATAAGTCATGATATATAAAAAATATAATTGTAATATTTATAAAAAATTTAATCATTTTTTTGAAATCACCTCACATCCTTAGATAAATATAAATGTCCATTATAAATTAAAAAGGTAGAAATCATATATGGTACACCAAATATACCTAGAAAAATAAAATAAATTCTTAATAAACCCAATAGTTTTAAAACAAATATTGAAATTTTTTATAATACCTCTTTACCAAAATCATACATGCTTATCATGATGAAATAATCTTTAGGGTTCCATAACTATTTTTGAATTTTCATTCATTATACTAACATATTCCATTTAATATCAATTGAATAATGAATAAACATTAATTATAAATTGATTAATGACCACATTAATATCCAAAGGACACCTCTTCTTCCCTATACATATTATTACCCAGTGGTATTTCCTATCAACCAGTGGAAGATTCGTCAAAAAGCATTGGATTGACACATTTCTACAAGCCATGAGACACTTGAAGCAAAACAAGAATTATTGATATGGTATAAATTCATTTCTTACATAAATATCTCATCTCATGAATCCTAAAAAAATTACTAGATTATTTAATTAATCAATAAATAATCTGGATATTTTTGTGGATTTAATAAAATTAATGTTACCCGTCTCAGAATCAAAGAGAATTTCAATATAGTCATACAATTTCTCATACTACAATATTTTATTATTAAACATCCAGGGACCCAAAAAATCACGAATCATTTGTTCTAGAATTATAAAAATAATAATAATTTCCCTTTTTTGTTATCATTTAGGTTGATAAATTTCCCATCATTCCCATTGGGGTTTGAATTTCAATTTTCAGATATATTTTCTTAAAATTCTGGTCAAATCAATACTAATATAATCTATGCATGTTTTTCAATGATATTAAACTATAAATTGCATTAATTTGTCTTAAATGTTATATAACCATAAAATAATACAATATATGGTGAATTCTATCTAAATATCAACACAAGGAACACATGGTTTACTTTTTGTAACCTTAAACATCTAATGGAAGGTGACATAGAACTAACCATGATGAAAACATGTAAATGGAGGTTATAGAAAATTTTGAGTCTCCAATCCCTAGATACAAACATTATATTATTGATGACTAATTGAGAATATTTATATAATTAATGTATAAAATTGGGTAGATTGAAATTCCATAATTCTAATGATAAGAATATAATGAATCATTTCTACTTATTATTCACCATATGAAGACATAAGAAAATGGTCAACAGACAAACAAAATACAACATGCAGGTTCCAACCTATGGATCAATAAATAGTTGGATATTTTTCTCTATTACCATTATCATATTTTAAATTAAGATTTATTTCCACCTCCCATCATCAATATTATATCATCTAATAGGATGCATAAGAAATTTTTACTCAATACCTTTTGAAAATTTGAATCCTCCTTCTAAATATGAACTACGTGATTGTCATCATGCTAATAAAAATAATTTATCCAAATGAAGAATATACAGTTTTATATAGATAGATAATATGTCCATAAACATGTCTTAGTGACACATAAGAGAAAATAATTAATTCAGAACAACCATCTTTATTATTACAATCATTACAAATATGACTTTACTCATATATGTTCCATCTACATGAGGAAATAATTCTAAATCAAGTGTTTTATAATAATGGTTGACATTATTTATATAATTACAGGTATAAATTAATCTAGTTTATATTTATATTACCTTAAAAATTTTGAGAATAAAATTATAATCACCAACAAGAAACTCGATGATAATCAATTGATAATTTATTGAGTCTTCATTCATTGATAAAAAATTATTTCATAAGACAATAATTGGTGTCTATCTTTTAGAATTTGAAATGATTTGAAATTTTCAATACTGATGTTTGGAGTACATGAATATTATTATAGGAAACATTAATGATATTATGGTATTTGGAGAAATTTTTTCCCCTTAATTCAGTTAATAGAATTCTCCCATCTTAAAAAACTATTCTTCTCCATACATATTGGACTATATTTCATAGATCATGATGATATACTAGATCATTCCTTGTGTAATAAACATTTTATTAAGGATAAAAATGTAGTATTTCTTTTCATCTACCATGTGTATTTTTCTTAGGTGAAACCCATACAATATTTATGTTGAATCTATATAACTGATATTTGGTTAAAATGAACATTCACCATGACTCTATAAGTGACACTTTACCCCCCCCCCCCCACTTTTTTCTATTTCCTTGAAGATCATATTTACCATAAAATATATGTATTTATAATGAAATCATATTATTGTGTGATAGAATAGTTGATGGTGTAATAAGAGAAAAATCAAATATAGATCGATCATTGATGTCTTAAAAACATGAAACCATATGTTCAATTAATTATTTTGATGAATTTATTACGATAAAATAAATAAATAATCATCCAAATTAGTTTCTATATCATAAAGTTCAACTAATTTTAAAATTTAATTGATATGGGTGTTGTTAAAAAGTGAAATGGATAGAATACATCCTTCCAAATAAATTTATTATGTGATGCTCTCAAATACTATACACTCTGATAGAATGGATTAGATATAAATAACTTATTCTTATGTAATGATGCTTTTTTATCGCTAGTTTATGTTGATATAAAAAGGTAAATGTCAATAAAAAAATTTCAAGGACAACAATGGGTGAAATGAATTCATAACCCTTTCTATTAATGAGTTCAACTCTATGACCTGTGGCACTTATTTGGGAAAAGTACAAGACAATTATCTCCTTCAATTATATCCTAATTATTGATGGTTGGATCATAAAACATTTATACCATCGTAGTTGTGGCTTCGAGGAGTATATAATCAATCCTCAATATACAAAATTATCCAACAAGACTCATATATCCTCATACATGACAACTTATCAAAAAATCTTATTTGTAGGGATATTAATTGGTGAATATTCATGGGATGAAGGTAATGGATTTCTTCACGAAAATTATTTTTTGTCCAGCACCATTTTTTGACATTGAAATTCACGTGATATCTTTGGCCACATTAGTAGTAGTATAAACATCTTGATTTTCTCCTTTGTTTTTAGTTTAAGGTATAATGAATCTATGGATGTAAAGAGATCATATAAAAAATTCATGGACTCCAGATGATTAATTGGATATACTGTAGGAATAATATTTTGAAACTATGGAATTACATAAAAATTTTGTTCATATAACATTACTCTAATTTTTCTCATTTATTTGTAGGAGTATATAAGGGATTCACCATTGGTTGGATACCTATTATTGATATATATATATCCATATAAACCTAATATTAACTATATATACCCCTTTCAATTTTATGTAGACATTCTCTAGATCCTCTAAGGGAGGAAAATAATTAGATCATGAGGTCAATAAATTCCCAAAATCAATGTTCCAATTCAAACATATCTATGATGAAAGAATAATGTAATTGTTTGTAAATTAATATGTTTTGGTGATAATTTTATAAAGATAAATTTAACTACTCCATAATTTTGTTTTTGATGTAGAAAGTATAGTCTACTATACCATGAATGAAATTTTTGGAGGGTGAAGATGATAAGGGACCCCATTTATATCATCCTGTAGTAATCATTTACCTAGAAGAATTTACCAACCCTCTTAGTGATATAGTTTCATGAAATTATTGGCACAAAAAATTGTTTTATATAATAGTGTTTTTTGTGAAGAAATATTATTTACACACAATTCATCTTTACTTGTTCATTCATCTTATAGATGATTTATCATGTCAAATAATTTGGTGGTTTATTATAAATTTATCTATGTTATGAAAACATTTTTCCCCATCATAGATATATCTGTCAACAACTCCATCATTGTTACCCTTTTAGATCATAACCTACTATCACCTTATGGTGTAAATCTCCATCTTAATGGAAAAACGAGCATCTTAGCCTTTCGAATATATTTTATAACATCCAAAGGATTGAAGCCAAAATTGAAGTTTGGGAATTATCATATATTTTATATTTTAATTATATAAATAAAAACCTATTAAAAAATTGGCAGAATTATAATTTTTTGAGTCATATTATACATAAAATGGGATTTTATAGTGAATATATAGTCTTATTACTCTTACGATATCATTGAAAAATACCCACCACTCTACAATTTCATTCGTTTTCTAGGTTTTTCTCCCTCAATAAGGGTTAGAATTACTAAAGATGGAATATCTAAAAACATTATAACTTCTTCAAAATTGTGAATAATGTGCCTTATAACTACCTATAGGTTTGGTTAATCATCCATTATGAGTCTCCATGATGCTTTTTAATGTGTTTTTTCAAGGATTATGGGGATTCATCACAATCATCAATTTTAGAATCCTTATTTCTCCATTTTTTATTTCTTTTTTTTTGTATTCATCATAAGAATAAGGTATAAAAGATGCTTGAATTTCCAATGTCTATGATGAAATCATTGATCTTTTTTATATATGTGTCAACCTATTAGACACACTCATTAGAGGAAATTTTATTTCATCATAGTTAACCCATATCTTGAAATCACCCATATTTGTTGTGAATGCAACATATAATTTTTTATATGAATTTCAATCGGCAGAGATATGATATATTGTTTCATGTAGAATGATTATTTTTAATTTATATATAGAACATAATCCTTTTGTGTGATTTATTCATCTAAATATGTTTCCTAGACATTGATTCTCACAAACCCACTATATTAACTGATCTCATATCCATTGTATCTATTATCAATGATTATATAATTCGGAGTACCACATTATGGGATGGATGTAATTATTTATTATAAAATAGAAATGTTTTTAATATATCCAAACACTTGATAAGAAGGAAAAATATAACATATAACATTGATAAAATTGAAGGAATGTCACTTATGGATGTTATATTTCCTATATACTGAATATGCATGTGTATACACCTTAGTCCATCCTTCCATTACATGAAAAAATTAGAAATTATAGAATGGTTTCACAATAGGGTTTCTGTGAAAAATAAATAGATGTATAAATTCCAATATGGGTACTTTTAGCTATATATTCTCTTCATGAGACATCTTGATCTCTATATAAATTATACTATTATGATTTCTCTACTGGATTTTTTGATTGGATGTACATAAGTTATCATTCAATCACTAAAAAACTCACTAGATGGGTTCATTTTGGGATGTCGTGGATATCATTGAATCGACAATATTCTGAAAAAACCAATTTTTATACAAGTAATAATTCTATTGGGATTCCCTTATTTTTTAATTCGTGAGCATAAAATTGGGTGCTAGAAAATCAAACATGGACAATAGGGCTATATGAACATCTACATCAATAACTCAAAATGGAAATTATCATGTAAAATATATTCTTTTTTTGTTCATTTCAAAATTATCCTCAACAGTGTGTGGTCTAATCATGGTGATCACTACACATCATCGTGTTTTTCATTTGGGAAAATGATTTAAACACACATATCCCTAAGGATGAGTGCCCCAAAGAATTTAAAGATTTTTTGTAATTTGATTCCCTCTTATCCATTAATAAAAGGAAAAGAGATCATTTTTTAGATTCATTGGATAATGATATCATGATCCAAGTAAGTATATATATAAGAATATTTATGAGTTCCATAATATATTTTATAATTTTGAAATAATACACCCTAACCTTGAATTATGTACAAGTATTACACACCTATTATATGCACAAACATTAAGGCCTGATGTATCCCCTTATATGAATATCTGAATCATCATTCTATTCATTATAGTAATTATTCGAAAGAGGTAAAAATAGATGATAAAAAATGTTTACTTGACACCTAAATATGAGGATTTTTTATGAATATATTGGTTTAAGATGAATCAAGAATACATGGTGAGTTTCTATTTTGTTATCTCATAATACCGTAGAGGTGATATTTTATTTTTTCATGATTATGTACTCATTGAAATAGTATTGTGAGATATAAATATCTGGTATTCGGTTGAGATAATAATGTACTAACATATTTCTAAATAATGGATTGAGGCTAGATTTATGAAATTATTAATTGTGTTTCATCGGTATCTTAACAAGATAAGAAAATAAACTGCCATATTCACAATATAAGCCTAACCCAAGTCCTGAAGAATTTGTTTTATAAGAGCATCAAATTAATCATCTATGATGGTGATGTTAGAATGATACATTATTTTCCAGTAATAACCAAATAATATTTCAATATAAGGTATAAATTACTTCAAAGAATGACAATAATGAAATGTCTAGAAAAAGGGTAAACAGAATAATGAAAATATTAATAGATAAAATTGTGCTTTCCCTCACCATTCACTCCGTAATTTTCCAATTTCCATCACACATGTAAGTCACCCAACTAATTGTTATAATTTTTTTACCGTAATTTATAATTGATAGAATTATTCCATGTATATCTATCATATTCAATGCATAACATCAATGTGTTAATATAATGGAAAATAATATGGATGAAAATAAACCTCACATTATAATAAAAAAATTTGAAAAAAAATAAATTGATGTAAGATATATAGTGAAAATACAAGGAACGAACGGGGGACACATCACCCTATATTTATAGTTGATGTGTTAAGGTGTGTATTGGTGGAAAAATAACATGATATATATGTGAAATACATGAATGAAACTAAAGTTAATGAAAATATAGTGATTCATCTAAGCCTAAGGGGAACCATTACATCCTTTTTAGAAGGTCAATCACATAATGGTAACCTTTTAATCAATATTGAATCAATAATTTTAATTTGATTCAATCCTGGGGGGATTTTTATTAATCATTTTTTTTTGAAATTTATAATTAATTAAAAAAACAATATACCATGTACTTAAAAAATTACTTATTGGGAGGAACTTATGTTCACCCATAAAACAATGATCTCTCCTTACATATTTTCTAAAGAATTCCTCACACAAAACACATTTTCACCCACTATTCAATTATAAGGCTAAACAATTGATAATTACATGAAACGTATAAGACATTAAACCAATTTTAAGGATTTTCCTATGATCAAGAAACTTTTCATACTCTTTTTAACATTTTAATGATGGAGAGACAACATTGCACTCATCGTGGACAAGTCTTTAGCTCATTTCCTAGCCATATGTGTTACACCAATGTCTAAAACCCCACAAAGTAGAATATTTATTCCAACTACCATATGAATATATCCATAATAGAGGGTAATAGAGTTAGAAATGTTTTTTAATTACAATGAAATACGTATATGAACAACTTACACACCTTATTTAATAATACTTTAGGGAAAACATATATAACCAAACAATCCACCACTATCCTTCCCAAATTATTTAGTGGATACCTCATAATACAAAGGAGAATATTAACTATGTTTAGTTTCTAGAGGTATCATCTCATACTATTAACACTAGAGAACCACTTTTCCCAATTTCATATTGGGTTAATCCTTATAGAATGATGATAATTTATTTTTTATTTATCTTTTGATAAATAAAATTTAACCAATAACTTGTGGTACACATTAAACATTAGTATAAAGGAACAATTATATATTATTTCATTATATACAGCATTCTATATCATTGAAGATAATGCGGATAGAAATATTTTATTTTAAAAATTAATTTTTTTAGATAGTGAAAATATATTGATAAATATGTATTACATTTTTAGTAATTTCATTATATTTATAGAAACATTATTTTTCTTATTAAATGATTTACATATATTTTTGAATCAAAAAAAATTATGTACACATTTTTTATATTTATTGGATTAAATTAGCATAATTTTTGAAATAACCATGTTATAATGATCTTATAATGAAATTTTGATAATTTTCAATAAAGATTTATTTTATTGTGATTATAAAAAAATGGTAATTTCCATGAAATATATAGACATTATCTCAAATATTTATTTAATACATAACTATATGATATCATTTAAATTGAATATGAATTTGTATTGTTTTATTATTAAATTAAATTAGATTTTTTCACTCCCTGACATATAAAAGGACACCCCGGCATTCTCATTTTAACACCATAGTGAGCAATATATGTGAACTGAAACATACAAAATACTCTCATAAAAATTCTTATAATATAATTGGAGGTTTTTTAAATTTTTAATTGAACATTACAATAGTCCATAATAGTGGATCAAAATGAGACCAAATGAATAAGAGGTAATTTAATTTCTTAGCCACATTCATTTTATTTTTAATTATACCTTATATAAAATATATGGTATTAATAATTAAGTAAATAATTCTGTATCCCTAATATAATTAATCTATTTTTAGATAATATAACCACTAGTACCCAATATCTTTTCCAAAAAATATAATTAAAAAATACCTCTTATCAGTATCAGTGGAGTTCCACCACCACATTGTGATATAATTCATTTTCAATAACCATCTATCATGGATGGTTATTTGTTGTATATTTTTTATATTTATCACAAAATTTTTATCATGTTATTTTATAATTATATATATCATCTTAAATTCCAATCCTTTGAAAATTTATTACTTCACTCATGCATTCATCTAGACATCCACCCTACAACGTGATGGCATTCATTTTTTATTTTTTTACATGAATGTAAATAATGATATATTTTATTAATATGTATTATAAATATGGTACATTAATAACTAATTATTGGAAAATTATTATTCATCTTTATATACTATCATACATATAAATGGTAACCAAGCATTAATGCATACATATGACATACTATCTCTATGTATATTGTAATTAATTTTTCTATCACTACTTTTTTTTGTATGAATTTAAATATAATTGTATATATAAAATGAATATATATGTTATATAAATCTTATAAAAACTTTTGTGATGATGTAATCATAGTCTACTTATAATGAAAATAACTACCCAACAAAATATCTCATGACAAAAAATACCATGTAATAGGGAATTAAATAAAGAATTATTAAAAAATATGACATGAAATGAAATAAGTGGATAATATATAATATTATAAGTTATTAAATGATGATATTATATATTTATTATAAATTCAAATATAGTATATAGTTCATTTGATCTCTTTCAATTTATGTGAAAAATAATGTAAGATATTTTCATATAACTCTTATTTCTGTGAGACCCATTCCATATTAAAAAATTGTGTAATATTATATTTAATATATTTTCCAAGAATTTACTTTTGGATTAATCACATATTATTTATTATGATTTTAATATACATCTACTTTACCATATTTCACGGTGTTTTTATTCACTACTTACCTAAATGGTACTCAATATATGTTACCTACACTTTTTTCTAGTCATTGTTTACACATAGGATTTTTTAATGATATTTTAAAAAATACACCTCTGTAATACATTGAATTTTATCATCCATTAATTATTTAAATTGATTTTTATTTCATTTTATTCTCATCTCATAATGAAATCAAAATGATAAAATAATTATTTTATGTAAAATTGAATTTATTTATCTCTTTGGTTGAAAATCATTTTTATGAATATCCACGATTTTTAAAAATGTTTTCAATAATGTATTTAATATTACTTCATGACTGTTTAGTGAAATTTTATTAAATTATTAATTTTTTTTTATAATTTACAAAATTTAATATTGTTTTATTTTTTCAAATGTTGTAATTTTTACTATATAATAGAAATTTGAATTAAATAAATTATTAAAATATATTACATGAAATGATTTTCTAAAAAATTTCTACTCAATACACATAATCATGCATTACATTTATCCATGCTTCTATTCAAATAAATTGATTTATTATTGTTACAATGAGCTCAAAGTTTTTATGTTTCCTTTCCCCTAGTATAAAATAAATGATTTATGGATGAAATTTTTAATAATTTTTCAATTATGAAAAAAATAATGTGATATTATTTGTATCTATTATGAAATTTTTTAATATTTCCTTTTTTCATAATTCCCTAGACCACTAAAATTCATGCATGGGTTATATTTTTATGTCTTTAAAATTCATCTATTATGAAGTAATATTTACAAACGAACAATATATTCAATATAGCCGGTATTATATAATGGTTTATTTACATGTTTATACTAGTATAATAAATCTTTTGTGAGAACCCAAAATATAATCCTATGTATATGAGAATATAATATGTTATTTAAAATAATGTAGTGGAATTTTCTATTCAAAACAAACATTTATGGATACTAAAATTATATGTGTTTTTGGTGTAAATTAATATAGGGATAATAACATAGAAAAGAGTTAATTTAAAATGTCTCATAAACTATTCTAGCACACAATGTGTGTTCCCTTAGAGAAAATATGGTTTTACACTACTATGGGATATTTTTGGTATATTTATCATTTTTTAAAATGAATTATAAATTATGTGAATATATTATATCCATCGATAAACTAGGATAAAAATAAATTTCAATAGATAAATATGATTGTTTAATGATTTAGACAAATATATGAATAAATTTTCAATATTTATGAATCACATAAATGATGTTTGATAGGTTTGAGAAACATTTAGCTTTTCCAATGGAAGGTATATAAAATGATAAAGATGAAGTGGAAACATGTACACTAAATATTGATTTATCATATTTGAGTATGGTTATGTGAGTTAACGTATTTCCTAAAATTTCATCAAGAATGTTAATTATTATGCATAAAAATAATATTTTTAATTTACAGTGAACTCTTCAAATGTATAATGATCACTTATCATGTATATAATTATTATCTGATAAATTTATGTCATGATTTATATCATATAAATTACATTATTCTACCTATAGTTGAATGTTATGAAATATTAGGAATGTATTGAATTTAATTACCTAAACCTCACATCAATTTTTGAATAAGGTATATAAAATGTGACATTCTGAACTAACTAATGATAAACTATTAGCTCATTGATAAATATAGACATACATTGGATGTGAAATACATTGTATTGGCCTTGATTTCTATTTGAAATTTTTTTATATAATATGGTTGGGGATAATTTTGGCGTAGAAGATATTTATATTTTGCTGGAATGTGTTAATGTCCATATAGCAGAGTTAACATGTCACTTACTGAATCATGATCCTGAAAACTTAATAGAATTCATTCATATTTGTAAACATATTTCAATTAATTCATATAAAAGTGACCCTAATGAGTTATAGGAATTGAATATTAAACCCATTTATTATCATTATAACTGAAATATTTAGACATACATGAAACCTTGTTGGGCACATTATCATTTTTATAAGAATAAATATGAATCAATGCGACTCTCAATTGATTATGGTTTACACAAAAAGTTAACTATACTGATCAAGTATCAATTTACTCAAATTAATTTAATTTTTATTGGCTATAAAAATATCTATAATATTTGAAATTTAACTTCATTACAGATGTAACACCCCGAGATTTTATGAAAAATATTCTTTTTAATTTCATTAATGTCTCGTGTTGCACGCTACACCAAACAAATCTTTCACAACACGAATCCTTGACTTTCCTTGCACGCAATCGTGAACTTCCTCGATAGCGTGTGTAGTACGCAATACCGAGTTTCACTAAACAACGATATGCTATTAAAATATTATTAAAACTAGCCATTATGAATAGTAATAACAAATTTTTGAAATTTTGTAAATTTTATTTTTGAAAATGCACTTCATTTTTGGATTTGGAATATCGTAATTATCTTAGGGTGAAATTTTGGTACTTTTCAGATAACTTTCATTTTCTGATGAATAGTGTCACGACCCGCCCTCGGGGTCCGTGCCGTGACTACCCCAAGCCCGCCTTCCATAGGCCAGGGGCTGGCGACTAGCACCAAGGCGTAAATCCCGGTAAAAAGGGAAGGCATTGCCTTTGATAAGTACACACACCACAGAGTAAACAAGCGGAAAGTAATCACTAAGCAAGCAGAGTACGACTGAAAGTGCGGAAAGGTAAATGGGCCAGAATACAAACCCAAACTGAAAGTAAAGTACAACTCGAAAAGGGAAAAACAACAACTGTAAATTAAAGCCGCTACTCCGAGCTGTCCACCGGAAATCCCACCTGAAGGGTGGGTACAGATAGCTCCTCTGCTCCACGGGTCCCGCCGTCCGCTCCGTGCACGTCCCGCCCAGTGGTCCACCTCCGGGTACCGTCCCGCTCTACAAGCCTCAGCTAAGTCAACGTTGTCCGTCGTCTGCAACCAACACAACGTAGTGCGGGCGAAGCCCGTGCAGGGGTGAGTATAAGCTACTCAGTAGGGACCCCGAGACCCCTGAAGGTCTCTCAAATCCACAAAGGATAAACCACGAAGAAAAGTACAAACACGAAGTAACAACCGACACTGCTTAGGTATATGCCCATACATATACCTAAGTCATCAATTTAAATACGCTCCAACCTCCGAGCCCAAGTACAACTCAGTCCACGCAGGAAAGTATACGTATTCCACATAGGAAAGCAAAACATAATCCACACAGGATTGCACAACACAATCTTCACAGGAAAGCAATAGGATTCAGCTCACACAGGTATACTTCTTCAAGGACGATAAAGATGATCACTGATCCATATAAGTCGTCGGACCCATGAAGGATCGATAGGTAACTAACCCCCGCAGAAGACCCACACAGGATCGGGCTCACACAGAACCTGTAGGCGCTGGCTCACACAGAACCGCTGAGCGCAAGGACCCACACAGGATCGGGCCCACACAGGACCTGTAGCACTGATCCACGTAGGATCGCTGAGTGCTGTAGTCGTCGTCGTCGAATCCACACAGGATCTTTGTACTGTCGTCGTCGCAGTCACAGTAGCAGTCGTAGCAGTAGTAGCAGTCGCAGCCAGCACTAGGGTTCCCGCACATAGCAAGCTCGTTCGGAGGGTCCGCTCCACGAGCCGAGAGGCTGATACATCAACTGTCACGAAGACCGAAGTTGATGTATCCAAAAGTTCTGTATCGTCAACAGGAACTCAACGCAACAGACGGCGCGTCGATCGGACGCCCGATCTGAGAGTTATTGGCATTTTCGTCTCCGGGGCCCGGTTGGGTTTTAAGGCAAAACCAACCCGACCGTACTCCACCTGCGTCCAAACCTCGGGCGGAGTATGCCAATAGATCTGTCTCACTAAGAGGAACACAACGCGACTGACGGCGCGTCAATCGGACGTTCGTAGCTCAAGATATGAGTGTTTCCGCTCCGAAGGCCCGGTTGGTTTCGTGAACGAACCAACCTGGCCGTACTCAAAGTAAACCGAAACCTTGAGTGCGATATACCGAAACGACCGTCTCGATCCAAGGATCGCGTTGCCGCAGACGGTTCGTCATTCGGAGGTCCGATGTTCAAGTTATGGGCCAGAAACCAATTCTGGTTCGAAATGGGGGGGTCCGGGTCCGGGCCGACCCGGCCCGACCACCCCCTGGGGCGGCGCGGCGGCGGCGGCGCAGCGGCGCGGCGGCGCGGCGGCGGGCCGCAGCGGCTGGCGCTGGCGCCGCACGAGGAGCCGCACGCGGGGGGCTCAGCCCCCGCTTCTTCAAGGTGGCGCGGCCTTTGTGCCGCGCCTAAGTAAGAAACGGCCCCCCTCACGTGGGGGGCCTGCTGGAGCACAACCGGGGGGCCGGCTGCCCCCCTCCTTCAAGGAACCGCCCCCCTCATTAAGAGGGGGGTTTTGTTGAACCGGCCGAGGGATTTAATCCCCCGGTTTTATGTCATCCGGCCGGCCAGCTGGCCGGCCGGTTTTTACCAACGGGACCGGAAATTCCGGTCCCGCCTTCGACTTCCGACGCCGGCGGCCCGGCCGCCGGTCTTCACATCCCGCCGCGGCCCGGATCCGGCCGCGGTCTCCTCGTCCCGCCGCGGCCCGGAACCGGCCGCGGTGTTCGTCGTCCGGCGCGGTGCGACGACACCGCGCCCCTTTCGCCGTGCCATGATTCTTTTCAACGCGGCGCGACGGCGTCACGTTCTTGAAGATTCTTCCTCGACGTAGCGCGACGGCGCCGCGTAAAATATTTGCACGATCATCCGTGTGGTGCGACGGCACCACGCCACTTGCTTCCTTACACAAGAATAATCAACATGAACGATGGAGGGGGGGTTCGGCCGTGTTCATGCGGTCCGGCCCCCCTCACGTTAAATAAATAACTCAACTTAAACATTCAAGCCTCAAGTTTGACATGCGAGATCCACGTTCAAGAAATGGAATAAATAAACAATATTCAACAACCCCTACCTTGATATAAGGTTCGAAGATTGAGAACGTTCCGCGGAAGACGACGTCGCGGAGGTCGGGCGTCGCGGTCGTCGTTCGTCAAATCCGTTGACGAAGAGTTATGCCCGAAGAGATACGTCGTTGGCAAATCTTCGTATGCCGACGAAGAA
Organism: Viscum album; assembly: GCA_963277665.1. Taxonomy (NCBI): domain Eukaryota; kingdom Viridiplantae; phylum Streptophyta; class Magnoliopsida; order Santalales; family Viscaceae; genus Viscum; species Viscum album. Next base: position 873,053,453 of record OY728148.1, on the reverse strand, counting down.
GGTCCGAGGAGGGTGCGATGTTCCCTCTTTTTTACACCGAGGACGAAGAAGAGAGGCGTCGTTCTTCGTCGGAGTTTGGGCGTTCTTCGTTCTTCGTCAGAGCTTGAAGATGAAGAAGAAGCTCTCCAAAAGCTCTCAAGGAGACAAACAAACAACCCATAATAAAATAAGATAACATCTTATTTTATTTTTACAAAACACACAAGAATTTCAAAAGTTGAAATTCAAAAAGGCTTAACTCCCAAAAGTAATTAAGTAACTTAAGTCAATTAATTAGGGGTTAAGTATGTTGAGAGAATTTGAAAGGTTTAGGGGCTCGTGTGGGCCCCACCACACTTAATCCTCCCAAGGGAGGTTAAGTGGGTGTGGGTCCCACTTCCAACCTCCTTTGATAGGTTTTAACAAATTAAAAATAAAATTGTTCTACACAATTTTATTTAACTCAAACTAATAACCCCTAAAACTAACTTTCAACCCGCAACAAACGCAACTCCCGAAATGGTCTCTTTAAGCGAATATCGGCGCTGCGAGTTCATCGGTGCCCTCGGATTTCAATTCCGAGCATCGGATCAAAAGTTAGGAATTCCCGCTCGTTCGTTCACTGAACGTACCCAAGCCAAACTTCGGAAAATAATTCCGGGCACTCCGGGCCTCGGAATCAGGTGCCGTCTGAAACCGCGCTCTTGTAAAATTCTAAAGAAAATTAAGAAAAAATTTCCCTTGAATTTTACGGGACTTTACATTACTCCCACCTCAGGGCTTTACGTCCCCGTAAAGATACATCAAAACTAGGGAAACAAATGAGGGTATTGAGCACGCATTTGAGCCTCCCGCTCCCATGTGCTCTCCTGGAGATTCCCGTGCTGCCATCTAATGCGCACAAGAGGAATCGATCGCCCACACAGGACCCGCTCCTGTCGATCCTCTATCTCCACCGGGACCTCCGTAAAAGTCGCCCCATCGTCAACGTCAAGTTCCCCATGATCAATGATATGTGTCGGGTCGTGCACGTATCTCCTCAGCTGAGATACGTGGAAGACGTCGTGCACCTGGTGCAACTGAGGTGGTAGAGATAGGCGATAAGCCACCTCACCAATCCTGCTGAGAATCTGGAAGGGTCCGATGAAGCGCGGAGATAACTTGCCGCCTCGGCCAAATCTCTGAATACCACGTCGAGGTGAGACCCGCAAGAAGACGTGGTCGCCATCCTCGAACTCCAGTGGCCTCCGCCTCCTGTCAGCATATGACTTCTGCCGGCTCTGAGCTGTCCTCATCCGCTTCTGGATGACCTGGACCTTCTCTGTCGTGGCCTGGACCATCTCCGGTCCCACCAGTGCTGACTCCCCAGGGTCTGTCCAGCACAAAGGAGATATACATGGTCGGCCGTACAACGCCTCGTACGGTGCCATTCCAATGGTGGAGTGGTAGCTGTTGTTGTACGCGAACTCCACCAAGGGTAGGTGGTCCTCCCAGCTACGACCAAAGTCGAGGACACATGCGCGGAGCATGTCCTCGAGAGTCTGAATGGTCCTCTCCGTCTGACCATCCGTCTGAGGGTGAAAAGCTGTGCTAAGACGTAGCTGTGTACCGAACACCTCCTGTAACCCCTTCCAAAGCCGGGAAGTAAAGCGGGCATCTCGATCGGAAACGATAGATAATGGCACGCCGTGGAGCCGCACAATCTCCTGAACGTAGAGACGTCCCAAGCTCTCCACTGAGCCCTGCTCTCTGATGGGTAAGAAGTGTGCCGACTTGGTGAGTCGGTCAACAATCACCCAGATGGAGTCGTGACCTCTGGAAGTGCGTGGAAGTCCAGTCACGAAGTCCATAGATATGCCGTCCCACTTCCACTCCGGAACCTCCAAGGGTTGTACCAAGCCTGCTGGAACCTGATGCTCTGCCTTCACCTGCTGACAGGTGAGGCATCGAGAAACGAACTCTGCTACAGACTTCTTCATGCCCGGCCACCAGTGCTGTCGTCTGAGGTCCTGGTACATCTTCGCCACTCCAGGATGTACCGCCAAAGGAGAAGTGTGAAACTCTCTCAGCACTTCCTCTCACAAAGCTACTGGTACCATGGTATGTCCTCTGAAAAGGATGTCGTGCTCTACTCCAACGGAGAAACCATCATGTGCCTGTCCCGAGGATATCTGTGCACGCCGTGTCTCACAGTCAGCGTCCCCATGCTGTGCCTCCCTGACTCGCTGCAGTAGTGGAGGAGTGACTGTGAGAGACTGAAGAAAGGCTGCTCCATCTCTATCCACGAAGGATATCTGCAAAGAGGCTAGGTGCTCTGTTGCCTCCTCAAGTATCTGAATGCCCGTCCTCCTGCTGAGGGCATCGGCTACTACGTTCCCCTTCCCAGGAGTATAGACTATCTCAAAGTCATAGTCCTGGAGGAACTCGAGCCATCGTCGATGTCTCAGGTTCAGGTCCTTCTGCGAGAAGATATACCTGAGACTCTGATGATCGGAAAAGACTGTAAAATGCTCGCCCATCAGATAGTGTCGCCATGTCTTCAGAGCGAAGACCACTGCTGCTAACTCCAGGTCATGAGTAGCGTAGTTCTGCTCATGCGGCCTCAACTGTCATGATCCATAGGCGATCACTGCCCGTTCCTGCATCAGAACACATCCGAGTCCGGTCCCTGATGCATCGCAGTAGACTACGTACCCTACTCCCTCCTCAGGCAACCTCAAGATAGGTGCGCTAGTCAATCTCTGTCGCAGCTCCTGGAAGCTCTACTGACAACTATCTGACCACACGAAGGGTTTTCCCTTCTTCGTCAAAGCTTTGAGTGATGCCGCAACTCTGGAGAAGTTTGGCACAAATCTCCGATAGTATCCAGCTAGTCCCAAGAAACTCCGAACCTCAGTCACGCTCCTGGGTGGCTCCCATGCTAACACAGCCTCAATCTTCGCGGGATCTACTGCAACTCCCGCCTCAGAGATAACGTGTCCCAAAAAGTGGACCTCACGTATCCAGAACTGGAACTTCGAGAGCTTACCATAAAGCTGGTGCTCTTGGAGTGTGTTAAGAACAACTCGCAAGTGATAGGCGTGCTCCTCCTCTGTCGTAGAGTAAATCAGAATGTCGTCGATGAAGACCACGACAAACCGATCGAGGTATGGCTGAACGATCCTGTTCATGAGAGCCATGAACACTGCTGGAGCATTGGTTACACCGAAAGGCATAACCAAGAACTCATAGTGGCCATACCGACATCTGAAGGCCGTCTTCTGCACATCCTCGTCACTGACTCTGAGCTGATGATAGCCTGACCTGAGGTCTATCTTTGAGAACCACCATGCTCCCTTGAGCTGATCAAAGAGGTCATCAATCCTCGGTAGCGGATACTTGTTCCTCACTGTCACCTGGTTCAGGCGACGATAGTCAACACAAAGTCGCAAGCTCCCGTCCGCCTTTTTGGCGAACAATATCGGGGAAGCCCAGGGAGAAACACTGGGTCGGATGAACCCCTTGCCCTGCAAGTCCTCCAACTGTACCCGTAGCTCTCGAAGCTCTGCGGGGGCCATCCGATATGCTGGAGTGGATATCGGGGCTGTCCCGGGGTACAAGTCAATATAATAGTCTACCTCTCTGCGAGGAGGTATCCCTGGAACGTCGTCGGGAAAAACGTACGCAAACTGATCCACCACTGCAGGAAAACCAGGACTCCGCACGTCAACTGCTCCAAGGATAAGGCTAGCCAACTGATGAGTGATGGGCTGTCCTCTCCTCCGCGGAAGTCCATCCTGTGCTGCTAAGGCTCCCTTCTCGCCGGTGAAGGTGAACCTGCTCCCGTCGGTGCGTACACATCGCACCTTGCGCCTAAAACAGTCAATCTGTGCATGGACCGTAGATAGCCAATCCATGCCCAAGATGACGTCGTAGGGCCTCGACGCTGCTACAAGAAGATCCCAGCCGAATCTCTCGACTCCTAGAGTAAGCTCACACTGCCGACACCAGTGCGTAATCGTCGAGTCTGCTCCCGTAGGAGTCTCTAGCCGTAAGGATCGAGCCAACGGCTCTGTCGGAATCTCCGAGCTCCGAACAAGGGCAGCGGCTATGAAAGAATGACTCGCTCCTGTGTCTATGAGAACTGCAGAAAGGGTGGAATAGACACAGATAGTACCTCGAATCATCTCGGGTGCGCCGTGGTCGTAGGCCTCTGCTGCCTGGAGCTGTGCCTGTCGTTGCCCGCCAGCTCCCTGTGGTCGGGGTGGACCTCCTGGTGGGGGTGGTGGTAGAGCCTCAAAACGTCGGCCACCACCAGCTGCTCGTCCAGCTCCTCTGCCTCGTCCGCCTCCTCCCTGCGGACCGCCACGGTCGACCATCTGCCTCTGCCTCGGTGGTCCCTCAACCGTCTGCTGCTCCTCGGCACGGCGGGTCGGGCAGTCACGAGCCATGTGGCCCTGCCCGTCGCACGAGTAGCACTGTCTGCCTCTCGTAAGACTGGCTCCGCGCTGTGTGCCCCGCACTGCTGAGCCAGTGCCCTGAGGTCGTCGGCCCGAAGGTCTGGTCTGTCTAGACCCCTGAGTCATCCGTCGACTGCCTGCTGCGGATGACTCTGCCACGTGCCGCCCTGCGGTGGGTCTCTGTGCTGGTGTAGACTCAGCAAGGAAGCTCTCGATCAGAAGGGCCCGCTCCAGTACTCCTGTCTGAGTCGGTATGCTGAGGGAGATCAGCGATGCCCTGATCTCGTGTCTCAAACCCTGCTCGAAGGTCCGGGCCTGGAAGAATGGGTCCCGTACCATGTCGGTCGAGTAGCGCGAGAGATCGATAAATCTCGCCGAGTACTGAGCGACCGTCATGCTGCCCTGCCGCAGCTGTAGAAGCTCCTGGATACGCACCGCACGAAGGGTGGCTGGGACGAACTCCGAGCGGAAGAGGCTCTCAAATTCCGTCCAAAGTAGGGATGCCTCATCGTGCACCTGGAGCATCAGGCTCCACCATCGTCCTGCTGCTGCGTGTAGTATGCTCGCAGCGAGGATCACCATGAGGTCTGCTCGTGTCCTCACTAGCCTAAACACTCGAACCACTGCCTCCAGCCAGTCCTCTGCTGCCTGGGGATCCGTCTCCCCGCGAAACCTGGGTGGTCGCTGGTGCTGAAACTCATGCAGTGCACTGAGGCGACGTGCATCGTCAGCGGTTGCTGCTGGAAGCATCGGGGGCTCGGCGGGTAAAGCTACTGCCGGTGCCACTACTGGCAAAGGGCCCTGCACCGAAGCATCGTCGCTCGGTGGGCTGTCGTCTCACTCGACTCTCGGAACCCTAGCTGGCTGCCGTCGTGGGGCCATCCTAAAAAGGAAACAGGTGCGCCACGGTTAGAACAGTATACCTGGTGAGCTGATATAAGTAATCACAAAGAAAACTTTAAAACACACACGCAATCAATGTTTTCGTGCATTAAGTCGGAAATCAGAAGTCAGGGTCCTGGTGTACGGATACGTCGGCCGCCGCACCAACACTGGACTCCCTGGACTGATAACCACACTCAATACGCTAAACATTATTGCTTTACATAGAAAAGATCAGAGTTAGCGGTAGAACCGAACTCCTCTGATACCAATTTGTCACGACCCGCCCTCGGGGTCCGTGCCGTGACTACCCCAAGCCCGCCTTCCATAGGCCAGGGGCTGGCGACTAGCACCAAGGCGTAAATCCCGGTAAAAAGGGAAGGCATTGCCTTTGATAAGTACACACACCACAGAGTAAACAAGCGGAAAGTAATCACTAAGCAAGCAGAGTACGACTGAAAGTGCGGAAAGGTAAATGGGCCAGAATACAAACCCAAACTGAAAGTAAAGTACAACTCGAAAAGGAAAAACAGCAACTGTAAAGTAAAAGCCGCTACTCCGAGCTGTCCACCGGAAATCCCACCTGAAGGGTGGGTACAGATAGCTCCTCTGCTCCACGGGTCCCGTCGTCCGCTCCGTGCACGTCGCGCCCAGTGGTCCACCTCCGGGTACCGTCCCACTCTACAAGCCTCAGCTAAGTCAACGCTGTCCGTCGTCTGCAACCAACACAACGTAGTGCGGGCGAAGCTCGTGCAGGGGTGAGTATAAGCTACTCAGTAGGGACCCTGAGACCCCTGAAGGTCTCTCAAATCCACAACGGATAAACCACGAAAAAAGTACAAACACGAAGTAACAACCGACACTGCTTAGGTATATGCCCATACATATACCTAAGTCATCAATTAAAATACGCTCCAACCTCCGAGCCCAAGTACAACTCAGTCCACGCAGAAAAGTATACGTATTCCACATAGGAAAGCAAAACATAATCCACGCAGGATTGCACAACACAATCTTCACAGGAAAGCAATAGGATTCAGCTCACACAGGTATACTTCTTCAAGGACGATAAAGATGATCACTGATCCATCTAAGTCGTCGGACCCACGAAGGATCGATAGGTAACTAACCCCCGCAGAAGACCCACACAGGATCGGGCTCACACAGAACCTGTAGGCGCTGGCTCACACAGAACCGATGAGCGCAAGGACCCACACAGGATCGGGCCCACAAAGGACCTGTAGCACTGATCCACGTAGGATCGCTGAGTGCTGTAGTCGTCGTCGTCGAATCCACACAGGATCTCTGTACTGTCGTCGTCGCAGTCACAGTAGCAGTCGTAGCAGTCGCAGCCAGCACTAGGGTTCCCGCACATAGCAAGCTCATTCGGAGGGTCCGCTCCACGAGCCGAGAGGATGATACATCAACTGTCACGAAGACCGAAGTTGGTGTATCCAAAAGTTCCGTATCGTCAACAGGAACTCAACGCAACAGACGGCGCGTCGATCGGACGCCCGATCTGAGAGTTATTGGCATTTTCGTCTCCGGGGCCCGGTTGGTTTTTAAGGCAAAACCAACCCGACCGTACTCCACCTGCGTCCAAACCTCGGGCGGAGTATGCCAAAAGATCCGTCTCACTAAGAGGAACACAACGCGACTAACGGCGCGTCAATCGGACGTTCGTAGCTCAAGATATGAGCGTTTCCGCTCCGAAGGCCCGGTTGGTTTCGTGAACGAACCAACCCGGCCGAACTCAAAGTAAACCGAAACCTTCAGTGCGATATACCGAAACGGCCGTCTCGATCCAAGGATCGTGTTTCCGCAGACGGTTCGTCATTCGGAGGTCCGATGTTCAAGTTATGGGCCAGAAACCAATTCTGGTTCGAAACGGGGGGGTCCGGGTCCGGGCCGACCCGGCCCGACCCCCCCCTGGGGCAGCGCGGCGGCGGCGCGGCGGCGGCGGCCGGCGCCGGCGCCGCACGAGGAGCCGCACGCGGGGGGCTCAGCCCCCGCTTCTTCAAGGTGGCGCGGCCTTTGTGCCGCGCCTAAGTAACAAACGGCCCCCCTCACGTGGGGGGCCTGCTGGAGCGCAACCGGGGGGCCGGCTGCCCCCCTCCTTCAAGGAACCGCCCCCCTCATTAAGAGGGGGGTTTTGTTGAACCGGCCGGGGGATTTAATCCCCCGGTTTTATGTCATCCGGCCGGCCAGCTGGCCGGCCGGTTTTTACCAACGGGACCGGAAATTCCGGTCCCGCCTTCGACTTCTGACGCCGGCGACCCGGCCGCCGGTCTTCACATCCCGCCGCGGCCCGGATCCGGCCGCGGTCTCCTCGTCCCGCCGCGGCCCGGAACCGGCCGTGGTGTTCGTCGTCCGGAGCGGTGCGACGGCACCACGCCCCTTTCGCCGTGCCATGATTCTTTTCAACGCGGCGCGACGGCGTCGTGTTCTTGAAGATTCTTCCTCGACGTAGCGCGACGGCGCCGCGTAAAATATTTGCACGATCATCCGCGTGGTGCGACCGCACCACGCCACTTGCTTCCTTACGCAAGAATAATCAACATGAACGATGGAGGGGGGGTTCGGCCGTGTTCATGCGGTCCGGCCCCCCTCACGTTAAATAAATAACTCAACTTAAACATTCAAGCCTCAAGTTTGACATGCGAGATCCACGTTCAAGAAATGGAATAAATAAACAATATTCAACAACCCCTACCTTGATATAAGGTTCGAAGATTGAGAACGTTCCGCGGAAGACGACGTCGCGGAGGTCGGGCGTCGCGGTCGTCGTTCGTCAAATCCGTTGACGAAGAGTTATGCCCGAAGAGATACGTCGTTGGCGAATCTTCGTATGCCGACGAAGAAGGTCCGAGGAGGGTGCGGCGTTCCCTCTTGTTGACACCGAGGACGAAGAAGAGATGCGTCGTTCTTCGTCGGATTTTGGGCGTTCTTCGTTCTTCGTCAGAGCTTGAAGATGAAGAAGAATCTCTCCAAAAGCTCTCAAGGAGACAAACAAACAACCCATAATAAAATAAGATAACATCTTATTTTATTATTACAAAACACACAAGAATTTCAAAAGTTGAAATTCAAAAAGGCTTAACTCCCAAAATTAATTAAGTAACTTAAGTCAATTAATTAGGGGTTAAGTATGTTGAGAGAATTTGAAAGGTTTAGGGGCTCGTGTGGGCCCCACCACACTTAATCCTCCCAAGGGAGGTTAAGTGGGTGTGGGTCCCACTTCCAACCTCCTTTGATAGGTTTTAACAAGTTAAAAATAAAATTGTTCTACACAATTTTATTTAACTCAAACTAATAACCCCTAAAACTAACTTTCAACCCGCAATAAACGCAACTCCCGAAAAGGTCTCTTTAAGCGAATATCGGCGCTGCGAGTTCATCGGTGCCCTCAGATTTCAATTCCGAGCACCGGATCAAAAGTTAGGAATTCCCGCTCGTTCGTTCACTGAACGTACCCGAGCCAAACTTCGGAAAATAATTTCGGGCACTCCGGGCCTCGGAATCAGGTGCCGTCTGAAACCGCGCTCTTGTAAAATTATAAAGAAAATTAAGAAAGAATTTCCCTTGAATTTTACGGGTCTTTACAAATAGTGAAAATTACTAACTTTTAATTAAAAACAACATTTTTAATCGAAATAATTAATAGTGATAAATTATTAATTTGAGTGGTTTTAATTTATATTTAGAATATATTTTTACAATTTAATACAATGTTGGTCATTGGATGTAATTTCACATTTAAACCAGACATAAACAAGTGTCAATCTTTTGATAGTTATTATCTCTTAAAAACACTCTATTTGTTTTGACGACGGGAATTAATTTATAAATTAAGAAATGAAACTTATATGTTTTGAATTTGGTAAAATAGACATCATTTTCGAGTTCATAATATCAAATATAGATTAGGCATAATTTTTGGTATTTTTCTGAAAATATTCATTTTTTATGAATAGTGAAACCACTAAGTGGTAGTTAAAAAAAATGAATTTTTCATAAAACATAATTTTACTGCTTTTATGAGTGAAATTTCAAAAATCAGAGAGACACGGTTGATGTCAGTAAGTAAAATTTGGTTCAATGAGATGAAAATAATTTTTGGTGAGTAGTAACTTTTTACTTTTTTTTACCACAATTAAAAGTAAATAGAATAATTAACGGTAAAAATGATATTATTATTACCCTAACACATGTCCTAATTATATTTGATAAGTTTAATTCGAACAAAAACAACATTAGGAATAATGTATGACCATTTAGGCCCACATGGATTAGATTAGGACATTAATTATTAATTTACTTAAAGAAGGGTTAAAATATTTAAAATCAAAGTTTAATAAGTATATCATTTTTAATATAGTGTTATACATAAGATAAATTCAACTATAAATATTCATTAGAAATATAAAAATATTTCTTACATAATGGTATTTTATTTGTAATTTTTAGACATTAAATAATTTAATTTATTTATGACACAAAGATGATGTAGTAATTATCTTATTAATGAAATATTGACATAATTGATGTTATAAATACCAAAACAAATGTAATTTTAGACTTTTTATGAATTAAACTAATTTTATAGGTTAATATGACATGTTATTATTGATTTAATTAACTTTTATCGAAATAATCCTTCTGTTATGATTTTTACAAAAATCAATTACTAAATAGTTTCAAAATTGACATAAAATAGTTTTTAAAAAAAATATTATATTATTAATTGTTATTTTATTCCTAAAAATCTATTTTTCGGCCAAACGACTTAGATACGGTTATATATATTAATAATAAACAACTTGGGGTTCTTTTGGATTCTTATAGTATGTTTATTAACCTTATAGTGTAAGAAGACAAAAAGACACGGTAAAAGTAAAATTATCTGACTTAAAGTTAAATATAAATGATAAGGATAAAATAGGAACCTAAACGAGTCTAAATTCTATTAGATGAGATTATTTCGACCCATAACCACCATATCTTCGAAATAACTCAATTTGGAGCTATTTAATACCGAATTTGGCTTCATAATAAAATAATATTTTTAGTTATTCCAAAGGTGCCCCTCTCCTCCCTTATAAAAGGGCACATCCTCCCACTCTTCCTCAAACCACATTGAGCCTTCCAACACGGCAAACCCCTGAAATATTATCTTCTCCACTTCCCTAGAAACATCCTAGAGGTTCTGGTCTTCCTAAAAGACCAATTTTAGTGCCCTAACAGGAGATCTCAAAGAGGCGCTTCAAAGAACAGGTAATGTCTGTTACCAATTCTTTCAACTTTATTTCTTCTTCCAATTCATCTTCTTAGGATGTTTCATTATGAAGTAATAACATTAGTATCAATCATATACTGATATGTTATTATAAGTATGAAACAACCTTATTTCACCATCTATCCATCCTACGGAAAACGAAATCACCGCACGTGCGTACGTACAGAATACCGTCTCCACGCCGTGGTGTAATCTATTTTCCACCACCACCTTACTTGGATGGGTATAATGGTGTAAATAATAACTATATATGATTATAGTAAAGTTATATTAATTATTAAATAGTATACATACACTCTAATACAATTCCACGATCATGAGAACGATATCATCGCTCGTGCGTGCGTACGGACAACCGTCTCCACGGCGCGATGAGATTAATTCTCCATGTTAACCATTCATGAATGACTATAATGTATATATAATAAGTAATCATGAAATATATTACATAATAATGATACTGTATTTATGTGTATACATATGTATGTCATCTACTTAATTCCATTCAACTCAATAAGGAAACGAAAATAGCGTTCATGCGTACGTACGGTCTACTGTCTCCATGAACGGTGTATTTCTTTCCATTTACGGATCTATTATATATATGAATATTCTGAATATATATTATATATAAATCATGTTTTATATTCTAGAATTAATTAATCATGATCTATGTAATCATATGTATAATTACAAGTCAAAACACGGACGACAATGAAACGATTTTACCAAAAACGCTCTTTAACATGGAATTTACAAATGAACGGGTAATATAAAGCCATAAGTGAACCATATATGATATCATAACAATGAATATGATTCTGGAATAATTCAATGACATTATTTAAATCATTATACAGGTGGTTTGGATACTTACGTAGCAAATCAGACCTTAGTTATGGGAAAATATCACAATCTCATTTTATCCGAGATTGTTTATAATTTGGTATTTACTGGGGTGTATTTTATCAACCACATCCATGTTTCCTCAATATTTAATATTATTTCCATCCACCTACAATTGTTTAAATCTAATTTTACCCTTCGGTGAGTTTTTTTTTAAGATATGAAAGGAATCATTTGTCGTTTTTCGTATACGGTACTTTTTGACATTTCTGACCAAAGTACGAGAGGAATGTTTTTTTTAACTTATACGGCATGAATGGATTTTTAAAACATTATTTCCAAGAAGCTTACATTAAAATTTTCATGTATATTTTTAATCAACTTCCTTTAGTTTAGAATTGTATGACATGTTATGAATGGAAAAGTGTTTTTGTAGTAGAAAGGACATTTTCCTCAAGAATGAAGTTCAAGTGTTTTATCAAAATTATTTTCCATCTAAGATAATAAATGGTTCTGTTTCTATCCCTATTATTACAATGATTTGATTATGTTGTGATGGAATTATTTTTATGAATTCCTTAATCTTATATGGATTGTTTTATGATGTCCCGATGTTTAAGATTCCCATTTTTATTACATGGTTTATGCTATGATGTATGGTTTATGATTTTGTGGCACACATAAGAATGGTATCATTATGAGATGGGTGGGACCTATATCTCCCTCCAATAAATTGGGTAAAGATTTTATATCTCATGAGATAGACATGGCTGGAACGGCAGGTTAAACCGGTTCAGTGAAACAGGACTGAAACGAGGAGTGAACTCGGTTCAGAAATGGACTTTTCCCACTAAGATAGTCTTGGAAATGAGTCTTGACTAATAAGAAATGATTCTCTATGATTATCTATATATGCCAAAAAGTTTCATGTTTTATGTTATGATTATTGGGATTACATTTCACTACTATGATTTATCCCATGTTATGATATTATGATCTCTTTTGCAGGTTAATATTTCCAAAATGTTATTTTCTTATGAATATGATGTGATTGATATTTATTTTGTTAACCCTTACTGAGAATTTGAGCTCACCCTTTTATGTTTTATTTTCCCCAGGATTAAAAGAATGGTTTTAGGTAAAAAAAGAAGATCTTTATGGGAGATGTTGAAGATCTTTCACCATGATTAGAAGATTATATTCTGAGTTTCCGAAGACACTAAACTATTACGGTCCTTGTGTGTCTGTTATTGTTATGTATTAAGTATTCCACTAATGTAATGAAATATCGATGTACGTTAAGCTTTGGGTCTCTACAGTTGGTATCAGAGGAATGGTTTATTCAACCTTTGAAAACTAGGATGTGAGAACATTAGTTAGATCCCTATAAATATTTCTATGGTCTGTATAGGGATGTCCATAAGGTTAAGTATAAGTATAGGTTATAGTACTATAATTATGGTAACCTAAGATTATAGATATTGAAGGTACGCCCCCTTTATTATGTTGCTTTCCCTAGAATGAATTTTGCATCTCACACTATTCTTTTTGGGTTTTAGAAGATGGCTGGAACCCGAAGGAACCATGTTGATCAATGTAATGGACAATTCAATGATTCTCCTCCTGAACAAACAAATTTTATGGGAGATGGAATGAAAAATCTTATTTCTATACTTACACAAGCTATGAAACATTCTGGACTTCCAAATGAGTAGAGAAGGGAACAATATTCTATTGATTCCTTCATAAGGAAACATCCACCTTCTTTCGGGGGGTCTTCTGATCCACTTGTTGCTGAACATTGGATCATTACCACTGAAAAGATATTTTTAGTTCTTCAATGTTATGAAAATTATAAAGTCATCTTAACAGTATATCATTTGGAAGGTGAAGCTAATCAATTGTGGAATCTTATCAAGAATACGATGCCAAGAGATGAAATTGAGTCCATGGAATGGGACGAGTTCAAGAACTTATTTTTCAATAAGTACTTCCATGTATTCTTCGAACAAAGATGGAGAAGGAGTTTCCTGAACTAATGAAAAAGGATGATGAATCTGTTGGTATATACGAAGCGAATTTTACAAGGCTTGCAAGGTATGCATATGGATTTATCAACCAACCTGAAAGTAAAGTTGATCAATTCTTCAGTGGCTTAAAACCAAATCTTCGATGGGAATTAGCTATAAGAGACTTCGGTAGCTATGAAGAAATTGTGCGTTATGCTATCAAGGTATAAATGGAAGTTGGTGTTACTTATCCATCTCATAGTTTTGACAAGAAGCGAAAGATGGAGTTCAAGGAGAAATTTCAGAATAATGGTGAAAAGAAGATGAATGTTTCCTTATGCTCAAAGTGTGGAAAGAAACATGGTGGAGATTTTCTTAAAGGGACTAGAATATGTTTTAAGTGTGGAAAAGAAGGTCATCGAGTAGCTAACTATTGAGGTAATGGAAAAAGGGTTTCTAATGATGTGAATAACGAAAGGACTGCAGAGAACGCACCTCCAACACTTCAATGCTTCATGTGCAAGGAAATGGGGCATTATGCTAATAAATGCCCTAATCCAAGGGTTAGTGATGATCGACATTAGCAACCACTTAAGGCAAAGGACAAAGGGAAGTCACATGCGATCACTATTGGCGATGTTGAATACGAAAAAAATGTGGTGGAATGATTAAGTTATTATGTAATGGGATTCTAAAATAATTTTGTATATAGTATCGTGGAATATTGGAATCTTAATGTATTGGTCTATTGTGGTTTTCAAAAATTTTATGGTATCGGTAACCATGGAAAGAGATTGAGATATTTTTGGAAAGTAGATGATATGCACATAATGAAGGGATAAGAAGATAATGAGATGTTTGATTGTATTCATGAGCTCATGATTGATATAAGGACTAAGTGATATCATGGTTTGAGTATAATGAATTTTGAGGATTTTGGTTTGTGGAAAGTGTTAACTTTTGGCTGAATTCATGTTTTCACTAAGGTTCAATGGGTATTCATTCTTCAAGAGAATACATGATTAAGGTATTCACATGTTTGTAATTTGACCAACAAGATATATCTTATGATATATGGGGGATAAATGATGGCATTCACATTATTGTTATGTGACATTTCAAGTAATAATTTTCTTTATACTATGAGCTTGGACCGATGTATTTTAGATTGGAATGGATTATGTTGGACATAAGTTAGGATAGAACATTTTTCGATATTATTGATGGGATGTTATAGTAATATAGCTTTAGAAAAAGGACAACCTACAGGACGCGCGACAGCCCATCGCAGCGGACAAGGCTGTGGGAATCGAACCCACAACTGAAGTGCGACTGGCCTTTATTGACTACCACTAGCCTACATGAAGTCCCTGGTTAGTAGAAACTAGTTTTATTTTATTACGCGGTATGATATATGAAGTATAAGTTCATTTTGGGAATTGTATACGATTAACCTCACCATAGATGGACTTATGTATATTTGATAACTTTTGCTTACCTTTTGTTTGAAACGGATAGAATGACCCATCATTCTATCACATGATATATTAACACTTCATGAATAACAAACTCAACTTCATTTCTTTAAGAGAAGAAATGGAAATTGTTCAAAGCACGAACAACAATGAAATTTTACCAAAATCATGTAAGAATTTCTTTTAATTCACTATCTTTTGGGAAATGATCTTGAAAAACAAAAATTTTGTCCTAGTGCCCTTATATTTGATGAATCATATGGTACCTTAGATCATCACAAATATATGGCTTTGTGTTTGTTGGCTATTTCATAGCCACGTTCTCTACCGCTCTCCATCAGAACTTGATGGTTAGATTTTTCTTCCTTATCCATATTTTCACCTATGTTCTCCTACATGGAAACCCAGCGATGAGTTAATTTGGGTAACCATTACATTTCATACTTCCGTTTTTAAAGCCAATTTTGGGTATTCCTTTTTACGATGTGGGTTTTTATTAAAAAAACTTTCGAGTAGTAAACCATTTATAACCCCGACGAATTTTGAGAGCGAAATTTATTTTAAGGGGGGTAGAATGTAACACCCCGAAATTTTATGAAAAATATTCTTTTTAATTTCATTAATGTCTTGTGTTGTACGCTACACCAAAATAATCTTTCACAACACACATCCTTGAATTTCCTTGCACGCAATCGCGACCTTCCTCGATAGCGTGTGTAGTACGCAATACCGAGTTTCACTAAACAAAGATATGCTATTAAAATATTATTAAAACTAGCCGTTAAGAATAGTAATAACCACTTTTTGAAATTTTTTAAATTTTATTTTTCAAAATGAACTTCATTTTTGGATTCAGAATATCAGAATTAGCTTAGGGTGAAATTTTGGTACTTTTCGGATAACTTTCATTTTCTGGTGAATAGTGAAAATTACTAAATTTTAATTAAAAACAACCTTTTTAATCGAAAAAATTAATAGTGATAAATTATTAATTTGAGTGGTTTTAAAGTGTATTTAGAATATATTTTTACAATTTTAATACAATTGTGGTCATTGGATGTAATTTCACATTTAAACCAGACATAAACAAGTGTCAATCTTTCGATAGTTATTATCTCTTAAGAACACGTTATTTGTTGTGACGACGGGAATTAATTTTTAAATTAAGTAATGCAACTGATATGTTTTGAATTTGGTAAAATAGACATCATTTTTGAGTTCATAATATCAAATGTAGCTTAGGCATAAATTTTGGTATTTTTCTAGATACTTTCATTTTTTGATGAATAGTGAAACCACTATGTGGTAGTTAAAAAAATGAATTTTTCATAATACTTAATTTTACCGCT
This sequence comes from Viscum album, assembly GCA_963277665.1. Taxonomy (NCBI): domain Eukaryota; kingdom Viridiplantae; phylum Streptophyta; class Magnoliopsida; order Santalales; family Viscaceae; genus Viscum; species Viscum album. The sequence goes on along the minus strand of OY728148.1, from coordinate 873,037,178 downwards.
TCTGTGAGTGGAATTTCAAAAATCCAAGAGACATGGTTGATTTCAGTAAGTAAAATTTGGTTCAATGAGATGAAAATAATTTTTGGTGAATAGTAACTTTTAACTTTTTCTTACCACGGTTAAAAGTAAATAGGGTAATTAAGGGTAAATATTATATTATTATTACCATAACACATGTCCTAATTCTATTGGATAAGTTAATTTCGACCAAAAACAACCTTATGAACAAAATATGACCATTTAGGCCCACATGGATTATATTAGGACATTTATTATTTATTTATTTAAAGAAGGGTTAAAATAGTTAAAATCAAAGTTTAATAAGTATATCATTTTTAATATAGGGCTATACATAAGATAAATTCAACTATAAATATTATTTAGAAAGATAAAAAACTTTCTCACATAATGGTATTTTATTTGTAATTTTTAGACATTAAATAATTTAATTTATTTATGACACAAAGATGATGCTGTAATTATCTTATTAATGAAATATTGACATAATTAATGTTATAAATAACAAAATAAATGTAATTTGAGAATTTTTATGAATTAAACTAATTTTCTAGTTAATATGACATGTTATTATGGATTTAATTAACTTTATTTGAACTAATCATTCTGTTATGACTTTTACAAAAATCAATTACTAAATATTGTCAAAATTGACTTATAATAGTTTTTAAAACAAATATTATATTATTAAATGTTATTTTATTCCTAAAAATATGAGGTTCAGAAAAATGACATAGATAATGTTATATATATTAATAATAAAAAACTTGGGGTTCGTTTGGCTTCTTATAGTATGTTTATTAACCATATAGTGTAAGAACACAAAAAGACACAGTAAAAGTAAAATTATCTAACTTAAAGTTAAATATAAATTATACGGTTAAAATAGGAACCTAAACTTGTCTAAATTCTATTGGATGAGATTATTTCGACCCATCCCCACCTTAACTTCGAAATAACTCAATTGGAGCTATTTAAAACCGAATTTGGCTTTATAATAAAATAATATTTTTAGTTATTCCAAAGGTGCCTCTCTCCTCCCTTATAAAAGTGCACCTCCTCCCTCTCTTCCTCACACCACATTGAGCCTTCAAGCTCGTCCAACCCCTGTAAAATTATCCTCTACAATTCCCTAGAAACGTCTTAGAGGTTCTGGTCTTCCTCAAAGACCAATTTTAGTGCCCTAAAAAGAGATCTCAAAGAGGCGCTTCAAAGAACAGGTAATGTCTGTTACCAATTCTATCAACTTTATTTCTTCTTCCACTTCTTCTTCTTAGGTTGTTTCATTATGAAGTAATAACATAAGTATAAATCATATACTGATATGTTATTATAAGTATGAAACAACCTTATTTCACCATCTATCCATCATACGGAAAATGAAATCACCGCGCGTGCGTTCGTACGGAATACCGTCTCCACGTCGTGGTGTAATCTATTTTCCACCACCACCTTACTTGGATGGGTAAAATGGTGTTCATAATAACTATATATGATTACTGTATATTGATATTGATTTTGAAATAGTATACATACACTCCAATATAATTCCACGATCATGAGAATGATATCATCGCTCGTGCGTACGTACGGACTACCGTCTCCACGATGCGATGAGATTCATTCTCCACGTTAACCATTCATGAATGATTATAAAGTATATATAATAAGTGATCATGAAATATATGACATAATAATGTTACTGGATTTATGTGTATATATATGTATGTCATCTACTTAATTCCAGTCAACTCAATAAGGAAATAAAAACAGCGTTCATGCGTACGTACGGTCTACCGTCTCCATGAACGGTGTATTTCATTCCATTTACTGATCTATTATATATATGTATATTCTGAATATATATTATATATAAATCATGTTTTATATTCTGGAATTAAGTAACCATGATCAAATTAATCATATGAATAATTACAAGTCAAAACACAGACGACAAATGAAACGATTTTACCCAAAATGCTCTTTAACATGGAATTTACAAAAGAACGGGTAATATAAAGCCATAAGTGAACCATATATGATATCATAATAATGAATATGATTCTGTAATAAGTCAATGACATTATTTAAATCATTATACAGGAGGTTCAGACACTTACGAAGAAAATCGGACCTAAGGTAAGGGAAAATATCACAATCTCATTTTATCCGAGATTGTTTATACTTTGGTATTTACTGGGGTATATTTTATCATCCAAATACATGTTTCCTAAATATGTAATATTATTTCCATCATCCTAAAAATTGTTTAAATAAAATTTTACCCTTCAGTGAGTTTTTAGTAAAAGATGTGAAAGGAGTCTTTTGTCGTTTCTCGTACGAGGTACTTTTGGACTTTTCCGACAAAAGTACGAGAAGAATGTTTTTTTAACATATACGGCATGAATGGATTTTAAAAAAATTATTTCCAAGAAACTTCCTTTACAAGTTTTCAAGTCTATTTTTAATCAACTTCTTTTAGTTTAGAATTGTATGACATGTTAAGAAAGGAAAAGGGTGTTTGAAGTAGAAAAGATATTTTCCTCAAGAATGGAGTTCAAGTGTTTTATCAAAATTATTTTCCATCTAAGATAATAAAGGGTTCTGTTTCTATCCCTATTATTACATTGATTTGATTATATTGGGATGGAATTATTTTTATGAATTCCTTTATCTTATATGGATTGTTTTATGATGTCACGATGTTTAAGATTCCCATTTTTATTACATGGGTTATGCTATGATGTATGGTTTATGATTTTGTGGCACACATAATAATGGTATCATTTTGAGATGGGTGGGACCTATATCTCCCTCCAATTCATTAGGTAAATATTTTATATCTCATGAGATAGACATGGCAGGAATGGCAGGTTAAACCGGTTCAGTGAAACAGGACTGAAACGAGGAGTGAACTTGGTTCAGAAATGGACTTTGTCCACTAAGATACTCTTGGGAATGAGTCTTGACTAATAAGAAATTATTCTCTATGATTATGTGTGTATTAAACAAAGTTTCATGTTTTATTTTATGAAAATTGGGATTTCATTTCACTACTATGATTTATCCCATGTTATGATATTATGATCTCTTTTTCAGGTTAAGATTTCCAAAATGTTATGTTATTATGAATATGATGTGATTGATATTTCTTTTGTTTAACCTTACTGAGAATTTGAGCTCACCCTTTTATGTTTTCTCTTCCCCAGGATATAAAGAAAGGTTTTAGTTAAAAAAAGAAGAATATCATTATGGGAGATTTTGAAGATCTTTTACCACGATTAGAAGATTATATTCTGAGTTTCCAAAGACCCTAAACTATTACTGTCCTTGTGTGTCTGTTATTGTTATGTATTAAGTATTCCGCTAAAGTAATGTAATGTCCATGTACATTAAGATTTGGGTCTCTATAGTTGGTATCATAAGAAAGGTTTAGTCAACCTTTGGAAACTAGGATGCGAGAAATTTAGTGAGATCCCTATAGATATTTCTAAGGTATGTATAGGGATGTCCCTAAGGTTAAGTATAAGTATAGGTTATAGCACTAGAATTACGGTAACCTAAGATGTTAGATATTGAAGGTACTCCCCCATTATTATGTTGCTTTCCCTAGCATGATTTTTGCCTCTCACACTATTCTTTTTGGGTTTTAGACGATGGCTGGAACCCGAAGGAACGGTGATGATCAATGTAATGGACAATGCAATGATTTTTGTCCTGAACAAACAAATTTTATGGGAGATGGAGTGAAAAATCTTATTTCTATACTTACACAATCTATGAATCATTATGAACTTCCAAATGAGCAGAGAAGGGAACAATATTCTATTAAGTCCTTCGTAAGGCAACGTCCACCTTCTTTTAGTGGGTCTTCTGATCTACTTGTTTCTAAACAATGGATCATTACCACTGAAAAGATATTTTTAGTTCTTCAATGTTCTAAACATGGTAAAGTCATCTTAGCAGTATATCTCTTGGAAGGAGAAGTTGATAAATGGTGGAATCTTATCAAGAATACGATTCCAAGAGATAAAATTGAGTCCATGGAATGGGACGAGTTCAAGAACTTATTTTTCAATAAGTACTTCCCTCGTATTCTTCGAACGAACATGGAGAAGGAGTTTCTTGAACTAAAAAAAGGATGATGAATATATTGGTATATACGAAGCAAATTTTACAAGGCATGCAATGCATGCATCTTGATTTATCATCTAACCTGAAAATAAAGTTGATCGATTCTTCAGTGGCTTAAAACCAAATCTTTGAAGGGCATTAGCTATAAGAGACTTCGGTAGCTATGAAGAAATATTGTGAGTTTTGCTATCAAGGTAGAAATGGAAGTTGGTTTTACTTATCCATCTCATTTTTTTGACAAGAAAATAAAGATGGAGTTTAAGGAGAAGTCTCAAAATAATGGTGAAAAGAAGACGAAAGTTTCCTTATGCTCAAAGTGTGGAAATAAGAATGGTGGAGATTGTCTTAAAGGGACTAGAAAATGTTTTAAGTGTGGAAAAGAAGGTCATCGAGTAGCTAAGTGTCGAAGTAACGTAAAAAGGGTTTCTAATGATGTGAATAAAGAAAGGACTGCAGAGAATGCACCAACAACACTTCAATGCTTCAAGTGCAAGGAAATGGGGCATTATGCTAATAAATGCCCTAATCCATGGGTTAGTGATGATCGACATGAGAAACCACTTAAGGAAAAGGACAAATGGAAGTCACATGTGATCACTATTGGCGATGTTGAATACGACAACAATGTGGTGGAATGAGTAAGTGTTTATGCAATGGGATTCCAAAATAATGGTGTATATAGTATCGTGGAATATTGGAATATTTATGTATTGGTCTATTGTGGTTTTCAATAATTTTTTGGTACCGGTAACCATGGAAAGTGATTGAGATATTTTTGGTAAGCAGATGATATGCGCATAATGAAGGGATAAGAAGATAATGAGATGTTTGATTGTATTCATGAGCTCATGATTGATATATGGACTATGTGATATCATGTTTTGAGTATAAAGAATTATGAGGATATTGGTTTGTGGAAAGTGTTAACTTTTGGCTGCATTAATGTTTTCACTAAGGTTCAATGGGTATTTATTCTTCAAGAGAATACCTGATTAAGGTATTCACATGCTTGTAATTTGACCAACAAGATATATCTTATGATATATGGGGGATAAATTATGGTATTCACGTGATTGTTATGTGACATTTCAAGTAATCATTTTCTTTATAGTATGAGCTTGGACCGAAGTATTTTAGATTGGAATGGATTATGTTGGACATAAGTTAGGAAAGAACATTTTTTGATATTATTGATGGGATGTTATAGTAATATAGATTTAGTAGAAGGAAAACCTACAGGATATGCGATAGCCCATCGTGTCGGACAAGGCTGTGGGAATCGAACCCATAACCGAAGTACGACAGGACTTTATCACCTACCACTAGCCTACATGAAGTCCATGGTTAGTAGAAACTAGTTTTATTTTATTAAGCGGTATGATATATGAAGTATAAGTTCATTTTTGGAATTGTATACGATTAACCTCACCATAGATGGACTTATGTATATTTGATAACTTTTTCTAACCATTTGTTTGAAATAGATGGAATGACCCATAATTCTATCACATGATCTATTAACACTTCATGAATAACAAATTCAGCTTCATTTCTTTAAGCGATGAAGTGGAAATTGTTCAAAGCACGAATAACAGTGAAATTGTACCAAAATCATGTAAGTATTTCTTTTAATTCACCAACTTTATGGAAATGATCTTGAAAAACAAAAATGTTGTACTAGTGCCCTTATATCTGATGAATCAAATGGTACCTTAGATCATCGCAAATCTATGGCTTTGTGATTGTTGGCTATTTCATAGCCATGGTCTCTACAACTCTCCATCAGAACTTGATAGTTAGATTTTTCTTCCATATCCATATTTTCACATATGTTCTCCTACGTGGAAACCCAGTGATGAGTTAATTTGGGTAACCGTTTCATTTCATATTTCAGTTTTTAAAGACATGTTTGGGTATTCCTTTTTACGATGTGGGTTTCTATGAAACAAACATTCGAGTAGTAAACCATTTATAACCCCGACGAATTTCAAGGGCGAAATTCATTTTATGGGGGGTAGAATGTAACACCCCGAGATTTTATGAAAAATAATCTTTTTAATTTCATTAATGTCTTGTGTTTTACGCTACACCAAAAGAAGCTTGCACAACACGCATCCTTGACTTTCCTTGCACGCAATCGGGACCTTCCTCGATAGAATGTGTAGTACGCAATACCGAGTTTCACTAAACAACGATATGCTATTAAAATATTATTATAACTATCCGTTATGAATAGTAATAACCACTTTTTAAATTTTTTTTTAATTTTATTTTTCAAAATGGACTTCATTTTTGGATTCTGAATATCAAAATTAGATTAGGGTGAAATTTTGGTACTTTTCTGATAACTTTCATTTTCTGATGAATAGTGAAAATTACTAAATTTTAATTAAAAACAACCTTTTTAATAGAAATAATTAATAGTGATAAATTATCAATTTGAGTGGTTTTAAAGTATATTTAGAATATATTTTTACAATTTAATACAATTTTGGTCATTGGATGTAATTTCACATTTAAACCAGACATAAACAAGTGTCAATCTTTTGATAGTTATTATCTCTTAAGAACACGCTATTTGTTTTGACGACGAGAATTAATTTTTAAATTAAGTAATGCAACTGATATGTTTTGAATTTGGTAAAATATACATCATTTTTGAGTTCATAATATCAAATATAGCTTAGGCATAATTTTTGGTATTTTTCTGGAAACATTCATTTTTTGATGAATAGTGAAACCACTAAGTGGTAGTTAAAAAAAATGAATTTTTCATAAAACTTAATTTTACCACTTCTGTAGGTGGAATTTCAAAAAACAGAGATACACGGTTGATGTCAGTAGGTAAAATGTGGTTCAATGAGATGAAAATAATTTTTTGTGAACAGTAACTTTTTACTTTTTTTACCATGGTTAAAAGTAAATAGGGTAATTAAGGGTAAAAATGATATTATTATTACCTTAATACATGTCCTAATTCTATTATATAAGTGTAATTCTACCAAAAACAACCTTAGGAATAAAATATGACCATTTATGCCCACATGGATTAGATTAGGACATTTATTATTAATTTATTTAAAGAAGGGTTAAAATAGTCAAAATCAATGTTTAATAAGTATATCATTTTTAATATAGGGTTGTACATAAGATAAATTCAACTATAAATATTCATTAGAAAGATAAAAAGATTTCTTACATAATGGTATTTTATTTGTAGTTTTTAGAAATTTAATAATTTAATTTATTTATGACACAAAGATGATGCAGTAATTATCTTATTAATGAAATATTGACATAATTGATGTTATAAATACAAAAATAAATGTAATTTGAAACTTTTTATGAATTCCACTAATTTTATAGGTTAATATTACATGTTAGTATTTATTTAATTAACCTTTTTTGAACTAATCATTCTGTTATGAGTTTTATAAAAATCAATTACTAAATAGTGTCAAAATTTACATAAAATAGTTTTTAAAACAAATATTATATTATTAATTGTTATTTTATTGCTAAAAATATAAGGTTTGGCCAAATGAGTTAGATAAGGTTATATATATTAATAATAAACAACTTGGTGTTCGTTTGGCTTCTTATAGTAAGTTTATTAACCATATAGTGTAAGAACACAAAAAGACACGGTAAAAGTAAAATTATCTAGCTTAAAGTTAAATATAAATGATAAGGTTAAAATAGGAAGATAAACTTGTCTAATGTATATTGTATGAGCGTATTTCAACCCATACCCACCTTAGATTCGAAATAACTCAATTTGGAGCTATTTAAAAACGAATTTGTCTTTATAATAAAATAATATTTTTAGTTATTCCAAAGGTGCCCCTCTCCTCCCTTATAAAAGGGCAGCCCTCCCTCTTTTACTCACAACACTTTGAGCCTTCAAGCTCGGCCAACCCCTGCCAAATTATCTTCTCCACCTCCCTAGAAACATCCAAGAGGTTCTGGTCTTCCTCAAAAACCAATTTTAATTCCCTAAAAGGAGATCTCAAAGAGGTGCTTCAAAGGAGAGGTAATGTCTCTTACCAATTCTTTCAAATTTATTTCTTCTTCCACTTATTCTTATTAGGTTGTTTCATTATGAAGTAATAACATCAGTATCAATAATATACTGATATGTTATTATAATTATGAAAGAACCTTATTTCACCATCTATCCATCCTACGGAAAATGAAATCACCGCGCGTGCGTACGTACGGAATACCGTCTCCACGACGTGGTGTAATCTATTTTCCACCACCACCTTACATGGATGTGTATAATGGTGTAAAAAATAACTATATATGATTATTGTAAAGTGATATTGATTCTAAAATAGTATACATACACTCCAATACAATTCCACGATCAATAGAACGATATCATCGCTCGTGCGTACGTACGGACAACAGTCTCCATGACGAGATGAGATTCATTCTCCACGTTAACCATTCATGAATTATTATAAAGTATATATAATTATTAATAATGAAATATATGACATAATAATGATACTGGATTTATGTTTATATATATGTATGTCATCTACTTAATTCCATTCAACTCAATAAGGAAATGAAAACAGCATTCATGCGTACGTACGGTCTACCGTCTCCATGAACGGTGTATTTCATTCCATTTACTGATCTATTATATATATGTATATTCTGAATATATATTATATATAAGTCATGTTTTATATTCTGGAATTATGTAATCATTATCTAAGTAATCATCTGAATAATTTCAAGTCAAAACACGGATGACAAATGAAACGATTTTACCCAAAACGCTCTTTAACATGGAATTTACAAAAGAACGGGTAATATATAGCCATAAGTGAACCATATATGATATCATAACAATGAATATGATTCTGGAATAAGTCAATTACATTAGTTAAATCATTATACAGTAGGTTCGGACAGTTAAGAAGCAAATCGGACCTAAGGTAAGGGAAAATATCACAATCTCATTTTATCCGAGATTGTTTATACTTTGGTATTTACTGGGGTGTATTTTATCATCCACATCCATGTTTCCTCAATATGTAATATTATTTCCATCCACCTAAAGTTTTTTAAATCCAATTTTACCCTTCAGTGAGTTTTTAGTAAAAGATATGAAAGGAATCTTTTGTCGTTTTTTGTATGAGGTACTTTTTGACTTCTCCGAAAAAAGTATGAGAAGAATGTTTTTTTAACTTATAAAGCATGAATGGATTTTTAAAACATTATTTCCAAGAAGCATCCTTTACAAGTTTACAAGTCTATTTTCAATCAACTTCCTTTAGTTTAGAATTGTACGACATGTTAAAAAATGAAAAGTGTTTTTGAAGTAGAAAGGATATTTTCCTCAAGAATGGAGTTCAAGTGTTTTATCAAAATTATATACCATATAAGATAATAAAGGGTTCTGTTTCTATCCCTATTATTACATTGATTTGATTATGTTGTGATGAAATTTTATCTTATATGGATTGTTTTATGATGTCATGATGTTTAAGATTCCCATTTTTATTACATGGGTTATGCTATGATGTATGATTTATGATTCTATGGAACACATAAGAATGGTATAATTATGAGATGGGTGGGACCTATATCTCCCTCCAATTAATTGGGTAATGATTTTATATCTCATGATATAGACATGGATGGAACGGCAGGTTAAACCGATTCAGTGAAATAGGACTGAAACGAGGAGTGAACTCAGTTCAGAAATGGACTCTGTCCACTATGATAGTCTTAGAAACGAGTCATGACTAAAAATAAATGATTCTCTATGATTATGTGTGTATTCCACAAAGTTTCATGTTTTATGTTATGATAATTGGGATTACATTTCACTACTATGATTTATCCCATGTTATGATATTATGATCTCTTTTGCAGGTTATGATTTCAAAAATGTTATGTTCTTATGAATATGATGTGATTGATATTTCATTTGTTTACCCTTACTGGTCATTTGATCTCACCATTTTTTGTTTTCTTTTCCCTAGGATATAAAGAAGGGTTTTAGGTATAAAAAAAGAAAATCTTTATGGGATATGTTGATGATCTTTTACCATGACTAGAAGAATATATTCCGAGTTTCCAAAGACACTAAACTATTACGGTCCTTGTGTGTCTCTTATTGTTATGTATTAAGTATTCCACTAAAGTAATGTATTGTCCATGTAAGTTAAACTTTGGGTCTCTACAGTTCGTATCAGAGGAAAGGTTTAGTCAACCTTTGGAAACTAGGATGCGAGAACATTAGTGAGATCTCTATAGATATTTCTAAGGTATGTATAGGGATCTCCCTAAGGTTAAGTATAAGTATAGGTTATAGTACTAGAATTACGGTAACTTAAGATGTTAGATATTGAAGGTACTCCCCCTTTATTATATTTCTTTCCCTAGCGTTATTTTTGCCTCTCACACTATTCTTTTTGGGTTTTAGATGATGGTTAGAACCCGAAGGAACCGTGTTGATCAATGTAATGGAAAATGCAATGATTTCCCTCCTGAACAAACATATTTTATGGGAGATGGAGCAAAAAATCTTATTTCTATACATACACAAGCAATGAATCATTCTAGACTTCCAAATGAGCAGAGAAGGGAACAATATTCTATTGAGTTCTTCCTAAGGAAAAGTCCACCTTCTTTCAGTGGGTCTTCTGATCCACTTTTTGCTGAACAATGGATCATTACCACTGAAAAGATATTTTTAGTTCTTAAATGTTCTGAACATGATAAAGTCATCTTATTAGTATATCGTTTGGAAGGAGAAGCTGATCAATGGTGAAATCTTATCAAGAATATGATGCCAAGAGATGAAATTGAGTCCATGGAATGGGACGAGTTCAAGAACTTATTTTTCAATAAGTACTTCCCTCGTATTCATCAAACAAAGATGGAGAAGGAGTTTCTTGAACTAAAGAAAAAGGATGATGAATCCGTTGGTATATATGAAGCAAATATTACAAGACTTGCAAGGTATGCATCTGGATTTATCATCTAACCTGAAAGTAAAGTTGATCGATTCTTTAGCGGATTAAAACCAAATATTCGAAGGGAATTAGCTATAAGAGACTTCGGTAGCAATGAAGAAATTGTGTGTTGTGCTATCAAGGTAGAAATGGAAGTTGGTGTCACTTATCCATCTCATTGTTTTGAAAAGAAACGAAAGATGGAGTTCTAGGAGAAATCTCAGAATAATGGTGAAAAGAAGATGAATGTTTCCTTATACTCAAAGTGTGGAAAGAAGCATAGTGGAGATTGTCTTAAAGGGACTAGAAGATGTTTTATGTGTGGAAAAGAAGGACATCGAGCAGTTGAGTGTCAAAGTAATGGAAAAGGTTTTCTAATGATGTGAATAAAGAAAGGACTGTAGAGAACACACCTCCAACACTTCAATGCATCAAGTGAAAGGAAACGGTGCATTATCCTAATAAATGCCCTAATCCAAGTGTTATTGATGATCGAAATGAGCAACAACGTAAGGAAAAGGACAAAGGGAAGTCACATTCGATCACTATTGTTGATGTTGAATATGACAACAATGTGGTGTAATGATTAAGTGTTTATGTAATGGGATTCCAGAATAATGTTGTATATAGTATCGTGTAATACTGGAATATTTATGTATTGGTCTATTGTGATTTTCAATAATTTTATGGGGCCAGTAACCATGGAAAGTGATTGAGATATTTTTGGTAAGCAGATTATATACGCACAATGAAGGGATAAGAAGATAATGAGATGTTTTATTGTATTCATGAGCTCATGATTGATATAAGGACTAAGTGATATCATGGTTTGAGTATAATGAATTTTGAAGATTTTGGTTTGTGGAAAGTGTTAACTTTTGGCTGCATTCATGTTTTCACTAAGGTTCAATGGGTATTCATTCTTCAAGAGAATACACGATTAAGGTACTCACATGTTTGTAATTTGACCAACAAGATATATCTTATGATATATGGGGGATAAATGATGGCATTCACGTGATTGTTATGTGACATTCCAAGTATTCATTTTCTTTATACTATGAGATTGGACTAAAGTATTTTATATTGGAATGGATTATGTTCGACATAAGTTAGGATATAACTTTTTTCGATATTATTGATGGGATGTTATAGTAATATAGCTTTAGAAAAAGGACAACATACAGGACGGGCGACAACCCATCGCGTTGGACAAGGCTGTGGGAATCAAACCCACAACCGAAGTGTGACTAGCTTTTATCGCCTACAACTGGCCTACATGAAGTCCCTGGTTAGTTGAAACTAATTTTATTTTATTATGCGGTATGATATATGAAGTATAAGTTCATTTTTGGAATCGTATACGATTAACCTCACAATAGATGTACTTCTGTATATTTGATAACTTTTTCTAACCTTTTGTTTGAAACAGATGGAATGGCCCATCATTCAATCACATGATCTATTAACACTTCATGAATAACAAATTCAACTTCATTTCCTTAAGAGATGAAGTGGAAATTGTTCAAAGAACGAACAATAGTGAAATTGTACCAAAATCATGTAAGTATTTCTTTTAATTCACCAAATTTAGGGAAATGATCATGAAAAAAAAATGTTGTCCTAGTGCCCTTATATCTGATGAATCAGATGGTACCTTAGATCATCGTAAATCTATGGCTTTGTGATTTTTGGCTATTTCATAGCCATGTTCTCTACCACTCTCCATCAGAACATGATGGTTAGATTTTTCTTTCATATCCATATTTTCACCTATGTTCTCCTACGTGGAAACCCAGTGATGAGTTAATTTGGGTAACCGTTACATTTCATACATTAGTTTTTAAATCCAAGTTTGTTTATTCCTTTTTACAATGTGGGTTTCTATTAAACAAACTTTCAAGTAGTAAACCATATATAACCCCGACGCATTTCGAGGGCGAAATTCATTTTAAGGGGGGTAGAATGTAACACCCCGAGTTTTTATGAAAAATATTATCTGTAATTTCATTAATGTCTTGTGTTTTACTCTACACCAAAAGAAGCTTTCACAACACGCATCCTTGACTTGCCTTGCACGCAATCACGACCTTCCTCGATAGCGTGTGTAGTACGCAATACCGAGTTTCACTAAACAAAGATATGCTATTAAAATATTATTAAAACTAGCCGTTATGAATAGTAATAACCACTTTTTGAAATTTTGTAAATATTATTTTTCAAAATGGACATCATTTTTGGATTCAGAATATCGATATTAGCTTACGGTGAAATTTTGGTACTTTTCGGATAACTTTCATTTTCTGATGAATAGTGAAAATTACTAAATTTTAATTAAAAACAACCTTTTTAATTGAAATAATTAATAGTGATAAATTACTAATTTGGGTGGTTTTAAAGTATATTTGGAATATATTTGTAAAATTTAATACAATGTTGATCATTGGATGTAATTTCACCTTTAAAACAGACATAAATAAGTGTCAATCTTTTGATAGTTATTATCTCTTAAGAATACGCTATTTGTTTTAACGACGGGAATTAATTTTTAAATTAAGAAATGCAACCGTTATGTTTTGAATTTGGTAAAATAGACATCATTTTTGAGTTCATAATATCAAATATAGCTTAGGCATAATTTTTGGTATTTTTCTGGAAGCTTTCATATTTTGAAGAATAGTGAAACCACTAAGTGGTAGTTAAAAAAATGAATTTTTCATAAAACATAATTTTAACGATTTTGTGAGCGAAATTTAAAAAATCAGAGAGACACGGTTGATGTCAATAAGTAAAATGTGGTTCAATGAGATGAAAATAATTTTTGGTGAATAGTAACTTTTTACTTTTTTTAACCACGGTTAAAAGTAAATAGAGTAATTAAATGTAAAAATGATATTATTATTACCCTAACCCATGTCATAATTCTATTGGATAAGTTTAATTCGACCAAAAACAACCTTAGGAATAAAATATGACCATTTAGGCCCACTTGGATTAGATTAGGACATTTATTATTAATTTATTTAAAGAAGGGTTAAAATAGATAAAATCAAAATAAATGTAATTTGAGACCTTTTATGAATTACACTAATTTTCTAGGTTAATATGACATGTTAGTATTGATTTAAGTAACTTTTTTCAAACTAATCATTCTGTTGTGATTTTAACAAAAATCTATTACTAAATAGGGTCGAAATTGACATAAAATATTTTTTAAAACAAATATTATATTACTAATTTTTATTTTATTCCTAAAAATCTAAGGTTAGGCCAAATGACTTAGATAAGGTCATATATATTAATAATAAACAAGTTGGGGTTGGTTTGGATTCTTATAGTAAGTTTATTAACCTTATAGTGTAAGAATACAAAAAGACACGGTAAAAGTAAAATTATCTAACTTAAAGTTAAATATAAATGATAAGGTTAAAATAGCAACCTAAACTTTTCTAAATTCTATTTAATGAGAGTATTTCGACCAATACTCACCTTAGCTTCAAAATAACTCAATTTGGAACTATTTAAAACCGAATTTGGATTTATAATAAAATAATATTTTTAGTTATTCCAAAGGTGCCCCTCTCCTCCCTTATAAAAGGGAACCTCCTCCCTCTCTTCCTCACACAACTTGGAGCCTTCATAATCGGCCAATCCCTGAAAAATTCTCTTCTCCAATTCCCTATAAACACCCTAGAGGTTCTGGTCCCTCAAAGACCAATTTTAGTGCCCAAAAAGGGGATCTCAAGGAGGCGCTTCAAAGAAGAGGTAATGTCTGTTACCAATTATTTCAACTTTATTTCTTCTTCCACTTCTTCTTATTAGGTTGTTTCATTATGAAGTAATAACATCAGTATCAATAATATAGTGTTATATTATTATAAGTATGAAACAACCTTATTTCACCATCTATCTATCCTACGAAAAATGAAATCACCACGCGTGCGTACGTAGGAAATACTATCTCCACACCGTGGTGTAATCTATTTTCCACCACCACCTTACTTGGATGGGTATAATGGTGTAAATAATAACTATATATGATTATTGTAAAGTGATATTGATTCTTAAATAGTATACATACACTCCAATACAATTCCACGATCATGAGAACGATATCATCGCTCGTGCGTCCGTACGGACTACCGTCTCCACGACACGATGAGATTCATTCTCCACGTTAACCATTCATGAATTATTATAAAGTATATATAATAAGTAATCATGAAATATATGAAATAATAATGATACTGGATTTATGTGTATATATATGTATTTCATCTACTTAATACCATTCAACTCAATAAGGAAAAGAAAACAGCGTTCATGCGTATGTACGGTCTACCGTCTCCATGAACGGTGTATTTCTTTCGATTTACTGATCTATTATATATATGTATATTCGGAATATATATTATATATAAATCATGTTTTATATTCTGGAATTAAGTAATCATGATCTACGTAATCATATGAATAATTACCAGTCAAAACACAGACGACAAATGAAAAGATTTTACCCAAAACACTCTTTAACATGGAATTTACAAAAGAATAGGTAATATAAAGCCATAAGTGAACCATATATGATATCATAACAATGACTATGATTCTGTAATAAGTAAATGACATTATTTAAATCATTATACAGCAGGTTCGGACACTTACGAAGCAAATCAGACATAAGGTAAGAGAAAATATCACAATCTCATTTTATCCGAGATTGTTTATACATTGGTATTTACTGGGGTGTATTTTAACATCCACATCCATGTTTACTCAATATTTAATATTATTTCCATCCACCTACAATTGTTTAAATCCTATTATACCCTTCAGTGAGTTTTTTGAAAAAGATATGAAAAGAATCTTTTGTCATTTTTCATATGAGGTACTTTTTGACTTTTCCGAAAAAAGTACGAGAAGAATGTTTTCATAAACATATATGGCATGAATGGATTTTTAAAACATTATTTCCAAGAAGCTTCATTTACAAGTTTTCAAGTCTATTTTTAATCAACTTCCTTTAGTTTGGAATTGTATGACATGTTAAGAAAGGAAAAGTGTTTTTGAAGTAGGAATGATATTTTCCTCAAGAATGGAGTTCAAGTTTTTTATCAAAATTATTTTCCATATAATATAATAAAGGGTTATGTTTTACCCCTATTATTAAATTGATTTGATTATGTTGTGATGTAATTATATTTATGAATTCCTTTATCTTATATGGATTGTTTTATGATGTCTTGATGTTTAACATTCCCATTTTTATTACATGGGTTATTCTATGATGTATGGTTTATGATTTTGTGGCACACATAAGAATAGTATCATTATGAGATGGGTGGTACCTATATCTCCCTCCAATGAATTGGGTAAAGAATTTATATCCCGTGAGATAGACAGGGCTGGAACGGCAGGTTAAACCGGTTTAGTGAAACAGGACTGAAACGAGGAGTGAACTCGGTTCAGAAATGGACTTTGTCCACTAAGATAGTCTTGGAAATGAGTCTTGAATAATAAGAAATGGTTCTCTATGATTATGTGTGTATGAAAAAAAGTATCATGTTTTATGTTATGATTATTGTGATTACATTTCACTACTATGATTTATCCCATGTTATGATATTATGATCTCTTTTGTAGGTTATGATTTCCAAAATGTTATGTTCTTATGAATATGATGTGATTGATATTTCTTTTGTTTGCCCTTACTGAGTATTTGATCTCACCCTTTTATGTTTTCTTTTCCCCAGTATATAAAGAAAGGTTTTAGGTAAAAAAGGAAGAACTTTATGGGAGATGATGAAGATCTTACATCATGATTAGAAGATTATATTCCGAGTTTCCAAAGACACTAAACTATTACGGTCCTTGTGTGTCTGTAATTGTTATGTATTATGTATTCTGCTAAATTAATGTAATGTCCATGTATGTTAAGCATTGGGTCTCTACAACAGATAATATAAATTCAGCGACAAGATGTTATTCCCATGATAACATTTCATAAATGGTATATACCCTATAAATTTATTTTTCTTCTATTAAATATTATTAATACCACCATTATCTTAATATAAATATTTATTAGAGTCTTCATATATTTACTTGATATATTTTTTTAATTTGTTATATATTATTTTCTTATATATTCATTAATCATGGATGTCCATGTAGAATACTTATGGATTTTATAGAATTGGCTTTTAAAAGAGAAAGTTTCCTAAACATTATCCAAGTCTTATTAAATATTTTTATTTTTAGGACATATTATCACAATGAAGGATAAATATATAGATCCATCAAATATATAATTTATTTAATATCATCAATGACTAACCATGGTGATTGATATCCATTACATTATTTCGTTTGTTCAATATTATCAATATTTTGTGAAACATTTATCCACATTTGTTAATCATATCAAATGATTACCAGGATGGGATCCAGATTCTATTAGAATGTTAAATGTGGGGAAATATTATTGGAATTAAACCTAAGGTTAGAAAATGATCTTATTACAACATTAAAATACATTTTGAAAGTCAATTTTATCTATAGTTTTGAATAAAAGGGATGATTTCGATGTGTCCCGATGAGAATGATATGGTGATAACCAATGCATCAAGAATATTTAATGTTTCTGTGTACAATTTCCCAACACATGACTTTAACATAACTATGGTAATTTAATTATTTAATATATAGATGTACTTTCTTTATATAAAATGGTTTGAAATATATTTTCATATATAAAAGATTTAACGTAAATATTCACATGGAAAGTGTTAAATATACATTATATAATATGGTGAGTCATGATTAATGATTATAAAGGATCAATAAATTGAAACCATGGGAATGAGAACAATTTATATGATCTATTAATTTTAAAGGATAGTGATAACATATATATGATAAGGATAACCCAAGATTCATTACATACATATCTTTATATAATGAATATCGGAATTAGGAAGGAATGGAAAAAATATTTTATTTCTAAATTGTGTATTAAACCATATATTTAGTTGTGATTAAATTGAACAAAAATGGTGATATATAATTGAAGAATAATATTAAAAATTTAATTATGTTTACAATTGATTATGATATATGACAAGGATAAATAACTAGGTTTGTGTCCTACCAATAGAAAACATGAATGTGGTGCTACTGGTTTATTGTCAAATTTTGAAATTCTCAATTCACATTAGATGTATGAAAATTCATAGGGATATGAAACACTATTTATACTAGACATCCTTAAACAAGGAATTTAAATTACAATTTCGTGATTCTAGGTTTGTTATTTTTTTATGGTAGATAGAGATGTCTAACAGGTTTTCATAACTATTTCCATACCAAAATGGAAATGGAAAAACATCATTGTAAATTTTTTTCATAGTACTCTAGAATATATCTACAATCCATAATAACATTTGTGTTATATTTTACCACCTTACAAATTTGTACACTTTATTTCAATTAATGAAGATTAATTTATTGATATTTATTCCGAAATATGCATTAATGAATTTGTAATGAAGCTTAGCATGATCTAATGATTACTATTATGTTTGGTTGAATTCATTAATATGTCTTTTATTCAATGTTTAGTTTTGATAATTCTTGTCATCCTCATAAATATTTTATATCATAGATAACTATTCAATACCAAAATTACATGTTGAGTTCATGTTTAATGGATTTAGAAGGTATTTGGGAATAACACCTTTTTCTGGTTTAGTTATCTTAAAAATATTATCATTCACCTGACCACTAACATGGAATATTATTTATCCCATTATAGAAACATTTGTTCTAATAAAATAATAAATAATGAATATAGAGGATGAAATATTTTATGATCAAATAATTATATGGAAAAGGATGAGAATATTAGAGCCATAAAATATAAAAATACGTTATCATAGATTCAACGTAAATGTTCAGCTAACAATCCTTAGAAAAATCCTATATTTTATGATAGTTATAATTTATTTCAAAAAAAATCAATATGGAATATGTTTATGAAATTAATAAAATAAGGTAAAACCGATCCCTATTTATATCTTCATATTTTAGATTCATGATTTTTTTTGCGACAATATCTTATTTCTTGGTGCCTCAACCAAACCTATATCTTGTTAATGACGTGTTATATGGTTTTACCAGAAGGATGTTAATACATGATCCATCCCATGTAATGATCACAATTGTAATGATGCTAGACAAATAATATCCTATGATGAAATACTATAAAAATTATTAAATCGTGGATATAATCTTCTTTATAACAATATTACTCATCAATTTAGTGTTCTTTGGAAGAACTAGATATTCAAATAACCTATCATGGAACAAAAGAATGTGATGAAACATTCATATCCACATTTTTTTCAAAGTGATTGAATATAGAAAATGAAAATTATTTTACATTGATTATAATTAAATCCCATATATTTCATGTTATAATACTCATGAAATAAATTAAATTCATTTATAGAATTTAAAATAATAAAACTCATGTTTAAAGTTGTCATATTTTACTATATTGTTATAAAAATACTTTTAAATTGAATAATGAATAAGAATAAACATATTATATATATTTATATATATTATTTTTAGATAATAAATATATTTAGATATGTATGTAATAAATTTTTACTAAAATCATTATGTTCATTAAAAATATAAATTTTCCCAAAAATAATTTTTATTTATTTCTGCTAAAAAATAATAAATTTAATTTATTAAAATTTAATTAAATTTATTTGAAAATATTAACGAAAAGTTTTAAATAATTATGATAAAATTATTTGGGGGAGAAATTTTGGAAATTTTCTAATATTACTGATTTTTTGATGATTAGTGAATAATATTGAGTTTTATTCAAAACATTATTTTCATTTATTGAATTTAAAAATTACCATTTCAGTAGATTTTTTTTAAAATATAATATTTTCAATAATAGTAGTAATTATAAATTTTATATCATTATTAACAATTTAATTTGAAATATTTATATTTAAACTTTTAATGTTGAAAAATTATTTTTTAAGAAAACTTCCTTTCTTTCTTGTGTGGGTAATTTGAATTTAAATCCACCAAATTATGTGAATTAAATTATATATAATTTTATCGATGATTTGGAAAAATCATAAGTAATATTATTCAATATTAGACACTTATTTTAAATATAATTTGTTGTAAAAATAATAAAAATATCTTAAAGTGGTTAAGGTTATTACAAGTTTATAGGGAGTTAAATTAAGAGGTAAGAGTATGCTTAACAATTAAGAAGTAATAATCCATTTTTCTTAATTAATGTCTGACCTTATAATATCGAAAATGCATGTATATAACCATTAGTAATCATATTAATTTAGTATGATTATATTCCATTTTATCCATTTATGAAAATCCAAATGTGTCCTCCCCCCACATATTGCATGACACAATAAAATATCTCATTTAAGCCACATTATGCCATATTTCTCAACTGGTCCCATCTAAAATCTCTTATATATATCAATTTCCCTTTATTTATCATTCGTGTATTCTTTAATGTTCCATACAAGGTCCCTTATGTAAATATACAATGAAGTCTTACTAAATAAGATATAATCATCCTACCCAAACCCATTAAATTTATTTCCTTTTCAACCTTCTCTATATATTTGGTTCTCATCATAAAATCATATCTTTAGTATCATAAATAAAATAAAATTTATTTATTATTATTTCATAACAAACAGCTTCACTCTACCCTTTAATAATGTAAGAGAAAGTATCACTAATACATATGTTGAGATTACCAACTCGATGTTGTGATAAAATTCATTTTTCCTAAACATTTTTAATAATTCATTATTAAAATGGGTTTAATTATTTTATATGATATATATAATAGTGTTATGTTTCTTGATTTTTAATATCATATCTATATTGTTTCCTTGAAATTAGTTGGAAACTGATAATGTCACTCGCATATAAGTGTGGACAACACACTACATGATGAGATGCAAGTTGAATATTTTTTAAACATTAAATAGATGTTAATAAGGATAATATTAATGAATATATATAATATTATAATGTTTATTAACTTTTTAAAAATTAATTAACTATATTTTATTTCATATATTGAGAAGTCAAAATAATTTTCATTCTTATGCATGACTAAATGTCTATGTGTATAGTGTAATTCATTTTTACATATCTTAATTTTATAGATTAATATATATATATATATATATTATACATGATATGTAGATAATGATATTCATTTTTATTATTATTGAACTATGATACATTTAAAAGGAAAAATACTACAAAACTAAAATACTCATGAAAATTTGTAAAGATATCTATTTGAAACGATGATTTTAATATGTAATTATTATTAATTAGATGATGAAATGTTATAAGTGAATCATATATGATATTTCACATGCATTAATAATTATTTATATAATAATATAAATTTTATTTTTATTTTTATTTAGTTTACGGATCTTTTGTAGAATGTATAACTGGGTGTATGGGATTTTTACAAGGATTTTATATCTTCGATTGTAACATCCCAGGTAAATAAAGAATAAAGAATTTTCATATTTATTAATATTTACGGATTATATAATAATTTTCATTAAAAGGGGTTTCTACGTTCGATAGCGTACTCGATACGCAACGATGAGTTTCTTTGAAAACTTACGTTGCAAACTAGTAATAAAATAATATTATTTTAAATGTTAGTTAACACGTACCCATTGTACTGGTGGGAATGGATAGAAATAACTAAAATATGATTATATATGTTTTTAAATGTTTTTACATTTATCCAATAAAAGATAATGGCTTAAAATACGGAAAGAATTCAATTTTAGGCATTTATACCCTAATTTTCACTAAGGGTTCACAAATCACTTTTTGATGGTGAACCGTCATTAAATATAGTTTTGATCAATCTTATAAATTCTATTGGACCCAATATAACTCTTCTTTAGAATTGGGACATCAAAATTTACTTTGTGTAAATTTTTGGTATCTTTCCGATAAAGTTCATTTTTTAATGAATAGTGTAAAATGTTGTATTTTAATTGAAAACCTCTTTTTAATCTAATTAATTTTTATGATTATATTACCATATGAATTGTTTTTAAAGTGAAATTAGAAAATATTTTTACCATTAAATCCAATAGTGGTCGTTGGAATTAATTTCACTTTGAAATCGGACTTAAACTAGGGTCAATCTTTTGATACTTATTGTTTCATAAAAACACACTATTTGCTCTGATAGCAGGAAATAATTATTAAATTAATTAATAAAACTTATATGTTGTGAATTTTGTAAAATAGACTTCATTTTTGAATTCAGAATATCAAATATTTTTTAGGGTGATGTTTTGGTATTTTTCTGAAAAACATCAATTTTTGATAAATAGTGAAACCACTAAGTGGTAGTTAAAGAAACTGATTTTTCGTTTAAATGAAATTTTACCTCTTCTGTGTTTTGAATTTCAAAAATCCAACATACATGGTTTTCATTAAGAATTAAAATTTGGTTCAATGAGATTAAAATAATTTTTTTGTGAATAGTAACTTTTATGTTCTTAATCGCGATTAGAGGTAATTAGTGTAGTTTAAGGTAAAAATATTAATTTAATAAAATGAGATGAGCTTGGCACATGTCTTACCCTTATTTTATTGTCATGTCCGACCAAGAAAAGCCATGGGTCAACTAGGGGACCCCATGGAGCCACTTTGGTTGGGAAATGACATAAATAACTTTTTATTTAATGTTAAAGTAAAAATGACACACACATGAGATGTTTTACTAAAACAATTTTTACATGGGGTTATACAAGTCATATTTTTGACTATAAATATTCATTGGAATGATAAACATCTTTCCTACATTATATTATTTTTTTATAATTTTTATACAATAAATAAATTAAATTATTTATGACATCATGATGATGCAACGATGACCTCATTATTTAACGATTTAAATAAAATGGAAAGATAATGTAATATCTAAGACCTACACATGTCCAAAACCTATTGGATGAGTGTATTTCTAACCCTTATCACCTTATCCTCGAAATACATCAATGTGGGACCTCTTAAATCCGAATACCATTTTAAAATAAAGTGACTTTTCTTTAGTTTCCAAGAGTGCCCCTCCTCTCATATTATAAAAGGCCCCCACCTCTACGTCCTTACCCACACACCCAAAGCCTTTGTCGTGGCCAACCCCTGCCCATTTTGGCTCTCCACATCCCTCTATTACTCCTTGAAGCCTCACTTTGGGAAGAAGTCTTCCCAAGTAATCCTTTGAGCTCAAACCAAGGGGAGTTACCTGATTTTAAGGTAATGTCTTCTTTTGAGTCCTTTTGTTTTATTTTTCTTCTCCAACCCCATAAACTCTTTTAATTATTTTTTTTTGTAACAAATACATTATCCTCAATATACTAGGATGTTTTTATAAGAAATATTCGAGCTATAGTTACACTCAACTACATCTAATGGTTAAATAACATATTGTTTCCGTGGATGGCGAATTTCTGCCTCCCGAAACGATGATTGTTCAACATTATTTTAACACCTTAAAAGGTGGCCATTAAGATGAAACTATATTTATATATGATATATAATATTTTTATTTTTTCCTTAAGCTTATGCCTTTTTTATTTTGGTCATACCTTTATGGTTTCCATTATGGGTAAACACAATATCTTCATTTAAGGAAGTGCGGACTACCGCCCCCTCAAAGTGATGTGATTCATTAAGGCCATATGTGGGACGTGTAAAGGATGGATTTAAAGTTATTATATATGATTTTATAATGTAATTATAATATACCTCTATATCATTATTATTTCATTCCATTAAATTATGAGATAGAAATTAATGTAGCGTTCATGCATACGTACGGCTTACCGTCTCCATGAACGGTGCATTTCATTTCTTATCCCCAAATGTAATGTCATATTAAAAGTACATGTATATAATGGATATATATAATGAATTATATATCTAAATGATGAATATAATTCTGGAACTAAAATATACATACCTCTCATTTAGTTTTAATCCCATTAATATGACAAAGATATGAAAGTAGCGTTCATGCGTACGTACGGCTTACCGTCTCCATGAACGGTGCAATTCATTTATTACCTCTAAATGATTATGTAATATTATAAATACATGTATATTCTGGATATATATGATATATATGATATCCAAATCAGGAATTTCATTCTGGATATAAAGAACCTTTGACCACACGAACAACATGTAATTGTAAGAAGTCCACTTTCGACTTAAGAACCAAATATCGACAAAACAAACATTATTATCATAAATCGTTACATAATGTTTATAACATGGCAATAAGTGATATAAAAGGAATAATGAACTATAAAAAGGTTCTTAATCAAGTAGAAATTAACTCACGTTTATTATTTAGGACGTTAAAGAACGACCGAGTCAAGTCGGACCCGAGGTAAGGGATTTCGTCTCAATCTCCTTTCATTGAAGCATATTTCGTTTTATACACAAAATTATTGTATACGGTGTATAAACCCCTTTGACTTTTACTTTTATAAAAAAGAATCTTTTTCTACGAAGCGTTTTACTAAATGAAAAAAGGAATGTTTTTTAACGTGTGCGGCGACAACGACCTTTTCCACCGTCGTGAGTATTATTTGGTCTTTGGCTTCCTCAAAAAACCGTAATGTTTTTAAAATAAGATAAATACCATATACTCTTTTATGTATTTTGGTATTGAAAATGGTTTTGATAATGTATTCTATTATGATATATTGTGATTGAAATGTGGAAATGTTATCATTTCTTTATATTAGTTTTATGTTTTATGATTTTATATTGGTACTTGGACATTTGACGGGTGGTTACATGATAAACCATATGACGGGTGGTGCCGTGAATACTAGGACGGGGGGTTACGTTATAACCTACAATGCATTGCGTATGGAAATCGGCCGTATGGGTATTCAATTAAGTATGTATGGAAATTGGTCATATGGCTATTCCATTAAGTGATATGTGTGGAAGTCGACCGTATGGTTATTCCACATACGTATGTTTATGTCCCAAGTTACCTTTATATATGTTATGTGTTCTTTATATGGGTTTTATGGTAATCCTTTGGTTACAAAAAGGTAAGTAATGATACTTTATTCAGTGAAGAGTTTTTACTACTTCATGAAGGTGAAGGTATTACTTTGATAGATTATACATGGTTTACTTGATGTTTGAAAAACTAACATTTTTTATTCTTTGTGTATCCCTTACTGAGCTTTTTATGCTCACCCCAAGTTTTTTTGAAATGTTTTTCACAGGACTTAATGTGGAATAAGGTCAAGGATGGGACCAAGGGAATGTCATGCTATATAAAACATGGAACTCGACATGTTTCTTTTTAAGAGTTTTTTATTATTATGGAAACTTAGTAGAAGTGTCTAGTTTGTAATCTTTTGAGATGTAATAGTTATGTTCTAATTCTCTAAAACTCTAAACCTGAAAAGATCCTGAATTTGAATTATTCTTTTAATTCAATATTAAGTAAGGTTTAAGGCCAGGGCCTTATAGTTGGTATCAAAGGTCGGTTTAGACAACATTAAGAGTTAGAAAAGTGTTAAATTATAATATGATTGAAATGATATAGCATTTACATATTACCATGCTGCTTTGCCTAAGATATTTCTATGTTCATAATGGTTTTCTATAGAGGAAACAAAGAAGCTATGTTGGGACGACATCAGGAGGAATATAACCTTCCAAATCAGCAACCTGATATGGTCGGAATCGGAACGGAACAGTTTGTTGTAGTGATGGCATAGTTGACTCAGGCTATAAATGGTGGTGGTATCCATGCACGAGATCAGCCAGATCAACCGCAGAGGAACATGTCAGTGGTGGAACATTTCATGAGGCAACATCCCCCATCATTCAGAGTATCATCTGACCCTGTGAAAGCTGAAGGGTGGATTAAAGCACTAGAGAAGATTTTTGATGTCATGGGGTGTTCAGAACATCAAAAGGTTAGTCTTTCTATTTACCGTTTTGAAGGTGAAGTTGATCAGTGGTGGTCAATGGTGAAAAATATCAGGGATAGTGATGAGATTGAGGATCTTCACTGGGACAGATTCAAAGGTATGTTTCTTGAGAAATATTTTCCTAAGTTGTTTTGTCTTAGGATGGAAAAACAGTTCCTATAATTGAGGCCGGAGGAGGATTCAGTGGCTGCTTATGAAGCAAAGTTCACTCGATTGGCAAGGTATGCTCCAAACTTCATACGAGATCTTGATAGTAAAATAAACTGTTTTTACTCCGGGTTAAAGCCAAAGTATCGAAGGGCTTTAGCTACTCGTGATTTCAAAAGTTATGAAAAACTTGTTCGATGTGCGGAGAAGGTGGAAATGGAGTTTGTCGGTGATCAGGTGTTCTATGACAAACAACAGAATAAGAGGTCTAGTGTGCAGGAAAAGGGGAAGAATTCATCAAAGAAGCAAGGAGGTAAGAAAACCAAATATCCATCCTGTGAGAAGTGTGGTAAAATGCATCCTCGAGAATGTTTATCCAAGTCTAGTAAGTGCATTTGGTGTGGTAAGTCTTGTCATATTGCTCGTAACTGTAAGGAAGATGATCAAGCAGGCAATGAAAATCCAACGGTAAGATGTTTTAAGTGTAATGAAATGGGTCATTATGCAAACGAGTGTCCAACTAAGAACTCAACTGGGGGAATGCAGCTAGACTACAAGCAGAAAGGGGTGGTGAAATCCTTTGCATCAACTTCAGCAGATGTTAGGCCATCGAATGAAGTGGTATCAGGTACACTGTTTGTTTGTTCAGATTATGCCAATGTGTTGTTTGATTCAGGTTCTACACACTCTTTCATTTCTGATAAGTTTTCTAGTAAATTGGAAATTCCATCTCAAGATATGAACCTTTAACTTATGGTAAAAACATCCAGAGGGAACGTTGAGACAAAAAGGAATTATAAGAACCTTCCTATCCTTGTGTGTGGAAAGAATCTACCAGCAATCCCTATTGTTTTGCCTCTAGTAGAGTTTGATGTTATTTTGGATATGGATTGGCTTTCTGTTTATCATGCTAAGATTGACTGTAGAGCTAAAATGGTTTCTTTTTAGAATGATTTTTAGTTTGTGTACAAGAATGAACCCTTGATTTTGATAACATATCAGGAAGTTGAGAAACTATTAAAAGATGGAAATGAATGCTACCTTGCACATATTGTTGAAAATAAAGGAACTGTTTAGATTAATGATGTGCCAGTGGTAAATGAGTATCTTGATGATTTTCCTGATGAGTTTCCTGGTATTATTCATGATCGGGAAGTTGAAATTACTATTGACTTAGTTCTTGATTCTAAGCCAATTTCAAAACCCCCATATCGAATGGCTCATGTTGAACTTTTATAGTTAAAGTAACAATTGAAGGAGTTATTAGATAAAGGTTTCATTCGTCCTAGCACATCACCATGGGGTGCTCTTATCTTGTTTGTTAAAAAGAAAGATGGACCAATGAGACTTTGCATTGATTATAGAGCCTTGAATAATATTACTGTTAAGAACAAGTATCCTTTGCCTCAAATTGATGATTTGTTTGATCAGCTCCAGGGAGCTCAGTATTTTTCGAAGATTGACTTGAGGTCGGGGTACCATCAGTTGTAAGTAAAAGAAGCAGACGTTCTGAAGACTGCGTTCCATACTAGATATGGCCATTATGAATTTGTAGTTATGCCTTTTGGGTTAACCAATGCACCTGCTATATTCATGGACCTTATGAATAGAATTTTCCTTGAGTTCTTGGATAAGTTTGTGGTTGTTTTCATCGATGATATTTTGGTGTTTTCTAAAAGTAAAGAGGAGCATGAAAGTCATTTAAGGGTTATCTTTCAAACCTTAAAAGAAAAGAAACTATATGGAAAATTCAGCAAGAGTGAGTTTTAGTTACAAAAAATTTCTTTCCTGGGTCACATTGTTTCAAAAGATGGCATAACCGTTGATCCTACTAAAACAAAAGTTGTTGAAGAATGTCCAAGACCCACAAATGTAACCGAGATCCGTAGTTTTCTTGGTTTGGCAGGTTACTACCGAAAGTTTGTTGAAAATTTTTCACGGTTATCTAGTACAATGACTAAGCTAACTCGTAAGGGTGTTAAGTTCATCTGGACAAAAGAATGTGATGATTGTTTTCAGGAGTTGAAAAGAAGATTGGTGAATGCTCCAATATCGGCACTTCCTTCCAGGAATGGTGAGTTTGTTATATACAGTGATGCTTCGTTGAAGGGACTTGGTTGTGTCCTTATGCAGAATGATCAGGTAATTGCTTAAGCTTCACTTCAGTTGAAAACTCATGAGGTAAATTACCCTACACATGATTTGGAATTAGCTATTGTTTTCATTGCTTTAAAAATTTGGAGGCATCATTTGTATGGAGTAAAGTGTGAAATATATACAGATCACAAAAGTTTAAAGTATATATTCACTCAGAAAGAATTGAACATGAGACAGAGGAGATGGCTGGAATTAAACAAGGATTATGATTGTACAATTCACTACCATCTGGGAAAAGCAAATAAAGTGGCCGATGCTTTGAGTCGAAAAAGTAATGCTTCATTAACCATGATACATTTGGAGCGAGATCCTTTGGTTTTTTATTTGATGAACTTTGGCATTGAAGTTGTTGGTGCAGGAAGTCCTTCTGTTTTGTTTCAGGTATCAATGAAATCTTCTCTATCAGATAGAATCAGGCAAGCACATAAGCAAGACATCGAGTTGCAGAAAAAGGTAGAGTTGGTTCAGAAAAGTAAGTTGCCTGAATTCAACATTGATAATGATTGTGTTTTGTGGTTTGGGAAGAGATTATGTGTTCCTTGTGATTCACAGTTGAAGAATGAGTTGTTATGTGAGGCTCATAGTTTCCCATTTTCAGTTCATCCTGGTAGTACTAATATGTATAGAGATCTGCGAGAGTATTACTGGTGGGATGGAATGAAAAGAGATATTGCTGATTTTACTGTGAAGTGTTTGAATTGTCAGAAGGTTAAAGAAGAGCGGTAGTTACCTAAAGGGATGCTTTACCCTTTACCTGTGCCAGAGTGGAAATGGGAAAACATATCCATGGACTTTGTTGTGGGATTACCGAGGACATCTCGAGGTAATAATGCAATCTAGGTTATTGTTGATCGCTTGACTAAATCTACTCATTTCCTTTCTATACGAGATACTTTCTCCCTAGATCAAATTTCTGTTTGTATCATAAAGAGATAGTCAGGATACATGGAGTTCCTCTCTCTATTGTATCTGACTGTGATCCTAGGTTCACTTCTAACTTTTGGAAAGGCCTTCAGAAGTCATTGGGTACTGGATTAAATTTTAGTACGGCTTTTCATCCTCAATCAGATGGGTAGTCAGAATGAACAATTCAGACCTTGGAGGATATTCTACGAGCTTGTTCGATGGATTATCAGGGAAGTTGGGATCAACATCTTTCATTGGTTGAGTTTTCTTATAATAACAGTTTTCATTCCAGTATACAGATGGCTCCCTTTGAGGCATTATATGGGAAGCAGTGTCGAACTCCAGCAATTTGGGATGAAGTGGGTGAATGGAAGATGATGGGACCATAATTGGTAGAAGAGATTGCAGAAAAGGTTCAATTGATTCAGAAACACATGAGAACAGCCCAAATCAGGCAGAAGAGTTATGCAGATAATTGGAGGAAGGATCTATCTTTCGAGGTAGGTGATCATGTTTTTCTCAAGGTTTCTCCATGGAAAAGTGTGATGAGATTTGGTATGAAAGGAAAGCTGAGTACAAGGTTCATTGGACCATATGAAATTCTAGATAATGTTGGATCAGTTGCTTACCGAGTGGATTTACCTTCGAGATTATCTCAGGTACACAATGTTTTTCATGTTTCGATTTTAAGGAAGTATATGCCAGATCCATCTCATGTTTTTAGTCCATAGGTAGTTCCGCTGGAGGAGAACCTATCTTATAAGGAACAACCAGTCCAGATTATTGACCATAGGGAGAAGGTGTTACGAAATAAGGTGATTCATCAGGTAAAGGTTTTGTGGAAAAACCATGTGATTGAAGAGGCAACGTGGGAATCTGAAAATGCTATGAGGGATAAATAAACGCACTTATTTTGATAAGTGAATAAAATTGCGAGGACGCAATTCCCAAAAGGGGGGAAGGATGTAACATCCCAGGTAAATAAAGAATAAATAATTTTCATATTTATTAATATTTATGGATTAAATATTAATTTTAATTAAAAGGGGTTTCTACGTTCGATAGCATACTCGATACGCAACGATGAGTTTCTTTGAAAAATTACGTTGCACACTAGTAATAAAATAATATTATTTTAAATGTTAGTTAACACGTAGCTGTTGTACTAGCGGGAATGGATAGAAATAACTAAAATATGATTATATATGTTTTTAAATTTTTTTACATTTATCCCATAAAAGGTAAAGGCTTAAAATATATAAGGAATTCAATTTTAGGCATTTATACCCAAATTTTCACTAAGGGTTCACTTATCACCTTTTGACGGAGAACCGTCATTAAATATAGTGTTGATCAATCTTATAAATTATATTGGACCAAATATAACTCTTCTTTAGAATCGGGACATCAAAATTTACTTTGTGTAAATTTTTGGTATCTTTCCGATAAAGTTCAATTTTTAATGAATAGTGTAAAATGTTGTATTTTAATTCAAAACCTATTTTTAATCTAATTTATTTATATGATTAGATTATCATTTTAATTGGTTTTAAAGTGAAATTAGAAAATATTTTTACCATTAAATCCAATAGTGGTCATTGGAATTAATTTCACTTTGAAATCAGACTTAAACTAGTGTCAATCTTTTGATACTTATTGTTTCATAAAAACACGCTATTTTCTCTAACAGTGGGAATTAATTATTAAATTAATTAATGCAACATATATGTTGTGAATTTTGTAAAATGGAGTTCATTTTTGAATTCAGAATATCAAATATAGTTTAGGGTGATGTTTGGGTATTTTTCTGAAAAACATCAATTTATTATGAATAGTGAAACCACTAAGTGGTAGTTAAAAAAACTGATTTTTCGTTTAAATGAAATTTTACCACTTATGTGTTTTGAATTTAAAAAATCCGATATACATGGTTGTCATTAAGAAGTAAAATGTGGTTCAATGAGATTAAAATAGTTTTTTGGTGAATAGTAACTTTTATGTACTTAATCGCGATTAGAGGTAATTAGTGTAGTTTAAGGTAAAAATAATGATTTAATAAAATGCGATGAGCTTGAAACATGTCCTACACTTATTGGATGTGTCATGGCCGGACAAGAAAAGCCATGGGTCAACTTGGGGACCCCATGGAGCCACTTTGGTTGGTAAATGACATAAATATCTTTTTATTTATTGTTAATGTAAAAATGACACACACATGAGATGTTTTACTAAAACAATTTTTACATGGGGTTATACAAGTCATATTTTTTACTATAACTAGTCATTGTAAATCTAAAGAGATTTACAACATCATAGTAATTGTTTTATAATTTTTAGACATTATATAAATTAAATTATTTATGACATCATGATGATGCAGCGATGACCTCATTATTTAACGATTTCAATAAAATCGAAAGATAATGTAATATATAAGACCTAAACATGTCCAAAACCTATTGGATGAGTGTATTTCGAACCCTTATCACCTTATCCTCTAAATACTTCAATGTGGGACTTATTAAATCCGAATACCATTTTAAAATAACGTGACTTTTCTTTACTTTTCAAGAGTGCCCCACCACTCCTCTTATAAAATGCCCCAACTCTACCTCTTTACCCACACTCCCAAAGCCTTTGTCTTGGCCAAACCTGTAACACCCCAAGATTTCATAGTGTGTTATTTCTTCAAAATAAATCAATAACTTGCACTACACGCAACACCGAGTTCAATTGCACCATGAATTACCAAAACAAAAAGCCATTAAAAGAGGTCATGAATAGCATTAACTACATTTTTAACTTTATATAATCCTTATAATTTTAGAATCCATATTATGAGTTTCTTAGTCATAATGCAAGAACAGATTCATTTTCAGTATTGCACTTTTATCAACTTTTGATAGTGAAACCTTTTTAAATACAATATTTTAAGCTTTTTGACTAAATGGAGACATCAAAAAATTTAGAATGAAACATCCCAAGCTTCCACGGTACGCTTTCCTTTGAATAAAACTGTAGCGTGTGTTGTACGCAACGTCGAGTTTTAACACACACCACAACCGATCAAACTAGCCGTTATGAATAGTAATACCTAAATTTTGAAATTATATATATTTTATATTTTGAAATGGACTTCATTTTTGGATTCAGAATATCGAATTTAGCCTAAGGTGAAATTTTGGTACTTTTCGGATAACTTTCATATTTTGATGAATAGTGAAAATTACTAAATTTTAATTAAAAACAACTTTTTTAATCAAAATAATTAATAGTGATAAATTATGAATTTGAGTGGTTTTAAAGTATATTTAGAATATATTTTTACAATTTAATATAATGTTGGTCATTAGACATAATTTTACAATTAAACCGAACATAAACAAGTGTCAATCTTTTGATAGTTATTATCTCTTAAAAACACGCTTTTTGTTTTGACAGCGGGAATTAATTTTAAATTAATTTCTGCCATTTCTGTGTTTTGAATTTAGAAAAATGGATTCCATATTTGGAATCAGGATTTTCAAATTGTGTAAATAGGTAACTTTTATTTTTAGACATTTTGAATAATTACTGCGGTAAATATTTTATTTACCATGGTTAAGGGTAAATCCGGTAAATAAGGGTTAAAGAATAATAATATAATAATACTAAATTACCCTAAAACGTGTCTTAACCCTATTGGTTGATACATGGTCGACCATGGGCATCTTTTTGTCAATTTTGGGACCCCATGGATCCACTTGTAAGTGATAATGACACTTTATTTTAATTAAGTCAAAATGAATACAAAAATGACACAAGCATATATCTTTTAGCAAAGCAATTGTTACATAGGGTTATATAAGTTGGATTTTAGATTATAAATATTAATTAGAAAGCTAAAACGATTTCCTACATAATGATATTTTATTTATAATTTTTAGACATTAAATAATTTATTTTATTTATGACACAATGATGATGCAGTAATTACTATAATAGTGAACAATTAAAATAATTGATATTATAAATACCCAAATAAATATAATATGAAACTTTTAATGAATTAAACTAATTTTATAGGATAATATGATATATTAGTATTGATTGGATTGACTTTGTTCGAAGTAATCAATCTGTTATGAGTTTCAAAAAAATCAACTATTGAATAGTGTCAAAATTGACATAAAAGAGTTCTTAAAACAAATATTATATTATTAATTGATATTAAATTCCTAAAAATCTAAGGTTCGGCCAAGGGACTTATATCATGATAGGTTAATCATTAATGGACCACTTGGGGGTCGCTTGGATGTATATTGTAAGTTTATTAACCATATTATGTAAAACTACAAAGAGACATTGTAAAAGTGAAACTAATTAACTTGGAGTTAATACTTAAAGATAAGGTTAATATAAGTACCCAAACCTGTCTAACTTCTATTGGTTGAGTTGTTTTAGACCTATACCCACCTTAACATTTAAATAATCAACTTTGGAGCCATTAGAAACCGAATATGAATTTATTATAAATTAATATTTCTAGCTTTTCCAAAGGTGCCCCTCACCCCTTTATAAAAGGGCACTCCTCCTTATCATTTCTTCACACTTCTAAAGCCTTTTGGTTCGGCCAAACTCTGCCCCAATACTCTCCCAACATCCCTCACTACAACCTAGAGGCCTTAGTTTGATCAGAAATCCAACCTAAGGAGCCCTTTTGATCAAATCAAAAGGAAGAACCCGAAGAAGAGGTAATGATTTCACCACCCTTTTCTAAGTTCATTTCTTCTTCCAATTCTTCTTCCTTTGTTCTTACCATTCTAAAATAATAACTCCAGTATCTCACATATACTGTGATGTTATTATAAGTATGGTACAACCATATTCAGTATTCTATCCACCCTTTGAATAACATGTCACCATACGTGCGTACGTATGGCTTACCGTCTCCACGTCGTGGTGTAATTGTTATTCAATATAATATTATTTGGATGGGTATAATAATGATGTGTAACTCATGTAAATAATAAATATAACATGTTAATGATTCTGTATATATGATATACCATCCATTTATATATTATTTTAATATCAAAAGAATGATATCGTCGCTCGTGCGTACGTACGAACTACCGTCTCCACGAACGCGATGAGATTCATTCTCCATCGTATCCATTCTAGTATAATTATCATTTTATGATTTAAAAATGATGTTTAAGGACTTGATATCATTCTGGATAAGAATAATATACAACAAACATGGCTTATGTAACAAAACATATAAAAGAAAATGAGTAAGTTAACACCCGAAACGACGATAATTCTAAGATATTATTATCAAATCAATATTAAAAGATCATATATGATATCATATTAATATATATGATTCTTGTATAATTTAATAACAACTATTTCACCATTATACATGAGGTTAACCTACCCCAACCAAGGAAAAGTACAATGTAAGGGTTATTTCACAATCTCTTCATTATCCGAGGTTGTTTATACGTAATAATCTACTGGGATCTCTTTATCATCTACATCCATGTTTCTTAAAAATGTATTTCAAAACATTTTTACTATTTACTAGAATATGAGTTAAAGTCATTTATACCCTTGTTTGACTTTTTATAAGAGGTTTATAAAGGAATCTTTCCGTCGTTTTCAAAACAAGGTCATTTTTAACCTTTTCGACAGAATTAAGGTAAGAATGTTTTTTTAACTTATACGGCGGGTGCGGCTAATTTCCGCCGTTATAAAATCTTCAAAACTTCCCTTACAAGTTTATAAGAATATTTTCAAAGAAAATGTTTTATTTTATATGGATCTTAAATGATTTTAAAATAAAAATAGATATTTCTTTAAAAAGAATTTTGATTTCATCTATGTCAACATCCTTTGATGGATTTTACGCTTATTTGAATTTGATCTATTGTGATACAAAACTTCTATATTGTATTGAAGGTTTTGTGATATGTTTGACTGTGGATGTGCTATTTTTATACCATTCATAGTTTATGGTGAAATTATTGACATTTCGTATGCTAGTTTTAATACGAATGTTTATGTTATGTTTAAACCTTTTCACATGGGAATGCATTGGACTTAGTAAGTGACGGGTGGAGCCTGCTATAGCTCCTCGATGCATCGGCAGGTCTCATGAGAAAAACTAGTGTCTTGGCACAAGGCCTTGACAAAATATTTTTTGTAGTCTTGGCACGAGGCCTTGACTATGTGGTTATGATAGTATGGCATTATGCATTCCAACATTATGAAAGTGGTTATTGATTTTTGCATGTGATTATTCGATTAGTAGAATATCCATGTGAATAAGTAAATTGCATTATTTCATTTTATTTATGCCATACCATGTTGAAAGTTCATGTTTGAAAGGCTTTTGTTTTAGTTATACATTGCCTTAAAAGTTTATTCTTATTTATGAAAGTTTCGGCTATTTTGTTATCCTTACTAGGCATTTGAACTCACCCCTTTTATATGTTTTATTTTTTCCAAGAAGTGAAGTAGTAAATTATGAATGACCTGCAGGGATATTATGTGGGGATATGAGTGTGGATTATGGAGAAATTATGTTGTTGTAGTAGTTTTTCATTTTATGATGTAATGTAAAACCTATGAATATATCTAGTGTTTCCAAGGCTACTAAACCAATCGGTCTTTCGAGATTTGATCTTTTTTGTGATCATGCCAATGTTATGTAATAATGCACCGACTCTGGGTAACTGGGGTCGGGGCGTTACAGTTGGTATCAGAGGAAGTTTAGTACAAACCTTGGAAGCAAGATTTAGATAAACTCTGATTAGAGCACGTAGACCTAAGATGAACTTTGAGGATTAGTATAGAAGAACTTCCTAGAATTTTGGTATTGTAGAGATTTTGTGAGTTTTCCGAGCAATACATCCATGTCTGGATACGAGCAGGTAGAGGCGGCTCTGGCACAGATGTACCTAGGGGTAAAACCCGAAAACACCGCTTTGAGCTAGACTCAAATGGGAACTGGTGAACGACAACGGGCCTTGCTGCACTCTTGGTTACGACACTCCCGGGGGATATGCTTAGGATAACTCTCACTATCTTTACAAATCATTATGAAGGGTTTATGAGTATATACATCCTCAAAGAAAACATTTTTATGATTATGGATTATATCCATAAATAGTTCAATTTATGTTAAGTGTATTATAAGTATGGGATTATGTATTTTGATTCATAAACTGATCTAGTGTATTCCATTGTTTAGAAATGGCACCCAGTAGAAGGAATGAGAACTCTAGAAATGCACATGATCCAAAGAGAAGGAAGGATCATATCTTTCATGGTCTTAAGCTAGAATTTATAAGAGAAATAGTCTCCCATGTATTATCATCATATGAAGAAATAATATCATGTGTTGATAAGATAAGTAAAGAGTTTACTGAGTCCTATGGATTTGAAGGGAAGCAAGAGAAGAAAAGGATAGAAGAGAGAAAGATGGATAAAGGGAAGAGGGAAAAGAAGAATTTTCCCATATGTGGTAACTGTGGAAAGAAACACCCTGGAACTTGCCTGAAAGGAATGGGAGTTTGTTATAAGTGTGGAGGAAAATGGCACAAAGTACGTGACTGCAAGGGTAAGAAAATGGTTTTAAATGTACAATGCTTCATTTGCAAGGAGTTTGGACACTACGCGAACCTATGTCCCCGTCATCAGACTATGCTGCAAATGATGCTATTGCATAATAATCAAGTTATGATACTACCACAGATGAAGAGGAATGATTAGAGTTCTTATGTTGATTATGTCAATTGAGTGTTGTATCAACAATGTACTTGTTATAATAATTATGTAGTATATAAGGATTGTACTGCAGTACTATTTCATTAAGGACTTGAGATTGTGTGGAACAAAGAAAAGTGACTCAATAGAAGGTTAAATTTTTGGAAAATATATGGTTGAGAGAATGATAAATCATAATATAGTTCTGATACTGAGGTAGTGATTTTGGAATAATATGTGATTGTTTTGGATAAATTATATTGGATATTCTTGACTACCTTGGAACTGATTAATGATTTGTATATTCCATCATTGTTGGGGTTTAAACCATTTTTTGGATTAATGAAGTATATCCAGCATTCTATATGGAATAAGGGAGCATGAATGTAATCAATAAAGAATATGGTAATACATGATGAAGGTATTCATATGCTATTACGGGGTAAAAAGGATCTATATTATGTTTACCTTCCTTATAAATGTTGGACTGTGAGTTTGGACAGATGTATTTTGGATAGTTCTAGTTTGGATTATTTTGGATTACCATAAAAGGAAAACCCGGAGGTCGGGCGGCAACCTGTCGCGTCCGGCAAGGCTGCGAGACTTGAACCCGCAACCGAAGGGAGACAAGGGTGTATCACCTACCACTATCCCACGAGATGTCCTGGATTAAATAAAGTAGTTTTTAAAAGATCTGGTAGATGAATTATAAATTCGTTTATTTTGGAACCCTATATGAATAGTATAAATAGAATTTTTTTTATGAGTGAATGATGAGTTTGTGGTAGAAATTTATTAATGGATAAAACTCTAATTGTAAAGTAAGTATATCTCTTTATGATCTTAGCCAATCTCATAAATAAATTCATCAATATTAAGAAAAGCAACTTAGAACAAAAATGTTTTCCTAGATGGTACCTTAAGTCATCACTAATTTATGGCTTTTGGATTGTTGGCCTTTTCATAGCCATGTTCTCTACCACTCTCCATCAGATAATTGATGGTTAGATTTTTCTTCCATATCCATATTTTCTTACATGGAACCCTAGTATGTGTTATTTTCGGTAATCTTCATACTTTCGACTCTTTATTTTAAATAGAGGCCTCGTTAATTCATTTTTCGATGTGGGATTTCAACTAAGATATTTTGAAATGTCAAAAATGTGTTATCCCAATACCCTATATTTTGTTGAACCGATGGTACTTCAAATCATCATAGATTGATGAGTTTAAGGACCTCAATTATACACTTGTTTGTGATTGATGACCTCAATCACTACCTATAAATATTTACGTTTTTCCTCCGATTATATGACTCTAATTGCCACCAATGATCTCCTAATCAAGATCATAATTTGGTGGTGACCCTTTCATTTCTCTTTTCCTCATATTAAGACTAAATTTTAGTAACCCAATTTCCGATGTGGGTTTTCCCACAAATATATTATCTATTTTCAACCTTTTATTTTCGAAGAACAATTTCAAATTGCGAGGACGCAATTTATTGAAGTAGGGGAGAATGTAACACCCCAAGATTTCATAGTGTGTTATTTCTTCAAAATAATTCAATAACATTCACTACACGCAACACCGAGTTCAATTGCACCATTACTTACTAAAACAAAAAGCCATTAAAAGAGGTCATGAATAGCATTAACTACATTTTTAACTTTATATAATCCTTATAATTTTAGAATCCATATTATGAGTTTCTTAGTCATAATGCAAGAACAGATTCATTTTCAGTATTGCACTTTTATCAACTTTTGATAGTGAAACCTTTTTAAATACAATATTTTAAGCTTTTTGACTAAATGGAGACATCAAAAAATTTAGAATGAAACATCCCAAGCTTCCACGGTACGCTTTCCTTTGAATAAAAGAGTAGCGTGTGTTGTACGCAACGTCGAGTTTTAACACACACCACAACCGATCAAACTAGCCGTTATGAATAGTAATACCTAAATTTTGAAATTATATATATTTTATATTTTGAAATGGACTTCATTTTTGGATTCGGAATATCGAATTTATCCTAAGGTGAAATTTTGGTACTTTTCGGATAACTTTCATATTTTGATGAATAATGAAAATTACTAAATTTTAATTAAAAACAACTTTTTTAATCAAAATAATTAATAGTGATAAATTATGAATTTGAGTGGTTTTAAAGTATATTTAGAATATATTTTTACAATTTAATATAATTTTGGTCATTAGACATAATTTTACAATTAAACCGAACATAAACAAGTATCAATCTTTTGATAGTTATTATCTCTTAAAAACACGCTTTTTGTTTTGACAGCGGGAATTAATTTTAAATTAATTTCTGCCACTTCTGTGTTTTGAATTTAGAAAAATGGATTCCATATTTGGAATCAGGATGTTCAAATTGTGTAAATAGGTAACTTTTATTTTTAGACATTTTGAATAATTACTGCGGTAAATATTTTATTTACCATGGTTAAGGGTAAATCCGGTAAATAAGGGTTAACAAATAATATTATAATAATACTAAATTACCCTAAAACGTGTCTTAACCCTATTGTTTGATACATGGTGGACCATGGGCATCTTTGTGTCAATTTTGGGACCCCATGGATCCACTTGTAAGTGATAATGACACTTTATTTTAATTAAGTCAAAATGAATACAAAAATGACACAAGCATATATATTTTAGCAAAGCAATTGTTACATAGGGTTATATAAGTTGGATTTTAGATTATAAATATTCATTAGAAATCTAAAAATATTTCCTACATAATGATATTTTATTTATAATTTTTAGACATTAAATAATTTATTTTATTTATGACAAAATGATGATGCAGTAATTACTATAATAGTGAACAATTAAAATAATTGATATTATAAATACCCAAATAAATATAATATGAAAATTTTAATGAATTAAACTAATTTTATAGGATAATATGATATATTAGGATTGATTGGATTGACTTTGTTCGAATTAATCAATCTGTTATGAGTTTCAAAAAAATCAACTATTGAATACTGTCAAAATTGACATAAAAGAGTTCTTAAAACAAATATTATATTATTAATTGATATTAAATTCCTAAAAATCTAAGGCTCGGCCAAGAGACTTAAATCATGATAGGTTAATCATTAATTTACCACTTGGGGGTCGCTTGGATGTATATAGTAAGTTTATTAACCATATTATATAAAACTACAAAGAGACATTGTAAAAGTGAAACTAATTAACTTGGAGTTAATACTTAAAGATAAGGTTAATATAAGTACCCAAACCTATCTAACTTCTATTGGTTGAGTTTTTTTCGACCTATCCCCACCATAAAATTTAAATAATCAACTTTGGAGCCATTAGAAACCGAATATGAATTTATTATAAATTAATATTTCTTGCTTTTCCAAAGGTGCCCCTCACCCCTCTTATAAAAGGGCACTCCTCCTTCTAATTTCTTCACACCTATAAAGCCTTTTGGTTCGGCCAAACTCTGCCCAAATACTCTCCCAACATCCCTCACTACAACCTAGAGGCCTTAGTTTGATCATAAAGCCAACCTAAGGAGCCCTTTTGATCAAATCAAAAGGAAGAACCCGAAGAAGAGGTAATGATTTCACCACCATTTTCTAAGTTCATTTCTTCTTCCACTTCTTCTTCCTTTGTTCTTACCATTCTAAAATTATAACTCCAGTATCTCACATATACTGTGATGTTATTATAAGTATGGTACAACCATATTGAGTATTCTATCCACCCTTTGAATAACATGTCACCATACGTGCGTACGTACGGCTTACCGTCTCCACGTCGTGGTGTAATTGTTATTCAATATAATATTATTTGGATGGGTATAATAATGATGTGTACCTCATGTAAATAATAAATATAACATGTTAATGATT
Organism: Viscum album; assembly: GCA_963277665.1. Lineage (NCBI taxonomy): Eukaryota > Viridiplantae > Streptophyta > Magnoliopsida > Santalales > Viscaceae > Viscum > Viscum album. The sequence continues at coordinate 872,996,084 of OY728148.1, read as the reverse complement.
CTGTATATATGATATACCATCCATTTATATATTATTTTAATATCAAAAGAATGATATCGTCGCTCGTGCGTACGTACGGACTACCGTCTCCACGAACGCGATGAGATTCATTCTCTATCGTATCCATTCAAGTATAATTATCATTTTATGATTTAAAAATGATGTTTAAGGACTTGATATCATTCTAGATATGAATAATATACAAAAAACATGGCTTATGTAACAAAACATATAAAAGAAAATGAGTAAGTTAACACCCGAAACGACGATAATTCTAAGATATTATTATCAAATCAATATTAAAAGATCATATATGATATCATATTAATATATATGATTCTTGTATAATTTAAAAACAACTATTTCACCATTATACAGGAGGTTAACCTACCCCAACCAAGGAAAAGTACAAGGTAAGGGTTATTTCACAATCTCTTCATTATCCGAGGTTGTTTATACGTAATAATCTTCTAGGATATCTTTATCATCCACATCCATGTTTCTTAAAAATGTATTTCAAAACATTTTTACTATTTACTAGAATATGAGTTAAAGTCATTTATACCCTTGTTTGACTTTTTATAATAGGTTTATAAAGGAATCATTCCGCCGTTTTCAAAACAAGGTCATTTTTAACCTTTTCGACAGAATTAAGGTAAGAATGTTTTTTTAACTTATACGGCGGGTGCGGCTAATTTCCGCCGTTATAAAATCTTCAAAACTTCCCTTACAAGATTATAAGAATATTTTCAAAGAAAATGTTTTATTTTATATGGATATTAAATGATTTCAAAATAAAAAGAGATATTTCTTTAAAAAGAATTTTGATTTCATCTATGTCAACATCCTTTGATGGATCATACGCTTATTTGAATTTGATCTATTGTGATACAAAACTTCTATATTGAATTGAAGGTTTTGTGATATGTTTGACTGTGGATGTGCTATTTTTATACCATTCATAGTTTATGGTGAAATTATTGACATTTCGTATGCTAGTTTTAATACGAATGTTTATGTTATGTTTTAACCTTTTCATATGGGAATGCATTGGACTTAGTAAGTGACGGGTGGAGCCCGCTATAGCTCCTCGATGCATCGGTAGGTATCATGAGACAAACTAGTGTCTTGGCACAAGGCCTTGACAAAATATTATTTGTAGTCTTGGCACGAGGCCTTGACTATGTGGTTATGATAGTCTGGCATTATGCATTCCAACATTATGAAAGTGGTTATTGATTTTTGCATGTGATTATTCGATTAGTAGAATATCCATGTGAATAAGTAAATGGCATTATTTCATTTTATTTATGCCATACCATGTTTAAAGTTCATGTTTGAAAGGCTTTTGTTTTAGTTATACATTTCCTTAAAAGTTTATTCTTATTTATGAAAGTTTCCGCTATTTTGTTATCCTTACTGGGCATTTGAGCTCACCCCTTTTATATGTTTTATTTTTCCCAGGAAGTGAAGTAGTAAATTATGAATGACCTGCAGGGATTTTATGTGGGGATATGAGTGTGGATTATGGAGACATTATGTTGTTGTAGTAGTTTTTCATTTTATGATGTAATGTAAAACCTATGAATATATCTTGTGTTTCCAAGGCTACTAAACCAATCGGTCTTTCGAGATTTGATCTTTCTTGTGATCATGCCAATGTTATGTAATAATGCACCGACTCTGGGTAACTGGGGTCGGGGCGTTACAAAACCCTACCCTTTTTGGCTCTCCAAATCCCTCTCTTACTCCATGAAGCCACACATTGGGCAGAATTCTTCCCAAGGAAGCCTTTGAGCTCAAACCAAGGGGAGTTACCCGATTTTAAGGTAATGTCTTCTTTTGAGTCCTTTTGTTTTATTTTGCTTCCCCAACCCCCTAAACTCTTTTTATTCTTTTCATTTGTAAAAAATACAGTATCCTCAATATACTAGTATGTTTTTATAAGAAGGATTCGAGCTACACTTACACACACCTACATCTAATGGTTAAAGAACATACTGTTTCTGTGGATGGTGAATTTCTGCCTCCCGAAACGATGATTGTTCAACATTCTTTTAACACCTTCAAAGGTGGCCATTAAGATGAAACTATATTTATATATGACATATAATATGTTTAGTTTTTCCTTAAGCTTCTGTATTATTCATATTGGGCATACCTTTATGGTTTCCATTATGGGTAAACACGATATCATCATTTAAGGAAGTGTGGACTACCGCCCCCTCAAAGTGATGTGATTCGTTAATGCCATATGTGTGACGTGTAAAGGATTGATTTAATGTTATTATATATGATGTTATACTGGAATTATAATATACCTCTATATTATTATTATTTCTTTCCATAAAGTATGAGATAGAAATGAAAGTAGCGTTCATGCGTACGTACGGCTTACCGTCTCAATGAACGGTGAATTTCATTTCTTATCCCCAAATGTAAAGTACTATTAAAAGTACATGTATATAATGGATATATATAATGAATGATATATCTAAATGATGAATATAATTCTGGAACTAAAATATACATACCTCTCACATAGTTTTAATTCCATTAATATGACAATGATATGAAAGTAGCGTTCATGCGTATATAAGGATTACCGTCTCCATGAATGGTGCATTTCATTTCTTACCTCTAAATGATTATGTAATATTATAAATACATGTATATTCTGGATATATATGATATATATGATATCCAAATCAGGAATTTCATTCTATATATAATGAACCTTTGACCACACGAACAACATGTAATGTAAGAAGTCCAATTTCGACTTAAGAACCAAATATCGACAAAATAAACATTATTAACGTAAATGGTTACATAATGTTTATAACATGGAAATAAGTGATATAAAAGGAATAATGAACTATAAAAGGTTATTAATCAAGTAGAAATTAACTCAAGTTTATTATTCAGGACGTTAAAGAACGATCGAGTCAAGTCAGACCCGAGATAAGGGACTTCGTCTCAATCTCCTTTCATTGAGGCATATTTCGTTTTATACACAACTTTCTTTTATACAGTGTAAAAACCCCTTTGAGTTTTACTTTTATACAAAAGAAATCTTTTTCTATGAAGCATTTTACCAAACAACAAAAAGGAATGTTTTTTTAACATATACGGTGACAACGACCTTTTCCGCCGCCGCGAGTATTATTTGGTCTTTGGCTTCCTCAACAAGCCGTAATGTTCTTAAAATAAAATAAATACCATATACTCTTTTATGTATTTTGGTATTGAAAATGGTTTTGATAAAGGATTCTATTATTATATATTTTGATTGAAATGTGGAAATGTTATCATTACTTTATATTGGTTTTATGTTTTATGATTTATATTGGTACTTGGACATTTGACGGGTGGTTACATGATAAACCATATGACGGGTGGTGCCATGAATACCAGGATGGGTGGTTGCGTTATAACCTCCAATGTATTGGGTATGGAAGTCGGCCGTATGGATATTCCATTAAGTATGTATGGAAATTGGTCGTATGGCTATTCAATTAAGTGATATGTGTGGAAGTTGACCATATGGTAATTCAACATAAGTATGTTTATGTCCCAAGTTACATTTATATATGTTATGTGTTCTTTATATGGGTTTTACGGTAATCCTTCGGTTATAAAAAGGTATGTAATGATACTTTATTCAGTGAATAGTTTTTACTACTTCATGAAGGTGAAGGTATGAATTTGATAGAGTATACATGGTTTACTTGATGTTTGAAAAACTAACAGTTTTCATTCTTTTTGTATCCCTTACTGAGCTTTTTATGTTCACCCCAAGTTTTTTTGAAATAATTTTCACATGACTTAATGTGCAATAAGGTCAAGGATGGGATCAAGGGAATTTCATGCTATATAAAACATGGAACTAGACATGTTTCTTTTTAAGAGTTTTTTTATTATGGAAACTTAGTAGAAGTGTCTATATTGTAATCTTTTGAGATGTAATAGTTATGTTCTAATTCTATAAAACTCTAAACCTGAAAAGATCCCCAATGTGAATTATTCATTAAATTCAATATTAAGTAAGGTTTAAGGCCAGGGCCTTATATTGAGAATATTTTATATTCAACAATTTATTCTTTTTAGTAATATACATACTTATCATTAATGAAGTATAATATTATTCCTTTGAAAATTATACGTATAATTATATCCATGATTGGTTCACTCATTAATGCGTTTTATACTCCACACACCAATGTGGATAGGGAATTATGTTAAAATCATGAAGTATATTGGGATTATTTGTGGACAAGTTTTAGATGATGTGATTTTATTACCTATATATAAAGACTCATAAAATTTTATCAACAATGGTGAATTCTAGATATTATAGGGTTTCCATTAAATTTACTATCTATATGAATATAAGAGACATGAAGAATGTTTTCAAGGGAAACCCCCATATTTAATATGTATGACTGAAAATAATTTATCATACTTATCTATGAATTCTTTATATCATTTAAATAATGTTTTACTATTTTTATATTAATTTTTATAGATATTTTTACACATGAAGTAATTGTTATAAATATTTTTTTTCTGAAATTCATATTGTTATGTTATGAAAGAGGTACATTTGGCTTTGTATTGATAATGTGAATGGAATAATTGTTTTAACATAAATATAATATACCATATTTCCCATTTTCATTATCTCTAAATATTTTAAATATTCCATTAAATCATAATATGTTTTTTCAGGAATAAAATGTATTCTATAATTTGTTGAAAATTTTTATATTTTAATGAATTTATTTTTAAGTGAAGATTATATTTTCCTCAATAAGTATTCAATATTATATTTAATTTATTTTTTACCTAGATGAAATAAGTTGATATTAATTTTTTCTTTTTATGGAATATTGTCGAATGATTGCATCAATAATATTTAATAGGATTATTTATGATTATAATGAAGATATGATTATGGACCCCATTTATTTTTCATAGATTATTTTATGATGAAATTTTTAAATACAATGGAAACCCATTACAATTTTTGTGGGTTATTATATTGGATGAATTATTTATGATCTCATAGACCAAATATTAATGGAATATGATTATAGATGGGTAGTCACAAAATTTTATACCCCTCGAACGTATTATTTATATATGGATATCTTATAAGAAAACTCAGGCTAGAATGGGGAGTGATCCATGTTCGGTAAGGGACACTATATACTATGATAAACATTGGAGTGAACAATGATTAAGGATATGATATATTGGGGAATGATCTCAATCTATTATGATAGTATTGGAAGTGATCTCTCACTTTGTAAATGTTTTATATTCTCTTGTGTTATATAGAAACACATCTCTTATTCCAATTTTTTTCTCTTAGGGATTATACAGATATACTAAATTATGATTCATTTCTTAAGAACATACATGACATATTAAATTACTCAATATTATGATTAATGTTAAAAAAAATTATTATTTTCAAATGTTTTAATATTTTTCACACTCACTCAAGATAATGATATATTTTTGTGATCATTGATATCTCCCTTCAATATCATTACTGAGTATATTAGCTCACCATTTATTGTTGTTCACTTACTAGGGTTATGACTAATGAATTTATGTATTATCATTTTTATAATATTTATAGTTATATAGATCATAATGGTAGATGATATTGATCACTTATAAGAAGGATGGTATGATTATAGTATTATATTGATAATATAAATATATGATTATGGTGTCATTCATAATATTATGTATTTAATATTCATAACTTTTGTTCTTATATTAATGTATGAAATGTATGGGTCATTATATGTATCTTGTTCAGCTACACTAGTGTAAAGTATCCTTGGTCACCATCACTTGGATAAAGCCTCGTGGTTTCCCTAAACTCACTTAGGTGATCCCATTTCCTTACTAAAGAACAATTTTTGTCGATTTTTATTATTGAAAATTGTTATAGAAAACCATATTATCAAAATCCCATACCAAGGAATCATGTAAACCTTATATCAAAAAGTTTATCATTTATTAGATGTTGTCTTTTACCCGGGCCTCCAGTTACTAAACCTCCTATATGACTACAAGATGTACATGATTGATAAATTAATAATTTCATGAACCAAATTAATTGTTAACTATCATGATAAAATAAGTATTCACAATGTAGTCCCATAGTGCTTTAATCCACATGGGTATCAAAATTTTGGATTCAATTGATATTAAGGGTCCATATTGGAATAAAAATAAAATAAAAATTCCTCTGGATAATGATGTATGATTTTTCTAGACAATGACAGAGTCCAACTTGTATAATAAGTTAAATGATTCCTTAGATTACAAAATTTAAATTTATGTTTAACTAATTATTATACATATATATGTATTTCTATATAATTGGAAAAATTGTTCCACTATCATGTAGTCCATTCTATATAATTTTGAGGATGAAAAGATGACATTCTTACTCTTATAAAAGTCCCCATATCAATTTCAATCTCAATTTGGGATATCATTTAAATTCAAGGATCTAGAAATGATATGGTATCCATAATATATTAATCACCATACTATTCATGCATGATACTTTAATTCTACTTTCATACCCGTCTAAAAGGTTATAATTGGTTGGCTGAGAGGAGGCCGAGAGTCCACCCTAAGAAAAAGACCGAATATGTGTCATATTGATACTAATAATTATGTACTATAAATCTTGAATGTGTTAATAATCCTCATGTTACACCAAAATTTTCTTAATATCTATATATTTAAATAAATTAAATCACTTTTATATCATAGGACACACAAAACACCAGGTTTACACAGAACATGATACTCTATAATAATATTATTTTTTAAACATTTATATTATAACCTAACTGTTATAATGGAGGGTATAAATATGAAAAAGAAAATTATGTATAAAAATTAAAAATTATTTAATTATATGTTAATGTATCAATTGTTTTTCATTGGAATAAATTTATTATTTAATTTTGAAATAATTTTTTGTTCAATTTTTTATTGTCTTTCTTTTTTAGAACTATTTTTAGATATTTATGTTTGTGTAATTTTAACTAAAATCTTCCTGGTCTATTAGTTAATGTTGTAAAATGGATTAAATATTCATAATATTTATTATATATGCCATATATTAAGTTAAATCTAATTTTTTACCTTAATTAATATAGAAATCATTAAAAATAATATATTGTGATCGTGGTAACAACATGTTTACCAGGAGAATGGAAAAAATGATTGAAGATAATAATTACAAAAAAAATTGTTATTTTCCCATATAGTGGTCATATTTAGACCTTCAAAATTTACTAAACTGTAATGATGTAATTACCGCAGTATATTCCACATAATGTGGTTTCTTAATAATATTTAGTGACCTACAACCATCCCCTAAACTATAAAAATAGAAATAAATCTAATGATCTTTTGTTTGGAGGACTACCTCCTTGTGAAAAGATGTAATTAATTCTCCATCACTACCTCTCACAGTTGGAAATAATGACGTATATATATTACATATAATGTATTTTTAATATAAAATACATATATCATTATCATATCAAACATATAACTTTTATAAATTTCAATATATAATGAATATGATGACAACACTGGGGTTTATGATGGACTACCCCAATATGATGTGAGGTGATTCATTATTCACATACGCACAACATGGATTGATATAAGGACAAATTTTATGATGATAAGTTATATTCATTATATATTAATAAAAATTTAAAATAAATTTTCTAAAAGTTTAATACCTTACCATTAAATTGAATTAGGGATAATGTTGTCTTTTTTTATAGTGGACTATCCCCTCACGAAGTGATATGATTCATTTTTTCCTAGGCACATTACATGGAAGATAATAATTGATAAATTTAACCAATAATATATATATATATAATGGGAAATTGTTTTTGGAAAATATATAAAAAATATAATTTCATACTAAATATAAAAACTAGTTTAGTGTGGATTCCATAATTCCATTCATATATCATAAATATGATATAAATAATTACAAGAAATTTATTACTATTTAATAAGATTATTAAAAAGTGAGACACTTTCTCATGGAAAAAATATCAGCCATATGGTTTTGTAAATATTTATAATAAAATAGAGGAAATTTATTGTAATTTAATAAGATTATTATGAAGTGAGAACTTTATAGTAGAAAAAATATCAGCCATATGATTTTGTAAATATTTATAAATTCATCTCATGTCCACCTCTTTGTGTGAAACTAATTGTGGGGAATATTCTCATCTTGAATGTGGATTCCATTTATTTTTTTCATATAGTTATTCTTATACAAATTAATATTGATGGAACTGGAAATAATATCTACTAACATAGCCTAACTATTCAAGATATCGAGAATAGTTGTTTTGATATTGAGAAAATAAAATTTCCTTAATCTTTAATGATTAATAATTGAGGCACTACATGATGAATCATGATGTCCATCCCCCCGCCCCCAAATTAACCCACTGAAAAACATACTCAATAGAAAAATTCCATCCTAATGACTTTTTTGGTTATTGGTCATTCTGTTGTAGTTTAATATCCAAATCATACTTTAGAATAAATCATGGGGAAACCATTAAATGATTTTCTTATAGTCTATATCATTACTGATGGCCAAAAAATCGATACTACATTTCTTGATAATATTATATTATTCATTAAAAATCATTCCAATAACAATAATTTATTTTAAAAGTTCATCATGGACACTAATTTATAAAATTAAAGGAAACATGAAGTTCAAACAAGTTGGGTTTTGAATTATTACTTTCTCACCATCATTGGTAGTCCTGCCTTATTCACTCCTACAGTCATAATGTTTCACCAATAATGAAGAAAATCAATAATCCAACATTTAATATTGGGAAATAATCTACATATGATATTTGAACAATATATTTTCATATATAATTTTTTTATAATGAAAAAGTAAATTAATGGTTAATTTCACATAAAAAAAATGACTACAACAATTGAATATGAGGCTGGGTTTATGGTAAAATTTAATACAAATATGACTTTATTCCGTGTTTCTCATTCACAAAGAAATTGGTTGGATGTCTTGGATTACACATCCAGCACCGCAAAGATATATACTAAGTCATTATTATTATAATAATTCTACACTAGTTAGTATTATTAGCATTCTTTTGAAAATATTGAGAATATATTGATGCCACGAATTCCACCTATAAGAAATTTTATTTGATACACCAACCAAATGATACCAAAAATGTATTTATGACACATATATTAGATGATTTATAATGAAATATACATTCTTCAGATCGATCCAATATGAAAAAAATCAACAACATGTTATATTATTCATCATTACAATGAATTTATTTTCTCGATAATCCATTATTAATGAGGACTTAATGGAATAATCATTAGATGAATTAAAGGAGGATTAACTATAAATATTAGGTTCTAGGTCCATGCATGTGCATGATATACTCATCAATCCAAAATAATGAATTAAAAAATTAATTCCCATTATAAAAATCTTATAATTCCAATTATTAAAATTCCCTCCTTTTTCTTTCCACAATTTGATCTTAAGGGAAAAATCGTCTTCTCTGCAGTGTGGTCTTTAGATTTTTCCATGAATTCCATTTTTCTCCTCTTATCAAACCCATAGAACTTATGGGTTACTTTAATCTCCATATCAACAATGAGAGCACATCTAATGATTTATTCATAGATATTGATGTCCCTTGTGGATAATTTCCGTTAGTGACTTGGTTTTAACCCACTAAAGAGTCGATCAATTTAACTCTAGGGTTGGAAAATAATCCCTGAAGTATTCATTTAATGTCTTGTAAAATTTGATTCATAGAAAATAAAAGATCAAGATTCCATTTTCTTAATTTCAATGAAAAACTTCTCCAATTTGTTCAAATAATAAGATGAATTTATATATTGAAAAATATGTTCATGAAATTGTCCCATTATATTCTATTTCATCTATTTTCCTCGTACTGTTGACAAGGTTTGACCATTGATCGACTTCACATAACAAAATGATCAACTTCTAAGAACAATTTGTTATGTTACAAACATTTGGGAACTAAAAATATATTTTCAGTGTTACCGATGCATTTTTCATCCACTAATTTATTAGAAGGCCTAGTGAAAGAAGGTGGATGCTTCCTCATGAATTACTCAACAGAATTTTGTTCCCTCATTTTCTCGTTTGGAAGTTTGGCATGATTCATATATTTAGAATGTCGAGTGAGCATAGCTAAATGATTTTTCATTCTATATCCCATAAAAGGTTTTTCTTAGGAGGTCGATCTTTTCATTTCCCTTCACATTCATCATTAATCTTATTCCATTAGGATCCATCCATTGACTAAAACCAAGAAACTTATTGTGAGAAACACCATTCATAAATGAAAAACGACATAATCATGAATAAAAGATCATTTTTGGACACATTATTTTTTATCCTAGGTTATTCATGATCAGTTATAAAACACTAGTATTGTATCCTATGATCATACATATACTTAGGGTTCTTACTGTGGTTTTCTCATCCGAGATTCTGACAGTTAAGTATATCGTTCCCCCGATAACAACTATAACTAAACATAATTTAAAATAAAAAATATTACATTAAACTTAAATAATATTCATTTAAAAATATACTAAATTCATAAAATAACTGAATATGTATTGTGAATTTAGAAACTGGAAAACGAAAACCATTGGTTCATAAAACATCTTAATTATCTCCCACTTATTTCATCATTAGTTGACCCCTTTTGAAATATCTTGCATAATACCATTATTTATGACCTAGGGAAATGGAACATATAAAATGGTGAGATAAGATGCTCAGTAAAGTTAAACATAGGAAATATAAATCATATCATAAATATAACATATAAAAACATAACATTTGAAAATCTAATTCTACATACTTGTAATCTTGATATCATGTCATTGGAAAATTCATAAAATTTGTAAGAATCTATGAACATAATCCCACAAGTTATAAAATAATAAATGAGGTTTTGTTTCACATATATAATACTATAAAATAATTTCATATTAGTCAAGTATCATTCCCAAAGCCATCGTAACAGACAAATTCCATTACTGAAGAAATTCCACACCTTGTTCTAGCCATGTATTAGTGAACTTAGTTCAACTTATGTTCCTTCAATATTTATATAATGAGATATAAATCATTACCTAATGACATTGAGGGAGATATAGGATAAAACCATCGATAATAAATTTATGATTATATTTTCAACAAAATAATAAATCATTTATCATATCATAACCCAAGGAAGAAAATTGATTTCTTAAACATTATTCCATCATATCATAATCCATGTAAAAAAATGTATTTAATAAATAAAATACCATAAAAACATAATAAAACCATTATAAAAATATGGATTTTATAAATGAAACATAACTCCAATAAATAATTCCATCATAGATACAATATAATTTTGATAGAACACTAGAAATTATTTCATCAAGAAAATATAATTTCTCGTACAAAAACATTTTATTTTCTCAAAATGTCACAGAATTTAAAAAGATATATATTTTTTGAAAATAAACATGAAATCATATAAATAACGCTTCATGTATATAAAGTGGTCTGAATATTTTAAAAACTATTCAGGTTTTATAAGTTAAAAACCCTATTTCTTGTACTTTTGTTTGAAAAGTCAAACAAAACCTCGTACTGAAAATCACAAATGATTCCTTTCATACCAATTAATAAAAAATACAAATGGTTAATATTAATTTTAAAATATTTCATAAGTATAGAATGAATATTTTTGAATTCTTATTTAGTAAAAATAGCCATGGTTGATAAATATTGTCCAGAAAATTCTTACGAATAAACAATCTCAGATGATAATATGATTGCAAAATTATCCCTTACCGAATGTATGATATATTTCATACGCATATGAACCTCTTGTATAATGATTGAAAAAATATAATGAAATTAATCAAGAATTTTATCTATTTTTATGATATCAAATATGTAATTATTATCATCCATTTTTTAATAACATTTTATTATCAATTGTTATTTTTTTATTAAATGCTATATTTTCTTATGCACGTTTTGTCGAATGAGAGCAGTTCATCATTCATAGGTCATAGTAATATCATTAAAAAATTTTATTAACATAATATTTTTCATATTAATTCATTATATAAAATTATATAATCCTGATTTTGTGACGATAATGTAGAATCAATCACATCACATCAAGGAAACAATAGGTTGTACGTACACTTGAGCAATGATATAATTCACATAATTTTTTAATGGTATTGAAGTGTATGTTGAATAGTATTTAATAATTAATATAATGTAATAATTATCACATATAGTTATTAATTCCATCATTATACCCATCTATGTATGGAAATGGTTAAAAAGAGATTACACCACAGTGTGGAGACAATAAACCGTATGTATGCACTTGTGGTGATTTCATTTTTTATATAATGGATATAATCTATAACTTCATGGATTAATAATTATAATAATATATTGGTATATAATTGATACATTATATACTATATTATAATGAATAAAATCATGAAAATGATGTAGAAGAAGAAGATATTTTGAAAAAATCAGTAGAATAGATTACCACTTCTTCAACGTACTTCCTCTAAATATCCACATTGAGAATGATAGTTGGCATTTGAAAAATACCAAAACCTATATAATGTTACCAGTGGTGTTTTTAAGTGAATATTTTAGGGTTTTAATGATCTCGATTGCTCAATGTGTGGTGAATAAGTGAGGGAGGAGTATTTCATTTTTAATTGAGGTGAGTGTCACTTTTGGGATCTCCAAATATATTAATATATAATAAAATATAACCCTATCCAATAACGACAAAAATTTCCAATTTTATATGATTATATGAGATAGTTTTGTTATATAATCAATTAATAAATTTTATACCAGTTTTAATTTCAATTGAAACATTATCATTTTTATTAACACTTAGTTATTTTATTAAATTTTAATTATGTTAACAATCATTTCAACATTAAAAAGGTTCAATATTTACATATTTGATGTCAATTATAACATAAATAAGTATCATAAAAAAATTTATACCATAAAATAATTATTATATATTTCATAAAAAAGCTTTATGATTTTTAATTATTATAATAAAACATGATTTTGATAAATACTCAATAGTGGCAATTTTGACACTATTCAATTAATTTATTTTTTAAAAAATTTAGATGTCATGTTAACTTGGAACCAACTATTTTAGTATATCCATCAAAGGTAAATAATATATAAAAAATTAATTTCACATATTAAATATCAAAAATTATATTTATTGTAATATTTTTAATTCAATTTATTTTGTATATCTATTAACAAAACAATAACTACATATATTTAGTGTAATTATTTAGTACAATTATTTGGAGAATAAAAATTTAAAAAAATATGGCAATGACGATAAATTTATTAGATTTTATAATAATATAATTATTGGAAATTATTTCCTAGAAAATTGAACATTTATAATGTTAATCTTATTACATTTTGAATGGAAAACACCACTCACTAATGAAAACCACTCAATGGACATTCAAATTTGAATACAAAAATATCCTATTTAATAATTCTATAAAATAACATATATAATGAAATTTGTGAATCTCGATAATGACATCATATGGCTTAATCTAGAAAAATATTTCCACACTTGACTAATGTGACCCTATAATCAGTATAAACCCACGACACACATCAAACAAAATGGTCTGGAATCTGATTGGAATACTCAATAGTAGGGGAATGAGAAACATATTTATGTCTAGTCCTATACCATGGGCTAGATGTAGTGAAATAAATGAGCGTGAAGATAATGAATCAAACAAGACAAAAAAATAGTACTAAACAAATTGATCTTACCTATAACAATCAATAGACCCTCTGGAACTGATGCCTCTACTATGTGAAACTGACTATACATTTTAATATACCTAACTAATGTATACCACCTATATGAACATGCTCGTGACATGGTCCTAAATGTGAGGAAAATCTGAATTCCAGCCTCCACTTGTTATATATCCCCACTACGTAGCATATATCTACTGCCCCTACTGCTGAAACGTCCTCACTTGAAACTATAGAAGAGGCTGGTGAAAAACCATTCCACCTACACCATACTAAGCACATGGAACCATCAATAACTGGTTTTGGTTATGGGTAAAAATCCAATGACAAAATAAACTAGAACAAATACTCCCCAAAAATCCTAAAAGAACAAGATCTAGAATTCTATAATGGAATCTATTGATGTCTCCTATATGTTTGTTGAAACATCTATGGTCCTAGAAGCTATGACATTACACTAAGAATTCTTCCCCTCAAAGAACCATACTAGATCCACTCTCACATAATTTATCATCATGAGTTATTCCACTTTATCACCTCCTCCTTCTTCTGAAAATACATGTATATCAGTATCATAAAGGAATTAACTGCATACTAGATAGATGGTTAGAGAGCCTCCTCAAGATGCCTCAAACGAGATGCCTTATATAGAAAAAGATAAGGGGAGAATGATGAGGATCCTTAAACATGAATCCCACCCCCACACTAACATGATACCCTAATGAAGAGAAATATTCTCCAGTCTCTTCACCGCCTTCATGGTCGATGAAATGAACTCTACCCAAGTCACTTTATAGAAGTTGATCCGCCAGATTTTACATCCATTCACTCTCCTATATATAGTGTCCACCACTGAAACAAATATCCTCATATCTAACTGACTGCCAAAAGATACTAGGACTCCATTGGGGCCCACATCAAACTGAAAGTTATCTCAAGATACTCTAGCCAGCCCTATATCTTCTCATATGAAACATTACCATCATACATTCCCAAATCATACCACTAGGAAGTGAAAAACATCCTCTGACGGTAATCATCCTATTTAACTCGATGAACCCTATGGAGATCAACATTGTATGCATATTGAACCTCTCCTCCTTGAACTACATGAAGATGACGACTATAATCCATAGATTAGAAGAAATCATTTACTTCATAATACCAAGTAGTAGGTAATTTTCATTATATTATTTTTTAATTAACAATAATCCATTTTTTACTTTACTAAAAAAACCCAATTAAAAAAAGCATTATGATGTGTGCACCATTACTAGGTCTCAGCCCTACAAGAAATAATATCTCAATTGGGTGTTCAATAAGATCAGTGTATGTGTACTAGATCACGGGGAGCATAAATCCCACTTCCTAGCTAATCTCACATGCCTATGTCACACACCATGGTCAACTACAATGGTGTCCCTACCACCCAATGCAATAATCAATATTAATAACTCAACCATTAGCTTATAATAGCACTATGCATGGATTTTCCCCCCATGATACCATAATGATATGAGAGAGATAATGAACCCCCCGAGTTCTTCCTTTAGTAGGCCCTAGGATGGTGACTAACACCAAAGATATTCAATACTCCAAATATGGGTGGAATTTCCCTTTATCATGTAAATTGGATGGGGAGATATGATGAATCATACACAAACAACTCCATGACATGATATAAAATAAAAGCCCATACCATACCACATGCATGTATAAATTGAACTGATACAATTAAATCATACAATGTTAACATTGAATAGAAAAAATAAGGTAAAAACCTAAGTTATCTAGAGATACAAGATAGTAATGTCTTCCACGATCTATTAAATAATCATGTAAAACTAAAAAAAGTTATAAATAGATACAGAGACCATAAATCTATACTCAATATGAAAATTAATGTCTATAATTCACATGTGAAAGAATCTTACAAATGAATCTATGAGAAAATAGCATGACCAAACAACACATAAATATGTATTCCAACAAATACCAAACGTAACAAGGTATTCTCAAAAAATAGAGAATGTAAATTAATATAACATAATATGACCATGTCAATAAGGTAACCCCACACTACTTTCCCAGTAGTATGCCTCTCTCAAACACAATGGCTTACGTCCGGGTGCTTCCTTCCCTTTAGTACACCACACTACCCACAAGCACAATAAAAACACACCTCACCCACAAACTCATGGGATCACTACCCCACATGAATTATTGCACACATATCTCCTAAAAACGCATGGGATACCACCACACAAGAATATTCATATCTATCCCAAAAACAAATAGGCCATTAAACCTCTTCAAGAAGAAACATGCAACACATATACCCCCTCTATCAAACACTTGGTCTATTATATCCCATTTGAAGACACATAGGACATCACAACCACCATTTAATGAACATACATTTCTTCATCAATCATAATATGTTCAATACCAACCTATCCTAGATGATAGAGGAGGATAGAGTGTGTTCCCAACCATTTTAACTCTCCACCAGATGTTGGGAATATCCCCCCATGTGACTATGTGGGTGTTCGACATGTAGTTTTAAACATGGTTGGGGTGCACATATAAATAAAAAAATATATACAAGTAAATATATAGTATCAAATTGTGAATCACATCCTATGAATTCACAACCATAAAAACTAACTCACAAAACCATCACTTTTGTGGCTACCTATAAATTATTTTATTAGCAACTAAAACAATCATTTCATAATGAGAGGATCCTTCATAAAATAAGGATTCTTCACATTTTATCCCCTTTTAACGACAATTTAATCAGTTTTTAGAATAATCCATCATTAATCACACAATCCATCATTAAATTATTTAGTAACTGATCTCACTCAATTTTCAAAACTGACCCATTCCATATCAAGCATTATTAATAATTTATTCAAGACCTTCCATTAATACTCGAGCATCTAGTACAAATAAACAACCACCTCACAACACCAAAATACTGGTAAATAACCACATATCACCCCACAACCCATTTCAACCACTCACATCCATCCCACCAGCACGTTCAAACATCACAACATATAATGATCATTTTCAAAGATTTATAAAAGTGGATTATATCACATTCCACTTTATCATAGGGATACTATAACCAAAACCAGAAATCCTATGTAAACCAATTCATTAGCCATATATAATTAATTAGAAAATTACATTAAGGGTGATTCCACAACAATCACAATAATAACAACAATTAAGGGTTCCAAAAATCATGACAAACTGCACAAACAAAACCACCAACAACCACAATATTTAGAGCGGAATCTATCCCATAAAACCCATCACATCAAAATAGTGTCAAATCTATAAAAGAATGTGTAAAAAACCCCATTACCCCTTTTAAAAAAATTAACATTTTATTTATCTTAGACTAATACCGAAATACCTGAATCGATAGATAAAATATTTAAACCCCTCCTATGTGATACACAATAAGGAGAAATGAGGGAAACCCTACCATAAAGAATCTTTTCAATATGTGTTACACCAAAATATAAGGAAGAACACCCACTAAAGAAAATTGTATCACATGTAATTGAAAATCAACATACTTAAAATCCCAAAACCCATTAATTAATAACCAAGTGCATAACAAAAACCAATTATACACCATGGTAGTAGATCATTGGGAGAAGAATGGAATAAAACTAATGACAAATTGATGAAAACTCAACACAAATCAACCACAGTTCTCTAAAAAGAATCCAATGGAAAAAATGGATCAACGATAGAGTAAAATAGATCTAAGAAAAAAATGGGGGGCCTAGGGTTCACCCAAAATTAGTGGAATAAGATAGAAGGAATGAAGGAATAAAATTTGGGCTGGATTTGTTTTCAAACATCACTAGATTAGGGTACTACATGATTTGCAATCAACCTACCTATCATGTAATAATTGCTATTTTTATAGTTGAAAATTATTTCACCTCTTCATTTTACAATCCATTACTACAAACTTGTATATTTCAATCCATGAATCCCTTCTTCACATCGTGTAAAATGTGTTCACAACATGAAATAACCTAGGTCAAGCTGTGAAACCAACATTCATGTTGTGTTATACACTTACATGATATGTAATCTCCCTAACTCAAGCCTTTAGCAACCAAACATATCTAGACTCTATTCGATCCTCCTACAAACATCTCTAACAAAAAATCTATCATTGAAATAGATTAGGAAGGGATGGACAATTACAGTCCTTCACATTGAAATTTATGAATAATTCAGAGTGTTGTCTAATAAAAAAACAAGACTCAAGTGATTCATGTCCTTAATATTATTCATTATGTTAATCAAAATTATTAAACCACATCTTAAATTACTGTGATCCATGTTATCATGACAAAAAAAAATTAAGGCTTACAAATTAATCCTTATTTATACCACCATTCTAGTATCTTCCCTGCAATAGATCTTCAACAGGAACCCGCTCATGATGGGATTGTACCCAACATGAAATGAATATCCACGGTTCTATAGAAAATACATAACCCAACTCTAAATTATTATATTCCAAAGAAATGATGAGTTAAAATTAAATATGATGTACCTTTTTGCATGAGAAATTTTTTGTAAATTCTATTATAAGAGTTAACAATAATTTCAATGTCTGAAAGTGTTTGATATAGGTATTGAAAATTTTATAAAAGTATTGAATAATTTATATATTTATTTATTAAATAATATAATTTTTTGGAATTGAAATATTATTTCACTTGATTCAATAAATTTTAAATATTTCATATTATTTTGATATTTCTATGGATAATTGTTTTGTCATATAAATATTCAATAGAAAATTATACAATCATGACATTGAAAAATGAATTTCAATTTTATAATATTTAAATGTAATTAAAAATTATTAAATAAAATTTTATATGATTTTTGGATTTAGATCTCAAGTTGGAAAATCCATGATGATTTCATAATTATTAGAATGGTCTCGTAATTGTTTAAATAATTTATTAAGTTTTTCATGACCCCCTCCAAACAACGTGTACCCCTCCTGGGCCGAAAAAGTGAGAAGGGAGTTAATGACCCCCGAGTCCCAGCTCCATTAGGCCCCTAGTTGGTGACTAGCACCAAGGATATTGTAATCTAACAAACGGTAGGCATCACCATCTAAGAGACCTCATTTGAAGGATATAGATAAGGAATAAACCATCCAACTCTAACTATAACTACAATATAAAATAAATCCCTATTAAACATATGTAATTTAGGGCAAAAAGTACTAAAACTGAAAAGGGAAAATACAAGTACAAAAAGAATATAAAAACATCAGTGACCACGATGCCCGATAAGATCATGTAACCCAAAGATAGTAGTAATTGGCCTGAACTCCAACCTACTCTATGTGATCTGAAAAACATTATATATATATATATATATATATGTATGGTGAGTATAACAGTATACATAGTATGATCCTCCCTAGAGCCTCCCTTGAAAAAGTAAGGAAAGAATGCTAAAGAACATTGAACGATAAGTGATAGTAACTCATCATCTAAACATGTATACTAAGTTCCCAGCCTCACCATGGCTACACTCACCAAGTACTGCATACATGAGTATATAATATAATAAAGAATATCAAGGGTACCCAGCTACTATATCCCCAATATTTTGCTACTTTTCCCCAATGTCACATTTCCAAATCCATCTCCCCCAAAAATGGTCGTCTCAAAGAGACTTGGGTGAGCACTACAATAGGAACCTCATGCCACACAAATCATTCATGTAGACAAATGAGTGAAGCACTATACTGTCCACACAACTAAAACTAACTGTGTAGTTTCTAGGTTCCACCACAACCATCATAACATTTATCATACATTAGGTATTATGACTCACGCCAATACAACCCCTACGCCGAGTAAGGATCCTCAAGCCACCACACCCAATACTCGTTATACACATAGTAGCATAAATACAATATCCAGAATATATGTGTGGGAAAGAAAAGATATATATTATATCTATCTACACATATATATGAGGAAAACATACCATCGTGTATACCAACACAAGTAAATATGATTTGAAGAGAGCAGGGCTATAGGGGGAAGTCATCCATCCATCCTCCCACCGGGAAGTTGGGGAAAACACCCCACATGGCTCACAATCCACCTAGTGTCAGTCACCCGAATTTATTGGGTGGGGTATCCTATAGAAACACAAAATTTACATGATATAATATAGCTAAAAACCACACTATGGTCAAAAACCTATCTCAGAATCAACTGTTAAGAACATCACTCGGGCTCTTGAATGCATCTACTAATACTAGGCATCTTATTAGAACAAATCCATTTAAATAACTTCATTACATTACCTCATTCCATCTTTCTTAGTCGTGAATTATGTTAATTAATTCATTAGACATTAATTAACCATTAAAAATTCCACATTGGATATAATTAGCATTCAAACCAAGATCCTTTGTTCCATTAAATTGCAACCTCAACATTGCGTCCCACCAAGCTCCAACCCCATGGGTTAACATCATTTATTCAATCCATTATTGATATAATTATCACATCCCCATATTCATAGTTATTCAATAAAAATATTTTAAACTACCAAACAAAAAGGTCTCAACATGGTTATTAGGTGACCTATCCATTGAATCTCTTACACCAATACCAGGAGCCTAAAGCCATCCATCCTTGAGAAGATAAAAAAATAATGTGGCAATCCTCACACATCATCACCTATTTTGGAAGGATTATAAGAAATAATGGACGCCACAATCAGTGGGGAATGTAAAGAAGATTAAAAAATAGTATATTCAACAAGAAACCACATTCACAATAGTGGGTAATCCTAGCTTCAACCTGTTTCATTAAATTTGGTGTCCTCTCTGACACCTGCCTATATAACCGAATGAATATCACGACTCTAGGAATCAACTACTACCACAGAAACTGGTCCTCCCTTCCCCCACATTTCACAATAGCAATCCAAGCATACTGTACATCATAAGAAATAGGAAACGACATGGAAACTGGACTCTTGACCATAAACAAGGAATTATGACATCAAATGTAATCAGATCTCATATCTCCAACCATAAGGATCATTGTCCAGTATAATAAAGAGGGAATCTTAGAACACAACCATGATTTATCATTAAAAAAATAAGCAGTTCTTTAATCCTTTTGAATTAACCAATTCATTAATAGTAAGTTAAAACTATGGGAAACCTAAACTGTAAGTTGTCCTATTTAGAAAAAATTAATTAAACAATTTATTTTACATTCCTCTATACAAAAAGAACCAACATGATTTAGGATTAACAACCAACTAGTATAGGCATGCACACAGGCACCAATTTTATTGACATCAAATTACAACAAAAAAACCAGATTCATTTACATGAATCATTATATTTATCCATTTTATTATCAATTAATTCCAACTTTACGTTCTTTACCATTCTCATAAAAAACAACATGCTAACAAGAAAATCATAGATATCGTTCTATCTTGAAAATCAAGAGGAAAACCATTATCATGGTTCAAAGAAACAAAATGCGATCAATCCAATTCATTTAAACCAGTTGAAATATTTAATTAGGTCAATTCTATTGATATAAAAATGTTTAATACAAACTATCTCTACAATTTCATGTAAAAGAACAATGAATCCAATAATCCCCTACATTAAAATTTTTCCGACATTAATCACCCAAGAACATATCAATGTAGAAAAACTCGATTGCCTTCCCCACAAAAACTACATCCATCCAAGGATTTCATAACACAAATGTAGCAACAACAACAAATATATACACACATAGAACTACAAAGATCAAATTTCATAGCATTGAAAAGTGAAATATGGTAACATGTAGTGAAAAAAAATGATTTAAAAAAGTAAATTTTACCTTAGATTGAAGATGTATCGAAGAAAGGTAGTGAGGTACCGATCTAGAATAAAATAATCCCCAAACATTAAATAGGGAGGTGTCCAGGTCATCTGGGGTCTTGATTTGGTGTGCTCAATCCGTATGGTTTGAAATATCTAAGTGGATGGGAGTTATTAAAACACTGAGTAGTGGGATAGTACAAGGCTTGTACCTCATCATCACATCGTGTACCATCTCTTGGTGACAAATGATGAAATATGCATTTCCTCATTGCATTTTTTATTTTTTAGAATCCTAAATGGTACATGTCATGTACTGGTTCGCCATGTCAGTTAGCCCCCCATGTTTCCAGCTTCTCATGAACGTATTCTCCAGACATCCTACGAGCCTTCTTCGAGCATCTCGGTCATCAAAAATACACAAAGGGTCTATCCACATCGATCTAAGCCCTTATATCAGATACCTCTCAAAATATTCTCGTCCTTCAAAATCCAAAACAATCCTATAGAGGAAACATAAAAGGTTTTGTTTGAACAACCACCCCCATGAGATACCTTCCAATGTAACCACCACCACAGGGTCTCAAGCACATCATAGAACAATAGGACACCTCACATCAACCAAAAACATATACTAAACACTCCCATGGGGGAGATAGATCTAGAAGAGAAAATGGCACAACCAGAAACTAAAGGAATCCATATCATAGAAAATAAATGTCTACAACCACAAAATGAACATCGTTATATAGAAAGTGATGAATATGAAACATCTCTAGATAATCAGCATGTATCTTCAACTCACATTCCCATATAACCTCTTCCACACCGTTATATTTCCACAAGTCATGAAACAAAGTGATTACATACATATGAAACACCTTCTCCATGCATTTTGGGATCTCCACTTGTTGTTCCTCAAAGGTTGCATCATCATCAATATCAATATCCACAAAATAGATGATGAGAGATTTGTTATGAAGATAATAGTAGAGCTATGTCACCTAGAAAACAAAATGTACCCTACTCATCAGTGTGGGATGTGCTACAAGATACTCCACAGCTACAACATGTGCCAACACCTCGAATGCCCCATCAAATCGAGGATAAAACTTACTCCCACTACCAAACCATCATTACCTATGATGTGGTGTCACTTATTGAATCACATCATCCCCAACACCAAACCCCAAATGTCTCCACCATTGATCATCAAATGATTTGGGAAAATTATGTACCACCTTCATCTTCTAACGTATAATTAAAATATTCTTCGTCGTATTTTACACTAGTTCCCGTCTGATATTTTCTTACTCTCCGACCCTGGACCAGCACAATGGAGAACGGTAAGGTCGGCCATACTAGGCTTCAAATGGTGCCATACTGATGGTGTAGGGGAAAAATTATTGTAAAAGAAATCCGAAAAGGTTATGTGCCTCACACATGATCCTCTAAAATCATCAACACATGATTTCAATATGTCATCATGTGTTTGGATGGTTCAATTTTTTTGGTCATCTATATGTGGATGAAAAGCATTGCTAAGGCATAATTGGGAACAATAAAATGATGGAGAAATCTCCACACCCTAGAGATTAAAAAAAGTATCTATAGTAGATATGATCATCCTCGGTACTCCCTGGAGTATCACCACCTCCCCCAGATAATACCTCAACAAAACCTCTACTGAGCTTGACTCCTTAAATGCAATTATGTTGTCTAATTTTGTTAAATGATCCACTAAAAACTAAATAGTGTAATGGCCTCCTTGAGATCGAGGAAGACCAGTAAAAAAGTCAATTTAGATGTCCTCCCACATCTAATGAGGTATATCTAACTGTTGGATCAATCCTCCAGGGACATGATTCTAGGTCTTAACATTCTGGAAACCCAAACATCGAGACACAAACTCAAAAAATGAATGTCTCATCTGAGGCCACCAAAACTAACTCCTCAAGGCTCAGTACATATTTTTCAAGCTAGGATGGACCACTAAAGGTGAACCATAGATCCCTCTGAGGACTGTATTAGGAATCACTAAAGGAATAAAAAGCCTTTACATTAATAACAATTGATGTTTTTAATCCTTAGACCAATCATTAAAGGCCTCACCACAACCAACTCTGTCTCTCTAGACATCCACCTCTAGATCCCCCAACTGTGACTCTTCCACCTAATGCACTAGATATGATAGAACTATCATCTAGAAAAGACAAAATCTTCCCCAAACATCCCAAATATTGAGTTGTATTGTTGTAATTTCTTCCATCACAGCCTGGGAATCCCTATAATCACACACTATATCACTACATGACTTTATGCTCAGTACATTATCTATAAAATTCCCCTTTCGAGGTGTATATAGTATTTTGATGTTGTATTACTGTATGAAATCCATATACTGATGCTGCCACATGTTCATGTCACACTGGGAGGAAAAATACATCAGGCTCTTATGATTGTTGAAAACCATTAAGTGCTCACCAATGAGGTGATGTCTCCACAACTTCAAAGAAAACACCAGGAATTCCAAATCAAGATCATGGTTGGAATCGTTAGTTTCATGGGGAAGCATCTTCCATGACCCATAAAGAAATTTCTGATCTCTACCACATCTCAACATACCCTAACCCTAGATTCAAAGCATCGTAGAAAAAATCAAATAGAAATCCCACTATTGGTAGACATTAAACTAGAGAATTGTTTAAATTCTACTTCAGATGCTCAAAAGAACCATAAATTTGATCATTCCACATGAATTCATGATCCATCATGGTAAATGTTGTCAATGGAATCACAACCTGATAGAGATCCATTATGAACCTCTGGTAGTAGCCTGTAAGACACATGAAACTTCATAACTCTACAAATTTATTGGGGGGGTCTCCAAGACATAGTTGCTTCAATATTAGATGGATCCAAAACTACTATTTGTTGGGACCCCACATTCCCCATGAAATGGGCTTCCTGAGCCCAATTATAAATCTTTGACAACATCCCATACAACTGTTGTTGATGGAGATATCCCAAAATCCATGCAGTTTCACTATATGATCCCCATAAAATGCGGATTACACATGGATTCCATTGATTAAAACCACCATGAACTTATCTTGGAACTCATGAAACCATGAGTTTATAAAACCCATGAACATATCTAGAGAATTCATTACACTGAACAACATTACAAAGAACTCATAATGCACATGACGACAAAGGAAATATGCCTTCAAGATATCCCCATCCTTTAAATGCATATGTCGTTATCCTGATAGAATGTTGATCTATGAGAACCAATATTTCCCATTCAATTGATCGAATAAATAATCAATCTCTGGAATATCATAGTGATTAATCATGGTCACATTGTTTAAGGAATGATAATTGATACATAACTACAAAATGACATCATCCTTCTTCACGAAAAAAATTTAGTGCTCTGCATGTTGACACACTCGGTCGAACAAAACCGCACATTAACTGACTATTGAGCCGTATACGCAAATCTAATTACTCAGAAGGTTCCACAATATATAGAGATATAGATATAAGAGACACACTTGGCTATAGGTCGATCCCAAACTCGTTCTCTCATTGAAGGGTAAATGCCAAAACCTCTTAGGGAAAGACATTAGGGTAATGTTTTACGACCCTAGGAAATGCCACCTAATGAAACTTTGAATAACACAGCATTAGTTCATCTATCTAGGATAATAAGGGTGAAACGTTCAGATAACCCATATGAGGGTTTCACATGCAAAGAAACATTGTCAGCTCTCCATTAGCATCGAAGAACACCACCTACCTCCCAATGTAATACACAATATCCATAAACGAATATAACCAATATCTTCAAAGGATGAAATCATATTGTTATATCCATAATGATAGGATATAACCTCAAGAGTGGTTCCTCCCCACCACTAGCTCACATTATCTATATACTTCAAACAAGTCATATTGACCTCCAACTAGTGTATTCAATGCCAAGGGAACAGGATTTCACTATACCTCATGTCCGAAATCATGGAAAAGGGAAGTTGATATGAAGGTGTTCATTTCTCCAAAATCAAACAAGGCATAGACCCAAGTATAAAACAATAAATGGTTACCTTGAATGAATTCAGGATCCCCTAGCGCTGGTAATGCTATATCATGATGCAAAACACTACCTCCTCAATAGATACTCTCACCATAATGAAAACTAACAACTTGGCCAGGTTCTACTCTCTAAGGACAGGGGGCGTCATGGGGCTATCCTCTGCCTGCCCCATCTTCTCTATACTGATCGAAAGTTGGTGCAACCTCCTCATGCTACCTCATTTGGAGCTACCTCAATTGAAGAACCTGGAGCAGAACACAAGGTGCATGATGACCGCTCTTAAAGGACAAACACTATATATGATTATGACCATGGTATCAACAATAAAAACAATATCATTATCCCTTTTCATAGGATTTATTATCATAAATGTATGGAAAAACAAGATGTTGAGGACTAGGACCTAACCCCGGACGAACGGAAACTCTTATGCCTCCAAAAATGGGAACCCTGGATTATAGATATACTTTGTGAGGAACCTCAAATACTCCCCTATCATGAAAATTTGGTCATAGGATATTTCCCTTCAATGACCTATTCCCTCTCCAGCACCTCAAGATAGGCATTCATCATAAATTTGGTGACCTGGCACTGGATCTGTGGATCAAAAGACTCCTCAAAATGCATCACCATGGCCTCCTCATTTAAAAATATGTCCGAATAATATCACAAAAATCTCCTGAAGTTGATTGAAATATATCTCACACTGGACTTCCCCTAATGAATTTTATCCATCTCCTTAATGAATGAAATCCTTTGTTATAAAAGTAAAAAAATCATCTCTGAACATGTTTCGAAACACCCCCCCACAAGATCACCAAATCCTTGCGATCCTCAAGGAACAATAACCACCACTACCTCACTACCCTACGAAACATCATCACAATGAAAGAAAGACAATGAAATTCATGAGTACAGATCAAACAGATGGCTATCTCAACATCCCCCTTATAGTATTCTATGACAGCAAATAAAATGGAGACCTTGTACTTATTCAGACTCTGGTGCTAAAACTCTGGGAGTGTCCTCCCCCATGTTTCATTATCATCAAACTCTACAATATAGTGATCTGCTATCGTATCCTGCTGGACATATTCTGTGAAAATATTATGAGGATGTCTAACTGGAGAAATACCTACAAAATTAAAAAAAATAGGTCTCTTAAAAATAAAATATGGAAGACTTAACAATAATTAATTAATTTTTTTCATTTATAACTTTACGTAAATCTATACTAAGGTCTGCCAATTCATATAGAGGCACATAGATGAATGAGGAATGATACGTTACAAGGTATCAACCCTGAAACCAGTATCAACCCATTTAGTTGTAACTATAATCATAAATGTATGGGAATCAGATCACAGGGATCCCTAATATCTTATATATCAGTCATCAGTTAGTGTTTACATCACTTTTTTAATGTAACTGACATTGTTAATTTACCGACCCATGAAACCTCACATGTTCTTAACACCATATTACATCCTCTCCCTCAACAAGACATCTGATACAACTTGTCACAACTCTCCTCCCCACAAGGTGTAACCCTCTTAGGCTTGAAAAGTTAGAAGGAAGATAGTTCCCCCCGAGTCCAACCTCTAGTACGCCTCAGGTTGGCGACTAGCACAATGGGTATAATAATCACCGAAATGGTAAGTATTACCCTCTAAGAAAAGACAAGAAAATTAGAGAGATATAGAAGGCACCAACCATCTCTAACTCAATATTCAATATAAAAGAAATCCAATTTACACATCTGTAATGACATGAAAAAACTACAACATCTAAAATGAAAAACTACTCATACAAAAATAAAATAAAATCATCATTCACCAAGGAGCCCGAACAGCTCCTATAACACCCAGCTAGTTGTAGGAAACAAGATCTCCAACATACTCCAAGTGACTAGAAAAATAGATTATATATACATTGGGTGAGTATAACAGTATACTCTATAGGATACTCTCATGATCCTCTCATTCAAAATTAAGGAAGGAATGCTAAAGAACAGTGAACAACAAGTGATGATAACTCATCACCTAAAAATTTATAGTAAGTTCCTAGCCTACCCATGGATACTCTCACTATGTATTACATGTAAGAGTATATAATAAATTAAGGAATATCAAGGGTACCAAAAAACTATTTTCCAACTCCTTTTCCATTTTTCCCTAACATCGCACATCCTAAACCATCTCCCTCTAAAAAGACCGGCATGAAGACAACTGGGCAAGCACTACCACATGTACCATGTGTAGAAAATTTCTATCCCGTGTACATTTGGGCAATGCACAATGCTATCCAAACAACCAAATTTAACCAGGTATTTTTTGGGTGCCAGTATAAGCCACATAACGTTTATAATATATCGGGTATTATGCCTCAAGCCATTACATATTATATTCCATGTAAGGATCCGTAATCCACCAATGACCATACACATTATACATATAATAGTACAAAGGAAACTATATCTACAATATATGGTTGTGAAATAACCTCATGCCATTACATACCTCTAAAAACATATATGTGGATATCTAACTATCATTCATACCAACACAAGTAACTACCAATAAAAGATATCGGGGAAAAAGGGGGAAGTTAGCCATCCATCCTCCCATCGGGATGTCAGTGAAAATTCCCCCTGGGCTTAGAATCCCTAGGATGTCAGTCACTCTAATAGATAGGTTGGTTAGCATTTATAAACACAAGAATAACATGATATAATATTTATTACAACAACTCTATGTAAAAACCCTAATCTCATACTCTATTGCATTTAACATCTCTTGGACTCCCATATGCCACTATTGTAACTAGGTATCCTATAATAACACAACCATTTAAATAACATTATTACAACACTTCATTGTCTATTTATCAGCTTATCTTTATGTAAACTAATTATTTAAAAAATAATTAACCATTAACAATTTCACATTATATTTTATTAGCATTGAAACAATGATCCACAATTCATTTAAATATGAACCTCTACATTACAGACCAAAAACTCCCACCATGTGGGATAACATCATTTATTATATTATTTATTAACATAAATATTACATTAGAATTTCCCATTAATTATAGGAAAACATTCTAAGGTACCAAACACAAGGGGATTAACACGGTGAGTAGTTAAACAACCTGTCGATTATTTTCCCACAAATAGTTGGATCATAAAACCATCCATCCTTGAAAAGGTAAAGATGAAAATCTTGTGGAATACCCCTCACGTCTTCACCTCATTTTAAAGGGTGGCTAATTGAACTAGTTGCATCAACTAGGAGGGAAAGTAAAGTAGACAAACAAGCATGATATTTAACCAAAAAACTCATTCATTGTAGCGGGTAATCCAAGATTCAACTTGTTTCATCACCTCTAGTGTCCTCCCTAATACCCAAATATATAAACCAATGCATCTCACCACTCTATCAGTAAAAAACTACAACAACCACTAAGCCTCCCTACCCCCACATCTCAGAACAACCATTCAGGCACATAACACATCACAAGAAACATGAAACTACATGGTAACTGGGCGCTTAGATCTAAATAAGGAATTCTTCATTCAGAAGTAATGATCTCTCACAGGTCCAATAAAAAGGCTCATTGGCCTTTATAAGTGAGAGGGTAACACTGAACCCAGCCAATAGTTATCTTTTATCAGAATACCATTTCATTAATCCATCATGATTTAACTAATTCATTATTACTAGGGTCAAACTATGGGTAACCTAAACTGTATGAGATCATATCTAACAAAAATTTATTAAATAATTAATTTGAAATGAATTTAAACAACATGAAACAAATTTTTTCAGGTAAAAAAATAAACATGGTGAAGCATTGAAATCAGAATCAAATTGATTAGCAATAAATCAATAAAAAAATAACAAAAACAAGATTTATTTTCATGCATCGTTGTCTTTATCAATTTAATAATAATTTAATTCTATATTTACATTCTTTTGCAATTTCATCAAGGGAAAAATGCTAACAAGAAAATAATAGATATCATATTAACTAGAAAATCATAAGGAAAACCATTATCACAGTGCAAAGAAACAACATGCGATCAAAATAAATTTTTTAGTCTTCTTCAAATATTTAATTAGGTTAATTCCATTGAAATCAACTGGCATAAAACATGATTTCTCTGTAGTTACATGTAAAAGAATACTAAAGCTATAATCCCCCTTCATAAAAAGGTTTCTGACGTTCTTCACTCGAGAATGTAACAAAGTAGGAGATCACAATCACATTCCCCATAACAATTGCATCCACCTAAGGATGTCGTGGCACAACCACATAAATAAAGACCAAAAAACCATCCTTAGAACCATAGAGACCAAATTGCATAAAATATAAAATAGATACATGATAAGATGGATCAATGAAAACAAAATCACATAGTAGATATTACTTTGGATTGACAAAAATCAAAGAAAGGTAGTGGGGAACTGATCTAGGATGATGGAATCCCCAAATGTTGAATATGGAAGTGTTCAGGCCAACTGGGGTTGAGAGAGGGTGTGCTCATGCCGTACGGTTTGGATATCCAGAATAGTTGGGTGTATTTATGACACCCAGAAGTGGGGAAGTACACGACATTTACATCTTCATCACGTCATGTACTACATAGAGGTTACTTACACTGAAAAACTCATTGCCTTAGTGCTTTATTTTATTTTTCTAAAACCAGAATGGTACACATCATTTACCCCTTGGTCATATCGGTTAGCACACATATTTCTATATTCTCCTGCCCATAAGACTTTTGAATTATTCTAAGACTTCTATGAGAACATCATTCTTTGAACACATGAAATGTGTAGATCCACACAGATCTGGGCCCTATCAATGGTGTTTTAATATTTCCTAATATTTTATTTATTATTCGAAGGACTTTACTACTTAGTTATAAAAATTGATAAGTATAATTTCATAAGGTAATTTTAAATAATGATATACCTTGATATTAATTTAATAATAATTTTATGGATATTTCATGACCTCGTATAAACATTTTAATATGTTTCATATTATTTATGACTCATCAGTTAGTCATGTGTTATATTTTATTAAATTATTATATCATTATTCATGTTACAAAATTTTGAGGCCATGTTGAAAATATGGAAAATCGATAAAAAAAACTATGTGATATAAAATAGGTTGTTATTAAAATTTAGAATAAATTATAACATAACAAATGATGATAAATTTTACTATTTCTATAATTATTTAGTTATTAAATTTTAAATTAACTCAACTAATGAAAATACTTATCTTAATCAGTTGAAATATCACGAAGGGGATTTTTTTATAGACAATAAAAAATATGGTTTATTGCATGAAATATATTTGTATTCAATGAACGAAGAAAAAAATGATGTAGATAAGAATAATATTTCTCATGAAGTGAGGATTACGATATCACCATGTATTTCACATATACATAATCATCAACTAAAACAAATGATATAGAATTTTAAATAATAAATATAATAATTAATGATTATTTAGAGAATATATTCTATTTGAAAATAGAGATTTACATCTGAATTATGAACATTGAAATCATTTCTAGTTGATATATAATATAAATTATTTTGATAAAATATTGTTAATGATTTCATTTAATTAAATCAATTTCACGGATATTATCAAATATATACAAAGGATGTTGAATAATAAGATACTTTCTTTTGTCAAAATATAATGAAGTGAAAATAAAAAATAATATATAAACAAATTAATGAGAGTTTTATATAGTTTTAGACAATCTATTTGGTGGGAAAAATTATTTTTGCAATGAATTTGGTGATTAAATCATTACATTATCATAATATGTGTATCTTTCATTATTTCAAGAAAAATTGTTTCTCATTCAAAACCAAAATTGTGAAACAATCTGGTTTTATGATCTCTAGTGAAACTAAATCGAGCAAAAAAATTTCTTTTCTTTATTGGTGAACCATGTATGAATTCTTTGTGCATTTATCTGACTATTAATGGTGATTTATAAATGTATCTAAATAAAAACAATAATATAGAGAGGATTTTTTAACTATAATTAACGGAAAGAATAATTCTAATCAATATTTATAAAATCTCTAAGGAATTTTAATGTTTTTATATTGTTCCTTTAAAATATAAATGTCATGTATTTAAGTATTCTGTTACTATAATTGGGAATACTAAGTATAATCAAATAAATCATATTTTTATTCATATTATATTAATGAAAACACTAAAGAAATCATGGAATGAATAGAAACCAAAACATGGATTATGGTTCTTTAAATCCACAATCATGAACCCATTTATAAACAACACAAAAATTATATACCTATATTAATATTAATAAATAAAACTAAATATTTCACTCAATATCTAAAATATCAAATAAATTTAAAATCACATAAAATATAAGGATTATAATTTATTTTTTTCTTTAAATATAGATAAAATTCGATACACACATTAATAATTTAGAATAATAATGTTTAACAATATTTTTCATAACCTAAGGATATGAGAGCATTAGAAGAGTATGATAAAATACATATGTCATGACCCGTCCCTCAGGGCCCATGCCATGACTACCCCATTCCTTCCTCCCAACGTTCAGGGACTGGGGACTCGCAATAAAGACATTATCCCATGAGTGGGAGACATTATCCTGAATTCCATTATGTATGAAGACACACACAAACACGTCGCAAAAATCTTGAAAGGAAAACATAAATGTCACTAAAAAACCCACCATGTAAAGGTACAAGTAGTAAGTCAAATCTTCTATAAAACAAACCCCTCCAAAGAATAACTAAAAACAATTATTCACAGACGATCTCTTAAAAATCCATCCACATGAGAACCACACCTGAAGTGTAGGCAAGGGGAGGTTGTCAGATGTCATAGAAATACTTCCTATTGTATCTCACTGGGTACTGCCTAGTCTTGAGCCACCAAGGTCTCTATCAAAGTGCATGCCATCTACATCAGACAAGATATCTGTCGGTGGAGCCCGTGCAAGGGAGAGTAACACAATACTCATTAAGGACCCTGAAA
Organism: Viscum album; assembly: GCA_963277665.1. Taxonomy (NCBI): domain Eukaryota; kingdom Viridiplantae; phylum Streptophyta; class Magnoliopsida; order Santalales; family Viscaceae; genus Viscum; species Viscum album. The sequence continues at coordinate 872,962,976 of OY728148.1, read as the reverse complement.
CACAAGAGAAGGAGCAAAAAATAAGGATTACACAAGGTACTATTATCTCACACATGTATAAATTAATGTATGGAAAGAAATACAATCAGTTGTAACACAGAACACGATGGACTATTGATGTACTCCTACCTAAAGAGTATCGTGTGTTTGTTGGGTCACTAAGAGCCACTCCCCACTCTGGGTTTGCTGTGTCACTAATAGCTGCTCCCCACATAGTCCATTATAGTTGATTCACAGAGAGACAGTTATAACTAGTATATAAACGGATGATTATAGTTTTTCCACATAGAACAATGTATACTTGGACTGCATAACTACACATATCATATAGGACTAAAAGGTCCCCTAGACCCCCTCATCAGCAGTCTTTGGGTCTCAGCATGATATAGTATACCCTCATAGAGCATGCATAATTATTGGAGAATCCAATCTTTCATACATTTTTCATTTATCGTCATATATTAAAGCCACATTAGATCATTCCAAATGAACCGTCTCATTATGAGGGTTTAAATGACACAAACGACTCATCAATTGGGCAAACAATTTGGATGTTATGACCATTTTTCTAATTGGGTTGGTCTTGTCTGTCCAGGTCGGACCTACATGGGCCATCTCGGCCATGATTTAATCAACCACACCTAGGTATGTTGACCCAACCGGGTTCCATCGACCCAATGTGGTTCTGGTCTAGCTTGAATGTGACCTAGTCCATTGGGCTACGGGGCTATCCTGCATTGGCTACAGGTCCGGCCCGCTGGGCGTTCCACCTCGCCTCCTGCCCGGCCCGCCGAGAGCTGGCCCGCCCTTCTACTGCTCGGACACCCACTTGTGTCCTTCTTATTCAACCACATGGCCGGATGAGGCCATCCTCACTCAATCCATATGTAGTCCCCACTATATAACGTTTTAGCCCATCTTCATGGTTCGTGGACATGGGCTGCTCCTCCGATGCTATCGAGTGGCTGTGTCTGCATACCACCAGCTACCAGACTAATTGTCGACGACCTCTGATGCACCACTATGTCCCAATCTAGCCTTAGAATCCCTACCTCAGTGCATTGTCATGGAAAACTACCACCTGACCATGGCCAACTCTACAGGACACCATGTCACCACCAATGGTCCAATTCCTGAATAGTCTACGCCTCTAGGCTCCCTAGGGTGTCATAATCATTGTCCTGTTCTCATCTGTATCAATTATGATGTTCATTCATAAACAACACAAGATTTACCATAGTGTAGTGGCCTGATACTTGTTAATTTTCCCCCCACCATCCATGTTAGAGTATTTTTAAAAATAACAAAGGGAAGGTTTAAGACGCTATCATCGATTACCAGATGCAAAACCCCTATATCACATATTCGTCCCATAAGATTAGTGACCTGATATCAAACTATACATTGGTTAATCATAGTTTATTTTTTAGAAACTAGAACAAGGAAAAACCATATTTACAATAAATTAAACCCCTTCCTTTTTGAAGTTTGATCCTGGGAAGAATCCACCACTGAAGGAGATCCATCTCCAAAGGTCCTTGATCTATCATCGAGGAGTGTATCTCTCAAAGAGTAGGGACAATTCTCAAGACATTGGTGATCATATTTTTACATGTTCCTACAGTGGGGTGTAGAAAAAACATTTATTTTATATGTTAACATGTAGTAAAGAAGATAACATAGGTTTTATCCAGAGAGGCCCACACTACAATCATGTTTATCACATTATAATTTGAAGAAGGATTGGGTGTTCTGGATTTTTTTTGTTTTGAAAATTTCAGAAACAGAAAAAAAGAATCAATTAAGTAATATATTCAACCCAAATTTTCTGCACAGGTGATTAAATTCTTGTATATGAGAATTTTGATCATGTAGAGGTGGGATTTCAAATTTCAATGATATCCTTGTTCTATTTTATTCAATCCTCTTATACTTAGATGATTTAAGTGGTATTCTATAATTTCATAAACTCAATTCATTATTCTAATATTTGTGATAATAACATCCCATAAAATTTTAGGTTTTGGTCTACACTCTTTTAGGTTTCAGATAGAGTTGTAGTGAATTCCCCAGTTGATGTAGGAAATTTTTAATTAGGTATTTATTATCCAAAATAATCAAGAATGTTCCCCTCCCCTCCCACATGTACAAGAAATCACCATGTAATTCACCAATATACCCTCATCATATTCAATATAATATAGACTAGAACCTAGAGTGGGAGAAAAAGTGAACATTTTTTAATGCCGTAATAATTACAGAATATAAAATCGAATATGATCTCACAAGAAAATTACATAGTCTATCCCAATATTTGGTCTAATGGGGCTGAGGTCCACTCTTAAAATATGTGAGGAATGTGTTTTTACAGATCCCCATGAAATATCAGAGCCATTGATATAGTTTTAATGATGTAATGGTCAAAATACTAGACATGAATTTTTATGGATGCCAAAAACTATTCCACAAACAATATATTGACCAGTTCAAGGGCGGATATAATGAAATAATTAATCTAAAAAATTAATTTGATATTTCCTTGTAAGTTTTTATTTCTAACACATCTCTAATAACCATATTTATTGGTCGGTTTCCCGAGATATGACTCTTTGAATTAGATAAGTTCCATTAACCGGCCACAATAAATATTCACATTGTTTGATTTTTGTGGGGTTGTAGGAGTTTGAATGTGATCATGGTCCAGAATAATAATTTCTAGGGCAAAAACCATGGAATTATAAAAAATTAATTATAGAAATTTTGTCAATATTTTAAAATTAATGCATTTAATATAGAGGAAAATAATATTAAATTTATAGAATTAACCACTTTTGACATTTTTTCTCAAAACTCACCAAATATAATAAATTGATACAAACAAGATCCCATGGATTAATTTCTAGGAATTAAATCATTTAAAAAATAATAATAATGGTGAAAATTTTATATCTATTAATTCCACTCACTCTAATAACTTGGAATCATGGACAAATAAACATAAAAATCAAATCTAAGAAAATTTAAAATATATATCAATGAGATCCACCAATTTAACACCAAAAAATAAAATATATCATGCCACATAATTTTTTTTAAGTTATATATTTAATATCCTTAAATATATTTACTTTTTATTTTTCCTCGCATGTACAGAAATAGTTACATAACATTCATTTTCTCCCATCACACAAATTTCATATTTTTAGGAAATTTATTTCGTATCCAAACTCAGAAAATTGTCATCATAAGATTGATAAATTTATACATATCTATTTAATTTGATTCAAGGACATATATTTATCATGATGAATTTTCAAGGTTATTATGTTTATTTTGGTTTGTAGGATTTATATGTGAAAAATTATGAGGTTTAATGAGGAGTTTTTGGCTCTTTTTTATGCAAAATTTTATTATTCTAATTTTTACTCAAAAATGGTAATCTCCCCAATCAATCTAGTATCAATTTAGAACCAACAAGATGAAAAAATAATTCAATTTCACACATTTCATCATTTCAGTAGGAAAAGATTCAATCATCTGAAGCATGATTTTTCTTGAAAGCTCTAGATGGGAACAACCTTCTTTTTTTCATTGGACGATCTAGAAAGGCATTGATTATCATACATGAAGGCTAAAGATAAGGAATATCATTTTATAGAATGTTTTGTGTTTTAGAAACATCCACATATCTTCAAAATTTGATTATACATCGAATGTTACACCATATTAGGTATTATAGTACATGGAATCTTCCCCCACACTTATGTTCAATTAGCTTATGAAATTTCACTTAAATAGTAGGTTAGATTGGTAATATTGTCTTGTATTGTAGGAATCCTAATAGGTTGTTAATTTATTATAACGGTTAGAAGCATTAAAGGTCAAACAAATTCCATAATAAAAATAATTATCCTAAAGAGTGGTATATAAAAAAATTTCTCAATAATGTAAATGGAAAGAACCTCAAACCAAATGTTTTGATAGAAATAAATCAATTTCTTGTTAAATCATGTATGTATTGGTTCTCTCAAGAAGTGTGGTGAATTTAAATAATATGAAATCAATGGTTTAGGTGCATATCATGTTTGTGAACACAATGATAAATACCATTAGATGTGGCATGAGATTAAAAAATTCTTAGTACATTTCTTGAAATTTCTTAAGATTTGTACCTAAAATATAGTCATTTTCAAGATTCATTTAAAATTAGTTTCATGAAATAAATTTTTTCACTCGTAGAAATGGGTTTAAAAACTTTCATTTATAATTTTTTTTTCTCAAAATATAATGAAAAAAAATTAAGAATGCAATCTTTTTATTTTTTATAAACATAAATGAAAACAATGAATAAAAAACCATAACTATAAAGGTTACCTCTGATATAAATAATGGATGGACTGTCCTTAATTTATTCAATTAGATTTAAAATATAAGATATTTTAAAATTAAATAATCAAAATCCTGAAAGTGTTAATGAGTGGTATAACCTAATGTATTTATTGATAAAAGGATATAAGGATTATGATATCTTCTATTAGATTAGATTACATGGTCCCAAGGAATTTCTTTAGCTGATGAATATTCAATCTGAATGGATCGTGTTCCCCATCTTCAACAATATAAAGATCATAGAAAGGATATACATAAGTAACTAAAAATGGACCTTCCCATCCCGAACGAGGTATACATGTCATCGTCATAAGTATTGTGTTGAATAATAGAATAGGGTGACTAGGATGTAATTCCTTGGGTTGGATCATCCTGTCATGAGACACTCTTATTCACTCATTATACGTCTTGATATTTTTAAAATATTCCCTTCTAATTTATTCTAGCTTCTGAACCTATAATATTCTCTCCTTAAAAATTCTTTTAAGATCCAAATTTTTCTTCCTCACAGCCTATAATTCCTTATGTTAGAATTCCACAGGTAGGTAATAACTTTTTCAATAAATTAGGTTATATAGTCTAAATCTAATATAATTTTTATAGGATTTCTTTTCTGTCCAAAATGTGTCATCCAAAAATTGTCTCCAATACTTCCTATTTGGATTTATATTCTTTTCCAAAATTCCATCGTTTTTTCTATGGGACACTTCATCTTGACAATTAGTCTGTAGATGATAGGGAGTTGATGTTTTTTCATGCACCCCATACTTATTTAGAAATACCTCCATTTTCCTATTGAAAAAGTGAGTCCTCTGATCATTGATGATGGATCTAGGCACACCAAAACTACAAAAATTTGTTATCCCTAAAAAATTCACAAACAGCATTAGCATCGTCAGTCCTAGTGGATTTTTCATCCACCCATTTGAAAATATAATCAACTACAAAAAGATATAATAACATACAAATGACAATGGTAAAGGGATCATACAATATATCTACAGAACTAAAAACATTCTAAAAAATTAATTGTTTATTGGAGCATTTCTTATATTATTTAAATATATCTAGAAAACAGACATTTTTCACACCTTTCTCAAAATTTATGAACATCCTTATAAAGGTTGGATAGTACATTCTAGATTATAAAACCCATCTTATAGTTTTTTGTGATCCAAAGTTTCCTCCACAACCTAAAATGGGACAAAACTCAAATATATAATCAATATCACAATTAAGAAAAAAAATATTATTAATTGGTCATGGAAAATCATCCAAATAAATGGATCATCCCATAAATAATATTAAGATTCAGATTTAATCATTTGAATTTTGTAGGAATTTAAATGAGATAGGACCTGAGATGTCACCAGATAATTTACCATATTTTCATACCATGGAACTTAATTTTTTATCATTTTTAGTTATTCTCTAGGAAACACATCATTAATTGGGTTCTAGTTTTTAATTTTTACTTCAGTGGTTTCGGCTATTCAACATAGAAGATTATCAAAAAAAAATTTAAGTTCCCTTTTTATCATTAATTTGAAAATTAAAATCTTATAAAAGTAGAATCCATCTCACCAGCCTTAGAATTACATCCACTTATTTTATTAAATACCTAAGTGTTGCATGATCAAAAGAAATAACAACTTTAGTTCCAAGATGATTTGACCAAAATTTATATAGTTCAAATAAAATTGTAAAACACTCATTCTAAATGGTTTTTTATTTGATTTCTATGTAATCCAAGGTCCATAATGCATAGAATATGACTTCAGACTTTCTGTCTATGATTTGGGATAAAAAGGATCCCACCGCTTGGTTGGATGCATCAAGGTGTTACTCAAAATGGTACTCTTAGTTGGGTGGTTGCATTATTGGAGGTGTGATAAACCTTTGTTTCAGTTCATAAAATCTTATCCTACAAGAACAATAAATATTAAAGTCATATTATTAGAGTATTAATCTTTTAAGTATGGATAAAAATAATTCTAAAATCATTGATGAATACTATGTAAAATCTTGTATGTCCTACCAAAATCTAATTTTTTTCTAAACACGTTGGATATGGAAAAGAATTTAAGACTTGAACAATGATTCATAAACCTCAATCCCTCTCTGAAATTATATTCCTGAATACTATTCCCTTTACAACCATGTAATATAATTTTTCAAAAATTAAGACCTCATTCTTTTCAATACGTCATATCATTACCTTTCTATGATTTTGTAAGAAATGATCTAATGAATTACCAAAAACTATTAAATCATCAAAAATACCTATAATATGTCCTCAATATGATATGATAAAATACTTACTATAATACATTTAAATTTAACTGTGTCATTGGGTAGCCCCAATTGTATCCTTTTGTAGGTGAATGTTCCCAATGGACAGGAGAAGGTCGTCTTCTCCTAGACTTCTTGTGTGATCGGTACCTGAAGGTATCTGGATAATCCATCTAAAAAATTGTAATGAGTTTATCCAACTAAACATTCAAGCATCTGATTGAATAATAGAATGGGAAAGAGGACTTTTGGGTAACGTTATTTATCTTCCAGAAATCTATTCAAACTCGCAAGCTATCGTGTAATTTCATGTGGTTCGGTTCAATTATATAAACATTAATAGTGGTCAGGCTGATTTTGTTTCATACGACATGAAGGGGTTGACTTACTGAGAATGAGATATTCGATAAATGATGTTAGCTATTAGAAATTTCTCTATTCTTTCTTAACAACATCCATAATGGTGGGATTGAGTCTCCTTTGAGTTTTTCTAATTGGTCAGCCATCAACTTCTAAAAATATTATATGAGATAAGACCTTGGGATTGATTCTTGGAATATCACCTGAACACTATCATATTGTTTGGACATTTATATTGAGTAGTTCAATCAATGTTTTTTCTTGTTAATGGGATTCGTTATTGGAAATGTTTAATAGTAACTTCCAACCTTCCATTAGGAAAGTAGAAATTAAATCACATGAAAATGGTTTATGTTTAGGACATGGAGGTTGTTAAATAGATGATATTGAATTTATGTTTTCTAATTCTATTTTATGAATCTCTAGTATCATATAATTTTAACTTAATAAATCATTTGAAAGGTAAGATTCTATAACCTCCTATAACATGAGATCTAGATTTTCGGGTTCTTGGGAATTGGAATTTTCAAATGAAAAATGTTCTCATATAAATATGAAGTCACAAGAATACCTAAATCGTCAATTGGTTATGTAACTTCTTAATGATATATTTCATAATGTGAATGATTTCTAGATGGATATTTCTTTGCATCTGGAGTCTTGAAGCACACTGTACTTTCTCTAAGTTTTATTGTGAGTGTTCCTTCATGGACATTGATGATAGTTCATGTTGTTAATAGGAATGGAATCCCAAGGATAATGTGAGAGTGGCCCAATGCTCTCTCTTCTTCCATGGAAAGGACATAAAAGTATTCTAGAAAGATCAATCTTATTACCCCCATTAGAACAAATTCTATAACTTCAGATGGGAAATTGGTTGATCTGTTTGCAAATTGGAACACCACATAACGTGGTTTCAGTTCTCTGATCTGTATGGTTGAAATTACTGAGTGAGGAAAATAATTTATTAAAGCTCATAAATCATATATTCTGTTAAAAAATTAATGACCCAATAGTGCATGGAATATAGTATTTCAATAGATCATGACATTTTTTTGTATTTATGCTCTGATCAGTGATGATACACTTCTTCCTATGATGACTCACTCATTTCCATCAAAATGCCTTCTTTAGGTGCTCATCTCAGTCAGAAACTTTTCATACATATGGATTTGTTGGATTGCACCTAGTTGTGGTATGTTAATCTCAAATTTATGAAATGTTTAATAAATTTCCTTTTGAAATCTCTATTCTTTATCTTTAATTGATTTATCTATTGTCTATGGGAATGGTGCTTGGATAGAACTTTTCTGTCATACTTGTTTTTAAAAAGGTCTTTCATTGCATTCCTTATTAAACCTGGGTCTTTCTCCTATATTGTTCTAATCCCCTTCTTTTGGATGGATAGTTTGAAAATTATTTGGTTTCCTAGAATTGTCATTATCACATTATTCATGTGGTGTGAGATCTTTTCCACTTCTTTTTGTAATCATTTTAATATTCTTCTTTTGTAATCATTTTATAAATCCATTCAAAGGGATATTTTTTACATTTCTTAAATAACTCATATTTTTATTATATCAATAAAGTGAAAGGAAAACAATGTTTTAACTGGTACATCTATAATAGAATTTCCATCCATCCTGACTAATCTCATGTTTTCATGATTATTTAATATTTTTAAAGAAATATTTTAAAATAAGTGCATTTGAAAATATTTCATAAAATATTAGTTATTAATATTTATTTTAAATGAAATAAATTATAATAAATAAAATTTAAAAATATATTTTCTTCAATAATGTTTTTAAATACATTTTTTGGTGCTTTAATTGATCAATTAAATACTATTTATTCTTACTCCATATGGTTATAATTTTATTTATATTATCCTTAATATTCCTATAGATTTTTTATGCTTACTTGGACATGAGGAAGTGTTGAAATTCACATACTTGTTTCATTTTTGTTTTCATCAACATTACCAAGACCTATCTACTTTCCTATATATAGTAATATTCACCTAAATTTTAATATTATATATCATTGATATTTTTTTGAAATAATATATAGTATTTATATATGGTTTTATATTTTATAGTTATTTTATTCAGATGGGAAATATTTATTAATCATTATTCATTTCTAAATATGTATTTTTGATTAGGCCCATTATTAATGAATTAAATCGATTATTAAATATATGAGTAATGTTTTTGACTAGTACGACATTTGTTGTGGACTATTGGAATTAATCCCCTCAGTGCTGAAGGCTTCGAAAAATCGACAATGAAAAAACAGCTATGGACCAAGAGCACTTTACTCGGACTCACCTTTGTCGAAGAAGAAACTCGGTATAGGTGCTGAAATCGTCGTTTGCCAAGCCCATTTGATCTGCAGTCCTCAAGATCACCAATGTCCGTGTACATCGCCAAGTTCATCGCCCTCCGGGATCAAGAACCAGAATCCTCTTCTCTTCATAATCCCCTTAATACATTGATAGTATGATGAGATGAAATCAGTTGGAATGCAATCATTCACATTTGTAACTAGACATGTTATAAATTGTATTCTAAATAGTCTTGATAGTGTTATTTTTTAATCCAAATTGAAAAAGGTCATAACAAAAAAGGTTTCATGTTATTGGGAAACATCACATCCAATATTTAACAACAACACCTTTTTTATTAAAGTTATTTTTACCAATAGTATTTTCCCTATGATGAAATTGATAGATTAATTTCATTATCAGTTTATTGACTAAATAAAGTTTATTTTAAATTATTTAACTTTAAATATTGGTCCATCTGTATATTATCCTAGTATTGAAGTTATGTTAATAGAATTTTTTTCTATTATTTAGTTATATATATATTTTTATGAATATACATATCATTTTATATATTACATTTAATTTTTGATCAGTTATTTACCATTCCATATTCATTAATGTCATTGATTCATTATTACATATTTATTACTTAACCTTCACTGGGAACATGAGCTCACCATTATTTTTATTGTATTATATATTCCCAAAAGTATACAATATATGATATGTATGGATAAACCATATGGAATAGAGTTATTATAAAAATAATTTTAAATATGTTATACTTTTTTTCTAACACAGATAACAAAAGACTTATTTATATATAAATTTTATCAAGAGTACTAAACTAATTGGGCTTTAAGAACATTTTTCATTGTATCTTATGACAATTTAGTGGTATTAGTAACCAACTATTGGTTTCTGGAATTAAGGCTGCTATATTTGTTATATAAGAATGTTTATTAGAAAGTACTAATACTAGATTTATGAAAACATATATTTGATAAATAAACACTCTAATAGATATTAAGGATAAATGTAATAGTCTATAAAGTAAAATCATTGTCTATGATTTTGAGATTAACTACGTATAATTTTTTTTCAATTTATGTTATGTATTTTACTAGTTTTGTTATATTAAATTAAGTTTAATTATGATATGAACTATTCTAGTTTCTGACCATATATATAAATGGTTCATAGAATAGGTAATGGGATCCACATCAATTACTGTAATTCAATGTTATAAATATGATTATTTAAATGATAATTTTATACCAATATTTTAAATTAAATTAGTCTCCCAAACTTTATCATCGTATTACGACATAGTATCAAGTGATAATAGATTATGGAACATTCATATATGTATTATGACTTCAGAGAGAAGCATGTGAAGAAGAGTAAAATTATGAGAAATATTTATAAATGTAATAAGGTAAATAAGTATTTTCTCACATGTGATAATTGAGGAAAAGGGTTTCCCTAGAACTGGAATAAATATATTGGGTGTTCACTTCATGTTTTTGGTGATATTACATTGTGGTTTTGATTGAACAGGAAATAAAAAAAATTAACGTAAAAGTCATCAACTATATAGATATGGGGAACAACAAAAATGAATTCCCTATGTTTCATGGGAATATACATCCAAAGATTATGATTATTCATGTTCATGTGTATACTATTCATACAATAAAAGAGGAAGGATTAAGGATCTCATGTTTGGATCCAAGAATTATTAAATATCTATATTTTATTAATAATATAATGGTTAAGAGAATTATAAATCATATAATGAATTATATTGTTATATTATGTCAAAATGAATTTGGGAGAACATAATGAATGTAACTGATAACAATGAATAATGATTTTTTGGCTTTGTGGACAAAATATGATTCTGGACAAGACAACCCTTAATACGTTCCTAATTTTGAGATAGTGATGGCTGGATAAATAGATGATTGATATGGATAAATTAAATTAGATATCAATTACTACCATGGAACAGATTAAAGTTTTGTTGAAAATTTGGTATAATCCATCCTTGGTGGAGTTTACAACATTTGATGGATTTATGGAATATATCTAATAATCAATTAATTACATCTTGAATAAGGATTCTTGAATCCTTTATATAAGTTTTTATAACAATTAATGTTGTTAATATTTGTTAAGATAATACATAACTATTGGATTCACAAGTTCCATACATAATAATTAAGATCCACATTATTTTTCTTAGGACATTTAATGTTTATTTAGTAACCATTCGTCAAAATTTGTTCAAACATATTTTGGATGAGAATTAAGGATTAATTTATATAAAATATTTTATATTTATCTTAATGTTTTATTGGATAAAATTTTCAAACAATTTTGAGATTGTTAATGATAGGTGTAATATCACATTACACATTTATAAATCATTTCATCTATTGATTGGTAGTTATAGTAATTAAGGCATAAATTTTCATTTTTGTATATTAATTTTTTGGATTAAGGGTTAATTTGTAAATTGATTAAAGAATAACCAAATGATGAATTTGTCTAAGAAAATGAAAATAATCAAGTATATATATTTATGATTATTCTTAGTGAGTGAAATAATTATTCAACTCTAGGAAAAAGGGTATTGAAACATAAATTATTTCCAATTATAATCACTTTTGAAGATAAAAATGCCCTTTTTACACTACTATTTTATAGAATTTTTTAATTAAATGTTTTATAGACATGTTCTATGTTACTCTCGCTTAGTATTTTGGTGTTAGTTATGTCCTGCTTGTCAATTATTTTATTCCCCACCCATGTTCTTCTATCTAGAATCTATGGTATGTGAAAACCCCATTTGAATTTTTTACTCCTTTTTCTCTCATATTACGAAGATATATTATTAACTCTTTAATGACATGTGTTTTTTTAATGGTATTTTCAAATGTAAAAATACTGATAAATAAGATCATTTTTAAATTGCGAGGATGAAATTTATTTACTATTGTGTAAATGTAATTCCCAAATATTTTAAATTATGAACATCATTTCCAATATTTTGTATGACACACCAATCATAGAGTAAAACCCAAAAATAAATCCCCAAAAAATAAAATATATTTATTAATTTATATAAATTAAATATATTCTATAATTTTTATTTCACATAATAATTAGTTATATTTTTTTTATAGACAATCATTAATAACTTTGATAACATTTTCTACACACTATACCAGTTTTTATCAGACAGAAAAAGACTTTTAATATTATTACTAATTATAAAATTCAACTCATAGACATTAAATTAAGGTATATTAATAGGACTAAATATATTAGTAAAAATAGATGGTTGAATTAATTTTTTACTAATAAATTAGAATTTAATTTAAATGAATTGAATAAAAAAAATATTTTTATAAAAAACTATTTTTATGTGTTTAAAGCATTTAATATAATATGTTAAATTAATTAATATCATATAATTATAAGGAAATTTATAAATTATATATTAAATAAAATCTATTTACATTAATACAATAGATTTTATAGAAATAAGTTATGAGAAAATAAATATTTACTCAAAAAAAGATCTATTTTTGTAAATACGATTCTCCTTTTTAATGGATAATATTTTAAAACATATATTTATAATTTAGTAAAAAAAATTAGGAAAAATAAACCATATTGAATAATTTATGTTTTGAAAATATTTAATGTCAATTTTTGGATCTTTTCATAGAAGTATTACTTTATGATAACTAGTATATAATACTGAATATTAATTTAAAATTGATTTTTTCTAAATAAATAATAATGGATTTATTTATATTTTTTTAATGTAATATTAGATCAATTTTACAACTTTTAATCCAATTTAATTAAAGAAAATATTTTCTTAATTTAATATAGATATTACAACATTGTAAACATTAGAACCTCTTCATTTTATTGTCCCACTTTCTTATCTCATCTGCTGGTCAAATTTTAAATTAATTTGTTTAATTTATGTGTTTTGAAATTTTAATAATGGAATAAATATTAGTAATCATTATAATTAATAATTAATAATATTATTAGCTAATGTTTTTACAAAAAAATATTATTTATTGTTGTAAAAATTAATTACAGATGTTTTGAAAAAATGAGTTTACTATGGGACCATACAATAAACATGATCATAATAATTTATTTAAACTATACCAAAATATTATTTGAAAATATATATACCTAATAAATTATATGATCTAGTGTGGTTTCATTATTAGATCCACTTTACATGGGATAAACATTGTCAAAACTCCCTCTTGAAAAACATTACTTGTTTTCCAATATACCAACATTAAAAAATCATTAATCATTACCCCTTCATCACAACCTAAAAAACATTATTTTTTAGACAATATCCGAAATTATATATCTAAAAATCCATCCCATAATCCTATATTATTTTACATATTAAAAAATAACTTATGATGTCATTAGATTAATCCATAAATGTGTACCCGAAGAAGAGGTATTGTATTTCCAAAAGAATTTTTATTTTATTCCCCTCCCCCCTCTATCAATTTATATAATATAAATATAGAGTAATTTAATCAATACATTTAATATATTTATATTATTTATGTGTAATTTAGGAAATAAAAACAATCAAACACTTCCTTAAATTGGTATATGAAATCATTGTTCTTGTGTAAAAAGGATTACCCCCTTACGAACCGATGTCCTTCGTTTTTCGATGACCACCCATAAAGGTTGGGAATGATAAAGTACATACTATTTATATATGATATTTATGATATATATGATATATATATATGCTTATTTAATTTTTACATATAACACATCTTCTTTATTTCAATTTTCTAGAAATTTGATTATATTGCCTGTGTGTAAGATGGATTACCAAGATAAGCGATGTGATTTTTTCTGCCTTACAAGTAATATATTAAAGATGGTATTAACAAAAAATTTTATTTATATGATATATAAATTATTATTTAATTATATATATATAATAAATTTTTTTCATTAAAATAAGATAATAAAATTGAAACAATATTCATATATACTTGTGTCCTACCTTCTCCATGAACAATGATTTACATTTATTATCCCAAAATTTTATAGATTACTCTAAATACTTATATAATAAATATATATGAAATCTAAATCATGTTATGAATTATGGTTATGATTAACACTCTATTTATTTAATAGGTAAAAAATTTTATTCCAAAAGAAACTCAAAAAAACAATGCAGTTTATCAATGAAAAACAATGAATATAATGATTTTTTACAAATGAAAAGATGGTAATATATTATAAAAGGATAATATGTCATCATTTAAATATTAATATGTTATTTTAATAATTTATTCACTTGTATAGATCAAACATAAACTACATTAAATAATTATCATCCAAAATGAAGTGCATGATATGGGATTTTGTTACTCAATTTCCACTCATTGGGTTAAACAACTACATTTTTTACTATTTCATGATAATATTATGCGCATAATAAATTTATATTAAATGTTTTTTATTTAAAAATTTATTTTTTCTATTTAAAGTTGATAAACATATTTTATTCATTTATTATTTCTAAACTCAACATTATGATCATTTTAAGGGTTTATTTCAAAATCTTTTCCTAATTGACATTGATTATTTAGGAAGTTTAGTTGAATAAAATCATTTGATAATTTCAAAATAAACCCTAAAATTATATTCTGATCTTATTATTAATGAAATATATATTTTTATATAAATACCTTATAACTCATTGGTACAAAAAATATTTTATAAAATGTTGTCATGAAATTTTGACAACAGTTGACCCTTTGGTCATAAATAAGTTTTCCACCAGAACCATGTTTTCTCAAACAATTTATTATAATGATTTATTCATTAAGAAATTATTTATTAAATTAATTTTCCAATAAATTTAATAATTATAAAAATATCTATGATATATTTAAGAGAAAATAAAAATATTTCTAGATTATCTTTTTATAAAAATGTGAAAGGAAAACATTATTGTAACATGTTTTAATTGAATGGAATTTCATGTCATTATTACCACCAACAGGTTTTTAAAATTATATTGTATAAATAAATTTTAATCTCATATATAATTATTTTAAACTTGTTTTATTAAATTTTAGTACGTAAATATTATTTTTAAATAAAAAGATTTAGAAAATAATAAAAAAGTAAAGGTTATTTTTATTAAAATTGTTTTAATGAAATTTTATGGTATTTATATTCATCTTTTAACAAATTTTTATTACACCAATGCGTATATATGGTAACAATAATATCCTTAATCTTATTCTAAATGAATTATGATCACATTGTCTAAAAAAATGAATTGTTATTCACTTCATTGTTTTTTGTCATTAACATTTACTTTAATTATTAAAATTCTTATAGACATTCCATTTTTACTAACTATTAAAATTATTTATCACGGATATTTTTATTGTAATAAACTTATACAATTTCTTAGATATCAGGATTTCTTTGAAAGTTATTTTATTAATTGTGGAAATTTTGATTACTCTTTATTCATTACACAATAAGTAAATTTTATATGTCATATTGTTTATGAATTAATTAAATTATTTAATATATTATTTCTGATTTAGATTTGTATGAAATTGGTTCTGGACTATTTATCAAAATTCTTGTTGATGAATCAGTAGTCACTTGACATAAAATCACTTATAAACCAACCCTTCACATTTATAAACTACCATGTTATATACTGCCTTTTGAAAGGTCTATACATTAGTATGTTTTAAATCATCATATGAAACTTCTTGAGGGTAGAAGATTAATGTACCTGGGAAACACGATGTCTAATATTTAATCCCATATAGTATTCATAAAATATTTATTATTATCCATGAAATTTGTAATGTGAAAAAATTAATGGAATAATATAATTTTGAGTTTACTGTTTACATGGCATATGATTTCAATTATGTACCTTTATATGTTTATTATCACTTATCTTATCATGTTAGTTATGTTTTTTAAATGGAACATGTTACCGTTATTTATGTTTTGATATTATTTAGGCACTTTAGTCATAGTTTATTTATTAACTTTCTTGTGTCTTCAGTTATTTACGTATTCATATTTATTATTCTTATTGATTCATTATTTATTATACTACACGTAATAGTTTCTAAGAATTTGATCTAACCAATATTTATTTCTTTTACCTATGAATCCATGATGTTTCCAATGACTAATATGTGAAGATACACAAGATCGAATAATGTTATTCATGAATTAAAAAATATCAAGTACTTTATATATTCTAAATATAATGTAGGACTCATGTTTGTATCTAGTATACCAAGACTAGTAAATAAATTCCTCCATCGAGACAAATTTCCTTGTATATTATGATAATGTTATCGTAGTTGGTTCCATCTCTGGGCTTATGGGTTTGGGGTCTCTATAGAATTCCTCACTATGTATTTCCTCAAATGGTTCCACCAGTATAGATATATGTAGACAATTATTGTGTGGGAAGATAATAAATTCTATATGATATTCTTATTCTCCACCAAGGACTCCAACCTGTGATCAGAACATATCATCTTATAAGGAAATTAGAAAAGTCCATCTATCATATACATGTTTATTACATCATTATAATGTTAAAAAACTAAAACATTACAAAACTAGGGTACAAATGTTTAGTTTCATGAAATAATTATGACCACACATAAATTGTACATAATAAAACATAAAAATTAATTTAAATTCGTCTTCTATAGCTTCTTAGTGGAATACATTTTATCAATAGTAAATGCAGTCACATGAGGATATACATCGTTGAATGGGGTGACATGAAATACCATTAAGAGGATAGATGTGGAAACATATCAATAAAAAAATGGGTGATTATAATATTCATCATCGTAATAATATAATGATACCATATTCATAATATTGATAGGATGAATTAAATAAAGGCTCGGATTGTGGCTATGCATAAGAATGAAACATCATGTCTTTGTGGTCAAACATAAAACATATTTGTTCACAATGTATTCATCATGTTCACCCATAAAATATTTAATAATTATAACCCCATAATTTTAAAAAATATAGCAACATGTTTATGCATATTTCAAATTATCTCACAATGCGGCCAAATAAGAATTTTGTAGCGGCTTTTTCACAACAGTATCAATGAACGATGCAATTTTTTTTCCCTATAGAAATTTAGCGGCAGTTTTTAAAGGATATAGGAAAAAACAACTGCTAAATGTTTTTAAACATTATAGAAATTTAGCGGCAGTTTTAACAAATTGTTGCATTACATATAGTGCATGCATGGAATATGCATGGTTGGTGGCATACATAATAAGTAATAATAAATAATAATTAACAAATAATAAAAAATAAAAAATAAATGATAGTAAACAAATTTATAACAAAAATAGAAGAAGTAAAAAAATAAAACTAAAAGAAACAAAAATCACCCAGTAAACAAAACCTGTGAAATAAAAAAATGGTCACAAGAAAAGAATTGTGAAATGATTCTCGACACACAAATATACGGTGCATATAGAAAGCATTGTGCGTCATTTAGTGGTGGTTTTAATCACCAATAAATTCTAAAAAAACACTGAGAAACACCATTTTATTCTTTTAGTGGTATTTGTTATATCACCTTATACAATGCATTCTTATTCTATATAATTTCTATTACACCAGTCACATCATAACCTTTACATAATCATGAATTCCACATAGAACTTATATCAATCATTGATAAAAAATAACCCATGGAATAGAAATGAGTTTTAATTGAAAAGTATTACATTTCTGAACAAACATTGGGGTTCCAAAATAGGAATAACATACTAGAGTTGGAATCATAAATTATGTGTGAAGAAGAAACAATCTTATGATATATAATAGATGGGTTTTTTAAATAGAAGTGTTATTTTATAAAATTATTCTTTTTTCATAAAAAAATGCGATTTTAAGCTTGTATCCAAAATATTAGAAAAGGTATGTATAGGGAATTCATAATCATGTAGTTTTAATTGAACAAAAAAACTGATATTTTTTGAAAGTTGAATAACCCAAATAATGGAATTTGGTATCAAGAATCCCCACACAATATGAGAAATTTATTCTTAAAATAAATATAATAAATTCAAAAAATATATTATTTAATTACTAAATCGATAAACTATTATACATTTATTTTATTTCTTATAATGTTATTAAGTTTATTTACATCGATTTTGATGTGTAAAATTTTTCTATTTCATCATTTTTTGAGTGGTTATTTTCTTTGATTTCATGATCGAGTCACTTATATACATGTATTGAAGTTCATGTATGATGATAATAATTATATAAGAATAAAATTATATTATTACACTAATAATCAGGAATTATAATTCATATTATATATTATTTTATTTCAGAAGTGAGGGTGATTAATTAGATAACATGTTAATGTTATGTGTTTGGATTAATTTTCTCCATTTTTGAAAATAATGAACCTTTTAGGATTTATTATTAACTATTATGTTTAAAATTTAATTATTTAAAATACATAATATTTACAATATGTTTCATACATTATAATTGATTTATGTCTATCCTTGATGGAGGTAATGGAAAGTAAGAACTTTTCATCCTCGAAGAGGTTAAAACAACACCTCTTTGAAGACATTTTTTTTAAAATTAATTGGAAGAGAGAATATATTTGATGATGGATTATTCCATTAACATAATAAAATTAATTTTTATATTTGATACCTTGATTATTAATCAATATATTTGAGGGGAGGGGATTGTATAATAATTAAAGAATCAAACCTGTATAGAAATTAAATGAAAATAGATGTGGACATTACCTCTTGACTTCTTCTTATTGTGAACATAATTATTGAAATTTGATATGGTATTTTCCTACGGCAGAGTCTCTATGATATAGGGGAGGGTTTTGGGAGAAGTATTGAACGGAAATTGGTCACATTTCACGATTTGGATGGTGTGATGACAAGAGGTGGCGAGTGGTTGTATTTATAGGAAGAGGATGGGAGTTTGTGGATTATTTATTGATTATTTTATTTCTCATGAAAATGAATATTTTGATCCTTATCATTATTTAAATTAAAATAATTAATTATATAATGAGATTATGGGCTGACATCAGACAAACATCATATATGAGTTAAAAATTCATGTATTTATATTATATCTTAAATTATTTTATTTCACTATTAACAACAAAATTCAACTATTTCTGAAAAATAAAAACAATTCAACCTAATTTTTTTTATATGTAGAATTCATAATTGAACTACATTTTTAAAAAATATATTTATAATTTTATGAAATTTAATTTTTTTTTTAAAAAATTATTAATTCAAAAAATACTCATTTTAATATTATAATAAATTTTATAAAACAATGAAAAATAATTAAGTTATCATAAAATTATATTAAAATAATAAGACAGGGAATTATTAATTTATATATACATTTTATGAAAATATTTTTTTAAATCATTATAATAATTAAAGAAATTCAATTATAAATTTATCACTTAGAAAAAATACCAACACATAATTTTTCATTTCTAAAACATTTATTTTCTTATATTATGATACATTTATATTTTATTTTATTATATTTTATTCCAAAAATTGATATATACATTCATAGGAGGGGTTAATATTCTATTTGCAAGATTAATATTTATAAGGGATGTGTTACTATTCTAAGGGACAAATTACTATTTCATTGGTATTGTATCCTTAACATCTAGAAAAAAAATTAATTCATTTATATTTTTTATGTTTTTATTTTGTTATTTGTGTAATTTAATGTGATTTATATTATATAAAATAATTATAAAATCATAGATTCCAAATATTGAATTATTGGTTGTTACAATCATCCAAAAATAACAAATTCTTCCATCTAAATCTCATTTCAAATACTATGGTGAAAACATGTGGGGGTGTTTATTCATCATCTCTTTTTTCATTTTTTATGTTTCAACAACATACTTATGCTTCCTCATTGTACTTTGACAAGGTGAGTATACTTTTTGTATAGAGTATTATTTATAGGGTCCAGGATCTTCCATAGTTTTTCCTCATATGAGTGATCATTTTCAAATTATACCAAAATGTAATATAGTATATGTGCGGGATATGGTATATATTATCTCAAGAGGGATACAAGGAACACATTATGAGCTTGGGTATTGGTAGGTTTATGTTCTAGTCGATTTTCCACAACTACATGTCAATCAAGAATCTCATAGGGAATTTTCCTCAATTTTCATCATCAATTTCATGGGATGGAAGCTTACATTAAATGAATTCATTTATAAAATATGGTTTTCAATATCTTTTACCACAACAGGATTCATATAGAGTGATTTGGTTGTTTGAGTGGTTAGTATTATTTATAAGAGCACTCATCTAGAGGAAGATGTTAGTCTCATCTTCCATTGTAATCTACAGAACATTCTCCCAAAAAGTATTTTGGTGTCTAAATAATTCTATCTATTTGGATAAAATATTGATGATAATAAGCTATAATGATGTTCAACTCCATGATTTGATCATGTTGGTGAATTTTCCAGAGAATAGAGTTGAATCTAGGATCTCGATCAGATACAATAAATAGTGTCAGTATTTGAATCCTTCCCACTTCTCTAGTGTATATCTATTCATGTTTACCCAGTAAGTAGTTCTATTATATTGTGATAAAGTGAACTATCTTTATAAGATGACCTATAACAACCCATATAGAACTTTTCCAATATATGTATTTGATTTTTTATTGATAATGTCCATTATGATGTTATCCAATTTATATTTTTGTATGGTTAATGGTTGAGTCATCCCCATAGACGTTTCCATTTCATCCATCATCACGTAATAACATAACATGCACTTTGATGTATATTCTATTATCACCTTCTTCAAATTTTCCACCAATAATTATCTTTGATATCATAATATATCATTGTGCTCACTGGGTAGTGGAGAAGGATGAGCTATGTGAATCACTCAGAAGATATTTTGTTATCTCCAGATTATATCAAAGGCA
Source organism: Viscum album (assembly GCA_963277665.1). Taxonomy (NCBI): domain Eukaryota; kingdom Viridiplantae; phylum Streptophyta; class Magnoliopsida; order Santalales; family Viscaceae; genus Viscum; species Viscum album. Next base: position 872,941,483 of record OY728148.1, on the reverse strand, counting down.
TAGTGGTGAAAAAAATCCCACAACTCTATCCCCATCAATTCCAAACTCTTAGAATATCTGATATCTAATGGATTCTACCTTCTTTGAAGTTTCCACACCATTTTCCAAGAATTCGGTATTTTATACTTGTGGGATGGATGATAAGTCACTAGATAATAGATTGATGATGTTCCTTCCTTAATTATTCCCATGTCCATCATTTTAAAATATAATAATATTGGATCCTTATCAATTCTAAAAATTGATAATGTTTCATGATGAATTCAACATATATTATCTCCTATATTATATTAATATCCATGATGGTAGTTGATTGGGAGTTCATAATCCTTAATGATATCTTACCACCATCATTGGAATGTATTAAGAAATTTCTATTTGAATAAATATTGGTGTCTCTTATGATCAGTATAAATTTCAATATTATATATATATATATAAAGAATCCATATTTTAAATGTGAATATTATATTTCCCATCTATTGATCATGTGTGGGATATTTTTTCTGCAAAATTTTCAAAAGCCTTTAGGTATAGTATATAATTTTATAATTTTAATCATTATAAACCCCAATAATTTATTTCAAGCATCATTGTATTCCAAAATGATTTACCAACTTATCAGAAGTGTTAGTACTAGCATAGTGGTAAGTCGCTTTTTTTACTATTTTAAGTAATCCTCAAATTCATTAGTCCAAGAAAAATTGTATCCCTTCCAAGTCAGCTTCGTTAGTAGGTTTTCAAATGGTGATAATTTCATCAAAAATAGTAATTAATACCCATATTGACCCTGAATTCTTGGTATATCCAATATAATTATAGTTTTGGGACACTCTTAGATTGTCGTTATCCTGGAAGGGTATAAAAATATTCATTTATTGGTTAAATCATTCCCTATGAATGAAAATTCTTCCATCTATAACTCAGATTTAATATACAATGAATAATTATTTTCCCCAAAGAAAGACAACATCATAGTATTCAAATTCTTCTCATTTCCCCCCCAAGCCTATGGATTATTTCAGAATAAGAAAAATACATAATAACAATTTTTTGAGGTAATATTGAAATAATTTATTTGTTATTCCAATGAAAATTTCAAAAGATTTAGTGTTTCTGAAACACATCGATATGAACTCACAGATTCCATAACTATTTCAAAAGTAAGTAATTTGAATATCCACTTTCCACACCATTAATTGATGATATCGTGACTGAAGTTCCCCATTAGATAAGTAATTGACCATGTTTAGTTGATATAAAAATTCATCTATCCATAGAAGGGTATTCCAGACCATTTCTGAGATAATGATATTAAATGAAAATTAAAATTTATCTATCAATATTCATAATGAAGATGACTGGACCATCACATGGATAATTAATCAGGCACATAAATCTGTTGTCCAAATATTCTTGAAACTACTTATTGAGTACCTCCTACTAAATGGTGTCCATTCAATAAGGTGTCTTTGATATAGTTTCAGATCTAGGAATAACATCATTATATAACTAAACCTCCATGTCTAGAGGAATACCATGAGATTATCATAGGAACACTTCAGTTTATCCCCACAAAATGGTATTGCCTTCGAGAATGAGCCACTCCATTGCCTCAAAATTTAAGGTAGATATGATTTCTCTTATGTAAAAAATATCCATCTCGATTAAGATTAATTAGTATGATGTTCATCCTCATCATTATAGTTGTATTGAATTAAAGTATGCCACCATATGTGAAGAGTAACATCCCTTTCATGAATGTTGATGATTTGTTTTTACAATGATACCCAATCCATGCCCAATATAGTATCAAACTCCACAAAAGGAAGAATGACCAGATTATATGGGAGGTTAAATCCCTAATACTTAATAGAGTAGTGCTTATATACTATTGATGAAATAATTTCCCCATTTATTTATCAAAGATTAGTCAAACTCCATATTATTAGTTAGTTCTTGAATAGTTCTACTAAACATGCATGAGATAAAAGGATTAATAATACTAGATTGATGTAGAGTATTCACTACTCTTGATTGATTTACTAGAATCCATAACCCCATATTAGTGTCAGTCACCACCTTAGTTGTAGTGATGGAATAATATTTCCCTTTATCCATTTTATTTTTTAGTTTTGGATTCTAATTACCATATAAAACTCAATATTTAGTGAAAAGCATTATATGGAAGCCATGATCACTACAATTGATGAAATGAATGATAGGTGGTTCTCTCTTTTCTTCCAATTCATTGTCTTACATGCCCACATTTCTATGACATTCATGAGCCTTGTGGACCTCTATCTCACACATGAATCATTTATACATCCCTTTTACGAAATTTACATGATGTTACATCCCATATTTTGGACATGTGCGTGGTTGAGATTTATTTATACCATTTCAATTAGATCCTCTAACATAAAAATTCATCATTCATTTTATCACCATATTCATGGGACAATTCCTTAAATTCCATAACAATATTGTGGTCACATCATGAAACTTCATCATAACTAAAAATGTCTAAAAATATATAGATCTATTAAAATTTTTTCTTATAAACCACTAATGAAGGTATATATTTTTATCTTATTGTAGACAACAAAACGCAAGTCATACCATGAAAGCCTTGTGAAAATATCTAGATATCCTGTGATAGATTCCCTATCCATTTTTTTCCAATAAGAATTATCTATCAATAATTTTATGAAGAGTTCAAGGGAAATATTTTTATGAAATATTTTATTAATTTATTCACATTCCATCTAAAAAATCTCATCCTTTTTCATGATTTTCATAATCAATACCTACCAATGATCATCCTCTGTAAAAATATTGAGTCACCATCTCTTTATATGACAAGTGATGCACATAAAATATATTCTCCATTCAATTGACCCACTGTTTCAGGACTAGTGGATCATAAGATCCAATAATCATCTCTAGTCATTGATGCATAAAAGACTTGACAACTAGTTTATCCCTATTAGGTGATCATAAATGATTCATATTATTCATGTTATTTATCATAGTCTTAGACAGTTGGGTAATAATCACGATCAAATTTATAACTCCACCTACCATGGTAGTGGGGATATCATTTGGGAAATCAATAATTGTCCCTCACATGTGTTGTTGGATAGATTTCTCCTTATTTACACCATTTTCTAAAATTGAATGTGTTTGAAAAAAACATTGGTCGAAAATCTATGAATAAATAATTTATTTATCAGTGAAATTCAATAAAAATACATATATTGTGGGAACCCTATATACAAGACTTTTCTATGAATAGTGCTTCATGGGTGATGGTGTTTATATAGTCTCATAATAAAGGCTTTCACTAATGTTCTCAAAACCAAATTCCCAAATTAACAAAATTGTGATCTGATACCAAATATATAAACCCCCCTTTTATTACAAGAATATTACATCATTTTACAGGTAAACAAAATATAAATGTTACAAACCCATGATACAAATATTTAGTTTCTTTAGAAAATTAGGACAAATCATAACATTTACATCATAATGAATAAAAATTAATAAATTTTTTATTCTTGTCTTCGTAGTGGCCCACATTTTATCCTTCATACATGCAGTCACATGGTAATTGACATCAAATAATAGGGTTTGATAACAAGCTAACAAGAGGATAAATATGAACATGAAACAAAATAACATGGGTAAAAATAATAATGATCACCAAAACATATGAGTGGGATCGAAATCATAATCTTTAGAGGATGCATTAGAATAAGGCATGGATTAGCGCAATTGAAAAAAAAATGATACATCATGACTTATTGGTAATATACCACACATAGTTTTGAACAAATATAGTATCATGTTCATGCATAACACATGTTCATAATAATAACATCATAATTGTGAAAAAAATATATCATAATGTTCATACAAATTTAACATTATTTCATTCTATAAATCACCATACCCCAGTAATTTGGGTTCTATATAATTCCGAGTGCACACATCACATCATAAAATTTGTATAATCATGTGTGAAACATAAAATGTATATAAATAATTGACGTTAAATAACCCATGTAATGGAAATGGGTTTCATTTAAAAAAGCATAAATTCATGAATAAACAAAATTGGATCAAAAAATTAATAACATACTAAAAACAAAATCATCATTCATGGGTAATGAAGAAGCCGCCTTAAGAGAATAAAATATTAGTTTTTTGAAAAATGTCGTATTTTGGAAAATCATTGTGTTATTCATAAAAATAGATTAGAAGAATTTATGATGATTAAATGAAAATAAAATTAAAATGAAATCTCATTTTATGAGTGTTAAATGAATTTCCACAATGAAATTTTTCATGATTTAGGAATATCTAAAAGAAAGGAAATTGTGTTCAAGATTCCCCTTACATTATGTCCGAGTTTTTTCATCACTTTAATATAATGTATAATAAAACTATACTAATGAATTACTAAATCCAAAAACTATTATATATAAATTTTATTAATTATAGTTTTTATATTGATTTATTTCAATTTTAATGAGTTATAGGGTACAATTTCTTCATTCTAGAGTGTGAATTGTTTTTGGTTTTCCAGATCTGTTCACTTGTACAAAAGTATTGAAGTTCATATAATATTATAATAATTATCCATAATTAAAATTATAAGTTATTATTATAAAATGGAATGTTTAATTTTTCATATATATTAATATTTTCAATATATGTTTATTATTAATTATATATCATGTAAAAAATCATTTGGAATAATTTTGATGGTTTTCAATCACAAAAAACTCAATTTATTATAATATTTAAAATTTTGTAATGTATTAGTTGTGTAACATAAATAAGTGTATAAAATATAATTTAAAATCTTTTTTTATTCCAATAAAATGATTTTATGGATATTTTTCCTAAAGGTAATGGAAAATTATAATTTTTTTCTTGGAGGGTGATAAAAAACCCTCGTGGATGGCATTTTCATTTTTAGAATAAAAAATAGAACAGAAGTGAAGAGGTCTGATGATAGATTATTCAACTGAAATAACAAAATGATAATATATATAAGATATTGTATTTATCATTCTACTTGTATGAGAGGAGGTGGGAACATAATAAAAAATATAAAACATAAATTGAAATTAAAATATGGGAAGAGGATTTTACCTCTTGAACTTATTCACCTTAATAACCACCTTAAGGAATATAGATTTGGTATTTCGTTGATACCAATGTCACATGAAATTGTGGGGAGGTTATTTTGAAGAATATTGGGTAGAAAGTAAATAGGCTTCATGGATTTTATGGTGTGAGGGCAAGATTTTAGATGGGTGATATTTATAGTGGTTCATATGGGTGGTTTTTTTATTTTATTGATTAGTTCATTATTTTTCCTCAATAATAGATCCTTGTCACTAAATATGTTGAAATAAAAGAGGATATTATTTTGTAATTGGATTATATAATCCATACATCAAATATGACTCAATAAATAATTTATTTATCAAATATCATAAATGGTCAAATTAAACAATTTACCAAAAATTCAACTATTTTTAAAAGTTCCAATAAAATAACACAATGAATTTTTTGACATGTATAATTTAAAAATGAAATCTATTTATAGATTTTTTTCTAAATATGAGATAATTATTTTATTTAAATAACTTTTTAAAAAAAAAATTAATGATATTAATATTATTATCATTTTTATGAATATTTTAAAAATTAATTAAGTTCTTATTAATGTATTTTAAAATAATAATATAATATAAAAAAAATTATGAAAAAAATTATGAATATAAATTTTATTTTAAATCATTTTATTATTTATTAATTTATATATATATATAATGACTTAGAAAAAACACCAACACATAATTTATCATATCTAAATCATTTATTTAATGATACTATAATATAATTACATAATTTATTCTATTAGAAATTGACTATATTTTATTTATATGTTTATATGTGAGGATACTATTATGCTATTCAGATTATTTTTCCCATCGGTCTTGTCTATATTCCAAGGGTCTTGTTATTATTTTATTTTTATTGGATCCTTAACTTCTAGAAATACCTCTCAGTTTCATAATTCTTAATTTATAATGATATTATTGTGTTGTATATGTGATTTTAAGTTATTTATAATGTATAGAATATTTAAAAGGAGTTTTTGTTGGTATAATTATGTGTTGTTACAAAAATAATTCTATTCCACTTTCTATAACCTTTAGGATGGTATGATGTGATCATTTTCAAATGGGTCACAAGGGAAATCTACAATAATATAAAAATTCATAAAAAGAAACATTATTCCATATTAGATATAATCATTCATGGAAATCCAACTACATTTACTATCTCAGGGTCATAGATATTTCCAGGATCATTTACTGTATGAGTATCTCATATTAATAAGATGTTTGAAATCTTTGTTAAAAGACCAAAAATCACTCAAACAATGTCATAACTATTCAATTTCCAACACAACCAAATAAAAATAACATCACTAAATCATACCACATAAACATGTGTAATAGATGTGGCTATAGTATACCAACATGACGCTGTTTCTCAACTTATACCCTATATTATGAAAGGAATTAAGAAAAAATTAATGTTATTCCACTTCATCCAATGTTGAAAAAACCAATATATAAATTCATGGTACATATTTGTTGCACATATAATCACCTTCAATTTATAGGCATTGAAATACATTACCAAATCTTATTTGATGGAAGAATGTACTACTAATCTCTTGTGCTCATATATCACATAATTGTGTCCCACAAACAATATGTGTCTCCATCCAATGATTCTTGTTGTTCATTTAACACAATACAGTATGGGTTAGTATAATTATTATCCTTTACATAGTATACCGGTGAATATTCTTCCAAAAATAGTCAATATAAATTTGATCCCTTTTCCTAGAAGCAAACATAAAAAAATTAATAAAAATGTATATCATGTTCCACTTCTCCTCAAAATTCCACACACCATTCCCCTACTCCACATATAAATTTATTAACTGATCATATAAAATGTTGTTTTCTTTACTATGTGTAAAGTCCATATGAAAGGCATATTTCTATAGGTACGCATCCTAAAGCCTTTACCTCAATAAAATAACTTGATGTATCATAATTTATTAGATCCTAATATGGTTATTTTATAAAAAACTAGTCACAAAAAATATAATGTTACCAAATATATAAAGTTTGAATAACACTTATAAGATCCATGACATGGTTTTCATTAGTCAATTCCAGGGTTTTAAAAAATCAAGACCCATTCATACCACCTACACTTGATGAATCTATAACACTATAATACATACTCTTGAACCATCATAATATATTGTATAACTAATTCCATACTAAGGAAGTATCTACAGTAGACCATTGATCAACCTGATATTCTTGTCTAGAAACACATCTTTTCACTTTTATGATGACATTATCTTTACTCCCTTATTTATAATCCTACCAATTAATTATAACAATAACGAGAATTCGTGGTTAAAATGTCCAAAATATCTTCCAATTACATGAGAACAATTGATATTTAATGCATTCTGGGAAAATGACTTATATATCACTAACTCTACATTCTCAAAGTCTTAAATAATACCTCTCTAAAAAACCACTTTCCAACATAACAACACATCATCAATCCATAAAATACACATCAACATCTTTTTTTAATGACATTGTGATCATATCTTACATTGGAATATAAGAAGATGTTTGGAATGATGCTATAATGTTAGACTTCAGTAGAGGATGTCATAAAAAATAAAAAAACTGATACATGGTTAGGGTGAAAGTGAAAATTAATTAGATCTGGGAACCCTTTTGGAACATTATTCAATATAAAATAAATCTCAATATACACAAATAACCCAAAACTAGTCTGAAATTTATCCATTATGATTTTAGCCACTATATGAAATAGTTGTTGATAGTCGGATTGATCATCAATTTTGGTAAACTATAGGTATCCTCATAATTAAAGAAAAAATCTTCAATACCAAAGAATTTATATAAATTCTTGAATATAACATTGTTCATCATCCAATATCATGGAAGTGTAAAATACTACCATTATCCAAATGAGAAAATAGCATAGGTGTACTCCAATGTGATGTAATGTACCTGATAAATAACTTATAAACTGTTTCATTAGACTAGAACATCGTCTACTTCATATTGGGAAGATCCATATGATAAGGGGATATTATAATTTGTTCCACACATTAAAAGGAGTCGATCTGAATGGATACTATTATATCAGATGGATGTGATGTGAGTTCATTTTGAAATGATTTCCTAAATTAGATCCAACAATGATGGAATATTTGAATACCTATCTACATATCATTAAAAAATATTGAAAATAATAATATATGTTTTGTGGTCATCTCAAGAAAATTAATGCTTTGACCATCTCTACTATCTAACTTTTTCCATTCTCTATTCATTACAATCCAATATCATATCTGTGATGTAGATGAACCCAATCTATAAATGAAATAAATGTTCTCATACAAGATTGACATCCAGTCCATAATGATAATCATACCAAATATCACTATCCCTTATATAATTAATTTCTAGGTATCTTCATTCCTAGAGTTGGATATCGAACACATTGAGAATTATTATAGATGGTCCACATTCATCACACATGTTTATCACTATAATTTAACTCAATGATATGAATTACAGGTATTTGATGTTATGAAAAACAATTTTTTGATATATAAATGTGGGATAAATAATTATTAAATATCTAAGTAAATAATGTAGACATAATAACAACAATATCTTAAATATTTAATATCCTCTCTCCACTGTATGCAAGAATCAGGTCCATTGCTTAAACACATATTAACTCAATTTTATGACAAAATATATATAATATCTGTAGACTAGAATATCTTAATTCTCTAATAAGGGATTATTCTCATAGATTAACTTGCGCATAAAAATCCTCTTATGATAATATCTTATGAAAAAACAAATAAGTTGACCAACCTTTCCACAAAAGTTCATTTTTATATAAGTCATCATGCTAGCAGTTCTATAATTTCCTTTTAACTTCAATTAATTAACCTTTGAAAATCATATCCCACAATAGATACTCTAGATGATCTGCTACAACATGAATGTATCCTTCCTTTCTAATCATTTTCCACCATGTTTTAATATTACTATTAGAAAATAGTATAGTTAAATGAAATATATCAGTTAAATTACAACTATGGTTTGGATGTAATCCACATTACCTATCTTAATGGATCCCTATATTGAATATCTGAGTTGTTTTATGGAATTTTTTTACCACTTCAGATAAAACCATATATTCTATTTTATGAGATCAGGTCAATAGATAAAATTTTTATTCCATGACATATATTTATTTTTCTCAGTAAATTTTTTTGAAAATTGGATTAACTGTTTAAATAATGAAAAATATACATTGAAAATCAATGAAACTAATCACAACTCCATGAATTTATAGGAATGTTCTATTATCTTCATATCAAGAAATTTTTTATTATGAAATATCTCCTTGATGATTTATTATGTATGACCCTCTCATCTAACAATTAGAATCATGATATCCCACCTTGTATTGTTGGGTCAGGGGAACATGATGGTCACTAGAATAACTCACCCATCCCCATAAGTATAAACCAACAAAAAAATTATATAACAAATTTCTATCCATTAATTTTCATCATAGTTTCTCCCAGAACAAAATAATTTTTTATTATTTAAGATTTATAAATAAGGATTATGTCTACCACTACAAGTTTTATGTATGCAACCATTTATATTTTATTTTTATGTATTTAAAGGGTATTTTTAAATTTTGGGAGGTTTTATAAAACTTTTTGGCATTTTTTTGGTGATATTATGATGTTTTATAATAGTTTAATGGATATTAGAAAAAAATATAAGACAATAGAAAATAGTTCACTATGAGATAGAGGGATCTTTGGTAGGATCATTGTTATGGCGAATAGATTTAACAAACCGTGTTTCCAATAAGTAAAAATCATTATAAGTGGGGTAGTGGACTTTTATATGGATTCTGAATAATTATTCTGTCCATGTAGAAAAACTATTTATGGATCTGATTGTGATTGAGGTTGGTGCATGTTTGGAACAATATTTTCCATATCATGTGACTAAAGAAGAACAAATTAAAAATAAGATCCATAGAAAGTGGATATTGGTATGGATTATGTTTTGACCCCTAATATTTCCCAAAACCTAGAATAACTCATTATTTATCCCTCTATATGACTAGAAATCCCATCCCCATCAATTTTGTAGTGATCGGGTGGAATTCCTTAGAGAATTGTAGCCCGACTATCAAGGAACGTCTTAGTTTATGCATGTTTTTAGTAGTTTCATTTGATCTACTTATGCATATATCTCTCTTGACTAGATATTCATGTTCATTGAATAAATATATATATTAGTTGGATGAAAATATTATAATATTTTTTTTATTGTTTGGGGAAGATATCAAAGGTGAGTTTTTGGATATTCGACCCATTTTCAATGATGTTTTTCATGATTTTTATCATTTTGTTCCAAATTTTTAGGATAAGTGAATTCAATATTGAGACCTGAATATGGTTCCTAATTTATTTATTTAAAATTTCTTATTAACTAATTAAATTTAATGTGAAATTTATGTGAATCTATTATATGAAACAATATTTATTTAAGGTTTATAGAATTATGAAAATTTTGAATTTTCTTAATGTGAAATTGGTAACAACATTTTCAAATGATGAGTTTAAAAGATTTTTTTTACATGAAAAAATGTTTTAATTAGGTGCGATATATTTATTTAATTGTTTTGATTATATTTTTTCAATAAAATAATGGTTTTATTGAAATTGATAAAATGGATTGTTTGTCAATGTTTTTTGGAATAGTGGATATTTGTTCACATGTGCATTCTGGATGAAAAAGGGTAACAAGTCTCCCATGTCATTAGTTGTATTGATAAGTTTCAAGACACTACCTGGTAAAAATTGGATGAATAAGGGAGTGTAGTCTCAAACATAATTTTTAGGTAGATATGGGTAAGATATTTCCCTCATCAAATGGTTCTGTATGTGTTGATTTAGTACAATAATGAATTAGAACATGTGATTATTGGGAAGTTATAGGAATTGTTGGATGTGTGGATTCTTGGAATGAAATTTTCTATGTCAAAATAGATCTGGTGAAATGTATTTAATTTATTCATTCTTTCAATTATTTGAAAAATTTTCTATTCTGGGAAAACTGTTTAACCTGGAAATTGTTTAACATTCCATTATAATCTATTTGATGAAATTATTATCTATATATTATTTTATACAAATTTGTTATGTTTTTCTATACTATTATCCTAAATTGTGAAATTATTTTTTGAAATACATCTGATATTCATTACTGTACCTACTTTATCAATTTGGTGATTATATAGATATGGTTTATCAAGAAATATAAAAATGTAAATTATAAAAATTCTTTATTGTAGCATACAGTAACATGGACTATTTTTTGGGAGAGGTGGGATAAAGAAAGTAGGAAATTTTTAGTTTTTGTTTTCAATGAGTATTATTGGTTTTGTATTCTGATTCATTGTAGTTGTTTTTTTAGTATTCTATTATGGTACTACTATGTAGTTTGAGTTTTATATAATGGAATTATTATTAGTTGTTTTAAAATTGATATCATCTCTCATGTACTAGTATGATTTTCATGTTATGTTTAGTTGGGTGTTTTATTCTATAAATCGAAAATTATACCCTACTTGTTCATAAATCCCATGATATTTAATTCCAACCTTTAGAATCATCGGGATGCCAATTAAGGAAAACTAAAATTTTCCCAAATTTCTTAATAAAATGAGAATACTATGGATATTAAAAGTCATTTCATCTTGTAAGATTTTTTTATAATAGGTTTCATTTCTTTCTATTGGTATTGATGATGATATTCATTATGTTATATTCCTTGTTTTGGTATGTCATAAAGGAGTATGATTATTGAGACTTTATATGTAGTGCATAAAAAGATGTATGTACACTTTTTTTGAACTTAATTTTACCATGGATCCATGTACATTATTATTATGGGGAATATTATAGGATTTATATGCTCATTTTCATTAGTTTAACCAACGATACAATCACGACATGTATTGTAGAATTAATTCCCACATGGAGTTAATATTTATTTTTTATTAATGATATATAATTTAGAGAAAATGTGATGATTTTTGAAAATAGCTAATGTTCTTTTCAAATGTCTAATTTTTAAAAGGCAAGAAATGATTATCTTTAAAATAATACAATATTAAAATGTATGTTGAAATTCTCCAAAAATGATCGAATAAATAAAATGATGAACTTTTGATATAAATGTAGTGATAGTAAGATGGGTAATAATTTTAAATTCTTAATGATTTTTATTATAGAAATTGATACTTATGGAGTTTTTTTCTAGAAATGGAACCTGATAAGAATCATAGGAACCACCCAAAAGAATATTATTAAAATTGGTTTCACATAAGAATGTAGTGAACCAAATACTAGTACATAGTATAGATGAAGAAATTTATGATGTGGATAAGGGGAATATAATGGATGAACCTAGAAAAGTGGGCCACTCTATTCAGTTCATTAATCAGAATCCACCTATCTTTAGAGTGATTCAGACATAGAAAAAGGAAGAGGTGTGGTTGAAATAGATGTATTGAATCATCAATTTCATTGGAACAATACAATAATTGAATGTCAAAATGGTGACATAAATACTAGAGGATCTTGTACACCAATACTGGGATGTAGCTATTCTATCTTATTTAGACAAGGTCCTAGCATTGTGGAAGTTTTATTAATAGTACAAAAAAATAATTATATCATTTCATGTACATAATTAGTCAAATTATGAACATATTCATCTAGAAGAAAGCAAAATATTTATTTTATGGTGTACGTGGAATATTTAATTAATTTATTTATTTTCACCAAAATTTTATAATATTGTGTCCTTGATGGAATGAATGATTTAATTGCAGCTAAATTAGGTGATTATATCAATGATATTATTGCTATGTATTATGGATAATTCCGATATTTTAAAAAGAGAAGCATCATAAAAAAGGGGCATCTTATGAGCTCTGGGAGGAGGAAGAATGTTGATACCTATGGGAAATGGATGGAACTCTAATACAATGAGGAAGAGAAATAGGGACACCAATTTCCATGGTGAGAGAATGTCTTAGAATCAAATGGATGGATCAATAAATTTTCCACCAAAACTAGAGACCCATCCCTGATATTTTCAATATTTTTTTTGACCACATGTAGTTAAATTGTATAAAACCACCTAGATTATTGTATAATTGATATCATATGGGTATTATTTAGTATTACGCCCTTAGTTATCAGAGTAAATATTTTTGGGACACATATCATGTCTTTTTGGCATCGTATGCTTCAACGGGATGAGGCCAGCAAAATCTATCTCATCAGTAGAACAGAGCAAGAAATTTTTATTTAGAGAATACCATTACTCCTCATTATAGGAAATCTCACCATGGTATAATGGAATAATTTGGAGTGAGAATGAAATTATAGAATGATGAGAAGGTTTACCTGGATGATTAAACTAGACCATCAACTATGAAAGGTATTATTATTTTTTATTCTACCCTTATGTATTATTTGTTTGATATGGGTTATTCCAATTCCTTTATTTCTTCTTCTGCTATTGATTTTTTTAGTTTAAATGTTGATATGATTCCTTTTGTATTGAATCTCAAAACTCTTATGGGAGAAAGTTAATATTTATCCATTATGCATAATGATTTTTATTTAACTGTTAATGTAAGAGACATGATATTGTATTTTTCTATGATTGATATGGATATCTATGATATATTTATTGGTGAATATTTTTTTAAAATTTTCATGGCTCACATAATCCTTTATACTTGAATTATCATTCTTATAACTGAATTTGGAATCAAGCATCTCTTTCATGGATAACTAAATTTAACGGTGGGTACAAATATATTTTGGGTATCATTAATTTGAACGACCATATACTAGTTGTTAGAAGATACTTTGGTATTTATGTATATGATTGAGAGTAATAATTTTCCAATAGGGTTGATTAGTTTTGATATGTGTTCCTGAAAATTTCTTAGCGATGCCACCTAGGATAGAAATATTGTATATGATTCATCATCTTCTATGGATCAATAATATGTCCATTTAATATAATCAGATTGAAACATCATAATTATGGGATTTTTATGTTAATATAGATGAATTGGAATTAAAAGGGATCATTTAGTCGAGTACATCTCCTTAGGAAGCACAAGTTCTCTATATTAAAAAGGCAGATGAAGATATTCTGTTTTGTGGGGATTATTGTAAACTTAACATAGTTACAATAAAAAATTACCATCCACTCCAATGCATTGATGATATATTCAATTAATTTTTGGGATCTCAGTGGTACACTAAGAATGAATTAAAATTATTATATCACCAATTATGGGTTTTGAAAGATGACTTTTCAAATACAACATAAAAGATTAGATATGGGCATTATGAATATGTTGTAATGATTTTAGGTCATACCAATGCACCAAAGATCTCTATAGAATTGATAAATCATATATTTTAGAAATATCTAGATTCTTTTTTCACAGTGTTTGTGGTTGTCATATAGGTGTATTGATATACAAGGGCTGAGAATGAGAAATAAATTGAGACATGGTTGGGAATCTTGACTGATCATCATTTGTATTCCAAGATAACAATGTGTGTTTTTTGGATACAATATGTACATTAAAATGGACAAGAAAAGTCTAAAAGATATTTGTCTATGGAATAATAAATTTTTGAGGATGTTCTATTTTGGAAATCATTGGATAACATCATCAAGTTATATAATTTACTAGGTATATCTTGTTATTATTGACACATTTTTTTTGATTCTTCACAACTATATTCACCAAGCTCAATGTTATCCCAACATCATCACCAATCACAATTTTTCAAGAATAATGGCAAGCATACATGCTGTATTTTGATGCTCCAATATTAGTTTTGGGATGTCCTCTAATGAAAGATGGAATGTTGTAGCTTATATATCAAGGTAGTTATGAGTTCATGAGAAAAACAACACAACACATGAGTAGGGGTTAACTTCCATAGTCTACGCGTTGATGACATTGTGTCCTTAAATCTTTGTTTATAAATTTATAGTGTTTATAGATCACATTAGTTTGGAAAATATTTCCTAACAAAGGCACGTGAATTTAATTAATGATGTTTGGTGGAGTATATCCAAATACTGGTATTTGACTTGTTGTATACTCTAATAAATGAAAATTAGTTGGATGATGCTTTGAGTAGAAATTCATATTCGTAGATGGGAATATAATATTTAGATTTTGGGGAGTTAATATCAGTCCTAGTTGACATAAACATGGAATGTGTAGATTAAAGTGATGTAGCAATTCTCATTCTTGTTTTTTTCCATATTTTGTTGATATATTTAATTTGGAAATAATATTTGATATAGGTTTTGTAAATATGAATTTAAAATTTAATGGTGGGGATACCATTGATGGATGTAGGCTATATGAGATTTCATTTTTATGGTTCAGAAATATGATGGTTATACAAATTCATTGTGAGGAAAAACATCTTCAGGATTACCACCATTTCATATTGGGTATTCATCCAAGAATAAATAACATGTATAAGGCATTTAAAACATAAATTTTTTTTTGTGAGTATGATAAGGAAAGAAGATGAGTTTTTTTGTGAGGCATAACTTGTAAGTATGTTAAGGCAATGTATTAGAAACTAGCAGGAATGTTATAGTCTATATCTATAATAATTTGGAAATGAAATCACAAATCAATTTATATTTTGATAGCTCTCCCAATAATTGTTAAGAAATTGGATTCCAAATGGGTGATAGTGGATCATATCACAATGATAGTTTATTTCACACCAATTTTTGGATATCATACTATATTGGACTTTTTAAAAATCAATATCCCTAAAAAGGTAAAGAGGAATGGAGTAGAAAATTCTATATTGTTAGGCATAGATCCAAGTTATTCATCTAATTTATAGAACACCATATAGAATTCCCTTTGGACTTAGTTGACCATGAGTATGGTGTATCATCCTTAGACAAAAAGATAATCTGAATGGACTATTCAAATATTGGAAGTCATATTGCAGTCTTGTGTAATAGATGTGTGTTTCTCATGGGAGAAGCATATGTTATTGTTGGATTTATTATATAAAAAATATATTATTCCCGATAGATATGGATCCTTTTTAATCATTTTATATATGTTCGTGTTTTTCTCCACATTTTTTGAAAACAAATATCTAATACTTCACTATTTTGGATGAGCCTTGTCCAAGAAATCATTGAGAAAAATTAGTTTATTAGGAAATATATGGAGGTGGATCAATGTTTTTATAAATCATATTCCCAATTTAATTAATGGTTTTTTTCATTTGAGGTGATTGAAAATGTGTTTTTAATATCTCCACAATGCTTTCACATCATCATTTTGGGATGTAGGTCATGTTATCTCTCCAATACAGAGTCTGGTTTGAAATACTAGAATGGGTTAGAGAGGTGTCCTTTCACTATTGATAGCGACTGTGGTTTAGTAATGTGAATAAATTTTATCATTTATTTCAATTTAAAATTTATTAGCCTAATACTGGCCATGAGATTAGGTGGGATCACATCAACCTAGAGCTGGTTGCTTCATTGTATTATGTATTATTGTGGATTGGGTATTGAAAATAGAATGTATTGCATGGAGAATGAATCAGTCAAGTGAGTTTTTTCTGGAAACCTGTTATGATTCAAGAAGATATTTGGGAATAAAATTGGGAAATGAAAGAGGATAAGCCATAACACTTTCAGAGAAATGCAGGTTTATTACGTTCAAGGGATGGAACAACCACTGGAGGGGAAATGTTGCACCCCCTATTTCATGTAAATAATAATTTACTTATTATTTTTATTTATATAAAGATAATGGTTAATGTTTGGAAGGCTTGTAAATATTTTGACATGTTTTTGGGATTTTCTAAAGGTTCATAGATGTGAAAAGGCATTTAAATCATGCACAATGAGATAGAGGGATATGAGTATCTGCACGGTTAAGAATCATGGTTTAGTCAAAGAGTGAGGCAACCGAGTAGATATAATGAAAATTGGGACTACTACCTTTTTCATTGTTGGAACATGGGTTTTATACCCATGTAGGAAAACCATATGAGCACCCCCCTTGAGATAGTCTTTGGAACATGATTTGTACACAATTTTCCAAAAAATTTAACTAACAATGAATGATTTAAAAAGAAGATCCCAAACATGTTGATCTAGGTCAAGATTGTGTTTTTAATAGTCATGTTTTCCCCTAAATGGAAATAACTCTATATTCCTCACTTTATCTATCTAGGGAACCCTTTCCCATCAATTTGGAAGTGATATGGAGAAACTTCATAGTTTATTGATCCTTAGAAATAAATGTAAGTCATTGTTTGTGCTAATTTTATGTTATTTCCTTAGATCTACTAATTAGTATATCTTGGTTTCATAATTCTAAATCTAGTTTCGATATATAAAACATATTTGATGGAATGTATGATTATATATGACTTTTTTGTTGTTTTGGAAAAAAGTTTAGGTGGGTTTTTGGATATTCAACCGATATTTATTTATGTTTTTCTTATTGTTTTTCATTATCATAAAATTATTGAAGTAGGATTCTTCAAAATATAAATATATATTTAAAATGTGAAGGATTTATTTCAAATTAATCTTTTTCTTGATATTTGTTTCAAAAAATTTGTTTTTTTTATTTGAAAACTTATTTATTGAATATTTACTAAATTATTTAAATTGTGCATTTTTGTGGAATGTGAAATTGAAAAATTGATTTTAAAATAATTATTTGATAAACGATTGTGATGTTTTTTTGACTATAAATGTGGTTTCAGTAATAGAGTTTTCATTATTTAAATGGTTTGATGAAATGTTTTTCAATAAAATAAATATTCAATTGGAATGGTTAAAGTAGTTATTAGGTATTACTTGTTTGTATAATTGTTTTGTGTAATCATTTTCATTCATGACAGATAAGGGTAATAAGTCACCCCCATCATTAGTGGTGTATAAAAGTATTATGAGTTTCCCCCATGAAAATGGGATGGATAAGGTTGCGATGTCTCCACCATCATTTTGAGGACAGATAAGGGTCAGTAATTTCCCCAAAAAATGGTTTATTTTTTGATAGATTTGTTAAAGTATGAGTCACCAATGATGTGTATATGGAGGTCTAGGTTTTATTCATATAATGATGTGTGGATATTTGTAACGGAATTAGTTATTTAAAAAAGTTACTTGTGAAATGAAAAAATGAATTTGTTGGTTTCTTTGCTTGGGGAAATGTATTTTGTTTTAAATAATCAGACATGGCAATTGTTTTATATTTAAATATTAATTGTTTTTCGAAAAAACTATTATAATAACTATTTTATATAAATGGTCTATAGTGATCTGAGGGATGTGAGTAGGTATGTCATTTGGGTAAAGCCTAAAAAGATTCATTACTCAGTCCTACATTGTTACTTTATTGTATTTAAAGATATAATTAATCAAGACACGTTTAAATTAAAAGTATCAATCATAACTAGTGATACTCTGTGTTTCGTTAACTTCTTTTGTGGAGTTAGATAATTTAATTGGATTGAGCTTTGGAGTTTTTGTTTTCATTGGGTATTTTTTGTTTTGTAATCTTTTTCTGTGTACTTGGTGGTTTTGTAACCTTGCACTCTATTACTCCTGATTAGTTTTATATTTCTATAATGGTATTACTTTTAAATTATTTTGTCTCGTTACCAAAATAATTCCCATCAACATTCTATATGACTGAGGATGTAATGATGTTGTCAATCTCAGATGGGTCACATGGGAATTCTACAATAATATAAAAATTCATAAAAGTAAACATTATTCCCTTTTAAAAGTAAATGTTTATGGAACTCTAATTACATTTACTATATCATGTTCATACATATTTCCATTCTCATCTACTCTATGAGTCTCTCATATAACTAATATGTCAGAAAATGTTATTAGAGGTCCAAAAATCACTCAAACAGTGTTTTGACTCTTCAAGGTCCTATATAACCCCATTAAAATAATAGGATTAATTCCTCCCAAATAAACATGTGTAATGGATGTGGCTATAGTATACCAATAAGATGATGGTTCTCTAGTTATACCCTTTATTATGTAAGGTATCTGGAAAAAATTAATGGGGTGTATCTTCATCCCATGTCACCAAAATCATTATAAAAATTCATGGAACATATTTTTTGCACATAGAATCACCATAAAATTACAGTTATTAAAATACATTACCATATCATAATTTATGGGATCATGTACTACTAATATCTCATGCTCAAGGATCATATCATTATCTCACAAAAACAAAATGGGTCTCTATTCACATGCTTATGGTTGTATTTTATCACAATTCTCTATGGTTTAATATAATATTTATCCATTTCATAGTCTATTGGTGAATATATTACCACAAGCAGGGAAGATTAATTTGATTCCTTATCCTTATATGTATACATTAACTAATTAGTAAAAATGTGTAGCAACTTCCACTTCTCCACATAAAGACACACCCCACCACCTACTCCATGTAAAAATTTAATATATGAGCACATAAAATGTTGTTTTTGTAACGATGTGTAAAAAACATATAAAGGACATATTTCTTTAGGTACCCAACCAGAACACTCTACCTCAATAATATAACCTGATATATCATAATATATCAAATCCTCATATAGTTCTTTTAGAAAACAACTACTCACTAAAATGTTTGTGTTACCAAATATTCTGAGTGTGAAGCACACTTAGAAGATCTATGACATGGATTTCATTGGTCAACTCATGGGTTAACAACAATCATGATCCTTTCATAAAATCAATACATGATCAATCAGTACCACTATCATCCATACTATAGATCTATCATAATATAGTATATAATTGATTACATGCTGAGGAAGTATTAGTAGTATAACTTTAATCAACCTGCCCTTCTTGACAAGAAACACATATTCACACTTTTATGATGAATAAATTATTACTTAATTAATTTTAATCATATTTACTAATTCTAAAAATAGAGGAATTCATGGGTAAAATTTCTAAATTATATTCCAATTCCAATTAAGATATTGATATTGAACTCATTCTGGGGACATGTTCTTGTTATAATTGAATATACATTCTCTATATCAAAAATAATAACTTTCTAAAGAAATTTCCAAAATCATATCACATCATAAATCTGTACAATACACATCAATATATTTATGTAATGATGTTATGATCATATCATAAAATATAATATTCGATGATGCTTGGAATGATGCCTCAATGATTGATTTTAGTTGAGGAAGTCATAAAAAATGTCATCTCAGACCTGTTTAGGGTGTAAGACCATATTCATTGGATTTGG
The DNA here is from genome assembly GCA_963277665.1 of Viscum album. Lineage (NCBI taxonomy): Eukaryota > Viridiplantae > Streptophyta > Magnoliopsida > Santalales > Viscaceae > Viscum > Viscum album. Next base: position 872,920,840 of record OY728148.1, on the reverse strand, counting down.
GAACACTTTTGGAACATTATTCAATAAAAAATTACAACATAATATACACACATAATCAAAACCTAGTATAATAATTCTTTATTATGATTTCTTCCACTGTAAAATATATTTTTTGATAGCCAGATTGATTATCGATTATGGTTACCTAGGGCTATACTCATAATTGATGAAAACATCTTTGGTATCAAGGAATGTATATCAATTACTAACTATAACATAGATTATCTTCCAGTATCAAGGAATTGTAAAAGACTACCATCATCAATCTTAGAAAACAACATATTTGTACTCTAAAGTGAAGTATTGTATATGATAATTCACTTTTAAACTAATTCATTTGATTGAAAATTCATATCTATCATATTAGATGAAGCCTTATTACAAGAGGGTATCATAATTGGTTTCACATCTTGAAAAGAATCTATATTAATGGAAAATATAAATCTGAAGTTGTGCGTGAGTTCTTTCAGAAATGATTTTTGAAAAGAGATCTGACACTAATTGAATATTTGTGAATGTTTATAATGATAATTCAAAATTTATAAATTCCTAAAATATATTTGTGGTCATATCAAGAAAATTATATATTTTACAAACTCTACCTGATCCATATTCCCATTCTCTATTCATTACATACCAATCTCATATTGGTGACGTATATGACTCCAATCTATAATCAAAATCAATTTGATCATTGAAGCAGGACATCTATTCCATAATGATAATAAAATAAAATATCATTATCCCTTGTATAATGAATTTCAATGATTTATAATAACTTTACCTTACTATCTAACACATAAGGAATTATTAAAGATGGCCCACATTAATTCCCAAATGCATATCATCAGAATTTAACTCAAACGATCACTTTCCTGGTATTTCTGGTTAAAAAAATTCTTTTGTTGATATATAATATTGGGAATAATAAGTATTAAATAAAGAAGTATATTGAGTTTAAATAATCACAACCATATCATGAATATTAAATGTCTTTTTTCTAAAATATGCAGGAGTCTGGTCCATTTCGTAAACTCATCCCATCTCAGTTTTATGACCATATACCTATAACATGTGTAGCCTAGTTTGTTTTGATTCTTTACTAATGTCATAATCTCATAGATTCCCTTTCCCATCATCTACCCTTGTAAGAATATCTTATGAAAAATCAAAGAAGATGACCATCATTGCGACAAAGGTGTAACCCCATATATGTCTTTGGGCTAGAACTACTATGATTACCTATAAATTGTAATAAAGGACCACTGAGAATCATATCCCCCAAAGGATTATATAGATTATATAATCAATCATGAATTTTTCCATCCCTTTTAATCCTTTACCACTATATTATTTATTTTGTTGGATGAAAATAGTACAATTAAATGAAATATATTATTCCCATTCCCAGTATGGATTGGATGTAATCCGCATTACCTATCTTATTAGATCACCATCATGAAGACCTAGGCCTTTTAAAGAAAATTTTTTCCCATCTAAGATAAATGAAAATAATCATTTATATGACATTAGTTCTATAGATAATCATATTATTCAAATACATCTATGCCTTTTTCCTTGACAATATGTTTGAAAATTGGATTAACTCATTAAATAAAGAAAAATATGTTGAGAAACTAATTAATCCACATTGAAACTCCATGAACGCCTAGGAATGGTCTATCATCCTCATACTAAGATGTTTTTTCTCATGAATAATATCCTCGATGATTTACTTTGTAAGACCCTCTAATCAACAAATTTTAATCATGACATCCCACCTTGTATTGGTGGGTCTATGGAACATGATGGTCACTAGAATAACTCACCCCTCCTGAGAAGTATACACCAACAAAAAAATTATATAATGAATGAAAATAAATTTATTTTTATCATATGGTCTCCCCATATCCATATATTATTGTATTATTCCTGATTTATAAAAACCGAGTATGTGTACCACCACCCGTTTCATGTATTCAACCATTTATATTTTATATTAATGTACATAAAGGGTGTTGTTGAATATTGGGAGGGTATGTAATCCTTTTTTCACTTTTTCGGTGATTTTATAAAGTTTCATAGTCAGTGAATGGTTATTAGAAACCATGAAACACCAATAAAGACTATTCCCAATGAGATATAGTGATCTTTGGTAGGTGGATAATTATGGAGAATTGTTTTCCCAAACCACGTTACCACCAAGTAAAATCCATGAAAAGTGTGGTAGTGGTATTTTAAATGGTTGGTGCACAATTTTTCATACCATGTAGAACAACCGGGTGTGGTTATCATTGAGATAATGGCAAGTGCATGGCTAAAAAATTATTGTCCAAATCATGCGAAAAACCAATAACATTTTAAAAACAAGATCCATAAAAAGTGGATTTTGGTCGGGATTGTGTTTGGAAACCTAATTTTTCATAAACTGAAAATAACTCAGTAATTATCCCTCTATATGGATAGTAAACCCCTCTCCGTCAATTTGGAAGTGACCCAAATCCATTCGTTTTTGTATTGTGGCCCAACTATCAAGTCACGTCTTCGTTTATTATATTTTTCAATTTTTTCCTCATATCTAAATGTCCTTATCTATCTCTCTATTAGATATCTATGATTTATGTGGTAATTATTATTGAATTTTTTTACACATGTTATTATTATTTTATTTTTTGTTGTTAGGTGATGATATCAGATTTGGGTTTTTGGAGATTCGACCCATTTTCATAGATGTTTTTTGGACCTCTTATCCTTGCTGCCAAATTTATATGGTATGTGGCTTCAATATGAAAACCTCTATTTATAACCTGATATATTGATTCCAAATTGGATATTTATTCCAAAATTTGTTTGTAAAATTTATTTGAATTTATAATCTGAAAAACTATTTATTTAAGGTTTATAGAATTGTTCAAATTTTTAATTTTTGTCTTTTGTGAAATTGTTAAATGGATAGTCAAATGATTATTTTATAATTATTTATTTTTTTTATTACTTGGAAAAGTGTTTTCAATAACAGTTATATTTTTATCGAAATGGTTTGATGATATTTATATCTATAAAATAATTGTTTTATAGAAATGGTTGAAATAGTTGTTTTGGAAATAGTTTTTGTAATAATTGTTATGTGTGTTCTTGTGAATTAGCGGTGGATATGGTTATGAAGTATCCCACATCATTAATTATATTGATATGTTTTACTAAATTCATTAGTCAATATTCATTTGATAAGGGTGTGATGTCTCTCACAAACATTTATAGGATGGATAAGGGTATGTGATTTTCCCAGTCAAAAGTTTCACTAAGTGATGACTTGGCAACATGATGAATCCGCACATGCGATTATAGTGATGTCTAATTTACATGCATGTTTGGATGTGTGGATATATGAAATGAAAATTTCTATATCAAAATGGAAAATGTAAATGTCATTAATATATTTTATATTTATTTTATTAGAATGATGACTTTTTTAGAAAACTATTTTTTATTCCATGGAAAATTTTATGATGAAATAATTTTCTATAAATAATTTCATATAAATGTTATATGTTTTTCTAAACTATTGGAATGAATATTAATGTAATTTTATTAAAGCCTATTTAGTTTCATTACTCTCTCTACATTCTCAATTTGTAAATTTTACATATATCATTTATCAAGAAATATGAAATTTTCAATTATCCCACAACTCTAGTAGAGCATAGTGTAACATTGTCTACTTTTGTAGTGTTGTAGAATAATGAGTGTTGGAGCTTTATAGTTTTCGTTTTTATTAAGCATTGTTGGTCTTGTATTCTTATTCTGTGGACTTGGTTTTTTTAGTCTTCCACTATGGTACTCATTGGAGTTTGGTTTTGATATAATGTTATTAATATGAGTTGTTTTAAATATGATTTCATCTATCATGTAGTTTATTATTTTGTTTGTAATGATTGGTTGGGTGTATTATTTTATAGTTTTCAAATTATACCACATATGTTCATAATTCAATCAAATTTATTTCCATCTTTTGGAATCATTAGGATTCCACTTGAGGACAACTAAAATCCACCAGATTTCTCAAGAAAATTGGTCAAAGAGAGATGTTAAATGTGGTATCATCTTGTTAGATCTTGGCCTAACAGGTGGTCTTTAATTATCTGGGTCTGGAAGTTGATATTAATTTATGTATATTCCATGATTTCGGATGGTATAATGGAGTAGGATTTTCAAGACATTATATAATGAGAACAAAAAGATGTAGATACACTTTTTTTGAACATCAAGTTACCACAAGTTCAGGTACATAAGTGTTCTGAGGAATCTTATAAGATTTATATTCTTTTGTATCTTCAGTTAAACCATTGAGATGAGCTTGAAATGCATTGTATAATGTCATCCCACTTAGATTTCATACTTAAATTTTAGTAATAATATATAATTTATATCCAATGTGATGATTTTAGAATATTGTTAAATTTGTTTTAAAATGTGTGATTTTCAAAAGGAATGATATAGTTATTTTTAAAAAATATTGACTTTTAAAATTATGGTGAAAATTTTAAAAAAATTGTTGAATGAAGAATAATTTAAATTTTTGAAATCAATGTAGTGATTGTGTGATGGCTAAAAATTTGAAATTGTTATGCATTTAGTTTCTAGAAATTTATACATATGGAGTTTTATGTTTCAGAAATAGAACTTTATAATCATCGTAGGAACCAACTAGAAAAAGATGCTTAAAATGCGGTTTCGCGTGAGAAATATTTGAACCAATAGATACTTTAGATTATAGTCTAGTATTTTCAATGTGTGGATAAGGAGAATATAAGGTATAAACAATTTAATTTGGCCCATTACATTTAGTTCTAGAATTATAATCCACCAATATTTTAGGGTGATTTACAGCCAGAAAAGGAAGAGGTGTGGTTGAAAAATATGAATTGAATCTCAATTTTATTACAATAAAAGAATAATTGAAATAAAATATGATGAAGTATATTCTAGAGGATCTTGAACTCTAAGGGTGGGACATAGCGGTTCAGTTTAAATTAGACCAAGGCCTGGCATGGAGGTATTTTGATGAATTGTGCAACAAATAATTCTATTATTGCACATTCATTATCAAATGAATGAAGTACCTTTCAAGATGGAAGAAGTAAAATATTTATTTCATGTATTATGTGGAATAATAAATTAATTAAGTATGTTTTCACCAGTTTTTTATAATACTATGTTCATGAATTCATCAATGTATGAATTAGGGATAAAGGATGAGATTCTCTAAAAGGTCATGGTGAACTATATTATGGATAATACTGAAATTGTAAATAGAGAAATAATTCCAAAAAGGGACATTTTATGATAAATTTGAGGATGAGGAATGTTGATACCTATGGGAAATATATGGAACTCTAATTCTGGGAGGAAGAGAAAGAGGGAATCCTATTTCCATTGTGGGATTGTGTCTTAGAATATAATGAATGGATCAATGAATCATCCCCAAAACTAAATATCCATCATGGATATTTTCAATATGTATTGTTTGACCCCAAGAATTGATAGTGTATGGTAACACCTAGAGCATTCCATAATTGAAATCGTATAGGTAATATTTATTACTATTATATTGGTTCTCGAAGGACAGGTTTTCAGGAAACTTATCATGTGTTGCTGGAATCGTAGGCATCAACAAGATAAGGCTAGTGAAATTAGTCTCAGAATAAGAACATAGTAGGTGATTGTTATTATAGGAATATAATTACTCCTCAGTATGGGAGATATCAACAAGCTAGTATGGAATAATGTTTTTTGAGAAAGAAATTATATGGAGATGACCAGGTTGACCTAGATGATTAGCATAGTCCATCAATTATGAAGGGTATGATTGTTTTTAATTCTTAAGTTATATATTGTTTGTTTGATATGGGTATTTCTCAATACATTATTTATTCTTGTGATACTTATTTTTTGATTTTAAATGTGGATATGATTCCTTCTATATTAAAACATCAAACTTCTATTGGTTAAATTTAATATTTATCCATTGTTTATTGAGGATGTTTTATAACCATTAATGGAGAACATATTTCATTTGATGTTCATGTGGTTGATATGGATATATATGATATAATAATGGGTATGTATTGGTTGAAAAAATTAAAGGCTGATATAAAATATTATACAAGAATGGTCAGTCTTATAACAGAATATAGAATCGACCATATCTTACGAGGATATCGAAATTTAATGGTGGGTAAAAAAAATTTGTTGGCATCATCATATGGAACAATATCATACCAGTGGGCAGCATTTACTATGGTATATATAGATTATATTAACAGTAATATTTTCCGTACAATGCTTGGCCAGTTATCATATGTGTATCTTAAAAATTTCTCAGTGATTCCACCAAGGAGAGAAATGTAGTATATTATTCATATTTTTATTAGGTCCAATTCCATTTACCTTTTATCTTATCAGGAAAAAAACATAATTAAGAAATAGTTGTTTGTTTTCATCGGATTTGGAAAGAAAATGGCTCATTGGTTGAGTACGTCTCATTAGAAAGCACAAGTTCTCCTTGTTAAAATGGAGAATGGAATATTTTATTTTATATTGATTATAATTATCTAAACTATGTTGAAATAAATAATTAGTGTCATTTCCAATGCATTTATGATCTATTCAATCATTTGAGGGGATACCAGTGGTCCTCTAAGATGGATTTTCTACAAGTGTGTCCCCAATTATCGGTTCTGAAGGATGATATTTCAAATGCAACTTATAAGATTATATATAGCTATTTTGTATATGTAGTGATGGTTTTGGGTCATAAAAATATGAAATTAGTATGTATAGAATTTATGAATTAGGTATTTCTATAATTTATTTATTCCATTTACATTGTGTTTGTGGATGATAGTTTTGTGTATTCCTCAGAAAGGGATATGCATGAGAACGAATTTGAGACATTGTTGGGAATCGTGATAGATCATTATTTGTATTCCAAGTTATAAAAGTGTTTTTTATATAATAGGTACGTTTCATTGGCCATGTAATATATAACAAAAGTGCATCAATGGAATAATAAATTTTATAGGATTTTTTATTTTTGATATTACTAGAGAATATCATCGATATATATAGTTTACTTCGAAAATATTGTTATCACAAACACTTTTTTCATGATGATTAACAAATATCTTCACCTAACTTAATTTTATCTCAATAACATCATCAATAAAGATTTATTGAGAATAATTCCATGGGAACATGTGTATTTGGAAGATTCAGGATCATTGTTGGTACGTTTTCTCATGAAAGGATATCATGTCGTAGCTTATAACTCAAGGTAGTTACAATTTCATGACAAAAACAAAACAACACCTAATTGAGAGTTAGCTTCTATATTCCATGCTTTGAATACATAATTCCATTAAATCATTGTTTAGAAATTTATTGTGTTTTCTGATCATAGGAGTTTGAAAAATATTTTTTCCCAAAGGGAGATAAATTTGAGTCAAAGAAGATGGATGGAGTATCTCAAAATTTTTTTATTTGACTTCATTTTTACACCAGGAAATTAAAATTTAGTGGTTTATTACTTTAGTATAAATTCATTTTATTAGTTGGAAAATTAATCTTTAGTTGTGTGGTAGTTAATATTGGACCTAGATGACATGAACTTGGAATGTAAAGACCGAGGTGATGCAACAATTTTCATTCAATCTTTGTATGTTCTTTATTTGGATGAGATATTTAATGTGTAAAATATATGTGATTTTTCATGTGTGTATATGAGTTTGAAATATAATGGTGGGTTGATCATTGATGGATTTAGGATAGATGAATGTTCATTTTTGTTGTTCTGAAATACGATGTCGATAGTAATGACTTGTTAAGAAAAAATCATCATTCATACAACCATTTTATATGTTCTGTTCATCCTGTAATATAAAATATGTATAAGGAATTTAAATCCCAATTTCTATGGCTGAGTTTTATATGGAAGGTTGATGAGGTTGTTTCGTGTGGAATAACTTATTAGTTTGTTAAGGCTAATAATCAGAAAATATTAGGTATGTTGTAGTCTTTACCTATTATAATTTGGATATGGGAGTAGATAGAGATATATTTTGTGACTGCTCTCCCAATAATGGTTCAAAATTGGATTATATATGGGTGATAGTGGATTAGATCACAACGTTAGCTCATTTCACCCATATTTTAGGATAGCATTCTATATTTTACTTTTCAAAAAGCTATATCCACAAAGTGGTAATGAAGAATGTAGTAGAATATTTAATAGTGTTTGATAGAGCTCCACAGATTAATTCTCATTTTTGTAACTCCTTATAGAATTCTATCTGGACTCAGTTGACCATGACTATGGTGTATAATACATAGATAGAAAGATAATCCAAAGAGACTATTCAATCATTGGAAGACATGTTTCCTGCTTCAATAATGTATTTTAGTGGCTCATAAGAGGACCATGAGTTGTTGGATTTATCATATAACTAAATCTATTAGTCCTATATACATATAGATCCTTTTAATGTACTTTATGGATGCCCATGTCGTTCTATACTTCTTTTCTAAAATAAGTTGATACTTTACTAGTTGGACTGAGCCTTGTCCAAGAAATAGTAGAGAATATTCAGTTGATCCAGATATAGATGGACATGGATAAAATAATTCATTAATCATATTCACAATATCAAAGATGGTCATTTACATTCTAGGTGAGTAATAATGTGTGTTTTATGTTAACCCTATGGGTTTGAAATAATAATTTAGGGATGCAAGTCAAGTTATCTCCCTAATACATAGGAATATTTTAGTTAAATGAAGGGATTGTAGATGTGTCATACCATCTTTCATAGTCACTATGGTTGATTACTGTGAATAATGTGTTTCATTTATTTCAATTGAAAAAGTATTATCCTATGTGGGTCCATTAGATTATATAGGATCACTTCATCCTATATCTAGATGATTTATTGGTGTAAGTACTAGTATGGATTGTGTATAATAAACAGAATGATTTTTATGGAATAAATAATATGTCTACTGAGGGTATTTTGACAACATTTTATGATTAAAGAATATAAATGGGAATATGAGAGGGGAATTAAAGAGAAAAGGCCATAACACTTTCATTGAAATTATGTTTTTCAACTTCCTAGGGACAGAATGACCATTTCTGTTGAAATTCTGCACCCCATGTATCTTGTATCTAACAATTTATTTATTTTTTTGAGTGTATAATGTTTATGGGTGTTGTTTGGAATGTTTGTAAATATTTGGAAATGTTTTTTGGGATTTCATAATGTTTATCAGAGTGGAGAAATCAAGAAACTAATGAACAATGAGATAGAGGGGTATGAGTATGTGTGTGGTTAAGGAGCATGGTTTGGCCAAATGGTGAGGCCAACGAGTAGGGATAGTGAAAATTGTGACTATAGCCTTACATATTTTTGGCACATGGGTTTTCAACACATGTGTTCTAACCATGCGAGGCCCCCCTTGAGACAGAAGTTAGTGCATAATTAATTCATAATTTTAAAAAAATTGCAACTAAAAATGAACTATTTAAAAAGAAGAACCCAAACCAATTGATCAATGATGGGATTGTTCTTTGAATGATCATGGTTTACCAAAAATTAAGCTAACTCCGGATTTCATCCTCTCTATGGCTATGGAACCCTTTTCCATATATTTGGAAGTGATCTAGAGTCATTTTGTAGATAATTGAAGCACGGAAATGAATGTAAGTCATCATTTATGCTTATTTTATGTTGTTTCTTTAGATATAATTATCCCTTTTTCTTGGTTTAGTAGTTATAAAATATATTTTGGATTTATCAAATATATGGGAATGAAAATATTATTTTATATGAATTTTTTTTGTTAGGGAAAGTGTTTTAGGTGGGTTTTGGATATTTGACCCATTTTCATTTATGTTTTCTGTGTGGTTTACCATATTCACCAGATTGTTGAGGTAGGTGTCTTCACTATAGACTTATATATTCCAAAAATAAAGGTATCATATTAAATTGATTTATTGTTTTTATATTTGATTCAATATAGAAGTGTATTTTTTATTAGAAAACTTCTTTAGAGACCATTTACATAAATATTGAAATTTGGTATTTTTTGTGGAAAGTAAAATTGGTACCTATATTTTGAAATTATTATTTGAAAATTATTGTTAGGATTTTTTTAATGTTAATGTTTTTCTAGTAAAATTGTTAGATTTGTTGAAATTGGTTGATGAAATGGTTCTCAATAAAATAACTATTTTATTAGAATGGTCGAAATAGTTTTTAGGTATTTGTTTTTGGTAAAATGGTTGTCTGTGTTCATGTGCGTTCAACACATATATGTTTAATAAGTTTCCCCATCATTAGTGTGGTAGAATATATTAGGAATTCCCCCCTACAAAATGGGTTGTATAAGGGTTTGATGCCTCCACCATCATTTCTCAGATAGATAAGTGTTAAGAATATCCCCAGAAAAATGGTTCATAAACTGACAGATTAATGAATGGATGACTCACCACTAATGAGTATATGAACTTCCACGTTATATGTATGTATGGATGTGTGGATATATTGACTATAATTAGTTATTTCAAAATGTAAATTTTAAAATTTACTAAAAGTATTGTCTGGTTTCCTTCCTTGGAGAAATGGAATTTTCATGACATTCATTGGAAAAAAAAAATATTTTATATTCACATATAAAATTTTTATAGAAATTGATTTACATGAACTATATTATATAAATATTCTATCTTAATACTTGTGGAGTGATCAAGGATGTCCTTTGGGGAAATCCTACAATGTTTCATTACTAACCCCCTTTTGGGAACATTGGTGTATTTTTAGATATCATTTATTATGAAACATTAAAATTTAATGTATCAAATTTATTTAATGGCTCTTTGTGACACTATTACTTATTTTGTGGAGTTGGATAATGTACATGGTTGGAGATTTTGAGTTCTGTTTTTTCATTGTGATTTTTTGGTTTGGTATTCTTCTAATGTGTACTTGGTGGTTTTGTAGCCTTCCACTCTAGTACTCATGAGTATTATTAATTTCCTTGAATGGTTTCAATTAATATAGTTATATGTTGTCAAAAAAATAATTATATTCAACATACTATATTCTTGATGATGGTATGATGTGATCAATCTTAGGTGGGTCACATGTTAATTCTAAAATAACAAAAAATGCATAAAAAGAAACAATATTCCTTATTATTTGGTTGGAATTCTATTTTGGTGGAATGGATGAAGATGAGAGCTAGGGAGAACCATTCTCCCAATGAAGAATGTGAAGAATGTGAAGAACAATGGCGACGCTTCATCCTCGGTCTTCTACCCCGGCCACTGCCTGATGTAGACCAACTTCCCTCCTCATCATCGTCAACAAACCGACGCACGAGCCTCGATTGGGAGTGCGTGAATAAAGCGGTGATCAATGAACTTCATCGTCTTTTTTATACAACACTACCAATGAACGTCGATCAATGACCTGTGAATCAAATGCACAGGGTGTTTACTTTAAATTACAATGTTCTTCCTTCCTTAAATGAAGAACATTGAGGTTTACCTTTGGCGGGTGGGGTGTTGTGTTCTCTTCTTGAGAACCTATTGCTACCACCATAAATGCGGAGGGTGCAGGCCAAACCAACATGGCCCGACCCCTCCATTATTATTTTTGTGACGACCCCAAGATGGAATGGAAATGAAGCAATGGTAAATAAAATGGTGAAATTTTTTTTTGCTTCCTGTAGCCTTCGCGGATCACGCCACCCACGCGGTACTGTCGGCGCCCCTGTACCACCTGCTCGTGCGCCTCCACGCCATACTCCACCTGCCCATGCACCCAGCGCATTGCCCGTCTCCTCCGGTGGCACCCATTCCGAGTTGACCAGCATCCTGGAACCCAGATCGGCACCCTCGTGGCCCCCTACCATGGCTTGCCCAGCACCCTGGCGCCCTACCCTTCATCCCCATGACCCCCTTCCATGGCATACATGGAGTCCTACTGGCCTTCACGTGCCCCGTGTGACTTGACCGCTGGCCTTTTGTCCACTAACCCCCCGAGCTGCATGCCTCATGGCACTGGCCGAAACGGCACCGGTCTTCGGGCCGAGCCACCTGTGTGGTAGCATCTGGCCCGAACCACCCATGAAATCCGCTGGGTGGGGCCCAGCGGACTGAGCATCACATAGCATGCGGACCCCGCCCAACGGGTTGGTTCAGACTCATCAGGTCTGTCTGGGATGACCCAGACCGGGTCGGCCAAGACGAGGTTGGGCCGAGTTGGTCCGACCGGGTCAGACCAGAACCAGGCCCACTACCAACCCTTTTCATAATTTGGCCATATCCTTGACACCAGACATCCATTTGATGAACTGTCAGCGGCGCTGGTAATTTCATTGAGAGAAAATCCCTTTCATAATACCCCATCGGAGTCCTTGTTATAGTTGAGGTATGGCTAGGTTGGTTCGTACACGAACCCAATCGGGCCCCCGGGACTAAAAGGCTAATAACTCACAGTCCGAGTGTCTGATTAATGTGTTGCCATTGCATTGATACCCCTATGAAGAGGCAGACCATTTAGATACTTTTATGTGGGACTTCACAACACTTGGATTATCGACTTGTAGCTCATGGAGCGGACCCTCTCGGGGATGAGCGAGTAGATTGCAGAGACCTAGTAGCTGGTAGAGAATTGAAGACTGCTGACTGATAGACTCTAAGTGATTCGGATGGCCCAGTGGAGAGCTCTTGGTTGTAGCAGCAGACCCATGATGGAGGAGTACTTGGTTGTAGCGGTAGGCCCAAGGTACTCAATATAAGGAGTACCTCTTTAGGGTATGAGGGAGACTCTTGGTTGTATCGGCAAAGCCATGGCGGGGAGTGCCTATGTGTGAGCATGGCAGACCCACAGTACTTGAAAGGTGGTGTACCTCAATAGTCCAAGGTTAGTGGGAAGCGCTTGGTTGTAGTGGCAGGCCCAATGTACTCAACAGAGAAGTATTTCTCCAGTAGATGTGGTTTCGACATCATGAATAAAAATCCTGGTTGAGCTATGTCAATGACTTTGTGTTTTCCTCAAGATTAAGATGGGTTACTAGATAACATAGGTATATTTATTGGCATATAATTGTGTAATGGTTATCCATTGATTTCATACTTTGTGGATTATCCTTGTTGGATTTTGTGAGACCTTGAGGGTATCAGGGTCCCTAATGAGTATCGTTATACTCACACATGCATGGGCTATGCCCAAACCTCATTGAGTTGGATGCATACGATAGACATCATTTATAAAGGTCGAGTGTTCCAGGACTGGATAGTACCTGGAGGTAGACCTTACGACGATCCGGTACACATAGGAGTATGATGGATGTGGAGTTCTGAGGTGTCCATCTAAAACTACACTTCTAGTAGAAACCCTAGAGAATTATCCAAGATCTGATCTTTACCTTTTTTCTATTTGTCCATTTTTCAGTGGTACTTGTACTTTACAGTTGGGCTTTTACATCCAGCCCCTTTATTCTTTCCAGAACACGTTTTGTATATCGTTTTTACTTAGTGTTTTTCTTCCAGTTGTGTACTCTGATTTTTTTTAGTTATAAAGTAAATTCCTTCCCAGATTAGGGATATACATTGTTGGTGGAAGTCTCCATCAGCTAGCCTATGGAAGGCGGGCTTGGGATAGTCACAATATGGGCCCCGAGGGACGGGTCATGAAAAATTGGTATCATAGGAGTCGTATTTACCCTAGAACTTAGGACTATGATATTTTTATACTATGACTAAATAGTGTTAAGGGTACTAAGTGTGGTTTTCAGTGCAGGGAGTCCAGTGTTGGTGCCGGCGGCCGACGTATCCATACACCAGGACCCTGACTTTTGATTTCTAACTCAATATACGAAAATACTAATTGTTTGTGTGTTTTCCTTTGTGAATTATTAAATTCATCTCAACCAGGTCATCTCACCAGGTTAAATCTTTTGACCATGTCGCATCTATTTATTTCAAGATGCCACCATGCAGATAACCATCGAGATCCCTGAGAGTCATACGTATTGACATCACATCAAGCGATGAGGCCTCGGTGCAGGGCCCTCTTCTAATTGAGACACCAGCAGGGGCACCATTAGTACCGCTTCCCGTTGGGCTACTGATGCCACCAGCCCCAGCAGTAGAAGATGAATGTCGCTTGAGCGTGTTTCAAGAGTTCCTATGCCAGAGGCCACTGAAGTTCAACGGAGACATGGACCCAAAGGTTGGTGAGGATTGGCTGGAGGCTGTAGTGAAATTCTTCACGTTTATAGGGACACCAGCCTCCTTCAGACAGCATCAGACATATGGTGACGCTTTATATTCTAGATGCATGATGAGGCGACACTAATCTGGTTAGACTTTGAGAACCTATTCTGGGTGGAGTTTGTACTAGCCACCCGTTGTGCGATGCGGATACAAGAGCTACTGAATCTACAATAGGTTAGCATGATGGTAGATCATTATTCAGTGATGTTCCCCAACTTCTCGCGATAATCCACAGATATGGAATGGTACCCGTTCTTCAGGTTCCGGACCTTCGAGCAGGGGCTCAGGAGAGATATCTGAGCTCCGACGATCTCCTTTATCATCCCAATGCATACGGGGGTATTGCAGCGCGCCCTCCTAGTGGAGAGTTTCCCTGCATAGTAGTCTCCAGCAGTGAGACCCACTACTAGCTGACAAGAAGCGAAGTCTTCTACAGTAAGCAGTTGAGAGAGGAATTAGAGGTCCAAGAGGACCGGGCCTATAGGTGGTAGACCGCGTGACTCAGGATTGGATGTGTGAGGCACCTGGGGTGGAGACAGACCTTCCAGGTGTGGGCAGTGTTACTCATGCGGGGGACAGGGTCCCATAGCTCGTGACTGTCCAACCCGCCGCATTGACGATCAGCAGATAGTGGAAGGACCACCAAGGCAGAGACCAAGGTTTGATCGAGGCGGTCAACATGGAGGAGGCAGACGTGGTAGAGGAGTTGCACGTGTAGCTGGCGGTGGACGACGTTTTGAGGTGCTACTGCCACCACCACCAGGAGGTCCACCCTGATCGTATGGAGTGGATGGACATGGGAGGGAGAAACTTCAGACACCTAAGGCCTAATATCACAGAAATCCAGAGATTATTCGATGTACGATATGTGTCTATTACACCTTAGTTGTAGTTCTTATAGACACACGTGTCAGTCACACTTTCCTTTCCACTTCCCTCGTTCGAAGCTTGAAGATTATGATGGATCTGTTAGATCAATACCTATAGCTAGAGACTCCTATGGGATAAGAATCAATGATTACAAACTAGTTTCAGTAGTGTGAGGTTACTCTAGAAGGTGAGGGCTTTGATTGGGATCTCCTCGTAGCAGCATCAAGTCCTTACGACGTTATCTTGGGTATTGACTATTTGTCTATAGTCCATTCTCAAATTCACTGTATTAGGCGCAAAGTGCAGGGTTTCTACAAGGATGGGACCAGGTTGACCATCACCAGTGAGAAGGTAACCTTTACAGCGTTGGATGAACATACTCGAAGAAGGGTGCACACGATCACTAACCAGTTGTCATGCCATACCGTCGGAGCAGTTGATGTGGAGAGTTTGACATATCCTGTTGTTGTGGACCAGTGCACGGATGTTTTCCCTGACGATGTCCCAGGACTACCTCCTCAAAGAGAGTTGTATTTCTACATTTTCTTGTACCCCCGGGAGGGCACCAATATATACTCCAACATATCTGATGGCTCTCACTGATCTTCATGAGCTGTAGCTGCAGTTGGAGGACTTTCAGATGAAGGGATTCATCAGGCCCAGTGTTTCTCCCTGGGCAGACCTGATTCAATTCACCAAGAAGGTGGATGGGAGCTAAAAGCTCTATGTTGAATGTTGTTCCCTGAACCAGGTTACAGTGAAGATCAATTACTCACACCTGAGAATTGACAACCTCTTTGACCAGCTGAATGTATCACTGTGGATCTCAAACATAGACCCAATATTATGTTATCACCAGCTCAGATTTTGAGACAAGGTTGTGAAAAAGATGGCCTTCAGGTGTCTTTACATCCACTACGTGTTCGTTGTTATTCCCTTCGGTGTATCCAATGCTCCAGCAGTGTTCATGAGTCTCATGAATATGATATTCCATCCATACCTCGATCACTTTGTATTCATCTTCATCGATGACATTCTGATATACTCGACTACTGAGGATGAACATGCCTACAATTTTCATGTAGTACTAGACACACATAGAGAGCACCTTCTTTATGGTAAGATCTTGAAGTGCCAGTTTTGGATTCGAGGGGTTCACTTCTTGGTACATGTCATCTTGGAGGCTGGAGTTTCAATGGATCCAACAAAGATCAAGGTGGTACTTCCATTAGATCCACCTAGTAGTGTGATAGAGGTATGGAGTTTTCTGGGTATGGATGGCTACTAACTAAGATTCATTCCATATTTCTCCAGAGTTGAGTCACCACTATCAGCCTTGATGTAGAAGGGGAAACCCTTCGTGTGGTCAGAGAAATGCCCGCAGAACTTTTAGGAGCTTAGGCATAAGCTAACTAGTGCTCCCACCATGAGGCTTCTAGAGGAAGTCTTAGGGTACGTAGTCTACTATGACGCGTCAAGGACCAGACTCGGGTGTGTCGTGATGTAGGAGTGAGATGTGATTACTTATGTTTCTTGTTAGCTGAGATATCATGAGAAGAACTATTCTACCAATGACCTAGATTTAGCAGTAGTGGTCTTCGCCTTAAATATGTGGAGACACTATCTTATGGGCGAACGTTTTACCCTGTACTCTGATCAAAAGAGTCTCAGGTATGTATTCTCTCAGAATGACCTAAACCTGAGACATCGAAGTTAGCTTGAGTTCTTCCAGGATTATGATGTTGAGATAGTCTATACTCCTGGTAAGGGGAACGTTGTTGATGATAAGCTCAGCAGGAGGACTGGTATTTTGCTGCTAGGAGAGGTGATAGAGCAGCTGGCTGCCTTACAGATATCCTTTGTGGATAGGGATGGATCAGTATTCCTACAGTATCATACGGTCACTCCCCCACTACATCAGCGAGTCAGGGAGGTGCAGCTTGGGGACAGTGACTGTGAGACATGATGTGCTCAGATATGCACAGAGCAGGCACCTAATGGATTTTTTGAAGATAGAGAGCACATCATCCACTTCAGAGGAAGTAACATGGTACCAATTGCACTTTAGGAGGAAGTGTTGAGGGAGTTCCATACATTTCCTTTATCAGTACATCCAGGTGTGGAAAAGATATACCAAGACCTTCGACGATAGTACTGGTGGCCAGGTATGAATAAGGCTGTAGTGGATTTTGTCTCTATATGCCTCACTTTTCAGTAAGTGAAGGCAGAGCACCAGGTACCAACAAGCTTTGTTCAGCCTTTAGAGGTCCCAGAGTGGAAGTGGGATGTGATATCCATGGATTTCGTGATGGGTCTACCACGTATATCAATGGTTCATGACCCGATTTGGGTGATCATTGACTGACTCACCAAGTCGGACCACTTCTTACCGATCAGAGAGCTAGGATCTGTAGAGATATTGGGATGCCTCTATGTGCAGGATATTCTTCGCTTTCATGGAGTACCTTCTTCTATTGTATCCGACTTTGACACACGCTTTACTTCCCGACTATGGAAGGGGTTGCCAGAGGCTTTTGGGACACAACTTCTCTTGATCACCGCCTTCCATCCACATAGAGATGGTCAATCTGAGTAGGCCATTGAGACCCTAGTGGAAATGCTCCGAGCTTGTGTCCTAGACATTGGTCAAAGCTGGGAGGATCACTTACCATTGGTAGACTTTGCCTATAACAATAGATATCACACCATCATCGGTATGGAATGTTTTGAGGCCTTGTATGGTCTGTCTTGTAGATCGCCCCTGTGTTGGACAGACCTTGGGGAGTCAACACTAGTGTGACCAGAGATGGTATTGTCTACCGTAGAGAAGGTGCAGATCATCCAGGTGCAGATGAAGAATGCACAGAGCATACAAAAGACATATGATGATAGGAGACGAAGACCACTGGAGTTCGAGGATGGCGACCACGTATTCCTACGGGTCTCACCTCGACGAGGTCTCTGGAGATATGGTCGAGGTGGCAAGTTATCTCCGAGGTTCATCAGAACTTTCTAGGACCTCAGCAGAGTAGGATAGCTAGCTTACCACCTATCTCTACAACCTTAGTTGTACTAGGTGCATGACATCTTCCATGTATCTCGGCTGAGAAGATACATGCACGACCCTTCCCACATCATCGACCATAAAGATTTGGACATCGACGATGGGTAGACTTTCATGGAGGTTCTAGTAGAGATTGAGGATCAACATGAGTGGGTTCTACGTGGATGGTCAATAACTCTGGGGCATGTTCGTTGGCAGCATGTGATCCTCCTGGAGAGAAGATGGGTGCTGGAGGCTTAGATTCGTGCTCAGTATCCCCATTTGTTCTTTTAGTGCGAGTTATAGCTTCCAGGAATGTAAATCCCTGAGGTGGGGAGAATGTAAAACCTGGATTTCCATGGAATTGTTTTTAAATACTAGGGATTTATATGAGTCTGCGAAAATTTATGGTGCTTGATTCCGAGACCCGGTGTGTCCGGAATCAATTTCTTAAGATTTGTTTGGGTACGCTCATTTAACGTATGAGAGGGATTTTAAAACTTTTTAACCAGTACTCGGAACTGAAATCTAAGGGAACTATTGAACTCGTAGTGCTAGTATTTTCTTAAGAATAATTTAACTTCGACGTCAGTGAGTCGGGAATAAAAGTTAGTTTATGATTTTATATAAAAAATAAAAAATTAATGTAGAACACTTTATTTTATTTTTAAGCTTCCTTGTGTTGGGTGTGTTGGTTGAAACCTCCCCTTGGGAGTTGGTGGTGGGACCTCCAAAAACAAACCTCTCATGAGAGGTTATGGTGGTGGGGCCCACCCGATCATAACCTCTCTATTAATGATAGGGGTGGGGACCAACAGACCCCTATTGATGGTGGAGAATGAAAACTCTCCACTCCCCCTCATTAATGAGGGAGGACCTCTAATGCTCCTCTACACAATTAATTGTGCCAACACATGTTTCAATTAATTATTTCAACGCACAAGCCTATTAATTGTGCCAATGCGTTTAAATTTATTAAGGGGGGTTTCTTTATCCATTTGAATTCCATGACAACAATAAAATAATAGGCAACCTATTATTTTTATTTGGTTGGAATTCTCTTTTTTTGGAATGGAGGAAGCGGAATGCTAGGGAGATGAATTCTCCCAACAAAGATCGCGAAGAAAGCCGGTGAAGCATCTTCCTCGGTCTTCTACCCCGGCTACTTTTTGACGTAGAGCAACTTCCCTCCTTATCATCGTCAACGAACCAATGCACGAGCATGGATTTGGAGTGCATAAGAATGTTACGATCGACGAACTTTATCATCTACTTTACACAACACCGCCAATAAACGTCGATCAATGACTTGTGAATCAATGGTAGTGCTTTTTTCCTTTAATGTACCATGTTCTTCATACCTTAAATGAAGAACATTGATGTT
Organism: Viscum album; assembly: GCA_963277665.1. NCBI lineage: Eukaryota > Viridiplantae > Streptophyta > Magnoliopsida > Santalales > Viscaceae > Viscum > Viscum album. The sequence continues at coordinate 872,901,202 of OY728148.1, read as the reverse complement.
TACCTTTTGTGGGTGGGGTGTTGTGTTTTATTTTTGAGAACTTATTTCTACCACTCTAAACGTGGAGGGTGTGGGCCAACCAAACATGGCCCGACCCCTCCATTGTTCTTTTTGTGTCGACTCTAAGACGGTATGGAAATGATGCAATAGTGATGCTGATGGTGAGAAAAGGTTGTGCTACCCATGGCCTCCACGGTTCGCGCCGCCCTTACGGCACCATCGGTGCCCTGCCCAACACCCATGTGCTGCTTCCCACATGCCATCGCACCCCTCACAACCTTCCCGTGCTCCTTGCGTGTTGCACGGCCTCACCGGTGCCTGGCCTGGCGCCCTACCCGATGCCACCGCGGCCCCCCAACCACACTACCAAGTGCTCTGCCCGGCGTCCCCACGGCCCCCTATCGTGGCCTGCCCAATGTCCAGTCAGACTACTGGCATGAAATCCCTGTTGGCCTTCCAGTCACCAACCCCCCGAGCCACGTCTCTCATGGTGTGGTCCGAACGGGCCCCGGCCTTCGGGCCAGGCCACCTGTGTGGCGGCATCCGGGCCGAATTGCACTTGAAATCCGTTGGGCCGGGCTCATGGGACCGGGCCTAACATAGAGGGTTGACCCACCCAACGGGATGGGTCAGACCCATTGGTTCTGTCCGGGTTGACCCAAACATGGTCGGCCTAGACTTGGCTGGGCCGAGTCGGTCCGACAGGGTCAGACAGGACCCTGGCCCACTACCGACACTTTGCTTACTTTTTCCATATCCTTGACACCAGACATCTATATGACGAACCATCAGTGATGCTAGTAATCTCGTTGAGAGACGGTCCATTTGAGAATACCCCATTGGAGTCCAGGGTATCATTGAGGTACGTTCAGGTTGGTTCATACAAAAATCAAACCAGGCCCCCAGGACTAAATGGATAATAACACACAGTCCGGGCATCCGATTGACGAGGTGTCTATTGTGTTGAGACCCCTATGACGATGCAGACCTTTGAGATACTTCTACATGGGAATTCAAGAATCTTGGTGTATAGACCTATAGATCATGGAGCGGACCCTCCCGGTGACGAGTGAGCATATTATAGAGACTTATTAGCTGAGTGAGACTTGACAACTGTTGACCGATCGATTCATAGTGATTCGGATGGCCCAGTGGGGAGCGCTTGGTTATAACAGCAGACCCACGGTGGAGGAGCCCTTGGTTGTAGTGGCAGAATGGTGGTACTCGACAGAAGGATGACCTCTGTAGGCTATGAGAGGGAGCACTTGGTTGTGGAGGCAGACCCATGGTGGGGAGCGCCTCTGTGTGAGCGCGGTAGACTCACAGTACTTGAAATGTGGAGTACCTCCATAGTCCAAAGTTAGTGGCATGCACTTGGTTGTAGTGGCAGGCCCATTGTACTCGATAGAGGAGGAGTTCTACATTATTCGTGGTTTCGAAATCGTGAATAAAATTCCTGGTTGATCTGGGTCAATGACTTTGTGTTTTCTTCATGATTGAGATGTGTGGCTAGATAACTTAGGTATATGTATGGGCATATACCTAAGTAATGGTTATAGATTGATTTCATAGATTTTGGTTTATATTTGTTAGATTTAGTGAAACCTTGAGGGTCTCCGGATCCCTAGTGAGTATCGTTATACACACCCCTGCACGGGCTATGCCCGCACCTTGTTTTGTAGGATGCAGAGGATGGTCAGCGCTTACAGAGGCCGAGAGTGCCAGGACTAGATGGTACCCAGAGGTAGACCTTACGATGAGTTTGTACACAGTGGAGTCTGACGGACGTGGAGCACTGAGGTGGCCATATCTACCTACCCTTCAGGTAGGAACCCTGAAGGAAAATCCAAGAGCTGCTCTTTACCTTTTTGTTGTTCATCCCTTTTTCCATTGTACTTGTAATTTACAGTTGGGCTTGTATTTCCAGCCCCTTTTTACTATCCTACACACTCTTTGTATAGAGTTTTTACCTAGTGTTTTGCTTCCAGTGGTGTACTCTGACGTGTTTGTCTTTTAGTTATATAGGAAATGCCTTCCCATTTTAGGGATATACACCTTTGGTGGTAGTCGTCAGCCCTTGGCCTATAGAAGGTGGGCTTGGGGTAGTCATGATACGGGCCCCGGGGGACGGGTCGTGACATTCATTTCCACGTTCACCATTCAAATATGATTATAAAAATATATATTATTAGTAATTGTGTAATATATGAAGTAATAATGATACTGGATATATATATATATATATACATATATATCATTCACTTACATACATTCAACATGATATAAAATTCGGGACATCCTTTATGAATATGTAGGGCCTACCGTCTCCATAAATGGTGTTTTCCATTCCATATACCTAACTATTATACATATTTATATTCTGAATATGTATGATAAATAAACATTTTTTTATATTCTGGAAGAAATTAAATAAGGATATAAGTGACATGATCAAGAATAATAAGTTAAAACATGTACGATAAAGAAATCTACTATTACAGAATTTGTTGTTTTAACATAGAAATAATTAAAAAATCAGCAGTCTAAACCCATAAATGAATCAATAATGATATTATAATGATGAATATGGTTCTTGTAAAATTTACTGACATACTATGGTCATTATACAAGTGGTTAAACGTACCCTTGACTAAATGAATGTACAAGGTAAGGGATAATTCACCAATATAATTGTTATCTGAGATTTTTTATGCTTGTGTTTTTACTAGGAAATATTTATTATAAATTTCCATGTTTCTTAAAAGTGTCTTTCAAAAGATTCTTTTTAAGGGACCCTTTAACTAAAACATAATTTTAAATGGCTTTGATATTTATTCCTATAAATCATTCTCATTAATGATTATGTTTTCAAAATGTTTTTAAGGATTTATTTATATGGAAATAAATGTTTTAAAATGATAATTCCTTTATAATGTTTCAATTATAATTAGGACACTTTGATTCAAATGTTTATTTTAAATTTCTTACTTTCCAAATTTTATGACTTTGAAATTATTTCATGAAAAAATGATATTTCTCTCAAAAAGTTTTACTGATCATGTTCAACTATGGCAACATCCTTTATTGGATATTATTCATTAATTGAGGTTTATTTTTTATAATACAATATTCTATAATATATTTAATTAATAATTACATTTTTGACTATGGATGTTTGGTTTTTATACCATTCATCGTTTATGGTTGATGTACTGAAATTTTGAATGCTAGATTTAATATAATTGTTTATGTTATTTTTTACCCTTATCAAATGAGGATTGTATTGAACTTAGCATGTGATTGGTGGGGCCCCATATAGCCACTCGATGCATTGGTAATTTTCATGAGAAAAATTAGTGTCTTTTCACCAGGCCTCGACAATATTATTATTTGTAGTCTTAGAAGGAGTCCATGAAAATGTGGTTATGATGTACAACATTATAAATTCCCTCATTATGAAATTAGTTATTACATGTGATTATTCGACTAGTAGAATATCCATGTGCATTTTTATATGGTAATGTTTTATTTATTTTCTCCATATTATGTTCATGTTTTATTTAAATGTATATTGTTTTTATTAAACATCTTGTTATATAACATCAACTAAATTATTTGCCTTTACTGATCATCTAATCCCACCACTTTCATATGTTTTGTTTTCACATGATTCCAAGAATTGTATTATGATTGATAAGTAGGGTTAATATAGCGGAATAATGTTATTATAAAATAATTTTTTATATTTTTTTTATGTATGAATATGTAATGATACGTTCATGTATGTAATCTATTTTCCTAGACTACAAAACTGATCAGTCCTTCAAGACTTCATTCATTTTAATCATTTCATGTTATTAAAATTATGCACTGACTCTAGGTAACTAGGATTAGGGCATTACACCAAACCACCAATATCATAATATGAATTCATGGTACATATTTCATTCACTTATAATCACCATTAACTTAGAAGTATTAAAATAAATTAACAAATCTTCATTGAAAGAATACTATACTACTAATCTCTTTTGCACAAGGATAACATAATTGTCTCCCACAAAAAACATAGATATCCATTCACATGATTCTTGTTGTTCTTTTATCACAAAAAAATACTAGTTATAATAATTTTTATCATTTAGTGATACTATATGTGAATATATTACCACAAATGGGGATGATTTATTCAATACCTTATCCTTAGAAGAATACATCAAAAATTTATTAAATATGTTTATCATGTTCCACTTCTCCTCAAAAGTCCACAACACATTCCCCTACAACACCTAAAAAATTTTCATATGAGGATATAAAATATTGTTTCCTTTAATATGACTAAGGTAAATATCAAGGACATATTTTTATAGGTACCTAACCCACAACCTATACCTCAATTAAATAACCTACTGTATCATAATATATATGATCCTCATATGGTTATTTTAGAAAAAACATCTCGCAGAAATGATTGTGTTTCCCAAAATTCAGAGTGTGAAGATCAATTATAAGATCTATGACATGGTTTTAGTTGGTCATGTCATGTGTTAACAACAATCATGACTTTTTACATAAAACCTACACTAGATTAATCAATACCATTATCATCCAAACTATTGTTCCATCATTATATACTTCATAAATGAATCCATGCTGAGGATGTATAAGTATTAAATCATTGATCAACCTTTTATTCTTATCTAGAAAAACATCTTCCCATTTTATGATGACTGTATATTTACTCCCTTGTTTTTAATCACAATTATTTCATATAATAATATGGAGAATTCATGGAAAATGCATAAATTATATTCCAATACCACGAAATCTATTGATCTTGAACGTATTCTGGGGGCATGTTCTAGATATCACTGACACAACATTCTCTATGTCTAAAATAATACCATTTTGAATAACAACATTCCAAATTAACATCACATCATCAAAATATTAAATACGCATAAACATATCTATGTGATGACATTGTGAACATATCATACATTGTAATTTACAATTATGTCTGGAATGATTCTTCAATGATATAATTTAGTTGAGGATGTCATAAAAAACATGAAAATTGAGACCTATTTAGGGTAGAGGACCATATTCATTGGATCTTGGAACACTTTTGGAATATTATTAAATACAGAATACATCAACATATACAGACATAAAAAACATAGTCCAAAATTTCTTTATTATGACTTCAACCACTTTAAAATATAGATGTTGATAGCCCTATTGATCATCAATTTTGGTGAACAACACATATCCTCATAATTGGTAAAAACATCTTCAGTATTAATGAATGTATATCATTTCCTAACTATAATATATTTTATCTTCCGGTATCATGGTAGTGTAAAAGAATACCATCATTAATCTTATGAAACAACATAGGTGTACTCTAAAGTGATGTATTGTACCTGATAATTTACTTATAAACTAAATCATTTTACTGAAAATTCACCTCTGTCATATTTGATGGAGAAATATGATATGGGGGTAATATGATTGAATCAACACCTTGAAAAGAATCTATTGGATAGGAAAGTGTTATATCTGAGGGATGTGAAGTGAGTCCATTTAGAAATTATTTCTTAATGGAGATCCAACACTGAAAGGACTTTTGAGTGGGATTCTATAGATCATTAAAAAATCATAAAATTTATCTATACGATTCGTGGTCATATAAATAAAATTATGGCTTTGAAAATTTCTATGTGATCCTTGTTCCAATTCTCTATTCAATACATACCTCTCTCATATCGGTGATTTAGATGACCCCAATCTATAATTGATATCAATGGTATTATAGAAGTTGGACATCCAATACATCCTGATAAACATATTAAATATCTTTATCCTTATTATAATGAACTTATATTGTTTTTCAAAGCTTGATCTGACTATCTAACACTTTAAGAGTTTTTAATGATAGTACACATTCATTTTAAAATGTCTATCATTAGAATTTTAGTCAATGAATAACTTTACTATAATTTAATTTTAAGAAAATACTTTTGCAGATATATAAGAGTGGTAATAATCATTATGAAATAATTAATTACATAATATAGACATAATTACAACCATATCATGGATTTTAAATTACATCTTTATACCATATGAAGAAGTCTAGTACATTTCATAAAGTCATCATGTCTCTTTTTTATGTCCATATACTTAGGACATTTGAATAATAGTATAATTTCATTCTCTACTATGGTATTATTCTCAAATATTCCATTCCGCATCAACTACACCTATAATAATATCTTATGAAAAAAGGTGACGAGACTTTCCACAAAGGTGAAACTCCATATAAGTCTTCATCCTAGAACTACTATAAATACCTATTAAATGCAATTAAATAACCTTTTAGAATCATCTACCATAATAGATACTATAGACGATCTACTATATCCTGAATGTTTCTTTCCTTTATTATCCTTGTCCACCCTATTTTTCTTATTACAAAACAAAAATTGTATAGTTAAATGAAAAATATCAATCACATTCCCACTATCGTTTTGATGTAATCTTTATTACCGATATTAATGGATCCCCATCTTCGAGACCTGGGCCTTTTGGTGAACAATTTTATACCTCTTAAGATAAAATAATATAATATTCAATATAAGATAACTTCTACAGATAATCATGTTATTAGAATATTTCTATGGCTTTTTTAATTTCCGAAAATTTTGATTAGTGGATTATCTGATTAAATCATGAAAATTAGGATATGAAAATCATTGAACCTAATTGTAACTCCATTAACTACTAGAAATGGTCTATCACCATCATATGAAGAATATGATTCTCATGAAATATCTCCTTAATGATTTACTATATAAGACCCTATCATCAACTAATTTGAATCAAGATATCCAACATTGAATTGGTACGATGGTAACTAGAATCACTCACCACTTCTCATAAGTATAAACCAACAAAAAATGATATAATGAATGAAAATCCATTAATTTTCGTCATAGGGTCTCCCTAAAACCTCATAATAGTGTATTATTCATGATTTATATATAATTATTTTGAGCACCTCCAAAAAAATTCATGTGTGCTACCCTTTATATTTTAATTTTAAGTATTTGAAAGGTGTTGTTGAAATTTGGGAGGGTTTGGAATCCTCTTTGCATGTTTTGGGGGGTTTTGTAAAGGTTCATTTTTAGTGAAAGGATTTTAGAAACCATGAAGAACCAATAAGAAACCATTCACCATGACATAGAGATAACTTTTGTAGGCGCACAGTTTTGGAGAATAGTTTTCACAAACCATGTCTCCACCATGTAAAAACCATGCAATGTTGGGTAGTGTAATTTTAAATGGTTGGTCCATAGTTTTTCTTACCACATTGAACAAAAATGCATTCTTCTTATTGAGATAGAGTCTACTGTATGTATATCACACGATTGTCTAAATCATGTGACTAACTAAGCAAATTTTGAAAACAATATCTATAAAAAGTGTATCTTGGTCAAGATTGTGTTTTAACCCCTCATATTTCCACAAACCATCAAAAAATGTCATGTTTCCCATTATCCAGTTAGGAAATCTACCTACATTGATTTGGAAGTCACCTAGAGATGTTCCTTGGAGCATTGTAGCCCGACTATCAAGGAAAGTCTTCATTTATACTAATTTTTAGTGGTTTCCTTAGACCTGTATATCCTTCTCTCTATTGATCATAGATCCATTTTCATTGTGGAAATATATATTTTTGTTGTTTACAAATATTATTATATTTATATTTTTTATTGTTTGGGGATGATATCAATGGTGTGTTTTTGGAGATTTAACCTATAACGCCCCAACCCGAGTTACCCAAAGTTATTTCATTATTACATAACATTGGCATGATCACAAAAGATAAACTCTCAAAAGACAGATTAGTTTAGTATCCTTTGATGTACTAGATACATTCATAAAGTTTACATTACATAATAAAATGAAAAATGAAATCATCAATTTTTCCATAAACCACACTCATATCCCCTCAGACTATCCCTTCATGTCAGTCAGAAAATACTTTTCGCATCCTAGGAAAAATAAAATATAGAAAGGGGTGCGCTCAGATGCACAGTATGGATAACAATATAGAGGAAACTTTCATAAATAAGAATAAACATTTAAGGAAAAGTATAACACTAAAACAAAATCCTTTTAAACTTGAACTTCATCATAATATAGAAAAGATAAAATCAAATAATTCCATTTATTTACTGACATGGATATTATACTAGTTGAATAATCATATTCAATATCAATAGCCACTTTCATAATGATGGAATGCATATTTCCAGACGTTCATAACCACATAGTCAAGGCCTTGTTCCAAGAATACAAATAAGATTTTTTCAATGCCTTATTCCAAGACACTAGTTTGTCTCATGATACCTACCGATGCATCAAGGATCTATAGCGGGCTCCACCCGTCACTTACTATGTCCAATGAATTCCCCATATGAAATGGTCTAAACATTACATAAACAATTGTATTAAAACTAGCATACGAAATGTTAATAATTTATCCATAAACCATGAATGGTATAAAATAACACATCCACAGTCAAACATATCAAAAACCCTTCAATAAAATATGGATGTTTTGTATCATAATAAATTAATTTCCAACAAACATAAAATCCGTCAAAGTATGTTGACATATATAATGTCAAAACCTTTTTAGATAAATATCTCATTCTATATTGAAATCATTTATAAGTCATGTAATTAAAAAAGAAAACAATTATATTTGAAAATATTCTTATAATATTCTAAAGGAAGCTTTGAAGATGTTATAATAGCGGAAAAATATCCACACCCGCCGTATAAGTTAAAATAAATACATTCTTACCTTAATTTTGTCGAAAAGGTTAAAAATTTCATTGTTTGGAAAACGATAGAAATATTTCTTTCAAACCATTTTATAAAATTTCAAACAATGGTAAAAATTACTTCAACCCATAGTCTAGTAATTTTAATAATGTTTTGGAATACATTATTATGAAACATGGATGTGGATGATAAAGAGGTCCCAGTAGATACTTACTTAAAAACAACCTCAGATAATGAATAGATTGTGAAAATAACCCTTAACTTGTAATTTTCCTTGGTCGAAGGTAGGTTAACCTCCTGTATAATGGTGAAATAATTGTTATCAAATTTTTCAAGAATCATATACATTAATATGATATCATATATGATCTTTTAACATTGCTTTGATCACAATAATTTAATATTATCGATGTTTCGGGTGTTAACGAATTCATTTTCCATTATATTCATTGTTATGTGTGTCATATTTTTTATTGATGGGATGTATCATATTAATATACAGAATTACATCAAGTCTATAAACATTATTTGTAATCATATAATTAAAATTAGTCTTGAAGGGATACGATGGGGAATGAATCTCATCGCGTTCGTGGAGACTGTAATCCATATGTACGCACGAGCAACAATATCATTAGTTTGATATTAAAATAATATATAATTAGATGTTATATCATATATACAGAATAATTATCATATAATATTTATTATTTACATCAATTACACATCATTATTATACCCATCCAAATAATAATGTATTGAATTACAATTACACCACGACGTGGAGATGGTAAGCCATACGTACGCATGTATGGTGACATGTCATTCAAAGGTTGGATAGAATAATTAATATGGTTTTAACATATTTATAATAACAACATAGTATATATAAGATACTGGAGTTATTATTTTAGAATGGAAAAAACCAAGAAAAAAGAAGTGGAAGAAGAAAGGAACTTGAAAGAGGTGATAAAATATTTACCTCTTTTTCGGGTTCTTCCTTTTCATTTGATCAAAATGGATCCATAGATTAGCTTTCTAACTAATGTAAGGCCTCTATGACGAATACATGATAGTTGATATGGTATTTGGGCATAGGTTGGCCGAGCCAAATGGCTTTTATTGTGTGAATTTAAGAGAAGTGGGAGTTCCCTTTTTTAAGAGGGGTGAGGGGAACCATTGGAAAAGCTAGAAATATTATTTTATAATAAAGTAATTTTCGGTTTATAATGCCTCCAAAATGGATTATTTAAAGGTTGAGGTGGGTATGTGTCGAAATCCACACAAACAATAGGTTTTATATAGGATTGGGTCACTATATTAACTATATCTATTAGATTTAACTCTTAGTTAAATAGTTTGACATTTACAATGTCTTTGTATTTTTAAATTATATGATTAATAAGCATAATATATACTTCCAGAAGTTACCTAGGTGGTTCATTAATAATAGACCTGTCATTATATAATTCCTTTGGCCAATGATTAGATTTTTAGGAATATAATATCAATTAATAATATAATATTTGTTTTAAAAATTCTTTTATGTCAAATTTGACACTATTTGGTATTTTGTTTTTGCTAAATTCATAACATCATTATTAATGGAATAAAATTCATATAATAAACCCTAATATGTCATATTTACCACAAAAATTATATTAATTCATAAAAAGTTTCAAATTAAATTTATTTAGATATTTATAATGTCAATTATTTTAATATTTCATTAATTATAAAATCAATGCATAATGATTGTGTCATAAATAAATTAAATTATTTATTATCTAAAAAATATAAATAAAATTTCATTATATTGGAAATAATTTTATCATTCTAATGAATATTTATAGTCGAATTTATCTTATGTATAAACCAATGTTAAAAATGTTTTAGTTATTAAACATTGATTTTTACTCTTTTAACTCCTCTTTGAGTTAAATAATAATAAATGTCCTAATCTAATCCAATTGGTCCAAATAGGTTCAAATTTTATTCCTAAGGTTGTTTTTTTTGTATAATACTAATCCAAAATAATTAGAACATGTTTTAGGGTAATAATAATATCATTTTTAACCTTTAATACCCTCTTTACTTTTAACAATGGTAAATAAAATAAAATGTAACTATTCAACAAAAATTATTTTCATCTTATTGAACGAAATTTTTCTTATTGATATCAATCATGTCTCTCAAATTTTTTAAATTCTACTCACAGAAGTGTTACAATTAATTTTTATGTGAATTTTCAAATTCTCCTAGGAGGTGGGTCAAAGACGGTGAAAAGTTCAATTAAATTTTCAAATATCTATAATTATTATAAACTAACTCCAATGAATGAAATTGAAATTATATAGGTATTATGTATCTATTTTGACCTAAAATAAATTTAAAGAAAATAAATAATTATTTAAATAAAAATTCGGTTTTAAACAATAACTCGGTGTTTTTCACTATTTATAAAAATTTGAATGTTTTCAGAAAAATACCAAAAATTCACCCTAAGATAATTTCAATATTATTAAACCAAATATGAAGTCCATTTTAGAAGATAAAATTTATAAAAATTCAAAAAGTGGGTATTATTATTCATAACGGCTTGTTTGATGGGTTGTGGTGTGTTAGATTTTGAAGGTTCGTACAACACACGCAGCTATATTATTCAAAGAGAAGCGTACCATGGATGTTTGGGATGTTACATTCTCCCCTCCTTTAAATAATTTCATCCTAGAAATTTCAAGAATATTGTTGCATAAAATACTTGGGTGGTTCTTTAGCACAAGCTCCTAGGGTTCCCACGTCGCCTCTTCTATCTTATGGTTTCTCCATAGAACATTTACCAGACGAGTCGTCCGGTTTCTCTAAACATGTTCACCTGTGTCAAGAACATTGAAAGTATCTTTGCAATAAGACAGATCAGGTTCAAGTTCTAATTCCTCATAGGTGAGTACATGCATTGGGTCTGGCAAGTATTTTATCAACAGTGATACGTGCAACTGGTCGTGAAATTTGGAAAGACTTGGCGGCATTTCCAACCGGTAAGCTACATCCCCAATTCATTCTAGAATTTCGAAAGGTCCAATGTACATGAGTCCCAATTTTACCTTTTTACATATAACACAATTCCATGGATATACCTTCACGAAAACATGATCTCCTACCCGAAATTACAAATCCTTCCTTCAATTATTGACATAGAACTTATGCCTAATTTGAGTTGGTTTGATGTGGGTTTTTATTACATTCACCTTTTCTATCGTTTCCTTCACATGTTCTGGGCCTATGAGTTTTACTTCACCAATATCATCCCAATATGTTTTTGTGCGATATCTATTTCTGTATAACGCTTCATATGGTGCTATATGAATACTTGAATGGATGTTATTGTTATAGGAAAATTCAACCAGAGGTAAATATTGATCCCACATACATTGAAAGTCGAGTGAGAATGATCTCATCATGTCTTCTGAGGTATGAATAGTCTGTTCTGATTTTCCATCAGTTTGAGGGTGGTAGGTAATGCTCAAATGAAGTTTAGTATCCAGGTATTTCTAAAGACTTTTCCAGAATATTGATGTAAAATATGGATCACGATCCGAAACAATCGATTGGGGTACTCCATGAAGTAGCACAACATAATTAATATATAGTCTTGCTAGACATTGAAGTGGTAAATATTCTCTTATAGCAAGAAAATGTACTGACTTGGTAAGACAATCAACAATGACACATATTGCATCGTTCCATCAAGGAGTCATGTGTAGTCCCATGAAAAAGTCCAAAATAATATTATCCCATTTCATCTCATGTATAGGAATAGGTTGTATGACTCCTCCAGGCTGTTTCCTTCCAGCTTTCACTTGTTGACAAACAATACATCTTTACACAAAATCATCAATCTCCCGCTTCATGTTGTCCCACCAAAAATTTTCCTTCAAATATTTATACATTTTGGTGCTCCCAGGTTGTATTGATAAATTGGACCTATGAGCATCATCCAACAATTCCCTTTTTAGATCATGTATATTGGGAAAACAAAGTCTCTTCCGAATTTTCAAAATTACATATTCATACACAAAATCACTCAATATCCCATCATTCAAAGCTTTAATCTTCTTTTGAAACTCTTCATCACTGGTCTGAGAACTCTTTATCCTCTCTAGTAAAGATGGTTTGCAACAATTTCAAAAAGTACTGATGTTTCACCTTCCATGGTGATTCCCATATCCATATTTAATAGATCCAGGTATATAGGATCCTTTTCAGCTCTCATTTTGTTCTAAACTCCATGATTATTTCTACATAAAGCAACTTCCCCCTTATTTGCCTTCCCCAGGTGGTAGTGTATAGTGAAATCATAATAATTGAGTAGTTAAAGACCTCGCCTTTTCCTTATGTTGAGTTATTTTCTTGAGAAAATATACATCAAACTCTTGGGATTGGTATATATCTCACACATTTCACATAGTGATAGTTTCTCCAAATAATCAAAGAAAATATTACAACTACTAACTCAAGATCATGATTATGATAGTATTTCTCATGAACTTGTAGCTGTCATGATGCATAGACAATAACCTTATCATTCTACATAATGACACAACCAAGTCCTTTCTTTGAAGCATCAATATAAATTACAAGCCCATCTTCCACCGATGGTTGAGTCAATATAGGAGAATTGACTAATAATATCTTAAATTATTCAAAACATTCTTCATACACTATTGTCCAAACAAATTTAACCCCTTTACATGTGAACATTGTTAATGGGTTATCCAACCGGGAAAAATTATGTACGAAACACCGATAATAACCTGCTAAACCAATAAAACTGTGTACCTCAGTTATACTTGTCGGTGCCGACCATTCTTGGATTTCAGTGGTATTCAAAGGATCAACAGAGATTCCATCCTTAGAGACAATATGGACAAGAAAATAAATCTCTGGAAGCCATAATTCAAACTTTCTAAACAACCCATATAATTTGTGTCGTCTAAGAGTCTTTTGGATAATCTGCAAGTGAATTTCAGGATCTTTGTAGATTTTGGAATATACCAAGATATAATCAATAAATACCACTAAAATTTCATCAAAAAATTCCTTGAAAACAGTTTTCAATAGCTACATGAAGACATGGGTGAATTAGTCGACCAAAAGGCATTACTGTAAACTTGTAATGCTCATACCTACTTCAAAATACTCTCTCTAAAATGTATTCCTAATTCAGGCACAATAGATGGTATCTTGATCAAAGGTCAACCATTGAAAAATATTGATCTCCATGCAGCTGGTCAAATAAATCATCAATTAAAGGTAGGGGATACTTGTTCTTTATCGTTATTGCATTGATCTCCCTATATTCAATGCACAACCTCATATATCCATCATTCTCCTTAACAAAAATGACAGGGGATCCCCATGGAAAAACAATAGGGTGAATAAATCCATTTTTACTCAATTCTTCTATGTTATTCTTTAGTTCCACTAATTTCATAGTGAACATTCTATAAGGGGTCTTTGATATGGGCCTTGAACTTGTAATTAAATCAATGGAAAACTCAATTTCTTGTTCTGGAGGATGAAAAGGTAAATCTTACGGAAAAACATCAACATATTCTTTCACAATAGGTACATCATATATTTGAATATTACATTCCTCACCAACATTTATTTCATTCTCTTCCTCCAAAATAATTGAATTTAGTTGAGCTACTAGTAGTGGGTCTAGATATGAATTAGGTGGTGACTATTCTGCTCTAATGATAATGTGTTCTTTATAATCATCATCAAAAATAGTAACCTCATTCTTCTTAAAAAAAATTTTGCATCATGGTCTGAAAACCAATCCATACTGAGGATTATATCAAATTATATCATGGGCGTGACGATGAGATTTGCAGATAAAGAACATTTATATGATCTAATGGGAATTGATTCCCAAATCATTAATGTGATGATAAATCCCTTAAGAATTTTGAATGACAACTCCTTTTTTAAATCAAATTTGAAATATCTAATTTTCTATGAAAACTAGGAAGGTATGAAAAAATGTGATGATACAGAATCAAATAAATCATTTTTTAAACATGAGGATACCATTAAATTACCTACCACTGCGTCTTTCGGAGCTTCAACCTCAACAGTAGTGATAGAATATTCTTGGACTTGATCCCTTGGACTTTTCAGAGGTATCTTCCCCTGACACTTTGGACATTCATTTTCATAATTCCCCTTTCTCTACAATTGTATCATTCAGCATTGACAACCTCTTTCTTCCCCTTGAAATCACGAGCATTGTGGCCTTTTTCACCACACTTGTAAAAGACTCACATTCCCTTCAGGAAAGTACCAGGGTGTTTCTTCCCATATTTTCTATAGGATGGATATTCAAATTTTCCCTTCTTCCCGTTATTTCTCTTTTGAGAGTGTTTGGTAGATCTCTTCTTCTTTTCATTTTTTTAAAGTCATAAGACTTACATAATTCTTTTTCTGTCTTGATAGCTCATTAGACAATATCTTCATACGATGAGAAAGATTGAGAGACTAATGCTCGACAGAGAAATGGTTTTAACCCATAAAATAAATTATCAATATTACATCCTGGGTTAGGTATATAATCTGTTGCATTTACCTCCATCCTTGTAATGTTAACTTCATACTTTGCGACATTCTCAACCTCATTTTGCCTCAGACTCAGATATTTCCTTTCCATATTAGCTCGACGGTCACGCGGAAAATATTTTTCTATGAAAATCCATTCTAACTCCCTCCATCCCATATTTAATAAATAATCATCCCCCTTTGTGTTTGGAATCAATGACCACCACTGATCAGCATCTCTAGTGAGGCGGTAAACTACCGTGACACCATTTTCTCTTTCTCTACTCCCCAAGTAGTGGAATATTTTCCCTAATTAATTTATCAATTTCTCAACTACTAATGGATTTATTTGTCCCATTGAATCTTGTTGGTTTTTTCCTCATTAAGCGATCTATCATTGATCCTCCACACTGTAGATCAGGGTGCTCCATATGGGTAAAGTTATTATTCATAATCTGAGTGAGCTGTCCCATTATTTTGATAAGTTGATTAGCTCCAGCTGTATCACTAGCTCCATTATAATTATCTTGAGTAGGAGGGAAATCCCTACATGGATTGTGTGAATTGATTCAGTTTTCATTACTTCCACTAGGTTCCATTTCTAAACAATGGCATAAACCAGTTTAGTTTATGAATCAAAATACATAATTTCAAACTTGTAAAACACTTAACATAAAATGAATAGATTATGGATATAATCTATAATCATAAAAAAATTATTCTAGGAATTATATACCCATAAACCCTTCATTATGGTTTGTAATTAAAATGAGAATTATCGTAATAATATCTCCCAGGAGTGTCGTAACCAATAGTGCAGCAAGGCCCGTTGTCGTGCACCAGTTCCCATTCGAGTCTAGCTCAAATTGGTGTTTTAAGGTTTTACCCCAAGGTTCGTCTGTCCCAGAGCCACCACTAGATGCACGTATCTAGACAGGGTTGTATTTCATAGATAACTCACAAAATCTATACAATAACAAAATTCTAGAAAGTTCTTCTATACTATTCCTCAATGTCTATCTTAGGGCTATGTGCTCTAATCAGAGATTATCTAAATCTAGTTTTAATGTTTATACTAAACTTCCTATGATACCAAATATATCTCCCCAAATCCAATTACCTAGAGTCAGTGAATTATTAAATAACATTGGAATGATAACAAAAGATCAAAGCTCGAATGACCAATTTGTTTAGTTGCCTTGGAAGTACTAGATACATTCATAAGGTTTACAATACATCAAAAAATGAAAAACTACAACAAAATTGTTTCCATAAACCACACTCATATCCCCTCAAACAATCCATATAGGTCTGTAATAAAATAATTATTCACATCATGGAGAAAATAAAATAAAGGGGGTGATCTTATATGCTCAGTAAGGATAAAAATATAGCGGAAACATTCATAGATAAGCATAAACATTTAAGGCAATGTATAAGAATAAAACAAAATCCTTTTAAAATTGAAATTAACCATAATATGGAAAAGATAAAATCAAATAATTCAATTTACTTTCTAACATGGATATTATACTACTCTAATAATCACATGCAACATTAATAGAAACTTTTATAATGATGGAATGCATAATGTCATACTTTGATAACGACATAGACAAGGCCTCTTACCAAGACTACAAATAATATTTTGACAAGGCCTTGTGCCAAGACTCTAGTTTGTCTCATGTGACTTACCAATGCATTGAGGAGCTATAGCGAGCTCAACCCATCACTTATTATTTCCAATGCATTACTCATATGAAATGGTTTAAACATAACATAACCATTTATATTAAAAGTAGCATACAAAATGTCAACACTTTATCAATAAACCATAAATTGTATAAAATAACACATCCAAAATAAAACATATCACAAAATATTCAACATAATATGTATGTTTTGAATCATAATAAATTAACTTCAAACAAACATAAAACCCATCAAATGATGTTGACATAGATGAAGTCAAAACCATTTTAGAGAAACATCTCTTTCTATTTTGAAATAATTTAAAAGTCATGTAATCATAAAAAATATTTATATTTGAAATTAATCTTATAATATTGTAAGGGAAGAATCGATGATGTTATAACAGTGGAAAAATAACCACACCCGTCGTATATGTTAAAAATAAGACTTTCTTACCTTAATTTTATCGAAAAGGTTAAAAAGTGCCTTGTTTAAAAATTGAAAAAATGTTCCTTTCAAAAAAAAATTATAAAAAGTAATACAATCTTATAAATGACTTCAACCCATAGTCTAGTAAATGGTAAAAAAAATTGCAATAGATTTTTAAGAAACATGGATGTGGATGATAAAGAGGTCTAAATAGATACTTACATAAAAACAACCTCGGATAATAAAGAGATTGTGAAATTCACCCTTACCTTGTACTGTTCCTTAGTCGAGGGTCGGTTAAACTCATGTATAATGGTTAAATAATTGTTACTAAATTATACACAAATAAAATACATTAATTTGATATCATATATGATCTTTTAACATTGCATTGTTAATAATATATTAATATTATTGGTGTTTATGGTGTTAACTGATTCATTTTCCATTATTTTCATTGTAATGTGAGCCATATTTGTTATGGATGGGATGTATCATATTAATATCCAGAATGATATCAAGTCTTTAAACATTATTTTTAATCATATAATGAAAATTAATCTTGAATAGATACGATGGTGAATGAATCTCATCGTGTTTGTGGAGATGGTAATCCCTTTGTACGCACGAGCGAAAATATCCTTATTTTGATATTAGAATAATATATAATTGGATGTTATATAATATATATAGAATCATTATCTTTTTATATTTATTATTTATATCAATTACATATCATTATTATAGCCATCCAAAAAAAAAATGTATTGAATAATAATTACACCACGATGTGCAGACAGTAAGCCGTATGTACGCACGTATAGTGACATGTCATTCAAATGACAGATATAATAATTAATATAGTTATACCATATTTATAATAAAATCCTTGTATATAGAAGATACTCGAGTTATTATTTTATAATGGAAACAACTAAGAAATAGGAAGTGGAAGAAGAATGGAACTTGAATGAGGTGATGAAATATTTACCACTTCTTCGGGTTATTTTTTTTTGGATTTGATTAAAAGTGATGCTTAGGATGGATTTATGACTAATGGAAGGCCTCTAGGTAAAAATAAGGATATTTTAGATGGTATTTGGTCAGATTATGGCCGAGCCAAATGGCATTGAGGGTGTGAATTAGAGAGAAGGGGGAGTTCCTTTTATAAGATGGTTGAGGGGCACCTTATGAAAAGCTAGGAATATTATTTTATAATAAAATAATTTAAGTTTTATAATGGATCCAAAATGGATTATTTAAAGTCTAAGGTATGGATGGTTAGAAAACCACACAAAAAAATGGTTTTAGACAGGTTTGAGACAATTTATTAACTTTATCTTTTAGTTTAAACTCTTAGTTAAATAGTTTGACATTTACCATGTCTCTTTGTATTTTAATATTATATGGTTCATAAACATACTTTATACATACAAGATGATCCCAAGTAGTTAATTAAAGATACACCTATCATTATATAAGTCCTTTGGCCGAAACAGATATTTATAGGAAAAGAATATAAATTAATAATATAGTATTTGTTTTAAAAACTCCTTTATGTCAATTTTGACACTATTTGGAATTTTGTTTTTTCTAAATTCATATAAGACTTATTACTTCAAATAAAATTCATATAACCAACCCTAATATTTTACATTAACCTATAAAATTATTATAATTCATAAAAATCCTCATATTACATTTATTTTCATATTTATAATGATAATTATTTTAATATTTTATTAATTAGGCAATTACTGCATCGCCATTGTGTCATAAATAAATTAAATTACTTAATGTCTAAAAAATATAAACTAATTTCATTATGTTGGAATTAATTTTAAATATAAAATTAATATTTATAGTCAAATTAATTTTATGTATAACCCTATATTAAAAATGATTTAGTTATTAAACTTTGATTTTAACTCTTGTAACTCTTCTTTGAATTAAATATTAATAAATTTCCTAATCTAATCCATGTCAACAAAAGATGTTCATATATTATTTCTAATTTTGTTTTTGGCCAAATTATACTTATCCAATAGAATTAGAAGAGGTGTTAGGGTAATAATAATATCATTTTTACCCTTAAGTACCCTATTTACTTTTAACCATGGAAAATAAATTTAAAAAATTACTATTCACCAAAAATGATTTTCATATTATTGAACCACATTTATCCTACTAATATCAATTGTGTCCATAGGATTTTTGAAATTACACTAACAGAAGTGTTAAAATTATGTTTTATGTTAATTTTCACATTCTTCTATGAGGTGGGTAAAAGACGGTGAAATGTTCAATAAAATTTTTATATATCTAAAATTAATATAAAATGACTCCAATGAATTACATTGAACATATATAGGTATTATGTATATATATTGACCAAAAATAAATTTAAATAAAATAAATTATTATTTAAATAAAAAGTCTGTTTTAAATAATAACTCAGTGTTTTTAACTATTCATTAAAAATTGAAAGCTTTCTGAAAAATAACAAAAATTTACCCTATTGTAATTTCGATATTCCAAATCCAAAAATGAAGTACATTTTGAATGATAAAATTTATAAAAATTCAAAAAGTGGGTATTACTATTTATTATGGCTTGTTTGATTGGTTGTGGTGTGTTATATCTTGAAGTTGCATACAACACACACTACTGTATTATTCAAAGAGAAGCATACCTTGGAAGCTTGGGGTGTTACATGACCCATTTTCTTAAAAAAAATCATGCCGTTTATCATTTATAAAAAATTTCTAGTGTATATGGCTTAAATATGGACACCTCTATTTGGAACATAATATATTGATTTCAAATTGATTATTTATTCATGATATTTGTTGTGAAATTTATATGAATTTATTATCAAAACACTATTTATTTAGGGTTTATAGAATTTCAAAAAAATATAATTTTTTTTGAATGTGAAATAGGTAAATAGATTTTTAAATAATTATTTTAAAATGACTGTATGGGTTTATACATGAAAAAGTGTTTCCAATAAAGGTTATATTTTTATTGAAATGTTTAATGATAATATTTTTCTATAAAATAATGGTTTTATTAAAATGTTCGAAACAATTGTTTTTTCATTGGTTTTTCGAATAATGGATGAGTGTGTTCATGTGAATTCGTGATAGATACGGGTAAGAAGTCATCTATTTCATTAGTTGTATTGATAAGTGTCCTGAAATTATCCAGTAAATATTTGATGGTTAATGGTGTGAGTTATCCCACATCATTTCTACGATTGATATGGTTATGAGATTACCCCTATCAAATTGTTCCTTAATTGACGACATAGTAACATGATTAATCAAAACATGAAATTATAGGGAGGTCCAGTTTATCTTCATGGTAGGATGTATGGATATGAGGAATGAAATTTTTTATGTCAAAAAATAACATTCTAAAATTTTTAATCTATTTTTTCATTATTTTATTTGATAAATGGTTTTTATTGGAAATATGTTTAACATGGAAATTTATTAATATTCAATTATAAAAAAAATTGATGTAATTATTTACTATAAATTATTATATATATATGTGATATTTTTTCTATACTATTTCTTGGAATATTGAATTCATTTTTTGAAAGCCTACTGAGTTTCATTACTATCCATACTTTTACAAATTTTTGATTTTATAGATATCCTTTATCAATAAATATGAAAATTTAAATTATCACACTCCTCTAGTGGAGCATACTGTATCCTGGGCTGTTTTTGTGGAGTTGTAGAATGAGGAATTTTGGAGCTTTTTAGTTTTGGTATTCATCGAGTATTGTTGGTTTTGTATTCTTCTTCTATGTAAATGGTGTTTTTTAGTCTTCCACTATGGTACTCTTATGTATTTTTATTTTTATATAATAGTATTAATATGAGTTATTTTAAATTTGATATCATCAATCATGCAGTGGTTTATATTTCATTGTTTGTTTAGTTGGGTGTTTTATTTTATAAAGGGAAAATTGTACCCCACTTTTTCATAAATCCATTGAAATTTATTTCCAAACTCTTGAATTATGGGGATGACACTTAAGAAAAACTAATATCTTCATGATTTCTCAAGAAAATGTGAAAAAGAGGGATTCTAAAAGTGATATCTTCTTGTTAGATCCTTGCCTAACCAGGGGTATTTATTTCGGTTGGTACTGAAGATGATATTTATTCTGGTATATTTCTTTATTTCGGGATGGTCTAAAATAGTATGATTGTAGGGACATGAAATTTAGAGCATAAAAGATGTAACTACACTTTTATTTTGATCATTATGTTAATAGGGATTATGGTAAATAATGGTTATGTGGAATATTATATGATATGTAATCTCATTTTCATCATTTTAACCAATAAGACATGTATGACATGCATTGTAGAATTACATACTACTAGGAGTGGATATATCGTTTTTATTAATGATATATAATTTAGAGCATAGTTGATGAATTTTGAATATTATTAATATTGTTTTCAAATGTGAGATTTTGAAAATGCGTGAAATGGATATTTAAAAAAACAATGATTTTAAAAAGTATGGTAAAATTTTTAAAAAATTGTTGAATAACGAAAATGTTGAATTTTGGAAAGAAATGTATTGATAGTATGATGGGTCATAAGTTTAAATTGTTATGAATTTTATTTCTAGAGAGTGAGATATATGAAATTTATTTTATCTAGAAATGTAACCTGATAAACATCATAGGAACCAACCTGAAAATGATTCTTAAAATCACTACTATAATATTACCCTTTACCAACGGTTCAAAAATTTTGGTAAAGGCCTGGAAACCATTGGTATATAGTATACCAATAGTTTCCTCAACCGTGGGCGAGTAACGCGTGACAATATTCCTATACCAACAGTTCTGTGAAAACAATTGGTATAGGTGTCAAAATATAGGTATAACAAAGGTTTGTACAAACCATTGGTATATGTGTGGGAATCCTCTACCAATGGTTTATAACTATTGGTATAGAGGGCATATACTATGCCATAAGGCTATTCCAACGATTTGGTTATAACCATTGGTATAAACCTATACAAACGGTTATAACAAACCGTTGGTATAGCTTATATAACAGTATCAATACCAATGGTTACAGAACCATTGGTATATCATTATGTAATAATATCTATACCAACGGTTGCAGAACCGTTGGTATAGAATTGGACAGCTCCACAACAGCAGGCCTCTCACATCTCCACAGCTGCAGGCCCCTCTCCCCTCTCCAAAGCTCCAACAACACAGCAACCCCTCTCCACACCTGTAACAACGACAATACAGAATCCCCATCCAAAGTATTCAAAATTTAGAATTCCTTCTTGAATTTAGAAATTTAGAAATTGAAATTAAATAACACCCATAGGAGAAAACTCCTACAAGTTTTAGGA
Source organism: Viscum album (assembly GCA_963277665.1). Classification (NCBI taxonomy): domain Eukaryota; kingdom Viridiplantae; phylum Streptophyta; class Magnoliopsida; order Santalales; family Viscaceae; genus Viscum; species Viscum album. The sequence continues at coordinate 872,878,216 of OY728148.1, read as the reverse complement.
AATGCAATAACACCCATAAGATTATTCCAAATTTTGAATTTATTCTTCACTCAAACCACAACACCAAATCACATAAGAGTATTCACATTTTAGAATTCATTCCTCACTCAAACCACAACACCAAAACCCACAAGAGAAAAAACTTACATGTTATAGGAAGCACATGGGATGTTTAGTCATGGTCTTGGGTAGAGTATCTTAAAACCAACAGAAAAACATGGGTAGTGTGGCATGGATCCTGATACCCATAAGATAGGCAATGGTAGTGCTCATGTGCTTAGACCTAGGATGTGTTATTGGAAGCACATGGGATGTTATAATTCCTTTAATGTTCATTTATCCATGTATAAATGGTTCCGGATGTGTTAGTGGGAAACTTTGGCCAATCATGACATATGAGATGGGTTACAGGAATAACCTACAAATTTTTCATAGATTATTCAATTAGAATAAAGGGGTATATGGATAATTGTAATTTTCTCTCATGGGTGTGAAGTGAGATGAATCCCCATCTTGGGTAGTGGGTATGAATATTAAATTAAGTCTTTGGTATTGGGTTCCGAAATAGACTTTGGTTTGGTCCTATAACACACTGTTTGAGGATGGGATTGAGGTGATCCATGGGGATATGGTTTCACCATATGTATTCCTCGCCATTAGAGTATTTTTATGAGACTTTGAAACTTATTTTTGAAGAATCTATGTGTGGCCTTATTGACTAATTTTTTATATGGTATGTTTGAGTGATCAAAGGTTTCATATGAAATTACTCTATGATATTTATTTTTTGTATGTTATTGTATAGAATGAACAACCCGTTATTGAGAATTAGAACATGAGTGTTGGTGCATGTTCATTATGGGATGTCGAGACTCATTCCTAATATAATTCATGTTTCTCTATATATACTCTGACCCATTGTGTTTCAATCTATTCCTTGTGGATATTTTCTTCTAATAACATATGACCAATAAGCCATATTTTATTTTTTATCCATTAATTTCATGAATCTATGTGTAGCCTTGTGAAGATTTTTCTTATGTCAGTTTTTTTTTCACTAAAAATTTTCTCCATTTCAAACTAAAGTGAGACACTTTGAGTGATACCAGTTACACCCTGCCTCAGATTGAGGTGGGGTTGACTCGTTCCTGTCACAAATGATCCATGGATCGTAGGATGGGGGTTGTCCAGGGTGGGGGGCTGTCCAAGAGGGGGGGTTCCGGTCGGTGGGGGCTGTCTGGGGTGCGGGGGCTGTCTGGGGGTGCGGGTGGCTCTCCGAGGGTGAGGGGGAAAATCCGGGGTGGGGGGGGGGGTTCCGAAGTGTGTTTCAGGTCAGGGATGTCACACGACAACTCTGATTGACATGTCGTCTGGCCGAATATTTCACAATTCAGCCACCCTTTATTGTCGACTGATTTCATGGCATTCTGAGGTTGTTCAGCCTATTTTGACCACCCCACGCATGTTTTTCAAGCCAGCATAACAACTAAAAACACATATTCAGTCATTCTGCACAAATAACGCGTCCGAATGATGTGTTATCTCCTCGTACACCTCATGAATAAGAATTAGGGTGTTTTCGAGTGATTTCAAATAATTCTGATATCGTTCATCATGTATTTGATAGTAAAACCCATGTTTTGGCCATTTTGGAGACGCAGAGTGCATTTTAGGCCAGTGCGGTCACACAACACCTCTGATTGACGTGTCCTCTGGCCGACAATTTCACAATTCACCCACCTTTTTTTCTTCTGATTTCATGGGATTATGAGGTCGTTCGACCTGTTTTGACCACCCCAAGCACACTTTTCAAATGCGCCTAACACCTAAAAAACACATATTCAGTCGTGTCGCGCATACCGCACGTCCAAATGATGTGTTGTCTCCTCATACACATCACAAATAATAATTAGGTTGTTTTTGTGTGATTTCAAGTCATTTCGATGTCATTCGGCATGCATTTGACCGTAAAACCCATGTTTTGGCCATTTACGACACGCAGAGTGCGATTTCAGCCAGTGCCATCACTCGACAACTCTGATTGACGTGCCTTATAGCCAAAAATTTCACAATTCACCCACCCTATGTTTTCATCCGATTTCATGGCATTACGAGGTTGTTCAGCCGGTTTCAACCACCCCACGTAGGCTTTTCAAGCACGTCGAACACCTAAAAAACACATATTCATCCATGTCACACAAACTGCACGTCCGAATGATGTAAAATATCCTCTTACACCTCACAAATAATAACTAGCATGTTTTTGTGTGATTTCACATCATTCAGATGTCTTCCGGCATGCATTTTACCGTAAAACCCACGTTTTGGCCATTTATGACATGCTGAGTGCATTTTCGGCCAGCGCGGTCACACGACACCTCCAATTCACATTCCATCAGGCCAAAAATTTCACAAATCATCCACCTTTTGTTGTAGTCCGATTTCATGGAATTCTGATGTCATTCGGTCGGTTTCGACCACCCCATGCATTCTTTTCAAGCACACCGAACACCTAAAATACACATATTTAGCCTTGTTGCACAAACCGCGTGTCTGAATGACATGTAATATCCTCTTACAGCTCACAAATAATAACTAGGGTGTTTTCATGTGATTTCATGTCACGACCCGTCCTCGAGGCCCGTGCCATGACTACCCCAAACCCACCTTCCATAGGCCAGAGGCTGGCGACTAGCACTAAGGCGTAAATCCCGGTAAAGGGAAGGCATTGCCTATGTAAAGTAAACATAAAACACCATAGAGTAAGCAGGCAGATGTAAACACTATGTAAAAACTGGTACAACAGTTAGTGCGGAAAGTAAGTGGGCTAGAATACAAACCCAAACTGAAAGTAAAGTAAAACTCGAAAGGGAAAACAGCAACTGAAAAGTAAAGTCGCAACGTCAAGCCGTGCACTGGAAGTCCCACCTGAAGGGTGGGTACAGATATCCTCCACTTCTCCTTGGGTCCATCCGACCTCTCCGAGTAGGTCCAACCCAGTATTCCACCTCTAGGTACCGTCCTGCTCCACAAGCCTCCACCACGATCAGCGTTGTCCGTCCTCTGCAACCAACACAACGTAGTGCGGGCATAGCCCGTGAAGGGGTGAGTATAATTTACTCAGTAGGGACCCCGAGACCCCCGAAGGTCTCCTAGAATCCACAAAGGATAACCACAAAGGAAAGATACAATCACGAAGTAACTTTCGACACTGCTTAGGTATATGCCCATACATATACCTAAGTCATAAATTCTCACTTGGCTCCAACATCCGAGCTCAAGTACAACCCATTCCACACAAGAAAGCAAAACATAAATCCACACAGGATAACACAACACAATCCACAAAGGAAATTAAATATGATTCAGCTAACACAGGTATACTTCTTCATATGACGACAAAGATGACCAGATATTGCCACTGATTCATCTAAGCTGTCGGACCCACAATGGATCGATAGGTACTAACCCCCGCAATGACCCACAAAGAATCTGACCCACAAAGGATCGATAGGTAACTAACCCCCGCAATGAACCACAAAGGATCTGACCCATACAAGATCGATAGGTAACTAACCCCCGTAAAGACCCACACAGGATCGGACCCACATAGGATCTGTAGGCGCTGGCCCACAGAGGACCGCTGAGTGATGACCCACACAGGATCGGACCCACACAAGATCTATAGCACTGACCCACAAAGGATCGCTGAGTGCTGTAGTCATCGTCGTCGAATCTACTGAGGATCTCTGTACAGTCGTCGTCGTCACAATAACAGTCGCAGCCAGCTCTAGGGTTCCCGCACACAACAAGCTCATTCGGTAGGGTCCGCTCCACGAGCTGAGAGGCTGATACATCACCTGACATGTAGTCTAGATTTGATGTATCCAAATGTTTCGTATCATCAACAGGAACTCAACGTCGCAGACAGTGCATCAATCGGACGCCCGGTCTAAGAGTTATGGCTTTTTCGTCCAATGGGCCCAATTGGTTTTTAAGGAAAAACCAACCCAACCGTACTCCACCTGCATCCAAACCTCTGGCGGAGTATGAAAAAAGATCCATCTCACTTAGAGATATTCAACAAAGTCGACGGTACGTCAATCGGACGTCTGAAGATCAAGATATAAGCGGTTCCGCTCTTAGGGCCCGATTGGTTTCGTGTACGAACCAACCCGGCCGAACCCAAAGTATTCTTAAACCATGAGTGTGATATACCGAAACGACTGTCTCAAACCAAGGATCGCAGCTCCGCTGAAGGCGCGTCGTTCGGAGTCCCGTAGCTCAGGTTATGAGCAAAAGACCAAAAAGGTCCGGAAACGGGGGGTCTGGGCCCGAACCGACCCGGCCAAACCCCCCCCCCCCCCCGGGTCAGCCCGAACCGGGCCGACGCGACCCTGGTCCGGGTCCGACCCGGCCCGACCAGAGTGGCCCGACCCAGCCTGGGCGCGACCCGGCCCGAACCGGCGGGTCGGCTCGGCTCGGCTCGGCCGAGCGGCCGAGCGAGGGGAACCGCAGTGGGGGCGCGCTGCCCACGCGTGAAGGAAAGTCGCAGCCCCGCGTGGGGTCGCCCTTGCCAGCGGACGCGGCCAGGCCGCCGCGTCTCGCTCCTCCGGTCCAACGCGGTCGCAGGATCGCACTGCTGCCATCGCGGCTTCAGCCGCGGAGGGTCCGTCCAGCGGCGCACCGGGGCGCCGCCGCCTCCGGCCGCCGCCGCCACCGCGCCGGCGACCCGCGCCGCCGGTGGAGTCCGCGGGCCACTGGAGTTGCTCCGGTGGTCGGATTTAATTTCCTTCTGCGCCGTAGCTCATCACGGGTCCCGTTCTTCACTGCGGAAACAACAAATCGTCTCTGCGGTCTGTTTTTTCGTCGTCCGCCGTTCCGTACACCAAGAACAAAAGGGCGGTGGGTTCGGACATGTTTTTTGGTCCGCACCCACCGTGTTAGTGGTTTGAAACAAGACCATAAATCCCAGCAATTGATAAACCTCGACCCGCAATAATAATCCGTGGACCAAATTGACTATTGGTTGGTTCGCGTTCTTTCCTTGGAGGAAAACAAACATGTTATTAATATTTTCAAAATGACCCCTACCTTTGTCATCGTCAGACGCGAGTTTGTCGCGAAATTGACCATCGCGGAAGAAAAGGATCATCGCGTCGCGGAAGGGCATCGCTGTCGCGCAGTACGTGGCATCGCGTAGACAGACTCCAAGGATCAAGGACATACAGATTTAATTATAACAATTAAATACATGTTGATGCTATAATCCACAAAGACTTAAAAGGACTGCAATATCTTACCTCCACGGATGATCGAAGATTTGTTGAGGAAGAAGGAACGTTGCAGAAGAACGTCGCGGGAGAAGAATCGTCGGCATCGCGGTACTCGGCGTCACGTCGTCAATCTTTGAGGGTCTGGCGTTCTTCATCGCCCTTTGTCGGAGGCCGTCATTCTTCGCATTTTTCGTGTTCTTCGCGTTCTTCGCGTTCTTCGCTAAGGAGGATGAGGGACTTAAATTTTCTGTCAAATCCTCTCAACGAACAATCCTCAAGAAGACATGTGTTGGTCTTATTTCATTACATGCCAACAAACGAAAAGAAAGATAAGTAACGAAAAAATTAATTCATAGAATTAATTGCAACGAAACTAACCACCCAATTAATAGGGGCCTTAATAATTTAGAAAACGCATCAGTTGACTTTCGTTTAATAGGGGTTTTCGCAGGTGCGTTACTTAGCGGAAAAGAAACGGTGGGGCTCGTGTTGGCCCCACCTCACAATTATCCTACCAAGAGGGTAGCATATTTTGGGTTCCACCCTATCCGTTTTAACTCAGCTTAAGCATCTTTAAGTGGCTTTAAGCGGCTTTATGTGAAATAAAATAATGTTTGTCGCACTACTTCATTTTATTTCCTAACGTAACCCCAAAAATTTAAAAACCACACCCGAGCAAACGCAACTCTAGAAGAGGAATTTCTAAGCAAATACCGGCACTTCAATTCCATCGGTGCCTTCGGAATTTAATTCTAAGCACCTGTTCAAATGTTAGAAAAACCCACTCGTTCGTTCACTGAACGTACCCGAGCAAATCTTTGGAAAATGATTCTGGGCACACCGGGTCTCAGAATCAGGTGCCGTCAGAAACTGCGTTCTTGTAAAATTCAAAAGAAAATTAAGACAAAAAATTTACTTGATATTTATGGGTCTTTACATCACTCCCACCTTAGGAATTTATGTCCCCATAAAGATACATCATAAGCTAGGGAAACAAATGTGGGTACTGAGCACGCATCTAAGCCTCCCGCTCCCATGTGATCTCTTGGAGGTTCCTGTGCTGCCATTTGATGCGCACTAGAGGAATCGACTGTCCACGTAGGACCCTCTCCTGTTGATCCTCGATCTCCACTGGGACCTCCTCAAAATTCGCCCCATCATCAACGTCTATCTCCCCATGGTCAATTATGTGCGTCGGGTCGTTCAAATATCTCCCCAGCTAAGATACGTGGAAAACGGCATGCACCCGGTGCAATTGAGGTGGTAGACCTAGGCGATAAGCCACCTCACAAATCTTGCTGAGGACCTGGAACGGTCTGATGAAGCGTGGAGACAACTTGCCACCTCGGCCAAATCTCCATAATCCATGTCGAGGTGAGACACACAAAAAGACGTGGTCGCCATCCTCGAACTCTAGTGGCCTACTCCTCCTATCAGTATAAGACTTCTGCCAGCTCTGAGCGGTCCTCATCTGCTCCTGGATGACCTGGACCTTCTCTGTCATGGCCCGGACCATCTCTAGTCCCACAAGTGCTGACTCCCTAGGGTCTGTCCAGCACAATGGAGATCTGCATGGTATGTCGTACAACGCCTCGTATGGTGCCATCCCGATGGTGGAGTGGTAGTTGTTGTTGTACGTAAACTCCACCAGGGGTAGTTGGTCCTCCAAGCTGCGACCATAGTCGAGGACACATGCGCGGAGAATGTCCTCAAGAGTCTGAATGGTCCTCTCTGTCTGACCATCCGTCTGAGGGTGAAAGGCGGTGCTCAGACGTAGCTGCGTCCTGAACGCCTCCTGAAACCCCTTCCAAAGCCGGGAAGTAAAGAGAGCATCTTGATCGGAGATGATAGTTGATGGCACACCGTGATGTTGTAAAATCTCTTGAACATTGATACGCCACAAGCTCTCCACTGATCCCTGCTCTCTGATGGGTAAGAAATGAGCCGACTTGGTGAGTCGGTCGACAATCACCCAAAGGGAGTCGTGACCTCTGGATGTGCGTGGAAGTCCAGTCACGAAGTCCATAGATATCATGTCCCACTTCCACTCCGGGACCTCCAAGGGTTGTACCAAGCTTGCTGGTACCTGATGCTCTACCTTTACCAACAGGCAGGTGAGGCATCGAGAAAAAAACTCCGCCACAGCTTTCTTCATGCCCGGCCACCAGTGCTATCCTCTGTGGTCCCGGTACATCTTCTCCACTCCAGGGTGTGCTTCCAAAGGATAATTGTGAAACTATATCAGCACCTCCTCTCGTAATGTGACTTTTACTAAGGTATGTCCTCTGAAAAGGATGTCGTGCTCTACTCCAATGGAGAAACCATTAGGTTGTTGTCCTGAGGATATCTGTGCACGTCGTGTCTCACAGTCAGCGTCCCCACGCTGTGCCTCTCTGAACCGCTGTAGTAGTGGAGGAGTGACTGTGAGAGACTGAAGGAAGGCGGCTCCATCTCTATCCATGAAGGATATCTGCAAAGCGGCTAGATTCTCTATCGCCTCCTCAAGTAGTTGAATGCATGTACTCCTGCTGAGAGCATCGGCTACTACGTTTCCCTTCCTAGGAGTATATACTATCTCAAAGTCATAGTCTTGGAGGAACTAGAGACATCGCTGCTATCTCAGGTTCAGTTCCTTTTGTGAGAAGATGTACCTGAGACTCTGATGGTCAGAAAAGACTGTAAAGCGCTCACCCATCAGATAGTGTCGCCATGTCTTCAGAGCGAAGACCACTGCTTCTAACTCCAGGTCATGGGTAGCGTAGTTCTGCTCATGCGGCCTCAACTGACGTGATCCATAGGCGGTCACTGCCCGCTCCTGCATCAGGACACATCCAAGTCCGGTCCCTGATGCATCACAGTAGACTACGTACCCTACTCCCTCCTCAGGCAACCTCAAGATAGGTGCGCTGGTCAATCTCTGTCTCAGCTCCTAGAATCTCTTCTGACATCTGTCTGACCACACAAAGGGTTTCCCCTTCTTCTTCAAAGCTGAGAGTGCTGCCGAGACTCTAGATAAGTCTGGCACAAATCTCCGATAGTATACATCTAGTCCCAAGAAACTCCGCACCTCTGTCACTCTCTTGGGTGACTCTCAAGCTAGCACTTCCTCGATCTTCGTAGGATCCACTGCAAATCCCACCTCAGAGATGATGTGTCCAAATAAGTGGACATCAAATATCCAGAACTGACACTTCAAGATCTTTCCATAAAGCTGGTGCTCTCAGAGTGTGTCTAGTACAACCTGTAAGTGGTAGGCGTGCTCCTCCTCAGTCGTCGAGTATATCAAAATGTCGTCGATAAAGACTATGACAAATCGATAGAAGTATGGATGAAATATCCTATTCATGAGGCCCATGAACACTACTGGAGCATTGGTTACACTGAATGGCATAACCAAGAACTCATAGTGGCCATACCGATATCTGAAGGCCGTCTTCTGCACGTCCTCGTCCCGAACTCTGAGCTGCTGATAGCCTAACCAGAGGTCTATCTTCGAGAACCACTGTGATCCCTTGAGCTGATCGAAGAGGTCTTCAATCATAAGTAGTGGATAATTTTTCCTCACTTTCACCTAGTTCAGGAGACAATAGTCAACACACAGTCTCAAGCTCCCGTCCGCCTTCTTGGCGTACAGTATCGGGGAAGCCCAGGGTGAAACACTGGGTCAGATGAATCCCTTGCCCTGAAAGTCCTCCAACTGTACCCGTAGCTCTCGATGCTCAGTGGGGGCCATCCGATATGTTGGAGTGGATATCGGGGCTGTCCCGGGGTACAGATCAATATAAAATTCTACCTCTCTTCGAGGAGGTAGCCCTGGAATGTCGTCGGGAAAGACGTCTGCATACTGATCCACCACTATAAGAAAATTAGGACTCCGCACGTCAACTGCTCCTAGGATGAGTCTAGCCAAATGACGAGTGATGGGATGTCCTATCCTATGCGGAAGTCCATCCTATGCTGCGAAGGCTCCCTTCTCGCCAGTGAAGGTGAACCTTCTCCCGTCGGTGCGTACACATCGCACCTTGCGCCTAATATAGTAAATCTATGCATGGACTGTAGATAACCAATCCATGCCCAAGATGACGTCGTAAGGCCTCGACGCCACTACAAGAAGATCCCAGCTTAAGCTCTTGCATCCTAGTGTAATCTCACACTACCGGCACCAATGCGTAATATTCGAGTCTGCCCCCGTAGGAGTCTCTAGCCGTAATGATCGAGCCAACGGCTCTGTCGGAATCTCCGAGCTCCAAACAAGGGCAAGAGTTATGAAAGAGTGACTCGCTCCTGTGTCTATAAGAACTGCAGCAAGGGTGTAATAGACACAGATCATACCTCGAATCATCTCGGGCGTGCCGTGGTCGTAGGCCTCGGCCGCCTAGAGCTATGCCTGTCTCTGCCCTCCAGCTCCCTGTGGTCGGGGTGGACGTCCTGGTGGTGGTGGTGGTAGAGCCTCAAAGCGTCGCCCACCGCCTACTACTTGGCCAGCTCTTCTACCTCATCCACCTCCTCTCTGTGGACCACCATGGTCGACCCTCTGCCTCTGCCTGGGTGGCCCCTCAACCGTCTGCTGCTCCTCGGCACGGTGGGTCAGGCAGTAACGAAGCATGTGACCCTTTCTGCCGCATGTGTAGCACTACCTGCCTCTCGAAAGACTGGCTCCGTGTTGTGTGCCCCGCACTGCTGAGCCAGTGTCCTGAGGTCGTCTACGTGAGGGTCTGGTCTGCCTAGACCCCTGAGTCATCCGTCGACTGCCAGCTGCGGAAGACTCTGCTACATGTCGCCCCGTGGTAGGTCTCGCTGCTGGAGAAGTCTCAGCAGGAAAGCTCTTGATCAAAAGGGCTCACTCCAGTACTCCTGCCTGAGTCGGAATGCTAAGGGAGATCAGTGATGCCCTGATCTCGTGTCTCAGTCCCTGCTCAAAGGTTCGGGCCTAGAAGAATGGGTCTCGTACCATGTCGGTCGAGTAGCACGAGAGATCGGTAAATCTCGCCGAGTACTGGGCGCCCATCAAGCTACCCTGCCCAGCTGAAGAAGCTCCTGGATGTGCACCGCACGGAGGGTGGCTGGGATGAACTCTGAGCGGAAGAGGACCTCAAAGTCTGTCCAGAGAAGAGATGCCTCATTGTGCACCTGGAGCATCAAGCTCCACCATCGGCCCACCGCTGCGTGCAGTAGGATCGCTCCGAGGATCACCATGAGGTCTGCTAGTGTCCTCACTATCTTGAAAACTCGTACAACTACCTCCAGCCAGTCCTCGGCTGCCTGGGGGTCCGTCTCCCCGTGGAACCTGGGCGGTCGATGCCGCTGGAACTCATGAAGTGCACTAAGGTGACATGCATCGTCAGCGGCTGGGGCTAGAAGCATCAGTGGCTCGGTGGGTAGAGGTACTGCTGGTGCCTCTTCTGTCAAAGGGCGCTGTACCGTGGCCTCGTCGCTCTACGGGCTGTCGTCACGCTCAACTCTCAGAACCCTAGCTGGCTGTCGTTGTGGGGCCATCCGGAAAAGGAAACAGGTGGTCCACGGTCAGAACAGTATACATGGTGAGCTGATACAAAGTAATCACAAAGAAAACTTGAAACACACATGCAATCAATGTTTTCGTGAATTAAGTTGGAAATCAGAAGTCAGGGTCCTGGTGTACGGATACATCGGCCACCGCACCAACACTGGGCTCCCTGGACTGATAACCACACTCAATATTCTTAACACTATTGCTTCACATAGAAGAAAGATCAGAGTTTGCGGTAGAACCGAACTCCTCTGATACCAATTTGTCACGACCCGTCCTCAGGGCCCGTGTCGTGACTACCGCAATCCCGCCTTCCATAGGCCATGGGCTAGTGAGTAGCACCAAGGCGTAAATCCTGGTAAAGGTAAGGCATTTCCTTTGTAAAGTAAACAACAAACACCACCGAGTAAGCAGGAATAAGTAAACCCTATGTAAAAACTGGTACAACAGTAAGTGCGGAAAGTAAGTGGGCCAGAATACAAACCCAAACTAAAAGTAAAGTACAACTCGAAAGGAAAAAACAGCAACTGAAAAGTAAAGCTACAACGTCGAGCCGTACACTGGAAGTCCCACCTAAAGGGTGGGTATAGGTATCCTCCACTGCTCCTCGGGTCCAGCCAATCGCTCCGAGTACGTCCCACCTAGTGGTCCACCTCCAGGTACCGTCCTGCTCCGCAAGCCTCCACCACGATCAACGTTGTCCGTCCTCTGCAACCAACACAACATAGTACGGGCATAGCCCGTGCAGGGGTGAGTATAATCTACTCAGTAGGGACCCCGAGACCTCTGAAGGTCTCCCATAATCCACAAAGGATAACCACAAAGGAAAGATACATTCACGAAGTAACATCCGACACTTCTTAGGTATATGCCCATACATATACCTAAGTCATCAATTCTCACTCGGCTCCAACATCCGAGCTCAAGTACAACCCATTCCACACAGGAAAGCAAAACGTAAATCCACACAGGATAACACAACACAATCCACAAAGGAAAGTAAATAGGATTCATCTCACATAGGTATACTTCTTCATATGATGATAAAGATGACCAGATATTGCCACTGATTCATCTAAACCGTCGGACCCACAAAGGATCAATAGTTACTAACCCCCGCAATGACGCACAAAGGATCTGAACCAGAAACGATCGATTGGTAACTAACCCCCGCAATGACCCACAAAGGATCTGACCCACACAGGATCGATCGGTAACTAACCCCCGTAAAGACCCACACAGGATCGGACCCACAAAGGATCTGTAGGTGCTGGCCCACACAGGACCGCTGAGCGCTGACCCACATAGGATCAGACCCACACAGGATCGGTAGCACTGACCCACAAAGGATCGCTGAGTGATGTATTCGTCGTCGTCGAATCCACTAAGGATCTCTGTACAGTCGTCGTCGTCACAGTAGCAGTCGCAGCCCGCTCTAGGGTTCTCGCACACAGCAAGCTCGTTCAGGAGGGTCCGCTCTACGAGCCGAGAGGCTGATACATCAACTGACACATATTCCAGAGTTGATGTATCCAAAAGTTCCGTATCATCAACAGGAACTCAACGTCGCAGACGGCGCGTCAATCGGACGCCCGGTCTGAGAGTTATTGGCTTTTTCGTCCTAAGGGCCCGGTTGGTTTTTAAGGAAAAACCAACCCTACCGTACTCCATCTACATCCAAACCTTGGGTGGAGTAAGCCAAAAGATCCGTCTCATTTAAAGGAATTCAAAAAAGTCAACGACACGTCAATCGGACGTCCGAAGCTGAAGATATGAGCGTTTTCACTCTGAGGGCCCGGTTGGTTTCGTGTACGAACCAACCCGGCCAAAACCAAAGAATTATGAAACCTTGAGTGTGATATACCAAGATGACCGTCTCGATCCAAGGATCACATCGCCACTAACAGCGCGTCGTTCGGAGACCCGTAGCTCAAGTTATGAGCAAAGGACCGAAAAGGTCCGGAAACGGGGGGGTCTGGGCCCGGACCGACCCGGCCCAACACCCCCCCCCCGGGTTGACCCGACCCGGGTCCGGGTCCGACCAGGCCCGGCCCCGCCAGAGTGGCCCGGACCGGCCTGGGTGTGACCCGGCCAGAACCGGCGGGTCGGCTCGGCCGAGCGGCCGAGTGAGGGGAACCGCGGCGGGGGCGCGCTGCCCCCGCATGAAGGAAAGCTGCTGCCCCGAGTGGGGCCGCCCTCACCCGCGGAAGCGGCCGGGCCGCCGCGTCTCTCTCATCTGGTCCCGCGCGGTCGCGGGACCGCGCTGCTGCCGCCGGGGCTTCAGCCGCGGCGGGTCCGTCCGGCGGCGCGCCGGGGTGCCGGCGACCCACGCCGCCGGTGGAGTCCGCGGGCCACCGGAGTTGCACCGGTGGTCCGATTTCATTTCCGTCTGCGCCGTAGCTCATCCCGGGTCCTGTTCTTCACTGCGGAAACAAAAAATCATCTATGCGGCCTGTTTTCTCGTCATCCACCGTTCCACACACCAAGAACAAAAGGGTGGTGGGTTTGGACTTGTTCGTTGGTCTGCACCCACCGCGTTAGCGGTTTGAAACAAGACCATAAATCCTAGCAATTGATAAACCTCGACCCGCAATAATAATCTGCGGACCAACATGTTAATTGGTTAGTACACATTCTTTCCTTGGAGGAAAACAAACATGGTATAAATATTTTCAAAAAGACCCCTACCTTCGTCGTCGTCGGACGCGAGTTCGTCGCGGAAGAAAAGGATCGTCGCGTCACGGAAGGGCGTCTCTGTCGCACAGTACTCGGCGTCGCGTAGACAAACTCCGAGGATCAAGGACATATAGATTTAATTATAACAATTAAATACATGTTGATGTTATAATCCACAATGAATTAAAAGGACCGAAATCTCTTACCTCAACGGATGATCGAAGATTTTTTACAGAAGAAGGAATTTCGCAGAAGAACGTCGCGAGAGAAGAATCTTCGGTGTCACGGTACACGACATCACGTCGTCGATCTCTGAGGTTCTGGCGTTCTTCGTCGCCCTTCGTCGGAGGCTGGCGTTCTTCGCGTTCTTCACATTTTTCGCATTCTTCACGAAGGAGGATGAAGGTCTTAAAGTTTCGGTCAAATCCTCTCAACGAACAATCCTCAAGAAGACATGTGTTGGTCTTATTTCATTACATGCCAACAAACGAAAAGAAAGATATGTAACGAACAAATTAATTCATAGAATTAATTGCAACGAAACTAACCGCCCAATTAATAGGGGCGTTAAGAATTTAAAAAACGCGTCAGTTGACTTTCATTTAATAGGGGTTTTCGAGGGTGCGTTACTTAGCGGAAAAGAAACGATGGGGCTCGTGCGGGCCCCACCTCACAATTATCCTACCAAGAGGGTAGGATATTTTGGGTTCCACCCTATCCCCTTAAACTCAGCTTAAGCAGCTTTAAGTGGCTTTAAGAGGCTTTAAGAGGCTTTAAGTGAAATAAAATAAAGTTTGTCGCACCACTTTATTTTATTTCTTAACTTAACCCCAAAAATTTAAAAACCACACCCGATCAAATGCAACTCCGGAAGAACCATTTCTAAGAAAATACCAGCGTTGTGATTCCATCGGTGCCCTCAAAATTCGATTCTGAGCACCAGTTCCAATGTTATAAAAACCCGCTTGTTCGTTCACTGAACGTACCCGAGCCAAACTTCGATAAATGATTCTGGGCACACTGGGCCTCGTAATCAGGTGCAATCAAAAACTTCATTCTTGTAAAATTCCAAAGAAAATTAAGAAAAACAATTTCATTGAAATTTACAGGTCTTTACATTTCATGTCATTTCGATGTCATTCAGCATGCATTTTTCTGTAAAACCCATGTTTTGGCCTTTTACGACCTGCAGAGTGCATTTTCGGCCAGCTCGGTCACATGACACATCTGATTGACGTGTCGTCTAGACAAAAGTTTCAAAAATCTTCCACCCTTTGTTGTCATTTGATTTCATGGAATTCTGAGGTCGTTCGTCCGGTTTCAACCACCCCATGCATGCTTTTCAAGCGCGCTGAACACCTAAAAATACATATTCAGCCGTGCCGTGCAAAAAAACACATCCGAATGACATTTTGTCTCCTCGTACACCCCATGAATAATAATTAGGGTGTTTTCGTGTGATTTCAAGTCATTCCGATGTCATTCGACATGCATTTGACCGTAAACACATATTTTGGCCATATACGACATGCCGAGTGCGTTTTCAGCAAGCACGGTCACATGACACCTCCGATTGACATGTTGTCTGGCCAAAATTTCACAAATTACTCACCCTTTGTTTTAGTCCAATTTCATTGAATTCTGAGGTTATTCGGCCGGTTTCGACCACCCCATGCATGTTTTTCAAGTGCGCTTAACACCTAAAACACACACATTCAGTTGTGCCACGCAAAACTCACATCATAATGACTTTTTGTCTCCTCATACACCTGAAAAATAATAATTATGGTGTTTTTGTGTGATTTCAAGTCATTTTGATGTTGTTCGGCATTCATTTGACCTTAAAACCCTTGTTTTGGCCATTTACGACACGCTGAGTGCGTTTTCGGCCAGTGTGGTCACACGAAACATTTGATTGATGTGCCGTCTGGATGAAAATTTCACAATTCACACAATACTTTTTGTCGTCTAATTTCTTGGCATTCTGAGTCGTTCGGCTAGTTTCGACCACCCCACACTCACTTTTCAAGCGCACCGAACACCTAAAAAACACATATTCAGCTGTACTACTCAAACCACACCCTTGAATGAAATTTTTTCTCCTCTTACACCTCGAAAATAATGACTAGGGTGTTTTCGTGTGATTTAAAGTCATTCTGATGTTGTTCGGCATGCATTTGACCGTAAAACCCATGTTTTCTCCATTTACGACATGCCGAGTGCATTTTTGGCCAGCACAGTCACACGACACCTCCAAATTACTTGTCATCTAACCAAAAATTTCACAAATCACCCACCCTTTTTTTTGTCTGGTTGCATGGAATTCCGAGGTCGTTTGGCTGGTTTCGACCACCCCACGCACGCTTTTCAAGCGCCCCGAACTCCTAAAAAAACACATATTCAGCCATGCCAAACAAACCACTCATACGAATGACGTGTCGTAACCTTCTACACCTCAGGAATAATAACTAGGGTGTGTTCCTATGATTTCAAGTCATTCTGATGTCGTTCGGAAAGCATTTGACCGTAAAACCCACGTTTTGGCCATTTACGTCACGTTGAGTGCATATTCTGCCAGTGCGGTCAAACGACACCTCCGATTGACATACCGTCTGGCCAACTATTTTTCAATTCACCCAACATTTTTTTCGTCCGATTTCATGGCATTTTGAGGTCGTTCGGCTGGTTTCGACCACCCCACGCATGCTTTTCAAGCACGTCGAACACCTAAAAACACATATTCAGCTGTGCCATGGAAACCCGCGTTCGAATGACATTCTGTCTCCTCATACACCTCATGAATAATAATGATAGTTTTCTCTTGTGATTTCAAGTCATTATGATGTCATTTGTCATGAATTTGACCATAAAACCCATGTTTTGGCCATTTACGACCCGCTGAATACTTTTTCGGCCAGCGCGGTCACACAACACCTCTGATTGATGTTCCATATGACCGAAAATTTCACAATTCACCAACACTTTGTTGTCATCTGATTTCATGGCATTCCGAGGTTTTTTGGCCGATTTTGACCACCCCATGCACGCTTTTGAAGAGCGTCGAACTCCTAAAAACACATATTCAACTATGTCGTACAAACCGCACATCCGAATGATAGATCGTCTCCTCACACACCTCACGAATAATAACTAGGGTGTTTTCTTGTTATTTCATGTCATTATGATGTCTTTCGGCATGCATTTTACCGTAAAAACCATGTTTTGGCCATTTACGACACGCCGAGTGCGTTTTCAGCCAGTGCGGTCACACAGCACCTCTGATTGACATGCCGCCTGGCCGAAAATTTCAAAAATCACCCACCCTTTGTTTTTGTCTGATTTCATGGCATTATGAGGTCGTTCAGCTGGTTTCGACCACCCCACACATGCTTTTTAAGCGCGCCAAACATTTAAAACATACATATTCAGTCGTGCCACGCAAACTACGTGTCTGAATGATGTTTTGTCTCCTCGTACACCTCAAAAATAATAACTAGGGTGTTTCCGTGTGATTTCAAATCATTATGATGTCATTTGGCAGGCATTTGGCTGTAAAACCCATGTATTTTCCATTTACGATAGGACAAATGTGTTTTCGGCCAACGCAGTCACACTACACCTCTGATTAATGTGTCGTCTAGCCAGCAATTTCAAAATTCACCCACCCTTTGTTTTCGTCTGATTTCATGGTATTTTGAGGTCGTTCGGCTGGTTTTGACCACCCCACGCATGCTTTTCAATGCGCCGAACACCTAAAAAACACATATTCTGTTGTGTCATGCAAAACGCTAGTCCGAATGATGTGTTTTCTCCTCGTACACCTCAAAAATAATAACTTGGGTGTTTTTGTGTGATTTCAATTCATTCTGATGTCGTTTGGAATGAATTTGATCATAAAAACCGTGTTTTGGCCATTTACGACACGCCGAGTGCATTTTCGTCCAGCGCGGTAACACAACACCTTTGATTGATGTGCCGTCTAGCTTAAAATTTCAAAAATAACTCACCCTTTGTTGTCGTCCGATTTCATGGAATTCCGAGGTCGTTCGGCCGATTTCGACAACCCCACACATGTTTTTCAAGCGCGTCGAACACCTAAAAAACACATATTCAGCCGTGCAGCACAAACAACATGTCCTAATGCTGTTTCGTATCCTATTACACCTTAAGAATAATAACTAGGGTGTTTTCATTTGATTTCAAGTCATTTTAATGTCGTTCGGCAAGCATTTGACCGTAAAACACATGTTTTGGACATTTACGACACGCTGAGTGCATTTTCGGCCAGCACAGTCACACAACACCTCCGATTGATGTGTCTTCTGGAAAATAATTTCAAAAACCACCCACCCTTTGTAGTCCTCTGATTTCATTGCATTACGGGGTCGTTCGGATGGTTTCGACTACCCCACACATGCTTTTCAAGCGCGCCAAAAACCTAAAAAACACATATTCAGCCGTGCCGTGCAAACCTCACATCTGAATGATGTTCCGTCTCATCATAAACCTCAAAAATATTAACGAGGCTATTTTTGTGTGATTTCAGGTCATTTAGATGTCATTTGGAATTCATTTGACCATAAAACCCATGTTTTGGCCATTTACGACAGGCCGAGTACATTTTCGGCCAGTGCGGTCACACAACACCTCTGATTGACGTCCTATCTAGCCGAAAATTTCAAAAATCTCCCACCCTTTGTTTTCATCCTATTTCATGGAAATCTAAGGTCGTTCGGCCAGTTTCGACCACCCTACGCACGCTTTTCAAGCGCGTCGAACACCTAAAAAACACATATTCAGCCATGTGATGCAAACCGCGAGTCAGAATGATGTGTCGTTCTATCATACACCTCACGAATAATTACTAGGGAGTTTTCATGTGATTTCAAGTCATTCTGATGTCGTTTGTAATGCATTTGACCGTAAAACCCATTTTTTGGCCATTTACGACACGCTGAACGCATTTTCTACCAGCACGGTCACACGACACCTCCGATTTATGTGCCGTCTGGGCGACAATTTCACAATTCACCTACCCTTTGTTGTCATCCAATTTAATGGAATTATTAGGTCATTCACCTGGTTTCGACCACCCCATGCACGCTTTTGAAGCATACCGAACACCTAAAAAACAAATATTCAGTCATGTCGTGCAAACCGCAATTCTAAATGACGTGTTTTCTCTGCGTACCCCTCACAAATAATAACTATGGTGTTTTTGTGTGATTTCAAGTCATTCTGATGTCATTCGGCATGAATTTGACTGTAAAACCCATGTTTTGGCCATTTATGACATGTTGAGTGCGTTTTTTTCCAGCGCCGTCACATGACACCTTCGATTGATGTAACGTTCAGATGAAAATTTCACAAATCACCCACCCTTTGTGGTAGTCCTATTTCATGGCATTCCGAGGTCATTCAGCCTGTTTCGACCTCCCCACACACAAATTTTAAGCCGGCCGAACACCTAAAAAACACATATTTAGCTGTGTCATTCAAAACGCGCATCTGAATGATGTGTCGTCTTCTCGTACACCTCGAAAATAATAACTACGGTGTTTTCATGTGATTTTAAGTCATTCTGGTGTTGTTGAACATGAAAATGATCATAAATACCATGTTTTGGAAATTTACAACACGTCGAGTGTGTTTTCGGCCAACGCGGTCACAAGACACCACCGATTTACGTGTCATCTGGCCGAAATTTTTTCAAATCACCCACCCTTTATTGTCGTCTGATTTAATGGCATTCAAAGGTCGTTCGGCCGGTTTCGACCACCCCACGCACGCTTTCCAAGCACCCCTAACACCTAAAACACACATATTCAACCGTTCCGCGCAAACCATGCGTCTGAATGACACGCCATCTCCTCATACACCTCAATAATAATAATTAGGGTGTTTCATGTCATTTCATGCCATTCAGATGTTTTTTTGGAAAGCATTTGACTATAAAACCCATGTTTTTTCCATTTACAACATGCCAAGTTAGTTTTTGGCTAGTGCGGCCACACAACACCTCCGATTGACGTGTCGTCTAGCAAAAAATTTCACAATTCACACACCTTTTGTTTTCATCCAATTTCATGTCATTCCAAGGTCGTTCGACCGGTTTCAACCCCCCAACACAATTTTCATGTGATTCAAACACCTAAAAACACATGTTCAGTCGTGCCGTGCAAACCACACAGATAAATGATGTGTTGTCTCCTCGCACAACTCATGAATAATAATTCAGGTGTTTTCGTGTGATTTCAAGTCATTACGATGTTTTTCGTCATGAATTTGACCATAAAACACAAGTTTTGGCCATTTACGACATGCGGAGTGCGTTTCTGGCTAGCACGGTCACACGACACGTCTGATTGATGTGTCGTCTGGCCGAAAATTTTACAAATCACCCACCCTTTGTTTTTGTTCGATTTCATTGCATTCTGAGGTCGTTCAGCTGGTTTTGACCACCCCAGACACTCTTTTTAAGTGCACCAAACAACTAAATAACACATATTCATTCGTGTTGCGCAAACCGCATGTCTGAATGACGTGTCGTCACCTCGTAGACCTGAAAAATAATAAAAAGGGTGTTTTTGTGTGAGTTCATGTCATTATGATGACGTTCGACATGCATTTGACTGTACAACCCATGTATTGGCCATTTACAACACGTCCAGTGCGTTTTCGTCCAACGCGATCACACGACACCTTTGATTTACGTGATGTATCGGAGAAAATTTTAAAAATCACCCACACTTTGTTTTCGTCCGATTTCATGGCATTCCGAGGTCGTTCTGCCAGTTTTTACCCCTCCACGCACGCTTTTCAAAAGCGCATAACACCTAAAACACACATATTCAGCCGTGCCGCGCAAACCGCGCATCCTATTGACATGTCGTCTCCTCGTACACCTCATGAATAATAATTAGTGTGTTTTCGTGTGATTTCAAGTCATTCTGTGTCGTTTGGAAAGCATTTGACCGTAAAACCCATGTTTTGGCCATTTACAACATGCCAAGTCAGTTTTTTGGCATGCGCGGTCACACGACACCTCCGATTGACGTACCGTCTGGCCGACAATTTCACAATTCACTCACCTTTTTTTTTCTTCTGATTTCATGGAATTTTGAGGTCATTCAACTGGTTACGACCACCCCATGCATGCTTTTCAAGTGAGCCGAACACCTAAAATACACATATTCTGTCGTGCCGCCCAAACCGCATGTCTGAATGACGTGTTGTCTCCTCATACACCTCATGAATAATAATTCGTGTGTTTTCATGTGATTTCAAGTTATTTAGATGTTGTTCGGCATGAATTTGTCCATGAAACCCATGTTTTAGCCATTTACGATACCAGAGTGCATTTTTGGCCAGCGCAGTCACATGACACCTCCGATTGATGTGCTGTCTGGCCAAAATTTCACAATTCACCCACCTTTGTTCTTGTCCAATTTCATGGCATTCCAAGGTCATTCGACCGGTTTCGACCACCTCGCGCACGCTTTTCAAGCATGCCGAACACCAAAAAACACATATTAAGTCGTGCCACACAAACCACACGTCCGAATGACGTGTTGTTTCCTCATACACCTCATGAATTATAACTAGGTTGTTTTCATGTTATTTCAAGTCATTATAATGTCGTTAGGCATGCATTGGACCTTAAAACCCATGTTTTGGCAATTTACGACATGCCGAGTGCGTTTTCAGTCAGCGCGGTCACATGACACCCTTGATTGATGTGTTTTCTGGCCGACAATTTCACAATTCACCCACCCTTTGTTTTCGTCTGATTTCATGGCTTTTCGAGATCGTTCGGCTAGTTTCGACCACCCCACACACAATTTTCAAGCACGCCAAATACCTAAAAAACACATATTCAGTCATGCCATGGAAACCACAAATCAGAATGACCTATCATCTCCTCGTACACCTCATGAATAATAACTAGGGTGTTTCCTTGAGATTTCAAGTAATCCAGATGTCGTTTTTCAATCATTTGACTGTAAAACCCATGGTTTGGCCATTTACGACATGCCAAATGCATTTTCGACCAGTGCGGTCACACGACACCTCCGATTGATTTTTCGTCTGGCCAAAAATTTCACAATTCACCCACCCTTTATTTTCGTCTGATTTAGTGGAATTATGAAGTCGTTCAGCCGGTTTTGACCACCCCACGAATGCTTTTCAAGCACGCCGACACCTAAAAACACATATTCTAGAATGCCGTGAAAACCACGTGTCTAAATGATGCGTATTCTCCTCGTACACCTCAAAAATAATAACTAGGTTGCTTACATGTGATTTCAAGTCATTTAATGTCATTTGACATGCATTTGACCGTAAAACCCATGTTTTGGCCATTAACGACATGCCAAGTGCATTTTCGGCCAGAGCGGTCACACAACACCTCCGATTGACATGCCTTCTGGCTGAAAATTTTAAAAATCACCCACCCTTTGTTGTCATCTGATTTCATGGCATTCTGAGGTCCTTCTGCTGGTTTCGACCACTCCACACATGCTTTTTAAGCGCGCCGAACACCTAAAAAACAAATATTCAGCTGTGTCACGCAAACTGAACTTCTGAATGACATGTAGTCTTCTCGTACACCTCATGAATAATAACTACTGTGTTTTCATGTGATTTAATTTCATTATGATGTCGTTCGGCAAGCATTTGACCATAAAACCCATGTTTTAGCCATTTACAACACACCAAGTGCGTTTTCGTCTAGCGCGGTCACACGACACCTCCGATTTACGTGCTTTCTAGACGAAAATTTCACAAATCACCCACCCTTTGTTGTCATCCAATTTCATAGCATTCTGAGGTCATTTGGCTAGTTTTGACCACCCCACGCATGCTTTTCAAGCACGCCTAACACCTAAAACAGACATATTTAGTCGTACCGCGCAAACCGCACGTCCGAATGACACGTCGTCTCCTCTTACACCTCACAAATGATAATTATGATGTTTTAGATTGATTTCAAGTCATTCCGATGTCAATTGGAAAGCATTTAAACATAAAACCCATGTTTTTTCCTTTTACAACAGGCTGAGTTAGTTTTCATCCACCGTGGTCACACAACACCTCCAATTGACGTGTCGTCTGGCCGAAAATTTCACAATTCACCCACCTTTTGTTTTCTCGTGATTTCATGGAATTCAAAGGTCGTTCGACTAGTTTCGACCCCCCACGCACACTTTTCAAGTGAGCCGAACACCTAAAAAGCACATATTCAGCCATGCCGTGCAAAAAACGCATCTGAATGATGTGTTGTCTCCTCGTACACATCATGAATAATAATTCGGGTGTTTTCATATGATTTCAAGTTATTCCGAAGTTGTTCGGCATGCACTTGACCATAAAACCCTGGTTTTGGCCATTTACGACACGCGGAGTGTATTTTCGTCTAGTGTGGTCACACGATACCTCCGATAGATGTGTCGTCTGGCCGAAAATTTCAAAAATCATCCACCCATTTTTGTCGTCCGATTTCATGGAATTCCAACGTCATTTGGCGGTTTTTGATCACCCCACGCACACTTTTCAAACAAGCCGAACAACTAAAAAACACATACTCCTCTGTGTTGTGCAAACCACACGTCCGAATGACGCATCGTCTCCTCTAACACCTCACGAATAATAACTAGGGTGTTTTTGGGTGATTTAAAGTCATTATGATGTCGTTCGACATGCATTTGCCTATAAAACCCATGTTTTGTCCATTTACGACATGCAGAGAGCGTTTTCGGCCAGTGCGGTCACACGACACCTCTGATTTACGTGCTGTCTGGCCGAAAATTTTAAAAATCACCCACCCATTGTTTTCGTCCGATTTCATTGCATTCTGAGGTCGTTCGGCCAGTTTTGACCACCCCAACCATGCTTTTTAGGCGCACCAAAAATCTAAAACAAGCATATTCAGTCGTGCCGCACAAACCGCGCGTCCGAATGATGTGTCGTCTCCTCATACAGCACAAGAATAATAATTATGGAATTTTAATGTGATTTCAAGTCATTCTGATGTCGTTTGGAAATCTTTTTAAGGTAAAACCCATTTTATGGCCATTTATGACATGCTGAGTTTGTTTTCGGCCAGCATGATCACACGAAACTTCTGATTGGTGTGCCGTCTGGCCGAAAATTTGACAAATCACCCACCCTATGTTTTCATCTTATTTAATGGCATTCTGAGGTCATTCGGCCGGTTTCAACAACCCCACACATGCTTTTCAAGCACGCCTAACACCTAAAACACACATATTCAGCCGTACCATGTAAACTGCATGTCCAAATGATGTTTCGTCTCCTTTTACACCTCACAAATATTAATTAGGGTGTTTTTGAGTGATTTAAAGTCATTTTGATGTCTTTTGACGTGCATTTGATCGTAAAACCCATGTTATGGTCATTTACGACATGCTGAGTGAGTTTTAGGCCAGCTCGGTCACACGACACCTCTGACTGATGTTCCGTCTGGTCTAAAATTTCACAATTCACCCACCTTTTGTTTTCGTCCGATTTCATGGCATTCCGAGGTCGTTTGGCTGGTTTCAACCACTCCACGCACAGTTTTCCAGTGCAATGAACACCTAAAAACACATATTCAGTTGTGCCGCACAAACCACCTGTCTGAATGACTTGTCGTCTCCTCTTACACCTCATGAATAATAATTAGGGTGTTTTTGTGTGATTTCAAGTCATTATGATGTCGTTTGGCATACATTTGACCGTAAAACCCATGTTTTGGCCATTTACGACACACAGAGTGCATTTTCCGCCAATGCGGTCACACAACACCTCTGATTTATGTTTCGTCTAGCTGAAAATTTTAAAATTCACCCACCCTTTGTTGTCGTCCGGTTTTATGGCATTCCGAGGTCATTCGACCAGTTTCGACCAACCCACGCATGCTTTTCAAGCACACCGAACACCTAAAAAACACATATTCAGCCTTGTCACACAAACCGATCATCTAAATGATGTTCCATCTCCTTGTAAATATCACGAATAATAACAAGGGTGTTTTCGTGTGATTTCAAGTCATTCTGATCTAGTTTGGCATGTATTTGACCGCAAAACCCAGGTTTTCCCCATTTACGACACGCGAAGTGTGTTTTCTGCTAGCGCGGTCACACGAAACCTCCGTTTGATGTGATGTCTAGTCGAAAATTTCACAAATCACCCACCCTTTGTATTCGTCCGATTTCATGGAATTCTGAGGTCGTTCGGCTGGTTTCATCCACCCCACGAACTCTTTTCAAGCGCGCCTAACACCTAAAAAACACATATTTGATCGTGCTGCTCAAACTGCGCTTCTGAATGAAGTTTGGTCTCCTCGTACACCTCAAGAATAATAACTAGGGTGTTTTTGTGTGATTTCAAGCCATTCCAATGTCATTCGTCATGAATTTTACCCTAAAACCCATGTTTTGGCCATTTACGACACACATAGTGCATTTTCGGCTAGCTCGGTCACACGACAGCTCTGATTGACATGCTGTCTAGCCGATAATTTCAAAATTCACCCACCCTTTGTTGTTGTCTGATTAAATGATATTCTGAGGTCATTTGGCCAGTTTCAATCACCCCACGCGCGCTTCTCAAGCACCCCGAAAACCTTAAAAACACATATTCAATCGTGTCGTGAAAACCACGCATCCAAATGATGTGTCATCTCCTCGAACACCTCATGAATAATAATTAGGGTTTTTTTTATGATTTCAAGTAATTCTGATGTCACTCGGTGTGAATTTGTCCGCAAAACCCATCTTTTGGCCATTTACGACACGCGGAGTGCATTTTCAGCATGTGCGGTCATACGACACCTACGATTGATGTTCCATCTGGTTGACAATTTGACAATTCACCCACCCTTTTTTTTGGTCTGATTTCATGGCATTCTGATTTTGTTCGACTGGTTTCGACCACCCCACGCACATTTTTCAAGCGCGCCGAACACCTAAAAAACACATATTCAGCAGTTCCGCACAAAACGCGCATCAAAATGAGGGTTCGGCTCCTCATACACCTCAAAAAAAAATAACTAGGGTGTTTTCGTGTGATTTCAAATCATTCAGATGTCGTTCGGCATGCATTTGACCCTAAAACCCATGTTTTGGCCTTTTACGACACATCAAGTGATTTTTCGGCCAGCGCGGTCACACGACACATCTGATTGATGTGCCGTCTGGCCGATAATTTAATTATTCACCACCCATTGTTTTAGTCTGATTTCATGGTATTCTGAGGTCATTCAGCCATTTTTGATCACCCCTAGCACGCTTTTCATGCGCACCGAACACCTTAAAAACAAATATCCAGTCATGCCGCCAAAACCACATGTCCGAGTGATGTCTTATCTCCTTGTACACCTCAATAATAACAACATAGGTGTTTTCTTGTGATTTCATGTCATTTTGATGTCGTTCGGCATGCATTTGACCGCAAAACCAATGTTTTGGCCATTTACGACACGCCGAGTGCATTTTCTTCCAGCGCGGTCGCACGACACCTCTGATTGAAATGACATCTGGGTGACTATTACACAAATTACCCAAACTTTGTTTTCGTCCTATTTCATGGCATTCAAGGTTGTTCGTCCGGATTGGACCACCCCACGCACGCTTTTCAAGCCTGCCTAACACTTAAAAGACACATATTCAGCCATGCTGTACTAACCGCATTTCCTAAAGACATTTTGTCTCCTCATACACCTATGAATAATAATTAGGGTATTTTCGTTTGATTTCAAGTCATTCTGATGTCTTTTGGTATTCATTTGACCGTAAAACCCATGTTTTGGCAATTTACGACATGCCGAGTGCGTTTTTGGCCAACGCGGTCACACGACACCTTTGATTGATGTGTCGCCTGGTCTAAAATTTTATAATTTACCCACCTTTTATTATCATCTGATTTTATGGCATTTCGAGGTCATTTGGACAGTTTTGACAACCCCACGCACGCTTTTCAAGTGCGTAGAACACATAAAAAACACATATTCAGCCGTTTCATGCAAACCACACATCTGAATGATGTGAAGTCTTCTTATACACCTCAAAAATAATAACTAGAGTGGTTTCGTGTGATTTCAAGTCATTCTGAGGTCATTCGGCATGGATTTGACCATAAAGCTCATGTTTTGGACATTTAAGACATGCCTAATGCGTTTTCGGCTAGCGTGGTCACATGAAACCTCCGATTGACGTGTCGTCTAGCCGAAAATTTCACAAATCACCCACCCTTTGTTGTCGTCCGATTTCATGGCATTCCGAGGAATCTTGGCCGGTTTCGACCACCCCACGCACGCTTTTCAAGCACGCCTAACACCTAAAACACACATATTCATCTGTGCAGTGCAAACCGCGCGTCCGAATGATGTGTCTTCTCATCATACACCTCATAAAAAATAATTTGGGCATTTTCATATGATTTCAATCCATTCTGATGTCATTTGGCATGCTTTTGACACTAAAACCCATGTTTTGGCCATTTACGACACACCGAGTGCATTTTCGGCCAACATAGTCACACGACACCTCCAATTGACATGTAGTACGGCCGAAAATTTCAAAATTCACCCACCTTGTGTTGTCGACTGATTTAATGGCATTCTGAGGTCGTTTGGCCAGTTTCGACCTCCCCAAGCATGTTTTTCAAGTGCGCAAAACACTAAAAACAAATATTCAGCCATGCCGTGCAAACCGCGCGTCCGAATGATGTGTCGTCTCCTCGTACAACTCACAAATATTAATTAAGGTGTTTTCGTGCGATTTCATGTCATTCAGATATTGTTCGGCATGCATTTGACCGTAAAACCAATGTTTTGTCCATTTACGACACGCGAAGTGTGTTTTCAGCCTACACGGTCACACGACTCCTCCGATTAACGTGTCGTATGGCTGAAAATTTCAAAATTCACCCTCCTTTTGTTTTTGTTTGATTTCATCGAATTCCGAGGTCATTTGGCCAGGTTCAACAACCCCATGAACTCTTTTCAAGCACGCTTAATACCTAAAACACAGATATTCAACCCTGCCGCACAAACCGCACATCCAAATGACTTTATATCTCCTAGTACACCTCATGAATTATAATTTGGGTGTTTTCGTGTGATTTCAAGTCATTTTGATGTCATTTGTCATGAATTTGACCGTAAAACCCATGTTTTGGCCATTTACGACACGTGGAGTTCGTTTTCAGCCAATACAGTCACCTGACACCTCCGATTGACGTGTCGTGTGGCCGAAATTTTGACAATTCACCCACCCTTTATTATTGTCCGATTTCATGTCATTTCGAGGTTGTTCCACCGGTTTCGACCACCACACGCACACATTTCAAGCAAGCGGAACACCTAAAAAACACATATTCACCCGTTCCATGCAAAACATGCGTCTGAATTACATGTCGTATCCTCTTAGACCTCACGAATAATAAATAGGGTGTTTTCGTGTGATTACAAGTCATTCTGATGTCGTTCGACATGAATTTGACCTTCAAACCCATGTTTTGGCCATTTATGACATGCCGAGTGCCTTTTCGGCCAGCACAGTCACACAACACCTCCTATTGAAATGTCTTTTGGCAGAAAATTTTGAAAATCACCCACCCTTTGTTGTCGTCTGATTTCATGGAATTACGAGGTTGTTCGGGCAGTTTCGACAACCCCACGCATGCTATTCGAGCTCACCTAACTCCTAAAACACACATATTCAGTCGTGCCGTGCAAACCGCGCATCCGAATGACATTCTATCTCCTCATACACCTCAAAAATAATAATTAGGGTGTTTTCGTGTGATTTCAAGTCATTCCGATGTCGTTTGGCATGAATTTGACTGTAAAACCCATGTTTTGGATATTTACGACACGCCGAGTGCATTTTCAGCCAACGGGGTAACACAACACCTTCAATTGATGTGCCGTATGGCTGAAAATTTCAAAATTCACCCACCTTTTGTTGTCGTCTGATTTCATGGTATTCCAAGGTCGTTCGGCCAGTTCTGACAACCCCTCGCATGCATTTCAAGCGCACCGAACACCTAAAAAACACATATTCAGCCGTGTCATGAAAACCACACATCCGAATGACATTTAGTCTCCTTGTAAACCTCAAGAATAATAAATATGGTGTTTTTGTTGAATTCCAAGTCATTATGATGTCGTTTGGAATGAATTTGACCGTAAAACCCATGTTTTGGCCGTTTACGACACGCCGAGTGTGTTTTCGGCCAGTGCAGTCACACGGCACCTCCGATTGATGTGACGTCTAGCCAAAAATTTTACAATTAACCCACCCTTTGTTGTCATCCGATTTCATGGCATTTAGAGGTCGTTAGACTAGTTTTTACCACCCCACACATTCTTGTCAAGCGCGCAGAACACCTAAAAAACACATATTCAGCTGTGCCGTGCAAACTGCACATCTGAATGATGTGCGGCCTCCTCATACACCTCACAAATAATAACTATGGTGTTTTTTTGTGATTTCAAGTCATTTCTATGTTGTTGGGCATGCATTTGATCATAAAACCCATGTTATGTACGTTTACAACACGTCGAGTGTGTTTTTAGCCAGCGTGGTCACACGACACCTCCGATTGACATGTCTTCTAACTGAAAATTTTATGAACCACCCACCCTCTTTCATCGTCCGATTTCATGGAATTTTGAGGTCATTCAGCTAGTTTCGTCCACCCACGCATGCTTTTCAAGCGTGCCGAACAGCGAAAAAACAAATATTCAGCGTGCGGAGAAAACCGCACATCCGAATGACGTTCTATATCCTCTTACTCCTCACGAATAATAATGAGTGTGTTTTCGTGTGATTTTAAGTCACTCAGATGTCGTTCAGCAAGCATTTGACCGTGAAACCCATCTTTTGGCCATTTAGGACATGTGGAGTGCATTTTCGGCCAGCGTGGCCACACGACACCTTCGATTGACGTGCCGTCTGGCCGACAATTTCACAATTCAGTCACCTTTTGTTGTTTTCTAATTTCATGGAATTACGAGGTCATTTGACCGGTTTGACCACCCCACACACGCTTTTTATGTGCTCCGAACACATAAAAAATACATATTCAGTCGTGCCACACAAACTGCTCATCTTAATGATGTGTCGTCTCCTCTTACACCTGATGAATAATATCTTGGGTGTTTTATTGTGATTTGAAGTCATTCTGATGTCATTCGGCTTTCATGTAATCGCAAAACCCATGTTTTGACCAATTACCACTCACATAGTGTGTTTTCAGTCAGCGCGGTCACACGACACCTCTGATTGACGTGACATCTAGCTGACAATTTTACAAATCATCCAACCTTTTTTGTCGTCCGATTTCATGGCATTCTGAGGTTCTTGGGCCAGATTCGACCACCCACGCACGCTTTTCAAGCGCACCTAACACCTAAAACACTCATATTCAGCCGTTCCGCGCTAACCGCACATCCTAATGACATGTTGTCTCCTCGTACACCTCATGAATAATAATTTGAGTGTTTTCGTTTGATTTCAAGTCATTCTGATGTCATTTGGCATTCATTTGACCGTAAAACCCATGTTTTGGCCATTTACAAAACGTCGAGTGCGTTTTCGGCCAATGTGGTCACACGACACCTCTGATTGACATGACGTATTTTCTAAAATTTTAGAATTCACCCACCTTTTTTTGTCATCTGATTTCAGGGAATTCCGAGGTCGTTTGGCCGGTTTCGGCCACCCCACGCATGCTTTACAAGCGCGACGAACACCTAAAAAACACATATTCAGCCGTCTCGCGTGAACCACACCTCTGAATGACGTGACATCTACACATACACCTATCAAATAATAACTACGGTGTTTTCGTGTGATTTGAAGTCATTCAGATGTCATTCAGCATGCATTTGACCGTAAAACCCTAGTTTTGGCCATTTAAGACATGCCAAGTGCGTTTTCGGCTAGCACGGTCACACGACACCTCCGATTGACGTGTCTTCTTGCCAATAATTTCAAAAAACACCCACACATTCTTGTCGTCCGATTTCATGGAATTCCGAGGACGTTCGGCCAGTTTCGACCACCCCACACATGTTTTTCAAGCGCACCTATCACCTAAAACAGACATATTGAGCCGTATAGCGCAAACCGCGTGTCCGAATGGCGTTTCGTCCCCTCTTACACCTCACAAATAATAATTAGGGTATTTTAATGTGATTTCAAGCCATTATGATGTCGTTTGGAATGATTTTGACCCTAAAACCCATGTTTTGGCCATTTACAACACACCGAGCGCATTTTCGGCCAGCGTAGTCACACGACACCTCCAATTGACGTGTCGTTTGGCCGAAAATTTCACAATTCACCAACCTTTTGTTGTCGTTCGATTTAATGGCATTCTGAGGTCGTTCGGATAGTTTCGACCTCCCCATGCATGCTTTTTCAAGTGTGTCGAACACCTAAAAACACATTTTCAGCCGTGCCACGCAAACCACGTGCCTGAATGATTTGTTGTCTCCTCGTACAACTAACAAATTTTAATTAGGGTGTTTTCATGTGATTTCAAGTCATTCAGATATCGTTCGGCATGCATTTGACTGTAAAACTCATATTTTGTCCATTTATGACATGCGAAGTGCGTTTTCGCCCAGCGGGCTCACACTACACCTCGGATTGACGTGTCGTCTGGCCGACAATTTCAAAATTCACCCTCCTTTTATTTTCATTCGATTTCAGGGCATTCTGAGGTCGTTCGGCTAGTTTTGAAAACCCCACACACTCTCTTCAAACGCACCTAACACCTAAAACACACATATTCAACCGTGCTGCGTAAAATGCACATCCGAATGACATGATGTCTCCTCATACACCTCACGAATTATAATTTGGGTGTTTTCGTGTGATTTCAAGTCATTGTGATGTCATTTGGCATGCATTTGACCATAAAACCCATGTTTTGGCCATTTAAAACACACCTAGATCGTTTTCAGCCACAGCGGTCACACGACACCTCCGATTGACGTCTCATATTGCCGCCAATTTCACAATTCACCCACCATTTTTTGTCATCAGATTTCATGGCATTCTGAGGTCGTTTGGCCAGTTTCGACCTCCCCACAGACGCTATTCAAACGCGCCGAACACCTAAAAACACATATTCAGCGGTGGCGTGCATACCGTGCATCCGAAGGATGTGTCATCTCCTCTCACACGTCACGATTAATAACTAGGGTGTTTTCGTGCGATTTCAAGTCATTCTGATGTTGTTCGGCATGCATTTGACCCTAAAACCCATGTTTTGGCCATTTACGACACGTGGACTTTGTTGTCGGCCAGTACGGTCTCCCGACACCTCCGATTGACATGTCATCTTGCCTAAAATTTCAAAATTCACCCACCCTCTATTGTCGTCCGATTTCATGGAATTCCGAGGTTTTTCTACCGGTTTCGACCACCACACGCACGCTTTTCAAGCATGTCGAACACCTAAAAAACACATATTCAGCCGTGCTATGCAAAACGCGCGTCAAAATGACATGTCGTATCTTTTTACATATCACAAATAATAAATATGGTGTTTTCATGTGATTTCATGTCATTCTTATGTCGTTCGACATGCATTTGACCATAAAACCCATGTTTTGGCCACTTATGACACACCGAGTGCCTTTTTGGATAGTGCGGTCACACTACACCTCCGATTGACATGTCATTTGGCCGACAATGTCAAAAATCACCCACCCTTTGTTGTCATTCTATTTAATGGGATTACAAGGTTTTTCGGGCGGTTTCGACCACCAAATGCATGCTTTTCAAGCGCGCCAAACACCTAAAACACACATATTCAGCCGTGATGCGCTAACCGCGCGTCCAAATGACCTTTCGTCTCCTCCTACACCTCAATAATAATAATTAATTACTTTCATGTGATTTCAAGTCATTACAACGTTGTTTTTCATGCATTTGACTGTAAAACCCATTTTTTTTATATTTATGACACGTCGAGTGCATTTTCAGCCAGCGCGGTCACCCAACACCTCCGATTGATGTGTCGTCTGGCCGAAAATTTCAAAATTCACCCACCTTTTGTTTTTGTCCGATTTCATAGTATTCCGAGGTAATTCAGCCAGTTTCAACCACCCATGGCACACTTTTCAAGTGATCCGAACACCTAAAAGATACATATGCAGCCGTGTCATGAAAACCACACGTCCGAATGATGTGTCGTCTCCTCGTGCACCTCAAGAATAATAACTATGGTGTTTTCGTGTGATTTTAAGTCATTCTGATGTAGTTTTTCATGAATTTGACCCTAAAAACCATGTTTTGGCTATTTACGACATGCCGAGTGCGTTTTCGGCCATTGCAGTCAGATGACACCTTTGATTGATGTGCCATATGGCCGAAAATTTCAGAATTCACCCACCCTTTGTTGTCATCCTATTTCATGGCATTTCGAGGTTGTTAGGCCGGTTTCATTCACCCCACACACACTTTTCAAGCCCCCCGAACACCTAAAAACACATATTCAGCCGTGGAATGCAATCCGTGCTTCTGAAAGATGTGTGGTCACCTTATACAACTCAAGAATAATAAATATGGTGTTTTCGTGTGATTTCAAGTCATTAAAATGTTTTTCGTCATACATTTGACCATAAAACCCATGTTTTGGCCATTTACGACATGCCGAGTGCGTTGTCGGCCAGAGCGGTCACACGACACCTCTGATTGATGTGTCGTCTGGCCAAAAATTTTACAAATCACCCTCCCTTTGTTTTTGTCTGATTTCATTGAATTCCGAGGTCGTTCAGTCGGTTTTGACCACCCCACACACTCTATTTAGGTGCACCAAACCACTAAAAAACACATATTCATTCGTACTGCGAAAACCGCATGTCTGAATGAGATTTCGTCTCCTCATAGACCTCAAAAATAATAACTAGGGTGTTTTTGTGTGATTTCATGTCATTCTGATGCCATTCGACATGCATTTGACTGTACAACCCATGTATTGTCCATTTACGACATGTCGAGTGCGTTTTCGGCCAGCGTGGTCACACGACACCTTTGATTTACATGTTGTCTGGGCGAAAATTTTAAAAATCACCCACCCTTTGCTATCGTCCGATTTCATGGCATTCTGAGGTCGTTCTGCGAGTTTAGACCACTACACGCATGCTTTTCAAAAGCGCATAACACCTTCAACACACATATTCAGCTGTGCCGCTCAAACCGCGCGTCTTAATTACATTTCGTCTCCTCGTACAGCTCATGAATAATAATTAGTGCGTTTTTGTGTGATTTCAAGTCATTTCGATGTTGTTTGGAAAGCATTTGACTGTAAAACCCATGTTTTGGCCATTTACAACATGCCAAGTCAGTTTTTGGCCTGCGCGGTCACACGACACCTCCGATTGATGTACCGTCTGGCTGAAAATTTCACAATTCACTAACCTTTTTTTGTCTTCCGATTTCATGGCATTCTGAGGTCATTCAACTAGTTTCGACCACCCCATGCATGCTTTTCAAGCGAGCAAAACACCTAAAATACACATATTCCGCCGTGCCGCTCAAACCGCATGTCCGAATGACGTGTTGTCTCCTCATACACCTCATGAATAATAATTCGGGTGTTTCAATGTGATTTCAAGTCATTTCGATGTCGTTTGGCCTGCATTTGTCCATAAAACCCATGTTTTGGCCATTTACGATACATGGAGTGCATTTTCGGCCAGTGCGGTCACACAACACCTCCGATTGAAGTTCCGTCTGGCCGAAAATTTCACAATTCACCCACCTTTGTTCATGTCCAATTTCATGGCATTCCGAGGTCGTTCGGCCTGTTTCAACCACCCCGCAGACACTTTTCAAGCATACCGAACACCTAAAAACACATATTCAGTCGTGCCACACAAACCACATGTCCAAATGACATGGTGTTTCCTTGTACACCGCATGAATTATAACTAGGTTGTTTTCATGTGATTTCAAGTCATTCTAATGTCATTCGGCATGCATTTGACCTTAAAACCCATGTTTTGGAAATTTACGACATGCCGAGTGCGTTTTTGGTCAGCACGGTCACATGACACCTCTGATTGACGTGCTGTCTGGCCGAAAATTTCACAATTCACTCACCCTTTGTTTTCGTCTGATTTCATGGCTTTTCGAGATCATTCGGCTAGTTTCAACCACCCCACACACACTTTTCAAGCACGCCGAACACCTAAAAAACACATATTCAGTCATGCCACACAAACCACACATCAGAATGACCTACTGTCTCCTCATACACCTCATGAATAATAACTAGGGTGTTTTCGTGTGATTTCAAGTAATCCAGATGTCATTTTTCAAGCATTTGACTGTAAAACACATGTTTTGGCCATTTACGACACGCTGAATGCATTTTCGACCAGCACAGTCACACGACACCTCCGATTGATTTGTCGTCTGGACAAAAATTTCACAATTCACCCACCATTAATTTTCGTCTGGTTTAATTGAATTATGAAGTCATTCAGCTGGTTTTGACCACCCCACGAATGCTTTTCAAGCATGCTGAACACCTAAAAAACAAATATTCTGTCGTGCCATGAAAACCACGCGTCTAAATGACGTATCGTCTACTTGTACACCACAAAAATTATAATTAGGGTGTTAAATGTGATTTCAAGTCATTCTGATGTCGTTTGACAAGCATTTGACCGTAAAACCCATGTTTTGGCCATTAACGACATGCCGAGTGCATTTTCGGCCAGAGCGGTCACACAACACCTCCGATTGACGTGCCGTCTGGCTGAAAATTTCAAAAATCACCCACCCTTTGTTGTCATCTGATTTCATGGCATTCTGAGGTTGTTCCACTTGTTTTGACCCCTCCACACATGCTTTTTAAGCGCACCGAACACCTAAAAACACATATTCAGTCGTGCCGCACAAACCGAACATCCGAATGACATGCTGTCTTCTCGTACACCTCAAGAATAATAACTAGGGTGTTTTCATGTGATTTAAAGTCATTTTGATGTCGTTCGGCAAGCATTTGACCATAAAACCTATGTTTTAGCCATTTACAACACCCCGAGTGCGTTTTCAGCCAGCGCGATCACACGACACCTCCGATTTACGTGATTTCTGGACGACAGTTTCACAAATCACCCACCCTTTGTTGTCGTCCGATTTCATAGCATTCCGAGGTCATTTGTCCAGTTTTGACCACCCCACGCATGCTTTTCAAGCGCGTCTAACACCTAAAACAGACATATTCAGTCATACCACGCAAACCGCACGTCCGAATGACACGCCGTCTCCTCTTACACCTCAAAAATAATAATTAGGGTGCTTTAGATTGATTTCAAGTCATTCTGATGTCAATTGGTAAGAATTTAAACGTAAAACCCATGTTTTTCCATTTACGACAGGCCGAGTTAGTTTTCGTCCACCGTGGACACACGACACCTCTGATTGACGTGCCGTCTGGCCGAAAATTTCACAATTCACCCACATTTTGTTTTCTTACGTTTTCATGGAATTCCGAGGTCGTTCGACTAGTTTCGATCCCCCATGCACTCTTTTCAAGTGAGCCAAACCCCTAAAAACACATATTCAGCCATGCCATGCAAAAAACGCATATGAATGACGTATTGTCTCCTCGTACACCTCATGAATAATAATAGGGTCTCTTCATATGATTTCAAGTCATTATGATGTCATTCGGCATGCACTTGACCATAAAACCCTTGTTTTGTCCATTTACGACATGCGGAGTGCGTTTTCGGCCAGCGTGGTCACACGATACCTCCGATTGATGTGTCGTCTGGCCGAAAATTTCAAAAATCATCCACCCTTTTTTGTCGTCCAATTTCATGGCATTCCGAGGTTGTTTGGCCAGTTTCAACCACCCCACACACACTTTTCAAGCGCGCTGAACACCTAAAAAACACATACTCATCCGTGATGTGCAAACCGCACGTCCGAATGATGTGTCGTCTCCTCTAACACCACAAGAATAATAACTAGGGTGTTTTTGTGTGATTTAAAGTCATTCTGATGTTGTTCGACGTGCATTTGATTGTAAAACCCATGTTTTGGCCATTTACGACATGCCAAGTACGTTTTCGGCCAGTGCGGTCATACAACACCTCTGATTTACGTGACTTCTGGCCGAAAATTTTACAAATCACCCACCCATTGTTTTCGTCCGATTTCATTGCATTCCGAGGTCATTTGGCCGGTTTTGACCACCCCACAAATTTTTTCAGGCACACCTAAAATCTAAAACAGACATATTCAGTCGTGCCGCGCAAAGTGCGCGTCCAAATGATGTGTCATCTCCTCAAACACCTCAAGAATAATAATTATGGCATTTTCATGTGATTTCAAGTCATTCTGATGTCATTTGGAAAGCTTTATACCGTAAAACACATTTTATGGCCATTTACGACACACTGAGTTTGTTTTCGGCCAGCACGATCACACGAAACTTCTGATTGATGTGCCATCTGGCCAACAATTTTGACAAATCACCCACCCTACGTTGTCATCCGATTTAATGGCATTCAGAGGTCGTTCGACCGGTTTCGACCACCCCACGCACGCTTTTCAAGCGCGCCTAAAACCTAAAACACACATATTCATCCGTACCATGTAAACCACGCGTCCAAATGATGTGTCTTCTCCTCTTACTCCTCACGAATAATATTTAGGGTGTTTTTGAGTGATTGCAAGCCATTGAGATGTCTTTTGACATTTATTTGATCGTAAAACCCATGTTTTGGCCATTTACGACATGCTGAGTGTGTTTTAGGCCACCGCGGTCACACGACACCTCCGATTGACATTCCGTCTGGTAAAAAATTTTAAAATTCACCCACCTTTTGTTTTCGTCCGATATCATGGCATTCTGAGGTCGTTCGGCTGGTTTTGACCACTCCACGCATGCTTTTCAAGTGCGATGAACACCTAAAAACACATATTCAGTGGTGCCGCAGAAACCACCCATCTGAATGACATTTCGTCTCATATTACACCTTATGAATAATTATTAGGGTGTTTTTGTGTGATTTCAAGTCATTATGATGTCGTTTGGCATGCATTTGACCGTAAAACCCACGTTTTGGCCATTTACGACACGCGGAGTGCATTTTCAGCCAACGCAGTCACACAACACCTCTGATTGAGGTTTCGTCTAGCAAAAAATTTTAAAATTCACCCACCTTTTGTTTTCATCCGATTTCATGGCATTCCGAGGTCGTTCGGCCAGTTTTGACCACTCCACACACGTTTTTCAAGCACGCCGAACACCTAAAAAACACATATTCAACCTTGTCCCACAAACCGCTCATCTGAATGATGTTCCATCTCCTCGTAAATATCACGAATAATAACAAGGGTGTTTTCGTGTGATTTCAAGTCATTTCGATCTAGTTTGGCATGTATTTGACTGCAAAACCAAGGTTTTCCCCATTTAGGACAGGCGGAGTGTGATTTTTGCCAGCGCAGTCACACAAAACCTCCGTTTGATGTGATGTCTAGTAAAAAATTTCACAAATCACCCACCCTTTGTAGTCATCTGGTTTCATGGAATTCTGAGGTCGTTTTTCTTGTTTCGTCCACCCCACGAATTCTTTTCAAGCGCGCCTAACACCTAAAATGCACATATTTGGTCATGCTGCTCAAACCGCGCTTCCGAATGACGTTGTGTCTCCTCGTACACCTCAAGAATAATAACTAGGGCGTGTTTGTGTGATTTCAAGTCATTACAATGTCATTCAGCATGCATTTGACCCTAAAACCCATGTTTTGGCCATTTACGACACGTGGAGTGCATTTTCGGCTACTGCGGTCACACGACACCTCTAATTGAAATGTTGTCTAGCCGATAATTTCAAGATTAACCCACCCTTTGTGGTTGTCCGATTAAATGGAATTTTGAGGTCATTTGGCCAGTTTCGATCACCCCACGCATGCTTTTCAAGCGCACCGAAAACCTAAAAAACACATATTCAGTTGTGTCGTGCAAACCGCACATCCAAATGACATGTAGTCTCCTCTAACACCTCACGAATAATAATTAGGGTGTTTTGTGTGATTTCAAGTAATTATGATGTCGCTCGGTGTGCATTTGTCTGCAAAACCCATGTTTTGGCCATTTACGACATGCGGAGTGCATTTTCAGCCAGTGCGGTCACACAAAACCTACGATTGATGTTCCATCTGGTCGAGAATTTCACAATTCACCCACCCTTTGTTATGGTTCGATTTCATGGAATTCTGATTTTGTTCGACTAGTTTCGAACACCCCACACACGTTTTTCAAACGCGCCGAACACCTAAAAAACTGATATTCTACAGTGCCATGCAAAACACACATCCAAATGAGGGGTTGCCTCCTTATACACCTCACGAAAAATAACTAGGGTGTTTTCGTGTGATTTCAAATCATTCTAATGTCGTTCGGCATGCATTTGACCATAAAACCCAAGTTTTGTCCATTTACGACACGTCGAGTGTGTTTTCAGCCTGCGTGTTCACACGACACATCTGATTGATGTGCCATCTGGCCGATAATTTTATTATTCACCACCCATTGTTTTAGTCTGATTTCATGGCATTCTGAGGTCATTCGGCCATTTTTGACCACCCCACACACGCTTTTCATGCGCACCGAACAACTTAGAAGCAAATATTCAGTCGTTCCGCCCAAACCAGACGTCCGAGTGATGCCTTATCTCCTTGTACACCTCAAGAATAACAACATAGGTGTTTTCGTGTGAATTCAAGTCGTTATGATGTCGTTCGGCATGCATTTGACTGTAAAACCAATGTTTTTGCCATTTACGAAACGCCGAGTGCGTTTTCTTCCAGCACGGTCACATGACACCTCCGATTGACATGACATCTGGCTGACTATTTCACAAATCACCCAACATTTGTTGTCGTCCGATTTCAGGGCATTCCAAGGTTGTTCGGCCAGATTGGACCACCCCACGCACGCTTTTCAAGTGCGCCTAACACTTAAAAGTCACATATTCAGCCATTCCGTGCTAACTGCATGTCCTAAAGACATGTTGTCTCCTCGTACACCTATGAATAATAATTAGGGTGTTTTCGTTTGATTTCAAGTCATTCTGATGTCTTTTGGCATGCATTTGACCGTAAAACCCATGTTTTGGCCATTTACGACATGCCGAGTGCGTTTTTGGCCAGCGCAGTCAAACGACACCATTGATTGACGTGCCGTCTGGTCTAAAATTTTATAATTCACCCACCTTTTATTATCATCTGATTTTATGGCATTTCGAGGTCGTTTGCCCGGTTTCGACAACCCCACGCACGCTTTTCAAGTGCGTCGAACACCTAAAAAACACATATTCAGCTGTGTCATGCAAACCGCACATCTGAATGATGTGACGTCTTCTCATACACCTCACGAATAATAACTAGAGTGGTTTCGTGTGATTTCAAGTCATTCTGATGTCATTCGGCATGCATTTGACCGTAGAACCCATGTTTTAGACATTTAGGACATGCCTAATGCATTTTCAGCTAGCGCGGTGACACGACACCTCCGATTGACGTGTCATCTGGCCAAAAATTTCAAAAATCACCCACCATTTTTTGTCGCCCAATTTCATGGCATTACGAGGTCTCTTGGCCGGTTTCGACCACCCCACGCACGCTTTTCAAGCACGCATAACACCTAAAACACACGTATTCAGTCGTGCAACGCAAACCGCACATCCGAATGATGTGTCTTCTCATCTTACAACTCACAAAAAATAATTTGGGCATTATCCTATGATTTTAAGCCATTACGTTGTCATTTGGCATGCTTTTGACCCTAAAACCCATGTTTTGGCCATTTACGACATGCCGAGTGCATTTTCGGCCAGCGTAGTCACATGAAACCTCCAATTGACATGTCTTCTGGCTGAAAATTTCAAAATTCACCCACATTTTTTTGTCGTCTGATATTTATGGCATTCTAAGGTCGTTTGGCCAGTTTCGACCTCCCCAAGCATGTTTTTCAACTGCGCTAAACACCTAAAAAACACATATTCAGCTGTGTCGTGCAAACCGCGCGTCCGAATGATGTGTCGTCTCCTCGTACAACTCAAGAATATTAATTAGGGTATTTTCATGCGATTTCATGTCATTCAGATATCGTTCGGCATGCATTTGACCGTAAAACCAATGTTTTGTTCATTTAGGACACGCAGAGTGCATTTTCAGCCTGTGTGGTCACATGACACCTC
The DNA here is from genome assembly GCA_963277665.1 of Viscum album. Classification (NCBI taxonomy): domain Eukaryota; kingdom Viridiplantae; phylum Streptophyta; class Magnoliopsida; order Santalales; family Viscaceae; genus Viscum; species Viscum album. The sequence goes on along the minus strand of OY728148.1, from coordinate 872,837,502 downwards.
CAATTGATGTGTCGTCTAGCTGACAATTTTACAATTCAACCTCCTTTGTTTTTGTTTGATTTCATGGAATTCCGAGGTCATTTGGCCAGTTTCAACAACCCCACACACTATTCTCAAGCACGCTTAATACCTAAAACACACATATTCAACTGTGTCGCACCAACCGCACATCTGAATGACTTGATGTCTCCTCGTACACCTCATGAATTATAATTTGGGTGTTTTCATGTGATTTCAAGTCATTTTGATGTCATTTGGCATGCATTTGACTGTAAAACCCATGTTTTGGCCATTTACGACACGCCTAGTTCGCTTTTGGTCCGCGCAGTCATACGACACCTCCGATTGACGTCCCATATTGCCTCCAATTTCACAATTCACCGACCATTTTTTGTCGTCAGATGTCATGGCTTTATGAGGTCGTTTGGCGAGTTTCGACCTCCCCACGCACGCTTTTCAAATGTGTCGAACACCAAAAAAACACATATTCAGCTGTGGCACGCAAACCACGTGTCTGAATGACGTGTTGTCTACTCGTACACCTCACGAATAATAACTAGAGTGTTTTTGTGCGATTTCAAGTCATTGTAGTGTTGTTCGGCATGAATTTGACCCTAAAAGCCATGTTTTGGCCATTTACGACACGTGGAGTTCGTTTCATCCAGTGCAGTCACCCGACACCTCTTATTGACGTGTCGTCTGGCTGATATTTTCACAATTCACCCACCCTTTATTGTCGTCCGGTTTCATGGCATTCCGAGGTCGTTCCACCGGTTTCGACCACCCCACGCACACATTTCAAGCTAGCTAAACACCTAAAAAACACATATTCAGCAGTTTCGTGCAAAATGCACGTCTAAATTACATTTCATCTCCTCGTGCACCTCACTAATAATAAATAGGGTGTTTTCGTGTGATTTCAAGTCATTCTGATGTAGTTCGACATACATTTGACAGTAAAAACCATGCTTTGGCCATTTTTGACACGCCGAGTGCCTTTTCGGCCAACACAGTCACACAACACCTCTGATTGACATGTCTTTTTGCAGACAATTTTGAAAATCACCCACCCTTTTTTGTTGTCCGATTTCATGGAATTACGAGGTTGTTCGGGCAGTTTCAACCACCCCACGCACGCTTTTCAAGCGCACCTAACACCTAAAACACACATATTTAGTCGTTCCGTGCATACCGCATGTCCGAATTACCTTCTGTCTCCTCCTACACCTCACGAATAATAATTAGTGTGTTTTTGTGTGATTTCAAGTCATTCCGATGTCGTTTGGCATGCATTTGACCGTAAAACCCATGTTTTGGATATTTACGACACGCTGGGTGCATTTTTAGCTAGTGCGGTCACACAACACCTTCGAGTGATGTTCTGTATGGCTGAAAATTTCAAAATTCACCCACATTTTGTTGTTGTCTGATTTCATGGTATTCCAAGGTCGTTCAGCCAGTTCTGACCACCCCTCACACACTTTTCAAGCTCACCGAACACCTAAAAAACACATATTCAGTCATGTCGTTCATACTGCACGTTCGAATGACGTTTAGTCTCCTTGTAAACCTCAAGAATAATAACTATGGTGTTTTTGTTTGATTTAAAGTCATTCTGATGTCGTTTGGCATGAATTTGACCGTAAAACCCATGTTCTGGCCGTTTACGACACACCGAGTGTGTTTTCGGCCAGTGCAGTCACGCAACACCTCTGATTGACGTGTCGTCAGAAAAAAATTTTAAAATTAACCCACCATTTGTTGTAATCCAATTTCATGGAATTTCGAGGACGTTAGGCTAGTTTTGACCACCCCACACATTCTTTTCAAGCACACAGAACACCTAAAAAAGACATATTCAGTTGTGCCATGCAAATCGCACGTCTAAATGACTTGCGGTCTCCTCATACACCTCACGAATAATAACTATGGTGTTTTCATGTGATTTCAAGTTATTACAATGTCGTTGGGCACGCATTTGATTGTAAAACCCATGTTTTGACGTTTTACGACAGATCGAGTGTGTTTTCAGCCACCATAGTCACACGACACCTCCGATTGACGTGCCGTCTGACTGAAAATTTTACAAACCACCCACCCTCTATCATCGTACGATTTCATGGCATTCTGTGGTCATTCGGCTGGTTTCTTCCACCCCAAGCACGCTTATCAAGAGCACTGAATAGCGAAAAAACAAATATTCATCGTGCCGCGCAAACCGCACATCTGAATGATGTTCTATCTCTTCTTACACCTCACAAATAATAATGACTGTGTTTTCGTGTGATTTTAAGTCACTCAGATGTCGTTCACCATGCATTTGATCGTGAAACCCATGTTTTGGCCATTTACGACACGCAGAGTGCATTTTCGGCCAGCGCGATCACACGACACCTCTGATTGACGTGCCGTCTGGCCGACAATTTCAAAACTCACCCACCTTTTGTTGTTTTCTAACTTCATGGAATTCCGAGGTCATTTGGCCAGTTTTGACCACCCCACGTATGCTTTTTAGGTGCGTCGAACACCTAAAAAATACATATTCAGTTATTCCACACAAACTGCTCATCTTAATGATGTGTCCTCTCCTCATATACCTGGTGAATAATAACTTGGGTGTTTTATTGTGCTTTAAAGTCATTCGGATGTCATTCGGCATGCATTTAACTACAAAACCCATGTTTTGACCAATTACCACTCGCATAGTGCATTTTCGGCCAGCGCTGTCACATAACACCTCTTATTGACATGACATCTGGCTGAAAATTTCACAAATCACCCAACCTTTGTTGTCATCGGATTTCATGGCATTCCGAGGTTGTTTGGCTGGATTCGACCACCAACGCATGCTTTTCAAGCGCGCCTAACACCTAAAACACTCATATTCAGAAATTCTGCGCTAATTGCGCATCCTAATGACATGTTTTCTCCTCATACACCTCACGAATAATAATTCATGTGGTTTCATTTGATTTCAAGTCATTCTGATGTCATTTGGCATGCATTTGACCGTAAAACCCATGTTTTGGCCATTTACGAAACACCGAGTGCGTTTTCAGCCAGTGCGGTCACACGACACCTCTGATTGACGTGACGTATGGTCTAAAATTTTATAATACAACAACATTTTTTGTCATCTGATTTCATGGCATTACGAGGTCGTTTGGCCGGATTCAACCACCCCACGCACGCTTTTCAAGCGCGACGAACACATAAAAAACACATATTCAGACGTCTCGCGCGAACCGAACCTCTTAATGACGCGACATCTTCTCATTCACCTAAAAAATAATTACTACTATGTTTTCGTGTTATTTGAAGTCATTCTGATGTCGTTCGGCATGCATTTGACTGTAAAACCCTGGTTTTGGGCATTTACGACAAGCCAAGTGCGTTTTCGGCTAGCGCGGTCACACGACACCTCTGATTGACCTGTCTTCTTGCCGATAATTTCACAAATCATCCACACTTTGTTGTCGTCTGATTTCATGGAATTCCAAGGATGTTTGGCTGGTTTCGACCACCCCACACACATTTTTCAAGCGCACCTATCACCTAAAACACACATATTCAGCCGTATAGCGCAAACCGCGTGTCCGAATGACGTTTCGTCTCCTCTTACACCTCACAAATAATAATTAGGGAATTTTCCTATGATTTCAAGCCATTCTGATGACTTTTGGAATTCTTTTGACCCTAAAACCCATGTTTTGGCCATTTACGACACGCCGAGTGCATTTTCAGCCAGCGTAGTCACACGACACCTTCGATTGACGTGTCGTTTGGCCGAAAATTTGACAATTCACCAACCTTTTACTGTCGTTCTATTTAATGGAATTCTGAGGTCGTTCGGCCAGTTTCGACCTCCCCAGGGATGCTTTTCAAGTGTGATGAACACCTAAAAACACTTTTTCCAGCGTGCCGTGCAAACCGCGCGTCCGAATGACTTGTCGTCTCCTTATACAACTCACGATTATTAATTAGGGTGTTTTCATGTGATTTCACGTCATTCAGATATCGTTCGTCATGCATTTGACCGTAAAGCCCATATTTTTTCCATTTACGACATGCGAAGTTCATTTTCGGCCAGCGCAGTCACACGAAACCTCGGATTGACATGCCGTCTAGCCGAAAATTTTACAATTCACCCTCCTTTTATTTTTGATCAATTTCATGGCATTCTGAGGTCGTTTGGCTAGTTTTGAAATCCCCACGCACTCTCTTCAAGCGCACCTAACACCTAAAACCCACATATTCAACTGTGCAGCGTAAACCGCGCATCCGAATGACGTGATGTCTCCTCGTACACCTCAATAATTATAATTTGGGTGTTTTCGTGTGATTTCAAGTCATTCTGATGTCATTTGGCTTGCATTTGACCGTAAAACCCATGTTTTGGTAATTTACGACACACTTAGTTCTTTTTCAGCCAGCGCGGTCGCACGACACCTCTAATTGACGTCTCATGTTGCCGCCAAGTTCACAATTTACCCACCATTTGTTGTTATCGGATTTCATGGCATTCTGAGGTCGTTTGGCCAGTTTTGACCTCCCCACAGACGCTTTTCAAATGCGCCGAACATCTACAAACACATATTGAGTGGTGGCGTGCATACCATACATCTGAATGATGTTTCATCTCTTTGTACAACTCCCGAATAATAAATAGGGTGTTTTCGTGTGATTTCAAGTCATTCTAATGTTGTTCGGCAAGCATTTGACCCTAAAACCCATATTTTGGCCATTTAAAACGCGTGGAGTTCATTTTTGGCCAGTGCGGTCACCCGACACCTCCGATTGACACGTTGTCTTGCCTAAAATTTCACAATTCACCCACCCTCTTTTGTTATCCGATTTCATGTAATTACGAGGTTTTTCTGCTGGTTTCGACCACCACATGCACGCTTTTCAAGCACGCCGAACACCTAAAAAACACATATTCAGCCGTGCTGCGCAGAACGTGTGTATGAATGACATTTTGTCTTTTTTTACATCTCACAAATAATAAATAGGGTGTTTTAGGGTGATTTCAAGTCATTCTGATGTCGTTTGACATGCATTTGACCGTAAAACCCATGTTTTGGCCACATATGAAACACCGAGTGCCTTTTTGGCAAGCACGGTAACACGACACCTCCGATTGACATTTTGTTTGGCCGAAAATTTCAAAAATCACCCACCCTTTGTTGTCGTTCGATTTCATGGGATTACGAGGTTGTTCGGATTGTTTCGACCACCAAACGCATGCTTTTCAAGCACGCCTAACAACTAAAACACACATATTCAGCTGTGTCGTGCTAACCGCGCGTCCAAATAACCTTTCATGTCCTCCTAAACCTCAAGAATAATAATTAGGGTGTTTTCATGTGATTTCAAGTCATTACAAAGTTTTTTTGCATGCATTTGACTGTAAAACCCATGTTTTGGATATTTACGACACGCCGAGTGTGTTTTCAGCCAGCGCAGTCACACGACACCTCCGATTGACGTGCTGTCTGGCCGACAATTTCAAAATTCACCCACATTTTGTTTTCATCTGATTTCATGGTATTCCGAGGTCTTTCAGCCAATTTTGACCACCCCTCACCCACTTTTCAAGCGATCCAAACACCTAAAAGATACATATTCAGCCGTGTCTTGAAAACCACATGTCTGAATGACGTTTCTTCTCCTCGTACACCTCAAGAATAATAAATATTGTGTTTTCGTGTGATTTCAAGTAATTATGATGTCTTTTGTCATGCATTTGACCCTAAAATCCTTGTTTAGGCCATTTACGACATGCCGGGTGCTTTTTCGGCCATTGCAGTCACACGACACCTCCGATTGACATGTCGTCTGGCTGAAAATTTCACAATTCACCCACCCTTTGTTGTTATCCGATTTCATGGCATTTCGAGGTTGTTAGGTTGGTTTCGATCACCCCACACACTCTTTTCAAGCCCCCCGAACACCTACAAAACACATATTCTGTCATGGCGCGCAAACCGCGCGTCTAAATGATGTGTGGTCTCTTTATACACCTCAAGAATAGTAACTATGGTGTTTTCGTGTGATTTTGAATCATTCTGAAGTCGTTTGGAATTCATTTGATCGTAAAACCCATGTTTTGGCCGTTTATGACATGCCGAGTGCATTTTCGGCCATCGCGGTCACACAACACCTCCGATTCACGTGCCATCTGACTAAAATAATTTTATTTTATTCATATATATAATTTATTTTGATTTTTTTAAGGCTTGAAATATAAATTTTATAAAATAGTTATTAAATACATATTGTTCATCCATTTTAATTTTTTTAAAATATTTTTTATTATTTATTTATTTAACTAAAATTTTTAAATTATATAATGAACAATATGAATTTTAATCCATATATTGTTGATTACTCTTCATATATTTAATATATGATAAAAATAATCATGAAAAATGAATTTTCGTAAAACACCTTATTTAACCGATCTATGGGATTTAATGTTTTAATAATTATGTCACATTAATGTATTTAATTTTTAAAAATTGTCTCTATATTTATAAATTTAATATCTAATATTATATGTTTTCGTCAACTTAATTTTTTGTTCTAATGAATAATGAATTCAACAAAAATATTTTCCATGGTTAATGGTTGCATCCCCAGGTACATTACCTACATTGTCTTGTAATGTAAATCCATCCTCTACAAAAACATCCAAGTAACTCAAATGTGGAATGAGGGCAATAAAGTTGCAGACTACCTGTCTTTATTTGGCAGACCAAAGTTCCATCCACACTCATGTCTTTAATCCTAGCTATTTGAAGCTCGAGGGTGTTAATATGATCAAAGGGTATGCCCTTAGTTTCCATTATTTAAGGCCCCATAAACCTTTTGTGTCATTGTTTAACTTTATTTCAATTTTATTAAAATTTTGATTTGGATGGGATGATGGATCTAAATGAGTTTATTCTATGAAAATTTTTGGGACTTCACAAAGATATTTAATTTTCATTCATATTTTTCAAAGGTAAATTATTTCTTAACACTTATAATATAATAAAAAATTATCCTACATATATTTATATGTTTTTATATTTATGAAATAATATTTATCCGTCATCCCCACTATATAATGGGAAAAAACGTTATCGGTGATGTTTACATTGGGCTACAACTTTGCGAACCAATTTAATTTGTTTTCAATATTTGAAACACATATATTATAAAAATTATGGAAATGTTGTGTATATATATAAGAAATATATAATGATATTAATTTTATAAATTTAATATTCCATCTTCTACATTACCCTTTCACCCATTAAGGTAATGATAACAACGCTCGTCAGTACACATGGCCTAATGTCTCCACAAATATATGTGAATAATTTTCCATTTTAATCATTAAATAATGGTTTAAAATACAAAATGAATAATTAAATATTATATTTATAACATTAATATCCCTCTTTATACTATTAAACTATATCATATATAAGAAAATCAGAACATTCATGAAAAAATATACATGGGAATAAAAACAAGGTATCAAATAAAAATGAAAATAATATATTATTATTAATGAATATATTATAAGATATTATTATAAGACAATATAAGATACATTATGTAAAGAAATGGATTTATTTTAAATAAATATAATTTTTTATTCCTTATTAGAGATGTTAAAACACATTCAAATGAAGCTAATCTTATGTTATGTAAATTTTTCCCAATTTTATATAATTGAGGCATATTATCCTGTTATATAGTAATTTTATTTTTAATTGTTTATAATTTTTTATATGTAGTATCAGGAATATATTATATTTTGTGGCATGTAATGTTTTAATAGTAAATTTTTCATCCAAATTTAATTTTTCTTGAATTTTACCAAGTGGTATGGAATTTCATAACTCAATTTGTATTCATTGGGTTATAATTTATTTTCAATGTCATTGATATGAAAAAATTATATGTGTAACAGATTTTTATAATATATTATTGTATTTCAAATTTATTTATGTGAATTTAAATTCAATATGAAAAATATATTAATTAACTAATTAATTTTCACTACAATGGTTCGATTGTTTCTAGAGTTTTCATCTAAACTTACACTTCATTGAGACATTTTCTATACAATGAACCTATTTTTTATGAGTTATATCTACTACAAAATTCATATTTTATAAAAAAATATCATAATTTCCATTTTATTTATGTTTCTATTATTTTTTATCCCTTTCATGGTTTTTATGATTTGAATGATACCTAAGTGAATAATTTTTAAGTTTCAATCTCATTTTTATCAGTATTGTTTATACATGAATATCAAATAAAGAAAAATATTTAATCAATTTATATTAAACAAATTTAAAATTTTGATCCATAGTTATTCTTTATTTTTTACTGTAATACTACAATTTTCCTATCTTTGGTACATAAACTGAATTTTTTCTTATATATTCACATTTTATTGCTCTCTTTTTTCAAAAATTCTATTTACTCTTTGTGAATATAAAAAAAATGTTTTAAAAATATTTTTTCTAATATTTTTAATGTTATTATTAAACATAATTTATTTACAAATAAAATTTAAAGGCTTCTTTATATTCTATGTGATTTATTTAGTTTTTAAAAGATTTTTATGCTATTTGTTTCATTAATAAAATCATCCATATAATATACTTATACCTAATTAGGGATATGTTGACATAAAACCATCCCTTTTATTTATCTTGACGGTTTTCTATCTACTTTCATGGGAATGTATTGATATTTTCATTTTTGATTAGTTTTGTTAGTCATTAACATTCTCATGTAATATTGAATATCTTATAATCATTAAAAAATACATTTCCCCAAAATATACATATTATTATCCCTATAAATGACTATTGATTAATCCATTTATCATTTTTGCATATTTTTTTTTAATTTTACTGTTATTTTATTAATATGGAAAATATTGAAACATTTGTAATCATTATTCAAAATGTATATTTTTTTATAATCAACAATTTTTATGAATGAAGTAGATCATTTGATATATAACTAATGCATTTTAATTACTGTGAAATGTGGGTCATGGAATAATATAACCCCTAGATGCATCAGAAATTTTCCTGAGATATATCATTATAGTTACAATAAATTGTGTTCCGCCCATAGGTTTGAATTACATTATGAAATGTATTGATAGTGTGGATACCTTGATATCTACGATCATACAGTCCAATATTTATAATTTATTTAATAAAATATTTAGTTATTTATATTACCCATTATAATATTGAATTTTTATTTTCCTTGGAAACATTTTTTCACATGTTATTTGTTAAATGGAATGTTTATTTCATTATATAAAATTATAAATTGAGTATTATTTATCAAATTAATAATTTAAGGATAATTATTAAATGTTATCTTTGATAAAATATTTACATTTCCAAAATGATTATAATTTTTTGATTATTCTCTGTTTATTCAAGATATATTCTCCATTATGTAACTCATATTGGGAATCAGATATCAAACATATTTTACTTCATTTCCATTGGTTATGAAGATTGTACCATTGAATGAGTGAAAAGATCAAGTTTATTTATGTTTACTATATATAATTTCATGTTTTCAAATGTAATTTGAGACTAATTTATATATATATATATATATATATATATTACAAGGATTCTAAATTATGTATTCGTTTTGGGTGTGATAGTATATATATAACATTAATATAATAATGTAATTACGGACACTTGGCTACTGGGGTTAGGGATATTACCTTTGTTCATGTGCATGGTTTTTAAAAACATTTGGAATTAGATTTAGGAAAACATATATTAATGAAAATAATCATATGATTACCATTGAAGATACATCTATAATAAATTCCTAATTATTAGTAAATAAAGTGATTACGTGGGACCACCTATCAATATATCTATCTCTAGATACTATAGGTGGATGTCATTATATAATATTAGACTTATGGGTAAAACTCTAAAATGGGTTCATTATGATTCTACTCAATCATCACCTGGTGCATGATATCGGTCCTTACTATTTACCTGGTTTGACAATCCTTTGGTATATTTTTGGATGGTTCACATTTTCATTACTATCCATTACGAATTATTTTAATACATAATCGAAGATAATGATTTCAGTTAAATATAAGTTATATTATATTCAATATAATGTGGCATGATTATTACATCTGATATATTATTATATAGTTCTCCCAAAATACTTATTATTTATCACACTATTCTTTTAGATTCTATTCAATGTTTGGAACCCCAAAGAATTGGGTTAACATTTAATTTGAAGGAAAATGTATTGATTATGAGAAACTAGATATGATATATATTTGAGTGAAATAAATTATGATATTTTTTATTAGTTATCCTAATATATGAAAAACTATATATACCATAACCAAATATCAATTTATCTAAAAATTAGAATTATATATTCCACAATGATCACATGTTATCAGACTCTTGAAGAATTATCCCGGGAATCTCTTTCAAAACATATAACAAGAAGAAAATAGATATCATTTTCATGTCCCACCTGAAAACATTAAGAGTCTGGTAACATGCCCAACCTGAAAGTAAATATGGGAACTACTATAAAGATACCTACATTAACATAACAATATTTTTCCACCAGACTAAGAACAAACATGACGTAGTACCTCTTGGACTATGTCAATATTTTAGTCATTATCAGAAGACAATGATGTTGTGAAAAAATCCAATGAAGGGTTGAGTATAACATAACACAATATAAAACCCAAAAAATGAAAAACATTTAAAAAAATCTATAAAATTCATGCATATATAGTTAAATTTTTATATCAAATAAAATAAGAATATCTATATATACTTGAAAAAAAACACACAGCCTCAATTTAATGTCACAACTGTAATTCTATACTATGATTCATCCATAAAGGATTCTCATAGAACTCGTACATGTGAACACACTCCCTGAGTCACATAGATTTAATGGTGTATGTCTGAGATATTCAAATCATTAGATATTTCAATAAAAAGTATAAACTATAGGTATGAAGATAATGATACATAGAGTAGACTCACAATAAACTCCATGGGGTTGACTATCAACTCAATCTATAGTTAACAGAAGTGTATTGGATTGGATCTCATGTAGTGTTGGTCAAAAAAATAAGAAGAACTCCACTTAGGGGATGAACATGATAGAGGATCTCACTCTGTGCTTCATAGAAGGATTATGATAATTCACTCAGTGATGTACAATTGAAGGGATATCTATCCTATCTATTGGAAATTATTCTATAATAACCCTCGATGAATGGATATAATATAAATACAATAATAAAACTTTTACAAAGTGAATTGGATAATTTATATAATCCATCATTGGATGAGTAAACATTGTGTTTTAGTATTAGAAAACATGCCCTTTAATCACTGGGTATTTACAATTTATCACACCCTTTTCTCATGTCCAAGTGAATGTACCCAACATGTATATTCATATATACATATATACTGTGTCAATGTACATGCCTCTACTAGTGTACGCCTAGCTAAGCCATGTCCGTGTCAGAGTATATGGTGATTCCATGACAATTTTCAAATGGCCATGTCTATGTATACTCATAGGTACATTAAATGTTTTTAGGTCAATTCATAAGACAAGTGATAGATTCACATGACTAATGATATTTAATATAATAATTGAAACCCTTTCCATCACAATGGGTTCCCATATAGCATTTAACTCATATACACACCACATATACTGCAAGACACCACAGTTCTAGTGGTATTCTTCTCTCCATCCACATCCACTCCTTCTGCCCCCAGATCTATAATGAATCAAATTATGAAGCATCGATATAATATAGTTGGATTTTGTTATTACCATTCACCATATTTTAGTTTCTTGATTCTCATTAGAATCATTAATCCTTCATATTTTCACCTCCAAACACTCACCTTGAACTCAAAGGATTGTAATCCAGTCAGAATCAATCGCAACTGTCCTTAAAATATGAACCCCATAACATATCAAGTATGTATATGTGATTTTGAAACATATCCTTAGGAAATGGAGATAAAATGTTATATTTCATAGAATTTGGGTTAATCCATTGGTCATATGAAGAACTAATTTTGATCCCACATAGAAAAGTTGGAGAAAATAAATAAAATAGTAGAATATAAATGAATGTCATCCATGTTTGGGTTTCATCAATAAATTGTAGTTAAAACAATGAATTAATAAACATAATTACAAAAATGAATATCACAATAAATCCATTCATGATAAACCATCCCAATGTATGATCTGTCTTTAAATCCATTGATTGGTCAAATGATTCATAATTTTCATAGAAATATATAATTGTGAATAAAAAACAAAATCAATAATCCAACCTAAATTAAGATTATTTTTCAGATATGAAGGAGAACATGTTTTTTCATTAGTGAGTCCCACACCTCTCCTTGTAACACCATTCTTCGGTCTTGATCTGATCCAACATTGCTCGCTAAGAATTCTACTCACCAATGGAACCAATAAACCTAAATGGTTGTGTGGATAACCTTGAATTTTTTAAATAACAATATACATTATAACATTACTATTTTTCGACTTCATTACAAATTAAAGAAAATAATTTCTTCAATTTATTTATTATCCATTTCAATAACTTCTATTAAAAAACCCCCTACAATGATAAAATTTATTTCATTCCAATCATAAAAATTGTTTTATAAACATAAATATTCCCTCCAATTTCCCATATATTCCCCCATTTAATAGGTATTCCAACGTTTCTGATAATCTATGTGCACTTGAATATAATATATTTAATATATCTCAATATTTTATTCTAGGAACATAGGTCCTCAGAATCACACTTTATCTCGTCACATGGGCTAAACAATAATCCACAAATTATTTAACAGTAATAAATGGGAAATCTAAATTCCAAAAATCTCCTCACCATGAGGATTTACATCTCAAAAAGATAAAACAAAAAGGATTTTCCAATTGATGTTGGTATTGATAAAAATATGGGTCTCAGAATCCCAAGTTCTTCACTTGGATTCCAAATATTCTACTACACACACACTAGGGGAATTGGTCTCTAATGATGATTTCTCATCAATAGATCCCCGATCTCTACTATTTACTTAGTATGGGTAGTTACATCATCGATGTCAAATAGTCCCTTGTCAATAACATTTGATAGATTGTGAAAATACCACCTCAGTTTTGATATTATGATGATTTCATGTAACCGAGATAATTGTGGAGGCATACCTAGATGTTATGTCATTGATCCAACTCTAAAGTGTATCTGGAGTGTTTCAATGGATAATAGAGATAGCTTTCACCCTAGCCAAAATATTGAAATACATGTAGAGGTGAACCCCTAGGAACACAGAGTCTTCATCATCGAACTCCAATGACCTTTATCATCTATCCACTTAATAAATTTTATAGCTCTGTGTAGTCCACATATACACCTATATGTTCTTAATCTTCTCTGTAGTGGCTCCCAACATCTCCAGGCCCATACGTACCAACTCTCCTAGGTCAGTCCATCAATGTGGGGACCTATAGTGTCAACCATACAATGTCTTGAATGGTTTCATACAAATTATGTCACTATATATTTTTTTGTATGAAAGTTATAATAATTATATTTTATCCTCCCAATAATGAAAAAAGTGTAACTTGAACTCCATTAGTATAAAATCCTTGAGATTAATGGCTAGCTCACTCTTTCCGTCATTCTAGGGTGAAAATCCATGTTCAAATTAAATTGTGTCCCAAAATCATCCTACAATCACTTCCAAATTCAAGATGTAAAAAATTTAACAAATTCAGATATGGTCATTGATAAACCTTGCAGGATTTAGATTATATATTATAGATAGACCCTTCCCAATATCCCAATTTAACTCTTCTCTCATATTGTTAGGAAGTTATATGACTTGTTGAGTTAGTCTATGATCACTGAGAAAAAATTGTGGCCATGTATGTACATTGATATGCTATCATTAATTCCATGGATAACTCATCCAACATCCACTATGGAACCTCATGGGGTTGAGCTAAACCTATTAAAACTTTTTTCTTAGACTTCACTTGTTGAAAAAGTAAGGAATCAAGAGAAAAACTCTAGAACTCTTTTTATCATCCCTAGAAACCGTAACTGAGGTCAATAGTCATAGTACATATTTTCAGAACATAGATGTTCTAAAAAATGGTGGTGTATGAAACATGATTATAACATTATATCACAATTTCTTTGGTACCATCTTGTGCCCTCTGATAATAATGATGTTCTCCCAATTTTTTAAAATCCATCAAGATAATCTCAAGTAGATATCTTTTTTTGTGGTGTTTCATAGTTTGAATCCCCATGCTATAGCTCTAAGACTTTGAAAAATAGAGGAGGGGTAACAACCATCTTTTGGAGGTGTGTTTTTTTATCTCCATCAAAAAATGATAACATCAATGAGGATAACATCTATGATTTCTCATTCAGAAACTCCAAACCATATATCTTGATGATAGAATGTTATACTATGTTCTGCCTCAAAGGTGTATAGAAAATTGCGATTTTTTAATCCTAGAGGAAATCTAGACAGCGATTCGATCTTATGATAGGATTCTACTAATAGATTTTATACATGAGAGTATAAGGGTTAGAATAGATAATAAATACCTCACCCATTAGAGATCATTACATCATATTTAGTGAAAACACTACTGATATAATCTCAAGATCAAGGTTTATGTAGTCATAATCATGTGAAATGAACTAACATGACCTATTGTAAATCAATCAAATCCTTTACGTAATAACACATCCATGCTCAATTCTTGATGCATCCTAGAAAATTACATAATCAAAACCTATCTTTATGTATCTCAAGATGGGATCACACACCAATATAAACCTCAAACCATGAAAATCTATATATAACCACTAATTCCACCAAAATGGATTCCCCTTTTTGATCAATGTTTTCGTGGGAGATGATAACCTGGGAAAATAAGTTATAAATATCATGAAATAGCCTTATAACCTAATGAATTTATGTACCGACATCATTTTGTTGGGTGTCTTCCATGTTAACACTACCTTGACAATTTTCAGGTCCACCGATACAACATATGATGAGATAACATTTACCAAAAAGTAGACCTCATGAATCCATAACTAGAACATTGATATATATTTTTAAATATAGTTCTATTGATGTATTTCTAGAACCATCCTTATATGTCTCATGTTGTCATAATTTTATGCCTAGAACACTAGGATATCATCAATTAAGTGTACCATGAACTTTAATACGATGAAATTGAGGATATAATTCATTAGACCCATGAACACTACGGTAACATCATGGTTCTGGAATCCCCTCAAAGGAACCTCTTACCCTGTCGGTCACTTGGCCTCAAGAGCACTTCCCCAAATGTTAGAGGCTGCCGACTAACAGTGGGGGCCTTGGGTGTGATAGTGGGGAAACTATTCCCTCATTGGCAGAGTAACATAATGGAAGACCAACAAATATACAAATAATAGAAGAAATTGTATCCAACAACATTAAAAAACAGATGACTAAAATGATAAACAACTGGAGAACATATATATATAATGATTCATGGTACAGATATGTCTAGGAAAATATCCAAACAAGTCACTATGCTGAAATACCACAACTCTAAACCAAAGTGAAAAAGAAAGCAGATAAACTCCTCAACATCGCAGGCCATAGCTTGGTCACATGCTCTCCAGCTCCAATACATTCAAGTACCTGATGTATCAGGGAACATGCCCTTATCTATACCTACAACAGCATAGTCTATTTAGGAGAAAAAGCATGATGCAAGCATGTTGTGAGATGAATCGTAGTAGGCAACCACCACAAGATCTGTGCCTAACAGTCTGTGAATATATATGGCAGGTAAAAGTAAAGAAAAAAGCAAACGGGAAGGTACTCAACAACAACCAATCCACAGGTACAATTATCAAGAACATCTAATCAAAGCATGAAACCCTATGAGATGTATGCACATCCTATCCCCTCTAGTCCTCTCAATCATGTACGAGATTCCATTTGGGTAGCACACTCAGCCTAACCCCTCTGGTTCAGCTTAAGTATTCATAATGACTCTATGAGGAATCACTCTTGATCTATCCTTTCATAGTCTATAATGCTCAAAGAATCTCTGTCAAAGAACTCTTAGTCAATTCATCATATAGTATAATGTAGTCAAGCACTCTCTAAGGAAGCACACATGGTCAATTCCCCTATATCCCCAAGGTCAATATACTCTCTAAGGAAGCTCACCCATTCAATTCCTCATATATCCCCAGGTCATTCATAGACTCTCTGAGGAAGCTCACCCATTCAATTCCCCCTATAACCTGGAATGGTTCAAGGTATAATTCAATGTAAACAAAGTCTCTCTATGGAATCTCACTTGTTCTATCCCCATATAGTTTATAATTTCCAATTACTCTCTAAGGAATCTCACTCAGTCTATCCCCTTGTAGTCTAAATTGTCCAAAGATTCTCTGAGGAAGCTCACTTAGTTTATCCCGTTATAGTCTAAAATTTTCAAATACTCTCTGAGGAAGATCACTCGATCTATACTCTCATAGTTTAAAATGTCCAAAGGCTCTCTGAGGACGCTCACTCGGTCTATCCCCTCATATTTTACTACACCAGGTTCTCACCGCCCCGTGTAAATCGACTCATAATAATTCTATAAGGCCCATGTAACCCTACAGAACTACTTGGATAACAATATATAGCATCTCAACATACTAGAATGAAACACTCCATCCTACAATCACTAGGCATTGGGAAAAAGGCAATACAGGACCAAACCTTCCTAAACAGAACATGCATGGAAAAATTTCCAAAGCATGATAATAAAACTATTTACTTCCAATTAACCTCTACATGATCATACAAGCAGGGCAGGAAAAACACAGTGGTAAGATGGTAAAAACACAATACTCCATTCTAGGGTGTTGTCTCAATTGCACATAATATTAAAGGACTTGAAACTAAAAGGCACAAACCACCTACCTTTAGGGTTCTGGCGAAAATGGCCTCTTTTCCCAAACGAGCTCCAACATGGTGGACACCTCCTCAAAACCACCTCAAAATCCCTACCCTAGTATCAAAAAGGTCAAAATTTAACACACAAAGGGGACACAACCCTATATCTACATGAAACACTTGTAGATCTAGGAATTTAATAGAGGGAGAGAGATCTAGCCCTAACTAAAACCTCAGAGAACCAAAAGCTATACTTACCCAAGGAGTACCACCCTTGATCCACCATGAAACCCCTTCTATGTGCCTCCAAAAAGAGACATGGAGCTGCCCAAACATTGAAAATTGAAGCTCTCATGTGACCCACGAGTAGGAGGATGAATGTTAGAGGAATTGGAAATCCCAAGAGGCCTAGGACTTAAAAACCCTAATTTTATGTGGTCGCACGATTACCTCGCACGGTTTTGAAAACCCTGTGCCAACAGTGCAGTTGCCACTATCTCATCTAGGGACATTGCATGGCTTGAACGCATGGTTTCAGAAAACCATGCACTGACCATGCAGATCCCACAATCTCACCTAGGGACTTTGCACGACTCACCCGCACGGCTTGACAAATCGTGCGTCAATCGTGCACCAATCGTGCACCCATGTACAACCTCCCAAAAAGCCTCATTTTCTAAAAAACGACCAGAAAAGGGAAGCATACCTAAAAAGAAGGTCTGGGTTCTTACAGAATTTCCTCCATAAATAAATACGTCCCCAAATTTATATAGCACCATGTAGAATAAGAAACTCCGAACAACTCCGACAACTGTGATCGTACATCGGCCTCCCTCTCCCAAGTCTTGCCATGTACTCGTCCATGCTGGCATAACACCCATACCAGAAGAATAGACTGACCACAGATAACCTTCGTACAACGATCAACAATCCAGATAGAATGTTCCTCGAACAACGCATCCCCTTCAAGTTCAACCTCCTCAGGTTAAAAAACATGAGACGAGTTTGAAAAGTAAAGTCGAAGCTGTGAAAAATAGAAGAAGTCGTGCATATCCCGGTACATCTGAGGTAACTGCAACCGATAGGCAACCGGACCGACGCTCTCCAACACCTCAAATGTCCCAATGTAACTTGGTGAGAGATTAACCTATCTCCCGATCCCCTTGTGTCCCAACCTTGGTGTGACACATAGAAAAACTTGATCCCCGACCTCGAACACTAAAGGTTGTCTTCACTGATCAGCATAAGACTTCTGTTGAGACTTTGCAGTAGAAATCCTTTTCCGAATCAACACTGTATGTTCTGTGGTCTCTTGGGAAAGACGAGGTACCAGCATAGCTGCCCCTCCTGCCACCAGCCAACACTAGGGTGATCAGCATGGCCTACCCTACAAATCCTCATAAGGTGCCATCTGAATAGTTTCCTAAAAACTATTGTTGTAGGAAAACTCCACTAGAGTTATATGTCTGTCCCTAGAACCTCCAAAACCTAGAATGGAAGCTCGGAACATGTCCTCATGCACCTGAATCGTATGCTCAGACTGGCTATCTGTCTAGGGATGGTATTTTGTACTCCAAAGTACCTGTGTACCCAAAGCCTTTTGAAGCCCCTGCCAGCCCCGAGAAATAAAACGCGCATCCTTGTCTGAAACAATGGAGTGAGGAACTCCATGAAGATGTATAATTTCTTGGATGTAAAACCATCCCAGCTCGTCAACACTGAAGGTCTCCTTCATCGACAAGAATTGACCAACCTTTGTAAGCCTATCAATGATGACCCAAACCGCGTCGTCCCCTCGAGGTGACCTCGGCAAACCGGTCATGAAGTCCATCATAACATTTTTCCACTTCTAATCCGGAATGGGTAGCTTCTGTAAAAGTTATACTGGTCGCTGTTTCTCTACATTCACCTACTGACAAGTGGTACACCTCCTGGCGAAACCAGCTACATCCCCTTCATACCTGACCACCAATACTGGTGTTGTAGATCATGATACATCATGTTGATACTAGGATGAATTGCCAAAACAGAGAAATGTAAATCCCGCATGAGATCCTCATGTATATCTGCTGGTTCCCAAATGATTCACTAGAAATGAAAGATCTCATCCTCGCCTACTTTCCATCCAGGAAGAGCATCCTCTCCTGAAACACTTTCCCGCATGACTAGGCCTTCTAAGTCTGATAGTTGTCTCATCCATACCCGATTGAGAAGAGTAGAGGTAACCGCTATATAAGATAGAAAAGTCTTCCCCTATCTATCGTGCAACTCAAAATGCATCTCAGAGAACAGAGCCATAAGGTTCCACTCACTACTGTCCTCTTGAACTGACTGTATCTGAGTTCTTCCGCTCAACGCGTCAGCCAAAACATTTCCCTTTCCAGGAGTATAGGTGAGTTGAAAGTCGAAGAACTGAAGATACTCGACTCACATGGAATATCTTAGATTTAGACCAAACTAAGTGAAGATGAACTTGAGACTTCCGTGGTCAGTGAAGACCACAAAATGCTCTACCAAAGGATAATGTGTCCAACAGCGTATGGCATGAACAACGACTGCCAACTATAGATCATGCCTTGGGTAGTTCCTATCAGGTGGGCTCAACTACTGAGACCCATACACAAATACTCTATCTCCCTGCATAAGAACAACTACCATATCGATTCCTGAATCATAAAAAAATTGTATAGCTCTTTCCCAGCTCTAGAAAGACTAGTATCAGTGGTAAAGTCAACCTCCCATTCAGCTCTTGAAAGGCTGACTCACAAGAATCTGACCACAAGAACTTTTCACCCTTCTTAGTCAGACCTATTAGTGGTGCATCCAAGAACCATAAGTCCTATATGAAATGTATGTAGTATCTAGCCAGCCTCAAAAAACTCCCCACCTAAAAGATGTTCTTCGGCTGCTACCAGGAAACTACAACTCTCACATTATCTGGGTCTACTGATACTCCTGTCTCTGAGATAAAATGACCCATGAAGTGAATATGGTCTATCCAAATGTGTCATTTCGAGATCTTAGAATATAAATAATACACTCTTAGTGTACTCAGAACAATTTCAAGATGTGTATCATGGTCGTGTCGAGTGTGAGAGTAGACCAAAATGTCATCCACAAAAACCACCACAAAGGAATCTATGTATGGATGGAACACTCAGTTCATCAGTTCCATGGAAACTGCAGGCGTGTTCATGAGACTGAAGGGAATAACCATATACTCATATAGACCATACCTAATCCAAAAATCCATGAGAGGTATATTAGATGGTCTAACACGCAACTGATGATATCTAGATCTCAAGTCTATCTTCGAGAACAATCGGGCTCCTCGAAGCTGATCAAAGATATCATCGATCCTCAGCAATGTATATCGTTTCTTGACATTCAACTGGTTCATCTTCTGATAATCCAGGAAAACACTATGAGTACCATCTGCCTTCTTCAAAAATAGGATAGGAAAACCCCAAGGATAAGTACTGGGTCGGATGAAACTCTTTTCCTACAACTCCTCCAAATGCTTCTTGAGCTCCTACAACTCAGGTGTAGCCATTATATAAGGAGGAATGGATACCAGTGACGCTCTTGGAACAATATAAATAAAAATTCTACCTCACAATTCAGAGGAAAACCTAAAAATTATTCTCGAAAGACATCCCTGAAAAGATCCACTATTGGAGGAAAGTCTATCTGTGAAGTCCCATGGCCATCCAGATAAAGACCAGTAATCTGAGCTGTAACTAGTATTAACCCATGATGCCCTGGTCCCCCTCTGCTCTCCTGGACATCACACTTGTTCTTATGAAAAAAATATCAACCCTCTAGTGATATAAAGCTCACCCTTCAGTGGGAGCAGTCGACGACTGCCTGGAAGGGAACTAGCCAGTCCATTCCGAGAATGACATCATAGTGGGTCATCTCAATAACATAAAGATCCCAAATGAAGTGACACCCACCAAACTCGAGAAGGAACACCTAGAAATAATGTATGCTAACCACTTTATCCCCCAATGGTGTGTCCAGCATCAAGGTATCAGTAGAGGAAAAGATGGAGAGTCCAAGGCTATCCATAATAACAACAGAGATAAAGCTATGCATAGCACCAGTATCGAAAAGTGAGATGATAAAAATGAGGAAACTATGATCTTACCTATAACTATGGATGGTCTGGGATCCTTCTACTGATGGGTATACTTCACAGCGAATGTATGGCTATTATTGTGGCCCTACCACCCTTGATAACTACTCTGATCTGATCCACTATGCTGTCACTGGTAGCCTGGTGACTGACCACCATGACCGCAACCTCCACATCGGCCTGAACAGCCGGATGAACTCCTGTTCCCAGACTAGTGAGAAAACGGTAGAGCTGCTCTTATACGAGGAGTCATAGACAAACCCTTGTCACCATCTATTAGTGAGAAGACCCGACAGAAACGCTGCAGGTGGCCCATCTGGCCGCATGATCAGCACTCCATCAGGTCTCTCTGGCATAGCGGCCTAGTATACCTGCTTCTTCCACACTGGTAGCACACCACCTGGATACCAGAAGATGCATCTCTCCATCTCTGGTCTCCCCAAGAATGTTCCCGGCGGTGCTTTCTGCTATCTGATGAAGGAACACTAACTCTGGATGTCGAACTGCCCTGGCTCTCCACTCAAGAATCCCTCAGATTGCACTCAGTGATCAGCGCATAGTTGAAAATAGAGGATATTGAAGTCAAAATAACAATGTTCACCTGGGAAAGGATCTCTGGCCTGATACCGTATTCAAACATCCTAGCCATGAACAACTCATCACCTACTAGGATAGGTGCGAAACGTTGCACCTCCGTGTAACGAGAGGAATAATCCATCACTGAACGAGTACCCTTCTCTAAGTTCATAAACTCCTGGGATCGGTTAGCCCTCGTTGTCTCTGTGTATAATTAATCATAGAAAATATGCTAAAACTCCTCCCAAGACAAATTTTGATGGTGTCCCGCCTGAGAGATGACATCCCGCCACCTCTTGGCAAGTCTCAGAGCATATAGGTCGCAAGTTTCACCCTCCTCACTTGTGGTACCTCAAGATGCTCGATTATCATCTACGTGGCTACAAGATAAGAGTATGTAGACTGAGGCACTCCTTCCCCTGAGAAGGTGGGAGGATGATGATTCTGGAAAACCTATATCAAATTAACCTTTGACGGGGCAAGAGGCTGCGCTCACTGGAATGTCATCATCATCCTCATGAATCCTTCCCTGAACTGTGCATCAGCACTGGTAACAGGTATAACTTCTAGTGTAAAGACTGGCATAATAGGAGTGTCTACTGGAAGTTCCTCACCAGCCGTATCAAGTGTTTGATCAATGCCTTGTGGCTGGCGTAAAACCGGACGATGTCTCACTGGCATGACTCCAAAAGGTCATACACACACCTCAGATCAATTTTAGTAGGGACTGAAACATAAGAGTACAATGCATGTACTTAAGAAAGACTATTTTTTCCTGAAAATAAGAAAACACGACGTGTAGTCAAAACTACATGGTGTGCATTCTTGGTTTTTTTTGGACATTATGCCTCAAAAACTACTCCAGAACCCATTGAAACACTGAAACAAACATTGAAAGTGCTAAATTACAATCTGTGAGGTCCCATACACCTTGTGAATCAAATTTTGGCATCTTATACAATTTATTAAAAGGAAAATACGAAATGATACACCAAATTCCAGTCTGTGAGGGCTCATAACACCTCAAGAACCAAAGTTTGGTGTCCATCTAACCAACGCACTATACGAAAATTTACTAATCAAACAACATGGATTATATCAAAGCATATATCACAACAGTATGAATAATCTACACAACATATATAACAACAATATGAAATCGCTAATGCATCCTTGATGGCATGGCAAGAATGCAAGGCATGTGATTTATAACAAGTGATTATATGATGCATGAGATGGCATACCCTCATCTCATCGGGTTGCGATAGAAATAAAACCACAATAACAACAATGGTAACCGCACAAATCTTGTGAATCAACCAATGGTGGAATCAAAGCAACTGTAAAATTTTCAAACCAGTAAAAAAGCAATAAATGAAGTAGTATGGATTTTTTCTGTACACGAGTAAGCTACTCCCGAGCATAGATTATTACCAAGTACCTATTCCGTCTTATTCCGGGCTAAAGGCTCAAAACAGTAAATCAATAGAATAGAAAAGAACCCCTTCTGATACCACGTTGTAACATCCCAGTTCCGGAATCCACCCAAAGGCACCACATAACCGGTTTTTCACATGGCCTAAAGTGCATTTCCTTGAATGCCAAAGGTTGCCGAATAGCAGCGAGGGCCTTGGGTGTGATAGTGGGGAAACTAAGATATCATTGGTAGAGTAAGAAAACATAAGAAAAAAATATACAATAACGGAAGAAATAATATCCAACAACAGTAAACAATACAAGACTAAAATGATAAACAACTAGAACACACATATATAAAATGATTCATTGTACGGGTATGTCTAGGAAAACAGACCAACATGTCTCAATGATGAAATACAACAGTGCTAAACCAATGTTCAAAAGAAATCAGATAAACTCCTCAAAATCGCAAGCCCTAGCTTGGTATCATGCTCTCCAGCTATAATGCAGTCAAATAACTAAAGTAGAAGGGAACTTTACCTTATCTATACCTACAACAACATAGTCTGTTTGGGCTCAATAGCATGGCCCAAACATGGTGTGAGATAAATCCTAGAAGGCAACCACCACAAGATCTATGCCTAACAGTCTGTGAATATATATGGCAGGTAAAAGTACAAAAAACTGCATATTGTAAGGTACTCAAAAGTAACCAATCCATAGTAACAATTATCAAGAAACAATTCATCAAAGCACGTAACCCTCTGGGAAGTATGCACAACCTATCCCCTCTAGTACTACCTATCAATTATAAGGAACCCTCTGGGCCCACACTCAGTCTAACCCCTCTAGTTCAGCTTATGTATTCATAAAGACTCTATGAGAAAGCACTCTCGGTCTATCCTTTCATAGTATATAATGATCGAAGAATCTCTGAGGAAGTTCTATCAGTCAATTCCCCATATAGTCTAAGGTATTTAAGTACTATCTGAGGAAGCACACAAGTTAAATTCCCCTTATATCCCCAAGGTCAAGAGACTCTCTGAGGAAGCTCACTATGACAATTCCTCTTATAGCCCCAAGTCGTTCATAGACTCTCTGTGGAAGCTCAGCTAGTCAATTCCCCATATAGCCTGGAATGGTTCAAGGGAAAATCAAAACTAAAAAAAGACTCCCTGAGGAAGATCACTATGTCTATCCCTTCATTTTCTATAATTTCCAAAGTCTCTTCGAGGAAGCTCACTCAATCTATCCCCTTATAGTCTAAAATGTCCAAAGATTCTATGAGTAAACTCACTCGGTCTGTCATCTTATAGTCTAAAATTTCCATAGATTCTCTAAGGAAGCTCACTGGGTCTATCCCCTTATATTCTAAAATTTCCAAAGACACTCTGAGGAAGCTCACTCGGTCTATCCCCTAATAGTCTACTACACCAGGTTCTCACGGCCCCATGTAAATCAATGCATAATAATACTATAAGGCCCATGTAAACCTATATAACTACTTGGATAAGAGTCTATAGCATCTCAACATGTCATAATGAAACACTGCATCCTAAAATCACTAGACATGGGAAAACAGGCATTACAGGACCAAACGGTTGTAAACAAAACAGTTATTGAAAAACATCCATAGAATGATAATCATATCTATTTACTTCCAATTAACCACTACATGACCATACTAGCATGGAAGGAAAAACACAGTGGTAAGACGATAAATTTACAATA
This sequence comes from Viscum album, assembly GCA_963277665.1. Lineage (NCBI taxonomy): Eukaryota > Viridiplantae > Streptophyta > Magnoliopsida > Santalales > Viscaceae > Viscum > Viscum album. The sequence continues at coordinate 872,812,554 of OY728148.1, read as the reverse complement.
CCCCGTTAAAGGGTGTTGTCGCAATTGCACATAATATTCAAGGACCTTAAACAGAAAGACACAAATTACCTACCTTTAGGGTTCTAGTGAAAATGACCTCTTCACCCAAACGTGCTCCAATGAGGTGGGAACCTCCTCGAAACAACCTCAAAAACCCTTCCCTAACATCAACAAGGTCAACCATTAACACATAAATGCAACATAACCCTAGATTTACATGCAACCCTTGTAGATCTACGAATTTATGAGAGGGAGAGAGAGATAACCCTAACCAAATCATCAAATAACCAATATAGGGACTTACCTGAGGAGAACTTCCCTTGATCTACCAAGAAACCCCTTCCATTTTCCTAAAAAACGATCCAAGGAGCTCCCCAACCTCTGAAAATCAAAACTCCCACGTAAGCCCCGAGTTGGAGGAATAATGGTGGAGGAATGGGAAATCCTGAGTGGCCCAGGACTTAAAACCCTAATTTTATGTGGTCGCACGGTTACCTCGCACTGTTTGGTAAACCATGCGCCAACTGTGTGGTTCCCACTATCTCATCTAGGGAATTCCCATGGCTTTCCCACACGGTTTGGTAAAACCGTGCACCACCCATGTGGAGCCCACTGTCTCACCTAGGGACTTCACATGGCTCGCCCGCACAACTTGACAAACTGTGCGCCAACAGTGCGCCCCTGCTCAACCTCCTGAAAATCCTCATTTTCTTAAAAAATGACCAGAAAAGGAAAGTAAACCTAAAAAAAGGTTGGGTTTTTACAACTACTAGGTTTATTAAATTCTAAAGGGAATCACCATTTACTCATAGTGAATATGGAAACAACTGGATTGTATATTCAGTAAATCCTCATCCAATAATCGAAACTAGTTATATCATAACGTATTTTTACTTTTAGAGAACCCTCAAACCCCTCTTAAATGACCATACATGTCATTTAACCTAGGAAATGAATAATTTTTCAATATAGTAGCCTGGATGAGGTTAAAATAACCCATACATTAACTAATGATCCCTTCCACCTAAATAGAGAATAACACTACACCATCGCATGGTGAAACACTAGTTCTATCCAATCCCTTATTATTTATGTCCTCCAACTACACCCTATATGCATGAAGTTCAATGGGAGATATCTGATATAATTATCTAGATACTGATGTCATCCTAATGTGATGATAAATTAAAATGTATTTATATCAATAGGGTGGTATGCTTAAAAATTATCAGGAAAGAAGTCTTCATACTTATCACCGTTGCAGGGAATTGAAATGTCATTACATCCACTACACAATGTTTAATTATTGACAAATCACAAGTAATTAGATCCATCCTCCTATTCAATACTCCATAATGATGTACCCAAGATTCTTTTTCATCTAAACAAGAAACCTTCATCCCAACATTGTGGACTGACCACAATAATCTATTGAAATCGTCCATTTGGCGATGAAAGGTAGATAACCAATTGATACCAATGATAATGTGAAAAGGCCTCATCAATTCTACAAAGATATGTCGATAGAAAAACTATACACTATGAGTCAGGACACACAATCAACAATGTTTGTGATCATTGTGTCATCTACATATAGCTATCCCTGCACCTATCTCCTAGCCCCAGGAGCCTAGTGTGGACAACATTTTGGCGGTGTTGATTTTAAGTAAAAATGTGTAACAACTCAAAATACATTTCCAGATCCTCTACCACTTCCTCCAACCTATATATATTTCATCTCATTCAACAAACTATACCTCAAAGGTATATCCAGTGTCTCATTATCATCGATACAGTGGGTGAGGAAATATCATTCATGATTTATCATGCCATCACAATAGTTGCACCACCTCCCCCTTGGCTGACTAGACCCATCATGTTTGACCTTAACTAGAAAATATCCATTATTGGACCGACTTAATTGATGTATTTCATTTCTATGTTGCTAAGATATATTTTCCTCCCTGCTGCCGAAGCCTCACCTTTTTCATTCCCACCGTCGACAATTACATTATGTGTCTACTTATCCCTGAAACTATAGACCACCAAAGCTCTCATTATCATCCCATTATAGTTATGAATGCATATAGGTATAATTATGAATTTTATTTTTTTTAGAGCCTCTTGTAGATTATGTGTGATTTAATGAAATGATCATAAACTATATCTTTCAAGAACATATAGGGGGTTTTAAACACTGACTAATACTCAAAAAATATCATACAACCCTCTTGGAACTGCTAATTCACTTTGATGCATACATAATTCAACACATATATAGATATTACTATCTAAAAATTAACTCAATCAAATAAAATGCTATAATTTCTTCATCATAATATTTGGTTACTAAATGCCACCATCTTCCTACTGAACCATATATAAGGATCTCTAATAGAACCAATTTTGTATCTTCTTGTTTCACAAAAATATATATAAGTTGTGTTACTTCCTCAAGTTAACCCACGGAAGCATGTGAATCTAGATAACCCCATATATTGAGGTGTATATACTGATAAAACTCATGAAGTGAGATTGAACTATTACCCTCATCTTTAATTATTTCAGGTACCATCTATTTGTCTACTGGTGTTGGTATATTAAATTCACCTCCTAGAACTAGCACCTTTGGAACATGACCATGTATTGATTAAATATCACTAATAGGATCACCCTTAGTATCTAGTTACTGAATCATACATAGAATAACTTGTGGGGTAAACCTAAAATAAAATATTTACATCATGATCATTGAGTACATCTCGATAACATACTCAAGAAGGACACGGAATGTATAACCCATTTCTATACGATGCATGCACCAATTTTTCCTTGAAAATAGTCCCCTCCTGAACCAATTAAAAAGGTATATTATCGGGGTCATGGTTAATGGATATGTAGTCAAGCACACCATCACTGTAGATTCTAGACTTGAATCCAAACATGGAGAAGCCCATACAATTATTTCAAATTAATATCATAGAATTTTGTTAGAAGGAATAAATGAATCCTCAAATAACACACTCTCTTGACCCAACCTAATGGGGACCATACCGTGACTCACCATGCCTTCAACCAATTGTCCAGGGGTTAGAGACTTAGACCACATATGAATATTAGTAACATGGGAATACATATACTATTTTATTGTTAAACACACAAGCATATTAAAGACTATAAAATGGTCAATGTATATTAATTTATGAAACATGATTTTATACATTTAAATCTCATAAACAGAGTACGAGAATAATAAATGGAATATAAATATCAATAGATATAATCCCAACATAGGATTTTTATAACATTACAAACATTAACGTTAATATTGGGATTGTTTCAAGATAACTACAATAACACACCTTAGTTAGTCCACATATGTAAGAACTTCCTAGTCCTGGTCCCTCTAAGACTCCATTAAAACTAGGATGTTATGAAAAAGTTACAATTGTTTTTAGAAAATTTCATATATGAGTGAGTATAAAAATAACCAGTATGACACAAAAAAATCATATTACAAATGTAATAAAATTTTATCTACTCAGATATATGTATACAATACATATATCATTAATATATAGATATACATAGAAAATAGACACAATTTCACTGTAAAGTCACAAAAAAATTCAAGAATATTATTTTATTTATGAATGTTTAACATAACACTACATTGAGATAACACACTCAATGAGTCGAATAGAATGTATTTGGAACTTATGGGATATAATTATCATTAGGTATTTCAATAAAAAGTATACATTATAGTGTGAAGATAATGACTCATTGATCGGGGACACAACCAGTTCTATATGGTATACTACAAAGTAAATATGAAATTAACCACTACATAAAGGATATCCACCCATGTATATTTGATCACAACATTAACTGGAACTCCACCTAGGTCTAGAAGATGATATAATATCTTACTACACTGCTTACAGAATGATTCAAAACACTCTATCAATGTTGCCATGTTAAAGGGATCACAATCCTATGTGTAAGATGATATTCGATACTAACCCTAGGTAATCAATATATGTGATGAAACCAAATTAAACTTGTCAAAGTTAAGGAGGAAAAGGGATAAAAGGAAACATTAAAGGATTACACAAAATATACCATCGAATCTGGGACCTTCTCATGTATCATGGACCATTCATATGTTTGTGTCATATTATGTGGAATGTCTAAGACCATGTACATATGACCTTTTCATGGTAATGGATCTACTCATATATATTTGACAGGTTGTGTACTTTTCAGAGAACATGATATGTCCATGACCACATACATTTGTTCATCATTGTGTATCTTATAAGATAAATGAAAATTTTCCAGGTCGAGTCACACATCATGTGATGATGTCACAAATCGAGTGATATTTAATTCTATCAAGGATACCCTAAACCCCACAGAGGGGTCCCACTCAACATCCTACTATGAAAAACATGCCATGTAGCACGTGATTTAATATATCACTTAGGTTTCTTCTCCATATATACATCAACACCTTTATTCTCGTACCCTACCATGAATCATGGGAGGAATCATGGATTTACTCAAGATGAGCCATGAATTTGCTTCTTGATGTATTCTGATCACTCAATTCACATAAGAATAAGTCATCTTCTATTATTGCTGTCACTGCATACACTAATCTAACCTAGGGGTCTCTAATCCAGTATGATTCGATCGTCATTTCAATAGTTTCTCGATTCCCAAAACATACCATGTCTAGATCTGTAATACCAATTATGTTTTCAATGTAATGGGTGATAAACATTTGAATTATTGGTATTTGTTTTAAAAAACTATTAAAACAATGAATCAATGATGAACACACATAGAAAAATGGGAGAAGTCATTGAAACATGAAAAATTTGAACAAACCTAAGACATTTTCTGTTGGGCATGATATTTTTCTGATAGAAATTCAAATTAATAACCATAATAATAGAATACTATATCCCAATCATTTCCCAAAGGTAAATCCATCTCACAATACAAATCGATCAGTGAATCAATCCATTTATTTAATTATTCAAGTACATTATAAAAAAAGTAATGTTGGAGAAAATATCTGAAATCAATATCATACATCATGTTAAATTAGTTAATGTTGAATAATAATAACATGTCATTGTCATTTATGCTGTAGGACTGGTGAACATGGTCACTACTGAAAATAGATCCGTAGAGCTGGAAGGTGAGGAGGCTTCGCTTGAAGAGGAGAATGATTCAAGGAATGATGGTCTCTTACAGCTTTCCAATTCTTCGAAGGCTGCTGCAACCGAAGAAGTTGTGCAGAATCTGGTGGACCAGCCACAAATGGATTCTAACAGTCTGGTCCGGCAGGATTCTTGGATTGGAGGGAGGTTGTCAGGAGGTTAAAATCATGGGGAAGTGGGGTGACATATCAGATAGTGACAAAGAAAAAGACAGTGGCATGGCCCAACCATCCTATAGTGGTGTTGTTCAAGGCGAAAGGATGAAGATGCATGAGGATGTTGCTGTTAAGACTGGCCCTCCATGACGAAAACCGCGGAAGGATTATTCTTATCTTCCGAGGCCAGTGTCTACCAGATCTTCTGTTGGAAAGGAAAGTTGGGCTTTGTAGTCCTCGAAGGAGTTTCTAGCTTTGGAGAAGCTGAATCTTAGAAGGAAATATGCCAAGGTTCTTAAGCATTATGAATCATCAGAGTGGGAGACAAACACTGCAGAGGACATAATATCTAAGGGGGGTGGTGATGAGTATGATTTTCATGATATGTAGTTTCTTTTCTGACTTGGTGTAACTGCTGAATGCTTTTTATTTAATTAATAAATGGTTAGGGGCTCGCCACTGACTGAGTGTTTTGGGTAAATATATGACCGTAGTACAATATGACCTGAGTCACAAAGAATTATCTCCAACAATTGGTCCTCTAAATCTCATTGGTTATGTAGAGAACCCTTAGATTTCATCATAATTTCATACATATGATAAATGATTATGAATTTTACTCATTATAGATAATATAACTTTATTTTATTAATATATTTATTATCCGCACCTACAATGCATTTTCCACAAACAAAAAGTGAAAAAAGGTAATGTCACAACTATGGTAAATCCAGCATGGTAAACAAAATAGTGATATTTAATATATTATCTCATCCCATATTATTATTTTTCAAATTATCCTGGAACATATGCATGATTTAATTAAATATGATGAATTTATCAAAAACATTAATTTCTGGAACACCAAACCTCAGAATCAAAAGCATTCCCATTACATTGTCTAGGGAATAATCTGTACAATATCCAAAAGTAATACATGAAAAAATATGAGTGTTCACACAACCATTAGAATACATGATGTACTAGTTAATATTATTTTTATATAAATTTTTTGATGTTACATTATGAATTCGATAATCGTCTAAGAGTTATTATTAATGTTTATTGATTAATGTTTTATATTATCTTTTTATAAAATTTTTGTATTTAATAAAAATATTTAAACATAAATAAAAACATATCATCTATTTATGGATCATATGACCTAGTGAATGTATATTTTAAATTTTTATGAAAAAAATCATTTTGGATTTTAATTCATTAGTGTTATAGATGACGTGGATATTTTTAATAACATGAATGAATTGTGAAATTGTTTTTATGAAATAGAAAGATATAAATTAATCATATTTCAATAGATTCAAATAAAAAAATAATTTCTCACCATTAGGAAAATGATATTGAAATAAAATTATCATATTACCATAGTATCTATTGAATCAAATTTCATTTTAACTCACCAAATATTTATGCTTTCTGGTCATTAGATTTCTCTAGATAATTTTCAATCAATTGATCATAGTTCTTTCTAAATCTCCATAATTATTAATTCTTTTTTTCTATGTATATACTTTTACATTTCACCAATGTTAAAAATTTTGGAAACCTAGTTATGTGTTATTCCAGATGAAATTAATCAATTAAAACACCACATTTAAGAGAATGTTTTATTAGCCATTTTATGATGTAGTTTTTCAGTAATTGAATTTTAAAATTTCAAAGACCTGATTTCCATGTTCATGATCCAATTACCAGGAAACAATTTATTGAAGTTGCAGAGAATATAACAATCTAAAATTAAAGAAAATTTAACTTTTTTATAAATTTAAAATCATTGATCTGTTTTGGTATATGAAACTACAATACAAATTAATAATCACATTATGTTTTTTATCATTTACGATACGCAACACAATGTCTAAATGAACAGTTGGAAACTATTTACAAATGAAAATTATGAACTATATGTTGAATTAATGGTAATTAATAGGATTGACTAAACTGTGAAATATATATAAGTAGTTACTAACAAATATAAATTTACTAATAAGTAATCAATAATAAATAAAGATTTTTTTTATTAAATTCTTTTTATGCTTCAAAATACATATTCATTAAAAAATTGTTTTATGATGGTTTTTGTGACATGATTAAAATACCTAGATTCACAATAGGGTATGATGGACTAGTGTTGTTTGATTTGGGGGAATGAAGATCATGAGTGATCCAACTCATATGTTTTAACTATGGGTAATGAAGATCCTTAGTGATCAAACCTATATGGAAAGTGGTTTACATTAAGGTCTATGAGACCATACCTAAATATAGCGCGGGGGAATGGCATCCAAGTGTGATCTGGCCTGGAGTCCTAGGGCTTGTATGCAAATATTGTAACCTAGGTTGCCTTTTTTGTGATTTATATATATGTATAGCAAAGGAGAATGATGGAATAGTACATTCTGACATGAATATTAAGAGCCTATATTGCTATTATCTATGTTGAGGATGTATTTGACATTGTGTAGTTCACATTATTATTTATATGATTTTCTATTTGGAGATGAAAAATAATATAGCCAGGGGTTTGTGGAGAATTAGTTTAATAACCACCACCTAGTAATTTATTGTATGATTATTATTATAAGACATCAACAATTATTCCAGTATACACTATTATACATGGTCACATAATGTTGAGGATGAATTGGTGGCACCTTTCTGAGTCATGTACTCACACCATACTTGGGAATTTCAATGCTCATACAGATCACATGAGGGGTATGGAAAAGGTCAATGGGTTGATGGAGGATAGCCAACCACAGGATCATAGAGTTAGTATAAGACCGATACATAATCTAGAGGATCACATATTCATTTATTTACATTATCTTATTTATTTTATTTAGACATGCAAGAATCTTACATGGGATCCTTTTATTTATTTTACATATATTCTATTTATTCATTTTTTTCCCATGTGATTACAATAGTTTTTTCCTATATTGATTATTTTCTATTATTGACCATTTTACATGATATAGAGGGTACAATATCTTTACTTATCAACTCAAACTCTTGCTACTTGTTGGTGGCCTCTTAAGTAAGGGGTGGTGGACATTAGGTTATTTTCCATTCCGTGTTGGACTTGGTGATTTGTCTTCAGATGTTACATCGCATGGGAAGAAAAATGAATATATATAGTTGGTTTAATACACTAGGTTTTCCTGTAGGTCGTCCATGAAAATTTATTTTTATTAAGCCATATTTATGGTCAGTATATTGAATAGGATGATTATCCAACAATACCATGAATTTTTGTTCACATAATATGATATAAATAATAAAAACAGGACTACATTATTACTAGGATCAATAGAAACTATAAACCAACACGATAAAAATATAGAGTTTCATGGAAAAAATTTGGGATTCCCCTTCAATAAATTATTATTCAATCTATATAATTGTAAAATCAATGTTATTATAGCATTTTTTCACCATGATCACATCTGTTCATCATGGTATATCCAATAATCTATTTTCATTAGTATTTTTTGGATAAATATATCTCTTGGGAAATGATCTAGGTTTTATGATTATACATTAGAATAATTATATAGACATATCATGATATAATGTTTTTTATTTTAAGGCTTAAGAGGCTTGGATTATGATTATTGACAATAGATACATGGATTTATTTTAATCTTATGATGACTAGTACATCCTAGTTGTTCTTATTTTATATTTATGCAATATAATTCCTCATGTTATATTTGTTTTCAATTAGACCATATTTACAAACATGTAAATGTAAAAAATTGAAATGATAATTCATATTTTATGTGATTAAAAATTGGAAATTAGTGTTTTATAGAAAAAAATGTTTTTTCAATTTTTATTTAACACATGTGATTTTTTAGGAAATAATTTTACTTTATGTTTTTTGATAAATTTTATAATTATATTCAGTATTCATTTTTTATGGAATATTTTATGGGAACATTTATATTATGAATTATAACTATTTGGGATAATTACATATATTATTAAAATTATTGACCATTAACTTCCATGTTGAGATGGAAATAATAGGTAATTGATATATCTGTGATGTTCTATAGTTTTTTATAACAAGGGTGGAATAGCTCATGATCTTATAGAATAACTCTAGTGAGTGAAGATACATAGTCCATGATTTTTGTATCATTGAAATGAATTTATATCATATTTTTATGTATAATTTGAAATATACATTTAATAGTTTTGTAATTTAATGTTTATATAATGAAATAGAATAAAGAAGGGATACCTTTTAGGGGAAATAATTGATCTTATTTTTTAATATGTTATAGATATTTGAACACTATTTTATGAAAAAATATTTTTGAAACGTTCTATCATATTTAACAAAAAATTTTGTAGAGACCCAACGCTTGACGTACGTGGAAATTACATTACTTTTTCGGAATAATTAATACATATCAAAAACTAGACACACATGGAATGTAATAGTTTAGTGTCTTTGGAAACTCAGAATATAATCTTCTAATCATGTGAATGATCTTCAACATCTCGCATAAAGATCTTCCCATTTTGTTTTCTTATCTAAAACATTTATTTATATCTTGGGGAGAAGAAAACATAAAAAGGGTGAGCTCAAATGCTCAGTAAGGGTAAACATAGAGAATATAAAACAATCCACACACATTTGAAATCAAAAAACTTGAACATAAAATCTAAACATCAAAATCATGAGCGAAGACATAAATCATGGAAGTACGTAAGGCATATATCATAAAGGAACATCAATCATGATAAAATACCATTGGAATAAAACATGTAATTGTGGAAAACCATTAATAACATGATATGATTTCCATAGTAGCCAAGGCATTGATGTCAATACTATCTTAGTGGAAAAAGACCCTTTCTGAATCGCGTTCACTTCTTGTTCTTGTCCTCTATCACCGAACCATATTAACATAACCTTGTATCCATATCTATCTCATGAGATATAAATATTTACCCAATTCATTGGTGGGAGAAATAGGTCCCACCCATCTTCTACTGAAATCAATTTTACTTGTGCCACAACATAAACATAAATCATCCATCATAACCCAAAGAATAATATGGGTTTCATAAACATCATACCATCATAACATAATCCATATAAAACAAATGGATATCATTTAATCATAAGAAAATTTAAACCATTTAAATCATAGAGATATTATACTTTAAACACACAGATATGAAATAATATCAACTTATATGGAAAATGGTTTTGGTAAAACACTTGAAATGAATTATTAGGGAAAATATCCATTCTTCTTCAAAAACATTTTTTTTCACAAAATTCCATGAAATTTTAAATGAAAAGGATTTTGATAAAAATAATAATGAAATCGTGTAGAGTAATCATCATGAAAATAAGGCGTTAAAAAACCATAAAAATACGTTCATGCCGTATATGTTAAAAAAACATTGTCCGTGCACTTTTGTCGGAAAAGTCCAAAAGTTCATCGTATGGTAAAAAAAGAAAGATTCCTTCCACAACATAATGTAAAAGTCAACGAGGGGTAAAAATGACTTTAAACATACATGTAAGAATATTAAATACTTTATGAAAATCATTTTTATAGACATGGATGAAAAATATAACCCTAGTAAATACTTATGAATAAACAATCTCAGATATGAATGAGATTGGAATAATTATCCCTTACCTTATGTCCGATATGCTTCGTATGTATTATAACCTCATGTATAATGATTTAAATAGATTCATTTAATTATTACAAAATCATATTCATTGTTATGATATCATATACAGTTCACTTATGACTTTATATTACACATTCTTTTGTAAATTCCATGTTAAAGCAGCAATTTGAGTAAAATCATTTCATTTATCATATGTGTTTCGATTTGTTGTTCTTGATATTATTACTTATATCCTGATTTACTTAATTCCAGAAAGTAAAAAATTATTTATATATAATAATATTCAGTATATAAATATATATTATAGATCGATAAATGGAATGAAATACACCGTTCATGGAGACGGTAGGCCGTGCATACGTATGAACGTTGTTTCCATTTCCTTATTGAATTGAATGGTATTAAATATATGAAAAATATATTTACATAAATCTTGTATCATCATTATGTAATATAGTTAATGATTATTTATTACATATATACTTTATAATCATACTTTAATAGTTAATCATGGAAAATGAATCTCATCACGTTCGTGGAGACTATAGTCTGTACGTACGCACGAGCGATGATATTATTCCCATAATTATGGAATTGAATTGGAGTGAATGATATAATATATCAGAATACGTATGATTTTATAATAACCACATATATCTATTATTTACACCATTATTCGCATCCACCTAAGGTGATGGTGGAAAAACTAATTACCCCACGACGTGGAGATGGTATTCCGTATATACGCACGCGCGGTGATTTGGTTTTCCGTATGATAGATAGAAAGTAAAATGAGGTTGTTTCATATTTATAATGTCATATAATTATATTAGTGATACATATTTTATTACTTTACAATGAAACAACTAAATAATAAGAAGTTTAATAAGAATAAAACTTGAATGAATCGGTAGAAGAGATTAACTCTTCTTCGACGTGCCTCCTTTAAAAATCCTCTTAAGGGACTAGAGTTGGTATTATGAGAAGACCATAACCTCCAGAATATTACTGGGGAAGTTAAGAAGAGTAATGGGTAGGGTTCGGTCGATCAAGAAGGCTCAATGTTATGTAACGAGAAGAGGGAGGAGGTTCCATTTTATAAGGGAGGCGAGGGGCACTTTTGGAAACCTCTAAAATATTAATTTATAATAAACCTAAACCCCACTTTAAAACTTCAAAAGTGACTCAAATTAGGATATTAGATAATATATGGTTGTAATATACTCAACCAATCAATTTTAGACATGTTTTTATTTTATTTTAAACCATATCATTTTGATTTATCCTTATTTAGTCTATTTAATTTTATTTGTTGTAATAATGTTATAAAGTTTATATGGTTATAAATACGTACTTATGTGTTCTTAATTATACAAAATATGATATATAATGACATGTTAGATAATATCAATTTTATTTTGTAATTTTTAAAATATTTTTGTGATTTTTAAAAAATTTAATAATATAAAATATTAATAGTGTCAATTTTGACACAATTAATTTATTTGAATTTAAATAATATCCACACAGATGATATGTTCAAAAAAAATATTTAATAGATTCATAACATGTCATATTTATCTATAAAATTAGTTTAAAACATTAAATAGTTCATATAAAATTTATTTTAATATTTTTAATACTATTTATTCAATATTTTAATCAATAAAATAATTTCAACATCACTAAAGTTTCACATTTAATGATAATTATTTAAACACTAAAAATTATAAATAAATTCACACGATGTAGATAATTTTATTAGATTTTATGGAGACTATTCATTATTGAAGAATCATGAAGTTTATCACAAAATTAAAATTATTATACTTATAAGATTTAAGAGAGTGACATGTTGTCACTTTGTTTGGTTTTAATAATAATTAAATTATTTTCATGGTCAAAAGTCCATAGAACGAATATAATCCGACCCTAAGGTGATATGGGTCTACTTTTAGTCACCTAATAGAAATTTTTCATGTGTTAGGGTAATTTTATAATCTTACGTTTACCCTTAATTACAGGATTTATCATTAACTGAAGTAAATAAAAATTAACATAGTTACTATTCATAATAATAATAAAATAAAAGTAACCTATTAACATAATTTGGACCCAGTGAATCCAAATAAGGAATCCATTTTTCGAAATTCAAAACACAGAAGTTGCAGTAATTAAATTAATAATTATCCCGTTGTTAAGAAAATGGGTTTTAAAAGTTAATATATTGCCAATGATTGAAATGTTTTTAACTATGAATTCAATGTAAAATTATTGGTAATGAAATAAATTAAATTAAATGGTAAAAATATATTCAATTTATACTTTAAAACAATTCTATATTATAATTTAACCATATAAATTAGTTCGATGAAAAAAGTTGTTTTTAATTAAAATATAGTGTGTTTTTACTATTCATTAAAATATAAAAGTTATCAGAATAATATGAAAAATTTATCCAAAGTAAATTTTTATATCATGATTCCAAAGAAGAATTTTATTTTGTCCAATTGAACTTATAAACATTTAAAAAACTATATTTAATGTGTGTGCGCCATCAAATGGTGAGAAAACTGCAATTTTTTTTAAAAATAATTATTTTACCCGAAAAAATTATTTTGTTCTCACCATGTTCTAGAAAATGTGTAAGATTAATAATAATATTATAAAACTAAAAATTTAGTTAATAATATTTATAAAATCTTGTCCATAATAATATTATAACAATATATCGTTGTTTAATGAAACTCGTTATTGCGTACTACACATGCTATCGAGAAAGGTCGCGATTGCGTGTAATACAAGCCATGTCAGAGATTCTTGTACTGAAATATCCCTTTGGTTTAGCATACAACACAAGATATAAATGAAATTAAAAAGAATAATTCTAAAAAAACTTTGGTTGTTACATTCTACCCCTCTTAAAATGAATTTCTCCCTTGAAATATGCGGGGGTTATAAATGGTTTACTACTTAAATGTTTCTTTCATAGAAACACACATCATAGAAATGAATACTAAAACTTGATTTTGAAAAGTGAAGTATGAAACATAATGGTTACCCAAATTAACTCAACACTAGGTTTCCACATAGGAGAACATAGGTGAAAAATATTGATATGAAAGAGAAATCTAACCATCAAGTTATGATGGAGAGTGGTAGAGAACATGGCTATGAAAAATCGAACAATGACAAAGACATAAATTTGTGATGATCTTAGGTACCATCTGATTCATCAGATATAAGAGCCCTATGACAACATTTTTTGTTATCAATATCATTTCACTAATGTTGATGAATTAAAATAAATACTTACTTGATTTTGGTACAATCTCACCGTTGTTCAAGCCTTGATCAATTTCCACTTCATCTCTTAAAGAAATGAAGTTGAATTTTTCATTCGTGAAGTGTTAGCAGGTCATGCGATAGAATGACGTGTCATTTCATCTATCTCAAACAAAAGGTTAACAAAAGTTATCAAATATACATAAGTCCATCTATATTGAGGTTAATCGTATATGATTCCAAAAATGGACTTATACATCAACTATTAATAATATGAAACTAGATTCTACTAACCATGGACTTCCTATAGGCCAGAGGTAGGCGATAAAGGCATGTCACACATTGGTTGTGGGTTCGAATCCCACAACCTTGTCCGACGCGAAGTTCTGTTGCCCATCCTGTAAGTTTTCCCCTTTTCTAAAAGTAACTATTATAACATTACAGAAATAATATCGGAAAAATGGTTCTAGCCTTAAATAATACAATCTTATGTCCAAATTAATCCATTCCAAACTTTAGGCTTATCCAAAATACTTCTATCTAATCTCATAGTATAATGTAAATGATTACTAGAAATTACATCTACCGAGAATGTGAATACCATCATCTATCATGATATATCTTGTTGGTCACATTCCAAATATGTGAATACCTTAATCAAGTCTTGTCTTGAAAAATGAATACACATTGATCTTTAGTGAAAACATGAATGTTGTCAAAAGTTAACTCTTTCCACATACCAAAATCTCAAAATTTCTATATACTCAAACCATGATATCATATGTCCTTATATCAGTCCTGAGCTCATTAATACTATCAAAAATATTATTTTCTACTTATCCCTTCATTATACGAACATAATCATGTTTCCAAAAATATTACAATAACTATTCATGGTTACCGGTACTATATAATTATTGAAAATAAATATATTGATATTCTAAAATTCCATGATACATTAAATGAGATTCCATGATACTATTTTTAAATCCTATTACATAAAAACTTAATCATTCCACAACATCATTTTCATACTCAACATCAAAAATAGTGATCGCATGTGACTTCCTTTTATCCTTTTCCTTAAGAGGTTGCTCACATTGACCATCATTAACCCTTGGATTATGGAAATAATTAGCATAATTCCCCATTTCCTTGCACTTGATCCATTGAAGTGTTGGTGGAGCTTTCTCTGTAGTCTTTTCTCTATTCACATAATTAGCTAACTTTTTCCCATTGATTCGACACTCAACTTCTCGATGACCTTCCTTTCCACACATAAAACATTTTCTAGAACCTTTTAGGCAATCTCCACCATGTTTCCTTCCATACATTGAGCATAATAAAACATTCATCTTCTTTTCCCCATTATTCTGAGATTTCTCCTTGAACACCATATTTCGTTTTTTTCAAAAGCATGAGATAGATATGTAACACCAACATACAGTTCTACCTTGATAGAACAACGCACAATTTATTCATAGCTACTTAAGTCTCTTATATCTAACGCCCTTAGAAGACTTGGTTTTATATCACTAAAGAATCGATGAACTTTAATTTTAGGTTGGATGATAATGCCAGATACATACCTTTCAAGTCTTGTAAAATTTTCTTTTTATATCACAACATATTCATCATCCTTATGCTTAAGCTCAAGGAACTCCTTTTCCATATTTTTTCGAAGAATACAAAGGAATTACTTATTAAAAAACAAGTTCTTGAACTCGTCCCATTATATTGATTAAATTTCATCATGGGGCCTTATATTCTTATTTAGAGTCCACCAATGGTCTGCTTCAACTTCTAAAAAGTAAACATCTAAAATGACTTTTTCATGTTCTGAACAGAAAAGTATGGAAAATATATTTTCAATGGTACTGATCCATTTTTCAGCAACAAGTGGATCAGAAGAACCATTGAAAGAAGGTGGACGTTGCCTCATGAAGGACTCAACAGAATATTGGTCACTTCTCTGATCATTTGGAAATCCAGAATTATTCATATCATGTGTAATTATAACAATAAGATCTTTCACTCCATCTCCGATCACATTTGGTTGTTTGGGAGGACAATCATTGCATTTTCCATTACATTGATCAACATGGTTCCTTCGGGTTCTAGCCATCATTTAAAACCCAAAAAGAACAGTGTGAGAGGTAAAAATCATGCTAGGAAAGCAACCTAACAAATGGGGAGTACCATCAAAATATAACATATTAGGTTTAATTCTAATATTTTTATGACAATTCTAGGACTATAACCTATACTTATACGTAAACTTAGGGGCATCCCTAGACATACCATAGAAATATCTCTAGGGATCTCACTAAAGTTCTTGCATCCTATTCTCAAAGGTTAACTAAAACTTTCCTCTGATACCAAAAGTAGAGACCAAAATCTTAACATACATGGACATTACATTACATTTTCCAAATAATTAATACATATCAAAAATAGACATACAAGGACCTTAATAGTTTTGTGTCTTTGGAAACTCGGAATATAATCTTCTAATTGTCTGAAGGATCTTAAACATCTCCCATAAAGATGTTCCCATTTTGTTTTCTTACCTAAAAAACTTGCTTTATATCCTGGGGAAAAGAAAACATAAAAAGGGTATGCTCAAATGCTCACTAATGGTAAACATAGGGAACATAAAACAATCCATAAACATTTGAATTCAAAAACATGAACATAAAATCTAAACATCAAAATATTGAGTAAAGACATAAATCTTGGAAGTACGTAAGGCATATTTCATAAAGGAAAATCAATCATGATAAAATATCATGGGAATAAAACTTGTAATTGTGAAAAACCATTAAGCACTTGATATGATTTCCATGGTAGCCAAGGAATTTCTTCCAAGACCATCTTAGTGGACAAAGCCCCTTTTTGAATCGAGTTGACTCCTCGTTCCAGTCCTGTATCATTGAACCGAATTAACATTCCTTTCCAGCGATGTCTATCTCACGAGATATAAACCATTAACCATTTCATTTGAGGTAGATATAGGTCCTACTCATCTCATAATGAAATAATTTTTACTTGTGCCACAACATAAACATAAATCATTCATCATAACCCAAAGAATAAAATGGGTTTCATAAACATCAACCCATCATAACATAATCCATATAAAAAAATGGATATCATTTCAACATAAGAAAAGTTAAACCTCATAAATCATAGAGATATTATACTTGAAGCATATAAATATGAAATAATATCATATTAGATGTAAAATGGTTTTGGTAAAACACTTGAAATGAATTCTTGAGGAAAAAATCCGTTTTTCTTCAAAATCATTTTCTTTTCACAAAATTCCATGAAATTTTAAATGAAAAGGATTTTGATGAAAATATTCATGAAATCTTGTAGAGTAAGCTTCATGAAAATAAGGAGTTATAAAACTGTAAAAATCCATTCATATCGTATAAGTTAAAAAAACATTCTCCTCGTTCTTTTGTCGGAAAAGTCAAAGAGTTCATCATATGGTAATAAAAGAGAGATTCATTCCATAACACAATGTAAAAGTCATATAGGGGTAAAAATGATTTTAAACATACATTTATGAATATTAAACACCTTATGGAAAACATTTTTATGGACATGGATAAAAAAATATAACCCCAGTAAATACTTATCAATAAACAATCTCAGATAAGAATGAGATTGGAATAATTATCCCGTACCTAATGTCAGATATGCATCGTATGTATCCTAACCTCCTGTATAATGATTTAAATAATGTCATTGAATTATTACAGAATCATATTCATTATTATGTTATCATATATGGTTCACTTATGACTTTATATTACCCGTTATTTTGTAAATTCCATGTTAAAGCAGCGTTTTTGGTGAAATCATTTCATTTATCGTATGTGTTTTGATTTGTTTTTCTTTATAATATTACTCATATCCAGATTCAATTAATTTTAAAATGTAAAGCATGATTTATATATAATATATATTAAGTATATAAATATATATGATAGATCGATAAATGGAATGAAATACACCGTTCATGGAGACGGTAGGTCGTACGTACGCATGAACGCTGTTTTCATTTCCTTGTTGAATTGAATGGAATTAACTAAATGAAACGTATATATATATAAATCTTGTACCATTATTATGTAATATATTTCATGATTATTTATTTCATATATACATTATAATCATACTTGAATGCTTAATCATGGAAAATGAATCTCATCGCGTTCGTGGAGACGTTAGTCCGTACATACGCACGAGAGATGATATTGTTCCCATAATTATTTAATAGAATTGGAGTGAATGATATAATATCTCAGAATCAGTTTGATGTTATAATAACTTCATATAGTTATTCTTTACACCATTATACCCATCCAAGTAAGGATATGGTGGAAAAACTAATTACACCACGGCCTGGAGACGGTATTCCGTACGTACGCACACGCATTGATTTCATTTTCCGTAGGATGGATAGAAGGTAAAATATATTTTTTAATATTTATAATACCATATAAGTATATTTTTTATACTGATTTTATTACTTTACAATGAAACTACTAAAGAAGAAGAAGTTGAAGAAGAAAGAAACATGAAATAATCGGTAGAAAAGATGACCTCTTCTTCAACTTGCCTCTTTTAAACATCCTCTTAAGGGACTAGAGTTTGTATTTTGAGAAGACCAGAACCTAACGAATATTAATAGGTATGTTAGTAAGAGTAATGGGCTGGGTTTGGCCGAGCATGAAGGCTCAGAGTTATATAAAGAGAAGAGGCAGGAGGTGCCCTTTTATAAGTGAGGAGAGGGGCACTTTTGTAAACCTCTAAAATAATAATTTATAATAAACTTAAACCCCACATAAAAACATCAAATATGACTAAAATTAGGATAATAGATAATATAGTGTTTTAATATAATCAACCAATCAAATTTATACGTGGTTTTATTTTATTTTAAATCATATCATTTTGATTTATCCATATTTAATCTAATTAATTTCAGCTGTTTTAATAATGTATAAATTTTATATGGTTATAAATACTTACATATGTTTTATTAATTATACATAATATGATATTTAATGACATGTTAGATCATAAAAATTATAATTTTTAATTTTTAATATATTTTTCTGATTTTTAATCAATTTAATAATATGTAATTTCAATAGTGTCAATTTTGACAAAATCAATTTATTTGAATTTAAATAAAATCGAAATAGAAAATATGTTTAAAAAAATATTTAATAGATTCATAACATGTCATATTTATCTAAAAAATTCGTGGAGCACATGAAATATTTTATATAATATTTATTTTAATATTTTTAAAACCATTTATTTGATATTTTAATCAATAAAATAATTTCAACATCAATATTGTGTCACCCTTAATGATAATTATTTAATCCCTAAAAATTCTAAATAAATTAAAATGATGTATATAATTTCATTATATTTCTGTAGAATATTCATGTTATAAGTTTAATGAAACTTATCAATAAACTAAAATTATTATACTTATAAGATTTAAGAGAGTGACATGTTGTCACATTCTTTGGTTTTAATAATAATTAAATTATTTATATGGTTAAAAGTCAATAAAAATAATATAATCTTAATCTTAGGTTATATGGGTCGACTTTTAGTCATCAAATATAATTTTGGCATGTGTTAGGGTGGTTTTATTATCTGAGGTTTACCTTTAATTACTCGATTTACCATTAACTGAAGTAAATAACAATTACTATAGTTACTTGTCATAATATCAAAAAAAGTAACCTATTTACATAATTTTGACCCACTGAATCCAAATATGGAATCCATTTTTCAAAATTCTAAACACAAAAGTTTGCAGTAATTACATTAAATTTTATCTCGTTGTTAATAAAACGGGTTTTAAAAGTTATAATATTGCCAAAGACTGAAATGTTTTTACATATGAATTCAATGTAAAATTAATGGTAATGACATACATTAAATTAAATTGTAAAAATATATTCTATTTATACTTTAAAACCATTATATATTATAATTTAACCATATAAATTATTGTGGTGAAAAAAGTTGTTTTTAATTAAAATATAGCGTGTTTTCACTATTCATTAAAATATAAAATTTATCAGAATAATATGAAAATTTTTTACAATGTGAATTTTTATAACCTAATTCCATAGAAGAATTATATTTTGTCAAAATGAACATATAAACATATCAAAAACTATATTTAATGTGGGTGTTCCATCAAAAGGAGGAAAAACTACATTTTTAAAAAAATACTTATTTGACACAAAAAATTTATTTTGTTCTCATACCATGTTCTAGAAAATGTGTAAGATGAATAATAATTTTATAAAATTCAAAATGTAGTTAATACTATTTATAAAGGCTAGTATATAATAATATTATAACAATATATTGTTGCTTAGTGAAACTCAGTATTGCGTACTACACACACTATCGAGAAAGGTCGTGATTGCATGTAATACAAGCCAAGTCAGAGATGCGTGTAGTGAAAGATCCATTTGTTGTAGCATACAACAGAAGACAACAATGAAATTAAAAAGAATAATTCTCAAAAAAGCTCATGTTGTTACATTCTACCCCCCTTAAAATGAATTTTACTTTCGAAATTCATTGGGATTATAAATGGTTTACTACTTGAAAGTTTCTTTCATAGAAACCCACATAGGAAAAAGGAATACTAAAACATAATTTTAAAAAGTGAATAATGAAACATAATGGTTACCCAGATTAACTCATCACTAGGTTTCCACATAGGAGAACATAGGTGAAAAATATAGATATGGAAGAGAAATCTAACCATCAAGTTCTGATGGAGAGTGGTAGAGAACATGGCTATAACAAATCCAAAAATCACAAAGCCATCAATTTGTGATGATCTAAGGTACCATATTATTCATCACAAATAAGAGAACTAGGACAAAGTTTTTGGTTTTCAATATCATCTCACTAATGTTGATGAATTAAAAGAAATACTTACTTGATTTTGGTACAATATCACCGTTGTTTGTGCCTTGAACAATTTCCACTTCATCTCTTAAAGAAATGAAGTTGAATTTTTCATTCGTGAAGTGTTAGAAGATCATGCGACAGAATGATGGGTCTTTCCATCTATCTCAAACAAAATTTTATCAAAAGTTATCAAATATAGATAAGTCCATCTATGGTGAGGTTAATCGTATATGATTCCAAAAATGGACTTATACTTTATCTCTTAATAAAATAAATCTAGTTTCTACAAACCAGGGACTTACTATAGGCTATAGGTAGGCGATAAAGGCCTGTCACACTTTGGTTGTGGGATCTATTTCCACAAACTTGTCCAACACGATGAGTTTTCACCTGTCCTACATGTTTTCCCTTTTTCTAAAACTACACTATTATAAAATTACATAAATAATATCGAAAAAGGGTTCTAGCCTTAAACAATACTATATTATGTCCATCTTAATCCATTATGATATTTAGGATTATCCAAAATAATTTTATCCAATCTCATAGTGTAATGTAAACGATTACTAGAAATGTTATCTACCAAGAATGTGAATACCATCCTCTATCATGATATATCTTGTTGGTCACATTCCAAACATGTGAGTTCCTTAATCATGTACTCTCTTGAAAAATGAATACCCATTGATCTTTAATGAAAACATGAATGCTGTCAAATGATAACTCTTTCCACATACCAAAATCTCAAAATTTATATATACTCAAACCATGATATCACTTGTCCTTATATCAGTCATGATCTCATTAATACTATCACACATATTATTTTCTCCTTATCCCATCATTATGAGCATATCATCATGATTCCAAAAATATTACAATCACCTTTCATGGTTACCGGTACTATATAATTACTGAAAACCAAAATATTGATATTCAAAAATTCCATGATACCATAAATGAGATTCCATGAAACTATTTTGAAATCCCATTACATAAACACATAATCATTCCAAAACATCATTGTCATACTCAAAATCACAAATAGTGATCGCATGTGACTTCCCTTTATCCTTTACCATAAGAGTTTTCTTAGGTTGATCATCATTAAACCTTGTATTTGGGAATTGATTAGCATAATGCACCATTTAATTTCACTTAAAGAATTGAATTGTCGATGGAGTTTTCTCTATAGTATTTTCTCTATTCACATCCTTAGATACCTTTTTCCCATTACTTTGACACTCAACTACTCAATGATCTTCTTTTCCAAACATAAAAAATTTTCTAGTACCTTTTAGCAAATCTCCACCATGTTTCTTTCCACACTTTGATCATAAAGAAACATTCATCTTCTTTTCACCATTTTTATGAGATTTCTCCTGAAACTCCATCTTTTGTTTTATGTCAAAACCATGAGATGTATATGTAACTCCAACTTCCAGTTCTACCTTGATAGCACAACGCACAATTTATTCATAGCTACTCAAGTCTCTTATAGCTTATTCCCTTCGAAGTCATGGTTTTAAGCCATTGAAGAATGGATGAACTTTTCTTTCAGGTTTGATGATAAAGCCAGATGCATACCTTACAAGTCTTGAAAAATTTTCTTTGTATTTAACAACAGATTCAAAATCATTCTGCTTAAGCTTAAGGAAATCCCTTTTCGATATTTGTTCGAATAATATGGGGGATGTACTTACTAAAAAACAAGTTCTTGAACTCGTACCATTCCATGCATTCAATTTCATCTAGGGGCCTTGAATTCTTATTTAGAGTCCACCACTGGTCTGTTTCACCATCTAAACTATAAACATCTAAAATAAAATTTTCATGTTCTGAACAGCAAAATATAGAAAATATATTTTCAATTGTACTGATCCTTTGTTCAGCAACAAGTGCATCAGAAGACCCATTGAAAGAAGGTGGACATTGCCTCATGAATGACTCAATATAATATTTTTCCCTTCTCTGATCATTTAGAAATACAGAATGATTCATAGCTTGTGTAAGTATAACAATTATAATTTTAACTCCATCTCCCATAACATTTGGTTGTTCGGGAGGACAATCATTTCATTCTCCATTACATTGATCATCACGATTCCTTCGGGTTCCAGCCATCGTCTAAAACCCAAAAATAATTGCTTGAGAGGCAAAAATCAACCTAGGAAAACAACATAATAATGTGGAAGTACCATCAATATCGAACATATTAGGTTTAATTATAATATTGTTACCATAATTCTAGGACAATAACCTATACTTATACATAAACTTAGGGGAATCCCTAGACATACCTTAGAAAAATATCTAGGGATATCACTAAAGATCTCGCATCCTAGTTTCCAAAGGTTGACTAAAAATTTCCTCTGATACAAACTGTAGAGATCCAAAACTTGCCGTACATGGACATTACATTACTTTTTCTGAATAGTTAATACATATCAAAAATAGATACACAAGTACCGTAATAGTTTAGTGTCTTTGGAAATTTGAAATATAATCTTCATATTGTGTGAGAGATCTTCAACATCTCCCATAAAGATATTCCCCTTTTGTTTTCCTTCCTAATACCTTTCTTTATATCCTGCATAAAAAAAATATAAAAAGGGTGAGCTCAAATTCCCAGTAAGGGTTAAAATAGTGATCATAAAACAATCCATAAACATTTGAATGCAAAAACATGAACATAAAATATAAACATCAAAATCTCGAGCAAAGAAATAAATATAGGAAGTACATAAGGAATATATCATAAAGGAACATCAATCATGATAAAATAGCATGGGAATAAAACATGTAATTGTGGAAAGCCATTAAGCACTTGATATGATTTCCATAGTAGCCAAGGCTCTGCTGCCAAGACCATCTTAGTGGACAATGTCCTTTTCTGAATAGAGTTCACTCCTCATTCTAGTCCTGTATCACTAAATCGGAATAACTTACCATTCTAGACATGTATATATCATGAGATATAAATAATTAACCATTTCATTGGAAGGAGATATAGGTCCCAACCATATAATAATTAAATAATTCTTACTTGTGCCAGAATATAAACATAAATCATTCATCATAACCCAAATAATAAAATGGGTTTCATAAACATCATCCCATCATAACATAATCCATATAAAAAAATGGATATAATTTCATCATAAGAAAAGTTAAACCATGTAAATCATAGATATATTATACTTGAAACATACAAATATGATATAATATCATCTTATATGGAAAATGGTTTTGGTAAAACACTTGAAATGAATTATTGAGTAAAATATCCATTCTTCTAAAAATCATTTTATATTCAAAAAATGACATGAAAATTTAAATGAAAAGGATTTTGATGAAAATAGTCATGAAATATTGTAGAGTAAGCTTCATGAAAAAAAGGCTTTATAAAACTATTAAAAATCCATTCATTCCTTATAGGTTAAAAATACATTCTCATCGTACTTTTGTCAGAAATGTCAAAAAATTCATCATATGGTAAAAAATGAAAGATTCCTTCCATAACACAATATAAAAGTCAAAGAGGGGTAAAAACTATTTTAAACATACAAGTAAAAATATTAAACACTTTATGGAAAACATTTTTATGTACATGGATGAAAAATATAACTTCAATAAATACTTATGAAAAACTATCTCGGATATGAATGAGATTGAAATAATTATCCCTTACCTCTACTTCGACGTGTCTCCTTTGAACTTCCTCTTAAGGGACTAGATTTGGTCTTTTGAGATGACCAGAACCTCAAGAATATTACTAGGGAAGTTAATAAGAGTAATGGTCCGGGATTGGACGAGAATTAAGGCTCAATGGTATGTCAAGAGAATAGGGAGGAGGTTCTCTTTTATAATGGAGGAGAGGGGCACTTTAGTAAACCTATAAAACATTAATTTATAATAAACCTAAACCCCACTTAAAAACATCCAAAGTGACTCAAATTAGGATATTAGATAAGATAGGGTTGTAATCTCATCAACTAACCAAATTTATACATGTTTTTATTTTATTTTAAACCATATCATTTTGATTTATCCTTATTTGATCTATTTAATTTTATTTGTGGTAATAATGTTAAATATTTTATATGGTTATAAATACTTTCTTATGTAATCTTATTTATAAATAATATTATATTTAATTAAATTTTATATTATATAGATTTTAATTAGTAATTTTTAAAATATTATTGTTATTTTTAAACAATTTAATAATATAAAATATCAATAGTGTCAATTTTGACACAATTAATTTAATTGAATTTAAATAAAATACACACAAAATATAAGTTCGAAAAAAAATATTTAATATATTAATAAAATGTCATATGTATCTATAAAATTCATGGAACAAATTAAATAGTTTATATAATATTTATTTTAGTATTTTTAAAACCATTTATTTGATATTTAGATAAATTAAATAATTTCAACACCACTATTGTGACACCTTTAATGATAATTATATAATCCCTAAAAATTCAAAATAAATTCACATGATGTAGATGATTTTATTATCTTTTTGGAGAATATACAGTTTCAATTTTTCATGAAGTTTATCACTAAAATAAAATTATTATACTTATAATATTTAAGAGAGTGTCATGTTGTCACTTTCTTTGGTTATAATAATAATTAAATTATTTTCATTGTTAAAAGTCCAAAAAACAAATATAATCTGACTTTTACGTGATATGGGTGGAATTTTAGTCATACAATTGATTTTATGATTGTGTTAGGGTAGTTTTATAATCTATGGTTTACCCTTAATTTCCAGATTTATCTTTAACTGAAGTAAATAATAATTACCTTAGTTACTATTGAGAATATCAAAAAAATAAAAGTAACATATTAACATACTTTGGACCCACTGAATCGAAATATGGAATCCATTTTTCAAAATTAAAAACACATAAGTGGCATAAATTAATTAAAATTTATCACATTGTTAAGAAAATGAGTTTTAAAAGTTATAATATTCCCAAAGATTGGAGTGTTTTTATCTATGAATTAAATGTAAAATTAACGGTAATTAAATAATTAAATTAAATGGTAAAAATATATTCTATTTATACTTTAAAACCATTCAATATTATAATATAACTTTATAACTTATTACGATTAAATACGTTGTTTTTAATTAAAATATAGCGTGTTTTTACTATTCATTAAAATATGAAAGTTATCATAATAATATGAAAAATTTGTCCAAAGTAAATTTCTATATCCTGATTCTAAAGAAGAATTTTATTTTATCAAATTGAACTTATAAACATGTCAAAAACTAGATTTAATGTTGGTGCGCCATCAAAAGGTGGAAAAACTGCATTTTATGAAAAATATTTATTTTTCCCGAAAAATTTATTTTTTTCTCGTACCATGTTCAAGAAAATGTGTATGATGAATAATAATTTTTAAAAATTCAAAATTTAGTTAATACTATTCATAAATTCTAGTCCATAATAATATTATAACAATATATCATTGTTTAGTGAAACCCGACATTGCATACTACACATTTTATCGAGAAAGGTCATGATTGCGTGTAATACAAGCCATGTCAGGGATGATTATAGTGAAATCTCCATTTGGTGTAGCATACAAAACAAGAAATAAATGAAATTAAAAACAATAATTCTCAAAAAATATCAGGTTGTTACATTATACCCCCCTTAAAATGTATTTCCCCCTCGAAATTCGTTGGGGTTATAAACAGTCTACTACTTGAAAGTTTCATTCCTAGAAACCCACATCGTAAAAATTAATACTAAAACTTAATTTTAAAAAGTGAAGTATAAAACATAACGGTTACCCAAATTAACTCATTAGTAGGTTTCCAAATAAGAGAACATATGTGAAATATATGGATATGGAAGGGAAATCTAACCATTAAGTTCTGATAGAGAGTGGTAGAGAATATGGCTCAGAAAAATCTAAAAATCACAAAGCCATAAATTTGTTATGATCTATGGTACCATCAAATTCATCAGATATAAGACCACTAGGTCAATGTTTTTGGTTTTCAATATTATTTCACTAATGTTGATGAATTAAATAAAATACATAGTTTATTTTGGTACAATCTCACCATTGTTCGTGCCTTGAACAATTTCCACTTCATCTCTTAAAAAAATGAAGTTGAATTTTTCATTCGATAAGTGTTAGCAGATCATGCGATAGAATGATGTCTCATTCCATCTATCTGAATCAAAAGGTTATAAAATGTTATCAAATATACATAAGTCCATCTATGGTGATATTAATCGTATATGATTCCAAAAATGGACATATAATTAATCTATTAATAAAATAAAACAGGTTTTTACTAACCAGGGACCTCCTATAGGCCAGAGGTAAGCGATAAAGGCCTGTTGCACTTCGATTGTGGGTTTGATTCCCGCAACCTTGTCCAACATGACAGGTTGTCACCCATCTTTTAGTTTGTCCCATTTTTTAAAACTAAACTATTATACCATTATATAAATAATATCGAAAAATTGTTACATCCTTAAACAATACTATATTATGTCCAACTTAATCCATTATAATCTTTAGGCTTATCCAAAATACTTCTATCCAATTTCATAGTGTAATGTAAACGATTACAAGAAATTTCATCTATTGAGCATGTGAATACAATCATCTATCATGATATATCTTTTTGGTCACATTCCAAACATGTGAATACCATAATCATGTATTCTCTGGAAAAATGAATACCCATTGAACATTAGTGAAAACATGAATGCGGTCAAAAATTAACTCTTTCAACATACCAAAATATCAATATTTATATATACTCAAACCATGATATCACCGGTCCTTATATCAGTCATAATCTCATTAATACTAACAAACATATTATTTTCTCCTTATCCCTTTATTATATGCATATCATCACATTTCCAAAAATATTAAAATCACTTTTCATGGTTACCGGTACTATATAATTGTTGAAAACCAAAATATTGATATTCCAAAATTCCACGATACCATAAATGTGATTCCATGATTCTATTTTGAAATCTGATTAGATAAAAACTTAATCATTCCACAAAATCCTTATCATACTCAACATCACAAATAGTGATTTCTTGTGACTTCCCATTATCCTTTACCTTAAGAGGTTTCTCACTCTAATCATCATTAACCCTTGGATTAGGGCATTTATTATTATAATGCACCATTTCCTTGCACATGAAGCATTAAAGTGTTGGTGGAGAATTCTCTATAGTCTTTTCTCTATTCACATCATTAGCTACATTTTTTACATTGCTTCTATACTCAACTACTCGATGTCATTCTTTTCCATACTTAAAACTTTTTCTAGTACCTTTTAGGAAATCTCTACCATTTTTATTTCCACAATTTGAGAAGAATGAAACATTCATCTTCTTTTCCCCATTGTTCTGAGATTTCTCCTTGAACACCAAATTTCATTTTTTTTGTCAAACCATGAGATGGATATGTAACACCGACAATCAGGTCTACCTTGATAGCACAATGGACAATTTCTTCATAGCTATTGAAGTCTCTATTATCTAAAGCCCTTCGAAGACTTGGTTTTAAGCCACTGAAGAATCGATGAACTTTATATTGAGGTTGGATAATAAATCCAGATTCATACCATGAAAGTATGGTAAAATTCACTTTGTATATAACATCAGATTCACCATCGTTCTGCATAAGAACAAGGAACTCCTTTTCCATCTTTGTTCGAAGAATATGAGGGAAGTACTTACTGAAAAACAAGTTCTTGAACTTGTCCCATTCCATGGATTCAATTTCATTTGGGGAATTGTATTCTTATTTAGAGTCCACCATTGGTCTTCCCACCTTCTAAATAGTAAACAACTAAAATGAATTTTTCATGTTCTGAATAGAAAAGTATGAATAATATCTTTTCAATGATACTGATCCACTGTTCCGCAACAAGCGGATCTGAGGACCCATTGAAAGAAGGTGGACGTTGACTCATGAAGGAATCAATAGAATATTGGTCCCTTCTCTAATCATTTGGAAATCTAGAATGATCCATAGCTTGTTTAGGTATAGAAATAATATTTTTTCACTCCATCTCCAATCACATTTGGTTGTTCAGGAGGACAATCATTTAATTGTCTATTATATTGATTAACACGATTCCTTTGGGTTCCATCCAACATCTAATACCCAAAAAAACAGTATGAGAGGAAAAAATCATGATAGGAAACAACATAATAAAGGGGGAGTACCATCAATATCAAACATATTAGGTTTAATTATAATATTGTTACCATAATTCTAGGACTATAACCAATACTTATACGAAATCTTAGGGGCATCCCGAGACATACCTTGGAAATATATCTAGGGATCTCACTAAAGTTCTTGCATCCTATTTTCAAAGGTTGACTAAACCTTTCCTCTGATACCAAAAGTAGAGACCAAAATCTTGACATACATGGACATTACATTAAATTTTCCAAATAATTAGAACATATCAAAAAAAGACATACAAGGACCTTAATAGTTTCGTGTCTTTGGAAACTCGGAATATAAACTTCTAATCGTCTGAATGATCTTCAATATCTCCCATAAAGTTATTATCCTTTTGTATTCATACCTAAAACCATTCTTTATATCCTGGGGAAAATAAAACATAAAAAGTGTTAGCTAAAATGCTCATTAATGGTAAACATAGACAGCATAAACCAATCCATAACCATTTGAATGCAAAAACTTGAACATAAATTCTAAACATCAAAATCACGAGCAAAGACATAAATCATGGAAGTACGTAAGTAATATATCATAAAGAAACATCAATCATGATAAAATAAAATGGGAATAAAACATGTAATTGTAAAAACCCATTATTCACTTGATATGATTTCCATAGTAGACAAGGAATTGCTACCACGACCATGTTAGTGGACAAATTCCCTTTCTGAATCAAGTTCAATCCTCATTCCAGTCCTGTATCACTGAACCAGATTAACTTACCTTTCCAGCCATGTCTATCTCATTTGATATAAATCTTTAACCATTTCATTAGAGGGAGATATAGTTCCCACCCATATCATAATGAAATAACTCAACTTGTGCCACAATATAAACATAAATTATTCATCATAACCCAAAGAATAAATCGGGTTTCATAAACAACTTCCCATCATAACATAATCCAAATAAAAAAATGGATATCATTTCATCATAATAAAAGTTAAACCATGTAAATAATATAGATATTATACATGAAACATACAAATATGAAATAATATCATCTTATATGGGAAATGTTTTTGGTTAAACTCATGAAATGAATTATTGAGGAAAATATCCATTCTTCTTCAAAATCATTTTCTTTTCACAAAATGTCATGAAATTTTAATTTAAAAGGATTTTGATGAAAATAGTCATGAAATCTTGTAGATTTAGCTTCATGAAAATAATGCATTATAAAACCATAAAAATCCTTTCATTCCATATAAGTTAAAAAAACATTCTCCACGTACTTTTGTCAGAAAAGTCAAAAAGTTCATTGTATGGTAGAAAAAAGAGAGATTCCTTATATAAACAATGTAAAATTCAAAGAGGGGTAAAAATGACTGTAAAAATACATATATTAATATTAAACACTTTATGGTAAACTTTTTATGGACATGGATGAAAAATATAACCCCAGTAAATACTTATGAATAAACAATCTCGAATAAGAATGAGATTGGAATAATTATCCCTTACCTTATGTCTGATATGCTTCGTATGTATCTGAACCTCCTGTATAATGATTAAATAATGTCATTGAAATATTAAAGAATCATATTTATTGTTATTATATCATATATGGTTCACTTATGAATTTATATTACCCGTTCTTTTGTAAATACCATGTTAAAGCAGCGTTTTGGGTAAAATCGTTTCATTTGTCGTATGTACTGTGATTTTTTGTTCCTGATATTATTACTCATATACTGATTTAATTAATTATAGAATGTTAAACATTATTTATATATAATATATATTAACTATATAGATATATATTATAGATCGATAAATGGAATTAAATACACCATTCATGTAGACTGTAGGTCGTACGTACACATGAACGCTATTTTCGTTTACTTATTGAATTGAATAGAATTATGTAAATGAAACACCTATGTACATAAATCCAGTATCATTATTCTGTAATATATTTCATGATTATTTATTACATGTATCCTTTATAATCGTACTTGAATGGTTAATCATGGAAAATTAATCTCATCGCGTTCGTGGAGACGGTAGTCCGTACGTACGCACGAGCGATGATATCGTTCACATAATTATTGAATAGAATTGGAGTGGATGATATAATATCTCAGAATCAGTATGAGGTTATAATAACCATATATAGTTATTCATTACAACATTATTCTCATCAAAGTAAGTTGGTGGTGGAATAATGAATTACACCACGACTTGGAGACTGTATTCCGTACGTATGCACGCATGGTGATTTCGTTTCCGTAGGATGTATAGAAGGTGAAATGGGGTTGTTTAATATTTAAAATATCATATCAGTATATTATTGATAATTATTTTATTAATTTATTCTTAAACAAATAAAAAATAATAAGTTGAAGAAGAATGAAACTTGAATGAATCGGTAGAAGAGATTTTCTCTTCTTTGATGTGCCTCCTTTAAACATTCTCTTAAGGGACTAGATTTGGTATTTTGAGAAGACCAGAACCTGAAGAATATTAGTAGGGAAGTTAATAAGGGTAATGGGTAGGTTTTGGCCGAGCTTTAATTCTCAATGTAATGTAGAGAGAAGAGGAAGGAGGTGCCCTTTTATAAGGGAGGAGAGGGGCAGTTTTGGAAACCTCTAAAATATTAATTTATAAAAAAACTAACCCCACATAAAAACATAAAAAGTGACTCATATTAGGATATTAGATAATATAGGGTTGTAATCTCATCAACCAATAAGATTTATCAATGTTTTTATTTTATTTTAAACCATATCATTTTGATTTATCTTTATTTAATCTATTTAATTTTATTTGTGGTAATAATTTTATAAATTTTATATGGTTATAAATAATTAATTATGTGATCTTAATAATACATAATATGATATTTCATGACATTTTATATCACATAAAATTTAAATTTGTAATTTTTAAAATATATTTGTGATTTTTAAACTATTTAATAATATAAAATATCAATAGTATCAATTTTGAAACAATTAATTTATTTGAATATAAATAAAAACCACAATGAATATATGTCCGAAAAAAATATTTAATATATTCATTACATGTCATATATTACTAGAAAATTCTTCGATAACATTAAATAGTTCATATATTATTTATTTTAATATTTTTAACACCATTTATTCGATATTTCAATCAATATAATAATTTCAACATTTCTATTGTGTCACCTTTAATGATAATTATTTAATCCATAAATATTCTAAATAAATTCAAATGATGTAGAAAATGTTATTATATTTCTGGAGAATATTCATTTTCGATGTTTCATGAAGTTTATCACTAAATTAAAATTATTATACTTATACGATTTAAGAGAGTGACATGTTGTCACTTTCTTTAGTTTTAATAATAATTAAATTATGTTCATGGTTAAAAGTCCATAAAACGAATATAATCCGACCCTTAGGTGATAGGGGTCGACTTTTAGTCATCGAATAGAATTTTGGAATTTGTTAGGGTAATTTTATAATCTTAGGTTTACCCTTAATTATCCGATTTATCTTTAACTGAAGTAAACAAAAATTATCATAGTTACTATTCATAATATCAAAAAAATAAAAGTAACATATTAACATAAATTGGAACCACTAAATCGAAATATGGAATCAATTTTTCAAAATTCAAAACACATAAGTTTTAGTGATTATATTAAAATTTATCCCATTGTTAAGAAAATAGGGTTTAAAAGTTAAAATATTGTCAAAGATTAAAATGTTTTTACCTATGGATTCTTGTAAAATTAATGGTAATGACATAATTTAAGTTAAATGGTAAAAAAGTATTCTATTTATAATTTAAAACCATTGAATAATATATTTCAACCATATAAATTATTTCGATGAAAAAAGTTGTTTTTAATTAAAATATAGCGTGATTTTACTATTCATTAAAATAAGAAAGTTATCAGAATAATATGAAAAATATATCCAAAGTAAATTTTTATATCATGATTCCTAATAAGAATATTATTTTGTCAAATTTAACTTTTAAATATTTCAAAAACTATATTTAATGTGGGTGTGCCATCAAAATGCGGCAAAACTGCATTTTTATAAAACTACATATTTTACCCGAATTTTTTTTCTCATACCATTTTCTAGAAAATGTTTAATATGAATAATAATGTTGTAAAAATCAAATTTTAGTTAATAATATTCATAAATACTAGTACATAATAATATTATAACAATATATCGTTGTTTAGTGAAACCCGGTATTGCGTACTACACACTCTATCGTGAAATGTCACGATTGCGTGTAGTACAAGCCAAGTCAGGGATGTGTGTAGTGAAAGCTCCCTTTGGTGTAGCGTACAACACAATACATCAATGAAATTAAAAAGAATAATTCTAAAAATATCTCGGGTTGTTACAAATTTGTTCCATGGTTTTCAGCTATTTTTATTTGGAATAGAAGGAGACTAATTTGGTATAATCATATTTTTTATTTACAGTCCCACAATTGTGTTTTTTTGTATGTTTGTCTATAACATGTGTCATGGTGATGGTATTGTAATAGATCCAATGTTCATATATTATTTTTCATAGGAACTATGATTTTGGATAATGTTATAGTGCTTACTAGTATGTTAGTGGAGGTTTTTAACCATTCAAATTAGATG
Source organism: Viscum album (assembly GCA_963277665.1). Classification (NCBI taxonomy): domain Eukaryota; kingdom Viridiplantae; phylum Streptophyta; class Magnoliopsida; order Santalales; family Viscaceae; genus Viscum; species Viscum album. Next base: position 872,778,325 of record OY728148.1, on the reverse strand, counting down.
GGTCTCTAATTCTTAGATTACATATCTTGTCAGGATACATGTATATAGTATTTTTAAAAATAATATCTTTGAATTTTTAAAATTTTCTGATATTTTTATGTTTGGATTTGGAATTTGAAATACATATTCAGGGTTTACATGGATGGTTTCTAAATTATATAATTATTTATTATTTTATTCCATTTCAAATTGTTTACAATATATAGGGATTGGGTGATAAACTAGTGTCTCAATAATGGTTGAATCTTAAAATAGTATTTTTTATCATGTGTCAGGGTTGTTATAAATTTAAATATTGTAATTTTTCTAATTAATTATTTTTATATGGCATTGAGCATCACGCCATTAGTGCTTATAACCAAAATGGAACCCAAAAAATATTTACCAAAACTGTTTATAGTAATATTTTTTTACCAGGAGTTTTATATATGAAATTTTAATCGAATTATTCCATGTGGAATTCTGTATTATTTTCTCGCAGATGTGTTATCAACTATCTCATATTTGTTTAGGAATTTAATTCATTCATTATGATACATAATAGTATAGATAATACAATGTCCATTATATTTTCAGATGATATTTTCAATCATAAATGTTTTTTATATACATTTCCTGATTTTTTTGGAATATGTTTTGATTTTAAATTAAATAAAATTGTAATTTTTATCTTCCCTAAAATAATTCCTTTAATTATTAATTATATTGTGAATAAAAAAGTTAATTTACAATTTTATCATACATTTTCAGGATTTTGGGTTTCTGTAGGGAATTTCAAGGTACTATATTGTGTGATTTTTTAACTCTGTATCTTTATAGGGATTCCACTATATATAATTATTTATCACGAATAAGGGAATACTAATATGATACAAGTAAATGTTTTTTAGTATGTATCTATATATGTGGAGATGTTTCTTTATGTATTGGGATATATAGTCAATGAGATCATGGTTCAGAGGATTTCGTTGTATAAAAAGTGGCACAAGGAAGCATATTATACAGTAATGATCCATTATAGGTGGAATCAGGTGTTGTTTGGTGATAATTAAGGGATTTTTAGGAGGATTCTACAGAGAGTATAAATAAAATATATTATTTAATTATAAATACATGGAAACAATGGTGATGTTTTCTACTTTATATAGACTATATGTGGTGTAGGAATGTTTATAAATTAAAGGTGTGTGAGGATATTTCATAGGATGTACTCTATAATATTTTAAATTGTTAATTATATCCCAAGAAAAGGATTACATGATAAAATTGTATTTTTATTTTTCAATTGGTGGGAACATGATGTTTTAAGAGTTTGTTAGTCTCATTGTGGAGTTATATTGTATTTCTTTTGAGTTAGTCGGTGATTATAGTCTCATACTGTGATGGTTCGAGACGTATACCTGAGCTGAGATCAATAAAGGGGGATTCATTTTTGTTTAATTTAACTATTATCGAAATGAAAATAATTAATTGATGTTGTTTATATACATAAAATATTAGAATTTTTTCTTTATTAAAGACGTTAATTTTTTACAATTTATACGATTAATTAGTTTAATTTAAAGTATGGGGAAAAACTAAATAGATATAAAATCATAAGATTATATCAAGCGTGGATGAAAAATTGGATTTTCCTTTGTGGAATCCGTACACTCCTAAATTGGAAAAGTAAAAAAATTCATTAATTGATTTATTTATAGATATTTAAGGATGTTATGTTATTTTCATTAAAATGGTTATAGAATCGGAGGTCCAAATAATTCACATTATTTAGAGATATATACATAGATTCCAAATCATGGTGGAGCTAATTCGTAGGAAATATTTTTTGAAATTCTATATCAGGATATTATGTAAAAGGTTCAAGGATAAATATTTTCTATAGTGAATTATTTTGTGGAATATTAAAAAATTTATAATTATAATGAGTGTCTGTCTTATTATTATATATATAATTTTATATTATTTGATTGATACAGTTTGACCTAATAATTCTAATGTATATGTGCATATTTTACATTAATTTTTAATATGGTTTTGATGTATTATTCCATCAAGATTTCGACGCCACTTTTAGAATATATAGGGATGATTTTTCTATAATTTCCCATTAAAAATAGTAATTTAAAAAGTTATGAGAAATTAGTTTTTGGATATGAAAGTTTTTGATTACATAGTCTGGATAGTCATCACGATGATTTTAATGGGATATATTAAAATCTATGATACGAATTTTCCCTTCACCTCACAATAATGGGGGTTTCAAAAATTTCAAGTGGCGTTAAAATTCACATTATTATACATAGGTAGATTATTAATAGAAAATATAGTTTGACATGTATTTTAACATGTTGGATCTTGTATTTTTGTATTCTATGGATTCATTTCTATTTTCATGGTTGGTACAATGTTTCATGGAGGTGTTCCCAATGAATCTATCTATATTTCTATTAATGTGGGATATAAAAAATCAATTTTTTTATTTCTATGTATGATTTTAATCTTGATTCCATAAAATCACATTGATCCTTTAATATTTAAACGGTGGACGCAATTGAGGAAAAAAAATATTCAACCAATAGTTTCACCTTGGTAATCAATTTTTTCTGGAAGTATGAGATTATATTTTAGTTATGTATTGGATACCAAATGTTAAATCATGAAATATTACTGAATTAATATCATTTACCTCATGTTAATGATTATTTTAAAAATCTACAGAGATATATTATGTTTATAAGATTAATATTTTCTCATGACATTAAAATTTTAGATTTATAGAAAAGTAAATACTTTATAATAAAAATAGGACGACGAACATAAATATTTATGTTGTTATTAGATTTGAAATTTCTAATGATCCTCTTGTTTTATATACTTATTTAATCATTTCATAGAGAAAATAAAAATATTTTTCTTTTGATACTTATATTTATATTTTTTAGTTTTAATAGATTGATAAAGGATTATAATATGAATTTCATGACATTTTTTGGATATATTTGGAGACTATAAAATTTAACTAGATATTCTCAAATGTTAGATTTCTGTATGGGAATTCAATTCATATGGGAATGTTATTTATATATATATCATCATTAGAAACATAGAAATTATTTTATGGATTAAATATAATTTTTTATCATAGGACACCAATTCATTGCATTGTAGATAATAGAAACCTCATACGCATGATCCACATTCTCTAAGAAACAAAAAGGGGATTTATAAATAAAACATCTTTCACATGGATCATTGATAGACTCTTCCTATGAAATATTTGATCAATATATGAGTAACATCCCTGGGGGTAAACCAATTTTTTCACCCTTAATGTTTTATGCATCTGTTGATATAAACACATAGTATTCGAGAAAGATCCACTTCACAATCACAATATTCTAGTACATAATGCAGAAAATGTTGGAGAAATATACAACAGTTTAAGTGGAAAACAACATTACACAAGGGAATTATTTAAAACAATCATAATCATTGTTGTTTCCTCATTATATATAAAATATGTTTACTCCAATAATTTCTTTACCAGTTAATGAAATGTTTTAAAACATATGTCCAAAATAATTAACTATTCATGAATTTTCAATCAACATTTACCATTTTCTAGGCCATGTATATTTTTTTAAATATTATTATTAATTTTGGATTTTGTGGAAATTTATTTCAAAATTTATTTCTATAATTCTATTTCCCATGTTATATCATTATGTTTTATAAGAACTATAGAACATAGTTCTTCATAACACTTCATACATTAGATCATAATTATAATCTATGATTGGCATCGCTTTGGAAAATATTGAATCCCAAAATCAAATTGAATGATAAAAACAAAATAATTATAATTATTTTTATATGATCAATGTGAAACCATAAAAATTCAAAATGTTATAAAATATCAAATAGTAATAAAGACATCCTATATATCTATGGGATTATTATATATCTCTATAAATGTTTTATTTTACTAAATAATCAGAGACGTTATAACTTTTAACATTAAATTATATTATATAAAATATTATTGAAATAATTACCCAAAATACTTTTGGATATCATAAACATAACTTTTGTTAAGAATGTATCAAATTATCTATGAATAAAATCATGATAACGCCTTTTAAATATATACCCAAAACTATATTATTTAGGAAACTCTAAAACCACATTAATAGAATCTATAATAGTACCATAAAACTCCATCAACACTTACTCTATAAAAAATTGACACCAAAGAGGACTATTAAGCACCGAATACAAATATGAATTCTCGATTACATAAAAATAGGAAAAAGTATATACTCTTGCATGTGATTAGTGATACTCATGTTACAAAGAAATATAACATGATCTATAAAAAACATGTAACTCTTGGAATATATGAACCTATTGAATCATATTTTAGCATGAATTTTCATATGATCCAGTATTAAAATATAATTAGTAATCACGAGGAATAGAGTAAACAATATCATATATATCAAGTCCTATGTTTTTGATACTCTATGATTTCACTAATAAGTAAATTAATATATCACATGTAATTCTTACATATGGATGGTAATATCATAAAACCCACTCCCTATAGATAAGTATATAACATGCCTTTCCTTGGAACATTTGTACACTATTTTAATATATCACAATTGAGTGATAAGATGTCATTGTCTTAATAAAAAGTTAAAACAATATTATTTTATGCTCCAAATATTTTTTCTAATAAAAAACATACCCAACCCCAACATCATTAAATAATCCCCAATGGTTGAATCATAATGGAATAAAATTGTAAAGTTTATATAGTCGGGTACACTTAAAACATATATTTTTTATAGAAATCTAAATAGGAATCTTACACCATTAGTATACCATATATAATGTTAATGAAAAATAATGATGTATAAATTGTTGGTGATCAAGAATATGAATATTATTTTTGTCATAAATATCATAATTCATATGCGAATATAAAAAATTAATCTATACAAACATTAAAATTTCATCTCAGTCTCTAATAAACCATGATGATAATAAGTTTTTTATAAACAATGAAACAAATTTAAATAATAATTATCAATTCACTTCATGACTGTTTTCATCCATTAAATCTGAATGAAAAATTTGATACATCCAAATATTTAAAATTACAAATTCCATATTACTAATAATTATCATTAATTCTAGGAAAAGTCATTTAAATGTTATTATTTTCTTATATCACATATGTTTGATTGAAGAGAGGTGTTAATTATCCTTAACATTTTAGGTTTAACTAGAGTCACAAGGCTTCTATATAAATCATATGACATAAAAAAATTACCTATGGTAAATTGATCAGATTAATCATATTTCTAAAGTAATATATATATGATATGATTGAATACTAGTTTGGATTTGGTATTATATTCTTAATTTTAAACTTCATGTAAATATTATTCAAACTATTTTTACTTAAAAACATCAATTTATATGATGTTAATAATTTACATTAACTAGTTAATACTATATATAGGTTCATCATAATTAACATCCTTTAAATTTATTGCAAGAAAATTATTGATTGAGATTAGTTAGGAAAATTTAATTACCCATTACCTTAATTTAATTTACAATCCATCATAATACACTTTTTATATAAATTTGCATTAAATCCAATATGGTGAACATATGTAACTGTTTATATTTCCCTTTATAGATGTACCCGATCAATTTTAGGATATTAAGTGAGATTCACATTAATTGTTAAAAAAATAATATCATTTAATTAAACTTCTATATGTCCAAACATAATATATTTATCCTATTAAAATATATATTATGTCAAAAATATATTTCAAATAGACACTTTCTCCATTTTTTGGAAAGTTCACATATATTTAATTATGGGGATGTTTTAAAAAAGATAATTTATCCAATTCATAAATGGTTTTGATGAATATAATGATTTTTTATATTAATAATATTTTATTCTTCACAATATTGAATAAAATATTCTACAATCACAACCATTCTGTTATAACAAACGTTTGGATGAATTATATTATCTACGATAAAATATTTTTAAATTTTATATTACTCAAATACGAAATATAATTATATAATAATAAAAAATTTATTGAAATAACACTATATCAATTTTTTTAATAAAATATATTTATTAATAAAATAATTAAAATATTATATATGCGAAATAATATTAAAACAATCATGATTTTTAATATCTATATGATATTGAAAAAATAAATTTATTCAAATATATGATTCGTAATCCCTTTCAACATCATTTAAATAAAAACTAGATGATGTATCTATTACATTCTTGATTAATAATCGATTATTATTTCTATCCTTTTTATAATTTCATTTTGGAATTATATAACCTATATAATAAAAAAACTGTATTTAGTTACATATAATTCTAACATGGAATTTTCATTGAGTTCATTATAGCCATTTTGAAATCCCATACAATTCTAGGATACTGTAAAAATGTTGTTAAATTAAAATATTTCCTAATGCCTTCAATTATTATATATATTTTGTATCATATATGAAAACATAAAAATATTTTCATATACTATATTGATAAATTACCCACCTTTAATATCAATAATGTACCAGAAAATTTATTTTCTATTACCTAGTAATTTATCATATTCACTATGAGAAATAGGGATAAACATTTTTGAACTCATACACATTATCAAATAATTATTATGGATTATTATATAATTAATATTATTTATATAATTAGACATAGAGGATACATTAACATTTTTATATTTATTGGTGTAGTCATACGCATTATGTATATGAGAGAAGAATTTTACACCCTGACATTTTAAAAGAAGAATATTATGTGTGACCTTTTATAAAAAACAAAACCCGGAATATAATGGAGTCATATTATTGAATAAAATATAAATATAGTTGTTAAATTTGTTATAATGAATAATGATAACAAAATAATAAAAATTACAAGGGTTTAACTCATATAAAATTATCTCATTATTTAATAATAGATTAGTAATGAAAAGTTAAATATGTTTTTTATAAAAAAATATTTTTCTAAGAACATTTTTTCCACAGTATGTGTTTTTTAGGTAAAGAATTTAATTAGTCATGATTTTTCAATTGATTTTATTTTATCAATATATTATGTAATAATTAAATAGTTTTATTATTAATAAATTTTTTTATACATTTAAAACAATAATTCAACTTTTTTGTTGAAAAAACATTCATTTTCTAAAAAATCATTCCATCTTGATTGGAAAATAATTTAGAGAATTAATTTTTCAAAAATTTAGAATAAATTTGATAAAAATGATAATTTTTTAATAATATCATTTTAATATTTTATTTGTGTAAATAATTATGGTTTTCATTTCAAAAATATTATTTTTTATAATGAATATTGTAAATTATAATTTTTATTGAAAAATGACCTCTCATTTTAAAAACATAAAAAGAAAAATTTTGATTTCATATTATTTTCAAATTAAAAATAAATAAATAGTTTTATTATAAATACTATTTAGGTAATTGGTATATTTTTTTTTATGATATATGAAAATTATACTCCTATGAAACATTTTTATTTTGAAAACATTGGTTTAGATGATTTTGAATTTTTCATTTAAAATAAAAATACTCCACATAATTGTAATGAATTTTGTAAAATAGTTTCCATATTTAGAATCATTATTTTTAATATTATTTAATACGATCAATTAAAATTTGGGTCCACATAAATATAAATAAGAGTAAAAATTCATTACTTTGGTTAACATTAATATGAGTTTACTAGTCGATAAACCAAATTATGAAGGTAATATTACAATTAAATATATTAAAAACTATACTTTAATGAAATATTTGGACCTTATATAATCTCAAAATAGAATATATTATCAATTATAAGATATGTATCATGTGAATTACACTTATTTTTTATTATTTAAGGAAATTTCCATGATGGTCCCCTCTCATAGTTATAAAAGGACATCCCATATGATCATATAGTATAATAAAAAAGACCCATAGGATTAATCCATTGATTTTAAAACCCATTCCTTATATAATTAACAATGACTGAGAGTCTTTTTTTATCAGATAAACATTCTATGATTGATTTTTTTTGATAACCATACAATGGTTCTTTGAAAAAGTGATATAGTTCTTAACAATGAATCATTATTTTATTTCCTCCCCAACACATACATGATATTCTAAAAATATGATAAAATAAGAAAATTAATTCTACATACTGAAATTTTATTATGTTAATGTATTTACTTGTAACACCACCCTATTCTATTTTATAAGAAGGTAAACAGTCAATTCTATGCAGATGGACTAGAGATTCCTGAACCGATGTCATCAAATTTATATCACTACGTCACGTTGATGGATAAAACTATGGATATAATAAATATATATTGAATTTATGAAACAATTAAACTTATTATATTATAATATCTCATATCACTTCTTACATTCCTATTTTTGATAAAATTATAATCTCACATGTGTGTACGTGTGAACTACAATCATCATAGAGTGATGTGATTCATTATTCATTTAATTTGGAAATTGAATTTAATAAGTGTATATTTAATTAAAATATATGATATAAATTATATTTTAATTATTATTAATATATAAAATACTATTTACTATTCTATTAGTTAGATAATTTGAAAATGGAAACAACATTCATGTGGACGTACGGTCTTTAATATCAATAAATGGTGTGATTTATTTTTAAATATATATGATTAATGGATTTTAAAAAATATAAATAAAATGAATATCTATAATATTGTTATAATTATTAAAATCTATATATTATATAACCTTGATAAATAATCATGGACCAAAACATCCTAACCAAAACATACATGAAAAATAATGAGTGATTTCCAGGAATTGTTATTTTTACAAAGAATTGTTGCTAAAAAGGAAATGAAATGTTATATGTAAATAATATAATTTATAATATAGATGATTTTTATTTTTTAATAGATATATAATAAATAATATTTTAATATAAAATACATTTATATATATATACGATGGAAGTAAGACCTATGGTAAGGGGTTTTATCTAACATTAACTTACATGAGACACATTCCATATTAACAAATTATATATTTTGCGTGGTATATATACATCCCAATTGATATTATATATCATTAGTATAATTATAATAATTTTAATTAATTATTCATTGTATTTTATTTCATTCATAGGTGTTAAGATTCAATTTAACAAAAGGATTAATAGTTCAGTTCAAAATTTCGTTATAATTCTGAATTAATTATGTTTATTTAAAAACGAGGGAAATCATTAAATATTTAAATCTCAAACCCAATAAATGTTCCTCTCATATTCTTACTCCTATTAATCATAATTTTATCCTTTCAACGTTTTCTCTCAAATTAATCAAGATGAATTTTTTTAAGGAAGTCTAAACTTTCATCCAATATAGTTGGAAATTATAATATTTCATTTTGATGTTATTTTATAATGTTTATAAAAATAATTTTAATGTTAATAAATAACATTTGTAATTATTTTTTGATACTTATTTCTTAGTTGGAATTTTTTTTTTCATTTTTTGAAAGTGGTTATTTTTTCTTTTTTATAATTATGAGAAATGATTTTTTTTAAATAACATGTACATAATTATCATATTTCATAACCAATCAAATGATTAATGATTAATTTTTTATATATACATGATTATTTTTAGATAAACATTTTCCCAATATTTGGTAAATTTACTGTTCCTTTAATTTCTATTTTTAATGGGAATACTCAATTTTCCTCCAAAATGGTTTTCTTGAAATTATTATTGAATTTGTATTCCTCAATGACAATAAGACTTATTTTAATTATGAATCACAAGGTATATATTGATAATATACCAAGATAATTATTTATTTTAATGGATTATTTTAAATTTTTCTAGGGATGTACTATTTTTATTTAACTTCCTATATTATTATAGACGATTTATGATTGTGTTTATTGATTTGGGTAATTATAAAAAGTTTATATACTAATATTTCAAAAAAAGTACATATTGACCATGCTTCACTCCATTAATATGAGTAATGTATTGGACTTAGTAGGTGATGGGTTGGGCCTGGTATACCCCCAAAAAGAATCAATGTGTCCCATGAGACAAACTAGATTATGCACATCAATTATGCCTTACCAATTCATGTGAGATGTCTTGGAACTTGGAATTGATGATATGTTTATGATGAAAATAATTATTCAATTCCACATCTTGAGATTTTATATTTATTAACTTCTGATTATTTAATTATTTATGGAACCATTTTAAAATATTCAATATCATGTGATTATATATATTTAAATAATTGATAACCAATTATTATTAAAAGTTTATTATTCATGATCATGTTTTTTGAAAAAGTAGACCTTATTTTAAATTATTCTAAATTTAATATTTATTATTCATTATTTACTTATAATATATCCCTCTATATGAAAACTATTACTGAACAAATTATCTCTCCGCTTTATTATGTTTCCTTTTCTAATGATTCAAGTAAGGGTTCTATAATTTCATTATATGGAAACAAAAATTGGGAAAACTATTTTCCCAATGAAAATACCATATTTTATTTTGTTTTATAAATTTTAATTAGAGATTCATGTTTTCATTTGGATTACCATTACAAAAAAATTGATATGACCATTGAAATATGTTTCATTGTATCAAGTGAAAATTTTACAATCTAACCAAAAACTCTAGGCTACAAGCGTGGGGGTATTTATCTCTAGTGTCAAAGGAAGATTATTAGAAAAAATGGGAACCATATTTAGTACCACATATATTATACGATATAACCCAAATAACAACACTCATGAAAATTCTATATATATGAAAACATCATAATGTTTTAGTATGATTTAAATTATAGGTATTTTGTTGCATTTCATCCATGAAAAGATATTACAAGGGGATGTGGCTCTAGAACAGCTATAAAAGATCTTAATAACTCCAAAAATTGTGCTTTTATTATTTGACTATATAATCACCAGGTGTATTATAATGGGTTTTCTTGTACACAATTTTGACACCTCCAAGATATATTATAGGTTTAATTCACATTTTATTTACAAAAACTGATTATTAAATTGAATTGACGATGATAATGAATTAACCTAAATATTATATAGTTCTATAGATTGAGTATATGGCTTCATGATTTATATTTTTGATAAATTATTTTTCATAATTATTATTATTGTTCATTGTACAATGATTTTTATATTTATTAAAAGTTGTGAACAAAGGGAAATGGTAGTGACACATTGTCATGACCTATCACAGGGAGGCTAGTGCCACAACTCCCTAATCCCGTCTCCAGTAGATCATGGGATGGTCACTAGAACTGAGGGGAAATATCAAAAACATGGGAGTGATTGACTATGTACCTGTACACACTTGATATTTCCATTCCCCATAAAATATAAAATCTAAAAAACACTATGAATATAATGTAGGAACACCAGTATATCCATACCAAAAAAGTATGATAAGAATGTAAAGCAAGGTGTAAATGGGCCCAACACAAGCCCACCAAAGGATGTATATAACCAAAAGTATAACCTGTAAAAAATGGTTGCGGGACTACTGTATATTGGCATAGGAACACCTTGGTATACCTGATATCACAATGCTCCATTCGGTCTGGTCCCCCAAAGGACACTGTCAAAAGGTTGTTCATATTCCCGAGACATGACACATACTGGAAAAATACCATGCATGGGTGAGTATAAAAATACTCAATAGGACACCCCGAAACCACAAATCAATTCACATATGAATGCAATAGTCTGCTCTATGAAGTTTTTTTTCTACACCACATATCATCATGAATATGCAGATATACTCTATCAGTGACACGTAATCTAGAGGTAAGTCAAAAATACTACATAACAACATTAGGAATTGAGTTCACAGATAACACAATGAATTCATCCAGAAGAACACACTGTGTATTCCTATATCACTAATGACATTTTAATGAGAATAAAAAATTATTGACAATTTTCATGAGAGAAAGAGAGACATGCCGATAGATATGAAGAGAGAGTTACAATAAAACATGTGAGTATCATAGCCATGTCCATGGGGTGATACCAACAACTCCCTACGGAATAACCCTCTATATAAAGGATAGTCATCATTTAGTATTTGTCAAATTAATACCAATTAATCTACCTATGACATGAATTTGATTAAAGGATCCCGCACCGGGCCTTTTAGGGGACACCAATGACACTATAAAGGAAGACCATCTAATGGAATTATAATCCTGTGATAAGGAAATGATACCCATATATATTCTAGGAAGTGATAATGGGAACAAACCCTAACAAAATTTTTTGATGATATGGTGGAAAACAGATCCAATCCATGTATAAGGGGGTACATGGTGTGTAGTAGGGTGACATTTCTTATCCTTAAAGTATGGGTACTTTTCTTGTACACTAACCCATTTCATTCTATTGGTTTCGTGTAGAAGATGGTTACATCGTGTCTATAAGAATCTATACGCTGTGTCCTTCTATATGGGATCCATTTTTGCACTCCATACATGTTCCAATACATGGTATCAACCTATGAAAATAATCGTGTGTACAAATACATAGGGTAGCCTATGTAATTTTTATAGGACATGATATATGGGGGAGTACACACAATGTAGGCAACCCATGTACTCATCCCTAGGTCTGAGTATTTACCATGTAAAATCGGAGTTATATAAGAGAGACAAAACACCTTGTAGGCAGGGCCACATACTATGTGATACATATATCATACCTTAAATAGTATCTACCCCTCAGGAGGCCCAACACTCCATGTAATCTAAGATTATATGCCATATGGAATGAGATATTCTATAATACAAGGGTGTTTCACCAATCATCTCATCTAGTACACCAACCACCATTTCGGTACCTCCGTAATGGGAAACTGAATACCCATCATCATTCAGTCATGCCATCTCCCAACCAATGTGTTTCATCTTCTGATCCAGTCACACAACATATTATAATGGTATTTATTCATTCCATTGAAGAACATCAAAGAATGTGAATTTAGGGATCGACCATCGCCTAAAATTTTCCATGGTTTTATTCACGCATCCATTGGGTTGTGTTGATCCCATACCCATGTTATCAAATCATTGCACCAAGAATCTTGTTCGCAACTATCGGTTATTCAGGATATGTTGAGATTTGGTTCATGTGAATAATTCCCATGAAAAATGATGAATGTGGTGTATATTAATTCAAACAAGTGTAAAAAACATTAATCTAGGTTCATATTTATCTAATTTTATTTTCTTTAGAAAAAAAAAATGAATTAGTCACAAAATAATCATAATTTCAAAAACCCAATAAATCCCACATAAAGAGATCCCATCCCTGAAGGTTATTATGGAATTACGAATCAAAATGTTCATTATTTGGTCTAACATCATCATTGAATTCATGAACTTGGAAGAAAATAAATAATAATGCATCCTATAAATGAATTGTATATCTTTCTAATGAACTTTTGCTACTGAGTCACCATCGTTTGTGAGATTCAACAATAATGACATTTATCGATCGTTGAAAACCACCCCTCAAAGCGATGTGATTCGTTCACAAATCACATGAGATGTATTAATAATGGGAATAATGAACAGATATTATATAAATGACATATTAATTATAATTTAATAATGAAATATATATATATACATTCATATATATAGATATTCCATTATCATAATTTCTATAAATATGACAATAAAATTTAAAAATAGCTTTTATGCAAACGTGCGACTTACCATCTCCATGAATGATTTTTTCCATTATATACATCATTAAGACATAGAAAATTACAATATACATATACTAGATATACCTAATATTTATACAATATTATAAATTATGGAATCATGATATATGTATAAGGATCAATGATATAAAAATTCAGATATATATGACGAACAATGTGAATATTACCCAAAGTGATACATTAACATAGGATCATTAACAAGAAGGTAATAAATGGTCATTATAAATACATATTTGGTATTTTGTATAAGTATATTCTTCAATATAACATGAATAATAGACATATATTTATTATAGAGGAATATTGTATGAGTATAGAGAGTGTCATGACACAATGTAAGTGGAATTTCAAATCACTTTTAACATCTGTGAGATTCAAGTTATGTTCCCCACTTTTTCCTTTTGAAAGGTGTGTTTATTGAACATGATTTAATTATATATAACTTATACCTAAATTTATCGTTATTCAGAACTTCATTTAATGAACATTGTTCATGTGTTCAAACATTCAAATGTTGACAAATATGAAAAATAGTTTGGTCTTAATTAGCCTTCTTTGAGACTCATGTTTTGTTATGGAAATAAAATATTTTTTAGGGGAATATACTTCAATTAAACATGTATGATTCTAAATGTACTTATTTTTAGGATATATTAAACATCATGTAATTTCTTTTTTCTCTCATGGTGAGTATGATCCCATGTAACCATGTTATAAGTTTTAATTGACACAACCACATTACGTTTCGAGATTGATTACATTTTTGCTTCATTGGATGAAATATAATGATCCATATATCAAATATGTTCATGATTTTCCTTATTCTATGTTATTTCATGATATAATCATGTGTCTGTACCATTTTATACACTTTAGTACATATTTAGTTAAGAATGTGTTTTTATGAATCCCTGACATTACCCTCTCTCTAGTTAGAAATGTAGTTTTCTAGAAATATTTTTCAAGTATATTATACCATTCACTTATAATATATAAAAATAATTTTTACCCCTTTTTTGTTTAAAAATATCCTAATTGGGAATATTATTCTGATTTCTAATCAAGGAACTTTTCTATCATTTCTACCATGAAAAACGTATTTTATTTTGACATCATACAACATGTAATGATTTAAACAACATTATTTATTCAAATTTCCCTTTTCATTTTTAATTTGTTAATCATTTTAAAAATTTTATAAAACGATATTTTCAATGATTATTTTTTCAATTTTTTTTATAAATTATTTATATGATTTCATTTTTTTGCAAATATATGGTTTTTGAAATGTTTTTAACCATCATTACATGTTTCATAAGTGTTTTTAAGGAAATGGATTCCAAAATGTTTTTCAGATTTCTCTAACAGTTTTCAAAGTGTTTTCAAAGAAATGGTTTTAAAAAGCTTTAATGACTTGTATTTATGTTTTCAAATTATATGTCGTAAAAAATGTATTTAAATTTATTTGATTATTATTTAAAATGTTTTCAATGAAAAATGATTTCAAAAAAAATTCTTTCCTTCATTATACTTTTTCAAGGTGTTTTGAAAAAATGATTTTAAATGGTTTTATGTATTTAACATATTAAAAAAATAGAAATTTTTATCAAGGAATGATTTAGAGTATATTTGAAAATTATTTATATCTATAATTAAATCAATTTATTTTTCCGTGCATTTATAGGAAATGATATAAGGGTTCCATTCATGTCCTACCTATGAACTGTATATGATTAATTCCATGGTATTTATGAAACCCATTTCCTCATCATGGGTACAATGTTTATGAAACTCGTTTTTCATTCATAGGATAAATTCTATTGAATCTATATTAATTTAAAAGGTTATTTTAAAGTTGAAATAATTATGAAACCATTCTATTTTCACATGTTATGATATGTTTACGTGTTTATGATACCCATTTCATTTCATGAGTTATGATATGTTCATTTATGAACTTGTGGAACGTGTATATATGGTTTAATTATGTGATGTGTGGGACCAATATTTACATCCAATAATTGGGGTGAATATTTATATCTCCTAAGATAGATTGGTGTGGAATGAGCGTTTACTCGGTTTAGTAATACAATGCTAGAATGGGGGTTTACTCTATTCAGTAATACAAGGATGGAAGAAGGATTTACTTCAGTCAGTAATACAAGGATGGGATGAGCTTTTTCTCAGTATAGTAATACATAGCTTGAATGAGGGTTTAATAGGTTTATTAATATAGGGATGGAGTGAGAGTTTATTCTATTTTTGTAATACATGGCTATAAAAATTGCTTACTCAGTGGAGTAATACCATTACAGAATGAGGATTCACCTAGTTCAGTAATGGACTTCTTCCACTAATATAGTCTATGAATTGATTCCTCAGATACTATGGAAACATTTATATTCTTATCTTGTTTACATAATTCCTTTTCATACACCTATGTTATGATTTCATAGATTAAGTTCCTTAATTCTTTTTGATTCATGTATTTAGAACATAAAATCATTATGCCATGATTCATATATATTATCATTGACATGAAGGATAAGGTCTTCTATTTTTATGATCATATTCTCATACCATTATTATCATGTTTATTCTTACATGTGTCCCTAGTTTACCCTTATAATGAATTTGAGCTCTACCCCTTTATATTTCCTTTCTATAGGTTTTGAATAATGGTTTTAGGTAGAAGTACAATTGGTGGCGATTTTTATAGGAGAGGATAATGATCTTCCACTAGGATAGAATATTTTTCTCCTATGATTCCAAAGGAACTGAACTATTACAGTCTTAAGGCATATATTTTTATAATGTACTAAATATTCCACTATAAAGATTAAATATCCATGTATTTTATGCCTGGGTCGCTATAGTTTGTATCAAAGGAAAGGATTAGTCAACCATTAAAAACAATGATGTGAAAACCATAGTGAGATACCTTGGTTTATTTTTAAGTATATGTATAGGAATGTCTCTATGGTTAATTATAAAGATTAATTAATGTTTAGGAAAATGGCTAGGAATTTTGGTGAAAGATAAAGAGAGTGGTTTCCTAGAAATAAATCCCTTTCCGAACACTAAATGTGGATATGGATATAGAACATATGTTCGTAGGGGTGAAAAATAAG
This sequence comes from Viscum album, assembly GCA_963277665.1. Lineage (NCBI taxonomy): Eukaryota > Viridiplantae > Streptophyta > Magnoliopsida > Santalales > Viscaceae > Viscum > Viscum album. The sequence continues at coordinate 872,761,272 of OY728148.1, read as the reverse complement.
AAATGTTTTTTCAGGCTTGACCTTAGGTAATCAGGTACATGTCAAGGGGCCTTACTGCACACCTGGTTTGACCCTCCCGAGGGTTATGCTTTTGGAATTCACAAACACTTCATGAACCATCATGAAGGATATATATATAAGTTAGCTATAAATACCCTAGGATAAAACCAAGGTTTCTTATATTATAAAATTGTTCATGATTTAGCCATCCTATAAGTCAATATTTTCATAAAAATGTGTTTTTAGTCTATGATGTGTAATTCTCACACTATGCTTATTATTTTAATCAATGTGTGGAAATATAATGAATTGGATTAATGTTGAATGTGAAGGATGATTTTTTGACGAGTTTTTATGTTGGAGGATTACTAGAGTGAATGATTTCATGATAATTTATGACTAGTTTTCATGAAACATGATTAACAATCTTACCTTAACCAACTCTCAGACTGACCAAGGAAGAGAAATAATAAGTATTTAGAGAGTATGGGTAATAGAGACCTCAGAGGATATATGATTAAGTTTATTTTGAGATAGGAATATGGAATGAATCAACTAATATAATGTCATAATGGAACATGAAGGTGATTTGACTGTGGAAGGTAAGGACATAAAGAAAGTGACATTAAGGAAAAAATAATGAGTTTGATTAATGAAATGGATGATAGTTTTGGCCACCCTATGCCATCATCAAAGGATAAGTGTTTTATGTGTGGAAGAAATAAGAATTATCTATCTCAGTTCCCCAAGAGGAATGTTCCATGAGAGAATAAATAAGGTGGTGTGAGTAATATGATGAATTGTCATGATTGATTATAATGGTTATTTCATTAAATATAACACTTAGAATAAGGGAATGTGACCAAGAAAATATCATTTATGTTATTAAATTGTTGCATGGATAAAGATACATTGAAAATGAATAAGTAAATAAAACAAAACTTATTCCCTTCTAACTATGTAAGGAACTATTTATTAGTATTTTATTCTACCTTAATGATGTATACACCAATTTTGGACATAATGTGTAAATTTAATGTAGATTTTAATGAGTAATATTGCATGTTTTCCTATAGAATTTATAGAAATTCATATTGTTAACATGTTTCAAGAAAATATATTATTAGCTCATTCAAATGTTTAGAAAGTGAAAATAAAGAGATATGTTGTGTTATAAATGGGAGTCAATTTTAATCTAATTTCATGACTCTCTTTCTAATGTTTAGGATTTCACCTTTTTGATGGGTAATATGGTTAACCATCCATGACATGTTTAATATCAAATTATGAGGAAGTATTTGTGCTATTAGTTTGTGTTGAAAACATTGGTTAAATGTATAATTTGTGATTAACCTTATTTCAAGGATTTCCAACTTATATATTATATTAGTTTTTTTGAAGAGGACATCATGTATGTTGGGTGACTAATAATCAAGTCTTTCAAGGCCTCAGGCCTTGAACCCATGACCAAAGGATGGTCCGGGTTCCACACATACCACTAGACAATAAAACATTCAAGTTATTGTTTATTTATTTTTAATGAATAAATATTAATGTTGAACCAGTAGTGTTTCTTTTTTTTGGGTGAATTATGATTTTTTAAGAGAAAATAGAAATAATTTTTTTCCATTATGGTCCTCAAGAAACTTTAAAAGTGTATTTTAGTGCTTTATTCATCAAAGTTAATTTCTAGACATTCATTACATGATGTAATGGATGTATTTGTAATTGTTCAAAGTTCATCGGAAGAATGGAATATTTTATAGAAATTCATCAAGAATTACTCAACATTATGAATGTGATAAAAAATGTTCTAATAATACATCAAATTATGTTGAAACAATGGAATCTAGAATAATTACAAATTTAAGACATTGAGGCCCTAAAATTCATTTTAACATTCAATTTTTTATGATTGATGGCCTCAATCACCCCTATAAATATTTTTTCTTTTCCTCCATGTCCTATCAAACCTCCCAACGTATGTTTTCCTATGTGGAAACTTAGTAAAATGTTACTTGAGGTTACTATTGTGGTTCTAAATTTCCCTTTTTATGGGATGTTTTATTATCCTTTTTTAGGTTGTGGGATTCTAAGAATGAAACGTTCCTGTATTAAACATTTGAGAAGCTAGATTAATTTTGATGGAGAAATTCATTTGAATGGTTAGAATGTAACATCATGGATTTTTTGATTATTTTTTGAATAAATTTATCTTTTCAATATTTTTAATTTCAAATGACAATATAAATAGTTCATTATATTTATATATATTGATACACTATGTAAAATAATTACATTCACATGTAATACCTACTTTTCTTTCACTACACACAATACCAACATGGCTTGAAGTACACACAACACTGACATGGTGTACGATGCACACAACAAATATTTTCTTTGAGATACATCTTTTTATTGTTTTAATTATTTAAAAAAATTACAATTATAACCTATGGGATAAAAATATTAATAATAATAGAAACAAATACTTTACAAAATGTTTTTTTAAAATTTTTATAAATAAAATATATTGATAATAAAAGGTATGATTTTTGGTAAAGTTCCTTTTATGTTTAAAAACACTATTTTTTCAAATGACAGGATTCTAATAAATAATGAAATTAATGATACATATAGATTTTATTTATAAAATAAACTATATTTTTTAATTTATAATGTATTATTTATATTAGGGTGAATTTCCAGGAATTTTTCTAACAAACATCACTTTTGATGAATAATGAAAATATAGTGTTTATAGATCAAAACAAAATTTTTTCAATTTTATTTTTAATGATAAATGATATTATAAATTGTTTTTATGAGAAAAGTAGTTAATATTACCTAAAATAATACAATTAAAATAATTATAATCAATTCTATGTTTGTACTGAATATAAAATCTTAACAGATGTTTGAACATTTTCCTACTTTAAAACCTAGTTATTTCATCTTGTCTACATGATTAACAGTAATCTTAATTATACCACTTCTAACAATGAAATTTAAAAAAATATTCATAAACCATTGTATTTATTATAATGTTTATATTGTAATAATACAATGTTATGTTTTCACAAAAATGATTAATAAGGGTGATTAAAATTTATCATGGTAGTTAATTCCTAATTACGCATATTTAGGGACTAAAACATAAAATTAAAGGCCCAAATGACCTATAACATTTTCAAACGCCCATTTTATATCCATATTTCATCCATAAACATTACATTACTTCTTTGGGTTGTTTTGGTAAGTGTTTTGTTAGGTAAGCACATTTTCACAACTGATTGGGTTCAAAAAATTCCATGTGAGTCCTTTTCATTCACTATAAAAGTTGACCATCTCTACCCATTATTGACCCATTTGTAAACATTTAAGAAAAACCATGATATGAAAATTTAGACTAACTATAATCATTACATATGATTTGAAGCCTCATTTTGGGTAGAAACCCTCCCATGTAATCCTTTGGGCACAAACCAAAAGACGCTAACTGATTTAGAGGTATGGTCTTCTTTCAAGATTCTTTGCTTTATATTCATTCTATAGTCATCAGAACACTTTATATCATTATTATGTTAAAAAATCTTACCTTAAATATACTATTATTTTTTTATTCAATGTTTATGACCTTAACATACTCACACCTCTATCTAATGGATGTGGAACATACTGTTTCTATGTAAGACAAACTACTGGCTCACGAAATGATGAGTTTTCATTTCTCCATTAACACTATCCATGTTGAACATTATTATAGAAAATATATTTATATATGAATTATATCATATTCAATATGTATTTGAAATTCTTAAATTATATTACAACACCCATATTTTTACCTTCCATTTGGTGTTAATATGATAATCTCGTTTGAGGAACTATGGACTACCACCCCCTTAAAGTGATATGACTCATTCACACACCACATGGGATATATTATAAATTTGATTTGTGAAATTATATGATATATATAATATATTAATTCAAATATAACAATTATATAAATAAATACATATATACATATAATTATATTAATTTCATTTATATTTTTTCAATCAATGCGCCAAAAAACGGAAAACAACGTTCATACATACGTACCGATTTTCGTATCCATGCGTGGTGTATTCCATTAAATACATAATAATGCTATATATTATTATAAAATAATTATACTTAATATACCTGATATTTATATCATGTTATATATTCTATAATCATGATATAAGTAAAAATATCAATGACATAACAAAATAAGACACATGAAAAGAACAAAGTAAATATTACCCAAAGTGAAACATTAACATAGTGTATTTAGGAAGTGTATAATATAATGTAATAATAAATCATATATGGTATTATGTATATAGATATTATTCTGTTAAATATTTATAATAAATAGATATTTATTATACTGGAAGCTTGTATGAGTACAAAGAGAGTCATGACGCAAGGTAAGGGGGATTTTATCCCATTTTCTCTATCTGTGATATTCAAGTTATGTTCACCATATTTTCCTTTCCTGTTTTGTATGTAATAAATATGATTGAAATATATGTATATTATAAATAAATCTATTTTCATTTACATATCCATTTTCTAATCTTTCTTTCATGGGGTTTAACCATCAAATGTTACCAAACCGGTAAAACATTTTTTTCTCAATTTTTTCTTTAGGAGTCTTGTTTTTATGGACCTAAACTATTTGTAAACGTGTATATAATAATATTGATCATGTTTTACCATGATTCCCCTTAATATAATTATATATTAAATTTTAGGTAATTTATTTTTCTTACATGGAGAGTATGATCCCACGTAACCAACTTAGAAGAATTTATTGAGACAAGCTCATTAACTTTGGAGATTCTTTATGTTTATGATAACTTTGGTGAAAAAAAAGATCTATATATCAAGAATATTCATGAGTTTCTTCTTCACTATTATTTAATGACATACTAATGGTTTGGTAACATTTTATACTATTTGGTAAATATTAATTTTAATAAAGGTGTTTTAGGAATGCCCGACATTACCCTATCTTCAGTCAAAAATATACATTTTCTAAAAAGTGTTTCTTAGAATATTAGATAATTACCAAATGATATATAAAATAAATTATAACCCATTTTGTATTTTATAAATATTTTAGTTGTAATATTTTTGTCTCTTTTAGAACAAGGAACTTTTCTGTCATTTTTACCATGAAAAAGAAATGATCTTTTGTTCTCATAGGACATGTACAGATTTTTCGTCCATCTTATCTTTAATGATACCTTTGTATTTTTAAATGGTTAATCATTAAGAAAATTTCATTAAAAGGTATTATCAATGATAATAGGTTTCAAAATTATTTTATGTATTATTTAGAAGTTATCAAATTGTTTTCAATGACTTGGTTGTCAAATTGATTTCATGATATTTTACAAATTTTCAATGTGTTTTCAAAGAAATGGTTTACAAAACATTTTAAGCTTCAGTTTCAGGTTTTATAAGTGTTTTAAATGAAATGGTTTTCAATAAATTTAATCTTTTCTATACACATAATCAAATTTTTATCAATGAAAATTGATTTTAAAATATTTTGAATCATTATTTAAATTTTTTCAAGGAAAATGGTTTTTAAAATGACATTATATATTTTTTTATGTTTTCAATGTATTTGTTAAGAAAATTATCATCAAATGATTTTTTTTATTAAAAATGATTTTTCATATGAGAATAGATATTTTCCTCAAGAAATAGCATTAGAGTATATTTCAAAATTATTTTCCACCTAAAATGAAATCTATAGATGTTACTCATGAATTTCTAGGAAATGATCCTATGGTTATATTTATATCCCTTATATGAATGAGCTATGATTAATGCCATGGCCATTATGGAACTCATTTCTCTTTCTTGTGTACTATGTTTATGAAACCATTTTCTATTTCACAAGTTATATTATTTTGAAATGCATTTCCTTTCACATGCTATGATTATGGTGAAATGATTACGGAACATATATATTTCAATAGATTTTGATATGTTTACTTGTTTATGACACCCATTTCATTTCATCATTTAGGATTAGTTCATTGATGATCTAATGGAACATGTATTAATGATTTCATTATTTGTAGGGTGGGACCCATATATCACTACAGTTAATATTGTAAATATTTATACTAATGATATAGATAGGGCTGAAACTATTTATTTATTAGTTCAGTAATATAGTAATGGAATCAGGGTGTACCCAATTCAGCAATACATGGTTGGAATGATGGTTTACTCGGTTAAATAATACATTGATGTAATGATGGTTTACTCGGTTCATTAGAACATTTATGGATTAAGGATATACTCAATTTAGTACAATAGGGATTGAATGAGGGTTTAGTAAGTTCAATAAAACATGGATGGGAATAGGGGTTCACTCGGTTCAGTAAAAGACTTTGTCAACTAATATAGTCTTCTAAAAGAATCCTTTTCCACTATGGAAATCAATATATGAAAATGTGTTTCCACAATTCCAAGTGTTACTCCAATTTTATTCTTTCATAGATTATGTTATTCACTTCCTTTTTATTATTTTCATATGAGATACCAAGATTTATGCCCTGATTTATGTATATGATCTTTAAAATATAGGGTATGATCTTCTGTTTTCTTGATCATGTTCTGAAACACTTATTCTCATTTTTTATGCATACATGTCTTCCTTGTTTACCCATAATAAGAATTTGAGGTCACCCCTTTTTATGTTTCCTTTATCTAGGTTATGAAGAAAGGTTTTATATATAAGGAATAAAGGTTGAGATCATTATGGGAGATGTTAATGATCATTAACTAGGAAATAAGATATTGAGTTCCATTTTTCCAAATTCACTAAAATATTATGGTCCAATGGATTTATATTTGTAATATAATGAATATTCATTTAAAATGATGAAATGACCATTTATGTAAAGCATGTGTCACTATAAGGTATCTCTAAGAATTATATGAAATTGATTAATAACCCTCAAAGATTACTTTCCACCGTGACCAAATATCTATAATCCAAATCAAGGTGAACCTCATATGAATACATGTTTAACTTCATCAAACTCAAAATTAATCCACCGCCTATCAGAACAAGTATTCCGAAGGCTTTGGATAGTCTACATCCACTACTGGAAGATCTATCCCTTCTGTGTAGTATCTCAAAACAACTCTACGGCCATCATTGATGTCTCTCCTAAGTCGGTCCAGTAATATGGTGACCTATCATATAATGTCTTTTATTTTCCATTTATAATTCTAATATATTATATGTAATTATTCCGAGACCAAAAATTGTGACTGCAAGTGATTTTGAGGAATGGAGTGTGTGAAATAAAAATTTGAAATAAATTAAGATTTTATGTCGCACACACGAGAATTTTTATAGAAAAAAGTTTGATTAATTTTTAATGGAAGTATTAATTAGAAATCTGAGGTAATCATTGTATTCAATGAAGTGACTTTACCTTAGGAGGTTCCTAACATTGACCAGTGTGGGCCATTAGATGAAGTAAGATTTTGGGCATTTTAAATGAAATAAAAAAATTATTTATTTATTTTATTTAAATTTTCCATAATGTATCATCATGTTTTTTTGGTAAATGAGAAAGGCCCTAGGGTTAGGCTCATAACCTTGGAAAACTCCCTGTAATCCTTTGGAACATTGGAGAGGATTCACCCATGGCGAGCTCATGATGAAAGGTGACGAATGAAAACACAAAGTTCATTGGGTGACAAGATTAAATATCACCAATGAAGGTAGAAAAATACACATCTTGTTGAAGATTGAGGTAGGGGGGTTTATTTAATTTTTCCCCATACTAATGCATTTAAATGAAGAACGTGGATCAACCCATGAATAGTTTCATCCATAGATATTTTGATCATGGGGGAGGCTTTTTATCATGTTTATTTTGTTGAATAAATCCGTGAATAGTTTGATTAGTATTTTTGATTTTGGATATCTGATAATTCTAATAGGAATAGATCAACATCGTGATGAATGATGGAGGAGGATCATTCCTCAATTAATTTTATGATTTTCTTCTTCACATGTTTACATAGCTTTCTTCACATTCTTTTAGGTTTTATGAACAACAAATCATAGAGCGTTCATTTCACAACAATCGTAAATTATAGATCTGACATTGTAATGACCCCTCATTGGTGGTATGATGATGGAATTTGAGGAATAACAATATTTTAGAAGAAATCGTTCTTCGACTATTCTTCGCAGGGGTGACCAAAAAAAGTTTTGGGAGCCAATGGGAGGCCCAAAACATAACAAATCTATGCTATAATTGCTTGGAGACCTTGGAACATGAGTTTTGAGGTGAACAAGAGTCCATATCAATGGTTGGAATATACATCGAGGCGAGGTGAAAAAGAACATATTTTTTTGGGAAGATCCCAACGTACACAACGTGTTAAGTGAAGAACATGGTTTGTGGGACTATATTAGGGGAAGATATGGTTTTGCGAGGTAGGAAGTGATAACATGGGATATGAAAACTATCACATGGATTGTGGGTCCTTACATAGGAGAAGACATGTATCTTAAATGATACACTGTCACAGGGTAGAGTACAAACCTTATACTCCACCACACGGCCTGACCAGGCTTGTAACCTAGGTTACCCTTTGTTTCAGTACACGACTTTGAATATATGGGTTGAATCCATGTATGAGAACATGATAGTCATATAATGAGTGGCTTCTAGATAGTTGGACATGGCTGGTCACATTCATACATATTGTGTATACCTCTTTCAACACAATATTTTCTTTGACATGGTCCATTGTACATGGGCAGTACCAGAGGTCATCAGACATGATGTGTGACCTTTCTACACAAATTTTACATTTAGATACATAGAATTATCTTCTATTACACCATTCTATGGACATGATTTATGTAGGTTATGTCCACTTTTATTGTTCCCTTAAAGGTATGGTATCATTTCTTCCACCATGAATTTGATACCTTCAACAATACATTTTGTATATAGTCAGAATCCCATCGGGAGGACAAGAGAGAGATCCTCTACCCATTATTTAGCATAGGTAGAATCAAGTATCAATGTGACCAATCCTATAGGATGTTGATACTGTACAATATGGTGAATCTATATTTTTCATGGTATATTCCAAGGCCTTAGAAGTGATCCTCGTCTATGCATCATTATCTTTCTGAAGTAAAGAGTCAATTCTAACCGAATGAGTGTATTTTTTATATATTCAGATCTATTAGTTCATCTATCACTCTTGTGATAATGCTCAATGAATGTATTTAACAGAAGGACATCATCAGATCTATCAGAAATGTGGATTGATTTCTCCCAGAAGAGTTCGTTGTGTAATTCATCAAATTGAAGAGACATTATGGATATAAGGGTCGTTGAGACTTACCTCTAGACTACAGATCAAGATTTTGATTTTATCAGCATATCATTCTCTTGTTATATGTTATATATAAATATAATTTTTATAGATGAATGTAAATTTACTTTTGTATTGATTTTTGGTTTTTCGGGTCATCTACTGAGTATTATAATACTCAACCATGCACAAGATATTCCTTCACGTGTCATGTCTTTTGCAAATGAGCGGTATTTTTATGTAATCAAGTGTGGACCTAGACAGAAAAGAGCTTTGTGAGCTCCCCTATAGGATGAGGTGTTCCTAAAACAATGAGAAACATTAAAAGTAAATATTTCTTTTATAAAAGTTAGAATTTCTATATTGAATACAATTTATTTTGGTGGAAATCTACTCTATCCCATTTTAATTTCTAAAAATCACTTTCTGTTGTACTATGTTGGTCGAGATTAGTTATTTGAATGCATTTTGTTCCATAGTGGGTTTTTTTCATTTCATAATTTCTAGTCTTGGAGTTGTGTGTGTGTGTGTATATATATATATAAGTACATAGGAAATTCCTCCCATGTTAGTGATATGCCTACTCAATGCTAGCCACCTGCCCATGGCCTATTGAGGTAGGCATGGGGAGTCATGACATAGGCCCCACTAGGATGGGTTGTGACATAGTGGTAATTGAGGCAGTTGGTTCTACCATAGGACCAAGAGTTTGTGATATTGGTTTATGGATATAGTATTATGTGTTTTGAGATTGAATTTCATTCTAGGGACTCTTTTTTCCCGTGGGCGGTTGACGTATCCATACACCATGACTCTACGAACCATATTTTCAACTCGATACATGTAAACACTAGTTGTAGTGAAGGATAAAAATGTTATATGCATCAAATTGGAATATATTTTTTTTATACATGTTATTTTGTGTTATCAATATAGATATACTCTTTCACCATGATACATCTTATTTCCTACCACGATGCATTCATGATGCATACCTGCTAGGATTCAGCGACTCGATCATGAGGATTACTACACAGTAATGAGGCTTCAATTTATGGAGAAGTTCCTCAAGAATTACTTCTAGGATGATAACCTACTATACAACCACCAATGGAGAAGAATGTTGTACCTACAATACTAACATAAAATGGGCATAGGATGATCTCGCTCAATGTTTTTTAAAGAAATACCCCTTTAGGTATCTTTGAGACCCTGACCCTTAGGCTGATGAGGACTGGATTGAAGAAGTGAACCAAGTTTTTTGTTATGTGAGGACACAAACAGACCAAATGGTGATACTAGGAGTGAGCCTTCATCAGGGTACAATGGGGAGTTGTTGGAGTTTCACCATGTATACCACCAGATATGATACTCTTTTTTGGATAGATATCGAAATAATATTTATGGAGGAGTTCTCTAAAATCATGCTGAGAGACATGCTTATCTAGGATTGTCTTCAGCTCTATCAAGGTACCTTACCTATGTCATAAAATTAATTGGGTTTCACCAACCTCTCTATGAAATCTATGGATATGGTAAGGGATCAGAACATTAGAGCATCGGATTTCGAGTGAGGTCTACGATGGTAAATTTGTGCTTGTGTCATTCCTCTCTGCATTTTTACTTATGCAATATTGTTTGAGGAGGATTTTTTGGTCAATAGATTCTTGGATGAGTACACATAGACAGTGAAATTAAATAGTAGCAATATAGGTGTAGAGACCTCGGTAGCATGGAACTAGCGTCAGAAAGAGGGATTGGGATGTGGGATTTTCAAAGGAGGTCCAAAGACCCAGGATTAGTAGTCTAGGATTCTCAATCTGGATCTAGTTAACCTAGGGAGAGGCGATTCTATTCATGCGATTGTAGATGAAATCTTGAAAGATACTCTCTTACCGATAAGCTGTTGATAAAGAGGTTGTGAATGGACCACCGATGCAAATGTAGAGAGTAGAGAAGGTAGACCCTCTAGGTGATAAATGTGACATAAGAGCTGGTAGAGCTATAGGAGGTGGAATATACTATGAACTACTTCCACCACCACCCAACTGGTGGTCCACACTTGGGTCAATAAGTAAGGGGAGTAGGGAGGGGGTTGCTACATGTTGTCAAGGTGTATGACCCAGGGACTCTAGGGATGATCCTAGGTATGATATTTGTCTTTAATAACTTATCTTCCATTCGTATATACAGACGTTATAGTCATCCTTTCTTCACCACAAGTATTTTGCACAACCATATGATTATGGTGGATCCATTGACTCAACCCTTTCAGCAAGTGACAACTACAATAGTATACAACATGATCACACATCTTTTTCAGCATTGTGATCTTTCTGTTGGAGGTGAGAGTTTCTATTGGAGCATCTTATTGACAGGGATGAGGCCTTATTATGTAATTATTTGTATAGATTGATTATATTCTCTCCATGATCAAATTGAATGTTTTAGGAGAAGAGTGAAGTGTGTCCACAATGATGGAATGTTTTTTTCCGTTATTGGTGAAAAGTAAATTCAGATAGAACAGAATGGGATCTTTCTTAGGAGTGTGTAGTAAATTACTCACGATTTTTCTATCCATACTCTATGATCTACAGATGTAGTGAGATTTCAGTTCCCTGTAGTGGTGGTTGTGTACCAGTAAGTCTTTCCAGAAGATTTCCTAAGATTATCTCCCCATCGGGGATCAACTTCTGATTCATCTTACACCACGAGACGACTCCGTTATCCGAATTAGTGGGTAATATGGATCCTACAGAGATTTATGAGATGAGGTTGTAGTTGGAGAATTTGTAGAGGAATGGCATCATAAGAACCAGTGTTTCACCTTTGGTGGCCCCAATTTTGATTACCAATAATACAGAATAGAGTTTCAGGTTGTGATTGGATTTCTAGAGCCTGAATCAGGTAATGCTAAAGAACAAATATCAACAACCATGTATTGAAAACTTATTCAGTTAGTAAAGAGTATTACGATTATTCTAAAAGGATGATCATCAATCAGGGTACCACATGTTACGAGTATTGGAAGAGGATATACTGAAGAAAAATTTCAAATGTCAATACAATCACTACGAGTAATGTTTGATGCCATTCAACATGATTAACACCCCCAAAATGTCATGGGACTTATGAACTGGGTATTCCACCCATATTTGGACTGGCTCATAGTGGTCTACATCGACTAAATCCTTGTTTACTCGACGTCATAGGAGGATTATAAAAGACAAACGAAGATGGTTATGGAAATAATCAAAGAGTACCACTTTACAAGGGGCTCTGGAAGTGAATATTCTAGATACAGGAGGTCCACATTCATATAAATTTTATCTCTATAGTTGGAGTAGTAGTGGAGCTAGCCATGGTTGAGGAAATGATTGAATGGGATCCACCCTTGAGTCTGATAGAGGTGTGAAGATTCCATGGGGCGGCATGATACTACCATAGATTTATCCAAGATCTCTCCGGCATATCAGCAAAAATTAAAACATTGTCCCAAAAGAGGAAACATTTCATTTGGACGGTGACATTCTAGTCATCCTTATAGGGGTTGAGGTAGAGTTTGATAGGTTCACTGATCTCGAGATAGACAAAAGTGGGTGTTTAGTACATAGTTTTCTACGACGCTTCAAGGACCAAGCATGGTTGTGTCCTAATGTAGAGATAGGTAGTGATTTCTTATGGTTTACACAATATAATAACACATTAAAAGAAATACATGACCCATGATCTTGATTTAACAGTTTTTGTCTTCACATTGAAGATATGGTGACACTACCTGATGGGAGAATGATTTATCATCTTCTCTGACCACAAGAGCCTCATGTACATCTTCTCACAAAAGGATCTGAATATGAGGTAGGAGTGATGGTTGTACTTCCACTAGTATTATGACATTATGATCCACTATATTCTTGGAATGGAGAACATTATGGCATATTCTCTAAGTCAAATATCATGTTAACAAGATCTGAGTGAGGCATCAGTACAATTGGCATCGCTATAGTTATCCTTCACGGATGGAGGTGATACAAATTATCTATAGTCGATGGTTGTCACCCCTCCACTCTTATAGAATGACAGAGAGGCAAAAGTAAGGGGTATTGGATGTGAGACATTACATTCTACGATATCCACATAAAATTATCTTGATGGATATTCGCATGGTGGGGAGAATGTAATTCATTTTAGAGGATGCACAATTGTACCAATGGCATTGTGGGATAAGGATCCAAGTGAGTTTCATACATACCCCTATGTGGAATATCATGGAGTGGAAAAAATGTACCAGTACAATGGATTTCAGCTCTGGTGGGAATGTATAAAGAAGGCCTTTGTATAATTTTTTTCAAAATGTAAGACATACTCATAGGTGAAGGCCGAACACTAGGTTCTAGTGGGGTTATATCACCCTAAAACGCCTAGAGAAAATGTGGGAATTAATATCTATATACATCACCATGGGAATTCCACAAATTTACATTTCACATGGTTCCATCTGGGTGATTGTTAACATACCCACCAAGTTGTCCCGCTTCATAGCTATCTGGGATCAATGTTCCATAATGGGATTAGGACACCTCTATGTGTAGGAGATTATTCAACTTCTAGTTGTCCCTTTGATTATAGTCTATTATCATGTTTCTATATTCACATCCTGGTTATGGAAGGGACTTTAGGAGGTGTTTTGGACTCAACTATGCATACACACAAAATTTTATTCCAAGATAAATTGTCCAATGGAGAGAACCATTTTGGTTGTGGAGGATATGTTAGGGGCATGCATATTGGATTATGTTTTCATTTGGAAGGACCACCTACCACTGGTGTAGTTTGTGTACAAAAATGTCTTCTACTCCCCCATCAGTATAGAATCATTTGAGTCTATATATTGACAACCCTACAGTTCATCGTTTGGCTGGACACACCCCGGAGAGTCAACACTCATGGTTCCACAGTTGGTGCAAGCTACCACTATGGGTGTGTAGATCATTTAGAATTGGATAATTAATGCACATATATAGAAGAAATATTATGCTGACTGAAAAAGGAGACATCTGGATTTCAAAGAGGGAGATCATGTCTTCCCTCAGGTCTCACCTCATCAAGGGGTGCAGAGATTTGGACAAGGCATCATGTTTTCTCCAAGGTTCACCGTCCCTTTTCAGATACTCCATAGAGTTTTTGAGACAACATACATCCTAGATCTAACACTATAGTTTCACTGGGTACATGATTTTTCTATGTGTCACTACTGAGGAGGTACGTTCATGACACGTTACACATCATCAACTAGGATGAGATGGACATTAATGATGGGTTTACCTTGGAAATGTGCCGAGTGGATATTGATGATCGTTATGTGTTGATTGTTTGTGGGTGATATATTCCCTTGTAGCACATCTACTGGATTTAGAATAATCATCAGGACTACATGAGGGATTGTGAGGCTTATATTTATGCATAGTAACAACATCTATTTGGGGATCCTTTTGTTATAAATTTTTTGGGAAATAAAAGCCTTTATGTTATGGTAATGTAATGTATCATATTTTCCAATAATTTTTTAAATATAATATATGAAATTATTAAGAGACCATGATCTATGAATTCGTATGATTTTGAGGTTCGAAAACCGCAGAATAAATGTTTGAAATAAATTAAACATTCAAATAGAATGTGTGAGCTGTTTTCTGAAAATGTGGAAAATAATTTAAATAGGTACCAAGATCAAAAACTTGAGGGCACCATTGAATTTATAGAAATATATTTACCTTATTTGGGGAAAAATATCTACATGTGTAGGTCTGTAGAATAAGTTATATTTTATATGTCTTAATGGAAATAAAATAAAATAAGATTTTTTTATTTAAATTTTTCCATAATGCAGTGTTGTGTTATTTTGTTTTAAATGATATAGAGACCAGGTTTATGATCATAACCCTGGAGAACTCCATGGAATATTCTTGATCATTGTAGAGGAGTCCCCATCTAGAACTCTTAATGAATGATGATGAACGAAAACACATGGATCATCGTGTGACTAGATTAGATATCACTGACGATGACAATGAATCCACCTCTTGTCAATAATATTTATAAGGGTTGTTTTTTAATTATTTTCCCAATTGTGGATTTAAATTTTTAATAAGGGTCAACTCATGATTAGGTTGACCTGAAGATCGTTTATTCATGAGGGACAGTTTTTATTGGGTTTATTTCATGGAAATAATCTATTAATGGTTTAATTATTTTATTCAGTTTCTCTACTTGATCCTTCTAATGGGAGTAGATCAATGCTGCGACAAATAATGGTTGATGTTTTTTCCTAAATTCATTATGCTATTTTATTCTTCCCCTATATACAATGATTTCATCATGTTCTTTACGAGGTTATGAAAAACAAATTTTTCACGTTCATTTCAAAATTCTATAATCACAAATTAGATATATGATGTCAGGATGACCTAGAAGAGGTGTGATGATGATGGAGGATGAAGATTCTACATGGGTTAGAAGAAACAATTATTTTTATTTGCATTGCATGTGTGATAAAAATGAGTTTTTAGAGTTATTGTAAGGCATGAAACATACTGAATCGACGCTATTATGGGAGTGAGACATTGGATATTGAGTTTTGAGGTGAATTGGCATTGAGGTTGAAGGGTAAAAGAACAAATAGTCACACAGACAATGAATTTAAATTTTGAGAAATCCATAAAAATATGTCATGTTCTACGAAAAATACATTATGTGGGGCCGGATTAGTGTCAATTAAAGTTTCAATATATAGGAAGAAATGAATCGATGTGCGGGAACTATCCCATGGCATGCAGGTCTTTATGTGGGACTAAACATGTATCTAAGATGTTATTGGTATAGGGAGTGTATTACTCTTCATGTACTTCACCACACGGCCAGTCCAAGCAAGTTACGTGTGTACCCCATGTACCAGTACATGATTTGGAATACAAGGGTTGAATCTATGTATGGGCACATGACCATCGTACATGGAGAGTCCCGTTGAATGTTGGACACAATGTTTCACATTCTAACACACCATGTATAAAACTTTCTACATGAAATTCTCTTCAACATGGTCCATTAAAAATGGGACGTATTAAGGGTTTTGAGACATGGATTGTGACATTTTGACACACATTGTACCTTTCTGTACATTTATTTATCTTCTTTCCTCCCATTCAATGGACAATTTTTCACATGGGTCATTTCCCCTTTCCTCATTCCCATGAAGGCTAGGTATCATTTCCATGCCAAGGAGTATGACCCCTTTAGGAGGACAATATAGATAGAGTCATAATCCCTTCATGAGGTCCAGTGAGAGATCCTGTACCAATTCATGGCCCAATGTAATGTCAAGTATCGACATGTCCAATCATATAGGATGTCAATTGTCTACATTGAAGGTGAATCCAGTTAAGTCGTGGTATACACTAAGTCTCTTACATAGATCCTCATCTATGTATCACGATCATTCCACAATGATGTGTGAGTTCTCCTATAATGATTTTATTTTTTCTCTTTACAAATCTATCAATGAATCTATCAAACATGTGATAGTTTCGGAAGAATTTATTTCTCCGAAGTACATCAGCAGAGCTATTTGATTCATCAAGTGAGTTCTCTTGGAGTAGTGCATCATGTAATTATTTGATCTAAATCCACAATATGGGTATGTGGGTCATTGTGACAAACCTATAGAATACAGGTAATGGTTTTGAGTATATTTGGATATACAAAAATTGTTATAAGTTCTGTAGACAGATACTGTGTGTAGGTGAATATACATTTACTATTGTATTTCATTGTTTTTTACGGGACATCTACTGATTATTTTTATACTCACCCTTACATGAGCTTTGACTACATGTCTCATGTCTTCTACAGACGATTGGAAATTTGACGGAGTCCCAGTTGGACCAGGACCATACCTATCTTTGTGAGTACGCCTAATAACTGATGAGTTACTTCAGCTATGAGTAGCAGTCCCATTACCTATTTAATACTTACATGTTGGAATTTCTAGTTTTCAGACACTTTCTTTTGGGGGGCTGGTATTCTGTAGCAGTTTACATTTTTCACATTACCTTCCATTTAACTCTGTTGGTTGGGTTTAGTTATGTGCATGATTTTTTTTCTTGTGTGTATTTTTTTCATTTCAGCATTGGTGAGCTTGGAGATTTTTCTATGTGTACAGGTACATCTGAAATACCTTAAAGGATAGTGATATACATACTCAATACTAGTCACCATTCCATGGATCATTGGAGGCAGGAAAGGGGAGTCATAGAACGAGACCCACTTGGATGGGTGATTACAAGCAAGGTCTCTTTTATAACTACTCAAATGGGGACATTACAAAGTTGGTATTGCATTTTATAATGAAAAATACACCAATGGTAGGTGATCATCCTAACTACGGCTGATGTCCCACATGCTCTCACTTAGCATGTCCTCCATAATCTAAATGGTCTACCTCGTATAGCAATCTGAATGTGGGTGAAATTCCATGATCAGGAGTAAATAAGATCCATATTTCATCTTTAACACCTCACAAAACTGGTATGTAAAATGATCACCCTGATCTATGATAATCATCAAGTTAACTCCACTGATTAAAACTATCTCCTACATGTATTAGTGTCCCAATATCTCTACTGAAATCTTCTCTTGGAAAGCTAGGAAGAAGTTAGACATAGAGAGTTAGTCAATGATCACCTATATTGCATCATGTCCTATGGACATACATGGTAAACCCATCTTCAGGTCCATCAATATCCCATACCACATCCATTATGGAACGTTAATGGGATGAGATAAACCTATTGGAACATGGTGGTCAACCATTACAAGTAAGAAATCATTAAATGGACTCTGCCACATTCTTCTTCATCATTGGTGACCTAAACAACATCAGAGGGCCTGATATATTTTCACCACACCTGGATGCACTACCAAAGGGGAAGAATAAAAATCACTCAGAACCTCATCAAGCAATGATAATTATACTACTGTGTATTCTATAAAAAGGACGATATACTCCAAACCATTAGAATATCCATCAATGGAAGGCCTTGTGGACATCTATACACATATATTCTCATAGCTAGTACCCCCATGATGTGACTCCCTCACTCACACTCGGAATGGATGGGGTATAATTCATCAATTGGAGGTATTCTGCTCCATCTCCATCCAATATCTATAATAGCAATGAGTATAAATGCTCCAAAACCATGTTTAATAATTGAAACTATATTTCCTACTTAGTGGAATTACCCCCACAATCTCCTCTCAAGTGTATAGAAAATGTCAAAGTCATAGTCCTATAGAAACTCTATCCATATCCTCTATCTCATGTTTAGATACATATAAGAGATGATATAATTGAGACTCTTATGGTCAATGTATACAATAAACTACTCATCCATTTGGTTGTTTCACCACATCATTAACACGAATACTACCACAACTATCTACAGAATGTGTGTCATATAGTTCTTCTTGTTTTCTACCAACTAGCGTGAACTATAGGTAATAAATTCATTCATCTCTATTAGAAAAAAACCATTCTTTCTCCCGGATGTATCACAAAACACTACGTACTCGACACCCTCGTAGGATAATCTCATGATTTCATCACTCATTAAAAACATACTCAACTCCTAAAAGTATTTTCCTAAGGTCAAACTTTGAGAACCATTGTTACCCTCTCAACTAATCAATGGGGTCATAGTTCACTGGTAGTGGGTAGTTGTTTTTGATGGACATCTAGTTGAAGCCCTGGTAAACAATAGAAAACCTCAATATCCCATATCCTCATTTTTGTAATCAACACCGTCTTTGTATAGGGTGAAACACTAGGTCTCATGAATGCCTTCCTCATCATGTTCTCCAACTTCAACCTCTTCTCATGATGCTCTATGTGATCCTATTGATATTTTGGATCAGATATCGCTATCATCCCATGGTGTAGATCAACGAAGAGGGATATCTCTAGGTGTGGAGGTATACTAAGAACTTATTCAAGAAGGGAACCCTTGTAAACATCCACCATTATTGTAATTTTTTAAATCAAAACATCCACTACACCAATGGTCAAGCTTGCCAACTGATGAGTAATCAAGAGAACCCTCCCATGAAGGAGTTCATCTGACACTTACTAGATTCCAATTTCAGAAACAATGAAATACTTATTTTCATTACTATGTACATACCACACTATTTACCTAAAATATTAAATTTTTTATGGGGATGTGGTAAACGAATCCACACCATTAATGATATCGAAAGGCCTCAATGCTTTCACCATGAGGATCCAATTGAAACAATCACATCCAAGGTTCAGGTAACCCTATCAGCGTATATGAGTGATCAATGATTCTTCTCTAGTAGGTGTCTCCATGAGTAAGGCTCGAGTTAATGGATCAATAGAAATATTTGGGTATCGAAAAAGATGTGTGTCACAAAATAAAAGAAAATAAGATATTTCTATCAATACATTAGAAATATTTGAAAAGACACATATCGTCCCTCAAATCATTCTTAAAACCCCTGGCTCATGGACCTTGAAAAACAGGAAGTTGTCCCCTCCCCCATCCACATGATCCCTTATAATGGAATAGAAATCATGGGAGTTGTAGGGGAACATGTTAAATCATCGACCACCTTCTCCTTCTCTCCCCAGATCCTCTTCCATGTCCACCGCTTTGCAGATCTACCTACACCTATCGATGTATCTAACTTTGTGTTCCATCCACTGCCTCCTTGACAACAACAAGATATGTTGGACAATCTGGAGGGAGAATTCCACTTTTATCAGCTGAGTAACACAACCTTTAATTGGGATGACTACACCCTGCATATGAGACAATAATTTCTTTTACTTTGTCCTAGGGTTTCCTCTTGAAGCATATCGTATGTCTCTGTCCTTGAGATTGATGGTGGATCCCTGTTTCCGAGGAAACTACTCATACTTTCCCACTATGAATACCATCAGCTATATCTACTCAAACATGGAACTCACAACCACAATGACCTCCTCTAGCATCCCAGCAGTAGTTTTAATGCGCATAGGGGAATCTCTGGATCAGATGCCTCTACAAAAACCTCACTCGAATGTTCAATCCATGTAGTGATGATTTTGCATCATATCCATTGAGTATCTAGAGATGTCATTATGTTTATATGAAAACTAAGAAACAAAAATGTCATCATTTTAGAGCAGTATAATCTCCTAGATATGAATAACCCTTATCTTATATAGTAAATAATTCTATATAAGAAAGTTCTCAAAATTTTTCCATGAACAAGTCACCCTATCATAATTTTAAGTAACAAAACTCCTCTATTGTACTATTGATTCATGTAAAAGACTCACTACCATGACCACCATCTAATCCTTTGGTGTCCTAAATAGAGGAAAAACACCAGTCACCTCCTATATCCTATCCTGTTCCACCTATGTGTCGGGATCGCCTCAGAACTAAGGGGTCTCAATTGTTGAAATTTGTGATGCACACTCAGCCAGTGTACCATTTCTTCTGGTAATATGGTTACCATGTTGTTCTCTATAGGTGGAGGTGTGGTTGTTTGACAATACTGAGGTAGAATTAGGGTAACTCATCCCTATAATGAAGCCTTTCCACTGAGGGGGTCATCCACATGATCAAGATGGGGATTTATAACGTGTTTGCATATCATGGGAATCTTGTATTATGAATGATGTGCCATAATCAATGAGTATATCTGGAGCGATGGATCAAGAATTTATTTTAACCACAAATCATTCAAATATGATTAATGTTCCATTATTTTTTTTGAAACCTATGTTAATATATACTGGGATGGAAAGAATGTTATCAGAATCATTTTTTATGGATACATCTACCACCACACCAACACTGGGGGTCCCTGGCCTAAATGTAAAAATTGATAAATATAAAAATGATTCCCCAAAACAATCTCATGAATTAAGAGACCTACCTTACAAGTGAACACCCCTGATACCACTCTTTTATATCTCATCCTAGTGGGGCCTGTGCTATGACTCCCTAATCCCACCTCCAATAGGTTAGGGGTTTGTGACTAGCTATGAGTTGTCATATAACTAATATGGGAGTCATTTCTAATTCAGAAGTATAAAAAAACTTTCTCCAATCCCACAAAAAGATGCTATGTAAAAACCACTATGAGAAAAGGTCATGTATAACAATAAATTACAACTAAAAGAGAACCACATGAATGTAATATAATGTAAAGCTGGACCAAATACAAACCCACCAAAATATGTCTATAACCAAAAGTCCAACCTATAAACAATGGTACCAAGGATGCTCCCTATAGTCATAGGAACACATCAGCCCAAAAAATATCAGAAGATATTCCTCATCCTAGGCTTCCTAGGACACAATAAAAAGTGCGCTGGTTTGCATAATACTTGATATGTGTGGGAAAATACCTTTAATGGGTGACTATAAAAATACTCAAAAGGATACCCCAAAACCATAAAGAAATACAAAAAGGAAAGGTGAATTTACCTTTATATAGTATATTTCTACATCTTATATATCAAGAATATCCAGATATACTAAATCAATGAAATATAGTCTGGGTGTATGTTCAAAAAACCTCATAACAACAATAATAATTTAGTTAGAGGATTCCAAAAATTGCAAATATTGGAGAAGACATTACTGAGTCAAATAGAACTGAGGATATCCATCTCAGATATACTATTTGTTAGAAAATATCATGAGAGATAGTGATACACTAATAGATCTGAATAGAGGGATACAATAAAATGAATGATGATAACAGCCAGGGCCATGGTGTGATACCCATAACACCATACAGATTAAATCTCTCTGTAGAGGATGAATTTCTAATAATAATGTTCACTTAAATACCACTAAATCTACCTAGGTCCTGATGATTAATAGATAGTCTGACATTAGGCCTTTCAGAGAATTCCAACGACTATTTGGGAAGTCTATTTGAAGGTATCATACTCTTATGAGAAGGAAATAATACCCCTATTTTATGAGAAGTGGTAATGGTAAAAAATCATTCCAAACATGTCCAAGATATGAAAGAGAAGAGATTCAAACCATATAGAAAGGGGTAAATAGAGTGTAGTAGAGTCACATGTTGTGTCCTTTGACCCTGTGTACAACCCATGTACGATGAACCTTGTCATTAAAATTATGTCTTGAAGAAGATGGGAGCATTAAATATAGAAGAACCCACACACCATGTCTTTCTATATGTGTTATACCCATGTAATCTAGCTATGTGCCAATACATGGATTAAATCTATGTATATCGTTCCATGTACCATTAAACATGGTAGTCATTGTACTTTTTCTATGCTACGTTAGGTGGGGGGGGGTACACACCATGTAAGAAATCTATGTACTCCTCTCCATGTCTATTTTTTCCCATGTACACGCTGAGTTATCATAGAGAAACCAAAAACTATGTTGGAAAAATCCCATGTAGCATGATACTTATCTTGTATCGAAAACCCTAGTCACCCATCAGAGGTCACACGAGCAGGTTTATCCTAGAGTTTACTCAATGTAGTGAAATATTTTCTAGAATCCATGGATCAAACTCCAATCATCTCCTCCACTGCTCTGACCACCATTATAGCTATGCCTTTCTAGGGAACTCAAGATCCAAAATCATTTTTTATGCAATCAACCCATGCAATGGGTTTCATCTTCCGATCTATCCACACAAAAAATTAAAATGTTCGTACTTCATTCTGCAAAAGAACATCAATGAATGGGGATTCTAAGATCCACTATAATTCGACATTCCCATTTTTATCTCCTCCCCACAGTTGCTTTTTTTCGATCATAGATCTATGATAAAATATAATTTTTTATACAATTAGGTGTGAAATATTAATTGATATGGAAATGTTGAGGCATTTCCTAAGAGAATATATCCCAAGGCTAAGGATGAACTGGGAGAGAAAAGTATAATACAAATCTGGAAAGGTTACAATCAAACCACATGTCAAACTATTCATTAATTAGTCGATGTTCAACATTGAATTCATGAATGGGGAAGAAGATAGAAAATAACATATCCTATGGTTGATTTAGATTTCTCGCTGGTTATGGTCTGTCACTACCAAAACATCATCTGTGATATATGTCAGGAACTAAGTTCATTAACAATAAATATATGAATCCATAAATGTTTTCTTTAGAGGGTTCTCCACATCCCTCATAAGAGATTCTCCCACATACCTCAGGTAATGCATATATCGCTGAAATTTATGAAAAAAGTTAATTTTAATGTATATAGTTGCATCAAAAAATAATTTTTAATTAAATTATTTAATTACAAAAACATCCTTTTAGAGTTTTACCATAGAAGAACACACCAAAAAAAATTTAAAATGTTTCATGTGTAAACACCACATTAAAACCTCAACAGCGGTATCTGATTTTCAATATGAGTCACTGATCATGAGTTGTAAGGATTTACAATAAAAATATATTTTTAAAAAATATTTTATTTACAATTATATCCGTGGAAACTTTTTATACAGGTGACCCGTGTTGTTTAAAGTTAGGCCGAAAATAGGGTAAATACACTTCTCCAAACTCAACGTTTCCCTCTAATTTCAGATCTAGTCATTCGTTTAAGTGTTATTACAATTTTAGGAAAAATTTATTTGTGTTCTATTAAAAGTACCCAATTTTTTTAATAAATGTTTCTAGGAACACTGGGCATCAATATCACTATTAAGGTCTCAAAATTAATCCTTATAATATTTAAATATAATAAACCAAAAAATATGGGACATTACAAATTAAATCTCAGGAAGACTATAGTTATTCATAGGAATCAAAATGGATTGTGATTGGAGATAAAGTTATTTTGGTTATGCCTAATCGGGTATCATAGTATATGAATAATTACATATTCAATACCTACCTCTAGATCTCCCTAAATAAGAGAATGATGGATTCTTCTATGAACATGGGTTGTAGAGACCATAGAAGAAAGCATGATCAATATCAATTAATTTTGAGATGTAGAAGGAGGCACCCATAATAATTTCTACTATGAACAAGGTAACGATTTAATCATGGAAATTAATTTCATAGAGAAAACAATTACCAAGGAAATGTTGAGTGTTCAATTGAGAGAAATAAATTTCATCCTAGATATCCATTGATAGTTTATTTTTTAACATTTTGGAACCTAGGATTTATCTAAATGAATTCCATCATATAATTTTTAAATAAATTACCATGTAATGACCTTTTATATACCAATAATTAGATTTAGTATTATAACTATTTATGTGGTAGAATTAAATAAAAATATCGTATTTCTATTTTGAATATGATAATTTGGTTATATGAATCACCAATCATTAGTATATTGTGTTAATTTTTGAATCATATATAACTTCATGTAATATTAAAATATGAGTTATAGTTTCCATTATGGTTTTATCCTTTAATGGTTTACCATATGTTCAATTTCATAAAATTTCTATTTTGGATGTTATATCTGATGGAGGTTTATCATGAATAATGAAATTTTTGGAGACATTTATGCAAATCAGACACATTTTTTAGTTTATTTTTTATTATGAAAATGTATTTTTGAAATAACTTCGTTTACATGTTGTGGAAATAAGATTAATGATAATTGTAAACATTAATTTTTATCTTATCAATGATATTTTTTATGTTATAGGTCATTATTATTTGGGAATGTCATATGAATTTATTTAATATATTATTCAAAAGGGAGAATTGATATGCTAGGTTCCAACTATTTACCTATAAAAATGATGTGAGACATAGATTTATAATGAAAGGGTACAATTTTGATCATCCAAAAACTATCCTACATTATATTTTGGTTTATATAACATTATTTTCACTATAATTATTTCATGTATAAATATTATGAATATTTTTTCGAAACATATTATAGGATCAATTTCTTCTGGAATTTTGATGACTTTAAGGTGAAAATTGATACTTTAGGAGTCCGTTAATTGTGATCAGAGAGAGATATGTAAATATTATTTTTAATATAAATTTTTATTTTTTAAGAATGTAATTATGTATTTTGAGGAGTATAATGAAGGGTGTGATATATCCATTGGGATTAAAAAATTATTTATTTATGAGGTTATAATCTAAATTTGTATATAAGGTTATTAATTTATGTAGTGATCAATGCCACACCATGAACTTGATTTTTGAATTTGGGATAGTAATTTATTGTTTCTTATAATGATGTATCATTTAATTCAGGTACATTATTACATTCTAGATATCTTTTAGTTTGTTATATAAATAATAAAAAGTTATTTAATTTTTTGGGTTATATAATATGTTACTGTTTAATTTTGTTTCTTCAAAAATAAAAAAATAAACATTGATAATTAGTTATTGGGGTAATAAATTATATAGATATTTATCAAATAATAACCATAATATTAGATTTTTTATGAAATTAAGGTATATCAACAAGGAATATTTCCGTATATTCGGTATCATGATTCTAAAAGAATCAACCATCTTTAAAAAATTGATCTTAAATTAAAATATTTAATATTTAATTTCATTTCTAATGAATCAATGATTTATTAACCCATAATTTTATTATTAAACCTTTTATGATGTGGTATTCAAAAAAATTATAATTTCATACCACTAGTTTTTGAAAACAATATGAAATTGGAAGGACAATATTTTTTATGATTGTTAGAATGTAACACCCTAAAAATTTATAATTAGAACTCTATGTTTGATAGAATATACGAAACAGAACAAATTGTCTAAATAAATTGTAATATTATAATCAATTATAATTGAGCTCTAAATTTTTTTTGTATTAATTGGTCAAAAAATTATGATATATATATATTACATTTTATTATAAATAAGTATAAAAATAACTAAATGGAAAAAGAAATATTTTTTTAAAAAAGTGTCATCTGTGAAATTTGATTATATAAAATTGAATTAAATTAGTCACTAGTTCTAAATTATTATAATGATATTTATAAATAATATTCTTAATTAAATTTTGTATCATATATCAAATATATTGGGTATTCTTTTCAAAACTATGATTCAAAATTTATTTATTAAAATTATATTTTCCAAAAAAACAGTATTGGAACATTTATTTCTAAATTATTTATCTTCAATTTCAGAAATTATGTTTTAAAAATATTTTTTTATATCTTCATTTAAATGTTATTATGAATATACTTTTGAGATTTTTCTAAAAATTTTATTTAAAATTTTTAAGAAATACTAATTTTTATTGAACACATAAATTTAATTTTAATGAATTTACAACATTGTATTTCTTTTCAAAAAATAGAAATAAATTTTTTTTCATAGAAATAATTATTAATTCAATTTATGTTATTAGAATATTTTATATGTTCAGGATAGAATATTTTTTTACACAATAATATATATCCTCTGTAAAACAATTTTTTCAGAGCATTTGATCATTTAATTTAATATTTGATTATTTAATTTTATGGGAATATATTTTTTAAATTTTTTTATTATTTATCTGTAATTAAAATAATAAATGTTTTTTAATAAGTTTAGTTTTATTCATTTCATCATTTATAGTATAAATAAAAATTATTAATTACCACAGTTATGGTTAAGGCACATTTACCATATGCTACACAGAAATATAATGTTATGATTACTAAATAAAATTGTCTAAATATTATTTATTGGTAATTTATCAGCCATATAGTATCCAACCATTGAATATATGGTCATTTGGAATATTTTTTAATTACAATGGAAATTTCATTTTTTATTCATTTTGGATATTTCCACGATGATACAGTACCCCACTTATTAAAAGATATCCCCTTTCATATCCCATAATCTACAAAAAACATGTTTCTTTTTGGATCATCCAAGACATTCCCAAATTCATTCCTTAAATTCTAACCCCTAAAATAGATTCTTTGTATATTTCATAAAAACATCCATAAATGGAATTTTATATAAATCTAAATCTTTTTTCATTATAATTTTTATTGTTCTTAACCCCAGTCCCTAATGTTATTTCTTCATCCACCCCTTTAAAATATTTTAAATACATTATATAATAATAATTATATTTTATTATATTTAATAAAAACTTAGTATGTTTATATAATAAGATATATATTAAAATATTACTGTTTTCATATGTATATATTATATAATAATATATAAATATTCATTGAATAACAGAATAATCTGTTATAGAATAATTTTGGTCTAGTGAATTTGAAACTTGGAACCCTAAAAATGGTCTATATGAAGTCTAATTCATCAAAAGAAATGTAAAAAATAAACTATAACCATTATTATATGTATCATACATGAAACGTTTAATCATAACATATTTAATGTAAACATATTAAAAGGTGTACTATGATTCTCAATTAGGGTAATAATGAGTGATATCAACATAACATTATCACAAAGATATGAGAACATGAAGATATCATTAGTAAAACAACACCATTCATTTCATTTATAATTAATGTGAGATGTGGATTTTATATTGGAATTAAATATGACTGAAATCTAAATGGAATTTAAGAACATGATAAATGAGATCATAACATTGAAATAAGACATAGATTTTTTTATACACAAAAGTATAGAAAATAATTTTCTCATTAGTCAAGGATCATTTCCAAAAACACTAATAGTGTTATGGGTTTACTCCAAAAACTATTATAGTAGACAGGGATTACTCCCAAGACTATTAATGGTGAAAAGTCCCCATACTAAACTAGCATCACTCTGTATTCCAATATAGAGTAACTCCTAATATTTGATAATTACACACTACATTGGATGTATATATATTACCTAAACAATACATAATGAAAACAACATAAATATTTAACAGATGTTAAAAAAACCATCATATCATAAACAATGAAAATAAGTGGGTTTCATACGGTTTTAATCTTAGAAGAACATGTGAAAATGAAATAGTATTAATAATAATTTCTTAATGTTATCATAGAAAACACCATGAAATATAATCCTTATTTTATAATAGTTATATCATGGTATAACCCATAAAAGTAAAAAAGATTTCCAAAATATAAAAATAAACCATTTAGATAAAAAATAATAATTGTATCCCTAAATCATACACCCAATAAAGAATAAGTATGATGAATATCTTCCATCAGAGGTTGAAATTGAATTTCAAATATAAGAGGGAAAATTTATTGAGAAAAATATTCATTCTAATTTGAAAAAAAGTTTCCAAACAAATCGCATAATGGTTTTAAAAATACATTTCTTTTAGAAAATTTTTTATTTATTCCAGTAGTATTAAATAATTTATAGACCACGACAGAATGAAATTCCATTCATGCGACACGTGATTAAAAAAATGGTTCCCTTCACATTTTTAATAATTATAATAAACTCCAACTTCAAAAATTATTATAAGATTCCATATAATAATTGTATTGAAAAATTTAATTAAATTTTGAATAAAAATAAAAATCAACTTGAGAGTATTAAAACCCCATTTTAATGAAAAAACACCAAAAAACATGTATATTATTTAATATGGTTTTTTGAATGAAGATAAAAATAAAGATAATTTTCATAAAATAATAATTTTGAACTCATGAGTAAATAAATAGAGTTAAATGATGGGGAAACATGTATTATCATGAAATTACATGAGGATAATAATATTCAAGTGATTATTAATATATGGATCATAATATATCATCATCATAAACATAAACCTCAAAATTATAGATAAATGATGGTATTGTTTCAAAAAACCTTCAATACATTGGTATCAATAAAAAAATTTCCCAATGAGGGAATAAATTTAAATGAATCATATAATTTCATTAGAATATATTGATTCATTATATTAATCTTCAATAGTTTTTTATATAATCATTATAAATAATGATAATATCACAATATAATGTATATCTTAAAGATGAAAAATTGAGAAAAACATCTATTACCTTATGTCTCGACATCTTTCATAAAAGTTTGAACATAATATAAAATTAATAAAAAATTATTATTCATAAAATAATATATATATTTATATCAAACCATATACGATTTACATATTACCTTTTATTACACGTTTGTTAATGATTGAATATTCAAATCATCTCTTAGGTATTAACATCTTAGATTTCTTTAAATGTTTTTATTTTTTTATTTGTGATCCATAAATTTGGATAATATTTACATCATCAATAGAATATTAAGAATGAAATAAATTGAATATATATTCATTATAAATGAAATTTTTAAATTTTTTAATCTTAGAGATAGAAAATAAATTATACAGTTCATGGAGAGAGTAGGAAATACGTGCCCATTAACGCATTTTCCATTTACTTGATGGATTACGAAACTAAATAAAATATTATATATAGAGAATAATTTTTATGTAATATATAGGATATATTAATTATATTTAACCTTATTACCTTAAATGAAAATCATTATTGAAAATTGAATCCCATCGCTAAGTGAGGAAGTAGCCAATCGTACACATGAATGCCATTAGTGTATACCCCATATAATTGAATGTAAAAATTTATAAGTGATATCATAATTACATAATAAAAATTGGGTTATAAATATCAAATATAGTCAGTTAATATACCATTTTTTCCATCCACATAAAAGAGAAATTTAAAATACATAGCATCAGTTTGTGATGCAGTAGTTAATTGTATATGTTATAAAGGATGTTAATTTCAAATGGGATGAGATAAAAGACAATAGATGTGATATTATAAAAAATTTCATAATAATATAGTGAAAAACATATATAAAATATTACTACTACATTAAATCCAATCATGAGAGTTTAAAATTGATAACTAATAACATCAATTTGTGAGAAGATAGTGGACCATCCACAGAGAAAACACATTATATCCCATCTGATTGAAGAGGAGAAATACATAGGTTATAAAATTAAAACAATTTAATATGATTACATGCTAGAAACTAACTTCATTAAATTATCATAGTGTAATAGGGTTTTAAGGACTTGGGAAAAGAAATAAAATTGAAACAAAAATATAAGAATATATCTACTTTATTAAAGATCCTCTTTAGGATTATAAATAATAATTTTATAGGAGGAATTAATAATAAAAATAAGTAATATATTATTTGTGGTTGTATTTAAGGAAGACATTTAATTGGGTATTTTCATAATAAAATGGTTTTGAATGTGTGTATTCTAGAGGAGATGAGGGTAACATTATAAGTTAAGTAGATGACATATATGGATTTGGTAAAAATAATAAAGTGTAACCATGGTTTTAACTTTTAAAAATGGTAAAAAAGTAATAATTATAAGACTATATAGGTGATAAGGGATATATATGGTCATCCATAGGTTTTGGAGTTATTTCAAGATCATTTTAACCCTGATATTTTTTATTTAACCCCATATAAAACCATTTCATCTTCACTCATGATAATTATGTTTTTAAAATTTCTACTATTAATTATGTTAAAATATTAAGGTGACCATATTAAATAATTTTAATATTTATTCAATATATGAAATAAAATTTTTCTAATTAAATTCATTAAATTAAATATAATAATTTAAAATGAAATCGTACTTGTGATAAAAGGATTTTTTTTATAAGTAAAATTTTCATAAGTATAGAAAACATGAGTATCAATATTCAATATGTAATGGAAAAAAATTATAGAAATTGTGTTATATATTAATAATGTCACTTTTCAATCATTTTACATTGAATTTGACTTTGTGAATTCTTTAAAATAAATATAATTTTTTAATATTGTGTGGTATTTTTTTATGTTTCATCAAAAAATTAAACTTCTCATAAAATTAAAAAAACATCATAGAAAGTTAATTTTGACATATATACTCTAAAAATGAATTTTATTTTGTCATTTTTTTATTTTAATAATTACATATCTTATTTTCTTAGAAGAGGATATAAAAACATTTTTATAAGAATAATGTATTTTAAAAAAATATAGAGTATCATTAAAATTAACTACCTTTTTTTCAATGTGAATTATTTATATAGAACCATAATTAGTAAAAGTTATAGAATTTTTTATTGTCATAAATACTGAAAAGTACAAAAACTATTTCATAACACACAATATGACTAATATTATTAATTATATAGTATAGTTCATTAAAACTGGACATTGCATGTAATGTATGCTCCAAAAAAAATAAATTAATAAAGAAATATACTTAATAATATCAATGTGTTACATCCCCCCAAATTAATTAATTTTTTTATCAAACATACATGACTTTGGTAAGACTCATTAAGGATAAATATTCACTGTCGCATCCTTAGATTCAAATTTAGCATCATAAAACTAAGGGTAACAACCAAAAAAACCTTGATAAAGGGATTTATCTTGTTTTATCGAACATTCAATATATGATCTATAATATCTATTTATTTTTTATAACATGAATTATCATTCACCAATGGTATGACCTTATAGTTCTATAAATGTGAAGGATCGTGTATATAATTAATCAAGAATGATTCATGGGGAATATCATTTTCTAGAGTGTTATTTTGTGGATGATCATAATGATAAGATACCATCATGTTGTTACCAGAAATTCAAAATGGGTTTATATTCCTATGGTTATGTTTTATTTTCTTCTGAAATATCATATCCATATTCCTTTGATAAGTTCTCGGAATCACATTATTAGTAACATCAAATTCCATAACATGTTGGTGATTGTCTGAAAAAAATTTAATCTAACTTTGTGATTTAATTACAGACTTCTAAAAAGATGTATACATGTATTCTATTTAATTAACCTTTCTAGGTCGCATTACTTTTATTTCTTGAAATTAATATTAGTATATAGGAGTTCCACTCTATTTCCCATAAAGGACTTCATTAGGATCCATTTGATTTCATGAGTGAATGAATATTTTTTCATAAAACTCTACTATAGAATGGTTGGGAACCAAATAAACATTAAAATATATACAACAAGATACCAACATATCCTCAATTGTAATAATGGTTCTATCAATTAAACCAAATTATTGATGATGAAACAATATTCCAGAACTGAAATTATTATAATTATATTACTAAATACATCTATATAACATTGATTTAAACATTGGGTCATTGTTAGATACGATTTAATATGGTACTCAATGAAACATCACGACATCATTAATATATATATATATATATATTATTGAAATTTTCTCCCAATTTAAATTATCTTTGATAGTCATTATTTTTAATGAATTTATAGGGCAATAATCTAAAACCGATATTTTATTAAGCCCTTTTGGTTTTATGTGGAATTCAATGAATAAATATATAGTGGTTTTTTTCAAAAAAAATTATTGTTTATGTAATGGTTATAAAACATCCTTATACGTTTAGCACTCAGTACAAACATTGTGACAAACCCTACAACGAGTTAAAATCTCCATGTTATATTTTTTCATGCAATCCTTAAATAAATAACCATTCACTTATTTTTAATGGTTCGTATATCCCATATGAATAGATAATGAATAACAATAAGCAACCAATAAAATATAATGCATCAAATAGAGTATGAAAGAAACAAATACACAGTTCATGAAAAATACAACTCTATTAAGATCAATTTTAATCCTTGGAACATTTCACACCATCTTTCCTATAACAATTACATAACTCTAAGTCTCTATTATCCTAAAATGGATAGATGGTTGAACAAATTTTTGAGAAATATAATATTTATCATGTTACTTCATGATTCAATGAGAAATCCATTGAAAATACGTAAATATTTCTTCTTTTTTATCAATATATTTGACTAGATTGTGTGATCCTTTACACCCAAAGCATTGAACACATCGTTTTCTTTCCCAGTGTAGTAACATATTGAGAATTTGTTATAATTACTCATTTTCAACAATCATATGTGGAACATATTTAACTTATTGTATGTGAATATATTCATAAAACCATTGTGATCAGTATCTATATCACATCTTTCTATATAGAGATAATGACTCTATATATTTACTGAAATAATTACCTGTCCTAACTCCAAAATCATCAGTATAATATTATTTAAAATTAAAAATAAATTTTCATGAGGAATAATATATAACCATTTCATTATGGATTTGAATAAATACTAACACATTAGTATATGATTCATTGATGATTAAAAAACATTATCTATTATTGGGTAATGAAAGAACATGTATAATGAATAATATTTTCATTAGATTGATTTAATTTTCCTAAAATTTATCTATTTTGATGAACATGGATTCCCTAATATTTATGTTAATGAATGGATTAGTGTTTCATGAGATATTGTCCAAGATATTTTGATAATATCAACCTAAAATAAGAAAACAATGGATCTCAGAAAACATGTTTGGACATGGACAATTTTCTATAGAATCATAACATAATAGATCCATCAATATACACTGTCTTGTTTTTATATGACCAATGAAAACAAATCTTTTTTCCCAATATTCACTCGTTGTAAAATTTTCATATAGTTGTCCTTCCGAGGTTCTTTTTTCCAACACATAATAGATATTCAGGTTCTTCTTTGAACATTGAATAGAAAACTATATCATCACAATAAATTCAAAAAAAAGATCAATGTAGTCTCTAAATATTTAATTTAAAAGAAATTGATGAAGATATTTTTTGGTGTTATGTAGGATAAATAGAGAATCTATATACTCATAGTATCTATTTCTTCTAAAATTTGTATTCTGGTGTATATACCCATTCTTGACCATTAATTGATTACCTGTAGATTGAATTTTAATAATGGAAATGTATTAATCATCATAAATTTGATCAATCAAGTCATTAATATATGATATGGGAGACTTGTTCATAATTATGATATTTCTAACATCCTTATAATAAAGGTAGATTCAAACTAATCCAACAATCATCTAATAAAAAAGAATAGGTTCACCCCAAGGTGACACACATGGATAAATTGATCTATTATGAAGGTTCTATTAGAGTATTATTATAACATCCCATAAATTACTTATAAATATTACTTCAATATTTAAGGATACTTATTACGTTACATAACAAAAATAACGACATGATCATATAGGTTTAGTGACTCTAGAAATAGGAAAAAAATAAAAAATTGGTACATAAAACATCCAAAATGCCTTCCTCTATTTACTCATACCTAGACTCCATATGGAAATTCCTAATTAAAACCCTTCCTCATGATCTGGGGAAAAGAAACATATGAAGAGTGAACTCAACTTCACAATAAGGGTAAACGAGGTAAATATCAATCATATCATAATCTTAAGAACATAAAATTTTTAAATATTATCTTGCATATAAAAGATCATAATATCATGTCATGAGATAAATCATAAATGTAAATTGCACTCCCAACAGTCATAAAATAATACAAGAATATTAGTGACATTAACACATGAGTGTTGAAATTAATTTCATAGTAGTCAAGGCCAATTGTCGAGACCATCATTGCAGAAAAAGTCCATTGCTGAACTGAGTTCAATCCTCATTACAACCATGTATTATGGAACCATATTTACATTCCATTATAGTCATGTCTATCTAATTAGAGTTAAATATTTTCCAAATAAATTGAAAGGAGATATAGGTGCCACCAATCTCATAATGAAACCATTTTTTGTTCCATGAAAACATAAAAACATTCTCCATAACATAACCAATGAAATAAAATGGGTTTCTTAAACATCATACCATTATAATTGATATAAGAAATGGATTTCCAAAATAACCCACAATAAAAACATTGTAATAATAGGGTTATAAATATAACCCCATTTAAATAGTGTCTTCCTGGATAGAATGAATTTTTTAGAAAACTCTTGAAATTAATTACTTAGGAAAATATTCATTCTAAAACAAAAATGATTTCTTTCTTCTAAATATCAACGCATTTTAAAAGAAATAATTTTATGAAAAAATAAACTTTTAATATTTTGGGGTATGATTCATTGAAATAAGGAATTATTAGTTCTGAAAAATACTTTCACGATGTACTTGTTAAAAAAATCTCCAACAATTTCCAGAAAATGCAAAAAGTTCCTCTTACCAAAAATGAAAAAATATTCCATTGATACCATTTAGTAATAATTTACAATTGGTATAATTGATTTTAACCAATTAAAGAATAATATAAAAAAGATTTTGAAAAGAAATTTAGGATTCCGTGATGTTGATGATAAATATACCCTAGTAAATACATAATTATAAAAAACCTCAGATAAAAACATGATTTGTATAGTTATCCCTTAAATTAGATTTGATATCCTTCATATGTATCTAAAACTCCTGTATAATTATTTAAATAATGTTATTGAATTATTTAAATATGATAATATTTTTTAATATATCATATATTATTATATTAGAATCTATTTTTTAGTAACATATCATTGTCACTCATTCTTGGGATATTGACAACTTTATTTTCTTGCGCAATATTTTTCAGATAAGATCATGTTCCACTTCTTTGGATATATTTAAATAATTTATTGAATTACATTAGTATAATTAATTTCATATTTATTCTTTAAATTCATGAATATAATGAATTTAATGAAGATCATGTAGTATGAATTGCATCACATTGCTTAGATGGTAGGTTGGGCATACCCACAAGTGATGATATAATTCCAAAAATTATTGAATTGTTCTAAAGTGGATGGTGTATAATATTTCATAAATATTAAAATGTTATAAAAATAATTTATAGTTATTATTTTAATCATTATACCCATCCACATAAGATGGTGGTGAAAAAAATTACTCCATGGCGTGGAGATGTTAAGGTCTACATATGAACGTGTGATGATTTCATTTTTCCAGGGCTATATAGAAGGTAAAATGTCGTTGTTTAATATTAAAAGTAAAATATCATTAAATTAGTTATATTAATTATGTTACATTATAATTAAAAAACTATGGATGAGGAAGTATAAGAAGAACTTTTTTGAAATAATAAATAGAAGAAATTACCTCTTCCTCGACGTCCTTCATCTAAAACTCTTCTTAGAGCACTACAATTAGTCATTGAAGATGAACAGAGCCAATAGAATCAAAATAGGAAAATTGATAAGGAAATAGTGAAGGGTATTTCTGTATTTTAAGGATAAAAATATGAAAAAAGGTGGGGGAGGAGGTTCTCTTTTATAATTTCAATGACGGGCACTGTTTGAAACTACATAAATAATAATTTATAATAAAATCATTCCCTATTCAATGAACCACCAAAATATCCAAATATAGAATATGGGATGATATAGGGTAATAATGACATAAAATGATAATTTATGGACATGTTATTTTTTAAATTTAAACCATATCATTTTAATTGACACTTCGCTATTCAATTTAATTTTAATTGTGGTAATAACATTGTAAATATTTAGCGGTCCTAAATATTTATTAATATGATAATAATTGAAAAAAATTGATATTTAATGAATTTTTAGATATTAAAAATATAGATTAATAGATTTTTTATTTTTTTAAATAATATAATAAAATTGTAGTTTTATAAATAACCATAGTGTCAATTTTGAAATTATTCATTTATTTGACTTCAAAAAATACACACATAAGACAGATTAGAAAAAAATATTCAATACTCTCATAAAATAGCATAGTGACCTATATAATTTTTTATAACATTATTTATTTCATATGCTATTTATTTTAATATTTTTCAAACCATTTATATGATATTTCTATTAATAAAATAATTTCTACATCATTATTGTTCAATCATTAATGGTAATAATTTAATATATAAAAATTATACAAAATTTCTATGATGCATGTTCATATTTTAGATATCCATGTAATATATATAGTTGATATTATAACCATATTATCCATATTGTAAAATTAATATACTTATATAAAATGTGATTGTGACAATTTTTCACATTTATTAATTTTTATTTCATTTAAGTCATATTCATATTTATGTGGCCCTAAAGTGATTCCATTGTGAACAATAGATTATAAGGGCATAATTTATTTATCCAATAGGCTTTTAATAGGTGTTGAATTAATTTTAATCTATTATTCTTACCATTAATTACTAGATTTACCTTTAACCATGATAATAAAAATAATTACCAATGTTACTATTCATAATGCGCAAAAATAAAAGCACTCAATAAACATAATTTAATCCCACTGATTCCAAATATGGTGTCCATTTTTTAAAATTCCAAAAAAATTTCTTTAGTAATTAATATAAAATCAATAATATTTTCGGAATGAGAGAACATGTTTTTAAATGTCAAAACATTTTAAAATGATTGAAATATTTTTACATATGAATTCAATGTAAAATTAACTATAATTACATAAATTATTTTGAATGAAAAAAAATATATTTTTTATACTTTACGATGATTTAATAATACAACCTAACCATATAAATTATATAGATGAAAATGATGTTTTCACACAATATATAGCATGATTTGACCAATCATCAAAACAAAAATGTTTCCTGAAAATATCATAAATTCCACCAAATTACATTTTAATATCCCAATTTAAAAGAACTAGTTTATGTTGTCATATTGAAATTACTAATGTGTCAAAATATTAATTTAAAATGGGTTCTCCATTCAATGATGTAATTATTCCCATATAAAAAATAGGTTTTTATACAAGAAATAGGGTTTCTGAACAACCAATGATTAAAATAACAAATAGATGAATAAAAATGCATTATTATACATATACAATATATATTTCATTAATTTAATTATAAATAGAAATTCACTAAAAAATAAAAATACATAAATTATATATTTTATAAATAATTGATAGCCAACTAATTTCTAGTGCATTTTCATAAGTTGGTTATAATTATTCCCATATCCTAACAGCTAGGATATAACAGGTATTTTATAAAAAGGGTGTCTCACGGTACATTTAAACTCTCAATTTTGAACAATTAAAGCTTTTAAAGAATAATAATTATTTAGTGAAATATTTTCATATATAAACATCTGGGTGTTACATTTATCGTCCATTCATGGAACCCAATCTAGGTCATTCTATAGGATTCCAATGAAATACATGTATAACTTAGTATTATTTATATTAACAAGTAAAATTAACATTTCATAGGAAGATAATGAAAATATTCCTATAAAACATTAACAAACTCCCAGAAAATTGATATATCATCGATGTTGAGATTCTCTACAACTGACCATGGTAATGACCCTTTTTGAATCATAATGAAATATAGAGAACCAAACCCATTAGATCAAATATAGTGTTTTAAAAAATTACACTGGAATAAGATATGTGGAATCATATCCCGAAGGACAGATTAGTTTTGTAGGCATGGAAATGTAGATATAATCTTGAGTCTTACATTAAATTTTAAAAAAAATACAACATCATTTTTAAGAAAAACATTATTCATTCTAACATATCGTTTCATATAAATCATATTACACTCCCTCAATTCTATATAAAGTTATAAAAATAAGAGTGATATCGTATTCTCAATAATTGTAATGTAAATCCAATGCTTCAAGGAATCAATAAACATAATCAACATTTAAAGGTAATTTTTAGATCATATATTCCAGTTAAATAAATATATAAGTATAATAAATATAGAAATGTAAATTAAAAAATACATATTGAATTTAATTAATAAAATGAAAATTAAATGCATCCAAAAATAATAAATGTGGACTAATATCAATTGTAATGTTATCTAAACTATTATTGATATAAATTCTTAATTATTGGATTATAGGATATCTATCCTCCGGATACCTCTATCATTGATACCTTTAACAAGACATTTTAACTTATAGGTAAAAACAAATTTAATGATAGATTAACTTTTTTTGTCTTGATAACTTCTAATGCATATCTAGGTAATATTATACTCATACCAACCTTTAATTTCATAACTAAATAATTCTTCATATATCCAATAATTGATTTAATTCATGATAGATGAACATTACCATCCAATATTGGTATTGAGTATATAATAAATATTTATCAACACTTATATATATAATCTAATAATTTTCAATGTAATTTTTTCTTGAAAAAATAATATAAAAAATAATAAATTTAATTATCCATGATAAATAATATGAAAATTTTAAGAAATATTATTTCTAATTATCACATGAAATGGAATATTTCAATGAGAAGTTCATGATTACAAAAATTAATCACGGATGTGAATATTAGTATATCCCTTAGTAAACATAATCATAAATCATCTAGAGGAATAATAAAGATGGTATAAATTAAATATACACCCACTATAGAATGAATTGATGATTTTATTAGAAGATTAATAGAAATAAAATAAAAATATCGTTAAAAAAATTTAGATGAAAATATACTTTTCATTTTGAAAATGAATTTTTAAAACAAAATAAAATTCAAAAATATATTTCCATAGAAATAATAATAGTTCAAAAATTTATTATCAAAATATTTGGAAAAAAATATTATAAAAACATTGAAAATTTTAATACAACAATTCAAATAAATGATTTCAATATCGGTGGTCTATTTTTTACATGTCATAAAGGGCGTTAATTTTCAAGGTAAAAAAGAATAGAATAATACCTTGATGAGAATGTGAAAAAGTGATTACATTTAAATATAAATTAAAAGAAAAAACTAGTTTAATTGTATTTATTAAATCAGTTAAAAAGGGTAAAAATAGTTTTCAAAACATTATAAGAAATAATAATATTAGAAGAAATAATATTTTTAACCAAAGAGTGAAATGAATTTTTATTTTTCAAAAGCCAACATCTTTGTTGATTTATATAACAAAGAGTGTAATTTATTTTTATTAATTATTAAATAATGACATGAGTCACATTTTCAATTAACACTTTTAAAATTGTAACTATATCCATTAATAACTAATGCATGATCCCATCTTATAACTTTTTTTCCAAAATTTGGCTTTTCACAATCCTACAAAATTTAGGCCTTCATCATTTACATATTGGAAAACCCCATCCATTCCATATTTGAAGCCTATAACAATATCTGTATTTCCCATAATATGGTCTTTATCCTTTATCAAAGAACTATAAAATAGAATGAATTTATGGATTAATGTAACTGTCTACAATATTGACTTT
This sequence comes from Viscum album, assembly GCA_963277665.1. NCBI lineage: Eukaryota > Viridiplantae > Streptophyta > Magnoliopsida > Santalales > Viscaceae > Viscum > Viscum album. The sequence goes on along the minus strand of OY728148.1, from coordinate 872,720,579 downwards.
CACAACTTATTTTTTTTATACAAATATTTGATATATAATTTATTATGGATTGATAATATTGAACTTACTTAGTGTTTAACAGACCAAAATCACCTTATTGTTCTGAAAATATATTTTTTGATTTAATATCATTTATCGACATATTAATTATGTACAAATTTCCACTTAAAATATTCTCTTGAATATTTACCAGCATTGTGGAAGAAAATTATTTTCCCCTGGGTCTCCATCCTACAAACTATGAATAGTGGCCATAATCATTATTCTTGTAATATTAATCTATTTGTGACCTCCTTTTTCCTCTTGTTCATTTCAGTACCATATTGATATGGAATATTCATTTTGAGAATTTTGCATTAGTCCAAAAAAATAACAACTGATACAAGGTGTATTTCTATATATTATTGTTGGAATGGTTATTATAATATTTATATAGACCTCTTGATTCTGATTTGTACCCAAATAAAATATAAAACTAATAGTGGATGACTGTGGTATCCCATTAATCAAAATTTATTTTTTTTATTCCATCCACAATCCATCCTTGTCATTTGGTTGTAACTATTAATTTTTCTTATTTATACCTTTATGAACTATGATTAAATTTTTTTCACCAATGTAATATTATTTCATGATGGAATAATAGGATTCATGAGTCACTGTTGATCTTTTAACATTTTTTATATGTTAAAAACTTCTTCTAAATTTTATTCAATAAACATGATTTGATATTTTATTGTATTAGTGAAATGATCATTTAATCTTTTCTATTAATTTATTTTTATCTTCTTTTCAAGAACTTCTTCTGAGTTCCATGGATTGAACACTTAGTTTTGTTAGATTATTCATTCAACAAACACTTATTTTCATTCTTATACTACATATAGCTTATGGAAATATGAAAAAATTTATTTTCTATCATTATTTTGGCAAACAAAACATCCATCTCCTTGATAGAATCATCCCATTCATTGTGGATATCAACCATTACCTTAATTTTTTCTTCATCAGTATATCATGTGTTAGTTACTATTTTTCTACCTAAAACAACTATCATAACATTTTCAGCAGGATCCTTTAATTTCTCTATCTATTGAAGAACATCTTTCTCTCAACATCCATTTTCTTGTGAATAAGAATTTTATTTAAAATATTTATCTTAAAAATTTTCATACCTTTAACACAAGATGATGTATTCTACATAATACATATGATACCATTCTCATCATTTTCTTGAAACATCATGGTGAACTATGATTCATAATATCCAAAATTTCGACATCGAAAGAATGGTAGTGGGATTTTCCAATTGAAATATCCATTCATATTTATAAAATTATTGAATGGAATGAAATTAATACATCTTTCAAATCATTATCCTTCCAATTTTTAATAGTAATAATTCCTATAGACTTTAATGATGCATCTTTGGACATTCATTCCTCTATATAATCATTATAAACATATACCATGTTTTATGATAAAAATTTACAATGAAAGCCATCAGATGTCATCTATTTTAGATCATTATAATATAATAATGATATTTTTTTTATTTAATTGAGGTTTAAGTCTTCTCAACATACACATAAAAATATTTTCATATTTAATAATTTCTCAGATACCATGAATGTATTCAACATAATCATTCACCAAATGAAATAATGTATCAACAGACTCATTAGAGTAATGTATTTTCTCATCATACTTTATACTTATAACCAGATTATTTTCATGTATTAATTTTGTGTCACATATAAATAGTTAGATAATTTTACATCATATAATGTCATTACATAAATGGCATCACATTCTTATAGATTTCATGGGACATGGATACCCCTAATGCATTTAATTTTTTTCATTATCATCCAATTACCTTTTGTAAGCTTTTAATAAAGAACCATTATCCACCCTGGCCAAAATATCATGAATCATTACATTATTAAAATCTTTTCCAAAATATACGAAGTAGTGAAACATCTGATTCTTCAATAAATAATTTTTTTTCATCCATTATCAGAATCCCTTTATGATTGAAAACCACAATTGAAGAATAATAGAGAGAAACTAAAAAAATACCCTTTAATATGACATTAATTTTTTATCCATCTAAGTAAAATACCGGGAATGGTGGTGGTGAATCAAAGTATTATAATATAAAATAAATACCAATTTATATATTTTTTTGATATTGAACAAAACACATATATCTCTTTTCTCGTAGAAATGATTGTATTGAAATTAAAATATTATTCTGACACAACAACTTCACATGGTTCACCGAAACATGGATTCATATAAGTATCATTCAAATTGAATAATCCTATGTACCATGTTGACCAAATAAAACTGTTGTAATAATTTTCAGAGCAGACTCACTATATCTCCAAATTTACAACTTATCACAATTTGAATAATCACATCTCTCTCTACTAATGTGTTCCTAATTACCCTTCAAATTTTTATTAATTTTATTATTTGAATATATATTTTTTATGAATCAATTTGTGAACCATTAATTTCAACACTAGTCCACTTAATGAATATAATCTCACCATAGATTTTGTGGGGAATTCCTTCTAAAAAATTTCACAATGTTAACTGCATTCATGATGCGGAAAAAGACTTTATAAAATGGTATAATTCATTAGAACAATATTCTACCTTCATGAAACCTAAAAATTCATGAATACCCTCACATTAATCATGCTAACTTTTCCTTTACAAATCCCACTTATCATTCATTAAAATAAATACTTTCTTGATGGTAACTTACCCATCAGGAAGATCAAAACATTCATGATGCTAAAAAATCCTTTTGGAAGAACAAATATTTCATGATATTTTAAAATTATTCATGAACATATTTTATTCATTAATTTTTTCAAGATATAAAACATTTTAAATCACCTTCACGAATCAACTGTTTTTGGGTGTCCTTTGAGGCTCTATCTTCTTCAAATGATGATGGTAAATTCCTATTAATAGGTGCTGCCACAATTTCACAAATATTTAATCCTTGATACCATCATTTATCAATTTTCTAATTTTGATTTTGCGAACCTCCCTATTTTCATTAAGCTTCTTGAAAATTTTTCTATTTTTTATGCTTTTTATTGTTGCATATATTATAGTATTCCAACATGAATTCAAAATCATTAAAACGATTGTGACACCATAAGCTCTTATAGAGCTCAACATATTCTTGAAACTTTAATTCTCTAAAAAAACATGCCTTTTACATATATATATATATATATATAAAGCCAATCCAATAATTATAATTGTCATGATTCTTGATCCTCCTTGTAAACATGATTTCTATACTACCATTAGAGCATCCTTTTATTTTTCTAGGATCATTTTAAATATACCTAGTCAAAACCCATGTTACAAATCCACAATTGTCCTTTTCCACTTCCTTTTTCAAAAATATCATGAAACCAAAAAACACATTAATGATTCCTTGAGATTTTTTTCCATAAAAATTAACTTTTCCAATTACAATTACAAACACTAAAAATATAGAAACAAAAATATATACAAAAAAATTTATATGAAACAATTCATTTTGATGAATTATATGACATAATGTTTTATGGAGAAGAAACATTCAGGGGATGTAATTCTCACATGAAGAGAATGTGATTCATGATCTTGGAGATACCAAAAAATAATGACTAATATAATAAAACTATCATCTACACTTTTGATACATGGAGAATTAATTTGAATAGAATTTGTTCATGTAATACAATTTATTTTTTGTGTTGAAGATCATAATATATAAAATTTATGATATTATACATAATGTGTGAGACCCGTGATAGAAAACTATGTGAACTAGTGGTTTTTTTGAGTCCTGAAATCATTTAATACATGGAATGTTCCATTTCTGCAATGTTTTATGATACAGAAACATCAATTTAGGAAAATTCTATGGCCTATTTTACTCTATTTATTATATATATGGAGTGTACCAATAAAACATAACATTTATTCAAAATGTGGTTCCTAGTCAAGGTATATGTCCCTTATTAAATTATGTAGTATAATACTACATAGTATAGTGGGAACCATTCGCATCATGATATTGTGATAGGGTAGCTTGGGGCAGGTACATATATAAAAAATGAGGGACATGATATATCCCTATATATGCTATGCAAAAGATCCACACATCATGTGATATGTATAACACAGTTTCACCATAAATTCGTAACCCCTAATAATATATAAAATTTGGATTCCTAAACAAAATATCTTGTAGTCATGTTATCCAACTATATATAGGATCCAAAATTATTTTCTCACAATAAAATTGGATTTAACACGACGATCCTTAATTATGTTTTGACCAGAATCTTCTTCACTCTTAAATAATTGATCCATAAATTCAACTCTATCTCAAAAACCTTGTTCAGAAATTATCAAGGATGACCACCCAACCAGTATCCTAAATCTCATAATCTATTTCCAAAAACACTTTAGATGGTTATTTATATTTTGCATGCCCAACATGAATTCTTTCCAACCCATCTATTATTTTATCATGATCCCCTATCATGCTTATAATAATACCAACCATGGTGAACGATATGTATGATTGATATAATGAGGAATGATGTATTAAAAAATAAAGGTTATCATGCTACCTATTATTTTTTCTAATCAAAAAAATCATTTATCATGTAACTGCTAAACAATAATCTCTCTAAAGAGTATCTGTAAGAGTGCAATGTGAGCTGATTTATGCTTCATAATTATATATAGTTTTCCAACTAGTTTTGGGATATTGAATCATATGTTGTGATTACTCATAATATTAAATTATAATCATTAATAAAAATAAATTAACATAACGTCGTCCATAACAAATAAACTAAGAAAACATAGTGAATAATATAATATTATATTATAATTAAATGGTATTAATATAATTATACAACATTATAAATTGAAAATTTGTTGGAATAAACATATAAATAAAATGTTAAAAAAATATTCTGGAGGATCCACTATAACCTGAATCAACACCTCATCCTATATATCAATATTTGTCAAATTTCTCCAGAGTAATCCACTACCCAACCTATACAAGGTAATATTTAACTATTATAATTTCAATACAAATATATGTGTTCCCTTTAATGTTGAAATATATAATTATCATTAGTATCTCTCCATGTTCTATTAATTTACAAAATTATATAAATATTTATGGATGATGATGTAAAATGATATGAAACTAAATAAAATAGTCCTAGGTTTCATGTCATAATCTACTTATTTTGAAATCATAAAACACCTGTAGAACAAATCAACCATAATTGGATTATAAATATTATATTTTCCAAAAAAATATATTTATATGATGTTACATGGTAGTTTAAAATTAATTTCATTCCCCAATACACTCCCACTTCATATAGAGTATGGTTTTAATGATAAGTCTCCCACTACTTATCACACTATAACTTTACTACCACCCTCACTCTTTTATGGTGTGGTTTATGTATATTCTTATTCCAAAATAGTGTTACCACTATCCACTCATGTATTATGGTTATCAAATCTCTTTCAAACCCATCACCACAAATCACAAATTTAGAATAATCAATTCCCCACAACTAGGTTCTCATTATATGTATTGTATCACTCAAATAAATAACATATATCTAGTCACATTCCATATTAAATGATTAACACCCCTATTTCTGATGATTGATCATTGAAAATGACACAATGAATACTTATATATCATTTATATTAGTGTAATAATAGAACATTACCTCTAATGTCGAGGTCGTGAACTTTATCTCATCATTATTCTTATAACATTGAGAAAACCAATCATTCTGGGTGGGATTTAGAGACACAACATGAAAACTAATATCTCACTTACTGTATGTTCCTTCCAAAATATTCTCACCCATAGTGAGTCTATAGAAAAAAAATATCATCAATTATATTATATTATCCACTAACATCTCATTTGGTGGATGTTAGAACATTAACATGGACTAATATACTCAAACTCTAAGTGGTTAAAACAAATAAATTGTCACTCACTGTTAGTCCATACAACTAGTCATATAAAAAATTATACATGAATGTATAACATGTTAATATAAATTAAAATGGAATTAAAATATATCACATAGTATTATAGACTCTCATTCTACTCTTATTATGAGAATATAATTTATAAATAAAGATAATATGCAACCTATTATGAATATCATATCCTATATATGGGTACTTATTTAGTTCTCAACAAAAAATATCTTCCTCGACTCATTAATAGTAACTAAAACTCTTCATCCCCAAGTGATTCCACATACTAATTTCTTAACCTAATTCTATAATCAAGATCCTAGTTTAATAAATTTCCAATTTCAACATTAGAACTTTTTCCCCCTAACTATGTTCATTTTAAACTAACAAAAACAACTTTATATGAATTCTCGATTCTATGGAATCAATAAAATTTCCCTAACCCATACTTGGGTTCTATCACACATTCCATCATTGTGATATTTCTGAATTTTAGCCCAATGGATTCCTTCAAATCATACCTCACATAACACCAATGGTGTTATCCAAGTCATAATCACAATCAAGTCTTAAATACACATTAAATTGTTTGTTCACCATCATTCTTGTTACATATTATAATCATAAACACAAACACCATTAATAACACAATAATTACTAAAAATATATCCCTTTAAAAAAATTATATCATTATATAAATCATCATAAATCATTGAGAATGAAATATTTCCCTATAAAACCATAACTATAATCTTTTTCATATTCTTGACCTAGAATTTGGGTGATTCTATAAAACCTAATGGTAAATGGTAAAATAAATATATAATCCTCAATGAATCCCCATCAATTTATATATGTCCTTATAAATCCATATCCCTTTTAAACAATAAAATATTTTAATGAATGTATACATGTATATGTATGAAAAAATGCATACAGATTAGTATTATAGTTACACCTACATACAAAAAATGGTAATGTTCCTCACTGAATTCATAAATCATTTTATTCTTTTCCATGCATCATCAATGATAATATAAAAACCCAATTTCCAGTCTCAAGCTAACATAAGCCAAATTATAAATTATGATAATTTATTATTATTTTTATTTAATATATTATGTCATAATAACATAAAATAAAATATGTAATTATTCTATACTTTTTGAGGATTTCTAGATGAATAAATGAATAATATTATTAAAATAATTAATGATTACTCATTTCCATGCGATTTTTACGTACTTATGACTTTTTAAATAAAAAAATAAAAATTTTGTCATAATATTTATTTTGTATTGTGTTAGTTTGATTTTAGGGATCGAGTTTTTCTATGATCATTAATGGGGAATGGAAGAAACACATTAATTACTTACAAACATTGTGAGGATGGTAACTCCTTTTTTACAAGGGGTTCTATATAATTCTAATTCATATGCAATTTTATGTGCTTATGGATGTATACATTCGTGTTTTTTTGATTAGATGGGATATCTATTGATATAAAAAAAGCTAAATTGAAAGGGATTCATTAAATCATATAGAGAAATTTAGTGGTGCCATTGATCATTTGGTATTCTAGTATTTTCAACCTTTTATGATGGGATGTTGAAAAAGATCATGGATGTGGTTATGGGATAAAATTGATCATTCTAAAATCATCGCGATGATTTAAAAATAGATTAGTTTTTTACAAGGAACATATTTCTATGGAGGATAATATATGGACTATTAGTGATGATAATGATTTATATATGTCTCATGAATGATGTTTATTTATCCATTTTGGGTGGATTGGACACTTGATTTTGATTATGACTTTCATAATACCATTGGTGTTATGTGATGTATGATTTGAAGGGATATATTTTGATGAAAAGTTTTAGATATCTAAAATTTTATATGTCTGATAGAAGCAGATGATTGTTTGGAAGAATTTTATATAATTCATGGTTAGGTTATCCAGGGAACTAGTGTGTGTTAAATTAAAATGGCCACAACACGTGGGACCTAATTCTAATGCTATAATTGGAAATATCTTGGGATAACTTCTTGATTATATGATTAGTTTGGGAATGAATGATGTGGAATCATAGGGGGTTGATCAATTCTTGATTATATTAACTAGTAGAGTCTGAATTTATTTTATAGAACACAATATGTAAAATTATATAGGACAAGATAATGATGTGTGTTTCCATTTTTTATTGACATATATGTTATTTCCTTTTATGAAGTGTAGAATGTGAGGCTAGTTTGGTATGTGGAATTTTAAAATTCAATGTTTATTTATAGTCACATAGTATAAATACATGTATATTAAGGATATGTATTGTTTTGCAGACTCACCATGTATGTATATTTATGGGAATATATAGCACTGATTAATAATATACCCAATAATTTATTCTACTGAGACACAATGGATGGGAGGGAAGTGGATATTCTAATATGTTTTTTGATGTGGTGGTTCAATGTACTCTTCAGAGGTGAGATTATATTGAAAATAACATACAATTAATGAGACACTAGTGTTCATGTTGTGTAATTGAAACCTAATCCTAAATAGGGGAGTTATCAGTATGATGTGAATTATGATGAGATAAAATTAATGACATAAACGTGGGTAAGAATTTGCTTGTAGGATGATCACTTAAATGATAAGTTAGTGGTCTCTGTGTTTTTTTAATATTTCGTGACAAATATGGGATTAAAAAGTTTAATAAGGAATGTGACTTGATGTATGATTTTTATATGAATGATACAGTTCATATGAGGACCCTTAGTAGAGGGGGGAATTGGATATTGTGAGTTCATGTTATGCGGTGATGGATTTGAAGTGATTTTGATTCCTAGAGTACCTTAGTGGATAGTGGTCACTATATTTTGAATTAGTGATGTTCTGAACCAAACCTTATAAGAGATAATTGTATTAATGTTATAGTTTGAGAAGTGATGTGAGAAATGAAATAATCTATTTACTATTCTATAATGATATGGTTTGATCATTTTAATTCTTCACCTAATGGAAGAAAGATATTTTTCCAATGAAATAGATAAATAATCAATTCATATAAGGGAAATAATAGATAAAATATCCTATGAAACACCAAAGAAACAAACCCCCACAATGGAGGATAAGAGGGAGGGGGAGAAATGTAAGAGATGAGTCAATGAACTATTTATACACATCCATTATTTGAATAGTTAGGGGAAATAATATTTAAATGAGTTTTCTACCCCTACATTAATAAACATCAATTGGGAAAGTCTCAATGAAAAAATATTACTCATGGATTTATAATCCAACCTCGTGTATAGTTAAGAAGTTCCCCATGGGATTAATAGTGAATCACCGCCATAAATAAACCCCCCATTTTATGAAATTTATAATAATATAATGGTTCAACTCTCTTGATAATAACCAATTGTTTAAAAAAATTAGACTTCATGATGTGGATTCGGGAAATTATGGTGCAATGACCTCCCATAGTCATGAGCTATGTCACAATAAACTTTTTACATAACTTTTCACAACCTGAACCATGGTTTCATTGTGTGACCATTACGTATCATGATAAACATAACAATGTATTATATATTTTTTTGTTACAAAAATTTCTAGGTGACCATCATAGTTTCTAACTTCTATAATGATTTTATTCAACATAAAATATACTTGATTCATTATAAAAAATTCATAAATGTCACATTCACAGTGATCAACCCTATATAATTGAATTACTAGTACATAATAGTAATCCAAATTTCAAAAATTCAATACATAATGTTTATAGTAACACTATGATATGTCTTTCCATGGTGTGACTTATTCTAACCCTTATATATAAACCCCCAAAAAATAGAATCTGGTTTATGAAATTAATTGGTTAGGAGTTGTAAAACTATCCTCATTTCATGGTTATATATCTATATATAATGTTATTTTAATTTAGTACCTACCCAATGTATGTATCATACACGTTTTGCATTATAATTTTCCTATCGAAAAAAAATTCAATAATAGTACCCCCCCAATATTGTTACAGAAATCACTAGAGCCCCCCAAAACCAATCCTATCCTTCGATAACATCCAAAACATATAATTGTGAAGCTAAAATCGATATAAATTCTATCAGACAAAAAAATTTCATATATATACATTTCCTTATGACAAAATTTTGAAATTTCCCAATAAAAATATCATATAAATTTTTGGTTCATTTCAAAATAAAAAACCTAATACAATGAAAGAACATGACAATGTATATGAAATTTAAATCCCCAAAATAGAACAATATATAATCTCTATGTTCCACTTTAAAAACATAATCGTATATGATTCAGTATTACAAACACTATGTATGGAAATATTTAATTTTATAAACAAATGTTTGGTTTGAGTACAAAAACTGATTATACAAAATCAATTTTACCGAACCTACACAGTTTACCCCACCTCCCATCCAATTATATTGAACCACATTTTCCAACACTATCTTTTATGTCCTTACCAATAAATTATATTACTACTCAATGACTCATCATCACATATATAAATCTTTATGAGTTTGTTTATTAATTTTTTACAAGATCTTACACATGCCAGTATTGATGTCCAAAAATAATAATTATAGTAAATGTAAGGTTTAATACAATTGAAAAAATTCCGACCATCATACTATTCCCCTAAGAAATAATCCATATATAATTCAAAATCAATATAATACTTTATAAAATTCAATATATAGGCATATACTGACACACAAACTCAATATGACACTAATTATGAATCTAACATAAGATATTTCAAAATTATGTAGATAAATTTATAACACATATCACACCATCATCATGGTGTCATCTCAAAATCCATCTTAAATGTTTCCCCACAACATTGAACCTTATAAAAAGAGTTTCATGCATCCATTCATGACACAATTCCATCGACTATTAGAGTATCTTTATCATTGAAACACTATATATTCATTATATTCATGGACCCTATACATTAAATTTTAAAATTTAGTGAGTAAACCTGATAGATTGAATTCATCATGATAATAAATAGATAACTTCAAACTATACCCATTATAAAAAATCCATTAATTTCATCCATATTCATCCCAGAAAACAAATTACTATAAGGAAATAACCCTAGAAGAGAAAACAGAATCCTACCCTTGGAAAATTATACATTAAAATCACATTATGGGAAACTTCTTCCAATTTCCAACATCATAAGCATGTCCCTATGAAAAAGGCCCTAATCATCACAGTTAACCTGACACCTATAATGGTCCCTAATCAGAAATACAATAACATACAACTACATTGGATATATAATGATTCATATCAGAATACAAAATCTCCTCCAAGTCTCATTGAATCCCCAAAACACTATTACTGTGAACACCTCATTAAATAGGCCATTTCATAACATTGGTATGGTCCATCCCTAACCAAAAAATATGTATCATCTACAACTAGCATAAAATTTAGTTAACAAATTGTGTATTTTTCTAAAAAATTACAATAATATACACTTTGTTCTATATTTTAGAGTTAACATATAAGAAAAATATAAGGATGTACATATTTAAACACTAATTAGGATCCCATCTAACCCAATTTTTTTTACCCTCCCATCTAACATGATTATAATCAGACTTGTGATTAAATGAATCAGACACCATCAAATCTAGGTTTAACTAACAATAAAATACAATTATCTTCATATTCATTTCAAATCAACATTACCAACATCACCCATGATTCTTCTATTATAAATATTATATATCATGTCTATATTGTATATGACATTATGTATTATCACAAACAAACACCACTAAATAGTCATTCCGAAAATACAATAATCTATAAATTTTCTACCCTGAATAGATACATTCATATTATTTCAATATCCACTATCTAGAAAAAATAATGTACAAAACCAAATGGGATAGTTTTCAATTGATCCTATAATATAACATATTAAATGATACTAATGTATTAAATGCACATTACATCAAAAGGGATAATGTATTATATGTGTATCTAATTCTTATAACCAAGTATCACCATGTTATCCAATAGAAAATCTATCATAAAATGACTCCAAATAAAATCCACATATATGGGAATTGTATAACCATTAAAATTTCAAATTTCATGATAAAAAATTATAATCTATCATTAAAAAATTTTTTTGAATTTTTTTTGAAAAATGTTTTATGGTTGAGTATAACTCCACATAAAAGTTATATATTAAAACACTACATATGTTATTGTTGATATTATAAAAACGTATATATGGGTTTTTAATCAATGAACAAATTAAACAATACCAAGTATCATCTTTAAAACCTATATTCTAATAATGATATTTTTATTGGGTCCATTATAAACAATACAAAAAAGAGACAAAAGTATAAACTAATATCCTGATAAGGAAATCATAAATAATTATATCAAACCTAAATCTATAATCTAGAGTAAAAAATACAATAACCTGGTAACATGGACATAACATCTTAAAGTTAATAATGATGTACAGGGTTGAGTTTCATATCATTCTCTTACACACCAACATTCTAGGATTACTATTTTTTAAAAGGTATTAAAAATAAATAATATAAATAGATATCACTTTTCAATGACCATCATGAAAGAACTAGATAAAATTCATGATTTAAAAAAAATGTACCAAATCCTATCACCAAGTATACTCGTGGTTTCAAATTATCCTTTATGTCTTTAAATTTATGTTGGGGACATAATTCCCAAGATTTAATAATAATCAATGACAACGAATTATCCAAAAAATATCTATAACAAATAATTATTGATTGAATACTATGTAACAAAACACAACATAACAAAATTTATGTTATATTATAAATATACACCCATCCTAGTCACCTAATTAAATAATTATATATATATAAATATATCACAAACCAAGAATAAATAATATTTACATAAACTTGACTACTCACCTAATAAAAATCACGTATCCCTATCCAGAATTTATAAACTAACCGAATATAGAACCAATGTTATGAAAATTAAATTCGACATAAAAATTTTACTAAAGAATTGAATCAATGTATTGTGTAAGAAATTTATCGTAATAGTTTCCCTCAAATTTAAACCAATATACATATACATATACACGTTTATTCTTTTTGAAGAAATTTATATAAATCATAACACGCTTGAATACAGGTTGGGTAAAGATTTCATTACCCAGACACCATGATAACCAACAATACAATATCAGTAATAACCTAAGAAAAAGTATCCTCAGACAATATATGGAAACCACATCATGGAAATTCATGATATGTTTTCAGACCATGCCTCAATCATAATCTTCCCTCTTTAGGTGGGGTACCAAATTAAAATTTCCTCTAAATTTTTTTCCAACATTATAGTCACAAAAATTACATCACTAATTACAAAATAATAATTTCCTGAATAATTATAAAACATAGTATCTATGCTCCACTAATAACATTATCACTTTTGGGAATGTTATACTTGTAACAATGTACCAAAACACATTCTCCACTCCCTTATTTCATAGGAAAGTCCATACTACCTACTATATAATTATTTCAATCTTTCTGATGGATTAATATTCTGGCCAATTATATATAAATAATATGATATACCTAACATTACATATAAGGCCCCATCCTTAAACCATACTTAATCTTGAGTTATTACAAGATTACACATTGAGGATCTTTTCAGGTTTAGAGTTTTAGAGAATTAGATCATAAAACTTGCATTACATTCCACATATAAACAAAGTGGTTACATAAAGATAGTATTCTTCATTCCCATCAATGGAAACATATTTAAAATAAAACATGGATTATTTCTTGACACTTCCTTGACACAATCACCATATCCTGTACCTTTCCCTTGACCTGTGAAAAACATTTCAAAAAACTCTGGGATGAGCATAAAAAGATCAGTAAGGGATATAAAAATATGGAAAGGAAACATGGGTACATATATACATAATAATGAGATCATACTTTACCCATAAAACATAAGAATTTTAACATACCTCATCAAATCATGAATAAATCATAGAAACTATAAGACATAAAGGTAACTTGAGGCATTCATAACATCCATACGTAGGGAGTAACCATCTTGGTTACGTTTGGAATACCCATAACAGTATATTACCTAAATCTCTTTGGATAAACCTTAAAGTTTCACTCCTTCGCGTTACCCAATGCATTGGAGAGCTATATCGGGCTCACCTGCCCTTAGTTTATCACAGAACCACCAGTCTTCATAATAATGCCCAAGAACCTCAACATAATCGTATCACATAAAACATGCATAAAGGAAACATAACATTTCCACCTTTCAATCACATGATATCAATACAACACATTGATATAAAAACATTATGAAAACCATTTTCAATACCAAAATAAAAGAAAATTAAAACATGGTATTTATTTTTCTTTTAAAAAGAAGGTATGGCTTGTAGAGGAAGCCGAAACTCAAATAACAGTCACGGCGGCGGAGAAGTCGTTGTCGTCGCATACGTACGGCAAAAACATTCCATTTTGTCATTTAGTAAAACGCTTCGTATAAAAAATATTCCTTTTGGATAAATGTAAATGTCAAAGGGGTTTATACACCGTATAAAAGAAAGTTGTGTATAAAACGAAATATGCCTCAATGAAAGAAGATTGAGACGAAGTCCGTTACCTCGGGTCCAACTTGACTCGATCTTATTTTAATTTCATGAATAATAAACTTGAGATAATTTCTACTTGCTTAAGAACCTTTTTCAAGTTCATTATTCCATTTATATCACTTATTACCATGTCATGAACACTATGTAATTATTTAAGTTAATAACGGTCATTTTAACGATCATTGGTACTTGAGTCAAGAATAAACCCTTTATAATTACAAGTTGTTCATGTATCCATTATATCCAAAATGGTATTCATGATGTATATATCATATATATCATATATATCCAGTACAAGCATGTATTTATAATATTTCATAATCATTTAGAGGTAAGAAATGAAATGCACCGTTCATGGAGACAGTAAGTCGTACGTACGCATGAACGCTACTTTCATTTCTATTTGGTATTTTATAGAATTGAATCATAATGATATAAAGGTATATTATAATTCCAGTATAATATCATATATAATATCATAGTTCCATCCTTTATACGTCCCACATATGGTATTTAACGAATGAAATCACTTTGAGGGGGCGATAGTCCGCACTTCCTTAAATGAAGATATCGCGTTTACCCATAATGGAAACCATAAATGTATGACCAAAAAGAAAAATTAAGAATATTAAACATAAACATATTATATATCATATATAAATATTTTGACATATTAATGGCCACCTTTGAATGTGTTAAAAGAATGTTGAACAATCATCGTTTCGGGAGGCATAAATTTACCATCCACGGAAACAGTATGTTCATTAACCATTAGATGTAGGTGTGTGTTAGTGTATCTAAAATACATATTATAAAAACATCCTAGTATATTTAGGATACTGTAATTGTTACAAAAGAAAAGAATTAAAAGAGTTTAGGTTGTTGGAGAAGCAAAATAATACAAAAGGACTCAAAAGAGGACATTACCTTAAAATCGGGTAACTCCCTTTAGTTTGAGCTCAAAGGAATGCTTGGGAAGACTTCTACTCAAAGTGAGGATTCAAGGACAAAGAGAGGGATGTGGAGAGACAAAATGGGCAGGTTATTGCCGAGCCAAAGGCTTTGTGAGTGTGGGTAAGGATGTAGAGGTGGGGGCCTTTTATAAGAGGAGGGGAGGGGCACTCCTGGAAAGTAAAGATTAGTTACTTTATTTTAAAATGAGTTTCGGATTAAAAAGGTCCCAAATTGTTATAAATAGATGATAAGGTGATATGGGTTTTAAATCCACTCATCCAATTGGTTTTTTCCATGTGTAGGTTTTAGATTTTACATTAACTTTCCATTTTTTTAAATCGTTAAATAATGAGGTCATCACTACATCATCATGATGTCATTAATAATGTAATTTATTTAATGTATAAAAATTATAAAAAATACTATGATGTAGGAAATATTTTTAGCTTTCTAATGAATATTTATAGTCAAAAATATGACTAGTATAACCCCATATAAAAATTGTTTTAGTAACATATCTCATGTTTGTGTCATTTTTACTTTAACATTAAATAAAATGTTAATTATGTCATTTCCCAACCAAAGTGGCTCCATGGGGTCCCCAAGTTGACCCATGGCTTGTCTTGGTCTGCCATGACACATACAATGAGGGTAGGACATGTGTCAAGCTCATCTCATACTATTAAAACATTATTTTTACCTTAAACTACACTAATTACCACTAATCGCGATTAAGAACTTAATAAGTTACTATTCAACAAAAAATTATTTTAATCCAATTGAACAACATTTTACTTCTTAATTACACCCATGTATGTCGGATTTTCGAAATTCAAAACACAATGATACCTAAATTTCATTTAAACAGAAAAATCAGTTTTTATAAGTACCACTTAGTGGTTTCACTATTCATCAAAAATTGAAGTTTTTCAGAAAATTACCAAAAATTCACCCTAAGCTATATTTGATATTCCAAATTCAAAAATGAATTCTATTTTACAAAATTAAAAAAATATAAGTCACATTAATTAATTTAATAATCAATTCCCGCTGTCATGACAAATAGCGGGTTTTTTTGAAACAATATCTATGAAAAGTTTGGCATTAGTTTATGACCAATTCCAAAGTGAAATTAATCCTAATGACCACCATTGGATTAAATGGTAATATTATTTTCAAATTACACTTTAAGACCAATTAAAAATATAATCTAACCATATAATTAAATAAAATGAAAAAGCAGTTTTGATGTAAAATGCAGTATTTTTCACCATTCATTAAAAAATAAACATTGTCAGAAAAATACCAAAAATTTATCTAATGTAAAATTCAATGTCCGAATCATAATGAATATGTTTATTTTGACAAATATAGATTATAAAATTGTCAAAATATTTATTTAAAAAGGGTTTGCCATCAAAAGGTAGTAAAACAATCTTTTAAGAATATTAGTGTATTCCATGCTTAAGATTGGATTATTTTCATTTTAAGCGTCTAAAACACTGTCTAATTAATTAATAGACATAGATAAAAATATCTATTATTCATTACTTACTTGGGATGTTACATCCTTCCCCCCTTTAAAAAATTACGTTCCCTCAATTTATTTACTTATCAAATATATGTGGGTACTCATCCCTCATTGCATTTTCAGATTCCCATGTTTCCTCTTCCATCATGTGGTTTTTCCACAAAACCTTTACCTGCTTAATCACCTTATTTCGTAACACTTGCTCCCTGTGGTCAAGAATCTGGACCGTTTGTTCCTCATAATATAGGTTCTCTTCCAGCTGAGCTACCTCTGGACTCAAAACATTAGATGGATCTGGCATATACTTTCTCAACATCGAAATGTGGAAAACATTGTGTACCTGAGATAAACTCGGAGGTAAAGCCACCCGGTATGCAACTGATCCAACTCTCTCCAGAATTTCATATGGTCCAATAAACCTTGGACTCAGCTTTCCTTTCATACCAAATCTCATCACACTTTTCCAAGGAGAAACCTTGAAAAAAACATGATCACCTACCTCGAAAGATAGATCCTTCTTCCGATTATCCGCATAACTCTTCTGCCTGCTCTGAGCTGTTCTCATGTGCTTCTAAATCAGCTGAACTTTTTCTGCCATCTCTTCTACTAATTCTGGTCCCATCATCTTCCTTTCACCCACTTCATCCCAGAAAGCTCGAGTTCGACACCGCTTCCCATATAATTCCGGAAATGGTGCCATCTGTATACTAGAATGAAAACTGTTATTATATGAAAATTCAATCAAAGAAAGATATTGGTCCCAACTTCCCTGATAATCCATCGAACAAGATCGTAGCTTATCCTCCAAGGTCTGAATTGTTTGTTCTGACTGCCCATCTGATTGAGGATGAAAAGCTATACTAAAATTTAATTCAGTACCCAACTACTTTTGAAGGGCCTTTCAAAAGTTAGAAGTGAACCTGGGATCACGGTCAGATACAGTAGAGAGGGGAACTCCATGTAACCTGACTATCTCATTAAGATATAAACGGGAAAGTTGATCTAGGGAAAAAGTATCTCTTATAGAAAAGAAATGAGCAAATTTGGTTAAGAGATCAACAATAACCCAGATTGCATTATTACTTCGAGATGTCTTCAGTAATCCCACAACAAAGTCCATGGATATATTCTCCCATTTCCACTCTGGCACTGGTAAAGGCTGAAGCATCCCTTTCAGTAACTGCCGCTCTACTTTAACCTGCTGACAAGTCAAACACTTCACAGTAAAATCAGCAATATCTCTTTTCATTCCATCCCACCAGTAATACTCTCACAGATCTCTATACATCTTAGTACTGCAAGGATGAACTGAAAACGGAGAACTATGAGCTTTACATAACAACTCTCTCTTCAACTATGAATCACAAGGCACACACAATCTCTTCCCAAATCTCAAAACGCAATCATTATCAATGTTGAATTCAGGAAACTTAACTTTCTGAACCAGCTCTACCTTTTTATGCAACTCACTGTCTTGCTTCTGTGCTTTCTTGATTCTATTTGATAGAGATGATCTCACTGATACCTAAAACAAAACAGAAGAACTTCCTACACCAACAACATCTATGCCAATGTTCATCAAATCCTTAACCAATGGATCAAGTTCCAAATGCAACATTTCTAATGAAGCATTACTTTTTCGACTCAAAGCATCAGCCACATTATTTTCTTTTCCCAGACGGTAATGAATTGTACAATCATAATCCTTGATTAATTCGAGCCATCTCCTCTATCTCATGTTTAACTCTTTTTGAGTGAATATATACTTTAAACTTTTGTGATCAGTATATATTTCACACTTTACTCCATACAAATGATTCCTCTAAATTTTTAAAGCAAAAACAATAGCAGCTAATTCCAAATCATGTGTAGGGTAATTTACCTCATGAGTTTTCAACTGTCGTGAAGCATAAGCAATTACCTGATCATTATACATTAGGACGCAACCAAGTCCTTTCAATGAAGCATCACTATATATAACAAACTCACCATTCCTGGAAGGTAGTGCCAAAACTGGAGCATTCACCAATCTTCTTTTCAATTCCTGAAAACAATCATCACATTCTTTTGTCCAGATAAACATAAAACCCTTCCAAGTTAGCTTAGTCATTGGAATAGATAACCGAAAAAAATTTCTAACAAACCTTCGGTAATAGCCTGCCAAACCAAGGAAGCTACGAATCTCAGTTACATTTTTGGGTGTTGGCCAGTCTTCCACAACTTTTGTTTTTGCAGGATCAATAGTTATCCCATATTTAGAAACAATGTGACCAAGGAAAGAAATTTTTTGCAACCAAAACTCACACTTTCTGAATTTCCCATACAATTTCTTTTCTTTTAAGGTTTGCAAAATGACCCTTAAATGTCTTTCATGCTCCTCTTTACCTTTAGAAAAAACCAAAATATCATCAATGAAAACCACCACGAACTTATCCAAGAACTCATGGAAAATTATATTCATTATGTCCATGAATACAGCAGGTGCATTGGTTATCCCAAAAGACATTACTAAAAATTCATAATGGCCATATCTTGTACGGAATGCGGTCTTCAGAATATCTTCCTCCTTTACCTTCCGTTGATGGTACCCCGATCTCAGGTCAAATCATTGAAAAAAACTGATCTCCCTGGAGCTGATCAAACAGATCGTCGATATGAGGCAAAGGATATTTGTTCTTAACAGTGATATTATTCAAGGATCTATAATCAATGCAAAGTCTCATTGAACCATCTTTCTTCTTAACAAATAAAACAAGAGCACCCCATGGTGATGTGCTAGGTCGAATGAAACCTTTCTCTAATAAATCTTGAAATTGCTCCTTCAACTCTAAAAGTTCAATTTGAGCCATTCGATAAGGGGGTTTTGAAATTGGCTTAGCATCAGGAACTAAGTCAACGATAAACTCAACTTCTCGATCTGGTATTATTCCAGGAAACTCATCAGGAAAAACATCAGGATAATCATTTACCGCTGGCACATCATTAATCTGAACAGTTACTTTATTTTCAACGATGTGTGCAAGGTAACATTCATTTACATCTTTTACAAGTTTCTCAGCCTCATGATAAGTTATCAAAAGTAAGGGTTCATTCTTGTACACAAACTGAAATTCTTTCTAAAAAGAAACTTCTTTAGCTCTACAGTCAATCTTGGCATGGTAAATAGAGAGCCAATCCATACCCAGGATAACATCAAACTCTACTAGAGGTAGAACAATAAGGTTTGCAAGTAGGTTCTTTCCACATATAAGGATAGGAATATTCTTATAAATTATTTTTGCCTCAACATTCCCCCAGGTGTTTTTAGAAAAAGTTCAGGCGTCATTTCTTGAGATTGTGTTCCCATTTTACTAAAATAGGTTTCAGATATGAAAGAATGTGTAGACCCCGAATCAAACAACACACTGGCATAATCTGAAAAAACAAACAAAGTACCTGATACAACTTCATTTGATGGCCCGACATCTGCTGAAGTAGTTGCAAATGATTTCACCACCCCTTTCTGCTTGTAGTCTAACTGCTTCCCATCACTCAAGCTCTTTGTCGGACACTCATTTGCATAGTGACCATCTCATTGCACTTATAACATTTCACTAACTGTAAATCAAATTTGGTCTTACCTTCACCTTGATTTTTTCCAGTGCAATCACGAGCCTTATGTCCCATCTTACCACATCAGTAGCACTTTTCAGAATTCAGAAGACATTCCCCAGCATGCATTTTCCCACATTTATCACAAACTGGAAACTTAGTTTTCTTACCATCAGACTTTTTTGAAGAATTCTTACCTTTCTCCTGCCACCTCGGTCTCTTCTTCTGTTGGTTGTTATAGAACACTTGATCATCGGCAAACTCCATTTACACCTTCTCAGCACATCAAACAAGCTTTTCATAACATTTAAACTCACAAGAATCTAATGCCCTTCTATATTTTGGCTTTAATCTTGAGTAAAAACGAATGATTTTACTATCAAGGTCTCGGATAAAATTTGGAGCATACCTTGCCAATCGAGTGAAACTTTATTCATAGGTAGGCACTGAGTCTTCCTCTTGCCTCAATTCCATGAATTTATTTTCCATCCTAATTCGAACAGCCTTAGGAAAATACTTCTCTAGAAACATACCATTGAATTCATCCCAATCGAGAGCATCAATCTCATCAGTGTCCCTGAATTTTTTAACCATCGACCACCACTGATCTGCTTCACCCTCCAAACGATAAATAGCAAGACTAACCTTTTGATTGTCTGAACACCCCATGACATCAAAAATCTTCTCTAGTGAATTAAGCCACCCTTCATCTAGAATAGGGTCAGATGATCCTCTGAATGATGGGGGATGTTGCCTCATGAAATGTTCCACCACTAACATGTTCCTATGTGGTTGATCTGGCTGATCTCGTGTATGGATACCACCGCCATTTATCGCTTGAGTCAACTGTGGCATTACTGCAACAAACTGTTCAGTTCCAATTCCGACCATCTCCGGATGCTGATTTGGAAATTTATTTCCTTCTGCATGCCTTCCTAGAATTGCTTCCCTGTTTCCTCTGCGGAAAACCATTCTGAACAAACATGTCTTAGAAGAAGCAACATGGTAATCTTCAAATGCTATATCATTTGAAAAAAATATTTTTGGATAATCATTTAATAGAATTATAAATCCTAAAGTTATCTAAACTGACCTCTGATACCAACTATAAGGCCCCAACCTTAAACCTTACTTAATCTTGAGTTATTAAAAGATTACACATTAAGGATCTTTTAGGGATTATAGTTTTAGAGAATTAGATCATAAAACATGCATTACATTCCACATATAAACAAAGTGGTTACATAAAGATAGTATTCTTCATTCCCATCAATGGAAACATATTTAAAATAAAACATGGATTATTTCTTGACACTTTCTTGACACTATCACCATATCATGTACCTTTCCCTTGACCTGTGAAAAAAATTTCAAAAAAAACCTGGGATGAGCATAAAAAGCTCACTAAGGGATATAAAAATATGGAAAGGAAACATGAGTACATATATACATAAGAATGAGATCATACTTTACCCATAAAACATAAGTATTTTAACATAACTCATCAAATCATGAATAAATCATAGAAATCATAAGACATAAAGGTAACTTGAGGCATTAATAACATCCTTACGTAGGGGGTAACCCTCTTGGTTACGTTTGGAATACCCATCACAGTATATTCCCTAAATCTCTTCGGAAAAACATAACGTTTCACTCCTTCGTGTTACCCGATGCATTGGAGAGATATATCGGGCTCACCCGCCCTTAGTTTATCACGGAACCAACTGTCTTCATAATAATGCCCAAGAACCTCAACATAACCGTATCACATAAAACATGCATAAAGGAAAGAGGACTTTGCTTTGATTTAATAATAAAAATGAGTCTTCGGCCCCAACCTTAAAAAAATCAATACAACTGATGGATATAAAAACATTATGAAAACCATTTTCAATACCAAAATAAAATATAATTAAGACATGGTATTTATTATTCTTTTAAAAAGAAGGTATGGCTTGTAGAGGAAGCCAAAACTCAAATTACGGTCACATCAGCGGAGAAGTCGTTGTAACTGCATACGTAAGACCAAGAAATTCCCTTTTTTCGTTTAGTAAAATGCTTCGTCAAAAAAATATTCCTTTTGGATAAACATAAAATCAAAGGGGTTTATACACCGTATAAAAGAAAGTTGTGTATAGAACAAAATATGCCTCAAAGAAAGGAGATTGAGACGAAGTCCCTTACCTCGGGTCCAACTAGACTCGATCGTTCTTTAATGTCCTGAATAATAAACATGAGTTAATTTATACTTTCTTAAGAACCTTTTTCAAGTTCATTATTCCTTTTATATCACTTATTACCATGTCATGAACACTATGTAATTATTTAAGTTAATAACGGTCATTTTAACGATCATTGGTACATGAGTCCAGAATAAACCCTTTATAATTACAAGTTGTTCGTGTTACCATTATATACAGAATGGTATTCATGATGTATATATCATATATGTCATATATATCCATTAAATTCATTCATTTATAATATTACATAATCATTTATAGGTAAGAAATGAAATGCACCATTGATGGAGACGGTAAGCCGTACGTATGCATGAACACTACTTTCATTTCTATTTCATATTTTATAGAATGGAATCATAATGATATAAAGGAATATTATAATTCCAGTATAATATCATATATAATATCATCGTTACATCCTTTATACGTCCCACATATGGTATTTAACGAATCAAATCACTTTGAGGGGGCGCTAGTCCGCACTTCGTTAAATGAAGATATAGCGTTTACCCATAATGGAAACCATAAAGGTATGACCAAAAATAAAAATACAGAAGCTTAAGGGAAACATAAAAATATTATATATCATATATAAATATAGTGAAATCTTAATGGCCAAATTTGAAGGTGTTAAAAGAATGATGAACAATCATCGTTTCTGGAGGCACAAATTTACCATCCACGGAAACAGTATGTTCGTTAACCATTAGATGTAGGTGTGTGTAAGTGTAGCTCTAATCCATATTATAAAAACATCCTAGTATATTGAGGATAATGGAGTTGTTACAAAAGAAAAGAATAAAAAGATTTTAGGTGGTTGGAGAAGCAAAATAAAACAAAAGGACTCAAAAGAAGACATTACCTTAAAATCGGGTAACTCCCATTGGTTTGAGCTCAAAGGCTTCCTTGGGAAGACTTATGCCCAAAGTGAGGCTTCAAGGAGTAAGATAGGGATGTGGAGAGACATAATGGGCAGGGTTTGGCCGAGCCAAAGGCTTTTGGAGTGTGGGTAAGGAGGTAGAGGTGGGGGACTTTTATAATAGGAGAGGAGGGGCACTCTTTGGAAGTAAAGATAAGTTACTTTATTTTAAAATGAGTTTCGGATTAAAAAGGTCCCACATTGATATAATTCGATTATAAGGTGATGAGGGTTAGAAATCCACTCATACAAGTGGTTTTGGCCATTTTTAGGTTTTAGATTTTACATTAACATTCCATTTTATTTAAATCGTTAAATAATGAGGTCATCACTGCATCATTATAATGTCATAAATAATTTAATTTATTTAATGTATAAAAATTATAAAAACAAATACTATGATGTAGGATATGTTTTTATCTTTCTAATTAATATTTATAGTCAAAATTATGACTTGTATAACCCGATATGAAAATTGTTTTTGTAACATAACTCATGTTTGTGTCATTTTTCCTTTAACATTAAATAAAAAGTTATTTATGTCATTTCCCAACCGAAGTGGCTCCATGGGGTCCCCAAGTTGACCCATGGCTTTTCTTGGTCGTCCATGACACATAAAATGAGGGTAGGACATGTTTCAAGCTCATCACATACTATTAAAACATTAGTTTTACCTTAAATTACACTAATTACCACTAATCGCGATTATGAACTTAATAATTTACTATTCACCAAAAAATTATTTTAATCCCATTGAACCACATTTTAAATCTTAATTACAACCATGTATGTTTGATTTTTTAAATTCAAAACACAATGATGGCACAATTTCATTTAAACGGAAAAATCAGTTTTTATAAGTACCACTTAATGGTTTCACCATTCATCAAAAATTGAAGTTTTTCAGAAAATTATCAAAAATTCACCCTAAGCTATATTAGATATTCTGAATTCAAAAATGAAGTCTATTTTACAAAATATAAAACATATAATTCACATTAATTAATTTAATAATCAATTCCTGTTGTCATGACAAATAGCGGTTTTTTTTGAAATAATATCTATGAAATGTTTGGCATTAGTTTATGACCAATTCCAAAGTGAAATTAATCCTGATGACCACAATTGGATTAAATGGTAAAATTATATTCAAATTAAACTTTAAGACCAATTAAAAATATAATCTAACCATATAATTAAAATAAATGAAAAAGCAGTTTTGATGTAAAATGCAGTATTTTTCACTATTCATTAAAAAATGAACATTGTCAGAAAAATACCAAAAATTTATCCAATGTAAAATTCAATGTACCAATCATAATTAATATGATTATTTTGAAAAATTTAGATTATAAAATTGTCAAAAGATTGATTTAAGGAGGGGTTTCCATCAAAAGGCAGTAAAACAATCTTTTAAGAATATTAGTGTATTCCATGCTTAAGATTGGATTTATTTTAATTTTAAGCCTCTTAAACACTATATAAATAATTAATTGACATAGATAAAAATATCTATTATTCATTACTTACCTGGGATGTTACATTAAATGTTTAGTAAAATTGCAGTGATCAATCCCCTCTGTCTAGGGTGGTCTGTCAAACCCAACATGAATTCTATCATCTCAATCTTGTTAATTTCATACTGAAATCTTTTCACTCATGCTGAGGATATATTTACAAAAATAATATCTTATGTTAGACAATTAAAACCTCACACCATGGTTGTTATTAAGAGAATAACCTATACTAAATGATTCCCAATAATGTGGTATCTTCTATATGCATCTCACTCAAGGTTAATCAACATATAAAATCAAAAAAAAAACTAACGTATAGTTTGAATGTGTTCCTAAAAACGAGTGTAGCATTGACACATATTTTATAACAATATATTATCACATTAATATACTATATATATTATCTCATTTTTACAATCAATACACTATAATTAAATCAATAATATCATCTATCCTATAAGGAAATGTAATCATTTTTTAAAACCCCGCCAAACCTCTTCCCAATAATATAAACATGAAATCATTACCCAATGGGGAATCCTCATATCATTTACTATATCATACCCATATTAAGTGTTTAGTACCATTGTATTATAATTACACCAATAAAACCATATACTATTAACAATGTATTATATTATGATAATTTAACAATCAAGATCTATCAATTGAAAATATGTGTCGATTAGAAAATTACCCAACCCGTATTGGGTCCCATATCACATCCATACAAGGAGATATATTAGGATTGAAATTTATATATCTTTTAATAATAACCCATCATATATCCTCAGATGATATATCTCTACCAACATCCTTACAATGTTTCAAATACTCCATTAAGGTAGTTTTCTAATCCTTTTTAATATATAAATATTTATAACATATCTAAACTTATCCTATGTCTATAATTCCTTGAAAAAATGTCTTATAAAACATACTATATTTATTTAAAACACATAATGAATCCTTGAGATGATATTTGGGTATATATAAACCTCAAATAAAATTATCTTTCCATTGGTGATATAACTATTATGCGGTCCTAGAGAACATATTAATCAATAGGACCCTTTATTTGTCATATGGATTGAGAATTACAACATTCATATTCACTAAGGAACCACTATATCCCAATTATTATTATTCAAAAACATATTTCCCTAGATTATTTTGCAATTATATATAATAATTTATATGGTTTAGTGTTATAGGGTCCACCAAACTCAAATACAAGGTTAAAATATTTTCCAAGACTATCTCATTTTTAACAAATTATGTTGTTTCATCTTCAAAGAATAAAAAAACCAGAACCCTATCTCAATCGTACCATATTATAAATTGATTAATTATAATATTTTATAATGAAATATTTTATATATTATTTTGTGTAATTTCCTCTATCAATCTAAAAATTAAATGATACACCTTAAAAACCCTATGCATTGAACATCATCGAAAGACCTCTAGATGAATTAAGTATAATTATACTTGAATTATTCTGATTCCACCATTATCTTATAGAATAATCACCAAAGTATATTAAAAAGAATGAAAATTATAATTTAAATGAAAAATAAATAATTTTATAAATTTAATTCATAACTCAAATTACTCATTTTTCAAAAAGACACCTTTTATAAATGTGTAGATAATTGATGGAATGGTATATAGAGGATATATTTAAATGTACCACTTTTCCCCCCTTCACTAATACAATGTAATGGGTTGTCCTATTATTATTTTTTCTTGGATAATATTAATAATATTTTAATGGGTCACACCGAGATATGAACATAAGAATAATTTACAGACAACCTAATATTTGATAGTTCATAATTTAAGTCATGGCATAATGGTGGTGTAACACACCATGATTACCCGTAATGGAATGAATCCTCATATCCTAATTTGGAACACTTATCCCTATGAGATAATATCAGATTGTAATTCCTTCCTGAAATTGGAACCTCTATTCAATAATGGTTGGAATCACACGAATATGATACAATGGAATATGTAACAACCTAAGAATTGGTGAATATACCTCCACGTATAATTGATTTAAATATACAATAATGTAGTATGGTTAAATAAAAAAATGAAAATATTATCTTTATTTATATCAAATAATATTTCAAATACTATTATGAATACAAACCCTTGATAATTAATCATTTGAGCAGTGATCATAGGATTAATACAAATATTGGGTTTTGAAAAATCCAATTGACAAAGAAAAAATAAATTTATTGCCACATCTATTGGGATCTTCCCCAAGAATCCTAATTATAAAACCTTATAAGAGAGATTGAATCACTATGATTTTCCCATTACCATGTCCAAGATGATACCCAACAATGTAAGCACATGAGAAACTGTTTATATGTGAGGCTCAAGCTCTATGAGATCAAGACTGAAACCATGTACGTCGAACCACCACATGAATGTCTCCCGAACATGCACCATACCAATAGGGCATTTAAAAGTGTAATAAATTGACTTGTATCAGGACCCTAATGATATTTATATATATATTATATAGAATAATCAATATGGTTTCTCATTTTTATTATTTCATTATCAATGATTTCAATTTTGATTCAACAAAATAGAAATTGTATATTGGGATACTATCAATTATAATGAATGATATTCTTATGTATATGTAATGTTTTTAGAAATATATGATATTTTAATAACATATTCATATTAAATAATGTTCATTTTTTATTGATTATAATTCAATTATACAATATCAATTATAATTTTTATAAGGGCAGTAAAAACATTAATTGAAATAAAATCCAATATTTCAAAATAAATGTAAATTATATAGTAAATGATAACATTAATATATTTGGGAAAATAATTGGAGAAGATATGTACTATTTTTAGAATTAAAATTCTAATTTATCCAAAATAAAATTTATTACAATTTTCTATGACATTCGAATTTTCAGATAAAAATGAAATACAATGTAAATATATACTGTGTATTATGACATCATAATTGGTCAAAATAATTTAATAAATATTATAAATGGTTTCCAAAAAAAATTTATGTTTCTAATTTATGTTACTTTTATTTTTAGTTTATTTTATTAATTATAAATTCCATTATGGGTCTTCAAAAAAAATATATTTTATGGTTTTAAAATCATTTCTTTAAGAACATGAAAAACTTCTACAACAAAAGTGTAATATTTTAATAATTTTAGAAAATGGCCTTATAAAATAATTAATTACTCCCATATATTCCAAAAATAATTTTAAAACACCATTGGATGGTTATTGGGTATGTTTTATTTTATTATATTGTATCTGAAAACAATGTATGCGAAATAATAACGATCTCTAGTCTCATTTCCTAAATAAACCCACACAAGATCCCATTTATTGTAACTCAAAGACCATGTATTATTTCCATATTTTATAATTCCTCATCTTGAGTCCTTAAAATGGTCATAAATTATCTCTAGAATCTTATCCTAATCTTTTGGTAATTATTCTCCCCATGTATGGGATGTCGCACAAAAAATATTATTCAAGCACTACATTTATGTTACGACTCTTAATATCTATTTATTCGTGTCTGGTTATGTTATTATTCATCCATAGTAATTAAATATTTAATAACATAATATGATACACCACTTTCACTCTCATAAGTCACTCAGATGAACCTTTATAATCACCTGTTACCATGAAAAAATTATATAAGGGACATTACTCACCAATTTAAAATTGAATCATATTTTTCATATTTTTCCTTTTATTTTTGAATAAAAATGTTTGGATATGCTTCTACACATCCCTAAAAAATTCCATTTTAAATTAATATAATTAGAAACACATTTATCTCCAATTACACCCTTTTTATTAATTTTTGGTAATATCATTCTGGTTATTGAAAGTTTAGTGAAATGTTCCACGCCAACAAGTTGTGTAGTGAGTATATGTGCCCATTTTCAATAAAGGGTGTCTAACTCTATGAACAAATAATATTTTCATCAGGTACTTCCATGAATTTGTTCCATAGTCATTGAGAATGTAATAAAAACTAATAATAAATAATTCCAGGTTGTAGGATCTATATGGGACACATATAAATGTGAAAGATACCAAGGTGACCGGTGTGCCTGAAGTTATATATCACCATATTTCATTTTGTAATGATTTAGTCCCATGAAATTTCATTAAAATGATTAGGTAGTGAAACTAATACATCTAAAGACAATTTACACTATTATGTATTCATGTTAATCCTTGTTTTATGTTTATGAATCCAAAATTAGTTTTGTTACTAAATTTTCATATTGCCTTTATTTTTTTATTCTCTTTTTGAATGGTTGATCATGTTAATGTTTATTAGCCATTTTATATTCCATTTAAATGTGTATTATCAAAAAATTAAAATACTTTCTATGTTTTGTGATTCTTATTCCCATAATACGATTTATATCTCACACCTTTATTTTGTATATCCTTATGTTATCCCATGATCATTTATATACAATTGAATATTATGATCATATCAAAAAAGTTATTAATAAGGGTGATAAACCCATATTTTAAATTTATATGTAATGTAACTAATTATCAATGAAAATAAACACATATATATTCTATGTTGTATTATGAATGTTCATATGTTTTACATCATCAATTAATATGTAACAAAAATAAAGGGATGTCATATTTCTTATCAGATGGAGGTTATGTTAATTTTGAGATTATGATCAGAAATTACTAGTAAATGACATTGGGATAAGACTATAAAAAATAATAAATAAATAAATTTTGGTAAATTATAGAATATTTGATTCCCAGAAAATAAATCTTTTTATAGATACTATAAGGTTCTGTCGATATGGAACAAATTTTCCTAGGCATAAAACCAAAAAACATCACTTTATGTTATACTCAATTGGGAACTAGTGCACGGAAATGGAATTTTAGATACACCAAGTTTGACATTAATAGGGGGCTTGAATTGGTAACATTTGAAGCTCATTATGAACAACTCTTAAGATAAAAATTTGACAATTATTGTCAACGTATGAAAATAGGTCACAGATAATAGATATTTTGTTCTAATAAATACACATGTTAAGAAATACATTACATTTATATGTTATTTATTTAATGTTACAGGACTTATTTCTATGATTTAAATATTTTAAAAATAATTATTCCTAAATTAAAAATTATTGTATAAAATTTATGTAAACAGGGAAAACTAATTAGAAAAAACAGTGAATGGAAAAACAATGACTTTCCAAATGAGATGTTGTACATAATGGGAGTAAAAATTAGGAACTTTGTGGTGATATTGTGTTTGTTTACTCAAGTTATGAATAGAAAATCGAAACATAAGTAATTACAAAATCTCTTTAAGGGAAAACAATCTTATACTGAAACATTTATGTGAAAATTTACTTTATGTTTCAATGGATCATATGATTCCATAATCACAAAATAATAGATTAGAAACATTGATATATCTTCTAATACCTTCATTATTTTATAAAGGTGAATGTTATATTTTATATTAATCATATTGAGGGAGAAAATAATCAGTAGTAAACATTGATAAATAATATCAAACCTATAGAAGAAATGGATGTGATTGAGTGGAATGTATTAAAAAAACAAATATTTATTATCCTAAAACTCTTTGAAATAATATAGAATTGTATTTATTTTCCCACAAGAAAAAAGGTGATGAATCTATCAGGGTGTTTGGGGAAAGCATCACAAGAAATTAACAATACAAACAAGGCTTGGCAATTAGCCATGAATGAAATTTTTGCTGGGTCAAAACCGTGTCAATGAAATTAATGGTGATTTCAAACCCAAATATCTTGGATAAAATCTTATAGTGTTCTCTCACTATTCATATGGATATTAGGAAAGATCATGGGTATCACAGGGATAAGAATCACAATGTGAATTTTATTTCGAGATGAGGGATGAAAAATATCAAATGATGATAACAAATATAAAAACCCCACTTTTCATATGTGTGGAAATAAGAATCCCTCAAATTTAATAAGGGGGACGAGATAATTTTTTATTTACAGTAAATAGGGGAACATCACAAGATATTTTTTTGTGGTAGAAACCAACCAATGTAATTGAATAGATGAATGATCCATTCAACAATAATAATTTTTTACAATGATTAAAATTAAATAAATGATGTAACTATGAAAAAAAATTCACTAAGATAATAGTGGTCAAAGACAATCAACACCAAGAACCCCCAACTCACCATATGTGTGCTTATTATTTTACATTTACTGTGGTGGGTGTCGAAAAAATTGTGGTGATAGGCATGATGGTTATTCATTCCAGAATAGAGTACATACATCACCAATCTATTTTTATTCATTCTTAAAAATCATCAATGCTTAGTAGAACTATTAAAAAATCACCAAAAATCATGAATGTTGAGATATCATTAAAAAAAATGGGGAAATTATTGAATCCCAAGAATAAAACTTATCCCCTTAAAATGTATATGGGATGAAATTCCAAGTGAACACTGTGATACTATATTTAGTTGAATTTTATTTTATTATGTTTATGGATTTTTTTTCCTTATAGAGAAATGATGTAAAATTCCATGAAATTTTAATCAATCATTGTATCACAAATCAAAATCTGATTATGTACAACTGGGAGGAGGGGGATGAATATTTTATACCACAACATAATTAGAATTGATATTATTATCCTGTGAACAAGATTATCTTTCTCAAATGATTGATACTACTAAAAATATTATCCTCAAATAAATTCTCATTGTGATGTAATACACTAATGTGTTTCCCAAATAATTTTTGTGTCACCCTCGTAGATGATAGGATGAATTTTAATTCGAGATTATATATATGGAATTTCCATTATCCGTAAAATTCTATATAATTTATATTTTAGAATATGTGGGTATAAATAAATAAATACAAGATAATATAAATAGAGTGTCCATACTCCCATGTGGTTCACCATTGGGAAAACCGGACCTATTCATCAAGATGATGTATATGTCAACGCACCATTTCATTAATTATAATGATCAAATAAGGATCACAATAATGAAAATTTTCCCCCATATAAAAATTTATGTATTTTTCGTTATGAATTATGAATCCCAATACATCTCTACGTTGGATCTTCAATAAATATATTATCAAATAATGGTGAAGAAGTAGAATATCCCAAATAAAGATTTCCAAATAAGTTAAAATAAATATGAGTTCACAGGAATTCCATTTGAACTAAATAATTCATTATAAATATTCATTGATCTGATAAATATATTATTAATAGATTAAATAAAACAATTTGGGGTAGTATTTATAGATTATATTCTAATATACTACAAAGGTAAGGAGTAGTATGTGGATTATATGAGAATTGTGATAATAACATTATTAAAGGAGATGATTTCTGAAATGTTTAGAGAATGTGATTTATTGTCGAATAAATTCTCATTATTGGGTAATATTATGAAAAATAATGGGTTATATATTTAAAATACAATTTTCTATGAAATATATGGATAATTGGGTCCAGGATATTTGAAAAAGGTACATAGATTTATTAGATTATCTGAGAACTATAAATTATTTTTAACAAATTTCTAATATTTTCAAAACCCTATAACTAAAATATATTTTAATGAATTCATGTTTGTTTGGAATGGTGAATGTGAAGAATGAATAATGTTTTTGAAAAATAGGATTATCATTACACTTGTACATAAGTTTCCTAAATGTAGGGAATTATTCATAGTGTACAACTATTCATTGGATTTTTTCCTTGGATGTGTGTTAATATAGAATGACAAAGTGATATCCTATTCTTCTGGTAAATTGAATGTTCATGAATATCAATACCCATAAATTTATATACATTTGGTTATAGTTATCATTACATTAAAAATATGGTGCCATTTTCTCTTTTGTGGAAGTTTGAGAATATAGACATATCATAAGTGCATGATGTTTATATTCACAAAAAGAGATGAATATTCACTAGTGAAGATGTATAGAGATAACAAATGAAAATTAGTACTCGATAAACTACTATCATGGGAAATAAAATAATGAGGTATACACTTCATGAAAAAAGTACCCAAAAATTTTATCATTGGTGATAAATAATAAGGATTTTATTTTGTTATACGAGGATAGGTTTAAATAGAAATAATAATAAAATTAAAACCATCAATAACTCTACCAGTGATTTTTGAAATTTCCCCGTGGGATAAGATAATGGATTCTCAAAGGGATGATGCTGAAATTCATATTATTATAGAATATATATGAAAATTGAAATCCTCATAGATCGATGATAAGGAAGAAGTAATTGTAAGATATTGTTCATGAATATGTGTTCAATGAAATTTTTAGGTAATGAACAAGATGTTGGATGATGCACAAGGTTCGACATTCTCTGCCAATTTTGGAATCAATTCTATGTATCAAGATCCATGAGAGCACAATTGATGAAACAATTTGAATAATGATATCATAAATATACATCAAGGTGTCTTATATGTAAGAAATATAATAATTTAATGAAAAATATCATTGAAGATGATTCAGCCGTTAACCATTCCTACATAGAAATTAAAAAATGTAACCAATGACATTTTCACTAGTATTTCGAAGACATTAATAGGGGAAAACAATATATTGGTTTTAGAGAATCATCTTACATGTAACGGTGACTAAATTGAAATTCTATAATACCTATCACTTGATTAAATAGAATGAATATACATTCAGAGAGTTGCGAGGCTGTACGGAATAATAAATTCAATTTAATATAATTGAGATTAAATATATACCAACATGTTATGGAATAGTCTTCAACACACTAAAAATACATATTTGAAAAACAACAGGGATTATCACCCTCAAACTAATGATAAATTTAATCATAATATAGTAACACTCGATGGCTTGTTCAGAGAAATATCTATGGACTTCAAAGGAAGTTGGGATCAAAATATTCCTCTAGTAGATTTATCAAACAATAGTATTTTTCTTTAAAGAATTCCAATGGACCCCTATGAAGCCATTTATGAAAAGATGAATAGAATACCAACATGATTTGAGTATTTTGGGTAATACAGAATTCTTGGACCTAATATTGTTTAGGAAATTCTAAAAAAGTTCAATTCTATTCAGCAACACATCATATATTATCATTATTAATATATAAACTATTCTGATAATCATCAATGAGATAGAGAGATTGAGTTTGGATACATAATATTCCACATTTTATCTACATTGAAGAAGGTCATGATATTTGGGGTGAAGGGAATGATTAATCAATGATACATCAGTCCATTTAAAATCATTTTTAACATTTAGGTGGTGTCCTATAAACTAGAACTGCCACATAAAATATCAAAAGTACATGATTTGTTCTAGGTATCCCTCAGGGAAAAGTATATACAAAACACATCACATATATATAATCCATATTTGGTACCATTGGTGAATTATCTATCATATAAGGATTATCTAGTTATGATTGTAGATCATAGATATAGTGTTCTAAAATATATGAGAATTCATTTGGTTAATGTGCCTTGGAGAATCCAAAAGTTTGAAGAGGTGATATGGGAACTAGAGTATGCGATGAAAAAGAGTTACCCTCATCTATTTATGTTTATGACAAGAAAATTATAAGGAAATTTTTTTGGAATTGGGTAATAATATAATGACATGAAATTTTATAATTAAAATTCTATTTTAGATTGAATTAAATGTATTATTTTGTATTACGATTATAAAAAACACCTAAAATAAATTAGATTTTTTTATCCTCATGGATTTAAAATTCCATTAATAAAAATAAAAATTGATAATATATATGTTGAAATATGATTATATGATTACTATAAATAATATGTGTTAAGAAATCTTATATACATAGATAATTTATGTTATGGCCTAGATTAGTATTAACATACATTATAAATCACATGTATTAGAAATTTTTAGGGAGATAACATTAATATGATTTTTCTATAATAAAGACCAATATGAAATCCAAAAAATTAATCACAATCAAAATCATTGAGGTGTTTAGGACAATTGAGATCATATCCCAATTTATAAAACAGTGATTTTTTTATGATGAATTTTTTTTAAATAATTTTTATTCTTCAATAGGTTGTGTTGTACAGAATCGTGAGTTTAAAAAAACCGTGAGACACCCTCAGTATAAAATTACCATTATACCCTAAATGTTAAGTTATCGAAAATATTTATAACTTATTTATGAAAATGCATTGTGAATTTTTTGGTTATCAATTATTTATAAAAAAATAATTATATATTTGTTTTATTGAGTGAATTACTATACATAATGAAAATAATGAGATATATATTTTATATACATAGAAATATATCTTTATTCATAAATTTAATATTTTAGTTCTAGGGTGTGACTAAACCATTTTTTTGTATAAAAACATACTTTTTTAGAAAAGGATAATATTACACCTTTGAATGGAAAACCCATTATAAATAAGATAATGAGACATTAATAATTTTTATATTAAAACATGAATATATTCATTTAAATAATTATATAACAATTTTCTATTGTTGAATTTATTATATTTTCTGATAACATTAAAGTTATGATGAATAGTAAAAACACATTATATTTTACTTGAAAAATAATTTTTTCATTGACATAACATATATTGTTAAATTATAATATTTAATTGTTTTAAAGAATAAATAGAATAAATTTTATTAATTCAATATAATATATCCCATTAGGATTAATATTACCATGGATTCATATGTAAAAAATTTCGATCTTTTGAAATATTTTATCATTTAAAAAACATTTTCTCTCATTCTTACAACCAAGTTGATTTTAAATTAATTACATAATTTTTTTTAGTTTTAAAAATATGAGTCTATATTTGGAATCAGTATATCGAAATTATGTTAATAAGCTACTTATATTTTTGGGCATTATGAATTGTTTTTTGTTAATTACTTTTATAACCATTGTTAAAGGTAAATCAGCTAGTTAAAGGTATAAGTAATATTATAAAAATAAATTATCAACTGAAAAAATTATATTTTATGATAAAATTCTACCATTATCATTTTTTTCTGAAATTTAATAAATTTATGGCCACATACCTAGGAATACGACATGAAAATATTAAAATCTTATGAATGTGACAAAATTCCAAAATCTAAAACTTATACAAGATTATTAATTTTAATATATGTATTGATTGATTATAATATCATCTATATAAATTAACTAGAAAGAAAAAAGAAATTAAATAGAACATATAAAATTATTTATAATTGTCGAAGATTAAATAATTACCATTAATGATAACATAATAGGGATGTAGAAATTATTTTATTAATAGAAATATTAAATAAATGGTATTAATAATTTTAAAACTAATATAATAGGGACTAATTAATGTGATAAATTACATTTAGGTGTATTCGACATGTTAGGCATGTATTTAATATAATGGTTCTAATTTTTCTTGTATAGGGATTTTTTAAATGTCTAATAATCCTAAAGTAAAAAAATGATACTATTGATATTTATAAAAATAATATTTTAATAAATAATTTAAAAATAATAATGATATTTAAAAATTACAATGTCATAATTTTATTATCTAAAATTTCATGAAACATCAATTCATTTTCAATTAGAAACATTTAATTAAATATTTATTTTCATTTAACAATTAGAATATGAATACTATAATTAAAATTAAGTCGAATAACTAAGATTCAATTAAAATTATATGGTTTGAATTGAAAAAATAACTTTTCCAAAATTAATTTTTTGATGAAATTAAAACACAATCTCATATAATATTATATATTGGCTCATTTTGGTGGTTTTTTGGAAGGGTTTTATTTTTTTTATAAATTATAATTTATCGATTTTCTAAAAGTTCCCCTCACCTCATTTATAAAAGAGTACCTATGCCCTCACCTCTTCACTTCATGATGATCACTCAAGATAGGCCACAACCTACCTTATTTCCTTATAAAATTCTATATTTTTATTCTAGATGATTATTTCATCTTCAACGTCCATCTGTAGTCCTTTAAAAAAAGATTTAGAGGAAGCCAGTCGAAGAAGACATAATCTATTCTACTGATTATTTCAAACTTCATTATTCTTATACTGCTTCTTCATTAGTTTTTTCATTACTAATTAATAAGAAAAATATCACTGATATACTTATATGTTATAATAAATATGAAACATCCATATTTCACCTTATATACATTATACTAGAAATGATATCATTGCGCGTGCGATTGCATGGCTTACCCTCTCCACTATGTAGTGTAAGATGTTTTTCAACACCACCATACTTAAATGTGTATAATCATGGAAATAATCACTATATATATTAATTTGATAACATGAAAATAATTATTAAATATCATACACTATTTAATTCAATACCATTCAATAATTTTGTGAATTATATCATCGCTTGTGTGTATATACGGCACACCGTCTCCACGATGCAATGCGATTTATTCTACATGATCTTCATTAAACCAGTATTATATACATGAGTTGATTGAATAAATATGATATATATTATAATAATATAAGTCTATAAATTATATAAATATAGCCTAATAAGGGTAACCTGATCTTATCCTAAAAATCATGCATAAGAACATAAAGCAGTCAATATCTGAATAATAAGTAATAATGAAATGTTACTAAAAAATACGTGATTATATAATAATATATGATATCATAAAAATGATAAATGTTCATCATTAATTCAATGAAATTATTTAAGTCATTATATATATGTTTAGGATGAAAATAAAGGATATCAAACCTATGGTAATGGATAACTTTTCAAATATAGTTTTTTTCGAGATTGTTTAATCGTAAGTATTTACTAGGGGTATACTTATCATCCATGTCAATTTTTTTGAAATACATATTTCAAAATATTATTTATATAATTATATAATTTTTTATATTTAATTTTACACATTCGTTCATTTTTACTAAAAGGTATGAATTGAATCTTTTGTCATTTTTGGTATGAGGTACTTTTTGAATATTCTGGAAAAAATACAAGAAGATTATTTTTTAACTTGTATAAAAAAATGGATTATTATGATTTTATAATTACTTATTTATTTGAATATTTTTCTAAAATATTGCATTATTATTTTCACAAATAATTATTTCTTCTAAAATTGTGTGAAATTATGAGTAAAGAAAAAAAATTACGAAGAAAGGATATTTTCCACAGAAATTAATTTCATTTGTTTTCATAAATTATACTTCCATATAAGATGACACACTTTATATAGAGTTATATTTATAACCAGATTAAAATAATGATTTGATTGTTTTTTCTGTTTGGAAATTCATTTGTTTTGTGTTAATTATTTTCAAATGATGTCTAAGAACCCCATTTTATTTCATGGGTTATGCTATGGTGAATGTTTTTTTGTAAGATTGGTGTCATTTTGAGATGGGTGGTACCGATATCTCCCACAAATTTATTGGATAAGGATTTATATATCATGAGGTATACATGAATGGAATGGAATGTAAATCAATTTTAGTAATATAGGGATGGAATGAGGAGTGAACTCAGTTCAGTAATGGACATTTTCCTTTATAATGGTCTCAACAATGAGACTTGACTAATATGAAATGATTTTCAATTCTCGGATGTGTATGAAAATAAATATAATGACTTATTTTATTACTATTGGGATAGAATTTCAAATTTATGATTTCGCTCATGATATGATATTGTGTTGTTTTATATACAGGATATGGTTTTTAAATGGTATGTTCTTTTGATTATGATATTATTGATATTTACTATTCTTACCATTACTGAGAATTTTATCTCACCGATTCATATGTTTCATTTTCCTAGGTCAATAATAAGGGTTTTAAGTAAGATACATGAAAATAGAGTATAGTTATAATGAAATAAGTTAGCGAAAATATAGATTTTTATGAACTAGTTGTT
This sequence comes from Viscum album, assembly GCA_963277665.1. Lineage (NCBI taxonomy): Eukaryota > Viridiplantae > Streptophyta > Magnoliopsida > Santalales > Viscaceae > Viscum > Viscum album. Next base: position 872,680,961 of record OY728148.1, on the reverse strand, counting down.
TATGTTTCCCAATTTCTAGAGATACTAAACCTATATGACCTTAGTGTGGGGTTTGTTATGTTATGTAATAAATATTCTATAGTTTTGAATTAATATCTATATTTAATATATGGGATGTTATTATGGTTATCAAAGAAAAGTTATAATTATCCTTTGGAAACTTGTATGAGAAAACCTTAGTAAGAAAACTAAGTATATGTCTAAGAATATGTCTCAATCTTATCCTACTATTTTAAAAATTTTCATGAATAAACTATGATATAACATAATGTGTCATTAATTGAAATTTTATTCATGAATTATATTGTTTCCCCATTATTATTTGTGCATGTTACACTATGCTTCTTTGTTTTAGTTAATGGTTGGAACTCGAAGGAACCACTTTAATGATGATTGTGACGAGAAATGTAATGATTGTCCCCATTAGTGACCAAAAATTATGGGAGAATTAATGTAATTTTTTTTATCCATGATCACACCAAATTATCGTGCTATGAATCATGTAGTTCATTCAAATGAGAAATAGTGGGAGCACTATTCTATTGAATCATTCATAAAGCCACGACCACCATTCTTTAGTGGGTCTTCTGATCCATTAGTGGAAGAAAAATGGATCAATACAACTAAAAATATATTTTTTAGTTCGATAATGTTCTATATATGGTAAAATAATTTTATTAGTATATCATTTAGAAGCTAAATTTGAATAGTGGGGGAATATTAACAATAAAATGAGGCAAAGAGATGAAATTGATTGCATGGAATGGGACAAGGCCAAGAACTTATTTTTAAATTTGTACATTCCTCGTATTCTTCAAACAATGATGATGTAGGAGTTCATTGAATTAAAGAAAAAAAGATGATGAATTTGGTGGTACCTACAAATAAAATATTAAAAGACATTCAAGTTACACTTCTGAAATTACTATCCCCCATAATAGATAAATTGATCGATTCATCAGTGGCCTTAAACCAAGTATATGAAGGGAATTATCCATAAGGGAATTTTATATCTATGATGAAATTTTCTGATGGGCTCTCAATGTTTAGATAGAGATTAGTTTAAATCATCAGTTATATATGTATGATAAGAAGAGATAAATGAATTTCAATGGAAAATCTAAAGGACACAATGAAAATAAGATGTGTTTTCCCTTATGCTCAACGCGAGGAATGAAACATGGTGGGAATTTTTTTAAAGGGACTAGTAATTGTTTTATGTGTTGAAAAAATGGTCATGAAGTATTTGAATGTTAATTTGATGGGAAAAAATTTCTAATGATGCGAAGAAAGAAAAGGATACATAAAATACATCTCATATACTTCAATGTAACAAATTCAAGGAAATAGGGAATTATTCCAATCAAATCCCTAATACAAAAGCTATTGATGATGATTGAAGCCAAAAACATTTTATGGAAATAGAAAAACAATGCAACATGTTATCACAATCAGAGACCTGTAGTTTGATAATGAAGTGGAAAAATATACACTTACCATCAAATCTAAAGTAACAAATGTTTTATTTGATTCTAGATCCACACTAACTTTTATTTTTTAAAAATAATCGAAGCGTATTGACATATTACCTCATCAAGTTTATGTTTAGTTAGTTGTGACAACTTCTAATGGCACAATGGTCACATTAAATGTTTGTAATTATTATATCGTTGACGTTTAAGGAATATAATTCATGAATATATTGTGAACCCTCCTATAGTGTAATTTTCTGTGATTCATTGCATGGATTGGATTTCTGTATATGGATCTTATATCAATTTCAATATAATGGAAGTCAAATTTCATATTCCAGATCAATCTATAATAATCTATCGATGAAAGGAATAATATAACATTCATTTTGAAATTTAATCTCATTTATGGGACTTTATTCCTATACAAATAGGTTATTAATCTCAAATGGTTGTGGAGAAACTCACAATTAAGTATACACCCATTGTAAGGGAGTATTATGATGTATTTCAAGAGGAATTTCTTAGTCATGTACGAAATCATGAAGTTGAGTTTTCAATAGAACTCATACAAGGTGCTATGCCTATTTTAAAGACAGCTTATAAAATGACCTCAATAGAGTTGCATGAGTTGATCAGAAACTCCAAGAGAATCATGATAATGGATTCAAACACACTAGTGTGTAAATTTTGGGAGCAGTCGTTCTATTTTTAATGATGAATAATAGATCATTGAGATATTATGTTGATTATCATGAACATAACAAGATCACCATCATGAAAAAATATCCACTTATTCAAAATGATGACTTTTTCAACCAATTATGTGAAGCACGACACTTTTCTAAGATTGATATTCATTAAGGATATCATCTATTAAGTGTCAAAAATTAGGATATACCAATGTAAACATTCTATGAAATCCATGAACACTATAAATTTATATTTATGCATTATAATCATACTAATTCCCTTTCTATCTTCATGGATCGAATGAATAGAGTATTTAGATACTATCTTAATCATTTTTCGGTAGTATTTATAGATGATATTCTAGTAAATTTAAAGAGAAATGAAGAACATGAAGATCAATTGAGATGTGTATTGGAGATCCTGAGGAAAGTGATTCATTTTTAATAATTTAAAATTTTTGAATTTTGGATTTATAAGTTTTCATTTTTGAGTCACATAATCTCAAGATTGGGTATATCATTAGATACAACACAAAAAATGGCTGTTGAAAGATGTTCAAGGCCAAAAAAAGTAAATGTTATCTACTTTTTTCATGGCCTACCAGGATATTATCAATGTTTTATGAAATATTTTAAAAATTATCAAATCCACTCAACATGATTAATTGGAAATAAGATATTTTTATTTGGATGGAGGAATGCAAATAGAATTTCAATGAGAAAAAAATATGGTTATCCATGGAACCTGTGCTCCCACTACCCAATAGTGTAGAAATGGTTGTTATTTAAAATGAATATTCCATGAAGGGGCTGGGATTTTTTCTCATGAAAAATGATATGGTGATATATTATTCCTTACTATGGTAGAAATTGAATGACAAAAATTACCCAACTATTGATTTGAATATTTTTACATTAATGTTTTCATAAAAGATATAGAGGCATTATCTTTATGGTGATAGGTGTGATATTTATACTCATCATAAAAATATAAATACATATTTTCACACCAATGATTTTGAATAAGGGCCAAAGAGGCTGGTCGGATTTGATTAATGATTATGACTGCTCAATACATTATCACCCTGGGAAAGAAAACAAGGTGGCATATTCTTTGAGTCAAAAATACCATTATAGATTATTTGTGATTTGGATCAAGAATGATCAAATATTTACATATATGGGAAGGTTGGAACAAGAAATTTTAATCAAAGGAGATAAATATGATCATTCCCAATTTATTGTTCAACCATCTATAAAAGTGGAGATATATGAGGGATATGAGGAAGATGTAGAGTTATAAAATAAGTTATGAAATGTTCATGAATTCAACATTGATAGTGAAGAAAAAATAAGGATCAAGAACCAGGTCTGTATTCCTCCAATACATGAATTAAATAATTAAATATTTTATGAGGCTCATAGTTCTTCTTTACCAATTCACCTTTGAAGCAGAAAAAAGTACATGGACATGAAAGAGTAATTCGGGTGGGATGGCATGAAAAGATATGTCACTGAATATGTCTCTGAATGCATGGATTTTGAGGAAGTAAGGCTGACAGAAAAAACACTAATGTGTTTTTACAACCATTAACCATTGCAAAATGGAAATGGTAAAACATCACTGTGGAATTTGTCCTCAGAAATTCCAAAATATTTAACGGGAATAATGCTACCAAGGTTATAGATGTTCTCCTTATGAAGTCGACACACTTAATTTATATTAGATATGATTTCTATCCTGATTATAATTACAAGACATATGTAAAGGAAGATATATGATTTCATGGAGTATAACATTCAATTATATTTGATCGAGATCTGAGGTTTTCATCGATGTTCTATAGAATTCTGCAGCATGCTCTAGATATTGAATTATGTATTAGTAGAAATTATCATCCTCAGAAAGTTGGTCAATATGATAGTAAAATTCAAACTATAAAAGAAAATCTGAGATCTTTCTCTATGGATTTAAAATGTAGTTTGGATCATCACTTATCATTGGTGAAATTTTATTACAAAAATAACTTTCACTCCTATATTTATATTTCTCCTTATGAATCACTCTACAGATAGAAGTGCATAACTCCAAATCGCTGGGATGAAGATGGTGAAAAATCTATTAGGACCTGATCTTGTTGATGAAATTGCAGAAAAGTGAATAAATATTAAACAACACATAAGAGCACATAAGAGTTGACAAAAAAAGTAATGATGACAACATATGAAAATACCTAGAGTTTGATGTCAGTGATATTGTGTTTCAACTAATATCTCACTAAATGTGAGTAATAGGATTTGGGAAGAAGGAAAGCTAATCCCTAGGTATATCGGTCCTCTGGAAATTATGGATCATGTTTGGAATTTAGCTTACCAATAGGCACTTCAACTAAATCTCTCTAAATTTCATGATGTGTTCGATGTAACTCACTAATAATTTACATACGCAAAGAATCATATGTTTAATGTTTTGGAGTCATACTTTTGGAGCATGATCTATCTTACGAATAACAACTGATATAGATTCGATATTTTAGTTAAAAAGTTATACAAAATAAGACCACTCACATGGTTAATGTTTTATGGTCAAACCACCTATTTGAATAAGCTATATTGGATCTCATGGATATTATTAGGGAGAGGTATCCTCATATTTTTGTTTCTATGTGATGAATTTTGAGGGTGAAATACACTTTATGGGGGCTAGAATGTAACACCCAAATATTTTTTATGAACAATTTTCATTAATTAATATTTATTCTTCAATTTCATGAATTTTTCTCAATTCTATGTTTAAACAAACTACATGATTACATAATTATAAAATTACAAATATATCATAAATTTTAAGTTTGATGGAATCATTATAACTATCTTATGAAAATGAATTATGAATTATTTATCTTAAAATTTTTATGATAAATGTAAATTAGATATTTTCATTTTTGACTGAATTGCTATTGTTATTTACATTAATGAGATATATATTTTATATAATTAATAAATTATGTTTATTCATCTAATGGATATTTTAATTATAAGATGGAAATAAATCCTATTTTTTGTATAAAAACCTATATTAAAATAAGGAAATCTTACACCAATGAATGATAAACCCCTTTTAAATTAATATTATGACAGATTAGTAATATTTATATTTCAAAAATGCAGGTTCTTTTTATTTGGTATACAAAAATATTCTTTATATTCATGATATTTTCTAATAACATTTATGTTTTGATGAATTGTAAAAACACTCTAAATTTAATGTGAAATCAACTATTCTCATCAAGATAAACCATATGATTAATATATAATATTTTATGATATTAATATATAAATAGAATATATATATATTTATCATTCTATATAATTTATGTGTTATTCATTAATTTAACATTTAATTTATAAGTAAAAAAATTTCAATATTGTGTAATGATTTTACTTTCAAAAAAACTTGTTCTCTCATTCTGAAAACTATATTTGTTAAAAATTAATTGCTTAAATTATATTGTTTTGAATTTTTAAAAATAGAATCTATATTTGGAATCTGTAGGTCCAAATTATGTTATTAGGCTACTTTTATTTTTGGGAATTATGAATAAAAACATTGGTATATTTTTTCATTAAAATGGTTAAAGGTAAACAGGGTAATTAAAGGTAAAAATAATATAATAAAATTAACTTAACAACAATAAAAATAATATTGGAAGACAAAATTATAACCTTATAGTATAATTTTCTAAATGGAATCACTTTATGGCCACTTACCAATTTATATGACCCAATTATAATAAAAACTATTGAATTAGAAAAAATGTCACAATCTCATTTTATATATGTATATTAATTTTAATATATGGATAACTATGAGCTAATATCGACTATATATAATCTCCAAAAAGATAAAAAGAATTAAATACATCATATAAATGTATTTATAATTTTTAGTTATTATACTATTACTATTAATGATGACACAATAGTGATGTAGAAATTATTTTATCAACACAAATATCAAATAAATGGAATAAAAAATATTAAAAGATATATAATATGAACTAGTTAATGTTCTCCACATGTTTTATAGGATTATATAACATGTTAATTGTTTATTTAAAAATTTATTCCAAATTTATCTTCTATTATTATTTTTTAAAAATTCAAATAAATGAATATTGTAAAAATTTATAATATTGATAGTTTATAAAAATTTAATATTATTAAATTATTTATATATCATAAAAATATTATAAAATTAGAATGTGATAATTATAATATATAAAATGTTATCAAATAACTATTTTGGTCAATTAACATAATATAAGAAAACATTTATAACTATTAAATATTTAGAAAGTGATTACCACAATTAAAATTAAATAGAATAACTAAGTTTCAATTAAAATTATATTCTTTAAATTGACATAATAACTTGTCGAAATTTTTTTGGTTAATTATATTACAACCCTATCACATCTAATCTTCATAATTGGGACATTTTGGTAGATTTTGGGTAGGCTTTTATTTTATTATATATTATTATTTTTGGAGTTTCTAAAAGTGCCTGTCATATCAGTTATAAAAGAGAACCTCATCCCTCACCTCTTCACTTCATTTTTTTCCTTCAAGATCGGAAATCCCCATAATTTTTCCTTCTAAATATCTGTATTTTAATTCTCTTGGTTCTGTTCATCTGAAAAAACCCCACACTAGTTCTCTAAGAAGAGATTTAGAGGATGCATGTCATTTAAGAGGTGGTCTTCTTTACCGAATTTTTCAATATTCATTCTTCTTCAACTTCATCTTCATTTGTTGTATCATTATAAATTAATATCAAGTGTTTTCTCAAAATTATTTCCCATATATGAAGACACTATTTATTGAAGGTTATATTTCTAACCTAGTTATTATAGTGATCATATTTTTTATTAATGAATGCAATTCATTTTATATAAATTACGATGCAATGATTATTAAGAAACCAATATTATTTCACCAGTTATGCTATGGTGATGGTTTTTTTGTTTTTGTGGTACACGTAAGAATGGTATAATTATGATATTGGTGGTATATATATATCCCACTAATATATTGGGTAATGATTTTTATCCCATGAGATAGAAATGATTGGAATGGTAAGTAAATCTATTTTAATAATACATAGCTGAAACGAGGAGTGAACATGGTTTAGTAATATACCTTTTCCACTACTATAGTCTCACTGATGATCCTTTACTAATAAGAAAATATTTTCTATACACATGTGTGTATTCCAAAAAAAATTATTTCATATTTTAAAACTATTAGGTCTGAATTTTACATTTGTGATTTATCTTATGAAATGATATTTAGATATTTTATATATAGGGAATGATTTTCAAATGTAATAGTCTTATTATAATGATATGATTCATATTTATTTTGTTTACCCTTATTGATAATTTGAGCTCAGCCTTTTATATGTTTTTTCCTAGGTCATGAAGAAGGTTTTTCAGTAAGATATATCAAAAATAATTCTAGTTATGAAGAAATAAGCAAGATACAATATGGATGTTTTATAAACCAAATGTTTATATTTCCCATTTTCTATATATACTAAAACTATATTTTCCTAGCATGGGTTTTGGATATGTGATGTAATAAATATTCTTCAATGTTGAAGTAATTTATATATGTAATGTATTGTCTGTTATACAATCCATGTATGCCAAACAACCTGATGAAATTTTCACTATAATGCACAAAACCCTTATATATTTTACCAGCATAATAACATGATATGTATAAAGAACATAATAATATGATAATGTATATTTTATAAAGTAATGATTTTTTTCTCAATTTTTTCTAGATTATAAATTATTTTGATTTTTAATTTATAATAAACTAATTATATATTCATTGTAATATACTATTTAAATTAAGACATATATTTTGACAAATTAATTAATTTTTGGAAATAAATTATAATTTTAAAAAATTTGTAATAAATAATATTTTTATGTATTTTTTATAATATTTTTTTACAAATATAAAAATAATTAATATAAGTATTCTCTAACTATTATTATAAAAACGCATTTATCTACAAATTTTAATTTTATTTTAAATTTTAAAATTCATATTCTTATAAAAAATTGATTAAATAAATATTATTATTGGAATAAACCAATAAAAATTATAAATTTATTATTCATTCATAATTATCTATGATAGGTCGATGATTTAGTGAAATTAAAAAATGTTTAAATATACGTTGTGTGTTATGAAATAATAACGAACAATAACTGATGTAATACATAATAAAAAATGGTAACAACAACCAAATTAATTTTTAAAATTTATAAAAATTAATTTTCATTTTATTTGACTAATTTTATAAAGCTTTTATGTATCCTCAGAAATAAATATTATATATTATGGTTTTAAAATCACTCCATTTATAACATGAAACACTTTTATACCCCCAAGTGTAATATTTTAATATTTTAAGACCATGAAAATATAAATGAATAAAAAAACCACCCCTATTCAAAATAAAACATGGGAATAGACATTGTTTATGTTTTTTTTGTTATATTATGTCTAAAACCTAGTTTTGAAAATAAAAAAATAAAACCCTTATATATTCCAATATAATAACACTAATGATCGCATTTTAATTCACATATATCCTAGTATAATGTCCTTAGTCTTCTTCCATCTCTATAATCCTCTCATGGTTCCTCCAACACTCATGTAGTTCCACCGATGAAATTCAGAATCACTCTCAAAAGGTAAGGGATATCACACTATAATTTCTATTCAATAACACATTTTTTATGTTCTTTAATATACACTTGTTATTATTTTTGTGTTTTTTTATAAATTCACCTTTCTACACTTTATTTCATCTATTAAGATCCCATTTTTATTTCATTATTTCAAAAAAATGAAGCATTATATACACCTGTTACCATGAGAAAACATAATAGGGAAACTCTCACTCATTAATTAAATTCATGATTCTTCTTTATTTTATGACTTTTTTCTGACTTCTAATTTATTAATTTGATTCTCCATTTTCCAATTATTTTAAAATATAATTTACACACATATATAAACCATGACACTCCAATTAAATTAGTATTATGTATCGTTCATTACAACATTTTTCTTGTTGATCTTACACACCCATTTTCCATGCCAACCAATTCTGTAGTGAATAAAGACACCGATAAAATATCATGGGTTTTCAAATTTATGATGTTATAACTATTTTATTGGGGACATCCTTATATATTTATTAAATTCTAATTGATAATGTAATAAAAAATGATGAAAATTATTCCATATTTTAGGATAAATTTGAACCAATAGATCATGTGAAAAGTATGAATGTTATGGGTCAATCTGTAACTATATAGCCATAAAATGCATTGGATTTTATTTTAGTCTCATGTTATGTCATGCATGTGATTAATGAGTGAATCTTGACCATAAAAATTATTTTTCTACTATAATATTATTGTAGTTTCCAAGACATTTGTTTATTATTCCATTGTTATGGTTATTTCCATATTTCCACTTTGTCATTATGTTTTTATGATTTTTTTGTGCATCATTGATCATTTTCTTGCTAAAAACCCATTATAAATTCGATTGAAATTCCTATTCACTATCGTGTAATATTTAATTTATTTTATTTCATGTATATTCCTTTAAAATGATTTATATCTCACCCCATTATTGTGTTTGTTCCGATGTCATTCTATTAAATTTATATACGATGAGATACTAAAACTATCTTAAGAATGTTTTCAGTAAGGGTGATGTACCCCTAATTATTTGTGTTATGTAATATACATATTTATGAGACATAGTTGAATTATTGATATTTCAGTCTATATTATGTGTAATCAGATCTATTATGTCATTATTTTCTTAAAAAAAAACAAGGGCTTCCATAGTTTTTATCAAAGAAAGGTTTTGTTTATTCTAGGATAAGGTTTAAATAATATAGAAATATCATTATAATGAAAATAAGAATAAGAGTAAATCCATTGTATTTTTTAATTCATATTTTAATTTATTTCAATCAAAATATAAATCGGTATGGCTATTAAAATTGGATGTGGCTCTCACCGAGTTGTAATTAAGAATAACACATGAAAACACCAAAATTAGCTAGATTCAGTCAAGAACATGTGGATGATTGTAGGCTTTAATGTGCGTATTATTTGACAATGCAATGGGATACTCATTATTAAATTCAAAATATCATTATAAACCATTATTTACAGATAAAAATGAATATTTATGTCTTTTTTTTGGAAATATATCTTGTATTACATTGAATAAAGTCTGGAAAATAATATTTAAATAAATAAATTTAATTTTCAATTTATCTACATAATATTATTAGATTAACTTTTATGAATTTAATTTTTTAAAGAATACTCAACCATCATTTTACCATTATTCTCTCCAATAATCAAAAATATGTGTAACTGAGTTTACAACCACTACGTAAGGAATTGTGATTACTACCCAAATGTGATTCATAACCTGATGGGAGTAGGAATTGAAACCATTGTGATGATACCCTATCATATGACTCAAGTTCAGAATAAAATCCTAAATCGATATTAATTCCTAAAAATCCCTAAGAAGGATCAATATGTATTTACATATTTATCTGAAAAATTCCTAGAACATTCAATGTATTATAGGATCCCATAATCTCTAAATAATGGATCTACAATAGTGATAAAATATTACAGATACTTATGTTCTAATAATGTAAAATTTACTATAATTGTTTATCAGATGGAGGGGTTATTTTTCAGTGGTGACCATTGATCAAGACAATGAGTTCTCAGGAAGAGATCAATGTGATCGGGTGGAAGGAATTTAGGAAAATTCTTTTGAACAATTATTTTTCTCAAAATATAAGATATTAAATAGAAAGGAATTTCATTTAACTGAAATAAAAGATAAATATACCATTAAGTTAAAAAATGAATAACTCATAATAATTGGTCGACATTCCTATGAATTTTTAATTACCAAAATATTATTAGTTTACCACTTCTTATTTTTGGATATAACCATGTATAATAATAGCAATAATAATCTGAGACATTGATAACTATGAGGAAATTTTCAAGTGTTCCCACAATGATGAAATATTTATATGTGAATATAAATGTCCTCCTGGGTATAAGAAGTGGGAAATGAAAATTAATTCTATAATTTTGATAGAATAATATAATAGATGTAAGAAATTTCAACACCCCACTTTTAATGATTTTGGAAAGTAGAGCCCCAATAATTTGATAATGGGATTAGTAAATGGGTTAGGTGTTGAATGTAATAACACTAATCTAGATATTTCGATGAGAGAAACCCAATTATGCTTTGTAAGAGAGGAATTATCCAACAAACCCTTACCCTTTTTTAAAATGATTCAACACGATGGAACAAAAACCCTTTTCAATCTAATTCACTAAACCATGGGTGTTTGAAGTCATTATGTTCCAACAAAAACCAAGGAATCATGGATGAGACTATTCCTTTACAACCTCCATTGTGGATCTCAACAATTAAGATGTGATAGGTATACATGATGTTCATTCAAGAATAGGGAACATATTTTTTTTTCTATTTCTATGATTTCCATTAGATTATTTAGGTTTATAATAAGTATTTTATCACCACTTTAAAAAATATAAGTGTAGAGATCTGTAAAATAAAAAAATAGGGAAATTATTGCATCATAATTTGGTAACTCCACCTATCAAATTTTTGGGGGTGAACATCCTTGTGAACCTTGTGATACTCAATTTAGTTGAATTATAATCAATTATGGGAATTTTTTGCACTTCATCATATATATCCTTAATAAATATCTCTCATATATAAGTCACTCTCTATATTGTGAATCATCATCCAATTCTATATAATTTCATAGCGTTGGATGGATAATTTATCACAATAACATCTCAATATGGGATATTATTTCCCATCCAACATGTGTATGTAACTAAAATGATTGATTCCAAAAACTATTTAATCCTAAAATAATGCACATTGTGAGGGAATAAAATAGCGTGTTTCCCAAAAAAATTGGTCTCCCTACTATAATAAAGTTTGAATTTTCCATCAAGCTTTTAATTACAGTGTCTCAATTTTCTTGGGGACTATAAATAATCGATATTTTGATTGTTGATGTGATGAATAAAAAAAAGATTATTCTAGATAAAGGATTCATATGCCAAAGTGATTTGTTCTGGGGTACGTTATTCATATTCATTAAGAATATGGATGGGTCAATTCACTATTGTATTGATTAAAATGATCTTGAAAATATCATGATAAAGAAAAATTATCCCAACCGCAAATTTGTGACTTATTCAATAACATACGTGGATCCAAATACATATCCAGGATAGAACCTTGGTCATGATTTTTTCATGTAATGGTGAAGAAAGAGAAAATCACTAAGAATACTACTGTAACATTGTATAGTATCTAAGAGTTACTATTATTTCCATTTATATTAACTTATTCTCTAAAAATTATATAGTAATTTATAAATAATTACTTCACTAATTTTGTCAACAAATTTGTGGAATATTTATAATTGATATTCTAATAGGCAACTAACGCAGCGGGATCATGAAAAGAACCTGATAAATGTTCTAAAGACCTTATCAATAGAGAATATTTATCAATAGTATAGAAAATGTGATTACTAGTTGAATAAACTCTCATTAATAGTGAATATTATAAAAAAATCGGATGTATATAGAAAGACAAATGTCTAATGAAATTTAATGATTGATTTGTCCTACACCTGAGATAGATATCCATTGTTTTTTTGGATTGCCTGGGTAGTGTCATCAAGTTTTGAGAAAATTTTTATGGTGGCCAAATTATCTATCAAAAGAAACTCAGGCATGAATAATTTTTTTTTGGAATGATGAATTTGAAGATATATTCATGGAGTTTAAAAAAATATTATCTATCTATATATACTTATGCTACCCCAAATTGTTGATCATTTCATGGGGTATAACTTTTCTTCACATAAGTGATTGGGATGTGTGTTTATATTAAATGAAAAATTTAAATCCCATGTATCAAGGAAATTGAATGTTCACAAATAGAAATACCCAACACATGTCTATTTTTCTAAGTGTGTTTATTTTCATTGAAAATATAGATGAATAGTATCTATTGGGATATATACTAAATATATATAGATCTTAAAGTCTTAATGTATATTTTCACACAAGAAGAGATTAATGTGCCCACTAAAGATAGTTGGATATGATTAAAGACTATGAATTCTCAATAAACTGTCATCCTAGGAATGAAAATAATGATTTATTTTATCTATGTAAAATATATCTCTAAATTTTATCATTAATCATAATTGAGATGGATTACCTAATTATACACATGAATAAGATAAAAATTGTAATCATAATGATGGGAAAATCATCAATCCTTTCACAAATTTTTTCTCAACAACCTATATGTGAGAAGATAATTAATTCTCAATAAAATAATGGGAGAATTTAGATGATAGAGGAATCAATAAAAATATTGAAATCAGTACTATTTAATGTTAATGAATATTAGGTTGTAAAATTTGGTCCATGAGTATGTATAACATCAAATAATTTTCTAAATAAAGATATATTTGACAATTCACGTATATCAACCTTATCTACCCATTCAAGAAGAAAAACAATGCATCAGGATATCCATGAGAACTATCAGAGGGATAATATGAAAAATGAGATAGAAGAATTTAAATAAATGGGTCTTATATGCAAGAAATAAAATGATGAATAGAAAAAATATTAGGGGATTATGTAGTAATTACCAATACCAAAATAGAAATGGAAAAATATAAAATAAACTTTTTCACTATACATTCAATGAAAAAGATATTAAATAATACTATATGGGTTTTAGTGGATTATATTACAAAGAATATTGACTTATTTCAAATTTTTGGGACTTCCCACCAAATGAACATGAAATTATATAAATTATAGAATGTGGGGCTAAATGGTATAGTAAAATAAATATTATATGATCAAGATCCATGAAATTCCTCCCTATTCTAGAAGATTCTCTTGAATTCTTTATATATTGAGTTAGAATTCATAATTGATAATCACCCTCAAACTAATGGCCAATCTGAGTAGACAATTAGGACACTTGAGTAAATGCTGAGAGCATTCTCTATTGACCTCAAAGGATGATGGGATCAACATATTCATCTAGACGAGTTATCATAAAATATTCTTTCCCACTTAGAATACCATGTTCCCCTTAAGAATCACTTGATGGGAAGAGGTTTATAATGAATTCATGCTAGGTTGATGTTGCGAATCACTAACTACTACTTCCTATAATTGATAATGAAATGGTATAAAATGTTGTGTCCATTATAAAATTCTTAAAGGCTGTTTTGAATCAACATAAGTGTTATGTTGATAGTAATTGATGATACAAAGAGTTAGAGGTTTGAGGTAGTGTATTCATTTTAATATCTCCAGGATAAAATTCATGATATTTTAGATTACTAGAAATATTATTCCAAGATACATCAATCACATTAATATCTTTGATCGACTCAGAGAATATTCTTATTGACTATCCCTCCCACCTTAATTATCTTAGGTATAGATTTATTCCATGTATCACTCTTGAGTATTTAAATTCTAGAGCCTTCATATGTACTCAATCCATATGTAGTACTATTGGGGAATAATCAGTCATATAATGAGTTTAATGGGCCGGACCTCTCAGGTCCATTCCATTGCAAAAATAAGGTCTCTAAGGTGTTCTTAGAGGTCAATGCGACATATCACCAACACATTTCCAAATTTCTAGCTCAATGAATAGTGAAAAGGTTGCCTTAAGTGAATAGTGAAATGGTAGCCTTATGTGAATAGTGTCATCAGTAGGCTTATGCGAACAGTTCAACGTTAACCTTCTGTGAACAGTGTTTCCAGAATGATGAGGTTCCAATAGTATCCATTTTTCCTATGCCATATTTTGACTTCATGAACAATGATTCCTGAATGGTGAGGTTCCAAAGGTAGCACCTTTCCAT
Organism: Viscum album; assembly: GCA_963277665.1. NCBI lineage: Eukaryota > Viridiplantae > Streptophyta > Magnoliopsida > Santalales > Viscaceae > Viscum > Viscum album. The sequence goes on along the minus strand of OY728148.1, from coordinate 872,665,677 downwards.
TTCCAAATTTTGATTTCATGATCAGTGTTTCCACAATGGTGAGGGTCCAACAGTAGCCTCTTTCATCTTCCACATTTTGAGTTCAGGAATAGTGTTTCTAGAATGGTGAGGTTCTTATGGTATCCTTTTTCAATTAATTTTTTTTAGTTCATGAATATTGTTTCCAAAATAGTGATGTTCCAATGGTACCCTATAATTCCTTTGCCAAATTTTGTGTTCATGAATAGTGTTTCCAGAACGGTGAGGTCCAACTGTAACCTCTATTTCCCTTGCCATATATTGAGTTCATGAACAGTGTTTCTAGAATGGAGGCTTCCAACAATAACATTTATTTATTTTTCCAAAATTCTTGTTCATGAACAGTGATTCCAGATTCTTACTGTTTCTCCAGTTTGATGTTTCCTTTCATATAAAAATCACTAAATTCCACATGTTAAGGTCTATACAACGGATTCAAAAGCTATAACTAATATGTTAATTTATCCTATGGCTTGTGATGCTTTTACTAGGTCAAACCACATGGTTTAATGAGATACTACTTTAATGGAAAATCCAACATATCCACAACCTATGCTCCATTCAATCAACTAATGGGACGTTATATCATTATCCATAGTTCTTCCTTCGTGTTCTTAGAAGTGAGACACTCGGACCTTAAATTCAATCCCATAGTAATTGACCATTCTAATGTTACTCCATGGATTGGTTCCCCTCTTCTTTTGATGAAACCAAGTAGTATTGATCAATCTTTGATATAAGGTACGATCTATTTTTATTATATTTGTTTCATCTCCTTTGTTTTATACATCCCCTTTTATGGAATGATATCTCCATATTCCTAATGGGATTTTCTTGGGTGTTGACCATTGTGGTGGTGTCTATGGATCCTTGGGTGGATAAAGTTGTCACGGGGGGAGGAGATCGTAACCTATTGTGTGGCTTGTTCTCATATAAATACCATAAAGATCCATTTGAAGTAGGGTATTCATTACATTTCATTTCTATTATGTGAAACAATAGATTTAGGATGTTTTATCCGACTAGATCATAATTGAATTGACAAAGTAAATATTAAATCCTAATTAATAAATAGATATCAATTGTATGTTATTGCCTCTTTTTTTTCTAGATAGTGTGATATATATGCTTTCTTTATATATCTTTTCGTTCTTGACGGAAATTGGTAAAGAATATTATTCTATAATTAATTGATAATTGTTATGCAAAAGATAAATAAGCATGTGAATGAATCATATGGTTGTTGTTGTAAATTTATTTTAATAAAATTGTTGTAGTAATCATGTTTAATCAATTTTTGATAGAATACTTTTTTAGTCATATTGAAGTTAGATCCTATGTATAATAAATCGGTTAATTAAATATGGATTAAAGAACTAGTTGTTTGATAAAAGATAATTTTATATAGGTGTTTGAGTTACCCTCTTCCTATTTTATGGTGCTAGAGACCAACTTATATAATGATTGTTTTAATGATTCTTGTGTTGTGGTGTGAGACATGAAGGATATTGTGATATGTGGGGTAGGGAGACCTACTGGTGGTCGAAATAGTTGATGCCTAGAGTGGTACAATTCATCAGTTTGTGCATGTGGGTGTCGGGGAGGACATGGGGGATGATGAAACGAGTTAGATGTGAATGTTTTGGATGTTTTCTTATTTCTGATGGTTGTTTATCTACTATACATTCTCACCAGTTAAGGTAGATTGCCTTTATTAGGATTCTTCTGAAAGGGGTTAATACACATGGGGTATGCCACATTCTTTTCGTGATTAGATTCTCAAGGGAGGATAAGTATACGCTCATGCTATAGGCAACAATGTCTCGATGGGTAGTCCATCTAGTCACTGTGTTGATCTCCCTTGTGTTTAATATCATAGAATGTTTTTCTAGAATTCATGAGAATATGGGAAAGTAATTCTTTAAATAAATAATTGAATATATGATGATACCCTATGGGGTTGGAGCTTACTGGGGCACAATGTTGGGGTTGTAATTTGAAGTAACTCTGAACATTGGGTGTGATGCTAATGAAATATGATGTGGAAATTATAGGAGGTTAATTAATGTTTAAATAATTAATTTAGATAGATTTAAGCAGATAAAAAAGGAATGAAGTAATGTATTAAAGATATTTCAATGGTTGTGTGTTTATAGGATACCTTATTTAATAAGCGTCAGTCGAGTGTCTAAGTGCCATTAGCTGTAGTTGAGTCTAAGACATAGTTATTCCCATTGTGTGGTTGGTAGCTATAGTATATTCTATTCTTTTTTTGTTTCTATATGCTACTCCGCCCTATCAGTTTTGGAAACTGACACCCAATTGATTCTAAGCCTTGAAGGTGCTTTCCCCACATTCTAGTGATATGATGGATGGATAACTAACCCCTATATCCTCACTCACTTTTCATGGTAGTTACTTGTGCTGGTAGGAACAACGGTTTTTTCCCATATATTTGTGTAGGGGGATATAATAGCTTGTGGTTATTCGTACACATATATCCAGGATAGAGTTTTCTATAGACTACTATAGGCGTAATGTTTATAGGCTGCGACGGCTTGATGATACTTAATAAGTGTGTGGGATGTAATGGATTGAGTTAATATTCTCAACGTATGATACCCGTTATGCGATCTATGGTGTCTCTTGGAAACTAGATGGATAATTTTCGTGTGTGGATATTATGGTTTTGTGGCATGAGGTGAATGTTGTGGTGATTATCCTAGGTTTCTGTGGGAAAGCCTTTTTGAGAGAGATTCCTAAGACGTGCGACGTTTGGGAAAAACAAGAAAACCATTAGTGATGTAGTAGAAGGGTAACCATGATATTATTTATTATATTATATACCATTGTAAACAATAAATTTTGAGAGAATCTATGGTGAGGTTGGGAACATAGTATACCTATTTAAGAGATGAGTTTGTTTCACTTGTTTTTTACTGTGCTTTAGATTTCATTCATTACATTTACACGAGAGGCTCTGGGGAGGATCCTACTATGTATACTATTATACTCACCCAATGAACATATATACTATTTCCATATCACATGGAGAAGTTTGGAGGTCAGGATAGCAACTAACACCTTGGGATTTCAAGGGATGTTCGAGTATCATGTTTTCTGCTGGGTTTACTTTCTTTTGGGTACATAGAGTTTTCACCATTCAGTGGTAGTTATATTGCATGAAATTAAATATGTCTTCTTGGGATTTCTTTTATATTGCATTTTGAATTATAGGTGAATGGTATTTGTCTTATCTTTTTCTTTTACAAGTGTTCTCTAAGTCAGTAAGGTATCCCCTTTGTGTGTTTACTTTAACCTCATTGCTTGTCTCTAACTAGGGGATTATTGGAGGCGAGACTCAGGGGTAATTATCTCTCTTATCACATTGTCGGCTAAGGGGGTGGGGGTACACCTTGTGGGGAGGGGGTCATGACAGAGTGGTATCAAAGGTCTGGTTATGAGATAGGATGGGGTTTGGTATTAGGCACCTGTGAGGTTTCATGGTTTGGTTGGGAAACAATGTCAGTCATGTTTATAAAGTGATGTGAACAATAAAGATCAGGTGAGACATAGGCTTTTAAGGACTCTCTATGATTTTATGTATGAAAATTTATGTTTAAAATTGCTTCTAAATGAGGTGACACTAGTTGTAGGATAGGGACCTAGGAAAGGATCAATCACCATTCTTCATGATGCCTATGTTTGAATGGGTAATACCATTATTATGTGAACAAAATATTAATAAAATAAAACAATTAATTAATTATTGAAAATTCTTCCATATTCTTGGGTTAGGAGATCTAAATATTTGATATTTTGTTGGTATGGCTCTAGGTTGAATTCTTCATTAGGATCACATAGTAGATTTCCATAAGCCTGTTCCAGCAGATTGACGTCGGGTAGAAATTCATGATGACATATCACAGAGGAGGACACTCCGAGAGTTTTAGCTCTAGAGTCTACAGATGTGTGAGGGATATGTTTTAAATGTAGTCATAAAATACTGGTTGGAGGAGGTTGAGAGAGGATTCATTTTGATTATTTCTCAGAAGGATCATTGGTTTTCCTTATATGTGACAATGCTAGGTGGAGCAGCGAGCTAGTGGTGGTTATTATTCCTCAGGGATCACATTGAGTCAGCGATCTCATAGGAGGATTTCCAATACAAGTTTAGATTTGAGTTTACTTATTTGATCAAGAAGGTTTCCATTCTGCAAGAGTTTCTAAATATTTGATAGGGGATCTCCAATGTGCGAGATCTTGGAATATATCAAAGGAACCTTTTATGATATGATTTTAACCTTTTTCCAGATGAGGAGGCTAGGAAGAGGCATTTTTTGGAGGCGTTATGTTCAGCGATCCAATTCGACGTCACCCAATTTAGGCTGAAGACATATCGCGAGGTGCTGGTGAGGGCAGTGGTAATAAAAATGACATTGGACAGAACCAGATCATCACAAGAGTGGATTCATCATGAATCCTTACAAATCATAATTGTTGTATGGGGTTACCATTTTTTAGGGAAGAAGAGTTTTTATTCGGCCAGGGGTGGGTCCCAACCCTCAACATCTCGTTTCATTAAGGTTATAAGATCTTTGGCCTATTATATGGGATTAGGAAATTTTTTTCTTATTGGTGTAAAGGTCATTAGTAGTGGGAGAGCCTAATATTTCTGAGAATTCATCGTGCCCCTGGTATTCCTCCCCAGGTTCCTCTGTTAAGTTAGTTCCATCTAGGGAAGCAGTAGCAGGTTTAACCACCTTTAGATTAGTAGAGGGTAGATGGACCATGCCTATGACAACATTGTGAGGCTCCCCATCTTCAGAGAGTACAGTGTGGCCATGATGGTGGCCTTCATCCAGACCAGAGATGCCATGGATGAGGTAGTGGTCAACTTCATTATTTATCATTGCTAGCTCCAGATGATCTAGACGCCGTTCATGGTACCCTTTTCCTCTTATCTACCTTGGTGTATGCCTTTTTTGATTCAGCAGGTACACACTCTTTCATATCACCTAACCTTGTCAATGATTTGGGCCTTGAGGTAGAGAGGAATCTAGTGATCTTTTCATTGACTACTCTTGTTGAAGTCGATCTGACTTTTTTTAGTATATAGAGACTCTGAGGTATTGTTTGGGAAAAAATGCTCTTAGGGAGATTTTCTATTATTATGAAAACACCATATGATGTAATCCTCAACATAAATTGGTTTTATTTTGGGCAGGCTATCATCGATTTCATAAGGATGTGGGTTGTGTTCTTCGATGTGGATAGAGAGCCAGTGGTGTTCGTTGGTGAGCGAGACACTCAGATGGGTTAGAGGCATGTTTCATCATTATCATCCATGATGGATGAGATGTTGGTTGGTTCTTTAGATGTTAAGTAGCAGGAATTTCCTAGGATTGTAGAAGATCACTTTGATGTCCTTCCAAAAGAGTTTGTAGCACTACCCACTCAATGAGAGATCAAGTTTGGGATCAAGATACAACCAAGAGTGTATCCTATTAGTATGTATCTATATAGAAAAGGACCATTATAGGTTACGAGATATATGTATATATCATGATGGTCTGTTACAATTTCGTTTTGATCAGATGAGTGTTGTACCTCTCGAACCCCTCGTGGTTTAATTTTCATGATCACAATCACTCTATTATTTATCTAATATTGTTTTAAGTGTTTTTGGATGATAGGCTTAAATTCAGGGTGCCAAGGAATTGGGCCAAGAAGGCCAAGAAGACAAAAAGCCAAAGTGGACTGAAATTAAGTCCACCGTCCAACCGGTGGCTTCCCCACCGGCCAGCCGATGGACCCTGGGCAGAAGGGACACCCACTGCCTTCCCACCGGCCAACCGGTGGCCTCAGCACCGGCCAGCCGGTGGAACCCAGACAGAAAGCTGAGCTACTGACTCAGCACCGGCCAACCGGTGGCCTCCTCACCGGCCAACCGGTGGAGCCTGAGCCTGAAGGCCTCTCCTTTTTCCAAACACCGGCCAACCGGTGGCACTGTACCGGTCAGCCGGTGGACTCAGTCAAACTAGTCGTTGGGCCTTTGACCAGGCTGGTCCACTTGCCTCCCAACGGCTCCGAAGCCCTCTCCAACGGCTCCGAAGCACCCCAAAGGCCATTTGAGGGTTCCCCCTCTATAAATAAAGGACTAGGAACCCCCGGAAGCCTAACGAACATAGTCAGAACTATACAGAATCCTACGGGAACATTTTACATCATTTGGCCAACCCCCGGCGGATTGTTCCAAGGGAACCCCAATTTCTCCAACCGACTTTAACATCCAAGGAGCACCACCATAGAAGCTTGGGAGAGCACTTCATCTACTTCATCAATCCTTTGGCGCCCAAGGCTTCTCCCATTACGGTTTTTATTGTTTTATTTATTTTGAGCATCAAATTGAGTTTGTGCCTACAAACTACCATTTCTCTCATCCTCCATTCTTTTGGGTTTTCACATCACCTTTAAGGTGTGAAGAGGTTGGTCAAGCCATTCCTTTAAAAGGCTTGAGACATAGGTGAGATAGCCTTCACCTGTAAGAAGGCTAGTGGGTTCTTGCTCAACCATTGAAAGCAAGTGGGTTCTTGCATAACCATTTAAAAGAAAGCTGTAATAGGTTCTAGACTACCTGTAAAGTCTAGTGGGTTTCTTGCTAAAACCATTAAAAAGCAAGCGGTAGTAAATCTCTCAACGGTTGAGTTGGGAGCGGAGACGTAGGCTTGGGTTTAAGCCGAACTCCGTTATCAAGTTGTGTGTCTTGCCTCTTTTATTTCTGCTGCACTTTTACTTTGATTTTAAATTGTTTATCATTTTTTAAAAGGCAATTCACCCCCCCTCTTGCCATCACTTCCTTTCTTTCTCCGCCCAAAAATTGGTATCAGAGGCAAAATTTGAGTAATACCCTAACCAGTTTCAAATTTAAGATCCATTTTGATGGCTTCCACTTCTTTCGCCCCCGAAGGCTATTCTTTGGGTCGTGCTCCATTTTTTGATGGAACCGACTATTCTTATTGGAAAACCCGCATGACCACATTTCTTAAAATCATTGGTTATCCTATTTTTAAAATTGTCATGCATGGTTATTCTTTATCTACTCCCGATGAATCCAAATGGACCCCTGAAGACATTGCAAATTTCAAGCTTGATGGCAAAGCCATGAATGATCTTCATTGTGGGTTAGACCGTAATGAATTTAATCGTATTTCTACTTGCTCATCTTCTCATGATATTTGGAATCTTTTAGAAGTAACCCATGAAGATACTAAGGGAGATGACAAGCCCGATTTCCCATCCCGCAAGAAAAAGGCCAAGAAAAAGGAAAAGAAGAAGGCATTCAAGGCCACATGGAGTGATAGCTCCTCATCCTCCTCCTCCTCCTCGAGCGACAACGGTAACAAATGCCTAATGGCATTTCACGAGGTAACATCTTCTGACTCCTCTTCCTCTAGTTCTTCAAATTCTTTAAATCATTTATCTTACGAGGATCTCCAATATGCTAGAGATCAATTGGAGGAAGGTTTTCACGAACTTTCTTCTAAATTTGTTTCTTTAAAAAAGATTTTCAAAAAACTTTCTTCCGAAAAGGAACAACTTCTCAAAGAAAAGGAGGAGTTGTCCCTCAAAATCCAAAACCTTCCCGATGTTGATTCTATGGAATTAACAATCAAGGATTTAAGGGAATCCCTAGCTAAGTTCACCCAAGGGGAACAAAATCTGACCAAACTACTAGGTTCCCAACGTGTATCTAGAACCACCGAAGGGCTTGGCTATTCCAAGAAAGCTTCCTCTTCCCATGCTCCAACTATTTTTGTAAGGGGGAGCTCCCAATTTAAATTTTTCAATTATTGTAAAAAACACGGGCACATGATTTATGAATGTGATTGCAAAAATGCCTGGTATGGAAGGCCCAAAACTATTTCTTTTAATGATGAATATTTTAGGAGAAGACCCGCCACTAGACAAGTGTGGATTGAAAAATCCCTCTTAGCGAGTCTCACCGGACCGAAATTTGTCTCGGTTTCAAAAACCTCTCCCCAGTGATTTGTTGTTTTTATTTAGGAGGAGTTAGGATCGTTTAAGCCCTTTTGATTTCAAATTCAAAATTTTCAATTCAAACTTTAAATTTCAACACTTGGTTTCAAATTTTTAATTCTAAATTGTTATTCCATTTTTCACTCAAAACATTCAATTCAAATTGTTATTCAATTTTTCACTCAAAACATTCAATTCAAATTTCAAAAATTTCAATTGGTTTAAATTCTCTATCTCGTTTTTCAAGTTTTCCCTCAATCAAGTTTTATGCCCCGTGCTATTTTGATATTCACAAAGGGGGAGAAATTCTTGGTTGATTGGGGGAAAATTCTTTTAAATCATGTCTCTCATTTCAATCTTTTTACATTTCATGTTTTGGTGATTGTGATCATCAAAATAGGGGGAGATTGTTGTACCTCTCGAACCCCTCGTGGTTTAATTTTCATGATCACAATCACTCTCTTATTTATCTAATATTGTTTTAAGTGTTTTTGGATGATAGGCTTAAATTCAGGGTTCCAAGGAATTGGGCCAAGAAGGCCAAGAAGGCAAAAAGCCAAAGTGGACTGAAATTCAGTCCACCAGCCAACCGGTGGCTTCACCACCGGCCAACCGATGGACCCTGGGCAGAAGGGACACCCACTGCCTTCCCACCGGCCAACCGGTGGCCTCAGCACCGGCTAGCTGGTGGAACCCAGACAGAAAGCTGAGCTACTGCCTCATCACCGGCCAACCGGTGGCCTCCTCATCAGCCAGCCGGTGGAGCCTGAGCCCGAAGGCCTCTCCTTTTCCCAAACACCGGCCAACCGGTGGCACTGTACCAGTCAGCCGGTGGACTCAGTCAAACTAGCCGTTGGGCCTTTGACCAGGCTGGTCCACTTGCCTCCCAACGGCTCCGAAGCCCTCTCCAATGGCTCCAAAGCACCCCAAAGGCCATTTGAGGGTTCCCCCTCTATAAATAAAGGACTAGGAACCCCCGGAAGCCTAACGAACATAGTCGGAACTATACGGAAGCCTACGGAAACATTTTCCATCATTTGGCCAACCCCCGGAGGATTGTTCCAAGGGAACCCCAATTACTCCAACCAACTTTCACATCCAAGGAGCACCACCATAGATTCTTGGGAGAGAACTTCATCAACTTCATCAATCCTTTGGCGCCCAAGGCTTCTCCCGTTACAGTTTTTATTATTTTAATTATTTTGAGCATCAAATTGAGTTTGTGCCTACAAACTCCCATTTCTCTCATCCTCCATTCTTTTGGGTTTTCACATCACCTTTAAGGTGTGAAGAGGTTGGTCAATCCTTTCCTTTAAAAGGCTTGAGACATAGGTGAGCTAGCCTTCACCTGTAAGAAGGCTAGTGGGTTCTTGCTCAACCATTGAAAGCAAGTGGGTTCTTGCATAACCATTTAAAAGCAAGCTGTAATAGGTTCTAGACTACCTGTAAAGTCTAGTGGGTTTCTTTCTAAAACCATTAAAAAGCAAGCGGTAGTAAATCTCTCAACGGTTGAGTTGGGAGCGGAGACGTAGGCTTGGGTTTAAGTCGAACTCCGTTATCAAGTTCTGTGTCTTGCCTCTTTTATTTCCGCTGCACTTTTACTTTGATTTTAAATTGTTTATCATTTTTTAAAAGGCAATTCACCCCCCCTCTTGCCATCACTTCCTTTCTTTCTCCGCCCAACAATGAGTGTGTCACGGTGGGGTGCACCAGTTTTGTTCGTGAAGAAGGAAGACGGAAATTTTCGGTTTTGTGTCGATTATCATCACTTAAACAAACTAAAATTGAAGAATCAATATCCTCTTCATGGACTAATGATTTATTTGATGAATTGAATGGTGAATATTGCAGTTGGGTATTGACATTTGAATACTCATGAACGTAACAATGCCACCCATGATATTGAGTTGGCAGCCATGATGTTTTTAATAATGTTGTGGACACATTACCTCATCAGTGGGAATTTGGTGGTTTTCATTGATCATAAGAGTTTGGTGTATGTTTTCTCCCCGTGTGATTTAAACTTACGATCACATCAGTGGGGGGAGTTATTCCCGGAATATGGCATCGAAATATTGTATAACCATAGAAAGGTGAATTTTGTAGCTAATGATATGATCATGATGTCATATAGTGATTCAATCCATGAATATGGTTATTCTTATTGAGTAATGGAATATTTTTCAGCATTAGGTCATGATATGGGAAAAATTGGGGGTCTATGTTGAAATTTTTAGATGATGGTGTTGTCATATCTGGTGAAACAGGAGGAAGAGTCCCAGTTGGGGTATCTTTAGGTTGTGGTCTGGAGAGACAGAGTTGTCTATGGCGAAGACCCTAATGGTAGGTCTGAGGATGAACAACATCATGTGTTGTATAAAGGATGGATATTTTTTCTATTGGCGATATGTGATAAGGTTTTCAGACAGTTCAATAGTTGACCATTATCAGTGCATCATTGCGTGAAAAAGAAGTATCGAGCCTTAAGAATCTAGTTTTGGGGGCCCGGGCTAAAGCATGTGGTTGTGGAGTTTGTGTCTTGGGGTTTGGTATTCCATATGGTGAAGGAAAAACACTGTGTTCTTGGTGGTCTTCTCCAGCCATTATAAATTACTTATTAGAAGTGGAAGGACATATCAATGGAATTTGTTACTTGTTAACCATGAGCTTAGGGAGTACATGAACCTATTTGTGTGGTTGTGTATCATTTAAAAAATTCATCATACATGATAGTAATGATGTAGTCAAACTCACTATATGTTTGGTTAAGGAAGTATCTGGAGGAGGTGATGCGACTGCACAGAGTCCTGAGGATGATATTTTCCAATAAATATCCTCGTTTTACCTCTACGGTGTGGAGAGGACTCCAACATGATTTCGGTTCTTATTATGCCTTACCAAATCATTTCATCCTCAAACAGATGGTCAGACAGCGTGAACGATGTAGACCCTGGAAGACATGTTACACTTTTGTGTCTTGAATTATGGAGGTTCTTGGATAATACAATTACCCTTTCTGGGGTTTTCCTACTACAATAGTTTTCACTCCACCATTGGTAAGAGCCATTTGAATCCTTTTATGGCTAACATTGTTGTTCTCTGTTGTTCTAGACTAGGGTCAATGATTCTGCAATTCTTAGACTGGAACTAGTGTAGTATAGAAATGAGATGGTTCAAGTGATTCATTAGAGGATGAAAACAACATAGGATCATCAGAAATCATATGCAGATCAGATTTGGAGACCCTTATAGTTTGACGTTGGGGATCACATGTTTTTAAAGGTGACACCCCGTTATGGGAATCGATGGTTTGGTCATGGGTTTAAGATTTATCCCTGGTTTGTTAGGCCATTCGATGTGTTATCTACTATTGGAGCTATGGTGTATCAAGATTCACTTCCCCCAGAGATGATCCAGATACATGATGTTTTCCTTTTATCATTGATACTTTGTTATCTTCATAATGACTCTCATGTCATTTTTTATGGAGAGATTGATGTTGATGATGATGAGACCTTTGAGGAGCGTCCTGTGGAGATCTAAGACCACAAATAGAATGTGGTGTGCCAACATTCAATCCCATTGGATCATATCTTGGGGTGATATGGTGGCATGGAGGAGAGTACCTAGGAACGTGAGTCACTGATACGTGCTCAGTACCCCTATTTTTTGGATGTTTAAATATATTAATATAATGATGTTCACTTTGTGGTTGTAGACCATTTATGTTTATGATATGGATTCCTTTTATTGCTTCTTTGGAATGTCCCTCTTTTGAGAGGTATCTCAATGGGTTCTTGTTCAGACTTATTTAATGCTTCCTTTAGGTTGTTTTTAAATTCTTGAGAATGAGAATGTTTTGAAAGGTATCTAATGTAATGGATCAGTCCTCTTTGGTCCATTCCTTTGTGAAAATATGGTGTTTTAGTTGTCCTTGGAAGTCAAGGTGTCTGATCCCCAACACATTTCCAAAATTCTAGTTCTGTGAACAATGTAACGGTAGCCTTTGGTGAATAGTGAAATGGATTTCTTATGTGAATAATGTCATCGATAGACTTATGTAAAATGTGCAATGGTAACCTTCTATGAACAATGTATCTAGAATGGTGAGGTTCCCATGGTATCCTCATTCATTTTCCAAATTTTGAGTTCATAAACAATGCTTCCGAAATAGTGAGATTCTAATGGTAGCCTCTTTCCTTTTCCAAATTTTGAGATCACGAATAGTGTTTCCCGAATGGTGAGGTTCCAACGGTATCATTTTTCCATTGACAAATTTTGAGTTCATGAATAGTGTCTCCAAAATAGTTAGGTTCCAATTGTAGCCTATTTTTTTTCCAATTTTTAAGATCATGAATAGTGTTTCCAAAATCGTGAGGTTCCAATAGTTTCCTCTTTCCATTGGAAAATTTTGAGATCATTAACAATGTTTCCATAATGGTGTGGTTCCAATGGTAGAGTCTATTTCCTTTTCCAAATTTGTAGTTCATGAATAGTGTGTCCAGAATGGTGAGGTCCACCAGTCACATCTATTTCCTTTTCAAAATTTTGAGTTCACAAACAATGCTTCATGAATGGTGAGGTACAACAATAACCTCTACATCCTTTTCCAAATTTCATTTACATGTAAAATGTTTTCAGCATCATACAGTTTCACACCTTTTACAATTAATTTAAAGTAAAATTCATTTAATGTCACATTTTAGGGACTCTTAGGCCGATTCAAAATACATAACTCCAATATTAATTTTTCCTAAGGCTTTGTGTTATTTTACTTGGTCAAACCGCATGGATTAATGCGATAATATTTTAATGAAAAATCTAGAATAACTTAAAGAAATACTCTATTAAATCATTTAAAGGGATGATATATCATCCTCCATAGTCCATCTTCTTTGTTCTCATCTGTAACTTACACGAACCTTTCGTTACATCCCGTAGGAGGATCACAATCAAACTTTCCTTGTTGGATTGGTTCCCCTATCTTTATGATAAATCCAATCAATATTGATCAATCTTCGATATAGGGTATGATGTATAATCATTCATTTGGGTTCATCTCTTATTGTTTCTCCTTTCCCTTTTATGGAATTCCAAATCCATTTTCCTAATGGGATTTTAATGGGTGATAATCACTATGGTGGTGTCTCTGTATCCTTTGGTGAATACATTTTTCACTGGGGGAGGAGATATTAACACGTTCATTGGATCGTTATCATATAAAGAACGTGAGAAACTGTTTGTAGTAGGGATTCATTGCCTGATTTTTGTTTTACATGCATCCGTAGAGTTATCATGTTTTATCCCACTAAATCACAATGGAATTGAAAAAAAATTGAACCAGAAAAATAAATTGATATCGATTCTATGTTATTGCCACTTTTTTTATTTATAGTGATATATCAATGCTTGATTTTTTTATCTTTTCTTTCTTGATTGAAATTGGTAATAAACATAAAGACAAAATTAATTGCTAATTGATTGGCTAAAGATTAAAAGGAATGTGAAAGAATATGAGGGATTTTTGGTAATTTGATGTTAATAAAATTGATGAAATAAGAAAATTTATTAAATTTGGGATAACATACTTTTTATAGGCTTCCCAAAGTTGGAACCTACGAATAATAAATCAGTTAATTCAAGAAGGATTAATGAACTGGTTTTTTGATAAATGATAATTCATTATAAGGTTCTGAGTTACCCTATTCATTTTTTAAGGTCCATGGCCCCAATTGATATGATGGTTGTTTTCCTTCTGCTTGTGTTGTCATGTGAGCCTGGAAGGCTCTTTTGATATTTGGGAGCATGGGGGCCCACTATTTGTGGTAGCTAATGACACCTAGTGTGTTGATCTGAATCAGATTATATATGTGGGTGTTGGGGAGGACATCAGGGAGGATAAAATGGGTTGGATATGAATGTTTGTAAGGTTTTTTAATTCTTGTTGGTTGTTTCTGTACATTACATTCCCCACTACTCAAGGATTCTACTCTTTATTACACTTCATTCGAAAGGGGTGAAGAGGTGTGGGGTATGCCCGATGCTTTTCATGTTTAATTTCACATAGGATGCTGAGTCTATGATATTTCTATAGGTGGAAATGCCTTAACGGGTATTTTCATATACTCACCGTTTTGATCCCCCTTGTGTTTAGAATCATATAACTTTTTTCAAGAATTCATTGTAATATGGGAAATTAATGATGTAAATAAATAATTGAATAAATGATGTTAACACATGAGGTTGATGCTTGCTAGGGAAAATGCTAGGGTTATTATTTAAAGGAATGGTGATCATTGGGTTTGATTCTAATGAAATATAATGTTGAAATTATCGATGTTATTTTATTTTTGATAATTAATTAACATAATGTGAAACTGATAAAAATGGAATGAAGTAATGTATTAAATATCCTTAAATGGTTGTGTTTTTATATGATACTTGGACATAAAATTGGTAGCTGGGAGACTGAGAGATGTTAAATGCAATTATGTCTATGTGTAGGTTATTCCGATAGTGTGGTTGTGAGCTTTAGTATATTATGTAAATTTTTTGCTTTTATATGATACTCTACCCCGTCAGTTAGTGAAACAAACACCCTAGGAATTCTGAGCCCAGGGGGTTGTTTTCCCAAACAATCTAGTCGGAGGATGGATGGATAACTATACCCATTTCTCAAACTCCCTTCTCTTAGTAGTTACTTGTGCTGGTTAGAATAGTGATTAGTTTTCCCCATATATGTGTGTATAGGGCTATAATTTCTTGTGGTTCCTGACTCACAAATATTTTGATATTTTTTGATGAGAAATATTATAGGCATAACCTATATAGTCTGTGATAGATTGAGTATTCTTACTTAGTGTGTGGGTTGTAATGGCTTGAGTAATAATGTCCAATGTATGATAAACGTTAAGTGAGCAGTGGAGGATCTCAGAAACAACCTGGTTACTTTTCATGCGTGGATTTTGTGGTTTTGTTGCATGAGGTGTATGTTGTGGTGCTTCAACTAATTGTCTTCGGGAAATCCTTTTGGGAGAGAGATGCTTAGGACATGAGACATTAGGGACAAGCGAGTATCTAGGTGGGAGTTTTTAGTGGGTTACCCTTGATATTATTTATTATATTATGTACTCTTGTATTCATTACATGGTGAGAGTAGCACTGGTGAGGCTGGGAAATTAGTATACTTGTTCAGGTGATGAGTTAGTTTCACTTTATGTACACTGTGCTTTAGAATGATTTCTTTAATTTTGACTGAGAGGCTCTAGGAGGAGCATACATAGTATACTGTTATACTCACCCTATGTATATATATACTATTTTTCAAGTCACATGGATCAAGTTGGAGATTAAGATGTTTACTACTATCTTGGGGTTGTAGGGGCTGTTTGGGATTTGTGGTCACTGCTGCTTTTAATTTCGTTTGTGTACATGGAGATTTACCCTTTCAGTTTTTATCGTATTGCATGTAATTACATATGTGTACTTGGGATTTCATTAATATTTTAGTCTAACATGGATTTCGTTGGTTTTTGTCTTATCTCTCTCTTCCGCATGTGTTTTCTTAGAGGGAAATGCCTCCCATTATTGAATTTATAATACCGTCAGTTCTTGTCATTAAACGAGGGATTACTGAAGGTGGGAATCGAGGTTCATTATCCCCCTTCTAACATTCCTAACCCAGGAAGGGCACACCTTGGGGGTAGGGGATCGTGATAAGGAGAAACTCATAACGTTCATTGACCATATATAGAATATTCCACAAAATACAGAAATTCACCTGGTCAAAGTGATTTTACGAAACGAAATATGTGATGTGGGAACTAGAGGATGTCAGGAAACAAAATTACCGTATTCTATTATAGTGTGCCAAATGATTCATTTGGAGGGAATGTTTTTAAATGGGGTATATTTTCCCATCTCAAAATTTTATTAATAATACCTCCATTGTGGTTGAATTAAGTTACATTTTATGTATTATGGTTATAGAAAACACATATAATTATTTAACGTTTTTAATATATTTAATTTTTAAATTAGTTAATGAAAATAATTATTGATTATAAATAAATCAAATTTTGATTGTATGATCATTATAAAAATAGGTTACTTGACATATCCTGTTGAATCTTATAAAGGATGTGATGGACAAAGGATGTGGGATCAAACATTATAAATCCCAATTATTATAGAATATAAGGGTTATAAGATAATTTTTGTCATTAGATTGAAATATATAAGATCATATAAGCTAGACACAATGGAAACCCATTACATGTTGTGTTCAAGATCATTGAGATCACACCACAAACAATGTACATCAAACCAACCCATGAAATTTACACATTCATTCACTCTACCCTTAGGGTTTTACATAATTTACTACTATGATTTGTATCAAGAATATTATTATATGAATATTTATATTTTATATAAAAATAAATATATTTTCTTATTACTATAATGGAATTATATATGATTTTTATTTTGATTCAAAGAAATCGAAATTTTTTTCTGTACTATGTATTTCTTGTGATAAAATAAATTTTGATTAATTAATGATTTTTGTAAAATAAATTAAAATTTGACAAATTTATTAGTAAATAATATTTTTTACCTATATTTGATTATATGATTTAAAACTTTCAAAATGAAGTTATATGGTGTTCTAAAATAGTTACTATCAAAAAATAAATATTTTTAATATAAATGTAAATTATATTTTAAAAAATGATCATATATTTTGAAAAAAATAGTGAAAATTATTATTATTTTTGAAATAATCATGTCACAATTATCCAAAGATGAATATTTCTTAATTTTCAAAGACTACCATATTTTTAGGTAAAAATTAAATAATTTATAAATATGCGATTCGTATTATGATAACATAATGATGATTTAAGTAAATGGTCACTAACAATATAAATAATAATTATTGAAAAAATAATAATGTATATATATTAAAAATAAGTTATATGGATATGTATGAAACTTTTCCATACTAAAAATTCATGCTAAATATTGTGTATCTTAAATATATCACTTTTAAGAAATAATGAAAAAAGGATGATACAAGGTTATAATAAATGAAAAAAAATTAAAAAAATAAAAAAATAAAATTAAATCATTTTATAGAGAATAATCTAAATTTACTATGTTGATTATTTATACATATCAGTCTCAAATTCTAAATGATAATGGAATAGAAAATTCAAATCTTTTATTCAGGAATTAGAAAAAAGATCATTACCAACTATATAATAAACATTATCATATTTCAAAAATAACTTTTATACTTCTAATTATTTATATTCATTCATTTTTCATTAATGGTAACTATTTATTATATATTCATTAGTTAGTTGTTGTTTATTTGCATCAATGTATATTAGAAATTTTGATTGTGTCACACACATTATGTATAGGTTCTGTCAAAATCCATTCATTATCAAGATATTAAAAATTAAAATATTAATGAATGCTATATAATATATTTTTCATAATTTTTCATTAATTAATATACTAATAATGTTACTATTATACTTATGATTTATAAAAATAATATTTATAATAATATTACATTGATATATTTTAAAAAAAATATGTGATATATATAAATAAGTGAGATACAAATATTATAATTAAACAATTAAATTATATTATCTCCAATGTCTAATAATACCTTTAATAATGTTTTCATAGTTATACATGATTATGATTCATATCATATTTCATTTATGTTTGTAAAAAAATTCAAAAAATAACATGTTGTATTATATGAGCGAGTATGGAAATGAAAGTTATAGTTTCTTTATAATATGAATAATATAAATGTATAAAAATATTGCATATAATTTATCATCATGAAAATTTATGAATTTGAATAATATGTATGTAAATGAAAATGGAAAATAATAATACATGGTTTTCCCTTTTTATTGATTTTTCAATATCTTTATACTATGAAATATAATATATTTCTAATAATATTGTAGTGGCAGAGAAACTGTTGCAGGATACTGTAGCGGTGGCTAGTACTATAGCTGTGCGTGGTACTATAGCAGTACTATTCACAGAGGGTCCTTTGGGCCAAAAAATGGGCTTTCAAGCCTTGTATTCCGGCCACATGGATTTGGGACTTCAGGCTATGTATTGGGTCTCCCTCTACCATCTAAATAGGTCTTTGCTTTAATAATAAATTGAGGCTTTGGCCCCAACCATTAAAAAAGGGTATTTATAAAATGAAAAATTTATATTGATATAAAATAAATAGTGTCGTAAAAAGACTTTTTAATTATATAAATTATGAGAACCGTAATTTAAATGGTGTGGTGATAATATAAGAACACCATTCATAGATGTAGCATTTCACACATTTTATAAGTGATATTTTTATTTTTTAAAATTGATTAGAGAGATATAGATTATTATTGATAAATTAATTAATTAAAATTATAATATAATAATTAAAATTATTTTATTAAAATTTTACATTTAGAATACTTTTCTATGGTAGGGGATGGGGAATGTATAGAAGGAAAGGTAATGGATTGGATAATACTCATGTTGATTATTTGAGTCTTCTTGTGAAATTTCTCTTAGAAATGGAGGAATTGGGTTTATTTTATTTAATGATGAGATTACAAAAATGTTGGATGCCCCTATTAAATGACCAATATGATGTGTATTAAGTTTAATTTGATTGAAATTTTTTTTCGAATATGGTGAAGGTGAGTAACATTTATAGGTTTAAAAAGGGAATTTTCCTTGGAAAGGAATGTTAATTAAGTGGTAAATATGGAATCTCAAGTGTCTTTGGTGAGTTAGGCAAAGAAAGATCAATGATACATAGGTTTATAAATACTAAAAAAAAATTATATTTTTTTTGTATCATGTAAATATAAAATATAATTACATTTTATGTTACCCATTTTTACAATTATTTGTGTTTACAGTGTTCTCTATCATAGACTGTTTTTACAAAAAATAGTTAGAGGAAAATATAACTAAACATAGTACATATAGATTTTGAATTTGAAATCAAGAACATATAATTAGTATTTTTAATATGTTAAAAATATCATTCAAATTAAATTATAATACATATAGAACAAACCCATTCATTAATAAAATTTACTCATATAACATATCATTTATTATTTCTTTTCAATTATTAAATAAAATTGTTTAATATATTTTATATTCAAATTTTATATATCCCCAATTAAAAATAATATATTTAGTTTATCCTAACAATGTTTCATAACACCTAACAATTCATTAATAATATATTTTAATTATTGAATCATATTTTTAGTTATTTAGATATGCTAATTGAATTTTATAATTGTTTCTCAAAATGGAATTTATTTAGTTATAATCTTATAACTCATAATTATATTTTTGCATTTTTCCATGGTAAATAAATTTAAAATATTATAAAATTAATATTTTATACTAATACTATAATTTATCATTATTAAATTAGGTCATGTTTATTATGATAAATATATAATTAAATTTAATATTATATGTGAAAAATATATTCTAATTATTAGATATTACATTTTACAACTACAAAAAATGTTCTACATTGAAATTTTGATTCTCTGGTGGAAAAAATAGAGGGTGATTTAGTCTCACAAAATCCACAATTTCTCATGTAGCTTCATCAATAATATGATTTTCCTAAATAAATTTAAATCAATGACTAGTATTTTTGGCATTGTACATTATCCCGATATGTGACGATTAACCCTGATTTTTCATCATAATGATGATATTGTTCCATTTATATGACATATAATATCAATAAATGATATTAATATGATATTTACATCAATAATATAATTACTGAAAACATATTATGATCATCATGGAGGTTGAAAATAACTTTAAGATGATATAAAAAATCCAAAAATGATTATAAATTTCAAAATTAAAATTATTTATTGATATTATCATCCCCTTCATTAAAAATAATAAAAAATTTATCCATGGTAATATAATGAAGAATAAATAATCTCTGACATCCCACAAAAATTTTAGTGAAAGGTTATTCATATTGATATTCTTATGATTTTCAAAAACACTATTATACCATAAAATATGGCTGATGTTTTTTTCATCTTATGATAATGGTTTGGTGCCAAATTTTTATCACTAAAACTATTTCCCAATAGTTTTTTATTCCATAAAATGAATCATATAAATCATAATTCACTTAAATTTTAATCAAATAATTAAAACAATTATAATATGAGAACTATTTAGACAAATTTATTGATCAAAACCTTTGTTAAAATCCATTGAACTTGATATCATCATATCCATCATATGATTTATGATCCTTTTAAGTTTATCATTATTTAGAGGATGATAAGTGGGATATCATCAAAGTAATTTTTATAAATAACCATTAGTTATCTTAAAATAATTATAGTATACCCTGAATCCTAATTTGATAAAGTGGAATTTTGTTAAACATCATACTTTATAAATTAACTTATTTTCTTATTTCAAATTTAGAAAAGTAAAGAATATTTAAAAATATCATTATAATGAAATTTTTTTTGAATATGTTTTAACTATACCTGATGTAAAATTATATAAGTAATATGTTTTGAGGAATACAATGATGAAATCCA
Source organism: Viscum album (assembly GCA_963277665.1). NCBI lineage: Eukaryota > Viridiplantae > Streptophyta > Magnoliopsida > Santalales > Viscaceae > Viscum > Viscum album. Next base: position 872,644,969 of record OY728148.1, on the reverse strand, counting down.
TATTTATGATCTCCCATTTCCATTCTAGTATGAGTAGTGGTCACAACATCTCCATAATATTATATAAATCATTGTTGAATTTCTAGAATACTAATACATCTTATATAAAATTATTAATATCACATTTCATTTCATCCAAGCAAAAAATCTAGTTTAGAAATAATAAATTAGTGTTATCTAAGGATGAAATGATAATGATGATCTATTTCAACCATCCAAAAACCATTATTTAATTAATATTTTTGAAAAAAATCATAGAACATTTAACACTATTATGAGCCCCATATTATCAATTTTCTATTCTAGAATATTCCATAATAGTATTTATTTACCTATATCCCATTTTAGGGCCTCTATAAAATTTTCCTGGATTCATGGTTGAGAAATTATTCTGGAAACATAAAACTTATGCATGTTTAATATTATTTTGAGGTCCATCAATTTCAAATCTAATAGTATTCCTACTTTTTCAATCATCACTGTATAAAGGTTTCCTAGATCCTTCTTCCGTGGAGAATATTACACCTTGTTGACCTTTATTGGATAGTAATGTATTGAGAAATTGTATTCATATATATGTTTTGACTATATCCATTAGTCAATGTTTAGCTCCTTTTTTGTAATTACATACATTAGTCTCATATGTAAGACATAGATATCATTATTTAAATGTATATAATGTCAAAGTTTTTAAAATACAATGAATAATACTACTGATAATAGATTATTTGTTTTGTAATTAAAATGAAAAATCATTAATAAATATTATTTATAATCTATTTCCATTTAATTATTCTCATGGAAAAATCCTAGGACATTTAATGAAGAGAAAATTTATATCGGAAACCATTCTCTACTATGGCCTAAGGATAGAATAGGTATGATGACCTATCAATTCATATGATCATTGATTAAATTAAAAAATTATTCCTTCAAAAGAGACATTACTATCTTTTAAGATAAATTAATTATAAGATATCAGAGCATAATTAATTTATTTCATATATTTTTAGAATCTCACTAATCCATGTAATCATTATATTTCAATCACTATTGTTTGGATCTTTCATTTTTAAATTTATTCTATACTCGATGGATCTAAAAATATACCTAGATGATTGTTACATATCCTAAGATGGATAACATTTTACCCAAAGATTCATGATTTCTAAAATTTCTAGATAATTTGTATATTATTATCTTAGTTATAACAATCCAAAAATTATCTTCATGTTCAACTTTTCACATAGGAAATATCAAAATGTCATCCATAAATACTAAATAGTATTATTCAATATAATAGAAAAAAATCATCAAATTAATAAGGTGTTCCATGGAATTTTGAAGTCGAACTAGATTTCCTATGAATTCACAATCTATATAAAATTTTAAATTATCTTATTTTGGTATAAAAAATCTATTTACCATTACATGGTGTTTTCATAATTCTAGATCATGTTTTGAGATTTTTTGATCTCTTTTTTTATCAAAGAAATAATTAATATATGGTATAAGATGCGTGAATCCGATTCTAATATTGTGTAGAAAATAATAATATATATATATGAATTAGTGTATGTTTATTTATAATAAGGATAACTACTAGTCTCCATGGTGAAGAAAAAGGTTATTTAATTAATTTACCCAAATTATCTTAATATATCATCTATAATTCATCTAATTATATCATTCTAAGATATAATTACTCTTTAATATTAGCCCAAATTATTATTTATTCCAAATTAAAACTCAACACTATGTATAGAAGAATGAATATAATGTATTTGACAAATGACAACAGCATAATCCTACAAAATATTCATATCATAAATGTTTACCTATTCAACAATATTTTGAGAATTTTTTTATTAAGGGGCATAAAACACATATTAAGTTGCTTTCATTCTAAGGGGTTTGTCAATTATTCTTGCATTGATATTTAATAACATGAATATTTGGGTTTTATAATTAAGGATCAATATATTGATAATTGATATGAATATTACATATAAAAACATAGTATATTCTAAATATCCTTTTGAATTCTACTAGGAAATAGAGAACTCGATTCCTTTGAATTATGATTACATTAACCAATATTTGGGAGGGTTTATCTTCATTTGATGATATCAATATACAGTATTACATGTTATAGGATATGTTGACTTTTAAATATTGAGCTAATTAATTTTCATTTATAGAAAAATATTATGATCTGATAGAATGTGAAGGAAAAAAATCAAATAATAAATTAATAGACATGGGATCTAGAAATGGTGTACCTATAAGTACTTTATTATCATAGACAAAAATATGTGTTTGGGTTTCATATGATAATGAATATGCACTTATTTATATAGTTTTTTGACACCAATAATCATCATTGTTCCATTGATATATGAACTAAATTTCATAAGGATTATATTCATTGAATTTTAATCATTAATGTGATCTTGGAACATCAATTACCTCATTTTATTAATTAGAGTCATTTCATATTTTTAGATATCAAATTTTATATAAAAAACTCTACCATATTTAAAATAATATTATATCACACAAATGATATTGTGTGGGTGTTTATTTCAATATTTTTTTCAAATCATTGGGGTAATAGTCTTCCATCTATGATATTTTTCATATAAATTACCATGAAACTCTATATTAATTTTTAATTTCCATGATTAGTTAGATATAATTATTTTTAGGTCAATCATTTGTGCATATTAGATGTTTTCATCATATATTCATTCAATTTAATAGTTAAATTGTCTATGGAATAGCTATAGTCCAGTAAATAATTATTTAACATCACATTTGGGTTCATCAATAAAATTTTAGTAATACAATGTGAGTCGCATGATGTTTACCTCATATGGTTTTATAAATGCGACAAACTATTTTTATAGAACTAGAATTTCCCACTGAAGTTTCTTGTGAATATTTGAGGGATATATATTTTTTATTTATATATTCATGAATTACATCTATCCCCTAATGTTTTATTCTCTATTTGTCCCCATATTATTTATTAGTTTCCACCTGAGTAAAACTATAACCCTTAAAAATTATACCACTATGAAACTATTTTTGCTATATAATAACTCAAAAATATGAAATTTGGTTTCTAAAACATTGATAAACATCCCAAAAATTATTAGTTTTGATGACCAACAAACATAGGGTAGATATTCACATGTGAAAGACTTGTTAACAGGTTTCTCCATACATTTTACCTCTAGGACATCAACAAGGAATATAATTATTGATAATTACCAAACAATGATTATTAAAAACATATATGTGTATTTTCATTTAGGATCATATCTTATTATGTTTCAAATTGTGAAAATCTATATATTATGCATGAAAGCTAAAATACAAAAATGTAATGAATATTTATGTGTTTTGAGGTAATTTTATGACATGATTTTATAGATGATCCATTTTTATAATTACGTATTGAATCAATAATATAATTCTTTGGAAATAATAAAGAGTACTTTATGTGGGATTTATAGAATTATATGCCCATATAATGTTCGAATATGTCTATATATATAGGGTTTTATGTTGTCAATTTGTTGGAATCATCATATCGAACAGAGTTACTGAATGGTTAGTGTGATTATATCATTCCATCTATGAATCATGTTTCATGTTCAACAATGATTTTTTTAAAGTTTGTACAGGGATATTGGAAGCCTTTTATCATTTTAATTAAATAAAATAATAATACATATATTTTTCATGGTTTATATACAATCTAAAACTAACCTTGCAATGTTATTTTCTATAATAGTGAGCTATGCATGGTTGCAACACGATCTTGAAAAACTTCAAGCCAACCATGGCCAACAATAAATGTTCAAAAATTACCAAACTAACCACATAAATGTTGTATATTTTAATCCCCTTGTACCCTTTACTTATACAAACATCCTTCTTTAATTGTATCTTAATAACTCACCTCCCCACTTTGTGGAATCTCTAATTTTTATTTTTTGATCTGAATGTCAAAACATATGATCAAATCCCATGATTGATAATATGATTCTATAACATTTTTTATCTTTAACTACAATGTTGTGTTCCATTTAATTGTGAATTTATTCAATAAATTTATTGTGTTGTTTGGATTCATATTTTTCTTCATTATGTATTCTATTATCTTCCTTATGTAAATGGTCCATAAAAATTTTCTCACAATGCTATTTATTATTTAGTGTATACATTACATGGTGATAGTCTTGATGAATATTCATAACCTTAGTATAAATAAATTCCTTAATATGGGTATATATTTATAAATTTTTCCTTAAATATTCCTCTTACTATAATAAATTTAGAGTTCCCTAGAATACCACCTTATTTGGGTTTATCGATGTTGTGGTCTATGGTCTGAATTTGTAATTTAAAACTATGAGTTAAATTATATGTTTTAAATATAATATATTATTTTTAAAATATATTTAAAAATATAAAAAATATTTACACGACTGATGATGACCTATTAGATTATGATAATTTAATTATAACATGTAATTGAACTATAAGATGAGTTTATGAGAATGAAATAGAATTGTTCAAAATGGAGGTTTATGATTTAAATGGTATATGGTGAAAGGTTTAATTTTTTACATCATGGAATAATATTGAGTAATATAATAATTATTACTCCTGAAATTAGTATTGAATGATAAAAATATTATTTTTGAAACGTGAATTTTATTGATATAAGTTGTTTCATTCTAGTTAAATGGATATCCAGTAAGAAACATAAATTTAATTTCTCCCAAATATCATGTCAACTATTCCATATTGAACAAAACCCTAGGATAATGATGAGGATCTTAATGAAATGGAACAATAACCTGGGATAATATACGTTATATGGTTTTTGGAGATGTTATTTCATTCAGAAATGATTGATATATATGGAATTCCTTGAGTTACAGTGATTATATTGAATTCTAGACATTATGTACTGAGAACATATTGAGTATTTATGTATTCTATTTGTGGAATCAAATTTATTCAATATGATAAAGCCTAATTGGATCCAAATATATATAATGATTTGGAATACCAAGAGATACCAGTGTTTTCTGACGTATTCATCTCTCCACATACCTAGTGCTAGATAAAAATTGGATTCTTGAGATATATTGTGTAGTTAATGTGGTAGATACATAACATTAATTTGCTTAGAGTACCATTTTTATTTTCACAGGATGTATTCCTTGGATTCATATTTATTTTAAGATAAAAAAAGAAAATAGTGTAGATCTATATTTTGGTCAAACTAGATACACTAAATGAATTACACTAGAGGTTACATATAAAAAATTTATAAAATTTGGGGGATTGATTTCCTAGGATTTTTTTAGATGGCATTGAGAGGATCACAATAGATGACTTCTTCATAATTTGGATTTATTTAATATAAGAAAGATACCTTGTGGATCCCCCATGGATTACATTATGTTATCATGGTCATAGATTCCTTGGATACACACCAGGTTTGTATATGAGTTTCTGTATTTATCACCATGAGTATAGCTATAAAGAAATAAAAGAAGTGTGTTGGTCTAACAGATATCCTATACTAAAATAGAAGAAATAAAATATTTTTTTTGGTTTATTATTATGTCACGAGGTAATGAGATAATTTTTTAATATAACTTCATCATGATCTTTTTATATAGAAATTTGTATTTTTGGTACCCTATTTTTTGTGACCTGTTATGTTTTACTAACAACCAACTTGGACCAATATTATACTGGATAACCTGAATATAATACTATTTGTTTGTGGGGACATAATTTTTAATGTTCATATGGTGTTGATTTTGTTGGTTTTCAATGATTTAATGTTTTTAGGAGTCCACAATCAATTTTGAATCAATATCCTATTGGTGAATATAATATTATAATAAATCATTTATATTGATTGATCCTTATATATAATAAACCATTATAGTTCAATTGTTTCTTGTATAACATTATTCATTTGTTGTAATATTTTAATACAATTTTTATTATAGTATATTACCTGATTTATCATTGATGTTTATCTAGTTTTTATATATTTATTTTCATAAATATATGTTTATACATTGATATAATGGGTGTAGTCTCAGCATTAAAACCTCATAGGCCCAAATCGGATGTGGTCAACTTCTAGCATATGTCTTGACGTGCCTGATGCCATGTTGTGAATAAGGCCAATGAACTGGTTTACTATAATAATTTAAATCTTGTTTCAAAATGGAATCATATAAATTCTAAATGTTAATACTCATTCTTATGGATTATTCGATATTATAAGTTTTTCAAGATGTGTAAATTAGCTCATTCCATGTAGTTATCACCCCATACAAGGGGGAATATGTGTTTCTAGACATATAGGACGTGTTGTTCTAAAATATGTATTCTAATTGATATATTTTAATAAAAATTTAAGACTAAAAAATGTATGTAACATTACTACTTGGTGGTATTCATAATACTAGGTCAATATGCCAGGTGGTAATGTTTACATTCATCAATTTATCACATTGTGATTCAAATGAAATGCATAATTCTAGAGACAATATTGGTAGACTTCAATTCTATGTTGATTTTGATATTTACTGTCTTAAGATTATATTTATTTATTTATATAATTTTGATTATTCTTTTCTATGTTGAATATTTATTTGTAATACAAGGATGGAAATTTAAAATTTCTGCATTTCAAAATATTGTGTATTCCATAACTGGATCTATTAGAATCTTACTTGAATAATTCAATAAATGATATCTTTATTCATATTATTATATAAATGGTTTGAATATGGTCACAATTAAATAATGTGATATTGGGAATCCTATAATTAATTTTCCTCATCACGTGTGAATTACTATTTATTTGATAAATCTATGATAATTGGGTTAAATTGGTATCAATCATACAATAACAAAAGTGCGAGTTAAATAATTAAAAAGAAGTGACATAGTGGAAATCATAAACTACAATCCAATGATAAATTAATTAGAATGAATGTTGTGATTCATATAACGTAATCAGTAGGTTAAATAAAATCAATGTAACCAATATTTAAAGGTCTTTTCTTTATATCTAAATATTGTATTCTATTTGAAAAAAATTGTTTGTAAAACATATAAAATGAAATAGGCATGGAAATGATAATTTTTAAGTGGTGATAAATAAATGTATCTGGTGATATAGATGCCTTATATGATTATATTGACCCTTCAATGGGTAGCTGTGGCCCCTAAAAATTCTTATGTTGTGAGGGTTCAATTACAATAATTGTGATATTAATATGAGGTTTTAATCAATTAATTTTTAGTCTTATTATTCCTTTTAGAGATTATATGGATTATTAATGAGGTTGTGAGGCTTTTAAAGATTTATGAAATGTTTTTTTAACACTATAAACTTGACCAGTTAAAAAAATCACTAGGAAACATGATTTGTAGAAACTGTTTGAGCTGGTCTATAGGGTTTCTCATAACCATGATGGGATTTTTAAAGAGGAAAGTATGGTGAATGTGTCACGAACCCCTCCCCAAAAAGTGTACCCCTCCTGGGCTAGCAATGTGAAAAAGGAGAAAATGACCCCCCGAGTCCCGCCCCCAGTAGGCCCTAGGTTGGCGACTAGTACCGAGGATATAATAAACACACTAGTGGGAGGCATTACCCTCTAAGAGAACACATGCAGAAGAGAGAGATAAGATAGAAACCAACAAACTCTAAATCAGAATAGAAATATAAAACATACCCAAGTACATATATGAAATTCCATGAAAAAGTACTACAACCAAAAAGGAAAAAATGTAAGTTCCCAAAATAAAGTAAAAATAGTTGCAACCACAAGCCCGAACAACTCCTGAAACCCCAGGCTAGTAGAAACCAGCTTGATCTACATGCTGCTCCAAGTGACCGGAAAAATAGTTTATATATACGTAGGGTTAGTATAACAGTATAATCAGTAGGATCCTCCTTGAATCCTCTCATGCAAAATTAAATAAAGGATGCTAAAGCATAGTGAACAATAGTAAAACTATATCTTCTCCTAAATAGTTATAGGATGATCCCAACCTCACCATGGCTAATATCTCCATTTAAGACATACAAGAATATATAATATAGTAAAGAATATCAAGGGTACCATGATACAACTTCCCCACTAGTTTTCCGCTTTTCCACAATGACATACGTCTTGTGCATCTTTCTCTAAAGGCATGCCCTTATAAACATGGTCTAAGCTCTACAATCAATACCATGTGCACCAGAAATTCCTTCCCATAGACACCTGGGCTAAGAACCACACCATCCTCACAAACCAAAGTAACCGGGTAGTTTCTGGGAGCCACCACACCATGCATAACGTGTATCATACGTCGGGTATAACACCTCAAGCCATTACAGCCCATACAACGAGTAAGGATCCTCAAGCCATCACAACCTATACACATTACACCTATAGTTTTCAATAGGATACTACATCAAGAATATATTTGTGTGAATAACAATAAACCATTACAGACCTGTACATACATATATGGGGGAAAACTAACTGTTGTGCCAAATGGCACTAGTATCTACCAAGTGAAGAGAACATGGTCAAATGGGGTAGTCATCGATTCATCCTCCCATTGAATGTTGGGGAAAACATTCCCCAGGGCTCAGAATACCCGGGGTCTCAGTTGCCCTAACTGACAGGGAGGAATAGCGTATAGAAATTGAAAAAGTACAGAATATATTTTAACTCACAACCACACTATGGGCATAACCTAATCCTAAACATGACTACAGCTAATATCTCTTAGACTCAAGGATTCCACTTCTAAGACTAGGTATCCTATAATCAAACATCCATTTAAAGGGATTTATTAGATTACATCATCCCCTTTTTATCAATTTCACTATATGTTAATTAATTCTTTGAACCATAATTAACCAAGAAAAATTCCACATTAAGATCCATTAATCATCACATGAAACAACCAATGTCCTTTCAATGTTCTCAACCTCATCATTAAGTTTCATCAAAATCAAAACCCATAGGTTAACATCATTTATTCAAACATTCATTATAGAATTACTTTACCATATTCCCAGGAATTCAAGAAAAGAAACCTATGCTACTAAACACAACGGGGCTCAAACGGTGATTAGATGTAATACCCGTCGAGTCTTTTCCGCATATAGCAAGAGTGTAGACCCATTCTCCCTTACGAGGCTAAACATGGAAAGCACGTGGAATACCCTCCGTGTCTTCGTCTCCTTAGAAAGAAGGGTAAACAAGACCTTATTCCTTGAGCAGTGGGGAACAATAAGGTATATAAACAACCAAACAAAGCACCAAACATCCAATAACCACATCCATCCCATACCATCATCCCTGGTGTCCACCCTAACACGCACATGCATAAACCGATGCATCTTGCCACTCTAGGCGTCATCCGCTACCAAATTCACAAGGCCTCCCTACCTCCATATATCACAACTCCCCTATAGGGTCACATCACATAACAAAAGCAGGAAAACAAACACCACATCAACTGGGCTCTTAGCCCTATTTCACAATGATAGGGTAACTCAAAACCCTTTAGGGAATTCAATCAAACACGTACTTTAATCCATCATGAATTAACAAATTCAATTCATTGGTTCCAACATCATGAACCAAAACAGTAAGCTATCACAACGATTAAACATGCTTACTATGCCAATTTAATCAAAATCAAATTACAAAAAGAACCAAATTCTTTTTCATGCCTCTTTATATTTAGCCAATTAATTATCAATTAATTTCGGCTTTACCTTATTTATCAATTTCATAAAGAAAGACATGCTAACAAGCAAGGCATAGATTATACATTTTCTAGAAAAAACAGAGCAACACCATACGTTCGATGAAATTTATTAATCCAGTTAAAATCTATTTATTAATTAAATTCCAAATTCATCCATTGGGATTAGACATTTTAACAATACAATTTCACCTAGAAGAGATAGAATAATGAATACCCTACATCAAAAATTCTGGATGTTCTTTATCCTCACAACGGGTCACAATCCTCCTCTACTGACAAGTGCATCCAAAAATAGAGCGTAACCAATCTAAGGAGTAGGGTTTGATTATGAAACTCTTATGGGAATGATTGAAAGGTTCTAGTTTCTCATAGAAGAGAACAAAGAGGAAGAATAAGGGACTATGGTACCTTGTTCCTTTTGAATATTTAATGAGGTGACTGTTTAAGATCCGCTTAATTCTCCATTAAAAACAGATCGCATTAACCCACACGGTTTGACCAAGTAAAAAAATTCATCCATTAGGAATAATTAATATAAGATTTATGGCCTTTGAATTGGCCTTAAGAGTACTTAAAAGAAGGCTTTAAATGTATTTTACGTCAATGGAAACCTCAAAGGGACAAACTTGTAGGAAGCTGGAAATATTGTTCACCTACCATTACTGTACACCTACCGATATGTGAAACTGATATGTGAAACCGATTAGTTAAACCAATATCTGAAACTGATCGTTGAAACAGATCTTTGAAACCGATCTATGAGACCGATCTGTGAAACTGATCTCCGAAACCGATCTGTGCGATTGATCTGTGAAACTGATATGTGACACCAACATGTGAAACTGATATTTGAAATTGATCTATGAAACCGATATGTGAAACCGATCTGTGAAACCTATCTGTAAAACACTGTACTCCTACCTATATTGTTCATAAAACTGGAAACACTGTTAACAGAACATGAAATTTGGACAGGTGTTGGGGATAAGTCACCTTAACCTCCCAGAATACCTCCAACACCACAATTTCACAATGGAATGGACCATAGAGGTCTGGTCCATTACATTAGATACCTCTCAAAACATTCTCGTCCTCGAGAATTTAAAACCAACCTAAGGATAAGAGGGGTCCGAACAAACACCCCGTAAGATACCTCTCAGGGGAAAACCACACTGAGTTGTTCTAAAGAGGGGAAAATACCATGACATCTGAGAGCAAGGGAACAAACAATCCATATCGAAGCAATTCAAGAATAACATCACATCAAAGGTACATAAAAGAATGGATAAAACAAAACTCAGAACAACAACTTAAAATAGCTCTAGGTACTGGCACACATCTAGGAATCACATTCCCATGTACTCTCCTCCAGGACTCCGTGTCGCCACAAGACACGAGCTATGGGGATAGAATGCAAACAGAAAACCTTCTCATTGCGGTCTTGGATATCTGCAGGTCTCTCCTCGAAGGTTGCATTATCATCAACATCAATCTCTCCCCAATCGATGATGTGAGAGTCATCATGAAGATAACGACAGAGTTGCGATACGTGGAAAACATCATGTATCCGACTCATCTATAGGGGAAGTGCTACTTGATACGCCACATCTCCAACACGAGATAACACCTCAAAAGACCCAACAAACTGGAGAGGAAGCTTACTTCCACGTCCAAACCATCACTTCCCATGATGGGCAGCCACCTTCATAAACACCTAATCACAAACATTAAACTCTAAGGGTCTCCTTCTTCGATAGGTATATGATTTCTGATGATCTTACACTGCCTTCATCCTCTCACAAATCACTGGAACCATCTCCATTGTATTATTCACTAGTTTAATTCCGAGAATTGCTAACTCTCTGACCCCAGTCCAGCATAATGAAGAATGTCAAGGCCAGCCATACAAGGATTCAAACGGTGCCATACCAATGGTGGAGTGAAAACTATTATTATAAGAGAACTCTAACAAGTATAATTGCCTCATCCATGACCCTCCGAAATCAAGAACACAAGAGCATAACATGTCTTCAAGAGTCTAGATAGTTCGCTCTGTCTGACCATCCATTTGAGGGTGAAAAGGTGTGCTCAGGCATAGTTGAGAACCAAAAGCATGTTGGAGACTCATCCACACCGTAGAGGTAAAATGAGGATCTCGATCAGAAATGATTGTCCTTGGGACTCCATGAAGTCTCAACACCACCTCTAGATACTGCCTCGACTAATCTTCCACTGAGCTTGACTACTTGATTTCTATGAAGTTGGACGATATTGTTAAATGATCCACTACCACCCAAATAGCATCATAACCTCCCGGATCTTGAGGTAAACCAGTAACAACGTCCATAAAGATGTCCTCCCACTTCCATTGAGGAATCTATAATGGTTGAAGAAGACCACCAAGAACACGGTGTTCGACCTTCACCTTATGGAAGACTAATCAATGAGACACAAACTCCGAAACCGCATGCTTCAGCCCAGGACACCAAAATTGACTCCTCAAGGATCTGTACATCTTCGTCACACCCGGATGAACCGCTAAAGGAGAACCATGGAACTCTTTGAGGACCGCCTCATGAATCTCAAAAGGAATAAATAGACTTCCATGATACAACACTCTACGTTGTTCATCCTCAGTCCAACTATTAGGGGCCTCACCACAATCAACTATCTCTCATCAGACCTCCACCTCAAGAGCCCCCAACTGGGACTCTTCCACCTTCTGCATCTGGGATGACTACACTGTCATCTGAAAAAGACAACCTCTACCTCGGAATCTCCCATATCAAGATGTAATGCTGACAAATCTTCCATTACTCTCCATGAATCAACAGATTCATGCACAACATCACTGTGTGACTTTCAGCTCAGTGTAACAGCTATAACATTCCATTTCCCAGGTGTATATGATATTTGAAAGTCGTATTCCTGTAAGAACTCCATCCACAGATGCTAGCGTAAGTTCAAGTCACACTGGGAGAAGACATACCTCATACTCTTATGATCAGTGAAAACCAGAATGCACTCACCAATGAGGTAATGTCTCCAAAACTTCAGAGAAAATACCACGGATGCCAACTCAATATCTTGAGTGGCATAGTTATGTTCATGGGGACGTAACTGCAGAGACCCATAAGAAACAACTGAGGTTCACTGCATGAGGACACACCCTAAATCCAGATGCGAAGTGTCGCAGAAAACCTCAATCTGAACTCCCTCAGCTAGAAGTCAATGAACTAGATCATTTAATAACTTCTCCTTTAAATACTCAAAAGCTGCCTGAAACTGATCAATCCATATGAATGCATGATCATTCCTAGTTAAATCTGTCAGAGGAGTCAGAAAATGGGAGAAATTGGCTACTAACCCCCTTTAGTAGCCTCCAAGACCAATGGAACATCGCACCTCTCAAATTGTCTTGTGGTTTTCCCATGTGACAATTGCTTCTATCATCAATGGATCCACAAATACTCCCTATTGGGACATAACATTCCACAAGAAATAGACTTCTCGAGCCCAGAACTCACACTTCGACAACTTCCCAAATAGCTGGTGCTTACAAAGAACTCCCAAAACAGCATATAGATGCTCTGCATGCTCCTCTTCTGATGTGGATTACACAAGGTTGTCATTGATGAAAACCACCACAAACTTATCTAGGAACTCATGGAACACAACATTCATGAATCCCATGAACATAGATGGAGCATTCGTCACTCCGAACAACATTACAACAAAATCAAAATTCCCATGATGACAACGAAAAGAAGTCTTCGGGATATCTTCATCCTTTACATGCATCTGATGATATTATGACCGCAAGTCGATATTTGAGAACCAACATTCATCCTTAAATTGATAGAATAAATCATCAATATGTAGAAGAGGATAGTGATTATTTATTGTCAGTTTGTTTAAGTGACGATAATTGACAGACAACCACAAACTGTTGTCAGCCTTCTTCACGAACAAAACTGGTGCACCTCACGGTGAAACACATGGCTGAACAAAACCACACTGTAACAGACCATCAAGCTGTATACGGAGCTCTCATAACTCAAAAGGGTCCATACTATATGTATACATAGAGATAAGAGACGCTCTTGGGTATAGCTCGATCCCAAACTCAATCTCTCGTCGAGGGGGTAAGGCTAAAACCTCTTCTTGAAAAACATAAGGGTACTCCTCTACGACCCTAGGATACACCAACTTATGAACCTTTGAAGAACTCAACATCATCTCAGCTGCCATGGTTGATAAGGATTTAACTCACATGTGACCCGTCCAAGGTTATCGCTCACCAACAAACACCACTTTCTCTCCATCTGCACCAATGAAGACGACCATACTCCTGAAGCAATCCACAATAGCCTTCACCGGATACAACCAATACATGCCCAGGATGAAATCATATGGCTATATTCGTAAACATAAGAAATATACCCAAGAGCTATGCTACCCCAACACTAGCTCACAATCTCTATGTACTTCAAAAAAGTCAGCTCGACCTCCAACTGGTGTAGTCAACGCAAAGGGCACTGGAAGCCTCTCTACCTCAAGTACAAAGGCTTGGAAAATTGTAGGTGATATGAAGGAGTGTGTCGCTCCTAAATCAAAAAAGGCATTCAACAATGTATAAAACAATCGAAGGGTACCTCGAATGATGTCTGGCTTGTCTGGAGCTGGCAACGCTAGAGCATGAAGCTGACCATGGCCTCCTCTACAACCTCTCTGACCCTGATGACAACCACCACCATGGTCGCGCTCTGCTCTCTAAGGACGGAGAGCGTCATGGGGCTATCCTCTGCCTACCCCATCTACCCTATGCTCATCGAAAGCTGGTGTAACCTGATACTGCTGGCTTGCTAGAAGTGCCTCAATGAAGGAACCTGGAGCAGAGCACCCAGTGCACGATGACTACTCTGAAAGGTCGGGAACTCCCGCTGCTAATGACTACGAACACCACACGAAAACAAGCACATGAACCCTCAGCATTGGCCTGAGAGTTGCTGCCTTCGGAGGAACGAGATGTGAAGGGCTGATACCTACCCCTGGCTGAATGAAAACTCTTCTGTCCTAAAAAACGAGAACCCCAGACCCCAACCTAGCTTCGTGAGGGATCTTGTCTATTCCCCTCTCGTGATGATCCGATCTTGGGAAAAGTCCTCTCGACAACCTCTACCATCACCAGCACCTCAAGATATGTCTTCATCAAAAATGGGGTGACCTGACACTGGTTCTTGGGACACAATGACTCTTCAAAATGCCTCGCTCTGGCCTCCTCATATGACAGTAGGTCTGAAGCATATTGTAAGAGGTTTCATGAAATGGATTCCAAACACTCGAACATTGGAGCTCCCCTGTCTAAGGGTAAGAAGTTCCTGGCGACTTGATGCCTTCACAATTGAAGAAAGGCACTCAGCTCGAAACATGTCTCCGAACTCATCCCATGAGATCCCTAATTCCTCACGATACCCAAGGAAAAAGAACCACCACTTCCTTGCTGCTCCACGCAATATCATCAATGCTAAGGTCACCCAGTACTCCTTATGATCATGGATCGAACTGAATCCTATCTCAAACTTCACCAACCAGTCTTCCGTGACTGCATACGAAATGGTGCCCTCATACATCTGCAGACTATGGCGCTGAAACTCTATATGTGTCTTCCTCTATGTGTCGTCGTTGTCAACCTCTACCTGGCGGTGTTCTGCTGGAATAGCCTGCTATACATTTTATGTGCAAACCTAATGAGGACATTGACCTGGAGCGTTACATGTATAATAAAATCCATTAGAGATACTAACCATGGAATATGGAAGACTCAACATTAATTAATTTATTGTTTTATTTCATTCTTTTTTGGTTAACCTATCCCAATGTCTACCGATTCATAAACAGGAACAAGAAGAATGATGCATGGTTCTTTCCTATGTCTCTACACTACAACTAGTATTACATTGTTTAGTAGCCATTGTAAACATTAAGGTCCATAAATCAGATCAGAGGGGGCCCTAAACGCCTATGTCTCAGTTGTTCTCCATGGTTTACCTCAATTTCTAAACATGAATGAAACTTTTTCCCTACCAACCCATGAAACCCCACATGTGCCTAATTACAAACTCCATCCTATCCCAAATCCATGCCTTTAATACCACTCTATCACGACCCCCTCCCCACAATGTGTACCACTCTTAGGTCGGCAATGTTAAAAGGGAGATAATGACCCCCTAGTTCCGCCTCCAGTAGGCCCCGGGTTGGCGACTAGTACCGAGGGTATAATAAACACCCAAGTGGGAGGCATTACCCTCTAAGAGAACACATAAGGAAGAGTGATATAAGATAAACACCAACCAGCTCCAAATCAGAACTGAAATATAAAAGAAATCCAGGTACATAAATGAAATGCCATGAAAAAGCACTAAAACCAAAAAGGGAAAACTGCAAGTTCCCAAAAGAAAGTAAAAACAACTATAACCACAAGCCCGAACTGCTCCTGCCACACCAAGCTAGTAGAAAATATCTTGATCTCCAACCTGCTCCAAGTGACCGAAAACATTTTATATATACGTAGGGTGAGTATAATAGTATACTCATGAGGATCCTCCTGAAAGTCTCTCTAGGAAATGTAAAGAAATAATGCTAAAGCACAGTGAACAATAGTGAAACTAACTCGTCACCTAAACAAGTATACTATGTTCCAAACCTCACCAAGGAAACTCTCACCAAGTAATGCATACAAGAATATATCATATAGTAAAGAATTTCAAGGGTAGATCACTACTAATTCCCCACTGGTTTGCTGCTTTTCCCTAATGAAATCTGTCATGTGCATCACTCTCCAAAGGATTTCCCATATAAACTTGGGCTATTCTCCACACCATCCTCACATCCAAAAGTAACCATGTAGTTTTCGAGAGCCACCAAAACTCACATAACATGTATCATACATCATGTATTATACCTCCATCCATTACAACCCATACACCGAGTAAGGATCCTCAATCCATCACAGCCTATACATGTTACACCTATTGTATTCCATAGGATTCTATATCCATAATATATGTGTTTAAATAACCATAAGACATTACATCCCTCTACCCACATATATGGGGTATAAATTACCGTTGTACCTAATAGAACTAGTATCTACCATGAGAAGAGAATGAGGTCAAAGGGGGTAGTCAGCCATTCATCCTCCCACCAGAATGTTGGGGAAAACACCCTCAGGGCTCAGAATCCCCAGGGCGTGAGTTTCCCTTACCTACATGGTGGATTAGTGTATAGAAACACAAAAATAACAAAATATATTAAAACTCACAACCACACTATAGGCATAACATAGTCTTACACATGACTGAAGCGAACATCTCTCGGACTCCGGGCTGCGACTACTAATACTAGGTATCCTATAATAACACTACCATTTAAAGGGATTTATTAGATTACTTCATCCCCCCTTAATCAATTTCATTGTATGTTAATTAATTCCTCAAACATTAATTAACCAAGAACAATTAGATATTATGTTCCATTAATCATCACATATAAAAACCACTGCCCTTACAAAGTTATCAACCTCGTCATTAAGTTTCATCAAACTCAAACACCATGGGTTAACATCATTTATTTAAAAATTCATTATAGAATTACATTCCCATATTCCCAGGAAATCTAAAAAAGCTACCTATGCTACTAAACACAAGGGGGCTAAGCATGGTGAGTAGACGTACTAACTGTCACGTCTTTGTAGCCTATAGCAAGAGTGTATAGACAATTTCCCTTGAGAGGCTAAACACGAAAAGCATGTGGCATACCCCATGTGTCTTTGCCTCCTTCGGAAGAAGGGTAAGAAAGAACAACTTCCTTGAGTAGTGGGTAATAGTAAGGTAGATAAGAAACCAAACTATGCACCAAGCATCCAACAACCAATTCCATCCCATACCATCTTCCCCGGTGTCATCCCTCACACCCACATGCATAAACTTATGCATCTCGCCACTCTAGGCATAATACGTCGCCACATTCACAAGGCCTTCCTGCCTCCACATATCACAACACCCCTCTAGGGTCATATCACATCACAAGCAGCAGGAAAAAAACACCACAACAATTGGGCTCATAGCCCTATTTCACAATGAGAGGGTAACTCAGAACCCTTCAGGGAATTCAATAAAATGTGTTCTTTAATCCATCATGAATTAAAAATTTCAATTCATTGGTTCCAACATCATGAACCAAAACAATAATCCATCACAATGTTTAAACATGCTTACTATGCCAATTTAATCAACATCAAATTACAACATGGACCATATTATTTTTCATGCCGATTTATATTTATCCAATTAATTATCAATTAATTCCAACATTACTTTCTTTATCAATTTCATCAAGAACAATATGATAACAAGCGAGGCATAGATATCACACTACCTTGCAAAAACATAAGGCAACTACATACGTTCGATGAAATTTCTTAATATAGTTCAAATATATTTATTATGTCAATTCCAAAGTCATACCATGGGATTTGACATGTTAAAAATAAAATTGCACATAGAAGGGAGAGATGCCTGAATACCCTACCTCAACAATTCATGTTGTTCTTTATCCTCACAATGGGTCACAATCCTCCTCTTGAGACAACTGCATCCAAAATAGAGAGGAATCATTCGGAGGAGTACGTTTTGATTGTGAAACTACTACTATAAGGATTAAAAGGATCTAGTGTCTCATATTTTAGAACAAAGAGGAAAAACAAGGGAGGATGATATATTGTCCCTTTTGAAGATTTAATGAGGCGACATTTTAAGATCTTCCCAATTCTCAATTAAAAATGGATTTCATTAACCCACACGGTTTGACCAAGTAAAAAAATCCCGTCCATAAGACTAACTAATATAAGATTTATGGCCTTTTAATCGGCCTTAAGAGTCCTTAAAATAAGGCTTTAAATGTATTTTAAATCAAAAGAAACGTTAAAGTGGCGTAACTGTATGAAGCTGGAAACAATTTTCACCTACCGTTACTGTACACCTACCGAGCTGTGAAACCAATATGTGAAACCATTCTGTGAAACCAATTCAGGAATCCAATCTGTGAAACTGATCCATGAAATCGATCTGTGAAACCGATATATGAAACGATCTCTGAAACCGATCTGTGAAACCGATATGTGAGACCGATATGTGAGACTGATCTGTGACCGATCTATCAAACCGATCTGTGAAACCGATCTATGAGAAAAATATGTGAAACTGATTTATCAAACTGATTTGTGAAACCGATATTTGAAACCGATCTATGAAACATTGTACACCCACCGTTACGTTTCATAAAACTGGAAACATTGTTCACAGAACTGGAAATTTTGAAAAGTGTTGTGGATAAGTCCTCATGACCTCCTGGAACACCTCCAACCCTACATTTTCACAAATTAATGGACCAGATAGGCCATGAAATTATAGAATGGTTTTTTTAAACCATGAAACAAAGGTCCCATGCATGTGAAAAATAGATAAATTTTTTAACAGATCTATACAACTTGGGTTATTCATGGATTGGAAAACAGTGTGGATGAAATATTTGGGCTCCCCCCATCAGAAGTGAAGGGTTAATAGTTGGCCAATTGTATCACCAAATGTGTGTCCAAACCATGTAACCCATTTTTTGGTTGAATTTATGGTATTTAATTTAAATACTTATAATTTTTATGATACCTTCTATTTAATCATTATAATATATATATGTGCCTTCTCTTTTCCTGTTTATCGCTTCATGCTCCCCAAGGTAATATTTTGTTTAATTCATGCATTCAGAGTAGGATTCAAGTGCTGATCGCCTTGATGGATCCCTACTAGGGTGTACTTAAATTCATAGACTCATTTTAATGTTTTTCATTCTCTCATTTTCAATATTTTTTTGTGACCTAATATTATCTATCTCTCAGTCATTCACATTTTCTTCTATTTTTATTTCGTATACACTAAATCAATGGTAGGTAATAGATAAGTAATCTTATTAAGGGATGTGGTATGTAGTATAGTAAATTCCCCCCTATACTTTTAGATGTATTATAAAATGTGTATATACAAATTATTGATTTCCCCATGCATTTCCCTTAAATTTAATTCTCCTTAAAATGAATTCCCTAAATGGGAATCTTATATCCTTTTGGGTCCCATTTAATCATGGACACCAAATTAGGTGTGCCAATCAAATTTTGGGTTTTGGATATTAGTGACTAAATGGAAAAAAATCATATTAATGGTTTTGGGAGGAATTTTATATTGCGGGAAAATATGTAAGAACAATAATTTTTATTGTGTATCAAGACTAAAACACCATCAACATTAAGATTAAGTGAATTAAGGTGAGTGGTACGATAACATCAAATAACTAAATGGAACACTAGTTGTACTGTTTTTATTATTGAATTTTAATGGGGTTTTAATTACCTAATGGATATGATTATTTAATTTGACAATTAATAATTTATGCAATAGGTCTTAGAGACCCATATATTCTAAATTGGGAATGATAAACCTTTTTTAATAATATATATATATATATGGTCATAGCATCCCTTTTGCAAATGTGATACCTATACAGGGTGACCATATTTTTATGATACCGAAATTGTAACCCTTTATAAATGATATACAATAATAGATACACTTTTTAAATCATATAAGATAATGAAGGCACATTATAATTGTTATATATTCATGAAGACCTATTATAACTCTAATTCATTCATATAGATCATATATAAATGTGATATGTCCATGGAGACCATATATAAATAAGATACAGGCATGAATACCAAAAATGAAGTTGATATGGGAATGTATAACCATAATAAATGCTAAAAGTTCTTTATGGAAATTATTGTGATATGCATACATGAAAACCCTTGATGTAATATACAAGAATGTTTTCCTCACTACTAGGATACTGGGAATTACAACCCCTATGTTATGTAAGACATGGAATGTAGACCATTTATTCATGTGAAACTCATGTGAAATATTAAGGATGTCTATGTTATCCCTCATATCTAGAATAATGGTAGTTTTTCAATAATGGGGTTATAGACATAACTATATATACAATACATATGTGTGTATACACATTGAAAAATTTATAGTGATATTACAACACAGTCTAAAGTTGTTTCTTTCAAAATGAGTCCCAATAGGAAATACATTTTTCCCATTTATAGATACATAAGCTACAATTCATTATTATATCATGACACTCTCATGTTATATACACATTATGTATATTTAAATAGGTCATTCTTAGAGGCCTATGGAGTTTTTCTCACACATTATCAACAATATCGATGGTACATGAGAAGACAATATGATTGTAGGTGTAGATAGGGGAACAAATCTATTTATTGGTGTGTGACTTCATGTATGAATCAGGATGGGATATTAGTAAAAAATGACTATGTGATAGCTTGGGATGCTTAGATAGATTACATGTTTTTATTCGTTTTGTTTATTATGTAATGTATTGAACATATTCCTCCATGTACACTTGTTTACCATATTTTAGAGATACATTAAATAATCATATTTATTATTTGACTTCGTTTAATCCCTTTTATTTTTATATACTGATTATATATTATATTTTCTTCCGATTTCAATTATAATGTTGATTTTATTATTCTATTTATATTTTGATCAAACAGCTTTTCTACTCTAACTAGATGGAATAGTGTCCCCACATACACCCAAAGGGATATCCCTATTGGTAGGTAGCCTCCAGAAAAGGGGGAGACACGTTTGAGGCTATCTGTCCAACCAGTACAAGGATCCTATAAATGGATCATGGGACGACACATCAAAATGTGGTATATAATCCACCTTTTATTTCTTTTATATTTTAATTTATTAATAATAGACATGAGATAATGAATGTATTGGGATTTGGAAATGAATTGTTCCTCAGAGTAGCTAATCGACAAACATGGAATGTAAAAATTATCTTTAGTGGGACATATTGTTCCATTTTATTCATAATTGATACATTATTTTTCCAATATTGGGTTATTCACTTGATTTGTTATATTATTATTACAATTAAAGTGGATTTTATGTTAGCATGGCCGAATGATAGGAGCGCATTCCATATCATTCATCCTTTTTAGAACCTATTAATATTTTCACTCCATGAATTGTAACTTGGTATATAGCATTAATTTCATGAATGAATGACATTTTATGACGTGTTACTTAAGTGATATACATATTTTCATATTAATATTTATATAGGGGATTTTGAAAAATTATATGTACATAGATTTCTTGTCATAACCTAAATAATATTTCCAAATATTGGATAATATAGTCACCTTAATAAGTAAAAAGTGTAACATTTTGTCATGGTCCATTGGATGCATGGAAAAGAATTTTTTTTTATGGATTAAGTGCATTCCAAAATTCCATTCATGAGATGTATGGGCCATTATAGATCATATGTGGTCACCATTTTGGTTAAAAAATTCAAATAGAAATGTAATGAAAATATTAATTCAAATGAAATTGAATACAACAAAATATAGAACTTGACCTTGACCTGACCACATCATCGGGAATTATTTAGTATCTATTGTGATATATACCAATTTTTCTATCACCCATACATGTATCATTGATAATGTAGAGGGGTGTGATTGTTACACCAGATGGATCGTACCTATCATTTTCATGTATCTATGATGTTTTCATTAATAAATCTTACCTGAGGGTTGTGTTTATAATTTTTATATCTATTCCATCATTATTTCTTCTATTTTTATTCTAAGAAAGTAGTGATAACCCTTCATTAGTGGTGGTGGGTGTAATGACCCAAAATTTTATATATGTAATTGTTTTTCTGGATATAATAATGTTATATAGAATAAAACTCATACATAGTATGAAGACACCATTGAAAAAGTCACTCTCATAAATTAATAATGAAATAAAGAAATATTTATATATATTAAAGAAACTATCTGGAAGAAATAGTAGCCTAAAACATTGAATAGTAACATGTACATTAGGAATAGTTATTTGACCAATAAAATTGTATCCAAAAAAATGAATGTATAAATAAAATTTGTTAATCCTATAAATTACATTATGATATAATTTTATTATTTTATAATTAAATTAATGATTTGAAAATGATAAATTTAGTGAAGGTTTTTCTTTGAGAATCTAAAATTTTTATTTATAATTTAACAATTAATATAATCAATTAAAAGAAAATTTATTTTCATAAGATTTATTCATAAATTAAAATTTTTTTCTTACACGTATAAGGTAACTTTCATAATTGTTAATTAAAATTTTAATGTGTTATCGAATCAGTTATAATTTTAATATCATTATTTTTCTAAAAAATGAATATTTGAATTAATAATTAAACATATCATATATAATGAATTAATTTATAAAAATAGAATTAATTTTTGAATAATATATTTAAAAAAAATTTAGTGTCATGTTTTAGATTATTTATAAAATAGGTCGATTTTGGTGAATAGTGAAATACTACAACATATGTTATTTATAAAATACATGAATATTGAGTCATATGGTGTATGAATGATATAATCTCAGAATATCAAAAAATAATATTCAATTTTACTATATTTAGTCATTGTAAAAAATGATTCAATTAATGAACCAAACACCAGCTTCCCAGAGATGGTGCCTTAATTTATTAAATTAGTATGATTATAAGAATGTTTCACCCCAAAGGATGAATCGGTTTAGTAGTTTTCAAGGATATAATCCATACATAAATTTATTTTTTCAACCTAGAATGAAAAAATAACATTTAAAATACATTATAAACTCAAATAAATCATAGATTATACAAGCAAGTCATTAATAATATACATATTCACATCCTATGTAAAAAATAAAACATATGAAAGGGGTGATCTCTATTTCTCAATATGGGTATGAAATACATTGAAATTTATAATAAACATAAATATTCATGGTGAATAACATAAAACACATGTCATGAAAACATAATCATGAGCATTAAATGGATGGAATAAAAGATGTTTAAATAATTTAATAATAAAACATATCTATGAATATTTTAATAGAATAATAATCACATTGAATAAAAATTACTATTTTCATAATAATGGAATGGATAATGTTGTACATCAAAAACATACCACCACGTTCTTGGACAAGAACTCATAAATAATTGAAAAACCCCCATCAGCATTCCCTATGAGACCTATCAATGTATAAAGGGGCTATAACAGGCCCCACACATCACATACCAATTAAATTACATTACACATTAGAATATGGTGATATATAATTATAATAGACATTCATATTCAATAAAAAGAAAACGAAATGTGAAAACATTAACTATAACTTATAAATGGTATCAATTCAGAACATCTACAGAAAAACTAATCACCATATCTTGAAGAAAATACAAAACATGGTATCATAATTTTTAAACCTCAACGATTTAAAAGATCTAACAAAATATGTTGACATAGATGAATGTATATTTAAATGAAACTATTGAACATTTCATGAGAAAATATTCTTAAAACATTCAAAAGTGACTCATACCAGATTAAAACATTCAAATTACAATGCCTTATAACATAATGAGTATAAGGATGATATTGATATGATATATTAAATTAATGTATAGAAACCACACAAACTAGTAATAATTTGTAAACAATGTATATTTCACATGAAGTAAAACATTGATGAGAAAAGCCCTTTTTACTTTGGAAAGAAGGGTTATTTTGGAAAATAATTATAACTTATCCTAAAATAATATTTTAAACATACATATCCACAAAAATATAAGTACATTGGAATTATGTTTTAGGCATAAATTATGTCTCACATATGTGAAATCATTAAATATAGTTTTTTAGAATCCTTAGAAATAAATCATGTTAATGTTGTTTAATAATAAAATTAAAGGGTTCTTAAAGTATAAAGTCATGTTTTAATTAAAAAAGATATAAATTAAAAAAGATATATATTCATGATAAAATAATGTATTTATAAAAAATATTTATTTATTAAAAATTATTTTGGAGTGCATGTGAAAATGGTTATCTAATGAAATTGTTTCATGGAATTGGGTCTCTTTGTTGGGAAAAATTCCAAAGTTAACCCTATAAAATATTTATTTAACATAAAGGAATGATGAAATGATCTAGATACTTGTTTATGAATTAATAAAAAAAATTAATAAATATATAAAAATAATCGATAATTAAATAGGTATATAGAGGAAAAATTAAAACTCGAATGAAATGGATGCCCCTGAAGAAGGCCCTTACCACTTTGTAATCAGTCAAATTATATATCAAAAAATTTATAATCATACAAATAATCATTTAATATCATTAATAAAAATAGTTTCATTATATATATATATATCCTATTTTAGTATACAAACAATAAATAAATTAAATAAATGGAAAATAATTGTAATCTGACATAAATAAAAGTAAGAATTGAAACACCTTTCCATATGAATGAAAGTGATCTGAAATTATATTTAATGTCATGGAATATGAAATTAAACTCATTAATAATTTAATTAATAACATATTTTATTTTTTTATTATAATTTTACTATGTTATTTTATTTCATTATTGATGAGTTATAACATTTAATCTGATCGCTCAGGGGCACTCATTTCCATGATTATCAGGATATATATTATTGTATGTTAAAAAAGTAGTTAAAATTTAATGAATAAAATTATACATAATTTAAAATATGTGATATTATTAAATATACTTAATATTTAATATTTTTATAATTAATTTTATTTTATGGAATGCAGATGAGTCATTAGATAAGACATTATTAATAATAATGTTGATAATTATTGATATTTTTCAATCACCACAACCATGTTTTGTGTTATGAATTAGTAACATATATATACATAATAGAACATAAATTAGGTTTTAATACATATATTATATCATTATTTATCCATAAAAATGGTTTCATTAAAATAATTGAAGGGTAAATTGAGAACCATAACCCATTTCCCATGAAGGTTGTAAATCGGCACCTTAGAGATAAGGCTTTTATTTTAAAAATAAAAGTGTGTGGGAGAATGTAGTATGATGAATGGTATTCCATTAACATGATATAATTCCCTTCTATAGATTATAATAGATTATTAATTTTAATTTTGATGGATTAGGCGAGGAGGCGATATGAAATAAAAATGGAAATTGAAAGAAAATTAAAAGAAAAATACAGAGGATTTAACTCGTGAATTCTTATATTTGAGGAACTCTTTATCAATTCTTGGTTTTGTCTCCATTTTTGATCGGAACCTCATGGATGGGGGTATATGGTAAGAGGATTTTTTCAGAATTTCAAAAAACATCAATGCTTAAATTTATGAGGATAAGACATTGTACGAGGTGGTATTTATATTAAAGGAGAGGTGGGTTTCCATGAATATTTATTTTAATTAGATTAATATTTGTCACACTTATATGAATATTTTTTATTCCCATGAATATATATAGTAAATATGGCATCTCAGTTCAATATTATGGGATTATATGAGCATTAAATCATATATTATATACTAAATCATTTATTTTTCTTTTATAGTAAATTATTGTGTCATATTATTCACAAAAAATTCTTGCATTTCAGAAAAATCCAAAAAAAATTAACCCTAACCATTTTTTGATTTGATGAATTAAAAAACGAATTACATTTTTTAAAAGCTACTTTCATAAATATTAAAATTTAATTTTTATATAAACATTTATTTTATTCAAAATACCAATAGTTAAATATATTAACACATTTTATACCAAATTAAAAAAATAAATAAGGTCTCATGAAATTATCCTATAATCATAATAAAACAAAATAATTATTTATGAATATAATTCATGAAAACAAGTGTACTTATAAATAATTGTTTCAATTACAAAATTGTAAATGAATACTTATGTTTCCCAAAAAACCAAAAACACAACTAATGATTTTTTAGAAAAAAATTTAAAATATTTAAGGATATAAATATTGAATATATTAATTTATGATATGAATATTTTTTTTATAATTTAATAGGGCTGTTTATTATTCTAATGGAAACATTAAAATTTGTAACTTTCACATTATTATTCCAACAGTGTCATTACTATTCATTTAACAGAAAACATATTGGAAAAATAAGAAAAATTTAACCAATGTTAATTTTGATGTTACTATTTAAAAAATGATGGTTATTTTGAAAATTATTAATTATAATATTGAAAAAATTTATATTTAAAACAATTTTAGCATTAGAAGGCTGTAAAACTATTTTTAGATAAATATTAACATTTTATTTTTAAATTTGGATATATTCATATCTTCTACATCTGTAAATATTTTTGATGAATGTAAAAATAATTTATTTATTATATAATACATAAATTTAATTAATTTCCTCCAGTAATAGTTAATAATATTTTTATTAAAATAATATTTCATTGGGGGAATTATTTTTTTATTAAAAACACATCATTCATGTTTAATTGGGTTTCTTTTATAATTAATTCGTAACCAATAAATTAATTTTATAATCTTATATAATAAAAATATTCCGTAATCTATTTAATATCATTCGTTGCAACCATTCCTAACATATAAGATAACTATAAAAATTAAATAATGGTATTTATTTATTTGATATTTTTATATTTTTTTGAATAAGTTAAATTTAAATTGAATAATTTCAGAAAATCTTATGGTGTTATATTATCTCATCCTTCAAAACTATTTATCCCACAATTTGATAATGAATTCTGAATTCAATTCTAGGATACAAATATTGGTCATATGGATAATATAACAACCTATTAATTTGAGGGAAGGAAGAAATGTGACAGTCATCACAATATGGAGATATTTAATATGAAACATTTAGTGGGATGGAATGCATGGAAATGAATGTAAAATATAAACATAATGTTTTGATGGAGAATGATAGAGGACATTGTCATTTGGAATTTAATCATCACAAAACCATAAATGTTAATATAGGTTAAAATTCTACTGATCTCGTACTACAAAATGTTACCAATTTTTTTTCAAAATATTAATCTAAGATATAAGATATTTCATTACAATATAAATAAAAATTTCATAAATTAAACTTACTTTATTATATTCCCTGTCATTGGAAAAATATCATCTTTTGGTTGATCTTTGAACTATTTTATCTTCAATTTAGATACCTAGATATGATTGTTCAAGATTAATTGTTCCCACCTAATGATTTGGAGTCAACATATATGGTTCATAGATCCCACAAAATTATTATTATCTATTCTGTATGACATTATAAATTAAGAAAAAAATAGTTAGGACATGATAAGGTAATTTACAAAAAATACTAAACTATTATTTGTTAAAAAATATTAATAACAAAAATTAAATACTAAAACAAAATTTTAAAAATATATCATTTTAAAAATTAGTATATTTCCTGAAAACTATCCACTAAAATGACCCCAAAATCATTAATATATTTTTCATATATTCCTCAAAATTTAATCGATCACATTTAATGTCATATAAAAAATATTGATTTTTCATAACAAATAATATCTAATATAATATATCCAATTAACAAAATAAAATAAATCCACATGATTCCTAAATAAAAAAAAATTTCACTCCAAAATACAATTCAACATTTATTCCTCAAAATATTATATTTACCAACATCATATAAGAATCCAAAAATTCTTGATGTATTACAAAGTAAAATTATTCACTCACTACCCATATCATTTTCAAATTACATATTTATCAATATTAAAAGGAAAAAAAATCCTAAAAATCAATTTATCAATAAAAATTACATTTTTTTCTTAAAAATTCAAGATAACTTGGACATCACATTGGCTAGTGGTGTGTGATACACCTTTGTTGCCCCTTCTGTTGTGTGTCCAAACCCCTAAGCATTGATACACACAATTATTTGTCAAACAATCTACAATATTTCTTTTATATAAAACCATATATATTTGGAAATAAATATGATGGACTTCCTTGAAATAAGGAAAATCATAAAACAATATTTTATAAATTATTTTCAATAAAACCTCAATACATAAAAAATTAATACATTTATTTACACAGAACTCCTTACATGGTCTAGAGGCTATCCTATAGAATAAAGAATTGTCTCTTGTAATTCCCAAGACCCCTACATTTAAGGGAAATGACTAAAAATTGATTATTATGACCATTTTCGTTTTCTGCCATTGTACACTTCATCTTTCCACAACAATTTATTTTTTATTTCCTTCTTCCACAAATATAAATCATTTATCTATTTAATTAAGACACATTAATGGGTATTCTCTACCACATTTATTATATGATGGATATCGAGCCTTCATTTGTTTATTGTCTCCTCCATTACAACTCTTTGAAAACTCCATTTTTTCATTTTTGGTGGGATCAAGAGTTTTTTAAGTTTTATGTCATTGATTTTTTTAGGAAAAGCTTATTAGTGATTAAAAAATATGTTTTTATCATATAAAAATCCCAATTTGGTTATAATAACAACCACCATGTCCATAATGTAAAATGTTAACTTGAATCCACAGGGTTCAATCTATAGAAAAAAACGAGAAATCATATTTTGAGTAACAATAACAACAGTGAAAAAAGTTTAATCATTTATAGAATATTATAACACATTATTCTAAATATAGGACATACTAGGTTATTAATATTCCTTATGTATTTAATTAATTCATAATTGGTTTTAATGTGAATGTGTAATTTCCAAATAATATCCCCCAAGAATGTCAAACTATGTATGTAGTAAGGCCCGTCGTCAAGTACCAGGTTGCCCAGAATCAGGCTCATGACTTCTTGTCAGTGTTTCTACCCCTTGGTAAATCTATTCCATAACCACTGGCTTTATAGTACCAATATATTGTTTTATTCTAGAATGTCCAACATAATATTTACAATAATAAAATTTATTGGATGTTCTTCTATGGATATCCTCAAAGCCTATTTTATGATAATGTTCCTTAATATCTATATCCTAAATATAGTTTCCATTATTTCTTCTAAAAATCCTATCATAAAAATTCCAAAAATCCCTATCCAAATTTCTATTAACTAGTTCCATACATTATTACATTAGTTTGATTATAAGGAAGTCGTATATGAAAGAACATGACATTTTAGATGTTTTGATACCCAGAATACATACATATATTTATTATTATTGCTTGAATTAATAAAAAATATAAAATTCATTAGAAACTGATATTACTCTTAGATTTTCACTAAATTTAATTCATAAAATTCATATATTTAGTATGTGAAAAAATGAAACATAAGGAAGGGTTGAGATATGATTCTCAGTATAGCTAAGAAATGAAATATAAGCATTAATAACCATAAATAATTAGGTATGTTGAATAACATAAAACATGGGAAATATAAACATAAAATTTATAATAAAATGTTATTAATAAAATATGATTAAATAATTCCATAATAAAATATAACCATGGATATTCTACTAGGTAAATAATCACATAGACTATCTGTAACAAGATTCATGTTGAGGGAATGTATAATTTCTTACATCATTGTCATACAGTGAAGGCCTCATCTGTGACACCATACATAATTAGTAAAAACAAAGTCTAGTTTGCCTCATGAACCCCATTGATGAATCGATGGGATATATTGATATATCCCATAAAACAATAATTATAATAAATTCCTCATATGTAATAGGTGAAATATAAAAAAAATTTCTTATTGAAAAACTATAAATCAAAATTTCTATAATTTAAATATAACCCATTGATAGTATAAAAGTATCACATACACATTCAAATTGACCATAAAACCATATAAAACATATGGTAAATTGTATAATTGTAAATAAACCTCAATGAATTACAAGACTCCATAATAGATGTTGAAATATAAGACGATACATTTAAATGATACCAATTAAACCTTCTTGTGGAAATAATACTTATTTATTACAATGTGTCCCATAATACATTGAATCATTAAAATAATTATACATTAGAATATAATGAAAATATATAGGCAGATTATATGTTATAAAAAAGGGATTTACATACTCCAAACACTAATGTATTTAATGGGGAAAAAGGTCTGTGTCTCATAGAAGTAAAATAGAGAGGAGAAATACACTTTTTACATTGTAAAGAAGTGTTAATTTGGAAAATAATTTGTATTTTAAATAAAATATGATTATAAATACATGAATCATAGAAGATAAAAGGTATTGAAATATGAAATATAATTTTGAAAAACAAATTTCTTACTGTATTGATATCATGTAAAAATAAATTTTATGAATCATTAGAAATAAAACATTATACTGTGGTTTAAAGAAAATATTAAAGTGATTATATATAGAAAAAAAATTTCATTTTTAATAAAAAATAAATGAATCATGATTGATTATCATGATAAACTTATTTATTTTAAAAAAACAACGGAGTCTTAAAATCAATTTGGCTTTTCCAATAAAAATAGTTATGGGATTGAGAAGTTCCCTTGAATTAGGTTTGATTATCTATATTATTTTAGAACAGATCATTGAAAAAAAACATTTCTTATAAATAAAAGATTAAAAAATATAGATACACTAGTAATGATGGTTTTCACATAATTTTTAATAATTAGTAAAAAATAAGGAAGAATTACATGGTTTCATAAAGAGAGAAATAGTATCTCAGATGAAAATGGAGGTTCGGGAAGAAAACACCTACAACATTACAAAGAATCAAATCACATGTCCAAAAATTATTAATCACCCAATGAATCCATTAATACTATAAACATTAATATTTTATTGTTATAAAATATCTAATTATTATAAATATGCTAAATATAATAGATTCGTGTTGAATTTTGGAAATCTCATAAAAATAAAATTTACATGAGAATACACATACTCTATGAACAAAAGTCTAATTTACATGTATTTAAATACATGGAATAAGAAATTATAATCACTAATAATTTATTTTAAATCATTATAAATATTTATTTTACTTATAATTTTTTTTAATGTTCATTTACAACCTTTTTATTAGTTATAAGATACTATTTTATAGCTATGGAGCATTCGTTTCCTCGGTTTTTACAATTGATATACTTTTATATGAGTATGGAAGGTCATGTGTAATGATAATAGTTCTCTCCAATTGAATTTATATGATATTATATAACCAAAATATCATTAAATGGTTATATATTTCATTTTGTTATATGTAATTTGTATGAGTTGTTTGGTAAATTTTTTTAAATAACCATCTATTTTTTTTGCGGTTTTTTTATCATCATGAACTATTTTTGTCGTATGAATTACTATTATCTATATATAATAGTTATATAACATTAATATATTTCAATACATGTATTATAGTATTTAATGACCATAAAAAACGTTTCATGGAAATCCATGATCCAGAAAATGAAGAAATATAATATTTCATTTATTAAGGTTGTAAATCAGCACCTAACTGACGATAATAACCTTTTTAAAATAAAAGAGTGTTTGGGAAAGGATATTTTAATTATATTCTATTAAAATTATATCATTATTTCATATATATGATACCAGTATTTTCATTTCCATTTTGATAGTGGATTTTAGGTGAGGATATGAAATGAATATGGATTTGAAACAAAATTAAAAGAAAAAAAGTGGATTTACCTCTTCAATTATCTTCTTTCAGAACAACCTTAACGCACTTTGGTTGGGTATTTTTGTGTGAATAGAACTTCTTATACGAGGGTGGATAATTGGGGGTAGTATTTAGGAGGAATTTAGACTTGAATCGTTGCTTATGTGTGTGATGAAAAGAGGTTGTGAAGGGTGGTATTTATTGTTTAGTAGAGGTGGGTATCCATGGATATTTTATTAATTAGTTTACTATTTATCCTATTACTATTAATAGATTTCATTACCATGGCTAAATATGATAAATATGACTTGTATGATCTATATTATGGTCTTATTTAATCCTTACATCATTAATGTCTAAATAAATCATTTATTTAGTATTTTATATATTATATTATTTTACATTTCACTAATGCTTCAAGTATTTTAGAAAATTTCCAAAAATTCACATGAAACATTTACTAGAATATTGAATTAAAAAATAAACTCAAATTATTAAAAATAAATTTATATATATGATAAATTTATTTTCTAAATAAAAACATAATTTATTTAGAAAATTCAAATTTTAATATAATTATTTATTTTATGACACTTTATCAAAATAACCATTGTCTCGTAAAATTATCCCATAATCATAAAAAAATATTTATATATAAATATATTTCATGAAATTAAATGTACTTTTTAAATATTATATTAATAATAAAATTATAAATAAACATTTATGTTTCAGAAAAATTCAAACACATAACTTATTATTTTTTATCATTTATTTCAAAATTTCATGGCATAAACATATTATATTTTAATTTATGATAATCATTAATTTTATTTAAAATTCAATTTGTGAGGTTATAATTATAATTTTCAAATTTCTATTCAAAATGGGCCTATAATTTTTCTAATGGCCACATTATTATTCATCACAAATGAAACTTATCAAAAAACACAAAAAAATTATCCAATGTTCATTTATATATTATTAATTCAATAATAATGATTATTTTTCTAATATAATATATAAAAGTGTCAAATTAATGATTTAAAAAAAATTCTCGATTAAAATGTAGATAATTTCCATTTAGAAAAATATAAATGTTTATGGGTTAAATTGGATTTAGTTTTTTCTCATGGCACTAAAAAATTTGATGAATGCAAATATATTTGATTTACTACATAATATATAAATTTGCCTAATATTTTTCACTAATAGTAATTAATATAATGTATTAATATAAAATTTCATTGTGGGAAGGAAAATATTTTTTGTGAAATTAAAAACATATATATTTAATCGGTAATCCATTCTATTTAATTGGTTACCAAGTAATTAATTTTTTTTAAAAATATTATAATATATATTTTCAAAATTTAACTTTTCTCATTCATTCTGTCCATTCCCAACATCTAGTATATAACTATAATTATTAAATAATGATATTTATTCATTTTTTAAGCATGAAATCTTTTGAAGAAGTTAAATTGCAAAATATACATATCATTGAATATTATTGTGTTGCAATTAATATTCATGGGAAGAAAATAAATAAATAAATAAAATAATAAAAAACACATATCGTTTTCCACTCTAAAAAACACCACTCACCACCCATTCTCTTCACACCTCTATATCCTTGAATATTTCGCAATTTATAACAAATAATCTTCCTGACTTCTTCCCCATATCTATGAACCATTTTTCTCATCAAAATATAATATCCAATTTCTATATTCAAGATATCAAAGTGGATAATTTTAATAGATAAAATTATATTTCATTTGCTTATAATTTCTTTTCACGTTTTTATATATTCCAGTTATCTACTCACATTACCTTGTCCAAGTGGAAGGATAAATCCATTATCATAAATTTAAAATATAAGTATATAATTTTAATTTAATAATCCATCATCGAATAACTTATGCACTATGTTTTATTCTAACATATAAAATTTCACCTGGGAGGTGTTGATTTATCACCATTGATGAGGATGAGTTTTCATTTTACATTATCGACATCAAGGTTACACATAAAACCATTATAATGGTGGAAAAAATTAATATTCATTTTATATCAATTTTTATATACTCAAATAAACATACATATGTAATATAAAAAATAGTTTGTTCTGATTGAAAAATTAGAGAAGTATTCTAAATTATTATCTTAAATAATATATTTAATGAATCTTTATCATATTATGAATGAAATGTATGCATAAGATCAACTATAATTATATATGTTCCTTAATTACAAAAATATCATTGTGGATAATTATTCTCAATTTACATGATCTTCCAAATGTGTATTCATCGAAATGGATCATGTAAACCAAGAAAACAAAAACTCTTGAAAATTGAAATTTAACACAATAATTACTAAAAATGCCTATAAATGAGATTAAAAAATTACAATTAATCAAATAAATTTATTATATGTTACAGATTTATTAAATATTGATTTTTTATTATTTAAGAATTTAGTGAGAATAAAGAACTTGGAAAGAAGGTAAAGGTATTCTACCAAATTTACTTTATTTTGGTTATTCATCATTCATAAGATTTTTTATTGTGAAAGTAAATTTATTCATCCTAAAATATAATTTAATTTTCATTACCATTTAATCTATAGGATATACATGATTATAATTAGGTTTTCTTGAAAAAATAAAATGTTTTTTAAAAGAACTCTTCTTTATAAAAACAGATCTTTTACATATATTGATATTGTTTTTTCTTAAACTAAGATATATGATTCCTATAAAAGTATGATAATACATTTTATGTACACCAATGTTTTTGTTAAATAACAATATCATGAAATTGAACCCATTCCTTTATGTAGGAAATTTTATGTTTAATTTCGATAAACATTCTATGTGACATTAATTATAATGTAAATTGTTAAATGTAAAAAGTTCTCTAAGAATTATCTTGTATTCTAGATAAATGGGTAATGTGATTTATCTCATAAGATAATGTTTATTATTCCTAAAATTGATTCTATATTTTTTATACAATGATAATGTTATGGTTTTTTCCCAAATGTTATGAATGGACATTATACGCGTTTTGTTCAAAATTATGTGTTGTATTTGTCCTCTATGACGCGATTTTTCATATTTATGAATTTCTATTTTCCATTACATTATTTAATTCTTCTTCTCAGGATTATTATTATCATCCTCTACTTAGGTTTTTATGATGATGATTTTTCACTCCCATTTTATATTGATTTATGTTCATATCTATCCTCTTACTATGATTTAATGTCACCCACTTCATTGATTTATATCCTTAGGTGGTTACATATATTGTGTATTACATGATGATTAATAAGAAGATGAATAATATTGAATAAACTAACGATTATTTTCTATGATGTAACATATATGTAGGAGCCTAATGTTTCCAAGTCACTATACCGTTTGAACTTGGATATGTCACTATATTATGTTGATCATATTTAAAATAACAAAATTGTAATTTATGAAAATTTTTTGTTCTATGTAGTATGCATTAGGGGATGGATTTTAAAATTTCTGAATAGGTATTAGAGAAAAATAGTAACATCCCTTTAGTATGAGTCTATGTGTACAATATCACACAAGAATATTTGTTATTAAAAAATGAAAATACATAGGTATCCCACCAGTTACAACTTCATAGTTAATTTAAAAATTAATAAATTATTCATCGATTACATATTGAATTAATTTATTTCATTAAATTTTCTATTTATAATGTGGTTGGAATTTCGAGATACAAGGCTAACAACCCATGTGATATACAATGTTTTGATTTAACAAATCACTTCCAACACCTTGTGGGTGGAGTTCAAAATTCCATGTCAATGCTTACCCAAATATACAAGAATATGAACAATAGACTTAATAATATAGTACACCCTCCATTAATTAGAGAGATAAACTATATATCATGTTTTATATGTGGATACAACCACTGAATTTTAAAGTATCTCTTGATCCACAAGTCAGAGAATATTCATTCAACACTATTAATAAGTACTTTTATTTGATCATCTATTCTATTATAGAAAACATGACAATGTACATTTATCATTTAGAGAATGAAGCTATCCATTGATGGATGTAGATTATGAACACTGAAAAAAATAATGAAATTAATGATATGGAGTGGGAGTAAATAACGAAAAAAAGTTCATAATAATTATTTCCCATGAACTATTCTGACAAAGATGAAGATAAAATTCATATAGTTGCAGTAGAAATAATGTGAATCTACATTGGATTATAATGAAAATGTCCCTAGGATTTCAATTTACCCCTCATATTTTGTTATCAATGATGATTGAAAAATAGATTGATTCATTAGAAATTTAAAACCAACCCTTTCAAATGATATAGTAATTTTAGAATTTATGTGTAGTCAATACAGTTTTTAATTTTATTAAAAAGTTGATATATAGTTTGGATAGTGAATAAGTGTAAATGGTTAGAAAAAATTAAATATAAAGTTTCAATATAGAAAATATAATGATAAAGGTGGGATGAAAACTTAACCACTCACTTGTTAAAAATAATCGAAGAAGAACTAAAAATATTTCCACAAATATAGAGGTAAATGATTCATGTGTGGCTTATAAGGCCAGAAAACTCATAAAAATCATAGAGATGTTAGGTTGATAGAAAATATGGTGGAATAAATGATAGATACACCCATTGAATAATTTCTTTTGTTATAGGGAGAAATGTAACTATACAATACATTTCCCTAAATATACACTCATTAATGGTAATCAATGCCAGCATGCAACAAAGACAAAAGAACATATAAATGCTAATGCCATCTATATTATTAATTTGGAGAATAATAATTATATTATGGTAGGTATGATACTTTTTCATCCAACAATAATAAACATACTATATAGTTTTAGTTCTATATATTCTTTAATATTCATCTTGTTTAGTATAACTATTAAAACAAGACTAAAACTATAGATATTATTTTATATTTTAGAATAAAAAATGGGGAATTTTTGTATCAAAAGTATATAAATACTCCAAGATTAATATTTTTAGGTTGATACATCCATTAAATATTTTCTTACGCCCATAGGTAGAGTTTGATTCTATATTGGGAATGGATTAGATATATTTAAAAAAATCTAACATCAAATATCTAGAATAGGAGACCACTCTTCACATACTATAGAATCCTTGAATTCTAGAAATGTGTATGGAGGAGGGTAAATCTATTTTAGATTCATCATCTCATATGGGGATTTTATTTCCTTAGGAGAAAACATATCAAGCTCAAATGATTGAAGAAATGGAGAGAATCATGATCAAAGACATTCCCATTATATGGGACTACACTGATGTGTTCTAGAAATAATTCCATATTCTTCCTCTAGAATGAAAGATCGATTCTTAAAATGAATTTTTTCCAGTGTCTCTACCTATATCATAGACACAATAAATAATGACCACCATTGAGTTAGAGGAACTAATAAATTAGTTAAAAGAGAATACGTATAAGGGTTTTATACAAATGATTTATTCTCTATGGTTGTAGTAGTCAAATTATCCCCAAATATGGATGGATCATTGTACTTTTTCATTGGTTATAATGAGTTAAAAATAATAATATAATGACATAGTATCCATTTCCTTAGATATATTTATTGTTTGATTAACTATGTGGGGATATATACTCATCTAATTTAGACCATCGGTCGGGATATCACCAATTAAAGGTTATAATGGAAGATATTACAATGAAAGACCTTAATACAATGAATAGACATTATGAGCTCATAGTGACGCATTTTAGAATAAAAAATTCTCCAACAATATCCATATAAATAATTAATAGAGTTATCAAATATTTCCTTGATAGATTTCTGTTTGTCTTTATCAATTATATTATGACATACTCCAAGAGTAATGAGACATGAGGAGAATTTAAAATTGTTTTAATGACTTTTTAAAGGGAGAAAAATTATTCAATTGATTGTAAAAATGTATTTCAAATAGATTATGTACAATTTTTGAGGCCTGTTATCACCAGAAAATGAATATATTTGGATCCATCCATGAAATATGAAATCAATGAGTGTCCCTAGATTTCAAATTAAATAGATATCTATAGTAACCTTGGTCTATCATTTTATTACCTACGATTTTTTAATAACTTATCATGAATTTTAATCCCACTAATCATGATAACATGAATGGTATAAAATATTACCCTGACAAGTTAATGTGATGAATGCTTCAATGTGTTAAAAAAGGATTATCACCATACTAGTACACACTCATTCCAAAATTTGGGGAAATATTTGTGGTTTATAGAGATTATTCAGAGAGTTATCAGTCAATTTTATAAGTAAAAATTAAAAATATTAAATTTACACATAAAACTAGCTAAAAATTAAGAATAAAAACTATTCCACACATGATATTGATTTAGAATCTAAGATCATTATGTTGAAAAACTAGCAGTATTTTATCTTTTGGGAGAATTGTTAAATATTTAAAAATAATGAGAGCCTAAAATATATATTCACATAGGATGAACATAATATCTTATAGTGATGATTCTTAGAGATCATCAGGTGTTATGACTACTCAATCCACAACAATCACAAAAACAAAAATAAGTGGCAGATGTTCAATGTATAAACAATCCAAAAAAATTATCTTTGATTCTAAAATAGAATGGCCTGTTATTATTATATTTAAAAAGAATGTACATGGGATTTATTAAATAAGGAAAATAATAAATCCTTTTTCATGTGATTTCTAAACAATACCTCATAGATAAAATTAATGATTATGAAATAAATGATGTGTAAATTAACTATAATGTTGACGCCTTAAAAAAGAGGAAATCATAAGAGTTAAAAATTTACAATGAAGGGGTTTAAATATCTGGATCAAGAACATATGAATCGTATATTAAAAATATAAATAATTAAGTTCAGAGTGACACACATAGCTCAGCCTTCCCTATTCAACCGTGATACATAATGATTTGTTATGTTTTCTATGTGAACTATTTGTGGAATAATATGAGGAAGGAAATTATTGAATATACATCAAATTGTACAATATTTGAGAAAGTGAATTGTGAAATGAAAATTTGTTAGGGGCAGAATCATCCATAACCCATACCAACATTGAAAAGGGATAAAATGACCATAAAATTTTTCATCGGACTTCTGAAGACATCTATATGTGGAATTGATGTATGGGTTGTTGTGGATATTTTTACAATACATATCACCTTATCACAATATTATAAAACTTATCACTATTTTAAAATTCACATATATACATTATATAAGCAGTTAGAATTCATGTATTATTATTATCTATTGAATATGATCAATATGGATGATTAACCTCTCTATCCTAGAGAGGTCTCCGACATGCTGTAAACAATGAGTTGAACACCAGTATGGTTGATCATCCTCCAACTGATGGCCAATATGAACAGACTATTCCGACAGCTGAATACGTATTGATATAACGTTCTATAGTCATAAAAGGAATATTTCCCCATCATCTACCTCTGGTTGAGATATCATTCAATAATAGTTTCCACTAAAGCATTCAAATGGATCCATATAAATCTTTTTAGATAAAAATATGCAAAACAAAATCATGCCAACATAAATGAAATGAACATGTGATTATATGAATATAAATAGTCACATAAATGTTTGAAAAGGTGAAAAAAACTTATCATCACATCAAGTCAGATAAATGTCAATAGAAGAGATATGTATAAAATTGTTGACAAGACAAAACGTTTTATGTTCGTAACATGGTATTCCTATGAATATAATTATGGACAATAATCATGATATTTGACAATAAAGGAAATATGAGTCCCTAGTATATCATCCCCTTAATAGTTCTTTATCTTGTTATAGGAGTGTAATATACACTAAAACATCCAACTACCATGTTTAAATTACAAGATTTATTATATTTATCTCTCTTGAGAATGTAAATATGAGATCACTCACATGTTCATCATCTAGAGGTGGTATAGTTGGAAAATTATATCTCTTATGATGGGAATACAATCATGAATTAGACCACTGAGATAAATTTATACATAAAAACGCTACTCAACATATCAATGTAATTCATTTGGAACATAATTATGAAAATGATAAATTGGAACAGGAGGTAGTGATGAAGGATAAATTCCTTCACATTTTTATATATTACAATATTTTGGAGTGAAATTTCCAACGTTTGGGAGAATTCCATGAACCAAACATTTTTCTGTTTTTATAATTATATTATACAGTATTAAATGTATAAATATCTAAGAGATTCTAATATAATAAATTCTTATAAATAGAGGATGAAATAATTAATATTTAAACAAATTAAAGAACCTATCAATATAGAATAATAACCTAAACTGTGGAAATGTAACTTGAAAATTAGTAATACTAATCTGGCCATTAAAATAGTAACCACACCCAATAAATTATAAATAAAATATATCCATCTTATAAATGATTTTCTGATATAATTATATAATATAATTTGTAAATAAATGTTTTTAAAAAGATAAATCAAATGAAGGTACTTTTGACAAACAT
The DNA here is from genome assembly GCA_963277665.1 of Viscum album. NCBI lineage: Eukaryota > Viridiplantae > Streptophyta > Magnoliopsida > Santalales > Viscaceae > Viscum > Viscum album. The sequence continues at coordinate 872,603,762 of OY728148.1, read as the reverse complement.
AAATAATTATATAAAATTTTATAATTAATTTTACTGTCTAAATGATATTTAAAAAAAATATTCATGAATTAATATTTTCTATTCATTTTATTCAAATATAATATTATTCGGGCTTTATTAATTTTTTTAACATTCATAACATTCTATTTTTTTAAAATGGATTATTTTTTAATAGATAAAAAATTAAATTTACCATGTTTATAAAATTATTTACAAGAAAGGGAGTTCATTTTTTAAATTTTACAGGTAATAAATCGTTAGAGTGATTTTTTTGTATTTTTATAAATTAGTTTATTTTTTTAGGAGTAGTGATATATGATAATTTATGTTATCTAGAATGTACATCAATTATATAGTCATATATGATGTATGGCTGATGTAATCCTATGATATCAAGAAATAATTCTCTAGTTATTTAATTTATTCATTGGAATAAAAAATATTAATATTCATGAGGCCAAATAAAAAACTAATGAATACAATATTCACCGGCAGTCCTCTCCTCCCATTATAAATACCACCCCTCACTACCTAATGAACTCACGCCTATAAAGAAATTATTCTTTTCCGTCTTAATCCCATTCCATTTCCACATTTATAGAAGATTTTTTTACTAAAAAAGTATAAGTATAATTTACCTAATGAGGTTCTCAAGGAAAGGAAAATCAATAGGTAAAATCCACTTTTTTTTATTCAATTTTATTTTATGTTCTTTTCTTAACTTATTCTATACTCATCTCTTCTGATACATGATGAATGATAAATCTAATATCATATATGTACTATATTGTTTCTATGTTAATATAATAATCCATCATCAAGCCTCTTCTCCACTTCCTTTTATTCTAATAATGAAAATATCATTTTTGGGGTGCTGATTTATCACCCTCAAGGATGAAATTTTTTCATTTTCCTTCACCACATATAATTCTAGTAATTAATCCATCATAAATGTTGAAATTAATTTTTTTTTATTTTATAAATTTTCATAGTTTTGGAACTAAAATATATACATAATATTATATAATTAAACAAAATGACATCATTATGACTGAAACCCACCAAAATTAATCTAAACGATTATCGTTAACATTTTATCTAATGAATCATCTTCATATCAGAAAAAATTTATTAGTCAAATTAATGTTTTTTATTTTAATTTATAAAATTTAATTTCATTTGTGATAATTATTCTCATATTACACGATCATTCAAACATGTATATTGGTGAAAATATCATGAAAAACAAGAAAATGAACAACAAAAAACAATGAAATTGAACACTAAAAATCATTAAAATTGTTATAAATGAACTAAATAATATTTTAATGAATCAAATACGTGTATATGGGGTTCTATATTTATTAATAAATTTGTATAATTTTATTATCCAATATATTAATATAAATAATGCATTTAGACATAGGGTAAGAGGTTTCTAGAACAAACATTAATTTCATTGGGTTATTATAAATTAATGAAAAATATCAGTTTGGATGTGCATTTAATATTCCTAAAATAAAATTTAACAACTATTATATTTTATTTTTTAGATATAATTTTTTTTCTCTGGATTTATGAAAAATAACAATATTTTCTATAATAACTCCTCTTTCAAAAAATACATTTTTTTCTTCTCTTGAGAGAGGTTCTTCTTCACTCTTGATTAATTATTCATATTAAGTTATGTCATACCCAAATATAGAACCCAAATATTTGATAATTAACTTATTATGTATGCAATCAAACTCATTATATTCCATGTTTTATTTTTTTATAATTTTGACAATAATTCATTGTGGCATGCATCATTATGTTCATGTTATGATGTGATGGGTGCACCTTTAATTATACAGTGTTCCCCAACATTACGTAATGTAATATATATCATGTGATAATGTGAAATATCCCTAAAAATGATTATATATTTATTTAAATTTATTATTTTAGGGTTATTAAAAAAATTTATGTGTGAACATGATGTTGGCTACGTTCGGAGCTATTTTTGTTACTTGAAAACATAGACGTTATGTTTCATCTTTATGCATTTCCAGATTCCATGATTTTGTCTACTACTTCATAGCATTACTGTGAAGATTATAACATGAATATTTAATGATGGGATTTATTATTCTCATACAATTTACATTTATCCATGTTTTAATCAATCATCTTAGTAGTCTTTTAGTGGACCCCTTTTTTTGATGTTTATCCCCAAGTGACTATATTTACTAAATAGTGCATATGGGCCACTAAGAAGAAAGTGTATAATGAATTAAATAAAAATTTTGGTATTATTATGTAATATTAATATATTCATCAAATATCTCAAAAATAATAACCCTTTTTATACGGGATATGAAAATATATTTTTTTGTTTTTAATTAAAATAATTTTATATTAATGTACGAAAAATGTAGGGTCTCTATAGTGGGAACTGAGTGTCAATCGATACCTACAGTAGTCCCACCTATGGGAAGTATTCATATTCTCAATGAAGATGATAATATATGATTTAAAGGATATTTTATGTGTATAATGAAGATGATAAATGGAATTTGATGCTCTTATCCTTCTACAAAACAAAAAAATTAACTTTTAACGGTGATGAAATGACCTTTATTAGTGATAGACATGCATTTTATACAAAAGAGTGACTAAAATCTCATTGCTTTTATTAGTGATAAAATATCACTGATAAAGGGCCACATTTATCACAATTTGTTTACAACAACTAAAGGGTAACATTATAAGAACTGATAAAGGGGAATATTGCAGTGTGCATTAACCAAACACTGGAACACGACAAACAACATCAGAAAGCAGAAATATAAAGTAAAAATATAGAATTTCCATTGAAATTATATTTATAACACAACTACAGAAATATAAGAACTATATTCTTGAATTATAAAAATTTAGATTATAAAATAAAATGAGTAAGTATAAATTAGTATATTCATTCAGAACATTAGTGTACATTTTCCTTTTTCCCCTTCCCCCGACTCATGATATTATAAAAAAACCTTGCCATATTCAGAAAAAGTAATCACCTATATAAGGGAACAATATTTATCATTGTATTAACATTTTTATCTAAATAAAATATATGTTTTTAATTTTAAACAAAACATTGATTCATATAAGTTTGTCAGATTATGTTTTGGTAGATTCATTCAGGTCACACCAGTTCATACTCATTGTCAGGAATTATCTATATAAAAATTATGTAAATAAGTATAAGATAAAAAATGATTATGAAATTAATTAATTAATACAAATTTCAATGATTATAAAAATTTTATAGGCTCTTTTTCTAGGTTTTGGGAAGGGTTTTTGTGGTTTAACCAAATAGTCCACTTAATAAAATATAAAGACGCACATATAGTCATATCAGTCACACTATTCTCTAAACATCACAATGGATTATTTTTTTTCTAGTCATAAATTACTTGTGAATCAATTTTATAAATTATTAAAACAACTGATATTCAATTTTTGAATTTTGAGTATGTCAGTATTCTTTTTTACAAGAATGTATTTTTAAAAAGGAAACATGATCAATTAGTGAAACTGGTCACATAATGTGCCTATTTGATGTGAGAATAATTCGTATAGATAATCAATTACATTTAAATTATTTAATTAAATTATAATGTTAATATATGAAATTTTTATCCATTTTCAATTAGTGTCACTTTTTGAACTAAAATGACAATTTTCAACTGATAACATACATATTGAGTCATATCAGGTACATCATGTATCTGATTGTGTTCTGGAAAATTTTTAATCATAAAAAATTAATTTTTGATCAATTTCTTAAAGTATAAAAACAATATGAATGTTTTTTTCTTGTTTTTTTGTACGAAAGTTTTCTGATTCACTAAAATTAATGTAAATTCTTAATATGTTTTTAAATAAGGAGTCATACCAGAAACAAAATTCAACATATTTAGGTATTGAGAATTCATAAACCTACCAAATTTCATATGAATAATTTTCCAAATATTTCAAAACAATCAAAAAAAATTGTTGATTTTTAGTACACCACGTTTCTTTTTTAGTAGAAATTTAATTTTAACATGAAACCCAGACATTTAGTCATAACAATCACATTATTTGATAGTTTAACATGATAATGATTCTTACATGTCAAAATATATTTAGGAATCATTTTTAAATAATTTCCACATGGTCTGGTAGTATTTTTATTTTGTTCAATGAGTAAAATATTTTGATCTAAAATATAATTTTTAAATAGATAACAAACATTTTGAGTCATAATGAGCACATAATGTATCATATTGAGGTGTTTTTGATTCTTATATGTCAAAAATGATATATGTATTACTTTCTAATGGTATGAAAACATCCGTTATGTGTTTTCTCAATTTTGAGTATGTCAATTTTTTTTACTATAATTATTGTAAAAGTTTCTTAAAAAGGTGAAAATTGTTCCATATCGGTCACACCTTTATTTGGATTGATGGAAGGGTGAATTATAAATGTCAAAAATTATATATGGATCATATTACTAATGACCAAAACAATAAAAATTAATTTTCTTATTTATGACTACATTAGTTGTCTTTTTTACTAAAATGCCATTTTAAACAAGAAAGAAAATATTTGAGTCACACTGGTTATATCATGTTCCATTTGGTTGTGATATTGAATCCTACACATAATAAATGTCTTATGAATTGGTTTACAATAGTATTAATAAAATCCAAGTGTATTTTGTCAGTTTATTGTGAGTGAAACATTTCGAACTATAATGTCGTATTTAAATTGATAATGGACACTTTGAGTCAAACCAAAAACACCATGTATCAGATTCATGTATTAATGATTCATAAACCAAAACAATTAATTCTATAATTTTACTAAATTATAAAAAAATACTAATTACTTTTCCCTAATTTGATTGTGTATGTTTCCTTTTTTACTAAAATTAATGTCAATTTTAAAAACAAAGATTCACATAGTGGCCTACCGGTCAAAGCACATAAATGATTAAGGTGATGCTAATTCATAGACCTTAAAAATGACAAGTGGATAATTTTTTAAAAATATAAATTCAATAAAAATATTATTTCTCAATTTAGAGAATTTCACTTCTGGGTTTTAATAAAATTTTATTTTAATCAGATACTTGTACATTGAGTCATACCAGCCACATCGTGTGTCAGTCTGATTTGATACTAATTCACACATGTAAAAAATGAAATATAAATTATTTTATTTTTTTATAAAGTCATTTTGTTTTTTTAATTTTCATTTAGTGATTCTTTTTTAATTGAAATTACAATTTTATATGGATAACGAACACTTTAAGTAATTACGGGGATATGATGTATCAAAATGAGGTTTTTTTCATAAAATATGTCATAAATGACTTATAGATAATATTCATAATATATCAAAACAATATGAATGTGTTTTATTCTTTTTGAATATGATATATCTTTCTTTACTAAAATTAATTTCAATTGTAAATAAGAATGCACAGTAAGATTCAAACCAAATGCACCATGTTTTGGATTGAGGTATGGTTGATTCCAATATATCACAATGAATACAAAAAAATGATATTGCAAAGGTATCATTATTTCCATTACCTTAATTTTTTTATCATCCAACAATCAATATTGAGTCCATTTCATATCCAAATATGTTTTTATCCAAGACCATCAACTCAATGTGAAGTGATGTATATTTGACATAGAATGGAAATGAAAAACAAGGACACATTAGTATAAATGATTATTTTATCTATCATATGTATTGTTTAAGATAGTTGAAATGAAAATATTACATCTCAAAGGATATATATAAAAACAATAATTATTGGATAAAAATTACAGCTAAATTAAAAAAAAAGTAGATTAAATTGTGAAAAAATTAACAAAATAAGTTGTATGAATTCACCTTTTCACGATATTTGTATACATTCATCACCCACTCTCACTGAACACTATATATATAAGTGATTTATGGATTTTTCCCCTATAGAGATTCCAAATACCCTATTTATGGTCCTATATATGAACAATTTATAGTTTACCTTAAAAATGACAGTACCTGATTATGATCATTAGAGGAAAGTGTCATTATCGATTGAATTTTCATTTGACCCAAAATATGTTTTACTTTCTAGTAGGATAATCAATCAATTCTTACTTCCTGAATGTGAGTCAAAAAATATTCTCCCATTTTGTTATTTCATTATTAATAGATCATCTTTTTACCCTTTAACAATAAAATTCACCATCACGAAGCCCATTTCATCATCATTATTTTTCACTCTTACTTTCAACCAATTTTAAAATAAAATAACCATTTGAAATTTATTATAATAAAAATAATATATTTGAACTATAAATCTATAATAAGATATATTTTCATAAATTGTATTCATATCCCTGGAACTGAATATGTTCATGAATTTGTCCACAATTAAAACACCACTATTATTGTTTATGTTGTTGTCATGATGGTATTTTTTAAGAACATATCACAATTTATTACAAAAAAATTATATTATATAAAATTTTCATTTCATCACATGGTTATCCATTAGAGGAGTTCGGTAATTGAACTATGATTTTCATATAACGCTTTAAAATTTTGTCCATATAACTAACCTATAAACTATTTAATATGGGTTTATTTATATCCAACCATCATCCATTGAATGATTAAAATATATAATAATTGGTTTCTGGGATTCAAAATTTGGATCATAATCCTGACTATTATTTAAAATATAATGGTCTTATTTCTCCTTCTCTGTGATGGAAATTGTAAAAATATATTATACATAAATACCTTCACTGATATAGTGTTTGTTTTGAAGAGACATTGGGATAGAAATTCTGAAAACATAATATAGGCAATCGATGTAGATTTCAATATCATTATCAACAATAAGACATTCTTTAAAACAAAATTTTGGAATACATTTATTCTAGACATACCTTTTTAAAATCATTAAATACCATTAAATTTGGTTATATAAATCTATATTGAAAAGTACCAAATAATTGAATTTATTTAAAAATTGAAAGACCAGGTGGAACATTAATTCAATGTATGATGGTTGTTAGAATGTCAAAAATTAAATTAGTATTACTAAAAAATTTATATTCATGATTTGATTCATTATTTAGTTTATAAAAATACAGCATTTGTATTTATAAAATATGTAGAGTCTTGTTAATTTATGTCACACATTTACATGAATAATGAAATTGAAATCAATAATAATCAAACATAAAATTTGTATCATTTTAGACCCTATAACATCGAATTATTCCTGGACACATCATTCTCAATATTCTATGAATACCCGAAATGGATCTTTTATACTATTTAGAATATATAAAAATTTAAAATTCTCCCTGTGGGAAATAGTGTATATATCTAGAGGAAGAAAATTCATCTCTTTTTTATGTCATTGGTTTTAACTCCTCCGATATCCCCATTTCAATCACGTGCAACCTATCTATGGCTCAAGATTTCATTTTTCAAAGAACACATGTAACCTTCCAATAACACCATGAAATACAATTCTTTTCCACATGCATGATATCATGAAAGTTTATGGAATACAAAATAATACAATCTGATAAATCAATAAAAATATATTTCTTCAAAAAACCTTATTTTGTATAATTTTTATAAAATGGTCTACTGAAAATAGTGTAATAATTTACAACATTATTGAACAGTTGATCAACATTTAGTGAAGATGGTGTTGTACAATGTATTATATTCCCATCAAATGATGTCATCCCAGATCAGTATTTTAGTCATCGATGAAAAATTTTATTATGATTTTAAAACATAATATTGGAGGAATTTTTCCATTTAATAGAGTGTGCGAATTATTCATTAACCGTACAATCCAACATTCCATTATTTCAATAGCTTGATAAATTTCTATATACTGTAAGTTTATTAATTGACCATATATTATGGCCCTCAATTTAAATTCTTCACTTATATGAGAATCATAAATTATAACACTTGTATCCATTATCAATTTGTGATCATCTATTAATGGATCCAAGAAGACTTCAATATCATTTCTATGAAGCTTTGGTATAGATATGAGTAGAGAAAACATTACGTGTTTGTGATTCACGAATAAAAATGGTGGGAAGTTATAATTTACCAACAAGAAAATATATATAATATGATTAATACTATGTACTCAAAAATAATTTATTCCATCTATAAATAACACAAGATGAATGTTTATTGACTCATTTCCAAAATCAGTACTATCTTAATCAATTTTCATCGACTAAGGATAATTTTTTGGATAAAATAGGTTCTCATCTTTATTAATTATAAATAAATTCCATATTAATTATCTTGTTGTTTAAAGATATTTATATATCTTGTTATTCATGGAATTATAGGAATGTACCATACATTTTTTAAATGACTCGATTTAGTTTTACTATTTAGATATTCACCACACATAGTGAACGTTATTAATGATTCATGATTCATGAGAAAAAAATATGAAATCATTAGGATGGAAATTTATTTTTTAGATATCATATCCATTGAAAATTGTTTTCATTATGCATCATATGTTCAATATGGAATTTCATTTTCCTCTTGCATAATATCAATTAAGAGATTATGAAGTTTGGTAAACCTATTTTCACTTCATTTATGGATGGGTTCAAAATTATATAACATCAATATTACTTATAATTATGTGTATTATTTACACCTAGTATATAATGGTATATTATCACAAATATTTAACTTCTAAAATAACTTTTGAATGTCTTGAAGGTCATCTTCAATTACAGTGGTCATTTAGTCTATGTGAATTTAATCATTATATACATTTCTATTCATATAAAATAATCCATAAACTGCAGTATCACCCCAATAAAGGAGAAAGTTTTTTCCATTATTTAATACAATATTTATAGCTCTGATATATATAGTAAAAAATGAAATAATCTTTCAGCTCTTCTAGAATAATTTTTCATGAATAACATCAATGTAATCTGGTGTAATCAATTTGAGAAGGTTATTATTCATTATCATTTGAAAGAGTGATGATATCTTCAATTACACTTTCATAATATATTAAAATTATTATCATTCATAAATTATTGATTCATATCCACATAATTAAGATAATAAAATACTCATTTAATAAAATAAATAAGTAAATAAAAATAATATATTCCACAACAGACATGTATGTTGTAAATAAATATAATTAGGGGAACCCATCATTTTATTTATTCAAATAATTTCATTATGATTTTAAATAAATGGATAATATAATTTATCAAATCAATTACTATAATATGGTATGTGTTATCCTCTGTACTCATTAAAAGGTGAAAGATATAGACAAATTTCATCATCCTCAGCTTCATCATCTGAAAAGTTATTATTGAAATTTGTTCCTTGAAACTCATTATCCATCTATCATGGAAATTCAAATATGTTTCTTGAACTAGAATAAGAAGTCGAAAAACATGGTATGAGTACATCATAGAGTTTTCCAAGAGAAATAAACTATATGAGGGATGATTCAAATTCCAAAAAATAAATAATAACTATTTATAAGACGAAGTTGATGAGGATTCCAGTTTTATACCATTTGTGCTCTCTAAAATGGGTAATTCCTCTCATTTGGGAGAATTTACACCATTAACACCAGTTATTATGTTGTTTCCACTTGAATGTAAGATATTTCAGAAAATTTGTTCTTGTCTCTAATTCAATGGGTCTTTATAGGGTCCCGATATTATATATAAATCCATGTGTCCCCTATGAATTCAATATTTATATTAGAAATTATCCTTTTAATACTTTAAATTCACTATATTAGAAGTAAAATGAATTTAGAATATGATAAAAAAATAAAATATTATTCCATTATCTATAATATATACAATATGTTGACTAAAGAATTTAATAAATAAATAGTTATTCCATATACATGGATGCTAATAATAGATTCATAGATGGAGAAACAATAAATGTAAACATAAAATGAAATATTCCTTGAAATAGTTTCGAATAAATATTTGAAAATAAATATAAATTTATAACCTCCATAATAATTTAGTGATGTGTGATGTAATAACCAATGAAATTATTACACTTAATATTAGAGGTATATCAAACATCAATGATCTCTATAACTTCCCTTAATAAACATTTTCACCTTATTAACATGGATTTTATGGATTGATGATACTTATTTTCTCTACAAATTTTTAGGGGTTCATGAATATTCATATTTATAATCATTGTCAAGAAGAATAGTATGTAATAATAAAATGAAACATTATCCATAAAAATAAAAAAATAAATACATCCAAATATAAAATATAAAAAATATTTCACATTTTAACATGGATCAATATCAAATGTGCAGTTTGTAAAAAATTATATTAATTTAAATAGTAGTAAATTAAAAATATTTAAACATGGTATATTTAAAAACATCCTATGTGGTGACTCTGAACATAAATGGGTTAGAACCACCTATAAGAAAGATGATGAGTTCCTATGTTTTTAACCTATTAGAGACCCAACATTATCCTACCATGTTGGACTCCCATATGGACATTGATTTACGTGGGGACCCATTAAATCCAATTGACACTACATTGTATTGATATTTCATCTATAAATATGATGAATATAATATGAATATGATAGTAATATGAGGTGTTGATTTATTTTTAGAAAAAGTATCAATCGGAATTCAAATAACATAATCCATTCTATTCAAACATCCATCCATCACATGTCAATACGATCTCTATATTTAAAAAAATATATAACATCATCAAAACTAATATTTAAATCTTCCTATGTTGTTAATTTATTTAATCCATTTCAGGTAAAAAAAGACATATCAAATGATAATGATAATAATATTCAATGAAAAATACATTCATTTAATAATATTAAAAATAAAAAATATAGAATAATAGAAAAATTAAAAAGTTCCAAATGAGTAAAAAAGTTATCATATAAAAAAATAGCATCTCTTGGAGGGAATTTTCTAGAAAACAAATAAATCATATTCTTTTTATTTAATGAATCATATATATATTTCATATGAATAAAAACATATATACATGAAATAGTTATATATATATATATATCAAAATTCATATATATATATATGGATGTTTATATAATATATCAAGGAAATGCAAAGAGATAAATTTTTTGACACATAAAATAAAACAAAATTTTTCCTTGTAATCCAACTGAAGATTCAAAATAAGAAATCATACAAAATGCAGCTCAACATCAACAAAAAATTACATGAAATCCATTTAGATTTATTAATTTGAAACCATGGGTGGATGTTTAACTGACACTTTGTATTTATTTTTTAATTATATGGAAGTTCAAAATAATTAAAATTAATATTCTAGAATGGTGAAATAAGTGTGTGGTTACCAAAAATCATTGAAAGACATAATTAGAAACTAATGTTATATGGTAAATTAGTGACGTATAATTAATTACAAGAGATGAAAAACATAAAAAAATAATGATATCACCAAAAATGAAATGAATGTTTTAGTGGGGAAGTGAAAATTACTTATCCTATCTAGATGCTTTGAATCATACAAGGGAATGTGGAGATATTTCCAAAAAATGATTCGTTGGAGCCCAAGATTATTTCAACCATAGAATCATTTGATCCCTGAATTTGAGCCATAGAATAACTATAAACATGAGTCTAGCCTTCATTTGGAGCATGGATTCGTAGCAGAGAATCATTAGAAGTAGGCATATTCCATAGAAATCTTCAGATATTACGACTCATTCATGACTTGTTAGGGTTATATAAATAGACATGGAACCGTTTTATATGTTCTTCTGAAAAAGTATCGATGAAGATCACTTTTATGAGTTCTAAATTAAGAACCGTTAACAAAAGGAATCATTATCAAGGATAAAACATTAATGTTGATAAAAGATTTATAATTAAAATTGTAAATAAAAAAAATTGTAAATATATATATATATATATAATAAATATATACAAATAAAAATATATGAAAAAAATTATTATATAAAAATAAATATTATAAATTCTAATTATTAAAATATTTATTTATTTAATTCTATTTATTTAAATAATTTATAAAATATCATAATATAATCATTATATATTTATATATGTATATAATTGTTTATATATATGTATTTATGCCATTATATATTTAATTATATATAATTATATTTTATAAATATAAATATAGTAAATACATTCATTATTTAAATATATTTATTAAATTTTTTATATTTTTTAAATATTTAAAATTACTTATTAATTATTTTATTAATAAATTATTTAAAAATTTTATTTATAAATTTAAAAATATTTATATATAAATGTATATAAATAGTTAATATATAATTAAAAATATATACTTTTATAAATAAATTTTAATCATTATTGATGAATATATAATATTAGAAGCATGAATGTTAAAAACGAGAGATGTTGGATAATTAAATACAAGTATAGGTTAACAAGATTGAAAAAATGGATAAGTTTTATTAATTAATTATTAATTAAAAACATATGGATTTATATTTAAATATAGATGAATAGATATTGAAAATTTAAAATAATAGTAAATATATATATGTATATAATAGTAAATGATTAAAATCCTAAACAAATATTAAAATTGAATTTATACATAACTATAATAATATAGTAAATAAACAAATGAAAAATTTCCAATTAATGAAATAATATATTTTAAATGTTTCATTTTATAGTGAATCTATAAAATTATTACAAACATCAGAATTAATTACATAAATATAAGGTGTTTTTGTTTTTATAAAAAAATTCACAAATAACGTTATTATTAATATGTGTGTTAAATTAATTAATAACTTATATGTATGAGATATCAATGTAACACACATTTGATATATGTTGAATTGAAAAATAAACTGATATTTAATTATATCCATTATTTGATGCAATTAGTTTCATTTTTATTTAATAATAATTATTAATAATAATTCATTTTCACTAAATATATCATTTATTTAATGAAAAGGATCAATATTTTGATTTATATAAATCATATTTTACAAAATATATAGGAATATAAATATATATTAAATGAATAAATTAATTAATTTTCTTTATAAAAACCATTAAAAATGAATTAGACAACAATATGAATTTAAATATATTTTTATTATTTTCTATATTTAAATTTAAAATAAATTATTAATTAATATTGTTACATAATATATATATAAAATATTAATTTTTTGTTAATAAATCAATTGTTAATAAATTTGTTATAATTTCTTAATTTATTCATTTTTTTATGTTTAATTATTACAATTTATTAAATATTAAGAAAATATTAATTAAAGGTTCAATATTTTTTTAATTTTTATATTTTATATTTTTATTTTATTCATTTTAGGTATCAAATTATTTCGTATACACAATTTAGTAGCATTGTATATATATCTATATATATATATAAATGATATTAATTTTTATAAATAGTTATTTAAATAATTTAATATTTAATAACTTGTTAAATTTACACCTTTAAAAACATAAAATTTAAAATTATTTTATTTCATTCGATTGCTCAATTCTAAAAATTCCCAAATAATGGGTACTATTTATGAGTGATAAACATAAAATACGGACATAGGGTTCCCTTTCTGAATGATAAAATAAATAGTTGATAAATGGTTCCATTTATCAACTATAAAAATTGCTGATTAAGTTTCCCCAATACCATCAATTATTTCTAGCACTGACTATGGTTATCACTATTAAATTCATGATTTATAGAATTTATGTGGGGTTGTTTACTCTTGAGCTACAGATGCAACAGTTGCCAACGTTTTCAAAGGATTACACACTAGAGGTTGGTGTTCTAGGGCTCAAGATATATATATATATATATATATATATATATATATATTAGAATTTAGAGACACCTCTAATGTGGATATTAAACCATGATATATATATGTGTGTGTGGTTTGTTGATATTCCAAATCATGGTGGGATATTTTGATGCTTCTAGAACTTTTTCATGTAGTGAATTAGAGGAATTTAATATTAAACTTCCATGAATACTTCTTCTCTAAGGAATTGAGGGTTGATCATGCTAGGTATTTCCTGAACATGGAGTAGGATTTTATGAAAGTAATGGAACACTGAATAGGTTTTATAGAGCATCATCAATTTGATCCTTTTTATACAACTGATGATCTGGTAAAAGTTATATGGTCTACCGAGGATCTTATTCATCCTATCCTTTCGAATGTGAATGGAATTCATCTGGATGTTGTTTCGAATATAGTGAACCATGACCTAATCATGAAGTGAACTCTAAAAGAGGATTTCAATGTGAGTTTGGTTGGTTCATAAATTATACAGGTTAATAGATCAACTGCCAGACCTAAGCAAAAAAATGAAACTCTGAGCATGAAAAATAGTTCCCATGTGACACCCTCTAATTGATTGGTTTTTTCAATAATGTGAAAACTATATTCATAATAATATATATTTTCATAGAGTCCCCCATATTCATGGATGTGGAATATCAGAAAATCTTTTGAATTTTAGTATGAGAATCCCATTTGGACTGAGTGGGAGAGGATTCGTTCTAGCTCCAACTTCAAGAGACATATTAGTATCACCTTTCTAGAAGGATATCATGAGTACTAATGAATTTACATATAGAGGAGGTTATGGACATGATATCTAGGAAAAAAATATTTCACCATCGAATATAACAATCTCTAAGTTGTCTGCGTGAATCACAGGTCATGGCATCATTCCATATTTATTCAGTGAGGCCTACACTAGAATAGAAGTTTTCCCATCCATATATATATTTTTTCACTATTCATGTATCCTTAACCATAGTTTTTGTCTTATTTTATATAGTTACATCGCCTCTTTTATCATTAGTTCTATTAAATAGAACATTAGATAACATATTAAGTACTATTTCGGAATTATGAAATTTTATATACCTTTGGGTTTGTGATGAGAATGTGTTTTCCCATTTAGGAATTTCCCAAATGAGAAATGAATCCATCATTTCACATTGGACCTCTTCACCCTCAAGATGATAGAATTCTATGTCATTCCTAGGATAGAATGGTTCATTCCGTATCATTCCAATGTGTATTTTAATCCTCAGAAAATGTTGTTTACATCCCTACAGAGTGGTACATATATTCACAAAGCTGAGAAAGATATTTAGCCAATGAGAGTAGGATTTTATAATCATAGTCTATGTGTAGTGAATTCCCATAATTCAATATATTTTTTTGAATTTTCAGGGATTCAATAAGATTAATTTATATCTTCAAGTCTGTTAGTTCATGGTTGTTTTCCCCAATGACATTTTAGGAAATCCTATTATGATTTATCAGGTGTTTACTATCTTTCTAGTTCCTAAAAAACACCAGTATACATTCCCCATTAAATAGATATATACTACTAAGTTTGCATATCTCAAGTTGAAGATAGTGGACTTATAGGCAATGTGTCTTGTAAAACCCATCACATTCCCCTTGGTATCACTATTTTATTTCCAAAAGAAGGATGATAGAACCATTTTTATATTTGGGGATTAAGAGAAATTGAATCAGCATACTGTGAAAAATTGATATCCCTTACCTAGAAAAAATTTTCTTTTTGACCATCTCAATAGATCAGGGGTATTCTAGTTGATATACCAGATATCTGGTTGTCATCCAGTCTATTTCCATCCATCAGTTATGTATATATTCTTATACGCAGTGCAATTTTTATGGTTACTTCAATATTATGTTCATTCATAAAAAAGTGCTACCCATCTAAAATTATTTTGTGAATAGTGTTTTCTGTCCCTATTTGGATTCCATTTTCATGGCCTTCACATATGAGATCATTGTATATTCTTGTACTTAGTGTGACCATGTGACCCATATTGAGATCATTTTGAATATGTTGAGAGGGAACCAGCTGTATTCTAGGATACATAAGTGCCACTTCTTGATTGAAAACGTTTACATCATGTGACATTTATCTTAAAGGGAAGAGTTTTCATTGATCCAGATAATGATAGTGTTTTAGATACATAAGAGTAATTGAATAAAATGCTTGATATATAGATCAACATTATGGATATATGGTTATTAAAAACAATTAATTCAATAATTGATATGCTCAGATACACCTCATACATGTTTGAATAATATGGGTGTGGTGTTTATATTGTATGAAGCCATCGAGATACAATTTCAGGAGATAAATGGGATATTATCTTAATTAATGATATTGATTCTTCTAGATCATGGTAGAATATATATATTATATAATGATGAATCATTTAAAGATATAGGAGCTGTTCAGATGTCGGAAGATTGAGTCATTACGTACAAATTTTAACAAATGAGGACTCATGATTGTAATTATTGATCCCATGATCTAAAGGTGAATTTTTTATTCATGTCTATCATTATTAGGTCCATTAAATACTATGTTTGGAATTTGTGTTTTTGTGGACAAAAAAATCCTTGGGTATATTTACATGTAGCCCGAGTTAATTCATATTTAAAATATATTGGGTGAATATCTACATTCCATTGAAATGGAGCTAAACAATAATCATGACAATAGAAATTATGTAGCCGATGATATGATTACGAGGATTCATAAATATGTGTTTCAGGAGGCAAATAATGATTGTAATCAATATTTTTTTGAGTAACACATAGAGGTGAAGGACTATCATGGGAAAAGGCTACCTTCAACAATATCAGAATCCTCTTTTGTTCTGGAGATACTCAAAACGATACAATTTTGGGATCCATAATGAATGGGAATATGATATATTTTTTCTTATTATGATCATCCACTTGATAGGTTTATCGATGATGATGACATCATATATAATCATGGTAGTATTTTGGTTCCCAGAGATATGAAATTATAGATTATTCAAGAGTCACATGATTATTAGTGTGTTGTTTACTCTTGTATCTTCAATATGTATCATTATATGAACTCAAAATATTGGGTTCCATGGGTGAAACATAATATAGTATGTTTTTAACTAGGTGTTCTATCTGTCAGTATGTGAATGTGGGGAACTAGTGACCAATTATCATGTTAAAAACATTTTCCTTTCCAGAATATAAATGGTTGGATGTTATGTTTGAATTTTTAATCTGTCACAAACCGAATCAATCGCCACAAAAAATGGCACCAAACCCAGCCCGTGACAAGGCCCGAAGGGTGTTCCCAATACCCACGGGCAGGAAAAAGTTCCCGAGTATCATAAAATGAAAATTGGGAACAATTTACCCGAGTTTATAAACATAAAACAACAAAATAATCCAATGAAACAAATCTGGATTTTTCAAACCAAACAATCTTTTACAAAAATTCAGAACTGAATTACATAGCTTAAAATAACTCAAAAGGTCTATACCAAAGGTAAAAAACCAAATAAGGATAGCCCAAGAACCCTCATGGCAAGGGGCACCGCCCTCAAGCCACCTCCACAAGACTTCACCACCAAGGACCTGCTAGAAACCCGAACAACTAGAACAAAAAAAACTGTACCCAACCTGCGACAACAAAAATAACCAAGTCTACTTACACCCAAGGGTGTAATTTGGGTGTGAGACAATGCCCAGTAGGATAGCGCCACTATGATATTCCATGTGATAAACATTTAAAGATGGAAAGCATGCATGTTTTCAAAAACATGAAAAGCTAGTTACAATTTCTAAAAGATGCAACTTTGAATAAAAATAGTTTTCAAGTGGGCTATCATTAAGAATAAAAACTTTTAAAAATAATTCCAACACTAGTGAATTTTCAAGCCAACTATACCGTATGCCGACAGTAAGTACAAAGTAAATAATGAGCACAAGAAATAGGAAATAATCCCTAGGCACTAGCTAGTTGTAGGTCCCAGGTACCTCGTATCTTGGTGAGAGTAACCATCACAAATATCCATTCTCGTGCACGATCCACTAGTAGGGAACATACCCATTACCTAGTGGTCCCCAATCATCATCATAATAGTTTAGTTAGAGTTTTAAGGGTCAATCTTGATATTTAAAACTGAGGCCAAACCCCACGGATTCACTAGCATAATAGTACACGTCCACCCACCTAGATACCCAGGTTTTCCCCTTGTGCTCAAACAAGTTCAAGAAGTCAAGAAATACACATTGAACATGAAAATATCATTTCCACATCACAAATTCACAACACAGCCCATATGTATACCACACAAGTCACAAAAATCTATTCTTCATTCAAAATGATTTTGAAATCTGAATGACACCAAAATAGCCCACAACACATTTCACATTTCGTCAACACTTCCACAAAACCATTAAAAAATTTTATAAAACAATTATAAGATATTTAAACTCATATAACAGCCCACAAACATGGAAAATAGCACTACTTTAACAATAACAAATTCTATTTTTCACATCACACTCAAAAAAAACACTCTACATCACTTTCACATCACTTTCACTCCTCAATATCTCCTTCAAACAATTTAATAAAATATTTCCAAGATGATACATATCACATAACAGCCTTTTAACAAATGAAATGGTCCTTTTAAAAATATACTCCTACCAAAATAGTTTTCTGATATAGTATCACCTATTACACAACCCAATAAACCATTTAAAACTTTCATATAACAATTATAAATAGTATACCCAAACTTTGCACATAAAATCCATATCAAAAATCACTTTTTAAGCCAAAAGCACACCAAGACCATACCAAAACAGAATTGGCATCCCAATCAACATGTAATAATTCACTTTCAAATGTTATATAATCACCTTGAATAATATCACAATAGATACCCATGAGAACACACAAATCCATAAAACACATTCAAAGAGTATAACAAGGTTATACAAATAAAACCATTCAAATACACCCCCTTTTTAGGCCCACATGGAACTATATCATTGCCCAACCATAATTGTCAGCCCTTTTCAACAACTAATAAATCACTTCCACATTTTACAAAACTACCACAAGAGATAACACATGAAATACATTTGAAAAATACACATTTTAAGCAAAAATGTAACTTTAAAAACAAATGCTTTACTATTGCTACGAAAAATGGTTTTATTATAATTCACAACACATAAGGAACATGTAAAATTATTTAATCAATCAAACTAACTCATCATTAAACGGTTATCCACGGAATCACCTACCGAATGTGTCGAAACCCTCAAATATTGGGGCGAAAGATCAACTGCACGACCGCCACACCAAAAGAAGTTAAAAGAAACCTAAAACCTAAATATTTCACCCACAATACAGTAATTTAGAACCTAGGCATGAACCCTAACTTCTGAAATTTTTATAATTCAAGAATTAGGGAAGAAACCCTAAGCAATTTGAAAGAGGAAATAAATAGACTCACGTACTTGATGTATCCTGAATTAATCACTCCAAAAACAATAGTTGATGAAATTGAAAACAGCCAAAATTCAGGTATTGCTCGAACAAGATTTAGGTGGTAATTTGGGAACTTTAATGGAGGAAGAAGATTAAGAATTGAGAGAGTTAAGAAGGGATGAATTTACCTCTTCAATTCTGGCCGATTTGAAACACCCTATGAAGATCAGCCCTAATTCACGATTTCAAAGAGCACCAAGGAGGGTGGAAATTAAATGGTAGCGCGACTAGGTTTCTTAGGGTCGAGGGGGCGGTGGAATCACAGAAACAACGCAAATAATGAAGGAGATATAAAAAAATTAAAACTTATTTTTAATGCTGTAAATGGACCTTCGGTCAGGTACAATATCTAAAATAAAAACCCATATCCACCATGATTATGGATTTATAAAGGCTCCAAATTTATATTCTGGTGTTAATAGGTCAGAGGAGACCATTTAGGAATTTGAATGAGGAAAAAATATTCAAAAATTAAAATGTTATAAATGAAACAAAATATATTTTCAAATCTGGAATTGGGCTCACGGTTTGGCCCAATTCATTAAAACTCATCTATTTCTCCATAAAACCTTTGGAATCCATCCAAAAAAAGAATGAAAGGAAAATAAATGAAATTTAACATCAAAATAAGTCATTTATGTGACAATTCTCCCCACCATGAAGACTTTCCTTCCCCGGACTCACTTTACCCTAACTCGATATTTCACTGAAACAAGGGATTAAAAGATGTACACACATCACACCTTGTTTATTCGGGTGAGAAACAATAGATGTAAAGAACACTTATACTGACCTTCCTCTAAAATGGAATATTTTTTTATTTTTTTTTCAAGGGAGACATTCTCCCAATATAATAGAGACTCTCAGATGATTGCCCAACTTTAACCTTTACAGTCAATCGAGCACATGACATCACAAGGAATCACCGAACATGACCATTGCAACTGATATAAACAATGAATAGAGAGGGAACATGTACAACATCTCCAAAAAAAAACACAATTCTAGAAAGTGGCCATAATATCCTCTCATGACCCGATTTCCCACACTAGTAGTTTAACATGAACTCCTTCTTCAAAGAGACTATGAGGGACTGATATTTCCTCTTAGACACAATCCAAATACTCATCCATGCTAACAACCCCAGAACACTTCCACCTTCGAAAAAATTAGGAAACTTAAGAGACTAAGGTCACTTTCAACCATCCATAATCAATCTCCCACTAGAAGAGGATACACAAACCCAATAAGGGAAAGTGTGTATACTCAATATAAAAATCTCAAGAAATATATTCCTTATATTGATCAACTGGAGGATTTTCCAATGGAGAAACAATTTGGGTTGCACTTCAGTAATTAACCTTTAATGGGGGCATACCTTATCTAATGAGAGAACCCAAGGACCCAACCAATCTGGTCCATTGGTCAAAACAACCCATAAACCAGCTCCAAACACATGAAGGGAACCACTGTAAAGGCATCCCAAAACAATTTTCAAAAGAGACCACTAACTGTCCCTACAACACAGCTTACCGACCAAACACAAACCCAAAACACAGTTCAAACAGAAGGGGTTCTTGGAATCAAAACACCCCACAACATCAACATTTTCAAAAACCCATAATACAAACCATACAAAAATATTCATCAAGACATCATGTTTTCCATTAAAAATAATTCTTTGAGAACGAACAGTTTAGCAGTAAGCGTATCCACCAATGGTACCCCATGCGCCTCACACATGCAGGTTTTTGTGCCACACCAGACACCCTACTCATATCCGTACCAGAACTCATCCAGTCATGCCATCAACCATCCATCATCCCATATAACCCCATGCATGTGGTCGCTAATGGAAATACCAAAGGTTAAAACAAAAATTATTTCCACTTTTCAAAACCAAAACGGTCAACCAACAAATATTTTTTTCTCATAACCGCTAACCACGAGATCAAAATCCCAAATCACATCTTAAAAAAAAATTTAGAAAGTCAAAACCATTTAGAAAATAACTCACTTTCAAGATATTCACATCAATTTCAAAACATATCATCCCATTAAACACACTCTGATTGTTTAGAAAACACTATTGTAAACACTTTTCAAAACAAACTTCAATATAGTTTCTGCTTTCAAAGAGGTGTAAGCGCACCATTTTAAATTTCAAAACAATTCTGAAAATTCAGTTCTGCCATTTCATAATCCAAACCATTCACTCTTTATTTGGAAATAATTTCACAAAATTTATACACTTCTTAAAACCAAAGTGCCAATATTTCAAAACCTAAGCACAAAACAGTGCGAGAGGAAACTAGTTTCAGTGGGTGACTTGGAAATATGGTTGGCGACCATATTACAATCACTTCACTGTCATAGAGAGTGTTCTAAGGAATATCTTTGGCTCCACATGGCTTGCCAGGCCCTGCGATCTCACTAGGACCATTAACCCAACTCTCTTTTCATTTCCCTTAATCATCATCAAACCAAGAAAATCGAAGGACTTAGTTAAATCCTGACTTCTCTTGGAAACATTAATCCCATTATGAGGTGTGGTGATCAGGCACACTACCCATAACTAGAATTCCATGTCCCAACAATCCTAACTCCATACTATCCTAACACTTCCCCAAATAACATGACCCAAAGAGTTAACCTGAACCTCATTTGATACCATTTTGTCACGAACTAAATCGATTACCACCAAAAATGGCACCAAACACAGCCCGTGACAAGGCCCGAAGGGTGTTCCCAATCCCCACGGGCTGGCAAAAGTGCCTGAGTATCATAAAATGAAAATTGGGAATGATTTACCCGAGTTTATAAACATAAAACAACAAAATAATCCAATGAAACAAATCTGGATTTTTTAAACCAAACAATCATTTACAAAAAATCAAAACTGAATTACATAGCATAAAACAACTCAAAAGGTCTATACCAAAGGTAAAAAACCAAATAAGGATAGCCCAAGAACCCTCATGGAAAGGGGCACCGCCTTCAAGCCACCTCTACAAGACTTCACCACCAAGGACCTGCTAGACACCCGAACCCCATGAACAAAAAAAATTGTACCCAACCTGCGACAACAAAAATAACCTAGTCTACCTACACCCAAGGGTGTAAGTAGGGTGTGAGCCAATGCCCATTAGTATACCACCACTAAGAGATTCCATGTGATAAACATTTAAAGACGAAAAGCATGCATGTTTTCAAAAACATGAAAAGATAGTTACAATTTCTAAAAGATTTAACTTTGAATAAAAACAGTTTTCAAGTGGGCTATCATTAAGAATAAACACTTTTAAAAATAATGTCAACACTAGTGAATTTTCCAGCCAACTATACCATATGCCGAAGGTAAGTACAAAGTAAATAATGAGCACAAGAAATAGTAAATAACCCCTAGGCACTAGCTAGATGTGGGTCCCAGGTACCTCGTATCTCGGTGAGAGTAATCATAAAAAATATCCATTCTCATGCACGAGCCACTAATAGGGAACATAACCATTACCTAGTGGTCCCCAATCATCATCATCATAGTTGAGTTAGAGTTGTAAGCATCAATCTTGCTATGTGAAACTGAGGCCAAACCCCACGGATTCACTAGCATACTAGTACACATCCACCCACCTAGATACCCAGGTTTTCCCCTTGTGCTCAAACAAGTTCAACAAGTCAAGAAATATACATTGAACATGAAAATATCATTTCCACATCACAAATTCACCAAGAAGAACATATGTATACCACACAAGTCACAAAAATCCATTTTTCATTCAAAATGATTTTGAAATCCGAATCACACCAAAATAGCCCACAACACATTTCACATTTCTTCAACACTTACACAAAACCATTTAACAATTTTATAAAACAATTATAAGATATTTAAACTCATATAACAGCCCACACACATGGAAAATAACACTTCATTCATAATCAAAAATTCAATTTTTCACATCACACTCACAAAAAACACTCCACATCACTTTCACATCACTTTCACTCCTCAATATCTCCTTCAAACAATTTAATAAAATTTTTCCAAGATGATAAATATCACATAACAGCCTTTTAACAAATTAAATGGACCTTTGAAAAATATACTCCTACCAAAACAGTTTGCGGAAATAGTTTCACCTATTACACAACCCAATAAACCATGTAAAACTTTCATACAACAATTATAAAGAGTATACACAATCTTTGCACATAAAATCCATTTCAAAAACCACTTTTTAAGACAAAAGCACACCAAGACCCTACCAAAACAGAATTGGCAGCCCAATCAACATGTAATAATCCACTTTCAAATATTATATAATCACCTTGAATAATATCACAGACAATACCCATGAGAACACACAAATCCATAAAACACATTCAAGGAGTATAACAAGGTTATACAAATAAAACCATTCAAATACACACCCTTTTTAGGCCCACATGGAACTATATCATTTCCCAACCATAATTGTCAGCTCTTTTCAATAACTAATCAATCACTTCCACATTTTACAAAACTACCACAGGAGATAACACATGGAATACATGTGAAAAATACACATTTCAAGGAAAAATGTAACATTAAAAACAAATGCTTTACTATTGCAACCAAAAATGGTTTTCTCATAATGCACAACACATAAGGAACATGTAAAATTATTTAATCAAGCAAACTAATTCATCATTAAATGGTTATCCACTGAATCACCTACCGAATATGTCGAAACCCTCAAATATTGGGGTGAAACATCAACCGCACGACCGCTGCACCTCAAGGAAGTTAAAAGAAACCTAAAACCTCAATATTTCACCCAAAATACAGTAATTTATAACCTAGGTATGAACCCTAACTTCTGTAATTTTTATAATTCAAGAATTAGGGAAGGAACCATAAGCAATTTGAAAGAGGGAAGAAATAGACTCACCTACCTGAAGTATCTTGAATTAATCACTCCATAAACAATAGTTTCGGAAATTGAAAACAACCAAAATTCAGGTATTGTTCGAACAAGATTTAGGAGGTAATTTAGGAACTCTAATGGAGGGAAAAGAGTAATAATTGAGAGAGTTAAGAAGGGATGAAGTTACCTCTTCAATTTTGGACGATTTGAGACACCCTATGAAGATCAGCCCTAATTCGCGATTTCAAAGATCTCCAAGGTGGGGGGAAAGGCAATGGGAGCGCGACTGGGTTTTTTAGGGTCGAGGGGGAGGTGGAATCACCGAAAAAACTCAAATAATGAAGGAGATATAAAAAACATAAATATTATTTTTAATGTATGAAATGGGCCTTCGGGCAGGCCCAATATCTTAAATAAAAACCCATATCCACCATGATTATGGATTTATAAAGGCTCCAAATTTATATTCTGGTGTTACTAGGTCAGAGGAGACCATTTAGGAATTGGAATGATGGAAAAATATTAAAAAATAAAAAAGTTATAAAGGAACCAAAATTTATTTTTAAATCTGGAATTGGGCTCACGGTTTGGCCCAATTCATTAAAACTCATCTATTTCTCCATAAATCCTTTGAAAACCATCCAAAAGAAGAATGAAAGGAAAATAAAAGAAATTTAACTTCAAAATATGTCATGTATGTGACAATTATCCCCACCATGAAAACTTTCCGTCCCCGGAAAGCTACAGAAAGGCCAGATACGAAAGCTAAACCGAACTGATAAACCAAGATGTACTCCCTTTCTAGGTTTCACCCCCAAAGGCCAAAACACCTCCATTGATCAATTAAGGAAGGAATAATTCACAACAAAATCGTACACCACTTTCCCGAAACAATCAATCACATTTATGCTTTATCCCAATGGAAAACTCCTCAAACACTATCCAAACAAGACTCAAGCAATTCACTCAAACAAACAACAACATCGAACAAGGTTACACATACCTTGCTATAACTAAACCATTGGGCACTCTACAATCTCAATGGTTACCCAAGTAAAATTTAGGTAGCTTGATCGATCCGAATGAGAATCCCTACCTCCAATCCTTGACCATGGATAAGTCAAAGTTATTGGTACGGGGAAAAAAATAGGCTCCCCACCATAAGAACCAACAATCTTAATCGACCGGCATTGGCCGGTACAGAAAGACCCCAAAATATAATGTCTTGGGATGACAACATGGATATTCTGCACAGTTTGGGAAACCATGAACTAACATTGGAGATTCTTCTATCTACATGTTTTTTTTGGGGCATGGTCACTACTAACCAAGTGCAAACCGTGTGGTCAACCTGTCTAGCCAAAAGCCAGACCTTTCTCTAAAGACTCATTGGAAACCAAAGGGGGAGGGAATAACATTGGGCGATGACATGGGTACAAGGCCCTCCACCTAATTCCACCGAAAATGAAAAGTAGAGGAAATATGATGAAACCATAGGTTTAAACTCTTCTTATCTTTCATATTGAGGATAAGACTTTGCACAAGGCTTTAAATGACACTGGGGTTTCCCCTAACAACGCGCCAGCATCTCTCCGGGACCTATGGCTGGTGCTTAAAATATTGAAGCATCTTCAGCCTCATAGTTAGGCTTTAGAAACCACCTGAATGGGAATTATTCTTTCATTGCAAACAAAAACCACACCACAATCCCCGATAAGTTTTTCCAAAACATAACACATTCCGAACTCACTTTATCCTAACTCGATATTTCACTGAAACAAGGGATTAGAAGATGTACACACATCACACCTTGTTTATTCGGGTGAGAAACAATATAAGTAAAGAACAGTTATACTGACCTTCCTCTAAAATGGAATATTTTTTTATGTTTTTTTCTAGGGAGACATTCTCCCAATATAATAGAGACTCTATGATGATTGCCCAACTTTCACCATTACAGTCAATCGAGCACATGACATCAGAAGGAATCACCGAACATGACCATTGCGACTGATATAAACAATGTACAGAGAGGGAACATGTACAAAATCCCCAAACAAAACACAATTCTAGAAAGTGGCCATAATATCCTCTCATGACCAGATTTCCCACACTAGTAGTTTAACATGAACTCCTTCTTCGAAGTGACTATGAAGGACTGAGAGTTCCTCTTAGACACTATCCAAATACTCATCCATCCTAACAACCCCAGAACACTTACACCTTCGATAAAATTAGGAAACTTAAGAGACTAAGGTCACTTTCAACCATCCATAATCAATCACCCACTACAACAGGATACACAAAACCAATAAAGGAAAGGGTGTATACACAATCTAAAAATCTCAAGAAATAGATTCCTCATATTGATAAACTGGAGGATTTTCCAATGGAGAAACAATCTGGGTTGCGCTTCAGTAATGAATTAACCTTTAATGGGGGCATACCTTATCCAATGAGAGAACCGAAGGACCCAAACAATCTGTTCCATTGGTCAAAACAAGCCATAAACCAGCTCCAAACACATGAAGGGAACCACCGTCAAGGGATCCCAAAACATTTTTCTAAAGAGACCACTAACTGTCCCTACAACACAGCTTACCGACCAAACAGAAACCCAAAACACAGTTCAAACAAAAGGGGTTCTTGGAATCAAAACACCCCACAAAATAAACATTTTCAAAAACCCATAATACAAACCATAAAAAATATTCATCAAGACATCATGTTTTTCTTTAAATGTAATTCTTTGAGAACGAACAGTTTAGTAGTAAGCGTGTTGGGAAAAAATCCCACAAGGTATCATTGAAGCTTTTTTGAGGTGATTGTGTTTGTTGACAAAGTGGACATCTGAGTAGTGATTGTTGACAAAGAAAAACAATGACATAAAAATTTGTTGAAAAAGTGGATTTCATGGTGTAATGACTAGTTCATGAGCTGAGGTCAACGATCCATGTTTGATTCAAGAACGTCGATAAAAGGAATGGATGATCTGGAGGCGGTACAAATGAACAGATACAAGGTTGCGCCGTTTTCCAGTGTTTGCCAAATTTTAGGGCCTGAAAATCGGCAAATGAAGAAAAGTGTTTTTGGCAAAAGGACTTGCATGCCGAGGACTTGGAGAATAGTAAACTTGCGCGCCATATGTTATTCAAGATCAGAAGATCAAAATATGGAAAAGGAAGTAGGTTCGCGCATGTCTGGGAGTTGGTCGCGTAAGTGTCCAAAAGGACAGAAGACTTGCGCGTCGAAACTGGTTTGCGCAGGTGGCTTGCGCGCCGTGGAATAGGGTGGTCAAATTGCCTATAAATACTGGACCACCCCTCCTCATTTTCATCGGAGTTCAACTCTTTGAGAAATCAGAGCTCCCGTCATGCAGGTGTGCTGGTCGCGCAGGTGGTGTGTGTGGTCGCGTAGGTAAAGTTGCGCACCAGTGGTTGAAGTTGTGCGCCGGTGTTAGAAGTTGCGCACCAGTTGGCAGTTGCACGCCAATATTGGTTTGGGCATAAAAGGAAGAGAGTCGCGCAGGTTTGGAGTTGAGTAAGCTTGAGTCGCTCAAGTGTTTGAGGAGGACTTGCGCACCCGTTGTGACTTGCGCGCTGATACTTGCGTGCCGAGATTGACTTGCGCGCCAAGTAAGGTTTTGTTCCAGCGGTGCTTCTCGGACTGCGAGGAAGCTGGTACGTTTCCCGATACCTTCGGTGCAAAGAGATATTCATCTACGAGTGAAAGTTTTACTTCAACAGAGCATCTACACACATAGGAAGATGCATTCATTCATGAAAATGAAGAGACCTACAGGTCTATAAACTGTGAGTGGATTCCCTTCCAGAGTAGTGAGCTTAGGAAGAGGAAGAAGGTGATCCTCTCCACCTACAGTGAGCCAGAGAGAGAGAAACAGTGAGTGACCCTTGGGGAAGCAGTGATCTGACCCTAAACATTGTAAAGGAAGTGAGCCTGGGCATAGAAGTGATCTAGCCCAAACATTGTATCCACAGCTAGTGAAGATTAGTGGAATTTGGTACGACCGGAATCTTGTCAGCGTATGCTCCTTGGACGTTGCCCAGTGAGGGTGAACCAAGTAAAAATCTCTGTGTCTATCTGTTTGCTTCCCTGTATTGCATTCAAAGCATCATCATTAGATAAAGAAGTAAATAAGTGATCACAGTTTACACACAAGAGCAAACAAAGTGACCCTTGTAATAAAGAGGTCATGATCCAGTGGGGTAGGATGAACTTTGAAAAAGAATATCTATTCCCTGATTCACCCCCCCCCCCTCTCACGGTATATAGGCCCCTATTGGACCTAACAAAGCGTATCCACCAATGGTACCCCATGCACCTCACACATGCATGTTTTTGTGCCACACCAGACACCTTACTCATATCCATCCCAGAACTCATCTAGTCGTGCAATAAACCATCCATCATCCCATATGACCCCATGCATGTGGTCGCTAATGGAAATACCAAAGCTTAAAACAAAAATTCTTTCCACTTCTCAAAACCAAAACGGTCAACCAACACATCTTTTTTTTCTCATAACCACAAACCACGAGATCAAAATCCTAACTCACATCTTACAAAAATTTTCAGAAAGTCACAACCATTTAGAAAATAACTCACTTTAAAGATATTCACATCATTTTCAAAACATCTCATTCCATTAAAACACACTCTAATTGTTTAGAAAACTCTATTGGAAACACTTTTCAAAACCAACTTCAATATAGTTTCTGCTTTCAAAGAGGTGTAAGCGCACCATTTTACATTTCAAAACAATTCTGAAAATTCAGTTTCACTATTTCATAAACCAAACCATTCACTCTTTATTTGAAAATCATTTCACAAATACTATACACTTCTTAAAACCAAAGTGCCATGATTTCAAAACCTAAGCACAAAACAGTGCGAGAGGAAACTAGTTTCAGTGGTTGACTTGGAAATATGGTTGGCACCATATTACAATCACATCACTATCACAGAGAGTGTTCTAAGGAATATCCTTGGCTCCACATGGCTTTCCAGGCCCTGCGAACTCACTAGGACCATTAACCCAACTCTCTTTTCATTTCCCTTAATCATCATCGAACCAAGGAAACCGACGGAATAAGATAAATCCTGACTTCTCTTGGAAACATGAATCCCATTATGAGGTGTGGTGATCAGGAACACTACCAATAACTATAATTCCATGTCCCAACAATCCTAACTCCACACTATCCTGACTCTTCCCCAAATAACATGACCCAAAGAGTTAACCTGAACCTCCTTTGATACCATTTTGTCACGAACCGAACACCAAAAATGGCACCAAACCCATCCCGTGACAAGGCCCGAAGGGCGTTCCCAATCCCCACGGGCTGTCACAAGTGTCCGGGTATCATAAAATGAAAACTGGGAACGATTTACCAGAGTTTATAAACATAAAACAACAAAAGAATCCAATGAAACAAATATGGATTTTTCAAACCAAACAATCTAATACAAAAATTCAGAACTGAATTACATAGAATAAAACAACTCAAAAGGTCTATTCCAAAGGTACATAACCAAATAAGGATAGCCCAAGAACCCTCATGGAAAGGGGCACTGCCCTCAAGCCACCTCCACAAGACTTCACCACCATGGACCTGCTTGAAACCCGAACCACTTGAACAAAAAAATGGTACCCAACCTGCGACATCAAAAATAACCAAGTCTACTTACACCCAAGGGTGTAAGTAGGGTGTGAGACAATGCCTAGTAGGATACCACCACAAAGAGATTCCATGTGACAAACATTTAAAGATGAAAATCATGCATGTTTTCAAAAACATGAAAAGCTAGTTACAATTTCTGAAAGATGAAAAATTGAATAAAAACAGTTTTCAAGTGGGCTATCATTAAGAATAAACACTTTTAAAAATAATTTCAACACTAGTTAATTTTCAAAAAAACTATACCGTATGCTGACGGTAAGTACAAAGTAAATAATGAGCACAAGAAATAGGAAATAACCCCTAGGCACTAGCTAGCTCTGGGTCCCAGGTAACTCGTATCTCGGTGAGAGTAACCATCACAAATATCCATTCTCATGCATGAGCCACTAGTAGGGAACATACCCATAACCTAGTGGTCCCCAATCATCATCATCATAGTTTAGTTAGAGTTGTACGCATCAATCTTGCTATGTGAAACTGAGGCCGAACCCCACGAATTCACTTGCATACTATTACACGTCCACCCACCTAGATACCCAGGTTTTCCCCTTGTGCTCAAAAAAGTTCAACAAGTCAATAAATATACATTGAAAATGAAAATATCATTTCCACATCACAAATTAACAATACAGCCCATATGTATACCACACAAGTCACAAAAATCTATTTTTCATTCAAAATGATTTTGAAATCCGAATCACACCAAAATAGCCCACAACACATTTCACATTTCTTTAACACTTCCAAAAAACCATCAAACAATTTTATAAAACAATTATAAGATATTTAAACTCATATAACAGCCCACACACATGGAAAATAACAATTCTTTCATAATCAAAAATTCAATTTTTCACATCACACTCACAAAAAACACTCCACATCACTTTCACATTACTTTCACTCCTCAATATATCCTTCAAACAATTTAATAAACTATTCCCAAGATGATACATATCACATAAAAACCTTTTAACAAATTAAATGGACCATTTAAAAATATACTCCTACCAAAACAGTTTTCTGATATAGTTTCACCTATTACACAACCCAATAAACAATTTAAAACTTTCATAAAACAATTATAATGAGTATACCCAAACGTTGCACACAAAATCCATTTCAAAAACCACTTTCAAGCCAAAATCACACCAAGACCCTACCAAAACATAATTGGAATCCCAATCAACATGTAATAATCCACTTTCAAATGTTATATAATCACCTTGAATAATATCACAAAAGATACCCATGAGAACACACAAATCAAAAAACACATTCAAAGAGTATAACAAGGTTATACAAATAAAACCATTCAAATACACCCCCGTTTTAGGCCCACATTGAACTATATCATTGACCAACCATAATTTGCATCGCTTTTCAACAAATAGTAAATCACTTCCACATTTTACAAAACTACCACAAGAGATAACACATGAAATACATTTGAAAAATACACATTTCAAGAAAAAATGTATCTTTAAAAACAAATGCTTTACTATTGCTACCAAAAATGGTTTTCTCATAATTCATAGCACATAAGGATCATGTAAAATTATTTAATCAAGCAAACTAAATCATAATTAAATGGTTATCCATGGAATCACCTACCGAATGTGTCGAAACCCTCAAATATTGGGGTGAAACATCAACCGCACGACCGCCGCACCTAAAGGAAGTTAAAGGAAACCTAAAACCTCAATATTTCACCAAAAATACTGTAATTTATAACCTATTCATGATACCTAACTTCTATAATTTTTATAATTCAAGAATTAGGGAAGAAACCCTAAGCAATTTGAAAGAGGAAAGAAATAGACTCACATACTTGAAGTATTCTGAATTAATCACTCAAAAAACAATAGTTGATGACATTGAAAACAGCCAAAATTCAGGTATTGTTTTCAAAAAAGATTTAGGAGGTAATTTAGGAACTGGAATGGAGGGAAAAGAGTACTAATTGAGAGAGTTAAGAAGGTATAAAGTTACCTCTTCAATTCTGGCCGATTTGAGACACCCTATGAAAATCAGCCCTAATTCGTGATTTTAAAGAGATCCAAGGAAGGGGGAAAGGAAATGGGATGGAGACTGGGTTTCTTAGGGTCGAGGGGGAGGTGGAATCACCGAAACAATGCAAATAATGAAGGAGATATAAAAAATTTAAAAGTATTTTTAATGCAGGAAATGGGCCTTCGGGAAGGCTAAATATCTTAAATAAAAACCCATATCCACCATGATTATGGATTTATAAAGGCTCGAAATTTATAATTTGGTGTTAATAGGTCAGAGGAGACCATTTAGGAATTGGAATGAGGGAAAAATATTAAAAAATTAGAATGTTATAAAGGAAACAAAATTTATTTTTAAATCTGGAATTGGGCTCACGGTTTAGCCCAATTCCTTAAAACTCATCTATTTCTCCACAAAACCTTTGGAAACCATCCAAAAAAAGAATGAAAGGAAAATAAATGAAACTTAACTTCAAAATAAGTCATATATGTGACATAATCTGTATTACTGAGGTCACCTAGAGGTAGAGATAGGGGTGGATCGAATAAAGTTGGTGTCCCATTTCATTCTTATCTATTTTACGCTCAGAATTGATGTTCTAGGAATATTGTATATTAATGAAATTATATGGTTTCAAGGGGTAACTTGTAATATTATCTTTGATAGGGACACTATTTTTACATGATTTTTCTTATAAGGTGTTATATATATACATAGGAATATTAGTTCTTCCATGCATATATTTTCACCCACAAACCGATGACTAGTTAGAACAGACAATAAAAGTGTTAGAATATATGCTCTTAGAAGGCATCCATGATTTCAACAATGATTGGGAGAATTATATCACACATTTTGAGTTTAATTATAATAACATACATCATGACACAATTCATATGGATCTTTATGAGTCCTTATATGGTAATATGTGTTTTTCTCCCATATGATGGATATAGGTGGGAGGGTAATTGCTATTGGGTCAACATCATATTCCAAAGACTTACTACTAGGAATAACTTATCATGATGTTTATTTCAACCTTATATCCTAGAGTTAAATCTTTAAATGATAACCATCCACAACCATTGGATTTAGATATTGGGGATTATGTTTTACCACTACTGTCACCCAAAATAGGAAATAGAATAATATAGAAGAAATGGAATATTTATCCTCACATTATTAGTCCATTTTGGATCTTAGAGAGATTTGGGATACTTGTAAATTGTGTGACATAACCTCTGATGTATCAAGCAATACATGAATTATTCTACATTTTACAGCTTCAATATTAACATTCATACCCACCTCTTATATTTAATTGTAATGATTTAGATCTTGATATTGATTCTTTTTTTAAAAGTATCCAATATGAGTCATTGAACAATAGATTCTTGATCGTTGGGGATGGTAATTTTATTTATAATGGGTCATATGGAATCACAAATGGTTATATGATAATACTTGGGACTAGGAGGAAGAATTATGTGCTTAGTGTTCAGTGTTGTTCTCAAACAATGGTTCACATCCCAAAATGGTAAATACCGGAAAACATTTTATGATGGTGGAAGACTATATGAAACTAATTTTTAAATTAGGTATAAGTCGTTTATATTTCATTTTAATTAATATTAATTGAATAAATATGGATTCTTAATGAGGTCAAAATGGTTAAGGTGGTTCCTGATACTTTTTTCAGAGTCGTGAACCACGACTGGGTAAAGAATTAACTATGCATAACGGTTAGATGAAATTGTGAGTGTTAGTAAGCACAATTTCTCTTAATCATGTGGGGAATTCATAAGGATAAAATTGGGAACACAACTGTCATGGACCTTAAATCTAGGGCCAAAATCCCTTTCTAATATTCATAGTTATTATTATATCCATAGATCATGGTTTCTATATGGTTTAGTAAATAGTGTGCATGAGCATTATGGTCACCCTCCTTGGGATGTGAAAGGCACATGGTTGGTGCATGGTTTGGCTTTCTGTGTGATGTATTATTTTCTATTTAATTTACCAAATTTACATTAAATACAAATAAATTTAAAACTACCTTTTCATTCTTCATTTTAACATACTAGAGAGCCCCTCTTCTCTGGTTGATCTCCTCATGTTCCTTAATCTATTATTTGGTGAATTAATTTATCCAAACTCATATTCTTCAACCAATCATCTCATTGTATCTATATGAGTGATTAAATTGATCCTTAAGAATGTTTTATATTGTGAAATTATATCGAAAAAATTGGGGTTAGATCATATTATTTATTTCTATAGTGATCTTATGTTATTCTATTTTCTTCTAATCTCATTCAATACACCAGATGATATTGGATGAGTGATCCTTTATATGCACAATGTAGGTTTCCACTTTTTTATCCCTAATTGTTATTATGATTTTTAATATGTGTTGTAGGGTCACATGCTAGTTTCACCGTGCATTGTCCGAGAATTTTATCCACCTTATAATGAATTCTTTAATTGGGAACATTATAACATTTTTAGGTCCCCTTTATCCTTCGACTCACTTTTATGTGTGACAATCAAATTTAATTTGCCTATATAAATGACTAAGTATCCAAATAATCATTTAAATGGTTTTAATGTGACTTATAAATTGTGATATCATATTTGAAAGGGGGTTTTGTCATTGAGTACCTTGGCAAATATACATACAAATTTAATATGAATTAAATAAATGTTAGTGGAACAAAGACGTCAAATAATTAAATTGAACAATGATTATGCCTTTAATATTATTGGATTTAAATGAGTTATGAGTTAAAATTTGGGTAATATTAAATCCATTGGTTGATAATAATTTAAATAATCAGGTGTTTAGATTATTATATTTTAAATTTTACATGTTGGATTTTTTAAATGATATTTATATATTGTAATGGAGTACCTTTTTCTTATGTGATACATGGTTAGTCAACCCCTATGAATTTGATATGTTCATGGAAACCATTTATAAATGTTTTTCATTTATTATGACCCTTAATAAAAGTGATACATGCACGTAGGCCCTTTATAAATCTGATACAGGCATGGATACCATTATAAATGTGATGCATGATTAGAGACGCTTTATAAATGTGTTACTGACCTGGAGACCCATTATAAATATGATATTTGAATAGAGACCCTCTATAATTTTGATATGTTTAAAGATACCATTGAAAAAAGTGATTCAATAATTATAACCCTTAATGTGATATATGATAATGATGAACATTATTATGTTATATTAGCATGAAATCCCTAAAACTATGATATAATGAATAGTGTCACCTATTCCTATGATATTTTTAATTTTATCCCATTATACATCAGGGACTAATTCTATATTATATTAATTTCAATGTTACAATTCATGTCTTATATAGTGGTAGTATCCATATATATTATTTTAGACATCACTAATTATAATGTCCAAATATGTGTATACCATGGTCACATGTCCATAGATATTTTCCCATGATCCAAAGTAGTCGCTGTCTGTTTGGTTCCCTACAGCAACTAAATGTGATATATTTAAATATATTTCTACTACTTTTCATTATTATATCATCACACGACCAATTTATATAATCAAACTACATATATTTTGTTTTTTTTTGGTTCTGGATTACTATGTTTTTCTAACAACCTATCCTAGCCCTTAGTGGTACCCGATCAGACTATATTCACCATGTGTAGATAAGAGGATGTATTCAATTTTTTATGTTAAACATCATGCATGACTTATTATGAGATATTGGTGGGATATGTTCATGTTGGATCTCTGAATTATTGGATAGATTTTGGTATTTTGTTTCAATTTCTATTAAATATACTTTATTGAATACATTCTCCCATATATTTATGTTTTCTATTTTCTATCAGGGATGATGTCATGAACTATTAGAAAATATTCACTTTACTTCACTTGATTGTTATTTAGTTTCGATTTTTTATGAATTATTTATCTATTTTTTATATTACTAATATTTTTATTATATTTATCTATTGATCAGACCATTGACCTACTATTAAAAGTTGGGATAGCCTTGAATATGGACACACTCTTGATCCTCACTTCTAATGAACATCCTCTAGTGTATGGGGAGGCACAATTTAGGTCATGTGGCCCACCAGTTTGGGGAACATTTATGTGGAACCCATGTCATTATGTTGCATCTATGTTATATTTGGAGATAGACCACATGAGGTATTAATGACGTGGTGTATGTGGATGTGACCCAAGTGAGGGTAGTAGTGTATTAATGGGATCATGGATTGTGTGAACCAAGAGTCAATTGTTTGTAATGTATGATGTCATGTGACCTTGAGCCAATGATGGGATTCATCCCATAATGTATTGTTCTATATAGACCATGTATTAGGGGTTTTATTGTATGACCTAGTGTCCATTGAGAGAAACTGAATATCTTTGAGTGGGTTCATTTAGACATTATAGATGAGATAAACACATAATCTTTGAGTCGGTGCATTTGGACATTCTCAAGTAACATATGAGATAATTAAGCCATATTTGTGAAATAATTATATTTGTAATTTTTTTTGAATAATAGGATTCTATGGTCATTTCAAATTCAATTATTACACGTTTCTAACATTTTTATTTTAGTACATAGAGTTTGAGACATTTTTATATTCCTTTATCATAGTTAAAGAAAGTATATATGACTGAAATAATCATGAATATTCACTTTTCAGAAAATAGTTAAGTTATTCAAAAATGCCTTCGAAATATTAGAATGGAACCCTTGGTGATCGGTGGTTGAGATCATGGAATTTATACATGGATGGTGTAGAGAACATTTTAAGAGAAAAATAGGCATGCAACTAATAAGTAGGAATGAAATTCACAGAGCATGGTATAATGAAGGAATATACACATGAGTCTAGAATTAGTGTCCCTTGACTCATAGATTTTGAGTTATGGTTTTTGATAAGTCATAGTAGAGTAGTGAAATTTGGTGCTTAGTGATATTGGATGGTGAGGGAGATTGAGTCCATTTTCCAGATAAATCAAAGTTAATTATTAGAGTGGTATTAATACATGTGTGACGAGGCCAAATATATGTGATATGTGAGAAGAAAACTTATATGTTATTCCTTAAAAAAGTCTAATGGGGTTCTGGTACATTGTATGAAGTTGAGGTTAGGGTGGGAGAAGATGACTACATAGACCTATCATTTTCACAATTATATTTAAATGATTGATATGAGCATAGATGGATGAAAAAAAATTATAATGACTTCGATTAACATGTGATAATGTATGGGACCCTAGTAGAAATGATTTTATTATTTTTGGATTTTATTTTAATGGAACTCCTGGATATTGAAGGCATATAATTGTGTGAACATGGTCAGTGGTTTTGGGAAGTTGAATCAATTTGTAATGTAACATAATTCATGGGAAAATGAATAATTATTCATTATTGGTTCATACGTGAGTTTGAAACATATTTTTTATGAATAAAGATAGCTCGGGAAGCTTAGCATAGGGACTTTGGAATATTTTTCTAGAAAACAATTTGGTGTCATGTGATGGGAAATGAACATGACTGGACACATTTGGAAGTGATTCTTCAGGATGGGAAACAATAGAAATATCCACCGGTAGAGGAACACTTTTTTTTTGAATGATGTATTTTGGCATGGTATATTGCTATACCTATCTTAATAATTTTTTAGTATAAAATTTGTGTGACATGGGAGGATAAAAATTCATTTTTCATATGTGGGTCACATTTGGTCTATTACTTGAGAGGATATTTCAAAAAACAAAATATGGTAGGGATCCCACTATAAAAATTAATATTTTCCCCAATATAATATGAATATTATTGATCATGATGAATGATGTTCCATAATCTAGAATCACATAGTGTTCTAAAGATGATGATGTATTCTATTGTTAGAGCGTGTATCCTCAATAGACTATTCCTTTTAAAAAATATTATTTATTGGTAATAAGATATATGT
Organism: Viscum album; assembly: GCA_963277665.1. Classification (NCBI taxonomy): domain Eukaryota; kingdom Viridiplantae; phylum Streptophyta; class Magnoliopsida; order Santalales; family Viscaceae; genus Viscum; species Viscum album. The sequence continues at coordinate 872,565,591 of OY728148.1, read as the reverse complement.
GTTGACCAAATAAAATGACGACTATAACAGATCCAAATTGGGGGATCTTGAGGAATGTCATTCTTTTCTAACCATTACTCTAGAATGTATGATGGTGTAAGAGACTTCTCTTGGTTGAATTTGGAGGAAATCAATATAGTTTCCTTCATTTTTTCAATATATCATATTTTACTCATGGAATGCAAAAGTTATGTTTGTTTGTGATACATTTAGAATTAATGTGGTATTTTGTTTAATGGGATGAAATAATTTGATCCATGATTCATTGATAGTGGATCCCAACCAATACTCAAGTTAATGAACAATACATTTTTGAGAGGTAATTTATTAAACGTTTAGTCTCAGAATGGTTCAAGTTATTCCATGGTGGATCATTATTTTTAATCAACTCATTTTGCCACATATTGATTTTTCTTTGGTAACATAATGAATCATCATCACAAAAGACTATCTTTCATAATATTTTTTTTAGATGTTATTAATATGAAATTACATCAAGACCTGGGTTTGGGAGGTGATATCCTTGCTCAGATAGTTTCATGATTTTTTTTAATATTTGAATTTTGATGTAGCCGTGAGTTAGCATGTTACTGTGAGATGAGAATTTTTAGGTAGTTCTTCTTGGATGGTTTTTTTTCATTAGTGTTATGTGGGGTGCGGTACGTTTAAAACCACATAAATATATTCATTTCAAATGTGACAGTAAAATTTTGGAATTCATCCAAGGATTTTCAAGAAATAAGAAACATAATTAGTTTAATCCATTATGGCGATGAAAGATCCATTTTGCCTCTATGTTGAAATAGAGAGTGTGTACCACTATTACTTAGATCTCCCAATCATGTGTTGAGTAATGGTTTTTCAAGCAAAATTTTGATAATGTTAGTGGGTTACTAATAACTGACCTCCATTGACACATAATGATTGATAGAAATCCCAACGTTCAGAATATTCCTTCTACGATACGACTGAGGGTGGATTATTCCATGATCTAGAGTATCATCTTTTAACTAAATCATTTTTTTATTAGAATAGAAAAATGGTGTACAGTGACTTCTTGATGTTTGTGGTGATGATATAAGAATCCATATAGGTTCATGAATCCTAGTGTCCTTCACATGAATCATCTAATTGAATATGTTTTGAGAATCTAGAAATTGAGTGGAACTATATGAAATGGATTAGAAAATTGGATTAGGTAGACGATGTTGTTAAAGTCCACCCATGACTTCTTATTGATGATAAGTGTTGTATTTTATTATTTTTATGTCTAAAATGTGAAAAAAAACACCAGGATTAAGGAAATTTTTAGTTTTGTGATTTTATATGGGCCATATTTTGAAATCATGATTTTTAATAATTGTATTAGGATAATAACATCTATATGGGATAATTTGGTGGTGTATTCAAACCATATACCCGCATTTGGTGTTTGAAGAAGACTTAAAATAATTGTAGTATGCTGTTGTTTTTTGGGTTACTACCTAGTCTACACAGTTAGGGATATCTGACCCCCAATAATGCATCATTAATTAAACTGGAATACAGTTTTTAAAACCATTATTAGGGATTATAAAAATAGCACATAAAGAAAAATAAATATAGAGGCATACATGCTATCTGTATATTATTTGAAAAATTGTGTGCCCAAAACATTCAATTTATTTTTTCCCAGATAGTGACATCTACATGATTTTGAAACATTTTAGAAAAATATTCCTCCAAACCATGTGCCTCTGTATAATTTTATGAATTATAAAACTAATCACTCAAACGGTAAATGTTTTCACCCCAATTATTTGTTACCTTCATTCAACCAACTCTTATGTGTGCCTCTCCTTTCCAATTATCACATCTTAGAGATTCCTCTCATTTCAAGATTAATATTTAAATATCATCACATATAATCATGAGAAAATAGTATGTACATAAAAATTACAACTTTTATATAGATTTATATAACATATGTTTGTTGTTATGTTGGATTAAAATTTTATTCCCTAATTTTATTTTGTTTATTTATATTCTTATCATTAAATGATTTTGGATGAATTAGTTGATGATATTAGAAGAGTGGGCCTCAATATGATTATGGTAAGTGGTCCTTAATATTCACCAGATCATCCTACCATTTTCCATATGTATGTGACATGATTCATATTTAATTTATTTTTACCTTATCATTTAGTTTAATTTTTTGTATTTTTATTAAATAATGTTTATGTTGAATAATTTATAATTTTTGGCAGGTTTTTTTTTAATTATAATATTTTTCTAAAATTTAATTTTTTGTTTATTTTAGTATTGTTGTTAATATCGAGTTAAATTAATAAATTATTTTGGTATCAAAATTTTAATTAATTAGTAATTCTATAATTAATGTTTTTTCATTTCAAAATTCAATTAATTATTGTTATTTTTATTTATTTGAATATAATAATTCCAAAGATTAAATTTTAATTATTTATTATTTTATTATAATAGTAATAGTCTCAATAACATAAAAATAACTATTCATTTTTATTCTATTTTGTAATTGTATTATTATTTTTTATGATTACTTTTTTGTTGTTTATTTTTCTAATTGGGTTGTTATTTTATCTTAATTTATTGTATGCACATATTAGAATAAATCAGTTAATTATTTTTCTTTTTGTAAATAATTAAATTTAATTGCTTAAGAAAATTATTTATTTGATTTTCAGTAATAAATTTACACTGGATTATTTAATGTTTCTATGTTATTTTAAGCACGTTTAGTTTATAGATAATACAGATTCACCACAAAATGGAACACTATCGTTATAATGATCATTGATAAACAAAATGTTCATTCTAATATGTGACTAAATTTATGTTCTAACTGATTGTATGAAGCCCAATACTAGACGTGATTGCCGAACAACCTATTATAACTATAATTTCATTATATCATATAAGACAACCCTATTCTTTATTACACTCATAATCATGATTTAGTATATAAAACATTCACTTGATACAACTTGGAAGATCGAGAGGTCCAATGTCATTGGATATTCAAAACATTATAAAAATATATTAATCATAAAACACAATATTTTTGTAAAACATCATTTACATTACCACTACATTCCCATGGACTTAGAATTGCACGGGATAACCTCAGGACATGCATAAGAAAAGGGAGATCCATAAAGACCAGTATGGGAAAAACATATAATAACATGAGGAATACAATACATGTTATTCAGTGGGTATAAAATTGGATCTCAAGAAAAATATAAACATAAATGCATTATAAAGCATGACAATCATAACCCAAAATTGTGGAAACAACACTTAACATTGAATTAGTCTGATTCAAGGATCATTGCACATGGAGCATTATTTAACCCTCATTGAACATGAAAAACGAGTTAACCATCATTGAACTTGATTTATCTTGGGTCAACACTCACTACATATGACAAATAATGATACTATACTTTCCAAATTCATTGGAGCGCTATCAGGGAACACCCTTCTTAAACATTTCATTTCATGCATAAGTGTACCACAAGACCATATAACATGAATTCATAAAACATCATAATTTATTCCATATTTAAGGAATTTTGAATACATACATTAATCTCTTACATCAATATATAAATGTGAAAAAATGTGATTATCCTTGATATAGAAATGGGCATGGTATTCACTATATAATAATTTTAGCCTAGATAATTGTGGTAAAATTTCTGAAACATAACTCCATGACATAATATTCATAAAAATGGTTTATGGTCGATAGAGGGGAGTCCCATAATATTTACATGAAATTGAATGTTAGGGTAGTCATATAGATTCATTTCTCAATATAGGAAATTTAATTTAGATTCAAAATACAAAATAATTTCATGAATGTGAATAATGAGAGAGAAATTTTAAACGGAATTTTGAAATGGTGATGTGTATTTATAGAATGCACAGATGAGAGAGAAATGGTTATGGCATCATTCAAACATTAATAGGATAGTATAGGGGTGGTGAAAAATCATACCGCAACATTTATAATTGAATATAAAAGGGCATAACAATATTAATAATCTAGTATAAATGAGAAAGGAAGGAACCCCTTTTATAGAAGTGTGATCCCAAAAGCTTTGGAGAGGCTTGAGAGAGGTTTCCTGGAAACCTAGTGAACAATGGGAGGATTCTATAGAGTGGAGGGTATGGGTTGGTCTAACTCCAAAATCGTTGAGCGAAGAAGAATTGGGAGCTTGGGTGGGTTTATATCAGAAAAAAGAGGGGATACATAATTATTTAGGTTTGTGACACCACATATTCAACTAAAAAAACAACAAACTAGCCATTTGTTTTTTCCAAAGGTGAGTGAAAAAATTATTTTATAAGGAAATTTTTGTAGATTTTTAAAATAATAGGTTTTCTTATGTGGAGGAGTGTCACACTCTCAAGGAAAACAATTTAAAAATAAAAAATTTTTTTTACGCCTTGTTGGGTAAACTAATACATTGTAAAATAAAACAAAACAAACCCAAAGTCACATTATTTTAAAGGTAAAACATATATTGGCCCAATTTATTTTATTTTATTTTATTTCATCACTATTGGGTCATTATGATGACATAAAACACATTATATATTTAAACAGAATTTAATTTTTACCCAAAAATTTGATTGTCTTAGATACTTATTAAAAATTCATTGTTTCATAATTTCGATGTCCTATGTTTAAAAATAATATCCATTTTATCTAAATAATTTTCTAAATATGTGAATTTTTTATTTTCAAATAAAAACCCTCATTTATTGAATTCTTTTGGGTTGGGAAAAAGTCATTTTACAATCCTTAATAAAAATAAAAATTGTATTCATAAAATTATATGATAATTTATGTGTAATAAAAATTTGTTTAATAATAATAATATTTTTTTAAAATATTTTTTAAATAAAAAATCAGTGAATTCATCAAAATATATTTCTTATTTGAATATTAACTAAAAAACTATGTGTGTTTTAAGCACTATTTACCAAGTAACAAAAATAAAAAGAATGTATATTATCTATTCTAGAATTATTTACATAATACAATTATTAGAGTATTGTTACAAAACCCCTTAATAAACCCGCATAAGTCATTATGGTAAGGTGTGTGAGTGTGACAGACTCTTGGGGTGACTCTCTATCAAAATTCACTTATCTCGTAGGCAGTTCTGCTTGAGATTAACATATTCAAGATGGTAAAAAGAGAATCCTAATGATGAAACCTCATTTAAAATCCCTGATAAATAGGATTTGTATGGGTTAAGTCTATTGGATAAGGCCATCACATCCTTTATCTGAATAAATTGGATTTGTTAAAGCCTTGGATTTATATTAATCTTGTGATCATTGTTCTACCAAAATATTATCAATGGTGGAAATTCAAAATGGTATTTTAAATTCCAGAACATAGAACTAAATATGTTCATACGTTTAATATAACCATAATAAGTAATTTAAATAGACCTGGATGAATTTTCATTAATTATATTTTGGGTCGTTACAATCCCCCCACCCTTAAAAAATTATATCTTCACAATTTTATTTCATAAAAAATAAATATAAATTTTAAACACAACATCAAGGTTTCTTACCCTCCATAATTAAGCAATATCCAGACCTCATTATCATGTCGATCACAGTGTGTGAGGGTCTACATAGTGCAACCATATCTTCATGCACATTCATGGTCTTACACTTCCTTAGTCCAGACGTGGTCTATGTAACATGGATCATACTGATGGAAGATATAATGCACTCTTGGAAAAAATATGTCTGTAATGTATACTTTCAAAAAATTACCCCGTACCAGGTTTTTGTAAAATATTCTGACATAATCAAATTTAAAATATTTGAAAAGTTGTTCTTCTAATATATTGTCGATGATTTCAATATGGATGGAAGACAATACTATATATATTAGCTGCTCAGAGATCCCCCTCTTAGGTAGCTATTCTAAAATAAAATAGTTCTCCATACACTATAGGTAAGGTGAAATATTTTAAAATACCTTAATGGTATCGCCCTCCTCTGGAAATATAAGACAGTTTGGAGCATAATATTTGATCATATGTGTGCCATGATCCCTAATGATTCTATGGTATGAAGGATGTGTTTGATATTTTGTAGAGAATATTTCATGATATTTAGACATTGGAAGAGTTTTCAATTCTATGTGAGCTTTAATTCATGATAAATATTGCTAGTAAGTACTTAGGAAGGGAAAAGACTGTTTTATGAGGTTCATCCCCATCCATCACGAAACTATCCATTATCATGCTGATGAAACATTTAAATTTTTGAGTTACCCTCTAGACATGATTATATTTTGATATTAAACTACTTGAAGTATAACAATTTATTATTCCTTAATGAATGTATGGTAAGGGTTAACACATAAAGGGTAAACCGAGGACAAAAATAGCTGACATATAAACAAAATTTATTGGCATAAATTATGAATTTATATGCTTCAATCTATGTTATCAAGGATCTAAATTATAACATATATTCGTAGGTGAATTTTTTTAATTCCCTTATAAATGTTTCATACTAATATTGTGAATTATCCAAATAATATCCCCTAGGAGGGTTGTAACCAAGAGTACAACATGTCCCGTTGTCATGTACCAAGATACCCTAGGTCACGCCCAAAAATCCTTTTCGGAGTTTTAAACCCTATGTACATCTATGCTTGACTCGCATCTACCTGCTTCTATCTTGACATGGATGTATTTTCTTGATAAACCAATTTCTCAATACTCATCAAAACATAGTGAAGTTTTTATTATTATAAGTAATGTCTCTAAGGCTTCACTATGGGATTCTAATACTAATCACAAACATAACTAAACCTATCCTTCGATACCAACTATGTCTACCCTTCACTTTATTAAACACATAAACGTGATTTAATACATAAAACCTTCATTTGATACAACCTACAAGATTGAGATGTCGAGTGACTTTGGGTCATATAAATATTACAATACAACGTAAATCATAAAACACAACATCATATTGAAAACTTCCTTTACATGACCACTATGTTCCCTCATACATAAAATTTCATGGGATAACATATGGACATGCATCGAAAAAGTGTGAGCTATAATTCCATTAAGGAAATAAAAATTGAACAACATGAGGAATACATTACATTTTAGTCAACATGCATAACAATAGAGTGAAAGATAAATATAAACATAATGGATTGGTAAATCATGATAATAATAATATGGAAATGTGGCAACAACACTTAATAGGGAATTAGCATGAGCCTAGGCTCATTGCACATAGAGCATGAGTAAACCATAATTGTACATGAAACACATGTAAACCCTTATTGTAATATAATTTTCATGAGTCAACACTCAGTGCACAACATTTATCATGATACTATAGTTTACCCAATGCATAGGAGAGCTATCAGGGCACACCATTCTTAACCATTTCATTTCATCCATAAGTGTACCACAAGATCATATAACATGAATTCATAAAACATCATAATTTATCCCCCGATTAAGGAATTTGAAATTAATACATGAAAATCTTACATTAATATGTTAATGTGAAAAACTATAAATACCCTTCATAGAGAGATGTTCATGGTATTCACTGTACTCTGATTTTGGTTTCTAAAATTGCAGTGCAATTTCTACAGAATAACGGTGTGAAATAAGAATTCATAAAAATGTTTTATGAGAGAGAAAGGGGTGTATCATCATATTAAATGAATTAACTATAAGGGTAGTTATATAGGTAATGGAATTTAGATTCAAAATACAAAATTATTTCTTCAATGAAAATTAGGAGAGAAAAATTTCTTAGCGAATTTCGGCATGGAAATGTGTATATATAGACGGAACTGATGATAGAGAAATGGCTATATAACCATTAAAATATAAATAGGAATTTAGAGGGGTGGTTCTAAATCATACCACAAAATTAATAATGGAAAATAAAAAGGTATAATAATTTTATGAAACATTTATTAAATGATGAAGGAAGGAAACCCTTACTTGGATGTGTGATCTCAAAAGCATAGGAGAGGCTTTAGAGAGGCTTCTTGGTAGCTTCAGGCACCATGAAAGAATTATATAGAAAGAATGGTATGGGTGGGTCAAATTCAGAAGGCATTGAGTGAGGATGAATTGAGATATTTGGTGGGTTTATATTGGAAAGCAGCATGAATTCATTACTATTTAGGTTTGGGACACCACATATTAAACTAATGAAAACCAAAAACTAGGCCTTTGATTTTTCCTATGGTTTTTGACAATGGGGATTGGAAAAAAAATATTTTATATTAAAAATTTATGAACATCTTAAAATAATATGGTTTCATATGTGGAGTTGAGTCAGACTCTCAAGGAAAACAATTTAAAAAGACAAAATATTTTTTATGCCATGAAGTGTCCACTAAATCTTTGTCAAATAAATAAAATAAATCCAAAATAATAATATTATTATAGTAAAATATATATTTTCCAATCATTATGTTTATATTACTTTATTACCCTACTATTGGGTCAATATGATGTCATAAAACATATTATATATTTAAACGTTATTTAATTTTTACCCAGAAACTCGATTGTCTCAGAAAAATATGAAAAATTCACCGTTGGATAATTTCAACATCCTAATTCAAAAAATAATTTTCATTATATCTAAATAATTTTCTAAATATGTAAATTTATAATTTTAAAATAAAAACTGTTATTTATCAAAATTTATGGTTTTTGACAAAAACAGTTTTCAAACCATAATAAAAATTACAATTTATTTCATAAAATTATATGAAAATTTAAATATAATAAAAATAAATTTAATAATAATAATATTTTATAAAAATATTATAAAACTAAAAATTACTTTATTTCATCAAAATATATTTCTCAGTTTAATATTTAATAAAAATATTGTTTGTTATTTATAAACTATTTATAAAGAAACATAACTAAAAAGAATGTATATTATCTATACCAGAATAATACACATAATCATAGTAATGTGGTCTAATTACAAAACCCATTAAAAACCCCTCATTAGACCTTGGGGTAATGGGTGTGATGGGGAAATACTCATGGGGTGGTCTATATCAACTTCTATTTCTCTCATTGGCGGTTCTGATCGATCTTAACATATTCAAGATCAACTTGGGCTTCGTCAAGAGAAAATCCCAATGACGATACAACTATTCTGACCTCCGAAAAATGGGATTCAAATGGGGCTTGTCTACTAGATGAGTCCATTGATTCCTTTTTCTGAGTAAATTAGATTTGTTGAAGCCCTATATTTATACTAGTCATGAGATCACTTTTCAACGACTATATTTGAAATGGTAATAATTGATAACAATATTTTAAAATTAAAAACATAGAACCAAATAAGTTCAAAAGTTTTACATAACCATAAAATGAAATTTAAATAGACCATGATGAATTTTCATTATTTAATTTTTGGGATGTTACATCATTCCTCTACAATACCGGTCATGTAGATTAATTACATGATTCAATTTATATTAATTTTCATGTGACTTAAAAAAAATGGAGAACTAGAAGAGAAAACCCAGCTTATTATGGATAAAATTATCCATGCCACTATAATATACCATTCATGTACCCCACTACCTACTATGAAAAGATGTTCATTCCATGGTATTACCTGAATTTTCCATGTTTCAGGTGATCATGACAATATAGAGATGATGAATTGAAGGGCCCATTTTTTTGTGAACCATGGATGATTATACACATTCCATGAATCTCCAAAGCTTAATCAATAAATAATACATCTAATATAAATCCCTATGTGGTGCCACATGGATGTGTTCACGTGGGAACAATACATTAAGATGTAATGGATATTGTTTTAGGAATGATGATTTCACAGGAAATGGAATATTTTGGGTGGAATGCACTCCAAAATAAATACAGTGAAATGTAACTAAAAAGTAACTTGGAAGGTGAATTTATAGTTTTTTTTTTCATTTTTCTGTCAATGATATAAACAACAACCACCCATATGGGGGTTCGATCGATCATAAATGCCCGATCCTAAATATTACATATCATTACACTATAATTGAGGGAGTGTAGGTGTAGAGGACATATCTAGGAATAGAATTAGATTAGGAACTATCACTGGGGGAGAGGTAGTCTTTCCAAATAAGTTTCCAATTGTATTCCTTCATCGATTTTTGATCTTTTTTTGAAGTAGAAATATTCCATTATGGAATTTGGGATGCGTTGAAAAAATTTACAATTGACCATTATTTTTTAATTTATAATATTTTTATTCATTTTTTTTCTTAGTGATCGTTCATGTTGTATTTTGAGAAAAATTTAAAAATATATAAGAACATGCGGGTGATGGTAAATAAATCACTTCATAGTTGAACATTGTCATAAGATTCAAAAATTGGTAAAGGTAAATGAATCACTTCTCTAAAATGATAATATTAATTCTAATGTTAAATTTATTTGATTTAAAAAATAACCTTTATCAAACATTGGATGTTCAATTATGTTATAGCTGAGTGGAAGTTCACCTTTTTTCACAATGAACTGAATAGTTTTATTAATTTTTTTTTCAAATCAAAGATCACAATATTCATCAGTTTGAACCAATTTGATGATCCTTATTACATGAATTTCCATTATCTGATTTTTTTATACATGCACTAAATTTTTATATTAATTTTAATACTCATCTACCATAATATATTTTTCACACCCCACACTACATTTCATAACCAATTATTTTATTTTTATTGATCTTATGTTTTAATTTGATCACTCACACACACATGAATTCTAACAAGTGTATTTTACAACCCGACATATAGTAACTTAGACATAGGTAGTTATAGTGTAATATAATTTAGAAATTTTCATATACCTTGATGACTATCATATCAAATTTTATCTCCATTCAAGGGGAGGTAATGAGTGAAAAAGCAGCATATAATTAAATATAAAATGACAAATTAATGAACATAAAAAACCAATCAAAAAATAACATCTCGTGTACTGTTGATGAAATTTTCTATCTATGATAATTCAATTTGTTTCTAGAAATATAGATTACACTCACCAAAAAATTTAAAACAATAAATCCATTAGAGGACATAAAATTCTAAAATAATATATTTGAATGATATATATGCTGACGAAAATAAAGATAAAAAAATAAAAAAAATTAATGAACTATTTTAATAGTGTATCAAATACCATGGCTGTCGAGTAATCCTTATTCCCTTATACATAATCATATAGACCATATATATGAAATGACTCAATACTCTCTTTCAAAACAATCTACATTAAATGGGATACCTAACAATGAATCTTTATCCATCAAGAATGTTTTTTACATTATAGTTTCAAAAATCAATTATTATGGATGTGTGAGAATGTTATGAAAATGTATATTATTCCTTTATATTTAAAATTAAATAATTGAAAATTGTTCATATAAAAAGACTGATCATTTTTTAAATTTTATTAAAAAATTAAAACACATTCATCAGGAAATTTTTTCCATAGATTCCAAAGGTGGAATTGAGAACCAAAATCATTTTCTTCAATTTAGATGATGGATAAGATTTTCTAGAATCATGGGATTGTATTATGGACTATCTATGTTAATGTTCCTATTAAAAACTCCCTTAATTCATACCTTTTGATGTCATTTATGAAAGATTTTCACATATTATTCAACATACGGTCACTATTACTTCTTGATAAAATTACACTAAAAAAGAAATTTTGAGATTCGAAAAATTTTCAACACTATTTATATATATTACGAACATAAAGTGTTATGGGAAAGAATAATTAATAGAAAAAGTAATGAAACTAGTCTTGGTTAAAAAATGTATGAAAAATTTATTAAATAAATGATTATATCAATGTTTATATTATTTGAAATGTACAGAAATAAATTATTATGATTCTTATAAAATTGGGAATGCTTTCTTATTCAACTAAAAAATAGTGTGGGATGAGTAGATACTATAGTAAATGTTTTCAATATAATTACATACATAATTTAATTCAATAAGATTCTAATTTATCTAGATATGGTAAAATTAAAATTACAAAATATGAATTTTTTTTCATTAACACAACATTCATCAGTAGTCACCCAAATAATTATAGAATGAACAAAGAATTCAAATGTAGAAACGTGTTTCCTATGGTTTTCAAAACCCAAAAAAAATTTAATGTTAAGAAAATCCTAAAATATTTAATTTTCAAGATGAATGTAAATAAATTTTTAGATATCATATATGTAAAATTTATTCACAAAATCTCATCATTATTTTCATTATCCCAAAAATAATGCTATAATTCATATTTTAGTTAATCAAATGGGTCAAATGGATTGAGGATAAGAGGATGATACCTGGGAATGTGACCCAACACATAAATTCCTACCCCATGTGATATAATATGTATGTTACTATAAGATCTAGCCTTCAATTTCCAGAACAAATCATTGAAAAATTAAGTTATTTTAATCATTAGAATAATATGATTCTGAAACTGAGAATAAAAACACCTAAAATATATAAATTTGGATACATATGTTGACTATGAAAAAATTGCAATTCTCATGAATATAAAAAAAATGAAAAAATGAGTGGGATATTATAAACAATGAATTATTAATGTGAGGTTTTAGTATAAAAAGAGTAATCCAATCCTTTGGAAGAATTATCCCCTAAATATTCCTTTTATAAAAAGGATAAAAAAGTTCTATGTCATTGATTACCTTTATTTCCTTCAAATTTTTACAAGCTACATTGTTAACATTACCTATGGGAAATATTTCATCCAAATTTCACCACAGGTCAAATTTCATAATATTTCTCATCTAAGAAGTTGTAATGTGTTGGGAAATCAATTTTTAACTTAAATGAGGATTATAGTTTTATATATCAATAAAATATCCCTCCCAAACAGGAAGACCTTGAAATATTTTTCATTTATTCCAAAAAATGATGAATTAAGAAAATTGTGTTCTTGAATAATCATGGAGCGAGTAATATCCTTAGTCTCAATGACATGTTTAAATATTTCAACGATAAGGACCAAAAAGTAGCCACATAATCCCAATAAACTAATAACATGTCACTTGAATTACCTCATTGAATATATGATGATATTTTATTCTGCTCGAAAATAATAATTTCACACATTCTTCCATTTTCCCCATATAGAGTGTGATAACACATTTCCATTCATTCATGGACAATTATTCATCATTTGAAATGTGATTATTATTGATATATATTTGGGTAGAATAATCATTTAGGTTGGTGAGAAAAAAAGGAATGCATGTATTATCAACTTTCTCTAATATTGTTGACATTTATAATTTATTGTTTCAGGTGAGGGGTTTAAATTTGATATTAAGAAGGAAAATAATAATCCCATTGATTATATTATCACTAAGTCTATAAGTGATAATTTTAGACCATGATTTGTTGAATATAAATGTTAAAATTATATGGATGGACATGGTAAAAAATGAAAAACATCTAGGAACATCAATTATAATGACCATAATTTGGTCATTCATAAACAAGGTTATCCTTCTAAAAAAATTCATTATTCTCTATGTTTATAGGCCTCCCATGTAACAAACATTAATGTTTCATCTTATTATATAAATACTGTGAAATATAATTATATTTTATTGTATTAATCTAATTGAAATTTAATTTCTTGTGAAATAGATGTTTTGTTTTCCAGTAATATTATGATCATGGTTAAGGATGAGTTTTCTAGATATATTAGATGTATTTTAGAGGAGTTTTTTTTTGAAATTTTACAATATTTTATCAATTAATCCCTTCATAACATTGATGCTGAAATACATTCAATGAATATTTGTGGTTACTAATAAATAATTATGATTCATAATCTAATTAACATAAGGATATGGCCTATTAGAGTCAAATTATACATTAAATTGATCCACATATAATAACATCTATTTCTTTTTATGAATCTATGAATATATAAAGAGTGGGGGAATGTGAAAGGGAGGATGTTCATAGAGAAAAATGTAATCATGGGTATCATAAAGAGTTTTTTACATCATTACCTTATTAGTGAATGTGTTTTTAGTTATTAATGTTTTTATGGAATTAGGAAATATCAAATAGTAATGGTGATTTTCATTATAATTCATCCAGATACTAAGATACATGGTGTTTTGTGTTATCTTCTTATATTTATATAGAGGTATCATTTAAAAATGGTTAATTCCATTTAAATGGACGTTATAAAATAATTTTGGGGTTTTATTCTTTTTGAATACATTATATGGAGCAGTACATGTTCTGTAACCTATTATTTTATTATTTTATAATTTTTTTGTATATATAAATGTTCCATGATAAATTTTCAATAACACTGAGTCTTTAGAACTAAAAAAGATGAATTTAATTATATTTTCCCTATTATTTATGATCATTGGTTTTCATATTATGATGTTTCCATTAACTATCTGGTTTATATGGCTTGAGTAATCTTAAAATATATAAAAAATTTACATGGTCTATTAGGATATTTTCGGACAAGAAAAAGTGTTATTAAAATTCAATAACGCAATGTGATATAATTGAGGCATCCGATGGGATAACATTACCCTTATTCATTATTACTATTTTAAATGTTTTTTTATATTTACATAATTCTGTCTCATATTAATATGTTCGATTTTAAAGAAGATAAAATTTTCAACTGTAGGTCTCATTCAATGATTACATCATGAGAGGAAACATATTCTCTACAACAATGAGTGTTATTTATGAATGTGTGTAGAGTGACTATTTATATTGTTTTAAAATATATTAAATAGTGATTCTATATTAATGAATTGATTGCATTAAATTTATTTATAAATTAATATATATCATCCGCTATTCTCTTAATTCATGCTGGTCACTTTTTTATGTGTATCGTCATTGTTTTTTGGTTAAACATCAAAGTAATCCTTTAAAATGTTTCGAAAAAATCATTATTTTAACACACATATTCCGTACATGATTTTAGAATAATATTCCTTGATTAATATCATTGATGTTTCATGTAGGAATATTTTTATAGTTGTTAATTGTTTTTTATTTTTGGATAGGAAATATTTTTTTGATCTTTACTATCACCCATCAATATTACATCTTCTTAATCATTATTTGTAAATAATTTTTTTTATTGTTATTTACTTTTCTTAATTCAAAGTGGAGAATTGATGAGTTTTATTTGTACGGATGGATCTTAAATGTGCATAACATCATTAATTGTTTTGAAATAATAAAAAATATTTTCTAAATAGTATTATTTTCATACCTCAATTTTTGTTTTTAAAATAGGAATCATTAAAAAATAATAATTACATCTTATCGACATTGTAAATTCATTTTAGATGAATGAGATCACTAATTTTGAAATTCCTAGAGCAGTGTGATTACATAGTGTATATATCCAATATTGTTATTGTGGTTTTCTTGGGAACTTGGAATTCATGAGAAATATGAAAAACCAGTGTGTAATTATAACATAAACCTAAGAAAACAATAAATTTAAACGTGAAACTAGGACAAAATCCTTCTAGAAAAACACCACTATGAACTTACTCAAATGAAATTATTATAATTCAATTGAATAAATAATAAACAAAAAAATGGATCCCATGCGGTGTAACTCAGGAGATTGAACTGGTGGAATTTATGAATGTAAATATAATTCCTTATCAATAAGTGTATTTTACAATGCTATGTACAAAATGTAGTTATAAAAAATATAAATAAAAGTTTCCTCAAATAAATTAGCTCATTTAGGCGGTGGAAGTGTTACCCCACATGAAAAAGGAAGAACCAACTACTATAAAAATATAATGTTTTTTATCGATGAAGAGAAATATAAGGAAATAATTATTATATAAAAAGAGACATTTTTAATTTATGGATACTATTGTTTTATATTTTAAATATAATATAATTACAAATTTCATCACTATTGTAATTGAATAATAATTACAATTTATGTGTTGAGGTCAGTGAAGTTCATATGTAGTCCTTATTATTAAAATATTTGATGGTATTTTTGGTTTATTTTTTAATATTGTGTTAATTTGAACCATGAAAGAATGTTCGTTTCATTTTAATATTCCTTTTTAATAAATAAATTCTATTTTTATTAGTAATGGGGCTAATTGATTAAGTTCCATTGAATGTTATTTACCTCTTATATCATAACATTTTTTTAATATAATTTAGATTAATTAATTTTGTTTTAATGCATTGTTTAATATAATGATTTATAATAATTGATAATTTGTTTTTTTATTATAAAATATATCTTTTTCTGTTAAAATATAAATTAAATTTTCATTATTTTAACCATGTTTTTTAGTTAAATTAACTAAATAGTTTATAATCATAAGTTTTTCTTTGGTAATTGTTAAATGATTTTTTCTCATATGTTGATTAATTTATTCTTTATTATTATTATACATTAAAAAAATAATTATTTCAAATTTTATTTATCATACATTTATTATATTTTTATTTAAATTATATATAAAATTAATAATTTTACATATCCTATTTCATTCAATATTATTTTTATTGTTTTCCTCATTATTTTAATTAAATAATTTTAAATAATTTTCTTTATTATATTATAATATCATCTTAATTTATTATTTATACATAATAAAATAATATATTAATTATTTTTTCTCAAATATATAATTTTTTTATTTGTTTAAATTTATTTATTTTCATTTATGTAATTTACTGTCATTATTATTTAATATTTCAAGGTAAATTCATAAAAATAATGTATAATGAGAGTTCCAACTGACCAAATTAAGTAAAGATGGCATGTAAGCTTACAATGTTTGGGCTATACTCACGAATCCATATGCGACTCCATGAATAAAATTCATTTGAATGTGTGGTTATCTATAAAGATATATCCAATAGAATATGCTACCAGGATTAAAATATCAAACAACAAAGCCTCTTTAGTGTTGAACATTCATATGAATTTCATTTTACAATGTATGTTAAAATTAAGAGGAACATACGACATTAGATAAAAGTTTATGGATAACCCATCCTATGATGGCTACCAAAAATAGGGAATCATCAACCTACCTTGTATATACCCCACTACCTACCATGTAATTTATTCCATGCCAGGGAATGATGTGAACATGTCATGAAATAAGATAACATCCCCTCGTTGATTATACTAACCAAAGGCTCATGGGAAGCACCAAACTAGGGATGATGGTCAATTTTCCATGAATTGTTGATACTGAATCACAGAATTATACATCCTAAATCTGATGATTATATACCATAAAAAATATTTTATGTGGTTATAGAAGTTAGATAGTTAGTAAAATAATTTTGTGGATAAATGATGTTATTATTAAGGGGGGAATATATATAATAACATAAACTCAAAATGGATGTTAGGGAAAATATTCATAGAATAGACTATGAGCCCACATTGGTTATAAATTTCTATTTTTATGTGAATTATGGAGGGGAACCCCACTAAGAGGGGGTATATTCACATTCTATGATAAATCATCCATATTCCCTGGCATCATAGTGATACATAATTGGAGAAAGTGTGTAGTAGCAAACTATGAGAAGAACCAAATCATGAGATGAAGATTAAGGGGGTATTGAATATTTAATAATATATTCCCACTTCAATTAATTATTGAATTTCAGAGATCTATTTATATTTTCATGAGTATATATATTTAAATATGTAATTTATGTTTGGATATAGATATTTAAATTAATTCATTTTGGATTTATTAATATATTTTTTGTATATTTTTTCATTGTAATTTTTTACATTTAGAAGTATAAATTAACAGTTCTAATGAACCGATGTTTGATGCTAGTGAAATAATTTCCCCCTTGATCATTCCTGGAAGTACAAAGAACAATGATAAGGTTAATGAATCTGTTATCAATAATTATAGTATTAATTCTAATTTTAATCTCATGTGATATGAAACCAATAAGGTTTATCGAATTACAGATGTTTGCACAACCAAAAGCTTAGTGATTCTCACCCTTTTCTCAATGTTATGAATAGTTATAATAATATTATTAAAATTTGAGAGTATCATTTTATTCAATTGAAAAATATCAAAATTCCTTAATTACTTAAATTTCCTCTTGGTGAGATTTTTCTCGATTTACCAAATTTATAGATTGTTTTTTTTCAAACTTTATTCACTGTTTTTATTACACACCACCCACTACATTTAATCAATTCATTGTTTTTACTTGTTTTGGATTGCTTAATTATTTTTAGGCCACTCACACACACATAATAAAATACATGATGAATCAGAATTACTCACACCACTATAATTTTCTTAGGTAGTTGTAGATTAATATAAATATTTAATTTATTTGATCCTTAATGACGTTTTATTTAGTATCTAAAATTAAGTTAATCTATCCTTTTTGTGTCTGAAACATGGTTTATATATATATATATATTGGTGTTTGATATAGATTTTACCCCATTAATATTCCTCATATTGTAAATAAGTGTTATTTCCCAATAATATGACCTTGGATGGGTTTAACCATGAAGGGGGTCAATATATAATTTAATATTTTAATTTATGCGTTAAAGGAGATGTTTTAATTTTAATAAATGACTGGGAAATTCAACTTTAACAATCATTTATAATATTTGGAATGAGTTGGACATATTTAATATGTATTATTAAATAATATGAGTTTATTGGAATAGAAATAATTACTATAAAATAGTAGATTATTCTTGAAAGATAATTTGGTGAAAAGTATATTGATTTTTTGAATGGCCATAAATTGGAGTAAATATATAATTAATCAATATGAAATTCTAAATCGATTTTTGAAAAAAAAATATTAATTGTGAATTTTATTTATATAAATAATAGTAAATCTTAATAAATATATAACAATTATTTATCCTAAATGTACTTTTCATTTATAGCATATGAATAGTTCCAGTTTAATAATTATCTTGGACAATGATAAGGATCTTCTGAAATATATTATTTACATGCACCATAGTTTTTTATTTGAATATATTTCACTAAATAATTATTGAAATTCGTCTAATAACTTTGATTTAATCTCTTATATTCACTTTTGGTCAAGAAATGGGTGGAATTCCCTGAGTGATTATGGATTTAATTATTGATATCACTTTAATACCATAAGATGATGTATAATTCAAACTGAGAAATTAGAATTATATGAAATTCATGAGCTAATAAGGATTAACAAATGATTCATCCTTATGAATACCATAGTAAGTATTACTATTTGATTAATGTGAATTACCATGAATTCAATGATACATATTATTTTCGTAGAATACTTAATGGACCTTTTTTGAATGAATATTGAGGAACTCCCTCATTTCAGATTGATTATATGAGATAAAATACCATTTATTTGGACCTAGATTATGATCAAAAAATAATTTTTGAATTCCAAATATTAGAAGAAAATTATTGTTAGAGTAGATAATGATAAGGTTATATTTTTATTTATTTTATTAGACGACACTAATAGCATCCACACATATGATTTCTTATCCCTATGGAGTGATATTATATGATAGTAATTCCTTGTGGATTCTATGTGGATTCACATATATTTTAATATACATGGTTAGCATGGTCACACACTATAAAACCATTATTTTTAGTGAGATCTATCTCCTTGATCATACATGTAATAGAAATAACCAAATATGGAAGGAATGAAATCTAATATTACTTATGATCCTAATATTGAGGATGTTTTTTTATTTATTTATTTATCACATGTTAATGTTGTAATTTTTAATAAATAGAACTTATCATGGAAATTATAATAACAATATAGGGGAGGGGTGAATCAGGTTGTCGATTTTTTTTACTAATTTGATGTATCTTGTTCATATATTGGTAGGATGTTGTTAAACCTATATGATGGTATTGTTTAGAAATTAAAACATTCAAATGAAGAAAGACTAAAAAATTGCTTGGTTAGCCACTGAGGGCATGTCCTTGAGAATATAGATGTTTTGACACAATTACATTCTTCCTAAAACACATCGTTTACATTTTTTTGGGAAAACATATTGTGTCCCTCAAAACACATTTGTAGACTCCCTTTATGTGACTACATTGAGAGATTTATAACTCGACTTAATGAACAGAAGTTCAATTCAATGGTTTGGAATTAAATTAATCATCCCTAACATAGCATGAGACTCATCATTCACTATAGTCCGAAGATGATACACTCTGAAATCATTGTTAACTTGAAACTAAAATTTAAAAAATATGATTCATGAAGATCCCTTCATGGAGCTCCATAGCCTTCGTAAAAAAATACCTTCATGAATAAGCCCTTCCATCATCGAAAAAAATACCATCAAGAAGATCAAAAATTAAATGTAGACCACCCTATCCTCGTGAAGGTCAATTTAATTGATGTTATGGGCATGATTTTAAAATTATAATCTATTCATGATACTGAAGTTCGTATTGAAATCCAGATTCGTGAAGCTCCCTTATCATCACAATGTCTGAGCGTTTAATGATTTCCTTGAAAAAATCAGTTGAAGTAGAGAGGGGTAACCTCATATTTAAATGCATAGATATTCACAAATATCCACTACATATCTTTGTGTTTTTAGGATAATTCAAAAATATATTTACAGAGCTCCAATTGCAGCAAATCTCTATATAAATTTTCCATTTCTGATTCTGGTTATTATCATGGATATTTCTTTGTAAGACCATCAGAACACTGATCATAATCATAGTTAATTCCATCTATGAATATGAAGATATAATTTTTTAAATTATTGAGAAAAAATATCTATTCATGATTCCCAGCATAATCTAAGAGAACATCATCAAAAAGAACAACCATGTTTCCAAGAACTTTTTATTCAGATGTTGTAAAAAATAGTAATTTTACAATCTCAACTTGTTGTGTCATTTTAATTTTTACTCACACCCTTATTATCCCTCATATAACATAGGTTCATAATAAAAATACTATATATTAAAAGGTTGATTTTATGGAATGTACACATTTTGATTATTTTATGATTTTTTCATGGATGACATGGAGTAAGTTCATCATTAATGGTAATGAATCATGACCATAAATGGGTTGAAATTATATTCAAATTGTATTTGATATTTTTTTACTTTTAAGGGAACAAAAACATGATTTTTATTGTTGAATTTGTGAAATTATTAATTTATTCAATATTTTAAATATTGCAGTTAATTTAGTAAATTCAATGTTATATTATTGAATTTATTAAAGCATGTTAATGTTTTAAATTATATCTTATATTCTGATAGTATGATTATGAAATCATTTTCTCCCAATGAAATCATTATAGATCCTCACCACTAGTCTAGTAACTATAGAATACAGGTAGTCCCACCTCGGTACTTTTTTTAATTGACATAGGGAACTAGTTCAATTGAATCCATGTTACAGAATTAACATATCCAATGTTAACCCAGTTCCTCATAGATCTAATAATTTTATAAAGTAAAAAACATTTAGGTATCAAATAACCTATAAAATATGAAACTAATATGTATATATAAATGAACTCTGAAATTTCTTTCACACCCTTACATTTTAATATTTAAATTCTATCCTTATATATAGATGTCGTGTTTCTTAATTTATTATTTAATTTACAAAATTAAATTTAAAAATATTATTTAATTATAATTCATCCTAATTAATGGTAATGTTAATGTGAATTTATATTTAATATCCTTAAAGAGTATATAACATTTAGTTCAATTTGTTCTGCTTTCCATATACCATGTAATGATTTATTTAATTAAAAACTATCAATTTTAATGATTTTTACCCCTTGGTAGAGAAACAAAATATCCTTAGTCAACAAATTTATATCTAGATAAGAATATAATTTCTACAATACCATACACTCTCTACTTATTATAAAATTTAGGTTGTTATTTTGTATTTATAAATATATATTTGCGTTCTCACTCATCTATAGTAGACACAATTCCAAATATAAATAAAAAAATCCTCCAAAATAACTAAATGAAACTATGATACCAACTAGGGCGACCCGTAATAAATATATTAAAAGTTATTATTTTTACATGATTATTCATTTATTTTCACAATTATTCTCACACAATAAACAATTGTTTTAGTTTATTTTTGGATCAACTATATAATCATTTTATTCGTTTACATATTCAATATCGCTTATAAAAGACTTATCAATTGCCATCTCTTTGAAACATAAATCATGATCATATTCTTTAAAACCAGGGGAAATGAATTGATGAAATTAAATGCTCACTATGGGTAACAATATATTCATGTCTTGATGAATATATGTTTTAATAATATAAGAAATCATTAGAATGATATAAAATTTTGATTAAGAGGACATTTGAAATGAGTTAGTTACATGGATAAAATGAGGTGATAAATAACACCATAAAAGTATGTCATATCATTTGAAAATAAACACCCCATGAATTAATAAGATCTATTATGATTATTATTGAAAAATTACATAGAAATGTGGGATAACAGAACAATTGAAATCATAAATCAGTTATCACATACTTCATCCCCTTCTGGACTAGTTATCACAATATATTACTCGTAGGTGATCATTCACAACAACCAATTTACCCCAAAAGAATAAGTTAATATAGATATTTACTATTATTATCACAATTGATTTAAATATTTACCCACATAAAATGATGAATATAAGTTTAAAATCCACCAACTAATGAAAAACAATATATATGAGTTCCATAAGAAGAATGAATCATTACTAATATATCATATATATATATATAATCCATGAATCGAAATGGGTTTCTCAAAAACCATATTAACTAATAATAATAATCCATATAGATAAAAAATAATCATTTCATTAGACCTTATTACCCATTAAATTATAATATACTTATATAATGTTGAACTAGATGAATAAAATTTTAATTTTCACAGAAATTTACAATGACAAAGAAGGAGAAAATACTTTCACATTTGTTATATCATTAAAAATAATAATATATTAATCAAATAGAAAATAACTTTTGTAGAAAATACATTAATACATGGAAGGGAATTATGTCATATAAATGCTAATTTATGATGAAAATAGATTAATAAAAATTATTTTAATGAACACAATCTATTTTATATTTTTTTTAAATGTCTATTTTTGTATGAATGGGCATCACAAAAAAATTAAATGAAAATTAAAATTTTATATATTGTCATGTTTATTGAAATTACTATTGATCATTACTGTATGAGGAGAAAAACTATAAATAAAATAAAACAAATAATATATATATGAATGAAACAAATTTTAGCCAAACATAAATGGTAAGGTTGTATTCATTTAAAAGAATCGTTTTAATATTCATATGATACAATGTGATGTGACATGGTAGGATAACTCATTAAACTCATAAAAATAATACGATATAATAATTCATATAATTTTAAGGATATAGGTAACATAATTTCAATAAATTATAAATTATAAATATTTATCATTAATTCAAAATTATATTAGAATGAAAAATAATTACAGTTCACTATAATAATTAAGGATTTATAATTATAATTATATATAATATATAGAACCATCTTGATAAACTATGGAAAAATCATATTTATATTTTTAATATTATTTTTTCTTCAATTTTGATCATTCAATATGAATTCAATAGTGATTTATTGTTCATTTTTATCATCTAATGTATTCAATTTCAATTATATCATGAATTTTTTTATAAAGGTGATGTCAAAAACTTTTCATTGATACCATGCTCATAATTAATATATAATTTATGGTTATATATTCTATGATTTATAATTTTTTAAATAATTTCATATTTTCATTCAATGATATTCTTATTTATAATAAAAAAATGTAAAAATTTACAAAAAACTAGTTTTGATAAATTTTAACCAATAATATGTGGTTTATAAATATGTATATATATATATATTATTAACATTTAAACTAAATTATAATTATCTTATCATTACAAACTGATTTTTTTAATAATGTATCAATGGTTATCCATGATAGGAAAAATATATTATTGTTTGTGTAGGTGGGAAAACAAACAAAAATAATAACATGCTATAATTTAAATGTGAGTATGATGACAGATGTTATTTTTTATAATTTCCTTATTAAAAAGTATGATATAATTTTTTATATTTTATAATGGTTATAAATACATATTTAATGATGTGTATAAATTATTATTATGATAAAGGATTATAATAATAGATTTTTTTATTTTTTATACAATGTTTCGATATCTGAAATTTCATTTGTCATTTATTATTTAAATTATTTGTATAATATATAATTTATTTTTATATACTATTTAAAATTTCTAATTTTTTTATGTTTTAAAAACATTATTATGAACATCCATTATTGGAAGTGATTAATGAAATAATACTATACCATATTGTGGATGTAGTCCCCATGTACCATCAGTGGAGTTTAAATATCAAAAATAATATTATGAGAAAAATAAAAGTTTTTCCAATATTATAATAACATTTAATTATTATAAATATAAAAATATAATTATTCTTGTTTTGTTAAAACATTTTTTTGTGTATAATGGATGATGAAGGTAAGGAAGGAAAAGTAAGGGGTGGATTATAAATACATTAATGTTTTGTGTATTTTCATGAATGAACTCGGGGAATCAAGGACTTGTAGAAACATTATGTAACCAAGGTAATATAATAATGTATGAGAATTTTTGTATTTTATAATTTATATTTTTTCATGAGGATTATAAGGATATTTTGTTTTGAATATGGTGTAGGTGATAACCATTTATAATTGGAATACATGGATTTTCCTTGGAAATAATTCTCTACAAGAGATAAACATCGAATAACATTTTAGTTAGGTGAGATTGGGGATTTATGTGAAGATTGGTGGGTAAGAAATGTAATTATTAATTTCTATCTGATAAATTTCCATCTGTAAGGACTACATTTCTTTATAACAAAGCAATATTTCAGAAATATTATGTTTCAAATTTTTACCCTTATTAATTTTAATTATACGTTTTTTCCTTGTAATAATTTTCTTTATAATAATAAAATATAAAATAAAATATAAAATTTGGATCTACTGATTTTGAATTTGGAATCCATTTAATATAATTTAATTTAAAATTAATTAAAAATAATCTATTCAATTAAAATATAAAATTTTTATATAATGGTTCATTCATAAATAAATGATGTTTAAAATATTAAATATTTTATTTCTTGTTATCCCATAAATTAATAATTATATTATTTTAAATATTATATATATATATATATATATAATTCTTTTACCCTTAAGTAATTAAGAAATTTGTTATCATGGTAAAAAATTTTATAACTAATTAAAATTCATTTTTTGAAATGTATATCTTTAAGCATAAGAGATCTTATTATATATTTCAAAAATAATAGTAAAATTTTATTAATAACATTAAAATTAAAATGACCATTATTTCAATTTCATCATATATTATATATTGATCTAATGTATATTTATATCAATAAAATCATAATAATGTAATTATTATATTTTATTCATATTGTAAATTGTATCAATGTTTATTTATGGATAGAGTTTATTATAAAATAGTATATTCAATAATATATGTGAAGATAAAAATAAATATTCAACATTAGTGAAGTTACATGATTCATGTTGCAATTATTAAAAGTTTCCATGATCATGGTAAAAAATTAAAATATCTATAATCATTAATGACTACAAAATTAGGGGGGATTATTGAATTCAACATCTATATTTTTATAATCTGTTTTAATGATAACAAAATTCACTTGAAATGAATTACAGATTATTCAAAATTATAGACCTGATAATATGAATTATATAATCATATATTCTTTTACCCAAGGTAGATAAATATTAGAGATACTAAATGGGATAATGTCTACAACATTGGTGATGAATAACTAAATATTAAATTCCTAATTCATTGTATTAATTCATTTAGATCTAATACAATAAATATCCATGATATTTTATTCAATTTTCAAATGAAAATGGTACATTTCTTTGGCTCATTAATTAATGATAGATTTATAATTGAATAATTTCACCACGGTATCTGAAAAAATGGTAAACTACTCATTACCTCTATTTGGTTAATACCAATGTATATGGATCACCCTTAAAGAAAATTAATAGTGGGGTTTTTATATAACAATTAATAGGTTAAGTTTTTTTTTCAAATGTTATGAATGTTCTTAATACTCAATATATTTATGTGGTGTAAATTTTATATATCCCTTAAAAAAGATCCATATTAATGACTATTATATGAATTTATAATTTATATCCAAGATAATATTTTGGATATTTCAACATCCATGTTAATAGTATAAAAATATGTTTGGATAATATTTATAAAAATTTAACAAATAGTATTCTTATTATAAATTCACCATAAGATGGATCTATGTTAATTATTGAACATAAAATTAAAAATAAAAATAGAAAATATATTAAATTATATATTATTATAGTAAATTTACATTTTTTTGTTTTGATATCCCATGTATCATATACATAAATGAGATATGATTTGATGAGGAAAAATACAGGTCACTCAATCCTCCTTACTTTTAATCAGTTACATCTTGGAAAAGAAAAGTGGAAGTTACAAATAATAATAGATCAAAAAAACCAAAAGGAAGAAATGAACATCCTTTATACATTCATCATTTAGCATTGGAGGATTATTTTCATGTAAAACTAATAGATGGCCATCCTGGAATGTAACATATTATGGTATACGTAGAGTGATTTTCTCTGTCTCATTTCTATGTATAACCTATGTATAAATGAATACAATCATCAAGTTGTTTCTTTTATGATTTCTTAATAAATTTTTGTCCAATTATCAGGATAATAAAACATATACAAAATAAATCATCATAAAATAGATCATTTTTAGGGTTTCAATGATCTATGTGTTTTTCAAATTTTTTCTTGATTATTTTTTTATAATTTTCAGATCAGTAAAATTTTTGTTCCATAACACAATTTTTAACCCAATAATTATTCAATAAAGAACCCAAAAAAGATATAGAGCATCATGAATTATAGGATCTAAATTTTATTATGAACATCATATATCATTATTTCATATAAAGAAATGTAACCATTATTATGAAAAATATAATCATAATCCTAATTAATTTACATATCAAAATGAGTATGATAAATAATCTATACACATCACAATAAAAAATTTATATTGTATAAATAAGTAAAAATCATAGTATTAATGTATTCAAAACATCGAGAAACCAATTAAAAATTCCACTAAAAATAAGGATGTTATTCAAGAAAAGTGAAACATTGTCCTGATGATTTTTTGGGATTCCAATCCACCAATATCCAAGGTATATCATCTTCACCATTATGGTCATAATTATATAGTTTATCAACTAAAGATAATTGTGGGTATAATTAACTAATAAATGTTGACCCTTCTATTATTGTTCAACTTCATATCATATCATTGTATTCACATTGGGTAACCAATCCATAAAAAAATTGGAATGTTTATAAGTAATATTTTCCACGACTAAATAACAAGAATGTGATCTATATAAAAAATGGATTTAAACAAATCATAGAAATTGTTTTATTAAATGTGTACTCCTTTGGTTGAAATTATATTTCTTATAAATTTATATATTAGGGGGCCACAAGAATACCCCAATTAAGAATATATAGTGACGTACACATAAATAATTAATTTTATCACTAGTTCTAGTGTTCATAATGATGGGATGTTAATTTCAAGGAAAATTTTTATTAATACAACTTATACATGTATATTTAGTAGGTTTGTCAACAAAAAACTCATCCTTCCTATAAAATATTCATGAAATTAATATTAATAACATAGTTATGGTCAAATTTGATTATTGAATAATTTATCTCAAACTTCACATTTTCCACTAGACTCTCAATCAAACAATAAGACTATCTGGGATAGTTTTTCAATTAGAATGAAGTGTTTAATAACAATTCCACTTTTATTGTTGATTTCAATTCTTGATACTTATTTTCATAATTTTAATGAAAATTTTAATATACTCTGAAATATTTGGTATTTCATATTCTATAGTTATAGTTATACCAATATAATCTTGTAGATCATATTATAGGGGGCGGAACATGAGAGTAAAAATATCCCTAAAATATCTCTAGAAAGAACCACATTGGATACCAGTTATGGTCGATTTACTGAAAATACAATCTTTAATGTAACTAATCTGGTTTGTTCTCCCAAATGGCTACCCGGACATGTCCATAGTGTTTCACACTGGATAAGATAAATACATATCTGAATCAAGACTCAATATTTATGGGAAATACACAATCATGAATAAGGAATCAGACATTATAAATTTTAGAGCTATCTCACTTTGACTTTGAGAAAAAACCTCAACATGTTTTTCACTATTCCAAAGAGAGACCACTATAAAATAATTCTTTTTTGAATTGATGTGTAATAGTAAATTTATGGTGTGTGAGATTTTCATTCCATATAGTTAATATTTTTTTATGAGTAATTTCATTATAAAATATTTGAAATATCTATGTCAATATTCAAACAACCCATTCAACCTATTTTTTGTCATATAATTATTTGTGGATCTATCATTTTTACTTAGATAAAGTATTCACTATTTATTAATGGGAAAACTAGATTGTGGAACATTGGTTAGAATATATTATATTGAAGTCTCTAATTAAATGTTTATTTCTAAAAATATCAGTTATGTTAGGCTTATTCATTGGAAAAAGCTCAACATAAACCATAATCTAATCAAGATACTCATAATATATAGTGAAATATATCCTTAATTATGATAACGAAATAAGGATTAATGCTTATTTTAATGACCTTATATTGTAAGTTCATGGTAGATAATAAGTGAAATCTATATTATATATGTTCTAGAAATAATTTAATCATACAAATATTAAAAATTTTATATAAGATTAAAATATTATATATTTTCTAGTTAATAGATATATTATTCAATGCAAAATCATTTGGTTCCCTTACTATAGAACCGAACTAAATAAAACATAGATAGTTTTAAAAAAATTTATAAATCATCTACCATGTGAAAACTAAATTCAAAATCAATCTCTACGACTCATACCAATTGTAAACCACTATTACCCAACCCAAAATATCGAGGTACGTATTGAGAAAACTGTATGTTCAATGTTCCACTATAATAACATTACAATAATTTCGTTATCTATATACTACGTCTAATAAATTTAGTAACACATAGCCTAAAACATAGTATATTTTAACTATTAGTCAATTATATATATTAAAAATAATATCCAATTATATATATATATATATATATATCAAATCAATTATATTTATCTTATGAACAATAAATAATTTTATAAGTACACCACCACATATGCAAAAATTATGAATCCTATACATATGAAAATGGTATTGAATACAAAATGAATAAATTAATAAAAATGTTCACACCCAAAAGTATTTTTGATTAATATCCACCTAAAATGGTCATTGTTACCACTATGGACCACTATTTGACAATGGGTTCTAGCACATAAAATGACCACTACACATTTTCTAAAATGAATATATTTCATTTTTATACACTATTCAATGACATAACTATAGTGAACTAGAATTCCAATACATATGTATCAAATATTATTCTATGAATATTCAATACATTACACAATCACATTCCTAAGGATTGTATTAGTTTAGTGACATTCATGACCAGGTATACAGTCTTATAATTTTGTTAAGGAACTTTGTTTCACTAGAAAAGATCATCCTCTTTAGAGTTCTTCATATAAATAACCTACCGAAAACTACTCTTCATAAACATGGGAGAGGACACATAAGAAAGGGTAATCTTAACATCCCCGTTGTGGTAAATACAATATATATCTATATAGGATTTGAATTAGGATATGATAACTTGATAATAACATTTGTAAATTATACCATAAATATCCAAGATCATAAAAATTATTTATGGAAAAAATATTGGCATTTCATTAGACATTAATCAAAATATATTTAATGAATATGATAAATTAAAATAAAAAATTATCCAAATACATATATTTGGGGAAAACATATCAAAAGGTAACATTGTGAACATGTAAAAATATATATTTTATTTTTAATTAAGTAATTTAAAATTCCTTTCTCCTCACATAAACATGTGTAAATGCAACAAGATTCATTCATAAAATAGTGTACATGAATTAAAAGTACAAGAATACCATTATGAATATATAATAAGGTAAATCCTTATCATTTTGAACATATAATCATGTTTACTCAAACATATAATAAGTTTCATTCATGTCATTGGGAGTATTTAATTAACTTAATACATAACATTTTAAACATATAATCTTGGTCATGTATTACATAGAATGTCAAGAGTTATATATATTTACCAAAAGTTTTAGTGGAATACATATTTACCACCAATCACAAAATAAAAATAATACATATACATGGAACCTCATCATAAAAAATTAATAATATTATAAACCATGAAAGTAAATTATTTTCATAACTATTTCATCATATCATTACATTTATAAAAGATACATTTTAAATAATTTATTCATAATTTCATCAGTTCATAACCTATAGAAAAATAAGAAGCTTTCTTAATAACTTTATCTTGGTATAGCTCGTACATGAGAAATGGTATAAACAAAATCATTTAATAATAAACCATTTGATATAATATTAATAATGGACTCATTGGTTCATGTCCCCAGTAAATCATATATCACATCAATGTATTTCTTCTTATATTGAAAATAATTTTGAAATGCCACATGTAAATTTTCATGAGGAAAAGAAAATTTCATTCAAAATTACATTATAAAAATATAACATCATAAAATTTTGGGATATAATTTTCTTTCAAAAAAAATCCCAAATATGAAATGGAATATTTTAAAAATGATCTAATAATTTGCATGACGAAAATAATCTTTCCACATCGTAAAATACTTTAAAAAAATTTCAAATAATTTTATTTGAATATAAAATTAAAAATTTATAAAAGAAGTAACAAATAAAATAATGGTTATGATTTATGGAAATTTAATTTATTCTATAAACACTAAAACAAATTATCCTTTCAAATTTCTAGTAAAATATCAATGGGAATTTTTTTGTAACATAGAATTATATTATTTTCAAAAAAAATTTAAAATATAAAAATCATTATAATTTTCATTAAATATTGATATCAAGAGTGTTAAATATAATTTTGATTTTTTTTATTTAAATACTTTTTTTAAGAGAAACATGCATTCAATCAAATAGTGAAATATATATAATTTTTCATAAGAATATTACATTGAACTAATCCTTACAAAAATATTGGAAAATATATAAATAAATATAATTATATGAAAATATAACAGATGATAAGATTGTTAATGAGTATATTGCGAGATAAAATATAAAGTTTCATCATTTGAATCATAATCATTAGCTTTCCTCACAAATGAGGAGATTGGATCACAAAACTATTACAACACTGTTAACATTGAATAATAATCCCAATGAGTGGATAATTTTGAAAAGCACAACATATCATGTGAATAAATAAATTCATGGAATTATATTTCAATTTTGTAATATATAAACCTCAAAATTGAATATAGGTAGTTTACAGAACAAATGATTACAAGAAATGAATAGAGATAATAATACATTACCATTTTGGTATCGTCGGAACCATAAACCCCACGAATGAGTGATACTAAAATGTATATGTAATTAATAATAAATGTTTTTGGTGAATTATCAAAGAATACATTAATTAGATATATAATTAACACATCTTGGAATTGTGAGGTCAATATGACTTGTGTCTTGTTATTGTCAAATGATAGATGGTAATCTATTACCTCTTTGGAAATATAGAGGCTTAGTTTTTCCATTTTATGAAAATGAAATATATTTATATATATTTCAGAAGATAAGAACTGGGATATTGTGTCATTATGAATCCAAGTATCTATAAAATTAAATTTATAAAAAAATTATATTTTTTATTTTATGTAAATATATTTTTAAATAAAATGGGAAAACTCATAAACGATAGCTCAGATTAAAAAACAGATACCTTGAATAGGTCTATAATGTTTTTTACACATTGTGCGACCTAATATGTGTTGGAATGGGATGTTTGTACAACTATATCATTGTAAATTCATTTAAATAAATTAATTGAATTTTTTATTAATTATTAAATTCATTTTAATGAATTGTATGTTTGTAAATATATTGTTATGGAGAATTTTTAAGGGTTATCTCTTAATTCTGGGAATCTCGTGTGAGATTTCTCATCCCCCAATCATTGAAGGATCATGTCAAATGATGACCAAATGCTAGATATGATCAGATCTTGATATAACGAATGATGAATCTCTCCTTAGATTATTGAAAGGAACATTCTTCACCAATGATCAATCCATAATCGATGTAAGACTATTCAATTGGTTTTTCTATTCACATATTCAAATATGATGAGTAGATTGATTTTTGTTCAGAATGTTTTGATGACCATCATTTTTTTATTTGATAATCAACCTTTTCTTATGGTGATGTGGAACCATTACAATATCCAAAGGCGAAGAGACAACTACATGACTTTTAGGTCTTAGAAAAAATCACCTAGGCAAGAAAACTTGGATCCACTCATCCCCATCATATATCAAGATATCATTACTCCACCTTCATAGGTCTAGTCAGATTGATATCCTATATAATGCTGCACAGGCCCAGTACCGATGAAAAATCCATACTCTCTATTTATTACAATTTTTGATTGCAATAATCTAGGGAATATGCACGCCCTGAATCCTCCTCTGAAGCCTTGTCCCTTGTAGTTTGACTGGTACATATGCATTTCATGTGTCCTGAAGGCCTTAGGGTGGCCCAAAGTCCTAAAGGTGGCCCAACGACCTTGAGAATCAACTGGCTTGAAGGCCTAGTGTGGCACAAATCCCTTGCAGGACATGAGGACCAAGCCGGTGGCCCAAAGACCTATATAGATGAATAGTTCTTGCTGCTAGAGTACCAAACATTGCCTACTACAGTTCCTTCTAATGAAAATGATACAACACATTTATAAAACATATAAATATTCCTCTACCCGGATTTGTTCTCGGGTCTCTTGGATGCATCTATCGAGTCCTCACTAACCGGGCTAAGGCTCATGTTTAAGTCGATTGATGGTATTTCTTAAATATATACCCCATTACATCATTTTCTTGTCCCCATATAGAGAAAATCATTATTCCAATAATTTACCTAATCTGGAATCCCCAATCTTGTATGATTTTCCAATAAATATTTTCTATGATAAGTACATTTTTTAATGTTCTTTTTTCCACTTATTACTTAGCATTGCTCAACATTTTCATCCAGACGGTCCCAAATTGAACTTTTTGGGAGGTATGAAGCTTTATTGGACCCCTAAATTCACGGTGGATTAATGAAACTATAAATGTTTCATTAACAATGCATTGTTTCTTGATTTTAGTGTTTCATGGATGATAAATTTTATGGGTTGAGGCTATATATCCAATGGTTGAAATATAAGGTACATGCGGAATGAAGAATGAGTCATCTATAGAACCAAAAAAACTGATTTATAATGGGAATCAAATGGAGGAAAAAAATTTAATCTAGATCTATGACCTTCATATGGATTGAAAGACACAATTAATAGTATAAAATAGATATATCCTGTAGATCATAGATTTGGTTTTCTGCAAAAATCCATACTGGAGCCATGTTCTTTTTTGAACATGTTGTATGTATCGCCCTCAATGGTGGTGATAGGGATTTAGAAAATTTAAAGATGAAAGGGTATCTAGTATTCACATAAACATAATCCACCCTTCTATATATGGAAGACCATTATGATGGGTCACATGGACACATACCCTTGTAGAAGTACAAGAGGTCTAGTACAAGGTTGTGTACTATAGTATATGGACATGCTGAGAAGCACAGAACCCCAATCCTCATAATCCTTGAAACATTATGTAGACCACCTACACATAACGTGTTACTGCATTGGATAGAGTTGAGGTCGATTATGGATAGGTCTTGTTGTGTAGTGGACCACACACCATGTGGGTCTCATCACAAGTCGTGTACCCATTGAATTTCTGGAGAAAATGTCGATCACCCATATATCCTTTTTTGAAATAAAATTTTATCGTGTAATTCCCCCATCCTTATTTATTCACATGGAATAAAATTTTTCCCATGATTTTATTTTTCAAGATATGATTTATCATGTTCCTCTAATGGAATACTCTTTACCTGATTCTCCATGATGGTCATGATTAGGTGAGATCACCCATGGTTACTTTCCAACATGGACCCTCCTACGGGGCAGGGCAATGGTATTCCATGACCACAAGTAGAACCCTATAGTTGGGCAGTTAATTGTTCCATTAAATTACGAGTGGAACCCTCTTATATGGTAGTAAATTGTTATTCAATAACCTATAGTGTAACCCTCCATTTGTGATTTGAATGGGTCCTTGAATTTATAAGTGGAACCCTCATGCTAGGATGGGAATGGGTCAATGAAACTCATGGTGAAATCCTTCTATCATACCAGAGAATGGGTCTTCTACCTAGTAATTATGACCCTCAAATGTGTGTCATAGTATTGAGGCATGGCTGGTTGTAGATTTTGAACCTTGAGGAAGAGGGATGAATTCCCCCATGAGATGCTTTTTTGAGATGCATCACAAAAATGAATGAAAATAAATTCTTACAAGTTAGGATATTTTAATGTAGTGGTTGATTAGTTCCATAAACATTTGTTGCAAGGGCATACACATGAGATGTTAGGTATCATTATTGGAAATTTTTCATTACTCTTATTCTTGGGAAAGCAATGAGATTGAGACCCCCTTACTCAATATTTTTTTTTATTTTGACTAAGAATTAATATACATACATATATTTATATGTATAAATTTTATTTATCCAATAATTATATTTTGTTTCCCTATTTAATAGATATGTGAAGACGAACATAGTATTGCATGTGATTTCCATGATTAGCTTCAGTGGTTGGATGAGTCAACTTTCCTTCTATGGGTAGTGAAGACTCTATCAGTCATTCATCTACTCACCATAATTAACCATTTTCATTTGATGATTTACATTCACTAATATAATGTTTATATGTATAAATTCATTGTTCCATTTTCTTAATATATTTTTAACCTTCTATAGTATCTTTTAATGTCCTGCCTTTGTCATTAATGATGTCCTATTGTGTGTGCTTATACTCACCTCATCATGGGATTTTTCAACACACATTGTATGTTACAAATATGAAAGAAAGGTCAAAAAATAGATAAAGAGGAGCGTAAGTATTCTGGTATCAAAGAGCGTGTGAAGTGGATGTAGGTAGGGATTCATGAGAACTGATCTCTTATCTATTCTCTCTTTTTTCAATCATTTTGGGACATCTTTTTTGTTGGGTGTGTATTTTTGACAGTACTTTTTTGTATAAACTACCATAAATTTGTAATATGTAGATTTGCATGAATTTTTTAGTGATTTAAATTGGTTTTCTATATTATCATCCTTATAAATATTTTTAATGGTTAGATCAGGTTTGTGGGTAAGGGATTTTAGGAAAATTCCTCCACTATTTATTTATAACTTCAATGCTTATCACTATCTTTGGCCTATGGAGGCTGACATGGGGTAGTTGGATCTTGAGACTTAGCATGGGTTTGGTCTTGAGATATTGTTTTCAGAGATAGTTTATTCCTTCTGATGTTTTTCTAACACATCCCATTAACAGTATTTGGTTTCTTTTCTAGTAAATACACAATGTGTCTCGTGAATGGATCTAATTATAGAGATATCCAGTGACACTGTAGGGTTCAATGTATCCTTTCGCTCATACCTCAAATCCCAACATGTCAACTCAACAATCCAAGACATTTTATGTTGGGAATAATGGAAAATGCATCATAAAGTATTGAGTATTTTTATGTCCTTATTGAGTCATCTATCCATTTTTGTTGAAATATATATATATATATATATTATCATCTGAGTGTAGTAATAATTTATAACATTTAGCATTCCTCTATGGTGAATTCCATCCAGTATACCATCTCTGGTTCATGATGACAATCTAATGACTTCTATTGTCTCAATTAAGTGAAATAACATGTTATCATATACATTAGGTGGGTAGGTATCTGCAACTACACATATAGAGTTATATATCATATCAATAGTGAATACTGGAGATGTGTGCAGGCTCATGGTAATCTGATATTTTCATCATCATGGTCTATTAAGGATCCATGGTGATCCATATCTCTAGGCAGTAAAGGACTTTATAGATTTGATGGTCTGTATCATCATTCTTGTTTGGGCCTCGATAAAATATGTAGATAAAGTAGAATATATCATATTCTAAAGATAATCTAAACACTTTTGGATCCTGGTTTCTCAAATGATCGATGATTCAAAATCCCATAGATAGGCTTTCAAAAAAAATTCACGACGAGTACTATCTATCCTAATTGCAATCAGTATGGGTCCAAGAGCTTTTTGTGTTGAAAAATGGATGGATGATAGTGTTTGATTATACAGTGAGGATCAAATACATTAATCGGTACTTGGTTTACATGATATTGTATGGCTAATTTGGTTCATAAATTTTTGATTTGGGAATTCTAAGAAATATCTAAGTTAGTGGTGTACCCTTGTTAAACCACAAAAATGTCGGGGTGTTATATTGGAGAATAGTGACATATTAATACCAATCAGAGGGTTTCCATACAACTACAGATGTTTGTGGGTGTGATATAGTTGGATCTTCTAGTTTAGAAAGTATAATCCACGTGTCAAGATCTCAGTGCAGGAGATCTTTCAATGTTCAGACCTAGGTGGGTTATTAAAAGAAGTATGAATGAGAAGAGTGTCTCATAGAGGGTCAGTTCATTAATTCTATCATGAGAGGACACATGGCCCAAGGTTTCATGATTATATGTTCAAATTATCACAAAAATATAGATGAAAAGCTGTGATGGAAGATGTATCACTGATATTAACGATCTCTCAGGTAAGTACATGTGGTCCACATGATGTCAGAGATGGAATATGTGTAGGGGGAGATATGTAATTTTGTATTTCAATATGATATCATTCCACCCCCATTAAGAGTCCCTGGTCTGGATCTAGGATATGGCGATTAGGGCTACAGACATCTTTTTTATTTTGAGGTATATGATTTAGTAGCAAATGAGATTTTAAGAGGTATGATCTAGGTTTATTATTCTCTACCTTTAATACTATTATAATTATGATTTAGTAATTCCTTTATATCTACACTCCCATTGTGAGTGAAGGATATAATAGGTGATAATTTAGTATTGTAGCTTCATCTTGATGCTCTGACAAGGAACACATTTTTTATATATTTTATCCATCGATAGTGTGATCTATCTCTTGGGGGGGAATAGTTTCCCTAGGGAAATTTTGGTCATCACGTTGTAACCTTATGAATTCATATGTTTTTTTATTATATGTATTTGTTTCAAGCCCAAATCAATTCTCTCCATAGGTAAGACAGATGCCTACATGCTCATGGGATGAGATTGTCCATTTCTATCAACTAGCTAGTACATCCATTGGTGTAGTGGTCTCTAATGCATTTTGGGTTATCCAATTATTGACTATTACATGTTTGTCATCCCTGGGGTTGTTTTAGAACTACCTTTGAGGAGGGATATGTGTTTTTTATTGACATCAAACTTATGACCAATCGAATATAATTTGTGGTATATCAAATGGAACATATAGTGATAAGAGAGCTTTAGATGTAGTTGTAAAACGATTTTTAGAATGCTTATAACATACCTATTGTGTGCCCCTGTGCATCTACAATGCTCTTATAGAAAAATGTAGATGGGATCTTAATAATTTCATGGATTATTGTTTACTAAACTAGGACATGGTATTGAATCTGTACACATTTTCGATGATACATGACCTCTTGGACAATATTTTAGGGATGTGATGGTTTAGAAAGATCAATCATAAGTACCGGTACAACTATTTGAGGGTTTGTGGGATTGATATTCTAAAGTTGGGATTCCAATTTCTCTATGGATGATATGAGTTCTAAGTGATTCCCTTTGGTGAGACGAATGCCACAATCATGTTTATGGATTTGATGAACAATATATTCTATCAATAATTATTGTAGTTTTTCTATCATCATTGATGTCATATAAACATATTCTACATCATATCTGAAGCATGATGAGAACAAAAATATTGTCCTAGTGTTTTAATGAGATCACCAGCTTAACCAAAATCTCTTGAAGTTCTATTTCTTGATATATGAGGTTCACATTCTGGTGAATTTCATTTATGATCATTATTTATCCAGTGATCCATCAATGATCAATGAAGTGATTTTTTGGGAGCCACCTGAGAACCTATTAGAGGGTAATAGATTTATTACCATGGTGGGGTAATACAACATGTTTGTAGTAGAATTATCAAGATTCATAAACCCTTTGAGTGACCTGACATGGAATGGATATAAATTTACATTATCCCGAGTTGTGCCACAATTCTATTAGGTGATGGCTAAACCGAATGTTCATGCATGTTAATTGCAATCCATTGAGATCCTGGATTGAAAATGTTATGTTGTATACAGGGATTTCTTCACTGAGAATCTTCACTTATAGAAAATCCCTAACACCATCTCGGTGATAGTTGAAAACCACACAAAGTCTGGACACTCCCTTGATATTAGGAAGAAGAGGTCGGTGGAGAGTTTGTGTAATTGTTTGAACATGAGATCATTCCCATTCATGAGGTGTCCATGACAATTATCATTGGTTGTGGAAAATAGATTACAACATGATTGTAGATAAGACTATGTTGGTTCCTCTATGATATATTAGTTTTAATAATACCAATTAGTGTGTATCTACCAATTCTACTATTTCATACAATATAATATTTTTTTAATATGTCAATAACATATATTTTTGGATCAATTTGTTTACAAGTGTATTTTTACATGTATTATTGGAAGTCACATAATCTAGTAATGTTATGTGTAACACATAGAGTTCATAAGTTTCTTTGAGTTCCTAGAACCGATAATATGATTGACAGACTAATTTTTGACACACTGATTTTCAACTTACCGATGGTCGAAACACCAATGCTCGACCCACCGATGTTTGAAAAACTGATTTTCACCGCACTTATACTCGACACATCGATGATGGACACACTAATTCTCAACACAATGATTCTAGACACACCGATGTTCAGCACACCGATGGTCAACACACAGATGATAGACACAGTGATGCAGACAAACTGATGCATAAACCCTGATGTTAACAGATTGATGATGATAGAATGATGGAAAAATGATGCTGGAAGAAAAATGATGACACTCAAATGGTGACAGCCCGATGGTGACAAACCGATTATGAAAGACCAAT
Organism: Viscum album; assembly: GCA_963277665.1. Lineage (NCBI taxonomy): Eukaryota > Viridiplantae > Streptophyta > Magnoliopsida > Santalales > Viscaceae > Viscum > Viscum album. The sequence goes on along the minus strand of OY728148.1, from coordinate 872,525,773 downwards.
ACTTACTACTCACTGATAGTAATAAAAAAATTTATCAAATTTTTTAATTCAAATTTATTTATAACTTTCATATTTAGACAAATTAATTTTATGACATTATTTAATGTTGTCTATAGGACTATCTGTTGATAGTACGAGGTTCATGCATGTGGGGAGATATTTACGTATTTTGAACCTTGATGTATAAAATGATTAAATGGTCAATCTTAAAAGATACATGATGGAAACCTGCTAATAAAATAAAAAGATTGGCTGTGCAAATATGCCAGGTATTGAAAATAGAAGAACTCACATATTGAGTATACAAAGAGATTAATATTACAATCATAATCCTATAGACAATCATTGAACATCTTGACATTGAAGAGTTGAGACATTTTACAATATTATAATAGATTACAAATATTACAATAATATGATTTGGAGCCAACTTCTAGAAGAGGGATCAAATATAATTTTCTCTTTATCCGTTGATTTCAGAGCATTACTACCCAACACACAGATATTTATAATATCTGTTATTACTTTATAACTATATTGTGCTCTTGTGTTTACTTTTTGAGAAGTGTAAGTATCAGTTTGTGTCACACATGATTTCTCCTGAGCATAACTGGATGATACATATATATCTTCACACTAAATCCCTTTTTCACTCATATATCCCACAAATAATTTTTGAGGATATATTTTTCTTTTTTTTAGTTAGTTTTCCAATGAATAACTCTGGTATATGTCAAGTGTGACCTAGAGATCCCTGTGTTACATTGCTCACCCTGATCTTGGGTGTGGATCAACCGTTTATTAATATAAGTTTTTTTTATGTTATGTCATCAACAAGTTGAAAGGACTATATCTCATTTGATACTAAACCTCTTTTTTTTCAGTTCGAATTTTGTGTTGGGTTTTAATTTGATATGTTTTTAATTCATTTCACATTAAGATACAATGAAATTTTATAGTTAGTTTATAAATTGTTTATAAATTGTTATAATTAGTAGATTAGTTTCCAAAATTTGACCAATCAGTAGATTGGTAAAGTTTGTATCTAAATAATATTTTGAGAAATTAATTGAACATTCAAGAAGTTTGTAAATTCTGGACATATTGACATTGATTACCTTAATCTAGGTTATTATATTAAATAAGCAATTTTAATATAAATTTTTTAGATACTCAATTCACTCCCCCGCATGAGTGGTCTAATGTGCCCAAAATTTGGTATCATACCAATAACATTGAAACTTATTATAAGATTTTCAAATCTTGTCAACTGTGGTTATAATTATTTTTAAAAGATATAAAAATTTCTATTATTTCTAAATTTTTATTTCGTTGAAATTATTTTCCAAACTGTATCATAGATAATTGATTATAAGGGGATTCTTCCAAAATACAACCTTTCTTTAATGGAAATAATTATACTCAGTGGAATCTTAAAATGAAAATTCATCTTGAAAGAATGGTATTTGAAATATGGGCTACTCTCGAAAGTAAATATACAATTCCAAAAACAGCATGACACAATTGGGATGATCCTACCAAGACCGCCTATAATTATAATTATAATGAAATGAATGCTCTATACCGTGCTCTAGAAGATTATTTTTTTTAACTGTATCTTTTCTTGTAAAACTCCACATGATATATGGGACACTCTATCTATTCCTCATGAGATAAAATATAATGCTAAAGAGATGATATTAAATACTAATACTATTACATATGAAAACTTTAGAATGAATTCCATGATTCTATTTGTGATATGTATCTCAATTTCAATGAAATTTTGAATACATTGATTTCTTTAGGAAAATAAGTAATAAACAATGAATAAATTATTCAGAATCTATGATGCTTACCTAAAAGATGGTGTGTATCATTTGTGTCTTTTACAGAACCAGTGATATTAAGAAAATATCAATAACGTAATTTTTTTGAAAACTAATTATGTATGAAAAGGAATTGATTGTAAATCAATAAGAGGATGAACCCAAATGAAATTCTGTAGCATTCAATAGAAATGCATCTAAAATTTAAGACAAGGATAATGTTCAAGCTTCTATTGAATGCTCTATAAGTGTAGACATATCATCAGTACATGACATATAAATCGACTATCCAACAATTAAATTCAAGAAAAAGTATGAAAACAAGGATAGAAGGTTTACGAAATCAATAAAGGCCTCCTGGAGTGCCTCTGAGGATAACTCAAGTGAATATTCTTCTTCTCTAAATGAGAAGAATGATATGAATTTTATGTGTTTCATGAAAACCCCACATTAGGTATCCTAAGACTCTCACATATGTAATTCTTATTATTTATTAATGAGAGTCAATGAATATGAAAAATAGTGAAGTATTCGGATATTAAAACATACTAGAAGAAACATCTAATATGTTGGAAGATATGTATAAATAATTGCATAGATAACATGATCCTACTGTGACTATTAAATCTGAACATACAACTAAAAAAGAGAAAAATTCTCAGCTGCTCTTGGAAAAAAGTGAGTTAAAAATTCTTAATGTGAAATTGGAGACAAACATGGAAAAGTTTACTAAATGGAAAGATAATCTCACTAAAATGATTGGTAAAGAAATATCTCTTATGTATACTTATAGGATAGGATATCAACCAGCTCAATGGTATTTATCCAAATCACATTTTGTAACCGAATCTATAAAATATGCTTCCACATTCAAAAACCATGAATTTTACAGCAAGTACCATTTTTAAGAATAATTTGAATGCATAGAATTCCTCAGGACCAAATAGAGTTTATTTTTTAAACACTATATGATCTACACATAGGAAGCCCATAAGACAATTGTTTGTTCTTAAAACATATATCACATATGTATGTGGACCCAGATAAATAAGGGTACCAATGTCTTTTCATTGATGAAATATTTTGTAAGTAAAATTCCTAAAGATCTCCTGTAAAAAGAAGTGGTACATGGATAGTGGTTGTTCAAGACTTATAGAAGGGTATTATTCAACCATTAAATTTCTTATCAAGATAGATGGAGGGAATTTCACATTTGGTGACAATGGTAAAAGTAAAATCATTGGCCTAGGATAGATTAGTAACCCTAAATCTAATTTAATATATATAGTATTGTACATTGATGGATTAATGTATAACCTACTCTATATATCACAATTGTGTGATGATTCATTTAATTTCAAATTCGTGAATGATTCATTCATACCTTTTTATGCCAATAATAAATTAGTATTTAATGCCTTTAGAAATGATAATGTATATGCTTTAAATAAATACACAATTTCCTCATAGAATGTATCTTGTATAAATTACTTTCATAAAGTGTCGTGTCTCAATAATAGAAGAATAGGATATTGAAAAATAAACACTCTTATGAAGTTAACTAGAAATCTTTTAGTTGAAGTCATAGCCAATTTAATGTTTATAGAGAATAAAGAATGTAATCCTTGTCAAAAAGGAAATTGAAATAAAATCACTTTCCAACCATAGAAATAAATAACTACTTATCAACCTATTGAGTTAGTTTATATAGAAATCTTTGGACCATCTAGAGATTTGAATCTCAATAGGAAGCAATACGATTTTGTTCTTATAGATGATTTTCTAGGTATACATAGACCTTTATCCTAGCTCACCAAAGTGAATATTTTTCACACTTTACCAAGTATGCTTGGACAGTAAAAAACATTGATTACTTAATATTAAATCCACAATAAGTGTTCTTGGTCAAAAGTTTGAGAATAATTATTTTTAATTTGTTTCTCACAAAATGGATACAATAAAATAAAATTTCTACTCATAGGACACATCACCATAATGGTGTGGTAGATCGAAGAAATAGAACCCTAGATGAAATCTCCAGAAATATACTTAAAAAGAATGACCTTCCAATTTACTTCTAGGTTGAAGTAGTTAATATAGATTGTTATATAATGAATAGGGTCTTCCTCAGACCCAAACATAAGAAAACTCTGTATGAGTTGTGGAAAAATAGGAAACCCAAAGTCTATTATTTTAAAGCGTTTGGATGTAATGATTATATTCTGAACAATAAATATAATTTAGAATAAAATTCCACCAAATGTGATGAAGGGATATTTCATGGATATTCTACATCAAGAAAATCCTATTGTAACATATATAAGAAAACCAAATGTGTGGGGGAATCTATAAATATCATGTTTGATAAATGAGATCCACATGATCCCAAGGCCGCACTAGAAAATATTGAAGAGGATATGTCCAATATGGACAGTAATGAGAATTCCTCAAATAATCATGTGAATGAATCTGTGAAAACATACAGTTTTTTAAATTCATCAGATCCTTAAAATAATGAACCAGATCAACTTGACCAACCTGAAATATCATGTTCTACCCTTTCTAGAGTTACTAGGACCCTTAATAATCATCCCCCACATACTGTTGTTGGATATTTAGATGGAGAAACACAAACAAGAGCTTCCTTGAGAAACCAGGTTGAACATAAATCTTTTTTATCACAGATCAAACCTAAAAATATCAATTATGTGATCAATGTTGAGTTTTGGGTAAAGGCAATGAAAAAAATAACTTTATAAATTTGAAAGAAATTATATTTGGAAACTTGTATAATTATTGAAAGATACATGACCATATGAACCAAATGGGTGTTTAGAAATGAAGTGGATGATGTTAGAAATATAGTTAGAAATAAATCCATACAAGTTGCACAAGGATTAATCAGGAAGGGGGAATTGATTATGATGATACCTTTTCAGTAGTAGCTAGACATTATGTAATTAGATTCTTATATTCTTATCAATCAAACATAGATTTTAACCATTATTAAATGGATGTTAAAAGTGAATTTATAAATATTTATATAATAGATAATGTTTTTGTTGAACAACTTTCAGTTTTTAGAGATCCACACATTCTAAATCATGTGTTAAAATTATCAAAAGCTTTATACGGTTTGAAACAATCACTAAGATCATGGTATGAATGGTTGAGTAATTTCATTATTTCCAAACGATTTATAAAAGGACTTGCATATCCAACTTTATATATAAACATAATTTCAAAGGATGTTTTAATAGCCTATATATAAGTACATGATATTATTTTTGGATCATCTAAAAATAATTTATTCAATTATTTTTCAAAAATAATGCAATGTGAGATTGAAATGAGATTAATGGGTAAATATAAAAATTTTATAATATTTTGAATATTTCAAAATAATGAAGTTATTGTTTTTAATTATGGTAAGAACAAAAAATATCTTTTGAGAAAAAATGACTTGGATAGAATAAAGTGTATTTAAACCCTTATGAGTTCTACATGTATGTTAGATCTTGATAAAAATGGAAAATGAGTTGATAAAACTACATATAGAGGAATGACTGGGTGTATGATATACAAAACTGCTAGTAGGACAAATATTCTATTTAGTTTGTGTATGTGTGAAATATTTCAAGAAAACCCAAAACTATAAAATTTAAATGTTACTAAAACAATTATCAAATGGCTCAAGTATAGAACTAATTAAGGACAATTCTATCATAAAAGAGAACAAGTTAGTTTAGTTATCTATTCATATCCAGACATTGGTAGATGTAAGTTAGATAGAAAGAGTACCTCTGGAACATGTCAGTTTATAATAAACACTCTAATATCATGGTGTCGTAAAAATAAAAAATTAGTTGAATTATATACTGCTGAATCAGAATACATTGCTAATGGTAGTTGTTATGAATAAATTTTTTAGATGAAACACACCTAATTAGACTATGAATTTCAAATTAGACATGTCCCTATAACCTATGACAGCACAAGTGCCATTATCATTTCTAGGAAACCAATTTGTTTCTACGTTCAGTCATAATGATGTCAGACATCTCGTTTTGAAATATCATTACCAATTGTGTGATATAACACTTGAGTTTATTAGGACTAACCATCATCTTGCTAATATATTCACTAAACCCTTAAAATATAATATAATGAACAACATCAGACATTAAATCATAATGATAAATCATTAAAGTATAGTGAAACTAATCCTTAAAACTGATCATGTGAAACCGATACTTGAAAAAAATATTTTCAAACCGATCATTAAAGCCGATGTTGTGAAACCAATCCTTGAAACCGATCCTTGAAACCTATCTTTTGAAACTGATCCTTAAAAATGATTCTTGAAAATGATCTTGTGAAACTAATACATGAAACTGATCATTGATAATGATATTCTGAATCCGATCTAGTGAAACCGATCCTTGAAATAGATATTTTGAAACTTATCCTTGAATCCAATAAGGTAAAACTGAACCCTGAAATCGATCTTATGAAACTGATCCTTGAAACCGATCCTGGAAACTAATCATGCAATACTAATTCAATGACCCTGATGCATTTAAGGATTCTTTTGTAATTCTATCTATTTTGAATAAAACAGAGTGGTTATGTATTTTTTTTGATATGTTTATATTTTATACATTTAAATTTACAATCCCTAAATGATATATTAAGATTAATCCACGATGACCATTCACCTTCCCACTATAGTAAAACCTTCTACCTTTTTCCAATATATCCATTGACCCTGAACCTCTCAACTACATTATAATTTGAAACCCCAAAATTTATTGTACCAAAAACACTGTGGATGATCCGAACAAATATGTATCTACTAAACATCATATGGGTGAGATCAGTGGGACTGCAAAAACATGTTTTCAATGCCGAATGGTTACAACTGAAAAGGATGTGTCTACAGAGTGGCTTATATCAAGCAAGTCGTTTTTGTTAAGAGTGTAGGAATCTCATATGTGGGTAAGCTGGTTCTTTAATAATGAAAGAACATATTATCCCCAGCTAATACAGATGTTTTATCTTAATTTTATGATATAATTGGTTGAAACTGAGGAAGTAATTATAAAATAAGTGGTAAATATAAATGAAATGACTTTTTCGTCTAAGAAATAGGATGAGTGCTTGGAGATGCCTCATAAAGGTTTCTATGCTGATTATCAAGAAATATTCCACCTTCCGATAATTTTTCCCGTTAATGATGCTATGAAAGAGCTGAATAGAAATGGTGAATCTAGGAGAACTATTTCAAGTGAATTTGATGGAGAGTCAGGGTTACTTTTTATGTTTAGACTATATCAAATCTGCCCAAGGAAGGGAGATTTTTTAGCTATGAAGTATAGGTATGTTTTAAAGATAATTCTATTAAAACATAGGATAAAAGTGAACTTGTGTAGGTATCTAATGGTGCATGTTTATATCATGGTAAAGACATCCATGAAGGAAACTTGTTTGTACTATCCCAGGATGATCTCTTCCATGTTTAAAGGTTAGGTTGTGTGGAAGATGGAGATGAAGTGTTAAGTGAATGTAGTGATTTCTTCCTTAAAAAATATATTTGTAAAAGGATAAAGATATTTAGAAACCCAAGGATGAAAAGATGGGTAAGATATGAGGAAAGGTTGAATGAGGAATTCTATCTAATTGACCATCATACCCGATAAAAGGATAGAGTTGATCCAGGCCTCAAACTAGAAGAGAAACCTGTTTATTCTATTGAGGAAGGAGAGACTAATGTTCCAAGGGATGTAGGGTATCCTTTTGATGATAGGTGTGATTAGAATATTGTTGAAACCATAAATATATATTTTATGGACCTGCTATTAAACCTTTAGACTTACCCTCAAGGGAATATATTTTAGGTTATGAGGATGAGGAAGATAATGAGGTTACTAGTGGTGAAGGGTATTTATGTAAATTAGATAAAGAGTTTGATGGTGATGGTGATGATGAAAGAAGAAACAATGAGAATGTCAGAAATTCACTAATATTTGGACAACAAGTAGATGAAATATCTAGTGAGGAACCTGTACTTGGAGATAATGATGGTATTGAGAATGTTCATTTAGAAGATGTTAATCATAAGATGCTATTAATGAGGAGAGATCACCCCATAATGATACTGAAAATAAAGAAATAATTATGGAATTAAATGAACATATTGGTGGTGTCCATGACGAAGAAGCAGAGGATCAGATGCCTCAAATTTATGATGTGGATGGAGAAGTTGAAGTGGTGGGAGAACAAGTTGAACCTCAATCTCATTTGAAAGCAGTACCTCGAAATGTTAATATGGATAATGGACAAGAGAGAGATGTTGATTAAGATGAGGTTTTTATTGAGCCTTAGGGAAGAAGGATCTGGATTCGAACGTTGAACCAAGAGACAAGACATGTACTATAGAATGGAATATTGATCCAAGATAAATTATTTAAAGGTTGGAATATGACTCAGATGATGAGAGGGTTTCTCCTCTTCCTTCCACATAAGCCCAAACTGATGAAAAACCTGTTGTACCTCACCCACAACTTGCACCTCCAGCAGTAGAGACAGTACAACAAAATGTTCCTTGTGACTATGTCTCTAAGGCTGATTTGGAGAAATTAAGAAATAATATTTATGAGTCTATGAAATCCTCTATTGGATCCAATAGTGAAGCCTCCAATTAAATATGTATTTTGGATTCTAATACAGAAAATATTGCAAGAATGGTGATCAGGGAGATTCCACCAAATCTCATTAATACACAGATTCAATCGTTTTTCATAATACCTTGTTTAAATAAGAATTATAGAAGATGAGAAATGAGTTAAATTGTCTAAACTCTGATTTCAAGAGTTGTTTAGTTTTTTACTAAAAGTTATTAGGAACATGGTGACCCACCAACTATGTGTAGATGTAATTATGGTGAAAGTGGAACATGGAATAATGATTACTAGCCAATATAGTTCTAGGAGAGGGAAAGGTATTGTTTCTAATTTGGAATATCTCAAGGTTGTGATGAGAGAGGAACAAAAAAATATTCAGTGTGTTTTAGGAAAAGAAACTCTTGATAAATTTACATAAAAATACAGATCGTGTGTGAAATATTTTAAGGAAGTGCACAAATATAGCCTCTACTACTCAGAAAGTGATTAGGGAGAAAGTGTATAATTACATAAATAAGATTTATACAAAGTAGGATCTCATAAATAGCTTCATTTTTTTAATAAAATAATCTCACAATTCATCCATTCATAGAAGATTTCAATAATAATGTTAATCAATTGATGGAGTTTACCCCTTTGCTAAATAAATTATTGGATAATAAGGAATACTTTGAAAAGGTTATACAATATTGTGGTGAAATCATCAATGATTTTACCAATATCCTATATACATATATACATGTCAAAGCTGAATCAATTGTGGTTCCTCCTAATTCTTCTATTGGTACCCCCACTTGGCCTCCTACTCCAATGAATGTCTCCCAGGCTCTTTCTCATAATAGACTGGTCATTACATAAAAATATCCTCGTTTTATATGGCCAGAGAGAAGGCATAGACTCGAATCAAATGTTCCAACAAGTGTTTCATTACTTGTTGTTATATTCAGACCACCTTTTCCATCTACTACTCCCAAACCATCTCATAATACTCTAGATCCTTCAGATAAAGGATAATCCCACCAGAAGCCAAATCCTTAGAAATTGATTATGTCTTTGATATGGATTTTCCCTTTTTGTTGAATTTCCACATTTTCTTCTTAATTGAAGACCGTTTTTCTCTTCTCTATATCTCTTTTTTTATATTTATCTTCTTACATTTCTTTTTTTTTCTAATCCCAAATGGTTGAGAAGAAGAGGTATACATTATTAATTTCAGATAGAGAAATTTTAGCATAGTACACATGGAGCGTACTCAATATAATACATTTATTTATGGGGATATTTGTTTTAAAAACTCAAATAAGGAAAATGATTTGTTATAATGACTAATCACATTTACTGAAGTATATGCTATGTCCAATAATTATTATTCAATATATTTACATGTATTCATAATTTGTGATTATCAATAAGGGGGAGATTGTTCCACTCTCTATGCTATATTAGTTTTGATAATCACAAATAATGTCAATCAATAGATTCTAAAATTTCATACAAAACAATAATTTTTTTATAAGCCTAAAACATATATTTTTGAATCATTTTGTTTATAAGTGTATTTTTACATTTATCTATGGATGTAATGTAATATAGTAATGTTATGGTTAAGTTAGACACTTCATAAGTTTCTCAGAGTTCATGGAACCAATCATGTGTTCAACACAGCAATGTTCAACACACCGATGGTCGGAACACTGATTCTCCAAAAATTGATGCTCGACATACAACAGTTTGAGACACACATGTTTGACACACCGATGACTGACACACTGATTTTCTACACACCGATGATCGACAAAATGATTGTTGACACATCAATTTTTGACACACTGATGTTTGACAAATTGATGCTCAACACACTGATGTTTGACACACTGATGATGACACACCAATGATGGCACACCGATGCTAACATACAGATGATGACAGTCTAATGATAAACTAATGATGAGAGACTGATAATAAAACAATGATGATGAAAACCCAATGGTGACAGACCAATGATGACATACGATACTTTCGACTAAACTATAGTCCTAAAAAACTATTTAAAAATTATTAATTCAAATTTATTTATAATGGTCATATTTAGAGAAATTAATGTTTCTGACATTATTTAATATATTCTGTATGACTATCTGTAGATAGTACAAGGGTCATGAATGTGGGGAGATCTTCATGCCTATTAGACCATGAATTATAAAAGGATTACATGATCAACCTTAAAATAAACAAGTTGGGATCCCACTATGAAAATAAAAATGCTGACTATGTTACTATGCATGATATTCAAAATATAAGAACATAAAGCTTGAGTATACTAGGACTTTAATATTACATGAAACCACCTACTGAAGATCACAGAACATCCTGACATAGAAGAGTTGAACATTTTCACACATAGAAGCCAGATTATAGAGATTACGATACACTTCTTTGGATCTAACTTCTACAAGAGGTCTCGAATAACATTTTCTCTACATCCATTGAGTCTAGAGGTTTACTGCAAAACACATGGTGATTTATAATCCCTGTTCTTATTTAATAACATTTTTGTGATATTTTGTTTACATTTTGAGTAGTGTGTGTATATGTTTTTGTAACACACATTTTCTCCTAATTATTAATGTAGGATACAAAAATATCCTCACACTCAATCTCTTTTTCACAATTGTATCCCATGAAGAACTGTGGAAGAGATCATGTGTGATCTGTTTGTTAGTTTTCCCATGAATAATTGTGGTAGAGGTCAGGTTTGACATGGACAACCCATGTGTTCCATTGTAAACCCCGATCTAAGATATGGATCAATTTATTATTAATATAAACTGTTAGGTGGTAGGTGATAACCAAGTGGACATGACGATTTCTTAGATTGAGTCTGAACCTCTTGTTTTTATTTGCAATAAAGTTTTTCTTGTGTTTTAATTATATATGTGTTTAATTCCATTGAAATTAAGACACACTAAACATAGATTGTTAGTTTATCAATCGTTTATTTATATTTTGAATAATTATATTTTTTTCAATATTTTGAATAATATTTAGATTTTCAAATTTTAGAACTGATCTATCTTTTGAGAAATTAATTGAACAATAAAGTTTTTATTAAATTCACAACAATGTGAATTCGATTACATTAATCATGGGTGTTCTTTTTATGAACCAATTTTAACAATTTTTTATATATATACTCAACTAACCCACCTCTTGAGTGATCAACTCTGACCAACAGACATCATGAGAATTTTATGTCCAAATTATGGATGAGTATAGACATTGACCCAATAATGATTGGCTGACCAAACACACCATCCACGTGACAAAAGATATGTTGGGGGCTTGCGTTTTGGACTTCATCTAGAGATAGGAGGATCAGATTTAATTGTAAGAGTTTCCATATAACCATTTTTAACACTCTACCATTAGGAGGACTCCTTTTGATTCCCTATACAATATCCCTTTTAGGTTATCATTGTGATAAATAGATATTGTAGTTTCATCAATTGTGTTCCCAAAGATGGTGCTGGTGTGGATAAAAAAATCCCGATCATCCCTAAGTAGATGAGAAATGACCATAGATGAATGAAATATTGCCCAAATCACTGTCATTTTCCCTTTTAGTTTAATTAGGGTGAATACATATTTTTTAGAGTCTCCACATAATGTGGATTATGGATGTTCGAAAGGGGTAGAAATATATCACCACAGTTAATTGGGACATTTGGGATTGTTCATATTGTTTTTAATGTTTCATACCTCCATTATTATCCTCATAACTATATATGGTTCATGAAATCCTCTATGGGTCGCTATTGAAGAGATTCATGCATAAAAATATTCATGTCATCACTTGGGACAAGCTAGAAATCAATAGTGGATCCTCCTTTTGAGAGATCCAAGTGGAGAAAAGGGACCAGAATGTTATGACTCTACATTAAATGAATGTCCCTTCGGTTGACATATTGTGGCATTATCGAAATGTTCATGGGAGTTCCAAATAGTGGGAGAGCCAACTGCAACATCTGTACCACAAGTTTTTTACTAATTTTTTCTTTTCAGGTATTAAAATCACGAATGTGGAAATGATATTGAGGCCAGTTATTTCCTGTAAGTCATTGAAATATAACTATAAGTATATCTATATATATTCACTTCTAATATGTGTGATTAAGAGGCCCTGTGTGCTCAAAAATAATTCCATATAAATCTAAAAAATATTTTATATTAGGAACATGCTAATTTTTGATGAAAATTAGATAACACATAAACAATATCTCAGATCTGAAATATGATAGAACATTTGAGTCTAGAATAAAATGTTAACAATATGAGGGTCCTAATGTTACTCCACATGGGACATTCAGATCCCTCAATAATTTGATTTGTGAGTCATAGGATTAAATAAAATGATTTATTAACCCAATGATATGTTTATTAATATATTATTATAGATAATTATCTCAGATTTGATCATAATTAAGAAAAATTAGAGTTAGATATATCTTCCTCCATACATATGTGGATTTCTTCAAATGTCGACAGAACAATAGATCAGATCCGATTTGGATGAAAAGAATTTATAATCACCTCAAAAATTGTTATAAAATGTGGTCTTCAACAAAGATTGATCCATAATCAATGTATGACTCTTAAATTGGGATTTTTACAATGTTCAACAAGATATTTAGTGTATTTACTTTTATTTTCAATATTTATCTATTTTTATCCTATTTATGTTGACATGTACATTTTTTTTCATTTTTTTCCTTATCTGAAATCCCCATTCTTGACTGATTGGTACAGAGCACATTGAGTCAATCACCATACAATTAATTTTTTTTCCTTTTAAATTTTTTTTCCTTCAATGGTTCGATCAAAATTGTCTTCGATTGACCATTACAGGATGTACCAAGCTTGATCAAACCATTGTATTTGTGGACGATCATCAAAACAAGAGTAGTGTGATAAACCGACCATTGATCTAGGATTGCAGCTGATCAAGGATGATATATTTTATGGTTTGAGGCCGACTCATCAACAGTGGAATGTTTGGGTGAATTTTGAAAAAATACCGATCAACTAATGAACTAAACTATGAAAATTATCACCAAAAAGTAGAAAAAATGATATATTCAGTCCAATTCCATAAGTTTCAGATAGATTCATATCTAAAATATAATGAATAAGTTAGATATATTGTAAGATTCAAGGATATTTTTTTCATGATATATCTTGACTACATGTTGTTATTTAGAATGAACACACGATATGTATCCCCATTAGTAGGGACACTGGGGTTTTAGAGAAATTATGGCTAACACAGCATGTAGTTATCCCTTACACATCATATACCCTTCACCACTGGATAGACAACTAGTGTGATGAGATACAAGGATGGAAACCCGTGTAGAAGGATATGGGGAATGGTAAATGGTTATGTACTATTTTACATGGACACAGATAGAAGCACATGACCCATGTACCAATTAACCATGACAAGTCATGTAGTCCAAATATAGAGAGTGAAAATACCTGGGATGGATGGATTTGATGTACATTGACATAGCCAAGTGGTGGGGTGGGGGAACATATCTTGCAGGGCCATTCACATACTGTGTACCCCATGATATATGTTTGTAAAACATCGACCATCCGTATTTCCTTTGTTTGAACTCATATTATGTCCAATGAGTAGCCCTTCTTGATTTTTTTATCAATATAGTGATGATTAATTCATTTGTATCTGTTGAAATATGATGAATAATGTCCCATGAATCTCACCATTGGAGGTGTTGCCTGATTTCTATAGTGATTAGGTGATATAACCAATGGATACATTCCATGTGTTAGCATCCTATGTGAAAGGAATGGATCTATTATGATCATGTGTTGAACCAACCAACTATGACTTGCATTGTTCCAAGAAATTCTGAATGTAAACCCCCATACATGGTAGGGAATGGGTCTTTGGTGAACTAGAGTGTAACCACACATCCATCATGGGTATGTGTCACCATCATTCTAATCATAACCCTCCTGTGTGTCAGGGGATGGGTCCCTACTTACAACGAGTTGAAAATTACAGCATGGCTAGGCATGAGTCCTCAACGTTCTTTGTGGAACCCTTCTGCAGGGCAGGGTGTGGGTCCTCAATGGTAAGTGTAGAACCCTAACAATGGTCTAAGAAGGGGTCCTCAAACCCCATAGTGTAACCCTCTTATTATTCTAGGTCATGTGTTCATTAAATATAATTTTTGAACCCTTGATTTTTTAGCACATTGATGTGGTGTGGTATGACTTATTAATTTAATCACGAGTAAAATGGATTATTTCACCCCTGAGACACATATTTTAGATACATCCATAAACATGTGGGGGATCCAGTTCTACCCCTTGAAGATAGTTTCATGTTTTGGTGAGTGAATACCATAAACTTGTGCATTCATGGGAGACAGTTGAGATGATTGATATCACTGTTGGAATTTTATAACTATTCTAAACTCGTCCTATTATAATGAGATATGAGATATGAGGTTGAGATACCCTTACTCACTAGTTTTATATTCTTTTTATAGGGAACATATATTTATATATATCATTCTTCTATATCCAATCCATTTATTTGGTAACATTCCATCCATTATAGGAAAAGGCATGCATGGTATGACACACACTTTCTGTTTTTAGCTTATCATTGTTAGATGAGTCTACTCTCATTCTATAGTGGGTAGAGTCTCAACTGGTTGTTCATCTATTCACATTTTTGGATTATCTTGATTTTCTGAGATTACATTCACTCTTTCTGGGTTTAGCTGTACTATTTAATTGTACAATGGGATATCTTATATTTTCCTATTCTATTTTATTTCTTATTACGCCCCATTTGACATTTAATGTATCCTAATATTTATGTTTATACTCACACCTTCATGGTATTTTTTGCACATATGTTTATTCTTATGTAAACGATGGACAATTAAACCTTGACAACAAATTATCTAATAGGTAATGGGTTCTTAGACTACATATAGTGGTCATATATTGGCATTCCAGAGTTCAGATTCTCTCAGTTGTTTACCATTTCATGTTTTCTATTAGGAAGTTATCCATTCTTTGTGGGTGTGTATTTTTACCCTTAAAATTTCTTTATACACTACCATACATTTTTAATATCAAGAGGTTAAATCATGCATGGTTTAATTTATCGTAGAATTGAATCACTTCACATTTAGCTCTACAATTATTCATTGAGTTGGTTTCTTGTTTGTTTACATGTAGCTTGGAAAAGTCCACCTCATGAATGTTATGCATTTTTTACTTCTCTACACCCCCTATTCCTTGGCTGTGGTCATGGGGTAATTGCAACTCTAGCCCTGGCTTGGATCGGGTCATGGAAAGTGATCTTTTAGTTCATAACCCCAATAAATTATAACATCATATGAATATTTAAATATCATTATAATGAATAGGAAAATAAAATAACATTTCCAATGGAATGTATATACACTAATAAAAATAAACGTGTAAATAATTTTCATATCCTTCCATTAAATAAGAGCCCAAAAACCCATTTATTTATTTATCAAATTCTATGGTACTTGTTAAAACCTCATGTATGATAAATATTATATTGTAATTTATCAATTATAAATCAATATATATATATATATTTATATATCATATAATAAACGATTTACTGATGAAATATTTTTTTGGTTTACTAATAATTCTATGATAAAATATTGTTATCTATAATAACTTCTTTAATTTTCATATATGTTTGGATATGTTATTCTATGTAATATTACATTGATTTTGCTTACATATTATAATGATTAATAATAATGATAAAATTATTATATTTATTCATCAATAATACATTTAATATCATTCATGAATTATTATTTCATAAATAATGAATCTTATGATCATGGTGATGGTAAGATGTACTTAAACATGAGTGTGATTTCTAGTTTTCAATAAAAATTATGGTAAATATGTATGAAATATTTATCAAATAAGAATAATAATATTATAATAAATATCATACTATTTCATTATATATACATAAACATATATTAAATGTGGAGTGGTGATGATAATAGAGAGTCACCTTTCGACATGAATGTGATAGTCCTCACATAGAAAAATAATGTTATCATCATTTAGTGACAAAATTATTATGGAAAGAATTACTATTTAATATATTCATTATTATAAATATTTAATGAATATCATAATTATTTAATTTTTATTTAATTTCTTCTTTAAATTTATTCTTTTTTATCATTCATGTAATGTTTTAATGAAAAAAGAGTCATATTTCTTAATGAGGTGATTATCTATCGTACACATGAGAGACATTATCTTGTATCATATTAAATAAATAGAAAAAAAGGATTATATGATATGATGAATCGATTGGTAAAATTATTATATATATATGATTTATATAGTTTATATTTTTCATCATACTAACTGTTAGTGGGCGTAATGGAATAAAATTACACTGGTTCACGAAGCAGTAATCGACCCTACACATGAATGATGATTTTATAAACAATTTTATCGATTTTTGGATTGATGAATATAGTTACCATAATATTAGAAAATAAAAATAAATTTAAGATAATAATTTTATTATACCATCATTTATTAATATTAATTATATTTGGATTAAGAAATAAAATGAAAACAGTAATTATATTTTTGGGTAACGAGCATTAGTTTGAATCAAAAGCCTTCATTTAATACAATTATTCCAAAATTAGGAAATATTTGTAGGGTATGGAATATGGGTTTTTACTTAGGAATTTAATGGTGGAACAAAAAGGTTTTTGTGGTGTGAAAAGTAGAGGATAGTTGGTAGCCTTTAATAAATTAGGTGAGTGGAATACATGTTATTTTTTTGAAAATAATATGTTATTTACACATTTTCCTCTTAAAAAATGAACCCAAAGTGTGTATTATATATTATTATACAATATCGAGGAAAGCATATAAATAAAATATATTTTATACAATTTTTATGTCATTTTATCCCTTATTGTTATATTTGTCCTCCATTCATCCCATTTTTTCTTTTACTGTGCTAAATATTATTTAAATATATTAAAAAAATATAAAATTATATATTCAGTATTAGATAATATATATTGTCATGATTCTTAATATATAAAATATTTTTACAAATTACATGAAAATAAGTGGAAAATTTTAAATTTAAAATATTTCTATACATGTGATGATAAATAGGATTTCCATAGATATAATGTTCAATAATTGACAAGGTTTTTTTTCAAAATTAAATACAAATCTAATTATAATGACCTAATTTTTATTAATAGAAAATTAATTTTATCTAAAATTAATCTAATACTAGTTATTAAATAATTTATCTTTATAAATTATTTAAATGAAATGTTTTTCAATTAGAAATTGGTATTATTCACTATTCCTCAAAAAATTATTTTTTTTAGAATATTATAAATAATTAATCATATGACAATATTTATATGATGAATTAGAAAATGGGTTTTTTCAAATAAATTTTATAAAACTGAAAAAATATTATTATATATGGGCACAAAAAACGAGCAAACTACTTGAAATATAATACATCTTTTAAGTGTAAATTAGATTTATTCCTAAAACTGTTGTTGAAGACACATAACATTAACGTTAAATAGTCGATTTAAATATATAATATAAAAAATTCAGTAAAATACTTCCCCAAAATTGGTTTAAATTTTTCATTGATATAGAACATGTTTTATATCTTTAAAATAATTTTTACTGAATGATCCCCTTTAATTTCAAACGATTTTTATTTTCATTTATAATTAATTGGTCACCAATTAATTGAATATAAAAACTTGTGTAAACCATATATTTTAATAATTATTCTAATACAATTCATTAAGACTAATCCAAATTAATATTTGACAACTATCATTGTAAATAACATATTTTAAGAGTACATCATGTCTCATTTAAACATAGTGCTTTCTGTAAAACAAGATATAATTGTGTTACATGCAATAAAAATCTCATAAATATTAAATTAAATTGAGATAAATTTTGAAATAAAATCTTAGATTGTAACATTCTAACCCCTTTAATATTAATTTCTCCCAATAAATTATTCTAGTTAATCAATTCTTTAACATATAAAAACTTATTCATAGAAACATTCATCGTAAAATGGTTAATACAAATTCATCATGAAAAAAATATTGGGATGGGAAAAATCTCATATGTTATAACACATACTGGGTTTTGAAATTGGAAAAAATACGAGGTATTTGAAAACAATGACATTGAAGAGAAAATAAACACCATAATACTATTGGATAGTGACAGAGAACATTTATCAAAAGATAGTGTGTAAACCACTATGTTAAATAACCCCAAATCCAAAGAAAACAAAGAGGACTAAAAAAGGTCATTGATGTCATAAAATTTGATTATAATAAGATAATATATTATTTCATGATTATTATAATAATTTTTGTGAATAACTATTGCATATAGAATGAGTATATTTGAAAATGTACCTAACTATTATGTCATTAGCTGAAAGGGAATATTTCAACCATTGGTAGGGGTTTAATCAATTTTTACTTAATAATATACCCGATGATATGATTTTATTCATGTCTATAGCACTAAATATGATCTATAGATGAATAATATGTCATTTCATCAGACTATAATAAAAAAATGATATATACTAGTTATGCAATAGGAATAAATCTTCATATGGTGATGTAATATGATAATCTCTAAAACCTCATAAAAAATTCAACCAAAAGCATTTGCTAAATAGAAATCCTTAGGACACTTGAAAAAGAATAACATCCAAAAGTGTAGAAAAAAAATAAACTAAATATTAAAAATATACTTATCAATAGCCCCCCTTATACCATAATGTTGATCTTGATTATCACACAACAAGCATGTAAATACAATAATCATATATTCTCTAGAAACACATCAATAACCAAAATTACTATAAAACCTTTTAATAAAAAAAATATTCCTAATTCATTACATAAGATACATATTATATTATATATATCATAAATCCAGAATTGTTAAATACAATATCAATGATAGGATAATCTATATTGTCAATTAGAAAATAATAATTTATTCGATAATTATTACTATCATATTTACCAATTCATATATAACATTTTTTTTTCTAATATCATATCCTCAGGATCTAAAACATATACATTTTAATATTCCCTTAATAAAAATAACACTTTTTTATAAAATCATATTTATATTCTATCAATTCAATATAACTTATATTTTTACGTTAATTATGATAAATGTACACTGAAAAAAGAAAATACATTTCATTATTCATATAACATATTCATTGAAATATAATATATTAATAATTCAATAATTATAATTCCTTATAAATCTATTTAATAAAAATTTTCATATTATTCCTTAATACACAATTCTTTAAATGTGAAACATTATTCTTTTCATAACATTAATAATACATAATATAAAATTTTTTAATATATTCAACATAAATCATACTATTTGGATATCACATACCATTCATATTCCATTCGTGGCCTCTTCATAATCTATTGTATAACCATTAATTTTAATGATTTAATGATTATATTTTCTAAATTTCAACATTTGAAAAAAATTTAATAATTCACATGCATTAAATATTTAGATTCGTCATTTGATGATACAATATGAAGACCATTATTCTCTTCCATTAAGTTAATTAAAATTTCCATTTCAACTAGGTTGTTTTAATTATTGTGTCTTTACATTCCACAAAAAAACATTATTCATACATCTAAACCCCACTATTGAGTTATTAATCAAACAATATTCACATATAATAAATAGAATCATTGTTTCTCCATGGTTTACACAACCTAAATTCCCATAAAACAGTATCGTTCTATTATTTTTTAGTTTGAGTGTTGACTAAGGAGCATGTTTTTAATTAGGATCAATGATTACTGATTATGAATAAAAATTGCATTTTTATTTATAGTCATCATCCAATTTGGTTGCACAATGTTGTAGAACGGTCCATCAGATTCAATTTTAACATGATTATTTCTGTTTCTATACATTGACCAAAATCAAAACACATAGTTTGTGAAAAACAAATAATATTGAAATACAACATAATCATTAAAATCACATATATTATATCTAATTAATGAAATATTATTTGTTATATATGACACATATAAAGTATCATATCTCATTCATATCCATTATAAATATAATTCATTCATAATGGTTTGTAATTAGTATGTTATTTTCCAATGAAAATCCCCCATGAGGGTCAAACCTGGGGTGTAGAATGGCATGTTTTCATGCCCCATGTGCTGATCAAGACTGACTCAATGTTCCCCTTTCTGGGTAATAATTACTTCGTACCTATATACAAGATCCATATCCATAGGACGTATCCATACAATGATGTAATTTGTTTGAAACCAATATCTATATAATTTATAAAAAATTCATAGAGTATTCATCTAAATTGGATCATCTTTTTGAATCATCTATATACGTATACTTATACATGTCCATAGAAATATCCTTATATATCAAACTAATGTTTTCTCATTCTAGTTTCCAATGATCAACTAAACCATTTCTCTAATACCAACTAATGTAATGCATAATTATCATAAATATATATTTTATATTTTTATTTTACTTTTCAATACGTTATATAAAGAAACACCTGGGGACCATATTAGATTTTTTTCAATGAAGAAATGGCACTAAATATTCTAATTAGGTGAATTTTCAACAATGAATCAATAAATTTTATACCCATTAATTTTTATTAATCTACATACCGAACTTAAATCCATTCTTAATATCTTTGAAACATGAATCATAAGAAAGGTTGAGCTAAAATTCTTATCAAGTTTAAATATGTGATATATCAATGTAACATGATCATATGTGCATGGGAATGTGAGAATTATAGTTTAAAACCATACCATGTATGACATACATTATAAAAATAATGTATAGAATAAATAAATGATGCTCATAAGACGCGAATAATAATGGAATCCCCGAACATGATCTATATAAACAAAACATTTCAATAAGACATATATTTTTGATCCAATTTTTATTATAAATAATGAACATTTATATATATAGAATTGTACATTCACCATGTCTAGGACCTAAAATTATTCCCACAAATAATCATATAAACCTGATATAATGCCTATATATAAAATTATGGCTAGAAAATAATGGTCCACACAAAAAAAATTTATCATGTAATGTAGTTCACACAGAAAAGTTTAACCATGTAATCAGTATAACAAAAAAATATTTTTAACATGTAATAAAGTTAACCCATGAAATTATGAACATGAAATCACTTACAAAAACTTATTTGTTAATATATAATAATGTTCATGAAAAACATATTTACGCCTGGGTTATCCTTATTTACCAAAATATTTTGAGGGGGATTTATGTCCCAACAATCTAAAAATTAAATTAACATGTACATATTTTGAAATTGAATAAAAAATTAATTATATAATAACACATTAAATTTTTTTTCTCAAAAATATTTCATCATATCTTATCATGTGGTAAGTAGATAAGTTTCAGAATAATCATTTCATTTCTTTATAACATAACCAATTGAAAAATATGTTCGTTTCATAAGAATTTTCCAATGGTATTACACATGGAATATAAATGGTTTTGGTAAATATAATTTAATCATAATCCATTGGGAGAAAAAATAAAAATGGAATCCCATGTTTATAACCCATGTAAATCATATTTTACATCATCATCTGTCAGCATAAACGGTAAAAGATTTTGAAATATCACATGGTACTTTTCATGTAGAAAATAAAATATATTTGAAAATAAAAATTTAAAAATCAAAAAATACTAAAATATTCTTGAAATATTTTTCTTTGAAAATAACATTGAAATTATAAAAGGAAAAATTATAAATTCTTTTAAATCATTTCTTCATGAAAATTTAATTTCTCCATTGAAGAGAAATTTATAAAAACTAAAAAAAATTAAAAAAAATTACATAAAAAATAACCTTGGAAAAATATTTATATGATTCTTCATTTAAACTAATGGTCATGAAGCTGGGAAATTCTGTTCATTTAATTCATTCTAAAAAAAATATTCCGTTCACATTATTTATAAAAAACAAAATATATTTTTTAGAAAACAAAAATATTATTCCATTAAAAACCTAAATAATAAAACATGGATAAAAAAAGTATTAATGTAATTGATTATTGTTAATGAATTATCAATAATTATTTATATAACAAGGGTTTGAATGGAAAACATTATTTTGAATCCAAAGATAAATAATGACAATTTTTTATTATAACATTATTTTGAAATTGTGAGAAAATAAAGAGGGGAAAATGAATGTAAAATACATATTTTTAATAAAAATCATTGAATAATAAAATTAATATGTTTTGTGAGCTATTGAAAATAAAATTTTGTCTGAACAATCATAAAAAAAACTTTTTGAATAGTGATATTATAACATAAAATTCACAACACTTGGGTTACTTTTAGAAATATTACCTATAAATAAAAAAAGTGAATTTTATAATATAATGAAATAAAATAAATTCATGATATTATATTTTTTTAATTTTTATATTTACCTCCTTAAATAAGTTATATAATTAAATAACACATCTCTCAAAGATGAAATGTTGTGACAAAAATCCCTTTCATATTTACAAATAACTGAATCATGAAACCTATGGAAGGATGTTAAAAAAATTTAAATATAAATACCAATAAAGTATTTTGGTTAATAATGATAAAATAAATTTATGGGAATTATAAATATTATATATATGAAATATGTGGTCGATATTTCATGTGTCTCGTAGAGGTAACAAAGTGAAGTGAAAATCCCTTATTGTATTCATAATATTTTGAATTGTTTGTCCCAATAATTAATAACATCAAATAATAATTTTAGTATAAATAAAATGATAATATTCATGATAAAACATTTCATTGGGTAATTAGATAATCCCAAAAAATAAATATGTGGTGAATTTTTATATGCCATAGACAAATAAAAGTGAGACTAAAAATCTATTAACTTATGTATCATCTTCAATTGTAAATATTTAACCGTAACTTATACTAAATATTATTTTAAAGTAAAACAATTAATGTACCCTAATTATTAGAATCATTTTATATATAATTTTATTATGACAACTTAATACTAATTTAATAACAATTCCTTCTTAAAATCTTATTTCGGGTAATAACTGCTTTATATTTTGTGTATTTTTTGATTTTTTTATTTTCGTACCTCCAACATAGATGATGGTTGAATAAGATATATAATTATAAAAATTATATAATTATAATATTTTTAAATCAAATATTATTTTAATATTAATAATGAAATCTTCTTTTCAGAAATAAAGTATCTTATGATCATGGAATCAATCGGCCATTCAAACCCATGAGTAACATTCCCATTTTCCAATGATTATTCTAAAAACGATATATAATATTTAAAATGTAAAAAAATATCATAATATAATAAATACCATATTATTTATTTAAATACACTTTTTAATATAATTCATGTTGGTTTTCTATGACAAATAGTTTCACATCTCTTTGTGAAGGCGGTAGTCCACATATAATAAAATGCTTTCATTTTTCAGGGAGGGAAAACATTTCAAATAAAATAACATATTTTATTTTCAAAATGATAAATATTATATGAATATAAAAAAATAACATTTATGTCATATTTTCACTTACATTACCTGTATTTTCTACTATAGAAATCCTCTATGAAAAATGGATCAAAACGCTTTGTGTTGCCATTGTTTTCCATAAATATGAGATTTGTTATTTAATACCTTAAAGATAATAATTTAAAAGGTGAATATATTATAACTTTTCTAATAAAATTAATCTATAAATATCATATATTTTATTTATATCAATTATCATAACCAACTATGATAGGTGGTAATGAAAAAATGAATCACACCTGTCTGTGAGGTCATAATCCAAAGTAAACATAATTGATGTATTTGTATCCCATTTTATGGTAGGGAGGATTATGTTTTGTCATGAACATAAAATTTAAATATAAAATTGTATGGAATATTCATAGGTTTTTATATCATCATTGAATAATAATAATTATTTATGTATGTGGAGGTAGAAATAAAGAAAATTCATTGAAGAATGTTGACTCTTCTTTAGGTAATATGCTTTGGGTTTTAAAAAAGCCATCCTATGTTGGATTTATGACTAGAAATATGAATCCAGTTTATGAGGATTCATTTTTTTATTTTTTTGGGGTTTTTAATGTACAATAAAAATCAATTTAATGTGTTAATAAATTTTGAGAGAGGTAGCATTTTATAAATGAGGTGGGTGGGACACGGATAAATGTCTGAAAAGAAAATGGCATACCAATGTTCTTTCATTATAAAAAAATATAATAAACAGTATTATATAGAATGATAATTTATTGGGTAAAAATAATTTTATAATATATATTTTATATAAGTATTTAGGTAATATTATCCCTCATCGTTTTAGTGTAACCTCCGTTAAACCAATTTGTTCCTTAACTACAATGATTTTTTTGTATTCAATATTTATTTTCATGAAATTTTTTGTATAAAATATTAAATACAATTCATTTTTATATCTCATAACATGCAGAATATTTTTCTAAATTCTGTTCACATATGTGAAAGAATATGAATTAAAAATAATTCTATATAAGAGATGAGAAAGCGAGTTTTTTCATAGAGGAAATTTTCAAATGACGTCAATGTTATTATATCAAAAAATAATATGAATGATATTATAATTACCTTAATTGGATTAATAGATTTGTAATTGAAATAATTTTAATTTAATACATTTTTATAAAATAATATTACTTTATTAGTAATTTAAATGAAAATGATGTTTCAATTAAAACTCATTATTTTTCAGTATTAATAAAAAAATATACTATTCAAAAATCTCTAAAAAATTCACCAAAAAATAATTTTGACTATATGAATTAGACACTAATATTTATTAATTTAGATAAATTTTATAAAAGGATAAAAAATAATATTTTAAATTATTTCAAAAAATCAAGAAAAAAATATTTTTAAAAAATTCAATTTTATGAAGAAAATAGTTTTTATTTTGATATCAGATCATGAAAAACCCAATGAACAATTTTAAAATGGATATTGAATTTATTATAAATAAATTACATTAAATTCATTCACAAATAGTTATATTTATTTTTTGAGGTAAGTCTTTTTTTCTTTCATGAAAATACTTCTTGAGAAAATGATTCTATTTATTTTAAAATAGTTTTTAAATTCATTTATATTAAATTGGACCGAATAGAATTTAATATATGTCAATGTGTAAAAGAGTTTTTTCCAAAAATTTGGTAATAATATTCATACTGTCCATTAATATATAATTTTATATAATTATCATTATAAAAAATAATATATTAATAGAAAGTGACAATTTTTTAAAATAAATTTTGTATGTTACAAAATTTAAAAATTGATTAACATGTAATTAATATTATAAATAATTAAATTCATTTGAATAAATTATATTTTAAAAAATTATTTTGTGTTAGAAAAAACATATGGGAACTTACACCATGTATTCTTAAATATTATTAGACTATATAAACAACAAAAAACTATAATGTAATGAAAATGAAGAAATATAATTCAAACACCAAAAATAATGTTACAAATTAGAAGGATGTAAACAAGATATATTCTATATTCTTAATTATCATGGTAGTAAAAAATATCTACGACTTTATATGATATTCCCTAAATGTTCTCCTCATGTAATAATTTATGGATGGTTGATGTAATAAATGGATCTTAATATATAAGTTATGTTTAACATCATTATTTAATTCTTCAAGGTATACATTATAGAGTTTGAGGTCTTATATGGCTTAATAAATATTATTACTGAAAAATTTTTATTTCTACATTAGCACAATAAATCATAGAGAAAAAATATCATTAACTGGGAATACATTTCATTTGATGATTTATAACACCAAATTACTCATATCTAATTTTTCATCTTTATTGAAACATATTGTGGAACTCATTCAATGGCTAGGAATTCATATTTTTCATGACAGTAGTAACCCTTTGCTCCACACCTACCCAACACTGAGAAAATTTAATCCCAACCCCAAATATTTAGTATAATACCGCTGACATGATAAATAGATAATATCAGATGTTGGGGAACTAGAACCCAAAAATAGTGGGCATGTACTCCGAAAGTGGGGTTGTTCCATAATCAATCATTTATGCGGTTTACCTTTACTATGGTAGGGCTAAAGCTTTACCAACACCTTAATTAAACCTATCATAATAGGATAGTTACTAATCTCAATAAATATTTTGAGGATCATAATAATTTTTATCTTCATATTTACAATGGTGTTACTAATAACCATTCCAATCCAATATTCACAATCAATCCCTGTCATCACCCCAACTAATATAAATATAAAAAAATTATTGATAAAACATATGTATAATATTTTTTATATAGAGGGGTGCACTATTGCATTTTTTTCTAAAAATAATCAAAATTAGTTAAAAATCATCCAAAAATATGCATGTTTTAAATAATGTTAATAAAACATCATTATTGAAAATTAAAAACAATATAATCAATGGGTAATAAATTTTTTATCCTTGATAAACGTCAAATTTTTACTACCATATTCATGTGTGTTGAGGGTTAGTTGAAATTGTGTGTATAATGGTATACTTGTAAATTGATACTTATATGGCATCAATATGTGCACTTCTAGTTCATCATGTCATGAGGAAATAGTATACAAGACATGGCCTAATGGTGACATGCTATCTTGTCTATAAATATAACTCAATCCATGATCAGTATCCACAAATAGGTTATATACATTGTACATGTATTTCTATTGTAATATATTCCATGTATTCAAAACTAGGTGGTTTAACATATACATGTCTACATCATGAGTTATGTAACCTTAAATTAAAAGTGGTATATTCCATAACAAAAATTTGTGTATATAGATGTGGTACCATGAGTCTTGTACTCATCTATATGTTGAGAAAATATTCCTATAATAATATTATTTGTGTATATGAATATTGTGTTGTACCATATTAATTACAAACCAAAATTATGCAATGGGTTCTAAAGAATAAAAATGCTTTTTTTTTTGTGGATTAAAATTTTTATTGACTGTTTCTGACATTTTCGCCGGGGCGCGCGCCCGTCCCTCCGTGGGGGAGGACGCGCTGCGATTCTGTTGCCCCGCATTCCCACTTTCCAAAGGCGGGCGGCATTCGCTCCTTATTCAGGGACGTCTTCTCCTTGATCGAAACGGGATGATGGGATGTCGGTTCTTCCTCCTACGGATTCATCCTCAGAACTCATCACCTAGTCCGAGTCTCCCTTATATATTTAATACGTGGTTCGTGAAACTCTTCCCAGCGCCATGTTTCTATGGACGCCGGTTAATTACACTGCTTCTGTCGGGACATTCGAAAGGGTCCAGCCAGGGCAGCAACCTTCGGTCAGGGGAGTAGTCACGTTGAGGCATCAGTAGCGTGTCTGGATGCTGGGGTACCTGGCATGTCTGTCTGTTATCCCTAATTGCAGGGCTTCTTGAGGGCGTGGAATCCCGAGGCATCCCACATCGAGCGTGGGGAATTATATGTCATAGACACATATCTGAGGTTTTCCTCATCTTCCCGTTCTCAACACAGGGTATGCCGCAAGTTTAACGTCCAGCGGAGACGGATCAACCCAACCAGAGCATTAGCTAGGATAGATCGGATTGAGGGATCCTCCATGAAGGGATATCGATACCGGGGCCAGCCCATGGGCAACTGTGAAGAAGATCGTACCGACACGGTCTCACTAGGATAAGACGGTCCGGGAGAGAATCAGAACAGGTGCTGGGTTGATGAATGGAGCGAAAGGAGAGTGAAATGGGACCATCGCAGGGGGCGACAGTGAAGTTGGGCTTGAGCCTTGACGAGGCTTCCTACGTATCCCCGTGGCACGGAATCGAAGTCCGCGTAGTTCGGGAAAGGTGGACATTGGTCCGACGTGCCTCGTCAGGGTACCGATGTGAAAGTAGACCCGTGAGTCCACTAATGGTGGGCTTGAACCTTGGGAAGGTTTCCTACGTACCATGCCTTGACATGGATCAAAGTCCTCGTAGTTCACGGAATACAGTTTAACGTCATGCGGGACGATAGTGAACCCTGACGTGAATAACCGACGGGCGATGGGTGTCGACGAACCGACGTAAATGAGGGACCTTGGTCCGATGGGAGTTGGGCTTGAACCTCTGGGAGGATTCCTACGTACCATGCCTTGACATGGATCAAAGACCTCGTAGTTCAAATGGGAATAGGTGGGCAGTTTAATGTCATGCAGGACAAGGGGGGCATACAGTTTAACGTCATGCTAGACGAGGGTGAAACTCGACGTGAATGAACGACCGAGCAATGTGGCTTGAACCTCATAGAGGCCTCCTACGTACCATGCCTTGACATGGATCAAAGTTCTCGTAGTTCAAAAGGGGTGGGTCACAATGGCTTACCATTGGACCGGAATGCAGTTTAACGTCGTGCTGGACGGGAGTGTGGAGTTTAACGTCATGATGGACGCGGGTGACCCGATGTGAAAGTAGACTCGTGAGTCCACTAGTGGTGGGCTTGAACCTCGTGGAGGATTCCTACGTACCATGCCTTGACATGGATCAAAGTCCTCGTAGTTCAAAAGGGGGTTGTCGGTGAACCGACGTGAAAGTAGACCTTGGTCCACTATTGGTGGGCTTGAACCTCATGGAGGCTTCCTACGTACCATGCCTTGACATGGATCAAAGACCTCGTAGTTCAAAAGGGAAGACCCGACGTGAATGAAGGGTGGGCTTGAACCTCATAGAGGCTTCCTACGTACCATTCCTTGACATGGATCAAAGATCTCGTAGTTCAAAAGGGGGTTGGGTGGTCAGGGTCGGTGCTCACTCTAAGCCCATGTGAGTCATGCTCGGTGTGAGAAACAAGAGGTTGCAAGTACCTGACGATCACGTCACGAGGGGTGCGTCCGTGAGAAGCGAAAAGGGGCTTACACGTTGGGCGGCCCATGGTGTTGGGACTTACTCCAGGATGGAGGCCCAGAGGGGGGTGCCTCATTCCCTATCACGCCCTCCACTGACCTTGGTAGTGGGGAAGTATGGAGATGCACGGGTGCAATCATCCGTACGAAAGGCTACGGGCTTATGCTCTGAGACAGACCTTCCCCTGCGAACATACGCCACTCTGACAAGGAGGATCCCATTCCATGTGCGGAAGAGTTCCATTCCCGTGGAGACGAGTGGTGTAAAGAATGTTCGACCTGGGGGACCCTTCCCGAGGGAGACGAGGTTGGGTCACAGTTTAACGTCATGTGTTGAGGACGTGATGCTTGGCAGTTTAACGTCCTGCAGCTCGGACGAGGTGGGTTCACTCCACACCCCTAGGGCTTACATAACCGGTACCCTCTGGTCATTGGGGAATGGAAGATACCGGTAAGGCCATGGTCATGGGGGGTTGTGGAACGAACCATCGGGGTGTCCACGTTAGCGTGGCTATGCGAAGAAGCAATAGCCGTTAGCGTGCCTATCCGAAGAAGCATTAGGCGAAGCAACTCTACGGGTGGTATTGTCCATGGGACATTGAAATCACATCGTGCAAACCTGAAGGGTCGCACGGGAAGAGGAATCGCTAAGCAGATGAGTGTGCTTTGCGAAGTGGAGTGCCTTGGCCTTAGCATGTGGCATAGGTGTGAGTGGGAGGCGCTTTGCGAAGTGGAACAGTGTTCGCAGAGCACTGCCTCGCGAAGGAGAAGTGTCTCGCGAAGCAGGGTCCTGTAAAGCAATGTGCTTCGCGAAGTGGAGCGATCCTACCTTAGCATAGGGATCACTCGTATGGGTTGGGTGTTTCGTGAAGCGCAAGTGCTCCGCGGCTGCCCGGGTTCCCTTGGGAATCCCCTTCCTACGCGAATTCCCTTGAGCTTCGCGAAGGGAATCCCTCTCAGAAGAGGGGCTCAAAACGAGACAAAGCAGAGTCGTCTCGCGATGTAGAAATACCTCGTGGAGATCATGATTCCCGGGGAAAAGAGTGCTTCACGATTCCGGAGAGGAGAAGCCGAAAGGTTGGATCGTCCGTCCTCGTGGACTCAGGGGGAGTCCAGTATTTATAGGGAAGGGGCGCCGCGATGCAGGACTCGCGCGCCGCCTATGGTGCTTCGTGGCGGCCCGCGAACGTCAAATGGGTTCGCGGAGCATTACCGCCTGTTGTGCTTCGCGGCGCCGCCATGGTGGGGGCGCTTCGCGGCGGCTCGCGAACGTAAAATGGGTTCGCGGAGCATTATCGCCTCTGGCGCTTCGCGGCGGCTCGCGAACGTCAAATGGGTTCGCGGAGAAGTACCGCCTCTAGAGATTCGCGGTGCCGCCATGGTGGGGGCGCTTCGCGGCAGAGCTTCGCGGCGGAGCTTCGCGAGGCAGCGCGCCGGACTTTTTCGTTTCTGTCGGGCCACATTTTTGGCGCCAACAAATGCCCCCCCCCCCTCAGACTTGGAGCCGCGGAGGGCGAAGGGTCGAAGTCTGAGGGAAAATCGACAAAATTGTCGGTGGGTCGCAATGCAGCATCGCGAAGGGGCCCCGCGATGCTCGCCGGGGCCGCGGATCCGGACGCGCCGTGATGCTTCGCGCACATGAGGCGCGCCGCTATGCTACGGGGTTTCCGCCTATAAATAGGGGGTCCGCCCTATTTTGTCTCATGTGCCTTGTCTTTTTTTGCGTTCTCGACTTCGCGAAGCTCCGTGTACTCCGCGACAGCCCTCCGTGAATCGAGCTCCGCGGCGAACCGCGGGTCTCCGACTCCGCGTCTGGCCAGGGGAACCTTTGCTTGTCTGCCTTGGCCGGACTTCGGCTTGGTTTCGCGACCAATCTTCACGATCCGTCTTCGCGATCCGTCTTCGCGATCGAGCTTCGCGTTCGAGCTTCGCGATCCATCCGAAGGAATCCTTTTCTGAGGGCCAGAGTTAGAATGGCCCATCAAGAAGCTGTCTTGGGGTTCCTCGCAGATGCTGCTCGTCGAGATGAGATGGCCAACCGTCCAGGCTTGGGGGAAATGATTCGGAGCCCCTCGGACCACACTTCTTTGACAGATCTGCTATCGGAAGTTCAGAAGGATTATCCGCAGTGCAAGAAACTGCTGTTGTACGGCTTCGGGATGAGGGATGACGTCTTCATCCCTGAGGCGAGAAGGGATGAACCAGCTTGCTGGTTCAGGAGCACACCGTTCCAGCACCAATGGTTCAGGGCAGCCGATGGTCATGCGCGGGAGGATTTCACGCCCGTCACCGCTGATTTCCTTTACAACCATGTGAATGACATCGACGGGAGTCCACTGCAACCGGAGAGATCCCCTCCTCTCTACCGCACCATGCTGAAGGAGGCTTTGCAGGATCCAAGGAAACGATGGTCTGATGAGTGGGACCTGCACCAGGGCGGCAATTTTACCGACGACTGGGCCTGGTCCTACTGGGTAGGCGCCTCATGCGAGGAGTTCGGGGCCGAGCTGAGGAGAGTGGGATTGTATGAGGCGGCGTGGGCCTCCCAATTCCACATTTACCAACCAAAGCAGCTGATGCCGAAACTGCTGAGTAGATGGTCGTCCAGGACCAATACTTTTCACCTTCATCACGGGGAGGTGGGCATCAGCCTGTGGGATGTCCACCAGATTTCCAGGGTCCCGATCTTGGGGGCCATGTATGACGAATTCCTCCCCGTCATCAGCGCGTGGGGGCATCCAGAGCAAATGCCGTGACTGGCGTCGGCGTTGATGGCACTTGTCTCTGGAGAGGACAAGGAGGCCGTGAGGGACGTCCACTTCTGGAGGTGGTTCAAATGCTTCCTCAATTTCCCAGAGAATCGAGAGTTCCCGCCGATGCCTCGAACTTGTCCGAGGGTGGCCCAACGGGGAAAGGGGCACTCGTATTGGCGGGTCCTGGAGGACAGCCAATGGAAGACTTGGGGTTTCAGTGTTAGCACTGAACAACAGTCAATAGTCAAGCTGGAGGTGTTCATCGCGGCTCTCATCTGTGGGTGGATCCTACCAGTGAGGGATACAATCATGGGGGTACGGCCCAGCTCGTTCATCATGGCGTCGATGTTGGCCATGGGGCAGTGGATCAACCTGGGGATCCCGATGCTCACCAAACTGTACAGAATACTGCGGCATATTAGCGAGGGCATGAAGCTGCAAAGAATATGCAGGCCCTTCCACCTCCTGTATGGGTGGATCACAGCGCATATCAGGGGGATTTACGAGTATCCGAACCCCATTTCGCCACCGGGATCAAACTTTCGCCCCTCCATCCTGAACACAGTTGGGGGCTTCCTGTTCAAACTGCCTGTCCCGATGGTACTGAATCGGGTGTGGAGGGCAGATGAGTTCAATTTCCATCCCTTCCCGTTGCCGACGGGGATGCTTACTGATGATGGACGAGGAACGAAAGAACATCGGGCTTACATCATGGCCTTCCGAGGTGGAGTTTTGGTGGCACGAATAGATCGTGAGCCACTCTGTGAACCGTACACTCCGCATCGGTTTGCGAGGCAATTCCAGTGCCTCCAGCGGCTGACCCCGTAGGTCTACTGGGAGGTGCGTCACGAGGATCACCCGTGTGTGATGAGGCAGTTGTGGCTCATGTTCACACGGGAAGATGGAAGGATGCGTATTATCTTGCCTCCATCCACCGCGACTTTCGGATTGGTGAAGGAGTACGCCATCAGTTGAGAGGCCGCTTATCTGGGGGAGATGCTGAAGCAGCCAACGATCCGGGTTAGTGATGGTGGGCCTCCTCTATCTCGAGGTCGGGGTCGGAGGGCAGCTAGGGCCGCTCGTGGTAGAGAGGCTGTGATGACGACGAGACCCGCACCGGCCGAGGGTAAAGCAGCAACGGTGGATCCGGTTGTTCAGGAAGAGCAGGGCCATTCGGAGGGGCAGCCACCGAGGGGATTTCGTCAGATATCCACTCAGGCTCCGGGGAAGCGGCTGCGTCACATCGACATGGCAGAAGATGCTGTCTTTCCGGAAGCTTGGGACATTTGGGATGTCAACCGGCAATTCCTCAGCCCACCTGAGATGTGGGCCCACCTGAATCGCCTCGGGTTGGAATTTCCGGGTATAGGCCCAGTTCGGGCTGGATTCATGGTGTCTCCGGCGGAGGCGGAGCAGTACCTGGAAGAGCTGGAGGATTACGTCCACTCCGGTGGTGTCCCTCTCCCAATGACAGACCGGGTGAGGGTACTGTTGAATCAGACGGTCCCCCCACAGTTATCGGCTGCCGATCTGAGGGAGCGCTTCCCCTTGTCGGAGGAATCAGAGGACTCCTCTCGGGAGGATGAGGCTTGCGGAGGGAGCCCGCTGGAGGAGGGCGAGGTCGGAGACCGAGGCTCAGAATCCGACGATTTCGCGGAGGCTCTCAAGGTGGCATTCCGAACTTCTCTCCTTACGACATATTTTTGGGTCCCTATGGACTTCTCACCAATGTTTAGGCCATACAGGAGGAACTTGTTCGCATGCCTCGTTCTCGCCCCTTGGCGGGTGATGATGCGGGACCTTCAGAACCCGCGCTTATGGCTGTGTCCAGTTCTGTGACTGGTGGGACTAGGAGGTCTGAGGTGGCTCCTCTGGACTCCCCAGATCTTCCAACAGTATACGGGGGGCCTCGTCTCGGAGTCCCATCAGTACCGGCTCAGGAGCAGCGCTCGGAGGTCGATCTTCGTAAGTCTCCTCCACCGGTCTCCTCAGTGTCACATGTAGGTCATGCCAACTAACGTTTATATCCCTTTCTGTCATACAGTTCTCCGACTGGCGTGGGTGTTGCAGCAAGACTGGTCAGGATGTCTGGTGGCATCCCTCCTAGGGGCATGCCGGTGATGGTGGCGATAGTCCCCCCACCTCCTCAAGCTGCGATGCACACCATCACTGGTGGGACCACCAGCAGGGCCGTACCTGAATTCATCGAGGTGGACTCTGATGAAGAGGATCGGACGGCGGGCCCTACTCTTGCTGCGCCTGCTCTGGAACTAGACGTCGTGCCGGATTCAACGCCAGATGCAGATCCTGCCGAGGAGTTCCTGTAGGCATATCCTGCGTATGAGCCTACTGATCGCGCGGATTGGGACGAAACGACCTCCGACGAGGAAGACAGCAGTATAGTCCGTCGCCGGTCATGGAAGCTGATCACGCACTTTATCAGGTACACTCCCCAAGCGCGATTGCTGGACGAAATGGATAGACTCCGCTCGCGGTTACGCGAACTGTGGGGAGTGGATGCCCAACGCCCTCACACGCTCATCCGAGATCTTATGGCTGAGAAGATCCGGGAGCATGATCGCGAGCTGAGTGTGGGATGGTAGCGGAGGAAAGAGACCAGCATTAAGAAGCTCCAGGAGGCTAAAGGCGAGGTCCAACAGATGCTGATCCGGGCCAACGAGCTTTCAGCCACTCTTGATACATAGTTTGAGCTGGTCTCACGGTTGAATGCCCAGCTGGAAGAGGCTGAGGAGCATATGGGGCATAGCTCTGGAAGGATGACTGCCGTCCAGGCCGAGGTAGAAAGGGCCAGAGCTAGAGTTTATGAATTACGTCCTGCTGCTGTTGAAGAGGATCGGGAGTTGAATCATCGGCAACAAGCCTTGGACGCCGCAAGTCAGCGGGTGGCGGAGCTGCAATGCTCTTTTGATGGGGTCAACCCGTCTATGGGAGAAGCCAACCACCGGGTATTGTAAAAAACCCAACAGAAGCCTTTTACTAGTACTTTCGTGCTTCAACTCTTTCTTTCTCCTTTGTTTTGAGTGCCATTTCATGCACGATTTCCATTGTTTGAATCGGCTTTTTACATCCCTGCAATGTTTGTGGGACGTTCGGCGACAATCCTTCAAGCCCACATGGGTCAAGCCCAATGGGAGATGCAAGAGGTAGTTGGCTTGATCAGAGAGGGAACTTCCAAGACAGCCAAATTACCGTTTCTTCAGCGTGCTCCTATGCAAGAACGGGGCAACGCCAGGGGCGCTGAAATCAGTCCAAACAGATGAAAATGGGAAGTGTCAATCACGATACCCAAATCCGGAACACTGTGGGGATGGCGTGACAATAAAGGACAACCGTTAACCGTGGCGGACAAATGGTATCCCTATTGCATTAGCCTGAAATGGGGACACCAAATGATGGTCGACCGTTGACCATGTTCGAAACACAGGACCATGTCACAAGTGTTGTCGATCAATCCTTCGGGACGTTGGCCCAGGACAGTAGGCGGACCATAGGTCAGACATCCATACTGTTAGGGGGTCCTTCTAGACATGACCCGTCTTTTAGAACGTTGGCCCAGAATGGTAGGTGAGCCGATGCGGCATAACACCAGGCCGTTAGGGGGTTCCTTCAGACATGAAAGAGGACAAGGGTCCGAATAAGGGGCACGCAAAGTGTGGAATATGGAGTGATGGTCTGTTTAAAAAGAATCCAACACTTAGGTAGTTACACCACCGTGGAGGGAGTACGCCAGATGGGCGCATCGTTCTGATCGTGGCTCATTCTTCCTTCCAGATAGGGCCTCTCTGGCGAGGGGATCTGTCACTTCCCAATGGGATCTTGGGGCATCCTGAACTTGTTCATGGTAGAATCGCAATTACATAGTTCTCCCCAATGGGTCATGCCAGAGGGCTGGAGATGGGGAGGAACAAGATTTTGTGATTCCAGGGGCTGAACCCTAGGTGAAATGCCTGGGTGTCTCTATGTATCCCATGATGATGGGAATCAAGCCGTACGTAGTTCTGGAAATGCATTTTAATGTCATGCAGGATGATGAGGAGCCTGGCCGTGTTGGTACACATCCTGCCAAAACTACTAAGCCCACGTGAGTCGTGCTCGGTGTGGGAAACAAGCAGTAGTGGTGGGAATTTCCCGACACAAAAGGGGCAGGTTAGGGAAAAGGGACGCTCGGTGGATACCGGCCCAATGACACTAACACGATCATTTAGCGCACCTAGATGCGCGAAGAGAAAGAGCCAAGTATGATGGAATTCCACTTGAATATGAGGGAGTGGAAATGTGTGAATCATGACACTTGAGATTCGGATCACGATGATGGCGGCGTGACGATGGAGGATTACTGCTGACCGTGTTCGCAACACAGCATCCTGTCGCGTTAGCCTAGAATGGGGATAGACAAATGAGGGTCGACCGTTGACCATGTTAGAAACACGGGACCATGTCACAAATGTTGTCAAATATATGTAGGGACGTTGGCCCGAAACGATTGGAGGGCCCGTAGGTACAGCATTCATGGAGAGCCCTTAGGATTAGTATCCATGTCGTCTGAGGGTCCTTTTGGATGTGGAAGAGGATGAGAATCCAAATAGCGAGCTCACGAAGCTTGGTCATGGGATGAGGGGAATGGATCCATGAAAATCCCACACTTCGGGCTCTTTGTCAAAACACATCTGAATACGGCAACGAAACGTATTAGAGAGAGGGAGCAGATTCCTTTCCCTTGGGGAGCTCTTAGTTTAGGGTTATAGAATTCGGACCATGGATGGGTAAAGGGATCAGGGGACGCATGGCATCATAACCTGGTGTGAATGAGGACATAGTCCTATTTATCATGCGTTCTCTGAGAAAATGCTCGATTCGAGGGACCGAACACAAGGGTTAGGCTGGGCCCTCGGGGAGGCGCCCGGGCGCTCCTACGTATCTCATAAGGATGAGAATCAATCCATACGTAGTTCTAGGCCGTGACATGGTAGGATACCAGTGCCAGAGGGAAAGGGGAGTGTGGGCGTGGCCCAAGCACTAAACGAAGCGGAATTTGATGCATCTTGTTTGTTCTTCAAGGTGAATGGTTTTTTTTTTGTGAAGCGGCATACCTAGAATAGTAGGTCGTGATGTCGCCACAAGAATCAAGCCATGATGGGAATTGAAAAATGGCATGGAACGTGACCAATACCCAACGTGATGTCCTCTACAATGAGGTCACCACAATGCAGTGCCGTTTTTCGTCATGCAGCCAGGATGATAATGTCACAGTTTAGGGTCGTATGATAGGACGACGAACCATGGGAGCCCTAAAGGACACCATATTGCAGCTTTATCTCCCTGACATGCAAAGGTGTACTAAGGGATAGTGCCAAAAGTGTCGAGATTCCACCTGGACATGATGGGGTTGAAAATGATGTGAATCGTGCAACCAACATTCGAGGACTGAAAGGGATGGCGTGACGACAGAAGGTTACTGCTGACCATGTTCGCAACACAGCATCCTGTCGCGTTAGCCTGAAGTGGGGACAAACAAATGAGCATCGACCGCTGACCATATTCGCAATGCGGGATTTTATCGATTTGTTGTCTAAAACCCTTGGGGGCGTTGGCCCGTGACGGTAGGAGAGCCCTTGGGTGTAGTATCCAGGCCGTTATTGGGGGTCCCTCCGGGTGTGAAAGGTCATGAAAGCCCGAATGGAGGGGAACACGAAGCTTGACAAGTGGAAGGACCTTGATCAAGTTGAATCTGTCACTCTTGGTCTTAGACCAGATTACTCTTAACACATGGGTGAACCACTACAGGGGGTCGAAGGACTCGACTTGAGGGTAACCAAGAGATGGGGAATTCTCGGGAGAAGGGGGCATGGTGCCCAAAGCCTTGTATCACACCTACATATCCCCCTTCTGGGGAGGGATGGGCCAAGTGGCCTAGGTGACCGGGAGATCAGGAGATCTCTTAGAGGTGGGGCTGGACCTGAATCCTGTACATTCAGGTGGTCCTACGTATCCCATGAGAATGGGAATCAAGCCACACGTAGTTCTGAATGGTGCCTTTTAATGTCATGCAGGACAAGGAATAGGAGGACTGAACCTCAGAATGGGGGTGTGCGTAGTGCAGTTATTGCAAACCCGACGTGAATGAGGACGTAGTCCCTTACTACGCCATGCAGTCCCGTAGTCAAGGTCCTAAAGGTAGTACTAGAGAGGTGAATTAGCTCGACTCAATCTGGACCAAAAGACAGGAGGTCTGGGCATTCCTACGCATTCCGTTAGGATGGGAATCACGCGTAGTTCCAGATGAGAATCTTATTTTAGGGTCTTAGAACTCGGACCGTGAACGGTGGCAAATTCTGAGTAAGCACAAATGTCAACCCAATCCCTAAGCCAACGTGAGATAAACTCGGTGTGGGAAACAAGGGGGGAAGATACTTATCGCAATACATGGGGCGTCCATCAAAGGGGAGTCAGCAGAGAGTTTAGAAGGATACCTTGGATGCAGCTTGTTCTCCCAACGCGTGGACGTGCACGGAGGAAAAGTACGGAGAGTTCGGAGATTCTACTCAGACATGATGAAATGACGAAGGGTGTGAATCGTGTACCCGGCATTTGGGCTTAATGGGTTGGTGTGGAGATAGAGGAAAACTATTAACCATGATGGAAACACAGCGTCTGTATCGCGTTAGCCTGAGGTGGGAACAACAAATGAGCATCGACCACTGACCATATTCGCAACGCGGGATTTTATCGATTTGTTGTCCGAAACCCTGGGGGGCGTTGGCCCGTATCGGTAGGAGAGCCCTTGGGCGTAGTATCCAGGCCGTTCTTGGGGGTCCCTCCGGGTGTGAAAAGTGATGAAAGCCCTGATGCGGGGATACGCAAATCCTGGAAGCGGGTGCGGACGTGTCCGAGTAAAGCTTGGCATTCCAGGTAATACACCAGAGTATTCTTAGGCATATCGGTGAACCGCCAAAGAAGGGATCGACGAAACAACTCAGTAGGGGGGAAACATGGCGTTGTCATTACTAGACCGTCGTGAATGAGGACATAATCCCACACCACACCATATGATCCTCTCATGGAGGAAGGATAGGACAAGGGGCCGAGATGGGATGGGGATTCCCGAGAGATGGGGCTGGACCCGAATCTTGGACATCCAGGTGGTCCTACGTATCCCATTAGGATGGGAATCAAGCCACACTTAGTTTTTGAAATGCAGTTTAACGTCATACTGGACAAGGAGGGGAGTAATATACTCCAAAACAAGGGAGGTGTGTGGTATGGTGAAGAAGCCGACGTGAATGAGGACGTAGTCCCACACCACACCATATACCCTAGGTAAGAGGGGACCTAATCCATGGCCCGGAAAGGGCAAGGGGCCTAAGGTCAGGCATCAGTCAGGAAGGCCTGACTGGTTTGCAGTTTAACGTCTTACCTGAGGACGAGGGTCGGGGACCCAAGAAGGCCAAGAGGCCTGAGGCTGGGCCTCGTAAGGGGAGTCGTACGGTATGGTACATGATCCCGACGTGAATGAGGATGTAGTCCTACACCACACCGTACACTCCGGGTGAGAGATTGGGGAGAAGGCCAAGGGGCCTAGGATCAGGCATCAGTCAGGAAGGCCTGACTGGTTTGTAGTTTAACGTCTTACATTAGGACGGGGGTCAGGGACCTGAGAAGGCCAAGGGGCCTAATGCTGGGCCTCGGAAAGGGAGGGCGTACGGCATGGTACATGATCCCGACGTGAACGAGGACATAGTCCCCCATCACACCGTACACCCTTATGAGGAATCCTGGGTCGTGGCCCGGTGGAAGGGGAATGTTATCAGTCAGAAAGGCCTGACTGGTTTGCAATTTAACGTCTTACATGAGGACGAGGGTCGGGGACCCGAGAAGGCCAAGAGGCCTGAGGCTGGGCCTCATAAGGGGTGTCGTACAGCGTGGTACATGATCCCGACGTGAATGAGGACGTAGTCCTACACCACACCGTACACTCCGGGTAAGAGGGGACCTATGCTGTGGCCCAGAAAGGCCAAGGGGCCTAAGGTCATGCATCAGTCAGGAAGGCCTGACTGGATTGTAGATTAATGTCTTACATGAGGACAAGGGTTGGGGACCCGAGAAGGCCAAGGGGCCTAAGGCTGGGCCTCATAAAGGGAGGGCGTAAGGCATGGTACATGATCTCGACGTGAATGAGGACGTAGTCCTACACCACACCGTACACCCCTATGGGGAAACAGAGTCATGGGCCCGATTCCTATCACCTCCCTGGGGGAAGTTTGCCACCTCGTGATGGGGCAGAATGAATCACTGCACTCGATGTCTGGGAAATCTCGGGGTGGACCCGTAGATCCAGGACATTGTTGACCATGTTCGAAACACAGCGTTCCTATGGTAACCTGACATGGGAGCAACAAATGAGAATTGACCGCTGACCAAATTCGCAATGCGGGATTTTATAGATTTTTTGCTTAGAAAACCCTCGGGGGCGATGGCCCATATCGGTATGAGAGCGCTTGGGCGTAGTATCCAGGCCGTTCTTGGGGGTCCCTCTCGGTATGAAAAATGATGGAATCCCAGTCAAGGAGTCGGTGAAGCATAGCTATATCAATCCACGAAAGGGGTGAACCCCTCCATGGGGGAATGTGCAGCCGGGTCGAGGTTTGCTCGATCTGACTTGGGGGAAAAATGTGCACCCTGCCATGTCTTAACCGGAGGGGAAGATCTCGTCTTTTGGGATGGGCCAACGGACGAAATGTCTAGGCATTCCTACGTATCTCATAAGGATGAGAATCAATCCATACGCAGTTCTTGAAGGCCATGCAGTTTAGCGTCATTCGGTGAGGACGTGGGAGGATAGAAGAACGGGAGTGGGCGCATGGTGCGACCTTTACAATCTTTGCGCGAGTGGGGTTGCATGAGCGGGGCCAAGAAATCCTACTCCCTGCTACACAAAGATCCTCCAAGGAGACTATTCCCAGGGGGAATAGCGGAAGAGAAAATCTTGGGGCTGGGCTCAAGACGAGGCGTCCGAGCGTTCCTACGTATCCCATGAAGATGGGAATCAAGCCACACGTAGTTATTGACATGCAGTTTAACGTCATGCAGGACGAGGGGCATTTCATTTGGGGAGGTGTACGGTATGGTGCATGATCCCAACGTGAATGAGGACGTAGTCCTACACCGCACCGTACGATCCCGTAAGAGGGTAAGTCGGGGAGAAACGAGGGGGCCTGGGGCCAGACCGCGTCAGGGAGACCTGACCGGCTTGTGGTTTAATGTCTCGCGGTGGAGACGGGGGGCCAGGGACCCAAGGAGGCCAAGGGGCCTGAGGCTGGGCCTCGGTCAGGAAGGCCTGACTGGCTTGCAGTTTAACATCTTGCAAAGAGTACGAAGATGCAGTTTAATGTCGTGCGGGACCAAGGAGGCAAAGGGGCCTAGGGCTAAGCCTTGGTCAGGAAGGCCTAACTGGATTGCAGTTTAACGTCTCGTGGAGGAGACGTGGTAGATCTTAGTTTAAAGTCGTAGAGCTCAGACTATTTTGTAGTTTATCGTCTTGCAGGATGTGGATGCAGTTTAAGGTCATGCAGGACCATTATGTGCAGTTTAAGGTCATTCAGGACCCTCTCGCAGTTTAGGGTCATGCAGGACAAATTTTTCCCTAGGCAAAATATTTCTTGAGGAATTTGGCATTGGTGGGAGGGGTTATACGCTCTCCATCTGTGGTCACCAAGGAGTATGCTCCATTGGGGTAAACCTTATGGATGATATAATGCCCTTCCCATTTGGGTTCTAATTTGGGCGGTTTCCTACCGGGAATCATTGGCACTCGAAGGGCCAGTACCAGGTCACCCTGTAGAAAAGAGCAGAGACGAACCTTCTTGTCAAAGGCTCTCGCTATCTTGTCCTGATGCCTTTCCAGATTGTGTATGGCACGAAGCCGGTTCTCGTCCAGTGCCTCTAATTCAGCTAGACGGATCTCGGCCACCTCATCTGATGTCTGGTGATCGTAAACTACAGTGCGTAGCGACGGCAGCTGGATCTCAATGGGCAGGACGACCTCAGCTCCATACACCAGGGAATATGGGGTCACCTGGGTAGAGTTGCGAGTCGTCATCTGGTAAGCCCAGAGGGTGTTGGGGAACTTGTCCGGCCAACTTTTCTAGTTCTGGCCAACCATCTTCTGCAGAATGTTAGAGATGGTTTTGTTGAACGCCTCGATCTGTCCATTTTCTTGCGCATAATAGCGGGAAGTATGGTTCGACCGGATGTTGTTCTTGGCGTACAATTTCTTCAGTTCAGTCGCTCGGAAGTTGGTGCCGTTATTGGTGAGGACGGCATGAGGGACTCTAAACCGGTGGATAATGTTGGAGCTCACAAAGTCAATGATAGAACGGGCCTTGACCTCTTTGAGCGGAACTACCTCTGCCCACTTGGAGAAGAAATCTGTAGCAGTCAAGATGAATCTGCACTGGCGGGCTGTTGCCGGTGGATACGATCCCACTACATCAAGTCCCCATATCGCAAATGGCCAAGAGTACTTGGTGGGGTGGAGGGGCTCTGGCGGCCGATGCAAGAAGTTGGCGTGTACTTGGCATGCGTGGCATCTCTTGGCGTATCCAATACAATCGCGGATCATAGAGGGCCAAAAGTACCCTTACCTCCGAATTTGATGGGACATA
Source organism: Viscum album (assembly GCA_963277665.1). NCBI lineage: Eukaryota > Viridiplantae > Streptophyta > Magnoliopsida > Santalales > Viscaceae > Viscum > Viscum album. The sequence continues at coordinate 872,482,604 of OY728148.1, read as the reverse complement.
TTCGGCCCAGCTTGATGGGCGCCACAGGAAACGGCGTGAACCTCTTGCATAACTTGAGGTATCTCTACTCCTTGGATGCAACGTAGGATGACACCATCGAAACTCCGCTTATAGAGGATCTGCTCAAGACTGGGGCCACTATGGAGGGTAAATTGTAGTGCGCGGCGTCAAATTCGCTCGCGCTCGGCCCGGTCGTCCGGGAGGCGACCATTCTGGAGATACTCGACAAAAGGTGCTCTCCAGTCGGGGGTGGTTTCAACCACTGCGTCTGACGAACCCAGGGCTCCCGATTTGGAGGTTCCCGCGGTGAGATGACTTACCCGTAGGCCATCATCGTCCTCTTGGGTGACAGGGGCAATGACTCTCTGGTGTGCCACATGTATGATTAGGTCATCTTGCTCGGGTTCTGCGAGCGACGCGGCCAAACCAGGCAAGGCGTCTGCTTGACCATTCTGCGACCGTGGGACATGGGTAACCTCTGGTCGAGAAGAGAACTGGGCCATTAGGAGGAGGGTGTACTCCAGCAACGGTGCAAGCTTTGGATTCCTGACGACGTAGTCGCAATTAACCTGTTTGATTACCAGCTCGGAATCTCCCTTCACATGTAGGTGGGGAACATGGATCTCAAGGGCCAACTCGAGGCCGGTGATGAGAGCCTGGTACACTGCCTCGTTGTTCGTACAACCTTCTGACAACAGGAACGAGTACGGCAGGATGGCCTGCGCTGGGGTAATGAAAACAATACCCAGACCCACTCTGTTGAGCTTGGGGTCGTTGAGCCTTCTACCGGTGGGGCTCCGGGTGGCGCCGTCGAAATGAATTTTCCAACATGGGAAGCATGATCGACTGAGAGGATCGTCTCGTCGGGGAAGTCTAGGTCCAGGGATTGATCCGCAGAGGTTGGACGGGCAGCTAAAAAGTCTGCCAATGCCTGTCCCTTAACGGCCTTCTGAGGCACGAAACTGATATCAAAATGCTGGAGAATCACCGCCCACCGTGCTAGTCGGCCAGTCAGCATGGGGCGGTTCAGGATGCACTTCAGCGGATCTACCCGAGAGATCAATTGCACCTCGTGGTGTTGCAGGTAGTGTCGCAACTTCTGCACAGCGAAGACGAGCATAAGGCAGCTCTTTTCGATAGGGGAGTATCTGACCTTTGTATCAAGAAGCATGCGGCTGAGATAGTAGAGACTGTTCTCAGTGCCCTCGTTATTCTTCTGGGTGAGCAGCGCGCTGAGAGATCTCTCCAGGGCGGTCACATAAAGGACTAGCGGCTTTCCGGAGACGGGTGGCATCAAGACCGGAGGTTGGAGCAGATACTGCTTGATTTCCTCAAAGGCGGTCCGACACTCCTCATCCCATTCGTAGGAAGTTCCTTTCTTCATGAGCCGGGAAAAGGGATTACACTTTCCGGCCAGATTCGCAATGAATCGGCGTATATAGGCTAAGTGGCCTTGTAGTCCTCGAAGCTCCCGAATGTTGCTCGGGGGAGGCATTTGGCTGATGGCCTTGATCTTCTCCGGGTCGATCTCGATACCCCGGTATCTGACAACAAAGCCCAGGAACATCCCAGAGGTGACGCCGAAGGCAAACTTCAACGGGTTCATCTTCAGGCGACGGGAACGGAGGAAACCGAACACTTTCTCGAGGTCTTTGAGATGGTCCGGGCGCTGATGTGATTTGACTACAAGGTCATCCACGTAGCATTCCACCAATGTCCCGAGAATCGGATTGAATATGAGATTCATGGCCCTCTGATAAGTGGCACCTGCAATTTTCAAACCAAATGGCATTACCTGATAGAAAAAGGTACCCTGGGGAGCCCTGAAGGCAGTGGACTCCTCGTCTTCAGGGGCCATCCGGATCTGGTTATACCCGGAATACCCATCCATGAAAGAGAGGGCTTGGAATCTGGCTGTGGCGTCAATCAACAACTCCATCACCGGGAGTGGGAAGTCATCCTTTGGGCAGTGGCGATTAAGATCACGGAAGTCGATGCAGACTCTGATCTGCCCATTCTTCTTCCTCACCGGCACAATGTTGGCAAGCCATTTGGGGTACCTGACCTCCTTAATGAAGTTGGCTTTGATAAGCTTATCAACTTCGGCCTCAACCATGGAACCATGAGAAGGGTGCATTTTCCTGGGAGGCTGCTTAAACCCACGATGTTTTGCCGGGAGGCCTAGACGGTGAATGGGTACCTGGGGATCCAGTCCTGGCATCTCGTTGTAACTCCAGGCAAACACATCACGGTGATGTTTGAGGAAGTCTACGTACCGCAGCCGCTCCTCGAGGGTCATGGCCGCACTGATCAATGTGGGCTTCGGATCTACCTCGCTACCAAGGTTCACCTGTACCAATTCATCAACCGTGGTAGAGACGCCTTCTTCAATGGTGGGGGGAGCATCCTCCAAGTCTTCCTCCCCACCTGTGGGGGAACTTCCCGCAACGGAAGTTACTTCTGGGCTATCAAGATCCACGGGGCAGCTGGTGCTGGCTCGGGCAGCAGCAGTCATCACCTCAGGAGACTCACTTGTCGTTGAGACCATAGCAATGAATGCATTTGATCCTATCCCATCTGGCCTTCGGCCTAAGGGGTCACGCCTGATAATATCAAAGCAGTGGTGACATGTCGGCTTGAGTTGGTGGATTCTAGCCCGACGGAAGAGACACGTGTGGCGTACCGCCGTCGTCATGAGCTTTACGTCCTGACACCGTACAGGGGTAGGAGGTTCCGGGATGACCCGAGCCTGGTTGATGTAGGAGTACGAGGTGATTTTCCGCCGTCACTTGGACACGGGAACATGCCTTCCCTGCGTACCCGAAACAACAAAACATTGCCCATTGTCGGGGGTCGTGGCCTCCAACCGGTGGATCAGAAGGATGTAGGCGTCATACATGCTTGCCCAGGGATCACTTGTGATCGGGGCGGGCTCATCCTCGCTTACCAGGATTTGCTTGTCCTTACTTTTGTAATAACCCGCATCCAGATAGCGGGCCTCACAAGAAGCGAAAGGGGAAGCGTCTCCTTGGAGCATGCCTACTCGACCGTTGAGGGAGTATTTGAGGCATTGGTGATATGACGAGGGGACCGCTTCATGCAGATGGAGCCATGGCCTACCCATCAATGCATTGTAAGCAGTATCCTGAGAGACAAACATGAACTCGGTGCTGGCAACTAAGCCACCCAACTGAGTCTTCAGGCGGATCATGCCGACTGGGGTTTGCTTAGTCTTGTCATACCCCTGGATCCTGAGGTCAGGGGGGGTCAAATCACCTTCAGACAGACCCAGCTTTCGCAACGTCCGGGTCGGAATTAGATTGATTCCAGAACCCGTGTCAAAGAGACAGCGGCGGATTTCCACGCCATTAAAATGGCCAGTGATGTACAGTGGGCGAATGTGCCCCTTTATCGGAGGGTCCTCATCTTTACCGGAAAATGAGATAACCGCCTGACACTCGGCGTTTTCAATCATCTCGGTATGGAAGGCTTCTGCAGCTGCTACCTCCGTCTCGAACTGGTGGGGGCTCCTTAGGGCCTCAGCAAGTGCCTCGCGCATCTCAGATGATAGGCGCAGGGCCTCAAGGATGGAGAGCCTTGCCGGAATGCCGGCCAGGTGCTTTAGGACATCATACATGCATGCCAAATGCGAACCTCTGCTTAAAAGGGTTTTCCGGCATTTGGAGGCATAGCGGGTCCTTCCGGTTGAACTGGCGGTCGGCTAGCACTGGTTACATCCTGATACCTACTAGTAGAAGCTTGGAGGATAGTCACCGGACTAGGATTGGGTTGTAGAGGCTGGCCTGTAGCTGGGCAAAACTGACTGTCATACGAACGAGGCAGCTCTCCCCGATCCAGTAGCACAAACGGTAGTGGAGGTAGAGCCGAGGGCGTTAGATGGGGCTGCACATGCTGAGCTCTGCGCTGAGCCTGTTGTCTGGTATCAGTGGCATGCACGGCTTGACTGAAGGTGCCCGCAGACGTACCTCGATGGCCGGCGCGATTGCGATTCCGCTGACGTTGACGTCGGCTGGAAACGTTGGGGAGGTCTGCCTGGGGTTCCCCCTCATCGGGGGTCATATAGGGCTTTACCAGCTCCACGGTGTTAACCGAAGCATACCCTTGGCTATCGCTCGAGGAGTCATCCACCGCTGGGCGGATCCTGGGAGGAATCCCCATTTCACGGGGTAGAAAGTTGCCGAGAGTGAGGGATGACGACGGCACCGACAGTGCACGTTTCTTCTTCTTGCGTCGCCGCTGCTTGCCCTTTTGGGCAGAGGTCGACTGTGAAGACGATGCGGAGGCACCAGCTACTTCTTCTGAAGGTTCCGACTGCTTCAGGCGCACCCGGATAATACCCTGGGCACGGAAAACGGTTTTTCGAGCCATACAGTCGTCATATTTCTAGGATCTGCGGCTAGGGACCTGCTGCCACTCACCTTTGCTGTCGCTGCCGATTTCTGATCCAGCAAAGACGCCTGCCACTTGCGCTGGTGTTGGGCCCAACTTGACTATGTTGTTGTTGACTTGGTACTGAAGCCAGTCTTTAAACACATAGCATCACTTGAGGGTGTGCCCCAGGATCTGATGATAAGGGCAGTAGTTGGGGTGATCGGTGAGATGCGCCTCTGCCGGCCTTCTGCACTCAGGCAGACGCACAATCCCTTGCTCTAGAGCACTTTGGAAGTATCCAGGGACCTGATTTTCGTTGAACGAATAGGTCTGGTACCTTCTTTCCGGATAGGGGGCCCTTGGGGCCTGGTCTTGACGAGGGACCGAAGGGGCCTGCCGAGGAGGCGGTGCCTGGTTGTCTCGCCTAGGTGGTGGTGACGCGTTGCGCGGGGGAACCTGTCGGTTCTGAGGCGGTCGCTGCTGGGTGGGAGCCTGTGCTTGAGGTGGAGGACCTATGCGGGGTTTCGAGGGTGGTGTCGCCGACAGAAATTCCAGCTGCCTCGGGGATTCTATTTGAGCCACCGCGGCGGGATCAGCCCTGGCAGCCCTACTGGCTGGGATCATAAGGGGCAGTAAACTTGCCTGACTAGCCTGTTGCAGGGCTTCCTCGAGACGCTGGGCCTTATCCGAGAAATCTCTGAACCCTCCAGGGGTAGTTCTGGGTAATTAAGGAGGGTACCAGCTCTGTCTTGACGTTCCCCACACACATCGTCAGTAATTGCTCCTAAGTCAGTGGCATATCGAGAGAATACGTAAGTCCCTTCCACCGGGCGATGAAATCTGCAACCCGCTCATCAGGCCTCTGTTTGCACTTGAAGAGGTCTTCAATGCTGGTCTTTCGCATGGTAGAGCTGAACAAGTACAGGAAATTCCGGCAGAGATCCTCCCATCCGGTCACCGATCCGGTAGGGAGCTGGCTGTACCAGACGAATACCAGACCTTCCAATGTCTGTACAAAGCATCGGAGATTGGCGGCTTCTTGCTTAGCCGGGGTCCCCAGCATGGGGCCACACCTGGAAGAAAAATGTTCTATGTGCTGTGGTGGGTCCCCTGTCCCGTTGAAGGGTGAGAAAGTGGGGTTTCCAAAACCCGCAGGCGCGGGCATGTCATCCACCCACGCTGGATAAGGCTTGCCATCCCGTGGAACCGCCACCTGCCGCGTTTCCAATGCCTCAAGGCGGGCTGTGAGTGCTGCAATAAGGTTCTCTGGGTGGGGGTCCCTGTCTTGACGGGGATCCCTAACTACAAGTGCATTTCCAGGTTCTTTAACACAGTAGACGGCTTCGGCCTCTCATGGGTAAACTGGCTGGACGACCTGCGGGGCGACTGGGGGAACCCGGACTGGATTCTTCAGATTGTCCCGTCGCTCAGGGGGGTTTGGCGAGACGTATCGCGCCCTCTTGCCGTATGTTCCGGCTTATGCCCTGTCTGTGGCAGTAGCATGATCAGGGTTTCCCGGAGGCATCTCACCGGGGGAAATTGTTCCTGCCCCTACTGCCCTGGCCTGGGATTACCATAGTCGGGTCGCCGCTCTGCGGCGCATTCAGCCAAGAGTTCGTCAACCTGCCTCTTCTGCTCAGCAAGCTGCTGGCGTAACACGGCCTTCTCAGGATCCTCGTCCGTTTTCTGCGCAGAAGTGGACGGGTTAGAGTGCTTGACGGTTCCGACGTGCTCTTTACCATTTCCAGTGTTTCGACCGACTACCAGCGACTCTGTGGGCACGGGCAGGCCTAGCAGGTTCCTCTGCTGACGGGTGTCTCTCCCTGATGGGTCGAGTAGTGGCGGTTCTCCCTCTGGGGGGGAAGTCTCCATCAAGGAGTTCCAATTCGTCTTCCCTGTCCACAATTTCGGCCATGTGGACCACAATTCCTCTCGAGGGCGTGTCCTCGATGTCGCATAGAGAATCGGGTTGCCGTCGGATAGGATCGAAAACAAGGGCATCATAGTGTCCCCAACCACGAACTTGCACATGGGGGGTGGCTTCCCTGACGATCTTGCGGAGTGTTTTAAAACTCTGAATGCATTTTCGTTGGAGGGTACTCTGGTGACCTGGCGACTCGGGGTGCTGGGCCACAAGGAGCGCGGCCGCATCGATCAGGCGGCACTGTTCACCAATCTCCTCGAAGTGCTCTCGACTCCTGGGGTATACCACCCGTTCGCAACGGAGGCGGAAGTGTGTCGCCCACAAGGTTCGACAAAATCATCCCACTTCTTCAGGGGTAAGAGACTCTGGTATGCGGAAATTCAGCGCCGCCGTGGGCCAGAACTTCTCTGTGAAGTAGTCCACTGCAAGAATACTCCAGAAGCTCCTGGGTTCGGCCTCGGGGTCTGGCCCTGCATTACCCAACTCATCAACCGGGGGAGGCTAAGTGACCGGTAACGGTACCGAGGCGGACCTCTGGGATAGCAAACTCGGCGGTGGAGAATACGGCGAGCGAGCGGACTGGCTACCGAATTCTGGGCATTCCTCTGAAGAGTGAGGCGACCTGACCACAATGTCACGATAGGATGGGATAACAACCACTGCTTCAGGAACAAAAATCATCGTTACCAGTGCCTGGTCATTTCGTTGCTCTACCACTATTGGCCCCCAAAACAGCTCTCTGTGATCTCAAGTAGAGGTAGAGGGCGCTTCGGGTGACGATGGTGGTGACTGCGCGGTCGAGACCTGTGAAATTCCCAGAATCTCTTCCTCTTGGATGTACCTGTAGAGGGAGATGGGGATCCGGTGGACCTCATGTTCCGGGAGAACGAGGCTGACGCGTCTGGTTCCTGCCCCAGTCCTTGATACAGAGGAACTGGGAGAAGGTTCCATGGCTGAGTCGTACTCCGCTTCCGAATCAGAGAAGCAGGCAGGTTTGATCTCCACCTGGGCCTTCCCAGGATTCTTCTTGTGGCGGTGACGACCCACTCTTCTGCCCCTGGGTGGCTCTTCGGGACAGGGTTGACCCCTATCAGGCAGCCTCGGGGCGGCGCTGGCGCCGTGGCGGAGAGGGCCCCCACTCGAGATAGCCGGGGTGCGAGGGGCACCAGGGCAAATGTCGAAGGGTACATGGGGACGACCTCCATGAACAGTACCCATGTGGGCGGGGCCTCTGTTGGAACTGGAAGGAGCATGGGGAGGACCTCCATGGTCGATGCGAGTGGAGTGAGGCCGACCTTCACTCCTCGAGTTGCTGGGGCGAGGAGGACCTTCGCCGGTGGCAGAGAGGACGTAGGGAGGGCCCCCACGTTGGAGAAGGACCGGATGGACGGTGCCTTCTGATTGGCAGTTGGGGGCAGGAGAATGGACTCCGTACCCTGTGTAGTGGGCGCGGGAAATGTTTCCGCGCTGAGCGTCACTGTCACGGGGCAGGTCTTCCTGCAGGATGGGGGTAGCACGAGGCATGCCTCCATGACGAAACTCGGAGCGGGGAAGGCCCACGCTTTGTGTAGTAGTGGTATGGGGAGGACCTCCGTACGGGGTGGCATTACCGCGGGTTAGCTCGCGGCGATCACCACTTGGTCCTGCAACCTGGAGGGTCAACCCAGCCTGCCCGTGGGGCGGTTGGGGTCTCGATCCTGGTTGGGTGGAGGAGTGTCCCTGCTCAATGTATGCAGGGGCTTCACAATACACGTCGGCGGTGGCTCAGGCCACTATAGTTGTCGACGTGGACGCGCCTATGCGAGCGTCCTCAGCCCGGGCCCGATGCTGACGTCGGGTCAGGTGGGCTGGTGCAGGTAGTGCTGGGACGTAGCCTGCCTGCTCTTCCTGTGGGGACGAACGGCGGCGCTGACGCGGCCGGACGGGAGCTCTCGCCTGGGGCCCCCGGGTCGGGGCCCTGAGCAGACTGAGCCGGACAGCTCCCTCCTATTTAGCGTAAGGCGACGAGTCGTCAAGGCGTTCCGGGGATAGGCTCCCGAAACGGTTGAATGTCGGGGTGGGGAGCAGGGGCTCCCTGCGTGGCCTATTAGGGCGGCGTTGAAGGCAGGGCCTGGAGGCCTCTAGGTCCAAGCGGGCCATATCCCTGGTCGGGATGACCCCTTCCTCCTCATACCTGCGCACGAGGCTGTTGATCACCCTTCGTTGGATGACCTCTGATGGGGAAAGGGGATATGGGCGTCCCGTATTCCGTGGCGTGGCAGCCGTCGTGGCGGTAGTGGCGCCATGTGGGGTGGCCGGCGTGGTGTTGCCCCTGCCCCTGCGTGGGCGAGGAGCGGATGGTGACCGCATCTCTGAAATAGCAACCTGGTTCCTGAGAAACGAAGGGATCAACTCAACAGTATTGAGAGGAAAAGGGTTGACAGCCAGTGCCCCCGTGTTCTTTCATTCTCCATGTCTGTGAGAAGGATCCACGCCAACACGCTGCAGAGCGGAGTGCCCCACGTTCTACTACCCCATCTTCCGGTGAGTTCCACGATAGGCCCGCTATTTGCTTGGCGGGACCAGGCACCAGATATCTGGATCCGGTGACACGTCAATCTACTGGTGTCTCGAACGATACTAATCTCCATATTGAGGAGAAGAATTTCACGTCGGGTTCACCATTTCTGTTTCCGACGCTTTCGCCGGGGCGCGCTCCCGTCCGTCCGTGGGGGAGGACGCGCGACGCTTCTGTTGCCCCGCATTCCCGCTTTCCAAAGGCGGGCGGCATTCGCTCCTTATTCAGGGACGTCTGCTACTTGATCGAAACGGGATGATGGGATGACCGTTCTTCCTCCTGCGGATTCCTCCTCAGAACTCATCACCTAGTTCGGGTCTCCCTTATAGATTTAATACGTGGTTTGTGAAACTCTTCCCAGCGCCATGTTTCCATGGACGCCGGTTAATTACACTACTTCTATCGGAACATTCCAAAGGGTCCAGTCAGGGCAGCAACCTTCGGTCAGGGGAGTAGTCACGTTGAGGCATCAGTAGCATGTCTGGATGATGGGGTACCTGGCATGTCAGTCTGTTATCCCTGATTGCAGGGCTTCTCGAGGGCGTGGAAGCCCGAGGCATCCCACATCGAGCGTGGGGAATTATATTTCATAGAAACATATCTGAGGTTTTCCTCAGCTTCCCGTGCTCAACAGAGGGTATGCCACAAGTTTAACGTCCAGCGGAGACAGATCAACCCAACCAGAGGATTATCTAGGATAGATCGGATTGAGGGATCCTCCTTGAAGGGATATCGATACCGGGGCCAGCCTATGGGCAACTGTGAAGAAGAGCGTACCGACATGGTCTCACTAGGATAAGACGGTCCGGGCAAGAATCAGAACGGGGGGTGGGTTGATGAATGGAGCGGAAGGAGAGTGAAATGGGACCATCGCAGGGGGCGACAGTGAAGTTGGGATTGAGCCTTGACGAGGCTTCCTACGTATCCCTGTGGCAGGGAATCGAAGTCCGCGTAGTTTGGGAAAGGTGGACTTTGGTCCGACGGGCCTCATCAGGGTACCGATGTGAAAGTAGACCCGTGAGTCCACTAATGGTGGGCTTGAACGTTGGGAAGGTTTCCTACATACCATGCCTTGACATGGATCGAAGTCCTCGTAGTTCAGGGAATACAGTTTAACGTCATGCGGGATGATAGTGAACCCTGACGTGAATAAGCGACGGGTGATGGGTGTCGGCGAACCGACGTAAATGAGGGACCTTGGTCCGATGGGTGTTGGGCTTGAACCTCTGGGAGGATTCCTACGTACCATGCCTTGACATGGATCAAAGACCTCGTAGTTCAAATGGGAATAGGTGGGCAGTTTAATGTCATGCAGGATAAGGGGGGCATACAGTTTAACGTCATGCTGGACGAGGGTGAAACTCGACGTGAATGAACGACCGAGCAATGTGGCTTGAACCTCATAGAGGCCTCCTACGTACCATGACTTGACATGGATAAAAGTCCTCGTATTTCAAAAGGGTTGGGTCACAATGGCTTACCATTGGACCGGAATGCAGTTTAACGTCGTGCTAGACGGGAGTGTGGAGTTTAACGTCATGCTGGACGCGGGTGACCCGACGTGAAAGTAGACTTGTGAGTCCACTAGTGGTGTGCTTGAACCTCGTGGAGGCTTCCTACATACCATGCCTTGACATGGATCAAATTACTCATAGTTCAAAAGGTGGTTGTCGGTGAACCGACGTGAAAGTAGACCTTGGTCCACTATTTGTGGACTTGAACCTCGTGAAGGCTTCCTACGTACCATGCCTTGACATGGATCAAAGACCTCGTAGTTCAAAAGGGAATACCCGACGTGAATGACGTGTGGGATTGAACCTCATAGAGGATTCCTACGTACCATGCCTTGACATGGATCAAAGACCTCTTAGTTCAAAAGGGGGTTGGGTGGTCAGGGTCGGTGCTCACTCTAAGCCCACATGAGTCATGATCGGTGTGAGAAACAAGAGGTTGCAAGGACCTGACGATCACGTCGCGAGGGGTGCGTCCGTGAGAAGCGAAAAGGGGCTTACGCGTTGGGCGGCCCATGGTGTTGGGACTTACTCCAGGATGGAGGCCCAGAGGGGGGTGCCTCATTCCCTATCACGCCCTCCACTGACCTTGGTAGTGGGGAAGTACGGAGATGCGTAGGTGCAATCATCCATACGAAAGGTTAGGGGCTTATGCTCTGAGGAAGCCCTTCCCCTGCGAACATACGCCACTCCGACAAGGAGGATCTCATTCCATGTGCGGAAGAGTTCCATTCCCGTGGAGACGAGTGGTGTAAAGAATGTTCGACCTGGGGGGACCCTTCGCGAGGGAGACGAGGTTGGGTCACAGTTTAACGTCATGTGTTGAGGACGTGATGCTTGTCAGTTTAACGTCCTGCAGCTTGGACGAGGTGGGTTCACTCCACACACCTAGGTCTTACATAACTGGTACCCTCTGGTCCTTGGTGAAGTGAAGATACCGGTAAGGCCATGGTCATGGGGGGTTGTGGAACGAACCATAGAGGGGTCCACGTTAGCGTGGCTATGAGAAGAAGCAATAGCCGTTAGCGTGCCTATGCGAAGAAGCATTAGCCGAAGCAACGCTACGGGTGGTATTGTCCATGGGACTTTGAAATGACATCGTACAAACCTGGAGTGTCGCACTGGAAGAGGAATCACTAAGAAGATGAGTATGCTTTGCGAAGTGGAGTGCCTTGGCCTTAGCATGGGGCATAGGTGTGAGTGGGAGGCGCTTCGTGAAGTGGAACAGTGTTCGCGGAGCACTGCCTCGCGAAGGAGAAGTGTCTCGCGAAGCAGGGTCTTGCAAAGCAATGTGCTTCGCGATGTGGAGCGATCCTGCCTTAGCATAGGGATCACTCGTATGGTTTGGGTGTTTCACGAAGTGTAAGTGCTCCGCGGCTGCCCGGGTTCCATTGGGAATCCCCTTCCTTCGCGAATGCCCTTGAGCTTCGCGAAGGGCATCCCTCTCGGAAGAGGGGCTCAAAATGAGACAAAACAGAGTCGTCTCGCGAAGTAGAAATACCAGGCGGAGCTCATGATTCCCGGGGCAAAGAGTGCTTCACGATTCGGGAGAGGAGAAGCCGAATGGTCGGATCGTCCGTCCTCGTGGACTCAGGGGGAGTCCAGTATTTATAGGGAAGGGGCGCCGTGATGCAGGACTCGCGTGCCGCCTCTGGTGTTTCGCGGCGGCTCGCGAATGTCAAATGGGTTCGCGGAGCATTACCGCCTCTGGTGCTTCTCGGCGCCACCATGGTGGGGGCGCTTCGCGGCGGCTCGCGAACGTCAAATGGGTTCGCGGAGCATTACCGCCTCTGGCGCTTCGCGGCGGCTCGCGAACGTCAAATGGGTTCGCGGAGCAGTACCGCCTCTGGAGCTTCGCGGCGCCGCCATGGTGGGGGCGCTTCACGGCGAAGCTTCACGGCGGAGCTTTGCGAGGCAGCGCGCCGACCTTTTTCGTTTCTGTCAGGCCACATTTTTGGCGCCAACATAGACTTATTACAATTAATGATATTAAATGAAATGTTGTTTCCTCATACATTTTAATGAATTCAAGATGCTTTGGTACATTAAGGTTTTTTATGGATGATATTTTAATTGATTGATTCACTACTTGATATTTATTCCATGAATAATGTTCAATTATTTTATATTAAACACACAACCACATTTTTCATATCATACAAGTATTCTTGTACTAAAAAATCTACTTCCATGTTCCCTTACAAGACCCAATTATAATTATTATAGTTCAACTGATTTTTTTCTCATTACATCATATATTTACCCAAATCCAATATTATCATCAATCATAAGAGGTGAATTCATATATATATAATCCTGAATAGAATAATTATAATTGAAATAGTTTATGGAATGAGTAGGGGTTTCATACTATATATATGTGTGTGTGTGTCAGTGAACCCTATATTGGGTGTTTTGATATGTGTATTTCATATAGATATTAAATATGAGATTTTGAATGTTTCTTTATTAACTATGAAGATTTTCTCATGTGAATAATGCACTATATGTGAGAGCCTAGTGATTTTGTGATGTGGTAGAATATATTAGTGATACTTGTTCAATTATTTATTAAAATACCAATTTTATATTAATTTTTCATATTAATTATAATGTACAATGGAATACCAAAATAGGTGTTAGCCACATTTTGATAATGGAATACAATAAAGTAATTATAATAGGATTATTATTATTCATATTTATCCATTAATGGATCTATTGATTGTTCCTTTTGGGATTCAATCCATCAATGTGTCATATTATTTGGGGTGAAAAATTGAGGAATCAGAGTACATGGGATTTTTCTAATTTTTACATAAGGCATGGTTTTTAATTGGGTTAGTAGAGTCATCCTAGGACTTGTTTTAAAATCCTATCACAACCTATTAGCATGGAAATTGGTGGACATACTAATTAATATATGTGAAATACCAAAGGAAATTTCCACTAGGTATAAATTGAATAAAATATTTATCAATTGGGGAAAATATACCCTTAAATATGATAACCGTCGATAATAATATCACAATAAATTAATGCACCTTGGATTCATGATTCAACCATAGATAAATAACAAATTTAAAAATCCTCAAATAATAATAAATGTAAAAAATAAAATAATATATTTACATATAATAATAAAATAATATAATCAAAATACAATACTAATAAAAAGATATTGAATGCATGACATCAACCACAAGGAACCCAATTATAACACAGTAGATCATAAAATCCCCCACACTCATCTAAATATGTGATAGATATATATTTTTATCGAAAATATTTAAAAATATCTAAATTTTCCCTGATTTATATATAAAGGGATGTTTATATGTAGTTAGTACGAAATTATAACGAAGAATACCACACACACCACTAATATTTTACCAGTTTTTCATAATTTAAATTTATCAATAAGGTGTACGAGATCTATAATATTGAAAATTCTACAAAATAGTGTGAGCAGTATTATAAAATTTACTTATAATTTGATGAATATTTTTCACGGTTTCATAAAAGATATTTTTTCTTAAATATGAATTCTTAATATGCATTGAAAATTTCCCATTCTACATGGAATAAACATTTTAGAAACAGACACACACAACCATTTCTTACATCCATTATTTGAAAATTCCAAACTCCTCTAGAGAAATAATTACATTACATACCTAGTAATCAATTAAATATTATACAATATTAGGCCTATTGTGGAACCCGCTCCATTATAAAAACATAACACATAATCATCCAATAAAATTTAATATCAAACTAACCATGTACTAAAACTATACCAATTAAACATTTATTTAAAAATAGAACCAATTTTAATCATTCTTTCAAATGCCACGTCTGTGTCCCCCAAAATTCAATATTTAAAACTAAAAAGAAAAAATGATTATCTATTGATAATTTAACATAAATTTATAATTCATATATATATTTTAGTCATTTGTAAATAAAATCCTACATGTTCTAGATATATTTAACATATAGAGAATTCACATAACTAATAATTGAAACATATTTTTTAGAATCACACATTGATATATTTGGATCCAGGTCTCTCCCTCATTTACATAATGATTGAAAGCCCACTCTAATAAAAAATATTGTCAATCCATATACTAGAAATGAAAAACCATTATTTTTATTTAATTTCTATAGGAAGTGATGAAACACATAATTTATAGGAAAATATTATTTTTACCATAGATTTCCAATATGTAATGCTTGAAGATATTTCAATATATATATATATATATAAATTATAAAGGAATTAAAAAATGCATAAATAAAATTTATATATCAAGAGCCTATATTAGTTTATAATTAATGATAGTTTTTGTGTATGTTTTTTAAATTTAATAGAATTTAATTTAATTATATATTTCACACAATCATATATAAAGTGGTTGGGAAATATACAACCACTATTTGAATGCGATTTCTCTTAATAATTAACATGTTGCCCTTTTTTCACATAGATTGACAAAACCATGTCCCAACAACATGACATCCTAGATGTTTTTTACATTAACAAAAATCAACCCAAGGAAATATATCACACTTTCTCTAAAATAGGCACCCTAAAAAATATTATAAAACAGTTTGATACGAAACTGATATACTTGAATAAAAAATAAAATTCTTTATAAAATATAATAATTTTATGAAACATGGAAGTAACTCAATCCAAGGTGTCATAGTCTCCCCAATTTTTATTATTAATTCTCTCGAAGGATTTAAAATTGTGGTATCTCAAAAAAAGGTCATGTAAATAATATAAATTTTTTATTTCATCGATCTGTTATTCCTTGATGTTTCATCGATTCTAGCATAAAAGATGCATGATGAACATTGACCTTGATTTAGAATATCATTAATATCCAAAATAATTAATGATACTGAATACATATTTGATCATAATCCAAAACGTGACAAGGTGAAATCATATAAATAATCTAAACATGATTAACTCGATGAATATAAGTATATTATAAAAATATATACTGGTTTAGGAATATAATTAAATAAAATAGATAATATTGTAGATATAGTAATGAAATATGTTTTGTTACACCATGTAAAAACTAACACATATCATATACCGAGGTTCCAATTATAAACCCCTATAAACATGTCGAAACACATAATCATTTACTAATTATATTGTAACACAAATAAGATCCAACATCCAATACCTAAATTTGACATCGATTTTGACATGATTCTCTAAATAGGTTTATAAAAAGAATATATGGAAGATATTGAAACTAGTGAATGCTATATTAATGAAATGTGTTTCTTATATGAATTAAAAAAATTCACCACAATCATAATCATATAATTTACATTACATTGGTTTCATTTCATTATTGATAGTGGTATATTATACATATATCCAACTCGAATCCCAATGTAAAATCATTAACCCCTATCTCAAAAATAAATATTTTTATTAATAAATGAGTATATGGTTAGAATATTATTCTAGTGAAACAAATCCTAATGATACATACTACATTTACATTACAATCATTATCCCGAAAATATAATTTATATGTTTCAACTCAATTAATTGGTGATCATGTAGCTCCCCGACATCGTGCTTCTAAATCAGGTCATAAAGTATAGTACCACAATCGCCATAGAATTCTATACCCTTGGAATAAAGATACTATCAAAGTGGTATCATTCCAGTAGTCATATTTAAACATTTTTTCCTTTTTCAAGCACCGATATCAATGTATAAATTTCACTTGAGGCTATGCAGACACAATGATGAAATGTAATTAAGTCCGTATATTAAAAATATAATTGTGAATAATTTTTCGTAGATCACAGGCCATCCACCATTAAAATTTACCTTAATAATATTATAATGATAATTAAATAATTTAACTTTCTTCATCTTGGTTTCCAAAATGAGGAATAACTATCACTCAAAATAGAACCATGAAATATCTTTATTAGTATGAACATGTGTTTGTCTATGATTAATCTACTAAATCATATCTAATCCATTATTTATCTAACCTGACACTTAGAATACACCATATTAATATATCAAATAATCATTTTTAATGATCAATCATTCCATTGAATGAAATCATTGGTGAGAGAATATATGAGAAATATTTATCAAGGAACAATATATAATCATGTAAACAAATAAGGTATGATTTCACAAAATATCTAAGAAAAATCCTCTAAAATATTTAGTTACGATGAATTGAGTATGCCCATTCTGCTACCCATAATAATTTAAAGAAGGTTACATATCCTAAACTACATTCAACTACCACAACATAAATTTTTTTTATCCTTTATCATTTTGAAATAGTTAGTTTTTCTTTCCCTGCATTCCTCCATTACAACTACAATTTTTTTACAAATATTATTTATTTAAATGAATATATCCCTCAAAATTGGTGATATTGAATAATTAAATAATAAAATAAATATTTATATGGATACATAGATGAATTTATTAATAAAATTATAGAAAATACTCTTCTATGTAAATGAATTATACTCATGGTAGATCATGTAAATAATAATTTATGATTGTGACAATGTAGCTCTATCAATATCCCACTAACCAAGATGTTAATTAATGTTCATCTATTGAGTTTTCATATTATATCCCATTTTTTTATATTATAAATGAAAAATCATTAATATATTGTTCAAAATAATAATCCAAAATAATAAGAACACCCATTCATAAAAACATAAAATAAAATAAAAAAACATAAAAAACAACCAGCATAACAAGTTCAATTGGAAGAAAGAAAAAAAATTCAATCGTATTAACAAAACACCACAAGTGAAGTATCTAGTATCATCTTCATTGGTCCCTATAACTATGTACATCCACATCATTTTTGTGATAATAAGGTGCAGAATTTTCATTTTTTTATTTTCAAAAACTAACAATAAATATTCACTTGAAATTATTTATCTTTTTTTGAACATTAGTAAAATCCATATTTGAATCCTTTAAGAAGGCAATTTTATAATAATCTAGTAAATTTTAAATAGTTTAATATAATTATTGGTGGATCCATATAAAATTAGATATAGTAAAAGTTAAATGATTTGTTTGATAAATTATTCACCTTGAAATTATAATTTAATATGGTTTTTAATGTTGTGATTCAAAATATTTTTTTGACATCGAAATACAAGAATAACTATTTCACATCCAGATGAGATTTCTGTAGAAAAATATTATTTAAATTCATAAAAAAATTGTGAAACAACACATGATAGAATCATATTTAATCAAGAAAATATCAATGTCATTAGAATATTCCTCTATATTCTAGATCACTTCAACACATGAAACAATATTAGGAAACCAAAATTGAGAACCATTTGAGATATATGGATTGTCCGTTTAATATAAATTTAACGGGTATTGAATTTTTTATCACACAAGACAAATAAATTCATTTGTGAAAAATACAAGTTACTTCTAGTGATACACATCAAAAACATGTGAAATTATTTAAAATAAAAAATTATAATCTGTATGGGAAACTAATTTTCTTATTTTGTAACAAATTATCACTTTTAATGATTATTAGTTTCACTAAAAAATTATTTTCCCATTAAATATTTAATAATTTAATTAAAATAATAGAAAAGAAATTATAATCTGTTAAAATTAGAAACGTGTGCTGAAGATTAGTTCTGAAAAATACATAAATTATAATTATTAAAATAGACTATTAGTTTATAAATTTTAATAAAATAATTTCATTATAATAATTTTGAAAAATAAGATTTATGAACAACATTAATATTATTTTATAAATTATGAAATTATTTTAAATGATTCTTAATCAAATCCATGTTAGTTATAACATAATTTAATAGCATGGACATTTTATAATAAATTTTAATATTCCAAAAATCATCAAATAGTTATATTAAAATAAACACATATAATTTCATATAAATATTTAAATCTCTTGGGAAAATAAAATTTCATAATCATGTGTAATTGATGTAAAATTTTTAGGATTATTAGTAATTAATATGATTGTAGGACTATAGTTATGATATATTTTTTTTCACATAAACTTCAAATATAGAGAAAATTCTAATAAAATATCATGATTTCTTTTAACCATTAAATAATTTTTTTATAAATATATTCATTAGTAATTCATGGCCCATTTCCACTAATGTTTTATGTTTCCCTATAAAATGAAATATCAAAGAACACCTTAAAAGAAATTTAGACCAACATGAATTAAAAAATAAATACTATCAAGAAGAAATAAACATCAATGTGAAAACCTCTATTTGACCTTGTTTATAGATCCATATATTAAGTCTATAATATTCCTTTACATTCAAAATCACCCATTTTTAAATACATTATAACAAAAAAATTTATCACGTGTGATTTAATCCTATGTGAATTAAAATTTATTTATACATAGTACAAAACACTTATAAGTTAAAACCATGATGATGGGTTGGTGAAAATTATAGAATATCATAATAAAAAATTATTTAATAAAACATCCATTGTTACTACATGTTCAACATAAGATCTTTATGATAAATCTAAAAATTATAGTGATTCCATGTTTTGAAACAAGTTACTTTTCTTTTATAATACCAACTAACTGAACAGGTCTAACTAATATTATTATTAACATCATTACCTAACACATTGAATTGAAAAATGAATAGGTTATTGTTACATTAAGTGATATTTTATGGACATCAATTATCAAAATAAATGTCACTTATTTGTGTAATTATTAGATAAAATATTAATTTACATATGAAAACCTAAAAATAGAACTCAAGACCCATGGGTATTCATATGATTCATGATTATAAAAAATATAAAACCAAATATATAAAATTATGAATATTAATCATAGTGGTGAAACCCAAAACAATGTTATATAATTCTATAAAAGGAATGACTAAAAACAAAATGTATATTTTCGTACAAGGAAATACTCCCAATATCAACATGATTGGTACCCAAAAGATCTTATCTCAATTACCAAAGACCATATCATCCTGCACGGTCTACTAGAAATTTGGGAAGTATACAAATATCCAAAAGATAATAAAAATTTACTTCTGACACACCAATGTTAATATAAAGTTGTTGAGTTTATCAACTAAGTATATAATATCCCAACTCATGTAAACCAAAACCAATGCTTATGTTATTACAATGGTAGAAGATATACGAAATAATACCATGTCTAATCGATCATTTTAGCAATATTAGTACACTGTATACATATATAAATCCCATTTTATAATTTAATTATATGAAAATAGAATAAGTAACATTCTTGTATACATTATATCATTCATACAATCATTATTTCTATCTGAAGGAATTAAATGAAAGTAAATCCTGATGTCACATGTTCAATAATTTTTATGTACAATGGAATTCATCATGAGAAAATAAGTCTTAACAAATATAGCATATTGGATAATCAGAACCAATTCAATTCAATCCAATACATGAGTTTAATGAATATCCATCAATAATATCAAAATAATAAATATATTCAAAACGGAAATTAGATTAATAAAAAAGAAATATATAATTAAATACATTTATGATCAAGACCTCTCCAATTAAATATTATGAATGACACTATCAAAGACTCTAATTATCAAAAAAATTCATAATATATATATATATATATGTTTAAAAATGATAAACATATAACAATTCATGTAGAGTATATTTCCCTTTTAAAAACTCAATGTGTAAATGGGATATATATTACTGAGCCCCACCATTTACTAATACATAATATTAATTCATCATAATTTGGTGGATCAACACATTTCATTAATCAAAATTCCATATAAGTCAAAAAAATTTATATAATTAATTAATAATATGAGTCATCAATATTTCATTTCCACAATGAAAAGTAATCTATAGAAAGAATAATTATGATATCATTAAATCACATTACATGTGGTGTAATGGGTGTTTTATATGATGGAAATACCATAAAAGGATAATAATAACATTTATTGAGTAAATACGAATTTTAATTTTTTATGATAATTAATAAATATAGATTAGGATATTAATAATCTTATTATCTTTGAAAATAAAAATGGATTCCTATAAAGGAATATTATATTAAATGTGTACTCATGGAAGTTGTAAAATATATTTATGCAACACATGTTAAAACCATGATTTCATTCCTATAATTAGTATAAATTAACTCTTTCAGTATATAAAAAAATATTAATTTTTAAAAAATATAATAGAAAATTGAACAAGTGTTATAATTGTTTTAATAGATATTTAGATTATCTGAAAAATAATTTTGATTTTTTTTATATAGTATATATACATTAATGAAAATAAATAGTTAGAACACTCCATGAATAGATTTTTTTAAATGATATTCCCATATTTGTAAAATAAATATTGATTCATAATGAAAAAATTGATAAAATAGAATTAGAAAACATTTAAACCCCAAACATAAATAGTGGAAATGAAAAGATATGTGGTTTATGATATTTTTATAATATAATTTTCGAAAATGAAATATGATCATAAATTATTATGATTTATAATTAGATTATAAAATTAATTCCAAACCTAATGTTTGAATTATGATATTACTAAATTTAACATCATGTATAAAAATGTAAAATTTATTAAAACACTATAAAAATCTATAAAAATACTTATAAAATCATTTTCGATCCATGTAAAACATTCCAAAACCTATTCAGTAATAATTCCTTATTAAATTCATCGTTTAATAATGCTAAAAGATTAATTTTTCCTGTATATTTTAGTTCCGGATTTTTATTAATTTCACCATGATTTTTCTTCCAAAATCAATAGGATTTTAGTAATATAAATATAAAATATATAGATTATATATATATTTATATATAAAAACACAGGAATGGTGGTCCTGAAAACTGATCACAATGCATTGTGGATGGGGTTTCCCACACTTACTATCTAGAGACCAAAAAATTCATGTATATATGTAATAAGATACGTTATATTTTATTTTCTTGATTAACAAATATTTTATATATATCACATATAATCATTTTATTCATTTTATTCATCATATTAATTGTTCATGAATAATGATTATAAAAAAAGAAGAACATTGCTTCACAATGGGGTAGTCTTCATATTTGAAGGAAAAATGTGTTATTTTACCTTATGATACAAATGGTTATGAATAAATTTTATTCAATATGTGTAAAGAAAATAACATTATATGTTATATACATCTAAAATTATATCATCATGGTTATTATTTAATATAATTATTTATAATTATAAATAAATTGAAAACTAGATTAAGAGTTATAGTTCTTCTTTTGACAGAATCCATTATTATAAAACATAATTATTCCAAAGATTTTATTTTGATTAATACAAGTATATATGATAATAGAAATAGGTATGAGTGGAGGAATTTGATTAAAATTAGCTAAACTAAGATGACCTTGAAGTGTGGATAGTATAGAAGGGGAGGTGTCCTTTTATAAGGGGGGGGGGGGTTGGGACACATATGATTGATTTTATAATTTTAAAACATTTTAATGTTTTACTCAATACAAAAGAACTAAAATAAACTCATCAAAGAAACTGATAATAATATGGTCGAAATACATAAAATTAATGTGATTTATATATGTTTTTGTGGTTATTTAGTTGCCTTAACCTGTTAGTTTTTTACCCTTTAATAAATTTTATCATAAATTATGTGATAAAGATTATCCCTGTATTATTATTGTTATAGAAAAATATTAATTATTATTATTACATAATATTTATTATGATTTATAAAAATATATATTCTTTTTTTAATACTAAACATATAAAATAATCATAAATTAAATTTAATATGGGTTTCTAAAATGATACCAAAACATTTTGTAGAAAAAAATGATTTAACCATTAATCATTTTATCTGATATGTAATATATAATGATTATTCTAATGGAATTAATATTTTTATCTAAAAATAAATGATTCAAATTTTTTCATTCAATCAAAATAACAACTAAACGGTATGTTATTAATTTATTATGAAAGGAAAAAAACTAAAAACTTTTTGTATTAGATTAAAAAACATATTATTACAAAATATTATTCCTTTATTTCAATTATTAGTAATATATATATTCATTATATTAATTCATTAATATATATCTTTCATTATTTTTTAACATAAATTTGTTTTATTATTTTCCCAAAATACTACCATAATCCCGGTAGATTTTTTTAAAATGGTTTTTAACAATAAACCTAAATATTGACTATTTCTAAAAAGTCATAATAATTAATCTAATATAATATTGAATATAGAGAATTTAAAAATTAAAATAATTTAAAAAATTAAATTTATTAAAATTGATAAATTAATTATTAATAATATTTTGAGAAATGTTATGTTAATTTTGTTGTTTTATATTTTGAATGAACTAATTTAATACGATAATTCAATATTAGGAATTAAATTCATCCTAAATTGGAAAACATTGTTCTATATAATTTCATATATATCAATGAACGAATATATGTGGGTATTTATTCATCATAAAATCATCGTTTTCCCATATTTCTTCTTTTTTATGATTTCTCTAAATTTCCTTCACTAATCGAGACTTTTAATTCCATAGTACCTATTCAATATTATTATAAATCTTGATTGGATCTTATTAGCCTGATATATCATGTTTAAATTATATTTTCATAAATAATAATACTTGTGATGTGTTTAGAATGAATTTTTTTAATTAAAAGATATGGAATATATGACTAAATTTACATAGACAAGGTGGAATATTCAGGCATTCTGATAAAAAAAAAATTCCTTCTATGATTTCAAAATTCTTGTTTCTCCATGAAATTAGTTTTCATTTCATAAAAAACATTATAAACCCCTTTCAATTTATATACCATGACGATGAAATTATATCTCACATTAAATTAGAAATCCTTCATTTATTTATTTATATTGTTATTTTCACCTCTTTCAAATTCAAATCCATTACAATGAATAATTCCCACATTCATGGTTGTCTCCAAAATATTTTATTATCTTTTTGGATTTGTTTTACCTTATTCATTATTATATGTTTGTTTATTAAGTATTTTACAACACAATTATTCCTATATAAAATTTGGATGCCCAATTTTAATATATTATTATTTGAATATTCTAAGAAAAGTTTTATATTGATATCACCTATAATGAAAGTCAAGTAAGCACAAACAATTTTTTTCTAATGGTTGAATAATCCATTAAAACTATCTGATTATATGAGGATGATAAGTGATTAAAAAATGTGGTTCTATTTCAAAATAATTCATGAGATGTTTCCCAAAATTTAATGTATATTTGGGGTCACGATCTTATGAATTCAATATTGGAAAAATATTTACTCAATAAAATTAATTAATATTGAGTCATTTGAGTTGATAAAGTGGTAGGCCATCATTTATTCTTAAGAATGTATTAGAAATAGAATGGTTGTAAGAATATACGTATATGAGATCATTATTCCATAGTTTCATTGAATATTATGTGAAAATGTCCCATTTAATTTCATTCCATTTTCAAAAAAAGACTAGATAATTGATACATGATCTATTTAGGATTTTTTCACGAAGGATTTACCTATTATTATACCAAGAATCTTGATATATAAATATTAATTTTCCATTTCTTATTCTAATAGAAATCATCATCCATTAAATCATGATACATCTTTATGGAATAAGGATTTATAAAGAAAGTTGATTTGTGATATTTTACTATTACACATCATTTTATATCATTCATATATATAGAAAAAATTCTCCTTCAAAATTTAAATATCACATATTGAAAATTTATGTCTTCGAATTTTTCATCATTCATTGATTTGATATGATTTTTTAAATTCTAATCATTAGTATGGGAACATCATATATTATCTAATATGTATTTTTTATAAATATTATATTAATAGATATGTTTTTAGATATTACATAATAAATCCCATATCTATCCATTTTAAATTCATGAATATAATACCCCTAACAATTATATTTTTCTTGAATGTCCCATGATAATTCGTACTCAAAACATCTGACTCCATATTTTACATCATTGGGTTGTATTTTATTGATGATTCACAATCCATGTGTATTTTAATTCATCACTATTCACTTTCATTCAATTATGTCAATGAGATTTTTATTTCATTATTTTTTGATCCATATATATTTTAAAAGATTTAACATTATTATAATTCTTCTATATCTTAAATAAATGGCTAAATAAATTGAAGAAATATCATGGGTTGGATAATTAAATTCATAGATTATGGAATTCCTTGATACATTATAAATGAATATATTGTTATACACATGAAAATAATATAAAAACATACATTTCATACACATATATTACCACTTAATATATAAAAATTATTTTCATAATAATATGATCCATTCCATTACTATATATATTTTGTGGCTTTAGATAATAGATACAAAAAAATCATATAACGTGAATGTTCATCAATTTTTTTGACAAATATATACCTGTATTGTTTAATTTATATACAAAACCTATATAATACCATTAATTATAACTAATGTAATTGAAACATATGAACATGTGAGATTAGATTTGTTATAAGGTTAAACAAGGGATATATTAATGATCACATAATATTTAGATAAAAATAGGGTAATAAGAAAATGAGATTGTCATTTGTAATGCATAACAAGTATATCGTAAATTATAATAATGAATCATGTAATAATGATAAGAATTTCCATAGACATGATTAATTTTGTATTCAAAATACAAGAGGTATGTGAAAATAACATTTTATAATAATAAATTTTTTCATACAGATATGAATATAAAATAATTTAATTTTTATGATCATTTAAAAAAATATCAAAATTTATTTTGTTAAATCACCATTTCATTATTACCTTAATCAATGTCCATTCTCAATAATATCATTGATGATAGTGTCACTCATTTAAAAGGGCTCACTCCCCATTCTTATCCTCATTGTCATATAATATATCCATATTTTCCCAATGATATATATATATATATATATTTAAGACCAAAAATAAAATTAAGAAATTAATTAATATATATGAATCAATAATGAATAAAATTTATCTTAGGATGATCCATGGAAATGAATGTTATTCAGGAACATTTCATCATTCAATTATCACCTATCTCATAGAAAATACATAGGTTTAATAATTGTTTCATTATTAATAAATAAATAATGGAAAAAATGTATTTTATAGAATCATATGTAATTTTTTTTAAAATTTTGGGACCGAAGCCTCAATTTATTGTTTAAATCAAAGAACTATTTAGAATAGGTTGAGGGAGACCCATTACATAGCCCTAAGTCCCGTGTCCAAGTTTTTTGAAGACAAGGCTTGAAAGCCCATTTTTTTGGCTAAAAAATTGTTAAAATTATTAACACATTTATACAATAGATCACTTGATAATTTCATGAGGAAAATGAAATTTTAAAAAATCAATTTTTTTAAATATATATTAATTAATAATTAAAAGTTACCTTTCTTTAAAATAGTCATTTTATATTTTTACTACATTATTTAATTTATTGGGTGTTCAAGACAGTATGATATTTTATCAATGCAATGTACATTAAAATAATGATTCATTTTCCATTTTTAATAATAATTTAAAAGGATTCATTAAAAAAAGTCAATAATATTCGATTTAAACTGATTTTTAATCACTAAATAATGTATAAAATATACATTAAATGGATATATGGGAATAAATTAAGAATTATATAAATAATCCTTAAATTACATGTACATTAATAAAAATTATATTCAACATAATAGATAATTTTTTTTCATTAAATCATTATTTTGGTCTATTTGGTTTATAATGTGTGTAAAATGAATGAAAAAATAAAATATATATATATATAAATATTAATTTTACAAGAATACTCATGGAATTTTTGTGAGGTAATTCATAATATTTCATCATTGGAAACATAATCATAAATAATCCAAATAAATAATAAGATTGTAATTGAATTCACTTACCTCGTATTCAAATTTACTAGATTTCACTATATCCACCTAGATAAAAGATTTCATTTAGTATAATATGATAAATTAATTTTTTACATAATTATAACATCCAATATTACAAAACAATAACATTTAACACCATTTAATTTATAATTTCCTGTTAATATCTTCATCTATCAGGGTTAGCTATTTCACTTATCAGGATAATTAAGGTTATTTAGTTCTATTACATGTACATTGATCATGGTTTCATCATCTTAATAATTTTAATCATGACCTAAATAAAATATTTATTAATCATATGTTTAATCTAAGTCATCCAAGAAATTTAGAGATTGAAAATTGAATAATTTTATTCATGAAGATGAAATGATTTACGTATAGAGGAACAATGTCTTCACATTCCATTGGATGGAAATAAATAAACACAAATAATAAAAAAAACACAAAAAATAGAATATATTTCATACATATATTGTCATTAAATATATCAATATTAAAATCCATGAGAACAGAAAAATTAAAAAAACACATCTTTTTGTTGTGGTAGTAGTATACTCATACACATGATCTATGAAATCACTTTACAATGTATTGGAAGGAATGATTGTAGTTATGATATTAAAATAACATAATAATAATTTACTCATAAAAATAATATATAATATTGAAATCCAAAATATTAGTCGTATGTTAAATATAGTGAAGGAAATTTAATTGTGTTGTCGTTTGGTGGTGGTGGTCAAAACATATGCATGGGGGAACATTAAATTATTATAAGATGTATTATGAGTTTCATATCGATGTTTTAATAATTTAAGGGATTTTTTTTTACAATTTGAATAATAAAATTATAATCATATGTTAATAACATACATTTAATAGAAGTAGAAGAACAAATAGTATGTAAGAGTTTATATAGGACGATTACCACTTTTCAATTTTCCTCCATAGGACAATTTTTTAAGGAAATATAAAATGGTAATTTATGACGACCACAAACTCTATATTGTTTGAGGGTTAAATGAGAAGATAATTAGGTAATATTTTATAGGAACTAATGATATATGTGGAGTAAAGAAGATAATATAGGGGGTGTCATTTAATGTGTTGGGATATGATTCACTTTGATATTCATTGAAGAAGAAAATATAATGAAGTAATTTTCCAAAAAAAAAAATCAAATCAGATATATATTCACATCTATGATTGCATATGGTCAAAATATTTTCATAAAATATTATTTATAATTGTTTGTTTGGGACACATACAATTATATATTTGATTAACATACATTTGTAAAACCTTTTTATCCTTAACAGCATCGACAAAATTTTATGGATTTCATATTAGTTACAACATAAAAACAATGTATGCATTTTAAAAAAAATATGGAATTATTATTTATAAATTTTAATCAATTATATCATATTAAATTAATTTAATTTAATTAATATAAAATAAAATAGAACAATCAAAATGTTATGAAAATTATTTTTTTGGAAAAATATTTTTTTGGGTAAATATTTTTTTAATACCAATATAAGAAGAAAATTTAATGAAATTATCAAATATTTTATTTATAATAATTAAAATCGAAAAATTATAAATTAAAAACTATTAAAAAAATAATATTCAAAATTATTTAAATTAAAATATAGTATTAAATATAAAACCAATATTTTTCACTTTTTCATAAAAATTCGATCTTTTCAAAAAAATTATTGAATTCACTTAAAAATACTTGATAAATTATTTTTTAAAAATAATTTCATTTAATTATATATATTTCCAATATCATTAATAAATAAATTATTTTATTTTCTCAAAAAAATCAATAATAACAATTTATTGAATGATTTATTCTGGAATCCTAATAAGTATTTTGTAAAAAAATATTTTTTATAAATATATTTGGATGATCTAAAATAGTTATATATAATAATTAAATACATGTTATTTCTATTCATACCTCTAAATTTACATCTACAATATAATGGTATATAATGTTAATGTTCATTTCAACTGTGGTTTGTGTGCGTTGTATGTTATAAAAAACAAATATTCATTTATAGGAAAATATATCATAATATATCATTATGTTAAATAATGAACTACTTAATATGGATTAATCAATTGAAATTATTTCTCAATGATAATAAATGGGGATATAATAGTTTTATCAAATCATTTATTTCCATCATAGAATATTTTAATTTTTTCCACTAAAGAACTATAACCATTTGAATGGTTTAGTTTCATAGAACATTTCTTCGATGATCGATGATTTAGACTATTTTTTCATTACAAAAAGATCATTCATCAGTTTTAAAGCATATGAGTTTTGTATATGTAATTATTCTCATCTATAATTCATAATTAGAGATAATGGTAACTCATTTTTTAAATGATAAATGATTAGTGGGGAACTAAATGATAATCTATTATTCCCAATAAATAATGAATATTATAGTTTACAATATAACTGGTTCATATATTTTCCGTTATCCTTAATAACCATAACAATATTACATGGTATAATACAATATAATAATCTCTCAGAAACAATGAGTTCGATATTTCCCTCGATGTTTGTCAACATAACATTTCTAGTGACTTTGAGCGGCCTTAGTGCATTTCTAAATAAAATAAAATTTCTCTATCATTTCTTCATATATCTTTATAGAAAATAATTTTTTTTTCACTGACATCATCCCAACACATTGGTGTTCTATACATAATTACATATAGTACCTCAAAAGTATATATATGACTAAACATGTGAAATAATCTATTGGAAGAAAACAAAAATAGTTGAAGGTGTGGATACAAAAATACATTAAAGTCCATAAAACATGATATCAAAATATCCTCAATGTTTTAAAATGTTCGATTATATTACTCATAAGTTTGATAATATTAATAAATACTAAAGAACTATATTTATTTCATATCTGTCGGAATATTTGACCAGATTATTGAGATAAACCTCATATCGTGATAGGATATAGTTGAATGTTGTACACCATTATAGTTTTAGTGTTCCATATAATATTTTCATATATTTTTTATGTAATAATATTATCTAATATCAATAAATTGTACTATATTGCTAAGGTGATCAGGTACAACTCAAATAGAAATTTGAATGTTATTTATTTGAGGGATTCTAAAAACAATTTCCATGGTGGTGTTTCCCAATTTTCATTATATAATGTGTAATTGTTATAACATAGCCATACATTTTTTACTCATATACAAAAAGATAACATACCTTACACGAAGATACATTTTACAAAATATATTTCATCAAGTTCTCCCCATAAAAATAATCTTTTAGACCATAATATATTTTCATATTTCTAATATAAAGAGATAATGTTGAATTATGTCTTCCATAGAATAGCTCCATCTTCAAATATAGAATGGATTGGACAAAAAAATTTATAATAAAATACCTTAGAAAAAATAAATTCAACTTTAAGAATATTTTACACATCTATTTTAGGTGTATAAATTCATTATAATCCTCTTCAGGTTTCACTTGGATAGATACATGACCACTCTGTTGACTAAGATAGTATTTAACCACCTCCATTAATATTTCCATATCTATAATCTCCAAATAATAAATATATTATATTTTGTGATGAACATCATATATAAGATTTAATGATCCATCCAACTCAATGTCTATCCCACCATATTCTATTCTCTAGGGTGGTAATTAATTGGGTAGTTATAATAAACAATAAGGTATTATCATATTATATTGTTCATATATATATATATATATATATATATTTCAAAGTGAATATATACATTGATAATTATTTATCATAATATACATCTAAAAATTTTAGGATTAGATCATGATTATCTATATAGAATATAAATGTTATCAATGAAATCTATTAATAATGAGTTATGTAATTTTCTCATGAACTATTAATGATAATAAAGAATAATAAATAAAATTATTAATCAATGTATTAATTCATTCATATATCTTATTCAATTAATAACTATATATCAAAGACTCTTATCCACTATAAGGTTGTGTGATAACAATTTCACAAACTAACCTTCTGTTCAGTTCCCTAAAATTTTCCTCATACTCATCTGTCCAATTGAACTTAGAACCCATCGATGTTAACCTTGAGAGTTGATTGGTTGCATATTATAAATGTTATACATATCATAAATGGAATAATTACAGAATAATGAAACCAAATATATCAGTCCAACTATTTTTTCTTTACCAATTCTCAATAACATTCATCTATGATGGATCCATCGATATACCATAGATTGGGAATATATAACCCAAAAATTAATATTTTGGGTCGACAAAATTATAAACGAGGATATTATTCATTCCAATTGTCCTTAAAGAATATATTTAAAAAAATATCATGTGTTAAGCATGATCATTAATTCTATTGAAATGTATAATAATTTCATCTATAAAGATTACCAAAAAGTAATCATAGTAATTTATAAAGTTATTATCCATTAAATTTATTAGGATGGTAGCATAATGTGTAATTAAAAATGGAATTAATATAATATATTTTTGTTCATATCTCATAAAAATAATCTATCTTGTTATTTCATCATATTTAACACCCAAATAATAAAATATATAATGAAGATCAAAAATATAGTAATAATAAAATCATCATAATTAATAAAAAATTTCATCAATACTAGTTATAGGATAATTGTAACCAATAGTTTGAGATATGCGACACGTTTTATATTATTTTAGCATTATAATGTTGTTGGGTGATGTTTTGGAGAGTTTGGGATGGATTTTGAAATAGCTGGTGGATTTTTAAAGGAGAATGGGTTGACCACATTTAGGGGAATCGGTACAAGAAACCCTGGTAACCAATTAACAAGGAAAATTGGGACACACATAGTTTCTGCACATTTTTTCTAATAGTGTGAGGAGGCCATGTTGGGTTCCCTTCGAGATAGTATTAGGATCAAAATTAGCACATGTTTGGTATACTAATGTTACCTAAATATGCACGACATTAAAAATTATTTTTAAAAAACTGGACCACCAAGGATTTCCCATAAATCACTTCTTTTATCTCCAACATGAACATTACTCTTTATAAATGGTCATGAAGAATTTGAGAGGATATCCCTCACATTTTGGAATCGAAATGAAGTGTTTTCAGCATGTTAGAAGGTGATTCTTTTCTGGTAATCTTTCTATATTTTTCTTTATTATTTTTTTATAGATCGATTTCTCCATATCTTTTGGTTATGCTGATTTACCTATTTCACATAGTAATATAGGATTTTTTGTGCCTAAAATTATAATATTTGGGCATTTTTATGTTAGTCAAAGGTATTTATGGGTGTTTTGGTGGATATTTCACCAATATTTGAGGTGTAGTTGTCAGTGGGTTGATTTCACCAATTCCCTAATGTATGTGGCTTCTATTATGACTCTATTTTACTATAACTAGAATAATTATTTCCAATTTATAGGGTTTTTTTCTAATTTTTTTTTTAATTATGATGTTTTAAAAATGTTGTAAATTAGTTTTATGATGATTTTAGGAATTTAAGGAAAATCAGTTATTGTAGTGAAATGTTATTATTGCCTTATTTTATGAAGTTTATTTTAAAATAAGTGTCTTGGGGTTATTTATGAAAACTGATTTTGAAAATGGGTTTCAATATAAGGGTTTTTTAGTTTAAGGTAATATGGAATTGAAAATGTCATATTGGATTTTCAATGTATTTTAATTCTTCTTATACTATTGTGGAATTGGTATGCTATTTGATAATTTTATGGTCATGTAATTATTCTTTTGAGAGAATGGGACGTGAAGTGGGCCAGGAGTACAAAAAAGGTGATTTGCGATGGATGGTAGGTCCACCATTAATGATAAGTGGGCATGATTTACCACTTGATTAGGAATGTAGTAAATAGGCTTAGACGGGAAGATACACCATAATTGTTACACATGGATGATTGTGTATAACCTTATGTTGATGTTATGGGTATTCTTGTGAATATGTAACATGAAATATGTGGTCTTATGTGTGATGGTGAAATGTATTTCTTTTGTTTGTTTCCTTTCCGTAGTATTGTGTGTATTTTTGGGAAAAATGACTTAGTAAGGGTTTGTTTAACTTACTGGAAATTTATTGAATTATTAGATGTTTTATATATATTGACTTATATAAATGTGATAACATTTCTATAATTGTGGCATGTGTATAAAAGTAATTGGTGTAAACCCTAATGAGTAATTTTACTCAACCCATGTTAAAGAACATTTTTTTTCAGATGTCAATTGATGGGACACATGTGAGTATAATGTATATCATTTTTCTTGTGGATTATCATGATACATTGGTGGTAAGTGATGACTAGATAATTATACTTTGTGTGGAACCATTGATCTTCTCAGGCTTTCTCTTAGGTCACATTTATTGGTAATTTAGATTTTACAATGATTTTGGGATTCTTATGATATAATTGTTTTGGATTATGTGAATTGTTATGGAAGAGTCTAGTTATTGGTTGTCCTCTGGTAATTTGTTATCATACATTACACTATTGAAATGAATCATTTAGTTTTTGTTGGATATTCATTGTATAGATGGTTGGATTTATTAAAATATAAAATCATTCCCCAACTATTATACAACACCTCGACATTTATTTCCAGCCATTGGTGCCATAGAAACGTCTACTAAGGCTAAGTAGAATCCCACACCACCCTCAAGACAATGAGGGATGGGGTGGGATATTACATGTGGTATCTATTTTTTCATTCCTTGAAAATCATGCTTGGTGGGTTCATTGGTCTTGATTGACAGTCCTGTTATTAGTACTCATTCATGGTCTATTCATTGAGTGGGGATGATAGAAATACGTAGGATTTTTGGAACATGATATGTAACACATAAAATAATGTAGTTATCCCTTTTATGTACAACATCAATTTACAACCATGTCGGAAATATAATTGTTTGGGAGGAACATATAGGCCTTGAAAATCGCATTTTCATGGGTGTATCCAATGATATGATCATGGAATACACGGTAGAAATGATGTCTCTCTAGGATGCATATTTCATTTTCATAATGATTTGGGTTGTTCTACACATATATAGATTTGTGACAAATATAGTAATTAATTTAAAATGTGTGGATTTGAAATGAGCACAGTTATGGTATTTTTAAAATGGGTTATCCTTCAAAACATGATGGATTTTTCAAAACTAGTAAAACATGTGATATGTGAATTTGTGGAAATCCTCGTTCAAATAGATCAACATTAATTGAATTAAAAATTTTCAAACATTTGTATCATAGATTGTGATACTTATGGTTTTTTATG
Organism: Viscum album; assembly: GCA_963277665.1. NCBI lineage: Eukaryota > Viridiplantae > Streptophyta > Magnoliopsida > Santalales > Viscaceae > Viscum > Viscum album. Next base: position 872,448,721 of record OY728148.1, on the reverse strand, counting down.
ATATAAATTTCACCTGGTTGGAATCATAGAGACAATCTAGGGGAGGATATAGAGAATATTGTTGTACCTGAGCCACAGGTGGACTAGTAACTAGTGTAGAGTATAGTTCATGGTGTCCAATAAATAAGAAGTTGGAATAAATTGGAGGAGGAAATGCATTTAGATCATGTGGTACAAATTTAAATTAATAATCCCACAAAATTAATGGTGATCCCAAATAATATAAGATGCAGGCATGATTGAATTGAAAAAATAAGATATTTTAATTCCTTGGAACACTGACATTGATGAAGGTGAAGACAGAAATGTAATTTTCAGGTGATCTTTCCCATTAATGGAGGGATTGTGATTTCTAAACCGAAGTAGTCCAAGGAATGACTCGGGAGAGTTTTGCTTATTTTATAACAAACAATTCTACCCTCATATGTTCATAATTCTGTATACAATGAATTTAACTTGTTAAAAGTGAGGGAATATCTTGGAAACAAAATGTGAGGTTAGTTTTATGATCATAGAACAAATTTAGATATTAGTGGGAGATAGTACATCAATGAAGTAATTTAGTGTTGAATATGGGTTAAGGATAGAAAATCATTCTATAATAGTGGTGTTATGTATAAAATATTATAAATTAATTGTGAATGGAGAAACAAAGGATAAACAAGTTATTTTGGGGGATACTGGTGGGGTAATCTTGTTGGTACCCATCAGAAATGGTTAGAAGTCTTCTATTGGGATAAATAGAAATAGGTAAATTATTTTCATAGTGGTTTTATGGCTCATTATTTGATGGTAGGGTAATTGAATATTCTTATGAAGCCTTCAAGTAATATTGAATATTTTTTGTTTGGCTCTATAGGCCACTTCAAAAGGATTGTATGTCACGACCTTGATCATGTTGTATTTGTAAAATGATAACATATATTTAGTGATATTTTGATTATTCTTAGAGGATGGGTGTTCATGAGACTCCTCTGGGATCTCAAGATCCCAATGCCTCAATGGTACGTGGGTAGTAGCATACCACTCATAAGTTATGTAAAGATTGTCATGGTGAATATAAGAATACCACAACTCCTTATAAGGGAACTAAAGAGACTGAGTTTGGAAAGGAAGATGTTTTTAAGAGCTAAGTAGGATGAGGTGGATGATCAGTTGAGACCATACAAGGTGTGTGGTGTGATTATTTTAAATGCTTCCTTGATTCCTGTGTATTTTTATATAGGTTTTTCATATTTATTTATTCTATCTCCTATTGATAGATAGATTGGTTTTACTATTGAAATAATGACTTTGCTTTTAAAATATCAAACTCCTCTAGGTCAAAAAAGTTTTGATCTGCCTTGTGTAGAGCATGTTTTATTGTTGTGTATGTGATTTAGTTGATTCCGGATTTCTCAATTCATGATATGAATGATTATGATATAACTATGGGAATGGATTGTTTGGAAAGACATAAGTATCACATCAACGATTATGTTTTATAGTTTAGTTTCACTATAAATGATGGTGTCAAACATCTCTTTATAATAGAAATGAATAAAGAACTAGAAAAAACATACTTGTTAGAACCAACTATTTGCATGATCTCATATATGTAAGTGGGGTTTTAAATGACATCAAGGGAAGTAGTTCAACATATAGTCATTCTAGTGGGTTTTTATTAGTTTCTATTTTCATTTTCCAACGAATTATTAGTGTTTCCACCGATGAAAGTTGTGGATTTTATTATTGATCTCTTTCTAGTGACCAGTCCCATCAAACATCTATTATATAGAATGTAACCAGAATAATTGAGGAAATTGAATGTTCACATATAGAAGATAGAAAACAGAGGTTTCATCCTTCCAAGCATCTCTTCATGGGTAGTAATAGTTCTGTTTTTTATTAAGTTGGATGTAACATTGAATATTTGTGTTGATTATCATAGGCATAATCAGCTTATGATTATGAACTGATATATGCTTCCACTCATTGATAATATTTTTGATCAACTGGATATATCTAATTAATTCTATAAGATTTAGTTGTGATCCATATATAATCAATTACATGTGAAAAATGTGGATATTTGGAATATAGCTTAGAGAAGTAAATTTCTCCATTAGTTTTATGTGGTTAAGCCCTTTGGTCTAATGAATGATATATCTGTTTTCATGGAATTGATGAATTGGATATTTTAAATATATCTATATTAATTTTTAGGAGTATTTGAGGATCATATTTTAATGTATTCCAAGACAAGGGTGGAGGTAGAACATAAATGGAAGATAGTGATGTGGATCTTGAGAGATCAACGATTATATTCCAAATTATCAAAGATTAATTTTTGAATATATGTGGTTTGTTTCCTTGGATATGTTATTTCAAATAAGGGTGATTTAGTTGATCTAGAAAAGGTAGGTTTGTAATTAAAATGGAAAGAGTAGTGTCAAAAATGTTTTGAATATATTTGGGGTCTCCTGACATCAGCACAGATCATGGTTCTACTAGAACCAGGGAAAGAATACATGTTGTATTTTGAAACATCAGGATCATGGTTATGTTGTGTTCTTTAAAAAGTTGATCATGAGTTTTTTTATGGATCACAAAATTTGAGGTTGCATGATATGTACATCCCAACATATGTTTTGAGGTGGTGGATATGGTTCGTGATTTGAAAATTTGGATTAATATTCCCTATGGTGATAAATTCATGGTTTTTACTAATTATAAGTGTTTAATGAATATTTCCAGAAATTATATTTTTACATGTAGAAAATAAGATGGTTGAATTATATCTGTATAATTTATTTTGACATGATGTACACACAGATTAAGGGAAATTTGGAGGTGGATGAATAAAGTAATATGTTGTATCCTCAGGAACTAAAACATTATTTGGATCAGGGCTAGTTGATGTTTTTCATAGATGAAACATAGTTTGAATGTGAGAATCGGGTCGATAGAGTAGTTTTCATTCTAATCTCATCAGTTTTGCACATGGTTGGTTTGGGTAAAGTGGTACTAGGGTCTAATTCTTAGTATGTGGTGATGAGATCAAAACTCAATGGTGGGGACATCATTGAGTGTTGGAATCTAAATGAGCATTCATTTTTGGGATTTCATAATCATATGGTTATACATGTGGAATATTAGGTAGTAATTCTCATGTCTTATCTTTATTCCAGGGTGGCTATTAATCATAGAATTTCTAAAACGGATATGGCCTTGAAACATCATTTATTTTGGAAATTACTAAAAAGAAGGTATCATAGTTTTTTTCAAGATTCTTGAATTTTTAGAATGTCAATGTTTAGCCTCAACCTCTAAAAGATTTTATGTATTATTTTACTATAATAGTATGGATATGGGAACATATAGTGATGCATTTTGACAGTGTTCTCACCAGAATGGTTAGAAATCACAATGCCATATGGGTGATAGTCGACCTGCTCACAAAGTCATCCCATTTTATCCCAAATAATCCATATCATATGATGTAATATCAATCCAAAATAAATATACATGAGGTGGTATATATTATTGATGTTCTCATTTTTATTGGAGTAGATAGAGATACATGGTTCACATCTCATTTATGGAAATACTTGATTCCATTCTTCGGACACAGTTAATAATGCACATGTTGTTTCTTCTTCACAAATATGGGAAATCCGAGAGAACAACAAATACTATGGAAGATATGATATGGTCTTGTGTAATGGATTTTGGTAGCTCATGGGTGAAAAAATTTCCATTGTTTGAATTCTTGTATGATATCAATTATTAGTTCTCAATTCATATGGATCAATCTGAAGCATTGTATGGGGGTCCATTTTGTTCTCCATATTACTGGGTGTAAATCAATAACATATCATCAGTTGGGCTAGGACATGTATATAAGATGATAGAGAATATAAATTTGATCAGAAAAAGAATGAGAAATTCATATAGTCATTTGAAATCGGGTATAGATCATCATTGATTATATTTTTCATTTGAGGTGGGACATTATGTGTTTATGAGAATCTCTCCTAGGATTGGACATTGTTGGTTTGGAATGGATGGTATGTTATATACATGGTAAATTGGACCTTTTGTGATAAATGATAGGTTGGGATAGGTTATTTGTCTTATGTTTTTTAATCCACGGTTTTGTGTATTTCAAAACATGTTTCTCGTATCTCAGTTGAATAAGTATCAACGAGATCATTACTAAGTGATTCTATGTGATAAATATGAGCATATTTTGGTTTCATAATATGTTCAAATTCTAGAGTGAAAAATGGATAGTCAAGAGAATTTAAAAAGTGGTAGAATAATAGGTATTATTCTAGTTTTTGTCTATATTCTCTAATTTAGGAGGTTTCATGTGAAAAGGAGAATGAGATGGTTGAGTAATGGCCCAAACTCATTCTTAAAAGCATCAGTTCTCTACATTCTACATAAATAGAGTTTAATGGTGGGAAGAATGTAGAACCCCAAATATTTTTGTAATGTGATCGTAATATATTCCCTTTTATAAGAATACTATTGTTGGGTAATATTTTGAAGTGTTTTGGATGGTTTTTGGAATGTTTGGAGGATTTTCAAAGTAGCACAGTTCGAGAACAACTAGAAAAAATAGTGAAACAAGCCCAGATAAACATGAAACATGGGAAAATGTTATTCACCTAATTTTTTCATGGTTTTTCTAACCATGACGGGTACCCTTAGGGATTTTAATAGGAGCACAGTTAGCATAGATTTTTTCATACCAGAAAGGTAAATCTCTATGGAATTAAAATGTGGATTTCTAAAAATTGGACCACTCATGTTTTCCCGTAAATCTATCAATTCTTCCCCAAATAGAACGTCACTCAATATTTTTCTATCACAATGGTTAGATGGGCACTTTATTTCATTTTGGAACCATATATAAGGGTCTTCACGGTGTAGTAAGGCAGATTCTCTTCTGGTAAGCCTTCTCTCATGGATGATTCCAGGTTTTCATTAGAAATAGTTTTCCATATATCTCATTTTTCATGATATAATTCCATCACATGTATATATATTGTTTTTATTTCCCTAATATGATTATATTGGGTTGTTTTTTATATATGATAAAATGATCTATGATAGATTTGGGGTAGATTTCACCAGTATTTTTAGAGTAGTTATGAGTTTAATGATTTCTGCAAAACCCTTATGTTGGTGGATTCTCTCATATATATATATTTCTATAACTAGATGTATTTCTTCTAATTAATTGGGTTTTATTGTATTTGGATATTATTATTATATGATAATGTTTTTTGTAAATTCTTTTTATGAGGATTTGTGGGCCTTAGGGAAAATAGGTTACTACAATGAAATGTTCATGTTGTCAGATATTAAATTGTTAATATTAAAATCAGTTTATTTGGTTGATTTATAATTTTTTTTGTTAAAATGTTTTTCAAAAAAAATTGGTTTTGGTATTTGATGGTTATGGGTCATGGATAATGTCATAATGGATTGTTCACGTTGTAATAGTTTTTTTGATAATGTTGTGGCTTTGATATTCTACATTGTCATTTGTTTGATATTAAATATTGTATGTGATTGAAATGGATAGGATGAGGTTGGGGATTAAAATTATAAAAGGGTATGGATAATTGATGTAAGGGATAACATCAAGGATATTTGGATTGGAAATAACACAAGATTTGGAATGTATTAAACGAACTTGGATAGGAAATTCCACTTTGATTGTTACAACGATATGAGTCTGTGAGATATTATGTATATGTTTTTAACATGAACATGGCTAAAAAATGTAATTTTTGTGATGGTGTGTGATGATATAATGGATTACAGATTGTTTTTCATATTTCCATCTTATTTTCTAGATTTGGTAAAAAATAGATTTGAAAGGCTGTGTTTGGTTTGCTTGAAATTTTTTGAACAATTTTTTTTATATAAATTATCTTATACAAATTTTATAATAGTTCTATATTAGAAGCTTTTATAGGAAATTAATTTGGGAAAACATAATGCATATTTTTAATCAGCCCATACTTTTTCTAATTGGATATTTTATAGATGTATCTTTATAGGATACAAGTAAGGGTAAAAATCACATTTTTCTAGAATTTCACAATGATGAAGGGGTGGTATGGTGATGCTAGGATAATTGTGCATAGTGATGTGCCATGGAGTGTGTAAAAGTTTCATTTGTGTCATGTTGTTTTTTATTCCTCTTGTTACTCTGGTTTGGGTGTTCTTGAGATCTAGTTGTATTTGTTTATGGAAATTTTTAAGCAAAAATTTGGTTTTTGAATGTCTCTTGGTAATGTGTTATCACTATTTGCATGTTTACATGCATCTTGATTTTGTGGTTTTTTTGGTCGGTTAGTCATATTATAAGGTTGAATCATTCCCTTACTTTTCTTTAATCAATCTACATTTATTTACATCATTTGGTTCATTGGGAATTTTTTCATAGGGCATGTAGCATCTCATTACCTTCTCAAGCCAATGAGGAAGTTGGAAGAATGTTACAATATTTAATCTTCATTTTGATTGTGTTATGTTCTTCCTCATAAATTTATAATATCACAGATCCATATATATTCTTAAATTAATGAATATTGATCCCAATGTAATGTAAATATTTGAATGAATCCATTATCGTGATTCAATCATCTTAATAGGGATTATTCTAAAAAAATTCTTCAAAATATGTGTATAACCAGATATGAGTTATATATATATATTCAAATAATATTGGGTAAAAATAAGTATCTATTGAATAAATACATCAATAAATCCATTCTAATAGTAATATAATCGATGTTTAGCCACCAAACTCAACCATTTGAGAGACACACCCATTTATACATCGAATCATACTAATATAATGGATTTAATATCAAATAGAATAATTCATTGGTCATCATACATATAGTGGATTATTTATTTATTTGGAATATCATATGTTAATACCCATTCTTATTAATTGATGTAGATTTATATTAGAAAATCTATTTTATCCCTTGCATAACACAAAATAAAACAATAAGAACAATAATTAGATTTTCAAGAAGAATATATTGGAATGAATCAATTAATTAATAGTCATATACATTATATGTTATTATAGTACCATTAATGGTTTATGAAACTTATCGTAAATATAATCATTGCGGTTGTATCATGATAACATCAGTAACTTCTTTAGACATAAAAGAGTGGGTAGATTAAAGAACAAATAAAGAATTCACAGTACAACAGTGGATGATATGTGTACATTTTAAAATATTGTTATGTTCATTAGAAATATTAATATAATTATACACCCCATTATTTATTGACATATGTTGATTTTTACATCATTCAACATCATTAACATTCATATTTTATCACATGTTAGCAAATTTTTTATACAAATTTCTTTTCAATCTATTGAGTGTGGGTGGTTCATCATGTGTGGATTTAACACCATCATTAGTTATATTTTTCTTCCTATAGCATAAGAATTTAATTTATATATTGTGATACTATACACACATAAAATATTGACACATGAAATTTGTATATTATCCCCCAAATTTATTTTTTCACATCAAGCATAATTTAATGAACATATTATTGACGAAATGGCCCATAAAATATTGTTGGAGTTCCATAATTATTATCTAAACAAATATATGAGATTGATAGGTAACATAAACATCCATATAAACCTTTATTGGAAATAAAATGATTTATTCATAGATACTACATTCCAACATGGATAAATCCATACATATACATTCTTTTAGTCCAATCATGAATTATTGAAAATTAAATATTGGAATTGTGATAATACATGAAAAATGTCCCACGTGACTTGTAAATTTTGTCTCATAGGTAACATTGGATTCATCAAATATATAATTTATTAGAAGGAATTATTTCTTTATTTTAATATGAATATTGTGCAGAACGTATTTATTGAATAATATGCTTCAAACTTTTGAAACGCAAAATAGTGAATTTATTCTAAGGGGATCATTTTCTTGATATGATTACACCATTGATATTACCCAACATTCTATTATAATCAAATAAATTATATTTTTCATTTTTTGAACTTAATATAATATAAAATATTATTCAAGTGTTACTGTCCAATTTATCATATAATACTTATTCAAGGGACCCACTAAAAGAAGGTTTATTTCCATGCTAAAATTTTCATTTTAAAATTATTATCTCTTTTTTTCATCTCGATGATAATCAGGATTCTTATCATTATAATGTGGTGTAATAAATGAAATGTCATTATCTATTATAGAACTAATAATCTTCAAATTCATTGGATTTAATTCATTTCATTTTCCTTCACATCTTTTGTGACATTTTTACATTGAGTTATATCAATTTACTAAACCCAAAAAACTTATTTTTACCAACAAAAAACATAGTGGTAAACAATATAATCACGGACAATTATTTTCATGAGTTATAAATCATGAAATAATATTTTCAATATATGACACTATATGTTCAACCTATATTATTCACGGTCATCATATTTTCAAACTATTCATGGTGTTTTGTAAATAAAATGTAAATTATATAAATAATATTTGATTAGTGGGTCAAACTATGTGTGATGTAAGTAAAAAGATAATATTCACAAGAATGGTAGAATAAATATATTATAGTACCAGGCCTTCCAAAAATATCTATACAACGAATATTTTATTATAAAACTACTCAAATTTCTTTACTTTTACATTATACATTCTCCAATAAAATGGATTTTCTTAAGAGATCTTCAAAATGTTTTCTCATCCTTATTTCCAACGGCAAAAACAATTTTCGTTTATAAAATCTATAGATAACCATATTTTTCAAACATTGATATTACATCTGAATATATATATATATATTCATTATATGACATTGTTATCCATAAAATATTTTTTGGTTTTATTGGAGAATATATAATAAAAATATTTTTTTAGAAATATCATTATGATCTCTAAAGAATATCTTCCCAACTATCACTAATCATTGACATTACCTACATGAAACAATTATTTATAGAACATGTAAATAAATCCTCATAAATTGTTTCAATAAATGAATATTTATGATAAATAAGGAATATATAATTGATCACATAAGAATAAAAGATGAATATGATTTTAAGAATATGATATTTACCAAATATAATCATAACCAACATATAATAAATCATAAAATGGATTTATCGAATACAACATCGCATTTTAGAAGTCGGGAATTATAATGGAATCAAAGAACATGATTTGTGAGATTAAAAACTAGCATTTTACATAATCTTGTAGAATATACATAATCTTTGAAAATAACATTATTACTAAAATATCATTTCAATGAATATCATTTTTGATCTGGTTCACTCCAAATTCTATCATATCATTAGTCAATGTTAAATTACAAAAAATACTTTTTGAAAGTGTGCCATAGTAGATAGTGTTCACTCTTAATTCGTATCCTTATTATCTAATGATATATCTATCATTACCCACTACATTAGAGGGATGTATTATTTTTTATCACTCATTAAATAATGAATATCATACTTATATGTTGAAAAGCATTTCAAAAAAATAAATATTTCTTATCCTATGTAAATTAAGAAGGTTCCATTAAATTATCATCATTGAGTGCTATTATAAAATATAAAAAATAACTATTTTTCATAAATTCATCATCACAACATTATTAATAACTGTTAGGGATTTGTTTTTAATTTAATCAGTATTAAAACATCAAAATCATTATCTATATAAATAATGAATTTGGATGGAATCATCTGATTATATCACTAGTAATGAATAATTGACATCAACAAATGTTTTAATTGATTGAAATTTCTTTCAAAATAAAAATAGAACATTTGACAAGTAGAATACCAATTTTTAATTAAAAATACCTTATTTGAACATTTAAATATCCCCAAAACATTAGGGAATAAGTTTTCCTTGAAAAGAAACATTTAAACATTTAATGAATGATTCAATTCATTGAGTGATAAGTATGGTGTTAAATTTTATTCGTTACAAGTACATAAAAATAAAATATTATTTCAAATTATTAGTAAAATGGAACATGATCATCATTTCAAAAACCATAAAATGGTTCCCATTAATACATTTTTTAAAAATTAAATCATTGATAAAAATAACATTAAATATTTATTTGATAATTTAAATAAATTCATCAAATAATTATTTTCAAATATTTACACACAAAAAAGAAGAATAGTCAACCTAATAGATAAATGAAATATGTTTTGATTAAAAAAATTATTTCTGCCTATTTAGATCATAAAAGAAGGAAAATGAATGAAATAATTTTCATCATAAAAAATAACTGTTGATAATTGAAATTTAAAGGATAATATAGTTATTGGTCAAAATAATTCATCATAAAAACATAATCAAAAAAACAATTCTTATATTCATTGAGTTTGTCCCACAAATCCATTACAACAGGTTTGACATTATCTGAAATCACTATTACATATAGTAAAATAAATATAAATTTATTATAGATATTAAAAATAATAATTTATATAAATATCAATTATATATGATCCAATTATAATATTTCCAAAAAAAATTAAAAATAATTAATTTATAAAACATTATTTTATGGGAGTTAGTTTTTTTATTTCATAAAAACATAACTTATATGGTTTTATTAAACATAAATTGTCCATTGTTATTTAACCTCTAGAATTTTAATCATTATGTAAATATTTTAATAATATATTATCTTATTTAGATTCATCTTTTAATTTTATAGATAGAAAAATATATTACACCATTCATAATGACATTGGTCCATATGTATGAATTAACTTTGTATTCAATTTCTGACGAAATAACTGTATGAATTATTATAGGAAATAAAAATTCAACAATAATTATTATACAATATATATCATATATATTCATTATATCTATCATTTTTTTGTCCATGTAAATAATTAATGTGAAATGAGTCACATCTAATCATGGATGTAGTAGTGCATACATACGTAAATGAAGCAATTTTTTTCCAATAGATTATTAGGAATAATGTTAGATATGATATTATAATTATAGATGTATAAATATTACATAAATTTAATATATAAAATTTAATCCAATAAAAATAATAATTCATTAATTATTGTGATGGAAAATGAATTACATTATCACACAGTGGTGATATTTCACACATATGCTCGAGCAATATGTTCATTTCCCATTTGATGGAATAGAGGGTCAATATTTGCATGTCACATAGTCATAATGACATTTATTGACATTTAGGATTCTTCTATAAAAATATTAAAATTATTACCAAAAATTTAGTTGATTTAGAATATGAAATAAATTAACAATGGTTAGGTAGGATAATTAACTCTTATTTATTAGTCCACATTTAGAACCATTATTACGAACCCTAAAAACTTTATTTTATGATTATAAACTTCTAATTCAAATAGTGTAAATTTTATAAGAAATTTTTTTATGGTTTGGTTAAACTATATGTCAAAATTTAATGTAAATATGAGAAATTAGAGGTGTCAATTAACAAGTGGGTGAGAAGACAAAATTTTAATTTCTTAAATGAATAAAATATAATACATTTAGTTATATTTTAAGTAATTATAACTGTCCATTTATTTAAAGATGGGATATTATGAGGTCAAAATATGGCCAAATATAGTAATTATAAATGTTTAATGTTAAAAAGTATCATTATCTATTTCTTTAATTCCACCCTCCCCTCTGCCAAATCAGTTTCAAACGCTTCTACTGAATAATTAATTTTTCAGTTTTTATCTATTCATTTTGACCAAACATAATATTTGATCATTATAATATTATATTTGATGATTATAAAAAAAATAAATCATTTTAAGAAATTAAATTCATATATGTAGGATAATTAAAATTTAAATTATCGTTGGGAAATTTAACCAAAAGAAAATTTGAAGAAAAAAGTTCACAATTAGAATTCAATTTATATAACAACATGCCATAACTTTTTTCCAAAAGCCTTTAATTCTATTAATCATAAAAAAATTAATATATTTTTCCTTCTAGATAACTTAAAATAAATATATAATTGTAAATTAAATAAATAAAATGACTTTTTGAAATAAAATAACTTTTTATAATAGTCATCAATTATTTAATATTTTATTAATATTTTAAAAAATTGACTATATCCTATTTTTTATAAAATGATATAAAAAATAATGTGATTTTTTTAAAACATTACATAAAATTGGAATGAAATAAATTTTATTATTTTCCCACAAAAAGAACTAATTTTTTTGCATCTGTTTTTTTTGAATCATATGAAGTAATTATTATAGATTTATTACTTATTTGAATATATATTTTATTATTCTAAAAAATTTATACAAAATATAATTTTTTTTAATATTCATATAAATAATTTAAGGGTTACTGTCTAATGATATTCTACATTATTATTCTTTTAAAAACTTTTTCATGTATTATAGGATATTAATGAAAGTCAACATATTGTAAGATGAAAATATCATAAAATCCCTGGGTGATATAGTTATTCCAATGTTTTTTCATTTATTAATCACTATATATCTCAAATAGAATCATCCTTGATGGAAATGTGTATATCGATGGATTGACTAGTCAACTATAAGTTCACCAGAAGATTATTTGCATTTTTTTAAATATATAAATTTAAAAACAATTCATGAATACAAAGTTGATGTGTTATGTAATTGAAATTTTAGTGATTAAATAATCGATAATAAATGGATAATAAAAATAAAACACTTACCATATGTTTACAAATTATAATTCTCTACTCCAAAATTTACATATACACTAATGGTTCTATTATTCTTCCCTGTTTAGAGATCATATGTCTGAAAAATGAATGGTCTTTTATAAAAAAATTACTTTATAAAATTTTCAATTATTCACATACATTGGAATGTTTTTAATGATTCATGAAATGAATGTTTCTATCACCATATCATTTAGATTTAATCATTATATTATTAATAAATTTCATAGTGAAATAATCTAGATAATCCTGGTGTATTGTTTTTATAATATCAAATAAATATATATATTTCATTAGTTGATCAAAAATGAAATATTGTAATAATTAAATGCTTTTAAATTGTCATAAAATTACTCTATGGATTATAATCATTCATTACTAGCATTTGATGACACCTAAAATAATTATCAATCATTGAAAAATATATCTTTTTTTAATGTATAATATATCAATATGGTTCATAGGTTACTTGTTATTTATATTAATTGCATTGATTTTAATCTAATAAATAAAAATATTAATTAAAATAATTATTAATATTAAATGGATTCATTGATTACATGGTTAAAACTAGTGTGTATAAATCTAAAATAAAACAAATTCGATAGTTTTTTCTATATTTATAGAAATTCCTTTATAGAAATTATTTAATTGGTTATAAATATATGTTTTATAGTAGGGATTAGATCAATGGAATACAAATAAATCATGCTCTAATGGAAGTCATTATAGTTCATTATGAAAGAAATAAATTAATTTTTTATAATATTTATATCCTTAATTATAAGGATTCAATTTCAATTTGTTGTTTGAGTTAGTTTTACATTAATTGAATTTAATTTAGTCGATGTTATACAGGTGGATTCATATATGAATTAGATGGGTTAGTCTCTACTCTAAATATATGTTCTTATATACCTCTATATCAAAACATAATATTTATATCATAGAAAAAATATCAATTTTTAATTTGAAATACGATCCCTGAAATGGAAAATATCAAATAAAATAGTATTTATTTTAATTCCATTTTCATGATTGTAATGTATATGAGTATTAATACGAACTGAGTAATAGATTATTATGTTGATAATATTTCCATAATGTGTCTTCATTATTAATTCCCTTCTTAGTGTACTAGAGAAATATCTAGTTTTCAAGGAAAACAATGATAACTTAAAAGATCATGATTATCCGAACTAAAATAAATAATTTTTACAAATTTTAGTTATGGTAAATATAAATTCAACAATATAATTGACAACACCATGTATACCTATATTTATAAATTAGGCATTGAATTTTAACCACAACTACTTATATCGGCGGTTGCCTTGATTCTTCAATCATTGGTTTCAATAATCCCCCAATTGTTTGTAGTTGTAACATTGAATAATAATTGTTTATTTCAATTCCGATCATTCAATACACTTATTATAAATTTTTTAAACCAAACAAAATATCTTTTATATCTATAATGTACCATGTTATTTCTCAATAAAATTATCACAAGTTTATAATAACATCTACACTTTTTATTATTTGAAACACTAAATATTTAATATTTATTAATTCAACTAAATTTTTATAGATTTTATATGATTTTATATTAAATAGACATTACATTACATATCATGATTGAACATGATTCTATATTAATAGAAGATGATAATATTTTAAAAACAAGTGCCATTGGGGAACATAAATTTTCCCTTTAAATAATCAATCCATATTTCATTATAGATGATTTACACAGTCCACATGAAACATGGATGACACTATAATGATAAACTCACATGTTTCACACATTGATATACCTATATTTTAACATGATGAACTTACACTCATTTTTCCCACTATTATTGAAGAAATATTTTTTTAATATAATATTAAATTTTATTATATTTTACTCATACTATCTATTTCATCAGCCTCCATACAATATAATCCAAAAATTTCAATTTCTATATCATTATATGACAAACCCAATCATATATATTCTTTTTCCCGGATAAAATATTTAAGTATCTATGGATTAGTATTTCTATTTAATGTTGGTGGATTCTACAACAAAAATTGATTCAATATTGGTGAATCCCACTATGTAACAATGTGTGTAATAATAAATTCTTTTTATTTAATTATTGTCTCATAAATAAATGTGTGTAATATTCAATTATATAATTATTATATAAATTAAATATATAGGTAAAAAAATTAATTTTCATATAAAAACATATACAATAGTCAGATATAAAACAAATGATAATGATAAACATTCCAATTGGACAAAATATATAAAATATAAAAGTTAAAATTGGTAAATACGGATCACCTCAATCTATTAAAACAAACTCACCATTACCAAAACTGTTGATATAGAACCAAATATTCTTAAACCAATACAAATCAATGAAAATGAACAAATATTACAATTAGATTAATTTTAATTAAAATTGAGTTAACAAATAATGTGGTTTTTATAGAATGTAATGTGGCCATTAAATTAATAATGTAAAATTATAATAGTATCTCAAAAGTTGGATATAAATTTTACATAAGAATAATATAATTTAATACAAATAATATTTATCATGATTAATATTTGAAAATATAAATATTATAAGACCCAAATATTAATATCATGATTAAAAAACTCAAAAAAATGTATAATAACATTTTTGAAAAACTATATTTTAATGTATTTTTTTTAAATCCTAATTTTAATATTAAAATTTTTCAAATATATATGACTTAAATTTATTATAATAAAATTTATTCCACTTTTTAAAATTTTAGTTCTAAATTTTCATTGTTTGATTTTTTGGTACTTTTCCAAAACACATCATTTTTAGGTGAATAGTAAACATATATGTTTTTAAGCTAATAGTGTATATTAAATTAAATTATCCATTATGTAATAATGACATAAATATTTATATTATTGAATATTCAGAAAAAATTTTATTTTCAAAAATGATCCATTAAAATAAAATAATCATACATTCCAAATGCAACACCCAAAAAATCTAAAGCAAGACAATTATATTCTACAGTGTATAGGATACCCTACACTAAGGGTGTAAGGGAATATTATATCCTAATATATTATAATATATATTATTAATTATTTATGATTAATCGATGATATATATTTGAATGCATGCAATACTGAGATAGTGTGCGTCGCACACAACAATGGGTTTCATAAATGTATTGTGTTACATACAAGATAGAGTTTTACTGAACAACAATATATTAACAAAATATTATTATTTATTATAATAATACATAACCATTCTGTTAAATTATAATTTTTTAATATTTTAAACTCTCTTAAGAAAACATATGATTATACAAAAAAAATATCATAAGATAACAAATTTAAAGTAAATAGTTATAAAAAATAAATCAATATAAAAGAGATTTGTTTATGCTAAAAAGGGTGTTTTACTTTAAATTTTTTAATTAATTAAAATTTTTAAAGGATTTAAATGAAATATATATCTTATATATTGAATAAAATATTTTTATATTATCCCAATATGTTTTATATGCATAAGATTTGAACACATCATCTTTTATACATTAAAAATATTATATCGAAGGGGATACTTTATTTCCATTTAATGGAGGGACAATTTAAAATATACTTTTTAGAAATTTTATAAATTTAATTTTAAAAAATAATCAATGTTTATAAATCAAAATATATATTTTTAGGGTGATTTTGTTTATTATTTTTTGTCAAATTAAATTCATTTATGAATCTGGAAAAATATTGAATTATAATTCAAAAAATGTTCTTTTGATTAATTTATTTTATAGTTAATTTATATTTTAATTATGTGTTAATTTTTAATTTTGAAAAATTTTATATCAGTTAATCAAATTTAGCTTATTAGAACAAATATAACTTTCCAATTTAATATAAAAGCAATGAAAAGTTTTGAACATTTTACATTAAAAACCTACATTGTTGTCCCATATGTGATTTTAAATTTTAGAAAAATGATTCCATTTTATTAATCATAATAATTCCAAATTAAAAATATAGTTATATTTTTTATTTACTAAAAAAAATTATGTTCATTTAATTAAACATAATTACAATGATTAAGAGAAAAAAATCTTAATAAATTTTTAAACCATTATTATAATGTAAAAAATAACATCCAAATTTTCTAAAATCCAATTTCGGTTAATATTTTGAACCAATATTCACTTTTATCTTATTTGGATCATTACGGGATCCAATTATGCTCGAACAAATGGTGTTGAAATTCCATTTAAAAAACATGTGCTAGAATTCCACACCTCATCCACTATAAAAAGGTACCCACCCTTCCCACTTCCTAAAACCTCCCATAGAAACTACTCATTAACATTATCATCAAAAAAAGATCATAAAATTTCTTAAACATTATATAAAAGCACAAACATGTCCTTAAACCCATCAACTATATCCTTTTGGTTCAATCCTAAAAGATTTACCTGAATATATGGTAGCATCCTTCCTTAAGATATTTTTTTTCATTTTCCACACCCTAAAAACCTATTATTAAATTATTATATAATAAAAAAGAATAATATATATAATTATATTTTATTATGTTAATTATAATTACTAATCATACACAAAAATCCATCTAATGGGTAATTATCATAAGGTTTATGTGTACGAAGAATTATTTCCTTATGAATCAATGTTGTTCGTTTTTCTAATACCACATATCACAGTTGAGAAATTTTGATAGAAACTCTATTAATATATGATATATATGATATTTATAATTTATTTATGATTCTTAGAGTTTTATAAAACACATATTATTATGATATTCATTTTTTCTAAATATTATATCGAATTTTGTTGATGTGTGGACAACCGCCTCCTCAAAGTGATGTAATTGGTTCACGCTATACATTGGAGATATAAAATATGGTTGTAATAAAACAATGATATATTGATGACATAAAAATGACACTATAATTATTAAATACATTTAAATATATATAATTTTATTTTTATTCATTTATATACTATAAGGAAATGGAATTAGCGTTTATGGGTACGTTTGATCTACAGTCTCCATAAACAGTTATTTTATTTTTCTATCTATGTGTTATATGATTGTAATAAATAAATAATTAATTAATATAAATAATAATTATATCATTTTTTATATTTATGATATGATAAAATAATTATTTATATAATAGTAACACAAAGTAACAATTCAAAACACACTTGAAAAACTCATTAATTATCACCGGAAATATGGAAAATAATGAATAATTGTTAACAAACATGTAGTATGATATTATCAAATAGAAATATATGAATTTTTAAATATTAGATTTTTTTTTATATCTTATGAATATGTTTAAATCCAATATAATTATGTTTAAAAATTATTCCTCACAAAGGAAACATAAGGTAAGGTAATTTTATATCACTTTTTACATATATGAGATAAATTCAATATTCATTACATACATAATTAATGTAGAGAATGAAATTCCCATTATGATATAGTATATCCTGAATTGATTAATATTCATGTTATTATAATATTAATTTTATAATTATTTTTTTGTTTTAAATTATAATTAAAACATTTTACATGGTAAACTATTTCATAACTAGATTTATTTACATTGGGTTTTATTACACTCTTATTTCCATTATTATTGTAATATTACAAGTGTAATCATTTATTTACTTCATTTTTTTAATTTAAAACTATTTTATATGGATTTATATTTAAAATAAAAGTATTTGTTTATTTATTATGTCACTATTTTATTGTCATTTGAGGTTTTATGTATAAATCATATTTAGTTCAAGATTATTTAAACTTGAATTTCCATCGGGTAAAATTATTTTCCCATTTTATAATAAAACCATTAATTTTTTAATAATTTGGTAATTTATGAACTCGATCTAGTAATCAAACAATTTTATAGTTTTTTATAAAAATGTTTGTGAATTTTTTTTAGGAAAACCCATTGTAATTTTTCTATTTATACATAAAACCATTTTTTTCTTATAATCCTCTTATCAAAAAATGATTCAAAATTGTTTCAAGATTGTTTTTATTCTTCCATAATTTTTTTCTAATTTATTTGATTATCATTATTTTCTATTTACATATTTTTTCAATTGAATAGTATAGTATTTTTCTAGAAATGGATTTTTTATATCATTTTTACCATGGAATGGAATTGTTCTTTTTACCCTATACACCCTATATAGATTTACCCAATTGGAATTCATTGTAGATTTGTTAAATGTATAAAAGGATAAATTTTGAGGAAAGTATTCTAAAAATTTCATTTTTAAAGGAACACATTTTCAAATTGTATTTAAAAATTAAAATGATATTTTCCTGATGAATATTTCAAAAGTTATTTTTTAAATAATTATATTAATCAATGAAAAAATACAAATTTTTTAATCTATAAAGGATGAGATGTATTATACATTACATCATCTTCCCCCAGATGGGTTTTAAATTATTTTAAAAGGATATATTGACATTAACATCCTTTATAAATATTGAAGTCACCTTCAAATAATATATTTCCTATAATCATTGAACATTGAATTTTCACTGATTATCCATATCATTTGTGAGAGAAATTATTATTGTCTAAACCCTTTATAATTCTATATATAATGCATAAATTTATAGTTAATTGTTTAAATGGGGGAATATTTATAATTTTATATCTTATAAACAAAAAATATATCTAGTAAAGTGTTATTTTTAAGAGGGCGGTGGAATTAATTTTTTTAAAAATTCATGACCCCTAAGGAATTTATTAAAAAAATGAGTAACAATACATACTCGAGGTGTAAATAACATACACTAGTAGGGAGTTAAAGGGATAACCAAAAAAAGAACTCAAAAAAACCAGAAGAAAATTGCTGCAAGCCAAAGTTTTTCACCACAGAAGTAGCAAAGTGTTCCCTCTATCATTGGGTGTTAATTGTTCAAAACCAGACTTCACGATAAATAATAATGAAACTTCAAAAGGATGGAACAAATTTTAAAGAAGTGTCATTGCATCTGGACTCATCCTAAAATTGAAAGCCAACAAAATAGAGAGATAAACACACCTGTTTCAATGCAAACTCAAGCCAGCAAAACAATGAAAGAAAACAAATTAAAATCTGTTTAAAAAAGACCAACTACAAACTACATAGTACGAAACAAATTCTATGATGAGTTGAAATATCTAAAAAATTATTCAACACTAAATTCCACTAATCATCTCTGAAAAACTGCCCCATAGACCAGTAGAAATACAGAATAGAAGAGACAACCAACCCATCCAATGCCAGCAAGAACCAGAAATGAGTAACAGATGCAGAAATGTCAAATCACCTCATTAATCTTCATCCAACAGTTTCTAGTATATGCACAACATTTCCAGCAACCAGAAAAATAGGGGTACCAAACCAGTGATATAAAAATTTCATGTAAATAACTTCATAAGATCTATGGTATCATTCTCAAATAAAGAGACTATAAGTAAAGTCAAAAGATTTCGAAAGAGTGTTCCAAAAGTAACTAGGTTTCTAGAGAGAAATATCAAAAATACCTACATATCAGATAGATGTATATAGTAGGATCAAGAAGAAAAAAATTATATAATGCATATTCAGAACATAAAAAATTAAAAACCTCAAAGAACAATGAAATAGAGATCATTGCCAAGGTATGTACTTAAAATTGAAATTTAGATCTTTATTAAATTCCTCATCCACTATAATAAACATCAATTTTCTAATATTAATAGATGAACCGACAGTCATTTCACCATTTTCATATTTTTTAAAGGTAGTTGTTTGATTTTCCTCTAACCATGAATCATGTACCTTTGAGAAATCCAATTGATCTTCATATTGATAAGCATCCCTATAGGCATGATTATTTTCATCATCCTCACTTGAGGAAGCTACTAATTCAGAACAATCAGAAGACTGTGAGGATTCAGGTAAGGGTTCAATCGGTAATTTTTTTTAATGAACTTTATTATAAATAATCTTGGCAGATAATGATATTGTGATAATATTCCTCTCCCTATTGGCATTGTCGCTATGTTTTTGAGTTTTCTTAGGATTCGGGGTGATGAATCCATCAGAGTCAAATATAGATTTTTTCCGTTTTTGAACTTTCAAATGAAAATCCTCCTCCACTTGAGAGATTTTATCAACGTCTTCTATATATGATGAATTCATTGGACATGAACTATATAGGTTTGGGAATAGTTAATTCAATCTCTAATGGTGGGGAACAAGTTAATGAAATACCTATAAGTTAGGGACAATTTAATGTAATTCCCATTATGTATTGGTTGTTTCTTGAGATAAAATTTGATAGTGATAAACTCTTCATGTTTGTTTACAAATATAATATATGTTTTCTACCCATAGGAAAAAACCATCTTGTGAAATGTCATGATGGTAGTGGTTCATGTTCCATATCCATGTTTTCCGATAATTATTGTTTTACATTATTAATAATTTATTTATTATTATTATAAATGGGATTTTTTAAAATTTTCTATGGATGATATTTAAATATAATTTTATAGATATAAAGGAATGTTTTTTAGATTAATACCCTTAATTTTTTATTATTAATTATCATGTTATTTAAATAAAATATCAGTCTTGTTATTACATTGATATATTAAATGTTTTAATTAAATCATTATTTCATACATTATATTTTACTCTTAATTTTCATTTGAGCTCTGAAATTCATTACTTCCTTTCCGAGGATTCCATAAAGTATACAAAGAATCATATGACATGATACACTATATTTAATAATGATATTATCCTTGAAAGAAATTTTATTTGTATTAATGGATTTATTGATTTGTAAAGACTTGATCATGTATGTATTTGGTTTTCCATGGATAAAAAATGTTTTATTCCTTTGGTATGATATTTACTTGTATCATATTCCAAAGTAATGGTAGCTTGTAACATGATATGTTATTTCTATATTTGGATTGAAATATCATATATTATACTGATGTTTAGAAGTAATCATGTAAAATAGATTTAGGACAACATAGATTATAGGACAAAAACATAATGTTTATTTTAAGGGAATTTATAAAATAAAATCTTATCATTTTGGTAAGGAAGATATTATGCACGTCTTCCAAAAAATATATACTTGTCTAAATGCTACACATGTATATGGTCCTAGAACTGATGTACCTAGGGGTAACCACTCTGAGATGTTTCCCTAGGAATGACTCAAGCATAACATTTACCATAGATTTTGGACTTAGTGTTTATCTAGTTTGACACTCAACGGATATACTCTTAGGATAAATCATACTTTATTTAAAAGATAGAAATTTTATATTAGAAAAATAAAATATATTTCCTTGGTTAAATCACATACCAAAGATCATTTTATGTTGATATAAAATGGTTTATGTATTTTTGGTATTTTATAAATAAATTGTAGATGTATTTTTACCAACAATATTTTTTTTAAAAAATATCATGAAACAAGTAGTATATTTTTTAAAATATTAGAAGCACATATTCATTCATTAACATAAGAGTGAGAAATACCATTATTTAATTATAAGATTATTTTTTATGGTAATTTCATATTGTTAAATATATCTTTAGTTTTTATGTGATTAATTAGACTTTTGCTAAAATTAATGGAAATAAAAAACATTATGTAAATAATTTATATTGTGGAAATTCTTTTTATGGAATAATGAATTTTTTTTAAAGACATAAGTTTAAAGGTTTTGATAACCAAATATATAATGGTATTTAATTATTTAATTTCATGGATGTCATTGAAATTTTTAGTAACAAGATCAGAATTATATTAATATTGTTTTAGACGTGGAAAAAATGCATTTTAGGTTGTAACCAATCAATTCCGGCATGGTCTTAGGACTTGATCCGATGATTGAAGGACGATAATATTTTAACACAAACCACTAAAATAATCAATTTCCAAGTTAATATTTTAATGTTTTATAAATAAATTTTAATGGTGAACAAATACTATAACCTTTTTAGGTTAATATATTACTGTCTAAACCATATGTTATTTTATAATAGTTAATCAGAGATATAAAGAAATTGTTTACAGTAATTATGATCAACATAAAAAAATTCAGAAATACAGATCATTTTTAGATACTAATATCTTAACGTAAGTGGATGAATTAGGATTTTAAGGAACTACAACCAAATGATTGATTTTTTCATATGAAATTGGTACATATCAGTTTTTTTATATTTCATAACAATTTATTGAATAAATATAATTAATCAAAAATGTAAAATGATCAACAAAAGGTTTTAATAATAAACTAATTTTTTTAAACTCATGGTCTTATAAATAATAATAGATTTAAGACATTAAAACCCTCAAATTTCAATTGATAATTCAATATTTTATGATAATTGAATTAAATAACTCCCTATAATTATTTATTCTTGTCTTACATGTCTATATGTCCACATTCCTCAATGGTTTATCTACTTAGAGATCTAATTAAATTTTATTCCAAGTGACCATCATACCTCCCATTATCAATTTTCTCGAAAATTTTTTAAAATAAAATTTAAAAATGTGGGAATTAAAAATAGGATATATCAAAAAATGTATAAAAAAGTTTGAGTTTAAATTGATATGACTCAATTTCATTAATAATGGTAGAATATAAATCCTTGAAATTCTAGTGTAAGAATATTTTATTAGATAGCGTGTATGACACAATACACCAAGAATGTAATGCAATTTAATATCTCAAGACATTATAATATATATATCATATTGAAATAATATTATTTTATGATATAGAATTGAACTCAAACAATACGGTGATAACATGTGTTGCATGTAACAACATGTTTCAACAATGGAATGTGTTATATGCATGATCGAGTTATCAATCAATAAAAAAATATATAAACATTATTATTCAATATATAAGTTATAAACTATCCTTTTTTAGAGGTTATTAATAGTATT
Organism: Viscum album; assembly: GCA_963277665.1. Lineage (NCBI taxonomy): Eukaryota > Viridiplantae > Streptophyta > Magnoliopsida > Santalales > Viscaceae > Viscum > Viscum album. Next base: position 872,424,863 of record OY728148.1, on the reverse strand, counting down.
AACTATATTTTGAATATATATATATATATTTAAAATATAAATATAAAGTTAGGATAAAAAATTTATTATAGGGGTTTTTAATAACAAATTCTGTATAAAATGAAATTTTTTTATGCTAATGAAGGTGTTTTATCATAATAAATTAAGTTAATTATATTTATATAATTATTTTAATGAAATTTATAATTATATATATATCATATATATTATGTAAAAAAATTTATATTAATCCACTATATTTGATAGGAATTAGATAATAATAAATATTTTTTAACACTGAAAAATAGAATTTTTTAAAAAAGACAATTCTTTATCCATTTAAGAGAAGAAATATTTAAATTAAAATTTATTTCATTTTCATAAATATATTATGATTCACTAAGTATCCTTTTGGAAATAAAAATTTAATAATTATATTCTGGTAATTTTTGGGAGCTTTTTATGTGGTTATCTTTTTTAACAAATGGTGCAACATATTGAATTTTAATTCAAAACGTTTTTCTTATAATTTATTTATATGGTTAAATTATAAATTTGGTTTTGTATAAAGTATATTTACATTGAATTTATTTATTTTAATAAAATTTATATCATTTCAAACAATTTAACATTCAAATTGAATATAAAATCATAATATCCACTTAATGATTTTACTTTCCAAACCCATTTTCTCATCCCATCATTGAGATAAATTTAAATAAATTTATTCAAATTTTTTTGATGTAATTTTGAAAAATGGATTCCATATTTGGAATAATAATATTTTACAATGTCAAATAACTTCAAATTATCTTTTTATCTTAAATATTATTGTAAGTAACCAAAATTAAATAAATCAATTAATAGAAAAATAACATAACTAGGGACTAAACATTAAACATAAGGTAAAAATGACATAAATATTTTCAAAAAATAAATTATATATTATTATTTATAACCTATAACCCCATCAATAGAATAATAAACATTAATGAATGTAATATTCTTATGATTTTTTTAGCGAATTCAACTTTCTAAATTTAACAGCAAATTCACTCCTCCTCTACTCTAAAAAGAAACTCACCCCTCAAACATTATCACACATCTCATGCAACATTGGTTCAACCATGATCATCAAAAATAGGACCTAAACATACCTTCCCACATCCAAGTAGTATCTAGTTGGTTATATATTCATTCATGGAATCCCTTGGGAAAAATAAAAAATAATAGCTGAATAATAACAAATATATTTCATTAAACTCTTTTTTTTGTTTTATTTATACACCCCTAAAACACTTCTTATTCCACAATTATATAATATAATATGTATAGAAATATTAACGAGATATTTTTTTATTTTTTATACCTACAATTATACACACTTCAATCTATTGGGTAATAAACACAACCATTATGTGTATGGGAATTTTGGTTATCACAAAATGATGTTATTCTTTTCTCCTTTACCACCTCTCATGGTTGGAAATTACTATGGAAAAAACATTCATATATGATATATATTCTTTTTATAATTTATTTATTGATTATTATATATTATATTTGGAATATCCTTAGGCATTGTATTTGGTGTAAATATGATATCATTATTTGTGGAATTGTGTACTACCTCCTCCTTAAGACGAGGTGATTCATTCACACTATTCATTGGATGTATAAAGGATGATTTTAATAAACCTTTGTGACATATATAAAAAAAATTTTATTCATGAAATATAATATAAATAGGAATATATATAATTTTTACTTAATTATTTTAAATATTATAATGAAATAGAAGTATCTTTCATGCATACGTATGAACTACAATCTCAGTAACCTGGGTGTTTCATTTTCAATATGAATTTTTTTTTAAATACATATATAATGAATATATTTGAAAATAAAATAATTTTTTAAATTTTTTAAAATATAAAAAAAATATTTATGTAATAAAAGCAATAAGTAACGAGAAAAAACATACTAAATAACAATTAATTTAATTTCCAAAAAATTAAAAATAATGATTGATTGATAAAAAATGTAAGAAGATATTATAATAATATAATATAATATATTATAAATATTATTATGAATGTTTTACATGATATTTTAATGTTTAAAACCCAAATACATGAGGATATGTTATATTTAACCTAAAGGAAACACAATGTGAGTGATGTTCATCCAATTTTTACATCAGTGAGATCAATGTCATATTCACTAATTAATAATTTAGATTCATGGAAATAATATATTTTTATATATATTATATCATTAATATTTTTATCATGACTTTATTTTGTCTTCCAATTTTAGTTATTTCCTATAAGGGTATTTGAATTAAAATTTTCATTGTGGTAAATAATTTCATAACATGAAACTTTTTTCATTATGTTTCATAAAATCATTATTGTCATTAATATTATAATATTATGTTTTTAATAATTTTTTTATTATATTTCATTTTCCTACCACTCATTGTATGTGGATTTACTTTTGAATCTTATAATATATTCCTTAATGGATTTTCAAGTCAGTGTTATGGTATTTTCGAGGGTTTAATTCAAAATGTCATCATGTTTGGGATTCTTTAAACTTATATTTCCATTGGAGAAAATTATTTTTTTATTTTATATGAATCCCTTTAATCCTTATCTAATCAATTCATTCATGAGATTTATCAATAAATAGTACCATTTTTCACTCATTGGTACTCTAATTTATTTAAATATGATTTGTATGAAACCTCGACTTCTTTATCTCTTCAGTCAGAGAACATGTTTTCTTTTAAAAATTGTTAAATCTAAAAATAATTACAAATTATTTTTAACCATTCCAAAATTAATAATGAAATAAAATAAATACATTATTTATTTTAAAATTTCTTAATCAAATCATTATCTTGATTTATGGAAATGTTATTTTCCGTAATCCTCTTACTATCCAAAAGGAATTATATTTTTACCTTGTACAATATATATATATTTAACTTCTAAGATTTCATTGAATATTATATGTCAACATTAAATGGTTAATTTTTAATTAAAGTGTTTTCAAGAGTTTTTTTATATGAAAATTATTTTTAAAACAATTTTCAAAACAAAACGTTTATTTTCCTCAAATTGTATTATAAAAATGTAATTATTATAGTATTTATATTTATCTTTGAAAAATCATTATTTCTACTCCACTATGGATATGTTGTATTTATATATCGTTATTTTTTATAACAGTTTTCTATTTATTTTTATAATGATATTGTTTAAATTCACTTATTTGATTAATTTTTGGTCCCCTTGAAATATTGAATTTCTTATATTCATTTATCATTGATTTTACCAAAAATTATTCACATCATTTATCATATATATTTTTATTTAATGAACCATATGTCGTTTCTAAATAAAATTTTTATTTTGATAGATATTTAATTTATTAGGTAAATATTGATAAATATATTTCCTTTACTCAATATGGATAATTTTTAAGGTACTAGGATTATTAGATATATATGGAATTTATTGGACCTAAACTATATGATTTTGATACTGGATAAAAACACACCATCATTTTTGGTATTTTTAATGTTTTTAATTGGTTACATGCCCTTTGAAGTAATCCCTTAGATGTATCATTAGTCTCATGAGACCAAATCAGTTAGTGATAATCACTATCAGTTGTTTTCCATGAAGTATAAAAGGCATTCGATACATAGACATAATATATAGTGCCGAAGGTATTGAGGGAGGTGTTTCATGTTCTATATACATAACAACCAATAATTAAGAATATATATTTTTTAGAATTTAATTATTATTTATAGCCTTGGTATTATTTATCTGACATTATCTATGGATATAAATTCTTTATCATATTATGGATTTAATGGGATGGTATTTATGTTTCATATTTTTAAATTATGAATATTCTTTATCCAAATATCTAAAATTCAATTTGTTTTTTTGTAATTACAACCCCATATTTATTGATCTCATTGATTCATTATTTCATCAACTTTATATTACCCATAGAGTCTATTTTTTACCGCCATTATTTTATATCATTTCCACATTATTTCAAGATGTGTACTAGGATATTTAAGATGTCATAATATTGATATAATGAATTTTGATACCTTGAATGAATGAAATTATGATTTAATTAGTCTATTAATTTGTAAAAGAAGACTCATGTATGTATCTAGTTTACCGAGAATATTTTATTTTTTGGATCCTTACAAAGAGATTAACATGTATAGTATGTCAATGAAATGGTGTCATGACAAAATCTATAATGTTATTAGGGTGGGAAGACAACATAAAACTCTTAATAAGTTTTCTAAATCCTTATGTCATAAGTGATCTCTTGAAATAATAATATTTCATTTATTACACATTATTTTTTTTGTAAAATAATTTAATTCAAATTAAAATTATGATTAATTTCTTAATAAGATTATATCATATTTTAACATGTATTATATAAAAAATCACTATAAAAATATTAACCTATGATATATCTTTCTTTTGAATAATATATTCTAAAAATACCCCTATCTTTATAGATAAATAACCCCTCTCTATCACCTAGTAAAATCACTCCTATGTCACATTCCAAATCTAATTATATTCCCAAATATTATTTATAAATTCCTCTAGAATACCTAGGGTCCTTCTATAGAAAAAATATCCAAAAAAATGGATATTTAATTCCATACAAGATAATCTACACTGATGAAAGAGTAGGTTTCTATATACACTTCTCTATTCTTATTCAAATATTTATTTTCATCATAATTGCATTGAAAAAAATCATAGTAACATTAATTAGGACATATGTCGAAAATTTATTAGATACATTAAACTACTATAAAAATTATATACATCTAAAATTTATATTTTAGAACTCTTTTTCTCCTACTTTGGTTAATGTTCCACTTAATGGCAGGCTAACAGCCAATGAGGACATTTATAATTTATTTTTTATTACCCCCAAATTAGAAAGTTATTATTAATTATGAGTAATATTATTTTTTTTAAATATATATTAGACACTTTTATAAATAATTTTAATATTTTTTAAATTACATTTGAAAGAATTGTGAAATCCAAGGAAAATGGGGAATTATTAAGGAAACAATTTTTAAGAAAATTTCTTTCATTTAAGCAAGGAAATTATTATATATAATCATGAAATTATAATTAATAATTTGTGTTAGAATTTTAAATGGTCCACTTCTTGGTAAATTTTTTAATATTTATATTTTTATTATTCAAAAGGCTTAAAAATGATAAAATAAAGCTCAATTTAACTTTAGGGGATTTTTGACCTGAACTACTTTTCATGGGGATATTTTTATTTCATATCTGAAATTTGAGTATTCCTATAATATTTTATAAATATAAATTAATCTTAATAAAATTTATTTTATTGTATATACATGTTTCTAACATTATTTTTAAGGAAAATAAAATGATTTTTAAGAATAAATCTCTTCCCATAAGTTATCTTTTACAATTCCTATATTTTTTATACTTCACTCATGAGTGATGAAGTTTGGGAGAAACATGTTTTCCATTATCTATTTTGGAACCCAAAATATATTTATGAAATAATGATTTAGGAAATCAATTTTGTTCCATAGGATATTTAATTATTGTAGTTTTTATATATTCCTAGTATCATACATGATTATTAAAATAAAATGAGGTGGCGGGTGAGACAAGAATTATAACTCCTCCCAATTCATTGAGAATTGTGTTATATCTAATGATATTATATATTTTATGTGAGAAAAAGATGTTATCTATGTCCAAAATATTGATGATATGATTACGAACATATTTTATGCCTGAAAATGGTGATATATTTTTTCACAACTTTGTTTGGTATTTTACAAAATTGACCTGATGTTTCATTTTTACGCATAACCACGTTCTATGAATTATTCAAATATTTCCCTCATGATTTTTATTGTGATATTATTCTTATGATATGGTGTTGATGATTATGAAAAACAATTTTATATTTACTTATGTACCATATACATCCTCTCCTTATGATTTTAGCTAAACACATTCATTCTTGTACAGACTATGTTTAATACGTATATTAAATATATGATGATTTTCAGAAGGATACTGTACATGTTTTTCAATAAATTTTTATGTTTCAATATGTATATATGATGTTTGATCCAAATTATACTATGATAAAAAACCTTTTAAACCTTGACTGTATAAATATTATATTTTTTACAATCAAAATGATATAATATTCTAGAAAATTTATATTCCTTGTATTCTATAACAGAGGAAGGATTAGTTAATTTTATTTTTACGATTAGAAAACATTAGATAAATCCCATAGTATAATCCTATGTATATGAAAACACTAAAGAAAATTTTCATTATAAAATGGAAAAACAAATGTATCCCAAAAGAAATTTTAATAATGTTAATTTCATAAAAGAATATATTATTCATGATTTTTTCCTCATTTTATTCCAAACTATTTTTATTTTAGAAAATTGTGTGTACATGGAAGAACCAAGCCCCTAATTCATGTGAGGAATAACATAATGATTTTATGAAATAAAAACCCAATTACATGATAGGTATATTTAAATACATTATGTCATTAATTAACCATCTATCTAATGCTCTGATATATAACATGTACCATGAAGAATGTATTTATTAACACAAGAAGGAAATATTGGACATTTATTCATATATGTTGAAATGGAAACCAATAGTTATTATATATTTTGATCCACATTTTGTGAAAAAATAGTTTAACTGAATGGAGAAGATAAATTCTCTACTCTACTATAGTGAAAAGGATATATTGACTATATTATTTTATAGTTTAGTTACAGAAAGACGTCAATTGTGAACCTTATTAAAGAAAACCTATCGAACAGATGAATTGGAGGAGATGGATTTGGATGGTTTTATGAAATTATTTCTTAACTAGTATTTCCTTGGAACTGATCGATTAATAATAGAGAGATATTTCATAGTGATGAATGAAATGGATGGTAAATCTAACATGGATTATGGGAATAATGTCAAAAATATTTCCAGATAAGACTCATGTTTTATTATCAAAATTTATAAAAGAATATTAATATTTATTAGTGGTTTAAAACCACACTGTAGAATGCATGTAGTTATCTGAGATATCAAGAGTTATGAAAAATTTGATATTTTTTTTCTCAAATTACAGATATCGTATTGAGTTTTTATATTAGTACATAGGGATAAAAAATACAAATAGTGATTCAGGATAGTGGTATAAACAAAATAATGATGAATAATATCCAACCTCCCAAAAGTAAAACATTTTTTATGTAGAATCATTAGAATTTTCACAATCTAATTGGGAAATTATTTTTGGTTGGAAATTAAGGACACTGATATCATGATTTTAGAATTGACTCGAATAATCTATACAACATAATATATGAAATTAATTCACCTCTTAATCAACAAACCAAGTTTTATAGAATCAATTATTATAGGAAATGGGAATATAAAATCCAATTTGAAAAACCACATGTCATTATGGGTCAATAAATTTATGCTGTAATAAATCCATAGGTGAAAGGAAATTCATATTCTATCACTATAACTTAAGTAGATCATAAAATCGAGGTCATAAAATGTATAATTACAATTCAATCACGAATGGAAAAAATAGTTGATTATTTTATTAAATCTTCCTTATTTCTATAGTCTTCTCTAGGACATTGGAATCAAATCCTCGATTCATTGAAGTATATATATATCCTTAAATGAGAAAATTATTGTAACCCTTGACACATAATCCTCTCATTGTTATCCAATTATAATACAGTCAAATATTCTTCTCATGATTCTCATAATCCTTACCATGATTTAATTTGGATCTATAATGATATTTGATTGGATCTCATTCTATAAGTCACACAAACACTTAGGAAAAGAAAATCAATTTTCATATTTTTAAACATAGTATTACCATCTAAAAATTAAATAAGTATAATAAATAATATTTTTCAAAAAAAAAGGTGCTGGTGTTGATTTCTTTTTAACATGTAGGCCATTCCAAAAAGTTTGACATAATAGATCATATTAAAATGGAGGAAACGACCCTTATTGGATGTAATTAATTAAAAGATACTATAATTAACCCCATTACATGAGGTCTAGATATCAATAATTCATAAATATGTAGCCAATACTTTTTCTAAATTTCCCTATATGATGGCGAAGAAAAATGGAGGAGTTAATGAAATAGTTGATATAGAATTTAGAAAATGTATTGATATGTCATAGTGAATCACATTTCGATTCACCATTAATATTTATAAATAAAAATGGTGGATTAATATAGATGTGTATCAATTATTGGGATCTATAAAATAACACTATATGTAATAAGTATCCCATTCAATGCATTGATTAACTTTTTGATAAAAAATGATGACTTCAATAACTCTAAAGGATAAAATTTTATTCCCAATATCCTTAGCTGACGGTGAAGAAGGAGAAGGAATAAATATAGAGGGTTTTTTCTATACAAGTTATGTTCACTATGAGTTCATAGTGATTCCCTTATAACATAACAATTCAATTGAAATTTATATTAATTTTATGAATAGTGTATTTATAGAGTACCTGAACAAATATTTTGAGTGTATATCAAAGATATTCTCAATTAATTCAAGACAAAATATGAACATTATGATAATTTCAGGATTGTTTTAGAATCGTTAAAGAGGTATAACATTAAGGCTATGTTTACCATGTGTGACATTTAGATTATGAATTAAAAATCCTTGGTTTTTGTGATCACATGTGTGGAAATTTCAATTGACCCGTCATTAAATATAGAATAATAATAATGGATCATACTAAGAGGTTTCATGTCAATTCATAGGATTTATAGACTATAAGGTTTCTGACAACAATTTTTTATAAATTTCTCATGATTTTCTAATAAGCTTACAAATCTCACATAGAAAGGGATAATGTATGTGTGTATAGGAGAATGTAATGAAATTTTTAAAGGGAAAATGTATAGTCTAAACCCATGAGCTTTAATAACACTCCCATCATGTGGATAATGATTACAAATACACAATGATTCTATGAATAATGTCTTTAGATGTGACACAATAAAAATGGTAATGTGATAGTCAATTCATAATGATAGTTTAAAATCAACAAAAAACTACCTGAAAAATTATCTTGTGTTATTAGCTATAATATTGTCCATAAATATTTTTTTGTACTTTCTCTATGGTGAGAAGTTTTACATATATAATAATTTTAAAAACATAATGTATATATTCACATAGAAGGATATCAATGTGAATTAATGTATATGGTTAGCTCTAATCAAGGAAAATTATTTCTATTTTCACTACAATACATGAAAGGTGAATCATGTATCTAATACTCTTAGTAGAAATGAAAATATTACAATATCCTGAATGAATACTGTGAAAGATAATATAATTACGGATATATAAAAGTTGTATTTTTTATCATTATGACAAGTAATGCATCCCATAATACCCTATTTATTTTCTAACCATCTTTGTTACAGAAGAATGTAGAGGCACCAATGTATGATATATAGCACTAAAATAATGATATTGGAGTCAATGAATAGATTCATCATGAAATAAAATTCAACGTTGATGATGAAATTCAATTTTGATATATTCATTGTGAGCCTGCGTCGCTTGATATAGAGGTCGATCTGTTGGATATGAATCATAGAAAATTTTCCTCTATAAATCATTTCTATTACAAAGATGTACCATGAACATTGTGAGTAGTCCATGTGGGAAAATTTACAAAAGTTATTGTGATGTTTATCTCATTGTTATTTTAATATCAATAAGTTTAATAGAATATACATATTTCAATGTGAATGGTGTGACCATTTACTCTACCCATATAGAAATGGGTTATTATATCTATGTAAATTTTCATTTGTAAAATGGAGGATAATAGGAAAAATTGTGATATGAATTATGGGGGATAATACCACCATGAATTTCTAATTCAATTCTACTCATGAAAAACTATTTCATGAAAATATTTCCCTCATATATGTGATGAAAGTGGGAATTCTACATGAGGTACCCATTTGGATCATTAGTAATCATGATCCATGGTACAAATTAACATTTTTGAGAATTACTAAACATTTTTTAGTAACAAACAAAACTTTTTATTATCATATAACCACCAATAAAATGAAAAATTTTAATTGACTATTCAGACACATGAGTAAATGAAGAGGTCCCTGCTAATGTAGTTTAATTGTAGATGGGAATGACATAACCTATTAGATGAGATCTCTTATAACAATACCATCGACACAATAATTCGAATATCTTCATATGAAGATATATGTGGGTGGATATCTAGAACTCCAACATGATGGGATGATGTTGGGTAATTAATATACATAACCTGATCTAATGAAAGAAATTATTGATATGGTTCAATCCATCGAACATCATAGAAAATATTATTAGAATTTTTAAATTATCAATGTTATCAACAATCAAATAGAGTTTGATTTAGAAGTTGTAGACAACTTTTCAATCAAATATCACCATATAAGTAATAAATGATGTTTTGAGAGAAATGAAAACATTACCGCATGTTTATTATCCCATGTAGATCCTTGATTTTTTAGGTATATGGTGTTATTGTCTTACACTTCCAATAAATATTTATAAATTTCATGAGATAATCCAAGTGTCTCACTTAAAAATGTAAATTAAGGACAATTCACATGTATTTAATCATTATATGGTATAATTAGTGAATTATATCATATATTAATTTACGTATATGAAGATCCTAGACCAACGAGATAGTGTTATATTAAAAAATGGCATCTAACCTTGATACAGTTGTTTGGTGGAACCATAATTACAACGAGACTATGTGGGATGTACCAACCTATAATAATATTAATTTAATATTCCAAATAAAATAAATAATGTATAAAAACCTATAGAACACAATAAAATCCTTAAAAATAATTAATTATTGAAATAATATGTATTTCTAGAAGTTAACGAACAATATCAAAGGAAATTCATTGAATAGTAACATGAACATTGCTAAATTAATTTATACAATTGAATATTAACCTCACCAATGATTGTATGAATAATATTTAGAAAAATTATTGAGGAAAAATGATATAATTATATTATATTGTATGTAAATATATGTTTTTGAAATGATATATTCAGTATTGGTAGTTTTCATAAGTCATGCATATTTAATTAAAAATGTATAAATAATAAAATGGTTTAAAATAAAAAATATTTTCAAAAAATGTTTTCATAAATTAATGTTTTGTTGTCATATGGATAAAATAAATATATTATGCACTAATTAATATATAAATGTGTTGTAAAAAATGATATACTATTAAAATTGTTATTTTTTAAATAAATTTTTATTTTTCATAAAAATAAATTTCACAAATTTAGAAAAAAATTCATAAAATGGAGTTAGTTTTTGATAATAAACATTATAAAATAGTTAATTTTTTTGGATTATTGTAAAATAGTATAGTTTTTGTGAATTTTAAAATATGGTAATTTACAATATTAAGAAATTACATGAATTTTTTATTCATAGATGATTTATCACTATTGTAAGCCCTTAATATCATGATATATTTCTCCATTTCTAATATTTAGTTATTTTAATAAAAACATATTCAATACCTTATGAAAACAATAATGAACTAATGATTAAAATAATTCAAAACACCCCTACCCTACCCTCCCCTAAATATAACACCACTAACCTTATCCTCTACTCACAAATATAAATCCTTAAATATGTTCCAATTTCATCTCAATAAGCTTAGAAACCATATCATAAATGTCTAAGTAATATCGTCTCAAAAAAAATACCAAAAACAATTTCTATAGGGTGGAACTGAAGGAGAAGAAGATAAAGAGGAAATACTCTCTTCCATTTTTTTTAAAAATTTCATTTCAAGTTTTATTATTTTTTTATTCTCAATTCACATACCATCATTTAAGTCGAATTATAATTCAAGTGTAATAAATATACTAGAATGTAAATGGAATAATAAATCAACAATCCTCTACTTCTCTCTCTTTTATTATAAATATGAAAACAAGATCAATGAGGTTTGATTTATCACATTCAATGATAAAAATATTTCATTTTCCATAACTTTTAAAATGGCTGGTCGTAAATTCCTTACTATATTTGAATCATATTTATAAAAATATTTAACTACATTATTTATGTTCAATAACTTACATGTATAGATAATATTTATTAATAAAACAAAAAGAGTTAATTGTGATTGAAAATTGCAAATATCATTCTAAACGATTATCAATAACATGTAATATAGTAAATCATCCCCACACATGGAAAAAATAATTTAGAATTCCAATAAATCTTATGGATGATCACAGATTACTTATTATTTTAATTTTTTAGATGTATCCATATCTTAAGTGATATTCCATTATTTTATAAGAGCGAACTGATCCTAAAAACCAAAAAATGAACAATATATGAATGATATAATTGATAACTATTTCTCATAAATATTTCCATAAAAACATATTATAATTATAATGAAACAAATACATTTAGAAGTTGCAATGGATTTTTTAATTACTTAATGTAATTTTAATACCCATGATATTAAAGTGAACAAATAATTCGACATGAGTTAATGGGAATCCCAAAACCTATTCACTTTCTCTCTACGTATTTCAACATTCATAAAAAAATTTTGGTGGATGTTCATTTAATATTACTCAAATAAAATTTATCATTTATTAAATCATTTTCAAAATATATACATATTTCATCTAATATTTAGGGCGAAAATGATATGATTTTCCAAAAATAACTCTTCTATAGCACCTAAGAAAATTTCATGTAATATTTTTTCATTTGAATTGGATTATTCTGGAACCAATATCTAAGATGGAACATGATTCCATGCCCTAAAGAGGCCATAATATATATTTTTTACTTTATCTAATGTACATTAAGTTATAGTTCGAGTTGGTTTTTTAAACATTGGATTCAGTGTCCAGATCAAAAATATGAGGGAACTATTGACTTTAGAATGCTAGGATTCTCTTTGGAACAACATAACCATGATCAGTTCTAGTCAATCAAAAAAAAAATATCATTATTTTTAATGTCAAAAATAAATATAAACATAAACTATTTTAATATTTATTTTATTTGATATTATTTTGTTATGGCACAACAACCGATGAGTGCTATGGTTAAGCAATGAGGCATCACTGACTCATTAATAATCTAATTAATGAATCATTATGGAGAGAGGAAACATGTATCCCACATATAATTAATCAAATATCCAATGTTGACAAAGAGAACTAGGAAAACCATTGAAGATGAGGATATGTCTCTATCTATCTATCTCCATCAACAGAAAACAAAAAACACTCATTCTTACAGGATTAGTTCTTTATATTGTAGGGAGATAAATGTTTTTAAATCTACATTACCATTAATGAACCACATTGAAACTTATTTATAATCTCTAAGTCAGAGGGATCCAACCAATTGAACAAGGCATTGTTCCCTACGAAGCAAGTGTCTGTGTTCTTTGTAGCCAGATGTTAGAATTGGAAAGAAGATGGACCTGAAGTCATTATAGTGATATAGATGACTTGAGAGGAATGAGGGGACAATTAGATTTAATATTTGAGCACCTGAGCATTCCTTTCAATCCATGGGATATCAGGATTTAACAATGGCGGTGTTCCTATAGTGGCGGCACATCTAGGAGAGTCGTGGTTGGGGTAGGCTATGGGGATTCAGTGGGGTGTCGTCATCACTGGTGTCGGTGAATCAGCGGGGTGTCACCGACACTAGCCTATAGCTGGTGGGAGTGGTGCTCCAAACGTGCCCCATGAAAAAAAAGTGACCACAACCGGATGACCATGATAGCTGCACTGGAGATTTGGTTCCACCTAGTACATCTTAGAGGATGTGGTCCACACGTAAGTGCCATAGTTTTAATGAAGGGGTGGCTAGTTCGACGAACCACTCTCACCCCAAGTCGGACTAGCAGAGCTTGTTCTGCCGAATCTTGTTTGGGCCAGTTGTACTAGGACACATGAGTAGCCCATTCAGATCATAGATTTGGTCTATTTTAATGGACCAGGTCGGTGAGCTAAAATCAGTTCATAGAGGCTACTATATTTCCAATGATTAAAAAAGAGATCGGCCCACCAAATCTTTCTATGCTAGATAAATCTGGGTCACTAGGTGACCTGGGAGACTAGATCCACTACTAGATAGGGCCAGTTCCAAAGAAGTTTAATGGTCCAAATAGATAGTTGAGGTCATGCGGGACCTGGGCTAGGTTTGTCAGGTCTGTCTGAACTAGTTATACCAGGCCCAAATGCAACTGGCCCCTGTTTACAAAAACACATATATATCTCAAATCACTCATCTAATTGACACACCATCTTTGGTTTAGTGATCGGTGGGATGAGGAAGTCTTTTAAAGATACTATAGAAGAGTTTTTATGGGGATTGGAATACGGCCAGGTCAGATCAGGCATGAATCCAAATAGACCCTTTCTATAAAAAGGTGAAAATATCTTTCAGAACGGGCATCCGATTGACTAGCAGTTTGTGGCATTGGAACCCTTTCGATGCGAACTTAGTTTGAGTTAATATTTGTGGGAATTCTTAGAGGTTGAGGTATGACCAATGGATTTAGGGGAAGATCCTCCAGGATTCATGCGTGCTGTGTGCAGGAATCCATTGGCTGGCTCTAACATGTGGAATAAAGAGAGACCCTTTGTGAATCAGCAACGAAGCAACCCATTGTGCATCAGCGTGAGAGAAACCCTTCGAGGATCAGAAATGGAGTGAACCTTCATGTATCAACAAAGAAGCAACCCTTTTTTGATCCAAAATAGAGTGACACATTATGGGTCAACATGAGAGAGACCCTTCATGGATCATTAGTGGAATTACTATTCATGGATTAGCAGTAGAGAGACACTTCGTGGCTCCTTAGTAGCATGACCCATCGTGGGTCAACAAAAAAGAGACCCATCATGGATCAGTAGTATAGTTACTCATCATGCATCACTAACAGAGCCTCTCAACAGAATAAGATGATATAGTTTTACTTTTATTAATAATTACATATGTACTTATGTTATACATCTTGTGACTTGTGTATTTTAAATATTTCTTTACATTTAGATCTTTCATAGTGAAATATTACCTTTTGAATTTCATTGAGACATGAGTTGGTCATTGGGTCTCTACTGAGTATTGTTATACTCACCCCTGAACATGCTTCTTCTACACCTGTTGTGTCTAGTAAAAATGAAAATCATCTTTGATTAGGAATTGTGGATCAAGGGATAAGAAATTCTTAAAGGGTGATAGATAATTGTGGTGTGATGCAGTGACAGATGATATGGATCTCTAGAAACCCTTATGAAAGGATCCTTGGAAGAGAATCTCCATACCATGTACTTATTTTTATGATGTTTTCATTTAGTTGGGCATCTATTCTGGACCATTTTACATTATTTATTAATTTTACATGTTTTTGGTTCCAATTATACCTTACATTCCTCAATATGGGAAACATGTGTGTGATTGTGTATAGGTTTAATAAATTTTCCTTCATGTTTTGGGATAATCCTTTTTAGTGATAGTCAACAGCCCCTGGAAAATGAAAGTCGAGCATGGAGAGTGACAAAACATGCCATGGGGGATGGATTGTGACATATTATTTCTAAAAAACAACATATTATTCTCTTGAAAATTTTGAATCTTCACTTAAAAAATTATGATTCTTATTCAAAATATGTTTTTCTATTAATATTTTGAGAATACTGATGTTTATTTGTCAAATTATAACTTATAATGGTCTAATGAAACCCATTTTCATTCAATTGGATATTTTAGGTAAATTATTGTTATATGATCAATCTTTCTTGCATGATTATATAAATTTAATTCTTTGATAGGTGTGCTCGTCATTCTACAACACCCCATTTCATTGGTTGATGTGATGAATAACTTCAAATAATGTCAAATTTTCATTAACATGATTATTGATTTTTTTCATAATAATGATGTTATGATTATGTACATATGTTCTGTGTGAACACTATCTTAGATTTGTTCACAACGTTGTGATTCATTTGACATCTATGACAAGATGTTTAATTTTAATGCATTTCCACATTATATTTTTTAACTTAATTCTACTCCTCTTGAATATCATAATCATTCCATGTTTATAGTATTATGATGATAGTTATGATGATTCATGATATATAGATTAAGGTTATTATCTATCATATTACCAGGAATCTATCTGACCACACTATTTGATGTATATCCTCAAGTGACTACAAATACTAAAAAAAAAAATCAAGACACTAATAATACAATGAGAAATGGAATTAAATTACTAATTTACCATTATCATGTAAAAGTTATGTATGGTCCTAATTTTCATATTACCTAAAATAAATAGATCATGTCTTCATAAATTGTTTTGTTATTTATCTTTAAAATTATTTAATAATCAAGTAAGAAATGTAAATCTTCTATACATGTTGTTATTGCAATTTTTAAAAACATTGGGAATTATGGGTATATAACTTTATTGAAAACCCTTATTTTCTGACTATATATATATATAAGCACCCATGAAGATTTGTTTTTTTTTAAATTCCAAACATATGGATATCATACAATATCCCTTTACAGTTAATTTAAAAGAGAAATAAATTAATTTTCTGTGACTAGTTGAAATTTATTTGGTTGAAAGTTTTTCAATTTTAGAATGTTATTGTAATGGGGATAATCGTGGAAAATAAACCATGTTAGGTACAATCCATTGATTTCCCAAATGACATCCACAATTCCTTGGTTTTTAGAGTTCAAAATCTCATTGATATTCTATCCTATCAGTATCAAGATATGAATAATAACATGAATCATGTGGATCTTCCACCTTACCATATGATGGATGAACTAATAGTCCTGTTTTTTTGGCGACCACTGATATTTAGTGGATATTTCTATACACTAGTCATGGAAAATATGGTCAACTAAATAGAAAAAATATTGTTTATTCTTAATTATTACAAGATGGAGAAGCTCACTCAATCAGTTAATCATTTTGAAGGAGAGTTAGATCAATAGGTGTCATTGATTAACAACACCAAAAATTGATAAAATTTAATGGAATGAGTTGGAAGATTTTATGAAAATATTTATAGACAAGTATTTCCCTCTACCTCTTCCTAAATAATATGGATACATAATTTATAGAAATGATGAAAAATGATAGTCAATATATGATAGATTAGTACGAAAATTTGACAAGGCATTCAAGGTATTCCTCATGTTATTTTATCAATAATGGTTGAAAAATATAAAGATTATTCATTTGTTTGAACCAAGAATTAATAAGGATATTTATATTCATGACATTGGGAGTTATAAAGTAGTTGGTTGATGTGATCTCAAAGTGGAAAAGAAGTTTAGAAAATGGTCCCATGTTTATGGGAAAAAGAAACAAAATATGGTGGTTAATTCTAGAGGATCAAATGAAAAAGGTGAAAATAAATATCAAACACTCACATGTCAAAAACGTGGGATGATGCATCATGGTAATTACCTCTTTGGATTGGTAAATGGATAATCTGTAGCTAAGAAGGACACCATGTTCATGAATGTTGAAGATACATTAGAAAGTAAGTCAATGTGTAAGATTAAAGGAGAAAAACACCTATGGGTCAATTGATCAATTACAGGGAGAAATGAGATTGTTATAGCCTATGCACATAACATTGAATTACTGAGGGTAATCACATTCCATATCCACCAAATCGAAAGGTGAAATATAAATCTAATGTTATTATTACTTATGAAGAGGATCTAGAATATAATGTGGTAAAATGTATGATGGATATAAATTTATAAAAACCAAACTTACTATTAGATTATTGTTATACACATTCTTTCATATCTTCCCACTTTAGTAGAATTATTCATGAACCACATCAAAGTTATGAATATTTTTCTTATGTTTGAATAGATGTGGGTAAATTAATTCATCCAATGTATATAACTCCTCTATAGCTAATGTTTAAAGAAAAACCACTAAGAAAATATGGTATTACCTCTTATGTGTAGGTAGGTTTTATATTTGGCATTGATTTGATATCTTTATACAAATCCAACATCAACAGTTGGGAAAGGGAGAACACTCATCATATCCCAATTAATACTCTAATTATTTATATGTGTAAAGAGTAGGATGAGTCTTCTTATGATTTAACATCTCAATTTTGTATATTATTGCATTATAAGAACAAATATTTTGGTCAAATGATTTATACAAAAAAGAGAATCTTTCTTGAATATATTCCCAATTTTTGGGACTACACTAATGTTTTCCTGGAAGAATAGTATATAATTATTCATAGACTATATTTTGATATTCCCATTGAACATATTCCTGTATCAATTCCTATATCAATATCACCACATATGATGTCCACCATTGAGTTGGAGGAAGTAATGAAACAGTTACAAGAGATGATGGTCAAGGGTTGTATACAACTGTTTTCTTCACTACGGGGTGTTCTATTCCTCTTAATCAAGAATAAGGAATGATCAATTTGTCTCTTCATTAATTATCATGAGCTAAAAAACATGTTAATTAAAAGTATACCCTACCACCAAATTAGGTCTTTTTTGGAAACTATGTAGTGATATTTATATATTTAATATTAACTATTGTACATGACATCCCCAATTCAAGATGAGGAAGTAATACATTCTTAATAATTTCCTTTGAATGATGTATAAAAACTATAAATTTTTAGTGATTCTTTTCAGAATAAATAATTCTCTGTAAATATTCATGGACATAATGAATAGATCAATTATAAGAATTTTTAACAAACATCTATTAGAGTTTTTCGATGATATTAAGATATAATTTAAGATTATGGGTGGGCATGACGACAATTTTAATAATGTTTTGAACACATTGTTATGTGAGAAACTATATTAAATGTATAGTAAATGTGATTTCTTGATGGGGGAGTATAATTCATTGGACATATTATCACCTAAAAATAATATATGTGGGCCTTCTAATGAAAAGACAATCAAAGAGTAGAATAGACCAACAAAAGTATGGTACATCCATAGTTTCATTTGTTTATATGTTTATTTTAGGAGATTGTTTAACAAAAACACATGATATTAAAACCCACTAATCAATTTGACTGAAACGGTGTAAAATATTTTCAAGACAAGTGAGATTGAATATCACTTCAATGACATGAATATGTCGTTTATCAATACAAAAGTACTCACACTTCTAAAATGTGGAGAAGCCATTTTGGTATATAGATATAGCTTCATATAAGGTATAGTATGTGTACTGATATAATATGATTAATGGATAACCTACTTTATGGTAGTTTAATTTTCATTATAAAAACAAACACAATAATGGTTTGGATATAGAAGATACAAAGGTCATGTTGAAAATCTAGTGCCGTTATCATTATGTGGATACGCGTGAAATATACTATCATTATAAAGAACTCAAATATTGATTCACAAATAAACAACTTAATATGCACCAATGAAGATGGTTAGATCTCATCAAGGATTATGACTACTCAATCCACTACCATCCTAGAAAATCAAATAAAGATGACGATTCTCCAAGTTGAAATGATCATGTTACATTATTAATGAGGTGAAATGAGAAGGCTACAATCTTCTAGGATTATTAATGTATGAGCATGGAAATAAATAAGTAAATAAAATCATAAATCCATTCACCAAGAATTTATCAACCCTCACACATGGAGGGAAAAATATATTCTCTAAGAAATGATGTTGAAATTATGATGAAGGTGGAATCAATGAGAATTGGGAAAAACTAATTGTTTAAAATTATTGGGGGTGGATTGAATGTATTTGGATCATGACTATGTGTACCTTATAATACATATACAATGAATGATTTTTTTTGTAGTACACAAATCATAACATAATATATTCCACCATTAGACATAAATATGTATTGAGATCGCTGAGATAACTTTCGGGTAGAAAATACGAAGAAGGTGATTGAAAAATATAAATCAATGTTCCTAGAATTTGAGCATGTGAAGGGTTAAATAATATAGTCAAAAATAATTATATAGACATTTCCGATTCCAACAAGGAATTTTTAAAACATTTTTATGGACATTTTTATCAGAAATATGAATACATATATAGGAAATAATGTTATAAATGTGGTCGGGGATCTTCCAAAATAGACATATCACTTTATCGTGGTTTGAGAGGAATTCTAAATGTAACAACCAATATACATTAATGAATTAGTAAGAACACATGAATTACAAATTTCGATTGTATCTGATCTGTACTTAAGATTCTCCACCTTGTAATGGACAAGTTACCAAAAAAATATAAACATTGAGAAAAAATTTATTATGGTATATCATTATCAAATTGTTTGAAAATATGAGTGGACTACTCAGACACTAGAATACATGTTTAAGGAATGTTCTATGGACTTTAATGGTGTAAATGACAAACATTTAAAACATATCATGTTCTCTTAAAACAACCGCTTCCACATAAGCATCAAAATTGATCCATATGAAGTCCTTTATGTAAAAAGATTCATTAAACCATCATGATGAGATCATGTCAGTGAACAAAATCTTTTAAGACATGAAATGTCAAAGAAATCCAGAGAGAGGTGAAAACTAGATGTAAGCACATCAAGACTTCACAATGTAAAGAAAACTGTTATAAATACAATCTTCATCGAAGATGGAGTATAAACATAGAGACATGGTATTCTTCCAAATATCTCTATATAAGAGGATCAGGGGATGTGGGAAGAAATAAATGATTATTCCTAGGTAAATGAACCACCTTGAGAATCATTATCTTGTCATATTTGAGTCCAATCAACTAGAAGATATATCATATGTGTCTCTTGTACCCAATTTCTTTCATGTATAACATTTAATGAGGTAAATATAAAATCCCTCACATGTACTAAATCTAGAGGTGGTATAGTTGGAAAATGATCTCCCTTATGATGAGGATCTAGTGAAGATATAAGACATTTTAGATAATGTACCCTGGCCAATGACTACATATATAGTCAATATACTATGAAAAACATATATGTAGGAATATGCATCATATGAAAAGGAGACAATGATAAATGATAAGTAAACTAAAATATGTACACTATAGTATGTAAAAAGAAATTTCGAGGGTGACATTTAAAAAGGTGGAAGAATGTAACAACCTATTATTCTATAAAGTGAATCTTCCTTCTAGTATAAAAGATATAAAATCACATTGAGAACACAATAATAACAATATAAGTGAATAATATATTAAATAAGAGTTTTTTCAATATTTTGAAAAACCAATATTAATGAAATTGTAACATGACCCTTAGAATAGTAACATGACCATAAAGAATAGTAATATGGCCAATAGAATAGCAACCACCATAATTAAATTATAAATAATATTTAGGAATCCTATAAAAGAAAATATTATATAATTATTTCATATTATAATTAAATAAATATTTTTGAAATGATAAATTAGGTTTCAGAATTATTTATAATTTAAACATAAATAATAATAATTCTATAATTAATATAATTATATTGAATAAAATTTAATTTCATAAAATTTATTCATAAATACATATTTTTCTCTTATCATTATAACATAGTTTTATGAGACTTTAATTTATATTTCAATGTTTTTTAAAATTAATTAATATATTAATATGTTTATTTTTTGAATACATGTATATTTAAATTAAAAACCAAATTTATAAAATTATTTTTATAAAATTTATTGCATTTTTTAATTCAACTAAATAAAAAATGGTTGGGTTAAATATTTGGAATATTTATAAAGTTGTTAATTTTTTAGTGTATAAGGAAATAAGTTCTTTTACGCAATTTATAAAATACACGATTTTTTTAGTCATAGATGATATATGTTTAATAATAAAACATATTCCAAAACAATTATTATAAAAATAAATTATAAATTTATGGGAATAATAACTATTCATATTATTATGAAAAAAATAAGATACAAATTATTATCTAATAAAAAATATCGCTCACCATACCACCAATTTCCCTAAAAAATTAAAAAAATTTAAGATTGTGACATTTCTTCCCAATATTATTCCCAAAACAGTCCCACATTTACATGATTTACTATCTAAAAAATTTCAACTCCATTTTTTCTATGGAATCTCTGAAGAGAAAGATTTATAGAGGTAAAACCATCTTCTATTTCTTATTAATTTATATTCATGTTCTTACTTTTTTTATAATCTCTTCCCCTAGTCCAAGTGTAATGATATATCTTGAATCATATATATAACATTAATTAATGTAATAATTCCTAAGAAAACACATTTTTACTTTATAATAACATCAAAAATAAAAAATTTATCCATATGGTGTTGATTTATCACCTTTAAGGATGAAAAGGTGTTAATTTTCCTTCCCCATCATAAATTCTAGTTGTAAAACAATTTTTTAATTAACATTATTTAAATATCTATGTTATAACTTCTATTATGTTATGAAACTATATTGTATACAATATATTGAATAAAAAAATGAATTTCCTAAGATTGAATGCCACTAGAATAAATCCAAACGATTAACATTAACATGTTATTTAATGTATCAACATCGTATATATATAAAATAATAAATACAACAAATAAAACATATTTAACTTCTTTAACAACTTATAATTTAAATTATGGAGAATTAATATCGTCTTATATTACATTTATACAGGTATACAAGTTATATGATCATGGAAACTAAGAAATTATTATTCCTAGAACGAAGGAATTGAACACTATTACTCCTCAATATGGACTTGAAAAAACATAATAAAAGTATAGTTAATCAAATAATTGTATATGATTCCTTTTATTTACTAATTAGTGGGTCTAATTTGATTACCCATGATATGAATGTTATGAAATATTTCAGATAAGTGGTAATGGGATTCTTAATCTCAATTATCATTTATTTGGTTATTAAACATTCATGCCAAATTTATGTGTGAATTTTCTATTAATATTCCTAAATTATAAATTATCTATTCTTACCCATTTTATACAGTATATACATGAATCAAATATGTTTTTATTACAAATGAAATTTGTTTTTCAATGAACTCGTCTTTTGAAAAAACTCATATTTTACTAATCTAGTGATTTCTTCTTCTTAACTCAAACATTGATGATTATTATACCAATCATGTTTTTAGATTTATATTTTAGGAACACCAAATTTTCTTCACAAAATTATGCTCTATAATGTTATAATGACACCCATTCCAATTATGTGGTTTATTTTATAGAAAATGTGGTTATATGTTCTATGTGGAATGCATGATTATGTAAATGTTATGACGTGATGGGAGAAGCTTGAATTATATATTTCTGCAGTGCCTTTAATAATTTTATGTATCACATGATATAATGGTCAATAATTTTTTACATAGACCTAGATTTGTCCAAAATAATTATGTTATGATTATGTACATATGTGATGTATGAACATGATGTTAGCTTTGTTCATACTCATGTGTGGTATTTGACCAAAAAGGCATGATGTTTTATATTTATTCATTTACACAATCCATGAATTTACATAATTCTTCTCATCATGATTATTATTATTTTTATCCCATTCATATTTTACGAAAATTATGGTTATACTCATCTATGATATATTGATTCGTTTCCTCATATATCAACTTAATCGCCTTTTAACCCAACCCTTTCATTGATGCATATTATCAGGTTACTATATATAATAATGAGAAATTGTGGGACACTACACATATAGATATTAATGAATTGAATAAAAGTTTGTGTTTTTTTAATTTATGAATGGTTCTAATTTCTCAAGACATTAAAACATTGAAAATATGTTTTAAAATTTTTATGTAGGTTTTTGTAAACTTTTGTAATTATATTTTATGAAAAGTAGGATTTCTATTATATAAACATAAGAAAATTAAAAAATATGTCAACTAACCTATTCTAAACCAATAATATGTGTTGAATTATTTAGGATGATGTTTCTTGAGGGGGGATATTATATGGACTGATACTTTTTAAATGCTGGTTGTTTCATAAATTAAACAGTGTTATATTATATTATATATGTATTTTAAACCTTGATTATATAGATAAATCATTAATTTATTAAAAAATATATTTACAATAGTAATATCTGAAACTAAAAAATTACAAATATTATAATGGTTCTAAAAATTTAATTTTTGAAAAATAAAATGAGAAAATATGGATTTTCCAAATATACTATAATCATCTCCACTAAGACTAAAAATATATATTTAAATCAAAATAATAGTAAAATAAGAAAATATATTATAAAATGAAAATATATATTCTTTTTATGAATTTTAAGGAATAATGAGTGAAATAATGATGCAATATTTATTGTGGAAATGTGATTGATTGAATAGTAATGTGACTATTAGAATAGTTACATAGATATTGTAATTGTGATTTGAAATCAAAAGAATATAATTTATTATATCTAATATTTATAATTTTTAATATATCTAAATATATATATTATAATTCAAAAATATATAAAACATGATTAAAAACACAATGAAAATGTAGGTGTGTTTTTTTTAAACTATATTTTAATGTATTTTTTAAAAAACATAATTTTTTATTAAAAATCAAAAAATTACATAGGATAGAAATTTAATTCAAAAAAAAGAATATTATTTCTGAATTCGACATGTCATGACATTCAAAGGTTGATATTTTTGAATTTTTATAATGTACTTCAATTTTTAGGTGAATATTAAAAATTGATATTTGTACATAACAGATATGTCTTAAATTATATCATTAATTATATAATATTGAACTAATAATTTATAGAACAAGAGTATTATACAATGTTTTTGATTCATATAATATAAGTTACTCTGTGTAAAGTGTATGTTTTTATCAACTCTTCTATAATTGTATTCATTGTTTTCATTTCATCTAAATTATATAGAAATTTTTTTTAAAAAATAATTAGAAATTTTTTTTTCATTATAATAATTATTTAAATATTAATTCTTAACAATATAATTATTTATTTATATTTTATTACCCTTTTTCTCCCTCCCTTGGCCAATTTTAAAGATAGTAGTTGATTAACCACCAATGAGGATTTCGAAAATCTGTCATATCCAAAAAGTTATCTCTTTTTATTATAAATTATTTATTATATATAGATATATATAAATATATAAATATTATTGTATTTATTATACTAATGTATGAATAACATTGAACAAAATAGTGAAATCCAATAAATACATGAAATGTTGAAAGAAAAAAATTACATAGCAATGACTTAAAATTAACGATAAAAGATAAAAAATAGTAAAATAATTATAATGGTAAAATATTGGACAAACTTAAAAATAATTTACATATGGATCATTTTTTTTAAAAAATATAAGAATATTATTTAAGAGGTATACATGAAACAAAATAAAATCCAGATTTAGGGTAAGTTGATTATAGAAAAGTACTACTTTCCATTGGGTTAGTCCAATTTAAAAAAATATATGTTATAGAGGTGCCTTTGATATTTGATAAAAATAATCTTAATAATATTACTTATTATATTAATAAATATACTAGTTTCCATCTCTATTTTTAATAAAAATATATTATTTTCCAAAAAGGATTTTCGTCCCAAAACCTATATTGCACTCTTCTTGAGTTGTTTCTCATTCACTCATGAATGCTAATTTTTAATGCAAATATGTTTCACCTTACACAATAGGAATCAAAAAATTAATCTAAAAATTATCCCTTATTACATCCTTATTAATCACATTCTGTTTTATGCATTATTTCTTGATTATGATTATTTTAATTTCTATGTTTCACTATTGACTAGTTAAATATTATGATGGGATAGGTGGGTCAAGATGTATATAACCCTCTAATGAATTGTTTATCTTCATGTATTTCAAAAGATAATGTGTATTATGTGTGAAAACAGTTCTATCTTTGTTCATAATGAGTTTTTATGATTATGAACATATGTAATGCATGAACATGATGCTAGCTTAATTTACAACTATGTTTGGTATTTGATAAATATGAAATAATGTTTCATTTTTATGAATCTCCACATTCCATTGCATTATCAAATGTATCCTTCATTTTGTTGATAATGATCCAATGCATGTAATATATTTAAAATTAGTATTCCCACCCAATTTATATTAATTCATGACAATTTCTTATCCACATACATGGATTTTATCAAACCCCATTATTTTATTTATATACTCATGTGTATAAATGTATAAAAGATAATGAAGGATTTTAATAAATTATTATAATTTAATATGTGTAATTTATTAATGATCATAATTTTCCAATTATACTGAACCGTTCAATCCTTGAATGTATTACTATTATATTATTTATCATAAAAATTAGGTAATAGTCATGTAAGAAAAATGTATTATTGTTGAAATTGGTTTACCCATACAGTAAATGGTATTAATCATTACCAATTCTAAGAATCAAATTAACATGATAATATTATTAAATCAAATAAAGGTGTAATATGATTCTTAACCTAAGAAAACTGACATTGAATATGGGTGTTGATTCCAATTTTTCTATTAGACCTCAACTATAAACTATTGGAAAAAGTTAGTTATCTTATGTTCATTATTATTATTATTCACTAAAATAAATAACCAATATAATGGTAAATGATAAAAAATACAGAATTGATTTTTAAAATTCTCATGTTAGGTATATTAATTTTAGATCCAGTTTCCAAGGTTACGACTAATGATAATCATACTAAAACAATAACACACCCAATATTTTATACCAAGGATAGTGTTTATAATATTACATTTGTTAAACATACATTGTCTCTCAACATGCAGGTTTGATCTATTTAATATTCATGGAACACATGATACTTACATGATTCCAAAATCATATTGAAATTTATCCACACACAAAAATATACATTCAGAGATCCATCATCGCATTTATAATTTCCATTTCCACATCTAGAAAAAAGTTAAATAATTAAATGGTGTTCTAAGAATATCATTAAGGGTCAAATACAACATAAGATATCATGAGTATAAAAGTAATACATATTATTTTGTCGTGTTCAATAAAACAAATTACATTCAATAAATATCTTTAAATTTAAGAAAATCCTTTTATAATGTCAATATATCGATAACATGGATATTTTAAATTAAACACTAATAAAATAAATTCATAATTATAGTTATTTAGTATAGAGGCCTCTCAACCTATATTTCATGATTCATACCATCAATGTCTCTCAACCTAGGAAAAAC
The DNA here is from genome assembly GCA_963277665.1 of Viscum album. Classification (NCBI taxonomy): domain Eukaryota; kingdom Viridiplantae; phylum Streptophyta; class Magnoliopsida; order Santalales; family Viscaceae; genus Viscum; species Viscum album. Next base: position 872,397,309 of record OY728148.1, on the reverse strand, counting down.
TAATATTAAATAGTTAGGTTTATTTAAAATTGAAATTTTTATAGAATAGATGAATAATATTAGAATTATACCTACTGATTTTTTGAGGATATTTCTATAAAATGGAAAACAAATCACATTAACATCCAATGAAATCATAATATTTTGAATTACTAATATAATTCATTGTAAAAAAACATAAAATAAAAAATTATACATATTTAATCAATAATTAAGAACCCCAATATTTGAATATATAAAATCTTAAACCCTATACAACATGAAAAAATAATTTATTATTATATCACATATCAACTAACATTAAATCTTTATTTTTATTGATGAAAATACTTTAATATGATAACTATAACAATTGCTATGGAAAATAGCATTTCATATTTTTAAATAATTTTTTTTGTATTAATTTCAATAATTTTTCCTGAAAAATTAATTTAATATAATAATAGAAATTTTAAATGAATATTCAATGAAATTTGTAGTCTTTATATGTATAAAATCCATTCATGGAGTGTACATTAAAATGATAATCATGTTAAATTTTTTGTAAATAATACAACATTTATAAAATAAAAAGATTGTGACATTTCAAAAAAAAATTATTCGGTAAAAAATAGTTAAAATAAATTTTATGTATATTTTAGGAAAAATAAAACAATAATGAAATTTTTCCTATGAATATATTTTCATAGAAGAGGATAATTTTTATGAAATTCAGCCAAAAAATACTTTATAAAATAATATACTATAGATGTAAATTTATTTTTGATTTATGATAAAAAGAGATAAAATATAATATAAACATATAATCCCAAATAATATCTAAGGGGATGAAATTGTAATGTCTTTATGAAAATAGAATCATGTAATATTTCTAATGTATATGTAAATAAAAACAACTCGAAGAAAATAAAATTCTAAAATAAATTTATTACTCTAATTTTGACATTCCCTATATGTGGGTTTAACACGATATATAATAAATTTAAATTTTTTTTAAATATAAAAAACCAAAAACATACTTATAATATCATATTTGAACCTCTAATAAAATTATGTTACTCATTTACTAATAATTTATTATTAAAACAGTTATTTTGATGATTTATTTGTTTTATTTTTCATCTATGTTTCAGTTTGGTAGTTTAGATCATCACGTAATTTTTAATATTATATACAATAATGATGTTTAATATTACATAAATATCATATATATTAATTACAAATATATATATATATAATCAATTAATTTTATATATGAAATATAGACACATTGTATTTTGAATGTTGTAGTCCACATGAAAGAATGAACATCATTTTAATTTTAAAACTATAGAAGGGTATGAATATAAACGATATTTTAAATATAAATTTTCATAACAACAATATAAGTATCATGTATAATCATTAAATTAATAAAAATTACCATCTATTAATGGTGGAGAGAAAAAAATATATTCATCACTCTGAGAGGCAGTAGTCCACATTTATAAATAAACACTGATTTCATGTCCCATTTGATTGTGATGGTGTTGAATAAAAATTGGGCCATTAAAAAAATAACAATTCATTATATGGTAGATTCATTTTATATTTTATCATTTGGGTTATCATAAAATTAAATTATTTATAATAAAAAATAAAATTAATATAATCAATTCAATGGTATACCTCTTCAATTTAGTAATAGGATTGGATAACACCTTAATAATTCTATTGTTCATAGTTTGATAAAAATATGAAATAAATATATTACAGTTTCATATTATAGTGGTATTTCATATAGTATTAGATAATATAATAGGCACTTGAATTGTGGATAATATAAGATAGTTGGTGTCATTTTTTAATTCATGGGGAGGAAACACATAGAATGATGATAATTATTTGGTATATAAAAAACTAAAAAATGATTCTTTGGACAGGGATTTTGGATTTTACCATATCCTTATTCCACATCTTTCACACTTTAACCCATTTTATTCATAACTTTGGTGATAAATATTTATCATTACTGTAATTAATTATGAAAAAAATAATTTACCATAATAAATTTTATCAATTATGAGGATTAAAAATATGTAATATATTTTATTATATATAACTACTATAGGTGTTTAAAATTATAGTAAATATTATCTACCAAAACTCAATGAAAACAGTTTATTTAAAAAAAATTCATAAAAATGATATTACAAAAAACAAATGAATATTTTTGATTCTATAAGAACATATTTTATTATATTAAAATAAATTATAAATGGGTTTGTTTCTATAAAAACATAAATGAAATGTTATAGTATACATACTATACGAAAACAAAATCAATAGATTCATAATCCACTATTCGAAATTCATATGATTACATATTTAATATGTATATACATATATTATAATAATATCATAATACATTATTCAATTCCTACATTATTATAATGATCTAAAAGTTAAAATTCTCATGAATCATTATTTTTCATTTTTAATCATAAAACATATATATTTTCAAAGACTCTAAAATTAATCATATTGTATTTTAAAAATAAGGTTTTGTAAAATTGAAAAATTGACATAAAATTTCATTATATATATTGATAATTATGTTTTAATCACAGTTTTTAATTAATATATGTTTATTATGTAATTATTTATTTAGAATAAATATATTAATTATAAAAGATCAATATCAGATATTACATAGTATAAAATCCCCCAATAGAATCATCCACATTCCACTAATACATATCAATTATACTATAATTTAATTTAAATAATCTATTTTTTGAAAACAATTATTATAAAAATTTAATAAATAAAATTTAGGATATATATCAAAACATTTTATATTGAAAAAATAAAATCGGATAATATTAATACAAAAATATTGTTTCTTCATTATCTATGTTTTATATATGTGAAGCATTTCAATACTCTTCTTATAACTCATTCAATGAAACAAAAGAAAAATTCATGAATCCAACTTTATAATAGATCTAACTAAATGGAAGAAAAAATTTAATTTCATACCATGTCATCAAATTTACATTCACCAGCATGTGCGCCATAATAGATCTGACCCCTTATCTTAATGCAATATTCCTGCATCTAATTAAATATAAACCTGTAAAAAACATTTTAGCCACATCCTCATATCAAAACAACTATTTAGAAAAAAACCCTTTTAATAAATATTAATAACACATCATGGATAGAATCATAAATTCACTGTTTTAAAAATGATTTTCTAAAGATACTTTGATAGGAAATTTCCATAGAAGAATAAAATAAATACATTTAGAAATTTAGGTATTCATCTTATTTTGAAACAAGAGAGAGGTGATCCAAAATCTGAAATGATATGATAGATTTAAATGAAAATAACATAGATCTATATGAATATATTTTTTATTATCCTTTCATTATGTTTATAGAAAATACATTTTCTCAGAAAATTACTATACCCCTTGAATTAACATTAAATCTGAAATATAAAATTCCCTCTACTAAAGGAAGAAGAGATCTAGATATATATAGAGGAATCAGGCTTTCATGCTTGATTTAATTTACCATGTTCTATATACACCATAATGTATTAGAAAACCATTAACCTACCTAGAAAACTCATAGAGTTGTCACATTGTTTCCAAGGAGACACCATAGAATTCATAGTAATAATGATCCAACTATACAGCCTCTATAATGAATCAAGTGATATTTAAAAGAAACAAAAAATACACTAAACAAATACTAAATTATCTATAACATATATACAAGTTATAAATCATTAAATACTCTTAATTATGGGTGTTATAATATTTTCATATATGAATCATGTTAGAATGAGTCTAATGGTATAGTTTGTAGCACAATAATGTATGTAATCATGGGTTTTATAATTTTTTTAATGGGGGATATTGAGTAACAAAATGATATTTATTGGCCCATGTTAGACTTTTGGACAGACTCTATAGTGTTAATAAAATTAATAATAATAAATCATGTCAATTCTTATTAATCATATCTAATAATTTAAATAATTTCTAGCTATGTTTTATTATGTAAAAATATTTTTATCAATTATCTCATATATGTTTAAACAATTTCTATCAATATTTATATTTTAATTCTGTTTAGGAAAAAATATTCTCTATGTATAGCATACTGACGCTGACAAAAACAATGAGGCATTGTTAATTCAAATGACTCACTGACACCCTAATTGATCTACCGACACCGGGTGCTACCAATACATGGAGAGTTTGATATTTCAACTAAGAGGCCTATATATGACCTTCCTATGTAGATCACAAACTGATGTAATGACTCGCCATTAGATTAAATGACATATTGACTCAAGTAGTTAGCAAAAATTAATATGAGTCACTAATGCAAAGGGTAACTGATGCATGGGAAGACAAAAATTATTAAACATAAATGTAATGATTATCAAATAAAGAATATATCGATAGAGGACTCACTGGTAGATTGTTTAAAAAACATTTTAATTAAAATTACTTCTAACATCCATATTTTGAGTGTTTTAATATGATCAATTAATTATTATTTTTTAAATCCATCTTAAATTAGGAAATAATATGTATGACATAAAACATATCACTTAAAAAATTCATATTGTAAGGCTACTAGAATATATATAACATGATGAATTTTTAAAAAATATAGATTTTCAAGCACCAATACACAAGATGATACGGGAAGACCCCAATGAGAAACAGAAAAAGAAGAAGAATAGAAGAGGAATTCATCTATTCTGCATATTGTGAACATGAGAACTCATGTACATCGTATTATATCATCTTTTTGGAATCCAAATAATCCAAAATAGAATAACAACTCACCTTTTTGGTAGACAAAACATAGTTCATCATGACACACTATTTGGGAATCCGTTTCTAGAAGATTACCTGAGTGTCACATTGGCTTCATCCAACGTCTCCAGAGCAGAACAACATAATATACAAAGTCTTATAAACTATATATAATCAATTTTTCTATATAGTATAAATATTTACACATTTTAGATGTTTTTATTTTTATAATAAGTACTAAAACATTCTACTAAATTTATTTTTAGGATACAATATATCCTTAGAAAACTGTACTTTACCCTTGTTTTTTCATGAAGAACTGTAGAAGAGTTCCTGTGTGAACTAGTTGTTTCAATTTCGTCATAGAATTGTGGTAGAGGCCTTGTGGCCTAGATAATCTATGATACAATTGTTATCTCTAATCTATGGTGTGGAGTAAAATCAATATTTATATGCATTTCTAGGTGGTAGGTGATCAATTAATGAAGAGGATTGAGTCTTTTCATGAGACTCAACTTCCTTTTCTATATCCTCTATGTTTTTTAATTTAGTCATTCTATTTTTTACTCATATAATATAAAATTTAATTGTACATTGATAGTTAATCTTGTATAGTAGTTATCACTATTTTAACTTATTAGTGTAGTTTCAAAAGGTCTTTCCATATCACATGTTGTTATAAGTGAGATTTAATGAAATCTCTTATGAAACTAATTGGAAAGTCAAGCTATTATAAATATACCACCTTTATTAACTATCCAATATTATTCTAAAATTGGGAGAATGTTTTAAAATTATTTTTTTCATTAGATAATTTTATACAAACTAAATTTAAAACCCTCTTAAATTTCTTAATAAAGAAAAAATTTGGCATCAAATGTTGTTTTCATGTTATTGTTTTTAATCATTTAAATATTTTTTATAATATTTTTCAAATGTTATTCTAGTAGTATTTTAATGATAATTAACTATATGTTAGATTTAATTTTCTAGTTCATTAAAATACAATTTATTCATTATGTAAAATAGATTGGAAGGTGTTTCTAAAAACATACCCTTATTCATTAATGAAACAAATTTTGAAAAATTGAAAATTTACATGATAATTCCCCTATAAAGTTTGGATTTGGAGATTTTAACCCCATTTATAGATGAATATAAGATTATGGTTTCCATTAGAAATACATGGGATGTCCATACTAAGGATTAATATAACAATAATTAAGATTCCATGAATATCTTATATTGTTGTTTAGGATATACAGAGTTTATCAGAATTACTCCATGTAAAACTATGCATGAAATATGTGAAACATTACCAGTTTTAAATGAATTATGCACTATTATTATGTAAATGATACTTAACACATATACTATCAAATATTATATCATTAATATGAATCCTATTGAGCCAATATTTGACATTTATCACTTGTTTAATGAAATTGGGAATACTATGTTCTCATTTAGAAGGGTTGCTACATCCAATTTGAACGTCCTGAGAATACATAAATTCATACACAATAGATGGATTAGAAATTATATAACAATTGGATAATCCTATGAAATTTGCAGGTTACTAGTAAAAGAGATGATAGGAATTATGAAGATGTGCGAGGAAGAACAAAATGTTAAAAAATAATAGGGTGATGAATCGATAATAAAATATATTGCATTCTAATCCATGACCTTGAAGTAGAAGAAAAAAGTTCAAAATGAAATAGAGATTCCATGTGATGGATAATCATTAGTAGATGGTGTTGAAGAAATTTCTCAAATAACCAGATGAATTGTGAAATTTTACAGAAAGATGAAATTATTAAGAAATAACAACTACAAAAGTATGTATGATCACAAGGTCTATTATAAAAAGATGTTAAATAAAGGTGATATATACAGTTAAAAATATGTTATGAATGAATATAGAAGGGGAATGTAAAATATGTATATCCGGTGATAGAGTGGAAGAAGTAATATAATGATACAGATATAAATTATAAAAAGTCCATGAAGTAAACATGGAGTTCTTACTAGGAAAAGTCAAGTGACCCAAAATATATATATAATGAAAATTATGATAATGAAAATAATATTTTATAATAGGCACATTAGAGGAAACACTAAATTATAATGAACATAACTCTTGTTATTATAGAGGTGAATGTTATTATAAAAATATGAAAAATAAATTAATGTTTAAATATTGAAAAATAATAGAAGATGAATGTATGGAAATAAAGGATAAATACAAATATTTAATGAAAAAAAATTATTTTATTTCCACTTTTAATCTGAACTTGTTGTAGAAAAAGAAAAAAAATCCCAATAAATTAAGGAGAACAATGAACATAAAATTTCGAAGGACAATTTGAAAAATGGTCTAGGGACATTTACCAATGGTAATGAAATATTATTTCAAATTCACGGTATACATATTTCTAGTTTGTAAAATAATGGAATAGGATACCAACCAATAATAAGAAATATGAAAATAAGATAATTTTTATCAAAAGATCTAAAATATAGTTTCATGCCCAATTCTGGAATACATTCAGCATGTTATAACTATGATATATATTCAAATGAATCATGTTTTTCATAGCAATATAAATTTTATTTTTTAAATAACATACATAATTCTTGTACGAAACTCCTAAAGAAAATGTGATTTTCTAATGCTTTTATTACTAATGGTACTGGACACAAACTAATCTGGGTAATAAAAACTTCTCATTAATAATCGATTTTGCAGGTGATCTATTTAAAGAGCTCTTATATATATTATGGTACACAGAATATGTATTATCGAGAAACATGACATGAGATTACTCATTCTTCAATAACATTAAAAAAAATGATGATGGTCTTGTCATCTTTGGACATAATTCTAAATGAAAAAATTATTTTATTTTTCGAGATTATTAACTCTAACTCAGTTCTAATTTATAACATAATTTTTTTGGATTTCATATATTAATATCTACTTAATATTCCATAGTTATTTGCTTAGGATTTTAATGATAATTTATATAGGATTAATTCAATATTTTTTACTCTAAAAAGAAGATACTATTTTCTTCTCTTATATATGAACAATATACATAGATTCCTTTATATAATAGCATTTTTGTTTCATGAATGATTTTCACAAAGAAATATGGATTTTGTATAAGAGATCATGATATATTAATGCACACTCACTTAGAAAGATTACTAAAAAAAATTTAATCATAGATCAACCTAAACATGAGTTTCAAAATTAAAAAGTATGTAATCCTTATAAAAAGGATAAACAATTTAAAGTCACATTCTAACAAAAGAATGAAGTTTAAACTTCTCGCCCTCTCTATTTGGATCAAGTGGTATTTTTTTGACCTTTTTTTACAATTCTAAGAGGGAAGAATTAGGTATATGTACTTGTTGATGAATAATCATGATATACTCAGACCATTATTTGGGTTTACAAAATTAGAAATCACTCTAATTTCACCATGTATGCAATGACTGGAGAAAATATTACTAGTCAATGAATTAAAACCATAAGAAGTGACTGTGTCCTGGTGTTTGATAACCAATATTTTGAATTATTTTTCTCACAAAATGGTAGTTGTACTTATTTATTTTCTCCAAGGACACATTTGAAAAATGGAGTTGTAGAAATAAGTAAATGAACCCTACAATAAATTACTAGAAATATGCTTAGTGAGTCTGAACATCCTATAAAATCATGGGTATAAGCTTTCATTAAATCATTATATATAACAAATATAGTATTGATTAGAACTATCATTAAAATAACACCCAATGAGTTGTGAAAGAATAGTAAACCCAAGGTTAACTACCTTAATGTTTGTTGTTACAAATTCAATATTCATAACACTATGGATAATCTAGACGAATTTTCTTCTAAGCTTGATGAATGAATTTTCTTAGGGTAATCAATTTCTTGTTAATTCTATATATTCATTAATGATTGAAAAAATTTGGGGATGAATCTATTCATGTCACATTTGATAAGATACATCCACATGGATAATAACATCTATAGAGAATCATAAGAATGATTTTCAATCCTAGACATCAATAATAAATATTTTGACCATGCTATGAATAAATCTGTTAAAACATAGTGTTTTGGAAATTATCTTATTTCTAGTGATAATGACCCAAAAAATATTGAAGAACCTGAAGAGTCTAGCCCTTTATTTTTGAGATATGTTAAAACTCTCTTCAACCATCGTTTAGATTATATAGTTGGATATTTGGACAAAAGAACCCCGAATGGTGCTTCTCTCACAAATAATATTGAACATCAAGTTATTATTTCATATCATAAACATAAGAACATCAATGATGCTATTTGTGAATAATTTTGGGTGATGGAAATGAAAGTAGAGTTATATCAATTTGAAGGAATAAAATTCTTGAAATGTGTAGAATGACCCAAAGACACCTTGACCAAATGAACTAAATGGGTTCTTAGGAATAATGTAGATAAAGCTGGTAAGATATTTATAAGAACAACTAGATTGGTTGATTAATTATAAATTCATAAATATGTAATTGACTATAAGGAAACCTTTTCACTAGTAGCTATACACGAGGCAATTTGAATCATACTTTCTTATGCCACAAATCTTGGTTTCAATGTTTATCAAATGGATGTCAGTAGTGTATTTCTAAATGGATATATAGTTGAGAATTTTTTGATGAACATCAACATTTTGTTTAAAAATCCTCACTTTCCAAATAATTTTTTTAAATTAGAAAAAAATTATATGTTTTAATGCATTCTCTATGAGCTAGTATGATAGGGTTACCTTTTTTAATATCATTAAGGGTTTTAAAAATGGAATTTATGATCTTACCATTTTTATAAAATGAATTTGAAAAGATGTATTGGAATTAAAAAGTTATATATATGATATTATTTTTTGATCTTCTATAAATTCATTATATTTCAACTTTTAAAATATGTTAAAAAGTGATTTTTAAATGTGCATAATGGATGAACTGAAATTCTTTCTTGGATTTAGAAAATTTCAAAAAAAAATATTTTTTTTCGAGTCAAAGTATATATATTAAAGATATTTAATAATATATAGAATTAATGAACTATGAATAGTGACCCTCCAATGAGTACCACCTGTATGTTGAACCTTAATATAGATTGTAAATTGGTTGACAAGACCACCTAAAATGGAATGAATGTGGGTTTACTCTATATATCTTCTAATAATTCATACATTATGTTTAGTGTGTGCATGTGTGTACGTTTTCATGAAAACACAAAATATGTGCATTTACGTATTATTAAAAGTGTTTTAAAATACCTTTAGGATAAACAATTTTTAGGACTATTCTATCTTAGTGGACTACTATCTGATTTAGTGAGTTATTCAAACGCTAATTTTAGTGGTTGTTAGTTATATAAAAAAACACCTATAAAACATGTAAATTTTTGGTAAAGTCACTAGTTTAATGGTTCTATAAGAAACAAAATTCTATTTCACTAGCTACATCTGAATTTGGAAACATAGTTGCTGGTAGTTTTTGTCCACACATTTTCTTGATGAAACCCACGTTAATAGATTATAGATATCAATTCAGAAATATCCATATATGTCGTCATAACACTAGTGCTATTAATATTTATATGAATCATATTTTACATTATATAAAAAACACATTGATTTTATTCATCACATTCTAAGATAACATTATCAAAAAGGTAAAATAACCCTAGAGTTCATTGTCAATGAAAATAATCTTTTTTTACATCATCACTAAGGCATTGAACAATGAAATAATGAACTTCATCATAATTGTGTCATAAATGATCAATCTGTAAGTCCTTATGTTTTGTTCCCTTGATAATATTTAGAGGAGTTTTCATACCTACACTGACTATATAATGCTAAATTGTCATGTCAACACGGATAAAAATTTCATGCCAACAATATGGTCATGTCGACATATTTGTCATGCTGACACTGATGCTTTGTCATAACGATGCCTTTTCAGGTTGACACCAATTCCATGTCATGCCAACACCATTAGTGTTATACATAATCATTCATGCTGACACGGATGAATCTCTACTTTAACATGTATTATGTTTTATTACCAAAATGACACATTTTAATTGATTTTGTTGAACCTGGTTGAAAATATCATGATTTTTTTCTTTCAAATCCATAAATGATCTAAAATTTAATCAATCCACACTACTAATTTACCCCTACACACACTCAATTGTTTCTATCTCTACTGTTGACCATTCAATGTCAGACCTTCATATTGATATGTTGGAATGGCATATGTGAAATGAGATATTTTTGGGGTCATGTATCGTGAAAATATGAAATAGAAAGTGGAATAGAGAAACTCTTCTGGATGGGTGAATCCTGCTCTGGAGAACCATGTAGTAACTCCATAAAACTTTGTTCTTATGGAATGGCTATTAAAAAGAAAGGCTTTTCTTCTCAATGTACAACAACATCAGCAATGGCCTGAGTGGTTCTCAGATAATGAAAGACCCTTCTACTTGAAGCTATTTCAATAATTTTACATGAATATGGAGTACTTAATGGAATGAAGTGATGTTTCGTAGATTAAGTCCATATTGAAAGGAATGAGGATTTCCTTCTCACCAAGATAATGGGATTAATGTCTTAGAGTACCTCATGATGTTTTGTTCGATGATTATCAAGGAAACTCTCCATCTGAGAGTGATATTTTATTCTTTGAGATATCTATGAATGATATCACTAATAATGAAGAGTTCATGAGACCCATTTCTATAGATTTTAGTGAGGAATTTATAATTTCAATCAAGTTTATTTAGCAACAGATTTGTCCTAGGAATGGGTCTTTTCATCTATAATGTATCATGATATTCATTTGGATCATCTACTAAAAAAATGACTTAATGTAAATAATTGTAGATGGATTTATGTGCACGTGAATGAAATTATCAAACCATCATGAAATAAAATTTCCTTATTTGATCAATTTATTATCTCAGCAATGTTAAAATATAATGGTTGTATCAATTAGAGAGAAATATTAATTTCTAAGTATAATAGGATATGCCTCATTAATGAGATATTTAAGAGGATGAATGTCAATTAGAAACCATGGATGAATGAATGGGATTGATATAAAGATAAGATTTATTAAATGTTCAATCTGGTGGACAATCCAACTAGGCCTAAGAATATGGATGATCCTAGTCTGGGACTAGATATGGAAGTAGTTTACTCCTCTAAAGATGAAGAATATCCAGCCACTATTTTTAGAGATCATATTTCACCTATCAATGATATTAGTGATCCTAACACCACTGAACCTCGTAATGTTTTGTCTTTTGGACCTCCTAGTCCTCCACTATCCCTAACCTTTAACGTGACCATAGTTGATGACAATATAGTTGAGGAGACCAACATCATAGAGAGTATTCAATATGTTAGTAGATCAAGTGGATTATATGAATAAGAATAATGAAGTGAAGATGATGAAGTTGGCAGTGGTAGTGAATAAGAATAATTTGATGTAGATATTGATAGATATGGATTTAAAGATTGTGTCCTTGAACCTCATGATGTTGAAAGTAGTCACTGTGATGATGACCATCATATGAATGATGAAGTTAATGATGTTGAAATTGTAAAAAATATAGAGTAGTAACTATTATAAGAAAATCATGAAGTTATTGTTAAAGTAAGAGAAAATGAATAAGATAATTTTGAAATAGAAACTCATGATATTTTTGTACAAAATTTTGTATATGAAAGATGAATACCTCATGGAATAGGTGAGGAGTCAGTAAGTAGTGCTCAAATTGAGGGGGATCCTCATGAAAAAGTAGATCAAGCTAATGAAGAAAATGCACTTGGAAGAGTAATACATAACACTCTCACTCCTCTAGGTGATGATATAAAGATTCAATTGGAGGGAATCCTAAATATGTGGAAGTAGGATTAAATTTTGAATACAAGGACGATGATATTTTCATACCAAATGTCAGAGAATTTGTGGTTGAGACTCATCCTTGTGACTCAATCAATAATGATTATTTTTAAATGTTTAAAGAAGAAGTTTGTTCCGATGTAAGTATAGTTATCCTATATCACATGGTTGATGAGATTCGAATTTCTAGAAGAGTAAATATAGATATCACTGTTGAATTAAACTCTCCACAATCATAGACATTGTGGAAATCCGAAATGTTGTTAAGGTGGAGCCTGAAGCTCTATTTTATGCTTTTGGTTTGGTAAAAATTTAAAATAATTTGTAAAATATTGAACATTTTCATGATATGGTGAAACTATATTCTTATAGTGTTGATTCTACAAATGCTTAGATCATAAAAAAGGTGCACTACTATATCAAGTATATCATTTCAAAGGATCATTTTACCTATCTGTTTATGTAGTCGACAAATAAAATGTATTTTCATTTAAAGACATGATCTTTTAAAGATCATATACAGAATTATAATGACATTGACCCTCTTTTGGAAATATTCATATTGAAAAAGGATGACTTTGAAAAAGAAATGAAGAATGGTTGTGAGATTATTGAGGACTTAATTAGGCTTATAAATCCATAAATTCATGTACAATTTGAAGCGAATAAAGTACCTACTACTTCTCCTCTTGGACCTAATATATTAGTGCCTCCTTCTAGGATTTCGGTTGCTAAGTATTTGACTCAGATTCACCTAGTTATCCAAGAATTGGTTTAACCTTATATGTTCTCACAACACTAACCCAGCCTTTTACATAATTTTTTTGATAGAGTGATCCCACCTCCTTGTATTTTTTTTCCGAACCTCCAACTTCTCATACAAGACATATTGGACCCTCTATTAATCCCTATAAGAAATGGAAGGACAAGATTAATAATAATTCATAGTGTGGATCATTCTCTGATAGAGTTTATTGATTAAATTATTTTATTTTTTCTTGAATACATTTTAATTTATGGATTAATTGAATTTTTTGTTCTTGTATTTGATCTATTTCTCCTCAATCTATCATTCTATGATACTTCTTTTCATTTACTATAGAGGGGGTAAACTGTTTTCTCTCCTATTGAAATATTTGATAATCCAAAATAGGGGAGAATAGTTCACAAATTTTCCATGAACACTTTACCATGGAAGTCACTCTTATTGATTTTATTTTTCATTGTATATAATTACTAAATATTTTACCTCTGAATATTATCTACATATTACGAAACATCTTTACTAATTGTAGTTGATAAATTAAATGATTTCCTTATGCCTAAAATGATTTAACTAAATAATTCCGGGATTATTATCATAAAAAAGGGGGGATATTGTAGTCCCATATGAGACAGTTGTACTCCCTCTCAAGTATTAATTGATTTAATAATCACAATTCATGTTCATTACTATTAATCATATATAAACATTTCAAACATGATTATATTTTTTAATTTTGTTAAATTATGTTTATCATGGATCACATGTATGTTTAAACACATTCTGTTAATATTTATGATGTATTCTAGATCAATGAAAATTATTCTCTATGTGTAATACACTAACACCAGTAGAAATAATGAGACCCTGATTGTTTAAATGACTCACTGACAGCTCAATTTATCTATAGACTCATGGTGCTACTAATGCATATAAATACCAATACATTCACTGAATCACCAATAGATGACCTATCAGTGTAGATAACCTACCAATGGAAGGAGTCACATTTATTTTAAAAGACTTACCAGTACAAGGATTCAAGGATAGTTAAAATGAGTCACCAATGCAATGAGTCACTAATGATTGGAAATACTCACAGAATGATACATTGTTGGAATGAGTCACTGATAGAAAAACAATCCAACTTAGGAAACACCGATAAAAAATTTAAAAATTTATATTATTTAAAATTACATCTAATGGATATATTTTGATTGTTTTAATGCAACTGATTAATTTAATTCTTTTTTTACAGTCATCATAAATGATGATGTCAAAAAAACGACGTACATCATCTACCTTAAAAAATGAATATTGTTGGGATGATGAAATATATATACAATTAAAATCACGTGATTGATATTACACTAAAATCATGCATACAGAAGAAGATTTGAGCATACCTCCATTAAGATACACACAAAAAGAAGAACACATGAGGAATTCTTCATTCCTACTGGATGTGAACCCAAGAATTGTTATTTATCATAATTTAACCACCTCTATAGAAGCCAACTAAACCAATGGAGAAGAAAATATCATTTTACTATAAGATAGAACATAGTGCTTCATGACACTCTATTTTGGTATCTATTCCCAAAAGTGGATTAGAGATTCACATCACATACATCCATAGAGTCCCGAGCAAAAATGAAAAAGACATAAAGCCTTCTATAAAGTCTGGAATCATTCTTTCCTTACAGTACACCTTTTATTTAGTATTCATGATGTGTGTGTCTGTATATACTAATGTAAGATACTATCTCTTATGCTAAAACGTATGAAACGATATATCCTCAAACAACAATCTTTTATAATTATTTCTGAAATGAAGATCTACGAAAGTGGTCTTGTGTGACCTGGTTGTTTGTATTATATAGTAGAACTATTTTAGAGTTCTGGTGATCCATATAGTATACTGTATGATTTTTATCCCAAATTTATATTGTGGATGAATATCATTATTTATATTGATTTCATGATCGAAGGTGACAAGCATGTTGAGAGGACTATGTCTATGCTTGATATTAAGCCTCTGTTTTTATATCCAAAAATTTGTTTTTCATTTTAGTGCTTCTCTAATTTAACACATATTTTAGACAACTAAATTATACCTTTATAGTTGGACTTGTATAGTAGATATTACTATTTCTCTTTATTTGAGTTTTTTCAGAAGTTTTATAAATTTCTCAAATTATTATAAGTGATAATTAATCAATCTTTTGAGAAACTATTTGAACATTCAATATATTTTAATTTACTATAATGTATAACTAAAAAGATTTATTTTAAATTGGGGGAATATTTTAAATAAACTTTTTATTAAATAATATTATAGGATCTCAATTCACACCACTCTTGAGTGTCCTACTTCGACGAACAATATTTGTTAGAAAGATAATTTATTACCACATGTCAGTATGTTGAGATATAATTTTCCCATGTTATTAGAGTATTGGTGGGACATAAGATTATCCAATTGAAGGTGAGAATGGTGTTATGTTCTGGAAAAATTTGTATCAATGGAACATGAATCCTTTCAATTGGGTGATATTTGGAAATATTTAGGATATGAAGTGTATGTTTATTAGGTCACATGATACATGGTTTATGGTAATTTAAATTTGTTTAATTACTGATTAATCATATTATTTTTATTTATTGTATTTTGATGTATTATTATATGAATTTATAGTCTCTTAAAACATTTTTGTATTTTAGGACATTTCATGGTGCCTGTATTTTTTTATATGGTATGATACTCTTTTGTTTCTATGTGTAAAATGAGTTAGTTCAATGTTTATAATCTAGAATAGGTAATTATCAAAAAATCATGTGAATAGATAATATATAATTACTTAAATGGTTATGAATCTTTTTTTGAGTCATGGCATAAAATGATAAATGGTGTTGTAAACCACTATTTTTATTACTTTTTTTTATGAGATTTTTGTATGTTATGGGGAATTTATAGGTTTTAATAAATAGTGAGAAATAGTGAATCATATAAGGACTTGTTTTTATAATGTCTTATTTATATATAGAAAAATAAATTAATGGGTTTTTATAGTAACAATGTACAATCTAATATTTTTATCTCACATGTAGGATAAAATATGGGTTTTATTTAAATTGTAAATGCAGTTTGATAACATTCGGGTCTTCTAAAAACATAATGTTAAAAGTGGAATTATGTGAAGGATATGAAATCACGTGACCTTATAAAACATTTTTGAGTTCTGTACTAAAATAATTCTTAGTTAATTGTTTCACCTGATATAAAATGTAGTCAAATAGAATATTGGAGTCAATTAAAATGATAATAGTTATAGGATGTGAAATATTTCCTCTATTTGAAGTGCCATGATAATAGACTTCCATTAGAGTAAAAAATGATATTAATTGGATCGCAAAGATATCATTCAACCCCATATTAGGGAATATGATATGTATATTTTTATGGAATACAAGTTTGGATCATAATTGAAATATTTTGGATGATGATGGATATTTCAACACCCTATCATAGAATACTGATTTGATCTATAGTTACATATTTCATAAATCTCACCTCCTTATATCCCAATGGTATATAATTTTTGGTGAGGAGTTAATCCATATAGTCAAGAGACAATTATAATTAATCAGAGTATGAAAAAATTCAAAAAAAAATATCTATCCTTAACCCCAATTATAATGCATTGAAATGAATATAAAATGTTATATATTGAAATCAATATGGAATTAATATTATCATAAAAAACATGATCACGAAATGCACATAAATTAATTACCTATTTCATTAATACAATAAAAATAAAATAATAAAATAAAAACAACCCACTATACCTACTTGAATTCTAGGGCCTCTCCATAATTTCATATTCAACTCATGGTACCATAGAATGATCCAATAAATGTCATATTATCACTCTTATATAATGATAAAATTTTAAATAACAACATGGTTTTAGTGTAGTGTTTTATCATAGAACATAGTTGTTTATCACCAAGACCCTCTAATTTACACTACTATATAATTTTGTATGGATGAGTAAATGAAATATATTATTAATGATTTTTTCAATGTTGTTTTATAGTCAGTAATCCCCCATGAAAATTAATTATTTTTATTATATCATCAATAAATAATGTTCAAAATATGACACCTTGGTTCCTGACTATACAATCAATTTTTCCATTTCAAAATAAATCTCCTCCCTTCAAGCTAGAAATGCATTGCCCCATATTGTACTCGAAGACCCAGGGCAGACGTCATCCAAGCCCACAACTAGCATCATTTAGGAATGTAGAATGATATTGGATTAAAATCACATCATAGTGCCTTATATTTCAAGGTATGTTTCATCATCCATATATTTCATGATTCCTTATTCCAACCCCCTCACATGGGTGATCCCATGAAACATGATAATCTATATAACTCACAATATGGATTGTCACTAAACGGAAAAAATAAAATGGAGTATTCCTACATAAAAATGATTAATCAGACACTCCCACTATATTTTGACTATTGATTTATCAATAATAGTTTATCCATATCTATGTATCAATCCTCCCCTAGATTTTTCACCAATCAAATCCACCCTCATTATTTATAGATAATAGATCATGTTTCACAAGCTACCCATGTTTTTAGTATAGTTCTATTCATTTAGGGACTATTCCCATATTTTCAATTAAATTTCATATTACTCACCAAGGTTTACATTAGTTCCTTAAGACCCATACCAACATAAAATAATTTTTTTATTTCCCATTAAAAGTTAATTTTGAGGATGAGTGGGAACCAATGTATAGATGACACTCTAGTGATCCCCGTGATCATTTTAGAACACTAAAAAATAAACACAAAATCAATGAACTACACGTGACCACACCAGCTACATTGCATGACCCAGCCACCAAAAATTCCATGATGAACCAAACTTTGGATCACCATGATCCATGTGAATCAGCCACAAGATGCAACCCTATTATATGAGACAGAAAAATTCCCAAAGGATCTACTAACATACAACTTTTTAAAAGGTCCAACTGTGTTAAAATCCTGTAACACATCTTATCTTTATAAAATTTACTATCCCTAAAAAACATGTTCTATACATACCTATAATCAATGTTAACAGTCAATTAATTATACACGTACAACATTAAAATCACAATTTGAATCCCATGATAATGTCACATGACCATTTAATATGTCTCTTCTCATATCTCCAATGAAATATCTCAAAAAAAATTAAATAGAGGATACTCCACCTTCAAAAATATTGAAAATTAAAAATGATTCATTCCGCATTTAATGCATTACATGACTCATAACAAACAAAAAATAAAAAATATAAAATGACTCATGATAAGAATAGATTTTTCATTCATCAATACTTATAAACATCTTATTAATCCAACTGAATAAGCCTTGGGAACTCATCACCGGATACCCCTTATCTCACTCGTATGAATATAAATATAAAAGTCCTCATATAACCCTATTTTACAACCTCTCCATTTAATAATATAGTCATTATGTGATCATGATTTATATAATTTCAAATAAGAAAATTTTCATAGCATAGAAGGTCCTATATAATCTATCTTTGAAAACATATGTAACCGTTAGTTTTTACACCTAAAACCAAAATATCAAGAAACATTAATGGCATTCTAAATTATGGATATTATTTTGTTTAATAATTTTCACCTACATCCAACATGTACTTAATTCATCATCAAACACTTTTAATCCTCATATAATCTCATCATTAATCATCTATGATTTTTGTAACCTATATTATTCTAGGTGAAAAATAATAATGAAAGAAAAAAAATTTAATTGATTAATAATCATAACACATATATGAATTTTATGATAAAAATTACTACACAAGAAACCCCATTAAAACTAATTCTATGAGTATACAATCAACCATCCGGAACACCTTTTACCAAATTGTATAAAATCACCATTGATTTACAATGATTTTTTCCATGCATCGATGAGATCACTACCAAACACTATCCTAATATAAATCTAAAATCATGATATATTAATAGGGAATAATAATAAGGCCAGTTGAGTATTATAATACCTTAATCATCCAAATAAACATAATAAGAATAGGCCCTATTATAGGTGGATTAAAGGAGAATAAATATTGGGGATAAAGGGATGGAAATTTAAATCTTATTTCTCAAAAACACAAAAACAAGAAGGCCCCAATATTGGAAATCATTATATTACCCCTGTATAAAATGATATACCTTGTATTAATTTACATTATAATATTTGAGTTTCAAAAAGATATTTCTACACATTATAAACAAAAAAAGAATGAATCCCAAATTCATAGAAAAAATACTTGTTTAATAGGGGTTAACCCGACAAAAAACAATATTCATTTCATGAAAAAGGATTTATAGTGTGCATTTAAGTATGAAACTAAATCTTATCACCCTATTTTACAAAGAACAATCAAATATATCAATTATAACTCCCAATGCATATAAAAATTTGGTATCCTTGTCAAAAAAGAACATTATAATGGTGTTCCGAGGTTTATAATCATGATCTGAATTCCAATTGCTTATCCAAAACCTTCTAAAGTAAGAATATTTAAAATTAATATCAAATTAATTACCTAGAAAAATTTGGTTCATTATATATATCAGGTAGTTTGGTGTTCGTTTTTATGTTATAATGTGAATTCATTGTTTTTTATAATATCACTGATTTTCAAGGTTTATAGAGATCGTTATTAGATGTTTTCATTATAATAAATTATGAAATTTTAATTGAACAACAACAATGACAACTTAAATTTTTTTGCGTGTAGGATGAAGGAAGTTCAATATTCGATGTTGAAAAGAAAATACCAAGATTCAGGTGTCAATAAAATATTATTTGGGGATGTTTTAAAATTTTGTATAATGATAGTATTTATAATTTCAAATGGGTTGTTGGTTTGATTGTATACCTATTTTGATGGTAATTATAGTAGTTTTAAATTTCTATAATGATCGTTAAAAGATTCATATTATGGGTATGGTCTCATAGATGAGATTTTTTGTTTTGACGAGAATGGTTGAATGTTTCTATGGTATGACACTGTGTGAGTAAATGTTCTTTATTGGTAATTTAAATCAATAAATGTATATGAAATTTTTTCAATTATTCAGTACCTCCATGAGTTTGTTATTATTGTAGAGTCATTAGAGATAGTAATGTTTTGGATAGACATTAAATTTATTTCATTATATTATTTTATATAATGGAATTTAAAATATTTCATTTTAGTTATGATCAATTGTGATGTAATAAATGGGGATCAATTAATTTGAATAGAGGAATGATTAATGTTATAAGGGGTTGTTGATAGAGTAACCCAAAGATTTGAGTAGTTTAATGGGTTTTTGTGTAATGTCGACATAATCATATTTTAACATTGGGTTTTATTTTTTACCATACATTGAAAGTGAGTGAACAGTTTGGACCACTGGTGAGCAACATTATAATTATAGGGGATGATAATCATATTTTTGGGGAGGTTTTAAGGAATATTCTCTATATACATTTGTGATAATATAGGGAAACTTGATTTATTTTTCTTTATGTAATTTTATTATTGAGAAGTGAGATTTTTAATGTAATTCCCATGGTTTGAAAATATCTATGTGGTTATTGTCGAGGTGTTTAGTCATATATATGGAATAAATTATTAGGTGAGCACAAATGTATAAATGTGGTGACCCGATAACTGTTCTTAGAATCACCCATTACTTAATATTGCAGTAAAGGGTGTTATTTTGTTGATGTTACTATATGTAAAAGTCTATATTTATGGATTTTATAGGGACACATCAATTGGGATGTGGATTAAAATGAATGGACCATTATTTAAGCACACAGACCCATATTTGAAATTTTCAGATTCCCCACTCACCAAAAAACATCAATTGTTTTAATACATGTTGTACAATATGTAGGGCCTACCCATGTTTCTTGAATGAGTCATGACACAAATTATTGTCCCCAAAGATGAAAACTTGTTCTTTTAATGTCTTTTTTCGTCAATCAGAAACAACCTTAAAAAATTCCCATGATTTCAACTATCTTGATGTTTACTATAAGACAAGACCATTGAAAAATGGAATTATAAAGAGGTGTGATCCTAAATATAATGGTTTAGTTAGTTTTAGTGGCTATAAAAATATATACATTTTAACACTTAATATATTAGGGTTTCAAATTTACCCATAAATTGGTGAACAAAATTCTTATTATAGACCCTACATTTTATCCTAGGTTCCACCACTAAACTTTTATCTAGGTTTCTCCTTTGATAACAATGAATCATATCGGTACCACTGTTAGGGGAAATACCCCCATGTTACTTGGTCATTGATTCATGTCAATCCTTGTACCATATGTTTCCACAAAGATAGAGTTTCCACTAACTCGAAAAACCCATATTCCAAAACAAATCATCATAATAATTATTTTTCCAAGAGGACTAAAGTTTTCATTCAATGTTCTTTGTACTCACAAACATAGCTTGGTAAACATCATATTAGGTCACCCTTCTGGATAAATACTCTATGAAATCCATGTTTAACTAGGGATTTCTTATCAGGTAGTCTCCAAAAAAATCATTATCATGTTGAAATGGGTAGTAACATTAATCATTTTCATCCATTTATATTTATGAGGTGTTATATTCACCCCTACATTAGAACACAACATCATTGAGTTGAACCCTAAATAATTACCTATTAAACTCCCCCACACTTCTTCAATGGTAACTCATCTAATACCATTTTGGTTATATCATGATCTAATCCATTGACTATGTGATATAAGGTAACATCACATCATATAGGCCCCAACATAAATACGATGCTACATACAATATGTGAGGGTCTATTACCATTCATGTGGATACTATATGCATAATATCATTTCATTGGATGCATATTAATCAATAAACAAATAAATTATAATGAGATTAAATGTATAAATGAAATAAATAAAATACATATAATTGATAACAATGTGGTAAGAATATGTTTAATATAATAAGATGATAATAAAATGACATGTAACTAGAAAATCATCTCAATACTACAAAATAGCCATATACCAACGGTTATAGGCTAACCTGTTTGTATAGAGATTGTATTGAAACATATACTCATGGTATTCCAAAACTGTGGGCATAGTTTTTTTATTGCGACCTATACCAAATTTTGTTCTAAAAATATGGGTATATGGTTTCTTTTGAGATCTATACCCACAGTTTTACAAAAATCACTATGTATATGGTTTTTTAAATCCTATACCAATGATATTCATATAAAGTATTTAATGATTTTTCGCATTATATTGGGGAAGAAAATTCCATGGGGAAAAAATCCCAAGAACACCTATTCCCAAGGGTTATCCACATATAACAATGGTTTAAAAAAACTTATTTAATTAACTATGTATTATTATACTCGTACAAGAATATGGGGTACTAGTAGGTGTCAAAATCATAAAATAGTGATCTAGTGTTCGAATCATGCATTCACTTATTTTGTAAAATGTAAACCCACAATTTTAAAAAAGTAGGTATAATGTTATATACATGGTGTATTACACCCATTACCATGGTATGGGAACCATTGTTATTGGTATTTCAAAATATTGATAAAGCACGACGCTATACCAACACCTCAGTTTCCCATGGTCACTTGAATCCATGGGTATAGCCTATGCCCATAGTTTTGTAGTGTATAAAAAAGGTTTTCAACCTTTGGTATAGGGTAAATCGATTGTTGGGTCTATAAGGTCCAAAGATGTATTCCTTATTCTAGTCTTGTATTATGCATCATTTCACAATCATCAACCATACGACCCATTCCCTTCACTTGATCTCTGGTCAAAAAATTTACTAGCTTATCCAAATTAATGAGTAGGGTGTGAGTAAAATACTCAATATTAAACCACCTATCCATCCATTCTATAATTTCACAATTTATATAACTTTTTATTTCATTACATAAGTAATGCATTGTAAAAAACACATGCGTTGAGTCATAATGCGTAGACCAATCCTCTATGATCCCCAACCCAACCTAATTTACATCACTTAAAACAAGGTTTTAAATAATTCATGTACCTCTGTCATGGAAAAAAATATAACCAAAACTAGATAGTGGTAATTATAGGGACATTGCATATTCCCCCAGATCAAAATTTTACACCTCCCACTTAGTGGTTGAAAATGGATCGATGAACCTTCGAGCAGGTCGATACCTAGCCCACATATATATTTTATCTCCCACAACTAATGGTCTTCGGAATAAATCTAAGGTATCATATAGATAGCCATTATTCTTTCCCCTCTACAGGGGTATCGAAACCTACCATTATAGATGTTTGGACTACACTAGGTTGGGGAATCAGCCAATCATGATTTCCTATTTATAAGTGTACTGACACCCCCATTTAAGGACATTAGATCAATAGTACTCCATCCTCGAGGATCGACATTTATATCCCAGTGAATTTAAACTAGAAAATATTATTTCTCTTCTATAGAGGTATCCATGTCTACATTAATGCATAATAGAACTATTCCTGTATGGGTAACCACATACTCTCAATGTTAATTCGCTAACTAAGTATTTTGGAACCTATAGTAGAATTCCTTGTGATATAAAACAAATAATAAATTGAAGTCAATTCAATGAATATTAATCCTCTCCTTGATCAGGGTTAATATATGAACATATAAACATGTGACCCACAACTTCTCAGACTCAAAAAGATGTCTTAGAACAAGCATGGGTTTGTCTATCATAACCATCTTATCCTGATAACATCATATGTTCAAAGACCACAATGGTATGAAACATCCTTCATCGAATACAATGACATCTATAGAAAGGATAAGCTACACTCTGTGTCTCAGAAGATAATTTGGTGACATAATCATTTAATAAAATTCAATAATTGGAAATATTGTCATAGTTATCATTATGTTAGTGATTGAGGTTCTTCTATGGTTCCCTGAACCAAAACGATAAAAATATCAAAAATGAATAAAATTTTCCATGTGATTACACATTCTCTCTCATGAATAATTTTTTAATTATCATTATTATCCGGTGCATGTTTTGAAAAAATTATCATAATGAATAATCATATTTTTATAATTTCTTATAAATTATCCTTTTTTAAATATCTATAGACAATTTATCATATATTTTACATTATAGTAATCTTGTGATAATTTATCATAAATTATCCTTTTACAATCATCTATTGATATATATTACAAATTAAAATTTTATAACAATTAATTTATAATTTAATTCATATTATATTTTTCATGAATATCAAATGATAACTTATTTTAAATTATCCTTTGTAACTATCTGTAGATAATTTATACAAAATTATCCATTTATAATAATACTTTGATAATATAATATAAATATGAATTTTATAATTATCTCTTGATAATGTATTATTAATTATCCATTGTAAATGTAGTTGGATAAATTATCATATAGTATCATTTGAAATTTTATTTGATATATATATATATATTTAAATATATTTTATAAGTTTTTGATGTTAATTTATTTTAATGATTCCTCTATATGATTCCTCTACGGATAAATGTTAGAAAAATATCCTCTAATGAAATCACAATTACAATTTGAAAGTTAAATAATTATTCTTTGGTAATTTAATGTATTTATTTTCAGGAAATTATAAATATTATCACTTAATAAATATATGTGACGATCCAATATTAATTTTTAATTTACAAATTATCCATTGATAATATAAAAAATATTATTTTTTTAATTTTAATAATTATAATTTGATAATATCTTAATTATTTTTTGATAATTTTTAATAATTATCCTTTGATTATATCCAAATTGTAAATATATATGTAAATATTGATAATAAAAAAAATTAAAATTGAAAGATATTCTTCACCACATTCATTTATTTTATTAAAATGTATACTAATCGCTTTGAATCCAAAAATATTGATTTCATTTTAATTTGATAAGTATCATAGATGATAAAAAAGATATAATATAAAAAAATTTAACTAAAAACAATAATTAGTGAGGGTGGGAGAGGGACATTAGTGGCATGGAAGACTTCCTTGCATTGAACTATACTTTAATACCCCCTTGGTAATGTATTTTTTTATTTATATATTTTCATTAATTATTCCACCAATTTAATTCTTAGTTTATTAAAATATTATCTTTCCTCATAATCTCTCAATTACACATATATATATTAACACATCATTCCATATATATGACTTTTATTCTTTTCAAGACTATCATTTAAATAAAACAATGATGACATCCAATAAAAATATTATTTACCCATATATATATGGGCATTTTATATTTACACACAACCATATTTACATGTATACAAATACATATCTAAACACATATATTTTTATTTATTTGTTTATTTATATCATTTACATATAAAAATTATATATAAAAACACAATGTATATGATATATATAAATATATATCTAATTGTTTTATAAATGTATTTATATTTCATTTAAATCACACAAAAATATGGGGAATTGTTTTTTCTATTACTATTGATAAAAATCACCTTGGGTGATGCACATGATGTTAATATGTGATTTATGGGATTTTGGGTTCCTTCATGAATCATGACGAGGCCAATAGGTCCACATTCCATATAAATACATTATGTTATGTAAAATTTTAGTTTATAATTAAATTCCTTCATTTTTATTTTATATTCGGATTATATTCCCTTTTGTGTTATTTTTATTCATGTTGTGTGATTTATTTTTATTAGCATATGTTAGTTAAATTAGTATTTATTTATTATATATATTATGGTTGTGACAAATGAGAATTGATGAAAAAAGGGTTATTTCTTGGAAAGGTATAAATTGGATTTTTTGTAGACTCCTATAAAAGCACTATTTTATCCCATTTATTTGTAAATAGAAACCTAGAGTCATCCTATATACTTGTCATGGATTATCATTATGACTCACTTTCTTTAATAATGTTTTTTCTGAAAAGTTACAGAAGATGTCACTTTAATGTATTGTGTGTAACTAGATAAGATGAATGATAAAATATTTCCATTGGGGATGAGGTATCATCATTAGCACAAGTATTGTGGGAGAATGTACATGAAAATTCCCCCACAAAATCACTATTTTTGAAGCATGGATGCTTCTTTAACACCCTATGTTTTTATGAAATATATTTTTTTAAATAATTTAATATTTTTTATATTTATCATTTCTACCTAACTAAATATATCATATGTAATATGGTAGCACCAAATTATACATTATTATTATGATACTCAATGTTAATATTTCTTTATATGATACCACCAATGCAATTTTGTGCTACAACCTACATTGACATGGATTCTGTTATATGCATTAATGACGTGGCTTGCATTTCACATAACTCTATGTATCTTCAAAATTCCATTTTTTATCATAATTAATTTAAAATTATTGTAATAAGAGGTGAAATAAAATAGAAATTTATATATAAGTAATATAATAATTTTATTTTCCCATAATTTATGAGTGATGATTCCCCATAGATTAATTTTTAACAGGTGAAATAAAAATAGACTTCTATTTCTTCCCCACATAAATAAAATTGTGTGATTAAAATAAATTTATTTACGACATGGTATTTAATGAATTTTTTTTTAAAAATGTTAATTTTTTGGAATTATTGGGGAACATTAAAAATAAAACAAATTTTTTTTCTATTATTATAACTATTATTAAATTTTGAAAATAATTTATTGTCTAATAAAAATAAAATATATTTACAAACATATCAATTAAATATATATGTATATATATATGTGTTTGAGTGGTTGTATATATATAATGTGTCTATAAATATGAGTAATATATATATATATATATTGATGTACATATTTATATGTACATAAATGTATATATGCTGGTGTATAAATGTTCTTACAGGTGTATGAATATATATAATGTGTATATATATGGGTTAAAAAAATATTTATAAGATTAATTATTTTTTTATTCAATGTTTTTATTTAAATTTAAATAAAAAAAATGTTTAATGAAATGAATTTAGTGGTTATATTTATAAAGAATGGATGAAGAGGAAATAAAATTATCAATTAAATCCTTAATTAAAAAAATGGAATATTTAATGCTATTAGATGAAATAATATCATTTAATTGATAGAATTTGAGAATTATATAATGAATGGTATGTCACTCATGCCTCTTGTGTCTCTCTCATATCCTCTCCTTATCAAAATTTTTTATTTATTTTTTATTTTTTGTTATATTTTTTCTGTGGTATATTCTATAATACTGAATGTATTCATGAGGCTTCAGTATCATTGGATTCATCAAGATTAGCATAAATTTAATATAAATATTAATTATAAATCTAGTGAGGTATGTTATTGAGATTATATTTATTCCTTCTATTCCTCCTTTTATAAATCAATTGTTAATTGTGAGATTATCAAAAATTTAACTATTAAAAATTATCAATTTGTTATTAAAATATTGTAAATACATGGTCATTAATATTAAAAATTTTTAATTTGAAAATTATCAATGGTTAATTTATGTATTAACAAATATCTAATTATAATTTCATGGATTTATGAAGTAGTTTATAAAATTTTAATGTGATAATTATGTTGAATTAGAAATGTATAATAAGTAAAATTATCATACTATAATTGTGAGTCCATAAGAGGATAAATTATTAAAATTAATGAAATAATATTTAATAGATTATAGTTTAAAATAAGTTATAAATTTATAATTGTAATGGATAACATAAAATAATTAACATAATTATAATTATAATTTATAATTTATGATAAATTATAAAAATATATTTATAAAGGATGATTTATAATAAATAACCAATAGATAATGATAAAGGTATATATTATAATAAATTATTTCTAATCTATATTTATATAAAACATATTAAAAATATTTATAAAAAATATTTGTTGATAAATAATCAATATATAATTATTAAATTGATAATTTTATGTGTATTAATAACAAAAATAATAAAATGTTATTTTTTAATAAATTATCAAAATCTAATTATAAAATGATAAAATTAGTATAAATTATCAAGAAATAATTTTATGAAGATAATTTATGAAAATTGTCAGGAGATAATTATAAAATGATAATTTATGTGAAATTAAAAAAAGGAATTTTTTTTAGAGAAGAATTTTGGTAGCGCATGCACTAGCCGAAAAATATTTTTCAAAAAAAATTCCAGGATGTAGAATTCCTCATCACATCTCAAATTTTAATTTTTTATGATATAAAATGATTTCATTGGTTCTTGTACCCACATACCGAGATAAAATACTAACATGATGATGACAATTATAATAAATCACAAGATTTTATGTTCTTAACTATAGATATTTCCTATCCAGCTTACGAACCACAGATGGTGGTTTATCCTTACCCGTGACATTAATTTCATTGAGGTAGGATGGTCAATTCTCTTATCATCCTTGTATGTAAAATTTTATCATTATAATATGATTATATAGGAATAACCATTTTCTGTTCTGAGATTCTAGTAGCTTTCTAAGTATCCATGAGCTTACATTATTATATATGATTATAATGAATTTTATCATATTGAGTTGTTTCATTATTTAAAATGACCTATATTTTTTGTGTGACTCATAGCCTATGTAATTTATATACATGTTTCGAGATACTTAATTGAATCATTGAGGATGGGTGTACAAGGTTACCCATCCATTCATAGTCCCAATTTCCTTGTAGGTAGGTCTAGATACCCATGTATTGGGGGAAACATAATTCCTAGCTGGAAAGAACTGAGATTCAAAGGTAGAGAATTCGGAATGGGAGTCAAGTGGTTCAATCATCTATGAAGGTATGAGTGGATAACCCTATATAGGGAAAACACCAGTGGATGGTCATACAAACTAAACTTTTCTTAATTTCCTTAAAGGCATGCATGGATATGCATATATATGGGAATGAATAATGGATTACTGGAACATAGTAGTCCTAGAATTATATATACATGGGTTTTGGATTATTAAATGGTTATAAAAGAAGTTTATAGAACAGAAATAACCAGCACCATTATAGTGAATTCTACATAAAGGGTGGAGTGAGGTTTTTAAATTAAAGAACATGTGAAATTCCTATGAAAATCTACCGGTGGGTGGGGGGATCACGGTTACTTTTGTAGAGGTACATAAATTCTCTACATCCTAACTAGTAATTATCTAAAGAATATTGTATTTGTGTTTATTGAATATTTTTTAACACATGATGGATCATCCAATTATTATTTACATATAATAATATTTTTTCATGATATACACTTTTAATGCTTTTTGAACATATGATATGAATGAATTGGAAGTTTTCTACTAAGTAATCTACTCACAACCTAGTTTGGTATTTCTGTCTTCTTGTATATTTTATGACTATAGAACTAGAAAATGGAAATGGACCTATGGATGATGATTTAGTAGGGGGGAATGGATTTGGAGATGAATAATGAAGTCATCATAAGACCCTATATATCATTTTTATTTACATTTCATTTTAGTGTCAACTATTTATAAAATAAAAAAGCATACCATATTAGGAGATCCCAAATGTATGTAATTTATTTAGTTTCCACATTTAATCAATTTTTTCATCATTTGGTTATTCAGTATTGTGTATCCTAATTCATTATACTGAGTTTATAGTCTCCCAACCATGTAATAATACCCCAATACTAGTCAGTAGCCTCTTATATATGAAGATGAACACATGATGTCATGTAACCCTCCAAATATGACAAGATGGTTTTGTTTCAGATGTTACAACGGTATAACTATGAGCCTATTATTAAATATATATAGTTTTGGAGGAATAATGATGAAAATATAAAACAATATATTGTGGTCACAAGTAATACTTAATGATGATGTTTATTGTTGAAAATATTTAATGATATTGAAATAATTTTCCTCTCTTTGATTTGTATATTCATATGAATGGTTTTTTTTATTTTTTCTATGGTTCACACTAAAAAAATAACATTTGATATTGGCATCAAATATGTACAAAAAAATTATATGAGTATGTATTTAAAAAGTTTTGGATGTTAATTAATCAAACCAATATACATGAGGGAAACATCATTTTAAATCCTTCAAGGGATAAAATAATTTAAGATTATCTCTCATGCTGGGTGAGATTAAAAATATTTACCTGGTCATATTAAAAAACATCTCTACAAATGAATGGTTTTTTCATGGCAACATTCGATGGATATTGGTGATTGTTGAAGAGGTTGAATCATGTCAATGATGTTGGAATATATTAATGAAAATAATTAGGAACCAGAAACAACAATATACACTTTGTTGTCTATTACAACATTGTGTTTGGGGGAAAACCATAAAGTACAATTCAACACCCTTAGTTTGTTCTGAACTCCTTAAGGCTCTCTGGAATGGTGGCATTACTCTATGAAAAATGGTTTCACTTTATTAGTGGAATTATATATAAATGTTTCTTAGTAATTATTTAATTGGATAGATTTTAGTTTTCTTTCATAATTATTGGTATGATGTTCATTTTCACATTATAATTAAACTTCCCGTTATGATTATGAATTTTTATGGAATCTATCCAAGGCTTTTCGATCTCTTCTACCCCTAATCTTTTTTATATAATCCTCATTGTTTATGGTGACACCTAAGATATTTTTATATGGAATCTAGTCATTTCCCACAACTATGATCCCTATAGTCATTATTAAATAATTTACTCAAATTCAAGTAAAATATACAGATTCTGAAATTAATTATTTATTCAATATAAAATATGATACACAACATAGAGTTAAAAAAAACCATAAAATCTTTTTATTTAAACAGAACCATTATAATATATTAATTATATTGGATGGTATGAATTTGAATATATTCAATATGAAATAAATATAATTCTCCTATTCAAAATAAATTTGTTTGTTTAGTCTTAGTAATTAATCACCAAATTTTTTAAAATTTATATTTATTCATTTAAAACAATGATTTTATTAGAATTATTTTTTTTGAGATAATAATTATATATATATATTTAAAATATTATTAAATGTTTTAAAACATCATATATGAATTATATTATGGTGGAATTTTTGAGAATTTTAATTTAACTGTTTTATTTTTAAATAAATAATGAAAAATAATGATTTTTTTAGAAATCATTATTTTCTATTAAAGTATTTACTAATAAAAATTCTATTTTTTATTATAATTAAAAAAATAGATAAATCCTTTAATATAATATAAAAACATTATAGTATTTTTCTTTGATTTTTATTATTCAATTTATTAAAAAAATATTATATTTAAAAAATATTCCTCAATAACGAAATTGTGTTTTCATTTTTCAGGTTTTATTTTATAATAAATCCATCCTCTTATATGAATTGAATAATGATGAATATATATTGAATTTGAAAATAATATTTTCTATGTTTGTTAAATTAACCCCTTTTTTTAGTTGATAATAACATTAATCATAGTTTCCATTGTAACCTATATAAAGGAAAAATAATTTAATTTGTTATAAAAATAAGGTGGTGAGGATTCATATGTAATAATAACTCTCAATTTCATTTTATTAGATGGATATTTATAATATATAATGATTTAGAATTTTAATATCTGATATTTGGTTTCAATATTTATAATATTTATAAATTTATAGTATATTCTGCAATAAAAATTAGTTAAATTTATTACAATTTTATTATTATCTCTAAATTTTTGTCATCAGTTAAAACATTGGATATATTTCACTCAAAATAAATATTTAAAATAGAAATATTCAATTTTTATATTAAAAATTTATATCAATTTTTAAATTATCATATAATTACCTATATTTCTTACGGAATGATGACTTGTAATTTTTCTCAAATATTATAGAATGAAAATAATTGATTATAAAATTAAAAATTATTATAAAATATAAATTAATTATTGATTACCATGAATTATTTTTAAAAACATTTTGTTTTTTAATTTTTTGGAATTATTATATTAAAATTTCTTTTTTATGATGTGGTTAAATTTAAAGTTATTTAATAGTACTAAACGTGAATTTAAGGATATTTTTTATTAAATAATATATTATTTAAGGATTTAAACACCATAAAATATTATCATAAACCAAGATATTAGTATATTTTTTATAAAATCATCCATGTTCCATTTATGGTTCACTTTTATTCTTGTCGTAAATCCCACGACTAATAAATTATAAAATAATTGGTATTATTTTATGTGTTAAAAGGATAAATAGTTAGGTTAAAAACAATGATAAGATAAAAATATCAACAAAACATGTTTATAAATTTTTAATGAAACTACTTGAACACATAATCCAAAAATGTTATAAATAATTTCTTTTTGGTTAAATTATTTTTAAAAAAATAATTGAACATTAATTATTATTTTAAGAAATTCCATGATTTTCCCTCCCCTGACATAAAAAGGTAGTCCAGATCTCACATTTTCATAATAGAAAAGGGATTTTTTTTCAAAAAATACATCCAAAAATGAACTCCATACATATATCTCTAAATCATAGAGGAATTTGAAATATTAAAACCATGTAAGAATATCTTTTGTGAAATATTAAAGAGGATGCATAAAAAAATAGTATCGTTTTTAATAGATATTTTCTATTCTGTTCCTTCTTCCACCTCCTTTATATCACTGTTAACCATTCATTTTTTTTAACATGATTAAATCCCAAGACTTTTAATTTTATTATTCTAATTTTATAGCACATATCCATCTCCTTCTTCAGTTAAATGTGAAACAAACCAACTTATCATGGCTACAGTGGACTACATCCCAATGAACTGATTAAATTATTTTTCATTAATTCACAATAATTGATTGATATATTGAAGTATTTTATGTAGATATATTATATTCATAACATATATGTCATTTTAAATTTATAATATATCATATAATTTATTACTGGTCCATTCTTTGACTAAATGTTAAAGTCGTTCATGCATACGTGTGGACTATTATCTCAATGAGGTAATATGATTCATCATCCATCTTTATATATTAATAATGATATATAGAATTTTATTTAAAAATTTAAAATGATATTAATTACACAATGACCTTTCTATAGTTACAAAATATAAGTCACCTTCTTTACATCATGATTATTTTAAATAGAATCCACAATCAAGTGTACGTACAATCTTTGATCTCCATGATTGTAATATATTTCATTTTTCATAACCATCATAAATTTATAGTACTTAAATCTATAATTAATATTTAAAATATATAATTATTACATTCTTATTATATATATGTCATAATAAATACATCATTTATCATTGTCATCCTTCTATAGTCATTTTTAACATTTGTTTAAAATATAATAAAAAACATATGAGATTTATTTCATTTAAAAAATAATAAAATATAACTTAGTAATAGATATAATTAAATTAATAATATACCTAAAAATTTAACTTCACAATTAGGATAATTAATATATTTTTTTATTTATAATTATAATTAAATGTGGTGATAATTTAAAATCATGATAATGGAATTATTTAATTAAATTCCCAATACAAATTTTTTCAATATAAATTTTCAAAATCATTTTTATCCATGCCCATATTAATTTTGTTATATTATTTTTCATTTCAGTAAAAATAAATAAATTAAATATAAATTTTAATCCATCTTCTATCTATAGATCAATATTTTATAAAAGCAATATTTTTACATGTTTCACATGGAACATTTTAAAAATGTAAACAAATAATGTTTTATTTTTACATATATAATGAAAATACATTTTCCCTTTTTCGTAACCATTATTAGAATTTTTTTCCATAAGTTTCCATATTTATTTAAATGGAAAAAACTTCTTATATATAATTATGTAATTTTCAAAAATAGTTTCTACTTAAATAGAAATTTAAATATCCTAAAATGTATCTTTATTGGTAAAAATAATAATTTTCAATGTGTGTTGATGAAAACAAATTTTATCATGTTTTATGATTGTGTTATGGTTCATAGTACTTTTTATTAATGATGGGTTATTATTATGTAAACCAAATGATAGGTGATCATGTATAAATATGTATGGGTTATTACATTTTTAAGTATAGATGGGTGGTTCTATTATAAACCATGGTCATTTGGGTTAGTTATAAAACTCAAATTATTTTTTTAACTAGATTAATATATATGTTTACTATTATTGTTCTTCCATTTATACTAGTTATTTGAAAAATAATGAATCAATTATACTACATGATATATTTATTATTTATATGGTTATTATATAAATATAATTATTTCAAAATGTATTTTAATGAGAATATTTTATAACAATTTTTTGAAACTATTTTAGGGGGAAAACTATTACTTTGGGAAAAATTATTTCTCATGTTTTTGAAGAATTTTTTTTTTGTGTTTTTAAGAATTTATGGAATGAATATTTTTATCATTATTTTTATATGTCGCTTAGAAATATTATAACTCTAATATAATATTTTGAAATTTTTTTAGAGGTTTTTATGTCTGGGTAAAGAAAAGGATGAGTTTAATATGTTATCTTTGAATATTTTGAATGAAAATTAAACATGTTAATTTTTAAAAGTTTTCATTTATGGGAAATATGTATATTAAGAGGACGATTTCAACATGTATTTTATAGTTTTATCATGTAATATATATTATATATTTCTTTAAAAATATTTAACTAATAATGATCATCAAAATTCTTGAATGTGAATTCAAGATTAACAAGGAAATTATTGGTCGAATATGGATCAAGTCATTACTGATTGCATCACTTAAATGGTTTAAATTTTTGTTAAATTATTTTATTTTTAGGTGAAATTATCATAAAAAAATTTGATACCAAATTTTGTTAATAATTATATGTTTTATCAAAAAAATTTAGGATTAAGCACCCCTTTTGAGGTTTTCGTGGGGGATTTTGAGGTGAATAATGAAATTTTACGGATTCTTTATTTGATATAGATCAATGTAACCATTATGATAAATGTAAATAGTTATTATAGAAGAACTATTTTACATTTCTAAGATATAATCATAAATTAGTGAGATAAACATTGATATTTAAATGTAATTTCGTTTTCATTTTATTAAATATAGTTTTTAGGACGTGATGTTTACATTATTATAGAATATAAATAGTTATTTTATTTATGGGGAGAATTTTCATATTTCCATGAATGTTTTCATTTAATGTTATATTGATATTAATATTTACATTTTAAATTTGATCTATCATTATTTGAATAAAATAATATCACATATCATTCTTATCCCTTCTAGGTGATGTAATCATTAGAATCGTTAAAATTTATTTTTCAAATCATTTGGAAATATTTTTTAAAATTCAAATTTCTTACATGAATATATATGATCTATCCAACAATCTTTTATTTATCTAAAATTTTTTAAACATAATTGAATATAGTCTTATTTTATTAAAATCTAAACTGAATAATCTAATTCCATGACAAAAAACAATCGTGTACTTAATTTTATTTTTGGAAATATGGACTTCATGCTCAATGAAAAATCATAATTCTACTATATAAAAGGATAAGATGATATCAATATTTAACATTTGAATAATATTATTATATTATATTTATGAAACTTTATTGTGATTATATCGATATATTATAAGTACATAATTGATTTAAATGAATTTTTATAATGATGTATTAATAATAAAACAATGGATCGTGGTCAATATTTAAATATGTAAATTTAATGAAGGATTTGTTCATGTATCAAGTCTGTTGCATAAGGATGTAGCGGTATTTCATCAATGTTATTATTAAATATTATTATTATTTTTAGAATAATGAATCATGTAAGGATATTTATATATTTTATATTCAATTAGAATTTGTAAGCATATGTTATATGTAAATGTAGATTTTGATTGTGGTTTAGGAAAAATGTCATTATTTTTTGAGTCATTATGTTAAAGAATTATTTAAAATTGCTATATAAACGATTATGTTGATATATTCATTATGGTAATAAAATAATAAAAACGTAATATTACATTACTTTTAGTATATTATGATATATATAAAACTGTAGAGGAAAAATATTAATGTAATGAAAAATGATATTTATTAGGGTAGTCATCATATTTGAAGGTATATTTTATTTATTATGTTAGTATAATTTTAGTGAATGTACATGAATTAAGTTAGGAAAATGGTTTCCATCCAAAATTTCCATGATGATTGAAACCACAACTGAATAGATATAGCAGTGCTTAATATACCATTGACCTATATGATGTCCTATTTAGAATAGTTTTTTTAACTAATAAATTTGATAGATAAATATAAATATTTTTTGATATTTTTCATCTTATATATAACATATAGATGAGAATTTTATTTTCTTATTCTCTGATTAATATTATTTTATAAGAACATCACATAAAGTTTGGGGAACATTATATGAATAATGTAAAAAGAATATTATCACATTTTATTTGAGGAAAAATATTGAATAATTTTATAGAGGAATATAAATTTTTTTAATTGAATTATGATTTTTAATATAATTAATGGAAATTATTATAATATTTTGGTGATCGTATAATTATGGTATGTAAATTTTTTTAGAATACACATTCAGGAATTATTGTTGTTATATGTAGAAAAATGTTAAATTAATTTCATAAGAAAATGTTATTAAATCATTCAATTTTTTCCAAACATTTTCAGAAATATTAAAAAAAAACAATCTAGTCTATATTATTTACCAAATTACTTATGCTAATTGTTTTTTGTTAATTTTTATGATATATATATTTATGTTCTATTTCATCATATGAAGGATTATAAATTTTTAGAATTATATTAAATTGTGCTAAAAATAGTTTCTTTTAAAATGAAAATATATAATAAAATGATGTTGTTCCATATTTATAGTTTAATTTAAATCATTATAATCATATTTTAATTCACCATGTATTAAAATTTAATATACAATAACCTGGGATGGTAAAAATAATGAAATTTTATGGAAAATGAATAATGGATAAAATTTTACATGTTAAATCTGTATATTTATTTGTGTTAGCATGATATATTCTAAATTAATTCCTAAACTAATGGAAATGTTTCATGATATAAAACACTTATCCATTTACATTACTTTTTAATGGATATATATTTTATTTTTGACATCCCTTTTGTTTATGGTTTGTTCTTTTTGATATAATCATGATCATTCACTTTTTTGGGATCGATGATCTCTATCAATATTAATCATTATTTATAAATTATGATTCTACACAATTTTTTTCACTTCCCAATCATTCCTCCTAAATAGAATTATAATAAGTTTTATAATAGATAAATTTGATTTTGTTTTCTCCATTCATGGAGATATTATTCAAACCCATTATGTGATGTAGGATTTCAAAAAAGTATTTACAAATTCCCACCCTTACTTATCTAACCATGTACAGTTTGTCAAGGAATAAATTTTTGAAGGGGCAAGAATAATTTAATATAAAATGATTTTAAAAAGTTATATATTTTTAATAATGTAATATATATACAACACAGATCATAAAAGAACCACATAATATTTTTATTTAAATATGACTATTATGAACATGTTATCAAATTGGTGGTAATAAAAAATTTAAAAAAGGTTTTTTAAATATATATAGTATTCCTAAATAATATAAATGCATTTATAAATTCCTATTAAATAACAACTTAATCTTTGTAATGTGATTTTATTAATCGAGAATAACCATTCTTGAAGAAAATATTATTTTTTAAAATGTCATATTCAATTAATGAAAATTTTAGATATCTTATATTTTAAAAAACATATCATTTATTAAATAATCATATGGAACTATGTTATGGTGAAATTATTAGAATTTCTAGAAAATGATCTATTAATAGTTAGAAATAGTAATATTTTTTTGAAATCAATATTTTTGTATTCATATAGTTAGAATGTAAAATTTTAATTTTTAAAACTTTAAATATTTGTAGCGCCAAAATTTATTTATTTAATTTTATTAATTATAGTTTAAATTAATTATTATAAAATTTTTGTAAAAATAAATTCCATTATAGAAAAATAATTTTTTTTAAAAAAACATTTTGGTGTATTTTTCTGTATACATTTAAATTAAAATATTACTATTTTATTAATACAACAATTAAAAATAGATTCTATATTTGGAATTTTGAGATCGAAATTTGGAGAATATTCCCATTTTATTTTTATTCATTAATAATAGTATTCATTGTAAAAATTTTCCTCATAGATAATCTAATATATGTTAATTAATGATAAAAATATTTGGATAAAGACAAATAAATAACTCTATTACAAAACATTATATAATTAGATTAATATATTTTTTCTATAATAGTAAACATTTCACAAGTATGACCTTTTCCTCCTATTTGACCCTGATTTTGATCTTATTAATATTTTCTGTAATTAAAATAAAATATATATTATTTTCATTGATTTACTGTCTCTATATTTTTCCATATCGGGATATATATAGGTTATGTTTGGTTCTATATATTTTTTTAAAAAAATTAATTTCAATATCATGGTAGTTTATTAAAATAATTTATGATGAAGTAATTTCCAAAATTTATTACTCTATGTGGAAAAAATATTTTTGTCAATTAATTGAATAATAAAATAAATGATACTACAAATATTGATCTTTTACTTATTTTTTATTGTCAATGTATTTTTGGATACATTTTATATATTTAGG
Organism: Viscum album; assembly: GCA_963277665.1. NCBI lineage: Eukaryota > Viridiplantae > Streptophyta > Magnoliopsida > Santalales > Viscaceae > Viscum > Viscum album. The sequence goes on along the minus strand of OY728148.1, from coordinate 872,357,755 downwards.
GTGTTTTAAATTATTATTTATGATTCAATTATTATATTTATGTTATTGATAGAAATTTAAATGAATTCTTATAAAATAACCACTAAAGATATTAAATAATAAATAATATTTTATTATTTTATTTAACATTATATTATATGTTTTCTTCATCAACATGATTGTGATATGTTTTTTATATTCACTCATTGTCTGTTTGCTTGGCACTTTTCCATAAAATTTAGTTTTGTTTTCCTATAACTAGAATAAAACATTTATAATAATGTATGTGTCAAGAGGGATTAATAGTGGTTTCATCTTAAAAAAATAAGGATAGAAATATCCCATAACTTTGTTCAAAATTTATTCTATATAAGGAAAATTAACATTATATTCTAAAATTAAATAAAATTTGTTCCGTGTTTCAAAAAATAATTTATATTAATTAAATTTTACAATAAAATATTAGGGTACACCTCCCTTAACATATTAAATGGAATAGCATATAATCATTTATTTACTTTTAAAAAATAATCTAGTTTGGAAAACAACTACCTATATCCCTTCCTTACAGCCCTTCCAACTTTTAATAGGTCTTATTTTTAATAGAATGAAATATGATGAATACTTTTTGTGGAAACCTAATGAGGATTTTTGATGTATAGGTGTATCTATTAACCAATGGTTTTTTGTTTTATTTATTATTTCTTACCATTTATATATTCTTATACCATTCCTATATTATATCATTAGTGTGTTCTGTTTCATGTTTTTTATTCTAAATTTTATGTATTGAGATTTTGCACCTAAATTCATGGTGTTTTTAAGGTATTACAATGATTCCATGGATTTTTCTAGGGATATACCATATAGGGAACTACCTATGACAATGTGTGGGATCATTACGACATGAATGAAAATGTTTTAATATAAAACCATGGAGGGGGTAATTTGATGCTGATGAAAATTTTGGAATAATTTTTCTATAGAGGTATGATGAGACATGGGGATGTAATCAACACCGACATAGAGTGGGAGGCTCTAAAATTGTACTAAAGGGATAAGAATAGGTTAGTTATTCAAAATCCAAAACAAGGATTTAATCCACCTTTTTGTATTGATCCTTAGGTTTCCAAAAGAAAAATTCAAAGGCCTTTGATGACACATTTGATCAGGCTCAACAAAATATTTTGGAGATAAATTATTCTCCAATTCACACTATTACTGGGTTATATATTTTCATTCATATTCTAAAATTAATATGTATCTACTTGTAATTTCATAATTACATTTTATTTTTTTTATGAAATGTGTGGATGTGTTATTTGGTGTATTTCCAATAAGAAATACATGTAAATAAGAAATATTTTTCTTTATTCTATTTTTTAGACACATAATGTGTGGATGGAATAATTTTAGGTATTTTTCTGTTCTAAAATATATTTTCAAGCATGTGCGTGGTTTACACGCACCTGTTATGAAGCATGGAGAAAAACAATAAATTTTTTTTCTATTGTATCATAATGGTTGACTAGGTTAGACTCTCTTGAGGATCCTTTCAATGTTATCAATTACATTATTCTGTATAACCTAAACTAACTCATTTTTGTTTTTATTATCTTATGGAAAAATGAATTTTTTTTGTTTTTTATTTATTTAAAACAATGACATGTAATGTAACAATTCTAAAATTATACTAAGATGCAAGTCTAAAAAGAATGATGTTATGAAGAATGTACCAGGTTTTTGGGGTTCATTACTAGATTCAATCATTATTTTTTATGTGTTTGATTTTTTTGATAATCAAATCATGAAATATTATGTTTAAATCTCTATTCATTTCATGAATAGAGATTGATTTAATTTCATGTCATTTTGAGCTGTCACCCAATCAGGGACATTCGCCTCACCAATGCATGATACAAAAATCTACGACAAATTATAAAGCAATAATTAATGAAAATTCAAGAATATCTTGACCTCCCTTCAATTCATGGATTAGGGTTTGCCTACTATTTCAATGAGTATGTGATATCTTGGTGGAGTTGGTGGAAGAGGATATGGAGAGAGATGGAATTAAATAAAGAAATGTTGAAGGAGAAACACGAATTCAAGGATTAATAAACCTAAAATTTAAATTAAAATTGAAAATAAAACTAAAATAATACTAAAATAAAAATAAAATAAAAATAAATAATGCAGCCGGTATGAGAGGAGAAGCAGCATCCTGTGCCCTGGTGGGATCCCTCTATGGATGTGAGTGTTGAGTTGATGATATGAGAAGGAGGTGAGTGCCTTTTTTATGAATAATTCTATCCACCAATGGTTTGTTCATTTTGTTCACTGTAAATGGCAGATTCACACATGTACCCCTTTATAAATGTTTTTTACCAATGTGTTTTCCATTCACCTCCTAAATTGCAGCTCATTTGGAAACTGGATGAAGGTGTTATGAATTATACATTGTCAGTTTTTTTTCTGGATGAAGATTCCCAGATGGTTCCTCCAAATGAATAACATTCAATTGTAGCATTGATGTCTCAAAAAATCCCTCATATTTGTTGTAGATCTGGACCTCTATGTCCTCGTGAAATACTAGCTGGTATTATAAAAATGGGATGTGTCAAGGTTGAGCTGTGGATCAGTTGTGTTGGTGTGGTCCATGATGTCCCCCCAGAAAGGCTTCCATGTTCAATGATTTTCTGATCCACTTTGTTTTTGAATCAACTCTAGGTTGTGAATAAAAATTTTGAGGAAATATAATTAGGATTATAAAAAAGGAATCTCTATATTTTGTATTATATTTTTTAAGCAAGGACAGAAACATCCTTGTTGTAAAAAAGTATCCAAAATCCATAATTATGCACTTTTATCAGTTTTTCACATTTTCATAATAAAATTCAAATTACCAATTATTTTAATAAAACAATAAAATACGTGGGTGTTATCATATAAAAATTGTAAAAATACACATTATTTGACTAATGGTATGAAAATAAATGTTATCTTTCCAATAACCCCACACTTAAACCACACATCTCCTCAACTATAAAATCGAATAATGAAAATCAGAGGACACCAGTGTTACCAATATTCAAATTTTAATGCAATATATCAAAAAAAAATGTCAAATAAAACATTTAAAAATATTCATAAAACATCTATTTAGATCAAATTTTTCAAATAAAAAAATAATTGACATATTTTATCCTTCTCCTACGAAAATCGATGCAACATATCCTCTCATTCATTCATACTCGTAGATTCATTATTATTAAACATGACATTTAATGATTTACATCACTTTTGATTCCATTCTCACATCACACATGAAAAAATTCATGTATATTTGTGTTCATATCATTAAAATGTTCTTCTTATCCATTAGCGAGTAAATGAACTTCATTATCCACATTGTAAAGACAAAAGACACCTAAAATCATGAGGACATGCAATAATTATTCAAATAAAACTAAAGATTAAGGATGGTAGGATTTTATGAATTAAAAATTAAGGCTCAAGGTGGAGGTGAATCTCATAAGTGCAATGCATGATATAAAAAGATAAAGTGCAATGAAATTCTCTCCTTCAATATAGAAAACCCCACTTCCCAAAACACCCAAAAACGTTATGATCAAGTAATCATAATGAATGATTTGTGCACCCCCTTGATTATTTTGATTTTTTATTTTTTAAAAGTAATAATAAGATAAAAAATCACATCCATCACCTAGGAACATACGATCATAGGATCGTCGGTCTGGAAAATGGTGATTTTTGGTTCTCCCAAATCACAACCCATTATTAATATTTTTTTGTATCTTTTTTTTGATTATTTTCATTGTTTTTAAATTCAAGAGCGGATAAAAATAGAATATAATTAATTATTTCATAGAACTTTACATTTCCTAAAATAAAACTCCCACACTTATTTCTCACAATGTGTATCATCACGTCCACCATGATTCCCTTTACCCCCACACATCAACATTAAAATAAAATGCAAATACCAAGAGAGGATAATGAATGGAAAAAATTTCATGAAACATGGATCATCCATATAAAGGTCATTCATGGTATCTATGTATAAAAAGAAAAATTTATTTTAAGGTTTTATTTTATGGAAATTTATCTTTTCGAAGGATGCCTCAATCATCTTAAATGTATTTTTTTCATAGTCAAAATTTTGACAAGTTTCAATACATGTTCTGGTCAGTTACATGTCTGTAAATCACTCATGAAATATGATAAATAATATATAGGAAGTACATGGTATCAAAATAATCTCCAGAATGGTAAATATAACATTTTAAAATCACTCATTTCATGACTAATAATAAAAACTCAATTCACATTAACATGTAAAATTTAAATCAAGAAATCTATTAGGGAAATTTCATTTACATGAATCTGTTAATACCTTAAAATCATTAGTACTCATTTCAATATACATGCTTCATATTTAAAAATAAAATTCTACATTTCAATAATTTAATCATGTAAACATTGAAATCTAAATACTAGAATCATTGGGTTCTTAATAAACTCATGTATCCAAGATAATTAGAGTAAAACATGAATTTAAGTGTGGGCATACAATTTTATCATTAAATATCAAAACATGTTTTCAAATAGATATAAATTGTTTAAAATAAAAAATAATAAATATATACTCCCTCTTCATTGAAACATAGTCTTCTCCATTCACTATCTAGTGTTTTCTTCTTCAATTATGTTCCCACAGAAGTAAATTACTCAATGAATCACAAGGATTATTTCATTTAAGCTAAAAAAATATATGAGGGAGGGGGATTCATGCAAGACTACTTCCTATGAAATGAAATTTAAATCTAAACTCATAGAAAGAAAGTAATGATAATTCTTGGTATTATCCCTCATATGGGCCCTGATTATTTACTACCTCCACAAAGAAGTACCAGCTATTATCCAAAGTCAGATGGCTGATGATGCTTCTTTGATATGAACCTCCACATGTGTATTTTCCCAGCTTATGGTCCAACATTCTGTGTGAGTAATGATATATAGATAGTGTAAACCATATCTAACCTCTTCACAATGAGGTATAGTTTGTATGGTGGGGGTAAGATGATGTATGGTTCATTATGTTCCCCGGTTTCTACTTGTGACACATTCTAATCATTCATTACTGGCATTATTTGGGGCTGCATAAAGAGAAGCACGTTGTCTAATTTATTTAGGCACTGCTACATAGATATCATGATGTGGCTCGTCCACTGTATATTTATTCAAATCAAGGAGATCCATGTGTCACTCAATAGGTTCATTTCCAATGTACACTTCATATTTCTCCATGGAATAGAAAACAAATTTTTATTCAATATAATCAAAGCAATAGGGATTTATGTACAAATTTGTTTGAATAAAATTATACGATAAGGGGACAATGAAATGTTCCACTCTGTGAGATTGTTCAGCTTTATCCTATACCTCAGTGGTAAGTTCATATTAGATTCTTATTGTGGATGGTGAAAGAGGGTAGTGGGGCTCCTCCACCTAGATTTGGGCCTCATGTTCATGGATTTCTTCTGTGAAATTATGGATGTCTAGTGGCACTTACTTATTGGCCTAATTTTTTTTAAGTCATCTTGGAGTTCATCGACATTCACCATTATGAATTTCGGTGAGATCCATGTTGAAATTCCTCTTCACATATATTATACAATTATAATGAGTGAATCGTCTCATCATTGGAGGGCTTCCTCAGTGTATTCTGTTTCTTATTCTTGAACATGTTAGTAATTTTCATTACTTGTAGAATAATAATCATTAGAATTCATCATCAAATGGTTTTTTAGTTTTCTTTAAATAAAACCTAACTGATATGTGAAAATAGAAAAGATAAGTGAAATAATAATGTGCTCCTTGGAAACAACACATGTTTTGATTCAAACTAGTCATGTGGTATGGAAAAAATGGAAATAATAATTTGTACTTTAGCACATTGGTTGTCCAGGGTCATCTCTATTGAGGATCCTTTCAATGTGTTCACTTACATTATTCTATATCACCTATACTCTATCTTTTTGTTGTTTTATTATCTAGTGAATACAATGAAAATATAAATTTGTGTTTCTGATCATTTAAAACTACGACATGTAATGTAATAATTATAAATTTATGCTATGATGCAAGTCTAAATAGAATGAAGTTAAGAAGACAGTACTTGGTTTTGGGGTTCAGTCTTGGATTCAATCCTTATTTTCCATTTTGTGTTTGATTTAGGAATGATAATATAAATATTAAATTTCATATTCGAATCACTATTCTTTTCCGAAAAATAAATATTTTGAGTTTCATGTCATTGGGGGTCATCATCCGATCAGGTACATCCACCAAACCAATGCATGATACTCAAATCTACCACAATCAATAATACAATCCTTAAAGAAAATTCATGAATATCTTGACCTCCCCCAAAAAAAGACATTTGGTGAGCTTCTCATTTATGAGAGTATGAGATTACATGGTTGAGTGGGTGGAAGAGGAGATAGAGGGAGGTGTAAACAAATGAAGAAAAGTGGATGGAGAAAAAAAATGCATGGATGAATAAAACAAAAATAAAAAAAATTGAAAATAAAAATAAAATAAATGTAAAATAAAAGTAAAAAATACGAAACATGGTGGGAATATAGGATAATTCACATCCCATTCCTTAATATTATCCCTTCTTGGTTGTGTGTGTCGAGCAGATGATTTGCAAAAGAGGAGAGGGCCTCCTTTTATAAGCTAAATTTCGTCCTCTGAATGATTTTGAATTGGTGGTCAATTAAATGGTTGATTCATGCATGGGTCCCTTCTTAAAATTTTCTCATCAATGTGTTGGTCGTTCAACTCACCCAATTTATGCTTCTTTGGAAACCATTTATAGGAGTTATTACATTTTCATTCAAAGTTTATTTTTCTAGACGATGCTTCTAGGAAGGTTCCCCCAAAATATTAAAATTAAATGGTAGCCTTAATGTCTTCTAACATCCCAATATTTGTTTTATAGTTGACCCACGGTGTCCTCGTGCAATCCCAGTTAGAATCACCTCCATTTCAAAGGTCAAAGCTGAGTTTTAATTCTGTTACAGTGGTGGGGTCCATGTTGTCCACCTGGAAATGTTTCCATCATTAATAAATTTTTAGAGCAACAGGATATTCATATCTGCTCTAGGTCTTGATGAGAATGATGGAGGAAATAAAATAATGATTTTAATAAAAAAATAATCACTTATTTTGAAAATATATGTTTTATGAAATGAAAAACAAATCTTTTGTGGTAAAAATCAATCCAAAATCCAGAATTATGATCTTTTATCAGTTTTTCTCATTTTCATTATAATATCCAAATTACCAATTATTTTAATAAAATATGTAAATAAATGGGGTTTATCATTGACAATCAGTAAAAATTACTCATTATTTGATCGAAAGTATGAAAAAAAAATTCCTATGTCAATGGTGTTTATTCACATTGAATTTTATTGATTATTGTTTTAAAATGGGTCTGAAAAACAATGAAATTTTACACCCTTAGGTGCATCATGAAATGAAAAATATACATTAGGGTGTTTGATATAGGACCAAGATTTCCTTTATTATACATTTATTCATTATTAATAACATAAAAAATTCAGAAAATTCAAACCAAAAGATCAAGATGTCTGTTGTATCATGGTAATTATATACATTACTAAATAGTTTAAAATATGGGATATTATAGAATCTATAATAATTTTCTATAACATGATCATAATTTTCCACCATTCTAAAAAGTTTAATGGAAAAACTATGGATATTAATAAGAAAGGATTATCTAAAAATCTCAGTAAGGGAATAAATAAAGAATAATGTTAATAAATTAATACATGTTAGTCAATGGTAATATAAATTTGACATAGAAGTTGTGAAAATCATAAAAATTTCCATAATGTCTTGATATAGAATGATAACATAATGAAAACATGATAAAGTGGAACCAAATTGAAACATGAAATTTTAAAAATATGTCAATGTTAACCACAACTTCATCATGATCTAGTATAAAAATAACAATACTGGATTAGTTTAAAAAACTATTCTCATACATGATTTCTCATGAGACTAAATAATTGTTCAATTTACTAGAGTGCTACATAATTATTGGAGATCCTCTCTAATTCATGTCTCATGTATTAATATGTTTTCCACCTATGTCTTACAACTTATGAACTACATTTATAAATTTAAACCACATTATTAAGGATTCTTGTTCACATATATGGAAGCATCCAGTCAGTTTATCATAATTACATCAATAAAAATACCATTATGTGGAAATTGGGGTTGATATTTTTTTAAAAATAATTTGGAATGAAAAATCACATTAATTTTTAGGTAGCATCACTAATGTTCATAAATATTCATAAATTTTTTTAGTAAGAGTGAATGTGTTATATCATGATTAAAATATAAAAAATAAAGTAATATGTATGTGAAAAAATATACAGTCATTAGAAATTGGAAATTAAATAGTATAAAATATGGAATAATCTTTGAATAAAGAGGAGAAATATATGATTCCATACAAAATTATTGAATTGTAACTGCTTATGTAAATTTCACAAAGATAATGGATAAATTATATCTCATTATTAGGAAATCAATATTAATGTATATGGATCTTTAAAATTTCATTACAAAATTACAATTTGATATAAACGAGTCTAAAAACATTGAAATTTCATGAATTTAAATTAGATACATAGGTCCCATAAAAAATTTAGACATCATCATGTCTTAATTAAATCATATAATTACAGGGACTAATTGATCAATAACTATTATAAAATCAGTAATAATATATATTTATATTTATAATGTTATGAAAACATAACTAATCAATATTCAAATAGCCATATCGAAATATTTTTATTGAATTTAAAGGATGAGATTATGTATTTTTACCTTGATAAAGTGATTACAAAACAGTGGGACAAGCATTTTGAGATATATGAAACATTGGAAGGACTCTACAAATGGGAGTTCAGATTAATGACATGATCTTACATTTTCTACTGATGTGTAATGTTATCTTTTTTTTTATTATATAATAAATTAATGAGGTGTTATTTATTATATCCCAAAATAAAATTTTGGATACTATATAAAAATATAGTAAAATTAATAAATCTCTATTTTCCCATGGTTTCTTCCAATGTTGAGGGGTTCTAATATATTTTTATTCAAAAAAAGGAAAAACTCAATAACATATTGTCCTTTGTTATGTGGATGTTTGTAATGTTTATAATGAATTGATTTCAAACAATCAAAATATATAATATAGGTTTTTTAGGATTAACAATATCTATATTAAATTTAAAAAAATATATAAAAAATAATATTTAAAATTTGAAGCATATATTTGGTCAATGATACCCATAATATAATTATTAGACAAATTTAGGTCATTATGATTTCACAATACACTCCTGATATTTCATATGTATTTAATTATTACCAAAAATTAGATTATTTAAAAAAAAATGAAGAATTTATTTTTAAATAATTTCGAAATTTTGATTCAATAATTGATATTAATTAATTTTGTAATTTTGTTATTAATATTTTAATTCTATCATTTCATATAGGAATCAATATTTATTGATAAATTCTAATGTTTTCAATAATAAATTATTTTTATCCTTTGTAAAATTACATTTCACATAGTAAAAATATTATTATCATTTATATTTAATAAATAATTTTTACTTGTTTTCCATTAATTAAACGTCAATTGTTTAAAACTTTTTATATTTAATAAAAAATAAATTTCATATTTGAAATTTTATTTAATAAAAAAAATACAATTGTTGTTTTAACATTTCCAAATCACAATCATTTACCAAGTTAAAAAAATAAATATATTTATTATTGAATAAAATATATATATTCATTCTAATATAGTTATTATATGTTACCCATTATTAATATAGATAATTACATAATAGTAATGTGTTAAAAGGTGAGATTTTCATGGGGTGGCTCAACTTATACTGTTTGGGTCACGATCTAGATGTGCATGAAATTCTCCAATAAATAGTTTTTCTCATGAATTATTTTTTATATCTCTAATTTGGATTATTAAAAAAATATTATAGTTATTATATCTTTGTATGAAGCCCAAAAAATGTGATTCATATGTTATTATCTAACTAGTTGTGTTCATCATTTTGTTTTTCTATGAAAATAGGATTTACAAAGAAACTATATTTATAATAATTATCTAATTATTATTCCAGAGATATATTATCAATATTTATGATTGTTTGAGTTCTTATAAATCCAAAATGATATAATAAAACATACTAAGTTCTTGTATTTTCTATTACCATAATTGGAAATTTATGAAAACAAAAAACCAAATTTTAATTATAAATGTCTGGGTCATCATTATTTTCCACCCTACAGAAAATTTCACACTAAATGTTTTTATTTCATAAAAATAAGCATATGAGGTAATTATGTTTCATCGCCTACTTAAGTTCCCATGTCTCTTATTTGAACATTTATTTTCATAAAATCAGATTTACCACCTGCATTTTGATATTTCATATATCATTGTCTTTACAATAAAATATATTCATTGGATGATCCTCATATGAAATATTAATATACCCTAGTGCCACCTATATATTTAATATATGTTATGGGTATTTTATGTACTTCCTCATGATGTAAATGAGTAATATTTCATCTGCATGAGATAATTTAAAAATAATTTATAGTCAATAAGAAACTACGCTGATGCGATCAATGATCATAATGGGATATATTTATCATGAAATAATCTTTCACATCATTTAAAATATAATGACTTTTATAAATGGATATATATATATAGGAATAACATATCCCTAACAACAAACAATATCAATCCTAAATCATTATTATCATAGCTATTCTTCTGAGTCAAAGCATACTAGTTGTATTACAAAACTTCAATGACTTTTTCTAAAATTTCAAGTCCCAAAATTTTGTGTTCACCAACTTCTTCTCATCATGAATGTTTTATTCCTATCTTACCATAACATGATTCAAAGGTGTCCAATTGTATTATTATTTGGAAACTATTTTTCTATGAAAAATCAACCCAAGGAATAACTTTATCCTATCATCCTTCTATGTCCATTGACAATGCTCTTAATATTCCCTCACTTTTTGGGATATTCTTCTCAAATTGGACATTAGTTTTAAATTAATCATAAATTAATAATTTAATCTTAATATATTAAAAATGATAAAGAATCATAGAAGATATGGTGATACTCTTGGGTCTCGATCAGATACAATATATTGTGGTGTTCCATAATCCCTCACAAGTTATCATATATATATATATATATATGTGATTGAATGTTGATCAAGAGAGAAGTTCCGTAAGATTGAATTTCTCATGACCTATCCCAGAGGGGCCCATTTCGTGACTCCCTAATCAATCCTCTAATAGGTCAAGGGTTGGTGACTAGCATTGAGTATCCATAACAATAAAATTGGAGGCAATGTCATAGTATCTATAAGCACACACACATCCACAGGACGAAATATACTGAACGTAAAGATATATAGTTATCAATGCATGAAAAACACTATTACCCACATCCAGTGTAAATTAGTGAAATAATTAGATGGTGAATAAGGCAATAATATAAACCCACAAAAAATAATGTCTATAAAAAACATCCTTAAACACATCCATAAAAAACCCTACCCGATATGAAATTACTAATACTACTATCAATAGTTATAGGAATACCACACTATAGCTAATCTCAGTAGCTTCCATATGGTCTTGGTTTGTCTGAGAATCAATTAAGAGGTTTTTCTTCTTCAAAAGAAATGACATGTGGGAGAAAAGACCATGCATGGGTGAGTATTAAAAATTTTCATTGCAGACCTAGAAACTACAAATAAGAACATAATATAATATAGAGTCATATCTACCCAGGTATATGTAAATAAAATATAAATAGATTATAAGGATATATTTAAACCATACTACATATCTGATGTCATGTCACAACCATTGCATTCCACTAATAGAGATTCAGGTCAAAGATTCCATGATTCCCTCATCCAAGAGAACACAATCCTGAGTCTAAAATCATAAAGGATGTCCATCTAAGATGAGTTTTCCTTAATAAATAGTCATGAGAGAGATACATTAGTATATATTAAGAGAGATATAATACGTCAGATTAGTATCACGACTAGGGGAATGGGGTGATACCAACTACTCAATTTGGATTATCCCAATACGCAGATGACTGATTCCATATGATGTTGTCCATGTGTATAGTAAATACGCTACCTTGGGAATGATGAATAAATAAAGAATCATACAGAGATTATCATGGGGGATTAAAATAAATCAATCCATGATGTCATGCTAAAGGTATCACACTCATTTTGAATGAAATGATATGAAAAAATCATTATGGAATATAAGGGAATGAATCCTAAAACTCATCCATGAATAGGTGGATGAGAGAATCAAACCACATAGAAATGGATGGTGCACAATAGGTAGTATTCACACCTACAATTTCTCATGGCCTCAAATAAATTATATGTAAATTACATGTATCACTAGAAATATGTCCAAGATAAAACCCATCATTGATCTCAAAAGGAAGGTCTCATCCCAAGGGTCCCAATGCCACTTATGGCTCATTTAAGAAGATGATTCTTACATTAAGGTACGAGTATTTTATCTATTTTAATATTTTATTAGGAAAATAGAGATACTATGTGGTTATAGACTAAAATTTTGATCAAGGAATTATTATGGGGTTACACACCATGTACTCCCATGTACATGAATCGTAATGTGGTTTGGTGTGAGTACTATACATGGCATGGCATCATGTTTTCTCGGTAGAGAGTTCTTACGATGAAATCGTCGTGTACTCCTAGTATATTTCTTTTAGTCTAGTCGTGTATGAGTGATATACCTGGAATGTGGAGATTTTCTCAATGAAAAGGTGAAAACCCACAATATGTGGTTTATACCCTAGTACATGTCATTTAGGCATGTCAACACATTGAAAAAGTAATTTGGTTAGAAAACAGTAATCATTGGAATAGTTAAATGTTAAGAAATGGAGTCTATAACTATATACTCACCATATATTTTCTTTTTATCACTTAAAATGGTATATATCCTCATCTTGAGGAAGTGGACAGTGAGGGTGTCATGTTTTGCAAACTGAGTTGGTCGGGACTTCAAACAAATCCATGGACTTTGTCTTGTGTTGGATTCCCACATTGTTTGATCCATTAGAACCCCACATGTGATCTATTGTCTCCCCTTGAGTCATTATTATTTATTTATATTCTAATCCATGTTATAGGGTATTTATCATTAGTGATATTTTTGTAGATCTTCCATGTTTTAAACTAAATTAGAGGCTGATACTGGAAAAAGATCATCATACTAGCTCGAGGTAGGTGGTGCATACCATGATTTGTGTATTTGTGATCATTTGGGTGGCACTGCCCTTGGAATGTCTTTGGGTATTTTGAAAAATTCCCCTTTATAGCTAATGCTGCATATTGAATTGATTTTTAGACCCGAGTAATGATTTTTGGTATTCCCATTCCTTATTATACTTGATCAAGGTTGGGTTAGAAGTCCTTTCTCACAAGGGGTATTTTTGATTGGTGTCACAAAATGGTTATACTTGATTTTTTATTAAAATAATTAGTTTAATCTAATAAATCGCGATCATGTTTATCAATGGTTTTCATAACCTCATTTATGGTATGGGAAATACCCCGACAAGTACAATTCAAATGTTAAATTGTTTTTCTCATTCAAAGTGTTTCATTTTGATTATACATATGTGACAGTGGATATTGGATATGATAAAACCCTTGGGGATGTTTTTGGCATGGTCATGATACTCTTGAGTGATGTTGATCACATTTTTGGTGTGGCCGAAACAATTTGGGTCGTTTGAAAACATGATTGGGTGTCATAGAAACATGATTTATGTAGTGTAGATTTCAGGTTCGGCATGGCCCTAGTTACATGAATGAAAAGACCATTAGATTCTTCAGAAACATGGTTGATGGGACAAAAGGTAACATAGTTGATGTGGATTTCCTTCTAAATTTGGTGATTACCTCTCACCCGTGACATTTAGTCATGTACACACAGGTAGTCTCCGTGATGAGGTGGTTTCGACCGCTCCTGTGGGTAGAGGCCCACATAGTTTTTGTTAGGTGATTATAGTTGGGGGGCGTCCCCTAGAAGCCACACGGATTTCATGGGGCCTTAAAATTTTTTGGGAGTTATTATGGGACATTGGTACATGAATGATTTTTTGTAAAGAGGCACAAGGTGCTCGGTTACTATTGTTTGGGAATGACTATGGTATGCTGGAACTTGAGACAGGAGGTGTGACGGGGTCCATGGTGCTGAGTTACTATTGAATTTTCATGCCATCAAAACTTCAGTACTTGCACATGGTGGTGGGTTACATGACTAAGAATTATACAATAGCCACAGCAGGTGACACCCTATGGTGGAGGCTGAGCAGCGGTGGAAGTTTTGTTTAATTTGTGCATCATGGTGTTTATCTTTCATATGGATGCATGACTTCATAAACATTTATATTTTGTATGCACCATTGGGTGGTATCTTACAGGTACATGTCTCACACCTAGCACAGTGCCTTCGGGATGGATGAATTCTTTATGGATCTACGTGCAACAAAGAGATAAACATTAAGAGATGGACTATATTAGTTGTTGCATGGAAATTTTATGGACCTTGAGGTAATGCCTATATAGAGTTTACTTTCTTTTTATTTTCATTCCTATATCATCATGCATACATAGTTTATTGTAGATACTATTTGTTATCCATTAGTACCCTCTTTATAAATTTACTTATTATGGATGCATGATGTGTCTATAATAGTTGTTATTATAATTGGTTATTGTATGTTGTTTGGTTTATATTCCACTTCACTTGGTTATCTATTTCTTTAGTAGGATTATCTTTTGTTGATTATTCTTCCACTATGTAGGTCTAGCTAGAGTCTACAATATATCTCATTTTATATTATACATGGACCATTAACTTTTTTTCTATCAAGAGGGTGTCGCCTCCCAATTATACATGTCAACACACTTAATACTAGTTGGAATACAATAGAATTTGAGGAGGTGCACGTAAGGTGGTAACACTTGACCCATTTAGCACTATTTGGGTGGATGATCAAGTCCAGTACATTACCATGTGGTATCAAAGGATTTGTTCTTGACAGATATTTAGTATAATATTTTGAAAAACTACTTATCAGATCGAGATGGCCATTTTTATTTTGGGTGGATGAATATATGTGATATGGTAGATTGGAGATATTTTGTTTTTGGAACTGGTTTTAAAGCTCTTGTTTGGTTTCTTCTAGCCCTTAGGATGAGGGATGGACCTTGTTACATTGGGTGGAAATTTCTAGTTTTATTTTTCTTAGATTACGGTTTATGTGATATCCACCTTGGTGGATTACGTGGTGTGTGATATTATTCATACTGACATATGACCCTTGATCCAGTGAGGTAAGGTAGAATTAGACCATGGCCTATAATTTAAAGGTGTGATTATTTGGCTTTTGGTAGAATCACATTAAGGGTATTGAATTTCATAAGTCCAGATATTTTCTTTTATGTGATAATACCATGTGTATAATATCAATTACCAAGATATAGATTCTTTTGAAATTTGAAAGGTGAAATTACTTATAGAATTTCTTGTCTATTTCAATTAAGTATATCATGAATTTAATTATGTAATCGTTCATGTTGAATGAGATTTTGGCCTGGATCATGTACGAGTAGTCTGGTACTATGATTGATGTGATGTTGATAACTTGTATTGGGGGACTTAGTCATCGATTTGAAGAAACATTGGTTGTCATTATTTGTGTGGACCAATGTTACTATGATACTTGTCACTGTTGAGGGTGGGTAAGAAGGCCATGAGGCCGGAATGCTGTGGGGATGGTTGCTGTGAGGGGATATTAGTTATGATCTATATTTTAATTCATTTTTTATTAGAGTGAATATTATCTGATATATATGTGTGTGTGTTTGTGGGGGGGGGGTTCTATCCATTTATTGTATTTAATGGGTTCTTACTAGATAACTAGATGGAGTTTCAAGCAGGTGATGGTATAGTGTCGTAGGAGAATGATCAGGTTAAGACACTTGAGGGACAGACAGAGCATGAGGCACATGTGCATGCTTAGGGATATGATCTAGTGAAGACAGGGATGCAGAATAGTTTGATAGAATTTGGGTCGTGGTTCGATGAACAACTTTGGTCTAGCATATTATGCTTTTATATGGGATTGAAATAGGTGTGTAAGGAACATTTTCCATTATTTCCTTTATAACACATGAGTTCCAGTCGCAACACTATCGACTTTTCTAGGGTAAGGGTGGTCTATAGACAGCTGAGAATTGGATATATATCATGCAGACAGTCTTCGAGCATCTCCAAATGCCTCCATGGTTGATGGTTAATATGGTGATGTACCTGTTGTGTAGATCAGAAAATATTGGGTGGGATGTGAATGTTTTGGCTCAAAGTATCTAAGGGCATAGAGAGCTCTACAAAGACTTTGATAACATGTTCATTGAGAACATTTTCCCAAAGAAGCTTATGAAAGAGAGATCATAGGAGTTCTTGACCCATTAACATGGTGACATGTTTGTCATGGACTTGGTAGCTACATTCACTGAGCTACATCGATTTCTCACTAGGTATGGTAAGAGTTGGTAGTTCAAGGTTGAGGCTATTTGAGGATGTATTACGGCATGCCATATGAGTGCAGTTATACTCTTTTTTTGATAACCTCATTATCTGAGGTAGTGAATCATGCATTCATAGTCGAGATAAACTTGATAGACATGTTACGTTTGGGTAGGGTGGTGGCATCAAGTGATTATTTAGATAGTAGTAAATGGGGATGAGATGAATTCCACAGGGTGGTCAGGCCAAAAACTTAGCAACACCCCCACATAATAATTTGGAAGTGGGTTTATTTGAGTGTGAGAAGCTAGGGAATGTACTCACTAATTATAATTGGCCTCCAATGGTGTGTCGTGTATATGGATAGGTCAGACATAAGTAGAGGTAACAGAGGAATCCTTCTTAGATAGCCTACAGGTAGGGACCCAGATAGACTGTGACAACTGGGCCCTGCTCAAAAGTTTCCCACAGACACATGGTACCCACACTAGGGCCCTACCATGTGCCTGAGTGGGTCATCTGACTAATAATAATCCCCACTTTCCAACACATGCCTTATCCAGTGTGCATTGTCCTCACTCACAAACACCCTTGGAAACATCCAAAAAGGTTCACAATCCGGATCACTATTTCAGGATAAGAACACAAAACTGTGGATTTCTAATCAGGTTGGCTCCCGTAAATGAAAATGCACCATGTTGAATTGAGTAATGTCATATAGTAATTTAACAATTTATTATATTGGGGAATTACATTCACCCCCCCAACCCTAGTTCACCATTCCCTTCTTATGGGCCATGTATCTCAACCCAGGTAGGGCACCACACTTATGTTTGGGTACCACCTCTGATACCAAATATGACAACTAAACCCTTCCCACCAGTTTCCCCACAAACATTGGTCCCCGCACCAGGGCCCAACCATGTGCCTGAATGGGTCATCTGAAGAATGAATGTCCCCACAAGCCAACAAATGTTCTTTCCAGTGTGATTTTTCCTCACTCACAGACACACTGGATAACATCCCATAAGGTCACCCTTCCTGATCCCAACTTTAGGCTAAGCATGATTAACTTTATATTTCTAATCATGTAGGCACCCAAAAAGAAAGTTGAACTTTTTTAACATGATTCATATCATTTAGTCATTTATCCCAGTTTCATAATGTGGTGTAACACAGATGGTGGTGTTTGAGGTTGATTCAATATCAGTACTAGGTGATGGTTTCAATGGCTCAGTTGCACACTGATGACGGGGTATTGTCAATTGGACCCAACTGAGGGGCATGTGGCCGATAAATGGAGCAGCACAACAAGAATGTTAGGCTTCAGGAAGACATACTTCATTCGAGGTGCATGTTGTGGAGCTTCTATAGGCTAAGAAGGTTAGTGATCCAACAATTGTTAGAAGTAAGATGTAAAAGTGGCCATGATTTTCTTGTTTTCATTTTGTAATGGACTATTAAGGCAGGTCTATTATGAGTGCATGAGGTGAAAATGAATTGTTACGACAGAACTGATTCCAGTCAGTGGGATTGGAAACATTTCTGGTTCGTGATATATATGTTTGTGTGTGCGTAATTGTGGTCATCAGAGCATCGATGATGCAGGTTACATGAGGTGTCATGGGAATTAGTTCTTTGCTAATGCAGGTTACTTGAGGAGCATATAACCATGTTTTGTTTTGAGCATCCATGTGATGAATAACCTCATTTATGCGTGTACCGATGTAGTGTGGGACATGAATAGGTGTTGGGAGTTACACCATATCACCTTATTAGGTACAAGAGGGAAGATTTTTCATAATTAGACCATGGTTTTAGAAACGTTTCTATGAACTTCGTCATGATTTATGTTTTGAGACCATATTTATTTGGAGTTTTTCTTCACCACCCTTGGAAGGTCAATTCAAGTATGAATTTCTTTAATGAGATATGCTTGTAATAACACGGTTCATACATTATTGTAGAAGTTTTTTTTCAGTTTGGAGATGTTTTTCAAGAAAGTTGGGAGACACTGTGGTTCTGGACTAAAACTAGGCACATAATAAGATATTAGGGTTGCACACCATGTAATCACATGTACACATGGTTTACTATGGTAGTGTGTGAAGACCATACATGGTTTATCGGCGTGTTGGTTGGGTAGATAGTTTTTACCACGTACACTCTGTGTACTTCAAGTTCATGCCCTATAGTATAGCAGTGAATGAGGGATATACATGGAATTTGGAGAAGTCATCAAGGAATAGGGGAATCCCCACTAAAAACTCTGTATGCCATAGTACACATAGTATAGTCATGTCATAAGGTTTTCCATGTAAGATCGTGAGGAAAAAATAATCTTTGGAATAATTAATTAGTAAACACAATGTGTTTAAATATATATACATGCTGTTTCATTTCATCGTTTTGCATTAAATGGGATGAAGCTCTGTTTTGAGGTAGTAGAATGATTGGGTCGTCGGGTTTCATGATCCATGTTGGTTGAAACTTCTAACACGTATCAGATCTCTGACTTATGTTGGATTCGAACACCTTTTGATAAATTGGAACCCCACGTGTGAGATCTTGATTCTTCGCGAGTCATTCTCCAGTATTTTTTTCTAAACTGAGTTATATGGGTTTGAGCATTAATTCTCATTTTATAGATATACCGTGTTTCAGAATAATCTACACATTGATATTTTATGAGGATAAATATTATAGCTCTAGGTAGTAGGGATATACCTTGTTTTTTGTTTTTGTGGACCTTTTGGTGGTATGGCCTTTGGCGCATCTTCATGTATTTTGAGCGAGAGCCCATAATAGCTGCTTATGGATATTGAATTGATTGATAGACCCATAGATGTTGTTGGGAATTCTATTACCTTGTAATACTAGAGTAAATAAAGGATAGAGGTTATTTCTCACATGGAAATTTTTTAGGGGGTTCTGTAATGGTTATAATTTATTTTTTTATTAAAAAGATGAGTTTAAACTATAAATGAATGATTAAGTTTATCAATGGAATTCAAGACCTCAATGCTAGAATGGGATTACCCATGGATAGTTAAATTCCATATTTAATTATTTTTAATATATTAAATTGTTTAATTGTGATTATATACATGTGATTCTAGATATTTCATATTCCAGAACCCTTATGGTTTTGTCAGGTATAAACATGATATTTTTTCGTGATTTTGAGAATAGGTTGTCTGTGGATCGGATTATTTTGGTCGTTTGAACACGAGATTGGGCATTATAGATGTCGAATTGAGCTTGTGTGACTGTCTGGTTGGGAATGGCCCATGTTACCTGGATGGAAAGGCCATGAAATTCATTAGTGACTTGGTCGGAGGGACACAATGTGTCTTTTCTGATGTGGCATGGGTGTTATACTTGGGGATAATCACTAAACTATGACTTTGGGACATGTGAACCAAGGTATAATCTGTGATGAGGTTGTTTTGACTACTAATTTGGGTAGAGGCCTTGTAATTTTGGTTAGGTTATTCGGTTTGGGGTTCTTTTCATGCAAGCAACATGGAATATCGGGAACATATAAATTTGTTGGACGTGCCTACGAGATGTGGTACTTGTGACATGAGGTGTCAGGAGGCACATGGTTTCAGGTTAATATTTCTTGGGAATACATTTATGATGTCGATTCTTGAGACACGTGGTGTCTGGTGTCACATGGTACTAGATTATGTGACTGAGATTCCGATGTCCGTTGATGTAGGTGTTACCCCATCTTTGTTGTTGAGCACTAGTGGGGGTTGTGTTTACTATGTGAATAGTATTGTTTACTTTAGTTATGGATGCATTCCTACTTAAAACACTAATACTATTTATACACCATTATGTGGTATCCTACTGATATTCATCTCACACCCTAAATGGGCCCTTCACGATTGTGTAGACTTTATGGACTTACGTACATTAAAGAGATCATATTCATGATCTTGATTGTATTAGCTGTTGCATGGAGGTGGAATGGACCAAGAGTTCATGCCTAACAAGAGTTTACATTGTTTTTAAATCATTCTTATATCAGATGTAACCATGTTTATTTTAGCTATTGTTGGTTATCCATTATCACCAAATTTTTATCTTTAATTTCTATTGATGCATGAATTTTATGTTCTAGTAGTTATTACAAGAGGTTTGAGCATGTTGTTTTGTTTACATTTTTCATCTCTTATTCCAAATGTCATATGATGGTTTATTTATAATTGATTTTGATTCTGCAATGTGTGTCTATTTCAAGGTTACAATGTCACTAATTTTATATATTACTTATACTAGTACTTTATTTTCCTCCAAAAGGGCATATCCTCCCCACTAAAAATGTACACACCTTCCCTTTTAGACTTCATTCATTGGTGTTTGGGGAGGCGCATCTATGTTGGTAAAACCCAACATATTTCACACTTTTCATGTGCATGTTTTGGTCCACAATGTTACAACACATCAATCAGATGTACAGTTTAAAAGATAAGGTGGTATTATCAAATGATATGAATTATGTCCATTTTGGATCTGACATGACCCATTAGCCGACCTGACCTGGTCTGGAATGCTGGACCCGATCCTCCAAGCTCGTTGGGAGCCATCCAACCTAAACCACTAGCTTGATATACCTCTTGGAATGGACAATTTCTTCTAATTTAAACAACATGCACACATGCTAGTTGGTCATCCACACGCAGTTTTCCCCAATTCTTTCACCACATGTCCTATGGTGTCACTCCACGTGCCATGAGGTTAGCCCACCACATCCCATTTGATGGACCCACTGCATCGGTGTACCCCTCATGATAGCCTTAATAGGACCACGAAACAACTGTGGTCTCCCACACGACACCACCATGTTGTGTTCCGTCTCCACCGGTCTTGACACCTTCATCTTTCTCTCTAAATCCACATCATCCTGGACTACACCGACCCTTACCTAGTCCGATGTGATCTTCCTCCCAAGGCATGCTCTGAGACACCACTTACACTACTATGCACCACCATCCTAATCAAAAGATACTATTCAATCACTGAAAAACATTTTATACATCATCTTGAAGTCAGATATTCAATATTGATTCATTTCAACATGAAATGAAGGCACACTAATCATTTTTTTCACAACCACATAGAGTGAGGAGAACATGAATAAAATTAGGAGAGAGACAAACTAGGAAAACCCAAGGAATGAACCATGACTATTTTCTATTCTGATCTAGAACCATTCCGTAAGAATAATCACAAAACCATATCCAATCTATAAACAAAACGACCCTAATAATAAAACCTAAAAATATAATCTCAACAAGAAAAATGAACGAATCAGGATTCAATCTATCCATCAATCCATTAATGATTTTCAAATAAATAATGTATATTGAATAAATAATTTTAATCCTATTCCATATCTCAAGTTGTATCTATCATTGATGGAGAGTGATGTTATACCACGATCATTCATCAATCATTGATCTTCCAAATTCTAGGGTGCGTCCATCCATCGATCAAAGATTCAAGATCCATTATTTCATTACTTAGATATATCCTCCAGAGTTTCTCTCTCTCTCTCTACATCATCATGGAGGTATTATATTTTTACTATGATAACTCTAGAATCCTGAAAAGCATTAAAAACAAGAAGATAAAATCATAGAAAAAAATATTTTTTATTGAAATATTATTATCACAAATATCTTCATGATCATCTATTCATTGTCAATAAGAACTAGCCAGTTTTAGGTCATGAATATGGTAAACTTGCTTCTCTAAAATCAATAGATCCCCTATATTTCATATCGATGAACATGTTTAGATATTATTTCATATTTTAAAGAAAACCACTCACGCGTGATATTCAAAGTTCAATATTATTCATAAATTTATTCTGGGAAACTTAGCATTAGAATCACACATCATCTCTATTCCATTATTAAAATAATACAATTTAATATTTAAAAAAACATGAAAAAATTCATGGACATTACATTCTCACCAAATTAGGGATGTACATCCTAGAAAATCAAAAAAAAGGACTACTCAAAAAGATTTCAATACTACATATGAATCTGAGCCTTCCACTCCCAGGTTCCCTCCTAGAAATTCTAGTGATTCCTATGGACATTCACCAAGTTAATATATCACCCATGAAGGATTATCTCCTTCAAATCCTCAATCTCCATCATATAATCTATGAAATTCACCCAATCTTCAATGTGGAGAAACCCCAGAAACCCACAGTTCATGACGTGTGATGTGCCATTCATGTTTAACCTTGAATATAAATCTTCCATGAACCTTTCCTAATAGGACCATGTTGGGACTCCCTAAATTATTCTCCAATATTCTACGGGATGAGGACTAGCACTGAGTAATTATATCATTAACATGGGAGTCATTTCCTTTGAACCTATATGGACACTCAAATCTCCAGTCCCCCATATGATGAAATGTAAATACAATAATTAAACAATGAATGTACAGACTATAACTCACAACCAATGTAAAATAGTTAAAGTAGTAGAATGTAAATAGAGACACAATACAAGCCAATAAAAAATAATATCTATAAACATGCAATGAAAATGTTTGCACATGAAAACCCTACATAAAGGAAATTTACTTAGGATGCTTTCTACTATCATAGGAACAACCCAGTATGTTTGATCTCATATGGATATATCTGGTCTTAGTCTACCTAGGGATCTGTAAAAAGGTCTATCATTTACACAAGACATAAAAAATGAATTAAATCCCTAATAGGATTGAGTATATCAATAATCAGTGACACACCTCGAAACCACAAAGTGGAATACAGAGGAAAGTATATTAATATCTAGACAATAATATATCTACAACCTATAAAAATATTATCCAAATATACTCATACCATACTACACAACCTAAGGTTTGTCACAACCACTACATATCATAACTATATATTTTGCTCAGAAATTCCAAAAATTACACATCTCAGAGAGAACACTCCAATGTCTGATATAATTGATGATGTCCAACCCTGAATAATTGTTCATCAAAAATAATCATTAGAGAGATAAACAGATAGATTAGAATATAGATATGATAAATCTAATGGGGATCATAACATGGTACATGAGATGATAAAAACAACACAATATATATTATCTCTCTATGTATAGGATCAACACACTATAAAGTTGGTCTTGTCAAAACTGAATACAATACACATGGAATGAAGAAGGAAAAGAAGATCACACACTAGGCCTCTCAGGGGATTACAACACCTCTATCTATGATGTAATAATGAAGGGATAAAACTCCTATGGGTATGAAACAAAACAAAAAAATAATTTGGGTGGTGATAATGTAACAATCCTTAATAAATGATGTCCATGATATAGTGAATGTGGAAATAAATCCATATATAAATGAAGTGTGTATGGTGACTAGTATTGATACACACCCTATCCATTGAACATGGATAATATTTAGGTAATGAGTTGTGTCAATGTATATATATCATTATTTAAATCATATATTTGGTATCAAATGGACTATCTCATTGTAAGGTTCACAATGCTACAGACGACACATCAATCAACCGTATAGTTTGAAATATACAGTTTTTTTGTAGAAATGTAAGACTTGGGGATGGTCCAGATCTGACCTGAACTAAACCAGTATAGCATGTGGACCCGATATGTCTAGGTCTTCTAGACCTATGATATTCCATGTGTGTCAAAATTACATTGGTCTATCAAACATTCACATGGGCCAGTGGGCCTTCCACACACAATACTCCATGATCGAATGCCTCTTTGGTTCTGCGGTGTGACCCACATCTCACACGGTCCACCCAATGCGTCAATGCCCTCCGCCTTCATGTAGACCTGATATCATCGCGCGATCCCATGAGAATATTCAGTGACACATTCCTCCTCTATCAGCAGCCTAGATCTCATCAACGCTCACCTTGACCTAAAGAAATTGCCACTCCAGCCACTATTGCGCGACACCACCAAAACCAATGTACGGAACAATCTTGTAAATATCATGCCTAACCATTACCATTTCTCCTTTTCTACTTCCTCATGATGATATATATCCAATATACAATATCATAGGATATTATTTATTTGTGGAAAAATTGATAGTATGGGGAACGTGTGACACTGATGAAAAAACAACATGTTTGGGTAGGTCAATGGTCACCCAGAACATGGGGGAGATTATATATCATTTGTGGACCTTTAATGGCATTGAAATTAGTATTAAATCACATTTATATCATGAGATACAGTTTATAATAGAACTAGAAATAGAAACTGGGGTGGGACACCCTATGTGGTGCAACAGTCATGGTGCCACCGTCATACTGCAACTGTATGTGGATCCACCATTTCGGCGTTCGACTGTGATTGTGAAACCACTGTAGCTCCACCATCACGGTGCCACTAGATTGGTGAAAAAACATTATTGGTTCCACCATTTCTACGTAGACTATGATCAGTGCCACCGTTTTAGTGGAATCAATTGATGGAATTGCATTTTTGGAAAACTATTTAAAGTGTCATTATCTAGGCCATTTCATAAGTTACCTCTCAAACTATTATCACTCTCTAGAATCAAAATTATACCTGAAGAAAATAGAGGGGTCTACACAACCACCCTGAAATATACCTTTCATGAGTAAACCACCTCTTCATCTAGGAACACCTCTTCTTTAAGTAACCACATGACATGTAAATGTAAAAACCATATAGACATCTTGATGAGGTAATACCTTCCTCTGTGTCAGGATACTGTCCACTTTGGGTGGCACGAACATTCCATACAGGTTTAACCACATCAACATTAATGTGTTTGATTTGGGATCATGTCCTCCCCTCCCAAAATTTATAACTGTTCACACACATCCAAAGAACAAGGAAAAAAAACCCATTTAATAGTTAACAAGTTCAAACACCACATCTCCGGAAACTACAAAATAGAACATAACAAAACTCAATACAACTCTAGGCATTTAGCATGAATTTTTTAATACCATTCATAGGTACTCTACAAGATCCCACTATGCCTCCAAAAAAACATACCAAGAAAATGGTTCTTCAATAAAGAACCTCCTCCTAACAATCATCGAGCTTCACTGGCCATTACAAAAATGTCGTATAGTCCTCGAAATCCTGCACCCTGTAGTAGAAGATGTTTGAATCATCTTGTAGATATAGACGGATTTGAGACACATGGAAGATGCCCTCCTAACTCAGTAGTGGCAGTGTTAGCGCCAGCTGATAAGACCATTTTCAAACCCTCCACAACACCTCTAAGGATCCGAAAAACCTAAAAGAGAGATTACTCCCCCTGCCAAAACATTGTTTCCCATTCCACGGGGAGACCATCAGCAACATGTGGCCCATGACCACGAAATCCAAGGGTATCCTACTATTATCATCATATGACTTCTGCCAGTTTTGAGCTGCCTTCATCCCCTCTCATATAAGGCGAACCTTCTCTTTCATGATCTGCAGCACCTCTAGGCCAAGAACACATGATTCCCCGACCTCTTCCAAGAACACTAGTGAGCGACACGACCTCTAATACATGACTTAAAATATATCCATGCCAATGGTAGAGTGAAAACTATTGTTATAGGAAAACACTAAGAGAGGAATGTGTCATACCCACGATCCTACAATGTCCTAAACACATGCACTTATCATTACCCCTAATGTCTATATGTTGTGCTTTGTCTACCAATAGGTTTGTGGTTAGAAAGAAGTGATGCTTCATTGTTGGGTTCCAAAATAATTTTTAAAACCATTCCAGAACTAGGAGGTAAACCATCTATTCTGATAAAAAACAATGTACCTAGGAACTCTAGACAACCACAAAACCTTGTCCACGTATTTCTTTGTTAAGGAATTAATGAAACATGATTCCTTGATTTCCATGAAGTGAGCTAATTTTTTCAACCAATTTACCACCATCTAAATATCATTTTCTATTCCTAAAACCACTGGTATTATTATGCATAAATCCATAGATATGTAATCTAATTTCCACTCGGGTTCATCTGAAGGTTCTAATAGACCTCATGGGACGCATTCTCCCACCATCACCTGCTGACACATGAGGAAATTTTCTACAAAATCCACCATTTTCCGCTTCAGCACTAGCCATAAAAACAAACCCTTCATGCCCTAATATATCTTAGAAACTCCAAGGTGTAATTATAGAAGTGATTTGTGGAACACTCCAATAACTATCCAACGCATCATCACGGGGATGAACAAAATTCCATGAAACAACATTTGATTTTTCCCTTCCTCTGACCATCCACCCAGAGCATCACCCTGGCTGACAAGACCGCGCTTCACATCCATCTCTATGTCCCCCCACTGAGACTCCTCCACTTTCTTCAACAGATAGGAATATACTATCTTCTGGAACAAATAACCTCTTACATCCTCCACCTTTGTATCCAGGTGTATGGTAGACAACCCCACCATCTCTTCCCAATAATCTATCAACCCTCAAATAACATCCTTCTATAACATCCTACTCACGAAATTCACCACCACATATTCCATTATTTCATGGTAAGAGATACTGATGTCGTAGTCCTAAGGACACTCCATCCACCTCCAATTCTTCAATTTCATGTCCCGCTAGGAGAAGATATACCTCAAGCTCTTTGGATCCATGAAGACCATGATGTGATCCCTGAAAAGATAATTCTACCACAACATTAGTGTGAACACAAATTCTACAAGTTTTGGATCATGGTTGGCATAGTTATACTGATTGGGACATAACTGCCTACAACCATAAGAGATCACCCTTATTGTTGAATCTGTATACAACACATGCCCTGGCCTGAAGCATCACATAACACCTCAAAAATCACCCATTCATCTAGAAAACATAGTATTGGGGAACTAATATGCTTTCCCTTCAGATAACTGAATGATTTCTGGTACCTCTCACTCCACATTAAAGCATGTTCTTTATTGTTCACCACTGTCAAGGGTGATGAAACTCGAGAGATGTTGGGCACAAATATCTTGTATGAACCCTCTAAACACATGAAACTAAAAAACACTATCATGTTCTTCAGTAATTCCAAAAAATAAACCACTCATACCTTTAATTGGACCACTTCTATCCCCATCTCGGACACCATGTGTCCATGGATGTGTACTTATCATGTTTATAAAATTCACTTGGACAAATTCTTGTAGATCTGGTGCTATCAGAGGACCTCTTAAACCCTTCTCAGATGCACAGTGTGGTCATCCTCTGATCTTTAGAAGATTAGTATGTCGTCAATAAACACAACTATGAACCAGTCTAGATATTACCAAAATAAGGAGTTCATGAGTCCCATGAACATGGATAGTGAATTTTTAATGATGAACATCATGACCATGAACTCAAAGGGCTCATATCTACACATGAAGATAGTTTTGGAGATGTCAACCTTCTTTCACCCTCAACTAGTGATATCCTAAACATATATTGATCATGGATAACCATCCTACCCCCTTTAGCTGAAATAGAATTTCATTTTTCCTCGGCAGAAGGTAACAGTTCTTGACAGCTAGCTGATTCGGTCTGTGGTTGTCTATGAACATCATGAGAGCACCATTTTTCTTATTCTCGAACAATATCGGAGCACCCCACAGTGACACGATGGTCAGAAAAAAACATGTATTCATCATATTATTAATCTAAATGATTAACTCCCAAAACTCAGAAGGTTCCATATGATATAGATCCATCGAAATTGGATGATCACCAAGTTCAAAGTATATCCGGAACTCAACATCGCGTCGAGGGGGTAGAGTCACCAACTCTTAAGAGAAGACGTCCATAAACACACTGAAAATCCATAATGAATCTTCCATCTATGAGTCCACTGACTCCACTAACATGTCGACTAATAAGGAATGAACGTGATCTATTCTATTGCTGTCCCCTAGAAATATCTTTCACTGATAAAAGTCACACGGTGGCGGTGCATATCTGAAAACACAACCCCTCTCCAAAATCAGTAAATAACAGCCCACATAGAGAAAAACTATTCAATGACTAAGATGACATTATATGACTACATATGCTGCAAAGGATGGTCCCCACAGGACTAATGTGTCCCAAAATCAGTCTACATCCTTAGTAAACACGAGACATGATGGTCTGACCTCTGAATGGAGTACACAAAAATAAAGTTACAGAAAGTCTCTCTGCATCTTGACCCAATGCATGGGCTAGACTGGGTGCAAAAAAAAGAGTGTTATGTTACTAAATCAAGCACAACATATGAAAATGTAATGATCAAGTTGATCGTACCTCGAACAACATATGGCCCAACTAGAACAGCTGCCTCGGTAGCGTGAAACATCCCACGCCCTGATCTTCTTCCCCTCGGTTGTTGGACACCTCCCCAACTATGCCTGGTTGATGACCCTAAGATCATCCTCCTCCTAAAACGACTTCTCTTCGAGGAAGAATAACTCACTATTGTTGCTGCTGCTACTGCTAAAAATTTCCTGGATGTAAATGGCTGCTAAGGTGGGTGTTGATCCTGCACAACTCAACTAGACTACACTCGTTCAGGGCTCTGATTCTGAATTTTACCATGGATTCCAAATATTAAGCATCCCATTTCTGGTCCTGCCATGAAAGGGAAAGGACGTGGAGATCAAAATAGGAACTACTGGGTACTGATCCCCACTCACTGAAACCTGGATGGCCCTAATGGTGGAGGCCATCTATTGATGACCTTACCCTTTGAAAAACACAACTGGATCCATTCTCAAGGCAGAAATGTCGGCTTCTGCATCCTCTCTACAACTTAATAATTTTTATGGACCTCCATGTATGTCAATAGTGTGAAGGCAGACACAACATAATGGCGAGAAGGCCAAAGTGCCTCCTCTAACTATCTCGCATGAGAATCCCCATCTAGAAAGAGGTCTGGTGAAAAATGAGGGAGATACTTGAACTTGATCTTCAACTCCCTCAATGACATAATACCCCACTAATGGGAGAGTAGCTCCTACATACTCTCCCCCGTCATTTTGGAAGAGAGTAATTCCTCCGAGAACTACCCGTAAAATTCAGTCCATGAAACCTAAACCTGCCTCTTATCCCCATGATAGAGGATCCACCATTGACGCACCAATCATTACATCTAACTTTCAAACAGAGGAACCTAGTACTCGGTAGGAACCCAGATCAAACTGAAAGTTAGTACTAGCTCCCCGATCTAGCTCTGTGTCTCCATGTCTGAGAGGCTTCCCCCGTACTTCCTGAGGGTTAGTCGCTGAAAGGCACAAATCATCTTCTACGACAGTTCGACCTCCTTGTCCTAAACAACCCTCTACTGATCAGCTAAATCCACCTCCTAGACTTCGATCGTCCACACTACTAATGGAACTCATCCATGTTCCATAGCTTCATGGTAAATAATGAATTACTATAATGAAGTATTATAGAATAATAATTTTAAATTTTTCTTAAAAATTTTATTTATTTTAAAAATTGAAAATTCTTAAGGCACACAAGAACACAAGTTGTTATTATGTATATACCTATCATAGAGTATCTACTGTAAAATTATTCTAACATATCTAGGTCGTTCGGTAGGTCCATATTTCATGCATTAGAAAAATGGGGACCCCTAAAATCTCTTGGCATAGCAAGTCTTCCTCGGCATATATAGCACAGCAAGATTGCCTAATATTGTAACACAACTATCCCATGAAATTTTCATTGTGCCTTAACCAAAATACCATCCTATCTCTCAAACAATAGTCCAATGATATAATTTTTTCATGACCGCCTTTACCAAGATGAGGTATGGGACAACAGATTGCAAGAACCTTCTTTCATTAAGTTGGAGGAGATATAATGACCCATGAAACCCACCATCAATAGGTCCCAGAGTTGCGAATAGCACCAAGGGTATATAATCACTTGAAAAATGCTAGGTATTAGACATTTTATTTAGTATTATTGTGAGATAAGATTGTAAATCCAATAAAAACTATCCAAAACTGGAACTAAAAGTAATGAAAAATTAATCCATTCCCATATGTAGGTTCCAATAATAATTGTTCCAATAAAATTAATGATACATCCCATTGTTTCTCTTTTCCTAGTGCTACATGATTCACAAAATAATAATTTTCTGTGAAAATAACCAAATATGTTTTGATTCCACCTCACACAACATTTTTATAATCATTGGGATAATTGTTGCATTTCCCAAAACATTTATAATTAATTGGTTCTTTTGGGTACCATTCATTAACAAAAACAAAAAAGCATATTGTGAGGATCACTAATCATAATGGTAAAATCATATAGTCAAGGGAAATTTATTATAAAATTATTGTTATAGGAACCATAGTATTTATCTTAGGTTATTTATGATTGTCAATATATCAATATGATTCTATCCAATACATAGACTTAACCATTAGGTTCATAATAAGGATTTCTCATCCTTGTTTTCAATGTTTAAATAAAACCTACAGTAATGCCAACTATAAGGGATAATACATTTCATAAATATATATTAATTATAAATAAAAACATTTTAATTAAATAAATCTGAAAAACTCATTTCTGAATATTATAGGATAAGTTCCCTTCGAAATTGAAAAATATAACGATCTGGTTCATAAAACATTTTGAATGTCTCCCTCATATATATTCCTAACTAAAGCTATTTTGGATACATATTACATTATATTATTATTCATATCCATGGGAAAATAATCCTAATAATGGCTGAGATTATATAACTAGTAATGGTAAAAAAGATATATTTTAATCAGATCATGATCAAAATAAATAAAAACAGAAAAAACATTTTTAAATTATATACTTCATATAAAAGATCATAAAATCACATCATGGGATAAATTATAGAATTTCATAATGATTCAAATAAAATATTATTTAAATGAATCAGAAAAAATATGCAATTATGTACGCCCATATGATTATAAAAACTTATATATGATACTAAGTACTCATTTAAAAGACCATAAATAAGAAAAAAAAGACCTATACGAAATTAGGATGACTTCCTATTCCAGCTATGTATCACTGAACCGAGTTTACTCACATTTCAATCTTTTCATAATGAACTGAGTTCGCTGCCCATTTTTGTCCTATGTATATCAAGAGATATAAATCATTACCAAATACATTGGAGGAAGACATAGGTCCTAACCATCACATAATTAATATCATAAATATGTTTTCCAGAAAAAATATAAATCATTCATCATATCAAAATCAATGATATGAAAAGGGATTCATAAACATCATTCAATTATAACATAACCCATGGAAGGAAATGGGTTTCAGAAATATCATTCATAAAAAATATATAACATAAATCAGTATAATAGGTACGGAATTTTTTTAAAATATCCATATTAAAACATATGATATATCAATAATCTTATCATAGAAGAAATATAATTGTGACATATCATTTGAAAATAAATCTAGAAGAAAATAAAATATCATTTATTCATTGATAAAATTATATTTTTGAAAATGTTTCTAAATTTTAAAAGAAAAACATTTCATTGAATAGAATCAAGGAATTAGGGAATAAAAAGATAAAAATAATCTATTCATTCCAAAGAAGTAAAACAATTCCTCTAGTACTTTTTTAAAACAAAAGAAAAAATGTACCTCTTTAAAAGTGAGAAAATGATTTTTTGGAAATTATTTATAAAATTTCACACATGGGTAAAAATGACATTGAACAATAGTATTAGAATTTTTAATATATTTTGGAACATAATTTCATGAAACGTGGAAGTTAATGATAATTTTTCTCCAGATAATACTTATGTATGAACAAGCTTAGATAATAATTAGAATGTGAAATTAATCCTTACCTTATGTATAATTTCTTTTAAACTTATCATAAAATATTGAATATTGGACTAAATAATTTTATTGAATTATTAAAAAACCAAATTTATATATTTGATAAGATAATTGATCATATAGTCACATGTTTATAATATTTCACTATTATTCTTGTTTCAGATGTTCGTTGTTACATTTTGGTATGGATTTTTTATCATGTAAGTCCCAATTCACATGAATAGGGTTTACTTCCATCATTTACAGAATTATATTAAGGTAATATATATATATATATATATATATTAAATATTCAATATATATATTTTTATAATCATTATTTAATGATTAATATGGAGTTTAGATCACATCGTGTTGTGGATAGGTTAAATCGCACGTACGCTTGAGAAGTGCTATCATTACCTTTATGGAAAAAGGGTGTGAAATTAGATATAATATTTTTTTAAAGAATAAATATCATTTGATAATTATATTTATATATATATCAATTACATCCATCATTACACAGACCTAGATAATGAAGTGATGAAAAACAGATTATACAACATAATTGCAACGATAAGTCGTACGTACGCACACATTGTACTTTCATCTTTTTGTTATGATGGATAAAAGGAGAACTATGGATATTTAACAGTAATAATAAAATATATTTAAATTTTAGATATTAAATTTACTACTTTATAGTGGAAAAATGTGATGTGTAATAATTGTATGGAAGAGTCATGGAAGATTTATTAAAGATGATTACCTCTTCTTTGGAGAACATCCTTAAGATATCCCCATAATGAAACAAGGGATTTCATTTTGAGAATAATTGAACCTATATATTGTGTCTTTTGAATTTTGGAAGGTAAATATTAAGGGTATGATTAATATTCAATGATCAATGTGATTTGAATAAGTGAGAGAGGAGGTTCACTATCATAATTGTGGTGATGGTCACTTTTGGAATCTCTAAAAAAATTAATTTTTAATAATTTCAAGTTAAATATAATACCATCAAAATAAAATTTATTCTATTATAAGATATTATAGGGTAATTATATCATCAATAAATATAATTTAGATAGGTTTTGGTATAATTTTACTCCTTATCATTTGATTATCCTTAGTTAAACAATTTAAATTTTAACCATTGTAATAAATTTTTCAGTATTAAAAGCTTGTAAATTTTACTTAATTGATATAAATTAAATCATCAATGAATTTATTTAATAAATTTTATATTACTATATATATATTTTTTCTAATAAATTTGTCTTATTATTTACAAATAATTTAAAAAAGTAATTTTTTACAAAATCTCTGTATTTTCAATTTTGATACTATAAATTAACTAGACATTTAACAATGTCAACATAAGAAGTAAAATTTTAAAATATATATTTTTATATCCATATAAGGTCAATATTATCTATAAATTTCTTTTATCATATTAATAATATAAAATTATATTTATTTTTTCATTTTTTGTATCATTCAATTGATATTTCCATTAATAAAATAATTACATTATCTCAGTTGTGTAATAATATAATATAAATATTATTTCACTAAAAATTAAAAAAAATACCATGATTATGATAAAGATATAGAATTCAAAAAAATATTTATACAAATATATTTATTTGGTTTAACCATATATAAAAATATATATAGTATTTAAAACATGAAAATGACATCATTATGTTATTATTAAATAAAATTATCTAATTAAATAGTTTAGTTTTTATTGAAATAAATATTATATAATTCCTTTTTATGAAAATGTTTGTATTAAAAATTAAATTTCCATAAATATGTTTAAAGGTTTAATATTTATTCATCCACTTAAAAATTATCATATTTTTGGGTCATTCTATAGTCTTCATTATTTTATTTTAAACATAAATTATTCAATTTATCCTCTATCATTGTAACAAAATTTTTTATTGTTATTATTTATATAGACAAAAAATCAAAGAGAAATATTCACTAAATTAAAAAATTAGGAATAGAAAATTCCAATTCATTTTTTCAAAATTCAAAACATACATTTTCCATAATTTTTCTAAAATTAAACTTGTAAAATTCCATTAAAAATAGAATTTCAAAAAATCTTATATGAAAATGATAATATGTTTTCATAAATACTTTATATATAAAATCATTTTCAAAAACAATAATTTGATTATTTTTTTCACGACCTCCTCTCACTAAATATTCCCCTCCTAAGCTGGCAATGGCTAAAGGGAGATAATGACCCCCGAGTCCCGCTTCCAGTAGGCACCAGGGTGGCAACTAGCACTAAAGGGATGAGTTATTTACAAATATGGGAGGCATTACCCTTTTTATTTTTAAAGATCGGGAAATCGGACAAGTCAACCACCAAAAAGGAAAAGATCAAGTGTATAGAAATAAACCCAAACCAAACCCACATGCATGTTTAAACAAATTTTATATCAACGTACAAGTACAAGAAAGCGCAAAGTACAATACCAAAAGAAAACAAGAGTACAACAACTGCAACAACTCCAACTTTTTGACTAGTAGGGTCCCACAAGCCCTGGTAGTCCTCCTGGAAACCTAAAAGTAAATGTAGGGTGAGCATACAAGTATACTCATTAGGCAAACCTAAAGCTCTTGTGATCATGTGGGGAGACATCCTAATGTCCCGTGATAACAACAGAAGAAACCTAGCAAGGAAAATTCACTCCACCCAACCTCACCTGCCACACTCACCAAAACCATAATCACAACAGGTAGTAGTATATAAGAACAAGAGTATTGGGTACACCACACCATTTCCCTTTAGTTAGCTTCTCTTCTTAAAGGAGAACGTCCTGACGCTTCCACACTCTCCCATCCCGCACACACATAGGCCTCACAACCAGGTATTCTGCCCGTACACACCTGGGCCTCACAACCACGTATCCCGCCAACAAACACCTGGGCCTAACAACCATGTATCCCAGCCGCACACACATGGGCCTCATCCTGATGATTCTTGGGAAACAGTAGAACCTACCCGAAGAGTCTTGGGCTAAAGCTGCCCCAATCGAATCCTACCTGAAGAGTCTTAGGTGTAAGGTCGCATAAAGCCATCACAGCCTAGGGGACAAGGAGCCGGAAGGAGATAGTAACTAAGGGAAAAACACCCTCTCCCATGAAATGGGAGTTTTCGGAACTATGTTCTCAACATGGGTGGGGTGCGATAAAACAGAAAAGATACAAATATATATATTTATATACCAACCACACAGCCCAACCAATGGATTCTAAACAGAGAAACTAAGCACATGCCTCGGCACTGCTACTACGAAGCATGCATACAACAAAAAACTCCAACACCATTTAGGTTTTCACGTTTCAGGAGAATTAGTTTATTTAGTTCCCTAACAACTGGGAAACTATCCACAACCAACAACATCAATCATTCTTAAAACATATCCCTACCATCCCCAAATCAACTTAGGAAAAACACAAGAAACACAACCAAGCGCTTCTTATCAACCAACAAACCCCATTGATTATTAAACCCGTTCCATTTCCATGATCCACCATTTATTAACTCTTCCACTTTTATTTATTATTCACAAACCACTATTCATTCACAAACAACCCCATCCATGTAGCCCCGCTTCAATCCACCATAACCACAACCTCACCGAACATCATTATCCCTTTAATACCATTTATTGAAGCCCCGCTTTCCAT
Source organism: Viscum album (assembly GCA_963277665.1). NCBI lineage: Eukaryota > Viridiplantae > Streptophyta > Magnoliopsida > Santalales > Viscaceae > Viscum > Viscum album. Next base: position 872,321,358 of record OY728148.1, on the reverse strand, counting down.
CACCAATGTAGCATTTACACCATCCCACAACCAAGTCAACCGCAGCCCCGCTGCTCACCTGATCCACAACAACCCACAAAAAACCCCCATCACATGCCACGTAACCAAGCCAACACTCACATGTTCATTATGCCATTTTGTTCAACTAGGGTGATCACACAAGGGTTCCAGATTTTTAAACAGCCAACATTATGTGATTAACCAAATTCCACATTCCATAGTGTTTCCATCCATAAGAAAATCCAGAAGGAGAGGGAAAAATTTAATTGCATAAGCAAAGGCCCCCAAGGACCGTGATTTTCAGTATGTAGAAGATCATTCAATTCACAACATAATATCATAGGTTATAAAGTAACATCAATCACAACTTCCCAACACCATTATACAAGCCAGTTATTATCTTTATTAAACCGGTTCAAATGTGTTTCACATAAACAAGAGAACACCCACCCCGCATGATTCAAAAATTAGAGAGACGAAGGTAATATCCCTACCTCAATAGGTTCTGATAACAATGCTCCTCCCCAGGTCAACATTAGAAGACATCCGTTGGCATCTGTCACTTCTGTCAAGTCCCGGAAAAACCTCCTCGGGTGGATGTTAGAAAGGAAAGGCCAAAGGAAAAACAATAGATCCAATCTTGGAAGTTCTGCCTCGTTGTTACGATCCCATGCCCGCTGACGGATCGTAAATCAGAGCTCGAATGAAGAAGTTGTGGAAGAAAAAGAGCATTCGAGTCTCTTGGGAGAGCTCTACATAGAGGAAAGGTGGGGAGAGGAGTGAGTATAAAGGAGTTGGGGACCCCTCCTTTTATAGGTGAGAAAAAGAAAAGTACACGGTGTGTACTTTATGGTACATGGAGTGTAGTCGGTTATTTTACACAGTCTCCACACGGCTTCCAACACAGCTCCGCGGCCGTTGACTGGTCAACACACAGTTTGAGGGTAACGCATACACTGGGAAGGACTACACAACGTGTAGCTTAGACACAAAACGTGTACTCATTTATTGCACAAGGAAAAGACACGGCGCCAACACGGTACACGTCTGTTGACTGGTAACACATACACGGGGAAGGACTACCCGACTTGTTGTACTAGACACACAGCGTGTAACCATTTATTGCACATAGTAAGGAAACGACCTTCAACACGGGGTACACCCGGAAAGGGTTTGCATGACATGTACTCAAACTACACAGCTTGTAGTTTTGAAATTCAGGAAACTGTGGGAAATATCCATTATACTCTCCATAACACTTCTTGACATTCTTTTTGACAAAGGAATGGTCTGGAGAGGTCCATGCCATTACATTAGATACCTCTTAAAAAATTCTCATCCTCGAGATTTCAAAAACCAACCCAGAGTGACCCAACAAGATACCTCTTAGTGTTCTCGTTATAACAGGAACCCAACCAACAACCCTAATCATAGGTGTTAGGAATTCCCCCTCCTATGTCGAGATATTATGCACTTTAGGCGGCACTGACTCACCTGCACAGGTTTAATCACATCTGCATTAATGCGTCTCGATTAAGGATTGGGCCTTCCCACTTCCATATATTAGGACATTCCAACATGAACTACCCCCAACACCACACAACCAACACACTACCCGAACATGTGGTTTGGGAAAAAATTCCTTCTCTTATGTTGAGATATTTTCTGCTTTAGGCGTCACTGACTCTCCTGCACGGGTTCAATCAAATCTGCAATAATGAGTCTCGATTAAGGATCATGTATTTCCCTACCCCACACATACGGACATGCTACACACTTCAAGAGAACAAGGAAACAAAAGGCCTCACAACCGACAAGCCAAGAATTCCATAAATATCAAAGGTATAGAGTATAACATCAACACAAACCTCAGAAGAACAAAGGAAAACACAAGTCAAAACAACTCCGGGTACTGATCGTGCATCTGGGTCTTCCGCTCCCAAGTGCTCTCCTCGAGGCCTCCATGCCTCCACAACACACGAACCAATGAAATGGTTCATCCACGGAGCACCTTATCATTACTACCCTCGATCATTACAGGTCATTCCTCAAAGGTCACGGTGTCTCCCATATCTAACTCTCCTCAGTCGATAACGTGGGAGTCATCCTGTAACTACCGATGAACCTGGAAGATGTGAAAGATATTATGAACCTTCTCCAACTGAGGTGGCTGGGCCAGCTGATATGCCACCTCACCAACTCGCCTCAACTCCTCAAAAGGTCTGATGAACATAGGTGAGCGCTTGCTCCCTTTCCCAATTCTCCTATACGCTCGTCGAGGGGAAACCTTCAAGAACACATGATCTCCCACCTCGAACTCCATGGGCCTCCTCTGACGATCAGCATAATAATTATGTCATCCGGAGCCACTATCATCCTCTCACGTACAAGCTGGACTTTCTTTGTGGTTCTCTACACTACCTCTGGCCCAAGAGCACCTGTCTCACCATCCTCTGCCTAGAAAATGGGTGATCCACATGGTCTTCCATACAAAGCCTCATACGTTACCATGCCAATAGTAGAGTGGAAGCTGTTATTGTAGGAAAACTCTACTAAAGGCAATTGTTGTACCCATGATCCTCCAAAATCCAGAACGCATGCTCGCAGCATGTCCTCCGGCGTCTGGATAGTCCGCTCTATCTGCCCGTCGGTCTGGGGGTGGAAAGAAGTTCTGAGGTGTAACTGGGTGCCAAAAGAATTCTATAACCCCCTCCAGACTCGTGAGGTAAACCGAGTGTCCAGATCTGAGACGATAGTCTTCGGGACTCAATTCAACCGCACAACTTCGTCTACGTACCTCTGTGCTAAGGTACACACAGGGCCTGACTCCTTAATTGCTAAGAAGTGAGCTGATTTCGTCAGTCGATCCACCACTAACCAGATAGCATCATAACCACCCTGACCTCTGGGTAGTCCTATGACAAAGTCCATTGAGATTTCATCCCACTTCCACTCGGGGACATCTAAATTATGCAACAAACCACCGAGAACATGGTGTTCAGCCTTCACTTGATCACAAACTAGGCACTTAGTGACAAACTCCGCCACTTCCCGTTTCACCCCGGGCGACCAAATCTGTTCCCTCGGGCCTTAGTACATTTTTGAAACTCCTGGATGTACCACCAAGGCTGAGCTATGGAACTCACGTAGAAGCCCCTCACATATTGCATCCGGAACAAACAACCTTCAATGTAAAAGCATCCGATGTCGGCTGTCCTCTGACAATCCTTCTGGAGCATTCCCCTGATCAACGTGATCCTGCATCACTTCCACCTCAGAGTCCCCCCACTGAGACTCTTCCACATGCTGCAACAAGGAGGACTGCACCATCTTCTGAAACAAACAGCCTCTAACACCTTTTTCCCTTGCATCAAAGGGAAAGGCAACCAACTCTCCCATCACTTTCCAAGCATCAGTAGATTCCCGAACCACTTCCTGATGTGACTTCCTGCTCAGAGCTTCAGCCACAACATTTACCTTACCTTCAGTGTAAGAGATCTCAATGTCATTGTCTTGGAGAAACTCGACCCATCTCCACTGCCGCAGGTTCAGGTCAAGCTGGGAGAAGATATAACGCAGACTCTTGTGATCTGAGAAGACCACAATGCACTCCCCAAAGATCTAATGTCACCACTACTTCAATGCGAACACTACTGCTGCAATCTCAAGGTCATGGGTGGCATAGTTACACTCGTGAGAGCATAATTGCCTATAAACATAACAAATCACACCCTTACTCTGCATCAGCACACACCCCAGCCCAAGTCTAGAAGCATCACAAAACACTTCATACAACAACCCTTCCCCTGGAAACCTCAGTACGGGAGCACTGACCAACTTCTCTTTTAGGTAATCAAAATATTTCTGGCACTGCTCGCTCCATAGGAAGACCTGGTTCTTCCTAGTCAAAGCTGTCAATGGAGCAGCAGCTCGAGAGAAGTAAGAAACATACCTATGATAGTAACCTGCCAACCCCAGGAAACTACGAACTTCTTCCACGCTCTTGGGTGTCGCTCCAGAAACAACTGCCTACACCTTCGACGGGTCCACTGACACTCCATGCTGAGACACCACGTGACCAAGGAAGTGTACTTCTTGTTTCATGAACATACACTTCGACAATTTCCCATAAAGCTGGTGGTGTCAAAGGACGTCCAAGACTATCCTGGGATGCTCAACATGCTCCTCCTTTGATCATGAGTAGATCAGGATATCATCGGTAAACACAATGATGAACTGGTCCAGAAACTCTCGGAAGAAAGTTCATAAGTCCCATGAACACAGCCGGTGCATTCGTAACTCCAAACGGCATCACTACAAACTCGAAGAGCCCATACTTGCACCTAAAATCCGTCTTCAAGATGTCAATATTTTTTACCCTCAGCTGATGATATCTAGATTTTATATTAATCTTGGAAAACCAACCGGCTCCCCTCAGTTGGATGAAGAGATCATCTATCCTTGGAAGGGGTTAACGGTTCTTGATCGTTACCTGGTTCAACCTTTGGTAGACTATGCATAGCCTGAGACCACTATATGCCTTCTTCACAAATGAAACTAGAGCACCCCATCGCGATACTCTGGGTCGAACAAAACCCTTCTCCATCAGATTGCCAATCTGAATCGGAAACTCCTGCAACTCCGAAGGTGCCATCCGATAAGGGGCCATAGAAATTGGATGGGCACCAAGCTCTAAGCCTATCCCGAACTCAACGTCACGTCAGGGGGGTAGAGTCACAACCTCCTCAGGAAAAACATCGAGGAACTCCCCAACAACCTCTGGGACATCCATCATCTCTGTATCAGTTGGAACCACTGATTACCCACCTAACAAGGAAAGGAGAGGATACACACGCCGGCTTCCTGCCTGATAGCTCCTCTCGCCAATAAAAGATATGTGTTGCCCATACACTTCAGAAAACATGACTCTTCTTCGGAAGCAGTTGATAATGGAACTAACATAAAACAACAAGTCGATGCCTAAGATGACATCGTATGGCTGCATCTGTAACAGAAGAAAGTCCCCACTATATCGATGTGGTCCCAACGTCAGCCCACATCCCCAGAAAACACAGGATATGCTAGTCTGGACTCCAATTGGTGTACTCAGTACCAGTGGTACAAAAAGTCTCTAAACGCCTAGTCCCAATGCATGGGCTCGACCAGGTGAAAAAAGGAGTGTGAAGCTCCCAAATCAAACAAAGGAGAAACAAGAGTTCTGAAAAAAAAAATTCGTACCTCGTACCACCTCTGCTCCCGCTGGATCTGCCAACTCTACAGTGTGAAACTTTCCACACCTAGCTCCTCTGCCTCTCTGATGTCATGCACCTCCCGGACCACACCTTGGTTGAGGTCCCTAAGGAGCACCCTGAGGTCAGCTCCCTCCCCCAATGTCTACCCTCATAGGAGCATGGTCCTGCTGCTGCTAGAAGGGCCTCACCAGTAACTGGTGCTGCTGAGGTGGGAACTGAACTTGTCCACCTCCACCATACGGAGCTCGGGCCGGGCACTGACTCTGAACGTGCCCGAAACCTCCATAAGAAAAACACCTCGGTCATGGGCTCGTGAAAAACGGACGAGGACCCAATGATCTGAACTGGAACTACCGGGGCATGCTTCCCACTGGCCTGAACCTGGAAGGTCCCGTCGTAGGAGACTTGCTACTGTCTTCTTTCCCCTTCGATGAGCATGGCTGGTTCCCCTCATGTGGTGCACCTCCCAGTGAGTTCATCCTCTCTACATCCTCTGCCTTCATCTGTACCGCTAAGTACGTCAGAAGGGTGAAGGGGGTGACAGAATACTGGAGATAAGGACGAAGCGCCTCCTCCAAAAGTCTCGCCCGTGACTCCTCATCCGGAAAAAGATCCGTAGCAAAGCGTAAGAGATCCTTGAACTTGATCCCCAACTCTCATACATACATACTCTCCAGCTGAAGGGAGAGTAACTCCTGCTGCTTCTCCTCCATGATCATAGAAGATAGGAATTACTCTCTGAATTTCTTCTCAAAGTCAGCCCACAGATCCTCTGCCTCTACCCTCTCTCCGAGGTAGAGCGTTCACCAGTGTCGCGCCACACCTCTTAGCTGACTGACTGCTAGGGGAACCCAGTACTCCCTTGGAGAACGAATCAAGGTAAAAGCGATCCCTAGCTCCTCAAGCCACCCCTATGTCTCCATATCCGAAGTACTACCCTCATACTTATTAAGGTTATGCTGTTGGAAAGAATGGAGAGTCTTCTTCCACTGGATATCTTCCTCCTCTTGGTCAATCCGCAACTAATCAACCGCCTGAATCTGCTGGGCCTCGGTCGTCTGAGCCACCCGGGGACGATGTACAGGGGCCATAGTTGTAAGGTAAACAAGGATCGCCTAATCCCAAGTAGTAAGGAAAAAATCAAGGTTTTATTTTATCAATTTATTTCAATTTCTTTCCCATAACACCCAAATCAAGTAAAACACAATCATGATGATGCATGTAACTTCCCTAGGGACTCTACCCTGCAATCAATGTTGTATCACTTGGTCGTTCGGTAGGCTCAGAATCCTTGAATTGGATCACGAGGGGCACTAAAATCTCGTTTCCTAGCCGGTCTTCCCTGGCCTATGTCACGCACTAAGATTAACTAACATTGTTTCCCTATAATCCCATGCAATCCTCACTATGCCTAACTCCAGAATCCATCCTATCTCTCAACCATCACCTTTGATACCATTCTGTCATGACCCCCTCTCACCAAAGAAGCCTCTCTTGAGCTGGCAATGGTTAAAGGGAGATAATGACCCCAGAGTCTCGCATCCAGTAGGCCCCAGGGTGGCGACTTGAACCAAGTGTATGAGTTTTTCACAAATATGGGACGTATTACCCATTTTATTTTTAAAGATCAGGAAATAGGACAAGTCAACCACCAAAAAGGAAAAGAGTAAGTGTATAGAAATAAACCCAAACCAAACCCACATGAATGTTTAAACAAATTTTATAACAAGGTAAAAGTACAAGAAAGCTCAAAGTACAATAACAAAAGGAAACAAGAGTACATCAACTGCAACAACTCCAACTGTCTGACTAGTAGTGTCCCGCACGGCCCTGGTAGTACTCTTGGAAACCTGAATGTAAACCTAGGGTGATCATACAAGTATAATTGGTAGGGAAACCTAAAGCTCTCGTGCAGAAGTGGGGAGACATCTTAATGTCCCATGATAACAACAGAAGAAACCTAGCAAGGAAAATTCTATCCACCCATCCTCACCAGCCACACTCACCAAAACCACAATCACAACAGGTAGTAATATATAAGAACAAGATTATTGGGTACCCCCCCCCCCCGCTATTTCCCTTTAGCTAGCTGCTCCTCCTAACGGAAAACGTCCTGACGCTACCACACTCTCCCCGCCCGCACACACCTGGGCCTCACAACCACATATCTCGCAGACACACAACTGGGCCTCACAACAACGTATCCCGCCTGCACACACCTGGGCCTCACAACCACGTATCCTACCTGCACACACCTGGGCCTCATCCTGAAGATTCCTGGTAAATAGTAGAACCTGCCCGAAGAGTCTTGGGCTAAAGCCACCCCAATCAAAACCAACCCGAAGAGTCTTAGGTGTAAGGTCGCCTCAAGCATTCACATCCCAGAGGAGATGGAGTAGGAAGGATCTAGTAACTAAGGTAAAAACACCCTCTCCCATGAAATGGGAGTGTTCGGCACTAAGTGCTCAACATGGGTGGGGTGCGATAAAACACAAAAGATTTAGATATATATATATATATATATACCAACCACACAACCCAACCTATGCTTTTAAACAGTGAAATTGAGCACATGCCTCAGCACTGCTACTACGAAGCATGCATACAACAAACAATCCAACCCCATTTAGGTTTTCACGTTTCAGTAGAATTAGTTTATTTAGTTCCTTAACTAATGGGAAACTATCCACAACCAACCACATCAATCGTTCGTAAAACATATCCATGCCATCCACAAATCACGTTAGGAAAAACACAAGCAATACAACAAATACCTTCTTATCAACCAACCAACCCCATTAATTATTAAACCCGTTCCATTTCCACGCCCCACAATTTATTAACTCTTACACTTTTATTTATTATTCACAAACCACTATTCATTCACAAACAAACCCATACCTGTAGCCCCGCTGCCAGCCACCATAACCACAACCACACCGAACATCATTGTCCCTTTAATACCATTTATTACAGCCCCACTGCCCATCAACAACGTAGCATTTACACCAACCCACAACCAAGTCAACCGCAGCCCCGCTACTCACCTGATCCACAACAACCCACAAAACACCCCCATCACATGCCACATAACCAAGACAACACCCACATGTTCATTATTCCATTTTGTTCAACCGGGCTGATCACACGAGGGTTCTAGATTTTAAAACAGCCAACTTTACGTGATTAACCAAATTACACATTCCACAAAGTTTCCATCAATAATAAAATTTATAAGGAGAGGGAAACATTTACTTGCATAAGAAAATGCCCCCAACGACTATGATTTTCAGTAGGTAGAAGCTCATTGAATTCACAACATAATATCACAGGATATAAAGTAATAACAATCACAACTTTCCAACCCCATTATACAAGCCAGCTATTATCTTTATTAAACTGGTTCAAAAGTGTTTCACATAAACAAGTGAAAACCCACCCCGCATGATGCACAAACTAGAGAGACAAAGGTAAGATCCCTACCTCAACAGGTTCAGATAACAACGCTCCTCCCCATGTCAACTTTAGAAGACGTACGTCGGCGTCCGTCACTTCCGTCAAGTCCCGAAAAAACCTCCTTGGGTGGATGTCAGAAAGGAAAGGCCGGAGGAAATATAATAGATCCAATCTTAGATGTTCTGCCTCGTCGTTACGATCCCATGGCCGCTGACGGACCGTAAATCGGATTTCGAATGAAGAAGTTGTTGAAGAAAAGAAGCCTTCGATTCTCTTGGGAGAGCTCTACTCAGAGGAAAGGGGGAGAGAGGAGTGAGTTGAAAGGAGGAGGGGACCCCTCCTTTTATAGGAGAGAAAAGAAAAAGTACGCGGCATTTACTTTATAGTACACGGTGTGTACTCGGTTATTTTACACAGTATCCACTTGACTTCCAACACGGCTCCGCAGCTGTTGACTGGTCAACACACGATTTGAGGGTAACACATACGCGGGGAAGGACTATATGGCGTATAGCTTAGACACACCACATGTACTCATTTATTGCACACGACAAGGACACGGCTCCAACACGGTACATGACCGTTGACTGGTAACGCGTACGCAGGGAAGGACTACACGACGTGTAGTACTGGACACACGGTGTGTACCCATTTATTCCACACAGCAAGGACACGACCGTCAACACGGGGTATACCAAGAAAGGGGGTACATGGCGTGTACTCAAACTACACGGCGTGTAGTTTCAAAATTCTGGAAAGTGTGGGAAAATTCTATTTTACCCTCCAGAACAATTCTTGACCTTCTTTTTGACAAAGGAATGGGCCGGAGAGGTCTAGGGCATTAAAATTTTAAACAAAAAGAAACAATATAAAATTTAATACTTATACAAAATATAATATTACCCTCTTTTTTCTTTAAAAAAAATAAAATTTTCAATAAAATTCAGTATTTTTACTATTATAAATATTATAAAAAATTAAACTAATTTCAACTTAGTGAATTGAAAAATAAAATTAATTTTATCAATTTAATTTTAACGAACTAATATAAATAAAAAATATATTATTTTATTTATTAAACTATATATTTTTAGAAGAATGTGATTTTATTAAAAAAATGTGTTCCCATTTATTATGAAATTACTATATTCATATTGAGATATATTTATTTAAAAAATTTATTATTCATATTAATTCCCACCAAATTAATGGCTAGTTTATAACCGTCATTTTATACTAATAGTGTCTCATATTTTATTTAAAATAACAATGGTGTGAATCTCAGTATATAGAAAAATTAATATTTTTTAAAGAGAAATATTTTCTAAAAAACACCATGGTGTTAAAATTATTTTTATTAACAACTCTTATTTGAAAGGAAAAAACTCGTTTCCATATTATAGTGGTTAATTTCCTCCATCGATAATGATTTATTTCTTTCTGTTACATACATTATGTCATGTAGTAAATGTATTATTTTTATAAAATAATATTTTAATTGTTATATTATCACTTTTTATGGCAAGGAACTAAAATATAGATATGATATTAAATAAAAATAATTAAATCAAAATGATCGGAAAAATATACAAAATAAATTAACCACTAATAATTAGCATTTTCTCAAAGTATTAAAACTCATGTTTGAGCTGAACATTTTATATCGTACCATTTAAACATATGGAATTTCATTAATGGAATTTTATTTCACATATAGATTTATATACTGATTTTACATAAACAACCATAAATATAAAAAACTTAACTAATCCTGTAACCATGAAATCGATGCCTCTAGAATAATAAATTTGAACAGTATGGATCATAAAAATGGGAATAAATGAATATAATAAAATTATAATATAATATATATATATATATCTCTATGAATTTCTAAATTAAATAACTAATTTTTCTAATTTGATTATACAATAAATCTCAATCATGAATATAACTCCATTGGACACAAGGCAAGGGACCCCTCTACCTCTCTCTATTCATTTCCATTCACGATCTTTAATTATTTTAGGTATTTTGATTCAAATTTATATTGATATGATATGATTTTAAAAATACCACTTACTATACTAATTATTTCCAAATTATGAGAATCAGGTTTTTTCATAATAAACCTATTTATAAATTTTTATGTATGACTGTTATTCTGAAAAAATTGTCTAATTCCAATGTTCCTCATATTCAACCATATTTAGTTTCTTATCACCCATATATTTTAATGAGTTGTATATAAATCCCCATAAAAAATTTATACCTTTAATTTTTCTATTAAAATCATTTTTAATGTATTTTAAATATTAATAACTCATGAAACATAAGATTAAACTAATTATAATGTAGTAATGGTAATTCATTACTCAATTTCCATTCATTGGGATAAATGACTAAATCAAAATTTATTTCATGACAAAATTACTTGTATAATGTATTCTGAATTATATTAAATTTTAATTTGAATTTTTATTTCTTTTACATAATAAAAATATTCAATTTAACTTATTAATACTCGCATTAATTTTATGATATTTATAAGGGAATTTCTTTTAAAATTTAGATGATTAAAATTTCTCTTAAAATATATATTTTATCCCATTTCAATTCATTCTATTAATAATTTTAAAAACCTTTTTTCTAATATTTTGTAATTTTTTTATTGTAATTTAACATTTTTTTTTTCCATTTTTCATATAGTTTTAAAATATATTCTTTAATTATCTAAATAATTTTTTTCATCTTATTGCACAAAAATATGAATTGAAATATTTTAACATTTTTAAAATGAGTATATTTTCTTAATATCATGATTTTTTATTTATATCAAGCATACATTATAAATTGACGAGGTTATTTCAAAAAAATAAGTTATTTATGATGTGTATGATATTTTTTAATTTAATAGAAATTTTAAAAAGGAAATGATGATGTTACGATATGAAAAGTTTTGTAAATTACTTTATGATTAATTATTATAATCATATAAATGTTTTATTTATGATCTAAAACATGATAATATCACTATTGGGCATGAAACATAGTGTCGAGTTATCCCATTATAGCTTTCAAGATGGGGTGTCCCATATAACATTAAGTGCACATGTTAAAGCTCATATTATGGGGTGGCCTAGATAGCAATGGGTTATTCTATTACAGATTATATGATGGGGTTTCCCAGATCACGCCGTGTGAGCCTATTATATCTTCTAATGGAAGTGGATTGTTCCACAATTCATTAATTAATGGTTTTATTAAAATTATTTCCTATGATTGTTCCAATTAAAAGTTATTTTAAATGTTTTTAGGAGTATGATGATATTTTTTTTCCAAAAAGTGTTTTATTTTATTGGTTATGGGTTTTTATTATTTTATTTTTCCAAAATGGTTTAGTTATTTCATGTTTATTATATTTATTCAATATCTCAATGGGATTTCAGATAATGGTATATATTATATGGGTGATAATGTTTTTCAGTAGTGTAAAGTTTTCGTTTTTTATATCCCTTCATGGGAATTATTTCTCATCAAACATTATTATGCATTTTATTAGGATTTTATGGAAGAGTATTGATAGGTATGAGATCAATTCAAATTTTTTTATTATTTCTCATGAAAATAAATCATGTTTAATATTTAAAATGTTTTTTACTGAAAAAATGATATAGATTATAGGTTTTCACTTGTAATGTATGATTTTACAATGTATGTTTTTATCCTTATTCTCACAAACACAAACCCTGAATGAAATTTTGGAAAATTTAGGTGAAATATAGTTTTTAAAAAATATATTCTGTATTTTTTATGTTTGTGTCCACAAAGCTGGTATCAAAACAGTGGTTACAAAACAGTATAGAATAAGATGGTCTCTTTTGAATTATTAATATAATCATTTGGTTTACATATTTAAATTTGATTATATGTTATAATAGTTTGATACACCGTTATTTCTAATTTTATATATATCTAATATATTAATGATTTTTTAGATATTGAATTTAGAAAGGTAATAAATTTAGGTATAAATGATTTCAAGGGTAATATATTATAGCGCATTTATGGGCATTATCATTAAATGGTTCATATTAATTTTAATATGTAATAATTAATTTCATATTTTAATGATGTTATTTTCTACATATTTAATATTATTTATTAATATATAATAAAATAGATCTTTCCCAAGCATCTTATCCCTTCCCGATTATTTGATAATCCAAATTATTTTAAAATGTTGTTCAAATTATTTAGATATATTTCAAAGTATTCAACTCACCTGTAAAAAATATTGAATTTTTAAATACCAATTCTCTTCTCAAAAAAATTTATGGTTCGTGGAATATTTTTCATTTTATTTCAAAATTAAATTTTACCAACCTTATTGAACATGGAAATTGAACAATGGAAATGACCTTTTAAATTCCGGATATTGTGGAACTTGTCAGTAGATAAAGGGGTATCAATATATTCTTTATGTACGCATTTAAGGAATAAATTATTATTTTTGATATTCATAGTATACCATATTTGTAGGATGATATTGGTGAATCATAATTATATAATTCATATATTTTATTATATGATTAATATTTGATGGAATAAGACAACAAATACAGGATAATGGTTTAAGATGGATGATTAATGAAGGATTGGTAAGTGTATTTTTTTTTTAAATTAATGATATAGTGGTATTTTTTAAATTTAATGGGAATCATGGAAATAATTTGGACATTTCTAATATTTATAGTTTTCATCAACTCAGAAAATCTTGTTTGACACAATCAATACACTTAATAATTGGTAAATATGTGAGATGCTTTAACATATACATAACCCCTATTTTTATGTTATGAAAAATTTTATTTATGGAACAATTCCATTAATTTTACTAGACATATGATTAATGGGTTTGGTAGTATTTTCATATTTATATGATATCTTACAGGTCATTTCATTTTGGGGTAACAAATAAATTGTATGAGAAAACCATTGAGGTTAAATATAATAATGTTATTTTCTAGGATGATTTTGATATCTCACGAAATTTACAAGGATTATGTTAACATATTTCAAGAAAATGGGAAACCCATAGAATGGGTGACGATCCATCATATATGAAAATTCCATATGTATTGAACCCACCTCTAATGGGTGAAATGGGTGAAACACCTACCAATATCCTATGTGGTGTCCTATTGAGTTTGATATTTTTATTTTTATTAAAGTAGTTGATCAATTAAAAGTATAATTATTTGGGGATTATATGATTTAAAATATTGATAACCGTAGGATTGGAAACTGACATAGGGATTGTGTGATTAATTTAATATTGGAAGAACATTAATATTTTATGATCCTCATATGATTATGGTACATTGAATAACATGTGATTTTATTTCAGAAACAAAGGATGAATTAGATTTTGGAAATATGTATGATTTATGGTTAATCCTTTTATTTCTGGAAATTAATATATTGATATAGAATTTACATTTTTAATTGAGAAAGAATGATTTATTAATATTATTTGACAATAAATATTAAATTTTTATTGTATGACTACGCGATCCAGTTCTTATAATTATTTGGTTATAATTTTAGTCAATTATATTTAAATGAAATTTATGGTCATTTATATGTTTAATGATAAATAGTAATATTTTGGTATTGTTGGTTAATTTTGGAGTATAAAATAATTCATTACATACAAGGTTTATTGTTCATTAAGAATTACATTATCTTGTAGAAACTATTTTTATATTTGTAAATTCCATTATATAGTATGAATACATCGTTATAATTTGGATGAAGTTTTAGTTCTATCAATTTGGATTTTCATACATAAGGAATGAAAAATTCATCTAGAATACTCATAGTTTAGAGAAATCATGTGAATGAATTTCTACTTATCAAGTATGTAATTTACTTATGTTAAAATTCATAGTAGTAAATGAATTTTTCAACATTATATAAAATATTTTGAAACAAAAACATTAGTCATTTACTTTTCATTCTTCAAAATCAATATCATTTTAACCAATCATAGACTTACGATAGTCAAGTTTCTCGATACAATGTTATACATCACTCTCTATAAGTACATGGGTGTTATCGTACCTATTACATATCAATTTTTCCTAATATGAAATATTATTTTTTATCATAGAAGGCCTTTATAAATTCCTTTTTATATTTTAATGTGGATGTTTTATTAATCCTTTTTACGATGTGGTATTTCTATTATGGTATTTTGAAAAATAAAACCCCCAGCCTTCCATATGGATTGAATATTTTGAGGATTAAATTTATTAAAGGAGATATAATTTAATATCATGAAATTTTAAAATGGAACATTATCTTTGAAAATTTATATCATACATAAAACTGAGCATAAACAAATATGGAAAATTATTTTTTAAATGTGACAATTATTACCTTGGAAAAAATTTTGTGGGAATAAAATAATTACGTAAATTATAATAAAATATATGGTTTTAATAATCGGAAATTTTATTGTTATTTTTATTTAAATAATTACTCAAATTTTCAAGGATTTAATTTTATTCTACAAAAATATATTTTCTTCAAAACAATGATTAGATATAATTTTGTGCTTGAATATTAGAATTAATTTTTGAAAATAATGTAAAATTTCGTTCATAAATTAAAATTTATATAGGAAATTAAAATTAAAATTTTTAAATTTGTGTGATATTTTAGGGTTTAATGGAAAATATTGGTTTTTCATTCAATAATGAAAAATATCAGTTTTTGTAAAATTGTTATCTCACTTCAACAAATCAATCCATTTAAAGGTATCATAATATCATGAAATTAGTTTAATGATAACTAAATTTTATTTAGTAATATTACTTCATCCTAAAATATATTTACTCGACGTTATATTTTATTTTAGCGTTAGTTCTTTTACCTATTTAAAAAATATTATATCTGTTAAAGATTTTATAAATTACACAATGTTCCTCTTTTTTATTTAATAAAAATTATACACAATTGGGAATGTTTAAAAATTAATTTAATAATAATATATCAGTAAATATTAATTTAATTTCCTAAAATAATGATTATTATTTATATTATTAATTAAAAATCATTTTCTTCTTGAAAAAAAATATTTTTGAGAACCCTCTTTATATTCGCATATATAATGTTTGTTTACAATTTTGAAAATTTAGTGATTATATTTGGTGAAATGGATTACATATTTTAAATTATAATGTGAAAAGTAGTTATTATGGCCATTTTCATTTTTATTCAATATTAATTAGTATAGTAACAAAAAACTAGTACACATATATGTAAAAATAGGGCCCACGGGCTATGTAATGGGATAAATGCCCACTGGGACTTCGGGCTATGTAATGGGTCTCCCTCTACCCAGTTAAAGAGGTCTTTTCTTTGTTTCAATAATAAAAATGAGGCTTTGGCCCCAACCTTTAAAAAATATATAAAACAATTTAATATTAAAAGGTAAAATATTTAAATGAAAAAAATATAAATTTTAAAGGTGAATTTTATATGTTTATCAAATGAAAATAAACATTAAATCAGTAATAATCAATCTAAATAATTTTTTTAATTCCACCCAAATGTAGATGGTTTTAAATATAAAATAATAATTATTTAATCACTTAATACCACAACTCTTCATGTATATATATCCCTCCTCACAAACCCCTTTCTTCTCACAATACATGAAGCTAATTAATTCTCTTCCAATAACACTATTACCCACTCTCCCCATATCAAATTTCTTCTATAATTACCCAAATAACAATTCCATAGACTTTAAGGGATCCATTAAAGAGTTGATATTTGAGAGGAATGTTTATTCGATAACCTATAATAATTTTTCTCTACCCTCTCTTTACATAATTATTTAATAAAAAATAATTACACTAGTATTATTTATATACTAGAATTTTACTATTTTAATGGAATATTTTATAGCCATCTCTTTTATTATATCCTCTTAATTAGAAAAACGAAAACATTTTTAATATTTTTTTATTCTAATCCTCTCCATGAATAGGGATTTGTTTACGTTACCAACTAATAAGATTTTAAGATATTTATTATTATGGAAAAATATTATTGAGATTTTTGTAATATGAAATATTTGATCCTCTAGAACAAATATATATATTTAATATTAAATTAATTAAAACTAGTTAATAATGGTTGAAAAAATTCCAAAATTAACATAACATATATCATTTAGGTTTCAATAATTGAATCGTCCAAAAATATGAAATAAAAATGATATGTGGGTCCATTTTAAATAATTTATTTCTGTGACTTCTATTTCATTTAATTTCTTGAGTCTTATTAATATTTGGTAAGAATATCAATAAATATGCATGTGTTTACCGACAAAAAAACTATGAAATAAAGGCATCCAGGACAACAAAAATTATCATCATAATTCATTTAATGGGCCATAAATGTTCATACTAAAATTATAATAAATAAAACATAATTTAATGATATTTTGAATTATGTAATTAATAAATCTAATTTCATTATATAGAATATAATTATCATATGTATAACTCTATCAAATAAAATTAAGGGATCCCTCTCCTACTCTCTCTCTATCTCCCAATTACAATTAAAAATATTAATTTATTTCAGGTTTTTGATTTCAAATACCTATTGATGGGATATGATTTTACAAATCCAAATTACCTTCCTTCTTATTTTCAAATGATAATTAAAACTTATCCTTTATCTTTAATCAATTCTAGAAGTATTTAAGTACCGTATTTATTCATGAAAATTTATTTCATCTAAATTTTCATTCATTGTGGGATATTTTGATTTTATGAAGGAAAATTATTAAATGATGTGCATATAATTCACCATTTATTTATTATATCATTATTTATGCTATAATTATGATATTAAATGTTTTTTGAAATCTAATCAGTCATGAGGTATATGATTAAACTGATTACTATGTGGTCATGGATATTCTTAAATTATTTTATATTATTCTGGTATAATTTTAATTCAATGTTTATTTCTGGATAAAATTATATGTAAAATGAGTTTTATATTATCTGAATTTTATTTACACTTGTTTTATTTATATTTACTATATGGTAATATATTATATTAAACTTATTAATGATCACATCAATTATATGATATTTATTAGACACCTTATTTTAAAAAATAAAATTTTAAAATATCAGTTAATAATACCATTTTCTCCCTTGTCCAGATTTTTTAAAATTTATCCAAAAATTATTTCCTATTACTTTATTATTTCATTAAATTAATTTTACTAATTTATTGATTATTATAAAATGGAATTAAATTATTTTGTTTTAATTTTCTAAATAATATTCTCTTAGTTATTTTGGAAAAAATACACAAGGAATTGTATTTTTAACTTATATAACATAATTGGTTTTCCCACTATCATACAATTTTACTTATTTAATGCATCCTTTATAATTTTCCATGCTCATTTTCTATGAAATTTTTTTATTTATTAAGTAATACTTTTATTGACTATAATAGATGGTATAAAATTAAAAAGGGTATTTCAGGACTTGAAATAAGTTTTTTAAAAAATTTATATCATAAGGTGAATGAAGATAAATGTTTTATACATGATATGATATTTTAGAATTATATTACAGCGTGTACCAGATAACATAGGTTGATCCTGTTACTTCTTATATGATGGAGTTTTTGGATAGATTTTAGTGATCCTATTACATCATATACGATGTGGTGGCATAGATAGTAATGGGTGAGCCTGTTTATGATTATATGATGGGGTTCCCTAAATAACATCAGTTGAGCTAGTTATATCTATTTTGGAACCTAGATAACAATATAATTAATTTTTTATTGATTATAATCTATGTTGGCCATATGTTTATTCTTTTTAAATTGGATTTTAATGGGTTTTATGAATGTTATGATCTAGGATTCTAAAAATGGTTTTATTTTTCATGCTTTGGGTTAAAATTTTTACTTAAGATAAATGTATGTGTGTTTTATTATGAAACTGATTTACTTCAATATCCCAAAAAACAATGACATATAGTTTAATATTACATCGATTTCAATTTTTTCATAGGAATATCAATTTAATTTCATTAAGTCACTTGTTGAGATTCTTATGATAGTCCCACATTTTGAAATATGAAACAATAATTTATGGTTGAATAAAGACAATGGGAGATCAATATCAAATTTTTATATGGTATTTCATCAAATTTTATTTATTTTTATTATAAAATTTATTTTTTTAAATAAATTGTTTACAGAGTATAAATTTTAACATGTAATGTATGGTTTTAATCTATAAAAGATTCTACTAATTTTCTAATATTGTAATCAAAAAATATTAGTTAAAAAAGAAAAGTGATTTAATGTTGTAAAGGGACTATAATATGTATTCTTTATGTCTTCTTCCTTATAAAATGTATAATTGAATTAATTTCCCCATCCAATACCAAAAATTGAAGAAACTTTTCTTAAATATTGACATATCCTTAGAATTTCCTTTAGAGATATCCCAATCCATATCCTTCTAAATATCCCTTGGGTTCCCCCTAGAGTTTTCAGATACTATATTCCAAAGTATAAATAAACATTTCTATTTATGATATTTATAGTGACATAGTCTTCTCATACATGGATATTACCTAATTTTAGATTATTATTTTGCACATTAAAAAAGTACATGTCTGAGGACTAAGATAGTATATTATCATTGGGTACATAAAACACAATATTCTAACTTGGTTAAATATCATCATTGTTTCCCACAAATATCTTCCCATTAAGTCCGCCTACTCAATATTCATTCATCATTACCTTGGGAATGGAAACAAGGATATGGGTGATATTAGGTTCCATGAAATAATCAATAAAGGAAATACATAATAATAATATAAACATGAGGGTATGAGAACATTTAAAAAATTGAATATCTCACTCTACATATCAAGGATTATATTATTGAGTCATGACATATTGATTGTATGACATACTATATGAACCATAAATTAGTCTAAGGGAATAATCAATTTTATCATAACATTGGTAAACGATAGGTAATTGGGGAAACCATGAAAACATATAAACTTGTTTCAAAAGTAATCATGGATTACTACCAAGGCTATCATAGAGGATTGGGATCCCTCCCAAAACTATCTTAGTAGTCTTGGGTCACTCCCCATACATTATTAGCATAAAAATTCACATAATTAAATGGTTTTATAGCTTATTACATTCATATAAATATCATGAGATATAGATCATAAAAAAAATATTATTATAGAATTATATTGGTAGGGCCGTTATTTAAGATTTAATAAGATAATTCAATGTTACGTGGAGTTCTATATAAAATAATTTTCAATGGACGTACAAGACACTATCTAGGCCTCCCAATAATATTAATTGTAACGGTCTCACCCAATGCTATTTGGGCTTCCCCATCATAAAATATTTATCAAGCTTACCTGACACTATCTGTGTCCTTCCATCGTATAAGATATTTCAATAAACTATAAAAGTTATAAAGTACAAATAGAGTTCATAAAATACTAAAATCTCCAAAAAAATCACTATACATTAATAACCCAATTTACACATGTAAATTAAATAGGTTTGTTTTAAATTTCATTAATAAATGACTATCCCATTGAAAATAAAGGTGTTTCATAACTGTCACATTATAACATTATTGACTCTTTGAAACGAAATGGGTTTTTTAGACATAATTCGATAAAAAACCATTAATAGAAAGAATATTAATGTTATAATTTCATAATATACCTATAATAAAAAAGTTAATTAAATTCAATGTCATCTTAGAAGGAAAATAATTTTGAGAGGTCAATTTTAAACCATTTCATTAGAAAAATCTCCACTACGATTTGAAAAACACTTTTTAAATCACAAATAATTTTGAAATTAATTTAATATGAAATTATATGAAGAAATAATATTAAATAAACATGAATTGTTTTGTAAAAAAATGGTTATTATGAAAACTAATTTTATAAAAAAGAGAAATAAAGTCAAGATTTTTAAAAAACAATCTATTAATATATTAAGAACTAAAGAGCGAAACAATTGTACCATTACATGAAGATATCATGAATATCCATAGGTGAATAAATGTTTGGATAATTCATTTTATGTAGATCATTATATTTTTTCATTGATGGCTATATCATATTGAATCTATATAAATAGTGAGATTGACAATTTATTGTCATATAACTTTGGTAACATTGAATCATAATCCATAAGAAGAAATAATATAAAATGAAACATAAAATATCATGAGTATAAATGAAATAATGAGATTATATGTCAAACTGGTTGTAATTAAACCTCATTATAGAATATAAATTCATGGCTTAACATGCATCACCAAAAAGGAAAATTGAAACCAAAATATCTTATTAATTTGGTATCATTATAAATATAACCCCCATGAACGAGAGATCCTAAAAATGGTGTATAAATAATAACAATTTTTATTAAAATAATTATAAAATTAATTATTTTGATACATATAAAAAACATAAAAGAAAGTGTAGTTAAAAATATCACGATCCTTAAAATTGTAGAAATATAGGGGAAACCCAATTATTGATGGTATTTTGAATCGTAATACCCATGAAATAACAAAAATAATATTTTATTAATTATAATTTTAATAGGTAGATTCATGATATATAAGAAAATATGATAGTACATACACCATTGAAAATAAACGAGTGGTGAATATAGCATATGTTTTTCAAAAATAAAAGTGACCTTACAATTCTGATAATATTATGTGTTGACTTCTATCAAACATGATAAGGAATAATGTATACTAAATTTATGTTTATTATACATATGAAATATTACAATATCAATATATATAAAACTGTATACATTTTAATGTGAATTTATATTATTCATTTTTTAAAAATTTCATTTTAATTTTATGTTGAATTTAATAATATCATTTTTTGTGTACATTTTGACTTGTTATTTTTTCCCTATAACAGTAATCATGATTTATTATTTTATGTATTTTAACATAGGATATAATATATATATATGTATTAATCTATTTAGTATATAATAACAAATAATAATGTGGCAAATCATTGAAATATGAAATGAAATACTTTGTTAATCGAGAGAGTTGATCGAACGTACACATGAACATTGTATTCATTTTTTTAGTCCTATAAAATGTATAAAATATTATATAATATATATCTATATATAAAGTATTATTATAGTTGAATTATTATTTCATATATATCACATATTTCTATTAAATCCATAATTAATGAATTCCATGAAAAACGTGAGTGAACCACATCACTTTTGGTAGGTGGTAGTCTGAAGAACACAATGACGATGTTATTGTGTTCTCACTAAATGGAAAGAATGAAGGCGACTGATATATAATAATTAAATATAATATAAATTATAAATATCATATATATCATATATAAACATCACATTCATCATTAATAACACCTTAAGAGGTCGTAATAGAAAAAAAAATCAGTTCGTGAAGTGGTATTCTATTGTACACATGAACAATGATTTTTTAGCCCATTTGATGGATGTGTGTGTTATTTATAGAAATATTATTTACATAAAAAAACTATTTGTATACAGTATTATTATTATTTTACATAGTATTGATATATTAATAGTTTGATGGGTATGTGGAGAAAATAAAAAAACATTCATCGATTAACGCTACCACATCATCAGGTATCACATTTGGTTTGCAACAAAGGACATCATTGAATATATTTATACAAAAATTAAGTCATATAGTATGAGATGAAGAATTTTGTTATGAGATATTTGTTTTTTTTGGTCAATCAATGTAGATACCCAAATCTTAATTTACATGTACATTACATTACTTTAGCGGAATACTTAATACATAACAATAACAGACACATGGACCGTAATAGTTTAGTGTCTTTGGAAACTCGGAATATAAACTTCTAATCGTGGTGAAAGATCTTCAACATCTCCCATAAAGATCTTATTTTTTTAGATTAATCCTTTATTTATATCCTGGGGAAAACAAAACATAAAATGGTGAGCTCAAATTCTTAGTAAGGGTAAACAAAAGAAATATCAATCACATCATATTCATAAGAACATAACATTTTGGAAATCAAAACCTGCAAAAGAGATCATACTATCATAAAATGGGATAAATCATAGCAGTGAAATTTAATCCCAATAATCATAACATAAAACATGAAACTTTGTGGCATACACACATAATCATAGAGAATCATTTCTTATTAGTAAAGACTCAGTTCCAAGACGATCTTAGTGGACAAAGTCCATTTCTGAACTGAGTTCACTCCTCGTTTCAGTCCTGTTTCACTGAACTGGTTTAACTTGACGTTCCAACCATATCTATCTCATGAGTTATAAAATCTTTACCCAATGCATTGGAGGGAGATATAGGTCCCACCCATCTCATAATGATACCATTCTTATGTGTGCCACAAAATCATAAACCATACATCATAGCATAACCCATGTAATAAAAATGGGAATCTTAATCATTGTGATATCATAAAAAAATCCATATAAGATAAAGGAATTCATAAAAATAATTCCATCACAACATAATAAAATCAATGTAATAATAGGAATAGAAACATGACCCTTTATTATCTTAGATGGAAAATAATTTTGATAAAACACTTGAACTCCATTCTTGAGGAAAATATCCTTTCTACTTCAAAAACACTTTTCCTTTCTTAACATGCCATAAAATTCTAAACTAAAGGAAGTTGATTAATAATAGACTTGAAAAATTGTAAAGGAAGCTTACTGGAAATAATGTTTTAAAAATCCATTCATAACGTATAAGTTAAAAAAACATTCTTCTCGTACTTTTCTCGGAAAAGTCAAGAAGTACCTCGTACGAAAAAACGACAAAAGATTCATTTCATATCTTTTACTATAAAATCATCGAAGTGTAAAATTGGATTTAAACAATTGTAGGTGTATGGAAATAATATTACATATTGAAGAAACATGGATTTTCATGATAAAATACACCTCAGTAAATTCCAAAGTATAAACAATCTCAGATAAAATGAGATTGTGATATTTTCCCTTACCTTAGGTATGATTTGCTTCGTAAGTGTCAAAACCTCCTGTATAATTATTTAAATAATGTCATTGACTTATTCCAAAATCATATTATTTTTATGATATCATATATGGTTCACTTATGGCTTTATATTACCCGTTCTTTTGTAAATTCCATGTTAAAGAGCGTTTTGGGTAAAATCGTTTCATTTGTCGTCCGTGTTTTGACTTTTAATTATTCATATGATTACATAGATCCTGATTAATTAATTCCAGAATATAAAACATGATTTATATATAATATATATTCATAATATACATATATATAATGGATCAGTAAATGGAATGAAAAACACCGTTCATGGAGACGGTAGACCGTACGTACGCATAAACTCTGTTTTCCTTTCCTTATTGAGTTGAATGGAATTAAGTAGATGACATACATATATATACACATAAATCCAGTATAATTATTATGTCATATATTTCATGATTACTTATTATATATACTTTATAATCATTCATGAATGGTTAATGTGGAGAATGAATCTCATCACGTCGTGGAGACGGTAGTCCGTATGTACGCACGAGCAATGATATCGTTCTCATGATCGTGGAATTTTATTAGAGTGTATGTATACTATTTAAGAATAAATATCACTTTACAATAATCATATATAGTTATTCTGTACACCATTATACCCATCCAATTAAGGAGGTGGTGGAAAATAGATTACACCACGGCGTGGAGACGGTATTCCGTACGTACGCACGTGCGGTGATTTAATTTTCCGTAGGATGGATAGATGGTGAAATAAGGTTGTTTCATACTTATAATAACATATCAGTATATTATTGATACTGATTTTATTACTTCATAATGAAACAACCTAAGAATAAGAAGTGTAAGAAGAAATAAAGTTGAAAGAATTGGTAACGAACATTACCTCTTCTTTGAAGCGCCTCTTTGAGATCTCTATTTAGGGCACTAAAATTGGTCTTTGAGGAAGACCAGAACCTCTAGGATGTTACTAGGGAAGTGGATAATAGAATTGTTCAGGGGTTGGACGAGCTTGAAGGCTCAATGTGGTGTGAGGAAGAGAGGGAGGAAGTGCCCTTTTATAAGGGGGGAGAGGGGAACCTTTGGAATAACTAAACATATTATTTTATTATAAAGCTAAATTCGATTTTAAATAGCTCTAAATTGAGTTATTTAGAATCTAAGGTAGGTATGGGTCTAAAGACTCTCATCCAATATAATTTAGAAATGTTTAGGTTCCTATTGTAACCTTATCATTTATATTTAACTTTAAGTTAGATAATTTTACTTTTACCGTGTCTTTTTGTGTTCCTACACTATAAGGTTAATAATCATACTATAAGAAGCCAAAATAACCCAAAGTTGTTTATATTTAATATATATAACCATATCTAAGTCATTTGGCCGATCCTTATATTTTTAGGAATAAAATTACAATTAATAATATAATATTTGTTTAAAAAACTATTTTATGTCAATTTTGACACTATTTAATAATTTATTTTTGTAAAAATCATAATAGAATGATTAGTTCTAAAAAAGTTAATTTAATCAATACTAACATGTCATATTAACCTAGAAAATTAGTGGAATTCATAAAAAGTCTCATATTACATTTATTTTGGTATTTATAACATCAATTATGTCAATATTTCATTAATAAGATAATTACTACATCATCTTTGTATCATAAATAAATTAAAGTATATAATGTCTAAAAATTACAAATAAAATACCATTATCTATTAAATCATTTTAGATTTCTAATGAATATTTATAGTTGAATGTATCTTATGTATAACCCTGTATTAAAAATTATATACTTATTAAACTTTGATTTTAACTATTTTAACCCTTCTTTAAATAAATAATTAATATATGTCCTAATATAATCCAAGTGGGCCTAAATGGTCATATTTTATTCCTAAGGTTGTTTTTTTGTCGAATTACACTTATCCAATTGAATTAGGACATGTGTTAGGGGAATAATAATATCATTTTTACCCTTAATTACCCTATTTACTTTTAACCGTGGTAAAAAAAGTCAAAAGTTACTATTCACCAAAAATTATTTTCATCTCATTGAACCACATTTTACATACTGACATCAACCGGGTCTCTCAGAATTTTAAAATTCCACTCACAGAAGCGGTAAAATTAAGTTTTATGAAAAATTCATTTTTTTAAATACCACTTAGTGGTTTCACTATTAATCAGAGAATGAAAGTTTCCATAAAAATACAAAAAATTAGGCCTAAGCTATATTTGATATTATGAACTGAAAAATGATGTCTATTTTACCAAATTCAAAACATAATAGCTGCATTACTTAATTTAAAAATTAATTCCAATCGTTAAAACCAATAGCGTTTTCTTAAAGATATAATAACTTTCAAAAGATTGACACTTGTTTATGTCTGGTTTAAATGTGAAATTACATCCAATGACCAGCATTGTCTTAAATTTTGAAAATATATTCTAAATGTAATTTAAAACCATTCAAATTAATAATTTATCACTATTAATTATTTCTATTAAAAAAGTTGTTTTTAATTAAAATTTAGTAATTTTCACTATTCATCAGAATATGAAAGTTATCTGAAAAGTACAAAAATTTCACCCTAAGCTAATTTCAATATTCCGAATCCAAAAATGAAGTACATTTTGAAAAATAAAATTTAAAAAATTTCAAAAATTGGTTATTACTATTAATAACGGCTAGTTTTAATAATATTTTAATAGCATAACATTGTTTAGTGAAACTCGATATTACGTACTACACACGCTATCGAGGAAGGTCGCGATTACGTGTAATGAAAGGCAATTCAAATATGCGTGTTGTGCAAGCTCCTTTTGATGTAGTGTACAACAAAATACATTAATGAAATTAAAAAGAATATTTTTCATAAAATCTCAGGGTGGAACATTCTACCCCCCTTAAAATGAATTTCTCCCTCGAAATTCGTTGGGGTTATAAATGGTTTACTACTCGAAAGATTCTTTAATAGAAACCCACATTGTAAAAAGGAATACCAAAACCAATCTTTAAAAACAAAAGTATGAAATGTAATGGTTACCCAAATAAATTAATCACTGGGTTTCCACATAGGTGAAAAAATGGATATGGAAGAGAAATCAAACCATCATGTTCTGATGGAGAGTGGTGGAGAACATGGCTATGGAAAAGCCAGCAATCAGAAAGCCATAAATTTGTGTTGATAAAAGGTACCATCTGATTCATCAGATATAAGAGCACTAGGACAACATTTTTGGTTTTCAAGATCATTTCCCTAATGTTGGTTAATTAAATGAAATACTTACATGATTTTGGTACAATTTCACTATTGTTTGTGATTTGAACAATTTCCACTTCATATCTTAAATAAATGAAGTTGAATTTGTTATTCATGAAGTGTTAATAGATCATGTGATAGAATGATGGGTCATTCCATCTGTTTCAAACAAAAGGTTATGAAAAGTTATAAAATATACATATTCCATCTATGGTGAGGTTAATCGTATACGATTCCATAAATGAACTTATACTTAATATATCATACCGCATAATAAAATAACACTTGTTTCTACTAACCAGGGACTTCAGGTAGGCCAGTGCTAGGTGATAAAGGCCAGTCGCACTTCGGTTTTGGTTTCGATTCCTAGAGCCTTGTCCGACACGATAGGTTGTCGCCCGTCCTGCAAGTTGTCCTTTTTCTAAAGATATATTACTATAACATCCCATCAATAATATCGAAAAAAGTTCTATAATAACTTATGTCCAACATAATCCATTCCAATCTAAAATACTTCGGTCCAAGCTCATAGTATAAAGAAAATTATTACTTGAAATGTCACATAACAATCACGTGAATGCCATCATTTATCCCCCATATATCATAAGATATATCTTGTTGGTCAAATTACAAACATGTGAATACCTTAATCATGTATTCTCTTGAAGAATTAATTCCCATTGAACCTTATTGAAAACATGAATGCAGCCAAAAGTTAACACTTTCCACAAACCCAAACCCTCAAAATTCTTAATACTCAAACCATGATATCACTTAGTCCTTATATCAATCATGAGCTCATGAATACAATCAAACAACTCATTATCTTCTAATCCCTTCATTATGCGGATATCATCTACTTACCAAAAATATCTCAATCACTTTCCATGGTTACCGGTACCATAAAATTATTGAAAACCACGATAGACCAATACTAAATATTCCAATATTCCACGATACTATATACAACATTATTTTAGAATCCCATTATATTAAAACTTAATCATTCCACCACCTTGTTTTCGTATTCAACATCTCCAGTAGTGATCACATGTGACTTCACTATGTCCTTTTCCTTAAGTGGTTTATCATGTAGATCATCACTAACCCTTGGAATAGGGCATTTATTAGCATAATTCCCCACTTCCTTGCACTTGAAGAATTGAAGTGTTAGAGGTGCGTTCTCTGCAGTCCTTTCTTTATTCACATCATTAGAAACCCTTTTTCCATTACTTTTACACTCAAAAGCTCGATGACCTTATTTTCCACACTTAAAACATTTTCTAGTCCCTTTAAGACAATCTCTAACATGCTTCTTTCAACACTTTGTGCATAAGAAAACATTCATCTTCTTTTCACCATTATTCTGAGATTTCTCCTTGAACTCTATCTTTAGTTTCTTGTCAAAACTATGATATGGATAAGTAACACCAACTTACATTTCTACCTTGATATCACAACACACAATTTCTTCATAGCTACTGAAGTCTCTTATATCTAATGCCCTTCGAAGATTTGGTTTTAATCAACTGAAGAATCGATCAACTTTACTTTCAGGTTGGATGATAAATCCAGATTCATACCTTGCAAGCCTTGTAGAATTCGCTTCGTATATACCAACATATTCATCATCATTTTTCTTTAGTTCAAGAAACTCCTTCTCCAACTTTTTTCAAAGAATATGAGGGAAGTACTTATTGAAAAATAAGTTCTTGAACTCGTCCCATTCCATGGACTCAATTTCATCTCTTGGCATCGTATTCTTGATAAGATTCCAACATTGATCAACTTCACCTTCCAAATGATATACTGCTAAGATGACTTTATCATGTTCAGAACATTGAAGAAATAAAATATATTTTCAGTGGTAATGATCCATTGTTCCACAAAAAGTGGATCACAAGACCCACTAAAAGAAGGTGGATGTTGCCTTATGAAGGACTCAATAGAATATTGTTCCCTTCTCTGTTCATTTGGAAGTCCAGAATGATTCATAGCTTGTGTAAGAATAGAAATAATATTTTTCACTCCATCTCCAATAAAATTTGTTTGTTCATGAGGACAATCATTGCATTGTCCATTACATTGATCAACACGGTTCCTTCGGGTTCCAGCCACCATCTAAAACCCAAAAAGAATAGTGTGAGAGGAAAAATCACAATAGGGAAAGCATCATAATAAATTGGGATTACCTTCAATATCATACATCTTAGGTAACCGTAATTCTAGTACTATAACCTATACTTATACTAAACCTTAGGAACATCTCTATACATACCTTAGAAATATCTATAGGGATCTCACTAAAGTTCTCGCATCCTAGTTTCCAATGATCGACTAAATCATTCCTCTAAAACCAACTGTAGAGACCCAAATCTTAACATACATGGACATTACATTACTTTAGCAAAATACTTAATAGATAACAATAATAGACACACAAGGACCGTAATAGTTTAGTGTCTTTGGAAACTCAAAATATAATCTTCTAATCGTGGTGAAAGATCTTAAACATCTCCCATAAAGATCATCTTTTTTTTACAAAAAACTGTTTTTATATCCTGGGGAAAAGAAAACATAAAAGGGTGAGCTCAAATTATCAGTACGGGTAAACAAAAGAAATATCAATCACATCATATTCATAAGAACATAACATTTTGGAAATCTTAACCTACAAAAGAGATCATAATATCATAACATTGGATAAATCATAGTAGTGAAATATAATCCCAATAATCATAAATTAAAACATGAAACTTTGTGGAATACACAAATAATCATAGAGAATCATTTATTATTAGTCAAGACTCATTTCAAAGACTATCTTAGTGGACAAAGTCAATTTCTGAACCGAGTTCACTCCTCTTTTCAGTCCTGTTTCACTAAACCGGTTTAACCTGCCGTTCCAGCCATATCTATCTCATGAGATATAAAATCATTACCCAATGAATTGGAGGGAGATATAGGTCCCACCCATCTCATAATGATACCATTCTTATTTTTTCAACAAAATCATAAACCATACATCATAGCATAACCCATGTAATAATAATGGGAATCTTAAACATCATGACATCATAAAACAATCCATATAAGATAAAGGAATCCATAAAATTATTTCCATCGCAACATAATAAAATCAATGTAATAATAGGGATAAAAACAGAACCCTTTATTATCTTAGATGGAAAATAATTCTGATAAAACACATGAACTCCATTCTTGAGGAAAATATCCATTCTACTTCAAAAACACTTTTCCTTTCTTAACATGTCATACAATTATAAACTAAAAGAAGTTGATTAAAAATAGACTTGAAATCATGTAAAGGATGTTTCTTGGAAATAATGTTTTACAAATCCATTCATGCCATATAAGTTAAAAAAACATTCTTCTCGTCCTTTTTTTGGAAAAGTCAAAAAGTTCCTCGTCGAAAAACGACAAAAGATTCCTTTCATATCTTTTACTAAAAACTCACCGAAGGGTAAAATTGGATTTAAACAATTGTAGGTGTATGGAAATAAAATTATATATTGAGGAAACATGGATGTGGATGATAAAATACACCCCAGTAAATACCAATGTATAAACAATCTCGGATAAAATGAGATTGTGATATTTTCCATTACCTTAAGTCTGATTTGCTTCGTAAGTGGCGAAACTCCTGTATAATGATTTAAATAATGTAATTGACTTATTACAGAATCATATTAATTGTTATTATATCATATATGGTTCACTTATGGCTTTATATTACCCGTTATTTTGTAAATTCCATGTTAAAGAGCGTTTTGGGTAAAATCGTTTCATTTGTCGTCCGTGTTATGACTTGTAATTATTAATATGATTACTTAGATCATGATTAATTAATTCCAGAATATAAAACTTTAATTATATATAATATATATTAAGAATATACATATATATAATAGATTAGTAAATGGAAAGAAATACACCGTTCATGGAGACGGTAGGCCGTACGTACGCATGAACGTTGTTTTCGTTTCCTTATTGAGTTTAATGGAATTAAGTAGATGACATATATATATATACATAAATATAGTATCATTATTATGTCATATATTTCATGACTAATTATTATATATACTTTATAATCATTCATGAATGGTTAACGTGGAGAATGAATCTCATCACGTCGTGGAGACGGTAGTATGTACGTACGCACGAGTGATGATATTGTTATCTTGATCATGGAATTGTATTGGAGTGTATGTATACTATTTTAGAATCAATATAACTTTAAAATAATTATATATAGTCATTATTTACACCATTATACCCATTCAAGTAAGGTGGTGGTGGAAAATAGATTACACCACGACGTAGAGACGGTATTCCGTACGTACGCACGCGCGGTGATTTAATTTTCCGTAGGATGGATAGATGGTGAAATAATGTTGTTTCATACTTATAATAACATATCAGTATATGATTGATACTGATGTTATTACTTCATAATGAAACAACCGAAGAAGAATAAGTGGAAGGAGGAATAAAATTGAAAAAATTGGTAACGAATATTACCTCTTCTTTGAAGCGCCTCTTTGAGATCTCTATTAGGGCACTAAAATTGGTCTTTGGGGAAGACCATAACCTCTAAGATGTTTATAGGGAAGTGTAGAATAGAATTTGGCCGGGTTTGCTCGAGCATGAAGGCTCAATGTGGTGTGAGGAAGAGAGGGATGAGGTGCCCTTTTATATTGGAGGAGAGGGGAACCTTTGGAATAACTAAAAATATTATTCTATTATAAAGCCAAATTCTATTTTAAATTGCTCCAAATTGAGTTATTTCGAAGCTAAGGTGGGGATGGGTCGAAATCCTCTCATCCAATAGAATTTATACAAGTTTAGGTTCCTATTTCAACCTTATCATTTATATTTAACTTTAAGTTAGATAATTTTAATTTTACCGTTAATTTTTGTGTTCTTACACTATAAGGTAAATAAACATACAATAAGAAGCCAAAAGAACACCAAGTTGTTTATTATTAACATATATAACTTTATATAATTCATTTGGAAGAACCTTAGATCATTAGGAATAAAATAATAATTAATAATATAATATTTGTTTTAAAAACTATTTTATGTCAATTTTGACACTATTTAGTAAATAATTTTCGTATAAATCATAACAGAATGATTAGTTCGAAGAATGTTAATTAAATAAATACTAACATGTCATATGAACCTAGAAAATTATTTTAAGTCAAAAAAAGTCTCAAATTACATTTATTTTTGTATTTATAACATCAATTATGTCAATATTTCATTAATAAGATAACTACTGCATCATCTTTGTGTCATAAATAAATTAAATTACTTAATGCCTAAAAATTACAAATAAAATACCATTATGTAAGATATATTTTTATCTTTATAATGAATATTTATAGATGAATTTATCTTATGTATAACCCTATATTTAAAATGATATACTTATTAAACTTTGATTTTAACTATTTTAACCATTCTTTAAATAAATTAATAATAAATGTCCTAATCTAATCCAATTGGGCCTAAATGGTCATATTTTATTCCTAATTTTGTTTGTGGCCAAATTAAACTTATTAATTAGAATTATAACATGTGTTAGGGTAATAATAATATCATTTTTATCCTTAATTTCCCTATTTACTTTTAACCGCGGTAAAAAAAAGTAAAAAGTTTCTATTCAGCAAAAATTATTTTCATCTCATTGAACCACATTTTACTTACTGAAATCAACTGTGTCTCTCTGATTTTTGAAATTCCACTCACAGAAGTGGTAAAATTACGTTTTATGAAAAAATCATTTTTCTAACTACCACTTAGTGGTTTCACTATTCATCAAAAAATGAAAGTTTCCAGAATAATACAAAAAATTAGACGTAAGCTATATTTTATATTATGAACTGAAAAATGATGTCTATTTTACCAAATTCAAAACATATAAGTTGCATTACTTAATTTAATAAATAATTCCCGTCGTCAAAACAAATATCGTGTTTTTAAGAGATAATAACTATCAAAAGATTGACACTTGTTTATGTCTGGTTTAAATGTGAAATTACATTCAATGACAAAAATTGTATTAAATTGTAAAAATATATTCTAAATTTGATTTAAACCCACTCAAATTAATAATTTATCACTATAAATTATTTTGATTAAAATAGTTTTTTTTAATTAAAATTTTGTAATTTTCACTATTCATCAGAACATGAAAGTTATCCGAAAAGTACCAAAATTTCTCACTAAGCTAATTTCGATATTCTGAATCCAAAAATGAAGTCCATTTTGAAAAATAAAATTTAAAAAATTTAAAAAAGTGGTTATTACTATTCATAACGGCAAGGTTTAATAATATTTGAATAACATATCGTTGTTTAGTGAAACTCGGTATTGCGTACTACACACACTATCATGGAAGGTCGGTATTACGTGTAATGAAAGGCATGTCAAGGATGTGTGTTGTGAAAGCTCCTTTTGGTGTAGCGTACAACACAAGACATTAATGAAATTAAAAAGAATATTTTTTATAAAATATCGGTGTGTTACGATCCAAATGGTTTGAGATGGGTAAATATGAGGGGAGAGTGAATACCCATTATAATGAATGAGTGTCATTATTATTAATTCAAAAATATATTTAGTATTGGGAGGTCTCCCATTCCTCAGTGACTCCAAAATTGATAAATAATGGAGGTATGGGTTTAATAGGTTCATAAATATCTCTATAACACAAATTAAACACATTTTTTTCTATTTATTTCTTATTCATTAAGATTAATCAATTTTATCATTATAGTTTTCACAGACGTTACTTGTAATATTCTATTAACACAGGTAATTAATCCCTTAATGATAATTTTTTCATGAGATTAATTAGACAATTTTGACCAAACAATTCTAAATATCATTTCCATAAAATCAAAAAAATCATGTCTGTGTGTAAATAATTTTAATAGAATGTCATGTAATACTCAAAATATCGTTTTATCCATATTCGAGCTCTTTAATTTTAAGTGTTTCAATAATTAATATAGTAAAATAAAATGTGATACTTATTAGATAGTATATATTATTCTGATTCCAAATATTTTATCCGTTTTTATAAATTAAATTCACATATTTATTTTAATTTATTTTAAAATAAATCGCGCATAGATGATGAGAAAGATGGTTTTTTTAATATGAAAATGTTCCAAATATTAGAAGGTTTTTATATCAAATTTCAATGTATATTTTTGACATGAAATAATTTTGATTAATAATTTTATAATTTATATAATTATAATTTAATGAAATATTATAATATACATTAGCTATATAAAATATTTTGAATAAAAAATTAACATTGTAGTTAAAATTTGATATTTTTTTACATTCATCAATAATGATTTTTTTCATAAAAATCCCAAAAATCTCACCATAATATAATTATTATTTTAAAATTTGAAATATATTGTTTATTTTTTCATATATAATTTAAAAATTATTTTAAAAATTATTTTTATAATAATCGTTCCATTGAAATGTGGTAAAACTGTGTTTTTGGAAAGCACGTTTCTTATGTGTAAAATTGGATTAATTCTTATCACGTATCTAGAATACAAAAAATATGAATGTTAAGTATTTTATTAAATAAATAATAAATTAATTTCCTTACTTTTTTAATAAAAATGATTATTTAAATTATTGAGATAAAAAATGTTTGGGAATAGAAAATTATTTTTTTCCTAAAATTAAATTATTTATTTTTAAATTATTCTATGTTTTATATCTAATTAGTTTATTTCCAAATAATAAATTTTTTATAAATTCATAACCCAAATTTATATAAATTTTTTAATCATTTTCATAACCTATATTAAAACATATATGTGATAACATTGATATAATTTTAATAATATTTCATGTTTCGTTTAGTCATATTGATGTATGTATTGCATGTTAATCTTGGTGTTAAGTATAATTGAATCTAAATTTGGTATTGCATATAAAAAAATAAATATATTTATTTTTATGTACTGAAATATTAACTCTGCTTTTAATATTGCACTATCATTAAATGGTGTTTCTTATAAAGAAATGATTATATGGTTTTGCAAGACGTGTAAGTAATAACCGAATATTAGTTTAGTGAGAAAAATTCATTTGCATTTTTGGTGTCATATTATACCCTACATAAAAAGAAATTTTACCTATAAAATATGCCTTTTAATCAATATTATAATAACTGGATGTTCATTTTTTAAAAACCTACATAATAAAAATGAATACTAATTGTTCCGTTTAAAATTGAGTTTTGGGAACATTATAGTTAGCCAAAGTAACTCATAACAATGTTTCCACAAAAGAAAACATATATGCGAAGGGAATAAATGGACATTATATACGAATAAATAATTATAAAGAGGGATAGAGATAACTGATCATAATAATTTATGAGTTCTATGGAATGGTGGTGATTTAAAGACCATCGAACAAAGTGGTGTGAGATTGGCCATTGATGTCATAAAAAATACAATAAGGTGAGAAAATTTCATTTGGGACTCTTTTCTAATGATGAAAAATTATCATAAGAAGATATAGATACTTGATTTCATTCCACTTAATTTTCACAATCTTACCAACTAGATGCGCCATGATCAATTTCCACATCATATCATATTCTATGATGTGATGGGGAATTTATTATCAATAAATCACTAATGTATCACAACATCATTATATATAATGATCTTTCACTCTAACTATAATCATTCCTCTAAAAAAATCATTGCATAAGGTTATCTATTATGAAAAAGTCATCATATGATGAAGATAAAAAATAATATATAATACCTCATTTAGTGTTCAGTATAAACAATTACATAAATTTTTATCCTTTAGACAATTAAAATAGATTAAAATTCAAATCATTAGTTATAAAGACACTAAAATTATCAAAATAAATTTTACGTTATTCGACCATATGTCAATAAGTATCTTTTTATTTTCAGATATAAATCATTTAAATACCTTAATCATCTATTCTCTTAAAAAATGTTTATAACCTGAATTACCATATGATATTGAAAAAATAAATAATTATTTATTCTTTAAATAAATTTACATATGAATATATTCATGTATATTATATCAAATATTATTTCATTTGGACATTATATGAAACATTTAATAAAATATAGAAATACGACATTAAACACACTATTTCAGTGGGTAGTATGTGTTATATATGCATGGCTATTGTTCCCATTTTATTATTTAATTGAAATAAAGGAAATTAAATAACATATTTATATTCATTAAAATATAATATATCTTTCATATACATATCACACATTTCTATTAAATGTAAATTTAATACAGTACATGTAAAACGTAAAGGAATTGCATTACTTCATGAGGCTGTAGTCCATCGAACAAATGGATGAAATAATAATATTCTAACACAACAGAATTAAAAATGTTTTGTGTTATAATATAATTATATAAGAATAAATAAATCTTAAATATCTTATATAACTTATATAAATTGAAATTCCATTATTACGAACAACTATAAGAGGTGGAAAAGGATAAAAATTGACATCGTTTCATGAGGTGGTAGTCCATCGTACAAATGATTAATGATTTCATATCAATTATATGGTAGTCTATGTTTCTATTAGTTATAAAAATAACATAACAACATTAAAATAATATTTATATAATGTTTCCGTATATAAAAATAATATAAAAATAATTTATGTGGGATGTAGAATATATAATGAAAAAATTATTGTATATGAATGTTACCTCTTCTTTGTGAATATACTTTTGGTATCTTAAAAAATACATACATGAATGTATTTATACACACTCTATGGATTATAGTATGAGAGGATGTAATTTAAGGATACATTTTGTTAGTTTATGGTCCATAAAATTTTCCCGAGAGGTATAAATATGTGGCGAATGTGAATTCCCTTTAAAATGAAAGAGGAGTTGGATTCTTAAAAATACCCAAAATTATTCACTATTGGGTGGTATCCAATACTTATTTTCGTAAACAATTAACGGTAATGTATGAGAATGACTAATATTTTGAGA
Source organism: Viscum album (assembly GCA_963277665.1). Classification (NCBI taxonomy): domain Eukaryota; kingdom Viridiplantae; phylum Streptophyta; class Magnoliopsida; order Santalales; family Viscaceae; genus Viscum; species Viscum album. Next base: position 872,284,066 of record OY728148.1, on the reverse strand, counting down.
AATACCACAACTATATAAATTAAATAACAATTTGTTAATATATTCTTTATCAGTTAATATGGTTTTATCTTTTTCTTATAGTATTTACCAAGGTAAAATATATATTTTTAATTACCGAGGTAATTGAAAAAATAATATTATAAGTGGAATTTAATTTAATAGAAATTTTTTACCTAATTATTCTAAATATTATTTAAATATCATTAAATAAAAAATATATGTCTGTATAAAATTAATTTTAATAAAAAAATGAAATCCAAAAAAACTGATTTAATTATAATCATGTTAATTAATTTAAATAGTTTTCACTTATAATTTTTGTAAAATGATAATTTAAACTTATAATATAATATAAATTATTCTTATCCAAAATATGGAATAGATTCGTTAAAATTAAATTAAAAAAAGTGTGATAATTTAATTTAAAATTATGTTTACAAATTGTATAGTAATGATATTATTTTAAAATGAAAATGTTTAAAATTTTAAATGGAATGTATGTCCAATTTAAGGAATAAATTTATTAAAAAATCTAATTTTAATTAATATATATTTAATTGATCATATTATACTCTAAAACCCATTTAATATATAATTTAAATATACTATTAATTTTTAAAAAAACAGGACATTCATTTAATATTCATTATTATTCAATATTCATAAAAATAAATATTTTTCAAGAATACCAAATATAAAAACAAATATAATTTTAAATTAATATTTAATTATTTTTTATATTTTGTCAAATAAATCTTAGTTAATTTTCAATAATTATTTTCATAATAAGTTTTCAATTAAAATTTGGAATAACTTCCATTTGAAAAAATACATCTTTATCTGCAGAAAATTAGATTTTATCATATATATTATAAAGTAAAACAATAATATTATTTTTAACCAAATAAATTAATATATAATATATAAATTTATCTATAATAACTCATACATAGTGGTTTATTTAGGACATTGCAAAAAAAATGTATATGAATTACAAAACTATTTTTCAGAAAACAAAATTCTTCATCTTCAAGTTGTTATTAGTTTCATTTATAAATATTTGTTAGAAAATAAACTAATTTTATATACCTTAAGAAAAAGTGTTCTCATGATTTTGTTAGTCCTTTTTAGACCATCGATTCCAAAATCTATTATATAACTCTGTAAATATTTTCATAATATGCCACGTTTTTTTTAATTAATGTTTTCTTTAATGAATGCTATGTTAAATGTTTCATGTATTGAAATATAATATTATTATTGCATATAATAAAATAAATAACCATTGTTTCATGTACCACATGATATAACCAAGGTATAATTTATTGAAATCTAAAAAGTATGTTTCATATAAGTATTGATGAACGTGGTGTTGCGTGGAAAATAAGACATCATTGAATTTTAATTCATTCAAAACAAATATTAAACCATAGGATGTTACATTATTGCTAGTTAAGGATCCTAAATAAGGATATATTATTCCCTATATTTGATTATATGGTTAATTTATATGCAGAGGTTTTTAACTAGCTAGTTGTTTATGAGATATTATTTTAAAAATTTATATTATGTGAACATCTATACAATTTCCAATTTAAATCCATAGGGTAGTGGATGTGTTATTAAAAATTTCAGTTCATCTAATTTATATTAAATCATTATTTTAATAATAAAGAATGTCCAATTTAAAGAATAAAAAATAATATCATTATTTTTGACTTCCATTACCAATTAGTACTTGTATTGCAAAAAATACTTACGTTAATTAGGATAGAGTTATTAAATATAATATTTAGATCCCAAAATAAACATATAAATTTGAAACATGTTTCCAAATTCCAATGTATTATTTTTTATTAAAATTAATTATTAAATTCATAATTTATTTTAATACAATTTTTTTAATATTCATATCAATGAATTTTTTGAATATGATCCATATATATAAAAGTTTAGTAATGTAACTTATACCTGCAACTTGAAAATAATTTTAATATTGATTGATCATCCAGGGAACAATAATATTTTTCATTATATAACTAATTATTCTGGAAAAACTGATGAGAATATTTAAAAATTCCTTATCAATAGTGATAATATAAAATTACTATTAATTTCCTGATATCATATATTCAATTATCGTAATGCCTAATATTTTTATACTTATTTTCATGTGTATTTATCTTTGAATAAAAATTAATCAATGGAAAAAATTTAAACTAAGGCGTAAAAATCCAACAATAAATTATAATTTTTTTATATGCATGTCATGTGCCACATATTTCATTATAACATAAACATTAATTAATAAGATAATGCATGAACACATAGACATTATCTATTATTTTTTAGATCATTTTTCTAAAAATAATACAAATAATTGAAGAGATTGAATTTAATCATTTAATGTTGTGTTCATTGAATAAATAGTTTATTATGATCTTAAAAACTATAAAGGATTCCATGGCGGCATATAATAATATTCCCTCCAATAAGAGGATTGTTATCCTGAAATATATACACATACCACTTAATTTCATTTGTGATCCTTCACAAATAACATCACCCACTAATACATCTGGTTTTTATAGTTATAGATTATTCCATGTGTTTGAAAAATAAAAAAAATAATTTATTTTTCTTTTAATTAAGTAATATCCAAGAAAAAAAATGTGTTTAAAATATTTTATTTGTATTTATTATTTATCAACTGTGTATAATAATAAATAATTCAATTTTTTCAATAAAATATGTTTCATATACTCATCTCTAGTATTCATGAATCATGCAGTGAAAAAACTAAAAAAAATCATTTCACAATAAAATCATTTAATTTCTTAATGTAATTAAAAGAAAATTGAATTTCAAATAATGATTTTACATTGGTTTAAATATTTTTTAATTTTATTATGATATTGTGATTATATTTATTGATAATTAAAAATATTTTGTTTTTCAAAAGGAATACATAATATTACTAGAGTTTATTTGAATAATATTATTTAACACACTCATTAATACATTATTTCACCCTTTATAAATTGGTATAAAATAATTTATTGTATGTATTACAATTAGGACTACTAATATAATTTTTGGAATAAAATGGCACATCCTATGTGAAATAATGAAAAAAATGGAATCATAATGGTATATAAAAATAAATTATATTTTTAAAAATTAGTTTCATCAAGAATTTATACATTATTTATGAATAAATAAATTGTTGTGTGATCACAAATATATTATTTAATTAGTGTATTAAATGTTATAATATTTATCCATTATGTATTATTAATATTTTTTAAATAATTTTTTAATTATCTCAATGTTTATAAAACTCTACAAAACCTTAACGTAATATTTAAATACAGAATAGTTATTGGTAAACCCAAAATGTCTATATTTTATTAGTAAAATTGATGTTCCCTAAACCATAACTCCTAGACATATTAATAAAATAAAAAATGGAATATATTGATTGAAATAATGTTAGGTGAGTCAAGAATAATATCAAAAAACATTATATCATTTTCATGATTTAATAATTACATCTCGAAAAATCTCCCACAAAATCAAAGAATCTAATATTTTTTTGTTTTTGATTTTGTGATTATGGAATTATTTTTTCATCTTATGTCATTTCCATTAAATAAATACACTTACCTATGAATTTTTCATAAATATTTTTGGCATAGTGTTCTTCATAATTTTTTTGTAATGAAAAAATAATGGGTTTATATTTTTTTATGTATGGGTTAATAAAAGGTATAATAAATTTTAATTATATGTTATCATCAGTAAAATAAGTGGGAATTGAAACAATATAATTTTTTATGGAATTTCTATATGATAATCAAGCCTAACATAAAATATACAATAAATAATGATTTACAAAATATGTTTTTTGGTGAAATTGATGGAATATGTAACAAGAAGGGTAAAATTTGTTTTACTAATCATGATTAATGATAAATTATACTAAAACTGTTTCTTGGAATAAAAATCACAACATAATATGGTCAACCAAAAAATAATCATATAATAAGATATTATAGTAAACATTCTTTAACATAGATGACCTGAGCTAATATATGATGTACACTATTGGGCCTAAACTACAACTTTTATAACCTTTTGGGCATGGTAAAACACCCTTGTCACATTTTGGGATTTATAAACTATTAATTTTCCATTTTAGGCATATTCTACAACCCCTAATCACTTTGGGTTTCGAGTTACTATATTTATATCATTTTTGGATTTTGATACTTATTTTGTAACTTTTATTTTGACAGTTTACAAACTATATACCCCAATGGGATTGGGATACAAAAATTATACCAATTATGCCTTGTGATTCTACCCGTATTCCATTTTTCTATTTGAATATAACCCATATAACAATTTGGTATTTGGATAATATATTTCATCTTATTTATGTTAACAAATATATCACCTTATCAACATTATTAATAGATATAACTAAAGAACATGTAACATAGTTAGAATAAATACATATCCACTCCAAATAAACATGAAAAATACTATATTGTATGAAAATATAATTAACTAGTCGAAAAGAAAAGGGTTTTAAGAAATCATGCAATATAAACAATAAAAAAACCTTTAGAAATATTGTTGTTGAAATTATTATAGTATATCATTAATGAAGTAGCATAAATATTTCAAGATATTTTTGTAGATGAAAAACATATTTAAAAAATTTATAGAAAATTGTAATGAAAATTAAAATGATATATAGTTTTATTTTGATAACATTCACATTAATGGAATATAATTTTGAATATTAAGATAAGTAATATTACATAGGAAATACATTAGAAATTTAAGATGATGATTATTAAATAAAATTCAAAAATTATGATGGTAAAATGTTATACATGAAAAAAATTAAAAATATATTCCATTAAAAATTTTGAAAATAATTTGAATAACACTATATAAGGACATGTACAAAAATCTATCAATATTATTTCAATTATTTTAATATTAGATCACCAAATTATAAGTTGACCATCAAAAATCCTCAAAGTGTATATATATATATCTAAAATATAATCAATGAATAATGACTTGGAGATTTTTTTGATTTTCTAATAAGAATATATAAAGTTGACTATACTAACAAGAATAATTTTACTATAATTATGAATAAAAGGAATAGTAAATGGTTATAAGATATGTCAAAATATGATATAAGAAGTCTAAAATATAATATATGTGTCATTTAAAGTTAAATTATAAAAAATTAATCTGAATAATAATTTATAGATATAAAATCATAAAATGAATGTTATATTGGAATGAATCATTTAGGATATGATAACATAACATGTGGATGAAATGATTAAAAATCATAATATGATATTTTGAATAAATATAAAATCATGTAATGAATAAAGATATATATCTATGAGGAATTATTAATTTTTTATAAAAGATAGTATTTGGTGATCATGGGATATATCGTAATGGAATAAAAATTATGATAAGAAAAACAATTAACATTGCAATACTATTTGATGAAGGTATATTAATGTTCAAAATAGATAACATAACCCTATTAATAATCAATTTCAAAACAATATTCATATCTTTTTTATTTTTTACATAAAAAATAAATTTACTTTTTACATATATATGTTTAAGTTAATTTCATTATTTTCCCATGTTGATTTTAATTTTATTTTTTTGTATATGTCTCAAAAAGGAGATGTCTTTCATTATTTGTAAAAATAGACGCCACTAAAAAAATTAATTTCACGTTAATATTATACAAATAATTTGTTATTATTATCATTGTTTATTCCAAGGGAGTGTTATGTAATATTTTTTAAGATGAGATCCATTACAAGTTTTTTTTGAATATTTTGTTGAACCAAAAGAAATATTTTATATTTTTATAATATTGATATAATTATTTTAGAGCAAAAAAAGATAATTTTTCCATATTTGTTGTAACATCCCAAGTAAGTAATGAATAATAGATATTTTTATCTATGTCTATTAATGATTAAGATAGTGTTTTAGAGGCTTAAAATGAAAATAAATCCAATCTTAAACATGGAATACACTAATATTCTTAAAAGATTATTTTACTGCCTTTTGATGGAAAACCCTTTTAAAATAAATATTTTGAAAATTTTATAAACTATATTTGTCAAAATAAACATATTCATTATTATTGGGATATTGAATTTTACATTGGATAAATTTTTGGTATTTTTCTGACAATGTTCATTTTTTAATGAATTGTGAAAAATACTGCATTTTACATCAAAACTGCATTTTAATCCAATTTATTTATATGATTAGATTATCTTTTGAATTTTTTTTGAAGTGTAATTAGAATATATTTTTACCATTTAATCTGATGGTGGTCATTGGAATCAATTTCACTTTGAAATTGGACTTAAACTGGTGTCAATCTTTTGATACATATTGTTTCATAAAAACATGATATTTGTCATGACAGCAGGAATTAATTATTAAATTAATTAATGAGACTTATATGTTTTGAATTTTTTAAAATAGACTTCATTTTTGAATTATGAATATCAAATATATCTTAGGGTGATTTTTTGGTAATTTTCTGAAAAATATCAATTTTTGATGAATAGTGAAACCATTAAGTGGTACTTATAAAAACTGATTTTTCATTTAAATGAAATTTTGAAACCTTTGTTTTTTGAATTTCAAAAATCCGACATACATGTTTGTAATTAATAAGTAAAATGTGGTTCAATGAGATTATAATAATTTTTCGATGAATAGTAACTTTTATGTTTTTAATCGCGATTAGTGGTAATTAGTGTAGTTTAAGGTAAAAATAATGTTTTAATAGTATGAGATGAGATTGACACATGTCCTACCCACATTTTATGTGTCATGGCCGACCAAGAAAAGCCATGGGTCAACTTGGGGACCCCATGGAACCACTTTGGTTGGGAAATGACATAAATAACTTTTTATTTAATGTTAAAGTAAAAATGACACAAACATTAGTTATGTTACTAAAACAATTTTTATATGGGGATATACAAGTCAGATATTTTACTATAAATATTCATTAGCAAGATAAAACGATTTCCTACTTCATAGTATTTGTCTATAATTTTTAGACATTAAATAAATTATATTATTTATGACATCATCATGATGTAGCGATGACCTCATTATTTAACGATATAAATAATATGGAAATTTAATCTAAAATCTAAAACCTACACATGGCCAAAACTAATTGGATGAGAGGATTTCGAACCCTTATCTCCATATCCTCGAATTATATCAATGTGGGACCTTTTGAATCCGAAACTCATTTTAAAATAAAGTAACTTATCTTTACTTTCCAAGAGTGCCCCTCCTCTCCTCTTATAAAAGGCCCCCACCTCTACCTCCTTACCCACAATCCTAAAGCCTTTGGCTCAGCCAACCCATTTCCATTTTATCTCTCCACATCCCTGTCTTACTCCTTGAAGCCTCACTTTGGGCAGAAGTCTTCCCAAGGAAGCCTTTGAGCTCAAACCAAAGGAAGTTACCCGATTTTAAGGTAATGTCTTCTTTTGAGTCCTTTAGTTTTATTTTGCTTCTCCAACCCCCTAAATTTTTTTTATTCATTTCTTTTGTAACAACTCCAGTATCCTTAATATACTATGATGTTGTTATAATATGGATTCGATCTTCACTTACACACACCTATATCTAATGGTTAACAAACATACTATTTCCGTGGATGGTGAATTTATGCCTCCCGAAACGATCATTGTTCAACATTATTTTAACACCTTCAAAGTTGGACATTAAGATGTCACTATATTTATATATGATATATAATATGTTTATTTTTTCCTTAATCTTCTGTTTTTTTCTTTTTGGTCATACCTTTATGGTTCCCATTATGGGTAAACGCGATATCATCATTTAAGGAAGTGTGGACTACCGCCCCCTCAAAGTGATTTGATTCGTTAAATACCATATGTGGGATGTATAAAGGATGGAACAATGATATTATATATGATATTTTACTGTAATTATAATATACCTTTATATCATTATGATTCCATTCTATAAAATACGAAATAGAAATGAAAGTATCGTTCATGCGTACGTATGGCTTACCGTCTCCATGATTGGTGCATTTCATTTCTTACCTCTAAATGATTATGTAATATTATAAATGTATGTATATACTGGATATATATGATATATAAATAATGATTATAATTCTGGATATAATGGATACATAAACAACTTGTAATTATAAAGGGTTTATTTTTGACTCAAGTACCAATGATCGTTAAAATGATCATTATTAACTTAAATAATTACATAGTGTTCATGACATAGTAATAAGTGATATAAAAGGTATAATGAACTTGAAAAATGTTCTTAAGAAAGTATAAATTAACTCAAGTTTATTATTCAGGACATTAAAGAACGATCCAGTCAAGTCGGACCCGAGGTATGGGACTTCGTCTCAATCTCCTTTCATTGAGGCATATTTTATTTTATACACAACTTTCTTTTATACGGTGTATAAAAACCTTTAAATTTTACGTTTATCCAAAAAGAATCTTTTTCTTACGAAGCGTTTTTCTAAACGACAAAAGGGAATGTTTTTGTCATACGTATACGGAAACAACGACTTCTCTGCAGCCGTGACCGTTATTTGAGTTTCGGCTTCTTCTACAAGCCCTACCTTCTTTTTAAAAGAAAAATAAATACCATGTTTTAATTTTCTTTTATTTTGGTATTGAAATTGGTTTTCATAATGTTTTTATATCAATGTGTTGTATTGATATCTTGTGATCTAAAGGTGGAAATGTTATGTTTCCTTTATGCATGTTTTATGTGATACGATTTTGTTGAGGTTCTTGGACATTATTATGAAGACGGGTGGTTCCGTGATAAACTAAGGGTGGGTGAGCCCGATATAGCCCTCCAATGCATTGGGTAATGCAAAGGAGTGAAACGTTAAGGTTTCTCCAAAGAGATTTAGGGAATATACTGTGATGGGTATTCCAAACGTAACCAAGAGGGTTACTCCCTATGTAAGAATGTTATGAATGCCTCAAGTTACCTTTATGTCTTATGATATCTATGATTTATTCATGATTTTATGAGGTATGTTAATGTGCTTATGTTTTATGGGTAAAGTATTATTTCATTCTTATGTATATATGTACCCATGTTTACTTTGCATATTTTTATATCCCTTACTGAGCTTTTTATGCTCATCCCATGTTTTTTTGAAATGTTTTTCACCAGTGAAGGGAAAGGTACATGATATGATGATAGTGTCAAGGAAGTGTCAAGAATGAATCCATGTTTTATTTTAAATATGTTTCCATTGATGGGAAAGAAGAATACTATCCTTATGTAACCACTTTGTTATATGTGCACTGTAATGCAAGTTTTATGATCTACTTCTCTAAAACTCTAAACCCAAAAAGACCTCAATGTGTAATCGTGTAATAATTCAAGATTAAGTAAGGTTTAAGGCTGGGGCCTTATAGTTGGTATCAAAGGGAGGTTTAGATAACTTTAGGAGTTATAATTCTATTAAATTATTATCCAATAATATTTTTTTATGGTCAAATTGAAGTGATATAGCATTTGGACATTACCATGTTGCTTCATCTAAGACATGTTTGTTCAGAATAGTTTTCCGCAGAGGAAACAGGGAAGCAATGCTAGGAAGGAATATAGAAGGAAATAACCTTCCGAATCAGAATCCTGAGATGGTCGGAATTGGAACTGAACAGTTTTTTGCAGTAATGGCACAATTGACTCAAGCGATAAATGGCGGTGGTATCCATACACGAGATCAGCCAGATTAACCACATAGGAACATGTCAGTGGTGGATCATTTCCCAAGGAAACATCCCCCATCATTTAGAGGATCATCTGACCCTGTGCTAGCTGAAGGGTGGATTAAATCACTGGAGAAGAGTTTTGATGTCATGGGGTGTTCAGACAATCAAATGGTTTGTCTTGCTATTTACCGTTTGGAGGGTGAGGCAGATCAGTGGTGGTCTATGGTTAAAAATATCAGGGACGCCGATGAGATTGAAGCTCTTGACTGGGATGAATTCAAAGGAATGTTTCTAGAGAAGTTTTTTCCTAAGGCTATTCGACTTAGGATGGAAAAGCAATTCTTGGAATTGAGGCAAGAGGAAGACATATTGGCTACCTATGATGAAAGGTTCACTCGATTGGCAAGGTATGCTCCAAATTTTATCCGAGTCCTTGATAGTAAAATTAATCATTTTTACTAAGGATTAAAGCCAAAATATCGAAGGGTATTATCTTCTAGTGAGTTTAAATGTTATGAAAAGCTTGTTCGAGGTGCTGAGAAGGTGTAAATGGAGTTTGCCGATGATCAAGTGTTCTATAGAAACAAACATAAGAAGAGACCAAGGTGGCAGGAGAAAGGTAAGAATTCTTCAAAAATGTCGAATGGTAAGAAAACTATGTTTCCAGTTTGTGATAAATGTGGAAAAAGGAATGCTGGGGAATGTCTTTTGAATTATGGAAAGTGCTACCGATGTGGTAAGATGGGACATAAGGCTCGTGATTTCACTGAAAAGGATCAAGGTGAAGGTAAGACCAAATTTGATTTACAGTTAGTGAAATGTTATAAGTGCAATGAGATGGGTCACTATGCAAACGAGTGTCTGACAAAGAGCTTGAGTGATACGAAGCAGTTAGACTACAAGCAGAAAGGGGTGGTGAAATCCTTTGAAACTACTTCAGCAGATGTCGGGCCATCAAATGAAGTTGTTTCAAATACTTTGTTTGTTTTTTCAGATTATGCCAGTGTGTTGTTTGATTCAGGGTCTACACATTCTTTCATCTCTGAAACCTTTTCTAGTAAAATGGAAATACCATCACAAGAAATGACTCCTGAACTTTTGGTAAAAACACCAGGGGGGAATGTTGAGGAAAAATGAATTTATAAGAATCTTCCTATCCTTATCTGTGGAAAGAACCTGCTTGAAAACCTTATTTTTCTACCTCTAGTAGAGTTTGATGTTATCCTGGATATGGATTGGCTCTCTATTTATCATGCTAAGATTGGCTGTAGAGCTATAGAAGTTTCGTTTCAAAAAGATTTTTAGTTTGTGTACATGAATGAACCCTTACTGTTGATAACTTATCAAGAGTCCGAGAAACTTGTAAAAGATGGAAATGAATGTTACCTTGCACACATCGTTGAAAATAAAGGAACTGTTCGTATAAATGATGTGCTAGTGGTAAATGAGTATCCTGATGTTTTTCCGGATGAGTTTCCTGGAATAATACTAGATCGGGAAGTTGAGTTTCTGTTGACTTAGTTCCTGATGCTAAGCCAATTTCAAAACACCCTTATCGAATGGATCAAATTGAACTTTTAGAGTTCAAGGACCAATTGCAATATTTATTAGACAAAGTTTTCATTCTACCTAGAACATCACCATGGGGTGCTCCTGTCATGTTTGTTAAAAATAAAGATGGTTCAATGAGACATTTCATTGATTATAGAGAATTGAATAATATCACTATTAAGAACAAATATCCTTTGCCTCATATCGATGATTTGTTTGATCAGCTCCAGGGAGCTCAATATTTTTCAAAGATTGACATGAGATCGGGGTACCATCAGCTGAAGGTAAAGGAATAATATGTTCCGAAGACCACGTTCCGTACAAGATATGGCCACTATGAATTTGTAGTAATGCCTTTTGGGCTAACCAATGCACCTGCTGTATTCATGGACTTAATGAATAGAATTTTCCATGAGTTCATGGATAAGTTTGTGGTGGTTTTTATTGATGATATTTTGGTGTTTTCTGAACGTAAAGAGGATAATGAAAGACATTTAAGGGTTATCATTCAAACCTTAAAAGAAAAGAAATTGTAAGGGAAATTCAGAAAGTGTGAGTTTTGGTTGCAACAAATTTTTTTCCTTGGTCACATTGTTTCTAAAGATGGGATAACTGTTGATCCTGCAAAAACAAAAGTTGTGGAAGACTTGCCAAGACCCACAAATGTTACTGATATTCGTAGCGTCCTCGGTTTGGCAGGCTATTACCGAAGGTTTGTTAGAAATTTTTCACAGTTATCTAGTCCAATGACTAAGCTAACTTGGAAGGGTGTTAAGTTTATCTGGACAAAGTAATGTCATGATTGTTTTCAGGAATTGAAAAGAAGATTGGTGAATGCTCCAATTTTGGCACAACCATCCAGGAATGGTGAGTTTGTTATATATAGTGATGCTTCATTGAAAGGAATTGGTTGGGTCCTAATGCAGAATGATCAGATAATTTCTTATGCTTCACGACAGTTTAAAACTCATGAGGTAAACTACCATACACATGATTTGGAATTAGGTACTCTTGTTTTTTCTTTAAAAATTTGGAGGCATCATTTGTATGGAGTAAAGTGTGGAATATATACCGATCACAAAATATTGAAGTATATATTCACTCAGAAATAATTGAACATGAGACAAAGGAGATGGCTTGAATTAATCAAGGATTATGATTGTACAATTCATTACCATCCGGGAAAAGCAAATAAAGTGGTTGATGCTTTGAGTCAAAAAAGTAATGCTTCATTAGCGATGTTGTGTTTGGAACGTGATCCTTTGGTTAAGGATTTGATGAACATTGGCATAGAAGTTGTGGGTGCAGGAAGTTCTTCTATTTTGTTTCAGGTATCAGTGAGATCATCTCTATCAAATAGAATAATGCAAGCACAGAAGCAAGATAGTGAGTTGCAGAAAAAAGTAGAGCTGGTTCATAAAGGTAAGTTACCTGAATTCAACATTGATAATTATTATGTTTTGAGATTTGGGAAGAGATTTTGTGTGCCTTGTGATTCACAGTTGAAGAGATAGTTCTTATGTGAAGCTCATAATTCTCTGTTTTCAGTTCATCCTGGCAGTACTAAGATGTACAGAGATCTGCAAGAGTATTACTGGTGGGATGGAATGAAAAGAGATATTGCTGATTTTACTGTGAAGTGTTTGACTTGTTAGTAGGTTAAAGCAGATAAATAGTTATTGAAAGGGATGCTTCATCCTTTACCAGTGCCAGAGTGGAAATGGGAGAATATATCCACGGACTTTGTTGTGGTATTACCGAAGACATCTCAAGGTAATAATGCAATCTGGGTTATTGTTGATCGCTTGACCAAATCTGCTCATTTCTTTGCGATACGAGATACTTTTTCCCTAGATCAAATTTCCCATTTATATCTTAAAAATATAGTCAGGTTACATGGAGTTCCTCTTTCCATTGTATCTCATCATGATACCAGGTTCACTTCTATCTTTTGGAAAGGCCTTAAGAAGTTATTGGGTACTAAATTAAATTTTAGTACAGCTTTTCATCCTCAATCAGATGGGCAGTTAGAACGAACAATTCAGAAATTGGAGGATATTCTACGTTCTTGCTCTATGGATTATCAGGGAATTTGGCACCAACATCTTTCTTTGGTTGAATTTTCATATAATAACAGTTTTCATTCCAGTATACAGATTGCACCATTTCAGGAATTATAAGGGAAGCGGTGTCGAACTCCAGATTTCTGGGATGAAGTGTGTGAAAGGAAGTTGATGGGACCAAAATTGGTAGAAGAGTTGGCAGAAAAAGTTCATCTGATTCAGAAGCACATGAGAACAACTCAGAGCAGGCAGAAGAGTTATGCGGATAATCGGAGGATGATCTATCTTTCGAGGTAGGTGATCATTTTTTTCTCAAGGATTCTCCTTGGAAAAGTGTGATGAGATTTGGTAATAAAGGAAAGCTGAGTCCAAGGTTTATTGGACCATATGAAATTCTGGAGAGAGTTGGATCAGTTCCATACCGGGTGGCTTTACCTCCGAGTTTATCTCAGGTACACAATGTTTTTCACCTTTCGATGTTGAGAAAGTATATGCCAGATCCATATCATGTTTTGAGTCCAAAGGTAGTTCAGCTGGAAGAGAACCTATCTTATGAAGAACAATCGATCCAGATTCTTGACCACATGGAGAAAGTGATACGGAATAAGGTGATTAAGCAGGTAAAGGTTTTTTGGAAAACCCACATGATGGAAGAGGCATCATAGAAAACTGAAAATGCAATGAGGGATAAGTACCCCCATTTATTTGATAAGTAAATAAATTGTGGGGACGCAATTTTATAAAGGGGGGAAGGATGTAACATCCCAAGTAAGTAATGAATAATAGATATTTTTATCTATGTCTATTGATGTTTAAGATAGTGTTTTAGAGGCTTAAAATGAAAATAAATCTAATCTTAAGCATGGAATACACTAATATTCTTAAAAGACTGTTTTACTGCCTTTTGATGGAAAACCCTTTTTAAATCAATATTATGACAAATTTATAATCTATATTTTTCAAAATAAACATATTCATTATGATTGGGACAGTGAATTTTACATTGGATAAATTTTTTGTATTTTTATGACAATGTTCATTTTTAATGAATAGTGAAAAATACTGCATTTTACATTAAAACTGCTTTTTAATCTAATTTATTCATATGATTAGATTATCTTTTGAATTTTTTTTGAAGTGGAATTAGAATATATTTTTACCATATAATCCAATGGTGGTCATTGGAATCAATTTCACTTTTAAATTGGACTTAAACTGGTGTCAATCTTTTGATACTTATTGTTTCATAAAAACACGCTATTTGTCATGACAACGGGAATTAATTATTAAATTCATTAATGAAACTTATATGTTTTGAATTTTTTAAAATAGACTTCATTTTTGAATTCGGAATATCAAATATATCGTATGGTGAATTTTTGGTAATTTTCTGAAAAACATCAATTTTTGATGAATAGTGAAACCACTAAGTGGTACTTATAAAAACTGATTTTTCGTTTAAATGAAATTTAGCCATCTTTGTGTTTTGAATTTCAAAAATCCAACATACATGTTTTTCAATAAGATTTAAAATGTTGTTCAATAAGATTATAATAATTTTCTAGTTAATAGTAACTTTTATGTTTTTAATTGCGATTAGTGGTAATTAGTGTTGTTTAAGATAAAAATAATGTTTTAATAGTATGAGATGAGCCTGAAACATGTCCTACCCTCATTGGATGTGTCCTGGCCGACCAATACAATCCACGGATCAACTTGGGGACCCCATGGAGCCACTTTGTCTGGGAAATGACATAAATAACTTTTTATTTAATGTTAAAGTATAAATGACACAAACATGAGTTATGTTACTAAAACAATTTTAATATGGGGTTATACAAGTCATATTTTTAACTAAAAATAATCAATAGAAATAAAAACAGATTTCATACATCATAGTATTTTCTTTAATAATTTTTAGACATTAAATAAATTATATTATTTATGACATCATGATGATGCAGCTATGATATCATTATTTAACGATTTAAATAAAATGGAATGTTAATGTAAAATCTAAAACATACACAAGGCCAAAACCAATTGGATGAGTGGATTTCGATCCCTTATCACCTTATCCTAGAATTATATCAATGTGGGACCTTTTGAATCCCAAACTCATTTTAAAATAAAGTAACTTATCTTTACTTTCCAAGAGTGCCCCTCCTCTCCTCTTATAAAAGGCCCCCACCTCTACCTCCTTACCCACACTCCCAAAGACTTTGGCTCGGCCAACCCCGTCCCATTTTGACTCTCCACTTTCCTCTCTTACTCCTTGGAGCCTCACTTTGGGTGGAAGTTTTCCCAAGGAAGCCTTTGAGCTCAAACCAAAGGGAGTTACCCGATTTTAATGTAATGTATTCTTTTGAGTCCTTTTGTTTTATTTTGCTTCTCCAACCCCCTAAACTCTTTTTATTATTTTCTTTTGTAACAACTATAATATCCTAAATATACTAGGATGTTGTAATAATATGGATTTGAGCTACACTTACAGACACCTACATCTAATGGTTAATAAACAAACTGTTTCCGTGGATGGTGAATTTATGCCTCCCGAAACGATGATTGTTCAACATTCTTTTAACACCATCATAGGTGGCCATTAAGATGTAACTATATTTATATATGATATATAATATGTTTATGTTTTTCTTAAGCTTCTGTTTTTATCTTTTTGGTCATACCGTTATGGTTTCCATTATGGTTAAACGCGATATCTTCATTTAAGGAAGTGCGGACTACAACCCCCTCAAAGTGATTTGATTCGTTAAATACCATATGTGGGACGTATAAAGGATGGAACTATGATATTATATATGATATTATACTTGAATTATAATATACCTTTATATCATTATGATTCATTCTACAAAATAAGAAATATAAATGAAAGTAGCGTTCATGCGTACGTACTGCTTACCGTCTCCATGAACAGTGCATTTCATTTCTTACCTCTAAATGATTATGTAATATTATAAATGCATTTATATACTGGATATATATGATATATAAATAATGATTATAATTCTGGATATAATGGATACATAAACAACTTGTAAGTATAAAGGGTTTATTTTTGACTCAAGTACAAATGATCGTTAAAATGGCCGTTATTAACTTAAATAATTACATAGTGTTCATGACATGGTAATAAGTGATATAAAAGGAATAATGAACTTGAAAAACGTTCTTAAGCAAGTAGAAATTAACTCAAGTTTATTATTCAGGACATTAAAGAATGATCGAGTCAAGTCAGACCCGAAGTATTGGACTTTGTCTCAATCTCCTTTCATTGAGGCATATTTAATTTTATACACATATTTCTTTTATATGTTGTATAAAACATTTTGACATTTACGTTTATCCAAAAGGAATCTTTTTTATACGAAGCATTTTACTAAATGACATAAGGGAATGTTTTTGTCATACGTATGCGGCAAAAACGACTTCTCCTCCGCCGTGACCGTTATTTGTGTTTCGGCTTCCTCTACAAGCCAAAACTTCTTTTTAAACGAAAAATAAATACCATGTTTTAATTTTATTTTATTTTGGTATTGAAAATGGTTTTCATAATGTTTTTATATCAATGTGTTGTATTGATATCTTGTGATCGAAAGGTGGAAATGTTATGTTTCCTTTATGCATGTTTTATGTGATACGATTATGTTGAGGTTCTTGGGCATTATTATGAAGACAGATGGTTCCATGATAAACTAAGGGCGGGTGAGCCCGATACATCTCTCCAATGCATTGGGTAACGCGAAGGAGTGAAACGTTAATGTTTCTCCGAAGAGATTTAAGGAATATACTGTGATGGGTATTCCAAACGTAACCAAGAGGGTTACTCCCTATGTAAGAATGTTATGAATGCCTCAAGTAACCTTTATGTCTTATGATTTCTATGATTTATTCATGATTTTATGAGGTATGTTAAAGTGCTTATGTTTTATGGGTAATGTATGATTTCATTCTTATGTATATATGTACCCATGTTTCCTTTCCATATTTTTATATCCCTTGCTGAGCTTTTTATGCTCATACCAGGTTTTTTTGAAATGTTTTTCACAGGTCAAGGGAAAGGTACATGATATGATGATAGATTCAAGGAAGTGTCAAGAATGAATCCATGTTTTATTTTAAATATGTTTCCATTGATAGGAAAGAAGAATACTATCCTTATGTAACCACTTTGTTATATGTGAAATGTAATGCAAGTTTTATGATCTAATTCTCTAAAACTCTAAACCCGAAAAGATCCTCAATGTGTAATCTTGTAATAATTCATGATTAAGTAAGGTTTATGGTTGGGGCCTTATATTTGTATCTTATGTTAATTTTATTAATCTTTTTATCACATTAATTTCATAATTTGTTTTAATTGTATATAATAATTAACGTAGGAATACAAACATACCCAAATAATAAAATTTTATAATGATTAATGTTAAAGATTACATAATTATATTTTACAAATATTGTAACACCCTGAACCTAGTTACCAAGATTTGGTTTGTTATTTCATAACATTGGCATGATTAGAAGGTATCATGTCCCGAAAGACTGATCAGTTTAGTAGCTTTGGAATTACTAGATACTAACATAAGTTTAACATTATGAAATAAGATAAAAACTACAAAAACATTGTTTCTATTTTGAACACACTTATATATATTTTCCCATACCCACATGTCAACCATAAAATAATTTTCATATCCAGGGAAAAATAAATCATTGAAAGAAGTGATATCAGATGCTATGTAAGGATAATAATATAGTGGAATCATTTATAAATAAGAACAATCATTTATGCCAATGTATATGACTAACATAGAATCCTTTTAACCGTAATCCTCAGCATAATATGGAAAATATAAATAAAATAAATAAATTTACTTATTCATTTGGATATTATATTTGTCGAACAATCACTTCCAATATCAATTTCCAATTTCATAATGATGGGATACATAATTCCAGACTTCATAACAACCTAGTCATGGCATTGTTCTGGGACTAAAAATACAATTAACTCAAAGCCTTGTTCCAAGTCCCTAGTTTTTCTCATGAGGCCGAATGATACATGGTGAAACAATAGCGGGCTCCAACCATCACTTACTACGTCTAATGTATTCCTCATATGTAAAGATTGAAACATAACATAAACATTTGTATTAAAACTAGCATAAAAAATCATAATAATTTAACCATAAAACATGAATTGTATAAAAATAAAAAATCCACAGCAAAAAATATCACAATGAACAATAATAGAATATGGAATATTCTATTATAATAAATCAACTTCGAACAAGGGTAAAATCAATTGATGGATGTTGACATAGATGAAAGCTAAAGAATCTAAGACAAATATCACTTTCTATTTTAAAATAACTTAAATGTGACATAATTAAAACATAATACATTTATATTCAAAATATTATTATAATATTTTATGGGATTCTTCGAATATGTTATAATGGTGGAAAATAGATGCACCCTCCATATAAGATAAACAATCATTCTTTCTTTAATATTGTCGAGAAGTGGTAATGTACCTTGTTTGGAAAACGACCGAAAGATTACTTTATAAACATTTTAGATATATTCAAACAAGGATATAAAGTACTTTGACCCATATTCTAGGAAATTTAAAAAATTATTTGAAATTCATTGTTAAGAAAATCAAATTTGGATGATAATGATGTCTAATTAGATAATCACGTATAAAAAACCCCTGATAATGATGAAATTGTTGAATTAAAACTTACCATTTACATTACATTGATGGAGTGTATATTAAAGACTTTTATAATAGTTAAATAATGGATAATAAATTTTACAAGAACCAAATACATAAATATGATATCATATATGATCATCTTATATTTCTTTGTTATTTATATTTCATCAGTATCACTATTTTTTATGTTAATTGATTCATTTTTCTTTATATGGTTTGTTATGTTTGTAAAAACTTTATGGATATGATGTATATATTTCATATCCATAATTATATAATGTTCTTATCAATTATTTTTTACTATACAATTAAAATTATTCATTAATGGTTATGATGAGGAATGCATTTCATCGTGTTCGTGGAGACTGTAATCCGTACATACACACGATCAACAATATAATTCAATTAAAGGAGAAATAATTTTTAAATGGATGGTATAACATATATAAATAATACATAAAATGGTATATATATATTTTTATATTAGTTATACTCGTTATTATACCCATCAAATAATGAAGTGTTTTAATAACAAACTAAACCATGACTTGGAGACGTTAAGTCTTACGTATGCAATTATGGTGACTTGTCATTTGTAGGTTGGACCGAATAATGAATATGGCTTTACCATATTTATAACAACATCATAGTATGTATAAGGTACTGAAGTTATTCATATGGTATAGAAATAATGAATAAAGAGGAAGTGGAAGATGATAATAACTCTGAATGAGGAGGTGAAATTGTTACCACTTTATTGAGTGCTTCCTTTTGAGTTGATAAAAAGGTTTCCTTAGGTAGGATTTATGGTCAAAGTAATGAATGTTGATCGAATTTAGGGTAGTTGGGAGGATATTTGATCAGGGTTTTTCCATGCCAAATGGCATTGGAGGTGTGATTTAAAGTGAAGGGTAAGTACACTTTTATAAGAGATTTGAGGATCACTTTATGAAAACCTTGATATATTATTTTAATATACCATCATATTCAGTTTATTAGGGATACCAAATGAATTATGTCGAATATAAGGTGAGTATTGATTTAAAAAATATCAATCAATTGTTTATAGTTATGGTTGGGTCACCATATTAACCTTATCATTCAGATTTAACTCTTAGTTAGTTAGTTTATCTTTTACCATGTATTCATGTATTATTATAATAAATGGTTAGTAAACAAAATATAAAAATCCAAGAGAACCCCAAGTATATAATTATTGTTATATATAATGTTATCAATTTCATTTGGATGAACATTATATTTTAAATAATATTATATCAATTAATAATATAGTATTTGTTTTAAAAACTCATTATATCAATTTCGACACTATTTTGTATTTTAATTTTGTTAAAGTCCTAAAAACTTTATTAGTTCAAATAAAATTTATTTAATCAACACTAACATGAAATATTAACCAAAAAATTATTTTAATTCATTAGAAGCATTAATTTACAATTATTTGGAAATTTATAATATCAATTATTATAATATTTCATTAATAAGGTAATTACAGCAACATCATTGTTTCATAATTAAATTTAATTATTTAATGTCTAAAAATTATAAATAAAATATAATTATATATGAAATATTTTTATATTTCTAATGAATATTAATAGTGTAATTTTTCATATGGAAGACATGATATTAAAAAGTGATTATTTATTAATCATTGAATTTAACAATTTTAACACTTCTTTAAATGAAATAATAATAAATGTCCTTATCTAATCCAAATGGGACAAAAAATTCAAATTTTATTCCTATTTTTGATTCTTTTTGTAATAAACCTATCCAATAGAATATGATATGTGTTTGGATAATTATAAAATCCTTTTTAACTTAAATTACCCTACGTTCTTTTAACCGCGGTAAATAAAAGTCCAAAGCTACTATTCTCAATAAATTATTTTCATTTTATTGAACCAAATTTTACTTACTAATATCAACCATGTTTTTCATATATTTCAAATTTAATTCATTGAAGTGGTAAAATTACGTTTTATGAAATTTTGCAAATGTGCCAAGAAGGTAAGTAAATGATGGTAAAAAGATCAATAAAATTTTATTTGTCTAATATAATAATAAAATGTTGTCAATAAATTAAATTGAATTTATATAGATAATATGTATGTATTTAGACTTAATATAAAATTAAAAAAATGAATAACTATTTAAATAAAATGTCGATTTTAAACAATAACACAGTTCTCTTAACTATTCATCAAAAATATAATGTTTTTAGAGAAATACCCAAAAATCACCCTAAGGAAATTTGGATATTCCAAATCCAAAAATAAAATAAATTTCAAAAAACAAAATTTATAAAATTTCAAAAACTGGGTATTACAATTAATAATGATTTTTTTGTTTTTTTTTGTGTGCTAAAACTCTATGTGGCATACAATAAAAGGTGTTGCATTATGAAAAGGGAAACGTAACATGGATGCTTGGGGTGTTACATTCTATCCTCCTTCAAATTATTTCTTCCTCGAAAATTTCAATAATATTACTGCATAAAATGATTCATGTGGTTCTTAATCGTATGTTTCTTGGGTTCCAACATTTCCTCTTCCATTATATGGATTCTCTATATAGCTTTCACTAGATTAGTTATCCATTTTATAAGTACATGTTCTCCAGTATTAAGAATATTGATAGTCTCATAAAAATATGATATATTGGGGTTCATTTATATTTTTTCATAGGTGAGTACATGCATTGGGTAAGGCATTAATTTTCACAATAGTGATACATAGAACTCATCCTAATCTTTGGAAAGACTTAGAGGCATTGAAAAACTATAAGCTACAACTGTCATTAGTTATAGAATTTTGAAAGGTCTCATGTACATGGGACTCAATTTACCCTTCTTACCAAATATTATAACACCCTTCCAAGGAGATACCTTAAAAAACATGATCTCATACTTGAAATTCCAAATCATTCCTTCAGTTATAGGCAAATCTATTTTGCATACATTGAAACATTTAGATGTGGGAATAGATAACCATACACTTTTCAATTACTTACTCAATATTTTCTAGGCCTATTAATTATCATTCACCAACATCATCCCAACATGTTGGTGAGCGACATCTTTTTTCATATAACGCATCATATGGTGCCATCCGAACACTTGAATGGAAGATATTGTTATAGGAAAAATCAACAAGAGGTAAATTTTGATCCCACATAACTTTAATGTCAATTGAGATAGGTATCAACATGTCTTATTTGATTTGAATAGTCCATTCTGATTGTCCATCAGTTTGAGAATGGTAGGCAGCGCTCATACAAAGTTTAGTATCGCAGGCCTTCTGAGGAATTTTCATGAATCGTGATATAAAATGGGGATCACTATACGAAAAAATAGATTGGGGTACTCCTTGAAGACTTACAACATCATTATTATATAATTTTTCTTGACATTCTAGTGGTGAATATTTTCATATAGACAAAAAATTGGTTGTCATGACAAGACGATCTACAATGACCCATATTGCATCATTCCAACTTGGAGTCTTCAGTTTCCCCATGAAAAATTACATTATAATATCAAAAAATTTCCACCCAGGAATGGGAATTGGTTTCATGAAACCTCCAAGATGTTTCCATCTAGAATTAACCTATTGGAAAACCATACATCTGGACACATAATTAGTAATCCCCCATTTCAAATTGTCCCCCAAAAAATTATCCTTCAAATCTCATTATATCGTAGTACTACCAATCTGTATCGATAAATTGGAGTAATGCGCATCATCCAAAAATTCCATTTTTAGATTAGGTATATCAAGAACACAATGTCTCTTCCCAAATTTCAAAATCCTATCTTCACATATAAGGTCGATCAATCTCCCATCTTTCATAGCTTTAATTTTCTTTTGAAACTCCTCATCATTACACTTAGAAAATTTTATCCTTTATAGTAAAAATGTTTTGGCTATCATTTGAAAAAGTAGTGATGTTTCACATTCCATGATTATTCCCAAGTATATTTTTAAAAGATACAAGAACATTGGACCCCTTTCAAATATCATCATGTTCCCAACACGTTGATCATTTCTGCTAAAAGAATATGCCACGTTATTTGCCTTCCTTGGGTTGTAGTGTATATTGAAATAGTAATACATGAGTAGTTCAAACCATCATATTTTCCACATGTTCAATTATTTTTGTGAGAAAATATACATCAAACTCTTTTGATCAGAATATATTTAACATTTTTTACCATAGAGATAGTAAATATGGTTTGGAAAACATTTGAAAAAGTTCTGATGTTTCACCTTCCAGATTATTCCCATATCCATTTTTCCTAGATCCATGAACATATGATCCCTTTAAATTATCATATTGTTCCAAAATCGATTATTCATTCCACTCAAATCATCTACCGCCTCATTTTCCTTCATCGGGAGGTAGTGTATAGTGCAATCATAATACATGAGTAGGTCAATCCATCATCTTTGCCTCATGTTCAGTTCATTTTGTGAAAAAATTTACTTCAAACTTTGTTGATTAGTATATATCTCACATTTTGACCACAGTGATAGTGTCTTCATATCATCAAAGAAAATATTACTGATGCAAAGTCAAGATCCTTAGTGGGATAGTTTTTCCATTAATTTGTAGATGTTGTGATTCACAAGCAATAACTATATCATTATTCATAAGGATACATTCAAGTACTTTCATTGAAGCATCAATATAAATATCTTACCCATCATTCCCCAATGGTAGAGTCAAGATAGTATTATTGACTAATAATATCTTCATTTATTGAAAACATTATTCATAATATTTTATCCAACCAAATTTATCCCATTTACGTGTCATATTGGTTAATGGGTTATCCAAAAAGGAACAATTCTAGACGAAACACTGAAAATAACCCACTAAACAAAAAAAACAGTGTACCACAGTTATACTCGCCAGTCCTGGCCATTGTTGTATGTCTATGGTCATTTATGCTTCAAAATAAATTCCATCCTTAGAGATAATATTGGCATGAATAGAAATATCTTTAATCAAGATTTCACACATGTTAAACATCCCATATATTTCATTTCTTCTGATGGTATTTTTATTATTACACAAGGTATTTTAATGATATTTGTATATTTTTGAGTAATACATGATACTAAGAAAAAATACAACTAATAATTCATTATGATATGCCTTCAAAACATATTGTGCATTAGTCCATCTTAGAGGCATTACTATACACTCGTAATTCTTGTACCTGGTTTGAAATTCTATTACCAGAATGTATCCCCTCATCACACACAAATTATGATATAAAAATAAAATGTCAAACTTCTAATAACTATTGAGATCTATGTTTTTAGTAAAATAAATCATTAATGTAGAAAAGGTATACTGGAGCTTTATTGTTATATCAATGATCTTTCGGTAGTCAATGTGCTACCTCATATATCTATCATTCCTCTTAACAAAAAGAATAGGGGCTAACTAAGGGGACACACTAGGGAGAATAAATCTCTCATTACTCAATTCCTCTTGTTGTTTCATTATTTTCACTAATTACACAGTGTCCATTATATAAGGGGTATTCAATATGGGCCTTGAATCTAGAATTAAATCAATGTAAAACTTAATTTATCATTCTAGAGGATGTCTAGGTAAATCCTTTAGAAACTCATCAACATATTTCTGCATAATATGTATATCCTCTATTTGAACATTCCTTTTCTCACCCAATGTTATTTAATTATCTTCCTCCACAATAGTTGAATTTAGTAGAGCTATTAGGGGTGTATCCGGATAAGAATCGAGTTGTTATGTGTCGGCTCTAAAGATAAGGTACTTTTAATCATCATCGAATATTGTAACTTTATTCATATTTCAATAAATATTCACATCCTAGTATAAAAGCCCATCCATTCAAGGGATTATATCATATTCAATCATGGGTATGGTGATAAGATAAAGAAATAAAAAACATTTATATCCTCTAATGGTAATTGATTAACTAATAATTGTTGCAATTATACTTCCCTTAGGTGTTTTGACTAAAAACTACGTTGTTAAATCCAATTGTAAATATCTATTAGTCCTTAGAAACTGGTATGATGTGAAACAATATGATGATCGAGAATCAATTAATCCACTGGCTATACATGAAGAAACCATTAAATTACCTTCCACCACATCTTTCTGAGCTTCAACCTCAGCATTAGTGATCATATAATCTTGGCCTTCCTCCCTTGGCCATTTATGAGATAACATTCCTTGGTTATTAATTTTTTTATTTTCATAATGGCCCTTTTCTCTAAAATTGTTGCATTCAACATTGACAGCCACTTAATTTCCCATGCAATAATGAGCTTTGTGGAATTTTCACAACTCTTATAAAAAACTCTTGTAACCTTCAGGAAAGTAATGATGTGTTTCTTCCCACATTTACTATAGAATGTATATTCAACTTTTCCCTTCTTCCAAATATTTCGAATTCCAGAGTTTTCATCAGACCTCATCTTTTCTTTTTTTCCATAAATATATAAGACTAAGTGAATTGAATTTCGTTCTTGATAACTAATGAAAAAATATCTTCATATTATGAGAAATATAGTGAGGCTAATTCATAATGGATATATGGTTTTAACCAATCAAATAATCAATCAATATTACTCCTTGGGTTATGTATGTAATATTTTGCATACCTTGCTATCATTATAATGTTATCTTCATTCTTTGATACATTCTCATCCTCCTTTTTCCATATATTTAGAAAATGTCTTTATATATATTCTTCATTGTCACATGGAAATTATTTTTCTCTGAAAATGCCTTTAATCATACTTAATTCCATACTTGATATTTCATCATCATTTTTTTATATTAAATTAATGTCCTCCATTAATATGAATATCCTATGAGGTGATAAACTACCATGAATACTTTTTCGTATTTTCTACACCCCAATGCATGAATCATTTTTTCCAATAATCATATCCATTGCTCCACTACAATTGGATTTGTAGTCCCATTGAATGTTGGTGTTTCTTGCCCCATGAATCGATCTAACATTGATCGTCTACAATGTGGATCGGGGTGCTTCATACAGTTAAGGTTATTATTTATAACCTAAGTGAGGTGTCCCAGTGTAATGTTAAACTAATCAGCATAAGTTGCATCACCATCTCCACTATAATTATGTTAATTAAGAGGTAAATACCAACATGGATTATATGAATTGATATGATTTCCATTCCTTCCATTGGGCTCTATTTCTCAATAATTGAATACACTAGATTAGTTTATGAATCACAATAAATAATTCTGAACATGTAAAACATTTTACATAAATTTAACAGTTTATGGAGATAATCCATAATCATAAAATAAAAATTTAATGATGATCTACATTTTCATAAGTCATTCATAATGTTTTTTAAATAAATTATGCATTATACAAAGAATATCCTCCAGGAGTTTTGTAAACAAGAGAGCATTAATGCATGTTGTTGTGTAACATGATATCCCAGGTAGAGCCTAAAACTCCTTGTCAGAGTTTTCATTCCAAGGCATATCTGTTTCCGATCCACCTCTACCTGCTCAAATCCAGACTGGTATGTTTTCCATGGAAAACTCTGAAAATATATACATTACCAAAATTATATAAAGTTTATCTATACTAATAATCAAATATTATCTTAGGGTAATGTTCTATAGTAAGAGTTTTTTTTAAATCTAGGTTCCCAGTTTGGCACTAAACTTCCTATGATACCAAAAATAATTCCCCGATCCTAGTTACCTTGAGTAAGTGTATTATTACATATCATTTTCTTGATCACTAGGGAACTTGTCGTGAAAGACGGATCAGTTTAGTAGCCTTTTTAATACTAGATAAAAAAATAAGTTTTACATGTCATCATGAGATAAAAAAATCAAAATCAAATTGTCCCCTTTTAACATACATATATCCCTTATCTTATCCCTACAGGTCCACCATAAAACAGTTACTCACAACTTGGATAAAACAAAACATATAATGGGGTGAGTTCAGATGCTCAGTAAGGATATCAATATAGTTGAAACATTATAAATAAGCATAAACATTTAAGGCAATATAAAATCCTAAAACATAAGCCTCTTAAACATAAAATTCCTCATAATATGGAAAATAAAAATAAAATATTCCCTCTTAATTATTCACATATATATTATACGGGTCGAATAATCACATGCAATATCAATTTCCAATTTCATAATGATGGAACGCATAAAGGCCAATATCATACCAACATATTAAAGGCCTCATTCCAAGACTACACATATGATCTTGTTAAGGCATTGTTCCAAGAAAATATTTTGTCTCATTAGACCTACCAATTCATTGAGGATCTATAGTGGGATCCACCCATCACTTTCAAAGTCCAATTCATTCCTCGTATGAAATGATTGAAGCATTATAGAAACATTAATATTAAAACTAGCATACAAAATGATAATACTTTATCCATAAAACATTAATGGATGAAAAATAACACATCCATAGAAAAAAATATCACAAAACATTTAATACTGTATGGAATATTGTATCAAAATAAATCAAATTTAAATAAGTTTAAAATACATCAACGAATATTTAAAAAGATTAAATGAATTTTTTTGAGAAAATATCTCTTTCAATTTTTGAATCATTTAAATGTTGAATAATTGTAAAATGAAAAATTTATTAAAAAAATATTTTTATAAACATATAAGGAATTATTTGAAGGTGTTATAATGGGAGAAAATAGTTGCACCCGCCGTATAAGATAAAAAACGTACTTTCCTTAATTTTGTAGAAATGGTCGTAAAATACCTTGTTTGCAAAATGATAAAAAAAATTCCCATATTAAAATATTATAAAAATTAAAAAAATGTTATAAATGACTTAAACCTATTGTCTATAAAATATTAAAAATGATTTTAAATAAAATTTTAAGAAAACCATATGAGGATGACAAAGAGGTCTCAGTAGATACTCAAGTATAAACAACCTCAGATAATGAAGAGATTGTAGAATTAAACCTTACCTTGTACTTTTCCAAGATAAAGAAAATTTTAACCTCCTGTGTAATATTTAAATCATCGTTATTTAATTATATAAAAGAAAATTAAAAAATAATATATCCTATATGATCTTATAATATTTCATTGTTAATAATATTTTAGTACTATCATTGTTTTAGATGTTAAATGATTCATTTGCTTTATATGTTTTGTTACGTTAGTAATGTTTTATATTGATAATATGTATTTGATTCATATACAGAATGATATTATGTTCTTAAATAGTATGTTTAACAATAAAATTAAATCTATGCTTGAATGGTTATGATGATGAATTAATTTCATCACGTTAGCTGAGATAGTAATCTGTGCGTATGCACGAGTGACATTATAATTCAATTGAAGGTGAAATCATACATAATTAAATGGTATATCTTATATAAATAATACTTAACATGTTATATTAATTATTTACATCCATTATTCTCATTATTATACTCATCCTCATAATGAAGTGTTTGAATAACAAAATACACAATGGTGTGGAGATGGTAAGTGGTATATATTCATGTATGGTGACATTTAATTCAAACGATATATATTATAATGAATACAGTTTTACCATATTTATAATAACATAACAAATATGTATTATGTACTGGAGTTATTATTTTTTTATAGAAACAACAATGAATGAGAAAGTGGATGAAGAAAAAAACATTGAAAGAGGTTGTGAAATTATTACCTCTTCTTTGGGTGTTTCCTTTTGAGTTGATCAAACGGGCGCTATAGGTTTTCTTTATGGTAAAATTAAATCTTCTAAGTCATATTTAGGGTAGTTGGGAGGAAATTTCAGCTAGGGTTGGCCGAACCCAACGTATTTGGAGGCATTATTTTCAGAGAAGGGGATA
This sequence comes from Viscum album, assembly GCA_963277665.1. Taxonomy (NCBI): domain Eukaryota; kingdom Viridiplantae; phylum Streptophyta; class Magnoliopsida; order Santalales; family Viscaceae; genus Viscum; species Viscum album. Next base: position 872,254,932 of record OY728148.1, on the reverse strand, counting down.
TACCCTTTTATAAGGGAGGTGAGGGTCACTTAAGGAAAAGTACAAAATATTATTTTATTATACAATAATATTAGAATTATACTATCTCAAAAATGATTTAATTCGAGGATATGGTTGGGATGAGTTGAAACCCTCTCAAAAAACATGTTTTAAATGTGTTTAGATCACCATAATAACCTTATCATTTAGATTTATCTATTTGTTAAATAGATTATCTTTTTCCATGTATTCTTATATTATTTTAACAAATGGTTAATAAACATACAATAAAAATCTAGGAGAACCATTATTGGTTCATTATTGACATATAAAACCTTATCTAAGCCCTTTGGTCAAACCTAATATTTTTAGAAATATTATATCAATTAATGAAATATTTTTTGGTTTTAAAAAATCATTTATGTCAATGTTGACACTATTTGGTATTTTATTTTTGTTAAAGTCCTAAAAACATGATTACTTTGAAAAAATTTATTTAATCTACAATAAAATTTCAAATTAACCTATAATTTTTTATTAATTTATCATAAGTCTATATTTACATTTATTAGGATATTTATAATATCAATTTTTTAATATTTTATTAATAAAGTGATTAATGCATCATCATTGTGTCATAATTTTATTTAATTATTTACTCTACAGAAATAAAAAATAAAAAATCATTATCTAGGTAATTGTTATATCTTTCTAATAATATTTTTAATTGAATTTATCTTATGTAGATCAATTAATTAAAAATTGATTAGTAAATAAACATTAAATTTAACAATATTAAATCTTCTTTAAATAAAATATTAATAAAAGTCCTAATCTAATCCAAGATGGTAAAATGGATCCTTTATTATTCAAAAGGTTGATTTAGGTCTAAATACACATTTCCAATTTAATTAGGACATTTCTTTGGGTAATTATAATATCATTTTTACCATTAATTTCCCAATTTACTTTTAATAGTTGTAAATAAAAGTCCAAAGTTACTATTCACAATAAAAAATTCATCATATTGAACCAATTTTTTGTTTCAAATATCAACTATGACACTTATATTTTTGAAAATCAATTACTAAAATTGGTAAAATTAAATTTTATACGTATTTGAAAATTCTCATAGATTGTGTGTAAAAGATGGTAAAATGTTCAATTAAAATTTATATGTGTAATATTATTATAAAATTACATCACTAAATTACAATGAACATACATAGGTATTATTTATAAATTTTTACATAAAATAAAAAAAAATAAAATAAATAATTATTTTTATAAAATGTCGGTTTTAAACAATAATGCATTATTTTTCACTATTCATAAAAAATTGAATGTTTTAAAAAATTACTCATAATTCACCTTAAGTTGAATATGATATTCCGAATGCAAAATTGAATCCAATTTTAAAAAAAAATTATAAAATTTCAGAATTTCGGTATTACTATTCATAAGAGCTAGTTTGATTATCTGTGGTGTGTTAAAACTCCATGATCCGTACAACGCAAGTTGTTCTATCATTCTAATGGAACATACCGTGGATTCTTAGGGTGTTACAAAAATCAGTTTTTAAATATAATAAGAATCTTATTATTTCATAATTACAGTATATATTTGATTAATTTATTTGTAATTATTATAATTAATGTGGAAATAAATAATTATAACATGTGAATTATATCACTAAAATGTATCATTATAAAATTGACTTAATTCAATATGAAGAAATTAAAAACCATTAAATATTATATTAGATAAAAAAATTTAGGAATATATGAGAGGAATAATGGGTTTTGATTCATGAGATATGTGAAACAATTTTGATGCTTGGATGTGATATTGTATGAGAAAATGAGGTATATTTCCCTGGAAACTTTTTTAGACAAAGTGTAATGATGAAACTTGAAGGGAGTTTATGGAGGTGGGTGAGGATACAGTTCACGAAAATTTAGGTATGATATCGATATCTAAATACTATTTTATATAAAGAATATATATAATATTTATTATAAACTATATTTAATAAATTACCTTAATTTCTAATATGTTTATTTTTTTATTTTATTAACATTGAATTTTATTTATTAAAAATATTGGATAAACCCTCATTACCAATATAGATGTGATATATCGAAATTTATAACCATGTTAATATATTTAAATATCATTTCACTATGAATATAAAATTGAAAAGAAATTTTTAGATTTGTTGAAAAAGAATCATTGTATAAAAATTATTTAGTAAATAATAATTGTTTTTTAAAATTTTAAATTAATTAATAATATGATGGGTGTTAATATATCAGTCCCTATCATTAAACATTTATTTAGATTCTTTAATTTAAAATTAAAATTTTAATGGAATTTTTAGAAAATATTCAATTCATTATTAAATACATTAATGAAAATTTCCATTATTCAATATCACATTATTTAAAGAATATAACATAAAAATAATTTATTTATTTTTAATAATTATTCATTATTCAACTATTAGTATTAAATGAATGTTTATTTTATTATATAAATTTATAATACTAATCTTAAATAATAATATTAAAATTAATATTTATCACATAAATATTTTATATGAATATATTTTCATTAAATTTACTTTTTTGTTTAGATAAAAAATATTTATGAATTATATTATATTCTATATATTAATGAAATGTATAAAAAATCATCACACATATTCAATTAATACATACCCTGCAATAATGTATTGGATGGCCATTTTTTCAATTATCATATATCCAACTTCCATATATCAAATTACCATATATATAATGATCATATTTATATTCTATATAAAAATTTATATAATTTCATATTTTAAATAATCTTCTAAATTTATTATCTTTCAATATGTATATTTTTTTCATAATTTTTTCATATCATTTCATTAAAGCAATTAGGTTTATTATTAACATGTAAAACATGAGAGTAAAAATTTCATGCTCATTTTATTTTTAATTGGACATGTATTTATTCCATCTGTACATTTAATGATGATACTAAATACATTATTATTAATAAGTTTTATTTTTTTTCTTGCATTGTGATAAAAACATTTGGAAAAAAATTAATGTGAGGAATTTTATATTCGGTTTCAAATTGAATTATATATTCAATAAATCATTTTTTATGATGAAATTTATGTTGGAATCTTATCATATTACATTTGACCAACAAATAGAAATTTCAACCATGATATATAAATTATATATAAATTATAAATATTTATTAGGATTTTGAAATGCAATACAAGACCTCAGATATAATTTTTAATCTTGTATTCACCTAATTTTCATATACAAGAATAAAAAACAAACCATTTAAATTTTTTTAGTTACATTTGTAATAACGCTTTCCTTCCATGATATTTGAGAGAAATACCCATCAATATTTGGAATAACAGTTTCTACAATTGAAATAATTTCCAGAGGGAGTTCATAGTAATTATTATATTTAAATATGTTACTTTTTTATCTATGATGTGAAATGTGGATTTTATACCTGGTAAATTAATATTGAATATATGTATGTATATAGAATCTATACCAAAATATGTATAAACATCAACTATAGATATAATAATATGATTTTTTATAAGTATAGATCGAATTTTTTATCAATTAATTTTTCTAAACATATAATCATATTTTAATAAATTGGGACTTTTCATTGATATTTGATATCAATAAATGATTTCTCATATAACTGTTTATATATATATATAGGGAATGTATAACTAGAAATAATTAAGGAATTTTAAATTACAAAGTGGAAAATTAGTCTACATTAAACCACATCATTGTCATAACCTAGTTGAATTTTTTTATTTTAGAAATATTATGTTAATCTCATTCCATTGTTAGATATTAATGCTAGATATAATAATTCATCACCGGATTAGCACCCCAATAGAGATGTTTTTTAAAATCCCCACAAGTATTACATTGACTTATTAGTGGTAACATATAAATATCTTCATTTTGTTCCACATTTGAAACTAAATTCATCCATATTCTAGGATAGTGAATTTATTTATGTTGACTCTTAATAATCATAAAACACATTATATTTCTTTTCATATATCCACATAGGTGATTTAGGACACATTTATAATACATAAGAAATACAATCATAATTAATAAATTGAATTTATGATATAATCCTCTATGAGTCCAAATTTCCTACTTAGTTGATGTGTTTTTTATTTTTTATCATTTCTTTTATTAAAATTATATAGTATGGTTCTAATCATTTACTAAATTAAGAAGGTTGAATCATGAGTGAAAAACTGAAATATCAATAGACAAGTATATTATTTATTTGTAAATATATAAATATTCTTTTCATAGATGTATTACTCTATTAAATTATCATTTTATTTTACAAATCATTTTTTTCGATCTAGGATACATTTTTTTTCTTATACTTATTAACATTTTCCAAAAAATAACAAAACTGCACCCCAATAAAAAATCTGTACCCACATAACTACACTCCAATATATGGTGATGAAATAAAAAATTTACACATATTCTTTGATACTATGTGAGATAACATTAGAAAAAATGATATATAAGATACATCATATTCATAATTTAAACATGATATCTAAAAACCTTACGCAAAATCCCTATATTTTATTTATTATCTTTTGATATCATATACACGATATTACAATGTCATATTTTATCCACAATATATATCAAATGAAATCATCAACTACTACCTTTTACTAAATTATGAATAAATTCCATTATTTTATTTATTAGTTAATAGGAAAAAAATAAATGGGTGATCATAGATGCACTATAATGCTATATAATAGACATAGAATCTAGATTTCATAAAATATAACAAGTAAAATAGGTGCATATGGAAAAATAATCAGTGTTCGTGAAACTAAAAAATAGTAAATCAAAAACAATAATATATACATCATACATCATGAGTCATAGAATTAGTTTTTTCATTAAAATAATTTTTGGGTAAAAAGTGTGGAAACTATGTGTCAATATTAAAGATGTAAAGAACATGATAGAAATATTTCTCAAAAAAAATAACAATCATATGTTTTATTGTTTACTATAAAGACATTCATCACACCATTTATCAAGATAACTATATGTTTATAATATTATAGACTTCAATTTGTCACCATTATAATATATTATGTATAAAATACTATATATGTACACTTTTTTTACACGGCTACAACTTATGATGTCATTTTTGTTTTTAGAAATAGTAATTTTACCTTTTGGAATATAATTAAAAACATATATTCTATTGTACTTAATATACTACCCATAATCCTTTTTCAGTTGAGAAAATACATGAGAACTTATTTTGGATTATGCTACTACCTTGGTTCCCTTTTAGGAATGAACTAAAACATGTACACCATTTTAAGAACATGATACTACCTCAATAATAATTTGTAATTTGGGTTCTTCACATAAACCATTTTTACATAAATAATTATAAATCAATTATGAATGCATTGGATTAACACAACTAAATGACCCTTAAAATAATTTTAAACCCTACATATGTGTCCCACTGAGCAAGATTACATTTTTAATTTTATAATACAACAAATTACTTATGTAAATGAAATAAGTTCCCTAAACACTACATTAAAACCATATTATAATCCATCTAGTTAATGATGCTGGAGGTCATCATTTGATAATATCCCCCCAAAATAATCAATAATAGTACATCATGTCTTCATATTTGAAAAAAAAACATGCATAGGATAATTATAAAATATATTAAAAAAATATGTTAAATTATATATTTTTTTGATGAAAATTAAATTAAAAGAAAACACAATATAATCTAATGGGAAATGTAGTTACGTTGAAAATCCATGATATCATGGAGATGAAGTCATTAATATAAAATTGGTAATATTTTATCAAAAATATAAGTATAAATAATATTTTCTAAAAAAATATTGACAATTTTGTATACGAATTAGAATTCTTTAGAAAATGAATTATACAAAAACTAATCAACCTGATTCTATGTAAAAAATTAAATCATGTAATTGAAATTTGAAATTGAGAGAAATGAATAATTTATATATTTAAATTTTATCAATATTAAATATAATTCATATCGACATTGAAGAGAATTATACACAACTAAAAAATAAAATGATGGTTCCAATAACAAGAAAAATATTGGATTAAATGTCGATGAAAGAAAGAAAAAGTAGTATAAAAATTTTACAACCCTATAAATTTAACATGAATAAATAATCATGTTGTGTATACATTAGTATTTGAAGAAAATTTCTATATTGAATATTCCAGACATCATCTTGAGGTATGCAATTATGCTCTATGTGTGTAAAATTACATTGTAGGGTCTTATTTGGGGTTTGAGATATAGGGTCATGTTCTTAGTGAATTTGGCAGTGGTTGACAGCTGTATAGAATAATAATGATATCACCATATAAAGGTACAAGAATTTGTGCATTATGACAACCCTTATGAGATATAGGAAGGCCAAAAATGGCTATGTTATGTTCTAATTTTGGTCATGGAATCTAGGTTGGATCACTATAATAAATATCTATAAATTCTATACTATACATTAGCATAGGGAATGATGACGCATAAAAAGGTAGATATTTTCACGAGGGAGTATATTCTAACATTACCATGCCTCATGCATCTCACCTATTTGGGGTAACATGATAATATTGGGATCTTCAAGGGAATGTGATAATTAATTTACATTTTTTTAATGGCCAATATTCAAGAACATCAGGTGAGAAACACAATGGACTTATATTTGGTAATTTTGGTAGTTCATTAAATGTGGGTATTCACACTAAATCGCATATTATCACCAAATGATATTCCTCATTTGGTTAGAATTTTCAGATTTCATGTTTTAGGGTGAGCTTATTTACATATTCGTGATTTTACTTTGTAGATATTTTTGGATGGTCGATTGTAGGTGATGTAGGATTTCTTCTTTATTGGTAACTCTATATTGTAATTGATCAATATAAGAATTATGGATTATATAACAGTCAACTATTCTATAAAATCAGATGAAAAATATACCAAAATCGTTTTTATGTTCTTCATGGATGCACATTGAAAAATAGATAATGGAAATCTCTTTTAAGGAACAATTTCAAGAAGATTGTTTTTAAAATATTAAAGAAATATTTTTTTAAAAACCCATACATGTTATGATTGTTTCAATGTATAATTACAACTACTAATTATGAAAAATTAGATTTAATTTTGTTCATGTACACTATGAAGGGATTATTTTCATGATTAAAATAATAAAATAATATAATAAATTAAATGGATCATGTTAGGATGTTCCATAATCTAATTCATTGACCATGTTACAATTCATTGAATCGATGAGTAACTAATCATGTGTATAAGTATGTTCATGGAATTAATGTGGGTGTGTGTGTTTAAACATGGGATGGTTAAGACAAGTTTTAAGGAATGAAAAAATACATTTATTTTTGTTCTCTTTCATTGTAAAAGGTTTTTATTAATTAAAACAATTAATCAACATCTCAATTATGTTATATAAGATTACCAATGTTTCTGTTTTCAAATTTTCATGTGTTGTGATGTCTTAAAAATTACATATTGTGTGATATACTCAACCATTCATGTGTATTAGATCATTTATAGATACTATTTAATGGGATATAGTAAAGAGGCTAGTTTCTTACTTCCTTTGTGATAGTCCATGATGTATCTATTATGTTTTCTGTTTTTTTTTTGAATAGAGTTTGTTTGAATTATCATTTATTTTTCATCCATGTTGATATTCAAATTTATGGATATAGGTTTTTAATATTCTTATTTGTACACTTATAAACTAACAAATATGTTTTTATTTTACTCCTTCAAAATCTAAGTGATTTATCTTAGGTCTATTGATATATATTTAATTATATTCATTTATATTTCATTACTCTCATTTTGTAAATGTGTGATCGTCTAATAGGTCAAAACAGCCTACCATTTATTATTATTTTAACCCTTTGAATTTATTTCCAGGTTTTATTGTCGGTGGAATTCCACATAATGATGGTAGAACCAATCACATGGTACAAAACAATGGACTTGGGAGTGATGTTACATATGGTATTAGTTTTTTCATTCATTGATTTTTGATTAAACCAAAAAGATATGATGCATTAAAAGTTGTATTATATATCATAATGATACATTTGAAAAAATTATTCTATGTATAAATTCAATAAGGTTGTTTAGGTGGAAAGAAATTACTAATAAATTATTGATTTAGATACAACTCAAAATGATGGCTTTATAGGTTGAGAGTAAATAATCATATAATTGATAATATACATAGCACTAGGATTTCATTTCAAAAAATTTTACTTGATTTTGGTACATTCATATTTCGATTTTTTGTTTATATACCAATTTTAAATTTTTTATGATTAAAAATAAAATTTAAAAAAGATAAAATTTGAAATGATTTTTAGAAATAATTTTTCACCAATACAAAGAATTATAAAACAGTGAGATAGTGTAACAAAAAATGTGGTTAAACCCTTTTCCTAATAAATCAAATATTTGGTTTGATGAATAGCAATTTGTATTCATGATGATAAAAAGGGACTATGAACTAACGAACCATATCAGGTAAAATACATGATATGATTCACAAATATGAACCCATAAATAGTTCATGATTATTCATGAACTGAGAATTTATAGCTCTGATTAAGTTGAATTATTATTTTTAATTAATGGTGACTATATAAGAAATATAGGGAATTTTTGGAATGTATATACAAGATGAATTAGCATTATCATTGGGGGACATAGTTGTCTAAGAAATGATAATCGATAAGTCACATGGAATTTATTTTTGGTTCATTTCAATATAATTTTTTTTAAAAAATAATACTAAGAGGAAAAAAGGCGTAAATCATTTAAATGTAACATGTATGTATTCCATTGAAAAAATATAATTCTATATATGTGGTACATATTCCATTTTCACAAATGGTAGTTATTAGTAATAAACATAATTCATGGATAATTTTAGGTGTTTGTTAACTAATATTAACTCAAATGACTAACTGTAATGAATTTCTAAAAATGTGTAATTGGTTAATAAGGAACTAATTAGATAGAGATATTCAAATAAATCCTCATTAAGGTGACACTTTTCAATCCGGTTGTTGGTGGAAGCATCATCACCAAAGATTGAATTTCATTCGATCTATGCCTTGGAAGATTCCCAATTTTCTCCCATCATATATAATGGATTCATAAAATTCATGAATTTTGAAGATCAAGTTAAAATATTTTAATGTTAATCCTTTCCCAAACACATTACAGAATCATTAGCTACCAAAATTTCATTTATAAATAAGGATGATTTCTACCATTGTTTTTGTGTTTAATATCATTAATTTGACAATGTTACGATAAAAAATTGATATCTCTGTAATGAAAAGGTTATTTATTTGAATAATTAATGGGATCCAATAAGTTCACAATGATTTATTTAAAATCATTGGATTATTATTATAGTGTTTCAAAAAACTATATTCTTAAAATATAATTCCAATATAAATATATATATATTCGTTATAAATATACATTGATTATATATAGTATGATTAATAGACTTGTATTCTTTAGGGATTTGATAAACTATATCATCCATAGGTATAATTATTGTTTCATTATGGCATTTTTATGATATATCATTGTGAAAAATAAGGGAATGATATAAGTATCAATTTGAAATTATATTAATAACATCTCTAAATAACTATTTATATGCAACATTTTATAAGAGTGAATTATAGTAAAGAAATTTTTTTCCCTCATGAACAAAATTTATGAGGAATGTAAAAATATCCAAAAAATATTAGATAAATCATCTCTTGTAATCTCCAACAAATATTGTTTGTAGGAAATAATGTATTTGGGTTAATATCATGTTATCAATGATTTTTCAATGTCTCCTCAGGTAATTTATATCCATTGATTTATATGATGAGAACTAGTGTTCCATTCACATTTAACAGTGAATATTAGAAATTTTTTCTAGAACATAAAACATGTTTCACTTATACACCCATCATAATAATTATAGATGAAGTCCATGGCTACCTTGTATATTGTGATGAATCTGGAGTTGGTCTACGACATGTTCTCAAATTGGAAGTAGATGTTGGGGCTGATGGATTATAGTAGTTTTGAAATATTGGAATGAAATATATAATGTATGTATATGAATTATCTATTATCATTCAATATTTATGTACACGACTATTCAATCTACTCCATAAAAAGTTGATAGTCTACACATATTATAATAGTTTTTAATATATCATCTCCCACAGATAAAATAACATGATACAATTTATATAGATTGAGCAGCTCAAAATTTTTCAATTCAACTTAGAGTATAATCTTGGGTAATAAGATTATATCATAGATTTAATCATTCAATGGTCTATTGATAAAATCATTATCTAACAATGTGATCAGTGGATATTGATGGGTTCTATTTTTGACATTCGTCTATACTATTAAATAGGAGATTAAGTGTGAATTTTTAATCCGCAATAATCAAATTCTGGACTTAGAGAAAGTTGTTATAGAGGGCCAATAAGCAGATCCCTATTTTACAACAATTTTTTAATAACAATACAGTGGGTTTCTTAGGATTTCTAAATAGATGATAAAAACCCAATTTTATAATCTCATTATTTAATTATGGTAACAATGCCCTTCTGTGAATGAAATTATTTTATGTAACACTATTCAAATTTGGTTAATTATATAGGAATTTTGAAAATGAATAACGATATGAATTTTAAATTGTAATGAATATGTATGATATGAAATATGGTATATTAAGTTACGAAAATTAAAAATTATTTTCATGTTACGGCTGAGATTCAATGAATTCCCTCTATATAATAGTATATTTAAATACATATATGTATATTATATAATATTTTTATGGTCTATGTAAATGTTCTATATAGGGATCTTTAGAAAAATGATTATTTTTGGGTGAATTAGGATAAACACACAATGATTTTTTATAGTATCCCAATCAATGTTTTCTGACATGTTTTAGGGGTTTTTAAATACATGTTTTTTGATAATTGATCACGTTTGACAAAACCTATAGTTGAAATCAACTATAATAGGGTTCACTGATTCACTAATAAATTCAATAAACACAATAATTTGTACATGTATCTCATATATACATGTGAATGAAATTTCATCATCCAGCATATTGGACTGAAAAATTAAGATTTTGGATGATATAATTATAGATTATTCTATTGAATTTTATAGAACATTGGATAAACCTATGATTTTGGTGGTTTTATCCAATGATAATAGCTACACAGTGATGATTTATATTTATAATTTTTTGATATAAATAGAAATACTTACATTAAGAATTATATTATGTGTAAATGATATATATCGAATGTTTGAAGATGAATTTTTTTTAAATTATAGTGAATATCCATATGATTTGAATGAAATTATCATTGTATTGATGAATAAAAAATCATATAGTAATCATCATCATCACAAATATTCTTTCAATGTGTCTAACAACATATTATTTAATGTTTCACTGAACCATGGAATTAATAACCTAGGAATGAAAATTTATGTCTTCCCACTGATATATTGGTATGTTTGACATTTTTGAATGGATTGTATTTGTTTTATATAGGTTATAGATTCTAATGAGATTATGTATGGTAGTTATTATCATCTACATATCTTTACTAAATAGGTATCAGCTAGATCCCAATCATGTGATCAATTGTGATAATGTTACTCCTAAAACAGAAACAATGTTTATCTTTGTACCAGTTTTGATTTGTGATAGACGAGTAATCAAACATAGGGAAAAGAATATCATTTATATCAATATTTTGGCTTTATATTACTATTCATATGGAATCATTGTAATGATAAAATATCATGTCATAGAAATGGATTAACTTACAAAATATTTTTTATGATGAAAATACCAATATCGAGGAGTGTGTAAAACCTCTAGCATGACTTCTTTATTTATTATTATAGTGATTAAAATATTATTTATTGATATTAGTGAGGTTTTTGGTTCATGGGTGGGTTTATTACTGATATTGGAAGTGGTTTACTTTTTTTCACAACTGATACAAACACATCCTTATATAGGATTTTGGTCATTGTGAGTTCATCTGAATAACACAAAATACTAAAAAATTTCCTATTTTGGACATTTATTTGGACATGGCACCATGTTTGTATCATTTTTAAACAATATTAGAGAGGAATCAGAACATTAGGACCTATGTCATGGTGAGAATAAAATATATGGTTTGGTTTCACTATGGATATTTTGTGGTTCGTTCAATAGTTCTGGTATCTTTTAATTTTTGTAGGGACTATGGGTGTTTAGGCTCTTGCAGGATGTATTTCTGGTTAGTATTAATCAATAAACTAATCATCGTAAATATTTTATTAGAATCTGATTATATCCAGGTCTATAACTTTGGGTTAGATATTAAAGATTATTTATAAAAAATAGACACTTTTAAACATGGGAACTACTCTATTTTATAGAGTTTCTGATAAAAAATTTTAGGATGATCTCAGAAATATTTCGTTATAGTACATATGTGGATTTAGTTTTCTGTTTGAATGATGGTATTGTAAGTATTAGACACTCTTGTTTTTGTGTGGTGGAATTGAAATTTCAAGGTAGTTAGCTTCATTCCAACTCTAGTATTCTATAATAGGATGGGGTGGTTTTCTATATTTCATTATTATATGATGAAATGTTGTTCCTTGTGAAATGTTAATTAGGAATAATTGTGGTTTAATATTCTCATAAAGATAGATTGCTAATATGGGAACAAATTTTTTCACAATAATCTATATTGAAATATGTTTTCAAAGATTAATTTAATTATTATAATGGAATAATTGTGTTTTTTATTGTTGATGTTGATGTGGAAAGGATCATGGGTAGATGTATCACTTTATAAAATTTGAAAACATGAGATGAATCATGGTCTAAGGTATAACCATCAAATTGTTTCCCCATGAGATGAACTAGTTAAATGATATACTCACTATTTATTAGTAATGTGTGTTTTACCATAGAATGTATGTGGTTTTGTGTGGACATAGGATGTTTATTAAAAGTGCTGAATAATTATAACATTATTTAATTTATATTTTCTTTTATTGAAAAATTTATTGATTGTATGATACAGTTTATCATCTTGTCACTTATTTTTTATAATATGTTCTTTCTTATTCCAGCCCCACTGGGGTGAGTTGGGGAATTTCTATGCATTACCGAATTAATGTTTCAGAAACCCAAATCATGGAATAATCTATTCATTTATAGAAATTGTTTTTTGTTTATATGAAATTTGAAATATTTCTAACATCGTTATTTTTGATTACTAAGGTCATTTTAATAAATACTGGATTTGGATATTAGTGGTATTCATATCATTTTTTTTTTGTTACACCATGGATCTAGATTCATTTGTTGATCTTTACTGTTATTTTTATTAATTTTTATATTAATATACAATCGTTAATTAAGTTATTAATTATATATGGATATCCTTTTGTGCATAACTTATGTTGGTGTTATTGGTTTTATTTTGTTATTGTTACTCTCCTGGAGATTTTGTGTTGGAGTTAATAAGTTTAAATCATTCCCACATCAATCTTGTGTATAAACCCAATGATTTTATTTTACATCGTCCATGTTTATGGAGTTTTCCCTATAGATATAAGTACTTCCTGCCCTTACTAGTCCAGTATATTACATAGGGGTGTTACATATGAGTTCATATATATATAGTATTTATTAAAATATTATACATAAATGATACCATTATAACATTTATATGTTGTAAATTAAAGGCCTTTAAATAAATACATTTGAGATGGCCGAATAAATATCCTTAATTACTTGAGATATAGGGTTAAATAGATCCATGGATAAATATATACACTATATAAAATAATATATTTAATGAACTTGGATCATATTTCAATTATTGAATATATAGATGAAAAACCCCTACCATTAGTTTCTACTTTGATAAATTCAATATAGACTCTTGAATACTAATAATTAGCATCATAATAAATTTTTTCATGACATTGGTAATATTTATTACCTTGTATACTCTTAAATTATGGTCATTAATTATATATATTTATAATAATTAATAATTTTATATATTCATCATTAGATGTTAGTATATTGGATTATATCAAATTAGTATTCTAATGGGGATGTATATCAATATCCATTGTTAAAATGTTCTTCAATCCAATAATTTTAAAGGCAATGGATTATAAGTTAAATTAAATTTATTATGATCTATTTTAAATCATTAGGGTATCTCGGTATGTTTCTTAAAGGCGAATTCCAACAAAAAATTCTTTTGGTAATTTTAATAAACACACTATTATGTATTAAAAATTAATTAAATAATTATATAAACCATACAAAACCAAAGTTACATATTTAAATATTAATATCATATATTACTATTATAAATGATTTAACACTAATTTATATAAGAGAACGTAAAATTATTATTTCATCGTTCATGTAACTCATTTAATTAACCCTTAAAAAAATGTTAAAATAAGGAATGAGAAAGAGAATAATGATATATAATTATAAAATTATATGTTCATAATTATTATAATATTAAAATAAATTCATTAGACTATATAATATGATATATTAATTGTGGATATTATAATTTTAACATAATGATATAAGTAAATCCCATTAGTATGAATCATACAATATCTTTTTTCATGATCACTTATTTAGAAAATAAGTAATTATTTGTCCACCGATATAAAATTGATTTCAAAATTTGAGGGATGGATCTAGGAGATCCATAATTATAATGTAATAAAGTGATATTATTGGACACAACATGATTATATTGTAGGACTCTTCATAAATAAATGTTGTTTCTTCTATAGCTTGTGTTGTACAGGACACATAGTTCGACCATACCATGATATTCTAAACTAGATATTATGAAAGAGGATATGAATAGTAATATCCAATTTATAATTTTATAATATTTATTTTTCAAAATATATTTAATTTTTCACTTCGTAATATCATTTATCTCTTAGGGGTAAATTTTAATTTTTTTCTAGAAAATTCCAATTTTTTGATGAGTATTAACAAAATCTAGATTGATGTTTAAAAAAAAATCATTTATATAAATATTTTATGTTAGTTTTTTTATGTTTAAAATGATATATAGAAAAAAAAATCTAATTCAGGTCATTTGCGGGATTAGCATTAAACATAATCTCACAATATCTATGAATTTAATTTTAAAAAATATACATGCATCCATTTAATCAGTATGAAAATATTGGTTTAAAATGTTTAAAATAATTTTTTCTTATTAGTAACAATTAAATTTTACTTACCCCAGTTAATGTTGACCAAAGTAATTAAAGGTATTATTAATATTATAATAATATAATATTAAACAAAAAATTTCACAAATTTCCATGGATAAGTGATTTTTGACCAAAATAAACATTTTTAAAAAATATGATTGTATTTAATCTACTTGTGTCTGATGAGGAAATTTGTTTTAATTTAATTATATCCTAGTTTAAAGTGTCATATTTAAATATTAATAATTATAATTTTTAATATGAGGTTATATAATTTTTATGGTCGAATATAAATTGTTTTTAAAAGATAAAATGATTATATTCATAATTTAAATTTAATGATATTTTTTGAAATTTGTTATTTAAATTAATTTGTGAGACAATGATGATGTAGAAATTGATGCATGAAAAGAAAAATTAATTAAATGAAACTAATAATATTAAAATAAATTAAATTTGAAATATGTAATTCCATACACAAATTTTTGGGATTACATTGATATGTTATGGATAAGGTAATTTAGTTTTTTCTAGGTAATAAATATCTTATGATATTAAAAAATCATCTATTAAATACATAAAAAATATGTATAAATTGAATGTCAAATTTAATAATATTTTTTAAATGATATAAAATTCATCCAAAACTATCTATCATCCAACTAACTTCTATTGAGTTATATACTTTATAAATTATCTTATTTAGGTTCTTTTAATGTTTTATAATAATTATATTAAGAGTATAACATAATAATTAATGTATTCATGGTAAGAGTTACACTGTTTAACTAGGTGTTCACCCCAAAAGATATGGTTTATTATGTGACTAAACATCTCTAAAAATTATTATTTTTATATAATTTAGACACATAATAATAAAAAAAATTATTTTACCAACTTTTATGTTATTGGAAATCTAATATTAATTAATATTAAATTAATAGGTTTGTAGTTTCAAAAAGTGCCCCACCCCTCTCTAATAAAAGGGTAGATATCCTTATCTTTATTTAATCTCTACAAACCATTTTGATCATCCATTACCTAACAATTTCATCTCATAATTTACCTCAGTTGCTCTTATAGTCAAAAATTTTGGATGAAATCCAACCTATTAAGTCTTTTTTATGAAAATCAAAAAGATATATTTGAAGAAGAGTAAATTATTTTTCCAATTCAGTTCAATTTATTTTGTTCTTATAATTCATTATACATGGTTTTTTAAATAATTAATTTACTGAACTAGTATAATATACCTTATTAGATTTTATTATTATTATTATTATACCCTCATATTCCTTTTTTCCATCCTACGAATAACAATATCAACATGTGTGTGCACGTACGGGTTACCGTCTCCATGTCGGGGTGTACATTGTTATTCAAAAAAAAAATTACTGTAAAATATTTAATATAAATGAATTAAATAATAAATATTAGATAATAATTTTTCCTTATAATTAATATTACATCTATTTCATTACCCCATTAACATTACAGAATGGTAAAATCCCTCATACATGCGTACGACTTACCGTCTCAATGACGCGATGATATTAATCGTCCATGTTAACTATTAAAACATTAATATGAAAATATATATAATGAATGACAATGATATAAATTATGTAATAATTGTAATATAATAATATATGTATATATATTTTCGTTACTTTCTTCCATTAAAAATTATAATACAGAGACATCATTCATGAGTACGTATGGACTACCATCTCCATGAACAGTGAATTCAATTTAATTTGACTATATATTATATATATTAACATATTAAAATATATATGATACATAAATCATTTTTTATATTTTTTATGTTCTTAAATAATTATTTAGTTAATAACATCAAGAATAAAATGTCATGATACATACAATAAAAACCGATTATAACCCAAATGTTTCTTGAACATGATAATTATTAATAAATGTGTAATATGAGGTCCTATATGAATCATATATGGTATAATAAATATTATTTCCATTATTTTAGAAGTTAAAAATATGTTTAAAACTATTATACATGAGTTTCGAACATCAATAAAGAGTATCATAACCAAGGTAAGGGAAATCATTGCTCAAATCAGATTCATTAAGTTAAATATACAGGTTTTGGTAATATTCATAAAAGAAAATATTGGAATGACCAATTATTTCATTATTTTTAATATCCAATGATATATTGTGTATTTATATTTATAACACATAATTATTTCTTTGATTTATCCACACACTAATGAAATAATCATTCTAATGTAATTTCATCTCAAATTTAATTTTCATGATATACAAGCCTTATTCACCACCTATATATTTTTATGGTGTATGTACTTAGCGTATTATGTTTGATATCATGAATGTTTTTTTTCATAATTAATAATGAGTCATTTGAATATATTGGGATTTTTATTTAAATGTTCAATTTGGTATGAGATGCTTTTACAGCATAATAAATAAATCTATTATCCAATTCAAATATTATTAGAATTATCATACATATTTAATTTTATGTTTATAAATTATTATAAAGAAAATTTTATTTCTATTTTTAATTTCATTCTAATTATTTCAAAATGACTGTTTTTAAGGTATTATGTATGTTGAGCTTTAACGAAAACATCTATTTAAATATTTTCAAGATGTATTAATCTAAATATTTCTCATTAGTGACCATGATTTCAAAATGGTTTTATGGAATTATTTATATGGACATCAATTACTTAAAATTTTAATTACATTGAAATGTTACAAAGTTTTATGGGACACATTTATTCCAAAATAACTTTTAAAATGTATTCTTTAATAAGTGTGTAGATTTTGAAAACATAATTTCAAATAAAAAGTGGCACTTGCCACGTGATATTGTAAAAAATTTGAATAAAATATTTTCATAAATTTCAACATTCTCTGATTAATCTTATAATTTATTTAGGTTGATATCTTTTGATATCATTTAACATATTTTATTTACTGTTTTATGATTAGTTTGATTGTGGATGTGGAATTTAGATAAAATTCTTGGTTTATAGTAAAAGTAATAATATATTAGAAACTATATTTATACATGAATAATTATGTTGTTTCTGTTTCAACCTTTTCATAGAATGTAATAAATTATACATAGAATAATTTGTATTGTCTTGGAACAAGTCCTTGATGGTATGGTTATAATGCCCAACATTATGCATTCTCACATTTTGAGATATGTTATTGAAAATAAATGTAATTATTTGACTAGTATATCAGTGTGAACGATTATATGTAATTTTTTTTATTTTTTTACTATATTATTCTTAATTCTTTATTAAATGACATGGGTTTTATATTTCTACTTTTCATTAAATGCTTACACTTATTTATGAAATATTATACTGTATTTTATACACTTACAGAGCATATGATCTAACCTACTTTTTATGATTTATTTTAATTGGATTCCATGAAGTTTTTATGTTGGATAGACATGGTTATGCTTGGAGAATAATTGTCTTCTCGAATAATTATCTATGTTGCATTTTTTTTAATTGCAATGTTATGTTCATGTTTGTTCTTTAATTTCATTGATGGATAAACATATCTGCCCTTTATGGTTGTCATCATTGTAATCCTTCCAATTTATTAAAATAATGCTCAGAATTTGGATATCTGGGGTCAGAGTGTTATAATTGGTATCAATGGATGAATAGAAACATCCATGGATAATAGATAAAAGTATATATTGTAGAGAAAAAAAAACTATGATGGACTTTGAGGTTAATTATAGATGTGTGTTTTAGTATTTTTGTAAGGGATAGATTATTTGTGTAGTCCTAAAAAATACATACATGAGTTGAAAATAAAATTGATCATGGTTATGAAATAGATCTACCAAGGGGTAAAACTAAAAACCATGTGTCTTCGGCCTAATTCTTCATAACATATACAAGACAACGGGCATTACAACGCACCTAGCTTGACACTCATGGGATATATAAAAAGGATAATTTAAATTTTACTTAAAAACCAATATCAATGATTTTAATAAAATATTTTATTGATTAAATACTGATTATCCGAAGGACTTTTAGATTATATATATGTTTACATAATATTCCTTAAATAATTTTATGACTGTTTTAATCAAATTGTGATTTTTTGGATTTATTAAATTGATGGATCCAAATAAATTCATATTAACATTGAACATAGTGGAAATGGTGGAGAGGGTAGAGGAAATGAGAAAAAATGAAATGATTATAAGTATGAGGGTTGTTATGTTCATGCCAAATCAGTTTTTGAATAATATGATTAACAACATATACATTATCAAACTCCCAAACTCACCAAAGAATGGGATTAAAGTGAATGATAAGAGATCCTATAGTGGAGAACATGTAAAAAAGAAATATAAATTTTCTTTTATGTAATAAATTTGTAAGTAGAAACCCATGAATGTGTCTTAACCGAACAATGAAATTAATTATATGTGGGAAAGAAAGACATAAATAAAATAATTTCTACGAAAAAACGAAGAATCCAAAAAATGAAAATTTGACTGATCTTATGAACCCATTTGTAGTGGTTTTCCATAAATTTATGGTACCAGGTAACTACCTGAGTCAATGAAATAATTTATAGGAAAACCTTTAGGCAAGGTAAGGACCAATATAGTAATAAATATATGAAGAAATGTTAAAATTTATTTATTCTATTTTGATAAAGGGGTTACATTGGAAGTTATTCTTTTAGAATGTGTAACAATGATGTTTTTAATGTGAAAAGTTTAATTTTGGTATAATTTTATCTTCTTTTTTGTACAAAATTATAAAGGTATAAATAACCATTAGGGTTTATATGATCATTGATTTTTTAGGTAGTTATAGCATACTACATTGGGGGATGCAAAATGAAGGACATGTTATAATCTTTTAGATGAAAATATTTTATGTATATTTTTGAATATTTTATCTTATTTATGAAATTTTATAATAATTATATAGTGTTATGAAAATTTAAATCCACAAAAAGCATGAAATACTTATCACGTTGGACAAGGTAGTGAGAATCCAACACATATTGTAATGGTGAAAACTATTTATCGTTGACCACTTCCCTACGTGAAGTCCCTGGTTTGTATGAAATTTTCTTTTTAGTCAATTGAGTTGATGGAATTAAAATAATTTCATTATAGAAACTTATTTTTTAACAAATGCATATCCTTGATATTATAAAATGGTTGGGAATTAAGTTGTAATTGTTAATTTAGATGAAAGTCACTATTTTTAAATATTTATATGATTAGGGTAAATAACATAATATAGGATTTTGTTTTAGGAGTAATGGTTGAATTTTATATTGGAATAATATATGATTTAAGTTTATAGATATGGAGATTTGGTTTATTTATTTAAAAAGTTGACATATCCTAGAGAATAAGTGATTAGGTAAATTTTTTTGTATAAGACATTTTTATTTATTTATTTTACATAGATATAAATGTGAAAATATATCATATAAGACTATGTAATAGATTCATTATGAATTTTTGGTTTCAATCTTATATTGGGTAATGTTATATAATTTCAAGGATATTTATTTGTCAAATGGTATATATTGAACATTGACATTTTACAGTGGAATTTTGGAGATTTCATTTGGGAATTATCTTACCTTTTACTAAAATTGATGTATTAATGAATGAATAAGGATATTAGAAATAAATATTAAATCATATGTGAATTTTGTGATTCCCATAAATTTGTAATCTAGTGCTTCATCTATGAAAAATTCATCTTGAACAGTCATTGTTTAGAGAAATAAATGTGTTTAGGATGGAAATTAATTACTGATGGAAAATATACTTTTTATGTGTGTATGTTAAATTATATTGATAGAAAATGAAGTAAATTAAATATTTATCTATTGGGAAAAGTTAATAATTAATTTTTTTTTGTCAAATAACATTTTTTCATATGACTCAAATAGTCTTTTAGATTATCCCCACATTCTAGCTTAGTGATTGTTATCTTTTTCCTAACCATGTCTTTTATCACTATCCATGATTACATAATGGTACGAGTTATCATCCAAATTAATGTTTTCTTATATAGAACCCTAGTACGTGTTATCTATGGTGACATATGTACATCCCATTCGTTATATTAAAAAGGAGTTATCAGTAACACATTTTATAATTTTGGATTTAAATGAAGTTATTTTGAAATGTACAACCCCTAGATTCAAATACCTAATTCATATTTCAATGATTAAATTTATTAGAGGTGATAATGTAACACCATGAGATATTATAGTATGTCTCATCTTTAAAAAATTTTGTTTCTTCGATAGATTCACTATTACCAATATTGAGGTCGAGAGTACAACGATATACTAAACTAGCTATTTAAAATGTGGATATGAATAGTAATAAAAACATTTTTTAATTTATAAATTATATGTTTCAAAATATAATTATTTATCTAATTTTGAATATCAAAATTATATTAGGGTGAAATATTGTTAATTTTATTAAAAATTCTAGTTTTTTGATGATGAAAGAAAAAAATTCCATATTTCTATAAAAAAGAAATATTTTCATTTAAATATTTAATTTATATTAAATTAATTTTAATGTAAAAATATATATATAATATACATTTTTACCAAATTTTAATAATTATATTAAATTTAATAGTAAAATTATATATAAAAAATCATTGAACTTTTGAGGGTCTTTTTACCACAATTCTAGACACCTCTGTGGGATTATACATGTTCTTAATATTACTAGTTATGTGACATTAATTAAAATGAAAGGTTATACATGGTTTTAATTATTATAATTTTCTTTCTATTTGTATATAAATAAACATAGGTATACAGTACATTTGGAATTATATTTACCGCATTTATAGGTACATATGGTAATTAACGGTTAAAAATATAATAATAAAATAAAATTGCCTCAACAAATGTCCAAATCTCATTGGATAATTTATTATTTTTAAAAATTAACCTTATTTATAAAATATTATACTTTTTACACTATTTGAGTTAGATTATGACATTTATTATATTTTATTTAAACAAAACATAAAAATGTCCTATTCAAATTTTATTAACCATATCCGTTTTAATGTGTTGTAATATCTGTGTTATGGTAAACTATAAAAAGTATTTAGTACGCTAAAATTATTATATATATAATATTAATTTAATTATAACATTATAAAATAAATAATTTACTTAAATGGTGACACAATGATGATGTAATAATTGATTTATTGAAATAAAAATCAATTAAATTAACTAACATTAACAAGAATAAAATAAATTTAATTTTATATCATTTATTTTATCCAAGAATTGTTTAGATGCAATTGAAATTATAGTGATGATTTAATGTATTTTTTCAGTGTAATCAATTTTTATGATGTTAACAAAAATTCACGTATTAAATAGTGTCATAATTGACATAAATGAAATTTTAAAAGAAATACTATTTTATTAAATGATATAAAATTCATAAATATAATCATTATATAAAAATATCTTTTATAGTATTTAATAGTATTTAAATTATCCAATTGATTATTTTTTGGAATTTTATTATTATGATATAATCCATATTTTTAAAAAAAGAATTTGACATATTAATATTGAACTGTATAACTAAGAGTTTAACCCAAAAGTTAAGGATAATTTTTTTTACCTAAACTAGTATAAAAATTATATGTTTATATTATTTTGACTAATATTTATATTGAATTCTAAATTCCTCACTTTTGAGATATTGTATATAGAAAATAAATTTATATTATATTAATAGTTTTTAAATTTCATAAAGTTCCCCTACCCTCTATTATAAAAGGGCGTCATTCATTCTCTTTAATTCAAACCTATAAAACTATTTTTCCATGAGAAAATATTTCCAATTTAATCTCCAAAATTCCCTCAAATAATCCTAGAGGGTGTTATTTTGGCATAAATCCAACCTCTAAAGACCTTTCGTGAAAATAAAATGGTGATTTGTGAAGAATTTTTATAAGTTTTACCAATTAAAAAAATTTTGTATTCTTCTTCTACATACTCTTCAAATTATGTTTCCATTATAATTTAATAGCTAAAAAATAATATAAATTATGTTATTATATTATTATTATGTGAAAACCATATTCATCATTTTATCCATCATACGAATAATTCTATGACCGTGCGTTTGTACACACAGGTTACCATCTCCAAGCAAAGGTGTAATTTTTTTTAAAACTACATTACTTCGATGTGTGTAACTGTAAAGACCTGGAAATTAAAAGCAATTCTTTTTCTTAAATACCTGGGAATTTTACGAGACTGGGGCTTCTGACGGAACTTGACTTTGAGGCCTGGTGTGCCCAAAATCAATTTCTGATGTTTAGCTCGGGTACGTTCATTAAACGAATGAGCGGGTTTTTCTATCATTTAAACCGATGCTCGGAATTGAAATCTGAGGGCATTGATGAACTCATAATGCTGGTAATTTCATAAGGATTACATTACCGTAGTTGTGTTTGTGAGGGAGGAGAAGTTAATTTTTGGGGTTTAATTAATGGTGTAAATAAAATTGTTTGTACAATTTTTTTCTATATATAAGGAGGTTAATTCTTCACATGGGAAGTTGTTGGTGGGGCCCACACCCACCCAACATCCCATCTGTGGATAATTGATAGGTGTGTCCCACACGAGCCCCAACATTTCACCTTACCCCTAAACTCCTTAACACTCTTTAAACCCCCCATTAAACTCCCATGATAATGTAGATAACTCTCCCATTTATGAGACTTCTCACCACATCCTCTCTCCCTCTTTAACTTTTTCCAACATACCATATTTAATTAATGGAACCTATTCAAATAATTAATTATGAGATTCAAATTTTGAATGGCTTGGAATGTTTAATTAAAATAGGTGAAACATTATTTTAATTGGGTAGGAACTTGTTTTGTTGGGGGGAAACTTCTTGACAGAGAGATTTTGTGAAGAAAGAGGAGAATTTATTTTTTGTCAAAGAATGAAGTCTCTTTCCATGAAGATCGACAACGCACCTTCCATTCTCTTCATTGCGACAAGAGAGGAGACACGGCTTCCTCCTCGGGCGCACTCCTATGACGTCCATGAATATGTGCCTCATGACGCCGTCTTCCGCGACCCCGACATTCATCCTCAATTGTTGATGTAGGGGTTTATTCATGAAAGTGAATGTTTTCATACCCAATTATTCATCGGGAATCATTGTTTATATATGGACAACTTCTATCACTTTATGTGGAGGGTGCGGTCTGAATGAACAATGCCCAGTAACCCTCCATTGATATCGTTTATTATTCTTAGAATCGACAACTGAATGCGGAGGAGGCATGAAGCCATCGCGCTGTAACAGAAATTCGGTGAAGGAATCTGGCACCATCGCGCTGGCTGTGTGGGAAGAACCACGGCCCGCATAACGGTCCACTTCTATGGAAGGACCGGTCAACCCATCGGCCGGCTGGGTTGAGAAAATCTGCGGTGCCAGGAGGGCGCCACGCTGGAAGAGTCGCGGCCCTCCAGAAGAGCCGCTTGCACCAGAGGATCGACCGGCCTATCCGGCTGGTTTGGTAGGGGTGTCCTCTCTTGGAAAAACCAGTTTCGACAGCCTTGGGGTTGCACCCCTCGGACCGCTCGGCCGGCTGGCCGAGCCAGCCACGCCGCGCGCTCAGATGGGTCGCGCCCACCCGCTCTGCACCGGGCCGTATTGAGCAAGGTCGTGCCAGGTGGGGTCGGGCCGCACTGGGCCGCGCCCCACCAGGCTGGGTCGCACCACTTCAAGAAAGGCCACACCCCTAGAGCTAGGCCGCGTGACTCACTGGGCTGGTCCGACCACTTTGTTCTGTCGGACCCGCCAAAACCGAGTCGACCCAACCCGTTAGTCCACCGGGTCTAACGGACAGGGCACATTACACTTAAACATGAATAAAATGAATATCACACATCTGATCGACGCGACGTCCATCGAACTAGGACCCTAACGACAGGGAAGTCCTTTTGTGTTACTCTTAGTGAGTTTTGGACAACTTCGTAAAAACAGCCGGGTGAGTTCGAACCCGAAACTGACCGGGCCTTCGGTGCAGAAACACATATATCTTCAGGACCGAACGTCTAATTGACATGTCTTCGACTACGTTGGTTTTCTGTTGATGAGAGTTTTTTTGTCATACTTCACCTGATGTTTGGATGCAGTTGGAGTATGGCCGGGTTGGATTGTACTGGAAATCCAACCGGGCCCCTAAAACGGAAAATCTAATAACTCATAGATCGGCCGTCCAAATGGTAATCCATCTGTTGTGTTGAGACCCCCATAACGATGAAGTCCTTTGAGATAATTCTTCTTTAAACTTCGCGACACTTGGAGTGTCAACCAGTAGCTCATGGAGCAGATCCTCCAAGAGATGAGCAGATAGAGTACAGTGACCCTGTAGCTGGCTGGGACCTGATGACTGGTTGTCTGTTTTGTATCAGAGTGACTTGACAAGCGCAGAAGGGAGAACTAATATTTTGGGGTGGCACACTCATTTCGGGGAGAACTACTGTATTGTTGTGGCAGACCCACAGTACTCGACAGGTGGAGTACCTCTGTAGGCTTGTAGGGGGATCACTATTGTGTTTTGGTGGAAGACCCACAGTACTCGACAGTGGAGGAGTACCACGGCAGTCTAAGGTTTGTGAGTAGCAACTTGGAGTCAAGACATGAATACTGTGCTCGAAAGAGAAGGAGTTCTCCAGCAGCCGTGATTTCATCATCATGAATAAAAATCCTGGTTTGAGTTTAGTCAATGACCATTGTGTTTTTCCTCATGATTGATATGGGTTACTGGATAACATACGTATATGAATGGGAATATACCTAAGTAAGGGTTATCTGTTGAGATATTTCTTTGAGGTTTATCCTTGTTGGATTTAGTGAGACCCTGAGGGTCTCGGGGTCCCTACTAGGTATCGTTATACTCACCCCTCCATGGGCTATGCCCGCACCTCATTGTATTGGATGCAGACGACGGACAATACTGATGGAGACTGAGTGTTTGAGGACTGGACGACACCTAGAGGTGGACTTCACGACGAGTCTGTACTTAGAGGAGGTTTATGGAAGAGGGCACTAAGGAGGCTATCTGTACCTACCATTCAGGTAGGAACTATGGTAGACAATCTAGGATATGCGCTATCTGTATCTACCCTTCAGGTAGGATCTGTGGTGGATGATCGAGGAGCTGCTTTTCACCTTCCAGTTGTTTTGACTTTTACCTTGTACTTTATAGTTCGGCTTGTATTTCTAGCCCATTACTTGCATCACTACTTATGTTTTTAATTTTACATAGTGTTTTCTTCTGCTTTTACTTTGGTTGTGTGTGTTTACCTTTAATAAAGGCAATGCCTTCCCTTTTTATCGGGATTTACGCCTTTGGTTCTAGTTTCCAGCCCCTAGCCTATGGAAGGCGGGCTTAGGGTAGTCACAGCATGAGCCCCGAGGAAGTGTCATTAAAAATTGGTATCAAAGGAGTCCTTTCTACTGTAGAACACATGACTCTGATAATTCTTTTCTATGATGCAGTTGACTTAAGGGTACCGAGTGTGGTCTTCTATTCTGGGAGTCCAGTGATGGGGCGACGGCCGACATACCCATACACGAGGACCTTGACTTCTGATTTCTGACTCATTGCATGAAAACACTGATTATGTGTGCTTTTCAAAATGTTTTCATTAAGTCATCTCAAACCAGGTCAGCTCACCATGTTTAAATCATTTGACCATGTCTCATATATTCAGGATGCCTCCACGCAGACTGTCACTTGGATTTTCGAGAGAGTAACCGTTGTCGGCCCACCGAGCGACGAGGTCCAGTGCAGAGCCCTCTTTCTATGTTGGCACTTTCGGGTGGTGTACCAGCAGCACCACCACCCATTGGGTAGCAGATTTGTCCAGATTTACTAGTGGATGGTGCACGCTGAAAGAGCGTGTTTCTTGAGTTCCAGTAGTAGAGGCCTCCGGGGTTACAAGGCAAGACAGATTCCTAGGCAGCAGTGGACTGGCTGGAGGTGATTTCTAGAGTTCTATACCTAGTTCAGACACTAGTAGATCAGATGGTGATCTTAGCTATTGGTGTTTCCCAGTGAGTGACCATGAGGATTGTCAGCATAGTGATGGTACTTCAGTACATGGACCGATATCCAAGATAGTGCATTCATTTAGTGTGACAACTATATCACTACCTGTTGGTCTACAGTTTCAACCGGCAGTACTGGTATATGAAACATGTAGGTTCAGTGCCTTACACGTGTCTCAGCATCAGATTCCCATCAGGTTCCGCGGCAATACCAACTCACAGGCGGCTGAGGACTGGCTTGAGGAGGTGGATGATTATTTTCTAGAGATTATAAAGCTTCGGTAGGAAGACATGTCGGTAGGATAGTAATCATCAAGGCATACCGATCATTCCCAGTACTTGATGACTACGATTCGATTAGTTCATTAGAGATCAGAACTGAGAGCGAGGTGTGTTTTAAGGATATCTGAGCCAACACCTTTCCTATATGCATTCATAGTTATTTTATG
This sequence comes from Viscum album, assembly GCA_963277665.1. Lineage (NCBI taxonomy): Eukaryota > Viridiplantae > Streptophyta > Magnoliopsida > Santalales > Viscaceae > Viscum > Viscum album. The sequence continues at coordinate 872,226,825 of OY728148.1, read as the reverse complement.
GTGCTAGAGAGAAACATTGTGGATGAGAATTCTTTGCCTGAGTGGAAACAGCCAGTGAAGGTTAGCAGTGAGAAAGCAGGAAACTGGCGCCAGTCTCAGAGACTCGGGCATGTTAAATGTTTTAAGAAGAAGAAGTGTTAAGGATAGATGAATTTGCAAAGTAGCAGACAAGGAAGAAAAGTTGGCGGGGAAACATTTGTGGATGTATATTTTGACATATTACAACCACCAGCCTTTGTAGTCCCCACCAGACATAGAGAGCAGGAGGGCAGGGAAAGAGAGTTGCTGCATTAGGTCAAGGATTGTGACCGAAGGGCTCTAGGAATGATTCGAGGTACAGTATGTGTCTACTACTAGATGTCATAACAATAGACTTTGATATGAATAATTCCATCCTTCCACAAATCTTTTCCCTACCCTATAGTTTCTAGTTAACCCATTGACATGACCCTCATGTCTAGAGATTCCTTTGGAAGGAGACTCGATAATCATGCTTACACCGATTGTGTGATCTGACCCTTGAGGTGAAAGTTTCAGTTGGAACCAATTTGTGGTAGCGTTGAGGCCTTATGTAGTTTGTTTTGGTATGGACTAGACAACCACAGTTCATACACAGATTGACTGTATTAAGCAAAAACGTTGTGGTTTACCTACAACGTTGGGATGGGATACCTTGGTGGACGAAGAAGAAACCCCATGTAGAATATGATGGAATAATTCATAAGTTGGTGCAGTCAATCACTCATGAGTTGGCCAAACATAGACTTTTTCCAGGCTTCTATAGATTTTCTGCACCGCTTATGCATTAACAAAGAAGGGGAAACTCTTTGTGTGGTCAGAGAGATGCCAGCAGAGTTTTACAAAAGCTAAGGCATATGTTGACTTGTGCGCCCATCTTGAGGCTACAGGAGAAGGTGTAGATCATCCAGGAGCGGATGAATACTACACAGAGTAGACAAGATTCTTATGCTGATAAGAGATGGAGACCACTAATGTTCAAGGGTGGCAACCATGTCTTCCTACGGGTCTCACCTCGACGAGGTCTACAGAGTTTTGGCTGAGGTGGAAAGTTAACTCCACGATTCAATGGACCTTTCATGGTCCTTAGTAGAGTGGGAAAGGTGGATTACAACCATTCCCTTCCACCTCAATTGCACCAGGTGCAAGACGTCATCCACGTTTCTCAGCAGAGGAGACACGTGCACAACCCCTCACACATCATTGACCGCGGGGAGCTAGAAGTTGATGACGGGGCGGTATTCATGGGGTTCTAGTAGAGGTTCAGGATCGACTAGAGCGGGACCTACGGCGATGGTCGATTCCTCTTTTGCGCTTTCACTGAAAGAACAGGAAACCTCTAGGAGAGCACATGGGAGTTGGAGGCTCACATGCATGCTCAGTACCATCTTTTGATTCCTTAGTTTATGTTGTAGCTTTACAGGGATGTAAATCCCTGAGGTGCGATTAATGTAAAGACCCAAAAATTTCAAGGAATTTTTTTTATTAAATACATTGGAATTTTATGAGATTGTGGCTTCTGATGACACTTGATTCTGAGACTTGGTCTTCCCAGAATCAATTTCGGATGTTTAGCTTAGGTACGTTCAGTAAATGATATCTTTCGAACCAGTGCACGGAATTGAAATTTGAGGGCACTGATTAACTCGCAACGCTGGTAATTTCTTATGGGGACCTTTACTGTAGAGACACGAATCCTGACGTACATGGACATTACATTACATTTGTGTAATAATTAATACATAACAAAAATAGACACACAAGGATCGTAATAGTTTAGTGTCTTTAGAAACTCATAATATAATCTTCTAATCCGGTTGAAAGATCTTCAACATCTCCCATATCAATCTTCCACTTTTTTTCTTACCTAAAACCATTCTTTATATCCTGGGGAAAATAAAACATATAAATGGTGAGCTCAAATTCTCAGTAAGGGTAAGCGTGGATAAAATAAGACAAACCATAATCATTTGAGCTTAAAAACAGGAACAAAATATTTAAACATCAAAAGATTGAGAAATGACATAAAACATCGAAGTAAGTAAGGAATATATCATAAAGAAATATTAAGCATGATAATATAGCATGGGAATAAAACATGTAATTGTGGAATCCATTAAGAACATTATATGATTTCCATATTAGCAAAGGCATTGCTGCCAAGACCATCTTAGTGGACAATGTCCCTTTCTAAATCGAGTTCACTCCTCGTTCCAGTCCTGTATTACTGAACCGGTTTAACTTTCCATTCCATCCATGTCTATCTCATGAGATATAAATCTTTACCCAATGTATTGGAGGGATATATAGGTCCCACCCATCTCATAATTAAATCATTCTTACTTGTGCCACAATATAAACACACATCATTCATCGTAACCCAATGAATAAAAATGGGTTTCATAAACATCATCCCATCATCACATAATCCATATAAAAGTAATGGATATCATTTCATAATAATAAATGTGAAACCATGTAAATCATAGAGACATTATACTTGAAACATACAGATATGAAATAATGTCATCTTAGATGGAAATGTTTTTTTGATAAAACATTTGAAATGAATTCTTGAGAAAATTATCCTTTCTTCTTCAAAATCATTTTCTTTTCACAAAATGCCATGGAATTTTAAAAGAAAAGTATTTTTTGAAAATAATCATGAAATCATGTAGATTAAGATTCTTGAAAATAATGAATTATGAAACAATAAAAATCCGTTCGTTCTGTATATGTTAAAAAAACATTCTTCTCATACTTTTACCAGAAAAGTCAAAAACTACCTCGTAAAAGAAATATTCCATACATACTATGTAGTAAAATTCCAAAATGGGTAAAAATAACTTTAAACATACATGAAACCATTTTTAGGAAACATGGACATGGATGAGAGCAATAACCCCAGTAAATACTTACGAATAGACAATCACATATAAGAACTAGATTGGAAAAGTTATCCCTTACATTAGGTCTGATATGTTTCGTACATATATGAACCTCCTATATAATGATTTAAATAATGTAATTGAATTACTAATGAATTATATTCAATGTTATGATATCATATATGGTTAACTTATGACTTTATATTACCCATTCTTTTGTAAGTTCCATGTTAAAGTATCATTTTGGGTAAAATCGTTTTATTTATCATACATGTTTGGACTTGTTGTTCTTGATATTATTACTTATAACCTGATTTACTTAATTCCAGAATGTAAAAAATTTGTTTTATATATTCAGAATATACATATATATATATATATGAAATATCGATAAATGGAATGAAATACACCGTTCTTGGAGATGGTAGACCGTACATACGCATGATCATTGTTTTCGTTTCCTTATTGAATTGAATGGAATTAATTGGATGACATACATATATACATACATAAATCCTGTATCATTATGTCATATATTTCATGATTACTTATTATATATACTTTATAATCATTCATGAATGGTTAACAATTGAAAATGAATATCATCGCGTCATGGAGAGGGTAGTCCGTACGTACGCACGAGCGATGATATCATTCCCATAATTATTGAATTGAATTGGAGAGGATGATACAATATATAAGAATCATAATGATGTTATAATGACTATTTATAGTTATTCATTACACCATTATACCTATCCATGTAAGGTGGTGTTGGAATAACAGATTACACCACATCATAGAGATAGTATTCCGTACGTACGCACGCGCTGTGATTTTGTTTTCCATAGGATGGATAGATGGTGAAATAGGTTTGTTTCATACTTATAATAACATATCATTATATGAGTGATACTGATGTTATTACTTCATAATGAAACAACTAAATAAGAATAAGTAGAAGAGGAAATAATGTTGATGGAATCGGTAACAGGCATTACCTCTTCTTTGAAATGCCTCTTTGAGAAATCCTCCTAGGGCACTAAAATTGTTCTTTGAAGAAGACCAAGACCTCTAGGATGTTTCTATGGAAGTGTAGAAGATAATTACGCTGGTTTTGGATGAGATTGAAGGCTCAAAGTGGTGTAAGGAAGAGAGGGAGGAGATTCCATTTTATAAGGGAGGAGAGGGGCACCTTTGGAAATATAAGAAATATTAGTTTATATTAAATCCAAACGCCGCATAAAAACATTAAAAATGACTCATATAGGAATATTAGATTATATAGGGTGGGAATATCATCATAAAATAAAATTTATACATGTTAGGAATCTTTTTAAACATTATCAACTTGATTTATCCTTATTTATAAGTTTAATTTTATTTGTGGTAATAATATTCTAAAATTTAAATTATTGAAAATAATTACATATGTGTTGTTAATTTTTCATAATTTGACACTTTAAGACATTGGATACCATATAAATTTAAATTTATAATTTTTAAATATTTTTCTGATTTTTACACAATTTTGTAATATGTTATTTTTATAAAATAACAATAGTGTCAATTTTGACACTATTCATTTATTTGAATTTAAATAAAAAATATAACGAATAAATGTTCTAACTAAAATTTTTAATATATTCATAAAATTTCATATTTATGTAAAGAATTAATGGATCACATTAAATAGTTCATATAAAATTTATTATATTATTTTAAAAACCATTTATTTGGTTTAACTCTTAATAAAATAATTACTACAACATTTTTGTATAATTATTTAATATACTTATTTGTTGCATAAAAATTTAAAATAAAATCCTATGATGACGATAAATATATTAACATTCACAATTATACTTTTACTCGAATTTATCTTCTTAAAACAACAATATTTAAATTGTTATATTTATTAAATTATGAAGGTGACATCTTTGGCATCATTTATAATAAATAATATAAGTGTCATAATCGCTTTTATAAGGCTCCAAATAGACAAATATTTGACCATTGTATGGTTATTGTATAAATTTACATGACCAATAAGTTTTTTTCAGGGTTTTGTGCCTTTTATAATCACTATTAGTTTAATAAAACAAATATTCTTGATTTTTCACTAGATAATCAATTTCTCCATCACTATTATGTCACAATTAATGATAAATATTTAATCCCGAAAAATTATAAATAAATTCATATGATGTAGATAATATTGTTATATTTTTGGAGACTATTAATTTTCTATGTTTCATGATGTTTATCAATAAATTAAATTTATTATACTTATAAGATTTAAGAAAGTGACATTTTGTCACTTTCTTTGGTTATAATACTAGTTAAATTATTTTCATGGACAAAAGTCCATTAAAATAATCTAATGCAACCCTTAGGTGATATGGGTCGACTTTTAGTCATCCAATAAGATTTTGACAGGTGATAGGGTAATTTTATAATCTTATATTTATCCTTAATTACCTGATTTACCTTTAACTATAGTAAATAAAATTTACCGTAGTTACTATTCATAATGCCCAAAAAAAAAAGTAGCTTATTAAAAAAATTTGGCCACACTGATTCCAAATATGGAATCCATTTTTCCAAATTCAATACACAAAAGTTGCAGAAATTAAATTAAAATTAATCCCATTGTCGAATGAAAATGGGTTTTTGTTTAAAACATTGCAAAAGATTGAAATGATTTAACCTACGAATTCAAGGTAAAATCAATGCTAATGACATAAATTATATTAAATGATAAAAATATATTCTATTTATACTTAAAAACTATTCAATATTATAATTTAAACATATAAATTAATATGATGAAAAATGTTGTTTTTAATTAAAATATAACGTGTTTTTACTATTCATTAAAATGTGAATGTTATCGGAAAAATATCAAAACTTTATCCAATGTAAATTTTTATAACCTTATTCAAAAGAATATTATATTTTGTCAAATTGAACGTATAAACATGTTAAAAAATAGATTTAATGTGGGTGCGCCATTAAAAGGCGGAAAAACTGCATTTTTTGAAAAATACTTATTTCACACGAAAAATTTATTTTTCTCACATACCATGTTCTAGAAAATGTGTAAGATGAAATAATAATGTTTTAACATTCAATACTTATTTAATACTATTCATAATGGATAGTTCATAATAATATTATAACCATATATCATTGTTTAGTGAAACCTGGTATTGCGTACAACACACGCTATCGAGGAAGGTCGTGATTGCGTGTAATGCAATCCAAGTCAGGGTTGCGTGTAGTGCACGACTCCTTTGTTGTTGCATATAACAAAATACATTGAATATATATATATATATATACTCAATGTTTCATTGAATAACTACTATCAAACAAACATGAAATTGTGTGTAACACGATCCAAGATTAGTGTTGCGTATACTGCAAGCTAATACGGTGTTGCATATAACGCAAGATAATCTTGCTGTAGGGTATAGTAGAAGATATGAACGAAATTAAAATGAAGATTTCTTCTAAAATCTCTGGTTGTTACATTCTACCCCCCTTAAATGAATTTGGCCCTCGAAATTCATCGGGGTTATAAATCGTTTACTATTCATAGAAACCCACATCGTAAAAAGGAATACTACAACATAATTTTAAAAAATAATGTTTGAAACTTAATTATTACCCAAAGTAACTCATCACTAGGTTACCATATAAGAGAACATAGGTGAAAATATGGATATGGAAGAAAAATCTAACAATCATGTTCTGATGGACAGTGGTTGAGAACATGGCTATGAAAAATCCATCAATCACAAAGCCATAAATTTGTGACGATCTAAGGTACCATATGATTCATCAGATATAATAGAACTATGACAACATTTTTGGTTTTCAATATCATTTCCCTAATGTTGTAAATTTTTAATTATAAAAAATAATTGCATGATTTTGGTATAATATCACTATTATTCATGCTTTGAACAATTTCCCCCTCATCTCTTAAAGAAATGAAGTTGAATTTGTTATTCGTGAAGTGTTAACATATAATGTGATAGATTGATGGCTCATTCCATTTGTTTCAAAGAAAGTGATAGAAAAAGTTATCAAATATACATAAGTCCATCTATGGAGAGGTTAATCGTATACGATTCCAAAAATGAAGTTATATTTATCTATCATGCCGCTATATAAAATAAAACTAGAATCTACTAACCAGGGACTTTCTGTAGGCCAGTGGTTTGTGATAAAGGTCAGTCGCACTTCGTTTGTGGTTTCGATTCCCACAGCCTTGTCCGACGCGATGGGTTTTCACTCATCCCGTAGGTTTGTCTTTTTTTTAAAACTACATTACTATAACATCCCATCAGTTATGTCTAAAAAGGTTCTATCCTTAAACAATACTAACTTATGTCCATAATAATCCATTCCAATAATAAGGCTTATCCATAATAATGCAGTCCATTGTCATATTATAGTGGAAATGATTAGTAGTGATTTTATATAACAGGCATGTTAATACCATCGTTGATCCCCATATATCATAAGATATGTCTTGTTGGTCACATTCCAAACATTCTAAGGCCTTAATCATATATTCTCTTGAAAAATGAATACCCATTAAATCTTATTGAAAACACGAGTGATGTCAAAAGTTAACTCTTTCCACATACCAAAACCCCATAATTCTATATACTAAAACGATGATATAAATATTTCTTTATATCAGTCATGAGCTCATGAATACTGTCAAACATTTCATTTTCTCCTTATCCCTTCATTATGCGCATATCATCTTCTTTCCAAAAATATCTCAATCACTTTCAATGGTTACCGGTACCATAAAATTATTGAAAACCACAATAGACCAATACATAAATATTCCAATATTCCACGATACTATATAAAACATTATTTTGGAATTCCATTACATAATCCCTTAATCATTACAGAACATCATTTTCATACTCAACATCACAAATAGTGATCGCACGAGACTTCCCTTTATCCTTTTCCTTAAGAGGTTTTTCACATTTATCATCATTAACCCATGGATTAGTGCATTTATTATCATAATTACACATTTCCTTACACTTGAAGAATTGAAGTGTTGGTGGTGCGCTCTCTGCAGTCTTTTCTTTATCCACATCATTAGGAACCCTTTTTCCATTACTTCGACACTCAGCAGCTCGATGTACTTCTCTTCCACACTTAAAAAATTTTCTAGTACCTTTTAAGCAATCTCCACCATGCTTCTTTCCACACTGTGACCATAAGGAAACAATCATCTTCATTTCACCATTATTCTGATATTTCTTTTTGAACTCCATCTTTCGTTTCTTTTCAAAACCATGAGATGGATAAGTAACAAAAACATCCATTTAAACCTTGATAGCACAACGCACGATTTCTTCATATCTACTGATGTCTCTTATTGCTAATTCCCTTTGAAGAATTGGTTTTACGCCACTGAAAAATCTATCAACATTACATTCAGGTTGGATGATAAATCCAGATGCATACCTTGCAAGTCTTGTAAAATTCGCTTCGTATATACCAACAGATTTACCATCCTTCTGCTTAAGCTACAGAAACTCCTTCCCCATCTATGTTCGAAGAATACGATGGAAGTACTTATAGAAAAATAAGTTATTTAACTCATCCCATTCCATAGACTCAATTTCATCTTGGGGCCTTGTATTCTTAATTAGAGTCCACGACTGTTCTGAATCACCTTCTAAATGGTAAACAGCTAGAATGACTTTATCATGTTCTGAACAACGAAGTATGGAAAATATCTTTTCAATGGTACTGATCCATTATTTAGAAACAAGAGGATCAGAATACCAATTGAAAGAAGGTGGACGTTGCCTCATGAAGGTCTCAATAGAACATTGTTCCCTCCTCTAATCATTTAGAAGTGCAGAATGATTCATAGCTTGTGCAAGTATAGCAATAAATTTTTCACTCTATCTCCAATAACGTTGGTTTGTTTAGGAGGAAAATAATTGCATCTTCCATTACATTGATCAACACGGTTCCTTTGGGTTCTATACATCGTCTAAAACCCAAAAAGAATAGTGTGAGAGGCAAAACCATGCTAGGAAAACAACATAATAAAGGGGGAGTACCTTCAATATCTAAAATCATAGGATTAATTCTAAGATCATTAGCGCAATTCTAGGACTATAACCAATACATATACTTAACCTTAGGGACATCCCTAGACATACCTTAGAAATATCTCTAGGGATCTCACCAAAGTACTCGCATCCTAGTTTCCAAAGGATGACTAAACCTTTCCACTGATACCAACTTTGGAGACCCGAAACATGACGTACATGGACACTACATTACTATTACAGAATACTTAATACATAAAAAAAACAGACAGACACAGACCCTAATAGTTTACTGTCTTTGTAAACTTGTAATATAAACATATAATCATGTTGAAAGATCTTCAACATCTCCCATATTGATCTTCCCCTTTAGTTTTCATACCTAAAACCATTCATTATATCCTCAGGAAATGAAAACTTATAACGGGTGAGCACAAATGCTCAGTAAAGGTAAGCATGGATAAAATAAAACAAATCATATACATTTGAGCTTAAAAATGCGAACATAATGTTTAAAAATCAAAATCTTGAGCAATGACATAAAACATGGAAGTACGTAAGGCATAAATCATAATGAAACATTAAGAATTATAATAAAGCATGGGAATAAAACGTGTAATTGTGAAACCATTAAGCACATGATATGATTTCAATATAAGCCAAGACAATGCTGCCAAGACCATCTTAGTGGACAAAGTCCCTTTCTGAATAGAGTTCACTCCTCGTTCCAGTTCTATATTACTGAACCGGTTTAACTTTCCATTCCATCCATGTCTATCTCATGAGATATAAATCTTTACCCAATTAATTGGAGGGAGATATAGGTCCCACCCATCTCATAATGAAATCATTCTTACTTGTGCCACAAAATAAACATACATCATTCATCGTAACCCAAAGAATAAAAATGGGTTTCATAAACATCATCCCATTATCACATAATCCATATTAAAGTAATGGATATAATTTCATAATAATAAAAGTGAAACCATGTAAATCATATATACATTATACTTGAAACATACACATATTAAATAATGTCATCTTATATGGAAAAGTGGTTTTGATAAAAAATTTGAAATGAATTCTTGAGGAAAATATCCATTCTTCTTCAAAATAATTTTCTTTTGACAAAATGCCATGAAATTTTAAAATAAAAGGAATTTTTTGAAAATAATCATGAAATCATGTAGTGTATGATTCTTGAAAATAAGGCATTATGAAACCATAAAAATATGTTCGTGCCGTATAAGTTAAAAAACATTTTTCTCATACTTTTGCCGGAAAAGTCAAAAAGTACCTCGTAAAAGAGAGATTACATACATACTATGTATTAAAAGTCAAAAATGGGTAAAAAAGAATTTAAATATACATGAAACCATTTTTAGGAAACATGGACATGGATGAGAACAATAACCCCAGCAAATACTTATGAATAAACAATCTCGGATAAGAATGAGATTGGAAAAGTAATCCCTTACCTTAGGTCCGATATTCTTTGTACGTATACGAACCTCCTATATAATGATTTAAATAATGTCATTGACTTATTACAGAATCATATTCATTGTTATGATATCATATATGGTTCACTTATGACTTTATGCTACCCGTTCTTTTGTAAGTTCCATGCTAAAGTAGCGTTTTTGGTAAAATTGTTTTATTTATCGTACATGTTTGGACTTTTTGTTCATGATATTATTACTTCTAACATTATTTAATTAATTCCATAATGTAAAAAATGATTTATATATTTTCAAAATATACATATATATATATATGATATATCGATAAATGGAATGAAATACACCGTTCATGGAGACGGTAGGCCATACGTACGCATGAACGCTGTTTTCGTTTCCTTATTGAAATGAATGGAATAAATTGGATGACATACATACATATATATATATACATAAATACAGTATCATTATTTCATAAATTTAATTATTAATAATTATATATACTTTATAATCATTCATGAATGGTTAATCATTGAGAATGAATCTCATTGTGTCGTGGAGACGGTAGTCCGTACGTACGCATGAGTGATGATATCATTACCATAATTATTGAATTGAATTTGAGAGGATGATACAATATATCAGAATCAGTATGAAATTATAATAACTATTTATAGTTATTTCTTACACCATTATACCTATCCAAGTAAGGTGGTGTTGGAATAACAAATTACAGCACAACGTGGAGACGGTATTCCGTACGTACGCACGCGCGGTGATTTCGTTTTCCGTAGGACAGATAGATAGTGAAATAGGGTTGTTTCATACTTATAATAACATATAATTATATGAGTGATACTAATGTTATTACTTTATAATGAAACAACTATAGAACAATAAGTGGAAGAAGAAATAAAGTTGAAAGAATCGGTAATGGACATTACCTCTTCTTTGAAGCGCCTCTTTGAGACCACCTCTTAGGGCACTAAAATTGGTATTTGAAGAAGACCAAGAACTCTAAGATGTTTCTAGGGAAGTGGAGAATATAATTTTTTAGGGGTTGGCCGAGCATGAAGGCTCAATGTGGTGTGAGGATGAGATATAAGAGATTCCCTTTTATAAGGGAGGAGAGGGGCACCTTTGGAAATATAAGAAATATTAGTTTATATTAAATCCCAACCCCACATAAAAACTTCCAAAAGGACTCATATCTGAAGCTTAGATGAGATAGGGTTGTAATATCATCAAAAAATAAAATTTAGACATGTTAGGAATATATATTAAACATTATCAACTTGATTTATCCTTATTTATCAATTTAATTGTAGTTGTGGTAATAATATTCTATATTTTAATTTATTATAAATAATTACATATGTCTTGTGAATTTTCCATAATTAGACATACTATGACATTTTAGACAATATAAATTTACATTTATAATTTTTAAATATTTTTGTGATTTTTACCCAATTTTATAATATGTTAATTTTATAAAATAACAATAGTGTCAATTTTGACACTATTCATTTATTTGACTTTAAATAAATAATATACAGAATATATGTTCGAAATAAAAGATTTAATAGATTCATAACATGTCATATTTATCTAAAAAATTAGTGGATCACATTAAATAGTTCATATAATATTTATTTTATTATTTTTAAAACCATTTATTTGGTTTATATTTTATTAAAATAATTACTACATCATTTTTGTATAATTATTTAATATACTTATTTGTTTCAAAAAAATTTAAAATAAAAATACTATGATAAAGATAAATCTATTTAATTTCAAAATAATACTTTTAATATAATTTATCATCTTAAAATAACAATATTTAAATTGTTTTACTTATTAAATTATGAAGGTGACAACTTTGGCATTATTTAAAATAATATAATATAATTGTCATAATCGCATTTATAAGGATACAAATGGTCAAATATTCGACCATTGGATGGTTATGGTTTAAATTTACATGAACTATAACTTTGTTTCATGGTTGTGTGCCTTTTATGATCACTATTAGTTTAATAAAAACTATATTTTTGATTTTTCACTAGATAATAAATTTCTGCATCACTATTGTGTAACAATTAATGAAAATTATTTAATCCCTAAAAATTATAAATAAATCCATATGATGTAGATAAATTTATTATATTTTTTTATACTATTCATGTTCTATGTTTCATTAACTTTATCACTAAATTAAAATTATTATACTTATAAGATTAAAGAAAGTGACATGTTGTCACTTTATTTGGTTTTAATAATAATTAAATTATTTTCATGGAAAAAAGTCCATTAAATGAATCTAATAAAATAATTAGTTGATATGGGTCGACTTTTAGTCATCCAATAGGATTTTTATAGGTGTTAGGGTAATTTTTAATCTTATATTTACCTTTAATTACCCGATTTACCTTTAACTATGGTAAATAAAATTTACCGTATTTGCTATTCATAATGCCCCAAAATAAAAAGTAGCATATTAAAATAATTTTGGCCCAATGAATCAAAATATGGAATCCTTTTTTTCAAATTCAATACACAAAATTTCTAGACATTAAATTTAAATTATTGCCACTGTCGAAAGAAAACATGTTTTTGTTTAAAACATTGCAAAAGATTGAATTGATTTAACCTACGAATTCAAGTTAAAATCAATGCTAATGATATACATTATATTAAATAGTAATAATATATTCTATTTATACTTTAAAAAAAATAAATATTATAATTTAACCATATAAATTAATACGATGAAATAGGTTGTTTTTAATTAAAATATAGCGTGTTTTTACTATTCATTAAAATATGAAAGATATCAGAAGAATATCAAAACATTATCCAATGTAAATTTTAAAATAATCACTCAAAAGAAGAATATTATTTTGTCAAATTGAACTTATAAACATGTCAAAAACTAGATTTAATGTGGGTGTGCCATTAAAAGGCGACAAAACTGCATTTTTTTAAAAATACTTATTTCACCCGAAAAATTTATTTTGTTCACATACCATGTTCTAGAAAATGTGTAAGATTAAATAATAACGTTATAACATTAAAAATTTAGTTAATACTATTCATAACGGCTAGTTCATAATAATATTATAACCATATATTATTATTTAGTGAAACCCGGTATTGCTTATAACACACGCTATCGAGGAAGTTCGTGATTGCGTGTAATGCAACCCAAGTCAGGGTTGCGTGTAGTGCAAGACTCCCTCGGGCCAGGCCGTGCGACTCACCGGGCCGGTCCGACCCCTTTGCTGGGTCGGACCTGCCAAAACAGAGTCGACCCAACCCGTCAGCCCATCGGGTGTAACAGACCAAGATCATTTCACATAAATGTGAATAACATGATGACCACGCTTCCGATCGACGCGTCTTTTGTATCACTGGGACCCTTCCGATGAGGAAGACCTTTTGTGTTACTCATAGTGAGTTTTGGACGACTTCGGAAAAATGTCGGGATGGTTCAAACCCGAAACCAACCAGGCCATCAGAGCATAAATGCTTATAACTTGAGGAATAGATGCCCAATAGACATGTCATCGACTATTTTGGTTACTTATTGATGATATGGTTCTTTTGGAATACTTCTCTTGAGGTTTGGATGTAGTTAGAGTATGGACGGGTTGGATTGTACCCGAAATCCAACTGGGCCCCTTGAACGGAAAAGATAAATATTAACAGACCGGACATCCGATTGAAGGGCCGTATATTACATTTAGATCCCCATGATGAGGAGGTACATTGAGATACTACTTCGTGGAACATTGTAACACTTGGAGTGTCGAGCTGTAGCTCGTGGAGCAGATCCTCCAGAAGACGAGCATATGTAGTACGGTGACCTTGTAGTTGGCTGGGACCTGATGACTGCTTGTCTGATTCGTATGGGAGTGACATGACTAGCCCAGTGGGAAGAATTACAGTATTGGGGTGGCAGACCCATGTTAGGTAGCACTATTGTGTTGCGGTGGTAGACCCATGGCAGGGAGCACTACTGTGTTGGGGTGGCAGACCCGTGCTACTCGACAGGCGGAGTAGAACTGTAGGCTATTAGGGGTAGGACTACTGTGTTGGGGTGGTAGACCCGTAGTACTCAATAGTGTAGGAGAACCTCATTAGTCTAAGGTTAGTGAGTAGAACCTCGAAGTCGTGATAGGACTACTGCGCTTGACCGAGGAGGAGTTCTCCAGTAGCCGTGTTTTCATCATCGTGAATAAAAATCCTGGTTTTATCTGATTCAATGACCTTTGTGATTTTCCTAGTGATTGAGATTGGTTACTTGATATCTTAGGTATATGTATGGGGAAATACCTATGTAATGTTTATCTGTTGAGATATTTCTTTGTGGTTTATCCTTGTTGGATTTAGAGAGACTTTGAGGGTCCTGGGGTCCCTACTGATTATCGTTATACTCACACCTACATTGGCTATGACCGCACCTCATTGTGTTGGATGTAGATGACAGACAGTGCTGACAGAGGCCGAGTGTACGAGGACGGGAGGACACCTATAGGTAGACCTCACAACAAGTCGTTACCTAGAGGAGGTTGATGGACAAGGGCATTGAGGAGGCTATCTGTACCTTTCCTTCAGGTAAGAACCATGGTGGACGATCTAGGAGATGTGCTATATGTACCTACCCTTCATGTAGGATCCTTGGTGGATGATAGAGGAGATACTTGTCACCTTCTAGTTGTTTTGTCTTTTACATTGTACTTTATTGTTGGGATTTTATTTCTAGCCCCTTACTTTCAGCAATACTTTTGTTTTCAATTTTACGTAGTGTTTCCATCCGATTGTACTCTGGTTGTGTGTGTTTACGTTTCATAAAGGCAATGCCTTCCCTTTTTTATCGGTATTTACACTTTTGGTACTAGTCTCCTGCCCCTGGCCTATGGAAGGCCGGCTTGGGGTAGTCACAGAATAGGCCCTGAGGATGGGTCATGACCATAACGATGAATACAAAGCATCTAAATAATAATTGTTGCATTGTAGTTTTTTTAATTCATATTCCATGAAATTATTTTCCACTTTACCATTAAATATTTATAACATTCCTCGTGTGTGAGTATGACTTACATTCTCCATGACCCGATGATATTTTTATTATAGGTTAACCATTCAATAAAATTTATAAAAATATGTATAATGGATAATTATGAAATATATTACATAATAATACTACTAGATATAATATATATATATATATATATATATCATTTACATTCTTCCACATAATATAATATATTAAGAAATGCAATCATGCGTATGTACGACATACTATTTACATGAACGATGTATTCCATTCAATTTCTCTATCTATTATAAATATTTATATTATGAATATGAATGATATAAAAACCATAATTTACATGATGGATGAAATTAAATAATGATCTATGTAATTTTATCAACAATTAAAATCCTAAAAATTATGATAAATAAAGTGATTATTACTTTTAATCTTGCTTTAATGTTGAAATTATAAATAAATGAATAATATAAAGTAATAAATTCATCATATATGATATCATAAATATTATTAGGATTATTTTATAAGAAAAAATATATGTTTGAAAATATTATATTATAGTTCCAATCATCTGCAGAGAGTATCATACCTAAGGTAAGGGAAATCTTATCTCAATTTCCATTCATTGAGTAGAACATTTATGTCATTGGGTATATTTTTTCAAGAATATGTGTGCATTTAAAAGGACTATTTTATAGATAATATCCACCTATATTGGAAGGATTTATATTTTTCACAATTAATTATTCAATTGATTTATCCTCACTATATTGATATGCTCATTGTGTTGTAATTTTGTCTCACATTTAATTTTCAAGTGATATAATCCTTGTTCATCACCTATTTCTTGTTTTTAGGATATGTAATTCAAATATAATATTTTTTATGTAGAAAAAATGTATCTTTATAGTATAATATTATTCATTCAAATATATTTGGCTTATTATATAAATGTTCAATGTGGTATGGGATGCATTTAATATTTACAGAATAAATCCTTTCTCTATTTAAAATATTTTTTATATTATCATACATATTTATTTAAATATATAGAATAGATTGTAAAAAACATTTTATGTCTAATATTAATTACATTATAATGTTTTCAAAAGTTATATTTTTAAGGTATTAAGTATTTTACACATTTACAGAAGCATAATTTAAAATTTTTCAAAGATTTATTATTCTAAATATTTATATTTAATTTATATGATTTGAAAATGAGTTTAATTATTTATTTATATATACATTAATGAAATAATGTGTCAATTCTATTAAAATGTTTCAAATTGTTACGGTACACTTTGATTCTAAAATAATAATTTAAATATCTACTGGTGAAGGTTTGTGTCTTTTAAATAAACGATTTTAAATAAAAATTAGTATTTTTTCAACATATTTGTTTTGATTTTAATAGTGTTTTATAATATATGTCAAAATATTCTTTGGATCATATTCTTAATTGAGGTATATATTTTATGAAATCATTTACCAGATTTTATTTAATGATTTATGATAAAATTGATTACAGATGTTCTATTTATATACCATTCATGGTTTATGGTAATTGTATTCATATTTCGTGCACTCATTTTTAACATGAATGAATTTGTATGTTGTATTTCACAAATTTAATATGTGGAGTGAATTTTAATTAGTATGTGATGTGTTTGGGACTTCTTAATAAAATCCCTATTGGTTGGGGATCAGTTAATGAATGCCCCGTGATGAATCAATATTTCGTATTAGGATTTTATTGGGTTTCGACTATCGTCTTAACATTTCTAGAAATTCTTTGAAAGCAGATTAGATGGAGTGATTTTGATATCAGAAATTATTCATTCTCTAATTAATATATTAGTTATTGATATTAAATGTGATTATTCAACTATTAGAATGTCAATGTGAATGTTTATATGCAATTATTTTACTTATTAATTTCATATTATGACAAATATTTTATTGAATTTCATTTGTTTCATTATTATAAATTTTTTTAATGGTGTCCACTTATTTATAAATGCATTTGAAGCATTGGTTATCGTTACTAAGCATTCGAGCACACCAATTTCTTATTTTTTATATTCATAAGATACCAATAAGTCTTTTATAATTGATATGTTGGGTTAATCTAGTAGAATACTGGAATTATAAATGAATTACCTATGTTGCATATTATTTTTTGAAATGTAATGTAACATTATTTTATGTAATATATTATTACAGATAGATAAATAAATACATCCATTGTAATTTGATTCGTTATAATCAAACCAATTTATTAAAATTATTATTTTTTTGTTGGCATATAGGGTCAGTGCATTAAATATTACATAGAAAATAGTTGTTTAGAAGACGTATGTTAGAGATCCATTTATATTAAAAAATGAGAGTCATTTATTATTGGAAATGAATTTAAGTTAATGATAAAAAAATAATCAACTGGGTTTTAGGTATGGAAGTTCAAAAAATAGATTTTATGAATTTAGATATGATAAAAATACCATAAAAAGATTCTATTATTCATAAATAATTTATTAATTAATAAAAATATAAACCTTAATAATCTTAATTTTTTACATAATTTTACATTGATTTATTCTATTATAAATTATTATGTTAATATAAATATAATATGACCCATAACACATTAGTTTTATATTATAAATGATAATTTTTAGACGATTTTAAATAAATTAATTTATTAATATGCTCAATTTAAATTTTAAATTATGAAATACATTATATATTAAATGAATTTTTTTAATTGATTTTTTAATAATTATTATTTTTAGTCTTATTTCATTACAATTAATCCATAACTGAGTGCTAATTTATTTTTTATAAATTTAAATATTTTAGATACTCATAGTTTGTTGATTGTATGTTTTTTCAATTTTTCCAATGTTCATTATATCTATCATTTGAAGATGATAAGTATGTACATATAATATGAACTGAGAAAAATAGTAAAAAATAAAAACTAGAAGAACAAAACTCTTAGGAATAGATGGTTCGATAGATTCTATAATTCATAACGTTGGAGGTACAATATGGGGAGTATAATATATGTTGGATACTATAATAAGTGGTTATAAAATTAATTATTAATGTTGAGTTCAATATATTAGGTTTTGGATTGATTGAAATGAAGCCAGACCAAAGCGTTAAGAGAATGTATTGGTAAAGAGATAACACAACGAATAGGTATTGTTCATTAGTGGGGGTATTTATTTTATTTCTTCCTCTATATAATTTTATTGTTTTTAAAATGTCTTAACATAATATCCTCAGTATCCTTCATATTTATTTTAGTTCTCATTTTTAGGAAATGACCTAACACCACCATATTTTCAATAAAATAGGATATGAAATCATCATTCATTTGAATAACATAATACCATATCCTTAAATAATGTCATTCATTGCTATCATTACCGCCTATCATGGATGGGTATGATGATTGATTTGATATATTTATATATATATATATGGTATTAATAACATAATTATTCCTCTTGGGTCGTTATATAATATATATTATTTTTGCATTCAATTTCTTATGTTATAAAATAATATTACTCTTGTGTATGGAGGACTACTGCCTCTAGAAAAGAGGTGATTCATTTATAAAAAATGATTCACATGAAATAAAAAAGGTTAATTATAGTTAATATGTGTTATATAATTTAAATAATTTTAATAATAATGACATATTATTAATTCTTAATAGATTATGAATCATTTTATTTCTTACCATTCCACTCACATAATTATGATAACATCGTTTTTATACATGTGGACCGCCACCTTCATGAAATAATTTAACTATTTTTCTTCATCACCAAAAATCATGGATTCAATTTATATGTGTCGTTATATTTTAATAATATATTTATTATATCATTATCATTATGGAAATATTAAATATTGCGTGCCTTAAAACTATAATTACTATTGAAAATGGAAATGATACTCACGCATAAGTACGAACTATTATCTCTATGATCACAACATATTTTATGTCTCAAAAAAATACAAGTAATAATTGGTATTAAAATTAAAATTAAATTATAAATATAATAATTATTTAATTATATTTTTTTGTATAATATAGAACTACATTCAAATAAATATAACCAAAAATAAAAAATCCAAGCATATATGAGAAAAGAAGTTATTACTCAAGATGGTAATTTATCAATGAATTGGTAATAAACATATAATACTTTGTATTAGGTAAATCACATATAGTGTTACATAAAAATATATACACATATATAGTTATAAAATATTTTTATTATAGTATTTTAATTATTATATAGTAGGTTCAAATATATAAAATGGATGTTGAGACCTAATGTGATGGATTTATAGTTAAACATTTATTTGTTGGAGACATACGAAAATTCACCACTAGTTAATATTATATGAAGTTTCTACTACTAAAACTAAAATTCATATCATAAATATGTATAATTTCATTCAATTTAATATTTTATTTGAATTTAATTTTTATTTGGTATTATGGATGAATCTATTACTAATGGCTTAATAGATTTTTTATCCCTCTTCAATTTTTGGTAGACAATTGGAAATTAACCACTAATTTATTTTTTATTGTGTACATATATACATATTCAAATTTTATATCATGAATATACTAATATTATGAATATATACTATTTAATTTTATATTTTACATTTTAAGGGATTACGATTAAAAAGTTAACTAAATAAGTATGGAATTAACACTCTAACATTTATTTCTATAAGACATATGAAAATTCTCCACTAATTTATTTTGAGGAGTGTATATAATCACACTTTAACATGATATATAATGAATTTATGAATTCTCAAGATATTAAATTTTTCTTATTTTTTATTCTTTATTTTTTCTAAAATCTCAAATGATTACTAAAGAGTTAATTGACATACATATCACTTATTTACATATATGAAACAGACTCAATATTTACCATATATATATTTTATTGTGTATATTCGTATAATGAATTTATATTAAGAGTATTATCATTAAAAGTATGTGTACTTAATTTCCATTTATGGATCACTATTTTGTGGGGACTATTTTTCAAATTTTACTAATTTTATAATGGATTTATGATATAATCTAATTTTTTGTCCATATGGTTTTTATTTAAGTCTATGTTATTGTAATCAAATGATATACCAGAAAATAAATCTCATAAAGAGTCAAATAATATAATTATTTATGATATTTTCTTGTACAAGTAAAATTTTCCACTATTATGGTAATTAAAAAAATTGAAACTTTTTATTTTTAAATATTATATCTATATCTTTTTTTGGTTGAACACCATTTTTCCCAAAACATTGTTTTCTAAAAATGTTTTGATTATTTTCTTAATTTTATTGAATATATTTATTGAGGAATTTTTTTTATCATTGGATTTATTTTATAAAAAATATGAACTGGATATTCGTGTCATTTTCAAAATATTCTCATATGAATTAAACCTAAAATGTTCATGAAATCATTGTTATAATATTTAATACCTGATCATTATTTTTCAACATGATGAATTATTTTTTCAATGATGATTATATTTTATGTCATCAAGGTTGTTTTTAATGAAAATTATTTTCAAAAAATTTATGAATTTTTGATTTAAAAAAATATATTATTAGAAAAATATTATTTTCTTCTGGAAATGTTTCAATTTAACCTTAAAAATAATTACATATCATATACAAAATCATATCAAAAATATTATGAATCTCTAGGGATATGATCCTAGGATACCATTCTTATTATTTCTCAAAAAAAATTATCAGGAAAATATTTTTATTAACCATGTTTCTCATTTATATGTTATATAATTATATAAATATTATGAAACCCACTTCTTCTTTCATCGATTATGAATTTTTTAAATGATTAAAATATCATGAATCGTATCAATATACAAAATATTATGATATGATGATATGATTATAAAACTTGTTTAAATTCATGGTCTACGATATTATGAAAGTATTATAATCGTATTTCACACATACTTATGATTTAAATAATGTGTCACATTGGATATATATCAACTTCTAATGCATTTCTTAGTTATCAGAAAAATAATGAGTAAATATGTTATTGGTGAACCATATTATGTATTCATAATGTTATATGTGAACCTAATTACATGTTCACAATGTTATGTGTGAACCTGATTACATTTTTGAGGAGGAATAAATAGGTTTGGATATGCTAGTGTATGATTCAAGGTATGAAGACATTTCATTTAGTGATTAAGCTACTAAATTTCATGAGGAGATTCAAAAACATTTTAAATATTCCTATGTTTTTAGTGAATGGGTGAATTTCACCGATGATGACATGGAAATGGATAAAAATCCCACTCAAAATAAATTTTATTACACATATGGCTTAATGTATGGGAAATAAAATGATAGTTCTCCCCCTAAGAGAATGGATTGAAGGACTACTTCAACGTGCCAAGGAACATTTCAAACATGTCATTCTCAATGATGTTAAAGAGTAATGATGCTGAGATGTTTAAATTCACCATCAAATGTATCTCTCCATCCAAATGGGAAAATGTGGTTGAGTTTGGCCTTGAGACATATTTCTCTTATTATGTTTTTTAATAGTTGGATGTGGGTATGTTTTTCATGTCTTTCTTAACTTCACCATTCTAATAACATTTCATAGGAGAAGGTTCTCTTGTCTCCTAATCATTATGACTGATTACATTTTTGGATTGTAATGCATAGACTGTTTTTCAAGTAAATAATTTTATGTGTGGACATGGATTCATGTCCATAAGTTTATATGAGGGAATTATTTCTTGTCCTTATCCTATTTTGTGAAACATTATCTATTTATACTATTTAACAATGTTATAATCTTATGAGTACTCCACTAATTTATATCCACATACAATGTTATGAACTCATATATCATGTTGTTAAATACTCTTATGATTCAAGAATCATAAAATTTCAATCTTCAGTCAATTACTCACTAATAAGATCATTGATATGTAGATTATGATTTTCAAATATTATACTTATATTATAATAATCATATGTACATATTATGGTTATATACCTCCCTTGTTATACATTACTTAGGATCTCATCTCACCATTAACTTTGTTTCCTTTCCCTTGGTCATTAATAATGGTTTTAGGAAGGAATTTATTATGTAGAGTACTAATGGGTGAGATCATTGTACGATATTACTCAGATCATTCACCATAATTTTAGATTTTATAACTAATCACAAAACAAAATAAACTATTACCATCCAATGGAATTTTTTCTAATGTATTGAAAATTAAATACAAATACATATAATATGTATTTATGAAAATGACACATCTCTGTAAAATTAATACATTGGTATTCTCAAAAGAATGAATTGAATAATTATGATAAGGATATAAAACCTATAGGGTGAAATTTTTTTATTATATAATGATTGGAAACACTATATAGAATATAAATATTACCATAAATGATGAGGAATGTGAGAAAAAAAATAAGAACATTACAAAACCAATTCGTGATTGATATATGAGGATTTGTTATTCTTGTTGAAAATACATCCAAAGTGTACAAGTAGAAAAATAAAACTGGAAACTTTATAGCCAAAAATAATCTTATTGTAATGTGAGATAATGTTTTTCATTGTTATATCAGATGTATGATATGAATTTTTCAATACTATTAGAAGAATATATATAAAATGGAAAATAACTGTTTATATTACATTCAAAAACTATTTCTATACAAAATTATTCAACATAGGATTTAACATCATAAAATTATCCAACATATCTGATTAAATGATAGCTAGATCTAATAGACATAGATCATAATAAGTTGATAGATTAAACTATAGTATTATATTTGAATGCTAATTTTTAGATGGACTTTGCATTATGGAATAAATGTAATGATGAGAACAATGAAATTTTTTATGGGTGAGGTATAGAAAACGATATATTGGAATTTCATACATAATGACAATATAATAATTAGGTCAAAAAATCATTCTTAGGCCATTTTTTGATCATTTTTATTATACTATAATATACTCATTCTCCCTACATAAGTTTATTACCATTTGAATGATGGGTGGATTTAATGATAATTGATGAAGAGTATCCCTTTATGTGGAGATTTGTAAAATAGAATGAAGCTACTAAAATTTTTATTTTTATTTGAATCATGAAATCAAGAAATTACATTATAGATATGAAAATTGATTTATAATTTTAATATACCATCTGTTATATAATATTTATATTTTCATTTTATCTAGGGAAGTAACTATATAATAAGTATTTGTAAGATCCCAAAATTAATATGAGGTACAATCTTGCATATGTTTTTACTACGATATTTTATTTTTCCTTAGTTAAGTAAATTAGGTATGATATGTTTTTGAAAAAAAAACGAAGAGAAATTGGTGTTAACATGTCTTTAAATTTAATATTATATGTAAATGTAATAGTTTTTAGTCCAATATCATAGTTTGTGATAACTATGAAATGATACCATATAGTATTAAAATGAGTATAGAATTTCATTTCATATAATGATAAATGGTTCGAAGAACTAATTTAATAAAATATAATTTATTTTAGTGTCATTTATCACGTTTTTGGTATGGTTTTTCTATCATTTGTTAAACACTGTGAAGTGGGTTGTTTCAAAATAGTTGGCATTTCGTGGTTTACAAACGGGTTAGCCAAAACTGGGGACAAACTACAATCCTTGATAAATATCAAAATTTTATTATATTTATTCAAAGTATAATTATTTATAAAATGATTTAGAACTAATTTTTATCTATAAATTATTTCATTTCATTGTTCTCTATGTCATTAATTACATCTGATATTCTACTTCAATCCACCACTGATTTGACTTCCATATATCATAGTAGAATAATAATAATTATTATAACACTCATTTATATTTCTGTCACTCATTATATATCCTTTAAATATCTCCCACCGTGTTTAGAATTAATTAAATATTCATATGTTATCTATCTAGTTTAACTAATTATCTCAGTTTATATCGATCCAAATACTGGTACTCAAAAAATAAAACTCTCTTAACAAGAATTTGGTGGTCTCATTTTTTCCCAATGTATCACTATCTTATGTCCTCGTTGTATTATGTCATCATTCAGACTAAAAAGATAAATTATCAAAAAATTATATAAATTATTATTATTCATTGTTGATATCTTATATTCTTTCATACATGTAGAAAAATGGAATATGTTGAGAACATGTTTTTGATACTATAAATGAGGTTTTCATCATTCTACATTTATTTTTGGGTGATATAATGTAGTATTTGGTTCTTCTCTTATACAAAATTTTTTGATGTGATCTTTCTCTTATATAGGAGGATCATTGGTATGTAGAACAATTGATGGCCTTTGAATGATAAAAATAATATATGACTTATTGATAAATGATGATTTTTTTCAAATTCTATAATTATTTATCACATGAAATATGTAATATTTACTTACATTAAATCCTTAGAAATTGTTCTTGGAATGAAAATTCTTGGGGAAATTCCATTGATTTTACATTAATTGGATTAGAGTGAAATTACATGGAAATTCCAAATATTAAATTAGGATATTTAGGTAATTTTCAGGGTGGGAATCGACCTTTGGATTCAATGGGGAATAATTTAATGTAACTCATTGAGTGATCTAGTTGATTATGAATAATAATTATTACCAGCTATTCCTTGGGGTGTCTCCCCATTAGGTTTGAGTATTGTATTCTCATTTTAAAAACCTCAAAATAAATGTTTTTTTTATTTAGGTGTTCCCTTATTTAATTTCATGAGATAATATCACCTGAAATATACTGATTTATATTTTCATGTAATGAATTGTGTCTGAGCCATGGGTGGAAATAAAATTTTTCCTCGTAATGTAAATTATGGTCCAATGAGATTATACTATACATGTAGTACCTCATTAAATTTATATCTAGTATCCATTAATGATTTCTTATATTTATTTTATTTGGATGATTGTTGTTAAAAATAAATAAATTAGGAGGATACCATTAATGTTTATATTCGTTATTTTTTTGGGGTTTTTCCCTCATAAACCTGTATTTTCTTATATTCATTGAGTGATTACACACCATGTAATTACAGTAACCACTATGTAATTTCTACTAATAAGAACCCATGAACTAAATAAATAACACTAGAGGATTAGATGTAGTATAAGGGGTTAACATCATCTACAAGAAAATATTATATTTCTAAAAATGGGGATATTTTTTTATCAGCGCATATGTGATTCATGGATTGTACGACATGTAAGGGGATTACATGCTATGTATAGTCATGAACATTGATTTTAGAGATCTATATGAGATCTTTCTCTTTAAATTCACTAAAGTATTCCTTTCTCTCAACCTATAGTCTATCTAAATGTGTATTTCGTAGACTCCAAAAATTATAGGTCACTTTTTTAGCGATTGATCAACTTTCTTATTGGATTACTTCTCTCTGTGTTTGTAACCCTTATGGTTTTTCTTTTTCTTTGGTTGTAGCAATAAATTTTCCAATGGTTTTGTTTTTATTTTTCAACAGATATTGTTATATATTTATAATTTTTAGTTTCTACCATACCTTATCATTCTATGTCCATTACTATTGTTTCTAATACCCTTTTAAATGTCATATAGGTTTCTACCATGTAAAGGTATATGATTCTATAGAATGGATTAATTTTATGAATTGAATTTCATTTTTGGAAAAGTTATTTTTATCTATTTATTAGAAATGATATATCATTTTAAATGATTCCTCATAGTGGAATATAATATTTAAAACTGGGGTATTATTTTTCCATGATTATTATTGATTTAAATGTGGTTTTGAAAACTCTAAAGCAGAATCACTTAGCTCAGATTTCTATTTTTTGAAATTATGATCATGGTTTTCAAATGATTTTGTAATCTCTCAAATGTAGAAAATTGGGTGTGTCATTAATGATAAACATGACTACATAGTGTTTGTATGGATCCACTGGGGGAAATATTTTGTGATATCGACTAGCAAGAGTCAATATTGGTTGAATCCAAAATTATGCATGTTTAGTTTTTTAGTTTCTACTATGTATTGTTCCCTGAGATAAAGCCTAATATGTGAGGTTATTTCAAATTTATCTTAACTTTACACTTTATTTTTTATCATTTATTGTTACTTATATGTTTTTTTTGAGGATATATTACATAAATTTTACTATTTGGTTGATTCAAGAATATGGGTTTGTTAGTTTACAACATGAAGCAATAATATTAATTCATGTTAATTTTGGTTATAGTATTTATATTTTTTATTTGATTATGTATGTCGATTTTATTAAATAAAAATGTGATTTTACTTACAAGTGTATTTAATTTCGGATATGTATTTATAAAAATGTTATTTTTTAAGATATAAAATTATTATTTTTCATGATATTGGAATTTGTTTAGAAATAATGGTGGTATCCTATTAGGATATTTCTGAAACACTAAATCTGCCTTCAATTGTTTTTATATATTTTTTGTTAAGATTATGATAAAGGGATGAGGGGCATGTACCATGTTTTCTTCACTTATTTCTCCTCTTTTCAGTTTGGGTGGGTCTGGTGGTGAGTGTTGTTCATATAGGGACATGTAATACATTGTCCTTTGGCTTGTTCTAGCTTGTATTGTTTTCTATGTAGTATCTCATTTGTTTTCATCTATACACTATTTATATGTATTTTTTATGTATTGATAAATAGTTTTTGTTATCCGATTTTACCTATATTTTGGGACTGGTCAGTTCGGGTGGCATTTCAATTTTACTTGGGTTACGGTAACATAATTTGTTATTAAAGATATGATCATCCAAATATTTTTCTATCAATTCCTATATTTGGTTTCTTATCATGGTTTTAGAAATTTATGGAATGAAAAAATTCAGATTGTATTCCCAGAAAATGGGAATGTCCAAGTCACTTTTATGAATGAAATTGTGTTACCATGGGTTGTCAGAGAATTTTATAGTGTGTCATACATATATTGGGAGTTAATTTTGACTAATAAAATGAGATGTATATTTAAATTTATCAATTCATTATTACGAATGTTTTTCACAAGTATATTTGTGGTAACATTGAATTCATAATGTTTTAGTGATATTTTTTCAATATAAAAAGTTCTTATTATGATTTGTGAAATAGACAATGACATATATTTTTTTTGTATTTGTAACAAAAGGCCTTAGGGAAGATCTATTTGAAATCAGATAGAGTAAACATCATGATAGGCTCCATGTATGAAACTTCTTGTGGAAACTACTTTTGGTAGAATAAATTATCAACATTATTCATACTTTTGGTGATGTTGGTGATGAGAACCCATTATGTATGTTAGATCATGGAACTAAATCTACTAAGCGCTGTCCACCCATATTTAATGGTGGTAAAGGATCCTAGGAATCTAAGGAGTGTCTTTAGTGGATATATTTTATTTTTTAATCCTTGAAGACTCTTAAAGATTATTAGATTCGTTTTTTTGAAGTAAATAATTGAAGTACTATGAATTATATAGTAAAAATATATTTTTAAGGTTATATTTCTTGAAGAGGATACCTAGAAATCCTTATAATATATATATAACCACTATATTTACCTTGGTATATTTTGGGTGTCGAATACCTAGTAATTTCTAACATTAGAGATGTGTTATAATATTATTCTAGAGTTTTATACCAATTTTTCTATGTTGGTGTATCTAGAACTATACCTTGTCACTAGTTGTTAAATGAAGCTTTTGAGGCTTGACTTAGTACTAAAGCCTAATAGTTGGTGGATGTTTATAATAATTCGATATTCATAATTTCTAGATTTAGATGAAAAGTAAAATTTTGGTGACTTGAACCAAGTTTTGAAGGCATGATTGGGTGATGATATATTTGGTTTAGTCATTATCTAAGATGTACATTACCGGTGAAATTTGAAGTGTAATAGTGTTGAGTTTTATTCTGGACTAGTTTTAGGCCCATTGATAGGTAATAATAAGTATGTCCCCTACCAGTATAAAGATGATTCCATAACAAGCCTAAATTTATTGAGTCTCCTAAAAAGTATCATATTTATTAGAAATCAGACCATATATAGTATTTATAATTATATCTTTGATAATTAGGGAAGGATCTAGTCCTAACTTGGGGTAGCCAGTATTTTATGATGGTTCCATGGGTGGAGGTTTTAATCCATTTTCCAAGTGGGATGTTTATGTGTCTATGAAAATATTGATTTATGGAGTATAATATACTCTATTTGAATATGAAGAAGGTCCAACTACTAATAGAGGTATGGTTTTTATCACATATTATATCATTATTTATTTATTTGATATAGGATTTACTTTTTATTTCATATTGTGAATGTTATATTATGTTTAGGGTTTGGGGTCAGAGCATTTTACATTTTTTAGATCATTACAAGACATTGGATAATATGTCTGTATGTGGATTTCGATGTCATGTGTGTTGGGTGATGATTGTATGCATGGTTGTGGAGTGAGACATTTATTATATTGATAATGAAATCTTTGACATGATTATAATGCGAGATTTTATGAACAGTGTTAAAAAAAATAAATAGTATTATCATTGTATGATTTAGTTATTATGTACCTAAGAATTATATCATTTCTTTCAGTGTGTGTGGGACTCTATAACGGGGATGTTAGGGAATATTCATCCTTATGATTTTGTAATATTATTGTATTTTTGAGAGATGCTTCAATTTTCATTTCACCCTTTTTTGGGTTATCCTTTTTTAGAAGTTTCTTTTCATACCTCACATAATTTTTGGATGATTTTTTTGGTATAACACACTAACAAGAGGTTAATATTACTATAACTATGCTCCTTAGTATGTATCCCCTTTCGATCCTTCTTACATTATGAAACCTTCAATGTTGGTGGAAGTTATAGAATAGATTGAATACTATGTGGCTAAAGGATTGATATGTTATAACATGTTACTGTGGGATTCACCCATAATCATTTCTAAGAATGCATATGATAGCCTTATAGTTTAGGTTTATTATTGAAAGTAAAAAATGTGAGTCTATTATGAAAAATAATTTTATATTTTTATATCCATAGTGTGGATTTTTTTTTCAATTAATGAACAATAATCAAGGTATCCTCAGTTGAGAGTATAAGAAGTTAATATACATAAGTTTGTGATTAGAAAAATAAATGAATTTTGAGTTTCTAGTTATGTTATTCATTATCACTAATTCTCTTATGTTATTTAGAAATTTGGTGAAAAAACCCTTGATCAATTCATATAATCATTTTTTATGTGTTCAGGGATGATATTATTGAGTACTCTATGTAATCGGAGGTGTATATAGACCATTCAGATATCTTTTTTTGATCCTTTAATGAACAACATTTGTATAGTAAGATTACAAAATGTGAGTTTTGGAACTGGAATGTGATGTTTTAGGTGAATGTGACATCAAATAATAGTCTCTTGGAAGATTATTAAAATGTATAGGTAGATGTGTATTGAGATTATCCTACATATGTATTTGAGATCTAGAGATTCTTATGTATATCTTGTTACAATTGAAATATTTTTCTTTGATTGCCCAAGAATGTTTCTTTTATGGTATATTTAACACGTAAAAGTGTAATTTTTGAAGGGAAAAAATAGTGACTGATAAATTAAGGTTATTAATGTAATTTTAAATTTAAAACATTATTTGATTCTTCTTTAACAACGTTATATTTATGATTTTTTCTTTGATTTTATTGGTGAAGATTTCAAATGTTACTTGATAAAGGGAAAAAAGAGAGGTATTATGGTTATTTCCAGTTATTCCCTCATGTGAAGAACTACTATAACAATTATATTGATTTATCAGTCATTATTCATGCACTCTATAAACCATCTTTTTCTCTCATTGGGATGATGATTAAAGAATATTCTGAACATAAGAAACTAATTTATATTTTTACCTAGTGGAATCTAAATTTTAAATAGATAAACTAAGAATAATACATTTAGAGATTATATATTTGTATTTATTATACCCCTAAGACTGAGAATGTGGATGTTGATCCATTTCATAGATATTAACTAACACAAGTGTTGTAGGAATACGTTACATAATTTCCTCTGATGTTTTTTTTATTAATAGGATCTTGTGAGTGGATGAGGGTGGTAGATATATATGTATGGATTTTATTATATATGACTCATTGTTTGATGAATGTTTATTTCTTGATTATATATATAACATCATGTTCGATAGTTTTAAGTAAATCTTTTATGGGGGGAGACCTATGGAGTGTGGTCAAAGTATCCCAGTGGATATTTACACTTCTGTGGTAGGTTGGTTTTTCTGATATCCCTGAGGAAGTAGTTATTGTATAGTATATATCATTCTTTTTGGTACAGGCACCTATGCATGACAAATTTGTGTCATGATTTTAGATATTGTTATTGGTTAGAAAGGATGATATGGTCAATTGTAAATTTTTCTAATGTGGTTCCATAATTTTCAGAAAAATAAGGCATTACAGTAGAGACTTGTATAGTTGTTTCACAACATACGCATTCTGATATGGAATTGAAATAATATTTATAGGGATATTTTTAGTTATTTTCCATGAAAAATAGTGTTAATGGTTGAATTTTTCTGATCAATGGTCAACTCCTAAAATTGGTTCAAATATTACATATCTAAGAGATGATAAAAATATATCATATTGGGGATTTGTATGTCTATGATACTATGATACATCAGTGCGTTACTAATATATTTTATTTATAAAATGGACTTGATTTAAATATTGGTTATAGAATGGTATTTTTGTAGGCAATGAGATATTGGATAAGATAGATCATGTCTTATCATCCACTGGTTGATGGAAGGATAATGAGTTTAATCCAAGTACTAAACTATATGATCCATGATTATATACATGATTTAAGGATATTTTGGAAAAAGTATTTTCTTTATGGTGAATTGTTTAATGCTGATACATTTCATCCTTTGAAACAGATTCTAGCCATATAGTCTTTGTATGTGTATCTACGTAGATCTTCATTATGTTAGGAATAGTGGGGAGATAGGTCATTGTTTGGTCCATATTTTTTTTGGAGATGATATAGATGGTGTACATGATTAAAAAAGTGATTGATCATAAAATACTGTAACTAGATGTCTCATACAGATGATCACAAACATATGATTGTTTTTATGGTTGGTTACTGGATAATTCTAATGTTTTCACCTTGCATGAGACATGGTAATTAGGGAAAAAGGGTAAATTGGAATCAGTGTTTGTGGGCTCTATTGAAGTTGTTGGATTACATGGGAGGTTGAATGCATGCTAGAATTTTTTTATATTATGAAATTTATCCATG
The DNA here is from genome assembly GCA_963277665.1 of Viscum album. Lineage (NCBI taxonomy): Eukaryota > Viridiplantae > Streptophyta > Magnoliopsida > Santalales > Viscaceae > Viscum > Viscum album. Next base: position 872,194,792 of record OY728148.1, on the reverse strand, counting down.
ATGAGTTTTCGGTTTCCCTAAATTTGTGGTATTTACAAGATACATCTGATATGATCGAGTTAGAGTATTTTTATCTTCATCCTTACACAACATTGGTTGAGAAGCCATTTCAGATCACAGATCCCTATGATAAGGTATCATACTATAATGTGACCCCCTAATCTAGTTCTAGTTCCAAATAATATAGTATAAATGTGAGAGATGGGAAATTGATTCAGTTATGAGGAAGTAGTGGAATGACATTTATGTGGATATAGGATATTGAGTGATTTTTGGGGTATGGAATCATTCAGGGTGGGGAGATTTCATTTTCTCATTACAATTATGTCTGGAATGTTTTAACATTTTTTTTGGAATATTTTTTGGTGATTGTATTTGAATCGAAAAATGGTTTGATACATATAACTGTGAAGTAAAAAAAATTTAATCTTATAACTACAGTGTTTTCAATTCCATGTGTAAATTCATGCCATATAATAAGATTACACACATTATAATCACCAATTATAGGAATCCATGAACTAGATAGACTGTGTGAGAGGTATGTACTCAATTTAAAGGGGTCACAACATGTATAGGAAAATATCATTTTTTTAATAAAAGGGCTATATGTTTTTCATTATAAATGAGATTTCATGATTACACAGAATATATGGGGATTTCACAATAGGTGGTAGTCATAAACTTGGATTTTAGAGTGCTAGATGACTTTTTTCTCATTTCATTTGTTGTAGGAATCCTTTATCTCAAACTATAATCTCTCCCCTGGATATTTTGTGGGATTACATCCCTTATATGTCACAGTGTTCTAGAATTGATCACCTTTGTTGTCAGATTGCTTCTCATCGGGTTTGTAGTACTTTTGGATATTCACTGTATTTGGTTGTAGTTTTAGGGATAGTTATAGTTGTGTTCAAATACATGTTCCGATAGTGTTTTATACTGATAATTTTATTCTTTGGCCACACCTTTTCATTCTATAGAAATTCTCTTTATTTCATTTCATTATTGTCGAAGGTAGCATTATTTCTACCATGTAGAGGTAGATGTTCTATATAATGAATTAATTTGATGAATTTTATTTCATTATGCATAATTTTTTAGTTCATTCCATTTATTATATGTAACATTTGTTTTTAAAGGATTTCAGGGAAAGGAAAATATTTTTAATAAAGGGGTTTTAATAGAAAATTAATTTTCATGATTTAGAAGTGATGTCTCAAACTCTAATGTGAATCCTCTTGGATTTTAATTTTTTTAGTAAACTGCGAGCATGGTTTTGATACTAATATATAAAATCTCACATTTTAAACATTCGATGCTTTTAAAATGAGACATAGTTGGCCTTAGTTTGAGTATGGAACAAATTGAAGGTAACATTATTTGATATTGTCTAAAAGGAATCATTATTGGTTGGATCTAATGCTATGCATGGTTGGTCTTTTCAATTTCTAGCATGTAATATCGCACGGTATAGGTACCAATATCTAAGTATAACTATCATTTATTTTTATTTATTTCCTGATTTTCTTATCATTGATTATTTAGAATTGGATTTTATATGAGTTTGTGTAACATAGCTTCTCATGATAAGTTGTTTCCTATATATGTGGTTACTTATTTACCAATGGATACATGAAAATGGTTTCATATTTATATCACTTATACATATCATATTTCTAGTTCATTAAATTGATATTATTAATGTAAAACCAATGAGAATTTATTTTCAAGAGGATTTAATTTTTCATATTTCATTGGGATACCATTTTTGTTATCATGAATTGTTCCAATATTGATATGACACATTGAAATGAAACTATGGTTGTTTCCAACATTAATTAATAGAACACCATAATTATTCCATTAAATGAGTATAGATGTCTTATTTAAGGATTAATGTAAAGAAAATAGATTATTGAATCATGTATTCTTATCTAGTTGCTGCTACATTATCTTAAATTTGGACGGGAGGTGGCTTTTAGGAATGTGGGGGCTTGATATACATTCTGGATTGTATTTATTTGTGTTATATAAATTGTTCCTATATTTACCCCATATTTATGTGTAGTTATTTTTTATTCAACACTATTTTTTATCTTATTTTATATATATTACATGATGGTATAGTTTGAGTGGCATGTCTAGTTGACCCCGGTCAGTTTGTAAGTAGTTATATTGATTTTGTATGGAATCACATTATGAAATTAATAGTTGAGTTTTATAGATGAATTAATATTATAGAATCATGGTATCTCCAATGATGAACCATAGAACTAAATCATTCTATTATACTTCTTCTATGTTTATGGACTATAATATGACCATTGATGTAATGTTGTCCCAGGTTGTCTCTATGAGACTCAGGAATGGATGTGATCACATTTATTTCGAAGACATATCTTTTATATGGATATTGTTATTTATTACAACCATTAATCATTAAATATACATACATTAATTTATCTACAGAACATTGTTTTTAATTTTTTGAGTTGTACTCACTCCCAGTGCTAGTCAGAGCTAGGTACCTAGACTAACAACATGGCCCTAGATCGGTATAAGGGAAATCTAACTATAGTTGATGTTTAATGATAGAGTATGTGTTAATGTTTGGAGATAGGAGTAAATATATAGGTTGAGACTTTTGGGTTTTAACTATTTTTAATTTTTTTATATTTGTTGACTTCTAGGGATTATTATGACTTATGATTTTAGAACCTTTGAAAAAAAAATATATTATATAACTTCTCCCACATGGTACAATCAACCTAAACAACCATTAATATACAAATAATACATTATTAATAAAGTTATTTTAATAAATAAATGAGAAAATTATTAATATTTATTAACATTAGAAATAAATTATTTCATTTGAGTGCATATTGAAAAAATTATATTTTTTAAAATTCATTTTTTTTCTATAATTTATTTTTCTATTAAAATGGTATAATTAAAATTATTAAAATTTAATATTTATTTTATATAATATAATATTGATTTCCTCAATATGGAATTAATTTTTGATATATTTTTTATAATGTTCTTATGTAATCGACTTCTAAGTGAATAGTACCAAACTATGGATTTTCTTGAAGAATCAATTTTTTTACATAGATAATTTTGAAAAAAATCATTTAAAAATATATATTTCTAACATAAAATAATTCATTTATAAATACAATTTCAATTTATAAAACACATGAATGTCAAAATATTTTATGGGATCCATTTTCAAATTTTTTATTGATTAATATTTTACATGGGGAAATTAGGTTATGTGTATATTTCTCATTAAAACAAATCATAGACTATTGATAATGATATTTTTTATATCATTTTTATTTATAAAATTTATATTTTTCATCCAGTAAAAAATCAATTTTCATAAATCACAACATTTCTAATATATACATATTTTTAATAATTATAAGATAATGTTAACATTTATTTCTAAACAATGATAAAAAATTTTATAAAGATTTTCATCCTTTTGACATAATAATTTTTATATTATATATTTATTCTACGTGCATCATTACACATAATATTTAGATTAATTTTATTTGTGATAATTAACTTGATTATAGTGATTTTTTTTGTATTATTAGTTAATTAATATAAAAAAAATATATCCAATTAATTAAATTTATATCTTTTCCCTAATTAATATATTGTGGCATATAAATAGATTCAAACATATATTAAAAATAATTTATTTTTCTTTAATACAATATAAGACTATGAATCTAAAATAGATAATATGTAATTAAATTTATATAAACCATAGTTTCTAAAAATTATCTATTTTGATATAAAAGATAATTTTAACATATTTATAAGACTCATTTGATAAAATATATGTATAAATTTTTTCTATTAAACCAAAATTTGTTAACATGTGTTATGTTTCTTTCTAATATAAATTTAATTCACATTGTTACAACCACTTTATATAGTTTAAATTTAAAATAATTATATCTAAAAAATTAATAGTTAAATCCCCATAAAATGTTTTAAATAAGTATGTGAATAATTTATTGATTCGTTAATGAATCAAACAGACGAAAAAATATATTATATTTAAACATTGTATCAATTATACTTTTAATTCATTTATAGAATATTTAAATTATATACCATTATTTCAAAAATATTTATTATCTTATTTTATAATAGTTTTTACTTACATCCCTTCTTAAATTAACCTCACATTGAAATTATTTGTGCATCTACAGGAAAATATCATCTTCGATATGTATTTAAATCTTTATTAATCCCCTGGTTACCCAATGTTAGTGTATTCTCTTCACGTCTAATGAGATATACAAGGAAATATCTTTTCCCCAAAGTATGTATGGTATCCTAATTATGTTTTATTTGTTATTTTAGAGACTGAAATAAATTATAACTCAATTAATTTTATTACATCAGTGAATTTATTAGGAATATATGTGTTTATATTAACGAAATATCAGTTTTTTATTCTACTGAATAAGAAATTAAAAACAATCATCGTTACTGTGTTTCGTGGACCACCACCTCCACAAAGTGACATCTTCTATAATTCAAAAAAATTAATCATGGATGATCAAAAGGTTGAAATAGATGATAAAAATTATATTTATAATAATATTATTATTCTAATGCCAATAATTTTCATGGACCTTCAATTCCTCTCATTCATTCATAAATGGATTCAATAATCATGTTCTTGTGTAAAAAATTGTCTCCAAGTGCAACGAGTATAATTTTTCAACAAAAGCCATCCTAGATGAATGGAATAATTATTTATTATATAAAAAATATATAAATGATAGAATAAATAATCTATATATTATAAAACTGTTATATGATGCTCTCTACCTTTATCAAGAGAGAAAATTATTTATGAAAAAATTAATTGAATAACCTAAAGTCACTGACATAGTGAAGATCACAATATAAATAATTATAATAATAATATAGTAATTGGTATATATAAAAAAAATAATAAATTATTATTTTTCCTAATATGTTATCTAATAATATTAAATATATTATTACAGAATTTTAGTGTGTGTTCATATTTAATATGGAAAGACGTTTGGGTTTTAATCTCAAATTCGACTCATTGATATATATGTGGTATGAAGAATATAATTTCGATTTTTTAGTATATATACATAATAATTGAGATATAATATAATTAATAATCATTTAATAAAGATATTTCATGTTCAACTAAAATCCATCTTATTCAATGTGTTTTTAATTATTAGTTAGTCATGTCCAAAGGAATTTTTCTCACAATTAGAATTCATCAGGAAATAATATATTATGTGTGATTTTTATCATTTATATGATATATTTATTAAAAATGAAATTATTATGATTATACTCAATTTATTTATGTGCATTACTACCAAAATGAATTTTCATTATTAAGGTGGCCATTGAATCAATTAGTTCCGCAGTAGAAAGGAAAATTTGTATTTCGACACTCATTAATTTACATATGATCATTAACTCGAAAAAATCATTTTTCACATAATTAAAAATTTAAAATTATGGAGTGGTTTTATATAATTATTTACTTATAAATTCTTACTATGTAATATCTTGGATCATTATTCCACGGTTCATGAGATATGTCTTATTTAGGGATATTGGTAACTCAATTATCATTCCTTGAGTTCTATTGTATTATTATGTTCAATGTTCTCCCTTTCATGGGATCTTTCACCATGATATATTATTTTTTATTCTATTATGGATAGCTTTTCTTTATTAAATAAAGCATTTTTTACTCCTTTTACATTTTTTGTTTTCGAAAAATTTAGTTTTGAAGTATAAAAAGTTTGCATTTAATAATGGAATATTTTTTATCCAAATTTATTACAGGGAAAAATTAATTCAATATAAAATATTTATTATGATATATTCTATAATGATTATAATTTTCCAATTAGTTTTCACATACAATTTTGATTACATGTTTTGAATGAAACATTTAGCATCTATATTTATGTCAACGTTAAAATGGTATCTATATCATTTTTTATTTTTTCCATTATATATACCATATAATTTTAATTATTATTTCCTATAATTGGATATAATATTAACTATTTATTATTATAAAAGAATATATAATATTTATGGGATTGAACTCATGGCACATGAAAATTCAATTCACGATCTCTTATTTGTGGGTATCAAAAAATTAATCCATAGAAATGACATTTTTCAGCTATGTAAAAGTGTATAGAGATTTAAATTATTACTATATAAAAATATTAATTTCAGACAATCCACATTAATGTTATGGATTAATTTTGATCATGTTATTTAATATTGAATTAGTTGTAAGAAAATTTCACCCTATTATTTGAACAAATAATTTTACATAATTCATATTGGATGATGTATACCTAGAAATATTGACATTCTACAATAATGAGGAAAAGTATTCCTTTCAAGAGAGTGTTTAAAAAAACTAAATGATTATTATAATTTTTAATAATTATAGTTTTTGTGTCCACCATAATTCATAATATGTGTGAGACCAAGTTATGACTACAACTGACATGTCAAAAAGTAATGAGATTTTCGATATAATAGACCAATAAAGAATATTAATAATGTATTCATATTCTATATTTCTCTGAATTAGTATTTCCTGTTTTTTGTTTAGAATTATTTTACATAGGGAATAATATGAATTTCATTATTACCTCTTATTGAGAATGTATTGGATTTAGTCATGTGAAAAGTGGGACTGAGATCACATACCCCCATTATCTACCAAGAGGACTCTTGAGAAAAAACATGTTAGGTTGTTTTTATTATTATTACCATAAAATGAGAGTTCCTTTTCACAAGGCCTTGATAGTTGGATCCACTTATAGTGGTCAGGAAAATACATAATTTGTTTGTGTATAAGGACTTGATATCATGTATTATGATGTCTATTATTATTCGTTCAATTGTTATGAGATCAAAAATATCATCATCCAGGTTTGAATTTATTGTAGGGGATATATTATACTCCCATTTTAATTTATATTATGAATTTATGTTGTTGAACTATTCATTAAACTAAAAAGTTTTTCATTTACACCTTTGTTTTGATAGTTATATGTTTCCCTTAATGTTCTTTTGATATCAACCATTCTTATGTTTCCATATCTAATTGTTGTAGAGAATATTTTTTAAAATGACATGTTTAGAAAGATAATATGTGTGATGTAATATGTGAAAGATGTTGATATCATGTCATTAATTAAGTAGTATGGTATGTAATTAGAGAAATTACTATTTTGAAATATAATAGTAAAATGTTATCTTATTTTGTTGGGTCAAAATTCAAAAAATCACTACCCCTGAAAATATTCTTCAAAAATAAATGATGAAATAATAGTTATTAAAATTTTTATTAGGGATGTGTATTCCAAAATTTTTACAGATTATATCAGAGACTGAAAATAATTTAGATGTATATAAAAACTAGATTATGGAGTATTAGTCTATGTCATAAATTTTATTCAATGAAAATGTTCAGATTACATATGATATAGTGATGTTTTAAAGAGAATTTAATAGGTGAAATATTAATAATTATTATAATGGAAACCCATTGGGATTATTATATGATTTAATAGTAATTAAATAATATATTTTATATGTGATGGATAAGATATTAAATCATTTATGATAACCCTAGTAATAATTTTTTGTATTTAATAATATCTATAAAATTTAGTAATGTAAAAATTGTATCATTTTTCGTATTAAATTTTCCCTAATTGGTTACAATCAAGTGGATGCAGATGTGAATATTTGAACATTGTGTTCATCACCTCAAAAATGGTTTCCTGGGCATTGAATTAATCATAACTGGGATGCCTGATGTGTTGTCATAACATAGTACAAAAAGGGATACCCTCCATGGGGTTTATATCTACTTAATATCATTCTATATTATAGTAGTTTTGAATTATTTTCAAAATATGATAAATAATAATGTCAACGATTCTAATAGAAAATGTCCGTAGAGAACCAATGATTGTAAAAAGAACATCATAGCTTTATTTGGATGTATCATATGTTAAATAAACGTTTCCATAGGAAAATTCATAATCAGATTAATATATTAATATAAATATATTAAATTGTATAATAAGCATTTTGTTTTTATATAGATGAAAATGATATTTTTAAAAAAGTTGACAATGGTATGTACATAAAAACCAGTATGTATTATAAATTAATGAAGGAAAATACGATGTATATTAATAATTATATTATATTTATATTATTATGTATTAACTGAGTTTCCTAGTAAAATATATGATAATAATGTTGATATAATAAGTCCAATTAATGATTCATACATAGAGATTCTTTAATTAGTGGTGTAAATTTTATCAAGAATTTTAGTATATATTATAAAAGTTGTTATGATTAACTACAACACTATATGATTAACCATTAATTTTTTTTACTTTAAATGTATGGATAAATATATTGACTTTGATTATTAATATTAAAATGTAATTTTTTGAAATTATTAAATATATAATTTTAAGGATGTAGGACATCTTTCCCGAAATACGATTCATGAAAAAATTAAAGAGTAGAGATCATGATAGAGAAACTTTACAAATGTAGGAATGTAAATCACCAAGAAAATTTTCCTCAACCTGAATTGAACAGTAATATAGTAACACAGATGATCGATAAGAAATATCATCCATACCTACCCTAATCGAATGTTAATCATAATCTTAGTTTCCCTCCACGTAAAAATGAGTCACCTTAGGGTAAATTGAGTTAATAATGAGGAGAAAAAAAATCCAACATGCCAACAGATTCCATGGTACATTCCATTAGGGATCTTTGAAAAAATTCACTATAGGAGTAGAATCTGAATCCAACTATAATGAATTCCTACTGTAGTGTTATATATAACTTATCACCTCTATTATATACTATGACTAAACATCGATTGCATATCCATTCCCAATGAAATCGAACAAATAACCTTTAATAATACCCGGATGTGTGAGTAACATTCCACCACAACTAGAAGGCCCAAGTGCACCTGAAGCCGCCTCATCATCATTTACCATAAACCATAATAAATTTGGAGGTATCCACATGAGATATTTATCCACTAAAGGTTTCTTCATCCTTTTGTTTACCTCATGTAAACTCAAGATAAAAGAAAAATCATAATAATTTTTCATTAAACCAATCTGTAAATTAGATGCATGAAAAAAACATTAATGAATAGAAAAAACACCATTATAAATGGAATATTCATGATTATTAAACAAAACATAATTCCTCACCTACCAGATAAATGAGATAACAAAAATTTCATCATCCATAATAAGAGAGTATACATGTTCACTACATGATGCATATAATATTGAATGTAACAACATCTCAGTACTATGATTATTCATGCTACCTAAAACAATACATACAAATATTTCAAAATGATAAAAGGAATGATGAAACACAAAAAATGATTATTGTGGAGCCATCACCATGTATGAAGAATAAAAAATTTTGAGCTAATTTTAGTTAAATGAACTGTAATAGAGGATAAGTATGTAGTATGCATTTCCAAATATTCCAGATTAGAAACGTATAAGCTTGGAAAATTAATAACTTTTTAATGGTCAAAACCGTAATTAGAAGTATATGTGATTCACCAAACTGGTGTCTATAAAATTTTCTAGTGTTGAATCGACCATCCAAGTTAGGCATCTAGACTAGGGTCGTAACATCACCATATACATACCTGGAAACATCAATTTTAATATTAGTGGGTGACATATTAAACAAGGTTGGCCTACTATAAAATTAATAACTTATAATTCACATCACAGAAACATGTACGTTAACATAATTCATTATTGGCCTAGAAAGCCAGGTTATGGTCCCTCAATTCAATAGGGAATACCTACCTACCACCCATTTAGAGTAGTTCATGATCTCACCATAAGCCTACTAAACTGCTAGAAAAATAGATGATAGAACATAAATTTCATATCGATTATGTAATTTATTGATACACCAGGTGATAATAAATTTTATTAAGAAATCATACATAGAAATAATAATCTATGTGATCTTTTTAGTCAATTATTCATTAAAAATATTGAGATCTTTAACTACCATCTCTCCCATGTTCACATGCATAAAAATTCCATTCATAGAAACCATGATTAACATCATTAATTGCATAGATACATTATCCATAAAATTGAAAATCATGTTATTTATCTCCCAAATGTAGATTATATCCCATCTATATAATGAGAAGGAATACAAAAAACCTTGATGTGATAGTATTGTTGACTAAAAAAATTCTAAAGGCCTAATACATTATCATCCCCATCCATGTTTCCATTTGATTAACATTTTTCAGATAATTTTTCTCCAAATAATTTTTTTTACCAAACCTATGATGAGGGGAACCCCAAGATATATAAAAAGTAAGGATTATATGTTCACAAAAAGGCATTGTTCCACCATAATATTCATATAAATAAGAACTCATTCTACAAACATAACAAAAGACTTATTCCAAATAATATCATGACACAAAAATTATTCACAATATAAAAAAATTCTCTTGATTTAGGTAATGGTACTTATATCCAGAATTAGAAAAAGAAAAATGTCATCAACATATAGAAAATTTGAGGGTGAAAAGTTGTCCCTCCCAACCATCATTCGTTAATAATGATAATTATTCACCATATTAGTATGAAACCAAATCAAATAATACTCAGCTATAAAAAAATATTATCCCTAATAATATTCCCCCTACTAAACACCTCTTGAGAACTATGATAAATCCCTTGATGACCCATTACCATGATTAGGAAACTGAGTAATTTTCATGATGGAAAAAATTGGACAATTAATTTTACATGGAAATCCATGATTTCTCAATAAATAAAAAAATAATACACAATTTCATTGCATAAAAACATTTTCAGATATTAATTTTCAAATTAATATTACCATATGCTATCTCCACATTCATTACTATCACACATTCATAATAAGTGATTAATAATTTTTAAATATTTCCCCTTGGAAAAAATCCAAAATAATTTGGAGAGATAAACTTATTTTGTAATCTCACCATGTCTATGTGTCAAAATGTTTATAATTTCCTTTGATATATAATCCCCAATATAAAAGACCTAAATTTAGTTATATACAGGGCATTCTCGTTCATTAGAATTACATTAATAAAATTGGAGTTCACATCATTTTTTTGATAAACTAATAAATAATTCATGCAAGGTATTTATTATCTCATGATGAACATTGTTCCAATAAAACATGAAGTATTTTTTGGTGAATCCAATAGGTCCAACGACATTATTCATATTTAGAGAAATGAGAGAATCATAAATTTCCTTTACATTGGAAATGTAAGTAATACATTTATTTGAGAATCATTACTGCTTGGGTCAAATCATTATATCATTTTCAGAGTTTTTAATCCATATTATCTGAGTAATGACACTAAAAAAAATATTTCACAACATTCGAAAAATCATTCTCAAACATAAATAATGTCTCATTAAATGAAATGTAATTTGGAATTTTCAATTCATTGTTATCCCTATGAATGAAAGAGAGATATGGTAATTTATATCACTCGATTCTAACCATATGATGTAAAATTGATTCTCAGAAATATTCACATAGAGAGTGAATATATTATCATGTTTCGAATCATCCTGTATCTCTTCTCGTGAAGGAAAACATTGAATAATAATATGTTTCATTAAAATATACCATTTTAAATCATCCACCTTAATATCACATTCATGACTAGAGAATGATTATATAATCTATTAATATTTTATGGACTTAACATGATTCATCTTGCTATATATGATATTCAAGGGACTAGACATACATGAATCATTCCAAGCATATAAAACCATTTATCCAAATCTTAGGATAATAATCAATGAATTAGTGAGTATGGATAGTAAATGAATAAGAAATTTTTTTTATATAAATACCAATCAACTATGTTTTATGATCATATTTCAATTTTGTATGTGTGAGACTACAAATATCCACTACGTCATTAATTTTATCACCTTGAACAAAGAATTTGTCCAATTTTCTGGCATTCCTCCCTTTTAAAACATAATCACTCCAAGTAAAATCATCTCCATTTATGGGGACCTCCAACAAACCACATGTATCACAAATAGAGTAAAATTCACTCGAATAAATTCTACAAGAATTTCTACTAGTTCAATAATCTTAGTAAATAAATGCAAAAATCACCAAGGATGACATAACTATTAGACACACCTTCCAAAATGGATATAATAAATTTTAAAGGATTTATTATTCTTGTATATAAAACAATATAATTTAAAAATGTCATATAGATAGTATAATAAATGAAAATATATTAAATAATCTTAGTGTGATGATCAAGTTATCATGAATTGATGATAAAAAATTCATTATTGAGTACACACAATGATTGTGTCATAATATCAAACTGATTATTATTAGAAATTGAATAACCTAATGAACTACTCTTGAATGTAATAAAATTCATAACCATCATTATAGGCTCATCATGGCCAAAAATAATTTTTTTTTTCATGGAAATATTCGGAAGATTATTGATAATTAGAGAGTTTCCTAGTCAATGGGAATTCCAAAATAAAATCATCATTTCCAATAATACCAAAGCCTTTTACAATTACAATAAAAAAAGTTATCTTCAATTTCTCAAGATAAGTTGGTTCCATGAGCATAGAACACATTTCATCCCATGCATAATTTGATTGGTATTCACTGAAATTTTTTCCAAAAGACGATATCACCATATCCGCTTAATTATAAGTTTCAATAAGGAAATAATTAAACATATTTACTGCCACAATATGATATTGAAAATCTTAAGTAACATCTTCCTAGAAAAATTTTTATTGAGATCCTATGAGAAAATTTTATTTTTTAAAGAAGGGAATTTTTATATCAGAATTATGCACATATGATTGAAGTTAATGCTTTAGGTCATACACTAGAGTGGGAGTATATTTATTAGCCTGTTCTGATGTATGAGTAATAAGCTTCTCAAATTACAGTATATCATAAGGGCTTCCAATCTGTATATATGAATCATTTACATGATAATTATGGTCTTTCACCATAGGATATTACATATTACCAATAGCAATCATCTAAGAATGTATACTAAGATATGTTGATGAATTGGTCATGCCATGCACATCAGGCTCCACTTAATCCCAACAGCAATGTGATTATCATTTTTCATTATTTGAAAAGGTTGTATATTTTATGATAAATATTAGAGAAAACATGATTCAGGTATTGATTACACTTAGTATTAATATAAATATTATTACAATATAATAAAGGGTAGTATTATTTAGAACAAGTTCGTTAGATAGTAACTGAAAAGAAAAGGACTGAAAACTAATTTATAATATTTTTATATAATTACATCTAATTTTTGTGTTTAATATTTATATTTACCAGTGTTTGGACTAATGGTCTATAAAATTTCAAGGAAAATATATTTTAAATTTTTTGTAGAATATATAATGTTAATATAATTTAATCTTTTCGAGGATCAAATAGGTTTTTGGAAATTTATCATAATGGGATTATGTACATTCATGACTAAATGATTATAAGAATGATAAATGTTATTTGCGGAATTTTTTGTTTGATTTTGAGAGTATAAACCACAATAAATATATTTTTTAATATTTAAATAATGTTCAATGTAATTGGGAATATCTATTTTAATAATTAAGTTAATAAGTTTGAGATAACTAAACTCAATGTGAACTCTGATGATCCTATAATTATACAATATAAACTATATGTTCTATATATTTATATATGAAGGATATATATTGAACTGAATGAACTGTTGGATAACAACGATGAACAGAATTAATATCATCTGATATAAAATAATCAATGGATAACATATTCTCTAATACTAAAATATTTTGGTACTAAAAATTAATGTAATAAGGTATAAAATTCCTCCAATATAGTTATATGGATATCCAATTTGAATGTAGATTAAGAAATCCTAGTTGGACCATGATCATTATAAGAGCTTCAAATTGACACCCTAATGATTTTAATAACATATAATATATATATACCTATATATATATTCTTTATAATGTAATATTATTGATGTGAATCTTATTACTTATTTTTAGGAGAATTTAATGTGATTTTGAACACTGAATATCTCTATTTCTATGGATCTCAAATAAATTGAGAGTATAAGGAAATCAAAATTCATATTTCAAATCGTCCAACTATCATCTATCTCACTATTAATGACTATGAACTCTAGAGGGTAATTATTCCTGATAATTTTTAACTTTAATGGTACCAATGAAAACTAATATTTGGAGATTCTAATTAAGAAAGAATAATGTATTTTCATTGTCAAAATTTAATTAGTGATGTTGATAACATAACTACATATTATTCTTGATTCCTATTCATTTTATGGATAACAGAAAAATTTCTATTTTATTAAGTGATAATTGTTATTGTGAGGGTTAAATTTATTTGATGGTGGACAATGGAATAACATGTGATTTGGGATAATTAAAAAAACATAATAAGTTCTATATCATTTTTTATATGTTTTAAAATATATTAAAAACCCAAACATATAATGAACTAATTATTATTAAATCAATAATAAAAACATATATGGATAAAAATTTATATGAGTTACCTATATAATTTAAATATGAAATATGAGTTCATATCAAAAATATGATTTTTAAAATGGTTTCTATTAGATTATTTATAAATTATTAACAATAATAATTTAATTTTTTAAAAACTATATTTGATAATTTATAATTCTTTAATTAATTCCAAATAACCTTGTTATATTTTGATGTATTATTGATTTTATTAAAAAATAATTTCTATTTTGTAGAATATTAAAAAAAATCCTATTTTCTAATTCATCCAATTATATTTTACATAGTAGTTACTAACTATTTTTGATATTAAAGAAAAATATATTAATAAAAATAATTATTCTAATAATATTATATCAATTAATAAAACTCATTATTAATAATTTAGAAATTTAATTAATATTTTATAGAAACTATTTTTATTTTCCCTATTTATTATGTTCGAAAATCAAGAAAATTAGATTATAGGTTTATTTTCCTTTTTGACAACAAATTTATGATAAATAATAATATTTTTAATTTCATAAAACATATACATCCTTATGAATATATAAAATTATTCATTATGACATCTTTTTAACTCATTCTTTGGTTTGGTTTCAATTGGGGTATAATCTGGTGAAATTTTAAAATTTATGGATATCTCTCGGCTAGTGAACATTTTGGGTATGATATGCATGTGGTGTTTACTTATTGTGCCCCACACTATATAAATCTAGAATACTAGAATGTGGTCCTCCACAAATCTTGTACAATGTGTGATAAACAATTTTTACTCATTGGGAAACAATACAACCCATTTATTTGTTGTGAAAAGTATGCACATGGATTTTCTAAACATCCCACAATTTCCCATGAAACCACGATGACATGATTCCATGTTATGTTATTTTTTATTAAAAAATTTGGAACCCTCTATTATTCTCCTGATGGGCCAATATGAACCATAATGTATTTATACCATATTTAGAGATCCCAATACGAATTTTTGGGCCCTATGATCCCTCTAGAAATTGATCATAATCTTGAGGAATTCCATTTGATCTTCTCTCAGTTAGTTTCGGCATATTGATATTATTCTCATATTATCTCACTTATCCTCTCTAGTGTTCCATAGATACCCATGTTAATTTTTCATTCTAATAACCACTTTTTTGGATCCAAACTGAGGTTGTATTCATTGATGTTATTTTTTTTGAATACCCATTAGAGTTTTCTCATTGCGTCCTTAGGATTAGAGATCTTTTGATCCCATTATAGGTGGTTCTATTACTATACAAAAATTCAATTTACACTAAAATAATTTATTTAAAGTAATTTTTTTTTCATTAAATAAAATTTATTGGTTTGGTTTAATAAGATTTCAATTTTATGTTGGAAATCTCAAATTACATTGAATTGTGTTTTCAATAAAAAAATGTTTTTGTATGAAATTGGAAAACCCCCAATTCTATTGAATTGGAGTTCTCTTATAGAATAGTGTCTAATTTAAATTGATTCAATTAATTTTTTTTATTTAATGGAATATTGTGGAAACACAATTCTATTGAATTTTGAGTTTAATGTAAATTGAAAGAATTTTTTGAAAATTTTATTTCTTGAATTTGATTTCTAAAATTGGATTGTGAATTGATTTCAAATCCTTAGTTTTTTAATATTTATCTTAAAGTTTCTGATAGAAACATTTGGGTTTTATCATTATGAAATTTTATGTTTTTTATTAAAATCTCATTTTTAATAAAATGGAAATTGTCAGATTTGAAATGTAGAATGGTATTAATTATGTATTAGGTAGTCTTAAAATAAATATTACATAATTTTTTTTGAAGATCACATAAAATACATAGGAATTTACTGTGTTATTGGGAAAAAAATTTACGATTTACAAAATTTTAAAATATATAATCTGCAAATCATAAATGTTAGGTGATGGTGAAGAGTTCTCTTTAACTAGTGTAAAATGGGTGTATTCTCATATTGTTCATGTAGCCTTGAGTGCGGAGTCTATATACCATTTAACATTCATACATTTATAAATATATGATCAATTTTAGAAATTGTTTGTACATTGAATAAATATATTCCATTTTTAAATCAATATTAAAACTCCTTCTACATCATAAAATGTATTTTGTATAAATTTTTTTATTTCAAACATTTATTAAAAACTTAAATGTTTTATATTGAATAAAATCAATTGAAAAGTAAATCCATTTCTCAATGTATTTTTTATTAAATTAATATCATTATATTTATTAATTATGCTAATGAAATGGAATACCCAATTCATTTCAAATTGATATCATTTTCTTTTTTTAATTTAATATTTGTATCTGCTATAAAATCTATATTGATACCGTACTAGGATTTATAGATCACACCCTATATATACCTTTGAATGTTTTATGATTATCTTTTTCAAGTTTGATCAGTGGTAAATCACCATATAGAGGTGGTTATACCTATCGATATGTGTATGCGGTGAGTTACGCCTTCTGGTTCTTATATTATTTTCCTATTTTGGCAGTTATTTATAGAACCTTAGAGTGTTATGCCATTTTTACTACTAGTACAGTTCTCACATTGGAGATCATTTTATTTGAATTAATGACATGTATAATTTTATTCCCCAATGTTTGGAGAAAAATCATTCCCACATAAATTTTGTATTATGTCATGTGTGAGTTACTGACACATGTGGATTGAGAATTATCATTGAGCTATTTTAGGACCAGATAGGTCATCAAGTAACTATGGTATCTGGTATGGTTTTTTATAAATTTATATCAATGAGAGCTTGAACTTCTTCTCATGAAGATAGTATGGGTGTTTCATATATTTCCAGGACAAAATATGTAGTAACCATTGATTTACTAGATATCTCGCATAGAAATGAACCTTCAGTATATAGTGGTGGTTAGGGAAATATGACCCTTTGATTAGTTCTATTATTTTCCATGTATTGGTTTGGATTGGTAGAAATCCAATTTTTTTTAATATATTCGGATTTATTATTCCTTATTTCCCTATTTGTGTGTTTATATGATGTATCAATTATATTATACTGAGGTTTTGGTGCATCAAAAAACCTAGATGATGTGTGAATAATATCCAAGGTTATGTTTTTGTTGAACTACAATTATTTTATCCTCTTGTAGACCCAGACTGGGTTGAGCTAATTCTGCGGACTGTCTATGCTTTGGGATATGAACCACCTATAGTTCCCATAAAGATTCAAGCTAGGGATCCTCAAAGGGACATCCTTAGGAAATGTTCTCAGAAGTCACTTCGATATTATATGTTACGATTAAAAGGATAAAATAGTCATCAAATGTGTATATTAATGTAATGTTTTCCACCTTCATGATGGATGGACTAAGTAAGAGATGGTCGTACATTATTGTTATGGCGAAAAAACATGATTTCTCTAAGTGGAAATAACTAATTTTTATTTTTATCAACTAGTTATATCAATAGATGATGTTGTTAGATGGTCTATATTGTTTTCTAAACATGAGGAGGATGATAGGATGATGATATTGTATGAAAAATTATTTTCTTAAAACATTAATTTCTCACCAATGATTGTGTAATATAGAATGATAAAATCTATATGGTTTATGTTGTGATATAATTAAGTTATTCATTATAAGGTTTTATTATTGATGTTATCTTCATATTCAAATGTACATGATAGATAATTGATGGAAGATGTGGACCTTGAAAAAAATTCAATGTTATCATCTGTTTCATTCTATCTCGGTGGCAGTGTGAATTCCTAAAAGGGAAAATGGAAGCGTGATGATTTTCATTGTATTTATCGATAGTAGGGTCATGATATACCTCTTATACATCTTGTAATATGAATTTTATTTTAATACTAGTGTTGAATGATGGGGAATTTGGAGGAGGGATGCATTAAGGTACACATGAACTCTGGCTCGAGCATATACTCGGCTCACTTGTAGAGGATCTGTAATTTTTGTACCACTCATCATAGTTTTACAATATCGTCCTCACCTTATAAAAAAATATCAATCATATGATTCATGTGTAAAAGGATTTTATCCACATGAATCTAGAAAAATTCATCTTCACATAGTTGAAGTGTCTCATGAGGAATAACATCTGGATCCAGTGACTGTGAGATAAAACATCACTATAACTTTATCAATATTGGCTACTCAATTTGATACATGCACATATTCTTCATTTATTTCAACATATTTTATTAATCTTTTTGTTCTTCATATGCAGTATTTATCTTCTCTGATACATATTAATACACACCTTGGTATGAATTTAGAGAAGGGTCTCTATTGTCCCACTTATGATATCTTTCTATCATATGTTGAGATTCCATGAAGTTTTCTAGTTATCTTCATGAAAATGTTGATGTATTTTTCTAGATTTATTGGATCTTTATAAATAAATCCTTAATTGATATTTATCATTAAATTTTTTTTCATGAAACGTCCCCTAGGTCCATTGTCATGACTCCCCATGCTCGCCTTTGATAGTCCAAGGGATGGCGACTAGCTCAATGATAGGGTAATCCGTCAATGGGAGGCATTAACCTTTGTACCTTCACAAATTCACAAAAATCCAAACCAAGGTTAATGGGATGTAAAAATCCAAGGATTCTATGAATGAAATCCACAATGTAAAACAAAACCATTATGAAATAGAAAATTAAGTACATGTTGGAAAACTATTCCAATATAAAATCCAACAAAAATAAAGGCAAAAGACAAGAAAACCCCCCAAGTCCCTAAATCTTGTCTATTCAGAACCTACCTATTATGTTGGTGAAGGGAAGCTTCATGAATTCAAAGGAACACACATCCTCTATATATTCTCATGATGTACGACCATGTGATTGAACTCTATGGACTCCATCAAAATGTCAAACATCTTCACAAGACACAACATGTGTGAAGAAATACCATTCAGGTGTGAGTAAGACCATAATCATTAGGGGACCCTAAAAACAACAATGTTAAAGGACAAAAAGGAAAACCCAGTGAGAAGATACAATCCACTCAAAAGAGGTATTTTCCCATATATATACCAACAACATCTAGATATACTTTCTTTAGACACATAAATTCATAAGGTTCCATCCTCATATCCAAAAATTGGATTCTCATCATAGTTTTTAAGGATAACTCATAAAAACAATAGAAACACTTCTGATGACCTCAATCATACGAGATAACACCCTTCTGATAGGTACACTACATCAAGAAAAACTATAAAATTATTATTTTTATGTATGAGAAAATGTGTTCGCTTGGGAACATCCTAATATTTCTATCCCACTACCTAAAACCTATGGTTCTATAATATCTATATTGTGCCTATCATATGAATAAGGCAAGTCTAGTGTAGAGGTTAACCCTTACCACTATATATATATGAGAAATACCTCCTGATTACTATCTCATAAAACCTCCATCGCTACCATAAAGAGTGGTATGCACCTCAGATCATCTAGGGAGAACTATATCATATCTAGGTAATGTTCTTATAAAGTGGATGGGCCACCTCCTCATAACTATTAATGATAGCTGATGGTGCTACAAATCTAATGCAGGACCCACTCCATGTTGCCACATTGGATGAGGGAGTGAAATTCTATATGTGAGGAACCACACTATGATACCACATGGTAGTATAAATGTAACACCCCAGGTAAATAAAAAATATGACATTTTTATATTTATCCCTATTTGTGTATAAAATTTTAATATTAATATAATGGTAATTCTATGCTCGATGTCTTACCCAATACGCAACAAAGAGTTCCATTGAAATCTTACGTTGCAATGTAATAATAAAATACTATTATTTTAAATGGTAGTTAACACATAGCCGTTGTAATGGCGGGAATGAACAGAACTAATTACAAAATGATTATATATGTTTGTAAAATATTTTTACTCATTACAATAAATTTTATAGGATTAAAAATATGAATGAATCCAATTTTAAGCGTAAACATTCTAATATTCTTTAAAGGGTCTATTAACCACCTTTTGATGGAGAACCTATTTATGACACTTTTTGACAATTTTATGTGTTATATATTAAAAAATAAAATTCTTCTTTAGAATCGGGACATCAAAATTTACTTTGTGTAGATTTTTGTTATTTTTCCGATAATGTTTATTTTTTATGAATAGTGCAAAATGTTGTATTTTAATTCAAAACCACATTTTAATCAAATTTATTTATATGATTAGATTATATTTTGAATTTTTTTGAAAGTAAAATTAGAATATATTTTTACCATTTAATCAAATATTGGTCTTTGGAATTAATTTCACTTTGAAATTGGACCTAAACTAGTGTCAATCTTTTAATAGATATTGTTTCTTAAAAACACGCTATTTGTTTTGACAGTGGGAATTAATTATTAAATTAATTAATGCAACTTATATGTGTTGAATTTTGTAAAATAGATATCATTTTTGAGTTCGGAATGTCAAATATATCTTAGGGTAAATTTTTTGTATTTTTCTGAAAAACATCAATTTTTTATGAATAGTGAAACCACTAAGTGGTAGTTAAAGAAACTGATTTTTCGTTTAAATGAAACATTGCCACTTCTGTGATTTTATTTTCAAAAATATGACATAAATGGTTGTTATTAAGAAGTAAAATTTTGTTCAATGAGATTAAAATAATTTTTTGGTGAATAGTAACTTTTAAGTTTTCAATCGCGATTAGAGATAATTAGTGTAGTTTAAGGTAAAAATAATGTTTTAATAATATGAAATTAACTTTACACATGTCCAACCCTAATTGGATGTCTAATGGCCGACCAAGAAAATCCATGGGTCAACTTGGGGACCCTATGGAACCACTATGGTTGGAAAATGACATTAATACCTTTTTATTTAATGTTAAAATTAAAATTTCACAAACATGAGTTGATTTACTAAAACAATTTTTACATGGGGTAATACAAGTCAGATGTTTTAATATAAATATTCATTGGAAAGATAAAGAGAATTCCTACATCATAGTATTTTTTTATAATTTTTAGAAATTATATAAATAAAATTATTTATGACATCATGATGATGCAGCGATGACCTCATTATTAAATGATTTAATGAAAATGGAATGATAATGTAAACTATAAGACCTAAACATGTAAAAAACTTATTGGATGGGTGGATTTATAACCCTTATAACCTTATCCTCCAAACACATCAATTTTGAAACATTAATATCAGAAACACATTCTAAAATAATGTAACATTTCCTTACTTTCAAAGAGTGCCCCTCCTCTCCTCTTATAAAAGGCCCCCACCTCTACCACCTTACCCACACATCCGAAGACTTTTTCTTGGCCAACCCCTGCCCATTTTGTCTATCCACATCCCTCTATTACTCCTTTAAGCCTCACATTGGGCAGAAGTCTTCCCAAGGAAGCCTTTGAGCTCAAACCAAAAGGAGTTACCCGATTTAAAGGTAGTGTCTTCTCTTGTGTTCTTATGTTCTATTTTGCTTATCCAACCCCCTAAACTATTTTTATTCATTTATTTTGTAACAAATACAGTATCTTAAATATACTAGGATGTTTTTATAAGACGTATTTGAGCTACACTTACACACACCTACATTTAATGGTTAAAGAACATAATGTTTCTGTGGATGGCGAATGCCTGCCTCACGAAACGATGATTGTTCAACATTCTTATAACACCTTCAAAGGTGGCCATTAAGATGAAACTATATTTATATATGATATATAATATGTTTATGTTTTACTTAAGCTTCTGTGTTTTTCATTTATGAATACCTTTATGGTTTCCATTATGGGTAAATGTGATATCTTCATTTAAGGAAGTGCGGACTACCGCCCCCTCAATGTGATTTGATTCGTTAATACCATATGTGGTATGTATAAAAGATATATTTAATGATATTATATATGATAACACACTGTAATTAAAATACTATTATGTATCATTATGTTTTAATTCCATTAAATATGAAATAGAAATGGAAGTAGTGTTCATGCGTACGTACGACTTACCGTCTCCATGAACGGTACATTTCATTTGTTATCTCAAAATGTTATGTACTATTATAATTACATATTTATAATGGATATATATGTAATATAATATATCTAAATTATGGATATAATTCTGTAATTACAACATATATATCTCTCATTTTTTTTATTTCCATGAATATGACAAAAAATAAAAGTAGTGTTCATGCGTACGTACGGCCTACCGTCTCCATGAACGGTGCTTTTAATTTTTATCTCCAAATGCTATGGAATAGTATACAATTAATATATACTGGACTTATATGATGTTTAAAACATCAATACTATTCTGGATATGATGTACCGATAACTACATGGAAAATTATTTTCCAACAAGTTCAATTTTTGACTCATGTACCAAACATCGACAAAAACGTCTGATATGAACTCACATTATTAACCAATTATTATAACATTAAAATATGTGATATGAACTGAATAATAATCTTTATAGGAGTTCCTTAAGAAATTATAAATTGAACAAATTTATTATTCAGGAATATAAAGAAACAAACAAGACAAGTTGTACTTGAGGTAAGGGATCCAACCTCCCTCATTCTTTTTAAGAACACTCTTTTTTGTCATTCCTTTAAAGATCATATTTATTATGATTGGGATGTTATTTTATATTAATATTACTGTACTTTTTTGTTCATATTATGAGAGACCCTATTTTCTCTCATCAATCCATCTTGGAAGTTTTGAGTGGCGTCGTTAGGCTGCCGAATTTTCGTAAGGGATCCTACCTCTCTCATTATTTTTATGTGCTCTCTTTTATGTCATTTCATTTAAGCTCATATTTCATATGTTTGGGGATGTTATTTTATATTCTTCATTCTGTACATTTTATGTTCATATAATGAGAGGCCATATTTGTTCTCAACAATCGATTTTTGGAAGTTTTAAGTGGCGCCATTAGGCTGCCGAGTTTTCTTAAGGGATTTTTCATCTCACTTTTATTCCCGTGATATTTATGCTATGTTTTCCACTATTTCCTTTGGGTGGTGTATGTACTTCCCATTATTATACCCTTTGTGTATTATAATTTCATTTATGGTTATTTAAATCTTCATTTTATTACCCTTCTTCCATGGGGTGTACGTTTCGAAAGTTACCCAACACGGTAAGGGGACCTTTCACCCTCCTCTTTTTAAAAGACATCGTTTGTTATGTCTTTTAATTTACATCTTATTATGTTGGGATATGTTCTTATATATCCTTATTAATGTAAATTTTATGCCCAAGTGATGAGATACCATTCACTCTCTCATCGACTTATTTTCTGAATTTTGAAGTGACACCGTTAGGCTGTCGAATTTTTACAAGGGAACGTCTTAACCCAATTTCGATTTCTTTGGGTTCCACTTGTACTTCTTGAACATGTCATCCAATTAATAGGTGCGAATGTCCTCTGATTTTTTGACACATAATATCCACTTATATTGTCTGTATTTATATTTCTCACACATCATTATGTGATAGATTTATCCTTAATAAAGGATACCATCTTTATAATGGATTTCATCTCAATTTATATTTCCATTGAGACTTCATTGTTGTTATGCACCAATTCACTCTTATATGGTGTTTATACTATCCTTTGAAATATTATATCATGAATCCCTTTATTATCATGATATTATAATGTTTGGATTAAATGTTATTCCAAAATTATTTGTATTCAAGAGTCTCTTATTTTGTTAAAAATTCTCTAACAAAAATATCGTTTTAAATGTTTTAACGATTCATTATTCTAAATATTTATCTTTAATGTCCATGTTTTCAAAATGGTTTATAGTATTTATTTATATGGACATTAATGTTTTATAATTTTAATTCCATTAAAATATTCAAATTGGTATTGGGCAATTTGATTCAAAAATCTCTTTTAATTGGTTTTTGAAATGGATTGATTAATTCAATATCGTGGAATTACTTATTGTGATTGAAAATGAAATGTTGTTATTGAAATTTTTATATTTTAAATATTTTATGTGTAATGATGGTACTTGAACATTTTACGGGTGGTTACGTGATAAACCATATGACGGGTGCCGTGAATACCAGGACGGGTGGATACATTATAACCTCTAATGCATTGGGTATGGAAGTTGGCCGTATGGCTATTCCATTAAGTATGTATGGAAGTTGGCAAAATGGCTATTCCATTAAGTGACATGTGTGGAAGTCGACCTTATGGTTATTCCACTTAAGTATGTTTATGTCCCCAGTTACCTTTATATGTTATGTGTTCTTAATATGGGTTTTATGGTAATATTTTGGTTACAAAAGGGTAAGTAATGATATTTTAATCAGTGGAGAGTTTTTACTACTTCATAAAGTTGAAGGTATTACTTTGATAAAGTATACATGGTTTACTTGATGTTTGAAAAACTAACAGTTTTAATTTATGTGTATCCCTTACTGAGCTCTTTATGCTCACCCCAAGTTTTTTTGAAATGATTTTCACAGGACTCAATGTGGAATAGGATCACGGATGGGATCAAGGGAAAGTCATGATATCTAAAACATGGAACTAGACATGATTCTTTTTAAGAGTTTTTATTTTATGGAAATTTAGTAGAAGTGACAACTTTGTAATCTTTGGAGATGTAATAGTTATGTCCTAATTCTCTAAAACTCTAAACCTGAAAAGATCCTCAATGTGAATTATTCATTTAATTCAATATTAAGTAAGGTTTAAGGCTGGGGCCATATAGTTGGTATCAAAGGTTGGTTTAGATAACTTTAGAGGTTAGGGTATTCTCTAAGCATAAGTGACAGTACCATAGTGGATAGGATTTCAGAAAGAGTCCTAGTTTTAGATAAAGTGAATGAGTAAGTATATATTAGTGGTTATATTCCTCATTATTACATGATGGATTACTCACACTGACATTTCTGTTTTCAGTGAATGGATGGATCTAGCAGGCACCAAAGTGACAATAGGTTTGAGGGAAACTGTGGTGGTTCTCTGATTACGAGACTAGATGAAATGGGGTATTCAATGAGGAAACTCGTGGTTTTTCTAAACCAACTATCAAGGAGTCATGATCAACAACTTGATCCTTGGTATGTTCTGTAATGCATCATGTACGAGATGAACAATCGATGTGGAAGTTCAGGTTATAATTATAAAGGTAACCATTAGGGTTTATATGATCCTTACATTTGAGGTAATTATGGGTTATTATATGTTATGATGGAAAATGAAAGGCATGAGATAAACCTGAGGTTAAAATATGTTATGATTATTTTTGAAGATTTTATCTCGTTTTGGGGAATGTTTTGAGGGTTATATAGTTTTGGAAAAAGGACAACACGCAGACCGTGTGACAACACATCGCGTCGGACAAAGCTGCGGGAATCGAACCCAAAACCAAAGTGCAACTGGTATTTATCACCTACCACTGGACTACGTGAAGTCCCCGGTTAGTATGACTTATTAATTTTAGTTAGGTGATTTTATGAATTAAGAGTAAATTGATTTCGGGTTATCTATGGAAATTTATTAACATATCATTGGAGGACAAGTGATTAGGTTAATTACATTTCAATACGAGACTTTAAGAGCAACTGATGTTGTTTGGAGATAAATGTTACGATTTAACATGGAATAATATGTGACTAAATCCTTCAAATATTTGGGTTTCAATCATTGTTTGGTTTACATTGAAGAATGTTATGGACAAATTGTGTATCGAATGGTCCTCATTGAACTTTGGGTTTTGTTGGAAGAATTTTGGCGATTAAGAATAGATTTTCTTTTTATAAAGGGTTATCCTTTTCTAGATTATCTGATCTTGTACTAACCTTTTTGGTTTTGTTTTTGGTTAAGGTCTAAATATATGGGAATTATATAGTTCCCTTTTGTGGATTAGGTGATTCTCTAGATGTTGATTATAGTACTCTTAATGTGAACAAGTTGTCCTAAATACTTATCTTTTGGGGAAAGTATGAGTTTTTGTAAGAAATCTAGTAAAAGTTGATAGTCAACATGACAAGTAAGTATGTTTCCTTAAGATCAAAAATAAATTACTCAATGAAGAGTAACTTAAAACTAAAATGTTGTCTGTTAACTTTTCCTAATGGGGAATCAAATACTGTTTAACCCATCACAAGTATGTGATTTTCTTATGGTTAACTTTCTCCTAGACATGTTTACTATCACTCTCCATCAGAACATGACCCTTCGTTTTTACTCCATTTCCATATTTTCATTCATGGAATCCTATTATGGGTTAACTCGGGTGACCTTTGTACTAATCTTTCTTTATTTTAATGTGATTGTTTTACCGACTCTTGTTCCGATGTGGGACTTTCAACGATGTTTCCGAGCCCAATTTTGAAATTGCGAGGACGCAATTCCCAAAAGGGGGGAAGGATGTAACACCATAGGTAAATAAAGAATATGACATTTTTATATTTATCCCTATTTGTGAATAAAATTTTAATATTAATATAAAGCTAACTCTATGCTTGATGGATTACCCAATACGCAATAATGAGTTCCTTTGAAATCTTACGTTGCACTCTAATAATAAAATAATATTATTTTAAATGGTAGTTAACGCCTAGCCGTTGTAATGGCGGGAATGAACATAAAAAATTACAAAATGATTATATATGTTTGTCAAATATTTTTAAACTTTACAATAAATGTTAGAGGATTAAAAATGCGAATGAATCCAATTTTTAGTGTAAACATTCTAATATTCTTTAAAGGGTCGATCAACCGCCTTTTGATGGAAAACCTCATTTAAATCCACTTTTTGACAATTTTATGTGTTATATTTGACAAAATAAAATTTTTCATTATAATCGGGACATCAATATTTACTTTGTGTAACTTTTTGTTACATTTCCGATAAAGTTCATTTTTTAATGAATAGTGAAAATGTTGTATTTTAATTAAAAACCACGTTTTAATCTAATTTATTTATATGATTAGATTATCTTTTGAATTGGTTATAAAGTAAAATTAGAATACATTTTTACCATTTAATCCAATAGTGGTTGTTGGAATTAATTTCACTTTGAAATTTGACTTAAACTAGTGTTAATATTTTAATAGATATTATTTCTTAAAAACACGCTATTTGTTTTGATAACGACAATTAATAATTAAATTAATTAATCCAAATTATATGTTTTGAATTTTGTAAAATAGATATCATTTTTGATTTCGGAATATCAAATATTGCTTAGGGTGAATTTTTGGTATTTTTCTGAAAAACGTCATTTTTTATGAATAGTGAAACCACTAAGTTGTAGTTAATGAATCTGATTTTTCGTTTAAATGAAACTTTTCCAATTTTGTGATTTGATTCTCAAAAATCCGACATACATGGTTGTCATTAATATGTAAAATGTGGTTCAATGAGATTAAAATAATTTTTTTTGGTGAATAGTAACTTTTAAGTTTTTAATCGCGATTAGAGGTAATTAGTTTAGTTTAAAGTAAAAATAATGTTTTAATAATATGAAATGAACATTACACATGTCGTAACCTTATTTTATGTCTCATGTCCGACCAAGAAAATACATGGGTAAACTTGGGGACCCCATGGACCCACTTTGGTTGGAAAATGACATTAATACCTTTTTATTTAATGTTAAAATTAAAATGTCACAAACATGAGTTTTTTTACTAAAACAATTTTTACATGGGGTTATACAAGTAATATTTATCACTATAAATATTCATTGGAAATATAAAAGGATTTTCTACATCATAGTAGTTTTTTTATAATTTTTATACATTAAATAAATTAAATTATTTATGACATCATGATAATGCAACGATGACCTCATTATTTAACGATATAAATAAAATGGAAAGATAATGTAAAATATAATACCTAAACATGTCCAAAAGCTATTGGATGGGTGTATTTTAATCCCTTATCACCTTATCCTAGAAACCCATCAATGTGGGACCATTAATATCTGAAACTCATTCTAAAATAATGTAAAATTTCCTTACTTTCCAAGAGGGCCCCTCCTCTCCTCTTATAAAAGGCCCCCACCTCTACCACCATACCCACACATCCAAAGCCTTTGGCTCGGCCAAAACCTGCCCATTTTGTCTCTCCACTTCCCTCTATTACTCCTTGAAGCCTCAATTTGGTCATAATCTTTCCAAGGAAGCCATTGAGATCAAATCAAAAGGAGTTACCCGATTTAAAGTTAGTGTCTTCTCCAGTGTTCTTAGGTTTTATTTTGCTTCTCCAACACCCTAAACTACTTTTATTCATTTATTTTGTTACAAATACAGTATCCTAAATATACTAGGATGTTTTTATAAAAATTATTTGGGATACACTTACACACACCTACATCTAATGGTTAAAGAACATACTGTTTCTGTGGATGGTGAATTTCTGCCTCACGAAATGACGATTGTTCAACATTCTACTAACACATTCAAAGGTGGCCATTAAGATGAGACTATATTTATATATGATATATAATATGTTTATGTTTTACTTAAGCTTATGTATTTTTCATTTATGGAATACATTTATGGTTTCCATTATGGATAAACACGATATCTTCATTTAAGGAATTGAGGACTACTACCCCCTCAAAGTGATTTGATTCGTTAATACCATATGTGGTATGTATAAAGGATATATTTAATGATATTATATATGATACCACAATGGAATTAAAATACTATTATGTATCATTATGTTTTAATTCCATTAAATAGGAAATAGAAATGGATGTAGCATTCATGCATACGTACGGCTTACCGTCTCCATGAATGATACATTTCATTTCTTATCTCAAAATGTTATGTACTATTATAAGTACGTATATATAATGGATATATATGTAATATATTACATCTAAATGATGGATATCATTTTCGAATTATAACATATATATATCTCTCTCATTTTGTTTTAATACCATTAATATGACAAAAAATTAAAGTAGCGTTCATGCGTGCATACAACCTACCGTATCCACTAACGGTGCTTTTAATTTTTATCTCCAAATGCTATGGAATAGTATAAAATGAAGATATACTGGATATATATGATATTTAAAACATAAATACTATTATGGATATGATGTTCCTATAACTACATGGAAAATTATTTTCCAACAAGTTCAATTTTTGAATCATGTACCAAACATCGAAAAAAGCGTCTGATATGAACTGATATTATTAACCAATTATTATAACATTAAAACATGTGATATTAACTGAATAATAATCTTTATAGGAGGTCCTTAAGAAATTATAAATTGAAAAATGTTTATTATTTATGAATATAACGAAACGAACAAGACAAGTTGGACTTGAGGTAAGGGATCCAACATCTCTCTTTCTTAAGTACACTCTTTTATGTAATTCCTTTTAAGCTCATATTTCTTATAATTGGGATGTTCTTTTATATTAATCATACTATAATTTTTACATTCATATGATTAGAGACCTTGTTTTCTCTCATCAATCCATCATGGATGTTTTGAGTGGCGCCGTTAGGCTGCCGAATTTTCGTAAGGGATCCTACCTCTCTCATTCTTTTTATGTACTCTCCTTTATGTCATTTCTTTTAAGCTAATATTTCATATGTTTGGGGTTGTTATTTTATATTCCTCATTCTGCAATTTTTATGTTCATATCATTAGAGGACCTATTTGATCTCAACAATCCATTTTTGGATGTTTTAAGTGGCGCCATTAGGCTGCCGGGTTTTCGTAATGGATTTTTCATCTCACTTTTATTCCCGTGACATTTATGCTACGTTTAACCATATTTCGTTTGGTGGTGTATGTAATGCCCATTATTATACACTTTGTGTATTATAATTTCATATATGGGTATTTAGATCTTCATTTTATGACCCTTCTTCCATGGGGTGTACGTTTCAAAAGTTACCCAACTCGGTAAGGGGACCTTTCACCCTCCTCTTTTTAAAAGACATCTTCTGTTATGTCTTTCTATTTACATCTTATTATGTTGGGATATATTTTTATATAACCATATTTATTTAAATTATATTCCCAAGTGATGAGATACCATTCACTCTCTCATTGACTAATTTTATGAATTTTGAAGTGACACCGTTAGGCTGTCAAATTTTTATAAGGGAATGTCTTAACCCAATTTCGATTTCTTTGGGTTCAACTTGTAGTTATTGAACATGACATTCTATGAATATGTATGAATGACCTCTGATTGTTTGACACATAATATTTACTTATATTGGGTGTATTTATATTTTTCAAACATAATTATGTGATAGATTTATCCTTAATAAAGGATACCATCTTTATAATGGATTTCATCTCAATTTCCATTTCCATTGAGGATTCATTGATTTTATGCAACAATTCACTCTTATATGGTGTGTATACTGTTCTTTGACATATTATATCATGAATCCCATTATTCTCATGATATTATAATGTTTTGGATTAAATATTATTCTGCAATTATTTGTATTCAATAGTCTATTATTTTGTTAAAAATTCTCTAACAAAAATATTGTTTTAAATGTTTTAAAGATTCATTATTCTAAATATTTATCTTTAATGTCCATGTTTTCAAAATAGATTCCACTATTTATTTATATGGAAATTAATTTTTTAGAATTTTAATTCCATTAAAATCTTCAAAGTGGTATAGGGCACTTTGATTCAAAAATCTTTTTTAATTGGTTTTTGAAAATGGATTGATTAATTCAATATATTGGAATTACTTATTGTGATTCAAAATGAAATTTTGTTATTGAAATGTTTATATTTTCGTTATTTTATGTGTAATTATGGTACTTGGAAATTTTACGGGTGGTTACGAGATAAAACATATGATGGGTGGTGCCGTGAATACCAGGACGGGTGGTTACGTTATAACCTCTAATGCATTGGGTATGGAAGTCGGCCTTATGGCTATTCCATTAAGTATGTATGGAAGTTGGCCGAATGGCTATTCCATTATTTGATATGTGTGGAAGTCGACCTTATGGTTATTCTAGTTATGTATGATTATGTCCCAGGTTACCATTATATGTTATGTGTTCTTTATATGGGTTTTATGGTAATCTTTTGGTAACAAAAGGGTAAGTAATTATATTTTAATCATTGAAGAGTTTTTACTACTTCATAAAGGTGAATGTATTACTTTGATAAAGTATACATGGTTTAATTGATGTTTGAAAAACTAACAGTTTTCATTCTTTGTGTATCCCTTACTGAGCTTTTTATGCTCACCCCATGTTTTTTTAAATGTTTTTTACAGGACTCAATGTGGAATAGGGTCAAGGATGGGATCAAGGTAAATTCATGATATCTAAAACATGGAACTAGACATGTTTCTTTTTAAGAGTTTTTATTTTATGGAAATTTAGTAGAAGTGACTACTTTGTAATCTTTTGAGATGTAATAGTTATGTCCTAATTATATAAAACTCTAAACCTGAAAAGATCCTCAATGTGAATTATTCATTCAATTAAATATTAAGTAAGTTTTAAGCTCGGGGACTTATAATAAATCATGAAGGACTGGCACTGTGATCCTGTTGTGGAGTACCACATTATATGTTGAGGAACCATGCCCTACCCAGTACGGGCGTACTACATAGTGTCTAGAGAAACCAAACCCTTCTACAAAAAGGGAGTATTTAACATCTCAGTTTACATGTGGAGGACACACACCCTAGAAAAATAGGGGAGTACCGACACCTATCATTGAGGACTCATACACTACCTAGTAGAAGAGTTCAGACTCTATGTATGTTTGATATAGAGAAACCACACCGTATCCTTATGGGAATGTACCGAATCCACATATTGAGGTCCCACTCCATGGTTCCCTAGGGGAGTACCTAATATTTATTCAGGGACAAAACTCAAAACCTATACCCAAATATCTTATGGGATTAAAACCCCTATGGTAAACTACTGAATGAAAATGAACCTAGTCCCACAATGTGGGGAATCTCACCTTTATGAAACATGCTAATTCCCAATCAATTATAATTATATTGGAGAACAAAATCTCCAATCCATTTCTATATCTATCAACATCAACAAAAAAAAGACTTTGCATTTCTCAAATTGACCCTATCTCTGGTAGGGGACCAACATCACAGGGGCTCATCAAACAGACGATCAACTACAATGTTATGGTCATTATAGAAAAAATTGATCAGTTGAGTCTGGGTCCTGTTTAGACCCCACAAACCCATCCCAGAGTCCACCAACCTGACCTTTAAAAAATATGGATGATTATAGAAGCACATGTTAGTGGTAGGTATAGATTTGTGCTGGACTCTCTCACCTTTTTTTCGAGTAAACATTGTTTGGTTTTTTGAGGATGTAAATCCATAAGGTGCGGATAACCTAACAACCCTGATTGTTGATGTTCTATATTTGAAACTTTTTATGTAAATTTTGAGATTTTATTCTCGGAGACACTCAATTTCAAGCCCCTTTAATCCTAGAATATGTTTTTGAACTTTTTTATGTTTATTTAAAATATCATACGAGAGATGTTTTGGAAAATTCTAAATGGTTTCCTAGATTAATAATTTGATGTCACTGTTGCATTCAAAATGAAGACTTTCATAAGAGTGGACATAACCTCGACAAACGTAGGTCAGTGATAAATGTAAATTTTAATACATTTAAAAAAAATTAAGAAATTAATTTTTTAATGAAAAACATAATTAAACAATTAATTTATTTTAGTTGGATTGTGAATTTTTTTACATCTTAATAGAAATGATGTCTAATAAATGATACAACGTAATAAAAACAATAAAACATTATTTCCTCATTTAGTGTCTTAATATAACATAATAGGGTGGGCACATTCATGTTTCCCTGTACATGGAGATTTGGAATTAGTGAGGAATGGTTGAAAAGTTGACCACAATGATGAGAACCATCCTCCCTCCCTTCTTCCATACATCGAAGGATCACCCAAAACAATGGTGAGCTACAAATCATGGAATGAAGAAGAATAGTTTGGAGTTCATTGCCATTGAATGATCCAACAATGAGGAATGGATTCTCCATTGTGAAATTATATACTATTAATTCATTCTAAAATAAAGAACACATGTCAACCAACAGAATTTTTGATCCTTTGTTTACCATCCTAACCTGAACATCCACCCAAACTGTGCTAAATGGGTTTAATTTTATTGACCATAGATGCACCTCCCCAAAGGCCAAAGTATTCTAACTAGTAGTGACTATGTAAACAAGTATAGTGGTATGTTTTCCCTCCCGTATGATAAAAATGTATTGGTTTGAGTATCATAATGAATATGAGACTTTACAGACTCAAAGAAGACCTCTATAATAGGAGAAAAATAAATACCAGATAAACCTGTGGAAGAGATTTATTGAATAGTGTAGTGGAATGTAAATAAAACAACATTTTTTCAGCATTTATAAAAACTACTAAAACAAACAAGCATGCATCTGTAGAAGTTCATACATTAAAATAAACACTGGAGCCAATAGATAACCAACAATATATTTGAAATAAAGAATGGTGAAATTGGAATGAAATCAAAATAATGAAAAATACATCTAATCATGACCGAATTTTCCATGCCAAATCTTCATGAAGTAGCTAATATGATCTGACTCATGAAGTAGATCTCTTTCTTGCATGTAAATCTATAAAGTCTACAAGTGTCCTAGAGGGATCTTGTAGGGTGTGAGATGAATCTCATTTGGATACAACCCAATTTTGCATAACTATTATATGTGTTTAAGAAGGCCTAAATCTATATGGTATAAAAATAGTAAAATGCACAATATAAACACAACCTCCACATGTAATCAAAACCACTTGGGAGCATCACCGGTTCAGTAAATGCCTTGAATCTCAGTCATGTAATTGGGATGCTTGTGCCTCCTAACACTATATGTCTTAAATACTAATGTACCAAAATCATTTCCAGGAAATAGTAACCCTAAAACATTTTCCTCCTATCACCTCGTGTCTCATGTACCAACGATCCATAGCTGTACCCACGGAGTACTAACCTAACACCACGTCCCACCAAACACCATGTGTCTCTAGTACTCACGTCCTATAGGAATGCCCAAGAAGAAGAAACCTGAAACCATGATCCTCCTAACACATTGTGTCTCAAGTTACAATGCCTTATAGGAGAGCCCAAACAATATGAAGTCTCCCCACCTTCAATACGACATTCACTACAAGCACCCACAATCCTAATCACCTAACTAAAACTACGAGGGGCCCTACCTACAAGAGAAATCAAAACCACTTCATCACGGAGTAATCTATGTGCTCATGACCCATGTCATAGGTGAGAGGTAATATCAAATATTAGGACCCAAGACACAACCTCAGTAGAACCTTGTTCACATGTGACCATGTAACATAATATATGATGGCCTTTCCATAAAACTAACTCGGGTCATTCCCAACCTTACAGTGACACTACCTCAATCCAATGTCTACGACACAAATCTCTTGGTCAAACTACATGAATAATCTAGGCCATCCCCATCATGTGATCAACTCCACTCATAACTATCTGGCCACACCTAACAAAACCAAATGGATTGCGCATAATAAATATCAATCATGACATATATGTAATCAAAAGAATCACTCTAAATAGGAAAAAAACACTTTAAACAGTTGAATTGCACGTGCCATTTGATGTCCCATACTAGCACAGAGATCCGGAAATACATAATAATGCATAAAAAGTCTAAACATATAATTTTAATAAAGAAAATTCAATTATAGCCATATTTGATCCCCTAGAAACAATAACTAAAATGAGAAATAGTATCTTACATGTATCACTCTAGAATAGCAATGTAATAGAATTCCCAATATCATCTCATTAGGAATACGGTCCATTAAATATAATAATAAAAGTGTCTCGCTCAGTACATGATGTTTTCCTAAAAATTGGGAACCCCCAAATGTCCAAAATAACGCAAAACAAGGTATAAAACACTTACCATGGACTCATTGACATAGGGACATCTGAAATGAAGCTCCAATTCAATGTTGATATTCGCAAATTTACTTTTCCATCCAATCCAATAATTTCTACATTGATGGAAACTACAGCATGTGAGAAATGAAAATAAATGTACATGTTATGTATTAATGACTACACACCATGTTTTATATAAAACTTTCTCAAACATATGTGGTAAAACAAGTCATTACATGGATTATCCATGTCACACTGGTCAACACACAGTTAGGACTCAGCCAGTACTATGATAGGAATATACACTACATGTCAATGAAATACATGTCGTGTTGTATAATTTTGTACATTGTCACTACATAGCTACTACTAATTCATCATATATCTAATATATTCCTATCATACACACAACATATACTATTATGTACAGATATTATAATCAGAGAATTTTTAGAACTGCTATTTTTTTTCACACTTTTTCTCAAAAACAACATAAAAAGAAAAGGAAAAAACAAGACATGAATCTCATAGGAAGAATGATGTTGTCAAAAAAAATAATCCTCTTAATGAATTTTTTCCCGCATTTTCCTTCCACGATGGGTGAAGAAATATTACCGAACATCTTTGTTCCACAACTAAAATCAATAAAAGGTGCATCAACCTATTAACTGGACCCATGGTTCTCCCATTATGCATCTTCTCCCATTCACCCTATCAAGTGCCCCCATGTCATTCCTGACACCCAAAAATATCCTACACCACAATACTATATACCTCTATGAGGTCCTGTATTACACGGATTCTCATCATAAAACCTGGTGCTTGCAGATCAAGTATTCCACATCCTCAATGCCTTGATGCTCGCGACACCTCATGTATTCTCCATCCTCGATGATATTATTGCCACCCTTCATATATATATATATATAACGCACCCAAAATGTTTCCAATCACACTAAATAGAATCTTTTCAGTCCACATATACCATGTGCACCTCGTCCCCTCAAAATTTATATGTCATAACACTCCATGCCATAAGATATTAAGAAAATCACAACCAAGCCCATGACATACCTATGATTGTTGTTGGTTCAATAGCCTGCCAATCATATGTAAACTCCACGTCATGAACCTGGAATAATGTACACTTTCTTGATTCATGACCTCTCTGTACTGATGATCTAGTCACCGACCACTAACCCCTCAGTTGGGTTCCACTATTTCATCCAATCCACCATTTCAAGATGAGCCTCGGGTACCCTCACCTAGTACTGATCCTAAATCGACTACAGACACCACCATATGTTCCGGTACCTACCTATTAGATGTCTAATAAGGCTTCCTGCAGATCCTCTCAAGATTTCTGACTCGTCCACATGACAAACACTCCTTTTGAGGCCTATCATAATGAGTCTGTACGTGCCTTGGCGTCCCTTATAGAAAGTAATCCACTGATTAACTTCCATGAGGTGGTCTAGAAAATTCCTTGGCCTGACTACCCTATAGGAACTCATCCCAACCTCCCTTCAAGCTATCTAAAGCATCAATGGAAGCTACCAACTGGTTCAAATAGGACATTCAATCAATTTTCCCATGACTATGAGAAATTCATTCAATACCACTGAGAATGAGGACAACCTGAAGATGTTCACCTACACCTTAATGGAATTACATAATCCATCATTGAAGCACCATACCATAGAGGTGTCATCATTTACCATACCTAGTGAAATGTGAGACAACTCAGTGATGGTAGTTTCATAGTCTATGACTAACATGTCCCCCTTCTAGAAGATCAAGTAATCATGAAATCCTTCTGACCTCAGGTTATTCAAGAAAAAGTGCTCTATAATCCAATCCTCGATGTCCTTCCATTTTGGTCCATTGAGTTTGCAAGAATGTACCTTCAAATCACACCGACACATCACAATTCCTCTCAGCATGTAAGTCACCAATTTGAACCTCTGCCATAGAGGCATCTCAAGCAGCTCGAAGATCATCTAAAACATCTTTATCCATTTTTCATCCTCCATTGGACCACCCTCACCCTAGAAAAGTGGCGGGTTTTATGACTGGACCTCTCACTCCATATATTCCATAGAGGGTCTAGTACCCTGTACACATAAGTATATACCTTGAAAAACATGTTCCAAATTATATCAAAGATTATTGTCAACCTTGGGACAAAATAATACCAATATAGTTTAGTAATTTTATTGAACTAGATCCTAATACATATACTTTTCCAGATCTTATACTTGTGGCTAATTTTATTCCTATCACCCGTGTGTCTGAACATAATCATGGTCTTGTAGAACTGTAACATCATCTACTTAACATTCCATCATGTCGGGTAGGAGAAACTAGTTGAATAGCATAAATGTTCAGAGATACCACATATATACCAATATATATATATATTTATCAAAAATAAGGAAAACAGTAATGAGGTTGCACATAATAACTACCCTTACTCTCCCCTCACTACAACCATGCAAAAGACGTCCCAGTCTGATGACCTCTTTTATAACCCTCAATATTTCCATGTATCATTGTATCCTCGTTCCGTTCCCACCTTAACTATCAACATTTCCTGAAACCAACATCTGGGGTGCCTAATCTATAAAGTAATACTACCTAAAACCGATGTCCAAGACGCCCAATCTAGGTGATCAGCATCCCCTCTATTGATGTACATTTCTACTCGTACATTATTCAGGCCCAAATCTCAGTCTAAGTGCAATACTACATAATTGAAATCATTACATATAACATTACAATAAACAATAATTTCTATCATGAATTTAACCATTCTCGTTTCAAAAGAATCTATATCCTTAAAATTGATATTATTCACATGATATTATCACTTCACAAAGAATGTTTACAATTATGAAATAGAAATACCCAAAATATGTGCCAAAAAAATCCCAACAATAATCTATTCCTTACTAGTCCATAGCCCAATTATAGCTTTCCACACCATGTTTAGGATCACATATCAAAACCAACAATCCTCACTAACTATTCTAGCCACCATAGTGTAAATCATATGAATTGTAATCTGAGAAAAAGAAAAAAAACAATTCCTACCCAAGGTAACAATTTAATCCATTGTACCTAGAGATGTAGGAATATAAGAATAAGCTAGATACCCAGTTCCAAAAACAACCTTTCTATATTCAACAATATCCCAAATTATAAAACAAGGAGAAACAAGTGTTAGTCTTGAGATCATTAGAAGATAGAGAAAATATGATACTATGAAACAATCATGAAAAAGCCCCATGATACCACATTGTTAAATCTCTTCCCAAACGACCACCAAAATAGTGAAAATGAGTGTGGTGTTAGAAACTATATGCAAAACACCCCGTATTCCAATGGAATCCAACTAAGAGCTATCGTGTAAACAGTTATAGTGGGGAGGCTATACCCTCTTAGAATAAAATAAGGTAATGGTCTTAGTATAATATATAATAAGAGACTATAGAGACTCGAAAGATCTCCACATAGCATAATCACAATCAATAATAAATAAACTAGTAGAAGAAATATAGAAACAAGTTATGTAATATGTAAACAAATTAACACTTTGAACACCACATATAACAACTTTTGAAACAAAAAACCATGCATCCACTGTAGGTCATACATGTAAATTAACACTGGAGCCAATGGCTATATAATATTAGCTATGAAATAAATCATGCTTATATGGGAATAAAAGAGAAAAATTTAATATACTTCTAGACATTCCCTCTAGGTGCATGAAAAATCTCCCTATAATAGAAAAAACAATCCGGCTCCAGAAGCTGATCTCTTTCCAGAATGTAGATCTGTAATCTCTACACGTATTCTGAAGGGCCCATGTAGGGTGTGAGATGAATCTTAGTAGGATACCACCTAATTTTGCACACATAAAAAAGGTATTTAAGCATGAGTTAATCTATATGGAAATTAATAATTATTCTTCACAATGTAAACATAACCTCCACTAGTTCTTCTCAGTCCCCAGGGAGCATCACCTGCTTCGACCAAAACTGGAATCACAGTCACATAACTAGGAACCATGTGCCCCCTCACATTGTGTGTATCCTGTCATGACATTATGAAGGAACACCCATGAAATAGTTAACTGACACCGTGTGACTTATGATAACTGGTGTCTCATGTATCGATGTTCTGGAGGCACACTGAAGCAATAGTAACCTAGCACCATGTGCCTCCTAACACCTTATGTGTCAAGTACTAACCTCCCATAGGCACACCCATGTAGTAGTAACCACGAACCATGTGCCTCCTAACACCTCATGTATCGTGTACCGACGTCTCATATACAATACTAAATACTCTTAAAGATCCACACCTTCAATGCTACTTCCACGACAAACATCCAAACCATAATCACCTAACTGCAGCTATGGGGGAATATACCCACATAAGTGGTCAAAACCACCACATCATATAGCCATTTATATATATGTGAACAAAGTCATGTGTGATTGGTAGTCACTAAATTTAGTACCCATGCCACAATATCTATGGAACGTCGTTCCTGTAAGACCTAGTTTCTCAGAATCATATGGTCTTTCCATCAAGGTAACATGTGATTTACAAATCATATAGTCACAAATCCTCAATTTGACGCCCATGATTCCCAATCACGTATTGAAACCATGAAAATAATAAGGTAAAATCCCATCCTATGATCAATATCACTCATGAATATCCATTCACACCCAAAAAATCCCAATGGTTTCAACATATGACTTATCGAACTATCAGATAAATTTAATCCATAGAATTACTCTAAACATGAAAAACAATTTAAATAGTTGAATTTCTAAAGACATGTGTTTTCATATACCAGTAATGAGGACATGAAAGCATGTAATAAATATAATCATGTTTAAAAAGATTGAAATCAGTAGCTTAATCTAGAAAAATAAATAATAACCACTTTATCACCTGGTAGAAATACCCCAAATGAAAAATAGTATCTATCCCAACCTCTCTCATGCATAAAAAGTTATGGTAATGCCCAAAAAATCCCATAAGGCATTCAATCTATTCAATATAATGAAACATGTGTCTCTTTAAATACCCAAGGTTGCACTAAAAACCACAACCACCAATTTTGCACAAAAAATACAAAATATTGTATGAACCACCTACCGTATACATTTAGACCTAGGAACATCTGATACCAAGCTTTAATTCAAAGCTGATTTTCATATATCATTATTTTATTCAAATCCCAAAAATTATACTAGGATGGAAACAATAGCATGTCAGATGAAGGAAAAAGAACATAATAGGGTGTGTGGGTTTAGCCTTCTTGATGTGATCAAACAAACACTGATGGATTGAAGAACAGAGGTTGGATGAAGAATATAAGAGAAGAAATGGTCTCATCCTTCTGAAGAATCACAGTCTTAATGCAAGGAAGAACAACATAGTTATAGAAATGATATGTGGTTCTCATATATATAAATGAATAAAAGTACAAGTAAAAGTTTTTTATTAAGGACTACACGTTGTGTAATAGCTCATCTATACAGAGACTTATATGAGTTTCCACTTCATCACATGGCTTTCATGGGTCACACAGGTCAACATATGGCTCAGAGCCAATACATATAAATTAATGTACGCATTGTGTTAAAGAACAACAAGTAATGTTGTATATTATTTTTACACGGTCACCACATGGCATATAATATGTGAGCATGTTGCCAGTACCCGCCTAACAATCACATTGTGTGTTCTATATAGTACACGGTGTGTAATCTGGAAATTTGTCGAACTGATTAGTTTTCCACATTTATCTAATAATCAATGTGAAATGAAAGGAAAAAAGAATACCCTTACCTCATATAAAGTAACGAGGTATTACACATGGGAGATTTTTTTTACAGGGTGTAATTTTTTATCATGGCCAGGAATGGATTGAAATATAGTGTCAATATTCTACATTTTATTCTAATGTGAAAGAATCACGTGAAAAGAAAAATGCCTGGATCCCTCCATTGTTGCTGTTCTTGATTTCTTAGTTACCAGAACCTTAGATAGAAGGTGAGACTAAACTATGGCCATAATAGAGAAGATGATGAATTGAGGATCCAAAATATGATCACATATCTGGAAAAATGACCACCATGGTAGACTGAGTGGCTCATAGAGGAGATCGTCAATGTATGCCACCTGCTTGCCACAACAGTGAGGTATCCTATGACATCATCCGTGAGTGATAGAATGGTCCAACATAAATAGAAGGTAGTAGAGGCACATAAATATAGTGTGAACACTGCATGCCTTATTAAAAGAGGTCGATTCCCAGCTGGAATGTTGTGGCACACACCACATCCCAGGGGAACCAGACTAGCCCACTCCATCAAGATGTGTCGCCCTAGTGGGATGGACCCGTAGCCTAGTAGGTCCTGGCTAGGCCAGGTCTATCTGAGCTGAGGCCATTATTTTGTGTCAAATATGGGTTCGGACATACCATGTCTGGGATAGTGGACCTCAGATCGGGTTCGGTCTTTTCAGTATGATCGGGTCAAATCGGGAACCGGGACAACCAACTCCTATTTACTAAAACGACCATAACCTAGAAATGATATTTCTCACTGAAAACATGTTTATGGTGTTGGGAACCTTTGAGTTTCCATGGTGATTGATATATGACCGACAGATTGGGGTGCAGATTATATTGTTATCAAGTGTGCTACATGTGTAAATAGTACTACTATTTGTGATGAGAAGGAAGTGACGTGT
This sequence comes from Viscum album, assembly GCA_963277665.1. Classification (NCBI taxonomy): domain Eukaryota; kingdom Viridiplantae; phylum Streptophyta; class Magnoliopsida; order Santalales; family Viscaceae; genus Viscum; species Viscum album. The sequence goes on along the minus strand of OY728148.1, from coordinate 872,152,212 downwards.
GGAACATAATATCCTAGAAGACAAGTATCAGAGAGTATTAGAGTGGCTTGATAGTTGAGGAGTATCTGAGTAGAAAATAGTGGCCTGACAGATGGAAAAACCACAATGAATCTGTATGAATGATCCCCTTAGTAGTAAAAGATTATCATTCTTTACGATTAATAATATTTCATTCAATACATTAGTTCATAACTTTGTGATATGTGGACTACATCGTTTCTACATTTCCATTATGGTCTTAAATTTTCGTTTGGGGTACCAACAATGTATTGTGGTACTAAAACCTACAAATGCATCACCTGTATGTTTAATGTCATGTGGAGATGATCAATACTTCAAAAAAGACCTTGGTGGTCCACGACATGGTGGCGCCTAAAGATATCAGATAGGAAAGGCATTCACATACATCTTCTAGTAGCTACTATACACCTACCCATGTGGTTGGATTTATGGTGGAAAGATTTACTAAGACCTTGGTACATTCATTTTTTCAACTTATCATTGTTGGGATTATATTCTGGCCCCATTTAGTTCTACTTGTACTATTTTACATTCAGTGGTTGTCATAGTGGCATGTGTGTTTTCCTTTTCAGTATAGTGGTATGAGGTTTTGAGTGTGTTTGTACATCTACATGGATAATTATTTTTAGTTATAGGATAATAAGTTCAGAACTAGTCTCCATCCTCTAGGAATTGAGAAGCGAGCTTTTGGTATTCAAGATAGGGGACCTAGGGGAAAAATCGTTGACATGTCTCTATAACTAAACTCAATTGTGTGTCTTGACATTCATGGAGAATGGGACCCAATGTAAAAAAGATTCAGACCATCTTATATAGAGTTGGGGAGTATAATATTAGTTTCCTCCATTGATCTGGAGAAGGGATCCTTTAATGTTAAACACTCTTTAATCGATGGTGAGTATGTCGATGTGTTTCAATAGACTTATTTATATTCCCTCGATATGGGAGGATGAGTTTTCCATTATCTTATTGTTTGGTACTCAACTAGTTTTTATCTAATATTATCATATGGAACCATTAAAATTAAATTATTTTAAGTCCAAATAAAATGATATTTATATAATTTTTTCGTAGCACCGAGTTTGTCACCTTGTGCGACACCAGATCTCTTTTATATGAAAGATGATGCTTCAATTCACCAATGCATTAATTACCAAATGATTAATTGAGTTATTTTGAATATAAAAAACTAATTGCCATTGATTTATGATCTATTTCATTAGATGAAATTGGTTTTTTGGTTCTTAATGATTGATCTTCTCTCTAGTTACAATCAGTTAAGCATAAAAGAAACTGATATTCCAAGAACCACATTTTAGTGAAGGTATTCTCATTATGCATGTCCTTACATGCCCTTCAGTATAACCCATGATATTATAGTTTTCATGGAAATAATGAACATAATTTTACCCATGTGTCTTTATACATTCTTTGTAGTTTTGTGGGTTTCATTCTCATTTAATCCATGTCTGAGAAGGATCATGTGCATCATGTCAGAATCATTGTATGTTTTCTATGAAATCCTTGGATCTATTTCAAGATCTATAAATGTGATTTATGGGTTTAAGATGTCTAGTTATTAGGACATGTTGCATCAGGACATGGAATATATTTTTATCCTAATAAGGTGAAGGAAAATATAATATGGAAATAACTATGAAATTTCATTATGATTAAGATAATATTTGGTTTTTTTGAGTATTATCACTAAATTTTTAAAGATTTCTCAAAGAAGATTTCCCAAATAAAATTTCTATCATATATGGGAAAAAAGTTTTAAAGGGAAGAGAAATGACATAATTATTTCACCGAGAAGAAATTCCATATGACCATTACAAATGTGTTGAATCTTATAGAATATGAGTAGGTTTGTGTGGTCTTTTTTATGCATAGGGTTCAGTCTTGGTATGTGTTTTTATGCAAGGTTTTCTTGCATAGGATATCATCATCGTAGGACAAACAAGAATAATTCTCTGACCCATGACCATTAACATGATGTATTGAAGCATTCATATATGGATGGATTACCATGCTTTCAAACCACAATAGATTTAGTAATATATTTTATAAAAAATATTTTAATCTCCTCCAAAATAATATATATGAAAATATTAAATCCTTCAACCATGACATTTCATATCACCTAGGGAATGATAATTTATAGATTATTCTTATAGTAAGAAACTACCCACCTTGGATGTGAATGAATCATTGTAATAGTGGAAGAATGTAGAGACCCCAAGACTGAAGTACATAGAATTTACTTTACTTTTTCGGAATATGTAATACATAAAAAACAAACACACAAGGACCATAATAGTTTAGTGTCTTTGGAAAACCAGAATATAATCTCCTAATTGTGGTGAAAGATCTTCAACATCTCCCATAAAGGTCTTCCCCTTTTGTTTTCTTACCTAAAACCTTTCTTTATATCCTGGGGAAACCAAACATATAATGGTTGAGCTCAAATGCTCAGTAAGGGTAAGCATGGAGAAAATAAAACAAACCATATTCATTTGAACATAAAAACATGAACATAATGTTTAAACATCAAAATCATGAGCAATGACATAAAACAAGGGAGTACGTTAGGCATATATCATAATGGAACATCAATAATGATAAAATATCATGTAAATAAAACATTAAATTGTGTAAAAACATTAATCAAAGGATATTATTTCCATAGTATCCAAGGCATTGCTGCCAAGACCATCTTAGTGGACAAAGTCCCATTCTGAATCGGGTTCACTCTTTGTTTCAGTCCTGTAACACTGAAATGAATTAACATACCATTCCAGCCATGTCTATATCATGAGATATAAATAATTACCCAATGAATTGGAGGGAGATATTGGTATAACCCATCTCATAATTAAATCATTCATACGTGTGCCACAACATAAACATAAATCATTCATCATAACCCAAAGAATAAAATGGGTTTCATAAACATCATCTCATCATAACATAATCCATATAAAACAAATGGATATCATTTAATCATAAGTATAATCAAATTATTTAAATAATAGATACAATATACATTAATCATAAACATACTAAATTATTTTTATCTTAGATAGAAAATGATATTGATAAAACACTTGGAATGAATTCTTGAGTAAAATATCCGTTCTTCTTCAAAATCATTTTCTATTCAGAAAATTCCCTGAAATTTTAAAAGAAAAGGATTTTTTTCAAGATAATAATGAAATGTTATAGATGAATATTTATTTAAATAAGTCATTATGAAACCATAAAAATCTATTCATGCTATATAAGTTAAAAAACATTTTCCTCATACTTTTGTCAGAAATGTCAAAAAGTACCTCGTATGGTAAACAAAAGAATGATTCCTCCCATACAATGTGGTAAAAGTAAAAAAGGGTAAAAATTAATTTTAAAATACAGGGAAGAAAATAAAACATTTTATGAAAATATGCTGAGAACATATGGGCATGGATAATAAACATAACCCTAGTAAATACTTACGAACAAACAATCCCAGATAAGAATGAGATTGGAATAATTATCCCTTACCTTAGGTCCGATATGCTTCGTACATATCTTAACCTCCTATATAATGATTTAAATAATGTCATTGAATTATTATAGAATCATATTCATTGTTATTTTGTCATAAATGGTTCATTTATGACCTTATATTACCCGTTCTTTTGTAAATTCCATGTTAAAGCAGCATTTTGGGTAAAATCATTTTATTTATCATACGTGTTTGGACTTGTTTTTCATGATATTATTACATATATCCTGATTTAAATAATTCCATAATGTAAAACATGATTTATATTTAATATATATTCAGCATATACATATATATATGATAGATCGATAAATGGAATGAAATACAGAGTTCATGGAGACGGTAGGTCGTACGTATGCATGAATGTTGTTTTCATTTCCTTATTGAATTGAATGGAATTAAGTAGATTACAAACATATATATATACATAAATACATTATCATTATTATTTCATATTTTTCATGATTACTTATTATATATACTTTATAATCATTAATGAATTGTTAACAATGAGAATGAATCTCATCACATTGTGGAGACGGTAGTCCGTACGTTCGCACGAGTGATGATACCATTAGCATGATCGTGGAATTGTATTGAAGTGTATGTATAATATTTAAAAATCAATATCAAATTACAATAATCATATGTAGTTTTTTATTTACACCATTATACCCATCTAAGTAATGTGGTGGTCGAAAACAGATTATACCACGGCATGGAGACAGTATTCCGTACGTACGCACATGCGGTGATTTCGTATTCCATAGGATGGATAGATGGTGAAATAGGGTTTTTTCATATTTATAATACCATATAAGTATATATTTAATTATGATATTATTTATTTATAATGATACAAATAAGGAAGAAGAAGTAGAAGAATAATGAAACTTGAGAGAAGCAGAAGAAGAGATTACCTCGTCTTCGACACACCTCCTTTATGCTTCCTCTTAAGGAAATAGAGTTGGTCTTTTGAGAAGACTAGAACCTCTATAATGTTTCTAGGGAAGTGTAGAAGATAAATTTCCAGGGTTTGGAAGAGATTCAAGGCTCAAAATGGTGTGAAAATAATAGGGAAGGGGTGCTTTTTTATAAGGGAGAAGAGGGGCACCTTTGAGAAAACATAAAATATTATTTTATAATAAATTCATATTAGGTTTATAATATCTCCAAAATTATTTATTTCAAATCTAACGTGGGGATGGGTCTAAGTACTCACAACCAATAGGTTTTAAAAAAGTTAAGGTTACTATTTTAACCATACCTTTTAGATTTAAATCTATGTTAAATAATTTAACTTTTACCGTGTCTTCTTGTTTTCTTACACTATATGGTTAATAAAGTTACTATAACCAGCCAAAAGAACCCCAAGTGGTTCATTATTTATATATACAACCTTATATATGTAATTTTTCCTAACCTCATATTTTTAGGAATAAAATAACAATTGATAATATAATATTTGTTTTAAAAACTATTTTATGTTAATTTTGACACTATTTGGTAATTGATTTTTGTGAAAATCAAAACAGCATGATTAGTTCGAAAAAATATAATTGAATCTATAATAACAAGTCATATTATCCTATAAAATTATTTTAATTCATAAAAAGTCTCAAATAACATTTATTTGGGTATTTGTAACATCAATTATGTTGATATTTCTTTAATAAGGTAATTACTGCATCATCATTGTGTCATAAATCAATTAATTTATTTAATATATAAAAATTTTAACTAAATTACCATAATGTAAGAAATTTATTTATCATTCTAATGAAGATTTATAGTCCAATTTATCTTATTTATATACCTATATTAAAAATGATTTAGTTATTAAACTTTGATTTTAACTATTTTAGCTATTATTTAAATAAAATTATAATAAATGTATTAATCTAATCCAAGTGGACCAAAAGGGTAATATTTTATTCGTAAGGTTGTTTTTGGTCGAGATAAACTTCTCCAATAGAAATAGGACATTTGTTAGGGTAAAATAAATATCATTTTTACCCTTAATTACCATATTTTCTTTTAACCGTGGTAAATAAAAGTAAAAAATTACTATTCAACAAAAATTATTTTCATCTAATCGAACCAAATTTTACTCTTTGATATTAATCGTGTATCTTGTATTTTCGAAATTCCACTCACAGAAGCAGTAAAGTTATGTTTTATGTGACTTTCCAAATTCTTCTAGGAGGTAGGTAAAAGACGGTGAAAAGTTCAATAAAATTTTTATATGTCTAAAATTATTATTAAATGACTCCAATTAATTACATTGAACTTATATATGTATTATGTATCAATTTTGACCAAAAATAAATTTAAATAAAATAAATAATTATTTATATAAAACGTCTGTTATTTAATAGTAACCTAGTGTTTTCACTATTCATCAAAAATTGAAATTTTCAAAAAATTACTAAAAAATCACCCTAGGATAATTTCGATATTTTGAATCCAAAAATAATGTCGATTTTGATAGATAAAATTTATATAATTTAAATTTTTTTTAATATTCATAATAGCTAGTTCATAATAATTTTATAATAATATATTGCATAGTGAAACTCGGTATTACTTACTACACACGCTATCAAGGAAGGTATTGATTGCATGTAATGCAAGCCATGTCAGGGCTGCATGTATTGAAAGATCCGTTAGGTGTTGCATATAACATAATCAAATCTTATTTCATTTATATATTTAAAAAAATCTATACTTAATGTTGCGTAGAAAAATTTCCACAAAACGAACTTGAATTTGTGTGTAAAACAAGACAAGAATAGTGTTGCATAAACTGCAAGCTAATGCGGTGTTGCTTATAGTACAAGTTAATCTTGGTGTAGTGTATAATAGAATACATCAATGAAATTAGAAATAACATATATCATAAAATCTAGGGGTGTTACATTCTAACCCCATTAAAATGAATTTCACCCTCAAAATTCGTCGGGGTTGTAAAGGGTGTACTACTTGAATGTTTCTTTCATAGAAACCCACATCGTAAAAAGGCATACTAAAAAATACTTTTAAAAATTAACGTTAGAAACAAAATGGATACCGAAAGTAACTCATCACATGTGTTCCCACATAATAGATGATAGTTGAAAATATAGATATAGAAGAGAAGTATAACATTCATGTTCTGAGGGAGAGTGGTAGAAAACAAGGCTATAAAAAATCAATCAGTCACAAAGCCATAAAATTTTGATAATCTAAGGTACCATCTGATTCATCAGATATAAGGGCACTAGGAAAACCTTTTTGGTTTTCAATATCATTTCCCTAAAGTTGAAGAAAATTTGAATTAGAAAAAAATACTTTCTTGATTTTGTTACAATCTCACCATTGGTCGTTCCTTGGAAAATTTCTACTTCATCTCTTAAAGAAATGAAGGTAAATTTTTCATTCGTGGAGTGTTAGCAGATCATGTGATAGAATGATAGGTCATTCCATCTATCTCAAACAAATGTTTATAAAGCATTATCAAATATACATAAGTCCATCTATAGTGATATTAATCGTATATGATTCCAAAAATGGACTTATACTTTATCTATCATACCGCTTAATAAAATAAAACTAGTTTCTACTAACCAGGGACTTCTTGTAGGCCAGTGGTAGGAGATAAAGGCATATCAAACTTCGGTTGTGGGTTCTATTCCCACATCCTTGTCCAAAAAATAATTGGTTTGTCGCTCACCTTATGGGATGTCCTTTTTCAAAAACAACAATATTATAACATTCTAGAAATAGTATCGAATAAATTTATAGACATAAACAATTCTATATGATGTCTAACTTAATCCATTCAAACCATTAAGCCTATCGAAAATACTTCTTTCTAATATTATAGTATAAAGAAAATGATTACTAGAAATGTCATCAACAAAGCAGGTGAATACCATCATTTATCCCCCATATAAGATATATCTTGTTGGTCACATTCCGAATATGTGAATACCTTAATCATGTATTCTCTTGAAAAATGAATTCACATTGAACCTTATTGAAAACATGAATGCAGTTAAAAGTTGACTCTTTCAACATACCAAAATTCCAAAAATTCTATATGCTCAAACCGTGAAATCACTTAGTCCTTATATCAACCATGAGACCATGAATACTATAAAACATATTATTTTCTCCTTATCCATTCATTATGCGGTTATGATTATCTTTCCAAAAATATCTGAATAACCTTTCATGGTTACCAGTACCATTCAACATATACTTTCAAATACTTTAGGAAAAACAATAGTGTAACAATCCTTAGATGTGTCTTTATTCCATAGTACCATTACTATACAACATAACTTTTGATAAACATAAATCATTCCACTACATTCTTAAACCATTGTCCATGATTCAACACTTATTTCATCTCATATATCATTTGTAGTCTCCACATCATCATCCACATAAATACTACCCATATGACCATGCTGATTCTCTTCATGAGATTTTCCCTTAGGGCATTGGTTTGCATAATTCACATACATTCCTCATTGAAAACATCTAATCATTACTGATGTTGTAGAAATACCATTATCCTTCTCTATGGTGTTAACTGAACCTTTTACTTTGCACTTAATAGATTTGTGTCCATCTTTTTCACACCCACAACATCTTCCAGTTCCTTTGAAACATTCTCCTTAATATCTCTTCCCACGTGTTTCACATGATGAAAATTGAACTTTCATTCCTCAATGATCATCATGAAACTCCTTCTTTCTCTTATTAACTAAGTCAGGAAACTTACCAATGTTGAGATTATTGATCATATTATGAGATTCCTAATTAGGCATAATAATTATTTTTGAACTTTCAAATCATGTTTCATTTGGTTGCTCATGAAGTATATCATTCCATTGTCCATCATATCCTCCATTATTGTGAATCTTCTATTTTCCAGCCATTTTCTAAAACCCAAAAAGAATAGTGTGAGAGGAAAAATCATAACCAAGGGTAGTACCATTAATATCAAACATCATAGGTTAAATTATATGATCGTTACCATAATTCTATGACTATAACCTATACTTAAACGCAACCTTAGGGACATCCCTAAACATACCATAGAAATATCTCTAGGGATCTCACTATAGTTTTCGCATCCTAGTTTCAAAGGATAACAAAACCTTTCCTCTAATACCAACTATAGATCCCTAAAGATTGACGTACCTAGAAATTACTTTACTTTTTTGGAATGCATAATACATAACAAAAACAATCACACAATGACCATAATAGTTTAGCGTCTTTGGAAACTCGAAACATAATCATCTAATCGTGGTGAAAGATCTTCAACATCTCCCTTAAAGATCTTCCCCTTTTGTTTTCGTACCTAAAACCTTTTTTTATATGCTGGGGAAATGAAAACTTATAAAGGGTGAACTCAAATGCTCAGTAAGGGTAAACATGGATAAAATAAAACAAACCATATTAATTTGAACATAAAAACATAAACATAATGTTTAAACATCAAAATCATGAGCAATGACATAAAACATTGAAGTACGTAAGGAATAGATCATAATGGAACATAAATCATGATAAACTAGCATGTAAATAAAACCTGTAATTGTAGAAAAACAATAATAACATGATATAATTTCCATATTAGCCAAGGCATTGTTGCCAAGACCATCTTAGTGGACAAAGTCCCTTTCTGAATCGAGTTCACTCCTCGTTTCAATCCTATAACACTGAACCGAATTAAATTACCATTCCAGCCTTGTCTATCGATTGAAATATAAATCTTTACCCAATGAATTTAAGGGATTTATATGTCCCACCCATATCATAATAAAATAATTCTTACATGTTCCACAACATAAACATAAATCATTCATCATAACCCAAAGAATAAAATGTGTTTCATAAACATCATACCATCATAACATAATACATATAAAACAAATGTATATCATTTAATCATAAGAATAATCAAACCATTTAAATAATAGATAAATTATAATTTAATCATAAACTTACTAAATAATGTCATATTAGATGGAAAATAGTTTTGATACAACACTTGAAATGAATTCTTGAGGAAAATATCCTTTCTTCTTCAAAATCATTTTCTTTTCACAATAATCCAGGCAGTTTTAAATGAAATGGATTTTTTTTGAAAATAATCATGAAATCATGTTGAGGAATAATTATGTAAATAAGGAATTATGTAACCATAAAAATCTGTTCATGCCGTATAATTTAAAAAAACATTTTCCTCCCACTTTTTTCGGAAAAGTCAAAAAATACCTCATATAGTAAACAAAAGAAAGATTCCTTCCATACGATGTGGTAATATTAAAGAAAGGGTAAAAATTTATTTAAACATATAGGGAAGAAATGTAAACATATTATGAAAACATTATGAGAACATATGGGAATGGATAATAAACATAACCCCAGTAAATACTTATGAATAAAAAATCTCGAATAAGAATGAGATTAGAATAATTATCCCTTACCTTAGGTATGATATGCTTTTTACGTATCCTAAACTCCTGTATAATGATTTAAATAAAGTAATTGACTTATTAAAGAATCATATTCATTGTTCTTTTGTCATAAATGGTTCACTTATGACTTTATATTAACCGTTCTTTTGTAAATTCCATGTTAAAGAAGTGTTTTTGGTAAAATCGATTAATTTATCGTACGTGTTTCGACTTGTTGTTCTTGATATTATTACTTATATCCTGATTTACTTAATTAAATAATATAAAATATTATTTATATATAATATATATTCATCATATACATATATATATGATATATCGATAAATGGAATGAAATACACCGTCCAAGGAGATGGTAGGCCGTACAGACGCATGCACGCTGTTTTCTTTTCCTTATTGGATTGATTGGAATTAAGTTGATGACATAAATATATATATATATACATAAATCCAGTATCTTTATTATGTAATATATTTCATGATTACTTATTATATATACTTTATAATCATTCATTAATTGTTAATGTGGAGATTGAATCTCATCGCGTCGTGGAGATGGTTGTCCATACGTACGCACGAGCGATGATAACATTCCTATGATCGTGGAATTGTATTAAAGAGTATGTATAATATTTCAGAATAAATATCAAAATAAAATAATCATATTTAGTAATTTATTTACACAATTATACCCATCCATGTAAGGTGGTGGTCGAAAACAGATTACACCAGGGCGTGGAGACGGTATTCCGTACGTATGCACGCGCGGTGATTTCGTTTTTTGTAGGATGGATAGAAGGTGAAATAGGGTTGTTTCATTTTATAATAACATATCAGTATATAATTAATATGGATATTGTTACTTCATAATGATACAAATAATGAAGAAGAAGTAGAAGAATAATGAAACATCAGAGAATCGGAAGAAGAGATTACCTCTTCTTCGGTGCACCTCATTTAAGCTTCCTCTTAAGGAAGTTGATTTTGTCTTTTGAGAAGACCAGGTCCTCTAGAATATTGCTAGGTAAGTGGAGAATATAAATTGGTAGGGGTTGGCTGAGCTTCAAGGCTCAAAACGGTGTGAAAGGAAGATGGAAGGGGTGCCCTTTTTATAAGGGAGGAGAGGGGAACCTTTGGAAAAACATAAAATATTATTTTATAATAAAGACATATTCAGTTTATAATAGCTCCAAGTTAATTTATTTCGAAGATAATGTGGGATGTGTCGAAATACTCTCAGACAATAGGTTTTAGACAATATTAGGTTACTATTTTAACCTTATCATTTAGATTTAACTCTAAGTTATATAATTCATCTTTTACCGTGTCTTCTAGTTTTCTTACACTATATGGTTAATAAAATTACTATAACCAGAAAAACGGACCCCAAGTGGTTCATTATTAATATATATAAACTTATATAAGTAATTTGGCAGAACCATATATTTTTAGGAATAAAATAACAATTAATAATATAATATTTGTTTTAAAAACTATTTTATGTCAATTTTGACACTATTTGGTAATTGATTTTTGTGAAAGTCATAACAGCATGAAAAGCTCGAAAATGTTTATTGAATCAATAATAACATGTCATATTAACCTATAAATGTATTGTAATTCACAAAAATTCTCAAATTACATTTATTTGGGTATTTAGAACATCAATTATGTTAATATTTCATTAATAAGGTAATTACTTCATCATCATTGTTTCATAAATAAATTAATATTTTTAAAGTCTAAAAATTATAACTAAATTTCCATTGTGTAGGAAATAGTTTTATCTTCATAATTAATATTTATAGTCTAATTTATCTTATGTATTACCCTATATTAAAAATGTTTTAGTTATTAAACATTGATTTTAACTATTTAAACTATTCATTAAATAAAATAATAATAAATGTCCTAATCTAATCCAAGTGGACCTAAAGGGTAATATTTTATTATTAAGGTTGTTTATGGTCTAGATAAACTTGGATAATAGAATTAGGGCATGTGTTAGGGTAAAATTAATATCATTTTTACCCTTAATTACCATATTTACTATTAACCGTGGTAAATAAAAGTAAAATGTTACTATTCACCAAAAATTATTTTCATCTCATTGAACCAAATTTTACTCCTTAATAATAAATGTTTCTCTCGGAGTTTCGAATTTCTAATCACAGAAGCGGTAAAATTATGTTTTATGTGAATTTTTCAAATTCTCCTAGGAGGTGTGTAAAAGATGGTTAAAAGTTAAATAAAATTTTTATATGTCTAAAATTATTATAAAATGACTCCAATGAATTACATTGAACGTATATAGGTATTATGTATCAATTTTGACATTAAATAAATTTAAATAAAATAAAATATTATTTATATAAAATGTCAGATTTTAAATAGTATCCTACTGTTTTCACTATTCATCAAGAATTGAATGTTTTCAGAAAAATAAAAAATTCACCCTATGCTAATTTCGATATTTTGAATCCAAAAATGAAGTCCATTTTGAAGGGTAAAATTTATAAAATTTCAAAAAATTTGGTATTACTATTCATAACGGCTAGTAAATAATAATATTATAATATTATCTTGTTTAGTGAAACATTATATTGCGTACTACTCACGCTATCGAGGAAGGTCTTGATTGCTTGTAATGCAATCCAAGTTAGGTATGCGTGTAGTGAAAGCTAGGTTTGGTGTTGCGTATAACATAAGCAAAACTTATTTCAGTTATACATTGAACAAAATCTATACTTAATGTTTCGTAGAATAATTTCCACAAAACGAACTTGAATATGTGTATAACACAAGACAATAATAGTGTTGCATATACTTCAAGCTAATGCGGTGTTTTTTTATAGTACAAGCTAATCTTGTTTTAGTGTGTAATAGAAGACATCAATGAAATTAGAAATAACATATCTCATAAAATCTCAGGGTGTTACAAACAATATGGATATCATGGAACAATTTCTTATTGAATTTTAGGAAGTAAGGTTAAATGTCTCATTACCAAGTGCTCAGTTAACATGTTCTCTTATATAGTTGATTCATATATAACAATATTTTGATGATGTCTTAAAAATAATTACAGACACAATTAATCATATGAAAATTTTTCTTTATTTGTAATTCTCAAACGATGGAATTATATGTTTTCAAAATATTTTTGTAGTAATATATTCATTAAGGAAATATGTAATGAGGGATTTCCATAATTCCCAATGGTATTTGAACCAAATTAACCTGAAGATATTCTATGACATGTGGTAATAGTTCTATTGGTTAGGTCTGCAATGGGGTATTACTGAGTTTTCTGCTTGTAGCTATATATTCCAGTTGGTCTAGACCATGCACCAAAATCCATCAATATTTCATTATCCACTTCCAAACTCGACATGTATGTTGGATGTAATATCTAAGTAATCTTTTATTGGGCTTCAATATACCTTGAGAATGTAAAATTTATTATGGGTAGTAAATTGAATGCTAACTAAGATGGAACACATTATACTCATACATGATACAACCATAGTTGAGGAGTTGTAAAATCTCTATGTGAAACATGTATTTTTTTATATAGTTCATTCTAATATAGTTTCTAATTGGTATCCTTGGTTCAAATCTTGATATTGAAGAGGAATTTGGGATTCATTGGGATATCACTTTCATTTGATCCATGAATACCATTTTCAGTCAAATGTATAGATATAAAGAGCTATATAGATTTGTGAGGATTTTCTACTTTATTGTGTTATAGAATTTGGTTGGTCATTGGATGATAACTTGTGGATGGTTGAGTTTTCTTATTTCTATAGTTACCAGTCTGCAATCAGAATGGATCTTCTTAAGGCCTTCTATGGCCAGCCGTTAATATTTCCACTGTTTTTTTTAGAGATTAGTAAATGATCCTTGGTTTGTCCAATCGTGGAAAAAGAGAAAAATGAAATTATTCATTTTATTAATCAAGGGATGGGGATATAATAGTTCTAATGTATGTTTTATGATGATCATCCATAAATAAAATTGAAATAAAATTTGGTGAAAAGACATTCCTGAATATTTCACATATGTTTGGTCATTGATGTCTTGGGAGGAAAAAGAAAATTGCTCCCCATTTTATGGGACATTTCATGGTTTTTTAGAAGTATAAAAAAGTTACCTATTGGATAGAACATACACCATGAATGATGTAGACACATAAAATGTTTCATGTATTAGATCTAAATATGTCTTTATCAAATACATCTACAATTCTCAACTGGAGTAATATTGAAGATAAAAAAAATTTCTATGATTGAATCGGTAGTCAATATAGTTGATTCTAAAACCAAGGTACATCATGGGAGGATGATAAACTTGGTTTATGTTATAAGGATTCATAGTTTTTCATAATCATGAGATGTGGGAGAGGGAGGCATTGATGATATAGAAGTAGAATCATCTCTTTCTCATGAATGATTATTCATATGATTTCAATAAAAAATATGTTTTTATGGTGTGGTGCTTGTAACATCTTGATATTAGTTTTCATGTTTTTATTAACAAATCATATTATTATTTATTTTTTGGGTTTCGTTTGGGGTCAAATCAAGTGAAATTAATAAATTTATAAAGGTTTATGGGCTACTTCATGACTATATCATGGTTGATGAACCATTTTCTCAAAATGTTTTCCATACTAGAGAAAACTAGAAAATCAGACATGTTTCTAATTCATGTTTTCAATACGTTTTGAAAATTGGTAAACCTATTTCGATAAACTATGCAGAATATTTATATCATCTGAATGGATTGGGAATGGTTTTTCTAAAACATCATTCATTTCACATAAAACCATCTGGAAGAGATTTTATGTGATCAAAGTTTTTATTAAAATTTCTCAAACCCCAATATTATTTTCCTAATAGACTTTTTTGAACCATAATTGATTTCTTCCATCAATGGAGCTCCGGATAAATTTTTTTGGCAACTTGGATCCCTCCATGAATTGACCTGAATCATGAGTAATTCCCTTTGATCATTTCATTGTTAGTTTATTTTTGGATCTAATAACCCCTATTTTTTATGTAAAAATATTTTTGATTCATAGATCCTTGTTTTCATCATTCTATATAAGAGTATTTATTTTACGACATTGCGATTTAAGATCTGTTGATCCTATGGTAGGTGGTTTCGTTATGATGCGTTATTTTTTATTAACCCTAAATATCATCATTTAATTTTATATATTTTAATCAATGTTTAATTTCATTGTTTTTATTAAATGGATTTCAGTTGTTTCTTTTTAAAAAAACACAATTCCATTGAACTGGGATTTCTACGAAAATGGAGTTTTTGAAGGAAATTAAGAATTCCCCAATTACATTGAATTGGGATGTGTTTATTAATATTATAGAAATTTAAATGATTTAATTTGAATTTTTTATTTGATTAAAAATTATTAAAAGTAAAATCCCATTTAATAGTGATTTATTTTGATATAGATGGACATTGGTGAAAAAATAAATTGCTGAATTTGATTTGAGAAATTGAATTATGAATTGATTTCAAGTACCAATTTTGTGATAATGGTTTTAAAAGATTTTGATATAAACATTATTGTTTTATATTAGAGAAAAATTAATATTTTTGATGAAAAAACATTTTTGTTTTCAAATAGAAATTAGAATATTTTATATAGAGTATGTGATTAATTTTATTTTGATAAGACATAAAATAAATTTCACATCATTTTTCAAACCAATGAACATGAAATACTAATGTAGTTAGTGAGATATTTAGAAAACAAATTTTTATTTAAAACTTTATGAAACATAATATCACTGTATTATACCCCTTATGAAATGTTCATGATTCCCCTTTCACTATATTCAAAGGGTAATATGTACATATTTTCCATATCAACTTGAGTGTAGTGTGAATATAACATAAGACTATCATCTCTTCTTAGGAATATGGTAATATTTATCATTTGTTTGTATTTCAAATGAATATATTTAATTAATCTAAAATATTTTACATTAATTATATTTTATATAAAAAATTTATATAAATTTTTTTACTTAATCCATTTGTGAGAAGTCCCATCATTTTAGAAATATTTACAACACCAAAAATTAAATTATTTTCATAATATATTTCCATTTTTTTAAATATAATGAATTTATTGTTTTTATTATTATTATGATATCACAAATGAATTGGTTATAAATTGAAATGATTTTCATGAGTTATTTTTATATTGTAATGTTTTATGGAATCTATGGTGAGACCCAAATGGGATTTATAGCTCACACCCTACATGTTTCAATGGGTTTTTTTAAATTATAACCTTTCATTTTTGAGTATGGGTAATGAACCAGAAGGAGGTTATTCTAGCTGTAGATCATTATAATTGGGGAGTTTCATCCATTAGGGCCTGGGTATTTTTTGGTTTTGTTATATTTGTTGTAGCAATTTGGGCTATTTTTCCATTTTGACATTAGGTGTAGTTATCCCAATGGATATTATTTTTTATGTATTACTGATATATCTTGTTTATATAAGCAATGGTTTGGAAAAAATAATTCCCTCATAAATTTTCTATGATTTATTTTTCAAGTCATCGACCCATTGGATTGGTAATGGTTTTTGGATGATATTTGGACCAACGCAGTAATTGGGTTACTAGTGAACCTAGAAAAGTTCATGGAATAAACCATAACATAAACAATTTTTTAAATACATAAATTTCATTCCAAAAAATATAATTTTCATAAATACAATGTTTTACATATCAAATACCCTAACATTAAGATTAATTTATTATACAATAGAATTTTTTTATAAAAAAAGATTATTATTTTTTAGATAAAAAATTCAATTTTATTTATAATGGCCCATTTAAATTTTAGTTGAAAAAAATTAGAATAAATCTATTATTTTAAATTACCATGATAATTGTGAAACGATAATTTTAAAATTATTTTTTATTAGCATGAAAGAATATAAATAGTATCTATTATATTGAAATACATTAAATAATGAATAAAATTTAATTTATAAAATAATAATTAGACAAACAATTATGTAGTTAAAAACCAATTACCACGATTCAAATTAAATGTGTAATTGATATAACCATAATGGAAAAACCAATAACAAGATAAAAATTCTTTTGATTTCATTTTTTAGAATTTTTATCAAGACATATATACCAAGAAATATATTATTTCAACAATTTTTATCAATTAAATTTAGAATAGTTTCAAAGAAAAATTAAAATAAAATGGTAGTTTCCAAAAGAAACATTTTCATCTCTTATAAAAGTGGTTCACATACATACATCAAAAAATGAACCATTAATTATATATCTAATGGATTTTCATCCCAAATGTATTGAAAGATATATATATCTAAAACATTATAATGATCGTGTTCACACTATGTTAGCATATTCCATTTAATTTCATGGAGTTTTCAATGAAAATACCCAACCTCTAACATAAGTATTATCTAATTCAAAGGTATTTATTCATAATATTAAACATACAAATACATTATCAGAATAATAATTATATAAAATAAATTTTTTTAGTGTATTAGGATATTATTTTACACTTATAATAATCAATATTTATTCCTCTGAATATTCAATGAAAAATAAATGTTTAGTTAGTAATATTTCTGAACTACTCTCTTCACAAAGATACATTTTCTATTTTTCAAACCCACAATTGTGTGAATAAATTATGTTCTAATGGATGAAGAAAAACGATACATACAATATAACTATGAATCTAAAATTTCAAATTAGCATCTACTTTGTTTCCATCTCATTCAATGAAAAATCAAAACATTAGTCATTTGTAAATTTGAAATATTACCTCCAAAATAAAAGAGTTTCATTTTTCATCATTATCCATCAGTTGTGGATTAAAAATATTATCTATTCTATATATTTTTGTTACAAAATATAATTATTTTTTCATATTATTAATGAATTATATGTTTCTTTATATTATGTTCATCATATATAAGAAATAATAAAAGATTTATTGAATAACCTCTTGTAACTGGAAGATGCATGAAAACTACAATATAAATCAATAGAATATAAAAATAAGTGGTCCATATTGGATAAATTAAGGGAAAATAATTTCATTAATGCGGTATCTAAAAATTTTATGTTTATTATTATAGATTTATTCTTCTGTAGAAAATGATTTTTGAACAATTTAATGGTTTTTATCTCAAATTACCCTCTAACAAACATATAATAAACTATGAAAATAAATTCATTTATGTGTTTTATATAATATATATTTGATATATAATATCATGAATTACTATTTATTCATATTATTTCAATATTAATTTCAAAAAATTCTCTCCCATTTTTATTTTATTAAATTATTATTAATGCTATAATAGTTTTCTTGGTTTAATTATCGATTCATTGAGATACATTACATTTCGAGGAACATATATTCATTGTATGGTTTGTTACATTTCTATATATATTATTTAATCATAGTTATAGTATATAATTGAATTTAATTACCAAATCATGATTCCTTATTAGAATAGTTATTGATTTAGTTGTTTCCCTTATAGTAACGATTTTGGATAACTCAAATTTCATTCAATGATTTATAATCATTGTTTGGAACAAATAATTTTAAGAAATTTATAACATTCATAGAATTATGGGGCATTCTCTGATTTATTTTAGTGATATTCATTCTTATTAAATAAATAATTTAACATTAATTTATCACATCATGAGATATGTTTTCTTTATGGGATATTAATAAATCAAATAAGATTCATTTAGTTATAATTTTTTATCATGAACAATCTAATCATAGTATTGAGTTATACCACCCAAATATTTTAAATAATATAACTATATTTGTAAATATAATATTCATTAAAATTAATGTTTTAATACTCTTAATAAAATTGTGGTCTTCAAAAAATTTAATTTCATGTATTAAAAATGACACGTTCATAATCAAATATTTTGGATGCTTTTTTATAATTGAAAAAATTATATCATTTTCAATATTAAATTATTTGTGATTCTAATAAAAGATATCATGATGAAGGATTTTTCATATAAAAATTTGGGATATATGATTTTAAGTGGACTATAATATCTTTTTTAGTTCAATGATCAAAAAGAGCTCAAATAGATCGATTATGTTGTCACTTATATTTTCTATTTAATGTTGAATATTATTTTTCAGCATAGGATTTAGGTTTCACTCTTTTTACTCTAATATTTATATATCTGTGTTTTTGTGAGCGTGTGTGTAGTGTATTTGTGTGCATGTATTTTTTGAATGAACTAATGATACAAAAAAATAAATTAACGATCCCTTAATTGGTGGTACTTGTTAGGAATTTTTTTTAATGTACCTTTCTCTTCAATGCAAACATCATTCATGTTTTCATTATTTACAATGGGTATTAGATTTTTAGAAAAGAGAAACCTTCTATTTGTGGATGTATTTTGGTCAGGTATTCAATTATTAACTTATTCATATAGTCATTTCTCAATGTGTTTTCAACATAACATTATACATAATTAAATTTGGATATAAACCTAGAAATAATGATATTCTATAATTTAGAAAAAAAATTATCGGCATGTTGTATATTTTTATAAAAATATGAATGGTAATTAAATATTTTAGTAAGTGTTGTTTTACTATCCACCTACTTTATTTGGATAGGTTACAATCAACATGTCACTTATATTTAAATGGGGTCATGTATTGGTATTATGGACGATTATTGAGTGCTATCATAGGTTGACCACATACTGAGATTCTATTTTATTCATCATACTTGTTTTCCTGTTATTATTCAATATGTGTTCACATATGTACGGAATGAAAATCCATAGTTGCTTTTATGTTTAATAAATTATACATAATCATGTAATTGGTGGGGAAAATAATTATATAGCCCTATGATGAATGAAATGGTCTCATGGGATAATTGTTTTTGGGTTTTAGTGTTTACTTAACCCTATAATTTGATTCATTCATGTAAGTGTTCCCAAATAGCCGGTACTCATAATTTTAATTCTACTAAAAATTAATTTGTACTTCCCCATGTCCTTGAAAAAATATTTTTAATTTATGCAATTATAGAAAATATGATTATGATAGAAATAATATTGATATCCATGTTTTATTTCCATTTAATTATTATTGAATACACCTGGTTTAATGTTGATAAAGATTTCATGATATTTCCAAATTTTGACTATAATATTGGTTACATGTTTTTCCCAAATTGTGGTGGTCATATTTCTGCCTTGCTGAGCATTTTATCTAACCACTTATTACATTTATTTTTCTCTTGTTCATATTGAATAATATTACATGAGACAGTTTTTAAGGATAACACTAGTGAATGAATTTTTTGTTGTAAATGAATAATTTTTTTGAATTAATTAATTTCATATAAAATATTATATATTTCAATTTTATCATAATAAAATGGGATTTTTCAGTTCATGATTATTCATAATTCTCTAAATCACAATACAAAAAATGATTCAATATATATAAGGTATAAAATATTTTTAAATACTTTTAAATTAAGGATTATTATAATTAGAATTATAAATTTTGTATGAAATAAATAATTTAACATATGTTCTTATAAGAAATAGATCTAGGATTGTCTTTTTATGCGTATCAAACATGTTGTAAATTTATTAAATCATATTTATATATTATGATTTTATTGGAATTTGTATGATATTTCATGTGTTGTATCATGTTATTTTAGAAACCATTTTTCTAATATTTTTGGTATGTATATTATGTTTTGTTATTTTTGTCATGCTAAAATATTACATAAGGATATATTCTCCCCACCATACTACTTATAGTCCCTCAATTTGTATAGATACCATCTTGAGTGTTGGGAGGCATGATTGGGTTAATGTGGTTTACTGGTTGGGGAAATAGATCGGTTTTCACTATATAGATGTGTTATAGAATAATATTAGAGTACTATTTGTATTATAATTTAAACCTAGAATTTAAGAGTTTGAATGTGGTTGGATTTGTTAATGAGCATGTCATTGGTTGTAAAAAACCAACATATGATGGAAATTCCAATATTCCATATGAGGGAATTTCTATTTAAATAATATAATGTTATAGGTGATCGTTTTTTAACATTAGTAGGATATTTTTCTATGTGTATAACATTTATTATATTTTCAATCTTGGGGTGGTTTGGGAAAAATATATTCCAACATGAATCATATTTTGAATAATGTTATTTACAATCAATCATTATTTATTCCATGATTTTCATCATTGGTTTATTTTTTGAGACATTTATTAGATATTTTAATTGGAATAATTAATTCAGAAATTGTTTTATATATTAATTAATGATTTAACAAAATCAAACTAACCATTATATGAATGTGGTTTTTTATTATGAAATATTATTTGTTATTTCTACTGGTGACTATTAAATGGGGATCTAAGAACTATCAAAATGATATTTTCCTTAACAACATTTTTGATTGATCATATATTGTAATAAAGATGTGGAGTTTTATTTGTTATATAAATTTAATATGGTAAATATGTAAATGTTTGTGATTTATGAATGTTATAATAATTTAAATTATGGATTATGTAAATTTAAAATTCTATAAAATAATTATCTTATGTTCCCCATCATTACCAGTTGATGACAACGTATTTAATAATTCTTGGAGGAATAATGATTCCTTGTATGTGTGACATGAACCTAGTGTGAGTATATGTTCATATTGAATGATCCCAAGACTCGATTTTATAGGAAATTTTGTTACATTTTTTATTACAATATGATATCATGAATAATGGTATTGATGTGTTCTATGTATTTTTTTGTATTGTAAAGAAAATTATTCTAATCAACTACCGGATGTGTTCCAAAAAAGGAATTAGATATCATTCCCTAGAGGTGTGCATTCATAATATCCCTATTGAATATATCAGTTTGTGAATAATAAATATAGGGATTTTCTATTTTGTGTTTTATATTCATTTTAGGAAGATACGACTAATGGTTTTTAGGTGATGATTAATATGGGA
This sequence comes from Viscum album, assembly GCA_963277665.1. Taxonomy (NCBI): domain Eukaryota; kingdom Viridiplantae; phylum Streptophyta; class Magnoliopsida; order Santalales; family Viscaceae; genus Viscum; species Viscum album. The sequence continues at coordinate 872,130,067 of OY728148.1, read as the reverse complement.
TGACAATTAGAGATACAATTTTAACTATATTTATCTAGGGATAATTTTCCCCAAATAGTTGATAAATGACTTCCTATTATGCATTTTATATTCAAGAAAATATATAAAATTCATAGGTTTGATTGTATTTTTATTCCATTATGAATAATTTCCAAATACATAATATAAGTGATGTTGTGGTTTGAGCTAGTAAATATTTGGATATTTTTTGTAATGATATCCAGAGTTGTTTTCATATAAATGTTTTCCATAAAACCGTGTGATCTGATAGTGCCAGATTGTTCATAGACCTAATGCAGTGGATTCCACTAGTTATGGAATATGATATATTATTTTATGAGTTAAAATAATTTTCTAAAACTATGGACAACGACAATAAATAATGGGTGAGATTCATTGAGGATGACCTTATCTAAAAGGGAAAGGAATAGGTGGCCTGAATTAGTTTTTCAATATTTTGGATTTGATTTCTTATTACAAATTAACAATGGAACATATTTCATGTATGGAAGAAAAATTCGATAATTAATCATCATGAGTAAGGAAGTGACTCATTGTTGGGTCTAGATAGATTTGTACATGATAATTAATAAATAAAAATAGGGTGTTTTTTATTCATCAACGTGATAGGATCATTAAATTATCATTGGAAATATTAAATAAAACCAGTCTAGTTTTGGTATTTTGGTAGTATATATTATATAAAGTTGTTTTTGGGAATAATGCACAATATCCTAGTTATATTACATCTAGGATAGTTTAGGATCTTATAGCAAGATCCACTACTATGAAGCTGGAAGGTTATTAAATATTTATTTTTCATATATTTCATTGTGATGGCACATGTTATAATTGATATAAATAGTCATACAAGTAGGGAGTTTAGTACGAGGAGGTCTATTAATGATACATAATCAATTATCATGATATATGAATCATGTATATATTGTTAATATATAGCATGATTTATATCCTTCTACCATGAAATGTATAATTGTGTTGGCTTGAACAGTAACATCATATTTATTTGATAAATGTGACTAACACCCTTTATTGAAGTCATAGTTCATGGATTGCATAGTTTTAGTTATATGGTATATGCAAGGGGTAATTCTTATCTATGCCTCATTGGGTGTCTGATCTAAATGTACACATAAATTTTGGGTATGTTATCTATAATTTTTGTGGAATCCAATTTACATGGGTCCATTTTATGATATATATGATTGGATTTAATATAATTTATATGATGAATTCGTTCGATATTTTTTAAATCTTATGAATATATATCACTGATGGTTTCCATTTTTTTATTAAAGTGTCATTTTTATTTAGAATAGACGATTTCAATTGCATGCTCATTCAATAGGTTTTTTGAAGAAAAATCAGGGCAGGTTTCATCCATGTATCAAAGAAATATATTTGAAGATGGATGGGGGGGGTTTGATATTTTACCCGATGTGGTAGTTTATTTTTTATTCATTTTTCTTGATTAAATTTTTATACATCCACTCCTGATAGAGGCTAGGATCACAAACAATCTCTTTTAGGAACAAAACATATTTCTCTTTCCATATTAATATCTTGTGAATTTACTTTGTGAAAATAATATCTAGTAAGTTGATTTTGAGGACAACTAATTTATCTTCTATTGTATGTCTCCATTGTGATGTCATATTAGAAATTCTAATAACACATGAAATAAATTAAGGAACTATGTAGATTATACGTGGTTGATTCAGATGGAAATTAGGAACTTTTATCCACTACCATGAATCTATTATCATTATAATCAACACAAGAGAACTAAAATATTCTACAAGATAAAATTGACAATATTTTATCAATAGATTTGGGAGAAACCATTTGATAAAAAATGTTCAACTATTTAAAAATGTTGTAACACATACGAGTACAAGGTGATGTTGTTCATCTCTAAGAATATACTTACACTGTTTAATGGATTGATGAATAATGAACTCTAGTAATACCTACATACATTTCCATAGGTTATTTATATAATTATCATGTATTCCCAAAAGTGGGAGGTGTATGATTAGAACCAATATCTAATATTCAAAAAAAAATATGGGAATTGAAAATACTATATGATCTTCGATTGTGATATTAGGATTAGCATCATACACCTATTGGTTTATATAATTTTAAATGTGGGAATATCTATTTAATTTGATATAGTGGGAGATATGATTTATATAGATAATGTAATGGTTTGTTTTTGAATTTCATAACTTCATAATATTCAAATAGTATTACTAATGATTTAAATAAAACATTTCTTATTGAAAAGTTTCTTCTACTTGGATAATTAAAATGGGGTTAATGTTTTTTTTCCAATGAAAATTAAATATTGGAGATAATGGATATTGAACATAGAATAAATCCAAGTATCTCTAGTTTACAAAAAAGAATAAATTTTATATTGAAATACATTAGTTGTGGATTTTAATTCTATTGTTATACAAAGGGATTGAGTGATGGAACATTGGTCTTGGATGATGAGGACTCATGAATGGAGTAACATTATATATCATCTTGAAGTGATAATAGCTAATAATTCTTTAATTTTTATTTGGAACTATCTCTTAAGATAGAATTTTTTGGTCCATAATAACTATAAGTGATTTAGATATATTTCATTTAGGCTAGAAATACAAATTTTTGTTAATGTTAGGTCATGTAACTATTGTATTTCAATATTGATAAATCATATAAAAATTTGACTTTATTATAGTTTTATTTTATTATATCAAAAATACATGACCTCTAGTTTGAAAAGTTCAATAGTGTGTGGAAACTTATCATATATTTTGAAGAAAAAACACTTGATGTCTATGATGATTAGGGTCACATAGTTTTCGTATCTATTTTATGTGTCTTATTGACATTTATATCATACAAATAAGAGTTATTTTTAAGATCATATTTTATTGGTCGTTAGGAATAGATTTTATGGTGGGAAGATATCACCACGATAGTATATAGATAATAATGATATTACCCATGTTCATGAGAATTTATTAATTCTTATTATCATTAGATAGTAGTTGGTAATTGAATCACATCATTATAGATAGGTCGAATGTCATGAATTGATTAATATATATTGGGATCTCAATCATCTATTTTGTTGATCTAACACAAATAAAGAGATATTTTGTTTCGATACAAGAGGATTCACCTATTAGTAGTTGACATAAAATCATCTAAATCATAATTGTATATTGTGGTCACATTCACTACAATTTCTAAATTTCTTTCTTTCACTATGTACATTGTTATATGATTAAAAAAATATGGATTATTAAAGGATAATGTGTGGATCATCTTGGATCCATTATTGATGTTCTCTTAGTTTTTATCACTCATTCTGACCAATGTAGTTTGTAAGGAGATTATTTTTATATTTTATTTACATATGAAAAAATAGACTCCCTTTTAAAACATCATATGGGACCTCCAGTTTATTTGAGTATATCTATCTACACCATCACTGATGTGTATTCCAACGAGACTATAAATGTGTATGAAAATATTGAGGGACTATGTTCTAGATTTTTTCGGTTTATAGTAGAATGAAAAATTAATCCAATAATTCATATATTAAATAGTTATTATTATATGATTAATATAGTTCAATTCAATTCATTTTTATGTTGTTCAATCCCTTAACCGTGATGTTTGCTATAGGTTGGTCTATCAATAATGTTTGGGTGGAGACTCAACTTGGATATGTCATAGTATGATTTTTTTGACACATAATAGAATTTATATGACTAAAGGAATGAAGTAGCCTTATGTGTATTGGCCATTAATCCTTTTGAGTTTGAAATATCATACCAGGGGTAGTGTATCTACCATCAATATTAGAAAACCATTGAATATTGAGGCTAAATAAATTTTTTCCTGGATAAATGTGGTTTTAGATTTTTTATTTGATCATCCTAGTGAGATACAATCAAGATGTTACATATAGGTTTAATTCATTACATTATGTATTCCACAATTCTCAACTAGGATTATATTTTCCAAATCCAAATCATTTGATTCAAATTGATGATATTATCCTCAGGGTATAAGCATCCTTTATGGAAAATATATTTTATATGAATATTATATTGAATATATTATCATTGGAAAATTTATTCAATATTTTTATTTTCAATATCAATACTTGAGTATTAATGAAGAATCCTGGGAGGGGGAATTGAAAAAAAATGAAAAGTTTCTATAAATTTTCACCATAAAAGTATATTATTATTGAGATCAGATATTTATAAAGATCTGTTATATAGTCAATAGATTATTAGATCCCAAAAATTATATAAGTTATGTTATTGATCAATTATTCCCACAAAATGTATATTTTTCATTTATATATATAGTGTTATTATTGTAAATTTAATATCCTTGGGTGAATTTGGTGTGTCCATGTATTTAAATTTATGGTTTTAGATACATATATTATGTTTAATTGTCATTACTTGGTTTTTGTTAACTATTGTCCTGGGGCATAAAATATGAAAAATGGGTAGAATTATTTTGTACATAGATTGAACAAATCCATAACCTAATGGAGACATCATCAATTTATTAAAGATTCATTTAAAATAGTTTCTGCAAGGTTTTTTTAAAGTTCACCTAACCATAAAAAATTGAGTTGTTTTCAAATAGTGGTATTTTCATGGATGGTTCATGATTCATACAACCATGTTTCTAAACAATTTACCCCCTTTTATAAATTGGAATTTACTAAATATCCATTATCACCAAATATTATAAACCTAATTTGGGAATTTTTTGTAATTTAATACTAGAAATGGGCTCTTTAAATATTCCTTGTGTCATTGGGTTCTTCTCCATCAAACAATATCATATTTTTAATTTTTTAGCTATATGAGAAATCACGTGATTTTTTTATCACAACACTAAATAGAAATATCTTTTTTACATTTTATAAAATCATATTTATCTTATTTTAATTTAAATATTACATCATCATGTTATTTTATAATGTCATTTTATCATAAATTTGTTGTCAAACTAATGGTTTATTTTCAACAAGTGGAACTAATAATTCTAGTGGTTACTTGTATAATTTTTATCTGTTCATATCACACTATGGAATTGTTCTCTAGCCATGTGATATCTATTAATACATTGAAAGATTATCTAATAATTAATATAATATTTTTGTTTTTACTATGGATATATTCAATGAGTCAATGGAAAAATAATTATATGGGTTATTATACCATTTTTGAGACTACTAAAGATAAGATTTATGAATTTTGATTTTATTTGGGGGTAAATAATGGGGTATTTTATGGTTTCCTTTGTGACATATTAAATTAATATTTAATATTTTTTCCTAGGTGGACAGCTACGACATTTTAGGATTTATGATAGTGATATGATTACATATAAATGTAGGTATAAAAATAACAGTGAACATGTATTGAATTGTCGATCTTTTTCAATACTGAAATGTGGAAAAAATAATTGTTTGAGATCCTTGTATGTAGTTATTCATATTTAATTATTTAGACGAAATAATTTAATAACTTTTTAACTTGAATGTAATTGAATTCCCTATATTGGAATGAAAATTGATTAAGTGATCAATTTAAATGATTGGTTGTAATGGCATATGGACATTCAATGAGGTTTAGTTCTACGAAATTATTTGAGCATGGGTCTTCATTATTTATTAATTAAATAAATAAAAAGAGTTAGTATGAATATGAAGGATGTATATATTGTGAATAATTATTGAATTCCATATATTATTATTATTATTTAATATGAGGTAAAATTATTAAATGTCGCAATATTATCCGGCCAAATTTGGATTAAATTTTCTTGGTTTTAATTATTCATGCTTCTAACCTGGATTCCAATTGATCCACACATCTAAACATATTGTGAATTTATTTTATTTTAGACATAAATAATTCATTTTATAAATATTTACTAAAAATAATTTCTCAATAGCTTTGATGAATTCCTTCAAGCTATATGATCCAGGATTTTTCTTTGTTTCAACTTGGAATCATATTGGTTCCTGATACATCCTTTATGTTTAGAGAATGATGTAGTATAATGTTGGAATGGTTGGCCAAGTTTATTATATCGAGGCTCGAAGAGGGAATTTATTCTTCTAATTTCATCTTGATTGTTAATTACTACTCCATATATTTATTTAAATACATTATATATTAATTATTTAGTCATGAAAATAATTATACCCCATTAGTGATGGCCTACAGAGCTATACTCACACTCTATTTGGGAAGCAATTTGGTACCCATGCAGACATCATAGATGAATTTTATGTTAGGGGAAACCACCCAATAACTAATTCTACATATCAATGTTGACATTAGAGTTATGTGATGGGAGTCAGGATATACATATAGATATAAACAAATTCCCTACATTTTGTTTTTTATATTCATTTACCTTAAGGGATTTTTTTCCATCACATTAGGTATATACATTCTTGGGGCGTTCGGTATAGGGAATTACTATGATATTATAGTTTTCGTGAATTTTTTATTTTAGAACATATAAACAATATTTTGATACTATATATAATCTTTCAAGATGTCTTCAATTGTTTTTATACCTTCATATAGGTTTTCTCCAACCCTATGTACCACTTATGAAAAATCGCTACTTTCTAATAGAATTTGGCACATGAGAGGTCCCCCATGAGTCTAGTGGTACACCAACATGAGATAAAGGACTATTATATTCTATATAGGTGTACTATTGATTATATAAATGGGGAATAAAATAATATAATGAATTTTTTCAGGTGGATATAGTATTATTCAATTTCATTAATATATTTATGTGATACCCCCAAAAACGTGAAATAAAAATTTGGTATCATATATGAAAAATTTAGAAAAACATTATTTATATACATGATAGAAATATTTTCTATTAAATTAAATACCTTTTAGACTTTTATTTATCTATTTTTTCATATAATCATATAAATAAGTGATTATTGTTTAATAACTTTTGTTGTTTTTTTGTTCTAAAATATCTATAATGACTTCTATCTGTTATGTATTGATTAATTAAACAAAATATATCTCATAAGGATTTTGGTAGGACCTCATAAATGGGAATAAATCAGTTGGATATGATATTTGTAATGTAATTCCTCCCATTTTTTTACATTTAAGGTATAGGAGTTTGAGGAAACCCATCCCCAAAATTTGAATTGGAATCCATTGGATTTTAAATTAGTATTTTCAATGGTATCAATGTCATGTGATATCTTACATTAATATTTGAGAATAAGTTTATGGATAACTTCAGGATATTAATAAGTTGTGGAGTATCATAATTATTTTCAGTTATTTTAAATTAGGGGAAAATTTGACATTATTAATGATTGAAATATAAAATTATTAATAAATAAAAAGAATAATTGAAGTAACCAAAGGGGTTTGATATTTTTTGTTTTATATTAGTATTTGATTCCATTTTAAAAGTGTTTAATTTATATATGAAGTGTGTATCCAAAATAATAAAATAAGATTGATACATGAGGAATAATTACCAACTAAGAAGACAAATGGATATTCGAAACAATTTCTTTAATAAATCCTCAGAACCAAAATATAGAGAGCTATTATGTGGAGATTAATGTCTGTCAGTTATTTTAGTAATCAGTTTTATATTCCAAGATGAAATATAATTTTCATAGAGAGGATCATGTTTTATTGATTAGAGGTGGCACTTTATCTGGTTGATATCACTAATTGAACATGAACTTAGACCCTCATATTTGAACTATGGGTATATCCCAAAAAACTAGGGTTGTAGGCTATACAAGATAGTTTTGTGAACCTTGGACAGTTTAACCATATATATAACTCTATTAAATACCAAAGGTTTTAAAATTATTTATACTTGATTTAAAAACAATGGGAATTGGTTTATGTAACTATGTCATTAACCATATACATAATGTTTCCAAAATGTTGGTATCGGTATTAAAAAACCACTACTTTTGGATTTTGATCCCCAGATATCTTGTATAAAATTCTTACACCAATCCACAACACCACATAGAATTTTGGTTATACAATAATATATATATATATACACACATCGTGGAAACCAAGGGAATGTCATGGAAATAGGTGTTCCCACTATTTTTTTTTCTAACATAATTTTTTTCCGGCATTAATTCATACTAGCTATATCATAGTATTAGAAAACCATGGTTATATGAACAACCCATACACATGGTTTTTAGAACCATCGGTATAGGGACTAAAAAACCCTATACCCATGTGTTATCAAAAATGTGTGTATAGGTGTTCAAAAAACCTTATACACACGATATTCCAAAAAAATTGCCATTGGTGACAATTTTCAAACTACACCAACGGTTTTAAAAAACCCTGGGTATATGGTCATCTTCCAGAATTCAATATTTTCGGAAATAATTAATCTATATTTTTTTTAAATTCATTTGAACCATTCTGATGGAGTTTAGAATATTTTAATTATAATAATACTTAAAAAAATGTTATAAGATGAATAAAATAATTCAGGTAGAATATGGATGAAATTATATATCATTATGGAGGTACATGAAAATATATAATTTTAGAGCTCATGGAATAATATCCAATTCTTTTACTTAAAAATTTCTTATTGGAATGAATAACATCAGTCAAAACATTAGACTTCAGGTGATGAGAATAATTCATTGCTGTTAATGAAAGATATTGAGTGTCATTGTTCAATTATTTGTATTATATATCATTATATATTAAGAATCCTTATGAAATGATTTTAATGACCATGTTAAGTCATTATCAACTATTGTAAATTTATAAATGAATAATCACATGGGAGACATCAGGATTTTGTAATTTATTTCAAATTATTAAAAACTCTCATTAATATCATATAAATAAAAATAATATGATATTATTTAAATAATTATCATACATTAAAAAATAATGAATAATATTTTTAATTAAAATTTCAAATAATTGTTGATATTAATATCCTTTTCACATTGAAAATACTAATAATAATAATAAATATTTTGAGATTCTATAATTATTATTGTTTTTTCATATATTATATTTTTCAGAAAATTAATAAAAATTATTAAAAATATTGAAATTTATTTTCTACAAATGAAGGAATGAAATTTACTTGTTATACATTGATAATAAATAAATATAAAATAATGTAATGTTAATAAAGTTGTTTATCTGTAATTTTTTTAATACAATATATTTTTATATTACAAAATGAAATAAATATAATTTCATGAATTAATTTAAATAAATATGATTATAGTTTTTATTCAAAAATTTTTAATATTAATTTTCTTCAAATTACATGGAATAAAATTTCAATATTATTTGTTCAGCCTAAAAATCAACTTTTATAAAATACATTTTCATTTCATTTTTTATAATTATTTTAAAATTTATTACATCCAATTATATTTATTTTATTCGATAAATTTGAATTCATATACATAATTACAGTTTATATATTTTTTAATTATTTCTGCTTAATTTATTTCAATAATCAATGGTAATTATGTTAAATTATTGTCACCTCTATTAAGGATAAAATTCATTAATAAGGAGGATAATATAAAAGAAATTTTTTACAACATAACACATATTTTAATAAATTCTATTATATTAATATTTTATTAAAATTCATTATCTTAGCTTCAATATTTTTCCCACCTTGTGGAACTTTTAATTAAATATTACTTTATTATACAATATTTATTAATTTACATCATCACTAATATAATGGAACATCCAGTACTCACATATTCCAAAAAATTTATCCACCTTGTTCAAACATTACCTTCAAAAATATAATTATATGTTCTATAAGTGATTCTTGTGTCTTATATTCTTCTTGAAGTACAATCCATTGAATTATTATGCTGTAATCAAAATTATTTTTTCCAAATGAGAGTTATTAGTTTTTCTTGAAGTATTTTTATAATCTTTCTTCAATAAATTACTATAATCATTATAGAAAAATATAAAAATGACAAAATAATTTTTTTACTATATTTAAATATTATTATTCTTATTTATAATCATATTTATTCCAATTTTATATTATGTGTGATATAAAATAACATTCCTTGAAGCACGGGAACTACCACCTTTATGAATCAATTTTATTTATTTTACATGCTGTTATAACATATCTATTAATAAATATGGTCTTAATAAATATTATATATATAATATTATTACGATTATAGTGTGATTTGTTATTATTTACATATCAATCGTTCAATTCATTGGAAAATGATAGCCTTACCTGTGTGCGTATGAACAACCATACCTATAGAGTGATGTAATTAATTTTTCATTATAAACATATATTAAAGATCAATAAAGTAAATATAATTAATAAATATAATACTTTTAACATTATAATTATACATACAATATAAAACCATGAACATGGTTTATGGGAAGAATGTATTATACCACCAAATTCATAGGAAATCGAATGGATAACATATAAATAATTTTGTTATTGACGAATTGTTAATAAATGAGTAAATATATATTATAAGGTTATGATATATTATATTAATTATGCATATGGATCTAATATTGATTAATAACATATTTAAACTAATTTTATTGGTGATTATAATTTCATATAAAGAAATTTAAGACCATGTATAATGGTTGATGTTGAAATCTCATTTTAATCACGATTTCTTAAGATTAGATATATGTTGGGTGAATTATATAATAATTTTCTCAAAAAAATTATATATATGATCTTTGAATGGCTTATCTATGAGATTTAATTTTTTATATTCTTTTCCCAAAAATTTTATTGTAAAAAATTAAAGAAAATGCATTTTTTAATAGATTAGCTTATTCATATTTGGAAAAAAAAATATTTTCAGACAGGATCTTATTATTAAAAAAAATTGAAGAATGTCATGTTCTATGATCATATTATTTTATAATTTAATTTTCAACATGATCTGAGTTTCTTTTTAGATAAATAAAATATAAATTTAAAGTCATATCCAAGTAGTTAATTTATGAAATATAATAAATTATGTGAAATGAATCACTATTTTATCATTTATAGCATGAAACAATTTTTATACCATCATTAATGTTGTTTTTATTGATGATTAAATTTCAATATTTTATTGATGTTTTAAAATTAAATATATTTCAATATATTATCAAAATATTTATTTATAATTTAATCAATATAAAGTGATATTTTTATCAATTTTAATGAAATATAAGAATATTATATAAAATAATAATTCATCAATGTATAAATACATTCCCATTAGTTATTCATTATTTGTGATAAAATATAATGATAAAATAAATTATATATCCCTATAATAGTTATGATTTTGTGATTAAGATATTTTATGAAACTCATTATTATTTATTAGGTTATTCAATTGTGGAATGGTTTATGTTTCTATTAACATGTGTCACATATTTTTATGGTTTTCATTTTTTTCATGTGTGAAGGTATATATATATCACTAAAATTCATTTTATATTGACTCATATATGATGCGATAAATATAATGGTGTAGGGGAATGAACTTATTCAATGAGTTAATAGTGATGGGTTAGTTGGACCTCTATATTGTTGGACTTATTCAACAATATGATGATGGTCTTGGAAAGGAAAAATGAATTATTAAATTATACCCAATGAAAAATATGGTTAAAAATTAAAATAACATTTTTTTACTTATTAAATTGTTTTAGTGATCATGATCTATTAATGAGGATTCATCAGTCAGATTACATATTCATTTTGAAATAATAATTCATTCTGAAATGTAAAATTATATATGAAATATGACTTATTGTGTATGATAATTATAAGTTAGGATCATTTAAAAATACCTTAATTCTATTCATATGATTTCTTATTGACATTTTTAATATCTCTAATTTTTTTTCCATATTAATATTATTAATGATTAATTCTTATCATTTCATTTTCCTTAGTATAAGAGAAAATATAATTACAAAATATTTTTTATTAAGTGTACCTTGAGAGATAATAATATGATACATATTGAATAACATTTATTATATATGTATAATAGGTGTCCATATTTATTAGACAATGAACCTTTACTGTTATGGGGAATGTGTTATGGCCACCCAAGTTGGTATGATAATTGGGATTAGTTATCTATGGAGAGTTTGTGTTGATGAATATATGGACAATATGGGAAACAATAATTTATGATCTAATATTCAAATATGTTGAACTTAAATGATTCATATGTTCATTATATGATGTCATAATTGTTTACGTCCCATGATTTATTTTCATGATTTTTTGACTCATCACATTGATTATTATTGATTGATTCATAAATTATTTTTTCCATTATTAAATCAATGACACAAAATTCAATCCCGTTAAAAATGAATTAATTGGAAACTAAAATGATTTACTTCTTTAGAAACTAAATTCAATGGGAGTAAGATTGAATACTATTATTTCTTTTATCAGGGAACTCTATGATTCTCTTTATAATGTTTAAATTCAAAAAATAGTAATGTATGGAATAAAAATCATTCAGTATTTCATGATATAATATATTAATTCATTCAACGGGTCTTCTATTCCACTAGTGTTCGATAAATGGATTAGTACAATTGGAAAAATATTGTCTCTCAATTTATCAGTGAATGAAAATGAAATCCAAAATGTGTATTGTTAAGAATGATAATAATATAAATTTTAGAGTCCAATACTAAATATTAGGAAATATTATGAAATTGAATCAATGTAATGGTATTAGTTAATGTGTTTATAGTATTAGTTAATAGTTACTCCAAAAACATCATATACTAATGTAAATGAATTATTTAAGCTTAACCATGTGTATTCATAATATATTTTTACCTAAGTGGAAGCATTACATTTATATTTATTTACACTTTAAATATTATCATTTAACTAGAATAAACAATAGTCTAGTTTTACATGGGCATAAAGTAAAGTCTTTGTTATGAATTTCCCTTAAGGGAAATTAATAGAAATTAATAAACCATCAAATGATCACTTATGTTAAAAATAAGTAAATCATAATTCCATAATTATCAGGGTTATTATATGGACATCGTTGGTCGGAGTGGTTTACTGAAGAGGGGGGTGAATTGAGTACCAATTAAAATTTCTGTATTTTAACAACTCTGTCTTAAAGACCCCCCAAAAAAATTAAACTGTAGTGAATTTATATTAAAGTAGAGGTTCTGTCAGATTCTCAAGGGATTGATTAATTCCCAGTTAATCAACACAGGAGTGTGTGATTATATTTTGAAACTAACTTACTAATCTACACTTAAGATAAACACTTGATAATTTAATTATCAAAGTAACTTTAAAAACAGTATTGGTTTTAAAGTGATTAGCAGCGGAATAAAACTTTGAAAGAGATGGCACAACAAATGTAACCAAGAGGTTCAGTCTCAAGCCGAGACTTAGTCCTCTCAAAAGATTATATAAAAATGATCCACACCCTGGATCGGGGTTCAACAGTTTACAACTGTCCAAGTCCAAGACCTCTACCACTGTTCTTCGTGGGAAACAGTACAACAGCACCCAGCTTTCCAGGTCACACACGACCTCTACCACTGTTATTCGTGGGAAAGAAAGAATGAAAGAGTATGGTAAGGATTTACAAATCCCCCAGTTTAAGTACAGGAGATAGTGTATGTGTTAGATACAGCAGATAACACACACTGCTCGAAAAGTATAATAATAAATCACAGAACAAGAGATGTAGAATATAGAAGTGGTTCTGGTGATTTCAGTGTAGCTCTGGACTCTTTTGGATTCGATCAGAAGTGAGTCTGATTCCTCTTCTTGTTTCTGTTTGAGAAACAGAGTGTCGTATGCTCCAGGTTCATAGACAGTAAATAATGTAGTGGTTGAAGTTCTCCAGTGTTCTTCTTATATGCACAGAACACTTCTCGAGTGTGCATGATTGTCTATGAGCTTCTCTGTGTTCTTCTCATTCTTGTGTTTTTGGTATATTCCGCACTACACTTGTTGTCCAACGTAGTCTTCTCGTATTTATCTCACTGGCAACAAGGGACAGAAAAGATTTCCTTTCTGCAGGTACGAGGTACGGGTTCCTGACATCCGACAACCTTTATCAGATATTTGACAAATCATTAAAATTTACATGATATGACCGTTAGATACATTAAATAAAGATAGGAAATAAAGAAATTCAAACAGTGAGTCGAGTGATCGGTAGGTAATCAACATCGGTAGCTTGGACATCGGTAGCTCAATTTCATTAGTTACTTTGACTCTATCGGTGGCTCTATGCGTCGGTTGGTACATGCTTGTATCGGTGACTTTGTTTATCGGTATCTCCATGCGTCGGTAGCTCCATGCGTCGGTAGCTCCATGCGTCATTAGCTCCATGCGTCGATAGCTCAATGCATCGGTAGCTCCATGCGTCGGTAGCTCCATGCGTCGGTATCGGTAGCTATGAGTCTGTCAGTAGCTTCGTCCATCGGTGACTCTTATTCCATCAGTAGCTATTTATACTTACACCGGTAGCTCTATGTTTGTATCGGTAGCTATCTGTAAGTCAGTAGCTTACATTTATAAGTACATCGGTAGCTCTGTGTTAAGTATATCGGTGACTCTATCTGTCGGTAGACTAAGTCTATCGGTAGACTGGGTACGGGTAGCTCTTTATCAGTAGATATAGACAGATTACTTATTTGTTTTATGCAGAACACATCCGATTGTGTTAGAATCAATTTATAACTTGTATGAACATGGATAAATGAGGATTAACATATTCCAAAGACAATTTTAAAAATTATTATTGGTTTAATCACAGATTTAAAAGAATTAATGTATAGATCAATGATACTTAAAAATATTATAGAGAATGAAAACATAATTGGGATTTTCAACACATATGAATACAGGATTGAGATTATCAAAACATGTGAGGTCAACAATCTCCCCCTTTTTGATAATCACAATTTATGATATGGGCATTTAACATAGTGAAAATATAATAGTAAAGAGTATAATATTGAAAACAATTTTCTCAGAGAAAACAACATCAGAGATAATAGATATCGTATGATATAGACATAAGTTATCAGAGGTAACAATCATAAGGTACCGAAGGTAAAAAGAAACATAATAATATCAGAGATAAAATTGAAAAGAAAGTTATTGTTCTCCATTGAAAATATTTTTCATTCTCTCATTTTGTTCTCCCCCTCATTCTCTCATTTTGTTCTCCCCCTTTGTGATAATCAAAAAGTGGGAAAGCATATATAGGATACAAATAAAACATGAGAAGTAAAAAGGAGTTCTTCTGTATTAGATAAGTCAGAAAGTACAAAAACAGAATACAAATGAATTCCTATCAAAAAATCCTGGCCACTGGATCAATCCTCATCTTCCACGTGAGATTTTCCTTTGTGATCAGAAGAAGGTTCGGGTGGTGAGGATGCAGGTGAAGGTTTTGGAATGCCAGAAAAGATCAAAGGAGGCTGGGCCACTGACATAGAGTCAGGCCTGTAGGTTGAAGATCTTTGGGTGATCATTGGTGTGAGGCTTCGAATAGCTTGAGCAGGAGTCAGCTGGATTGTGGAACCAGCTGAGGCAGAAGCAGGCAAAGCAGGAGGTATGATGACTGGTCTGGCATCAACATGCAAGAAGGGCAGCAACAGATTTCTAAAATCCATAATAATTCCTCCTCCTCTTTCCATAGCAGAGATTAAATCATATTTTTTCTCCATGAATTTTTCCAAGGCAGGAGTCAATTGTCTTAGTTTGCTCACTTGTTCTCTAAAATCTTGAGTGACTGGAGGGAGCTTCATGTTTTCCAACATCAGCTTGAAGTGGTGTTCGAGTTGATGCTTGGTGAAAATTTTGGTGAAGTAGTAGTCCACTTTGCTCTTTATGGCATCTTGAGAGGCAAAGGCTTCTCTCATATAATCTTGAACAATCTTCATGATTTCTCTAGCAGAATCTCTTATAGAAAGCACCACTCGGATCAACTCTGATGAGTCCACAGAGCCACTGGTTGAAATAGAACCAATCTCCTCCTTCAACATTGCTCGAACTGAATTCAGATCAACTAAAAGTTTGGATGTGAGAGGGCCAAGAGAGAAGGAAACAGTTTCTTTGAAACTCTTAGACAAACCACTGATTAGGCTTTGAACTTGAGAGTCCTGTAATTGAACATGATCCTTCAGTGAGGATTTGAAACTTTCAAACACCGAGACAAACTGGCTTACTACACTCTTCACATAAGCTAGGTCCTTGTCAGCTTGAGACTTGGAGCTCATATAAGAATCCAAAGCAACAACTGATGTCTTGAGAGCTTCAAGCTCTGCTTCGATTCTAGAAGACTCAGTCTGGAACTCTTTCACTTCTTCCATAAGCTCAGACACAAAAGAAGATAAATTACAAGCCAGAGATAGCTCGAAGGATCTCTCTAACATTTTCATTTCTTCATAAAAGCTTTGCTTCATCTCAGCAACTGATACACTGAATGATTCTTTCAGCTCATTCTTCATGAAATCTGACCACATTATCTGGCAACAACTCAGAAGCAAGATCATAATTGGTCTTCGGTCTATTCACAGACATCTCATTATCAGAATCCGGATAATCCAATCCACAGACTATAAACCATGGGTCTTCTACCCAGTCTCCAAGCTCAACAGCTACTGTAACATTTCCAAGAACAGATTGATGCTCCCCCTCAATGGGTGCATTCTCATGTATCACAACAGCATTTAGTGCTGGATTCTCTTCATCAGAATCTTCTACTACAAGTTCCATCGGTGCAGCAACTAGAAGATCTTCTGATATAGGGACAACTTCTTCTGTATCTATTTCTACTTCAGTAGCAGGCATAGCTGAGTTTCCAATCAAAGGAATCATACTTAAACTACCAGAAGCAGGAGATTCAGATACATTCTCCTTTTTCTCTTCTTCTTGGTGAGGTACAGACTGGTCTTCCTCATAAGTAGACAAAATTTCCTCTACCTTTCCTTTCCTAGAATAAACCAATTCTGCAATAGGACTTGGGGGCAAGTCTGTATCTCCTCCAACATCCATGGGAGTTTCTTCTTCTTCTTCTTCTGTTTCATCACTATAAACTGGTTCCTCTTCATCAGGTCTCAGACTCGGATCTCTCATATCCTTTGGTCTTGAGGGATGATCCACAGGATTAAACCTATCATATATCTTCTGATCATCACTGACCCATTCTCCCTTCCATGGGTTCCAGTTAATATTCATGTACTTACAAACAGTCGAGGTGATGCAGAAATTGTTTCTGACTACAACTGTCTCATCCTGAGACTCAGCTATTCCTTTCACTTTTATCATTACTGAAATCAGCTTGGCAAAGAACAACGCATTAGTCTTTGACTTTGGTCTAATCATGTCTTCCATTTGAAGCATTAACAATCTGAAAAGATTGATTTTTATACCATGTCTTAGCAAATGAAGAAGATAGATATCTTGATATCTCAAATTTGCAAAATCTCCTCGCCTCGGTATCAACACATGCTGAACAAACTTGAAGAGCAGTCGATTCTCTCCATCCATTTCAGTAGCAACCACTTGCCTTTGATTCCCATTACCAGTCAGTTCTTTTAAGGCGGTTCCATAATCAAAGATGTCACTGCTAGGTGGCATTGCTCTTGATACATACCCAGAGACACCTTCATGTGGTACTTTCAAACTCTCATCCCACTCTAATGAAGAAAAAGACATCTCTTTTCCATTTAAAAAAGAGCTTACCCGATTCTCATTTTCAGATTTCTCGAAGGTTACAAACTCGTAGAACTGTTTTACCAACTTCGGGTAGTATGGGCCATTGTTATTCGAGAAACAATCCACCCATTTCTGGTCTTCCAGAATCTCGAGTACTAACGATTTGCTAGGCAGTAGCCATTCCACGCACAGTTTCTTCTCGATTACTATGTCTCTATTCTGCAAGTGAGGATTCACTGGTCGCCTTCCCGATCTAGTTCTGACTTCACTAACACTGGTTTTACGCTGTGTCTTCTGCTTCTTAGCGTTTGGTTCTACACTTTCATCTCTGACGACAGGAAGCTTAGTTTTTGCCATCGCGGGTTTAGGGTTCTTGGCCGATTTGGGAGCAAAGGTTCGAAGGTGAGAGATTTTGAGCTCGGTGAGGTAATAAGTGGATCTGGCTTAGTTTTTATCATTTAGGAATTACAAATAAACGACTAAAATAGAGTAAAATAAAATAAAATAAAACGATTCGTATTCTTGGTGGCAGACAGATGTTTTAAAATATAGCATCGGTGAGAATTTCAACATCGGTGAGGATTTTCACATCGGTGAGCATTTTCACATCGGTGAGAATTTTCACATCGGTGAGAATTTCACATCAGTGAGAATTTCACATCAGTGAGAATTTCACATCGGTGAGAATTTCACATCGGTGAGAATTTTACATCAGTGAGAATTTCACATCGGTGAGAATTTCACATCAGTGATTAAACATTCCCAATTCGTGTCTTATGTAACTTAGCCTATCTGAACATAAATGTTTAGTGAAAATATCAGCCAATTGGTGTTCAGTGCCAATAAATTCAAGAGAAATATCACCTTTTTGATAGTGATCTCTTAGGAAATGGTGTCTTACATCTATGTGATTGGTTCTAGAGTGAGATACAAAATTCTTAGAGATGTTTATTGCACTGGTGTTATCACATTTGATTGAAACATATTTAAAAACATATCCATAGTCCAAAAAGGTGTGTTTCATCTACAAAATTTGTGCACATCAACTACCAGCAGCTATATATTCTGCTTCGGCAGTAGATAATGCAACTGAGTTCTGTTTCTTACTACACCAAGAAACTAAGTATTTTCCAAGAAAATGACATGTTCCCGATGTGCTTTTTCTATCTAACTTACAACCAGCAATGTCAGCATCTGAATAACTCATTATCTCAAAGGATTGTCCTTTTGGGTAAAACAAACCTAAGTTAACCGTGTGTTTGAGATATTTAAAAATCCTTTTAACAGCAAGCAAATGAGATTCTTTTGGATTAGATTGAAATCTAGAACACATACACACACTAAACATAATATCAGGTCGACTAGCAGTAAGATAAAGTAAACTACCAATCATACCTCTGTAATTTGTTTG
Source organism: Viscum album (assembly GCA_963277665.1). Lineage (NCBI taxonomy): Eukaryota > Viridiplantae > Streptophyta > Magnoliopsida > Santalales > Viscaceae > Viscum > Viscum album. The sequence goes on along the minus strand of OY728148.1, from coordinate 872,110,806 downwards.
ATCAACTGGTTTCCCAGTTTCATCTGCATCCAATTTACAGGTAGTACTCATAGGAGTTTCACATTCCTTGATACTATCCAGACCAAGACGTTTTAAAAGATCCTTTGTATATTTACTTTGATTCAAAATAATACCATTTTCATTTTGAAATACTTGAAATCCAAGAAAGTACTTATGTTCTCCCATTAAGCTCATTTCAAATTCATTTTGCATACTTTTTAAAAAATCAGTACATAAAGAGTGTTTAGAAGATCCAAAAATAATATCATCAACATATATTTGTACAACTAAAACATCTTTAGAAATTATTTTAATGAAAAGAGTTGGATCAACAATCCCTTTAGTAAAACCATTTGAGATAAGTAAATTGCTAAGTCTATCATACCAAGCTCTTGGAGCTTGTTTTAAGCCATACAAAACTTTAGAATGTTTAAAAACTTGATTTGGAAAATGGGGATTAGTAAATCCAGGTGGTTGTTCTACAAAAACATCTTCAATTATAAAACCATTTAGAAATGCACTTTTCACATCCATTTGATATAACTTGAAATCCAGATGTGCAGCATCTGCAAGTAAGATCCTATTGGCTTCTAGTCTAGCTACAGGTGCAAAAGTTTCCTCATAGTCTATACCTTCTTCTTGACTATATCCTTGTGCAACTAGTCTAGCTTTGTTTCTAACTATATTTCCAGATTCATCTACTTTATTTCTAAAAACCCATTTTGTGCCTATTGTCAAAGTGTCCTTAGGTCTGTCAACTAATTCCCAGACTTTGTTTCTTTCAAACTGATTTAATTCTTCCTGCATAGCCATTACCTAGAATTCATCATTTATAGCATCATTGACAATTTTGGGTTCTAGTTGTGAAATAAAAGCTTGATGTTCAACCTGGTTTCTTAGAGAAGCTCTAGTTTGTGTTCCTCTATCAAGATTACCAACAACAGCTTCCAAAGGATGATTCTTTAGAATCCTTTTTGATCTAGTAAAGGTTGGACTAGAAATTTCAGGTTCATCTATAGGTTCGGGTTCAACAGAAGCAGATTCTGGAGAAAGTCCAGAACTGGATGCTTTTATAACAGGTTCTTTAGATTTATCATTAATGTCCAGAACAGACAAATCTTCTTCAAGATTCTCAAGAGAGGTATTAGGCTCATGTGGATCAGTTTCATCGAATTTGATGTGAACAGATTCTTCCACACATTTGGTTTTCTTATTGAATACTCTATAGGCTTTACTTGAAATAGAGTAACCCAGAAAAATTCCTTCATCACTTTTGGAAGCAAACTTATCCAGATTATCTTTAGTATTCAGAATAAATACTTTGAAACCAAAAAATTTAAAGTAATTAACCTTAGGCTTTCTATTGTTCCACAATTCATAAGGGGTTTCATAAGAACAGGTCTAATTAACACTCTATTAATAACATAGCAAGCTGTATTAATAGCTTCAGCCCAAAAATAAATAGGCAGGTCATATTCATTGAGCATGGTTCTAGCAATTTCTTGAAGGGTTCGGTTTCTTCTTTCTACTACACCATTATGTTGGGGTGTTCTAGGGGCAGAAAAGGTATGAGTATAGCCATTGTGTGAGCAATAAGATTCAAAATCTTGATTTTCAAACTCACGACCATGATCACTCCTCAAAGTTTTAATCTTAAGTCCACTAAGGTTATCTACAGATTTAGAGTATTTAACAAAAGAAGAACAAGCTTCACTTTTGTGAGCTAGAAAATATACCCAAGTATATCTAGAAAAATCATCTACAAGAACATAAACATAGTGCTTCCCATTTAAACTAGAAACTCTTGATGGTCCAAACAAATCCATGTGAACCAATTCAAGTGGTTGAGAAGTCGAAACTTGTTTCTTTGATTTAAAAGAAACTTTGTGTTTTTTCCCTTTTGACAGGGGTTACACACTCTATCATTTAGGAATTCTAATTTGGGTAGGTCTCTAAATAGGTTTTTTCTAGAGAGTTTTCTAAGTGATTGAATGTTGCAATGTCCCAATCTTCTGTGCCATAGCCAAGATTCATTATGAAAAGCATTCAAACAAGTAATATTTTTCTTAGCTAAAGAATTCAGATTAACAACATAAACATTTTTATTTCTTAAGGCAGAAAATACCAAAACATTCTTAGAATTAAAAACTTTGCAAGAATCATTTTCAAATTTAACCTGAAAACCATCATCACATAACTGAGAAATACTTAATAAATTGTATTTAAGGCCGTCAACAAATAAAACTTTAGAAATCAAAATTGAATCAGTGTTACCAATCTGGCCTAGGCCGATGATTTTTACTTTTGAATTATCACCAAAGGTGACAAAGCCTCCATCAACTTTTATTAAACTCTTAAAACAAGAATAATCCCCAGTCATGTGCCTTGAGCACCCACTGTCTAAATACCAGGTCTCTTTACAGGAGCTCTTTAAGCAAGTTCCCTACAAAACAGATTCAGATGGGAGATGATTTTGGTACCCATATTTTCTTGGGTCCAGACAGGTTACCCAATAACACTTTAGGTACCCATATTTGTCTAATGGGTCTCATATAATTTGTAGAATTGACAAGCTTTGAAAGATAATCTTTTTTATATCCATAGCTAGGTATATAACTGGTTGAAGCATATGAAGTTCCAGAATTACCTTCATTCTGTCCAGATTTAGAAATGAATCTAGTTTTGGAAATTTTCCTTTGTCCAGGTTGGTATCCTATACCAGTAGTATATCTACGTGCTATTTTCTTTCCTAGCATCTGTGTTAGTGAATTTTTTCCATTGGTGAACTTCTCTAAGTCTTTCTTGAGTTTCTCATTGGATAGTTTCAGTTCAGTGTTTTCTTTTAACAGTTGAGCATTTTTCTCTTTTTCAATAGTGAGTTCGGTTTTAACTGTAGTGGTGAGAGCATGCTGTTTCTTTAATGACTTGTATTTATCCTTAAGTTCATTACATGTCTCTTCCAGCATATTACATTACTCAAACAATTCATTTTTAGACATTTTTCCAGAATCAGAGTCAGATTCTGCATTATCTCCAGAGTAATAATTTAAAGCAAGAGTTTCAGCAGTTACCTGAGAAGTGTTTGTCATAAAGAACATGTTTGCCTTATTTCTGTGTTCAGTTTCAGAGCTTTTAGATTCAGTAGAGCTATCCTCAGAAGCACTCCAAGTAGCCTTCATGGCTTTCTTAAACTTATTGTCCTTATATTCATATTTCTTTTTATAATTCAGCTTTGGACAGTCGGCTTTAATGTGTCCTTTTCTCTTGCACTCATAGCAGACAACATCATATGATTTGTCATTCTTCTTCCAATCCTTTTTCCATTTACCTTGGTGATCATACTTACGCTTATAATTCGTTTTTCTGAAGAACATCTTTTTCCTATAAAATTTCTTAAATCTTCTAGCAATGTGAGCCATCTCAGCATCACTGTCAGAATCACTTTCACTATCTTCACAGCTTGAACTTTCAACTACAGCTTGAAGCTTTTCTTTGTCCTTATTCTTTGAAGTTGAAGATTTGAAAGCAACATAAATTCTTGGAGGTTCATTTTCATCCTCTTTATTCACTTTAATTTCTTCTTCATACATCATCAGCTTGCCAATTAGTTCCTTGACAGGTAGAGCAGCAATGTCACATGATTCTCTGATTGAGACAGATGTGCCTCTCCATCTATCAGGTAGACATCTCAAAATTCTCATAATTTGTTCCTTAGATGAGACATCCTTTCCTAGCGAGATCAATGTATTGAAAATTTCATTGGACCTGAGATACATGTCAGAAATCGGTTCGGCAGGCTTCATTTTAAAATTATAATACTTGATAGTATAAGTGTTCAATCTCATTTCATTAACATTCGTTGTTCCTTCATGAGAAACAGCTAAGGTATCCCAAATTTCATATGCAGTTTTACAAGAGGAAATTCTATTAAACTCTTCATCTCCTAGAGCACAGTACAATGCATTCATAGCTTTACAGTTGTTATTGTAAGCAGTCTTTGTAGGTTCATCCCAAGTAGATCTAGCAGTAGTGGGAATTTTGTATTCTGATTCAATAGCAGTCCAAATATCAAAACCTATACTTTCTAGATGAATTTTCATTTTCAGTTTCCACTGAGCATAATTAGTTCCATTGAAGAAAGGTGGCCGGTTGGTAGCAGCACCCTCAAATCAATTGTCCATGATGAGAAAATTTTAAAGAGATAAATATTTAGATATAATAGAAATTTTAAGAACTTTAAAATATAACTAAAATCACAGTTCAAAAGCAGAGTACTTTTAGAAAGTATTTTCAATCCTCTGATAACAAGTGTTGGTCGGAGTGGTTTACTCAAGAGGGGGTGAATTGAGTACCAATTAAAATTTCTGTATTTTAAAATCTCTGTCTAAAAGACCCCCAAAAAAATAAATTAAACTGTAGTGAATTTATATTAATGTAGAGGTTCTGTCAGATTCTCAAGGGATTGATTAATTCCCAGTTAATCAACACAGGAGTGTGTGATTATCTTTTGAAACTAACTTACTAATCTACACTTAACATAAACACTTGCTAATTTAATTATCAAAGTAACTTTAAAAACTGTATTGGTTTTAAAGTGATTAGCAGCAGAATAAAACTTTGAAAGAGATGGCACAACAAATGTAACCAAGAGGTTCAGTCTCAAGCTGAGACTTAGTCCTCTCAAAAGTATATTTAAAAATGATCCACACCCTGGATCGGGGTTCAAAAGTTTACAACTGTCCAGGTCCAAGACCTCTACCACTGTTCTTCGTGGGAAACAGTACAACAGCACCCAGCTGTCCAGGTCACACATGACCTCTACCACTGTTATTCGTGGGAAAGAAAGAATGAAAGAGTTTGTTAAGGATTTACAAATCCTCCAGTTTAAGTACAGGAGACAGTGTATGTGTTAGATACAGCAGATAACACACACTGCTCTAAAAGTATAATAATAAATCACATAACAAGAGATGTAGAGTTTAGAAGTGGTTCTGGTGATTTCAGTGTAGCTCTGGACTCCTTTGGATTCGATCAGAAGTGAGTCAGAGTCCTCTTCTCGTTTCTATTTGAGAAACAGAGTGTCGTATGCTCCAGGTTCACAGACAGTAAAAAATGTAGTGGTTGAAGTTCTCCAGTGTTCTTCTTATATGCACACAACACTTCTCGAGTGTGCTTGATTGTCTATGAGCTTCTCTATGCTCTTCTCGTTCTTGTGTTTTTGGTATATTCCGCACTACACTTGTTGGCCAGCGTAGTCTTCTCGTATTTATCTCACGGGCAACAGGGGACAGAAAAGATTTCCTTTCTGTAGGTACGAGGTACGGGTTACTGACATCCGACAACCTTTATCAGATATTTGATAAATCATTAAAATGTACATGATATGATGGTTAGATAGATTAAATAAAGATAGGAAATAAAGAAATTCAAACAGTGAGTCGAGTGATCGGTAGGTAATCAGCATTGGTAGCTTGGACATCGGTAGCTCAATTTCATTAGTTGCTTTGACTCTATCGGTGGCTCTATGCGTCGGTTGGTACATGCTTGTATCGGTGACTTTGTTTATCGGTAGCTCCATGTGTCGGTAGCTCCATGCGTCGGTAGCTCCATGTGTCGGTAGCTCCATGTGTCGGTAGCTCCATCCGTCGGTTGTTCCATGTGTCGGTAGCTCCATGCGTCGGTAGCTCCATGCGTCGGTATCGGTAGCTGTGAGTCTATCAGTAGCTTCATCCATCGGTGACTCTTATTCCATCGGTAGCTATTTATACTTACACCGGTAGCTCTATGTTTGTATCGGTAGCTGTCTGTAAGTCAGTAGCTTACATTTATAAGTACATCGGTAGCTTTGTGTTAAGTATATCGGTGAATCTGTCTGTCGGTAGACTAAGTCTATCGGTAGACTGGGTACCGGTAGCTCTTTATCAGTAGCTATAGGCAGATTACTTATCTGTTTTATGCAGAACACATCCGATTGTGTTAGAATCAATTTATAACTTGTATGATAATGGATAAATGAGGATTAACATATTCCAAAGACTATTTTAAAAATTATTATTGGTTTAATCACAGATTTGAAAGAATTAAAGTATAGATCAATGATACTTAAAAATATCATAGAGAATGAAAACATAATTGGGATTTTCAACACATATGAATACAGGATTGAGATTATCAAAACAGGTGAGGTCAACAGACACAAATTTTTATTTTTCTATAAATTATATTAATAATCCATATGGATAAATGATAATGTATCTCCCAATATTTTATATGTTTTTAAATTTTCCTAGGTGATGTAATGATACAGGATCATGTAAAAAACATTAGTGGAGAAAAAATGTCCATCTAGATAGTTACTAATGAATATTTCTTAAGATTATATATAGTTGAATGAATGTGAATATATATTTGATAAATGATCAACCAGTACTATTGTAACACCCCAGGTAAATAAAGAATATGAAATTTTTATATTTATCCCTATTTTTGATTAAATTTTTAATATTAATATAAAGGGAACGCTATGCTCAATGGCTTACCCAATACGCAACAACAAGTTCCTTTGAAATCTTACGTTGCACACTAATAATAAAATAATATTATTTTAAATGGTAGTTAACGCCTAGCAGTTGTAATGGAGGGAATGAATAGAAATAATTACAAAATTATTATATATGTTTTTCAAATATTTTTACTCTTTACAATAAATGTTAGAGGATTATAAATGCGAATGAATCCAATTTTAAGCGTAAACATTCTAATATTCTTTAAAGGGTAAATTTACCGCCTTTTGATGGTGAACCTCTTTTAAATACACTTTTTGAAAATTATATGTGTTATATTTGACAAAATAAAAATTTTCTTTAGAATTGGGACATCAATATTTACTTTGGGTAAATTTTTGGTATTTTTCCGATAAAGTTCATTTTTTAATGAATAGTGAAAACTGTTGTATTTTAATTCAAAACCACTTTTTAATCTAATTTATTTATTTGATTAGATTATCTTTTGAATGGGTTTTAAATTAAAATTAGAATATATTTTTACCATTTAATCCAATAGTGGTCGTTGGAATTAATTTCACTTTGAAATTGGACTTAAACTAGTGTAAATCTTTTAATAGATATTGTTTCTTAAAAACACGCTATTTGTTTTGACATCGGGAATTAATTTTTATATTAAATAATGAAACTTATATGTTTTGAATTTTGTAAAATATATATCATTTTTGATTTTGGAATATCAAATATATGTTAGGTTGAATTTTTGGTATTTTTCTGAAAAACTTCAATTTTTGATGAATAGTAAAACCACTAAGTTATAGTTAAAGAAACTGATTTACATTTAAATGAAACTTTGCCACATCTGTGATTTGATTTTCAAAATTCCAACATACATGGTTGCCATTAAAAAGTAAAATGTGGTTCAATGAGATTAAAATAATTTTTTGGTGAATAGTAACTTTTAAGTTTTTAATCGCGATTAGAGGTAATTAGTGTAGTTTAAGGTAAAAATAATGTTTTAATAATATGAAATGAACTTTACACATGTCCTACCCTTATTGGATATCTCATGGTCGACCAAGAAAATCCATGGGTCAAATTGGGGACCCCATGGATCCACTTTGTTTGGAAAATGACATTAATACCTTTTCATTTAATGTTAAAATTAAATTGTCACAAACATGAGTTGTTTTACTAAAACAATTTTTACATGGGGTTATACAAGTCATATTTTTTAATATAAATATTCATTGGAAAGATAAGAATGTTTCCTACATTATAGTAGTTTTTTTATAATTTTTAGACATTAAATAAATTAAATTATTTATGACATCATGATGATGCAAAGATGACCTCATTATTTAACGATTTAAATAAAATGGAATGATAATGTAAAATATAAGACCTACACATGTCCAAAACCAATTTAATGGGTGGATTTCGAACCCTTATCACCTTATCCTAGAATCACATCAATGTGGTACAATTAATATCCGAAAATCATTCTAAAATAGTGTAACATTTCCTTATTTTCCCAGAGTGCCCCTCCTCTCCTCTTATAAAAGGCCCCCACCTCTACCACCTTAACCACACTTAAAAAGCCTTTGGATCGGCCAAACCCTGCCCATTTTGTCTTTACACATGCCTCTCATACTCCTTGAGGCCTCACATTGGGCATAAGTCTTCCCAAGGGAGCCTTTGAGCTCAAATCAAAAGGAGTTACCAGATTTAAAGGTAGTGTCTTCTCTAGTCTTCTTATGTTTTATTTTTCATCACCCACCCTTTAAACTCTTTTGATTAATTTATTTTGTAAAAAATATAGTATCTTAAATATACTATAATTCTTTTATAAGAAGGATTCGAGCTACACTTACACACACCTGCATCTAATGGTTAAAGAACATACTGTTTCTGTGGATGGGGAATTTCTGCCTCACGAAATGATGATTGTTCAACATTTTTCTAACACTTTCAAAGGTGGCCATTAAGATGACACTATATTTATATATGATATATAATATGTTTATGTTTTACTTATTATTCTGTATTTTTCATTTTGTCATACCTTTATGGTATCCATTATTGGTAAACACGATATCATTATTTAAGGAAGTGCGGACTACCGCCCCCTCAAAGTGATTTGATTCGTTAATACCATATGTTGTACATATAAAGGATATATTTAATGATATTATATATTATACCACACAGGAATTAAAATACTATTATGTATCATTATGTTTTAATTCCATTAAATATGAAATAGAAATGGATGTTGCCTTCATGCGTACGTACGGCTTACCGTCTCGATGAACGGTACATTTCATTTCTTATCTCAAAATGTTATGTACTATTATAAGTACATATATATAATGGATATATATGTAATATATTACATATAAATGATGGATATCATTCTGTAATTATAACATATATATATATATATATCTCATTCTGTTTTAATTCCATTAATATGAGAAAAAATCAAAGTAGCGTTCATGCGTACGTATAGCCTACCGTCTCCATGAACGGTGCTTTTCAATTTTTTTTACAAATGCTACTGAATAGTATAAAATGAATATATACTGGATATATATGATATTTAAAACGTCAATACTATTCTGGATATGATGTACCTATAAGTACATGGAAAATTATTTTCCAACAAGTTCAATTTTTGACTCATGTACCAAACATCGACAAAAACGTCTGATATGAACTCATATTATTAACCAATTGTTATAACATTAAAATATGTGGTAAGAACTGAATAATAATCTTTATAGGAAGTCCTTAAGCAATTATAAATTATCCAAAGGTTATTATTCAGGAATATAAAGAAACAAACAAGACAAGTTGGACTTGAGGTAAGGGATCCAACCTCTCTCTTTCTTTTTAAGTACACTCTTTTATGTCATTCATTTTAAGATAATCTTTCTTATGATTGGGATGTTATTTTATATTTCTCCTACTTTACTTTTTATGTTCATATGATTAGATACCTTATTTTATCTCATCAATCCATCTTGGAAGTTTTGAGTGGCGCCGTTAGGATGCCAAATTTTTCATAATGAATCCTACCTCTCTCATTCTTTTTATGTACTCTCTTTTATGTAATTTCTTTTAAGCTCATATTTCATATGTTTGGGGATGTTATTTTATATTCCTCATTCTGAACTTTTTATGTTCATATCATGAGAGGTTCTATTTTATCTCAACAATCCATTTTTGAATGTTTTAAGTGGCGCCGTTAGGCTGCCGAGTTTTCGTAAGGGATTTTTCATCTCACTTTTATTCCCGTGACATTTATGCTATGTTTTCCACTATTTCCATTGAGTGGTGTATGTACTGACCATTATTATACACTTTGTGTAGTATAATTTCATTTATGTTTATTTATATCTTCATTTTATGACCCTTCTTCCATGGGGTGTACGTTTCGAAAGTTACCCAACTCGGTAAGGGGACCTTTCACCCTACTCTTTTTGAAAGACATATTTTGTTATGTCTTTTAATTTACATATTATTATGTTGGGATATGTTCTTATATATCCTTATTGATGTAAATTTTATGCCCACGTGATGAGATACCATTCACTCTCTCATCGACTAATTTTCTTGAATTTTGAAGTGACACCGTTAGGCTATCAAATTTTTACAAGGGAACGTCTTAACCCAATTTCGATTTCTTTGGGTTCAACTTATACTTCTTGAAAATTTCATCCTATTAATATGTGTGAATGACCTATGATTTTTTGACACATAATATCCACTTATATTGGGTGTATTTATATTTCTCACACATAATTATGTGATAGATTTATCCTTAATAAAGGATACCATCTTTATAATGGATTTCATCTCAATTTACATTTCCATTGAGACTTAATTGTTTTTATGCACCAATTCACTCTTATATGGTGTTTATATTGTACTTTTACATATTATATCATGAATCCCTTTATTCTCATGATATTATAATGTTCGGATTAAATGTTATTCCGCAATTATTTGTATTCAAGAGTCTCTTATTTTGTTAAAAATTCTCTAACAAAAATATCGTTTTATATGTCTTAAAGATTAATTATTCTAAATAATTATCTGTAATGTACATGTTTTCAAAATCGTTTCCAGTATTTATTTATATGGACATTAATGTTTTAGAATTTTAATTCCATTAATAGCTTCAAATTGGTATAGGGCACTTTGATTCAAAAATATCTTTTAATTGGTTTTTGAAAATGGATTGATTAATTCAATATCGTGGAATTACTTATTATGATTTCAAATGAAATGTTGTTATTGAAATGTTTATATTTTCAATATTTTATGTGTAATGATGGTACTTGGATATTTTACGGGTGGTTACGTGATAAACCATATGACGGGTGGTGCCGTGAATACCAGGACGGGTTGTTACATTATAACCTCCAATGCATTGGGTATGGAAGTCGGCCATATGGATATTCCATTAAGTATGTATGGAAGTTGGCCAAATGGCTATTCCATTAAGTGATATGTGTGGATGTCGACCTTATTGTTATTCCACTTAAGTATGTTTATGTCCCAAGTTACCTTTATATGTTATGTGTTCTTTATATGGGTTTTATGGTAATCTTTTGGTTACAAAAGTGTAAGTAATAATATTTTAATCGGTGAAGAGTTTTTACTAATTCATTAAGGTGAGGGTATTACTTTGATAAAGTATACATGGTTTACTTGATGTTTTAAAAACTAACAGTTTTCATTCTTTGTGTATCCCTTAGTGAGCTTTTTATGCTCACCCAATGTTTTTTGGAATGTTTTTCACAGGACTCAATGTGGAATAGGGTCAAGGATGGGATCAAGGGAAAGTCATGCTATCTAAAACATGGAACTAGGCATGTTTCTTTTTAAGAGTTGTTATTTTATGGAAGTTTAGTAAAAGTGACTACTTTGTAATCTTTTGAGATGTAATAGTTATGTCCTAATTCTCTAAAACTCTAAGCCTAAAAAGATCCTCAATGTGAATTATTCATTTAATTCAATATTAAGTAAGATTTAAGGTCGGGGCCTTATAGTTGGTATCATAGTTCGGTTTAGATAACTTTAGAGGTTAGGATATTCCCTAAGCATAAGTGACAGTAACATGATGGATAGGATTTCAGAAAGAGTCCTAGTTTTAGATAAAGTGAATGAGTAAGTAGATCTTAGTGGTTATCTTCCTCATTAGTACATGATGGTTTAATCAAAATGAAATTTCTGTTTTTAGTGAATGGATGGATATAGCAGGCACCAAAGTGACAATAGGATTGAAGGAAACTGTGGTGGTTCTCTGATTAAGAGACTGGATGAAATGGGGTATTCAATGAGGAAACTCATGGTTTTTCTAAACCAACTATCAAGGAGTCATGATCAACCACTTGAACCTTGGTATGTTCTGTAATGAATCATGTATGAGATGACCAATCAATGTGTAATTTCAGGTAATAATTATAAAGGTAACCATTAGGGTTTATATGATCCTTACTTTTGAGGTCATTATAGGTTATTATATGTTATGATGGAAAATGGAAGGCATGAGATAAACATGAGGTTAAAATATGTTATGATTATTTTTGAATATTTTATCTCATTTTGGGGAATAATTTGAGAATTATATATGTTTGGAAAAAGGACAACACGCAGACCGTGTGACAACCCGTCGCGTCGGACAATGCTGCGGGAATCGAACCCACAACCAACGTGAAAATGGTATTTATCTGCTACCACTGGACTACGTGAAGTCCCCAGTTAGTATGACTTATTATTTTTAGTTAGGTGATTTTATGAATAAAGAGTAACTTGATTTTTGGTTATCTATGGAGATTTATTAACCTACCATGGAGGATAAGTGATTTGGTTAATTACTTTTTAGTAAGAGACTTTAAGAGCAACTGATGTTGTTTGGAGATAAATGTTACGATTTAACTTGGAAGACTATGTGACTAAATCCTTCAAATTTTTTGGTTTCAATAATTTTTTGGTTTACTTTGAATAATTTTATGAACAAATTGTGTATCGAATGGTCCTCGTTGAACTTTGGGTTTTGTTGGACAAATTTTTGGAGATTAAGAATAGATTTTATTTTTATAAGTGGTTATCCTTTTCTGGATTATCTGATCTTGTACTAACCTTTTTTTTATTTTGGTTAAGTTCTAAAGATATGGGAGGTATATAGTTCTCTTTTGTGGATTAGGTGATTCTCTTGAAGTTGATTATAGTACTCTTAATGTGAACAAGTCTTTCAAAATACTCATCTTTTGGGTAAAGTATGAGTTTGTGTAAGAAATCTAGTAAATGTTGAAAGTCAACATGACGGGTAATTATGTTTCCATAAGATCAAAAATAAATTCTTCAATGAAGAGTAACTTAAAACGAAAATTTTGTCTGTTAACTTTTCTTACTGGGGAATCGAATACTGTTTAACCCATCACAAGTTTGTGATTTTCTTATGGCTAACTTTCTCCTAGACATGTTTACTATCACTCTCCATCAGAACATGACACGTTGTTTTTCCTCCATGTCTATATTTTAATTCATGGAATCCTAGTATGGGTTAACTAGGGTGACCTTTGTACTTATCTTTCTTTATTTTAATGTGATTGTTTTACCGACTCTTGTTCCGATGTGGGACTTTTAAGGATGTTTCTGAGCCCAATTTTAAAATTGCTAGGACGCAATTCCCAAAAGGGGGGAAGGATCTAACACCACAGGTAAATAAATAATATGACATTTTTATATTTGTCCCTATTTGTGAATAAAATGTTAATATTAATATAAAGGGAACGCTATGCTCGATTTCTTACCCAATACACAACAACGAGTTCCTTTGAAATCTTACGTTGCACTCTAATAATAAAATAATATTATTTTAAATGGTAGTTAACGCCTAGTCGTTGTAATGGAGGGAATGAAAAGAACTATTTAAAAAATGATTATATAAGTTTTTCAAATATTTTTACTCTTTACAATAAATGTTAGAGGATTAAAAATGCGGATGGATCCAATTTTAATCGTAAACATTCTAATATTCTTTAAAGGGTCGATTAACCGCCTTTTGATGGCAAACCACTTTTAAATCCAATTTTTGACAATTTTATGTGTTATATTCGACAAAATAAGATTCTTATTTAGAATCGTGACATCAAAATTTACTTTGTGTAAATTTTTCGTATTTTTCCGATAAAGTTCATTTTTTAATGAATAGTGAAAAATGTTGTATTTTAATTCAAAAACACTTTTTAATATAATTTATTTATATGATTAGATTATCTTTTGAATTGGTTTTATAGTAAAATTAGAATATATTTTTACCATTTAATCTAATAGTGCTCGTTGGAATTAATTTCACTTTGAAATTGGACTTAAACTAGTGTCAATCTTTTAATAGATATTGTTTATTAAAAACACGCTATTTGTTTTGACAACGGGATTTAATTATTAAATTAATTAATGCAATTTATATGTTTTTAATTTTTAAAAATAGATATCATTTTTGAGTTCGGAATATCAAATATAGGTTTGGGTGAATTTTTGGGATTTTTCTGAAAAACTTCAATTTTTGATGAATAGTGTAACCACTAAGTGGTAGTTAAAGAAACTCATTTTTCGTTTAAATGAAACATTGCCACTTCTGTGATTTGATTTTCAAAAATCCGACATACATGGTTGTCACTAATATGTAAAATGTTGTTCAATGAAATTAAATTTTTTTGGTGAATAGTAACTTTTATGTTTTTAATCGCGAGTAGAGGTAATTAGTGTAGTTTAATGTAAAAATAATGTTTTAATAATATGAAATGAACTTTACAAATGTCCTACACTTATTGGATGTCTCATGGCCGACCAGGAAAATCCATGGGTCAACATGGGGACCCCATGGATCCACTTTGGTTGGAAAATGACATTAATACCTTTTAATTTAATGATAAAATTAAAATTTCACAAACATGAGTTGTTTTACTAAAACAATTTTTACATGGGGTTATACAGGTCAGATTTTTGACTATAAATATTAATTGGAAAGCTAAAACGATTTCCTGCATCATATTATTTGTTTTATAATTTTTAGAAAATAAAAAAATTAAATTATTTATGACATCATGATGATGCAACGATGACCTCATTATTTAACAATTTAAATAAAATGGAATGATAATGTAAAATATAAGACCTAAACATGTACAAAACCTATTTTATGGGTGGCTTTCGAACCCTTATCACCTTAGCCTCGAAACACATCAATTTGGGACCATTAATATCCGAAACTCATTCTAAAATAATGTAACATTTCCTTACTTTCCAAGAGTGCCCCTCGTCTCCTCTAATAAAAGGCCCCCACCTCTACCACCTTACCCACACTTTCAAAGCCTTTTTCTAGGCCAAAACCTGCCCATTTTGTCTCTCCAAATCCCTCTATTACTCCTTGAAGCCTCACATTGGGAAGAAAACATCCCAAGGAAGCCTTTGAGCTCAAATCAAAAGGAGTTAACCGATTTAATGGTAGTGTCTTCTCTTGTGTTCTTATGTTTTATTTTGCTTCTCCAACCCCCCAAACTCTTTTTATTAATTTATTTTGTAAGAAATACATTATCATAAATATACTAGGATGATTTTATAAGAATTATTCGATCTACACTTACACACACCTACATCTAATGGTTAAAAAACATACAGTTTCTGTGGATGGCGAATTTCTGCCTCATGAAACGATGATTGTTCAATATTCTTCTAACACCCTAAAATGTAGCCATTAAGATGAAACTATATTTATATATGATATATAATATGTCTATGTTTTACTTAAACTTCTATATTTTTCATTAATGGCATACATTTATGGTTTCCACTCTGGGTAAACGCGATATCTTCATTTAAGGAAGTGCGGACTACCGCCCCCTCAAAGTGATTTGATTCATTACTACCATATGTGGTACGTATAAAGGATATATTTAATGATATTATATATGATACCACACTGGAATTAAAATACAATTATGTATCATTATTTTTTAATTCCATTAAATATTAAATAGAAATGGAAGTAGCGTTCATTCGTACGTACGGCTTACGGTCTCCATGAACGGTACATTTCATTTCTTATCTAAAAATGTTATGTACTATTATAAGTAAATATATATAATGGATATATATGTAATATATTACATATAAATGATTGATATCATTCTGTAATTATAACATATATGTATATATATATCTCTCATTTTGTTTTAATTCCATTAATATGACAAAAAATTAATGTAGCGTTCATGCGTATGTACTGCCTACCGTCTCCATGAACGGTGCTTTTAATTTTTTTCTCCAAATGATATGGAATAGTATAAAATGAATATATAATGGATATTTATTATATTTAAAACATCAATAACATTCTGGATATGATGTACCTATAACTACATGGAAAATTATTTTCCAACAAGTTCAATTTTTGACTCATGTACCAAACATCGACAAAAACGTCTGATATGAACTCATATTATTAATCAATTATTATAACATTAAAATATGTGATATGAACGGAATAATAATCTTTATAGGAGGTTCTTAAGAAATTATAAATTGACCAAAGATTATTATTCAGGAATATAATGAAATGAACAAGACAAGTTGGACTTGAGGTAAGGGATCCAACCTCTCTCATTCTTTTTAAGTACACTCTTTTATGTCATTCCTTTTAAGCTCATCTTTCTTATGACAGGGATGTTCTTTTATATTAATCCTACTGTACTTTTTATGTTCATATTATGAGAGACCCTATTTTCTCTTATCAATCCATCTTGTATGTTTTGAGTGGCGCCGTTAGGCTGCTGAATTTTCGTAAGGGATCCTACCTCTCTCATTCTTTTTATGTACTCTCTTTTATGTTATTTCTTTTAAAATCATATTTCATATGTTTGGGGATGTAATTTTATATTAATTATTCTGTAATTTTTATGTTCATATCACAAGAGGCCCTATTTCATCTCAACAATCCATTTTGGATGTTTTAAGTGGCGCCGTTAGGCTGCCGAGTTTTCGTAAGTGATTTTTCATCTCACTTTTATTCCCGTGACATTTATGCTACGTTTGCCAATATTTCCTTTTATTGGTGTTTTTACTTCAAATTATTATACACTTTTTTTAGTATAATTTCATTTATGGGTATTTACATCTTCATTTTATGACCCTTCTTCCACGGGGTGTACGTTTTGAATGTTACCCAACTCGGTAAGGGGACCTTTCACCCTCCTCTTTTTGAAAGACATCTTATGTTATGTCTTTTATTTACATCTTATTATGTTGGGATATATTCTTATATATCCTTATTGATGTAAATTTTATTCCCAAGTGATGAGATACCATTCACTATCTCATTGACTAATTTTCTGAATTTTGAAGTGACACCGTTAGGCTGTCGAATTTTTATAAGGGAACGTCTTAACCCAATTTCAATTTCATTGGGTTCAACTTGTACTTCTTTAACATGCCATCCTATGAATATGTGTGAATGACCTATGATTGTTTGACACATAATATCCACTTATATTGGGTGTATTTATATTTCTCACACACAACTATGTGATAGATTTATCCTTAATAAAGTATACCATCTTTATAATGGATTTTATCTCAATTTACATTTCCATTGAGACTTAATTGTTGTTATGCACCAATTCACTCTTATATGGTGTGTATACTATCCTTTGAAATATTATATCTTGAATAAATTTATTTTCATGATATTATAATGTTAGGATTAAATGTTATTCTGCAATTATTTGTATTCAAGAGTCTCTTATTTTGTTAAAAATTCTCTAACAAAAATATCGTTTTAAATGTTTTAAAGATTCATTATTCTAAATCATTATCATTAATGACTATGTTTTCAAAATGGTTTCCAATATTTATTTATATTGACATTAATGTTTTAGAATTTTAATTATATTAAAAGATTCAATGTTTTATAGGGAACTTTGATTCAAAAATCTCTTTTAATTGGTTTTCTAAAATGGATTGATTAATTCAATATCTTGGAATTACTTATTGTGATTGCAAATGAAATTTTGTTATTGAAATGTTTATATTTTAAATATATTATGTGTAATGATGGTACTTGTACATTTTATGGGTGGTTACGTGATAAACCATATGACGGGTGGTGCCGTGAATACCAGGATGGGTGGTTACGTTATAACCTCCAATGCATTGGGAATGGAATTCGACCGTATGGCTATTCCATTAAGTATGTTTGGAAGTTGGCTGAATGGCTATTCTATTAAGTGATATGTGTGGAGGTCGACCTTATGGTTATTCCACTTAAGTATGTTTATGTCCCAAGTTACCTTTATATGTTATGTGTTCTTTATATGGGTTTTATGGTAATTTTTTGGTTACAAAAGGGTATGTAATGATATTTTAATCAGTGACGACTTTTTAATACTTAAAAAGGTGAAGGTATTACTTTGATAAAGTATACATGCTTTACATGATGTTTGAAAAACTAACAGTTTTCATTCTTTGTGTATCCCATACTGATATTTTTATGCTCACCCCATGTTTTTTTGAAATTTTTTTCACAGGAATCAATGTGGAATAGTGTCAAGGATGGGATCAAGGGAAAGTCATGCTATCTAAAACATAGAACTACAAATGTTTCTTTTTAAGATTTTTTATTTTATGGAAATTTAGTAGAAGTGACTACTTTGTAATCTTTTGAGATGTAATAGTTATGTCCTAATTCTTTAAAACTCTAATCCTGAAAAGATCCTCAATGTGAATTATTCATTTAATTCATTATTAAGTAAGGTTTAAGGCCGGGGCCTTATAAATATAATCATATAAATACAAAAAATATTGAAAATTCATCATTTTCTTCAATAATTAAAATATCAATAATGATAATTGGAATCTATAACCTATTAATATAATCGAAAAGGTGATCTTCCAAGATATCACAACCACTAAAGTGAGGAATGATAAAAAAAAGTTAAATTTAAGATTATAATCCACATATGATATAAAAATGTGATATTTGATTCTTGTATAACTACACAATTATATATAATGAATTCTTTAAAAATATTATATCATTACAACAATGATTATATATTTAATTTTGAATGAATACAATAAATAGTGGGTTATCACATTGAAATACTATATCTCATAAGAAATATTTATTTTTGGGGATGCTCTTCCTGATAATATATTAATTGATAAACTGGTGAAATTTAATGTTATTTTGGGAATATATATGAATTCATTATAAAGGTTACATATCAATTTTTTATGATGGGAAGTCATGTTTCCTTTTTGTAATTTACTCTTTTCATTATGACCTTGAAGATTAATATTGATGTTTATTGGAAAATAGATAAAATTTATTCGTATAATTATATAAAAATAAAATGTATTTATACCAAATTCAGAGGGTGAAACTCGACATTGGTTATTTTCTAATTTTTTGTTAATTTAATTTGTATTTCCTAATGATTTTAAAAAAAATTCTGAATTGTGGAGTTGAGTTATCAAAATAAATAAAACATGGTTTTAGTAAAATTTTAATAAATCCTTATATAAATATCTAAATTTAGTCTTTGGTTTTTATATGATACTCTATGAGAATCCTGATATGTGATTTTTTGTTAATATTTTTATAAAAAAATGTTTTAATTCTATTTTTTATTAAGAAAAATGAAGATTAAATGAATATTTTCAATGATTATTAGGATGATTACGTCATTAAAATCAATAAAAATATCCATTATTTTTTATTGGAGTTTTTTTGAAACAAAATTATGATCTCAAAAAAATTACCTCTAATATTTATTTATCAATTTATGGTAAAAATTGAGAAAATTTCAATAAATACATTTAATATTAGGTATGATAATTTTGAAGACATAGTGGTACCATTTTCCCATTCATGTGCAATCCTATATTAATTGATAAAATAATTATTGTCTTTATTGACTGTATTGATGAGTTTGTGGAAGTCTTTATGGATGATATTATAATATATTCCAAGAGCATGGAATAGTATGCGTATCATTTTAGAATTTCATTGAATTACTTGATAATGGATTATAGTTATTCAAAAATCAATAATTAAAAAACCATGATATTGAAAATATAATTATTGTTACACTTGTTTACTAGTGACTGTGTATCAAGATATTCATCAAATATGAGTGTCATTGAACAATGTATGAGACCAACCAATGTGAAATATATTTCATTAATATTATATTTTAATTGGTAGAACAATTTTTTTTAAAATAGTTATCATAATAATATAATCAATGAACTATTATGACTATGAAGGGAGACATGATCCTATTGATAGTGTAATGTCACAAAAGTGTCATGAAACTAAAAGGATGCATGGTCAGTGAAATTATAGACATAATAATTTATAATGAAAAATGTGTTGTGATATATAGAGCTGGATTATAAAAGTGAATATCATATGTTCTCATAACATGGTAGAATATTATGCACCACCAAAAATTAGGGTTCATGAGAAAAAAATTCCCAAATAACGATTTAGAATTGGAGGGGTAATTTTTTCAAAGATTTATTGGAGGAATTAACATCATAGAAAATGTTGTAACATATACATTGATCATTTATTATTGATGTATTTACTTGAAAAAAAAGTAGGTTAATACGACTACATGATTATTGATGGAAAAAATAAATGATTATGAAAACTCATTACATTACCACTATGGGAAGGTAAAAAATTTCACTGAAACCATAAGATAGACTCATCAGGCTTGTTTGTTAAATATTTTGATTTGATTGTATTTATTCCCCATTGAATAATATAATTTAGAAATTGAACTAATAATAAATGTGTAATGAATCTCTGTTTGATATGAATGTTCAACCATCCATTCTTGTGAAGAATAAAGTTGTTGAATAGGATATATATGTTTAAAATATAGTATGAAATATTCATATGATTATTCCTGAGAGTGATTAATTGATACAGATCACAAAAAATATATCATTTCCGAATAAATACTAAAACAAAATATGGAGTTGTTTTATACAGAACACATTTATTCATTAGATTAATTATCATATAGATTTCTAAATATATATAAACCATTAAAAAACTATTATGTGACAATATGTAGAGGAAAATTAAGTAGTATGTAACTTTGTTCATGATATTAATATAGTTTAACTCTATGATATTTCATTCAAAGGGGTTGTTACAACCCTTAACCATACATAGGTGGTAATGAGAAATAATCATCATAGATTTTTTACTACGAAGAGATAATAAATATAATTGGGATAATAGTTTTTGTGTTTTGGTCTATTATCTAATAATAACAAAAAATTTAAATTTTATCAAAGTTGATTTCATTATTAATAAACTCATCATGTTATATATTGTGAATGTTTTTTAGTTGTATGGAGTACACCTATCAAACATAATCAATCATGATACGAAGTTTATCTCAATAATTTGGTGAAGTCTCCCTCATTATTTGAAAAATATTTTGAGATTCATAACTATATATCACACTGTGATAGATGGTTAGACTAAGAGTTCCATTAAAATCCTATAATTATGTTTTGAGCATTATTTATGTATTTTTATAGAAGATGGTTTCCAAAACCATCTATAATCATTTTTTTCAAATAGAAATATCAGATCCTTGAGATTTATGAATGATATATCAGAAGTGAATAGGGATTTCAAGTGGTACACACCAGTATATTAGGATGAATATGGGGAATTAAAGTCATCCTGACCACATCTAAATGAAGAATTGATAAAGAATTTTAGATACATTAAATATCATATATAGAAAACTCAAATCCAATAGAACATTATACAGTTAATCATCACGGTGATTTATAGTTTGATGTCAATGATAAATTAAACATATGGATACCATATTGTAATACTTTTATGATATATAGAAAAATGTTAATGATAATACAAAAATTGATTCATCCCTATGATATTCTTGATCATTTGGGGGTGATATTTTATCATGATGTTATAAATTAATACCTATTTAATGCTAATGATGTGTTATTTTTATCACTTTTTATAATATATATACCATATCCTTCATAATTATTGAACTCAGTGGTCATACCACTTGACCATGATATTAATTATAAAGAGAAAAGTTTCAAAATATTGACGTTATGGATATTAAGCTGTAGAAAAATAAAAATCCCTTATGGAAGATTCCTTAGAAGAATTAAAAATTTAAAGAGGAAATTTTTAAATTTCATAATGTTATATAGAATAGGTATTATCAGTTATTTCCTATGGAGTGAAATAATTTTAAGGGTTTTATTTTTATAAGGGGGTGAAATGAACACAAATAGATCATATAATACATTTCACTATGATAAAAATATATTTAATAGGTATTGTAACATGAAAATGTTAAATTATATTAATAATTATCATAAATTAAATAATAAAGAATATTATGTGAAATATATATGAAATATAATTATTATAAATATTTTAAATTTGACTTAGTGACTATTGTTCAGCCTAACGGAGTATTTTGAAATATATTATTTTTTATGACTGTTTTGGTCATAAATTATTTTAGAAAATTACATAAAGTTATAAAAAATATAAAACATTAATTTTAAAACATTTAAAATTTTAATTTATAGGTAATTTATATGTCACAAATTATATTAAATTTTATTGATGATAAAAAAATTATGGAAATTTCTTTTATGGAATGTGATTTTATTTTAATAAATTACAATAAACAATATGTTAAATTCAAATTGGGTAAATTTCTTATAATATATTATATTCCATATTTTAACAATAATTTTATTATTGTTACATGGTAATGAAATGGAATACTTTCTTTTTTAGGATACATAAATAATCATTCTTATTGTGTATCATATGATTATTTCAAATTTAATTTATACCACTTAAATAAATTTAATTTTAAATCGTGATTCATATATGTTCATTTATATTTCTAAAATGTAATACTTGATCCACTTTTATTATTATAATTAATACTAAAAATGGTAAAAATATCTGTAGACAGGGTTTAAAATGATACTTAGGGAGATAACCTAAAAGATATGTTTTAAAATATCATATAAACATTTTTAATTTGATTATATAATAATATTATTAATATGAAATATTTTATCAATGAACCTATTGGCACATGTCCTTACATTCACATGAATTTTATATTGTTTTATTTTATTATATTTTTATTAAATTAATTCCTCTAATATAATATAGATACATTTAACAATTTTTTGTACATAATCCAACAATTTATGATACCTAGTTCACCGATTCCCTACCCATATTCCATTATGATATTCCTCCCCAATTTTTGGAGACTTTTTCCATTTGAAAATGGAAACCCATGATGTTGAAACATGTAAGATGAATAGGAATTCCAAAATAATAGGTAATTGTATATATATATATATACATCTTGTATCTTAATTAACATAATTTAAATAATCTATAATCCTATTATTATGATGACACCGATGTCATTACTGTATTAAATAGTTTTATTTTAACAATGAAATCATATTCAACCTTTTTTATGTAATTCCATTGTATAAGTTCAATATGAATGGTAAATGGAATATGTCACCATAATACCCCATGGTGGACATGATTTACCAATGTCTTCTAAATATCACTGCAGGTCTATGATGGATTGGTTAGAAGAATATACATAATTATAAATGATAAAAAAAATTAAACTAGTCATATTCTATATTCATATTCAACACGAATTGAAAAGTATAAATGTTCTAAAAATAATTCCATGACAAATAAATCCATTAATTATTAAATATACATTATACATCTACAATATTCTATATAAAACATAAGTTAATTTATTGGACCAAACTATGGAAAATGAAAAAATTTCCATGATTATTATCGAAGTTCAATTTCTCATGCTCCATCTTTTCTCTCCAAAAAAATAGTGCAACAATCTTCGACTATAATCTTATACCCGAAACCTAGTAGTGCCTGAATTGGAACAGTGGATCCATGGCTTCAAGATTAGTGTGTGCATAAGATTTCGTTAAACACCACAAAAATATCCTGAAAGTATATTGTATATTGTAGTGATATCGATGATTACAGGGTAAAAAATATTAAATAAAATTTTATGAAATCACTCTAATTGGAAAAAATAAACACACATCGATCCAAATGGAATGGTTCACCCCATTAGTGATCCATCCCTTCTTCGGCCGCTACTGAGGTTTCTCTGAGCAGTTAATGATAACTATTCTAACTCTTCATACTATGAAGGGGTAATATCAAAATCAATAATATAACCATATGAAATTTTGGGTGTTATATAACCACCATTGTTCCAATAATCAAACTAGGGTTGAGTTCATAATTATCAAACCACATCTCATTACAGTCCATGGGGTTTATCTTAACCTAGGGTTGACCATAAATCTAGGGGACCCATTACAGAATTTATTAACATAGGATATCTAAAAATCCATTTATCCCAGGGTTTCTATGTTCCTCCAAGGTTAACAATAAATCATTCCATGGTTCATGACATAAACTAATAAAATAACCATAATAATGGTTTAATATATATTTTTGTTACAAAAACATTTGATTTCCCATCTTCTGAACACAATAAAAAATACATTCTCAATCCCGATTACAAAAAAATTATTTTTGAATATCATTCCAAGAATTTTAATTTCCAAAATAACAATTTTAAATTACTAAACCCTATTATAGAAAACAAATTTAATATATTTTATCATAAAAATTATATCAATTTACGGTTTATCCTTAATATTAAAAAACAAATTACAAATTCAAAAACCAATATAAAATATAAATCAGAATAAAAATTATCTTATAAATGGATTGGTTTTTTTTCAAACACATCAATTTATATTTATTTTATCAACATACAATATATAATTTTTTTTATTAATTTATAATGTTTTAAGAAAATGTTATAAAATTCCACCATGATGGAGAATTCATCACTCAAAATCCAAGGGAGACTGTAGAAACATTTAGTGGCACCACATAGATTTTTGGATGAATTGTTTTATTAATAATATATCTATAATGCACAAATAAATCTAATATTTGACTAATAAACAATTCCTAATCCATGAGAGGTGTTAACACACTATTAATAAACTAATACTAATAAATTATGATCGAATTAGATGTAACTATGAACATAAAACAAAAAAACAACTATTTTTCCATAAGAATCAATTTACCGGTTAGATGAATTTGAAATATCCTAAATGATTCTAATGACCCTCCAAAGGATTGTTCCATAATCCATTATCTAACTCAATATAATGGCCAAAAAACTAAAATATAAATAATTTTAGAAAATTAACAATTCTTCAAAATACCATTTAAAATATAACCCAATCACATTCCTATAATGAAATAATGATTGAATGAATGAAAATGATCTCTTGATATGTCCTAAAACATAGAAACATGCAAGCCACATAATCCTGGGAATATTCCACCATACATTAGTAGAATCCCCTCTCAAAACCCTAACATAGAAAACCAAAATTATAGAGAGATGAAAAAATTGAAACGTAAGATCTTTGGGATGATACTCATATCAAAAATCACAATGAATGGCCCCCAAATACTACCCATATAAAGAGAGAAACAAGATAATATTTGATGATATATTCATAGTCATGTTAATCCAAAGACAATATATATAAGTGGTTTTACCCTAAATAGTAATAGGGGTAAAATTTTGATTATGATCCTTAAAAACCCAACCTATTAACTAGTGCATTTAAATCGATAAGACATTGGACACTTGTTATCCAACAAGCCCTATAGCTAGTCCATGTTTTGTTAATATCCACATGATATAGAAATATCCACCTAACCTATCATCCACACCATCCCACAACATTTAAAAAACTCCCATTTTTGAATCATAATCCAAAAAAATCTATTTTATAGGGTTCTAACACTTATATACTATGAACTAAACTATGGTTTCTTAAATAAATTTTTTTTTTAATAAAAAATATTATGTATAAAATTCTTTCTCAGCCAAAAAATGTTATTTTCATAGGGTTTTAGAACCAATAAAAATTATTTCATTTCATCACTTAGTTTCCATGTTTGTCCCTAAAAATAGTTTACATCCTATATCTTCCATTAATTACTACTCAGAAACCATGTTGGAAACTAAACACAAAACTAGTATCTATCAAGAAAAATAGATTTCAGTTATAAAACCATGAATATAAACTAAAACTACAATTAATCATATATATTATAGTGTGAGACTTTACTACATACATCTACCTCACGATTCAATAAAGATATTTATCCAACTAATCAACTAGTACATGGTTCTCCCAACTATAGGAGTAGTCTAAATGCATCCAATTAATAATACACTACACATCGAGAATTTTAATTTCATACCTAAACCAAATATTGATGTTAAAAATAATCCCTAATATGTGGTTCCCAATACATCACACATAGTAATTTTTTATACCAGTTATCCAACACTAGTATTTCCAACATTTTCTAATCCACAATAATAGGACGATCCTCCATCACCTAGGTATCACTCCAAAATGTCATATTGTGTCCTCAAAAGAGACTAATAAACCAAAGGGACCATCCAATGTACAGAAAAAGATGCACCCATAGTGGAATATGACCCACCAAATACATCTATATATATAAACAAATGTTTTAACTTAAATGTCCTTATTATTCAAAAAAACACTCATCATCCATCATAGGTGCACCGTTAACCCCACCCAACCATTTGGAGTTATTCCCTAATGGTATTAGTTGATCAAATAAACATTCCATATAGTTTATTTATCTAATATCCAGGTAATTATGTGATATATTTATTTATTATCCACTCTTATATGACCATGACATAACCATCATGAAACTGTCGACTCGATGCCAACATGTATCACCTAAAACCATCGTCTTCCCAAGGATAATGATTCGAACCCAAAGAAATCCAAGTTTATGTTTAGTTGAGTTATTCCCCAAAAATCATTTTAACATGAAATTATATTCTTCATAGATTCATAATACACTACTTATCATCCACCAATTTATCTCATACACCTACCAGCCCACTTTAAAATGGGTTATTACCCACAACTGATATGTCACTAACCACATTTAGATTATCCTTGTTTTTGAATCATAAAAACACCTTCCAATATTACTTTCCCTTGCATCATTCACCACAAAACATGATGGATGGTCTGTTTGGTGACTAATTATCTATGGACGTCATTGTAAAACACAATTGAAGAGTTAAAATTTGATCTTGGAAATGTTACCCAAGGATCTCATAAATTAAAATTATTATTATGATGTTCATACATATAGAAAAATAATCTCATAATAAAATAAATTCAAATCCTTTACTGATCCTATATTGATCTCAAATGGGTCTCTTCATGAAATGTTTTTTAACTCTACATTATACATGATTCATAACATAACATGTCAACCCAATATTTTTCTATAGAGGTCCACCACAAGATAAACTATGACATTAATCCATGTAAATTAAATAATTCACCCCTATATTAGTGAAATATAATTATCAACTATGTCCCTAGCCCTCCATTCTCCTAAATACCTGAATTTCATACATATTGGTCATCACCCCATAGACCCATCTACATATTTATTCAAGGCATCAAGAGAGTACAACCAAGTACTACTAAACATGTCACTCTCATGACACAAAATATCACCAATGAACATTCCTACATGATTTCAGGGAAAACAAATAATTTCATGGTCATATATAATATGGTAATATAGTCTGTATTAATACATATAAATTCATATATATACGATATAGACTTATTATTTCATGGAAAAGATCACTCATCTATCCCAAGAAAGTGATACACAATCTCAAACACCACCAAGTGAATTTTTAACATTAAAACATCTCATTAAAACAAATTAATTTACATGTCCACTAGAAATAAGACATTTTATATCATTTTATATTCAGTTCAATGAAACTCACGATATTTCTAAATAAATATCCTATTTCTAAAGTGATATGAACCTAATTCCTCCCCCCACCTCAAAAACTGTAACTTCCACAAAAGAACAAAATCGCTTGATGATTTTAATGAAAAATTGAATTAATTTCTACACACCATGAAATGAGACAAATTTAAAGGTTCTCATATTTGTGGGAACCCAAAATTGAATCCTTCACTTCCCTAAATTATAGAACATCTATTCATTAATTCTCATTGTATGATAAATTCATAATTAACATTCCAGAGAACCCCTAATTGTTTCTCCAATAACAATGTTATTTTTCAAACCATGTTTGTTCAATAAACACCACTCTTTGTTCTCAAAATGTATTCCACAACAATGTTATTATGGAGTCAATACATCTATAAATTCAATGGATTGTGCCCCTCTAAAACTCTCCTAATGAAAATCTTTGCTAATAACCAAGTCATAACCCCAAAATTAAAAAGACATCAAATATTTCTATACAACAATACGGGTATCGCTCCTCATGTAATAACATCAAAATATAAAATATTATCCATATCCTAACATATCATGAAGAACTAATATAACTAGTTAACCTCTATCAGAGGTCACCATCAAATTTCACAAGGTAACATATACCTATCCTAGATATATGACCAATAAAGTTCAGTATATAGTACTAACTAGCAAAAAAATCATTACAAACTCATCTAACAACTCTATGGATGACACTCACCCACGTTCAAAAGTCACATGACATCAATCATTTATAGACACACATAATGTAGAATCATATAATAATAAGATCATATACAATCCTACCAATTTTATGGTCATGAATCGATCTAACTGTTCATGAGAGGACACTAACAAGCCTGTCATCGCTGTTCTACAAATCCAAAAACCATAAAGATAACATATCAAATTAACATTATCTTGCCCAAACTACCCATATAATTATTTTTGTAACAATCCTAATGATTACCTTTACTTGGATCCTTAAATGTAATAAAGTTTATTTTTCCAATTTATAAATAAAAACACAATTTAAAAACTAATTATTCAAATTAGAAAAAAATTCAATAACAATAATATAATGTTCCCAAACATTTTTAAATTTCACATACCATGGCCTTCATTGGTTATAATTATATCCACAATTAACATATGATACACGATAAAAAAACATAGTAGATTCTTTAATAACTAAAACCCTCAAAATAATTAATTTCTACATTCCTACTATTTATATACATATTTTGTACTTAATCACATATAATTCCACAATAAACATATTTTTAAAAAATATTAATGGTTATATAAAACCAATATACTATAAATTTTCATGAATACATAGTCAAATAAAAATTAAACATGGTTATAAACCTTTCTTATAAATAAGGCAGTATCATATGTGAGTTTCATATAGCTATCAGTAATAGTAAATCATTAACAAAAATACCATATTCATGTAATGGTGCATAAAAAACCCTCTATTTTTAAACAATTAAAATAATTAAATCTCACAAACCAATATCTTGATAATCATATTTATTGAACAAGGTGAAATCCAATCAACATGAAAAATAATTAGCATGGAAATAAATCTCATCCCTAAAAAATAACCATTTTCATGTGGGGGTACACTATCCAAAGTAATGGTCCATAAAATGACCCCAAACATTTTCTATATTTCTTTCCATATTTGAAAATTAATTTAAATAAAGAACATATCTGATTAGTCATTGTAAAATCCCCACCACAGATGACTTCAAACATTATTCTGACTGGGTAGTTTTAGTACATCTTGTTTTCCTACCCATATAATTGCTTTTGTATGTAGTAGAACATGTAAATGATGCTTTAGTGGGGATAATATACCCTATTGTCTATGTAAAACATTATCCAAAATTTAGACAATAATATATTTCATATAGATAAAATATTAAACAGAAATCCCTATTAGATTGACATTAATCAAATAATAAAAAATTTCAATGTACATTAAATGTATACCGAACATGTATGATATACATAATGTAGTACAAAAATAATTCAAAAAGATAAAAATATTTAAAACATTGCTCTGTAATATTATATTTATCCCAAATTTGAGTATAATCCTCAAATTACAAAAAATATAAAGACCAATATATTGTTACAAAACCAATAGAAGAATACCATTCCCATCTACAAGAGTGCCTATATTCCATAGTGGCATGTGCATGGTATGAGAATATATATGTAGGCTGCCACCAATAGTACCCCTAAAATTACCAGTCCATAAATATGCACATAGGTATACCCAGCATAAATAATAATAAATATAATTAATTGAAATCATTTAAAAAGGATAAAATAATCTTATATTAAACCAGGGTTCTATGTTTACCCAAATAATGGTAAATACATTATTCTACCTTTGTTAAGGTGTCTGTACAATAATTATTATGGTTGTTCCCACCTATCCTTATATCTAGGGATTATTACTATACCCTTATCAAACTATTCATAATCATGGTAGAATATACCCATCCCCAAGGCCAACTACCCCAAAGTTGGAGTTCAAAATGAGTAAACAATAAATCCATGCATTCTTTGGAGGTCATGTTCAGCACTATTATATTATTAAACATTTAATCACCATGTCTAAATATTCATCCAGTGTTAACTATAAATCTATTTCACCTTCAAATACCTTGTTTACGTTGTGTTAACACAAAATCCCTATTTCACCTACATATCTACATGTAACTAGATTAACCATAAATCACGCATTGGTTCAATAATTAACAAAAAATAACTACTATCATAAAAGTACATTTAATATTTTTTTCTAGAATAATCCATTTTCCATTTACTAATATGATATCAAAATATATTTAAAATTTATATTTAAAAATACAATTTGTAAATAAAATTTCAATTTATTTCAAAATGAAAAATCTATAACAAAAAACATACACCCCAAACCCATTTATAATTTTCCATCAAAAAACAAAAAAAATTATCCACTATACCATAACTGAATAATAAAATTTTTACATTAATAAATCAAATAAATATTTAATATAAAAATACAATTGTTGAATGTTTTGAAATTATTTTCAAAATAATTAATTTATAATGTGAATCTCCTTAAAACATTTAGATCAAAATTTGTGGTGATTAGTTTAAATATAGTGAAATTACATCTTGGTTTTTTTGATACAATATACATCAATTATAATTCAAATAGATAATATTTATTAATTTAGAGGGCCTACCAACCTCATAAGATGTATCTTTTTTTTATTCCTAGATAGAAAATCTACAACTTGTCTTCATGAAATGTTAAAAAAAACACCTATATCAATTTTGTTCATAACTAACATAAAATTGCCAATATCAATTGATATAATACAGTTATAATAAATTAACATATTCGAAAATGAAAAGAAATCATTACATAAGAATAAATTGATAATTTATCCAAAAATTCTTGACACACTATAATTGAGACCAATAATCCTATATATTTTTTTTTCTGGATTTCATCTCTTAATTTCTTTAAATCTCTATCAACTGGACCTAAACCATAACTATAATAAACCATCTACCCCCAAAACACTTGAAAACTCCATAAAACTTGTACCTCCACTAAAAAGGGAGTGATTTTATGAAAAAAAATCATGGTATATCCCATTTATAGGACAGTTATATGACACATCATTTCTGGAGGATTCCACTATCATATGGTGGAATTATCTCCCAAATTTTGAGTTTAAAATAAAAAGAAAAAATGGATACATATGATGAGAAGATGAGGTAATATCACCGAGAGGATAATAACATTGTAAATAAGAATGAAAAGTCACCAAAAATAACTCCAAATTATGTTTAATTCTATAGAATGAAAATAAGTATCACTCTCATTTACATGATACTTACAAAATCGAGGAGGTGGGGGTTCCCCACAAAATCATCAAGGGGTAGATTATTAAATAATCTTCATATAAATACAACTAAACAATATGTATATTAATTTTTTTGTAATGTGGAATTAGGTAGTGGATCGTAACATTTAAAGTCTACACTAGTTGATCAGTGTCATACCAGCATGACCTAGTGGACACCTATTAGAAAACATACAGTTTTCCCAAGACATTGACTATTGATTGGAATTACAGTGTCTATCTGATGACTATATTCTATAAACTATCCTACCTGTAATTTACTATGATCCATCTTACTACCTTTATAATGATCATGATCTTAAATCCTCTTCCAAATACTACTTTTCGAGGGATATAAAACATCTACACTCACAAAAGAATCCTAATCGACACAAATATCTACACCTAAGATTTTAAAATTAGGATCCCTTGAATATAAAAAATCGTTTAGATGATCTAATGAAAATTGGTTTTATACATTCAATTCATGTAGAAATAATATCATCCCATATTCTTACATGTGCACTACCACCTCTACGAAGCGACAAAATTAATTTATCATATCCATCACATATATTTCATCATATAAATATATTTAATTAATATATATGATTTTCTTTGATAATATTGTTATTCAAAAAATTTATATTGTTATTTACCAAAAGGAATTATCATTAATTTGAAAAAATAGTACTTTAATTTTTTTACAAACTATCAACACCAAGAATTGATAGAATTTAATTTTTTCATCACCATATATGAATGGTTATAAAATGTTTTGGAATTAATTTTTTTGAAACAGAAACAATTATTAAGATTACAGAGAATTAGAAGTAATGAGTAATTTGAATGTACTAGAACATTCATACAAGTACAAGCATGGGAAACAAAATATTTTTTTACTATAATATTGATATTAATAATGATCTTAAAATAAAATATTTTTTAGAAATAATAATGGAATTATAATCTTAATTTTATGTATGAATATGGTTATCATAATTATTTATAATACCTATTAATTTATTATACTTGAATGAAATAATTTCTATAAAAAACAGGTCCAGAGTTAATTGTTTCCGTCGAAATCTATTTCTAATCTGAATTTCTAATTATTGAATCATTGTTAGGGGAATTATATTATCATTATATCAAAAAAATCATCAATATTATTTTCATCTGGTAATTTATGTGGCTTTCAATTTTTTCATTCATTCCCCACACTTTGATACAAAAATATTATTGAGACATTTGTTCATAAATGTGGACATATTTTCATCGTTGATCAATAAACTTTTTATTTCATTATCATTACCTTTATAAAAATTTGATATTTTATATTATATTATGATAGGATTATTTTTAATTATTGAACATAAATAGCATAATTTATATTCATATTGTGAAATGGATTCTTTTAATATTTTTCCAACATATTTTTTATATGTTTTTAAAAAATGTGAAAAATAAATATTTTTTTTGAATGTCTTCCAAAGACCATATTTTACAACCATCATATCCATTATTTTATATGAAGTCCCATATTTATTTTAATCATTATAATTTTCAATTAAATATTTTCTTTCAATATACTAGGTATTTATTTTTAATAATAACATCCTTATAAAAATATAATGTTTTTTTATTTTCAATTAATTGTTTGAATGTATATTTATGGTATTATTCATACACGTCAACATAATTTCATATTTTTGTTTATTAATTTGTGATATTATATAATGATAATATATATGTTCTTTCTCTAAATATACTATGATTATGTGATGATAAAAGTTTTATGATTCTTATATACTTTCAATTGGTTATACTGTGATTGAATAAGGAATAATTAAATGGTATTGTGTAACACATATATATATGTTTTGAATTATGTGATTAGGTGGACTATAATTAAATTTAAATATAATGGGTTGTGTAATGATTGTTATCTATTGATATAATATAATGGAGGATGGGTAATCATGACTTTATTTTAATAAAAATAGGCTTGAGAGAGGAGATAAACGATCTGGGGAGATTTTATACTATTTGAGGACAGGATTTAGGGAGTGACTGGAATAATTTTAGAATATATTATTCATATTATATTTTTTTTATTCCAATGACATAATATTATCATGTTGATATTCTCTTATTCGTCATGACTGATCATTGTTTTTTCCTCAAACATATGACTCATGTATTTAGAGAAGATAAATATTTATTCAATTGAACATGAGTTATGATTAATGAAATTTTAGGTATTAAATTTGAATGTAATAACCCTGATCATGTTCCAATTGTGACTTTATGGACCTGAATGCTACTTAAAAAGTGCCTCGAGCCTATTTGGCTATAGGACCAATAATGTGTCTCTCCATCGACTAGGAGTTTGATGATTAGTAGTGGGGTTATCCAGTTAGAGCAGTAGGGAGAGTTTACCCCCATGTCATAGTATACAACATGTGAAGCAAAAATAACCAGTATCAAAATCATATCCAATCAGATATATAAAATGTATAATATAAGCATAAATATATATAATGGATGGTTAAATAACTGAAATGCATAGAAATTTCCATGTAGGTAGTGTCTAAAACATATGTGCATTCAGGGAATGTCTGTAGAATATTTAAATGAAATAAATTTACCATTCATACTAATATAGAAGTACAAAATTAAAAAAATCTAAATTCTGCTCCATAGATTTCTATGAATCGTCTCAATCATATGCTCCTAGACTCCAAATAATAATTATGAATGCCCAACCGTTAGACATTTTCAAGAATGTGTCCATATATACAAGGAAACAGAATTCGTGGGTTCTAAAAGTGGCTCAAGTTGGGTGTGAGATAAAACCATGTATGCCACCACCAATGGTGTCTAAATGTAATCTAAGACACCACTAAAAATTAAAAATTCTTCCTGTAAAATATGGAAGGAACGAAATATTGATTAAAAAATATTCATTTTAGGTTCCTAAAGGAATCCTAACAGGTCTACCCGCTTCATCGAATGGCTGGTAAGTCTTAAAAATTCACTATATATGTGTATATATATAGGTTATCACGGGCACGAGTTAAGCATTCTTATCTTCCATATATATATATACAAGGTATTCCACTAGAATGAGGTAACCATGAGTTCCATTTATACGTTTATATCATAGAAATCATGAGGTATAATTCCTCCCACCCATGCAGATATTAAAATTGGCATTGGGTAAGCTTACCTCCCATTTAATCAGATATAGTTGTTGTCACTCATGTGGAGTAACCATGCCTCCCATATGTATATATTATAATCTTTCAAGAGTTATTAAAGCCTCTTATTCAAGAAATTACATCATATGTCATAATCATGGAAATTATATAATCATTTACACTATATAATGTAAGTAAAAAATATATTACATCATTTCAACTAAAACAAGAAAAACATTTCATGTAATGGATTTACAATAATTAGGAGACAAGGGAAAAGCCTTGTCATCCAATTACCTATTCTATTCAAGCCATATTATGTAGGTTTTTTAGGCCATCTCATACTAGCGATCATATGATGTCCATAATTCAATTTGACTATCATGGAAGCCCCATTTCAAGGAATGGTGTCAATGAAAAAGTGTGAATGTTAAATACACAGATTTCTATTTCGATAATTCCAACTCCAAAGGGACTAAGCACCATTTGGAACCATGGTATAACATTAAATACACATGGGACAATTTATATTTCCAAAAAAATAATGATGAAAGATAATTTGGGTTCCTAGAATTTTGTCCCATTTTCCTAAAAGACCATTTTCATGGTGGAACACATATAGGTGTCCAAATGGAGTTTTTTCATGTATAACCCCATAAAATTGTTTACTTCATCGATATCATAGCTATATGGTCATGTAAACATGAAGGAAATAACATAATTTTGAACCTTGGATTATATTTTCTAATGGAAAAATGATGTTAAAAAAATATAAACAAAACTCAAATGCAATACTATGTGGCCACCTTCTTTTGGTCTATATATTATTACCAACATGATACAAAACTCATATTTGAAAATGGATGAAATATAATTGTGGTTTAGTCTAGTTCCTAGAAAATTGGGCATATGATCCAAAAACCAAACAACACAGCTGTTTGAGAAGTGAACAGAGAAGATAGTAGATAGACTGGGGTGGCATACCAATTGGGATCCAACTACAATGATAGATTAAGGATCAGACATCTGATAAAGCCTCTAGCATAAATCCTAGCATTGATGAGATATTTTGTTCAATGAGAGTAAGGGGGAGGTTCTATCCTATATTGGGTGAGGGAATGTGATAGATGTTTTAAAAACATTAAAGAAGAAAAGATAAATTTTCACCAATAATATGGATCACAAGGTTTATGCACATGGTTTACCAAACCCTGTGAAAACTATGTGAGAAGGCTATACAAACTTCTATAATATTATATACAGTTTATGAACACAGTTAACTAAAACATGTGAAAATTATTCATAATGTATCTTCCATTTTCTACATCTTGTCACACGGTCATGCGCATGGTCCTCACAGATGAAGACAAACAATGAGGACTATCCTACAATCTTATTTTTTGGACATTTGGATCTAAACAAGACCTGGATTCTCATCAGTACTTCCATATGATATAACATATCATTACCATGTTCATTTTAAATATTCAATGTGAAAACCAAAATATATGTACCTTCACCAAAATTTAGGTCATTAAAACTTCCCCTATTTATAGCAAATCATCCCCAAGATGTCCTTCAAAGGGTAAAGCTATATTTTTAGCAACGAGTTCCAGTAACTATGTCTTTATATCATAATATCACTACCGGGCCATGTGTTTTACCAACCTATACAACCATATTAATTCTACTAGAGGATAATACCTACCTCAGTGTGTCTTTATAATATGATCTTCAATATGAATTCGGTACTCCTCGAATGAAGCATCTATATTAAGCACAGCCTTATCATGATGAAAGACATGAGATGGAACATGATAATATCGGTGAAGATGACATACAAAATAGACATCATGAAATGACTTATATATCTGTAGTGGTGTCAACTTGTGAGCCTCCGATCTGATTCACATCATAACCATGAATGGTCCAACGAACCTCGCAGATATCTTACCTTTATTTTGAACCTGTCTATGCCCAATAATGCCAGATGAATTCAAGAAAACCTAGTCTTCATTCACGAAATAATGATGAATTTGATACTTACTGGAATAAGCCACCTATCTAGGATTAGTTTTCAACATGTAGTTCATGGTCATATGAACCATCTCTAAATAATATTTCACAAGACGATGTCCAATCACAACAACTTCACTATCCAATTGCCATCATATTTCCGATTGACAATGCCTACCATACATGGAATCATTGGGATCCATCTCAGTGGTATCCTATAATATGTTTTTATAAAAAAAATCATCAAGGGAAAATTTTAAATCCCATAAACTCCTGTAGTTGAGAACACGTGCACATATAATATCCTTTAGCACCTTAATTGTATGCTACATCTGACCATATGCCTGTGGGTGATAGGTCATTCTCAAATTGTTTCATTGCTCCATGAAATGTTTGTTGTATTTTTAAGAAACATTGAATCTAGGTGGTTATATTGGATTTATTTATGGAACCAGAAAATTTTAATAGAACATTATCTAAAGGGGACCTGCATTCCTAAGTCAGGAATTCATTATGTTTGAACATTACGATACTTAAGATGGTTTATTGGTCGAGAGGATGGAATGTCATAATAATGACACCCTTTTGGCCCGAATTATTGTCGACTCCAAGAATATATTTATAAATTTATGATATTTTCATGAATAATTATTAATTCACCAAGCCTAACATATGTTTCCGTTGGAATTAATGTCACACATTAACATGTGTAAAATTTAGAATGATTAGTATGCAATCATGGTTCTTCATTAATTGAAATATTTGTATGTATTCAAGGTTTTCCATTAATAGAATAATCTATTATACTTCTTAGAGATTATTTTAATCATTTTTCTGATGATACTAGATTATAATCCTATTATTTGGGGACTCTAGAATTTATTTTCATCCAGAGAGAAAAAGGTTTAGTTTGATTTTTTGATTGTGGGCATCAAAGGGTATACCTATGTATAATTTTAAATGGAAACATGAACATCGTAGTTCGATGCATTGAATGGGACACATCATAACTTTTATTGTATTTTGATAAGGACCTAGTCATAAAATTTAATGTCATGTGGTATGGACATCTAAATAGAAGGTTCTTAGTCAAAACATAGTGTGGGACTTATACGGAAGCAGCCCAATGAACATTGGAATGAATATGGGTTTCCAAGTAGGATAATACCTTGCTAGGAATATGGACCAAGGAGAAAATTGTTGATTTAGGGTATTGAGTTTAAACCTCATAGAGGATTCCTTAGTATCCCATATATATGGGAATCAAATCCCTTGTAGTTCGATTAGTCTCATAGGAGAGTATAATACTTTTAGAGAAATGAGTTTGGGCTTACTTCATGAAAAGGATGCCTTGTGACTTAAGGGTTTAATTTGAGGCCCATCCCTAAAGAGGATTCCCAGATTAAAATAAATAGGGTTCGATTCTTGACGATGATATCTAGTGAGCATGATCCCCGAAAGGGATTCCTATTTATCATGGATTGAATTTGAATCAGAGTACTAATAGTTCCTTGGATTATGAAAATGTTGTCACAATGAAAAATCATTATACCAACGTGAGACATGCTTAGTGTAAGAAAATATAGGATGTAAAAGACTCCAAAATAGAATTCAAACTTTTAAATTTTTCCTCCTCTATACGTGGAAGTGGGTGTGTCGATGGGTTCAATGGTAAATGAGATCGTGACAACCCGGGAGGAGGGCGAGGCGACAAGCCTTACCTTTGTTGAAAATACATTGGATAAGGGTCCAGTAAATGGAAAAAGGGATAAATGTTTGAGGCTAACACTAGAATGGATACCAATGGGGAAAATCACAACAGGAGAGGGAAAGGGTAACAAAAGTCTTTCTGCCCATCTCTCATCGGGTCTTTGGCACCAAAGAATAGAGGAGGATAAATGATGCCAATTCCTTCAAGAAAAGATAGGGGCTTACACTAGGATGGTGTCCCTAAAATTTATCATAGTAGTGTAGGGAGACATCTCATTTATTTTTAAATGGAAAATTATTTATGAAACCTATCTTCCCCTATGAGATTCCTAAGGTTCTGAGTCATCTCTTCGAGAAGGGAGAGTCCAGGACCCAACAATACTAAAAAGTGGGAACTTTGAACACTATTTCTAGGAGATTGGTCAATATGACTACAAATATACAAACCCAAAAACACTCTATGGATCCTATCCCCATTATGAAACAAATAATGGGTATCCTCTGACTCTGGATATAGAAACCCAAATAAGAGACGTACTGATGTGGCTTTCCAAAAGGATTGATAAGTCAAGTGGTTTTTGTGGAGGTCTTGACAAAATCCCTTTCTAACAAGGGAGAAATTAAAGAAGAAGCCATTCCATGAATGACATTGAGTAAGGCTTGATGGTTTGTAGGCTTAAGAGAGTGATTTCCATTACTGAATCAAAGTGTCTCTCCCATGTAGATAAGGGTGCGCATATATGAGCACACAATTAATCCCGGGAGACCATATGTTCCCTTAAGTGATGAACAACTTGTATGGTAATACATGGGAGAGGCCATGATCAAGATATCTATATAATTCACAGGTGATCCCAGAAGTAGAGAGCACATGTACCAATGAATAGAATAGTTGGCGCGCATGTAATTCTGATTTGGGGAGGTTGGGAACTTTAGGTGAGCAAGTGTTATGGTTTTCAAACACTAATAGGAAATAATTCCAATGTTCCACCATAAGCCCACTACTCATGGTGTTGAAGAACTACTTTGAATGTTTCAAAAGACTGGGGAGAAGTACTAGGGTGACCAGAGAATCAATTAGGCTTTATGGAAATAATTCAATACAAATGAGTGACCCTAGGGTCAATTTATATAAAAAAATAGAAGATTGGGTGAATGAAGTTTGGGCATGCATGTAAGCTACGTGGCTGAAATGTGGCATGCAAATGAATGTGCACTAGATGGGTGGCGCCCATGTATACATGTGTGTCACTGAATATATGGATTTACTAGGGAAAAGCCTTTAGGAAAAATCCAAAATTATAACTTGATTCTTCTGTAGAACTATGGAGCACATGTGTTTATGGGTAGGTACATTGGGTGCATCTTTGTGGAATTAGCCAAAATAAAGGATCTACACTGTGGGGCCTACGCCCCTGCACCCTTGCATGGGATCACAACCAGGCTGTGATTCCATCCGTTCGGGTCAGTGCCTTCGCTAAACTTACTGACCCCCATACAAAATTCAGACTTGTACTATGAATTTTGAGAATGGATGATTTCATTTTGAGTGATGTCACACATAAATACATCTTCAATTGTTGAGGTGTTCATGAAAGCCATTTCATCTTGTCTGAAAAATCCCACACTTAGAATTAGATTCATTAAAAAAGAAATGAATTGTGTTCTATTGTAAAAGTAGGGAACTTGGATGCATTCCAACAAAATATGGTTAGGTTTGGTGATACATCATGTTTGTTGGGATGCTATAAATTTTTCATAATACATGGGACCTATCGAGCGTTGTTTTGATTTTTTTCTAGGGAAATATAGGCAACCTACAAACATTGTATCTTTTGACTATTTATTTCTCAATATTTCCTAAACCATAAAAAATGAATCATTAGTGAGCTGGGACTCAGATTTTTTTCGAGTTTCCATCAGGGGTTCTCAATCTGGTGAGTACCAAATCTAATTTCAATTTAGAGTCATGCATGTAGTACTATAATGGTTTTGTATTTAGTGTCAATTATCTTGGACTATAAACATTGAATTAGAACCCAAACTAAAATCTGTGGCAAAAAATTTCTATAATATTCTTCAATTATATTCAAGGAGAATATTGAGCCATGATTTTTATGGTCACAAATTTTTAAAACCTATATCCACATAAGGGGTGTATTTTCTAGGAATGATGTTACCATTATTTGAAAACCCTTTAATGGGGGATGTGTTATACAAGGACAACTGGGGCATATGCTTCATAGACTAATAGTGGAATATTTTGTCTAACAGGCCTGTTATGTATCCAAATTATGAAAGGACGCCAAAGGATCATGTTGCATAGTCAAATAATATTTCCCATTTAAGATTAAAATTTTGTTGATGACAGATTGGGGAAAATAATATTTAGTTTACTAAAGACGAAAGTTGGGGGTTTTTCCAAGGAAACGTATTTTAAGAATGAATGGTCTATTTTACACCAACATATGTCATTGATAGTAAATCCATTTCTATAAAAAATTCCTTTATGAAGAATGGTTAGGATTTATTAGAAATGGGAATGTATGATATCACATTGTGTAGTTTTAACTCATGCAGTGAGGACATTGTACATTGTAGTTTTATGCAATGTTGTGAGGACATTGTAATGTGTAGTTTTATGTCATGCAGTGGGGACATTGTGTTTTTTTGTTTTAGGTCATGTAGTGCAAACATTGTATTGTGCAGATTTAAGTGATGTAGTGTGGACATTGTGTGATATTAACTTATGGTATTTTGATCTAACAAAAGGTATGATATTCTCTCAATTTTATGATTTTTTTTTGTAAATATAACATATTGTTCTGTTATGTAAAGGAAAATGGTAAACTGTGATTTGGTAAATATTTTTTTTGAATCCAAAAGATGATATGGAAAAAGGGATAATGAATTAGAGAAAGTATCTACTAAAAATAAAGTTACCATTATTTGGAAAACCCAGTATGGGGGCTATCTTATGCATTACCAACTAGGGAATATTCTGCATAGCCAAATAGTGGCATCTTTTGGATGAAATGCTTATTATGTTGGAATATTTTGCAAGGATGCCTACGTGAACGCGCATCATTGTCAAACAAAATATCTCTTTGAGGCTTGGAATTATATTTCTAAAAGATGAACAATGTTTATGGAGGTTATTATTTTCTAATGAAAAGATTTTGGTTTACTGGGAAAGGGACCTAAATATGGACATTATTTTTCAAACAAATATTTCCAATGAATCGGAGGAATAGTAGTCTTAGAATGTTATGCCCCAAGCGAAGGAATTATGGTGTCTGTAGTTTTAGGTCATACAACTAGTAGCAGAAATAGAAACAATAAATAATATTTGGTAATGAGATTTCCAGGTTATTTCATATTTTATTGAACACATGGTGAGGTAAATGTGTAAACAATGGTCTTGAAGACATCCATATTGTGAGAAAGATAATGGGAAAATTATACTTGAATGACTATATGAAAATATAGATTCTTGTATATTTTCTTAAAAGATCAATGTGGACAAAGATACTACAACCAAGAATTAATTTATCATTACTATACAATCCTGTTATATGGAATGTCTTATGCAAAGCCAACTAGGGAATTTTCTACATATCCAAATAGCATAATCTTGTAACTGACATGCCTATAATGGACGCAACATAAGCAAGGCCACCTAAGGGAACATGCTGCATAGTCAAACAAAAGAGTCATTAAATATTAGAGACTATATAACTAGAAAATGTAAGAAATATTATGAGGATCTGCAAATATTCTTAATTAAGAGTATGAAATATGGAAGGGGATTTATCTAAATTTACATGAGAAATATGTGAATCAATATTTCTCATGATTTTGACATCCTTTACATAGATTTTACTCATAGGTAAAATGGATAATTTTTTGTTTCCTATGAATTATTATTTTGTTGTGTAATTTTACATCCTCCCATGAGGATATTTTACTATGTAGTTTTAAGTCTTTTAGTGAGGACATTATACTATGCAGTTTTAAGTCCAGCAGTGAAGATATTATACTATGCAGTTTTCATTTATACAGAGAGGACAATATAGTATACAATTTTTTGGCTTGAAGTGCGAACATTTATATCCCCATAAGAAATTGAAACACCTGTTTTATATAAAGAAACCATTTACAAAATTTCTAAGCCCACGTGATCTATTCTCGGAGTGAGAAACAAAGAGCAGTAATAGTTTCTTTTAAAGTGAAAAGGTGATGCAATTAATGAATATGGGTGCTATATTTCTATGTAGTTTAATGTCATATTGTAAGGACAACCATGAACCAATTTGAAAGGAAATACATATTTTAACAAGAATAAGGGATAATACCCAATTGTCACTATGTGTCGTTTTGGAGAATGAATCAAGTCATACAAAGTTTTTAAAACATTTCCTATGCAGATTTGATTCTTATACAAGAAACTAATGTTTTTTTTATCACAGATGGCCCCAAGATCGGAGTTCTAGGTGTCTCTAAGCATCTCAAATAGATGATAGTCAAGATTTACATATTTATTTGAATAATAATTCTTTACGCTAATGAATGTTGAAATGAATAATGGGGTCATTTGACACATTACGAGAGAATGGTAAATCTTAATACATAAAATGGTATAAGGACCAAATCATATTTCTTAAGGAAACATTTTTTTCTGATCTAATTCATATACAGAATGTCAAAAGGGAAAAAGAATATTTTATTATTGTGGATGGACACAAAATTAGAGATTTAGGAGTCTTTACATATCTCACTGGAAAATGGTAATCAATTCGTATGTAGTTCTCTATATAAGGTCTCAATGAATATCTTACATAGACATAGCAAAGAGAGGAACTCATGTACCATATAGGAGTAGCGATGATGTCAATGATGTTTCAAATGGAATTTTCTAATGTCAAATATATAAAACCATAGTGGTACAAATGATGTAATTCAGTTTAACATCATTTGATAAGGACGAAGATGTAAAACATTTCAACTTCATAGCCATATGGATGCTTATAGTAGTTATGAAGTTTAATGTCTTGCAACATAGAAATGGGTGTTGTGTGATTTTATGTTTCGAAACAAGGACATTGTACTCTATAGTTTAATGTCCAGTAGTGAGGACATTATATTGTGCAATTTTATTTCTTGCATTAAGGACAAATTTGAACAACTAAACAAAGTATTTCTTTATGAATCTCACATTGGTTACAGTAGTAAAAAGATCTAAAAACATAGATATTAAGGCATAGGCACTATTTGAATAGATATTATGTTTGGAAGATGCTCCTTCCCACTTTGGATCATGTTTTATAGGTTTTAGCCCTCGTATCATTCGATTCATAAGGACCAATACCAAATATCTTTAATGAAATGAACAGAGGTAAACTTTATT
The DNA here is from genome assembly GCA_963277665.1 of Viscum album. Taxonomy (NCBI): domain Eukaryota; kingdom Viridiplantae; phylum Streptophyta; class Magnoliopsida; order Santalales; family Viscaceae; genus Viscum; species Viscum album. The sequence goes on along the minus strand of OY728148.1, from coordinate 872,066,944 downwards.
ATTAAATTTTTGTGTTGTTCTATTCTAATAGACTTAATGATAATGCAATCTATTGAATCATTTCTTGTCTAATCATTAGATCTCATTGAATCATTTCTAAGACCTATCATCTATAGGCAACTGATCACAGATCGAAACACTGAGTGAAGGAAACTTAATTTCAATTGGAAAAATTGATTCATTTCCATATACAAATGAATAAATTGTTGCTTTTTAATCATTAAGGGTATTTTTTCAAAGATACCATAATGTATTCAAAATTTTATCTGGGGCCTGATTTTTTATTTTTATCCACCATCTTCTAGATTAAATTTTATAATGACTTTTTGAAGGCCTCTATCTATCCATTGGCTGCCGCCTGACATCGTGATGAATGGTAGGATTTTATATTAGGATAATGATATAACTTTTTTAATACAAATTAACAAAAATTGGTTCCATTTTCAATAAAAATTGTATAAGGACACAGAATCATGTGATGATATGAGTTTTGAAAAAACTAATGTGCTTTTGGATCTGACATCCTTGAGAGTTATTGCCTCAACCCATTTAGAGAAAAAGTCATTATAAGTGAGAATATAGTTGAACTTCTTAGATGTGGCTAGAAGATAAGTCCCTACTACATCCATTCCTCATGTGAAAAATTTCTTGGATAATTCAGATGTATATTGAATCTCTGGGGGTTTATTAATGATGGTGGCATGCACTTGGAAGGGATGAATTTTTTTAGTGAAATTTTTATTATCCTGCGTTATTAAAAGACAAAAGTATCCATATAAGGACCCAACCTTAAAACATTACATAATCATGAATTAAATGAACAATTCACATTGAGGATCTTTTCAGGTTAAGAGTTTTAGAGAACTAGGACATAACTATTACATATCACAAGATTACAAAGTAGGCACTTCTACTCAGTTTCCATTTTTTTAATAAAATAAAAACTCTTAAAAATAAACATGTATAGTCCATGTTTTAGATAGCATGTCTTCCCTTGATCCAATCCATGAACCTATTCACCTTTAATTCAGGTGGAAAACATTTCAATAACATGGGATGAGCATAAAAAGATCATTAAGGGATATAAAAATAAACAACGAAAAAATTAGTCTAGGTATACATAAGAATCAATGAAATCATACTTTACAGTAAAAAATAAGCACTTTAACATACCTCATGAAATAATATGTTTTATGAAATACTCATAGAAATAATTATACGTAAATGCAACTTGAGGTATTCATAACATTATAATGTAGCAATTAACCCTCATGGTTACATTTGGAATACCCACCACGGTATATTTCCTAAATCTATTCGGAGAAACCATAGAATTTATCTTTTTCACATTATCCAATGCATTGTAGATCTATAACAGGCTCACCTGCCCTTAGTTAATCATGGAAATACCCATCTTCATAAATAATTCCCAAGAACCATAACATAATCATATCACATAAAACATGCATAAAGTAAACATAACATTTCCACATTTCAATCACAAGATATCAATACAACACATTGATATAATTTAGAAATTATCAAAACCATTTTAAATACCAAATAAAATTAAAGATTATATGGTATTTATTTTACTTTTAAAAACATTATGGCTTGTTATGTAATCCAAAGATCAAATAATACTCACAGCGGAGGAAATGTCATTGTCACCATGTACGTTAAAAAAAGAAACATTATTTTTTTCATTTTGTAAAATGCTTTGTAGAGGAAAGATTCCCTTTAAATGAAATGAAAATTCAAAAGGGTTTTATACTCCGTTTAAAATAAAGTTGTGTATAAAACAAAATATGCATCAATGAAAGGAGATTGAGATGAAGTCCCATACAATGATGGTATCCTTAGATTAAGGATAAATAAATTATGTAATTATGTGTGAAAAATATAAATACACTAAATATAAGTGGATATTATGTTTAAAAAAATTAGGGGTAATTCACACATATTCATATCATGACATAATCATGAAGTAAAGGTTTATCCCAAAGGATTTAAATTGGGTTAAGAAGTTCCCTTAGAAAAATTCCACAGACTAATGGCGTCACAATAAAATTCAGAAAATGAAACAATGAGAGATAAAAAGGGTATATCATCACTTGCACAAATAATTTACAGCAATAAGGATATATAAGAACATATCCCAACATAATAAGATATAAGTTAAAATACCTATAAAAAATAAGTCTTTTAAAAAGAGAAGGTTGAAAGGTTCCCTTACCGATTTGGGTAACTTTTGAAACATACACCCCATGAAATAAGGGTAATACAATGAAGATGTAAATAACCATAAATTAAATTATATTACACAAAGAATAAAATCATGGGAAGTACATAAACAAAAAAAAAAGAAATAGTTGAAAATGTAGCATGAATCTCATGGGAACAACATGTGAGATAAAAACCCCATACCACATTATAATCAATCGAGTCGTATGACGAAATGATAATAAGCACAATTTTTCTTAACAGAATAACATGAATATAATCATGATAATATATATCATATGGATGAAAAAATTACACCAAAATCAATAAATAAGTGACGAAGAAAGGAGATCTCACTAAATTAAAAGTGAGATAAGATATCCCCTTATTAAAATTCAACGGCCTAACAGCACCACTTAAAAATTAAAAAAAATTGATTGAAGAGATCAAATAGGGTCACTAATCATATGAAAATAAAATTTACAGTAAGATGAATATAAAAGAACATCCCCCAACATATGAAAGTGGTGCTCAAAAGAAGTGACATAAAAGACAGTACTTAAAAAGAATGAGGGAGGTTGGATCCCTTACCTCAAGTCTGACTTGTCTTGTTCGTTTCATTATATTACTGAATAATAAACATTGGAAAATTAATAATTTCTTAAGGAACTCATTTAAAGTTTATTATTAGATTAATAGCACATATTATAATGTTATGATAATTAGTTAATTATGTGAGTTAATATCAGACGTTTTGGTCGATGTTCATTATATGAGTAAAAAAATAAACATGTTTGAAAAGAATTGCCCATGTAATTATAAGTACATCATCAACAGAATGTAATTAATTATTTATATATCAAATATATCCTGTATATATTCATTTTATACTATTCCATAACATTTGGAGATAAAAATGAAATGCACCATTCATGGAGGCAGTAGGCCGTACGTACACATGAACGCTACTTTCATTTCATTGTCACATTAATGGAATTAAAAATAAATTAGATTTATATATATTAATATTAACCTATAATATATATTTTATATATGTCACATAATTAAATTAATTTCATTATTTATACATTTCATGTATTGCATGAACGAGTCACATCACTTGAGGGGGCGGTAGTCCACACTTACTCAAATGAAGTTATCGCATTTCCACAACATGCAAAGCATAAAAGAATGTTTTAAATGAAAAATACAGAAGCCTAGAGAGGAAATAAATATAATATATATCATAAATAAATATATTTTCCATTATAATGGCCACCATGAGAGGTGGTAGTAGAAGATCGAACAATCATCGTTTCATGAGGCAGTAATTCTCCATCCAGAGAATCAGGATGTTCTTTAACCATTAGACGGAGGTGTGTGTAAGTGTAGCATGGATAATTCCAATAAAAACATCCTAGTATATTTAAGACATTGTGTTTTTTACAAAATAAAGGAATAAAAAGTGTTTATGGAGTTGGAGAAGAAAAATAAAACAAAAGAACATATGAAAAGACATTACCTTTAAATCGGGTAACTTCCTTGGGATTGAACCAAAAGGGTTTCTCGAAGAGATTTCCGCCTACGGTAAAGCTTCTAGGATGAATAGAGGGATTTTGGAAGTTATAATGAGCAGCTTTTGGTCGATCCAAAGGCTTTAGAGGTGTGGGTAAAGGTGTACAGGTGGGGTCCTTTTATAAGAGGGAGGAGAGGCACTCTTGGAAAGTCTTGAAAAGATACATTATTATAAAATGATTTTCAGATATTAAATGGTTCAAAAATATATATTTCGAGGATAATGTGACAAGAGTTCGAAATAAACCCATAAAATAGGTTTTTTTACAAGTGTATGTCTTATATTTTACCTTATATTTACATTTTACTTAAATCGTTCATTAATTAGGTAATCACTACATCATCATGGTGTCATAAATAAATTTATTTATTTAATGTATAAAAATTATAAAATAATATAATGATGTAGGAAATATTTTTATATTTCCAAGGTATATTTATACATAAAAAGATCATTTATTAAAAAAATGAAAATGGTTTTACATAGATGATACATAATTTTGTTACATTTTCGTTTCTTTAAAAAAATGATAAAAGGTCACTATCAAACTAAACTGATTCCATGGGGTCCCAAGGCTGGAACAAGGAATCCCATGGTCGGACATGACACCACCAATATAATTAAGACACATTTTGGGGTCATTTTATATTTTTATGATATTGTATTATAACCTTTAACTACCCGACTACTAATTTAACTCGATAATTAATGATAATTATCGACGTTACTATTCATAATGTCCAAAAAAAGTGTCTTAATTACATAATATGGACCTTCTGATTCCAATACGGAATCCATTTTATAAAATTCCAAACACATAAATCACATTAATTAATTTAAAATAATTTCTTTTTGTTAAAACCAAAGACGAGTTTTTAAAAAGTAAAATCTATCAAAATATTGATTTGTTTTTACATCCAAATTAAAAGAGAAATTGCATAGAATGATGAAAATTTTATTAAATAATAAAAAAATAATTAAATTACACCTTAAAACCAATTAAAATTACAATCTAACTATATAAATAAATTGGATGAAAAAGCAGCTTTGAATTAAAAAGCAGCATTTCTCACTATTCATTGAAAATGAACATTTGTCAGAAAAATAAAAAAAATTAACCCTAAGATATATTTGATATTCCAAATTCAAAAATGATATCAATTTTATTAAAATAAAAACATATAAGTTTCATTAATTAATTTTATAATCAATTCCTATTTTCAAAACAAATTTTTTGTTTTTAAGAAAAAATATCTATTAAAAGATTAACTCTTCTTTATTTCCAATTTCAAAGTGAAATTAAATAAAATGACCACCATTGGATTAAATGGTAAAAATATATTTTAATTTAAATTTAAAATCAATTAAAAAAGATAATTTGACCATATAAATAAATTAGACTAAAAGAAGGTTTCAAATTAAAATACATCATTTTCAATATTCATTAAAAAAATGATGTTTATCGGAAAAAGATGAAAAATTTACACAATGTAAATTTTTATGTCTTGATTCTAAATAAGGATGTTATTTTTTCAAATATAACATATAAAATTGTCAAAATGTGGATTTAAAATGTTTTCTCCATCAAAAGGCGTTTTATCGTCCTTTTAATGAATATTAGAATATTTAAGCATAAAATTGGACTCATTCACATTTTAAGCCTCTAACATTTATTGGATAAAAGTAAAAATATTTAACAATAATATATATGAATTTATTAGTTAGTTTTGTTCATTCCTATCATTACAATGGCTAGGCGTTAACTAATATTTAAAATAAGATTATTATATTATTAGTGTGCAACGTAAGATTTCAAATAAACTCATTATTGCGTGTTCGGTACATCATCAAACATAGCATTACATTTAAAGTAATATTAATATTTTATTCACAAATATTAATAAATATGAAAATTTCATATTCTTTATTTACCTGGGATGTTATAATCCAAGCCTTAAAATATAATCAGAGAGACTATGTTATGACCAGTGGGCAACAAAAACTCCTTAATGTACTTATTTCATGAATTCTATAGTCTCTTCACCATCAATACATATGCAGAGGATTTTCTTAAAGCCTCAATTGTAGATGATCTTTTGGTGGTATGGACTATCAAAAACTTTGAAATTGGATGGTCGACATTAGATCTATTCTTTTTTATCCCCATCTAGTGGAATTATCCCATTTTAAATATAATCCATGATGGATGTTTTCTATCTCATAGTCTGACCATATGGTTTATAAATATAGATAATTTCATTAATTTCTTCCATTGTGGTGTGAACAAAAGGTAAAACCACCTCACGATGGTCTACACTAATGATTGTGTCTTCCCGATTTGGATCTATCAATTCTATAGCTTCATTAGCCAGTGCATCTCTATGAGCATTTTGTTATCACGCGACATAAGAAAATGTCACCTATGAAGGAAATTCATCATTTAAACATCTTATGTAATCACATAGTAGGATTAAAAATGATGGACTCTAGGGATATTTCATAAGGGTACCAAATGATTCTTTCCAGTCATCAATTCAATGGTTTGAGATTCCCTTCTTCATTAATCCGATTAAGGGTAAACACTTGACTGCTAAAATGGTGATAAATCACCGAATATAGGCCAAGTGTCCTTTGAGTGCTCTTAATTATATTAAATTTCAAGTAGTTGACATACCAATGATTGATTTTGTATTATCGTGACAAACTTTGATACAACTATGGAATACAATGAATCCAAGTAACAATCATGGGGTTACCCAGAAAGCACATTTCAAGGGGTTCATATTCAAACTATGTGGCTGATGTTTATTGAATATTGTCTCGAAATATTCAATATGATTGAAACATTGTTTGTATTTGACCGATAAATCATATACATAACATTAAAAAAAATTACCTAAGAAGGGATTGAAGATATGGTGCATGTCATGTTGGTATGTTGCACATGCATTCATTAAGACAATGGTCATTACCAAATAGAACAACACACCTTGACGGGCTTTGAAGGGTGTACATTGTTCATCCTCTGGGGCCATACAGATTTGATTGTACCCATAGAATCCATCCAAGAAGGAAGGATCTTTATATCTAGTTGTTGCATCAATTACAGTCATTTTAATTGTTATTAGAGAATCATCTTTAGGACAATACCATTTAAAATAAAATAAAGTATTGAAAACTCTATATTTTCCATTTTTTTAGTGGGAGAATATTGGTCAGCCATATGAGAAACATAACATCCCGAAAATATTTATACTTATAATTTTATCAATTTCAACTTTAATTTTTGAGGCATGTGTTGGGTGTGTTCTTCTTGATGAATGCTTAAATCCACACCATTCTTCTGGAAAACCCAAATGATAGGTGGCTAAATTCGGAATAAGACCTAGAATATCGGTATAATTTCCATCAAATAAATCTCAATGTTTCGTTAAAAATGATGTATACATCTATTTCTATTCAGAGTTCTTGGCTTCACTAATTAGATTGGGGTATGGATCTTCGTTTGTACCAATATATATTTATCTGAGCTCATCCACATTGGTAGAGACACCATCCTCAAATGCCATTGGAGCATACTTGGGATCTTCTGCTTTTTTTCATTACACGTTACCACTTATGTTTCAACATTAATAGTAGATGTCAAGGGAAAACATCTAGAGATAGGGTAGGAGTCAGTATTTCAGCATCTTAAAGAAGAGGCCACCATATTTGACCCTACTGATGATGAAGGATTTTCTTGTGGTAATAAAGAGGAGATGATAGATTGAGAATCATCATCTTTTTCTTATTCTTTCATTGGTACAAAATATTCTATTATGATTAACGAAGTAAATGATTGTTGTAATTCAGTGAATGAAATGAAGAAATGTCTATTTAATCTTCCAGTACTACTTGCTGAATTAGCAATTTTTCTAATGATTTTATGCATAGTTGTCATAATTGAAATTATGGATGTTACTGGATAAGTGATATGATTTAGTTTTACCCCTTAAAATTAATCGATGGGTAGAACATAATCTGTAATCAAATGTGTAAGTGGATTTTATTTTATCTTTTATTGTCCATTTAGAGAATTAACTCTATTAATTTCTTTTTTCATGGAATTTTTTCATTTTTTGATAAAACTCTACCTCAATGTATTGTGATTAACATGTTTGTAATAAATCCTTGTCACAACACAAGGTCCCTATTTGACCAATGAAACAATACATAAGACATTGGTGGAATGACAATGGTATGGATGCATGTTGATGTAGCCAAGGTCTTCCAAATAATATATTTAAAGTTGTTTCATGAAAAAAAACTATGAAGTATTAATAAGACACAAGATCTCCAAACTGAGTTCTACGTGTAATATCACATAGTTGTTCTTGTTTATTCATGTCATAACCTTGAATCATTAATGTGTATGGTGATTAATCATATTCAGTCTATCCCAATCGAATATTTGTACGAACAAGATTGTGGATGACCCCGGAGCCATTATCAATGAAGGCTAGTTAGATGTATACGCAATTTACCTTTCTACGCAAATATAATGTTCTTGTATGTCCATATATAACATCTTCTTCATCTTCGTCTGTACAAGATATGACTACATAAAATTATACAAGATCATTCTATATATCGTAAAACTCAACAGCAGTAACATCTGTTTCACATTCTTGAGGAATTGAGAATACATGAATGAATGTCTGTTGAAGTTCATTTGGAAAAATAAAAGAATCTAGAATTTATAACATGGCAGGTATGTGGTCCTATTGATCCATATATAACACATTTGGTTCATAGGTCTACGTTTTTCTGCATGGAAATTATTTTTTAGGTGCTTTTGAAGTTGATGCTTCTGTTGTAGCCATATTATGTGTTAGAGAATAAGATAAAAATACTCCTGGATTTGGTAGATTTGACTGACTAGGTCTATTCAATTGCTGAGGAGAAGACTATGTATCTTCTAATTTGTCTCCCAAAATAATTATATCAGAACCAAACATTTCTTTCATGGAAGAAACTCTTTGTTCTTGTGTAGCCCGTAGAAGGGCTATTCCATGACATTATTCTGCATATATGGTTTGAGAAAATGTATAGTAAAAATGGTAATTTTTGGAATTCCCATGTCTTCCACTTTATCCTCAACTTCCCCCCCCCCTCTAGTTCACCAATTAGGCACAAAGAATTATGGATCATTATAATCAGAATCAGCATTGGCACAAGGATCAATTAAATGGATAACAATAATAGAAGTAATGTCTAATTCTTTATTTGACGATAATTATTCATGACTGATTAATTATGATCGTGCCATTTTATAGGATAATGGCCATGATTTTGAAACAAATGGCATAAAATCTTCCAGGGTCAGGGAAAACTTTTTCCTTGAAACGAATTTGCCTTCTTCTCACAGATTTTTATCCATAAAATAACAACATTTTATTAGTGAATGACCTTTTGGTGAAAGTTGTTTTATGCTGGTAGGATTGGAAGAAGACACATTCAGTTGTATAAACTATGTTCTTAAAATAGAAAGAGTCTGGTTGATCATTTTCCTGATCATCCAATCATAATAATTCTTCACATTATTACTTTTGTCCTCCTGTCATTCACCTACTTCCTCGGATCAATAGCAGTAACAAATGCTACTTGAGTTGATGATCTTTTCAATTTTACCTGCCCAGTGAATACAATATTTTTCAAGAGGTCCATGAAGAAAAAACATTCTTGGATGGGATGTCCTAACATCTGGTTAAAGGGTAAATAATTTTGAATATCTTCATCTCCTTCTTTATGTGGTTTCTTCAGTATGGGAAATTGAAACAAATTGTTTTCTAGAGTTCAGATGATGTAACAAGGAACTTATTCATTTTGGAAAGAATACACATTGTTATTTAATTCCTTAAACCATATCCACCTTTGATATATTCTATCACTTTGATGAGGCATCTATTACATCAATGGCTCAAGAGGTGGAGCCCTTTAGTATGATGAAGTGTTTGAAGTAGAAGAATGTACATGTGCTTCCTTGAGTGTAACTGTTACAGCTTATGCCTTTCCTATCCTTCTCCACAGATCTGATGGAAGTACAAAGGTTTTATACATTGTATCTATAATAGAAACTTCTATATGTTGAGTGATTTATGTATGGTCTCAAATCCTTCTTGTGTTTTTCACAAGGATAAATGGTGTGCATAATTCATCACATAGATTTTCCACACAAATTGGCATAAACTATTCAAGAGGGAGTTCTAGATTTAAGGAATATGTTAATCCTTCCCATCGAACAATGAAATTTGTAACTCTTTATTTCACCTTTTTTTTACAATTGGTAAGATCAAAAATCTATCATTTTTTGTAGTGTGGAGATAAATTGAATAAAAATTGTCTGATGGATATCTTCCCATCCAATAATTTTTCAAGATTGTAAACTTGTATAATTGACAAAATCTGGTCATTGTAATAACTACACAATACACAAATGATTTTCTGCTTATTTTTATTGAGATGTTCCAATAATTGGATGGTAATGAAAAATAAAATGTTTTAAATGTTTTCTTGGATCTCCTGAACCATTAATGATTTGGAATGTAGTATTCACAAAATTTGGTGGGGGGAGAATTGCATACACCCATTCAAGGTAAGCTCTCTTTTCCGGCTGAACTGGTGCACCTCATTCCTCCATAGCATCCAATATAGTTAGTAATGCCTCAAATTTGTAAAAAACATTTGGGGAATATCTATATGAGATGGATACTATATTGGTATAGAAAATGGGGCATGAGCTAGTGCAACGTCGGATAAAACCACTGATAGTGATGCTGATATATTCCTTGGATAACCCAGAAGTACATGCCTATCAGGATGTGTTTGATCCTGCCATAATTGTGTACCCGGTGGAAGGAATTCATTATCCCCTTATGTAGTTTCTAAAAATGTTATTTCCGGAGAATCTCTTATATTATTTTAATGTTTAGAAAATTCCTAGGGAGTATCTACAGTAGAAATGATGTTTTGTAGTAACTCTGTATTTAGTCTATTCAAAACATTTATTTTCTCTTCTTGTTGTGCAAATCTCTTTTCAAGTGAAAGAGAATAGCCTACTCCCGTGGAATAGTTAGAGTTGATATGAAATTTTACAGCCCCCTTGTTAGATTTCATTCAAAGGGGGGGGGTATTTGAAAACATACCTAGATTTTGGGTAAGACACTTATTTTGGTTCCACACACCATATTCATTTTCCTCAGTTTGTACCGTATTATCGACAAGAACATCAGATTTTGATTTCCCAGAACTGGAATCATTTTCTCGAGGATCTTCTACAGTGGTGTTAATGACATTTATTAACGCATAATGCATTGATGGTATTTTCTAAGTGTTTTTACGAGATCTTATTCCTTTGTGTCTTCCATGAGACTTTGTTCTATTGTATGATAAATTACATAGAATGTTTGGTGGATAGTAACCCGAACTGAATCCTTATATAGTTCAATTTTATGCTCCCCTTTTGGCCTCTTTCCTAATCGGGAGAAATCTAACATTGGTTGTCGAGGGGAATGCAAATGTGAAAAAGACCTTGGCCTGATAGCCTAGGGTTGTTCTTATTCATCATCTTCAAATATTTAAACATTGATGAACTAATTTAAAGGCTGAATTAAATGATCCACCATTCATGAAAGATGGGGTGATTCTTGACAATCTATGGATGGAATTTCTGCAATTTCTATTCTTATTTTGAAGATTTTTATTTGGCTATTCTCTAGGTGAATCACCCAACAACCACATAAATCACCTATTTCGGAATATCACAGTGCTATTTTAGACATTTGCATTCTATGATGGATGAAATTATCTAAATAGGATTCTGGATCAATATTCTCATTTTTTATGTAAATTTAACTCAAATATTTCTTTTATTTGGGCCTAACACTGATGAGAACTAGTTGAGACCTATTATTGAGAGTACATTTGATTATAAAAAACCTATTCTTTGGGGTTAACCGTGGTCAATAACATTACAAGAGACTACTTTTGGCAGGCTTTACTAATTCTGGAATGTAGTAAAATGAAATTATTTATATGCACTATATCCTCTAATACGAGCACTAGATGGGGAATCAGAAATTAACTAGAGTAGACTATTTAGAGCATTGGGACATGCACTATTAATGGTTATCTATTGTTTTCTCCTTTAGGATGATCAAAAAATAATAAAGTTGGAAAGTCAATTTGGTGATGCAACCCCTATATTTCCATTACATTATTACAATATTCATCCTATGGTAATTATTTGGTTTTCAATTGAACAATAATATTCCATATGATGAGGCAGATGTCATGAATGTAATATTATTTCATCAATTCAACAATGTTATATGGAGAATTTTCCAAAGTCCAAAACATGACAAGTATTTCTCCTTTTTCCAATTTTTTTCTCATGTTTAACACATCTTCATCATCTTTCACTAGAGGATTCTCCGCATGGTTTGACCAAAATGGATACTTTATATTAGAAGTAAAATGATTCAAAGGAGGTTTAGAGAATGATTGTTCCCTTAAGATGTCTTCTGGATGAGAAAGTTTTTCAATAGTAAATGAGAAAAATCATACATTACCGGCCTTCTGTTTTCACGTTCCATGAGATAGTAGGGCTTTCCCATCACTACATTTTCAATTTAGAAATAGTCATGAATATGAGAAATACTAATACTGAGAGGGGTTTTACAGTGTATTCCATCATGGGGAGGATCATCAGGATGGATTACTGCATGGGATGAATCTTCTTTCTCCTTGGACTTCTGGCCAAACAGTGGGTTATCGTGGATCTCATTTAGAGATAAGAATTCTAGATTGAATGATTTTGCATGACGCATTATTTCATGATAATGTTTCAAACGAGGATTATCAGAATTACAAATATCACTCCCAAAATTTGTAAATGAGAGGGTATAATATTGAGCTATAGTAGATTAATGTTTGAGGGTTCAAGAACACCGACATTAAAAGGATCCCAATCATAGCTTGACTCTTGTTTTTTAAATTTTTCTTGGTGAAGCTTCTTCTGTGATGTACTCTTATGCTTATTTGGGATAAATTTCTATAAAAAGTGGTAATCGTGAGAAATTTTATGTGCCTACATTAGAGTGGTTACAGAAACAGACCGATTAACACCAATTAGTAACGTTTTATGTTTCAGATCTGGTTTTACATATGATATGGGGGAGTGTGCCCCATTACCTTCTTGGTCTGAAATAGAGGTTTCTATCATCTATGGGATGGCATGATGACATGTTATCCCATGTGTGTGGATAGATTTATATGTCTGTTTCCCTGAAACTACTGAAGTAGTTGATATGATATCCTGGCATGCATACAGAATATGGAAACTGATTTGTGTCTTCTCTTTAACCATTGATATGATGTGTTTAGTGAATTCAACTACTGAAATGGGGATATAAATCCATTATGTATCTAGAGTAATTGTATGTGTCTACTCGTATCCAGCATTTTCTTATCAATGGATATTTTCAGTAATCATGCACGGGGTAAAATAGTTCGGCATGACCAAAATTTGTCGTCGGATCTTTCTGACTGACTTCTATGGGTGCTACCAAATGATACTGTTGGTAGGTTTGATGAAAATTAGTAGGTTTATGTTCTTTCTTTATATTTATTATCTAGTATGGTTGACATACTTCCTTCAATACTTCCATATGAGACTATTGATATAATTAGTGATTATAAATAGGTGTGTGTTCATGTTTAGTAGTTACCACCAAATTATATTGGTGAGCTTCTTTAAATGCAGTCATATATACCTGTTGACTGGGTGATAACTTTTAAGAAGGCTTATGTTCAATTTAATGGTACTCCACACATTTTATCTAGTGGGATTTGTGGGTTTCTGCCAGGCGATCCTATTGGGCAGCAAAATTTGGACAGATGGTTGTATGTCCTCATTTTTTGTTTCCATCATGTTAGGTTGATGAGATTCTCCAGAAGGGGTAGAGATAAAAAAACATCTTCCTATTGACTTGAGGTTTTCCTTGGTGGTTTATCTTGTATTCCCGTATCTGAGAGACCTGGGAAAGATGTCCAAAGGTAAAACCCCTGTCATGTTGGGGATTCACTACCGCATGATTCATTTGGAAACTGTTGTTGGGATTCCTTAGTAAAGAACCCTGAATTCTTTAATTGAGGCCTTGAGTGACCTCTGGACCAACCTCCATGTAGTACGATAGGGGATGGTTGTCACGTTTTGTGGATAAGGACCCGAAAATGTTGGAGACAGTGGTTGGCACATTCTACTTCATAATCATCGGTCGTCATTGGCTAGTTGATGGTGGATTGTTATTTACCTTTAGGGCCTATGAGGACCTTCCAAATTTGTTATTTTACCACAGTGTTGATATTCCTTCACTAGTGCATTAAAGACCCAGTGTTGGAGATGCTGGGTAGGTAATAAAGCTCTTGCTGTGCATGGGGATCTAGCTTTATTAGCAGTTTGGATGTTCAAAGAATTTGTTTTAAAGAAAAACATTTTTGAGTGATGGGAATTCTGAGAAACAATTGAACACAACAAAAAACTCCATTACTGAAACATCTTTTTAGATTCATACGTGCATTATTGTTTCTATTTTATGGCCTTCCATTAACAATTTATAGCCGCCTAACAGGTGCGTAACATTATTAACATGGTTATGGATTCACATTGGGTTTTCCATTTTTGTTTCTTAGTTCCTTGAAATGTTTGTTCTAGTTTTATGAATCACTACTTATAGGCAGTTTCCATTGTATTTATTTATAGAACTAGAAACATCCAATATTTATTTATCCTAAAGGGAACCTTCTTCCCAAAGTCAGATGTTGGTTACATTTGACCATTATCGTACTTGAGAGCATGCATTGGTCGAGAGGATTGGAGGTCAGACTCATCACACTATTTTGAGGGAAATTATTTTCTACTATAGGACTGTCATTATAAATTTATGATATTTTCATGAATGCTTATAAATTCCCCAAGTAGGGCATATGTTTCCCTTGTAATTTTCAACCACATTTTATCATGTTTAAAATTTTGAAACATCAGTAAGTATTAATGGATCTTCATCAATGGAGATATCCGTATGTATTTGAGGTTCTCCATCAATGGTATCCTCTAATATAATATTTCAAGATTCTTTTAACCCTTTTTAGGATGATACTAGTTTTTTAAACCACTTATCGGGGATCTTTAGAATTTATCATCATCTATGGATATGAAGGTTTGGTTTTATCCTAGGATTGTTCCCATAAAATGGGCTACCTATGTATCCTTATAAAAGGAATTAAAACCCTCGTAGCTCAGTGCTTCTAAATGGGACACATCATTCCATTAATGTTGATGTTATACAGACATAGATGTGTTGTTTAATGTGATGTGGTATAAAAATCTAAGTGGAAGATTCATAGTAAATGTTTGGTGTGGGACTTATTTTGAAGCATCCTAAGGATCTATGAAAGGATGTTGGTTTCTATGTAAGATTAGACCCTATTGGGAATAAGGCCCAAGTAGAACCTTGTTGATTACAAGTGATGGGTTTGAACCTCAAGGAGGCTTCCTACGTATACCATGAGAAAGGGAATCAAAGACCATGGAGTATGATTAGTCTCATAATAGAATATGGTTATTTGATAGAAATAGGAGTTTGGGATTATATCTTGAATTGGATTTCTTGATGACTTGGGGTTTAATTTGGGGCTTATTCTTAAGGGGGATTCCAAAATTAAGGGAATTATGATGGGATTACTGAGCAGGATATCCATTGTGCTCAGGCCCTTTAATGGTTTCCTAGTTATACTAGTTTGAACATGAATCAAAGTTCTTATAGTAATTTTCTTCATGTGTTTTTGTGTATATGTTGTAATAGTAACAAATTTTTAATCCCACATCATTCTTGATTGGTGTAAAAAAAAGAGGATGTAAAATATTCAACAATGAATTTTTCACTTTCAAAAATTTTATCTTCTGCTGATGGAAGTGGGTACACCTATGGTGGCGAGGGTGGATGAGTTTGAGGAAATCGTGGAATAGGGTGAGTGGATGATCCTTCCCTCTTATCAATTTACATTTGACAAGGGAAAAATGTAAGGAGGAAGGGAATAAAAATAGGGGCTTATACTAGGATGGATACCCATGGTGACAATGCCCAAGAAAAGGGGGAATGGTAAATGAAAGTCCATGTGCCCATTTCCCCATTGGTCTTTGGCACTGAAAAATAGAGGAGGATCAATGATGCTACCTCCTGCAAGAAATTCGAGGGTCTTACGCCCATCTAGTTTCCCTAAAATTGATAACGGTAAGAGAGGTATAATTATACAATTCATGCATGGAAAATAGAATGTGATTCATACAATTCCTACTAGAGAATGGAGGATCTAGGCCGTCTCTTCGAGAAGGGAAGGGTTAGGAGACAACACTCTTCCAAAACTAGAGCATCCTAGCATTGTTCCTAGAAGAAATGTTCATGTGTGTGCGGATATAAAATCCCACAAACATTCCATGAACTCTAACCCCATTGTGATACAAATGTAGGAATCCTATGACTGTGGAAATACAAAACCAAATAAGAGACATGATGATGTGACTTTCCCAAAAGTTTTGATAATCCATGAGGTTTTTGGTAAAGGCCTCAACAGAATCCCTTTCTATCAAGGGTGCCATGGAAGAATAATCGTTTCCATGAATGGAATTGAAGAAGGCTTGATGGCTTATAGTCTTAATAGAGTTAGTGAATCAAAGAGGGGTTCCGATGAAGGTAAGGTCATTCTACAATAGGTTCACAAGTAGGCATGGTTCACTTGATGTTAACTTAAGAAATGAACAACCTATATGGTAGTATATAGGTGAGCCCTTTCTCAAGCCTTCATGATTATTCACAAGTGATCCATTAAGTGGGGAGCTCATGTTCTGGTAGGAGTAATGGGAAGTGTGCAGGTATTAATGATTTGTAGTGGTGGGGCACATTAGGAATGCAAGTGTTATGGTTTTAAAACACTAAAATGACATAAAGTCGATTGATCCTCCCATTATTCCTCCAATAAAGGTGATGAAAAACTACCATGAATGTTTCATAAGACTTGGGAGAAGATCTAGGGAGTCCATAGCAGTAATTGAGCATCGGGTAAATTTGTCTATACAAATTCACGCCCCAAGTGTATATTTATTGGCAAAAAACGACCATAGGAGAATGGAGTTTGGGCGCACAAGTTGGATGTGTGGCAGAAATGTGGTGCACATGAGACTGTGCACCGTATTGGTGGCACCCATGTATATTTGTTTGATTCCAGGGATTTGGATAGACTAGGGTGACACATATAGGACTTATCCTAAATTATAACTACATTATTCTCCATAATGATGGCATGTAGGTGTTTGCATGCAGGTACATTGGGTGCCTCATTGATGACATAACAATAATAATTAATCCATAATGCGATGACTACGCCCCTACACCCCTAGTTGGGATCTCTGTCGGACTGCGATCTCAGCCCTTTGGCTCAGTGCTTTCACTACCATCCCCGACCCACATAAAAAATGCAGACATGCACAATGCTCCTTTTGAGCTTGGGTGATGTCATTTTGAGTTGCATCATATAGAAATAAATCTTCAATTGTAGAGAAGTGCATTCAACACATTTCATCCTATCTACGAAAATGTAATAGCATACCCAAGTCATTTTGTAACCCCTTCCATAACCGTGATATAAAATGGGAATCATTGTCATAAATTATAGAATTAGGTTCTCTATGAAGTGATCCAACCTCATATACATGAATTCTTCCTAGACTGTTTACTAAAAGGGTCAATCAGTCATATAAGATGTGTGAGAGCTTTTTTCGATGATCAGCAACAACCTAAACCATTTGATTTACATTAGGTGATCTAGGTAGACTTATTACAAAGTCTATCAAAAACATTATGCAATTTTTATTTATGAAAGGAAAATTTATAAATATTACCTACCATCCATTGATGATTTACATTCACCTACGAACAGGTGGTAGGTCCTTTGATGGAATTGTATATCTCATTTTTCATGTGAGGCCATCAATATTGATTTCACATAATCAATACATTTTGATGAACCTGGGGTGAACTACGCATATTGTGGCATTGATATCCATCATCCTATCTACTATGATGTTTTTTAGGACCCATATATTCCATTAGAATAGAATACTTTCATTCACATTGACAGGCTTATCAAAATATTCTTCATCATCTAGAACACATTATCCAAGGTCAAGACATTCCGGATCAGATAACATTCTTGAACATACTCATCTAAGAAGATTAGATGTCACCATAAAGTCTGAGAGAATGGTATGACCGTGATCTTCTTAATCCTCAACATGGTTATGCAAGAAAATGAACATAATCTTCCATTTTTCATTGGTTTCCTTAACTTCCTTTGTATAACTCATCCATCTCAGAGAAATGTGTACTAAATTCTCTTTCCCTAGAGTGTATGGAATTTTTAAATCAAACTATTACATTTACTCGACCCACCTGCACTACCTGAGATTTAGATCTAGATTTAAAAAGATGTATTTGATGATTATTATTTATATGAAATCCCAAAAACAATCCCAACATATTGGGAATCAAATAGAATAAGGAATGTACTACAACAGAAAGAATGAGGTCGTACACTGAGCAATTTCTCTTGTGATTCCACAACTAATGAGAACCGTGTGTAATGAATCCATCTCCCTACATAAAAAGTACTATAATCCCAACACCTTACATGTCACAATTGACAGTATATAGTGGAATGGTCACTAGTGATACTCATGGAATTATTTCAATTGTAAAATATACCTCCAATAGTGGAGGTATACCACAATGTAATCTAGAAAAACATATATGATTTAATCCACTACTGAAGGAATGAATGTGTGTTGTCACACTCATTCATCATGTTTAATACTGGAAACCTATGTTGTTACACTACTCGGCCTCTACTGCTCAGGTCCTTCTCATGTTGTAACTATAACCCACTCACCATTGTGCACATTTATAATTCCCTTTGGTAATGTAAATGTCATTATATAATGTTATAATTCAATAAAGGCTCTTTAGGGAACTCACTAGTGCATTATGATGATTAAAACGAAACTATAAGGTTGATAACATATAGGTTCCATTAGAATAGGTAGCCACATATATCAGAGGTATAATTATACCAATGGTGAACACCTAATGAATGGATACCCCTTATAGTAGATGTTTAGGAACTCTACAACTACTTTTTATGATAGATATAATGTAACTAGTAGGTACCATGACCCTATGTCACTACATGACATCCTTGAGTAGGTCCACTCTGCTGGTGCTAAGAATTATACACCTAATTACCTCTACCTGAACCATAACATTGACCTAAATGATAGGAGGTATTCCAGCTGCATGACTATCATGAATCTTCTAATCCTACTCTCAATCAAGTAGTATGTAAAAATCCCTACATTTTAGGAACATGAGGGAAGGTCTTGTTGAAATTATGGAGATGGACCATCCTACCACAACAAATAGTCTCCATTGGATTCTGCGTACACTGCAATCTATAATGACCTATAACTCCCCACTGCTTACTAATAGGATAACTACACAATAAAGTATCATAGCCAATACTACTACTATAATTTTTTTGGAACACCATTTTATCATAGAATAAGATCAACCTGAAGTTGATGGTGCAGAACTGTCCTAAATTTTACTTTCATTATATCGTAGATTTTTCTCTATAAATTGGACCTAATTTGTGGTCTCAGATATTTTCTTCATCCTTAACATGTTGACTGGTGAATAGATGGCATGACAAAAAAATCCCCAAATATCCTAGAAAACATCATATCAACATCATTTAGAGATGAAGTGATTCACTAAAGCTCAATGAAATGGGATGAGTAATCCATAACTGATATGACAACCTTCTATAGATTTATGAAATATATATCATTATTTTTTCAATGTGTATGGGGGAATAAGTAGACATAGAGGATAGTCTAAAAATTGACCAAGAACATCTTTCCATTCAAGCATTTCTGGGTGATTACATCCATTAACCTTTGGGTTGAATCATTGAACATATAAATAGATAGCTTGGACCTCTGCTCGGGGGACATCTCTAGGTTCTCAATGATATATAGGATCATGTTGATAATATTAGCCACATCATGTGGTCTTCCATTCCCTGAGAAAGTATGAGGATTTTTATGTTAAATGTTATGAGTCAACATTTCCATGCATAGGATTGGTCGCACTATACCTTTGATATTCTAAATCATATGAATGAAATCTTCAGAAAACAAGGCATTTTTTCCTTAAAAAGGTATGATAAGAGGAAATGCATGTTTCTAAACTAGAAGAGTGACTATTTGATAAAGGATTTCCACCTAAGAATAATGATCATCATCACCATAAAGGTATGCAATATAAGGATGTCATGAAGGAAAAATGAAATCCAATTGAACATATCAGAAGGAAAACATGAAATTTATAGATTTATTTTATGAAATTAGGGTAATTTCTAAAGCCTTCCTATAAAAATGAGCATACATATCCTCATTCTTCATAAGCTAGGTCTAGGAAATGTAATTATCCATTAGAGGTCATGATAATAATGAAACACCGACTACCCATGACAAAGGTTGTGTCAATGTCATGTTTCTATGTACAGAATGTGTAAGATGGTTTTTCTAATGTTAAAATTCAATCCCTATATGAATGTGTTCTCATAATAATTTTTAAATTATTTTAATCCAATGACATGTCATTTTCCAGCACATAAGGGCCCATAAAAATTATGAAATAAAATATAACACACACATGGATGTCATCTTCCACTAAATATTTCATGTCCCTATAATTATATCATTTGTCTAATGGTTTAGATATATGGAATTAATATTTGAAATTCAAAAGGCCTATACAACTTCTGATTGAAAAGGTGGATCCTATTGAACTCAAACCAAATAATGACACATAACCTATAATAAGTGTCATCATAATTGAATATATGTATAAAAAGGAAAAAAAATTAATTGGAAATGATTGCTGAAAATATAAAATTAAAATGGAAATTTTAATACAAGATTCATGTTATTACTATCGTAATGCATGGTCTAATATATACTCACCATTTCATTAGGCTGAGAAAGGAAATACTAATTCCAATTTAATCAGAATAAACATTGTAATGGCATGGAATTCCTATGGAAAAAAAATTATTATAATACATGGGAATTTTACGAGTCCACAGTTTCTGACGAAGCCTGATTCTGAGGCCTAGTGTGCACGGAATCAATATCTGAAGCTTTTTTCGGGTATGTTTAGTAAAAATACGAGCGAGATTTTGTATCTTTTGAACAGGTGTTTGGAATTGAAATACGAGGACACCATTGAACTCGCAGCACCAGTATTCGCTTAAGGATACCTTTACTACAGCAGTGTTTTGTCGAGATTGGATGTTAGTTTTTGGGGGTATTTAAGTAAACTAATCAAAAATATGTGTTATCCATGTTTTTATTTCTGGTGGTAGTTAGAACCTCCAAGGGGAGGTTAATGGAGGGGCCCACCCGCACATAACCTCCCTTGGGAGGATGTTAATAGGTGTGGCCCACTTGAGATCTTAAACTTACTTAACTCCCCTTTAACCCCATGATCCCACTATTAAAGATGATAGACTCTTCACTTCCCCCTTAATTTTTTCAAACCTGCTTCACCGTTCCCCTCTAAATTAATGAGCCAAAACAACATTATAATTATGTGTTGTAACATAATGAGTTTTAATCATTTTAAATTCATAATTCCAACATTATTATAAGATGTGTTATAATATTATTTTGGGGTTGGCATAAACATTTGGTGGATCCATGGAAGGAATTGGATAATATCCTCTCAACAAGGAACGCCCATCTCCACCGAAGAATGACGACTTCATCTTCTCCCTCTCCAAATGGGGCGAGAAAGGGAAGATGTCGCCTACGAAAAAACGTCGCCAACGATGATGTCATCTCCTCCTGACATCAACGGAATGACACCACCTTCCTGAGACTCTGTCAAGCGATCACCGATCACAAGGTGGGGGTTTTTAATTCTTTCTGTACCCATTCATTGTCGTTGAAAATATGGTTTGAAAACCAAATGATATCACTGTAACATGGGGGAATTTGGACCGCACAAACACAGTCGAATCTTCCCCGTTTTTATTTTTGTTTATTGTTGATGATAGTAGTGGACAACGGTGTTTGGAGTCAGGCCAGCCGTGAGGAAACTGGTAGCACGAGACTGTCGGATCACCGGAATGGTGTATCACCGTCATGTCATGCATAGGAACGTTGGGCCACGGCCATGCAGGGCTGCGGCGAAGGAGGCGCAACAAATTCACTCCGCGAGGAGGGCAGTATGAGAACATGGCCAGGGTGGGCTACGGTGGAGGGGTACAGTGTCGTAGCATTGTCTCGGCGGTGCAAGACCATGGGCTTAGGCCATGACAGACAATAGAGGGTGGCCAGCTAACCCGGTCGTCGGTGCGTGCCAAGCGGGACCCTATGAGTCTCGTGGTTACGAGGGGAAGTGCCTAGTGCCAACCGTTTCGGGAGCCCGGGGGGTGTAACCCCCCCCCCCACCCCCCCTACGCGGCCTGCTGGCCTTTTTGGCTAGCTTGCCGCCAGCCGGTCGAGCCAAACACGGGTCGGTTCATGCCTTCAGGTAAGGCCGCCCCATTGGGACAGGCCACTCCCTTGGTTTGGGTCATCTACTAGGGTTGGTCCAACCACTCAGGTCGGGCCGCACCCTTGGACCGGGTCAGACCCGCGGACCGGGTCTGACCCTGGTTTGGACCCTCTATGGCCATCTTCACCTTTCTGCACATATCTTGGGCTACTATTGTCCGATTGATACACCACCAATGGTGATGGACTTAATGGAGCGAGAAGATTCTTTTGGCATATCCTACTTGTGGTTTGGACACAGTTGGGATACAGTCTAGTTGGTTTGATCCTAAAAACAAACAGTGACCCTAGAATGGAAATGCCAATAACTCACAGACCGGGCATCCGTTTGATGTGTCATCTATCATGTTGGGTTCCTTTTGATGAGATGGAACTATGAGATACATCAACTCGAGACTTCATGATTGTTGATGTAACAACACTTGGAACGAGGAGTGGAACCTCCCGGAATTGAGCGCGTTGTGCGCGGTAACCCTATGGCTTGCTACGATTGATATAACAGGATCCATCGTGGCTTAAAACATTGATGATACTATACCAGGATCCTCGACGGGTTTGATAGCAATGAATTATATACTAGGATCCTACATGGGTTCGATAGTGGTGACTTCTGTACTGGGATCCCCTGTTGGTTTGGCAGTGATGACTTATGTTCCAGGATCCTACGTGGGTTTGACAAAGGAGATGATTCAAAAGCTATATCTAATCATCTATACCCCTCTTCATGAGTTGTATACCAATGTGTGATGAGTCTTGTCTTGAAATCATTATAATCAGGGTGATTGAATTTACTTCTATTATAGACTGGGTTGTGCTTGGGCTCGAAAGTTAGAGCTAGACTGTGACTGGTAACTAAGGTATATGTATGGGAATATACCAATGTAAGGTTGGTTGATACATCGTGATTGTATATTTCTTATTTTTTTATCCTATGTAGATTCTGGGATACCATTCGGGGTATCATGGTCCCTTATTGAGTATTATTATACTCACCAATACACTGGATTCGCCCGTACCTTGTTGTGTTATGTGCAGAGGATGGTCAACAGTGTTCGAGGCTGAGGGTGACGGATGAGAGGATGCTCAGAGCTAGATGATATTGGACCTACTTCATGGATTATTTGTTCAATTTATGTACCTACCCTTTTGGTAGGATTCCTTAGTGGACGATCTAGGAGGTGTTTCCCCTTATTACTTGAACTTGTACTTTTTGATCAGTTGGTTTTGTATTCTAGCCCACATACTTTCAGCACACATTTCATTTCAATATTAGTACTTTTTTCTCCCAATTATTTTGTTTAGACTGTGTGATATAGGTTTAAAGGAAATGTTTTCCCTTTTTATCGGGGATCCCCTTTGGTGCTAGTCTCCAGCCCCAGGCCTATAGAAGGAGGGCTTGGGGTAGTCACATCATGGGCCCCGAGGATAGGTCATGACAAATTGGTATCAGATGAGTCGGTTCTACCACAGAACATGGAATCTTACTCTATTAAGTGGCAATAGTGTTAAGTGTTTTGGGTGTGGTCATCAGTTTTAGGAAACCGGTGTTGGTGCGGCAACCGATGTATCCATACAACAGGACTATGACCCTTGATTTTCGACTCACGGCATGAAAAACATTGATTGTGTCTGTGTTTCTGTTGAAAATATTTCTTCATTATTACTTTGAGTCCACAAACTAGGTATAATGTTTTAACCATGGAACACCTATTTCTTTTCAGGATGGCCCCACGAAGGTTTCCAGCTAGGGTTCTGAGTTTCATTCGAAATGGTAGCCCACCGAGTGATGAGGCCTTAGTGTAGGGCCCCATCACAGCGAAGGTACTAGTGGTACCACTACCCACTGGGCCACTGATACCACCATCTATTGCACTAGAGAGTGCACTCTATCTATGGGTGTTGCATGAGTTTCAGTTCCAGAGGCCGCCCAGGTTCCGGGGAGAGACGGACCCATAGGCAGTTGAGGATTGGTTGGAGGATGTTGTGAGAGTTTTTAGATTTTTAGGGACACCAACTGACCATATGGTGATCCTTGTTGCGAGTCTCCTGCATGAAGCAGCAGACAGATTGTGGATCATGATGCTCCAGGTTCATGATAAGGCATCACTAATCTGGTCAGGCATCAAGAGTCTCTTCCGGTCAGAATTTCTTCTAGACACTCTTCATATGGTGTATATTCGGGAGTTTTTTCATATACAGCAGGGACTCAGGAATGATATCAGGGCTTTGATTATCTCCCTCAACATCCCGACGTAGGCGAGGGTGGTGGAGAGAGCCGTTCTGGTGAGGTTGTTTTTTAGTTGAGCAGACTCCTACAACGAGACCCACCACATGGAGACACATAGTGGAGTCATCTGCAGTCGGCAGTAGATAGATTTCATAGAGGTCCAAGAGGACTAGGCCGCTAGGTTTCCAACCCCGGGATATGTGTTCGGATGTGCAGGGCACATGAGACAGAGCCAGTCATACGAGGAGTAGGCAGTGCTATAAATGATGCGGGAAGGGTCACATGGCTCATGACTGCGTGACCCGCCATGAAGATGATCAACATATAGTAGATGGACCTCCCAGGAAGAGGTAGAGGTTCAACCGTGGTGGTCCGCCGATAGAAGGCAGACAAGGCCGAGGAGCAGCAGGTGGTGGATGACGTTTCGAGGCCCTACCACCACCACCACTGAGCGATCTACCCCGACCACATTGATCTGGCGGACAGAGGCGAGAATAGCTCTAGGAAGTCGAGGCCTAGGACTAGGACACACCTGAGAAAGTTTGAGGTACTATATTTGTCGACTTCACCCTTGCTGTAGTACATATTGACACATGTGTGAGTCATTATTTTATTGCTTCTACCCTTGTTCGGAGCGTAGAGATTCTGACAGAGTCATTAGCTCAATCCATATGACTAGAGACTCCTACGAGAGTAGACTCGACAACTACATACTGGTTCCGTAAGTGTGTTCTTACTCTAGGATGTGAGAGCTTCAACTTGGATCTCCTCGTAGCGGCGTCGAGGCCTTACGACGTCATCTTGGGTATGGACTTGTTATCTACTGTTCATGCTCAGATTGACTGTATTATGAGAAAAGTGTGGTGTGTCTGTGAGGATGGGATAAGGTTTATCTTCACCGATGATATGGGAGCCCTTGCTGTACAGGATGGACTTACCAAGAGGAAGGGGAATCCTATCACACATCTGTTGGGTAGCCTCATTCACAGAGTGGTTGATGTGCAGAGTCCGAGTTTTTTAGTTGTGGTGGATCATTACACGGATATCTTCCCTGGAAATGTTCCAGAACAACATCCTCATAGAGAGGTAGATTTCTACATTGACCGGTAAACCGGGACGACACCGATATCTACTCCACCATATCGGATGTCTCCCGCTAAGCTTCGTGAGCGGTGGGTACAACTGGAAGACTTACAGGGGAAGAGATTTATCTGACCCAGTGTTTCACCCTAGTCATCCCCGATTTTGTTTTCCAAGAAGTCAGATGGGTGATTGTGTCTGTGTGTTGATTATCAGCACCAGAACCCGGTGACCGTGAGGAAAAAGTTCTAACTCTTGGGGAATGATTACCTCTTTGATCATCTCAAGAGACAATGATGTATTTCGAATATAGACCATAGGTTAGGCTATCACCAGCTCAGAGTTCGAGATGAGGACATGTAGAATACGACCTTCAGGGGTCGGTATGGCCACAATGAGTTCTTGGTTCTACCCTTCAGTGTATCAAATGCTCTAGCCGTGTTCATGACTCTTTAATAGGATCGGCATGCCTTACCTTGATCACTTTGTTGCAGTCTTCATAGGCGATATGTTGATCTACTCGACTACTAAGAAGAAGCATGCCAACCATTTGCGGTTAGTGCTAGACACACTTCGAGAGAACCACCATTATAGAAAGCTCTCAACGTGCCAGTTTTGGATCAGAGAAGAACAGTTTCTGGGACACATCATCTTAGAGGCTGGAGTTGCAGTGGATCCAGCAAGGATCGAGGCATTTCTTTCATGGGATCCACCCAAAAGTGTGATGGAGGTTCGAAGTTTTCTGTGACTGGTTGTGTACTATCGGAGATTTTTTCCAGACTTATCCAGAGTTGTAGCACCACTTTCATCATTGATGAAGAAGGGAAAACCCTTCGTTTGGTTAGAGAGATTCCAGTAGAGGATTCAATAGATGAGGCAGAGGTTGACTAGTGCGCCCATCATGAGGCTACCAGAGGAGGGCATTGGGTATGTAGTTTATTGTGACACATCAGGGATCTTACATTGGTGTGTCTTGATGCAGGAGAGAGAAATGATCTTGTATGGATGTCAGCAGTTGATACATCATGAGCATAACTACGCTACACATGACCTAGAGTTAGCAACAGTGATATTCTCCTTGAAGATGTGGCGACGCTATCTTATGGGAGAACGATTAACAGTCTACTCTGACCACCATAGTCTCATGTATACCTTCTCACAAAAGGACATGAACATGAGACATTAGTGATTACGTGAGTTCCTCTAGGACTATGACTTCGTGATACTCTATACTCCTAGAAAGGAAAACGTTGTCGTATATTCTCTCAGTAGGATATCTGGAATTCAACTTCTGTTTGTGGTGACTTAGAAAATGGACTCTTTGCAAATATCCTTTCTGGATAGAGATGGCGCAACCATTCTGTAGACACTCACAGTCACTCCTACACAAATTCAATTAGTCAGGGAGGCACAGCTTTGGGACATTGACTGTGAGACGCGACGTGCTCAGATATCCAATGGGAAGGTACCTGATAAATTTTATGAAGGTAGGGTGTACGTCATTATCTTCAGAGGACGTACTGTGGTACCAGTTTCACTTCAGGAGGAAGTGTTGTGGGTGTTACAAAATTTTCCATTAGAGGTACATCGAGGAGTGGAAAAGATGTATCAGGACCTCTGACGACAGCACTGGTGTCCTGGTATGAAGAACGTAGTAGCAATGTTTGTCTCACAATGGCTCACTTGTCAGCAAGTGAAGGTTAGGCAGCAGCTTCCAGTTGGATTAGTTCATCTCTTAGATGTCCTAGAGTGGAATTGGGATGAGATATCCATATATTTCATGATGGGACATCCACGTACATCCAGAGGACATGACTCTATTTGGGTGATTGTATACCGACTCACCAAGTCAGGCCACTTCCTACAGATCAAAGTGTCGGGTTTTGTAGAGATCCTTGGATTCCTATACATAAAAGAGATCATAAGGCATCATGGTGTGCCATTGGCGATCGCCTCAGATTAGGATTATCGTTTCACTTCCTAGTTATGGAAGGGGTTGTAGGATGCTTTCAGGAGGAAGCATTGCTTGAGCACCACATTACATCCTCAGACAGATTTTCAGACTCAGAGGACCATTTAAATTCTCGAGGACATACACCGTGAATGTGTCCTCAACTTTGGTCGTAGCTGTGAGGATCACTTACCTTTGGCAGAGTTTTCATATAACAATATCTACCACTCTACCTTCGGGATGGCACCATACAAGGCACAGTATGACTGACCTTGTAGATCTCCTCTATGCTGGAATATCCCATGGAGTTAGCAGTTGTAGGCCTAGAGATGGTGCTGGATACGATGGATAAAGTGAAGATAATCTAGGAGCTGATGAAGACTGTACTAAGCAGGCAGATGTCATATGCTGATAGGAGATGGAGACCACTAGAGTTTGATGATGATGGCCACATATTTCTACGGGTCTCACCTCGACAAGGTCTACAGATATTCTGACGAGGTGGAAAGTTATCTATGCGATTCATCAGACCATTTCAGGTCCTCAGAAGAGTATGTTAGTAGGCTGACCGCTTGGCTCTTCCACCTCAGTTCCACCGGGTGAACGACATCTTCCATGTATCTCAGCTGAGGAGGTATGTGCATGACCCGTCCCACATCATCGACCATGGGGAGTTGAACATAGATGATGGGGCATCGTTCATGGAGGTCCGAGTGGAGATTGTGGATTGACAGGTGTGGGTTCTTCATGGACAGTCGATACCTCTAGTGCACGTTCACTGGCAGCATGGGAACCTCCAGGAGAGCACATGGGAGCAGGAGGTTCAGATGCATGCTCAGTACGCCCATTTGATTCTTTAGTGTGAGTTGTAGCTTACGAGGACTTAATGTCCTGAGGAGGTGAGAATGTAAATACCAGTAATTCACAAGGAATTTTTTTTAATATAATACATGGGAATATTACAAGTCTGTAGTTTCTGACGGCGCCTGATTCCGAGTTCCAGTGTGCCCAGAATCAATTTATGAAGTTTTGTTTGGGTAGGCTTAGTAAACATATGAACGAGATTTTATATCATTTGAACTGGTGCTCAGAATTGAAATATGAGGACCCAATTGAACATGAAGCACCGATATTCTCTTAAGGATACCTTTACAGCATTCACATTTTGTCGAGATTGAATGTTATTTTTTGGGGTTTTTTAATTAATCATAACAAAAATATGAGTTAGCCATATTTTTATATGAGGTGGTAGTTAGAACCTCCAAGGGGAGGTTATTGGAGGGGCCCACACGAACATAACCTCCCTTGATAGGATGTTAAAAGGTGGGGCCCACCCGAGGTACTAAAATTTCATAACTCCCCTTTTACCCATGGAACCCCCAATTAAGGAGGGTGAACTCTTCACTTCCCATTAAAATTTTTGTTGCCTCTTCCCCTTCCACCTCCAAATTAATGACCCAACACCACCTTTTAATTAATTGATGTAAATTAATTAATTTGAAAAATTTTGAATTCATAATGCCAAAATTATAATAATATGTGTTATTTTATTATTTTGGGGCTGACATAAACTTGTGGTGGAGCCTAGGAAGGATTGAGAGAATATCCTCTCAAAGAAGAACACCCGTCTCCACCGAAGAATGATGAAGTCGTCTTCTCCCTCTCCAATCGAGTCGAGAATGAGAAGATGCAACCCACAAATAACATCACCAACGACAACTTTATCTCCTCCCGATGTCAACCGAATGATTTATACTTCCCATGACTCCGTCAAATGATCACCGGTTACATGGTAATGGTTTTGAATTCTTTTTGTACCCGTTCTACGTCGTTGAAAATATGGTTTTACAACCAAATCATATCACCATAACATGGGTAAATTTAGACCGCACAAAAATGACCGAATCTTATCCTTATTTATTTTTGTTTGTGGTTGGAAATGGTAATGGAAAATGGCAGACAACGTTGGGATGACCATGAGGAAACTAGTAGTGCAAAACCGCTAGGTCAACAGAAAGGCACGACACTATCGTGCCATGTGGAGGAAAGCTGGGTTGCGGCGAAGGAGGCACAGTTCTGACGCATCGTGCAGAGGTCAGTAGGAGTCTGCAGCCAGTGCATTCCATGGAGGAGGGGTGCGGCGCTATCGCTCCGCTCCGGTGGTGCAAGAACACGACCTTAGGAAACTACAGACAATAGAGGGTTGTCGGCTGAGCCAGCCACCGCTACGCGCCATGCGGGACACTATGGGTCCTAGGTAGACAAGGGTATGTGCCTTGCGCTGGCCGTTTTGAGAGCCCTAGGGGGTGTAACCCCCCCCCCCCCCCCATTATGTGGCCCGCTGGCCACACGGGCCAGCTGCCAGCGGGCTGTGTCGCCCACTGGCTGAGCCGACAGCTAGCCGAGCTGCCAGCCGACCGGGCCGCCACGGGTCAGGCTGCACCGTCGTGCCGGGTCATCCTTTTGGATTGGTCCGCTCCATTCGTTCAGGCCGTCCACTTGTGTTGGGCCGACCACTCGGGTTGGGCCACGCCCTTGGAATGGGTTAGACCCGCGCACTGGGTCAGACCCCGGTTTGGACCCACTATGGCCATCTTCACCTTTCTTCCCATATCTTGGGCTACAGGTGTCTGATTGATGCAACGTCTACGGCGATGGAATTCATAGAGAGATACGATTCTATTGGAAAATACTACATGAGGATTGGACATATTTGGGATTTTTTGGTTTCATTTGAGCCTAAAAACCAACCGGGCCCCTAGAATGGAAATGCCAATGACTCATAGACTGGTCATCTTTTTGACGTGTCGTCTGTCACATTGGGTTCCATTTGATGAGACATAACTATGAGAGACATCAACTCAATACTTTATAATATTTTATGTATCGACACATGGCTTGAGGAGTGGACCCTCCCATAATCGAGCGTGCTGTGTGTGGGAACCCTATGGTAGGCTTTGACTTAGATGAAAGGATCCTCCATGGGTTCGATAGTGACGATGATGTACCGGGATCCTTCATGGGTTCGAGAACGATGACTTCTATACCGGGATCCTTTATGGGTTCGATAGTAGTGACTTATGTTCTGGGATCCTCTATGAATTCAACAGTGATGACTTTTTTACCATGATCCTAAATGGGTTTCACAGCACTGATATTGTTCCAGGATCCAACATGGTATCAATAGGAGATGATTCAGAGGCTATATCTAATCATCTCTACCACTCTTCATGTGTTGTATACCTGTGTGAGATGAGTATTATCCTACAATAATTATCATCGAGGTGATTGAATTTAATTCCTTAGTGGGCTGGGTTGTGCTTCGGCTCGAGAGTTGGAGCTAGAGTGTGTTTTTTAAATTAGTTATATTTATGGGTGACGCACGCCCGTCGTGGGGCATGCCAAAACAATATTTTATTTACCTATGTATTGAATAGAATTTGATCCTAG
The DNA here is from genome assembly GCA_963277665.1 of Viscum album. Lineage (NCBI taxonomy): Eukaryota > Viridiplantae > Streptophyta > Magnoliopsida > Santalales > Viscaceae > Viscum > Viscum album. Next base: position 872,035,662 of record OY728148.1, on the reverse strand, counting down.
GTAGTCTCTCGAAGAGGAGTGCACATAAAACAAGGTTTTCACTTTTTGTTGGTTTTCATAAAAACATTGGTTTTAATTAATTTGATGAGTATAAGAGAACTAAACAACAAAAATTGATTGATTTTAACAAATGATACAACTGGTGATCAGATTAGGTTCGGATAAGCCTAGTTTTGTGCCATCATGGTTTAAAATTTTTATCTATTCTTCTTCCTTAAACTGGTAAGAGAGGGATTCATCTATCGAGTCCTCTCTCTCCCTTGGTCAGATAGATGTGATGAGAATTTTCCTTTCTAAACCATTATATTGTTCTATCCACATTCAATGTGTTTAGGGTTGGAGAAGGTATCATGATTAATTAGAGAAATCCCAGACCTGGAATTGGTGTTCCCTAATAAACCAATATTTCAACATAAAATCCTACACACGTGCTTGACAACTGCCAAGCAATCACCACCCAATCCTAATCATGTTCCACCATATACTGATTAGAATTGGGTGGAGGGAGATGTGATCATCGACCGAAGCAATTTATTATTTCAGAATCAAAAACATAACACTACCGCATTCGAAATTTAATACTGAATTACGAATTGAAAACATAATTAGAATGAAGAAAAAAAATTAATCATTTCAAGAACAAAAACTCAAACACAACACATAGGTCCAGCCTCCCCTCATTCCGATCACCCAAATGAAACTACCCCTCCATGGATGGGGTAAGTGAGATGATACGGGAGAGGAGAGACATTTTAATGTAAAGAAAAATAAAATAAATAAACAGATTCAAGCTGAAGAATAATATCCCCGAGTTTCCCTTGTCTTACTCCCATCTTTGATTGTGGTGTCCCATAAGTAATGGGATGGAATATGGGATACTTTTAGGAGGAGGGGCTCTCCTCCTTTTTTATCCATATTTCTATCCTCCAAATGTTGTCGCATTTGGGACCCAATAAATTACCTATTCATGCATTGATCCCTTATTCACTGTTTTCAAAATTTTATTGGGAGTTTCCCCTCAAAATCTCAGTGGATTTGGACCTTTATTTCGAGAGTTATGGTCGTTTACTCTGAGCTTTTATTCTCTCTAGTCAGACTCTCCAAAACCCCAACCCCCAGATTAGGAAGCTTTAATTGACACTCCAACGGCCAAATACTGTAGCCATTCCTTCATAAAAGATGTTATAAAACTCCTTGAGCTTCCTCCCACCAAATATCACAACATTTGGGCTCTCCGTGAATGATTTATAGATCCCACACCAAAACTAGGCGGAACTACAAACATTTTTCTTTCTCCAACTTATAAGATTCTTTTGAGCTTCCATATGGCCAATTCAACTTTTAGTACAAAAATAGTAAATGTTTCCCTGGATGTTCTGAATCTGGAAAATAAATAATTATGCAATTTCAATTATTGTAGATAATATTATGGCCAAACTATAGAAATAATTTAAAACTGTTAAAAATCCAAAATGGCCCATTTTTACTATTCAGCTCAAAATAATACCAAAATCATAAAAATGAAACAATTCATATTACAGGAACATTTTTGTGGGTTTGAAACAATTATATTAAACAAAAATTAATTGAAAATATTTTCTCTATCAATTCCCCCAAACATAAACTATGCTTGTCCTCAAACATAATATCTCAACATGGAATACAAAGGGCACCAATGTAACCAATATTTAAATTTCAAATGAAATAAATTCAAATGATTATCAATGTCCTATAAAATTTTCTATTTACACAAAAATACCAATTTAATTTCCCATTTTTCAAAGAAACAATCAATTCATGCATATTACTTTTCCCCTTGGAAAAATAATGGAGCTTCTCCTTTCATTCATTGAAGCTTCTCAATTTATTATTATTAAACGTGCCAAATCATGATATACCTCACTTTTGAATCATTTTTCTCATCACTCATGATACAATTAATAGTGGATTTATGCTCATCTCATGAGAACATGCTCCTTACCCATAGGCTTGTAAAGGAACTACTTTCTCCACTTTGTAAAGACAAAACACACAAAAAATCATGAGGACTTGCAATAAAGGTTCAAATGACTCTGTGGATAAGGGTTGGTGGGTAATGATTGAAATAATTTAAGGCCAGAAGAAGGATTTTTGACTCTTAAGTACAATTCATGATTAATGATGTGAAAACAAAAGATGTACCTCACTCAAATCCCCTTGAAATGTGAATCACAACAACGCTCCCCTTTTAATGACATGGGTCATGAGTCAATAAATGATTACAAATAATGATATCATCCATGTTTTCCCTATTTTATTGTAAATCTATAAAAAAGAACAACCTTATTTTCTTTTTTTGTAAAGCTCCAGACATGCACAACTTTATTTTGAATTTTTTTCTAGCTTTTTTATGGAGAACCGGATAAAATGAAAGATGCAAAATGAAATGATGTCTCATGCCCAATTTTCAAATAATACATTTCCCAAAATGATGACGCACACATTACACCACAAAAAATGATACATATCCTAATAAAAGCACATGAAAGGCCCTTCCCCCACACTCAAACTTGAATTACCATCGAAAAATATAAAATGTGTGGGTAGGTAAGGAAAAATCATCTTGTAATGTGGCTTAAACCTATAAGGAAATTGATGGTTTCTATGGGATAACGAAGGATAAATGTGAGGGTGGGTCTTAGGTAAATATGTTGCTATCCATTGTAGTGCCTCAATCATTTTAAATGTGGTTTTTTATATTCATAGCTTTGACAAGTTTCAATACAAGTTCAAGTAGGTGGCACATTACAAGATCAATCAAAAAATATGCTCAAGATAAAATAGGAAATATTTGGTCTAGAAATACTCTCAGGAATGAGAATATGATTTTGGAATATTACTCATGGTATTATTAATAATAACAAATTAATTCACATGAATTTAATAAATTCAAAGAATGAAAAATGGAAGGGAAATTTCATTTACATGAATCAATTAATTCACTCAAATCATGAGTCCTTATTTCAATATCCTTGATTCACTTTAATCATCCAATTATCCATTTTAATCATTCAATCTCATTAACATTGAAATCTAAATCATGGAATCACTGGATTTCTATGAAACTCATGTCTCCTAGAGAACTCAAGTAAAACATGAATTCAAGTGTGGGCATGCATTTTTTTTATTAATTCTTTAACGGAGAAAAAATATTTAGGAAATAATGTTGGATAATATAGAATTGAAACTCTTACTCCCGTGTCAAATGGATTATTTTCGTCACGACGTATAATCCCACTACAAATTCTTCATTAATGGACCTGAAATATAAAAATGAAAACAATTGATATTTCAGGCGTGTTCAATCATGATGGTAAATGACTAAGTGGAAAAGTGGATAATGGGGGAAAATGCAGGTATCCTCCCGGTAGCGCCTTTGTTTAATGTCGTTGGCTCGAAAAATCAAAAAAAATTATAATTTTTGAAAAATCTCTCGGACAACAAGATTCCCTCCCCCACACTTAATTGATACTATGTCCTCAATGCATGTAAATGGAATTTTTATGATTGTTTCAAAAAGATGGTGTTACTGCATTTAATATAGTGTAACGGAATGATGAAACCTGGTTGGTGTTCATTTGTATTCCGAGTGATGGAGTGTGATCTCCTCCACTGGTTCTTGAGGTACAATCCCATGGAACTTCTTCAGCATCTTCCCATTTAATGTGAATGGGTTTCCTCCCACTTTCTTTTGAATCTGCACAACACCAAAGGGGTATATATAAATAACAGTATAGGGGACTTCCCAAGTGGAACAAAGTTTACCTGGCATAAGCTTAAGTCTGGATTTGAAGAGTAACTCATGATCTCTTGGGTTGAAGGTTCCTAGATGAATTATCATAGCATGGAACATCTTTGTTCTCTCTTTATAGATCATTGAGTTTTCAAAATATTCCCTTATAATATCCTCTAACTCCTACAACTGCAATCTTCTTTCTTTCCCAGCATTCTCAAGGTCTAGATTCATCTCTCTAACTGCCTACTAGGCTCTATGATCCAACTCCACAGGAAGGTGGAAACTCTTTCCGTAGATCTATCTATAGGGAATCATCCCTATCAATGTTTTTTAGGCCGTTCTGTATGCCCATAATGTATCATCTAACATTTGGCTCTTGTCCTTCTGGTTGGGTTTAACAGTCTTCTATAAAATAGCTTTGATTTCTCTATTGGAGACATATACTTGGCCATTTTTTTAGGGATGGTATGGGGTAGATGTTCTATGATGCACCCCATACTTCTTCAGTAGTGCCTCCATTTTCCTGTTGCAGAAATGAGTTCCCTGATCACTGATGATTTCTCGTGGCATGCCAAACCTATAGAAAATGTTAGCCGAGACAAAATCACATACAACTTAAGCATCATCAGTTCTGGTTGCTTTTGCTTCCACCCATTATGAAACATAGTCTACAGCCAAAAGAATATATAAATTTCCAAATGAGATTGGGAATGGTACCATGAAATCACTTCCCCAAACATCAAAAATTTCACAAAAGGTTATTGGTTTTTGTGTAATTTCATGTCATTTGGATATGTTTCCAGAAAATTGGGATTTTTCACATCTTTTACAAAATTCATATGCATCCTTGAATAAGGTGGGCTAGTAGAGTCCAGATTCTATAGCATTTTAGGCAGTCTACTGAGGTCCAAAGTGGGCTCCACAAGATAATTTAGGACAAAATTCAAACACTAATTCAATTTCACTTCTTGGAAAGAATCTTATAATGATTTGATCATTAAAAATTTTCCAGAGAAATGGGTCTTCACAAATGTAAAATCTTGATTTAGATTTATGATTATGTTGTTGGTGAGAGCTTAGATGAGAGGGTACTTGAGATGTTACAAAATAGTTGACAATATTGGCATACCATGGTACTTCATTGTTGATGATGTAGAGTTGTTCTTTAGGAAACTCATCATTAAGTGGGTTCTACTTTGGGATTTGTATTTCAGTGTTGTGGGGTAGTCGACTTAGATGATCAGCCACTTGATTTTCAGTCCCCTTCTTATCTTTGATTTCCAAATTGAACTCTTGTAAGAGTAGGATCTGTCTCACCAACCGTGGCTTAGTATCCTCCTTTTTCACTAAGTATCTAAGAGTTTCATGATCAGAAAAAACAACAACTTTAGTGCCCAGAATATATGATCAGAATTTATCTAGTGAAAAAACTACTTCACAGAACTCCTTATATGTGGTTGTGTAATTCATTTGTGTTGCATCCAATGTCCTTGATGCGTAAGAGATGACTTGAGGCTTACTGTCAATTCTCTGTGATAATACGGCTCCCACTGCTTGGTTGGATGCATCACAAAGTAGCTCGAAATGGTAATCCCAATTTGGTGGCAGCATTATTGGTGGTGTTATCAGCCTTTACTTTAATTCATCAAATGATTCCCTACATTCACAATCAAAATTAAAGTCAGCATATTTTAATATTAATCTTGAGATAGGGAGTGAAATCTTAATAAAATCCTTGATAAATCTTCTGTAAAATCCTGCATGCCCTAAAAAGGATGTAACATGTTTGACACAAGTAGGATATGGAAAGGAATTTATTTCATCACCTTTTGATTTATCAACCTCAATCCCATTTTATGAAATTATATTCCCCAACACTATCCCTTTTTCAACCATGAATTAACATTTTTCGAAATTTAAGACAAGGTTCTTTTCAAGGCATGTTTTCAAAAACTTTTTCCAAATTCCCCAAGAAATTATCAAATGAATTTCTAAAAACTGTGAAATCATCAAGAAACACCTCCAAGAAATCCTCAATGTGGTCTGAGAAAATACTCACCATACACCATTGAAATGTACCTGGGGAATTGCATAGACCAAAAGGCATCCTTTTGTAAGAGAATGTTCCAAAAGGGAAGGTGAAGGTTGTCTTCTCTTGGTCATCTGGTGCAATTGGTACATGAAAATATCTTGAGAATCCATCTAAAAAGCAGTAATGAGTTTATCCATCAAACCTTTCAAGCATCGGATCAATGAATGGAATATGATAGTGATCTTTTCTGGTACCTTGATTTAGCTTCCTGTAATCTATACACACTCTCCAGCTGTTTTGTATTCTCATGGGGATCAGTTCATTTTTTCATTTGTAACAGTGGTCAGGCCGGTTGTCTTCGAGACTACATGACTTGGGCTGACCCATTGAGAATAATAGATTGGGTAAATGATATCAGCTGCTAATAATTTCTCAATCTCTTTCTTAACAACCTCCATGATTGTGGGATTGAGTCTTCATTGAGGTTGTCTAACTGACCGAGAATCACTTTCTAGAAATAACCTATGAGAGCATACCTTATGGTTGATTCCAGGAATATCACCTAAACGCCATCCTACAGCTTTGACATTCCTTTTGAGATGGTAAATCAATGTTTTTTTTGTGAATGGGATAGGTTATTGGAAATGATTACTAGAAATTTCTCTCCATCCATTAGGAAAGCATACAACAAGTCACATGGAAAAGGCTTCAGCTCTAAACATGGGGGTTGTACAAGGGATGATATTGCATTTAGGTTTCCAACATCTAATGTTGAATTCTTTGGAATAATCTTACTTCCGTTTAATAAATCATCGAAAAAATCATATTTTACCTCATCCTTGAACATGATATCAGAATTTTTAGGTTCATAGGAGTTATAAAATTCAAAGGAAGAGTGTTATCCCATAGATAAAAAGTCATGAAGCATACCTGAGTCTTCAATTTGTTCTATACCTTCATCATGGGAGATTGCATAAAGTGACTGATTGTTGGATGGATGTTTCATCGTATCAAGAACATTGAAGTGTACCATACTATCTCTGATCTCCATGGTGAGTGTTCTTTCATGCACATTGATGATTTACCATGCTATTTTTATGAATGGTCTCCCTAATATGATGTGTGATTGGGATGGTGCTCGGTCTTCCTCCTTGGAAAGGACATAAAATTCTGCTAGAAAGATTAATCCTCTAACTCTTACAAGTACATCTTCAACAACTCCAGCTGAGAAAACGTTGGATATGTTTACTAATTGTACCACCACCTGAGTTGATTTTAGTTCTACGATCTGCAATGATTAAAACACTGAGTGAGGCATCACATTTATCGAAGCTCCAAAGATCACATAGTGCATCAGCAAAATTTAATGAACTGATAATGCAGGGAATAGAGAAAGTCCATGAATCTAGAAATTTTTGTGGTATCGGTGGTGTGATCAATGCTGAGACGCTTCTTCCTAGGTTGATTCTTTCATTTCCATCCAGGCTCTTTCTTTTAGTACACAACTCCTTCAAAAAAAATTCATGTTTAGGGATTTTTCTGAATGAATCCAGCAGTGGAATGTCAATCTCAACTTTTTGGAATGTTTCCTGAATTTCCCGTTGAGGTTGTCCTTCTGCGACCTTATTTGACTCAACCAATGCTGATGGGAATGGGGCTAGGATATCATTTTCTCCCTTTGTTGTTTCTGCAATGGTGTTTCCAGTGTTTCTTCCCAGAACTTTGTTCTTTGTAATTTGTTGTTGACTCCATATTTTGGTTGGACACAATGAGATTTAGCAGGTTCCCCAGATTCATCCTCCTCACTTTGTTCTAGTGGTGTGAGCTCCTTCCCGCTTCTGGTTGTGATTGCACTAGAATTCCCTTATGGATTGGGATTTTTTGTGTGCAGGAAGCTTACCTTGGTTCTTGGTGAAATCATCCATAATGCTTCCAATTTGATCTGCTATCATGTCCATATTATCTTCTATTCCTGCAACTCTTATCTTCAGCTGTTGGTCTTCATTTGTCGGTGCACTTCTGGATGGTTGCTCATAATTCTTCAACTAGAAAGGTTGTGGTTGGAACATTTGTTGTCGTTGGAAGGGCTTCTGATAAGGTTGTTGGAATGATATAGAGTTCTGATATTGCTGCTGAAAAGGTGTTCTGGCTTGGTTCTGTTGAAACCCATACCCTGGTTGGGTTTCCTATTGGTATTTCCTTTGTTGATATCCTACAACACAACTTCCTATCCCATACACTTCTAGACATTGATCAATGTAATTAGAATTAGAAGAGCATAAACCACATACCTAATTCGGTCCTTGTTGTTCCTTCACATGTTTCACAGCTATTTGTCGCACCAACCTGGTGAGTTCACCCATTTCATTCCAAATAAAATCTACTGAATCAGATGTTCTTTCACCCTGGATTCCTCTATTGATCGTACCTCGAGTTCCAAAATTCTGTCAATTTTGTGCAATCTTTTTAATCAAAACTCATATATCTACAATTGATTTATCAATAAGGGATCATCCCGACGAGGCATCTAGTAGGTTCCTATCATTTTCATGAAATCCTTGGTAGAAGCACAAAAGGAATTGGTCCTCTTCTATTTCAATGTGTGGAAAACTTGCACAATGCTTCTTGAAGCATTCCCAGTATTCGTAGAGTGTTTCTCCATTTGATTGATGGAGGACATAAATCTCCTTCATTATTGCAGTGCTCCTGGATGTTGGGAAGAATCGTTGTAGAAAGCATTTTTTTAGTTCTTCCCAGTCACTGATCTCCCCCAGTTGCAGATTTTACAACCATTCCTTCACTGCTCCCTCTAGTGAGAAGGGGAAAGCCCTCCACTTCACATTCTCTTCTGCCACTACTCGAGGTTTGAAGTTGGAGCAGACATAGGTGAATTATTGAATATGTCGATTCAGTTCTTCACCTCCAAGGCCATAAAATTTAGGAATCACTTTGATAATGTAAATTCTCATTTCATAATCATTTTCTATGGCAGGAATTGAAAGTTGATAATTTTGATTGACAAATTGAGGTGTAGAGATATCATATAGGGTTCGGTTGGGATTTACAGCCATTATTAAATGTTCAGAGTCTTCACTCAAGGTATCACTTGAATTGGTGAGATTGATTTCATCAAAATCTTTAGGAAGAGTTTTATTTCTCAATTTGGTTTTTGTGCACTCAATTTTGGGATCGAGATCTAATAAAATGCTATTTGAACTATGGGTTATTCAAAAGAGATTGTTTTTTTCAAAAACTCATTGAGGCACTACCTCCCCGGCAACGATTCCAAGTTTGACGCACACCTATCGTGGGGCGTGGCAAAAAAATATTTTATTTACCTAAGTATAGTATAGAAGTTGATCCTAGGTAGTCTCCCGAAGAGGAGTGCACACGAAAGAAGGTTCTGAATTTTTGTTGGTTTTCTTAAAAAATTGGTTTTAATTAATTTGAATGACTATGAGAAAAAAAAACAACAGAAATTGATTGATTTTAACAAATGATAAAGACGGTGATCAGATTGGGTTCATCTAGACCTAGTGTTGTGCCATCATGGTTTCCAAATATTATTTCTTCTTCATCCTTAAATTGGTAATAGAGAGATTCATCTATCGAGTCTTCTCTCTCTCTTGTTTAGATAGATGTGATGAGAATTTTTGTTTCTAAAACCTTAGATTGGTCTATCCTCCTTCAATGTGTTTAGGGTTGTAGAAGGTCTCTTGATTAATTAGAGTAATCCCAGACCTGGAATTGTTTTTCCCTAATAAACCAAGATTTCGACATAAAATCTTACACACATTCTTGACAACCACCGAGAAATCACCACCCAACCCTAATCTTGTTCCACCGTATACAGATTAGAATTGGGTAGAGGGAGATGCGATCATCGACGGAAGCAACTTATAATTTCAGAATCAAAAACATAACACTACTGCATTCGGAATTTAATACTGAATTATGAATTAAAAAAATAATAATAAAGAAGAAGAAATTTTATTCATTTTAAGAAACAAAACTCAGACAAAACACATAGGTATAGCCTCCCCTCTTTCTGATCACCCAAATGATTCTACCCCTCCATGGATGGGGTAAGCGAGATGATGCGGGAGAGGAGATAAATTTTATAGTAAGGAAAAATAAAGAAACAAACAGATTGATGATGAAGAGGAATTTTCCCAAGTGTCCCTTAGCTTCCTCCCATCTCTTATTGTGGTGTCCTATAAGTAATGGGATGGAATATGGGATACTTTGAGGAGGAGGAGCTCTCCTCCATTTATAGCCATATTTTTTCCTCCAAATGTTGTTGCATTTGGGACCCAAAAAATGACCTCTTCACGAATTGAGCCCTTATTCAATTTTGTTCACAATTTTCATGGGAGTTTCCCCTCAATATCTTAGTGGATTTGGACATTTATTTCAAGAGTTATGGCAGTTTTACTCTAAGAATTTATTCTGTCCAGTTAAACATTCCAAAACACCAACCGCCAGATTAGGAAGCATTAATAGACCCTAAAATGGCTGAATCCTTTGGCCTTTCCTTCATAAAAGATGTTCTAAAACTCCTTGTGCGTCCACCCAAAAAATATCACAACATTTGGCTCCCCATGAATGAGTTATGGATCCCACACCAAACTAAGTAAAACTGAAAACAGTTTTCTTACTCCAACTTGTGAGCTTCTTTTGAGCATCCATATGGTCGATTCAACTTTTATTCAAAAAATAGTAAATGAATACCTGGATGTTTAGAATTTTGAAAATAAAGAATACTACCATTTGGATTAGTGTAGATAATTTTATGGCAAAACTACAGAAATAATTTAAAACTGATAAAAATACAAAATGGCCCATTTTTACTATTCAGCTCAAAATAACACCAAAATCATAAAAATGAAACAATTAATCTTAGAGGAACACTTTTTTGTGATTAAAATATTGATATTCAATATAAATTAATTAAAAATATTTTCTCTATCAATAGGAATATACCTAAGTAATGTTTGTTGATAATTCGTGATTATATCATTCTTGTTTAGATTATACTTAGTTGTTTATGGGAGACCTTCAGTGGTATTGGGGTCCCCTAATGTGTATTGTTATACTCACCCCTACAAGGGCATAGAATGGACATTGTTTTGTTCAATACAGATGACAGTCACCAGGGATCGAGGCTGAGGGTGATGGATAGAAGGCTGCTCGGAGTTGGACTAGGCATGATGTACTTTAGGGAAAAGTTGTTCGAGTTATATACCTACCCTTCAGGTAGGATTCCATGGTGGATGATCTAGGATCTGTTTCCCCTTTTTTACTTGTACTTGTACTAGTTGTTCATTTGGGTTTGTATTCTGGCCCATTTACATTCATCACACTTTTCTTTTCTATATTAGTACTTAACTCTTCCACAGCTTCTGTTCAGACTTTGTGTGTTATAGGTTTAAAGGCAATGCCTTCCATTTTTATCTGGGATTCGCCTTTAGTGCTAGTCGCCATCCCCTGGACTATAAAAGATGGGCTTAGGGTAGTCACGACATGGGCCCTGAGGATAGGTCGGGAAAAATAACATCTCTACTCAAGTGAAACACAAAATTGTGAAAAGATATCAATATAAAAAAGAATAATCAATGAAAACAACAATTTAACCGAATAAGAACGTACATAGTGAATGGGTTTGTGATGCCCAAGAACAGATTATTACCATATACCGAGCATTATAAATACCTAATTTATTGTCACAAAATTGTAAAGAAAGAATGGGACCCCCTATGATTCTACTTCATGACATCTCAAACCTGATAACCATTAAACCTGTGCCCTATGCTTGGTTGGACACATGAACCCTAACGTGTCTCCCCTTAAGAAAGGGTCTACTAATTGTTAGAAGGGGTATCACATTTGAAAAATAGAAAGGCAATACCCCTATCATAGTAAACAATGAATGTGATCTATATTACCAGTAGTGTAATCATATCCAATCATATAAATACAATTATCAACAAAATCATAAATAAATTCATCTAATGTTTGAAAAAATGAATATAATATAAAAATTATTGAAAGAAGTTTCTAATAAAGATTTCCCTATATGGAGTTTTTCTAAAATATGGAAATAGAAAACAGGAAAAATAATATAATACAAAACTAAAAAAGTGAACAAAAATCGAAAATCTTTTCCCTAAAATTTCAAGAAATGGACATAACATATTATTTTAAGCTCTTATTAAATAGTATGTTTTTGTAGCTCGAAGAGTGTTGCATTTCTATATCCATACATGTATGAAAATACTCTTCTTAGGTGCTCAAGGAAGCACGAGTAGGGTATGAGATAATTCTATTTATTCCACCACCAATAATGTTTATGTGTAATTAGAATGGTTTCCCCTATTTAAAAGTTGTGAAGGTAATTGCAGGAATGTAAGAAATAGTAATTAAAAAAATTATCCCACACTCATCTCCTCAAATGAACAATGAATGGTAAATCAGCTTCAAATCATGAATGGTAAATCTAATTAATTCACCATATATATATATGGGTTATCACAATATCAAGGTAATAATACATTTCATCCATTTATATTTATAGTGTTGGTGACTCAAATTTGGTAAGAATGCCCCTCATATATACATGTCTATCATTGATATCAGGGGTTTAGAATGCCTCCCACCAATGTTGAGTTTATAACTAGTATGGGGTAAGACAGACTCTAGTCTATACATAAATATTTGTTATCACTTATGTGGTGTAAGAATGCATCCCACCCAAACATATAATCAGATAGAATGGGGTATGAATGCATCCAATCAAAACATTTAAATCCTATGTCAAAATCACAAAAATAAAATAAATAATCAAACTATAAAGTGCTATGAGAAACATATTTTATCATTTAAATTTAAAAAAGGAAACATTATCAAGCAATGCCTTTATAATAAAACATACCAAGGGAAAGGCCATGCCATCCCAAGATCTATTTGTGTCAATAACAATTATATATAAGGTCTATGTAATTTCATCTATTCCAATCTAAGAAGTCACCCATTCAATTTTCTTAACTTGGGAACCTCGTTTCCTGGAAGGTGTTAGGACGATGTGTTAAATTCAAATAACCACATTCCCAATTGGACCATTCCAACTCAAAACATACTAATCACCATTGATGAACCTTATTATACATGAATTAATAGTGGGAAAATTTCTATTTCAGTTAAAAACCATGTTGGATGGTAATTTTGGTTCTATAAATTTTCCCCATTTGTCAAAAATGGCCATTTTCATGGTGGAATACCAATGAGTGTCAAAATGGAGCTCACGTGATCTCTATACCCATAAAAAGATAAAATTAATTAATATCATATCATATTGATAATTTATACTGAATGGAACAGACATAATTATGATGCTTCGAAAGGGAAAACTCAATGCATAATGAGATAAAATACAACACGACAACAAATCTAATGGAATTCTACCAAACCACCAACAATTGGTCCATATATGATGACTAACTTGATATCAAGGTCAGATTTAAATTTTTATAGATGTTATTTTAACTTCCATCCAATGACTATAAAATAGGGAATATGAGCTTAAAAAAATTGTGCAATCCATGGAACAAATAACAGATAAATGCGTAGAGATAGTATAAAACCTTACCACTTGCGAACAAATTCCATCGAAAGATCATTGATCATAAAGAAGAAGAATACTCTAGCATAAAGCCTATCATGGAGGAGTTATTGAGATAATTATAAGAACATGTGATATTCTTATAGTAGGAGGGAGAATAAATTGTTATTATTGTTTTAAATAATTAATGGGGAAAAATTTTACAATTTCCCCACAAATAGGGTTCTCACAGTTTACTAAATTTTTTGAAAACAAAGTGTAATGGTTCATCCACCTTCTGCACCATGCTTCTAGGTTTATGACCATAGGTTTCCAAACTGTGGAGATTACATAAAAAAAGGCTCAGCAACCTATTACCGCATTCCACAATGTTTTGTGATATTTCTACATGGATGAATATAAACCGTGTGGACCATCCTATAACCCTATTTTCCAGACCTATAGATTCCTAACAATCGTTAGACAGTCCTTAGGAATTACCTAGTCTACAACACATCATTATCAAGTTCATATAAAGGATTAAAACAGAAAAAAGATCTATTCTATGGACAAAAAATAGGTCATTTCTCCATAAATTATATATTATTCATAAATATGATTGTTGATTCATGTCTCTCAGGTATTCCATTATTGATAATGTTATATCACCATTTATTATCTTTCAAATTTACCAAAAATACAATGAATGGTATTATGTATGAAATGATTTAGTATCTTACATTGAGATAAGATCATTTTTAGATATGTTTAACATCATTCATGAAATTAGTTTGTTACATTAATTATCTTAAATAATTTTAATCCTTTCTTGTTTTAAGTTTCATTTAATTTTAAAATGTGTAAATTTCAATTTAATTGATGAAATATTATTTATTTTTATCATGATTTCTTACCTTAATACCTATAGTGTGTTATGGAATCATTTGAAAATTGATATACTACTATAAAAATAATGAATTTAAAAATATAATACATTGAATTTCATTCCATAAGTCTTTAAAAAATAAGAAAATTATAAAATATAAAATATAAAAAATCAAGTATCTAGGAATATAATATGATTTATTTGAAATGGTTTGGGATTCTGTAAAATACTTTTTTTGTATGAACAACAAAAACCCCAAAAAGGTTATGATTTAATAAATTAATGAATAAGAATAATATTTTCATTCAGAAATGGTATGATGAAAAATTTATGAAAAATGATCTTTCGAGAATTAATGATAATGATTAATTTAAAATATTTAGATTCTTTTGTTTTTATTATGTGATTAGAAAATCAAAATACATAGAGATTATAAGATCCATGATTGTATTTAGTAATTGAAAATGAGGAGTTATAATATATATATTCATTGATGGAAAAAATGTAATTACATGTTTTTAAATAAAAATGATGATGAATAGCTATTGAACATTGACATTATGTTTACAGTATCCCACATCATTTTTATCTATGTATATTCTAGTATTAAAGAACATTTGATATGGAAGTATGTGGATTTTACAATGACATTTAAAAATACAATAATTATGGATTATAATTATATGGAAAACGAATACGACTTTTACATAATAGTAATGTTCTATATATACATATGATAAAATTATGATAAGAGAGATTTTACATTTTTTATAATTTTTATAGAATAATATGTAGCTCTTCATAATTAAATAATTTTATATTTATCTATGTTTCTAAGATGATAATAATTAATTATGAATACTTGAATAATAATTTTTATAATAGGTAATGGAACATAATTAAATAAATAATTAATTGGGTATTTTATTTTGTTTTTTATCAATACACCAATTTTTTTTCCTAAATATAATTTTTTTATTTATTGTAAATTTTGTATCACATCAATTTATTTTTCTTTTTATGTTATATTAGAAGAATATTATAGATAAAAAATAGAAAATGTAGTAAATGATATATCTTTTGTGATATTGATCATGAAAATATTGAAGGAATGAAATGTAGTGATCTTAAAAAACAAGAATGAAAAGATATCATACTATATAAATGAATTATATGAGGATTTTAGTGCTGATCATAAAAACCCTAATGGATTATCAAGATGTTTTATTTAAGGATGCAAAAAAAAATTCAGTGAATAACCATAGTGTAATTATTTTTGGAGACCATGTTTCTTGTGATATTTTTTTTAAATAGTATATATTAAATGACTCTATGTAGTTTTGGAATTAAATATTCATTGTGGGTAAATTATATCATACCAAATCATAAAATTGTATAGTTTTATAATTATTAACATAAATTCCATGAATATTATCTTCTGGGTCTCGGGGTCTATTGTTCCTATAATAATTTTAATAAAAATAATCCATCAAAAAATTATAATGATATTCATTTTTTAAACCTCCATATTGATTTCTTAAATCTCAGAGGTCATCTAATACAACATAGGATATCATTTTGAAAAAATATTTTTAAATGACCTAGAAATACCATTAAAGGATTAACTAGGGACATAATACATATCATAAGAATCCATAGAAATAAAATTATATAATAATGATAATTATAAAATTCATGGAGATATAGAATAAAAAAATTAATTATTATAGTTAATTAACTATAACTAACTTCTTTTTATTTTACTGTTACTTTTATACAAATATTTGAATTTTGATAAATATTATATGACATAATAAATATTTTCTAACATGATATGTTTTGTGGTAATTTTATATTATTACTTATTACACTGGATGGTCATATATGTTCTCTATAATTATTGAAAAAGAAATATTTTCTATGCAATAGTGTAATATATATATATTCTATAGTTGGATCATATCATATGATGATGAAATAAATTGTATAATTTGTTAGGGAGGAGACTTTTTTTCATTGGGATAATTTCACATTTTGTACACCCATTTAAATATAATGTACAATATTTTCTGAGAATAAATGTTTCTAATTGAAAATGAACATTAATATTTTCCATTTGTTGTTCTTTTTTTAATTTGTGTATATTGATCCTTGAACACTATAATTATTGGTAACCCATGACCAGATCGACAAATTGTGTTGTATTTAAGAGAACCATTATGGAATATCCTACATTTTTTGTACGATACACTGGATCAATAAGAAGTGTTTTTGAATCAATGAGTAATGTGTGAATGGATATAGCCATTTTATTTTTCACTAGATTTAATCTCATAGGCCCATTCATAGTAGTTGGGCTAAATGATTATGTCTATGTCCAAAGTGGTTTTTTAAAATATTAATCTCTTGAATTTATATGAATAGGAAATAATGAATGTAGGTGGATGAATCTCGAATACAACCATCATTAATAAATATAAAAAGATAAAATAATTATAATATATAGTATATGTTCATAGGATGTTATATTTCAGTGTGATATTAAATTTCATATCTATCGTAGCTTTGGTAAGTTACTAGATTCATAAAAGATAATTTTTGTGGTGTAACCTACATTAATTAATAAATTATCCTTATAGGGTCACATAACAAGTGTAATTAGATCCTTTAAGATATATATTTTAATTTTATATGGTTGATAAATAAAATTCTCATACCTGGTTTAGTAATTTTTGTAATTTTATTGAGTGAAAATACTCAAGCACTCGTTATTTTACAGAATATATATTATAGTGGGATTATTAATAAATAAATATTTAGTAGGTAATTATATATTAATTTATTTGAATATGAAATATTTATTTACTCTATTTTATTTGCACAATCCATAAATTATTTTATTATTTAGTTACATGAATATTTATTAAATATATTTTTCACCTGATTCGATAAATAATATATATATATATATATATATATTTGAATTGATTATTATCTCTACAGAACATAGTTAATAAAATAATTATTCTCTATCATTGAAAAGTACATATTTAAGAGGATTTGAGTATTGGGTTTAATGGTCTAGGGAGGAAATTCATATTTAATATTATATGAATAAATTTTAAATAGTGTCTAAAATTAAAATAATAGTTATTTATATGTGATATTACTATATATCATTTAAATAATAAAAATATAATTATTTTCAATTGGGGTTTTCAAATATTTAGGAAAATAATAAGTTCCATTGTTATATTATTTATTTTTTTTGCTAGAAATTTAAAAACCATGATAAGAATTTTTTTAACAGATAGATAAACATTAATTTTGGTAGATTTCAATGAGTTATAGAGAGAAGAAACACTAAATTTGGTTAGATTACTCCTTATTATTAATAGAAAAACATATTGAAATTCCATTTTTTATGACAAATGTAATTCATTCCTACTTTAATTATTTGGTTGTGGTTATCATTGATAATCATAAGAGATATAGTCATCCCCAATAAAACACAAAAAAATCTATTGTGATGATCATATGATCATGGTGTACATATATATAACTTTTGTAGAGAATATATGATCGATTCCTATGATTAAATGATGTAACAAAATGAGGTCTACTAGTACATCGATAAAGGAAGAATTCAAATTAATGTGAATCATGTTTTAAAAAATTATTTATTAATTTTTTTTGTGTAAACATCATACCATTATGGATTCAAATAACACATTTATATATATTTTGATCTAGAAATATGATTAGAATAATAGAATAATTTTTATAGAAATGGGATGTATCCTCATCAACTATTGTCTATAAATATCTAGTAGAGGCATATTAGTCATATAATTAATTATAATTATATGTAATTTTTTGTTTGATTGTACACAATTATTGTAAATTTATTTCTTCCAGTTTTTTATGTTATTATTACATATCATTATTAAAATATTTAAATAGAAAAATAATATTATCTCAATATTAATATCATCTTAAAATTATTATGATTATATAGAGAATGACTATATATTCTGTATGGTGTTGTTTGTTGGTTATTCGTGTACAACTAAGTTACACAGTATGTGATCGATGCACATGTCATGTAGTGAGTTTCAATTCATCAATACGTTAATAGGGATACATTAAACATGAATTATTAACTATTCATTGGTGTTAAGTAAACAAAATGATTATAGAACCATACAAGAAAATATTATGGAAAATTTAATGGTGTGTAGATTGTGTGACATCATGTAATATACATGTCATAGTGGAAAAATTATTTCCAACAATATGGTAAAATCATTACAAACACTATGTGTGACAAAAGTATATCCTAATAAAATAAAATAATCATTTTAATTTGGAATACTTTTCATGATTCTCATTTTTTCATGTGTCTAATAAATATATCGAGTCAACCCAGATATTATCTAGACACCTAAAAAACAAAATAAAAAACCTATAACTTCTTAATAATCATAGTTATATCTTGGGTAGATATTCAATGATTCCCAATGAGTTAATCAAATATAAAATTAATGTTAATAACATGACATAAAATAAATTATTACATGATTTGATGTCTCCTAGAAAATAATAGAATTAAATTAGATAATGAATAAAACATTTCTTAATTAAAAACATAATTTCAGTGTTTACATTTAATGAGTTTACTATATAATAATGATTTATTGAATTTATAATTTCATAATAAATTTGATATATATATCATTAATTATAATCAATGTTTATTTATTTTTTCTAATGTACTACTGTTTAGTAAAGACCTAATTTTTCATTAATGGAAAATCCCACTTGATCTAATTAAATTTCGCCTTCTGTAAAATTCTTATAGAAAATGTCAACTTCTTTGGTTTTATGTTACGAATTGTGGCCAATTATTTTATATACATTGAACAGTGATCACATGATTAGTATAAATATAGGGATTTAACAAATCCTATTTTATTAGACAAAAGAACCGATGACCTCACCTAGTAGAATTTCACTATTTGAAGCCCATTTTTCAGAGCTCGGAAAATAGGTGGTGTCCTTGGGATTCACTCTTGACCAAGCCCAATCTGAGCTTCATCATGTCAAGCTTTAACGAGACCGTCTACGGAAAAAGTGTAAGTTGATAGAAATTACCATTCGAGCGATGTTATCCAAGCCACCCCAAGAGTCTGTCACCATCGCACACCTTACCATTAGGTCTTATGTGTCTATTTTAAGGGGTTATGTAACAAATCTCAAGTACTATGTTCATGTACATTATTTTTTTATATAATAATGTATATACCTTCTTGTCATTATTGAATCATTGTAAATAATTTTTAAAGTCCAAAGAGTGTCTTTAGTTATTATTTAATTAAGAATTCTATTTTATTAAATTAAGTGATATTTTTGAATTTATAATATTTGAATAAAATATTATTATTATTATTATTATATTAATTTTATTATATATAAATGATCATATAATTTTATAAATGCAATTGTAATTTTTATTAAGGTTTGAAATATATTTTTTTCAAAACTTATGAATTTTCAACAAATGTCAGTTTTTATTATAAAAGTGTTAATTAACATATTTAGAAAATTATTTAGATAAAATAAATGTTATTAATAGAATCAGGATGTTGATGATATCCAATGGTGAAGTTTTCATAATTTTTTGAGACAGTCATATTTTTGGGTAAAAATTAAATACTGTTTAAATATATAATGTGTTTTATGACATCATAATGACCCAATAGTGATGTAATAAAATATTATAATATTTAAGATCTAAAAATATACTTATTACCATTAATGTAATGTGATTTTGGATTTTTTTGACTTATTTTCAAAGCAGTAATGGGCCCCTCAAGACTTATTAAACAACTTCTCTTTTTGAATTGTTTTCCATGGGAGTGTGACTCACCTCCACATAAGCAACCATATTATTTTAGAAAATTCTGACATTGACCTTATAAAATATTGTTTTCCTATTACATTTTTAAAAAAACATGGGAAAAAACCATGGGGTGGTTTGTGGTTTTGATTAATTTAATATAAGGGGTCCCAAACCTAAATAATAAAGAATTACCTCACCTTTCATATATTAACCCAACCAATATCTCAATTCATCCTCACTCAAAGCCTTTGGAGATCATCTAACATCTTCTAAACTCTCTATATAATCCTCCCAAGCTACCTCATGCTCCCAAGAAGCCTCTATCAATCCTATTTCATGCCTTTGGAAGCACACTTCCAAGTAAGGTTTTTTTCTTCCTTTCTCATTTTTGTCCAATTTTCTTTAAGTTGTTTTTACATTTTAATTTCAATTATGAATGATGGGGTATGGCTTCTCACCTCCCCCATACTTCTCTATTTATGTGTGAATGATGGGAGACCCCTTTTTCTCTCATTAAATTCCTCCCATGTACACCCGTTACTATGCCGAAATTCCGAAAGGAACTTCTCTCTCCTCATTTACATTCAAGAAATACTTTATTAAAATGAATCTAAATTCCATTAAAATTGTTGGTACATATATCTATATTACCTAATTACTGTTAATTACATGTAAATATGATGAGGAACCTATTTCTCTCTCATCAACCATTTTTATGAATACTTATGTCACGCCGTTAGGCTGCCGAAATCGCATCAATTTTCTAAGCCAATGCCATTGTGTAGTGAATACCATGCCCATTTCTCCATCAAGGGAATTCACCTTTATGCATATTAACTTATTTATTATAATGTTTCATGTATTAACTCCATATTCCTTCATTGTTCAATAAATTATTATGTTTTATGAATCTATTTTTGATGATCCATGTGGGACACTTATGCACGAAATAAAATGTTTAAGAAGGGTGCGCCCTTATAGCACTCCAATGCATTGGTTAAAGTATAGTATTATGATAAATCATGTGAAATGAGTGTTGAATCATGCTAATTCATGTGAAATTATGGTTTACTCATGATTTATGTGCAATGAGGATTTACTCATGATCTTTGTGTAATGAGCCTTGGCTCATGCTAATTCCATGTTAAGTGTTGTTGCCACATTTCCATGTTATGATTATCATGCTTTATTATGAATTTATATTCATGTTTCTATTATGATCTATTGATAATCCTATTTTCTAACATGTATTTTACTCCTCATGTTATTCCATGTGTACTCCCTTACTGGGATTTATAGCTCACCCATTTCTTATGCATGTCCTCAGGTTACCCCATGCAATGCTAAGTTCACTGGAATGTAGTGGTCATGTAAAGGATGTTTTCAATAAAGATGTTGTATTTAATGTTTTATGTTTTTATGTAATTATACTATGCCACAATGACACTAAACCTCTCTATCTTCATTGTTGAATCAAGTGATGTTTTATGTAATAAATCATGTTTATGTTTGTAATAAAAGCAGGGTTTTCATAGTTGGTATCGGAGGATAGGTTTCGTTATTTATGGGATTAGGATTAGAAAACCCTATTAAAGACTTAGGGACAAGACTATGTATAATAAAAACATCCCTAGGTTTTTCTAAGTACCAAGTAAGTGTTTTATCAAACAAATACATCCCCGTCTGGATACGAGTATGTTGAGGCAGATCTGGCACATATGTATCATAGGGGTAAAACCCGAAAACACCATTTTGAGCTAGACTCAAACGGGAACTGGTGCATGACAATGGGCCTTGCTGCACTATAGGTTATGCCACTCCCAGAGGATATGTTGTGTTAAATTCACAAGCTTAGTATGAACCCTTATTAAGGGAATGCCCCTAAGAATATATGTTAGAATGTAGATCATGAAAATCCTAGATTGAAGCCTATAGATTAATAAGTTTAGGAAATAAAATTTAATTTATGAGTCATCAAATTTTGTCTTTTGTTTAACCTTTATATTTTACCCCTAACTTTCCTTTTATTCCAGCCAAAGGCTGGTAATAGGAGGACTCAGGCTAACAACTGATGTGAAGATCAGTGTGATGATGGTACTAATGAGATGCCCACTCCAATGAGAGTAGGAATCGGGAACTTTGTCACAATTCTCTATCATCTAACTCAATATTTGAATAGAAACACAGGTCAATAGGAACGTTCAACCCCCCTAAGAATGAACAAGTCACTATCGAGAGATTCATGAGAAGAAGGCCTCTTACTTTTAGTGGATCGTCGGATCCCATGATTGCTGAACAATGGATCAACTCCATTGAAAAGATCTTCTCCATCCTCAATGTTCTGATCAATAGAAGGTCCTCATGGCGGCATATCATATGGAGGGTGAAGCAAATTAATGGTGGACATTGATTAAAATTATGAATCCTGAGGAGGAGATCGAGGCGTTAGAATGGAAGGATTTCTAGAAGATTTTTTTGATAAATATTTTCCACGCACCCTCCAGCTTATGATGGATAGGTACATCCTTTCCCACAAGAAAAAAGAAGAAGAATCTGTTGGAGTGTATGAGGAAAAATTAAAAAGGCTTGCACGATACACTTCCAGCTTTGTTGTTACCCCCGAATACAAAGTTGACTGCTTCTTTGGTGGGCTGAAGACTAGTATGCAGAAAGAATTAGCGATCCGTGACTTAAACAGCTATGAGGAAATTGTCTGATGTGCCCTCAAGGTCGAAATGGAGATCAGGGAATCACATCGGTATCATGGGGACAAGAAGCGTAAGGTGGACTTCAATGATGGTGGTCTGATGGATAAATCCAATGGTGCTAAGAAGATCCTGCACCCCACTTTCCAAAAGTGCGGAAATAAGCACCCAGGAAATTGCCTCAAGGGGAGGAGGAAATTCTTTAGGTGTGGTAGAGAAGGGAACCTAGCTGTTAACTATCGTCAAGAAAGACCTGTGGCTACGACAGAGGAGAGTAATGATCCGTTTGAACCTCAGCACATTGTTCATTGCTTCAAATGAAAAGAACCAGGGAATCTTGCAAATCAGTTCCTCAATCCAAGGGTTTTCAGAGGAAACCAACAACCTCCAAGGTAGAAAAGAAGAGATTTTTCCATCACTTCTACCAAAGTGAACCCCAACAATGAAGTGGAGATAGAGATGCTAGTTATTCATTCATGAATAGAGAATATAATTTTTGTCCAGGTTCTACACATTATTTTATATCTCGAATGTTTAGTAGAACAATCCCAACACCACCACAAATCATGGAAGTGAAGATGTTAGTGAGTACGAAAAATGGGGAAATCAATGAATTCAATGAATATAAGTCCTCCCCTGTTTTAATCTGTGGATTGAATTTCCCGAAAAACCTCTTCACACTCCCTATGGTGGAGTTTGATTCAATTCTTGGCATGGATTGGCTACCCTTATATAGATCCAACAAAAATTTTCGGGAGAGGGAAATCACTCTCTATATGGAGAATCTACCCCCAATTCATTACATGTGTAAGGAGGAAGATGAATCGATTTTATCTCCATCATCTCAATCATGGATATTACTACCCTATGAGCATGCTTATCTTGATCATATGATTGAGTCAATGGAAGAATCCATCCTTGAAGAAATTCCTATTGTGAGGGAATTCGCTCAAGTGTTTCTCGAGGAACTGCTTGGTCTTCCTCCTAGAAGAGATGTTGAATTCTTAATTGAACGTATACCAAGGGATATACTAATATTTAAGACTCTATATAGAATGGATGTCATGGAGCCTGATGTTCTAAAGAAACAACTACAGGAGAATCTGGGTAAAGGGTTTATACACCCAAGTGCTTCACCATGGGGTGCACCAGTCCTCTTTGTCAAGAATAAGGATGGGTCGATGCGCCTTTTCATCGAATATCATGAGCTCAACAAAATCACGACAAATAAAAAGTATCCTCTCCCACGAATTAATGATTTGTTAGATCAGCTGCATGGAGCACAATAATTATCCATGGTAGATTTGCGGTTGGGATATTATCAAGTAAGAGTTAATATGGAAGATGACCCCAAGACTGCTTTTCGTACAAGATGCGGCCACTATGAATTCATAATTATTCCTTTCAATCCCACTAATCCCCCAGCAATCATCATGGACATGATGTATAGAGTCTTTAGAGATTACCTCGACAAATTTGTGGTATTCTTTATAGATGAAATTCTAATATACTCCAAAACCAAGGAGGATCATGAAGAGCATTTAATAATTGTACTAGAGACTTTGCACAAAGATAAGCTCTATGAAATGTACAAAAAGTGTGAGTTCTGGTCGAAGGAGGTCGCATTATTGGGCCATATCATCACAATCAATGGGATATCTATGCACCCCTCCTAAACAGATGCAATTAAGGGATGTTTGATGCCAACATCGGTAACAGATATCTGTATCTTCATGGAGTTAGCTGGAAATTTTCGACGAATTGTGAGAAATTTCTCACGATTGTCCAACCCTCTTACCAGGAAAACTCAAAAGGGAGTAATGTTTTCATGGATTCATGAATGTGAAGAAAGCTTCAAGGAGTTGAAAAATAGGCTTATCACTGCACCCGTGCTCACATTACCCACAAGTGGGGAACTTTTTGTGGTATTTAGTGATGAATCAATGAAAGGATTAGGTTGTGTGATAATGTAGAATGATAAAGTGATATCCTATTCCTCAAGGCAGTTGAAAATCCATGAGCGAAACTATCCAACACATGATCTGGAGTTGGCGGATGTGATCTTTTCCTTGAAAATCTGGCGGCATTGTCTCTATGGAGAGAAAGGTGAGATATATATTGACCACAAGATTCTTAAAGATATATTCACACAAAAAGAGCTTAATATGTGCCAGAGAAGATGGATAGAGCTCATAAAGTATTATGATTGTTCAATCCATTACCACCCTGGGAAAGAATACATAGTGGAAGATTCCCTAAGTAGAAAGGACCCAGTGATTCTATCAATGATGAGAATTGAGAAGGATCCAATCTTCGTAGACTTGATAAAGGTAGATAGGAGAATCATAAATAAGGGAACATCATCAATCCTTTCACAAAATATTGCTCAACCATCTCATTTGGAAAGGATAAATGTGCTCAAAAAGATGATGTGGGAATTCAGGAAAAAGTTGAAGCTATCGAAAAAGGGAAATCCTCGGTGTTTAATTATAATGAAGAAGAAATTGCACGGTTTGGGAGTAGAATATGTGTTTCATCAAGTCTGAAGCTAAAGAAGGAACTTTTGGATGATGCACAAAGTTAAAATTTCTCTATTCACCCAGGTAGCACAAAGATGTATAGAGATCTCCGAGAAAAAGTTTGGTGGGATAATATGAAGAAGGAGATCACTGAATATACATCAATGTGTCTAGTGTGTCAAAAAGTTAAGGCAGAGAAGCAAAAGTCTAATGGAATGATGTAACCATTTCCCATACAAGAATGGGAATGGGAGAACATTAACATGGACTTTGTCACCGGACTTCCAAGGACATCCAAAGGAAACATTGCAATCTGGGTTGTTATGGATCGTCATAAAAAGACTGCACACTTCATTGCTATTCGGGAGGCTTTCTCTTTAGATCAACTAGAATAGATCTATATCAGGGAAGTGGTAAAATTTCATGGAGTACCACTATCTATTGTGTCTGACTGAGATCCAAGATTCACATATTTGTTTTGTAAGAGTCCTGAACAAGCTCTGAATATTGAACTAAACTCTAGTATGACCTATCATCCTCAAACTGATGGACAATCCGAGCGGACTATCCAAACACACGAGGACATGTTGAGAGCATGCTCAATAGACTTTAAAGGAGGATGTGATCAACATCTTTCTCCGGTTGAGTTCTCTTATAATAAAAGTTTCCATTCATGCATCTGAATGTCACCATATGAAGCCCTGTATGGGAAAAGGTGTAGAACACCAGCATGTTGGGATGAGGTCAGGTAACGTAATCAATTTGGACCATAAATGGTCGAAGAAATTGTGGATAAGGTGAAAATCATTCAGCAACATATCCAGGCATCCCAGGGTTGACAGAAGAGTTATGTAGATAACCATCAATGATACCTTGAGTTTAATGTTGGAGAAATGGATTTTCTACGCATATCTCTATGGAATAAGGTCATGAGGTTTGGGAAGAAAGGGAAGTTAAGTCCAAGGTATATCGGCCCTTTCGAGATTCTTGATCGTGTCGGGGATGTGGCCTATCGACTAGCACTTCCACCTACCATGGACAAAGTGCATGATATCATTCATGTATCCCTCTTAAGGAAGTACATACCAGACCCTACACATGTACTCACTTTTTAGGTGGTACAATTGGAAGATGATCTTTCATATGAGGAGCGACCAGTGAAGATCTTAGATCGTAGAGAAAACATTCTACGAAATAAGACAATACCCCTCATTATGGTGTTGTGGAGAAACCACAAGTTTGAAGAAGCGACTTGGGAATCAGAGGATGTTATAAAGCTGAGTTACAGACATCTGTTTTAGGGTGGAAAACAGAAATTTTGTGACCGATATTTCGTAAGGAGGGAATATTATAACGACCCAATGTTTCATTAATGGAAAATCCCTCTTGATCTAATTAAATGTCTCCTTATATAAAATGTTTATATAAAATTTCAACTTCTTTTGTTTTATGTTAAGAATTATGACCATTGCTTTTATAGTCTTTGAACAATGATAACATGATTAGTATAAATATACCGCTTTAACAAATTCAATGTACTTATATAAAAGAAGTGATGGCCACATCTAGTAGAATTTCTTCATACGATGCCCATTTGTCAGAGCTTGGAAAAGAGATGGTGTCCTTGGGCTTCTCTCTTGACCAAGCCCAAGCTGAGATTCATCATGTCAAGCTCGAATGGGACCGTCTACGGGAAAAGTGGATGTTGATATAAATTACCACTCGAGCGATGTAATCTGAGCCACCCTAAGAGTATGTCCCCATCACACACCTTACCCTTAGGTCTTATGCGGCTGTTTTAAGGGGTTTTGTAACAAATCTCTAGTACTATGTTCATGTACATTATTTTTTTTATAATAATGTATATACCTTCTTGTCATTATTAATACATTGTAAAAAGTTTTTAATGTACAAAGAGTGTTTTTAGTTATTATTTAATTAATAATTTTATTTTATTAAATTAAAGGATATTTTTGATTTAATATTATTTAAATAAAATAATAATATTATTATAATTAAATTAATTTTATTATATATATATGATAATATAATTTTATGAATGCAATTGTAATTTTTAATATGGTTTGAAAACCATTTATGTCAAAACTCATGAATTTTGGATAAATTTATGTTTTTATTTTCAAAGTGAAAATTAACATATTTATAAATTTATTTAGATAATATAAATGTAATTTTTTGAATCAATGCGTCGATGTTATCCAACGGTGAATTTTTGAAAATTTTCTAAGACAGTAAAATATTTGGATAAAAATTAAATACCGTTTAAATATATAATTTTTTATGACATCATAATGACCCAATTGTTATTTAATATAATACAATAAGCTTTATTCTAGGACTATATTTGTTTTAACATTTAAAAATGTGATTTTGGGTTTTTTTGACTTACTTTTCAATGCATTAATGGACCCCTCAAGACTTATTAAACACTTTGTATTTTTAAATTGTTTTCCATGGGAGTGTGTCCCAAATCCACATAAGCAACCATATTATTTTAAGATGTTCGGAAATTGGCCTTAAAAAATATAGTTTTCCTCATCCCTTTTCCAAAAACCGAAGGAAAAAACCATGGGATGGTTTGTGGTTTGGATTAATTAAAAATAAGGGGTTCCAAACCTAAATAATAAAGAATTCCCTCACCTTTCATATATAAACCCACCCATGCTCCCACTTCCTCATCACTCAAAGCCTTTGGAGTTCATCCAACCTCTTATCTACTCTCTCTAGAATCCTCCAATGGTGCCCTAAGATCCCAAGAAGCCTCTCTCAAGCCTCAATCAAGCCTTTGGAAGCACACTTCCAAGTAATGGTTTTTTCTTCCTTTCTCATTTTTGTCCAATTTTCATTAAGATGTTTTTCCATTTTAATTTCAATTATGAATACTGGGGTATTGTTTCAAACCTCCCTAATACTACCCTATTTATGTGTGAATTATGGGGGACCCATTTCTCTCTTATTAAATTCCTCCCATGTACACCCTTTACTCTGCCGAAATTCTGAATGGAACTTCTCTCTCCTCATTTACATTCAAGAAATACTTTTGTATCATAAATCTAAATTCTATTAAAATTTGTGGGACATGTATCTATATTACCTCATTACTGTACATTAAATGTAAATATTATGAGGAACCCATTTCTCTCTCATCAACCATTTTTATGAATTCTCATGTCATGCCATTACGCTGCCGAAATCACACCGATTTTCTAAGCCAATTCCATTGTGTAGTGAATACCATGCCCATTTCCCCATCAAGGGTATTCACCTTTATGAACATTGACATATTGATTATAAATTTTCATGTATGAATTCCTCATTCCTTCATCGTGTAATAAATTATTATGTTTTTTGAATCCATGTTTTATGATCCATGTGGCACACTTATGCATGAAATGAGATGTTTAAGAAGGGTGTGCCATTATAGTGCTCCAATGCATTGGGAAAAGTATAGTATCATGATATGTCATGTGCAATGAATATTGACTCATGCTAATTTATGTGCAACGAGGGTTTACTCGTGCTTTATGTGCAATGTGAATTTAGTCATTCTCCATGTGAAATGAGCCTTGGCTCATGTTAATTCCATGTTAAGTGTTGTTGCCACATTTCCATTTTATGATTATCATGCTTTATCAAGCCTTTATTTTTATGTTTCTCTTATTCTCTATTTATATTCCTATTGTATAACATGTATTTTACTCCTCATGTTATTCCATGTGTACTCCCTTACTGGGATTTATAGCTCACCCTTTTCTTATGCATGTCCTCAGGTTATCCCATGCAATGCTAAGTACGAGAGAATGTAGTGGCCATGTAAAGGAAGTTATCGATAAAGATGTTGTATTTCAATTTTCAAGATTTTATGTAATGATCCTAAGACCCAAAGACACTAAACCTCTCGATCTTCTTTGTTGTATCAAGTGATGTTTTATGTAATAAATCATGTTTAAGTTTGTTATAAAATAATGGTTGTCATATGTTTGGTATCTCTAAGAGAAATAAAATGGCAATAAAAATAATTTGAATAAATGAATGAATGAATTTATTATTTTATTTTAATCATGATAATTTTTATAAATAATAAACAATTGATTTAATTCAATGATAGATAGTGTAATATTTTTAGTTCATTTAATATAAGTGGATGATTTTAAACATTGAACAAACTGTGTATTAAATTTTCTTATTTTTCATTCATCATAATTTAATAATTAATTAAATTAAATAATTTAATACATATAATTCCTCCCCTCTCAATATGTAATGGAATATGTTAATGTGGTTTCATTTTTGTGAAACCAAATTATCCAACACTTTGATTCTCATCATCAATATGTGTGTAAAAATTATTTAATATATGGTTTTCCAGGAATGTGGAGGTGGTTCAACTTTGGTGTCGATGATATAAAAATATATGATTTAAAGTGGTGAACATGTTGAATTTCAAAACTCAATTAAATCTTGGTACAATGAAGAAATTCCCTAGTGTAAAAAGTTTAATTTCTATCCAATAGATAAGAAGAAAAATATAGATGCTCTTTGAAATTCTACTTAATTTAATTTATTTATATTAGTTTTATGGTTATTTATTTAGATAATTATACATTCTTAACTATAAAAATTTTCAAGATTCAAAAATCAAATAAAAATAAATATTGAAATATGTCAAACTTTTTACCATATATTATTAATTAAATAAATAATATCAATGTAATATTAAGAATAATGGTATATAATAATATGGCCATTATATATATAATGATAAAAATCCCCCATATTAGATATTAATGAATTATCACAATCAAATAAATGTATAAATATTTTAAAATAGTTAAAAATTAATGATAGACAATGATTTTGTTGCATCAAATTATCAAGGATTAATTATATTTAATTTAGGTTAATTAAGACCAATATTTCATGTTTGGATGATTCCCCCAACAGGACAATGTGAATGTTGAAGTTAATGTTTTGATAATATTATAATAATATATGTTAGGATTTCAGATTCTGTTCAATTGATTGTGGATATTATAATAAATTTTGCTGGAAGGATACACATACATTAACAAGTTTTATTCTAATTTTATACTTACATCATATATATAATAAGGGGAATATTAATCCATTCCACTATAATATCCATATGATAGTGTATCCTAATTCCAAGAATGAGGATTAATGGGTTTTGATAAAATAATAGAAGATTAATTCATTTAAATAAACATATAACATACATTATAGTAAATATACAATGATACGATAATTTATTATTTGTTATAAAAATGAAAACTCACATGAATTCAATAAAATCACATCAATCTGTACTATATAAGGATAACTATCCCACCAAAAAATTCAATTAATGGTATTTTTTTACATGATATGTGATTACTTGAATAAAAATTAAATGTTCTATAAGATCATCTACATGAAGATTTTATAAAAGAGTCTAGCTATGAAAATCAATATATCTATATAAAACATTCTGACAATTCCAAAATTGTATAATGATACTAGCTATAATTTATTTATATTTTTGTTTTATTATAACAAGTATATATGTATTAATACTAAATCTCTTATGACCTTTCATTATATTTTTTAGTAGAAGGTAACATAATCGATACATCATAAATTCAATACATTATTCACTAGAAATCATGTATATTATACTTCTATTAGTCCTTAAATGGTGATGTTTATTCAATATGTTGCTGCATAGATATATTGGGGTTTAATATCCATGGTGAGTTACTCAATTATCACTGAAATCATTCCACATAAGAGTTTTTATTATTTAATATTAAAATATATAATTATATATGGTGGGAAAAAATTATTTAGAACTCATTAAATTGATTATGTAATAATATATGGGAATTTGATGGGAAAAATTGGTGGTCTATGTATAAATTAAAAAAATATCAAGGAAATAGGGATCATAGATCATATGAAGCATAATTCTTATATACATAATCCATTCACAAAAAAATAGGATTTAAATAAATATAGTGTGAATGAATTTGTTACATTTTATGTGAAATTTTTGGATAATTGAATGAAAAATTCATCCATTTAAAGAAGAAATGGGATGCTTCAGGAGGATTATATATCAAAAGGAATATTTCTATATAATCACATTTGTTTTTAGATAAAATTTTTGTTTCAATAATTTGTATTAAATTGTAAGAAGAAAGTATATATCTATGATTTCCAAAGGATAGGTTGATTTTTGGGTTTCAATAAAGCAGGGATAGCTTCTATTTCAATTGGATACTACCACATTCAATTTCCATCCAAGATATTCTCATTTTTAAAAAAAAATTAATATAAAAAATTTTATCAAAAAAAAATTCCTATTCTTGTATTTATATTATTTTATTTTCAATTATTGAAACAAAATATAATTCATTTATAATGTCAAAAAATGTTATATTATGATGAATATAAATAATTGTATTTATTTTTTAAATGATAAAAACCATAATTTGGTAATTAATATCAAAGAAAATTTTCATGAAACATTTAGCACAAGAACATGGAATCATCATACTCGTCATGTAACTTGGAAGAATATATTAATTATCAATCAGTATATTTACTTAGAAACTTTTGAGATAGAACAAGTGGATAAATGTATATATTTTTTACTATGAAAAATTACAAAATGGATTTTTCACAGACAACTTGAATGAGATATAGATCTTTAAGAATTAACACCAATTGTTGTCTAAATACAATTTATATTTTTATAAAGTGGCTTTTAATATTATTTATGCACATTTACATATTAATTTATTATTTATTTATATTTATAGATAATTTTTTTATATGTATTAACATTTTGAGAATTTAAATGAATTCATGAATGAGTAAGAGAAAAAACATTCTTTAAATAAAAAGTAATATTTATATGGTCCAGTTGGATAATATTATAATCAAAAGTTAATAAATCTTCTACACCAATGTTAGATACAATCTAATCTCATTCTCCTTTTACTGCAAATTGTATTATTTTTCTTTAATTGAGGAAAAAAATTAAAAAACATGTTATGATCAATGATGAATCATTCACATCTTATATTATACTATTATGGATGTCAATTAGCTATTGTATCACACGTTGTAATTCTGATACAAACTATTTTTATAAGGAATTCCATGTGAGGAAATGAAAATAAAGAATCAAATATAGATAAACCATGTTATGTGAAAATTGATTTTAATGAATAAAATATACGTGAAATATTCTATATGTACCTATAATGGTTATAATGTGGCTAAATAATTTATAAAAACAAAATTAAATAACTATAATTTATCCTTTTATTAGGTTTTATGTTTTATATACCTTTTAATATTACCTTACTTATAGTAATTGTAATAGAAATGAATTTTCTAGATATTGGCCAGAATATCATTCAATAATCTAATGCATCAAGATTATTTCAAAAGGACACAACTATAGGGGTTTTCAACTAAAAAAATGACAATATGATATGTTTTATTATATATCTATTTGCGTGTTAAGGAATGAATGAATTTAATGAAACACTTGGTTTTATAAATGTATACGATAATTTTGTTTCATAATAAATAAATATGATCAATTATTTGACCATCAAATTAATGTGGGTGATATCATATTACAAATAGTATAGGTTTATTACATGTAACATATTAATGAAGACAAACTAGTCATATAGACATTTGATAGCTTATCCAACAAGTTTTTCTCCATGAATTTTATATGATAAGAAACTTATATCCACAGAATATTGATCG
This sequence comes from Viscum album, assembly GCA_963277665.1. Lineage (NCBI taxonomy): Eukaryota > Viridiplantae > Streptophyta > Magnoliopsida > Santalales > Viscaceae > Viscum > Viscum album. Next base: position 872,002,437 of record OY728148.1, on the reverse strand, counting down.
ATTGTGAAAAATCAACAATACAACATGGAATATGATAATTTATATACATTTACCATATACTAATGAAATTTAGTAATGATTAATCCAATAGTTAATTACTTCATGTGTCATATAGTTTTTATATATCTATGAAAATGTTTCCCAATAATCTATAGGGGATAAAGAAAATGTGTTTGTTCTCATTAATATTTGTTATAGGATATATCATATCTTCCATGTAATATACTGGTAATATTTTTTCAAACACTCTAATCACAAATAGTTGTTAGAATGATATCTTATGAGGGTAAACATAGTATGATGTTAAGGTTATTTTTATGTACCTATGGTGTACTAAGGACATATCTGTATCACCCTGAGATTTTATGAAAAATATTCTTTTAATTTCATTAATGTCTTGTGTTGTATGCTACCCCAAGATTACCTTGCGCTATACGCAACACCGTATTAGCTTGCAGTATATGCAACAATATTCTTGGATCGTGTTTCACACAATTTTGATAATAGTTATTCTACGCAACATTGAGTATATATATATATATATATATATTCAATGTATAAATGAAATATGGTTGGATTATGTTATACGAAACAACTAAGGATTCTTTCACAACAAGCAATCTTGACTTGGCTTGCATTACATGCAATCGCGACCTTCCTCGATAGCGTGTGTTGTACGCAATACCGAGTTTTACTAAACAACGATATATTATTATAATATTATTATGAACGATCCTTTATGAATATTATTAACTAAATTTTGAAATTTATAACATTATTATTCATCTTACTCATTTTCTAGAATATGGTATAAGAACAAAATAAATATTTCGGGTAAAATAAGTATTTTTCAAAAAATGCAGTTTTTCCGCCATTTGATGGCGCACCCACTTTAAATCTTGTTTTTTACTTGTTTATAAGTACAATTTGACAAAATAAAATTCTTCTTTGGAATCAAGAAATAAAAATTTACTTCGGATAAATTTTTCGTAATATTCTGGTAACTTTCATATTTTGATGAATAGTAAAAACACGTTATATTTTAATGAAAAACAACTTTTTTTCATCGTAATAATTTATATGGTAAAATTATAATATTTAATGGTTTTAATGTATAAATAGAATATATTTTTACCATTTAATATAATTTATGTCATTATCATTGATTTTACATCGAATTTGTAGGTTAAATAAATTCAATCTTTTGCGATGTTTTAAACAAAAACCCATTTTCATTCGACAACGGGATTAATTTTAATTTAATTTCTGAAACTTATGTGTATTGAATTTGGAAAAATGGATTCCATATTTGGAATCAGTGGGTCCATATTATGTTAATAGGCTACTTTTTATTTTAGGGAATTATAAATAGTAACTACGGTAAATTTTATTTACCATAGTTAAAGGTAAATCGAGTAATTAAGGGCAAATATAACATTATAAATTAACCCTAACACATTGAAAAATTCTATTGAATGGATTAATGTAAACCCATATCAACTAAGCGTCGGATAAGATTCATTTTATGGACTTTTGACCATGAAAATAATTTAATTATTATTAAAACCAAATAATGTGACAACATGTCACTCTCTTAAATATTATAAGTATAATAATTTTAATTTAGTGATTAACATCATAAAACTTTGAACATGAATAGTCTCCAGAAATATAATGAAATTATCTACATCATGATTATTTATTTATAATTTTTAGGGATTAAATAATTGCCAATAATGGTGATACATTAATGATACAAAAATTATTTATTAAGTGGAAAATAAGTAATATAGTTTTTATTGAAATAATAATACCCATTAAAAGGCCCCCAAACCCAACCAAAACATATTTTTAGTGTATATATACACCTTAATCATCCAATGACCTAATATATAACCGTTTGGATTCTTATAAAAGTGATTATGACACTTATATTATTTTATTTTAAATGATGCCAAAGTTGTGACCTTCATAATTTAATAAATATAACAACTTAAATATTGTGATTTTAAGATGATAAATTATAGTAAATGTATTATTGTGAAATATAATATATTTATCTTCATCATAGGATTTTATTTTAAATTTTTATCCAAAAAATAAGTATATTAAATAATTATAAAAAAATGTTGTAGTAATTATTTTATTAAGAGATAAACCAAATAAATGGTTTACAAAAAATAAAATAAATATTATATGAACAATTTAATGTGATACAATAATTTTATAGATATATATGACCTCTTAAGAATCTATTAAAGCTTTCAGTTAGAACATATCTTCTGTATATATTTTATTTAAATTCAAATAAATGAATACTGTCAAAATTGACACTATTGTTATTTTATAAAAATAACATATTATAAAATTGTTTAAAAATAACAAAAATATTTAAAAATTATAAATTTAAATTTATATGGTCTATAATGTGATAAAGTGAACAATTATATAAAATTCACAACAAATAAGTAATTATTTGTTATAATTTAAAATTTAGAATTTTATTACCACAAATAAACTAAAATAGATTAAATAAAGATAAATCAAAATGATAAGGTTTAAAATAAGATCAAAACATGTCTAAATTTTAGCCCCTCTCCTCCATTATAAAAGTTCACCTCCTCCCTCTCCTCCTCACACAAATTTGAGCCTTCAAGCTTGGAAAAACCCTGCCAAATTATCTTTTCCACTTCTCTAGAAACATCCTAGAGGTTCTGTTCTACTTAAAAGACCAATCTTAGTGCCCTAAGAGGAGGTTTCAAAGAGGCGTATCGAAGAAGAGCTAATTTCTTCTCCCGATTCTTTCAAGCTTTTTTCTTCTTCAACTTCTTCTTCTTTAGTTGTTTCATTATAAAGTAATAACATCAGTATCACTAATATACTGATTTTTTATTATAAATATGAAACAGACCCATTTCACCTTCTATCCATCCTACGGAAATCAAAATCACCGCACATGTGTACGTACGGAATACCGTCTCCACGCCGTGGTGTAATCTGTTTTTCCACCAACACCTTACATGGATGGGTATAATGGTGTAATGAATAACTATACATAGTTATTATAACATCATACTGATTCTTATATATTGTATCATCCACTCCAATTCAATTCAATAATTATGGAAATGATATCATCGCCCGTGCGTACGTACGGACTACCGTCTCCACAACGCGATGAGATTCATTATCCATGTTAACCATTTAAGAATGATTATAAAGTATATATCAGCAATAATAATGAAATATATGACATTATAAAGATACAGGATTTATGTATATATGTATGTCATCTACTTAATTCCATTCAACTCAATAAGGAAACGAAAACAGCGTTCATGCGTATGTACGACCTACCGTCTCCATGAACGGTGTATTTCATTCCATTTATCAATCTATTATATATATGTATATTCTGAATATATATTATATATAAATAATGTTTTATATTCTGGAATTATTTAATCGTGATCTAAGTAATCATATGAATAATTACAAGTCAAAACACAGATGACAAATGAAACGATTTTACCCAAAACACTCTTTAACATGGAATTTAAAAAGTACGGGTAATATAAAGTCATAAGTGAACCATAAATGATATCATAAAAATCAATATGATTCTGTAATAAGTCAATGACATTATTTAAATCATTATACAGGAGGTTTGGATACATACGAAGGATATCAGACATAAGGTAAGGGATAAATTTTCAAATCTCATTTTTATCCGAGATTGCTTATTCGTAAGTATTTTCTGGGGATATTTCTATCATCCATGTCCGTGTTTTATAAAATTGTTTTAATGTATGTTTAAAGTAATTTTTACCCATTCTTTATTTTTACTACATGGTATGTAAGGAATCATTCTTTTGTTTACGTTATGATGTACTTTTTGACTTTTCCGGAAAAAGTATGAGAAAAATGTTTTTTAACTTATATGGCACGAATGGATTTTTACGGTTTTATAAGTCTTGATTTTCAAGAAGATTCCTCCAAATGATTTCATGACTATTTTAAATAAAATCCTATTATTTTAAAATTTCATGGCATTTTGTGAAAAGAAAATGATTATGAAGAACAAAGGATATCTTCCTCAAGAATTCATTTCAAGTGTTTTATCAAAAACCATTTTCCATCTAAGATAACATTATTTCATATGTGTATGTTTCAAGTATAATGTCTCTATTATTTAAATGGTTTCAATTTTCTTATTATTAAATGATATCTATTTCTTTTATATGGATTATGTGATGATGGGATGATGATTATGAAACCCATTTTATTTATTTTGTTTTTTTAATGATGTATGTTTATTTTGTGGCACAAGTAAAAATGATTTCATTATGAGATGGGTGGGACCTATATCTCCCTCCAATTCATTGGGTAAAGATTTTATATCTCATGAGATAGACATGGCTGGAACGGTATGTTAATCCGGTTCAGTGTTATAGGACTGAAAGTAGGAGTGAACTCGATTCTGAATGGGGCTTTGTCCACTAAGATGGTCTTGGAAGCAATGACTTGGATACTATGGAAATAATTGCATGTGCTTAATGGATGACACAATTACATGTTTTATTCCAATGCTATTTTATCATGGTTTATGTTTCTTTAGGATATATGCCTTACGCCCTTCCAAAATTTATGTCATTGCTCAAGATTTTGATGTTTAAACATTATGTTCATGGTTTTAAGTTCAAATGTATATGGTATGTTTTATTTTATCCATGCATACCCTTACTGAGCATTTGATCTCACCCTTTTTATGTTTTATTTTCCCCCAGGATCAAAAGAATGGTTTTAGGTCAGGAAAAAAAAGAGGATGATCTTTATGGGATATGTTGAAGATCTTTCACCATGATTAGAAGATTTTTTTTCCAAGTTTCCAAAGACACTAAACTATTACGGTCCTTGTGTGTCTGTTTTTGTTATGAATTAAGTATTCTGCAAAATTCATGTAATTTCCATGTACATCAAGCTTAGGGTATCTACAGTTGGTATCAGAGGAAAGGTTTAGTAAAACTTTGGAATCTAGGATGCAAAAACATTAGTGAGATCCCTAGATATATTTCTAAGGTATGTCTAGGGATGTACCTAAGGATAAGAATACGAATAGGATATAGTCCTAAAACTATGGTAACGATCTTAGAATTTAACCAAAGTTGTTAAATATTGAGGGTGCTCCCCCTTTACTATGTTGTTTTCCCTAGCATGATTTTTTCCTCTCACACTATTTTTTTTGGGTTTTATAAAATGGCTGGAAACAGAATGATTCGTGATAATGGAGGATATAACGGACAATGGAATGATTTTCTTCATGAGAACCCAAATGAAACGGGATCTTGAAGTCCAAACATCGTTATTATGCCTAATCAGCAATCTCATAATATGATCAATAATCTCAACTTTGGTAAGTTTCCCGACTCAGATAATAAGATAAAGATGGAGTTTCATGATGATCATAGAGGAAATAAAGTTCAATTTCCCTCATGTAAATCATGTGGGAAGAGGCATCAGGGAGATTGTATCAAAGGAACTGGAAGATGATTTGGGTGTGGAATAGAAGGACACAAAGCTAGTAAGTGAAAAAGAAAAAGGTACAGTTAACACCATGGACAAGGATAATGGTATTGCTATGACATCAACAATGATTAGATGTTTTAAATGTGGAATGTACGGGCATTATGCAAACCAATTCCCTAATGGAAAATCTCATGAAGAGAATCAGAATGGTCATATGGGTAGTATTTATGTGGATGATGATGTGGAGACTACAAATGATATATGATCTGAATGAAGTGTTGAAGCTCAGTCGGTTTTAGAAGGTAGTGGAATGATTGTATGTTTATCGAGAGTTATGTTGTATAGTTAATGGTACTATGGAATAAATAATCATCTATGGATTGTTACACTATTGTTTTTCCTAAAAGTATTTGAATGTATATGTTGAATGGTACCAGTAACCATGGAATGTTATTCATATATTTTTTTAAACTAGATGATATGTGCATAATGAAGGAATAAGAAGATAATGAGATGTTTGATAGTATTCATGAGCTCATGATTGATATAAGGACTATGTGATATCATGGGTTGAGTATATAGAATTTTGAGGATTTTTGGTATGTGGAATGTGTTAACTATTTACTACATTCATGTTTTCACTAAGGTTCAATGGGTTTTCATTTTTCAAGACAATACATGATTAAGTCCTTCAAACGTTTATAATGTGACCAACAAGACATATCTTATGATATACGTGGATCAACGATGGTATTAACATGCTTCTTATATGATATCTCTAGTAATCGTTTTCATTATAATATGACAATGGACTGCAATATTATGGATAAGCCTAAAGATTGGAATGGATTATGTTGGACATAAGTTAGTATTGTTTAAGGATAGAACCTTTTTTCGATATTATTGATGGGATGATATAGTAATGTAGTTTTAGAAAAAGGACAACCGGCAGGACGGGAGACAACCCATCGTGTTGGACAAGGCTGTTGGAATCGAACCCACAACCGAAGTGCGACTGGCCTTTAACGCCTACCAATGGCCAACAGGAAGTCCCTGGTCAGTAGAAACTAGTTTCATTTTATTAAGTGGTATGATATATGAAGTATAAGTTCATTTTTGGAACCATATATGATTAATCTAACCATAAGATGGACTTATAACGTTTGCTAACCTTTTTTTGAAAGATATGGAAGGACCCATCATTCTATCACATGATCTACTAACACATCACCAATAAAATATTCAACTTCATTTCTTTAATGGATGAAGTGGAAATTGTTCAATTCACAAACAACAGTGAGATTGTACCAAAATCATGCAAGTATTTCTTTTAATTCATCATCTTTAGGGAAATGATCTTGAAAACCAAAAATGTTGTCCTAGTTCCCTTATATCCGATGAATCAGATGGTACCTTAGATCATCACAAATCTATAGCTTTGTGATTTTTGGCTTTTTCATAGCCATGTTCTCTACCACTCTCCATCAGATCTTGATGGTTAGATTTTTCTTCCATATCCTAATTTTCACTTATGTTCTTCTACGTGGAAACCAAGTGATGAGTTAATTTGGGTAACCATTACATTTCATACATTAGTTTTTAAATCCATGTTTTGGTAATCCTTCTTACGATGTTGGTTTCTATTAAACAATCTTTCGTCTAGTAAACCATTTTAAACCCCGATGAATTTCGAGGGAGAAATTCATTTTAAGGGGGGTAGAATGTAACACCCCAAATATTTATGGAAAATATTCTTTTAATTTCATTAATGTCTTTTGTTTTATGCTACACCAAGATTACCTTGCGCTATACGCAACACCATATTAGCTTGCAGTATACGCAACACTATTCATAGATTGTGTTTCACAGAATTTTGATAATAGTTATTCTACGCAACATTGACTATATATATATATATATATTCAATGAATAAATGAAATATGGTTGGATTTTTTTATACGAAACAACAATGGATTCTTTCACAACACGCAACCCTGACTTGGGTTGCATTGCACGCAATCATGACCTTCCTCGATAGCGTGTGTTGTACGCAATACCGGGTTTTACTAAACAACGATATATTATTATAATATTATTATGAACTAGCCGTTATGAATATTATTAACTAAATTTTGAATTTTATAACATTATTATTCATCTTACACATTTTCTAGAACATGCTATAAGAACAAAATAAATATTTCAGGTAAAATAAGTATTATTCAAAAAATGCAATTTTGCCGCCTTTTGATGGCGCACCCACTTTAAATCTAGTTTTTTACATGTTTATAAGTTCAATTTCACAAAATAAAATTCTTATTTGGAATCAAGAAATAAAAATTTACTTTGGATAAAATTTTCGTATTATTCTGGTAACTTTCATATTTTGATGAATAGTAAAAACACGCTATATTTTAATGAAAAACATCTTTTTTAGATCGTAATAATTTATATGGTTAAATTATAATATTTAATGGTTTTAAAGTATAAATAAAATATATTTTTACCATTTAATATAATTTATGTCATTAGCATTTATTTTACATCGAATTCATAGTTTAAATCAATTCAATCTTTTGCAATGTTTTAAACAAATACTTGTTTTCATTTGACAACGGGAATAATTTTAATTTAATTTATGAAACTTATGTGTATTGAATTTGAAAAAATGGATTCCATATTTGGAATCAGTGGGTCCAAATTATGTTAATAGGCTACTTTCTATTTTTGGGAATTATGAATAGTAACAATGGTAAATTTTATTTACCATAGTTAAAGGTAAATCAGGTAATTAAGGGGAAATATAATATTATAAAATAACCCTAACACATTCCAAAATTATATTGGATGGCTAAAAGTAAACCAATATCAACTAAGGGTCGGATTAGATTCTTTTTATGGAATTTTGACCATGAAAATAATTTAATTATTATTAAAACCAAAGAAAGTGACAAAATGTCACTCTCTTAAATCTTATAAGTATAATAATTTTCATTTAGTGATAAACATCTTAAAAAATCGAACATGAATAGTCTCTAGAAATAAAATAAAATTATCTACATCATGATAATTTATTTAGAATTTTTAGGGATTAAATAATTGCCATTAATGGAGATACATTAATGATACAGAAATTATATATTAAGTGGAAAATAAGTAATATAGTTTTTATTGAAATAATCATAAACATTAAAAGGCCCAAAAACCTAAAAAAACATATTGGTAGTTTATATATACACCTTATTCATCCAATGACCTAATATATAACCGATTGGATCCTTATAAAAGTTATTATGACACTTATATAATTTTATTTTAAAAGATGCCAATGTTGTAGCTTTCATAATTTAATAAATATAACAATTTAAATATTGTTATTTTAAGATGATAAATTCCAGTAAAAGTATTATTGTAAAATCTAATAGATTTATCTTCATCATATGATTTTATTTTAAATTTTTATGCAAAAAATAAGTATATTAAATAAATATAAAAAAATGTTGTAGTATTTATTTTATTAAGAGATAAACCAAATAAATGGTTTTAAAAATAATAAACTAAATATTATATAAACGATTTAATGTGATAAACTAATTTTATAGATACATATTACCTTTTATGAATAAATTAATGCTTTTAGTTCGAACATATATTCTGTATATATTTTATTTAAATTCAAATAAATGAATAGTGTCAAAATTGACACTATTGTTATTTTATAAAAATAACATATTATAAAATTGTTTAAAAATCACAAAAATATTTAAAAATTAAAAATTTAAATTTATATGGTCTATAATGTTATAAAGAAAAACATTATGGAAAATTCACAACAAATAAATAATTATTTGTTATAATTTAAAATTTAGAATTTTATTATCACAAAAAAACTTAAATAGATTAAATAAGCATAAATCAAAATGATAAAGTTTAAATTAAGATCCAAACATGTCTAAATTTGATTGGTTGATGCGATTACAACCCTATATCATATAAACTTGGAATATGAGTCATTTTTGGAGGTTTTTACGTGGGTTAAGATTTGTTATAAATTAATATTTTTAAGAATTCCAAAGGTGCCCCTCTCCTCCCTTATAAAAGGGCACCTCCTCCCTCTCCTCCTCACACCAATTTGAGCTTTCAAGATCGTCCTAACCCTGCCAAATTATCTTCTATACTTCTCTATAAACATCTTAGAGGTTCTGGTCTACTTTAAAGTCCAATCTTAGTGCCCTAATAGGAGGTTTCAAAGAGGCGTATCGAAGAACAAGTAATTCCATCTCCCGATTCTTTCAAGATTCTTTCTTCTTCAACTTCTTCTCCTTTAGTAGTTTCATTATAAAGTAATAACATCAATATTAATAATATAATGGTTTTTTATTATAAATATGAAACAACACCATTTCACCTTCTATCCATCTTACGAAAAACAAAATCACCGAGCGTGCGTACATACAGAATACTGTCTCCATGTCGTGGTGCAATATGTTTTTCCACCAACACCTTACATGGATGGGTATAATGGTGTAATGAATAACTATACATAGTTATTATAACATCATACTGATTCTGATATATTTTATTATACACTCCAATTCAATTCAATAATTATGGAAACGATATCATCGCTCGTGCGTACGTACGGACTACCGTCTCCACGACGCGATGAGATTCATTATCCATGTTAACCATTTAAGAATGATTATAAAGTATATATAAACAATTATAATGAAATATATGAAATTATAAAGCTACTGGATTTATTTATATATGTATTTCATCTACTTAATTCCATTCTACTCAATAAGGAAATGAAAACAGCGTTCATGCGTACGTACGGCCTACCGTCTCCATGAACGATGTATTTCATTCCATTTATCAATCTATTATATATATCTATATTCTGAAGATATATTATATATAAATAATGTTTTATATTCTGGAATTATGTAATCGTGATATAAGTAATCATATGAATAATTACAAGTAATAACACGGACGACAAATGAAACGATTTTACCCAAAACACTCTTTAACAAGGAATTTACAAAAGAACGGGTAATATAAAGTCATAAGTGAACCATATATGATACCATAATAATGAATATGATTCTGTAATAAGTCAACGACATTATTTAAATCATTATACAGGATGTTAGGATAAATACGAAGCATATCGGACATAAGGTAATGGATAAATTTTCAAATCTCATTTTTATCTGAGATTGCTTATTCGTAAGTATTTACTGGGGTTATTTCTATCATCCATGTCCATGTTTTATAAAATTGTTTTAATGTATGTTTAAAGTCCTTTTTACCCTTTATTTACTTTTACCACATGATATGTAAGTAATCTTTCTTTTTTTACGTTATGAGGTACTTTTTGACTTTTTCGGCAAAAGTACGAGAAGAATGTTTTTTTAACTTATATGGCACGAACGGATTTTTAAGGTTTTATAAAGCTTGATTTTCATGAAGCTTCATCCAAAAGATTTCATGACTATTTTAAACAAAATCTTTTTCTTTTAAAATTTCATGGAATTTTATGAAAAGAAAATGATTTTGAAGAAGAAAGGATATTTTCCTCAAGAATTCATTTCAAGTGTTTTATCAAAAACTATTTTCCATATAAGATAACATTATTTCATATGTGTATGTTTCAAGTATAATTTCTCTACGATTTACATGGTTTCAGTTTTCTTATTATGAAATGATATCCATTTCTTTTATATGGATTATGTGATGATGGGATGATGTTTATGAAACCCATTTTATTTATTGGGTTTTTATGAATGATGTTTATTTATTTTGTGGCACAAGTAAGAATGATTTCATTATGAGATAGGTGGGACATATATCTACCTCCAATTAATTGGGTAAATATTTTATATTTCATGATATAGACATGGCTAGAACGGTAAGTTAATCTGGTTCAGTGTTACAGGACTGAAACGAGGAGTGAACTCGATTCAGAATGGGACTTTGTCCACTAAGATGGTCTTGGCAGCAAAGCCTTGGCTACTATAGAAATCATTACATGTGATTAATGGATGCCACAATTACATGTTTTATTCCCATGCTATTTTATCATGGTTTCTGTTTCTTTATGATATATGTTTTACGCCCTTCCATGATTTATGTCTTTTCTCAAGATTTTGATGTTTAAACATTATGTTCATGTTTTTAAAGTTCAAATGTACATGGTATGTATTATTTTATCCATTATTACCCTTACAGAGCATTTGATCTCACCCTTTTTATGTTTTATTTTCCCCCAGGATCAAAAGAAAAGTTTTAGGTTAGGAAACAAAAAGTGGAAGATCTTTATGAGATATGCTGATGATCTTTCACTATGATTAGAAGATTACGTTCCAAGTATCCAAAGACACTAAACTATTACTGTCCTTGTGTGTCTGTTTTTGTTATGTATTAAGTATTCTGCAAAAGTAATTTAATGTCCATGTACGTCAAGCTTAGTGTCTCTACAATATCCATATTATACAGATGATATAAGAAATAAATATTCCATGGATATATTCTTTTCTAGTTCTACTCACATTATATCACTTAAAAGTCATAGTCAGGATATGTCTTTAGTCTCAATGGAGGATCTTTAAGCTGGAAGATTTCCATGTAGCCTATAGTCACTGATTCTAAAATGATGTTAAACTTTTTATCTACATATCATGTAACAAAATATGTTCTTTTTATTCATAACAATGTAAAATATAATTAGTTGGTTACTAGTATTAATGATTTTATAACATTTTATAGTGATAACATTGTATATGTGGAACTTTCAATGGAGTCAGGGCCACATAAACCAGAAAAATTGCATACTTCATAAATATAATGTCTAGATACATTTATAAAATTTTTAAGTCTCTATAAGTAGTGTAAAAACATTATATAACATGGGTGAACCTTATAATAAATCCTCATCTCTGTAATTTCATTAGCATTATGTGGTAGCAAGAAAGCTAAATGTGGTTAGAAATTATCTCTAGTGTTAGTGGGATTTTGATAGCTTTGGTTTCCATGAATTAAAATCTATGTAAATTATGGTTACTAACATTAATTTAATTATATATATAGATATATCATTCCACTATCTATATATCATTCTGAACCATTTTATCAAACCTGATGGTTTATTTCACCACTTATTTGTTAGAAGATATATGATATTTTTTATTAACATAAATACTATTTTTAAATAATCTAGACCACTACTATCTTATTAAACAATACATTAATTTAATATCTATTGAAATGATGTTTATAAGAAATATTTTAGTGTTTTTCATGATGATATAAATCAATAGTTAACTAAAATGACTTTTATTTGTGTGATTAGGGGATGGGAGGAATGAAATTTTATTAGGGTTTACTTAAGATTGGTTGGAGAGAGGAGTAAAATGACACACATTTACAATGGGACGAGAATATAGATTCTATATATATATTTAGGGATAAATGAAACAATTTTGCATGTTAAACATTATGATACAGTTGTATAAAATTATTTAATAAAGGTCCAGAGTGGTCCTTTTAGATGAGTTTGGTAATTGATATTATTTTACTTGCAAAAACAATCTATGTGTTGTGACCTATGTTTTTTTGGGATAATTGTTTGTTATTTTATTTTCTTTTATCATTTCAACATAACATGTTTGGTTCCCATTTAATAAAAAAATTGATGAATTTGATATATTACTAAGAAAAATAATATTATTAGTATTTCAATAATATTTTTATTTTAAATTCAAATTTATATTTATATAATCAATATAAATATTACATATAATTAGTAAAATATATATTTTACACATCCTAATGATCCACTATAAAAAATAATTGATTTTTCCTTTAGAATAGAAGATTAACATTATCTATAAAATATAAATTCTTTTATTTTGATAATAATGTATGTATTTATTTGTTATATTATAGTTTAATATTATAAAGATAGTGAAATATTTTACATGTAATTGTTATAGTGAATGAATTTAAATCAAGTACATGAATGTGTTTCTCAAATTGTAAATAATTATGTAAATTTGAAATTAATGATACAAATATCATTAGGATTATTATTTGTAAAATATTATATAAGATATATTATATTTTAGGAAATTATTTCTACATTTATTACAAATAAATGAGTTAATTAATTTTTTATTTTATGAAAAATTTATAATGAAAAATTTAATACATTATATGAATATTTGTATTATTAAATAAATATTATAATGCAAAAAATTATTACCCATAATATAAACATTGAAAATAAATTTTATAAATAATATATTTTTTAATTAATATTTTAATATTTATTTATTATTTTATAATCAATATATATTAACTTACAATTTATAGTTTTATTTTATATTTACGTCTATCATATATGGATACTCTATAAATTAATTTTAATTTATCATATAACATGGCATACAATTATATAATGTCACTAATTATTTATTTAAATCATTTGAGAAAAATATTCCTCATTATCAATATTTAATATTTCCAAAAATGGAAATTGAATATAGTTACAACCATTATTATAAAAAAATATTTTTCTAAAACTACCGAGACCAATTTTCAACATTTGTATGTTTTTATATATTTTTATATATAAATTTTAGTTGATATGTGCTTAGAAGGCGTGAGATTACAAGGAATTGAACGCCCAAAATATTATTTATAAATATATTAAATATATTTTATAGTGGATATGTGTTGATTATTAAATAAAATTTAATGACTCTTAATTGGATGATCTGATAAAAAATATGAGAAAATAATTGTGTCATTAATGATGTGTTTGCGATAGGATTGACAAAAACTGTTCTATCAGTAGGTTTCCGAACTCATTAATCATTGGTGGTAGGTTTAATGAAATTATTAATTAATTTGTTAAATAATTATTTCATTTTATGATAAATAATGGTAAATAATACTATTTACATAGATTATTCTTGAGGTTTACCCACATAAAATCTTGGATAATTTTAGATTATGTCTTTCCTATATCATCGAAGAATCACATTGGATGATGATAAAACATCAGATTAGTGAATAAAAGGACACATTGAACATAGCGACATATTCCAATCATTGGTGAGCATGTTCATCAACACAATAACCACCAATCTCTAGGTAGGACACATAAATTTGGGATTTATTACATTTTTAATTAAATTTAGCAGATCAATCATATTCATTTATCTTCTCTAATTATGACCAATACATAAGCCTGCATGCATGATTAAATCGATTTATTTCATTGGTTTCTAACACCAGTAGCACCATTCTTAATCATTTCCCAAAAACTCTTTTCCAACGATCGTTAAAAACTTTTTCTATAATTTTATTCTAATAATTCTACCCATTAATCATTAGTCTAACCCATTTGTACCAGTTTTTCATTATGGGGTAGTACCAAGATTGAACTGACCACCATAATAAGAACTGTTTTATGAGAAAGGCTTAGATTGATGAAATATTTATAGGTCGTAGATCGTTGCAAGGATGTCATGATTTTTTCTATGTTTTAAGATTGATAACTCATATGAGGATGAAACCCAAACATGTGTGGTGTGAAGAGACATGTGTGGGGATTTATAATTGGATATTCCACACATCGGATGGCCATAATCCACATAACTGACTAAGATAAACAAATAAAGGTTAGAGGTAGTATTGAAAATCAGGGTAAGGACCGGTTTCAGGTAATCGATCATGTAAATATAGCTATTGAGAAAACCCAACTACACATCATCTATAATAATAAAAAAATGACTTGTATCCATTTATGTGTTTATGCTATGGTTTCGTGAAATCTTATTGATGGAACGATGTGTTTCCCTCCTACACATTGTGTACCACTTCCGTGGATGGACAACTCCGATGGTGGTTCACATGGACTAGATACCATGTGGACGTACATTGTCTTATTCACTAGTATATAGACATGTCCATGTCACAAGGGTGACACCATCTATGAGGAATCACGTCATGTACCAATGTATATACGCACAATGAAGAGGGGAAGAACCATGTTCTAGTTATTGGGGACACACTGTGCAGTCCACCCTCATGGAATGTACTATTTATTAACATGAGATTCATCTACTTATTGGATAACAACATGTTTGGAGAGTGGGACCACATTTTTTGTGGGTCCCCCCAATCATTATGAACCCCATGGCCACATTTTATTAAACATAAAAGTTTAATATCAATATATGAACATGGATTTAGGAAATGTAGTAGAATTTACTAAAAAATCCACCTAGAATGTGATGGTTCCCTCTTCTGTGAAATTTGATATAATATATTAAATATTTCGGGTATGGCTCTAACCGAGGAGATTCCACCTAATTGTAGTGCATAAGAAGGATAACTGAAGTATTATTTAGCGTGGAACCCCTATTAAATAGGGAAGGGGTCCTCGTTCCAAGTTTCGAACCTACTTTCACACTAGGGTGCAGGCCCACAACAACTAAAGTGGTACTCCCCATCATCATGGGTTCATGTCCTCTACAAATATTTTCTGAGTGGACCCCCCTGATGCACTAGGGTGTCGGTCCTCGAGGACTAGAGTGAAACCCCTTGTCACATAAGGGGACGAGTCATTGACCAATAGAATGGAACCTACCATCAACATGGGTTTTGGTCCACTATAGATACCAAATGATAGGAAACCCCTTGACTCATTTGACAGTGACTCCTCAATGACTAGATTGTAACCCTCCTATAAAAATTGTGTACTTGTCATTTACCTATAGACGTTTACACCACTTCATCATAGGCGCATTTCTTCTACGGATACATAATGAGTGTAAGCGCCCATCAGTATGGGAATTGGTTCGATATAGTTAATGATATAGTCCCCCCTCCCCCAATTTTATAGGCCATTAGTCCTCTACATTGAGTTTATTCCCCAGAAACTACGTGACCTAGTGAAAAGGGTTGGTTTAACATGGATGGTTAATTATAGGTGGGCATGTTAGATAATGGAAATCTTTAATGGTATTATGGATCATTAAGATCATCATAATCAATCGTCATGGCTTGTGTTGTGACTACCATGAGCCTACATTCATAAGATAGGGTCAAGCAACTAGCACCAAATATACATATCCCAAAATGGAAGGAATTATTCAGTAAACATGTACACAAAAACAAATATCAAACAAAAGAATATAAACACAAAGTAAACCACAATTTTCTATTAGACAAATATAGAGAGTTCAGTACAAACTGATAGTAAAAAGGTTCTATAATAAAAGCCTTAAACCACACAAGAATTTACCACTTCCATGGTTTTTCTACTCGATACCCCACCGAAATGGTAGGTTAATGGTAGCTTCTGGTAGATGTATATATATACCTGTCAATCTTGACTCACTGAGCACTACCTAGTCCAGGTCCACTGAGGTCTCCGTCGAAGCATATGGACATCCCATCTCACTAAGAACCACATAGTCCGAGACCACCAAGGTCTCTGTCAAAGCATCCATCCATCCCATATCATTGAGCACCCACTAGTCCTGTATGACCATGGTCATTGTCGAAGTTTTGAACACCACCACAAGACACGACATATGCAGGATAAGACCATGTAGGGGTGAGTAATAAAATACTTAGTAGGGACCCAAAACAACAATGGAAATACCATGAAGGAACAAATATACAAGGTACTATCAAATCATGATGGTATAATATTATTTATAGAAAGCAATAATATCAGTCATAACAATTAACACCTTGGACCACTAGGTAATCATACATAAGGAGTACTGTTAGAATGATGGGTCAGAAAGAGCCATTCCCCACCGTCGGACTACCAGGTCACATAGATTTACTTACCACCATGGCTAATTTCTGAAGTACTCATCCCTGTTGATTATCGTGGGTCTACTAGGGAACATAGATTCACTCCACAACATGGTCCTGCTAGGTCAATCATAGCCTCTTCTCAATGGTCCTGATTTGTTCTTCTTAATAGTGTCACATGTAGTTGATCCCCAGTAGGTATTTGGTTAGAAGTCTTTGATTCTTAGTCAGCCATAGGATTCTCACACATTGTGCAATTGCTTCGGGGTGAAAATTATACTCAATAAATTAATCACATTTCAACTTCTATTAAAACCTAATTATATTATTCTAAAATAACTACCTTCTCACAAGGGGTCAAACTCAATACATGACTCATCAATCAGATGCTCGATCTAAAAGATATTAGAGTTTTAGTAATCGTGGGTCGATCGTCTCTCAGACTAGTCTGAACCAGTCGTGCCAACCCAACCGACCCAGCCTAGGGTCCCCACATTCCCCATTCCAATATGATAAATCCGACCAAACCTAGTTCGGGTCTAGGTCGGGCCGGTCTAGCATGACCGTTGGTCCATGCCCATTGCGCCTTGCTAAACCCAACCCTATTCGGCTTGGGGCCCAGTCTTCTAGGTCACCCTATAACATGATTCTATCTAGGCTTTTCAAAAACTATTGGGCCAATTCATTTCCACCTGGTATGTGCAGTGTATCAGTTTAACCCCACTGGTCGAGCACTCAATAACGGGATAGAATTATTTCTATTAGGGGCCATGTAATGGCCCGGTCTCTGTGCCCTAGTCTATCCTATCAAATGGGTCATTCCCCTATGGCCCAATTTCCATGTGGAATATAGTTTAGGCCTCGAGGATGGATAATTCAGATGTTCCTTTTCATCCCCCATGTGGCCGTTGGACCGTGTGCTAGCGGGAATCCATGGTCGGATGGTGGTGTCCAGTTACAACATCCATCATCCCACTTCTAGAGGCTCCTACTACACATTTTTGTCCCTAGATGGCCATTACACCTCCATTGGAATGCCATTATAGGGCACTATAACCAACATGTGGCTGCCTCCACCGGCCCCCAATGTCAATTACCAGCACCGGCCCACCGACCGTGCCTTTAGCTACAATCGAGTCTACTCTGGTGGTCTACTCCTCATGTCGTTTATGCCTCTAACCACCATGGGGTGTCTCCTTCTTTGTTAAGGCCTCAAAAACACTTCAACGTCAACATCGATGTTTTTCTAGGAAGAACACGTTGTGTATAGGGGCTTAGGCCTTGTTTGTGTTGGTCTGAACCCTTCGAATTTGAGTTTGAAATAAGAGGGTTTACAATTATGTTTTCATTATAAATTAAATAATCACAATGTAAAACCACCTGAAAAAATCACTCTCCTGCATGAACAATCAATCCATAGATCAACCTATTCATGGGATGACCTGCATTGTTTTTTTTTTTGAATGAAGAATAGGTAAGCTAAAACCATAAGAAATTAATCCCCTTCTTGAACAAGGTTCATCTTTGGTGTCATTCCATTTGAGTCCATTTGTGTTCCTTGATATCGGCTCCCAGATCCAATATTTTATTCATCATCTCAACATTTTGATTTTATGGCATTCTACATTATAGATAAAACCTCTATCATCCTTCTAAGAAATTAATGATCTAATTCTCAAACATGTTTTCTAATTAATATATAAATGGGGTGCGACAATTCTGTTACAGTATGTCATTTATTTATTACGGTATTTAATTTATGAAACATTGATTCTGTAATATTTAAGTTAGACAGTAGATATGATGTATTATTTGTTAAATTAAACAGTCGTCTCATCACTATGTTGGGGATAAAATTTTTTATTTAATAAAATAAACTTTTTTTGATTGTTTAATTTTTATAAAACAATTGAAAACAAACATTTTCCCTCGATCCACAATAGCTGAGGTTATGTAAATTCATAGACAATGTCAACATTTCGGACCCAATAGTGCCCTCATATTTTCAATCTTGGAACCCATTTAGATGTTTCCAAATGTCTGCACATGTTCCATATTAATTCTATTAAAATAAGGTCCAAAAACATTTTTTACCCTCAGTTCGCACCTGTCAAGGTTATGATCTTCCTAAGTGTAACACACCCCACCAAGCTCAACTATACACTCAGATTTCCAGTCAATGTTACCATTTATGTGTAATAAGGATTTGACAATAAAATAATCATTACTTACTTATTTTATATATGGACCAAAACTATCATCCACTATTGGCCCATACTACTAAACATTAGCATCTACCTAAGTAAATATTACCCTAAAGAGATCAATAGTGGTCTTAAGTTTTAAATATGAGTAACAATTTGTGATTTATAAGAATCTAAAAAAATTATTTTAATTTATATATTTATTTACGGTTCTGTCATTTTTGGGTATTTTCATTGGAGGCATGTGCCGACCAAACATAAGTCACGCCTATATTAAACCTGCAATATTGAATGTGGCAGTGCCCTCAAATTTTTATTCTTTGAAAATGATTAATTTTTATTCTAGTTTGTCAATAAAAACTCTCCTGTGTTCAATTTATGATTTAATAATTTTTGACAGAACATTCTGGGCACTCTGGGCCACCAAATCGAATGTTGAATCAGCTCCTAGTCTCGAAATAATCACATTTTATTTTTTTTTAAATAAACTATTGGAATTTGGGGGTATTAAATAAATATCATTTCTAAGGATCTATGTTATCACAATCCAAAACAAGGGCTAATAAATCAACAAAGGGGTACTGAGAACTAACATGATCCTCTTGATCCCACATGCTCTAATAGAGATTCTTATGCTGCCAGAAAACATTCAACAGAAGAATCAACCATCCATAAATGGTCATCTCACTCTGATCTGATAACTCCACCATGTACTCCATGAATTTCACAAAGTCATTCGTCTCCAACAAACCATGGTCGATGGTGTGAGAAGGGTCGTGCACATATCTCCTAAGTTGGGATACATGGAAGAAGGCATGCACTATCACTAACTGTGTTGGTAGAAATATGCGGTACACCACCTATCCCACTCAATGTAGTTTTATGAAAGGAATTATGATCCTTATAAATGACATACCCCTTCCAAATCTATGTTTCCCTCATCTAGGATTGACCCATATGAATTCAAGGACCCCCTCATCGAACTCCAATTGTATATGTCAACTATCAGCATAGGACTTCTGTCTACTCTATATAGTTTTAATCTACTCTCAAATGACCCGCACCTTCTCAATGGTAACCTTTACCATCTCTGGTACCAGGAGGGTGGATTCCACTAATTCTATCCAGTATAATGAAAACCTACAATGTCATCCATAGAGTACCCCGAATGGTTCCATACATATCGTCTAGTGTTAGCTGTTATTGAACGAAAAATCTCTCAGTGGTAGGTGGTCCACCATACTACAACCAAAATCAAGAATGTAAGCACAAATAATGCCATCCATGTTCTTTATGGTATGCTCTATCTGACTATTAGACCATGGGTTAAAGGATATTTCCAAGAGCAGTTGAGTCTTAAATGGTTCATGTAAACCCTTCAACAATTGGGATGTAATGAGTGCATCATGAAATGAGACTATAGTAAATGGGAATCCATGTAGTCGAACTATCTATTGCATGTATAGGCATTCAAAGATCTCTACTTAACTCTATTCTTGAATGGGTAGGAAGTCGGCTGACTAGGTGACTCATTCTATGATCACAAAGATATTATAATAGCCTTCTAGATGTAAGTGGAAAGAACGTCATGATTTCCATTGATATACCATTACACTTCCACACTGGTATATCAAGTAGCTAGGCCAAACCATTTGGAACCTGATGCTCAGCCTATAATTGATGACATGTGAGGCATCGTGAAACAAACTATGCCACTGATTTCTATATTCCTAAGCACCACTTTATCTATCGCATGATTATAGAGTATATCAAAGTCAATGTTTTGTAAGAAATATATCCATCACTACTACCACATATTCAAGTCCTTATGGGGGAAGTTATACCTAAGCCTTTTGTGGTCGGAGTAGATGTTTAATCAATCACCAATAATGTAGTGTTTCCACATCATTTGAATTTCATCCTCCAAAAAATTGAACTAGCACTTTGAGGGAATCCCATAATCCTTGAGCTCTTTATTTATATAAATGACTATCCATATTTGTGTAGTGAGATCCACATCTAATGCCAATTACACCAATATATCATCAATGAAGACCACTAAAAACTAGTGTATGTAGAACTAGAAGATCCTTCTCATGATTCACACAAACAATGATGTGGTGTTCATCAGAAAAAATGGAATCAGTATGTACTAATACTGGCCATAGTTACATCTGAATGCCATCATCGATATGTAATCACCTTGTACTCGAAGTTATTGATAGACTAATGTGAGGTTTATCATTGAGAATCATCGTGATCCATTCATTTGATCATCTAGGAAATCATAATCAATAGATGATACTTGTTCTTAATGGTCACCATGTTCAGGCACCAATATTCCATGCATAACCTCAGGGTTCAATTTTTCTTCTTGGAAAAAAACATTGGGTGTTCCCTATAGTGAAATGACAGGCCTTACAAACAACTTCTTCTACAAGTATTTGTACTCTACCGTCATCTATTGAATCTCTATATAAGCCATCCAATATGTAGGTATAGTTAATGGTGTCATCCTGTTGTACGTATAAATGCATAAACCTACCTCTCTATGTTGAAGTAGTTAGTGAAACTCTTCTGGAATGATATCCTCATACACATCCTAGTCTCTAAGACTGACATTGTATTCCTACTTTCCCAACACTGACATCCACTTGTTGTATCTGCTCACACAAAAAACATTCAACAAAATTGGTTTTCCCTCACACCCTTGTATAATTATGAATGTACAGAGGAATTTTTCAAGTGCGGGTGCCCCTAAAAATATCTTTCTTGGAGGTCAGAGCCTTGAATCCCTGGTCACATCGTATTCATCGAGTACCTGGAAGGGTTAGTACACCTCGATGAATACTCATATACTGACATGGAATCTTAATGAACCTAATGACTCTATTGGTAATGCATATCTCATAAATTTGATGGTATGTTCCCCTTATAGGGGAGAGGTTCACAAGCTCTTTCTATGGAAAATTCAACTAATCTATGATCGAGTGAACTAAACCCCATCATCACCTTACTATGCTTCATAGAAGGCTCAAAAATAGGACTAACATTTGATCTAATGGTGACCTAACAAGTAGGAAAGCATTCCTACTACCTAAAGCCAGTCCATAGCCGCATGTGAGTTAGCCTCAACTCATAACCTGAGGGATATCTATTGCTAGAAACCATGTAAAAAACTAATCCTATATCAATCCTCTATGGGTTTTATTTGTATTAACTACTGACCAACGAGAAGTGGAAATGTTTGTACACTTCATGAATGTTGTATCATAGGAAATGGTCCTTATAGAGAAGCTTCATCACTCTATGGACCATCTTCATGGTCACACCCTGGTATCAGGGATGGATTTCTCTGCAGAGATCTTGAAAGATATCCAGTTCAATCAAAATTAATATATTATACCAGGTGAGATGACACTAACTTATAAAGACTGTGATAAATCATTTAAAGATTCATAAATCCAGGTTTTTCATCTACCAAGATGGAAAGAATAATTAAGTGTTCTTATGTATGGATATGTCTATTGTCTCACCAACACTAGACTCTCCTCAAAGAATTTAGAAATCAAAACACATAACATTGTTTCCAAATAAAAAAAATTAGACACTTAATTGTTCTGGTAGAACCAACCACATTTGATAGAACTCTGTCATGATATTCCGCCATGGCCCTTTCAATGACAACCCCAATCCTGTCATCCATTGGCCAATATCTTGCGAATAGCACCAAATAGGTATATCCCAAAGTGGTGAGAATTTTTTTTAATCATGTACACATAGACAATTCTCAAACTATAGAAGATAAAATGAATTAAAGAAAAAATTTAATTGAGATAGATTCAGATAGTATAGATCAAACTAAAAGTACAAAGGGATCAAGATAAAATACCAAAACCACAAAAGAATGTAAAACAACCATGTTCTATTTTCTCGAGACCCCACCTAGTGTGTTCCTGAAGGGTTGCTGCCTATAGCTGTAGAAGTACACATGCATGTCTCATCACACTAATAACTATATTGTTTAAGACCACCATGGTCTCCAATGAAGAATCTTCACATCCTATCTCTCTATAAATCTTTAGGTCCGGAACCCCTGAGTTCTTCGTCAAAGTGTCCATCTGTTCCATCTAACCATGTATCACCTGGTCCCGGATCACCAAGGTCTTCTTCAATGTTTCAATCACGTACATGTGACATGACAGGTGCGGGAAAATCGCATGACGGGTCGAGTAACACTATACTCAAAAGGGACCAAATAAAACAAAGTAAATACCATAATGTAATATACTAAAAAGGTATTATTAGCTCACGTAGGTATATTCTAAAGTACAGAAGGCATGATTATGAGTCGTAACAATGAACCCCATGGACTCCTGTGGTATTCCTCCTTGATGAGTACAGTTGGTATGTTGGGTCACACCAAGACCCTCCCCCAATTGATCTATTGGCTCACACAAATCTGGTTACCAAATTTTCTATTGTACATAGGTACTCATCCATGATGACTATCGTGGGTATGTCGGGTTACACAATGTCGATCACCACCATAACCATGTTAGGTATCACAGAGTCGCTTCCCACTGGGCCATTGTAGCTGATCCACATAGGGTTGATTACAGCTAATCTGCATTGGGTTTATTATAATTGATCCAAATTGGGTCTTATTCAGTAGTCATTAGGTCCTATCCATCTGTAAGATTCTCACACGTAGTGTGCTTGATTCTAGTAGAAACCCCTCCTCAATACATTAGTCACATTTCAACTATAATGAAAACCTCCTTTGAGTATTACAAAATAAATACATTATCTCAAGGGATCCAACTCTTCGAACATCACGTCAATCAGGCACATTGTCTAAATGATATTATAGTTTTATTAATTAGGGGTTGGTCAAGTGTGGGCTCAGTATTACCCTACCATACCTAACCAAGAAACCCACCCTAGGGCCCTGCATTACTCATCCTAGTTCGAAATATCAAAAATATCCCATTTCACATCCGGGTAAGACCTATCCGTCTATGCCACTACGCCAAACCCACTAGGACTTGTTAGACTCAGCACAATTCGGTTGGGGGTGTAGAATTACAGGTCTCCAAGATACCCAATTCTATTAGAATAGCACGCATCTAGTTGTTAAGTTCATTACCCGCCAGATAGCCCAGTGTCCTATTTTTATCCTCCTAGACTGACCCACAATAGCAGGAAATTTTATTTACATCCCGAGATACGTGGCGGTCTTATTTGTGCACCCTAGTCTTCCCCCCCAGAGGACTTTCCCCCTCCAACCCATATGCCTTGTGGTTTTTGGTTCAGCACCCCTCAGAAAGCAAAGTAAGCCGCACCTCTTTTTCCCTCACGCGCTCATTGGATTGTGTGCCCATGAGAAATGGAAAACTTCTCCACAAATGTTCTATACGGCCATGTCCCGATCCACCAGCCGCCATCATGCTTCTGGAGGCTCCATTCTCACTACCACGACCTGAGCAAGCTACATCACCACCATTGGTGTGCACCCACCCACAAGCGGGCCACCTTCGCGGGCCACCACCAGTGGTCACTGACACCGGCACGCTGGCAGTGCCTTTAGTAGTCCACCAGTTCTCCTCCAGTGGTTTGTTCATCATGATTTATGTGCCTTATACCTCCATCGGTTTCCAACTTCTCATATATGTCCTTGAAGCCACATCATCATTAATTTATAGGTTCTACCAAGATGAAATCAGAAGACATTGGGACTCATGCATTATTTGTTTCCACCTATTCCCTCCACATTAGAGTTTAATATAAATTTTTTTATATTATGATTCAATCATGAATTAAATAATCCTGGTGAAAACCCCTACAAAAACTAAATCTCACTCAAGTACAAGAGATCACGAATCAATACGTTTGTGGGTTGATCCATGTTCGTTGTTTAAGAATAATGAACGGGGAAACTCAAAACACAGAAAATGTAAAACCCAAACCAGAGATGGTTCTTCATTAATTTCATTCCATTAGATGCCATTAAAATTCATCATTCACTAGTACTTGATCTATTCTCCCTGAAGTATTTAAAACATTCTGATGTTCCAGTTTTCTTCATTAGAGAGAAACCCTTCACCATCCATCAGAGAAATTTCAGCTATGATTCTCCAACTCGTTAACTCATTAATAGAGAAACATTTCACAATGTTTTCTGTTATACTGCATCATCTTGTCATTACACTACCTCATTTAGGAAATAATATTTCTATTACACCTTAGTTAATGAGTCATTACATAGTTTTATTAATGGAATAAAATAGTCATCTCATCACTGCGTTGTGTAGAATAATATAAAAAATCAAATAAAAATTAAAAATTTTAAAATGACCAAAAATTAAAATCTTCCCTTGACTCATGTCGGTCGAGTTTAGGTCTATTATAAGTTAATGTATCTATTCTAGATTCAATAGTGCCCTCATAATTTCAATTCAAGACCTGATTAAAAGATTCCAAAATAGCTGGTGGAAGCCATTTTAATTCGCCAACAAGATGTTCCAAAAACTATTTTCAGCAATGACCTCTGCCGGTCAATGCTAATCTCCTCCTAAGGGAATAACAACCTCATGAGATCAACAATACATACAGATTTACATTTGGAGTTTATGTATCACTTTTATAAAGATTTGAAAATAAAAAACATCATTACTTAATTATTTTATTTACTACCAAAAAATAACATCTTCTGTTGGATCGCATCTTCCAATGTTCATCTATGCCTAAGGAATGAATACACTCACAAGATCGATGGTTGGATCATATTGTCAATCCGTGTCACGGTTCTTGTGTAATGAGAATTTAATATATAAAATAATTTTATTTAATTTTTTGAATCGTGGTTATTCCATTTTTTTGGTTTTATAACTAGAGACAGAAGTCGACTAAACTAAAGCGACATCTACGGTAAACCCGCCATCATTAATGAAACAATGCCCTTGGATTTCTAATATGACAACCTATTTAAGAGTTATTTCAAATTTTTTTCCAGGATAACCATTATCATGCGGTATTTAAAACATAAATTTTTTTGACGAATCATTCAAAGAACTCTAAGCCTTAGAATCTCACATTATCTCAATGAATGATCATGAAAAAATCACATTTAATTTTTTAATTAAAAATTCATGGAAATTTATTGTATTAAAAGGCTGATATACATTTTGGGATGATTTATAATATTGAGATCTCCGAACACTCTCATTTTTCATTTACTTCATTAAATAAATATATATATATATTATCTGATATCCACACATTGGGATTGGTTACACTCCTTCTAGAATAGATAAAGATGCGTGAGATATACCACGTTTATTTTGTGTCTATATTATCTTTATTGGATGACTCTATACTACTTTTATAGATAGAGAATAAATTTTGTGTAGTTTATATAATCACTATTTGAAGACCATTGTGAGTTTATGAGGTTACATTCACTCTTGGTTTTGGATATTATATTCTCATTGATTGCATATCTCCTCAACCATCTTTTTTAAATCATGTTGTGTCTCTTACTACTCACATTCATCATTTTGGGCACTGTTATGTGTATGTATATGCTGACCCCTACATGGGATTACTTAGTTTGTTCATTTATTATGTATACTAAGGATAGTTTTGTAGTGACATTAGAGATTCCAAGGGATATCTAGTTCTTTGGATCATGTACGGTGGTCAAAACGTGGAATTCAGATGTTGGGGTCTCTCATTAGTTTACATTTACATTTTTGTTGGGTTGGAACATATTTCTAGATGGGTGTTTATTTTTTCCCTTATATTTTCTTTTTTCTTCTTTTGACTCTTATTTACACAAGTAGTTATGCATTCATGGATGGATATATATTTGTGATGCATATTTTTCTTTTTTCCCTCTATAATTCTGCATTGGTGTGGATTGGTGAATATGTTCAACAAATTATGAAATTTCCACAACATGTTGTGTATTAATTTGTCACTAGTCACTCCCCAAATTCTATAGAGGTAGGCTCGGGGTAGTTATTTTTCAAGCCCTATCATGGATCGTGTGCTGATATAATAGTATTAGATAATTATAATTCCATGGAATATTGTTCGGATTAGTCCCCTTATGAGGATTTGGTTGGGATTTAAGGAAATAGTGTCAAAGAGTCTGCAGTGCATCTCTCAGTCTAGAGGATCCAGTAATGATGTGGGAGGCTGACATATCCATTTAATAAGACCTTAACTACATAATTGCTGACATGGAATACCATGAAAATGCTTACAGGTAAAAATGGTATTTGCATCATAGAGGATTTAGTCTTAGATTATCCTTTTTGATTCAACACCCCACTGCTGTTATATATGTGTGTATTTTAATATTATACTATTACATCTTGATAAATCATAGGATTCCTCTACGATGATATACCTCCAGGATACTAGTTCTGGATCATGGAGGGGATCTGATTTGTGATGATGACTCAGTTCAAGATCCATCTAACAAAACCCCTCTTCCAAATGGGTAGGTAGAAACACATCCACTAATTAGGTTGCAAATAATTATTGGGAAGTAGGATGTGTAGTTTCAAAAATTTAGCATAATCCATTATATTATGTTCTAGAGGACACTGAGGTTAAATCATGACCCAGATCCTTAGGTAGAAAATGATTCTCTCGATATAGTGTTTTGTATCTTCAATCTTATTCAGACCCCGAAGACTCAGGTGGTTGCACTAGAATCTAGGATTTTCCTCGGATCAGTTGGGTATTGGATGATCCTTGTAAATATATTCATAATGAATATATAATATTTTGGAATGGTTACAAAATTTTTTTCTATGGGGAGTATTTCCCCTTTTTTGTTTTCTCCGTTCAGATATGGGATCTACATGATATTAAAAGGGAGTTATAAAGGTGGATGAGTATTTAGATAGTTTCCCAAAACATATGTGGTACTCCCGTGTCATGATATGAGATGGTTTATTCCAGTCATTAAGGTCTGAAGATGAACCCTATATAGAGAAATGTTCCAATATTGTGACCTTGTACCTGCCCACTATTGTTAGGGTCCTATAGTATCCACTTGTGATAGATAAAATTATAACAAATAGATTCTAGATAATTATAGTAGGAAGTTAATGACGCAAGGATGAGTCATCTGTCATATATATTATAAGTCAGTCATTAGGATATCGATGTAGTAAACCTTCTAGGAACATACTTCGACACTAGGTTAGAGGCATTGCAGAGGACAATGTAATCATTAGGAGGGAAGGTGCATTACTATTGATAGGTGATGTTCCATGGAATGAAACTATCATACCATACATGTTGGGGAGAATTGACAGTAGCTTGTAGACTACCATGGAAGAGGTTGTTTCAAGATCAAGGATCAACATTGCAATGATAGTTTGGTCCCCATAAAGTGGGAGTTTTTAGAGGAGTAGGGGGATAAATTGGTTATGAACTTTGTTATGAGATCCCTCCAAAACTACAATAAGGAGGCCCACTTTAGGCTCAAGGAATTGGTGTTCATGGTTGTAGAAAAATGCAGGATCTAGTGGTTTATGAACCCACAAAACATTATATTATTAATGGTATGGTCTATGTTATTATAATTTTACTTATAAATTAGTAAAATGTGGTACAGGTCATTCAATTATATCTATGCTCATGGTGGGAGTGTTGAGGTTTATAGTAGATGTGGTATCCCAACAGATTTCTCTATATATTATTACGTGGACTAAATATTTTGTAACGTTAATATTATGGGATTTCAAGATATCTCTTGGTGGAGATAGGATCATGTGGGACCTTTTGGTTTTCCTAATGATACCCTATAACATCATATTGGTTATGGATTTTTTGTCCATAGTCTGGGCATATATTGGATGCCAGTGTGGATGAGTGATCTTCCTATGCACTAAGGATATGAAATTCTTCTTTACTAGAGAGAGGTATATCATGGTGTGACAAGTGGGTTCTTTTATTTAGGGGATACATCCCATCACCCATTAGTATTTGAGTATACAACTAGGTGAAAATAAATTATTCGAGCATTTATTTATTTCAGTTGTATTGGATTATATGGATGTCTTTTCTGATGATGTCTCATGACAACCAATGAGGTGGTATATGTAGTATTTCCTAGACATTCAGCCTAACACCAATCCAATATAATTTGTTGGATTATTGGATGTACCCTAACAAGATCTAAGAGTTGTGGTTACAGTTTGAGGACCTTCAATAGAAGGGTTTAATTAGACCCAGTCTGTCCACCTAGGAATCTATAATGTTGTTTGTGAAAATGGATAGTTCTAGTTTATATATTTGTGTGTATTATTGTCTCCAAATCCAAGTCATGATAAAAAAAGTTCCCCATTCCAATTTTTATGACTTATTTGACCAGTTGTGGGGAAAAATATGGTTCTCAAGGTCTGATCAGATTTCCATCTACCAATAATAGTGGGTCCAAATATTTATATTCAAAAGATGGCATCCCAATGTCATTATGACCACTATGAGTTCGTAGTGATGACTTGTGGTGTGATAATTCCCCCATTCATAGTTATGGCTTTGATGAACCATGTTTTATTTTTAGTACATTGATGTGATTGTGGTCATCTTTGTTGTTGAAATACTCATATACTCTACATCAGAGGAGGAATATGCAGAGAACTGTATGGTGGTTTTGGAATTTTTTGAGTGCAGTAGATTTAGAAAGACTTTTGAAGTTACGTTAATGGATTCATGTGGTTAACGTTCCAGGAAATATCGTTTATAGTCATGGTTTAGCTATGGACCTTGTGAGAATAGATTCATTTCATTCATAGGATCCACCAAGTATTATGTTATGAGAGAAGATCATTAATATTTTTTCGGATAATATATGATGCTTATTGAAGAAATCACTATTTTTTCAACCACTTGAACCACCCTTATACGGAATGGGGTGGTTGTTTACCTTGACTGAGTAGTGTGAAAATGCCTTTGAGGTGTTAAGAATGAGTTTTATGAGTTATATGATGTTGATTATTCAAAATGGAGAAATGTAGTTCTTAAAGGATTTCGATTAATCAAGAGTTGGGATTGGATGAATATTGATATAGTGGAAAGAAGTTGTCACATACATGTTAAGGAATTTTAGATCCATGAGAAAAACTTTTCACATAATTATGTAGAGCAAGATCCAGTAGACTTTATTCTATGGATGTAAAGGAAGTACGTTCGGGGAGATCACATTATGATTCACTGAGGCCACCAATGTCCCAATTACATCTTCATATAGGGAGACCTGAACTAGATACAATAACATTAGTTGGAGTATTTACTGAACTATGACATTGATATAGTCTATACACCAGGTAACAGAATCATTGCTACGTAATATCATTGTAGGATGTCCAAGGGTCTCATAGTTTTGTAGGTTTTAGAGTTGTGGTCTTTCTTGCAACTGACCATGGTAGACCAATAGTGTAAAACGTTTCTAGAGATAGTTGTAGTGAATCATTCTATTATTGAGAGTGTGATAATTTCTCTACTGGGATACATGTACTATGAGTTCTAATGTGATAAGATATCCACATGAGACTCACTGAATGGATATTTTAAAACAGATAATCTTTTTTTCTTATTCCAAGGGAGGATAGTGGTTCCAGACATTATCAAAGAACATGTAATGTAGGGGTTCTACACTTCTCTCCTTCCTATGAATCCCTATATGGGGAATCTGTACAAAGACATTGAGTGGTAGTTTTTCTGATCTTAGATGAGGAAAATCTTATAGAGGTTAATCTCTTGGTGCCTTAGCTATCAATAAGTGAAGGGTAATAGCAAATATCTTATAGGATAGTTGTAACACCATGAAATAGCGATGTGGAAGTCTAATTTTCATATACATGGATATAGTGATAGGGATTCAATGTATAGTGATGTACAGTGACCCCATCTAGGTGATAGTTTACCAAATCATGGATTTGGAACACTTCCTGTCAATCGGGGTACATATTTTGGTAGAGTTTTTTGGGATATTGTACATGTGGTAGTTCATTATCCGTCATGGGGTTCCCTCGATTGTTTTCTTAAGTCATGATTCATGTATTATATTATGTGTTTGGAAATTCTTATTGGAGGAATTAGGGACAAAAATGGGAATGAGAACTGCCTTGCACCCCCATAAATAAGGGAAGAATTAGTGAACTATCAAGGTGTTGGGTTATATTTTTTTGGTATTTCATGTTAGATATTTCATGGAGTTTTTAGGATCACATTCTATTGGTAGTGTTTGAGTAAAAAAAGTCTACAACTCTGTGATTATCATGAAATCTTTTGTGACCCTATATAGTTAACCCTATAGGTCACCTTTGTATTTGATAGAGAAAAGTGAGATATCTCTTGTGGAAAAAGAGGTGGTGCATGTGACAAATGATAAGGTCAAAATCATACATTAGAATATGATAACATACCAAATATGACATAATGTTTATGAAAATCTACATCGTAGGCCCTGGGAATTCAAGTGAGGAGACCACATTTTCTATATAGTCTATCTATGATGAAGATTTTGGAAATTTTCTCATGGTGGCGAGCTATCCCCGATTATCTTTGGGTGACTTTAGATCATGTTGGGGGATGGTGAGGTTTCTTAATAACTATTCCTACCAAAAATATCGGGGAATTTAATGATATATTCCACATGTCATGACTTACGATTTCTATGCATGACCACATTCACGTTCTCGACATGGGAGAGATGGAAATTGAGGATGATGCCAAAATTACTACGTAATCAATGTTGATAGGGGATCAACCAGATAGGACCCTGTATTGATGGACCATATCATTGGTTTTATTGTTGTAGAAGAAAATATATGTTATTGACTGTTCATGGGTGTCAGATATCAATATGTAGGATAAGTATCCTGACTTTTTACTGTTGATTTTAAGGGTTGAAAATCATGAAAGTTGTATTGATGTAGAGTCTTTGTTTTTGTCTTAGAAGAGATTGATATATATATATATATATCTATCTATGTGCTAATACAGCTTGATATTAAAAGGAATAGTATGCCTGAATGTAATTTTATAAAACAATTAAATATATTTTATATTTTATGAGAATAATTATTTAATTAAAAATTAAAAAAGATTAATAATATCCTCATATCATAAATCTTAGATCAAAATAGATTTTTGACCATGGTTTTTACCCTATGCATGAAATAAAATGGGTTTTCATGTGGTGTTAGGACTCCACTCTTGTTATAGGTACATTCCATGAAATAATTAAATATATAATCAAATAACAGTTTCATTTTATGATGGAAAAATGTTATATAAGAATTAATATAGAAATATTTATCCATGGTTTGATACATAAACACTATTATAATTTGAGATCTACTCAATCCACAAACATTGGAGGATGAAATCATTTGTTGATGAAACTCTGAGTCATGAATGATCAAGACACAACCAATGTTACAATGTCTTCGAATCATTGACAAGGGTGTCCTTTGATGAAGAATGGACCAATATCTAGGTAAGAGTTATCAATGGGTGATTTATTTACCGATTTTATTAAATAGATAGATAATTTTAATTCATATCTTTGGACCTAAGGTAATTGTGACATACAAATGCATCTACATACTATTTTAAATTGATTTATTTAAATAATTTCTATTCTATGTTCAGTGTTTATCATCGTTGTCCTAGAATTCTGGGCAGTTATTATTAATCAATTTTTGATAGTATTTTATCCCAATAATTCATCATGCTCATCACATGTAAGACCCAGGGGTCCTGGTTCAATGTTGTCAGCTGGTAATGATTGTTATTGGAGACCGAGCATGTGCGGTTCGAGGAGAAACATGTGAGGATAATAAATTCAAGATTCCTACCAATGGAGGGATAAAGTCCACTAGTTTTAGTCAGATTACTTGAGATATGGCCATAATTGATTTCAAATACTATATCAAAGGAACTGATCAAAAATCTGGAACTCTCGAGATAATCCAACTAAACATATTGTACATATATGAATATATGAGTTATAGAAATAGATGTGTGGTATATCGGGATTCAAGAATTCCTAAGGATAGCACGACATGTATCCCTCCTACACCCTATATACCCCATCCTAGGATAGGAAATCAAGTGGTGGATCATTCAGGTAGGATCCCATGTGGATGTACAAATTCGTGAACCCCAATACATTGAAATGGCTAGGTAACATGGGTGTCACCCATGGGTGGAATCATGTCATGTATCAAAGTACACGGATTTGGCCAGGAGGTCATGAACCAGGTCCTGGTAAGCATGGACACATTGTGTAGTACACCAACATGTCATATAATAAAATATGACTAGGAATCCATGTACCTCTATGGACATGGATAGGTAGTGGAGCAGTAACAACTGGATTGAGTGTTAGCTCACAGATTTTATAAAGCATTACATTTCATAAGGAAACATCATTGTTCTATATCACCTTAGTATGAACTCAGATTTTTTCCCATGATGATACAATATTGAATTGTTTTTCTTGTCTAATGTGACAGTTCCATTAGTTGTGGATATCATGATATGATCTAACATATTCTATAATGGAAAAAGATTTTATGAATAAAAAATCATGTCTTATAATAATTTTATATAGTATAAATCATATAAACTCACATATATAACCCATAAAAAATTATAAATGTAGAGTTAATGAAATAATAAATATTTATATAAATCAAAGATCCTAAATGAATCGAAGACCTATGGAATATTAATGTGACCATAAAAATATTAACCTGACCAATATAATACTAACATGACTCATAAATATATAAATAAAATTTATCCTTCTTAAAAATGATAAAATGATATAATTATATCACATTTAAAACAAATATATGTTTCCAAAATGAAAAATTAAATATCGATAATTTTTTTAAATTTTTTTTTTATAATTTTATTAATAAACAAATGATTTAAAATATTATTTGTTTTTATAAAAAAGATTCATTAATTATTATTTTCTTTTATTATTATTTTTAAAAAAAATTATGATACTAAATATAATTTTACAATGTGTTATAAAATTAGTTATAATTTTAATCATTATTTTTCCAGTAACCGATCATTTTAAATAAAAATTATATTTCACAAATGTACCAAATTATTTTAATAAAATTTATTCCATTTTTTAATTATACACATATAAATATGGTTAGGGTTAATTTTTTTAGAAATTTTTAAAATATCTGAATTTGTAGTGAATTGTTAAATATGATAATGTTTTAGTATAATTTAGAAAATGATTTTTTAAGTCAGGACAGTGTCATGAATGAAATAAGTTGGTTAGAACAAACATTCATTATTTACAATATTTAGTCACAATAATAAAAAAATATTAATTTTATTGATCCAAAATAATAAATCTAAGAATAACATATTTAAAAAATACCCCTCACATGTATTATATATACCACCCTCAGTACCTCATTTACTCACACATATATTTCCTTGAATATTTTTGAAATTCTTCCAAAAAAACATCCAAGTTATCAGCCCCACACCAATGATCTTTTTGTTTCAATATAATGTAGAATTTATGGTAGTCAATAATGTTCTTAAGGAGAATAATTGAATAGTTAACAGCTTATTTTCTTATGTTTTAATTTGTTTCAAATTTATTATATTTTCTTATTCAATCCTCACCTACCCGTGTCCAACTAGAATGGAAACTCCAGTATCACACGTATACAATAATTTCATTATGTTAAAGGAATAATCCATCTACATTTATTTCCACTTCCAATTTTATTCCAAAAAATAATACATTATCAATGATGTGTTAATTTATCTAATTCATGTATAATGAGTTCTAAATTTCATTTACCGCCATCAATGATGATCATAATACCATTTTTATTGTTAAAATAAATTATCATATAATTATATATATTATAAATTATTTATGTTCTATACCTAGTATATATTCATTATATAAAATAATATAACAAAACTATTTTTCAATGATCGAGAAGCCAAAAAAATTAATCTAAATGAAAATCTTAATCATTTTTTATGATGAATCATCCTCATATAATATAACAATATGATATATAAGAAAAAAATAAATTTTTTCATGTTATACAATAAAAGAAAAATTCCCTTATGAAAAACTAAAATTATTCTACATGATCTTTTATAGACCATTACAAATGATGCAATCATGAAAACTGTGGAAATAAACAAACCCAAATGATAAAATTGTATATTATAACGCATAAAAAAGGAAATAAATGAAATTAATAAAATTATAATAAATATGTTTCATGTATAATATGTTAAAAATAAGTAAATTAATGGAATTTATTTGATTATCCATACATTATGTTCGTGTGTAGAAGACTTTTAGACATAAGGTATTGGATTCTTTATAAACCACCATTTTCCTTTTGGTTATAGTTTCCCTCTCTTTACTTAAATTTTATTTCTTAATTATTTAATTAAATTATTGTAAATTATATAAACATGTTCCAAATTCATGATTCTATATCATTTTACTCTCTTTATAAGAAATTCATTATTTAAAATGGGTTTCTTTCCAAATATTTTCGATAAGAAATCCCGATTAAAGGGAACATACGTATCTTTTTCTTCGTCATCATTTTCACTATATATATTGTTTTAACACCAAGATATTTTTTATAAAATCACTATTTCTATCATGAAAAAAAATAATGATTAATATTTATTTTAATAAAAAAAATTATATATTTTGTATTTTCATGATTTTTAATATTTCCCAAAAATCGAATAGAAGTGGCTCATTTATAATGTTTCATGAACAATCTTTTTACATGTTTTAAAATAAATTGGAAACAATTATCAATTTCTATGACTATATTACTTAATTAAATTTCCTATCTATTTTAAATCCATTATTACATAAACACCTTATAATAAATGCTTTGGTTTTGCCTTGTGATATGATTATAAAACCAATTTCGTTTGATAGGCAACACTTATGTATACTTGGTATGTTTCATGAGTTAGAAATTTTCAAGAAATTTTTATGATGGGTGACCCATGATTGTGATACAATTCAATGGGTAATTTTTAGTCTCATTATATGAAATTTTCAATGGTCATTGTTCTTATACATGACTCATTTTCTATGTGTAGCAGTTTTGGTGGTTATCCAAGATTCGTGATCCTCTATGTGAAATGTGAAATGAGTCAAGATTCTATAATGTTGTATGGTGTTTCCAAATTACAATGATTATAATATTATATGTTCCCTTATTATATATGTTACGATTTAATATGTTTATTCATGTTCCATTCTTTTTCAGGTCATCACAGTATGCCTTCAAACCCTTGTGCTTTGATTTATTGCAATGTTTGTTCATCTATTGGTATTTATAGATCATACATTTATTCAAGTATTCTATAGCATATATTATTAATATATAAAGGCACAATGTGTGTTAGGATTTCATTATTAATATTAAATAAAGAATATTTTTTTTTGGTATCATGAATTTTAATTATACATAGATTCCTAAAAATATACTATAAAATATGATCTTCTTTTTTTATTTGATTGGTAATAATTCTAGAAATCATGTGAGAATATATATAAAAGGTGGGTGTGATTATATGTTCGGGGCATAGTGCATTCTAATAGGATTCCCGATGATGGTAGTGATCATGTAGGACCACTACAGGATTTTTCTAATTGGAACCCCCTATTAGATAAGGCATTGGTCCCAGATGACAAGAGTGGTTCTCATATCACACTAGGTAATTGTTCCTCAACTACATTAGTGGAATTAACCCCCCGTATGGGTGAGGTTCCTATATATATAACCTATGAGTGGAACCCCCTTAGAGACTGGGACCCCGTATCACATAAGGGCACAAGTCATCGACATATAGAGTGGAACCTCCCACAGGCATGGGCGTGGGTCATCTACAGATACCTCCCACATGAAACACCATAGATTACTAGGATATGGGTCCAGATGGACTGGGGTGGAACCCCCAGTCGAACTAGAGCATGTGTCATCTAACGATAGAGTAGAACCCCCAATCGGCAAGGGTAGTAGTCCTTTTTGGATACATATAGATCATAACCCTCTTATAAGTAAGGGAATATGTCCCCTATAGTTACTTACAATTTTTACAACCCCTCCCATAACATGATGTAGGTACACTACATCGAGTTTGTTCCCCATCAACTATGCCACACTGTTAAGAGGCATGGTTTTACATGGATAGTTACATATGGGAATACAGATAAGATGGTTGGAATCATTCATTGGATTCGGGAATGATTGGCTACTATTATTCCTAGGTTTAGTTGTGATATGGATATCTTATTGCTATCTCATTTGGGTTAATTTTGACTGAGAATATATTAATTATTAGGCATCCAAACCATGGATTTGGTTACTCTTTTTATAGGATATTCATAGATGCATGATGTATCCTACATTTTTTAAATGTCTATATTGTCAAGGTTATATTATACCCATCTCTATATATATGTGGAAAAAACTAAACATGTAGTTTATATACTCACCCTGTTGATCCCCTTGATTTTTGATGAGATTACATTCACACTGGGTTTTGGTTGAGTAGTTCTCTTTGACTGTAAATTGTATCTAATTTTTTTTCAAAATTATATTATATCTATTTCTACTACCCTTCATATCTAGGGTTGTCACGACCCGTCCTCGGGGCCCGTGTCGTGGCTACCCAAAGCCCGCCTTCCATGGGCCAGGGGCTGGAGACTAGCACCAAAGGCGTAAATACCGATAACTGGGAAGGCATTGCCTTTATAAAAGTAAACAAAACACCACAGAGTACAAGTGAAAGTTAAAAACTAATTACAAAGAGAAGTTCTAAAAAGTAAATGGGCCAGAAAACAAACCTAAAAGAAAGTACAACTACAACTGAACAAAGTACAACAGATAAAGACAATAGCTGGAAGGATGGAAGCGGCTCTTGGGTCGTCCTTCTCAGATCCTACCTAAAGGGTAGGTACAGACTGTGCAGCTCCTGGATCTTCCACCATAGATCCTACCTGAAGGGTAGGTACATATAGTGCAGCTCCTGGATCGTCCACCACGGATCCTACCTGAAGGATTGGTACAGATAGCCTCCACAATTCTCTCGCCCATCAACCTCCTCCGAGTGTCGTCTCACCGAGAAGTCCACCTCCGGATACTGACTTGTCATGTAATCCACCTCCGGGTACTGACTCGTCATGTAGTCCACCTCTAGGTACCGTCCAGTCCTCGAACACTCAGCCTCCGTCAGCACTGCCCGTCGTCTACAACCATCACAACGAGGTGCGGGCATAGCCAGTGCATTGGTGAGTATAACGATACTCAGTAGGGACCCCGAGACCCTCAAGGTCTCACTGAAACCAACCAAGATAACCACAACGAAGATCTCAACGGATAACCTCTACATAGGTATATGACCATACATATACCTAAGATATCAAGTAACCCATATCAATCATGAGGAAACACAAGGATTATGAAATCAACGGATAACCACTACCCAAGTATATGCCCATACATATACCTAAGTTATCAGGTAACCCATCTTAATCATGAGGAAAAACAGAGGTCATAGACTCAACTCAAACCAGGATTTTCATTATCGTAACTGTAACTGCTGAAGAGCCCCATCTCTGGAGTGTACAGTGGTCCTGTCACGACTCTGAGGTACTGCTCACTATCCTAAGATTGCTAAGGTACTCCTCCTTTCGAGTACCATAGGCCAGCCACCCAAACACAGTAGTGCTTCTCGACAAGGTATGTCACCCAAACACAGTAGTGCACACCCCCTAGTAGCCTACAGAGGTACTCTCCGGACGAGTACTACGGGTCTGCACTGTCACATAGGTAGTGCTCCATCCGCCATGGGTATGCACCCCACAGAGTAGTGCTCTGTCCACTGGGCTAGTCGACACACTCCAAGTCGATTTGGTCAAGCAGTCGTCAGGTCTCAATCGGCTATACGGTCTCCGTACTCCGCACGCTCATCTCTAGGAGGGTCTGATCCAAGAGCTACAGGTCGATAGTCCAAGTATCTCAAAGTCCCATGAATAAGTATCTCAAAGGACCGCCTCGTCATAGAGGTCTCAACGCAACAGACGACACGTCAATCGGACACCCGGTATGTGAGTAATTAGCCTTTTCTTCCCAGGGGCCCGGTTGGTTTTGTGAGCGAACCAACCCGGCCGTATCTCAACTATACCCTGAACTCTACTACGGTATACTCATAGGGACCATTTCTCAACGTGATCACCAACGCCATTGACGGTTCGTCAAACAGACGTCTGGTCTGAAAGATAACAGCTTTTCCATTCCAAGGGCCCTGTTGGATTTCGGGTACACTCCAACCTGGCCACTATCCAACAACAACCAAAACTCGGGCGAAGTATGCAAAAAGTTTTGTCTCATCAAAAGAAATTCAACGAGACAGACGACGCATTAATTGGAAGCCTGGTCTGTGAGTTATTGGCTTTTTCGTTCGAGGGGCCCGGTTGGTTTCGTGAGTGAACCAACCCGACCACACACCGACTGAATCCAAACCTCGAGCAGAGTAGGCCAAAAGTTCCGTCTCACTTACAAAAATCCATAAAAGTGGATGACACGTCAATTGGACATTCGGAGCTCAAGATATAAGCGTTTCTGCTTCGAGGGCCCAGTTGGTTTTGTATCCGAACCAACCCGGCTGAACACAAAGTGTTCCGAAACATTGTTTGTGATATACCGAAACGACCGTCTCAATCCATCGATCGCATCGCTGCTGACGGTGCGTTGATCAGAGTTCTACAGGTCAAGATATGGGCAAAAGTCCAAAGAGGGTCTGAAAACAGGGGGTCTGGGCCCGGACCGACCCGGCCGGACCCCCTGGGTCGACCGGACCCGGGTCCGACCCGGTGGGGCCCGGCCCGGCCCGGCCTTCTCGGCAGAGCAGAAGCCACAGAGCAGGGTGTGCGACTCCCCCCCTTCCCACCTCGCCGCTGATTAAAGCCGGTGGCAAACCGCTGCCGCCACCGCCTTCCGCAGACCACTGGACGCACTCCGGTGGTCCATTTCTCCTGCCGTCTTCGCCAACGGTCCTCTCGGGACCCGACCTTCACTGAGAAGGGATTCCAATTCCATAGAGGTCTACTTTGTCGTCGTCCATTGATCCTCACATCTATTAACAAGCTGTCGAGGTTTGTCAGGCCGTGTTTGTTCGGCCCCCGTCCTCCGCGTTAGGTGTTATCAATTGGCAAATAATAAAAACATGATTTTAATCATTGACGAGGGTATAATTTATCCAAAAATAAATTTTATGAACACCTTGCAATCAAATACCCATGAATGAGAGTTTAAAATTTGAATGAGCGACGTGACGATGTCCCACATTTTTTCCCCTCGATCCCGCGCGGTGTGACGATGTCATGCATCCTTGCCGCTCGATCCCGCACGGTGCGACGACACCGCGTCAATTTCATTCGATCCGCAACAACAAGAAAAACAATAATGGAGGGGGACGACCGTGTTTGTGGGGTCCAACCACCTCCTGTTAACTGATATCATGCGGTCCAAATATCGCGGATAAAAGACGAAAGAGAATCACGTAAGGAAAATCACATAAACCCCCTACCTCGGTTTCAAGAGAGGAGTCGCAGAAAGAGGATTTGAAGAGGAAGGAAGGCACATCGTCGTTCTTCATGGAAGGATGGTGTTCTTCATTAAAGATGAAGAATATGATCTCTAAGATCCTTGCCTTCATTTTCCCCCAAGTCCTCTCAAGAAACAAAGGATGTAACCCAAAATAAATTAAGCCACACTTAATTTATTAACTCAACATGGGTTTTGAAATTCAAGGGTTTGGGTTTCAAAAACTCACATTAAACTCACTACATTAATGTCATAAGTTATTAACTTAAGTTAACAATATTAATAGTGAGTTGAGGGGGTCAGAGGATATGAAGGGGTGTGGTTTTTGTGGGCCCCACCACCCTCATAACCTCCCAAGGGAGGTTTGGTAGTTACCCAACATCCTTCCAAAGGATTAAACACTTAGAGTAAAAAAAAAATTTGTTAAATTTTTATTTTTAACTTCCACAATTTTTATCAACTTCTCTCGAGTAAACGCAATTCCGGAATAGGCGTTCATAAAGCAAAAACTGCCGCTGCGGTTTCATCGGTGCCCTCAGAGTTTGATTCCGAGCACCGGTTCAAAAGTTATAAATTCTCAGTCATTCGTTCACTGAACGTACCCGAGCTAAACTTCGAAAATTGATTCCGGGCACACTGGGCCTCGGAATCAGGTGCCGTGAAAAACTTCTTTCTTGTAAAATTCCATAGAAAATTATGAAAAACATATTCCTTGAAATTTCTGGGTCTTTACATTATTCCCACCTTAGGGCTATACATCCCCGTAAAGCATCAACACAAACTAGGGTCACAAAAGTGGTTTTGAGCACATAACTGAGCCTTCCGCTCCCATGTGCTTACCTGGAGATTCCGTACTGCCAAAGAAAGCGCACCCAAGGAATCGACCATCCTCGTAGGATCCGCTCATGTCAATCCTCTATCCCTACTGGAACCTCCATGGATGTAACCACATCGCCATCGTCCTGCTCCTCATGGTCAATGATATGCGAAGGATCGAGCGTGTATCTCCTCAGATGCGATACATGGAAAATTTCGTGCACCTGGTGCAACTGAGGTGGATGGTTCAAGCGGTAAACCACCCTGCCTACCCATCTGAGGACCTAAGAAGGTCCATTGAACCTCGAAGATAACTTTTCGCCCTCGCCACATCTCTGTAAACCTCGTCGAGGTGAGACCAGTATAAGGACGTGATCGTCATCCTCAAACTCTAGAGGTCTCCAATTCCTGCTAGAACTAAAACACAAACGACTCCTACCATGAGGGTATGGTTGACCGATTCAAGAGTGATTGGTCACACCCTCCTATGAAATAGATTATCCTATGCTTATTGGGGTTTCCTTTTCGCCGACCAAGGAAAACCCATCCCGACAATTTCCTAAAACTGTCAATTTGAGTATGAACAGTTATTCCCCATTCCATACTCAAACTAATGTCGTAAGGCCTCGACGCTGCCACCAAGAGATTCCAACCGAAACTCTTGCCTCGAGGTTCGGACCACACCGTCGGCGTAAGTGTTATTATCGAGTCTCCTCCCAATGTATCTACAGACATGAGGGTCAAGTCCACGGTTTCCGGAATCTCTAGTTCTGGAACAAGATTTGTGAAAGCAAGGAATGATTCATATCATCATCTGTTACTACAAGAGCTATTAGTGGACATAGAATGTCCATTGAATCATTTTTAGAGCCATTAGGTCACACTCCTTGACCACATGTAGCCGCACTCTTCCTCTTCCCTCCAGCTCCCTAAGCCTGGCAGGGATAACTAAGGCGGGTGGATGTAGCATGTTAAGATGTACACCACCTCATGCTGCTCTCCTAGCTCTGCCTCCACGTCTGCTGCTTCACAGACTCCTCTCTCCTTAAATATTTCTCTTCTTGAAAAATTTAACACGCTCAAGTCTCTAAGACTGGCACTGGTTTCCTGTTTCTTACTGCACTGTGCAGTCTTCATCCGCTCCTGGATGATCTGCACCTTCTTTTCCTACGATCTGAAAGAGCTGCTAAAATTACTCCTTTGCCGAAAAGAGAAACTTGGTCTCATCCCCTGGGTGAACCACTACCATTGCCTAATACAGTCATTCCTGAAATGAATGATGCATTCACGCCATGGATGACGTCGTATGGCCTCGACGTAACTACTAAGAGATCCAATTGTCACTCTCGCCTCCAAGGGTCGAGTCACACTGTCGGAATCAGTGTGAGGTCACAGGGTCTCCTCCAGTAGAAATAACTAATGTGAGGGTCAAGTCAAAAGTTTTAACATGGACCACTCAGTATCAACCAAATAAAAGGACAGGAAAGAAAACACCACCATGATATGTGTCCTTTTATTATTTTAGCTCATAGTACAAAGACAAAAATTCAACAGCAACATGGAACTAGAAGTACAAGGGATGTATCCACTAGTTCTGCTACTGTCCACCTGCTCCCAGAGCTCTACTGCCTTGCCCACTACTCGGTTGTTGCTCAAGCACCAGCAACTGCTTCTGTCTCGGTGGCTCCTCCAACACCCGCTAATCAACTGTGTGGGGAGTCAGACAGTCACGTTCTACGTGACCCTTCCTGCCGTAGGTGTAACACTATCCGTTTCTGGCACGCCTAGCTCTGACCCCACCCCGGGTGCCCTGCACCACCAATCCTAAAACCCGAGATCGCCCAACTATAGGTCTGGTCCTCCTGGACCTCTGCATCATCTGTCTACTGCCCACAGATGACTCGACTACTGATCGAAAAACATGCGGAAAAGGCAGAATCTCTTGTACACGCTCGGGGTGTAGATATACTCACACAAACTCCACCATGAAGACGGTCTCGATGTATTCCCATGCGAAGGTCATCCCATCGCAAAATTGGAACAAGTGGATCCACCGCCTGCCTGCTGCTACCTGAAGAAGGCTGGCAGCAAAGATCACCATGAAGTCTGCCGGCGTCCCCACAAGCCTGAAGACTCTCACCATAGCCTCTATCCAAACCTCAGCCGCCTGCGAGTCCATCTATCCCCGGAACCTGGGTGGCCTCTGGTGCTAGAACTCGTGCAGCACACTCAAGTGGCTTGCATCGCCTACTACTGGGGCTGGTGGCATCGGTGGCCCAACGTATGGTAGTACCGCTGGTGCCTCTGCTGGTGCCTCAACTGTAAGATGGTCATGTACCGAAGCCTCATCGCTTGACAGGCTGTTAGTATGCACATCCCTCTGCGATGTAGCTGGTCGTCCAAGAAAAGGCATCCTGAAATAAATAACGTGACACAGTTAAACGATTATACCTGATGAGCTGACCTGGTTTGAGCTATTTTAATGGAAGACCTTTGAAAGCACACACGCAATCATTTTTTTCATGCACAAAGTCGGAAATCAGTTTTCAGGGTCCTGGTGTATGGATACGTCGACCGCCCGCACCTTCACTAGACTCCCTGAACTGAAAACCACACTCGGTACTCTTAAAACTATTGCTTCACAGAAAGAAAATATCAGAGTTATATGTTCTGCGGTAGAACCGAATCCTCTGATAG
Organism: Viscum album; assembly: GCA_963277665.1. Taxonomy (NCBI): domain Eukaryota; kingdom Viridiplantae; phylum Streptophyta; class Magnoliopsida; order Santalales; family Viscaceae; genus Viscum; species Viscum album. Next base: position 871,957,664 of record OY728148.1, on the reverse strand, counting down.
CAATTTGTCACGACCCGTCATCGGGGCCCGTGCCGTGGCTACCCCAAACCTGCCATCCATAGGCTAGGGGCTGGCGACTAGCACCAAAGGCGTAAATCTCGATAACTGGGAAGACATTGCCTTTATAAAAGTAAACAAAACACCACAGAGTACAAGCAGAAGTAAAACACTAAGTACAAAGAGAAGTGCTGAAAATTAAATGGACCAGAATACAAACCCAAAAGAAAGTACAACTACAACTGAACAAAGTACAACAAGCAAAGACAACAGCTGGAAGGAAGGAGGAGGCTACTGGGTTGTCCTCCTCGGATCCTACCTAAAGGGTAGGTACAGACGGTGCAGCTCCTGGATCATCCACCACAGATCCTACCTAAATGGTAGGTACAAATAGTGCATCTCCTGGATCGTCAACCACGGATCCTCCCTGAAGGATAGGTACAGATAGCCTCCACAATTCTCTCGCACATCAAACTCCTCTGAGTGTCATCTCGCCAAGAAGTCCACCTCCGGATACTTACTCTTCATGTAGTCCACCTCCGGGTACTAACTCGTCGTGTAGTCCACCTCCGGGTACCATCCAGTCCTCGAACACTCGGCCTCCGTCAGCACTGCCCGTCGTCTGCAACCAACACAACGAGGTGTGGGAATAGCCCATGCAGGGGTGAGTATAATGATACTCAGTAGGGACCTCGAGACCCTAAAGGACACACTAAAACCAACAAGGATAATCACAAAGAAGATCTCAACAGATAACCTCTACATAGGTATGTGCCCATACATATACCTAAGTTATCAAGTAACCCATATCAATCATGAGGAAACACAAGGATTATGAAATCAACGGATAACCACTATCTAGGTATATGCCCATACATATACCTAAGTTATCAAGTTACCCATCTCAATCATGAGGAAACACAAAGGTCATAGACTCAGCTCAATCCTGGATTTTCATTATCGAAACCGTAACTGCTGAAGAGAACCGTCTCTGGAGTTTACAGTGGTCCTGTAATGACTCCGAGGTACTTCTCACTAACCTAATACTACTGTGGTACTCCTCCTATCGAGTACCACGGGCCAGCCACCCAAACACAGTAGTGCTTCCCGCCGTGGTATGTCACCCAAACACAGTAGTTCACACCCCCTAGTAGCCTGTAGAGGTACTCTCCAGATGAGTACCGCAGGTCTGCACTATCACACAGGTAGTGCTCCGTCCGCCATGGGTCTGCACCCCACAATGTAGTGCTTTGTCCACTGGTCTAGTCGAATCACTCCAAGTCGAGTCGATCAAGCAGTCGTCAGGTCTCAGTCGGCTACACGATCTCCATACTCCGCACGCTCATCTCTGGGAGGGTCCGCTCCATGAGCTACAGGTAGATAATCCAAGTATCACAATTTCCCACAAAGAATTATCTCAAAGGACTGCCTCGTCATAGGGGTTTCAACGCAATAGATGGTGCGTCAATCAGATGCCCGGTCTATGAGTTATTAGCCTTTTCGTCACAGGGGTGCGGATGGTTTCTTGAGCGAACCAACCCGGCCGTATCTCAACTGTACCCCAAACTCTCATAGGGTATACTCATAGGGACTGTTTCTCAACGTGATCACCAACGACGCTGATGGGTTTTCAAAAGGACGTATGGTCTGAAAGATAACAACTTTTCTATTCCAAGGGCCCGGTTGGATTTCAGGTACAATCCAACCCCGCAACTATCCAACAACAACCAAAACTCGGGCGAAGTATGCCAAAAGTTCCGCCTCATCAAGAGGAATTCAACTAGACAGACGACGCGTCAATCGGAAGCCCAGTCTGTGAGTTATTGGCTTTTTCGTTCCAGGGGCCCGGTGGGTTTCGTGAGTGAACCAACCCGACCACACTCCGACGACATCCAAACCTCAAGATGAGTAAGCCAAAAGATCCGTCTCACATAGAGGAATCAATCAATGTCGACGGCACGTCAATCAGACGTCCGGAGCTCAAGATATTAGTGATTACGCTCTGATGGCCCGGTTGGTTTCGTATCTGAACTAACCCGGCCGAACCCAAAGTGTTTCGAAACTTTGAGTGTGATATACCGAAATGTCCGTCTCGATCCAAGGATCACATCGCCACTGAAAGTGCATCGATCGGAGGACTACAACTCGGGATATGGGAAAAGGACCAAAGAAGGCCCGAAAATGGGGGGTATAGGCCCAGACCAACCCGAGTCCGACCCGGTTGGGCTCGGCCAGGCCCGACCGGGCAGCCGCGGCTCAGCCCACGCGGCCGCGCGGAAGCCGCGGAGCGGGGTGCACGGCTCCCCTCCCCTCGCCGCTGATTGAAGCCGGTGGCGAACCGCCTTCCACGGACCACCAGACGCGCAACGGTGGTCCATTTAACATGCCGTATTCACCAACGGTCCTCCCGGGACCCGACCTTCACTACGAAGGGATTCAAATCCCATAGCGGTCTGCTTCGTCATCGTCCGTTGATCCGCACATCGATTAAAAAGTTGTGGAGGGTTGTCGGGCCGTGTTTTTTCGGCCCACGTCCTCCGCGTTAGGTGTTATCAATTGGAAAATAATAAACACATTATTTTAATCATTGATGAGGGTATAATTTATCCAAAAAATAAATTATACGAACACCTTGCAATAAAATACCCATGCACAAGAGTTTAAAATTTGAATGAGCGACGTGACGACGTCGCACATTCTTGCCGCTCGATCCAGCGCGGCGTGACGATGTCACGTATCCTTCCCGCTCGATCCTGCGCGGTGCGACGGCACCGCGTCAATTTCATTCTATCTACAACAACAAGAAAAACAATAAGGGAGTGGGATGGCCGTGTTTGTGCGGTCCGGCCTCCTCCTGTTAACTGATATCATGCGGTCCAAATATCGCAGATAAAAGACGGAATAGAATCACGTAAGGAAAATCACGTAATCCCCCTACCTCGGTTTCAATATTGGAGTCGCGGAAAGAGGATTTGAAGACGACGTCGGGGTGCGTCTGAGGAGGAAGCTGCATCTCCTCACGTGTTGTGGTGAAGAGGAAGGAAGGAATGTCGTCATTATTCGTGGAAGGATGGTGTTCTTCGTCGAAGATGAAGAAGATGATCTCTAAGCTCCTTGCCTTCATTTTCCCCCAAGTCCTCTCAAGAAATAAAGGAACTCACCCAAAATAAATTAAGCCACACTTAATTTATTAACTCAACATGGCTTTTGAAATTCAAGTGTTTGAATTTCAAAAACTCACATTAAACTCACTACATTAATGTCATATGTTATTAACTTAAGTTAACAATATTAATGGTGAGTTGAGGGGGTTAGAGGATATGAAGGGGTGGGGTTCGTGTGGGCCCCACCACCCTCATAACCTCCCAAGGGAGGTTGGTTAGTTATCCAACTTCCTTCCAAAGGATTAAACACTTAGAGTAAAATAAAAATTGTTGTTAATTTTTTTTTAACTTCCACAATTTTTATCAACTTCTCTCGAGTAAACGCAACTCCGGAATATGAGTTCATAATCAAAAACTGACTTTGCTGTTTCATCGGTGCCCTCGGAATTTGATTCCGAGCACCGGTTCAAAAGATAGAAATTCCCGCTCGTTCATTCACTAAACGTACCCAAGCTAAAATTCGGAAATTGATTCCGGGCACACCGGTCCTCGGAATCAGGCGCCGTCAGAAACTGCATTCTTGTAAAATTCCATAGAAAATTAAGAAAAAAATTTCATTGAAATTTCCGGGTCTTTACAAGGGTAATCCTAATGGGTATGTATATACTCAATGTAGAATAGTAATTTCCCACATGTTTCACGATTTATGAATAATACATATATGTACGAAGCAACTTCATAGGAGCATAGGGATACCTGAAACTAATAACCGTGTATAGTGTCTGCAAAATAGGATTCAAAATATGTGATCTCTCAGCTATATACATTTATAGTTTTGTTAGGATGGAGAATATTTATTATAGGGAATTTATTTTCACCTTTACTATTTAGTTTTCATGGTCGTACTCTTCCACACCCTAAAGTTTCGGAACACTTGTTTTGAATTCTAATTGTATTGTTTCGTTTAATTTTTCCCCTTCACATCCACTTTATGATGGTTGGGTGTTGGTGTGTATAGGTTATTAGGAATATTCCTCCTCATATTCTATATTCATTTTTCAATGTTCGCCACCACAATCATATTTTTGTGAGCTTGGGTTACATTAGAATTGAACCTTGGCTTGTGTCAAGTCATGAGAAAAAAAATATTGGGATAATAAATTTCAATAAAGAAGTAAATGATAATTAAATAAATGGTTATTATTTTACAAATTTAAAAATTATTATTGATTACAATATAATATATAATGAATAATTTAAAATATTATATTAATTATAAACATCAACAAATTTTTTTTACAATATAAATAGTTTTATAATGTATTATATGATTTTATTATAATTTTAATTTATTTTGATTTTATGAATTTGGATATTGGGATACATATATTGAATTATTATTTCATTATTTGTCATGTGTTATATTTTTATAATTTTCATATATAGTAAAATATAAAAGTAGAAGGTTACATTAAACTAGATAAATAATTTTTTAATGTATGTTAACTATATTATTAATTTAAAAATAGGTTATCCACTCGATAATCTTCGTAACCTCACATGAATATTTACTCTATAAAATATCACAAATCATCCAGAATGATAATCCCCAATAAAAAATTACAATAATAAAAATTGAATTAAACCCCCAATACTTATTTTGTTAGAAACATAATCTCTATAAAACTAAAAAATAATTAAAATATATTCTTCATGGAATTCACATTTAATTCCAAATTCACTCTATTAGAGCACATATTCACAAATAAAGTATTTATATTCTAACAAAAATCACTTGTTTAATTCATATGTTTACTAGATAAGGATTCAAAATAATAAGTAAAAAATTAAATCATAACCATTATTATTAGAAACCACTTCATTATTTATTCTTCCTTCTATTATTAATAAGATAAAAAAATTGCATACCATAAAATAAATGATATATACCTTTTTTCATATGAATATTAAACCAATATAGTGAACATCACAACTCTTATTTCAAAAAACAACCAATCATAGTTAGTGTATTTACCAATACCTTGTTATTTTTATAATAAACTATTATCAAATACATGGATGGTTATAATTACTATTTTTTGTTTAACATGAATATATTAATGACCTTCTATTTTGAAAAATATTTTTGAATGACTAATTTATCTTCAAACTATGTAAAATACATTAATTAATTATGGTTGGAAATCATTCATATATAATTCATCATTATATAATAACAAAAATTATATTTTTACCCAATGTGACTACCCTGAGTTTATCCACCCCACTGTCACTAAAATCTCTAACATCTGGATTCCATGGCCATGACCACCTGCTTAGCTTGAACTGCATGAAAATCTCCAGTTCCTTGACTGAGAAGAAACTGGTGGTATTACACCTGAACTTGGAGTCATAGTTGATACCATAATTACCACTGATGGCATGAACACATCAGAAAAATGATGAATATGGCACATCCTGATGCAATATTGACACTCATTTGTGTCCTTTGAGTAATGTTGTCTTTTATGACCACTCTTCCTGCAATTGTTTCATGCCAACTAGATTTTTAAATAAACATCCAGTGAAATCTTTATGAAGTTCGTCCTTCTATCTATAGATGGTGTACCATCCATCGAGGCTGAACTTCGCTAGCTCATTGCTCCCAACTCCATTAGATTTCTCTAAAAAATATGTGAATGTTCACTAAATCCATCACCAATGTCATAATGATGATATTCACCAACGATCTGATGTCATACTTTTGACCATTCTCAAATATCCTTCCAAATATTGCACGTCACCTCCCAAAACATGTGTAAAGCACTGATGTTCTGTATAATGAGATGAATACCGCATTACCGAAAGAGATCCATTATAATTCTTCATGAACACTCGGTCTTAATCAACCCTCAATGTCTATGTGTAAAAGTAGTCATAGAAGGTCCTATGAAAACATTCCAATGCCATATCGTGATGACACCTCACCTAGTACATAACATCCAACCATCTAATATTGGTTTCATGTAGCGTGTACGTCACGATCTAACACTCCTATCTGAAGGCATCCCTATATGCTCAAATATAGAAAGAAAGTTCATAAACCAAGAATTTGAAACCTGTGGTCCTCCATCCAATGAAAAAGTGGGAGCATGTCGCTACTAAAACACCCGCATCAAATCTTCCACATATGGGGATGTATTTGGAACACCCTGAGAGGTTAGTAAATTCCACAAAAATCCTTCATGGAATGGTGCATCAGCACCTACGTCTTGTATAATAGTTGGGGGGACAACGAAAAGGCGATAGGATCTACTGGTAGTCCCTAATCTACTATTTCTTGTGTCTGATCATTCCCATGCACTAGGTGTACAAATAGAGTACGTTATTTTGGAATGACTCGTGTTTTCATGCTAAAACCTCAATTCACGAATATCAAGGTTAAAAACATAGATGTGTATGAAAAGGACATGAGAAGAAACATTAAAATTTTACAAAATTTGGTTACACGGCATGTATAAACCATACACGACATGTTCCTTTCTGCTTTTAACATGGATTTTACCTTTTCCAAACCAATTCATTTCAAATCCATACACACAGCGTGTTCCTCCTCAGTCATGGTGTGTAATTGAATTTTCACTCCTACACATGTTTTTCAACATGGCATGAACCACACAATTCTATCGTAAATAACAATACATGGCATGTTCACACTCAAAAAGTTCATTACTACTTAAATTATATCGTCCCATTTCATTATTCACATTGATCATATACACATTCAACTCTACACAGTGTGAATTAATGTGAAAAGACGTGTATAACTTATTTTTTAACAACCTATTTTCTTGGTCACATTGCCAGATAAAAGGTTCTCTACAAAACATGATGTGAAATTAAAAAAACACATGGTTTACCGAAGATGTTCCCAAAAATATGTCTATAATATCCAAACATTATGTCAATGTAGAAAAGAAACTCCTTTGATGCCACTTTGTAATGTCACAGTTCTGGGTGTAGCCCAAAGGTGCCCTGTACATGGTTGGTCACGTAGCCCCAGACACATTTCCCCTAATTATAGAGACTTCTGAATAAAAGAGACGTCCATATTCTAATAATGGGAAAACCATTCCCTCATCAGAAGAGTATACATATCAGAATCATCAATAGTAAACTGAAGTAGAATAAGTAATACCACACAACATAAGTAGACAACAGAAGAATGATAGAATAAATCAAATGAAGCATATGTATAAATAATTCATACGTGTAACATGTATCAATTAAATCATCCAAACTTTTATCAATGACGTAAATACAACATTGAAACTGTGGTACATAAAAACACTAAACCCTAACTGCATCACCGACCTCAGCAGGCAGCAATGCCCTCTAGCTCTAACAACAATCATGTACATAATGAAGAAGGGAGATTTCCATTATCTATACCTATAACCATAATATATAATTGGGTACAAAAGAATGACCCAAATAGGGTTTGATAAAAATCATAGTAGGCATACACCAAAAAATATATGCATAACAGTTAGTGAATATATATTACAGATAATATTCAAAATGAAGCAATGATCTAGGATTTACAAAAGTGGAAACAATTTTACACTTTCTAGGTAAATTATTAAATATTTATTAATTATTCAATCATTGAATTATGTATCCACAGTATCTAGAATATGTTCTATATAACCTTGTATTATAATAACAAATAGACATCTCAATGGACCATTTAATAAATAAACTATGACCGAGTCCAGGTTTTTCGTTTGCCTTGGTAGACATATCACAATAAATCAATCACTCATAAGTAACCTTATTGGAATGTTGTCAAATTCTATCCCATCATGTTTAACCTATCATCAATTCAATATACAATGACCCTATACAGAAGATCACACAATCTATCCCCTTTTTTTCCTTGTATCCCTAATCATTTCAAAACAACCACACTGTTAGATCTCACTATCAATACCCCCTTCGTCTGTTTAGAAAAAATAATATATAATGACCCCATACAATCTATTTCAATCATTTCCCATTGGTCCAACATTCATTTTATAATTATCCTCTTGGAAACTCATGAGTTTTAACATCTCTGGTCTATGACCACCCAGAAGCTGTCGCAGTCAATACCACTAGGTCAACATAAGTACAAATCATTCATAAAAGATGATACCTTGAGAATCTGTCATTGTAAAATTCAATATGGTTATAATTTAACAATTTTAATCATGTTCGTATAAAATAAAAGGTAACTCCATCACAATAATGAGATTTTTTGAAAACAAAGCAAGCATAACATGAATTCTAGACCTCATGAACATAATCATTCAATCATGGGAAACACACCCACAATCAAGGAATAAATCATTATTCATAATCAGTATCTCTTTCTAAAAAACACACCATACTAGGTCTAAAGAATAGTTAAATTACAAATCATGCAATAAACCAAACCTAGGAATTTGACACTTTATGTTTATATAGTCCAAATACAATAAAATAAAGAACAAACAATAAACCTTGATGTTGTTAAATGAAAAATCATGAACATCAGCCCTTAAATCATCCTAGAATGACGTAGATCATTAAAAATGATAAAATCGTTCAACGTTGGATAACTCACGAGAGAGGAGTGAAAAGGTTGATATGCTCTAGGGGAAGAAATAACCCACAGGGGAAATACCACAAATCTAGCTACATCTCAATAAATGCTTATTTGGAGAACTGAGAAGAGCTCGAAGATATTTCGAATTTCATTGATATGTTGTATGAAACATGGGGAGAAGAAGGTGTTTCGGGACAATAGACGCACTACCACATTGATATAAGAACAAAAATGAAAATGTAAAACTGTGTTCATTTAATGTACATGTCATGTGCTAGCCTCAACAGACACTCATTTTACGAATTATTCTAGGACACAAACATGGCCATGTACTCGGCATTTACATGGCTAGTATACAGCCACATGTGACAATTGGGGACATGTCATGTACACAAATGTAAACAACGTGTAAATTGAAAATTTATCATTTCATCCTTTTTCCTAAAAAACCAGAAATAAAGATACATACCTGAAATGACGATTCAGGTTTTTATAAGTATATTTTTAAATCTAATAGAATAAATTTTGATTACCATGAAAACATCAAGTTGTTATATATATTGAGAAAATTGGTAAAAACAACTGTGACCATTGGTAATCTCCCAAGAAGTAGTATGTTTATAGTCACCAGTTAGAATCATTTGGTATTCATACTTATAGAGAATAGATGACAAGAAATATGTTTTTCTTTCCCTATATTTTGTTTTCACTCTCTAACGATTATGTAATCCTCGTACATCCACCTATACATCTACTCTCATATCCCCACTCCTAAACACTTTTATGATAGTAATGGGTCTATAACATTTTAGTTTGATGTTTCCGGAAAAAGTATTGGATCTGAAATATAAATGAAAACCTTTTAACCAAACTCAAAATGGAAATCATGATTATTGGAATCATGAAAATATTTTTTAATCCATTTTTTAATTAAAAAATAATAATAATAAACACTAAATATTTCTCCAATAAAAATAGACTTTAACATTATCTTCTCTCTAGTAGACACGAAATCTAAATTTATTTCTTTACATAAAAATATGATTTCTTACGGATCTCTACAGGAATGAATAATATATTACCAAAGATAATTGTATATAAATACCACTTAATAAATGTTTTGTAAGATGACCTGTTGGAAAAAAATTCATTATCCATCATAATAGTCCTACACTTTTTTGAAAATTCTCACAATTTAATCTATAATCTTTTTTGAATTCCCTATTTGTGATTTTTTATACCCCCAGGATTGTGGGTGATAGGTGGTACCAATTTTATAAATACAACCATAAATTTCCGTTAATTATTTGATATTAATATTCATAATTTTTTTACAATTATTTGTGATGAAATCTCTGGGAACAATAAATATTGAGAGAATATTCATCTTAACAAAATTCATAACACTAATAGAATGATATTTTGGATGTGATACAATATCATCCCCATTCGAATCATGGTATATTGTAACTATGATATAACAATTTATATATAAACATGGAAGTGGACCAATGAATTATTAACCTGAAACATAGGAACATTAAATTCTAGAATTGATACATTTGGAAACTACATTTTCTTATATAGATATCCCAACAATTAACATTTATCACAATTTAAAATAGAAAATATTCAAATATTAAATATGTTAAGGTATGAGAATGGTAATTTGTGGAACATTTGGTAAATTTTCTATCCCTCATGGTGTACAACCCATGAAGATAACAAAATGATGTGTAAAATAGAAATCGTTTCTTCTTCAGGAAAACATCTCATGACCGTTTAATCAGTAACCTCCAAAATGGAACAATATAATAAAAAAATTATTAATTTTTGATTAGAAATTAATATATTAATTAGATTGTGTGAATTTAATATGGAATTAGATATTTTCAAAATCAAAAAACTATGCATACAGTTTCATATATGAAACAAAAATAATTCATTTGGGAAATAAGTATTGATCGATACCAGTACACTAGTTTTAATTATCGTGGTGGGTAATGTAGATATATGGTATTCTATGAAATTTTAATAAAATTCTAATATTTCAAGGTCCATTTGATAATTTTGGATAAGTAATATCCATCTCATAAAGGATGGGTTCTATTCATTCTTTGAAAAGGGATATTTAATAGTTTAATAATATGTGGATATAATGAATTTCGATCTTATGAGATATTTCCTGAACATATATATGAATAACCTGATAAAAATAAACTAATTTATTTAGAATAATAATGTTTTTGAGAATCATGAACAAATTTAATGTCTTAGTAAATCACATGTAATTGCTTCACTTTTCTTTTTCTAAGTATTATATGTACATTAAAATCACATACATCACAGAAAATATAAAGAGTTGTTTATTGTCATGGTATTTGATTATAGGTGAATATGTGACCTTTTCACTTAATAGATTAAAATTTTATTTATATTTATCAGAAATAAAAAAAATTAATATCCTCAACGAACAGTGAAAATTGCGGACTAATAGTTTTTGAAATTACTTCTTTTACACTTTAAAAAACGTGATTATTTTATGAATCCTCTAATTACTTTTTCAATTATTGGAGGTTGATTCCATTAAATCATTTCAGTCATATAATTATAGATATCAATCCCCCTATTAGACCCATTATTGTCTAATAATATTACTCATATATCCATGAACTAAATGTATTCCTAGTTTTACATTAGGATTATGTCCTCACATATTTGAATAGAAGTTTCCATATTTTATAAAAAAACCTTGAAATAGGAACAAAAACTATAAAAATTATCCTTCAAAACATCTATAATTCTCCCAATAATATTATAAAATTGAGGAACCATACACCTCTAGTATATTGAAGGAACACTATATAGGTCAAAGGGAATCCTCCTATAAGAACTTTTTTTGAATTGAAAAGGGAAGAAGTTTTGTTTATGGAAATCATGCGCTATGGGAATCATGTTGTTACCAGATTTGTATTCCAAAAATAGATAAATTAAATTCCATCAATTCATTCAGACAATTTATCAGGACATGTAATTGAAATATTATATTTTATTATGGCATAGTTTAGAATCTTATAAAGAATTTAGCTCATCCACATAGAAATATTCTTAACTAGAATTTTCTTTGTATTATTAGTTTCACTATATAACAACAATTCATAGGTAAATCATGTAACAGATATACCCAAGGAATGATAGTGATAAGAAAACAATTTGCAACATCATGTAGCTTACTGATATCTTCTATAACATAAAATTTCATTTTGGGATTTAATAATATTTAACATTAATCTCCAGGAATTTGATATTGTTCTAATGTAGTTTTATACATATAAAATATGGACTTAATCTGTTGATATCATCAATAGTCCATCCAATAATATAACTGAACTTCATATGAACAGTAAAAAAACCCTGTTGTTAAATAATTTATAACTCATCATTGATTATGACATGAAATATATAACATTCAACCAAAAAAGCATATATGATCATGGAAGGAATAGGAAATATCCCTAAAGTAGGTAATCCACTACTAGATGGAATGATCAAGGGCCTATTTTGTCCATGATTTTCAATATTCTTCCAAAAAAATTGAAGTAGGACTAAAGGATCCCTCAACATTACTACTATATTGTATAATCATACCCTTAGAATCAATTTTTTATTTTTTTAAAAAAATTTACATTAAATATATCATGATTTTTTAGAAATTATCTGAAATAAGAATCACTCATGTCAACCTACTGTAATGAAAAAATTACTATTAATTTTTTTAATTATTTGGTTTCCCAATTTATTTTTTCTACCATTTCTAACGATCTTTTTATTCTGCATCAAATGGTTCTTAAAAATTTTGTACGTTATCACATGTTAAATTTCAGGTTTTATGTGGAACCATTCAGGTTTCATATTCATTAAACTCTTCACTTTTCCCTCCCAGAGTAAAAATAAATTTCACATTAGCCACATTAAATAAAACTACAATAATGGAAAGGATGGTGCAAAAAAGAATGGTAGGGACTTCCATGTTAATATCTATACGTTATACATAGGAATAAAAATTGAAAAATAGTTTCCCAAACCCTAAAATAAAATAATGAACTCTTCAAATAAGGTGGGTGATGGAGAGAGATTCAAATTGTATGTGAACAATGGTAGGAAATAAATATCTCAAACTAATTTATATGAACAGTGAGTAAAGAACAAGGATGATTCTAGCTCCAAATTCACAAAGTAATTTAACATTTGTAATATTTAAAAAGTAAAAGTGACAAATACAACTTCCGGTATATTTTAAATATGAGTTATCATATTAAAAAATACAAAAATAAAATAATTAGTAAACTTATATATATTGATAGCTCATTATGTGTGTTGGTATTTGAAACATTTTTTTATAGTATATTAAGACATAAATGAATTAAATCTAAATATTGATGAAATTTGAAATTAATGTGATGAATTATAAAGTATGTGATATTTTTGATAAGTTTACTTTGAGGATGATTCTTCTCCATTATATTACATAATTGAATGTTTAGATGCAAATTTTTTATAATAGTAAACATTGACTCATGAACATTTAAAATATATTCCTTCACATTATTTTTGTTTGTTGTTATCACATTATAACTTATCATGAAAATAAAATACTAAGAAATATATATTTATTTGGGGATAAAAATGTTTCCACTTTCAATTATTCCACTATTTTTTATTATTTTATTATTGATAATATAAATTTAGACTATTTTAGGTCTCCTAGTGTATTGTTAATGATTATGAAGACCACTCTTAGTAGGGACATCCATAACATTTTCCATATGAATGATTTCAGTAATACTTGGTAATTTTCTATTATCTTGTTAATTAATTCCACTAGAATGTTAGACTATTATTGTTTCCTAATTTTTCATTATTACATAAGATTTAATTTTATATGATTCATATAGATCATTAGTTATTAATAATTTTTTCATAAATCATTTATATTGGGAATCCATTTTTTCATAATTTGGTAAAAAAATATAATACTATTTTTCCTAAAAGATACATTTAAAATAAGAAACCTATTCCCATTGTTTGTTTTTACATGTATTTCTAGGTAGTATTAAAATAAATGTTGTACAATAGGTCAGAAACTACCCAACTCATTTTAGGAAAGTATTAAAAGAATTCAATGACCTTTTTTTGTAAGAATTATGAAATTTACATACCTTGGATATATCTTGGGTGTATAATTAGAAATTTTGTAAATCTCATGTTTATTGGAACACATATCAATACAATGGTTGACAAATTGGGATTAACCATACAAGCCATAGTGATGGAGTGGATCATTATGTGGACCTTGATGGTTTCTAATATATTACCCCGCATCATTGTCAACATCATGTTGAAAACACGACAATTCCCATTTTCAACAGTTATTTTTTCATTTAAAACTCATGTGGTGTGTTATGTAAATTTTTAGATAGTATTTTATTATATTATTTAGCAGTATTATAATATAAATATATTTCATAAGATTTATCAACTAATGTATTATAATCTGGGTGATATGGATATAAAAAATGACCCTAAAGAAAATGGTGAAAATTTTTTAATTGGAAACTATATATGTACATCCCTAACTGTTTTCCACCGATTATGAAATTTCTCACCTTCATATTTTAAAAAACATTTGACATTAAGCATAATTTATATAGTTTTTCAATAATAATACCATTTGTTAGGAGATGTATTATTAAAGAATACTATTGCACTATATAGTGAAAATTTATAATATTTTCTAACAATAATTCAATAAGAAATCCATTATATAAGAAAATTTTATAATATGGTATTTTTTGATATCATAAATATACATGTTCTAGTCCTTATCTTCTCTTGCACCACCCATTTTATCTAGTCAGGTGACATGTCCATCATACCATTCCTATAACGTCATGAACATTTAAAAAAAACATATAATGATTAAATTATATATTATATAATATATTTTTAGAGAATAAATTCCATATTATAGATATTTTGGGTCATTATATGTTATATAACGTCAAATTTAAAATATCGTTAATATTATAGCCATTTTCATTGACTGTTGTGGTTAATATATATTATAGATTATGATAAATCAAATTGAAATAAAATAATGAAATTATTTTCTCATGTAGTCGGATCATACAATACAAATATCATTTATTGTACTCTCTAAGGGATATAGAAACATTGGTATCATTCTATGATTACGAAGAAACAAATTTTCAATTATTAAACCCCATGCAATACCTTTTATGAGACAATATCAAGACTATCAAGATTACATCCCAAAACAGGTTGAATAGAGCACCATTAGAAATTTTCACTTTCACAAACCATAACTATAAATAAATTCAGATATAATAAGTGGTTATAAAATTATATCCTAATAGTATAAATATTAATAATTTCGTATTTAATTAAGAAATTATTATTTTATCTATTTTTATTATTAATTCATAAATTTTTTAATAATTTATTTTTTTAATTATATATTAATAAAATGAAATTTGAGTTATAATTTGTTGAAATATATAGTTTCAATCAAGATACACTTATATATAAATAAATGAATATATGAAATAATGATTGTTTTGTAAAATATTCTTGTTAAACATTATTTATTAAAATATAAATGTTATTTTATTTCTATTAATCCTGATTAAATTTTTATGTGTCCTAAATATCTTATCAAAAACTAATCCATAATTTACAAAAAATGTGGATTTATAGATAAATTATTAAGTTCTATATTTATGTGAATTACTATATTTTAATAAATATTATTCTTTAAATGGGAATTTAGATATTATCCTATATTGATTTTTATTATTTTATTTTGATAATCATTATTTTTAGGTAATAAATTTAATATGGAAGAAATTTATGGAAAGAATTATTACAGAATAAAATAAAATTTTTGATATAATAAATAAAAAAATGTTTATAAAATACCATTAATTTTTAACATTTAAAATCATGGTCTTTATGTTATTTTTTTATAATCACTTATTTAATCCACAAATAAATATATTATATCTTATTGTTTTAAAATAAATTTTTAACAATCATAACTCTCATCATCTTCAAAAATGGTATTATTTAAAAGATATCAGTTCATAGCCTATAGAAAAAATTAAATCCATTCATTTTTTAAAATTCTATTGTGAAATAAAATGGGTGGTTTTTTGTTAGATCCTAAAACATATTCTTATAAATTAATAATGAATCCCCCATCTTTGTTGATAAATATGAACACATCCTCCCACTTACCTTCACTAAAAACCCATTATTAATTATGTTCCTCCCTATATTACAATCCAAATCAATCCCAAGGTGTTGTGAAACTATTTATAAGCTCTTATAATGCTTTTAAAAGAATCATATCAACGTAATGGATCCTCATATCCCTTTAATTATTAAATCACCTTCATTGATTTATTCCTTTTGATTTCAAATTTTTCACTATGGAATATATTTTTATACATCAATATTATTATCATTATGATATTAAATTTATGTTATGCATATTTCGCATTCACTAATCCCTTCAAAAAATCAATATATACCCTCTTTATGATTCTAATATAATCCACTGAACATTCATTTAAAAAAAATTGTGTAGTGAATTATAATATCAATTTAAACATAATCGTATTGACCTAGATGTATATATATCTTTTATTTACCATGTAGATCCATTTATAAAACCAAAAAACCGTAATCATTGGAGTTTAATTATTTAAAAACATTATTATGGCATGAGATATATGTTACACAATTTTTCATGTACATTATATGAATGTGATAAAATGGGGAAAAATTATATTGACATCCATTTCATTTTTTAATGTTTTTATATCCTAATATTATAGGATTGGTTAATGATCAGTTATCCTAGAAAACTAATATTATGACCTAATCATAGTTATACATGACATTTTCTTATTGTGTCATGATTTATTGTATCCACATTCCCATGATTCTTTTCTTTTACCCTTTTGTATCATTATTTTATGATAATGTTTATGATTTTAACAATACATATATTATCTCTACATTCCTATTGAATTAAATTTACATGTTTACATTATTATATTCTTGGATTATTCCCTTTCGGAAATTTATAGCTCAAGCAGCACTCATTTAAATCCCGTGGTTGTTCTATATAGTTTTTAAGAGAAATATATTTTTTAGATAATGTAAAATGAGATGTAAATATTTTTTTTGTATCCCAATAAATTTTTTTTCATTCATTACATAATTTCACAAATACAATAGGACTCTCAATATTTTTGTATTTTATTATTTCTATATCTCTGTAATAAATCATAAATTTAGGAATTTTATAATATGTATTTTTTGGTTTTAATAAACATAAAGAATAGAAATTTATGGTTTTGGTATTAGAAAACCCAATTCAGTTCCTTTGGTATTGGTTTAACCATTTGAAAACACCTATAAAATTTGTTCAAATTAATGAGTATGTGTATTCTAATAAAATATATCTCTTTTGTAAACTATATATGGGTTTAAATTTTTCAGTATTGTTCATAGGGGTAATAACCCTAAAAAATTGGGTTTTATGCATGACCCTATCATAATCTGGTTCAGGAATATATAATTACTAGACACATTTATTGAAACTCCTCTAGGATATTCTTTAAAAAATTAACAATATACTTATTAACCATTATAAAGAGGGAATAGTGTCATTAAATTTATTTTTATAAAAAATATAATGATTAATATATATTGAAACCCCCAAATTCATGGGTAAAAAAATTATTATAATCTATAAGTTATCCCATTAATTATTATGGTTTATCATTTTATGAGTAATGTTAAAAATGTAACATAACAAATTTTCCTTTTATTATATTGAATGTATGGAAAAAGGTGAAATTGTGTCAAAAAAGATTAAAGGGGAATCTGATGACTTCCCAATTAATATGGAAATCCCGATGGGATCAAGAATCACGAAAATCCTGATGATACATTCTAAACTAAAAATATATATTAATTGAACTGTGAATCATGATTAAAACTAGCCTCTTGATAATTAATTTCAATATGAAAATTCATACTTTATGAGATAATGGGATCTGAAATTTAGTGGATACATTGATATATTGATAAGGAAATAACATATATACTCAATTGAAAATACAATTTGTAACTTCATTTGACTGAGAAAGAGTATGGTGTTCTAGCTCTTTATTATATAGAGACATAATCTGTTCAATTTGGTATGTTAATGAAAAATAAAATACCCAAGGAATATATCAATGAGATTGAATGTGGATAATTTTTAAAGATCAATTTGATAAATATTTTCATAAAAATTGAATTATAAAATGAATATGGATATCCTTATCCTAAGGAAAAATGAAGAAACATCAATTAGGGTTAGTCACGAAAAATTCAAAAGATATTCATGATACAACATAAATATATTATTATCCACCCAATGTATTGTGTTCCTATTTATTTGGGGGTTACATTGTTGTCAAATAATATTATCTTGAAATTAATTACATTGAATGATACGAGTAAACTGTTCTGCATTCCCTCAAATAATAAATTATGATTAATGAATCTTGATAGTCACATGGGTCTAGATATAGGAAGTGTATAATTTATTGTCATTCTTAAATTGCTGAGTTGAATTATAATGGGAGGAAACAATTAGAAAAACCAACTTATTGGAAATATTGGTTGTGGATTCTTGGAATTTCCCAAACGGGAACAATAAAATGATTTAGGTATGGGAAGGAAGGTACACATATATTGATTCTTATTAGGAGAAACCATCCTATGAGAAAAAATAAAGGAATTTCCCAGTAACCCCTTTTAATGTTTTACTATGATTTACCAATGTGAAAAAAGGAAACAATGAAAATAAATGTTATAATATAAAGATTATTGATGATACATGATGAAATCAACCCCATGATATAGAGAGACATGGTAGAAATATTATACCAAAAATTCATTTATGGATCTTGAAAATCAATGGGTGATTGGTATTCTAGTAGGTCATTTATTATTATTTTTTACTATTTTATGTGAGTTCTATGAATTCTATCAAATAACAAAAAAATTAGAGAATTATTAAAATACCACCTCAAAACATGGAAGTATATTTATTAGTGAAGACATAAAATAAATAAATTGTTACATAATAATCACATACCAAATTCCTTATTAATATTTTTGGATAAAGTTCCTATAAAACATTGTGATACATCCTTTAGTGGGATTTTATGATATTATATGCATGTATTGGGATTAATTGTATATGGATGAGAATAAATTTCTAAGAGAGGAAATCACCATCCATAGATTAAATATCCCAATTATTTTATACATGTGAAAAGTGAAGAATGAATATTCATTGTTTTCATAATCCTAAACATAGATATTCTAAACTTGTGATAATATATATTAATAAAAAATTATTGTAACCAGAGAAAATATCAACCTTTACTAAATACCCATTATAATGTATTTTTGTAATTTTTATGGAATAATTTCATATTCTTGCTCTAGGATGGGAGGTTTCGATCGCAATGAATAATATTTTTGTGTTTATCCATTACCACTGAATTCAAATTAAATGGAAACTATAGAATTGTAGTAGCTAATGAAAAAAATATCAAAGAATATAGAATGATGATTTTTATTTCCATGTGATTAACTAGAGGTGCCTGAGTCATATATATTATGTAATTTGATGGGTCAAAGTTCTTGTACATTGATAATAATGTCCTCCACAGGATCACAATAATGTATAAATTTTCCCCATCCCTTGATTTATAACATGTTCAATAAGCTATATGGAACACAATACTTCTCTAGGGATGATATTCTCTCAAGATATTATTATCTAAAGCTGAAGTTGGATGATATGAACAACACATATTTTTATACATGGAATTGGTATTGACAGTTGATACTGATTCCATCTGATCTCACAAATGTTCCATATATTTTCGTGGAAATTATTTATTTTGTATTTCGAGATTACTACATCAAATTTTTTGTTGGAGGACAATTATAATCATTTTAATTACATACTAATTAAATTGATGAATGATATTTTTTATGAAAAATATTGTAAAAAATAGTTTTGTAATGACCCTATAATAGTCATCTGTAATGTTATAAAAAATATTGGGATATATTTTGATCCATTATAAATTGAGAAATTTGATGGATGAGGAACACAAAAATATATGGTTGAAATCATAAAATTAATATGATTATCATGTTACAATAATAAATTTGTGTGAGTCATCTCAATAATGTCATGTGCACTAACCAAGATGTAATGGAAATGATTCATGTATGAATAGAATGATTAATTCAATAATAGATTTGGAGTGTTAAATAATTGGTTGATTGTTTAACATATTCTCACATTACTCAATAGTGGTGAAGTATTATTATTCAAATTTGATACATCAAAAAATGAAATAGGTTGTGTACACATGTAAGATCAAAAATTGTTTTCTTAGGCCTCCATTCTACTAATGATCAATAAAAATATTTTCCATCACATGATCATGTATTGGGTGAAATCATCACCACACTGAATATTTGGTGACATTATATCAATATGGAAAATTTTCAAATAAATACTAAAAAAGAAAGTCTCATCTACATATACACATAAAATAATATCAATAAGATCCAATGAATTGGTTAGATATAATAATTTATTATGATAATTCATCTAATTATAATCATGGGAAGGAAAAAATAGTAGAATATTATCTGGGGATAATGGATCCTATAACCATATTCGTGATAAGAATTTCAAGTGATACAATCTTCTTAGATATAAATTATATATAAATTTGTTTAATAAAAGGATTTTGATCCTACCCTGATGAAATAACTTATCAACCATATTTTATTCTGAGGGAAAAGGAGTCCAAGAAAAATGATGAAGTGATATTGGAATAGTAATCGAATATTGTGTAGATCAACATTACAAAATATTGAGTGATATGGATTGGAAGAAATATATGTCTCCCAACAGTATAAGAACTAGGGATGGAAATCCTCAATGATTAATAAATATCATCGTTCTGTATTCATATAAAAATCACTAATATGTATTGATATTTTAAGAACAACTTTTTTTGGATAACATTAAGAGGGATTTTACTAAATTTTTATCTTAGTGGTTGGTATTTCAACAAGTCCAGGATAAATGAATATGTTTTAAGCTTATAATTACTACATTTCCAACAAAAATTTAAAATTAAAAAAAATAATGATAAATATCATCATAGGACTCCGCAACAAATCTAAATGAAAAAATGTTATCTATAGGTATTTGATCACCTTACAAAGACAAAAAATTCAACTGATATTATGAAAATTTTTACTATAGGACATCTCACCATGATATAAAGAAGAAAAGTATTAAGGATTCATAGATTTTACTTTTTATTTTTTCTGATTGAGAATTGATGATGACATTGAGATATTGGATAATAATTAAATTTTGTTTTCATAAAAAGTCGATTTTCAGTTCATTTTATCACCTTGAGGTGGATGATGAGTCCTGCTGAAAAATTTAAAATATATAGTACATGATGTGATCAGGTTAATTGTAATCCATGAATTCTGTTATAAAATTATTCTGCTTATATATTTATGATTAAAATTTTTACAAGAAATAATTTTAATTAAATCTTATGAGGCTATACATGTGATGTAGTGCTAGGATCTGACATAATTGAATGATGTTGTAAGGATGAAGAATATGGGTTAGCATAGTATCAAAGAGATTCAACAAATTTTTTAACATTCAATATCATATGAAATCCAAAAAATGTAAACATAATAACATCGTATACAATTTTCAACATTTTACAGTATTTTATGTTAAAGATATGGTGATTCTTCTTATATACTAATTAGAGATGTTAACAAGGTTTTTGAAGAAGGTAAATATTATTCCAATATACATCATTCAATTATTGATCCATGATCTAATAGGAGTTTTTCATAGCATCTATCACTCAATCTAACTCTAGATCAAGTACATGATGTGATAGTTTTTCTTATTAAAGAAGTAAATTACAGATACCTCATATGTTATAAAACCTGTAGTAGTACCATTAGAGATTGATAATTCACATTAAGATGAACTGATTAATGTTTAATATTTTTGTGTAAATGATCTAAAAAAATGGAAAACTCTTGGAGGAACTACTTTGGAGGACATAAATTTTGAAGAAGCAACAAGGGAACCAGAAAACATGACGCAATAAAAGTACCTGCATCTATTATTAGGTATAAAATGATATTTTGAGGGAGAAATTTATAAATAAGGAAATGATATATCTACTCGAAAAATTATAAATTATGTTCTTTGTGAAATTAATAAATTTTTTATTGTGTAATGTAGTTTTAGAAAACATGTGCCCTATTTTGGTTTTATTTGAAAAATATATAATTTATCAAATATAATTTAAAATACAATTTATCATATATATATTATACATGTACCATAATTACCAGTATATATTAATGGTTATTATAAATTTAATTTAATGATTCGATAGAAGAGATATCCTCAACTTTTAGAATCATACCAAATAACTCATAATTTTTGGAGCACTCAGGGTAGTTGAAATCACAGGTATTTTCCCATAACCAATCCAAATCAAAGAATCAATAGTTAGAGAATGAGTAATATACCATATGGGAGATGTTGAAACTTATCGAGCTCATGATCCTAACAATGGGAATAAAAGGAAGCAAAAAACTGATATAATTTCACGATATACCCTTAGGGATTATATGAGTGTAATATGTGGTTATATTTCAGGACCATAAAATTTTGAATTTTTACATTTGAGTTAGTTATTATATATTTGATATATTTATCAATTTTTTATTATATTATAAAATATTAATTAATGTGACAGTGAGAATATTATTTTTATTTAATGTAACTGAAATTATCTTTTGAGGAAATATTTTTATTCTATTAAGACACACCATTGACAAGTTAAACCTTTTTATAGGTAAATAACAAATTAATAAATTCTTCATATAAATAAAATTAATTTAAATATATAAAATAAAATAATTTTATGATTTCAAATGTAATTTTTATATGTTTCATGAACTAAACCATTGAGGCCTTCCTATATGTTAATAAGCTGACTGTGAGTACCCCATGCTATAATTTAATATGAAATTTGAAATAAACCATCACTAAGTTTCCATATCACACACATCAGGGGAATTATGCCATGTATATGTATATAAACACCCAAAATTTAAATCCCATACAAATATGAAAAGTAAAAAAACTTATATTTATTCCATAATTCATCTCACCCATATTTATAATACACCATGTTTAATGAATGTGATAATAATGCCAAATATAAGTTAGACTAAAAATGGTAATAAGTCTAAACATTGTATAATGAGGTGAATACTTCCATATGTTACCACATAAAAAAGTGTTTAGTTTTTATAGCCTTAATATGATCTTCTAAATCATTATCCTCATAGAACACCATTCACCATGTCATTAAGATGTATTATCCATAACATGTTTAGGTATAGCCCATGTAGTAGAGAATATAATAATATCTAGAGGGACACCTTGAAATCATTAATAATTATTCATCAAGAATAGTCATATCATTCAAAAATATGTTAAATAAAACCTAGATATACATATAAAAACAAACAGTCTCAAGTTATCTCAAACAATATTACCATCCATATGATACTTCTCATGGATTCTAGGTAATGCTTATTATGAGAATATTAACTCCATAATACATGTTTTCTTTGGAGAATCTCATCCAACTGGTCAGAATTATTGGGCCCCGCCCAATATGTACACATAAGATATGAAAATATCACATCATCTTGGTTATTGATCACACCCATGACTACTGTGGAACACCACAAACACAAATGGATTTTTCGTCTAGATATGGGATCGATTCCCAATTCATGGTGGTCACATTGATATGATTAACCACGATGAGGAATGAATTATGATACCACCATGGTCCCAAAAGAGTATAAACCATATCCATCCAATAATAAATTAGAGACGAGATCAAAACCATATGAAGAGGATGTAATTCTGTATAATAATTTTGAATAGAAGTACAATGGTATCACAATCAACTAAACCAGGTATATAATGAATTGGAAAATGTTATTGATCCATCTATGAGGACAAAAAAGATATCTAATTAGGTCACAAACCATGTACCAAAAAATCTTGCCCTCCTCGTCTGCATAATCCTATTTTCCTTCATGTTCCCAGAGTTCGTGGATCAACCTGTTTACCAAGGCCATTTTTATGTACATGACATAGCTTGTATACCTAATCCATGCATGTATATCCACTGAAAACCCATAAACTCATTAACAAGGGTAACATAGAGTGTTGTATATAACACATTGTGGGGGATCATTATTTTTTCCACATAAACCCGAGTTCATCATTTGAGGGCCCCAAAGAGAGTATACCTCAGAATTTCATGCATTTTACAATGAAAATATCTATATCCGGAGTGTCCTCTAAACATCATATGGATATATCACATACATCATATATCAAATTGTGAAAATTTTATTATGGGTTAAATAAACATTTTTATATCAATTAATCAAAAACCAATCCATGATTTCATTGGGAAACACCACCTTGATCTATGACATCACTGTAACGTGCTACTAATGCATATACTCAAGGATAATAGAATCTTTAATTTTTCCCTAATCTATCTCCAGTCGTCCACAATTAATATATCGTGATCTTAACATTTATCATGGACCACCTAAACATTATTGATCAGTTTCACAAAAGAATAGAATTGCAATGAAAAAAATACCTGGTGATAATCGAAGGATAGTGTAAATATATTTACCATGATGAAAAATTAATTAATCTTATAAGTTAACAATAAACTATAAAAATGAGGAATGATCCTCAGTCATTTATCATTTTGGCCTCTATCAATAGTTAACATATATGAAAATGACGAGGAAGAATAAAAAACAAACAAATTAGTCAAATTAAAAAATAATTCAACATGGCTATATGAATCAATTCATACTTTTGGAATTGATCTGCAGTCATAATTGGATAAATATATATAAATAAAAACATAAATAAAACATTAAAACAATTGTTTCAATTTATATTTAGAGAATAAGTATTCATCATTTACATTATTAAAATGATCCATGAACATAGTTGGAATAGATGGTCAACGTTATACTGATATGACCTGATGATTTGATATCATTCTCTGGAATATATCTAGTGAAATGTCTCTATTTATATAGGTTCTTATAATTATTCCAAATAATTACTAACAATGTTGAATTTGTTTATAAATTTATATCGTTCTATTTCTTTTAAATAAATTAATAAATAATAATTTATTTATTTATTTTTATTGCATTAAATATATTTTTATCAAACCACCACTACTAAAATATGGTATGTCACAACTAGAAAAAATCCTGTTTTGAAACTCGATAGTTGACATAGATTTATAATTCATTGAACCATATTTGGGTTATTCATCTTTTGCAAGAAATATACATGTGTGTGATATTAACATATCATTTTTTTTTTCAAATATCATGTGTCAGATTATAAAGACTCAATATCCCATGTTGTATCGTCACCTAAATATGATAAAATTACAAGGAACATTTTAATTCATTAAATTAGAAAACAAGACAATAATTTCTACATAATGTATATATTTTATTCATGAAAATAAAATAGGGATACATCAAATGATTCAGGAACTGATATATCTTATAAGTCTCTAACACACTGGATCTCTCATGAATATTATCATATATTCACCATACATACACCAATGTAATCATGCACCAAATTATGATAGTCTCTTGCCTATCAATGATCTCTAATAGGTAATTTGTAATGTAGAGCCATGCTCAAAGTCTAACTATCCCATGTCGATAACATGTGACCACTCGTGAAAGTACCTCCTCATTTACGACATGTGGATGACTACATGCATCATGTAGAACTTGATAATAAGAACCAAGTATTGTTCCACCAGACCATACTTACATATTATCTAGAATCAGAAAATTATCCTCATATAAAACATTATGGAATAAAAATAACATTGTAATCCATAACAATGTGAGAACATTACGAATCAATGTGTCTCTCCTATAACTCAAAATCCCATGGAAGTATGTTTTTAAAAGAATAATGATAGAATTTTGTAGTCTTCATAAAAAATAGATGATATATATCTCGTTTTCTTTGAATTAAAAACTATGCACCCATGTGAGGTTACTCACATGTCTTAATCAAATAATGTGTGGGCTTTTAGGGTCATATAGTACAAGTCCATGAATGGTTCGAAAGACATGCTATAATAGAAGCTGTTTTTCACTCAAAATACACCAAGGTTATTTGATACTCCCATCTAAGGAATAAGTACAACATGAATGTTGATAGAATCTCCTCCAAAAAAATGGTCCTCTCAGTCAAATATTTTTTTATGGGTGAAACAGTTTTCTCAAACCCAAATATATAAGAAATACCTCCTAAAATCATCTCTATAATTATGATGTCAAGTTTGCATCATGGATTGAATGTATAGAGGTGGGAAATTTGAGGAGATAGACTACAACCTACATATAGTGGTATTCTAATATATATAGTAAAGACTACAATCAAATGGCCAAGTTGTGGTCCGACATGGTGAGGAAGTCTACGATCACCTTGATAGAATCGTATCATATAGACATAAGTGGTAATAATGTCATAAAATAAATATATATCCAATACCACTTATATATAGGACCCCAGGACAACCTGATAGTGGAGGGGTGAATCAGGGTGTCAACTTTTTCTTTTAAAAACATGGATCTTGTTCCCACGTTGGTAGGAACTAGTTAATCCTTTTTGATGGATATGATTAGTAATGAAACATTAACATGCAATGAGGTGACACAACAATTTTTACTTGGTTCACCACTAAGGGATATGTCCAAGGAGAATACACCCACAAGTTTTTGGTCATACCAAACTCCACTAATCTTTAATAGTTGTGGATTACAAATGTTTGGAAACAGTTACTCTGTCCTAGGCTAAATGCCTTTATAACTATTCAAGGATAGCTCACTGCATCCCTTGGGTCACTCTCATTGACTACCCCTGGATCACTAGCCTTGGTGAAGTGCCGCTCAGTTTATTGATGTGAATGTCTCTTCAGTAGATTTGTATTGAAGTCTTTTTCTCCACTCAACATGAGTCTATGCTTGCATCGATGTACTGAATTCATGCTCTCGAACATAGTGAACCACTAATCTGGATAATAAAAAACGTGTAACCTTGTTTCACTATCAATTGCGCGCAACAACTACCCTTTGCACTGAATACATTACTATTGCTCGCAAAATTTCCTTTTTTGCGCGGAAAAATATTTCGCACAACAACACCATTTTTCACGCAACTGAGTCTTTTACGCGCTCCTCAAATTTTTACGTGCAGATCTTCCTTTTTCACACATCCTAGAATTTTTCGTGCAACCCAGGATTTTTCCTGGAAACCATACTATTTTGTGAAAGCCCCTTTACGGGAACCTTTTACGCGCATCATAAATTGGACCTTCTCTATGTCTTCAACCCTCAGGAATTAGGGGGGTCACCTCTTATTTATAAGTGACTAAGACCTCAGCGCGTAAAACCCCATGTGGTGTGAAAAATTCTCATCTGGCACATAATATTTCACGCCAGTATCATTTTTCACGCACATTTCCAGATTTTTCTTACATCTCATGCCTTTTCCATTTATTGATGTTCTAATTCCGAAACACTATTTGTGAGAAAAACCTCAATCCACTTTTTCGTGCACCATGCTGTTTTTCACACCCAACTCAATAATTTCGTGCAAAACCCTTATTATTCACACACCACTTCCTCTTTGCGCGCACCTACCTATTCCAGCAATCCATGTCTTCATTTTCCGATTTTGAGGCCCAAAAATTTGGCAAACACTAGGAAATGGTGCCACCTTCAATGTAGTTGTCTACATGATCTGTATGATCACTTTGCTGGCACACATTCTGAACATCCAATGAGGATCGACAAAAATAACCATACTAAAATTCATGTATAGAATAGCCACGGTTCCAACATTATATTATGGAACATTAAGGGGATGAGATTAACCCACATGAATCTAGTGCTCATCCATCACCTACTACAAAGAGAGGTATTAAAAAAAGTACTCTTTTACACAATTACATAGGCCTTACCAGAAAAAATAATGTTTGAGGGTTTTTTAAATAATTTACAAACCCAAATATACCACCTAATGGTATGTATGAAACTCCAAAAAACGTTATTCGATATAATTATTGGAACCATAGTGGGTCCTTTAAAAAGGATTACATGCTCCCCATGTTTATAAAATACATTATTATCACATCTAGTAAATAAATGAGTATATAAGGTCTCAATGTTGGTATCTCAATGGTGTGAATCCCAGAAAATGTGTTCAAATGTTTGGGTATCATCCATCAACTGATGATATGATACACCATCTATGTCCACTAAGTTAAAATATAATGATGTTAACTACTCTAAATAATCATCCAAAAAATAATAATAAGTTATAATAATAAAATAATCATCCACCACATTCCCCATTCCAAAAGTATATTTTAACATAATGACACAGTCCTAGAGGGACTTTAACCAACTCCTCAATATCATCATAAAATAAATCTATGAGAAGATATACTTAGGATTTTTTGGTCATATTAGATTCAAAACGACTCAACCATAATATATTATTTCCATATATTCAGGTATTATACTACCATATCAAACATATACATTCGGGTTCTATTATTCTTCTCATGTGGTTTCCAACACACTGAAAAAAAGAAAACAAAAGCCAACTCATCATTAGCAGACAACTATGTATGGTTCTTGATGAATCACAAAACACTATTTTATCAACACCCTCCTTATGTAATATCAATATGGGTGTTAATTTCATTCTCTGAATCAACTCTATAAATTAATACAAGATGATTTCCATACAAAAAAAGACTACCCTTATATATCTAAATTAATCAATGGTGTTGATACCTAAGAAATATTTTTAAAAAATATCATATAGTAGCCTTCCAACAAAGGGAAAATCTAAACCACTATCATAATCATATGTGAATCCGATGAAAAAAATTCATCAACCATTGTTGGGTAAACTAAGAAATTATAATTTTAGAATAAATATCCCTAATGGTAGTCCTAATGACTTAAAATGGACACTTGGATATCTTCCCAAAAAATTGGTGCTCTCTATGTGTGTCTAGGACCATCCTCATGTTTCCCAGGTTATCCTATTCAGTCATTGATTATACAAGGTTATCATGAACTAATAATACCAAAATTAGGTCTATGAAATGAAGAATGATCCATTTATTAATCACCATGAATAATTTAGGGGAATTCATCATATTGATGTGAATCACCAATAACTCATAGTTATCATAGAGAAAACTAATTTTATTCATTGGTATATTCTCAACCTATACTCAGAACCAGTGATTGGATGATATGATTTTGATATTGAGATCCATCAAACCAATCTCAAATGATTGAATATTTTTTGTATCCTTGGTATTAGATACATTATCATCATGGTAACTTGCTTCAAAAATTTATAATCCACACAAAAAATCTATCATTTTCAATCTTGCTGAAAAATTCTCGATTTGAATGAGGGAAAACAATGGATTTCATAAATTCCACCCCCTAAATACCCTCAAACTACACAATCATGTCTCTATTATTTATGAGAACGTTCTAATGTGATAAGACCGATATTGGGGCCACCCGAATATGTATTTTAATATATAAGTCTAAATATTTATAGGTAATTAATCACTGCACGTCTACAGAAAAGGCATCCTTATTCCCCCATCACCACCAAAAACTATTTTACAATAAGAATATAATATTCCAAGAGCCTTTCTAAAAAACTGAAGAATAATATGATGATATCACATACATATTATCTCATTATTATTTTCCAGGGTTTTTTTCTCACCAATGATGGAAAATAGATTCCCATCATCACAGACGCACCACATCCACTACATGAAATAATATATCTTTCTCTGATATATGGATATCCAATTTACAACTATGATGATGGAATAATACCTCATGTCTTCTACAATGAAATTTGAAACAATGAATTCATCTATAATCATTAAGTCACACATTTCGTGAAAATTTTTTATTACTGAATAAATAAGTGTTAGAGTCTCCAAGAACAGGTATCATGCCAGGGCATCCCCCATAATCTCAAATCAATTCAACACAGAGTTACAATGAAAGGATTAATTATCACCCATATCTATACAAATAATAGTAAAAGTATAGTATACATAGATCCTACCTCTAATAATTTATATAGTGTTTGTCTCATAGGACATAAGATCCAACAACTCTTTATGCCCCTTTTCACAAGATACTTGAGTCTAGAAAAGACCACGTAATGTGGTGGTGTAAATAAGTCGAAACATCATCCACCTCTTAATGCTCTACCTTCCCATCTACCATGTCTAGTACCATGTACATATACATCATCCTGCCTCATTCTCTACCACTATAGTCTGTCATCTATTGATCTATTTGTAGGATGATGAGTAGGATAATATCAATCCATATATACATACCATTTATAGAAGAAAAATATATTCTCCATCAGATTACTCGATCTATCATATAAATAGTAAACAACCAAACCCCTATATTTTGATTGTATGTCGATGAATCTTAAACATAAGGAACCATATTGTTTCCATCATCTTGTAACTCTTGAGGTCTCAATAATTGGGTGAAAACACAAAACATCCAATATTGTGATATTACATTCCAAGAAGGTATTCATAACTAAATTCTACAGAAACACTGCAGCATAAATGGGAATTCATTAAGAATACATTGATGCCCATATATCTCGATGTAATTACTACTCGATGGCCTATGTCTGAATGAAATGAACTCTCAAATATATATGTAGTATTACAAGAGATCATGAACCGTCATCAAATTATCCACCATAGTCATAAGTCCCTAATATATATGAAAAATCACCTAGATATGAACTTATCATAATGTGGATAAATAAAAATCATCCATGAAGAGAAAATTGAAATATTAGTAGGATAAAGTTTTCTTTTTTGTTTTATTAATTCACCCAAATCCACCATCGCACTATTGATCCCTAATAATGACTCATTTTGAAGACTACCATTAGATCAGAATATTTCCTCATGATGAGGGAAACATAGGGACATGTCATTTTATAAATCACTATAAACCATCAATATTTTTTATCTCAAAATATTGGAGTTTATTTCCACTATAACTCATTTATTTCAGGTAGCATATGAGAATTTTCATCTGGAACTATCAGTGATAATTGCTACCCAATGGGTGGTGTAACATCTAAAAAACCACCCAGAGATACTAGTTCATTCACATACCCTTAAACAGAGGCATCATCACTCAGAAGATAATCATCATGATCATGAAATGGAATAAAAAATATCATTCAATATGATTTCACTCTAAAATAATCAGGATGAAAATTTTCAAATATTATATAGGGGGAGATGACATAAGAAGGACATGGAAACCCAAACCCATCCAAATTTGATTCATGTACCTAGGATTATCCATAAAATTAGTGTCTAGATGAACATATTAATAAACATGTTAACTGTGTTCTCGTGAATGGATAGATTAGTAATCGCAATAATACTAGACACCCAAGTTTGAATATGACGTCGAGTGACTTTAAAAAAATATGAAAATAATACAGAAACAATATCACAAATTGAAATTAAAATTAATGATTCAATACAAATGTATAACCAACCACTGATACAACTCAAACATGATACGACCCACCAGAATCCACCTGGATGGTAAATGTTTTTGCATAACTACCACAATCCCACTCCTATTATTGCGAGGGATAGATACCAATGTTGTGTAGAAATATCCCACACATAGGGTGGAATAAGCCTATATATTTTCATAGACACAAAAATATACAAGAACATACAACAATAAAATGTAAAAAAAATAAATCAAATGAATGTTTAAAATGTATCCTACAATTATAGTCCAATATAACATTTGAATGTTATAATGGGAATGAATACATGCCCAGTAAAAACTGAAAAAAAGATCCCAAACTGCAGAAATGTAGGGGACTACTGGAAGGTGTATCCTACTAGAAAACTCCTCAGATTATATAGAAAAAAAATTATCTTCCTACTCATTATCCACCTATGAAACAATGAAAATAGTTGTTATATCCAAAAGTCATCACACATGTGAGATGATCCCATATATGGGTGTGTGTAACAATATCAAGTAGGAATCCCTGAACTCAATAATCTTAATTTATAGTGATTAGTATTCTATTAATAATAATATAGTAAGTAAAACCATATATACATATAATATACAGTATCAATAAATTTTTATCAATAGTAATTCAATAAATAGTGTACTGTTTGAGTCTTTTAGCTAATTCTTGTTCTATGATTACTCAATTCATGATTTGTTCATTAACTAGTGAATATCATCCATGTGGTCACTATCATTGGTCCCTTAAAATTAAGTAATCATTAAACCATTGAATATCTCAACATCCATGTAGGAGAGAACTGCATCGGTTACTGGGGGACACAAAAAAAAACCTAATCGATTAGACTTCTATAAAGGTGATTGTCACCGAATTCATGGTCATAATGCCGATACAACAAGCATCGATAAAGAATTATAGGGTATCACACCCTAGTCACATAGGGTGACCATCCAAACTCCACCCAATAATGAAATCCTAATGGGTATCACAATCCTATGATGGGGATTTAATGACAACCTATACCCTCATGGAAAAGAACCATGATATCAAACTAAACAGAACATGGACCATACTAAAGATATGAAAGGCTCTAAGCCAACTATGGGAATATACATGACAAGTATCTCAAAATATGGATCTTCTCATGTCCATGACCATGTTTTCTATACATATAGACCTATACTTTAGAAAGTGACCATGTGTAGAAGTATTTCATTGATAATATGTTTCCATCAATATAACATGGCATTGTATGAGGACACAATATAGCCCATCTTTCCACCCAATGGTCATTTATCTTCTACAAAACATCATAATCCATCCACATTGGTCAAATTTATGTTTTTAAAGACTAAATATTGTGCGATTCTTATATAATCTTTGGGAACCCTATAACCACCATTGATTATCACACATGACATTTATCTATTTATTAAAAACAATATATCATGGAATTATCTATATTTTATGGTTTATTCTATTATAATCATTGAAATTTAATTTCGTATCAATATTTTAATGGAAATCATTTATAATGTCATATTACCAATTCAGTCACCATTCAATGGAAACTGGGATTTGATTTTCATGAATGTTCAACTTCAAGTCTCCACATTACTATAGTATGCCCCCTCTATGGATCCAAGATGAAAAAATATGTTGTCATTCTGATATTGATCCACCTAAAATATTCATTATTAATTGAACCTCGATTAAACCATTGATCATTTCCTATATCAGCGGTATAGATATGGTGCACTGAAGAATAGATGTACAATGAATTGATACTCGATATTCAAAAAAACAAAAAACAAAACAATTTCCATATATGTACATGAAAGGAAATGGAAGAGAAACCCATAAATGTTTAACATTAGTAATGAACCTTGGTAATTTTTTATTTTATCCTTGATCTAATTTTTCAGAATAAACAGATAGTGTAGAATAATCAACAGTGACAAAATTAATCAACCGTCAAATATATCAATCATTTGTACTTGAATAAATTCTTGTTGGTGTAATTGATTCATATTCATCATGAGATAAATAGATTGGATAGATCAACATAAATGAAACATCCTACCATGATTTTGGTCCAATATCAAACGAAGAACAATTCTGCATTAACATCACTGGAATGAATCATAAAATCTATAGGCAGATACGATACGTTTCATTCCAATATATTCCATCAATATAATTTTATTTTACCTATATATCCCTAATTTATCATCTCAAGGTCTCTCAGTTATTTTGGATAACCTTAAGAATTACACATAATGATAATTATATAGAGGAATTGTTTTTCACTATCATTGATAAAAAATAATTTACATAATGAATTTCATAATTTTATTAATAATGAAGATGTTTTTACAAGAACTCAGTGATATCAAAGGATATGTTTCACCTATGGTGATACCAGCCTTATAATCTCACTCACACACTTGTATTAATAATTCAAGGTGTTATTTAGTGGTTATTAATCTTTTTACAGTAAACCAAAAATTTTTATTTTTATTTTATTTTCTAGATATTTTTAAAATATCAATTTCAAACTCCATGTTCCTTAAAATCACACACCATCAAAACACTTGGTGAAAATATGTCTACATTTATTTTAATAGAATCCACAAAATAATTACCATATTAATGGGGAAGTGTTACATGTTTATATATAATTTAATTTAAAAACTGAAATTCAATAAATTCCTTTGATGAATCATTAAGGGTTTTTAAAATAAATCAATAATCATAAAAAATATTACTAGAAATAGATAACATAATTTTTAATACAATTTTTTTTAAATATTAAATCACTTCTAGGATATTATGATCACATCATATATAATATATGTTAATACAAAGTTATAATTTTTTTCAATTAGATTGATAATAAAATACAATAGTATAGATTCTATAATTTTTGGAGAAATTCTATTTTTTGGGTTAACATATAACCATGTATCAACATACATTAAATATTATGAAATCATAAAATTCCAAAAGATATTTATTAAATATAATAAATTGTATTAAAATATATGTTTTCCCTTTATTAAATATTTTTAAGATATTTGATTAATTTTCTAAACCATTAAGGAACCATCAAAAGAAATTAGAATGTTTACATTTTCTAAAATAAATTATGTATAAACAAGAATCACATCTAAATCACTATCAAAATTATTTTAAATGTTTTATTTATTATTATAATATATTATATAATATCAGTCCTCTAGGGATGAATCTAGGGGAAAACTCATGGAAAGGATAGTGGTGTCTCTTATTTTAACATATGTCTTCAAAACATATTTTTATAAGTTAATAAAAAATTACTCCAACTTCTTCTCTAATTACCATTCCATACTCATATAAATATTCATTTAAAACCCATTGATCATGAATTTAATAACCATATCCATATCTACATATGTCAAATGGTGTTCTTTTTTTCTTAATAATCTCTACTCATTTATTTAGAAGCACCCTCTCAAGGAAATGGATCCTCTCCCCCCTATTTATTCAAGTACCATATTTATGTCAATCCTTAATTTTTTCATGATGTAATGTTTGTTTAATGACCCATTTTACATTTATAATGGTATATAAGAGATTATATACCCCTTTCAATCACATTAATCCCTTGTTTTTCTATTTATTAATTATTAGTATACTATAGATGGTAAAAAATTATTTTCCATGAATAAATTATTTATAGTTAATATCAATCCCCATTAACAAAAAATTTATTTAAACAAGATGTAAAAATTAGAAAATATTTGTTAAATTCCACGTGTATTAACCACAGTAAATTACATTGAGAATAAAATTGATAATATATATCATTATAATGTATGATATATGTGGAAAAATTATTCTTGTAGAGTATATGAATTTGATGGGTGAGAACTAAATTATATATATATACAATGCATTGGGTATTGTATCTATATAAGGATATTTCATGTATGTACCACTAGAGGTTGTCCTAAAATCAATATTTTAGGATATATAGGAGAATACCTTTGAATTATACTTCTGATTTCATGTTTTATGTTGTTTCCACATTCCCATGATGCCCTTATGTTATCATCTCATATCACGGTACAATGTTCATGTTTATGATTTTTACAAAAATTATGTTATATTGATATTCCTCTATAATCACATGTAATATTTTACTTTATGATATGATATGATTATTGACTTATAGGTCGTGATAGATAAATGCTCTCATATATAGGTCCCTTTGTTATCATTTTTTATTTTACTAAGAAATGGATTTTTTATAATTATTTTTATAATGTTTTAAATATTTTATATTTATGTTGGTTAATCAGAATATGTTATATTGATCGTCGACATGAACTTTTTTTATTTTTTTATGTCTTTATTTATTATAAGGTCAAAATAATGATGTAGAAGCTCAATTATAGGGGTGAATTGTATTTTTAAAATCTTTTTTTAACCTTAAGGAAAACTATTTTTAACAATGTCAAACAATAAAAATTCACAAATCCTCTTTTAGTTCATCTAAAAAAACTTGATAGGATCTGGAAATAAGTTTCTAGAAATGAAACATAAGAAATTTTTAAAAGGAAATTATTCTACCATAAAGCATACAGACTCTTAATTATCAAAGTATATGAAATTGATAAAAATGTATATGAAGTTTATACATTCTTCCATTATCAAAATAAAGAGAAAAAACATGAAACAAAACATGTAATAAGTATGGTAACTTTTAACCCAAATAGTTAGTTATTCAACACCCTTGGATTAAGGAATCTTTATTAATAAATTCATGAAATTCGTTCTTACCCACTATAGGGTAAAACCTCAATAGGAATATAAACATCTATCTTTCCATCCCCACAATCACTTAAAAATTAAGGAATTCTTTACCTATTTTTTCCTAACCCATGAAGACCTCAATTGTACATAGCAACAATAATAGTTGCATGATGCAATATGAACAGGATGTTTAGAACCACACAAATCATGAGATCATATCTCTCTATAAATCATATTGGAAATATGAAATCTGTTTAGTGATATAACTATTATTGAGAACATTCAAATGAGCTCATATTTATAGTCACTTCATTTACAATCATCTCCATCCTCAACAAATCATATTTTTAATTTAATCTATGTGGTACCTATACATGTGTCCCCCAAAAAAAGATCAGTTAGAAATAGATTTTATGATGTCATTTCAAAATAATTGTAAGGAAAATGAAGTTACATAACCAAATATATTTTTTTAGAGTAAGAGGAAGAAATAGAATTTTGAGTCTGAATAAATAAAAATTCAGATTCTATAAGTCATGGATATTAAGATTCATTTTTATAGAGAATTTGGAATCTTAATTCAATAAATTTTAGAATATTAAATACAATGAATTATACTTCTAAATTTTTTGGAATTCGGAGTCCAAATTATATGGAATTCAGAGTCTAAATTTTAACGAATTGAGATTTTGAAATCTGTGATATTTTGAAATTGAATTCTGAGGAATTCGGAATCTGAATATTGAAGAATTCAGAGTCTGATTTTAATTGAATTTAGAATCTAAATTTTAGAGTATTCTATGTTTGAATTTTATAGTATTTGGAACATGAATTTTAGAGAATTTAGAGTCATAATTTTAGATAATTAGGAACATGAATTTCAAATAATATGATATATTAATTTTAGATAATTCAAAACCTCAATTCCGAGAATTCAGAACCTGAATTTAGAGAATTCTGAATATGAAATCAGGACACACTATATCCAAAGAATTATTGGATTTTTCTATTTTAGATGAGTAACCAAATTTTTGATATATTAATAAAAAGAGTTATAATTTGAGAGATTATTAAGATGACAATGAAAACAAAGGAAAATATAATTATTTTATTAGAGAATGGAAATTTTATATAGGAAAGTAATCAATATGGAAAATATATTTATCAATCTGATAAAGTGTTTTTGAGTTTCAAAACATAGAGAAATGGAAAAGTCATAAGGAAACCTTATTGACATAACAATCTCACCCGTTTTGGAAAGCACAAACATTGACACCAAAAAGAATATAAGGACTGAGATTCTTTCTCTATGAACATAAAATAAAAACTAACCACCCTTTACTTATAAATCATGGTGAATATGACTAACTCCCCATTACGTTTTGAAATCCCTATGTATTTTATTATGACTTCCTTAAAGAGAATTTGGTTTTACTTACATAGGAAAATCTTCTTCTCTAAAAACCCCCCCTTAAATAGACTCACCCTTACTAAGGGAATTATTTTTATTACGTAGTATTCATTCTATCATTACATTCTCACCATTTTTTTTAAAAAAATTCAATTGAGAGAATGGAAAAAATATTTTACCTAAAATATTAGTACTATAAAACAAAATACAAGATGAAAAAAATTCATTATGATTGGAAAATTTTTGTAAGAACCTGGATGTTATTTTCTTGTATGCATTCCTTTTATGGTCATTTTTTTAGAAAATGAGGTTCTTTGGGAGGTTGTAAAGGGGCCCATAGTTGGCACACGATTTGTCATACCGTGTTGGCGAGTCGTTCGAAGTCCCTAGGTGAGACAGTGGGCTCCGCATGGGTAGTGCACTGTTTGAAAAAACCGTGCAGGGAAGCCATGGGATGTCCCTGGATGAGACAATGGAAACATCAAGGTTGGCGTACTGTTTTCCAAACCGTGTGAGGTAACCATGCGCCCACTTAATGTTAGGGTTTTTATGTCCTGGGCCACTAGAGATTTCCCATTCCTGCACCATTCTTCCTCTTACTCATGGCTCATAGGGGAGTTCTAATTTTCAGAGGTTGGGGGAGCTCTATGGCTCGTTTTGGGGGAAAATAAAAGGGGTTTCATGGTGTATCAAGGGAGGTTCTCCTCCAGTAAGTCCCTCTTTCGGTTCATTGAGATTTTGGATAGGGTTAGGTCTCTCTCCCTCTCTTAAATTCTTAGATCTTCAATGGTTTCATGTCGATCTAGGGTAGTGTCACATTTGTGTGTTAATAGTTGACCTTGTTGGTGTTAGGAAATGGTTTTGAGGTGGTTTCGAGGAGGTTTCCACACTGTTGAAACACATTTAGGTGAAGAGGTTGTTTTAACTAGAACCCTTAATGTAGGGGGTTTATTCTTTTCGGTTTAATGTCCTTGAATATTATGTGTAATTGTGACAGCACCCTTGAACGGGGTATTGTGCATTTACCTTCGCACCCCTATGTTGTTCCTGTCATGCATGTATGCTCGTGTAGAGGTAAATTGAGAGTAAATATATTTGATTATTATGCTTTGGACGTTTTTCCATGCATGTTATATTTACGACTATTTGTTCTTGTATTTCATATTTTCCCATGCCTAGTGATTGTAGGATGGAGTGTTTCATTCTGACATGTTGAGATGCTATAGACTGTTAGATAAGTAGTTTTATGGATTTACTTGGTGTTTATAGCATTACTATAAATTTATTTACATGGGGTCGTGAGAACCTGGTGTAGTAGACTATAAAGGGATAGACTGAGTGAGCTTACTCAGAGAGTCATCGAACATTTTAGTCTATAAGGGGATAGACCGAGTGAGCTTCCTTAGAGAGTCCTTTGACATTTTAGACTATAAGGGGATTGATCGAGTGAGATTCCTCAGAGTATTTGGTAATTTTATACTATAAGGGGATAGACCGAGTGAGCTCCCTCTGTAGAGACCCAAAGCATAACGTACATGGACATTACATTACTTTATCGGAATACTTAAAACATAACAATAACAGACACACAAGGACTGTAATAGTTTAGTGTCTTTGGAAACTCGGAATATAATCTTCTAATAGTGATGAAAGATCTTCAACATCTCCCATAAAGATCTTCTTTTTTTACCTAAAATCATTATTTATATCCTAGGGAAAAGAAAACATAAAAGGGTGAGCTCAAATGCTCAGTAAGGGTAATCAAAAGAAATATCAATCACATCATATTCATAAAAATATAACATTTAGGAAATCTTAACCTGCAAAAGAGATCATAATATCATAACATGGTATAAATCATAATAGTGAAATGTAATCCCAATAATCATAACATAAAACATGAAACTTTCCGGCATACACACATAATCATAGAGAATCATTTCTTATTATTCAAGACTCATTGCCAAGACTATCTTAGTGGACAAAGTCCATTTCTGAACTGAGTTCACTCCTCGTTTCAGTCCTGTTTCACTGAACCGGTTTAACCTGATGTTCCAGTCATGTCTATCTCATGAGATATAAAATCATTACCCAATGCATTGGAGGGAGATATAGGTCCCACCTATCTCATAATGATACCATTCTTATGTGTGCCACAAAATCATAAACCATACATCATAGCGTAACCCATGTAATAAAAATGAGAATATTAAACATCGGGACATCATAAAACAATCCATATAAGATAAAGGAATTCATATAATTAATTCCATCACAACATAATCAAATCAATGTAATAATAGAGATATAAACAGAAACCTTTATTATCTTAGATGGAATATAATTTTGATAAAACACTTGAACTCCATTCTTGAGGAAAATATCATTTCTACTTCAAAAAAATTCTCCTTTCTTAACATGTCATAAAATTCTAAACTAAAGGAAGTTGATTAAAAATATACTTGAAAACTTGTAAAGTATGATTCTTGGAAATAATGTTTTCTAAAATCTATTCATGCCATATTAGTTAAAAAAAATTATTGTCGTACTTTTGTCGGAAAAGTCAAAAAGTACCTCATACGAAAAATGACAAAAGATTCCTTCCATATATTTTACTAAAAAATCACCGAAGGGTAAAATTGGATTTAAACAATTGTAGGTGGATTTAAATAATATTAAATATTTAGGAAACATGTATGTGGATGATAAAATACACCCCAGTAAGTACCAAAGTATAAACAATCTCGGATAAAATGAGATTGTGATATTTTCCCTTACCTTAGGTCCGATTTGCTTCGTAAGTGTCCGAACCTCCTGTTTAATGATTTAAATAATGTCATTGACTTATTCCAGAATCATATTAATTGTTATGATATCATATATGGTTCACTTATGGCTTTATATTACCAGTTCTTTTGTAAATTCCATGTTAAAGAATGTTTTGGATAAATCATTTCATTTGTCGTCCGAGTTTTGACTTGTAATTATTAATATGATTAATTAGATCATGATTAGTTAATTAAAGAATATAAAACATGATTTATATATAATATATATTCAGAATATACATATATATAATAGATCAGTAAATGGAAAGAAATACACTGTTCATGGAGACGGTAGACCGTACGTACGAATGAATGCTGTTTTCTTTTCCTTATTGAGTTGAATGGAATAAAGTAGATGACATACATATATATACACATAAATCCAGTATCATTATTATGTCATATATTTCTTGATTAATTATTATATATACTTTATAATCATTCATTAATGGTTAACGTGGAGAATTAATCTCATCGCGTCGTGGAGACGGTAGTCCGTACGTACGCACGAGCGATGATATCATTCTCATGACTGTGGAATTGTATTGGAGTGTATTTATACTATTTATGAATCAATATCACGTTACAATAATCATATATATTTATTATGTATACCATTATACCCATCCAAGTAAGGTGGTGGTGGAAAATAGATACACCACGGCGTGGAGACGATATTCCGTACGTACGCACGCGCGATTATTTTGTTTTCTGTAGGATTGATAGATGGTGAAATATGGTTGTTTCATACATATAATAACATATCAGTATATTATTGGTACTGATGTTATTTCTTCATAATGAAACAACCTAAGAATAAGAAGTGGAAGAAGAAATAAAGTTGAATGAATTGGTAATGGACATTACCTATTCTTTGAAGCGCCTCTTTGAGATCTCCTTTTAGGGCACTAAAATTGGTCTTTTTGGATGCCCAGAACCTCTAGGATGTTTCTAGGTATGTTTAGAAGAGAATTTGGCAGGGTTTGGCCGAGCTTGATGGCTCAAAGTGGTGTGAGGAAGAGAGGGAGGAGGTGTCCTTTTATAACGGAGGAGAGGGGCACCTTTAGAATATATAAAAATATTATTATATTATAAACCCAAATTCGGGTTTAAATAGCTCCAAATTGAGTTATTTCGAAGCAAAGGTGGGGATGGGTCGAAATCCTCTAATCCAATATAATTTAGTCAAGTTTAGGTTCCTATTTTAACCTTATCATTTATATATAACTTAATTTTAGATAATTTTACTTTTACCGTGTCTTTTTGTGTTCTTACACTATAAGGTTAATAAACATATCATAAGAAGACAAAAGAACCCCAAGTTGTTTATTTTTAATATATATAACCTTATCTAAGTCATTTGGAATTACCTTAGATTTTTAGGAATAAAATAACAATTAATAATATAATATTCTTTTTAAAAACTATTTTATGTCAATTTTGACACTATTTTGTAATTGAATTTTGTAAAAATCATAACAGAAGGATTAGTTCGAAAAAAGTTAAATAAATCAATAATAACATTTCATATTAATCAATAAAATAAGTGTAATTCATAAAAGGTCTCAAATTACATTTATTTTGGTATTTATAACATCAATTATGTCAATATATCATTAATAAGATAATTACTGCATCATCATTGTGTCCTATATAAATTAAATTATTTAATGTCTAAAAATTACAAACAAAATACCATTATGTAAGAAATTTTTTTATCTTTCTAACTAATATTTATAGTTGAATTTATCTTATGTATAACCCTATATTAAAAATCATATACTTATTAAACTTTGATTTTAACTATTTTAACCCTTCTTTAAATAAATTAATAGTAAATGTCATAATCTAATCTAAGTGGGCCTAAATGGTCATATTTTATTCCTAAGTTTGTTTTTGGTCGAATTACAATTATCCAATAAAATTAGGACATGTGTTAGGGTAATAATAATATCATTTTTACCCTTAATTACCCTATTTACTTTTAACCATGGTAAAAAAAGTAAAAAGTTACTAATCACCAAAAATTATTTTCATATCATTGAACCACATTTTACTTAATGAAATCAACCGTGTATCTTGGATTTTTGAAATTCCACTCACAGAAGCGGTAAAATTATGTTTTATGAAAAAATCATTTTTTTAACTACCACAGAGCGGTTTCACTATTCATGAAAAAATGAATGTTTCCAGAAAAATACCAAAAATTATGCCTAAGATATATTTGATATTATGAACTCAAAAATGATGTCTATTTTACCAAATTTAAAACTTTTCAGTCGAATTACTTAATTTAAAAATTTATTCCCATCGTCAAAACAAATAGCGTGTTCTTAAGAGATAATAACTATCAAAAGATGGACACTTGTTTATGTCTGGTTTAAATGTGAAATTACATCCAATGACCAACATTGTATTAAATTGTAAAAATATATTCTAAATATACTTTAAAACCCCTCAAATTAATAATTTATCACTATTAATTATTTTGATTAAAAAGGTTGTTTTTAATTAAAATTTAGTAATTTTCACTATTCATCAGAAAAGGTAAGTTATCTGAATAGTACCAAAATTTCACCCTAAGATAATTTCGATATTCCGAATCCAAAAATGAAGTCCATTTTGAAAAATAAAATTTAAAAAATTTCAAAAAGTGGTTATTACTATTCATAACGGCTAGTTTTAATAATATTTTAATAGCATATCGTTGTTTAGTGAAACTCGGTATTGCGTACACAACACGCTATCGAGGAAGGTTGCAATTGCATGCAAGGAAAGCCAAGGATGCGTTTTTTGCAAGCTTATTTTGGTCTAGAGTACAACACAAGACATTAATGAAATTAAAAAGAATATTTTTCATAAAATCTCAGGGTGTTACATTCTACCCCCCTTAAAATGAATTTCGCCCTCAAAATTTGTCGGGGTTATAAATGGTTTACTACTCGAAAGTTTGTTTAATAGAAACCCACATCGTAAAAAGGAATACCTAAACATGACTTTAAAAACTAAAGTATGAAATGTAATTGTTACCCAAATTAACTCATCACTGGGTTTCCACGTAGGAGAACATAGGTGAAAATATGGATATGGAAGAAAAATCTAACCATCAAGTTATGATGGAGAGTGGTAGAGAACATGGATATGAAATAGCCAACAATCACAAAGCCATAGATTTGCGATGATCTAATGTACCATCAGATTCATCAGATATAAGGGCACTAGGACAACATTTTTGGTTTTCAAGATCATTTCCCTAATGTTGGTGAATTAAAAGAAATACTTACATGATTTTGGTACAATATCACTTTTGTTCGTGATTTAAACAATTTCCACTTCATCTATTAAAGAAATGAAGTTGAATGTGTTATTCATGAAGTGTTAATAGATCATGTGATATAATGATGGGTCATTCCATCTGTTTTAAACAAAAGGTTAGCAAAAGTTATCAAATATACATAAGTCCATCTATGGTGAGGTTAATCGTATATGATTCCAAAAATGAACT
Source organism: Viscum album (assembly GCA_963277665.1). Taxonomy (NCBI): domain Eukaryota; kingdom Viridiplantae; phylum Streptophyta; class Magnoliopsida; order Santalales; family Viscaceae; genus Viscum; species Viscum album. The sequence continues at coordinate 871,913,382 of OY728148.1, read as the reverse complement.
TATACTTCATATATCATACCACGTAATAAAATAAAAATAGATTCGACTAACCAGGGACTTCATGTAGGCCAGTGGTAGGCGATAATGGCCAGTGACACTTCGGTTGTGGGTTTGATTCCCACAGCCTTGTCTGACACGATGGGCTGTCGCCCGTCCTGCAGGTTGTCCTTTTTCTAAAGCTATATTACTATAACATCCCATAAATAATATCGAAAAAAGTTTTATCCTAACTTATGTCAAACATAATATATTCCAATCTAAAATACTTTGGTCCAAGCACATAGTATAAAGAAAATGATTACTTGAAATGTCACATAACAATCACGTGAATGCCATCATTTACCCCCCCATTTATCATAAGATATATCTTGTTGGTCAAATTACAAACATGTGAATACCTTAATAATTTATTCTCATGATGAATGAATACCCATTGAACCTTAGTGAAAACATGAATGCAGCCAAAAGCTAACACTTTCCACAAACCAAAATCCTCAAAATTCTTTATACTCAAACCATGATATCACTTAGTCCTTATATCAATCATGAGCTCATGAATAAAATAAAACATCTCATTATCTTCTTATCCCTTCATTATGCGCATATCATCTTCTTACCAAAAATATCTCAATCTCTTTCCATGGTTACCGGTACCATAAAATTATTGAAAACCACATAGACCAATACATAAATATTCCAATATTCCATGATACTGTATACAACATTATTTTGGAATCCCATTACATAAACACTTAATCATTCCTCCACATTGTTGTCATATTCAACATCACCAATAGTGATTACATGTGACTTCCCTTTGTCCTTTGCCTTAAGTGGTTTCTCATGTCGATCATCACTAACCATTTGATTAGGGCATTTATTATCATAATTCCCTATTTCCTTACACTTGAAGCGATGAAGTGTTGGAGGAGCGTTCTCTACAGTCCTTTCTTTATTCACATCATTAGAAACCCTTTTTCAATTACTTTGACACTCAGCTGCTCGATGACCTTCTTTTCCACACTTAAAACATTTTCTAGTCACTTTAATACAATCTCCACCATGCTTCATTCCACACTTTGACATAAGGAAACATTCATCTTCTTTTCACCATTATTATGAGATTTCTCCTTGAACACCATATTTTGTTTCTTGTCAAAACTATGAGATGGATAAGTAACACCAACTTCCATTTCTACCTTGATAGCACAACACACAATTTCTTCATAGCTACCGAAGTCTCTTATAGCTAATGCCCTTCGATGATTTGGTTTTAACACACTGAATAATCGATCAACTTTACTTTTAGGTTGGATGATAAATCCAGATGCATAACTTGCAAGACTTGTAAAATTCGCTTCATATATACCGACAGATTCATCATCCTTTTTCTTTAGTTCAAGAAACTCCTTATCCATCTTTGTTCGAAGAATATGAGGGAAGTACTTATTGAAAAATAAGTTCTTGAACTCGTCTCATTCCATGGACTAAATTTCATCTCTTGGCATTGTATTATTGATAAGATTCCACCATTGATTAGCTTCACCTTCCAAATAATATACTGCTAATATGACTAGATCATTTTCAAAACATTTAAGAACTAAAAATATCTTTTCAGTGGTAATGATCCGTTGTTCAGCAAAAGGTGGATCAGAAGACCCACTGAAAGAAGGTGGACGTTGACTTATGAAGGACTCAATAGAATATTGTTCCCTTCTCTTCTCATTTGGAAGTCCAGAATGATTCATATCTTCTGTATGTATAACAATAACATTTTTCACTCCATCTCCCATAAAATTTGTTTGTTCAGGAGGACAATCATTGCATTGTCCATTACATTGATCAACACGGTTCCTTCTGGTTCCAGCCATTGTCTATAACCCAAAAAGAATAGTGTGAGAAGCAAAAATCACGCTAGGGAAAAACATAATAAAGGGGGAGTACCTTCAATATCTAACATATTAGGATACCGTAATTCTATTACTATAACCTATACTTATACTTAACCTTAGGGACATCCCTATACATACATTAGATATATCTATAGGGATCTCACTAAAGTTCTCGCATCCTAGTTTCCAAAGGTTGACTAAACCTTTCCTCTGATACCAACTGTAGAGACCCAAAGCTTAACGTACATGGACATTACATTACATTAGTGGAATACTTAATACATAACAATAACAGACACACAAGGACCGTAATAGTTTAGTGGCTTTGGAAACTCGGAATATAATCTTCTAATAGTGGTGAAAGATTTTTAACATCTCCCATAAAGATCTTCTTTTTTTACCTAAAACCTTTATTTGTATCCTGGGGAAAATAAAACATAAAAGGGTGAGCTCAAATTCTCAGTAAGGGTAAACAAAAGAAATATAAATCACATCATATTCATAAGAACATAACATTTTGGAAATAGTAACCTGCAAAAGAGATCATAATATAATAACATGGGATAAATCATAGTAGTGAAATGTAATCCCAATAATCATAACATAAAACATGAAACTTTTTGGAATACACACATAATCATAGAGAATCATTTCTTATTAGTCAAGACTCATTGCCAAGACTATCATAGTGGACAACGTTCATTTCTGAACCGAGTTCACTCCTCGTATCAGTCCTGTTTCACTGAACCGGTTTAACCTGCCGTTCCGGCCATGTCTATCTCATGTGATACAAAATCTTTACCCAATGCATTGTAGTGAGATATAGGTCACACCCATCTTATAATGATACCATTATTATGTGTGCCACAAAATCATAAACCATACATCATAGCATAACCCATGTAATAAAAATGTGAATCTTAAACATCGGGACATCATAAAATAATCCATATAAGATAAAGTAATTCATAAAAATAAATCCATCACAACATAATCAAATCAATGTAATAATAGGTATAGAAACAGAACCCTTTATTATCTTAGATGGAAAATAATTTTGATAAAACACTTGAACTCCATTCTTGGGGAAAATATCCTTTCTACCTCAAAAACACTTTTCCTTTTTTATCATGTCATAAAATTATAAACTAAAGGAAGTTGATTAAAAATAGACTTGAAAACTTGTAAAGTACGCTTATTGGAAATAATGTTTTAAAAATCCATTCATGTCGGATAAGTTAAAAAAACTTTCTTCTCGTACTTTGTCGGAAAAGTCAAAAAGTACCGTGTATGAAAAACGACGAAAGATTCCTTTCATATCTTTTACAAAAAAGTCACCGAAGGGTAAAATTGGATTTAAGAAATTGTAGGTGGATGGAGATAATATTACATATTGAGGAAACATGGATGTGGATGATAAAATACACCCCAGTAAATACCAAAGTATAAACAATCTTGGATAAAATGAGATTGTGATATTTTCCCTTTCCTGAGGTCTGATTTGCTTCGTAAGTGTCCGAACCTCCTGTATAATGATTTAAATAATGTCATTGAATTATTCCAGATTCATAGTAATTGTTATGATATCATATATGGTTCACTTATGGCTTTATATTACCCGTTCTTTGGTAAATTCCATGTTAAAGAGCGTTTTGGGTAAAATCGTTTCATTTGTCATCCGTGTTTTGACTTGTAATTATTCATATGATTACTTAAATAATGATTACTTCATTACAGAATAAAAAACATTATTTATATATAATATATATTCAGAATATACATATATATAATAGATTAGTAAATGGATAAAATGCACTGTTCGTGGATACAGTAGACCGTACGTACGCATGAACGCTGTTTTCGTTTCCTTATTGAGTTGAATTGAATTAAGTAGATGGCATACATATATATACACATAAATCCAGTATCATTATTATGTCATATATTTCATGATTACTTATTATATATATTTTATAATCATTCATGAATGGTTAACGTGGAGAATGAATCTCATCGCGTCGTTGAGACGGTAGTCCGTACGTACGCACGAGCTATGATATCGTTCTAATGATCGTGGAATTGTATTGGAGTGTATGTATACTATTTCATAATCAATATCACTTTACAATAATCATATATAGTTATTATGTACACCTTTATACCCATCCATGTAAGGTGGTGCTGGAAAATAGATTACACCACGGCGTGAAGACGATATTCCGTACGTACGCACGTGCGGTGATTTCATTTTCCATAGGATGGATATATGGTGAAATAAGGTTGTTTAATACTTATAATAACATATAATTATATGATTGATACTGATGTTATTACTTCATATTGAAACAACCTATGAAGAAGAAGTTGAAGAAGAAATAAAGTTGAAAGAATTGGTAACAGACATTACCTCTTCTTTGAAGCGCCTCTTTGAGATCTCCTTTTAGGGCACTAAAATTGGTCTTTGAGGAAGACAAGAACCTCTAGGATGTTTCTAGAGAAGTGGAAAAGAGAATTTGGCAGGGGTTGGCCGATCTTGAAGGCTCAATGTGGTGTGAGGAAGAGTGGGAGTAGGTGCCCTTTTATAAGGGAGGAGAGGGGCACCTTTGGAATAACTAAAAATGTTATTTTTTTATAAAGCCAAATTCGGTTTTAAATAGCTCCAAATTGAGTTATTTCGAGGATAAGGTGGGTATTCATCGAAATTCTCTCATCAAATAGAATTTAGAGAAGTTTAAGTTCCTCTTTTAACCTTATCATTAATATTTAACTTTAAGTTAGATAATTTTACTTTTACCATGTCTTTTTGTGTCCTTTCACTAAAAGGTTAATAAAATTATTATAAGAAGCCAAAAGAACCCCAAGTTGTTTATTATTAATATATATATTCTTATCTATGTCATTTGGCCGAACCTTAGATTTTTAGGAATAAAATAACAATTAATAAAATAATATTTGTTTTAAAAACTATTTTATGTAAATTTTGACACTATTTAGTAATTGATTTTTGTTAAAATAATAACAGAATTATTAGTTCGAAAAAGTTAATTAAATCAATACTAACGTGTCATATTAACCTATAAAATTAGTGGAATTCATAAAAAGTCTCAAATTACATTTATTTTGGTATTTATAACATCAATTATGTCAATATTTCATTAAAAAGATATTTACTATATCATCATTGTGTCATAAATATATTTAAATATTTAATGTATAAAAATTACAAATAAAATACCATTATGTAAAAAATATGTTTTGGTTTCTAATTAATATTTATAGTTGAATTTATCTTATGTATAACCCTATATTAAAAATGATATACGTATTAAACTTTGATTTTAACTATTTTAACCCTTCTTTAAATAAATTAATAATAAATGTCCTAATCTAATCCAAGTGGGCCTAAATGGTCATATTCTATTCCTAAGGCTGTTTTTGGTCGAATTACACATATCCAATTGAATTAGGACATGTGTTAGTGTAATAATAATATCATTATTACCCTTAATTACCCTATTTACTTTTAACTATGGTAAAAAAAGTAAAAAGTTACTATTCACCAAAAATTATCTTCGTCTCATTGATCCACATTTTACTTACTAAAATCAACCATGTATCTCGGATTTTTGAAATTCCACTCACAGAAGCGGTAAAATTATGTTTTATGAAAAATTCATTTTTTTAACAACCACTTAGTGGTTTCACTATTCATCAAAAAATTAAAGTTTCCAGAAAAATACCAAAAATTATGCCTAAGTTATATTTGATATTATGAAATAAAAAATGATGTCAATTTTACCAAATTAAAAACATATCAGTTTCATTACTTAATTTAAAAATTAATTATCGTCGTCAAAACAAATAGCGTGTTCTTAAGAGATAATAACTATCAAAAGTTTGACACTTGTTTATGTCTGGTTTAAATGTGAAATTACATCCAATGACCAACTTTGTATTAAATTGTAAAAATATATTCTAAATATACATTAAAAACACTAAAATTAATAATTTATCACTAATAATTATTTCGATTCAAAAGGTTGTTTTTAATTAAAATTTAGTAATTTTCACTATTCATCAGAAAAAGAAAGTTATCCGAAAAGTACCAAAATTTCACCCTAAGCTAATTTCGATATTCTGAATCCAAAAATGAAGTCCATTTTGAAAAATAAAATTTAAAAAATTTCAAAAAGTGGTTATTACTATTCATAACGGCTAGTTTTAATAATATTTTAATAGCATATCGTTGTTTAGTGAAACTCGGTATTGCGTACTACACACGCTATCGAGGAATTTCGTGATTGCATGCAAGGAAAGTCAAGGATGCATGTTGTGAATGCTTCTTTTGGTGTAGTGTACAACACAAGACATTAATGAAATTAAAAAGAATATTTTTCATAAAATCTCAGGGTGTTACATCCTCAGAGAGTCTTTGGACATTATAAACTATAAGGGTATATACTAAGTGAGCTTCTTTCGTGAGTCTTTGTTTACATTGAATTTTACCTTGAACCATTCTAGGCTATAAGATCAATTGACTGGGTGAGCTTCCTCAGAGAGTCTCTTGACATTGGGGGTATAAGGGGAATTGAACTTGTGTTCTTCCTCATAGATTCATTTTCTACCTTAGAATATAAGGGGAATTGACTGAGAGAGCTAACATAGAGAGTCTTCGAGCATTATAGACTATGAAAGGACATACCAAGAGTTCTTCTTTGGAGAGTCATTATGAATACATAAGCTAAACCAGAGGGGATAGACCGAGTGTGCTACCCAGAAGGTTTCTTGTACATGATAGGTAGTACCAGAGGGGATAGGTTGTGTGTACTTCCCAGAGGGTAACTTGCTTTGATTTTCTTTTTACTGATAATTGTATCTGTGGATTGTTTACTGTTGAGTACCTTCATGTTTGCTGTTTTCTGTATTTTTACCTACCATATATATTCAGAGACTGTTTGGCAGAAATCTTGTTGTGGTTTCCTACAGGGATTCGTCTCACACCATATTTGGTCCATTTATTTGGTCCCAAATAGACTATGTTGTTGCAGGTATTCATAAGGGCATGCGCCCTTCTACTTCAAGTACTTGACTGCATTATAGCTGGAGAGCATGGGATGAATATATGACATGTGATGATGAGGAGTTTATCTGCTTTCTTTTTCACTTTGGTTTAGCACTGTGGTATTTCATCATTGTGACTTGTTTGGCTAATTTCCAAGACATATCTTTACCATGGATCATTATATATATATATATGTCCTCCAGTTGTTTATCATTTCATTATTTTGTTGTTTACTATTTTTGGATACTTTTTCTTCTGTTATTGTATATTTGTTGGTCTTCCCCTGTTTTACTCTTCCAATGAGGGCAGAGTTTCCCCACTATCACACCCAAGGCCCTCGCTACTAGTTAGAAGACTCTGGTGTTCAGGGAAATGCGCTTGAGTCCTTGTGACCAACTGGGTATGGGGCGCCTCCGGGTGGCTTCCTGAACCAGGATGTTACAAAGTGGTATCAGAGGGGTTTCTTTTCTTTTATTTTTATTTTCCTTTTGGAAACTTATCAATGTATAGGATGAAATATGTACTTGGTAATAAGATATTCTCAGGAGTAGCTATCCCCTGTAATTGGAAAATCCATACAACCTTGTTTATTAGAATTTTACTTGTTTGAAAATTTTAATGTTGATTTGATTCCACCGTTGGGGTGATTCAAATGCTTAGTGATGTTACCATTGTTATTATTGTGGTTCTATTTCTGTCGCAATCTGATGAGATGAGGGTATTCCATCCCATGCACCATATAAGCACTAGTTATAAATCAAATTCCATTCATTCTTGCCATGCCATCTATTATGCATTAGTGATTAAATGTTGTTGAGATAGACATTGTGAAGATTATTCATGCTAATGTGATAGATTATTTGATATAATATCTACTGTTTGATCATGAAATTGTTGTATAGTGTGTTACTTAGATGGTTTCCAAACTCTGGTTCTTGAAGTGTTATGGGCCCTCACGGACAGAAATTTGGTGGATCACTGCTTGTTTTGCTTGTAATAACGTGTATAATATTCCAATAATTGATTCGCGGGGAGTATGGGCCCTCACATATCTTAATTTTTCACTTTAAATTTTCATTTCATTCTGTTATGGGTTCCAGAGTCGTTTCTGAGGCTTACTGTCTGGAAAAGAACCCAGAATGCACACCATGTAGTTTTCACTACACGTCTTGTGTTCTTCTATTCAGGATGAAATATTATTTCTTACGTACATGTTATGTACTCCTGTGTTTCAATACCTTCTAATCTTGATCTGAGGTGTGTGTATGACCTTGTAGAGTCATGCAACCGAGACATCCTCCAGTTTCATTCCAGCCACATAGCGGTGATCAGACACTAGATACAGCTGATTAGGGAATTTCAACAGATCCTCTTATTGTGACAGTATTGGAACCAGAATTTATACCTATTACCATTGATGATTCACTATTCATAGAAGGCTTCATGAGGATGATGCAGACATTCTAAGGAGCATAGCCTTCTACCTCGTAAAGAGATTATTTGAAATAGGTTTTTCAGTAGCAGTATCCTCCCACATTCTCAAGGGAAGGAGGACCTTAGGCTATAGAGTCGTGGCTCGAAGCCACATTGACAATACTCAAGCATCTCGAGGTACCACCTGAGAGGAGGGTGAAACATTTGACTTATATGCTCTGATACTCTTCCCAGAGGTGTTGGGATGCCATCTCTCTGGTGGGACGCCATCATAATATGGCTTGGGAGGAGGTTCAACATATTTTCTATGATTACATCTAACTGGAGACCCTAAGGGACGACAAAGCCTAGGAGTTCACGAGCATAGAGTAGGATACTCTTTCAGTTAATGGAGTATTCCTCTTATTACATGGATTTGCAGTGTTTCACGCCTATCCCAGAAGGTGATTAGTTGTTCTTGGATAGGATGTTTGAAGATGGTCTCAGGCAGGAGATCCATTCCTAGGTGAACATCTTCCATTTGTCTTCGATATCCTCAATCGCCATTAAAGTGCTGATACCTGATCACAATATGAGGGATTCTAGAGCAGTGATACAGGGTGGTTTGACATCCTGAGTCAGTGTTCCTTCTTCTGATAGCAGAAAGTGTCATAGGGAACTTCCGCGGGGAGACCAGAGTAGGCGAGATGTATCTTATGGTAGACAAGGGGTGTACAAACAGTGCGGAATATGCATGCATACTTGGCCACAGTGCCAGAGAGACAAATTGGAGTGCCGATCATGGGGCATTAAGGGCCACCTGTAGCGTTTCTGTCAGATCTTCTCAACCACATCTAGTGATAGTGGTTCTTCTATGACTCCACATATAGAAGCAACCCCACTAGTTTCTCACCAGTATTGGAACTACAGTTCTTTCGGCTATTAATGCCGAGGTGGATGTCGCGACCGTGGTGGTCAGTCACCAGGCTATCAACGATAACAGAGTGGATCAGCTCAGAGTGGTCAGCAAGGGTCGTAGGGCCGCAGTACAATCCAGACATTGGCTGTGGAGTATACCCATCAAGGGAAGGATCCCTTACCTTTCATAGTTTGTGGTATGATCTTAGTAGCCTCTGTTTTATCTTCATCACTTTTCGATACTGGTGCTATGCAAAGCTTTATCTCTATTTTTGTTGTTGAGAACCTTGAACTCTGTATACTTTCCTCTGTCAATACCTTGACGCTAGACATGCCGTTGGGGACTAGAGTGGTTAGTGTACGTCAGTTCATGGAGGGCCCTCTCGAGGTTGGCAGGTGGCGCTTCATTTGGGATCTTTATGTTTTGTAGATGACCTGCTATGATGTCATTCTCAAAATGGATTGGCTAGTTCCCTTCTAGGAAATCGTTGATTGCTACTGCCGAAGGATGAGTTTTATATCACCAAAGGATGTATATTTTCTTCATAATGGCGAGTGGGATGTCTAGGAGAGCAGAGTGGGACCACAACATCATGGGTTAGAGTAGTTACAACACAATTTTCTAGCCTTTATCCATACGACCACGAGACTTCACACATAGTCTTTCCTCCAGTAGTCGATCATTTTTGGGATTCCTTTCTATAGGACTTTTCTAGTTTGACTCCAGAGCTTGAGGTAGACTTTTATATTGAGATTGTGATAGGACCGACATTGGATTCCATTAAAATTTATAGGATGGATAAAATTGAGTTGTAGGATCTCAAGAACCAGTTTGAGGAGTTGCAGGAAAAGGGTTTCATCCGACCGAGTACTTCTCCTTGGAGTTCACCTATCCTATTTGCGACGAATGCAGAAAATAATCTTAGGCATTGTGTGGATCATCGGAAGTTGAACTAGTTGACAGTCAAAAACCATTATCCCTTACTGAGGATCGAAGATATATTTGATCAACTTCGAGGAGCCCATGTTTTCTCAAAGATCGAATTGATACTAGGTTATCATTAGTTGCACGTTAGACTATATAATATACCTCTCACAACTTTCCGGAGTAGGTATGGTCTATACGAGTATATGGGTATGTCGTTCTGTCATGTGAGCGTGTCTGCAATTTCCATGGCACTGATGAACCGATTTTTCCATCCATACATAGATTCCTTCATGCTGGTTTTCTTGGATGACAACCTGGTGTACTCTCACATTCGACACGACCTTGCTACCCATCTTGAGATCATTTTGTGCACACTATGAGAGCATTAGTTACAAGCTAAGATCTCGAAATGCCACTTTTGGATGGACCATATTCACTTATTTGAACATGTTATCTCATAGATAGGAGTATTACTAGACCCAAAGAAAGTGAGAGTTGTAGTTTCTTGGGAGAAGCCGAAGAACGACTTTGAGGTCCAGAGTTTTCTGGGGCTGGCTGGATACTACAGACGTTTCATACAGGACATCTCGTGCTAGGAAGCACCACTGAAAAGTCTGACTAAGAAGGATGAAAAGTTCTTGGGGTCATATTCTTGTGATTCATCCTTTCAAGAGATAAACAAGTGGTTGATGTCGGCACTAATACTAGTCTTTCCAAATCCATAAATGAGCTATAACATTTTTTGTGATGATTCATGTATCAGTATGGGAGCTGTGCTTATGGAGGGAGATAGATTCATTGTGTACGCGTCTTTGTATTTGAGGCCACATGGGAGGAACTACCTGATGCATGATCTAGTGTTGGCATCTGTGGATCATGTCATACAATGTTGGACAGAGTATACTTTTGGAGATCATTTTTTTGTCTTCACCGACCACAAAATTCTCAAGTACATCTTCACTCTGGATTATCTGAATATCAGACAGCACATGTGGGTTGAGTATCATCAGTCCTTCAACATTGAGATTGACTATACACCTGGAAAGGTCAATGTAGTGGCTGATGTGTTGAGCAGGAGAACTTAGATACAAGTTGTTCAGCGGGCCCACAGTGAGTTGAAACATGTGGCTCTATTCTTTGAGATTAATTGGGAGTTTCACGAGAGATAAGGGCAAAATTTTCTATCTTTTGTATCCGTTACCTATACTCTTCTAGATCAGGTACTGATGAGGCAGCTATTAGAATTAGATGGCCTATTCCTACTGTAATGTTTGTCAGGAGAGGACGCTCTTCCAGAATGGAAAATAGGTGATGATGAGATATTGTGTTTCCTGGGATGCGTATGGGTGACAACAGATATACACGAGGAGTTGATGCGGGGTTTCCATTCCTAAGTTTTGGATGTTCATCCTGGTATCATCAATATGTATCATGATCTATACATCCTGTATTAGTGGATAGGTATGAAGAGGGATGTAGATATTTTCGTAAAGAGGTGTTCCACTTTTCATTAGGTGAATTTGTTGCATCATATACCAGCAGGTCTTTTACAGAAACTACCCATTACAGATTGGAAGTGGAATGGTGTCATGATGGACTTTGTGATCTGTTTTCCAAGGTCAGCTCGAGGGAACGATGCAGTTTGGGTCTTCATCGACAGGATTATGAAGGTCACTCACTTCTTTTCAATCAAGGAGACCTTTAGTGTTGACACACAGGGATGGTTGTACATCTAATATATTGTACATCTGCATAGACTTCCAAACACCATTGTTTCAGACAGGGATGCACGTTTTACTTCTTGGGTCTGGCCAGGGCTTCAGAAGGATTTGGGAACAGAGGTACTTTTGAGTAAAACAATCCATCCCCAGACATATGGCTAGTCATAGCTTACGATTCAGGTTCTTGATACATGCTCCGAGAATGCATTCTGGATTTTGAAGATTCTTGGGAGAGACATGTACCTCTAGTGGAGTTTTCCTACAATAACAGTTTTCAAGCAACTATTCAGATGGAACCTTATGAGGCTTTGTATGGTAGGCCATGGTGATCACCCTTGTGTTGGCTGGTGGCTGAAGAGGCAGCTATGATGGGACCTCATCTATTCCAGGAGACCACAAAACATATAGAGTTTATTCAGAAGAGGATGGTGATGGCACAGTCTCGACAGAAGTCTTATGCTGATCAGCGAAGATGACCTCTAGTGTTTGAGGTTGGGGATCAGGTTTTTCTATGTGTCACATCGAGCTTGGGACACAAGAGGATCATAATACACTATAAGCTCTCACTAAGGAATGTCGGGCTGTTTCAGGTGTTCGAGATAGTCGGGTCGGTTGTATATCAGTTGCAGTTACCTTAGTGGTATTGGGCTATGCACAATGTCTTCCACGTTTCACAGCTTCGACGTTACTTTTCAGACTCTTCACATGTTTTTCAACTTGAGGAGGTTGAAATTGAAGAGGATGCATCATTCAAGGAGCATACTATCCAGATTTTTGATCACTATACAAAAGTTCTCCATGGTTGGTCTGATTCTCTGGTTCGAGTGTTGTGGCAGCACGAGCGAGTATAGGATGATATATGGGAGTGGGAGGCCGATTTCTGAGAACAGTGGCTGAAGTTGTTTGGAGATTCTTCTTCTGCACCGCGCTAATGATATTCGGGGAAAATTTATTATGGGGGGAATATTTTAAGAACACAGACCTTCTTTTCAGGTATGCCTTCCTTTTATGGTTGTTTTTGAGAAAAGGTGGTTTTTTGGGAGGTTGTGCAGGGGCCCACGGTAGGCGCACGGTTTGTCAAACCATGCGGGTGAGCCGTGTGAAGTCCTTAGGTGAGACAGTGGGCTCTGCATGGGAGGCGCACAGTTGTGCGCTAAAGCCATGTGATGTACCTAGATTATATAGTGGAAACTACATATTTGGCGCACAGTTTTCAAAACCGTGCGAGGGAACCATGCGGCCACTTAAAATTAGGGTTTTTAAGTCACACGACAGTCGTGACTTCCCATTCCTCCACCATTCTTCCTCCTACTTGTGGTTCAGGAGGGAGTTTCAATTTTTAGAGGTCGGGGGAGCTCTTTGGCTAAATTTTTTAGGCAAATAGATGGGGTATCATGGTGGTTCAAGGGCAATTCTCCACATGTAAGTCCCACTTTTGGTTCCTTGAGGATTTGGTTAGTGTTATCACTATCTTTATCTCTTAAATTCCTAGATCTAAAATTGTTTCATGTTGATCGAGTGTTGTGTTGCCTTTTTGTGTTATTGGTCGAACTTGTTGATGTTAGGGAAGGGGTTTTAAGGTGGTTTTGAGGAGGCTTCCACCCTGTTGGAGCGCATTTGGGTGAAGAAGTCATTTTCCATGGAACCCTAAAGGTATGTGGTTTGTATCTTTCAGTTTAAGGTCCTTGAATATTATGTGCAATTGCAACAACAACCTTGAATGGGGTATTTTTCATTTACCGTCGTACCCTTGTGCTTTCTCTCCCATGCTTGTATGCTCATGTTGAGTTTAATTGGAAGTAAATATATTTGATTATCATTCTTTGGACATTTTTCCATGCATGTTCCATTTACAACTATTTGGTCCGGCATTTCTTATTTTATCATGCTTGGTGACTATAGGATGGACTGCTGCATTCTGACATGTTGAGATTCCATAGACTATTATCCAAGTAGTTATGTAGGTTTACATGAGACTTATAGCATTACTATGCGTTGATTTACACAGGGTTGTGAGAAATTGGAGTAGTAAACTTTAAGGCGATAGACTGAGTGAGCTTCCTCGGAGAGTCTTTGTACATTTTAAACTATAAGGGGGTAGTGGGAGTGAGCTTCGTCAGAGAGTCTTTGGACATTTTAGACTATAATGGGATAGACCGAATGAGCTTCCTCATAGAGTCTTTAGACATTTTAGACTATAAGGGGATAGACTGAGTGAGCTTCCTCAGAGAGTCTGTGGACATTATAGACTATAAGGGGATTTGCTGAGTGAGCATCCTTAGAGATTCATTGTTTATATTGAATATTACATTGAACCATTCTAGGATATAATAGTAATTTACTGGGTGAGCTTCCTCAGAGAGTCTCTTGACCTTGGGGCTATAAGGGGAATTGACCTTGTTTGCTTCCTTAGAGAGTCCTTGACTACCTTAGACTAAAGAGGAATTGACTAAAAGTTCATCCTCAGAGAGACTTCAAGCATTATATACTATTAAAGGATATTCCAAGAGTGCTTCCTCAGATAGTCATTATGAATACTTATGCCGAACCAGATTGTGCTGCCCAGAGGTTTTCTCGTACATTAAAGGTAGGACCATATGGGATAGGTTGTGCATACTTCCCAGAGGTTTAGTTACTTTGATTAGTTGTTTCTTGATAATTGTTACTATGGATTGTTTACTGTTGAGTACCTCCCTATTTTTTGTTTTCTATTCTTTTACCTGTTGTATATATTCACAGACTGTTAGGAACAAATCATGTGGTGGTATCATACTAGGATTTGTCTCACTCTCTATTTGGGCCATGATTTGGGCCCAAAATACTATGTTTTTGTAGGTAAGATAAGGGAAAGTGCCCTTATACTTCAGGTACTTGACTGTAGTGGAGATGGAGAGCATGGGACCAAGCTATGTCTTATGATGCTGAGGAGTTTATCTGCTTTCTTTTTCACTTTGGATTAGCACTATTGTATTTCAGCATTGTGACTTGTTTGGTTATTATTCAAGACATATCAGTACCATGAATCATTATATATATATATATATGTTCTCCAGTTTTTTATTATTTCAGTCTTCCTTTGTTTACTCTTTTTGGATATTATAGCTTTTGTTATTATATATTTGTTGGTCCTTCACTCTGTTACTATGCCAATAAGGGTATAGTTTCCCCACTATTACACCCAAGGCCTTCACATCTAGTTGGCAGCCTCTGGAATTTGGGGAAATACGCATGATGCTATGTGACCAACTAGCTACAGAGCGCCTCGGGGTGGCTTTTGGAACCAGGAAGTTACAAATTTGTACAAGGAATGTAATACAAAAAAACAACATAGATAAGGAAAAAAATTATTCTTATTTTTCATCAACATACACTTCTTTATAATGGTATTCTTTGTTTTAAGCTCATTGTGACCCTCTTCAAATTTTTTGAGTATCTGATCATGACCCTCAAATTTGTTCTCAATATATTTTAAATTTTCTTCCTGATCCTTTAGAATTTATGTATGAGTCTTAAAAAGATAATATTACTTACTGAAATTTTCATTGATTTCAATTCGTAAATCTATTTCACTTTTTGGATTCAAATATAGGGAGTTACACTTCCCATTCGAATCCATGACATCCTGCTTCCGAACTATTTATTCAAGAATGATCTTATCATCTAACAATGAAGTAAGTTCATTGATCTTGAAATATTCAATATCAATACAATCCTTCACATAATCATGAAAGTCATCAAATATTCACAGAACGCCAATTGTATTCCT
Source organism: Viscum album (assembly GCA_963277665.1). Classification (NCBI taxonomy): domain Eukaryota; kingdom Viridiplantae; phylum Streptophyta; class Magnoliopsida; order Santalales; family Viscaceae; genus Viscum; species Viscum album. The sequence goes on along the minus strand of OY728148.1, from coordinate 871,897,682 downwards.
TTAAAATTTAGTAATTTCCATACACGACCTGTTGTGAGAATCATACCTGAGGAATAATGAATTGACATCATCATCATGCCTGAAAAATTTGTCCATAACCATAGAAACACAACCTAGCTTCTGACTAAATGAGTGTTGAATCATCAAACCTCAAGCCTATATTAAAAAATCGAGGAATGATATCAAGACAATCCTTCAATTGTTGGAAAACAAATTCATGTCCTATAGTTGATGATTCTGAATTTGATCCTCTTGTTTTTAAGGATTCTTTAACTACCTTTTCATATTTTCTCTCTGAAGAACCACTGACATCATTATTTGTCACCACGACATTCCATGGTATTTCATCCATCCCCTATTTTCCCTTATTACATCCCAGAATGATCCCTACTTCTTTTTATCATTCATGGTCACTATCTGAGAGTTGCAATATTTTTTCATCCTAACATTTTCATTCTCAGCATCTACTTCAAGGTCATCTTGTTGAACCAATTCATGATTTATACTCTATTCATTAGTTTGTTTTTCTTCTTCTTCATGATACTCTTCTTCTTTTACTGGGGAAGCTAGTTTTGATGATTTTTCTTAAGAATTATGGATTGAAATATATCATAATGACTCTTTGCCTCATGATATTAATAAACCTGACTTATGAAATAAGCAGTGTCATACCCTTCTTCCTATTATTTTTATTCTTCTTTAACATCCTCTTCCTGCAAAATTTCATCATCTTATTTTGGTTCAAGAATCATTATTTTTTTCCTGGTGTCACTGGAATAAATTCATACGAAAATGATTATAGTATATGTACCTACTCAGAAGAATTCTCAGTAGCTTTGAAAAGAGATTGGACAATCCAATATTCAGAAATTTTATTCTTTTTCTTATTCTCTTTTTCTTACTTTACAAATTATAAAGCAGCCTTAATATTAAAGTCTTTTACTCAATAGGTTCCAAGAAAAAAATAGTCTCCCATTCCGTTATATAATTTTATTTTCTCTTCAATTGGAAAACACTTCATCCAGATATGCCTTTTTCTTCTTAGATTTTGGAGGTACAATTTGGGTTTCCTAAACTTTAAGAGTTTTTTCTTTAACTCATGGTTCCTTCAACTTTCTATTCTCCCAAACATTTTTATAATTATCATCCACTTCTAGTTTGATTGATAATACTTTAATTTGATATTCAGATAAATCATAGAATACTCCAAATTCACTTTTGAATACAACCTTCATCCTTCTCAAAAGATCATCACTTAACAACATCACCTTGATTTGTTTTGGCATAGAGCAACATAGAATTTTTGATGAAACAAGACATAGAACATTGAGCATGGAAAAAAGAACCAAATATAAAATAATATGAGTCTTGATAGTTAAATTCTCGTTATTTTAAATTGTTTGTATGATATACAACACCAGATTAATCTTCTGGAGGTTCACCAAAAAATCTGGAATATAAATGTCACATTTCATTAGGGTGTCCTTATCCCCATTAATCTGAATGAAAAATCATTCAACACATATATCTATATACTAAAAATTTGAAGATTGATTGTTGATATTTGGTCTCTTCACTCCAAAAAAACCACGATACTCTATAGCCTTATCTTTATCTAGTCATCCTGAAACATTTGGTAGCATGTGGGTGCAGAATTCAGCGTGCCCCTCTTAAGGAATTTCAATGATATTAGCAGCCATACTCAATGAAAGTGAATATTTTTTCCCATAAATCGTAGAAAGAAAATTTTATTTTCAATCATGAAAAAACAAAACATACGGTCTCATAAAATTCCACCAGAAACTATGGATACACGGGATCCCATCACTTCGGTTTTGATACACACAAACTCTCCAAGCTATTCAACATGATAATCATTAAAAAAAGAAAAAAATATTAGGAAAAGAACCTCGGATATACTTACCTTTCCTGGTATATATTCCATTCTAATATTTCCTTTATAGGTGAAAGTTTCTTCTAGAGAGATTCATCAAAAGACATTCCGATTTGATAAATCCAAGAAAAATTCAGAATGAGACTTCTGTAAAGTAGGAGAGTTTCAACACTATAACACTAGATAACTGATGTGGGACAACCATCAGAGGTCCTTTATATTTTTTTGTCAATAATTCTTATTCCAAAAAAGATCAAACTATTTAAATGTTCTTGACTTGATTTGATGGTTGAGATAAAAGTCATTGAATGATTTCGAATGATTCTGATATTTTGAGGTTATTAAAAAAACATTATATTTAAGGAATTTGAATCTGAAAATTTTAATTAAAACAATAGGAACATACAGAAAAATATAATTATTTTACTATAATTTATTTATGGAAACATACCTTTTATATTTCAATGAAAATTATCAAAAATAAAGACAAATCTTTGTAAGGAAATTTATATTACAAAAATATTTTTTAATGAAATGAAATTTTTGAAATTGATAATTTTTAGGCAAAGAAAATATTAGCTAAGAAAAATATTGACCCCAATAATTTGGACTACCATTAATTTTAACTAAGAAAAAATTTGACTACAAAATTTTTTTCATTACAAATAATTTTGAATATGAAAAATATTGATTAAGATAATTTTTTATTGTGATAAATTTTTATTAAGAACAATGTTGACTATGATTAAATATTAAAAAAAATATGGTTAAAAAAATGGTTTTGAAAAAAAAATGGTTATCAAGAAAATATACGCCCCCTTTGAAAAATGTGTTTCTTACTATAAAGAGATATGTTTAATCAATAAGTTAATATGGAATATTAAAATACATTTATCATTCCTAAATTATTTTAATGTATTCAGATATATTAGAGGGTAGATATTTTTTTTGAAAATATTCGCAAGTTGATCTAGCATTCTAATAAATTGAATAATAATATCTCCATTATGTTTCTGATCCCTAATGAAGTGATGCCTCGCATATATGTATTATGCATGAGAGTGATGTGAAGGGTTTTTTTATTAAGACTTTGGAACTTTTGTTATCACTCAATATCTATTTTTTGGTTAAAATCATGCCATAATCTGTTAGTGTGTGTTGCATCCACAACACTTGAGTACAAGATCCTCCAACTGTTAAATATTGTGTTTCAGTAGGGGAAAGTTCTACTGAATGTTTCTTTTTTAGTGCCCAAGAATCTAATAAATATTATATGAAATAACATGTTCTAGATGTATATTTCTGATCTATTATACATCCACCAAAATTATCATCAGGAAAATGTTTTAACAGAAAATCATTTCCAGATGTATTAAAAAGCCCAAAATTCAGGGTTCCCATTAAATAGATAAAAATACATTTCACATTTTTAATGGAATTTCATTGTATTATATTAATATCTAGAACAAAAGAATATTTAAATACTTATGTTTGGATGACTAGATATCATGTATAGTAAACTTTATGTCATACCACTAATTGATGTATCGTCAACTGGTTTGTCAGCTTCATCAAGATCAAATGAATTTGGGGTTCCAATTGGTGTAATTCAACTCTTAGTGTGGTCATATAAATAATTATTAAAAATATATTTAAAATAATTATGTTGAGATATATAAGTCCCCTTTTTGTTTTTGAGAAATATTATAACCTAGGAAAAATGTTAACTAACTCGTCATACACTTTTCAACTTCATATTTACTTTGATTTGCAAATGAATCTGTTAAAGACTGTTGAGTTGAACCAAATATAATGTCATCAACACAAATTAGAAAAATAAAAAAATCCTCATCATTCTTTTTAAAAATGGTCAGATTAGTATTTACCATAACATAGTTTTTTGTAACGAAAACATTATAAGTATATCATACCAAGAAATAGGGTCCTGTTAATGTCCATATAAAGCATTGTTTTGTTTGAAAACATGATCATAATGTTTTTAGTCTTCAAACCTAGTAGATTGATCTATATAAGTATCTTCTTGAACATATCTATTATGGAATGATCATTTAACATCCATATGAATAGGTTTCTTTATGGTCTATTCCTTCTGGTTGATTATAGAATTTAGCAAGTAATGTTGATTTATTTCTTACCATGATTTCACTTTCATCATAGTTATTTATGAAGACCTATATTAATATAATTATTGAATTTTTCTTATATCTTTTATCCAAGGTCCACACATTGTTCCTTTCGAAATAATTTTTCTCATCATTCATTGATTTTATTCAATCATCCTCACCAAAAGATTCATTAGTGTTTTTTGGATATAATAGGGAAAATGATGCTAGATATTATACATTATTTCTTAATAAACATCTTTTCCTTAAAAGTTTATTTACATCACCAATGTGACTATCACATGTATTATTTTTATGAAACAATTGATCTGTGTTTTTTCAAATTTTTTTATCAATATATATTAAGAAATCATCTAGGCTCTATGCTTCAGAAATATTTTATTGAACTTTTTCTTTATCAAAATTATTTTCTATCAATGGTTGATAATTAGATTCTGAAAACACATCTGATGATATTGGTTGTAATTTTTTAGAATTAAAAGTATTAGTTTCATGAAATTTCACATGAACAACATCTTCAGCAGTACAATTATTTTTATTAAAAATACTAAAATACATAGAATTTATGGAGAATTATAATAATTTTTTTTCATTGGATTTGGTTTAACATTTATATATATTATCACTAGTATTGTTAATGAATACCTTGCAACCATATACCTTGAATTATGACAGTCTTGGTTTTTTTCCATTCCACAATATGTAAGGGGATTTGTAAAAAAACTATCTAATTAAAAATATATTTATTGTATAACATGAAACACATAATTATTCTTCCCAAAAGTGTTTAGCTATATAATATTCACTAAACATGGTTCTAGTTTTCTGGGGAATAATTCAATTTCTTTTTTCAACATCATCATTCTATTTAGGGGTTCCTAGTGCTGAGAAGTTATGTGTAATTCCTATTCAACTACAAAATGATTCGAAATAAAAAATTTGAAATTATATTCCATGATCACCTTGAATAGTTATCAATGGATGTTTTTCTCATTTTTAACACGAGCTCTTAAAAAATTGAATTGGAAAACACATCATATTTTATTTCATGAAAATAGTCCCACGTAAATCTAGTGTAATAATCAACTATGAAAATTGAATAATTTTTTCATACAATGCATCCAAATTGTGTTGGAACAAAAAGATATATATATTCACTAATTTTAATTAATCATATGTTTAGAATTCACCTATTTATTTACAACTTTATTTATGTTTCATACCAAATTGACAAGAATCACAAACTTTTGAAGAATCAAATCTATGCTCTCAATGATTTCTATCAAGTCTTTTTTTAAGAGTTTTCATAGGATAACAAGGTTAAAATGTCCTAAATTTATATTCCATAACTAAGATTTATATTATATTGAAACAAGTCAATGTAGATATTGGTTCCTAAGGTCTCTTATCTCTAGCGTGTATACATTTGTTTTTCTTATGGGAAGAAATAATAAACACGTACTAGTAATTGTGTACAAAACAATTTCTATTATAGAATTTAACAATGTAACCTCCATCACATAATTGAAATATGATAATTAGTTTTTTCTTAAGAACCTTAAAAAATAAATTTCTTTATCTTAATGTTTTTTTATGAAAAACAATGTTACCACTACCAATAATTCCTCCATGTGCATTATCTCAAAAAGATACTTTTCTTCCGTTCATCTAAATATTATTTTCAATGAAATTTTTGCTACCAGTGAATATTTCAAGAACATAAACTATCCATCAACAATATATTTATGTTTTTAAATTCATTTTTTTCTTGAAAATTAAAATTTTAGAATTTCATAACCCTATCATTGCTGGATCTAGAAATTTTAAAAAGCAAGATTTTAGGTATCTACATTTTATTATAAAAACATGCTTTATGAAAACCTAAATACTGGATTTTATTTAAAGAACAGTATTTTTCCAAATTTCTACCACACTGACATTTAGTACATAATAGATCACATTGAAGGCCAAAATATTTATTATTGAAAACTAGTTTAGAATGGGTATAACCAAATTGAGAACGAATCCTTATAGGTTGAATTTTGGAATATATCTTGTATATTTTTTTATTACTAGAGGTGTTGTTTTACAAACACTTCTTCAAGGAAAATATTTATCACCTTAGTTTTATTACCAAGATGGAATCCTAAAAAACATTAGTTTTAGAACTAGACTTAGTCTCTAAAATATTTTTCTGACAAATTAAATTTTCATTCTCCATAGAATTTTAATAATTTAAGGAGTTAACTTCATCAATATTTTTTGAAATACTTTTAAAATCAAAATTTATTTACCAATATTTTTAGAAAGATACTATACATCATTGGTTAAAATAGATAATCTATAATTTTTATTATCATGTTTTTTCTTGAGTTTATAATATTCATTCTCAATATGTTTAGAAAACCTAGACAATTATTCATCAAAATGTAATGTATTATCTTCTAATGAAGAAGATTATTCATTTGAAGATTCATAATATATATCCTCTTTATGATTTTCATTCAATGATACATTAGTGATAGATTCATCATAGTGTACCTCGGCTATTAGAAAATGATTTTCAAAGGGAAATCTGACGAATATACCAAGATTCATCTAACCATAGGATTCACACTATAAGGATTCAATAGAAATGTCACCACCAATTTCACTCCATGTGTCATTGGATTATAAAACACTATAATCATTATCCTTGTAATACTTTTTTCTATTATCTATGACTTATTTTACTTTCAATAATTTATCTTAAGCATATGAAAATCTGACCTGATATGCCCCTACACTTTGGAATTCATAGCAATTGAATTCTGTGTCTTTCATTTCTTTTCTTTCTTTCTTCTTATTTCTATACTGAAAGTCATTCATTCCAACTATCTTGTTCAACCATTGATAATGATTAGATATCTCATTATCATAATGATCACCTTCACTATATTCCGAATAAATAGTTATTTCTTAGACATGGATATTGTAACCCATTCAGGAATATAGACTTTTGTAGTTGTAAATTCAATAGTACCATTTTAATTATTCTTCTCATTCATATCAGAATATATCTTCATTCTTGTCTCATGTTGACGAAGAGTTCCAAAAACCACATTAAGAGTAATTTGAGACAAATTCATTTTCTCATTATTAGATGTTCTCTTAGATTCCAAATCATTAGGCATGATATCTATAATCATGTTGACAAGTTCATCATAATCTAGACCTTTTTCTCCAATAGATATTAAACTATTAACCATTTTCATAAATCATTTTTTTATCTTTGAAAAGAGTTCTCAAAATGGAAATAGTAATCCATGATACTTTTCTCTAAGCATTGCTCTTATTGTCTCTATAACATTTGATATAGAAAAATGTGTAACATACAATTTCTTCCAGATACAATTAGTGACTTCAAAATATAAAATATGACTATATATATTACTTGTCATAGATCAAAAAAATGTATTTGATACCACTAAATATAGATTAGTTTATAATTTTTTTGGATGAATGTTTTGACTTCGTTGAAAGGAATTTTGTAATATTTAGTAAACATGAAATTTTTTTCAACTACAGTATTAATAAAAATAGTCTTTATACCATCTCTCTAATATTGGTAATCATTACCGTAAAAAATATGTTGTCTAGTAGTATTTAGATTGTCTATCGATCCGACATTCATTCCTCCCATTCAATAAAAGTGTATTTCCACCAAAACATGTTTATTGTAAATGATTTAAAACAAATATTAAAATCCCTATGTAAACAATAAATAAGAAAAATATAGCAAGAAAATTCAGAACATGAAAAACATGAGCAAGAAAACTGGTATATGAATATTAGTAATTCAAATACCTCTTATGATTCAAATTGTTGCATTGAAATAATGATGTAGATGCTCAATTAAAAGAGTTTTAAATTGTATGTTTAAAGACATTAGTTTTTAAACATAAAGAAATATATTTTTTAAAAAGTTAAGCTTCATAAATTCACAAAGACTCTTTTCATTCATCTAATCAAACATTCTAGGTTAGAAAAAATATGGTTCCATAAATAAAACATAATAAATGATTACAATGAAATGATTTTAATATAAAGTGTATTGAATATTACTTATTAGAGTATGTAAAAGTAAAAATAAAGTATAATAATGTTATAATTTATTAATTTATCAGAATAAAAGGGAAATAAACCTAAAAAAAGAAAAAAGTATGAAATATTTTTACCCAATGAGTATGTTATCCAACAACCTAGGATAAAGGCCTCTTGAATTATACATTAACAAATTTCATTCTTACCCACACAAGGGTAAAAACATGAAAGGAATATCGGAATCCGACATGTTATCCCTGCAAGCCCTCGAAATTGAGTGTAGTCAGTAGATCTATATTTTTATCCCTAGAAGCCCTCGATTGTACCCAGCAGCAATCAGAGTGGCATAGAACAATTTGAACAAGATATTACGAACTGAAAATATATCGACAGTATCTCGCTCAATAAATCACATCATTAGCCTGAAATATCTAGAGTGATAGAACTGTTGTCGAGATCATTCAAACAAGTTCATATTTATAGGCCCTTATTCAATGGTTAGCTACCTTCTCAAATGGTAAAAATTTTCCTTGAATCTCAGAGTGACCTATACATGTGTCATTCAAACAATAGTTAAATAGAAATAGATTGTAAGACAACATTTCATAACAAGTGTAAGGAAAATTAATTTCCATAACCAAATATATTTTTCATAGTCCATATAGAATATACTATTCAGAACCTAACCAGATAAATATTCAGAGTATATAATACATGGATATTCTGATTATATTTTAAAAAATATTAGAATATGCCTTCAATTGTTTCCATAATCTGAATTCCAATGAATTTAGAGTATGAGTTATGATGAATTCAGAGTTTGAATTTTGATGAATTCAGAGTTCGACGTCAAAATATTTCAGAGACTAAATTATATGAAATTCGGAGTCTGAATTCTAATGGATTTATAGTCTGAATTTTTAAGAAGTTGGAGTCTGAATTTCAGGGAAATCAGAGTCAAAATTTTAGAGAATTGGAGTCTAATTTTCAAAGAATATGGAGTCAGAATATTAGAGAATTTGAAACCTGAGTTTCATTGAATTTAGATTATGAATTTTAGAAAATTCGTAAAACAAATTTCTGAAAATTTAGAAATCGAATTTCAACGAATTCGGATGTGAATTCAGAGAATTCAGAACCTGTATTCAGGGAATTTGGAATCTGAAAATAGAAGTCACTAAATCCAATGACATATAGGATTCTGATTTTATATATGTGAAACCAAATATTATACATATTAATAAAATTAGTTATATTTATAGGTATTGTTGAGAGGAAAATGATAACAATTGTATGGATACAAATTTCTTTACTGAATTGAAATATTCCTTATGAAAATAATCCTTAGGAAAAATATATTTTTATTTTATGATAAATTTTTTGTGACTTTCATAACATTGAAAAATTGTTTTGTAATAAGTAATCCACATTGAGACAACATTCAGAAAATAAATATCGAATTAATATATAGTAAAATATCTATTTTCCAACATCAACCTATCATTGAAGACTCCATTGTATTCCTTTTGAATAAAATTTCATATTATCAAACAATAATGGAATAAAAAATACAAGAAGTTTCCTCCTTCCATATTAATAATAGATAATAAAATCATTCTATACATACATATATTTACATACCAAAAAAAGTACATAATAGTTCTTCAACTATACCCATGCACATGTAATTTATATCATGAGTGGTATCTTGGGCCAGACACACATACATAGTTATATAAAATCTGAAGTATGTAATGGAATACACACATAATGACAATAATATCATATAAAGATCGGTATAAAGGCTATAGAGATGAAATCATATTATATTAAGATAGTTCTGACAAACACACACACATCTATTCAAGTAATATCAATTGAGGTCTCATGGACACATAGAGAAAAAATGTGTGCGACATAAATATTGGTCAGACAAATACACACACATAATCATGTAATATAAAGAGAGGTCTATAAGAAACAAATAGTTAGAATAATGTCATGTTAAGAGAGGTATTGGGGGGAACACATACAAAATTTCTTATTATGATAGGTATTATAGGACACACATAAAAACATGAACACAATAACGACATATCAGGCAATATTATAATATTTTTAAAATGTTTTGTGGAATTTACTACAATATGTGTGTTGAATCCCAACATAATGGTTCAACATCAATGTAAATATCTATAAACTATGATTTCTGTAATCAAACATAAATCCCAATGAAATGATTGAATATCATCAATATGAGAACAAGTATATGTCAAGGGTTAGGAAAAATTTACGAATAACCAATGGCATATAATGTAATGAATAGATCTTGAACAATTAGATAAATAACTATATAAAAAATGGATTTTTTCCATCCACATCTAGGAAAAAATAAATGAATCTAATTAACTCATGTTGAAATTCATTGTTCTGAACATGATTTTCTAAATCAAGGGGAATGAATAAGATAATATATAAAATTTTGAAAAAAATAAGAACAAATTATAGACAACTAATTACCGTGAAATCCCTAAGACTGACATATCTAGATAGATTATTATTCTATTTATATGGAATGAAATCATTATGAATATCCACATAAATCACTATTTTTTATTTCCCTAAGATTAAGAGGACAAATAAGTGGATTTTTTGTATTTGGGGGGGGGAATATATATTTTTTATTATTTTAAAATTTATACACGGTTCAGCCACATGGTTTACAAAACCATGGACCAATCATGTATGGATGACACCCTCTTTAGGGATGCCTCATGATTTCCCACAAAAAAAATCTAAATAAAGTTACAAATATAATGTAGATTATTATTCAAGACACAATATTATTTGGCAATGTATCGTGGTTATCATTAATTATATACCTATAGTTTTCCACATAAAACTCCATTTTTATAAGAAGTACAAATTCCTTGAGTAGTAGAAATTTTTTTCCTAATTTGGTGCAAAACATGATTCCACTATCCTTTTTAAAAAAAAACCAAAAATCCCAAAATTTACATGAACTTTACAAAATAAATATTAAGATTTAAAACATTATATATATAATGAAAAATTAATATAATAAATTAGGTGTAAATATTATAATTTCTAAAGAAAGATGAAGTGCATGGTTTATCTCTAGAACCCCTCTATAGATAAGACATTGAGGGTCACATGGGGATGTATAAAAGATATTAAGATCACAAATAATTATCTATTAAAAATATCCCCACATACTAGGATAATTAGAAACAAATTTATACTTCTATAAATATTTTATAGACAATTTAATAATTTTTATTTATATATGTGTATAAAATTATTATTATAAAAAAATAATTTGAAATATTCAAAATAAATAATGTGAATATATTTTCTATATTCCAATAATTACAATTATAGGTAGTTAAATGATCATAGTGGTGTAATAATTTATGGATTCATTTAAATAATTTATATAAATTTTAATTTATAAATATGATAATAATTATTCTATGATAATAATAATTAAAATATTAGGTGATATGTATCAATAATAGGAGTGGATGATAAATTAACAATGTAATACTCATGATTAGTTGAAAATGAAAAAATAGTGTTTTAATTATGTGATTATAACATGGTAAATATGTTTAGTTAACATTGAGATTATTCTACTATAATAGTGTAATGAATTCTATGGAATTTAGAAAATTCACTATGATATAATAAATTAATGCATTGGTTAAAAATTAAAGGTTGGTGTAATGATATTAATGGTAAGGTATTTTTTGGATCATTATATATTTTATGAAAAAGAATATAATTATAATTAAATCCATTATAATTAAATGTTTTGGTTTGATTTTTCAAATTTAACACCTTCAAGGAAAATCGTACATAAGTGATATATTGATCGCTTAGAATGTGTTTTCATATATTTTAACACACCAAGACATAAAATAATGACATTATGTACTAAAATATAACATGATTGGAGTGATATAAAACAGAATGCTTAATTTTTTATTAATATTGTAATATATAATATTTTATTTTATTTTAAACATTAAATCATCAGATGATGTAATCATTAAGAATATATTTCTTGATTCATGAGTGTTATTTTGGAATATCAATTAGTATAATGATATTCTTTTATTAATTCTGAAATGGATTTTATTTATGAATGTAATATATTTTTTATGTTGATGTGATTGGTCATGTAGTTGAATAAAAATAACTTTATATAGAAAAATTTTCATTAAATTTAATTGGGATTGGTCATAAAGATTTGTTTCTCATAATATGGTCACTCTAATTATAAATGGAAATAATATATTAATATCAATTGTTACTATGAATTTAATTATGATTATTATAGTTTTTACTAGATAACTAAAAATGTGATTTATATTTTGACTGAAGGATATTTATGGTGACTTGATGTAGAGATTCTATTCCATAGAACTCAACCATCATAAAGAGATAGAGTGAGCTAACAATGTATATAACATTTCTCAACCATTGACTTATGTATAAATTATAGATATCATATTTTTTTAATCAATCCCACAAACTTATCTAGGATGTGATATTCTATGACATTGGACTAATGATAAAAAAATTCGTTTTTGTTTTCATGAAATGGTTTTATTATTTATATTCATAGTAAATGAATTTAGATACGTTATATAACTATAATATTTTTATCATTTAGAAAAAATAATTCCTATTATTTAATTAGATTAGTGTAATTTATGATACATCACTATAAGGTTTTTAAATAGTCATCCATGTATGATTAGTTTTCAATTGTTCAAAACAAGTACATGTAGATATGCCAATGTTTATGATAGATGACAACAATTCCAAGAGATGGAAGTTGATGAGAATAGATATGGGAGTTTAGAAAATTATATATCAACCCAAATAATATCAACATTATGGATGTTTTCGAACAATATATCATTATTTTAGATAGTGTGTTTATTATTGATAATTATTATTTAGTAATTGCATACCATTTACTCTTTATGAGTGTTTGTAATAGTCAAATTATAATATGTATTTTGTAATTATTTATCATGTTAATTTATGATTATGTCATTATTCATGTTTTTGTTGTTAATTATTATATATGATAAAAATATAAGTGTTCAATTAGGGGGATTTATCAAATACTTGTGTGGATACCTTAAGGAATCTCTCTATCACCTAAACTAGCGAGGAATGGATTTGGATGTTTAGACATAAGTGTAAAACAACTTAAAAATGCATAGTAAAATTATTTTCCAACGCATTTAGTTTTTATTATTTTATTAAAATCTCATCATCAAATGTTGTATAAATTTAAATATACATGTTATGACAGATTAAGTGGATAGAAAATTCAAAAAAATTGGTTAATTATAAATTCTTTTAAGATAATATTATAGGTGAATGAGTAGTGAACTTATCATAATATGTTATTTTGATATGGTATAGTGACATCATTTTGAGAATTCCCATATTATAATATTATGGCTCAATATTATATTAGCATCAGGACACAATATACATGTTCTTAAATCAATAATTCTATAATTACTATGTAATGTAAAAACTCTAGGAATATCATATAAAAATATATGATCTTATGATATGATTTTTTTGGAAATATCAATTGTTTAAATGATATATGAATATTTTTGTATTCCACATGCATGATATGTTTATCATGATTATTTTTATATATGGTCAAAGGTTATAACATAAAATTTTATAAGTATTATTTGATTTTTTAACATAATATGATAACAGAAAAATAATATTGTTGTTTATTTTGATGATTTATTATTAAAGTTATATTCAACCAATTACAGAGGGCCTCTAAGATTCAAGGATTATTTCAGGTATTTTTTTTAAAATAATGATATGTGTATCAGATATGGGTCATAATAGTTAAAATTGATGAATTTTAAAATATTATATATGGATTTTGATATTGATAGTTATTATAAATACATTAAAAATAACCAATATTAAACCAAAATGACTATAATGTGATGAAAATGATTAAATTGGTAGGTCGTCATATGAAAAATATATAATCACTATTTACTATTTATTTTTTCATTAGGATTATGAAATAATGAGAAGAAAATTTATCATTTTAAATATGAATAAAATCAAAGTATTAAAAATTTGTATGTTTATTAGTTTTTATATTTTTTACTTATATTCAATAGATTTTTAAAACATATTTAATATGAACCATGATTTATACTATTTGATTTAATAAAAAACAATACAATATCATTCTATTAATATAATAGTAATACAGATTGATAATCCATCTAATTTAATTTTGAACCCTCTTCTATTATGCATCATATGTGCACACTACTCTACATGAAGACCCAATATTCTTTTACTCAAATATATTTGTAGAATATTTAAAAAAACATTATCATCGACCAGAATTTAAAAAATACCCTATCGGAATTTATAATCTTTTAAAAAATTGTTAAATACACCAATGAATATATTTAAATATTTATTTTTAAAATTGGGTGATCTTTATGAATTTTCTGAATTTATATATATATATATTATATATTTGAGAAAATGATTTTTTAAATCCCAATTAATTATTTTACTGATATATATTGAAAAAATAACTTTTTCTCCCAAAATAAAATATAAAAATATTGTGAATATTTAATAATCAGAATTTATATTTTAATGATTTTTTTAAAAAAATGTATCCACTGTATGTCAAAAAGGAAGCGATTGAATTTGGATGTTTTATAAAGAATTTTATAAATGCAGGGATTTAATGAGATACATCATTGAACTTAACGGGTAGAAATTTTTATTTTAAGAGTATGATATCATAATTTTTGTGTTAAATATCATAATATACACAAACATGGATAAAAATGAAATTTTATAATGATGTAAATGAATTATTGGGGGGAAAATGATATATTGAGTTTTTTCAAATCATAAGGATTTATAATATTCCAATTATTATTCATTTATATTTAATATAAAATTATATATTAACATAATTAAATAAAATATTGATTAATTGTGTTAAATAGTAAATAAAAATTTGATATTGTATACTTTATAAATATTTATAAATAAGAATTAAAAATTATCAAAATAAATATATCAAATAAATATGATGAAGATGAGATGTGGATTCCATGGATCCAAATCATTAGTTTTCATCATATCATGTTTTTATCAATTGAATAGATTAATAATATTATTAACATAAAATAATTATATTTAGATTAAAAAAAATTATTTAAATGCTTTAATTTATTAATTTTAGAATATTATAAATCCATGTTAAATATTAATATACAATGTCTCAGAATAATATTAAAATTTTGAAAAACCTAGAAAAAGTTTACATCGCTTAGAAATTTATTTATATATTTATTAGTCCTATTACAAATAATATTACATGAAATATTTGTGAAATTAAATGTTGACTCATTAAATTTTTTCATATGGGTATTATCACTCTTTCATAATTGTTTGTTTTTTAACCATTATCTTTCATAAAAATATATATAAATCCATTTAGTTTTTGATAGAGATATTAATTTATATTTATAAATTATATACATTTTATAAATAATTACAATGTATTGTTTTAATTCTAAGAATCATAATTACTTTTTAAAATGGTTCTATGAAATATATTTTAATGTTGTTCACACATAATATTTTATTTCAGTAACATATTAATATTAATAATAATATTATATTAAAATAGTTTTCTTAAATACATTGAATTCAATATAATATAATTAATATGAATGTATTACAATTATTTTAATAATAATTCAATTTTAAAAGAACCTTTACAATGAAGCCTAATAAAATGATAGTAAATTTTATATGCATAAAAAGATAAAATTGGTTTCTAAATACAATTTTAAACATGATTAATTATTAATGATATATATATATATATATATATATATATTATGAAATAGTTAATTTTTTAAATGATTTATTTCATATTTTTATAGTCTTCAAATTTCTACTTAAAATAATAAGTCTCATGTATAACAATGATATAATAATATGGGTTATTTATTTATATTTATTTGAAAGAAATACATCATATATTAATAGTATCATATTATCAATATATTAAAATTATATATTTCTAAGGTAGTCATTATAACTTACATATCATCATCGACATAATATTAAAACTATAATAAATTTTTATATGTAAAAGAATATTTATTTATAAATGTTAACTAAATGATGATTTAACTTAATTAAGAAATTATTTTTTTAAATGATTTAATTTTTATAATAATTTATATTTGGTGATTAATCCAAAACTAATTAGGAAATACAAAAAAATTCATTTAACCACTTGAAATTATGTATTAAGTTTTTATTAAAAATAAATTAGTTTACATTATTTTATGAATTTTATTATATGATAATTTTATAATAATAATACTATGAGTTAGAAAAAAATATTTAATTTATTTAATTATATTGTTTCAATAATGTTATTTAAATTATAGTCTAATACATATAAATAGATAAATATAGTGTGAATAGTGAAATATGATAGTTTACATTACAAGAGAAATAAAATATTACTGAAAGATTAGATGATCTAGGAATACAATAGATGAAACAAACATTCATAGATATTTCAACATATTCACATGAATTATTTATTATAGATATTGTTTAGAAAATATAGCACTTTAATGTATATTTTATTTACTACTCATTTCCTCCCCTAATAAATACCACCACACAAAACCACAATCCTCCTCACACCTTTTTCTTCAACTCATGTAAATATTCTACCAAATCCACTAACTCAAACTTAATATCAACGATATAGTTTTTTTTATATTAATATTCTACCTCTAGATTCCTTAAATAGATTTGAAAAGTGGACATATTGAATAGTAAGGTAGTCAATTTTAGAAGTTCTTCTTGTATTCCATTAAATCGTTTTTATTAGACCCAAAAATAAATATTTTTGGTTTGATAATGGGAATAAATTAAATGATATTAGTATTCTATAATATTTATTTAAAAATATAAAATGAAAAATAATAAATATATCATTACATCTAGTTGTATTTTATATTTCATGTATATATAGATATTGTTTTTAATAATCTGTTACTAGTTTCCTAAATTTCTATAATAATAGTTATACAGGTAAATATGAATCTAATACTGATATTATATTTCTATTAATATATATTCATACCTGATATCTAACTTTATTATATTGGTATAGAAATAAGTAATCACATCATAGAGCAAAAAAAATTATAATTTATGGAAAAATATAGACATAGATGATAACATTTTTTTTGGATAGAGTACTCAAGAGGGGGTGAATTGAGTATCTAAAAAAATTTATTTTTGAAAAGTATTATTAAAATGTTCACCAATAAAAATAAATACAACCTATTAAATCAATGTAATATAGTTATGAATGTTTGACTGTTTAAATAAATTCTAAAAAGATTCATTAATTCTCAGTAATCAAAATATCAGTTATTAAGATTACATTAGAAGATACTCTAATAAGAAAAAACAATTATATATTATTTAGAAGAATAAATATCAAAGAAAATTTAGTGATTTTTGAAATATATATTAAAATAAATAAAACATTGTTAAAAACACAGTAGATATAAAACGAGTGGCTTAGTCTCAAGCTAAGACATAATCCACTCCACTACGTGATCACCTACCACCATGAATTCTTTATTAATAATCATGATCCAAACCCTTGATCGGGGAAAACAATAGTAACTAGAACTAACCAGGTCACATGACCACTTCTATAGTTATTCATGGGTATAAAATAACAACAGGTCACACTGGGTCCTATTCCACACTTATACATTACAGTAAACATGCCTAAAATGATGCTGGTGGAAGGATATCTTGTATCATCCACATTATTGTAGGAGAAAGTGTGTGTTTTTTATATTGAAACACAAACACTGCGCGAATGATAACAACCATACACAATAGAGAAAAAATTATCAGATAAGGTGAGAAGTTCTCTGAGTGTTATTCAATGAAGATCTGGAATTATAGGATGATGAAAATGTCAGAATCTAGTACTATGGTGAGAAATAAGTATTTTAAGTATGATTCTATACATTCCAGTTAGATCAAGCCCATGTTCCTCATGGGGTTTTGTAATGAGATTATGTTTTTGACACTGATCTATAGTATTTCGGTTTTTGGATTTGATAATGATTCATGTGTTCTTCAGATATAATGAGTTTAATGTGTCAGTTATTTTCCAAATAATTCTTGAGCTTCTTCTTTATCGCGTGCCTCTGCATTTCGTGGCCACACATCTCTTTTTATTCTTGGAGTGCATGTGTTGGAGCTAACATGATATATGTATTTTTCACCTCATACATCATACTATAATTTTATTGTTCTACAATGAAATATTAATTATGCCAATGCATCTAAAAGACTCAAATATGACCTTAAAAAATGAAATTGAAAATGACAAAAAAGATGAATGAATAGTGTCATAGTGTTTATAAAAATGGTGCCTCCATGAAATGGTGTCACCAATATGTGTCGTATTCTTCTTTTCCTTTGATTACTGAGACAGTAATGATGGTATAGTTGTATAGAGATATGGAACCAATAGAAAAGATGTGGTGTCAGGTCACGGTGTATGGGTCATGATGTCTGGTCACTGTGTCTAGGTGACGGTGTCTAGTCAGGGTGTCGGGTCAGGGTGTCTTTTCACAATGTCCAGGTTACAGTGTCTGGTCACGGTGTCTAGGTCAGGTTGGCTGGTCCCAGTGTCGATTCACTGTGTCCGGTGACAGTGTCTGGTCACAGTGTCTAGTCACTGTGTTTGGGTCCTTCACCGTGAAAAACATAACTGGTCGTAGACTCATGATTTCTCAATCATATCCAAATATCTGTAAACATAATTAAATAGTGATATTCATATAATGTATTAGATTTTTATTTTTATAATGTTAATCCATTATAACACAAAATAAAAATAGTTTATAATAATCAAACATAGCACTAAAGATCATGGATAGGTTTTTTTGAAGAATAAAGAAACCAACAATCTCCACTCATGATTTTAGAAAGAGTAAATAAGATTGACAATCATTATAGAATTTATAATATTTCTGATGATTAAAACATGATTAACACATGATGTGGACAAAAATATCCCCTTTTTTATGTTCAAACATCATGTGAGTGAGATATCTATTCTTATTGAATGTGTCTCTTCTGTATTGTTCATTTAGAGTGCATATACATCACCATTTTTGGATTATAAAAAAGTGTACAAAATTAAATAAGAGAGAATATAATAAATTTTCACAGTGTATTAGATGGATAAAAAAGTTTCTTTAAAACTGTAGGCATGAAAAAAAATACAACAATATCCCTATAAAAATATAGTTGTCACTTTTCTTTAGCAATTTTTTTCTTCTCTTTTCCCATGGCAGCAGCATCACTAGAAGACACAGGATCATATATAGAAGTGGAAGAAGGATGTTATCCAACATAAAAGAAGATAAAGAGAGTCCTTCAAAAAACAGAAGGGTCTAAGGAATGGTTGGTAAAATATTGATGAATTTTTTGGTCTCTAATAACAGGTCTGATCTAACTCAGTCCCTAAGAGGCTGACATAGAAGTTTATACAAGGGAAGAGGATCAGAAGGTAAGAAAACCATTTCATAAGGGTACAAATTCAGATGCCACAATATTAGTGCTCTACGAATGAATATTATTCCCCAAAATATTGATGAAGTCAGCAATAATCTCACCATCAGACTACATATCTTTCTCAAATTCGTCTTTATTCTATGTAAACATGTCTAATAAATGATTGAATTCTATTAAATTTTGGAACATAGTTTTTAAATCTTGAGTGTCGGGAGGGATTTTTATATTCTCTACAAGGTACTTGAAATGGTATGTCATATGATGATTAGAGAATATACTACTAAAGAAGACGTCTACCTTTTTATCAATTTTTTATTGAGCATCATTGGAAATATTTGAATGAGTTCTCACCAAATCAAGAACTCTTTCATTTTCATAAAACACACAAATAGTGTGTCTTTGTCAAAGCCACAAAGCACATACTAATGTTCTTCCTTAACAAAAGTTCTGAGTAGATCACTATGCAAGGAGGGTTCATAGGATTGTATAGAGGTACTAGTAGTTGTAACTAATAGATTAAGGGAATTCAATTGATTTAGAACATTCTGGAGATATCCCTTATATTCATAAACCAACATCTGATTACCAATAACATGTTCACACATATCATGAACTATTTTCTTGTTTCTTTCACCAAAAATTTCATCTAAGGATGTTAGGTTAGGTTGAATCATGGAGGCAAAATCCTATGGAATTTGACCACTAACATCCTCAACAGGATGAGAAATAGGTTCTAGTCTGGAGTTCATAACTCTCAATATAACTTCAACCATACCTCTAAGAGACATCACTTAATCACTATGCTGTTTGTTCTGAACTCGAACATCCGGAATATTATGATTCATTTTTGGATGAATCTACCAAATAATCATCTCTAACAATTGGTCAAACACCCTTCCACTCATTTTTTTAGAGGATAAGGTTGAGTATTCATGATCATTTCAACCCCAGCAAATAGGGTTGCTCCAAAAGTATTCAAATAATCTTTACTCACCAAGGAGGAAGGTTCTTATAAATGTTCAAGAATAAGAGTTAAAACAGGCTTAATTTCCTTTCTAGAGATAATTCCTAGTTTAAATACTGGTTTCAATTGAAACATAATAGAAAATATATATATTTAACAAAGGATTATTGGGAATAATTCAAATCAAAATAGCTGGGGAATTCATATTATGTATCCATAAGGCAAGAATCCATCATATTATGAATATAAACATTTTCAAAATTATGGTGCCACTCCCCCTAAACATTTTTTTCTTTCTATGGAATAAGATATTTAGATTCATGATCTATTTCCCTAATCTCATCCCAATTTGTTCATAAATTTCTTTTCAAGACAACTATAAGGCATTCACCATTCTATCTTTAGTAGATGGGATAATTTTAGGAGCAACATATTCCACTAGTGGTTCCACAAGATCAGTTTACTTCTCAAGAGAATGATCTTCTTCTAAATGTTCTTCCAGAACATACTTTTCCCTTTCAAAACAAAAAATTCTTCTTTAGAGGAATATTATTATTCTAGATCAATAACCTTATCAGAGATAGGTACTTCCTTGTCAATTATGACTTGAGGTTTAGGTTCACTGTCTTTCTCATCAAGGAAAATTTTTCATGTGGGTGTGATAGCATCTTCTTCTTCATCCTCATCAAAATTGTCAACAATTTCCTCTGGTTATAAACCAAGATCAGAGATGTATTTACGTCTTGAGGAGTGATCATCCAGGTTGAGCATTTCATAAAACCTATAATTATCTTCCCCCTATGCTTTTATACCTGGATTTTAACGTATTTTGATTTTCTAGACTGTAAATTTGGAAATACAAAACTCATAGTACATAATAACATCTTCATATGGTCAAACCAACCCTTTTTCATGATGTATATATGAAATTATCCTTCAGTACAACATGGAGGTTGAATTGAATGTTATAATAATACACTCAAACATATAGAGTATAACAGAAATTCATAGGTTGGTCTTATGTCAATTATCCATAAAATGTATCAAAAATACATCCTAATACATGAGTGTAGAAAAATATTTATGCTGGGGATAGTCTTATTCTGATAAAATTTATTCAAAATTTAGGTTTCCACAACATTCTCCATAGTTGTAGCTCTCTTCTTTTATTCATTCATATTTATGATTCCCAAGGATTCTTCTAAATCAAGGATCTCACTTGGTAGTGGAGGACTACTATTGATGTCCTCAAAAATACACATATAGGTATCCATTTTCATTCTTCCCATAACCTCAATGATAAGGTATATCATTTCCCATTGATCAAACATCTCAGAACTATACAATCATCTATATCATAAGAGTATTGAATGAATTGTTAATATGGGGCAAATAGATTTGGGTAAATCAGCATATCCTCTTTTTTGAACCAATCCAGCAACCCAATCACTCTTACTACATTAAATACTAATGACTTACATGACAACAACCACTTGGAGAAAATTTCCTTTTCAGGTACCACTATTATGTTCACACAGTTCGGATTCAATGGACCATTGGGTGCTAACATCAGTGCTATGAATATGTTCTTCCTTAATCATCGCTTCATAGGGGTTTATGTGGAAGGGCGTTTCATTTTGGGAAATCAATGATGGTTTGAGAGAGAGAGAGAGAGAAAACTGAATGGTAGAAAGAGGGATTACTATTTGACAGAAGAAGTATTGAGTGATGAAAAGTGTGGCAATTATTTCGTTTATCACATTTAGGGATGTCAAGCATCAAAAAAATCCAATGTGTAGTAATGTAAAAGAATAAAATAAATAATTACCATGATACAAGTTGTGATATGTAAATAAAAATATATATCGTCTTTATGGTGACACATTAATGAATTTTATTGTGAGACCGTAACTGGTGTTAATTGTGAGACCATAATAGGGTTTAATGGTGACATGTTTACTGTGTGATTTATAAATTGTGAGATCGTATTGTTTTAAATAATAAGAGATAAATGGTAACTGAGAAATGTAACTGTGAGACCATAAACATGAAAGAGAATGCTATAAAATAATACACTTACTAATTAAGATTTATCATTACCAAATCATGTAGGATTTAATCTAATATTTTATAATTTAATGGTTTGGTGAATATATCTACTATATGATATTTAGTTCCAATTAATTATAATGTGATATCACTTTTTTGATAATGGTCACTCAAATAGTGATGTATTACATCAATATGTTTTGGCCTAGAGTGTAAAACATGATTTTTTGAGATGTTAATAGCACTTGTATTGTCAAAATTTATATGTATATGCCTGAATTGACATATGTAATATAGTAATGGGTGTTTCGTCCACAATAATTTGGCACAACAACTACTAGTAGCTTCATACACATCTTCTCCATTATATAATGAAACATAGTTTTGTTTTTTACTACACCACGATACTAGTGACTTTCCGAAAAAGTGACATGTTCTGGAGGTTCTTTTTCTATATGACGTACAACTACCGAAGTCGGTATCAGAATAAATAACATTCTCAAATGATTGTCTTCTGAGATACAATAATACTAGGTTGGGTTTATGATTGAAAAATATTGAAATTATTTTAATCACATTTAAATGTGATTATGTTGACGCTCCATTCAATCAAAGAGTCTAAAGAATGAAAAAGGGGAATACCTTAAGCACAAAGAGATTCATCCATTGAAGAAACATCAATAATTGACAAAGGCATGAACATTGATTTCTTTATGCATGGGTAGCACATGTTTCACCATGGTCGCACAAGTATACTTTTGCACCACAGATTGGTCATGTAGGTAACTTGCGCGCCTGATATTATTTTCTCCGAAGGTCCTCAAGGGCCTATAAATACCCCTTGTGGGCCCCCCATTTCAGTGAAAAAAAAATCCAAAAGATAGATTTAAGCTCTCAACACCCTAGTCTTTTATTGAAGTCTTGTGAACACATCTATGGTAATTTCATACCTATAATGGATGAACTAAAGTTGGGGAACAAGTACTAAGTGTTGAAATTCATCTACACTTGCACGCCATATTGTCTAACCCTTATGGGAAATGGACACACTTGCGTGCCGCCTTATCCCTTCAACAAAATGGTGCGCCACCCTTTTGGAACCCTTTAGTGATAATAATAGAGACGTGAGACAAGTATCACCCATGTATTACCCTATTAGTTAACCATTTCCCATGTACTCCCATGTTGTTCAAGTATACTTGCGCGACCAGGACTTGCGCACCCAAATAGGACTTGCATGCCTACCTCCTCTTGGGTGCCCCTCCTGCCTATTTCACTTCTTTTCATCAAATTCACCTCTCCACTTCATGATTTTTCATTCAAAACCCTCTTCAAATCCATATATGGCAGGATTCCTTTGTCGGCTTCCTTATCTGAAAGGAATTTTGTGGAACATCTCTCAAAACCTCATGATTTACATATCATTATGTCACTCAGGTTAGAGATTCCATCCATTTCAATTTCATCTTTTAAGAAGACAATTTCTTTAATATGGTAATCCTTTTTAAGAGTAATCCCAAATCATAATCACTCTTAAGCCGGGCCTCCATTTTACGAGTAATCCCCAGAACTCATGTACCCTTAACCTGTGCATCCTTTTCAAGAGTAAGCCCCAAGCTTAATTTCTTTTTGACTTGGGCTTCCTTTTCAGGAATTAAAACCCAGTAATTAGTCTCTCTCTAATTTGGGTATCCCCATTATGAGTAATCCCCAATAATAATTCAAATACCCCTTAACATAGGAATCCTCTTTAGGAGTAAGCCCCAAGTCCCATTTAATAGTGGTCCTCCTTCTCAGGTGTAAGTCCCATGATACAAATTTTCTTAACATAGGCCTATTTTTTAGGAGTAATCCCCAAACATAATTTCATTAATTTTGGGATTCAATCTTTGGAAGATGCACCAATAATAATTCCCTCCTAATTTGGGAATCCTCTTCAGGAGTAAGCCCCATGTTAGAATATCCAAATCTCCATAAAGCACAAATACCTTTATGGACATTGTTCCTAGGATTTTTCCATTAATTAAATCCTAATATTAATCTACTTTGGTAGTCACACATATATAAGCCCCATATCATTCCTTGTGACCACATATTTCATGGAAAAAATCATCAGGTTTACTAATACCTCTTTTTTCTCACACCGATCATGACTCACATGAGCATAGAGTGTAAAAGTAACCACAACACGTCTCTTTAGGCCGTTAATCATACATAATCCCCACATTTCTTAATATAACTACGTAGTCTTTGAGCTATGCCTTAAAAGTAGAGTACATAGGAAGCCTTTCTATGTTTTAATCCCATCACCAATAAATTATCATATGTTCCATATGATGTTAAAATATATCTTAATTCCCGAACTACATGGTTTCTGATTCTATTTCTATCAAGGATACCTAGGTAGCCCATCTACGGGTATGATCCCTACTCAAAAATAATCCATGTACTTCTAAATGACAATAAACTTCATGTTCCCTGCTGAGTGGCTTTAAAATTTGTATGGTTATCATAATGACCCATATATTTCTATATAATGTATTTAAAGGTACCATTCACAAAGAATATACATTACATACGGATGATTCTCTATCGATGAAGAACCTCAAATACATAAAAAATGATTCTCTAAATCTCATACATATCAATCATTAATTGCCAAATCAAAATGAAGACTCATTTTCATGCATGGTAAATTAATAAGGATTCATGAACATAACTAAAATATATTAAGAGAGTCCCAGAGTAGACAATAATCCCCCCCAAAAAGATGCGATGAGTTCGACCTCCCATCCTCTCGACCAATTCAAATTCTTAAGCCTCATTGGTCCTCAACTAGTGAGCACCTACCTTTAGAAAATAGGGCCAAATGGATATAGAAACATTGGATGTTTCCGGTTATTTGAATAAACCCTTTTGAAACCCATTGGAATGTTTGAACGTTTAACAAAGAAGGTCATACCCATTTCTAGGAAGAAACAAAAATGGTGAACCCGACGTTAATCCTTATCCAGGTTAAAATGCTGGTTTACTTATTGGTTAGGCCCCTATTTTATTCAATATGAGGGCAAAAAAAGAAATCAATAACATTTGTTCTCATCCAAAATAGGTAGTGTCCGAAATTATCTTGATTATGTTTGTTATGTCAATCAGGAACTCATTTCCATGATCTCTCTGCAATATAGAAATGGATTTTCTAAAGTTCACACCTGTGAATGCCTCTACCAGTACTCCTGCTAGATACTCACCCGCTCTGAGGATTACATCACCTATTAAACATCTTATATGATGGGTCTCAAATTCACTGGTTAAGGAATACCATCAACACAGTACCATTCTGACTCTGGAGGCCGTTCGACAAGCCCTCCAAGTCAATAAATCACCCTGGTTGTCCGGACAGTGACGCCCAACGATCAAGATACAGGTGGTACCAACCACCGTATCCAACCGTTTTTGGTCGTTATCCTTAGAATGCAATCACCACTCCATCCCATATTATGGGGAGGTGAATGAGAAGGTCACTCAAGGCCTTAATTCCCGGATAAATTAGTCCTTCTCAAGGGCTCCCATAAACAATCACCGCTAGACTCATGCGGTAGTGATCCTTAAACATGTTGAGGGTATTGCCAATAGTAGTTTGGACTAGGTTCCTCAGACCTGAGCATGCAAGATGAACCGACAGAGGTGAAATATTTTTAATAGGGATAAGGTTCATACTTCTTCCCCCTCTGTAGAAGTCCATCCAGCCAACTTGATGGCATGTAATGAGCGGGCACATGCACCCGTCCATTCTAATCCCGCCATCCAGCTGACTCATCTAGCATGAACCCACAAATCCTGTCAGGAAATTCCATTGGAGTACTTTAGGCAGGCACAAAAACAAATTTATAATTTATCAGCTAGTTATCAGGCTTGTCTAACTGCATCCAAAGGAGCTCACCAACCAAATATGGTGATCACCTATAAACAGGAACATACACCTACTTACAATCAACAATTCTGTCAGTAGTCTCATCTACCAGTATTGAAGGAAATCCATCAACCATAATTGATGGTTAATATCAAGTAGATACACACACCTGCCAATGTTCATCAAGCCTGCCAATAGTATCATTTTGTAGCACCTGGAAAAGTCATTTGGAAAGCTCTGATGACAAATTTGGAGTAAACTCAACTCTCTGCCCCTATGAATGAGTAATGTAAAATTTCACTGATAAGAAAAGGAGGATAGGATCAGGCACATACACCTACTCCAGACATGTAATGGATGTATATTCCCATTCCTTTAGCTGAAGTCACCAAGCACATTCTGACAATGGTGAATGAGCAGAAGAAAATCCATGCTCATATAATGGATTCCTGTAAGAATATTATAACATCTCCAGTAGCATCACAGGGAAATAAACATGAATATATCCATATTAGTGGATTTAATCATCAAAAAGTCACTCTAGAGAAGATACACACCTCTTCTCCAGTCCAGGAGGGTCTTGGGGCATACTCCCCCATGTCATATAGACAATAAAATCCAGCAGATACACCCGATTTGAATGTAGATAATCAGCCTAACCTGACTATTTATCATGATCAGGCACATACACCTACCCATAATGAACACTTTCATTAACAAGTGGTTCCTAATGTGATTAATAAGGCGTCTAATAAAAATAACCATTCAGTATAGTTGGAAAATCAAGAGCCAATCTATGATAAGTCTTTTCTCGATGCTGGAGTTCTTGATGCACTCAAACAATTTTCTGTGGCAACTCAAGATTCTATCGTCTCATTTCCCAATAGTGGGAACAATAATTCTGGAGGACTTCATCAGACACTTCCTCGTGATGGCTTGCTTCATGATATTTCAGTCGCTCTCAAAGTATCATCTTCAGATGAGAGCCCGGATTACCCTCTGTGTGGCCAGAAGACTATGGAGAAAAAGGTTTCATCTTTTACTCTAACCCAACATGGTTTTACTCTGCAAGATATTGAATTTAGCTGTGAAAGTACTCTCCACAGTAGTAATTTTCATTTTCTGGTAAATTATTCAATGTAAAATGTTGTAACGAGAAAAACCTCTTATCTTGAGTCACATTAAAATGTGAAGACAGTCATGTTTGATGATTTACTTCTAATATGTGAAATACATTCTCAATTAGAAGATAGCCCTAGATTTAGGTCATTCTATGAACCACCCCTGGGTCATGCATCATCTAGTTTGATAATAGAATTCTCTTCCAATATTGTTGAATCTGATCAATCAACAAGAAGTGCAATCTCTGAACTAATTAGCTAGAAGAATCTTCATCGAATGATAAGATGGAAATGTTGAAAATGAGAAAACAACTGGAGAAAGGTGAAGTAAGAGTTATGTTTTGTCCTTTGGATAACTCTCAGAATGATATTCCAGAAATGTTGATGGAAGATTGTATTCATGATATTCGTCTCAACATGTTGAAAACTCATTGTCAATTGAAAATGAAAATTCTATATAATGATGAAAATGAAAATCATGTCATGATAATAGAAGAGTTACAATGCCAAATTGATTTGACATCTCTATCAGTTTCCTGATATCCAAAGGTTGAAAAGAAGCAGAGATCTCTTCAGTGTTCATGCCTTGGCAGACTATAAAGATTATTCCAGTTAATTGCCAATGCCCCATCTGGTATTCATATTTAGGGATGGGGTGTTCATGGAGAACTGTATTTCACTATACTCTCCAATTAAAAAATCCCACCAAAAATTGACTCATGTAATTTTATTGCCCTTTTCCGGCCACATCCAATTGGTTTTGTTTGTAATCAAAGGCTTTCCCAGGGACATTCCCCAACCCCTTCTTCCCAAATTCAGGCATACAAAGAACATGTTGTCGAATTAATCTTGCATCTGGAAAATGAGCATATCAGGAAGGCTTCTCGTTTGGAGCATGCACATCGTCATGTGACATAAGTGTCAAAAATCATCTAGTGGTCATTTGGGCCAGGTGATTTGTGTGGATGATTGTTGATGAAACCAGCCAATTCCCAGACTAATGTCCGAAAAATTAGAAGAGCTTTTAAGAAATTCACAGAAGTAGTAGCTCAAGAGACACCCCATCTTGACAGACTGGGGAATCATTTAACCCAACCCTTGGAATAAACAAATAGGATTCAAGGAGTTGATCAGGTACAACAGGAATAGCCCAAGTCCACTAGAATACAGAATTTTTCAAATCCTCAATCTCTTCATCAGTGAAAGTCAGTCATCTCTCAATTAGGGAAAGAGCCACAAGATGAATGTAGAGACAAATTAATAGGATATTCGCCTCAAATTATGTATTTTCATGAAGTTATTGAGGAATCAACTAAAAAATAAATGTCTCATCAAGGACTTGTAAGAAGACATTATCACAGAAATGCCGATTGATGGGATGCAATGTGTTATGCATCAATAAATGACATCAATTCCATTGTTACCGATCCTCTAGAACACGAGGTTAAGTCAGTGGGAACAAATAAAGATGTTCATGCTCAAGAGGTTGTTCAGAAAGAGGAAAATTAAAAAGATATGCATACACGAAATCAAAGGCTTACCCAGAATCTATGTATTCCTTCAAAAAACCAACATCCCCCTCTCGGAAAGACGTCCAACAATGGGAAATGGAAGAATCAGGTTACATTCCACCCTTCCTCTAGATAAGGCCAATCACTCTCAGTATATAAAAGATTCACACAACAAGAGGATGAAATGAAGAAATTAAGGAGGTTTAATACATAACTATTTCAAGGTTGAGTTCCTCCTAAGCATGCTGGAGTTAGTCAGTCAAGGGAATTTCTGGAAACTATTTAGATGGATCAAGAATATCCTCCTTTTCCCATGCACCCTCATAGGTGTAATCTTATGGGTAATACGCAATAACAACCAGTAGTGCTACCATCAGATAGAGTGTCAGTCACCATAACCAGCCAAAATCCAGTTCATGCACCTGAATAGTTCCAAGCTCAACTAGATGTTTCTCAAAAATTAATGACTAACATTGAGTCATTAACATCATGGTTGGATGTTATAGAAGGAAAGCGTACACCGGTTCAACTGGAGAAGAGATATTAACCTGAATGGGTATATGCAATTCCTCCCCCATCAAATTTTTCAAGTACCATATTCCCAATTTTTAATTGTTTGGGAGAGCCAAAAAAACACTTAACACATTTTTTCTCATTGTGATCCATTGATGGGAATGCCTTAACAAAATGAAGTAGTTAAGTTCATGTGTTTTGTACAATCATTACAAGGACCTGATTTTGTGTTCTGTATAATCATGAAATCCTGGTCAATTACTGGGTGGGAGGATCTCAGTAAAAAATTCCTTCTTCAATTCAGCTCAATGTTTCCAAAGACAACAGTTTTTTATCCTACAAATTGTATGCAATGGGAGAATGAAGTAGTTTCGGATTTCATTACTTGCTGGAATAGATTTACATATTCCTTAAGAAAAGAACTCCCTCAAGAGAAATTATTTCCAATCTGTGTGGAAAGTTTTCATGATGAATTACGCACATCATTGATCCCTCTAAAATACACAAGATGGTTTTGAGACCTCACTTCAATCGCTCAGTAGATTGAATATTATTATTTGAAGACTAAGTGTAAAAATCGTGTATTTCTATCAGCTTCAAGAAGGAGAATGGGTAAAGCAGAGACTGCTACAGTCACACTTAAAAAACGACATGTACATGCTTCCACTTCAAAAACTTCGTCATATTGAAGGGATCCACCTCCTGAGCATCAACAACAACGACCGCCTCATCAAAATGAAATAAGAGATCAAAACTGGAAACAATTTGATGATTTAAAGAACAAATGTTTATTTTTTCCGAAATAAAAAAGTTCATGGTTACATAATTTAGGCTGTAGAAAATAATTTGGTTCAGTTTCCAAGGCCTAAAAGCCCTAACAAAGAAAGAGATAAAGACCATACCAATTATTTCCCATTTAATCAAATGTTGGGGCATCCCATTCATGATTTTTTTTGTCTTTAATGTCCTCTTACAAAATATGGTGGACTCAGGACAAGTCAAACTAATATTTTCTTCAGCTCAGGTAGCATGTTTTACTACTACTGATCCAATGGTAGAAGGTGAGTAGTAAAATTTCAAAAGAAAAAATGCGTAGAAATATGATGATAGGATGGTTAGAAAGACGATCAACCGATTAAATTCCATTTTAAAAATGAAATTTAAGAAAGCAGTTGTATCTTATTATATTAATGCCACAACAAAACCCCCTTATTCATAAGGCAAATCCTTAAAGAGGTGGCATAATTAAAATAAGGAAGAACATCCTGAAAAGAGGAGTTTGAGTCAATGCCTAAATTTTCTTTGACTCTAGAAGATTTTATGCCATCTAGTTCAGTATCAAGGGAACCATCACATCAAATGGCAATATTTATAATGACTAATCAGGAAGAATATTCATCAGTTGATGAGTTGATCTTTGATTCTGTTAACATGATTCTCTTAACAGTTCCTTATGCTAGTCACAGTTTAAATCATGATGATCCTGAGTTCCCTAGATCAAACAGAGGAATTAGATGGAGCTCCAGAGGTCTAGGATACAGAGGAATATGTGGATATTCCAAAACCCAGTATTTCAATACTACCCCTGCTAGAACTGTATATGCTACAGAATCTCGTGGAAAATCCCTTCAGTGGGATCATCAAGAACAAGCAAGTTCTTCTACGCTTGGAAGATTTAGTCCTGGTACAGTAATTTTGGAATATCGGTTGGAGGTTACACCTTCTTCCTCCTAGAAAATAAATAGACCTAGTAAATTTAATCTTCCAAAGCCACGAGTATTTCTAACAATGACCCCGATACATGAAGCATCTACTTCGAATGCATCAACTTCTAAGGAACCTACGAAACCACATGTTCCTGTTGGGAAATGTAGACCTTTGGATAAAAAGTATGATTTCCTAAAACATTTGGTCCAAATACTGGACATGTTATCAATTTTTAAGGCTTTAAACCTATCAAAGGATCATCAGGAGGCCCTTATTTTGGCTTTGCCAAGTCCCTAGGAATTTGAAACTGAAATTGTTGCTGCTGAAGTCTACCATGTAGAGAATGGTCGTGCAGAATGCCATGTAGTGATATCTTTTACAGATGAAGATGAATATGTTGTTGTGCATTGACATATCAGACATTTTTATTTATCTAGAATGTAAAATGATGTAGACATCCAACGATCTTTCATTGATAATGGCTCAGGAGTCAATATCATTCCTATTTGTACACTTCATCGATTGGGACTCACCTAATGTGATTTATCTCCTTCTACTCTGATGTTTCAAGGATATGTTAAAAATGAAAAAGAACCTTTGGTAGATATTACACTTAGAACATAGTTTGGAGAACTTGTATCTAATTCATATTTCATGGTTGTTCATCATGACCCAGCTTTCAACATTTTTCTTGGAAGACCTTGGCTGCATCAACATGTGGTCGTACCTTTGTCATACCATCAGTGTCTCAGATATTGTTTCAATGTTAAAATTGGGACATTGAATGGAAATGAAGCCCCATTTAAAACATGTTAATCTAAATACATTTAATCATAATGCTATCACATAGAGGGTAAGGAGAAATCCACGATAAAGGAAGTCAGCAAAATTAATGCTCCATATGGTTTGGAAAAGATTCCAGTAAACCCATTCATACATGTGAGTACAGATTATGTGTTGCCTAATAGTCAAATTGAAAGGATACACCCAAATCTAAATACTCTTATGGAATCTTCCATAATTTCAATTACAACAATCAATCCAAACAACATGGGAGAAATCAGTGATTCACCAAGCAATGATGAAAGATCAAATAGAGATGTCTTCATTTCATATACTGAAATCCATCAATTATATACTTCATCAGCCAGGCCAAAAGAAGTTCTTTCAATGTCAAAGATGAATGATGATGTTGATTCTCAATCCATCATCTCTTATTTATTACATAAGACCCTTCATAATCAATAGGGTCAGAAATGGTAATATCTTCTTCAAGATGATGAAATTTTAACTTCTCTACTGATCATGGAAATTCTACTTCATCATATACTATACAAGTATAAACAAAATAAGTTACACATATTGAAGAAGAAGAGGAAGATCTCAGAGATGATACTCCAATATTTAAAGAAGGTATCTCTTTCCTTGTAGATGAACTCGGAGAAATAAATCTGTGGAAAAAATAAGATCCACACCCCACTTTAATTAGTGCGGCCATGACTTTTGAAGAGAAATAAATGTATAATTCCTTTCTAAATCAATATAGAGATATATATTATTGGATATATACCGAAATTCTATGGCATGATCTTGATGTTGCTACTCATCATTTGGGTTTTCCAGAAGAACATTGAGTATTCAATCAGGCCACAAGAAGAACACACTCAACTTATGCTTCCAAAATTGAAGCGGATGTGGATATGCATATCAATGCTAACTTCATCAGAGATGTTAAATATCCAAAATTCATAGCTAATATTGTCCATATGAAAAAGATTAATGGAAAAAATTATAGTTTGCATTGATTTATGAGATCTTAATCAGCCTTTTCCCAAGGATGAATTTCCAGTTCCAGTCACAGAACTCTTAGTTGATGCAACAGCAAGCTATGAAGCATGTTCTATCATGAATGGATATTCTGGTTATAACCAAATACGAATGGATCCAGATGATGAAGAATCTATAGCATTTTGAGACCCTTAGAGTGTTTTTTGCTATCGGGTAATGCCCTTTGGCTTGAAGAATGTCGGCGCAACATATTAATGAGCCATGCACCATATCTTCAAACCGTTTTAGGGAAATTTGTTGATTGTTATGAGGACAATTTGGTGGTTGAATCCAGACAACGTTCCAATCTTTTGGCTGGTTTGGAAATCATATTCCATAATCTTCGACAGCATAATTTGAAGATGAATCCCTTGAAATGTGTTTTTGGCGTAACTTAAGGAAAATTTCTCAGCTTTTTTGTACACCATTGTGGTATTGAAGTCAATCCTAAGAAGGAAAAATCAATCCATGGTATGTCACCTCCTAGAAATTTGAAGGAATTTAGAGGACATCATGGACACTTGGCTTATATTCGGCATTTGATCGCAAATCTGGAAATAAAATGTTTACCCTTCACCCAATTAATGAAGAAGCGAGTTACTTACTAGTGGACTGAATAAAATCAAGAAGCATTCAATATTCTCAAGAAATATCTCTTGAGTCCACCAGTATTAATACAACCCGTTGAAGGAAGACCACTTATTCGATATGTGACAGCTTTAGATTGATCATTGGGTGCCTTTCGTGCATAAAATAATGATGCTATGAATAAAAATAGATTTTAATATCACAGTCGGACTATGATTGAAGTAGAAAACTGATATTCAAGTATTGAAAAGTGCTTCATGGAATTAATCATTTTAGATCAGAAATTAAGACACTACCTGCAACATCATGAGGATCAATTGGTATCTTGTAATAACCTACTCAAATTTATCCTTAGTCATCCAATGCTTATTGGACGTATGTCATGGTGGGAAGTTATTTCCCAGCAATTTGATATCCAGTATGTGTCTCAAAAGGAAATAAATGGACAACATCTGGCAGATTTTCTTTGCTGAACATCATTCAATTGAATATTCATCTTTAGATACTGAACTTCCTAATAAGGAAGTCTTCCCTATTCAAGAAAATTTTCAAACATGGGAAATGTACATTGATGGTGCTTCCATAAGTCCAACTAGGAAGAAAATTGAAGATCCTAAATTCAACAAGGTTGGGTTAGGAATTGTGAGTATTTACTCAGAAAAGGAAGTGCTACCCTATTCCTTATTCTTATTGGGAGGCGGTACAAATAAGGAAACAGAATATCATGCTCTCATCGTAGGCTTAGAATTGGCTCTACAGGCACAGGTGAATCACTTAAAGGTGAAATGTGATTCATAACTGGTAATCAAACAAGTTAATGGGGATCATGCCATTAGAATAGAATAGTGAATCCCTTTGTATGATTATGTCAGAGAGTTAATGGTGGAATTTCCTTTGGAACTGACATTTTATTATGTCCCACGATCACAAAATTCTCAAGATGATGCATTGGAGAATGTAGCCACAGCTCTGGCAGATCCCAATCGGGATGAAACAATCATTATTATTTCCCACTGTCATACAGTTCCACCTTATGTTCAAATAAAAAAAGTAAATAAATGAATGTAGTCCCATTTCTGAACCATATGGTCATACTACATGACAGATGACACCTATCAGGGAATACCTTCAAAATGGAACACTCCCACCTGATAGAGCCTGGAAAGAACATGTCCAGCGACGTGTGGTCACTTTTACTCCTTAGGATAGCCCAGATCACCTAGAAAAAATTCCCTACAAAAGAGGTTTTGATGGAATTATCTTCAGATGCATTGATGGTGAAAAAACATTTGCTGTCATGAAAGAAGTACATGCATGAGTCTGTGGTTCCCACCAGTCTGGACATAGATTGTCTGATCTAGTTTGAAGGATTGTATACTTTTGGCCTTCAATGATACATGATTGTGTTGATTTTACTAATAAGTTTCATTCGTTCCAAGTATGTTCCAACTTCAATCATCAACCCCTAGAGTTTCTCCAAAAAGCTAAATACTCATGGCCATTTGACCCATGGGGAATGGATCTAGTAGGACCTTACCCTTCGGATACATCCATGCAGTTTAAGTGTATGCTTACTACTACTAATTGTTTTTCATATGGTCCTAATTAATACATCTCAAAATTGATTGGATGAATTGGAATGATTAAATGAAAAAATATTGTGCACCTTGCACCACTTGGAAGTCTATCAGAATGAAACAACACAGGATTTCAACAAAAAAAGTTCACATTCGTTCATTCATTCCATGAGAATTGGTATTGGTTCTCGGAACTCCAATTATACAGTAAAGAAGCCTCCAAAGAATGAGAAAAAGTAGGAAGGACCTTACTCAATATATAAGGTCAACACCAATAGAGCTTATTCATTAATCTCAATAGATGGAGAACTCATCACGACTCCAACCAATCCCAGATTCTTGAAAAAGTATTTTTTGAAACACAAATACTTACATCCAACAAGACGTTAAACTACATAACCAAAATCCTAGCAACATGATGCTAAAAACTATGCAGAAATGGTCCATGAATATGACCTTAAATAATTATAGTCCTCACAACCAGACTTTAAATAGCATAGTCCTCGTAATACGTCCTGCTAGGCGTTAATCTACATAACCATCATCTTTTCTACAAGAAGTTAAACTGTACAACCCAACATCTTACATGACATAAAACATTATTGTCCAACATGACATTAAACTTTTTACATATTCATCCTACAATACGTAAAACTAAAAAAAGTCCCTTAGTACGTCCTACATGATGTTAAACTATATTTTGTCCCTACTACCTCACATTAAACTGCGCATCGCCAATATTCCTCACTAAAAGACTTTAAACCGCATAGTCCCCTCTATCTTCCAACATGACATTATACTATTCATCCGAGCTTAAAGAATTTAAAGTAACAAGAACCCCAAGTATGTGACATAGGTCATTTAAACTGTGAAACAGTCCCTTTTGCGTCCTGCATGACATTGAACTTTGAATCATTAGGGTTGTTGTTACCTCTTATTTCTCACACCGAGTATTAATCACATGAGATTGCAGATATCTTCAACCATAACACCCTCTATGGTCTGTTACCCCTCTATATGTCCCAACACCAATTTTAGGTTTTTTTACTTAAATACAACTCGATCACCAATTCATTCTTAATTATACTATGCGGTCATTGATACATGCCTTCTAGGATGGGTTCGTAGGCAATCTATTGAGGACCAAGACCAAAACCAAACTATTCACATTGGTTTACCAATTTCTTATATGATGCTGATCTTTGAAGCATCCCAAAACCAATCTCTTCACGTTGGTTCACCTCCGTCCCACAAGACGTTAAACTATGTTTATCCCGTTTGTCCCTGCTACATGACATTAAATAGTGCAGCACCATCGACCTTGTTATATTAATTTAAACTATATCTGTAACGCCCTGACCCAAGTTACCCAGAGTCGGTGCATTATTACATAACATTAGCATGATCACAAGAAAGATAAAATCTCGAAAGACCGATTGGTTTAGTAGCCTTGGAAACACTAGATATATTCATAAGTTTTACATTACATCATAAAATGAAAAACTACTACAACAACATAATGTATCCATAATCCACACTCATATCCCCACATAATATCCCTACAGGTCATTCATAATTTACTTCTTCACTTCCTGGGAAAAATAAAACATAGGAAAGGGTTGAGCTCAAATGCCCAGTAAGGATAACAATATAGCGGAAACTTTCATAAATAAGAATAAACATTTAAGGAAATGTATAACTAAAACAAAAGCCTTTCAAACATGAACTTTCAACATGGTATGGCATAAATAAAATGAAATAATTCCATTTACTTATTCACATGGATATTCTACTAATCGAATAATCACATGCAAAAATCAATAACCACTTTCATAATGTTGGAATTCATAATGCTGAACTTTAATTTCTTTGTCAAGGCCTCATCCCAAGACCTTGGGGCTTACTGTAATCGGAACCCAACCCGGAGTGCCTCTAATAACCAGACACCAACCCGGAGTGCCTCTAATAACTGGACACCAACCCGTAGTCCTTCTAATAACCGAAGACCAAAACGGAGGGCTTACTTTTACCAGTCCCTAACTTGGAGGGCTTACTTTTACCAGTCCCCAACCTGGAGGGCTTACTTTAACCAGTCCCCAACCTGGAACATACTTGTCCAACACATTCATATGAAGTAATGGTTGAAATATAACATAAACATTCTTATTGGAACTAGCATACGAAATTTCAATACTTTACTCATAAACCATGAATGCTATAAAAATGGCACATCCACAGTCAAACTTATCACAAAACTTTATTACAATATGGAAGTTTTGTATCATAATAAATCAACTTCAAATAAGCGTAAAATCCGTCAAAGGATGTTGACATAGATGAAATGAAAACACTTTTTAGAGAAATATCTCTTTATATTTTTGAAATCATTTAAGAACCATATAAAATAAAACATTTTCTTGAAAATGTTCTTATAAGCTTGTAAGGGAAGCTTTGACGATTTTATAACGGCGGAAAATAACCGCACCGGCCGTATAAGTTAAAAAAAACATTCTTATCTTAATTCTGTCGAAAAGGTTAAAAGAACCTTGTTTGGAAAACGACAGAAAGATTCCCTTATAAACCTATTATAAAAAGTCAAACAAGGGTATAAATTACTTTAACCCATATTCTTTTAAATATTATAAATGTTTTGAAATACATTTTGAAGAAACATGGACGTGGATGATAACAAGGTCCCAGTAGATAATTATGTATAAACAATCTCGGATAATGAAGAGATTGCGAAATAAATCCTTACCTTGTACTTTTCCTTGGATTGGGTAGTTTAACCTCCTGTATAATGGTGAAATAATTGTTATTAAATTATGAAATAATCATATACATTAATATGATATCATATATGATCTTTTATTATTGATTTAATAATAATATCTTAGTATTATCGTTGTTTCGGGTGTTAACTTACTTGTTTTCTTTTATATGTTTTGTATTGTAAGACATGTTTGTAAAGGATAAGTTTTATATTATTCATATCCAGAATGATATCAAGTCCTTAAACATCATTTTTTAAATCATCAAATGATAATTATACTTGAATGGATACGATGGGGAATGAATCTCATCACGTTCGTGGAGACGGTAGTCCGTACGTACGCACGAGCGACAATATCATTCTTTTGATATTAAAATAATATATAATGGATGGTATATCATATATACAGAATCCTTAACATGTTATATTTATTATTTACAAGAGTTACACATCATTATTATACCCATCCAAATAATATTATATTGAATAACAATTACACGACGACGTGGAGACGGTAAGCCGTACGTACGCACGTATGGTGACATGTTATTCAAAGGGTGGATAGAATACTGAATATGGTTGTACCATATTTATAATAACATCACAGTATATATATGATACTGGATTTATTATTTTAGAATGGTAACAACAAAGGAAGAAGAAGTGGAAGAAGAAATGAACTTAGAAAAGGGTGGTGAAATCATTACCTCTTCTTCGGGTTCTTCCTTTTGATTTGATCAAAAGGGCTCCTTAAGATGGCTTTCTGATCAATCTAAGGCCTCTAGGATGTAGTGAGGGATGTTGGGAGAGTATTTGGGCAGAGTTTGGCCGAACCAAAAGGGCTTTGAAGGTGTTAACAAATGAGAAGGATGAGTGCCCTTTTATAAGAGGGGTGAGGGGCACCTTTGGAAAAGCTAGAGATATTAGTTTATAATAAATTCATATTCGGTTTCCAATGGCTCCAAAGTTGACTATTCAAAGGTTAAGGTGGGTATGGGTCTAAAACAACTCAACCAATAGAATTTAGATAGGTTTGGGTACTTATATTAACCATATCTTTAAGTATTAACACTAAGTTAATTAGTTTCAATTTTACAATGTCTCTTTGTATTTTTATATAATATGGTTAATAAACTTACTATATACATCCAAACGACCCCCAAGTGGTCCATTTATGATTAAACTATCATGATATAAGTCTCTTGGCCGATCCTTATATTTTTATAAATTTAATATCAATTAATAATATAATATTTGTTTTAAGAACTCTTTTATGTCAATTTTGACACTATTCAATAGTTGATTTTTGTGAAACTTATAACAGATTGATTACTTCGAATAAAGTCAATTAAATCAATCCTAATATATCATATTATCCTATAAAATTAGTTTAATTCATTAAAAGTTTCATATTATATTTATTTGGGTATTTATAATATCAATTATTTTAATTTTTCACTATTATAGTAATTACTGCATCATCATTGTGTCATAAATAAAATAAATTATTTAATGTCTAAAAATTATAAATAAAAAAATAATTATTTAGGAAAGCTTTTTATCTTTCTAATTAATATTTATAATCTAAAATCCAACATATATAACCCTATGTAACAATTGTTTTTCTAAAAGATATACGCTTGTGTCATTTTTGTATTCATTTTTACTTAATTAAAATAAAGTGTCATTATCACTTACAAGTGGATCCATGGGGTCCCAAAATAGACCCAAAGATGCCCATGGTCGACCATGTATCAACCAATAGGGTTAAGACACGTTTTAGGGTAATTTATTATTATTATAATATTATTTTTTTAACCCTTATTTACTGGATTTACCCTTAACCATGGTAAATAAAATATTTACCGCAGTAATTATTCAAAATGTCTAAAAATAAAAGTTACCTATTTACACAATTTGAGAATCCTGATTCCAAATATGGAATCCATTTTTCTAAATTCAAAACACATAAGTGGCAGAAATTAATTTAAAATTAATTCCCGCTGTCAAAACAAAATGCGTGTTTTTAAGAGATAATAACTATCAAAAGATTGACACTTGTTTATGTTCGGTTTAATTGTAAAATTATGTCCAATTACCAAAATTATATTAAATGGTAAAAATATATTCTAAATATACTTTAAAACTACTAAAATTCATAATTTATAACTATTAATTATTCTGATTAAAAAAGTTGTTTTTAATTAAAATTTAGTAATTTTCAGTATTCATCTAAATATGAAAGTTATCCGAAAAGTACCAAAATTTCACCTTAGGCTAAATTAGATATTCCGAATCCAAAAATGAAGTCCATTTTGAAATATAAAATATATATAATTTAAAAAGTATGTATTACTATTCACAACGGCTAGTTTAATTGGTTGTGGTGTGTTAGAACTCGAGGTTGCGTACAACACACGCTATCGCATTATTCGAAAGGAAACGTACCGTGGAAGCTTGGGGTGTTTCATTTTAAATTTTTGATGTCCCCATTTAGTCAAAAAGTTTAAAATATTGTATTTAAAAAGGTTTCACTATTAGAAGTTGATAAAAGTGAAATACTGAAAATGAATCTGTTCTTGCATTATGACTATGAAACTCATAATAGGAATTCTAAAATTATAAGGATTATATAAAGTTCAAAATGTAGTTAATACTATTCATGACCTCTTTTAATGGTGTTATTGAACTCGGTGTTGCGTGTAGTGCAAGTTATTGAATTATTTTTATGAAATAACACACTCTGAAATCCTGGGGTGTTACATTCTCCCCTCCTTCAATAAATTGCTTCCCCGCAATTTGAAATTGTTTTCGAAAATAAAAGGTTGAAAGTAGAAAATATATTTGTGGGAAAACCCACATCGGAAATTGGGTTACTAAAATTTAGTCTTAATATGAGGAAAAGAGAAATGAAAGGGTCACCACCAAATTATGATCTCGATTAGGAGAACATTGGTTGCAATTAGAGACATATAATTGGAGGAAAAACGTAAATATTTATAGGTAGTGGTTGAGGTCATCAATCGCAAACAAGTATAAAATTGAGGTCCTTAAACTCATCAATCTATGATGATTTGAAGTACCATCGGTTCAACAAAATATAGGGTATTGAGAGCACACATTTTTGACATTTCAAAATATCTTAGTTGAAATCCCACATCGAAAAATGAATTAATGAGGCCTCTATTTAAAATAAAGAGTGGAAAGTATGAAGATTACCGAAAATAACACATACTAGGGTTCCATGTAGGAAAATATGGATATGGAGGAGAAATCTAACCATCAATTATCTGATGGAGAGTGGTAG
Organism: Viscum album; assembly: GCA_963277665.1. Lineage (NCBI taxonomy): Eukaryota > Viridiplantae > Streptophyta > Magnoliopsida > Santalales > Viscaceae > Viscum > Viscum album. Next base: position 871,856,002 of record OY728148.1, on the reverse strand, counting down.
AGAACATGGCTATGAAAAGGCCAACAATCCCAAAGCCATAAATTAGTGATGATTTAAGGTACCATCTAGGACAACATTTTTGTTCTAAGTTTCTATTATTAATGTTGAGGAATTTATTTATGAGATTGGCTAAGATAATAAGGAGATATACTTACTTTATAATTAGAATTTTACCCATTAATAAATTTCTACCACAAACTCATCTTTCACTCTAGAACGTAATTTTTTTTTCTATTTATACTATTCGTACAGGGTTCCAAAATAAATGAATTTATAATTCATCTACCAGATCTCTTAAAAAAAACTACATTATTTAATTCAGGACATCTCGTGGGACAGTGGTAGGTGATACACCCTTGTCGCCCTTCGGTTGCGGGTTCAAGTCTCGCAGCCTTGCCGGACGTGACGGGTTGCCGCCCGACCTCCGGCTTGTCCTTTTATGGCAATCCAAAATAATCCAAACTAGAACTATCAAAAATACTTCTGTCTAAACTCACATTCCAGCATTTATAAGGAAGGTAAACATAATATAGATCCTTTTTACCCCATAATAGAATATGAATACCTTCATCATGTATTACCATATTCCTTATTGATTACATTCATGCTCCCTTATTCAATATAGAATGCCGGATATACTTCATTAATCCAAAAATGTTTTAAACCCCAACAATGATGGAATATACAAATCATTAATCAGTTCCAAGGTAGTCAAGAATATCCAATATAATTTATCCAAAACAATCACATATTATTCCAAAATCACTACCTCAGTATCAGAACTATATTATGATTTATCATTCTCTCAACCATATATTTTCCAAAAATTTATCCTGCTATTGAGTCACTTTTCTTTGTTCCACACAATCTCAATTCCTTAATGAAATAGTACTGCAGTACAATCCTTATATACTCCATAATTATTATAACAAGTAAATTGTTGATACAACACTCAATTGACATAATCAACATAAGAAATCTAATCATTCCTCTTCATCTGTGGTAGTATCATAACTTGATTATTATCCAATAACATCATTTGCGGAATAGTCTAATGACTGGGACATAGGTTCGCGTAGTGTCCAAACTCCTTGCAAATGAAGAATTGTACATTTGAAACCATTTTCTTACCCTTGCAGTCACTTACTTTGTGCCCTTTTCCTCCACACTTATAACAAACTCTCATTCCTTTCAGGCAAGTTCCAGGGTGTTTCTTTCCATAGTTACCACATATGAGAAAATTCTTCTTTTCCCTCTTCCCTTTATCCATCTTTCTCTCTTCCATACTTTTCTTCTCTTGCTTCCCTTCAAGGCCATAGGACTTAGTAAAATCTTTATTTATCTTATCAACACATGATATTATTTCTTCATATGATGATAATACATGGGAGACTATTTCTCTTATAAATTCTAGCTTAAGACCATGAAATATATGATCCTTCCTTCTCTTTGGATCATGTGCATTGTTGGAGTTCTCATTCCTTCTACTAGGCACCATTTCTAAACAATGTCATACACTAGATTAGTTTATGAATCAAAATACATAATCCCATAATTATAAAACACTTAACATAAATTGAACTATTTATAGATATAATCCATAATCATAAAAAATATTTTCTTTGAGAAAGTATATACTCATAAACCCTTCATAGTGATTTGTAAAGAAAATAAGAGTTATCCTAAGCATTTCCCCGGGAGTGTCGTAACCAAGAGTGCAGCAAGGCCCGTTGTCGTGCACCAGTTCCCGTTCGAGTCTAGCTCAAAGCGGTGTTTTCGGGTTTTACCCCTAGGTACATCTGTGCCAGAGCCGCCTCTACCTGCTTGTATCCAGACAGGGATGTATTGCTCGGAAAACTCACAAAATCTCTACAATACTAAAATTCTAGGAAGTTCTTCTATACTAATCCTCAATGATCATCTTAGGTCTACGTGCTCTAATCAGAGTTTATCTAAATCTTGTTTCCAAGGTTTGTACTAAACTTCTCTGATACCAACTGTAACGCCCCGACCCTAGTTACCCAGAGTCAGTGCATTATTACATAACATTGGCATGATCACAAGAAAGATCAAATCTCGAAAGACCGATTGGTTTAGTAGCCTTAGAAACACTAGATATATTCATAAGTTTTACATTACATTATAAAACGAAAAACTACTACAACAACATAATGTATCCATAATCCACACTCATATCCCCACATAATATCCCTGCAGGTCATTCATAATTTACTTCTTCACTTCCTGGGAAAAATAAAACATAGGAAAGGGGTGAGCTCAAATGCCCAGTAAGGATAACAATATAGCGGAAACTTTCATAAATAAGAATAAACATTTAAGTCAATGAATAACTAAAACAAAAGCCTTTCAAACATGAACTTTCAACATGGTATGGCATAAATAAAATGAAATAATTCCATTTACTTATTCACATGGATTTTCTAATAATCGAATAATCACATGCAAAAATCAATAACCACTTTCATAATGTTTGAATGCATAATGATGAACTTTAATTTCTTTGTCAAGGCCTCATCCCAAGACCTTGGGGCTAACTGTAACCGGAACCCCACCCGGAGTGCCTCTAATAACCGAACACCAACCCGGAGTGCCTCTAATAACCGGACACCAACCCGGAGTCCTTCTAATAACCGGAGACCAAAACGGAGGGCTTACTTTTACCAGTCCCTAACCTGGAGGGCTTACTTTTACCAGTCCCCAACCTGGAGGGCTTACTTTAACCAGTCCCCAACCTGGAACATACTTGTCCAACACATTCATATGAAGTAAAGGTTGAAATATAACATAAACATTCTTATTGGAACTAGCATACGAAATGTCAATACTTTACTCATAAACCATGAATGCTATATAAATGGCACATCCACAGTCAAACTTATCACAAAACTTTATTACAATATGGAAGTTTTGTATCATAATAAATCAACTTCAAATAAGCGTAAAATCCGTCAAAGGATATTGACATAGATGAAATCAAAACACTTTTTAGAGAAATATCTCTTTCTATTTTTGAAATCATTTAAGAACCATATAAAATAAAACATTTTCTTGAAAATGTTCTTATAAGCTTGTAAGGGAAGCTTTGACGATTTTATAATGGCGGAAAATAACCGCACCCGCCGTATAAGTTAAAAAAACATTCTTATCTTAATTCTGTCGAAAAGGTTAAAAGCACCTTGTTTGGAAAACGACGGAAAGATTCCCTTATAAACCTCTTATAAAAAGTCAAACAAGGGTATAAATGACTTTAACCCATATTCTTTTAAATATTAGAAATGTTTTGAAATACATTTTGAAGAAACATGGACGTGGATGATAACAAGGTCCCAGTAGATAATTATGTATAAACAATCTTGGATAATGAAGAGATTGCGAAATAAATCATTACCTTGTACTTTTCCTTGGTTGGGGTAGGTTAACCTCCTGTATAATGGTGAAATAATTGTTATTAAATTACGAAATAATCATATACATTAATATGATATCATATATGATCTTTTAATATTGATTTGATAATAAGATCTTAGTATTATCGTTGTTTCGGGTGTTAACTTACTTGTTTTCTTTTATATGTTTTGTTACGTAAGACATGTTTGTAAAGGATAGGTTTTATATTATTCATATCCAGAATGATATCAAGTCCTTAAACATCATTTTTTTAAATCATCAAATGATAATTATACTTGAATGGATACGATGGTGAATGAATCTCATCACGTTCGTGGAGACGGTAGTCCGTACGTACGCACGAGCGACAATATCATTCTTTTGATATTAAAATAATATATAATGGATGGTATATAATATATACAGAATCCTTAACATGTTATATTTATTATTTACATGAGTTACACATCATTATTATACCCATCCAAATAATATTATATTGAATAACAATTACACCACGACGTGGAGACGGTAATCCGTACGTACGCACGTATGGTGACATGTTATTCAAAGGGTGGATAGAATACTGAATATGGTTGTACCATATTTATAATAAAATCATAGTATATATATGATACTGGATTTATTATTTTATAATGGTAACAACAAAGGAAGAAGAAGTGGAAGAAGAAATGAACTTAGAAAAGGGTGGTGAAATCATTACCTCTTCTTCGGGTTCTTACTTTTGATCTGATCAAAAGGGCTCCTTAAGATGGCTTTCTGATCAAACTAAGGCCTCTATGTTGTAGTGAGGGATGTTGGGAGAGTATTTGGGCAGAGTTTGGCCGAACAAAAAGGGCTTTGAAGGTGTGAAGAAATGAGAAGGAGGAGTGCCCTTTATAAGAGGGGTGAGGGGCACCTTTGGAAAAGCTAGAGATATTAGTTTATAATAAATTCATATTCGGTTTCCAATGGCTCCAAAGTTGACTATTCAAATTTTAAGGTGGGGATGGGTCTAAAACAACTCAACCGATTGAATTTAGACAGGTTTGGGTTCTTATATTCACCTTATCTTTAAGTATTAACTCTAAGTTAATTAGTTTCACTTTAACAATGTCTCTTTGTATTTTTATATAATATGGTTAATAATCTTACTATATACATCCAAACGACCCCCAAGTGGTCCATTAATGATGAACCTATCATTATATAAGTCTCTTGGCCGAACCTTAAATTTTTAGGAATTTAATATCAATTAATAATATAATATTTGTTTTAAGAACTCTTTTTTGTCAATTTTGACACTATTCAATAGTTGATTTTTTTGAAACTAATAACAGATTGATTACTTCGAAAAAAGTCAATTAAATAAATCCTAATATATCATATTATCCTAGAAAATTAGTTTAATTCATTAAAAGTTTCATATTATATTTATTTGGGTATTTATAATATCAATTATTTTAAATTTTCACTATTATAGTAATAACTGCATCATCATTGTGTCATAAATAAAATAAATTATATAATGTATAAAAATTATAAATAAAATATCATTATGTAGGAAATCGTTTTATCTTTATAATGAATATTTATAATCTATAATCCAACATATATAACCCTATGTAACAATTGTTTTTCTAAAAGATATATGCTTGTGTCATTTTTGTATTCATTTTGACTTAATTAAAATAAAGTGTCATTATCACTTACAAGTGGATCCATGGGGTCCCAAAATAGACCCAAAGATGCCCATGGTCTACCATGTATCAACCAATAGGGTTAAGACACGTTTTAGGGTAATTAATATTATTATAATATTATTTTTTTAACCCTTATTTACCGGATTTACCTTTAACCATGGTAAATAAAATATTTACCGCAGTAATTATTCAAAATGTCTAAAAATAAAAGCTACCTATTTACACAATTTGAACATATTGATTCCAAATATGGAATCCATTTTTCTAAATTCAAAACACAGAAGTGGCAGAAATTAATTTAAAATTAAATCCCGCTGTCAAAACAAAAAGCGTGTTTTTAAGAGATAATAACTATCAAAAGATTGACACTTGTTTATGTTCGGTTTAATTGTAAAATTATGTCCAATGACCAAAATTATATTAAATGGTAAAAATATATTCTAAATATACTTTAAAACTACTAAAATTCATAATTTATCACTATTAATTATTCTGATTAAAAATGTTGTTTTTAATTAAAATTTAGTAATTTTCACTATTCATCAAAATATGAAAGTTATCCGAAAAGTACCAAAATTTCACCTTAGGCTAAATTAGATATTCCAAATCCAAAAATGAAGTCCATTTTGAAATATAAAATATATATAATTTAAAAAGTAGGTATTACTATTCATAACAGCTAGTTTAATTAGTTGTGGTGTGTGTTAGAACTCGAGGTTGCGTACAACACACGCTATCGCATTATTCGAAGGGAAACGTACCGTGGAAGCTTGGGGTGTTTCATTTTAAATTTTTGATGTCCCAATTTAGTCAAAAAGTTAAAAATATTGTATTTAAAAAGGTTTCACTATTAGAAGTTGATAAAAGTGAAATAATGAAAATGAATCTGTTCTTGTATTATGACTAAGAAACTCATAATAGGAATTCTAAAATTATAAGGATTATATAAAGTTCAAAATGTATTTAATACTATTCATGACCTCTTTTAATGGTGTGATTGAACTCAGTGTTGCGTGTAGTGCAAGTTATTGAATTATTTTTAAGAAATAACACACTCTGAAATCGTGGGGTGTTACAATATCGTCCCCCATAGTCCCTCGCCTGTGAGGGAATCATCATTGACATTGATCTCTTATCATGTCATATTCCAAAGTCTATGTGCATACATGGAAATGCCGGAACCTTTAATCTTTGGTCAAATCATTATTACACTAACGTTTCTTTTAACCTTTCAATTGTATGATCCAAATCTGTACAAGGTGTAATTTATGAAATACGTGCGGCGTGATTCCTATCCTTATGGTATACATAGGAACGTTCTAGGGTCCCTCAAATCCAGCCCCAAGACTATTGGCCTAACCCAAAATTCCATTTTCAGTCCCATGGCTAAAAATTACCCTTGTGAAAACATGAATGTGATATCAAAACCATCGTCTTCATTCAAATCAGGTTTATAAAACACACACTGTGTATTCATCATTATGGTCCAAATTCAAGAACCTTATACTAATATCTTCTACATTCTCATCACACATGGCATTAAATTGTATTTCAAGAACAACATATTGTTTGATTTCCATCTTAATGGGATACATAGTGAAGTCCAGCTCCTCAATTCTGGACCCAGTCACAACATGATTATGGTAATCATTTGTCTATGTATCTTCTACATGCATTGGACAATGCCCATTTTAGGGTATCATACTCATAACCTTAAATTATTTTAGATATCCATAACCCATTTCTTTTCTTCTAGTCACAAAATGTCTGATACTCATGAATACCTTTTCCTAACTATACAGAACGTGCCCTTCAGAGGCCTTGAATAAGTAGTCTATATAATGGACCTGTCACCCAAAAGATGTTATTATTTGACAATACAGCCATTGCCCATAGGTGGCCCTGCATAATTCAACCCCCTAATGGGTTTCTCAAATAGTGGTAACAATATTTTGGGGAGAAAAACATCGTTTGTCCTTATTTGTCATAACGACAATATATAGGGATTCACAAAATATCCATCCTTAACATATTTTTCCAATATTCAATTTCATGATATGAAATTATTCAAGTATATGGTTTATATTTCCCTTTCCCAAAGTTTGGATCAGACCTTCGTAGGAGTGAAATTCATCCAATTCGTTAACAATATTGATTGGTAATATCCTCTCCATATTCAAGTAACTCTCTCCATACAACAAACATTATTCTTTGGAAATTTAAATCTCCAAAAACTTCCACTGGCTTTTATGTTGTAGAAACGTAATATTTGTGAGAGTTGTTTTTCATAAGTATACCACACGTGCCCTTTGGAGTCCTTGCATAAGTAGTGTACATAAAAGACCTGTCAACCAAAAGATTCTATTATTTGACTATGTAGCCAATGCCCTTAAGCAGACCTACATAATTCTACACCCTAATGGGTTTGTTAAATAAATGTAACTTCACTCATATGAAATACTTATTATAATTCCATTTAGCCCTTTTCTCATATCATTCCTCATATTCAAAATTTCTTTAGTCATAGTTTACATGTTTTATTCCACACTTGAATGTGGTAGTATATTTTCAGATAAATTATCAAGAAATTGAGTCAATTTTAATCCATTCGGTCAAATTTATTCGACAATAAACATTAGCCTTTTTATTCAACATTTTATGAAGAATTGTTAAATTACCAAAAATAGGCTCTTCTTTCCTTGCAACAGCAGCATGATTAGTACTGGGAATAGATGCTAGCTCTTCTTCAAGAGTTGTGAAGTCTGTATGAATTTTAAACTTTTCACCAGCACCCTCCGTCGTCCTTGGAGGAGGGTCAATCCTCTCCCTCAAAGGGAAAATTGAAGAAGCCCCTAACATACCATGATGTATGAGCAATCATTTCATGAGTTAAGATTCATGAATATCCGAAGGACTTACCACTACTGATGAAGCATTTAGCAGTGGAATTCTTCCTTTGATGTCTTTCCTACTTTGGATTTTTGGGATTGTTGACATCGTCATCTCAAAATATAGGAATTGGATAATGAAAAGACATTTCTAACTTCTCATCCATGGATTCTTGGCCTGGATATACCTCTACTGGCTCACGAGGATATTCATTAGCTCCAATGGTAGTACCACATGGGCTATACTGTGTTAAAGGAACCACTACAGTTCCTTTCATTACAAGCTATCGGATGAAAAAACTGATTTCTTTTAGTAACAAGGCTTTAACTAAAATCAAGTTACAATGAAAATATGCTAAGATGCTTACATCTTTAGGAGACACGTAATCTTGCCACTCCTCATATATGGAAGCACCAGTATCCTCAGTTGTTCCATGATCTATCATTTCCTTGACCTGCTTGGTGACAGGAATGAAATCATCAGTGACATATATGTACACCTTCGGCTCTATAATGTAATCCATCACTTCATCGGGGTTATCTTTGAAACGAATATCTATAAAATCCCAATGATTCCCTACTCCATGGATGTGTACCCCTTTGAATATTTCCATATAGGCGGTTTCAACATCACAATATAAACTATGCCATGTCTAGACAGACTTAAGTCATAGATATTTAGCATGTGCAGCAGAAGGCTACGATGAGGGTCCTACAATCTTGGACATCAACTTCTTCCCAGCTCCTGCAATCATAGATTTACAATAATAAAATAAAACTTATTTCTCTATAAAGTAGTGGTGATTAAATTTCCCCAATGAAGTAACTCACCAAGAGTCAATGGAGTGGGTCTCTTCATTCAAACAGAAGGATTATATATGGCACAAGGCCGCTTTGACACATGTCGTGCCTCATTATCCCCATCCTGAGAATCCGGTGAGTCAGCCCAAGGTGAGGAAATGGTGAATCAACTTCGGGTGTGGAAGAGTCACATCCCAGAATATGGGTTTCTATCTCTGTAGTTCTCCTCCTTTTCCCTACCCTATGAACTGGGTGATTATTACCCCTTCAGAGTATGATGCTACCAAGTTCTCAGCATACTATGTAGTCAAGTTACACAATGCACCGACATCTGGTAGATCAAACACTACCTTTGTCTTCTCCATAGATGTCAATAACCATTGTTTTCAGGCAACCATCACATGTTTTTATGACCTGACATACACAGGAGGAGATACAACAGTCTGCTACAGACACTTGAATTGACATGAAATCATTATGGAGCATAGGCATCACATATAATCTCTCCGAAATTCCTAGTGGCCAATACACCATCTTTGCAAGCTAGATTGTATGACCTCAATTCCAGGTCGGCAATTCCATCATCAACAAACTGCCAAATTGGCAGGTTTCCATAAGGAAGGAAATGTAATTCCTTGAACATGCATAACCACACCTTCATATCATAAGAGTTCAGGTACAACAGAAAAATTCCAGAAAATTCATTTACTGACGGCCTAAAAGAAATTCTAGGAACATGTACTTCTCTCTGTACAACATATGTCCTGAAATGAGTGATGATCAATACCTAGAAAACTAGGAATGGTCCCACTATTATAATAAGAGACTTACCCATAACTAAATGGACTAAGTTTCTCTAAATCTTTTCCAAAATGTGGGTGGGCAACCCTACCATTTTCCTCTCAGCCAACTTGGCTGCAACAACGAGGTCCCTGTCCTGATGCCTCCCTTCGAATCCATGACTGGAAGAAGATAAAAAATGATCCACAATGCTAAGAATCCTTCCATATGGGGCTTTTCTAGGATCCTCTGATCCACTTTGTACCCCCACATCTTAAATTCTAATGCTTCCAGGGTTAGCCAGAATGTGCCAACAACATCCCTCTTCTCTGTTCTTGGGTTGGTAGTAGGATTAGTAAATGTCGGCCCCTTCTCCTTCTTCTTAGTATGAAACATATCCATAAACTCCTATGGATTAATATCCTTTATAGAATGAGTTTTGGAGGTCTTTGAATTCTTAAGCTTATAGAAAATTTTCAATAATTCTCGAGCCAATGCCGTTGTCTTCTCCGAATCATTCCAAGTTCCCTTGGGAGGGATTAATTCATCATACTTATCTCCCAAAATTGGAGCCCCAGAGATATTGTAGACATCCCACAAACTGATTCCTACTTCTCCATGAGTCAGAAGGAATGATTTGGTTTTTGGGTTCCAACAGCTGATTAGCTCCATCACAAAGTCATCATTTCTGTAGAAATATGTCTTCCCAACCCAGTTGACTTTATAGATTAAATCTCCTTTCAGATCCTCAAAAAACTCTTCAAAGGTTTTTCGTACCCAATATGCCCACATTCACGTTTATTTCACACCTCCTCCAGGACAGAAGTCCCAACTCTTCTTCTTGCCCTTGGATTGATCCATCTAAGAGATTTGGAAGAATGAGGGATAACAATGCGGTTGCAGCTCTGGCTTGTCTGGTTTCAGATCTAGGGCACATGGGCTATGATGCATTATAAACACCTTTTCCACTGTTCCAGTATTTACGAAAGATCATCCAACTGAGAAATTAGCTTTTGAAATGTTGGTGTATGTTTGAAACAAAGAATGCATGAGAAAATTCATTGGCTCTGGAATGTTGACATCTTCCAGATGAAAATGTCCATATAGAGGTATGTAAATACTTTGTGGGAAATTAATATGATATTTCGTCAATTAATTGGCCAAATATGGGAGAGTTCTGTCACAGATGGTGTAATAATCATGGCCAACGACGCTCATCATGTCATCAATCCGCTTGCTAGCCATCTCATTAGCTGTTCCAATTCTTTTGGGAGCCATTGAATCTACATAAAGGATGAATAATTATCTCTTAAGATAGTTGATTTTTCATAAATTTTATGATTAAATAAAAAAATGTCTAGGTCATTAAGGCGTTCAAGTCGCATGATGGCGCACATGTCTAATTCGGTCGCACAAGTATGGGCGCACTGGTATCACTGCGCAAGTCCAAATACCTCTATAGAAGCGAGACACAAAGAAGAAATGAACCACAGATAGCAGAACCAATGGGAATGAGAGCCCACTTGCGAGACGAGAGCGAAGTGTTTTGAAAGCTGGGTGCATTGCGCGATAGTGGCACCCGTATTTATAATCAAGGCTGCACATCTGCATACCGAACCCTGCGTGTCTCACACCTGCGCGCTGCTACCTGCGCGCTCAACACATGCACACCCAAATTTCATTGGTTTTCTCCTTTAAGTGAAAGTCAAATCCTCTTTTCTTTTTTCAGATCCATCTCTGAGGGGGGACTTTTGTTGATTCTTCTTTCATGTATAGAGTCTAACGAATGAAAGATGGGAATACCTTAACCACAAAGAGATTCATCCATTGAAAAACATAAAAAACTTACAAAGGCATGAACAAGGATTTCTTTAAGCATGGGTCGCACACGTTTCACCATGGTTATTCAACTATACATTTGTTCCAAAGATTGGTCACGCGGGAGACTTGAACGCCATATATAATTTTCACCCAATGACCTCAATGTCCTATAAATATCCCTTGTGGGCCCCCCATTTCGGGGATGAAAAAATCCAAAAGTCATATTTAGGCTCTCGGCGCCCAAGTCTATGCTTCATGTCTTCCAAACACTTCTAAGGTAATTTATTAACTCGAATGGAAAATCTAAATATGGGGAACAAGTCTTATGTGTTGAAATTCATCAAAACTTGTGTGCCTAAGTGTCTAACCCTTAAGGGAAATGGCCAAACTTGACCTCCGCCTTATCCCTTCAAAAAAACATTTATGCCACCCATTTAAAAGCCTTTAGGGATAATATTATGGGATTGAGCCATGTCTCACCCAAGTATTACACTACTGGTTAACCTTCACCCATGTAAACCCATGTTGCGCAAGTATACTTGCGCGACTAGGACATGCGCGCCCAAACATGAATTGTGCTCCTGCCTCTTCATGTGTTCCCCTCCTACCTATTTCACTTCTTTTCCTAAAATTCACCTCTTGTCTTCAAGAATTAGCCTTCAAAACCATTTTCAAAGCCATTTATGGAATGATTCCTTTGTTGGCTTCCTTATCTGAAAGGAATTCTATGGAACATCTCTCAAAACCTCTTGATTTACATATCTTTATGTCACTAAGGATAGATATTTCATTCATTTCAATTTCATACATTAAGATGAGAAGTTATTTAATCTGGGAATCCTCTTTAGGAGTAAGCCCCAATCATAATCTCTCTTATCCTGGGCCTCATTTTCAAGTGTAATCCCCAGTATTAATTTCTATTTTAATTTTCAATCTTTTTCAGGAATTAAAACCCAATCATTATTCCCTTTATAATTTGGGAATCCACTTAGGAGTTAGCACCAATTTTAAATAAAATCCCCCTTAATCTTGGAATCATCTTTAGGAGTAAGGCCCAAGTACCCTTTAACGTTGGGCCTCTTTCTCGGGAGTAAGTCCCAAGTTACAAATCTTCTTAACCTGGGCCTCCTATTCATGAGTAAGCCCGAATCATAATTTCATCAATTTTGGCCTACCATCTAAGGAATAATACCCAATCATAATTCCCACCTAATTTGGGAATCCTCCTCAGAAGTAAGCCCCAAGTTAGAGTATTCAAATCTCCATAACGCACAAATACCTTTATGGACCTTGTTCCTTTGTTTCTTCCCAAAAGTAAATCCTAATCATCATCTACATAGGTAGTCACACATATATAAGCCCCATATTATTCCAAGTGACCACATCTTTTATGCCATAAATCATCAGGTTTACTGATAGATCTTGTTTCTCAAACCGAGCATGAATCACGTGAGGATAGAGTGTAAAATTAACCAAGACAGATCTCTTTGGGCCATTAATAATACAAAATCCCCACATTTATTAATTGAACTATGTGGACATTGATATCTACCTTAAAAGTAGAGTACGTATGAAGACTTTATAAGGTTCAAGCCCATCACCCATTAATTCTCATTTGTCTCATATGACATTAACCTATATCATAATTCCCGAACTACGTGGGTTCAGATTCCTTTTCTAACAAGGATACGTAGGTAGCCCATCTGGGGGTACTATCCCAAATCTAAAATAATACATGTCCTTTTGAATGACAATAAACTTCATGTGCCCTGCTGAGTGGCTTTAAAACCATTATGGTTATCATAATGACCAAGAGATTTCTATATAATGTATTGAAGGATACTATTGACTAAGAATATTTATTACAGACAGATGATTCTCTATCGATTACGAACCTCAAATACATATAAAACATTCTCTAAATCTCATACATATCAATCATTGATTTCCAAATCTAAAGGAAGAAACATTTTCCTGTTTGGTAAATTAATAATGATTCAATAACATAACTCAAATCTATAATGAGAGAGTCCCGGAGTATACAATAATTCCCCCTAAAAAGGTGTGATGAGTCCGACCTCCCATCCTCTTGACTAATTAAAACTATTAAGCGTCATTGGTCCACAACTAATGAGCACCTACCATTGGAAATTAGGTCCAAATTGATATAGAATCATTGGATGTTTCCGGTTCTACGAAAAAATCCCATTAAAATCAATTAGAATATTTGAACCTTAAACAAAAAATTTTATCCCCATTTCAAGGAAGAAATAGATTCTTTAGGTTTTTCTGGAAAACCAATACACACACATAAACAAAAAATAATTTCTGGTCAGATAGCAGTTATGTAGACTAATGTTCTAATCATTCTAATGTAAGTGGTTTGATAAAAATATTTTCTATGATCATAAATATCCACCTTACATATAGTACGCATTAGAGTGTCACTACCTCTAGTGCTATCAATGAAAAAACGATATAAAATATCTATAGAATATTTTATTTAATTTAAAATAAAACCGTCTTTATTTTGAGAGATTTTAAATCCAAGAAATAATTTTTGTTCACCCTTTAAACTCAATTCAAATTCGTTATATATCTTTTTAAAAAAATTAATACATAAATAATATCATTAAGATCAGTAGACAATATCATGTACATAAATTTACAATACTAAAAAACCATTCGAAATACATTTCATAATATGGTTAGGATCATGAATTACATTTTCAAAACCTTTGGAAATATGAAAAGTGCATAATATATCATTCCATGATCTTGGAGATTATTTTTATCCATATAAAGCTTTTGATAATTTATAAACAAGATTTGGAAAATGAGGATTTCTAAAACAAAGGGGTTTCTCAACAAATGAATCTTTAGCTATATAACAATTTAATAATTCAATCTTAACATCTAATTGATATTGTTTGAAATTTAGATGTGTAGTATAAGAAAGAAGAATTATTATGGCTTTATGTCATTCTACTGGTGCAATGGTTTCCACATTGTCAATTACTTTTTTTGGAAATATCCTTGTGCATCCAATCTCTCCTTGATTCTGACAATGTTACCAGCTTCATCCACTTTATTTTTGAACACCCTATTAGTGCCTATGGGAAATTTTTCTTGGTTCTATCAACAAGTATCAAAAAATTGTTACTTTCAAACTTATTTCGTTATCTATGCATATTCCTCAAACAAAATTCATCATTGAAAGCATAATTTCTTTTTTTAGGTTCAAGTTGTTACATGAAGACATCATGTTCAACATTATTTCTAATAGAATCTATAGTTCAAGTTCCTTTTTCTATGTCACCTACACCATCATAGAATAGATTGTTTTTAAGAATTATAAAAGATCAAGAAATATAAATACTGGGGATTTTGGGTTCTTCAATAGGTTTGGGTTTATTATGACATGAATATAAAGAATTTTCGGAACCAGAAGTTTTCAATGATTCCATTATTGTATGGTTAGAGGATTTTGAATTAATGTCTAGATTTGATAAATCATCCTCTATTATATCTTGAGTGGTCTTTGGTTCTTTTGGATCTATTTAATCATATTTGACATGGAAAGATTCTTCCAAAAAAATTTCTTCTATTATTCATTGTATAGGATTTACTAGAGATTGAATATCCTAGAAAGATACCTTGATAACATTTGGAAGAAAATTTTTTATTATTTTCCATACTATTAAGGATTCAGAGATTGCGTCCAAAAACATTGAAGTACCTAACTTTGAATTTTCTAGTGTTTCATAACTCATATGGAGTTCTTTTAATAATTTTTCTAATAAAAATATATTAATAGTATAGTACGATGTATTTATAGAGTTATTATTCAAGATATTAATGAATGAACAAGTCAAGTTTAATGTGGGGTATGGTAATTTCTTATCACAATTTCCATTCTTTGGGTTAAACTTATACTTTGTGATAAGGTCGTGCTATGAATAACTATGAATGGACTTTGATTAATTTACATGAACTTATATTGGTTGTATCTATATTTGTGACACATAATTATTTCGTGGATTTATCATTAATGTAATGATATTATCTTTCAAATAGAACCTTTCACCCTAATCTTTTAGTAAAAGACTTATTTTATGTCATGTATTTTAATTTCTATTAAATTATGATTGTATATGTTATTATATATAGTTATTGATTTATATATATATCCAAGTGATGATATATCCTTTTTTCTTCGATCATAACATTTTCTAATTTTTAAAATGATGACATTAGGTTGTTGAATTTTTTTAGGGACAACCTCTCAATCTTCATTTATTGAGGAATATATTGATATTGTGCACCATTATTATTCTATAAAGAGTATATAATACCCATTGACATATTATACAATTAATATCCTTATTCTCATGATATTATAGGTTTTGTTTGACTTCATTATTTATTTATTTTTATTAAAGTATTATCTCAAGTGGATATTGACTCTTTAAATAAACAATGATTTAAATGTTTTAATGATTTAGTCTTATAAATATTTCTTATTAATGTCAATGTTTTGAAATTAATTTTATGGAATTATTTATATAAAGATTAATGATTTTAAATGTTAATCCATTTATAAAATTCAATGTGGAATGAGTAACATTGACTCAAAAATCTATTTATTTATGTTTTAAATGGTTTTGGAAATGAATTTTTTATGTCAATATATTGAAATTATGTATTGTGAATTCAATTTTAAAATGTTATATTTCGTTTATTCTTGTTTTACATGTTATGAATATTTTATGGTTCTTAGTCATTTTCTACACAAACTGGTGGTTTCGTGCTATACCTAAGATGGGTGGGACCTCAGAAAGCTCTCTAATGCATTGGGTAATGTGATAGAGGAAAACATTAATGTTTTTTAAGAGATTTATGAAATATACTTTGATGGGTATTCCAAATTGAACTCACTACATACCTGTGAAAGATACAACACATGTAATTTATGGATTCCACAAGTATCCTTTATGATTTATTATTTCCATTTATTATAAATAAATCTTATGATCAAGTGTGGTATGTTAATGATTGAATAGTATGATTTCATTGATTTGTATGTAATGATAGACTAATGTTTCCTTTCCATATGTTATAACCCTTAATAGGATTAATATGCTCATCCCATGTTTTTGAGATGTTTTTTATAGGATATAAGTCATTGTAAGAGAATGGAAGAATTCAAGAAGATTTATATCAGGAAAATAATTATTGTTTTCTTTTAAGAGTCTTTTTTGTGAAAAAATTGATACATAGTATAAGTGACTACTTTGTAATAATTTGGATTTTATATAATAGTTATGGACTAATTCTCTAAAACACAAAACCTAAAAAAAGAAACATTATGTGAATTGTTAACTTAATTCAATATTTTGTAATTTTTAAGGTTGGGGCCTTATAGTTTGTATTAGAGGTTGCATATGAAAACATTATGGATTAAGATTTTTTTTTATAAACATGGTTAGACTCTGTGTCCACTCCTTCAGTTATATCCTTATTTTGTAATCATTTCATATAAAGGAAATCATTTTACAAATGGATGGTGTATGATCCCAAATGAAATTTATATCTCTTCATAATGAATTTTTTGTAATTATTATTGAAAAGTCATGTCTAGATGATTCTAAAACATTTTCTAACATAATACTCACTTGAAAACATTTTTTTATGATATCAAACATCTTCTCTATACCTCGATAATGTCGCAGATCATGGTATGTTTTTAAAAAAATCATATTTTATCAATATTCAAATATTTTAATGAAGGGTAAATATTATCCATCCATTTCCATAAAATTTACCTTATCACTAGATTTGGAATCATATTATGATTTTAAAAATGGTGCTGAAGAAGAAGACCATTGTGCAACGTATATATATTTTTTAAAATTATAGTCTTAAAGAACATAATTATAATATTTTAAAAGGAAAATCGATTTAATTTTTCACACAAAATCGCTCCAACTATTTAATAAAAAAATATTTTAATAGTTTATTTCAAATTATATGTTATAAATTATTATTTTCCAAAACTATTTTTATGTGAGAAACAATACGAACAAAGTGGTATGTGGTTTATTTGGTTAAATGAAAAATGTGATTTTAAAGGATATATAAATCATTGTTTCAAGGCATGTTCCTTCTATCTACAAGAACATGATGACGATGAAACCAAGTGGACACCATGATCAATGTATGATGTTATTTCTTCGAGAATATTGTTATTTTATAGTGGTATAAAAAATGTCAATATATATAAGACTTCAGGAATTAAGATATTGAGGTTATTATTATTTGGGATGAAAATGAAAGGTATAATACACCCATTATTGTTAAATCATGTTAGGGTTATATTTAGTTTTAAAAAAATGGACAACATGCATGATGGGTGACAAACCGTCACATCATGCAAGGTAGTAGGAATCGAACCGTCAACTAAAGGGCGACAAGGGCACATTGCATACCTATTGCCTACATGAAGTAAGAGGTTTGTATTAATTTTTCATTTTAGTTAAATGATTTTCTAGATCAAGAATATATAGATTTTTGGATCTTATTTTTTATCAAATGGACATCGTTATTATAGGATAATGATTTCATGATTAAGTGATAAGTGTTATGTTGGATGATTTTCCCCTTTAGAGACAATATATTCTTAAGGAAAATTGAATACAAAATGGATTTTAATTAATGATTAATTGTATAATATTATTTTGGAAGTATTTATTTATTTATTGTGGAAATATTGAGATTTAGGTTATTAAATGATATTATTAACCTATCTTGAATATTATGTGATTAATTTGATTACTTTTAAGTATGATACATTACGATTTGTCGATGATATTTGATTATAAATGTTAAGATTTATGGTGGAAGAATATAATATTAAATAT
Source organism: Viscum album (assembly GCA_963277665.1). NCBI lineage: Eukaryota > Viridiplantae > Streptophyta > Magnoliopsida > Santalales > Viscaceae > Viscum > Viscum album. Next base: position 871,837,681 of record OY728148.1, on the reverse strand, counting down.
TTCTGAGTTTTGGGTTTCAATATTAGTTTGGGGTACATTGATTAATTTTAAGGAAAGTAGTATTTTGAAATGTCTAGGAAAAACATTGGGTATTGTTTTTCGAATTTTGGGGATTAAGAGTAGAAATTTTTTAAAACGTGTTATACTTTTTGGGAATTCCATAATCTATACTAATATTTTTGGTTTTGGTAAATGTATAAATTCAAAGTACATTTATAGTTAAACTTTTTTGGTTTATGTGATTCTCTAGAAATTTATTCTAGCACGTTGGGTGTGACATAGTTATTTTGAATACCAATCATATGGAGAAAAGATGGGTTTTCGGTAAAAAATTATTAAAGGATGAAAAAATATAAGAGAAGTACGTACATTTTATTATGTCCTCAGTCAATATCATATATAAATTATCCATATTTATAAATAAATAAAACAAAAATGTTGTCTATTTACATTTCAAACTGGGAAACCAAATACAGTTTAACCAATTCTAGGTTTTTGGTTTTCCAAGCTTAGCTTTTTCCAGATCATGATTTCCCACAATCTCTAACAGAACATGACACGTAGTTTCTTCTCCATAAAAATATATTCCTAGAAAACTATTATGGGTTATCTTGGGCGACCATTTTACATGACATTCATTTTTTAAAGTGATTGTTTTATTGACTCTTTTTCCAATGTGGGACATTCAACGATGTTTTTAGCACAATTTTAAAATTGAGAGGACACAATTACCCAAATGGGGAAAGATGTAACATCCCTTGTAAATAAAGAATATTAAATTTTCTTATTTAGTAATACATTTTAATTAAATATTAATGTTATGTTAATAGGGATTCTCTGATCGATGGAATAATCGACACGAAGAAATCAGTTTCTCTAAAATATCATGTTGTACAAAAGGATGAGTCATATTGAAAAATAATAATATAATATAATATTAAATTATAGTTAACTCCTAGCCATTTTATTAGAAATAATGAACATATCTAACAACAATTTGATTATACATGTTCAAAAATGTTTTTAATTGTTCCCAATAAATGTTAGAGGTTAAAAATTTCAATGAATCTAATTTTACGCAAAAATACTATAATATTTTTTAAAAAGATTATTTATTTCTTTTGATGGAGATCCCGTTTTTAATCTAGTTTTTTTCACTTTTTTATGTTATATTTTACAAAATAATATTCATCATTAGAATCAGGACATCGAAATATAATTTGGATAAAATTCTGGTATTTTTCTGTTAATTTCCATATTTTAATTAATAGTAAAAAATACTGCATTTTAATACAAAATAGCCTTTTAATATAAATTTTTTATATGTATAGATTACATATTTTTTTCATTTTCATGTTTAATTGGATTATATTGTTACTATTTAATATAATTTTTTTCATTGGAATTAATTTCTCTTTTAAATTTGACATAAACAAGTGTTAATCTTTTGATAATTATTATATTTAAAAACACACATTTTTGTTTTTCCAAGGGGAATTAATTTGAAAATAATTTTTCAAACTTGTATGTTTTGAAACTCGAATGAGGGATTCCAAATTTGGAATTAGGAGATCTAAATGGTGTAAATCTATATCTTTTTTTATAAATAGTAAATTCGGAATATATTTTATTTATCATTGTTAAAGGATTAATATGGTAAATAAGGGTAAAAATTAATATTATAATATTATTAAATTACCCTAACACATGTCATGAACATATTGTATGATATATGTATGACCATGAGAATCTGTTGGACGATTTTGTGAACCAATGGAACGACATATAAGTGAAAATGCCACTTTATAAAAATTTATTTAATGTACATATAAATTTAACATAATCATATATCTCATAGTAAAATAAATTTTAAAATGGGTAATATATGTGATATTTTTTACTATAAATATTAATTAGAAAGATAAAATTTTTCCCTAAAACAAGGTATTTTATTTATATGTTTTGAAATCATGAAAATAAATTTAATTATGACACAATGATGATGTAATGATTACCTCAGTAATAAACATTTAAAATAAATGAAATTATAAATATTAAAAAAATTGAACATTTTTATGGCATAAATTTTTTTATGGATGAGTATAAATTTTATTAATTTAATTAATTTACAGTTTATAAAGAATAAAGTTGTTATATAATTTTTTAAATGTCTTTTTATGAATAGTATATAAATTAACCTAAATGAGTTTTTAAACATAATATTATTTTATCAAATGAAAAAAATAATATTATAAATATATGATTCCACCAAATGACACAAATAATATTTCTAAAGTCAGTAATGATAGATTTTTTGGTCTCATAGAAAATTAAGGAAAATATTTTATCCATACATTATGAATATACAAGAGGACACAATAATAGTGATGTTAGTTAACAAATGGTTAAAACTAAACGATAATGTTAATGATATGCTATAAACTTCCCAAATACCCATTTTATGAGAGGACTTCTTTCCAAAATCACCTTATATTTGAATTAAATTATTTGGGGACCTTTTGAAAAGAAAATTCAGTTTATAATAAAATAATATTTTTATACATTCTTAATGCGCCCCTACTCCCTCTTATAAAAAATACATCACCTCTAAACCATACATACAAATATCAATCCCCCTTATCACATCCAAAATCTTGAAAAATATGCATCCAACATCCCTATCTTCCACCTTTAATCATTAATATTGGCACAAGGCACTTTAAAAAATATTTTTTGTTCAATCCAATGGGTGTTACCTAATTTAATGGTAATGTATTATCTCAGAATCATTTAATAAATTTCCCTTATATAACCACAAAAATCACTTTCATCCATTATTGGATAACAAAAATAGTATCATAAATATACTAGGATGTAGTTATGAGAAGTATTCAAACTAAAAATCCACACACCTTTTTCTAATGGATATTAACATAATGTTTTTGTTGACGGTGAACAAATGTCTCACGAAAAGATGATTGTTCAATTATATTATACCACCTATTGTGGTGTCCATTTTGATTAAAATGTATTTATATATGATATATATTATATTTATTTTTTATCTATTCTTGTGAATTTATTCATTTATATAATAACATTATGGATTCAATAATGGGTAAATAATATAATTTCAATTGAGGAAGTGCGGACTACTTCCCCCTCAAAGTGATATGACTCATTTTTGCAAGATGTGGAATGTATAATGGTTGGAGTTAATGAAATTATATATTATATTATACTTGAATTATAATATATCTATATATCATTCGGTTTTTATTTATTTAAATATTAAATTGAAATGAAATTCCACATCATGCGTACATATGACATACCATCTCCATGAACAACGCATTTCATTTCTTATCCCAAAATGTTATATACTCTTATAAACACACACAGACACACACACATATATATATATATAATATAAAATGATTTATTTTATATCTAAATCATGAATATCATTCTCGAGGTGATTTATTTTTGACCACATAGACTATTTGTATTTTTAATAAGTTCATTATGACTCAAGTACCAAATATCATCAAATAGACCATTATGAACATAAATGACTATGTAATTTTTATAACATGTTAATAAGTGATATAAAAGTAATAATAAGAATGAAAAAAGTTAATATGTATGTAGAAATTATCTTTTGTTTATTATTATGGATATTGAAGAATGAACAATTCAAGATGGACACAAGGTAAGGGAATCTCATAACTCAATTTCCATTTGTTGGGTTAAGCTTATTCTTCATGATTTTGTCTTTATTTGAATATGTGTGACTGAACTATGATAGTTTTATATCCACATATATTGGGATTATTTATTTTTTTCACACATAATTATTTCACTAATTTATCATTAATGTAATTATATGATCTTTATATGGGAACCTTTAACCCTCATCGTTTTGTAAAATACACATTTTATGTAATGTCTTTTAATTTCCATATTATTCTGATAAGATATGTAATTTTATATCCTTATTGTTGTATAAATTATTTCCATGTTATGGGATATATTTTTTTCTCACATCAATTAATTTCATGAATTTTATTCGGACCCCGTTAGGGTGCTGAATATTTTTAATGGACTACGTCCAATCACATTCATTGTGGCATAACATGATTTTATGCACCATTGTTATCGTATCAGGTGGATATACATCCATTTGAAATATTATATCATTAACATCCTTATTCCCTTTATATTATATTTTTTGATTAATTTTATAGTTAAATTAATATTATTTAAGTATATTCTCAAGTATAAAGGGACTCTTTATCTAAAACAATGTTTTAAATGTTTTAATGTTTTAAAAATCTAAATATTTTTCATTAATGTCCATGTTTTCATGATGTTTTTATTGATTTATTTATATGGACAAATATATTTTAAAATGTTGATTCATTAAAAGTTTTCAAAGTGATATGGGACACTTGGACTCAAAAATCTATTTATTAAATGTTTTAAATGGTTTTGGTAATGAATTTGATTGGTCAATATATTGAAATGGTATATTATGATTGCAATGTTGAAATGTTATCTTTCCATTATTGGTGTTTTATTCTTGTTTTATGTGTTATGAATATTTTGCAGTTCTTCAGAATTATTTATAAATATGCGTGTATCGGTGAAAAACCTAGGGTCAGTGAGCCCGTGATAGCTCTCCAATACATTGGGTTGCATAATGGATATAAATGTTAATGTTTATTCTATGATATTTAGATAATATAATGAGATGTGTCTTCCAAATGTAACTACCTACATAGTTGTGAAAGATACATAATAAGTATATGATGGATTTCACAAGATACCACTATGGTTTATGATTTCCCTTTTTTATTAATAAATCTTATGATCCTTGGTGGTATATTAATGATTGAAAAGTATGATTTCATTAATTTGTATATAATGATGAATTAATATTTTCTATACATGTTTTATATACCTTAATGATATTTTTATTCTCATCCCATGTTTTGGAAATGTTTTTCACAGGATATAAAGTAGGTTAATTGAAATAAATAATTCATGATGATTTATATCATGAAACGAAATATTTTTTTATTTTATGAGTTCATATTTTTTTGGAAAAAATGGATACTGAGTCGAAGTGTCTACATTGTAATATTTGTTATGTAATGTAATAGTATAGACCTAATTATCTAATACTATAAACATGAAATGATCCTCAATGTTAATTTTTAACATAATTAATAATTATTTAATGTTTATGGTTAGGGCCTTATTGAAAACATCTGTTATGCATATGTGTGGGAAACCACCACCATGAAGTGATGCATTTATTTTTTAATCACCACTTCAAATTGATAGATATGATAAAATAATTATATAATATATATATTGTGAATAATATTAATATCATGTTCAATAAATATAATTTTTTATTCATTTATCTTCTATTACATCCATCAAGAAATGGAAACATCATTATTCATTACGTATTGACATGAACCTCAATGAAGTGATGTAAAGAAACAATCTCTAATTTATAATAACAGTTATAAAAGTAAATATAATTATTACCTATTAAACAAATTAAAAGAGTAAAATTATAATTTTTATGTACCCATTAACAATGTAAAATTATACAGGTATTTAGACCATTTCATTCATGAGAAATTAAGAAGTCATCCAACTAGAATATATATATTAATATATAATTTTTAAAAAACATTTACGAATTAGTTATCCAAAAATCATATCAGATAGTATTTATAAAATTATGTTTCTATAATATACTTATTATTATTCGATATTTATTATATACTATTTTCAAATGTGTACAAATAATATAATGTCTCCAGTTGATTGATTTTTATTTCTCAATCCCATTTTAATCATATTTGTTTACAATTGAATTTACATTTAGAAAATATCATTTTTATTTTATAAATAATGAAATTATTTTTATAATCATATATTAATTTATGTAGTTTTATTATAATAGTAAAAAAAATTATTTTAAGAATAAAATAATCTAGAAAATTTGTTTTTATGAAAAAAAAACATTTTTTAAAATTTGTAGAAGAATCCATTAATTCAATTCCAAAGATCATTTAAAATGATTTTATGATAGTTCATAATATAACATAAATATTTTTAATGTAATTTTTAGTGATTGTATTATTTCCTTATGTTATATTCAAATGAATCTACCATTAATATTCGTAATTATATTCTATTTTATTTTTACAAAAAATGTGAATATAATATTTTTTTACATAAACAACATGAAGATAATTTCCAACTACTATAACAACATAATGTATTAAATATTACAATATAATAAACCATGATTGATTATATTAATGGATTTTGAAAATATTTTTTACAAATTATTATTTTAAATAAGTTATTTGAAAAAAAAAATTGTATTTTCCTTGAGAAATATTTTAGATACCTTTTACTGAAATTTTAAATGATGATAACATCCTTTGATGTTAATTACACTTTATTGGGTATATGATCCAATGATGATATACTTAATTTTTCTCTATATTATATATTAATTTTTTTATGATATTTTAATTAAACTCATTTATTTTTTAGGGGTAATGATATGACAAAATTATGAAATTTCAATGAAACTTTTTTCCTGTCATTGGGTTATGTTATTATTATATGACTTATTTTTTATTATCATTTATAAAAAATATGTTTGTTTTTCAATATAGAAATGGTGGTCCCATACCTTTTTATTATATTAATAAATCCTCTTATTTTAATTATCATTAAATAATTATTGGAAATCTGTTGATGAGATCGATCAACTATGGGAAACAAGATAGGTTTCTTCCTTCACTAAGGTAATAATGATGCCATACTTGATCTATATTAATAGGGTAAACAAGTTTTTATTTCTGATCAACTATCATTTTATAGTCTTATTAGTTATATTTAACATATGAAATTGTTTTTATACTTAAAATGGTTCCACATATTTAAGATATATATATATATATATATATTTTTTGAAATCAGGGTTCATGAATAATTGATGATGATTTTTTAATAATATAAATTTTTAAAATGATTACATTTTATTATATGGATCATGATTATTTTCAAATAAAATTTGTTTATGAACTTTTAATGTTATTTTCATGATATCCTACCCATATAAATATCTTTTTCATTCATATGAGCAGTAATTAGTCTCCCTCTTATTTACCCATATCTGGCATCAGACTCAATATATATTATATTTTCTTTTCATAGTTTATGATTAAATATTTTAACTAATTTTTGTCAATAAGGATAAAAAATGAGAAAAAATTTACGTGCGATATTGAATAATATACCTAAATGTGAGTTATGTGTTAATAGTATTAAAAAAAACTAAACCATTTTTTGGAATGATTTATATTTCCTTGTATTGGGTATTTATTTTATATGAATAATAATTATAAATTCACCTAATGGGTTGTATTAGTATAGGAGAAGTTTGGAATCATCACTAACATTTTTAGGATAGATTTTTCATTATCCTAGTATCTAAAATAGTTATTCCCTAATTGAGAATAACTACACTATAGATCATTGACCATGTCAAAGACCCTTCTCTTCCATAGTTTTTTAAAGATGAAATGATCCTTCTATATTGGTAAATTTTTATAATTTATACATTTAAATGTCTATGTATAACTTTTCATATTTACATTGAGGATACATGAACTTCATAATTCAGATTCCTACTGATAATTATTCTTTTCCATTAAAAATTTTATTTAATAATATTTTTCATGGTATATAATTACACATCGTCACCTTTTAATTTTTTATGTTTATTTATTTCCATTTTTCATAGGTAATTCTTCCACTAAATGAATAAAAAAACATATAGTTATTACTTTATTATCATTATGGTTATGAATATTTTGTCTTTTAGTTTACGGTTCATAGATATATTCTCTTTGGTTAATTTAGTGTTCCAAATTAAATGTTACATGGGGAAACTCAAGGAATATGATTTACACATTAGTTGAGGTTGGTGTATTTCAAAAAAATCATTAAATAGTTTTTCATTTGGTAATTTGTAATTATAGATTTTTTATTATTAAAATGATACCCATATTTAATTTTCACCATGTGTTGAATGATGTATTTAATGTAATTCCTCAATTTTATTCAAATTTAATTTTACGGTGTTTTACAATTATTCATATGATGTTGGATTTCCAAGTGAAATATAGATTTTTTAAGATAATTTATAAATAAATTATTATATTTTCTATGGTTCATTTCCTCATTTTGTTCATGAAATTGATAAAGGATGATGTTTATCAATTTTAAAGGGTTTATGAAATTGTGTGTTACTACATTAAATGGGTTTTAGGGAAATTTTCAAAATAATGTCTTTATGAAATGTTTTTTATTTCAAAAAAGAATGTGACCCTTCCTATTGGATTCTAGGAAATTCATTTTTCTACAATCATTGTATTTCAAATTTTATGGTGGAATAATCCAGATTCCATGAATTTATACTTTTTTATTTTTCAGGGTTATGGATTGAATAATATGGTAGTTAAATATTAACATGAAAAGTGATTTTTTTTAGGATGGAGTTGAAGGTGAGTGTGAATCAGTTTTTATTATTATTGAAAATTTTATTAATAATTTTATATTTTACTACAAAATATTTTTACAGCCTAGTAACATTGTTATATATATAGAATGCCTATATTTATGAGACAATGTGAAGTCGTAAAATAATATATCACACAATATTTTTATATAGAAAAACATAAATAATTCTTTATTTCTTTCTAATATAACACATTATAGTTTTTTTAAATGATTTAATACATTGAAATCATATAGTTAATCGATGTTTTATAAATTCACAGACAATATCATGTTAGAACATAGAGTGGAGTCCATTAAATCTTTTAATTTAATAGTCATATGATCATAGAGATTTATTTTTTCCTTATATGATTAGAATCTATTTATAATTATTTTTTATATTCATATATATATTTTCATTAACACCAATATTGTTTATTTTGATTGATTTTGTACTCATATGGTGTGGGATAGATTTTAAATGGATATATGATATAGTAAAAAAAGGTTATATAAATTATTGAGGTATTACCATGTATCAAATCAGTTTTTTTCTAAATAAACTATTTATCTTTATTGGATTTTGATATATGAAAAGTGGTATGGATTTTTAGAAAAAAATTTGGGTCAAAATGTTTTGTATTTCTTTTTTTTATTTATTAAATAAAGGAAAACCTTTTTAACTATATTTTCATCTAGATCATCTAAAATGTATTTTAAAATGAAAGTTTGTAAAAAATTGGTGATATAATACCAGGATCATTTTTCCGACAAACAACATATAATAATGGGTATATAGCTATTGTTTTTATATTTTACGTTAACATAATGCATCTCTCGTTTTTGGAGGTTGATACATTTTTTGTACTAGTGGAGGCAAGAGATATAGTGTCACATTCTCCAATGATACTTATTTTACAGAAATATCATTTGATAAAATTTTCATATCAGAATAATCTCATAGTAATAATAATGGAATGTTTATTTTAATTTTGGATGACCTCGCATGACTATCACATCAAAAAATTAAAATTTTCCACCATTAAATGTCGTTTTTCTATAAAATATATTAAAAAAATAATTATATATAACATACATAAATATATAAGCAACGAATTCCCATGTGAAAAAAAGAAAAAAAGTAGAAAGGGTTCATATTGAATGCTCAGTAAGAGAAGGATAATATCATATGTATCTGAGAAAACATGAGAAGTGGACAAATATCTTTTTAAATAGAAATGAAAAAATAAGGTTTATACAAATTTCATGTAATCAAAAATAAATAAACATTCTATATGATCCAAAAATATTATTCCTGAAAAATGGTGACTAATCATAGGAAAGATTAATATTAATGTAACATAATTCTGTTAGATAATACGATTGTGAAAAATTAAGAATGTGACCATTTCCAGAAATAATCTTTAATGTAAATATGATCATATAATTTTCCCATGAAAAATACATTTACTAAAGATAAACCATGATTATGCAGTTTAAAAATCTTTAGGTCCTAGGTGAAATAAAATAATACCCCTAACAAACTTGTTATTATAAGTAAATTGAAATTGTAGTCATACAAATCCTTCTATGCATAGCTAATCTATCAACTTTTCCTATGTAGAAAATTATTAGTATAGATAAACTGTACTTATACCCATGTAGAACATTATAAAAATATGTAAACTATAATTATAGGCTCTCAAAACCATGTGATAATAGCTAATATATAATTATAACCAGATACAACCATAAATGAATAGAAATACCATAATTATTCCCATATGAAACTTTTTATCATAGGTAAACAATGATACTATACACACAAAATTTATCTTTGATATAAAATAAAAATAAATAAATTAAAGGTATATATAAGACCCCAAACTTAAATCTTCTAAACATTTTTTTTCTAATTCTGATTAATCATTCGTTATATCATAAAGAACCAACCAAACAGTAAATTAATTGTCTCATAATCCCAGATCTTATCACCCTAATTTATATCAAGAATGAAATCATTTGAATGAAAATAAATAAATAATATTATAATTGTATATAATATTAATATTTAGAGAGGTAGTTAAAGAAATATAACAACATTTGAAATAATTCATTGCAAAATAATGTAGTAAAAGGGTTCAATAATATAGAATAATTTTAAAAAAAATATTTAACATTTGTATAAATGACAATGTTGTGGGACTTTTAGAGAATTAATTTTCAAAATTATCACATTTTGATAAATTTAAAAACCAATTTCTGAAAATAAGTTTTCCGAATTAAATAATAATAATTAGTCTCATAATGATATCTAACAGTATCAATAGAAAGTAGTGATGTAAGATTATTAAATTTTACATTTTAAACTAAACATTAATAATGACGAATTTAAATTACATAATGTCCATTAAATTGTGACATGAATACATAAGAAAAAATTAATTTTATAAATAATATTAAAAAAAAGAATATTTAAAATTACATAAAGGTGATAAAAAAGATATTTGGAGCTAAAGAGAAAATATTTTAATTTTTAATGGATGAATTTTTCATTGTTTTTTGAAATTAATTTTATTAAAAAACACATCATGAAATACAGAAATAAAAAATTACCTAAATATATGAATTGGATAATAGGATGGTCACATTAGTTAATTTATATTTTTAAATCAATATAATTTTAATTTTTCTTGTAATAATTATCTTCGAGACATTATAAGACCCATCAATAAGAGAAATGATTTTCTTTTCAGAAAACTATCACACTTATTTTATAATGAAATTTATTGAGTTTTAATATTTTCTAAAAATTATATTTTCTCTATATAATGAATATATTACCTATCATTTAAAATATTAATTATGAATTTCATAAAAAGTTATGATATAATTTCATTGAATAATATCACAATTTAAAGAAAATAATTTTTTAATCTAAATACTTTATGGATTTTATAACATGTATAGAAAGAACATTTATAACAATATTTAGTGGGAGAAATTAAAATACCTACGAAATGAATGTGAAAATACTTGAAAATAAAATCAATGTGAATAATGTGACCATATTATATGACATAATTTCAAGTATAATAATTTAAACTTAATAAATGATATTTTAGTTACTGAAAACCCCTATTATGTTTCTAAAATTAGAGTCAAAATAAAATATGTAGGAGACTATGAAATAGATATTATATTATATAATAATCAATGAATCTTATTCTATGAAATGAAAATTTTAAGGTGAATAGAATATAAAAAATAAAATATGTTTGATAATATGTCAAATATTAGAAATTATATCTGAGAATGAAAAACATAAATTACAGACAATAATTAAATTATTTGAATCACGTATATAAAAATATATTTAAATAATTTTTTCACATCCTTAGAAATCCTTATTATTATTTTATTATATTCATTTTTAAATATTCTATACATTATTAATATTTATTTATTATCTATTTTTGATATTGAGTATGATTAATCACAATTGTTTTAAACATATTTCATAATATAATATTTTTTTAACTTCTATACAAATATTATTTATTAAAATATATATAAATATATTATAATTAATGAATCATGATTTTTTATTCAGTATTAATTTAATTCATTTATGTTTTTAGACATGGATATTTTATATGAAATTTTAGAAACTATGTATCGACGATCCTTGATGATGGTTTTTTAAATAATGGGTTAAATAATAATGATGACATAAAATAATAAATTTAATATCATTATTCTATTATTTATATTATATAAACTCATAAATTATATTCTCATAGTAATCCATGATATGATATAATAAAAATATCAATTATGTTGTGAGACCGACCAAACATTAACATACCGAAATTAATGGAAAAATATTGTCGATAATGTTTTTTATATGCATAATACCATTATTAAGGAATCATATTGATATTATTTATATATTAAAAAATATTAAAATCATATTTTAGACATTTAAATATATATTAATTATCATATATGATAATTGATATAAGTTCCTCTAGGAGGCTTTTGTTCCCCCACACACAAGTGTATTTTTTTTCTTAATGGAAATAGATAAATGAGGATAATTAAAATTTCAATATATCTAAAGACCCATATTTTCTATGTTATTTTCTTAATTATATGGGAATTTTAGGAGTCAGTGAAAATTTTCGACGTGCGATTCGGAGGCCTGGAGTTCCTGGAATGAATTTTTGAACATTTTCTCGGATACGTTTAGTAAACGTGCGAGCAGGTTTTGGTAAATTTTGAACCTATCCTCAAAATTGAAATCTGAGTATACAGTTGAACTCATAGGGATGGTATTCTCTTAATGATACTTTCAACTCGATAGTAGTTGGTTGAGGGTGAATGTTAGTTATAGTGTTGTTCGTGTAATAATAATATAAAAAAAATGTTCAACATTTTTATTTTTTGAAACCGCCCATGTGGATGTTATAAAGGTGGGGAGAACAGGAGCTAAAACCTCCCACAAATGTGCTATAGAGGGTGGGACCACCGATCCTAAAACCCCGATTTTGAATTCCTAATGGTATGGACCACCCGAACCCGCTTAATAGGAGACACCCACTGAACTCCCCAATTAATTGTTTGATCCAACAAAAAAATTATTTAAATTTGTCATAATTTATTTATTCCAACTTTATTTTTTGTTTCAATGAAATTTTATTTGATAAACATAAATTAATAAGATGGTTATATCACATTTTGGTGGAATTGAGAATAAAAGGTTGGCAAGAGGAGATCTTTTGGAGGATTATTCTCTCCAATGAAGAACACATCCCAATAAAGATCTTATTTGATGGAGAATGAACCTTCTTCTCCAACGAATAACGCACCACAACCAATGTGGAACGTCATCCCCAACGACCAACCGACGTCTCTCATTTCTTACTGTCTGACAACAAAAATCCTTCGAGGTAGGGTGGTTGTTTGAATTTTTACCCCTTACACATTCTTGAAGACTAATTGTAATTCATGACGAAATCATAGACACTTGATAATTCTCTAATGCGGAGTGTGATAACCAAATGAACATGTAATGACCTATCCACAATTCTTGTGATCTTGTGTTGTGTTCATGGAAATTAATGTGATAACACGATTATGCCACCTGATGGAAGAGAACCATGGCTTGTGCTGTAGCAATGATGGAAGGACGACTAGCCGAACCGGATGCTGGAGAAGGCACGGCACATGACCACACCTCGTAGAGAGGAAGGCTAAGCATTCAGAGTGCCGTGGCGGCCGTCCAGCAGCACCTTCCCCGCCCCACGGTCCCCGAGCTACGCTGCGTAGCTGCACCGCCCCACGACCCCAGCGTGGCCCTACAACCCTTGCTCCACCCCGCGATCCCTGTGCCACCCCGCACCCCACGCGCCCCCAGCCCCTGCGCTGCCCCACTCCCCCCCACCCCCGCACAGCGCAAGTTGGGAGGAACCAGCTTTGACACATTTCTGCTCTTCTGGCCACAACATTGGCATTGAGTTTCCATTTGACAAATTGTATATGACACTGGAAACCTTGGAGTGAGGTGGTGTTTTTGTTATAACCCACTGGAGATTTGGATAAATTTTTTGAATGACCGGGTTGGATCATGCCCAAATCCAACAAGGCCCTCGGGACTAAAAGGCTAATAACATACAGACCGGGAATCTGTTTGACACACCGTCGATTGCGTTGAGACACCAATGATATGGAGGACCTTTTGGATACTTATTCATGTGACTTAATGGTAGTTTAATTATTCACCAATGGCATGAGGAGCGAACCCTTATGGAGACGAGCAAACATAGTGCGAGAATCCTCTAGCTGGGTATTATGATGTACTAACAATGTACAAGGATCCTGTGTGGGTATGATGACGTACTGATGATGAACTAGTATATTTTGTTGGTTTTATGATGTACTGGAAAAGTACTAGGATCATATCTGGGTCTAATGATGTGTGGACAATGTACTAGTATCTTATATGGGGATGACGATGTACTGAAGATGTACTTGGATTACGTGTGGTTCTGACGATATATAAACGATGTACTAGGATCCTGTATCAGTCTGAAGACCTACTTACAATATACTAGGATCATGTGTCGGTTTGACGATGTACTGACAATGTAGTAGGATCATGTGTGGCTCTGATGATGTAATAATGATGTACTAGTATCCTGTTTTGGTCTGACGATGTACTAGGATCCTGTGTGGGTCTGAAGATGTACTAGGATGTTGTGTTCGTCTAATGAGTTACACGAATCTTTTGTGGGTCTGACGATGTACTACGATCATAGGAGGGTCTGATGATGATTTAGGATCCTTCGTGGCTCTTCCTGTTAACATAGTAATTAGATTACATAGTTACATCTAATCATCTTTACTACTAAAGATATGATATACCTGATGTGAGCTACGTCCGTACCTATGTGGTACTTTCCCTTTGTGGTAACACCTTGGTGGTCATCATCTGTGTGGAGTGTCTATGTGGTACTTACCTTCATCGTACTACTTACTTTCTGGATCATTTCATTTTAGGATTTTGAGTTGGAATCTATGTTTCCTCTTGTTTTAGATGAGCATACTTGAGGACTTAGGTATATGTATGGGAATATACCTATTTATGGGTATTAGTTGATTTCATTCTTTTTTGTTCAACCTTTATGGATTTTGTGAGACCCTGATGGTGTTAGGGCCCCAGCTGTATGTTGTTATAGACACCCCTCTACGAGCTATGCCCGCACTTTTTTGTTTTTGGTGTAGAATACATATATCACTGATTTAGGTTGAGGGTACCAGGATAAGACGGCGTCCGGAGGTGGAAAATACGGATTCTCGGTATGTGGAGGAGATGGGAAGACATGGAGTGATGAGGTGGCGATCTATACCTACCAATCAGGTAGGAACCTAATAGGATGACCCAGTAGTTGTCTTTCCCTTTCTTCAGTTGTATTGTATTTTATTTGTACATATACTTTTATGGTTTATCTTGTATTATAGCCTCTCCTACTATCTGAACTATTTTTATATACATTTTTACATGTGTTTGTATCTCTCTATGGGCCTGGTTGCATGTTTTTTACAGGTTATAAAGGCATTTCCTTCCCAGGTTTAGGGATTATGCCTTTCGGTCCTTGTCCTCAGCTGCTGGCCTATTTAAGGCGGGATTTGTGTAGTCATGGCATAGGCCCTGGGGGATATGCCATGACAAATTGGTATTAGGGTAGTTGAAACTACCGTAGAATATAGGAATCTGAACTTTTTAATGGGAATAATGTTATTTGTAGTGACTATGGTTATTAGTTTAGGGAATCTAGTGTTAGTGCGGTGACCAACGTATGCACACACCATGACCCTGCTGCTGATTTCTAGCTCAACGAATCAAAACACTGATTGTGTGGGTGTTTTAAATATTCTTTTTGTGATCTTTTTGAGTCAGCTCACCATGTAATACTTATTGACCATTTCACACCAGTTTGTTTTTAGGATGCCTCTACGGAGACAACTAGATAGGGTTCCTAATATAGTACGCATTGATAGCCCACTGAGCGATCATGCCTCGGTGCAAGGCCCACTTCTATTATAACAACCAACAGAGGCACCATTGGTACCATTACCCATTGGGCCACTGATTCCACCACCCCCATAAGTAGAGGGTACACACCACTTGAGTGATTTTCATGAGTTCCAACTCTAGATTCTACCCAAGTTTAGTGGGGAGACGGTCCCACATGCAGCTAAGGATTGGATGTAGGAGGTGGTGAGATTTTTTCGACTAGTAGGGACACCATCTAATCATATGAAGATCCATTCCAACAATATTATATAGGAAGTAATAGGCAGATAGTGGATAAAGATTCTCAATGTTCATTATGAGGTGACGATTCTCTTGGCAGAATTCGAGAGCTTGTTTTGGGCATAGTTTGTCCCAGTGACTTTTTGCGCAGTGTGCATACAAGAGCTTCTTCATCTATAGTAGGGAAGTATGATTGTCACTTAATACTCAGTGAGGCTCACTGACCTATCATGATACTCCATTAATATGGTGCAAGACCCATTCTTCAGGGCCCTGACCTTCGAACAGTTGCTCAGGTGGGAGATCAGGGCTTCGTTGATTTCTATAAGCATCATGTCATATGAAGGGTGTTAGAGTGGTCCCTCTTAGTGGAGAGTTGTCTTTCTGAGCAGTCGTCAGTAGAGAGACCCACCACCAAACCTCATATAGCGGAGTCTTGTGCAGCTGGTAGTAGAAATTAATCAGAGAGGTCAAAGAGGACCAGAACTACTGGTGGATGACGACATGACTCAGGATTGGTTGTGAGGGGTACCAGAAATGAAGTTGGTCATTCGAGAAAGAGGTAGCGTTTCACATGCGGTGGGCAGGGTAACATGGATCATGACTGCCCAACTTTCATACGGATGATCATCAGACGGTCAAGGTAATTCTCAGGAATAGACAAAGGTTCGATCGAGGAGGTCCGTAGGGAGAAGGGAGACATGGAAGAAGAGATTTCCATGCAGCTGGCGGTGAGCGATGAATCGACATGTTACCGCCACCACCACCAGGAAGTCCACCCTGACATCAGGGAGTAGGAGGACAGATGTGAGCTGAGCTGTAGGCAGCTGAGGACTTTGATCACGGTGCTCTGGAGATAATATAAGGTATGATATGTCTCTAATCCACCTTAGCTACAAAACTAACAGACGTATGTTCCAGTCATTCTTTTGTTTCCATTGCCATTGTTCTGTCATCTAAAATTCTGATGGAGTCATTGGCTTGATCTATAAGGCTAAAGACTCCTACGGGAGTAGATTCGATGATTATGCACTGGTTCCAATAGTGTGAGATTACTCTAGGAGGTGAGAGATTTGACTGGGATCTTTTAGTAGTGACATCGAGGCCTTACGACGTCATCTTGGGAATTGACTAATTATCTACCGTACATGTTTAGATTGACTGTATTAGGTGTAATGTATGGTGTGTCCGCACGAATGGGACAAGGATTACCTTCACCGATGAGAAGGCAGCCTTTGGAGCACATGACAGAATTACCTGGAGGAGACAGCAACCGATCTCTCAGAAGTTGCATAGCCTTACCCTCAGAGAGGTTGATGAAGAGAGTTCATGATATCCAGTAGTGGTGGAACAGTATGAAGATGTCTTCCATGATGATGTTCTAGGTCTAACTCTTCTAGGAGTTGTGGAATTTTACATTAACATGTGCCCTGGGATGGAATTAATATCTACACCATCATATCAGATGGATCCCACATAGCTTCATATGTTATGGGTATAGCTGGAGGACCTACAGGGGAAAGGGTTAATTCGGCCTAGTGGTTCTCCTTGGGTAGCTCCAATTTTGTTTACTAAGAAAGATGATTGGAGATTGACACTTTATGTAGACTTTCAGAGCCTGAAACAGGTGACTTTGAAGAAAAAGTACCCACTACTGAGGATTGACGACCTCTTTGATCAACTAAAGGGATCACAATAGTTCTTGAAGATAGACCTGACATCAAGCTATCACCTGCTCATATCTCAAGACATGGATGTGCAGAAGACATATTTTAGATGTCTATAAAACAATAACGAGTTCTTGGATATGAAATTTGGCATAAAAAACAATCTAGCAGTGTTCATGGGACCCCTGAATATGACCATTCAGTCGTACCTTGATTACATTGTGGTGGTATTCATTGATGTCATTCGAATCTAATCAGATATTAAGGGGGATCATTACTATCATTTGCAGATAGTTCTGACACTTTCCAAGTGAACCAGCATTACAGTAATCTTTCAAAGTGCCAGTTCTGAATCCGAGAGGATCACATTCTAGGACATGTAATCTCACATGCTAGAGATTTAGTTGATCCAGCAAAGATTGAGGCTGTACATTATTGGGATCCACCCAGGTGTGTGACGTAGGTATTAAGTTTCCTGGTTTTGGATGGATACTACTAGATACATGTGATAGATTTTCCAAGAGTTGAACCACCTCTAGTAGCATTGACGATGATTGGGTAACCCTTCGTTTGTTTAGAGATTTTCCAGCTGTGTTTTTTGGAGATGATGTAGAGGCTAACTACCGCCCCCATTTTGAGGCTACCAGAAGAGGGTGTAAGGTATGTAGTCTACTGTGACGCATCAGGGACCGGGCTTGGATGTTTCCTGATGAAGGAGTGAACAGTGATCACATATGGTTCTTGACATCTGAGACAACACGAGCAGAACGACACTACCCATGACATGGAGTTAGCTAAAGTGGTCTTCTCCTTGAATATGTGACGAAATTACTTAATGGGTATGAATTTTACATTGTACTCGGATCACAAAAGACTCAGGTATATCCTCTATCAGAATGACATGAACCTTAGATAGAAAAATGTCTTGAGTTCCTCCAAGAATATGAATTTCATATAGTCTATACTCCTAGGAAGGGGAATGTTCTAGTAGATGCAATAAGCAGGATATATGGTATACAAAAGGTAGGTGAGGCGATAGAGAAGTTTTCTGCTTTGCATATATCATTTTTGGGTCACGATGTAGTATATTTTTTTCAGTCACTTACAGTCACTCTACCACTTCATCAAGCGATCCAGAGGGGCACAGTGTGGGGACACTGACTACGAGGCTCGACGTTCTCAGATATCCACAAGACATGAACATAATAAATTTTTTGAAAGTGGGGAGCATGTCATTCTTTTCAGAGGACATACCATGGTACCAGTGTCAGTTCAGGAGGATGGGTGGATGGATTTCCACACATCCCAACTATAAATACATCATAGTGTGGTGAATAAGTACCAGGATATCCGATGACAAGACTGATATCTGGGAATTAATAAATCTATCGCATAGTTAGTCTCTTGGTGCCTCACTTGTCAGCAAGTGAAGGTTCCATATCCAGTACTGGTAGACTTGGTTCAGACATTAGAGTTCCCAGAATGGATGTAGTATTGGATATCAATGGACTTAGTTATATTGCTTATATGTACATCAAGACATCATGATTCTATCTGGGTTATCATCAACCGAATCAACAGGTCAGACCAATTCCAACCGATAAAATATCATGATTGAGAAGAGATATTAAGACACTTATATGTCCAGGAGATTGTGTGGCTACATGGAGTACCCTCGATGATTGTCTTTGTTCATGATACATGTTTCACTTCATGAATATGGAAGGTTTTCAAGAGGCATTAGGGATGCAGCTTCATTAAAGCACAAACTTCCACCCTCAGACGGATGTCCAGACTAATCTGACCATTCCGACTCTCGAGCATATGTTGTGTGCTTGCGTCCTTGAATTCGATATTCGTAGGGAGGATAACCTTCCCTTATTGGAGTATGAGTTAAAAAACGGCTATCACACACCCATTGGGATGGCACCATTTAATGGGTTATATAGACAACCTTGAATATCACCATTGTGCTAGACAAACTAGGGGTGTCAGCACTCATGTGGCCAGAGATGGTACGAGCTACTACAGAGAAAGTGTAGACCATCCATAAGCAGATGAAGACTGCACATAGCAGGTAGAAGCCTTCTTCTTATAGGAGGAAAAGTCCTCTGGAGTTCATGGATAGAGAGCGCATATTTCAATAGGTCTCACCCCAGTGAGGTTTAAAAAGATTTGGATGATGGTCAAGTTATCTATGAGGTTCATTGGACCCGTATAGGTCTTCAACAATGTTGGCGAGTTGGATTACTGCTTATCTCTCTCCCCTCAGTTGCACCATGTGCACGACGTCTTTAACGTATCCCATCTGAGGAGATACAAGGATGACCTTTCTCACATCAGCGACCATGGAGAGTTAGACGTTGATGATGGGAAAAATATTATAGAGGTTCTTGTAGAGATTGAGGATCGACAGGAGCTGGTCTGTCGTGGGTGGTGGATAACTCTGGTGGGCATTATCTGGTAGCCGAGAACCTCCAAGAGAGCACATGTGAGCAGGAGGCTCAGATTCTTTCCCAGTACTCCCATGTGTTTTCATAGTTTTATGATGTGGCTTTCAGGGATGCAAATCCTTGAGGTGGGGAGAATGTAAAGACAGAGAATTTCCATGTATATTTTTTATGGGAATTTAATGATTCCGTGAAAATTTACAGCGCAAGATTCCGAGGCTTGGATTTCCCGAAATGAATTTTTGATAATTTTTTATTCAGGTACATTAAATAAACGATTGATCATGTTTTCGTTACATTTGAACTAGTGCTCGGAATTCAAATCTGAGGACACTATTGAACTCAGAACTCTGATATTCTCTTAAGGAGACTTTCACCTTGACGGTAGTTGGTTGAGGATGAAAGTTAGTTTATATGTTTATCGTGTAAGAATAAGATAAAATAAAATAGAATGATTAACATTTTTATTTGATGAATCATCCCATTTGGATGTTATAAAGGTGTGGGAAACCAAAACTAAAACCACCCACATGTGTGTTATGGAGATTGGGACTACTAAGACTAAAACCCCCATTTTGAATTGCTAAAGTTAAGGACCACTCAAACATTCTTAATTGGAGATACCCCTTAAACTTCCTAATTAATTTATTGATACAACTAAGAAATTAACTAAATGTGTCAAAATTTAATTATGCCTTCATTATTTTTGGTGCCAGAGTAATTTAATTTGATAAACATAAATTAATTAGTTAGATATTTCTTATTTTGGAGGAATTTAGAGGAAATGGTTGGAAAGAGGATAGATTTTGGAGGATTATTCTCCACAAATAAGGACACATCCAAATGAATATATTCTTCAACAAAGAACATGAAATATTATCCTATGAAAAACGTGACACCACCAATGTGGGGCGTCTTCACCAATAACCAATTGATGTCTGTCCTTTCTTCCTCTCTAATGTCAACAGTCATTCAAGGTTGGGTGGTTGTTCAAAATTTTCCCCCTATCTGTTCTAGACGACTCTTTGTAATTAGATAAGGAATCATATACGCTTGGTACAAATCTAATGCTGAGATTTTGGGCCAAACTAACATGGCCTGACCTCTAGACAATTTTTGTGATTATTTTTTGTGTTCTTTGGGATGATGGTGAAATCTCCCCAACAATGTCCCATAGCTCCTGCGCCGCACCGCAGCCCCCACACCACCCCGTGGTCCCCTGCGCCACACCACGGCTGCCCTGCCACCAGGTCAGGCCACCCAGCATGGGTCGGGTCAACCTAAACCGGGTCGGGTTGGAATGGAACCAAACCAGCTTCGAGCTATTTCTGTTTATTGGCCCCAGCAATGGCACCGAGTGTCCATTGGAAGAACCATCTGTAGCTCTAGAAACCTTATATCGAGACATTCTTTTTGGAATACCGAACTGAAGATTTGGATAAATTTGTGTACCGATCGGGTTGGATCGAGAACGAATCCAACCAGGCCCTTGGGACATAAAGGTTAATAACTTACAAACTGAGCGTCTGTTTGACGCACTGTATGTTTCATTGAGGGACCTATTATGTGGCAGTAATTTGCGATAAATACTCATGAGGCACTATGGTAATTGGAGTATCGAGTAGTGGATTGAATATCGGACCCTACTGAAGACTAGAATGCTTGTTTAGGGAATCCTATAGAAGGCTGTAATGACATAATGATGATGTACAAGGATCCTGTGTGTGTATGAAAACGTACTGACGATGTACTAGGATCATGTGTCGGTTTGATGATGTACTAGAAAAGTACAAGTATTTGGTGTGGGTCTGACGATGTAGTGACGATGTTCTAGGATCCTATGTGGGTCTAACGACGTACTGGCAGTGTACTAGGATTCTATGTGGGTCTGACGACGTACTGACGATGTACTAGGATCTTGTGTGGGTCGGACGATGTACTAACGATGTAATGGGATCATGTGTGGGTATGATGACGTAATGACAATGTACTAGGATCATGTGTGGGTCTAACGATGTACCAACTATGTACTAGGATCTTATGTGGATCTGACGATGTACTGACGATGTATTAGGATCATGTGTGGGTCTGACGATATATTAGGATCCTCAGTGGCTCTGATGATGTACTAGGATCTTGTGTGGGTCTGATGCTATACTATGATCTTCTATGGCCCTGATGATGAATTTTGATCTTTCATGGTCTACAACATAATATAGTATGATGATTTAGTTGTTACATTTAATCATCATTACTTTTGTACCTAAGATATACCTGGTGTGAGCAAAGTTAGTACATGTGTGTTACTTTACCTTTGGGGTAATTCCATGGTGGTATTCGTCTATGTGGTGTACATGTGTGGTACATACCATCATTGTACTCCTTCCATTTTGGAACAGTTGATCGTGGGCTTTTGAGTTGGACTTTGGGTTACCTCGTGATTAAGATGGGCATACGTGATAACATAGCTATTGGTATGGGCATATACCCATGTAGGTTTGTTAGTTGATTTCATGATTTTTGCTTTATCCTTTGTGGATTTTCTGATACCCTTGTGGGCCTCAGGGGCCCTGCTGAGTAACATTATACTCACCCTTGCATGGGTTATGACCCCACCTTATTGTGTTTGGTGCAGACGACAGACATCACTGACATAAGATTAGGGTACAAGGACTGGACGGTTTCTGGTGGTGGACCATACGACATGTTGGTATGTAGAAAAATGAGCGGGTGTGGATTGTTGAGGAGGCAATCTGTATATACCCTTCAGGTAGGATCCTTAGAGGATGACCCAGTATTTTGCTTTCTCTTTCTTTAGTTGTATTGTATTTCCGTTGTACTTGTACCTTTACTGTTGTGCTAGTATTCCCGCCCCGCTAACATTCAACACTCTTCTTTCTATACATTTTTACTTGTGTTTATATCTAGTTGTGTGTGTGGTTCCGTGTGTTTATAGGTAATAAAGGAAATTCCTTCCCAATTTTAGGGAATAAACCTTTTGGTGCTAGTCGCCAGCCCCTGTCCTTTGGTAGGTGGGCTTTGGGTAGTCACGACACATTCCCCGGGGGATGGGTCTTGACAATAGAATAATAAAATATTTTCTTAAACAAGAGTAATTTTAATTTAATTTTATATTTATATATTTTAATAAATGATATATATGAAAATAAGTTACAGATTAAATATTACAAAAGTTTTGTAATTATATTTTCTTTTGGAAGACTATTCAGATATGATGGGCTTAGGAGGAATTAATTTGAACAGAATATAATTTAAGTGGCATAAAAATATAAAACAAAAAAATACATTTTTTATTGTATTTATTTTCATATAACTCTTGAAGGGGTGGAGAGGGTCCCCTTCATAGGATGTATGAATTTTATTTTATTAAATATTATAATATATTAGAAATAATTCACATGATTTAGAAGTCGAGAATAAACAATAAATGAAAAAAAATATAATTATTTCTTGTTTTGGTATATTAAGAATAGATGTAATAAATTAAAAACAAATTTTAATCTATTAGAACTTTTACTACACTGGTTAACAATTATTTCCATATTTGGGAATTTAGAAAATTAAGTAATTTTTTTCTCAAAATTACATTTTTTTATGATAAATATGAAATAATTTATTATGTAATTTGAAAGTAATGAATTTATATATTATCAATACATAAATAAAAAATTTCCCTGTTAAAAAATGATGAATATTAAAATTAGTCCATGTAATTAATGAATATATATTTTGTTGAAAATGTGTATCTATAATCATATACATTATCGATTGAAAAATAAATATCAATTTTTCTATTTTAATAATATAAATATTCTATTAAAGAAAAACTAAATGTCATTGGTATTTAAATATCTTATATAATTGGGTTTCAACAAAATAAGGATAAATTAAAATAATTGAAAATATAATTTATTTTATTTAGAAATATTAATTATTTTTTAAACATGTATTTTATATATTAATAATAGTACATTAAAATATGTTACATAAATCTATAATGTGTGTTTTATTTCAAATATTTCTTTATATGTTTTAATGTTTTACTTATATATTTATATAGACCTAAGCACTGTGATTTCATAATTACTAATGGTTTCACCAAGAAACTAAAAATTATTAATTTGATGAAAATATTAAATCTATAACTAAAATTAATATTCTTATAATTTATTTAGTAAAAAATCTTATTTTCAGAACATAATGATACATTAATGGACTTTAATAAAAAAAATAAAGATATATATAAAAACTAGCTTTATTGGGAAAATGGAATTCGTAAACATTATGTGGTCTCAATATTTTTTCATACAAGTTTATAATTTAATTTATTTTTATTTATATTAATGATAATGTTGAAATTTATATTTATTATAATAATATTTATTTTGACGTGATTTTTTATATAATTAATGATTTAATAGTTATTTGAGGATTATTATTCATTTTATATAATAATCAACATTTATTATATAACCATGAAATTTAATATTTTTTAATGTGTACTTATATTTCTGTTTACTATTATTTTTATTGCTCTTGTAAATATAATTACAATATACATCACATATATTAAAATTGTATTATTCAAAATGATCTAATTCACAATGTCAAATCTATCTACTGATGAAGATAATATATAAAAAGGATATTAATATGATGATCATAGTCCCGTTGATTTACATGGTTTGGGGAAATTTGTATCAGAATTGAACAGGAAAAATAAAATCACTAATTCAGGAGAAAAATTATAGGGATATGATCAGAGTTTCTCCCACTGACATAAAATCTTGAATGAGATAATATAGAAGATGATGCATTGTTCCACTAACCAGACAGTGTGTCCACTATTTTAAACTACCACATTGACTAAAGATTTATAATCTAACTTATAGTAGGCACCAAATTCAAAGATTATATATTGTTGGAAACAAGATGTCTATGATGTTGTAGTTCCCTATTGGTGTAACCTGGCCAGCTATTATACATTCCCTTGATGAAGACCATAGTGATACATTTCTATATTACTGTATTTGGTATGTCTAGATACAATGTGTAATAATTTCTAAAGTTCTACATAATTTTGACATATACCATTGACCCCAATATCCTAGAGTTATGGAAAAATACAACATATGGCCCGAAATGACCTCACCACAAATTTGTGTTCTTGTGTACAGTTTAGAATGATAACATTCAACCGAACATTATCTGAATAGATTAGGATACCCCATTTTACAATATCCTTCATGGAGGAAAATACGCTACATTGTTAACCATGACCCCTTCCCTCTAAAGTTACCTAAATGAGGGGAGTGATATATTAACCCATGATTCCTTCACCCGACATGCCCTGGGTTAGTGGATAGCACTGAGGGTATGAAAATATCTTATTTTGGGTGAATCTAACAATATAATATAAATGTAAATAAAATATTAGAAAAATAAATAATATTAAAATTGACAACAAATTATATAATTATTAAAAAAATTACCCACAATACATGAAATAATAAAATTGATACTGATAAATGTTATCAGAGTAATAATCCAAAAGTAAATATAATGAAGCAACACATCAATTATACAATTATCCGATCTATTAATTTCCATCATGGTACATGATGTCCTCTTGTAATCTTGATAGGAGTTTTAAATATATTAGGTGAGAATTCAATTGTACAATGAAGGATTAAAATGATTAACATGCACCCATTAAAATAGTATAATAATGCACATCTGAGAAAAAAAACCAAAAATCCCATGTATAAGTATATAAATTAAATATTCCTCACCATGGATAATTGACCATACAAATAACCCATTTCACTAACATTGTACAAAAAATAAACATGAAGGTACCCCACTCCTCTTTCCCACTAATTTTCTTCTTTCACACACTAAAAACTACCATCCTGACACACCCACCACATATATATAACATCACAACACATCACATCACATTCCATCAACATAAACTTGTACAATCACATCACATGAAAAGTCACACGAAGACACATAATCCATCACATCACATCACATGTCATATCATTTATAGTTGGGTATCGTGAATATGATGGACATTAACCATGTTATTATATCCTACCATGCATGAACCCAACCATAATATCTCTCTTCACATCCTTTTTGAAGAAACTATGTCAATGATATCTCATAACACATCAAAAAAAACTTGTGTCTTCTGGCCATCACAACCAACGATTGTCACCATTTAATGGAAAAGGGATACTTTAACTGTTTGTAACCATCCATTTTCCATTCATAAAGGATTTTAGAAAAAACCCATATATATATATATATATAAGTGTCGACACATGGTTCTCAACAACTGTGGGATGCATATAAATATCATTGGGAATATATAATGCTATGTATATAATATCATACACCCAATCCATATACCAAGATTTCACAACCATGGAATAATTCATATCACAATGTCACCACATCACCTGATAACCTTTGACACTTCGACATCAACTTCTAAAGGCACATCGCTACACAACAATCCACACCACACATTGTTGAATCCAAACACCAATTTTTATATATACATTTTCTGCTTTATTATCCTATTTCAATACGAACCCCAATTCATTCCATTTTTTCTAACAAATATATATTTTTATTATCACATCATTTAAAGAGAAAACCAATAATAGTTTCTTCTAATTACATTTATTATTTCAATCTCTTATTCCAAACCATGTTAATTCATGTAATACATGGGAAACTAGTGTATAAAAACATACATTAAAATACATAAAATCTTACAACACTATCATCTTGATTATTATGCGAACAATCAAACACAACCCCATTGCCACATTACCAGCGACATAGCACAATATCCAACAAATCATCAACACATTCCATTCCAAGGCTGATATAATCATAACCACATATCATAACACCATCCTTATAATTATTTCCCCATTCCATGGTAGAGGATCCCATCATCCCTACATAATACAACTACAACTCACACTATAAAACATTGCACAAAACATATTCACATAAAAAAAATTATACATATTTCTTCAATGGACCATATCACATTACACATTTAAATTAATTGTATTCTGTCCCATTCAATATATATAATCATGAAAAAAATTAATTATCTATGTAAATGTTGTTAAAAAATTATTTCTAGTAGGGTCAGAACTATGAAGCCGTGACACTGGAAGCCCAGAGTCACTACATTATTTTAATATATTTCTATGATTAAAAGTAATCAAATCATGTAATAACGACCAATTTAGTAGTCTTGGAAAAAATATTACATGTATGAACATTAAATTAGACATTATAAAATAAAAAAGAACATAAATGATCATTTGAAAATGCCATTAATCCCCTATGTTATCCATGCTAATATATCATAATATACTTTTTCGAATTCTGGGAAAATTAATTCATTGAAAAGGGTGATCTCAAATGCTCAGTAAGGATAATAATATAGTGGGAACTTTCATAAATAAGCATAAACATTTTAGGCAACATATAAGACTAAAAAAAGCCTTTTAAATTTAATCCAAAACATAATATGGTAAATATAGAATAAAATAATTTCATTTATCTATTCACAATGATATTATACTAGTCAAATAATCACATGCAATATCAATCGCCACATTCATAATGATTGAATGCATAATGTCATACTTCATAACCACATAGTCGAGGCCATATTCCAAGACTACAAATAATATTTGGTCAAGTCCTTATTCCAAGACACTAGTTTTTCTAATGAGGCCTACCAATGCATCGAGGAGATATATCAAGCTACACCCATTAATTAAGAAGTCCAATTCATTCCTCATATTAAAATGTTAAAACATAACATAAACGTTCGTATTAAAACTAGCACATGAAATGTCAAATACATTATCTATAAACCATAAATGGTTTAAAAATAACACATCCACTGTGAAACATATTATTAAACCTTCAATACAATATGGAAATTTTTTATCATAATATATCAACTTAAACGATGTTTAAAATCCATCAATGAATGTTGACATTGATGGAATTGATTTGTAAAACTCTTTGAGAGAAATATCCCTTTTTTTAATACATTTAAAAGTCACACAATTTAGAAAAGAAGAAATTTATATATATTTTTGAATAAAAGTGTCTCATACCACATTAAATCTTTTGAAATGAATCAAAATATTAAAAACATTCGTTTCCAAATAAATAAATACTTAAAAACCATTTTGAAAACACAAACATTATTGAGAATGGTTTGGATGAATAAATTTTTAAACCATTTATATTGATGATCTTTTTAAAAATTCCCTTCAATAAAACCATAAAATATTCCATTCTAAATTATTTTTATGAAATTCAGATGTGGATGATAAAGGGTCCCAATATATATTCACGTAAAACAACCTCTAGTAATAATGAAATTGTGAAATTAACTCTTACCTTGCACTTTATTTTGTCTAGGGTACGTTTATCCTCTTTTATAGTGACCATAGTTTGTTATTATATTATATAATAATAAAATTCATATTTAATATATCATAAATGTTTCATTAATGACATTATACTACCCATTTATTAATAATTCCCATGTTAAATTAACATATTGGTTAATAATCACTTTCTTTATCATACATATTTCAAATTGTTACTCTTGATTATATCACTTCGACAATGATTTAAGTACTCCCAGAAAATAAAAAATTATATATATAATATATATATATATAATAAAAATATGTATAATATATATATATATATGAAATGGAAAAAAACATTTATGGAGACGGTTGGCCGCATGTAGGCCTAAACGCTCTTTATGATTTCATATCATATTGAATGAAACTAAGTGAATAAGATGTATGTAAGTAAATAAATAAATAAATAAATAAATATATATATATATATATATCCAGTATCATTATCATGTCATATATTACATAAATATTAATGATATATATTTTATAATCATTATTGAATGGTGAATATGGAAATGAATCTCATTGCGTCGTGGAGACGGTAACCCGTACGTACGCATGACCGACGATATCATTATATTGATGGTGAAATCGTATGTAATTGCTGGTATATCACTTACATAGAATCGTTAACATGTTATATTTATTATTTAAATCAGTTTTCCTGGTTTTTATACCCATCCAAATAATGATGTTTTTGAATAACAAACTACACCACGACGTGGAGATTGTAATCTCTACGTACACACGTAAGGTGACTTTGTCATTTATAGGATGGATAAAATAATGAATATGGTTGTACCATAAATATTATTACACCAAAATATATAGAATATACTGAAGTTATTATTTTATAATGTAAACAATAAATAAAGAGGATGTGGATGAAATGAACCTGAAAGAGTTTATGAAATATTTACCTCTACTTCAGGTTCTATCTTTTGATTTGATCAAAAGGGCTCCGTAGGTTGGATTTCTGACCAACGAAAGGCCTATAAGATGAAGGGAGGGAAGTTGGAAGGATATTTTGGCAGATTTTGGCCAATAAAAATAATTTTTGATGTGTGAAATTAAGAGAAGGTGATGTACCCTTTTATAATAGAGTTGAGGGGCCCTTTAGGAAAAGCTTGAAATATTATCTTATATTAAAATTGATTTCAGTTTCTAATGTCCCAAAAATGATTAATTTAGAGGATAAGGTGGGTATGTTTCTAAAAACTCTCAACTAATAGGTTTTAGATCAGCTTAGGTCACCATATTAACATTACCTTTTAGATTTAACTCTTAGTTAAATAGTTTGACATTTACCATGTCTCGTTGTATTTTTATATTATATGGTTAATAAACATACTATAAAATTCCAATCGAAACCTAAGTAGTTAATTGATTTCATATATATTATTATATAAGTGTTTTGTCTGATACTTATATTTTTATCACTATTATATCAATTAATAATATATTATTTGTTTTCAAAACTCAATTATGTCATTTTTGACACTATTTACTATTTGATTTTTTTTGGAAATCCATAATAACATTATCACTTAGAATAAAATTTATTTAACCAACCAAATCATGCAATATTAACATATAAAACTAGTGTAATTACTCATAAATCTCAATTTACATTTATTTGGATATATATAATATCAATTATTTTAATATTTCATTAATCGAGTAATTACTGCATAATCATTTTGTCGTGAAAAATTAAATTATTTAAAATCCAAAAATAATAAATAAAATACCATTATATAGGAAATATTTTCATATTTCTAATGAATATTCAAAGTTGAATTTATATTCTGTGTATCCCTATATTAAAAATGGTTTACTTATTAAAGGTTGAATTTTACTCTTTTAACTCTTATTTAAATAAAAATATTAATAAATTCCCTAATCTAATCAATATGGACAAAAGAGGAACATATTTTATTCCTAATGTTGTTTTTGGTCAAAATATAATGATCCAATAGAATTAGGACATTTGTTAGGGTAATTATGATATCATTTTTACCCTTAATTGCCCTATTTAATTTTAATAGTGGTAAATAAATGTCAAAATTTACTATTCAGCAAAAATAATTTAATCTTATTGGATGGAATTTTTTTACTAATATTAACCATGTCTCACGGATTTCTGAAATTTAACTCACAGAAATTTTAAAATTAGTTTTTTATGCATATTTGCAATTACTCCTTGGATGTGGGTAAAAGACAATAAAAAGTTCGATAAAATTTTATATATCTAAAAATATTATAAATTGACTCTAGAAAATTACATTTAACATTTATATACATTATATATCTATATTTTTGTAAAATAAAATAATATAAAATAACTAATTATTTACATAAAATGTTAGTTTTTAATTATAACGTAGTGTTTTCACTATTCCTTAAAAATTGAATGTTTTCATAAAAATACAAAAAAAAATACATAAGATAATATTGATATTAAAAATTTAAAAATTCAGTATATTTTATGAAATTAAAAACATAGATGTTTCATTTATCAATTTGAAATTAATTCCCGAAGTCAAAACTAATAAGCGGGTTTTCAAAAAGTAACAACTATCAAATGATTGACATGTTTTTATGTCAAATTTAAATGTGAAATTACTTATAGTGACCAAAATTTTATTAAATGAAAAAAATATATTCTAATTATACATAAAATCCTTAAAAATGAATAATTTTACACTATAAATTATTTCTATTAAAAACATTTTCTTCAATTAAAACATATTATTTTTCACTATTTTTCAGAATATGAAAGTTATCATCAACGTAAAAAAAATTATCAAAACTAAATTTCTTCCACGCATATATATATGAATTTAATTTCATTAATTTGAAAATATAAAGGTTTCAAATATTGGATATAAAATGGTTTCTCCCTGAAAAGGTAGTAAAATTTCATTTGATGATAATTAATTCTTTTATATGAAAAAATGAATTTATTCTTATATTATGCCTAAAAACCACATAATATGCATGTTAAAATTATATAGAGTATATATGATTCAAAATTCAGTTAATAATGTTCATAACTGCATCTTGGATGGCTCATTAGGTATGTTGTGGTGCGATCAAACTCTGTGTTATGTATAAGACAAGCTATTATATTACTTTAATTAGGTAACATACTATGAAATCATGGGGTGTTACATTTTCCCTTCCTTGAATAAATTACTTCTCCTCAATTTGAAAATGATCTTTTAAAATTAACGGTTAAAAATAGAAAAATTTCTTTGTGGAAAACCGACTTCTATAATTGGGTTAAAAAATTTAGTCTTAATAGGATGGAAAAGGAAATGAAATATTCCCAACCAAATTATGATATTGATTAGGATTTTTTTTGGAAATTAGAGACACCTAATTGGAGAAAAAACATATATATTTATAGGGAGTGATTGGGGTCATAAATCACAAACATGTATACAATTGAGGGCCTTAAATCCAATGATCTATGATGATTTAACATATCATTAGTTCAACAAAACATAAGTTATTAGAATAACCCATTTTTTGTTTTAAGATCTCTTACCTAATGTTTACAAATTATTTTCTCCATAGAATAAGAGAAATAAATATATACTTGACAAGTATAATTTCTTCCTTGAACTAATTCCTACAAAAAATTCTTCTTTCACTCCAAAAGATAATAGAATTCCAGAATTTTCTATTTATCCCAATCATATAGGGTTCCAAAAATAATGAATTTTTAATTCATTTTTTAGAATATGAGAACAAACTACATAATATAGACTAGGTCTTCTCGTATTCTTGTGGTAGGTGAACTACCCTTATCGCCCTTCAGTTGCAGGTTCAAGTCTCGCGGCCATACTAGACACCACAGGTTGTTGCCCTACCTCCGGGTTGTTATATTTATAACAATCCTATAATAATATCAAAAAAAATTATTTAACCTTCAAAATATTATCCAATATCAAATATAATTGATTCCATCCTTTAGAATTATCCAAAATAATTCTATCCAAACTCATAGTGCATAATTTATAAGGAAGGTAAAGACAATGAAGATACTTTTTTTCATGTAATAACTAATGAATACATTCATAATGTAATCGTTTAAAACACTATAACAACATAAATTACCGTAAATACTTTTTCATAACATTCATGCCCACATATTACTTATAGAATAATGAATATACTATTTCAACGGAAAAATGTTGTAAACTCCAACAATGATGTAATATAAAATTCATTAATCAGTTTCAAGGTAGTAAAGAATAACCAATATAATTTATCCAAATCAATCTTATATTATTACAAAATCACTACCTCAGTATCAGAACCATAATATGGTTTATATTTTTCTCAACCATATATTTTCGAAAAAATTAACATGCTATGGAGTCACTTTTCTTAGTTCCACACAATATCAAATCCTTAATGAAATAACACTACAGTACAATCATTATATACACAATAATTCTTATATTATATACATCATGAATACAATACGCAAATGATGGTATAATTTTATAACAACATAAAAACTCTAATCATTCCTCATCATCTTTGGTAGAATCATAACATGATTATTATCCAATAACAACAGTTGGAGAATACTCTAATTATAAGGACATTGATTCACGTACTGTCCCAACACCTTGAAAATGAAGCATTGTACATTTGAAAAAAAATTCTTACCCTCTCAATCACATACATGGTGTCCTTTTCCCCACACTTATAACAAACTCCCATTCCCTTCATGAATTTACCAAGGTTATTCATTCCATAGTTATCTCATATGGTAAAATCCTTCTTTATCTTCTTCCCTATATCAATATTTCTTTCTACCATCCGTTTCATCTCGGGATTCTCTTCAAAGCCATTAGAATCATAGAATTTTTTACTAATGTTATTAACAAATGATATTATATCTTCATATGATGATGATATGTGGGAAAATATTTTCATTCAAAATTATGGCCTAATACCCTGAAATATATGATCCTTCTTACTATTTGGATCATGCATATTATTGGAGTTATTATTCCATCTACTGGGCACCATTTCTATACAATTTCATACACTAAGTTATATTATGAATCACAATGCATAATTCCAAACTTGTAAAATACCTAACCTAAATTTAAAGGATTATGCATATAATCTATAATCATAAAATGTTTTCTTTTATGAAGTATTTACTCTTAAATCCATCATAATGGCTTGTGAAAAAAATGTAAATTATCCTAAGAATATCCTTCCGGAGTGTCGTAACCAAGAGTGCATCATGACATATTGTCGTGCACCAGTTCCCATTCGAGTTTTTTCTCAAAACGGTGTTTTCGAGTTTTAATCCTATGTATATATCTACAATATCAACCTCTACCTTCTCATATCCAAACATGGATGTACTACATGGAAAAATCACAAAAACCCTATATTAATAAAATTATAGGATGTACTTCTATACAAATTTTCAATGTTTATCTTAGGGTAATGTTGTCTAATCGGATCTTATCTAAATCTATTTCCAAGGTTGTTGCTAAAATTCCTTTTACATCAACTATAATTCTGCGACCCCAGAATCCCAGAGTTGGTGCATTATTTTAATACATTTGGATGATTACAATGAATCAAGTCACGAAATACTGATCAGTTTAGAAATCTTTGAAAATATATTACATACATTAATGTTACATTAAACATAAAAAAATTATACACAACATAAATGATCCTTTGAGAATACTATTAATCCCCTATATTAACATTTCTTATCAATCATAATAAATTTCTTTTAATACTAGTAAAATAAAAACATTGAAATGGGTGATCTCAGATTCCATGTAAGGATAACAATATTGTAGATACTTTCATAAATAAGCATAAACATTTTAGGCAATGTATAAAAATAAAACAAAAGAGTTTTAAACATAAAAATAAGAATAATATGGAAAACATACAATAAAATAATTTCATTTACATATTCACTTGGATATTATACTATTTAAATAATCACATTCATATTAATATCCACATTCATTATGATGAAATGCATAATGCCAAACATTATAACCACATAGTCAAGGGCTTTTTCCAATGTTAAAAATAAGATATAGCCAAGGCCTTGTTCCAAGACAGTAGTTTTTCTCATGAGACCCACCGATGCATCGAGGAGCTATAGTGGGATCCACCCATCACATAATATGTTCAATGTTTTTCTCATATGAAAAGGATTAAAAATAAAATATACATTCATATTAAAACTAGCAAAAAAAATTTCCCTGTTAAAAAATGATGAATATTAAAATTAGCCCATGTAATTAATTAATATATATTTTGTTGAAAATGTGTTTTTATAATCATATACATTTTCGATTGAAAAATAAATATCAATTTTTCTATTTTAATAATATAATTTTTCTATTAAAGAAAAACTAAATGTCATGGGGATTTAAATATCTTATATAATTGAGTTTCAACAAAATAAGGATAAATTAAAATAATTGAAAATATAATTTATTTTATTTAGAAATATTAAATTATTTTTTAAACATGTATTTTATATATTAATAATAGTACATTAAAATATGTTACATAAATCTATAATTTGTGGTTTATTTCAAATATTTATTTATATGTTTTAATGTTTTACTTATATATTTATTTAGACCTAAGCACTGTGATTTCATAATTACTAATGGTTTCACCAAGAAACTAAAAATAATTAATTTGATGAAAATATTAAATCTATAACTAAAATTAATATTCTTATAATTTATTTAGTAAAAAATATTATTTTCAGAACATAATGATACATTAATGGATTTTAATAAAAAATAAAGATATATATAAAAACTAGCTTTATTGGGAAAATGGAATTCGTAAACATTTTGTGGTCTCAATATTATTTCATAAAAGTTTCCAATTTAATTTATTATTATTTATATTAATGATAATGTTGAAAATTATATTTATAATAATAATATTTATTTTGACGTGATTTTTTATATAATTAATGATTTAATAGTTATTTGAGGATTATTATTGCTTTTATATAATAATCAACATTTATTATATAACCATGAAATTTAATATTTTTTAATGTGTACGTATATTTCTGTTTACTTTTATTTTCATTGTTCTTGTAAATATAATTACAATATACATCACATATATTACAATTGTATTTTTGAAAATGATCTGATTCACAATGTCAAATCTATCTACTGATGAAGACAATATATAAAAAAGGATATTAATATGATGATCATAGTCCCATTGATTTACATGGTTTGGGGAAATTTGTATCAGAATTGAACAGGAAAAATAAAATCACTAATTCAGGAGAAAAATTATAGGGATATGATCAGAGTTTCACCCACTGACATAAAATCATGATTGAGATAATATAGAAGATGATGAATTGTTCCACTAACCATACAGTGTGTCCACTATTTTAAACAACCACATTGACTAAATATTTATAATCTAACTTATAGTAGGCACCAAATTCAAAGATTATATATTGTTGGAAACAAGATGTCTATGATGTTGTAGTTCCCTATTGGTGTAACCTGGCCAGCTATTATACATTCCCTTGATGAAGACCATAGTGATACATTTCTATATTACTGTCTTTGGTATGTCTTGATACAATGTGTAATAATTTCTAATGTTCTAAATAATTTGGACATATACCATTGACCCCTATATCCTAGAGTTATGGAAAAACACAACATATGGCCCGAAATGACCTCACCACAAATTTGTGTTCTTGTGTATAGTTTATAATGATAACATTCAACCAAACGTTATCTGAATAGATTAGGATACCCCATTTAACAATATCCTTCATGGAGGAAAATACGCTACATTTTCAACCATGACCCCTTCCCTCTAAAGATACCTAAATGAGGGGAGTGATATATTAACCCCTGATTCCTTCACCCTACATGCCCTGGGTTAGTAGATAGCACTGAGGGTATGAAAATATCTTATTTTGGGTGAATCCCACAATATAATATAAATAAAAATAGAATATTAGAAAAATAAATAATATTAAAATTGACAACAAATTATATAATTATTAAAACAATTACCCACAATACATGAAATAATAAAATTGATACTGATAAATGATATCAGAGTAATAATCTAAATTAAATATAATGAAGCAACACATCAATTATACAACGATCTGAGCTATTAATTTCCATCATGGTACATGATGTCCTCTTGTAATCATGATAATAGTTTTAAATATATTAGGTGATAATTAAATTGTACAATGAAGGATTAAAATGATTAACATGAAACCATTAAAATAGTATAATAATTCACATCTGAGAAAAAAAACCAAAAATCCCATGTATAAGTATATAAATTAAATATTCCTCACCATGGATAATTCACCATATAAATAACCCATTTCACTAACATTGTACAACAAATAAACATGAAGGTACCCCACTCCTCTTTCCCACTAATTTACATCTTTCACACACTAAAAACCACCATCCTGACAAACCCACCACATATATATAACATCACAACACATCACATAACATTCCATCAACATAAACATGTACAATCACATCACATGAAAAGTCACACAAAGAAACATAATCCATTACATCACATCACATGTCATATCATTTGTAGTTGGGTATCATGAATATGATGGACATTAACCATGTTACTATATCCTACCATGCATGAACCCAACCATAATATCTCTCTTCACATCCTTTTTGAAGACACTATGGCCATGATATCTCATAACACATCAAAAAAAACTTTTGTCTTCTGGCCATCACAACCAACGATTGTCACCATTTAACGGAAAAGGGTTACTTTAAGTGTTTGTAACCATCCATTTTCATTTCTTAAAGGATTTTGGAAAAAACCCATATATATATATATATATTTATTTATAAGTGTCGACACATGGTTCTCAATAAGTCTGGGCCACATATAAATATCATTTGAAATATATAATGCTATGTATATAATATGATACACCCAATCCATATACCAAGATTTCACAACCATGGAATAATTCATATCACAATGTCACCACATCACCTGATAACCTTTGACACTTCGACATCCACTTCTAAAGGAACAACGCTACACAACAATACACACCACACTTTGTTGAATCCAAACACCATTTTTTATATATACATTTTCTCCTTTATTATCATATTTCAATACGAACCCCAATTCATTCCATTTTTTTAAACAAATATATATTTTTATTATCACATCATTTAAAAAGAAAACCAATAATAGTTTCTTCTAATTACATTTATTATTTCTATCTCTTATTACAATCCATGTTAATTCATGTAATACATGGGAAACTAGTGTATAAAAACATACATTAAAATACAAAAAATATTACAACATTATCATCTTGATTATTATGCGAAAAATCAAACACAACCCCATTTCCACATTACCAGCGACATAACACAATATCCAAAAAATCATCAACACATTCCATTCCAAGGCTTCTATAATCATAACCACATATCATAACACCATCCTTATAATTATTTCCCCATTCCATGGTAGAGGATCCCATCATCCCTACATTATACAACTACAACTCACACTATAAAACATTGCACAAAACACATTCACATAAAAAAATTAATTCATATTTCTTCAATGGACCATATCACATTACAAATTTAAATTAATTTTATTCTGTCCCATTCAATATATATCATCATGAAAAAAATTAATAATCTATGTAAATGTTGATAAAAATTTATTTCTAGTAGTGTCAGAACCATGAAGCCGTGACACTTGAAGCCCAGAGTCAATGCATTATTTTAATATATTTCTATGATTAAAAGTAATCAAATCATGAAATAATGACCAATTTAGTAGTCTTGGAAAAAATATTTCATGTATGAACATTAAATTACACATTATAAAATAAAAAAAACATAAATTATAATTTGAAAATGCCATTAATCCCCTATGTTATCAATGCTAATATATCATAATATACTTTTTGGGATTCTGGGGAAATTAATTCATTGAAAAGGGTGATCTCAAATGCTTAGTAAGGATAATAATATAGTGGGAACATTCATAAATAAGTATAAACATTTTAGGAAACGTATAAGACTAAAAAAGCCTTTTAAATTTAATCCAAAAAATAATATGGTAAATATAGAATAAAATAATTTCATTTATCTATTCACAATGATATTATACTAGTCAAATAATCACATGCAATATCAATCACCACATTCATAAGGATTTAATGCATAATGTCATACTTCATAAACACATAGTCGAGGCCCTATTCCAATACTACAAATAATATTTGGTCAAGTCCTTATTCCGAGACACTAGTTTTTCTAATGAGGCCTACCAATGCATCGAGGAGATATATCAAGCTACACCCATCAATTAAGAAGTCCAATTCATTCCTCATATTAAAATGTTAAAACATAACATAAACATTCGTATTAAAACTAGCATATGAAATGTCAAATACATTATCTATAAACCATAAATAGTTTAAAAATAACACAACCACTGTGAAACATATTATTAATCCTTCAATACAATATGGAAATTTTTTATCATTATATATCAAATTAAACGATGTTTAAAATCCATGAATGAATGTTGACATTGATGAAATTGATTTTTAAAACTCTTTGAGAGAAATATCCATTTTTGTTTAATACATTTAAAAGTCACACAATTTAGAAAAGAAGAAATTTATATATATTTTTGAATAAAAGTGTCTCATACAACATTAATTTTTTTGAAATGAATCAATATTTTAAAATCATTCGTTTCCATATAAATAAATACTTAAAAACCATTTTGAAAACACAAACATTATTGAGAATGGTTTGGATGAATAAATATTTAAACCATTTATATTGATGATATTTTTAAAAATTCCCTTCAATAAAACCATAAAATATTCCATTCTAAATTATTTTTATGAAATTCATATGTGGATGATAAAGGGTCCGAATATATATTCACGTAAAACAACCTCTAGTAATAATGAAATTGTGAAATTAACTCATACATTGCACTTTATTTTGTCTAGGGTACGTTTATCCTCTTTTATAGTGACCATAGTTTGTTATTATATTATATAATAATAAAATTCATATTTAATATATCATAAATGATTCATTAATGACATTATACTACCCATATATTAATAATTCCCATGTTAAATTAACATATTGGTTAATAATCACTTTCTTTATCATACATATTTTAAATTGTTACTCTTGATTATATCACTTCGACAATGATTTAAGTACTCCCAGAAATTAAGAAATTATATATATAATATATATATATATATAATAAAAATATGTATAATAAATATATATATATGAAATGGAAAACAACATTTATGGAGACAGTAGGCCGCATGTAGGCCTAAACGCTATTTATGTTTTCATATCATATTGAATGGAACTAAGTGAATAAGATATATGAAACTACATAAATAAATAAATATATATATATATCCAGTATCATTATCATGTCATATATTACATAAATATTAATGATATATATTTTATAATCATTATTGAATGGTGAATGTGGAAATGAATCTCATTGCGTCGTGGAGACCGTAACCCGTACGTACGCATGAGCGACAATATCATTATATTGATGGTGAAATAGTATGTAATTGCTAGTATATCACTTACACAGAATCATTAACATGTTATATTTATTATTTAAATCAGTTTTCCTGGTTGTTATACCCATCCAAATAATGATGTTTTTGAATAACAAACTACACCACGACGTGGAGATTGTAATCTCTACGTACACACGTAAGGTGACTTTGTCATTTATAGGATGGATAAAATAACGAATATGGTTGTACCATAAATATTATTACACCAAAATATATAGAATATACTGAAGTTATTATTTTATAATGTAAAAAACAAATAAAGAGGATGTTGATGAAATGAACTTGAAAGAGTTTATGAAATATTTACCTCTACTTCAGGTTCTATCTTTTGATTTGATCAAAAGGGCTCCGTAGGTTGGATTTCTGACCAACGAAAGGCCTATAAGATGAAAAGAAGGGAAGTTGGAAGGATATTTTGGCAGAATTTGGCCAATAAAAATAATTTTTGATGTGTTAAATTAATAGAAGGTGAAGTACCCTTTTATAATAGAGTTGAGTGGCACTTTAGGAGAAGCTTGAAATATTATCATATATTAAAATTGATTTCAGTTTCTAATGTCCCCAAAATGATTAATTTAGAGGATACGATGGGCATGTTTCTAAAAACTCTCAACTAATAGGTTTTAGATCAGTTTAGGTCACCATATTAACATTAACTTTTAGATTTAACTCTTAGTTAAATAGTTTGACATTTACCATGTCTTGTTGTATTTTTATATTATATGGTTAATAAACATACTATAAAATTCCAATCGAAACCTAAGTAGTTAATTGATTTCATATATATTATTATATAAGTATTTTGGCTGTTACTTATATTTTTATCACTATTATATCAATTAATAATATAATATTTGTTTTCAAAACTCAATTATGTCATTTTTGACACTATTTACTATTTGATTTTTTTTGGAAATCCATAATAACATTATCCCTTAGAATAAAATTTATTTAACCAAACAAATCATGTAATATTAACCTATAAAATTAGTGTAATTCCTCATAAGTCTCAATTTACATTTATTTGGATATATATAATATCAATTATTTTAATATTTCATTAATCGAGAAATTACTGCATAATCATTGTGTCATAAAAAATTAAATTATTTAAAATCCAAAAATTATAAATAAAATACCATTATATAGGAAATATTTTCATATTTCTAATGAATATTAAAAGTTGAAATTATATTCTGTGTATCCCTATATTAAAAATGGTTTAGTTATTAAAGGTTGAATTTTACTCTTTTAACTCTTATTTTAATAAAAAAATAATAAATGCCCTAATCTAATCAATATGGACCAAAGAGGAACATATTTTATTCCTAATGTTGTTTTGGTCGAAATATAATGATCCAATAGAATTAGGACATGTGTTAGGGTAATTATGATATCATTTTTACCCTTAATTACCCTATTTAATTTTAATAGTGGTAAATAATTGTCAAAAGTTACTATTCACCAAAAATAATTTAATCTTATTGGATGGAATTTTTTTACTAATATTAACCATGTCTCACGGATTTCTGAAATTCAACCCACAGAAATTATAAAATTGGTTTTTTTATGCATATTTTCAATTACTCCTTGGATGTGGGTAAAAGACAATAAAAAGTTCGATAAAATTTTATATATCTAAAAATATTATAAAATGACTCTAGTAAATTACATTTAACATTTATATATATTTTTTATCTTTATTTTTGTAAAATAAAATAATATAAAATAACTAATTATTTACATAAAAAGTTAGTTTTTAATAATAACGTAGTGTTTTTCACTATTCCTTAAAAATTGAAAGTTTTCATAATAATACAAAAAAAACCATAAGATAATATTGATATTAAAAATTTAAAAATTAAGTATATTTTATGAAATTCAAAACATAGATGTTTCATTTATCAATTTTAAATTAATTCCCGCAGTCAAAACTAATAAGCAGGTTTTCAAAAAGTAGCAACTATCAAATGATTGACATGTTTTTATGTCAAATTTAAATGTGAAATTACTTATAGTGACCAAAATTTTATTAAATGAAAAAAATATATTCTAATTACACATAAAAAACTAAAAAATTAATAATTTTACACTATAAATTATTTCTATTAAAAACGTTTTCTTCAATTAAATCATATTATTTTTCACTATTTTTCAGAATATGAAAGTTATCATCAAAGTAAAAAAAATTATCCAAACTAAATTTTTTCCTCACATATATATATGAATTTAACTTCATTAATTTGAAAATATAAAGGTTTCAAATATTGGATATAAAAAGTTTTCGCCCTGAAAAGGTACTAAAATTTCATTTGTTGAAAATTAATTCTTTTATATGAAAAAATGAATTTATTCTTATATTATGCTAAAAACCACATAATATGAATGTTAAAATTATATAGAGTATATATGATTCAAAATACAGTTAATACTGTTCATAACTGCATCTTGAATGGCTCATTAGGTATGTTGTGGTGCGATCGAACTCTGTGTTATGTATAAGACAAGCTATTATATTACTTTAATTAGATAACATACTATGAAATCATGGGGTGTTACATTTTCCCCTCCTTGAATAAATTACTTCTCCTCAATTTGAAAATGATCTTTGAAAATTAACGGTTAATAATAGAAAAATACCTTTGTGGAAAACCCACTTCTAAAATTGGGTTAAAAAATTTAGTCTTAATAGGATGAAAGAGGAGATGAAATATTCCCACCCAAATTATGAT
The DNA here is from genome assembly GCA_963277665.1 of Viscum album. Classification (NCBI taxonomy): domain Eukaryota; kingdom Viridiplantae; phylum Streptophyta; class Magnoliopsida; order Santalales; family Viscaceae; genus Viscum; species Viscum album. The sequence continues at coordinate 871,794,201 of OY728148.1, read as the reverse complement.
ATTGATTAGGATTTTTTTTGGAAATTAGAGACACCTAATTGGAGAAAAAACATATATATTTATAGGGACTGATTGAGGTTATAAATCACAAACATGTATACAATTGAGGGCCTTAAATCCATCGATCTATGATGATTTAACATATCATTAGTTCAACAAAACATAAGGTATTAGAATAACCCATTTTTTTAAGATCTCTTACCTATTTTTTACAAATTATTTTCTCCATAGAATACGAGAAATAAATATATACTTGACAATTATAATTTCTTCCTTGAACTAATTCCTACAAAAAATTCTTCTTTCACTCCCAAAGATAATAGAATTCCAGAATTTTATATTTATCCCAATCGTATAGGGTTCCAAAAATAATGAATTTTTAATTCATTTTTTAGAATATGAGAACAAACTACATAATATAGACTAGGAATTCTCGCATTCTTGTGGTAGGTGAACTACCCTTATCTCCCTTCAGTTGCAGGTTCAAGTCTCGCGGCTATACCAGACACGACGGGTTGTTGCCCTACCTCCGGGTTGTTATATTTATGACAATCCTATAATAATATCAAAAAAAATTATTTAACCTTAAAAATATTATCCAATATCAAATATAATTGATTCCAACCTTTATAATTATCCAAAATAATTCTATCCAAACTCATAGTGCATAATTTATAAGGAAGGTAAAGACAATGAAGATACTTTTTTTCATGTAATAACTTATGAATACATTCATAATGTAATCATTTAAAACACTATAACAACATAAATTACCATAAATACTTTTTGATAACATTCATGCCCACATATTACTTATAGAATAATTAATATACTCCTTCAATGGAAAAATGTTGTAAACTCCAACAACGATGTAATATAAAATTCATTAATCAGTTTCAAGGTAGTAAAGAATAACCAATAAAATTTATCCAAATCAATCTTATATTATTACAAAATCACTACCTCAGTATCAGAACCATAATATGGTTTATATTTTTCTCAACCATATATTTTCGAAAAAATTAACATGCTATGGAGTCACTTTTCTTAGTTCCACACAATCTCAAATCCTTAATGAAATAACACTATAGTACAATCCTTATATACACAATAATTCGTATATCATATACATCATGAATACAATACGCAAATGATGGTATAATTTTATAACAACATAAAAACTCTAATCATTCCTCATCATCTTTGGTAGAATCATAACATGATTATTATCCAATAACAACATTTGGATAATACTCTAATTATAAGGACATTGATTCACGTAGTGTCCCAACACCTTGAAAATGAAGCATTGTACATTTGAAAAAAAATTCTTACCCACTCAATCTCATACATGGTGTCCTTTTCCCCACACTTATAACAAACTCCCATTCCCTTCATGAATTTACCAAGGTTATTCATTCCACAGTTATCTCATATGGTAAAATCCTTCTTTCTCTTCTTCCCTATATCAATATTTCTTTCTACCATCCGTTTCATCTCGGGATTCTCTTCAAAGCCATTAGAATCATAGAATTTTTTACTAATGTTATTAACAAATGATATTATATCTTCATATGATGATGATATGTGGGAAAATATTTTCATTCAAAATTATGGCCTAATACCCTGAAATATATGATCCTTCATACTATTTGGATCATGCATATTATTGGAGTTATTATTCCTTCTACTGGGAACCATTTCTATACAATTTCATACACTAAGTTAGATTATGAATCACAATGCATAATTCCAAACTTGTAAAATACCTAACCTAAATTTAAAGTATTATGCATATAATCTATAATCATAAAATGTTTTCTTTTATGAAGTATTTACTCTTATATCCATCATAATGGATTGTAAAAAAATGTAAATTATCCCAAGCATATCCTTCAAGAGTGTCGTAACCAAGAGTGCATCATGACATATTGTCGTGCACTAGTTCCCATTCGAGTTTTTTCTCAAAACGGTGTTTTCGGGTTTTACTCCTATGTATATATCTACAATATCAACCTCTACCTTCTCATATCCAAACATGGATGTACTACATGGAAAAATCACAAAAACTCTATATTAACAAAATTATAGGGTGTACTTCTATACTAATTTTCAATGTTTATCTTAGGGTAATGTTCTCTAATCAGTTCTTATCTAAATCTATTTCGAAGGTTGCTAAAATTCCTTTTACATCAACTATAATTCTGCGACCCCAGAATCCCAGAGTTGGTGCATTATTTTAATACATTTGAATGATTACAATGAATCAAGTCATGAAATACATATCAGTTTATCAATCTTTGAAAATATATTACATACATTAATGTTACATTAAACATAAAAAAATTATACACAACATAAATGATCCTTTGAGAATACTATTAATCCCCTATATTAACTTTTCTTATCAATCATAATAAATTTCTTTTAATACGAGGAAAATAAAAACATTGAAATGGGTGAGCTCAGATTCCAAGTAAGGATAACAATATTGTAGATACTTTCATAAATAAGCATAAACATTTTAGGCAATGTATAAAAATAAAACAAAAGCCGTTTAAACATAAAAATAAGAATAATATGGAAAACATACAATAAAATAATTTTATTTACATATTCACATGAATATTATACTATTTAAATAATCACATTCATATTAATATCCACATTCATAATGATGAAATGCATAATTCCAAACATTATAACAACAAAGTCAAGGGATTTTTCCAAGGTTAAAAATAAGATATAGTCAAGGACTTGTTCCAAGACAGTAGTTTTTCTCATGAGACCCACCGATGCATCGAGGAGCTATAGTGGGCTCCACCCATCACTTAATATGTTTAATGTATTTCTCATATGAAAAGGATTAAAAATAAAATAAACATTCGTATTAAAACTAGCAAACAAAACTTCAATACATTAACCATATACAATGAATGGTATAAAAATAACACATCCACATTAAAACATATAATAAAACCTTCAATTCAATATGAAATATTTTTTTTCATAATAAATCAACTTAAAAGAAGTTTAAAATCCACAATAGGTTGTTGACATAGTTGGAAATTATTTCTAAACTCTTTTAGAGAAATATCTGTTTTTCCTGAAAAACTATTAAAGTAACACAATTTAGAATTGAATAAATTTAAATACATGTTGAATCAAAGTAACCCATACCAATTTGAATATTTTTAATTGAATTAAAATTTTAAAATCATTCATGACTATATAAATAAATACTTAAAACCATTTTGAAAACATGGAAATTATTGAGATTGATTTAGAAGAATAAATATTTAAAACATTTAAAATGATGATATATTTATCATGTCTCTTCCATAGAATCATTAAATATTCGTTTGAAATTTTTTTTATGAAACACGGATTTCGTTGATAAATTTGTCTCATTAGATACTCTTGTAAAACAACCTCGGATAATTAATAGATTGTGAAATTAACCCTTATCTTACACGTTACATTGCTAGAGGGTATGTTTACCCTCCTGTATAATGACCATAGTATGTTATTATGTTATATAAGAAACATATTCATATTTATTATATCAAACATGTTTCATATATGACTTTATACTACCCATTTAATAATGATTCCCATGTTAAATTAACATTTTGGGTAATAATCACATTCTTTATCGTACATGTTTTAACTTTTTACTAATTATTGTATCACATATATCATGATGTAAATACATCAAGAATATAAAACATTATTTATATGTAATATATATTTATAATATAAATATGATAAATATATATATTTATGAAATGGAAAACACTGTTTATAGAGATGGTAGGTCGTACGTACGGATAAATATTTTTTTCTCATTTTCATATCTTATTGAACAGAACTAAGTGAATAAGATATATATAAGTATATATATATATATATATATATCTAGTGGCCTTATTATTCCATATATTACATTCTTGTTAATGATATATATTTTATAATCATCATTTAATGATGAACATGGAAATGAATTTCATCATGTCATGGAGACGTTAATACGTACGTACGCCCAAAACAAATATCATTATATTGTTGAAGAATATGTTTGTAATTGGAAGGTATATCATATATAAAGAATCATTGAAATTTTATATTTATTATTTATATTAGGTATACTCATTATTATACCCATCCAGAAAATGAAGTGTTTGAATAACAAACTACACAATGACGTGGACATAGTAATACATACTTACACACGTAATAAGACATTGTCATTTATTGGATGGATAGAATCCTGAATATGGTTGTACCATTTTTATGATAACATCAAAGTATATAGATGATACTGGAGTTATTATTTTATAATGGAAATAAAAAATATAGAGGATGTGGAAGAAGAAAAGAAATTGAAATAGGTGAGGAAATATTTACCTCTTCTTCGGTTTCTTCCTATTGATTTGATCAAAAGGGCTCCATAGGATGGACTTCAGACTGGAGCATGGCCTATAGGATGAAGGGAGAAAATTTGGGAAGATATTTGGGTAGGGGTTTTCTGAGCCAAATGGATTTGTATGAGTGAAGATAAGATATGGGTATGTACACTTTTATAAGAGATGTGAGAGTCACATTAAGAAATTATTGATGTATTATTTTATAATAAAATCATTTTTGGTTTTTAATGGCTCCAAAATGATTTATATAGAGTATAAGATAGGGATATGTTGAAAAACATCTCATCTAATAGGTTTTATACTGGTTTATGTCACCATATTAACCTTACCGTTTAGATTTAAAACATAGTTAAATAGTTGGACATTTACGATGTCTTTTTGTATTTACATATAATATGGTTAATAAACATGCTATAAAATAAAAATAAAACCCAAAGTTGTTAATTAATGCCATATAAATTATTATATAAGTGTTTTTTTGGAACCATATAATTTTAGGACTATTATATCAACTGATAATATCATATTTGTTTTATAAACTAAATTATGTGAATTTTCACACTATTTAGTATTTTTTTTTTGAAATCCATTAGAACTTTATCAGATAGAATAAATTTTATTTAACCAACCCTAACATGTCTTATTAACCTATATAATTAGTGGAATTCTTATGGAATCCCAAATTACAATTATTTGGATATTTATAATATCAATTATTTTAAAATTTCATTAATAAAGAAATTACTACATCACCATTGTGTCATAAATTAATTAAATTATATAATGTATAAAAATTATAATTAAAAACCCATTCTGTAGTAAATATTCTTATATTTCTAATTAATATTTATAGTTGAATTTATATTGTGTGTAACCCTATATTAAAAATGGTTTAGGTATTAAACATTGAATTTAACTTTTTTACGTCTTCTTTAAATATAATAATAATAAATACCATATCTCATTCCATGTAGACCATAGAGGATCATATTTTACTCCAAATATTGTTTTTGGTCGAATTATACTTATCAAATAGAATTAGTACATTTTTAGGGTAATTAAGATATCATTTTTACAATTAATTTCCCTATTTACTTTTAATCGTGGTAATAAAAGTCAAAGTACACTATTCACAAAAAATCATTTTCAGCTTTTTAAACCCCATTATACACATTGATATTAAACATGTCACCCTGATTTTTGAAATTTATCTCACATAAGTGATAAAATTATGTGTTATGCAGAGTTGAAAATGCTCCTAGGATGTGGGTAAAGGACGATAAAAATTTAAATAAAATATTATATATCTATACTTGTTATAAAATGACTCCAATGAATTACATTGAACATATATTGGTATTATATATCTATTTTGAGTTAAAATATGTATTTGAAATGTGTTTATGTCAAATTTAAATGTGAAATTACTTATAATGAAGAAAATTGTATTAAATTATAAAAATATAATCAAATTCTACTTCAAAGCCTTTTAGATTAATTATTTAACACTATAATTTATTTCGATTAAAAAAGTTGTTTTCAATTAAAACATAGTATTTTTCACTATTTTAAAAAATATGAAAGTTATATAAAAAGTACCAAAAATGTATCCAAACTAAATATTTATGTCTTGATTCTAAATAAGATTTTAATTTCATTTAATTTAATATATAATAGATTAAAATATTGGTTTTAAAAAAGGTTCACCATTGAAAGGAGTTAAAACTTCAATTTTTTAAGAGTACTTATTTTATCTAAAAAAATGAATTTGTGTATATATTATGTCTAAGAAACACATAATCTCTATGTCAAAATAATATAGGGTATAGAATATTCATGATGTTGTTAATACTATTCATATCCTCTTTTTAAACTGCTCGTTTTGTATGTTGTTGTGTGCTTGAAATCAGCATTGCGTGTAGCGCAAGTTATTGAATTACTTTAATGAGATAACATAAAATGAAATCTTTGGGAGTTAAATGAATTGTTACTCAACATAGTCATCAAAAAATATATAAAATCAAAAAAAAACGGATACCATTGGCCAATATTTTTAGTAATACAATTAACATAGATATATCTAATATTTAAATATCCAAATGCTGTAAAATAGTAGGAAATATTCCCCATTACATTACATTAAATTAATAAATTAATTTATCTTTCTTAATTTTGATGCATCCATTTCAAAAAATATATAGATATTCACCCTCCAAGCATTATAACGAAATAATATAAATGAAATAATTCCTTACATGAATAAATTATGCTTTACACAAGTCAATACACCAGAAATAGGTACGACTTCAGGGAAGAACATGAGCCAATGCTGTAATGGGGGTACTTAAAATTTAATGAAAAAGTCATTCAGAACCTCTATTCTCAAGAGAAAGAAATCTAGAAAGAATGAAGGGATGAAAATCCCTTTATAGTGATCATTTCTAAAATTGATAAGGTTATATATGGTTTCAATTTAACATTAATTATGGATATCATCAAATCCATAATATTTCAATGTGTAAAAAATATGTCATGTTTTCAGAAAAATAATATAAGATTAAGACCATGTCAACTAGGTTTAAATTCTATTATGTAATACATGAAAACCAGTTTTCATAAAAAATTCACAAAAGTGAAAACATATATTTTTTTATAAAATATTAGTCACTATAGATCTACCATTGTGATCTATAGAAAAATATTTATCAATGGTGATCTACATCATGTATGATGTATTTTTTGTTATCTATGAGTAGGATGATCTAGCATTGGTGATCTAAAACCATGATGATATACCAGTGGAGATGTATATCCAAAAATCTACGATTACTGATCTCCATCCAGGATAGTCTATCATTTGTAATATACCAATATTCATAAATAATTTATGTTCTCTTAATTGGAAGATCAATTTTTGGTGATCTTCCCCAAGGATGATCTACTATTGGTATTCTTCCCCCATGCATCTACCACGGGTTATATAAATCTTGGATAATATACCATTGGCTACAACCACAGATCTACCATTAGTGATCCATCATTAGGATTATCTACCATTATACATATACTTATAGTGATCTACCATTATTTATACACCACCTGAATGATCGACCATGGGTGATCTACTACTAAATATATACTGTTGGTGATAAACAAGTGGGGTGATACATTGATGGTGATATACAACTAGGATATATCATCAACCTTCAAGAACAAATTTTCATCCAAAATAACTAAATAATGCTCTAATCCATCACCAACACTTCTAAAGTATCCAATGAAACCTTAAACACCATATTTCAAATATGTTAACTCGCCAGATAGTATTGACCATTACATTAGATACCCATTAAAATATTCTCTCCCTTGGGAATTCAATATTAACTCAGAAATAATAATAAAAATGTATCTAACACCAGTCCCTTTAGAGGCCTCATAAGGGTCTTGTTACATCCAAAACACCAAAAAACCTCCAAAATGAAGACTCTCCAATTACAAATTACTAGTTAGAAATAAATATAAACCCACATCACCTCAAAAATAGAAAAACACTACACCTAACAAACATAATATCCATATCTACAGACGTCATGGAATTCTACTCTTATGTAAATATACTATCTCTTCTAGGAGTCACTGACTCCACCAAATTATTTAAACCATGTTAGGATATACTGAATCATTATTAAGGACAACTATCTGAGATTTATCACTTGGTTTTATAAAATATGGAAATATTGTTTTACCTAGTTATAATTACATCTAAATTAAAGAATAATGTTTGAAACATCACATCATTAAGGAAAACCTAAATAGGCAGGGAGGCTAAAAATAGATCTAGGAACCGGGTGTGAATATGATTATAATACTCCCATGAAGTATCATATAGGTTAAATTCACTCTTTATAACATGAACTGATGAACTTTTATGTCCTTGCATCATGTTCTCTCAACAATCCTCGAACATCACTTCCTCCTCAATGAGCATCATGTCATCATTAATATAATTCTCACCCATGTTAATGAAAATCTAGTCATTATAATGAAATTTATATTGTTGGAAATGTGAAATAGACCATGGATTTGGTCAATAACTAGAAGAAGTCCTAGTGGTTAAACCACCTAACCAACATGCTCGAGCACCTAAAAGGGCCAAACAAACTAGGGTGACAACTTACCCCTCTTTCCATACCTCGTTTTCCATGTTTTTGTAGTCAATTTATGAAAACATGGTGCCCTACCTAAAAATAAAGGGACATACGTCTATGATAGGAATAAAACATTTGAATATAATTAAATACTTTTATCCACTCATGATGAAATTAAAACTTTTCTATCATGAACAACATCACAAAATGTCAATGAAGTATGGACTCCACAATCTCATCCTTGTACAATAGATAAAAAATTAAAATCATTACAAAGCCTCAAACATGTCTATTCAAATAGATGAATGATTGATATTATGATAATAAAATTAAACCAAGGTTAGCATTAATTTCCTCATTGATTAAAATTACATTACCCATGCCAATAATATGACCTCATACGTATAGATATTCTTCAATATTTTCCCATATGTTTGATGCTGGAAAGATGTTGTGAGTCATAAATGAGTACCAAAATTATGATGTAATCCCCTAAGAACTCATAAGGTAAAATATTATTCAAGATCCAAGACAATGGAAAATTTAAACCATCAATCCACACAACCTCAACTAAATACCTTGTTACTGAAAAAAATAACAATTCCAAAATAGTTCTTCACTAGGAAGTCTGATAAATTTTTCAAATGGTCCATGATTAACCCTATAACATCAAATCCGTTTTGCAATCAAGGTAGCCCTGTAAAACAATTCATTGATATGTCATCCCATCTCCACTAGTTTATATCCAATGGAAACAATAATCCACCAGTAACCCAATGTTCAGCCTTTACATACTGTAAAATAAGATAATGAGAACCAAACTCTACCACTAAAAATTTCATATAGTGCCACCAAAACCATGTCCTTAGATAATATTACATCACAAAAACTCTTATCATAACCGATGATGTCAAGATACATATCTAAATTAAATCCATGTCACACATTTTCAAGGAAAAAAACATCACATTAAAAATATTTTTATTGCAAGCATTCTCCCAACATACATCTGAAGCATTATCATGGACAACACAATCACACATCACCACTCCATTTCAGTCTCCCTAATAATACTTCTCCACCTTCCACATCAAATAACACAATACTATAATTTAAAATAATATTCATCTTTAATCAACCACTATTAAATTTATGTTTATCTCTTCTATATCCCTTATATCTATCAATAAATACTTATACAATAGAAAATAAACACGTTAACCATATTATTGTAAACAAATCAGCCACACTTATTTTTTTCCCTATGGGTTTGGAGATCAAAAAAATTTATATGGAATAAAATACCTCAACATCCACAATCATGGATTCTTACCATGATGAGAAATGATATACCTCATTCCATTGTGATATGTGAAGAAAAAATTCTATTTATAGTGATGTAATACCTCTATAACAACAACACAATCAAGACAACTATTTTCTATAGAACATCTATTTCATAATTAGTCACATCTATGTGAAAATAAAATTAATCATTTGTGATCACATTATTCTTATTCATCATAAATCATCCAATGATCATAAATGAATAATCATAAAATATATCAAACATCAAATCCTTCAAAGGAAAATAAAGAACCAGAGCACAAAACAAATTCCCCTTTAGTTAACGAAATGATCCTCAGACCTAATTATTAGACATAATAAATGGTTCTGAATGGATTATACTGTCAATGAAACTGTATAATTATATAATTAGGGTACATAACTTAACTAATAGCCTACGAGACCTTCAAATCTATGGACCTCTTCTATATTATTGTGTTCTTCCAACGTAACAACATCCTCAACCATATATTTGACCACTACTACAACATAATGAGAAACCAAATGCCCAATAAAATTTAAATATTAATTCAAAAAACATACATATGTATAAAAATACATGAACATGGTGATATAAAAGAAATTAAAATACATACATGTGATGATCAGCAAGATAATCCACATAAATCAAGTAGATTAATGTAATGTTTATAAACACAACTCTTAACTACTGCATGAATTAAAAAAAATATTTTATGAACTCCATGAAAATATATATTGAATCCATGATATTTAAATTTATGAGCATAAATAGAAAATTCTCATACATGTATCTGAAGAATGTCTTCTTAATATCTCCATCCATCACCCTCAAATGGTGATATCCAGAACATAGATAAATATTGATGGTCCATCTATCACACCTCAACCTATCTAAAATATCATCAATACATAGAAGGGGATAGGGATTATATATAATAACATTTTTAATCCTCCTTCAGTATATGTTAATAAAAATACTACATTCTTCCTTTTTATTGAATAACACTGGACCACTCCACGATGACCCACCTATCCGAATGAAACCTTCTTACATCAGATTATATACTTCAATATTTTGTTACTATAAATCATATAGTTCTAGTTGATATGTATCAATAAATATTACAGAAACATCGGTATCTATTTATATACCTAAACATTAATCATGTTAAGGTATTAGTGAAATAACCACTCTAGGTTAAAAATCTAGAAACTCCCCAATAACATTAGAGAAACCCAATACCCCAACATCAACTGATTCAACCAACATATCCCACCATTAAATAAACATCGGGGTACACATGAAAATTTCCAACCAAGAAATAATGCTCAGATATTTAAAACAATCATAAGAAATCAAACTAATAAAATCATACTCTCTTCCTGATTTATTTTATAAAATAACTCCTTGAATAACACATTTTTATTTCAATAATGACATCATATTGGTGAATATATATAAATTAAATGACTCCAAGGGATTGATTTGGTATATCATTAGTCTAAAATACTGAAATATAACATCCATGATGGTATAGCCTCCATAAATATTAATAAATAATATTGTAATGAGAGGCCTCTCTACATCTATTCGAAGATCACATAATATAGTGTGTGCATCAGGATTGCAGAAATAAAAAATCAAATAAGAAATAATTGGTAGATGAAAAAAATAAAATTCCTTGAATGTTATCTATACACATGTAGTGAATCTATGATTGCTACAGGTCACTATCTAGTCCAAGATTGTATAGCTCTCTGCTAATGACTTCCTAGACCACTACACCAAGGTTGATGTCTCAAAACTGAAGTAACATATTTAGGTGGGCCTTTAGCTACCCCATAAACTCTCTATATAGAAATTCCTGTGATCCTTGTGGTTCAAATGTTCAAACTAATAACTGCTTAAATGGAAGATATTAACCAAATCCACTGATACTAAACTGTGCACAAGTATGCACTAAGAATAGATCATTTAAATTTCTGTAAAGCCCATAAAATAAACACAATTTTATAAAGTCCCCATGAATAGAATAAAAGCCACATGTAAAAAAATCCTTGAATGGATGATACAGAGGTTGACAACCTTTCATTCGAAACCTAAAAGGCCTTAGTAGATTATAAATACAACAAAAACTCTACTCTACAATGATACATGATGAATCTCCCTTTCTACAGTCCTCAATTAATATTTGAAATTGATTTTTATAATATATAAATAATCTTTGTTTTGAAAAATTACTATTTCATGACAATAAATTAAATGATAGATTTTTTATCCTATACCCTTTCTATCATTATCTTTGAAATAATTCTATGTATATTAATATGCCTTAATGTTGATTAATAAGAATTTTTTTTAATATTTTATGTTTACTATATCATTGTAATATTATTTGGTGACATATTTTATAAAAAAAGAAATCTGTAAAATCTTATTAGGCCAACTAAACTAACACTCATAAGGGACAATTGACGTACACTATGGGAGGACTATATCATAAATCCATCAAATAAGAAATTAAATAAATGAATGGGACTATTTATAATTCCCACTATATCAATATATGACGATATGATGGATTTTTCTAGGTAAGAATGCATGTTCACGATCTGTGCAGTGTGTGATGTGGAAGGGGTGTTGAAGCAATATAATAGCTCAATTAATGGTTGTTAAAGAATATATGTTATAAATAAGGTAAGTGATTATTCATATCTGATGTAGGAAGACCTATTTTATAAATTATTCATCCATTTTACAAAGTATGGATATAACATCAATTGACATATTCTTTTTGTCTGAGACATTTTATCACCTCTTCTATCTTCATATCTATATAGGTCCACATAAAGCATTATTTGAGTACAATAGTTCATCGGTATTGACAAAGTTTATTTAAAAAATAAAATTTCTCTACATATTTTATTACAAGATCATGTTATTGATTCATTTTAGTGTCATAATATAAAACTATTTTACAATATTAATGCATTTATTTTTCTCCTAAGATTGTGAGATGAATAAGATTAGATTTGCACATGATCTATTCTTCATCATCAATATTTTTCACGCCTACTACATGGATATATTTTTATGTATTTGTTTAACATTCTTTTAATTAAATTTTTTAGTGCCCTTAATTATTAGTTTCAATATAATGAACCACATCATCAATTTATTCATTTTTTATATAAAAATGATCACCAATTGACTTTGGACCAATTGTATATCTCTACAATGGTTGATCATTTAACAATTGATACCCAATTTCTAAATAGTATGTTTTTTAAGACTGGTTGAAAACATCCATTATTTAATAGAATATATCATAATTTTTTATAGTTATTTTGGTATAATCTCTCATTATTATTGCTTTGTCTTGAACAATAGTTGATAATTCTGCAATTGAGCACACACCAATAGATCTGATTGAATTAATTGATAAATCAATCTTTACATGCCCTATTAGTATATCTATATTCTCCTTGGTGTGGAAGTAGAATATTCAGGTTTTAGTAGATCTCCCCTCAACCTTTCATAGTGTTGACTACAACCCTATTCAATCGCAACATCGCTTTGTAGAATTGTCGATCAATCTGCTGATGGACACCATTGGTAGATCATACAACAATGGGTAATCTCTCCTCCACATAAAATAATTTCAATCTAACGCCATGTAATTTAATCTACTGTTAATTAAAAATAAGATTTCTTAATGATATTTTTCTTATATTTTATGCGAATTTACTAAATTAATTTTTTATATATATGTTTTGTTAAATTTCTAGAAAAATTTAATTATAAGATTGGTAAAATGATTTATTATAAAATATTATGCACATATATACTTATAAATATATATATATTATTACAATTAACCATTTTAAACAGAATATATTACATTAATTAAATTGAAGTACATTCAATTAAATTTACTATTTTATAACAATCAATTGAATTAATTTCTATTAAAAATTTCTTTATATTCATTATATTGATATTTAATGAAGAAAAAAAATATTATGATTATTCTTTGTTATTCGATGTGAAATTTATAAAGGAAGTTACCACTAATATCATATTTTATAATGTACTAATTAGGGTCTTGAATCTATTGGTTTTGAAGACTCTAATATGTTATCTTTATTCTATAAGGATGTATTATTTTTTAAAATATATCTTTAAGGTATACAAACAAAACTATTATTTATAATTTGAGAGATTTTGTGTGATTCAACTATGATATAATTCATCCTGATCTAATATAATTTGGAACACAATAAATTTTATGTTATATATTTTTTATCATAGACGAACATCAACATTCAACATTCTTTCATTCATGTGTTCATTTTCTATAAATCTCCGTCAAGTTCTCGATATTTTGATCACATGTTGGTTTCATAATGAATTGTTGTAATATATTATTAATCATGTTTTATTTTCATAATATCTAGTTTAATATATCCCAATCAAAATAAATTCATTCATTGCCATTTTTTTCACCAACAAAAATGATGTTTGTATTGTGACTCCCAATTAGATGTTAAGTGAAAGACAATGTTTCATATACAATAAAAACACTGGGCTGACCCATCATGTCTTTGTAAGTGGTAGAGTCTTTAAATTATTCTATAACCCTTAAAAGAGAGGTTAATATAGGGTACCAAGATTATCATGGAGTAGTGATGTAGAAAAGTGAAATAAATATTTTTTAAGAAACCACTACAAATATCTATGTACTATCATTTTATTTCCATGAAACACTATTTAAAGAACACATAATTCACTACTGATCATTAGTTTATATATTTTACATTATTTTTTATAAAATCAATGAAATAAAATTATCACCATATAGTGAATATTTTCTTCAATAATGATTCCAAAATTAGAGTTAGACTGTTTAATCTTCTTTAATGGATAATTATCCAATTTGATAATTTTAATTTGATATAAAAAAACTATACCCAAAGTTATTTTCTCTAAAAGAATATTTAGATTCTCTATTTTTTAGGTTGTTTTTTTGTAACTTTGTTAAAACCTAATATACTATACGTAAGGACATAAAAAATAAAATAAAATGTTTATAATAAGAGGGATGACGTAAATGTAAAGATGGATGGATTAAAAAAATAATTCTTTTATGGATGTATTTACATATACATTCAAGATATAATAGAATAATATTGTAAATAACTAAGTGTAGATTGATAGAATATCATGGATAATAAATACGAACTATGTCGCAAACAAGCTCGGGTACCCTGGAAATCCAATAACTATGCTGGTCACAAAATAACCTGAAGGGGGTTCTCGATCCCCATGGGTCGGTTTCTAGTACTGGTCATCACAAAACATACTTGAGGGAAATATTTCTTCCACATGAATGTGAAATAAAATGAAAAAAAATATTATGCATGTCAAATAATAACTTCTTTGGGAGTAAGGTTCCAAAATATAATAATTCATAAATCTAATGTACTGAAACCCAACTAGAAAAACACAAATAAATCCACTAATTCCCTAAGGACAGAACTCACAAAGTCCAAATCCCTATAGATACATCCTCCTCTAATATATATTTTCTTTTTTCTCATGTCTGGAAGAAGTATGGTTACAGACACATGAAGGAAAAATTATGGTGTTATCCAAAACTAGTATGATAACACCAAAGATTCCATAAAATATTACAAATGTATATTATCCATAGAAAGTAATTTAATTTTTAAAATTGAAAAGTTTGAAAATTCAAAATAATATTTAACAAAAACATGCTATGTAGTTTCAATATGATATAGAATTATTGTTCACAGAGTCTTTACATTACAAGAGATAGAATATATTTTAAACAATGTCTTCTGTAAAAAATATATATAATAGTGTATGTAAATTCATAATGCATGTAAAACAATTTAAAAAATGGTGTAAATTTATGTCTAAAATTTTAAAATACATGCCAGTAATATGGTCATCTGCAAAATATTATGATAGTATAAAACCAGCTACAGGATTCTTCACTCACTATTTTAACATAGAACAATGTGTATACAAATGACCCTATAAAACTTGAAAAAGGATATCCCTCAAAAACATGTTTAGGATGCGACACACTGCAATTGTGTTTTAGAACATTTAGGTTTCAATGAGTGTAACCAAATAATATTCCAAATATATACGACTTTCATGAGATCTTACATGATGGGTGAAGAAAAAAATTCTCACTTAAAATACGATCAATAATATTCAATAATTTCAAAAAATTTCATTTTATTTAAATTTAAAACATAAAAATATTATATTAAAAAACATTAATTATTCAAAAGATAAATCCACAGGGGTTTATTTCAAATTATATTAATCCATTCACATGTTTGAGATGAATTAAAAACTAATTACATATTTTTCACCATTCCTTTTCTAAATTAAATTAAAAAATTTAATCGATATAATTTCCATAATATCCTTAATTTAAATTCATCAATTTAAATAAACCGTTTTCTAAAAACCCACCCCGATTTAATGGAATTGGGTTTTATTAAAATTTAAATTCCAAAAAAAGTTCATATACTCCAAATCATTGGAATTGGATTTTATCAATGCAATTTACTGACATATTGAGCATTGGAATTTAAATCAGCAATTGAAATATGTCAAGCAATAATATTGTAATGAATTTTGAAAATCTGGATAAACCCACATACTTATTTCATTAAGAATGCCACTTGCAACAACATTCTCCAATGATAATGACGGTGATGGAGTCCTAGAAACTCTACATAGTAGAAAGATCCAACATCATAATACATGGATCCGTCAATACAAATATTTTATATTAAAACCCCAATAGTAGAAGATAATATAAACAATAATAATGATATAAAACAAGATAGAATAAAAAAGACAACCCTTACCCAGGAATCACACACCAAGGGAAGCAATGATTTGATGCTGATCTGATCAAACTGGAAGGATGGGTGCCTCTGAAAACATCTTAGAGATACTATATGGTTGATAGAAAAAATTTCTTTTTATAATATGCTTAGTTATACAGCCCAACGCATTACATAATGTTGGGTATGAGTCAAGGTTGTATGTGTACCCTGTGTTCACTACGTGTAGGCCACACAAGATTAGTACGCCGAGGAACACATCACATAGGGTTTAAAACCTTCTATTTACCCCATACTAGATGTGTAACTCAGGTGAACAATGTGTTAAAACTCACATCGTGATGTCCTTGTTCATGACATAATATCTAAGTCCACATCATGAAACAATCACAATTTACAGGATGTGTACTTTAGGTACATGGCATGTCCTTGTTCTGCAGTCTACAGTATACCACGAAAAAAACACATTAATGGATTTTTAATTGAAATGGATCTTAGGAAAAGTGCAAGACTTACCTAGTCAAAGAAAGGAGATGTTACAACCTCCCCAAAATAAAAAACATTCTTCCACCAGAAATCCTACCATGAATATTTCATGCCAAAAAGTCGAGGTTAATCCACTCTCATCAGTGCCTCGAATTCACACTCATCATGACTAGTAGTTCCATACATCTATAACACATGAATTTGATTTATTTTCTTCCCACAAATATCTATGGTCTTAGAATAAAATATCATGAGTTGTTTCTCATCCAAAGATAAATTAGGCTTGATCTCAAGATCAATCCAAATAAAAACGTGATATGGATCATATAGATACATTCCCAGCTATGATACATGGAACACATAATGTATTTATGTTAGATATAGTGGAAGTTTCAAAGGGTATGATACATTCTCCACCTACTCAACTACCTCTAAAGGACCCAACAATATTAGAGGAAGCTTCCCTTTCCTCCCTTTTTGTAGATCACCATAATACATATATCATATTTATGCTGTCAACATACTCTAAAAAATCAGTGTAGTAATTTTTATCGTCTCTTTCACCATGATTTTTCCAACCAAAGAACATTCACCAAAATATGACCATCAAAACATAGAATTAAAAGAAAGACGATACAAGGCCTCGAATGGTTCCATTCTGATCGCAGATTATAATTATTTTTATTAGAGAACTCATCCAACACAATGATATCAGATTAATTCCTGTTGATATTTATAACACCTGCCCAAATCATATCCTCAAGATTTTTTATAGCTTTTTTGACTGTCCATCTGATTGTGGATTGTAGGACATGCTAAAAAAACCAGAAACTTGATTTCCACTTAAAGGACACTCCCAAAAAGATAATTTAATGTAGGATATATGTCAAATAAAATTTTATATGAAACTACGAGAAAGTAAAAAATCACATGAACATAGTGATTTCCCAACACCTCATCTTGGGAATTGTCATGAATGGGTAAAAAGTGAGAAGTCTTTGTCAGTATGTTATCAGAACACATATTACATTATTCTTTCTCTGGGTAAGAGGAAACACAAACAAAATGTCTGTAGAGATATCAATCCACTTCCAAGTATGTATTATAAATTGTTGATGAAAACCTGATGGTTTCTAGTGCTCATATTATACATGCTGACACATACTACAATGAGAGAAAAATTCAGAAATGTCTTTCTTCATTCCCTACAACCAAAACTATCTCCAAATGTTAAAGAACATGTTTTTGGGAATCTGGGTGCATAGCCTACTGAGAGCTATGGAAATCCACATTCACAACCTTCTTTAATGATATCATCAAAACAAAGAAATTTTGACAGCTTAAAATACCCTCTTTGTAGAATCACTAAAGGGAAATTGTCTCCCCATCATAAATAGATTCCCTAAATTTACGAAACTCATCATAAAGTTGTTGGACATAGAGAATCATCTCAAAAAGAAAAGATATCAACATAACACTTGCTAAAGAATCCTATTTCCTACATGTTAAACCCTTATATTCATCTTTTCAAAATGATCCATCAAATTTTACACCTCCAATGATTCTTTCATTTCCATGTTTAGAATTTTCCTTCTCAAAGAGTCACTAATTACATTCCCTTTTTCCATGGAATAAGTGATGTTAATGTCCAATGTCTATAGGTACTCACCCAGCAACTCTGAAGATGATTAATTCTTTTTGTGAGATGATATAAGTGATGTTTTTGTAGTTTTAATACACTATAAACAATTCAGAAAAAAGTAGGGACGCTAACTCTTAAGTACGTTAATCATTGCTACATGTTCCATGTCATGGGTAGGATAATTCTTTTCATGGTGCACATGATAATGAGATTCAAACGCTGCTACATGATCACCCTGTATAATAAAGCATCCCAACCCTGAACCTAATGCACCACAAAAGTCCACATTGCCCTGCCAAGATATTAAAAGAGTTATCACTAGCGTAGTAGTGAAAACTGATTTATCTCTGCAAAATAACATTGACATTTCCCATCCCACACAAACATTACCCCCTTAATTTTTAGTGTAGTCAATTGGGAAGCCAACTTTGAGATTTCCTTCATGTACATATGGTAATTTATGGATAACCCCAATATGATCTAGATGATGATTAAATTTTGTGGAATCTCCCATTTCATAACAGACATAACATTTTCTAGATCACATGACACAAACTTTTCTAACTCCACATGTTCCAATAATTTCCCTTCTAGAATACAAATATAATATATTGAATGTTTGGAATAAATATGGAAATTTCGTAGAGGATACTGAACTATTATTTGATGTTTCTTATGATCCTCTTTAGACCTGTAGTAAATAATAATTTCATCCACAATGACAACAACAATGGTATCTAAATACACATGGAAAATATTTTTCATTCAATCAATAAACATATTCGGATAATTTATCAATCGAAATGGAAAAAAGGTACTCAAATGTCTTATACCTACTATGAAATGTAGTTTTCTAAAAATTAAATGCTTTATCCTCAGCTAATGGTAACAAGATTGAATTTCGATCTTTAAAAATAAAACACCTCAACTTTAAGATGATCATACAAACCCGTAATCAATGAAAAAATTATTTTTTCATTATCACAACATTAATGAGCTGTAAATATTAATCACATAAGAGGAATGAACAATCCAACGTCATTGAAAAGAGAATTGGTGCTTCCCAAGGTGACACACATGGACGAATAAATATGTTCTGAAGAAGATCATCCAACTGAGACTTCATCTTTTTCTATTCAACTGGTGTCATGCAGTATGATGGAATAGGTTTTGGTTGAGTACTAAGAATTTAATTAATAGAGAAATCAACCTCTCTTGCTAGTGGAATACTAGAGATATCTTAAGGGTACATCTTGGAAAACATAAAGGCAACCAGAGGAATATCACCACCTATTGAATATTTCTCCAGGTCGAAAGAAAACAATAATATCACATTCCCTATATTTGTATAAAAATTTACATCTCATCTCAACCATGGAGACTATTATCCTTGATATACAAGAGGCATACCACTAGATATAGTAAAATAGAATCATAGTGGATAAAAATCAATTCGGGCATTGTTTAAAATGATCCACTCCACCCCGAATATGAAGAAAACATATTTTATATCATGAATAAAAAAAACTCCAAGCTAGCTCAACATCTGATATAGAGAAGACAACAAGAAAAATATGTATACCCTGCTCTATCTTCATACAATGGGGAGTACTAATATGAATTGCACAAGATATTTTCTCCATAATAATATTTAGTAGATTAATGAAATTGTTAGAAATAATATTGTGTGATGAAACATTATCAAAAAGAGCAGTCAATAATGGAAAAATGTGGTAATAGTTCCTCTCACTATCGATGGTCTCATGTCTGCTTCATCTGGAGACAATTGAACTGTATAAATAAGAATCATTCATGATTCACGAGGCTGAAACACCTTTTTTAGTGAAGTGTTTTATTTCACTACAATTTTGGGAGGAGCTGATGATCATGTCCCACTACATGGATTAGAAAAGTGATGGTAAAAACTCTAAATGTTCCATGAACATCCGTAGGAACTAAACTTATTGGAAGCCCTAGTACAAACCCTCCAAGAATTTCATATCATTACAAACTTGTATCTAGTCATGGAACTTC
Source organism: Viscum album (assembly GCA_963277665.1). Lineage (NCBI taxonomy): Eukaryota > Viridiplantae > Streptophyta > Magnoliopsida > Santalales > Viscaceae > Viscum > Viscum album. Next base: position 871,773,241 of record OY728148.1, on the reverse strand, counting down.
CTCATGGAGCTGTAGGTGTTATAGAATGCCTCTTCCCTTGAGAAATTCTATGAGCATCATCACAAAACCATTTAACATTGAAGGATCCAACACTTTTACTAGATGAAAAAAGAACTCTCGTTATCTATGACATTCCAACTATGTCAATATCAACCATCATCCCCCTTTCTAGAACATAAGCATAATTGGGAAGCTTCACCACGAAACATGAGAATGTATATATGATCAATGACCCATCTCTATCCATCATGAATTTATCCACTCATTAGAAAAAATATATTTGTAAACATTACTAGATCAGAAATGATAATTGAATAATCAGTCATGAATTTTTTGGCATTGTAAAAAAAGAAAAACTACTCATCCTTTGACTAAAAGATCGACTCTAGATAGAACAGATGATAAAAAGTCATTGAATTTTTTCCATTCTAATCACTCATGTTTCCCTCTTCTCACCATATTTTACTAGAATATACTATTTTGTTCCTCCATCATGAAGGCGACACACTTCATCCTTATCATTTTCGGTATATCAGGTAACTCAAATAGACATTATATCTTTTCCACCCAGTCTTCATAATAGTGAGGATAATTGGATCCTTTGAATACCAGTGAGTACTAGAAAAAAACTCATGAGAACAATTGAATAACATCTCTCTAAGGATCAAGAACAAGAGTCTTACCTGGAATTTGAGGTTTTTCCTAACATAGAGCATGGATTGTGCACACATTCACCTCAACCGGTTTCAAATCAACAATAGGATTTTCATGATGAGGTTAAACAATAACAAAACATTATATCTGATTCAGACATCTTCTCATAGGCATAATGCTACACAATATAAGAATATAAAAGGATAACATTATATTTACACTAAAACTGAGTATAATGATAAAATTTTCTCAACAAAAGGGATAAATTATTTGGATTTTATTCTATACAAATATATATAGGGAAAATACCATAAATAATCCTCATGACTTATTTTCTCAACCATCCTTAGCTACTTAAGGTTCATTGTGGTAAGAGCTAGTGAGAAACTCAATCGAAAATACCTCATAAGTCTTGATAAGATTTTTAAAATTCATACTCACATCAAGAATGATTATCAAAAACCTCATCTAATAAGAATATTCCAAGAACCAGCATGGTTATGATGGTAACGTGATAATTGAGAAGATATTGATATAACCAGATGGGAATTCCTAAACCCCATGGGTCAGTAGCTAGCATCTGGAAGCATAAAACATATAAGTGGGAGCAATTTAATCTATAAGAGTGTAAATGAAAAATAAAAAAAATATATTTTATATCAAAATAAAACTTCAATGGGAGTATGGTTCGAGAATAAAGTAATGTATAATGACAAAAGAACTAAAACCCAAGTACTAAAACGAGAAAATATCATCAATGTCCTTAATGAAACAACTATGAACGTCCTATAAGGCCCCAGCCTTAAGCCTTACTTATTCTTGAGTTACTACAAGATTACATCTTGAGGATCTTTTCAAGTTTAGAGTTTTAGAGAATTAGAACATAAAACTTTCATTACATTCCACATTTAAACAAAGTGGTTACATAAAAGATAGTATTAATTTTTCACATCAATGGAAAATTATTTAAAATAAAACATGGATTCATTCTTGACACTTCCTTGACACTATCATCATATCATTTACCTTTCCCTTGACATGTGAAAAACATTTCAAAAACTTCTGATGAGCATAAAAAGCTCAGTAAGGGATATAAAAATATAGAAAGGAAACATGGGTACATATACACATAATAATGAAATAATAATTTACCTATAAAACATAAGCACTTTAACATACCTCATCAAATCATGAATAAATCATAGAAATCATAAGACATAAAGGTAACTTGAGGCATTCATAACATTCTTACGTAGGGAGTAACCCTCTTGGTTACGTTTGGAATACCCATCACAGTATATTCCCTAAATCTCTTCGGTGAAACCTTAATGTATCACTTCTTCATGTTACACAATGCACTGGAGAGCTATATCAGGCTCACCCGCCCTTATTTTATCACGGAACCACCCATCTTCATAATAATGCCCAAGAACCTCAACATAATTGTATCACATAAAACACGCATAAAGGAAACAAAACATTTCCACATTTCAAACACAAGTTATCAATACAAAACATTGATATAAAAACATTATGAAAACCATTTTCAATTCCAAAATAAATGAAAAGTAAAACATGGTATTTATTTTTCTTTAAAAAAAGTTATGGCTTGTAGAGGAATTTGAAACTCAAATAATGGTCACGGCGGTGGAGAAGTCGTTGTCGCCGTATATGTACGAAAAAACATTCCCTTTTGTCGTTTAGTAAATCCTTCGTATAAAAAATATTCCTTTTGAATAAACGTAAAAGTCAAAGGGGTTTATACACCGTATAAAAGAAGGCTGTGTATAATACAAAATATGCCTCAATGAAAGGATATTGAGATGAAGTCCCATAACTCGGGTCCGACATGACTCGATCATTCTTTAATGTCCAGAATAATAAACTTGAGTTAATTTATAATTTCTTAAGAACCTTTTTAAAGTTCATTTTTCCTTTTATATCACTTATTACCATGTTATGAACATTATGTAGTCATTTAAGTTAATAAAGGTCGTTTTGTCGTTATTTGGTACTTGAGTCAAAAGTGAACTTCTTATATTTACAAGTTGTTCACGTAGTCAAACATCCATTATCACAAGAATGGTATTCATGATATATAACCCATATATGTAATATATATCCAGTACATTCATGCATTTATAATATTACATAATCATTTAGAGGTAAGAAATGAAATGCACCGTTCATGGAGACGGTAAGCCGTACGTACGCTTGAACGCTACTTACATTTATTTTTCATATTTAATGGAATTAAAACATAATGCTACATAATAGTATTTTAATTCCAGTATGGTATCATATATAATATCATTAATTATTTCCTTTATACGTACCACATATGGTATTAACGAATCAAATCACTTTGAGGGGGCGGTATTCCGCACTTCCTAAAATGAAGATATCGCGTATACCCATAATAGAAGCCATAAACGTATTAAATAAATTAAAAATACAGAAGATTAAGGAAAAAATAAACATATTATATATCATATATAAATATAGTGTCATATTAATGGCCACCTTTAATGGTGTTAAAATAATGTTGAACAATCATCGTTTTGGTAGGCAGAACTTTTCATCGACGGAAACACTATGTTCTTTAACCATTAGATGTAGGTGTGTGTAAGTGTAGCTAGAATAATTCTTATAACAACATCCTAGTATATTTACAATACTGGATTTGTTACAAAAGAAATGGATAAAAAGTGTTTAGGGGGTTGGAGAAGAAAAATAAAACAAAAGGACTCAAGTAAAGACATTACCTCAAAATCGGGTAACTCCCTTTGGTTTGAGCTCAAAGGCTTCCTCGAGAAGACATCTTCCCAAAGTGAGGCTTCAAGGAGTAAGATAGGAATATGGAGATACAAAATGGGCAGGGGTTGTCCGAGACAAAGGCTTTGGAGGAGTGGGTAAAGAGGTAGAGGTGGGGGCCTTTTATAAGATGAGAGGAGGGGCGCTATTGGAATGTAAAGAAAAGTTACTTTATTTTAAAATGCGTTTCGGATTCAAAAGGTCCCACATTTACATAATTTGAGGGTAATGTGATAAGGGATATAAATATACCAATCCAATAGTTTTTGGACATGTTTAGGTCATATATTTTACATTATATTTTCATTTTATTAAAATCCTTTATTAATGAGGTAATCGCTGCATCATCATGATGTCATAAATAATTTAATATATTTAATGTCTAAAAATTAAAAAAATAATCATGATGTAGGAAATCTTTTTATATTTCTAATGAATATTTATAGTCAAAAATATGACTTGTATAACCCCATTTAAAAATTGTTTTAGTAAAACATCCCATTTTTGTGTCATTTTTACTTTAACATTAAATAAAAAGTTATTTATGTCATTTCCCAACCAAAGTGGCTCCATGGGGTACCCAAGTTGTCCCATGGATTTTCTTGGTCGGACATGACACATCCAATGAGGGTATCACATGTTTCAATCTCATCTCATATTATTAAAACATTATTTGTAACTTAAACTACACTAATTACCTCTAATCGCGATTAAGAACATAATAGTTACTATTCACAAAAAATTATTTTAATCTCATTGAACCACATTTTACTTCTTAATGAAAACCATGTATGTCAGATTTTTTAAAATCAAATCACAGAAGTGACAAATTTTCATTTAAATGAAAAATCAGTTTCTTTAACTACCACTTAGTGGTTTCACTATTCATCAAAAATTGATGTTTTTCAGAAAAATACAAAAACTTCACCATAAGCTATATTCAATATTCTTAATTCAAAAATGATGTATATTTTAATAAATTCAAACAATATATGTTACATTAATTAATTTAATAATTAATTCCTCCTTTCATGACACATAGCGTGTTTTTATGAAACAATAAGTATCAAAAGATTGACCCCAGTTTTTGTCCAATTTCAAAATGAAATTAATTACAACGACCACTATTGCATTAAATGGTAAAAATATATTCTAATTTCACTTTAAAACCAATTCAAAAGATAATATAATCATATAAATAAATTAGATTAAAAAATGTTTTTGAATTAAAATACAACATTTTTCACTATTCATTAAAAAATGAACTTTATCGAAAAAAATACCAAAAATTCACACAAAGTAAATTTTGATGTCCCAATCATAACGAATAAATTTAATTTGACAAACATAGATTATAAAATTGTCAAAAGATAAATTTAAAAATGGTTTTCCATCAAAAGGCATTAAAACAATCTTTTAAAAATATTAGTGTATTACATGCTTAAGATTGGATTTAATTTAATTTTAATCCTCTAAAATAATATCTAATTCATTAATAGACATATATGAAAATATCTATTATTCATTACTTACTTGAGATGTTACATCCTTCCCCACTTTAGAAAATTGCGTCCCTGCAATTTATTTACTTATCAAATAAGTTGGGTTATTTAGCCCTCATTGCATTTTCAGATTCCCATGTTGCCTCTTCCATCATGTGGTTTTTACACAAAACCCTTACCTGATTAATCACCTTATTATGTAACACATGCTCCCTGTGGTCAAGAATCTGGACTGGTTGTTCCTCATAAGATCGGTTCTCTTCCAGCTGAACTACCTCTAGACTCAAAACATGAGATGGATCTGGCATGTACATTTTCAGCATCGAAACATGAAAAACATTGTGTACCTGAGATAAACTTGGAGGTAAAGCCACACGGTAAGAAACTGATCAAACTCTCTCCATAATTTCATATAGTCCAATGAACCTTAGACTCATATTTCCTTTCTTACCAAATCGCATCACACTTTCCCATGGAGAAACCTTGAGAAAACATGATCACCTACCTCAAAAAAGAGATCCTTCCTCCTATTGTCCGCATAACTCTTCTGTCTGCTCTAAGTTATTCTCATGTGTTTCTATATCAGCTGAACTATTTCTGCCAACTCTTCTACCAATTCTGGTCCTATCAGCTTTCTCTCACCCACTTCATCCCAAAAAGCTGGAGTTCGACACCGCTTCCCATATAACACCTCAAATGGTGCCATCTGTATACTGGAATGAAAACCGTTATTATATGAAAACTCAAATAAAGAAAGATGATGGTCCCAACATCCCTGATAATCCATCGAACAAGCTCGTAGCATATCATCCAAAGTCTGAATTATTCGTTATGACTGCCCATCTGATTGAGGATGAAAAGCTGTACTAAAATTTAATTCAGTACCCAATGGCTTTTGAAGGCCTTTCCAAAAGTTAGAAGTAAACCTGGTATCAGGATCAGATAAAATGGAGAGAGAAACTCCATGTAACCTGACTATCTATTTAAGATACAATCAAGAAAGTTGATCTAGGGAAAAAATATCTCATATAGCAAGGAAATGAGCAGATTTAGTCAAGCGATCAACAATAACCCAGATTCCATTATTACCTTCATATGTCTAAGGTAATCCCACAACAAAGTCCATGGATGTATTCTCCCATTTCCACTCTGGCACTGGTAAAGGCTGAAGCATCCCTTTCGGTAACTGCCACTCTGCTTCAACCTATTGACAAGTCAAACACTTCACAGTAAAATCAGCAATATCTCTTTTCATTCCATCCCGCCAGTAATACTCACGCAGATCACTGTACATCTTAGTACTGCCAGGATGAACTAAAAATGGAGAACTATGAGCTTCACATAATAAATCTCTCTTCAACTGTGAATCACAAGGCACACACAATCTCTTCCCAAATCTCAAAACACGATCACTATCAATGTTGAATTCATGCAACTTACCTTTCTGAACCAGCTGTACCGTTTTCTGCAACTCACTGTCCTGCTTCTGTGCTTGCTTGATTCTGTCTGATAGAGAATATTTCACTGATACCTGAAATAAAACAGAGGGACATCCTACACCAACAACTTATATGCCAAAGTTAATAAAATCTTCAACCAAAGGATCATGTTCCAAACGCAACATTGTTAATGAAGCATTACTTTTTCGACTTAAAGCATCAGCCACTATATTTTCTTTTCCCATATGATAATGAATTGTACAATCATAATCCTTGATTAATTCTAGCCATCTGCTCTGTCTCATGTTCAATTCTTTCTGAGTGAATATATACTTTAAACTTTTGTGATCAGTATATATTCCACACTTTACTCCATACAAATGATGCCACCAAATTTTTAAAGTGAAAACAACAGCAGCTAATTCTAAATCATGTGTAGGGTAATTTATCTCATGAGTTTTCAACTGTTGTGAAGCATAAGCAATTACCCGATCATTCTGCATTAGGACAAAACCAAGTCCTTTCAATGAAGCATCACTGTAGATAACAAACTCACCATTCCTGGAAGGGAGTGTCAAAACTGGAGCATTCACCAATATTCTTTTCAAATTCTGAAAACAATCATCACATTCTTTTGTCCAGATAAACTTAACACCCTTCCGAGTTAGCTTAGTCATTGGACTAGATAAAAGTGAAACATTTCTGACAAACCTTCGGTAATAAACTGCCAATCCAAGAAAACTACAGATCTCGTTTATATTTTTGGGTCTTGGCCATTCTTCCACAACTTTTTTTAGCAGGATCAACAGTTATGTCATCTTTTGAAACAATGTGACCAAGGAAAGAAATTTGTTGCAACCAAAACTCACACTTGCTGAATTTCCCATACAATTTCATTTCGTTCAAGGTTTAAAAGACAACCCTTAAATGAATTTCTTGCACCTCTTTTCTTTTTGAAAACACCAAAATATCATCAATGAAAATAAGTAACAATTTTTACCTGAGTCAACTGAGCCATCACTGCAACAAACTGTTTAGTTCTGATTCTGAAAATCTCAAGATACATATTTGAAAGGTCATTTCCCTCTGTATGCCTTCCTAGAAAAGCTGTTCTTTTTTCCTCTATGAAAACCCATTCTTAACAAACATGTCTTAGATGAAGCAACATGGTAATATTCAAATGCTATATCATTTCAATTTTACCATTAAAAAAATATTTTTGGATAATCATTTAATAGAATTCTAACTCCTAAAGTTATCTAAACCGACCTCTGATACCAACTATAAGGCCCCAAACTTAAACCTTACTTAATCGTGAGTTATTACAAGATTACACCTTGAGGATCTTTTCAGGTTTAGAGTTTTAGAGAATTAGAACATAAAACATGCATTACATTCCACATTTAAACAAAGTGGTTACATAAAAGATATTATTCATTTTTCCCATCAATGGAATCATATTTAAAATAAAACATGGATTCTTTCTTGACACATCCTTGACACTATAATCATATCATGTACCTTTCCCTTTACCTGTGAAAAACATTTCAAAAACATTGGATGAGCATAAAAAGCTCAGTAAGGGATATAAAAATATGTAAAGGAAACATGGGTACATATACACATAAGAATGAAATCATACTTTACCCATAAAACATAATCACTTTAACATATCTCATCAAATCATGAATAACTCATAGAAATCATAAGACATAAAGGTAACTTGAGTCATTCATAACATTATTATGTACGGAGTAACCCTCTTGGTTACGTTTGGAATACACATCACATTATATTACCTAAATCTCTTTGGAGAAACCTTAACGTTTCACTCCTTCGCGTTACCCAATGCATTGGTGAGCTATATCGGGCTCACCCACCCTTAGATTATCATGGAAACACCCGTCCTCATAATAATGCCCAAGAACCTCAACATAATCGTATCACATAAAACATGCATAATGGAAACATAACATTTCCACCTTTCAATCACAAGATATCAATACAACACATTGATATAAAAACATTATGAAAAAAATTTTCTATACCAAAATAAAAGAGAAGTAAAACATTGTATTTATTTTTCTTTTAAATAAAAGGTATGGCTTGTAGAGGAAGCAGAAACTCAAATAATGGTCACGGCGGCGAAGAAGTCATTGTCGCCGCATACGTACGACAAAAACATCCCCTTTTTTTCATTTAGTAAACGATTCGTATAAAAAATATTCCTTTTGAATAAACGTAAAAGTCAAAGGGTTTTATACATCATATAAAAGAAAGATGTGTATAAAACAAAATATGCCTCAATTAAAGGAGATTGAGACGAAGTCCCATACCTCGGGTCCGACTTGACTCGATCGTTCTTTAATGTCCTGAATAATAAACTTGAGTTAATTTATACTTGATTAAGAACCTTTTTCAAGTTCATTATTCCTTTTGTATCACTTATTAACATGTTATGAACCTTATGTATCCATTTAAGTTAATAACAGTCGTTTTGTCATTATTTGGTACTTGAGTCAAAAGTGACCTTCTTATATTTACAAGTTGTTCACGTAGTCAAACATCCATTATCTCAAGAATGATATTCACGATGTATATGCCATATATTTAATATATATACAGTATATACATGCATTTATAATATTACATACTCATTTAGAGGTATGAAATGAAATGCACCATTCATGGAGACGGTAAGTCGTACGTCCGCATGAACGCTACTTCCATTTCTATTTCATATTTAATGGAATTAAAACATAATGATACACAATAGTATTTTAATTCCATTATGTTATCATATATAATTTCATTAAATATATCCTTTATATGTACCACATATGGTATTAACGAATCAAATCACTTTGAGGGGGCGGTAGTCCCCACTTCTTAAAATGAACATATCACGTATACCAATAATGGAAGCCATAAAGGTATGACATAGATGAAAAATACATAATCCTAAGGAAAACATAAAAATATTATATATAATATACAAATATATTGTCATCTTAATGTCCACCTTTTAAGGTTTTAAAAGAATGTTGAACAATCATCGTTTCGGGAGGGACAAATTCATCATCCACAGGAACAGTATGTTCATTAACCATTAGATATAGGTTTGTGTAAGTGTAGCTAGAATAATTATTATAAAAACATCCTAGTATATTGAAGATACTGGATTTGTTACAAAATAAATGGATAAAAAGAGTTTAGGGGGTTGGAGAAGCAAAATGAAAAAAAGGACTCAAGTGAAGACATTACCTTAAAATGGGGTAACTCCATTTGGATTGAGCTCAAAGGATTCCATGGGAAAACATATGCCCAAAGTGAGGCTTCAAGGAGTAAGAGAGGGATTTTGAGAGATAAAATGGGCAGGGGTTAGCCGAGCCAAAGGCTTTGGAAGTGTGGGTAAAGAGGTAGAGGTGGGGGCCTTTTATAAGAGGAGAGGAGGGGAACTCTTGGAATGTAAAGAAACGATACATTATTTTAAAATGGGTTTCGGATTCACAAGGTCCCAAATTGATATAATTAGAGGTTAAGGTGATAAGGGTTCTATGTATTCCCACCCAATAGGTTTTGGACATGTGTAGGTCATATAATTTACATTATCTTTTCATTTAATTTAAATCCTTTATTAATGAGGTAATCACTGCATCATCATGATGTCATAAATTATTTAATATATTTAATGTCTAAAAATTATAATTAAACTATCATGATGTAGGAAATATTTTTAGCTTTATATTGAATATTTATAGTCAAAAATCAGACCTGTATAACCCCACGTAAAAATTGTTTTAGTAAAACATCTCATGTTTGTGTCATTTTTACTTTAACATTAAATAAAAAGTTATTTATGTCGTTTCCCAACCAATGTGGCTCCATGGGGTCCCCAAGTTGACCCATGGATTGTATTGGTCGGACATGACACATCCAATGAGGGTTGGACATGATTCAAGCTCATCTCATATTATTAAAACATTATTTTTTACCTTAAACTACACTAATTACCTCTAATCGCGATTAAGAACTTAAAAGTTACTATTCACCAAAAAATTATTTTAATCTCATTGAACCACATTTTACTTATTAATGACAACCATGTATGCCAGATTTTTGAAAATAAAATCACAGAAGTGACAAAATTTCATTTAAACAAAAAATCAGTTTCTTTAACTACCACATAGTGTTTTCAGTATTCACCAAAAATTGATGTTTTTTAGAAAAATACCAAAACTTCACCCTAAGCTATGTTTGATATTCTGAATTCAAAAATGATTTTTATTTTAAAATATTCAAATCATATAAGTTACAATAATTAATTTAATAATTTATTTCCGTTGTCTTGACAAATAGCGTGTTTTTATGAAACAATAAATATCAAAAGATTGACACCAGTTTAAGTCTAATTTTAAAGTGAAATTAATTCCAACGAACACTATTGGATTAAATGGTAAAAATATATTCTAATTTCACTTTAAAACTAATTCAAATGATAATATAATCATATAATTAAATTATATTAAAAAAAAGTTTTGAATTAAAATACAACAATTTTCACTATTCATTAAAAATGATATTTATCAGAAAAAATACCAAAAATTCACACAAAGTAAATTTTGATGTCCCAATCATAAAGAATAAGTTTATTTTGACAAACATAGCTTATAAAATGTTCAATAGATAGATTTAAAAATGGTTTTCCATCAAAAGGCATTAAAACAATCTTTTAAAAATATTAGTGTATTTCATGCTTAAGATTGGATTTATTTTCATTTTAAGCCTCTAAAACACTATCTAATTCATTAATAGACATATATAAAAATATCTATTATTCATTAATTACTTGGAATGTTACACGTCCAATAATCAATAGTTGGATCCACCTCAAATAAATCCCTTCCCTTTTCTCGAGTGTGGTAAATGAAAATATACAAACACCAAATGTTACAATAATGGTGTGAGTCTAATCCTAGTAGGATACCACCAAGTATTCCATAATCTTTTCCAAATATAGATTTTCTAATGAAAATTTTTAAACTTTTAAAACAAATAGGTTTGGAAATATAAAAGAATATTTAAATAGAACATACTAAACATTTTCAATATGATATATTATTCTTTTAAATTCAGGGCTTTACATTACCATTGATTAAATATTTATAAAATAATAGATAATTTAAAAAATTATATTAATAAATCTTATATAAATTCAGTAGGCATTTAAAGTCGTTCAAAAAAAATTTGCATACAATTATATCTCATGTATACGTTAACAAGAAATAAAAGTGGTCAAATTCTAAATGGTATGATGGTATTAACCAACTATAAGTTCTATACTCATTATGTGAACTCAAAAATTCTGTATACACACAACCCAATGAAACATCCCAAATAAGACTCGACACTAACCCATTTGGTATGTGACCTAAATCATTATGTTTCAGAATGTTGTTGTATAATTTTGTATATCCAAACAACTCACTAACTATCTAAGGGTTCAATGAACACATACATGATTAGTGAACTATTTTAATAATGTTTATTATATGATCAATCAAACTCTCCATTTTACAAAAATTCCAATTTCATTACATTTAAAACCAATACAAATTTCATTAAAAAAACACGCCTTTTCATTACATATAACCACTTGTTATCCTATAAAATTATTTTTTCCATTCGTAGGTTTGAAATTAAATAAAAATCAGTTTTATCATTTTCTAAATACATTTCTAATTTAAATTAAATAATTTAATTAAATACATTTTCATAAAATCTAAAATTTAAATTCGAAAATTTAATTCAGAAAACTTCCACAAACCCACCCAAATTCAATGGAATTGTGGGTTTTCAAATTTCCTTTCCAAAACCACTTCAAATCATCCAATTTGAAATAATAGGTTTTAATAAAAGAAGTTCAAATAATTAATATGAATTTTATCTTTAATCATCAATTGAAATATGTCAATAATAATGATTTTAATAAATTTTGAATATTTGTATGAAACCACCTACCTCCCTCCTGCAGAATTGCAAGTGCATGACACTTGTCAATGAGAATGTAGGTTAAGTAGTCCTTGAAACACTACCTAGTAGAAATATCCCACACCATGATTCATGGATCATTCAATACCAATATGATCCATTGAAAACCTAAGAGGAGATAAGGTGATAAACATTATGAACTAGAGAAAACAAGAGATAACCCTTACCTAAGATAACACATAATGTAAAGAAACCATCCAAATATTATCTGATCAAACCAAGAGGTGGGAACCCTATGAAATCATCTTATTGAGAGTCTGGGGTACAAGGCCAAGAGTTATTGACATAATAGACTGAAATATACTACCAAACACACTACAGAAGGCTGGGTTCTTCCCATGTCACAACATGTACCCAGTGGCCTTGGCATGTGGGAAACATTGTATGAGTATTATGAAAATCCTATCACCTCAAGTTGAAAACCTTCAATTTAACCCCAAAATTATGTGTACCATGTTTACATGATGTTTACCAACAAATGGAATGATTTCCATGTTCACGACATGATCTCCCATTCCACAGCATGAAACTATCACAAAGTACATGACATGTACATCAGTTAACGGTGTGTACCTATTTTGCAGTATGCAGTAAACCTTGAAAAAATAAAATAAAGAAATTTTTAGTTGAAATGAACATATAAAATTGTGAAGATAGACCTGGCCAAGGTTACAAGATGTTACAAATTACCCATATACTAACTAGATGCACATTAATCTAGTAAAAATTTAAAATATGATTTTCATTATAATGTTAAAAATATTTTTTACGTTTATAAAAGTATATATATGATAAACATGTCACAAATAGTAATTCAACCCACTAAATATGAAAAATACATCATGTGAATCATTATGGAACATTAATTTTCAATAGAAAAATGAAAGGGATGCTATAAGATTAATAGATCAACTTCAAGATGTGAGATGAAAAATTATTAGGCCAGATGTTCCATACATTTAAATATATTACTAATGTTTTATTTATTTTTGGATTTATTTCTTGATAACATAGGACTATTGAATAATGCATCGATATCTCTTACAAATAAATCCATGAAGAGAAGGTATCCATGTATGAGAGTATAAAATTAAATTAATATTCTATTTATGAACCAATAAGATCTCTATTATAGTATTAATTGAATTTTATAATAATTGTCGATGTGGTGTACATTAAGATAAATATTGTTGAATAAAATTAAATTCTACTGATACCTTTAATTCCAATAAATTTGAGTATAAATTTTTTACAAGGTAATGGATAACATTATTTATATGATATTCAATTTCATGATAAAAAATGGTTGAAATAAGAATTTCAAAATGAATTCAAGAATGTTCAATAAGAAAGGAAATACAAGTATAAATAATGTTGTCTCAAAATTAACATGATATGAGTGAAATATTAAATATATAAATACAAATTAAAACCCTAAACACATGCATGTGATGAAATAAAGCCATAAAATGAAAAAATATTTGTAATTGTTTATTTCGGGAATTGTCATATAGTTCTTGTTAGTTTTTTTATTTATAAAATTGACAAGAGATATGTAATTTTTTCTTAATCATTATATATTTAGTGGTAAATAAAAATTTCTATAATCAGTTTGTTAATTCTTCAAATTTTTAATAATTATTTTTATAACGATGAAAATGATACATATTAATGTTCTAAATATGACAATTTAAATTCTAATGTAGGTCAGATGCTTGATGAAAATGAATAATTATGAAATTATAGAGTCATGATTATTGACAAGAAGAATGATATAAAAATTAAAACTACGAAGTTGATTAAATAAAATGAGAAATTAAATAGGTGATATTATAATATTTGAATATTATTATCCCAGAATTATAGATTTAATGTTAATTGTGATTCAATGTTGTTAAAATTAAAAGATTAAAACGATAATGCTAATCACTTTCATATAGTAAATTAGAATGATTAATAATGAATATAAAATTTAGATTCAGAGGATTTAAAAAAAGATGAAAATTAATATAATTAAATTTGGAAATAAAATTTTTAAATAAAAAACATATCTTTAGGAATCTAATGAGAATTATTCTATAGATTTATTGTTTATTCAAAAAGAGAATATGGATATGAAAAAATATTTTATCATTAAATAGGATAATTTATCTACCTTTGTTAAAGTTAATGTAAAATATGATTAAATGATGAATTTTATAACATTGAATATAATTAATTATGGTTTTAGATATAATATTTTATATCAATGTTTTAAAATAATTATCTTTTTAATATTCTCAAAATTATGTATTTCTTATGTGATATTTTCTAAATACAGATGGAAATGGAATTATGGAAATGTGTGTACAATGAGGATTAAAAATAATTGGTATTTAAATTCATATCTATATGTTTACTTTATATAGAGATAATAAATAAACATATTAAATCAATTTTAATACCAAAATGTTATTCTACTAATCCTATTGGACACATGTCAGAATTTGTTCTATTAAATACTATTGGAATTTTTTAATTCTACATAATATGACTTATATGTCCCAAATACATAATGTGTTGAAAAATTTGATTCTAAAATCACTAATAAGGTGATATATTAAAATTTCCACAAATTAATTTGATTAATTAATGTCATTTCTAATTTGGCATCATCACTAAATTTATTATTAAAAGAATTAGTCAAGATTGTTTTTCTAAAATAATTATTATTTAAAAAATATTTTTTATTTTGGGTTTGAAAATTTATATTATAACATTATTATATTTATGTGATTATGAATGAAATGTTATTTTTGAAAATGAAAAATTCTTTTTTATGAATAATAAATCTATTTTCTTTCAAAAAAAGTGAATATAAAATTTTCACACTATTGAGATTTATGAACTAATAATAAGTATGTTTATTTTATAAATATTGTAGTTTTATTTTTCATTCTGTTCCATAAGAAGCTCTGTGTAGAATTTTTTTTTATATTATAGAAGAATTGAATTAACGAACATGTTCTCTGACTACCCAAATTAAATTCTAGTTTGTACTCTATATGTGATTGTTGTATACAAGGAAATAATCATAAATTAGGGAATAAATCAATAAATGATGTTAGAACAAATAAATGTTTATAAATATTACATCATGAATATTTTGTATATATAAAACCAATCATCTTTGGTGGTAAGAAGGTCATATTTTTTGTATTATAAATTAAAGTACATTTTTAAGGATTCATTTTTATCTCATAAAAATTAAAATAATTAAAAATCATAAAATTATTCAAAACATAAAAAATTAAATCAATCAACCCCTTTAGAAGTGATAATTGTGGTGAATTTTTTAATTTATAATTTAAAATTTGTTTTGAATTAAAATGATATAAATACTTTTCTCATCCACTAGGATAGCCCAATAGAATGTTGAGGTAGAATTAAATAAATTATATATTCATGGAAGGGGTTAGTCAATGAAAATATAATATAATTTACCAAAATAATTTTTTGAAGAAGCTTTTTATATAGCATTCCCTGATTTTTATAGAGATTCCATTAGACCACTGTTAAATAATACCCCATTTGATCTATCTATATGGATTAAACATAACGTTGTATATTTTATGGGATTGGGTTGTAATTTCTATATCTTAAATAAAAAAATAATTTATAAAAATTACAACCAATATGTGATTAAATAGTATTATTATGATATTATAATTAAATAAAATAATATTGATATTTGGATGAATCATTTTTATTTTATGTTTAATGAAAATAAGTCTAATAAAAAAGATTTTTATTTATGTAATGAAAATTTTGAATTTATGATATTTAATTCTGGTGAAAATAATAACACAAAAATATTTAATTCATTATTGGAGGTTAATTATATCTCTTCTGAAAATGGTTATAAGAATGTAATAATCTTAATGATCATCCAACTTAATAAGTAATCCAGAATGTTTAATCTGGAATACGAACTATAAAATCTATTTTACATTATAGAGAACGCTCTGGTATTTCTATAAATTTTGTTCCAGAAATATTTTAAATTATTTAACACTTTTAAATTGGATTATTTATATTAATGAAGAAATAATTAAATTTAAAATAAATAATGTATTTTTTCTGTCAATTTTCCCAATAATAAATATATAATAAAAACTAAATATATATACATATTAATAATCTTGATGAAGTTGCAAACATAGCTAAAATTAAAGAAATATTAGTATCTCATGTTTATTCTTAAGAATGTGGAATAGACATTAAATATGAATTTACTCTTGTTTCTAGGATTAAATTTGTTAATATTTTATTATATTATTTGTTTCAGGAATATAAATTACATCAGATGGATATAAAAAGTTATTATTTAGATGGTATTACTTCAGATTGAGTATATAATAAATATCTATAAGTATTGGGAAATTTAAAAATTTCAAAATCATTTTTTTAAAATTAAATAATCTAAATATGTTCATAAGAAATATCCATGATCATGGTATGAATGAATAACAAATTTTATATTGAAAATTTGTTTTAATGGTTTTTTTAATCTAAAATTATTTATATAAATAGTTTAAAATATTTAATTTATTATTCATATATATATATATTCATGGTATAATATTAATTTCAAAAAATTATTTTCCATGTAATTATTTTGGTAAACTGATGACATGTGAATTATACATGAGATTAATGGGAGAACAAAAAATATTATTTCGATTATAAATTTTTGAAATGAAAGATGGTATTTAATTAAATAAATCTATGTATGATAAATAGATTATAAAACTATTTCGATAAGATTCAAATGAGGACACAAAAAATTAATGTGTACCGATTTCATGTTGAATGTGGATGAATCCAAAAATATAATTCATATAAAGCTCTATAATTTCATTATTTGAATATTATTGAATCACACAACATCTAGACCAAACATAGTGTTTAGAGACATTTTTTATAGATTTTAGTCAAACCCTAAAATCGTTTTAATGTTATCCAAATAATAATTATAAATACCTATTTCAATAATTTTTTTTGTTTTTTATATTCTAAGGAGAACTATTAAGATTAAATATCGCACTATGATACTGATTTTGTATGATATATAGTTGACCGGAAAAGCACTATATATATGATTTATTTTGCAGGTTAATGTTCATTTTCATTGTTTTCTATGAAATAAATTTCAATGGAATCATCGACAACTAATACCGAATATTTAATTTATTTCATGTTACTGTTCATAGATTATAGGAAAAAATATACGATTTTCATATTTGTTTAGTTAAAGTTACAAAATTTTGGGAAAACTATAGCACTATTTCAATTTCATAAAACCCAATACGATACACAAGAACAAAATACAATGATTTTAGAATTCATTTTCTTAGGCATCATGTATATAATATCGATATATATTTACAATATATAAAAAATAAGAAATAGTTTTCTGAAACATTCATTAAACAATCTGATTCTATTAAACATGATAAAATGATGTATACATTTGAAATAGGAGAAGCGTACTATTCTTATTTAATATCGTTAATGTTTGGATAAAACTATTCATCATTATAAAATATTCTTTTGTTTTAATTTCTCGAATACTGGAACTATATATTAATTTTTATGAAAGTATATTATATTTTTGTTTTATGTTGAGTATTGTTTATTAAAGGGAGACTGCCTTTCAGTATTTAAATATAATTTACTTTTTATAAAATTAAAAAAGGGGATATTACTCATAAAATTTAACAATAATTTTATTTATTAATTTAAAAAATAAAGTGATTCGATGTATTTTAAATTTAATTTATTACTCTAAAATCATTTCTATGTTTTAATTAATTTTAATTCCATCCCCATTATATGAAAATAATATTTTTCCTATATAAATTTTTTTGTGTTTTAAATATAAAATTTTAAGTGTTTCCTAAAATGTTATAATTTTAATTGCATATATATAAATTATTATAATATTAAAATTACATTATAATGTTAATATTTATCACTGTTGATACTGAGTAAACTGTTATCCATCCATGGAGGTCTCTTATAAAGCGTTACTATCCCCACAGGGGACCATAGGTCTTCCCCACGGGAGGAACAACTCATTAATCATGAACAAAGGGAGGTTATTATGTGACTTGGATTATATATAAGTAATTCTATATCACCCATGATGGAACTCATGGAGTGTCCAAGAATATCTCATTGGACCATGGAACATATAGTTTGCGCTGGGGTGTGGGTGTTCAACCATGCTAATAGCTTAATGGATAGTTGGTGAACCTTGTTTTTCATACTTAATGTATTCACCTTTTCTTCTCTATTGTGGCATGTTGGAGATGTTATATAATTCATCTGTTTTATATATTATAGATATAACCACCACTAACCAATCTATTCTATCTAAGTTTTCTGATCACCACTATTATAATCCACATCCTTTAGTGTCTCCCAACTCCTCATCCGAGTTATTTATTTCTCTATCATTTTTACATATTCTTTGAAGGATCAAAGGATGAAATATAATTCATAACATGTTATTGGTAATGTTTTTGTGTCTCATCGTCGTATATAGTTTATATTCTTTTCATTCATTAATATGTTTGAAGATAGTGAGATGGACGAGATTGTCATTTCACCTGAAGTTTTAATCCACATTAAGCATCAATGTACCTACCTCTGAATAATCATATCCACAAAGGGTTTTGTATAACTCTTATATCGAATGAATATAAATCACTCATTTACATTGGTTTTATTAGAATAAACGAGAATATAATAATATTTATTTTTCATATACCATTATAAATATGTTAATTATGGAATAATGGTAGATCTCTACAATGTTTGTCTATTTGACCTTTAGTTAACCATTTTTTTCACGTTTAGATCAGCATCAACTAGTTGATATTTTCCACCATGGAACTATTGTTATCATACTACTAGAAAATGATGTTTGTAGAAAATCCTTATGTTATATTTTTTCCGTCAATAATGGTGGCTAAATTTATCAAAGGACAACGAATAGTAATAATATTTTAAACAAAATGAAGATCTTTTGTTCATTACACCATAGATTGATCTCTCTTATCATTTTCATGTAAGACACATGTTTATTTATATATATACCAATATTTATCCTTTCACAGTAGTCAATTTATACATCCTATATAGTTGCTTATCATTACATAAAGGCTGATAAATATAATATTGGACACCTATGGTATATCATGCACAAAATAATATATTTCTATACCTCTTGACAACAATTATAGATTAATCAATATAAAGTTATATAAATCATCCATTAGATCAAAATATTTTTTTAAAAAATATTTTTCATAATTTCTAAGTGATTATTTTGAAATAAATATTTAGATAAATGTTTTATAATATTTTTTAAAAAATATAAATATATTATTTGTAAAAAATCATTATGTGCATATTTTAATTACATATATTCTTAAAGTGTACATATTCATTCGATGCCATGTTTTACATCATTTTTACTATCTTAATAAAATATACATTTATTCAAATAATTATTAATATTTTATAATTATTAAATTTATTTAATTGTTAAAAACGAAAATTGAAATGTCTTATATTGATATTTCATTAATAAATAAATAATAAAACTGTAATTTTTTATTATTAAGAATGAAATTTTCAGTGGAAGGAAATGATAATATTATTTTATTTTTATTTGCTATCAAGTCTCATGCATCTATTGTTTTTCTAAATTTGCATAAACAATATTTCATTTAATGATGATATATTAATTCATTAATGATAACGTCAGGTCATAAAAACCATTTTCTTTATATGATTAGAGTGGTTTTTTGTAAGGAAAATGTGATTAAACTATTGTTACTATTATACGGCAAAGAAACTACATTTTTCCATTCTTATGATTAGATAAAAACATCATAATTCACCCTACATATATTGAAGTGATCAAAAATCATCAATATTTATCATATTTAACACAATTTGAACATATTTTTTATTTCATTATATTTTTTTACTTTATATAATCAACCATTACTCTATTTTTTTATTCTGTATGTATGGGATTTTCCAATAAAAATCACGTATTGCATATTCAATTTATTTCATGATCCAAAAGAATGTTTGGGATGTGACTCTTGATCAAAATTTAGGTTAAATAATTCTCTAAGTTTATAGTAACTAAAATTTATGCCTTTTAGAATATGTAAAAGGATGAGTCTATAACTGGTTATCACATCGTTTAATGTAAAATTCTTAGTGGGTGCTAATCCTGCATGGGTTATTGAATGTGGAGGACTAGACTAGGATCATTGTGATTCAAAAAAATATTTTTTTCAATCATTTTATAATGACTATATATTAATTATAGATAAAACACTGATAAATAATAATTATTTTAAAAAATGTCATTGATTTACAATTAAGACATGAAATGACTATTAACCCCATATAGTCAATAATTTCATCATAAATAATCCATAAACATCTTCATGAGTGTATCTGATTGACCACATTCACATTATTCTAATCCTAAATATTTGTTGGCATTGTATAATGAGTAATTGAATAGAATATCAAAGGATAGAGTTTTCCACCATGACATCAATCAAGAGACTCATCACAAGGAAAATATCTAGGGGAATCATAGAAGCTCCTTGAACATGATACCTTTCTCCAAAATAAACATACTCCCATGGTGAAGGGAGAGTATCTCTTTCATGTAAAAACATTTTTGGTCGATGAATGTAACTCATCCGAGGACATCTTCTCGAATTCAACACATAAAATGTATAGATATCTCCACTAAAAAGGTAAAAACCCCACTAATAACACTCTTCTCATCGAATCTGACTATTTTTAATTGGAACACAATACAGGATAATATCCAATATCAAAATGAATGAGATCTCTGCCTCCAACATCATGATCCATATCTTTACATAAAAAATGCTTCCCACATAATTACCTAAAGAATATCTCTAAAGATCTCATAACATCATCTATAGACATAATCATCATCAACCATATAATCACTTGAATGATCTAATGGGTCATCCTTCTAAAACTTCACAGGATGAGCCACATGCAGCTTATGACCAAGAGTCATAGCTAAAAGGGAAAAAAGAATTTACAATGCCTAATATTATTCATTTTGTAAGGGTTTACTATATTATTTTCATGTAATTGAAAATTTCGCGGAACCAAATCCACCATGTTCAAATAAGAAAACAATTCAACATAATTTATATTTAACTCATATATCTATACCCATCAAGAGACTCCACATAACTTGGTTATTAAATAACTATTGATTCCATTCTCCAAATCTCATGGTACCAAATGTCCCTTATCATAGACAATCACTATAGGTTATGTAACACATCATGGTAAACTAGAACTAATTTCATATCATCCCATACAATCCTCACTATATCTTACTCCAAACATCTTCCTATCTATGAACCATTTTCATATGATACCACTATATCATAACCCCCACCATATAATTATAGCATAATTAATGTAGATAAATAATGTCCCCTTGAGTCCTGCCATCAGTTGGACATTGGTTAGTAACCAGAACCAAGGGCATGAGAGTCTCATTCATGGCATTCATTAACCACTTTAATATAAATATTGTTGAATGATAAAAGGTACTAACCTTATGAATCTCCGTGAAATTTAATAAAAGAATCTAAATAGACATCCCATTATTAATGGATAAATGAAACCCATATAAATGAAATTAACCAATGTATGTACTCAATATTTATTCTAATGCAGAAACATAAAAAAATTATAATGGTTAGAACCTATAATGTCAAATGTGTAACCTAGTCCCCCGATAATTTTGAAAAATGTATTATATACATAGGGTGGTAAAGCAAGTGAACATGGTAGGAAAACTAATGTATTTCATACAAATGTTTATAGAAAATACTAATATACCCTTACGTAAATAGAAGAACAAAAAATTACCTAAACTTTTATACTAACAAAACATATCACCCACATGCATCAATCACCAAAAAACACATCCAATTATAATAACATTTTACCAAACATATCAATAATGGGAACCGGATATCTCTTTCTGAATGATTTTTCACTCTCATTTGTAAATGAATACAATTTTGGTGTTCTAGTGCATTAGATATTACATCATAACACTGAAAATCAAACCCCATATAAACACACAAGTTCCATAACATCAAATCATATATCACAAGAATCAATATAGGCCATCACATAGAATGAAATATAATCACTTGTGTGATAGGTTATCGTAAACATGAATTACATCCAAATGGTCCTCCCTCCTTCCATGATTAGGCCCCATAATAATCCATATAATCACATATCTCCCTATGTCACTTAGTCCATCACATCAACATAATTTCACAATTTAGTTTTGGCCATAACAGCTCATCCATGTCAACATCTCTTCGAATATAGTGTGAGGATAAGTGGATAACCATTCCTCTATCCCTCCACTGGTATTTTGGAATTAGAAACCCACATTTATATATATATGGGTGTCATAAAGAGGAGTTAAAAATGGGTGGGGAATGTATATAAATCATAAGGAATATAAAATGGTATATATATAATATCATAAAAATAATCCAAATTTTTATTGTTCACAACCATGGAACTAACCATACCACCACATCACCATACCACCACACAATATTTGAGACTTACTATACCATTTATAAATTCACAACCCAATAAAAAAAATTAAATACCTTATATGACAAAAAAATAATTTCAAAATAAACTATAATCTATATTATATTCTATTTTTATTCAAAAGCACAATGTATTCAATAATATATACACCATTTAATTTATATTTAATATTCCTAAATTTAAACAGACATCGTGTTATTGTTTCTTCAATTTATTTTAATTATTTCCAACCCAAATACAAACCATGATAATTCAACAACTAAATGGGAAACTCACATAACACATCATATGAGCATAAAATAAAATTACAACAACGCAATAGTTCACATCCCCATAACAAAAATCCCACAGACAACCTTTTACACATTTCTTGGAATATAGAACACAATCCACCACATCACCAACAATTTCTGTAGAACTACTACTACAACTACAACCATGTATCATCACAACTTCTGCATCACAAAATCACCATCAAATGGTTCATCATACCATCATCCCTATATACCACAACCACACCTTACACATCCACACATAAAAATGTATTAAAATAAAACACATATCTATTTTTTTGGTTAATCATGGGGCATTGTCTTGTTCCACAATAATGTTATGGGTATTATCACATCTTCCATTTATATCATTATAAAACCAATTCATTGTTTAATAATAATCAGTACACATTTATTTCTTGTGTATTAAAAAATTCACTCAATATTTTAATAAAAACATGTATAAAACTCTAAAAAATCAGGGCAACTAATTACTATAATTTTCAGTGATACGACAATCCGAGATTGATCAATTCAGAAAATATCCAAAACCAATAAAGGCGTATGAATCATTACACTTCTACATCGAAAAAAAATTCATTTATCATTATTAACTTGGATTTCTCAATTTTTTCTTATATATAAATAAACATTCCTACACAATGATACTCATAAATGTAAATGAAGGAATTCCCAACTTATAAGAACACATTTCTATATAAATCATTGCTCAATTAAAATGGGGTGAATTCATAGTGGAAACCACTATTAGAGAAGAACATAAACACACACTGTCAATAGGGATCCATGATAGAAAGGAAAAAAGCCTATGTAACCTCTCATCTCAAGGGAAATCATGATAGTATGAATTAATGAATGAACTTATCTTTTGAAAAAACAGATCATAAACCAGAAGTATTATATATTGTTTAAAATGATAATTAAAATATAATTTCATAAAATCCATGCGGTGTAAAAAATTTAAAAGTATTAGTACATTTAAGAAAATGAATATATTATTACCCACCATTAAAATGGATTTAATTTCCATTATTTAAGGATTTAAATCCATTTTTTAAAAAAAAATTGAAAACTATAACTTTTACAAAATTGGGATTCACTATAAATATATAGATCAGATCAACGACAAGAGATATACCATTAGTGATCTACCTCATGAAGGATATGCAATTGATCATATACCTCTAGGATAATATACTATTAGACATATACATCTAGGATTTTCAACCTTTGGTGAAATATGAGTGATGATCTATTGATTGTGATCTCCCACTGTGGAGTTCTACCGTTGATAACATACCACCAATAATCTAATATAGGTTATCTACAGTAAAAATGTTTTACTATTGGTTATTTAATTTTTGGATTATCTACCATTTTTGATTTCATGATACAGATATATCATTCATTATCTACAAAAAAATGATCATTTTTTTATGATCAACCACATGATATCTACAATTTGTGACACACTAATATGATAATAAACCATTGGTTATTTACCTCATGATAAATATAATTTTTGATCTACCACCAAGATGATATTCTATAGGTGATCTACCCCCGTGATCTTCCATAATATTCTAAAAGAACACTTTTTTACTTCAAATCATCTTATAATTCATCATTTCATTCACACAACACCTCATGAATTTTTCTTAAACACATAAAATTACTAATATCCAAAATAATAACATTATATATGCTCTATATTGTATAATTTTCATTAATCAATGCAGTTGACATAGAAATCATATTTAATCTGATGTCCTCATATTATTCACTCTCTAGTGTCATATACTATTATTATTTTCATTTTACAAATGATAATTCAAGAAATACCCACAATTGTTTTTATCATAGTTTAATCACCCAATATTATTATCATCCTGCATAAATCAATATTGACCAAAAGAGGAACAATATTGAATCAAATATTTTATTTGAATCATCATTGGAAATAAGTATTTTTTATTGTGGTTCAAAAAATATTATCTTTTGTCCATAGCCCATCCTATATAAACACTTTGTTAATATGGTACTTCAAAATAATTTGATTTATTTGTGCATAGTAACTAGGATATTTTATCTTCAATTGTAATATGAATACCTCCGAACACTAAATATTCCTCCCACTTTCTACACATTAATTCAACGATGTCCTTAAGCAAAACCATCTATATTATTAATTCTATTTCAACAACATACACTACATATGTGGTAGGAAGAGTTAAATCCCTTTTCAATTGAGATATCCAGCAATGTACTGTTCCTCCAAAGGTAATATCATAACATGTGATACTCATTTTATTATCAATGTCACCTACACTAACATCATCTACACACCCAAAAAATGATTTGGGTTTCTCAATATATATATATACCATTTAATCCCTTCAGATACCACTGTAACCACTTCAAAACATCCCATTTTGTTCACTAGGGTTATCCATGTGTCTACTCAAAATAACCTACTACAATAGAAATATTAGGTTTCCTACTGACCATAGAATACACCCATCCTAAAAAAACTATTTTGTATAGATCATTTACTATTTACTTAACATATCCAACCATCGTTGATAATTTATCCTGTGATATTTGCTAATGGATATCTATGGTGATAAACACTATATTTTCTTCAAGTATACTGAATCTTATCATAAATATTATAATTTATTAAGGATATGATAAAATAAATATTCAAAAAACATGTTATCCCCTAAATTTAATACCCAAAATACTTTCATATTATCCATGATACATTATCTAATACTTCACACCTAACATACTATACAATTCATCAATATTTTATATATATGATCCCATATTGATCATTTCATCCACCTATTATAGTTTTATATTACATCAATCACCAAAAATATTTATGTAGCATCAATAATCCATGAAAACCCAATTTATGAATTTATAGTAATTAGTAAATTAAAAATTTTTTTCAACATCTTGGGTTCCTACATTATCCAATATAATCAAATTTACAGTTTGAATATAAGGTATCCATTCCATGACTCTATGTATCCTTCATGTTCCCATACAATGATGATACCTTCCATATCATTATGAATAAAAATAATATTTATATCAATATAAGCATGTTATAATTTATCTAATGTAAACATATTACAATGATACTTGATGCTGGTAGGCTTCTCATAAGTCAACAACATCCATTTTTTATAAAATTTAAACTGTAGCCTTTCCATGTATTTTCTATCACCATCACGTAATTCCTAGACATGGTACACCTATTTGTTTTTCAATTAATTATTTCCATGGGAAAATTTGTCATATCCCAGGTATTATTGTCATGTAATGAAAAATATTTATCCTTCATATAAAACTCCCACTTGTTTGACTCATTTAGCATTGTTTCATCAATAAATCATTCTAGTTCTCCAATAAATTCGACGATGGATAATGTATGTAGGGTATTAATATGAATTATAATTATCACCAATATTAATATATGATAATTCACTCGATTGGTTGGATCCACTATTTCTAGTGTCAAATACTCTGGTACACCTTCAAGATCTACATTCTCATGGTGATTTGATTTTTTATTCTTACAATCAGCATCAACTATATGATGATCTTTATACATGAAACAATTTTTAGAAATAAGTTTAGGTATTTTAATTATTATATTACTATTATAATTAAATATGAATTATACAAAATCATTAGTGCCAAATGAAATAATAAACATTGTTTGGAATTATTATAAATATTTCCCATTAAATCAACATAAATATAATCGTATATCATGAAAACAAAGACTTATAACTGTTAGAATATTACACCCTTAAAAGTCCATAAAACCATAGGTATGAATTATCCCAATGAAAATAATAAATCCAATTATGGATATATACTTAATTTTTACTACATCGGGCTCAAAGGTATTGTGTATCCCTAAGTGCATCCTCATACTCCTGTAACATTCATTTAGTGTCATATTCCTTATTTCAGCTCAAAAATTCTATTTTTATTTTCCTTGAAGAGGCCTCACCAAATAAAATTTATTATTTGAATATAATTCCCAAATTTAATTACTCAATTATTTTCAACCAATTTCAGATTGAAAACATTTCCTATTTGTTCCAAAAAATTTCTCCATTATGGTTTTCCACTATGAAAACACCATAAAACATCATGTTTCATTTTCATAATGAAAACCCATATAGTCCTTGTCAAGTCATTGATATATGTAATATATTATGGTGACCCACTATGATAATTCACGTGTGTAGTCCCCCATAAATAAGTGTTCAACATTTATGCCTTCATAACCATTAATGTTCAACCTCATTCCACAAAAACTATTTCTTTCTAAAGATAAAATTTTTACATATGACCACATCAATTGACATAATCAATTGTAGTATTCTATTATTTCATATACTCTTTATCCCCTTCCCCTTTTTTAGTCAAGCCAATATTTATATAACTATTATTTCATAGTTAGAATAATTTATGAAATATATAATATTCTCGATTCTACCATTTTTATAGTTTAAAATTTTTTTAATATTGAACTATAATAGTAGATATTTGGTGATATGATATGAAGTAATAATGAAAATTGAACAAAATATTGCATCATTAATCTATCCATATAATATTCCACACATGGTACACCAATATTTAGTGCTCAAATCTTAAACACTATATATCCCGATGTAATACCAATATATGTGACCCTATTTACACCATATAAAACCTAGAATATTAGAATGAAATATTTGATCATTTTTATGTTAATGTTTATTTTGTTTTAGTGTCTCAAAAAATTATGAAAAAAACTTACATAAAAAATACCAACTTACTTAAATGATCACTTCTCATAATTTACCTATCTTTTATTATTTCATATTGTTTCATTATTATCATCATCCATATGAACTTTTAGATATAATTCATTCGACATCATATCTTGATAAACTAGAGAAAAATAAATATAAGAAGGATGAGATCAAATTTATAGTATGATTCATCATAAGAATATATAATTTAATTACTTCAATTATCACAGGAATTGCAAAAGGTTTTGATGACACAATCATATTTCATGTCTAAAGAAAAAAATAACTCATTCCCATCAATTTATGAATCATTATTAATAAATTATGAAAAATTATATACCAAATGAATTAATCATAATAATTAGTAAAAAAAATTTGTGTGACACCACTCACGATCAATGGAAACATTATTATCCCATGGAATTAAAAATACAATGATGTTATTTGGGGAAACTATATTTAAATAACACTTTCTAAACCCTTAAATATGTTATAAACATATGTTATACATATAATATTATCATAATGTAAATACAATCATTACCTAATGGATTGTTTCTCTATATGGATGAACCTGTCATATATTTTATATAAGTCTCATCGTGAACTTTCTGGGAACACAAATATTATAATCTATAATTTCCTCACCCACCACCATCTCAGTGTACCTATTATATATTCTATAATGGGCTCACCTTTTTCTGTATAGGTTAACCAGTATTATTAGATATAACAATCTAGACCAGTGCTATATAGGCACACACATCATATAATATTTCCATAAACAAGACCATGGATAAAAAATTAGATATTTCATTATAAAAATTCTAGAAACAATATTAGTAATTTTATACAATTACCAACCCTTGTAATGTAATTGGGTTTCATGTTAATCACATTGAAAGATGATTAAACCATAGAATAAAAATAAGATCCATAATAGTCTCTTTCAAACAGATTTATCCTGTGGAAAAGGAAATGGTTCCATTTTATTATACATGAATCTTATTTAACCCCTTGATAATTAATATGATCTAAGAAATAAATTTTTTTACATGATTAACCTTTGGAAATGATGAAGACTCCATAACAATATATTTGAAAAAATATTAATACATCTAGAGAATGAATAATGACGGTATCAACATAAGATATAGTAAATAATGTAGGAATAACATAAATTGACAATTTTTAACAGAAATAAATTCAATATATAATTATATTTTTGAGGATAATATACTCGACATTATATAATAATTTATTAAAAACAAATAATTTGTTTAAAATTAATCTTATTTGAAATTAATAATTGAGGAATATAATTTTGATATAAATCATTTGACCTGTCATTATGGATATGATTTTAATTCAATCCGTACAGATTATAAAAAATCATATCAATTTTTTGGTAAAATTCAAAAGGGAATTTTTTTTGATATCAACAAAAATTTTAATTATTGATTTTTTTTGTAAAAATAAAAAATTAGTTATAAATTATTTTAATAAACAATTTTAAAATGGTTAAGTATACATAGTATTTTTATTAATAAAAGGTTTTGGTATAAAATAGAATTTTTACTAAAGAGTGAAATGATGTCTTATTTTAGATAAATATTTTCTCCATTATTTTATATCAGAAAGTGTAGAATATAGTAATATAACATAAAAATATAATTAATAACTATATTCGAGGAGTTATATAGAGGTTTATTAGAAAATTATAAAAAAAATTCATTCATATATAATTCAAAAATATAAAATATTGATTTGAATGAGGCTGTGAAAAAAATCTTTACTTTGATCATAACATCGAAGAGGGAATTAAAAAATTAATTGAATATAATCTTAATCCTAATTATTCACATGAAAATACAACATTAGATATTAAAAATATATCTCAAACATAATCATATAATATAACAGATATAATAGGGGTAATATAACAATGTGAAATGAAATTGAATCATGAAATTCATTACCCCTTGGTAAATTTTATGTCAAACACCCCATTAATGATTCATTTCAAGTTGAAACAAAAAATAGAAATAATTATTAGTGAATCATGATATTACATTTCTACGGGGTTCTATATACACCATATATTGAAAAATTTCTACATAATATCACAATATGGCTCTATGAATGAAAATTGGTATGATGTCCCTTAGATTAGGCTTCATATTGGTTGTCCATGCTCTAACCTCTTGATTAATAGTTATAAACATGTTATTAATTTAATATAGAACCTTATTAGTATTTATAATATCATATATTATTCTTTTTTAACATATTATCACTCTTTTGTTAATAATCATTCAATATTTTCATTGTTTCGATTGTTAATTTTCTTCCTTTTTCATTCATGTATTGTTACAGAAGTCATAGAAGTTTTGAATAAAATAATTCTATCATATAAAAAATAATAATAATTATATAATTCTAATACTTATAAAAACATTATAGTTTTAATACTAACCATGTAATATGATTTGAAAAAATTATTAATGTCAATAATGAACATGAGTTTATTAATCAGGAATATAATGAAGTAATGTGACTTATCAACCACGAGGGAAGGTATTTCATCACAATATCCATTCATAAAGGTATATTTTCATGTTATGAACATATATTCATTTATTAGGAGTATATACTACCTGATTTTCATATTATATCTTATATATATCTCTTATTATGATATCTATTATTATAAGGAGTATATACTACCTTAGGTCCAAATTCTATCCGTACTTGTCTAAAACTCCTGATAGTGGGTTTAAACATATTATTAACTTGTAAAAAGACCATAATAAAATTTATTAAATCATTTATGATGCACTTATGACTTTATATTACCCATTCTTATGTAAATTCTATGTTAAAGTAGTGTTTTGTGTAAAATTGATTCATTTATCATACATGTTTCGACTTGTTGTTCTTGATATTATTACTTATATCTTGTTTTACTAAATTTCAAAATGTAAAACATGACTTATATATAATATATATTCAGAATATAAATACATTTTATAGATCGATAAATAAAATTAAATACACAATTCATGGAGACTGTATTCCATACATACACATGAACACTGTTTTTGTTTCCCTGTTGAATTGAATGGAATTATGTAAATGAAATGTATATGCACATAAATCCAGTTTAATTATTATGTCATTTCTTTCATGATTATTTTTTATATATCCTTTGTAATCACACTTCAAGGTGAACATGGAGAATGAAACTCATTGTGTTCGTGGAGACGGTAGTCCATACGTATGCACAAGCGAGTATTTGGGCAGCGGTTGGTTAAGTCAAATGGAATTAGAGGTGTGAATTATAGAGAAGGGGGAGTGACATTTTATAAGTGAGGTGAGAGGCACCTTAGGAATAACATAAAATATTATTTTATAAAAAATTAATATTCGGTTTATAATGTCTCCAATGTTACTTATTTCGACGTTATGGTGGGTATGGGTAATAATTCTCTCATCCAATATGTTTTAGACATTTTTAGTTTACCATTTCAACCATATCATTTAGATTTTACTATATGTTAAATAATTTAACTTTTACCATGTCTTCTTGTAAGATTAAATTATATAGTTAATAAACTGACTATAATCTGCCAATCGAATCCCAATTGGTTAATTAATGTCATATATAATATTATATAAGTAATTTCGCCGAACCTAAGATGTTTAGAACCATTATATCAATTAATAATATAATATTTGTTTTAGAAACTCTTTTATGTAAATTTTGACACTATTTGGTATTTTGTTTTCGATATTCATTAAAGCATTATTACTTCGAAAAAAATTTATCTAACCAACCCTAATATGTTATGTTAACCTACAAAATTAGTTTAAATCATAAAATGTACCAAATTACATTTATTTGGGTATTTATAATATCAATTATGTAAATATTTCATTAATAAGGTAATTACTTCATCATCATTGTGTCATAAATAAAATAAATTATATGTTTTATAAAATAAAAAATAAAATAAATTTTTGTTGGGAATCTATTTATCCTTCTAATGAATATTTATATTAAAATTTATTTTCTGTATAACCCTATATTAAAAATGATTTAATTATTAAACTTTGAATTTAACTTTTTTTAACTCTTCTTTGAATTAAATAATAATAAATGTCCAAATATAATCCAAATATACCAAAAGGGTCATATTTTATTCCTAAGATTGTTTTTGGTTGAATTACACTTATCCAATTGAATTAGGACATGTGTTAGGGTAATAATAATATCATTTTACCCTTAATTGCCTTATTTATATTTAATTGTGGTAAATAAATGTTAAAAGTTTCTATTCACCAAATATTATTATTATCTTATTGAAAAATATTTTACTTACTAATATCAAAATTGTTTCTTTGATTTTTGATATTTAACCAATAGAAAGGGTAATATTATGTTTTCTTTAAATTTGCAAATGCTCCTAGGAGGTGGGTAAAAGATGGTAAAATGTTCAATAAAAGTTTTATATATATGATATTATTATAAAAGGAATCCAATGAATTACATTGAACTTATATAGATATTATGTATCTATTTTGACCAAAAATTAATTTAAATAAAATAAATTACTTTTTCAATAAAAAGCCGATTTTAACCAATAACTCAGTGTTTTCACTATTAATAAAAAATTGAAAGTTTTCAGAAAAATACCTGAAATTATCCCTAGGAAAATTTTGATATTCTAAATCCAAAAATAAAGACCATTTTCAGTGATAATATTTATAAAATTTTAATAATTGGGTATTAATATTCATAACGGCTAGTTCATATAATATTTTAATAACATATCATTATTTAGTGAAACCTAGTATTTCATACTACACATGAAATCGAGGAGGATCGTGATTATGTGTAATGCATGCCATGTGAAGGATGTGTGTAGTTCAATCTCTCTTTTTTGTTTCTTATAACATTATAAAAAACTATTTTATTTATACATTAAACAAAAAATATACTTAATGTTGCAAAGAAAAATTTCCACAAAACGAACTTGAAATTGTGTGTAACATGAGCCAAGAATCGTGTTGCGTATACTAAAAAATAATATGGTGTTGCGTATAGTACAAGATAATCTTGGCGTAGTGTACAATAGAAGACATCAATGAAATTAAGAAGAATAAATCTCATAAAATCTCGGGGTGTTACAAGTAGAATATCCATGTGAGTATGTAAATGAAATTATTTTGATTTTAATTTTCCATATTATGAATACATTTTTGTTGAAAAGGATTTTGTTTTAGTTTTATACATTTAACTATATGTTTATTCTTATTTATGGATGTTTTGGATATATAGTTATCCTTACAGAGAATCTGAGCTCACCCTCTTCTATGTTTTATTTTTCCTAGTTTATGAAAAAGTATATTATGACTAACATGTATAGATAGTCTATGGGATTTTGATGTTTTTTATGGATACAATGTAGTTTTATTTTTTCATTTTATGATGTAATATAAAACTTATAAATGTATATAGTACATCCAAGGCTACTAAACTAATCAGTCTTTTGAGAAATGATCTTTTCTGATCATGCCAATGAATCGTTATAATGCACCAACCCTATGCTTATGGGGTTGGGGCACTACAGTTGGTATTAGAGGATGTTTAGTAAAAACCATGGAAACATGATATAGAAGAAAAACTCCTATTAGAGAACATTATCCTAAGATAGAATTTGAGGATTAGTATAGAAGAACTTCCTAGAATTTTGGAACTGTAGAGATTTTGTGAGTATTCCAAGAAATAAATCCCTGTCTGGATAAGAGTAGGTAGTGGTTTCTCGGGAACATATGTACCTAGGGGTAAAACATGAAAACACTAATTGGAGATATATTATAATGGGAACTAGAGCACGACAACGGGCCTTGAAACACTCTTGGTTATAACACTCCAATGGGATATGTTTAGGATAACTCACAATTTCATTAAAAAAATTAAGAAGTGTTTATTACTATATAATTCCTCAATGAAAACATTTTTATGGTTATGGAATGTATCTAAAAATTGTTCAATTTATGTTAACTGTTTTACAATTATGGATTCATGTATTGCAATTCATAAACTGATATTGTTTATGTCATTTTTTAGAAATGGAGCCTAGTGGATGGAATGGAAACGTTATCAATTCACGTAATCCATTTAGGGGTTACCTTACTAGTCAAGATAATTATAGATGTGTTAGTTATGAAAGAGGTTCTAATCATCTTATCACAATACTGGGAAAACTCACTTAGGTTATGAATAACAACCATACCCATATGGATCACCCTGATCCGCAGCATGGAGTATCAATGATAGATCACTTCAGGAGGCAACAACCACCAATAATAAATGGGGGAAAAAAATACAACAGTATCTGAGTAATGGATAAATTATTTAGGGAAAATATTCCACTACTTGGGGATTAGGGAAAGGGAAAAAGTTGTCACGGTAGTTTTCTGACTCACTGAAGATGTTGATCAATGGTTATCATTGATTCAAAATAAAATGGAAGATGATGAGATAGAAATATATAATGGAGAGAGTTTAAAAATATTTTCTTAGAAAAATACTTTCCTCATGACCATCGACTGAATATGGAAAGACAATTTCTAAGTCTAAGAAAAAAGAGTATGATAATGTCGCATAATATGATGCTAACTTTAGAAAATTAGAGAGGTGTGTTTCATATTATATATAAAACCCAAAATTTAATATTTATGGTTTCATTGATGGGTTAAAACCATTTCTCCATCGATAATTAGTCTCAAAATCATTATCGTCGTAATAAGATATTTCATCATGTGCTATCATGACAGAAAAATAATTATCTAAGTCTTAAATTGTTAAAGCAAAGAAAGAAAAGGAGAGATCTACTAAACACTCAGGAAATGGAAATAAGGGTATGAAGGGAAATTCTATATATCCATACTGTAGTAAATGTGGGAAGAAAGACCCTGGTACTTATCTGAAGGGAAAGGGAGTCTGTTACAAGTGTGGTGAAAAATGCCACCAATCTCGTGATTGCCTGCGGAAGAAAGAGGCTATTAATGATGAATGCTATAATTGTAGAGAAATGGTACATTATGAAAATTAATTTCCTAAGAGTAATGGGAAAATAACTCAGAAATGTGAAAGGGACCATTTCCAAGCTTATGTTATCACTACTGTGGAGGTTTAAGCTCTGAAAGACGTAGTGGGAGGTAATTTAATGGTTTCTTCAATTTTGGCCAATGCTTTATTTGATTATAAATCATCACATTGTTTCATATCTTCCTAGTTTTCTATGAAAATTAGATATTTCTAATTTGATTTATCAAGTGATTTGTTAGTAATAACTTCTAAGGGAATTATCAATGCAACAACGTTTTGCGAATCAGTCCCCATTAAGGCATATAAAACTTATTTATGAGATGATCTCATTATCATACCCATGATTGAATTGGATATAATCCTAGGTATTGATTGGATTTTGGACCAGGATATTATGATTTATTTTATGGAGAAGTAGGTTACAATTTTTTATTATTATGAAAAAGAACACCATATATTTAGAGGAGAAACGTCACCACCTAATTCTTATCTAGATCCTACCCCGGTAGCTCAACATAATCCAATTATTGGGGAAGAAGAGAATGAAATAATTGTGGGTGAGGAATTTAATATTCAAATAGATGATATACCTATTGTGTATGAATATGTTGATGTGTTTCCAAAAGATTTACAAGGTCATCCTCCAGAATGAGAAACTGATTTTTCTATTACTCAATTCCTGGTTCAGGGCCCATATCGAAGAACCCTTGTAGAATGGCCACAATGGAATTAGTGGAACTAAATATCAACTAGAGGAATTGAGTAATAATGTTTTTATTCACCTTAGTATTTCTCCATGGGTAGCCCCTATTATTTTTGTTAAGAAGAATGAAGGATCTATGAGGTTTGGCATTTATTACATGGATATCAATGCTATAACAATAATGAACAAGTAGCCCCTACATTGAATT
Source organism: Viscum album (assembly GCA_963277665.1). Lineage (NCBI taxonomy): Eukaryota > Viridiplantae > Streptophyta > Magnoliopsida > Santalales > Viscaceae > Viscum > Viscum album. The sequence goes on along the minus strand of OY728148.1, from coordinate 871,736,915 downwards.
TATGATTTATTTGACCAAATTCATTTAGCACAATACGTTTCAATGATTTAACATCGATATGGATATCATCAGTTGTTTTTGAGGAAGGAATACATTCCTAAAACAACATTTCAAACCAGGTATAGGCATTACAAGTTTACAGTAATTCCTTTTATATTGTCTAATGCACCCTCTGTCTTCATGGATCTAATGAATATTGTTTTCAGGGAACATCTTGAGGAATTTTTTGTGGTATTTATTGATGATATTTTTCTATACTATAAAATCTACTAAAATCATGAATATCATTGTTTCATTATTCAAAAGGATCTTAAAATACATGAATTATATGGGATGTTTAGGAAGTGTGAATTCTGGATTGAGGAGTTTTCTTTTCATGGCTATTGTCTGTAAGGATGGAATCTCTTTTGATCCTTCTAAAACTAATGCAATCGAATAATGGATAGCGCCAATGAATATAACCAAGGTGTGTAGTTTTATTGGTTTAGTGGGTTATTATCGGCTTTTCAACCAGAATTTTTCCCAATTGGCTAACAAATTAACGAAGCTCGTACGTAATGGGGTTAATTATTTTTGGAAAAAATAGTTTGAAAAATATTTTGAAGAACTGAAAAAAAGATTATTCAGTGTTGTTATCTTGTATCTACCATTGGGGAATGATGTTTTTGTTATTTATATTGATGATTCAAAGAACGGACATGGTTGTGTCCTTATGCAGAATGATAGAGTTATTTCCTATGCATCACAACAGCTTAAAATTCATGAGAAAAACTATCCTACTCTAGATCATGAGTTAGAATCTATAATACATTCATTGAAAATATGGAGACATTATCTATATTGTAAAAAATGTGAGATATATACCAATCACTAGAGTTTGAAGTATATATTCTGACAGAAATAACTCAACATGATACAAATGAGATGGATTGAATTACTATAGGATTATGATTTCACCATACTCTACCACCTAGGGAAGGTAAATATGTTAAAAGAGGCATTGAGAAAAAAAGATCACGGAGTTCTGAACAAGATGGGAGATGAAAATGAACTTATATTCAAGGATCTAGTAATGTTTGATATGGGGATAACTATGGAAGGTGGTACATCAAATCATTTTATAATGGTTGCCAAACAATCATTACTAGAAATGAAAAAAGAGTACTCAAACCGATGATGAAGAGTTTCAAAAGAATATTAATGCTGTGAATGATGGGATATTGAGTGAATTTTTTATTAAAGGTGGAATTTTGAAATTTTTTAAGAGAATTTGTGTTCCCGATATACATGTTCTAAAAATGGAATTTTTGGATGATGCTCAAAGTTACAATTTCTCTATACACCCTAGTATCACTAAGAAGTATAGATATTTGATGGAACATTTTTTGCAGGACAACATAACGAGGGAGATTGTGAATTTTGTGTCAATATGTATTGTTTTCAACTAGTGAAAGATGGAAGGAAACAGCCAGGAGGAGTCAGGAAACCTCTTCCCATACCTAAGTGTAAATTGGATAATATTATGATAGACTTTATCATGGGACTTTCAATGATTCCAAGAAGGAACGATGCAATATGGGTCATTGATGACTGTCTTACCAAGTCAACACATTTTCTTACTATATGAGAAGATTTACCACTTGAACATCTAGCAAAACTATATATTAATAAAGTCTTGAGACTTCATGCGGTACCCCTATTCATTTTTTCTGATCGTGATCCATGTTTTACATCAACATTCTAGAAAAGTATTTAGAAATACCTGGATACTGAACTTTGTTTGAGCACTTCCTACAACCCCCAAACTGATGGACAACCAAAATGGACTACTCAAACAATAGAAGACATGTTGAGATCAGTCTCACTTGACTTTCATGGTTTTCGAGATCAATATTTACCTCTATTAGAATTTTCCTATAACAATAGCTTTCATTAAAGTATTCATATGGCACCATATGAATCGTTATATGAAAATATATGTCACACACCCTCATATTGGGATGATATTGGTGAAAGAACACTAGTTGGCCCAGAACATGTGGAGAAAATTATGGAATAGGTAAAGGTAATTCCAACCAACATCAAAGAATCTCAAAGTAGGCTGAAGTCCTATGCCGATAACTAAAGTATGGATTTGTAATTTTAGGCAGGAGATCAAAATTTCATGAAGGTATCTCAATGGAAGGGTGTTATACATTTTGGTAAGAAGGGAAAATTATGTCCCAGATACATCAGACCATTCGAAATTCTATAACGAATTGGGGTTGTAGCTTACCATTAGGAAATCCCGCCATGTTTCTCCAATGATCATGATATGTTCCATGTATCAGTGATGAGAAAATACATGCATGGCCCAACAAATTTGTTAACTTATGAGAAATTAGAACTGGAAACAGATATTTCTTATTGTGAAGATCACGTCAAAATTCTTGATACAAGAGAACATGTGTTGAGATACTGGACAACTCGTCTGGTAAAATTTCTATAGAGAAACCATAAGAATGAAGAGGAAACATGGGAACCCGAGGAATTTATAATAAAGAACAACCCAAGTATTTTTATTTAGTGATATTCTTGAAATTTTTAATTTGACATTTTTTTAAAGATAGTAGAATGTCACACCCCAAGCTTCCACAATACTCTTATCTTGGATTAATACAATTGCATGTGTTGTATGTAACTTCAAGCTCTCACACACCACAACCAATCAAATGAGTCATTATGAATAGTAATACCCACAATTAGAAATTTTATAAATTTTACCATTCATAATGGAGTTCATTTTTAGATTCGGAATATTGAAATTAGATTAGAATGTATTTTTTTTTGTTTTTTTCTAAAAACATTCAATTTTTGATAAATAGTGAAAAACTCAGAGTTGTAGAATAAAACCGAATCATTATTTAAATAATTATTTATTTTGTTTTAATATATTGTAGATCAAAATAGATACATAATACCTATATATGTTTAATGTAATTCATTAGAGTCAGTTTATAATAATTTTTAAAAGATAAAAATTTTATTGATCTTTTTATCGTCTTCTACCCACCAACTAGGAAAATTTGAAAATTTACATAAAAATAAATTTTAACACTTATGTGAGTTGAATATCTGAAATATGAGATAGAATGTTGATATTAATATGGATAATTTTTTTCAACAAGATAAAATAATTTGGTGAATAGTACCATTTGACTTTTATTAACAACAGTTAATAGTAAATAGGGTAATTAAGGCTAAAAAATATATTATTATTATCCTAACACATTTCCTAATTCTATTGGATAAGTGTAATTAGACCATAAAAAACCTCAGGTATAAAATATGATCCTTTAGGTCCACATTTATTTGATTAGGACATTTATTTTTATTTAATTCAAATAAGAGTTAAAAGTGTTAAAAACAAAGTTTAATAAATAAACATTTTTAATACTGAGTTATAAATAAGATAAATTCGACTATAAATATTCATTGTAAATATAAAAATATTTACTATATATTGGTATTTTATTTATAATTTTTAGACATTAAATAATTTAATTTATTTATGACAAAATGATGATGTAGTAATTATCTTATTAATGAAATATTAAAATAATTAATATTATAAATACCCAAATAAATATAATTTGAGACTTTTAGGAATTAAAGTAATTTTTTAGGTTTATATTTCATATTAGGGTTGATTAAATAAATTTTTATTGAAGTTATAATGCTTATATGAATTTAGAAAAAACAAAATTCCAAATAGTGTCAAAATTGAAAAAAAGAGTTTTAAAAAAATATTATATTATTAATTGATATAATATTCCATAAAATCAAAGGCTTGAATAAATGACTTATATAAGGTTATATATATTAATAATGAACTACTTGGGTTTTTCTATGATGTTTGTAGTTTTTTTATTAACCATATAATATAAAAATACAAAGAGGCATGGTAAATGTCAAACTATTTAACTAAAAGTTAAATCTAATATATAATGTTAATATAGTGACAAAAATCTATCTAAAACATATTTTATGAGATGTTTTCTACTGATATACACCTTATCCTTTAAATAATACATTTTGGAGCTATTATAAACTGCAAATGATTTATTTTAAAATAATATTTCAATATTTTCCTCAGGTGCCCCTCACCCCTATTGTAAAATGGATCATTCCCTTATCTCTAATTAATATCTTCAAAGACATTTTTCTAGGACAAAACCTACCCAAATAACCTCTATTCTTCTTCCCTTAATCCAAGAGTCCATACTGTAGTCAGAAAGACATATTAAGAAGCACTTTTGATCAAATCAAAAGGAAGAACCTGATGAAGAGGTAAATATCCCACCACCTCTTTCATATTTTTTCGTCATCCACTTATTCTTTCCTTATTGTTTCTATTCTAAAATAATAACTCTAGAATCTAATATATATTGTGATTTTATTATAAATATGGTAAATCCATATTCATTATTCTATCCATCCTTTGAATGACATGTCACCATACGTGCGTATGTACGGCTTACCGTCTCCACGTTGTGTTGTATTTGTTATTCAATACATTATTATTTGAATGAGTTTAATAATGATGTATAAATGATATAAATAATACATATAACATGATAATGATTATTTATTTATGATATCCCATCCAATTATATATGATTTTAAAATCAAAAGAATGATATTGTCACTCGTGTGTATGTACGGATTACCGTCTCCACGAACAATATATGATTCAATCCCCATCGTATCTATTCAAGACTAATATTAATTATATGATTAAAAATAATGTTTAAAGACTTAATATCATTCTGAATATTAATAAGATACATACTATCCATAAATAATATTACTTAGGTAGAAAATCCTAAAACGGAAAACGAATCAGTTAACACCTGAAACGACGATAATAGTAAAATATTATTAACAAAACAATATTAGAAGATCATATATGATATCATATTAATGTATATGATTATTGATATTTTAATAAAAATTATTTTACCATTATACAATAGGTTAACCTACCCGTGATCAAGGAAAAGTACAAGGTAAGGGTTATTTTCACAATCTCTTTACTATTCGATGTTGTTTTTACGTAAGTATCTACTGGGTGCTCTTTATCATCCACATATATGTTTTCATAAAAATGTATTTAATTTTTTTTAATATTTAATAATCAATGGGTTAAAGTCATTCATACCCTTATTTGACCTTATATGTTTTGAAAAGAATCTTTATTTCATTTTCCAAACCAGGTACTTTATGATGTTTTTGAAAAATTAAGGTAAGAATGTTTTTAACATAAATGGCAGGAACAACTATTTTATGCCTTTATAAAATAATGAAGGATTCTTTTATACGAATATAAGAATTTTTCCAAAAAAAATTTCTTTTATAATTATGTATCATTAAATTTTATCAAAATAATAATAAGATATTTCTCTCAATTAGTTTTGATATCATATATATCAATATCCTAAAATAGATTATAATCTTGTTTGATGTTGATTTATTATGATACAAATATTCCATTTTGTATTGATGGTTTTGTGATATGTTTCACTGTGGATGTGTTATTTTACTACCAATCATGTTTTATGAATAATTTATTGAAATTTCTTATGCTAGTTTTGATACATATTTTTCAATTATATTTCAAAAACATTATATGAGGAATTAATTGGATATAGTATGTGATGGGTGGAGCCCACTATAGATACTTGTTTCATCGTTTAAGACTAATGAGACAAACTAGTGTCTTGGCATAATGCCTTGAAAAAATTTTATATGTAGTCTTGGCACAAAGACTTGACTATGTATTTATGAGGACTGGCATTATGCACTCAGTCATTATAAAAGTGGCTATTGATATTTCAGGTGATTTTTCGACCAGTAGTTTTTCCATGTGAGTAAGTAAATGGAATTATTTTGACTTATATTTTCCATATTGTGATTAATTTTATGTTGAAATGTTTTAGTTTTAGTTTTATACATTTTTTTATTGTTTATGTTTATTTATGGAAGCATATATTGTATTTTTATCGTTTCTGAGAATCAAAACAAACCCATTAATATGTTTTATTTTTCCCAGGATGTGAGGAAGTATATAATGAATGACCTATAAGGATAGTCTATGGGATCTCAGTGTTTTATATAGAAACATTGTTGTTGTATATTTCAATTTGATTATGTAATGTAAACCTTAAGAATGTATCTAGTACTGCTAAGGCTACTAAACTAATCGGTCACTCAAGACATGATATTTTGTTATCATACTAATGATAAGTAATAATGCACTGACTCTAGGATTCTGGGGTAGATGAATTAAAAAACAATTGTGACTGTGGATTACATCATGGATGGACTATACATCATGTAATGGTTACATTTTATGTAATGTTATAGTATTAATTATTATCAAAAAAATATATGGATTTTTTATATGTTATCCTATTGGATTACATGGTATGTAAAGTATTTAAATAGAATGTAAATTTCATGGAATGCTGTTTAAGGTGATACATCAGGTGATTGTTATTTAATTCCCCATGACCCCCTATAATATTGACATATAGCCCTTATTTAGTGATTTTTGTTAGCTCAATTCTATCTTGATCGAATTGTTCAACATTGGATAATCAGGTCAGTTGTGTTACACGTGTAAGAGATCTATTCTTATTCATCATTTACATTGATCACATATTCACGTTTCATTGAGCTATTGCTTTCTTTGACCCTGGGTGATGCTTTTGGATTTTCCTCCCAATATCCATTTTGTTATCTTGATTCGGGGGTCGTTCCATTATTGATTTTGGTGCGATGGTGGATTGTTCTTGGGGTATTTGTGGTTTCTTATACTATGTTTAACCTTTTGTTTAATTGAAAACATTTTATTATGCGTAGATTTGTTCTAGGCTCTTTGTTGGTGTAGTTTCTCTCTTCAGGTCAGTGGATTACATTTTGGGAATGTTCCAACCCATGGTTGAGATAGTTTATTACTACTTTATCTTTTATTGGGGGATATACATTCCAATGTATTTGATAAATTGATTTATTAAATATAGTGGCATGATATGACTGTTTTTTTTTGTGTGGAACTAGGTTTTTGAAAAATATTTTTTTCCCCAAATTTTGGTAAATATAAATGGGTTTTATAACATTATGAATTTTTTTTCAATGCATGGGTTGATATAAACAATTTGAGGAATTGGTTTGGAAAATATTAAACATTGGAAGACTTTGGTACATAGGATAATTATATAGTAAAATGTCATTTATACTACTATGGTGAATTGTTTCATGATGCCATCATATTCCCCATATGCATATTTTTTATTGAAATGTTAGAACTATTGGGGGGTTTGGTTAATGGGATGTTCCACTCCTCTCTAGAAATGATATATATTTTTAGTGGATTAAGGCATACATAATTGTCTCTATTGGTTATTGGTGTCCTAACTATCATGAACTAGTTTCATCCCCAACGTGAAGTTATCTGTGCTTCTGCTTTTGGTTTGTAAAATTATTTTATACTCTAATGAATTTGGAATGATATTTGAATCATTTTTTTTTCTTGATATGATATATCTACAATGATATATTGAAATAAAATTATTTAAAACTGATTAACTATTTTTATTCCAAACTTTGTGAGATAAAGAAATTAAATAATTTTTGAAATCTTTTGATATAAAAAATCTTTAATTTTTATCATTCCTTGTTTTCTATAATGGTGAGAATTTATTTATATTATTCAAATACATGTTGTGGAACACTTGGGTTGAACCCTACTGATATTGTTATCTCACACTCTATGTACCCCATTGGTGATGCATAAACCATGTTATGTGTCTCGATCAAGGGAATGGACAAGCACCATAGAATGGTGGTGATGGATTTATGTAAGATGTGTTGGGTAGATGGTGGTGACATTGTAAGAGATTTCCCATAGTATGACATGGATTTGATGGTATTCCTATTATTGTAGTCATTTTTTGCTGGAACAATACTTAGGGACTGATTATATTGTTGATTTTTTGTATACCTGGTTTTTTTTTGAATATGTAATAACAGCATCATTTTTATATTCTCCTATTGTATAACTAAACTATGTTTTTTCTCATTTTAATACTAATAAATCTCTCTATTTGTTACATAATTCAGGTTTGTTAGTCGCAAGCACATGGGGATTAGGAATTCCATTTATATATGAGATGGATTAGGTCATTTACCTGTTTTATAGGGTTTTCAGGGAGGATACATACTTTTTTTGTATTAAATGTGGTCTTTCCTCAAGAGTCCCTATATTCGTAAATTTGGATGACAATTGATATGATTTTTTTGTACATATGAGATATATTTATATGATTTCATGGGAAACTATTACTATAATGAGGCTCAAGATATCATTATATGTTGAGATGTCTATATCATGTTTATAGTTCTCTATTTAAATGTCATTTTTTAGATGGTTTCATATTTTTACTGAGATTGAAATATTTTATGATCATTTATTTTGTCCGATTGTGCTGTAAAATGATTCTTATTAGTGTTATATGAGTTTCTCTAGAGGGTGTAGACGATGATCCTCAAGGGAACCCACCGATGGATCAGACCATTATTGAGGCTATACTGAGGGATATTTTCTTTGTGGATTATAATATCCTTCCATCTGAAAAAGTATTTGTTGTTTTATAGAAAGACATTTTAGGAGAAAGAGATCGCTCATAGGAAAAATTTCATTTGACTACACCATCTATTACAGGTACTAATGATCATCAAGAGTTGGAGGGATATCTTGAATTTACTAATCATATATTTGAATTTTTATATACACCTAATATCATATCGGTGAAATTAAATTCATTTATAAATGAGGTTCCTAGAATCATTGGTGGGATTCCATGGTCCTGATGGATTTTAAAGTGGTCATCAATTTGAAGGGTTTCAAGACATTCTTTATCAAACTATTTTTTTAGTGTCATGATGATAGAGATGTCTTTGGAATTTGTCTCTTTTCATGATATAGAGAATTTGATGTTGACATCCACCAACCAATATTTTAATGTTTTCTTTTCACCATATATTTTGATTAATGATTAGATAAAAGATGAAAAGTGCCTGTAGGTTTTGATCCCATATATAAAAAATAATATATTCGTATTCATTATCAATATATCTGTGTTTAAAATGTGAATATGGATTCTATATAAGAAATGAATATGGCTGACTTGGATTGATATTATTTATCTTGTATTCCAATAAGTTTATGATTTTGTAGAAAATTATGGACAAAGATGAGGTGGAAGGATCATCCCATCAGAGGTGGAGGTGGTTCTCAATAGATGTCCTCTTCAAACCCACTAATTTAATCATGTGGTGTGCTTCTAACATACCATCAGTGTGATAGGGTTAGAAACACATGATGTTACTTTCCTTAACTTACAAATGTTGGTCACTATTATGGATGATATGGTAATCTATAGTGTTTCATATTAGGATATGTCTACTCCTTGATATGGTCAGCAATCATCATTTCCCAAGGATGATATAATTTTATTTGTTCATCAAAGAATATAAAGACTTATCCACAATCCAAAAAATAATTGCACAATCACATTGTAGATGAGTTTCTAATTTTGGTAGATGTGGGTTCAATGATAGTGAGAGGTATCGTATTTATTTCATATTCAATATTATATTATTTATTTAATATGGGTGTTTTCTAATCATTTATATCGGGCCATTTTTAAAATATTCATAACCATACAAAGGAAATGATATCCTTTAATATTGATTTACTAACACACATTAAGATGTTGAAATAGAAGGGTTTTGGTGCTCGCCTTATGTGCTATGGATATACAATGTAGAGTTATTCTGGGATATTCTTATTCTCCATAAAGATATTTATCATTCCAATACGTGAATGGGTTTTCATTCTGGTCATCATGATGAGGTTTACTTTTATCATTAGAATGTATCATTAATTGTTTTTTATGGGATCTCATAGGTGATATAGGGATAGTATAACCATAGGTCTAGTAATTTTGGACCTCCCCAGCCAAAACTCATGAGTTAGTTGTTTTTTGTTGAATTCTTCTTGATGACGCCTATACTATTGTTGAACTTCACAATATTTCTCAAGACATTACTAATGTTTTCCAATATGATTTTTCTAGGATTACACTAGATGATATATAGGGTTTATAATATAAATAGTTTCAGGTATTCAATTAATATTACTACCTTCTTATTTTATAGATCTATCTTAGCTAAATGAGCTCAAGGTGTAGTTCGATTATTTGGTAGGGAATTATTTTGTTCAATCATATGTTTCTCCATGGGAATCCTATGTAATATTTCTTATGATAACAAATAGTTCACACAAGTATTCTGTAGACTATCATAAGTCTAAAAATGTATCAATTAATATCATTTATCATTTTTCTTATATGGATGTTTTTTAGATCAGTTAAATAGGGAAATTTAATTATCAAACATTAATATGCAATAGGGTAATCATTAACTCAGGTTTCGGGGGTTTGATTTATTGAAGATAGATTTTAAGATTAACATTGGAAATAAATATTATCTTATTATGTACTTTGGTATAACTAATAATCCTAAAAATTTCATGGATTGGATGAATCAATTATTCCCTCATCATCTTGACAATTTTGTGGTAGTCTTCATTGATGAAATTTTGGTCTATTCAAGATTAGATCATGTACAAAAACGCCATATGAGCTGATTTTGGAAATCATAAGGTGTTAAATTTTGTGAGGAAATATTTTTTAATATAATTTAATTATCCATTATTTTTATTGGGGAAAATATTTCTATTAATTGAGTATACGTTTTTCCTTATAATGCAAGGGTTTACTTTTCATGCGATGATTCATGGAATGTCTTTGATATATATAGTTTTCTTGTAATTGATGGATTATATATACAATTTATTTATTAATTTTTTTAATATATAGTATTCTTTAACATAAATTACTATGAAAGAATAAAAATTATCATGGGTTGAAAATTATTATGCTTATTTTTATGAAGTAAATATACACTAACATTGACTCTTATTTTGATCTTATATGATTCCGGTAAGAGGTATGTGGTTTTCCATGATTATTATAGAACTAGTTGGGGATATGTGATCAGGTAAGATGTTTATACGATGGCTATGAATCCTGGTCATCTGTGACCAATTTATAATAATTACCCAACTCATGATTTTGAGATTTCATTATTTATGCATGAGCATATATGTTTGTTGATTTATGTTATGGCAGAAAATTTCAATGTATTTTATGATTATACGATATTGAGCTATATTATTTCTATGATTGAAATAGATAACTAACATAGGTGCTTGGTGGAATACATTCAGATTTTTTGCTCTATTATATCATCCACCCCAGTGAAGGGGAATGGAGATGTAGACACTCACAGTTGGAATGTGGCATGACATGGTGGTTTGGATCAATGAATTAGTGGAAAAAGTTTGATAATATTTATATAGTTTATTATGGAATCATAGAAGGATGTTTTGTGTATGATTTTAATCATTGTTTATATTAAGTCATATCTCACTAAATCTACTCTACATAATTAAATTTAATTTTTCGAGTTTAGAGAAATTTGAGAAACCCAATATGATGGAGATACGGTTTTGAGTTGGTCATTATATTCCAAATGTATTCTTATTATTGACGATTAGTTTTCCATCCAAAAAACATTGAGAAGACTAGCTTTGTTTGATTTTAACTATACTTCATGGCCACTCGTCTGGTCAATAGGATGATATAGTATTACATGAGTAAAGAATTATTGAGGGTAATTATATTGTGAAATGGTATTGATTATGTGTCCCAACATAGATATTTTTGATAGATAAAGGATGATAATTTAAAACATTCTAGATTTAATCAACATATTCCAATTCTATTCTAGAAATGGGATGATTTATATATAGTTTTTATAGGATTTCCCTTGAATCCATAATGTATGAATGTCATATATGTGTATTTTGGTCAAATAAAGAAGTCATATCAATTCATTATGATCATGGACACCAATAAAAAAATATCCCGGTAATTTTTATGTGTAGAATAACTATGAGGATACAATGGTTTCTGTATTAGATTGGTTCTGATAGGGATCCCTGGTTTACATCAATATTTCGAAAAATTATCTAAGATGTGATTGGGGTAAGGTAATGTCGAGTACAACATATCACTCATAGAAATAAAATTGAATATATCATGATATTTAGATATTGTAGTATATGATTTTTGAATGTGTCATGGATTTCAAGGGAAATTGGAATAAAAAGTTCGGATTATTTAGTCTACATACTGAAAACATTTATTATAAATAAATTGTAATTTATAATTTCAATGTTTTGTTGGGATTTACTTGAATATAAACACTTTTTTAGGTATACATGTGAGAATTATTTTTGGTGGGAATGAGCTTGGGCGAAGAGGCATCTGTGATGATTCAGGACATATATCGATGTCTTGTTATAATTGTGATTTGAGAAAAATCTAATAAAGTTAAACGTCATATTCCTTTTCATTTTTCTATAGTTCTCCATGTTTTATTGATTGTTTCTCCTCGGTTGGGCCATCAATCTCTTAATATAGGGGATATTGTCTTTGAGATATATCATACGGTTTCTCCTCGGTTGGGCCATCTCCCACATTGTTAATTGTTGAATTGTATGACCTAGAAAATAAAAAACCATATATGAATATTTAAATAACAATAAATTCATGAAAATAATCAAAACATAAATTCATGGGTAGTATAAAAACCACAATAAAAAATTTAATATTTTTCACACTCTGTGTCCCATGAAAATAAATGTGTGATGAAAATACCTTACCTCAATTATTGACATATTTAGAACATTTTTGAGCATCATGTATCATAAATAATGGGTTATAATAAACATATTAAAAAATATTATTATGTATATAATAGAATAAATTATTATGTATAACACTTTTATAACCATTATATGAACAATTCATAATTGAAATCCCTATTTCAGATAATACCAGTTTTTCATGTATGTTTTGTGTTTTCTAGTTCTGATATGAGAATTTTGATAATGGTTCCATAATATAAATAATTATAATGATTATATAAATTATATATATATATATCGTATAAATATTTATAGTATCTAATTTTGGTTATTGAAAGAAAAATTAATTACACCCTTCATTGAGATGGTCCTCTATATGTTTGGATGAAATATTCTTCTTATTATTCAATGGAATGAATGAAATGATGTTATATTAAAAAAACCATTTTTAAAATCATAATTATATAATATATTACATTTTTATATTCTTTATATCAATATTTATTACAATCCTTGACAAAATTAAATGAAAAACATATCGCATGCTTTTTGAAGGTGGTAGTCAACACAAACACATGAGAGACATAATCATTTTCTATCTGATTGGAAGGTAAAAAGTGATACAATATATTATAAATACTAGAGGATAAATATTTAATTAAAATAATATATTGAAAATATATCTAAAATTATCTCCATCCATGAGCGGTGGTAGTAGAAAATCAATTACATTGGTTCTCGAGGTTGCAATCTTCCGTACACAGTATTGATGATTTTGATTCTCATTTGAATGAAGAGGAAATATTTATAGAAAATAACATTATGATAACAATATACCATTATATGTAATATATTATTGTAATTATTTCATCATAATTAGAAAATATTTATGGGGGTTTAAGAATAAAGAGTACAAAAAACGCATTTTTATGAACTATACATCATCTTCAGAAAACTTCTTTAAATTTTTACGTAAATCCATCCTAGGATACTTTCATGCTCAAATAAATGAATATATTTCAAATTGTGGGTTAAGAAATAGATATATATTCTATAATTTTCATATCCAAAAGACCCCATAATTTTTTATAAAAGATGATATAAGGTAACAATTTATACATGGGGTAGAGGACCCCTGAGGAAACCCAAAGAAAATTTCCTAAAAGAATACAGAATGATAAATCCATTCAAAAAAAAATTCTACCAAATAACACTATATTAAAAGTTCATATATGATAATATTTTAACATGTAAAATAAATATAATTTATACATTATTAGTTATAAAAAAATTTCATTTTCATATTTGTTAAATGTTGTTATTCTTATTTTTACCTTAACTACAATTACTAAATTTTATAAATTTTTCTATAAACTGTGAAAAAAAAATTTATATAAAATATTACATATAATTAGTAACTATAATATCATGTGATTAATAAATAATTTCAATTTCTAATAACATAAGTGTAAAAATTTAATTTAATATAATATCCACATGTGTTAAAAAATGTTCTTTTTTAATGAAAATTGTTTCTTAATTATAAAATGTAATTAAATAAAATGTAGTTATAATAGAATATCCAATAAAAAATTTATTAACAATAATATAATGGTTCCAGTGTTAATTTTTAATACATTTTAAAAAAAGTTGGTTTTAATATCATTAAATGAAAATTTATTTTCTAATAAAAATAAATAAAGCTCACTATTCATCAATAATTTATATTTTCCAAAAACTAATAAAATATTCACTATAAGATATAAAATTAAAATTTTATATATAAAATAAATTTAAAATTTTAAAATGTATTTCATTTATGTGGTAATAATTAGGTTCAAAATAAATGTTAAAGATCAGATGAAACCTCTTTTTACAAAAAATTCTTTTTTTCAGAAAAAATTATATTTTATTATCCCAATACTATAAAATATTAATTGAATGATAAAAAAATTTATTTAATATATATATATATATATAATGATATAAGAAAATAGTGACTAATTACATACGTAAAGAAAAAAAATATTTTTCACATAAAATCAGATTTTTCAGAAAAATATTTCATTAAACGTAAAATGTTTTTTTTAATTTCACATCATTAGATAAATACAGAATCATTTAATTATTACTAATAACATATAACTATAATTATTTATAAATATTATTATTGAAATCCAATTTAATGGCTAAACTATATTAGTAAACTATATTTTGGTTTTTTATAACATGATATTTTTTTCAACACAACGAATAAAAGAAATAATTTTTTTAAAAAAATTAAAATCTCATGGCGTTATAATAATCATTATAAAAAGGTTAGATCTAATAGAGTATACCATTTCATGATTTTTTTATTCTATATTTGTATACCCATTTTAGTACTGTAAATATAAATCAACATTACAACATGACATGTAAGAATAATTTTTTTATATTCAGTATATGTAATTGTAATGTGTAATATAATAAAATATGCATTGTGAAAATGAAGAGTTATATTATTAACCAATGATGTAATATTTTAGTCCTTTCATTCTCCCCTCCACCAATCATGAATTTTAAGGTATGAAATTTTATTATTAATAAAAAATAAATGGGGGTAAATTTCTATCATCAGTATTATAGGTTCCTACATAGCATCGTCATATTATTTATTCATTTACAGGACATTAAAATGTTGTGGTTTATTTTCCAGAAAACATTTTTCACTTTTATCTAGAATATATATTTATTTATCTTCATTAAACTTAATTTAATTTAATTATACTTCACTAAATTAACGTAAATGAGTGGGGTCAGAGAAAAAATTTCGTAATATTATATCATTGAAGAAATAGTGGAAAGTTTTATGATTTATTTAGTACTTAAAATTGATAAGTAACATCTCAAACCCACTCCATAAAAAATTAGTAAAATTATCCTTCAAATAAGATTCACTTTCCTCCATATCTGTTAATTAATATCCGCAGTGATGTCTTGATGAAAACCTGATCACCAAAAAAATATAAACATTTGTGCTTCATTTTTTAGTATAAATTTTTAATCAAATCAGAGTTGTCATAACCCGACCCAAGGTGGGGATCTTGCTCCAACTAAAACTATCCTACCTATATAGGCTAGAGGGTTTGGACATGTGCTGAATGCAGACAAAAATTTGAAGGACTTTTCATAATAATATGTACACATTCACACAGATCCCTTAATGAAAAAGTGCATACATAAAGGTAAAAATATATACAAAACATCTATAAAAAGGAAAAAAATGTGCATCAAACTCTAAATAGTACAAGTATAGAAAATTTAATTGGGAAGTAAAGGGAAAACTAAATGCCAAAACTAAAAATATCCCCAACCAAGAAACACGAGGAAAAGTAAAACTGTTGAGAGAGGACCTCTACTGGAACCAAAGCTATGACCATCACAGGCAGTCTAAGAACACTATTTCACTAAGATCCTCTAATTTCCCTATCAACCAATATGTCATCATCAAGGGGATTCCATGTCTAGGGAAATACCATGTGAGGGTAAATATATGAATAACCAGTGTTAGGACTAAAGGGTCAAGGTAGAATAAAAACAAGTACTGATGAGGGGATCACTAGATAAAATATGTAATTATAAAAGAGTACAACTAAATCAAACATGACCGTGATGTAAAATCATCAAAAACACAAGTAAATAGAAATATTTAAAACATTAACATCTCATCAATCCATGTTATCTATAGTAGGATTGTAAACTCGTCCAACAATGAGAAGGAAGAAATTGAAATCAGGAGGTATAACCTGCATTTCATTGAATCTCCGGAAAGGAGTGTCACCATAAACCAAGGGACTGGATAGATAAATAAGATAAATATATAAATATATATGATCAATCAAAGAAGCCCAAATGAGAGAGTAAGGGTATCTTCATCTCATAACTTATCCCATAGAATAGAGTCTCTTACAATTCTACAAGTGATAACCAATAATGCCCAACATCCCTCACATCAGCCTCGAACAAAAAAGCATATGAGACATTATCACCACACGATAATAGTATGCTCATTATCTATTTAGATAATGATGACACATTTTTAAGTAATGTCTCATGGAAACATCTCTTTGGTGAAAGCTCCCCTCTTACTCAATAGTAAAAAGTGAAATCAAATTGTGTCTTGCCACTGATCAACTTCTAGAAACAGTAAAACCACCATATATGAACTCCACCACAGAGTGTAATGAGTTTTACACTGTAATTTTCATCATAGAAGACCCATAACCTGATGTATTTGATGGATTCCACTATTTTTCATTGTGTACCCTCTCCTTAGTGCATTAGGGGATTCCACTCGTAAGTAGCTGATTGAGGACCACACACATGCTAATGGGGGATTCCACTCTTATTATCATTGAGTACCTAATACCTAATGTTCTCCGAGGTTCCCCTATAATTTTAGTTTTAGAGGACCCACTCACTAGTGGATCTGTGTGTTTCCACTCTCATAGTAGTCAAAGAGGGCACACACCCATAACTATGGGGGATTCTCCTATAGGTTATCAAGGAACCACACCCTACTCAGTAGGAGGATTCCTATAAGAATGTATTGAGTAACTACACCTATTATCCATGTTGGATTGAACCTTTTGGAATTCACTTATATTATAATTCATGATCACTAGCATTGACCGATGTTACCATAATAAGAATCACTTCTGTAAAATCTATCAAAATATCGTGAAATCCATTGTAGTGGGCACCATCGCATACTACCTGAGAAAAATTCAAGATATGCTTCTCATATTCTAAAATTATGGGTTCAAAATAATAAAATAAAATACATAGAATATTTTTATTGTGGTACATGAACCATGAGGGGCCCAAATTATGTTTGGACCTACTTCTTTTCCTAATCATATACCCATCCATACTCTTGTACTTTACATTGAACAAGTACCCGCTAGGTGTGCCAACATACTCACAGATTACATGGAACCTATGTCCAAAAAGGCTGACAAGAACACGATGCTCATTGTATGATATGATGGTTGTAAATTTACTTATATGGATATGAATCTTCTAATGGCCTCGAATAATCAAATGGATGAAAATTTCATGATCCTTGAATAAAATTGAACAAGATAGAATATTAAATCACCTAAATTAGACTCTAGGTGATTAAGCTTAATTTAAAATAATTGCACATGAAAATTTCCTTATGGGAACCATTCCATGATTTTTAAATAGATCAAATGTATATGTCTATTGTTATCCTCTTGGAAAAGCAGTTGGGATTGGATATTCATTCTTCCCCAACGAATTCTCGGTGAAGAAGCTAAATTTCACGATAAACACCCCAAACATGCCTTATGGACCCCTCTACACAGATTAAAATTAAGTAACCACTATTATTATTGAATAAACCTCATCATATCTAGGGTCAATATTTCTCTGATAGCACATTAATCTGTTATTGTATCTCGATGTACGATCTGATAAACATTTCCAGAATAATAATAATTATATTATTATTATTATCAGACATTACTAACAATTAGAAACAATATTGAATTATAAAAATATCAAAATACCCTCAAATGTTTTTCCACAAATCATTTTTCTTGTTTTTTTTGACGGAACGCGAATCAGACACCCAAATTGAGAGTTATGGGGGATTAAAACACCATCATCCTGAAGGCCTACCTAGATTGGCCTAGCCGTTCCAGCCCAGAAGTTAACCACCAACCCCCCAACCTCCATATAACCACCTCTATGACACACTTCAGCCTCCACCATGATAACCTATAGCCGTTATTGTGCCTCCTAAACTGCCAGCCAGCTCAATAGAGTCACATCAATGCTACATTCCACAGAAAATTGGGACCGCATTGGTTGTCTGAAAAATATTCTGATACCAGAATCAGAATTATTGGATCATTATCGTGACTTCATCATCCTATTCTCAATGTTTCGTCCTTGTTTCTATGTGTCAAAAAGTTTATGGATCATCCTCTTGCTGATGCACCTCCTATGGAACCCAAAACTCAAATCCAAACATATACCGAGACTTATCTGTCGATAGATTCAAAAATATGTGACATTCTACATGATTTTCTGGAATTTGTTCATAATGAAAAGTTATCATCGAATAATTATTAATAACCCAAAAAATAGGAGAAACCAAATCAAAATACATTATTTTCCTTATTATTTTTTCCATCATCAAACGGATCTAAAGTAACGAATTCCATCAAAACTCAAAATCAGCAACAAAGGATTAATTCAAGGAGCTTAAAATTCCAGAATAATAAAACTACATTGATTTATTATCCACTATTGTGTTCCCCATGAACTTATCTAATAGAGAATTTATTTTAATGACAATATGATGAAGTTCAGATGTCAAATAACCATCCTAATAAGATTGACAGGGCTCCACCATCATTAAAAGAAATAATCTATTGATAGATCATTTATATAATATCCAATTTATAGGAATCTACCAGAATTAGTGGAATCCTAATATTCAACACCATCTCACCTGATGTCTCCCATAGGGTAAACACCAGGCAACGAACTCATCTGTTCTGTCAGATTTCAAATCCAAATCCATGTTTAGAATTTATTAGGAGTACCATCCAAATAAAATAAAAATGTTTAATAAATTTATTTATGTTTATATCCTTAATATCTTACTCCACATAAATAATTTTCCCACCAAATTTATACGCAACCAAGGGTAAACGACACAATTAAGACTCAACTATGGCCCCAATTTTCCAATCTGTGCAACCATTTATGGGATATCTTATTTTCATCTTCTACATAGTATAAAAATAAAGAATATTTTTACAAAATTTATTCCAAGAACATCAGGCTTTCGAATTTCCTATCATCTCAGTGCCATGATTTGGAATATATGTAGAATATTTCATGGTCTTACAAGTAATATCATGATCTCAAAATCATTCCATCATTCATGATTTTAATCTAAGGAAGACTATGGATGAAAACTAAGGATTATAAGCTAAATCGTAGCTTTCCTGCTACTAGAAACTCTCAATCACGTTTTCGGGCATCCAACACACACGAACAAGGGGGATGGCCTATCCACATAAAGTAATATCCCATCGATGATGTGTGTAGAAAAACATGAAAACATCTCATTAGCTTTGACATGTAGAAACATTCATTCATCTATTACTATAATGTGGGTAGGGAATGGTAGTAGAAGATTGTTCCAACACCTAACCTTATCTATAATAGCCCGATGAACCTCAGGGATATCGAATCTTTTTTGATGAAAAATAACACGCTAGATCCCAAAATATCCTTAACACATGGGTAATGCACTCAGTCTACCAATCGATATAGCTGTGGGAGGTTGTAATATACCACATTTTGGCCCGGAATTCCACCTATAGGACCCTACACAATCATTACATATCCCAAATTTAATGAGTAGATACAAACATTCATGGTACCACTTTATGGTTGATGATCTATTGGATGTACAACTGCCCTATCCACTCACTAAATCTCTCCTCCCTAGATAAAAGCATGTTTTATGAATTTTTGAGTCGATATACTACTTCCCATTTTGTGTTAAAACCGTTGTATATTCAGGGAATACTTATGAATATTTACATGGGTTATCCATATCAACTCCATTATAATGTTTCAAGAGGCTATAATAACCAACCAAAACACAGTTCCTAGGCTTCTCATGCTGATAGTTGAGACTTCAATGTTTGGGTCGCATTTCCACTAAATATCCATGTACAAATTACCCACATCACTATTTATAACTATGAGAGACTTATGGAACTCCCACATCACATAATCTTGTATTAATATGAGAACCACTATATCCATATTACAAGGTCTCATAATTTTCCCCTCTAGAATATTAAAATACTTGATTTCCATTGGATATATGATCACACAGAGCATCGTATTTAGTGACTCATAGATTGGAAACTCTCACATGCTCTGGAAGCTATTGAAAAAACACCATCAAATGAATAAATACTATACCATCCTTTTTTACTATAGATATTTATTGGGATGTTAACTACTTTAAAACATTATATACATGGAGAACCTGGGATATTATGATAATGGAAATTAAAAAAAAAATATTATATAGAGTATAGACTATATAATAATCTCAGAACAATTGGAAGTTCAACAAACATAACTACCTCAGGTTCATGTCTCTTGGAATAAAGACTTACTAGAAACATTGGTGGTCTATGTAAACCCCAATGTATTATATGAAGAGTCATAACCTCCAAATCCTAAATGATAAGGATACCACTAACAGAACTAGGAATTTAATCACAGATTTATGTTCTTGAGGTCTCTATCACCTCAAATTATACTTCATAACTTCCATATTAATGTTGAAGTTGTGCACAAAAAGTTACCAATGAACCAAGACAGTTAAAAAACACCTCAAATGACAAGAATATATGCACACATGAAACATGGAATTCCTGTTGTGTCAATACCTCTCTTGTAAGGGTAGTAACCCCAATCCATACATTCTTACACACCCACTAGAGGCATCAATATAAAAAGGGAGGCCATGCTAAAAAAATACTACCAATTCTGTTACCTAATTTGATACTCCACTACACAACCCCTCCATGAATTTAGATGTCACAGGGACTCCGAAACCACATATTGAAACTATAGTCATTTTGTGGCACTAAATATCATTCATTTTTTCCTCAAATCAAAAATAAAATGTTCCATGATGGGGGAATGACCCTCTTCCATGGGATGTCAATTCAATATTTCATAACAACATCGTACGGTTACACTAATTCCCTTGTCCACCAAGTAAAACCTCCAGTATGAATCATGTAGAATGAGTACCTCACACAATTTCTAAAATTATTTGATGAATGATGTAGAAAATTCACAGAGGGTACCTTAAATAATATCATGTGTTGTAGGATCAAAAAACTCAAAACCTGTAGCTTCTCACAGCCTTGGCCGCCAGCTCTTAGGGCCTAACTTGGGACACCTAGTAGTGGTGAAATGATCTCATAGAATCATTTTCCATCAATAAATACCCTTCCCCTCTAACAGAACCACCTCCCATGGGGACACCTTGTCTCCATATAAGATATCTTGATCAATTAATCGTATCTTCCAAGGTACTATCTTCATAGGAAGCTCAAAATGTCGGGTCGGGCCGGCTCATTCCTTGTGACCATTCTCATCACAATAATTACACCGTCCCACCCACGTCTTCCCCGATGCTCTTAGCTGACCCATAAAATTTACATAATTATTATCATGTGAAGGCCTCCTATTTTGATGCCCTTCCAACTGACGTATAGTATCTGTGACTCACCTCTCAACACTGATGTGCATACTACCAAAACTGGATAGCTCACATTATATTGACAAAACACTCTCTAACACAAGTTCTTATTCAAGAAAACAATGTAGGATGGGATCTATAAGTCCAATACATCGACACAAAACTATATTTGGAGTCCCTTCATTGAATAATATTCTTGGATGTAGCTATCATAGATGATATCTCAAATGTTATGTGTAAGGTTTAAAAACGTAGTTGTGTGCTCAGCCACTATCATCCCTCCATAATAAATCTGGAAAATCTCCCAGATATATAATGTAGTATATGATGTAAGGATATTATCCTCACAGAATAGTTATGGGTTATCATCCCATTAAGGTACCATCTCATCATAAATTTGATTAACCAGGCTCCACCAAACCCCATCAGCTTCGTGGAAAATACTTGTCTCCAATGTCACCATTTGGTCCCTCGTTGATTGAACAATCTTGAATGTGCGAAACATCCACTCTAGCCAACCCTATGTTGCCTATGGATCTAGATCCCCATGGAACCTCAGTGGTATTTTGTGATTGAACATGGGAAATGTTCTCAGCCTACGTATTTCCTAAGATAACTCTGCATGGAATAACTACTTTTCAACATGTGGAAGTGTGGATACATGTTCCCCATGAAGAAAGTGGATAATATGATTGATTTGGAACTCAGTCCTTATCGATCATAGCATCCTCATCACAAACTGTATGTAATATCCCAAAGGGATGTAATTGTAAACACATCTTGAAACATTTCAATGACTATAAAATATATATGAATATATATATATATATATATATATATCAGACACAAAGGGGAACCATCTTAATAAGTATAGTCAGAGTTTCAATCCCATATGAAATATGTATCCATGTCCCCTTTATACAAATGTCTTATCATGAAGAGTTAAAAATATTTTCATTAGGATCCAGGTGAATGGATATGTCAGCCACCACACCCTCACATAACTATAATGTCCTAAGATTCACTCCTTAGAGACATTAACTATTTTCCCCTAATCCTAACAATTTTATTTTTTGGGAAACATCCAAAAAAACATACCAAGGGTAGAACTAGATTTGATACCACTTTGTCACAACTCGACTGACGATGTGGCTCATGTCGCAACTACATCACGCTTGCCTCGATAGGTAAGTGGGTTGTGTCAAGATCCAGAGGAACAATTATCTCACGGAGGCTATTGAAATAAAAACATTTATCACACAAAATACACTCAATGCTATAGTGTATAGGGATAGGAAAAAAGTATACAAAATTAATAAATAAGAGACCCGACATTCATCAACACTTAAACAATAAAAGTACAGATAACTAAACTAAAAGGGAAATGGGAAAAATACTTGGCCAACCATAAAAGAGCCACAACCTATCAAAAATTGGAAAAGATAAATAGTTTAGAGAGGCACAATCTGGGATAGCATGATAAGACCACCACATGAAGTCAAATCACCAAATATCCATAGCCTCTTCTTATGTGAACATCAACATGTTAATCATCGCCAACGTCACACCAACTACGGTAAAATACCCATTATGAATGAGTATTATAAAATATAGTATGATTCATATAAGGTTTAAGGGAGTAGAAAAATATATACTAAATATGGTTTCGTAGATAGAAATAGATATTGTAAAAGATTACTGCTCAACCAAATAGGGTAGTGATGTAAACACATCCAAAACACAATGATCATTAAATGGAGTGAAGATGTACTTATAATAGATTCTTTGATACATATAGTATGAGAGTTGACCCTTTTAACGATAGGAATATAGATAAATAAATTACATGCAATACCCTATGCATCGTCACCTCTCATATAATTAGAGTATCTGAAACCCAAGGAGTGGGTACTGAAATAGAATACATATATATGCTCAACAAAAGAATGTCCTATGAAAGAATAAGGGTTCCCCCATCTCACAACTCATCCTAATAAAGGATTCATCAAATGTTATAAACATAACAACATGAGATTCCTACCATCTCTCACATCTTCCCTGATCAAACAATCCAATGGGGATCAACTAGCACACATTGTTACTATACTCCTTGGGAGAGTCTGTCTCACCCACACGGTTTTAGGTTGCATTTCAACGACATGTATTTGTTGGGAATGGGACCATCTTACTCATTTTTCCAATGTAACGTCAATGTGTTATTTACCATGGACCCATAGTTGGAAAGTGTTATCCCAATGTAGAGGACACCAATCCTAGTCTGGAAGGGATATTCCACAATAATTTTCATCATAGAGGATCCACACTCTGATGCATCATGGGGATTCTACTATTTTTTATTTTGGAAACTTACCGTAGTGCGTTAGAGTTATTCCACTTTGATGTAGCTGAGAAAGGAACCACACCCATTCCAATGTATGATCACACAATAATTTTAATATATGAAACATGCCTTTGTGCATCACAGGGGGTTCTACTATCATAGTAGTCGTAGAGGACCCACACCCATGGAGATGAGGGATTCACTCTGATGGTATCGAGGAACTAAAGTGGTCATCCTTGGAGGATTGTACCTCTAAAAATGTACCGATATTCTAGAACATAATCACTACCATAATTGAACATCAACAAAATATGAATCACATTCAGAACATCTTGAATTGTATCTAAAAATTCACAATAGAGGGAACAATAATATTATAACCCAAAAAAACAAATGATAGGATACTATAATTCAAAAATCATATTCTAGTAAAATTATATATGATATGTATAAGATTAATAATGTTGTATACAGACTGTGTGGGGCACACATTATGTGTGGACTACCCCATCATCTGGTTATGTACCCAACCATTCTGGAGTACTAAATTGTGAACTAGTACCCCAAGTCATTCTATCATACTCCAATAATATAAGGAATATCTAGAAAAATGGTTGGGGAGTGTATGATACACATTATTTGATCTTATGGGATAAAAATGAATTCTAATTACATGCCTCTCTTAATAGACCCATTTATTCAAATAGTTCACACCCTCATGATCCATGTGGAAAAAATGTATAGGACAGACTATACATTTTCTACAATTAGACTTTGCATTAAGAAACTATATTTCACAGCATTGCACATGAACGATGCTTCATCAGACCTGCACTATGATCTGAAAACAAATCAAACGGATGGCACCATTTTGGTACACTTGGAAAATAACATTGTTTGTCTATTAATTATCCCTAATTGGATACTTAGTGAAGAATCTAAAATTCACCATAAATGCCCTAAATGGCCATCATGTTTCCATCACCTCATATTTAGATTAAGCACCCATAATTTGTCTTCAAAATAATTCTAAAATAATGAGTCGCAACCCCTCATAAGAGACATAAATCTAACATCGTATGCTATCATATAGTCCAATAGAAGTTTCCAAAGTAATTATAATTATATTATTATGATTATATCAATTTTTGTTTGACCGATCCTCATCCATCAATAATAAAAATCACAAAATAGCCAAAAAAACATCCACCTATGTCATAACCCAACCCAACTCGGACTTGAGCCGCAACTACCCCAAGCACGCCTCTTTAGGCCAGTGGCTGGAGACAAGGTTCGAAGTCTAAACAACTCGGGGAGGCCTTTCCTGAGTACCTGTACACACACACACACATCCCACTCAATGCAGAAGTGCAGAGTAAAAAAGAAAACAAAAGTACCATCTGCTATAAATCAACCACACAGTACATTGACCTCTAAATAGTACAATGCATGTGATGATGATAAACTTAAAATAAAAGGGGCCAAATAGGGGCCCAACCAGTTCAATGCCACAACTCGACAACAGGTAAATAAAAGTAAATCAGCTGGGATTGTCCCACTCAAAGAACCTGACTATGACCACAACATGGGGTCCAAAATCCCGAACTCCTAAGCTCCTCTGACGTCACAACAAACCTTTCTGTCTTCTTCAAGGGAACACCAAGGGCGTGCAAATCCCAAGCAGGGGTGAGTATAAAAATACTCAGTAGGATGCCTCGAAACTCGAGGGAGAATCAAAGGAGGTACTAAATAGGTGGGAATTAGATCAAACAGGGAAAAGTAAAGAAGTACAACAGAGAGTAAAATAGAGTAAAAGCTCAACCCAACATGAGAACAGAAGTAGACTCATCCAAACACAACGAGCTAGAAGCACTGAGAATATGAACTTCTCGTCGATTCTTCACTACCTATAGTAGGAGAGCAGACTCATCCATCCATGAGAAGTAAAAATGGAAGTCACATGGCATTCCTCGTACGTCTTCGCTTCTCTTGTACGGAGAGTAACCAAAACCCAAAGAGTGGGTACTGGAACAAGGTATACATATTTATATTATCTTCTAAGAAAATCTAACAACATCATAATGGGGTCTCCATCCCATAGCTCAGCCCAGAATGTGAGTAGCCAAGATTCCTAGAAGTAAACACCATCGATGCCCATGATCTCGTACATCTACCCTGAACTGCAAGTCAAGGGGCTCAAATAATAACACCTCGACACTATCTGCATTGGGCAGAAATGACTCGCCCGCATGGTTTTAGGTCACGTATCATGGACATGTCTTGGTGGGGAAAGCACCCCCACGTACTTGAGTGTTCTATGGAAATTAAAACCACATATCATCAACGTCACATAGTCCAGAGGTCTTCTCAAATACAAAGCTGTCACATCACTGACCCATACAACCAAGGGTCCCGCTCATGTATTAATGGGGAAAAGAAACCGACTAGCCTAGTAGAAAGTTCTAATTTTGAAAGAAGTGTTTTGTTAACCCACTACCCAGCCTCGCTAGTGTGTAATCCCTAAGAGGTCGTCAGGTGACCCAATGCCTAGTCACTTCTGGAGGGTAAACCCTAAGAGGTCGTTGGCTGACCCACTGCCCAGTCTCTGGTGGAGGGTGAACCCTAAGAAGTTGTTGGGTGACCCACTGCCCAGTCTCTACTGGATGGTAAACCCTAAGAGGTTGTCCGGTGACCAACTGACCAGTCTCTTCTAGAGGGTAAACCCGAAGAATTCGGTGAGCAATACACTTCCTAGTTTCTTCTAGAGGGTAAACCCGAAGAAGACGGTGAGAACCCACTGCCCAGTCTCAACTAGAGGGTAAACCCAGAACTGCTCAGCCCATCCCTACTGAATTGTAAAACACTTCCCAACGTAACACAGAGTGGGTATCACACAACCAACCAACTCTAGAAGAAAACCAGGGAAAACCACTCAACTCTGCTAGTCTAAACCATCGAGAAGAGGAGAATCCTCTATGTCGTGAAATGTTAAAGGTACGTAAAGTAGAACACGACTCTCACAGGGGGCCCACATGACGTGTGGACCTAGATCATCTCTGAACCATGCACAAGCGTTCTTAGGTAAAATCTATAACATGTACCTCCATGAATTCTCATATAATCCAAGAGTATACAATATATCTAGCCCAATGGCTATCATGCACATGTCACCCAACGTCAACGTGAAGGCTAAAAAGAAACTTCAGCCAACCTGCTTCCTACACGGACCTGAAATGGCGAACCACATCTCTTTAG
This sequence comes from Viscum album, assembly GCA_963277665.1. Lineage (NCBI taxonomy): Eukaryota > Viridiplantae > Streptophyta > Magnoliopsida > Santalales > Viscaceae > Viscum > Viscum album. Next base: position 871,709,117 of record OY728148.1, on the reverse strand, counting down.
ACATCAACTTCCCTCATACAGTTGTGAAAACGATCTCACGTCGAGGGTTCTATTTCGAATACATCAAGAAGAACAGCCACCATGGCACCTTTCATACTTCCCCATTTATATGAGATCTCAAAAGAGGCTCCACAAGCCCAAATGGATTACACCATTGCAGTCCTCGTGGAAAAGAACATGAGAAATACTACATACTCTACCGAAATGGGAAACCGATGAATATGGTACTATTCACTATAACCAGCCCGTGTGGGGCCCGCACACTGACACTGATACTCGTCGGGTGAACTGCATCATTGAGATTCACTTGGAAAAACATGCTTAAATGACTATTCATATGCCCCAAACGGATGCTAAATTAAAAATTCTCAGTATGCTGCACAGAGCTTTTGAGACAGCTCGTGGGGACCATGCCTCAACTCTGGATTCAATGCATGAAACCATCCCCGTAAATTTCTCCTCGATGCCAGGGTCTCAACACTGCTGAAGGCGCATAAAACAGACTCCAGATGCAGAAGCTACAACTCCCTGTGTAATACGCAAATAGGGCCCTGTGGGGACGCACTTCATCTCTTACCTGAACTCTTGAAAAAGCATCTGAAAAAGTCCGCATGAGGACTAGGGTCACGCTACTGCTGGCGGCGCATCAATCGAACATCCCAAGAAGGAGTTAGGTCCAATGAAGAAATTAAGTAATTAATTAATTAATTAATCATATTTAGCGTTTCTTGCCACCGAGAAATGAAACTAACCCAAAAATTCTCTGAACTGATCTTGGAAGGACTTTCTCAACTCCAGGGGCATAACGCCCTTGACGGAACTTCAAACGGACGTCCGGCTCGTGAGCCACGTCTGTCACAACATTAATAATAATTTAATATTATTAAATTAACGCATTTTGGGTCACCCGCCTTCACAAAAAAAACGAAAAAACCCATAATCCCATCTTAAAAATACCTTCTCGAAGAGACCGATCCACAGTCGCAGTTGTCGCATCAAACGAACTCGTCGATTAGCAGTTATGGCCACCCGAACGCAGTGGGAGGGGCAGGGGCTAACCGGGCCAGTTCACCCCGGCCAGCTCGGTCCCAGTCACCAACCAGCGGCCCAGTCGTGTGTCTGGCTGTGACTCGCACAATAACACTGAACCCCTTCCCGGGGTCTGGGGTTTTTTAAGCTGACCGACACATCGTCCAGTCTCCTCTGCGTCGCAAGCTGGAACCACGAAGCATAGTTCCTAGCCTCCTCCACACGCACGAGGTGCTGACCACCTCGAGTTTCTGCATGTCGACCACGACAGGCCGTGGTCACCTTCCTGCTCCGCTGAAGCGTGACCGTACAGCGCCGGTCGACACCGCCTCACCCACGAATCTTCCCTCTCTTTCTCCCTTCTTTGCTGCTGGCTTCGCCTAGACACCCCACGGCTCGCTCCACAAAACGCCACTACCCGGCTCGTCCGAACCCACCGAAGCCCGTAACTCTGGCTCCTCCCAACACACCTCCAATATCTCATTCTAAGCCGTGCCTCCAATGACACTCTGCCGCAGGAAACATCGCGATCGCCATTCGCAGCTGCTGGCCACCCTTGCCGGTGGTGATCCGGTGATCCCTTTGGCGGAACACCATTGCTTGATTGAACACCTGATTCCAAATATATGGACATTTTTGTGATCCCTATGACGACACCTTTGTAGCGCCCACCTTAGAAAATATTTTACAATTTGCTGACACCTCCTAAAATTATAGCGGGTGTTCGCAAGGAACATAACCAAGAATGGGGCTCGGACGATGGCCACGTTCGTTAGGCCATCAGCCCAATTCAAGAATTACAGAAAATTAAAATGAAAAAATTTAAACAAACACTAGATGTTGACAAAGCTGGGCCAATTTAGCAGAAATCCTACCTCGTTGGATCCGTTCGTCATTGGTGACGCTCCTGCTCAATCCTGCTTTGATCTGATGGATTCCGCTCCTCAATCCAGTGAAGAACAAAATGGAATGCCGAAGAACATATGTGAGAGAGAGAGAGAGAGGAAGAGAGAGAGAGAGAGATAAATGGGTTTTCCCCTCCCACCACTTATGGGAATTTATAAAGATAATCCACTGAAACTCTCTCAATGGGAGCGGATTCTGAATCCTCCACGCCCTCTTCTTTTATATAGTTCATAGGAAAAACACCCCATTTTGAGCTCAACCGAAGTCTCAGATTTCCATTTTGATACTTCATTTGAATTTTATTTGAATGTAACAGCAGATATATAAATCACTAAGTGGACATTTCTAAAAGAGAACATTTCCCTTGGGTGACATCTCTTACAGTAGGCCCATGCCCACAACTTTTACACCCTGTCGATTGTAAACTAAACGATCCGGACTCAACGGTGCCCTCATTTTTTCCATCTGAGCTACCATTTAACATATACTTGGGTTAAGCCATTAAACTAATATATTAATTATATAATTTATGCATTTCACGTTTCGATAGCAAGCGAGGGGTCCAAACGCCACACACCGACGTGTTTTATGTCATTCCAAGGGTAAAAAACCAATTTCGGACACATTCATACCCTCAGATTTCTGATCTGAAAATTTTTTAGGTGTTATCCCATATATTTGGCATTCTTAGTGTGAACACATTGAAAATTTAATTCCGGCCACACCGGAGCTTGGAATCGCACGCCGTCTAAAGGAACTGCTCTGGAATAACATCAAGAAATTTCCAAAGACTAATTTAGCAAAAACTAGGTTCTCACATCATTCCCTCATTCAAAATTTTCGTCCCAAAAAAACAAAACCAGGGAATAACTCAGGGTACTAAGCCCACACCTGGCTCTCCCGTACCAAAGAGAACTGTGCAGAGTCCCATGTCACCGCACATGAAACAAGGATTGGCCCATTCATGTGAGGTCTTCCCATGTTGATGACGTGCATAGGAGAACGCAAAATTCATCTTAGGTGAGTCATTTGGGAGACTTCATTCACCCAAACCAGACTTTGGGTTTAGGGAATGGCAGTAGTGAACATATTCATCCCTTTGCACGACCTCAAACGGCCCGACGGGCCTCAGGGGTAGCTCATCTGCCCAGTCGCACCTCTAAGTAATTCGTGACCGGAATCACCGTTTGGACCTGGGACAAAGCACGCTGATTCCCTCCATTAGAATATCCATATGATGAAACACCCAAGGATATCTGGTTACAAAAGATGTTATAGTCAATGTCCCACGACTCAGACTCTCTTACATGCTCGGAAAGCGATGGAATCGACACAATCGACTAACGGAAAAGGTCCCACACCTTCCATATTTCTGACACAGGGTTACACTGAATCCCCACATCACCCTGGTAACACATCAAGAAAGGGGTAGGGACAAAGGAATTTCACACATAGAGTCTGAAAATTCTACAGAAAAAGTAGAAGATCTGTAGAGCATACCACTTATCACCTCATGCTATCCAGGATCGTAGACATACAAACTCGCGGTTGTCTGTGGTCCCAAATGTTAGCTGTAGGAGCCTGACGTGGAACTCCTGGTGGTGATTGGAAGATCTCATAAAGTCACCCCCCCACTACCAGTTTACCCTTCTCCTCTACTAGCACCATATCTATTGGAGCTACTCTGATCACGATGCGGCCTCTGTCACAGTGGTGCACCTACTGTCTGCCAAATATTCTCAGCGTGGCTGGTCGGGCAGTCTCGTGCCATGTGACCATGGCCATCACAAGCATAGCACCAGCACTCTCTAGGCTGAACTAGTGCCCTCCGACACTATTGTGGTGTACAACCACACCCCTGAGTCAGATCATCAGAAATCCACATGCATCAAGGTTCTATCAGCCAACACCCAATTGTTGCGGTAGACGTCTCGGCTCTGTCGAGCCTACTGCCACCACCAAGAGTAAAAGGTGACAAGAAGCCCTCTGTCACCAGTACCTACTCTAGAACCCTGACATATGTGGGAATTCCCAAGGGTAGTTTGACATAATGAATCTCACTGTAGAGACCCCGCTCAATCATTCGTGCTCAGAAGTTTCCGTCATGGAACAAGTCCACGTAAATGCATGAACGGTATACGAAACTAGTCGTGTACTCGGTCACAATCATCCCTCCCTACTGAAAATACAAGAGCTCTTTGATCTGAATGGTGTGTATGCAAGATGGGTAAAACTCTTCACAAAACAGCAGCTGAAATTCACCCCACAAAAGTGATGAATCATCAAGTAACTGAGTCACCAAACTCCATTAATGCCTTGCTGCTCCATTGGAAAAGGTTTCCTTCCAAATCCACCCTATGATTTTCCATTTAATTCACAATCTTGAAGAGGAGAACCACAATCATGAGCTAAACCATTGTTTCCTGAGGTTCTGGCTCACTGCTGAACCTCAGCGGTCTCTGTTGTTGGAACTCACAGATCGCGCTCAACCTGTGCTAAAGCTCTGTCTGCTCTATTGGAGTTGTCTACTGATCACCAGGAGGTGGTGATGCTGCTGGCCAACCAGGAGAAAGGGAATCGCATGATGGGTCCTGGACTGAGGACTCATAGCTCTCTGGGTCATCGTCACGAACCAAAACTGGTATCTCATCTTGCTGTCTTTGCGGGGACATCCTGAATGTTATCAAGGAGTGTCACTGTCTAGTGAGAATATATGTATATATAATAGTCACAACATTGGGGAGATTACTCAGGAAGGATAGTAAAAGACTCAATCTTATGGGATTCACAAACCAATTTTTCCCTACAACAAGTGTCTGAGAATTCTGAGTCGATAAGTGGGTTGTCAGGGTCATAGTGAATGGACATGTCGGCCGCCACACCATCACTGGACTCCCTAGCTTGAGAACCGCTCTTGAGACATGTTGACATTGTTTCCCTAGATCCCAACAAATTCCATTGTAGGGACATGTGAACTACGTCTCAAGGAATTAACTACCTCTGATACCACTTTGTCACGTCCCGACCAAACCCGGGCTCGAGCCGTAACTACCCCAATCCCACCTCTATAGGCCATGGGCTGGTGACAAGCACCGAAGGCTAAACAACTCTGGGAGGCCTTTTCTGCAGTACCTATACACACAAACACATCCCACTCAATGCAGAAGTGCAGAGTAAAATGAAAACTAAAGTACCATCTTCTATAAATCAACCAAAAAGTGCTTCAACCCTTAAACAGTACAAAGAAAGTGCTGACGGTAAACTAAAAATAAATGGGGGAAAAGACGTTCCCAACTAGTGTAGTACTAAAACCCGACAATAGGTATACAAAGTAAAATAGCTAGGAGAGTCCCAATCTAGGATCCCGACTACGACCACCACACGCAGTCCATGATCCCAAACTGCTAAGCTCCTCTGACGTCACGACCAACATGTCCATCGTCTGCAAGGGCACACCAAGTGCGAGAAAATCCCAATAATGGAAGATTATAAGAATACCCATTAGGATGCATTGATAGATTGAGGGAGAAACAAAGGAGGTACTGAATAGGTGAGTAGTAGATCGAACAGAGAAAAGTAAAGAAGTACAACAGAGAGTACTGTGAAGAGTACAATAGAGTAACAAATCAACCCAACAAGTGAAAGGAAGTAGAGTCCTCCAAACACAAGGATCTAGAAGTGGTGAGATGTTGAAATTCTAATTGAGTCTTCGCTAACTATAGAAGGAGAGTAGACTCATCCATCCACGATAAGCTAGACACGGAAAGCACGTGGAATACCCTGCGCGTCTTCACCTCTCCTGGAAGGAGAGTAACCAAAACCCAAGGAGTGGGTACTGGATCAAGGTATACATTTATATATGCACTGAAAAGAAACCCGAACAAGCTTGTAAGGGGATCTCCATCCCATAGCTCATCCCAGAAAGTGAGTAGAAAATAGTCCTTGAAGTAAAAAACATCGATGCCCAGTATCCCGTATGTCTTCCCCGAACTACAAGTCGAGGGGCTCAAATCACCACAACATGACACTATCTGCTTTGGTCAACACTGGCTCACGCACACGGTTTCGGTTCTCTTCTCAAGGACACATCTTTGTGGGGAAAGCACCACTAGTAATTGAGAGTTCTAGGGAAAGTCAAACCACAACTCATTAATGTCACATAGTCGAGAGGTCTTCTCAAAGCCAAATCTGTCACATCAGTGACCCGTAAAACCAAGGTTCCCACTCTGGTAGTCATGGGAAAATACACAGACTAGACTAGTAGAAAGGATTAAGTCTGAAAGAAGTCATCGAGTAACCCACTTCCCAGCCCTTCTGAATAGTAATCCTTAAGTGGTCTTCGGGTGACACACTGTCCAGTCTATGATTGAGGGTAAACCCTAATAGGTCATTAGGTGACCCTCTTCCCTATCTCTGCTGGAGGGTAAACCCTAAGTGGTTGTTGGGTGACCCACTTCCCAGTCTCTACTGAAGGGTAAACCCTAAGAGGTCATTGGGTGACCCAATTCCTAGTCTCTAATGGAGGGTAAACCCAATGTAGTCGATGAGTAACCCACTACCCAGTCTCTGCTGGAGGGTAAACCCGAAGATGTTGGTGAGTAACCCACTGCCCTGTCTCTGCTTGAGGGTAAACCCAAAGAGGTCAGTGAGCAACCCACTGCCCAGTCTCTCCTGGAGGGTAAACCCGAAACTGCACTGGCCATCCCTACTGGATGGTAAAACACTGGAAAATAGAACATGGCGTGGGTATCGCTTAACCACCCAAATCCAAAACAAAACTAGGGAAAACCACTCAACCCTACTGGTCTAAGCTATCGAGAACAGGATGACCCTCTATGTCTAAAGAGGTCAATGGTATGTAATGTATAACATGGCACACATAGGGGGACCACACGACGTGTTTCCCCAACTCATATCCCAACCATGCACAAACATTATCCGGTACAAGCTACAACATGTACCTCCAAGCATTCCCATATACTCCCAGAGTATAACACATACCTAGCGCAAAATCAATCTTTCACATGACATCCAACATCAAAGGGAAGGGAAAAAACATAATTCTGCCAACCTGCTTCCTCCCCGTCCCAAGCACGAACATCCACATCTCTTTAGACATCAACTTCACTCACACGGGAGTGAACATGATGTCATGTCAAGGGTTCGCTTCCGAACAAAGATAGAAGAACCGCCACTAGAGAACCTTTCACGATTCCCCATTTAAATGAGATCTCAAAAGAGTCTCCAGATGCCCAAATAGAGTACACCATTGCAGTCTTCATGAAAAAACACGTGAGATAGACTACTTACTCGCCCGAAACAGACAACTGGTGAATATTTTACTATTTTGCATAACCAGCCCATGTGGGGACCACACCCTGACTCAGATACTCATAGGGAGAACTGCATCATCATGATGATCTCAAAAAAACACACTGAAATGACTATTCATATGCCCCAAATGGACGCCTAATGAAAATGTTGCATTATGCTGCACACAGCATAAGTGACGGCCCGTGGGGCCCATGCCTCAACTACGGCTTCAATGCCTAGAACCACCCCCGTCAATTTCGCCTCGATGCCAGGGTCACAATTCTACTGATGGTGCTTAAAACAGACTCTAGTACCAGAAGCTTCAACTCCCCACGTTATATGCTAACGGGGCGCTGTGGGGCCCGTACTTCGTCTCCAACCTGAACACATCAAAAATCATCTCAAAAAGTCCAAACATGGATTGGGGTTAGACTGTCGCTGACGGCGTGTTAATCGGACATCCCAAGCAGGAGTTAGGTCTGACACAACAATTAATTAATTAATTAATTATTTATTTAATTAATTAATTATTCATATTTAGCATTTCGTGCCACCGAGCAACGAAACCAACCCGCAAAGGCTTTGAACAGAACATGGAAGGACCGTCTCAACTCTAGGGCCACATCTCCTATGACTTCACATCAAACAGACGTCCGTCTCGCGATCCATGTCCATCACAACTTTAATAATAATTTAATATTATTAAATTAAACCATTTCGGGTCTCCCGCCTTCAGGTACGGAACCCAGAAACCCTATAACCCATAATAAAATGCCCGTCTTGAAGAGACTGATCCACAACCATAGACAACGTATCAAACACACACATTGTTTAAAAGTTATGGCCCCCCAAACGTAGGGGGGCATAATAGGGCCAGTTCACCGTGGCCAGCCCGGTCCTAGCTGCTGGCCCACGGCCTAGCCGCGGATTCTGAAAAAACCGCGCCCACTTATTTTATATTGTGCCTAGGAAAAAAATTCCATTTCGAACTAAACTGAAGTCTCAGATTTCCATTCCGAGAATTTTTTTGAATGTTATTTGAAAGGGAACACCAGCAATAAAAATCACTATGTGGACATTTTGAAATGACCACTTTGCCCCTGGGTGACATCTTTAACAGCAGGCCTACGCTTGGAACTTTTACACCCCACCTAGGGTAAACGGCATGCTCTAGACTCAACGGTGCTCTCGACATTCCTGTTCAAGCTACCATTTAAGAGATACTTGAGTTAATCCATAAAACGAATAAATTAATTATTTATTTTTTCCATTTCACATTCTGATAGCGAGTGAGGGGTCCAAACGCCCTATGCCGACATTTTTCATGTCATTCTTAGGGTAAAAACCCCATTTAGGACCCATTCATACCCTCATATTTCTAATTTGAAACATTTTTTTGGAGTTATCCCATTTATTTTTTGTACCCAGTGCAAACACACCTAAATTTTAATTCCAGCCACAATGAAGCACAGAATCGCACGCAGTCTGAAGGTGCTGCTCTGGAATAACATCAAGAAATATCCAAAGTCTTATATATCAAAAACTAGGTTCTTAAAAACTTGATGAATGTGTTGTGTTTCCATTGATAGAATGAGAATCCAACACACACATTGAGAGATATGGTGGTCTAAAACATCCTAAGCCTATAGGATTACATGGACTGGCCTACCGGCCCTCCGCCGAACCTCCCAACTGCCACTGTAGTGTCACAATGAACCCTAGGACACACAGTCCTACAACAATTATTACACTAATTGAACTAAAACCTTGATAATGCGACATCCCTAGAGTCACACCACCGCCACCTCTGGTGGAGCACCAAGAACACTGTAGGGGTCCAAAAATTAATCAAAGACCAAATCAAGGATCCTTGGATCCCGATCTGCACAACTACATTCCATACTCGATGTTTCATCAATGATTCAACGAAAAAAATTTGGATGATATTCTTATCTCCTTTGGGCCTCCTTCGGTTGCCAAAACTAAAATATGATCATAGATTGAGACTCCTCGGGTTTGCATCATCAGAAATGTTTGGAATGGTCCAATATTGGAGGTTATTTCATCATGGAAAAAATTAATAATCTAACAATGATGAATAATACAATGAACACAATGAATAGTGATCCAAAATAAAAATAGATGATGTATGTTGTTTGTTTGGGCATAAAAAATTTATTCTAATGTAATAAATTACATAAGAAATGAAAATCTTCAATAGAGGATTCAATCGGGTAGCTATTGAAGCCAAAATAGAAATCCACCAGTAATTTTGGATCCCCCATTGGGTTCTATAAACTCTAATATACTAGAACATAAATTATCCTCGGGATCTGAGGATATTATGATGTTGAATCATCATCAGAGGCAAATGGACAAATCCCTACAATCTGTGAGAGAAATGAGAAAAACCCATATCATTCCTCTGATCATCAATTTGAATGAATCATCCAGTGGTAGCCTAATAAAAACCTCACATTCCCTACCACTTGGGGTCACCGAATAGGTAAACACTATACTCTGAACTTAGTGGTGATCTCAAATTTCCATTATAAATCCTTATTTAAAAGTTATCAATATCATTCTGAAAATAAAATAATTTTATTTATATTTTTTTACAGTTACTCCGTTATTATATTTTTACATAGAAGGTCTAAGTACAGAAAAGTTTTACCAAGACTAGGGAAAACTGAACACTCTAGACTCAACACTAGCCACATTGCTCAAATCCAGGAAACCTTGTGAGATATATCAGATTTCATTCACATGCATAGTATAAAAAAAATATTCTTATAATATTTATTCTGGGTACATTGGGCCTATGAATCACATGTTGTGTCATCTTCTAGATCTGGAAATATATTTATAACTAATCCAATTTCATACAAGGAATAATATTTCTCTCTAAAACGGTATCCTTTATATATTTCTGAATCACATGAATCTCATTTGAGGTCTCATTAACAATCCTTAGTACCAAAATTTTCAATTTTCCAACTTCATCCCAAAATTTTTGAATTGTAAAACATATTATCTTGTGATCATTATAACGTTCAATTTGAATAATTGAGTTGAAGGTATTATTGTAGTATAATTCTAAAATATTGAGATATCTTTCCGAACTCCCATGAAAATCAAGTGACCTACAATAAATAAATTTTTATAATGTATAGATTGTCCTATCAGATTGTGAATCAGTTTTCGGATTGTAGTTTGTGAGAAATATTACTACCTTATTCATATCCTTTTGTATGATTCTTTATTAAAATAAATAAAATCATTAAATGTGGTCTAATAGAATCAAAATAAGCACTCCCTAAATTTTAGTTACATCTCGAATATATAGATAAGCTAGGTTTTTTGGATGTAAAAATATACTATGGATATGAAATGGATATATATGGATAATTTATTACTTATTACCAAAATATAATAATTTCCATTTGATGTATTAGGAATTACAATTACAATATTTTTAGTGATAATGCCCCACGTCCATACTGGTATGGGTAGCTATTGTATATCACCTTTTGGAGTATCTCACTCTAACTTCAATACATTGTACACCGATAACTATATAGTTTAACTGGAATTTCACATATAATTTTGTACCAAAATATAATGAAAAAGATGATACCGATATAGTTTATTACTTTGAAGATTTGTAAGGAATATATATGCAGTACCATCATTAATAAACTTATTATTTATATTTGAAATATATATAAACATATCTTTTTTTCATATTTATTTTATAACGTATTGATCATAATTTAATTCAAGAAGGTTTCCATTTTTCAAGGCCTCCACCTTATTTTCTATCAATGGGTAATCTCTTTTAGATGTTTTGATCTACCCCTATAATGATTGTTGAGAATTCATTTGAGATGATAATAAAAGATGACCCATCCCATTTGATTCCAATGTAAAACAATACTATACAATTAATCATAAGTCCTCTTTCAAACATAATAAACGTAACAAATATATGATATTTCTAACTCAATTATTCTAAAAAATTGATTTCTCATCTGGGTTGATAATGAATTACATTTCCCTAATATTTATTAAGTACCAACCATCTCCATCATCTCATTGTTATTTATTTTTATCTAATGATATTATTAAAATATTTTTTTTCTATGTATATATCACATTTTTCATTAAAAATGAAGTGTATCAATATCTTCAATTCAAAAAAAGAATATATATAAATATTGTTCATGAGTATGATATTTTATATAAAGGTAAATTTATAATTGACTTCCATATGTGATGACCTTTTTATTTTGTTTGAATAAAATTACAATAACTTCTAATGATTTATTAATATGAAAAAATTACTTCTATGATAGAAGATAGAGTTATCATTGGTGATCTATATAATGTATTCTTTTTTGCATATAAGCATTATAGATAGTATTTTATTCCAATATATATAACCTATATTGTAGGGAATTTTTTTTATCAAATTATAATGTTATGGAGATTTTTCATCAACAATCTATATTGTCCATCAATGCTAAGGAATATATGATTCTCAAATGCAGTTGTTGGAGGTATTCATTGTCCTATGACCATTATCTTTATTAGATACCCTTATATTCTTTCATTGGTTATGATATTCCCTATGAAGGAATTTTTTGATAAATAGATATCATATTTACAGAGTTTTCTGAATAGTTTTATCTTCTTTGGGGTATGTAAAATGACAATTATTTAAAAATAATGTTCTTCATGACTCTTTAAAGATATTATAATATTGTAAATAATGTAAATAAATTTTTAATAAATATATAACATTTAATATATTAATAATATTCTTATATATGGAAGGATCATTAGTCAATATGAAAATCATATGATCCAAATATGAATGCCCATATATTTCATTGAAGGTGGATTCTGGATATTATTATCCTTAACCATCAACTGATGACACCATGAAAATATGTCAATCATGGAGAACAAATTAGACACTCAAATATGGTTGTTGAATTTAATAATACTCTAGATTTTTTATTTTTCCTTTCATGTTAATTCACAATTCCATTTATAGTTAGTTCATAACCTCATCAGTTTATCTTACTTTTTTGAAAAATATAAAAAGTCTACCTCCCGTAGAGAAAAAAATAAATCCTTAAATCTTTTTTCTAATATATCTTTTATTTATTCATTAATTTCTCTAGCATATCATTTAACAATCAATATGATGTCCTTGATTTTTTCAAGGATCTATGTCTGAGATCAATTGAAAAATCTTCCACTCATTCCCGGGGAGTTCAATATATCTCGTTAAGAAATACATGAATGTATTCCAAAATAAGTGAAATGTCTACAATATTTATACATTCAATTTATATCTTATTTAACCAAATAATATTGATGTAGAAGAAAATATGTGGTGGATTTTTTATGACACAAGATTTGATATTTTTCCTCAGAAGAAAACTTTGGGTTCTCCTTTCAATGCAGCTTAATACTTTTAAATAACTTTTTTTTATTATAAATTTTTAACCAATGCATACATTTTATTATGTCATATTTGACCATTTAAAAGAATACATGTATTTCAGATTGATTTCACTCTTCAATGTTAATAGGATAATTTTTTTTATATTTCAAATGAATGGAAAATTCCCATGGGAGGATCATTATAATAATCTACCAGTATTATTTGAAATAATATGATGTTTTTATTTCCAAATATTAATTTAATAAAATAAATAATATAACAAAAATAAAAATATATTTCTTCCATGATTTATATTACAATGAGTTTTTCCACCAAAACATTATATAGAGAAATGAATGTAGCTCTTGTTATTGTGAAATTATGATCATTCTCTTATGAACAATGGTGGGGTTGATGGTGATTTACATTTATTGGCTTTTCATTTGGTTATTGATTATTGAAATTTCAGTCCTCCCCACCCATGAAGTAATGCATGAATTTTCTTTAATTGAATATATTATGTTTATCATTGGAATCCAAATGTTGTTAGTTAATATATTAACAATATATTATATCTATATATAAATTACCTTCCCAATTTTCAAACATTCTATGACATTTTCTAAAATTAATCTTATGAATCTTCGAAATTATGTTGTATATGGGATGTTTCACTATTTCCCTTTCCAAATTCCAATCAAAAAATATCCAGGAATATTTTATATTTATTATTTCCATCAGTCCACTGGAAATATATGTGATATATTTAGACGTTGATGTCATAGAATTTTATCTAGTTATAACACTCAATGTCTCGATTTCTAATTGATTTAATTTACGCGGAGTTTTCATTCCAATGAATCTATATATATATTCATATAATACTTTATTCAATATATTGAAGCTTATTAGGAAGGACTTGCAATGTTCATATCATAATTCAACAAATATTTAATTTCTATTAATTTATGCTTATGTAATTACATCACCATATTATTTAGATGGTGTTATCAAAATACTTGTTCAAAAAGCCTATTTTGAATTCATATCATTCCATATCCTTTAACCCATCTCATGGGTTTATGTTCTGATAAGTTTGTACAACTAATTTTATTATCCCTATAAGTTATATACATCCATCATAACAATCACATAATAAGAACAATGGAGTATTTGAAGTATTTTTTTTGTAGTTTTGATCTATTTTTATTTGATCAGTGGGAGAGAGGGTAATCTAAAAATAATGGTTCATTGATGCAAAACTTATTTAAATACAATTTTTATTCCCGTAGATAAAATCTTTACATTGTTTTTTTTATTACATGAGTGAATTGATTCATCAAATGAATAATGTTTTAAACTCCACTCCCACCTTAAACCCCACCCTTTTATTAGGAATGCGACTATGGAATTGTTTATTTCTTCTCTGGTTCCCATGGTTCATTCTATTTACTTATACTACAATCTTGAAGAAGGAAACCATAAGTCAAAATTTTATAATTTTCTAAATATTATAAAAATAATAATGGTAAATTAATCCTAATATTTTATAATATCATATTTCTATAATGATATACATTTTAAAATTTACTATATATATATCTTTTAATTAATTAGTAAAAATCATTGGACTAACTAAATAGTATCACTCATGAGTGTCAAAATTGGCCTAAAGAAAGACGAATATATCATGAACAATGTCAATGTCAATTTCATAGAATATTATCCATTTATTGGGGTTATTTCATGTAGGTAAAAAATAGCACTAGATAGACTTGTGATATCCATATAAGGATTTTATTTCTTGGAAAGCAATCTATTTTGTACGTACAAAAAATTACATGATATTTTATGATATTTTAAATAATCCAAATAGTTATTAAATTTTTTAGTGAATTAATTTAAATAAATAAAAAAACCTATCTATAATAATGACTATGGAATCCCACTTTTTTAAGTCATAAATGATTCATAAAATTTTAAAACATTCAATTATATAGAGGATCATTTGAGCTTTATTTTCTTATACGATAGGGAAATAATTCACAAAAAACAAAAATTTACTCCCCAACCAATTTAAATTATAATTCATAGATTATCCTATGTTATATTAATTACATCATATATCCAAGTGACATATGTTAACTAAAATTAATGATTACTAATCTGGGTAAGGTAAAAACAATGGAAATAATTAGTATGTGATCGTGAAGCATAAATTTTAGAAATTATAATCAGAACACAATTAATATCATAATAGATTGTTTGTGAAGAATAATATGGAATCATGGATTCAAAAAAATTATCCATTTATATAAATATCACAATGTATTATCACTTATGTGTCCTAAAACATAATAACCAAGGTTATTCAACATGGAATCCTAAAACATGTCATATATCAAGATATATTTTTAACCCAATGTTTGGGAGAACTCAAAGGGTTTACCCTTAATTTTTATATCATCATGAGGGCAATATATGAAATAATAAACTTATCTATAAACTAATGGGAAACAATGTATTATTTTCATTTAATTCATTTATTTCATAAATTTTTAAAGAAAAGAGAATTAAATCCTTTTAAACAAGGATACTTGAATTATGGTTTAATATTTCGAATTCCATAATCAATAAATTATTTATAGAAATTAATGAATACCTATGAATAGAAAAATGTTTTGAGTATTCATATAATAACAATAAATTATACAAAAGAGAAAAATAAATGATAATGGGGTGAAAACATGAATGGTAAACAATTTATAATAATTAAAAGGAATTATTTGAGTTAACAATTGACTCAAATTGATAAAAATTGTTTTGGATGTAAAATGATTATTAAATTTTCATTAAAATAACATTATTAAATATTTATGATATATATATCAAATGAGGTAGTTGAATGAAAAATAAGATGATGAAAATTCCCATACAATGGGGAGTTACTTCATAAAACATGCATGGGGAAACCAGTTCTATATAAAAAAATATAAGAGGAATTTCGAGAGATTAAATCACTATAATAACATGATTAATGGATTTGGAGTGGAGAGGAATGGGATTATGGTAGGATATTTATAGAAAAATTTGATGAAAAATTTAATAATTTTAATATTGAGGTGTTCAAATTACACATATGGAAGAATGAAAAACAATTGTCTTAATAATGAAATTATCTTTTTTAGAAATTTCATTCATGTTTTATAATTTTTTTTCCATTATTAATAAAAAATTATTTAATTACATTAGAGATGGAAAAGTAAATTTTCTACAAGGTATAGATTTTAAAACCATAATTTACATTATAGATATTTTAGAGTCAATGATAGATTTGAAAATTGATATAAGTAAATTAAATAATAAAATTATAATAAAAACATTATTTATGGGCTTTGATTAGTTTTAATAAAATAGTATTTAATTATTAAATATTAATGAAATAATAAAATATACTGAAATTTTATTTTAACTATTCACTAAAATATAATTTATTTTAGAAAAATAAAAAATATCAACAATAATTAATTTTACTAGGTTGATTTCATATAAAATACTTTTCTTATAAATAATTTCTTTCAATTGTGAATTTTATATTTAAAATTAATATTATATATTTATTGAAAATTATCTTTTTTTAACATCATCTTTAATCTAATACATATAATAATTCTTACAAAAATTATTAAATTACATTTTTGTATTAAATAAAATGAATAGTTTTTATTGGAAATTATATTTGAATAAGATTAATTTATAATATATTAATTTATTACTAAATTGTATATATTTTCTAAAAATACTATTTTTTATCCAAAAATTAATCAATCTATTTCAACTTATATTCATGTGTGTTTCTAATGTAATAATAATGGAAATAAATTTTTTATAAATAATTATATAATTTATACAAATAAAACGAAACAATTATAATCTTAAGGTCTTGATATATATTCACTTATTACACTACCAATAAATATAAATGTATAGTGTGAAATGGTGCTAGATTCATGGGGTGAAATATCTAACATTAACCTAGTGTGGTTGTACGAAAAACATGAATACCTTCAATAGTAGATTCTATTTGAGCCTCACTTGTAGACGTTTTATTAGGATTAGACATGGGTGAACACCATTTACTCTACCCCCGTCCAATGCATTGATAAATGGGATTCAAATGACATGACCCTACTAGTTGAGACCAATAATTATTATCTTTGTATTCAATCAACACATACATTTAACTTTAATATAATAAAATACAAGATGTCACATTATAAAGAAATCATTAATAATGCACATAATATACAATTTTCATGTAATAATAATTCAATATCCTTATTATTATTGTAACATTTGAAATTTAATCAATTATATTGAATAAATCAATAAAATTTTCTTTTTCAATACAATTTTTTTATAATTACATTGCCAGTTTATATTATATTTCAATCATGTTTTAAAATTTAAATATATTTAATGTGTGGTGTAGAAATTATTTTGGATTATGACATAATGAAGTTTTCTATTGAATGTTAATTATTTATTGAAATTTGTTTCTATATTTTTTCTTTGTTTTATCGAACAATAATATTAATTGTAATGTAATATATATTTTGAAGCTCAAGAAAGATAAATACCACGAGGAGTATTAATCAAGGACCGATAGATTAAAAACTGATCCCCTTTGGATCATGTTTTATTGTTAAAAAAGTAATTCTCTCTCAACTTCTCACAATTATTTATAATACCATATTAAAGTAATACAAGACAAGACAATTTTAATTTTCATGACCTAATTGGTATACATCCAAAAAACATAAAAAGCCAATGTTCCTATGTAAATTATACACTAATTAAAAATGTTGTTATAATGATTGGAGCAGACACACAGTCCTCCATTTTTATATCCAATAACAATTTGAAATATCATTTCACTCTAATAAAAAGGGTGCTCACTTCTCCTTCGGATGATTCATTTTTTGATCACTTGTAGCAATATATTTTAAACCTCATTTGGTGAATAATTATGTTCCACTTTTATCTAGTTGACTAATATCACATTACAATATATTTACTAGGAAATCCATTAAAAAAGCCTTTCAGGATTCTTACTTATTTTACAATGCTCACACATCATCAACAAAATTAATGAAATATTCATAAAAAATATATTACTTTCAGGATAGACATAAATTTCATGAATATAAACACTTTTTTAAGTGTTATTTTTTTCACGAACCCTTCTTTCATTAAATTCACGTCTCCTTCAGGAAGCCTTACCCTCTAGAAAAGATAACATATACATAAGAAATATAAATACATTCATGATGCATAATATTTTCAGTTATCTTATATTTTCATCCCAATAATCCTTTATTCAATTTTTATATCTCGTGAATCACCTTTAGGAATCACCTTCTAAAATTCTGGGCATTTATATTTTCTTTATGGATTGCTCTCCTCAAATGGAGAGGGGGTGGGTTGTTGGGTGTGTTTAGAAATATTTATCGGTGTTCCCTCCATCAAAATGCATCCATTATATCCACTATGTTTTTAGAAATCTTTAGATTCATTTATGAAAACCTTCATATCACCCCACTGAACTGAATAAAATTTACCATCCATGAATTTCATCTTAGTTTTCTAGTTTTTCTATCATTCCATTGCACATAAAATTCTTTCATGAAACTGTAAACCTTCGTAAACCACCGAAATTTTCTGAACAGAGAAACCTTTGAAATCCATCAAAACATAGTGAGTGTCATGAACTAGAAATTTTTTATGTATGAATCATGGAAATCATGACCCCCTTAGGATTGAGTTTTCCTCCATATTATTTTACCATAAATTTTATTTTAAAAATGTGGATGTGACACCTCTAGGTATACTTAATATTTTATACTACCACAATTAAATTCATTCATTTATATTTAATATTTTTCAAACATATCGAAAAAAATCACCTTGTATATACATATTTTTTGTATTATGACTACTTTGTCATCAAGAAAAATCAACAAAAAAATTATCGAAATGTTACCTTGTTGGATTTTTTCACTATAACATCCCCCTATTTGTTTGTTAAAAAATATCATAAATTTGACATCTCAATAAATTTTATTCCATATTCTAAAAAAATTCACTTCTTTATATCTGGATATTGATAAATTCTTTCCACAACACACACTATACTCCCACATGATATTTTCTCATCATGATAAATATGAGTAGCATGCAATGTTCAACAACGAAACATGACATTAAAAAACAACTCAATTTCTTTCATCCCAACCCCCATATGTTTTTATATATATAATTTGATCCCTCATCTTTAAAAAAATATTTTTAACACTCCCATTACATTTATGTTCCCCCTTTCATCTTATCCCCTATTGTGGTCAAGATATTTCCCCCCCCATCAATGAATACAATAGTTTCACATCTATGGTTGCACATAGTCAAGAAAACATATCCTCATATTTTGCTAAAACATAACCTACCATAGGGTTAAGAGAACCAAAATTCTCCCTTGTTAATGTGTGGGGGGTAAAAGAGACTCCATGTCCCAGTTGATGATACTAAAATTCTTATTTGGGTATGGACTCTGCTCTATTGTCTTCATCATATTGTTTTACATGCAGATACACCATTATTAGAATCTCTGCTCCACCTTCTCCTTGATAATATAAAACATTATTTTAATGTTCATTGTTCTTGAGTGATGCAATGAATTATTTCAATGATTTAAAGAACAATATTTATCCGAATTGATTTTGATTAGAGAATTCACTACAACTCACATATCATCACATTGTTACTCTATCAACAATAATTGTCAGCAATTTTGAGATGTCACAATATATTCACCTCACATGTTCATTAATGAAAAAATATCCTGTTTTTTCATATCAATTATATACATAATACTACATGATAGAATAATCCAAAATAAATTTATTTCTAATCATATTGGAACATACATAATTTTTATCCATATAGGCCAATAAGTTCTACTGAAAATTTTCAATGTAAAACACAAAAAAATCCAACATAACCTAATATAGTAAGTTATTATTATCGACTACAGTAATTGTCTATATATATGATTAATTTTACATCTTACTTTTTTGAAATTTGAAAAACCAATATCTAGTATTGTTGCTGTCATGTATAATACACCACCAATGATCTCCCTATATTTTGTGATATTAACCACTTTTCATTTTTATCTAAAGATATTTTCATCAATGTGGGCCCTATAGTCATCAAATACTTGGAGTTAATTGGAGAAAAACATCTCAAAATATCCTTGTCATATTTATATTGAGAAATAAATGTGGCTAACATTCTATTAGTGTCCATTAAAATGTGGAGAATGATACATCACAGATCATTGAAATTCCAAACTCACATTTCATAAATTCTGTTAACTACTTTAAATGTATGTCATCAACTCCAACCAATATTTTTTCACTGACATATAATAGAATCATGTTCTACTAACTTCGATTATTATTAACAATGATATTTTAATCAACTCCACCAGGATAAATCCTAATCTTTTTTTAAAAACTAATCAATCCTTGAAAACCATGATCTCTGTGATTATTTCATCCCATATAGAACCTTACATAGATGGAAATGTTTTTTTTATCTTCTCAGATGGGAACACCATATTTTTTTAAATATACACTTCTTCACATAGAACTGATTTAGAAACAATTACTTGATATTGATAAGGAAAAATTTAAAACCTTAATTCAATACTATGGATAAGAATAATCTTATTTTTTCTATCCTAGAAATATATAAAAATTTCTCATCAACATCTATAACCATTATCTGAGAGTACCCTATGTACAATGGTTTTTTATCAATATAAATTCATTATTCATTATATTTCCAAACAACCATTTAGTCCTATTGAGATTATAATATGGTCGTCTTGAAATAATAGCCTATATATAATTAATCTAAAAATTTTCAAGCTTGTAATTCAAATAAAAAACATATTTTTCATTTCTATATTATTATTTAAAACATTAATCCTATTATTGATATAAGAATGATATTTTATGTAATGATTTCAATTTCTGTGTTTGAACTGGTGCTCCCCGATCACCAATGATATTATTCTAGTTAATTTTATATCGAACCATTAGCCTCTGTGCAAATATTGATTTGAAATCGTCATTATAATCAACAATATCTCCTTCTAAATCATTATTTTACACTTCTACCATCCCTAGGTTACTTATTTCCTCATCACTGTCATATGGGAATTGATCATTTAGATTTTGATGATTCTATTGATTATCTACAAAGTGATATCACAAAATTCACCTAATTTGTCATATATTATTATTGAATAAATTATCACCACATATTTTTACAAAATAGAATTAGAATATCATTTCATCATAAAGAGTCACAAAATTTACATTGTTTCTCCTTATTTAGAAAAAAATACTTTTCATGATTTGAAAGTATTGTAGTGCTGTATTTTTTCCATAGCATAGATCATGAAATGTATTTTATTTTTTTGAGACAAAATAGCCTTGTTGGATATGCAGACTGATGTTATTACTGATTCCTTCAACAATTTCTATGGTGGCCCCTCTTAAATAATCAGATTTCTAGCCATGTTTTTTATCATTTGATTCATTCTTTCTGCCAAATCATTTTTAGGAGATCTGAATGCCGATACATGATGACATATCCAATGTCTCTCAATATAATATTTATGATGGAAAATTTTTAATTCTAGAAAAATATCCATACGATTACTTGGAATATTAATTTAAAAATAACATTTTGGATTGCCTTTAATATTTCATTATGATATATAACAAAACTAAAATGATGGTAAAGAAATTTTTTGATTCTACCCTTCTAAATTGAGAAATGAAAATAAAATAACACCACTTCCCTTCAATAGATCATGATGGGATATTACTGCAAACATATTAATGTACCAATTAAAGAACACTATTTTACTTTTGTTATTTTTCATTTTATTTATTTATTATAATATTATATAATTTAGAGGCACCACACATATTAGTAAGATCACATGATATATTAGGTAGATCCTTTGATGTATCCCATGTTAGAATATCTTCCAAGGATGGTAGACATGAATTTTGAATAACATTATTCAATAAATTTTTTTAATAACATAATTATACACATATTATTTATAAATATTATAGCATTCCATAATGAAAAAATCCAACTGACAATACGTTTGTGAGGATTATTACTTTTGTAAACCAAGCCATTAATAAATCACATTTAATTAACCACAAAGATAGATCTTACTATGATAATAATATTAAGGTAACCATATTATTAGTATTTCACCACACCATCTTAGTCATGTTTGATGCCTATAACAAAGTCCATGTTTCATGTCATGTGGGATGTGTGTCCACTATCTTGGATCCATACAACAATAAAATATAATGCTTTATGTGTAATCTCCACAACCACTATCTTCACATCTCTTTTCTATTTTATTCACATCATTGACATAGTACCTATTATTGATTTGGCATCACTAATATTCTTCAGAGTATGGTGGACCAAATTCATCTTTCATAGATGAAAATAAAATTCTCATATTCATCTAAATTTTCATGAATTGAGCTATTTCATATGAAAATTTTAATCATTCATCAGAACATTTACCAGAAATGTTGATGACTAATACCTATCCATGTAACACCCCAGGTAAATAAAGAATATGAAATTTTTATATTTATCCCAATTTGTGAATAAAATGTAAATAATAATATAAAGGGAACTCTATGCTCGATGTCTTACCAAATACGCAAAAACGAATTCCTTTGAAATCTTACGCGGCACTCTAATAATAAAATAATATTATTTTAAATGGTAGTTCACGCCTAGCCATTGTAATGGCGGGAATGAACAGAACTAATTACAAAATGATTATATATGTTTGTCAAATATTTTTACTCATTACAATAAATTTTAGAGCATAAAAAATGCAAATGATTCCAATTTTAAGCGTAAACATTCTAATATTCTTTAAAGGGTCGATTAACTACCTTTTGATGGTGAACCTATTTTATATCCCCATTTAGACAATTTTATGTGTTATATTTGAAAAAATAAAATTCTTCTTTAGAATCGGGGCATCAACATTTACTTTGTGTAAATTTTTGGTATTTTTCCGATAAAGTTCATTTTTAATGAATAGTGAAAAATGTTGTATTTTAATTCAAAAACACTTTTTAATCTAATTTATTTATATGATTAGATTATCTTTTGAATAGGTTTTAATGTAAAATTAGAATATATTATTACCATTTAATCCAATAGTTGTCGTTGAAATTAATTTCACTTTGAAATTGGACATAAACTAGTGTCAATCTTTTAATAGATATTGTTTCTTAAAAAAACACTATTTGTTTTAACAGCGGAAATTAATTATTAAATTAATTAATGAAACTTATATGTTTTGAATTTTGTAAAATATATATCATTTTTTAGTTCGGAATATCAAATATATCTTAGGTTGAATTGTTGGTATTTTTCTGAAAAAAATCAATTTTTGATGAATAGTGAAACCACTAAGTGGTAGTTAAAGAAAACCGTTTTTTCATTTAAATGAAACTTTTCCACTTCTGTGATTTGATTTTCAAAAATCCGACATACATGGTTTTCATTAAGAAGTAAAATGTGGTTCAATGAGATTAAAATAAATTTTTGGTTAATAGTAACTTTTAAGTTTTTAATCACGATTAGAGGTAATTAGTGTAGTTTAAGGTAATTTTTTTTTAATAAAATGAAATAAACATTACACCTATCCTACCCTCATTCGATGTAACATTGGAGACCGAGAAAATCCATGGGTCAACTTGGGGACCCCATGGAGCCACTTTGGTTGGAAAATGACATTAATACCTTTTTATTTAATGTTAAAATTAAAATGTCACAAACATGAGTTGTTTTACTAAAACAATTTTTACATGGGGTTATACAAGTCAGATTTTTTACTATAAATATTTATTGGAAATCTAGAATTATTTAAAACATCATAGTATATTTTTATAATTTGTAGACATTAAATATATTAAATTATGTATGACATCATGATGATGCAGCGATGACCTCATTATTTAACGATTTAAATAAAATGGAAAGATAATGTAAAATATAATACCTAAACATGTCCAAAACCTATTAGATGGGATCCCTTAGAAACCTTATCAACTTATCCTAGAAACACATCAATTTTGGACCATTAATATCCGAAACTCATTCTAAAATAATGTAACATTTCCTTACATTCCAAGAGTGCCCCTCCTCTCCTCTTATAACAGGCCCCCACCACTACCACCTTACACACAATTCCAAAGCATTTGGCTCAGCCAACCCCTCCCCATTTTGTCTCTCCACATCCCTCTCTTACTCCTTGAAGCCTCACTGTGGGCAGAAGTCTTCCCAAGGAATCCTTTGAGCTCAAATCAAAAGGAGTTACCCGATTTAAAGGTACTGTCTTCTCTTGTGTTCTTATGTTTTATTTTGCATCTCCAACCCCGTAAACTCTTTTTATTAATTTATTATCTAACAAATAAAGTATATTAAATATAATAGGATGTTTTTATAAGATGTATTCAAGCTACACTTACACACAAATACATATAATGGTCAAAGAACATATTGTTTCTGTAGATGGCGAATTTCTGCCTCACGAAACGATGATCGTTCATCATTATTCTAACACCTTCAAAGGTGGCCATTAAAATGACACTATATTTATATATTATATATAATATGTTTATTTTTTACTTAAGCTTCTGTAATTTTCATTTATGGAATACCTTTATGGTTTCCATTATGGGTAAACGCGATATCTTCATTTAAGGATGTGCGGACTACCGCCCCCTCAAAGTGATTTGATTCGTTAATACCATATGTGGTACATATGAAGGATATATTTAATTATATTATATATGATACCACACTGTAATTAAAATACTATTATGTATCATTATGTTTTAATTACATTAAATACTAAATAGAAATGGAAGTAGCGTTCATGCGTACGTACGAATTACCGTCTCCATGAACGGTACATTTTATTTCTTATCTCAAAATGTTATGTACTATTATAAGTATATATATATAATGGATATATATGTAATATATTAAATCTAAATGATGGATATCATTCTGGAATTATAACATATAAATATATATATATCTCTCTCATTTTGTTTGAATTCCATTAATATGAAAAAAAATTAAAGTAGCGTTCATGTGTACGTACGACCTACCGTCTCCATGAATGGTGCTTTTAATTTTTATCTCAAAATTCTATGTAATAGTATAAAATGAATATATAATGGATATATATGATATTTAAAACATCAATACTAATCTGGATATGATGTACCTATAACTACATGAAAAATTATTTTCCAACAAGTTCAATTTTTGACTAATGTACCAAACATCGACAAAAACGTCTGATATGAACTCATATTATTAACCAATTATTATAACATTAAAATATGTTATATGAATTGAATAATAATCTTTCTAGGAGGTCCTTAATCAATTATAAATTTACCAATGTTTATTATTCAGGAATATAAAGAAACTAACAAGACAAGATGGACTTGTGGTAAGGGATCCAACCTCTCTCTTTCTTTTTATGTACACTCTTTTATGTCATTCCTTTTAAGCTCGTAATTCTTATGAATGGGATGTTATTTTATATTACTCCTACTTTAATTTTTATATTCATATGAATAATTACCCTATTTTCTCTCATTAATCCATCTTGGAAGTTTTGAGTGGCGCCGTTAGGGTGCTGAATTTTCGTAACGGATCCTACCTCTCTCATTCTTTTTATGTACTCTGTTTTATGTCATTTCTTATAAGCTCATATTTCATATGTTTGGGGATGTTATTTTATATTCCTCATTCTGTACATTTTATGCTCATGTCATGAGATGAACTATTTGATCTCAACAATCCATTTTTTGGATGTTTTAAGTGGCGTCGTTAGGCTGCCGAGTTTTCGTAAGGGATTTTTCATCTCACTTTTATTCCCGTGAAATTTATACTGCATTTTCCACTATTTCCATTGAGTGGTGTATGTACTGCCCATTATTATACACTTTTTGTAGTATAATTTCATTTATGGGTATTTAAATCTTCATTTTATGACCCTTCTTCCATGGGGTGTACGTTTCGAAAGTTACCCAACTCGGTAAGGGGACATTTCACCCTCCACTTTTTAAAAGACATATTTTGTTATGTCTTTTAATTTACATCTTATTATGTTCGTATATGTTCTTATATATCCTTATTGATGTAAATTTTATGCCCAGGTGATGTGATACCATTCACTCTCTCATCGACTAATTTTCTAAATTTTGAATTGACACCGTTAGGGTGTCGAATTTTTACAAGGGAAAGTATTAACCCAATTTCGATTTCTTTGGGTTCAACATGTACTTCATGAACATGTCATCCTATGAATATGTGTGAATGACCTCTGATTTTTTGACACATAATATCCACTTATATTTGGTGTATTTATATTTCTCACACATAATTATGTGATAGATTTATCTTTAATAAAGGATACCATCTTTATAATGGATTTCATCTCAATTTACATTTCCATTGAGACTTCATTGTTGTTATGAACCAATTCACTCTTACATGGTGTGTATACTATCCTTCGACATATTATATCATTAATCCCTTTATTCTCATGATATTATAATGTTCGGAAAAAATGTTATTCCGTAATTATTTGTATTCAAGAGTCTCTTATTTTGTTAAAAATTCTCTAACAAAAATATCGTTTTAAATGTTTTAAAGATTCATTATTCTAAATCTTTATCATTAATGTCCATGTTTTCAAAATAGTTTCCAGTATTTATTTATATGGACATTAATGTTTTAGAATTATAATTCAATTAAAAGCTTCAATGTGGTATAGGGCACTTTGATTCAAAAATCTCTTTTATTTGGTTTTTCAAAATGGATTGATTAATTCGATATCTTGGAATTACTTATTGTGATTGAAAATGAAATTTTGTTCTTGAATTGTTTATATTTTCAATATTTTATGTATAATGATGGTACTTGGACATTTTACGGGTGGTTACGTGATAAACAATATGATTGGTGGTGCCGTGAATACCAGGACGAGTGGATGCGTTATAACCTCCAATGCATTGGGTATGGTAGTCGGCCGTATGGCTATTACATTAATTATGTATGGATGTTGGCCAAATGGCTATTCCATTAAGTGATATGTGTGGAATTCGACCTTATGGTTATTCCACTTAAGTATGTTTATGTCCCAAGTTACCTTTATATGATATGTGTTCTTTATATGGGTTTTATGGTAATCTCATGGTTACAAAAGCGTAAGTAATGATATGTTAATCAGTGAAGAGTTTTTACTACTTCATAAAGGTGAAGGTATTACTTTGATAAAGTATACATGGTTTACATGACCTTTGAAAAACTAATAGTTTTCATTCTTTGTGTATCCCTTACTGAGCTTTTTATGCTCACCCCAAGTTTTTTTCAAATGTTTTTTACAGGACTCAATGTGGAATAGGGTCAAGGATGGGATCAAAGGAGAGTCATGCTATCTAAAACATGGAACTAGACATGTTTCTTTTTAAGAGTTTTTATTTTATGGAAATTTAGTAGAAGTTACTAATTTGTAATCTTTTGAGATGTAATAGTTATGTCCTAATTCTGTAAAACTCTAAACCTGAAAAGATCCTGAATGTGAATTATTCATTTAATTCAATATTAAGTAATGTTTAAGGCCAGTGCCTTATAGTTGGTATCAAAGGTTGGTTTAGATAACTTTAGATGTTAGGGTATTATCTAAGCATATTTGACAGTACCATAATGGATAGGATTTCAGAAAGAGTCCTAGTTTTAGATAATGTTAATGAGTAAGTATGTCTTAGTGGTTATCTTCCACATTAGTACTTGATGGTTTATTCACACTGAGATTTCTATTTTTAGTGAATGGATGGATCTAGCGGGCACCAAAGTGACAATAGGTTTGAAGGAAACTGTAGTGGTTCTCTGATTAGGAGACTGGATGAAATGGGGTATTCAATACCGAAACTCATGGTTGTTCTAAACCAAATATCAAGGAGTCATGATCAACAACTTGAACCTTGGTATGTTCTATAATACATCATGTATGAGATGACCAATCGATGTCGATGTTCAGGTAAAAATTATAAAGGTAACAATTACAGTTTATATGACTCTTACTTTTGAGTTAATTATGGGTTATTATATGTTATGATGGAAAATGAATGGAATGAGATAAACTTGAGGTTAAAATATGTTAAGATTATTTTTGAAGATTTTATCTCGTTTTTGGGAATGTTTTGAGAATTATATAGTTTTGGAAAAAGGACAACAAGCAGACCGTGTGACATCCCGTTGCGTCAGACAAAGCTGCGGGAATCGAACCCACTACCAAAGTGCAACTGGTATTTATCGCCTACCACTAGACTACGTAATGACCCCGGTTTGTATGACTTATTCTTTTTAGTTAGGTTATTTTATGAATTAAGAGTAAATTGATTTTGGTTTATCTATATAAATTTATTAACCTATCATGGAGGATATATGATTAGGTTAATTACTTTTCAATACAAGACTTTAAGAGAAACTGATGTTGTTTGGAGATAAATGTTACGATTTAACATGGAAGACTATGTGACTAAATCCTTCAAATATTTGGGTATAAATCATTTTTTTGTTTACTTTGAAGAATTTTATAGACAAATTGTGTATCGGATGGTCCTCGTTGAACTTTGGGTTTTGATGGACAAATTTTGGAGATTAAGAATAGATTTTTTTTTATAAAGGGTTATCCTTTTCTGGATTATTTGATCTTGTACTAAACTTTTTGGTTTTGGTTTTGGTTAAGGTCTAAAGATATGGTATGTATATAGTTCATTTTTGTGGATTAGGAGATTCTCTAGAAGTTGATTATAGTACACTTAATGTGAACATGTATTCCTAAATACTCGTCTTTTTGGGAAAGTATGAGTTTGTGTATGAAATCTAGTAAAAGTTGAAAGTCAACATGACAAGTAAGTATGTTTTATTAATATCAAAAATAAATTCCTCAATGAAGAGTAAATTAAAACAAAAATGTTTCCTGTTAAATTTTCCTACAGGGGAATCGAATACCGTTTAACCCATCATAAGTTTGTGATTTTCTTATGGTTAGCTTTCTCCTAGACATGTTTACTATCACTCTCCATCTGAACATGACCCTTTGTTTTTCCTCCATGTTAATATTTTCATTTTTGGAATCCCAGTATGGGTTAAATCGGGTGACCTTTGTACTTGTATTTCTTTATTTTAATGTGATTGTTTTACCGACACTTGTTCCGATGTGGGACTTTCAAGGATGTCTCTGAGCCCAATTTTAAAATTACGAGGACGCAATTCCCAAAAGGGGGGAATGATGTAACACCCCAAGTAAATAATGAATATGTCATTTTTATATTTATCCCTATTTGTGAATAAATTCTTAATATTAATATAAAGGGAATGCTATGATCGATGGCTTACCCAATACGCAACAACGAGTTCCATTGAAATCTTACATTGCACTCTAATAATAAAATAATATTATTTTAAATGGTAGTGAACACCTAGCCGTTGTAATGGCGGGAATGAATAGACCTAATTACAAAATGATTATATATTTTTTTCAAATATTTTTACTCTTTACAATAAATGTTAGAGGATTAAAAATGTGAATAAATCCAATTTTAAGCGTAAACATTCTAATATTCTTTAAAGGGTCGATTAACCGCCTTTTGGTGGCGATCCTCTTTTAAATACACTTTTCGACAATTTTATGTGTTATATTGGAAAAAATAAAATTCTTCTTTCGAATCGGGACATCAAAATTTAATTTTTGTAAATTTGTTGTATTTTTCCGATAAAGTTCATTTTTCAATAAATAGTGAAAAATGTTGTATTTTAATTCAAAACCACTTTTTAATTTACTTTATTTAAATGATTAGATTATCTTTTGAATTGTTTTTAATGTAAAATTAGAATATATCTTTACCATTTAGTCCAATAGTGGTCGTTGGAATTAATTTCACTTTGAAATTGGACTTAAACTAGTGTCAATCTTTTAATAGATATTGTTTCATAAAACACGCTATTTGTTTTGACAGTGGGAAATAATTATTAAATTAATTAATGAAACTTATATGTTTTTAATTTTGCAAAATATATATCATTTTTGAGTTCAGAATATCAAATATAGCTTAGGGTGATTTTTTGGTTTTTTTTTGAAAAACTTCAATTTTTGATGAATAGTGAAACCACTAAGTGGTAGTTAAAGAAACTGATTTTTTGTTTAAGTGAAACTTTTCCACTTCTGTGATTTCATTTTCAAAAATCCAACATACATGGTTGTCATTAAGAAGTAAAATTTTGTTCAATGAGATTAAAATAATTTTTTGGGGAATAGTAACTTTTATGTTTTTAATCACGATTAGTGGTAATTAGTGTAGTTTAAGTTAAAAATAATGTTTAAATAATATGAAATGAACTTTACACATGTACTACCCTTATTTGATGTCTCATGGATGAAAAATAAAATCCATGGGTCAACTTGGGGACCCCATGGAGCCACTTTGGTTGGAAAATGACATTAATACCTTTTTATATAATGTTAAAATTAAAATGTCACAAACATGAGTTGTTTTACTAAAACAATTTTTTCATTGGGTTATATAAGTCATATTTTTGACAATAAATATTAATTGGATCGCTACAAAGATTTCCTACATCATAGTATTTGTTCTATAATTTTTAGACATTAAATAAATTAAATTATGTATGACATCATGATGATGCAGCAATGACCTCATTATTTAACGATTTAAATAAAATGGAACGATTATGTAAAATATAAGACCTACACATGTCCAAAACCTATTATATGGGTGTATTTCGTACCCTTATCACCTTATACTTGAAATATATCAATGTGGTACCATTAATATCCGAAACTCATTCTAAAATAAAGTAACATTTCCTTACATTCCAAGAGTGCCCCTCCTCTCCTCTTATAAAAGGCCCCCACCTCTACCACCTTACCCACAATTCCAAAGCCTTTGGCTCGGCCAACCCCTACCCATTTTGTCTCTCCAAATCCCTCTATTACTCCTCGAAGCCTCACTGTGTGCATATGTCTTCCTATGGAATCCTTTGAGCTAAAATCAAAAGGAGTTACCCGATTTAAAGGTAGTGTCTTCTCTTGTGTTCTTATGTTTTATTTTGCCTCTCCAAACACGTAAACTCTTTTTATTAATTTTTTTTGTAACAAATAAAGTATCTTAAATATAATAGGATGTTTTAATAAGAAGGATTAAAGCTACACATACACACACCTACATCTAATGGTTAAATAAAATATTGTTTCTGTGGATGGCGAATTTCTGCCTCACGAAACGATGATTGTTCAACATTATTCTAACACATTAAAAGGTGGCAATTAATATGAAACTATATTTATATATGATATATAATATGATTATGTTTTACTTAAGCTTATTTATTTTTCATTTATGGCATATCTTTTTGGTTTCCATTATGGGTAAACACGATATCTTCATTTAAGAAAGTGCGGACTACCGCCCCCTCAAAGTGATTTGATTCATTAATACCATATGTGGTACGTATAAAGGATATATTTAATGATATTATATATGATACCACACTGGAATTAAAATACTCTTATGTATCATTATGTTTTAATTCCATTAAATATGAAATAGAAATGGAAGTAGCATTCATGCGTACGTAGGCTTACCGTCTCCATGAACGGTACATTTCATTTCTTATCTCAAAATGTTATGTACTATTATAAGTACATATATATAATGGATATATATTTAATATATTAAATATAAATTATGGATATCATTCTGTAATTATAACATATATATATATATCTCCTTTTTTTAATTCCATTAATATGACAAAAAATTAAAGTAGCGTTCATGCGTACGTACGACCTACCGTCTCCATGAACGGTGCTTTTAATTTTTATCTCCAAATGATATGGAATAGTATAAAATGAATATATAATGGATATATATGATATTTAAAACATCAATACTATTCTTTATATGATGTACCTATAACTACATGGAAAATTATTTTCCAACAAGTTCAATTTTTGACTCATGTACCAAACATCGACAAAAATGTCTGATATGAACTCATATTATTAACCAATTATTATAACATTAAAATATGTTATATGAACTGAATAATAATTTTTATAGGAGTTCCTTAACTAATTATAAATTTACCAATGTTTATTATTCAGGAATATAAAGAAATGAACAAGACAATATGGACTTGAGGAAAGGGATCCAACCTCTCTCTTTCTTTTTAAGTACACACTTTTATGTCATTCCTTTTAAGCTCATCATTATTATGATTGGGATGTTATTTTATATTACTCCTACTGTAATTTTTATGTTCATATGAATAGAGACCCTATTTTCTCTCATCAATCCATCTTGGATGTTTTGAGTGGCGACGTTAGGGTGCCGAATTTTCGTAAGGGATCCTACCTCTCTCATTCTTTTTATGTACTCTCTTTTATGTCATTTCTTTTAAGCTCATATTTCATATGTTTGGGGATGTTATCATATATTCCTCATTCTGTACTTTTTATGTTCATATCATTAGAGGACCTATTTGATCTCAACAATCCATTTTTTGGATGTTTTAAGTGGCGCTGTTAGGCTGCTGAGTTTTCATAAGGGATTTTTCATCTCACTTTTTTTCCCGTGATATTTATGCTGCATTTTCCACTATTTCCATTGAGTGGTGTATGTACTGCCCATTATTATACACTTTGTGTAGTATAATTTCATTTATGGGTATTTACATCTTTCTTTTATGACCCTTCTTCAATGGGGTGTACGTTTCGAATGTTCCCTAACTGGGTAAGGGGACATTTCACCCTCCTCTTTTTAAAAGACATCTTTTGTTATGTCTTTTAATTTACATCATATTATGTTGGGATATGTTCTTATATATCCTTATTGATGTAAATTTTATGCCCAAATGATGTGATACCATTCACTCTCTCATCGAATAATTTTCTAAATTTTGAATTGACACCGTTACGTTGTCGAATTTTTACAAGGGAAAGTCTTAACCCAATTTCGATTTCATTGGGTTCAACTTGTAATTCTTGATCATGTCATCCTATGAATATGTGTGAATGACCTCTGATTTTTTGACACATAATATCCACTTATATTTTGTGTATTTATATTTCTCACACATAATTATTTGATAGATTTATCCTTAATAAAGGATACCATCTTTATAATGGATTTCATCTCAATTTACATTTCCATTGAGACTTCATTGTTGTTATGCACCAATTCACTCTTATATGGTGTGTATACAATCCTTTGACATATTATATCATTAATCCCTTTATTCTCATGATATTATAATGTTCGGAATAAATTTTATTCTATAATTATTTGTATTCAAGTGTCTCTTATTTTGTTAAAAATTCTCTAACAAAAATATCGTTTAAAATGTTTTAAAGATTCATTATTCTAAATCTTTATCTTTAATGTCCATGTTTTCAAAATAGTTTCCCGTATTTATTTATATGGACATTAATGTTTTAGAATTGTAATTCCATTAAATGATTCAAATTGGTATAGGGCACATTGATTCAAAAATCCCTTTTATTTGGTTTTTCAAAATGGATTTATTAATTTGATTTCTTGGAATTACTTGTTGTGATTGAAAATGAAATGTTGTTATTGAAATGTCTATATTTTCAATATTTTATTTGTAATGATGGTACATGTAAATTATATGGGTGGTTACGTGATAAACAATATGACGGGTGGTGCCGTGAATACCAGGACGGGTGGTTACGTTATAACCTCCAATGCATTGGGTATGGAAGTCGGCCGTATGGCTATTCCATTAAGTATGTAAGGAAGTTGGCCAAATGGCTATTCCATTAAGTGATATGTGTGGAAGTCGACCTTATGGTTATTCCACTTAAGTATGTTTATGTCCCAAGTTACCTTTATATGTTATGTGTTCTTTATATGGGTTTTATGGTAATCTTTTGGTTACAAAAGCGTAAGTAATGATATTTTAATCAGTGAAGAGTTTTTACTATATCATAAAGGTGAAGGTATTACATTGAAAAATTATACATGGTTTACTTGATGTTTGAAATACTAATAGTTTTTATTCTTTGTGTATCCCTTACTGAGCTTTTTATTCTCACCCCATGTTTTTTTGAAATGTTTTTCACAGGACACAATGTGGAATAGGGTCAAGGATAGGATCAAGGTAAAGTCATGACATCTAAAACATCGAACTAGACATGTTTCTTTTTAAGTGTTTTTATTCTATGGAAAATTTAGTAGAAGTTACTACTTTGTAATCTTTTGAGATGTAATAGTTATGTCCTAATTCTTTAAAACTCTAAACCTGAAAAGATCCTCAATGTGAATTATTCATTTAATTCAATATTATGTAATGTTTAAGGCCAGGGTCTTATAGTTGGTATCAAAGGTCGGTTTAGATAACTATAGTGGTTAGGGTATTCTCTAAGCATAAGTGACACTACAATAATGGATAGGATTTCAGAAAGATTCCTAGTTTTAGATAAAGTGAATGAGTAAGTATATCTTAGTGGTTATCTTCCTAATTAGTACATGATGTTTTACTCACACTGAAATTTCAATTTTTAGTGAATGGATGGATCTAGCAGGCACCAAAGTGACAATAGGTTTGAAGGAAACAGTGGTGGTTCTCTGATTAAGAGACTGGATGAAATGGGGTATTCAATGCGGAAACTCGTGGTTACTCTAAACCAACTATCAAGGAGTCATGATCAACATCTTGAACCATGGTATGTTCTGTAATGCATCATGTACGAGATGACCAATCGATGTGGATGTTCAGGTAATAATTATAAAGGTAACCATTAGGGTTTATATGATCCTTACTTTTGAGGTAATTATGGGTTATTATATTTTATGACGGAAAATGAAAGGCATGAGAAAAACTTGTGGTTAAAATATGTTATGATTATTTTTAAAGATGTCAACTCGTTTTTGGGAATGTTTTGAGAATTATATATTTTTGGAAAAAGGACAACACACAGACCGTGTGACAACCCGTCGCCTCAAACAACGCTGCGGGAATCGAACCCACAACCAATGTACAAATGGTATTTATCGCCTACCACTAGACTACATAAAGTCCCCCGTTAGTATGACTTATTCTTTTTAGTTAACTGATTTTATGAATTAAGAGTAAATTGATTTTGGGTTATCTATGGAAATTTACTAACCTATCATGGAGGATATATGATTAGGTTATTTACTTTTCAATACAATACTTTAAGAGAAACTGATGTTGTTTGGAGATAAATTTTACGATTTAACTTGAAAGACTATGTGACTAAATACTTAAAATATTGGGTTTCAATCTTTTTTTGGTTTAATTTGATGAATTTTATTGACAAATTGTGTATCGGATGGTCCTTGTCGAACTTTGGGTTTTGTTGGACAAATTTTGGAGATTAAGAATAGATTTTATTTTTATAAAGGGTTATCCTTTTCTGGATTATCTGATCTTGTACTAATCTTTTTGGTTTTAGTTTTGGTTAAGGTGTAAAGATATGGGAAGTATATAGTTCATTTTTTTGGATTAGGAGATTCTATAGAAGTTTATTATAGTACACTTAATGTGAACAAGTATTCCTAAATACTCATCTTTTGTGGAAAGTATGAGTTTGTGTAAGAAATCTAGTAAATGTTGAAAGTCAACATGACAAGTAAGTATGTTTCCTTAAGATCAAAAATAAATTCCTCAATGAAGAGTAACTTAAAACGAAAATGTTGTCTTTTAAATTTACCTACTAGGGAATCGAATACCGTTTCACCCATCACAAGTTTGTGATTTTCTTATGCTTAACTTTCTCCTAGACATGTTTACTATCACTCTCCATCTGAACATGACCCTTTTTTTCCTCCATGTCCATATTTTTATTCTTGGAATCCTTGTATGGGTTAACTCGGGTGACCTTTGTAGTTATCTTTCTTTATTTTAATGTGATTATTTTACCGACTCTTGTTCCGATGTGGGACTTTCAAAGATGTTTCAGAGCCCAATTTTAAAATTGAGAGGACGCAATTCCCAAAAGGGGGGAAGGATGTAACACCGAGGTAAATAAAGAAAATGACAATTTTATATTTATCCCTATTTTTGAATAAAATGTTAATATTAATATAAAGGTAATTCTATGATCGATGTCTTAACCAATACGCAACAACGAGTTCCTTTGAAATCTTACGTTGCACTCTAATAATAAAATAATATTATTTTTAATGGTAGTTAACACCTAGCCGTTGTAATGGCAGGAATGAACAGAACTAATTACAAATTGATTATATATGTTTGTTAAATTTTATTACTCTTTAAAATAAATGTTAGAGGATTAAAAATGCGAATGAATCCAATTTTAAGCGTAAAAATTCTAATATTCTTTAAATGGTCGATTAACCACCTGTTGATGGCGAACCCCTTTTAAATACACTTTTTGACAATTTTATTAGTTATAATTGACAAAATAAAATTCTTTTTTAGAATCAGGACATCAAAATTTACTTTGTGTAAATTTTTGGTATTTTTCCGATAAAGTTCATTTTTTAATGAATAGTGAAAATGTTGTATTTTAATTCAAAACCACTTTTTAATATAATTTATTTATATGATTAGATTATCTTTTTAATTTTTTTTAAAGTAAAATTCAAATACATCTTTACCATTTAATCCAATAGTGGCCGTTGGAATTTATTTCACTTTGAAATTGGACTTAAAATAGTGTCAATTTTTTAATAGATATTATTTCATAAAAACACGCTATTTGTTTTGACAGTGGGAATTAATTATTAAATTAATTAATGAAACTTATATGTTTTTAATTTTGTAAAATAGATATCATTTTTTATTTCGGAATATCAAATATAGCTGAGATTGAATTTTTGGTATTTTTCTGAAAAACATCAATTTTTGATGAATAGTGAAACCACTAAGTGGTTGTTAAAGAAACTAATTTTTTGTTTAAATGAATCTTTGCCACTTCTGTGATTTTATTTTCAAAATTCTGACATACATGGTTGTCATTAAGAAGTAATATGTGGTTCAATGAGATTAAAATAATTTTTTTGTGAATAGTAACTTTTAAGTTTTTAATCACGATTACAGGTAATTAGTGTAGTTTAAGGTAAAAATAATGATTTAATAATATGAAATGAAATTTAAACATGGAATACCCTTATTGGATGTCTCATGACCGACCAAGAAAATCCATGGGTCAACTTGGGGACCCCATGGAGCCGCTTTGGTTGGAAAATGACATTAATACCTTTTTATTTAATGTTAAAATTTAAATGTCACAAACATGAGTTGTTTTACTAAAACAATTTTTTCATTGGGTTTTACAAGTCAGATTTTTTAATATAAATTTTCATTGTAACGCAAAAAAGATTTCCTAAATCATAGTACTTGTTCTATAATTTTTAGACATTATATAAATTAAATTAGTTATGACATATTGATGATGCAGTGATGACCTCATTATTTAACGATTTAAATAAAATTGAAGGATAATGTAAAATATAAGACCTAAACATGTCCAAAACCTATTGGATGGGTGTATTTAGAACCCTTATCACTATATCCTTGGAAAAAATCAATGTGGGACCATTAATATTAGAAACTCATTCTAATATAATGTAACATTTCCTTACTTTCCAAGAGTTCCCATCTTCTCCTCTTATAAAAGGCCCCCACCTCTACCACCTTAACCACACTTTCAAAGCCTTTGGCTCGCCCATCCCCAGTCCATTTTATCTCTCCACATCCCTCTATTACTCCTTGAAGCCTCACATTGGGCAGAAGTCTTCCCAGGGAAGCCTTTGAGCTCAAATCAAAAGGAGTTACCCGATTTAAAGGTATTGTCTTCTCTTGTGTTCTTATGGATTATTTTGCTTCTCCAACCCCCTAAACTATTTATATTCATATATTTTGTAACAAATAAAGTATATTAAATATACTAGGATGTTCTTATAAGAATTATTCGAGCTACACTTACACACACCTACATCTAATGGTTAAAGAACATACTGTTTCTGTGGATGGTGAATTTCTGTCTCATGAAACGATGATTGTTCAACATTTTTCTAACACCTTCAAAGGTGGAAATTAAGATGACACTATATTTATATATGATATATAATATTTTTATTCTTTACTTAAGCTTCTGTATTTTCATTGAATTCATACCTTTATGGTTTCCATTATGGGTAAACTCGATATCTTCATTTAAGGAAGTGCGGACTACCGCCCCCTCAAAGTGATTTGATTCGTTAATACCATATGTGGTACATATAAAGGATATATTTAATGATATTATATATTCTACCACACTGGAATTAAAATAATATTTTGTATCATTATTTTTTAATTCCATTAAATATTAAATAGAAATGGAAGTAGCGTTCATGCGTACGTATGGCTTACCGTCTCCATGAACGGTACATTTCATTTTTATCTCAAAATATTATGTACTATTATAAGTACATATATATAATGGATATATATGTAATATATTACATCTAAATAATGTATATCATTCTTTAATTATAACATATATATATCTCTCATTTTGTTTTCATTCCATTAATATGACAAAAAATTAATGTAGCGTTCATGCGTACGTACGGCCTACCGTCTCCATGAACGGTGATTTTAATTTTTATCTCCAAATGATATGGAATAGTATAAAATTAATATATAATGGATATATATGATATTTAAAACATCAATACTACTCTGGATATTATGTACCTATAACTACATGGAATATTATTTTCCAACAAGTTCAATTTTTGACTCTTGTACCAAACACCGACAAAAACGTCTGATATGAACTCATATTATTAACCAATTATTATAACATTAAAATATGTCATATGAACTGAATATTAATCATTATAGGAGATACATAAGAAATTATAAATTGACCGAAGTTTATTATTCATGAATATAAAGAAACGAACAAGACAAGTTGGACTTGAGGTAAGGGATCCAACCTCTCTCTTTCTTTTTAAGTACACTCATTTATGTCATTCCTTTTAAGCTAATATTTCTTATGATTGGGATGTTATTTTATATTAATCCTACTGTAAGTTTTATGTTCATATGATGAGATAACCTATTTTATCTCAGCAATCCATCTTGGATGTTTTGAGTGGCGCTGTTAGGCTGTCGAATTTTCGTAAGGGATCATACCTCTCTCATTCTTTTTATGTACTCTCTTTTATGTCATTTCTTTTAAGCTCATATTTCATATGTTTGGGGATGTTATTTTATGTTCATAATTCTGTAATTTATATGTTCATATCATGAGAGGCCATATTTTATCTCAACAATCCATTTTTGGAAGTTTTAAGTGGCAATGTTAGGCTGCCGAGTTTTCGTAAGGGATTTTTCATCTCACTTTTATTCCCGTGACATTTATGCTACATTTTCCACTATTTCCTTTGAGTGGTTTATTTACATACCATTATTATAAACTTTGTGTGGTATAATTTCATTTTATGGGTATTTAAATTTTCATTTTATGACCCTTATTCCATGCGTTGTATGTTTCGAAAGTTACACAACTCGGTAAGGGGACCTTTCACCCTCCTCTTTTTAAAAGACATCTTTTGTTA
Organism: Viscum album; assembly: GCA_963277665.1. Lineage (NCBI taxonomy): Eukaryota > Viridiplantae > Streptophyta > Magnoliopsida > Santalales > Viscaceae > Viscum > Viscum album. The sequence goes on along the minus strand of OY728148.1, from coordinate 871,669,544 downwards.
TGTCTTTCAATTTACATCTTATTATGTTGGGATATTTTCTTATATATCCTTATTGATGTAAATTCTATGCCCAAGTTATGAGATACCATTCACTCTCTCATCGACTAATTTTTTGAGTTTTGAAGTGACACCGTTAGACTGTCGAATTTTTACAAGGGAACGTCCTAACCCAATTTCGATTTCTTTGGGTTCAACTTGTACTTCGTGAACATGTCATCCTATGAATATGTGTTAATGACCTCTGATATTTTGACACATAATATCCACTTATATTGGTTGTATTTATATTTCTCACACATATTTATGTGATAGATTTATCCTTAATAAAGAATACCATCTTTATAATGGATTTCATCTCAATTGACATTTCCATTGAGAGTTCATTGTTGTTATGCACCAATTCACTCTTATATGGTGTGTATACTTTCTTTTGAAATATTATATCATGAATCCCTTTATTCTCATGATATTATAATGTTAGGATTAAATGTTATTCTACAATTATTTTTATTCAAGTGTCTCTACTTTTGTTAAAAATTCTCTATCAAAAATATCGTTTTAAATGTTTTAAAGATTCATTATTCTAAATATTTATCTTTAATTTTCATGTTTTCAAAATGGTTTCCAGTATTTATTTATATGGAAATTAATGTTTTAGAATTGTAATTCCATTAAAAGCTTCAACGTGTTATAGGGAACTTTGATTCAAAAATGACTTTTAATTGGTTTTTTAAAATGGATTCATTAATTCAATATCTTGGAATTACTTATTGTGATTGAAAATGAAATTTTGTTATTGAAATGTTTATATTTTCAATATTTTATGTGTAATTATGGTACTTGAACATTTTATGGGTGGTTACGTGATAAACCATATGACGGGTGGTGCCGTGAATACCAGGACGGGTGGTTACGTTATAACCTCCAATGCATTGGGTATGGAAGTCGGTCGTATGGCTATTCCATTAAGTATGTATGGAAGTTGTCCAAATTGATATTCCATTAATTGATATGTGTGTAAGTCGTCCTTATGGTTGTTCCACTTAAGTATGTTTATGTCCCGATTTACCTTTATATGTTATGTGTTCTTTATAAGGGTTTTATGGTAATCTTTTGGTTACAAAAGGGTATGTAATGATATTTTAATTAGTGAAGAGTTTTTACTACTTCATAAAGGTGAAGTTATTACTTTGATAAAGTATACATGGTTTACTTGATGTTTGAAAAACTAACAGTTTTCATTCTTTGTTTATCCCTTACTGAGCTTTTTATGCTCACCCCATGTTTTTTTGAAATTTTTTTCACAGGACTCAATGTGGAAAAGGTTCAGGGATGGGATCAAGGGAAAATCATGCTGTCTAAAACATGGAACTAGACATATTTCTTTTTACGAGTTTTTATTTTATTGAAATTTATTAGAAGTGACTACTTTGTAATCTTTTGAGATGTAATAGTTATGTCCTAATTCTCTAAAACTCTATACATGAAAATATCCTCAATGTGAATTATTCATTTAATTCAATATTAAGTAAGGTTTAAGGTAGCGGCCTTATAATCCATAGGTCAAAATAATCCAAATACGAAAAAATTACCATCAAAATAACTCCATGAATATTTATATCAATTTAGATACCTTTATTTCTCCATTTTCCATTTGGTATGTATTACCTTAGGAAAATATATTATTGTTAGGCCCATTTTCCACATCCATAACCTCAAATTAGGGTGGGGGGAAACAATAAGTCAATAAAATAACACTAATTTTCACATGGGTACTCTAGATATTTAATTTTATTCCATACGTTAATGAATCATCAAAAATATTTGGGTGGTATTTTAGTCTAAATATAACCAATAATTATTTGATTCTACGATCAAGACACAAATCCAATTTAACATTATAATCTTTAATTTATTTCTCTTAACACACCATTGTATTGTTCATTGGAAGTCAAAATTATGCTTCACATTTTTTTCGTTACAATTTATTCTTATTTACCAATTTCAATACTTTTTTCGATACTTTCCCTTTCTTTGTAGATTGAAATCATTCCATGATGTTATTTGATATATTTGAATTAATAATATCTACTGTTAATTAAACCATTGATTTTCCTTTTCTATTCATATACTGTGAGGTTGTACTCCCCAACAAATGATGAGTTCTCAGATAATTAATAGTTTTGTCTTTTCAATTTATTCCTTCATCCAATATTTATCTCCTTCCTACAACTACATATAATGTTGTATTCACAAATGAATAAATTTTCATTCACTATTTTGGATCTATAAACATATATCTATGAAATACTTGATTATAATTTAGCATGGAGATCAAGTCATCTATAAACTAATTAGAAAACAATTCCACATACTTCTTTTATCTGATTGAAACCTACAACAACTACCATATAATATTCATCATGATCTATTTATTAGTCTATCTCTACAAAATAAGATGTTTCTGAACATCCATTTCTTTATTGAAGATCATTTTATTCGTTATGAAATTTTTCATAAAATTCATCTATTTTGTAGAATATCTCTACAACATTAGATTTTATTCTTTATTTAGAGGAATTTTCATACAATAATAGATTCCATTATCACATTAAAATGGTACAATATAAATAATTATATGGTAAGAGGGGTAAAACTCCATAATTTTGGGATAATGTCGATGAGAGAAAACATCTTTTCCAAGAATTATTCGAATAGAAAATAGTAATGGTAATGAAAATTTAAGAAAATTATAAAGCATCCCATAGAAGGAAAACGTGGTGTTCTGACAACCAGACAAAGGACAAAAAATTTCATGTTGGGGATCATTCCTTTCTAAATGAATCTCCATGGAAGGTTGTATTAATGTTTAGTAGGAAAGGGAAAATAATCTCTAGTTAAAAACGAACATTTGAAATTATTGAAATGATTGGAGTAGTGAAATATAGTTTATAAATTCCCCCATATATCTCCATAGATCATAATGTGTTCAATGTGTAATTTTTGAAGAAACACATGCTTGATCTAATGCATGTACTCAACAATGATGAAATAGCACTAGAACATGATTTCCCATACTGCGAAGAGCTTATTGGGATTCTTGATAAAAGGAAGAATGAACTGAGAAATCTTAAAAATTTTATAGTAATTGTTCTTTGGAGAATCTATAATTTGGAGAATGCAACATGTAAAAATGGGGATGACATGAATAAGAACGACAAAAATTATTTTTGGGGGATTTATATATGAAACATATTGAGGATGAAATTTCTGAAGGTGGGATTAATATAACACTGAACAAATTATGTGGTATGTTTCACTAAAATATATTCTATTAATAGCCAATATTTAATAAATAAATGAGTTTTTTTGAATCAAAACGTGTTTATTTAGGAGATATGCCCATCCTAGCCATTAAAAATAAATTTTCCATTATTTTTATTTTAATGTTTGAAAAACTTGCATATACGATTTCAATCTTGGGGATATTTAAGGTCTAATGAAATTATCTAAATTTTTAGTAATAGTATCCACCCCTTATGAATTTTAACATACTCTATTGAATAGTTACATACCCTAATGAATAGTATTATTACTCCTATTGATGGTATCCATACCAATGAATGTATATGTAAATTTGGTCACAATAAAAATAATGTTGAATATTTAATGTGTTTGTATTTTTTTTTAAAAAAATAATTATTTTAAATCAAAATATAATTTATCATATTCAAAAAATAGTTTTTGAAAAATGGAGTTACATTTTTTGATTATACTAGTCGAAAAATGGTTATGGAAATTTTTTTGGATTGTTATGAAATACTTGAATTTTTTGGTGAATAGTAAAATACATTAATTATATATATATAATAATTATTAATTAAATTAACTATTTCTACCATCATGAGTAATTTGAGCACCCAAATATAGAACTCACATTCATTTAATAATATTTTATGCCATGGAATACTCACTATTGTTGTATTGTAAAGAAATAATAAATTAATGATTAGAATATTATGAATATTCTCTTCCCCTCAACTATATGAGCCACCACTCACCCCATATTCCTCCCAGACTAGTCAAGATTGAAGTCTTTCGTAATTAATACAAAAATATGTCCAAAATATCCCCCCAATGTCCAAGATCGAGTGGTATCAACAAAATTACAAAAACAATTCCCTTAATGACATTCTCAGTGACGAGTTCACCAGAGGTAAACTTATCTTATCTTTTCTTTCAAATTATTTTACAAGTTCCATCCTTTTGTTGATATTTGATCACCTCCCCACATCCAAGTGATATTATAACACCATTATCGTACATGGATTGAAATTTTATTATTCTAATGGAATATTTAATCATCATCTATCTTTTATTATTATAATTTTAGTTACATTTATGTATCTATTTTCTTAAAGAATACTAAACTGATTGTTCCTTCAGGGTTTCGTTCCTTTTATGCATTCTAATGTAATAATTAATGAAAAATCTCTAGTATAGTGGGGAATGGGTGTTACATGTAATCATGGATAATTTTGGATCACTTTATTTTTAAGATTCTTTTCCTTAGAGTTTATCTTAGTTACAATTCATTTTTCATGTCTCAATGTTTTGAAAATATGCCCTAAATTCATCTCAAATTCCAATCGCTATATTAAATCATTTAAAAGAGTATATATTATCGGGATCAACATATTCATATTCAATACCATATAATTAATGTTTTTTGTAATAATGGGATTCAATGATTTAAGGTATTATGGATAACCCATATGATTGAAGAGGGATTGTGGGATTTTATAAATGATTTGAGGGAATGATATCCCCACATATTTAACATGTGAATAAAAAATAAGAGGATGATTTTTTAAGAATTTATACAATGAAATTACAAATTTAATTATATAATAAATCACTTTCATGTTTTTATTATATTTATAGTTATTAAATAAAGATAACTATTTTTTTAAAATGAAAATTGAATTAGATTAAATTAAAAATTTTATTATATTACATTTTTTAAAATTAAAATATTTAAATTATAGATTTTTAATATTGAATAATTAATTTCATTTTTTTATCCGAATTTCAAAATTTACTATGGTTTAAATTCGTTAATTTTTCGGAATATTTTATCATTTTAGTGAATAGTGAAAAGAATGACTTTTGTTAAAAAGTTATTTATTTTTAACAAATTATTTAATTTAATAGTATCATTATAAATTTTTTTATTATTTAGGGTCACATAAATATTATTTATTTATATTTATTTTATATAATTTCTTTTAATAAAAATTTTATTAGATTCAAATATACAACATTTTTGTTTTAAAGAGATTTTTTTGAAAATTGTATTAAATGTAAACAAAGATTCTCCATTATTATTAACATAAATAACCCTTATTAAATAAAAATTTAATTAAAATTTGAATTGTATAAATAAATTATTATTATAATTTAATCTTATAAAAATAAGTATTAATCATCGAGTAAATATAATATCTTTTTTTTCATGGAAAACACAGTTCTTGAAAATATGTTTTCAACCGTATTATCTAGATTTTTGTTAAATTCATAAAATTCACTAAATTAGATTATATTTATTGAAATAAATTTATTATTTTAAATCTATCTAATTTAAATTAAATGAATATTTTAAACAAATTTTTTACCAAATAGAAATCAGAAAATAATAAAAATTAATTATCACTATTAAGGTGAAAATTGTTTTATCGGTGGTTAATTTAAAATGATAAGCGTAGAACTGTCCAAACAATATACTTAATGAATATTAATTGGAAATATCTGAATTATATATTTCACAATATCACAAATATTTTAATTTTAATGCTTTTTTAATGTTTAAGATTTTTTTATTTTGGATTTGTTTGAGAAATTTCCAACTAGATTCATTGTGGTTGAAATTCCACATTAATAAAATTCCTCCCACTATCCTCCATTATTCCCACCATAAAATACATCTGGAACTGAAATTACATATCAATAAAAATTTATAACCCCTCAATTCATTTGTTATATCTAAAATTTTATAATAAATTCATTTTATAGACTTTCAGTTCCTACATAAGAAGGTTGTCTGAAGAGAAGGTATTGTTCTCTATCGAGTTACCTTATATTATTTCATCATACATAAAAATAAAATGATATAAAATTAAAATTATGATATAATATTAGTATATTATACATACATATATTGTATTAGGTTGTTTTAATAACCTAAATTGTTTTCCTCTTCTGAAATATGGTATTCAAAATCATCATTTGTGTGTATGGAGAAATACCACCTCACAAATAGATGTCATTTATTTTTTATCATCACATTTAATGATATTCTATAATAATAGATTTAAACTTATAATATTTTATTTTAGTTTATTATAATTTTATAATCATTTTACAACGTAACTCATATTATAATGTATTTAGTGGGGAATTTGATGACATGAATCATCTGTATAGAGGACTACCACCATTGGAAGCGATGTCATTTTTTTTCACTAATGAATTACATAGACTGTAATAAAGATAATTTTATTTAATTTATGTTATAAAAATACACAGATAATGATATTAATAAAATAATTATAATTCTAAAATAAAATATATAATTTTTATTCCTACATCTTAAAATGATAGTGTCGTTAATTTATGTGTGGACTATAGCATCCATAATTTGATGGGATTCATTTTTCATCATCACTTAATCATAAGAATTTAATATATAATTTTATTTAATGAAAAAATGTTGTATATATTATATTATGATCTTTATATTTAGAGAAAATATTAATTTCTTTGTATCTATAAAGGTAAAAGATAATTGTAATTTCACTCATGTGTTTGTATGTCCCACCATCTCCACAATCATAACATAAATAATATACAAAAACTAGAATCCCTAGTTTTTATTAAAAGTATGAATGTGTTTATATATATATATATATGGTCATTAAGTTATGATTTTTATTTTTTAGATTTTGAATAATAACATCATTGACCAATACTTACCACACCATAGACATTTTTAAACTATCTGTTGAATACTTTCAAAATATAAGATTAACATTCCATAATGTTTTTAAATATATATGATTTGGTTAGAAGTTAAATAAAAGGAATTATAAAATTTAAATTGGTTTTAAATCATAAAAATAGTTAACATAAAATTATTATTTTTGATGATAAAGAATGAACATGATGAAATGAACTAAAAAAATTGACTTCTTCTTAAAATGACTTACGTTGATATATATGTATATGTTATGAACCTATATAATTTTACGAGGTTTATTTAAACCACATAATACTTTTTATATAACTAATTTAAAATTTATTATGCTATTTATGATTTGGAATTTTTGTATTCATTCATACTGATTTTCATTCAAATATATTAAAACGAAATATAATAATTCCCATGAAAAAACAAAAATTTAATGTTTTCCATTTAAATCACTCTTTTCTTCAATGTTCATGTTTTTATAATTTTTTATTATGACCATTAGAGTCTATTAAGGGAAATGTTTCCTTTATTTCTAATTTTTAAATGATAGGTAATCTTCATATGGAATTTTTGAAGTTCATTACAAATGCAAAATGAAAGGTTCTATTTTAATGAATATGGTGAAGAATACTATTCTACTACTATAAATATTATTTTCCATCTATCTTCAAAAATATTCTATTATATTTTATTCAAATAAAAAAACCACATTCCATTTTTTGGGTATTTTGGTATTAATTTTTTCAATGGAATTTTTTTTGAGTATATAATTTTAAAATAAAATGGAATTTCAATATCCAAAAGTGATTTGAATATACATTTATACGAGTTTCTAAAATTTGTAGGGTTAAAAATGAAGGCATTTATATTTTGTTCCATTATATGGTATATGCTTATTATATGATAAATTAGATCATTCATATAACCCCAGGGAAGCCCAATATAGCTTATATGATGGGTATGAATAGATAGCACTGAGTAATATCTATTTAGATTATATGATTGTTGTGACTAGATAAAAATCTAATGAATTGTAATATTTTACTTTTATTACTAAGTAATATAATGAGAGTAACTAATGGTTTTCTCTTATCAATTGAACACGACTCAAGTTGCATCTAAAATAGGTTTTAAAAAGTTAATGTTGTAATTATCTTAGTTTTCAAATGGTTGTAGATTTTATTAATATTGGTTTTAGTGATTTTCATTAATAAAATAGGGTTTTTTATTTTTAAATAATTTATTTAAATAAATAAAAATAATTGAGATATAGAAATATTTATCATGGGTTTTGATTTTTCCACTGGACTAAAAAAAATTATTCTTTTATATACCTAATTGTACTTTTCTTTGGACATCCCACATTTAATATTTTTTTCATGGTGTTAATGGGTGGGTTGGGAAATGGATATTTCATGTTTAACGTCACCAATATTAGACATGAAATGAAATAAGGATTTATTTAAAAATATTTATTTAATGGTAAAAATGATATGATAAAAAGTGCCCTCATTTGAAAATTATGTTTTCTTATATATGAGTTTTGAACAAATTCCCAAAAAATTAGAAACTATAAATGATATTATAATGTAATATAATGAATTTTTGACATAAATATCGTGAACACATAATTTTTATTCCTAAAACTTATATATACTCAAAATATTCTATATAACTCTTTTTTAGAGAGGTGAGTTATGTTCTCTTTGGGAAAGTCCACATTTATGGATATGAAAATCAGTGACACAATAAATATGTTCAAAATTACAAATATATCATTACTTAAACATGATGTATTATAATGGTTAATGAAAATTTCAATAATTATGTTTATACAATCCTATATTGTTAAGGGTAGTGGTTGATATAACATATTAGAACATTTTTAAGTACCTTCACAAGTTGAAACTCAATATACCATATATTGTAGTCATTAATATCACATTTCATAAAATCCCACTACTAATGATCATTATTTTAAATAATAATTTTTTACATTTAAGATCGTTAGATAATTTATATCTATGAGAGTTATACGTCATATCTTTCAATATATATTCAATTTATGGAATACACATAAATTTAAAAATTTCCATAAACCTTATTATATAATATTAAATTCATGAATCAAACCATTCATTAAATCCTTTATATTACTTTTCATTAAAATATAATTTCAATGACTATTCATGATATTCTATTTTAATTATATCCATGATATATGTTGGTATAATATTAATGATATATCTTACCTTAAGAATAATTGGTCCAAACATACTGGCCTATTATCAATTGATATTAATCAATCCTCATTACTCAATGTACACAAGGATCATTCCTACTCAATGCATCTACACCGTTTTTTTCTCTTCAATGGTGATAATGAATTTTACAATTAAATAACATTAACAATATTCAACTGTGTCATTTCTATCATGTTCAGTTCATTTTGAGTTAATATGTAATTCAACTATATGTTAACTACGAATATGTCACACAATTACCTAAAATGAGAGGATGAAAATAAATTCTGAGGAAAAACGACAACAAATAATTATGGATCAGGAGTTAGATAATTATTCTAAGAAGGATTTAATTTTATGATACCACAAGAAAGAAACATCTCATATTACTTAATAACACATCCAATACCTTCTAATGATTCCTCATTATAAATAACTAATCCTTATATGATAGTGGGGTTGTTAGATTATGTGTACTAAAAAACGTCTTATTCATTTAACAAAATATTTTATCACAACACCTTATCTGGATAATCATAACCAATTTTAATAATTACTTGTATTGTGTATTCAAATGTAATTAAATGTTTTCCCAAATAATATATATTTTAATTCTAGAATAATGATACTATGAATATTATTAACTGTTGTATAATCTAGAAACTCATATTTGACCATTTTTTATAGGATCTATAGATATTCATTGATTAATCAAGATGTTCCACAAAAATGTAAATTGTTGGAATGATAAATGAATTTTATTAAATATACCGAAAAATATTTAGATCTTTATTATAACTAATTGATATTAAAAATTTCCAATTTTAGGGACATAAAACTGTAAATCTTTTTTTTATTTAACAAAATATCATTAGTTTTAGATTCTTAGAGAGGTATATCATAAACCATATAAATAACATATATATATATATATATAATGTGTACACATCTATTTTTTATCACAGTTTCCCCATATTTAAAACATTAAGACTAAATAATTTAATTATTGTTATAAAAGATATTCAGGATATTCAACATGGATTATTCCTTGTTCTTTACCAACCATAAACAAAGTGGAAAATTTTAAAATGTAGGAATATCACAAAAATTTCAGTATGTATCTTTAAAAAAGAAAAAATAAATTAATCTACTGTAAAATATGATCTTCCATTTAATTTTTACCATTATCATCAATGATTAATGATAATATGAAACAAAATATTTCCATTCGAAAAATGAACAAACATTGATCTCAATTAAATCCATTAGAATAAATAGTGAGACAAAAAATCCATTATTTGTTTCATATATCATCATATTTAAAAACTATTTTGAAACCATTTAAATTTGATTAAAATTGATACCTACTTACAATATAATTCTCAAGGTATCTTAATCATTCCCCAATAAATTGGGGATGTATACATGGGATCAACTGTTATATAATCTAAAATGGGTTCAACCATATTTAATGTGTTGTAATGGGGATAAAAAAATATATAATCTTTATTGGGTTCACATATTGGGTATAATAGGGCATAAAAATCATATATGTTTTATCGGGATAACCCTTTTCATGATCCATAAGAGGGATTAACCATTCATTTAAGCTACTTCAGTCTCACCCATGTGCTATAATAGTGCTCAAACCATTGTATACGATATATTGAGCTCACCTATTTTACAAATTTAATCAAACTATACTATATCATAGCTGAAAAATTTATTATACCACGTTTTATTCATAAAAACCATCGAAAAGTACTTCTATACTAATTTGAAAAACTTATTTATATTTGAACATAAAATTTCAATTTAAAAAATCATTGTCAATATTATGATACCAAAAAACATGTATATTTGTTTTTCCTTATAATAAATCATGAATAATTTAAATATAACAAAACATTAAAATAATTGTTATAATATGAGGAAATTTCATTTTCACAATATATGTCAACATAGAACATTTGATTTGTCTTCTTTTCAAAATGTTTTATAAAAAACAGAATAAATTTTTTTTGCTGAAAACCATTGAAATTAATTAAAAAGTTTAATAAATTTTATTTCATAAATATTTTATTTAAATATAAAAATATCTATAAATTAATTTAAACTTTTATTTGTTCGATGTAATAAAATTGAATATTTTAATCTATGAAGAAATATTTTTTAATGGAATGTCCATTTCCATGTGTTTGACTTATCATGTGCACTATTTATCATTATAAATAATAAAAATATTATAATTATTAAATTGATTATAAATACTTCAAAGAATAATTATTCTATTTATTTAAATTATTTTAATGTTATATAATGTTACATAAACAGTTTTTATCAGGTTGGATGTCTTGATGATATTTAACTTTGTTTCCACAAATACATCAATATGTTGACTATGGGCAAAGAGGTAAGCATTTAAAAAATAAATGATTTAGAATAATGAAATAATAATGATTTTTATTCCTCAAATATTGGATGAAAATAAATCATGAATGATCGTAATCGAAAATTAATATCATGGAGGACTAGGTTACATGTATGCCTAATTAACATTTATATTTTAATGTTTTTATTATTAAAATATGGCACACATTATATTATAGGTATATAATTATAATAAAACTATAAATTCAATATATTTATTTTAGATATTATTATTTTAATATATATTTATATATCATTTTTCTAATTTAGTGTGGAAAATATGAATCAAATCATTTAGTGGTGGCAACATTCTGGATGTATTGATGAACAATATTATCATTTATTAGTGATTCCTAATGTAATAATGTAAATTATATATTGTTATTATATAATTATAAATATATAATTAATATCATTGTAATTGAATATTTATACCACATATATTCAGTTAAATTACCTATAATACTTTCCCTTAAAAGGGTTAGTAAAAACAAATCACATCACATCATGATATGATAATCCACCACACAAAAGAGAATCATTATCATATCCCAAAAAATATTAAATGTAAGAAATATATTTAATATTATAATTTCATATGATTAAATAATTTATAATTATCATATATATAATTTAAATACATCATTGAATTTTTTATGAGGAATTGATGAAAAATGAATTACATTGGTGTGCATGGTTATAGTTCAAGATAAAGACGAATAATTATTTCATTTCAATTTTATTGAATGAAAATATGGATTTTGAATATTTATAAACATAATAAAATATGATATTATGTGACATAAATTTTGGATTACATAATCTTCATTAAAGATGGGTTTAAAGATGTAGAATAATAAATAAAATATAAATACATGGTTATGAATGATAACACTTCTTTTAACGACCACCATTTATTAGCTCCAACATTATATATGAGATAGAGTTATGGTCAATAAAAGAGTTCTAGTTTATGGTTTGGGATATGTGAATTGGAATTTATTAGAGAATTTCCCATAAAAAATGGTTTTAATGTGTGATGTGGAGTGGATAAAAGGTGTCCTTTTATTAGTGATGTGAGTGGAAAACTATAAAATTTAGAAAATAAAATGTGGCACCAAAATTTTACATGTTACGATGTAAAAAAATGTAAAATTTACATTATGTATACATGATTATGTCCAAATATTTCATAAAAACATATTTTATACAATTTCATATTTAATTTGATCCTTATATATTAATTTTATCCCCAAGTAAATCATTTATTACTTTTACTGCTTTGAAATATTTATAATATAGTAACAATTAATTAAGAAATAAATTTATGTTAATGTTATATGATAATATTAATAATAGTTTTTAATGTTATGGAATCTATTTAAAATAATTATATTCACATAAGTGGTAGAATTAAAATAAACTAAAACCAATAGACGTGATAAAAAATGGTTTCTATGAAAGGAATTTTTAGGAAGATGATGATTTTATATTAAATATATGACCCTTAATAATAATTATTTAAATATAAAATAGTATTATATATATATTTTTTATATTTCAATTATATCCACCATCCTTCTATTTTGTTTAATTATATTAATATTATAATTCATTATTCACATTAATAATGATTTAAAAAAATAGCTTAAAAAACATCAAATATATTTTTGCTAAAATATATTATAAATTTGGGAAATTTTTAAAAACGTTGATTAAATATAAGTAAATAATACTTATGATACATTAATTCATTTTAAAACCATAATGGGACTTTTAACATAAGTAATATAATAAAAATGTAATTATAATTAAAATATGTATTTTCAAATATTAAAAGAAAAATAAATATTTCATAAAAACTTACACAAAATAATCCTATATTATTTTTGATATATTCATTTAAAAAATGAATTTTATTTTATAAAAAAAATTCTATAATTTATAAATTAGTCTCTAAAATAAAAACCATAAATTAAATGAGTTTAGATAAAACTATTTGATTTTTAATTTTATTGTTACATTATATTTTTCGCATGAATATAACTATCTAATTCAGGTTAACAAATGGGAAAAAAATTAATCTACATTTTACATGGTTTTTTTTAATCTTCCAAATTTGGGAATATTTATCCTCTTTATTTTATACACTTATTTAATAATTGAGGATGTATTTCTCTAATTGAATTATTAAATTCAAATATTTCATATTCAACCATATGATTTTACAATAAGATCATATCATAGTGAATCAAATTATTACATAAGAACATTCTCTCTATGGTTTATAATATGAAAATTATTTTAATCACAATAATATTTTCTTTTCCAATCTATATACGTTAGATAAAAAATGTGATTAATATGAATCACATTTCATTATCATTGATAATTTAAGTTAATTGAGTGTATATGATAAAAATGAAGGAAAATTCATAGTATGAAATTGATAAATATTATTCCAAGATTTACTATAGTTAAATGAACCATGCATATATATTCTGTTCAACTTGAACTTATAATTCGTTTTCTATTGGAACTCTAGTTCCATCAACTTATGTTCACCAATCTCACCCGAATGGATGGAATTTGACCCCTGGTTCTATATAATATGATAAAATATTCCATTTGTATAGTGGAATGAATAACGTTATTGTATGGAAACTCAACCAATAAAATTTCATGATCCCAAATTCGATAGTAATAAATTAAACAATAATGAATAATTTTTTCTAAGATATGATTAATTCATTCAGAATATTGATCTGATAGAGGATGAAAATATTTATATTAATATAATTCATACATCAATGATTTATGAGGTATTTATAAAAAATAATGTAAATATAGGATCACAGTTAGAGATAATGAATATAAGAAGTCCATGTGAAAATAATATATATTTAAAAATATATAATAAATCTAATCGAAATACTTATTATCAAAAAAGGGAATGAGATAAAAAGATATAATTTATCAATAAAAAATAACTGAAATCAAATTTTTATATCGATATATGCTTGGAAACCCCACCACAAAATCAATTAGTATATTTTCCAATTTCCACTTTGTTATTCGAAAATGATTAATTAATATGTGGTATAATTTTCAATCATATTATTCCTATTTAAAACTAAAAAATATGGTAATGTAAAGAAATATCTATTTTCATACTATCACACAAATAAAAATACTAAATTTCATGGTAAATGTTATTGATGTAAGGATAAATGGATGATGAAGAACTATGGGACTTACTGAATAACTCTATCTTCTATTGGAAATCAAAATACAAACATAATCTACTTCCAAATCTCAATAAACCAACTTTATCAAAATTAAAGTCACGAAACTATCCCTCTATAATGAATTATAACGTTTGTTAAAAATGATAGTATTTATGGGATTCAATAATTCATTATGATAGAAAGGTTTGTACTAACACATGTAACAAAAAAAGAGGAGGTTCATTTAGCCAGATTGAATAAAAAATCATCAAATCAATAGCCAAATAATCATTTGAAAACATATCATGATTAACATAGAATTATTTTTCATAATAAAATATTTGTCCACATTGTTTTCTATTACCATATTGTATTGAATAATGAAATAATAATCCTCTATAATTTTTATCAATCATCATTATCCCATATTATAACAATTCGATGTAATCATTTAATTTAATATTTGGGTTCTAAAAAAAAATAACTACTTTTTTTGAATATATGAATTTAAATCATTTTCGTGTCATCCTATTTAGTAGAAGTGACAATACAAAAATGTTTTTGAAGAATTCAATAATAATAACCAACTATCTAAGAAAACATTAAATGTCAATGAAATTTCTATATCTTGGTAATTATTTATCTATCCTTGTGAGTATATATTCTATATATATAAATAATATTTCTTGCGAAGGAAATTTGTTTCATCAAATATTAAAACATAAAATATTCTCCATGTAGATTAATTTGATTCTATTTTTGGATAAAACATCATAGATACCATTCATGTTCTTCCCAAATTAGAGAATATTTATAATATCAACAATAAACAGAACATAAAAATTTTGCAAAAATAAATTAAAAAATCTACTCATAAGTCCGATAAATATAGTTGGATAAGAAGATGACTTAATGGGAATAACTATAAAATCAAAAGTCCAACATCTTATATTTAATGGTGTCTTCATAATTAAATCCTCATTTATCTTTATCTGGTGGCACCTAGATCTTGGATTGTCCCCTTTATAATATTTAGCTCCCTAGTTATGATAAAATATCATTTTTATTAGGTGTATGATTATTGTTCTTAATAGTTATTTCATTAAAATATCTATAATTAATGAAAATCATAATGAAATAATAATTTTTTAATAATAACAAAATATGTACCCCCAGGAAAAGTTCAATGCCAAATGAAAAATTTATATTAAACTCATATGACTGAATCATTATTTCTAAATGATCCAATTAATCTATTTGATATGGGGTTTTTTAAATATTCCTACCATCACACACAATGTAAAATGTAAACCCATTATATTCATCTAGAATAAAACCAATTAAATAATTATGATAAAATCTTATTTATTCATTATCTATTGGAACATCACTTATAAAAATAGTTTTATTAAATTTAAAATCAAAATATATGTAACAATAATTTCAATCTATAATCATTTTCCCATCCTGGTTAGTAATAAAAGATATGAAATCATTTTATTAACACATTCATGGATCTTCAATTTATAATATCATGATAAACTGAAAGCCAATCCATACCCAAAATAATATTAACCAACAAATTATATAGTTAAAATGATTTTAAGGAATTTACACTCCACTTATAATAATATAAAGTCCACTATAATTATATTATTCATTAAAATATCAATACTCAGTTTACACCAAATGTAATATAATATTTTCATGAGGTGATATTTAAATTACAATATAAAAAACTCATAAATTAGTCCATTTTTAGATGAAAAATCAACAATTTTAATTTCATAATTTGACGTACTATGTAACGTACCATTCAACATATCATTGTATTAAATTACATCATTTGTGATTGTAGAAAATTATTTTTTATCCTTATATTGTAACTGATAATGATTGATTCCACGAATAGTATGTAACTGCATCGACACATTACCACTATATCCCAACACATTGTAGATAACACATCTCAACGTTTTTTGAATATCAATTATCTAATTCTTGTATTTTAATTGAATCATTTCAATATAGTCAGGATCTCTATGACCAAACAATCCCCACTAGTAATACTTCTTTGATCCTAAAAAAATTCATTGTATTGTCTTTTACAACATGTAGATCATTTTGGGTCTTTCATATAAACATGTTATTTTGACACATACTTAATGATTACCAAATTGGGGTTTTATTACATTTTCCATCCCTTAGAAGATATGTGAAAGAAAAATCATTACAAACCTTATCACCACAATAAACCAATATCTCATAACATTTAAACTCATATGTTCCTAATTCTCATCATTAACAATGTATCAATAATGAGTAAAACAAATTAATTTTTATATAATGATCCCTGATCAAATTGATTATATATCTCATAAATATAATAAATATTTATTAATATTTGTCAATTGACTATTAATAATTTTTCATCAAATATATGGATTGTTTCTCCTTAATATAATGAAAACCATTAGTGAAATTTTATTCAAGGAAATGAATTTAAAATTTTTCCTATGCCATGGGCTGTAGATCATATTTCTCACTATTAATTTTTATGAACTACAACTGTTGAACAGCATACCCATGAAAATGAAAAATGGTAAGGTGATTTTTTATGTTCTTAACATCCAATGAATCCTTTATATTTTCTTGAGCATTGATATATTTTTTAGATACTATAGGGTCAGATGATCAACTAATTAATGTATGATATTTTCTATATAAATTCTCTACTACTAGTATCTTGTTATGTGGTAGATTTTTCTACTCAAAATCATAGATAACACTACCATATATATCATACATAATATTTGTTGTTACTAAAAAAATATTTTATTCCAAAAATAACCATATATGATAATTTTATGTTTATTTACCTCCCATCACCTTCCCACTAATACATCCATGATTCATTTATAATAATCCATTTTAAAAATATAATTTATTGAAAATTAAATAATGTATTCAAGAAAATGCATGACATTCTAATATAACCAAAATAAAAAATTACTTATGGGTAGGATGTCAACACTATTTTATCCAATAATGTTATCTCAAACATTATTTGATACCAACGATTAGGATTGCTCCTTACACATAAAACATTGTTTTGACTTAAAACTAAAATATATATTCCTATATTACAAATGATTTTTTTGTTAAATTATTAAGTATATCAGTCATAAACCATACATAATATACCGATATATTTATATATAATGTGGCCTCTTCAAATTGATATCCATTTCAACCGCTATATAAATATTTTAAAATAATACATGATTTGTTTTCAAGAAAAATATTCATGAATTTTATCGTGATTTAATACTTGTTATTGAACATGGTTTAATGATAATAAATACTCTTTAAAATATGGTATTATCACAAAACACTCACTAAGGGACATAACTATAATAAATCTAGTAGTCTTTTGACAATCATGAAAACCCATGTAATGGATTCCGTTATCTAAATGTTTTTGTCCATATGAAATAAAACATTTCCAAATGAAATATTCACACAGATTTTGATAAAATAAAACATTTCAAAAATATATAATGAAAAAACCCCTTTTTACACATAATAATGGATATTCATAATACCATTTCTATACCCTTAAATTGGATGGACCATATGGTCGACATCAAATATAATTCTCTAGATAACATGTTCATTACCCAATACATTTGATTTATGAAACAGGGCTCACCGATCGTATTATATATATAATGATCACATATTTCTTATGATATATAGTAGTATGAAATCGTTAATTTATGTTATCTTGGGAACCATAGTGAGAAAAAATTGTGATCAACTCATCCTATACGATGTATCATTCTCACTTGCATTTTTGAGATTTGATGGGGCTTAACCATCATATATGTTATATTTGTTTCACTTGTGATATATAATGTGGCTCGAACCATCATATAAGCTACATCTTGATCACATAATAATCATATATAATGACCAGGTACCATATTAAGAATAGACTATTTCATTCATGAGTATTAATAACATAAAATACATTCAAAACCAATTATTAACCAATGTGAAAAAATTAGAAATCAAAGTACCCTATTCATTTAAAAAATAATTTTATTGAAAAATAGAAAAAATTTACTTTAAATAAAATAGTAATTATATTTTCTAAATCAAAAAAATAAATAATTTGATATGATTGGTAGAAATATCACTATCATTATATACATTAAATAGAACACTTCTTCAATCTTTTCATCAAAACAGTATACATAATGCACATAAACGGATTCATTATTAAATAAATATAAAAAAATTAATAATACACATAAAATATAATTTATAAATATATAATATATATATATATAATTCCTAAAATAAATTTTTCAAAATGTACTTTGATTAAAATAATTGAAAAGAATGACACTTTTAAAAGCGATTTTTTAAAAGAAAGTCCCTTGTATTGATTCTGACTAAACAAGTAAGTTAATTGTATTATCACATTAAATAAAATATACTAATGATTTCATATATTAATAAAATTAATAGTATTTATTTTATTTTTTTATTTCACTTACTAATTTTTTTTATAAACACATAATCAGTTTTTTATTTTCCAGGTATTAGGATGATATGAGGATTATTGGTAAAAAGTGTCTTATGAAGGTTAACTATGATTAATGAGGTCTATATTTTAAAAATAAAAGTATATTCAAAAAATAATTAAAATATAGATTAAATATATCATTAAAAAATTATGAATAATAGTTTTGAAAAATTTACCAGGTTAATTTTATGCACACTGTAGGTAGTACGTACAAATGCGTAACATTTAAAATTATAATTGAAAATTTTTTGAAGAAAATATGTATTATTTTATATATAAAAATTTATGTTAATACAATAAGTTATATATTTTTACAGTAGATATATTTATATATATATATATCATCCAATTTATTTTTATATTTTTGAAAATTATCACATCGAATTGTGAAAGCAGTAGTCTACTCATATATATAAACAACCTTATCAGTTTTCAATTAATGTAATTGTATAAAATCATATGATTAATTATATATTTCTAATAATAAAAAATTAAAATAAATATTATTCTGTCATAATTATGTCACATATATTTATTATATTTATCTTTATTATCTTCCATGTAAAGAGTAATGGAAAAATTAATCATATCGCTTTGGGAGGTGGTAGTGTACCTTAGAAAAGAGCAACATAGACTCCCCCAAAGAAATAGAAAGAATTAAAGAGTATGTGAAATAATAATTATAAATGTATAATTATTCCAATAATATATTATATATATACACAAACACAATCATTCATTATTATATGTCATGAGAGGTGATGATGAAAAATGATGCACTTTTGTTCGAGAGGTAGCAGAATTCCATAAACACTAATGATGTGTTTGTTTCCAATTTTATGAAATAAGATAGTTATTTAGGTTATGATATTTTCATCATTACATATATAATCATTGTAGAAATGATAAATATATGGGTTCTAGGACATTGGTAGGAATGTAGTATGAATTTTTGGAATATTTATTCCAATCCAAAATGGTTTTATGGTGTGTTGTGGTGAGGAGATGTGGTCATATTTATTAAGTGAGGTGAGTCGTATAATTTCTGTTTTTGAAAATAAAATAAGAAACCAAAATCATTCACATGAAAAATAGATTAAAAATTTACCATTATTACAATTATACAATATAACATCTAGAATAGATATTGAGTATATTATATAGAAGTTTTTTTTTATTTTAAGTCTTTCCATTAGGTTTATCCACTGGTAAATCAGTTTTTACCTTAAACTTTGTAATATTTTTTTACAATTTTAACTATTCAATATGACAAAAAATTATGTCAAAGTTGATAGAATGAATTTAAAAATATTTCCATATAGTAATTTATTTAAAAAATCATTTTATATATGCTAAATATTTTAATTTAAATTAACACCTAGAGAGGTGATTATTTTTTCGATTAAGGAATTTTTCAAGCATAAATTGATTTAATATTAACACAATCACTACTAATAATATTGAGAGATATGTCGGGATTCTATACTGACACTTAGTCCAGCCTAATTCCATGATTTAAGGGATTTCCCAATCCCCACAGACTATCATCTAGTGTTGGGATTAAATGTAATCATAAGGGGAATGAGATTCCATTAACATACATAGATTTATTAAAAAACGGAGCACACTACATGACGAAGAATAATTGAATATCTATATTCAAAATACTGATCCAATTATTACATATATTGAACAAAATAAAACAGAAAAAACAAGTCATGCAAACAGGACCTCCAAAAAACCTCTTTGTCACCACCATTGATAAAACGCACATAATCAGAGAGTAACCTAAACTAATAACATGCACCTGTAAAATATATCAAGTCTTCTAACACCGAGTTACATGAGTATGATGTGATTTTAAAAAAATCAGTAGGTAAACACAATATATTACATGAATTACCATTCCTAAAAAATCCCTAAAATCTTATTCGAGATAGAATTATAAAATATGATTTAAATCATTTTAAATAGCAAATTAAAACCTTCCTAAACTACCTTAAATTCAAACACAACATTACATTTTATAAATTGGTTTACATTACTAAACCAATTTAAATAAATCTCTATGGAAATAAAAAAAATATAATAAAAAAGGATTTCTTAATATTTCAAATGAAACCAAATAAGTAATCATGGAATTGAAATCCAACATACAACATGCATGAGTTAGAAAAATTTAAAAAAGTAGATATCTATCAGAATTTACCAAAAATCTCAAGAGTAAATCAATAGACATACTCAGTTCAGACTCACCTTCAAACTAATTGAACAACTTCATATTCGATTACCAAC
Source organism: Viscum album (assembly GCA_963277665.1). Lineage (NCBI taxonomy): Eukaryota > Viridiplantae > Streptophyta > Magnoliopsida > Santalales > Viscaceae > Viscum > Viscum album. Next base: position 871,647,728 of record OY728148.1, on the reverse strand, counting down.
TGGACACTGTAAGATAACCAATCATGTAACACATCCCAATATCCCCATCATGTTAGTGGTTCTACCAACACATCTAATCAGGGTCAAAATAAACCATAAATAAAACCTCTTGAAAACACCCATGAATCCCATGATGATGATTATAATAATGATAATAAAAAAAAATAATAATTGGAAACACAAGATATAACAAACATAACCCATAGAGTTCTCCTGAAAAATCTATTAAAGAGGATCCCATCCTTTTTTTGTTATCTATATAATTAACGATAACAAAAAATGTTCCAATGAATGTTACCATAGATATAATCATATAAAATATTCTAAGAGCCTCCAAATATATTACAAACATCATGAACACCCTTGAAAATTAATTTCATTCATATAATATTTGATAAATAATCAAAGCTTGCAAGAAAACCACTATATTTAAAAATGAAAACAACTTTCTAAAACATTTAAAATGAACAAAAACATCCATCACTCTACCCATGATTTCAATACATTTTTTAAAACATGTAAACATGCCCAGGGGGCCCACCCATCACATATATTCCAAATACTTACCCAAAAATCACAGTGACTCAATCGAAAATTTATATTATTTAAAATTAAAAAAATAGCTAATTTGATATATGACAAACATGAAAAGGTCTATGACAGAATTTTAAATTTTAGAAACCAGTTTTTAATTCATTAAAATCACCATATCAATATGGAATAAAATTTCACACCACCTGACCTACTAATTAAACCCACTTGAAAATACAAAATGAAAATAACAAATATTACCCAACCATTTGCATCATTAAAACCAATTCTAAATTTATCCCACACATTGAATCCATTTTCTTTCTTGAATCACACCACATTCACAATTAATGACATATATTTAAGTGAAATAACAATGTGTATCACTAAAACCCAATCATGATTCATTTGGATAATAAACATTCATTATATTTACATTTCAAATAACATTGACAAATTACATTCAAGGAAGCATTTCTTGTTTTGAAGAAAATATAACAAACCCCCCATATGTGATACTCCAAAATGAATCCAATTTACACATATAACATCCACCCCCATATCTAAATAGAAAACAAAATAATAACCAAAGGAAAAAAAACCCTAATCACTAAATATCACATTAAAATATTAATTTGCAGTCTATGAAACACCTTGTCTGCATGAAAACATAATAATTCCTCGAAAAAAAATTAAAACCATTTTAACAATCATTATATCTTAAAAAAATTAATTTATTTAACAACATTATAATCATGTGAACCACATTTATAAAAATTAAGGAAATACCCATCATTGAATGTAATTTTCCCGAAAGGAAAAGGATTGAATCCCTTATATCTGTGATGAGTTAATTCTACAAAACATTTAGAAAATGTTAAATTTACCCCAAGAGGAAATCCAAATATAATTGCACTAAATAAAGTGAATGAAAAATAAACCACCAAAATTAGTGTTTGGCGAAAATGAATCCCTAGTAGTGGAAATGGTGGAATCAATATAAAAAATTCAAAATTAGGTTATAACAAACGAAAAACATGAAGATATCACCTTATTACCCTAAAAATACATCCATGGGAAAATGAGAGCTAGTGTAAAGATGGTTGGAAGCTAAAATGGAGATATAAGGTTATTTAAAAGAGGAGAATCTCAAATTTTGGTTAAAAAATAGTGGGGAATAACATGAATATTACATTTTTGATGCTATAGAAATATCTCATGGATTGGCCCAAAAATAATCCAAATGGTGTGCCAAAATTTTCCCCTCACTAGATAAGAGGAATGTTCTATATGGTTATGTTTCATAGTTTTCCAAACCATGCGGTCACCACTCAACAAAATTGTCGAACCCCTCACACAATTGTTTTAAAGTATCCCAAACTATGAAAAACCCATTTTCCAAACCACTATACATTAAAAATAAGCTGAACATATTTTTGGGTGAGGGAACACACATAACCCTAACTTTTTTCTGACAGTGAACCACCTCCTTCAAATACCAAATATCTATTTTCCAGAAAATCACTCACACTGAGGCTTCTAATTTTAAAAATCACATACTGAGACTCACCCCAAACATCATTACAAGAATCCAGTATCCAATAATGAATAGTACAAAATAATTTCCAATGTTGGGGTGTGATAATTCTCCCAACCAAAAATAATTTTTCACCTATATTTAAACCCATGTGATGGATGAAAATTTTGATCACGAAACTAAAAAATATTTTTAAAAACCTATGAACCCTGGCTTGACCCTCAATCTCACAATACTCAACCAACAAATTTGTAGAAAAAAAAACAGCTTGATGAACTAAATGGGAACATGAGAGGGTAATAATCACACCAAGAAACATTTTACCACCATTGAATGACATTGTAATAGACCAACGTAGTACCTCTTAACAACAACACCTTATGGAAACCAGTTTGGGAAACTCTGAAGACTCTTCTCTATATAATTTTTTTTTACAATTCCAAATAAAAAATAAGAATTTTTTTTCAAACAAGGTAAACAATATCAGCATCAAAAATAGATGTCTACTATATAGATCATACCCCCAAACAAGGGGATCCCTACATAAGGAACCTGGACCAAGAAAATAAATCTGTGCACTAGCTATAAACATAAATCGTCAAAAACATAGATACATCAAAACTATAAAAAAATCTATCGATGATTCATGAATGGATAACCACTTAACGATAGACATATAAGGAAAAAAATATTATAAGAAAACAATACCATTGAGCCTATTATGAAGAACTCCAATCATGAGAGATAAAATATTAGGAAATTTAATCTGTCTCCACACCCACACTAGAGATATGAATTGTGCCAATGATCCCCATAACCAATGTTATTCCACGACTATGTGGAACCATCAATCCGGGACTTATGGGATAATGCCTGATGTTTGAGCCATACATAACCTCTTGTTCAAGGGATAATACCCAATAATCAGTAATTATTATCTTGGTTAATCTTCTAAAATTTTATTTACAGATGACCCAAAATACATAATGAAAACAACTCTTCAAAGGATTACAAAATTGCATTATTGAAGTCTCAAACCGACAATACAAGAAAGAACACAGGTGAATGACCTAATGAATTGGAATCCTAAAAATAATCATGTTGCTTACAAAGGATGGGTTCATCTAGATCACACTTCTCACCATTTGGGGAGCCATTATAAGCACTAGTTACCATTGACTACATACTATAATATTCTCTACATATAAACTCCTCTTCCACCATATTATCGATCTGAACATCACCATATAGAAGGATAATCTCATTGGTTTATATATGATGAACCAAAATGAATGGAATAGATTTTAAATGATAATATGAAGCTATCTCTTAAGATAATGAAATATGATGGTTGAAATTCTCAACTTAATCCTTCACTGATTACAGGCCATACTGAATACTCAGGAGATCTTCCACCTTCTCTACTTCACCTATTTAACTATAAACCATAAAAAAAGTGTGTGTTTATAAATACCCATTTAATCCCAATATTAATTGATTATGGGGGATTAATATTCCAATAATAAATTTTTTATAAAAAAATAAAATTTGGAATTTCATGGAAAATCACTTATTTAGGAGTTCCCTTTATTGTGAAGACACAATGAAATTACTCAACCCATTCCACTTCCTCTTATGATTCACGATCACCATGGAAGACATGAAACAATAAAGATTAAAACTAAATAAGATGAAATCCACTATAATGTGATAGAAAGATTATGGGGAGGGGGGTTATTATAAATACAACAAATAATATGAAACCATAATCGGCATTAACATGGAACACTATTGAAAATGATAGCTCAATCCAAAACCACAAACTCAAAACCCAAAAAATACAATCACATCAAAAAATCCTCTTCATGAAATAACTTTTTAATTAAAATGTCAGTACATCCTTCTTCCAAGATCAATTTTCATACCCACAGTCCAATTTTAAAAAACGAATCTAGTTTTTAAAATTAAACCGAAGGCCTAAAAACATTTTCCCTTTCAATAGTAATTTTTTGGAAAAACCAAGCCATATATTTTTTTCAAAAAATAACCAATTAAATCATATGAATTTTTGAATTTGTTTACATCCCATAATACATATATCACCCATAAACACATTAAAATGTGCAGATTTCATACAAATCCAATTATATGTGATCTTCTATAAAGAATACCCACTGTCAAAGAAACAACTACATCCTCAAACCAAAGAACATACAATATTCTGAATTCACACTTCCACAACATTTCCCGATAGATTTAAAAATTATAAATCACATTTTCATGAAAAACTCATTTCACTATTCAATGAAAAACTACATTTAAAATAAATTTTCATTTCTGAAACCATTTTAATTTTAAATTTCTCTCTCACACCACCAAGAATAAAAAACACATATAATACATGAAAATATCAAGAAGATGAACTATTGGACTATCACAACCTAGAAGCATGGTTTGTAAACCATATACCAGGAAATAATTAACCACAACGAGGTTCATGAAACTTGCACAAGGATTTCACTTGGTTCACTACTCCATTTGATATCAATAAATGACACATACTCACCTATGTTGTTATTTACCATCCACTCAAGACAAAAACCAAAAAATAACACTCAAATCATGTATTACCCATGTAAACTATAGGATAATAAAGATAAAGGTTTCATTATATCCTTCCCATACCAACCAATTATGTAATGAATTTATTATTCTATGATATACCTGATTCCCAAAATAGAAAGGGAATAATATGATTCCATTTTGTCACGATCCAAGCTAGTATTTCCTTCATCCCAACACCGAACCAATTTTTATAGTTTTCCTCATGGATATTTCCAATCATCAAGGGATATAAACATGTTTTAGGAATTAATGTAATGACAATAAGAGTTACTTTATCCAAAAATGACCAATATCAAATAAACAACCCTAGAACACATCAGAACCAATAATAACTAAATACAGATAAAAACATAATTGATTCAGATACTAAACCATCTAAAAAATAACTAAATAAATAAATCTAACTAGATAGTGCCAACAATATCTCTATGTGGACCCTTGGTCTCCACCATTATCAAAACTAACCTAATTTGTGATTAACCAAAAAAAATAATTACATTTAAAATAACACTTGTCTATCTATTTTGGGTGCCACTACTAGGGAGAGAGAATAAACTTCTTAGTAGGAAATCCCTAACAGATCTTATGAATTTCATTTTTTTGAAATATTCCACAAAACCATGTATTCAATACAAACATAAAATGGAAATTAAATAATTTTAAACAAAAAATTACATATTTCCACAATTTGTATATTAAAACACACATGCACACATGTTTTATATTCAAATAATATTTCACTTTACAAAACTAATTTTGAGGAAAATTCCAAAGGGAAACTCATTCCAAATAATCTAAATGTGGATTTACAAAACATAAATGAAACCAAAAATGAATAAAATAATAGAAAATAGAATATCTGTCTTTCTATAGTAATAAAAAATACATAAAAATAGATAATAATTGAATTCACTTCGTCATATCAAGAGTAAATACCTTGAGGTAATCAGTTTAGACTCACATGTCATTATATGGTTCAACAACATAGTCAATAAGTAACTGTCCATTGTAAACTAGCTAATACAGTTACACGCCCCACCTCGCCCCCTCAACTCAAGGGTGTATTGACTCATTGAATCAATGCCAACAAGAATCTATATGTTGAACCATTATAAGAAACTTACAAATACAATGATAATAATAAAAATACTAGGTTATATATTTTAAAGCAATAATTACCCACATCGTTATCATGCATGAGCCATTAGGTATGACTCTATCCAAAGTCTAATGGTCTCAATTTCATTATCCATAACAAATATTGTTCCCATTCATGATCCACTAGATGGGATCACATCAAATATTATAGTGATATATAAATATATGACAAGAATGATGATCAAACAAGAAAACCCATTTCACTAAAAAAGACATTCATTCAATAATTAAATATTAAATAAAAGCCATTACATATCGAAATTAAAATAATTTTAAAAATCATTTAAAATGAACCAACCAGGACTTCACAATACCCCGATTTTCACTGTATTTTCCAAAAAAATATAACATTTCCACCGGGTCCACACACCACATAATTTACAAATCGAATTTCCAAAACCTCGCAAGGTTTCAATTGGACATTTACATTATGTAAAATTCTAAAATCATTTACATATATGTGAAACATTCTAAAAAATGAAAAAATCCATTGAATCCTTGAGAATTTTATAAAACAATTTAAAATTAATTTATAGATCAATGTCTATTTGGAATTATATTTCACTCCACTTGAACAACACATAAAACTAATTTGGAAATGAAACAAAAAAATGAACACATAAAACCAAAAAAATTCAAGAGGCAAAACATTTTTAAAAACCACACACACAGTAATCACATTTTTATGTATGGTACACACCACATATATAATATATGATAGATATTTAAGAGGAATAATAATGGTGATCTTTTTTAACAAAACTATTTTCATTTATAAGTCTAACATTGAATAAATGGGAATTTCAAATGACATTGAAAAATATGATTAAATTAAAATTTCTTATTTCTAAACTAATAAATCATACAATACGTATGTTTCACATCTTAATTCCATATATATCCACATATAACATCCACCCAAAAATCCTAACATAAACCAAGTTATTACCAAAGGAATACACCACCCAATGCACTTAATTTCACATAAAATTTTCAACAATAAATTTATAAAACACATTAGTTTCTTATAAACATATTAATATTAATAATACCCTTTTCAAATCCACTTTACATCAAAATTAAATCATAAAAAATTATATATTTATACTATAAAAAAAAATCTATAAAACACACTTTTAATTAGTTAGGAAATATTAGACTTCAAATAAAATGTCCTAGAAATGAAATTTATGGAAAACCCTACATCAATGATGTGAGAATGATTTGAAAAATCCATAGAAGGATTAATATACAACAATATACAATCCAAACACCCTAGGAGAAAATTAAATGAAGCACACAACAACACTCACTCTTAGGTTTGGAAAAAATAAAATGCTTCCAATTAAAACCATGAAATTGAGAGGGAAAATAGAAAAAATTGATAAATCCCCCAAAAATCATGAACAAATAACCTTAAAACATTCATAATCCAAATATGGAATATATGTGGGATGTAGAAGGATTATTTGGGGCTCACTCAGTGCATGTACGTCTTGCACAGTGGAAGAATATGAAAAGGGGTTTAAATAATCAAAAGGGAAAACATGAATTTCTCATTTTTTTATATGAGGTATCTCTCATGGTTTAGCCCCATAGTCTGAAAAGCTATGTGTCAACCGTGAAATCCTTGCTATCCATGTAGAATATTATATAATGTTTTCCCCATTTTTTTCCATGATACATGGAAACCATGTCTCCACCACTCCCCAAAAGTGCAGAACCTCTCACACTGTTGACACATGGTTTCCCAAACCGTTCCTATCCCATGTGCCTTACTACTGGACCTCAAAAAAAGCCACACATTTTCCTAGGAGAGGAGACACAGTTTCCCTTATCTTTGAACTGACTATACACCTCCATCATGAAAGGCCAAAATCTCTATTTCTCAACAATAACTCTATTGAAGGCACATAGTGTTAAAAAATTCAAATCATGACTGAAATAAAACCTCAACTAAAGGATCAAATAAAAAGTGAAGAATAATATAAAATAATTTCCAATGACCATGTTTGAAATAATATTAAATTAATTAATTTTAGTTACTATGAATTTATATATAATATTTATATTTCATTTAAATATATCAATATTAGAGGTTGTTTTGATTTATTATAAAGGAAGAACATTATGCACTTCAAAATATTTTTTAGAATAAAAACCATTTATTAACCCATAAATAAACAGAGATTAAAATATAATACAAAATTGATAAAAATTTTATTATGTTGAATAAATATATATATATAATAATTATTTTATAGAAAATGATATTAAAATTATAATGTTACATTAAAATTACTCAATATATTGAAAAAAATGAAATTTTTATTAAAAACATCATTTTCACTATTCAAAGAAAAATTAATATAATATCAAAAATGTAAAATATACACGATATATAAATTTTTTTTATTATAGATAAATAAATAAGAAATATAGTAAAATTAAAATTTTATATATTATTAATTGTTTTTTAAAATTATAACCTCATAAAAAATAATTATAGTTAAAAATAATTTTTTTGGTTTATAAATTAATTAATATTATTATAATTAATTTATGTATCTAATTATTATTAATAGACATGATTATATTTATGTATATTATTTTATGAATTGTTAAACATAGTGTGTGTAATATGAAACATATAGGACCATCACAGTCCTTGATCCTTTTAAAATTAATTATAATATAATCAATGAAGACCACCACAAATATATCAAGGTCATCATTAAAGACAATATTAATCAATACCTGAATATGGAATTAGGATTAATCAACCCAAGCGATATAGAAAATAAATAATACCTATATATTTTGATGAAGGAATTATTGGGTTTTATTTTTGTGTTCACCCCCAGCTGATTATGCAATAATCATAGGTCAATTATATAGAATAATTGACCCCCTAAACTTTGGTCATATAAATAATAAATCCATATGATAAGAAATTTGATCTCTCATATGATCCAATTAAGATATCTATAGTAAATTAATATCTCCATCAATATATCATTATATATTTCGAAAAACAATTATTCTCCCCATAGAGGTGAAACTGGATGAATGAAATAGTTTTCAAATAGGACTTATAGTTTCTTATTTAATCGTATAGTGAAACATTATTTATTCCACATGGGGTATTTTATATTTTATTTTATAATGGTATGATTTAAATTATGTACTATAACTCTCTACCATAAGTGTTTATAGTAATATATTCAATAAATACAAAAATTAATTCTAAAATATGGGTGTATACCTTGTAATATACATTCTCTCTCTTATATATATTGACAAAAAAAACGAAATAAATAGTAATATGTACATGTTGATGTGGTGACATGGTAAGGGATATATATCCTTCTATCATAATGATATTTTTTAATATCAAGATTATATAAATTTCCTTATTGCTACAATTAATTTGTTTATTAGTCTTTGTAATCAAATATAAGCAAAGTCAAGTGAGATATTATGAAATTATAATGTCCACTATGTTTGGTATGTCATTTAACTCACCAAATATAAAATTTATATCTCTATATATCAATGAATCATGAATAATTAATAAATTATTCTTAACTAATTGATTTATTACTAGTAGTTTATTGATTAATATAATTTTATTAAATAATAATGATATAAAATAACGCATAGAACAAGAAAAAAAAATGTATAATATTTTCTTGTGTTTTAGGTTAAATTACCTTAGGAAAACTTATATGGTGCCTCTAATTCTGTAATTGTTATTTTATGAGTTGAAACATTCCCCAATAGATTTTACTATTGATGAATCTTCATTTTCCACCAATAACTTCTGATTTAGAAAATGATTAAATAAACTTCCATGATACCTACACTAAAATCTTTGCATTAATGGTTTTACTATTACAATATTCTCCTATTCAGTTTCATTCATAATATGTGGCCTATAATATTCATGATAGTTTCGAGATATATATCCACCTCATCACTAAAATTTACTCATTCCATTTCTAGGTATTAAATTTACTAAATTATTTTTCTAACATTTTTTACAAATGGGATGATGTATATTAGTCACCTATAAATTCCTTTAAAAAATTTCCCTATCATTATATTCATCTAAATAATTCCATGTGTCCATAGGGATCCTTTTATCTCCAATTTTTAATTTTTAGATGATTTCACTATCACATTACAAGTCTCAGAGCCTCTGATTGACAATGATATTCGTTGATGGGGTCTTAGAATACCAAATAATCAATTGATATTTTTATGAGAGTCATTGATATATAATTAAAAATATCATGAAAGCCCTGTAAAAATCTTCACATAATTATCTATTAGTATATTTTATATTTTTTTACTCAAGTAATTCCATATATATCATGGTTTGGAGAATATTATGGAAATAATTGTTTACAATGTCTTTTTATATTTTTTCCAATTCAAAGTATTCCATCTCATCCTTGGGATCATGTTCTTTTTTTTTGTGCATAATGGATCAACATTACTATATTAGTGATATAAGATTGACGTAACAATCTTTTTTATAGAAGAAATGGAGTATATAATATATATTTCATATATGATTGATTTATTTTTCAACGATCAGTGGATTAGTGGTTCAACAAAATTTATGTGGTAATTGATATATATTGTTTTCACCTTATATATGTTATTTATTAGATTATATGGATCCTAAAAATTATTTATGTGAAAATTGATGACTTGAATTAAATGATTCATTATCATTATGATTTTTTCTATTCAACTTCTTACAATATTAGAATGTCCACCAATGAATTTTAATTTTCAAACCTCATTTATATGACCGTATCTATTTCTTACAATCCTCCCCCAGATGATTTAAAACATTGTGAGAAATTTTACTAGAAATGATATATATTTACAATTACAAATGTAATATTAATCGTAAAATTTCATATTATCCTTCTTCTATGATGAAATACTTCAAAAAAGTTATGTTATCCATATATCCTTCATTCTATCATGAAAAAATCAGATGATTTACCATATTATATCCATAAATAGAGTCACCAATGGGGTGGAGAAAAGCCTATTTATCATTTAATATGTAATAATTACGTTTATACTCAATTTCTACGAATTATGCACATTACCCATATGTAAAACTATACTGAATACATATCCAATTATGAAATCCCGATAGATATTTCATTTCATATAAACCACTAATTATTTTAATTCATAAAATTAGGGTTGAATCTTGTATTTATAATTATCAATATTTTGTATATTAATGTATTTATATTTCAAATTTATTAATATATCATAACCTAAAGTTGACTAAAATTATGGAAAATTAAAAAGATTAACTATAAAATAGTTATTATATTGATTATCATTTAACAAAACTGATGATATTTTTATGTTTAGTGCATAGGAAATTGGAGACATAATACATGAAAACATAAAATTAAATTTAGTCCACAAGGGAGGGTTTTTCACATATTCCTTCAAGGATAATTTTACTACATCTTATTTCCAAGATGAAAAAAAAAACAAATGGGTTCTCATAAATTGTAATAATGTAACAATAAATTAAATATTTTCCATGTGATTATGAGATAAGAAAATTTGTAATGATCATTTAAAAATAAGGAATATAATAAAATAGTTATGCTTTAATTAGAACTTTGGAATGTTTTAATACCATAAAAATGAAGAATTTTTAAACATATAACCAATATTCATCACCAAGGTTTCATAAAAATTAAATAAATTATTTATTCACCAATGTATCATAAATTATTTCAACCATAAAGATTAATTATCAATGCAGTGCATTGGAAAAAAATTGAGGTAATCTATTTTAATTTTTAATCTCATATCTTCCAAATATTTTATTATAAATAATTTCAATTATAAAATCTAGAAAAAAATGATGTAATTTTTGATAAATCACAATAATTTTTAAATTATAAATAAAATTATAATTAAGTCTTTCCAAACCCATAATAAATGAATGTTTCTTAAAGAAATATTTTTCCTCAATAAATTATTTTTGGTTACAACTATATAAATACGTTTTAATAGAGATATTGGTTTAGTACTCAAAAAATTTGACTTCGTAGATAAAAGTAAAAAATTTATTATAAAATTCAGAATAAGGACATATATATAACATGGATTATGTAAAGGTAATAATGGGACATAATTATTGACCCCAATTTATAAAAAACCAGTTTGTCACGAATGGTATAATAATCATTTCTTGAAAATGATGTAATTCAAAATTTAGATGATATAACAAAAAAATTGTTCTTGTATGGATATGAAGAGGAGGATAGTTCCCTTACCTTGTTGTTTATAATCATAAATCATGGAGATGGAATACTTATTATCATAAATAAAAAATGTAGTATAATTAGAGAGGCATAATGGGAATAATTTCTTCCTTAATTATTATTGAGTAGTGTGTAATGTGATGATAGATGGGTATTTATTGTAAAATACGAGTACTTTTTTTAATAATTTCATTGTTTAAGTCATGGAATTATTGGATGTGGAAAATGGTAATAAATTTTCATAACCATTTTGTGTTCGAAGGTGTCTATAAATTTGAGATTTTTATATTATTTTTCTCTATTATAAATTAAATTGAAACATAATTTTTTTCAATAATTTAAATTTTCCACAACAATGTATTTTTAAAATAAAAATATTCATTAAATCCTTTGGAATGTTACTCGAGGTCTATAAATTCATTTAAATGCATTAAAATATGTAATATTAATTAAATAATCTATTAATTATAAAGTATCTAGTTTCAAATATTATTAAAACATTAAAATATAATTTTTTTGACATAAAATATTTTGAAAATTAAGAAATGCATTACTGATATTAAATTAACTATAATTTAATTTATAACTTTTAAAAAATTTCACTCTAACCTAATTTAAAAAATGTGACATAATATATATATTTTTTGATATGATTATAATTGACATATAAATTAAATACAACATTTAAATTTAAAATAATTTTATGATAGATGATATTTTTCTGGATTTCTGCAACCTTATGAGACATATAAAAATTACATTGTATATTAATAAAATAAATTATAATTTATATAAAATAATTAATATTACGATCACTACATTATTATGTTAATTGTTTTTACAAAATACAATATATTATAAAATATGACTTTTTAATTAAAAAAAATACAATTATATTGTCTGTATACCCCTAATGTTATTTTAAATTTTATTTTATATTCATGTTTATTAAAAATAAAAAAAATTTAAAAACTATAATTTTAGATTAATACTACTTCAATTTTATAATGAAAATTTAGGTTTTTTAATACTATATTCATTATAAATTACACCATATAGCACCGACATATGTCATATGGGTAATGGTTTCAATAGTATTAGTTTATTGGAGTAGATCATCTAGCATTAACTAAGTATTAATCACCACAATATTGATCTTATAATATATTTTAATTTTCTAAATCCTTGAACATTGGATGAATTATTTTGAATAGTTATTGTTGTACCCAAGTGATGGTACCTACCTCCCTTGTTCTTATAAAATGTCATCGAAAGGAACGAGAATTCTTGTTTTTGTATTTTCTTCTTCCTTCGTCATTATTTATAATCTTATCATTGCCCTTAATTTAGATTAATAATTATGGTCTCATTATTATGGATAAATCAAAAATTAACATAATAGAAAATTGTTATAGTGACCAACATTTATGTAATATTAATATATCAATCATATCATAGCGGCCACATTTCTAATTACATCGTATATATTTAAAAAAAAATATCTTTTTAAATGACTTTTTGTAACATTACATGTAAGTAATTAATAATAGATATTTTTAACTATTTCTATTATTTATTAAGATAGTGTTTTAGAGGCTTAAAATGAAAATAAATCCAATCTTAAGAATGGAATACACTAATATTCTTAAAAGATTGTTTTAGTGCCTTTTGATGGAACACCCTTTTTATATCAATATTTTGACAATATTATAATCTATATTTGTCAAAATAAACATATTCATTATGATTGGGACATTGAATTTTACATTGGATAAATTTTTGGTATTTTTCTGACAATGTTCATTTTTTAATGAATAGTGAGAAATACTGCATTTTACATCAAAACTGCTTTTTAATGTAATTTATTTATATGATTAGATTATATTTTAAATTTGTTTTGAAGTGTAAATGGAATATATTTTTACCATTTAATCCAATGATGGTCACTGGAATCAATTTACTTTGAAATTGGACTTAAACTGGTGTCAATCTTTTGATACTTATTGTTTCATAAAAACACGCTATTTGTCATGACAACGAGAATTAATTATTAAATTCATTAATGAGACTTATATGTTTTTAATTTTGTAAAATAGACTTCATTTTTGAATTCGGAATATCAAATATAGCTAAGGGTGAATTTTTGGTAATTTTCTGAAAAACATCAATTTTTGATGAATAGTGAAACCACTAAGTGGTACTTATAAAAACAGATTTTTCGTTTAAATGAAATTTTGCCATCATTGTGTTTTGAATATTAAAAATACGACATACATGGTTTTCATTAAGAAGTAAAACGTGTTTCAATGAGATTATAATAATTTTTGGTGAATAGTAACTTTTATGTTTTTAATCACGATTAGTGGTAATTAGTGTAGTTTAAGGTAAAAATAATGTTTTAATAGTATGAGATGAGCTTCACACATGTCCTACCCGCATTGGATGTGTCATGGCCGACCAATAAAAGCCATGGGTCAACTTGGGGACCCCATGGAGACACTTTGGTTGCGAAATGACATAAATAACTTTTTATTTAATGTTAAAGTAAAAATGACACAAACATGAGTTATGTTACTAAAACTATTTTTATATGGGGATATACAGATCCGATATTTTACTATAAATATTCATTAGAAAGATAAAAATATTTACTACATCATATTATTTTTTATATAATTTTTAGACATTATATAAATTAATATAATTATGACATCATGATGATGCATCGATTACCTCATTATTTAACGATTTAAATAAAATGGAATGTTTATGTAAAATCTAAAACCTACAAATGGCCAAAACCAATTGAATGAGTGGATTTAGAACCCTTATCACCTTATCCTAGAATTATATCAATGTGGGTCCTTTTGAATCCGAAACTCATTTTAAAATAAAGTAACTTATCTTTACGTTCCAAGAGTGCCCCTACTCTCCTCTTATAAAATGCCCCCACCTCTACCTCCTTACCCACACTCCCAAAGCCTTTGGCTCAGCCAAAACCTGCCCATTTTGTCTCTACTCTTCCCTATATTACTCCTTAAGGCCTCACTTTGGACAGAAGTCTTCCCAAGGATGCCTTTAAGCTCAAACCAAAGGGAGTTACCCGATTTTAAGGTTATGTCTTCTTTTGAGTCCTTTTGTTTTATTTTGCTTCTCCAACCCCTAAACTCTTTTTATTTATTTATATGGTAACAACTCCAGTATCCTCAATATACTAGGATGTTGTTATAATATGGATTCGAGATACACTTACACAGACCTACATCTAATGGTTAACGAACATACTGTTTCCGTGGATGGTGAATTTATGCCTCTCGAAACGATGATTTTTCAACATTTTTTTAACACCTTCAAAGGTGGCCATTAAGATGTCTCTATATTTACATATGATATATAATATGTTTATGTTTTTCTTAAGATTCTGTTTTTTCTTTTTTGTCATACCATTATGGTTTCCATTATGGGTAATCGCGATATCTTCATTTAAGAAGTGCAGACTACCGCCCCCTCAAAGTGATTTGATTCGTTAAATAACATATGTGGGATGTATAAAGGATGGAACTATGATATTATATAGGATATTATAATGGAATTATAATATAACTTTATATAATTATGATTCCCTTATATAAAATACGAAATAGAAATGAAAGTAGCGTTCATACGTACGTACGGCTTACCGTCTCCATGAACGGTGCATTTCATTTCATACCTCTAAATGATTATGTAATATTATAAATGCATGTATATACTGGATATATATGATATATAAATAATTATTATAATTCTGGATATAATGGATACATAAACAACTTGTAATTATAAAGGGTTTATTTTTGACTCAAGTACCAATGATGGTTACAATGACCGTTATTACCTTAAATAATTACATAGTGATCATGACATGGTAATAAGTGATATAAAAGGAATAATGAACATGAAAAAGATTCTTAATCACTTAGAAATTAACTCAATTTTATTATTTAGGAAATTAAAGAATGATCGAGTCAAGTCGGACCCGAGGTATGGGACTTCGTCTCAATCTCCTTTCATTGAGGCATATTTTATTTTATACACAACTTTCTTCTATACGGTGTATAAACCCCTTTGACATTTACGTTTATCCAAAAGGAATATTTATTATACGAAGCGTTTTACTAAACGACAAAAGGGAATGTTTTTGTCGTACGTATGCTGCAACAATGACTTCTCCGCCGCCGTGACCGTTGTTTGAGTTTCGGCTTCCTCTACAAGCCATACCTTATTTTTAAATGAAAAATAAATACCATGTTTTAATTTTATTTTATTTTGGTATTGAAAATGGTTTTCATAATGTTTTTATATCAATGTGTTATATTGATATCTTGTGATTGAAAGGTGAAAATGTTATGTTTTTTTATGCATGTTTTATGTGATACGATTATGTTGAGGTTCTTGGGCATTATTATGAAGACGGGTGGTTTCGTAATAAACTAAGGGTGGGTGAGCCCGATATAGCTCTCCAATGCATTGGGTAACACAAAGGTGTGAAACGTTAAGGTTTCTCCGAAGAGATTTAGGGAATATACTGTGATGGGTATTCCAAACGTAACCATGTGGGTTACTCCCTATGTAAGAATGTTATGAATGCCTCAATTAACCTTTATGTATTATGATTTCTATGATTTATTCATGATTTTATGAGGTATGCTAAAGTTCTTATGTTTTATGGGTAAAGTATGATTTCATTATTATGTATATATGTACCCATGTTTCCTTTCCATATTTTTATATCCCATATTGAGATTTTTATGCTCATCCCATGTTTTTGTGAAATGTTTTTCACAGGTCAAGGGAAAGGTACATGATATGATGATAGTGTCAAACAAGTGTCAAGAATGAATCCATGTTTTATTATAAATATGTTTCCATTGATGGGAAAGAAGAATACTATCCTTATGTAACCACTTTGTTATATGTGGAATGTAATGCAAGTTTTATGATCTAATTCTCTAAAACTCTAAACCCGAAAAGATCCTCAATGTGTAATCTTGTAATAATTCAAGATTAAGTAAGGTTTAAGGCTGGGGCCTTATATTTTTTATTAAAGGTCGGTTTAGATAACTTTAGGGGTTAGAATTCTATTAAATGATTATCCAAAAATATTTTTTTATGGTCAAATTGAAGTGATATAGCATTTGAAGATTACCATGTTGCTTCATCTAAGACATGTTTGTTCAGAATGGTTTCCAGCAGTGGAAATAGGGAAGCAGTGCTAGGAAGGCATACAAAAGGAAATAACCTTCTGAATCAGCATCCTGAGATGGTTGGAATTGGAACTGAACAGTTTTTTTGTAGTAATGGCGCAGTTGACTCAAGCGATAAATGGCGATGGTATCCATACACGAGATCATCCAGATCAACCACATAGGAACATGTCAGTGGTGGAACATTTCATGAGGCAACATCCCCCATCATTCATAGGATCATCTGACCCTGTGCTAGCTGATGGGTGGATTAATGCACTAGAGAAGATTTTTGATGTCATGGGGTGTTCAGACATTCAAAAAGTTAGACTTTCTATTTACCGTTTGGAGGGTGAGACAGATCAGTGGTGTTCTATGGTTAAAAATATCAGGGACGCTGATGAGATTGATGCTCTTGACTGGGATGAATTCAAAGGTATGTTTCTTGAGATGTATTTTCCTAAGGCTGTTCGACTTAGGATGGAAAATCAATTCGTGTAATTGAGGCAAGAGGAAGAATCAGTGGCTACCTATGAAGAATGGTTCACTCGATTGGCACGGTATGCTCCAAATTTTATCCGAGACCTTGATAGTAAAATATATCATTTTTTGCTCAGGATTAAAGCCAAAATATCGAAGGACATTAGCTTCTCGTGAGTTTAAAAGTTATGAAAAGCTTGTTCGATGTGCTGAGAAGGTGGAAATGGAGTTTGCCGATGATCAAGTGTCGTATAGAAAAAAACAGAAGAAGAGACCAAGGTGGTTAGAGAAAGGTAAGAATTATTCAAAAAAGTCTGATGGTAAGAAAACTAATTTTCCAGTTTGTGATAAATGTAGCAAAAGGCATGCTGGGGAATGTCTTATGAATTCTGGAAAGTGCTACCGATGTGGTAAGATGGGACATAAGGCTCGTGATTGCACTAAAAAGGATCAAGGTGAAGGTAAGACCAAATTTGATTTACAGTTATTGAAATTTTATAAGTGCAATGAGATGGGTCACAATGCAAACGAGTGTCTAACAAAGAGCTTGAGTGATGGGAAGCAGTTAGACTACAAGCAGAAAGGGGTGGTGAAATCTTTTGCAACTACTTCAGCAGATGTCAGGCCATCAAATGAAGTTGTATTAGGTACTTTGTTTTTTTCAGATTATGCCAGTATGTTGTTTGATTCGGGGTCTTCACATTCTTTCTTCTCTGAAACCTTTTCTAGTAAAATGGAAATACCATCTCAATAAATGACTCCTGAAAATTTGGTAAAAACACCTGGCGGGAATGTTGAGTCAAAAAGAATTTATAAGAATCTTCCTATCCTTATATGTGGAAAGAACATTCTTGCAAACCTTATTGTTCTACCTCTAGTAGAGTTTGATGTTATCTTGGGTATGGATTGGCTCTCTATTTACCATGCTAAGATTGAATGTAGAGCTAAAGAAGTTTCCTTTCAATTAGACTTTCAGTTTGTGTACAAGAATGAACCCTTATTGTTGATTACTTATCAAGAGGCCGAGAAACTTGTAAAAGATGGAAATGAATGTTACCTTGCACACATCGTTGAAAAAAAAGGAACTGTTCAGATTAATGATGTGCCAGTGGTAAATGAGGATCCTGATATTTTTCCTGATGAGTTGCCTGGAATAATACCCGATTGGGAAGTTGAGTTTAATGTTGACTTATTTCCTGATGCTAAGCCAATTTCAAAAAACCCTTATCGAATGGCTCAAATTTATCTTTTAGAGTTGAAGGAGAAATTGCAAGATTTATTAGAGAAAGGTTTCATTCGACCTAGCACGTCACCATGGGGTGATCCTGTCTTGTTTGTTAAAAAGAAAGATGGTTCAATGAGACTTTGCATTGATTATAGAGCCTTGAATAATATCACTATTAAGAACAAATATCATTTGCCTCATATTGATGATTTGTTTGATCAGCTCCAGGGAGCACAGTATTTTTCAAATATTGACTTGAGATCAGGGTACCATCAGCTGAAGGTAAAGGAAGAAGATGTTCCGTAGACCGCTTTCCGTACAAGATATGGCCACTATGAATTTGTAGTAATGATTTTCGGGCTAACCAATGCACCTGCTGTATTCATGGACTTAATGAATAGAATTTTCCATGAGTTCTTGGATAATTTTGTTGTGGTTTTTATTGATGATATTTTGGTGTTTTCTAAGAGTAAAGAGGGGCATGAAAGTCATTTAAGGGTTATCTTTCAAACCTTAAAAGAAATGAAATTGTATGGGAAATTCAGAAAGTGTGAGTTTTGGTTGCAACACATTTATTTCCATGGTCACATTGTTTCTAAAGATGGGATAACTGTTGATCCTGCAAAAATAAAAGTTGTGGAAGGCTGGCCAAGACCCACAAATGTTACTGAGATTCGTAGCTTCCTTGGTTTGGCAGGCTATTACCGAAGGTGTTTAGAAATTTTTCACGGTTATCTAGTCCAATGACTAAGCTAACTCGGAAGGGTGTTAAGTTTATCTGGACAAAATAATGTGATGATTGTTTTCAGGAATTGAAAAAAAGATTGGTGAATGCTCTAGTTTTGGCACTACATTCCAGGAATGGTGAGTTTTTTGTATATAGTGATGCTTCATTTAAAGGACATGGTTGCGTCCTAATGAAGAATGATTATGTAATTTCTTATGCATCACGACAGTTGAAAAATCATGAGGTAAATTACCCTGCACATGATTTGGAATTAGCTACTGTTGTTTTTGCTTTAAATATTTGGAGGCATCATTTGTATAGAGTAAAGTGTGAGATATATACCGATCACAAAAGTTTAAAGTATATATTCACTCTAATAGAATTGAACATGAGACAAAGGAGATGGCTATAATTAATCAAGGATTATGATTGTACAATTCATTACCATCCGGGAAAAGCAAATAAAGTGGATGTTACTTTGAGTCGAAAAAGTAATGCTTCATTAGCAATGTTGAATTTGGAACGTGATCCTTTGGTTAAGGATTTGATGAACTTTGGCATAGAAGTTGTGGGTGCATGATGTTCTTATGTTTTGTTTCAGGTATCAGTGAGATCATCTCTATCAGATATAATCAAGCATGCACAGAAGCAAGACATTGAGTTGTAGAAAAATGTAGTGCTGGTTCAGAAAGGTAAGTTGCCTAAATTAAACATTGATAATGATTGCATTTTGAGATTTGATAAGAGATTATGTGTGCCTTGTGATTCATAGTTGAAGAGAGAGTTGTTATGTGAAGCTCATAGTTCTCCGTTTTCGGTTCATCCTGGCAGTACTAAGATGTACAGAGATCTGCGGGAGTATTACTGGTGGGATGGAATGAAAAGAGATATTGATGATTTTACTGTGAAGTTTTTGACTTGTCAGCATGTTAAAGTAGAGCGGCAGTTACCGAAAGGGATGCTTCAGCCTTTACCAGTGCCAGAGTGGAAATGGTAGAATATATCCACGGACTTTGTTGTGGGATTACCGAAGACATCTCAAGGTAATAATTCAATCTGGGTTATTGTTGATCGCTTGACCAAATCTTCTCATTTCCTTTCTATACGAGATAATTTTTCCCTAGATAAAATTTCCCGTTTGTATCTTAAAGAGATAGTCAGGTTACATGGAGTTTCTCTCTCCTTTGTATCTGATCGTGATCCCAGGTTCACTTCTATCTTTTTGAAAGGCCTTCAAAAGTTGTTGGGTACTGAAATAAATTTTAGTACAGCTTTTCATCCTCAGTCAGATGTGAAGTCAGAACGAACAATTCAGAAAATGGAGGATATGCTATGTTCTTGCTCTATGGATTATCATGGAAGTTGGGACCAACATCTTTCTTTGGTTTAATTTCATATAATAAGAGTTTTCATTCCAGTATACAGATGGCACCATTTCCGGAATTATATGGGAAGAAGTGTCGAACTCCAGCTTTTTGGGATGAAGTGGGTGAAAGGAAGTTGATGGGACTAGAATTGGTAGAAGAGATGGTAGAAAAAGTTCAGGTGATTCAGAAGCAATTGAGAACAGCTCAGAGCAGACAGAAGAGTTATGCAGATAACCGGAGGAAGGATCAATCTTTCGAGGTAGGTGATCATGTTTCTCACAAGGATTCTCCTTGTAAAAGTGTGATGAGATTTGGTAAGAAAGGAAAGCTGAGTCCAAGGTTTATTAGAACATATGAAATTATGGATAGAGTTGGATCAGGTGCATACCGGGTGTCTTTACCTCCGAGTTTATCTCATGTACACAATGTTTTTCACGTTTCGATGTTGAGAATGTATATGCCAGATCCATCACATGTTTTGAGTCCAGAGGTAGTTCAGCTGGAAGAGAACCTATATTATGAGGAACAACCGGTCCAGATTCTTGACCATAGGGAGAAAGTGTTACGGAATAAGGTGATTAATCAGGTAATGGTTTTGTGGAAAAACCACATGATGGAAGATGCAACATGGGAATCTGAAAATGAAATGAGGGATATGTACCCCCATTTATTTGAAAAGTAAATAATTTGCGGGTGCGCAATTTTCTAAAGGGGGGAAGGATGTAACATCCCAAGAATTTAATGAATAATAGATATTTTTATCTATGTCTATTAATGATTAATATAGTGTTTTAGAGGCTTAAAATGAAAATAAATCCAATCTTAAACATGGAATACAATAATATTCTTAAAAGATTGTTTTACTTCCTTTTGATGGAAAAACCTTTTTAAATCAATATTTTGACAATTTTATAATCTATATTTGTCAAAATAAACATATTCATTATGATTGGGACATTGAATTTTACATTGGATAAATTTTTTGTATTTTTCTGACAATGTTCATTTTATAATGAATAGTGAAAAATACTGCATTTTTCCTCAAAACTGCTTTTTAATCTAATTTATTTATATGATTAGATTATCTATTGAATTTGTTTTGAAGTGTAATTAGAATATATTTTTACCATCTAATCCAATAGTGGTCATTTGAATCAATTTTACTTTGAAATTGGACTTAAACTGGTGTCAATCTTTTGATACTTATTGTTTCATAAAAACACGCTAATTGTCATGACAGCGGGAATTAATTATTAAATTAATTAATGAGACTTATATGTTTTGAATTTTTTAAAATATAATTCATTTTTTAATTTGGAATATCAAATATAGCATAGGGTGAATTTTTGGTAATTTTCTGAAAAACATCAATTTTTTATGAATTGTGAAACCACTAAGTGGTACTTATAAAAACTGATTTTTCGTTTAAATGAAACTTTGCCATCGTTTTGTTTTTAATTTCAAAAATCCGACATATATGTTTGTCATTAATAAGTAAATTGTGGTTCAATGAGATTATAATAATTTTTTGGTGAATAGTAACTTTTATGTTTTTAATCGCGATTAGTGGTAATTAGTGTAGTTTAAGGTAAAAATAATGTTTTAATAGTATGAGATGATCTTGAAACATGTCCTACCCTCATTGGATGTGTCAAGGACGACCACGAAAAGCCATGGTTCAACTTGGGGACCCCATGGAGCCACTTTGGTTGTGAAATGACATAAATAACTTTTTATTTAATGTTAAAGTAAAACTGACACAAACTTGAGTTATGATACTAAAACAATTTTTATATGGGGATATAAAAGTCATATTTTTGACTATAAATATTCATTAGAAACCTAAAAAGATTTCATACATCATAGTATTTTTTTTTTAATTTTTAGACATTAAATAAATTAAATTATTTATGACATCATGATGATGCAGCGATGACCTCATTATTTAACGATTTAAATAAAATGGAATGATAATGTAAAATATAAAACCTAAAAATGGACAAAACCAATTGGATGAGTGGATTTCAAACCCTTATCACCTTATCCTATAATTATATCAATGTGGGACTTTTTGAATCCGAAACTCATTTTAAAATAAAGTAACTTATCTTTACTTTCCAAGAGTGCCCCTCCTCTTCTCTTATAAAAGGCCCCCACCTCTACCTCCTTACCAAAACTCCCAAAGCCTTTGGATCGGCAAACCCCTACCCTTTTTGTCTCTCTAATTCCCTCTCTTACTCCTTGAAGCCTCACTTTGGGCAGAAGTCTTCCCAATGAAGCCTTTGAGCTCAAACCAAAGGGAGTTACCCGATTTTAAGGTAATGTCTTCTTTTGAGTCCTTTTGTTTTATTTTTATTTCTCCAACCACCTAAACTATTTTTATTCTTTTCTTTTGTAACAACTACAGTATCCTAAATATACTATGATGTTGTTATAATATGGATTCGAGCTACAATTACACACACTTACATCTAATGGTTAACGAACATACTGTTTCCCTGGATGGTGAATTTATGCCTCCCCAAACGATGATTGTTCATCATTATTTTAACACCTTAAAAGGTGGCCATTAAGATGTCTCTATATTTATATATGATATATAATATGTTTATGTTTTCCTTAAGCTTCTGTTTTTTTCTTTTTGGTCATACCTTTATGGTTTCCATTATGGGTAAACGTGATATCTTCATTTTAGTGCGGACTACCGCCCCCTCAAAGTGATTTGATTCGTTAAATACCATATGTGGGACGTATAAAGGATGGAAATATGATATTATATATGATATTATAATGGAATTATAATATACCTTTATATCATTATTATTCCATTCTAGAAAATACAAAATAGAAATGAAAGTAGCGTTCATGCGTACGTACGGCTTACCGTCTCCATGAACGGTGCATTTCATTTATTACCTCTAAATGATTATGTAATATTATAAATGCATGTATATACTGGATATATATGATATATAAATAATGATTATAATTCTGTATATAACAGATACATAAAAAACATGTAATTATAAAGGGTTTATTTTTTACTCAAGTATCAATGATCGTTAAAATGACTGTTATTAACTTAAATAATTACATAGTGTTCATGACATGGTAATAAGTGATATAAAAGGAATAATGAACTTGAAAAAGGTTCTTAAGAAAGTAGAAATTAACTCAAGTTTATTATTCAGGACATTAAAGAATGATCGAGTCAAGTCGGACCTGAGGTATGGGACTTCTTCTCAATCTACTTTCATTGAGGCATATTTTATTTTATACACAACTTTCTTTTATAGGGTGTATAAAACCCATTGACTTTTACGTTTATCCCAAATGAATCTTTTTTATATGAAGCATTTTACTAAATGACAAAAGGGAATGTTTTTGTCATACATATGCGGAAACAACTACTTCTCCGCCGCCTTGACCGTTATTTGAGTTTCGTATTCCTCTACAAGCCATACCTTCTTTTTAAAAGAAAAATAAATACCATGTTTTAATTTCCATTTATTTTTGAATTGAAAATGGTTTTCATAATGTTTTTATATCAATGTGTTGTATTGATATCTTGTGATTGAAAGGTGGAAATGTTATGTTTCCTTTATGCATGTTTTATGTGATATGATTATGTTGAGGTTCTTGGGCATTATTATGAAGACGGGGGGTTCTATGATAAACTAAGGGCGGGTGACCCCGATATAGCTCTCCAATGCATTGGGTAATGCGAAGTAGTGAAACGTTAAGGTTTATCAGAAGAGATTTAGGGAATATACTGTGATGGGTATTCCAAACGTAACCAAGAGGGTTACTCCCTATGTAAGAATGTTATGAATGCCTCATGTTACCTTTATGTCTTATGATTTATATGATTTATTCATGATTTTATGAGGTATGTTATAGTGCATATGTTTTATGGGTAAAGTATTATTTCATTCTAATGTATATATGTACCCATGTTTCCTTTCCATATTTTTATATCCCTTACTGAGCTTTTTATGCTCATCCGAGGTTTTTTTGAAATGTTTTTCACAGGTCACGGGAAAGGTACATGATATGATGATAGTGTCAAGGAAGTGTCAAGAATGAATCCATGTTTTATTTTAAATATGTTTCCATTGATGGGATAGAATAATACTATCCTTATGTAACCACTTTGTTATATGTGGAATGTAATGCACGTTTTATGATCTAATTCTCTAAAACTCTAAACCCAAAAAGACCCTCAATGTGTAATCTTGTAATAATTCAAGATTAAGTAAGGTTTAAGGCTCAGGCCTTATACTTTTACTATTCCATTAATAATTTAAATTATAATATATGAATTTATTGTTCATTTGATAGTATTAATTTAAGGTACAAATATCTTGTAACTCTTTGATCATATATATTGTGGCATTAAAATGTAATTATTCTATAGTTTGTATATCCTGTACGATTCATTAACCTATATTATTTTTTTCATGTTATTTTTTTTGGTAATATCCTTATATAGAAATATATTTTTTAGTATAATGTAAGAATTATATAAAAAATATGATTTTTTTAATCATGGATTGAATTTTTATGTCATTACACCATCTCATGAAATATTAGGTTAAATGTTTTTTACTATTTACTAGAAATTAGTGTTATTTTTCTTCATCAATACACCATGTTTAAAAAAAATTCCTCATATATATAGTTTTTTTATTTAACATTCTTTGTTATTTTTTCCTTCTTCGTCATAACTTATCCCTTCTGTTAGTTATTCAGATCGTCTCTCTATAATTAGAAAAATCAATATACAATTTTATACAAATAGTATCATGTATTTAGTTGTGTTAAACAAGTAATCTGTAAATAATGTCAGTACGAAGAAATTTTGAACAACAGAAATACATGGATGTAGTTACAATTGATAAGAAGTACCTCCAACATGATTTATAATAAATAATTTATATTTTTTACCATGATATCATTTTCTAGATAATTCTAATTATCAGAACCCCTTTCGTTTTGATATAATGTCTGAAATGTGTTACCCAAAAAGAAATTATTTTACCTTCCTCTTTATTAGATTAAAAAAGATCATTCAAAATGGAGAATCCTTGATAAATATTACAAAACCATTTTTTATTTCTAATGTCCCTTTCACAATGTCGTTTCCCAATTGTTTCTAACTATGAACTTTCACCTATCATTTTGGGGTTATACACCACCTTCAATAGGAATATTCATAAGTTCTATTTTAATACGCATGTGTGCTCTAATGTAGTAAAAGAATTAATAATGTTTAATATTTTGGTCCCAACTCCATTTAAAATAATGTTTCCTAGTTTGTAATGTATATTCAAATGTTTAAAATACCATCTCAGTCTACCCGTTTTATTGAGGATGATTGGTTTTTCATAGGTTTAAATTCATATTTAAAAATTTTTATAGTATTCTCCAGATAATAGAAATAAACATTGAATCATGAATAATAAAAATTTAAAATAGTACTCCATGATGTGGGTAGTGTTCATAACACCCCTAATAAATGTTTTCTTATCCTCCTTTTGTTTCTGACACACCAAAAACCATACACAATAAAAATAACATCATTTTTCATATTTTCCCACAAATAATGATCATGAATAACCATATATTGTTTATCATCATTAATTCCTATATAATTTGGACTAATGAGATACATTTATTACATCCATTTATATCAAGGAAATATATGAATCACATGTCATTTTTCTAAATGTCAATACACGCTATTGATGAATATTAAATTTAATAATCATACCTTTTTTATATTCTTATTATTCTATTTAATGGAAGATCAATTCATATATATTTATTTACTTTATATTGTAATTTATGGTTGAGAAATCATTTGGAATAGGGTTAATCTATAACTGTTACTTATGAACCCCATGTACAACCTTACTATATAATTGTTTATTGTATCCGCTTTAATCGGTAAAATATAAAGAAGACAATGATCATTATTTCTCAATGAATCTAAAAATATTTTTTCTCTTTTTATATGATAATGAAATGAAAAAACCATAGTCTCTACGAAGTTATAACCATGTCCAATTTTTAATTTTCAGATACTTATTTTGAATTCAATAGTTAAATTTACATTATACTTCTATATATCATTATTTCCCCATATTTATAGTGTGAACAAATATTTAGTGAAATAACAACTACATATAAATCCATGTCATGTGTAAGAGAAATCAGCATAATTAATATTAAATATAGATTTGAATTTCTATTTTAATTTTTCATTGGGAAAATAAAAACACTCTCATACACGAATCTATATACATGAAAAACCTTCTCTAATTGAGGTTTGAGATAACATAAG
The DNA here is from genome assembly GCA_963277665.1 of Viscum album. NCBI lineage: Eukaryota > Viridiplantae > Streptophyta > Magnoliopsida > Santalales > Viscaceae > Viscum > Viscum album. The sequence goes on along the minus strand of OY728148.1, from coordinate 871,620,187 downwards.
TTATATAAAGAACCAATTCATGAGTTTATGGAAATATTTATTGTGCCCAATTATCTAGAAACACATAAATCCTTTTTCTATTCACCTAATCAGTGGATTATAATTACAAAGAATTTTTTTCACAGTCCTTCTATAATATTTGAAAAGAAAATGAAAAAGATCAAAGATTAGTTTTTATTTTATGATGCATCAATTAATCAATGAACAATATCTTTGTTGTATTAAGAGATATTACAATACTTGTATTTATAAACCCATGAATAAAACCATTAAACTATAAATTGTATTTACTAAATTTAACAAATATTTTATCATATTTTTTTGATGTCACACATAGATAATATTGATGATTTTTTAGAGTATATTAATATTATTTATTATTTATATTGAATACAACAAAAAAATTCAAGGATGACTAAAAGGGATTTATTCATCATATCAATAAGTAGGTCAGAATCATTAGTCAATAAAATGTTCACAATAACAAAAAAATAATTTCAATACAATTTTTGGAAGTTATTCATTAGGATATCTTCATTAATAAAACTCAAATGTGAATCTATAATATAAGGAAAAACATTTGTGTGAATTGGACTCGTTAATATTGGTTAAAAAATCCTCAATCCTTGGGAGAGATTATTTTTTATTTTCTAGAATACCATTGTGATATATATATTATATTCATTATTTCATTGATAGTTAATTCATTTTTAACAAATATAATTGGTTTTCAAAAAGGATATATAATGGTTCGAATAAATATTTTTTGCATATTACATTTTAGTTTCATAATAATTAACTCAAAGTACCTATTTTACATTATATTTGGGGAATTACATATCGTCATGTATGACCGTAAGATTGTAATTCAATACACTAAATATATTTATAAGAGCAATTAAATAATCTCTAGGGAAATTTTTTCTTTGAATTTTTAAACACTGGGAAAATATACATTCCCTATACAAAATTTTTATTCTCATTCTTTTCAAATCAATACCACAAATAAGTGAATAGTAGGTGTTTCATGGTATGATTATTTCAAGGATATCTCTTTATTAAAGATCAGTATGGGGGTTCCCTCACTAATAATACAACTATCATTACCTATACAATAGTTTTGGGAATTATAATATGATAACCAATCCATCACATGTATTGTTTCAAATTAGTCAATATGAATAAAGACTATGATTATGAGAGATTTACCTCAAAAAATTTAATAATGGATCATTATATATTATTCATGATTTAATAGTTAATCAATGAGTTTTTAGTGAATTATATATGACCAGAAGTTATGGGGCTAACATTATGTTTTTTTAAAAACTAAAAAAAATTCAAAGATTTTGTTTAACTTGAACACAAAAATTTATGCTATATCATCATGCTTATGAAGTGAGTGCCTATATTAAAATAAATTGGAGAATTCAATATAATCTATTATGATTAAAAAATTATCAATTTTCTCCAAAGGCCTCTGAAATGTTTTGTTTTATTTTCCATTTATTATAACATTATTTGACATTGATTTTTGAAATTTCAATTCCCCCATACTAGGAAAAGTAATAGTCATTAATTGATTCACTATATTAACTTTTTAATTTAAATTCACATGTATTATCTGAAAAATTACAATATATATTCCAAGTATATATATGTCTCTTCAAAAAAATTTCACATTAAATATAATTTAAAAAACCCCCCTACATACTTCTTCCCACATTTCAGGCATAAGGTATATTTTAAATTAATATTTTCGTGATTCATTCAAAAAAATTCACTATCGTTTTCTTTTTTTATTATGTCTATGAGTACACTGGGGATAATTGATTTATATTTATCTTTTACATCACATTGTAATATATATTTATAAAACTAAAATTCTATGAATTAAAATTTATTATATATATACAGTTTTATTCCAAAAAATATTTTATCAGTCATCCCATCATAAGCATTTAAAATTCTTTAATTATATCTCCCATGACATGTAAATGTGATGTTATAATTCCCCACATTTTTTATTTTTTAACCCATATACTTTCTTACCCATCTTTATACATTGTGAATGCAGTAATAATTTATTTCAAATGACTTTTATGTAGTCTTGACATTCAATTATTTCCACAAAATCCATTGGATTCATGGTTCTGATCATGGTTCACCAATAATAATAGTTTTCATCCAACTAATATAATTCAAAATTAATATTATCATGATAAAAACAATGGATTATATAAAAGGACTCATGATAGGAGAGTTTTCTACACCACATTGTGAAGGGGTTCATCATGATCATCCTTTGATGTTGGATCCAATAAACCCCTATATGGGCATGGGGTCCTCTCTATCACATTTAATGGTCACTAGATCTGATTCAACTTCTAATATCCAAGTCTATCCCAAAATCACTCTATTTTACACTTAGGGTTAACCCATCACATTTTTCTTTCATATAGATATGGCCTTCAAGCATACCCTTGTACATGTACTCTTTATAGGATAGGTATCCACACCACATTATAAAGAGGAGCCTCATGATCAGCTTCCATTGATGTGGGATTTCTATATTCCGACCCTTATAAGTGTCTATCATGCTAGTTTCCACATCTTCTATAAAATGGATTTAAATATCTTTATTATAGCCTATTCAATCGCATGATCATGATATTTTATACTTGGATTATATCCCATAATAATTCCATATCCCCATGATCTAGCCTTTATGAATCCCCTATGAAAATCCCTCGTGATGGAAGATGTATCCACACAACTTTATAAAAGGGTTCTTCAGGCTCCTCCAGTTTCGATGAGGGATTTCCAAAATCAGTTTTTGGAAATCCATCATTAAAAGAGGAGGAGTGTGAATCACCCCATTATATGGTGGTGTTCATACATATCACATTGTGAGGAATTTTCCTGAGAGATTCTTAAGATCCATAGACCAGGGAAATTGAAATAATTGCGAGAGAGGACTAAAGGGGAGAATATCAAGATCATGGGATGGACTAGTCTATTACTTCTACTATTAGACCTGGTGTCCAGTAGATGTTCCAGCTATGACTGTAGGCCATTCTAGGGGAAGGATTATGTGATTCTAATAGCATAGGATGAGGAGAACAAAGAACCTGTTTACATGGTGATGTGTAATCTCCATCCACCACGAGGCATTTTCCCAGGGATGCCAAAGGTAGAGAGCCTAGTTAAAGAAAAAACGTGCTATCTGGGATCACAGTAGACTATATCATGATCATTTTCTTGAGAAGGTCATTATAATATAATAGTTAATATGACGAATATAATTATAATTAGATATCATGCTTCCTACTATAATATGTAAAATTAATCCAAATTTTATATATTATTGTACATATAGAAAATAAAATTGAATCCATTTAGTAATAAAACCATAATCATCTAATAATCATAGGGATTCTCGATACAAAAAAGTATATACTTCAATTTCAATTTCAAATTTCATCTAAATGGTTAAATATTAATGAAAATGATAGTATCATATATAATTTGTGTATTAATATAATATGAATATAGAAGAATAATAATAATATTTATTTTCTAATAACACCTTCATTTAACCTCAGATACATTCATTTAAATAATGTCTCACTTGGTTCATCCAATAATTGTCTTGGTTCAACCTAGGCTACATTATATTCTGTTCAATTATATTTAATAAACCAATTAAAAAATATTATTAATATATCATAATGGGTTTTAATGATAATTTTATTACAAAATTAATTTCATCAAGTAGTGCATAACTAGATGTGGAGACATAGGACCACTCAATATACACTCAAGTGAACTTTGAGTTAACACTCAACTAAACGTTTTCCACTTTATTACCCATATCTAAAACATGAAATAAACTCATCCTCATTATATTATCATGAAATTGATTTTATTTAATTAAAAACCTCATGATCCCTAATTTTGATAACACTTGAATTTTCCAAATATTTATACACATCCATAGGGATTTCACTAAGGTTCAACAATCCTGATCACTAAAATATACATAAAACTCATAAAAATTTATTAAATAATACTATAATTATATGATATGTGATCAATGAAAACAATATATGTTTCTTAAAACAATTTTATATTATAATGATTTCATTTTAGAAAATAATAGAACTATTTAAATAAAATTTTCTTTTGTTCTATTGAATAGATCTTAAATATGAAATTTTCATTGTAATGTAATTTATCATTTATCAATAACATAAACACATACATATCTTTATAGTCTACTCATATGTTATAATCATTTTTATATCATATAGAGTGAGGAAATTGTAAATGTATAAGATCATATTCATAGTATGTTTAAACATTGTAGATAAGAACCTACAATTATTAAATACCATATGATGATAATATTTGTGTAATCAATCCATAAATGAACCTTATTAAGACTAAATATATGATCTTCAGTCATTGAATGTGATATAGAATAAAATAATACACGAATCAAAAAATTTATAATCATATGTGATTAAACATATTCCATGATATCATAACATTGTCATTAGAATAATCATATAACTATGAAATAATTCTAATTTGGCATCACATTAGTAGGTGGAAACATTGATTTAATAAAAGAAACTATATGTGTTAATTCTTATGTGAAATTAAAATATTCATAATAATACTTACATCATGTAAATCAATATTATTCAATTGAATTGTAGGGATATATAGGACCCCAACCATCGTTAGAATTATATATATGAGTACAACATGGAAATCATTGACCTATATAATCATATTGAGCCCATGGAAATAAACAGGGGCATATAAAAAATTTAAATGATAATAGAACATAGGGAATGTAAATAGTTTTACTAAACTTTTCAAATGGAATCACTAAAAGAAACCATTCTTATCATTAATAATATAATCCACAAGAATATAAAAGGGAATACAATGATGTTAAATTTAATTTTTTTAAATACCATTGAATCACGATATTAATGAATATTTAATTGAAAACATATCGAATATTCCAATTATATTACCACAAAAATATACCTTATAAATTAAAATATGGGATCTATGTGAATATATTCCATAATAATAATGAAATATCAAGTCTTTAGAGAGGAAAAATAAAAGATGATATATCATATTTATACAATGTTGAACATTATTATTAAACAATGTAGTAATTAACCATATATATAAAATAAAAGGATATTAAATAATCTATTAATAGAATTAGTTATTATGATATTATTTCATTATTTTCACTGATAATTTATCGTACATTTTAATGAAAAATGAATTAAATGAAAAATTGATTTTTATATGTATTGGTAATATAACATTGGAAAAAAAATATTATTGATATTATCAAGTGATTTAAATAGACATATTTTATAAATATATGAGAAAATTAAATAATTACTGAAACCATGAAAACATAGAGTGAATTATTCATATAAAATTTTAAGGATGTATGGAATACATGTCCACTTTTTAAATGCTAAAAAATTGTTTATTTTTTTGTATCATGAAAAAACCTAATATAAATGTAAAAAAATTATATGAATCAATTAAAGAACATCATGTAGAAGATATTAACTCACATAAAATATATACTTATAGATTAATAACTTCAAAAAATAATCCACTATATTTATACACATAATATATATAGGTTTTCAACTTAGATGAAGTTATGGGGTCAATTTCACAAAAATAAAAATCCAGATAAAATATTATTCTAAGTGAAATGGTATTTTTAAGAACTTGTACAGTATATGAATATGAAATGGAAATTATTAGGGGTTAAATTATGAATAGAAATTTTAATATTCATTTTAGTTCAATTCTATTTCTGATATGAATATATAATTTTCTGTGAAAACAATTTGGTTTGGGTAACATTTATAACAATAACCTTTTTAGATTTTGTATCTATTTAATAAAATTCAATTTAAAATAGGTCATTAAATGGTTCATAAATAATCATTTAAAATGTTAACAAATATTTTTTTGAGGTAATCACATGTGTTTTATGTTATATTTTAGATTTTAAATAATTATATTAGAGATATAGTACATAGTATAACCTCTTAAATTCTAATGTTAATGTGTAATGAAGTATATGATAACAAAATAAAGATTTATTAAAATGAATATTGATTAAATCATGATAAAAAATAAAAAATAGATATTTGAAACACCATTTAGAAAATAATTATTATTATTATAATAAATATGCCTCAGGTGGTTAATATTTTAAAATGGAAATGCATAAATTAATTATTAACATCCACTAAAGTGAAAGAATATCATAATAAACAAACAAATATATCATAATAAACATTATAAATATATTATTAAAATTTATATGATTATTTATATATAATATATAATTTATATGTAAATTTATTTTATTTACATATTATTTATTTTTAATATGAGTGTTATAAAAGATGATAATTTTGAACTACATTTGTGATAAACATATTAATCATCATTAATATCTAAATGTTAATTAATAATTTATAACATATGGTATAATAAACATTTTAATATAAAAAATTATAATGATATAATTTCATTATATTTATGTTTTGGTTATGGTTCTTAATGACTAATATAATGGTAAGAATGTTCTTGTTATTTGTTACAAAATAAAATTAATAGAAAAAGAATATATACCAATGGTTTCAAACCATTGGTATAAGAAATAATATTTTTGGTATAGACTATAAAAATAGTTCAGTAAATCATTTTCAATATTTACATGGGTATTTACTAATAGAAAGTGTTTTATGTATAAAATTTTCATTGGGAACATGGATATACATTATCATAATGGTTTTATTAAATAGATGGTATAACCTTCCCTGGAAATATGAAAATGATATATTTTAACTAACGTGGTGGAAAAATTATGTACCGATGCTTTTTGAAACAATTGGAATGGCCTCCACATACGATGAACTCTATAATAATCCCACAACATGTCCCAAAACATCACAAAAAAATAGTTACAACTACAAACAATAAAAAAAATCCATCGAAAATAAAAAAATCAGGAAACTTACTATTGAACTCAATAAGTGATAACATTAATTTAAAAAATCACATATATGTATTAAAATAAACAAATCAAACATTATATTTCTTAAATATATGTGAAAAATTATTGGATCAATTTATCACTAACTACAGTTTTATATCATCATCATTACCAATATCATCACAATAATTATCGCTATCATCATCACATTTATCCTTAACATCATCCTTCACGAATCCTCTACCTCTGCCTCTCAATAACAATTTACTATGAATTAATTATCTCATCCACCACTAAGAAAATCATTATAATTTCCCAATTCATCTTACAATTAAATCCTATGTGATATGTATGTATCAAAAACTAGGTTGGTATCTGGTGGAATTAATGTAAATTAGGGTTCTATTAAAGTAAATAATTTTTTTTTACTTTACTCTAAAATCACAACCCATGAGGGAATAATTATTAGACACTTCTTCATATATAAAATCCTATAATTAATATTCATTAATTGACTCTAACTTATTCAATATATATGGGAAACCAGTGCTGATTTATTTTCGAGGAAAAATAATACACATCCCTTGTCGAAAGCGTAATCATCTTGGGTTCTAATATACTATTATCTAGTTATAATGATTGTTTTGAAACAATTATTCATATCAATTTTATTAATGGCCACCAAAGATTAATTTTGAAAATATAGATAATAAAAGTATTCAAAAAATAGTTATTATTTTCTTATATCAACAAATTATAGCATAGAATCAGTTATTTTTACAGTTTTTAACCATGTTTTCATAACAATTTATCCTAATATATCAAACCAATTATTTAATGGAATAAATACATGAATATTGAATTTATAATAATTTAAGGACATTGAATATCTATGAAATAAATATAAAAATGATATTAATCAATAAATAATTATATTCAATCATAGTAAAAAACAAGATTTAAATTTCATATTAAAAATATATTAAAAGAACATAAAAAACTCCTTTGGTTAATGGATAAACTTTAATGAAAATATTTTTTCTACTTATTTAAAACAACCAATAATTGATATGTATATCTTGGGAAACTAAATTATAAAAATAATAAGTAATTTATGAATTCATTTTTAAAATATAATCCCAATTTAATTATTCAATCCAAAATATTTTTTACTATCAAATATAGATGGATAGAATATCCCAATATTTATAAAGTGTTCTAAAATTCCTCAGTAAATACCATTACAAAAAAACCAACTAATGCATAATAAATCAGAAAAACTAGAAATAAAAATAACTTCATATATTGTAGACCATAAAAATTATACGAAATTTAGATAGTAGTCAAAACATCCACATAATAAAAAAATCATTTAACTGGGTTTATAAGGTATTTGGTAGGGAGGATTGACACTAATGGTAAATATCACCATGATATTTTATGGTTTGAAATTTTAATTTCAATATAAAACTTTTTCAGGAACTATATATTGAAATATGAATGTTTTTGGGTCTTGGAAGTCCAAATATATAGTATATTATATCTTAGTAGTTTTATATGTGTTGTAGCATCTCATGGAGTATGTCTAAATGAAAAATGATGTGTAATTTAATATTTAATTTAAAAAATTAAAATATTTTAAAGAACTATTCTAAAAATGTGGATGCCAACATGAATTTATTGCATATTAAATTCATTTCTTATCTGTTATTTGAAATGGAATCATCAATTATAATTTTATTAGATGTCTTTTTAGTTCATGTTATTTATTCGGAAAACATAGAAGCTTTTTCATGCACGTTTCTTTGAGATTTTTAGAATAATAAATTATATGGTACAACTAATGAGATCACATAACGTTTTATATAATTTATAACAATAAATGTTCATTCAATAATACATTATTTAATGTAAGATGTTAATTTTTTTTAAATATAAATAATTTAAATTATCTTTTAATGGATATTTTTTAAAAAATTCATAGAAAAATGGATATCCATTGAATTCCCAAATCCGTTGGATTATGGCGTCCTTTGGTAAATATCTTTATATTTTGTGGTTTATAATATTTTTTACAGTCTCTATTATTTCTTCATTTACAAAATAATGATATATTTTAGTCTTATTCAAATCTATAATTCAGATTTAATGTGTTTTAATGTGAAGTTATCAATCATATTAGAAATTTCTAATATGATCAACTATTTTTCAGTAATTATATTAGTTTAATTTGTCGTATAAATGTGTTATAGTATATAGTATTAAATAGTTTTTCAATTTTTTGTCTTGATTAACATCATTATTATGATTATTTTCTTCGAAATTGTTTTTATTTTTTATTTTGTATAATTATGTGATTTTTGTTGTGTAAATGGTTAAATTTTTTTACTATGTTAATGTAATGCCGCATTAATTTCCAATTAGGTATGTTCTAATTTTTTAATTTATTTTCTTTTATCATCGTGCCTACATATACTACCATAATTTGAAAGGATACCAGTAATGATTATATTAGTAATTCTTTTGAATTTTCAACACAAATATTCAAATTTGTGCTTCTCGTTGGGTGAACACACACCTCGTAAGTTGACTAGACACCATGTATTGTTTGATGTAATCATGTCATGAATTAGGTATATGGAATGAATAGATTACACACCATGATATAGTTACATGCCATGTGTGAAAATTATATGATATTAAATTTAATAATTTTTTAGTTTTTAAGCATATATAGGTCCTATTGAAACACGACCGTTAAAATCATTACACACCATGTAAATGATAAAATGTTGGTTTTTAGTGTCCCATATGAATGCTATGTATCCTTATTATAGAATCTCTATCTCTTATACCTGAATCCTCCATAAATAGATTATTGAGACTTTTTCCCATCTAGATTGATTTTTCAAAGGTTTATCAAAATTGATAAGAGATTCTCCCTCTAGGTTAACCTTATTATCTATTTCTATCTCGTTATTGTTTTTGGAAATATTTTCATTAGTAATGTACAGTTGTATTGAGTTTCGTATCAATTTGTTTTAGTCTTTTGTTAATATTTATCTCCAGAATTATATTCATGTTGTTTTCAATTCATGTTATCAACTATTTTAGGGTTTATATATCCATTGGGTATTTTTATTTGTGAACCTTTTAAAATATATTAAATTTCATGTTGTTTTTATTTTTTCATTCAGATTTTAAATGTAATTTTGTATGTTAATTTGAGATAGGAATGTTGTTAACAATTGAAAAGTGGTTTTCATTGAAAAATAAATGTCAATGATTTGAAATGGATAATTGGTATTAAAAAATAGATTTGTATTATATTTTATTTGAAATGGATTTATATATTGTCATCACGTTTTTTATAATATAAATATACAAAATGTCATAGTTGGATCCTTAGGTGAGTTAAGAAATAGATTCAAGTATCCTAAGTGTGTGTGACACCACTAGGAGGTATCATATTGTATGTTTATGGTCTGTGGAAGTCCTCGATGTTTGTTTGATCCAACCTTATGCCTTGTTTGGATTGTGAGTGCCTAGTATGTGTTTTCACTTAGACTATTACCTTAATGGAAGGTAAATTTTTGTTTATATTAATTTATTACATGATAGAATCATTCATGGATGTTAGATCACATGTATATTTATATAAGGTGTAATTATCTTATGTGTTTCATAAATTGGAAAATAAAACATGATATTTGGGAACACTCAATGATCATTTGAAAAGGGAATCAATTTTTTTTATTTATATAAATTATTGAAAAATATGTTTATTTTAAAGCATGATTTATTGAATTATTGTTATTAAAACATGTATATATTATTTGGTCATATCCTAGAGGGCTCTATTTATCACACACTACTTCCTACCTTAGGGTGGTTGTAAATACTATTTTTTATCATTCAGGTAAAGGCTAGGTAATTATATAATATTATGACTTCTGCATACATTTTTTGTAGTTTGAGTATGGTTTGGAAGTTATGATTGGTCATGTGGAGACTAGTTGGTTTGTATTTTTTAGTACTATTGGTTTTATCGAATTTGGAGATGTTTTTATCACTTTTTTGTTTCTACATGGTACTGTATTATTATTTCATGATTCCATTATATATGAGATGTGTTATTTATCATATTCTTACTCCACCTATTAATGGGAATACATGGGTGAATGCTTTTGTTTAATTGGGTTGATCAATTACAATTTTTTAAAAAAGGGGTTACTCAGCCTAAGGTGTCTCAATACTAAATGAGTTGTTTCTATATCATACATTGGTAAGAGTAGGATTGTAACGATCATGGATGTGGGTGCCGAAAAAAGGCCTTTCATACTAAATCCTATGACCATATTATTATTTCTATATGTGGCCAGCAAATCACCAATATGAACTAGTCTATATTTTTTGGATTATTTTTGTAATGTACTAACCCCGCTTACCACTAAACAAATTGTCTGAATGATTTTCCACATGGCCTAGAGTTCATTTCCCAAAACACCAGAGCCTACTGACTAGAAAACATGTCATAGGTTGTGATAGTGGGAAAACTATGCCCTCATTGGACGAGTGTAACATAGCAGAATAAATAATGAAAACAACAAAAATATTAACAACATGAAACTGATAGAAAACAACTGATTCCTAATAGATAAATATCCTTATCTCAAAACCATATAGATGATAATTCATCATGTTATATTTTCTAGCAAAGAATCCAAAATAGTATTGATTGGAATCAGACACATAGAAAATATTAGCACATTAACATACATAAATCTCATAATCATCGCAATCCTCAACATGGTTCCATGGTCTACATATCCTAAGAAACAATCGCGTACCTAAAAAAGGATAATTTCCCTTATCGAAACATGTGCCCAAAAACATGACCCAAAATTGCTGTGAGAAATGAATTCTAGTAGGCAACCACACAAGGTCGGGGCCAATATTTCGGCGATTACACACTCAAAAGTAAATAATAAAACTAATAAAAATATTAATTTATGATGATTATTATGTTTGTTAGTAATTAAATACATAAATTATTCACATTCAGGACTCCAGCCTTAGCCTGACATTCCCCGTACAAATAAATGAAAAATGATGTCTTAGAAGAACTCCTAACGAGTATGTTATATTTAGACTCAAGATTGTTCTTTGGTATGAAAGATGTGTCACAATTCCTTACATTTCATCATTTATGTATATACTGAGTCTTTTCATGAGATTCCTAAGATGAAATTCAAGTATCACTATTAGTGTAATTCTATCGACATCCTACGCTTCCATTTTATGCAGTCTTACTAGGGATCCCAATTAACATGCTCGATGTTGTTATAAGTTCAAGCTAGTCATTCCATAGTGGTCCTACTAGGTAGCACACATGTATCACTCAATGTATAATCTCATGTCAATTTATTCCTTCCCATATGGTCTTACATGGAAACCCTAGTGCAACTAATTAAATATAAATAAATACCTCTCGTGTCCATCCATGGTGTTCTAAGATGAACCATTGTATCACCCAATGTGTAGAGTACAATAGTCAATAGTGTTCGTTCAAGAATTTTTAAGCTGAACACACGTATCACCCATTTTTATATAACATTTATCCATTAAATTTTAATATATAATTCCAAATTTCATAACAATAAAAAATACTTCATGGCATAGGGGCATCCCAAATCCAAAGCCATAATAAAAAAAATCACAATTCTAACACAATTTAAATTTCATACAATAACCATGGCAATTTAAAACAACCCAAAAGGGGATATGAAATCATTCCCATAAACATCCTAGGTAAAAATTAACTTTCCCAAAACTAAGGTAACCACACCCAGAGGGTGGACCTTAACCAATCAACAATGATAAAAAATATTCAATTTGTGGAATTAATTATCACAAAAACATTTGATAACAATAAAGATATATTTCCTTTTAATGAAACACCGTAAACATGGTTGAGTATTCCAAAAACACATATAAACATATTGAAATTTTATGTTTGGCATGAGAACACCTACATAGATGTAGAATGAGTGATATAACCCACTGTAGGCCCTTGAAAAAACCTATAATGACATAGATCTACAAAAAATTATTATTCATTCAACTCTGAAGACCTTCGCAAGGAAAAAATCATCAAGAACCACTCAAGGAGAAGAACAATATTACTAATTGGAATCCAAAAAGACTAACAAAACTTGAATTGGGTTTCAGATGATTAAACGAGAAGGGGAAATGTTCTTGTGAAACCGTCTTCTTCACTCAACACATCTTATGTCGAAAAGAAGAGAAAATGAGGCCCCAGTTTAGGCAGAAAACTAGTAATAGAATGCTTTTAAATCCATATACATGACATGTATATCAATTAATATTTTATTGATTCACCAACTTATATTACACATCCCACACCGACCTTACCGACATGACTACACTACATGTACATAAAAGTACACTGCATGTAGTGGATTTTTCTTCTCTCCCAGGACAACAAACTCACACACTGTGTCTCCCCATATTACAGATCCAAATAAAACTACATGTACATAGTAATACATTGTGTTTTCTACTAAAACATATCATTTTTAAAAATTTCATAGTTTTCTTAAAAACGTAAAAGATGAAATGAAAATAAAAGAAATAGTATATCATATTAATGTCTATATTAATAAAACATCCCACCTTAATTTAATTCATCCCCAAATTTCCCTTCTAGAGATGGTGATGGATATTTGGGAATAACCTCATCCATTGAGCATGTATGTTATCCTGCCACTCCCATGTCTCATCTTGTACTCGACTATGCTGCCATAGCACCCATATGGGAGGAACTAACCAGCCTCAGAGAACCTACATTATCTTGTCAACAATATGCATCTAATGATCATTAATGTATGAATCATCATGAATCTCAATCTCGTCATGATGAAAAATGTTACATGGGTATTAGTTATAGTAGCATAGCTGTGATATGTGGAAGATTCATGCATGGATCGATACCTCTGAGGAAATTTTAACTAATAGGAAACCGACATGACTCGTTCCTGATTCTCAAACGGCCCAACATATCATGGTGAAAGAATAACATATCATCTGATCCTCTTGTGTCCTAATCTCGATGTGAGACATAAGAAAACATGATCCCCAACCCCGAACCCAAGAGCTCATCTCCATTGATATGAACAATTTTTCTAACGAGACTGTGTAGTAGCCATCAATCTCAAAATCTTGTGTACCTTCTCAGTAGTCTCCTAGAGAAGTTGAGGTCCCATCATATCTTGCAAGCCTACCTCCAGTAAACACAGGGGTGGTCAACATGGCCTACTATACAATGCCTCAGCTAGAGACATACAAATAGTATCCCAGATTCTATTATTAAAGGGGAATTCATGAAAGTGTATAAGTTTCTCCCAAGATCCCCCAAATTCTAAGACACAAGAACACAACATGTCCTCCAAAACTTGTATCTTATGCTCTGACTAGACATCGGTTTAAGTGTTGTAATTTGTTCTCAAAATCACTATTTTACTTAGTTACCTATGAAAGTTCATCTAGAAACGAGCTGTAAAGTGGGATTCTCTATTTGAAACGATTGAACTGGGAACCCAATGAAATTGGACCACCTCTTTAATATACAGTTTTTGAAGCTCATAAACACCAAATTTCTTCATGAACGTCTAGAAATTAGTTACCTTCGTATGCTTGTCAACTACATCCCACAATACATCACAGCCTCTTGGTGACCTTAGATACCTCTAAATGAATTCATTTGCGATATCATCTCATTGACACTTAGTAAGGGATAGATACTCTAAAAGCCTATTCATCTACTAATTTTTCACCATTACATACTGACTGGTGGAAAACCTCATAATAAAACCAAACACCTCACTCTTAGTCTAGGCCTCCAATACTAACAGTGCATGTCACGATATGTCTTGGTGACTTTGGGATGAACTTCCCATGTTGATGTATGAAACATTGGCACCATCTCCTCGTGCATATCCCCTGGAACCGACACACATCCATGACATACATTACTAAATACTCGCATTTCTTCTATTCAAGAGGAGGTTATTCACCTGCCACACTCTCACATAGAACTGGGACTTCAAAATATAATATATGACACATTTTCACTTTTTCCAATAGGTTTGAGGTAGTAGTTGATGATGAAAGGTAAGTCTTTACATGATAGTTTCACACCTCTAAATTAAACTCATAGAACAAACCCATAATCATCTACTCCCCACTGGCCTCCTGCACTACCTATTTCTGTGTCCTCCAACTCAAGGCATTGGCCATTTCATTTCCCTTCCAAGATATGTATGCAAGCGCAATGTCGAATGACTGTAGGGACTTGACCGACCACTGTTGTCATCAATTAAAATCACATTGAGTGAATATGTAATTAATATTTTTTTGGTCCATGTACACAAAAAACACTCTCCAAAAAAATAATGGCCCCAGAATCTCAAAGAATGCACAACTACATCCATCTCCAGATCATTTGCCTTGTATTTCAACTCATGTGGCCTCAACTATCAAGACCCGTATGCAACAACTCAATATACCAACATAATTACTTTTCCCATCCTAATAAAAGATGAATTTTAGTACATAGGGTAACTCATTCCGGGGTTTAGGAATATCATTATCGATGTTGATGTCAATTGTCCCTTCAACTCATGAATGACTGAATCACATGAATCTGACCATTCAATCATCACAGCATTTTAAGTCTATCTCATCATTAGCGATTCTATGCATGAGAATACCTATATAAAATTTTTGTAGAAACTAGCTATCCCCATGAAACTTTACACCTAAAAACATTGTTTGGAGGCTTCGTGGTAACTACTTCCCTCACATTCACATGGTCCAGTGACACTCTAGTCATTGAGATGATGTGACATAGGATGTGAATATGATTCATCTAGAAGTGGTGTTTTTCAGGCATAAAATATAACTAAAGCAATCTCAGTTTATTTAAAATGATCTAAAAATGTTTGGAATGGTCATATTGAGTGTAAGGATACACAACATAATCTCAATGAAAACCCCCACAAAAAATGAAAGAATGGAAGGAATATCCAGTTCATTAGCACCATGAAAACTACTGGAACGATCGAGATACCAAACGACACAACCAAGTGGTCGTAGATACTATACCTACAACAAATTGTTGTATGAGGTATGCATGTCTCTCTAACATGTAATTCATGATATCATATCCTTATCTTAATCATTGATACCAATAGATCTCCTAGAATTTGATCAAACATATCATCAATCTGTGGTAAGGGATATCATTTCTAAACCGTCAACTTGTGTAGTTTGTGATAGTCCATTTATAGCTGAAGGGTATATTCTGCCTTTTTCACAAAAAGGACTGGAAAACCCCAGGGTAAAATACTAGGTTGGATAAAAAAATTATATTTTAGAGCATCCAATTACATCTTGTGTTCTTGCAACTCCGTCATAGCCATTATATAAAGAAGAATGGATACCGGAGAAGCTCGTGACACTAACATGATTGTGAAAACCACTTTTTTAAATGGAGGTAAACTTGAGATGTCATTTGTAAAAATGTATCTAAATCATTCAACCATAGGATAAAAATATTCCATAAATGTTCCTTGATCATCCAAATATAAACATGCAATTTGAGACGTCATCAGCCCAACCCATGATGTCTGGGTCCTACATGACACACATAGATGTTCACTCACCATTTTATAGAAAGACCCATCCTATTGTGACATAAAACTAACCTTCCAATGATAGTATTCTAAGATGGAATGAAATGAAACCAACCAGTTCATTTGGTGAATTACAGTGGTTCTTACCATCTCTAATACCTAGAGGCTCCACAGAATGTGAAACCCCCCATTATCAAGGGTGAAATCCTTCCACATTCACACACCTACATTTTGAAACCATAACAAAGTGTCGTCCATTAAAAAATTCTCATGTATATAAACACAAATCATGAGGTTCTCTACAATGAGAACAGATATAAAACTATGTTTTTTATTTGTATCAAAAAGTGAAGTATATAAAACAGATTTGACTAGAATATTACCTCTTACAATAGATGGTCTGAGATCCTACTGATGATGGGTCTGTTACATTTCTTATGTCTAACTTGTACCATGGCCCATTGACATAGCCTGGCTACCTTGAGCTGACCCTCCCTACTGTCGTTAATACCCTAGTCTCTTGTTTCCACTACTACACCCACAACATTAGACTACATAACCTGATGCAATCTAGTTTCTGGACTGGTGAGAAGCTAATAACATTTATCTTGCACATGGAGTCTGTACAAAAACATTCTCAATAGACATTGGTGGAAACATCTTGAAGAAGTGTTGTAGATATCCCATATTCATGAAACATTAACACTCAATTGTGTCATTCATACACTACGAACATAGATATCCTGAACCACCACACTGGTAGCACCACATCTTTTAACTAGAAAAAGGAAATTTATGGTTTCAAGTATCCATACATTAGAACTCTATAAGATAGTTCTTTTGTCTAGTTAAAATAATACAAGACCATGATGCTGAACCACTGTAGCTCACACCCCCCATATTCATGTAGATTGGGATCAATAATCTGTTACTGATTCTCAAAAGAAGAAACAGATGGATGCCCGATAAAATTCACATGTCATTGGATGTCGCACTAATGAAAATATTAATAATGTTATGTTTCCTATTTTCCATAACCCATCCTTGTAGGTGCTAATTGCTGAGGCTTAGTAAATCGGGGAGAATAATCCATAACTGAAAATGTTCCAAACATGAAGTTCACGAACACTTAGGCTTGGTCATCCATCAGCATATCGGGAAAATTATAATCCTTGACGGTCATATGAACATCTTCCCATGTCATATCCTTATGACTCCTGTCCTTATTGATATCATCTCACCATCTATAGGAAGAATCATGAAGAATATATGTCATGAGCTTGAACCTCGAATCAAGAGGTGTCTCTAAATTCTCGAATATAGTCAAAACTAATTCCATCCATGATTCTACAACATATGGTCTTCTATATCCTGAAAATGTAGATGGATGTTCCTGCTGGAATATACATGTCAGCTCTGACAGAGATGCGGTAGCCTACGGTGCACCCTGGAAGGTCGTAAAAAACCTTACAAAACCTTATATGAACTGTGTGTCTGCACCTACTTTCGGTTTAATGGATAGTACCATGTCTAGAAAAACTATAGGATCTTTTGGTATCCCCTGGCCAACCACCTCTGATGTATACTAACCACTACTCTAATTGCACACTTCTCATGGTCTTCATGGTGGAATTTCACTGTAAAGTCATGAACACACACATCAATACATGTTTAATGAAGTGAAAACTATTACATAGAAGTTAAAAGTGGTACATAGATGTAAACACCATAATTTTTTTCAAAATAGTAGTAAATGATGTGTATAACTCCTTACACATCGTGTTCTGCGAGGCCTCTACATGGGAGTGTACTTCTACACAACATGGTCGTGTGACACTGTATGTACACAGAATTTTCCCCAATGGACACAATGTGTTCACGAGTTTCCTTCATACTTAGGTACTCCTACATGGATAGAACTACATAATTCATCCACTATAAGACTACAAGACCTGTTCACCCTAGAAAAGGAATTTACACCAAAATTTCTCATCAACCTATGTCATTAGTCAAATGGTCGGATACACAGTAAAAATATACACTGTGTGACCTCTAATTACATGGCATGACCTACTCCAGGATCTATAACTTCTATTTCCCACTGTAACACCCTAGGTAAATAAAGAATATGACATTTTCATATTTATCCATATTTGTGAATAAAATATTAATATAACTTTAAAGGGGATGCAATGCACGATGGCGTACCCAACACGTAACAACGAGTCTCTTGGGAATCTTACGTTGCACTCTAATAATAAAATAATATTATTTTAAATGGTAGTTAACATGTAGCCATTGTAATGGTGGTAATGGATATAAATGACTAATATATGACTATATATGTTTTTAAATGTTTTTACATTTATCCAGTAAATGATAAAGGCTTAAAATATGGAAAGAATTCAATTTTAGGCGTATATGCCCTAGTTTTCACTAAAGGTTCACTTATCACCTTTTGATGTTGAACCGTAATTAAATATAGTTTTGTTCACTCTTAAACATTATTTTGGACCAAATAAAACTCTTATTACGAATTGGGACATCAAATTTTACTTTGTGTAATTTTTTGGTAATTTTCCGATAAAGTTCATTTTTTAATGAATAGTGTAAAATGTTGTGTTTTAATTCAAAACCTCTTTTTAATATAATTTATTTATATGATTAGATAGTATTTTGAATTGTTTTTAAAGTGAAATTAGAAAATATTTTTACCATTAAATCCTATAGTGGTCATTGGAATTAATTTCACTTTGAAATCAGACTTAAACTAGTGTCAATCTTTTGATACTTATTGTTTTATAAAAACACGCAATTTGCTCTGACAGCGGGAATTAATTATTAAATTAATTAATGTGACTAATATTTTTTGAATATTGTAAAATGGACTTCATTTTTGAATTCGGAATATCAAATATAGCTTAGGGTGAAGTTTTGGTATTTTTCTGAAAAACTTCAATTTTTGATGAATAGTGAAACCACTAAGTGGTACTTATAAAAACTGATTTTCCATTTAAATTAAATTTTTCCATCATTGTGTTTTGATTTTCAAAAATCCGACATACATGGTTGTCATTAAGAAGTAAAATATGGTTCAATGGGATAAAAGTATTTTTTTTGGTGAATAGTAACTTATTATGTTTTTAATCGCGATTAGAGGTAATTAGTGTAGTTTAAGGTAAAAATGATATTATAAGAATGTGAAAACACCATGAAACTTGTCCTAAACCTATTGGGTGAGTCATGGACGACCAAGACAAGCCATGGGCCAACATGGGGACCCCATGGCGCCACTTTAGTTGGAAAATGACAATAATATATTTTTATTTAATGTTAAAATTAAATTGACACAAACATGAGGTGTTTTACTAAAACAGTTTTTAAGTGGGGATAAAAAAGTCCAAATTTTGATTATAAATAGTCATTGGAAAGATACAAAGCTTTCCTACATCATAGTAATTTTTTTTATAATTTTTAGACATTAAATAAAATAAATTATTTATGGCATAATAATGATGCAGTGATGACATCATTATTTGACGATTTAAATAAAATAGAAAGATAATGAAAAATCTATGAACTACACATGTCCAAAACCAATTGGATGGGTGGATTTAGAAACCCTATCACCTTATCCACGAATTATATCAATGTGGGACCTTTTAAAACCGAAACACATTTTCAAATAAAGTAATATTTCTTTACTTTCCAAAAGTGCCTCTCCTCTCCTCTTCTAAAAGGCCCCCACCTCTACCTCATTTCACACACTCCTCAAGCCTTTTTCTCGGCCAAACCCTTCCCATTTACTCTCTTCACATCCCTCTCCTCATCCTAGAGGATTCCCTTTGGGCATAATCCTTTCAATGGAAGCCTTTATACTCAAATCAAAAGGAGTTACACTTTTAAATGTAATTCATTCTCTCATGTTCATTTGTTTTATTTTGCTTCTCCAACCCCAAAAACTCTCTTTATTTACATCTTTTGTAACAAAAACAGTATCTGAAATATACTAGGATGTTTTTATAATATTTATTCTAGCTACACTCTCACACAACTATATCAAATGGTTAAAGAACATACGGTTTCCGTGGATGGCGAAATTCTGCCTCCCGAAACGATGATTGTTCAATACTCATCTAACACCTTCAAAGGTGGCCATTATGATGTCACTATTTTTATATATGATATATAATATGTTTATTATTTACTAAAGCTTCTGTATTTTTTATTTTTTGCTTACTTTTATGGTTTCCAGTATGGGTAAACGCGATATCTTCATTTAAAGAAGTGCGGACTACCGCCCCTTCAAAGTGATTTGATTCATTAAATATCATATGTGGGACGTATAAAGGATGGAAATATGATATTATATATTATATTATACTGGAATTATAATATACCTTTATATCATTATTATTCCATTCTATAAAATACAAAATTGAAATGAAAGTAGCGTTCATGCGTACGTACGGCTTACCATCTCCATGAACGGTGCATTTCATTTCTTACCTCCAAATGATTATGTAATGTTATAAATGCATGCATGTACTGGATATAAATGACATATATTATATCTACATCATGAATACAATTTCGGATATAATAAACATTTGGCCACACGAACAACATGTAATTGTAAGAAGTCCACTTTCGACTTAAGAACCAAAATATCGGCAAAACAAATATTATTAACTTAAATGATGACATAATGTTTATGACTTGGTAATAAGTGATATAAAAAGGAATAATGAACTTGAAAAAGGTTCTTAAGGAAGTAGAAATTAACACAAGTTTATTATTCAGGACGTTAAAGAATGATCGAGTCAAGTCGGACCCGAGGTAAGGGATCCTACTCCTCTATTTCTTTTTAAGTGCACACTTTTATGTCATTCCTTTTAAAGATCATATTTCATGTTATTGGGATGATCGTTTATATTACACTTACTGTAATTTTTATTTTAATGTGATGAGAGACCCTATTCTCTCTCATCAATCCATTTTGGAAGTTTTGAGTGGCGCCGTTAGGCTGCCAAACTTTCGTAAGAGATCTAACCTCTCCCTTTCTTTTTAAGTACTCTCCTTTATGTCACTTCTTTTAAGCACCTCTTTGTAATTTTGGGGGATGTTATTTTATATTACTCTTGCTGTAAATTTTATTTTAATGTGATGATATACCATATTTGATCTCATCGATCCATATTCGGAAGTTTTATGTGGCGCCGTTAGGCTGCCGAGTTTTCGTAAGGGATTTTTCATCTCACTTTTATTCTCGTGAGATTTATGCTACATTTGCCACAAATTCCATTGAGTGTTGTATGTACTGCCCATTATTCTACTCTTTGTGTAATATACTTTCATTTATGAGTATTTACATCAATGATCTATTGTCCTTCTTTCATGGGGTGTATGTTTTGAAAGATACCCAAGTCGGTAAGGGAACCTTTCACCCTCCTCTTTTTTTAAAAGACTTCTTTTGTTGGGTCTTTTAATTTACATATTTTTATGTTTAGATATGTTCTCATATATCCTTATTGATGTAAATCTTATGTACAAGTGATGAGATACACTTTTTATCTCTCATCAACTCATTTTGATGTGATGTCGTTAGGCTGTCAAGGGAACTTTTTAACCCAATATCAATTTCTTTGGGTTGAACATGTAGTCATTGAATATGTCATCCATTGAATATGTGTGAATGGCCTTTTATTGTTTTACACTTAATATCCACTTATATTGGGTGTATTTATATTTGTCACACATATTTTTGAGATTGATTTGTCCTTAATTTAAGGATACCTTCTTTATAAGGGATTTCATCACATTTGACATTTCTATTGAGGGTTCATTGTTGTTATTCACAAATTCACTCTAATTTGGTGTATATTCTATCCTTTGGAGTATTATATCATGAATCCATTTATTCTCATGATATTATAAAGTTCTGACTAAATGTTATTCCTCAATTATTGTATTCAAGTGTCTCTAATTTTGGTAAAACCCCTTTAACCAAAATATCGTTTTAAATGTTTTAATTATTTGTTCTTATTAATATCCATGTTTTCAAAATGATTTTAAGGATTTATTTATATGGATATTAGTGGTTTAAAATTTTAAGTTTCAAGGTGGTATGGGACACTTTGATTCAAAATCTCTTAATTAAATGTTTTAAATGATTTTGAAAATGGTTTTGATAAAGGATTCTATTATGATATATTGTGATGTGGAAATGTTATCATTCCTTTATATTGGTTTTATGTTTTATGATTTTAAATTGGTACTTGGACATTTTAACGGGTGGTTATCTTATAAACCATATGACGGGTGGTGCCGTGAATACCAGGACGGGTGGTTACGTTATAACCTCCAATGCATTGGGTATGGAAGTCGGCCGTTTGGATATTCCATTAAGTATGTATGGAAATTGGCCATATGGCTATTCCATTAAGTGATATGTGTGGGAGTCGACCGTATGGTTATTCCACTTAAGTATGTTTATGTCCAATGTTACCTTTATATATGTTATGTGTTCTTTATATGTGTTTTATGGTAATCCTTTGGTTACAAAAAGGTAAGTAATGATATTTTATTCAGTGAAGAGTTTTTACTACTTCATAAAGGTGAAAAGTATTACCTTGTTAAAGTATAAATGGTTTACTTTTTGTTTTGATAAACTAACAGTTTTTATTCTTTGCGTATCCCTTACTGAGTTTTTATGCTCATCCCAAGTTATTGAAATGATTTTCACAGGACTTAGCGTGTAATAGGGTCAAGGATGGGATCAAGGGAAAGCCATTCTACCTAAAACATGAAATTAGACATGTTTCTTTTTTAAGAGTTTTCATTTTATGGAAATTTAGTAGAAGAGACTACTTTGTAATCTTTTGAGATGTAATAGTTATGTCCTAATTTTCTAAAACTCTAAACCTGAAAAGATCCTCAATGTGTAATCTTGTAATAACTCAAGATTAAGTAAGGTTTAAGGCTGGGGCCTTATAGTTTGTATCAGAGGTCGGTTTAGATAACTTTAGAGGTTAGGGTATTCTTTAAGCATAAGTGACATTACCATAATGGTTAGGATTTCAGACAGAGTCCTAGTTTTAGATAAAGTGAATGAGTAAGAATATCTTAGTGTTTATCTTCCTCATTAGTACATGATGGTTTTGTTATTCTACTCACACTGACCCTTTTTGGTTTTAGTAAATGGCTGGATCTAGCTGGCACCAAGGTAACGGTGGATGTGAAGGAAACTGTGACAGGTTTCTGAGCGAGCAACTGAATGATATGGGAGCTGTAATGAGAAATCTTGTGTTTATCCTCAACCAACTATCTAGAGTTATGATTGACCTCCTAAACCTTGGCGATTTCTATAAGGCATCATTTATGCGATAAACAAATCCCTACGGAACTACAGGTAATAATCAAAAAGGTAAGTGTGATAAAAAACCTATGTGTCAAAGATATGGAAAGAAACACCTGGGAAAATGTTTTAAAGGGACAGAAATATGCTATAGATGTGAAAATGAAGGTCATAAAGCAAGAACCTGCCATGGAAAAAGGAAGCATCCAGTTGACTCTAGGAAAGGGAAAGAAGTTCTTTCTGAGGGATCAATTGAATGTTTTAAATGTGGTGTGCATGGTCATTATGCAAACACATGTCATATGAAGAAGTTTCGTGATTGGGGTCACCGAGAGCGTACAAATGTTCGTTTACCACTACCAAATGCCATTTCGATTGAGGATGAAGAAACTGACAATGACCAAACAAAGGTATGTATTATTTCATGACTATTGTTTTCCTATTTTGGAATCATAGGATATGATTCATGATTTTGTTTTTAGGAAAGAGTTATTTCGGAATAAGTTGGAAAGGAATGGTTAATGGATCATGAAGAATGTTGAATGAGTAAGATGTCAACCTATAAGGGCTTCAAGAGTTATGGTGAAATTATTAAGAGTATTAAGTCTCTTTTGATGATGGGGTTACATTAGAATACTTTTTATATTATGTGTAACCCTGATGTTTAATATATGAAATTTTATTCAAGGAATAGTTATCCTTTCTTTTGTGGACCTAGTTATAAAGAAACATTTGGGTTTATATGATCCTTACTTTTGAGGTAATTATGGGTTACTATATGTTATGATGGAAAATGAAAGGCATGAGATATGCTTGAGGTTAAAATATGTTATGATCATCTTTGAAGATTTTATCTCATTTTGGGGAATGTTTTAAGAATTATATCGTTTTGGAAAAAGGACAACACGCAGACCGTGTGACAACCCATCGCGTCGGACAAAGCTGCGGGAATCGAACCCACAACCGAAGTGCGACTGGTATTTATCGCCTACCACTGGACTACGTGAAGTCCCTGGTTAGTTTGACTTATTCTTTTTAGTTATATTATTTTATGAATTAAGAGTAAGTTGATTTTGGGTTATTTATGAAAATTATTAACCTATAATAGAGGATATGTGATTAGGTTAATTACTTTTCAATACGAGACTTTAGGAGAAACTGATGTTGATTGGAGATAAATGTTACGATTTAACTTGGAAGACTATTTGACTAAATCCTTAAAATATTTGGGTTTCAATATTAGATTGGTTTACTTTGAATAATTTTATGGACAAATTATTTATCGGATGGTCCTCGTTGAACTTCGGGTTTTGTTGGACAAATTTTGGAGATTAAGTATAGATTTTCATTTTAATGGGTTATCCTTTTCTGGATTATCTGATCTTGTACTAGCCTTTTTGGTTTTGGTTATGGTTAAGGTCTAATGATATGGGATGTATATAGTTCTCTTTTGTGGATTAGGTGATTCTCTAGAAGTTGATTATAGTACTCTTAATGTGAACAAGTCTTCTTAAATACTCGCCTTTTGGAGAAAATATGAGTTTGTGTAAGGAATCTAATAAAAGCTGAAAGTCAACATGATAAGTGATTATGTTACCTTATGAATAAATTCCTCAATAAAAAGCAACTTAAAACAAAAATGTTGTCTATTAACTATTCATACTAGGGAACCCAACACCGTTTAACCCATCACAAGTTTGTGATTTTCTCATGGTTAACTTTCTCCTAAACATGTTTTCTATCACTCTCCATCAGAACATGACCCTATGTTTTCTCCTCCATGTCCATGTTTTCATACTTGGAATCCTAGTATGGGTTAACTCGGGTGACCTCTGTGCTTATCTTTCTTTATTTTAAAGTGATTGTTTCACCAACTCTTGTTCCGATGTGGGACTTTCAAGGATGTTTCCAAGCCCAATTTTTTTTTAAATTGCGAGGACGCAATTCCCAAAAGGGGGGAAGGATGTAACAGCCCAGGTAAATAAAGAATATGAAATTTTCATATTAATCCATATTTGTGAATAAAATATTAATATGACTTTAAAGGGGATGCAATGCTCGATGGAGTACCCAACACGCAACAACGAGTCTCTTGGGAATCTTACGTTTCACTCTAATAATAGAATAATATTATTTTAAATGGTAGTTAATATGTAGCTGTTGTAATGGCGGGAATGGATAGAAATGACTAAAATATGACTATATATGTTTTTAAATGTTTTTACATTTATCAAATAAATGATAATGGCTTAAAATACGGAAAGAATTCAATTTTAGGCGTATATGCCCTAGTTTTCACTAAAGGTTCACTTATCACCTTTTGATGTTGAACCTTCATTAAATATAGTTTTGTTCACTCTTAAACATTATTTTGGACCAAATAAAACTCTTATTAATAATCGGGACATCAAATTTTACTTTGTGTAATTTTTTGGTATTTTTCCGATAAAGTTCATTTTTTTAATGAATAGTGTAAAATGATGTGTTTTAATTGAAAACCTCTTTTTAATATAATTTATTTATATGATTAGATAATATTTTGAATTGTTTTTAAAGTGAAATTAGAAAATATTTTTACCATTAAATCCAATATTGGTCATTGGAATTAATTTCACTTTGAAATCAGACTTAAAATAGTGTCAATCTTTTGATACTTATTGTTTTATAAAAACACGCTATTTGCTCTGACAACGGGAATTAATTATTAAATTAATTAATGTGACTAAGATGTTTTGAATTTTTTAAAATGGAATTCATTTTTTAATTCGGAATATCAAATATAGCTTAGGGTGATGTTTTGGTATTTTTCTGAAAAACTTCAATTTTTGATGAATAGTGAAACCACTAAGTGGTACTTATAAAAACTGATTTTCCGTTTAAATGAAATTTTTCCATCATTGTGTTTTGATTTTCAAAAATATGACATACATGGTTGTCATTAAGAAGTAAAATTTGGTTCAATGGGATAAAAGTATTTTTTTTTTGTGAATAGTAACTTATTATGTTTTTAATCGCGATTAGAGGTAATTAGTGTAGTTTAAGGTAAAAATGATATTATAAGAATGTGAAAACACCATGAAACTTGTCCTAAACCTATTGGGTGAGTCATGGCCGACCAAGACAAGCCATGGGCCAACATGGGGACCCCATGGCGCCACTTTAGTTGGAAAATGACAATAATATATTTTTATTTAATGTTAAAATTAAATTGACACAAACATGAGGTGTTTTACTAAAACAGTTTTTAAGTGGGGTTAAAAAAGTCCAAATTTTTATTATAAATAGTCATTGGAAAGATAAAAAAGATTTCCTACATCATAGTAATTTTTTTTATAATTTTTAGACATTAAATAAAATAAATTATTTATGGCATAATAATTATGCAGTGATGACATCATTATTTGACGATTTAAATAAAATAGAAAGATAATGAAAAATCTATGAACTACACATGTCAAAAACCAATTTGATGGGTGGATTTAGAAACCTTATCACCTTATCCACGAATTATATCAATTTGGGACCTTTTAAAACCGAAACACATTTTCAAATAAAGTAATATTTCTTTACTTTCCAAAAGTGCCTCTCCTCTCCTCTTATAAAAGGCCCCCACCTCTACCTCATTTCACACACTCCTCAAGCCTTTTGCTCGGCCAAACCATGACCATTTACTATCTTCACATCCCTCTCCTCATCCTAGAGGATTCCCTTTGGGCATAATCCTTTCAATGGAAGCCTTTATACTCAAATCATAAGGAGTTACACTTTTAAATGTAATTCATTCTCTCATGTTCATTTGTTTTATTTTGCTTCTCCAACCCCCAAAACTCTCTTTATTTACATCTTTTGTAACAACAACAGTATATTAAATATACTAGGATGTTGTTATAATATTTATTCTAGCTACACTCTCACACAACTACATCAAATGGTTAAGGAACATACGGTTTCCGTGGATGGCGAAATTCTGCCTCCCGAAACGATGATTGTTCAATACTCATCTAACACCTTCAAAGGTGGCCATTATGATGTCACTATTTTTATATATGATATATAATATGTTTATTCTTTACTAAAGCTTCTGTATTTTTTATTTTTGGCTTAATTTTATGGTTTCCAGTATGGGTAAACGCGATATCTTCATTTAAAGAAGTGCGGACTACCGCCCCTTCAAAGTGATTTGATTCGTTAAATATCATATGTGGGACGTATAAAGGATGGAAATATGATATTATATATTATATTATACTGGAATTATAATATACCTTTATATCATTATTATTCCATTCTATAAAATACGAAATTGAAATGAAAGTAGTGTTCATGCGTACGTACGGCTTACCGTCTCCATGAACGGTGCATTTCATTTCTTACCTCCAAATGATTATGTAATGTTATAAATGCATGCATGTACTGGATATATATGACATATATTATATCTACATCATGAATACAATTTCGGATATAATAAACATTTGGCCACACGAACAACATGTAATTGTAAGAAGTCCACTTTCGACTTAAGAACCAAAATATCGGCAAAACAAATATTATTAACTTAAATGATGACATAATGTTTATGACTTGGTAATAAGTGATATAAAAAGGAATAATGAACTTGAAAAAGGTTCTTAAGGAAGTAGAAATTAACACAAGTTTATTATTGAGGACGTTAAAGAACGATCGAGTCAAGTCGGACCCGAGGTAAGGGATCCCACTCCTCTATTTCTTTTTAAGTGCACACTTTTATGTCATTCCTTTTAAAGATCATATTTCATGTTATTGGGATGATCGTTTATATTACACATACTGTAATTTTTATTTTAATGTGATGAGAGACCCTATTCTCTCTCATCAATCCATTTTGGATGTTTTGAGTGGCGCCGTTAGGCTGCCAAACTTTCGTAAGAGATCTAACCTCTCCCTTTCTTTTTAAGTACTCTCCTTTATGTCACTTCTTTTAAGCACCTCTTTGTAATGTTGGGGGATGTTATTTTATATTACTCTTGCTGTAAATTTTATTTTAATGTGATGATATACCATATTTGATCTCATCGATTCATATTCGGAAGTTTTATGTGGCGCCGTTAGGCTGCCGAGTTTTCGTAAGGGATTTTTCATCTCACTTTTATTCTCGTGAGATTTATGCTACATTTGCCACAAATTCCATTGAGTGGTGTATGTACTTCCCATTATTCTACTCTTTGTGTAATATACTTTCATTTATGAGTATTTACATCAATGATCTATTGTCCTTCTTTCATGGGGTGTATGTTTTGAAAGATACCCAAGTCGGTAAGGGAACCTTTCACCCTCCTCTTTTTTTAAAAGACTTCTTTTGTTGGGTCTTTTAATTTACATATTTTTATGTTTAGATATGTTCTCATATATCCTTATTGATGTAAATATTATGTACAAGTGATGATATACACTTTTTATCTCTCATCAACTCATTTTGATGTGATGTCGTTAGGCTGTCAAGGGAACTTTTTAACCCAATATCAATTTCTTTGGGTTGAACATGTAGTCATTGAATATGTCATACATTGAATATGTGTGAATGGCCTTTTATTGTTTTACACTTAATATCCACTTATATTTGGTGTATTTATATTTGTCACACATATTTTTGAGATTGATTTGTCCTTAATTTAAGGATACCTTCTTTATAAGGGATTTCATCACATTTGACATTTCTATTGAGGGTTCATTGTTGTTATTCACAAATTCACTCTAATATGGTGTATATACTGTCCTTTGGAGTATTATATCATGAATCCATTTACTCTCATGATATTATAAAGTTCTGACTAAATGTTATTCCTCAATTATTGTATTCAAGTGTCTCTAATTTTGGTAAAAACCCTTTAACCAAAATATCGTTTTAAATGTTTTAATTATTTGTTCTTATTAATATCCATGTTTTCAAAATGTTTTTAAGGATTTATTTATATGGATATTAGTGGTTTTAAATTTTAAGTTTCAAGGTGGTATGGGACACTTTGATTCAAAATCTCTTTATTAAATGTTTTAAATGGTTTTGAAAATGGTTTTGATAAAGGATTCTATTATGATATATTGTGATGTGGAAATGTTATCATTCCTTTATATCGGTTTTATGTTTTATGATTTTAAATTGGTACTTGGACATTTTAACGGGTGGTTACGTTATAAACCATATGACGGGTGGTGCCGTGAATACCAGGACGGGTGGTTACGTTATAACCTCCAATGCATTGGGTATGGAAGTCGGCCGTTTGGATATTCCATTAAGTATGTATGGAAATTGGCCATATGGCTATTCCATTAAGTGATATGTGTGGGAGTCGACCGTATGGTTATTCCACTTAAGTATTTTTATGTCCAATGTTACCTTTATATATGTTATGTGTTCTTTATATGTGTTTTATGGTAATCCTTTGGTTACAAAAAGGTAAGTAATGATATTTTATTCAGTGAAGAGTTTTTACTACTTCATAAAGGTGAAAAGTATTACCTTGTTAAAGTATACATGGTTTACCTTTTGTTTTGATAAACTAACAGTTTTTATTCTTTGTGTATCCCTTACTGAGTTTTTATGCTCATCCCATGTTTTTGAAATGATTTTCACAGGACTTAGCGTGGAATAGGGTCAAGGATGGGATCAAGGGAAAGCCATTCTACCTAAAACATGAAATTAGACATGTTTCTTTTTTAAGAGTTTTCATTTTATAGAAATTTAGTAGAAGAGACTACTTTGTAATCTTTTGAGATGTAATAGTTATGTCCTAATTTTCTAAAACTCTAAACCTGAAAAGATCCTCAATGTGTAATCTTGTAATAACTCAAGATTAAGTAAGGTTTAAGGCTGGGGCCTTATAGTTTGTATCATAGGTCGGTTTAGATAACTTTAGAGGTTAGGGTATTCTTTAAGCATAAGTGACATTACCATAATGGTTAGGATTTCAAACAGAGTCCTAGTTTTAGATAAAGTGAATGAGTAAGAATATCTTAGTGTTTATCATCCTCATTAGTACATGATGGTTTTGTTATTATACTCACACTGACCCTTTTTGGTTTTAGTAAATGGCTGGATCTAGCTGGCACCAAGGTAACGGTGGATGTGAAGGAAACTGTGACAGTTTTCTGAGCGAGCAACTGAATGATATGGGAGCTGTAATGAGAAATCTTGTGTTTATCCTCAACCAACTATCTAGAGTTATGATTGACCTCCTAAACCTTGGAGATTTCTATAAGGCATCATTTATGCGATAAACAAATCCCTACGGAACTACAGGTAATAATCAAAAAGGTAAGTGTGATAAAAAACCTATGTGTCAAAGATATGGAAAGAAACACCTGGGAAAATGTTTCAAAGGGATAGAAATATGCTATAGATGTGAAAATGAAGGTCATAAAGCAAGAACCTGCCATGGAAAAATGAAGCATCCAGTTGACTCTAGGAAAGGGAAAGAAGTTCTTTCTGAGGGATCAATTGAATGTTTTAAATGTGGTGTGCATGGTCATTATGCAAACACATGTCATATGAAGAAGTTTCGTGATTGGGGTCACCGAGAGCGTACAAATGTTCGTTTACCACTACCAAATGCCATTTCGATTGAGGATGAAGAAACTGACAATGACCAAACAAAGGTATGTATTATTTCATGACTATTGTTTTCCTATTTTGGAATCATAGGATATGATTCATGATTTTGTTTTTAGGAAAGAGGTATTTCGGAATAAATCGGAAAGGAATGGTTAATGGATCATGAAGAATGTTGAATGAGTAAGATGTCAACCTATAAGGGCTTCAAGAGTTATGGTGAAATTCTTAAGAGTGTTAAGTCTCTTTTGATGATGGGGTTACATTAGAATACTTTTTATATTATGTGTAACCCTGATGTTTAATATATGAAATTTTATTCAAGGAATAGTTATCCTTTCTTTTGTGGACCTAGTTATAAAGAAACATTTGGGTTTATATGATCCTTACTTTTGAGGTAATTATGGGTTACTATATGTTATGATGGAAAATGAAAGGCATGAGATAAACTTGAGGTTAAAATATGTTATGATCATCGTTGAAGATTTTATCTCATTTTGGGGAATGTTTTAAGAATTATATCGTTTTGGAAAAAGGACAACACGTAGACCGTGTGACAACCCATCGCGTCGGACAAAACTGCGGGAATCGAACCCACAACCGAAGTGAGACTGGTATTTATCGCCTACCACTGGACTACGTGAAGTCCCTGGTTAGTTTGACTTATTCTTTTTAGTTATATTATTTTATTAATTAAGAGTAAGTTGATTTTGGGTTATTTATGAAAATTATTAACCTATAATGGAGGATATGTGATTAGGTTAATTACTTTTAAATACGAGACTTTAGGAGAAACTGATGTTGATTGGAGATAAATGTTACGATTTAACTTGGAAGACTATTTGACTAAATCCTTAAAATATTTGGGTTTCAATATTAGATTGGTTTACTTTGAATAATTTTATGGACAAATTATTTATCGGATGGTCCTCGTTGAACTTCGGGTTTTGTTGGACAAATTTTGGAGATTAAGTATAGATTTTCATTTTAATGGGTTATCCTTTTCTGGATTATCTGATCTTGTACTAGCCTTTTTGGTTTTGGTTATGGTTAAGGTCTAATGATATGGGATGTATATAGTTCTCTTTTGTGGATTAGGTGATTCTCTAGAAGTTGATTATAGTACTCTTAATGTGAACAAGTCTTCTTAAATACTCGCCTTTTGGAGAAAATATGAGTTTTTGTAAGGAATCTAATAAAAGCTAAAAGTCAACATGATAAGTGATTATGATACCTTATGAAGAAATTCCTCAATAAAAAGCAACTTAAAACAAAAATGTTGTCTATTAACTATTCCTACTGGGGAACCCAACACCGTTTAACCCATCACAAGTTTGTGATTTTCTCATGGTTAACTTTCTCCTAAACATGTTTTCTATCACTCTCCATCAGAACATGACCCTATGTTTTCTCCTCCATGTCCATGTTTTCATACATGGAATCCTAGTATGGGTTAACTCGGGTGACCTCTGTGCTTATCTTTCTTTATTTTAAAGTGATTGTTTCACCAACTCTTGTTCCGATGTGGGACTTTCAAGGATGTTTCCAAGCCCAATTTTTTTTTTAAATTGCGAGGACGCAATGCCCAAAAGGGGGGAAGGATGTAACACCCCAGGTAAATAAAGAATATGAAATTTTCATATTTATCCATATTTGTGAATAAAATATTAATATGACTTTAAAGGGGATGCAATGCTCGATGGAGTACCCAACACGCAACAACGAGTCTCTTGGGAATCTTACGTTTCACTCTAATAATAGAATAATATTATTTTAAATGGTAGTTAATATGTAGCTGTTGTAATGGCGGGAATGGATAGAAATGACTAAAATATGACTATATATGTTTTTAAATGTTTTTACATTTATCAAATAAATGATAATGGCTTAAAATACAGAAAGAATTCAGTTTTAGGCGTATATGCCCTAGTTTTCACTAAAGGTTCACTTATCACCTTTTGATGTTGAACCGTCATTAAATATAGTTGTGTTCACTCTTAAACATTATTTTGGACAAAATAAAACTCTTATTAATAATCGGGACATCAAATTTTACTTTGTGTAATTTTTTGGTATTTTTCCGATAAAGTTCATTTTTTTAATGAATAGTGTAAAATGATGTGTTTTAATTGAAAACCTCTTTTTAATATAATTTATTTATATGATTAGATAATATTTTGAATTGTTTTTAAAGTGAAATTAGAAAATATTTTTACCATTAAATCCAATATTGGTCATTGGAATTAATTTCACTTTGAAATCAGACTTAAAATAGTGTCAATCTTTTGATACTTATTGTTTTATAAAAACACGCTATTTGCTCTGACAGCGGGAATTAATTATTAAATTAATTAATGTGAATAAGATGTTTTGAATTTTTTAAAATGGACTTCATTTTTTAATTCGGAATATCAAATATAGCTTAGGGTGATGTTTTGGTATTTTTCTGAAAAACTTCAATTTTTGATGAATAGTGAAACCACTAAGTGGTACTTATAAAAACTGATTTTCCGTTTAAATGAAATTTTGCCATCATTGTGTTTTGATTTTCAAAAATCCGACATACATGGTTGTCATTATGAAGTAAAATGTGGTTCAATGGGATAAAAAAATTCTTTTTGGTGAATAGTAACTTATTAAGTTTTTAATCGTGATTAGAGGTAATTAGTGTAGTTTAAGGTAAAAATGATATTATAAGAATGTGAAAACACCATGAAACATGTCATACACCTATTGGGAGTGTCATGGCCGACCAAGACAAGAAATGGGATAACTTGGGGACCCCATGGAGCAACTTTAGTTGGATAAGGACAATAATATATTTTTATTTAATGTTAAAATTAAATTGACACAAACATGAGGTGTTTTACTAAAAGAGTTTTTAAGTGGGGTTACACAAGTCCAAATTTTGATTATAAATAGTCATTGTAAAGATAAAACGATTTCCTACATCATAGTAATTTTTTTATAATTTTTAGACATTAAAAAAATAAATTATTTATGACATAATAATGATGCAGCGATGACATCATTATTTGACGATTTAAATAAAATTGAAAGATAATGCAAAATCTATGAACTACACATGTCCAAACCCAATTGGATGGGTGGATTTCGAAACCTTATCACCTTATACACAAATTATATCAATGTGGGACCTTTTAAAACCGAAACACATTTTCAAATAAAGTAATATTTCTTTACTTTCCAAAAGTGCCCCTCCTCTCCTCTTATAAAAGGCCCCCACCTCTACCTCATTTCACACACTACTCAAGCCTTTGGCTCGGCCAACCCCTTCCCATTTACTCTCTCCACATACCTTTCCTCACCCTAGAGTATTCCCTTTGGGCAGAATCCTTTCAAAGGAAGCCTTTAGGCTCAAATCAAAAGGAGTTACACTTTTAAAGGTAATTCATTCTCTCATGTTCATTTGTTTTATTTTGCTTCTCCAACCCCCAAATTTCTCTTTATTTACTTCTTTTGTAACAACACCAGTATCTTCAATATACTAGAATGTTTCTATAATATTTAATCGATCTACACTCTCACACAACTACATCAAATGGTTAAAGAACATACGGTTTCCGTGGATGGTGAAATTCTCCCTCCTGAAACAATGATTGTTCAATACTCATCTAACACCTTCAAAGGTGGCCATTATGATGTCACTATGTTTATATATGATATATAATATGTTTATTCTTTACATAAGCTTCTGTATTTTTTATTTGTGGCATACCATTATGGTTTCCATTATGGGTAAACGCGATATCTTCATTTAAGGAAGTGCGGACTACCGCCCCCTCAAAGTGATTTGATTCGTTAAATACCATATGTGAGACGTATAAAGGATGGAACTATGATATTATATATGATATTATACTGGAATTATAATATACCTTTATATCATTATTATTCCATTCTATAAAATACGAAATAGAAATGAAAGTAGCGTTCATGCGTACGTACGGCTTACCGTCTCCATGAACGGTGCATTTCATTTCTTACCACCAAATGATTATGTAATGTTATAAATGAATGCATGTACTGGATATATATGACATAATTATATCTACATCATGAATACAATTCTGGATATAATAAACATTTGGCCACATGAACAACATGTAATTGTAAGAAGTCCACTTTCGACTTAAGAACCAAAATATCGGCAAAACAAATATTATTAACTTAAATGATGACATAATGTTTATGACTTGGTAATAAGTGATATAAAAAGGAATAATGAACTTGAAAAAGGTTCTTAAGGAATTAGATATTAACTCAAGTTTAATATTCAGGACTTTAAAGAACGATCGAGTCAAGTCGGACCCGAGGTAAGGGATCCTACTCCTCTCTTTCGTTTTAAGTACACACTTTTATGTCATTCCTTTTAAAGCTCAACTTTTTTGTTATTGGGATGATCGTTTATATTACACTTACTGTGATTTTTATTTTAATGTGATGAGAGACCCTATTCTCTCTCATCAATCCATTTTTGATGTTTTGAGTGGCGCCGTTAGGCTACCGAACTTTCGTAAGAGATCTAACCTCTCCCTTTTTTTTATGTACTCTCCTTTATGTAACTTCTTTTAAGATCCTCTTTGTAATGTTGGGGGATGTTCTTTTATATTCATATTGCTGTACATTTTATTTTAATGTGATGAGATACCATATATGATCTCATCGATCCATATTCGGAAGTTTTATGTGGCGCCGTTAGGCTGCCGAGTTTTCGTAAGGGATTTTTCATCTCACTTTTATTCCCGTGAGATTTATGCTACATTTGCCACAAATTCCATTGAGTGGTGTATTTACTTCCCATTATTCTACTCTTTGTGTAATATTCTTTCTTTTATGAGTATTTACATCAATGATCTATTTTCCTTCTTTCATGGGGTATATGTTTTGAAAGATACCCAAGTCGGTAAGGGAACCCTTCACCCTCCCCTTTTTTTAAAAGACTTAATTTGTTGGGTCTTTTAATATACATATTGTTATGTTGAGATATGTTCTCATATATCCTTATTGATGAAAATGTTATGTCCAAGTGATGAGATACACTTTTTATCTCTCATCAACTCATTTTGATTTGATGCTGTTAGGCTGTCAAGGGAACTTTTTAACCCAATTTCGATTTCTTTGGGTTGAACATGTAGTCATTGAATATGT
Organism: Viscum album; assembly: GCA_963277665.1. Lineage (NCBI taxonomy): Eukaryota > Viridiplantae > Streptophyta > Magnoliopsida > Santalales > Viscaceae > Viscum > Viscum album. The sequence goes on along the minus strand of OY728148.1, from coordinate 871,583,291 downwards.
CATCCATTGAATATGTGTGGATGGGCTTTTATTGTTTTACACTTAATATCCACTTATATTGGGTGTATTTATATTTGTCACACATATTTTTGAGATTGATTTGTCCTTAATTTAAAGATACCTTCTTTATAAGGGATTTCATCACATTTGCCATTTCTATTGAGGGTTCATTGTTGTTATGCACCAATTCACTCTTATATGGTGTATATACTGTCCTTTGAAGTATTATATCATGAATCCATTTATTCTCATGATATTATAATGTTCTGACTAAATGTTATTCCTCAATTATTGTATTCAAGTGTCTCTAATTTTGGTAAAACCCCTTCAACCAAAATATCATTTTAAATGTTTTAATTATTTGTTCTTATTAATATCCATGTTTTCAAAAAGTTTTTAAGGATTTATTTATATGGATATTAGTGGTTTAAAATTTTAAGCTTCAAGGTGGTATGGGACACTTTGATTCAAAATCTCTTTATTAAATGTTTTAAATGTTTTTGAAAATGGTTTTGATAAAGGATTCTATTATGATATATTGTGATGTGGAAATGTTATCATTCCTTTCTATTGGTTTTATGTTTTATGAATTTAAATTGGTACTTGGACATTTTAACGGGTGGTTACGATATAAACCATATGACGGGTGGTGTCGTGAATACCAAGACGGGTGGTTACGTTATAACCTCCAATGCATTGGGTATGGAAGTCGGCCGTATGGCTATTCCACTAAGTATGTATGGAAATTGGCTGTATGGCTATTCCATTAAGTGATATGTGTGGGAGTCGACCGTATGGTTATTCCACTTAAGTATGTTTATGTCCAAAGTTACCTTTATATATGTTATGTGTTCTTTATATGGGTTTTATGGTAATCCTTTGGTTACAAAAAGGTAAGTAATGATATTTTATTCAGTGAAGAGTTTTTACTAATTCATAAAGGTGAAAAGTATTACCTTGTTAAAGTATACATGGTTTACTTTTTGTTTTGATAAACTAACAATTTTTATTCTTTGTGTATCCCTTACTGAGTTTTTATGCTCAACCTAAGTTTTTGAAATGATTTTCACAGGACTTAGCGTGGAATAGGGTCAAGGATGGGATCAAGGGAAAGTCATGCTACCTAAAACATGAAATTAGAAATGTTTCTTTTTTAAGAGTTTTCATTTTATGGAAATTTAGTAGAAGAGACTACTTTGTAATCTTTTGAGATGTAATAGTTTTGTCCTAATTTTATAAAACTCTAAACTGGAAAAGATCCTCAATGTGTAATCTTGTAATAACTCAAGATTAAGTAAGGTTTAGGGTTGGGGCCTTATACCCACCACATGAAAGGATGCATGGTCATGCACAACATGACGTGTACAATGAATACACAATGTGTTCTCCTTTTATTTTTGTACAGGTTCTTCCCTGAACATGGGGAACATATGGTGTGTTAGGCTAAACTACATGCCTTGTACACTATGTTTTTACGGAAGATTCACCAAATATCCTAGAAACCCTATGTTCTATAGAAAAATCAAACAAATTGATGCCCAATTCTGATCTGTAGGGGCCCATACTCCACACAAATCAATGTTTTTCACCCAAGTAGAACTTGATGTCATACTAATATATATATAAACATAATCACGATCCACCAAATTCCTATCCATGAAATCCCATGCTCCTCAAAAACCAATGTTTGGCATCCATTTAATCCAAATCATAGCACATACCAATAAACTAATCACAATAGTAGATAGAGCTATCACATCCTCTATCATAAGAACATGCAATAAATAATGAATCCTAGATGCAATGGTATAATGAATGCCGTGTTACTATAATATTTTTTTATATGATGAATGATATGGAATACAATCATCTCATCAGGATGAAACTAAAATAGAACCCACAATTTCATCAATAATAATGAATGAAATCATGTGTGTCACCCAAAAATGAAATCGATTCAACTGTAATATATTAAAATATAAATTCACAAGTCAATTGTAAGAAATATTGATTTTTCTGATACGTGAGGTAGATACTCTCGAACACAACTAATTACCAAATCCACATTCCATAATATCAATTATATTTCCTCCAAATTGTATGTCAATGAATAATAAAACCTTTGATAAAACCTTGTGATGTCCCAACCCAGAATACCACTAAAATGATAGCCTATACTGGTTGGCCACATGGCCTCAAGAGCATTTCCCCAAATAGCATAGGCTTCCAACTCGCATCGAGGGACTAGGGTGTGATAGTTGGAAAACTATTCCCACTTTGATATAGTTAAACAAATCAGAATAAATAATGACAATAGCAGAAATAGTAACAACATGCAATTGAAAGAAAATAGAAGAAGACTCATAGATAAATATCCACGTCTCAAAACATACAGACGGTAATGGAACATATTTATTTTTGAAAAAATGCATCCAAAATAGGATACAGTTCAATTTTACACGACGACAATACGATCTCACAACATGAAATGATATTTAGTAGATTTGCAAGCCTCATCTTCATCCCATGCTCCCCTGCTACTAAGAAATAATTATTTACTAGAAAAAGGATACTTTCCTTTGATAAAACCTTCAACAATATAGTCTATATAGGTTTAAAAACATGGTCCAAAAAGAGTGTGTGAAATGTATCTTAGTAGTCAACAACCTACGAGGTGTTCCAATTTGTCTAAGAGTATATGAATAAGTTGTGTATGGTAATGAAATACATAAAAGTAGTATGCATTAAGAAGTAACAATCATATTAATACAGGTACTCATTTATTTTTTTTACTATGTTCAATAGTACTACATTACATAATGTATTTAAATTTTGGAATGCGGTCTAAGCTTGGAATTTTACATAGAAAAGTAAGAAAATGGAGGTCTTCAAAGACCTCCTAATGAGTATGTTAGTCTAGACTAAATAATGTGCTTTGTCTTCGATAAATTATAATAATACCTTCCATTTATTCATTTATTTATAACTAGAGTACTTTCTAGATATTCTTATTTTGGAATTCAAGAATCACTATAGGTTTAACTATACCGAAATCCTACGAGTCCATTCTCTGTAGTCCTACTATGGAGACCGATTATCACTCTCGATGTTGGTATAAGTTCAAGAGAGTCCATTCTCAATGAACCTTCATTGGAGTTCCATGGTATCACTCTATTTATAATCTCTTTTCATTTTAGTTAGTCCCTTGCAGTCCTACTAGACAACCCATGTGTCACTAATGCAATATAAATAAATACCTCTGGAGTCCTTCCATGGTGTTCTAATATGAACCCTTATATCACCCTTGGTGAAAGGTATAATAGCCAAGATATTTTTTTATAGAATTCAATGTCGAACTCATATATCTCAAAATATTATTTACCATTTATCCATTAAAATATAGTATAACATTCTGAAATTCTTAAATAGCAAAAACACTGCATGACAATGGGGAAACACAAACCTAGATCCATAATCAAATACTCACAATAATATCAAAATTCAAATATCATAAAATAACCATGTTTATTTTAAAAAAAATTAAAAGCCAAAAAGAAATCATTCCCATCAACATCCATGATCATAATAACCAAACATGTAACTAAGGGAAATACAACTGTAAGGTGTCCCTTAACCAATCAACAGTGCCAAAAAGTATTCAATTCATTGAATTTATTATCCCAAAATCATTTGATAATTTGAAGGATCTACTTCCTTTCACAAATACACCATAAAAATGGGAGCAAGACATAATTGATCCTATAAAAATATTCATAATTAACGAGAGGCATGAGACCACCTACCTCGATGTTGCATGAGTGATATAATCCAATGTTGTCCTTTGAATCATCATAGAAGTGAACAGATCTATGAAATAAGATATTTCATTAAACCTTGAATAACATCATCAAGATCATAAATCCTCATGAACAGCTCAAGGAGAATATAGTTATTAAAATGTGAAATCCAACAAGACTGAAGACACTTGAATCGGGATTCGGACGATGACACTGGAGGAAGAAATGTTTCCAAGGCTCCTTAGTCTTCACCCGACACCTCTTCTTTCAAAAGAGGAGAAAATAAAGCAACATCCTGTTTTAAGATGAAAATTAGTCATACATGGCCTTTTAATCCATATACATGGAATGTATACCATTTTAATATTCATAGATTTACCAACATACCATACAAGTCATGCACCATCCTTGCTGACATGACTACAAAGTGTGTACTTAAAAGAACATGATGTGTTGTGGATTTTTCTTCTCACCCAGGCCAAAAAAAATCACACACCATGTCCTTCAAGCATACAGAACAAGATTACATGACATGTACATTGGAATAAATTGCATGTTCTACTAAAAAATATCATTTTTTCAAATTTTTGGGTTTCTTAAAAAACACAAAGGAAAAGAAATGATAAGAAAAAATACATCATAAAAAGATATCGATTCTTTAAATTTGCTAAAATTTTATGGGAAATTGGTTTAAATAAACTTATCTAAAAAGATTAATGACAGTGTGTGTATATGTTCATTGTAACTAACTATGTATGGGGATGATTTATATTGAAATATTCGTGTATATCAATGGAGAATTTTTGGGGTTGAATTGTTAACCCCATTAATTTCTTATTGTTTTAAAGAATTATTTTTTATTCCTTTTTTTAGTTTAATTGTTTTGGATTTTTCTCATGTCTAATCAATTATTTCCACATGTTTATCAAATAATTACTCACTAAATAACTCTAATAAATTAATGATGGGATGTTTTGGGGATGTTTCCACAAATAGATCCTTCAGTGGACCCTTTGTTTGGTAATAGTTGTGATTCATACCATTCAGACATTAGGTTTAGTGGGTGATGTAAACATTGGATGAGTAGTGGATCATCCTTGAATTTTTGAACTCTAATGAAATGATCTTATTTGGTGAAAATTGACCAAAAATGATATATCAGTGGATTTAAAGGACTACGGGGATTTATAACCGAATGAGGTCTAAAAAATATTCTCAGGTTGGTTTTTCCATATATATAAGTTCTATTTAAGCGGATGAAGATTGTGGGACTTGAATGTGATTGATAAGTTCCAAGAATATATTAAATGTGTTCTATTATTGAGTATCATTAATCAGATGTTCTATTTTGATTCATTATGTGTATAAGAAACCTTAGAGTTTATACTGGTTGGGAAAGTGGAGAGAACAATCATAGAGTACTGCACCCATTTTACTAAGGTGGTATATCTTGTGTCAGATCATCTCATCAGTGATTACCTAAAGGCTTGAATTCTTGAGAAGGGGCAGAGAAAATATGTTTAGTAGATGATAGTTTGTTCTTTACTAATTAAATATTTTTATGTATTTGAAAAATAAAAAATGTGTGATGCATACATTTTTGGGTCAATAAATTTATATGGAGAATAAGGTTGTGTAGAGGTAATACAAGGTTCTTCTTCCACTATGAATAAAAAGAAAATGAGTGATTATTTTTCTAAAAGAATATTTTTAGGGGATTACGAAGCGATGAAATTAGTTATTTAATACCAGTGTGGCTATTGCGATCATACAAAGCATTATTTTTTGGTTGATCCTCGGAATTTTTATACTTATGTGTGGTCTTCCCAAATGAAATTTTTCTAATATAATATTTTACAATTTTGTTAGATTTGATCAACAGTAAAAAATGAATCATAGATTCATGTTGATTCATAAATGGGTGGTGGGTCTCATTCTAAAGCAAAAGGGGATGTCAATGTCGCTTTGTATGAATGGGTATGTATGGAAGAGTGTGATCTACAATCATGCAATGTAGTTCCAACGATTACTGTTATAGGTAAAATATTTATTTAATCTTATCTGTTGATATCATTATTTGATACTGGTGATACTCAATATTTTATTTCATCAGTGTTGGTTATTATTTTGGGTTTACATTTGAATATTATTATATTCTGGTTGGATATTTCTATGAATTTCATAAATAAGACCTATAAAGGTTTCATGTTTCATCTATATCGAGTGGTGATATATGACTTTGAGGTGGCATGGGGGTTCATATTTCATGATCTTGAAATCATTGAACATACTATTGGCATGGATTGGATGATAAAAATTATAGATAAGATATACTTTTCTCTCCATCGAATATATTTCTTATATTCTGATGGACACCTTCATTTTTTCCAGTGTTAATGGGACTATAGACCAAGATGGGTTGGGTCTATTATTCCATATCACATGTTAATCCCATGCATGTTGTTAAAAATGTTTTTTGATATAGTTGACCCTTGATTAGGTGGCCAACTACACACTAATATGCGAATGTACCCTATGTTATTTGAATATTACTTATTCGGTTTTCCTTCATAGATATAGGATATCACTACCATTTAAATGATTCTGATAACTATACCAATTTCCATGAAATCCTATCAAATAGAACCTACCGAGTAATTGGAACATAATATATATCATGAGTATAAGTAGGGGAAAATATTTATTCATCCTATTGTGTCCCCAATGGATCCACATTAAATCATCACTAATGTGGGTGATGAGAGCCTTAGACATTATAGTAAATATAGAAAGATTAATCAGGTGACCCATAAGAACAAGAAGCAATTACCTGTAAATGATGATATAGTTTATCTAATATGAGGGGCTCATTGGATTTACAAAATTGACATATTCATTGGGTACAAAAACATTATTTTCTAATAAGTAGATATACATAAGAAAACGTTTCAGAGCTAAAATGGCAATTTTGAGGTTATATTTATGTGATTCAGTATCACAAAATCTCATGTAGTATTTTTGGATTTTATGATATAAATAATTAATAAATTCATTGATTCTTATGTTTTTTTGTTCATATATGATATCATAGTGTATTCTAGTTTAGAGTTGGAGAACATATAGAATTTTGATATGAATATTCAAAAAATGAGAAATAATAATCTATATGGTATGATTTCTAATAGTGATATTTTTATCATGGAATGATAGTTTCTGGGTAATATGAAATCTACGTGGGACGTCTCACTAGAATCCAGTAAAGTAAATATAGTTACTTCATTCACGAATCCTAGAAATGTGTATGAAATATAGTGTTTTTTGTTATGTTATGTTAATATAGAAAATTTCTAAAGGGATACTCTATCTTTCATATTTGATGATAGCATTAACCTATAATGGTGTAATGATTGAATGAAATACAATGTGTCAGATATATTTTTAGGAGAGGAAGATGAGGTTAACTTCTGAACTAGTATTGATTCTTTTATAACTATATTTTAATAATGATGTTTTCTATGATGCATCCGATACATGCTTTGGGGTTTTTCATGATGTAGGGAAAATAGGTTGTGGCTTGTGTATTTATCTACTTACAGACTCATGACAATAACTGCCTATCCCATGATCTTTAGTTGAATTCTATTATTCATGAAATTAAAATAAGGAATAACTATCTCCATGGAGAGATATTATTGTTTTTTCATATTAAGAGATTCTAAAATGATTTTCTATTTAGATTAATCCAAAAATGTGATAAAGGAGATAAGTTGAGTATATTTAGACATTCATTTTCCACTCATATATTCCCGTAGGAATAAAATTTGGTTGATGATACACTGAGTCAAAAATTACCAATTAAAGTCATTATGGAATCAGTTGGGTAGTGGTATGTTATGATATTTTTTCTTGAAATATTATTGGATGTAAATGACATCGTTTGATCTGTTTTATTCACTTTTATAAATTATGAATCATCTTTTTATGAGTATTTTCAAATTGAAATGTTGAAAAACATTGATATCCGATGATTATGAGAGATTTTAAACGGTGAAAAGTCCTTTAGTGAGTGGTCTTGGTCTCTCAATGGATATTAGTGCTTCCAGAGCAGGTTAGTCATTCTATATACCACGAGTCATGTGTTTCTAGATTGATCACACTATTTAGGTTTCTCTATGGACCCAAAGATACTAATATATATAATGATATTCCATTTTAGTATTGAATAGCATGGATAGGGAGGTCAATTATAGAAATATAATCATGATGTCTCAATTGTTTGAGAGTTAACATATAATATTAGGGAATTTTTTGTTTTTTATAGCCTTTCCCATTACTGTATGGTTGTGGGATGGGGCATCAATGTTTTTAATTATTATTTTGCTGTAGAATCCTTGTATTAAAGGATAAAATTGGATGATTATTAACATACACAATAAATTATTGAATTTCATATCAACGAATGAATTAATGGATACAAAAAACCATTTGGACTTATATGATTGGGATATATTAAGACATATGGGGTTCCTTAGGAAGTTGTTCCAGACATGGACTTGAGGTTCACATCAAAATATAAGAAGTTATGTAGTATGAAATTGGTTCTGATATGAAATTTGAAATGGATTATAATATGTAGAAAAATGAATATACTAATAAGGGTATCCATGTTCTCAAAGATATTCTTAGGGATTATTTTCTAGATTCTAGTTTATCTTGGGATAGAAATATTTTTTTTGAGTTTTCCTATAAAAGTATTTAAAATGATTCAATCAGTAATTCCCCCATTGATTAATTATATTGTAATCTATACTGATCATCATTTTTTTCTAAATAGTTGGGATGACAGTTATTGTTTCGACAAATTGTTGTTTAAAAATTATCAGTTATGGGGATGTTGATCTAGAGTCGTTTTTTCAAAACATAGAGTCATGAAATTTCATATGTGGAATGTTGTGTTCTTCCACTACTGTTTGATGTTTCTTGTATTGTATTGATCGTAGATTCAACTATCATAAGACAAAATCATCTAGGTGTATTTGTTATGTTGGATCTAATGTTTGTTCTCCCCTTTGAGATCATAGAACGATGGGGGAAGGATGGCGTATTGGTTTATTTTATAATACAGATCATAAAATATACATGTTTTGTTTCATGTTTCCCAAATGAGGATATATTTACAAAATAATTACCATGTGAATATATGTGAGGTTGTTGATCATGGTCCACATGTCACTATAGTTGAGCATTTAGATCTATTAATTGATATCATGGACAAGGTAATATGCAAAAAAATGACATCCCTTGTTCGAGTATGGTCACATCCAAATCATGTTCTCCAAGAGATGTGGGAGTGAGATTCATGCACGAGGAAACATTGGCATTCCCTTTTTTTAGTCTGTGCTATTAATAATACTCGGGGGAAAGAATTCATTTATATTATGGATATTATATTTTCATATTACCCTTATGTAAGGTATGTTATAATATTTTCTTTTCGTTTCATTTTTCCACTAGTTTTTACTTCTGACTGTGAACTTAGAGGATTAAAATAATAGTAAATTCTTATATATGGATGTTTTTTTTCAAAAATCGTGAAATTCATTTTATATCTTGGTTCTTACATGTCATGTAATGGCTAGTGGGTAGAAACCATGAACTATATACAAGGATTGAATAGTTTACAAGTTGTTTAATAGCTACATGCCATGTATGTATAAATTATATTTTATAATTATAAAAAATATGGGGTTTTCAGATTATATGATCTTCAAGGAATACAAAATCTGTAAATTGTTTATATTCCATTTAAATATTATAGTTTTCGCATTTAAGATGTTGTATGAATTATATCTGTCATTTTTTCTTTGTGAATTATTCCACTCTCCACACAGAATCATCTCTAGGTGTTTTTGGGTGATTCATTCTCATAAAGAATAATTATTTCAACTATTATGGATATTTTAGAGGTTCTAGGTATCTCCAAATTAGCATTCCTTTTAGATTATCCATCATTTGTGGTTCGGCCACAATTTTAAGTCTGGATAGGTAATATGATTGTTCTTTATTTAAACCATTTTCATCCATTCATCAATTCATTTCATCTTAAGGATTTTTTAGGGTGCAAAATCAACATGTTGTAAGGTATTTTTGTTTTCTACATGCATCATATAGGTGGATTGTTCATGTTTTTTAATCTCATTAATTACATAATTTTATTATTATTTCCTTGAAATTTTAAATTAATTACATGATTTAATAATAAAAATGGCTGGAGTTCGGGTTTGAATGGTTATTTTTAATTAGAAAATTGATATTCCTTGATTTCATATGGAAAATGGATTTTCAAACCATGATTTAAATTTTCATGGATTTTAAATGGCATTATAAAACGTGATCTTGTCTTTTAGAAAAAGAATTATCAATTATTTCATTGTGGGGACCATGGGATTACAAATAAAGATACAAAGGTAGCCTTAGTGTGTGTGATACCACTTTGAGGTATCCTCTTTTATTTTGATGGTATATGAAAGGACATGGTTTTAGTTGGATCAAACCGTATTTTGTGCAAAACTCGTGTCTGTATTGTACATATAGTCATATTTTCTAGAACATGAATGCTATGTAAAAATATTTATAGTTGTTCATTAAATGGTATATTACTTATTGAATTTTGGTTTCGATCTATATTTATAATCAGTTTCATTACATTATTTCTTATGAAATTGGAAAATATCTCAAGAAATTTTTAAAAACAGATGAATTGGTTGAAAAAGGGTTTCAAATTATTTTATTTATATAAATTAATGTCAATTTTTTTAATTTAAATCATCTATAGGAATATTTTCATTTTTAAAATTATGTAATTTCTTTAGTAGTAACCTACTTATATAATTTTATAAGATAATTAAACTTTTATTGGAGAGTGTGTAGTCATGGTTTTATAGGATACTATTAAAGGTAAGGGAATTTTGTTTCATTTCCACATCTATTTTCATATTTTTTCTTCATTAGTGACGATTTGGAGGTGATGATTGGTCACATAGAGGCTATTATATATATATATATATTATATTAATTGTGGTTTAAAATGTTTCATTTAGTAGTATATCACTTTATTTTATCTTATTAATCTAGATGTATGTTTTTTTATTTTTATACGAGCCTTGTTTTTTCTTATTTTTTCCCAACCACATAACAGGTTGACTATGGTGATTTCTTCGGTTGGGTGGTCTTTTACGATAAATAATGTGGGGTTGTCATGATTATATATTTTTCTACTGTTAAGTCTCTCTATGAGTTAGTATAAACATATGTTATGGGTTTATTTATTTTGTTAAATATAAAATAATTTATGAGAAGTTTGGGTAGTAGGAATCAGTAACTATGTAATCCATTTTCATCATCCATTTTTCATTAATTTTAAATTTCAGAAGCGTTCAATTGAATTTACCAAGATTTAGATTTTGTAAGAACACTTATTTTGAACATTTGTTCAATTATTGAGTTACTATAATTACCTCTCATATGGAAATTTTTTTTATATTCTACTCTATATATTTCTTTATCATATTTTGTGGAATTATACTTGTTTGGATGCCTCCTCTAATAAAATATTGATGATATTGATCATAATGGAATCTAGAATTGGATAAATCCCATCAATCCATATCTGAGAGATAGTCCCCTAGTAGGTGAGCCTTTATCATTACGGGATGTAGAACCAATGGTACGGATAAATCCAACCATGAGAATGACTACTATATTAAAGGGTCAGTGTGGATGCATTAGTATATATTTCTCTCAGTACTAGCACCCATTAATGGGGGCTGTATTATGGAACTTTTTTCATTGATACATATTTTTATTATTGGTTATGTTGTCTTATATGGGATCACCAAGAGATCTCTATTAATTTTAAGGATGTGAAAATTTAAGAGTATCTGGATTGAATAATATTTTCAATTATGTATATGAACCCCATATAAGATCCCTTTTCAACCGTGTATATTGTGACTATGGGATTGAGGAAATAAATATTCATGATATTTTAAATTTTGATTAATTACCTATAATATAAAATTACTGAAAATTTATATTTTTAATGGAATTTATAAATTATAAAATTTATGATTAAATATTTACATGGAAGGAAATCAAATGTTTCGATAGGAGTGGATGGTCAAGGAACAAGGACTGATGAATCATATTATGAACATTATAGAGAATTTGTTATTTACAATAAATTTTTATTTTGTGAATTTTTTAGATATTATTTTCAATTTTTTTCATGTTTGAAGTATGGTAAGAATGTGAAATATGATTTAAGAAGAAATATTGTTAATAGTAGAAAAAAATAGGGACCGATATTGATTATTCAATGAATCCTAAACCAATGACTACTAGATCATTGTGTAAGGACATGATATCTAAGATTATAATTAATTATACATATAAAGGGGATTATTATTTAAAAGTAATTTATATGTCTCTAATGTTTTGATAATTAAGGATGAACAAATATAAATGAAAAGAAAAAACATACCTTGATTTTCCACAATTTAATTCATTAATCTAAATAACAAAATCCATACTATAAAATTGTAAATTGATTTCAATGATAATATATATATGTTGTATGTGATATTATAAATTCTATTTATTAGATTGAATATAAATAAATTGAATAACATGGTATGAAAGTTGAACTAACTCAATTTTATTTGTAATGGTAATCTATATACATAAGAGAATATTTTAGAAATTATATATTTTTTTATTTTATAAAAAATAAAGGATAAAATATATTGACAATCTATAATGTAAGTGATCAAGAGGACATGTATTAATATAAAATGAGGAAATAAATATATATGTTAATGATAAAATGAGAAGTAAGGGTTATGCATCCTGGTGTTCAAAACATGATATTGGGGTGGTTTAGAGTTTTTCCAATAGATTTTTCCATGTCCACAAAATAAATTGAGGGAAGGCATTGTGTGGTGGTCATTACACGTGAAAAACATTATCAGTTTCAAGGAGAGAAAACACACTATCACAATTCAAATTTAAAATAAAATTCATAATAATGGGACCTTTATAAAGTAATCACACTTGAATTATTATTCTAGTTATTCAATATGGATGAAAATATAAAAAATATAATGGAAACACATTTAAATGGGTGATTCTAAAGTGGATTTATACAGTAAAAATTAGGATTCCTGACACGCTACTAATGGAGAAGATATTTTTTGAGTGGTAGGAAATGAATTCAGATATAGAAACACCTAATATAATTATTTTTGAAGAGTATGAATAGATCAAAAATGGAAATTAAGGTATAATTTTATTAAATTCATTATGAATGAGATGAAATAATAAAGGACTAATAATAAAACCATGAAAATATACTTTTATGTCACTCAAGATTCCTTATTCCAATTGGGAGACATGATTCCATCTTCAAGGGATGATTATACAATTATAATTAACTTGTTATTAATACCCCAAGAAGTGGGATGTAAAGGGTAAAAATAACCCACGTGGATGTAAAAAACTCATTATTGAGTGAAAAATATTTCATGGGTTAAAATGTCAAATAGATTTTGGGGACTAATACTTAACATTTAACCAATATGTGTCCTATTAAATCAATTGGAAAAAGATGGTCCATATTCCTATAAATGATTCTTAAAAGAAGTGGACAATCTTAATGATTAATTTAAGAAATCTATGGATTGTTTTAATTCTTTAATAATTCATGAAAAATAATTCATAGTGTAATATATTGATTAAAAGTACACCTTAATTAATTCATTAAAGCATAAGTCAAAATGAGATACATTTTTTCATAATTTATACCAAATTTAAAATAAATCACAAATATTTATTTTGTTATTTATTATATATATTAAATGTAATTATTTTCTCAAATTCATTCAGGATATTATTTTATATCATTGTTCAAGAATATTTTTACACTGACCGAAATATGAACTAAAATTAATTAATACATGATTATAATTATATAAGGAGGATATTTGTTTGTGTAATAACATTATTATAGAAACATCATGATATTATATTAACATTTTTTTGGGTTTGAATTATATTTTATGTATTTTTAATAAATAATAATCAAAATATATTAAATAGAATATATATTAAATTGTGGATGTGGTATACCACATAATCATGTATTATCATTTTCATTTCTTGATTAATAATGGGTAAAAATTGTAGATTATAAAATTTATATTAAAAATATAAAATATAGAAAATATAGAAAACAAATTTATACATTGTACCTATATAATTAATAAAGAAATATGTTTTCTTAAATAATAATTCATTACTTTTTCGAAGAAGTCATGATTTCAATACACAAATTATATTTTCATTTCATATAATAGAAATTAGAAATTTGAATATTACATATCAAATATAATGATATAATTCATTATAAATTCATTATTGATGACATTATATTAAATATATAATATTAAATGATGTAATTTAATATATAATGGAAATTAAGTTATCGAAAAAAGGTCTTTATATTCATATACATTTGTCCCATATGGAGGATTCTTTTGAAATTGAGATCATAGGAAAATATATTATTTCAAATATAATATGGAATAAAGTTGGATTAGAATAAAACTCTAATTGAAATAATATAATGACGAAACAAAAATATTGGAGTGGTCTATATTAGTTGGTGAGAGGCCACTTTTAAGGGTGATAGTAATTGATTTTTATTAATTTATTTTAATATATAGTGAGAACATAATTTCTTTGTCAAAAAATCACCAAAAATTATAATAATGAATTACATATTATATATTTTCTAACATTCCTCAAACATTTATATTCACGTAATTTTTACTAATAATTATATATCCTTTACTAAAATTATTTTATATGATAATTTTTTTTAATAGTGAATCTTATTTGGACCCATGAAATTTAAATTTAATTCCATGTAAATTTAAATTATTACATAACATGAACCTATTAATTCAAAATTTAAAATTTAGTTTTCTAGAGACCATTTATAACATTATGAATACAATATATTAATGATATTTCATAAAAAAATATTGATTATATATTTAGAAATATTTTATTATTAAGCATTATATTTATGTATATGATATGATTATAAATGAAATTGAATTTCATTATATGAATTTATTTATTAGTAAGAAATTAAATTTAATGTTTTTAAATGAAATAAAAATTAATATTATACTTAGAATATATTTAATTGAAATAAAATTCCAAAATAGTACTTATCGAGAAATTATACATATGTGAATTATATTTTTTGGTGTATGTTTTATAAAAAAATGTTATTATTAATAATTATATTATTGAAATATAAATTCATATTTAAAAAACTAAATTTTTTTCATTATTGTATTTCCATCTTATAAAGTCATTATGTTTACAATTTTTTGGAAAAAAATATTTTCCATATTTCAAATAAAAATTCAATTATTATGGTAAATAAAAAATTAGAATGATATTCAAGATATATGAAATAAAAAATTAATATAAAAAATAAAAAATAAAAAAAATAAAATTTATTATCATATAATTTAAATAAATCTATATATATATAATAATAATTTTAATTGAATAAATGATCTTTTTAAACATCACATGTATTTAGTAATTTAAGATAATAATTTATAAATAATTATATATTGATATATTATATAATAATTATAAAAATTTAAAATTTTAATAAAAATTTATTATTTTCCAATTTAATTTATTATGTAAAAACAAAATAATTTGTTAACATTTTATCAAATGGAATCCTTAGGAAACATTCAATGAAATAATATTAATAATATTAAAATATTAAAATTTATTATTTTAATTTAATATAATCTAGATTATATTAGACATTAGGGTTTATTAATTAATAGTTTATATTTTTTGGATGTTTTTTAATTTAAGTTATTCATGTGACACATGATATTGATGATAACATTACTATAACAAGATCAAAATCATATGTCATTAAATATAAAATAATTTTAGTGATGAATAAAATGAATTCATGAAAATGTCACCATACGCTTGTAAAAAAATATAAAAATAGTTAGTTCATTTCCTGATTATTAATATAAAATAAGATTGAAATTTAATTATCCCAAAATAACTTTAACACATGTTTAAGATATTTTTACTCCAGCACATGTCATCACACTTTGGGAGTATTCTCCCTATATATGATCATTGAAGGGGGTATGGGTAAATATAAGTAAATACATTTATTTATAATTTTCAGGATGTATTTAATTTTGAAAAATATTTAGATTAATTATATTCTTGTGGCTAATAATGAATGATTTTGATGTTATAGAGAACATACACAACAAAATTCACTCCCCCACTGTGCCTATAATAATATTTGGTTTAAAAACATGGTAATTCAATCCTAAGTTATAAAATATTATATTTCCATTATAGAATAGTTGATATTGGGAAAACTATGTATTCATAAGGGTTTCCTTGTGTTACTAATTGTAATTTCCAAATCATGGAGGTCTGATTTTCATCCTAATTGAGATCTATTTGGATTGAATCCAACTATTATAATACAAACTAAATAATTTTGTGTTATTTTTATGAAAATTAATTACATAAAGTACCTAAATGGTACAGGATATTGATGTTAATTCTTTGGAATCATTTTTTGGTATATAGTCTACTGAGGTCTATATAAAAGTTACGAGTTTTACTCTTGATAATTATATATAATTTATTATCAATATTATATTGGAAATATATATATATGAAAGGTAACAAATTATGTTTTTAAAATTCATTTCATGATTCTATGATGTATCTTTAAGGGAATATTGTTGGATTCCTCAATCGCCTCATTGATTTTTTGGAGTCATCATAAGTATTAGAAGATAATAAATGGAATTGACTATTGTTTAGAAGAAAATACATATAAGAAAATGTTTTTATAATCCAGTCATAAATTATTTTGAATATTAAAATTTTCTTGTATATTCAAATAATGTTATTTTGGGAATTACAGTTGTAAATTATTTTCATGTAATGATAGTCGAAGAATATAACTATAATAAACATTTGTGGAATTAAAATTCATGGGGGATACTGAAATAACACAGGTGTAGATATGATGAGTAAGTAAATAAATATAAATTTATATATAATATGATAAAATATATAATAGTGGAAAATAATTGGGTAAAAGAAGATCAATTGAGAATCGAAAACATCAAAATAGAATAAATACATAAATACGGGTATTATTTTCTATTCAAAAAAAAGAAAGTGGAAGTTTTACAAGATGAAAAGAATAATGGTATCCTCCAGTGCATACATGATATAATGCCCTTTTGAATTTCATGTGGATAGCTGTGCATCGTGCATATCCTAAGTAATATCCATTTTAAACCCATTAAAAGACTTTATTATATTGAATTGACACCCTAGATGGTTAGTGACCACAAATAGGTTTCAAGAAGAGTATCCCATGGTCAAACAAATTGTCATGAGGTGGGTCCCTAAAAAACATAAAAAATGACATTAAATATATGATTAAAACATCCACAAGGACGAAGATTATTTCATACATAAATATCATAGGATGCATCACGGATAGTTAGAGTGATTTTTATTGTCCAAATTTCTAAACACTCATGAGATCCACAAATATTAAATAATTATGGAAGGAAATAAAATGGGAGAATAGAGGGAGACTTTTTTAGTTGAAATACTCTTAAGAAACACCCATAAATCCCTCGAGAAACCATGACTGCCCTCTTTTCATGTCCTCCTAGTCATGTATGATACCACTATCATGTCACCCCAATCATGTGAATGGTTTTCATAATATTAATATAGTTTCAATCTCCCTCGTTGGCTCCAAAAATAAAAATAATGGTTTATCCATGAAGTTCTCATGAATCACTCTGAGACCTTCTGTAAGTTATATAAAACATCACAAATGGGGAAAGATATTGTCTTCTAAAAAAGTTGTTCAACTTCACATGGTCATTATCACTTCAAATTAATGAAAAAAATATTGAAAATGTGGATGATTCTTTTCTGTCATTAAATGGACACTACGTGACTATGCACTATATATGGCCTTAGAAAATACATTAAACATGATGTATTGATTTCTTGAATTCCCTGTAAGATCAAATAAATTTCTCCCATTATATCCCAAAAAATGCATAAAATATCATATGAAATCCTTTCATCATCAGTCCATCTCCTATTAAAGCCCCATTAAATGTCATCCTAACTATATAGATGTCCCTCATCATGTCCACTTAATTAAACAAGACTGATTTATTTGGCCATAATATAATGAATATTTCATTGAAATGAATATTTAATGTTCACTAAAAATATCATGATTCCCCTTGGAATATCACAAAGTAAAGCCAGTCACAAACACTAGACACCAAATCCAACAAACGTCTCCATCCTTGATTTGAGCAATATGTGATGAAAAAAATAGAGTAATGTTATGTTAGAAAGGAATAATAATTTTTAACAACATAAAAATGAGAATAAATTTTCAATAAAACATTGTATGCGCATATGAATGCATTAGAGTAGATTTATCAGAGTGAATGATCTCACAAACAAGAGGGTTCTTTGTCCAGTATATCTATGGAACAGTCAGTGAAATAATGCCACATATATAGGGACATTGTATGACCAATCATAGATCATGTGAAGGAATTATGGTGGGTTAAATGATAAAAATCCCACGTATATGAAATACCACATTATACGTAAAAAATAACATTTAAAAAATATAAATAATATTCAATAAAAATATGTGAAGAATACAAAAATATTACTGTCTTAGGTGAAAAACATATACTTTGATCCTCGTGAAATTCACCTGAACCACCCAGGACTAGGAAATGTATACCTATTGACATGAAACTCATGTTTTATAATTATTAAAACATGTGATGTCTCTTCTATATGTTTGAGAATGTAACATGGAACCCCTCAAGCATGCCTCCCATGTTAGAAAAAACACATCCAAGATAACCATATAGGCCTCACAATTATTTCTAGGCATATCTACCTGATCAAATGGATATATCAGTACAGGTAAGATAAGTCATGAGATAATACCAGGTCATGGAAAATAGATCTTGTGACATCCTTTAAACAACCTCCAGAACATTAAAATTCCCATAGGGTTTTTCATTTATCTCTTGCGACACCCCATAGACATGTCCATTGAATTAAATGATGGCAAATTGACATGTCATCCAATATATTATGAACCCTCTAAGACATGTTACATTTACTCTCTTGATTCCACCCACTAAAGGAAAATGGAATTACTGAAGAAAATATGTAAAGTTACATAGATCATTAAATTCCCTATATGTATGATAGTTAGGATCTTGTGGTGGTTCCTGAATAAGTCAGTCGGGTCTTGAAATGTCAGCCATAAAATCCATCCATGATCACAAAAAAACATTCATTCATACCATCCAGGTTATTATATTCCAATTAGAAAATCTAATAAGGTCATATTATTGTCATTGGACAAGTTAGGAAGACATCCTCTGACATATCATGTAGACAATTAGTGAATGTCATGCATTAAAATAAACTCATGTCATGAAGACTACCTAGCTAGGTGAATCGGGCATCACAAGACATTTTAACATTGTTCAAACACCACAGAGGGTAATGTTAGTGTGTAAGCCCAATAAAAATGAACAATGGTAAATATAATTTCATTCATAATTAGGATGTATTATACACCTTCTAAATGTCCTAGATCTATCATGAACCATAGCATGTTTTTCCCATAACATAATTCTGCACCCATATGAAATATGAAAGATTAGATTACATCCCTAATTTCACACACTATGCATAAATACATGGGAATAGGGAGTCATAATGATCATATAATTAACATAAAAAATACTCTATCAGTATTAGGGAAACATCAGTGTGTAAGACATGATGAGTGGAATAAAAATAGATTTCCAACATAAAATGGAAAAGTCAATGTGTGAACCTTGATCAATTGAACTACAAGGACTCTGATTCCTTTTATAACCACACTACATAATATCCCTTCTTAAATCTAGATCCTGAAATAAAATGTGAATATACATCTATTTAAGTCCGTCTATTTCTCTTAAAATTAAACAATCAGAACCAAATATATCACATGGGATGAATTAAATTACAAGGAAACATATTTTTTCTATAATCATGATACATAGGACAAATTATTATGGAATGATACTGAATTATTATAGACATCCACTTCATTTTTTGTCCTTCCATGTCTCTGAAAATTCATACATCATGAACCAACCATTCTCATTGGATGATCATTCCAAATAATTGATCATCGGACTAAGAATGTAATTCAATAACAAAAACATGAATTCATTTGATAATCTTGATGAAAAATATTACATCATGAATACAGAACAACAACATAAACATCTCAAGGCTATCCTAATACATATTTCCCACATCCAAATGGATGTGGGGATGGTTAATTTCAATAACTTATTCCTCAAACTGAAAATATATCACATGGGATAATGAAATTTCAATTGATATATCATTTTCATCATGAATCTCTTGTATACTGGGTAGCTTTATTTTGTATGACATAATGAGTGGAATGATATGACTGTCTCCATATAATAGAACATACCTTATAATTAGTCATCAAGGCATGAATGTACCATGATAACTCTGATTCCATTCATAATCGGGATATGTAGGCCTTCTTCTCGAGACTCAATCTTGAATACCAGGATCCCACATTCCCATTAATATATATTTCTCTATAAAGATAAATTGAAAGGGGTTTAATATAATACATTGGTATTTATTATTGTTATAAAACAAGATTCATAGGGGGAAACATTGAATCAATACCAACTTAATAAATTAACTTCCCATTATATAATGAACTATGGAGTTACATGTTATATAAATTAACCATATATGATTCTACCCACAAGAAAAATGGATAAATAATCATTGATAAAAATATATGGACTCACTATTGGGATCCCCTTATTTTTCACATAAAAGTGTTTAACCTAGGGTCATTTTATTATTGTAAATAGACCCATATAAAGTTATTGATGATATTTAAAAATATATCCTAATTCTATTTCAGACTCCTTTTTTGTTAAAACCCATCAACCCCAAATTTATTTGATATGCATGGCCTCACATTCTATCGACTACTATGATTTCCTATTCATCTTTATCTATGAAACCCCAACCAACGACAATCCATTTAATAGTATGTATATACCCTGTCAAGGATTCAATAACAATTTGTATTTTTATGAATGGATAATTGACGGTCTGCACAATGTGGATTATTATTCATAACATTAAGCTCCCAAAAATAAATATAATATATATATTCCTCCCACATTTCTCTATGGATGAAATAATTTGGATGCTCATATGAAATTCTCAAACCATGGAATTTACCTTAATACATAAAAAATGATATACTTCCTAATTATCATCCAACAATAGTTTTCTCTGAATGATGGTACCTTGTCATCATCCTTCTAAGGAAAAGTAGTGATCAAGTATTGAATATCTCAAAATAAATAATGTGAAATAAATTCTATGTGAGTACATTTTGATTTTTATATTATACGCAAAGAAATTATATTAATGGCAACATAAGACCATAAAATAGAAAGATGGTTTGTTTTTCATGTGTTTTTACACATTATTGAAATATGAAAAAAATATGATGATCCTAAAATAGGTATTACTTTATATCCTTTGTAATAAAGGATGTGATAAAATTTTATAATCCTCTCTATAAAACATCCATGTGATCAAAAATAGTGAATCCAGAATAAATGGAAAATTTTATTGAATATAAATATCTAATTAGTCTTAAATCATTAATAAAAAATTGAACTAATTAGTGACCATGTTCAATTTTTTATCTAAGAATGTGGATACATATTTAATAAACAACATCATGTTCCAAGATAATGTCTTCATACTGTTACTATTATGTAAAATATTACATGGATGAAATATTTTGGGGTCAAAAATTGATATCATGTACCTAAAAAAATCAACATTCTATAGAGATAATAATGGATTATGAATACCATAGAAATTAATCAATATCAACTCCTAAATATTCCCACAATCGTCTATATATACTGAAACTGATTCGTTGGCATCATCCGTGGAATTTTGACTGTAAGATAATATCCCTCATTGTCACAACGAACAATGTCATCGGAATATCCATGTATAATGGCTATCCCCACAGTTTTTATAAGATGTAGGTTGATCAAGAAGTGAAATAAGACATCCATTTCCTTTAAGAGTCACTAAAAGGGTCCCTTTCAACCACCACCACTATCACCATCCATCTTGTACATGTCAATCACATTCAATGTGTACCTTTTGACACATTTCCCACCAATGTTACCCATGAATGAGCAATAATGAAGACACATCGATCCTGGAAGGCTCATGATAACCATTAGTGGGATCATATCAACACTCCAACTGACTATTTATTCCATTATATTCAATTATTAACCATCGATAAGGCTCATATCACTTCTCATATGAAGAATATTAATTTTCATATTCTTGTATAAGGTATGGGGGATGCAAAAACCCCTTCTATTGTGTATTATGTCCCATTAAAAAAATCACTAGTACAGGGAGAAAAGAAGTGTTCTCATATACCCACTCCAAAAAATGATATATAAATTTTAAAAGTGGACATAAAAATTGTTTCATATAATATACCTTTTCACACATCGTTAAAATTTTAAAATAACATTGACACTGCTAAATAACTCCTCCAAAAAATTCAATCACTCATAAAAATACAAGGATAGTAAAATATTTCTATCCCTATATCCTAGGAAGTAAAATTATATGATTAGTATTAATAAATGGTTTCTCTGGGGAATGCATTCATTTTTGCTCCCATCCCAGATGATTCTCAAAATATTATGGTAATGGTTTTGTTATCACTTCGGTCTTATATTCTTATTTTAACTAAGGGAGACTATCTCACAGATTCTCATTCCTAAGGGTAGGGGAACATTACTATCAAAGAGTGTCTGGTTGTATATTCCCAAGTCATAGGATCAATCTTGTATCCTGGTTTTGGATGTGGATCACCATGTAAAAGTGGAACATACATTTTGACCGAAACATATTCCATTTTAATAAGACCATATACATTCCACAATGGCCCAGGATAGATATCATATACATATTGCAGAAGGGGATAATATTGTGACATTGATACATGTCTTGAGACATGCTCATATGTTTGTTAGTGAATCGACCTTGAATGTTTTTTTAGTTCATAGAATCCTAAAACATATTTGTATTTAAATATATTAAACAAAACACCAACATAAATCTTAGGTAATATATGTTGATGTGCATGTCTCTTATACCATTCAAGAGTTCCTTAGTTATATTCATATATTGAATTCATATTCCTACATGGCTCATATTCCTATTCAATCTGAGGCTCAACAAGTTATAGAAAATAATTCCTTTGGTCATGATCATATCCATTCCACAAAATACCATCGACATATTCCAAAGGCTCCGGATCAGGCCCATAATGCCATAATATTATTGGATCACCAACTGGGAATGAAACAAATATTAGTATAGTTATATCTAATTGATATCATGCCACGATAATTTGAGGTCTCCATCTTGAGGACAGAGAATGAACTACAAAAGGTCATCCCAGGATCCATTAGGCCACTTTATTTTTTAGAATTGCATGATACTTTTTATTTTCGATGTTATTAGATTAAAAATGGCTCTAGGATCTAACATATTATAATAATACCCCTATAATATTTTTCATCTAGAAAATAGTATTATTCTCTAATAAAATTAATCATTTTGGGGTATGATAAGTGAGTAGAAATTCATATCCAGAAGATCAAACTCAAAGCACAATTTTATGATATCACATATGAAGATGATTTATATTTATCAACCAATTAACTGAATACAATGTCATTATTAGAACGCCCTAGCTTATTATCCTTGTGGAGGTATCTTCAATATTTTATTTATGTTTGAAATACCACATCAATGGGAAAAACATATTGTATGGGGTAACCCCATTTTGAGACATGATATTTTACATATGTTCATTTAGGATTCTAAAAATTAAGAGTTATAAAACCTACAATGGTCAATCATATGCATCTTTCATCCACCATTTTCTTGGGGACAATCCATGTACGTCCATTTAGTTTGATCGAAACATATCATGTTCATCATATATATCTAGTCAATGTAATAGACCTGGTCCTAGGGGAACATGATATTCCTTTCCACATTAATAGTGAAAAATACAATTAAATTTAGAATCTATCAAAAATGAAACAGATATTATGGGAGGTTAATGTAAAGACCCGTAAAATTCAAGGGAAATTTTTTCTTAATTTTCTTTAGAATTTTACAAGAGCGCGGTTTCAGACGGCACCTGATTCCGAGGCCTGGAGTGCCCAGAATTAATTTCTGAAGTTTGGCTCGGGTACGTTCAGTGAACGAACGAGCGGGTATTTCTAACTTTTGATACGGTGCTCGGAATTGAAATCTGAGGGCACCGACGAACTCACAGCGCCGATATTCTCTTAAAGAGACCTTTTCGGGAGTTGCGTTTGTTTCGGGTTGAAAGTTAGTTTTTGGGAGATTTATAAAAAAGTTGAATAAAAAGTGTGAATTCTTTTTATTTTACTTTTTGTAGGTTAACTCCTCTCAAAGGGAGTTGGGGGTGGGACCCACACCCACTTAACCTCCCTTGAGAGGATTAAGTGTGGTGGGGCCCACACGAAACCTAAACCTCTCATCTTCCCTCAAACTCCCTTAACCCCTCTTAAATTAACATGACAACTTGTTATAAATGTGGAGTTATCTCTTTTTTGAATTTCAAACCTTTGAAATTATTTTTGTGAATAAAATAAGACTTTGTCTTATTTTGTTGGGTTAGAACTCTTAGCCATCTTGGAGTGGTTGAGAGCTTTTCTTTCTTCTTCAACCTTGACGAAGAACACGAAGAACGCCGTTCTTCAACGAAGAACTTCTTCGCCGAAGAACACGGTCTTTCCATGACGCCATATCCGCGACGTGACGTTCTTCTTCCGCGTCATCTTTTCCGCGACGAACGCCATCGACAACGACTCTTCCTCCGACGTCAAAGGAATCGACACCGATATTCCACGACTCCGTCAACGTGCGACTATCGAGGTAGGGGTTCTTGAGTTCGTTGTTTCCTTTTTATTTGACTTTCCTCAAGACTTTACGTAGAACGCTCAAGTTCCGACGAAGAACGATGCTCCGCTCTTCTTCTTCGTCGGTGTCAACGAGAGAGAACACCGCACCTTCCTCGGACAACCTTCGTCGGCGTACAAGGATTCGCCAACGGCGTGCCTCTTCGGACGCGCCTCTTCGTCGTCGAATTTGACGAACGACGACCGCGACGCCCGACCTCTGCGACGTCGTCTTCCGCGGAACGCAGACAAATCTTCGAACCTTATACCAAGGTAGGGGTTGTTGATTCAATATTTATTTATTTCGTTCTTGATCGTGGATCTAGCACGTCTGACGTGAGACACTTGATTATTTTAAGTTGTGTTATTGCTTAACGTGAGGGGGCCGGACCGCATGAACACGGCCGAACCCCCTCCATCGTTTTGTTTATTCTTGCGGGTGGAAGCAAGTGGCGTGGTGCCGTCGCACCACGCGGATGATAGTACAAATATTTACGCAGCGCCGTTGTGCCACATCAAGGAAGAATCTTCAAGAACGCGACGCCGTCGCGCCGCGTTGAATGATTATCAAAGCACGGCAAAGGGGCGTGGTGCCGTCGCACCGCGCCGGACGACGAACGCCGCGGCCGGTTCCGGGCCGTGGCGGAAGAGAAGACCGGCGGCCGGGCCGCTGGCGTCGGAAGTCGAAGGCGGGACCGGAATTTCCGGTCCCGTTGGTAAAAACCGGCCGGCCAGCTGGCCGGCCGGATGACATAAAACCGGGGGAATAAATCCCCCGGCCGGTTCAACAAAACCCCCCTCTTAATGAGGGGGGCGGTTCTTTAAAAGAGGGGGGGGGGAAGCAGCCCCCCGGTTCGTTTCCAGCCGGCCCCCACATGCGGGGGCCGTTTCCTGCAAATGGCGCGGCACAAGGCCGCGCCGCCTAACCAAACAGCGGGGGCTTGATTGCTCCCCGCGTGCCCACCTCGTGCGGCGCCAGCCGCCAAGCCGCCGCGGCCCGCCGCGGCTCTCCGCGCCGCCGCGCCGCCGCCGCCCGCCGCCGCCCGCCACCGCGCCGCCCAGGGGGGGTCGGGCCGGGTCGGCCCAGACCCGGACCCCCCCGTTTCGAACCAGAATTGGTTTTTGGCCCATAACATGAGCCCCGGACCTCCGAATGACGAACCGTCTGCGGCAACGCGATCCTTGGATCGAGGCGGTCGTTTCGGTATATCGCACTGAAGGTTTCGGATTACTTTGAGTTCGGCCGGGTTGGTTTGTTCACGAAACCAACCGGGCCTTCGGAGCGGAAACACTCATATCTTGAGCTACGAACGTCCGATTGACGCACCGTCAGTCGCGTTGTGTTCCTTTTAGTGAGACGGATCTTTTGGCATACTCCGCCTGAGGTTTGGACGCAGGTGGAATACGGTCGGGTTGGTTTTTCCATAAAAACCAACCGGGCCTCGGAGACGAAAATGCCAATAACTCTCAGACCGGGCGTCCGATCGACGCACCGTCTGTTGCGTTGAGTTCCTGTTTACGATACGGAACTTTTGGTATCCTTCGCCCGAGTTTTGGATACAGTTAGTAGAGGCCGGGTTGGATCGCACCCGAAATCCAACCGGGCCCCTGGAACGGGAAAGCTAATATCATTCAGACAGGACGTCCGCTTGACGGACCGTCAGCGGCGTTGGTGGTTACGTTGAGTAACGGTCCCTTTGAGTTTACCCTATGGGAGTTCGGGGTACAGTTGAGATACGGGCGGGATTGGTTTCGCTCTCGAAGCCAACCGGGCCCCTGGGACGAAAAGGCTCATAACTCACAGACCGGGCGTCCGATCGACACGCCGTCTGTTGCGTTGAGACCCCTGTGACGAGACGGTCCTTTGAGACACTTCTTCGCGGGACCTTGTGATACTTGGAGTATCGACCAGTAGCTCGTGGAGCGGACCCTCCCGGAGAAGAGCGTGCAGAGTACGGAGACCGTGTAGCCGGCTGAGACCTGACGACTGCTTGACCGACTCGACTTGGAGTTAGTCGACTAGCCCAGTGGACGGAGCGCCCGGTATTTGGCGGCAGACCAACGGCGGACGGAGCGCCTGGTAGTTGGCAGCAGACCCGCGGTACTCGATAGGAGGAGTACCTCAGTAGGCTATCTGGGTAGCGCCCGGTATTTGGCAACAGACCCTCAGCGGACGGAGCGCCTGGTAGTTGGCAGCAGACCCTAAGTACTCGACAGGAGGAGTACTTCAGCAGTCTTAGGTTAGTGAGCGGCGGCCTCGGAGTCGTGACAGGACCACTGTACACTCTAGAGACGGAGCTCTTCAGCAGTTACGGTTTCGATAATGAAAATCCTGGTTTGAGCTGAGACTTTTGACCTTTGTGTTTCCTCATGATTGAGATGGGTTACTTGATAACTTAGGTATATGTATGGGCATATACCTGGGTAGTGGTTATCCGTTGATCTCATGATCCTTGTGTTTCCTCATGACTGAGATGGGTTACTTGATAACTTAGGTATATGTATGGGCATATACCTAAGTAGAGTTTATCTGTTGTGATCTTCTTGTGGTTATCCTTGTTGGTTTTAGTGAGACCTTGAGGGTCTCGGGGTCCCTACTGAGTATCGTTATACTCACCCCTGCACGGGATATGCCCGCACCTCGTTGTGTTGGTTGCAGACGACGGCCAGTACTGACAGAGGCCGAGTGTTCGAGGACTGGACGATACCTGGAGGTGGACTATACGACGAGGCGGTACACAGAGGCAGACCACTGGGCGGGACATACTCAGAGCAGACGGCGAGACCCGAGGAGCAGAGGAGCTATCTGTACCCACCCTTCAGGTGGGATTTCCAGTGGTCAGCTCGGCGTAGCAGCTTTACTTTTCAGTTGCTTTTTTCCCTTTCGAGTTGTACTTTACAGTTGGGCTTGTATTTCCGGCCCCTTTTTACTTTCCGCACATTTAGTTGTACTCTGTTTTTTCTTAGTGTTACTTTCCACTTGCTTACTCTGTGGTGTTTGTTTACTTTACAAAGGCAATGCCTTCCCTTTTTACAGGGATTTACGCCTTGGTGCTAGTCGCCAGCCCCTGGCCTATGGAAGGCGGGCTTGGGGTAGTCACGGCACGGACCCCGAGGGCGGGTCGTGACAAATTGGTATCAGAGGAGTTCGGTTCTACCGCAGAACTTATAACTCTGATGTTTCTTTCTGTGAAGCAATAGTGTTGAGAGTACCGAGTGTGGTTTTCAGTTCAGGGAGTCCAGTGTTGGTGCGGGCGGCCGACGTATCCATACACCAGGACCCTGACAACTGATTTCTGACTTTGTGCACGAAAACACTGATTGCGTGTGTGTTTTCAAAGGTTTTTCCCCTTAAAACAGCTCAAACCAGGTCAGCTCACCAGGTATAATCGTTTGATCGTGTTACGTTGTTTCTTTCAGGATGGCCCCACGATGGCAGCCAGCTAGGGTTCCGAGAATCGAACGTGACGACAGCCCACCGAGCGACGAGGCCTCGGTGTAGGGCCCTTTGTCAGCAGTGGCACCGGCGGTAGCTCTACCCGCCGAGCCCCCGATGCTTCCAGCAGCAGCCGCTGACGATGCACGTCGCCTCAGCGCACTGCATGAGTTTCAGCGCCAGCGACCGCCCAGGTTTCGCGGGGAGACGGATCCCCAAGCTGCAGAGGACTGGCTGGAGGAAGTGGTACGAGTGTTTAGGCTAGTGAGGACACTAGCAGACCTCATGGTGATCCTCGCTGCGAGCCTACTACACGCAGCAGCAGGTAGGTGGTGGAGCCACTTGTTTCAGTTTTGCGATGAGATGAACTTCGCATGGGAAGACTTCGAGACCTTCTTCAGGGTGGAGTTTGTGCCAGTATCTCTACACCCCGAGCGTGTACAGGAGATTCTGCCTTTACCGCGTGTTTTTCGATCAGAAGTCGAGTCATCTGTGGGCAGTAGACAGATGATGCAGAGGTCCAGGAGGACCAGACCAGCAGTTGGGCGATCTCGGGTTTTAGGACCAGTGGTGCAGGGCACCCGGAGTGGGATCAGAGCTAGCCGTGCAAGGAGCAGGTTGTGTTACTCATGCCGCGGAAAGGGTCACATGGCACGTGACTGTCCGACTCCTCGATCCGCAGGCTTGGGGGGGAGCCACCGAGGTTGAGGCAGCGACAAATGCTTGAGCAACAGTAAAGCAGGTGGACAGGAGCGGAACTAGTGGATACGTCTCTTGTACTTCTAGTTCCATGTTGATGTTGTTTTTGTGTAGCATCTTTTTATTATGAGCTGCAATAATAAAAGACGCATACTTTGCGATGTTTTCATTCCTGTCCTCTTTTGTGATGTTACAAAGAGGTTCCAGTTGACTGTTGACTTGACCCTCATTTGTGAGACATCTACTGGAGGAGACCGGTTACCACACACTGATGCCGACAGTGTGACTCAACCCTTGGAGGCGAGAGTAACGGTTGGATCTCTTAGTAGTAGCGTCGAGGCCTTACGACGTCATCCTTGGTATGGATTAGTATCATCCATGTTAGGATTGACTGTTTTAGGCAAAGAATGTGGTTCATCCAGGGGATGAGACCAGGTTTCTCTTATCGGCAAAGAAGAAATCTTGCAGCTCTTGTGGGACCAGAGATGGTCCGGGCCACGTCGGAGGAGGTCCATGTCATCCAGGAGCGGATGAGGACAACACAGAGCCGGCAGAAGTCATACGCTGACAGGAGGCGGAGGCCACTAGAGTTCGAGGATGGTGACCACGTCTTCTTGTGGGTCTCACCTCGACGTGGTATTCGGAGATTTGGCCGAGGCGGCAAGTTATCTCCGCGCTTCATCGGACCCTTCCAGGTCCTCAGTAGGGTTGGTGAGGTGGCTTATCGCCTGGCTCTACCACCTTAGTTACAACGGGTGCACGACGTCTTCCACGTGTCTCAGCTGAGGAGATACGTGCACGACCCGACGCACATCTTTGACCATGGGGAGCTTGACGTTGACGATGGGGCGACTTTTACGGAGGTCCCGGTGGAGATAGAGGATCGACAGGAGCGGGTCCTACATGGGCGATCGATTCCTCTTGTGCGCAACAGATGGCGGCACGGGAATCTCCAGGAGAGCACATGGGAGCGGGGGGCTCAGATGCGTGCTCAGTACCCTCTTTTGTTTCCCTAGTTTTTGATGTATCTTTACGGGGACGTAAAGCCCTGAGGTGGGAGTAATGTAAAGACCCGTAAAATTCAAGGGAAATTTTTTCTTAATTTTCTTTAGAATTTTACAAGAGCGCGGTTTCAGACGACACCTGATTCCGAGGCCCGGAGTGCCCGGAATTAATTTCTGAAGTTTGGCTCGGGTACGTTCAGTGAACGAACGAGCGGGTATTTCTAACTTTTGATACGGTGCTCGGAATTGAAATCCGAGGGCACCGATGAACTCGCAGCGCCGATATTCTCTTAAAGAGACCTTTTCGGGAGTTGCGTTTGTTTCGGGTTGAAAGTTAGTTTTTGGGAGATTTATAAAAAAGTTGAATAAAAAGTGTGAATTCTTTTTATTTTACTTTTTGTAGGTTAACTCCTCTCAAAGGGAGTTGGGGGTGGGACCCACACCCACTTAACATCCCTTGAGAGGATTAAGTGTGGTGGGGCCCACACGAAACCTAAACCTCTCATCTTCCCTCAAACTCCCTTAACCCCTCTTAAATTAACATGACAACTTGTTATAAATGTGGAGTTATCTCTTTTTTTGAATTTCAAAACTTTGAAATTCTTTTTGTGAATAAAATAAGACTTTGTCTTATTTTGTTGGGTTAGAACTCTTAGCCATCTTGGAGTGGTTGAGAGCTTTTCTTTCTTCTTCAACCTTGACGAAGAACACGAAGAACGCCGTTCTTCAACGAAGAACTTCTTCGCCGAAGAACACGGTCTTTCCGCGACGCCATATCCGCGACGTGACGTTCTTCTTCCGCATCATCTTTTCCGCGACGAACGCCATCGACAACGACTCTTCCTCCGACGTCAAAGGAATCGACACCGATATTCCACGACTCCGTCAACGTGCGACTATCGAGGTAGGGGTTCTTGAGTTCGTTGTTTCCTTTTTATTTGACTTTCCTCAAGACTTGACGTAGAACGCTCAAGTTCCGACGAAGAACGCTGCTCCGCTCTTCTTCGTCGTCGGTGTCAACGAGAGAGAACACCGCACCTTCCTCGGACAACCTTCGTCGGCGTACAAGGATTCGCCAACGGCGTGCCTCTTCGGACGCGCCTCTTCGTCGTCGAATTTGACGAACGACGACCGCGATGCCTGACCTCCGCGACGTCGTCTTCCGCGGAACGTAGACAAATCTTCGAACCTTATACCAAGGTAGAGGTTGTTGATTCAATATTTATTTATTTCATTCTTGATCGTGGATCTAGTACGTCTAACGTGAGACACTTGATTATTTTAAGTTGTGTTATTGCTTAACGTGAGGGGGCCGGACCGCATGAACACGGCCGAACCCCCTACATCGTTTTGTTTATTCTTGCGGGTGGAAGCAAGTGGCGTGGTGCCGTCGCACCACGCGGATGATAGTACAAATATTTACGTGGCGCCGTCGTGCCACGTCAAGGAAGAATATTCAATAACGCGACGCCGTCGCGCCGCGTTGAATGATTATCAAAGCATGGCAAAGGGGCGCGGTGCCGTCGCACCGCGCCGGATGACGAACGCCGCGGCCGGTTCCGGGCCGCGGCGGGACGAGGAGACCGCGGCCGGTTCCGGGCCGCGGCGGAAGAGAAGACCGGCGGCCGGGCCGCCGACGTCGGAAGTCGAAGGCGGGACCGGAATTTCCGGTCCCGTTGGTAATAACCGGCCGGCCAGCTGGCCGACCGGATGACATAAAACCGGGGGAATAAATCCCCCGCCCGGTTCAACAAAACCCCCCTCTTAATGAGGGGGGCAGTTCTTTAAAGGAGGGGGGGGGGGGGGGGGCAGCAGCCCCCCGGTTCGTTTCCAGCCGGCCCCCACATGCGGGGGCCGTTTCCTGCAAATGGCGCGGCACAAGGCCGCGCCGCCTAACCAAACAGCGGGGGCTTGATTGCCCCCCGCGTGCCCACCTCATGCGGCGCCAGCCGCCGAGCCGCCGCGGCCCGCCGCGGCTCGCCGCGCCGCCGCTCCGCCGCGCCGCCGCGTCGCCCAGGGGGGGGGTCGGGCCGGGTCGGCCCGGACCCGGACCCCCCCGTTTCGAACCATAATTGTTTTTTGGCCCATAACTTGAGCCCCGGACCTCCGAATGACGAACCGTCTGCGGCAACGCGATACTTGGATCGAGGCGGTCGTTTCGGTATATCGCACTCAAGGTTTTGGATTACTTTGAGTTCGGCCGGGTTGGTTCGTTCACGAAACCAACCGGGCCTTCGGAGCGGAAACGCTCATATCTTGAGCTATGAACGTCCGATTGACGCACCGTCAGTCGCGTTGCGTTCCTTTTAGTGAGACGGATCTTTTGGCATACTCCGCCTGAGGTTTGGACGCAGGTGGAGTACAGTCGGGTTGGTTTTGCCATAAAAACCAACCGGGCCCCAGAGACGAAAATGCCAATAACTCTCAGACCGGGCGTCCGATCGACGCACCGTCTGTTGCGTTGAGTTCCTGTTTACGATACGGAACTTTTGGTATCCTTCGCCCGAGTTTTGGATACAGTTAGTAGAGGCCGGGTTGGATCGCACCCGAAATCCAACCGGGCCCCTGGAACGGGAAAGCTAATATCTTTCAGACAGGACGTCCGCTTGACGGACCGTCAGCGGCGTTGGTGGTTACGTTGAGTAACGGTCCCTTTGAGTTTACCCTATGGGAGTTCGGGGTAAAGTTGAGATACGGCCGGGATTGGTTTCGCTCTCGAAGCCAACCGGGCCCCTGGGACGAAAAGGCTCATAACTCACAGACCGGGCGTCCGATCGACGCACCGTCTGTTGCGTTGAGACCCCTGTGACGAGACAGTCCTTTGAGACACTTCTTCGCGGGACCTTGTGATACTTGGAGTATCGACCAGTAGCTCGTGGAGCGGACCCTCCCGGAGACGAGCGTGCAGAGTACGGAGACCGTGTAGCCGGCTGAGACCTGACGACTACTTGACCGACTCGACTTGGAGTGAGTCGACTAGCCCAGTGGACGGAGCACCCGGTATTTGGCGGAAGACCCACGGCGGACGGAGCGCCTGGTAGTTGGCAGCAGACCCGCGGTACTCGACAGGAGGAGTACCTCAGTAGGCTATCTGGGTAGCGCCCGGTATTTGGCAGCAGACCCTCAGCGGACGGAGCGCCTGGTAGTTGGCAGCAGACCCGCAGTACTCGACAGGAGGAGTACTTCAGCAGTCTTAGGTTAGTGAGCGGCGGCCTCAGAGTCGTGACAGGACCACTGTACACTCTAGAGACGGAGCTCTTCAGCAGTTACGGTTTCGATAATGAAAATCCTGGTTTGAGCTGAGACTTTTGACCTTTGTGTTTCCTCATGATTGAGATGGGTTACTTGATAACTTAGGTATATGTATGGGCATATATCTGGGTAGTGGTTATCCGTTGATCTCATGATCCTTGTGTTTCCTCATGACTGAGATGGGTTACATGATAACTTAGGTATATGTATGGGCATATACCTAAGTAGAGTTTATCTGTTGTGATCTTCTTGTGGTTATACTTGTTGGTTTTAGTGAGACCTTGAGGGTCTCAGGGTCCCTACTGAGTATCGTTATACTCACCCCTGCACGGGCTATGCCCGCACCTCGTTGTGTTGGTTGCAGACGACGGCCAGTACTGACAGAGGTCGAGTGTTCGAGGACTGGACGGTACCTGGAGGTGGACTGTACGACGAGGCGGTACCCAGAGGCAGACCACTGGGCGGGACATACTCAGAGCAGACGGCGAGACCCGAGGAGCAGAGGAGCTATCTGTACCCACCCTTCAGGTGGGATTTCCAGTGGTCAGCTCGGCGTAGCAACTTTACTTTTCAGTTGCTGTTTTCCCTTTCGAGTTGTACTTTACAGTTGGGCTTGTATTTCCGGCCCCTTTTTACTTTCCGCACTTTTAGTTGTACTCTGGTTTTGCTTAGTGTTACTTTCCGCTTGCTTACTCTGTGGTGTTTGTTTACTTTACAAAGGAAATGCCTTCCCTTTTTACCGGGATTTACGCCTTGGTGCTAGTCGCCAGCCCCTGGCCTATGGAAGGCGGGCTTGGGGTAGTCACGGCACGGACCCCGAGGGCGGGTCGAGACAGTTAATGTCTCTTCACATGACCTCTATCACCTGAATAGAGAGAGATATTCCCCCATATTTCTAATTCTATCATAGAATACCTCCACTGAGTAAGATATATATTGTAACGATGAAGGTATTTATTGAATAATAATTTTTTATTTATATTAATACTTATGAATAAGATATTGATTTTTCATTTAAGGGGATTGTTTTTCTGATAGTGTCCTCAACCCTCATCAACGATCTTCACTGAAATCTTATATAACACACAATATTGATTTACATTGAAAATTAACAAAATAATATAATTATTATTTTAAATGGTAGATAAAGTAAAACCATTTTAATGGAAAGAATAAATAGTATCAAATAAATTTTTAAATATGGTTTACACATGTTTAAATGATTATTGACTGATTTTAATATTTATTAGAAATTGTAATAAGAACTAGTTGAATATAGTTGATGTGTTTTTATGAAAACATATTTAAAAGAGAATAGTTGTGATTTCATATCACTCTTTATGGATTATTATTTAAATTAAAATATATGATATATATTAAATTTAATTTATTAAATTCATCTCATATGTTTCGCAGATATGATATAAGAATATTTTTTTTATAAAAGAACTGTTTTTAAAAAAATGTAGTTTCATCAACTTTTTATGGAAACCCAATTTATATCTAGTTTTGACACTTTTATATGTTTTATTTGAGATAAAAAAATTCTTATTTATAAGAGTAACATCAATATTTACTTAGGATGAAATATTTGTGTTTTGTGCTAATGTTCATTTTTCATGAATACGGTAAATTACTGCATTTTAATTCAAAAAAATCATATAAGCTAATATACTTATATATTTATATTGTAATATTTGTTGATTTTTAAGTTTAGTTGTATTATATTTTTATCATTAAATCAAATATTTACATTTTATGTAATCTCACTTTGAAATTGTATATAAATGAATGTTACTCTTTTGGTGGTTTGACTTCATAAAAACATGTTTTTTGTTTTGACAACATGAATTATTTTATAATTAATTTGTAAAACTTATATGTTTTTTATATGGAAAAATTAAATCAATATTTTTAATCAGGAGGTCCAAATTGTGTTAGTATATAGATTTTATTATTAGACATTTTGAATAGTAATATTATTTAATATTTTATTTACTATGGTTAAAGGGTAAATCAGGTAAATATTGGTAAAAAAATAATATTATAATAATTTTAAATTTCCATAACTGATGTCTTAATACTATTTAACGTGATATTTCAGACAAATTTCATCTTTTGGATCATTTTAGGACACCATGGAGCCACTTGTGTGTGAAAATGATCTTTAATTACTTTTAAATGAATGTTAAGGAAAATATAACCAAAACATGTATCTTTTAGTAAAACAATTTTAATATAGGGTTGTATATGTTATAATTTGGATTATAATTTTCCTT
The DNA here is from genome assembly GCA_963277665.1 of Viscum album. Lineage (NCBI taxonomy): Eukaryota > Viridiplantae > Streptophyta > Magnoliopsida > Santalales > Viscaceae > Viscum > Viscum album. Next base: position 871,547,486 of record OY728148.1, on the reverse strand, counting down.
AGAAAAATTAAAATAATTCCAAAATAATATTATTTTATTTATATTTTTTATACATTAAATGAATAAATTTATATGTGACACAATGATAACATTGTGAATATATTGTTAACCAATGATTTAAATAAATGTGATTATAAATATTAAAATAAATATATATTGATTCTTTTTATGAAATCCACGAATTTATATGGACAAATATGACTTGTTATCATTGAATTAATGACTGATTTTTGAAGGATTATAGTTTTTATTTATTTTTAAATTTTTAGTATATGAATATTATATAAAATAACATAAATGAGTTCCAAAAAAAATAAAATTTTATTAAATGATATATAGTCTTAAATTATTTTATTCAGCAAAATAACATAGATAAGGATGAAAATATCATTAATTAACTACTTTAGTTTCTACTGGAATTTTATGTTATCTTTATTATCTATATAGTGTGAACATACAATAACACATGGTAATTGTATCATTATAAAACTATTGGTTAAATATAAATGATAATTTTATATTTTAAATCAAAATATTTCTAAAAAAATGTTTGTGAATATTTAGAACAATAATATTATTATCTAAATTTGAATGTGTTTTTGGACTTTAGAAAATTGAAATTTTAATTACAATGAATTAATTTTTCAAGACATTCTTAAAGCACCCATCCTCCCTCTTATAAAAGGCCACCACCTCTAACCCCTTACTCAAACCACTCACGTTCATTATATCATCAAACCTCTACTTCAATAACCTCCCAACACCCATTTTTTCACTTTAAAGCCTTTCGTAAGGAATAAGTCAATTTATAAAAACCATTTGACTCAAATCCAAAGGAAGTGACCCCATTTAAGAGGCATCATAATCTCTAATGATCCTTTCATATACTCTAATTATTCACTCCCTATTCTATTATTATTACTTGATTAAATAACTAAAATAGTATCCACAATATACTTGTATTTTGATATGTTAAAGACTCATAATACACATACACACTCCTCCGTCTAATTGATTTAGAATATATGGTTATTGTGGACGAAAAACTAATACCTCACAAAATGTTGATCTTTCAATTATCTCTTACAACCTCTCATGGTGGACATTATGATGTAACTAAAATAATATATGACATATATTATAATTATTTAATCACTATACTTATGTAATTTTAATTTAGAACATAACTTTATGCCTTTCATGTTTTATAAATATGATAATTTCATTTGAGGAAATGCAGACTACCGCCCCCTAAATGTGATATGAATCGTTCATGCCATACATGGAATGTATAAAAGATGTTTTTAATGAAAATATGTAAAATATATAAAATATTATATTATAATTTAATTTTAATATCACAATGTATCATTATTTATTCATTACATTAAATATGAAATAGATATGTATGTAGTGTTCATGTGTACTTATGGCTTACCTTCTCCATTAATGTTTAATTTCATTTATTATCTCCAAATGTTTTTGAATATTTTAAATACATATATATAAATATGTATATATATGATTTAAATGTGAATAATATTATGTAGATAATGTACTTTTTACCACATGGACAAATTGTATTTATAACAAGATCATTTTTGACTCATGTACCCAATATCAATAAAATGATCATTATTAACATAAAAAATTATGTAATTTTTATAATGAGGTAATAATTTACCTAAAAATAATAATAAAATAAAAAATGGTTCTAATGAAAGTATAAATTAACTTATTTTTATTATTCATGATATTAAAGAATGAATGTGTCTGGTCGGACGTGAAGTAAGGGAACTTTTTCACACAATTTCTATTCATGGTGTTAAACATATAATATTTGGTTATTTAGTGCTATGATTGTGTGAGATATAAAATTTTATATCATATTTTTTATTTATAATTTATTTATGCAAAGTTTTATTGAATATTAATATTAGATCAATTTTATTTACAAAATGATATTTGTTAGAGGTTTCGTCTCGATCTTCTTTTATTGAGGCATATTTTGATAATGTACACCTCCTTTTTTATATTGGGTATAATTAATCCATTTGACATATACATTCATTCAAAAGGAATTTTTTTATACGAATCATTTTAATAAACAACAATAGGAATGTTTTTAAATTTTGCATTGAAAATGACCTATCTACTACCATAATCGTTATTTGGATTCATCTATAATATCAAATGTTTTTTAAAACAGAAGTTAGCTCTTATTCTCTTTTTGGGTGTTTTCATTTTTGATAATGGTTTTTGAAATGGATTTTGTAATTAAATATGATGAAATGATTTTTTGATATTTCTAATGAAATGTTATAATTTATAGTGTAATATTCACAATATTACATGTGATATGATTATATAATGGTACATGGAAATTTGACAGGTGGATTCGTGATAATCCAAATGGCATGTGGTCCATGATAAACAAAGGATGGGTGGTTCTATTATAACATCCAGTGCATTAGGTATGAAAATCATCTGTTTGGCTATTCCATTTAGTGATATGTCGGGATGTTTAATCTATGGTTATTCCATTTCAGTACCTTTATTTCCTAAGTTAACATTATATGATAGACATTGTTTTCTATGGGAATTCGGGTTATCATTTTTAATAAAAATGTTTAACAATGAGAATATATTTATTGAATTTTTTTCTACTCTTTTAATGTGAAATGTACTACATTATGATAATGTATTCATGTTTTAAATGTTGTTTTACAAATATAACAATTTTCATTATTTATGTATTACATACTATGATTCTTTTCCTCATTCCATGTGTTGAAATGTTTTTCACAGGACATAAAGATGAATTTGGTCAATGATAAAATCAAAGGAAAATCATGTTGTATAAAACATTGAACTAGAAAGGATTCCTTTTTTAAGATTTTTTTAGGAGAAAAATGGATACTGAGTAGAAGTGTCTATAATTAATATTCATGATGTTTCATATAAGTTATATCCTAATTGAATAACGACCTTAGCATGATAATATAATCAATTTTAATTATTAACTAAATTCATTATTATATAATTTTTAATACCGAGTCCTTACCGTGGGTATCAAAGGTCGTTTTATATAACATTAGATGTTATGGTGTTATTTAAGCATAAGTATCATAACAATAAGGGTTAGAATATTAAAAAGAGTCATATTTGTTTAATATAAATTGAATGTGTTTAAGATAACATGAATAATTATATCTTAGTGTTTATTCTCTTTATACTATATTATATTATGATTTTATTATTATACTAAGAGAAATGTTTTTGGTTTTAGTAAGTGGCTTGATCAAGTAGGGACCAACAATACATTAGATGTGAATAAATTTATGATGGTTATATGAATAAGAAACCAAATGAAATGGGAGTTGCATGGTGATCTCTTGTGGTTATTCTCAACGAACTATATTGAGTCATGATTGAAAACCTGAACCATAGTGAATGTTGTAAGGCATCATATATGAGATAAAAAAATCCATTTTTATGTTCAGGTGACAATAATATAAAGTAAAATATATTAAAAACACAATGTGTTAATGATGTGGAATGAAACACCAAGTAAAATGCATAAAATGGATGTAAATATGCTCTAGATATGGAAATGAAGGTCATAATGCACGAACCCACCATGGAAAAAAGGAACAGTCCAGTTGACTATAGGAAAGGGAAATAAGTTATTTCAAATAGATCATTCAAATTTTTTAAATGTGGGGTGAATGGTAATTATTCCAAAAGATTTCCTGCGAATAAAGTTCCAGAATGGGCATAGTAGGAACAAACTTATATTTTCATACCAATAATTAATGTCATTCTAATTGAGGATGAGGATACTAACAATGACCAATGAAAGGTATGTATTATTTCATAGATAATGTTTAGGCATAATTGAATCATTAGATATGATTCATTTTTTAGATATATGTATTACAAATTAAGTTGGAAAATAATTGTTAATATATCATGAATAATGTTTAATGATTAATAAGTCTATATATAAGGGATTCATGACTTATTGTATATTAGGGATGTCTAATTGCATAAAAATATTAAGGCTATTTGATTAAGAGATTACGTTGGAAGAAATTTTCTAGTATTTGTAACCCTAAAATTAGATATTTGAATATGTTATTGAATAAATAATTATCTTTTCTTATGTTTACATAATTGATAACCTCATGTGTTCATTTGATCTTTCGTTTTTAGGTGATAAATGGTTATTACATTTTTGGATGCATAATGAATTGTATTAGATAACCATTGAGTATTAACTAGGTTACTGTTATTTTTGAGGAAATTGTCTTATTTTTTAGTATGATATAATAATGATATGGTTATATTAAAAGGAAAAACTGTAGGATGTGTGACAACCCATCACATCCGTCATAGTCATGGGAATCAAACCTATAACTAAAGGGTAACATGGTTGCATTACCTACAACTAGACAATGTGATGTCCCTAGTTTGTATGATTTATTCTTTTTAGTTAAATTATTTTTTTGATAAATAATATGTTTATTTTTAATGTTATGTTTTTTCATACGGATATCCTTAAAATATTAAATTTATTTGATAATTATGTGATAAAGTTTATTTTGGAATATGTTTTCTATTTTGGGAACATGGTATCCCTATGGAAAATATAGTACATTGGGATTACAATTTAGGAGTATTGGTGGAATTTTATTTTAAAAGAATCTATGTTTTTCTTGTAGACTTATAGAGATTTGTCTTATTTATGGAGATGATTTACCTATCATATGGAATATGTGAGTAGTTTAATTATTTTTATGTATGTGATTTTATGAGTAATCGATGTTATTAACTGATAAATGTTATGATTTATCATGGATGACTATGTGACCAAATCCTTTTTCATTTTCAAATTCGATCATAGTTTGGTTTATTTTTAATATTTTTAAGAAAAATTGTTTATTGAATAGTCATTGTTTAACTATATGTATTCTATGTTTAATTTTGGATATTAAGAGTAGTATAACTTTCTATATCAGATTTCCTTTTTTGGGGATCATCTGATATTTTACTAACCATTTTTGTATTGGTTAATGGGTGAAGACAAATGAAATATATTGTTAATCATTTTTGGAATATGGGATTTTCAATAAGTTTATTTTATCACTTCAGGTGTGTACATGTCATCTTTAATACTCATCATTTGGATAAAAGTTTAGTTTTTGGTAGAAAATTATTAAATGATGAAACACTTATTGAAATGTAAGTATATTTCCTTATTTTCTTACATAATCTAATAAATAAATTCTCCAAATTTATGAAAGGGTAATTAAAATAAAAAACATTGTAAATTTACTTTTCCTACTATAGAATTAAGGACCATTTAACCAATCACTAGTCTATGTAATTCTAATACATAACATTCACGTGATTTTCTCATGTCACCTTTATACTTATTTTTAATTTTTAATGTGAATTTTTATTAACTATTTTTTCAACTTGGGTGTTTTAAAGATGTTTCTGAGACTAATTTTAAAATTTCAAGGATGATATTTATAATAGGGGGAAGGATGTAATGACCCTAGTATTTATAGAATAATAAATATTGAATTATATTAATATATATTAATAATATATTAATTTTAAGTTAATGTGGACTATTTTTTTGATTGTGTACTCGATACAAAACAATGTACTTCTCTAAAATCATACATTTCACACAACATTGAGTTATACAAAAAATAACAAAATAACATTATTATTATCTAAAATGGTAGTTAACAACTAAATTATGAAATTCTGGGAATGAATGGTATCTAATAAATATTTAAATATTCATTAAAAATGTTTAAATGATGATTCGCCTATTCCCAAATTTATTAGAAATAGAAATAAAAACAAATCGAATATAATGGATATGTTTTTATGAAAACCTATTAGAAAGTGAATAATTGTGTTTTTATATCCCCATTTATGGATTTTTGTTTAATTAAATATATATGATATATATTCATTGTAATCTTTAAAATTCATCTTATATGTTACCCATATATGATATTAGAATAAATTCAATTTTTTTATAAAAGATGTATTTTTCTAAAATTTATTTTTTACCTCCTCATGATGGAAAACACTATTTATATCACGTTTATGACTTCACAGTATATTTTATTTGAAAAAAATAAAAATAATTCATTATAATAAGAACCACAAAATTTAATTTGGTTGGAATTTTTTTATTTTTATTTGAAAGATCATTTTTTATGGATAGTTAAAATTAACACATTTTAATTAAGAACGTCATTTTTTATATTATATATATATATTTTGATTTTAAATTTAATTTGTTTTAATGTTTAATAGGTTTATATTTTAATCATTTAATTTGATTATGATCAATTTACGTTTTTTAACTTTGAATTTGGATATAAATGAATGTCAATCTTTCGGTAGTTTTTACTTTCTAAAAACAAACTTTTTTGTTTTGTCAACGGGAATTAGATTTAAATTAATTTTTTCAACTATAGTATTTTGAATTTGAAAAAATTTATTCCATATTGGGAATCATTAGGTCCCAATTGTGTGTATATATATATATCTTTTATTTTTATAATTTATGCATATTAACATTAGCAAATATCTTATTTTCCATGGTTAATGGATAAATCTATTAAATAAATAAAATTAATATAATATTAACTACCATAAAACATGTCATAATCCTACTGGATTAGAGATGTCTGACCATAGGAATCCTTGGGTCGATTTTGGGATCACATTGATCTACTTGTGCGTGAAAATGACATATAATTACTTTTAATTTAATTTTAAAGAAAAAATTACCTAAACATGTATGTTTTTGTAATATAATTTTTATATGTGGTTGAATAATTGGTCCGTTAGACTATAAATATTTATTATAAATATAAAAATATTTCCAACATAATTGTATTTTATTAATTATTTTATGTCTTCAAATAATTTTTTTACGCCATAATGATGATGTAGTGATTTCCTTATTGAAAAAAATTTAAATAAATTAGACTATAAATATTAAAATAAAATTATTTTGAATCATCTTATTCCATATAAAAATTTTAGTTATAAATATGAATTTTTATATTTTAAATAATTTTTTTTTCAAATTAAACATGTTGTTATGGATTTGTAAAATGACATGATATAAATAGTAAATAAATAGGCATTATTGAAATTTTAAAACAAATACAATTTTATTAAATGATATAATTTTCCCAAAAGTATATGATTCTTTTAAATAACATAGATAATGTTGAAAAGTTCATTAATGAACCACCATATATACTAATGGAATTTTATGGAATCTTTATGAACCATATAGTAGGAAGATACAAGAAGACATGGTAATAGTTAAATTAGTTTACTAAGGGTTATATTTAAATGATTAAGATACATTTGAATCCAAAACATGTAAAAAAACCTATTTTTTAGTGGATTTAGAACAATATAAATCTCATATTCTAATTAAATGAGTTTTTGACCTTTTGAAAATTGAAATTCAATTTATATTAAAATTATCATTGATGGCATTCTAAAATTACCCCTATTCACTCTTATAAAAGGCCACAACATGTATCCCCTTACTCACACCTCTCAAGACCATTTGCACATCCATACACTACTCCAAATAAGCTACCAACATCCCTATATTACTCCTAGTAGCGTGAACTTAGGAGTAAAGAAATTTACGATTTCCTTTTTTCTCAAATCAAATGGAGGTACCAGTTTTTAGAGGTAGTGTCTTCTCTAAAGTTCCTTTCTAATATTCTACTTCATCAATCTATATACAGTTATTATTCATTGAAATCATACCAACACCTGTATATTCAATATACTATGATTTTTTTGGATTACTATTCTAACTACACATAAACACACCACCATATAATTTATTTAGAAACTACCATTATTCTTTTCGTGTATTATAAATACGATAATTTCATTTGAGAAAATGTGAACTACCGCCCACTCAAAATTATATGACTCATTCATGACATACATGTAATGTATAAAAAATAGAGTTTATGTAATTATGTATATTAAATAATTATTTTATTATAATGGAAATATAATATAACTACGTATCATTTTGTATTCATTCCATTAAATATTAAATTGACTTGAAAGTAGCGTTCAAGCATACGTACGGTTTACAATCTCCATAAATGGTTAATTTCATTTCTTATCTCCATATTTTATGTAATTTTACATATAGACATATACTATATATATATGATTTATATTTGATTAATATTTTGGAGAAAATATATTTTTTTACAATATGAAAAAATTGAAATTTTAACAATATCATTTTCAACTCAAGTACCCAATATCTAGAAAATAGTAAATATTAACATAAATAAATTTTTAATATCTATAACATGGTAATAATTGATATAATAAGAATAAAAAAAATTGAAAAATGTTCTGATGAATGTATGAATTAAATTAATTTTATTATTTTAATAATTAAATAATGAACGAGTCATGGCAGACACTAGGTAAGGAAAATTATTATCCCATTTTCCATTACTTGGGTTAAACATTTAATTTTTTATTATCCTGTGATATTATAATGTGAGAAATAAGTACTTATGTATTATTTTTGTTTATACTTACTTTATGTGTACTTATATTGAATTCAATTAATCGATTTATTTAATTTTCAAAATTATCTTGGTAGGGGTCTTCGTCTCAATATCCTTTCATTGAGGCATATTTTAGAAACATATACTTCCTTATTTTATATGGTTTATAAAAAACCCCTTAGAATTTTACATTCATTCAAAGGGAATATTTTATTTATGAACAATTTTACTAAATGAAACAAGTAATGTTTTTAATGATTGTGGTGAAAATGACCTCTATTTTGAGGTAATCCTTTTTTGGCATCCTCTATAAGCCATAATGATTGAAAAAGGAATCACTTATTCTATTTTTGGGTGTTTTCATTTTTGAGAATGATATTAGAAATGTATGTTGTAATTAAATATATTGATATTATTTGTTGTGATTGAAAATGAAATGTTTTTAGTGGAATGATGATATTTGAAATATTATATGTGTTATGATAATATAGTCTTACATAGAAATTTGAAAGATGGTTACATGATTAACAAAATGATGGGTGGTTCTGTGATAAACCAAAGATGTGTGGTTACATTATAACCTCCAATTCAATGGGTATGGAAGTCAAACGTATGAATATTCCATTTATTGATATTTCTAGAAGTTGATCATATGGTTGTTCCATTTAAGTATGTTTATTTCCTAAGATACCTTTATATGTCATATATTGTTTTCTATGGGATTCATAGTAATATTTTGGTTACAAAAAAAGGTTAATCAATGAGATTATATTTAGTGGTGTGTTTTCTCTAATTCATTAAGGTGAAAAGTTTTACTTTATGATAATGTATTCATGGTTTACATGATTTTTGAAAACCAAATAGTTTTACTTCTTTATGTATCAATTACTTAGCTTTTTATACTCATAGAAAATTTTTATATTTTTTTAACATCACTAAAATATGAATAGGGTCATGGATGTGATCATGGGAAAAAATTTTGTCTAAAACATGTGACTAGAAAAGATTTCTAAGAGTTTTTGTTTTTTTAAAAGAGTGGATACTAAGTAGATGTGTCTACATGTAATATTCAAGTTGTTATGTATAATTTATAACTTAATTATCTAATTATATAATCCTTAAGAGATCCTTAATATAAAATATTAACATAATTTAAGATTATTTAATGATTATGGATAGATCCTTCGAGTTCGAATTAGCGGTCATTTTGGATAACTTTAGTTGTTATTGTTTTATTTACGAATAAGTATCAATAAAATATGGATAGAATATTAGATATAGTAATAATTGTTTTAGATTAATTGATTGCCTTTAAGATAACATGTATAAGTATATATTTGTGTTTATCATCCTCATAAGATTTTATATGATGATTTTACTAATACACTCAAACTCTCCTATTTAGTTTTAGTAAATGGATAGATATATAAGGAACTAAAGTAACATAGGATGTGGAGAAAACAATTTTGGTTTTCTAAATAAGAAAAAGAACGAAAAGGGAGCTTTATGGAGAAATATTATGGATATTCTCAACCAACTATCTGGAGTCATGCAGACCACCTAATCCTTAGTGATTTTTATAAGACATTGTATATCACAGAAAAAAAACCATTTTGATGTTCAATTAATAATCTTAATGATATATATATTCATAAACATATGTGTCAAGGATGTGGAATGAAACACCATGGAAAACTATATAATGGGATGGTAAAATTATATAGATGTGGTAATAGAGGTAATAATGAAATAAACGACCATAGAGAAAGGAAGCATAAATTTTTCTCTAGGAAAGGAAAATAAGTTCTTTGTGACAGATTAATCGAATTTTTTAAATGTACAGTTAATGGAAATTATAAAAATAGATTTCATTCAATGAAGGTTCTGGAATGGGATCAGCTGGACATTAAAAATATATTTTTTCAAATACTTAATTCCGTTACAGTTGAGGATGAGGAAACTCACAATGACCAATGAAATGAATGGATTATTTATATATTTTGTTTTCACATTATTATATTATAGGATATGGTTCATTATTTTTTTTAAGAAATAATAATTATGTAATAAGTTGGAAAAAACAATTAATGGACCATTTAGATAATTGAATGTGTAGGGAGTCTACATATAAGGGATTCAAGAGTTATATTATATTTTAGGATGATGAAATGATAAAAATTATTAATGCTATTTTTAGTAAGGGATTAATTTTAAACACATTTTATATTATTTGTTTCCCTAAATATTGATATGCGAAAATTTTATTCGGGGCGTAATTATCTTTTCTTCTATGGATCTAATGGATGGCCTTAGCTTTTTATATTAAATATTTTTTGAGGTTATAAATCATTATTACATTTTGGGATGAAAAATGTAATGTATTATATAACCTTTGATGATAAAATATGTTATGGTTATAGTTTAGGAATGTAACTTATTTTTATAATTTTATAATAATTATTTGTTTTTATAAAAAGAAAAACCTATAGGATGGGTGTCAACCCATCATCTCTAGCAAGGTCATGGGAATCTAACCTATAACCGAAGGGCAACAAGTCTGCTTCGACTACCACTAGCCTACATGAAGTCTCTAGTTGGAATGAATTATTAATTTTAGTTAAATGATTTTTGTGATAAATAATATGCTGATTTTGGATCTTATGTTTTATCAAATTGATATCATTAGTATAGGTAAATGATTTGGTGATTATGTTATAATGATATTTTGGAATATGATTTCTCTTTTAGGAACACAATATACCTAATAAAAGTATAACAATTTATGATTTTAATTGAGTAGTAATGGTGGAATTTTATTATGAAGAATATATGATTTTATTATGGGCTTATATATTTTTATGTTTTTTATGGAAATTATTATCCTCTCATAAATAATAAGTTATTAGTTTAATTAATTTTATATTTTTGACATTAAGGGAAGTCGATGATATTTAGAGATTAATTTTACGATTTATCATGGAAGTCTATGTGATCAAATCCTTCTAAATTTATGGTTTTAAACATTTTTTGGATTATTTTGATGAATTTTATAGAAATTTGTCTATTTAATGATATTTGTTGATCTTTGGTTATTGTTTGATTAATTTTGGAGATTAAGAGTAATATTATTTTCTATAAAGGATTATCCTTTTGGGTATCACAAAATCTTGTACTAACCATTTTAATTTTGGTTAATGTATAAATTCCATGGAAATATATAGTAAATCATTTCCATATTATGATATTCGCATGAAGTTGATTCTAGCACTTCAGTTGTGGCTAAGACATCTTGAATACTCATCTTCTGTATTTAAGCAGAGTTTTTGGAAGAGAATTATTAAAAGATTAATCTATACATGAAAAGTATGTATATTTCAATATGTTATAAGTCAATATCATAAAAACATAATATATATCTTTATGAATGGGAACATAAAAAATAAACTTTTTCCATTTATATTTCTTATCATAGAATCAAATACCATATAACTTATCATATGTTTGTGGTTTTCTAGTAGATAACTTTATACTGATCATTCATTCTATCACTCTCTGTCAGAACACGATTGTCAGTTTTCTATTCCATATCCATGTTTTCATACAATCCTATTATGGGTTATCTTGAGTGACCTTTTTGTCTTTTTTATTTCTTTTATTGTGATAGTATTATTGAATCTTTTTTAAATATAGCACTTTCAATAATTTTTCTGAGCATAATTTGAAAATTGTGAGGACACAATTTCAAAAAAGGAGGGATGGATGTAATAACCTATGTATTTATAGAATAATACTTTTTTATTACTAATAATACATATGAGTATATACTAATTTTATGATATAAGGGAAATTTTTTCTGATAATGTACTCGACATGCAACAATAGGCTTCCCTTGTACCTTCCATTGCACCCAACATTGAGTTATATAGATAAATCATACAATAATATTATTATTATTTTATATTTTTTTTAACTTTTATACATTGGAATGGCACGAGTATCCATAGAATTTTTAAATATGGTTTAAAAGTATTTAAATAATGATTCGTTGATTACCAAATTAATTAGAATTGGATATAAAAACCAATTGAATATAATGGATTTGTTTTCATGAAAACCAATTTAAAAGTGAATAATTGTGTTTTCATATCACTAGTTATGTATTTTTATTTAATAAAAAATATATATGATATATATTCAATAATTTTTTAAATATATATTATATGTTTTATAGATACGATATGAGAATAAGTTATTTTTTCAGATAAAAGAAGTATTTTTCAAAAAATGAAATGTTACCACCTTAGATTAATAACACATTTTAAATCATGTTTATAATACATATATATGTTTTATTTGACAAAATGAACTTTTTCATTAGAATGGTGACATCCAAATTTAACATTAGATGAAATTTTGGGGTTTTTATGCGAAAGTTCATTTTTATGAATAATGAAAATACTGCATTTTAATTCACAAATTCCGTTTAATGTAATTTATTTATATAGTCATATTTTACTTTTAATTGGATTTAATGTGTAATTGGATTATAATTTTATCATTTAATACAATTTTTTACATTTGAAGTCATATTACTTTTAAATTGGATATAAACACATGCCATATTTTGCTAGGTTTTACTTTTTAAAAACACTCTTTTTGGTTTTGACAATGGGAGTTAATTTAATATTTATTAATACCTCATTTTTGTTTTGAATTCGGTAACATAGATTCCATATTTGGAATCTAGAGTTAAAAATTGTAGAAATTATTACCTTTTATTTTTAGACATTATGAATAATAAAATCAGTATCTATTTTATTTATTATGGTTAAATGCTAAATCTTGTAAATAATGGTATAAAATAATATTATAATAATAGTAAATTACCATAACACAAGTCTTAATCCTATTTTATGATATATGTACCACCATGGACATCCTTGTAATGATTTTATGACCCCAAGGAGATACTTTTGTATGAAAATGACCTTTAATTACATTAAATTTATAGTTAAGGAAAATATTACATAAACATGTATGTTTTAGTGAATCAATTTTTATATAAGATTATATACGCTATCCATTCAAATATAAATATTAATTATAAGTAAAAAAATATTTCTTAGATAATGATATGTTATTTTTATTTTTTAGAGACAAAATAAATAAATTTATTTATGACATAATTATTGTGTAGTGATTACCTTATTAATAAAACTATTAAATAAATGATATTATAAATATTAAAATAATTTTATTTTTAACCGTATAATTCCATCCATGAATTTTTGGGACAAATATGACTTCTAATATTTTAATTAATAATGGGTTTTAAAAAAATCAAGTTGTTTTTTATTTTTAGATTTCCATGATATGAATAGTAAATATAATTACATAAATGAGATTTTAAAACAAATTCAATATTATGAAATGATATAATTGTCCTCAAAATAAAATATTCCCCAGAATTACATATATAATGTAGAATATTTCATTAATTAACATCTTGAGGTTCTATTATAATTTTATTGTAACCATATTTACGATGTAGTATGAATATGAAAGGGGATGAGGTAATAGATAAATTAGTTATCTAAGGGTTACAACTAAAAAATAAGGTTATAGTTGAAACAAAAACATGTATAAAACCTATTTTTTGAGAGGATATTGAAAAATAATAGTCAGATATTAGAATAAATGTGTTTTTTACATTTTGAAAATCGAAATTAAATAAATAATATAAAAAAATATTTCAATACATTCCTAAAGTACTCCTCGTCCCACTTATAAAATGCCACTACATCTTACCACAAAGTCTCACATTTGAAGCCCCTATTCTCAACCAACCTATATACCTATAATCTACAAACATAATTATGTGTATCCTATATTCCACAGCTTAGTAATAAATGAATTCATGAAATCCTTTTTTCAAATCAAAGGGAGTTAACTATTTTAAGATGTAACATTTGCTCTAATGTTTATTTCATATATTATAACACATCACTCTCTATTCTATTATTATTATTTTATTACATAACAAAACAATTATCCTCAATATACTAGGTTATTGATTTGATAATTAATCAGACTAAACATACACATCCCTCTATCTAAAGTATTTAGAACATACTATTTCTGTAGACAATGAACTACTACCCCACGAAACAATGATTGTTCAATTATCTATTAACACCTCTCATGGTGTCCATTATGATGGAACTGAAATTATATATGATATATATGATATTTATTTTATCTAAATTCTTATTTAATTCTCATTTGGACCATACCATTATTATTTTCATGTTTTATAAATATGATAATGTCATTTGAGAATGCACGAACTACTGCCCCCTCAAAGTGACATGACTCATTCATGTCATACATGGAACATATTAAAGTAAGAGTTAATGATATTATGTAACATATATAAAATAATATTTTATAATATTATTATAATATACTTATTTATCATTATCTTTTAATTAGATGAAGTATAAAATTGAAATGAAAGTAGCGTTCATGTGTACGTATGACTTACCGTCTCTTTGAATGATACAATTTATATCTTATCCCAAAATGTTATAGAAATTTATAAATACATAATTAATATATATTTATATATATATTATTTATATATCAATATTATTTTGGATCTAATGTAATTTGGACCACATGGACAAATTGTAATTATAACACGATTATTCTCAACTCAAGTACCCAATATCAAAACAATGACTAATATTAACTTAAATAATTATCAAATTTTTATAATGTGGTAATAAGTGATAAAAATGAATAATAAATAAGAAAAATGATATGATGAAATTAGAAATTTTCTTATGTAAATTATTATAAAAACTCATGAATGAACGAATCAATTTGGGCACAAGGTATGGGAACATCATAACCAAATTTCCTTTCATCAGGTTAAACTTCTACTTTTTGATTATCATGTTCTATGATTATGTGAGATATAAAATTTGTTTTAAAATTTTTATTTCTTTTTTATTTATGAGTATCTATAGAGAATACACATAATCATTCTATTCTATTTAGAAAATAAACTTCATAAGGGGCATCATCTCAATCTCCATTCATTAAGAAATATGTTGATAATATAAACTCCATTACTTTATATGGTGTATAATAAACCCCTTTGATTCATAATTTCATTCAATTGGAATAATTTTTTATGAAGAATTTTACTAAACGACCAAATTAACATTTTTATCATTTGAGACAACAATGTCCTCTATTCTACCATAATCATTAATTGGATTCCTCTATAAGTCGTAATGTTTTTAAAATGAAAATAAACCCCATAGTCCCTTTTTGGGTGATTTCATATTTTAAAAAGGGTTTTGAAATTTATTTGTATTTCAATTTATTTAAATGATATCTTGTGATTTGAACAGAAATGTTATTAGTGAAATGTTCAAATTATCAATATTATATGTGTTATGATTATAAAATAGTAATTGGATATTTGATGGTTGGTTATGTGATAATACAAATAACTAGTGGTTCCTTGATTAACTAAGGGTGAGTTGTTGCATTATAACCTTCAATGCATTGGGTATGGAAGTATGTCGTATAGCTATTCTATTTAGTGATATGTCTGGAAGTAGACCATATGGTTATTCCATTAATGTATGTTTATGTCTCTACATACCTTTATATTATTAACTTTGTTTTATATGGGATTTATGGAAATCTTAGGGTGAAAAAAATGTAAGCAATGATCTTGTATTCAATTAAGTTTTTTTCAACTTCATTAGGTTGAAAAGTATTTCTTTATACTAAATTAATTTGGGTTTAAATTTTGGTTTGAAAAACTAATTGTTTTTCATATTTATATATTCCATACTAATCTTATTATGCTCATCCCATATTTTGAAATGTTTTTCCTGAGACTTAATGATGAATCAGTTCAAGGATGTGATACTGGTAATGTCTTGCTGTCTATAACAAGGAAATTCAAAATGTTTTTTAAGAGTTTTTGTTTTATGAAAAAAAAATTCTGAGTAGAAGATTCACCATTTAATATTAAATATTTTATGTTTAATTAATGTCCAAATTGTCAAATGATCTAATCATGAAATCGGCTTTAATGTAAATTATTAACATTATTCAAGATTATTTAATGTTTAAGGCTGGTTCCTTATATATATGAAGATAACGATAATGTCAGGAATTCTCAGTAGGCATTCGAGGATGGTCTCTCACCTCCCAAATACCAGAACATGATGGTGAATATAGGGAACAATGAAGAAAAGAAACCAATAAAGATTAGTTCCTCTCTTCCCCTCAAATAGAAATAGATTTTCAATTTATTTTAAAAGTAACCAAGATATGTGTTTAGTTAGAACAATTTTGAAATTCCTAGACTGAATAAGGATGTGGGTATGAACCATATCATCTTAAATAATGATCATTAAGGCTTCTAGATGTTTCTAAAAGTATTATCCACTCTCAAGACTCAAATGTAGAGGTGGATGTTATATTATTAATCGAATAAATCAATTTACATGAATTTAAATACATACGATGGATCATCGATTTTTTCCCAATAATCTAAAATAAAGGAATTATTAGGGTCTACATCGATTTGAGATACCATTATCAGTACATACAAAATGGCAATTCCCTATTGATGATCACATAATTATTGATTGATGAAACTACTAGATTCTAATCAATTTCATTCATGGATGGGTATTCAGAGTTTAATCAAATAATGATAGCCCCCAAATATGTGAAATAAACTATATTCAATATTACTCAATGTTTATTTTTCTAAAATTCATTCCCTTTGAATTAATGAATTATGGATCAAAATAAAATCATTCTATATCTCATAACTTTAATCCATTATTGGGATGAATATCTAAATTCAATTTTGATGACATGGTGTAAAAATATTGATATCAATGTGACCACATTAATTGTCATAAAACTATATGAAATAATATTTTAAAACATTGTTTATTTATTCTTCCTATAAAATTAATGTGCGGGGTAACATCTTAGATGTTCCTGGGCTTTGTGGTATTCCAATGTGACTTCGAGGTTGACCAAGATATGACTATTTATTTTTTAGAAATGTCATACCCCAATATAGAAAATATATGAGAGTAATACATGTGAACCTTTCCGACCATTGACATTTCATATCCAACCTGTACAGAAATCATCTACCCTTCATAGAGATAATGAACAAGGGAATCACTAACCAATGGGTTTTGGACATCAAATAATGCTTCATATATATCAATAAGTATATCATAAAAATACAATTTCTGATTAATCTAGTTGATGAGAGGCTAATAATATAGTATGTCTATCCTATATAATGCTCACTATGAACTATAATAATATAGAAAAATGATGTGGGGAAAAATAGAATTCCTTATTAACATATCGGAACTATTATAGGTAATATAACCTGATACACCGTAGACAATAATAATTTCTTTTCAATAATCTTCATACTGAAAAATCCAAGGCATTCCATGCATCAAAACAAACTCAGTCTAGTATTTTGTATCATTCTGTTAAAGTGTATACTTTGATACAATACACTGAAGTGTTGTCTGGCCTGATATTTGTAAATTTTACAAAAACATTACATCCAGTTTGTGTTGTGATAGGTGGTGAATGGGATACCTATGGATGACTTCCTCGCAGAATATCTCACCCCATAGAGTATACCCCAATGGATACCAAGCTCCTAGATGATGTGGTCTTATATTTACTTGACTCTCCCAGAACATTTGAGATGTATTTTCATGGATCACCCTAAAAAATTATCGGAAAGAGGATATAAAACACAAATTTTAGTTGTGTTTCTAAATGGATAGAGTTTTTCTCTCCGTGTAATGAATTTTTTCTCTACTACATCTCACTATCCTAGGGATTCACAAATATCGAGGCTATATATTGAGCCCTTATTAATGTCGTGGAAATATCCCTATAGTTTTATTCATAAATAATTGAATATAAATAGGGATTATTATTAAGTGGAAATTCAAAATGTTGAATATGACATAAAAAATAATGTAATAGACCAAATCACAAGATAATTTTGAGGATTAAAGTAATATATCCATTTTGATCACACATTAAATTATTTTAGATAATCAACGAATGATCTAAATTATTCATTTTCTAATGAATCCATAGTCCTAGATTACTCCTATCAGGAGGAAGAAATATTTTGTATCACACACTATATAATGGTGTCATCAATTTTCATCTAGGATGTGGATAAAATCAATTAGGTAAACACATCCCCCTGGAATTATGAACCAATATCCACCACTAGATTGATGGAATGCATAATTGGTTATTCACAAAATGGAGGTCATCCGACAGACAGATCAAGAAGAAATCAAATTCAGTGCCTTACAGTAAAAATTACCATGAGGGATAACCTAAATGAGTTGAAATCACACTACATGTAAGGATTTGAATGAATCATCTTCATATGCATATGAAAAATGGTGGTTCATGAAATCATATAAGAAGTCCATGTGGCCTACTACAGTTCCCATCATTATGGGATGAGGCACTCACACCAAATCTAGAGACTATGTTTTTACTAAAAAACAATGATATGTGACTATGTGGAAATTTACAATTAATTTCATAAATTCTAAATCCATGAATTAATAATACAACAACATGATGAATTTATACTTAAATATAAATATATCTATCATTTATTGTATTTGGAATTAACTTTGTGAGGAAATATCCCACATTAACAACCAAGGAATTCAAAAATATCCTTATTAAATCCAACATCATTTACAAATGGGATATGGAAATAAAAATCAATGATGTTGGGGTGAATAATATCATAAACTATTTAATTTGGCATATCATCATTATGTTCAAAGTCCCTTACACAATATTGATGGATAACATAACAAACTTTTATTCCGAAATATTAATGAGTATATACCAGAAATAAAATATATATTCCAATCACCTGTATCACATTCATTAAATGAAAAATTTAATGATATATTCCATCAATAGGACTCTACAAAATATACAATTTAAGAGGGTTAAAAAGGATAAGGATTCATTTAAACACGAGATATTTCATGCTTAATTTAGAAAGAGTACCACAATATGTACTACTACACATGAAACTCCATACACATTGGTGAATGGGACTGAGGTAGTGTTACCTAAAAAAGTCATTTTTTCATCACATAAAATAGTATTTTCTAGAAAATTATCATATAATGATCAATCACAAATGTGGCTGGACAAATTAGAGATGAATGGTTAGAATAGGGTTTGTAGATTTCAAAAAATTTATGTCCAACAAAATCTGATCACAACATCATTTATCAATAAGGCTCGACAACATTCAATCCTCCAAAGATAACTCGTGTTGGATCTCATAACACCAATTATTTGATGCAAGAAGTCTCCGAATATCTGAAGACCCATGATTTTTTAACATTAAAATTACATTTTATTAGAATAATTAATTCATGATAAAAAATATTCCTAAATACCATTTTAGTTTAGTGTCTTTGGAATATTAGAACACCCACTTTGGACGTGGTAAAATATCATCAACATATCCCATAAATATATTCCAGTTTTTTTTCCTACGTAAAACCATTCCTTATATCTTGTGTAAAATAAAACATAAAACGAGTGATCCAAAATGCTTTGTAAGGTTTTAATTGGAGAACATATAAATAAAATAAATATTTGGATGTAAAAACATGAACATAATTTTTAAATAATAAAATCATGATTTGTGAAATAAATCATGGAAGTATAAAAGATATAGACCATAAAGAAACATTAACCATGATAGAATATCATTGGCATAAAACATGAAATTGTGTAAAAATAATAAGCACATAATATGATTTCTCTAGTAACCAAGGATTTTTTTCCAAGACCATAATAATGGAAAATTTCAATTACACGCATGTCTTTACAAGCCATTACGACCATGTATTAAAAAACTGTAATTAATTATGGTTCCAGCACTGTAATACAGAATTGGATTTATTTTATGTTCTAGTCACGTATATCTCATGAGATATAAATTTTTACCCAATGCATTGGTGGGATATATAATTCCACCCATCTCATAATGAAACCATTCTTTCATGTATCACAAAAACATATATCATTCCTCATAGCCAAACCTAAAAAATAAAACTGGCTCCATCGACATTAATCCTTCATAAAAGAATCCATATAAAATATCATTAAATAAAAAAGAAATAAAATAACTCTTATAATTCAAATAGAAACATAAACCTACATAAATAGAACCATCATATATGGAATATAATTTATATAAAATACATGACCATAATTCCTGAGAAAAATATATATTCATCTTCCAATATGATTTATTTTCATAAAATGATAAGAAATTGTATAGGAAAATAGAGTATTTTAAAATAAACCTGAAATATTTTAGATTATGGTTCATTGAAAAAAGGAGTCATGATAGTATAAAAATCCATTCATGTCATATAAGATAAAAAACATTCCCCTCGTACTATTGTCGTAACAGACAAAAATTAAATTACTTGTTAAATAGAAGAATGATTATTTCAATAAAATGTAGTTTATGTAAAAATGTTTTAAAAAATAAAACATATATAGAATAATAATAAACATATTATGAGTTTTTTTATAAAACATGGACATGGATGATTAATATATCCCCAATAAATTCCTAAAAAAAATAATCCTAGACATAAATGAGATTAAATAATTATCCCTTACCTAGTAATTTTTATTTGTTGAGGGTGTCTTCACCTCATGTATAATGGATAAATTATGTTGTTAAATTATATCAGGACCATATCAATATTTATGATATCATATGTGATCATATATGATCCTATTATAAAATTTTGTTAATAGTATTAAAATATGACCATTATTTTAGGTGTCAACTTATATATTTTCCCATTCCAATATTTTCATGTAAGTCTCATTTGATATGTATATTATTTATAAAAATAAGTTCGTAATTATTATTTTCACTCCTCATAAAAATTTTATAATCATTACTGAATTGTTAACATGGACAGTGAACCCCACTATGTCATAGAAAATGTAAGCCATATATATGCACAAGCGACAATATCATTATCTTAATGGATAAATAGTATGTAATTAGATTGTTTATTAATTATTAATATTAATTATCTTATTATATTCACTATTAAAAAGCATTATAATCATCATTACACACATCCTAATAAACAATTTCTGAGTAACAAATTACACCATGAGGTGAAGACGATATGTTGTACACAATCACACATGGTTGTATTGTTATTCCTAGGATGAATAAAATGAGGTATAAGGTTTTCATATAATTAAAATAACATCACAACATGTATAATATTCTATAGTTATTAATTTATTATGGAATCAACATTGAAAGTGGATGTAGAAGATGAAACGGTATTGAATTGAATTTTTTAAATAATTACCTCTTCGTTGTTGGAATTCATTTGGATCTCTTGTTAGGGACACATGGGAAGAATTTTTTGGAAAACAAGTACCTACATATGTTAACTAAAAATGTGTACAATATAATTGAATAGGGATTGGTTGAGCAAGAAGGATCAATGTGGTGAGAGGAACTATTGGAGGAGATGTCTGTTTATAAGAGATAATGGGGGGAACTTTTGGAAGGTATTGAAATAATATTTTAATATAAAACTATTTATTGTTTCAAAATGTCCAAAACTAAATTTATTCAATGATAATATTATAATATTTCTGAATCCTCTAAATAATTGGGTTTCAGGTATAATTAGGTCTTAAATTTAACATTATATTTTAGCATTTACCCTTAGTTAACTAATTTATCTCTTATAATGTCTTCAGGTATATGCATAAAATATGGTTAATATAATTAATATAAAATGATAATTGAACCTGAATTGGTCCATTAATGAAATTTTCAACCTTATCTATTCTATTTGGCCAAATAAAAAATATTTAGGACTATTAGATGAATTAATAAATAGTATTTATTTTAAAAACACATTTATGTCAATTTTTATACTATTCATATCATGACATTTTAAAAATCAACACAAACATGGTTATTTCTAAAAAAACATCATTATCTAGAAGATAAAAAGTCAGAAGCATCCATTAAAATCTTAGATGGAATAAAAAGTTTAAAATAAATTTATTTTAATATTTATAATCTCATTTATTTTTATTGTTCATTAATTAGTAAATTACTACATCATTATTGTGTTGTAAATATATTAATTCATATTGAGTCTGAAAATTAAAAATAAAATACCATAATGTATGAAATATATTTACATTTCCAATTCCTATATGTAGTCTAATTTATCTGTGATGACCCAGACCCCCCTTGGTCCCTTCCTTTGCCAAAAATCTGGTTTCCTTGCGGAGAGACCGATCGGTGAGACCGATCGGTGAGACCGACCGGTGAGACCGACCGGTGAGACCGACCGGTGAGACCGATCAGTGAGACCGACCGGTGACACCGATCGGAGAGGCCGATCGGTGACACCGATCGGTGAGACCGATTGGTGAGACCGATCGGTGCGACCGATCGGTGAGACTGATCGGTGAGACCAGCCGACGTCGGCCGGCCTTGCCAAGTTGTTCCAGTAACGTTCCTTTTTCGCAAATAGGGTTTCAAACCCTATTCTGCCTTGTTAAAAATATCTTGGGAATCTGAAACGTGCACCAAGGTTTTAATTAAATGCTTCATTAATTCATGGGTCGGTTGAAACCACCCAGTGCCATTAATGATGAGTCAAGCCACGTGGTCAACCCACGACTCCCTCGTCTTCCGTGGTTTTGTGTTTCATCTCAACCGTCCCCAGCTCTTATAATTAAGGGTTAGGCCGTGGTTTTTCCCCTTTCTTCGATCGTGGCTCTTCTGGTGCATCGGGACCGCCGCGTCGTTATCCGTAAAGTTCCGCGCCCCCGGCCTAAACGTCGATCATCTATCAACAGGTAGGGAATTTCTCTCGTCTCTCACTTTTGTGTATCATGCGGGGTGGGTGCTACTTTTGTTCCTATGGAATTGGTTGAACCAAACCCTAATGAAGATAATAAACGAAGTTCTAAAGGAAGAAGGGGACGGGGTTGTGATCGTTGTTATGCTTTATCTTGTGATCATCCCTTTTGTTGTACTGGTTTATGTTTTCTGAAAATTGAGGCCGTTGGTGGTCGTGTGTGCGCACTTGAATTCCCTCATGATGTTTTAAATGGGTTGCTGAAATTGTGAACTCCTGCTGTGAAATCGGTTAACCACGTATATCCGGCTAAATAATTGAAAGCACCAGGACCGGCACTTCTGTGACAACTCCCGGTTAGAACACACGGATTTTGAAATCATGGAGTGTGTTAAATGGTTTAAATCTGAAAATACCTGACTTGTGTGGGTAGTGGTTAGTGGTTGTTTTCCCTTCGGGCCGTTTGCTGGAAATGTGGGAGGGGATGGGATCCCCTGTTCTTTTTATACTCTCGGTGGTTGTGTGAATTTGGGGGATGGGATCCCTTGTTCTTTTTATACTCTCGGTGGTTGTGTGAATTTGGGGGATGGGATCTCCTGTTGGCATGGTTTCAGTGGTTGTGAGTTTTTATCACAAATTGGGGAGAGATCCTCTGTTGGCAGAACCGGGTGTGAGTGTTTTGGTTGATTTATGCTTGACGTTTTCCTTGGTTATGCTTATGGTAGTTGCCCAGTAGTGCTTAAAATTAATTGAACATTTTGACTGAACGTGAAATAAGAATGGGACAAATGGTTTTGTGGGCAAGGGTCGTGAATCGTGACTCGGAGGCTGTGGTATTGTGTTCTGTAGGTTGGCTAGGAAAACCTAAGTTTTGGGTGAGTGTTTGTTACCTATATCTATACTTGTAGCTTTGTGTTTCTTATTCGCTCCCCACCCAAGTTGAGCACTTAGTGCCGAACACCCCCATTTATGGGGGTAGGGTGTTTTTCCCAACACTATACTTAGTGGCTGGTTATTAGCTCCTTTTCTGCTCCCTTTCCCGGATAGCCCAAGTACCTTCGGGCAGGCTGTGATGGCCTGAAGTCCATTATTAGCCCAAGAACCATCGGGCAGGGTGTTGTGGTGGTTGGCCAGGTGTGTGCGGCAGGTGGTTTCCCAAGTGTCTTCGGGATGAGGCCCAGGTGTTTTCGGGCGTGGCAGTGGATCCTTTAGCCCAGGTGTCTTCGGGCGTAGCGGTGGTTGTTCTGGCCTATGTGTTTGCAGGCATGGTTACTTGTGACAATTGAGGCCCAGGTGTGTGCGGGCGGGATTTGGCAGTGGGACTGCGTGTGGTTGTGGCCCAGGTGTGTGCGGGCGGGATTTGGCAGTGGGACTGCGTGTGGTGGTGGCCCAGGTGTGTGCAGGCGGGTGTGGTAGTGGGACTGCGGTGAGAATGGCGGGATTGGTCCAATGCATAGGATGTCTCAATAACCAGTGGGGAAGTGGCGCGGGGTACCCAAACATCGATGTGCTCTTATTATATATATTACTTGACTTGCGTTATTTGGGGAGTGAGCCTTGGTGAGGCCTGGGATGGATAGTTTGCCTTGTTAGTTGTTTGGTTCACTCTTTTCTCACGGGATTTAGTACGTTTCCCCCACTTGTGCACGAGAGTCTTGGTTTTCCCTACTGGGTGTACTTGTATGCTCACCCTACGTTTACTTTCAGGTTTCCAGGAGGACTACCAGGGCTGCGCGGGACCCTATTAGTCGGACAGTTGGAGTTGTCGCTGTTGTCGTACCTTTGTTTTCTTTTGGTATTGTACTTGAGGGCCTTCTTTTTCTTTTGTACTTGTACCTTGTTGTAGACTGTTTAAACATGCATGGGGACTTTATTTGGGTTCATTTATATAAACTTGCTTCTTTTTTTTTGGGAGGTCGACTTGTCCTTTCTCCCGATCCTAAATAATAAAAAGGGTAATGCCTTCCATTTGCGAAAATTTTCTATACCCTTGGTGCTAGTCGCCACTCCGGGACCTATTGAAGGCGGGTTTCGGGGGTCATTATCTCTCCTTCAACTTAAAGAAGGAAGGGCCTGGAAATCCGCTGACTCTTCCCTCCTTTTGGTGAAGGCGGGTCGTGACAGAATGGTATCAGAGGGAGGTTGAGAGATAGGACGGAGTCTGGAGTTAGGAACAGTAAGGATTGCATGGGATGGTAAGGCAACAGCGTTGGGTGACCTTGGTGCGTGAATTAGGCCATGGAGGACCGGCTAGGACACGGGATTTTAGGGCCCCCCGTGATCCGATGCAAGGACTCTGGACCTACCGAATGACCAAGTGAGGCCACACTGATTGCAGGGTAGAGACCCTAGGAAAGGTATATGCATCATAAATGACTTGTGTTTTTGTGTTTCTAGGATGTCTTGGGAAATTGAGAATAAATTAAATCTTAATAAGTTTTGAGAACGGTTTTCTTTGCACTACTGGGCTTAGGCATTCCTTGTTTACCTTGCAGCTATGGCACCTGGAAGGCGACCACGTGTGGTACAGGCGATCGAGGCTCCTGAGACTACTTTGGCCAATCGGCAGAGAGCTGATCGAGAGGAAGAGGACGACCAGTGGCAGAAGACTCTTCGAGCCTTTCAGCGACAGGCCCTCGAGAAATACGAGGGCAGCACCTCCGACATGAAGACGGAAGGCTGGCTGGAGGAGCTAGTCATAGCCTTCGGCCTGATTCGGGCCCCGAAGGAGTACTGGGTTCCTCTAGCTGTTAGCCAGATGCGAGGAGCGGCACGTCAGTGGTGGATGCTTCACCTGGGGAGTAGGAAGGAGTCTGAGGTTGCTTGGGCGGACTTCGAGAGGGAGTTCAGGGCGGAGTTCCTCTCCTCGACAATGAAGGCAGAGAAGAGGCAGGAGCTACTCTCCCTCCAGCAGGAGAGCATGTCCGTGAGGGAACTTGGAATCAAGTTCAAGGACCTCCTGCGTTTTGATCCGGACCTCTTTCCCGATGAGGAGTCTCGGGCAAGACGTTTGGAGGAGGCGCTCCGACCCTCCCTCCAGTATGCTGTTACCCCCTTTACCCTTCCGACATACTTAGAGGTTCAGAAGAAGGCCGAAGTGGTGGAAAGGATGCACGCTCTAGGAGGACTGTCACGAGAAGGGATCCAGCTGGGACCATCGAAGGGGAAGGCCGTCAGCACCAGGCCTCCGGCATCGGGACCCTCCAGGTTCCGACCCGCAGGGAGCAGGCCGCAGCAGTTTCAGTTTCGATCCCCTGGACCACATTCTTTTCCTTCAGGCTCGGGACCACGGTGCTTCATCTGCAGGAGCCCTGGACATCTTCGGAGTCAGTGCCCCGATCGGGTGCAGTACAGCAGTGGAAGTCATCCCCAGCGTCCGCCGCAGCAGCAGTTCCCAGCCAGACCCTTCCAGCAGCAGCAGCAGGGACAGCGAGCTCCCGCTCCTCCGCAGACAGACATAGGAGGGGGAGGCCGACCTCAGGGCGCTCCCCAGGGACCTCGACCAGGGCGTGGTCGGGGAGGTGGCCGACAGCCGAGGGGCAGGGGAGCTGGGCGTGGACAGTTACATGCCGCAGAAGCAACGGTTCCAGCAGGGCCAGAGGTTGTTCGAGGTACGATCAGTGTGTTTAGCACTCTTGCTTATGCTTTGTTCGATACCGGAGCTTCGCACTCTTTTGTTGCACCCAGTCTAGCCCGCGCCTTGGGTCTAGATGCCGAGAGACTTCCAGTGCCCCTGGTGTTGAGCACACCAGTTGGAGGTCAGACCGACTTGCTGTTCGTTTGTCGGGGATGTAGACTGATGTTGGGGCCACATCAGTCGGTTAAGGATCTCCTTCTGCTACAGATTCGGCCGTACGATGTCATCCTAGGCATCGACTGGCTATTTTCTGTATGCGACGTCATCGACTGTTTCCAAGGGAGGGTGGTTTTCTCCGGTTTGGACGGCCAGCGTGTTACTTTCACCGGCGAGCGGAGCTGTCCGAAGGGAAACAAGAGGGAGGAACCTCTCCTCTCCTTGTTGACCGAACTGACGATAGAATCAACAGATGAGGAAATGGTGGAAGTACCAGAGATCGTTCGTGAATTTATGGACGTCTTCCCTGAGGAGGTGACGACTCTACCCCCTCGACGTGACATCGATTTCGGGATAGACCTGCAGCCCGGCTCTCGACCAATCTCGATGGCTCCTTACCGGATGGCACCTTCGGAGCTACGGGAATTGCGGATACAGATTGACGATCTGATGAAGAGGGGTTATGTTCATCCAAGTGCATCACCGTGGGGTGCCCCAGTCTTGTTCGCAAAGAAGGCAGATGGTGGCCTCAGGTTGTGCATCGATTACAGGAGGCTGAATCAGGTAATGATCAAGAACCGCTACCCTCTTCCGAGGATAGATGATCTTTTCGACCAGCTGAAGGGGGCAGGATGGTTCTCGAAGATCGACCTGCGATCCGGGTACCACCAGCTGAGGGTGAAGGATAGCGACATCCCGAAGACGGCGTTCAGGTGCAGGTATGGGCACTTCGAGTTCGTGGTCATGCCCTTTGGCGTCACGAACGCCCCGGCCGTGTTCATGGGGCTTATGAACTCCATCTTTCGGGAGTACCTGGATCGGTTTGTGGTGGTGTTCATCGACGATATCCTGATCTATTCAAAGTCAGAAGAGGATCATGCAGAGCACCTGAGGACGGTTTTGGAGGTCCTCCGACGGCACCAGCTCTATGGGAAGTTGTCAAAGTGCATGTTCTGGGCACGAGAAGTGCACTTCCTCTGACATGTAGTGTCTGAGCAGGGAGTAGCAGTCGACCCATCAAAGGTTGAGGCAATTGTTTCTTGGGCAGCACCCAAGAATGTGGCGGAAGTTCGGAGTTTCCTCTGACTGGCGGGCTACTACCGGAGATTCGTACCCAACTTCTCCCGGGTAGCAGCCCCTTTGACGGCTTTGACCAAGAAGGACCAGGTTTTCATGTGGAGCGAGCAGTGTGAGTCGTCCTTCAGCTACCTAAAAGAAAAACCGGTTAGTGCCCCAGTGTTGAGATTGCCAGAAGAAGGGATAGCCTATGAGGTATTCTGTGATGCTTCGGGACAGGGCCTGGGGTGCGTATTGATGCAGCGACAAGGGGTGATCTCTTACGGGTCCAGGCAGCTACGCCCCCATGAGCGGAACTATGCCACCCATGACCTGGAGCTTGCAGCGGTAGTGTTCGCATTAAAGCTGTGGCGACATTACCTCTTTGGGGAGCGCTTTGTGGTCTTCACCGATCACAAAAGCTTGCGCTATATCTTCTCCCAGCGTGACTTGAACTTGCGACAGCGGAGGTGGGTCGAGTTTCTCCAGGACTACGACTTTGAGATCTCATACAATGAAGGTAAGGGAAACGTTGTGGCTGATGCCCTGAGCAGGAAGCCGCATCAGGAGGTGGTTCGGGAATCTGCTGATGCTTGGAGGGCGATGGGGGAGTTGGCTGCCTTACACTTGGATGCAAGGGTGGAAGGTACTAGAGGCTGTTTGTTTCAGATGACGGTACAGTCCTCTTTGTTGCAGGAAGTGGAAGAGTCTCAGTGGGGAGATCTTGAGGTGGAAGTGTTTCGGGATCGTATCGATCAGGGGAACGCCCCGGAAGGATGGTCGGAGGACAGCCGACGTCGGATGCTCTTTCATCGGAGGTTGTTTGTTCCAGAGGTGATGCGTGATGAAGTCCTTCGTGAGTTCCATAGCTCAGCCTTGGCAGTACATCCGGGCGTTTCGAAAATGTACCAAGGCCTGAGGGGACAGTTTTGGTGGCCCGGGGTGAAACGGGCAGTGGCAGAGTTCGTGGCTAAATGCCTGGTGTGTCAGCAGGTGAAGGCTGAACACCGTGTTCCTGGTGGTCTGTTGCATCCTCTAGATGTTCCCGAGTGGAAGTGGGACGACGTCTCGATGGACTTCGTCACGGGACTACCCAGAGCTCAGGGCGGGCATGATGCTATCTGGGTAGTGGTGGATCGATTGACAAAATCTGCTCACTTCTTGGCTATCGAGGAGTCAGGACCCGTGAGTACCTTAGCACAGAGGTACGTGGATGAGGTGGTGCGTTTGCATGGAGTTCCGAAAACGATCGTCTTAGATCGGGACACTCGTTTCACCTCACGAGTCTGGAAGGGGTTACAGCATGCTTTTGGCACCCAACTACGCCTTAGCACTGCTTTTCACCCTCAGACTGATGGGCAGACAGAGCGGACTATCCAGACCTTGGAGGATATGCTGCGAGCATGTGTTCTGGATTTCGGAGGATCATGGGTACGACACTTGCCTTTAGTGGAGTTTGCCTACAACAACAGTTTTCACTCTACTATTGGCATGGATCCTTTTGAGGCTTTGTATGGAAGACCATGTCATTCACCCTTATGCTGGGCAGAGGTTGGTGAGACTGGTACTCTTGGACCAGAAGTAGTGCAGAGCACCACGGAGAAAGTCCAGCTAGTGCGGGAGAGGATGAAAGCAGCTCAGGATCGGCAGAAATCTTATGCTGATCGTCGGAGGAGGCCCCTGAAGTTCGAGGTGGGAGATCATGTGTTTTTGAAGGTTTCCCCTCGACGGGGGCAGCGGAGGTTCGGAAAAGGGAGTAAGCACTCCCCTAGGTTCATCGGACCCTTCGAAGTGCTGAGGCGAGTTGGCGAGGTAGCATATCAGCTGGCCCTACCACCTAAGTTGGAGAGGGTCCATGACGTCTTCCATGTCTCCCAGCTTCGTCAGTACTTACATGATGACTCTCATGTCATCAACTGGGGGGAGCTAGATGTTGGAGGAGACGCGACCTTCGAGGAACGGCCAGTCAGAATCGAGGATCGCAAGGAGAAAGTGCTCCGTGGACGAACCGTCGGCCTGGTTCGTGTGTTGTGGAGACATGGCGGCCTCGAAGAGAGCACGTGGGAGAGGGAAGCACAGATGCGTGCCCAATACCCCGAGTTGTTCTGAGCTTTGAACCTTTGGTGCCTGTTGTGACAGAACGTTGACCTTTTTGTCTATGAAATGTGCTAGTTCCTTTCCTCTGTTATGTGTGGAAAGCCCCGGCTAAAGGGAAGGGAAACCCGACCCCTAATCAGGACGCATTAAGGTGGATGCGATTAAACCCGTGCGGGCGAGTCAGTGCCGCCCAAAGCGGATAATATCTTGACATGGGGGAGGGGAACTCCCCAAACCCACATGACCGGGCGGTTTGGCGTGGTATGTTGCTTGGTTCTTGACAGGGAGTGTTTTCAATTTGTGGGGGTCCACTCCTAAGAGGTATCTTTGAAGATGGTTGTTCGGATTCTCTCTTTCCTTCTGGTTTGTTTTGATTCTCGGGGACGAGAATCATTTAAGAGGTATCTGATGTGATGACCCAGACCCCCCTTGGTCCCTTCCTTTGCCAAAAATCCGGTTTCCTTGCGGAGAGACCGATCGGTGAGACCGATCGGTGAGACCGACCGGTGAGACCGATCGGTGAGACCGACCGGTGACACCGATCGGAGAGGCCGATCGGTGAGACCGATCGGTGAGACCGATCGGTGAGACCGATCGGGGCGACCGATCGGTGAGACTGATCGGTGAGACCGGCCGACGTCGGCCGGCCTTGCCAAGTTGTTCCAGTAACGTTCCTTTTTCGCAAATAGGGTTTCAAACCCTATTCTGCCTTGTTAAAAATATCTTGGGAATCCGAAACGTGCACCAAGGTTTTAATTAAATGCTTCATTAATTCATGGGTCGGTTGAAACCACCCAGTGCCATTAATGATGAGTCAAGCCACGTGGTCAACCCACGACTCCCTCGTCTTCCGTGGTTTTGTGTTTCATCTCAACCGTCCCCAGCTCTTATAATTAAGGGTTAGGCCGTGGTTTTTCCCCTTTCTTCGATCGTGGCTCTTCTGGTGCATCGGGACCGCCGCGTCGTTATCCGTAAAGTTCCGCGCCCCCGGCCTAAACGTCGATCATCTATCAACAGGTAGGGAATTTCTCTCGTCTCTCACTTTTGTGTATCATGCGGGGTGGGCGCTACTTTTGTTCCTATGGAATTGGTTGAACCAAACCCTAATGAAGATAATAAACGAAGTTCTAAAGGAAGAAGGGGAAGGGGTTGCGATCGTTGTTATGCTTTATCTTGTGATCATCCCTTTTGTTGTACTGGTTTATGTTTTCTGAAAATTGAGGCCGTTGGTGGTCGTGTGTGCGCACTTGAATTCCCTCATGATGTTTTAAATGGGTTGCTGAAATTGTGAACTCCTGCTGTGAAATCGGTTAACCACGTATATCCGGCTAAATAATTGAAAGCACCAGGACCGGCACTTCTGTGATAACTCCCGGTTAGAACACACGGATTTTGAAATCATGGAGTGTGTTAAATGGTTTAAATCTGAAAATCCCTGACTTGTGTGGGTAGTGGTTGGTGGTTGTTTTCCCTTCGGGCCGTTTGCTGGAAATGTGGGAGGGGATGGGATCCCCTGTTCTTTTTATACTCTCGGTGGTTGTGTGAATTTGGGGGATGGGATCCCCTGTTCTTTTTATACTCTCGGTGGTTGTGTGAATTTGGGGGATGGGATCTCCTGTTGGCATGGTTTCAGTGGTTGTGAGTTTTTATCACAAATTGGGGAGAGATCCTCTGTTGGCAGAACCGGGTGTGAGTGTTTTGGTTGATTTATGCTTGACGTTTTCCTTGGTTATGCTTATGGTAGTTGCCCAGTAGTGCTTAAAATTAATTGAACATTTTGACTGAACGTGAAACAAGAATGGGACAAATGGTTTTGTGGGCAAGGGTCGTGAATCGTGACTCGGAGGCTGTGGTATTGTGTACTGTTGGTTGGCTAGGAAAACCTAAGTTTTGGGTGAGTGTTTGTTACCTATATCTATACTTGTAGCTTTGTGTTTCTTATTTGCGCCCCACCCAAGTTGAGCACTTAGTGCCGAACACCCCCATTTATGGGGGTAGGGTGTTTTTCCCAACACTATACTTAGTGGCTGGTTATTAGCTCCTTTTCTGCTCCCTTTCCCGGATAGCCCAAGTACCTTCGGGCAGGCTGTGATGGCCTGAAGTCCATTATTATCCCAAGAACCATCGGGCAGGGTGTTGTGGTGGTTGGCCAGGTGTGTGCGGCAGGTGGTTTCCCAAGTGTCTTCGGGATGAGGCCCAGGTTTTTTCGGGCGTGGCAGTGGATCCTTTAGCCCAGGTGTCTTCGGGCGTAGCGGTGGTTGTTCTGGCCTAGGTGTTTGCAGGCATGGTTACTTGTGACAGTTGAGACCCAGGTGTGTGCGGGTGGGATTTGGCAGTGGGACTGCGTGTGGTTGTGGCCCAGGTGTGTGCGGGCGGGATTTGGCAGTGGGACTGCGTGTGGTGGTGGCCCAGGTGTGTGCGGGCGGGTGTGGCAGTGGGACTGCGGTGAGAATGGCGGGATTGGTCCGATGCGTAGGATGTCTCAATAACCAGTGGGGAAGTGGCGCGGGGTACCCAAACATCGATGTGCTCTTATTATATATATTACTTGACTTGCGTTATTTGGGGAGTGAGCCTTGGTGAGGCCTGGGATGGATAGTTTGCCTTGTTAGTTGTTTGGTTCACTCTTTTCTCACGGGATTTAGTACGTTTCCCCCACTTGTGCACGAGAGTCTTGGTTTTCCCTACTGAGTGTACTTGTATGCTCACCCTACGTTTACTTTCAGGTTTCCAGGAGGACTACCAGGGCTGCGCGGGACCCTATTAGTCGGACAGTTGGAGTTGTCGCTGTTGTCGTACCTTTGTTTTCTTTTGGTATTGTACTTGAGGGCTTTCTTTTTCTTTTGTACTTGTACCTTGTTGTAGACTGTTTAAACATGCATGGGGACTTTATTTGGGTTCATTTATATAAACTTGCTTCTTTTTTTTTGGGAGGTCGACTTGTCCTTTCTCCCGATCCTAAATAATAAAAAGGGTAATGCCTTCCATTTGCGAAAATTTTCTATACCCTTGGTGCTAGTCGCCACTCCGGGACCTATTGAAGGCGGGTTTCGGGGGTCATTATCTCTCCTTCAACTTAAAGAAGGAAGGGCCTGGCAATCTGCTGACTCTTCCCTCCTTTTGGTGAAGGCGGGTCGTGACATTATCGTATTTATAACCCTATGTTAATATTGTTTCATTATGAAGATACATTATTATTTAATCATTCTATTTACATGAAATGAGGTCTTATAAAATGTAATTTTTGTCTTCCATGTTGTTCCCTGGGGTCGTAAAATTAACCCAAGGATACCCATAGTGGGAAATATTTCATCCAATTGGATATGGTAATCTGTCAGGGTAGTTTAATATTATTATAATATTATGTTTTTACCCTTATTTATCATATTTACCCCTTAACCATGGTAAATAAAAGAGTTACTGAAGTTATTTTTCGTAATTTCGAAAATTAAAATGTACATATTTACATAATATTATCCTTTTGATTCCAAATCAAGAATCAATTATTCCAAATTCAAAACACATAATATGCAGTAATAAATATAATATTAATTCTCATTCTCAAAACCAAAAAGCGGGTTTTAAGAAGTAATAACTATCAAAAGGTTGACTTCGATTTATGTAAAATTTAAAAGTGAAATTACTTCCAATGAAAAACATTATATTATAGTATAGAAATATAATCCAATTAAACCTAAAAATAAATTAAATGTACAATCTAACAATATAAATAATATAGATGAAAAAGTATGTTTGCATTAAAATGCTGTATTTCTCACTATTCTTTAAAAAATGAATTTCTTCTGAATAATCCCAAAATTACTACCAAGATAATTCTTGATGTCCAACTTTCAAAAAAGGTGTTTATTATGTAAAATAGATTATATAAAATTTTTAAAAAGTAGATTTAAAATTCAGGTGCCATCATAGTGAGAAAATATAACACTTTTTTAAAAATTACCTCTTTTATCAGAAAAAATTAATTTTTTTCTTAATTAATGTTCTATAAAATACATAAGGTGAATTTTAATGTGATATTTATTTAAAAATGTGGTCAATATTATTTTTTGAGGCTAGATTATATCACATTAAATAATAATAATTTAATAACATATCATTGTTTAGTGAAATAATATATTGCGTAAAACGCAGGCTATCGAGAAAGGTTGTTATGGAGTGTAACGCAAGCTAGGATTAGTTTTGTGTATATTGAAATATAATAAATTTGAATCTTGTGCATCAAATTTCTATTTTTCGAGCAAATTTTAATTAACTACTTCCATATAAGGTCAATGTTCTCAGATATAATTATCTATAATGTATCATTCATCAAAAAGTAGTGTTTCCAAGTGGGCAGCTGATTAGTGGATCCTTGTCTTTCCTTTTCATTCAAGTTTCTAGTGGAGCCTACAGGCACAAAGATGTTGAAAATCAAATGGATTATCAATTAGTTTCTGGATTTCTTCCTCGAAGAGGTTCTAACGCTACCCCTCGTCGCGATGCTGTGTTTGTGAAAGACATACAACCTGATGCCCGTCAGATTACAATGGCTCCCTATCGAATGGAACTGTTTGAGTTACATGGGTTTCATAATAATGTTGCTAACCTAATGAAGAATGATTTTATATGACCAAGCCAGTCACCATGGAGTGATATAGTCTGGTTCCTAATGAAGGATGTCATTGGGATCGAGATGTGCATTGGCAACTAAAGACTAAATTATGTGACAATTAATAATTGTTTCCCAATCACACGGATTCATGAAATTTTTTACTACTTAAAGGGGAATGTTGGTTCTATATGATCGACATATAGTTAGGATATCTCTAGTTGAGGTTTAAGGGGTGATATCGTGAATACTTCATTCATATGTAGATATGGGAATACTATGTTTGTTAAAATGACGTTCGATGTTACAAATGCACTAGATGTGTTCACGGGGCTCGCGAACACTATTTTCATTATCTGTACTTCATTGTAGTTGTGGTAATTAATGAAATCCTGATCTACTCAAGGATGGAGGAGGAATATGCAGAGCATCATAGTATAGTTATGGAGGTCCTCTGACGCCAGTAGGTCTATGAGATGTTTTCCACGTGCAAGTTGTGGACATGAGAGGTGTACTTCCTATGAAAAATTTCTTCCCAATATGGGATAGTGGTAAAACTATCGAAGGTCGATGCAGTTGTTCCTTGGGGAGAATCCATTAATATGGTAGAGGTTTATAGTTTCTTGGTATAAGTAGGTTACTACCAGATGTCCATGCCCGACTTCTCTTGAGATGAAACGCCTTTTAGATACATTACTAGAAAGAAATGTTTGTTTGTATAGAGTGGGTAGTTCAGGGAAGCATTTAGTTATTTTAAGGGAATGTTGTTTAATGCCCCATTTATGATGTTTGCAGATGAAGGGTTAATATTTGAAGTGTTATGTGATGATTTCGGTCTAGGATTGGCGTGTGTGCGGATGCGGTACTGGGGAGTGATATATTATTTGTCTCGGATGTTATGTCCTCATGAACGTAACTATTACTCCCATGACCTGGATAATATAGCAGTGGTGATCACACTAATGTTTTGGTGACATTACCTTGTTATGGAATGCTTCTTGGCCTTTAATGATCAGAAGAGCATGAGGTATGTTTTCCAAAATCCAGAAATGTATATATGGCAATGGAGGTGGATGGAGTTTCTTCAGGACTGCGACATCGAGATATCCTACATATCAGTATAGGGGAATGTTTTTGATGATGCATAGTGAAATATGTCAGAGATGGATGTGCTTCAGTAGTCATAAGATGATTAGAGTGAAATGGAAGAGTTTGTTTCTTTACATCTAGGCATGCAAGTAGAGTATGATAGAGGAAGTTTGTTTTAGATAACAGTGTACTGCTCTATGGAACAACTATTTGAGGAGTCTCAATGTCGATAATAATAGTTTGATGATCTGCATGATCAGTTTGAACATGGAAACACTCCAAAATGATTGTTAGAGGAGGGTCAGAACTGGATTCTATTACATGGGAAACAATTGGTTTTGATGGAAATGTGTGAGAGGGTTCTCGGTCAGTTCTATAATTCACTCCTTGCAGTCCAAAAAGGAGTTTCACTGGTGAACTAGGGCTTGAGAGGTCAATTTTTTTGGCCTGTGGTGAAGAAAGCTATGGTAGAGTTTATGAAAAAGTTCCTCGTGTGTCAGCTGGTGAAGGCTGAACAACGTGTTCTCGATGGTCTTTTGTAGCCCTTAAATGTTCCCGAGTGGAAGTGGGATTATAAATCAACGGATTTAGTCAAAATAATTCCTAGTGTTTAGGGAGGTTGTTATTTCTTCTGATTAGTGGTGGACCATGGGAAATAATCGAATCACTTAATAGTGAATAAGGATTTGAGCAGAGTGGATTCCATAGTATAGAAGTACATCTGTGATGTTGTATGGCATCAGAATGTTCACAAAAAAAGAATTTTGGATCAGGAAACACACATTAAATCAGGACTATAGAATCGATTACAACATTCTTAGGGAACCCCACTATTCCTTATCACCACATTCCACACTCAAATGGATGGGAAGAAAGAGAGGAACATCCAAATGTTAGAGGGTTTTTTGTGAGGATGTGTTCTGCACTTCCAAGGATCATGGTTAAAAAAATTACCTTTAGTAAATATTTTGAAAAAAAAAGTAAACCACTCTACCATCGTCATGGATCCATTTGAATCCTTGTTTGGAAGATAGTGTTTTTCACCTGTGTGCAAGACAGAGTTTGTGGATGTAGGTGTTCTTGGCCCCAAAGGTAGTTCAGAGCACAATAGATAAGATTCAGCTTCTTCGTGAGGGGATAAATGTGGATAAGGACGGTCGTAAGTCGTATGAATATCAAAAGAGTATACCATTGGAGTTTGAGGATTGGAACAATGTGTTCTTAATGGTCTCCCAACAGTGTGGACAATATTGTTTCGACAGGGGGAATAAGATTTTTCCTAGGATCATCAAATCATTCAAGGTGTTTTGAAGAGTCGGCGTGGT
This sequence comes from Viscum album, assembly GCA_963277665.1. Classification (NCBI taxonomy): domain Eukaryota; kingdom Viridiplantae; phylum Streptophyta; class Magnoliopsida; order Santalales; family Viscaceae; genus Viscum; species Viscum album. Next base: position 871,509,885 of record OY728148.1, on the reverse strand, counting down.
GGAATATCATCTTGTTTTACCACCGACGCTGGAGAGGATCCCAAATTATTTCTTATATCTTAACTATATCAGAATCCACAATATTACTCTCACATCATCGAATTAGGAGTGTTGGATATCGAGGACAATTTGACATTCCTGGAGTGACTGGTAAAAATAACAGATCATAAGATAAAGGTGCTTCATGGGAGGAAAATTCCCTTGGTTTGTGTTTTTTGGAGTCATGTTTTTCTCTAGACGATTACCAATGATTGGGAGGCACTGATTCATGCCTAGTTCAGTGAGATGTTTTTATTTTTGATCTTGTGTTTCCCTTGTTCTTTACTATGATGTAATTCTTGACCATTTTTTCTATAAGATGGTTTTTTCCCCTGTTCATTGAATGTTTGTGAAAATTCATGACTGTGGGGAGGGGAGGACCAAATCCCAAATCAAGACGCATTATGGTGAAAGTGATTAAAACCATACAGGAAAGTCAGTGATGCCCAATGGGGATATCATATTGACTTGGGAAAAGGATATCTCTAATCCATATGTTTAGATAGTATGGCCTTTATGTGTTTCTATATTTACATTTGGGAGAGGAGTGATAGTATTTCTGTGGTTTTTCATGAGATATATGAGAGTTTTATTCCTATAATTCGGGTTTTATTATATTTTTTGATCATTTATATGGTGGACAGTCATTGAGAGATATTTTATGACAAGGCTATTCAGACACCTCTCTATTCCTCAATTTCTGGCATGATTGTCTTGGCCACGAATAGTTTGAGAGGTTATTGACATAATTGATCTGACCATCATAGTCCATTAAATTACAAAATTTATGTGTTTGGGGTTTTTTATACACTATTAATGAGTCACGAGGGTATTGGTGTCGGTGATAGGGTGTCACCATGGTGTCACCTCTTACTTCCATCGATCTATCTCACTGATTAGTGCCACAGTGGGGTGTCAGGGTTCTATCCCCATTTTTTTCTGTAATCTCTCTTCTATGTCATCTTACCCTTTTTAAATGTCTTATTTCTACTTCTATGTCCCACAAAAGATGTTTTAATCCCCCAAGATTCGGGATACCATTGAGTTAAAAAAAACATGTATCCATTTCCTTGGTGTCACACCCCTTCCAATGCTTCCAGTTTATCCCCAGTTACATGTTATTTTTGTCCATTTAAAGAAAATATATTAACTCATTTCTATTATGTCGACCATATTTGAGGAGAATTGTTAAATCTCAATTAATCCCCAAATTTGAAACAGTCAAGCCACATATTTGTGCAAGGATACAACTTTTATATACATCTAAATTATCTCCCTATTTTTTGGATTTTTCCACTTTTTATCCTAAGATCTTCTATTCCCTATTCCTATCCATTTCTCCTAATTATCCTCAATAAGTAGTCCAAAAAAAATTTATGTGACCATACGAGAGCCCATCTTGCTCAGCATTGGAGTTCTTTGATTTCTTCCTCTACAAGTCATGCATTCCTAGTAATTAGCATGATGAGAAAACGTCGATCTTTAATCATTCATGTAGTATTTTTTTCATTTGTATCTTTTTTCTATGCATCATGTTGTGTGGGTGTGATGATATTACCCCAGGAAAAAGATGAAAACAACATTATCATAGATAATGAATATGATTTTAATGAATGATGTGGAGGGTATTATGATTATCCTTCGAGCCATAAATGAAACCAAATATTACAAAGATAATAAACAATATATTAAAACATTAAAGGATGTGAAAGTTGATGATGTTTTTATGTTATAACATTGTTTTTATGTGGTTAATTATATGGGTATATTCCAACAAAAAAATGTGGCAATTTTTTGTCTTTCATTGAGCACTAATGAAGATCTATTTTTCTAGATAATCTGGTGATTAAATGGCCCTAAAATGGAAAATGGTTAATCGTGTAAAAATTATTGATTTAATGGATGCCTGAGGAATAAGAACCCATAAGTGATCATCCAGGTTAAGAAACCCCAAATAATTAAATCAATGAATGGTGTTGTCTCAATTTGAATACTTCTTTGTGTCGTTTTGTTGAAAACAATGGTTTCTATGTTTGATTACATGTGGCACGACGCATTGAGGGATTGAACATCAGGTTGAGGGGTTGTTGGTTTGTGAATATTAGGTCATGCAGAGATGGTACGTTGGGTCTTGGTTTGGTTCCATTGCATAGATGGTTTTCATAGATACCTTTTGATGTTATAAATTTGTAGGTGAACCTGATGTGAATGCTTAAATGTTATCATGGTAATTTTCCATTGATTTTTTTGGATGGTGGTTACTCCTGTTAGTTTCCGGGTAGTAGAGGAATGTTTTTAATGGAATATATTGATCATGATAATACAAAAGCGTAAATAGGGTATTTTTTCCAAAAATGGGTTCTGCTCTAGTTGTGGCTGTTGAGTATTTGAGAATGTAGGGATAACAAATAGAGTGTTTGTGTGTGGTCTGATTGTATGGTTCTTGAACCCTTAGGTTGGGATGAGTTCTTGAATACATATATGTATAATATTTAGTTCTTGCATCTCCCCTAATCACCCAACCCATGTTATGCACTTTGTACCAAACACCCACATTTAATTAGGGGTTGTGTTTTCCCAAACATTATTATGTGTGGATAGTTATTAGATCCTTTATTCTCCATGTACCATGTTTCCCAAGATTTTTTGGGTATGTTGTGATGTCATAAGGACACTTATGGCTCAATACTCTTCGGTGAGGGTGTGTTCTAGTGGATTTCCCATGTGTGTGTGGTAAGGAATGTTTCCCAAGTGTCTTTAGGATGAGGGTTGTGTTTTTTAGGCGTGGCAGTGGTTGTTTTGGTTGAGCTGTCATCAGGTGTGGTAGTGGTTGTTCTAGAATAGTTGACTTTTGGAATGGAGGTGGTTGTTGTGGCCTAGGTGTTTGTTGATATGATGTGTGGTTGTGGTGGCCCATGTGTTTGTGTGTGGAATGTAAGGTTTCGGGGACAAATAATGTTGTTGTTGGGGTGGCAGTGGGACTAGTGTGGAACATGTGAGGGAGGTATGACAATTGGATGTCCAAAATAACTATTTGGAAAGCTGTGTGGGGTACCCAAATATCGATGTGTTGTTACAATTACATTACCTCATATGTGTTATTAGGGGAGTGTTTCTATAGTAAGGCAAGGTGGATCGATTCCTTGTTAGGTGTTTTAGTTATCTATTTTCTCATGGGTCATTAGAATGCCTCCCAAGTTGTGCACAATATGTTGTTATTTTCCCAACTGAGAATACTTGTATACTCACCCTACCTATATAAAACATCTTTCAGTTTTCAAAGAGGACATTTAGGACAGTTCTAGAGCATACTATCTCAGAAGTCAGTATAGTCATCATTATTGATTTTCATTTATTTTTTTAATTTCTTTCAGAGTTTCTTGTATATTTTATAAAATTATATTGAACATGAAAATGGGGAAGAATTTTTTTGAATTAATTTCCCTATCAGTCGTTGGATTTTTTATGGGGTTTCCATCTTATTTACTTATCTTGTTATATGAAATGGGGAATTCCTTATATATTCCATGAGTTTTTATACCCTGGGTGATAGTTTCCACTATAGGTCCCACTGAATAAGGGACTCGAGGTTCATTATCTCTCTATCAACATGAAGGTGGAATGTTACAGAAGTTTGTTGTCATTTACTTCATCTTGGTGAAGGTGCTTCATGTATCCTACTATTATAGTTATCCTTTGGGGAATCCCTAGTAATACCATATAAATATCTCTAGGGATGTCACAGCTGTTTTTCCATCCTAGTTTCCAATGGTAATTAAATATTTGATATGATACGTACTTTAACAAACCAATCTTGACATACATGAAAATAACATTAGTTTTGTGGAATCCTTAATAAATGAACTAAAATGACTCACAAATACCGTATTAGTATAGTATCTTTGGATACTCCGAACATCATCTTCTAAGATGATGATAGATCATCAAAATCTCCCATAATGATCTTCCCCTATGTTTTTCTTACCCAAAACCATTATTTATATCCTACAGAAAAGTAAACATAAAAATGGTGAGCTCAATTACATAGTAATGGTAACAATGGATAACATAAAAATGCAATAATAATTTTGATTCAAATACATGAACATAATATTTAAACATAAAAATTGAGAATAGTGAAATAAATGATGGAAGCATGAAAACAATAGATCATAAAGGTACATTAACCATGGTAGATTACATTGGAATAAAACATGTAATTATGGAAAACTAAAAAAACATAAAATTATTTTTATAATAATGAAGGAATTTCTATGAATACGATCATAGTGGAAAATGTCCAATACTGGTCCTGGTTTACATGATGTTCCAACCATGTATTATCGAACCAGATCTACATGTTGTTCCAATCCTGTATTACGGAACTATATTTACTTTTTAGTATAGTAATATCTATCTAATTAGATTAAAATATTTACCCAATGTGTTAAATGTAGATATAGGTCCCAACCATCTCATAAAGAAACCATCCATAAAAATTCCACAAAAACATATATCAATTATCATCTCATAACCCGAGAAATAAAATTGTCTTCTTAAACATCATTACATCATTACATCATTACATAATACATAAAAAACAACATTCCATAATTATCACAATAAAATCACTGTAATAATAAGAGTAAAAATATAATCCTATTTAAATAGAATCATCTTAGGTGAAAATAATTTTTATAAAAAAATTTACCTAAAATATTGATGAAAATATCTTTTATTTTTAAGGAATGTTTTCATTTCACAAAATCCAATGAAATTTAGAAAGAAATCAATTTTTTCAAAATTATAAATGAGATAGTGCAAAGTAAGATTCATGGAAATAAGGTGTCATGAATCAGTAAAAATCTATTCGTTCTATATATGTTAAAAAGCATTCCCCATGTACTATTTCTGGAAAAGTCAAAAAGTAAATCATATGGTAAACAAAAGAAATATTTCTTCCATACCATGTAGTAATAACCGAAATGGGTAAAAAAACATTAAACAGATATAGAAAAATTTAAAACATCTTATTAAAATATTTTTAGAATACATGGAGATGGATGATAAAAATATCCTTAGTAAATACTTAAAAATAAAAAATATATGATAAAAATGAGATTGTAAAATTATCAATTACCTATAATTTTTGTTAGTCCAGGGTGTGGTCACATCCTTTATAGTGTTTAAATCATGTTATTAAATAATACCCAGAACATATCCATATTTATGATATCATAAATGATAATATATTATCTTATTATATCATTTTGACAATAGTATTTACCTATTACAAATATTTCAAGTGTTATCTGCGTTGTTTTCCCATTTTAGTTTTTTCATGTAAGTCACATTTATAATATATTTTACACATGATATTATGTTCAAAATTACTATTTTCACACATCAAATAAATATTATAATAATTTGTCAATTATTCACGTGGATAATGAATATCACCGCATCGTGGAGACGGTAGGTCTTAAGTATGCACGAGAGGTAATATCATTTTCTTGGTGGTTAAATGGTATTAAATTGGATGGTATATTAAATATACAGATTCATTATAATGTTATATTAAATATTTATATTAATTATAATAATCATTATACCCATCATAATTATGTAATTTTTAACAACAAATTTCACCACAGTGTGGATACGTTTTGCTGTATGTACAGATGGATGGTAATATTGTTATTTTTAATATTGATTAATAGAGGTATAAGTTTGTCCCATAGTTATAATAACATCCCATAATGTATAAAATAGGGTATTTATTTCACTAGTATTGAATCAAAAAAATAATGTATAAGAAGCAAATGAATTGAATTGAATTGGTAAAACAACTACTACTTCATCGATGGACTTCCTTTGGATCTCTTCTTAGGGATAGCATGTATGAATATTTTTGAAAACCAAAACATCTATAAGATAACTATCAATGTCTATAGGACTTTTTTTTTGATTGATTGATCTAGAAGCATCAAGGTGATGTGTGTATATTTTGGATGAGATGATTTTTATAAGAGATAAAGTGGGGCACTTTAGGAAGGTATCGAAATATTATTTTATGATAAAACTATTTTTGGTTTAAAAAGATCCAAAACTCATTTTACTAGAATATTAGATTATATTTGATCGAATTAATATCAACAAATATGTTGTATACATGTTTAGGTCTCCAATTAAACCTTATATTTTACCTTTAACCCTTAGTTTTCTAATTTAACTCTTTCCATGTATTCATGTATATTCATACTATATGGTTAATATATATGTTTTATAATTCCAATAAACTCTAAAGTGGTTCTTTAATGAAATTTTTAACATCATATATTTGGTTAAATCCTATATTTTTAGGAAAATTATATGATTTATAAATATAGAAGCACCCTCTAGTTTATTATCCATAACTAGATTTTAGAAAGATAATTTAAAGAGATAAAAATTTTGAAATAACAGAAAATTTTAGAACTTTAAAATAAAACTACAATAACAGTTGAAAAAAGAGAGAATTTCAAAAATCTTTTAATCAAAAACAAAAACCTCTGGTACCAAATGTTTGTCAAGGTGGATACTTAAGAGGGGGGTGAATTGTGTTCCAATTTAAATTTCTGTTAAAATATTGTCTTTTTAAAATCCTCCAATTAATGAAACAAGTTAAACTATAGTGAATTTATATAGATTGTAAATGTTCACTTAGATTCTAAATGATTTATTAGGTCTCAGTTAATTTAACCATAAGATCAAACTAACTTTTGATGCTAACCTATTGATTTACAATAAGTGTAAACACTTGCTAATTTAATTATCAAATTAGCTTCAAAATAGTTTTGTATTTCAAAGTAATAGCAGCAGAATAAATAAGATATATGTAGTATACTTTAAACCTAAATTAAAGATTCACAATAGATATAACAAGAGGTTCATTCTCAAGACGAGACTTAGTCCTCTAAAATTTATAAAAATTTGATCCACACCCTAGATCAGGGTTAACAGCTGTTTACAAAACTGGTCATGCTACACAGGGACCTCTACCATTGTTCTACGAGGGAAAAAAATAAAAGAACATGCCACACAAGGACTTTTTACATAGTTGACGTGGCTAAACAAGAGTTAAGAGATTTGGAGTGAGGATTTTGATATCCTCCAGTTCAGTGCAGGAAATAGTGTGTGTATATGAATTAAAGAGTACACCACATTGCTCGAAAGTTGATAAATAAATCATGTAGATAATATAGATAAGAGTTTAGAAAGCTCTAGTGATTATCAATGCATCTCGGGACTCGTTGGATTCAGCATGAGAGCTTTTGAGTCTTTATCAGGGTTTTCTGTTGAAAAACAGAGTGTCGTAGTTCAGCTTGTCTTCTACAGGAGTGAGAATGATCTCTTGATTCTTCGTGTGTTCTTCAGTGGTGTTGGATTGGATTCATGAGAGTTCTTTGAAAGAATATCAATCTCTTTCTTGTCCAGGATTGTTCTGCTTGTTCAGTACAGTGCACTCGAGTGTATGTAAGTTCTTCGTGTTGTATATTCACTCTTGCACACCGCCTTTTTTCTTGTTGCACGTGTACTACATTTAAATATTTCTTATATTCTACGAGTTCTGGAAGTAGGAATGATTCCCTTTTCATAGGTATGAGATACAGTTTCCTGACATGTCAACAACTATCATTAAATTACATTAATTGCATTAAAAAAAACAAATATGACTGTTAGCTTTATTTAAATAATATTGATAGAAAGTTAAGAAACGGTGTCACAGTGATTATGGAAACAATGTCTTCTTCACAGTATGTGGTTCACGGTATGAGCTTCACGGTATGTCCATGTCACAGTGTCTGGTCACGGTGAGTCCTTCATGGTGTTTGGTCATGGTGTATGGTCACGGTTTCTGGTCACAGTGTCTGGTCACGGTGTCTGGTCATGGTGAGTCCTTCATGGTGAGTCCATATATAGACAAATATTTTTATTTTGGAAATAGACAATAATATGCAGAATATGGATTAAGTTTAATCATTAGTGAGTAAAAGAGCTTGAATCGTAAATATAAAGGTGTGATAATATATGTGAGATTTATGATCATGCATGAGACTTGTAAATAATAAAGAGAGTAATTAACATCATAAGATTTGTTATCAATAAAACATGATGTGTAGTTATTATTGAGATTGAAGAGAATTAGTAAGATGTGCAATGAAGATTGAGATTAATTGACAGTAATAGGATTTGTGATCATTAAAACATGATTAGCACATGAGGAGTCCAACATTAATGTATGTGACATTATACTCTAGGTAGTTGAAATGTTTATTGTATGTATAGTTAAGCAATGTAATCTCTATAATTAAAACGATATGAAGAAAACTCATATCATTGGAGTGGCAAACATGTGTTTAAATAGAACATCTATATGGATCTAGTGATTCAAGATGAGTTGTTACATTGGAAATCAATTGTGACATCATATTTACTACTTTACCTCAACTAATGAATTATTATATAGTTGTACTATTTAGAGACTATACCACCATATTTGAGTGAAAATTAATAGAAAAATAACGAATAAATCATAAATATGAGTAAATTATAAAATTATATTTAAAAAATATTATTAATTTACTAATAAATGAATAATAAATAATAGATTCATTTAAAAGTATTCACCCCTGATGATAAACACATATATAATATATATGAAAGAGAAAAAATTACTTGAGGAACTACTCTAATATCCAATTTGATGATAATGAATTTTTATTTTATCTTTCAAAGGGAAGAACCTTAAAAAGACAAACATTCAATGTTGTCTTTAATTATGAATCCCTAAAGATTCCCCCATAACAAAGCACATACATTCTTATGGGAATGATCCCATCATAGAGAAAATGAACAAGGGGTCATTAATGTAACTCCCCTTTGATGGTGTGTCTATAGAAATGTTTTCTTCCCGAGGAATATGATTAACAACTCATTCATTCGCAATCTTCACCCAACAACCACAAACAATGTAATTCAATAACTATGGTACCTCACCATTCAATTAAATGGTTTGAATTAGATCCTTGGATTCTGATTCCACTTCCGAGATCACCATAAAATTTGTTTTTCATAGAATAACCCCTTGTGTAATGCTCAAACCACTGCTTCCAAAAAATTCCCCGACCCATAAAAACTACTAAGGGCCACTAAAACCATGAAAATGACGTTCTGATCCAGACATCCCCCACACATCATCTCATTCATAAATGAACCATCCAAATTATGTTTAAGGACAAATATTATAGGTAGCCATATCACCTAGCCTCCTTGAACCTTCTAGTGAGCCATTGGTTTGTTAAGGGGGTTGAGGATCGTAGTATAGTCCCCCCTTTAGTAGAGAACCTATCTCATGGAGAAGTCACATCATTGTCACCTAAATTAAAGAATATAAAGGCTGAACCTCACATATATCTTTATTACAAGCCTCCCATAATTTCAATAAAAATTCAATTTCAACGGGTTTGTAGATTTTATTTTCGATCCCATCCAACTCTACATCCAAAAAAACAACCCTCAAAATACTCCTGATGGGAATTTACTGAAGCATAGAAATAACCCCTTGAATCTGAGTTATTCTGTCGACAGTGCACCCATTTTATCCTTGTGAATAAATGGACTATCTACAATTAATGTAGATTTACACAACTGCATCATCTGGATGCCAACTTTATACCCTTATTTTTGGATTTTGTACTCCATAGGAAAATCCTAGTGTCTTGCTCCCCAAACATGAAATTTCGTCCTTGATGGGAAATCATTACAACACAACTGAATACCCCATTCATTATGGATCCATTCCTTCTGGGTCAGACCTCAATAGTTATGACTATTGAAGGCTCCACAACGAGCTTTTGTAAAGAAAAAGCAGTCATTATTCTTAAATAATTAAATTTCATTAAACAATTACATATTCTCTGATCTGTTGATGGTCTCTATCAACCAGGGATGTTGGTATTCCTCCCTCACAAATTTATCCAAACATGGAAATGCAAGAAAAAACATCTCTCTAGGCCAATTATCCCTCTATAAGTCTAGATCCCCATGGCCAACTACCCATAAAGAAGATTCCTAAAGTGTTCTCAAATGATACACCATAGTTTTCCCTAATCAAATAGTTTTCTTCAATGCCATTTATCCTAATGAATTCCATATTTTATTCTTAGTGACTTGGCCAACATCGAATTCCCCAAAAGAAAATCCCAAGCCAACCGAGCCTGCATGGATTGAATGGATATAGATAATTCCCTGAGACCAACAATTCCATCCTCCACCAGTTTTACCAACCAGGTCCACATGGCCAAATAATCCCTTCCTGAATCATTAGAATAAAAAACAATGGGTTCATATGCATATCTAGGTAAGAAATAACCCCTTTAATAAGAGTGATGATAAGAAATACATGAATCAAAACTAAAGAGACCACACTATTTGACAACATCACCTGACCCCCAATGGATAGAATCCTATTTTTACATTTATCAATTCTTCAAACCATTATATTAATTAGATCCTCGAAGAATAATTTTTTCAACCATATACTAGAAATGGGAGCCATGAGATATGTCATATGAAGATCTTTCTTCTAGAACCCAATAATCCCCTATATGCTTCAGGCCCTTCTCTTTGGGAATTTTTTAGTTATAAAGACATTGCTCTTCATGCAGTTAAACTATTGACCATATAGATGAAAAAAGGATCCTATAAGATGTATGAAGTGAACTAATGATGACCTCCTTCCATTTAGAAAAATAATAATGTCATCAGAAAACATAAATTTGGAATATAATCCATCTGAAGATTGTGAGATATAATGCATAATCTTCTTGTCCATAAGCCCTCTCGGAAGGATTTGAGACAGATCCTCCTGAGAAATGAGAATCATTGTTGGGGGAACATGTTCCCATTGCCTCACAATTCATAGATTCTTGAAAAACCCAAACCCTTACCCCAAGAGTGTAATATTGATCAATGGTGATGTGAAATAGAAGATGCATAATTTAAAAACCCATTCCATGAAGCAAAGCTCCCTCATTACCCAGATTATAAAACTCCATTCAAGAATATCGTACGCCTTCTACATATCCACTAGAATAATAATGTTAGACCCCACCACTATCTTTCTAAATTCCTCTAACAAATCATTATCCACTTCCACTACCCTTGAATAACTTTGCCTTTTGAAAACCCATGTTGTTCATGGGAAATGATACTCAAAATTACCTTATTCTGTATCCTCACTAGTAAATAATAAAAATATTTTATAGGAATCATTACATAGGTTGATTAGTCTATAATGACCAATTTAATTTGGATCTTTACCATGGGGAACAACCACCACCCTTTATGATCACATAACCATGTTGGGAGGATCCCCTAATAAAATCATGGACTGCCTTAATCATTGTCTTCCCCACAAAACAAAAAGACACCACATAGAAGGACCCTAAGAACCTGTCTGGTATAGGAGAACTCTATAGAGGAAATCATCAAATCACCTCTCTTACCTGCTCCCTAGACATAATATCCTTCAGAATCTCATTTTTCCACCTATCAAGCCTCTAAGAGATATTCTGGTATAAACCTCTAGATCAAAAATGAAGCCATATTCCCATAAGGGCACCGTCCAAGCACCTTGTAACAGCATAACAATGTGCTCCAACACAAACCAACCAGCTACATCCACACTAGAAGGGTAGGAACCATATTCCAGATTCATATTCACCTTTTAGATTTTACAATCTTTTAGAAAATCATGATAAAACAATTTGTTCATATCACCTTCCTTGAGCCACCTTACTCTGGCTCTCATTCTGAGTCTGATGTCCACCTCATGCAACTTCTACACAAAGAAGGCCTTCTTGTCACATAACTGTAAAAAGTCAGTATCATCATAGGGTTATTAAAGAAAAACATTTAATCGGTCGATCTCATCCTGAGGAAACTCTAATGAACAATTGTATGAAGTATCATTCCAAGACCATCTGATAATATTATTATGTATCCTCTATTTTTGTATTGATAGCCTCACCCATTCTCTTCCTTTAGTCACCTGCTCCATAGAATCATTCATCCTTTGCAGGAACCCCTCATAACTATGAAATTTCACGGAGTACATGGATGCCTTACTATCCCCACTACCACCCATAAGATCCATGAGTAAATGAAAATGATCTGATATCCCCCCAGTCATATCTGAATTCAACGCTCTAGAGAAATATTTTTGGCCATGAATGTTACCTAGAAACTTGTCCAGTCTACAACATATCCAACTATCACATCTTTAATTATTAAACCTCATATATTTTCTACCATTGAATATCAAATCCATTAGAAACTTAATGAAAATGAGATTACTAAATTCCAACATACAATTATTATAGTCCATTGTCCCAACATTATTTTTAAATGATGATTAAAATTGTACTGAAATCACCACCTAGAAACCATGACAGACCAACAATCTCAAAAGACCCATGTTACTACAACAACCTATGTCATTCAATAATATTATTACTATTATACATGAAGGATAATTTAATTTACATACATATGAATCCCATTTTCACTATACTTTTCTGGTGAACAAACTGAACTAGATCCACATGAAGGTACTTATTCCAAAACAACCAAATGTTTTGTTAACCAAATGACCATGCAAGTGACACCAAAACCGAGACCTCTTTTCAAAAAAATTGTTCATTCTCAGATCCTATCTGGGTTTACGAACCACCACCTTCGAAGAACCACATATCCAAGATTTAGATGCCAAAAAATGAACACATTGACTGACCCCCTAGACCCCGACCATTACATAAAATCCCAGATGACTGTAATGAAGAAAAAATTCCTACTGATGGTAATTTTTAACTGCTCTTGGAATTAAAACATCCTCACAATAAACATCATATGACGTGTCACCAGGTGATATGGCCCCTCCGAGGAATAGCGCATATTTAACATGAGAACCTTCTACATCAATGTGATGTCTTCTTCCTCCGATAGATAGAACCAGCTCCCCATCAAACCAGGAAGTTTTGAGGGAGGCTCATACCCCCAAATCAAAGAAGCCATGAATCGCCTTGGATGAAACGTGTGGGGAGATATAATTACCTTTCTTAGTGTGAAAATAATATTTATGATGTTTTCTAGGGTACCCTGATTTTGTGGACTCCAATTAATGTTATGTGTACAACCTTGTATATATTCACTAACATCATCCTATATATATGTGATAAATTTAGTGAAGATAAGTTGTGTTCGTAAAAAAATACATATTCAGATGTGTAGTTGAATAACCACATTTAATACTCCGGTTTTAATGAGGAAAATTGTTTCCCTAATAATTTATTCTGTAGTTAGAGAGTATCAATGATTATGTCATGTAATTACTCCAAAAAAATAAAAACACATTAATGTGTCTCCCATGAGTGATGATGACAAAAAACTATTGCTACCGCACCTTAAATACATGATATAAAAATGCAGGGGATGACCCACTCAGTATATACAAGATAAAAACACAGTGGATGGCCGAAAACATATTAATTTTATCAGCACTACAGGGAAAACCCACATAATATACATTATATATACTCATAGGGGCTAACTCAAGAGTTTAACATTACATAAACACCCTTGGTGTGGCCCACATGTCACATATAAAATAAACAATTGTCACCTAATCCACCCAAAAATGTCGGAAAAACTAGTGGATGGCCAGAATAATTAGTATAATATTAACACCAAAGGGATGAACCACCTATTATTAATATTTTAATCACCATGTGTAAATCCTACTAGGTATACTATCTACACATCTAACTCCAAATTATGAAATTATATAGTTTCAAAATCTATATGGGGGACACATCAATGACAAAAAATTTCATATATTATGTCCAAGGTATCACATTTTCATCTGGTATAATACAAGACCACATGAATTTGTGGTATCTCCCACAGATGATTTTTCCCAAAGTCATATAAAATACCTCTCATAATATATCGTATAATAATATTCATTATATTTATTATCTTCCCACCCCCATATCTTAATCACTGTTGGCCTCCTACTAGTGTGACCCACAATCTCTATGAATAATATTTAAAATAATAATGTATCTAGGTTATAATGTAAAATGTGACATCACAACTACTCATTCACACTTAAACCACAATACTAGGATCAACACATCACTAGGGAATGCTATATTGTTTTTGGTTCTTATTTTTCGAATTAAACCATTCCTATGATCCTCGTTTATGTTATAATTCTTCATTTTCAATGCCATCACATATTGATAATAATATCAACTGACATTGTAATTATCATGTCTCACTCTGACATGCTATATAAAATACCCATTCATTATAGGACCGAAGATATGACACACTGCTAATCATCAATTTTAGAGACATCATAAGTATGTCTCACTCCCCAACCCTAACCATATATCATTACAATTCATACCCTACAGGTAATAGCACCACAGAGTGAAAGGGACATTTTCCTTGATATCATATATGTATGAAAAAATACATTATTGAATATCTAGGATACCTAAGGCCAACAAGGGACACCCACAATATAAAATCATATTTACTCTACAAATATGACACAAATTCACAAAGATTATGTCCCAATAAAACAATAATGTCATTTGTTTCTCAATAAGTGTGGTCTATTCTTTTCAAAAAAAAAATTAATCAATACATTTGACATCATAATTAGTGTAAACCATGGAGTATTGAATGATCTCCAGGAGCCTTGAAACATTAGGCATGACCCTCTAAGATATATAAATTTTAATATAACATTTTTTTTAGTGAGTTCATTTATAGAAATTGTGTGACAACATATCATATGTCAGATAAAATAATAATGAAAAATTTCAATGTTCGTTGGAAATATACTATGATCCACTATCAATGAGTTAGATAGATTTCTAGTATCTGTAATCCTTATTCCATGAACATCAATGAGACACCCAAAATTGTACATTCAATACTGCTCCAACATTGAATCATAAAGATATAATAACATATAGTAATCCATTACAATTTATTATTTAAATAAAACCCAAAGAAAAATAAGGCGAAAAAACCATAAACCACCACCATCGTATAATGTCTTTGAAACACTACACCATCAGAGTCTACATGATACCGATTCAGGTAACCTTATAAAATACTAAAAAAGTAGTGACTGGTTGTTTACCACATTAATTTACTTTATACAAAATGAATAAAAAATTCAATATTCTAATGTACCTCACCAAAATAACATCTTATATATTGTATATGGAATATGAAGACATCAAATATTCATGTAATTAGAAATACTGATCTACAATAGCTAATTACTCAATGATCCATTGGGAT
This sequence comes from Viscum album, assembly GCA_963277665.1. NCBI lineage: Eukaryota > Viridiplantae > Streptophyta > Magnoliopsida > Santalales > Viscaceae > Viscum > Viscum album. Next base: position 871,494,420 of record OY728148.1, on the reverse strand, counting down.
TAAAATGAATACGATAAATCATATTAATAAAAATGTTATGGATTAAATAATAAATTTTATTATAGGTCAATGATTGTGTTAATAATATTATATCACTAGAAATATATTCAATAAAAACAAAAATAAATGGGTTTAAATGGTGAAATATGGCAGAGATCCCAAAAGTGTACATTTGTGAGAGTGGGGGAGAATTGTGGGAATCACTACTATGATATTGGGATAGAGGAATTTCAATTTTCCATCAATATTAAATTTCATATATTTTATGTATGTTCCTTGTAACAATGCACAAATTTTTCAATATTTTTATTCCAATGTAACACATCTTTAATAGTTGGACCACAATATTCAAATAAAATGTTCCTACAACATAAAACACATCTTTAACATAACACATGGTTTGTTTAAAAAAATGTGTAAATCATTCACCAATATATTTTTCAATTAGACATTGAACAATTTCAATAGATGACATCATGGGTTACACTATACCATTCTCAATAAATCAAATAAAATATGTCCCTATAATAATAATAAAAAAATATCTCACTATATTGGCGATTATTGGTCTATTGAAAACAATTCACACCAAAACATAAAACCTACATTGAAATCATCCATGATTTAATAATCCAACCTAAAGCCCCAAAAACCCACTCTAGAGTCCTAATAACCTCTTAATTCATTAAATATATAAGATACATTATTTATCATTTTTAACTCTAGAGATATTAATACAAACCCCATTTCTCAAAATAAATCAACAAACAAAATAAAAAATTCAAATGAACACATAAATATTCAAAACTCAAAAATGAATTATGTATTGAAAAAGGGATGAGTAATATTAGTAAAAAATACAAGTGTTAAATACTATATTATATAATTAATTCCTATTGAAATAGTTTCTGTTTCGAGAAACTTTTTGATATAGAGTAAGTGAAAGATGTTTCACTGATTAGTGTGAATATTGTTTTGATGATTTTGTATTTGGTTAGAAAATATAGGATTGATATCATTTTTCTATTATGATCATGATTCGTGGAATAATTTCTTTTCTTAATTAAAATAATTTTGTTATTTTTTTGTAATAATTCTTGTTATAATTTGAAAATGATTTTAATTTCTTATCATCCAACAATTTTGTAAAGTCATATGTTAGTATAATGGTTGTGGGTGTTGTAATGACCTGACCTTTGTAAAATTTATGGATCATGGTTTTTTATTTTTGAATATATTCTTTAATCATGTTAATTGTGTGATACATGATACAGAGGACCCAAGGAGCGTTAGGGGTTGGTTAATATAAAAGCGGACTAGAAAATTGGTTGTAGGATCGGTTGAAGGATTTTGAAAAATCGTGTGGCAACAGATAGGGGCAGCTATATGGCCACACATATATTATGCAACTGTGCAGAGTAGATGCAAAACCATGCATCCAACTGAGAGAAGGGGAAATACACCCAAAAAAATTTATGATCATGGTTTGTAAATAATTTACATAAACAATTCACAATGGTGTTTAATGAAGGATACCAATTTTCCTCCACATTAACTCTATGGTAAAATATCATTTTCCTCACCGTCTATGGAATAAACCATAGGTTTATCTATATTATCTATTTCAAACCCTCCTTCATTGAATTCTTGAAAACTCCTCCTTACATAGACTGATATTCAATCTTTAGGAGTCATTGCAACCCGTAATATAATTCTTCCTTGTCTCTATACTCATGTCTCTATTATTCTATCCATAAATTACACTATTTGGGTTTAGGTTCATGTGATTTATTTTTTACTCAATGGATTGAAACAAAGATATCTTCTTTCCTTCTTCTAATTTTTATTAATATCAAATGAGATTTTCTCTACAAACCTATGTTAGGTGGTCACATAGTATTCCTTTGGAATTTGGACCTTCCATATTTAATATGTCATGACATCATATGGGATTTTCTAATCACACTTGATGTGTTGTTTCAATAATATCAAACATATCCTAGTGTGTTGACAATGGTTAATTTAATAATGTATAGGGGTTTCGATTGAAATTATGCTATATCAAGAAACCCATGGGGTGTGACGACAAAATTGTCGATTTTAGGCCAATTTCCTAATATTACTAAATCATTTTTGTATCATTTGGAATGTGGTTAAATTTAATTTACCCTTATATCACATGTATTTTGATGAAACCATGATACCTCATCGGTGTTTGGACCACATAAGCATGGAATTCCAAAAAATTGGTATTTGGTATTTTGTTGTGACATTTTTCTAGGATTGTGCCCTTGTAATTTGATATTCCATGTTCGAGAAATTGGATAGTAGAATTTATAAGAATTATATGATTATATGGATTAAATGTTGTAAATAAAATGTGATAACTGGACTGGTTTCATGGGACGACATATTTTTTCCACTGTTATGGTTTAATAAAAATGTATTACAAGAATTGGGTTGATAGTTTAAATTGATATGTTTTATGATAGTTTTCCAATATATATTTTGATATTAATGTTAATCCATTGGTATGATTATTACCTTACTATATATATATATGAGAGGGAGGAATTCTTACCCCCAACTCTATTGATGATATAAATTTAGGTGTGGGAAGAATGCATACCCCATTCATGGCATAACCTCTAAATGTTTATGGGTTGGAGGAAAGCTTAACCAAGGTTGGTAATAATATCAATTTACATGTATGTATGGGAGAAATACATATACCACACTAGTTATAATCTCTATATGTGTATATGTGGGAGTCATGATAACCCCACTCTAGTTACAATATCTATAAACCTGTATGGATGGGATGCATTCTTACCCCATGCCAGAATTATATATATATATATACATTTATACATATATGGAATATTGATCGGATATACCATAATTGATCTAAATTAGGAAGAACATCAAATTATCCTTTAGCAACCTAAAACAGAGGTTAATTATTTATTATATACTGTTTTACTTTCCTACTATTAGTTTCATACTGTTGACTCACCTGCACTTACTTGGAATACATGTATACACCAATAGTGGTGGAAAACTAATATGTTTACCTTACAACCTAGTTGGGGATCCTTTGGATACCGAGAAATTTTTTTCCTACATATATTAATTGTAAAAAACACAAATCATTATGTTGTTTAGTCATACTTCATAGAAATATCACAAGCATAGAACATCAACATAGGATGGAGATTCAATTGAACATATTTTCACAATTTTTTACATTTTTACATTTGGTTTAGAATGATTGTTTCCAATATACTATTTTTCTTTTATATTATATTTTCATGCTTAAATGTTTTTATCAGAAAATAAATATGAGGATTTTGATATACTATAATGTTTTTTCAGTTTTTAATTTACCAGATTATAGTTAAGCTGTTAATTGTATCATTTTATTTCGTTATGATCCCACTACTTTTTATCACTATTAGATCAAAATTTTACATTTAAATGGGGTGTAGTATCCCTATTTTTTAACCTTCCAATCTCCACTTTGAGTCAGCATCCCTTGTCATATGGTGATACACATAAATGGTTATGTGGAAAACCATGATCGGTGAACATATTTAGTGGTTGTCCAGTTTGGAACATCACAATGTGGTATCATAGTGTTTTATATTCCCTTCATAATTATTTATATGAAATAGAATCTATATTCGGATCATCGAAGGTCATAGTAATATTTCATGTTTGTACAATGTGAACCCATGTATCGGTTAATGACCATGTATCATAAATTATTATTGGAATTTATTAAAATATTATCATTGATAGAATTTCACTATTGGATAATTCACATGTAATATGGTGTTATTTATATTTAAAATATTGGGATTTTGATATCACTTCATGACTCGGTGAAATGCGGATTTTGTTTTAGAACATGCATCAGAATAAGAAAAATTTGAATATACCATTCATTTTTCCATGTCAGGATTAAATTTTTATCATGCATTTCCTTTTTTATATATTTTGTGCCTTGTTACATATATACAATTATGATGATAGTTCTTGTAGGATCTGGATCATTCTATGTTGTGAGTTTAGTGGATTCCACTATATCAGTCAATAGGTTAATGGTCCCTTTCAGATCAGAACATGACATCCCAGCTAGTTAAATCATTTAAAAAATGATGTTATCATATGGATATGAAAATTTTAAATGATAAATAAATCCATGTGAGTTCATATTTTGTTTCTTAATGATTATTTTCCATTTTTGATCTGAAAATATAATATTATTTAATATAGCTGACATAGTTGACATAAATGTTCTAATGATGTGGCTTTTAATGGTAAATGTATCATAACCTAAGAAAAACCATCTTTCAGTAACATATAATAGAAACATGGCCAGATCTTATCAATACTAGTGGTAAGTGGGTGTTGGGTGATTCATTAATATTATTGTATGTTCCAACCTCTAGTCATGCATTTTTAAGGAGATATATAGGAATGTTCATTCTTATAGGAATGCTTAATACCCTTCCTTGTTCCATGATAGATATATTTAGAGTTTCATAGTTTTCACTTTTGAGTTGTTCATTGGGAATCTTAGAATTATGCTTCCATGGTGTCCTTGAACTTTACACCCAGATGGTGGTGATTATCATTTTCTTGAGGAGGAGGTCATTGATCCCACAATTGTTCTTCTAGTCAAGGAACCTGTGGTTCCTCCTCCATATCGTGATATGTGCATAGATGCCATGTTTTGAGAGGGGTTATTGTGTATGATGTTGTGTATGAAAGGAAGAGTGTGACCTGCCGGAGTATGGAAGTGTTGACTCATGATTCCTAGTACTAACATTCTCCAATTATCTTGGGGGCGGAAGACCAGTTTTTTTACATTCATTGATTGAGTTGATATTATCTATTTTTGAGACATATAGATTCCTTTAGAGTTGATGTTCAATCAAGATGTGTAAAAGTACATGCTTATTCAAAGATGCTGTGGGATTTAATCACCAATGTAAGATATCATTTAAAGATGGTTTTGGATGACTTCTAAAATATCTTATTTGACTAATTCATCCATAGGATGTGAGGGATGATAGAGATAGATAGTTCATGAATCTTCGCTAGGGGATGTTTTTATTTATGGATTACTCATCCTGTTTCAATGAGGAGAATCATTTCTATCATTCTCTTTCAACTAATGATAAAATGTATTCTAGGTGTTATAATTATGGGTTGTGTTAGACCATCCAATAGCAGGTCAATTTATTTAGGTTGATAAAAAAAATTAGAGCATAAAATAATACCTAATCATAAAGAAACTGTTATGAAATGTTAAAGGTGAGAGTCATGGTGGTTTGATTGAAAGCATCCAACGGGTCTTATTTTAGATAGAAGCAACACATTGAAGAACCACATATAGGTAGCAGTGGTCATGATCTTTTCAATTGTAATTATCAGATCTATCACTAGTTTGGGGTGCCAGTCTGTTCTAAGAGATATTTTCCATGGAATCATGTTGAGTATAGAGTCTTTGGATGGATGGTTCATATCCATTATTTCTAGAAGTGATTCCATATAGATACTAGAAATATGGGGTCTGCACGTACTCATTGATCAAAAGCAGGGTTAGTTGGATCCTGATAGTCCGGAAGCTTGAATACGACAAGTGGATCAGGACATGCTGGATGTTGAGTTAGAGAGAATCAGGAAAATGAATCTCAGAGCCAATAAAGTAGGCATTCTAAGGGAAGTATGTAAATTATATAGGGGTGTGGTAAATGGAAGATAAATTCATCCTAGCCACCACCATAAGAGAAGTGTGATAGACCATCTTCGGTATGAGGTACTACTCTAGTTATATCTACATTAGTCTCTTCTTATTTTTTGCTACATTTGGGTCTCACACTTTCATACATAGATAAATCATTGGGTATTTGACTCTAGATAGTGAGTATTTCCATTGTGTTATGCATCTAGATACACCCTTCAATATCCATTCAATTGGTGTTTTCCATTTTATGAATTTATCCATGAGATAGGTCGTTTCCTTTTAAAATGGAACCTATTCATTCTTGACATGTCCGGTTTCAATGTAAACAACGGGATGGAATACCTAGGGTTTTACATAGCCTTTATTTAATAATCCCCCTAGAGATTTCCATTTACATCCAAATATGGAATTATGAACATGCATAAGAACGAATGTGGTGTTAGTGCGATATGATCAGTACCTGATAAAAAAAGTTTGGTTAGTGTTACATCAAATGTTTCCAATCAACACATTGATGAACATGGGATATAATAAAATATATTCCCTATTCAAGTGGATCATTTTATTGACATTATTCTTGATGATTTATATGGTATCCCCATAAAGATATTAATATATTATACCATTGATATTGTTCGAGGAGGACCACCAATGACCATTCCTTCTTATAAGATTCCACCGAAAGAACATCTAGATATCAAAAATTTGTTGGAGGATATAAAATAGAAATTATTTATACTCCCCAACATTTCTTATTGGTGATCTCATATCCTCTTTTCTAAGAATGAAGACGATACCCTAATGCTTTGTGTAGATTACTATTGGTTGAATCAACTGATTATTAAAAACGGGTATCCATTACCGAGATTTGAAAACAAATATGAATATCATTAGGAAGATAATTTGTTTTAAATGAAATATCTTAGGTTGTGCTGTCATAAAGTGAATTTTATGTATTAATATATACCTTGAACGCCATTTAAGAGATGTAATGGTCTCAAAAAGTACCCAGTTATGGCATTTGTACTCACAAATGAACGTGTTGTCTTTATTTATATGATGAAACGAGTCTTTCACTAATATTTATAATCATTTTTAGTAAGTCTTGCGTATGATATATTAGCGTACTCATGATCGTGGCATGACTATTCCATCTATCTTGATGTCACAGTGTGTACACTTAGACAACATTAGCTATATTATAAACATAATAAATTCTAATTTGGGATTGATAAATTCAAAATCTAGGGTCATATAACCTCATAATAACGAGTTTATGTTGACACATATAATTTGATAGCTATTTTTTCTTAATATAATCCCATGAATGTAATTGATATTTGGATCTTCATGGGGTTTTATATATATTAAATATTATTCATTCAAAATTTATCATATATTGTAATTCTAATTATGTGCATGGAGAATAAGGGTGTAAAATTATAATGGTATTAAGTAGCTAAAAAATATAAATAGATTAAGGGAAGACTTAATTTTGTGTTTATTATAATGTTGACAGAGTTATATAGGGATTATATACATTATTTGACACATTATATGTCAGACATTGAGATATTATGATATTGGATGAGTGAGTCATTGCATATGGTTCTCATTATTTGAGGTCTCACAAGAGGAATAACATTATGCATGATCTCTAGATCATTGCCTTAGTTCTTTCATTTCACATTTGAATAAACAGTTTATTAGGTTGGAATTTTATGGTGTTCATATACCACAAGAGACATAAGTACATATTCACTATGAAGGATCTACATATCAAGTTGAATAAGTGGGTCTAGTTACATAAATATTTTTATTTCAATCTTTCCTACACTATAGGGAAAGGATAATACGTATTCAATACTCTGAAATGAATGATTTAGACACAGGCAGTTTAGGAATCCACTGTTGAATGGATGCATATGGAATTATTCTCAGATATACATGTTATGGATAAATAGGGAGATGGAGAAATATTATCTTAGCCTTATCATTGACATCTACCCGTCTGAAATGATTCTGGTCAAAAAATATATCTGACTATGAGGGAATATTACTATGAAAATGGGTTCTCTATGATGATACATTTTATGGTTAGAATGTTGAGAGGGTTTTCAATCTATTGTTTCATGTGCGTGAATGGGTCCTAGCAGAAATTACAAAGGCAATGATGAAATATATCCATGGATCATCCTAGGAATGTCACCCCATAGTCACAAAAATGTATTGGTAACTAAAACATTAATATTGGATTCCATATATGAATCAAATGATAGTCATCATTATCAGTCAATGTTCCATTTTTCAGTAGTTGATTGTAGAACATCAATATCTAGTTGGTCTTGTTCAACAATTTTCTATTACTGAGAAGAAATGGTGGGATATTTTCATCGACTTCATCACTATCTTACCTATGTCACCTTGGGACAATGAAATAGTGTTGGATTTTGTTGATCAGCATAATAAGGTTTCACACATCATACCTATTTAATTGACCTTCTCAGTTGATGATATATAAATCTATTACAATAAATAGTTGGTATATCTTCTTGGGACTCCTCGTTTTATCTTTTTTATATAGATGATTTTTTCAATTCCATGTTCTTGGGGGTGTTGTGGATGGAATTGATTATGCATGTACTTTTGTGAACATCCTATTTTCCAAAAACTAATTAATATAAGTATCAAAAAATCATTTTCTAAAGGATAATATCCAAGTGTGAGTTCCCTACATTGGGTGTTCCTATGAGAACTATGTTCCCATGATATGTTTTTCTTAATAAAATCTTACATGATACCATTGAGTTGAATCCATATTAATCATTTCCTGGTTGTAGCTGTTGATCACCTTTGACATTGTTTAAGGTGGGGAAGGCATCTGGGATTGGGCCGCATCTCGTTTAGGTGACTATAGAGAAGGTCCAGCTGATCAGGAAATGCATGTTGACAATTCAGTCCTATCATTATTATTATGATTAAATGTACCAGTGTCCAATATTGTATGATTATGGATATTAGGATTTCTTGAATTTGTCGACTTATGATGGGTAATATACGTATATAGAATCGAGATAAGCTATCATCGAGATTCATTAGACCCTTCAAGTATTTGAAGTTGATCAGACCAATGGAATACTAGCTCACACATCCTCAAATATACCATATTATGCATGATTTCTTCCATGTATCTTCGCTTGGATGATATTATCTAGAACCATCTCATGTACATCAACCCGATGAGGTTGAGGTGGATATGGATGCGTACAATGAGGATTATTTTTTGTTTATTTTTTATTTGGGGATGAAGAATCATTAAGGTTGGTTTGTTCCCTATTTATGGGTTCTATGGTAGTAAAACTGGGATGAAGACCAGACCTAGGAGCGAGAAGCTGATATGTGAGCTTTGTTTTTCGAACTATTTCCACCCAGTACATTTTTACCCTCAAAAGGGAATCATGAGGATGATTTTCTATATGGAGGGGAGGTTGAAATGACCTGAAATGGAATTGTGGTACTATTCATTAGAGTTTCATTTTGTGTCATTCAATAAATCATAAGAAAATGTGTGATATAGCCAATGGAAGGCTCAAAGTGAATCGGGGGCTGTTTTGGATCCTAGAGGTCTAGAAAATTAGATGCAGGCTTCCCCATATAATTTAGAAAAATTGTGCGGTTGTAGACATGGGAACCCACAAGTCCACATTGTTTGTCTACAAGTGTGATTACTAGACACATGGTTGTGCATCCTACTGTATAAGGAGGAAAAATAATTAATTTATTGTTTATGCATTGTTTTTATACCATGTGTATAATCCATTCCCAATGGGGTTTGGGGAAAATATACAATTTCCCCATATATAAACATTATGTTCTAATTTCTCCTTTCCTCACCACCTATGGAATAAACCAGAGGGTTATTTTATTCTTTGAACTAAAACCCTCGAACCTTGAATTAATGATAACTCCTCTATTTGGAGACCATTATTCAATATTTCGAAGTTAATGGAACACCCATGGTAAGGCTCCTTAAGCTCTATACTCTTGTCTTTGTTCTTCTGGCCATCTACAACGTTGTATAAATTTAGGTTCATATGATATATTTTCATGTCGTCCAACTGTAACACTTATCCCATCCAACATCTATTGAATCATATGAAACTATCAAACATGTCATCAACAAAACCTATAATATAGGTTATCACATAGTTTTATTTTTTTGTTTTTGTTGATTCATATTTAATTATTTGTGTCTTGAGTTGGCCTTTGGGATATCCATTTCTTTGTAAACTCAATATTATTAAATGGATCATATTGTGTTGACATAGGTTAATTGAATCATGAATAGGGTCTTAGACATCTCATTTTCTATATTATGTCACGCAATGGGTGTTCGTAAAAAATATTCAATTTTTTCCCAATATAACAAGATGACTATTTTTTTTGAATCACACATATTGATTTTAAATTGAATTTACTCTTGCCTCATGTGAATTTTTATGAACCCAATAAAAATCATGGTATTTTGGACCTCTTAGGAATGGAATTTCCAAAATGGGTATGAGACCTTTGGATGTGACCATTGCTAGAGCTTGTTCCCTTGTAATTGGATTTTTCATGTTAGGAAAATTGGATGGTGTACCATATACGTTGTCTAAGATGAGATTCACTAAACATTTTTAATGAAAAGGTTCAACATTAATGGTTTAAATTAATGGCATTGATTTTCTCATTTTATGATTTTTTATAAAGGAATTACATGAAATGGGTTGTATGTGTAAATTTAAATCATATAATATTTTTTTTCTATATGTTAAGTGATATAAATGTTATTCCATATCTAATATTATGATCTTATGATATGTATATGAGTGGGAAGAATTCATAAGACATTGTAATTATGATATAAATGTATTACTGGGAGGTATATTTACCCCACACCAGGTATAACATTTGTATGTTTATGGGTGGAAGGAGTTCTTATCACATGCCAGATATAATCTATATAAATGTATTGGTGGAGGTTAACATACACATTTCTTGTTACAATATCTCTATACCAGTATGTATGGGATGAATTCTTACACCATGACAGATATATATATTTAGTAACTAACCAGACATACTATCTTTTAGATGAAACTAGTAGACATGCCAAGTATCTGTTAAAAACATTATCTGGTGGTGACATATTTATTATAAATTTACTTATATTCCTTCTATTAGATAAACACTACTGACTTATGACCACCAATTAGAATTATGCATAGTCACCATTAGTGGTGGAATACTAAGATATTTATCTCAAACCCTACTCAGGCTTCCTTCGGTACCTATGAAGACTATTTTATTATAGGTATAGATAGGGGAAATATTCAATAATCCAACTACTGATTTATATATTATATAATGATCTTAGGTGTAGAGGATCGGGTTTAGGCACAAGATACTATAAAGTTGATTTTAGGTTTTGTTTATATTTATTCTTTTTTATTATAGTACAGGTTGCATATATTCTATCTTCATTTTGTACTAGCATTCAATCGATATATGTTTATATCAAAAACATCTTATGAGGTACTATTATATTATTCAGTATTCCAATATATTGGTTTAATCATACATTTTTACTGCATATTTTGTTTGTTATACACATGATACTATATATTATTGTTGCATTTGATGTGCACTCTCAAATGAGGGTATAGTCTCTTCATTATTTTATCCTAAGACCACATCAACTAGTCGGTATCCCATAGAATATGGGGAGACGCTCTATGGGTCATGTGACTAACCAGGTTGAGGGAATTTTTTTTGTGGAATCTAGGCATTGGATGTCACAAGTGACTTACTGATATATACTTACACCAATTGTATAGAAATGCCATTGTGATTGAAATGGCTTATGTATTATTTTTAGTTAATAAAATGACAGATAGAGGATCATGTAATGTCATAGACTTGGATCCACTAAAATGGTTCACTAATCTGGTTAGTCACATGTCCACATGCACATCTCACCATTTTTTAGGGAATTCCAATTATAAGTGATAGTCTTATTATGGTACATTGTAGCTACTATATCGTTTTTTAATAATATAGTGTCTGATTTAATAATTTTTTATTATATAAACAAGTGGAATATAAATGATAACTAATAATTAATAATAAATTTATAAATAACATTGTGTGAACCTAATAAAATGTTTAATTTACAAAAATACAATAGGTAGAATAATATATATGGATATAATAAGAAATTAATATATTTAAAAAGACTAATAATTCATAAGGAAGACTATGTACATGCCAAACCACTACACCCAATCTCCAAAGGTAAAATCATTGAATATAAATAAATAAAATCATAGATGACATTCCAATATCCCAACATTCATTCTAGTGAAAAAAATTTATGTACTATTCAACAGCCAAATATTTGTGTGAGACTGAATTTTTGGTCAACAACAAAGAACATTTAATGAAGTGTACTTTGTAAATTTAAAATAAGTAGTGTGCAGGAATAATAAGAAATGAATCAGTTTAGTAATTTTATTTGTAATCACATTGGTCTTGGTTTTCTCAAGGAAACATGTCTAGCAATACATGATTCAGCCTATGTTGGATGTCTCTAAACATGTTTCACTATATATATATATATATATATTTATTATTTCATTTATGATAATATATATATATATATATTTCTATTGATATGTATTTATATATATGACAATGCTTGTAGTAAACTATATATCCACATAAATAGATTCGAAGTATAACTAGGACCAGAGGCATAACTATGGTGTCCACGTATAACCACATTTATATCATATTTTATATAATTGTTTCAATACAATTGTATAAAATGTAATATGTGATCCCATGAAATGTATCATACAAAATGAATAATTCCATGTAGGGTGATTGAAATAATAATAGGGTTTACGCCTATCATCTAAATCCTAGCAGTGTGGAATGTCATTCCCAACATCCCATCTAATTTGTGTCCCCATGTAAAACATCTATGGAAATTATGTTTTAAATCTTTCATTACATAACCATAATCATCGTAACTCTATAATAAATATTTTTAGGTTAATCTAACATTACCTATGAGCCATTATCATAGGAATTTAAAATGTTGGATCCATGCATTCCTCTAAAAATATTATACCTCCATAAATACACTACATTTTATATTTAACTAAAACCATGATATCATCAATTTAATAAATTAATAGGGAAAGAAGACATGACTAATACATTAACAAATCATTCATCAATTAACTATTTCACTAATATAAAAGGATAATCAACCAGAAATGTGTTTTAATTTTGTATTATAGGAGTAAGAGGCCTAAAATGACACATAATCTATTAAATTATAAAAAACATTGTGGCTTGGGAGGGTGATTCATCAATATATAAATCTATATAATTTTACATGAGAATTCAACTAGAAGGGGAACACTCAACTAAATAATATGGATGTCATTGGAAATATATATATACCACATACCTAATATCATGGATACATAACTAATACATTATTGATCTCTTACTCGAACTAGATTTTGAGAAATAAAATGAGTCTGAAAAGGTCATGAAAAATAGAGAAATAGTGTTTTCAAAGATTTTGAATCTGATATAAATAATTAAACTGAAAAATATGGTCAATAGAAGAATTATACATACATAAAGGATTCCAATGTTTCAAATGGTGGGGAAATAATTCTTTGAGAGAATGAAATCCACTAATGAAATAATGTGTATATTGTAAAAAATTGTATTGATAAATTTTGAGATTTTATTATAAAATAAAATTCATCAAAATCTATGATTTGAATTATATAAAATGGAATAAATTCATGATATTATTACAATTAATATTAGATAATAATTTCATATTATTTTTTTAAATTAAATATTATATACAATAGAAAATAATTAATGTGGTTACGGATAAAACTGGTTTACTAAGGTGTTAATATAAAAATAATAGATTAAAAATGAACTAAAAAGATACCTAACTCAAATTTTTTTGTTTTATATCATTCATATACTAATTCTAATATAATAATTTCAAATATTATCTATATTTATTTTGAAATATACATAATAGTAATGAAAAATATTGAAAATTTCCAAAATTTTAACTAACATCAATTAAAAAACAAAACATAATTTCATTACAAATTTACACCTATAAATACATTTATCATGACCAAAACCATAGAACAATATCCCCAACATACATATCCATGTTTTATAGGTAAATGTATTCCCGAAATAACCACACTACGGTGGATAATTTGTCATCTGAAGGATTTTTATCTATGTGAAGGTAAACATATTCAAAAATATCATTCAGTGTTTTTTCATATTTTATCATAATTATTTATTTCTGTGACAATTAAATTTTATTAAAAATATATTATAACATATAATTTTATTTTAATTTGTTTTTGATATAATTTTTAACAATATATTTCCTTATCAAATTGGAATCAAAACCACCAGTTACTTGTATATAGGATTACAACATCGCGAACTGATATAATTTTTTCCCATTACCTACCCACATGGATATTCATAAACAAGAAATTAGTTAATATATATGATAATTTTGAGATGATACCGATTAATCAAAAAAAATTAATCTATTCCTTACCGTTTCTCCCACTACGAAAATTATAATGCCACTCAAGCATATATAAAAATTACCATTTCCATGAACATATATGATGAATTTTCTATTTTCAAAAAATTCAATAGTTTTTATAAAAATTTATATAATTAATATGAATGACATTTAAAAATTTAGAATATTACTCGATGTGCTGGAATAATACCTTGTGCAAAATAATTTTATTTCTGACAAAAAAACATTAAAGAGAAAATAAATCACTCAACACACAAATAAATTTTTTTAATGAAATATTAAAAATAAAAAAGGTATATTTTGGTATAAGAGGGTCATATAGGGAATTTATGAATTTCTAAATGATCAAATAACTACATGGAATGGCCGGGTGTTAAATCATATGTTAAATTTTGTATGATTAAAATGTTTTCAAAACATCACACCTATAACTTGTTATGATTTATATCATAATCAATTTTATTTGTAAATAATCATGCATGAAAAAGAAGGATTGAAATTGAATAAAAAAATTACCAGGTTCACTCTCTATGTGAGAAACTAAATTATTACCATAGCCACTCATGTGGGTGTATAGAAATCCATTATTATGAAGAAGTCAACAAAAAATCATCCATCTCCTATTAGACACCTTCAATCTCCAGATTAGGTGATTACAATGACACCATTAGATGAAAATTTTTGAATATAAAACTATTGAAAAAATACAAATGAACAAAGACATTATTGAATATCCTCTAGAATTTCTAAATATTAATTCAGCGTCTGACTGGGATATATTTTATTTTATATCAATACCATGATGTTAGATTACGCATCTGATTTTCTTAATACAATGATGCTTGATTCTTGGTCCAATTTTCTCAATAAAATTATGTTGGATTCTGGATTTAATTTTCTAAATACATTTTTTCTGTATACAATTCTATCAAAACAATGCTCCATGATCCTATATCTTAAATAAGATAATTATAGTTCAAATTTCCTAAACAAAATATTTCATAATATGATTTTCAGAATACGATAATTTGGGATCCGATTTCCATTCTATGATAATGATAGATTAGATTATCTTAATATAATGAACTCTGAATATATATGTAAAACTAAAATTGTAGTAGATTTCTCAATGAAATTATTCTTCACTCATAAATATTATTTTGATTTAATCCAGATCCAGGAAAAAACTAAATTTCATGATTGACCACTTCAACTCATCATACAGCTCATTTCTCATTACAATTTGTTTTTTCATAACTTCATTATTATCTATTTAATTCTCATCTCATTAAAATATTTTATTTATTTCTCCTATCATTTTGATATGTTTATTTATATTTTCATTTCAATCGATTTCATTTTGAGCGTCATTATGATAATTTTCATTCTCACTACACTATGATATTCTTTTTTTCTCATGTAATTATGATCTATTTCATACTCATATCATTAGAATATATTTCATTAACTACTCATTTCAATCTATTTTATTCTCACTTCATTATAATATTTCTCATTCTCATCCCATAATGATCAGTTTATTTGACTATATACAATTGTATGTTTACCCTCCTCTTTACAATGGATTCAGATCAATATGGGTATAATCATTATCCCCCTATGTCTGAGTATGATCAACCTAGTTACAAAATGTTTTTTAAGCTTCATATGATGGATTGGATGTTACCACCCCTAATGTTGGTCAATCAAGGTATAATCAAGTTCCCATTATGATGGAATTATCATGATGATGAAATCACCATTAAGATGTATTCTAATTATGTTCATATTCTATATATGATATAATTCTCATTGCAATTAAATTCTTATTATGATGGAATTCCTAATTATCCAATTTTCAATATCTTCAAAACACTCCACTATTACGTCAAATGATGTTATCATTAATGTTTGTAAGATTTTTTAGGACATATTGAGCAGTAAAGTATCATCTGAATTTTTATAAAGTATTAAATATTTATAAATCCTAATACAATATTATTCTTTTAAAACACTTCAGCAACATCACTATTTATATAATTACTATATAGATAGAATACCATGAAACAAAAAATTACACCTCTTATTTATTTGGATCTGAAAAAATTACAATGTAGATGAATCTGATTCGTGGAATGAAAAACATTATTATTCAAAAATGTTAGTTTTAAAAAATAAAAAACATTCATTATACAATTTATCAAAAATTCATTTCAATCTCCCCCTTTTGATATTCTGGAAACCAACATTAACATCTTTTCCAAATCTCATAATTTTTTTAGAACTTATATTTTTAGAATTTTACAAAAACATTTCATTTCCCAAATGTGAGGGTCATAACACCACAATAAAGGATAATGTAATTTTGTTGTTGGATTTCCATCCCTTGGATGTTATAAAATTTTTTCTCAATGTAAATATAATGTCCCCAAAAATAACTAATCATATTTTTTTCCTTCTCTCCACCATTTATTCTTTTCTAAATTTTTTTCTCTCCCGCATATAATGATAACCAGAAATTCATATTGAGAAAATATAAATAATTATAAATGATGTTTTTTAATTTCTTGACCACCATTGTCATCATATTAATAATCATGGTGGGGTTGTACTTATGATTTGTTTGGAATAAATGAGAGGGGACTTATCAGGATTATGTAACCTCAATTCCACAAACCATTATTTCATCATTTATTTTATGATGGTATCAATAGTCTGATACTTTATTGATTTTTTTCAAGAAGAGAAACAATATCATTAAATATATATATTATAATGTTAAACATTATATCCATGTGTTTTGATATTGAATTTATGGCATGATTCTTAGAAAAATCAATTTTTATTTGATTATAAAAAAATTATCTTCAATGTTCTTGAAACATCCCTTTTAGATATTACACATAATCATTCATTCATGTCATTTGAGTATAATAATGAGTAGCTAAATTATATTTGGATTTAATTGTGTCTAATGTCATAGATCATTATATTTTACTATTCTAACTCAGAAAACATTCACCCAAGAAAAACATGAATTGTTAAATCATTAAAAACGTGAATTGTTAATATCATAATAGTTTTATGGATGAAAAATTCATTCTTGAAATAGGTAATACCCTCAAAAGAGAGATATAATCATTAAAATATATCTATACCATAATGGGTTTCTCAAATTCCTTTATTCTCATTATCTAGTTATTGACCATGAAGAATATACATAAGGATAAATAATGATAATAGAACTCTTATAAGAATAATATATGAAACATCCTCCAATATGTTGACATAAAACTATTAAAATAATATAATCATTATCCAATTATCCAATTATTCAAAGATATCATGAGGATTTTTCTTCCTATTTATAAAATATGTCATTAAATTTTAATTCCTTAGGATTTAGGATATTTTAATATAAAATTAGTGAAGGTATTCCACCATCCAATACAATTTTAGATTTAGTTCCATGTTGTAAATGGTATAACCTATAATTTTATTTTTAGATAATTCTATTATCCTCAATCCAATGAGATATTTCCATGAATATTAATTTCCATTCTTAACTATAAAAAAAATTATTTTGTATTTTTTAATTCTTCCAATAATGATGACATCCATAAGCCACAATATGATCATAATTCCAAAGAACGCATCTCAAGCCATCATTATACGTATCATATAACAAAACATTCACATAATTGGAATATATTATATTAAAAAAGGTTCTACTACCAGTATTTATTTCAACTCATCAAAATAATAATGAAAATTATAATCATATGTATTCATCAACCCCATCCTTGTATGATATATAATAGATGATTATTTCATCAAGAAATCTATGATAAAAATATTTTTATCATGATTTTTTTAAAATTCTCCAAATCTCACAGAGATTTTACGTCACTTCCAATGTTAATAAAACCATCAAAATCTCAAGATCAACTTATAATACATCTTTAAAAATTATTTATCACTAAAAAATAATGTCATGGATCTAGTAATATAATTAATAAATAATTCCCTAAAGGCATTAATTACTCATGATTTGAAAAAAAATATGACGTTTTTCATTATCATGTTCGAACATCAAAAAAGAAAAATATCTTCCATGAACACTACTATAAATGATTTATTATACATTTTGATTATCTATTTCATTATTGAAAAAAACAATGGGTGCAATTGTAAGAATAAATGGTATCATATTTTTTTTCTAATGGACATATTCTATTATAAATTCCATCAAAGAAATTTCAAAATCGTGAAACATGTGATGATTATACCCCAAATTAAGATCAATAATTTAAATCATATTTTCATTATTTAACTGATAAATAATATCACCTATATGAGGCAAACAATATATATTATTAACAGTCACACCAAAAAACATATTACAGGCCACACTTAATCAATTTCAACCATCATAGTTTTAGGAAAAATTAAATGGGAAACACATTAAAGAAAAATATTTAAAACCACATCCATAATAAACTCTATATAAATATAAATCCCTATAATAATTTTTGTTCCATTTTATAGGATGATATCATGATCAGGTTTTAACCTAAAAATTGATCCATATTATACTATACCTACCCCTATAAAGGATGATAAGAGAATTCTTCGAGGAAAACATTATCAATTTACAAAATAATAATTAGAGGATCATTAAGAGAAAATTTTAATTCCATATTAATTATTACATAAAACCCATTATAATATTCTTAGGTTTTTCTTGTACATCCAGACCATAAATCCAACAATTCAAGAAAAAAAAGAGATCAATGATCACCAGCATGGCCGAAACACACTGATGACGAAGATAAACTTTACTATGTTGAGTGAAAAGATAATCCCTAATAGTGGTGATGTTTAATATATATAGGCCAATAAACATAATAAATCATACAATATATATAATATCAATTGATATTGAAAATGATGAAAACCAAAACCCATGTTCATTCCATGTCACATGAAGAGTTAATAAATCTCTGAATGATGAAAGGATCTCAATTTGATGTTTCAACACATACGATAAATGTGAATATATATATATATATATATATATATATATATATTTATTAGATGGAGGGGCCAGTATCAAATTATATAGTTTATATATATGATTAATCAATGATAGTATGACTAACTATTTCAAGGTCAATGTAAACCTCCACTGAATAACACATCCATAAGTGCATCAATTAGGATTCATATAGCTAGACCCTTTGTACTTTAAAGAATCATATTGAACTAGAGTGGAAATATTTATCATTGTTCCCTGACAATATATAGGTGTATAAATATCCTTTAATATCCTATATACATGTTTATTGTGGTGAAAACATTTACACATCTTCCCAGGTGAAAGATAGGAGCATCTGGTGTGAACAAACATTCAATAATGATTGACATTCTATGGATCAATACTTCATATAGTTGATGGGGAAGAGTTTGATCAATTTTGAGTACCACATCTACCTATATAGTGTTTCTCATGCCACATCCTTTTTATTAATGGTATTCTAATATAGATTTCACTTAGTGGAATAGAGGTGGATGTATTCATAACCTTGCATGTTGTGTTCATCTCCTCCATCATTGTGATTTCTAAAATTTCCATATATATATAAAGTTTAAGTATAAATTATTGTGATCTAGAATCAGGTCACAAAACCTTTAGATGTTTATGTACAGTCAACTTTAATTTCTCTACTACCATCAATGAAAAATGTACCAGATACAGTAATTGATTGGTAATTTTCTGCACTGAAGTCTATGCCTACTACAACGAAAGGATATCAAGATTATATTACATCATCAAAGACTCAATAAAATCAAATGAAAGTGAATTTTATAAGAACCGTTCAATTCCAATCCCACCTACCAACCATACAGTTCCATGCACTCCTACCATCTCTTATTGGGAAAATAAATAATAAATTCGGTGCACTTTACATTTATATTCTTATTTGTATCTTGGATGTCAGAGATTTGACTATTCTTGTTAATACATTCATCCACCAGTTAACGTTTATTATGACACATAAATAATGGATTTATATCAAGTATTTACACACAATATTAATCTCTTTATCCTCTTTCACATGGACGCACCTAAACAATTACATTCCAGGATTTTTGCTTATTTTTATTCCGAAAATAACTACATTATTAGTGAACAATATAAGATTATTATATATAGGTATATTCTCTTATGGAGTATATACATCACCATATCATAGAAACATAGAAATTAAACTTATAAGAATATCACTAAACACCTATAAAAGAAGGACAAAATCAGGAAAGTTTTTTATTTTTATCAAACCAAAAACAGTAAGAAAACAATGAGATTATGACTATGAAGTGAAAACAAGAGAAAAACAATCCAAAATATAATTAAATGTTCAATTTCTTTGAATTAATAAATAAATAGTATGTCACTGTAACCTATATACCAATATCTGATAATCTTATCTCTACTCTACCATGCATCCCAATAATATGAATTATGATGAAAACCCCTATGATAAAAATTTATAATGAACCTACATGGGATACCTCCAAAAACTAGTAGCAAAATAAACATTTCACATACTATAATGTAATTAACAATCATTACAGACTAGTGACAATCATAATAGATTCACATAAAAATAGAGGAAATGGTTTTTCCCATGCTAAAGTAGACTACATGGAATATATTCGCACAATTGAAGGAATGAGTGGATAAAATAAATTACATAAAAAAATAAGGAACATTAATAAGTAAAACTCAATGAAATAATAATAATCCCCATAATACATATCCAATGACAACTATGTACTAAAACAAATAAAAATAGTCCATGTAATAATCTGGGATATATCTAACCATCTCATCAGAACCTATTCATTCCCGATATAAAATATCATCTCATCCTAACTATGGTTAAAATTTTTCTATTCAAAAAAATGACAAGATTAGCATCATGAACCAATGAATCATTTTTATTGTTGACAAATATAAATTCTATTAGGATCATACCTTGTTGATCAATGTCATTTTTTTAATAAAAATGAAAAAATTTATCCTTTTAATGAAAAACTATGATGATAAAATATGAAAAAAATTTCACTCAAATATATGATAAAAATTTTTCATTTAAAACCCTTTCTAATCAATATAAAAAATATTTTGAATGAATAATTTCTATATAAATATATTAGGGTGAATACCGGTTTATAGAATGCAAAAAAGAAACAACCAATGAATAATGGAAAAAATTACATGAGATTAAAATTTATAGTCCCTACAAACTAATCATAATGCAATCAATGATTATATATGAATCATGTTCTTTGAGAATGTGACTATAGGGTAGAGTAGCACACCATGAGTTAACCCTCAAACAATATAAACATCAAAATCCTAGAAAAATGGGAATGAAGTTAATATAAGTATCCCATGATTGAAACATTGATGACAAATGTTGATTAAAACATATGATAATCCTTCTATATAATTACCAAAGGATTAATGTGTGATTTATTTTTCAAATAATTATCAAAATTACATTTCAGAATCAATATCAATCAACCATTTTCATTCATTAATCCATCATTGAAAAAATATTTTTCAATTTTTTTAAAAACAAATTATAAATTCAAAAAAGCAAAAACCATCCACTTTTACAATTACATTTTTTAATAATAAATATTCATGAAAAATCATTTGTAATACAATTGGAAAAATGTGGTCCATCCCATTTTATTTATAAATTTTATGAAACATATCATCTTATATAGAACAAGTGTTTCACATGGCTTCAATTGTATCTAAACCAAATGGAAAATTTGAAATAATAAAAATGGAGGATTGATAATTGATTCTTTCATCATAAAATCATATTCAAAAAATAAAACATAGAGTATAGGGGATATTTCACAACATACACAAAAACAACAGAGAACAGCCATACCACAAGAAATTGATCCACCCATTTGAAGATAATATCAAATTAAAAATAGATAGAATAAAAATGAATCAGCATCACATGATCAAAAAAACATTATTTTATTTCTATAAACCAGAAAAATATGGACTCCACAAATAATGGAAAGAAATAGGAAGAAATTCCTCTTGTGTGGAATGATTTTATGTATCAACCTAAATGATAGAATGAATATATATGATTTCAAAACAAAAATATCATAATATGATAGGTTTCAGGGATGGATGATTAGGGTTAATAATTAGGATTCAATCATAAAGAGTGATAAAAACATATATTTTATGAATCATTAACAAACTAATTTGAAGTTATATAGTGTAATTATTTTGATTTTAATATAAACTATATTTTAGAGAGGTAATATTAGAAAATATTATCAAATATTTTATTATGGGAATTAATTTTATTGATTGATCCATTTTTATACATTTAGGGGAATTAAAATTATCTTCTAAAAAATAGATTCACATTAGGAATTTTTTTCATATTGTGAATTTTCGTTGTAGGAGGTGTAACAACAAGGCCCTTGAGGAACTCCAAAATGAATAAAATGGTCTTATTATACTCAAATACAAAAACAAAAAAAATTAATAATGAAATGGGACTTACTCTAGATCATGGTAGTAAAAAATCATTGTACAATAAAGATTTTTCATGATGTTACAACTATGAAACATAAAATATCTATCTTTGTGGAAGTTATTTTATACCAAATCATTTAATTAATTTAATACGTGAATAAACAAGGTTCAAAATATTATAAAAACTATTAATTGAAGTATAATTAAATTAATAAATATTGATAAAATGTGGATTTCTGTAACTTTTGTGTGGAAACATCATTATAAGTGTCAGGACAAGAACCATATCGAGTATCAATTTAAATTGAGAGTCTTTGGGCAGGAGGGAAAACACAAAACATGGATGGAAAATAAATTTCTGAATTTGAGGATTAACATTTTTTATAGGTATAACGTTTGTCATTTCTTATGAAATTACATAAATATCCACCAGAGACTGAATTCCTGTTTCCCGTTGATTTAATCAAAAACAGAAGAACTATATCATAAACATGAAATAGAATAGCCAAGTTTGAATTAGTAGAGTAAAATAATCCATTAGTGGGGTTTTGTAACTAGGGATATTTTCTAAATATATTTCAACATTAGGTGGATTCTATTATATTTGTGATGAGTAGTGATGTATCCATGAGGTTTTGTATTTATTTTCTGAATGACATTATTTGTATTTTAATGAAAAATAATCTACTACATCAATTTGATAAAATATTTTATTTACATCATGGTGATTAATATTTATCAATGATTAAACTTATGTTTCAGTATTATCAATTCAATGTATATAATGATAATATTGAAAATATAGTATTTTGAACATATTATCGATATTATTATATTATTATAATTGAAATTGGATGGAATAATGTATAATATTTGTTTATGGAAATCATGAATATATATATAATGGAATATCCGGATAATTTTTTTTTATTGAATGATGAAAACATTACATAGTTTAATAGCTATGCCGAACATGACTATCCCTCACAAATCAGTCAGCTTATTCTTAATGGAAAAGTGTTAAATAAGAGATCTAAATTGACTAAAATATGGATTCAAGATGTTTCATTTCCAATAAATATATCCTCTACATATAAAATTTTGGTTTATACTCTAAATAAAGTGGACATAAAATAATAAACTAATCTAATGAAATTGATGTATGTATTATCATTGTGATTTTTTGTTACTATAGGAATCTTTTTTAACATTTTTACAGATTGGATAACCCATAAACAAAGAATAAATGTAATCATATTTTTATGGAAATATAAATGTGATGAAGGATTTGATAAAATTTTCCTAATAATGCTAAATCCATATATTGTTTCCTCTACCATTTATTAATGATATAGTTTTTATATGTATGGATGCATGAATAGGGTTACTGGTTGTGTATTTAACCACAATTATAATGTTATTTTGTATGCATCATTGAGTTTAATAACTCATGAAGGAAACTGTCCACCTCATTATTTTAATATTGAATATGTAATCAAGACATTGAAGACCTAGAGATATTAACTCTATTGTGAAACATGTCTGATACAATATTGACCATTATAATATAACATACCAATATTCATAAAAATAAATCATTATAAACCAAAGGGGATAGTTTAAATTAACCAAAGCATAACAGAATGATATTTTAAAAAATTTACATCATGTACATTAGTGTGTATGATATGTTACGCTAATCAGAAAAGGAAATATATCATCCTTCTATATTGTGATATAATTCATTTTAAATAAACTTAATCACATCAATAACTTACAATCCACACAACACATACTTTAATAAAAATATATAAAAAGATTATATAAACATAATCGTGATAACATATACCATATTATTAAAGGTATTAACATTACTAACTTTGTTATTAATCTTACAATTATTTATTTATTAGGAAAAAGATGAATTATTTAAAATCAAGAGTATTAATTTTTTTAAAAATATAGTTTAAACATGAATTTCATTTATAATATAAAAATTATTATAATAAATGTATATAATATAATTTTTTAATTAAATTAGTTTTTTATTGATTTTATCTTAATTATCATAGGGTTATTTTTTCCCCTTTTTAAAAAGTATTCATTTTTAGATGAATAGTGAAAATACTGAATTTTAATTGAAAACAACATTTTTGATTTAATTATTTAAAACGATAAATTATATTTTACTTTTCCATAGAGTAAAATTTGTAAATTTATATATATATTAATTCAATATATTTAGTTGGAATCATTTTCATATTGAAATTGTATATAAAATCATTATAAACGTTTAAAAATCTTCCCTTTGAAAATCTTCTTTCACGTCGAGTATGTATGAATATTCTTCAATTAAAATTTTCGAATATGTGAATGGAATTAGGGAAATATTGAAACCCTATTTGAAATCATCATAATTTAAATTATTAAATAATATTAACATAAATATTTTAATATCTTAAATAATATATTTGAAAACATTTTTTACCCTCGTTAACTAGAGAACATATTTACATGTGGGTAAAACTATAAATGATATGGTCTAAATATTAAATAAGTACTATAAAATATATTTTATTTTCATATTTCTCCAATAAAATGTATATATATGCTAAATAATTTACTTTATACAGTTATTTATTGTGAAAACCCATTATATACATTTTTAATTGTCAATATTTCTGGTGTTCCACTCACATCAATTATAAATTCTCACACACTCTATTCCATTAATAACAAAATAAAAACCTTTTGTTTAATGATTTACCTTCAAAAAAACATACTAGAATCCAGACACTCATTCTATAAGCATTATTGTTTTCATAAATCCAGCCTACTAAGTCCCTTAGATTAAAAATTGATTGTTACCTGAAGAAGATGGAATATTCTTCCCCTAGCATCTTTATTTTATTTTTTCGTGGAACTCAATAAATATTTATTAAAACATGTTGATATAATATCCCTAGTGGAATACATATAATTATATTCTCTTATATTAATCCAATTACCTACAACCATCCCAATATACATATACTGGTTACAATAACATTATTTATGTGTATGAAGGACTAACGCCTCAAGAAACGATGTTAATAATTTTTCCATTACCAAGAATATATTGTGGGTATAATGATGGTTAAAAATATTATATATTATATACATTATATTTTTTTAATTTTTATATCCCTATATCATATATCCCATTTTAGTTTCCATTGTGTAGAGGATTTGAGAATGCCCGTCGTGTATACATTGGAATACCACATCTCGAAGTGATGTAAATATTATTTCACTAATATTTACATTGAAGGTAATAGGTTTAATTTTATATAATATTCATCATATAAAAAAATTAATTATGTTATTTATGAAATTTTTATAATTTTTAAAAGTTCATATATCATTTTTCATCCCACACTATAAAATTATAGAGTCCTTCACAGATGTGTAAACTAATCCCTTCACAAAGTGAGGTGAATCTACTTTAATCACAAATACACAAAGATGATATATATATATAGTTATATTTAATGATATTATATGTCATATCTTTTATTATTACGAATGATAACTTATAAAATCATAAAAAACTTTTTTCAATAATGTCTATTGAAAAACAGAAACGTTACTCAGTCGTATGTAAGGCCTACTCTCTAATTGATTGTAACATATATCATATCACATAACCATCATTAATAATTCGTTTTTATGTTATAATTTATATATTATTTTTTATTCATTAGTTATTTTTTATTTTTCATAATTATTAATAATCACTAATTTGAAAATGTTCAACCTGTTATACTCATGTTGAACACATAATCCAAATATCCTCAAAACATATGAAGTATATCTAATTGATTATGAAGAAACATATAAAATGGAATGTATATATATATAAATAATAATAAACAAGATGATTTTTTATAATTAATAAAATAATGAACATATATTATGAATTCAGGTTGATAAATAGTGTATATGTCATGTTGGACTAAAGTCAAGGGTTTCTCATCTAACGTGTACATCTATAGTTCTTGAATTATATTAAAAACTTATTTCATGCATATGGTCTATATAATAACCATTTTATATTATATTATATTATAATTTATATTGATGGTTTTTTATATTATCATTAAATGTATTTTAATTCGTTGGAATTATTATATAAATGTTAACAACATGGTAAGTGTTTAGTTCAAAATCCCATCATTATTTTGGATTTTTTTTTTCAAGTTTACCATGGGGAAATTATGTGATTTTTATATTTTAAATATAGTTTAGATTATTGTCATGTGGATATTCAAGAAAATTTTCTGGTAATTGTAAAATTTTCCTTATAATTGGTACGACTAATATATATGAAAAATGTTTTATGAATGAATAAAATTATTTACTTATTCAGTCAAAAATCATTTTATAACAACCCATGACATTTGGAACTGTCATAAAATTTATTTTTAACTATATTAAAATAATTAATTATATTAATTTTAAAAAACATTGAATATATTAAAAATGATTTTAAATGAATATTCAGGTTAATTTTTTAACAAAAATATTAATTATTCATTGATTGAAAATGTTAAACTCATCATTTGTTACCTGCACAATAAGAAATTATTTTCCCACTTCCATTGAAACTCAACGAATTAAACATTTAATAACATGTGTTAAAATTTTATTTCAAATTAAATTTTTTCGTAAATATTTGTGATATTATTTAGATTTATAAATATTATTGTAATGTAAACAATCGTCTAAAATATAATATGAATAGAATTTTTTTAAGGATGGTTATAAATGAAAATGTATATTCCTCAAGAACTATTCTAAGAGATAATTGATGATAATTTTCCATCTAAGAATAAATTATTTTGGATTAGTTATTCTTCTAGTTGTATATAATTTCATGATACTATCCTTATTATTTATACATATATTTATGATCATCTTGTATAGTGATTATAATTTAATTACCATTCACCATATTACATTGAATGGTTTATGGATACTTTTAATAATTTAGAAATTTATTAATAGGTCATATAATTTTGAATTATATAATTTTATATTTATTTTGTCTCAAATAATTAATATGTCATGTGAATTAATATTTCTAACATATTTGTGGTGGATTCTATAGACCCTTAATGTATCAATGGGTCTCATGAATCAAACTATACATGGTTTTGTAAGAGAAAATACTGATTTATACAGATTCATAGTAACATGGACTCAAAAAATTAATATCATGGAACAATACATAAATGATATATTTTAGAAGACCAAGATTATTAACTCTATTATTACTAATTTTGATATTTATATTTCAAGTGATAGATCGATTGTTGAGAATATCATGTTTATCTTTCCTATTAATGTGATTATTTACATGGAATTAAATTATCACTATTAATTATTACCATTTATTGAATTGTTTACTAATAAAATGGATTTTTTTTAATGAAATAAATTTTAATATTGATAATACCTTCTTCATTAATCATTTTTTGGTATGTTTAATCTTACAATTCACAGGGGGTCACACCTTTGTTTTTTATTATTTCTCTGCAAATACCATGAATTGTTTTTTATTGGTATTCTAGGATACATTGAATATAATAATGGATATATCAACTAAAATTCAGGACATACTTTATTATTTAAATTATAATGTTAATTTCATATATGTATCTAAATTAAAATTACAATGAAACTATTTATACCATCATGATATAACTCATTTTATCTTACAAAAATGTAATCATATAACCAAAATCAACAATATACACGGTTCATTGGTAATACAATTTTTTTCATAGGATTTTAATTAGAATCCATGGAAACTACATTTAAAAAAAATTAGTAGGGAACATGAACATATAATAGAATTAGAGGATATATATATATAAATATTAAAAAAAATTATAAGGAATAAATTATACAATTCAATGTTAAAAAATCATCCCTTAGTAGATAATTAATGTTTTTGTCATTCAGAATATATTTACCGAATGGTAATAACTATGAAAAGGTAACACTGATATTGAACTAATCATCCCTAGATTCAAGATAATAGCCCTTAAAATGGATTAGTATAGGAAATCTAGAAAGATATTCCTAGGATAATTCAAGTCATGTTTAAAATCCATTATGTCGTACTTGATGACATCATTGAGATTTAAGAACATTATCCATGAAACATTGTTTTTTATTATGATATTATATATTCATAATTTTTTATATTTATGTTATTCATTTCACTATTTTTGGTATTATGCAATATTCATCATAATAACATCACATAATATATTTTATTTCAAAATTTAGAAATTTCTCCAATAATTTATTATTCAAACTACAAAAATTAGTTTTATCGAATGAGTAATAGTATCATTTATTTAGTCGGTTCAAAGAAATTTTTCTATGGTAACTAGTCTCCCAAAAATATCCTCATATTGGGACAAACTATATTGTATTAAAAATAAATTTATTAAATTATCTAGGTATTATGATTTTGATGTGAAGGAAGTTAAAAAATTGTTGAAAAAAAAGATAATGATAATAATGGAATGGATTACTTTCACACATGTTATTATTACCGAAACAAATAACAAGGAACTCAATAAGAGTGAATGTGTGTCTGACAAATGTTTGGTTTGAAATTCCTAATTGATCATGATTGATGGTGTAAAACTATAAAAATTTACATTGGTAGAACATTAAGAATATAATGAACTAAATAAATGAATACCTAAAGAGTCGGGGAATATAACTCAAAAGCAGTTAATGGATCACAATCATGGTTTTTCTATAACTATAAATGAATTTGAAAGGTTTATCAACCTTTTATGTTAATAAATAATTTTATAACATTATTTTATCAATGAAATAATTTTTAATGATTTATTAAACATATAAATATACTACAATAGTAGTACACCTTTATTGATTTTAAATCAAGTGTTGAATTGTGTAATTAAAAGTGATCAGTGATATGTTTAAAATCCTATAAAACAGAAGATTTAGGAAATTTTAACCGTTAATATGTTACTCATTTATATATACTAATCATGGGATTATGAGATTATAGATATGGATAAATACAATTTAATTATACGTCCAACCTTGTAATAGATAAATTATTTGTTTAAAAAGTTGATTATGTTATCATTGATGGGGTTAAAAACATTGTTGGAATTAATTAATATATTCAATAAAATTATTGATTAATTTGTCAATATTAATGAAAAATGAATTAAAAAAGTTTTTATGTTAATTCGGGTTATATCCATTTAAAAAAAACATAATGTAGGTATTAAAATGATTGGAATGTTATAATTAAGAGATATCTATTGCTATTTGGGAGAATAATGTTATGTTCATTATATAAAATTTTGATTTTATTTTTAATGATTTTTAACTTAATAAATTTTAATTTTCATATGTTTAACCATTTAAGAAATGGTTAGTGTGGAATATAGGATGAGGTTTTAGAGATCAATTTGTTAGATCACTGAATGAAGATTATTTTCAGATTGAATAATTTGTAATAACAATAATGTTAAAATTATAACTAGATATCGAATAAATAATATATCATTTTATTTTGGATCACATGGTATATTAAAAGGGAGATTTAGTTCTTTGGGAATAAAAATATTATTTTTTCATATTTATTCCATAGAGTAAGTGATTAATAAGAAATTAGCCAATTCATATCCTAATAGTTAAATCATTATTACAATATAGAAACATAAATATTATGTATATTTCCTTATATTCATATATAGTATAAGAATTCCTCAACATTAGGAAAAGGATATTGAATGAAAATTCTAATATTAACTACATATCTAATGAATCATAGGTTTTTTAAATCATCATAGATTTGTGAAATTTAGGACCTAGAAATTATATTGATAATTATTTTTCTTGTGAACAATAAACTCTACCCATATCCGTAATTAATTATTTTTTTATGATTATATTTTCAATTTCAGAATATAATCATCTATTAATAAACGCAGTTATATTTTATTTCATATTTCCTCTGGAATTACAACATATTATGTCAAGATTATTTTTTAATTCTTCCCCTGATGTGGGATTTCATTAACTGTATTTTGAAATGAAATCACCATAATTATGGGGATCATGATTAAATTGTGAATTATCAATTCATATATTGCGGTTGAATGTCACATTCAATGATTTTAGAGTTGGGAAATCATTATAGATATCATTTATGAAACAAATCAAAAGGATTATAATTATTATAAAATCCTTACAAATTACTATATATTTATTTTTAAATAAATTCAATCTTTCAAATAGATTACAATGCATGAAACATTTCATTTAAACCTAAATAATCTATTAAATATATTATTTAAACAAGACCATTATACCCCAGACATTATGTAAAAGGAAATTAATATTACATACTAATTTATGAATATTATGGTAACCTATTCATTAAAAATAAAATATAAATGTTTTCATTGAAATGAAATATTATGTGGAAAACATTTTTTTCTTAAATATAGTATATTCATGATATTCATACACAATTTGAAATTTTTTTTTCATATTTTTGAAATATATTTTATTAAAATAACTAAATTTTTTGAATCCTCATATTATAAATATTATTTGTTGTTGTATTGATATTTTTCTGAAATGTTTCATTTTTAAAATAGTGAAAAATAATGATTCACATAATAAATTTATTTTTAAAAAATTACTAATGGAAAAATACGTTTTAAAATATTGTCAATTAAATATTTAAACAATTATATATAGATTTATACAATTTAAATTATTGGAATCATTTTTATATTTACTTTTTATAAAAAATATAGTGTAATCCTTTGAATATTTTCTCTTTCAAAACATTGGTATTATCAAATATATTGGAATATTTTTTTATTAATTTTTTGCACTTATGTGATTGGAATTTTAAAATATGTATTAAATATTTTGAACACTAATAAATTATATTATCTAGTACAGTAATCATATTTATTAATAATATTTAATTTTAAAAAACCATAAAAATTATTTATTATCATTATGATATAAATGGATTTAACGTTGGTTAAACTAAGCATATAATGGTAAAAATGACCTTATAAATTTTTTAAAATCTATTTTATGGCCTTATTTAGACACAATGATATCTATATCCTTATAATATATAATATCTATATTGATCTTTGCCCCATGACCATTGCCATGTCTACCCAAAGATTGAATTATATAGGTCCGGGAAAAGCTACTAGCACCAAAAAGGCATATCCCTAAAATGGGATGACATTTCCTTTAAACCTGTACAAACACAAAATCCACGAACACAACATAAAGAAACCACTAAAGAAATTGCTGTAGTAAAATAGTTTACCAGAAATATATTGTAGGAATACCATCCCAACTAGAAATAACATGATCTAATTAAAGAGAAAATAGCCCATAAACGTCCACCGAGGATCCTACCAGAATGGTAGGTACAACTCACAAACAGTTGTCATTGTGTAACATCCGGTCAAAGGGTCTGCCACTGAGCACCATCCATTCCATGCTCCCTCAGGCTCGATCAATGATTTTCATCATCTACACAATACATAACAAGGAGTGGGTGTACCCAATGCATGGTGTGAGTATAACAATACTCATTTGGGATCTCAAAACCCCCAAAGGTCTCCTAGAGTTCCACAATGGAAAAACCCAAAATAAAGACCTCAATAAAAACGAATACAGTAGTAGTAATCAACTATAATTAAGTATATTTCCATACATATACCTAATTTATTAAGATACACTTGTTTGATAAATGTGGAAACCAAAGGATCCAAATTTTAATCCATTAGCACAACTTAACCATGAGAGAAGAATACCACAAAGGTAACACCACGAAGGTAACACCACTAAGGAAAAAGTACCATAATGTTAATACCCTGAATATAACACCATGAAGGTTAATTTACCACAAAGGAAACACCATAATGGAAACACAAAAAAGGTAAAAGACGCAGATCACGCCAGATATATAACTCAAGTACAGAAGTACAAATGATAAGTACAAAATAAATATCATCTTATTCTGTTGAGAGGCTCTACTGTTGACCCACATGGGACCTATAGGCACTGACCATAAAATGATCGATAGATATTGACCCATACAGGATCATTAAGCACTGACACACACTTGATCAATATATGCTAACCCACATAGTATTAATGTTTATTCTTCCTATTACATTTATCCATGAGATTCCCACACAAAGCATGCTTGATTCCTGGAGGATCTTAACCTCAAGCCATTTTCTGTAACTCAACCACCACAAAGGTCCATGAAAATGTATCCCAAAGTACTACCGTGTCATAAGGTTACCAACACTGAAGACGATGTGTCAATCGGACAACATGTCTATGACTTATAAGTGTTTTAGTATCGAGGGCCGGATTGGAATAGATTTAAATTCATCATTGAATTAATCAAACATTATAAAAATAATAATTAGATAGTTTCTAATGAATCTCTTCACTCAAAGGATCCCAGCACCGTAGAAGGTTCGTCAAATGAACACTTGTTTCACATTTAATAGCTCTTTGAGTGAAAATGGGCCTCAAAGGGTCCGGGTCCGGTCCAACCCAGCCCAACATGGTATTGGGATGACCCGACCTGGACTAAACTGGCATATGCTTGCTTGTCTGGCTAGTCTATGGTTGGGTTATCCCGCTAGGCTGCTGACCGGATCGTCCCGTATGGGCGGTGGGGCCCACTGGGCAGGTGAGGTTCGACCCAAAAATGGACATGAGCCAGCCCATAGAGGGTGCGAATTATCCCACGGAGGGGCACAGACTGCGAGAGCATGGGCCACCGTAAGTGGAAGGTAGATTTTTTTTCCATTCAGATTCGATTTGTTTGGGCCACAAGGTTTCTCCAGGTCGCCCAGGGGACCCATACGGAATGGGTCTTGGCCCTCCCCCACAACATCTAAGCTGCATACATCATTAGAGGTGCGTGACATCACGCTTCTTTCCTCCACCCGTTCTGGGTTTTTCCCAACTAGAATAAATTGCTCGAGATGAAAACATCAAATTTCAATAAAAGTTGGAGGGTTTGAGCCATGTTCATTAGGCCTACAACATCCGTGTTAGTTTGGTAGAAAGTGGGTAGTATAATGATTCAAAAACTATAGAAATTAGAAAATAAATAAACCCTACCTCTTGATCATTGGAGAATGTCCTCATTTAAGGAAGATTAGGTGTTTGTCATTTCCTGATTTGGTAGGGCTCATCGCTGTTCATTTGAACAATTCCTATCCTCAAAGGGGTTGTTTGTCGCGCTATTTTAGCAGAGCTTCATCTCATGGTAAATACATAACAACATCCATTCCCAAGATTCATGTAAATAATAGGGGGAAGAGGTGGCTGATGCCGTTGGGAATGTATGAGGGTCATTTAATAATGAACCTTCTTAATTCAAATAGTACAGATACAAACATTGATGAGTCAAGACAATAAATGGCTTGACATTTCATTAGTTTCGCCACTGCTACTTTTCCATTACAGGAATAAAATAGAGAAATAAAATAACATTGTAGTATAATAATTCTATTAAATGTACAAAATATCATTTTTTCCCTGACCTACTATGTTTGAAGTGAATACTCCCATAAGAGAATCTCAGAGATTCAAATTAAACTATGCACTCATGGATTTATCTTGAGTACCGATTCAGAATTTAGAAAATGTCACTCGCAGATTTACTGATCGTACCATATAGAAGGTTCAAAAATTTCTTTCGGTCACTATGGGCCTCAGAATAATGCACCATCGATTTTCATAGACTAATAATAATTCCATATAAATTAATTTACATTGAAAATATGTGTCAATTCATTCTATCCTCCTTAGGTATTTTCATCCCCAAAAGCCACAACATAGACTACAGACACAGGAAGGGGGTATTGAACACGAATCTAAGCCTCCTTTTCCCATGTTCTATTATGGAGGTTCCCATTCTACCAAAGAACGTGCACTAGAAGTATCAATTTTCCATGAAATACTTACTTCTGTAGATCCTCAATCTCCACTAGAACATCCATAAACATCTCACCATCATCGATGCCCTGCATGCCCCAATCGATGACATCCAATTTATCTTGCACGTACCTCTTTATCTATGAAACTTGAAAAATGACATGACTCGATTGCATCTATGGGCGAAGAGCTATGCAATATGCCACCTTTCCAACTCTGATGAGAACCTAAAATAGTCTGATGAGTCTAAAAGATATCATGCCACACCGGCCTAATCTCTACAAACCACATCGAGGTGAGACCCATAGGAAGACATGGTATCCCACCTCGAACTCCATTGGTCTTTATCTCCCATCAGCCGAAGACATATTCCTACTCTTTGTAGTTTTCATATTTTCTTAGATGATCCAAACCATCTAATTGGTGTCATTTAACAACATTAGATCCATATGTTTTGAATCCCCAAGTACTTTCAATCATATTGGTGATCTACGATGTCAATCGTGCAAGGCCTCAAATGGCACCATACCGATGGTGGAGTGATAACTATTGTTGTATGCAAAGTACACTAAGTTAAAGTGATCTTCCGAACTGTGGAAAAAATCATGGATGTAAGAACGAAGCATTTCATCTAATGCCTAAATGGTCTGCTCCTTCTCACCATCCATATGTCGATGAAATGTGGTAATCCAACATATCTAAGTCTTGAATGCCTCTTGTAATACCTTCCACACTCGGGATCTAAAACATGCATCAAATTCAGAGACATTTATTGATGGAACCCCATGAATTTTTAAAATCTATTGTATATATAGGAATCCCAAGACCACTATTAATAACGGCTCTCTAATGGGTAGGAGGTTGGCTTACATGGTGAGTTGGTCAACAATCACCTAGATGGAATCATGTTCCCTAGACGTACACGGAAGCCATGCCACAATTTATAGGGAGATATCAACCCACTTCTACTATGGTAACTCAAATTTCTATGCTAATCTTACTAGAACATGATACTCAGCCTTTAATTGCTAAC
Source organism: Viscum album (assembly GCA_963277665.1). Classification (NCBI taxonomy): domain Eukaryota; kingdom Viridiplantae; phylum Streptophyta; class Magnoliopsida; order Santalales; family Viscaceae; genus Viscum; species Viscum album. The sequence goes on along the minus strand of OY728148.1, from coordinate 871,458,323 downwards.
AAGTGAGGAATCTGGAGACTAACACTGCCATTTCATTCTTCATCCCTATCCACGAGTGCTAACGTCAGAAGTACTGGTATATATTTTCCACACTCTTATGTACCACCATAGGGTACATATAGAACTCCCTCAACACCTCCTCCTGCAACGCCACTGGTATTATGGTGCGCCCTCTTATGAGGGTGATTTTTTATCCACCTTCATAAAATCCATCTGGTGCTTGTCCTAAAGATATATGAGCACGACAAGCCTCACAGTCAATGTCCTTATGTAGTGCCTCCCGAACACACTGTTGAAGAGGGGGAGTGATAGTCATATACTAGAGGTAAGCTTGTCCATGTCTATCCACAATTGATATCTGAAATGCAGCTAGCTTCTTTTTTGCCTCACACTGCAACAGTAGTCCAGACCTCCTGTTGAGTGCGTCTTCTACTATGTTCCTTTTCCCAGGAGAGTAGACTATCAGAAATTCATTGTCTTGAATGAGCTCTTTTCAATGTCACAATATGAGGTTCATGTACTTCTGTGAGATAATATACCTGAGACTATTGTGATTATAATAAAATTTAAATTTTTCCTCGTCAATTAATGTTCCCATATTTTCAAGGAGAAGAGCACTGATACTAACTTCAAGACATGGTTAGCATTGTTATGATCATGTTGTTTCAGCTATCGAGAACTATAAGAAATCATTTCTTACTCCTGCATCAAGTAAAATCCATGTCCAGTCCCTGATGCATCCCAATAGACTATATACACAACTCCCACATTTGGTAGCCTCAAGATGGTGGGCACTCATCAGTCAATGCATCAACTCATGAAAACCCTGCTGGAATCTCTCTATTGATACAATTTGTTGTACCTTCTGTTTTAATACTGACAGTGGTGCCAGAACTGTAGAAAATTGGGTATGAATCTATGGTAGTACCCATCCAATCCTATAAAACATTACCCCTCAGTGACACTCCTAGGTGGCTCCCATGAAAGAACTACCTCTATCTTCACCAGATCAACTGCCACTCCAACCTCTAAGTTAACGTGTCCCAGAATGTCAACCTCCCATATCCAGAAATAGATCATTTAGAGCTTACCATAAATATATTTCTCATGGAGTGTATCAATAAATATATATAGATTATATAAATGCTCCTCCTCTCATTCTTATTATATCAAGATGTTGTCAATGAACATCACCAAAAAATGATCGATGTATTTTTGAATGATCTTGTTCATGAGTTCGGTGAACACTACATGGGAATTAGTCCTGCCGAATGGCATAACCAAGAACTCATAGTGGCCATACTAGCATTTGAAGGTTGTCTTCTGCACATCCTCATCTCATACACTGAGTTGATGATACCCTAAAATGATGTCTATCTTCAAAAAACCATTGACCTCCCTTCAACAGATCAAAGAGATCATCAATCCTCAAAAATGGATACTTGTTCTTCATGGTCACCTAGTATAGGCTCTAATAGTCCAAAAATATTCTCAAACTCCCATTTCTCTTATTTTAATACCAAATTGGGGCTTCGAATGGGGAAACATTGGGATTTATAAACCCCTTCCACCACAATTCCTCCATCTATACCTGTAACTCGTGAATCTCTGCTAGAGCCATCCTTTATTCTTGTGTAGATATCGGTGCCATCCCAGGGTACAAGTTGATGTAGAAGTCCACCACTCAGTAAGGAGGTAGTCTTGGATCATCATCAGGGAAGACATAAAAATATTGGACCACCACTATATAATAGCTCGGACTCTCAACATCGTCTTCTGTGAGGGAATGGTTTTCCTACTGGTGAGTGATCGGATGCACCCTCCGCTGGGCAATTCCATCATGTGATGAAAAGGTTCCCTTATCCACAGTGAAGGAAACCCTAGTCCCTTCCACATAAACAGACCACAAATTACTCCTAATACAGTGAATCTGAGAATGGAAAATATATAATCATTTTATATCCAAGATGAATTCATAAGGCCTCGACAGCACTGTTAAAAGAACTCAGCTGAATCTCTCCCCTATTTTAATAAGCATTCACTATTGGCAGCAGTGTGTGATCATTGAATCCCCTCCTGTAGAAGACACTAGCTGTAAGGATCATGCAAAAGGCTCCATCGGAAACTCTGATCTCTGAAAGAGGTTCATATAAATAAAAGTGTAATTGGAACATATTTTTATAGGTACATCATCAAGGTGGAGTAGACCCAGATCATACCTTGAATCATCTCCAAGGAATTGTGGTTATAGGCCTTAGCTTCCTAAAGCTAAGATTGACCCTATCGACCTTCTACTTATGGTCGAGGTGGACCACCACGAGATGGTGGTTGTATAACATAGAATCTCTTCTCACCATCTATTTTACTTCTATCTCCTCTTCCACATCTGCATTCTACCAGAAAAAATCCTCGATAAAACTATATACTATGTGTCGGCGGTCCCTATACCAACTTTTGGTTGTCGTACAACATGGAGGGCCGCATGAGCCATGTGGCCATGCCCTCCACATGAGTAGCATTGCCTACTCCATATATTTCATCCTCTATCTCATGAGCCTCTCACCACAAACCCTGTATCCTGAGGTCATCCACCAAAAGGACTAGCCCTCTTTGTCCCATGTGACATCTGTCTACTGTCTGCTACAGATGAATCTTCTACTTGACATCCGGTGTTGTCTCTTTTTGGTTGTGCCTTGTCATCTAGGAACCTATCCATCAAATGTTCTCGCTCTAATAACCCATCATGTGTCGGAATGCTGATTGATATCATCAATGCTTTGATCTCCCATCAGAGACCATGTTCAAAGGTCTAAGATAGAAGAAAGGGTCTCATACCATATCGATTGAGTAGTTGGAGAGATCAGTGAACCTCACTGATTATTGGGCCACAGTCATGATGCCCTGTAGTATGTCAAGCAGCTCCTATATATCCACTAAACAAATGGTCGCTAGGAAGAACTCTTCCTTGAACATGTCCTTGATGTCCACCTAGGTAAGGGTCACCACATCTTGTATCTGAAGTGAAAACTCATGCATCTCCCAGTTTCTTCCTAGAATAGAATCATAGCTAAGATCACCATCAGATCTGTTGGTTTCCCAATTAAGAGAAAAACTCATTCCATAGCATCCTGCTAGTCCTCGGCCTCCTACAGATTCGTCACACCATAGAACCTCAAAGGCCAGTACCTTTGAAACTCAAGTAACATGCTCAATTAGCACGAAACGTCTAATAGTGGGGTTGGTGGCAACAACTTCCCCAAAGTTAGTGGTGTTTTTGGTACACCCCATGATGGTTCCAACAGTGTGAGTTCCCTGCACCAGGGATGAATTCCTCAGTGGGTCGTCTTTCTGTACTCTCTCTTGAATCATGGATGGTTGTCTACATAGAGGCATCCTGAATGAATATAGTTATGCCACTGTCAATATGATATACCTGGTGAGCATAATCAAATAAAATCATAAGAAAAACATTTCAAAACACAGGAAATCAGTGTTTTCATGCACTAATTCGGAAATCAGAATTCTTGGTCTTGGTGTATGGATATGTCGGTCATCTCAACAACACTAGATTTTCCAAACTGAAACCACCATCATATAACTTTACACTATTGCCACATTGAAAACATCATAGTCCTAGTTCTATGGTATATCTGACTCCTCTAATACCAATTCATCCTAACCTATCCCCTAGGTTCTGGTTCATTACTACCCCAATCCCACCTTCCATAGGCCAAGGGCTAGTGACATACACTAGAAATGATTTTCCTTATAATCTGAAGGCACTTCTTTAAACCTATAAAAACACAGAATCCTAAAACCTTATAAGAATCCACCATGATGTTAACAGTGATAGTAAAATATTTACAAAAATAAAGGTGTCAGAATAAAATCCCAAAAGGTAATTAAAATTACAGATGAAGGGAAAAATAGCTTCAGGAACATCCACCGAGGATCCTACATGAAGGGTATGTGCAGTTCCCGATCAGTAGTCACTACGTCACATCATGACAAATGGTCCACCTCTGAGAACTGTCCAGCCCTATCTCCTCTAACTTGATCAAAAATTTACGTTGTCTGTATAAAACATAGTAATGTGTGGGTGTTGCCTGTCTAGGGGTGAGTATAAAAAACATAGTTGGATCCCCGAGAACCCGGACATTCTCTAAGAGATCCCCAATAGAAACCCCACAAAGGAAGACATCATTCAGAAATCACAAAGTATTAGTCCTCAACTCTAATTATATTTATTCCCATATATATATACCTATGTTATAATGATATACTCATCTCATACATGACGAAACATATGGCTCCAACATTTAATACATTATAACAACAGATCTATGAGGTAACAACACCACAAAGGTAGAACCTCGAAGGTATGAACATGTAGGTAAAAGAATAAAAAAATTAATACCACAAATGTTACACCACGAAGGTATAAGTAAAAAAAAAGGTAACACCATGAAGGTCACACCATGATGGTAAAAGTAACACAATGGTAACATCACGGTGGTAACAACAAAAATGTAAATTACTCATCTAACACCAGGTTTATAAATAACTCAAGTACAGATGTATAAATATGATTAGTCATAAATCTAAATCATCATACTATATCGAGAGGCTCTACTACTGACCCATACAAGATTGATAAAAGCATACCCACATTGGATATCTAGGAGATGACCCACACATGATTGATAGATCTAGACCCACACAAGATCGCTATGTGTTTTCCAACACAAGATTGATAGATCTGGACCTGTATAGGATCAATGTTCTTTATACATGTTACTGCATGAAATAATATTCCTACAATATGCACGCTTGATTCAAGGAGGATACCATCCCCAATACATTGGTCATACCTCAACTACAACAAAATTCAACGAAGAAGTATCCCATGGACTGTCAGGTCATAAGGGTTCTAACGTCACAGACTAATTGTCAATCGGATGCCATGTCTGTGTCTTATTGGTGTTTTTGTACCGAGGGCCTAGTTGGATTCAGGTCTTATCCAACCTATCCAAAATCAAACAATCTCAAAAAAAATCAAGTGGAATTCACAAATAGGACTATACCGTGCCAAGGATCTTAGATCCATAGACGGTTCTTCAACTGGATTCTCAGTTCATATGTAATTAAACTTTTCTTGAAACTAGGCTTGAAAGGGTCTGAGTCTGTTCTGACCTGGTAAGACCGACCTGGCTTGACCCTGTTCGGGATGACGGGACCTGGTCCGAGCCTGACCCGTCCTAGCTCGAAATGGCATGGTCCATCCTAGTTGGGGAGGACAAAGTGATCCCATCTCGAAGGGCTTCGGACTGGCCCAACCTTCCTAGGAGATGCGGCCCACTGGGCTGGTACACCACGTCCATGGAGGGGTGAGCCATGCTGGGATCATGAGGCCCAACTCATGGATGGGGCAGCTTGTTGGGCTCATGCGGCCTGACCCACAGAGGGGTGCAGCCCACTGGAGGCATGAACCACTATAATGGGCCCTAGCCCTCTGTTGCGGATTCTAAGCAATGGTCATCTCCAGTAGCATGCCACGACACACAACTCTCCCCCACCAGTGGCTTGTTGGTGCTGACCAACGCTCTCTGCCACGACATTATATGGAGACCCTCTCTCCTTCTGCGTATTTTTGCATTCTTCTCCACCTTCTACAGCTTGCCCAATCTAGCCACTGTCATCACCTTCCATAGTTATCAATGCATCCTTATTTGCCTGTGGAAGTTGACGGCACCCTGCGCTCTCTTCCACAGTAGGCTGGTGGATGCCACCACCATTTCCTCCTCCACCGGTGCCGGTTTTCACCGGTCTACTTCGGTTCACCAATTGAGATTCGGTGGCCTGTTTTTCCATCCAAAGGTTCCAACGGACTCCCCAAGACACCCTTGTTGTTTCTAAAACCACCTTTCCCGGTTTCATCCAACCCAAATAAATCTCTCACGAATAACACATCATATTTCATCAAAAGGAGGAGGGTCTTAGATTTGTTCATTTGGACCATGCCCTAAAGATTATCTTGATAGAAACATGGTAGTATAATGATTCAACAACTCTTGAAATTATATACGAAATAACCCCTACATCAAGATAATTGGAGAACTTCCACATTTGAGAAAGAGTTAGTGTTCGTCATTTTTTTATTCGGTGGAGCTCGTCACTATTCGCTGGAACTCGTCCCATCCTCCAAGTTGATGATGTAGAAGTATTTTACCAAAGCTTCGTCACATGGTGAATCCATGCCAAAACACCTACCCATGATCTATATAAATAGGAGGGGGAGAGGTGGGTAACACCGTTGGAAATTTACGAGGTTCATTTAACATTGAAACTTCCTAATTCGAATGGTACAATTAGAAACATTGAGGAGTAAAACCAATTAATGGATTGACGTGTCATTGGTACTTCCAATGCCACTCATCCATTAGAGGAAAATAAAAGATCGAAATAAAATAACATTCTAATTTTATAATTCTTTTAAATGTGCACAATCTATCATTTTCAACTGACCAAAAAAGTTGAGTTGAAGACTCCCTTATGTGAATCATGGTGCTACAGATTCAACGGTGCTCTCCGATTTTTAATTCGACCACTTTTTCAATAGTAAGAAAATGCCACACATGAATTTATTTAACATCGCTTATAAATGTTCATAAATTTATTCCAGGCACATTGGGCATCACAATAATGCACCATCAATTTTTACAGACTCATAATAAGTCAACATAAATAAAAAAATTACTTTGAAAATATGGTTCTCTATAATTATAAACACTTTTTTGAATGTGGACAATATGATCATACCATTTTATTTTATAAAAATTCATGTGTTCAACTCACCTTAGTTATAAAATTAATCCCCATATTATATCTTAATTATTAAATAAAACTATTTTATGTCCCCCAATTCATTCCTAAATAACATTCCAACATGAAACACCATGTTCTAGACATAATTTTTTTGCATAAAAATCTATCTTAATAATTATTTTTTTGTAAACCATAGAGGTTACCAAATAATAGGTAATTTTCCTCAACATGCATTTTTTATTTCATCCTCCACAACCATAAATTATTGTTAATCATTTTTGATATAGTTGAATTAGTATCTTCTTTGGAACATGATTTTTTAGTTATAAATAAACATTTTTTATACAAATTACTACCTTATTGTGCACCAATTTCATTGGTTTTTCAATTAAAACCAGAACAAATTCGAAGTGATAACAGATATAATGTATATATGTGAAATTTAAATCCTAATTATACCTATGGTTTCATAATATCATATATAATGTTACTTATCTTGTGTTCTATAAGGGATATGATAAAATATATGTTGTATATGGTGGACTTCAACCTCCCCAAGTGATTTGATACATCCATCAGTAATACTTTATATAAATGGAAAAAAGGACATCTTTAATTAAAATATGTTTTTAAAAAGAAATAATTATTTTATTAATGTCATATATGTACTTTTTGATGGATAACTTATCATTTTTATTCATACACTAAAAATGATAAATTCATTTTTCTATGCATATTCAACCTCCATCATGAGGCATTATGCCTCAATATTCATAACCACAGAACATTGATGATATGTATGTATATTTAACGAAATAATATTGTATATATGTTGTTATGATCATTCATAGTTAATAAATACTACTAAAATTTATTCAATAATGATTTTCATAAAATGGATGTATAACGCATGCATATGTTTGGCCTACCATCTTACTGATTGTAACATAGTTCGTTTATCTTATCCATGATTCGTAGATGATCATACATGTATATTTTGTTTATAACAATAATAATTTTTATGTTTAAATTATTAATATATAGAATTACAAATAATTATATATTTTACCATAGTGGAACTCCAAATGCAATTCTTGACACATAAAAAAATACTACTGAAACTTCCAAAAATGGATTAAACACAAATATATACCATTATAATAATAAAATTTATTGGAAGAAAAAAATATTTATAGGATATTTAAATATTCAATAATTGTAACAATTTTATTATTTAGTAAGAATAATAATGTATGTGGAGAGTGAGTCTTAAGGTTATTGTTTCTCATCTCACTTGTAATTCTATAAGGCATATTCCATATTCACAACATATTTTTTTATATTGTATGAATATTTATATTTATATTGTATGAATATTTATATTTATATATTTATCTACATTATATAATTAATATAATTATCTTGATTTTATTTATTTACTGATTATATATGTTTCATCCAAATGGTTTATGATAAAAAAACCAAAAGGGTATGGGCTAACCTGACACAATCATCATTATTCAAGATTGTTTTTGTTTAAGTCAATAATAGGGGAATTATTTTATATTTTCCTAAAATGTATCAATGTTATTTTGATATGGTCTTTTAAACATTGTCAGGTAATAGGACCATAATTTCAACATAATGGCACAAAAAATATTAAGAATGTATTTTCAATATAATCTACAGTATTCCTCTCTTCAGGAGAGAATTGTTTTAATTAATACAAATATTTTTGAAAAATGTTTTAAAAATAGATTTAATATATTCAAAATTATTTATTAAATAATATATGAACCGTTTTATTTTCTAATATTTTTAAGGATACAACTTTATGATTTCCAAATAATACCAATTAGATTTTACTCAAATTGTGAATAGAGTTTGTATTTTTACATTTATGACATGAAATGTATTTACTAATATTCTGAATGCAAGATTATTTCATGATTAACATATATATTTTCAATTTTATATTTATGTAATTTTATTTAATTTATATATGTGTGATAATTTAATATTTAAAATAAATAAATTCAATCTGAAAAAGTTATTTTTCAATATTTTATGAAATTTAATTTTCATATATAGTAACATTATTTTCTAAATAATGCTTATTTCACTAAATAGATATTACAATATAAATAAAAATAAAATTTTGAATCTATAAATAAAATCTACTATACTTATTATTATATAATGTTAATATACACTAATGATACTTGCATTACTATTTCTCAAGATTTTAACTAGATAATTTTATTTGGGTTGTAAAAATTTATATACATTCACCATATTACTCTAGATGGACTATGATTATAATAATTTATTGGGTAATGAGGTAATATTTTTTATTGAGTATTTAAATTTAAATTTTTATGGTTATTTTGATTCATTCCCTTCATATTATTAATTAATTGCACATTATACATGATGGGTGTGCCCTACTATATCTTATCATTGCATCGATAGATATCATGACAAAAATTAAATTCTTTTTTGGATAAATTATTTATCATTTATAATTCTATTCTAAAGTAAAACCTCAATGAAATTAGATGTATTTTAAAAAAAATATTCATTTTATGTTTTATATGTCTATTATTAAGAATTACATCATTATGAATTTATTTATTGAGACGGCATGTGGTTGTTAAACTGTTTAGAGTTTACCTTGATATATTTAATGAACATGTGTAAATTTATATTTATTAAGTCAATCACCATTTATACAAAGAATATTAGGTTTATGTTATTTTTTAGATGGAACTCTTTTATGATAGTCACCATAATGATTTATTGTATCTTATTTCATCATATCATCCTACATATGATTAACCTTTTTGGACATCCAAGATCACACATTGTTTTTTTAAATTTCCACTAGATATAATAAAGGGATTTTAAACTGATATATAGGGATACAATAAGTATAATAATGGTTCTATCAATGAAAATACATTTTATAATTTCTGTGTTAAATTATAATGTGAATTTCAATTATGTATCTGGTTTACCTATAATAACAAACTATTTAACACTTAATGATATTATTAATTATATGATATTCCTACTTAATAATGTAACCATCATTTTTGTGATAATGGGGTCAGGGGTGTTACACAAGGACCATGGTTTCTCCAGACACTACCACATATAGAATGAATATAAGGTAGATAGTACATTATGAATGATATACCATGGAGTTAAAAATAAATTAATTTATATGAATTTTACATTTATAAACTAATTAATAAATTAAATTTTAATATATATGGAAAAATATGCATTATCCGAATTTCATAGGGTCACCATTATATATTTATTAAACAATATATAACATTACCCTTCTGATGAAGAGAAATTTTCAAATAAAAATAAATTTATTAATTATAGTTATTTAGATGATTTCATATTTCCACTTAAAATTTGGAAATGAAGAAGGATAATATGTGATACATTAATACCTATGATATAATTTAAATTATTGGAGAATTTTCAAATATTTAATTTCACTATATACCTTGGTTGTACCATGATGTGTGGTATTTGAGGGATCATTTATGGTGGGATAACAAGAAGTGAAAAATTTTGATTATATAATGATATTCTTAGTCATTTAATAAGTTATGTTTAGGTGATATAATCATAGAGTAGTATAAAATACTCTCCCAATCACATAATTTAAATTTGTTTAAATTTCTATGTTATTTTTCAATAGAATAATGAGTAATCCAAGAATAAATAAATCAATATGTTTTATCATTGATTTCCATATGATATTGTCTAATTTTATAGCTAGAAGAGATTATTTAACAATTTATATCTATGAAAAAAACAATATTAATATAGTTTTAAGACAATATAGTGAACCTTATTTGTAACAAACCAAGCTACCAAAATATGTTTCTATTTGAACAATACAATAGCTTGTGTTGTCTACAACTTTGAGTTCATACACAACACAACCAATAAATCTAGAAGTAATTCCACTTTTCTAAATAGACTTCATTTTTTGATTTCTAATATAGAAATTATCTTAGCATGAATTTTTGATATTTTTCAAAAAACTATCAATTTCTGAGGAATTGTGAAAAACATTGAGTTATTGATTAAAACATACTTCTTATTTAAATAATTATATATTTGATTTAAATTTAATTTTGGTCAAAAAATATAAATAATACCTATATATTTTCAATGTAATTCATTGGAGTCATTTTATAATGAGTTTAGATATATAAATATTTTATTGAACTTTTTACCGTCTTTTACCCACATCATATGAGCATTTGAAAATTTGCATAAAACATAATTTTACTACTTAATTGTGTGTAATTTCAAAAACATGATAGACAAAATTTATTTTAAAAATTAAAATGTCGTTCAATAAGAGGAAAATATTTTTTGGAGAATAGTAACTTTTGTCTTTTATTTATCAATGTTTAAAGTAAATATGGTAATTAAGGTTTAAAATTATATCATAATTACACTAATACATATCCTAATTCTATTTGATAAGTATAATTCGACCACAAACAACCTTATATATATAATAATATCCTCTCTGGTCCACTTAGAATAGATAAGGACATTTATTAATATTTTATTTAAAGAATAGTTAAAAGAGTTAATTGAAAAGATTAATAAAAAATATATTATTAATTTGGGGTTACAGACAATATAAAATTGACTATAAATATTCATTAGAAAGATAAATAAATTTCCTAAAAAATGGTATTCTATTTATAATTTTTGGTCATTAAATATATTATTATTTATTTCTGATTCAATGATGATACAGTAAGTACCTTATTAATGAATTTTAAAAATAATGATATTTTAAATATCCAAATAAATGTAAATTGAGAAATATGATGAATTGAACAAATATAATATTTTAATATGACATGTTTTACTAGGTTAAATAAATATCATTTGATGCGATAATGTTTGTATGGCTTTCAAAAAAATGAAATACTAAATACTGTCAAAATTTACATAATTCATATTTTAAAACAAATACTATATTATTAATTGATTATATGTTCCTAAAAATATAATGACTGGAAAAATAAAATATATAATAATATATATATTAATAATGATCCACATGGGGTTCACTTGGATTTTTATATTTTTTTTATTAACTATATAATATAAAAATATAATGAGACGTTGTAAATTTCAATCTATTAAACGAAGTGTTAAATATAAAATATAAGGTTATGTAATGACCTGAAATTTTGATTACATTTCATTTCATAACATTGTGTGTTATTAAATTTTATACACAACAAAACTAGTTCATTTAATAAAATGATTATAATTAAAATAAGACCGATGGGTTTCGACAGTTATATGATTGTTGGTGAATAAGGTCTTTGGAATCTAAATGTTTTGATTTTTGACCATAAATACATATGATCTTGATTAATTACAATAGTAAGAAGATTTGATGTCCCTATCTAGTAGTCTCAGGCTGATCAAAGCCCATCTGATGGTACTCAGAAAGATGGTAGCACCTTTGGGCCTTTTTTGGACCAAACCCAAGCAGAACTTCATCGTGTGATATTCGAACGGAATCAACTTCGCGAGAAGTTCAAGCTGATAGAAATCACTACTCAGGAAATGTTGTCCGAGCATCCCCAATATTATATCATTCTATAACACCTTACTCTTAGGTCCTATGCTCGTGTTATAAGGGGTTATGTAACAAGACCATAACTGCCTTGTGTAATCCTTTTATTTAAATAAATTTTTTGATGTCTTCTTATGCATATGTTTGTGAATTTTTAGATGTCAGGATAAATATTGTATGCATATTATTGATGAATTCTAGAAAAAGGATATATTAAAATATTTATTTAAACCTTAAATATTTAATAATTTGTAATGATTTTCAAAAAATGGTCTTCTACAGCTATGTTCAGTATGAAATTTAGAGTCTAATAAGATCACCATATTTTTTGGTGAATAGTTTATTATGAATAGTGATTTTATGGTTTTTATTAGAAATGTGACCAAATATATTATGTAACATCACTTAAGAAAGTATTAATATAATTTAGGCACCTTGATTAAATAATGTGATTCAATAAAATTCATATTTAACAGTTTCAAAAATTATTGGTTATGTATTAGTTTTTTTGTGTCAAAAGTGTTTTTTATTTAAAAATTAAATTAAAAATGTTTAGAAATTTATTTTCATAAAATATAGTACATTTTTGAAATACGAGAATCGATAATTGGTAATGGTGTATTTTTGGGATTTTCCTGAGAAAGTTGAATTTTCTGTGAAAAGTGTTTTTCATTAAAAATTAAATTAAAAATATTTAGAAAATTATTTTCTTAAAATGGAATTCATTTTTGAAATAAGAGCATCAAAATTTGGTTAATATGAAATTTTGGGATTTTTCTGAAGAATTTGAATTATCTGTGAATAGTGAAAATACAGTTTTTGAGTTTCTGGTGTTTAATGACATCATTAAGGATGAAATAATTATTAAATAATTTTTTTCGACAAAGTCATAGTAAGATAAGGTATGAGGTTTCCCATGTGGACATTTCCATGAGAAAATACCATGAGAAAGCCCATGGTTTTTCCAATACCATCGATGAGGTGTCCTTTGGCAAATAAAGCTTTGTCCTCTCACCTATCATATAAATACAAATCCTTTCGATCATTATTTTCATATCCAAATCCTCCTCAACAATGTTCTGGTCTCCTTACCTACCATGGAGTCCTCCCAAGGTGTCTTCAAGACTCCCAAGGTCCCGACCATCATTCTTTCGTTCTAACTCTTCAAGGTAAAGGATCCTTTCACCCTCCTCTTTTAAGTGATGACTTACTTTTTGTTGAGTCTTATATTTTCCATCTCTTTATGTTGAGGTTATGTTCTTATATGTTCTAATTACTGTCCATTTCATGACCAAATTATTATAGAACCTTTATTATTTCATCAATTTCATTTCTTAATTTTTATGTGACGCCGTTAGGCTGCAAAATTTCTCATAAATGAAATTACATTTTCTCTTTTCTTTCATGTTTCCTTTTCATGTGGTATGTCATTCAGATGTCCATACCATGATCTTATTCAGTACGCATAGTTTATGATGAATTATTTCTGATTCGGTGACCCTTGTACTATCTCTTTTCAATTTTTTCTAAAACCATGTTATATAGTTGTTATGCTGCAGAAATTTCACCTCAAAATTTCTATCTCTTCACCTATAGAAATTATCTCGTTTTATTTATGTGAATACCCAGACCAATTTCATTTATTTTTGTATTCATAAATATATAAATATGATGTATCTGATTCTATAATTTACATACATATAATCCTCACTCCCTTTCCATGGGTTATAAATGACATGATGATATTGTATTTTTATGAAATCATAAAACATCACAACCTTGAAATGAAACCCATTTCTTTTATTCTTCGTGGGTTATTTATGAGATTTTTGAATAAGATCTATGTGGCTCACATGAATGTAAAGACATATTAAGGATTCACCATTATATCTCCCCAATGCATTGGGTAATTATTTAATCTCTAGAGATGACAAGTTTAACGATACATTGGTGAATAACCTTGCTAATATTTATGATACCTTGGTGATGGACCATGGTGATACGTTCATGAATGTCTAAATGAGATTTTGTAGCGACATATCAATGTTTTTTCATGGTATTTTCTTTATTATATTCCTAATCATCCATTGCTCATGTCTTCATGTTTTTATTCAAGTTCTAATTGATATCACAAGTACATTGACACACTTATTTACCCTTACTGGGCCTTCTTCTCACCCTTTCCTTTGATGTCTGTCTCCATGATATGAGATGTAGTAAATCTACATAGGGTGAATCTATGATGAATCCTTAAAAGTGGTTTAACATATTTTTATAATGGTTTTCATGTAATATGTTCCTGATTTCCAAGACAATAGACTTTAAAGATCCTCTTCATGTAAAATGTAATAAAAATATATGTTTCAAAAAGGAGGGATGTTATAGTTGGTATCAAAGGATAGTTCAGTTATTTATGGAAATTAGGATATAAAAACATTTGGAAGAACCCTATAGAAAAGATTAAATATAGGAAATCATATTGGTATTTTGTTGTGAATTCAGTAAATGGTTTATCAAGAAAATACATCCTTTTCTAGATACGAGTAGGTAGAGGTGGATCTAGAACAAATGTACGTAGGGGAAAAACCCAAATACACAGCTTTGAGCTCGAATAAAAGGGTAATTGGTACACAACAAAGGGCCTTGCTGCACTCTTGGTTACGACACTCCAGGGGGATATATTTCGTTAGTCGTAAGATTTTTATGAAACATTATGAAGGAATTATAGAAAAATGTAATTTTTATAAGGATGAATTTCTGAAAAATAAAATCCTTTTTAGTTAAAACATTCATAAATAAAATAAGTTTCCCAAGAAGGATTTATTCTTTTAGAAAATTTCTCCATCGTCTAGGAATATGTTGACGTATTTCCTGAGGAGTTACCCAGACCTCCCCCAGAAAGAGAGTTAGAGTTCTCCATTGAACTCGTACCTGGATCACATCCGATGTCAAAGACCCTATATATGATGGAAAATTTGGAGCTAGAGGAATTAAAGAAACAACTCCAATATCTATTGGATATGGGACTTATCTGATTAAGGGTGTCTCCTTGGGGAGAACTAGTTCTCATTGTAAATAATATGGATGGATCATTACGTCTATGCATTGATTATTGGGAACTGAATGGGATCATAATGAAGAAAAAATACCCTCTTCCAAGAATTGATGACTTATATGACCAAAATTGTGGGACTCAATTCCTTTCTATGATTGATATTCGTTCTGGTTATCATTAATATAGGGTGTAGAATGATGATATTACAAAATATTCCTTCCGATCAACATATAGGCAATATGAGTTTGTTATTATTCCCTTAAGACTAACTTATGTACCTGATATTATTATGGATCAAGAATAAGTTGATTTTAGAATCATATGTTTTATCAAATGGATATCCTTTGTATAGGAAAATTATTTGGTGAATAAAAAATTAAGTATATTTTCGAAGATGTTCTCTATTTTGGATTAATATATGCATAAGGGATATAAAATAATATAGGATTCAAATTGAAGAGGAATGGTTGATTTTTTAAGAACTTATGTATTTATTTTGAAAATATGGTGATTTGGGTTATTTCACACTGATGATGAACCTATAATATCGAATAAGTGAATTGGTTAATTAAACATTAGTTTGAGACTTTACTAGTTATATGGCCCCGGCCTTAAACCTTACTTAATATTGAGTTATTACAAGATTACACATTGAGGATGTTTTCAGGTTTAGAGTTTTAGATAATTAGATCATAAAACTTGCATTACATTCGACATTTAAACAATGTGGTTACATAAAAGATAGTATACATTTTTCTCATCAACGGAAACATATTTAAAATAAAACATGGATCCTTTCTTGACACTTCCTTGACACTATCATCATATCATGTACCCTTCCCTTGACCTATGAAAAACAATTCAGAAACATGGGATGAGCATAAAAATATCAGTAAGGGTTATAAAAATATTTAAAGCAAGCATGAGTTCATATATAAATAAGAATGAAATCATACTTTACCCATAAAACATAGTCACTTTAACATACCACATCAAGTCATGAATAAATCACAGAAATAATATGACATAAAAGGTAACTTGAGGCATTCATAACATTCTTACGTAGGGATTAACCCTCTCGGTTACATTTGGAATACCCACCACAGTATATTCCCAAAATCTCTTTGGAGAAACCTTAACGTTTCACTCCTTCACGTTACCCAATGAATTGGAGAGCTATATCGGGCTCACCCGCCCTTAGATTATCACGGAACCACCTGTTATCATAACAATTCCCAAGAACCATAACATAAATGTATCACATAAAACATTCATAAAGTAAATATAACAGTTCCACATTTCAATCACAATATAACATTTTGGGATATTGAAATAATGAATCCATAAAAAACCATTTTCAAAACCATTTAAAACATTTAATAAAGAGATTTTTGAATAAAAGTGTCCCATACCACCTTGAAGATTTTAACATTTTAAATAAAAAATATCCATATAAATAAATCCTTAAAACCATTTTGAAAACATGGATATTAATAAGAACAAATCATTAAAACATTTAAAGCGATATTTTGGTTAAAGGGTTTTTAACAAAATTAGAGACACTTCAATACAATAATTGAGGAATAACATTTAATCAGAAATTTATAATATCTTGAGAATAAATGGATTCATGATATAATATTCCAAAGGACAGTATATACACCATATAAGAGTGAATTGGTGCATAACAACAATGAAGTCTCAATAGAGATGCAAAATGTGATGAAATCCCTTATAAAGAAGGTATCCTTAAATTAAGGATAAATCAATCTCAAAATTATGTTTGAAAAATATAAATACACCTAATATAATTGGATATTAAGTGTAAAACAATAAAAGTTCATTAACACATATTCAAATGATTACATATTCAATAACTACAAGTTGAACCCAAAGAAATCGAAATTGGGTTACAAAGTTCCCTTGGTAAAATTCGACAGCCTAACGGCGTCACTTAAAAAATTCAGAAAATGAGTTCATGAGAGATAAAAAGGGAATATCATCACTTGGACATAAAATTTACATCAATCAGGATATATAAAAACATATCCCACCATAAAATTATGTGAATTAAAAGACATAACAAACAAAGTCTTTTAAAAAGAGGAGGGTGAAAGGTTCCCTTACCGACATGGGTACCTTTCAAAAAGTACACCCCATTGAAGAAGTTTCATACAATGAATATGTCAATACAAATAAATGGAATTATATTAAAAAAGGAGTGTAATGATGGGAATTATATAAACCACTCAAAGGAAATTGTGGCAAATTTACCATAAATCTCACGGGAATAAAAGTGAGATGAAACATCTCTTACGAAAACTCGGCAGCCTAACAGCGCCACTTAAAACTTCCAAATTGGATTGATGAGAGGGAATAGGGTCTCTCATCACATCAAAATAAAGTTTATAGAAAGAGGAATAAAAAGAAACATCCCCCAACATAACAAATAGGATCTTAAAAGAAGTGACATAAAGGAGAGTAATTAAAAAGAAAGAGAGAGGTTAGTTCTCTTACGAAAATTCGGCAGCCTAACGGCGCCACTCAAAACTTCCAAAATGGATTCATGCAAGAGAATAGAGTCTCTCATCATATGTAAATAAAAATTACAGTAATATTAATATAAAATAACATCCCGATCACAAGAAATATGATCTTAAAAGGAATGACATAAAAGAGTGTACTTAAAAAGAAAGAGAGGATAGGATCTCGTACCTCAAGTCCAACTTGTCTTTTTCGTTTCTTTATATTCCTGAATAATAAACTTTGGTCAAATTATAATTTCTTAAATACCTCCTATAAATATTATTATTCAGTTCATATCATATATTTTAATGTTATAATAATTGGTTAATAATATGAGTTCATATCATACGTTTTTGTCGATGTTTGGTACGTGAGTCAAAAATTGAAATTGTTGGAAAATAATGTTCCATGTATTTATAGTTACATCATATCCAGAATAGTATTGATGTTTTAAATATCATATATATCTATTATATATTCATTTTATACAATTACATAGCATTTGTAGATAAAAAATGAAAAGCACCATTCATGGAGACGGTAGGCGGTACGTACGCATGAACGCTACTTTCATTTTTTCTTTTTCATATTAACGAGATTAAAAATAAATGATATATATATATATATTATAATTACAGTATAATATATATTTTATATAGGTCACATATGTTCATTAATTTCATTCTTTATACGTTCCATGTATTGCATGTACGAGTCACATCACTTGAGGGGGCGGTAGTCCACACTTCCTCATATGAAAATATCGCATTTACACAAAATGAAAAGAATAAAGGTATGGTTTAAATAAAAAATACTGAAGCATATAGTAAACATAAATTCCATATATATCATATATAAAATACAGTGACATCATAATGGCCACCTTTAAATGTGTTAAAAGAATATTGAACAATCATCGTTTTCTGAGGCAGAAAATCACCAACCACAGAAACAGTATGTTATTTAACCATTAGATGAAGGTGTGTGTAAGTTTAGCTATAATACTTCTTATAACAACATCCTAGTATATTTAAGATAATTTATTTGTTACAAAAGAAATGAATAAAAAGAGTTTAGGGGGTTGGAGAAGCAAAATAAAACAAAAGGACACAAGTGAAGACATTACCTTAAAATCGGGTAACTCCCTTTGGTTTGATCTCAAAGGCTTCCTTGGGAAGAATTCTGCCAAAAGTAAGGCTTCATGGTGTTATAGAGGGATGTGGAGAGAAAAAATGGGCCGGGGTTGGCCGAGCCAAAGGATTTTGAAATGGGGTAAGGAGGTAGTGGTGGAGGCCTTTTATATGAGGAGGGGAGGGGCACTCTTTGAATGTAAATAAATGTTACTTTATTTTAGAATGAGTTTCGGATTTTAATGGTCCCACATATATTTTTGTGAGGATAAGGTGATAAGGGTTCGAAATCCACCCATACAATAGGTTTTGGACATGTGTAGGTCTTAGATTTTACATTATCTTTCCATTTTATTTAAATCGTTAAATAATGAGGTCATCACTGCATCATTATGATGTCATAAATAATTTAATTTATTTAATGTCTAAAAATTATAAAAAAAATTCTATGATGTATAAAATATTTTTAGATTTCCAATGAATTTTTATGGTCCAAAATATCATTTATTTAGACAAAATTAAAAATATTTTACTTAGGTGATACATTCTTTGTTACATTTAACATTCTTTAAAAATAAATAGATAAAAAGTCACTTTCTCACAAAAGTGAATCAATGGGGCACCCAAGTTTGTCACAAGGCAACCCATGTTTGGTCATGAGACACCCAGTAGCCTTATGACACATTTTTTAGTCATTTTTTGTTATTATGATATTATCTTATTATCTTTAACTACCCGATTACTAATTAATCTAGATAATTAAAGATAATTACTGTCGTTACTATTCATAATGTCCAAAAACAAAAGAGTCTTAATTACGTAATTTGGAACTTCTGATTTCAAATATTTAATCCATTTTACCAAATTCCAAGCACATAAATTTCAATAATTTATTTAAAAAAAATTCCCGTTGTCAAAACAAATACAGGGTTTTTTTAAACAATATTAATGAAATGTTTGGCACTTGTTTATGCCCAATTCCAAAGTGAAATTAATCCCAAGGACTATAATTTTATTACAAGGTAAAAATATATTCTAATTAAAGTTTAAAACAAATTAAAAAGATAATATAAACATATAATTAAATTATATGAAAAAGCAGTTTTGATGTAAAATGCATTATTTTTCACTATTCATTGAAAAATGAACATTGTCAGAAAAATACCAAAAATTAACCCAAGATAAATTTCAATGTCCCAATCATAAATAATACGTTTATTCTGAAAAATAGAGCATATAAAATTGTCAAAATTTTGATTTAAAAATGGGTTTCCATCAAAAGGTAGTAAAACAATCTTTTAAAAATACTAGTGTATTCAATGCTTAAGATTGGATTCATTTGTATTTTAATCCTCTAAAATTTATTGGATAAAAGTAAAAACATTTAACAAACACATATAATCGTATTTTACTTATTTCTATTCATTCCCGCCAATACAAAGACTTTGTGTTAACTACCATTTAAAATAATATTATTTTATTATTAGAGTGCAACGTAAGATTCCCAAGGAACTTGTTGTTGCGTGTTGGGTATGCCATCGAGCATATCATTCCATTTAAATTTATATTAATATTTTATTCAAAAAAATGGATAAATGTGAAAATTTCATACTCTTTATTTACCTGGGGTGTTACATCCTTCCCCCCTTTTTGGAATTGCGTCCTCGTAATATTAAAATTGGGCTTGGAACATCATTGAAAATCCCACATCAGAACAAGAGTCAGAAAAAAATCACTTTAAAATAAAGAAAGATAAGTATAGAGGTAACCCAAGATAACCCATACTAGGATTCCATGTAAGAAAACATGAACATAGAGGAGAAAACATAGGGTCATGTTCTGATGAAGAGTGATAGAAACCATGTTTTGGAGAAAGTTAACCCCAAGAAAATCACAAACTTATGATGGGTTAAACGGTATTTGATTCCCTAGTAGGAAAACATAATAGAAAACATTTTTGTTTTATGTTAGTTTTTATTGAGGAATTTATTCATAAGTAAACATAATTACTTATCATGTTGACTTTCAACTGTTATTCTATTTATTACACAAACTCATACTTTCCCCAAAAGACGAGTATTTAGGAAGACTTGTTCACATTAAGAGTACTATAATCAACTTCTTGAGAATCACCTAATCCACAAAAGAGAACTATATTCTTCCAATATATTTATACCTTAACCAAAACCAAAACCAAAAGGTTAGTACAAGATCAGATAATCCAGGAATGGATACCCCTTTATAAAAAGAAAATCTATTCTTAATCTCCAAAATTTGTCCAACAAAACCCAAACATCAACGAGGACCATTAGATAAACAATTTGTCCATAAAATACTTCAAAGTAAACCAAAATAAGATTGAAACCCAAAAATTTGACGGTTTTAGTCACATAGTCTTCCATGTTAAATTGTAACATTTATCTCCAAACAACATCAGTTGGTCTTAAAGTCTCGTATTGAAGAGTAATTAACCTAATCACATATCCTCCATGATAGGATAATAAATTTCCATAGATAACCCAAAATCAAATTACTCTTAATTCATAAACTCATCTAACTAAAAAGAATCAGTCAAACTAACCAGGGAATTCACGTAGTCCAGTGGTAAGCGATAAATACCAGTTGCACTTTGGTTGTGGGTTCGATTCCCGCAGCTTTGTCCGACGCGATGGGTTGTCACATGGTCTGCGTGTTGTCCTTTTTCCAAAACTATATAAATCTCAAATCATTCCCCAAATGGAGATAAAATCATAAAAATAACCTTAACATAATTTAACCTCAATTTTATCTCATGCCTTTAACTTCCATCATACCTTATAGTAACCCATAATTACCTCAAAAGTAAGGATCATATAAACCCAAATGGTTATTTATAACTATGTCCACAATAGAACATATAACTATTCCTTGAATAAAATTTTCATATATTAAACATCAGGGTTACACATACTATAAATAGTCTTCTAATGTAACCCCATCTTCAAAAGAGACTTAATAATCTTATGAATTTCACCATAACTCTTGAAGCCCTTATATGTTGACTTCTTACTCACTCAACATTCTTCCTGATCCATTAACCATTCCTTTCCATCTTATTCTGAAATACATCTTTGCTACAAACAAAATCATGAATCATATATTAAGATTCCAAAATAGGAAAACAAAAGTTATGAAATAATCCATACCTTTGATTGGTCATTGTCAAATTCTTCATCCTCAATCGGAATGGAATTAGGTATTGGTAAACGAGTATTTGTACGATCTTGGTGATCCCATTCACGAAACATCTTCATAGGAAATGTGTTTGCAAAATGACCATGCACACCACATTTAAAACATTCAACTGATCCCTCAGAATGAACTTATTTCCCTTTCCTCGAGTCAACAAGATGCTTCCTTTTTCCATGGCAAGTTCATGATTTATGACCTTCATTTCCACATATATAGCAGATTTCTGTCCCTTTGAATCATTTTCCTAGGTGTTTCTTTCCACATCTTTGACACATAGGTTTTTGAACACACTTAACTTTATGATTATTACCTGTACATCCGTAGGGATTTGTTTCTCGCATATATGATTCCTTAGAGAAATCACCAA
Source organism: Viscum album (assembly GCA_963277665.1). Lineage (NCBI taxonomy): Eukaryota > Viridiplantae > Streptophyta > Magnoliopsida > Santalales > Viscaceae > Viscum > Viscum album. Next base: position 871,435,548 of record OY728148.1, on the reverse strand, counting down.
GGTTTAGGTGGTCAATCATGACTCTAGATAGTTGGTTGAGGATAATCACAAGATCTCTCATTGCAGCTATAATATCATTCAGTTTCATGCTCAAAAAACTATCATAGTTTCCTTCACATCCACTATTACTTTGGTTCTTTCTAGATCCAGCCATTTACTAAAACCAAAAAGGTCAGTGTGAGTATATCAACAAAACCATAATGTACTAATGAGGAAGATAAACACTAAGATATACTTACTCATTCAATTTATCTAAAAACTATGACTCTTTATGAAATCCTAACCATTAAGGTAATGTCACTTATGCTTAAAGAATACCCTAACCTCTAAAGTTATCTAAACCGACCTCTGATACCAACTATAAGGCCCCACCCTTAAACATTACTTAATCTTGAGTTATTACATGATTACACATTGAGGATCTTTTCAGGTTTAGAGTTTTAGAGAATTAGATCATAAAACTTTCATTACATTCCACATTTAAATAAAGTGGTTACATAAAAGATAGTATTCATTTTTCCCATCAACGGAAACATATTTAAAATAAAACATGGATCCCTCCTTGACACTTCCTTGATACTATCATCATATCATGTACCATTCCCTTAACCTGTGGAAAACATTTCGAAAACTTGGGATGAGCATAAAAAGCTCAGTAAGGGTTATAAAAATAAGGAAAGGAATGATGAGTTCTTATATACATAAGAATGAAATCATGCATTACCCATAAAACATAGGCACTTTAACATACCTCATCAAGTCATGAATAAATCATAGAAATCATATGACATAAAAGGTAACTTGAGGCATTCAAAACATTCTTACGTAGGGAGTAACCCTCTTTGTTACGTTTGGAATACCCACCACAGTATATTCCCTAAATCTCTTCGGAGAAACTTTATCGTTTCACTCCTTCATGTTACCCAATGCATTAGAGAGCTATATCGGGCTCACCCACACTTAGTTTATCACGAAACCACCCATTTTCATAACAATGCCCAAGAACCATAACATAAATGTATCACATAAAACATTCATAAAAGAAATATAAAATTTCTACATTTCAATTACAATATATCATTTTAGGATATTAAAATAATGAATCCATTAAAAAAACCATTTTCAAAACCATTTAAAACATTTAATAAAGAGATTTTTGAATCAAAGTGTCCCATACCACCTTGAAGATTTTATCATTTTAAAACATTAATTTCCATATAAATAAATCCTTAAATCCATTTTGAAAATATGGATATTAATAAAAACAAATCATTAAAACATTTAAAGTGATATTTTGGTTAAAGGGTTTTTACCAAAATTAGAGACACTTGAATAAAATAATTGAGGAATAACATTTAATCAGAACATTATAATATCATGAGAATAAATGGATTCATTATATAATATTCCAAAGGAACTTATATACAGCATATAAGAGTGAATTGGTTCATGACAACAATGAAGTCTCAATATAGATGTAAAATGTGAAGAAATCCCTTATAAAGAAGGTATCCTTAAATTAAGGATAAATCAATCTCAAAATTATGTGTGACAAATATAAATACACCCAATATAATTGGATTTTAAGTGTAAAACAATAAAAGTTCATTCAAACATATTCAAATGATGACATATTCAATAACTACATGTTGAACCCAAAGAAATCGAAATTGGGTTTAAAAGTTCCCTTGGTAAAATTCGACAGCCTAACGGCGTCACTTCAAAAATTCAGAAAATGAGTTGATGAGAGATAAAAAGGGAATCACATCACTTGGACATAAAATTTACATCAATCAGGATATATAACAACATATACCAACATAATAGTATTTGAATTAAAAGACAAAACAAACGAAGCCTTTTCAAAAGAGGGGGGTGAAAGGTTCCCTTACCGACTTGGGTAACATTAGAAAAGTACACCCCATTGAAGAAGTGTCATACAATGAATATTTAAATACCCATAAATTTAATAATATTAAAAAAGGAGTGTAATAATGTGCACTACATAAAACACTAAATGTAAATTGTGGCAAATGTAGCCGAAATCTCACAGGAATAAAAGTGAGATGAAACATCTCTTACGAAAACTCAGCAGCCTAACGGCGCCACATAAAACATCCAAAATGGATTGATAAGAGGAAATAGTGTCTCTAATCACATCAACATAATGTTTACAGAAATAGTAATAAAAAGGAACATCCCCCAATATAAAAAAAGGGAGCTTAAAAGAAGTGACATAAAGGAGGGTACTTAATAAGAAAGAGAGAGGTTATATCTCTTACGAAAATTCGGCAGCCTAACGGCGCCATTCAAAACATTCAAAATGGATTGATGAGAGAGAATATGGTCTCTCATCATATGTAAATAAAAATTACTGTAAGAGTAATATAAAATAACATCCAAATCATGGGAAATATGAGCTTAAAAAGAATTACATAAAAGAGTGTACTTAAAAAGAAAGAGAGGAGTAGGATCCCTTACCTCAAGTCCAACTTGTCTTGTTCGTTACTTTTTATTCCTGAATAATAAACATTGGTAAAATTATAATTTCTTAAGGACCTCATATAAATATTATTATTCAGTTCATATCACATATTTTAATGTCATAATAATTGGTTAATAATATGAGTTCATATCAGACATTTTTGTCGATGTTTGGTACGTGAGTCAAAAATTGAACTTGTTGGAAAATAATTTTCCATATAGTTATAGGTACATCATATCAAGAATAGTATTGATGTTTTAAATATCATATATATCCACTATATATTCATTTTATACTATTACATAACATTTGGATATAAAAAACGAAAAGCACCGTTTATGGAGACGGTAGGCCGTACGTACGCATCAACGCTACTTTCATTTTTTCTTTGTTATATTAACGAGATTAAAAATAAATTATATATATATATATTATAATTCCAGTATAATATATATGTTATATAGGTCACATGTTTTCATTAATTTCATTCTTTATACGTTCCATGTATTGCATGTACGAGTCACATCACTTGAGGGGGCGGTAGTCCACACTTCCTCATATGAAATTATCACATTTAGACAACATGAAAAGAATAAAGGTATGGTTTAAATATAAAATACAGAAAAATATAGTAAAAATAAATACCATATATATCATATATAAAATACAGTGACATCATAATGTCCACCTTTAAATGTGTTAAAAGAATATTGAACAATCATCATTTTGTGAGGCAGAAAATCACCAACCACAGAAACTGTATGTTCTTTAACCATTAGACGAAGGTGTGTGTATGTGTAGCTCGAATCCTTATTATAACAACTTCCTAGTATATTGAAGAAACATTAATTGTTACAAAAGAAATGAATAAAAAAAATTTAGTGGGTTGGAGAAGAAAAATAAAACAAAAGGACACAAGTGAAGACATTACCTTAAAATCAGGTAACTCCCTTTGGTTTGAGCTCAAAGGCATCCTTGGGAAGACTTCTACCCATAGTGAGGGTTCAAGTAGTTATAGAGAGATGTGGAGAGACAAAATGGGCAGGGTTTGGCCGAGCCAATGGCTTTGGATGTGTGGGTAAGGAGGTTGTGGTGGGGGCCTTTTATAAGAGGAGGGGAGGGGCACTCTTGGAAAGTAAATAAATGATACTTTATTTTAGACTGAGTATCGGATTTTAATGGTCCCACATTAATGTGTTTAGTGGATAATGTGATAAGGTTTTGAAATCCACCATTCCAATAGGTTGTGGACATGTGTAGGTATTAGATTTTATATTATCATTCCATTTTATTTAAATCGTTAAATAATGAGGTCATCGTTGCATCATTATGATGTCATAAATAATTTAATTTATTTAATGTCTAAAAATTATAAAAAAAATTCTATGATGTATAAAATCCTTTTATCTTTCCAATGACTACTTATTGTCCAAAATAGCATTTATTTAGACAAAATTAAAAAAACTTTACTTAGGTGATACATTCTTTGTTACATTTAACATTCTTTAAAAATAAATAGATAAAAAGTCACATTCTCACAAACGTGATTCCATGGGGCCCCCAAGTATGGTACAAGGGATCACATGGTCGGCCATGAGACAAACAGTAGCCTTAGGACACATGTTGTGGTAATTTTGTATTATTATGATATTATCTTATTATCGTTAACTACCTGATTACTCATTAATCAAGATAATTAATGATAATTACCGTCATTACTATTCATAATGTCCAAAAACAAAAGAGTCTTAATTACAAAATTTGGACCTTATGATTCCAAATATTTAAAACATTTTACCAAATTCCATGAACATAAATTTAAATAATTAATTTTAAAAAAATTCCCATTGTCATAACAAATAGCGGTCTTTTTTTGAAACAATATTAATAAAAAGTTTGGCACTAGTTTATGCCCAATTCCAAAGTGAAATTGATCCCAATCACTATAATTGTATTAAATGGTAAAAATATATTGTAATTAAACTTTAAAACAAATTAAAAAGATAATATAACCATATAATTAAATTATATGAAAAAGCAGTTTTGATGTAAAATGCAGTATTTTTCACTATTCATTGAAAAATGAACATTGTAAGAAAAATACCAAAAATTAACCCAAGGTAAATTTCAATGTACCAATCATAAATAATGTGTTTATTTTTTAAAATAGAGCTTATAAAATTTTCAAATGTTTGATTTAAAAATGGTTTTCCATCAAAAGATAGTAAAACAATCTTTTAAAAATACTAGTGTATTCAATGCTTAAGATTGGATTCATTTGTATTTTAAGCCTCTAAAATTTATTGGATAAAAGTAAAAACATTTAACAATTATATATAATCGTATTTTAGTTATTTCTATTCATTCCCGCCAATACAATGGCTTTGTGTTAACTACCATTTAAAATATTATTATTTTATTATTAGAGTGCAACGTAAGATTCTCAAGGAACTTGTTGTTGTGTGTTGGGTACGCCATCGAGCATAGCATTCCCTTTAATGTTATATTAATATTTTATTCACATATATGTATAAATGTGAAAATGTAATACTCTTTATTTACCTGGGGTGTTACAATAGTTGTCGGTGTTATTTTTAGATGAATGATAAGATTTATTGGGGGAAGACTATGTGATTAAATCCATCTATATTTTGGGTTCCAATATTATTTGTGATTATTCTAAATAATTTTAAGGATGGTTGTGTATTTAATGCTAATTCTGGAACATTTGGTACCTTTGTTTAATTTTTGAGATTAATAGTCATATTTCTTTTTATAAAGGATTATCCTTTTTGGGGATTATACGATCTTCTACTAACATTTTTAGTTTTCGTTTATGACTAAATACAAGGGAAAAATATAGTTATTCTTTTGTAGATTAGTTGATTATCTAGAAAGTAATTCTTGTTATTTTGATTAGATCATGACTATTTGAATTCACATTGTTTGGAGAAAATTTTATTCTTCGTGGAAACATATTAAGGGATGAAACTCTACTTGATGGTAAGTATATTTACTTATGTTTTTATACTATGTTGTAAATTAATTCATCAAAATTATTAAATGTATTTTAATACAAAAAATGTTGTTAGTTTATGTTTCCTGCTGGGTAATTAAAGACTGTTTAACACATCTTATGTTTGAGACCTTCTTGAGGTTCATTTTCTACTAATAATGTTTTCTATCCCTCACCATCAGAACGTGAACCTTTGTTTTCTCTTCCATATCCATATTTTCCTACATGGAATACTACAATGGGTTAACTCAGTTGACCTTTTTACTTCCCATTCATTCATTTAATGTAATAGTTTTACTGACTCTTTTTCCGATTTAAGACATTCAATGAAATTTCAAAGCCCATATTTAAAATTGCGAGGATGAAATTTCTTAAAGGGGGAAGATTGTAACCACCCTAAATTTTGAATATATATTGTTTCATAACTTTTTGTTTTATTTTATTCCATACTCAACATTACTATTTCATATAATAAAATGATAATAATTAAAATAAGACCTTTGGGTTTTGACTGTTATAAGTCCATTGGTCAATACGACCATTAAAAACTAAATGATTCATTTTTTGTCTATAAATAAAAGTTATATTGATTAATAAATATAGAAAGAAGGTTCTATGGACCCATACAGTAGTCTCGGGCTGATCGAAGCCCATCTGACGCTACTCGGGAAGGAGGTAGCACCTTTGGGCTTTGCTCTAGACCAAACCCAAGCCAAACATCATTATTCGAAGCTCGAATGGAATCATCTTCACGAGAAGTTCAAGCTGATAGAAATCACTACTAAGGAAATGTTGGCCGAGCCGCCCCAAGATTCTATAACTCTAGCACACCGTACACTTAGGTCTTATGCTCATGTTATAAGGGGTTATATTACAAGACCGTAACTGCCTTGTGTAATCCTTTGAATTAAATAAAAATATTGATGTCTTCTTATGGAGATGTTTGTGAACTTTTAAATGTCTAGATAAATATAGCATGCATATTATTGATGAATTATAGAAAAATGATATTTTAAAATATTTATGTAAACCTTAAATAATGAATAATTTGTAATGATTTTTAAAAAATGGCCTTCTACTGCTGTGTTCAGTATGAAATTTAGATTCTTATAAGATCAACATAATTTTTGGTGAATAATAATTCATGGATAGTGATTTTCTGCTTATGATTTTTAATGTGACCAAATGGATTATGTATCTTTACTTTAGAAAGTATTAATATAATTTAGGCACCTTGATTAAGTATTGTGATTCAATAAAATTGGAAAATAACTGATTAATAAATTATTGGTTAATTATTAGTTTATTTCGTGACAATAGTTTTTTAAAAAAAATAAATTAAAAATATTTAGAAAATTATTTTCATAAAATGGATTTCATTTTTAAAATTAGACCATCGAAATTTAGTTACGGTAAATTTTTGGGATTTTTCTGAGAGTGTAGAATTTTTTGTGAATAGTGTTTTTTATTTAAAAATTAAATTAAAATTATTTAGAAAATTATTTTCATAAAATGGTGTTCATTTTTTTAATCGTAGCATCGATATTTTGTCAACGTGATATTTTGTGATTTTTCTGAGAATGTTGAATTTTAGGGAATAGTGAAAATTCAGTTTTGGAGATTCCAGTGTTTAATCACAGCATTAAGGATGCAATAATTATGCAGTAATTTTGGTCAAATTATGAATAGTATGATAATTTATGATGTGTCCCATGTGGACAATACCATGGGAAAATACCATGGGAAAGACCAAGGTTTTGCCAATACCACCGATAAGATGTCCCTTGTTAATTAATGATTTGACCCCTCACCTCTCATATAAATATCGAGCCTTTCCCCCATAATATTCATTTCAAAACCCTCCTCAACGATGTTCTGGTCTCCTTACCTACTAAATAGTCCTCTAAAGGTTCCCTCAATACTGCCAAGGTCCCGACCTTCATGCATTCTAAGTTACTCTTCAAGGTAAGGGATCCTTTCACCGTTTTATTTTAGGTGATGACTTCCTTTATGTTGAGTCTTATATTTTCATTCTCCTTATGTTGAGGGAATGTTTTTATATGTTCTTATTACTTTCCATTTCATGTCCAAATGATGATAGACCATTTCTTCTCTCATCAATTTGTTTTCTGAATATTTATGTGACGCAGTTATGCTGCCGAACATCTCGTAAAAGAAATCACATCTTCTATTTTCATTCATGTTTCTATTAAATGTGATATCTAATTAAGATGTCCATACCATGATCTTATTCAGTACCCATACTGTATTATTAATTATTTATGAGTGTGTTACACTCCTACCCTCTCTTTTCAATCTTTTATAAAACCATGTTATATAGCCGTTATGCTGCAGAAATTCCCCCTCTTAATTTCAATCTGTTTATCTCCAAAAAATTTCTAATTTTATTTAAGTAAATACCCACACCTATTTAGTTTCATTGGGTGTTCATAAATATATAATTATGATGTATCTAATTCTGGAATTGACATACATGTAACCCTCACTCCCTTTTTATGGGTTATAAATGACATGATGATCTTATATTTTTAAGAACTTTTAAAACGTCACGACCTTGAAATGAAACCCATTTCATTTATTCTACATGTGTTATTTATGAAGTTTTTGATTATGATATATGTGGCCCACATGAAATTAATTAAATTTTAAGGTTTTACCCTGATATCGTTCCAATTCATCTGGTAAATATTTAATCTCTTGAGATGACAGGTTTTACGATACCTTGGTGAATAACCATGGTAATGTTTATGACACCCTGGGGATAGGAATTGGTGATATGTTAATGAATGCCAAAATAAGATGTAGTAAACACTTATTCATGTTATTTTCCATGTTATTATCTTTATGATATGTCTAATCTTCCATTCCTCATGTCTTAATGTTTTTATTCAAGTTCTAATTGATTACACAAGTACATTGACTATTTTGATTACCCTTACTGGGCCTTCTGATCTCCCTTTCCTTTGATGTCTTTCTCCAGGATATAAGATGAAGTAAATTTACATAGGATGAACCTTTGATGAAACCTTCCAAGTGTTTTAACAAAATGTTTTTGTAGATTTCATGTATTAAGTTCCTGATTCCCAAGACACTAGACTTTAAAGATCCTCTTATGTAAAATGTAATAAAAAGTTATGTTTGAAAATGGAGTGATGTTAAGTTGGTATTAAAGGATAGTTTAGTTATTAATGGAAAACAAGATATGAACACTTTTGGAAGTACCCTGGTGGCTCTTCCATAGATGTACATAGGGGAAAAACCCAAAAACACCGTTTTGATTTATACTCAAATGGGATCTGGTACACGACAATGGGCCTTGCCGTACTCTTGGTTACGACACTCCCGGTAGATATATTTGGTTAGTTATATGCCTTTTATGAGTCATTAAGAATAAATTATAGAATCATTTAATTCGTATAAGCATGATGTTTTATGAAATAAAAAAATTTTTAGTTAAAAGATTCATAAATGAAATTAGTTTCTCACTCAGGATTTATTCTTTTAAAAAACATCCCCATCGTTGAGGAATACATTGACATATTTCTTGAGGAGTTACCTAGACCTCCCCCATATATAGTGTTAGATTTCTCCATTGAACTCGTACCTAGATCACATCTTATTTCAAAGACCCCCCATAGGTTGGAAAATGTAGAGCTAGAGGAATTAAAGAAACAACTCCATGAAATTTTGGACATGCGGTTAATCCGACAATGTGTGTCTCCTTGTGGAGCACAAGTTCTCTTTGGGAATAAGAAGGATGGATTGATATGGCTATGAATTGATTATAGAGAACTTAATGGGATCACATTGAAGAACAAATACCCTCTTCCAAGAATTGATGACTTATTTTAGAAAATTTGTGGAACTCAATTCATCTCTAAGATTGATCTTCATTCTCGTTATCATTAATAGAGGGTGAAGAATAATGATATTCCAAAATCTACCTTCCGATCATGATATGGGAATTATGAGTTTGTTATTATTCCCTTAGGACAAACATATGAACCTAGTATTTTTATTGATCAAGAGTAAGTTGATTTTGGAAACTTATGTTTTATCAAATTGATATCCTTTGTATAAGAAAATGATTTGGTGATTAAATGATAAAAATTATCTTGGATGATGTTTTCTCATTTGGAGTACTATATTCCCAAGGGATATAAAATAATATAGTATTTAAATTTAGGTGGAATGGTTGATTTTTAATAATTGATGTGTTTATTGTGGACATAGGGTGATTTGGGTTATTGCTGGAAGATGATGAACCTAGCAGAGAGAATAAGTGAGTTGGTTTATTACACTTTAGTATGAGATTTTAATAGTAGTTGATTTTATTTGGATATAAATGTTAAGATTAATTGGGGGAAGACTACGTGATTAAATAATTCTAATTTTTGGGTTCCAATCTTAGTTTTTATTATTCTGAAGAATTTTGAGGATGGTTGTGTATTGAATCATCTTTCTGGACCATTGGGTACCTTTGTTGAATTTTGGAGATTAATAGTCATATTTAATTTTATAAAGGATTATCCTTTTTGGGGATTATATGATCTTGTACTGACCTTTTTAGTTTTAGTTGAAGACTAAATACATGGTAAAAATACAGTTATTCTTTTGTGGATTATGTGATTATCTAGAAGATAATTCTTTTTATTTTGATGAGACCATGTCATTTTAAATGGTCAATGATTAGAGAAAATATTAGTCATTGAGGAAACTTATTAAGTGGTGAAACTATAATTGAAGGTAGGTATATTTATATAAGATTTTATTCAATATGGTTATGAATTCATCAAAATTAAGAAAAGGAATGTAAAACAGAAAACATTGTTGGTTAACGTTTCATATTGTGGAATCAATGACCATTTAACACATCTTATTATTGTGATCTTCTGGTGGTTAATTTTCTCCTAATCATGTTTTCTATCACTCTCCATCAGAACTTGAACCATTGTTTTCTCTTCCATATCCATTTTTTCCTACATGGATACATATTATGGGTTAACTCGGGTAACCATTTTACTTCCCTTTCATTATTTTAAAGTAATAGTATTGATGACTCTTTTTTTGATATGAGACATTCAACAAAATTTTGAAGACCAATTTTAAAATTCCGTGGATACAATTTCTTAAGGGGGTAAGATTGTAACAACCAGAAATTTTGAATAAATTTTTATTCATAACTTTGTGTGTTATTTTATATTATATTAAAAAAATATTTCATTTAATAAAATGAGTATAATTAAAATACGACCATTGGGTTTCTACTGTTATATGACCATTGGTCAAAAAGACCACTGGAAAATAAATGTTACATTTTTTGTCAATAAATACAAGTGATCTTGATTAATTAATATATAATGAAGATTTGATGGCCCCATCTAGTAGTATCGGGCCGATCAAAGCCCATCCGACGATACTCAGGAAGGAGGTATCACCATTGGGCATTGCTCTGGACCAAACACAAGGCGAAGATCACTGTGTGAAGCTCAAATGGAATCTCTTTCTTGAGAAGCTCAAGTTAATAGAAATCACTACTCGGGAAATGTTGGCCGAGCCGCCCCATGATTCTATCGCTCTAGCACACCTTACTCTTAGGTACTATGCTGGTGTTATAAGGGGTTATGTAACAAGACCGTAACTGCCTTGTGCAATCCATTCATTTAAATAAAAATTTTGATTTCTTCTTATAGTGATGTTTTCAAATTTTCAAATGTTCTATTATATATAGTATGCATATTATTGATGAGTTCTAGAATAATTATATTTTATAATATTTATGTAAACATTAAATAATTAATAATTTGAAATGATTTTCAAAAAATGGTCTTCTACAACTGTGTTCAGTATGAAATTTATAGTCTAATAAGATCAACATAATTTTGGGTGAATAGTAAATTATGAATAGTGATTTTATGACTTTTATTAGTAATGTGACCAATTGGATTAAGTAACTTCACATAAACAATAATTAATATAATTTAAGCACATTGAATATGTAATGTGATTCAATAAAATATTAAAATAACTATTTCAAAAATTATTGGTTAAGTGTTAGTTTTTTTCAGGTCAATAGTATTTTTATTTAAAAATTAAATTTTAAAAATTTATAAAACTAGTTTCATAAATTTGAGTTCATTTTTGAAATTAGAGCATCGATATTTTGTTAATGTGAAATTTGTGGATTTTTTTGAGAAAGTGGAATTTTTGGTGAATAGTATTTTTATTTAAAATTTAAAATACAAATAATTAGAAAAATATTTTCATAAAATGGTTTTCATTTTTGAAATCAGAGCATTGATATTTTGTTAAGGTGAAATTTTGGTTTTTTTATGAGAAAGTTGAATTTTCGGTGAATTGTGAAAATAAATTTTTTGAGTTTTTGGAATTTAATTACATCATTAAGGATGCAATAATTACTCAATAATTCTGGTAGACATATGAATAGTAATATAAGGTATGAGGTGTCCTAAGTGGCCAATACCATTGGAAAATACCATTGGAAATCCCATGGTTTTCCCAATACCATCGATGAGGTGACCCTTGGAAATTAATGATTTGTCCCCTCACCTCTCCTATAAATACCAAGCCTTTACCTAATTATCTTCATTCCCAAATCCTTCTCAATGATGTTCTGGTCTCCTTGCCTCCAATGGGGTCATCCCAAGGTGCCCTCAAGCCTCCCAAGGTCCCGACCTTCAAGCATTCGATGTTTCTCTTCAAGGTAAGGTATCCTTTCACCCTCCTCTTTTAAGTTATGAGTTTTTTTATGTTCTGTCTTATATTTTCCATCTCTTTATGTTGAGGGTATGTTCTTATATGTATTTATTAATGTCCATTTCATTCAAAAATGATGATATAGCATTTATTCTCTTATCAATTTGTTTTCTGAATTTTTTTGTGGCGCGGTTAGGCTGCCGAATTTCTCATAAACGAAATCTCATCTTCTCTTTTGTTTCATGTATCCATTTCATGTAGAATGTCATTTAGATGTCCATACCATGATCTTATTAAATACCCATTCTGTATTATGAATTTTTAATGATTGGGTGACCATTTTACCCTCTCTTTTAAATGTTTTCTAAAACCATTTCATATAGTTGTTATGCGGAAGAAATGTAACCTCTAAATTTCTTTCTATTTATCTCCATAAATTCTCTCGTTTTATTTATGTGAATACCCAGACATATTTAGTTTATATGAGTTTTCATAAAAATTTAAATATGATGTATTTAATTCTGTAATTTACCTACATATAACCCTCACTCCCTTTCCATGGGTTATAAATGACATAATGATCTTATAGTTTTATGAACTCTTGAAACGTCACGACCTTGAAATGAAACCCATTTCATTTATTCTCCATCGGTTATTTATGAAATTTTTGATTATGATCTACATGGATCACATGAATGTAAACACATATTATGGTATCACCCTGATTTCACTAAAATTCATTGTGAAAATATTTAATCTATAGAGATGACAAGTTTCACGATACCTTGGTGAATAACCTTGGTAGTTTTTATGACACCTTGGGGATGGATCTTGGTGATATGTTCCTGAATGACTAAATGATATGTTGTACACACATATTCAAGTGATGTTACAATTTATTTTCATTATGATTTTTTTATTCTTTCATTTATCATGTATTTATGTTTTTATTAATGTTCTTATTGATATCACATGTACATTGACTCCCTTGTTTACCCTTACCGGGCCTTCTGCTCAACCATTCCTTTGATGTCTGTCTGCGAGATATGAGATGCAGTAAATGTGCATATGATGAACCTATGATGATTACTTACAAGTGTTTTAAAAGAATTTTTTTGTCTTTTTAATTTATTAAATTTCCTTAATTCCACGACACTAGAATTTAAAGATACTCTTTATGAAAAATGTAAAAAAAGGGTATGTTTTAAAAAGGTGGGATGTTATAGGTTAATATGATGAACTAAACATGTCTAAAACTTATTGGCTGAGATATTATTGACCCATAACCATCATATCCTAGAAATAATTCATTTTTGAGCCATAAAAAACTGAAAATTATTTTAATATAAAAAAATATTTCAATCTTTTCCTAAAGTGATCGTCACCTCTCTTATAAAAGGGTACCTTCCCTTTTCATAACTTCGCATCTCGAAAGCCTTTTTTCTAGGCCAAAACCTGCCAAAATATCCTCCAAATTTTCCTAAAATCATATTTGTTTCATTCATTTTTTCATAAAACCATCCTATGGATCACATTTGATCAATTCAAAAAAAAAACCTGAAGAAAAGGTAAATATATTATCACCTCTTTAAAGTTATTTTCCTCATCAACATCCAAATTATTTGATGATTTAATAATATAATAATAAATTAATTATATTCTATATATTGGGATGTTATTATAAAAATGGTACCACCATATTCATTATTATATCCATCATATGAATGACAAATCCACTATACATGCATACGTGTGGCTTATCGTCTCCACATCGTGGTGTAGTCTGTTATAAAAGCATTTAGTTATTTGGATGGGTATAATAATTAGTATAAGTAATTTAATTAATAAATAAAACTATTTAATGATTCTGTATATGTGATATATCATCCAATTACATGCAATTTCACCAACAATATAATAACTTTGTCGCTTGTGTGTTAATATGGATTACCGTCTCTACGAATGCGATGAGATTCATTCCTCATCGTAATAAATCAAGAATAATATTCACTTTGTGATTAAAATTAATTTTTATGAACATAATATAATTTTGTATATTAATAAATGAATCCTATTCATAACAACAAATTTCATATGTAACCATGCATATAGAGGAAAATGAATTAATTAACACAAAAAATGAAGATAATACTAAAATATTATTAACAAAGAAATATTTGAAGATCATATATGATATCAATATTTACATATATGGTTCCATTATAATTTAATAACATTGATTTATCTATTATACACATGTTAATGTACCCTCAACCACATAAATTTTCATCTTAATGGAAAATTCTAAAATTTCTTTACATATCTGAGGTTGTTGATACATATGTATCTAATGGGACCACTTTATCATAAACACATATGTTTTCTAAAAAATATATTTCAAAACCTCTTTAATACTTCACAGATTATGGGTTAAAGTAAATTATACCATTTTTTGAAATTTTATTAAATGTTTATACAGGAATCATTCTGTCATTTTCCAAACAAGGTCCTTTATAACTTTTTTGAAAAAATAAAATAAAGAATGTTTTATTATATTATTATGTGGGTGCCACTATTTTCAACCGTTATAACATATTTGAATCATCCCATACAATCTTATAAATATAATTTAAAAATAAATGTTTTCTTTTATAATTATATAACTTTTAAATGATTTCAAAATTGAAAGAGATATTTCTCTAAAAAAGTATTTATTTGATCAATGTCAACATGCTTTGATGGATTTTAAGCTTGTTTGAAGTTGATTTATAATGATAAAAAACATCTATATTGTAATTAATGTTTTTTCATATGTTTGAATATGGATGTGTTATTTTTACCCCATTCATGGTTTATGGATAAAGTATTCAAATTTCGTTTGATAGTTTAAATACATATGATTATGTTAAGTTTAACCATTTTTATATGAGGAATGGATTAGCATAGAATGTGACGGGAGGAGCGCACTATAGTTCCATGATGCATCGATAGATCTAATGAGAAAAATTATTTTCTTGGCACATGGTCTTAACGACATCTTATTTAATGTCGTGGCACAATACCTTGACTATGTGGTTATGGAGTCTGGCATTATCTAGTCCATAATTATGAAAGTGGGTATTGATATTTTATGAGATTATTCGACTATTAAAATATCCATGTGATGAAGTAAATGGAGTTATTTGATTTTATCTTTGACATATTAAGCTTATTTTTATGTTTAAAGTGATTTTGTTATAGTCTTATACCTAGCCTTAAATGTTAATGCTTATTTATAAATGTTTCTCTTATATTTTTATCCTTACTAAAAATCTAAGCTCACCCCTTTCTATGTTTTATTTTTAACTTGGATGTGAAAAATTATTTTATAGTTGACCTTGAAGGATAGGATTAGGATATATGTGTGTTCAAAAGGGGACAAAATGGTGTTGATGTTTTTATTTCATAAATTTATGTAAAACTTATGAATCTAATTAGTACTTCCAAGGAAACTAAACTGATTGGTCTTTCGGGACATGATTCCCTTTATCATGACAATGTTATGTAATAATGCGCTGATTCTAGTTAATATGGGTCAGGTCATTATAGATGGTATCAGAAGATGTTTAGTACAAAACTTGGAAAATAGATTTATAAGAACTCCGATTAGAGAACACTACCCTATGATAGACATTGAGGAATAATATAGAAGAACATACTAGAATTTTGGTACTGTAGATATTTTGTGAGTTTTCTAAGAAATACCTCAATGTCTGGATAATAGCTGGTAGAGGCAGTTATGGCATACTTGTTCCTAGTGGTAAAACATGAAAACAACGATTTTTCCATACTTGAATTGGAACTGTGGCATGACAACAGTCCTTGCTACACTCTTGGTTATGACAATCTGTGGGGATATGCTTAAGATAATTCACATTTTTTTACAACCCATTATTTATCATTTATGAATATATACTTCGTCAGAGAAAATATTTTTATGAAAATGGATTATATTCATAAACTTTTCATTTTATGTGAACTGTTTTACATATTTTGATTTATGTGTTGTGGTTTATTAACGAATACACTATTTTTCATTGTTTATAAGTGGAACCTAGTAGAGGGAATGGAATCTGTATCAACACACATAGTCAATGTAGAGATTTCCCTACTACTGGAGATAATTATAGTGAAGCTGGTGATGAAGCTGTTGCTAATGAATTTAACCCAATACTAGGACAACTCACTCAGGTTATGAATAATAGACTTACCCGTATGGAGATCCCTGATCAAAAACATAGAGGGTCATTGTATGAATGATTCTTCGGGTACCAACAACCAAAATTTAATTGGGCTAAAAATCCAATTTTAGAAGAAGAATCGATTTGTTCCTTAGAGAAAATATTTCATGCTTTGGGGAGTAGCGAAAGGGATAAAGTTATCATGGATATTAATCACCTCATGGGAGATACAGATCAATAGTGGTCATTGACTCAAAACTCACAGATTTATTATGATGTATAAAATATGAAATGGAGGTAATTTAAAGAGATTTTTATAGTAAAATATTTAACTCGTGTCCATCGAGCAGATATGGAAAGGTAATTTTTGAGTCTGATACAAAAGGAAGATGAGAATGTCACAAAATACGATGGTAACTTTACAATGTTATCAAGGCATTCTATATATTATATATGTAACCAAAGAGTAAGATAGATCAATTATTTTATTGGATAAAACCATTACTCCAGAGATAATTAGTCTCACAATCCTTCTTATCATATGAATATATTTTTGCATGTGGTATCAGGACAGAAAAAATTCCCTTATGTATTCTGAATTTAATGAAAATAAGCATAAGAAGATATCAACTAAAAACTATATAAATGTAAATAATGTTATGAAGGGAAAAGTATAATATCCATTGTATAGTAAATGAGGGAATAAAGACCCTGGAACATTGCAGGAAATGAATTGGATTCTGTTACAAGTGTGGTGAAAAAGACCACCATGCTCGTGATTGCAATGGTATTAATGAGGTTGTCAATGTTGAATGCTACAATCCTATGGAAAGGGGAATTATGAAAATGAATGACTGGAGAGCCAAGGAAACATACCCCAGAAAATTCCAACGATGAATGGCCAAGTTTATGAGATCACTACTGCTTAGGTTGAATCTATAAAAGACATGGTGGTATGTAATCTAATGGTTTCCTCAACTTTATAAAATTCATTATTTTATTGTCGATTGTCGCATTATTTCATTTCATCCGAGTTCACTATGAAAATTACATATTTACGATTTTATGTAAAAAGGGAGTTTACAGTAAAAACTCTTAAGGGAGGTATCATTACAACAGAGTTTTGTGGATAAGATAATCTTATGTTATATAAATGTTCTTTATGAACTGATCTCATTGTCATAATCATGATTGAAATCGATATAATCTTTGGTATGGATTTGCTTTTGGACCATGATGCGAAAATTTATTGTATGAAGAAGGAGGTTACACTTCTCGATGACTATAAGAAGTACCTTATCTTTAGAGAAGAAATGTCACCACATTATTGTTATCTAGATCCACACATAGTAGCTCAACTAAATTCAGTTATTGGGGAGGATCAGAATGAAATAGCTACGGGTAAGGAAAGTAATGATCAAATAGTGGATGTAACTGTTGTGCAATAATATTTTGATGTGTTTCTTGATGTCTTACATAGACATCCTACAGAATGAAAAATTTAGTTTTCCATTGATTTATATCATGGTTCAAGGCCCATATCAAAGAACCGTTATATAATTTATCCTTTGGAATTTGTATAACTAATGTAACAACCGGAGGAATTGAGTAATAATGGATTTATTCTACCTATTGTTTCCCCATGGGGATCCTCTATTATTTTTGTACATAATTATTATAGATCATTGAATTTGTGGATTGACTACAGGTAGATCAATGCTATAACAATAAAGAACAAGTATCCCCTACCTCGTATTGATGATTTATTCGACCAACTTCAAAGAGCTCAATATTTCAAAAAATTGACCTTTGATTTGGCTAACATCAGTTGTGTGTGAAGAAGGAATACCCTTAGAAAACATCATTTTGAACTAGGTACAGACATTATGAGTTTACAGTAATGAATTTTTTATTGACAAATGCCCCTATATATTTATGGATATAATGATTATAGATCTCAAAGAATATCTTGATAAATTTGTTGTGGTATTTATTGATGATATTTTGGTATACCCCAAAGAAGTGAAGATCAAGAAAATAACTTGTGCATTATCATGAGGACTCTTATAAGAAATGAATTATATGTGAAATTTATCAACAGTGAATTCTTGCATTAAGATATATATTTTTTGGCCATATTTTCTCTAAGTATGGAATATCTATTGATCCTTCAAAGAACAAGGCAATCCATGAATGGCTACCACCGACAAAAATAACTAAGATATGCAGTTTTATTGGTTTTTTAGGTTATTATAGACATATCGTCCAAAAGTTTTCCCATTTGGCTAACCCATTAACATAGATCACACGTAAAGGGGATAAATGTGTTTGGACGAAAGTGTCTGTAGAATGTTTTTATGAACTGAAGTGATGATTAGCCAATGCTCTAATCCTAACTCTACCATCAGGGAAAAATGGGTTTTTTATTTTATGTGTTTCTTCAAAGAAAGGACAGGGTTTTGTCCTTATATAGAATGATAGAGTTATTGCCTATGAATCAGGAAAACAAAAAATTCATGAGAAAAACTATCATACTCATAATCTTATGATAGAAACAAAAATATTTTCTCTGAAAATATGAAGACACTATATCTATGTTGAAAATAGTGAAATTTCTACTAGTAATAAGATTTTGAAGTGTATTTTCTCTGAAAAATAACTCAACAAGAGACAATGAAAATTGCTTAAACTACTCAAGGATTATGATATCACTATAAACAACCTCCTAGGGACGGAAATATGGTGGCATATTCTTTAAGTAGAAAGGATCATGGAGTATTGAACAAGATGAGAGTTGAAGTGGATCCTATTTTTATGGATATAATATTGATGGATATGGGAATAACCATGGAATATGAAACATCAATAATTTTTGAAATTGTTTACCAAAAATATTTCCTAGAAAGGATAAAGAGTTCTCAAACTCAGGATTAGGTGTTTCAAAAGAAGATTAAATCTGTGAATGATGGGAGATTGATTGAATTCATATTTTAAATTTGGGAAGAAACTTTTTGTTCCTACAAACTTGATATAAAATGGTAATTCTTGGATTATTCTTATAACTACAATTTCACTACACACCATTCGATCACCAAGCTGTATATATATTTGAATTAACATTTTGGTGGGACAACATGAAAAGGGAGATTGATTTTTTTGTGTCAAGGTGTGTCATTTGTCAACCAGTGAATGTTGGAAGGAAAAAACCGGGTTGATTTATGAAACCTCTTAACATACCTGAGAGAAAATGGGAAAATATTATAATTGACATTGTCATGGGGCTACCAAATACTCCTAGAAAGAATGATTCAATATTGGTTATTTTTGATCAACTTACCTAGTCAGCACATTTTCATTCTGTCAGAGAATATTTACCAGTTGAACGTATGGAAAGACTATATATTAATGAAGTTGTAAGACATCATGTAGGAACCCCATTGATTTATTTCTAGTCAGGATCCCCATTTTATATCAAAATATTGGAAAATTTTCAGAATTCCCTGTATACAGAAAGTCATTTGAGCACTACCTTCTTCTCTCAAACCGATGGACAATCAGAACATACTATTAAAATTTTAGAAGACATGTTGAGATCCTGATCACTTGACATTAAAGGTATGTGTGATCAATATATACCATTGGTAGGATTTTACTATAATAATATCTTATATTAAATAATTCAGATGGCTCCATATAAATCATTATACAGAAAGAGATGCTTTACAACAACAAGTTGTGATGATGTTGGTGAAAGAAAACTGTTAGGACCAAAACTTGTTGAGGAAACAACGGAAAAGGTGATGGTTATCCAAACCCACATCAATGCAGCTCAAAGTAGGCAGAAGAGCAATTTCGTTAACTGAAGGAAGGATTTATAATTATAGGTAGGTTATTGGGTTTTTTAAGGTATCTCCATGGAAGGGAGTTATACGATTCAGTAAGAAGGGTGAACTATGTCTAGGTTCATTAGAACTTTCTAAATTATAGAATGAAATGTGGATATAGCTTACTATTTGGAAATGCCTCCAATTATCTCTGAAGATCAATATGTGTTCCATGTATCACTGTTGAGAAAATACAAGCCAGACCAAGCACATTTTCACATCTATAAGGAAACTAATCTGGAACCTGATCTGCCATATTTTGAATATCCTATCAATATTCTTGATATAAGAGAACAAGTGATAGAAAACCATATGAATCATTGGTTAAAAGTTCTATAGAGAAACTATATGATGGAAGAGGGAACAAGGGTACTTGAAAAATTTATAATGAAAAACCACCCAAATCATTTTATGCACTAATATTCTATAAATTTCAAGGATGAAATTATTTTTAGGATGGTAGAATGTATCTCCGCAAGCATTCATGGTATCTTAACATTTTAATAACACTATATCTTGTGTTGTACGCAACATCATGTAAAAACACACAAAAACCAACCAAACTAGTCGTTATTAATAGTAATAAACCCATCTGAAAATTATATAAATTTTATCATTCAAAATGAACTTCATATTTTGAATCTAAATACAGAAATTAGAATAGGGTGAATTTTAGGGTTTTTTTATAAAAACATTTAATTTTTTTTTGAATAGTGAAAAATACTGAGTTATTGTTTGAAACTGCTTTTTTCTGTCAATAATTATTTATTTAATTTAAATTTATTTTATGTCAAAATTGATACATTATACCTATATATGTTCAATTTTATTCATTGGAGTCATTTTATAATGAGTTTAGATATATATAAACTTAATCAAACTTTTTACCGTCTTTTCCCCATCTCTTAAGAGCATTTAAAAATTTGAATAGAACTAAATTTTACCGCTTTATTGAGTTGGATATCAAAATTTTGAGAGATTTCGTTCATATCTATAAGATTATTTTTTTTCAATAAAATGAAAATACTTGTTGGTAAATATTAACATTGGACATTTATTTACCACAGTTACAAGTAAAATAGGATTATTAATGGTAAAAATGAAAACATAATTTCACTAAAAAATGTCCTAATTCTATTGGATATGTATAATTAGGCCAAAAAAACATTAGTAATAAAATATTATCCTCATTGTTCAATATGTATTATATTAGGACATTTATTATTATTTTATTTAAATAAGAGTTAAAAGAGTTGAATTTAATGTTATATTACGAAAGCATTTTTAATACGGGGTTACACACAATATAAATTCGATTGTAAATATTCATTAAAAAAATAAAAAATTTCCTAAATAATTTTATTTTATTTATAATTTTTAAACCTTAGGTAATGTAATTTATATATGACAATGATGACACAATAATTACATTTTTAATGAAATATTAAAAAAATTGATATTATAAATATCGAAATAAATATTAATTGAGACTTATAATGAAATATTCAAATTTTATAGGTTAATATGACCTTTTAGGGTTTTTAAATAAATTTTATTCGATGTGACAATTTTTTTATGGCTATCAAAAAAATCAAATAATATATGGGTTCAAAAATTTCATTATTGAGTTTTTAATAGAAATGCTATATTCTTAATTGATATAATATTTCCAAAATATAAGGATCATCAAATGGAGTTATATAAGGTTATATAAATTTCTAATTAACCACATGGGGTTAACTTGTCTTGTTATAGTTTGTTTATTATCCATATAATATAAAAATACAAAGTGACATGGTAAATGTCAAACTATTAAACTAAGAGTTAAATTAGAAAGAAAATGTTAATATGATAACCTTAACCTGTATAAAACATATTGGTTGAGTGTTTTTAGACCCATAAAAACATACCCTATATGTAAATAATTTTTTATCCATTATAAAAGAACATTATTTTTATAGAAAATAATATTTCAAGCTTTTCCTTAAGTAACCCTCACCTCTCTTAAAAAAGGGCACTACACCTTCTTTTAATTTCACACCTACAAACACTTTTATCTCAGCCAAACCATGAAAAAATATCCTCCCAACTACCCTCACATAATCCTAGAGCCCTTCCTTTGGTCATAAATTCATCATATGGATCCCTTTTGATCAAATCAAAAATAAAAACCCGAAGAAGAGGTACATATTTCATCACATCTTTCAAGTTCTTTTCTTCTTCCTCTTCCTCATTCATTTGTTTTTCCATTGTAAAATAATTTCACTGGTATATTCTTTATACTAGGATTTTACTATAAAAATTGTACGTCCATATTCATTATTATATACATTATATGAATAACGTGGTCACCATACGTGCGTACGTACATCTTACCTTCACCACGTCACGGTGTAGTTTGTTATTCAAACACTTCATTATTTCGATGTGTATAATACTGAGTATAACTACTGTAAATAATAAATATAACATGTTAATGATTATGTATATATTATATATTGTCTAATAAAATATGATTTCACAATCAATATATTGATATTATCGCTCTTCCGTACGTACGGATTATTGTCTCTATGAAAGCGATGAGATTCATTTCCCGTCGTAATAATTTATTAATAATTTTAAATTTATGATATAAATATTGTTTATGAACATAATATAATTTTTTATATGATTTAAATACATCATATTCCAAACAAACATGGCTTATGTAACCAATCATATAAAAGAAAATGAAGTAGTTAACACCTGAATTGTTGCTACAACTAAAATATTATTAACCATGAAATATTTTATTATCATATATGATATAATATATATTTATATTGTAATTAATAATTTGAAATCAATTATTTAACTATAATACATTAGTTTCACATTCCAACGACAAAGGACAAGTTAAAGGTAACTGTTAATTCTACAATCTCTTTACTTATATGAGGTTATTAATACATGATTATTTTTTGGGACCACTTTATCATCCACATCCGTGTTTTTAAAAAAATATACTTCAATCATTTTTAATATTTCCTAGAATATCGGTTAATGTAATATATACCATTGTTTTAATTTGTATAAATTCTTTATAAAGAAATGCTTCCATCATTTTCCAAACAATGTCCTTTACAACATTTTCGAAAAATTAATGAAATCATCTTTTTTATCTTATATGAAAGGTGTGGGAATTTCCCCCCATATAACATCATCTAAGATTCCCAAACAATCTTATTGGAATATTTTTAAAATAAAATTTTTTATTTAAAATTATATGTCTTTGAAATGATTTCAAAATATAAAGAGATATTTTTCTAAAAAAAGTTTTGATGTCATCTTTGTCTACATCAGTTGATGGATTTTAATCTTGTTTGAATTTGATTTATTATGATAATAAACATCATTATATTATTGAAGGTTTTGGGATAATTTTTACTGTGGATGTGTTATTTTTACACCATTCATTGTTTATGGATAAATTATTGAAATGTCATATGCTATTTTAAATACGAATGTTTATGTTATGTTTAAACCTTTTCATAAGGGGAATGAATTGGACTTATTAAGTGATTTTGGAGCCCATTGTAGCTCCTCATCACATCGGTAGGATTCATGAGAAAAATAGTATCTTGGACGAAGGCCTTAAAAAAATATTATTTGTAGTCTTGGGACAAGGCCTCAACTATGTAGTTATGAAGTCTGTCATTATGCATTTCATATTTATGAAAGTTGCTATTGATATTGCATGTGATTATTCTACAATTTAATATCCATGTGATTATGTAAATGGAATTATTATATTTAATATTTTTTATATTATGTTGAAGTTTAATTTTAAATGGATTTTGTTTTAGTCTCATACACTACCCTAAATTTTTATGCTTATTTATGAAAGTTTGCACCATATTGTTATCTATACAGAGCCTCCGAGCTCACCGATTTATATGTTTTATTTTTTCCCAGGATGTGAAGAAGTATTTTATGGTTAAAATTATAGGATTGGATAAGGATATAAGTCTGTTCCAGTGGGGAAATTGTTTTTTTGATGTTTTTATTTCATGATGTAATGTAAAACATATGATTAAATCTAGTACTTAAAAGGATACTAAAATGATATGCCTTTTCGAACATGATTCCATGTATCATGACAATGTTATGTAATAATGCACCGAGACTGGGTAACTGGGGTTGGAGAAATATATATTTCAAAAATTTATCATATTTACATAAATTTAACTAATGATATTAAAAGATACTCATGAAGGATAATGATATTGATCTTCATTTGTGCACCACCTTCCCCCTTAAAAACATGGATTTCATGAATAAAATATTAAAACATTAGAATAAATATTCAGGTCATTATGACATTACATTAATGGTTTATGGGATTAATAGTTGAAATTGATAGAGGTTTTTAAAAGAAACATATTACATTTATGTTATAAAATAGTTCCATTTAATGAATTATATAGAATTATATGTCATAATTCAACCTGTTGATTTGATGTTGGTGAAATGGAACTGAATATTCAAAAAAAATTATTCTATAGTTATTAATGTTTAATATTATTATGACTCATAATATTCATTTTGTTAGAAATAAGAATATTTTTATTTAAAACTAGGTGCATGATTTGAAATATCAATTAGTCGATCTCATTTCTATGAAAATATATTCATTGAAGGGTCTTATTTGTTTCGATGAGAATGGGAAAAGGATACCTAGGTACATAAGTCATTTGAAAATTTTATAAAGTATAATATTTATGGCTTAATATTTCTAAATTAGACTAAACAATTCAGTATTACATTATTTGTTCCATTTATGATTGTTATCAAAATACATTTATTACGCCAATAATGTTCTCACCTAGGAAAAAATTAAATTTTAACAATATCTATATTTATATAAAAATCAAAAAATATCCATAAAACATGATAGAATATATAATTTAGAATTATTAATTGATTAGTAATTCTAATTTGGATATATAAATAAATTTAGTATTCACTGTTAGAACCATTTTGTATAATGAATAAGAACCCACCTCACCTTTTTATAATGCCATATCCATCAAAATTTAGAGCATTAAACTTTTTATATAGAGACATCTGTTATAAACAAGAATAATGTATTGTATGAGAAACATGAATTGTAATAAAAATATAATATTGTTTACATTAACATATTTCATTTCATAAAAACATTAATTTGATAGAGTAAATATTAATATTGATCATTCTATTTTAAATTTTTCAATGAATGAAATTTAATAAATTTTCCATCTAAATAATATTTATATGAATAACTATAAATATATTATAGGAATATTCATACTTTTAATAATAATTTATTATAATATGATAATATAATGTTTTTATCATCAATTTCACAGATTGAAATGTAAGAACATTTGGAGAAAACATAATAATTATGAGAATTTGTTTAAAAAAAGTTTAAAAGAATTAAAATTTTTTTAGATTGTAAAATAGAATTTAATGATAAATGATAATAATAAAATTATTGTATTATAGGTCCAATTTAATAATTTATAATAAAACTAATGATTTTTAAAAGTTATATAGTTAATATAAAATCATTTTATTCTCGAAATATTAAATTCTAGAAAAAATATTTTGACACATTATAGAGTATAATTATAAAATTAAATTCGTACCCAATTATCAATCAAATTAGATAAAATAAATTACATATTTTGGATGAGAATTATTAAAAATAGTTAGTATAATGATCTCATATTTTTCTAATATTATATACTAAATAATAGTAAAATACAATTTTTTAGTTATGGTTATACATGTTTATCAAAAGGTAAATCTAAAAATATAAAATTAAAAATTATAAAACACTTCATCAAACACCATTTTATATTTTTAATTATAAATTATCAATATCATCGGAAAATATAATCCATTTTTATTTTCTTTATATTAAATATTCAAGAAATTATTGAAATTTTTTAAAAAATGTCAACTCTGTAACTCACCTCAAACAAAAAATTATTATTCCTTTAAATAACTATTTACACATATCAATCCATATATATCCATAGAACAATTGAAATTTTTTTTCCAACATCCTTAGAAATATTCTAGGTGTTTTATTATTCATAAATGACCAACCCTATGGTCCATAATAAGAAATCTTGAGTTGGATTATTCAAATGAAAGTAAATTTCATAACAATTATTGTTCTCTTTTAATTATTCTTTTAAAACCAAAAATTATAAAAAAAAATTATATAAAAAAATTATATTAAAAATATTAATATTTTATTTTATTTATTTTATCATATTTATATATCTCCTTCTCCTACAAATGAAAAAAACCATCTTTCATCTATATAGTTGACTACTTCATTGTGAAATGATGTAATTTTTATCTATTATATAGTCTCATAGATAATTATAATTATAGAAACAATGAATATATATATATATATATATATATTATTTATTATATAAAACAAATATTCCATCTAATTACAAACAG
Source organism: Viscum album (assembly GCA_963277665.1). NCBI lineage: Eukaryota > Viridiplantae > Streptophyta > Magnoliopsida > Santalales > Viscaceae > Viscum > Viscum album. The sequence continues at coordinate 871,408,695 of OY728148.1, read as the reverse complement.
TTTTATGTATTATATTTATTATAATGTTGCTAGTGCGTACATGCATCAAACCATCTCAATGAATATATGTGATTAATTTTCAATGTTAAAATTTATATAATGTTTCTAAAATAATATGTAATGAATATTTATGATATTTATAAAATATTATTAATTTTCATTATTATTTTACTATTCATTATGTTAAATAAATGAAACTTCTATGATAAAACATGCATGACAAATTAATGAAGATAATACCTAAAATAATGATATTAATTAAATATTATTAATTAATATGTGATATAATGTAATAATATGATCATATATGATATTATAGATAATATTAAATTTCTAGTAGTTTTTATTGACATGTTTAAAATAATTACATGTGAGGATAAATTTTAATAAAGCAATACTATGTGGGGGGGGGGGGGATTTCGTCTCAATATTAATTCCATTAAAACATACATGTTATTATTCACTTATTCATTTTTAGTTGGTGTATATAGCTCCCCAAATATGGATTTAATATCAATAAATATATATTAATTATTATTCATTTTTCAATTCATCATAATTATTTGAAAGTATTATATGTCTAAACATTTCTATTGAGGTGTGAATTCATTTTATAATCTCAATTTCATTTATATTTTATTTATTATAATTGAATGGATTATAATATTTATCCTTTATAACATAATATAAATTCAACATCATCTGAGTATTGATGGATTTAACAAAATTTTATAAAAAATTTCCAATTTTTTCTATTTTAATCACACAAATAAATTTATAAAATGGAATCATTTTTTATTTCACTTTTAATAGAATATATTTTTCTTCATTGGCCATATTTTTTATAAATTATTAATTGAAAAAAAAATTATCACTGAAATTTTTTATTAAATATTTTTTATGTTATCAGAAAATATATTATTATATAAGAGATATCATTATAAATATTTATCAAAATATTTGAAAATTTATTTCCATTATAAGAATTCAGGAGGAAGTATTTTTAATGTATAAAACATTAATATATTTTTTATAGCCATAAATATTGAAAACAAGTTTATCATATCTTAAGGGAATACAATTTTATTTCAAATGATAATATTTTAATGAATGATTTTTTAAAACATTTATTCTATTTTTATTAATTTTTATTGAGGAAAATATATTATTACAATATATATATACATAATAGATTCATGTTCATCAAATATCCATTATTGATTTTCTGTTTTTAACATTCTCTTAAAACAATATATTTAATGTGATCACTGGGAATTAATTTTTTTTATAATTCCAAATTATTTGTTTTAAGGATAATATTATATCTTAAAAAAATTATCATTTTCATATTATTTTCAATGAATGGCATTTTAATGATGGGGTAAATTCATAATAAATAAGTATTCAAAACTATATTTCTGTATTTATTGATGATGAATTTTTTTATTAATTTTATTTATCATTAACTGAATTATAAATTCATTGGATATGATGTTATTTGTGGTCCATTTTATAGATAGACCCTTTATGTATCAAAATATCTAATGAGAATAATCTGTATTCCAAATTAAATATGATTTTAGTGTAAACATATCAATATCATTAACCTACCATCGAACCAAGACTTTTTGGTATTGAAATAAATACATATGAGATCCTAAAATACATTATTTTTCATTTCCTTTAATAATAAGTATTTAATTATTAATTTTTAAATTATTAATTTGATATTATCAATTTATTAATATCATTATCATGTTATTGATTATATAAATTTTGTTTCGAATATTTTATTTATTTAATTTTGATATGTCCTTACATAGTCAAGACAAAGGTATATTTACATATCCCTAATTTAGACTTTCATCTCATCATTATTATTTTTCATTTCCACATGATATGATGTTGATTTTTTTGAATGAGTTTCAATGATTATGTGTATTTTCATTATTTATGTTTCATTTTTTATTGACAAATTAAAACAGGTTTCATGTTAATTTCATCATCTCAAATAAAAATATAATGGTCAGTCTATCTATTTTAAAACCTTTATATATTTTATTTTATAATAATATATAAACTTACTCTGGGTTATTGGAGTTAAAGTTGTTACACATCTCATCCAAAATCAACATCAATATATGTATCATCTCATCATAGTTTATTTAGAATAACATGGAAAATATATACAAATAATATAATGGGGATGTGATAAAAACGTACCTACCAAATCACACTATCCAATAAATGGGCAATATACCCATATAAAAGAGACTAAAAGGTTGGAATAAGGTATTTAATAATAATATATAAGTAGAAACTATGTCCCGTATATATTATCATGGTATTTTATATTATCTCTATATAGGGTAACAAAAAATCATGTACATAGTATATTCCCACACCCTAAGATATGGAATCATAAAAAATAGACAATCTTGTAATTTAATATTATCCATTTCATTAGAAGAATCACATCATGTGCATTCCAATCAAAATATAAAGAAGTTAAAAAAATATATGTGAATTTCATCTCAGACAAGTCATTCTATTCTATATATGTATCATAACATTGGAATTAAAACCCCCTCAAAGGGAATGAAATAATTAACACTCATTCACTTAAATTTCATTGAAACAATACATATAAATATTTATTTTTTCAAATTTATATATTTATTAATGCCACATTGGCCATACATTCTATTCCATCACTGGCATCCCATCCCAATATCATTTACAAAATATCACTCCATTAAATCTCATAACATAATGTGTATAAAATGAACAAATATCATAAAAAAATATAGATTGAAAATAAATTACATGCATTGTGTAAAAAATATCAAGTTCATAACATCCTTGAAATTCCCATCATCTTGTATGTCAGAAATACCCCCCACACAAATATTTAAAATAAAAATTTGTCTTGTATTCCCCTTTTAATGTCATTTCAATGAAAATTATTCATACATTATGGGTCCAAAGGCTATATCAGAGTCATTGGGTATGCCACTCCATTATAAACAAATAAAAATAATTTCATAAAAAAATAATTCTTTTGTATAAATATTCAAATAATGTAATGGGTCCTATATCCTCCATCTCCCTTGAATAATCAATTTTTTTACATAATAATCTAAACTAATGTATACATTGGAAAATAATGACTAACAAATTTTTCCCTGATAGAGGAATGTTATGTCTTTATCATATAATTCATAAATTATATAATATATATAGGATATAAAAAGAAATGTAATGATCAATATTGGAAAATACTCAAAATATTCGTAAATAATTATTAATTCTACTTATAATGGGAGGATGAGGTCAAATATTCAAAGACTATTTTTCATAATCTACCATGGATAATCCCAAAATGATCCCAATAAAAAAAAATTCACACAATTTAATTTCACCAAAATCCAATCAGTGTATATTGAAGCAGTTTTCATTATAAAAATAAAATACATGGTATATCCTTAAGAGTATATATTCTCACTATATAATGGAATAGGAAAAATGAAACAAAATTAGTCCCAGAAGTTACTAAAAAAATATAAACCTATGATATATCTAAGATGATATGGAATCCAAATTAATGTCTTCAGTGTTATAGAATAATCTAAATGATTCACAATTATATCCCTATATTATGGTGAAAAAATGTTTATTAAAACCTATGACCAAATGTGGTCACAACTACAATGGTTATTTCATAGATATAAAATCATGATTATTGGAATCCTTGAAAAATATATTTTTTTCAATCTTTGTACTCAATTTATTAATAGTAATATTTTTGTATTCATTATGAAATATTTTGGGTGCCAGATTATGAGAAGGAGAACGATTCCCAATCCAAGTGAGGTAAGAATTAATTTTATAAAATTATTAGACATATTATATATCACATGCACATAGTTTTTATAGAAATTAATGAATATACACATAATGAATTCAGGACTAAATAATAAGTTACAATGATTGAATATTGGTTGTGGTGTTTACCCTTGGTGGGGCCAAATGTTAGTCGACACCTGATGGTTCGGTGAAGATGTCATTTGTTGGTAAAATATGTAAATTAGTTAATAAATTTAAATAATTAATTCATTTAAAATTTTTAACCTTTTTCCTAATATAAATATAAGGTTATGGAATATCGCCTCGAATATCCATGTTAGCCTAGGATTTATGAGATGATATTATATAATTCACCATTGGCGGATTGAGATTACACAACAACCTATAATCTGAACGAGATGGATTAATGGACATGGATTTCAATATATATTAAACATTTCCAGTGAATTATTTCATTAGAATCGAATGAAATTATTTAAGGTAGGGATCATTAATTAAATATTTACAATATATTTTATTAAATTCAATATGATTTTATTATAATATACATTTGATTCTGTGTATATACACCGATCACATGGGCATAGTATATGTGTAATTTTTTATTCATTTTATTTTTATTCTTACTACATTTTCTTAACATGGATTCCCACATATCAATTATTGGATGAGAGTTATTTATAATAATATGTCACAACATTTTTTATTTCCCCCCATCCATTATCATGATAGTTAATATTGGCATAGAAGGACTTGATTTTAATTTTATGAGTAGGTTTGATCATGATGGAACCTATGAATTCATGAAAAATTATTGTGAGATATTTGGATTTCATATTTTCATGTTGACATGTAATGATCGCATGATGATGGTGATTAATTGTGAGGATCTAGGACCTGAGACCAATCAATATCCACAGGTTTCCATTTTGAAACTACATTGTCTTCTTGGGGGATGCAATATTTTTTTTTCCGGATATAATGGGATAGTACTGATATCATGATGTGATTAACACCAATCATGGATGGTCAACATGTATCATAATGGATTTACATGAGAGTATTAGATTATGTTTTTTGAAAAATAGAGGACCATAATAAATGGGTGATGTTGATTTCCAATAATTTTGGTTATCAAAGGAAGGTTTGGTAGAGTTAGAGAAAGAGGTAGAAGCCACAAAATGATCCATATATTTTTTAAAAATTATTATATTCATAGATTGTATAATTATGAACATATTCCATGTCATCCATTTTCTATGGAGGTTATGTATTCAGGTTGTATTTACATATCACATTCCCTAAAGAGAGAACGAATTAATTATAATCCCCTGTATCAAATAATAATCATGTATAAAGGGTAGATATAATGATTTCATGTGTCCCTACACACTATTTGTTTCGTGGGACACAACATGTAAAGTTACAATGAAAATTTTCTTCTGCACATGTTCATCTTACATGAGCATCACTCGGGTCACATAGCTCGACCCTAGATGGCTAAGACACATTGTGTAGTACTATTAGACATTGTATGGTCAAACATTGAAAAAATATATGTGCCTGATCATATGAAGCCTAGATGTGGGGAGGGACCACTCGTTTTTTGTACACCTTATTTGTAATGTAATTCAATAAAATATTATACTTATCATATCTCCTTTTTTACTAAACTAATTTCACATTAGTTTCATATCCTGACATATTTTCATATAATCATTATCTAGGTATTTAAATTTTATTTTTATAAATCACGCGGAGTTTTATATGTGTTGTTAATATTTTGGTAGTCTTATATGATTATAGTGATCGAAAATTATCATTAGAGTATGTTTTGGGTAAGAAATACCCCATATTCACCATACTGTATTGTGTGGTATGGTTCAAAAACATAAATGAATTGGTCTTCCAATTATTTATTGGATCTGTACTTCCATATAGGGAAATTATTACTATAACTATTATGTGAAACACATATAATTTGAGGGAATATCTAATACCTATTGTGTGGAACCCTCATATGGATCCATGAAATGTCTCCTTTCCCTAATGAGTTGTACCCTCCAGCTGAATCCTTAAGTGGGTGTTCTGCATATTTATTGGAAACATTATATTGTTTCAAGTTTTAGGACCACATCATATTGAGTGTTCCCCCAATCATATTATGTAATTGTTACTCTACCTATTTAGTGGAACTCGACTCCTGTATTAGGGGATATGTCCTCTACATATTGGGTGTAACCCACTTGTTGAGTGTAGGAATTGATCCCCTAACAATTGTGTGTTGACGTACTATTGTATAAGCTCATGGAACCTATAAAAGTATATTCTACCCTAGTAATATTTTGAATAGTGGAAAGGTGTATAACCGCTCATCATTTCATTGATAATACATGGTATAATATTGTCATCATTAATGGACCTTTAGGACTACATGATGTCTTATAATTCTCAGTATTAAATGTTATATGCTTATCCAATTTTAATCCCTTATAGATTATTTTAAGCTCATATATCATCATTTTTGGGTTGTGATTACCTATTAAATTAGGTTGTGATGATTACATCAATAATGTATCTTATTACTACCCATATTTTTTTGGGTGATTCCTATAATGTATATATATCATCACAACATCAAGGAATTTTCTTAAATATGTCATGTCAAAAGAAAACTATGTATATGTCAGATCTAATTTTAGAGAAGAATACCGTTACTAGAATATATTCTACTACATACTATGGTTGGGTTTGTGAGATATAGTGTTAGTCCCATTAGAGTTTCTTTTCCATTAGATTTCATGTCAGTGAATATTATCTTGGGTAGAGATTAATTTTAACATTAAATTTTTGATTTCACTTTCACAATATTTATGTTTCCTAGAGGATACTAAATTCATTTAAAATTCAAATTCATACAGACTTTTATTATTATTCACATACACTAATACATTTATATAGTTGGATGTATTAAACCTTTTACCTTAAGTAAATGCCTCTTGTTTAATTTATTCATTAATATTTATTATTTCTATCCCCTAGACTATAGATGTGGAATTGGGTTATTTGGGAAACATCTATATTATAGAATGGTATGACACAATGATTTAGTTCGTGATTGATTCATATTAGTGGAAGGTTCTTCATATGTATGATGTTTTGATTTTTGTGACATTGTGAGGTTTTTTGTAACATAGTGAAATAGTATCCTTTTTACATCAATGAAAAAAGCTAGATTGGGATGGTATGTTAGTGTTCTAGGTGATGTGACCCCTCATTAAGACAATGATTCCTTATATATAGATTTCAAAAACTAAGACATTAGTAAAACGTATTATTGGTAGATGAATCATATAAAATTTATTCCTTATATTTTCCTTCTTCAGTATGGTTAATATATATATAGTCCTCTTAACATGGTACGTCATGAATAATTTTTTGGATTCGACATTAAAGATATCCAATAAGGTTACTGATTTCGGATCATGATGATGACCATTTTACTAATGAGGCTATAATTCAACTTCCATCACATGATATCATTCATCCAAGAATATATTTATTTTAACACCCACCAATCAATATGTATATTAAACCTTCAGATTATTACGAGGATGATAATTGGGTTAGCGAACTTCACAAGTTCATTTTCCAAAGAATAATGATGTTTTATAGGATACCAGGTCAATTGACCGAAGTGGAATTTCCATAGTTAATAATATTGTATTTCGATCGTATACAGAAAATGAAGGAATAGTTGTATATTCAGGTATCTAGACTATTTTAGGGAGTATCTTCCACTGGTAGAGTTTTTCCATTTAGATTCATGATGAGTCAGAACACATATGGTACAACATCTAAAAAGTGTTTAATGATGTGTACTATCCCTCATGGATGTGAACCATTAAATATCATGTTTTTTTGGAGCTGTATCATGTATGTAAAATTGTTTTTGAGTATTTTTGGGAATGGAATTTTGATAAGGTACTCCCTAAATACATCCATTTCATTATGGTAACCAAAAGAATTAACATATATGATATAGTGTTAGAGTGGGAACTAGTGATATAGGGAATATTTTATATGTTATTACACAAATATACATATGATATTAAGAATCATATAGTTTACTAATCTATAGATCTCTATAATGGGTAAATCGGAAGGGTATTGGAATACATAACCTTATCATTGGTGGACATAGGAATTTGGTCATGTCACTTATAGACCACATGAAGGACCTAAGAATCTTAGGGAGGGTTATTAAATGAATGGGATAGGAATGGTGACATTTAACATTATTTAAAAGCCTATGTAGGTGAGGAGGGTGTACAAATAGTGTATAGATTTCCACAATCTTGACATCACCGTGATAATGGTTCTGCGGGAAACTAACAAAGTGGCCCCAGGGAGATGGTTGTAGAAGTAGAGTAAGTTACCATCATTAAGGGGAATATAGTAGTGGAGGATTTTATTATTCAATAACTCCACTACTACCAAATGGATGCCCACACCCAGCCTAGGGAGATTTTTGTTAGGGTCATGGGAAGTTGCTTGCTATAATGGCATAAGAACCGAAAGATAATTTGATGATTGAATGAATGATATATGTTAATTTTTTTTATTTTTTTTTGTTATTAGAAGACATGGGTGTGTTATAATAAATCATCTATTATCTAATTTTGTGAGATATGGAGTTTATTATTTTTCAATTAGAAAAAAAGTTTTGTCTAGAGCTTCTAACATGGAAACCATCATTGAAACCACTTTCTTACTGGATGGGTGTGAAATGTTTTGGCAGATGAAATTTTTCATATGAAATATTGATCATCACAATGAGACATTATGATATCAACATGCATATAGAATGGTTACACATTGTCTCATCTCATATTGAATTCCATTGTATGTAAGTTAGATTCTTGCAAATATATGGAGAGAGTTTATAATTTGGGGGTATTCTGAAAAAGAAAAATACAACCCAATACCCTATTTTTCCTAGAGTATCACATTGCATAGTATGGTAATGAGGAATATGGAATAAATAAATCCTATAAATATATATGGATTTCAATTTTAAATACATATTAAAAATTACTTTTAAGAAATAGATGATGTTTTCCATTTAAATAAACTCTATGAATACTCGGATATCTTATGAGATGAATCTGATTATCTCTCTAAGGAGCACAAAGCTAAGGTTGTAGATAAAGTTTCTAAATGGGAAGGATTTTTAATACCAAATGTGTCCCCCAATAATAATCTAATTTTTTTCATGATAATGTTGGATGATATTTGTTTGTTATGAGTTGGTTATCATCACTTGGAATAGTCAACAGTATATAAAAAGTACCCTTTCCAATGATTAATGAACTCTTTCATATTTTTTATAGTGTGTAATGGTTTTATAAGATTGGTATTAGGTCTTTAAAATACCAGTCGAGTGTTCACAATGCTGATATACATAATTTCTAATTCTAATTTCCATACCAACACACTGATTTGTATGTCATAATTTTTTTGAAACAATCCAGATTGTCTATGTCTCGAATGAACTAGATTATTAATATATAGATAGAATCATTTGTGACTTCTTCATTGATGGCGTTATCATACACTTGATATTAAAGTTGTTTCCAAAATAACTCATTATTTTATTACTACACATTCTTTGTGATCATTAACATTATGTTAGATACATAATGTTCTAGTTATGAATCCACGACATTCACATTTTATGGAATGTCATTCCAGAGCAAAGATAACATTAATCCAAGAGAATATTGATTAATTTAATAATTACATGATACCTAAGAGTGTGTTCAGGGATGACATTTTAAATCATGTAGAGAGGTAATAAAATATGATTTTGCAATAATTGTCTAGGATTTAATATTTTTTGATAATAATGATATAGAAATGGTATCTGTTGACATTTACAAATCAATTCTAGTGAGACTCCACATAGTTGTAGGAGAGGCTGATGGGTGATCATGTTATGAGAAATTCAAGGGAGGGAGTGGAGTATGTATTGTACTGTGATTTATCTGGACATGGTATAATCTTCATGTTAATGTCTATTTAGGTAATGATCATTGATGGTTGAATAATTTGATACCCCAAAATCAAAACTATGTGACACATGACCTTGAGTCAGAAGTGGTAATCATAACACTATGTATGTGGAAACCCTATATTAGGTATGTTTATTTGTTTTTTAATCATCTATAAGAGTATTCAGTATATATTCATACATATGGACATGATTGAAAGATAGAGGAACTGGTTGGTGTTACTATATGACAATGACATTTTGATTTTCCATAATCATTCAATGGAAAATGTGGTTGATGATAACATTAATAAGAAATCCCACTCTCATTTGGTGGAGGATGCTTATAATTATATAGATTCATTGAAATTGACCTTGATAGAGTTGAGGGTTGAATCATGTCATCATTTTATGGATAGGACTCATATTCTTCCTCAACATATAAGGGATGCTCTATTAAGAGGCTATGACTGTGGGGTCCTATGTGACCTGATATGCGAGGTTGATTAACTAGATATATATTTTTATGTTGTAAATTACATTATCATTTTCCAAAAAATTATAACGGATCAATTATTTATGTTATATGAGGTAATGTGAGAGTTTCACATTTTACATTTCAATCTAAAACTGAATGTGGAGATGATATATAAGGACCTCCATTGACGATTGTTTTAGTATGGAATGATGAATGGAACTCAAGAGTCTATATGTTGGGGTCTCACATATAATTTGGTGAGGTCTAGGAAATAGTTTCTTGAACGATTATTGCATCCTATTAATATCCTAATGTTTAAAAAGAAATAATTTCCCCTAGAATTTTTGTTTAGTATACTAATGATAGTGGGATACCATGGTTGAAGATGGGTGATCGATGACCAACTCACAATTTCAATTATCTTCTATTCCACAAGGGTGAAGTGTTTGGTGTATTCTGTGGCTCATTTTTACATGTTGGATTTCATATTTTTCATAGTGTGTAAGGTTCTCCATTTTTGTAAACTACAGATGGTAGGTGTCAGATAATCAGATAAGGATGTTGTTTCTAGGAACATTAACATGTATAGATATTTAATAATATTATTTAATAAATTTTAAAACGATTCCATATTTCCCTATATATATAGCATATTATAGTGAATCTTTGGTGTTAAAAGCACAACCATAGTATAGTGGATCAGAGGTTCCACCATATTTTATTGGGGTATTGAGATCATATAATGGATGGTGTCTAAATAGTTATTTGTTGATAGAAATTGAATGCAATGGATTTACCATATCATTTGAAATAATTCTCTTCCCCAATGGTCAATATGAATCTTAGTATGTCTCAACAATTTTTTATTTTTCCCCATTAGAATAAATGCTTGATTCATGTATTGTAATCTATTTTAGATTATTATTTTTTTCATCCATGGAATGAACCCCATTAATGAATTACTATTAATTAAATTTATTGTAATTCTATACTCCAGGATTATACTCTGATTTACCCAATTCTTAATCATTACCTTGTAACAGTGGTCGAATTAATTTTATAACTTTATATTTTAAATTTTTTAGATTTTCTTATTATTCACCAATAGACAATACAGAAGAAGTTAACTATTTATGGGTGTTGTTGATTATTATCAAATACCCATATTCCTATAGGAATCATGTGTGCCAAACATGTTAGAGATTTATTGATATATAGGAATTGATGGCTTGATACGGAGAAATAATCATTTAGATATTGGTACTAGGAACAAGCATATAAGATGGGTGGAATATTATGAAATGTGATGTATTTATATTTGAGTATAAAATTATCATTTCATTCCAATAGAGGGCCAAAATCACTGCCCGGATATGATTATGATCATTTTTAGAGTATAATTAGTTGTTTGAGGGAATAATACATGAGCCACAAAATCGAATATCTGGAGAAAAAATTTCCAAAGTTGACTAATAGAGATAATTTCCTACTTTTTCAACTAGATACTATATTATTTGTTGGTAGATGATTTACATAAGAAATCCTCATAAGACCCATACATTCATGAATATAAAAATATACATTACATGAAATATTATGAAAAAATTCAATGTTGTGTGATTTTTAATAGTCGGAAGGGTTCTATGATAGAATTAAATATCAAAATTTGTGTTGAGGGGCCATGAACCATGTCACCCCTATTGATGTTACATGGCATGTTTATAGTTTCCAAGCCCGAAAACCCTAATTTCTCTATATTTAGTGTTTTCAGGGGACACACCAAGTACTTTTATATGTATAGTCTACATATGTTTGGGTTTGTATTGCATGATCATGACAATGATCTCATGGGAATTTATAAGGTGGATGAGAAATTCCATGAAGTACCATTTCAAGTCATGTAGTACTACATTACCAACCTGTAATGTGATGGAATGCAAATTCCATTGAATAAAAATTAGGGAACACCTTGTGTTGAACCATTACACACTATGTACATTTTGAAATTATACTACATTTAATATATATTTAATTTTGAAATGGATTTCATCATGTATGAAACCTATCCTATACTTTTTCCATGTATAAAGTTATGAATTTTTCATAGAGGATTTTGAGTTATGTTGTTATAGGTCCCATGTGTGACATTTATTTATATTAAAATCAAGGAAATAAGTGATTGAGTATGTTCAATAGGGAATGCCAAAGGTATCCAATCCCCCATTATCACTGACCAGATTTTAGTGGTACCCTCTTATTGTATTAGGGAATGGGTGATATGCCTATTGAGTGATACCCTCCTTTCATATCTGGTCATGGGTAATATACCCATATAATGGAAACATCATATCATATTATGGAATGAGTCATCTACCTAATGATTCGAACCCTTAGTTAATATTATGTTATGTTTCATCAACCAATTTAATTGAAACCTTGTATTTTATCGGGGAATGCATCTTTTACCTATCGAGTGGATGCTACTTATCGTATCTACCAATCTGACATATACCTATTTTGGGGAACCCTCTTCATTTGATAGGGAATTTTTCATATACATATTGTGTGTAACGACCCATTTTATTAGGTAATGGTTGTTAAACCAATTTAGAGTAACCCTTTTTTGTATTAGGGAATTGGTCATGTATATATATTATGTACCAATTATATTTTATCAAGAATTGGTCCAAAATTGATTATATTTAACAATATGGATGTTGAGCTATGATTATGTGTAAACCCTCTTCATGATTTATTTGGTTATATTATTTGGATGATGGGAATCATTATTGTATATTTTTAAATAAATTATGAATTTTTTCTTTTGATTGAGTTATTAGAAAGTGATCACATTAATTTCCCTTCTAGGTTCATTACATGATCATATATCATCAATTTTGTTTTTCGTTTCACTAATTCATTTAGTTGTGATGATCAATTTGATAAATATTCTTATTTATACCAATCTAGATTTCGATGTGTCCAATTGGCTATGTATATAATCACACATAAATGGATTTATCTAGCTTGTGTCACTTCTTATGTAGATTATAGATAGGTTAGTGTTGATTTAATAGAAAAAAATTGACACCTCTACGAACATGGACACATATGGAAGTTGAGTAATGGATATTGGGGTCTAGGCCCTCTCAAAATTTATTTTCAAGTATTGTTTAGTATGGAAAATCATCTTTAGTTAGGTGTGTATTTGTTTCTTTCGATTTCTTTTTAAACTATTTCACTCTAAGTATTCAATATAACTTTTTACCAGAATTTGTCTTTACTCCACATATTGTAGTATTTTTTTCATATCCATCTACACTACTTAATGTAAAATTTTGGCTTCATGAGTAAAAAACATGATGAAATGTCATCCCATTTTAGTTATTCATTCTCTATGATTGTCACTAGCACATTCCCTATGGAGGAATGATTGATTTAGCTATCTATCAACCTTCTTCCAACCATAAATTCCATACTATTATGGGTGTGGAAGAAAAAAACTATTTTAATTTTTTTTCTCTATCACATATGTATGAAATGTCTAAATATCAAACGAAATATGGATGACAACATAATATATAAATAATGATAGGTAACAACAAACATGATTATAATAGGACCTTTATAAAAACATTTACACCATAGCCTAATTTCAACTTACCTAAACCATGAATAAACATAAATTTTTCAACCTTATGAATACCAATCTACATCAACATAATATTTTATTAATTATTAAAAATTAATAAATAATTCTATAACTACCGTATATTTCTTATTTGGCTAATAAACCTGCATGTTGTATAATTACATAATATCATCATCTGGTAGGGGAAATACAAATCCACATACACCACCATAATAAAAATAGAAAGAGACTCTGTCACATAAAATTATTCAAATAATAATTGAATTTTAATTTATTATAAAAATAATAACATTATTTAATATTACATTACTAAAAAATTAATTGAATGGATCATAGTGGGTGCACTATATCAATAATTTATAGAAACTTTTAAATAGTATTTTCCATCATGATAACATTATTCGAAGATGTTTTGAATGAATAAGATTCATATCACTAAATCAAGAATATAAGGATACAAAAAGACATCATATGTGAAGGAATAAATATAATATTGGGTATATTACTTTTTAATAAATAGAGTCACTATGGTCCAATAATGTGAATGGCTCATTAATGATGATAATAAGGGTTCCATGAGAGGGTATAAATTTTTGGATCAACACAGCCAAAATATGAAAAACAATATTAACAAAAAAGATAAATAGGAGAATATAAAACTCTCCCCACCACGTTTTTTTATAAAATTGATCCATGGAACACATGGTACATACAAAACATTCATTAGGGAAAAGATAGATCACTATGTAATTTTTTAAATTCATTATCCAAATGATGTCCCTATGAAGAGTGAATGTCATTAAATAGTTTCTATAAAATACATTGTAGAACATATCAATGTATTTGATGGACCAATATAGACATCATCATGAAACCCAAAATCACACTCCATCTCCCAATAACTTAGTTTCCACCTTCGGAACATTTCATCATATATTTTTAATGAATCTAAAATTCAAATTCCTTAAATTTATTAGAAATTTAAAATTATCCCTTTAATTGGACAATTATTATATCCTAACATCCTCTAGTATAACCAATAGTGAACAATATGGTGTAATAAAGACTCAAAACCAATACACTTCTCATAATTTTGTTATCTATGCTTGATTCTCTAAAAAATTTACCTTTCCACCAGATCCTGATACGAAATATGGTTCTATACATCCCTCTAACTTTAATCATGAAATAAATGTACCCTAACTATGAAACATCCAAACATATTATACACATCATCCTCTAAATCCATTTATAAAATCATAGTATCCGATAAAAATATTTAATATAATTATCTGAGAAAAAGAATGTAACCTTGAATAAAATGTTATAGACATTAGATCAATTCACTAACCGATCCTGAATGACCATATGGATAATTACCTTGATTTTATTAAATCTATAAAATATCCAAATTGAAAAAAAACTCCAGTGATATTAATATAAACACAATTTTTTTGTAAAATCCCATGGTATACATTCTTATTTGGATCAAAAACCCTATATATTAATAATAACACATGTTAACCTCAAATAATCCATATTTTTCTCAAGAATAACTGAAAAATTGATTTCATACATTTTTTTTCAAACTCCCTCACTCCACTAACATGATCTATTATTGGAATTTATATATCTATATCTGGCAAGAAACATACACATTTATGTTTCCAAATTCTTATTTTAAACTCCAAACCATGGCCAATAATAATATTGGATATCCAAATAAGTCATATTTTATTTGTTACCTATGGTAGTGGAACTTAGATTGGATAATAAAAAACAAAAAATGATAAAAACATGTATCATTTTACCTCATATATCGTAAATATGGAATTTCATTAATAATGTTTTTTCTAAAAATAGATACACAAGAACATTATCAGATCATATTTGAAATCACCCACCCATGAAAATTGAAAAATTAATTGTGACTTCATGATTTTTCATACATCAAGTATTCAAAAAAAGATATGATATATCATAAAATACTAACTCTAAATAAAAAAAATTAAAAATAATTTAATATCTATTTTGTAGAATGAATTAATCATTAAAACCTGTTACATTCTTCATAATAATCCACTCTATGAATTAAAATATAATAGTTCCGAAAAATTACATATATAGTTGATGAATAACTCATTACCTCTATAATAGAGTTGAGTTAATATGAACCACAATACAAGAAAACATATGACAATTATCTCACTAGATCCTATATATATATTCCATATATAATGGTTCATATTTTTTTAATACTGATATAATGTAATATTTTGAAACACCAAGATAAAATAAGTTTTATCAAACCATTGAATCCAAAATATTTGAGTCACTTGACTCAATGTGTGATCATCCATAGATAAACAATAATTACAAGGCATTGATCCCTAGTATTGTTGATTCTAATAAGTTCTTGTGATAATAACAACAATGAAACCCTAAATAAATTTTATATACTATATGGAACTCATAAGACTAAACATGTGTCCCTTTATTATTAATAACTTACTATAATGTACTCAAATTTAATTAGTCATTGTTGAAAATTTTATCATGATATAATAACCTAATTTTTACAACCTATGCATAATATATCACCAAAAAAATATGTTCCAAATACCCCTATGAAAATTTCACATATTTGAAATGATTTATCATATATATCTGAATATAATGATCATATTTAACTCTCTGAACTAGGTTCCTTATATCGATTCATCTGTCTGATTCACTAAACAACACCAGGTGTGCCACAAAATGTGATAGTGACTTCTTACTAGATGCATTGTTCTAATATGTAACATGAGGAGAAACTAAAATATTTATAAAAAATTAAAAATAGTAGATATTAATATAAAATTAACCATAATAATACAATGAACAATAATAAAACACAATAAATTATAGACCATGAAACAAATAATGAATCCCAAATCAATAAAAAATATCATAGTCCAATGAAAAAAATATTTCATTCCAGGGATGTGTGAAATGTATATTGAATATCCCAAAATAAATATACAATAATAACATCAAATTTCATCTTAACATCATATCATGATACCTCATACATGTTCAATCATTAATTCCAACTCATCCATAAAATATTGGGGTATTTCCCTTATACTGTCAAGCTGACACGAAGTATATTTGGGTACCAATTAGGATGCCTATGTTGGGATTGATAAAAACACAAAATGAATACACAAACTATGTACAATGAAATATAAATTAAATAATAATGTATCTAGTTCCATAAAAAATAATGATCAAAGGAAAAAAGTAAAAAGGGATAACATTAGTTATTAGTTATCAATCCAAATTATATGTGCATTATCCAATTATGTAGTAATAAACATTCACCATGGATATTTCCATTTTATTCATTTTAGGAGCTTCTAATACATATTATAATTATAATTTCATTCATATATCAATGGAATATAATTGCAGTTTCATACACTGTGTGTATTTGGAACATTAGACTCAAACTCCAATCTCCTTAATAAAACTCAGATTCAGATATATATTAGTGGACCTGAAAATAATTATAAATACCCATGGATATTTGGATAAATTCTCTATAACCCACAACACAATTTTCATATGCAATCAGCAGGGGCCAAGAATAGTTGTCTGGCACCCCATCTGTATTTACAGAATCAATCTATGACCCATAACTTATTCATCAATCAGCACAAAATATCATATATCATGAATCAACTATCATAACTCTTTTCTAAAGAATCATCATTATGTTGTACCAATTTATTTATGAAAGAAAATCATAGTTCATTTATTTTATCTCAAGGAATAACATGAAAAAATTTCAATTTAATCAATTTATAATAATTTATTTCACAACTCATTGACATCAATATTTTCCCATAATATACAATTGGTCCAATGGGATCTATTAAGGGATTTACAATTACAATATAAAAATATCCACCACTACATTTAAATGTGATTTCACAATAGGGAAAAATATGGCACACCTACATTAAAAAATAATATTCATGACTATGGGAAAATCAAAATTAGACTACAAGCATTAAGATAGATGATGAATGATCACCAAAACCTTGAAAAATATTCAAATGATACTGAATTAAAGAAATATGGAAAATATTAGATAGGATCAAAACAGATAACTATGATTCAAAAAAATACATAATAAATATGTTTAAAACCAACAATAACAATGGAATTAATGTATCTCTAAATGGAGTAAAGATAAAAAGAGCGAGTGGAACACAATCACATACTTCAGAAAAATCGACTGTTCCACTAGATCTTTTATTGGAATGGAAAGGTGTTCAAGGATCATAGGAGTCCACTTTAATGTATCTACTATAATAGAAAATAATATTATTTTTCTTGTGAGATATTGGAGATATAATGGGTGTTTCTGAATTTTTGGTTAAATTCTCAAGGGTTTAAAATCTCAAATGCATGAATTACTGGGAGGTCATCATGGATAGACAAACTGTTTCCAATATTTTTATACCCATACTTTCTAGGTGTAATTTATAAATATTGTTTTATTGGCAAAAAATGCAACTTCTTTCGCAAATTAACTACTAAATATTATGTGTACTTTCTAACCTAGACATTAAACATAAATTTTCCCCTTCTATGTTTTGAATTTCCAAAATATGACATATATGGTTGTGTTTTGGATTATATTTGTTGTCTATTTGAGTATACATAAATATTTATAAATAGTAACCTACCCTTATTAATTGTGGCCAACCTTTATGAATAGTAACATTTCATATGATAGTAGATATATACAATTTAGCTTATTGTATGATATAAACATATATTTGATTTAGTAAGTAAATTATTTTTATTGTGTATTTTTTAATAAAAAATTAAATTATTTAATTTAACAAATCTAGAAAATTATTTTTGAAAAATGGAGTCAATTTTAACATTCTACACATCGAATCATGGTGAGGGTGAATTATTTGTTTTTTTAAAATACATGAATTATTGATATATTGTGAAATTCAATCACATAAAACTATTCTAAATAAATGAATTTATGCATCATGCTTGATTCATTGCAAATGTAAATGGCCATTTTTCCAAACTAACATGAATAAATTACTATTCATTGTCATGGAATCATTCCATTTCTTGTCTTGTTGCTAAATAATAAATTAATGAATATAATATTATGAAACTCCTCCCCTCCAATATAAATACATGCCTTCACACCCTCATTTCATCAGACATCTCAAAATTAATTCCATGTCTAAACTCAGGCCAAAAATCAATATAATCCCATTTACAATGTCCATGTGATTGTGTTCCCACAAAAATTCCAATCAAAGGTTCCTAAAGTATGATTAAAGAGGCAATTCATCTATCCATTTTCATACAATTATCATTCAATTTCAAGTTACATTCTTAATATGTCCCCACATATCCCCGTAAACATGGTATGGTAACTCTAGTATGACAATGTTTCTATAATTTTATGATACAAGTGAGAAAGTATATCATCCAACTCCCTACTCCTATTTTTTTTATTAGAAAGGAAAACGTTGCTCGTGAGGTGTTAATTTATCACCTTCAGGAATGACTTATTTTCATTTTCCCTAACCACCTTCAGATTCGGTCATTAAAACATATTTATTATTTATCAATATTTTTTTTGTATTTTATATAATATAATTTTTTGTATCTAACATATTTATATATTACTAAATGATCATAAATAACTAGCTCGTTGTTGTCGAAAAACTGCCCAAATTAACCCAAACGATCATCATTAAATTCTTATCAATTAACTCATTAACATTGTATAAAAAAATAATTTATAGGAAAATTTTGATTTATGTAAAATTATAAATTAAATATATTTAAAAAACTGGAGGTTTAAACTCGTTTTAAATGAAATTCCATTCATGAATTCAAGTGTACTATTGACGAAAACTAAAAAAATGAACGTTACTATAAAATAAATTTATGCCCTATAACATATCCAAAATCCCATAAATGAACTTAATCAAACCTTAATGAATATTATTAATTTATAAAAGGTTAAACTACTTCTAATTATTGAATATAATATGGTTATAATATAACATAATGTTATGAATGTGTTCGGATACAAGGTAAGGGGGAATTCTCGAACCCAACTTATTTTTTCATGTTCTCAATATTTCACTCCATTTATTGTATGCTAAAACCATTAAAATAATTTGTGCATTATAATTTTTTCTTTTCTGGGATGTACGTATTTTCCACAGTTTTTTATTTCAAATAAGTTTTTTCTAAATTAACTCTTCTTTAGAAAACACATCTTTAAAATATCACTCAATGTTGATGGATCATGAATCAAGTATGTAATTACCTATTACATTTGGGAATCTGATGTTTATGACTATTTTTTTATGAGATGAAAACCATTCCATTACATTGGTTAAATACATTAATTATTGTTATATATTCTATGTGTAATTCACGATAATGAAAATGTTATGATGTAATGGGTGTGCCCAGAATTATATATAGCAATATGAATGATTGAATATGACAGGTGCACCCATAATTATATAGTTCTCTAATGTATTGGTTAATGTGATGAACCTCATAAGAAAAAATCAAATTATTTTTTATCCTTATTATAATTTTTTTCAAAAAAAGATGTGGAAGATAACAACTAAGACATGATATTTTATTTTTTGCATTTCCACATTCCAAATATTATATTAATGATTCATTTCATAATTAAGATAATATTACCTTGTTTTTATGAAAATTAATTTGCTCATCCTATGTTATATTGTTTCATGTTTGTTATCTATCGTCATACTTGGATTTTAGCTCGCACCTTTTTTGATTAATATGCTCATGTGGTTAATTTTAATAAGGATAATTCAAGGGCCAATAAAAAGATAGAAAGTGAGGAATTAAATAAATTTTTTTGTTTTATTATGTAAAAGTGAAGTATGGTTTGTCCAATCCTCCAAAACATATATCATTAAATTTTCTTGGAATGTATTAAATTTTTTGTATATTTTTAATTATATTTTATAAAAAATACAGAACATTTATATGTGTAGAACGTTGAGGACTTGATTCGAGGACATACATTTGGTATGAGAGGAACATATTACAAACAATTTGAGATTATAAATAGTAGTATTTTTAAAACAATATGTGATATAATTTTTTTGAACATTTAGTTAGTTATGTACACCTAATAATATTTTTTCATAGTTGTTAATATATAAATTCAGAACTATAAGTACAATGAAAAAATTATGAAGGCATAATTCATTTTGAGGGTGGATTATGTAACATCAGGATATTTTTAAAGGGAAAACTGACAAGTCATGATAAAGATAACTACTAAATAATTTTAGAACATTATAACCTAGCTATTAAACAAAATATAGTGTATATACCGTTGCATCCAGTATGATTTTTGGGGTCTGATGCAACAAACATAATTTTTGGTGACTGCTAACTGACGCTTATGAATACTAACCTATCCAAATGAATAGTAATATACCCATGTAAATTGTATCCATACATAATATAGTGTATACATTTTATTTATGTTAAAGTATAATATACCTATATGTTGGTGTAAGTAAATAAATGATATTAAATTGGTATATATTGAATAATAAATTGTTTAATTTTATTTAACATATTTATAACATTATACTTTTAAAAACATAGTTCAATTTTTTTTATAAACGTGTAATAATAGTTAGGGTGAATTTTTGAGTTTTTTTTATGAAATATATGAATTTTGTGAATTGTAAAATACAATAATTTACAAAATATGGTAAATAAATTAATTTATGCATCATGCTCGAGTAATGGAGGATGTGAATGGAAATTTTTTAACTTATTTTCACTTATTATAATTTTTAGTCATAAAATAAACACAATTTCTTATCTTGTGGATAAATAATAATTTAATGAGTACAATATTTTGAAATCCACTCTTCCCTCCACTACAAATACCACACATCAAACCATCATTTCCTCACTCCCCTCAAGCATTATGACTTGTCTAAAATATACCCAAATACACACTATATTCTTTTTAACCTTGTTCAAGAGCATCCAGTCTCACTAAAAGTGAACCCAATGTGCCTTAATGAGGATTCATGTGGTAATTTCCCTCTCAGTTTCCTTTAATTTCCTTTCAATTTCCAGTTCATTTTTTAATCTCTCTCATCCAATCATAATCTACATTTTATGGTAACTCCGGTATCTTACATATACTATAATTTTATGATATAAATGGGATAATATATCATCAAACCCCTTTCTCATCTTTTTTTTAATTTATAAAGGAAAACAATGTTTGTGAGTGGTTAATTTTTTACCCTCTAGAACGATGTGTTTTCATTCTCCATAACCACGTTTAGATATGATCAGGGAAACATTTTAATTGTTGAACCATATTATTTTATATGTATTGTATCTTATTAATTTTTGGAAAATATCTTATATATATATTAATAAATAATTAAACAAAATATAATCTTTGTTGTTGAAATACTGCTCGGAAAAACCCAAAAAATCATCACTAAATTCTTATCTAATAATTCATTATCATGGTATAAAATCTTTGAAAAAAAAAATTTACATCTTACTCACAAATGATGTTTCTTGTATCATATATGTCATTCAATCATTATATTGGAAAACCAATATTTATGAATGTGTTATTATGGGATGAAACCCATTACATTACATGAGTTATTAATGTTCATTATTGATATATGTTATTTTGGAATGCATGATAATGAAAATGTTATGATTTGACAGGAGTTATCAGAATTATATAGTGCAATATAGATGTTTGAATGTATTGGGTGCACCTAGAATTATACAGTACTCCAACGAATTGGTTAAACTGATGAGCCTAATGAGTTAACATTACATGATTTGTGAATATGATGCTATTTTTTCACAAATATGTGTTGTATTTAATAAAAAAGACATGATGTTTCACTTTTAGGAAATGCCACATTCCAAGTCATTTCATAAGGTTTCCTCCCATTTTTACTATCTTATACCAATATTATGGTGATAATAATTATAATAAACTCATGTTATGTAGTTTCTTGCTTGTATTTTTCCAGATACTGGGAATTTATCTCTCCAATTTTTTATTTATATCCTTAGATGGTTACCTGCACTACGAATTTTAAAGGGCTAATATAATCCAATAGAAGAAGGAATTAAATAAATTTTTATGTTTTATTATGTGAAATTTATGTATGATATTTATGATCCTCTGAAACATAGATAGGTAAATGTTACTAGACTGTATTTAATGTATTTTATTTGTTCTATTATCTTTTATAATAAAATACACAATATTTATAAGTTCAGAACCTGGAAGAGCAGGTTTGGGGCATTACACTAGGGTTTAAAGTTATTCAATGGTGGGAAAAGTTTTTGAAAAAAAATTATCCAACCATGAAAAAAACATCTCTTTAATGGTTCACTGTTTTGGAGGGGGTGGTCACATAGTTTTTTCAAATAGTTCACACATTCTACTATTCCAAATTGGGTGTACATATTTATGGGGAAATGTAAATGTTATTCCCTAATAGTGTACTAACTGATATAATCTCTATTGGATAACGAGAATCACCAAATTCAATAAAATTGACCATCATGAATGAACATACCAATTTATAATAAAAAAATTTGTAAAATACTACATAAAGACGAGTATGATGTATCACATTTGTGGTTATGAACATATAATATCCCCCATAAAACAAATCGTCCTTGAGATGCACTCTAATGAATAAATAACAATACAATGTAAAATGGTTGTGAACCAAATCTCACAAATTTTCATCCCTATCTATTTTTTCATACTGAACACATCATTTATTCTACAACAATCAGACTAATTTCACATCCTTTCCCAGGTAAAACATTCTCAATACAACCCACTACAAGAACAGATGCTCCTCAAAGGTTATAACAGTCTCAAACTCCACATTATCAATTTTAATCTCTCGATAAGGGTATGTGTGATACTACCAATGAATTTACTGGTGAAAATTGTTCATATCACTATACCATGGTAGAATATCAAATCAATACACAATTATTATAATTGTCATCAAAATTTTAAATTTATCAAGAAATCGAGGCACACACATTCCATAAATATATATATTTTAGTGAACCAATCTCAATGATTCCTTAATAAAAACATTATCTCCGAAAATAAACATAATATTTATATTTTATTAAAATATATATTTCTTAGATATACACTGATATGTAGCCACATGTTTCTGAATCAACTAGGCTTTATATGATGTCTCCTTCACGGGACATAGTCCAATAACTATGAATCCCCATCCACTATAAATCATAAGGGTGATCTATATGTCCAACCATATAGTTCCTCATATATTTTTTTATTAAATTTTTCATCATATAATTGTTATAAGAAATATCAACCAATGACATGTGATTCTCACAAGATCCACCAATATTAAAAAAAACATGCCTATAGAATTTCATATAATAACTATGTAGTGCATTATATTCAATCACAAATTTGTGGGTAAAAATTCAAATTAATAAAACCTAGGCACCCACCTAATTATGTAATAATTTATAGAATCTTGAACTGAAGCATGAATATTGATATAAAACTATAATCCATATAACCCCATCAAAATACAACATCTCTAAAAAATTATATATCCCAGATAACCAACAATGAATGTTTTCTGTGTTTAAAAGAAAGAGTTTAAGTTGGTATACTAATCCATAATAACACATATAGATTCATTATTATGAGTTTTCATAAGAAAACCCACAAAACAGTCCATATTAGCATCATCCAAAATCAATTCTGGAATGTTAAATTGTTTTAATGGACCACATTTTCTTTTATAAACATCATTCACCTAGTGGTAGGTCAAAAATCATGTAATCAAACCTGTACATTCAATTTTCATGACTGAAAATAAATATTATTGATGTAGTTCAGGGTAAATTATTTTTGAAGAAGGATAGGCGACCCACTTACTGTCATGAAATTCATGTATTAGTTTCTCACAAATAAACAATGGAACAATAACATAGGCCCAATAATAGACGATGTCTTGAAAATAAATGCTCAAATCTGGTGGTATCTATAATGAACTGACATTGAATAATTACATAATATTTTCACATAGAGTATCTTTTTTATGTTTAGTGTTTTTTACTATTAGTCCATAAATCATACATACACAAACAATAAAAAATAATGTGGAAATATACTGAAAATATACTTTTTATAATAAAAAAATTACAAATAATGAATGACAACATGTATGAAAAATTTCCACAATAATCAACACGACATATCCATTTCCTTAATCATCCATAGGTCCTATAAAAATAACTATAAAATGATCAATGAAAATAAAATGATCACTAAAGTATATAAAAATAAAGAAATTATGAGTCCATTGATTAAAATTATAACTCATGAAAATGTTTTCATAAAGTATTAATTTTCATCATTAATAAGTAGTAAAGAATTTACAATCCAAATAATATCATTTCAAATAGTTTTTAATAAAAAATTATAACATGACCGAAATAAATCCTATAAAATACATAATGGTACCTTGGGACTTGATTATACTTGTAATTCATATAAACAAATTTTCCATGTGGTCTATTTCCATACATGTCACACTTAACAATGGAATAATAATAAATATGGAGTTTATACCCAATTCATTATAAGTTATAACATAACTATTAATATATAGATTATTATGGAACCAACAATAATTGGTTTATCAAATTACTACATGTCAAATTTTTGTGTACCATTATATAGTCATAACATATAATACCTATTAATTTTCAACCTGTCAGTCTTTATATTTAATTTTCACTCATACGAATGCATTTCATGTTATAAAAATAACCAATACATATTAAAAACAAAATTTTAATATCAAATTACCCCAAAAATAAAAAAATGATTTATTTGTCATAAAAAATGTATAATTTGATGAGGTATCCAAATATATAATAATGGTCACCATGCTGGGATGTTTTTGTCATCATATTACTTAAAAATAACATTACTTTTCTTATTTATAATGAATGGAAAATGATTTATTCAATGAATCAAAAAAGTTTAATATTTTATTTTCATTCAAAATTAACATAAAAATTTACATTATGATCTAATTATCTCCATATAAATTACCATAAAAATATTATCAATAATATTGATATGGAGAAAAAATAAACATTTAAACTTTCTTGGTGTCCCATACCACATTTAATATTTGAATCATAAACCCCTGAATGAAAACATTGAAAACCCTATAAATATTATCAGAATGAATTATATTATGATATTATATTTCAACATGGTTT
The DNA here is from genome assembly GCA_963277665.1 of Viscum album. Classification (NCBI taxonomy): domain Eukaryota; kingdom Viridiplantae; phylum Streptophyta; class Magnoliopsida; order Santalales; family Viscaceae; genus Viscum; species Viscum album. Next base: position 871,382,235 of record OY728148.1, on the reverse strand, counting down.
TATATACATCTCATAAAATAATGTTGTTGTATAACCACATGTTATTCTATAAGGAATGAAAATTAATATGAAGTCCCTTATGTTGAATCTGATTCATAATGTGTATTCATTATATTCCATTATAACAAAAATGGGTTAATGATATAATTTATAGATACTATTTTTAATTTTTATTATTAATTTGATATAAATTTTTACCATTATATAAGAATTACTTTTTTATTTTGAACATATCCCATGTTTTTATGATATTCAGAAATAAAGTCCAAAATGACATTAGTAGGATGCCCATATTCAATGTATTCATTAAAAAATAGTCTCCAGAATAATATTTATGAAATAATAATAAATATTATAAATAAATTATACATTGAAATAAAATCATTTCTGTATGTTTATGAAAAATGTTTTAATCATGGAGACGGTAGGACGCACTTACGTAAGACTAATTTTTCCATTTATCAATGATAGTTATTGAGTGAAGATAATTGAATATTTATCTTCCCAAAATGATAAAATTATCATCAATATCTATTTAACAGTTTAAATATGAATATATATATCATCCATGTGAAGTGGTGATGAAAAGAAATGACATCACTTGATGGAGGTGTTTGTTCTCACATACGCATGAACGACAGAATCACTTTTATGTTCATCTAAATGTAAAATAATAAATTATATATTAATTTTTTATAATTAAAAATATTTTATTAATATCAAATATTAACTTTAAATTCATAATTTTAACCATTCTTGAGGGAATGTTATAGAAAAATAATTTTATATGTTCACGAGGTGGTAGTTCACATAACACGCAAATGATAATTGTTTTCCCATTTGATTGATTTGTATAGGTATTTTCGTGATAATATTAAAATATAAAATATAATTACATTGTGTATACTTGTTCTATTATTTCATCTTGATTGACGAATATTTTATGGACATGGAAAAAATAAAACGAAAATAAATGATTAAAAAAATACATCTTAATTTTTTGATCTACTTTTATTAACACCTTCATTCAAATATGGTTGTGTAATTACCAAAATAATATCTCTAGAATGTGAAAAGGTATTCTAGGAATGTAATTTTTGTAGATCATGTCCATACAAAATTGGTTTTTAGGTGTTATGGAAAGATACGAACTAGGTCCCTTTTCTAGGAGAGGGGAGGGGCTCTATTAGAAATCTTTATAATATATAAATAGTATTCATTAATTTTATAAATGAAATGTTTCCAATCAATTTTATTTAGATTATAGGATGCTTCTTTTTCTAAATCCATTCCTTCACTAAAAATTCTACATGTTTTTATAATTCTGTAATAGGTATCTTTTTATTTTATCTTTTATTTATCCTTTTTAAATCATATAAAGATATCATATAATATACACATTGGGGTTAATATAATTACAATAAAAAGTAAAATGAATAATAACTAAGTTATTTATTACATTTTAACATTAATAACAATATATTTGGATGAATATTATAATTTTATGTGTTGTAACTCATTAATAAAGTGTTATTTATTTTAAAATATAAATTGTGATATTTTTTACACTATTCATGTGGTGGATTTTTAAAAATATCATTTAAATGACATTACATCAAAAAAACTATATTAAATAATAACTAAAATTTTGTACTTATCTATAATTTTTTTGATGAAATCGATTATATCACATAATAATTTTTTGTTAATTATAATATCATTTAATTTATTATTACATTAATTAGTCAATTCTTGCCTCATCATTATTTCTCTATTTAAGGTAATTAATTTATCCCTAAATTTTAAATAAAAAATAAAATGATCTATATAAACATTTTAAATTTCAAAGTACTATTTATAGTTAAACATATATCTTTTATGAATCCATATTCAAAATAATTCAATTGTTAATAAGTTTAAGATGAAATTCAAATTCATTTGAATATAATATTATAAAAGTTATATTCTCTTCAAAAGACTAAAATTGGTCACATAAATGATAATTTAATTTTTTTGGGATGACAAATACTCATCCAATAAAATTTGGACATGTTTTAGGATAATTTTAGGAAATTAAAAAAATTATTAATATCCTCAAATACACGATTCACCCTAAAATGTGGTGTCACGTACCAAGTCAGGTCACCATAAAATAGAAATCTGACCTAGTCAGTGTTAAGGCCTGAAGGGCATTCCCAGTCCACATATTCTGGAATAAGTGCCTGAGTATCAATAATAATACTTTAAAATGATTTACTTGAATAGATAATCATAAAAAATCAAAAATAATTATAAATATAGATTACAAATAGACAAAAAAATAAGATCTTAATATATGGTAAAAATTAATGTTTATAACATAAAGAAAAAACCCAAAAGGAACAATAATAAAGTAAAAAATACAACACAAAATCAACCCTCTGTGCGGCCTGCGGAGTCGCATCCCCAAGCCACTACTACCCAACCATCACGAGGAACCCACTAACAATCTGAATCACCTATGTTATGCACACTGAATCAACCTAGAATACAAAATAAATAAGATATATATACTCCCAAATGTATTTGTAGGAGTGAGACAAGAGCACAATATGATTCCACTGATAAAAATGTCCCATGCATAATTATTAAATGACAAATAAATTTTCAATTTTATTTAAATAACATAATTTAATGCTCAAACAATTTTAATGAAAATAGGATCAAATAAAACAGTTTCCAACTGAAAAACATAATTAATGATGCACAAGCCCTTTCTTATTAAAATATCCAAAGTGTCACACCGATGAGAATAAATTAACCAAGGAAAACCAAATATGGGAGTTTCCTCGTGGTTATTAGCTAGATTGGGCCCCTAGATCTTCATGTCTTAGTGAAACGTGGTGTTGAAACCATGACCCTCAGAAAACATGGTTTTGAAACCCCAACCCTTAGAAAATGTGGATTTAAACCATAAAGCTCATAAAATGTTGCTTTGAAACCACGACCCTTATTAAATGCGGCATAAAAACCACAACCCTCAGTCATTAATAGATTTAATTAGTGTTGTATTCAAAAATCCTACTATGTGAATAGGGTCAAAGGCAACCCAAGATCACTAGCCTACTAGTCCAATCCACCCTCATAACAATACATTCTTCATGCTTTGTGATAAAAAAAGAATCCAGTTCAGGTCAGATGTCATAATAGTTTACTCAAACCAAATAAGACACTACAGAGACCAAAACTGCCATCTACATACAGAAAATCCATTCGAAATAATATTAACACTAAATATATATATCCATATCACATACATAACCAATTTAAGCGACCACACTATCAATGAAATCACTTTCATCATCATACACAATTCAAATAATCTATTAATCAATTTACACACATGTCACATGACATATTGAGAAAAAAACCATTACATAATTTAACTAAATTTTTATCACACTATATAATTATTTAAAAAGTCATTTATAATTTTTAAAAATAAATTTTAAAGATAAAAACACTTCTTCACACACTAGAACAACCCAAACCCCCTTACATGAAAATATTCATTGAATGCAACCTTTAAACACAATCTTCATCACCCTCAAAATTTATGAAACCACATGTACAGTTAAAAAGACCATTAAAATAATTAAACAAACTGAAAAAAAAACTTCCAAACATTTTAGAAAATATAATGCATGTGTTAAATGCTAAAAACCAATTATAATATTAAATTGAGACTAATAGTAGAAAAAAACATCACCAAAACACCAATTGCACTGTTTTAACATCCTAACAAATTAACTACCCAGTTTATTTTAATAAACTAATAAGCAGTTCATCATGGGTTTTCACAATTATTACATACTTATATCATGTGATACCCTACTAAACACATAAAAAATTAGTAATCCTCAAGTAAAATAAATATTCCACAAAACTAACTAATTAATAAGATTACCACAAAACATTATAAAATGATCACTAATAATTTACTAGAGATGAGACATTTACAGAAAGAACATATCTTATAGAATGGGTGTTTGGTTCCTTATGGTCTCAGTTCCAAATTTTTTTCATATATTTTATTGTTTCTTGGTGTTGATGTTATAATTTGATATAATGAAAAAATAGTTTTCGGGTGTAGTTTATCCAATTTCTCAGAATGCAATAACCATGTACGTTATTTATTCAATTTTACCATGAGTAATTTTAATACACCAATTTATAAGTACATTTTATTTACATTATATTATATATCATTATATTTTTATATTAAAATAACTTAATTATGGTACATATTTTTATCCATCATGAACATAAATATGAACTCCTATGTCCAAAGTGTTTTTAGGGTCACATTGATCATACTTCATATATTAAATCATGGAAAATATGGTTCATTTTTTAGAAACTATCTTCTAGGAGACCAATTCATTAGTCTTTGTAAACATAATTTTCAATATATGGAATTTTTTACATGAATATACGTATATGTATTTATGGATATATTTTTAATAAAACTAATAATGGATCTTACATATTATCACTTGAATATGGGTTGAGGATGTGTCCTTGTAGTAGTGTGCACCGGGTTTTGTGCCTCAAGCTGTGCACCAGGAATTTGGTGCATTGTGTTGTTTACCAACAGTGGGTCACATGTACATTGACATGTTGTAGGTTGAATATTTAAACAATTGTGTGTGAGTGGACCCCAACAATGATGAAAAAATTAAAATATAATAAAACTGCTTCAATCAATTGATAGATTAAATTTTATTTCATGGATACTATTATGTCACCAAGAGTAGTAAAATTACAATTTTATAAATTTATTGTTCCCCTTAAAATGTTTTCCAACCAATACCTAAATAAAATCTTCATATGGGTTTCAGAAGATTCCATTGTCCAATAAAATCATTTGAATGATATCAATAACTATTTCCATCTGCAATAGTTGATATATATGACATTAAATATATTGAATATTTTACAAGACACATCCCTAAACTATGAAATATTTTTTATCTTCCATGTCATTCAGTATGTGATAAAAAATATAATACATAGATAATTTACTATATTATTTTCCATCACCAATGAAACACTATAATTATCAATAAAACTCAATCTAGTAGAGTATGGAACATATTATTTTCATCAATAAAATGTGGGTGGTGCAAAATATTTTATTTGTAAAAACTCCCACAATTTTTCATAATATTTGTTTCTTGAATTTTGTTAAATTTTTATAAATCATTCATTTATACATTGTAATATGATTGTACAATGATAAAATTTTTGATATATTTATTCCACTATGAATTCTTCTTGGTGGATATATTCGACATTAGAAATATTTTATGGGTTTTATTAGATGTTAGAATATATCCATGTTATCACCATAGATCATCATTGTTATTCATAAACCAATGGATGATGGGGAGGAATTATTGAGTTATAGAGATCATGACTATGTCTCATGCAATGTGAAATAGATATGGGATGATTTAATGTTTAATAAATTTCAACTTTTTTTAATTTCAAAAAATATTATAATATGGTATATGTGGAAATTAAGTATGCTTTGTTTTGTTCCTAAAAAACACTATTAGGGGGATAAATAAAAGTTACCAAATAGTTTTCGTTATTATTTTAATCTATAGAGGTTAATAATGGATTTTTTATTTATTAAATTTTTATTTTACTATTGTTTATATATTGAGTTTTCAATTATCCCAATTTTGTGTGTTCAATGATTTTGTTTAATATATTATAAATTATAATTCAATAAGAATTCATGTATTTGTTATTATTTCAGTATTATGATTGTGATATGGGTATCGATTATATAATGTGTTTCCATCATACTATATATGGTTTCCACATATATTATGAATTTGTAATTCTATATTAGTAGTCTTCTTATTTGAGATATATTACTAATGATTATTTTCATAAACCATACCAATAATATTTTCATAAACAGAAAAATAATAAATTACTCAATAATTATTTAATCCCCATCCATGAAATATATTTTTGTATATATGGGATTATATAGTACTAGAATTTATTTGTGAAAAATTTTACTTTTTCTAAACTATTAAATCTTGATGTTTCATTTTAAAAAATGGGTAGTAGGTTCATTGATCTAATGTTTGTGATGAATATTATAATGTGGAATGTCTAATATGCTTGTTTTTATTTGAGTATTAGAACCCATATAATGGTGGACTGGTATGGGTACATATATTTTCAAAGTTCATGAAGGACTTGAATGCATTGAGAAATGATTTTGAATAAATATTTAAGAACAAATCAAGGTAAGAACTTTGTTCGTTTTGAACATCATTTAATGAGATCTATAAACTATGTCATAGAGCATAGGGATATATATTCACATAAGGATCACAATTTGATTTGTTTTATCCATTTAGAAAGAACCATTTTATTATATATCCAATATGGGTAGGTTAATTTTAGGGTTTTGGAATAAAATGTTGGGACATAGGCATGTAGATATATTTAAGATAATGTGATGTGGTGAAAACCTATTTTGATATATGTAATGATAAAAATAACAAATTAAATGTGATTAAAAAATTTTCATATAAAATTTGATGAAATATGAAAAAATAATATTATATAAATTATTATCAATAATATTTTATCATTAGAAACATTAATTTAACAAATGAATATTTATTCATATGGCTTTGGTAGCAGTGACCACTAGTGTATGTCTATTGGTATCAAGATTGATTTTATATTTATGGTATTAGTAAGATGTGAACAATGATAAATTTAAATTCTAACTCCCATTATCCATATATTCACTATTATGGTTATTCCTTCAAGAATACTCTACTGGTTTTGGGGAAGATGATGGGTTTCCATGCCAAATCAGTATATTTTTAAGGAATTTTTTTAATATAAAAAATTTAATGATTATTTAATATCCCTATTTTTATTAAAATATATCATAACCATTTACAGCTAATCGATTATTATTTTTTTATCAAATATGGTTTAGTTATTTTACTAGGTTTATTTATATTGAACCTAGGTAATTTTGGAAGGTCATTTGGTTATTCACTACTAGTTCATGGTTAGGAAAAACATTATGGGTTTTACATGGATACCCTACACACAATTTTGAACTACTAGATGGTGGTTATAGGTAAGTAAAAAAATATGCGTCCAACCTCGCACCATTGGATGGAGGGTGTTTATATGTTTATGGTGTATATTATCAAACCACAATCTCAACTAGCTAAAACTGTGCACCATAGTTAATATGGATGTATAGATAGGTAGATTGGTTTGTCTAAACTTCTATCCCATATTTGAAAACGTGTCACACTATTTTAAACAAATAATAATTTAGTTAAAAATTATTATACAACATGCATTAAATCCATAATCACCCCCAAATTACCTAATATTATTTACTTATAACATGGTGTCTCCCATGACGATTCCTAGTACCATATTAATAATTTTCTTTTATAATGAAAAATAATATTTAAAAATATACTTATCACTATTATGTGAATCATACATTTATTGGGTTACAATCATTATACCACAGGTTTCCCACATTAATGTGATATTAATTTTACTTTTTTGGGTTTTGATCTTTTTTTGTATCTTGATTTAACATATATTGACCATAGTTGTTGGTCCAATAACATCCTCATAATTATGGTTTTGATCATCCAACATCAAAATGATGGATAACGTGTGGTGATCTTTCATTAAGGTTCCAAATGTAGTGGTATGTTTTTAATATTTTATATTGATCTGATTATGAATGTGTGTTTTTAATTTGTTTCATTTAATTTCCACATTTTAAAATAAAAATAAAATTACAATTGGGGATATGATTCCCATGTAATTATTAGACAATTCAAATACCTCATTTGACCCACTATATAATATGATACCATCTTGGTTGAATCCTATAGGGTGTTACATTTTTCCTAGATTTGTAAATTTTGAAATGTGAACATACTAATATTGTGTAAATGTAATTGAATATATTCCATGTCTAATTTCCAATAATGTGAGATAATTGGTTTATCAGTTTAACACTAAAGGGGCAATCAATTTTATGATATATGATGATAAATGGATTAATGGTTAAATTGTTCATGTTAATCCTTACAATAAAAGAGAATAACTATAGTTTAGTTTGATATGATATTTTGTACACCATGGTGAAAATATTTGATAAACAATTTATTATTGTGGAACCATGATATGTGAATTTTTTTAATCATAGGTCAATGCGCTTTGGGTATGGGATTGACTATATAAATACTCATGGGGTTTCAGACTCTAATTTCAGTCCATCATGTCACGCATTTAAACAATGGGTTGTCAGTTAGGAAATGAATCTTCAAATACCCATAGTGTTCTAGGAAACAACTCTAGTCCTTATATATATATATATTTATATTTTGATTTAAAATTTCAATTTTTCATTCCAGGAATGATGATCCAAATAAACAATGGGTTCCAAACTTCTTCTGTTGGGTCGTGATGTATGATTGAAATCAGAATTTAATTGAAAAATGAAATTAGAGTAGAATTGTATAATATATAATCTATATAGATAATTATTTATAATCTGTAATGGATTAAAGTTGGTATAATGTGAATGGATATAGAATAAAAAATGTAAAAAATTATTAATTTTTCATTTCATATATATAATTTATACTTTTTAATACAATTTTATTGAAATTATATTGATTTAGATGCACTTTTTCATGGATAACTAAGTTTTACTCACACCATACATCAATTTTTTAATTTTTACAGAAATTGACTTCATTTTTTCAGGATAAAATAATTGAATCATCCTTATGTTATATGGATGATTTTAGTTTAGGGATTGAGTATGGATGAGTGAACTAGTTAGGATTTTGGTACTCACATGTATGTTTTTAGTCCATATTTATTTTGGATTTTTATTTTACAAATGATAAATGTAATAAATGATATATTTACTCCATTGTCTTATAATAATTTCTCCTATTTTTTGGATTCATCACATAATTATGGTTCATATATTAATTATGGATGATTATTTTCCATTATATTGTCTTGCTTATTTATATATTAATTTAATATATTGTGATATTTTGATAAACATGGATGCCTCACCCCAATACATATTAGTTCCTCACTACTATTCAGTATCCCCATGCTTATGGGTGGTGTGTATGGGGTTATGTTTAAAAATATGGAAGGGTACCCGTATGTCGCACCTATATATGGGAAATACAATGTGGGGTCAGTGGTTGGCTTTCTTGTAATCCATTTTATTATTTGGGAATGTTGAAATAGTGACTATGATGATTCAATCCTTGCACATTAGACCATTCCTGGGATTATCTATCCTTTTTATTTTTTAAAACAGAAGGACCAATGGCGGGATTTTATTCATTATGTTTTTTGTTTTTGTTTAATATTATTTCAAATTAGGTGATTCAATTACAATGTGATGTTAATTTTTTGATATATCCATTATGAATCAGAATGATATTAGAGTTTAGTATACCTTCATCATTTTAATTACTCAATAATTTATGCGACATTCATCATCTTAGTCATTCATGTAAAATTAAGTAATGAGTTTGTTTTAGGGAAAGGGAAAACATTTTTTTAAATGATTTCTAACAGTTACAATATAATTGTTAATAAGATATATCATCTGAAAATTTGAAACGGAAAAGAATTTGTTAACTAATGTGATTTTTATAAAATGGAAACTTGTTAAATTATGTTAGTCATTGACCATTTTAGGTTTGTTTAGTGGTAGTTATATTGCCTATTATTTTTCCATGTTGTGGTTTATGTGGGATATATCGTTATCACACTATGTGAAACTCCCATGTGTGAAATTGTTAATGTCATGTTATGTGTCCATAAACGTTGTTTTTAAATTTTAGATACATTCCCCTATGATGATATTTGTTTAAAGGATGATAAAAGTGAATTTATATAATTGGTCATCCAATTTCAGTGTATGAAAATCTAATAGTTCCATTTGAATTTTTATGAGACATGTTCCATTATAATATTTTTCTATTTATTCAGTTATTGCAGAGATTAGTAGGGTGGGATTTTCGGAATATGACTGATCTAGACATAGAGATATTATAACCGCACTACGAAACAATTAATAGATATGTTTTCCATATGAATATGTGTTTTTTATTGATACCATCTAGACCAAACAAGAACATTTAGAGTCTCTAACAGTGAATAGAGTTTTGTTCTTTTCATATATGTTACGTAGTTCAGAAATGAACATGTAAAATATTTGGGAATGGGATAATAATATGGATATCATGGTATAGAAGGAAATTTTGGAGTAATTCTTGTAACACATTATTATATACTCCTAAGATGTAGAATATTTGACAGTTTATGTGACTTACACATGGATAAATGTCAGTGATGAACTACGTGGGTCACTTAACTGAAGATATTTGGTAATGAGGTAACCGTAGGGATATATAACAAGGTTGAAAATAATTGTGGGGTTATGTAATAGGTTATCAATTTCAATTTTAAATTTTATATGAGGTGATGAATTAATCTTTCATTTATATGATGAACAAAATGTATTATCTAAATAGAGGATCAATGGTTTGATCTAGATAACCAAGAGATACACCTTCTTAAGAAATGAAGCATCACTATGAGAATTTAATATAAGTATGTTTTAAAATTATTATCCAATGAGAAGTATAATTTATCTTGATCATTAATCTAGTTTACTTTCATCTGTCCAATAAGGTGAGTCACATTCAAAGTCAGTGAACCTAAGAAACAATGTGTTTTTGAGCTTGTAGTAGGATTGGACACCTATAGATCCATTGAATGATCCCTAGACTGATGGAGATAGATTAGGGGATATAGACAAAACATTAATATTGTTAGGGGGTCTTATAACCCATAGAAGACATGCTGTTGGAGAAATATATTTTATATCACTCATGGAAATATATTTTGTAGTTTGGGTATTGTTTTATTATATCAAAAGATAGTTATAGGTCATAGAGATTCAAAAAGAGCATATGGATGTTTGATTGGTCTATAAAATGTTGTTCATCAAACAATTTTTGATAAAGATGATATTTCATTCATAGTTTTACGTATTATTATTTAATCATGTATGATTTTTAGTTCTTTGTTTTAAATAATATCCTCTATCTATTTTATATCTACACAACGTGATATTATTTTATGTCTCACTACGCAGTTTTGGTATTCAGATATTGTGATCGACACACTGTTGGATATACTATAGAAGGAAAAATGTATATGAATTTTATGTAACCATGGATATTGTGAGTTTGATTTCATTTAGGATCCATATGTACATTATATAAATGGTATGGAATTTAATTTGGTCATGAAATTGTTGGTATTGTACTGATTAGACAACAATTAATACCTTATGAGAGTATCTATTATATATCAAAAGAATAATATTTATTTTCACCATGGATAGAATAATATCTAAGAATACATTTCAAGGCTAGTTCATCCACAACATATGGATCCCACTATCTAGTTTTTATATCTGTTATTGGGGGATAGAAGTGGGAATAAAGTGTTTATCCATCCACAGTATATCTATTTTAGGATTTTCTTAATAAAAAATTCTTAGGACATGATATTTAGTTATATGTTCTATTTTATATATCATTATATTCGATGAAGCAATTTTTATTCAACTTTACTGAATAATACAGATTTAACATCAAGAGAATAAGACTAATATTAAAAAATTCATGGATAAAAGAATTATCCAATTGTGTACATATTGTCATGGTTTTATGGATTTTTTTACTTATAAGGATGATAAACATTCCATTTGTGTTTTCATTACCTGAAATGTAATTGGATGATAATAATCTAATGGAATCATCATCCATGCATTGGTTATCTCATTTACAATTAGTGGGTTGATTGTGGGTTCTCCTGGATCTAAATGAGGTTAACGTATCACCAAAATAGATCGAGACCTTTTGAAATTATATTGATTAATTTCTAGATCATTTATGGAATGAATGTGTTTTTTAATTCATTTTGGTTTTGAAATAACTCATGTGGTGTTTATATCCAAGATAAACTAAATATTCAAACTGTATCTAAAAAAATTATTATTATTATTTTCAACGAAATCTATGTATATTCTGAAACACATGATGATCAAGTAAAATATCATGAAATATTCATAATTACATGAAAAGAGAATATCCTATATGAAAATAAATCTTTGTGACATTTTTTTCAACAAGGTACATTTCATTGGTCACATCATCTTTGATGAAGTATATTTAGTGGACCAAGAGAATGTAAATATAGTTCTTTATTGGGAGAAGATCTAGAATTTTTTTATATCAGAAACTTTTTAAGATTATTGTTTTATTATGGGATATTAATAAATTGAATATTTATTAAGGTATTTCCCCTTTTGGGCTATAAAATGAGTGGTATATATCTTGAACGAAATGGTGCATATGAGTTAACATTTATTGATGTGATTAGTCATTTGAATACTACACCAATTTTTACCATGCTTGTGCCTAGTGTGGAGTATTCTCTAATTTTTGATGCATCCATGATCCAAAACAGAGTTGCGTTGAGGTATGTAGATTGTGTTTTGATGTATATATCATAAAATTTTGGCCTCATGGATGGAATTAAACAATGAATGATATCCTTTTACCCCTGGTGGTTATGCATTAATGTGATGGTGATATTAACTATAGCGAGAAATTTTTATTTTTTTTATATTAACTAAAAATGCATAAATTATATATTTTTGGTTAATAATTTGAATATACATTAGCGTAGATGGGTTGATTATTTGATGTATTTTGATATTTAGTTATCATATACACCCAGGATGAAAAATTGTGATTTTGATTCAATTGGGTAGAATATAAAGACTCAATACATCTATTATTCTATTTCAAAAGAGAAGGTGATGAACATTTTAGATGAGATTAATGTAGCAACATAGTATGTCAAGGAGGAGATGAACCTCATGTCTATATATGTTAATTCTATACTTTTGAGATAGATAAAGGAGTGGGAGTATAAATACCTAGAGGGTATATCATTGAGAGAGTGTTTTGGCGGAGGGGATCCAATATAAAATCTTCTATTATTTATAAAGGAAATATTATATTCAATAGTGTACATGATATTCCACATCGATCATAAATGAACAAATAAATATGATTATTTAAATATATCCATTATAACATAGGTATTAGAATATTTGGAATGAATAATGTTAACTGAAATATAAAAATATGGGTTACATGAGTATATATAATTCATTGACTAATTAATATAAAACTCATTAAAATAATATGATTTTTCTTATGAATAAATAATTAAATTTAGAAAAATATGTTTTATACTAATCAATAATAAAATAAATATTGTTTTATTATATTAATCTAATATATATAATAGATTAAACCTGATTTTTAACATTAATCTTATTTGTTTTAAGTACATTATATAATAAAAATTCTAATTTTATGTATAGAATAAATATTTTCATATCAAGCAATATTTTCAAACTTTTGATGGTGCACTTTCTTCAAATAATGTTTTTATAATTTTAAAAATCTTTTTATGTGGAAATAAAATTCTTCATTGAGAGATTAATATCACAATATACAATGGTTTTTTGTGGTTTTTTCTTATAAGATTATTGTTTTATAAATAGTAAAAAAAACCCATCATTTTAATTGAAAACTACTTTTGTCATGAAATTTACTTATAGTGTTAAATAATATATTTAAAAGGATAAAAATATAATTATCTCATTTTTTTCAAATAATATTATATATTTCATTGGAATCAATTTCAATTATAATTTGTATATTTTTTTATTTCAATTATCTAAATATTTTCACATTAAAAAAATGTTTTCACATTCCATGAATTGGATTAATTTTAAAATAATTTTTAATTTTGAAACTTTTTTCCATATTTGAAATAAAAAACTAAAAACATAAAATGTTATACCCTTTAATTTTTGTACAAAATATGAATTGTAACTTTGGTAATTTTTATTTCCACTAATAAGGGTAAATCTCTTTATTCAGTGTAAAAAAATAATAAATGTAATAAAATTACATTCACACATGTCCTCATTTTAATGGATGATTACTTTTTATCCCTAACCATTAAAGGAACTATTATGAGACCATTTATGTCCTCTTATATGATAATATATCCTTTAAAATTTTATATTCAGTTGAAAGTTAGAATTTTCATATTATTGTTTTTAACAATAGAAATAATTTTAAGATTGGTTTATAAAAATATATTTTTAATGATAAATAATATTTTAAATTATAATATGTATATCTAAATAATGAAATTTTAATTATATATTTTAGTGACAATATAGTTAAATCAATTTGTTACACAATGATGAATTAATAATTTTTTAAATAATTGAAGAATCAAATAAAATATATTAAAAATTGTTAAAATAATTATAATTGGACATAATTAATTTTTTCTATGAATTTTTTGTATGAAATAGAAATGTTATTGATAATTCAAAGTGTTTATTTGAAGATATCATTTTAGTATGAAATTTAAAAAAACAAATTGTGAATAATTTTCTAAAAATTTACAATAATAATATAGGAAAATATATAATATTTTATGAAATGATATAAAACTCATAAAATCATCAATTTGGAAAAAAAATTAATAAATCATAAAAAATAATAAAATCCCCATTAATTATTCTCTTTTAATATTTTCATAATTATATTAACTTTCTGTATGTAAATTATATTATGTCATGGTTGTAGTAAAATGGATTAAGGATTAAAATGATGAGGATAAAAAAACATGCCTAATTATTATTGGATAAATTCACATCAACCCAAAGTCATCATATATTTTAAATAAATCATTTTGGGTAAATTTGTTTTTAAAATTATTTTATATTAATTTAATGCATTGATGATTTCCAAGAGTGCCCCTATATCTCCTATAAAAATGAATTAATTTTTATCTTTTCATAATAATGAAAAAAATATTTTACATGGATCTTCAAAAATACCTTTCTAGAATCCATCCCAATATTATAAAATCTTATTTTAAGCATAAAAGCAACCTTTGTGGTGTTATGATGTTATGAATGCGAGATCATCAATGAAAAGTTATATTTATGTTTAATTATTAATTTTTATATCCACATCCTTAATATATTTCAATAATGACAAAATAATAATTACATTATTGTAAATATGTTATGATCATATTGTGTTAATATCTATATTTAAATCCTTCTCAGATTCCATCAAATGGGACAAGAATTATCATTCATGTGTTGGCGATGTACCCACTCACGAACAAATAAAATTCATTTTCTCTCACTGTATCTCACAACTAGTTATAGATATTCATTAAATGATCTTATATGATTTTACTTGAAAATTTAAAATTATAACAATATTATATATCAGTTATTTTTTTAACGATTCATTTTCTTAGAAATGATAAAATCATTCTTGAATATCTGTGATCAATCCCATCCACAAAGTGATGTGATTCATTTTTCATCATCATTTTACATAGATGATATATATAATTATACATGAATTATTAAAATAATATATATTATATTAAGATATTATATAAATAAAATATAATAATTATCTTCCTTACCCTAATGATCATTGAAAAATGAAATCGCCACCCATGGGTACATAAATCATACCATCACAATTATTATAAAACTATTCATCCTTAAAAAATTACTAAATGGGAATATTTAAAAATATAATTGACATAAGGAACTTAATATTATTTCATTATTATAATTTTAGAGATTATGGAAAAATGACCACTATGACTGTTGGCATAATACCAATGTGATTTTGTTCTTAATAACCAAATATTGTGCAAACATCTGATGTGAACCTAAATAATTAATCTATTTTTATAACCTAGTAAAAAGTGATATAAAAAAAGAGAATAAAATAAAATGGTTATAAAAAATGTTAATGGTGAACATATGATTATTATTCTTCAATATAATTAACAAACATGATTTATTAGACTTATTTTAATGGTATTCCTCTCATTCTTTGTTCATCAGTGGATATATTGATGTTATAAACCCACATTATTTTATGAGGTGAATATACATGAAAAATTAAAAAATCAAATAATGAATTTATATTACTCTCATGTTGAGTATTTTTTTCATTAAATGTTATTCCTTCATGAGGTATATGATTTAAATGTTTAAAGTGGTATGAGACATCTTGAATATTTAAAGATTTATATTTTATTTATGTCAATATTATTAATATTGTTTTATATGTTAATATATATGGATACAACATTTTTATAATTAATTTTTCTAAAAAACATTTATTTCATTTAGAGTATTTATGAAAATAAAATTTTTATGTTTTCAACATGGAACATTTGACTTCCATTTTAAAAGACAAAAGGAATATTTGTTTTTACATATAAAATTATAAGAACATCTCTCATACATAATTTTTTTTTGATATTTAGATTCCTCATGAACTATTATTTTATTTAAAAAAACTCATATTCTATATTTCTGGTAACATTTATACTTATAATGTTAATTGCAAATGGATTGATTGATTTTATAACATGAATGTTTTTCAAATGAGTGAATATAATAATTTAATATTAACATGTTGAAAATTTAAAGCTTTTATATGTCTAATAATATAATAGTATAATTACCTTTTAAGAGATCTTATATGATAAAACAATGATAGGTAGTTCTATGATAATAAAAATAAGGGTGGTAACATTATAACATCCAATTGATTTTTTATGAAATTCAGACATATTTTTATTCCATTTGATAGAGTGACACATATGAAAGTTGACACAATGGTTATTATATTTATATTAGTGATTAGTGAAATTATTTCCCAAGTTACCTTTATGAATTATCTACAATTTCTATAGGTTTTTGGGAAATCATGAGATTAAAATAATTGTTAAATGATACTAAATAAAAAGTAATATATTTACTATATATTATTGTTTAAAATATTATATTGTGATAATTTCATCTTGGGTTAAAATGTTTTTCAATAGAATAATTGAATTATTTATTATTATATCCCTTACACATCTTTCTATAAACATCCCTCATTTTTTAATGTTCTTCACAAGACTTATGGATGAGTAAGTGTTTGTAGATGTCATGATGAATGTAATTAATTGTTTTAAAAATATTGTTCATTATTTATTTTAAATTATTTCAATTACGGGAATGTAGATACTTTTTATAGGTTTCCACATAGTACTGTTATAATTTATTTATTTTTTAGCCATTTTTTAATTCTCTAAATATCAAAACGTGAAAATATCATAAATAAGAATGAAATAATGAATCATGACTGATATCATTAATTTGTAATTTTTTAAGGATGGTTCCTTATATTTAGAATCAAATTATTGATTATAAATATATAGAGTGTATTATGTTTGTTGGTTAGGTCATATTAATATTAATGTTTTTATAATTTAATTATTGATTGTAATTTAATATTTCTATAATATAATTTTGTAGTTAAATTTTATGAATTTCATGATATTAATGGTGTGTTTTAGTGTTGGATTTATATATTTCATAAATATAGCTATATACAATTTTACGGTTAATGTGTTATATAATTTTGATGTATATTATATTCAAAAGGATTGTTTCCATTGTAGCATGTCATAGTTAATTCCATGTATTAGTGATTTTACATTATACCTAGTAATGGTCATTTTATGTGATAGAAGAAAGGTGATAATTAACATCATTGTTATCCCTTAAAACTAAAATTATTATCATTATTATTACAAAATACTGTTGAAATGATGATCAAAGCAATATTAGTTTTAAAATGTCATCTCGAAATGGGTTTTTTATCTAAAATATTTTCATTTATCAAAATATATTATTAGTCCTGGTATATTTTCCATTTTCATTCAATATATCAAACATACCAAATCATTCTAAAATTTAAATTCCATTATATACATAACTATTTATATTCTAGACGTTCTGCATCATTTAAGGAGATAATGTGGATATCAAAGTAATCATGATGTATTTATTTATGGTATTATTTATTTTTTATATTTAAATGATGATTCATTTTTGGGTTTCTATTGAGTAATCAAGATTATATAATTCATATAATTGATTATAGGGATAAAGTATTAATGAATTTGATAATGAAACGTGGTAATTTGTTTAAGAAGGATGTTGGTTAAATGATGTGTTTATGTATAATTTATTTGATTTATGATATATTCATACTTTATAAATTTTATGGGAATCATGGAACACCTATGGAATTTTCTATCTTTTGTTTTTCTTTAAAAAATTTGGATATAGATATTAGATTGATTCAATAGTAGAACATAGTGGTTAAAAAGTGTTTTTATTGCAGATTTTTTATTCAGTTTTGATTAATGTTTGAGGCACACATTACCCTTAAGTATATGAAATGGTAAAAGGTTATTTTGTAAAAAATTACTTCACTTTTGGGGAATATAGTTTCAAATGTGTTGGTATCCATTATGGGACTTTGATTCTTCCATTTAGAGGTCTTTATGTATTATTCCAATATGTGAATGTATGCTTTATTTTTAACTAATATGGTGATCTATTTATTACTACTATTAATGATGAACATCACTGTATTTTAAATCCTATAATATTAATGTAGAAATAATATTATTTTATATATTTTGATATTAAATATAGTAATTTTTTGAATTGTCTATACTGATCATTGGGTGTTTCAATTGATATTTGGAGATTACTGTTACTTTTTATTATATAAAGGTTTATTATTTTTGAGGTATTATCTTATATTATATTAACAATTTTGGATTTGGATAAAATTTCATGATAGAAGAAATATACGGTTAATCATTTTTTATTAAGTTACTTTATGGATGTTGATTTGTATGCCGTAGGAATGAAAAATCATCTTGAATTAATATATTTAGTTTAAAAAGATGAGTTGGTTTTGGAAATTGACTAAATGATGAAACTCTACATTTATTGTAGGCATATTTCCTTATTTTATTTGTCGAGTTTGTAAAATAAATCATCAAATATATGAAAATGATCTTTATACAGAAATGATTTATCTTTACCTACCTTGATATTAAATAACTGAACATTTATCCCATCACTGAATTATGGTATTTTGATGGTTAAAAATCACAATATCATTTTTGTTATCTCTACCAATTAGTATTTGATATTTATAGTTATAATCCATGACCATTTTTCGCTACATGGAATACTTGAATGTGTTATCTCGGGTTAACTTCATACTTACCATTCTTCCTTTTATAGTTGGTATTCTTTTAATCCTCTATCCAATGTGGAATTTATATAAACTGAATTTTAAAAATTCAATAAATATTTATTGATCTAGAATTCAAAATTATGAGGACCCAATTTCCAAACTATTTGAGGGAGAATGTATCATCCCCCATTTTTAAAAAATTGAATACATTGTTTAATAGTTTATATGATACGTTACATTGAACTTAAATAAGAAATTAATTATTATTATCCAAATTCTCCAATTTTAACAATGTTGGTTGAATTGAGGTCATGTTCAATTTTTTTAAAAATTAAATATACTGGTTATACGTGTAAAAATAATTGATCGACCAATTAAATATAAATGAATGTAAAACTATTTTTAAAATAAATGGAACTATTTTTTAATAAAGTACTTAAATCTGCACAATTGTTTTTTATTTCAATAAATAATAAAATAACTATTTTTGGTTTTTATTAGTAAAATTATAACATAATATATTTAATATAATGCATAAAGTTTATATTATTTGTTTTATATACATGATATACGAATAAGATAAATTTTACAAATAAAATAATTATTTTTTCTAAAAAAAGTTATTTTCGGCAATTTTATGTCACACTTTTTTAATATATAGATTTTGACACTAATATATTTTGTTCAAAAATAATAACATTATTTTAAAGTGTAATATCATCTTTTCCAATTTCAATATTTTTTAGTTTTAATATTTGTTTCATGTTTTGATGAATAATAACAAATTACTATATTTCAATTCAAAATATATTATTCATAAAATTTATTTATACTATTAAATTTTATATTTGAAATTTTTTAACATATAATTAAATAATGATTATAATTTAATTTACATTAGGTATTTGGAATAAAATTTATATTGTATATGTATTTAAAAACATTTTAATATTTTGTATGTTTTAATATTAAAAACTCATTTACTCATACAATTAATGGGATTGGTATTTAATTAATTTATTATAATTTATTTTCTTGAATTTTTTAAAATGGATTACATATTTGGTATTAGAAGAAAAAATATATAAACAGTAACATTGACATTTTTTATTACCAGGTGTCACACTACGACCCCACATTTTATATTATTTTTAATTATGTTGGGTTTCACTTTTAATCCACGAGATGAGCCTGTTTTAATTTAAAGGATTCTTGGTGTTATACATAGGTGTGCAGCCGTTCTTTCAATCATGTGTACTTCCCATCCTTAATTAGAGAATGTTTTATTATTAAATGTGTTTTATTTGGGTTTCTGACCATGTACATGACTATAGCAATTGTACGACATCAAAAATAATAATATTATTGGTTTGGTTATTTATATTATTTTGGTTTTATTATTTTTACTTTTGCTATTATTAATTTTAATTTTTTTATTCTTTTAGTGTATTTTTTTGATTTTTTTATCTTTTTATATTCTCTTCATTTATTATATCATTCCTATTTTATTTTCATTCATTTATTTCCCCCTCCATTTATCTCTCTATGTTATTTTTTCTCTATTTTTTCTCCCTCTCATGCTCTCCCCACTCCCCTGGGCGGACACCCCTTTCTCTATTTTCACAGTGGTCCCAACTAACCCTACCCGTCTAATAAAAACCACTACTCTTCATCTTCGGTGAGTCGGAAAGAGCCCCGTCGGATTGTTCCTATATAGCCCCAACAATCCATCACCCATGCTCTAGTGCCCCACCCTCACAACTCCCTCACCGACCGTGATGCCACCCCTACTGCCTGTGATCCCAAGATAATCAACACCTTCACATGGAAGCACCACCCTCCTCCCCGTCAGACCTAGTGCACATGCCTCCCTACTTCCCTCGAACTAGAAAATCACTCATGATTGCTTTCCCATGGCGTCCCCCTTCTTATAGGGTCCATTAGGTGTAAATCACCTCTGGAAATCCCTCGTCTCACACTATTAGCTTTCTGCACCCCCACCACAAGTGTTTTTTTTCAATGATCTATTAATTTATTCCTTCGATAGTTTATGGGGATATGGTTTAATGTGTATTTGGAGAGGTTTATTTTTATTTTGTTCGAATTCATGAAAAATGGTTCTATTTAGATATGTTGAAGTAAGATGGTCATGCGGTGGGAGTTTCACACTAAGCCCATGAGGTTTCCTACATTTCATGCAGGTGGTTCTATGTTTAATTATTATATGATTAATTATTTTCATGTTTAATAAATTTATCTTATTATTAAATAAATTAGTGTAGTATGTATTTTATTTTCAGTGAGGTTTGATTTGAAGTTTAATTGTTTGGTTTCTTGTTTATGTTATGGGTGTGCTTTCTATTGAAGTCTCATCTCATGTTAATTGTTAGTGATGTTTTTATGTTGTTTGGTGAGCTTATTAAATAGTTATTTTGGTGATTCATTTATTCTAATTGAGTTTTATTGTGTTTTGATGTGTTTAGTAAGGCGTCTCATGATTTAGATTGTTATTGTTGAGAAAACCCATGGTAAACATCTTATTAGATATTTTTAAAAAAATTGGTAGTTAATTTTTTAGGATGTGAACAGGGTGAAATAGGATTTTTGGTGTTACGTCAGTTTTATATCCAAAAATGATTTTTTCATTCTTTTTTTGGAATTTTGAGTAGTGAGGAATATTTTCAATGTCTTTTGGAAAAAATTTCTGGGAGTTTGTTTAATTTTAGTATTGTTGTTTTTAACATTATGACTAGTTTCATTAATTACGTGTGTGATGCAGATTGTGGTCCATAGGTTACATTTTTTTTATGGTCATGGAAAGGGGTTCGTGTTGTTCTAGTGTGTAAAATATAGCTTTTTTATAAAAATTAATTTTAAATATTATAATTGATTTATTAAAAACAATTGTGTGAGAAATTGTTTTGGTCAAATTTGTAATGGTTTTTGGTGCATAAATTCATCTAACGTGTGTAAAAATTGTATAATAAATTTTGTTAATGGTTTTATAGTGTGAAATTGTTTTCAAGGACTATGTGGTCACTTTAATTGGTTGTTTATGTGATGTGTATTTAGTTTTGGGATATATTTATTTTGTATATTATTTATAATGACTTTTCTGTGTGCAAATTTTCATTTTGGAGTGTGTAGTAGCTTCATTGTTTTGAGTATATGATTATGTCACGTGACATCAACTCAAAACATATTTGAGCACAAAGAGGGAAGCCCGAGTAGCTAGGAGGGTGGACTAGACAAGTGGTCTAGTGATTTGAGGATGTCATTGACTGATATTCACCTACCAGGATTGACGATTAAAACAGTATTTAAACATATGTATGACTGAAAGTCAGGGTTTTGAACCACTTTTTCTGATGTTCATGGTTTCTGAGCCACATTTTCTGAGGGTCATGGTTTCTATGAAACATTTTCAGACAGTCATGGTTTCTAAGACTTGTTTTTTTAGGGTTGTGGTTTCTATGATCTGTTTCCACGAGACACAAAGAGATATGGACCCAAGAAAGATAATACCCATGATCCCTCTCACATATTTAGTACTCCATGGATAAATTGCGATTATCAATGTGACACAATTTTTATTTTAAAGTGTAATATCTATGCATCTTAATTTATGTTCTTCCATTTAAAACTGTATTAATTATTTATTTTTTCTTTTAAAAAATTAAATTATTAAATTTTTTTATTTAATTAAAATTGAATGTGTTTTTGTAATTTAATAATTATGTGTGGAACCTTTTTCTCAGTGGCATCCTACTGGGCTCTTATCTCCCACCCAACATACACCTTTGGTTGTATATAGATAATGTTTTTTTATTCTAGGTTAAGGAATATTGCATAGAATTGGTGGTTCAGATTGTTATTGGAATCCACATGTTTGTTGGCTGGCTATGGCCTGGGGATGTGGGCATTAAACTAAATCGACTATGACTTGAACTAGGGAAATAATAGATATTAGTCCCATAAATAGACATCCACATTCCTAGGTCACCTACTTTCTAAAAAATCACTTAGGACTATTTACATTCAATGTATTATGATTCATTCACAAAGTAATCATGAAACACCTATTGGGTCTTTATAAATGTGTTCTAAATAAAATAGGCCACTACCCACAGTACCATGTTTCCCATTACTCCCACATGGGTTCACAAATCACCCAAAACACTAACATAAACACTAATTATTTATGGATACCCACATTGTGGATGATTTGTGTATGAATCCTATATTTATGACTAACCACTCAATTTTTTCGGTTCCCATTATTTTATTTCACATAGATTTCAGAATAACCCCATGAAATAACTCCACTTATAATGTAATATTTTTATTTTGAATAAAACATGGTCTGTATTGTGATACTTATATTTCCAACATTTCCCCAATATCAACATAGGGTAAAGTGCTCAGTTTTTTTCTCATATTACTCGATTCATTATTTTACGAATAGTTTGCTTAATTTTTTAGACACTATATTCTCTATAAAGCTTAATAATATGCCTTGAGTTTAAATTATCCCATTTATTTTCCAATATAAAATCGTTCATGATGTATAATTTTTTCATAAATCCCTTGTATTGAGATGCTCATTATGGTTTTCTAAAAAAAGAATAATCCATCTAAAATTAAACAATATACCTAAAAGGACTATATCATTGTTTGTAATAAATTATTCCATTTCTCGGTATGTTTCCCCTTGTAATCAACTTAGCATGAAATTGTTCTTAATGGAATATGTTATTGATTTAAAAATGATAAATTCTACATACTGGTTAATTTCACATTGAAGAACAATGTATGACATTCCCTATTATGTGTAACATATATGGTTGTGTTATGTATAAATTGATATGGATATTTACGAACAATCAATATTCAAAAAAACAAAATATATATAACTTCTCAATTAGCATAATATTATTAAAATTTGTAATAGTATGAGATAAATTCTAGAGTACTTAGTTATATTCAACAAAAATATTGTATATTTATATATGTGACTGAAATGTGTTTTTGTATAATTATTATCTTAATTATCATAATAAATCTTTCATTAATTCAATAGGTTGAACATGAAAAATAGTTTAATTTTTAAATATAAGAATTCCAAATTTAAAATTATTTTATTATCATTAGGACTTGAACAAATTAAAATGATTAGTAGTGTAATAATTTACCTTTTTTAAGATGTTCCATTTTCAAGACCCACATTTATTACGAATTGACCTTATTATAAAAAAATAGGTTTTTTGTATAATAAATATATGAAAAAAAATTCCAACATAGAATTGATACAATTCAAAACAAAAATTGTTAACATGATAAGAATAATTCACTATAATATAATATTATTTGAAATGTATTATTATTTTTTTACATAACAAATGTGTATCTTGTTATCAATTTTGATCAAAATGGAATCCATGAAGAGAATAGTCAATACGTCAAGAAATATATATTGATTTGATGGAACACAATGATAGTTTTTAAATGAATTTAATAGATGAAACATAGATGATATGATCTTTAATTTAGTGAATAATTCAAATTTTATTTTTATCAATGTAAAATGTTTTATACCCATATTAATTTTCCTCAAGAAGATAATGTATCATTGAATTGAGATATACATTAGTTGATATTTTTTTGAAATATCTCATGAAAACCTTGTTGAATGAAGACCATAAAATACTACAACATAATCAAAAAAATAATATGGTGACCCACATATCAAATTAAAATTAAAATGTTGTTAATATAAAAATATGATGAAATTATTACCTTAATTTTATTTTAATAATGTATTAAGATGTACATTACATCAATGAATAAACATTATTACTTATTTGGACATATCTAATTATCCATATTCAAGATCATATATGTGTTCCCCCAATTATATTAGATGATTATGACGAATCTATTATACAAAAATTCATCCATATTAAGGAACTAAGAAGGATAATCCACTAGTTTCGTAAATCTATATAAAAATGATATAAATTCCACATCTCTTCTTCTTTCCTAACATAGTTATACATTAGTGTATATCTATTGTGTCTTGGAGAGTTTTGAAAATCAACATTATCTTGAATCATCTAATATCATCAATGGAAACATTGGATATTACATCTAAAAATCCAATACACTGAATGGGGAGGGAATAAACATGGATTACCTCATAGTGGATTTTCACCACATATAGAAGCTATAAGAATAACATACCATAATAAAAAGATATTTTTTATGGAAGATTCATTTTCTATAGTGAAACCAATTAAAAAAGACATAAGATCATTTTTATCCCATAATCAACTCCATTATCTTCAGTTGGGATGAAATATTGTAATATTAGGGACTAATAAATACCCAAAATATCAATGACATCTCCCTTGAGGATAAAAATAATATCTATTATATATATTGATAAAAGAAATACTATTTATAAATATACAATTAATATTTATAATTAAATGAAATAATGTGCTCATAGTTACAATAATATAATGGTATAAGAAAATGGGTTATGTTCTATATATCTACAGAATGTCCAAAATTTCATATCCCATTCAGTTATTACATCTTCGATCATTGCCATTTATTAATAGAAATCAATTAAATGTTCATATATCCATCACCGAACCACCTTATGATAATGGTGATACATTCTCAACAATGAATAAAAATAAAAATTTCAAGGTCGTAATAAGATACATGATTTAAATTAATACTAAATCATTCATTAGAAAAAAAATATTAAAAATTATAATTACTTAAAAACTATCAATCCTATATTATCTATTTATCTTGATGAGAATAATATTTCATAACACATAATCCAATAAATAATCCATCCTATATATCATATTAAAACTGATATAAACCTTTAACATGACCCCTAACTGAATATCAATAGTATCTAAAACTAGGGAAACTTGAACCACTAAATCAAGAACATCAACTAAGGTTATCTAAATTAATTTCTTCCATTGAATTATAGTATTACCTTCCTTATTGAATTATTTTTATGGAATCACAACACGCACTTATATAACTATAGGGGAATTTATGTCACAATTTTGGTAATTTAGACACTCATACCCATGAAATGTGACACCATTAGATTCTGGAATATATGTTTCTCTCAATTAATACAATGTTTTATATTCTACCTTATATCCCAGACATGACAATATTAAAAACATGACACCTTAAAAATAAAATTATAAAATATTACAAATATATTAGAGTTAATATTTTTCTATTACTAATATAAGATTTAAATTTACATAATCTATGAGAATTTTATTGCTTATGGAAGAGTGATATATTGATATTAAAAAAATTAATTCACACATCTTTTTATGTCGGAAATAATTCCAATAAAATTTGAAGAAATTTACTTAAGTATTACAATTCGATATATAACAATTGCCATATAATTTTCCCCCTGTAGAAATAAATTATTTATAAGTGGTTTGGAATTTTTTTTTTACATAAACTATGACATTTTTGACTTTATCAGTTTACAATCCAAACTTATAAACTTATAAATCCTTCAAATAGACTAAAAAAAATATATTTGGTAAAATTTCGATTTTTAAAATATCATGTAGTACCTATAAAAATATTGTACAATATTTTCAAATTTGTGTTATATTATTAATTTAATAAAACCTATTTTTGTTATTCTAGGATAATTATCTATTTTTTAGTTAAAATTACATGTTCTCTATAATTTAGGATATTTCAAATTTATAATATTTATACTACAATCTCAAAAATTGATAATCTAAAACATTTATGATTTTATTTAAAAAAAATTAAACTCTAACAAAAAACATTCAAAATTTATTTGGGAAAATTTTTGTGACATAAATTTTAAAATATATTTAATAAAAAAAAGAAATATTATTTTATAAACATTTATTCAAATATATATTAAAATTTTAAAATTTGGTAATATTTTTATATTTAATTTTTATTACTGATTTCATTTTTCAAGTCTAAAATATTAGTTACCATATTTAAAATATAAAATATTAAAAGTGATTTATTGTATATAAAACATTTAAATAATATAAAAAATAATTATAAATGAGATATCAGTAATTAAAATATATTCTCCTCCATTATTTAATATTTTCAGAATCTCTAACCAATGAATAGTAAAATAAAATTATTGAATTGAAATTTATACCTCCAAATGTACCATCCTATTAAATTTTGAAGGGGGTTCACATCTCAATATATAATTTATACTTTTCCGAATAGGTTACATTATAAAAAAAATATGAATTTTAACTTCATATTAACTTCCCTAATATTCCAAATTATTTATAAAAATTTATTGTACCATCCATAGATTTTGATATATAATTTATTCTATAAATTAATTCGGTGTTTGAAAAGACATATCATGTAAAACATGAATCCAGAATGTCCCATGACATTTTATAAAAGATAATTTTAATAAGATTAAAAATAAGGTAGTTAAAAAGATATAAATAATTTACATGTTCATAAAATACAGTATTAAGAATGATTGATTTTATAATGGTTTTTATTGATGAAAAATAATTTCAATATATAAATAAATTCTCTATTTTCATTTAAATTATAACATTATAAACATAAAAAATCTGATTCTTTAAAATGATTTTTTTAAATAATCACTTAAACATTATCTGAGATTTTTTTATTTCTATAAAATATTCTTTATTAAGTAAAAATTAAAAATCGTGATCTTATTAAAAATTACCACATTAATGGAATACATTTTACAAAATAATTTCTTAAAAATTTTATAAAATAATATTCTATAATTGATAAATATATAATGAATCAGTTATTTAATTTATAATAAATTAAATTATTTCATTAACATATGTTTCAAATTTATTAAAATTATATACCATTTCAAAATATAAAATATTTCATATAAATAAAATTATATCACATTTAAAAATATAAAATTAAACACATATTTAATATTTGGTACTATAATTATGTTGTTACTTTTTATAATAAATTTTATTTACTTGTGTAAATATGATTACTATTAATAAAATTTAATTATTATGATAATGATAAAACATTTATTTTTAATGAATTTATTCAATTCTATTGAGGAATTTCAATCTAATAATTTTTTTGAATATATTGTACAAAACTTATGCCAAAAAATTATCCATATATATATTTACATTTAAAATCGATCATTTTTCAATCAATATTATATAATATTTAAATCAAATAATGATAATTTTTTATAATATTTTTTATATATATGTGTAAATTTTTTCATATAATGTATCATTTTGTTTTATGTGAAAATTAAATATAAATAAATATATCTTAAATGTACACCTAGAAATCTCAAATTTGGATATTGGATTATATGATATATTTAATAAGAATATATTATAATGTTAAAAACTAGTTATTAATGTTATTTTAAAAATTATTTCATAAAAAAATAATTATAAATGAATTCAAACATATTTACAAAATTTGGAATCTTATCATTGAATCTTTATCAACCATATATCTACTCTAAATCGATTATTTTTCTCTATTAGAGCATTGGAGATATGAAAAATGTCATCCCATAAAAGAAAAACAATGGATGTCCAAAAAAATATAGCTTTATTTATCATACAAATGAGGATATTTTACACCCTATAAAATATACATATTCCATAAGAAATATCATAGAGATATGGATCAATTTTATTTTAAAATAATTACATTATATGACCAAACTCCTCAGGTCAATATATTATATCAGAATCACTAATTTTGTTTATGGGTTTTATCTATAAAATGTTAAATATCCCTAAGGGAGTATTACATAATCTGTATCCTATCCCATTTAATATTTCTCTACAATTACTACCAAAACATTGAAATATAATTACATCTGTATCATTAGATAAATATTTTTTTAATGGAAAATAATGAATTGATTCTTTTACATCAACATATATAAAGAAAATAACATTGGTCTTGATATTGAGTGTACTACCTCTTCTAACATGTATAATATTCAGTTTTTCTCTCCCACATCTATTCACTATATTTATGTATATAATTTGTGTGTAAATGTAAAATATATAACACAAATATGATTATTATTAATATTATAATAATACCCATTCATCCCTTAAATTATTTTGTGAAAATAAAAATATTAACACTGTGTTGAGGGGACTTATGTCTCGAAGAATTCACATATTTTATTTTCATCTAGTTTTTTTAAATTTAGTAAACTCTAATTGAATCTTATTTATAACCATAAAAATATCAAACTAATATAATTACTTTTTGAAAACAATTACAGTCTACCAAATGTATCATATTTCATAATGATAATATTCAACTGATTAATGTGTATTAATTTGGAATTGGTCTAACAAATAAATTGAATAATGATATAAATAATTATGTTGGGTGACGATGTGAAATTAAATAATTATATTAATATATGTTAAAAATAATATAATTATTGTATTATGATTGTTATAATGGTAAACAATGTATTTAATTTTTTTTTAAATATCATCTATGATAAATAATGTTGTCTTTATAGACATTATGTTATTTAGGTTTTATTTGATATTTCAAACCAATGAAATAAATATATCAAGAAAATATTATTATAATAAATTATACATATTATGTTAAATATATATAAATAGTATTCTAAATAATATATATATTAATCTTATGTTTATTAACAAATAATACAGGTGAACCCACTAACTGAGTCATGATTTATGAAAGGGTTTTCTAATATCAATTTAAACCCATTGGAAGAAATTTTTTATCAAACACAAATTTTTATTTCTGAATGTGTATATATTGAACCATAAATATATTTTTTCATTATTATCACATATTTTAGTAAATATAACATGAAATTGAATTTTATTTCATTTAATATTTTGACTTAAAAATTAACTAATATTTATATGATGTTTTTATTATTAATATTTTCATAAATTGTGTTTCGGAAAAGAATTAATTTAATATTATATAATATATTTATTTTTTCATAATGAATAAATTGTATTATATTTAATAATTTATTTATATTGTTTTATAAATTATTCTGATAAAATCATTAATAATTGTATCTTACGTCAACTTTTTTTTACATGTATGGTGTAGGGATCTCAATTACTCTTCATTAAGTCATGTTCTCTGGTTTCACAAATAATTATTATTTGAAAGGGTATATAAAATAAACATTAAATTATTTTATAAAATATAACACTAATATTTTATTTATTTGATAATTATAAAATCAATCCTTTATTTTCATTCAATAAAAATTGATACTCAAGTTGTGTGGATTTTTTCATCTCCTATTCCTCTCATTGAAATTCATTTTGAATTTTTACCAAAATTTATTTTTTCAGTGTATATGGTAGAAATTATATTAATTATCTTGGATATATAATTATATATCTTAATTATAAATCTAATTTATTATCTCTCTAATTCATAGCTTTTTTTTTATTTCTGTTCAAGCTGTAACAAATCATTCTACTAAAATTTTTATCCATTTTTCAAAAATTCCATACATGATTATGTTATGATAATATTAAATTATAAATAAATTTAAATTTTTATAGGAATTTAAATGAGATTAATTTACATTATTTAATTTGAATAAGATGATTTTATAAAATATTTCTCAAGGTAATTTTTTACATTTGTAAAAGTGTCTATATATCCTTCAAAGAGATTTTTATCCTCATTATATGTATTTTCTTCACTTCCAATGTTATAAATTGTATATGGAATATAATGTATTTTGTTACAAGAAGTGACAATAATCATTCCTTTATACATTTTCCTAATGTATATTTTTATTAATTATAATGATGTTGGTTTTAAATAATGTTGCTGAATTATTTTATAGATTATTTTCCATCCATTCAAAATAAAATGTTATATCTTCCATCAAAAATTCCATTTGAATAACCATTTTAACATTTCAAGATTTTCTATATATATTTTCTCATTAAAATTAAATGATTTTTTAATTCTATTACCGCAAATATTAAAAAATAAAATATTAATGTATTATGTACCTTTATTATTTAATACAATGTAAAAAAGTTATTACATTATATTTTTAAAATTTATATTATATTTTATCTAAAAATATTTTTTATTACTATTTTTCTAACAATAATTGGCTATAATTTCCACTACATATATTTTTTTGATTAAAATCATATAAATTTTACTCCTATTTCCTCGTAACTAGTCGTTTTAATTTTATGATTATATATATAATTTCATTCATCTATTTTAACTCTATATATGATATTTGAGAAAAAAATGTTGTTTCTTATCAATCATTAATATTTTTATTGTGGAATTTAATTACTTTACTATATAATGATTATGCGGAATGTGTCAATGTAATATTTTTCTTTTTTGAAGTGTATTTAACTAGAGGTAAAAATAATATCATAAGATACAATTTTATATTTCATTGATTTATCCTGGTCATTAATATAATTATTAATTTTTTCCCATTATGAATCAATATTGATGGGATATTAATCCCATTTTAATTCTATGGAGATTTTATAAAATGATGATAATAAATATTATGAGAATCATATTTCTATAGATGATGTAACTTGGGTTTTTAATTATCCAATAATTATTTTATAAAATGAAATGATCCGTTGAAATATTTATATATGGACAAAGTATAGATTCTTATAAGTACGGGTGAAAATTACCAACTTGAGAATGTGATTTATATTCCAGTATAGTTTTTTTATTGTTGGATGGATGTTTGGGAGAGAATTATATAATCATTTACTTCTCTTTTTCTTGTGAAATAATTTTATTAAATCTCACGTATCTATAATATGATGCTTTTACATTATATATTCATGTTATATTCAATTATATGTTCTATTATACATTATCTAAATATTTTTGTGTATAAATATATTTTATTCTTTAATTTATCATATATTATGATTTTTTTTCATGTCGAATATTTGAATGTTATAATATTTTACAGATACATTTAATATGATCTCCCTGGATTCCATTATTTATTTATTTCCATAGGTTATGATGAAAATAAAATTATTAAGTGCATTGATGATTTTATTGTTTTCTCAATGTTTGGGTAGAATTATATGAATTTGTAAGAGTTATAATCATTCTTATATATTATAAATATGTAAAATTATTTAATAAACACAAGGTTACTTTACCTTATGATTTTTATAAATTTACAAACACACGAAACCTATAGCTTAATGAGAAAGTGGGTAATGTTATATTTTATTTATGAGATATAATTGATATGTTATTAGAACTGAGGATTCCTATTTGATTACAGATCCATTTTTTAGATTATTTTAGAGGGTACAGTTTTGGTTAAGAATAATTTAATGTTTTCTAAGTTCTACATGATCATAATTTCAATTTTAAAGATAATATTTTAGGCTACTAGAGTTAATATTCCTAGAATAAATGAAATTGATAATATAAAATTTTGGAATAACCTATGTATATGTCTAAGAGATCGGTCTATGGATACTATAACATCCTAGAAATATAATATTATTTTGATAATGGATTGTATTTTTATGTATGTGATTGTATAATATAGAATGATTTTATTATTCCATGAGAATGAATTTTTTTTTGTAAATTGACTATAAAGGTGTTCGGGGGTTCATGGGAGAAATGGTACAAGATCCATTATAAGGGAAGTTACCATATACCTCTTCTAGGATAAAAATCATATTTTATTGTTTTTAATGGGGAAAATTTGACTAATGGGACATATTAGATTTTAATTTTTAGAACCTAATATCTAATATTATTGGATTTCAACAATATGTATTTATCCCTACTTATTAACCACATCATGCCCCTTCATCGATGTTATTGATGAGTTATTAGTGATCTATTCTTTGTTCATTCCTCCATTGTTCCCATCCATTTTACAAATTTTTTACATTAAATTTTGATTTTGGGTGTAGGATTAAAATTATTTTTTTACTAGATCATGAATATATCAACACATTATATTAGTGAATTAAACTATCATCTCCATGGGTAATCTAGACATATTGTATAGAACCCATATATTGTTGATTTAATGAATGTACATTTTGTAAGGAAATTATTTATGGTACTAGTTGAAATTAAATAAAATAACCTATTTTTGGGGAATTGTTTTAGTACTATTCCTAGAAATAGTGACAAAGGTTGTTATATGGGTTCTTAGACTGTTGTTATGTACGATTTTGTAGAGGCAAGATGGGGAAATATTTCTTCTGTTAAATATGTCAATATTAAAATAACTGATAAAATAAAAAAAAATTATAGTTAAGGATTAAATATTATTTTTTCTTGTTATGGGCACCTAAATGTGTGGGAGGGGTCATATAGAAAATAAAATATTATTTATTCTCTGAGGATATCATTCTAGATGAAAATTTAATTAGAAATGAAATCAATAAATGAAATATTTTAATTTCCATATTTTATATGGATTTATTTAAAAGAATTTGTTTTATATGTATTCTATCATCAAACCAATGAGTTTGTTGAAATATTATTGAAATATTATCCATTATTATTCATATATTCTATGGTGTTCATGTTATTATATTTTTTTATTTTAAAATAAATGTTACATTAAATGAGGTTATTTATGTCTTGTAAACTCATTTTTATGATATATAAGTAGAGAAACAGCCATAATGACCACATTTAATTGGATAAAGGAAATTATAAGCTTATGTTTATGGTCATAACATAGGTGGATTCCATAACACATGAACATGGATAAATTTTGTTCATCAGACACAAAAAATAGTTATTTTATAGAGGACCCTACGTTAGAAGACATAAAATCATTAATTTTGTGGAGAGTCATATTTTTTAATGATAAAATAGAGTATATATTGCAATGAATATTTTGATACCCTATATACATTTGGTCCTATAGGATTGTCC
Source organism: Viscum album (assembly GCA_963277665.1). NCBI lineage: Eukaryota > Viridiplantae > Streptophyta > Magnoliopsida > Santalales > Viscaceae > Viscum > Viscum album. Next base: position 871,347,829 of record OY728148.1, on the reverse strand, counting down.
AAGAGATATGTTCTGCGGTAAAACTCAATGTTGACAACCCTTGATACATGTGAGGTCATTCAATGTTTAAGAAATTACTTGGGGTTATTTCACACTAAAAACATTAGTTGATGGCCATGAGTGATGATTACTACTGAGGGTCCATATATTATTCCTCCGTTATTATGTTAATATCAATAACATGAGTGGCTTTTATCTCTATAATATTTCGTAGGGAAACAGGATATGTGTCTTATTGAAAAAAATATATTTTGGGTCTAATGTTGAATACGGTTATGTATAGAGGTCTTAAAAGTTCATCCAAAGAGTGAAATTTATTTATTTTTTATTGTGGTATATTATATTAGGGATGGAAGTTTTTGGTTATCTATATAATTAAATTCCTCATAGTGTTCTCCTAATTATTAGTCAATTAAAGAACTCATTGTAGAGGTAACTGTCACTTATTTAATAATTAAAATGGAAGATAAAACTAAAATAAAAGAGGGATATGATATTATTAGAGAATTTTCAAGGGATTTAAAACCTTGGGATGATATAGTTTTCTAGGATCATTAATTCTAAGAGAATTATTTGTTCTTTTGACCTTTTATTCCATGTTCCTTGGATGATAAAACTCTGGTAGTGGAGGTTATTTATCGTATTCAATTTATGAGGGACACATCACTCTAGTACAGTGGGAGATATCATAATTGAAAATTTTTTAGAGACATGATGAAATTGTCCAATGGAGGTACGAATAGTATAGAACCTAGATATAAGGATTGAAAATATAATAATACATTGGCAAAAAATGTTCACATGATATTCTCAGACACATTATTTCATAAAAAAAGAATGTATTATTTATTTTATTTTCATTTAAACTAGAAATTTATTTTGTCAATCACTTAACATGGACATATTATTAATAATATTTTATAGTTTCTTACACATGGCTGGTTCCTTATATAGTTTTTAACTAGTACCCTTATCAGGCTACCATGGAGCATTGGTACCCAAGAATCAAGAATATGATTCAAGATCAGGTTTGGATGATAACGATGAATTTATGAACAAGATATACAAACTATGATGACATTTAGTGATTGGGAGAAGGTGGGGATTACGAAATTTATTAAATTATCCTAAATATATTTAATTATTTATTTACTAATTTAATTAAATTCTATTTATGTGGTCATCCTAGGGACCACTAGTCTTGTCCATTGTTAGACTATTCATGGCTCTATTACAACATTAAATTTATAATATCATGTTTCATTTATTAAATAATTTATTTTTAACAAAATATGTATAATTCATGGTTATTTATGTTTCATATCATACAATAATATATATGGTGTATTCTTTCTGTTTATCGTCCTTAGACCCCAAGGATTATTCAATAACCACTTGTGTATATGGAGGCAGACAGAATATGTAGTAGTGACCATCAATAAAAATAATGATTAAGGTTCCATGGATATTATACTTTACAATGTGGTATAATATTCATTTTCATTTAATTTTTTGATTTCAAAATTTGTTATGAGGAGATAAGAATATATTGAAATTTGTGTGTGATACAAGGTTAGTGGACTATTAGAACCAGTTATGTTAAGGGTTCTATATATAAATGGGAGAATGTTTTCTGGTTCATCGAATATGATATTACGATTTTTATGAGTAGCATCCCTTGTAATGAAAAATTTATTCTTATTTGTGATTCGATTAATTAATTATATGTTCCCATTTCAAAAGGAATGGTTCGAGATTTGAATCTTACTTATATAAGAAATAGGTGTCTCATGCTTCATTCATGTATCACTGTGATTCATGCGATATTTATGGACAATATATCATGTTCTATTTCATTTATTATGAAGTAAAACTTTTTTAATTTCCATTTATTAATTATATATAAAATTCCCAATAATGTACTTGGTGGAATTGTAATCAATGATAAGAACATTTATATATATTTCTTTAGATTTTATTTCTAGAAATATTGGATGAGACACTCGATGAATAGTGTAATGGTTCTTTTATCTAAGAGGGTGTTGTGAAATTTTCATTGTTGAGTAGTAAATAACATATTTGAATAGTGAGAAATCATTGTGGGATATGCTTTTAAACATTATATTATTTAATTTTTCTTTCTATGCACACACGGAATTTTTAAATTTACTGTTGAAATGTAATTACTCATCAAAAATCCTATTGTTTTAGGATCTTTATGAATTTCACTCCATGATGAGGTCACTTATTATGATATTAATCGGTTTTAGGTATTTATAATTGATGTATTGGATTAATAAGTGGATAATTGGTGAGAAAATTTCCCTATTGGATAATGGTGTTGGATGTTAGTGTCATTCAATACCATATATTGGTTTCCTAGAGTCATGTTGCGATTCATGTAAATTTATAGATTTTATATATATGTGACATGAGTATTTGTTTTTACTTTTTTCAGGGGGGTTTTATAAAAAAATACATAATTTAAGACGAAATGTTTTTCTAGAGTTTTAAACATGGTCCTAGTTAGGAGACCCTACTAACACTTAACGTGAGAGTTGGGAATTGGAGTGAGAGAGTCCTTAGTTTTGTGTGTGGATGACTCATGGTTGGGATTATTCGAGGATGGAATGATCTATTGAGTTATAAAATAAAGGATCATTTTTAGAGATCAATCCACTGTATTTGACACTGAATAATTAGTGTAGGTGTTGTGAGGTTTATGTGTTTTAGGGGGGCATATCCTTGGATAATAGAACATTAGGATATAAGGAATAATGAGTTAGGTGTTAGCAATATTATCTTTGAAATGTTGGACTATTCAGGTGTCATACACTACTGATCCACTATATACATAACAAAATTGGTGAGAGGATAGTTAGGTACTCATAATTTTAAACGACACTCCTTTGAGGGTTATATTTTAAGAATCCATGGCATAAGTAATTGACTAATTCTAAATTGCATTACCCTTTTTGTTACTAGATTCTAATACATTACATGAGTGAATAGAATCATTTGTAGTTTGGGTGGTTATCATTGACATAGTTAAAATGTAACCATCATTATTTAGATGAGAAAACATGGAATACATTATTGGGGAAGAATTGAATTGTAATATTGAAGGATGGTAGTGATATTATGGATGTGATCATAGTTTTAGAATAGATTCAACTCCGTATAAAATGAGTCCGGATTATATGAATTGGTTATATGAGGTTGTATGTACAATATTATTTGTAATGATTGAAGTGTATAGATATTGTTATGTTCATAATATAGGTTCTCCTAACAATTTTGTAGAAATGTTTCATAACATCATTTTCTCTTATTGATGTTATGGTTGTTCACACTTGATACATGTGATGAATGATAGGGGATGAAATTGATGATCACTGTGTGTGATCTGAGGGATGATAAGGACGGAGATTTTCCTTCAAGATTTTTTTCCAAGGATTATTGGTAGTTTTAAATGTCACTCCATGGTAATGGATATTCTATTAAAAGACTTAGTGAAGTGGAATGACTGATTAGAGTTAATAATGTGTAGATGTATCTTTGGTTGATGTGAATAGAGTGTCAAGATTCAAATGTGTTACATAGGTTTTATGATGGAATATTATGTTAACACTCGAGTAGTGGAATAATGAAATCCATATGTTTTGGGATACATTGTTCCCTAATTTAGGTTATGATCCATGTTATAGTGGTTTTTAAAAAAAAAATACAAATAATTGATAATCTAAATGATTGGGAAATGTTTTGAATTAATGTTTTGTGGCTATCAATTTAAAATAAAAATTATCTTATATAGGTGATAATAAAGTAACACTTATGGTGGTGAGTGTGATTTCTTTAATGAGTGATATACCACAATTTAGGTGGGGTTAGGGTATCGTTATTATTATAATTGTTAGGTCACCATTCTAGAATTTTTGATGTTTGGAGATAATTCTAGACCATATTACTAGGGATTACAATGGGAATTCTAAATTTTTATTCTTATATTATTATAAATATATTTTAATAATTATTTTTTGGATCATGGAATATTTGGGTCAGTCATAGTGTGATTCGGTTAAATAATAATCATTTCTTTCATTTAGAGAAAAATAATTTTTTTTGGTAATTAATGATTTGAGAATAAAATTAAACCTATAGTTACTTTTTAAATACATGGTTCAATTATATGATATTAGGATGGATAATGGTTTTATGACCAAAATATGATATAATTTGATAGTCTGTCATATATAGGGCTGAATTGTTTTTTAGTCAACTCTTCTAGATTTACACTTATTTGTATATTGTCTGATGTTATAAACTGTAAAATAGAAACTATAGAAGTTTAATTATGACAATGAATGAATCATTGTTTTAGAATTAGGTTATGGTTGGGAATAAATGTAAATCATAATTATATATTTGGACCAATACATTAATGTAATCCCAATGTCCAATTAAAAGATCAAACATTGGTTTTCTCAGGATAATTACTCATTGGATAGTCTTTAATTCATGTTAGAGTAAGGAATCATAAATTATTGATGAAATGTTGTGAAATTTCACCATGGTTTTGGAGAGGAATATTAGATGTGTGTTTGAAATTATAATATAGAACATTTTCAGATGGTTGTGATTTAATGACTTGAATAGGTATGGTTTCATGATTAGATTACCACCTTGATTTCTTGGAGATAATTAGTATTATGGTGTTGATTTATTTGTTCCCATTTCTATAAAAACGTTTATTAATCAAGGGAAATTTTTTAATTTTTAAATTATATGATTTGATAAATTCTATTTTAGGGATTATAATAATAAATAGAATGTATGAGTTTCTAAAGTGATTTATTTTTAGAAGTAATACGGTTTCTATGTATATTGAGTTTTGATGGAGTATTTAACAAATACGAGTGCCCTGAAATGCATCCAGCTACTACAAAAATGAAATTGGCATATCAGTATCCAATATAGTGGCCCTTTTCCACCTATACTGTCACCATCTAGTCGGTGGCCATGTTATGGTAGAAAATATGTTTTTCAATACTATATAATTTGAAAAACTAGTCCCCATATTATTTACTTTTTGGAGTCCCTCTTTACACTATTGTTGTTGTACATGATTAGAGGACTCACAACCTATTTGTATCCATTATGACCCTTAATATTGGATTTTTTTTATAGTTGTATTATAAAAATCATTGATATATTAATTCATATATTATAATATTACAACAGTATGTATAAATATTCATAATTTTTAATATTCAATTTAGATATTATTCATTAATTACAATAGATAATGGTGGAGTCCTTTTATTCCCTAGTGGATTCTATTGTTCCTAGTGAGTGGATTTCTAGAGATTATGTATTTGGGTATTTATCAACAGTTAATCCATGTTGAAATAATGATGAATTTATTTATTGTTTTGGTTTATAATATATTAAATTAATAGTATTATGACATTATTTCTTCTGTACTATTTTGAGTGTATTTTATGGGCATGATTTAATCCATTAAAATGGGGTTAGGTATGATTATTTTATGTTGATATTTCCTTATATGTTTCCCTAAATTATAAATTTAGTGAACATATTTCATGATTAATTATATTATATAATATTTTTTTTGTAATATTTATTAGACTCTCAGATGTGTGGGAAGTGGCAGTAGAGCTGAAAAAATATTTGGTGAAACTCTTTTTGTTATTTTATATAGAATTCAAAATTAGAAAAATGATACCAAGTATGTAGATTTATATGGATCATGCCTTAAAGATTTATTTATAAAATATCATGATATGTGTTTTATATGGTCATGAAACTAAGTGACATGATGTATTCATGAATATTTACCATGAAATATAAACATTATAGATGAAATCTATTACTTTTTATAAATGTTATATAAAATCATTATTTTGAATAAATTTTTTAATAGATATAAATTTGTCAATATTAAATAGATGTAGCTTTGTGGACATGATTTACATGGGGGTGTTGTTGAATGGGATCAAACATAGGTATACAATTCAATGTGATCCACCATGATGGGTTATACATATTATGATAATTTTTTTGGAAGAATACAATATTTCAATGAAACCCAATTAACCTCTAAGAGGAAGAGTTACATTACCTTAGAGAAACCACATGAGTTCATCATATGATGAACCATGTGGGAATATAGAGTATTCTCAATCTCTGAAATGGTCCTCTATATGGTTTATATAACTTTATATTGCATGGAATTCCATTTAATCATTTGAGTTCATTCCATATTCATGATACAAATAATGAAAATGATACCCTTATAGCATTGGATGATGTCCATTAAACAAGATTGAGACTAAGTTCCAAGTGGGATTAATCCATGTTTATGGTGACATTAGTTATCCCTTATGGAATACAAATATATTTTATTTTCCCAAGATAAAAATATATATATTCTTATGATAGACTGGCCTTAATAAGGTGGAATGAGTAATTAGCATTGATGGTTGGTATATGAATTATATTAACCCTTTAAATAATATTCATTAACAATTTCTTTCATACACCACATTAGGTGTATTGGTAATGTATGTATAGAAAATAACAATATGATATCATGGTTATTTTGTTAATAAAACACATGTAGTGGATGCATATGTTTCTTATGGGCTTATACCATTGAATAAGAATGATCTTATGGGAGTACTGTGATATTATTATTAGGGATTTTATGTATATGGTTCTAATGGTTGATATGGTATATAAGGATACATAATATTATAATAATTAATTGGGATTTTATTTCTTATGGTCTTACTCTTAATATGTTATGACACTCATTGAGGACGTTTTTTCTTATACTATATAAACTAGGGAACCCTAGTATGTTATATTGGGAGGTGTGGTGAGTGTTATTAGTTATTAAAAACATTAAAATAGGGTGAATAATGTTATTTTGATCATATTTAAGGACCTAAAAATTGAAAATGATAAGATATAGAGTTTGTAATTTTCTATGAGAATATCTTAGAGACATTATGGAATATGTATAAAATAAGTATTTTTTTTATTTTTTCCAATGGATATTTGTTCATTTGAGAACATCAGAAACATATATTACATTATTAAATATATATAAATAAATCAAATAATAGATTAATACTAAATTTTATAAACATACTCTTATTATAAGGATATTGTACATGGGTGCTTGAGAAGCCCACAATTATTTTATGCTTCGGATGGGATGAGACTCAAGATTTAATTATTGATATGGAGTATCTTTGATGAAATTTAATGAATAGGATAGAGTGATTCTTGAGCAACTTACTAGATTATATATAATTTTTCCCTATACGTACATAATATTTTATTATTATTATTTATATTAGGTCATACAATAGTGTTTTTAGTCATTTTCAAAATATGGTTATTTGTTATTGTTTTCCTACATTTAATTTTTTATAGTATGTTGAGTTAATTTATTATTTCATGGATACTATTATTAAAATTTTATTAATAATATTACCATATAACACACTCTGATATTTGGGTATATTTTCTACACTACTATTCATTATAAATGTGAATCAATTATACAGACATTGGTTTATAACATGTCATGCCATTGGTGTTACATCAACCGTAGGTGAAAATACTGATTACATGTCTAAGGAGGATTGATAATTGATTTTTCAGACAAAAACCCAAAAAATACATTACCTAAATAAAATTATCACTTTATTATTAAAATTAAATATATAATATCACCTTTTTTAGTTTAATAATTAATAATAAATTAAATTAATTTTATATGATTATTTTAATTGATTAATAAAAATTATAATTTAAGTATGATTTCCAAATGGCTGTGTTTTATTCCAAATAAATATATTTTCTAGTAGATTATTTTTTATTATAAAATAATATACATGTATTTTTAAAAAAAATTATATTAATTTCTATATAAATCAATATTAAATAGGAAAACAATACATAATATTTGAAAATTCCATTTTTAATTAATGTAATTTTACAATATATATTTCAATATCATTGAATGGAAGGTTTGTAAATATATATATATTAATTTCACATTGTGAGATCATTTTTATATAAAAAATTATGATTTAAATTTAAGATTTATTTTTTGAATTTTGGAATAAGGTTGGCTTTCTGGTGAAAACTAAAATATATGTTTATAAAAATTAATATAAATTTTTAACACTAATAAAATGTTCAACTTACTTAAAAATTAATGAATAATTATTCAATAAATTCTTTAGTATATTATAAATGAAAATTTTATTATTTTAATTCAAAACTCGATATTAGAAATTTTAAATCATCATATATACTTTAAAAAAAATTGTTTATACCATATACATTTAGTTTTAATAATTATGTTTTATTATATTTCAAAAATTAACTTATTACATATATTTAGAGGTTGAAATCATTTTGTATAAATTATGTAATAATAAACATTTAGTTTCATGTATAAAGGACAAATTATGTATGTAAAACTTGTTATATCAGTAAAATATAATATAATAAATGTAGGAATAATCATGTAAATGATTTTAAATATATTAAAAACATAAATGGTATTGTGTGGTTGAGATCTTGATTGACCGTATCACTTATCCCATTTATAGTTTTCATTTTTAGGGCCACATTACAAGGGAGTGGCTTTCTGTTAAGGAGAAAATATGGGTACTTTCAAAAATGATTTATCTTATGAAATATAAACTTAAAACCAACACCTCAAATCATCTCTAAAAAGATTTCATCCCAAAATACATAAAAAATTTAACACTAATAGGGTTCATAATTTTGGTATTGTCTTGTCAAAATAAAACCCCATTATGTTTTAACAATAATTTCATTGGTCTTAATTCAAGAAGTTGGTAACATTTTTCTATCCTATGCTTCAACATTAATATTTCATTTTTTTAATTTTATCATCCTCAAATTGTATGGTCCTTAATCCATTTTCTTACTATTTTTCAAATTATTAGGATCATGCACTACTGAGAAGTAATGTATGTGTTCTTGAGGGGTTTGGTTGTGAAATTTTTTTGTAGGTTGAAAAGACAACATGTTACTATGAAAAAACGTTTATGTATAATTCATTTATTGTCATGTAAAAGTTCATGAAATGTTTAATTTATATTCTTAAATATATCAATGGAGACAAATATTTTTAAAATTTATTACACTTGTCATTTAATCAACGTTTAAATGGTTTACATACCATGCAACTCTCTAGATAGTAATCTTAAAAAAAATAGCCAATATGGTCTAAAAAACCCAATAGATTATCTTGACTCATGAAGTCCAATGACACCATTCAATGTTTATTTTATATTCAATTGATTATAATAATCCATTTGGATTCCATATTTGATTAGTGATGACATATATTGATCTAAGGAATGTCTATCTTTGTTTTTATGGGATTTTAAAAGGATTGATCTTGTTTAATCAATTTTTTAACATTCTATGTGACGAAGGACCATATAACATGACTATAATAGTTTTTTAACTATTTTTGTTACTGTTTTATCGAAATCATTGGGCAGGTGTAGTTATTTTGGGGTATGATATAAGAGAACTGTGATTTTAACCATTTTTTTGTAGTGTACACAGATGGATTCTGAGGTTTTTGAATCATTTCATAACTTCTATTTTAATTCTATATTAAATTTATCATTCTTTAGAACATCAATTTTAAAATAATTAATATAATAATTCTTGAACCATTTGAAAATAATTAGCTAGATATCAAATATCATGATAGTTTTCTTATAATCTGAGAATGGGTTTCATCATATATTTATAGATTGTCTAATATCTATGGAATTTATGTTAGAGTGTTTTTTGTAGGATTTTCCATTTTAATTGGAAAATAATGTAATAATGAAATATGAAAATAAGTATTTTCCCTACTAATGAGTACATTAGAGGATTGTTTTTAATCTGGTAGTTAATGTAATTTTATGATAATAAAATTGAGGAAATTTACATGATAATATCATTAAAGAAAAATACGATGAATTTTAATTTTTATTGATAATTATAAAGACATGTTAATTGATAATGGAAATTCTCTAGTTTTTAAAACAATAATAATTGGTTACAGTATGATTTTCCTTTTATTCCTTCACCCTTTTGATGTTTTCTATATATGAGAGTAATATATTGAGTGTTGTTCAAAAGATCCTAGAGGGGTATTGTAACATGGGGTGGGGAGGACATAATTTTATGTAATCCTATAAGGAATGAACATTGAGGATTGTCGTGATATGTGGGTATGGAGTCTTAGATGATGTAGTTTTAGATGATGACTATTATTCAAAGAATCAATGATATATCTATTTGGGTGTTTGGGATGGATGTATAGGTGATTAAATTGGTAAATGATGGGATTACCCCTATTTGAGATATTGTGAAAATGTATGCCTTATTAAGAATCATGTTAATGACTGATGGCTGAGTTTCTTCTTTTATCTGAATTACTTTTCCAACTTATTGAGAAGTTATATTTTATTTTATTCATGTTTTCCATGGTGGTATAATATATATTTTTCCATGAATACTAGAATATGGAAAGATTATAAAAATAAATGAATTAATTCATACCAAACAATGTTTTTTATTATGGAATGAAACTTCATAATAGATTTATATCATTATAAAACATGTATGTGTTTGGGAATATGAAAAGAAGTAATATAATTCAGTGGGATGATTAATATAACTCAATGTGGAGAATTAATAACATTTAATTAATTGATAATGAATATATTAACTCAGGGAAAATGATAATAATAATGAGTTAATTTATTATATCTATTTTATATAACCATGTTCTTATAGGATGTATGGTATTATAGTGGAAGGTGGGAGTTTAATCAACATATGAAGAAATTGAGTCAATGACCAGTTTATTCCCATAATGTGTTTGTGATATATATTATTTTATGTATATTATGTGAAGTTATATGCTACCACACACACGACTGTTATGGGAATAAACACCCAGTGGACTATGGGAGGTTTTTCCCCCCAAATACTTGTGGTCAGATGATGTATGACTACCCCTATGAGAGCACATAAATTTCTTGGTATTTACATCTGGAAGTATGATAAGGGTTTGTTTCATATTTATTATTGTAGAGTATTATGATGGTTTTTTGTTTCTTCAGACAAATTTATTACTATATATATTTCCTAATTTATTATTATAGGTATAGTGTGTATATGTTAGGATGTCTTTAGAAACATAACCTATGTATGGGTTTTAATGGATTAACATACAATACTGGAGGATTTTTATATATCATCTAGGAAAAGTTGGATTACTGAAACAATTTGGTTACTCTATGAGAATATTGGATGGTGTGTTAATGAGATTCTTGAGGTTCATGTTGTGATTCCATTCCCAGGTGTATTTAGGATATATAAATTCCTTTTAGAGAGTGATGAATGAAGACTAATAACATTAGGGATTTTTGGAAATCCAGTGGTGATGCAAGACTAGGTTACAAAAGATGTATAATTAAAATTGTATAATAATTAGAGGGAAATATCAATTTTTAGTTTTGGAATTATAGTATACCAATTTATGTGAAAAGTATATTTTTCTACTGTACATTTTGATTTATCTTGTATAAATATTTCTACTTGAGAGGATCACAAGAGGATCCTCTAAATATACTGTGATTCAAAACCTATAAATAAATAATAAATATTCCAGGATATCTAGACCATGTAGCTTATCGGGATAAATATTACCTGATTGTGGGTTTTCAGGATCAGTTTGGGATTTATGGTCGATTTCTTCCTTACATTTTATGAACATGAAATTTTACTTTATGTTTTCTTAGTACAATATGATGTTTTATATTGAATTTTAAGTTTCCATATATATATATTTATATGCATCTGAGAAGTTGTTGTTTATTTTATCCTTGTTATCTATCTCCTTCGAATGTTTCTCTTAAAGGGAAATTCCTAAAATATTAATGTTTTGTATACATTAAATTCTAGTCTCCAACATGTGGCCTATTAAAGATAGGACTCTAGATATAACTATCAATATGTCCTCAATAATGTGCGTTTGTGGATATGGGGTTTTTAAATAGTGTTATTAAATAATTAGGTTGAGTTTGATAACAAGATTTGTAGTTAGGAACATGTGAGTATTCATGTTTTGGAATGGAAAGTTTGTCAGATATTCTTAGTAAGGGATATCAACGTGGGAGAGTAGATATGAAATGTGTATTTAGAGATCCCAATGATCAATTGTCTAAACCATATAGATTACTAAATCTAAAAAATGAAGCAATATTAGATGATGTGTATAGACATAATAATGGATCATGCACCATTATTCATTTCACCTCAATATGAAATGGTCAAACCATGGAACATGTTACAAATATTATCATGATTATATAGATAATTATATAATTAATTTGAAATGTTCCATATTCGTGTTTTAACAGCTTAAAATGTATGTGATGTTTTAGGTATAGAACTAGATCGAAAAACCTCACCAGGTTCATGGGGATAAAGATAATAGGATGTGATAGCATATCACTCTATAATATAATATGGTGGTGATAACACTCGGAAGAGGAATCATTTATAGTTTAAATGGAAAAGTCTATATATGTATACAGTATGGATTTCATATTTAGTCATAATATTTTATTTGATTGATGTTTTTATATCATTTAGTTTGATCAGTGCTTAGTAGGAGAAGCATTTCATTAGATGTTTGTGAATATGTTTTGTGGGTAATTAAGGAAGTGGTCATTCTTGTTCCTTGGGGATCATGATGATGCGAAAGTCTCATGGGGGATGTTCTGAGACTAGTATAATGAATATATTTTTTCTTCAACGATGATGGAATCTATTCACCATGACCTACTTACCCTTTAACAAGGGATATCTACTGTTAAAGTTCTCATGATCATTTTCAGGAACCTTCTATGATATGATTCAATCATGTTTCTAGATGATGAGTCCAGGATGATACATTAATAAGATGCCTTGTGTTTAGATATATTTTTACATATAAACCAATATATACTGAGGACCTATCTTGAGGAACTCGTGATAGAAGTGTCTATAGATAGGATTTTAGATAGAATGAGGTCATCATGGGAGGGGAATATTTAAGATTCATCACAATGTGAAGTGGGGATACAGAGTTCCTAGTTTGTAGGACTAAAGACATTTTATTCATATAGGGGTAGGTCTGAGCACTCGCTATCTCAAGTCTCTTTGGAGGTATCTCTTAGACCTATCCCAATGGGTTAGATGCATTTTTTTCTTATAGAGGATGGGGTCATTTGTGAAAAACGTTCGTAACCATTCTGAGTAGTTATAATGATCCATCTGTTCCACTTTAGGATTCCACATTTTGGATGTTTTAGCTGAGTAAAAAACAAAATGATTTTCCAATATGAGATCTAAAAAATATATATTTGGTAAGAATAGGACAACACCAAGAAAATAACCATTATTATACAGAATACCACATCATTGATGGTGGATTTTTATAGTGATATAGAGTATGTGGATATGTTTTATGGACATCATCATGGTTTAATGTTTCTAGTATTGGGTGAGACAGAAATCATTCAAGGTGACCATTTTTTTCATTACAAAAGTGTTAATTAAATGTTTATTTTAGGATTAATGAACTAATTTATATCACCCACCATTGTGTATACAATGTTAATTTAGGTAGAGAGGCTTATAGTGACCTTAACATTGACTATTCTTGTTGGATGTTTTAATGAAATGTATGAATTATGTTGATATTGTGATCTAGTGCTAGGGAATCACCATAAAGGGGGACCTTTACAATCATTAAATTTATAACCATATGACATTATCCTTGTCATAAATTTACATTATTTGGTATAGGATAGTTGGGATTTATTCTGAATGAAGGTCATGTTCTATGATGTATATGGAGAGGTTGTGGAGTTTTTCGATAAGATATAAACATTATTGGGTTCGAGGCATTTTACCTCCTATTAATATTTGATGTTCGAAATGATACTAAATCATAAATGGATTAGATGAATGTTTTTTCTAGGTTTGGTGATTTCCATGATGTTTTTCAGGATGAGTATATTGTATCAACCCTCAATGGAATATTCAGTTTGGGATAGAGCAATTGTCAATCATGTCTCTTAACACTATATTAAGAAAATGATAGTTCCTTCATAGGTGCAAGAGCTTTAAGTATTGCATGGTAACTGCAAAAAAATGGATTTATTTGGTGCTAAATCATTAATAGTGCCATATAAAATGTCTATTAATGTCCCCCTTTATAAACAAAAGAAAACAATATTATAAGTATGGCCTTTAACAACACATGTATGATAGCACTGATAAAGGCCCATATTTATCATCCGATGTAAATAAGAACTGATAAAGGGGTAATTTACCAGTATGTTTAAAAATGCCCAAATAAATGGAGAGGGAACGTTGTTAGTGATTTTTAAGAAGAATTCATAATGACCCCGCATTATAAGTGTTTTTTACAAGAACAAACAAAATGTTCATTTAAAAAAATTCATTTCATTACAAATAATATATTAATATTTTATTATATGAATATTGAAAGATACATAATATTTATATTTTAAAATATATATTATACATTGTTAATATTGCATTCACACTTAATTTATAATATACTTTCTGAAAATATATTCGAAAATACATAAAAAATCTAACAAATAATGTGATAATTATTATCATATAATAGTTAATTAATACAAATTTGATGATAAAAAAGCCAAAAAAAATAATTAATGAACTAAAATAATATTAAATTGTATCTAAAAATTAAGAATCTTATCATGGATGTCTATTTAGGCTTTGGATTAAATAAAATATAATCCTGCAATGAGATCTACGATATAGTGATATGAGGGAAACCTTGGTTTCATATTCAAGACAAAAAGTTTCAAATGTCATCCAAAACTGATTTTTTATTCAAGGTACCACAATTTTATATCATTTGTGAAATCTGAGCCTCTATTATGGAATGTGTTTTCCAATTTTAGTGGAGACAGAATTCTTCCATGGTAATACATTTGTATTGAGATTATGGTTTTATAATTTATTTTTCAAAAATGACATTTTATTTATTATAAAATATATTTTGATGTTCTTATATTAAATGATAATAAATCACTTGTATTAATACATATATTACTATGTTTTTTCAAAAATGTATTTTAATATATATTTACTATATATTTATTATTAATATTATTTATATATAAAAAAAATTCAATTTTATTTATGTTATAAAAAATGAAAAAGTATGTATATATACAAATACAACTAATGTTTATATATTATCATGCATGTGTAATAATTAACAAATTTATATTTAAATGTATATTATAATATATATAAATAAATAAATATTCAAAAAAATTATTTTACACAGTATATTAGAATTTATACATTATGGTAATATATTTATAACATATATATATATATATACATTTTTATGCATTTTATTTAAAATTTATAAAAAAATTTATCATATTCTAGTATGTATAAATGAATATAATATATAATATATTTAAATAAATATAATAATATATATCCAAAACAATCACACATATGTTTTACTAATGTTTTGAAAAATATTAATATAAAAATATGAATAGACAGTATAAAGGTAAATATATATAAATATAAATAAAATTCATTAAATAAACAACAAAACAACATGGTCAAGTTTTAATAGTAATCCATCTTTATAGAAGAGGTGCATGTTTTAAAATCAAATGGTCCCACAAGGCAAGAAATTAAAAATCATTGATAAAAGGGCTGGTGGGTTAAGAAGATATGATATAGTGGACTAGAAGTGTAGTTAATGGTGTTTTAGAAGCACTGATAAGGGGGGGCACATAAAGGTATGAAGAAATATAGTTTTACCCCCTTTTATTTCACTTCCTTTATCATCCATAAATAAAAATTCATTAAATTCCCCGTTCAACTACCGACAAAAATAATATTATGTTGTTTCTTTAATAGTGTTAAATATAATTGTTAAACATGATATTTAACATATCTATTATTATCTTTGTTGATGGAACCCTTTAACATCCATTTTTGTGATAACTATTAAATTTTACCATGTAATAGTTCTATTGTAGATATTTATTTTTTATTACTGTTAATGGACCTTCAATAGAACATTTAAATCCTTGTTTTTAATGATGTATTATCAGTTGCATTGAGAGTTTTTTTTCAGCCGAGTGTGTCACCTTGGGGTGCACCAATTTTCATTATAAAGAAGTATAATGGTATCTTTCATCATTGTATTGATAATCATCTGGTAACCCCATTGAAAATACTGATGTGCTATCTTATTCCTCATATTGATGATTTATTTGATCTTATGTAAGGGTAATTTTTGTCCTCGATCAAAAATTGTAGTTTGAATATCAGGCGATGCTAGTGAAGGATGATTATATTTTGAAGAGTGTTTTTCAGTTTTCACAATGGGAATTATGAGTTCGTTATGATACATTTTTTGTAATTAATTTAGTAGACGTGTTCATGGGTTTGATAAAAATATTATTCATATTATTCATAGATATTTTATATGTGGTTTCCATCGACTATATCATTGTGTACCCCACAACTGAAGTGGTGAATAAATTAAATCTTCATCTTTTATTGGGAATTCTTTGTCATGAGCATCTATTCTGGATGTTATTTAAGTGTGTGATCTGGGTTATTGATTTTTAATTCTCAAGAAATGTGGTATAATTGTATGAACTAGTTATGGATCCATTGAAGAAAAATATATTTATGTATTGTGAAGGCCCAAATAATGATTCAGATGTCCATGGATTCCTGGGTGTTTTAGGATATTATATGTGTTTCAGATAAATTTTTACTTGGGATGTGATACCTCTAAAATCCACGACTCGAATGGATATGGTGTTCATTAAAACTGACTACTGTGATTCATCTTCTGAATAACTAAAAGATAAGTTATCCAATTACTCATTCCTCTAATTTCATGTATATTGAGTCCATATAAATGTTTTTGGTGATGTTTTTATCTATGATTCAGCTAAGATCTAATGTAATAGAGATCATTTGATTATTTTTAGACTCAAAAATTACATCTAAGTTAGAAAAACTATACCACCCATGATATTCAATAATTTATTTTTGTGTGTTCAATGATTTTTTTTAAATAACCTCATTGGTAAGAGTATAGTGGTTTTTTATTTCCATCATACCTGTAGTTATTTATTATCCCATAATAACCTAAACATGCATAAATATTGATCGATGGAATTATTTTTGGATTACAACATTAAATTGTAATTTACTCTATAGAAGGGAAATTTTGAATGTAATGTATTGAGTATAGTTTCATATAGTGATTTTGTGCATGAATTTGTAGATTCTTATAGATTGATGGAAGAAATAACAATTCCTCCTCATTATATTGATGTGGCAAGATGAAAAGTCATTCTTTTCTCTATGGAAGTGTAATAATCCTTTCCACATCAGTTTGAGGTATCCCAATAGGCATATTATGAGGTTGTTGTCTAAATATTATAATTTTTTTGTTTATACTTATGATGGTTTATTTGAGGATGAGAAAAAAGTGTTTTTCTATATAATTATTTTCATTCCATCAAAAAAATCATGGGATGTTTCATCAGAAGTTCCATATTTCATCTTCTGTTCTGCATCCCTGCATGAACAAGATATATTTTGTATTGAGATAATATTTTTTGTGGCCACGGTTGATGTTTCATGTTTTATATTTTTATATTCAATGTTTGGTATTCCAGAAGGTGATGGTCAAGAAATAATACAATGATATATTTCATAGATGTTATATATTTTACAGTGGATGTGATTGGACTTCTAAACAAACATAGTTAACATTTTAGCTCAACCACCAGTAGGATAAGATATTATATGGTGGATAGTAAACTATATTTTCAAATAATACATCATTATTAATTATAGGTAGTCAATCATAGTGGATGTTATTGGAGTAGGTATCTGGAGGAGGTGATGTGACTCCATGGGGGCCCAAGGATGATCATCTCTAATTGATATTATTATTTTATATATAGGATATGGAGTGGTATGTAGAATGATTTTGGTTCTTATAAATGACATAAAACAACATTAAATTCAGATATAGATGATATAAATGAGAGGAAAATCTATAAAATGAAGGAATTTCATGCTCTTCTGTCATGGTTTTTGATGATCATGGGTGCAGAACATACCCTTTATTGTGGTTTCATTCAATAACATTTTCCAATAAAAAATTGTAAGAAACCATTTGACTGTTTTTATGGAAAAAATTATATTATATTTTATGCTATACTGGGATGAGAGATGATGAAAATATAAATCCATAACTGACACAAAATTAGAAAAAGATTCTTTAGTTCATTTCTTTTAAGAAAAACTGTAAACACGATCATAAAAAATCATATGATGAATATTGGAGGAGATATTTTCAGTTTGATGATTTAGATCATGTATTACTAATGGAACCAAATCATCATGGGATGAAAATTTTAGGTCATTGTTGTATGATTTTTTACCTAGTTTTTGGGGCCATTTTTGGAATTGGCTCATGTTTGATCAATGACATTTCAGATAGTCCATCTCCCAAATATGAGGGGAATAAATGATGTTTTTACTATTTAACAACTGATTAGGTATATTTATGATCAATACAATGTCATAAATTTGCGTGATACATATTTCCATAAGGATTATAAATTTTAGGTGAGGTTTTTGGAGGTCTAGGAAATCTGGAAGAAGGTGTTGTAAAGGCAAGCTATTCAATTGGTTCATGATTTATAGCTTCATGTTGTAGTGAAGGATATTACATGGGAATGTAAATCCCACATTCATTCCTAGAAACATTATATATTTGAGGTTTATATATTCTCTTGTTATAATTATATCTTTATGATGTGGACCACTATAGATCATGAGATGATTTTTTTTGTTATTTGTTATCTCGTTACATTCATTTGATTTGTCTCCCCTATAGTACGGTGTTTTAGATTTCTTGAGATAGTTTCAGTCGTTTTTTCTTGTTCCTCTGATGAGGGGGTTGTTATCCATTTATGTCATGTAATGTAGAGGTATATAATTATATGGAAATAATGTTTATGTTCTATTTATTTAATTTATTTTGTTGGTTTGGGAGATTGAGAAAAAAGATCTTTTTTAGAGGTATCTAATGTAAGGGTCTGCATCTATGTAAAGACACAGAAATTTCAAGGGAAATTTTTTCTAAATTTTCTTTATGATTTTACAAGAATGCAGTTTCGGACGGCGCCAGATTCCGAGGCCCAGTGTGGCCGGAATCATTTTCCAAAGTTTAGCTCGGGTACGTTCAGTGAACGAACGAGCGGGATTTTCTAACTTCTGAACCAGTGCTCGAAATCGAATTCTGAGGGCACTGATGGAATCAAAGCTCCAGTATTTGTGTAGAAGTGCCTTTTCCGGAGTTGTGTTTGCTAGGGTGTGGTTTTTAATTTTTGGGGGTTAAGTGAAGAAAATAAAATAAAGTGGTGCAACAACTTAATTTTATTTCACTTAAATCCACTTAAAGCCACTTAAAGCTGCTTAAGCTGAGTTGAAGCGGATAGTGTGAAGTCCATAATATCCTACCCTCTTGGTAGGATATTTGTGAGGTGGGGCCTGCATGAGCCCCACCGTTGCTTTTCCTCTATGTAACGCACCTGCAACCCCCCTCTTTAATGAAAGTCAACCGTGCATTTTTCTGGTTAAGAAACGCCTCATTAATTAGGCAGTTAAATCATTACAATTAATTCATTCCATTAATTGTTTGTTTCTTTTCTTTTAATTTTAAAAGTGTCTTGTGCGTTAATAAAATAAGATAACTCTTATTTTATTTCTGTTGGAACTTGTCGTGTGGAGAGAATTTGGAGGAAAGCATTCTTCTTCGGCAAAGAACGTGAAGAACGTAGAGAACGCGAAGAACACGAAGAAAGCTCCGACCTCTGACGAACAATGCCAAACCCTCGAAGATCGATGACCTGACGCCATGTACTACGATGTCAACAACGTTTATTCTGTGATGGTTAATTCCGCGAAGAACTCGCGTTCAACGACTGCGCTTGAGGTAGGGAATTTTGTTTGAGGATGATTTTATTCCCTTGTTTCATTCCTTCTAAAGAAAACAAAGAACACTGATCAACTTATTACCTAGTTGATCCGCGAATGTTTTCCTTGCGGGTTGGGAATAATCTATTGCGGGGAAAAAACTGTTTGGGTTTATTCTCTTTTGTTCGTGAAGTTTTCCTTGTTGTTCTTCTTCTTTTGGGCCGCTTGTTACCAACTTAACGAGAGGAGGTCGGACGCACTAACACGGCTGAATCTCCTCCCTCTTTGTTGTTTGATTCGTTGTGGCACGAACAAAGTCAACACAGTGCAAAAGAACCATGCGGACACGAGAAAGAACGTGGCGAAGAAGCATGGCGTCCTCGCGCCGCGGCGATGAGGCCGAAATAAACCGCGAGCAGTGTCGGGACCGAAGAGGCGATTTGAAGACCCCACAGTTTTCTGTCGAAGTGCGTATCGACGATCGATGGTGTGGCGGGCCACGAAGGAATTTTGAAGGATTTCTAGAGATGTTCGGGTCCTGTGATGATCACTGGCGAAGACTACAGGTGAATCGGACCACCGGAGCGCGTTCAGTAGTCTGTAGAAGCCCCCGCCGGCACGGAATCACTGACGGTCAGGGGCGGCGTTGCCCGGCCCACCACCGGAATCATCCGCCGTGGCCAAAGCCGCGGCGGCGACCGAGGGTCCCGCGACCGCGCGGGACCAGGGAACGTGGGACGCGACAGTGCGCCGCGTCCGGTGACACGGAGTGGGCCCCGCGCTGGGGGGGGGGGGGGGGGGGGCTCCTTTGGCGCGGCCGCTCAGCCAGCGCTGAGCCCCCTGGACGAACTGCAAGGCCGGGTCACGCCCAGACCGGCCCAGACCGCGCCGGTCGGGTCGCGCCCAGCCGGGTCGGTCCGGGCCAAGACCCCCTGTTTTCGGACCTTTTCGGTCTTTTTCCCGTATCATGATCTACTGGCCTTTGATCGACGCGCCGTCAGCGGCGATGCTATCCTTGGATCAAGAAGGTCATTTAGGTATATCGCACTCAAGGTTTCAGAGTACTTTGGGTTTGGCCGGGTTGGTTCATTCACGAAACCAACCGGGCCCTCGGAGCGGAAACACTCATATCATGAGCTCCGGACGTCCGATTGACGCGCCATCAACTTTATTCAAATCCTCTATGTGAGAAGGATCTTTTGACTTACTTCGATCAATGTTTGGACGTCGTCGAAGTGCGGTCGGGTTGGTTTTCTCACGAAACCAACCGTGCCCCTCTAACAAAAAAGCCAATAACTCACAGACCGGGCGTCTGATTGATGCGCCATCTGTCTTGTTGAATTCATTTTGATGAGGGGGAACTTTTGGCATACTTATCCTGAGGTTTGGATGTAGTTGGATAGTGGCCGGGTTGGATTTCACACGAATCCAACCGGGCCCTTGGAACGGAAAAGCTTATAACATTCAGACCGGACGTCCGTTTGACGAACCGTCAACGACATTGGTGATCACGTAGAGAAACAGTCCCTATGAATATAACCTTTTAGAGTTCATGGTATATTTGAGTTATGTCTGGGTTCGATCGCACACGAAACCAACCAGGCCCCGGGGACGAAAAGGCTAGTATCTCACAGACCGGACGTCTGATTGACGGGCCATCTGTTGCGTTGAGACCCCTTTGATGAGGCAGTACTTTGAGATAATTCTTTGTGGAACTTCGTGATACTTGTAGTATCAACCAGAAGCTCGTGGAGCAGACCCTCCCAGTGACGAGCATGCGGAGTATGGAGACCGTGTAGCCGGCTGAGACCTGACGACTGCTTGACCGATCGAATCAGTGTGTTTCGGATAGCTCGGTGGGGAGCGCTAGGTTGTAGCGGCAGACCCATAGTGGAGGAGCGCTTGGTTGTAGCAGCAGACCTGCGGTACTCAACAGAAGGAGTACCTCTGGAGGCTATGAGGGGGAGTGCTTGGTTGTAGCGGCAGACCCACGGTAGAGGAGCGCTTGGTTGTAGCGGCAGACCCGTGGTACTCAACAGAAGAAGTACCTCTTGAGGCTATGAGAGGGAGCGCTTGGTTGTAGCGGCAGACCCATGGTGGGAAGTGCTCGATTGTAGCAGCAGGCCCATAGTACTCGACAGGAGAAGTATCTCTGTAGTCTTAGGTTAGTGAGCAGTACCTCGGAGTCGTGAAAAGACCACTGTACACTCTAGAGACGGGGCTCTTCAGTAGTTACGGTTTCGATCATGAAAATCATGGTTTGAGATGAATCTTTGACCTTTGTGTTTACCTCATGAATGAGATGGGTAACTTAATAACTTAGGTATATGTATGGGCATATACCTGGGTAGTGGTTATCCATTGATTTCATAATCTTTGTGTTTCCTCATGATTGAGATGGGTTACATGATAACTTAGGTGTATGTAAGTAAGTATACCTATGTAGAGGTTATCTATTGAGATCTTCTTTTTGGTTATCCATGTTGGTTTAGTGAGGACTTGAGGGTCTCGGGTTCCCTACTGAGTATCGTTATACTCACCACTGCACGGGATATGCCCGCACCTCGTAGTGTTGGTTTCAGACGATGGGCATCGCTGACAGAGGTCGAGTGTTCGAGGAATGGACGGTACCCAGAGGTGGACCACACAACGATTCAGTACCCAGAGGTGGACCACACGACGAGTCAGTATCCAGAGGTGGACTTCATGGCGAGACGGAACTCGTAGGAGGTTGGCGGGCGAGAGCGTTGTGGAGGATATCGGTACCTACCCTTCAGGTAGGATCCGAGGAGGACGACCCAGGAGTTGCTTACATTCTTCCATCTATTTGTCTTTTTATGTTGTACTTTCATTCAGTTGTAGCTGTACTTTCAGTTGGGATTGTATTCTGGCCCATTTACTTTTCATCACTTTCTTTTGTACATAGTGTTTTACTTCTGCTTGTACTCTGTGGTGTTTTGTTTACTTTTATCAAGAAAATGATTTCCTAGTTATCGGGTTTTACGCCTTTGGTTCTAGTCGCCAGCCCCTGGAATATGGAAGGCGGGATTGGGGTAGTCACGACACTGGCCCCGAGGACGGGTCGTGACAAATTGGTATACGAGGAGTCAGTTCTACCGCAGAACTTATAACTTTGATATTTTCTTTCTGTGATGCAAAAGTGTTAAGGGTGCCGAGTGCGATCTTTAGTTCAGGGAGTCCAGTGTTGGTGCGGACGGCTGACATATCCATACACCAGGACCCTGAAAACTGATTTCCAACTTTGTGCACAAAAACATTGATTGTGTGTGTGCTGCCAGAAGTTTATAAAATACAGCTCAAACCAGGTCAGCTCTCCTCGTATAATCGTTTGACCGTGTCACGTTGTTTCTTTCAGGATGCCTTTCCATGGATGACCAGCTAGATCCCAGAGGGATGTGCATACTGACAGCATGCCGAGTGACGAGGCTTCAGTACAGGGACCTCTTGCAGTTGAGGCACCAGTAGTATTACCATACGTTGGGCCAGCGATGCCACCATCCCCAACAGTAGGCGATGCCCGCCACTTGAGCGCGCTGCACGAGTTCAAGCGCCAGAGGCCACCAAGGATCCGGAGATAGACGGACCCGTAGGCGGCTGGGGATTGGATGGGGGTAGTGGTGAGAGTCTTTAGGCTAGTGGGGACGCATGTAGACTTCATGGTGATCTTTGCTACCAGCCTTCTTCAGGCAGCAGCAGGAAAGTGGTGGAGCCACTTGTTCCAGTTTTTTGATGGGATGACCTTCACATGGGAAGACATTGAGACCTTCTTCAGGGTGGAGTTTGTGCTAGTAGCTCTACACCCTGAGCATGTACAAGAGCTTCTGCCTTTCCCGCATGATTTTCGATCAGTAGCTGAGTCATCTGTGGTCAGTAAACAGATGATGCAGAGGTCCAAGAGGACCAGCGCTAGCCGTATGAGGAGAAGGATGTGTTATGAATGCGCCATGAAGGGTCACATGACACGTGACTGTCTGACCCGCCATACAGATGACCGGAAGTTAAATGAGTAACTTCCCAGCCAGAGGCATAGGTTCGATCAGGGCAGACTGCAAGGAGCAGGATGTCATGGAAGAGGAGCTGGTTGTGCAGCTCGAGGTGGACGACGCTTTGGGGTTTTGCCACCACCACCACCGGGAGGCCCACCCTGACTGCTGGGGACAGGAGGACATGGGAGAGCATAGATTCAGGCAGCTGAGGACTATGTTTATGGAGATCTGGAAGCAGCTGGACAGGAGCGGGACTAGCTCCAGACCTGGAGGATATTGATCATGTTTCATCTAGTTTTGTTGATATTTGTTTTTCGTTTCTTCGTGTCTTTGTACTATGAGCATCAATAATAAAAATACACTTATCTTTGTGATGTTTGATTTCCTGTCCTTTTGTTTGGTTGATACTGAGTGGTCCCAGTTAAAGCTGTTGACCTGACCCTCACTTTTGAAATTTCTATAGGAGGAGACCCAGTGACCTCACACTGATGCCGACAGTGTGACTCGACCCTTGGAGGCGAGAGTGACATTTGGATCTCTTAGTAGTTACGTCGAGGCCTTTCGACGTCATCCATGGCATGAATGCATCATTCATGTCAGGATTGATTGTATTAGGCAATGGGCGTGGTTCATCGAGGGGATGAGACCGATTTTCTCTTTCCGGCGAAGGAGAAATTTTAGCATCTTTTAAAATCATAGGAAAAGATGGTGAAGATCATCCATGAGTGTATGAAGACCTCACAGTGCGGTAAGAAACAGGAAATTGGTGCAAATTTTAGAGACTCGAGCGTGTTAAATGTTTCAAGAAGAGGAAGCTTTAAGGAGAGATGAGTCTGCGAAGAAGCGGACATGGAGGCAGAGCTAGGAGAGCAACATGAGGTGGTCGACATATTAACATGCTACAACCACCCGCCTTAGTTATCCCTGCCAGGATCAGGGAGCTGGAGGGCGGAGGCTGAGTGCGGCTGCATGCGGTCAGGGAGAGTGACCCAATGGCTCTAAAAATGATTCAAGGGACAGTCTATGTCCACTACTAGATGCTGTAGTAACAGAAGTTGATATGAATCATTCCTTGCTTTTACAAATCTTGTCCCAGACCTCACTACTACAAAAACAGGAAATAACAGCGCTAAAATCGGTCTTTAACAGCGCTAGAAAAGCACTGTAAAGCTCAGTGCTGATAAAGGGGGGGGGGCCCTTTAACAGCGCTAAAAAGCGCTGTTATATGATTCCTTTAACAGCGCTTTTTTAGCGCTGTTAAATATCTCCTTTAACAGCGCTTTTTTAGCGCTGTTAAATGTCGCCTTTAACAGCGCTAAAAAAGCGCTGTTAAATCCCTGCCTGCTGCTAATAAAAAACCTGCACTAGTATAGCCAGCCGAGCAGACCTGCACAAAAACTAGTATATCAACCACAGACCTGCACAAAAACCAGTATATCAACCACATGCATGTCATCAACCGATGACAACCCAACCAAACAGTGTTCTTACCATGAGTTAGATACCATCTACCCAGAAACCAAAACTACCTCATTACATAGTATCACAAAATATTCCTACACAACTCAGAAGATAAATACTAGAACATTCCACTATGCATTGTTTCTCCTTGGATTGCCACTTGGTTTTGACAAATCGTGCAGAGCCCGTGCTCCTTGAATCATTCTGCAATACATAAAAAGGATATCCTAACTCTCCCAACCATCACCCTTGGTAATTATATATATTAATACAAAAAAGGTAACATATCATAAATTGGGGGACTGTAATGAGACATCAAGATTAACATTCTATATATAGGATCGATGTCTGGTAGGATTGGTTGCGTTGATACATGACTCTACCTGGACCTCAAAAATATATATATGATCTCACTCCAGGACTTTCAGAGAGACTCCAACTATGTCTAGGACGTCCTGCTGAAGCGATCGTACTACCGTAAGTCGGAAAAGATACCAAAACCATCCTAGGAATGATCATGGGAGCCAACCCTAATGAAATATGTCCTTGATATATTGTTCAAAGAGATCAATCATGGTACATAAAATTATGTGTCATTTAAAGGGTCACATGCCTTGTCGCTTTACCCTGGGTAACTCCAATGTTCAACTGCCTGTGTGAATATACATGTCATATCAATAGGAAATTACATGGCATGTTAAAAAACATATACTTGTTACCCTTTGATCTTGTGTCCTCTTATGCACCCTTGCCCTATGTTAGTACATGACGTCGATCTCGTGTGATTCCTCCTATGTATCTGTACAAGGGATAAACTGTGTAGCTGGATCATTAAAGACGTGTAGTGGGATATATTCCATGTAGGAAAGCCATGTAATCCACCCCAGGTTTGACTCGTACACGTCACATATGACCCATGGATCATTGTACTAAAGTGTTAACACAATCCTAAGTCGTTTGGTCGGTTTCCCGTATGTCAGTTGTTGATTTCACTTAAAAATAAATCCATTTTGAACAAAATAGAGGAACTTTGAGTGGTGTCGGCCACACCGGGCCACGGATTGAGTCGAGGTTGACTCTTACACGTCAAATTTGACCCATGGATCATTGCCCTTAAGTTTCAACAGAATCCAAATGCGTTTGGTCGGTTTGCCGCATGTCAGTTGTTGATTTCACTTAAAAATAAGTCCATTTTGAACAAAAGAGAGGCACTGTGAGTGGTGTCGGCCACACCGGGCCTCGGATTGATGCGGTGTTACGTCACACATGAGTCATTCATCATTGTGAAAAAGTATCAATGCAATCAGAATCCGTTAGATCGATTTGGCGTATGTACGTAAAATATTGTCCATTTTAAAATAAATACATACACGTGGAGTGATACCGGTCACACCGCGCCTCTGATTGAGGCGGGGTTGACTCATACACGTCACATTTGACCCATGGATCATTGTACTTAAGTTTCAATAGAATCCCAATGCGTTTGGTCGGTTTGTCGTATGTCAGTTGTTGATTTCACTTAAAATTAAGTCCATTTTTAACAAAACAGTGACAATGTGAGTGGTGTCGGCCACACCGGGCCTCAGATTGATGCGGTGTTGAATCGTACACGTCAAACATGAGTCATTGATTGTTTTGAAAAAGTATCAACGCAATCAGAAGCCGTTAGATCGGTTTGGCATATGTACGTAAAATATTGTCCATTTTAAACTAAATACATACACTTGGAGTGATACCGGTCACACCGCGCCTCTGATTGAGGCGGGGTTGAATCTTACACGCCACATTTGACCCATGGATAGTTGTCCATAAGTTTCAATAGAATCCCAATGTGTTGGTCGGTTTGCCGTATGTCAGTTGTTGATTTCACTAAAAAATAAGTCCATTTTTAACAAAACAGTGACACTGTGAGTGGTGTCGGCCACACCGGGCCTCGGATTGATGCGGTGTTGAATCGTACACGTCACACATGAGTCATTGATCATTGTGAAAAAGTATCAATGCAATCAGAAGCCGTTAGATCAGTTTGGCGTATGTACGTAAAATATTGTCCATTTTAAACTAAATACATACACTTGGAGTGATACCGGTCACACCGCGTCTCGGATTGAGGCGGGGTTGAGTCGTACACGTCACATATAACCCATGAATCGTTGTCCTAAAGTGTCAACACAATCCGAAGGCGTTTGGTCGGTTTCCCATATGTCAGTTGTTGATTTCTCACTTAAAAATAAGTCCATTTTCAACAAAACAGAGGCACTTGGAGTTGTGTCAGCCACAACAGGCCTCAGATTGAGGCGGGGTTGACTCGTACACGTCACATTTGAAGGTGAGTATGCATACACGATAGTTGACCTTCTTAGAGAAGGGTTTCTGGAAGAGTATAAAAGATATGAAGCAATGAAGATCATTAGAGTGTTGGAGCAAACGTGGTTGCTACAAACAATGTGGAAATCGGCTTGTGAAAAGCGACCTAAGTTACAACTTGCAGGTATTGTACTCTATTTTTTTCTGGAAGGTTTCAGTTTAAATGCATTTTGGAATGATCATTGCTAGCCATTGTATTTTAGGTTTTTTTGACAGCCGAGGGGAAAGGGTGGGGTCTGAAGACATTGAAGGATATGTCGAAGGGTGATTTTGTGTGTGAATATGTTGGAGAAATGTTAACTCCCGCAGTTCTAAAAAGAGTCACTATTTGAAAGAAAGTCACAAGTTTAGATACATCTCAAGATGGTCAGTTTAAAGACATTTTGAGGGACACTACTGAAGACATGCTCAGATATGCACACATCCCCCACTTTTAGATCGTTGTCTACTACAATGATCTTCCAAACAAGATATGCATTAGAACGCTCATGATATATAGAGAAATTCACTGGCCACCTTCGAGAATGATCTGAAGCACAAACCATGACAGCATTATGTTTTTAACTTCAGCACCTCAATTGAGAATGTGACACCTTTCAGGACTTGGCGCCATTGTATGTCGTTTCGTCCACTGAATGGGTCTATCCTTTTATTTAATTTTTTTAACTTCAGTCAAATATTCTAGCAAGATGTCGCGGCAGATCCTTCACCATTTTGTTTTTCTTAACATCTCATTACATTGTTAAAAAAAGTAGGGTGTCTTGCATGGGCAATACGTTCCTGTATTGAAGATGATGCACTCCCATTTTAATGGACTAGGTTTACTCCCTAATCTCATACATAACATCTCATGAGACAATATATTTAACCAGTGAATTGGAGTCCTATCTGGGTACAACCATCATACGATTTTCATGATTATGTGTTCCACAATAATTAAATCAATCATTAGGCTTAAACAAAATAATTAACCATGTGGGTTCGAATAAATGGGAGTGCATCATCTTCAATACAAGAACGTATTGCCCATGCAAGACACCCTGCTTTTTTTTAACAATGTAATGAGATGTTCAGCAAAACAAAATGGTGAAGGATCTGCCGCGACATCTTGCTAGAATATTTTACTGAAGTTAAAAAAATTAAATAAAAGGATAGACCCATTCAGTGGACGAAACGACATACAATGGCGCCAAGTCCTGAAAGGTGTCACATTCTCAATTGAGGTGATGAAGTTAAAAACATAATGCTGTCATGGTTTGTGCTTCAGATCATTCTCGAAGGTGGCCAGTGAATTTATCTATGTATCATGAGTCATTGATCATTGTGAAAAAGTTTCAACGCAATCAGAAGCCGTTAGATCGGTTTGGCGTATGTACGTAAAATATTGTCCATTTTAAACTAAATACATACACTTGGAGTGATACCGGTCACACCGCGCCTCTGATTGAGGCGGGGTTGACTCGTACACGTCACATTTGACCCATGGATCATTGTCCTTATGTTTCAATAGAATCCCAATGCGTTTGGTCGGTTTGTCGTATGTCAGTTGTTGATTTCACTTAAAATTAAGTCCATTTTTAACAAAACAGCGACACTGTGAGTGGTGTCGGCAACACCGGGCCTCAGATTGATGCGGTGTTGAATCGTACACGTCACACATGAGTCATTTATTGTTGTGAAAAAGTATCAACACAATCAGAAGCCATTAGATCGGTTTGGCGTATGTACGTAAAATATTGTTCATTTTAAACTAAATACATACACTTGGAGTGATACCGGTCACACCGCGCCTCTGATTGAGGCGGGGTTGAATCTTACATGTCACATTTGACCCATGGATAGTTTTCCTTAAGTTTCAATAGAATCCCAATGTGTTTGGTTGGTTTACCGTATGTCAGTTGTTGATTTCACTTAAAAATAAGTCCATTTTTAACAAAACAGTGACATTGTGAGTGGTGTCGGCCACACCGGGCCTCGGATTGATGCGGTGTTGAATCGTACATGTCACACATGAGTCATTGATCATTGTGAAAAAGTATCAATGCAATCAGAAGCCGTTAGATCAGTTTGGCGTATGTACATAAAATATTGTCCATTTTAAACTAAATACATACACTTGGAGTGATACCGGTCACACACAAAATCACCCTTCGACATATCCTACAATGTCTTCAGACCCCACCCTTTCCCCTCGGCTGTCAAAATCACCCTTCGACTATCTGGTTATGATTTTTGACAGCCGAGGGTAAAGGGTGGGGTCTCAATTCGAGGCGCGGTGTGACCGGTATCACTCCAAGTGTATGTATTTAGTTTAAAATGGACAATATTTTACGTACATACGCCAAATCGATCTAATGGCTTCTGATTGCGTTGATACTTTTTCACAATGATCAATGACTCATGTGTGACGTGTACGATTTAACACCGCATCAATCCGAGGCCCGGTGTGGCCGACACCACTCACAGTGTCACTGTTTTGTTAAAAATGGACTTATTTTTAAGTGAAATCAACAACTGACCATCTCGAGATGTATCTAAATTTGTGACTTTCTTTTAAATAGTGACACTTTTCAGAACTGCGTGATATGAAGGTATTTTGGAGATTTTACTGGTTCATGCCTGATATGAAGGTATTTTGGAGATTTTACTGGTTTTTTTGTCCAAAGGCCAAAGAAATGTGGTCCATCATTCTTGCATGTTACTCGTACATGTCACCAAGGACCCGTGGATCCTTCTCCTAAAGGATGAAGGCAATCCGGATGCGTCTGGTCAGATTTACGTAGGTCAGTGGTTGTTTCCAATTAAAGTGGTGTCCATTTTAAACAAGAGAGCGACCCTTTGGGTGGTAGCGGTCACACCGTGCCTCGGATTGAGGCGGGGTTGACTCGTACACGTCACCAAGGACCCGTGGATCCTTCTCCTAAAGGATGAAGGCAATCCGGATGCGTCTGGTCCGATTTACGTAGGTCATTTGTTGTTTCCAATTAATGTGGTGTCCATTTTAAACAAGAGAGCGACTCTTTGGGTGGTAGCGGTCACACCGTGCCTCAGATTGAGGCAGGGTTGACTCGTACACATCACCAAGGACCTGTGGATCGTTCTCCTAAAGAATGAAGGCAATCCGGATGCGTCCGGTCGGATTTTCATAGGTCAGTTGTTGTTTCCAATTAAAGTGGTGTCCATTTTAAACAAGAGAGCGACCCTTTGGGTAGTAGCGGTCACACCGTGCCTCGGATTGAGGTGGAGTTGACTTGTACACGACACCAAGGACCCGTGGATCGTTCTCCTAAAGGATGAAGAGAATCCAGATGCGTCTGGTCAGATTTCCGTAGGTCAGTTGTTGTTTTCAATTAAAGTGGTGTCCATTTTAAACAAGAGAGCGACCATTTTAGTGGTTCAACATTCTTGCATGTTGCTGGTGCATATCATCTGTTAAAATGGAAAATTGACTCATTGGAGAAAGAATGTTTTATTTAATAACAATTAGAATTTTGCTACGAACATTTACATACAACAATATTTCAACTTTTGATCCCCTTAACCCCTCTCAAAAATGACCACCAATTTTACATGTCCCCAAGTCAGATCATCATTGTATTTGTGTACAATCTGTCATTAGGTATGCGGCCTACTCGTTTCTGAACACATCTATATCGTCTTGTGAGTATGAGGCTTTTCGGCAGTCATAGTAGTACTGAAAAATAAAAAAATAAAGAATTAATAAATAACTTAAATGAACTAGTAATTGTTTTTGAAAATACCTCTTTAGGGATGCTAGTTTGCTGATGAAAAACGATCTCTTTCATAAATTTAAAAACATAATAACCGCAATCATTATCGTTTGTTTGTTTTGGACACTGCAAAAAAATTGATCATTAGGAGAATAAATAACTTGTGTTGAGGTGTGTTTGGATAGTAAAATTTTATTATATATACCCTGATATTTGTCCAGACGTAGTACTTGATCGGCTCCTTATGCTTAGCCCCTGTCCTCATACCATGATTTAGACGATATTGGTACACCGCCCTATCATAACAGAATCCTCAGTAAAAGATAATATATATTATATAAATTGATGTTTAGACCTAAAACATAAGATGTAGTGTCTTACAGATTCACAAACTCCATCATGTATGGTCGGTTTGATGGATATCCTAGCTTTGAATCCAGAAAATAAATCTTCGGAGTATCCAAGTTCACCGTAATTAGCAACCAATGTTGCCTAAAACACAAAAAGGAATAAGTAATAAAAAAAGTGAAAATATAATTGATATGCTTTAATCATAGAGTATTACCCCTGCATGGTTGGTATTAGGAATAGTATGTCATCTGTAATCTTGCGTTCAAATGTTTTCAGCAAGTCCTTCACTATTGCATCCCTTTTTGATGACTATATTTTGGTTTGGTGTGTTGATGTGATATGAGGACTAACCAGTCCAAATCTTGGCTCATGGGAAAATCCCTTCAACTGTTTTTCATAAATGCGTCTGTCAACAATATAAAATGCATTTAGTCATAATTTGCACATTAGATCAGCTTTTAGAAAATCAATTCATGGAAGCATACCTTATATATACATTTACAACAGTGACGCCTAACCAACCGTTTTCAAGGATTTCATTTACATTTTCAGCAGCAACGAAATCTTGACTTTCCTCTCCGTATATATTTTCTTCGAAAATCACTATATGACTATTACCATCTTTTAGCTTCGTATCCACATGAGTCTTCAATGCTAGTAAATGTGGAAAGAGAACAGGTGGTGTTATTGTGCTTTCAGTAGCTCCTTGGGATCGATTGGTCGATCCTTTAGATGGTTTCGAGCCGATGTTAGTCACCCCCTTTCCTTTCTCCGTCTATAACAACAATCATTGATTCAGACACTCTTTTCTTTAATTGTTAAGGGTTTAGCTTGAAAATAAAAGGAAATAAATACCTCTTTGTCTGCATGTACTCTTACAAGTTGTGTCGGCCATGCAATGAATGTCCCAATAGCCTTTTCAACCGTATGAATATCATCGTCATCAAGTGGAATAGGTAGCATTGCATTTGGCTCATGAGCTACAGTAATCATCACTTTCAGATGATCTTTTGAAAGTGGTCTATTATGCAGTGTGGCATCTGGGATATTGAACACCGTAGCCCTCGCTACAAGGTGATAGGTGGGTGTTGACAGATATAAATCACAATCATTATCACCCTGTAGAAGATCAGTACAGATAAATTATCAGTGTTTGTATGATTCATATTTCATGGGAACCGTTATTAGAATATTGATTACCACGGCTAAGACATTTTTTTTAGGTGAATGGCTCGCCTCAAAGCTGGTGGGGGGTGGGGCAGGATGTTCATGCGGTGGTTGTTCCTGAGTTGTGTCCTCCCTTTGCTTCCCACCCATAAAAGTTGCTAGCAACTCTCCCTGCCATTGCAATTGTTCTTCAAGGGTTGCTATTTTTTCACTCATTTTTTCCAATTTTTTCTCTGTATCATCTATTTTTTTTCTTCTTCTCAAAATATACTCGGGGTGTCACCCCAAACCCTGCACCTCTGACACGACCGTATTTTTCTGGCTGCTTCAAAGTCGTCGATAATAGGTATGTATCAGCTACAGGAGTAGCTGATTCCTGTGACTATCAGATATAGGAAAAAAACTAATTATTTTTATGTAATAGCAATTTTAAACAAATCTTTTTATCATCGTGTCATACTTACACATATTTCCCACACTTTTTGTGTGTTCTCATCTATTAACTTCCCTTCTTTGTTCACACGTGCCTCCTTCCATAGCACATGACGTGGGATAGAAGTGCATTTGGTTTTAGATTCATCAATATACATATAAACATAGAAATATAATTATGATGTTGTTTATTGGAACTTAACAATATTACTGTAAATTTACAATACGTACCATTTTCTTTTCTAATGAAGCGTACCCCATCCTTGCTTTACGATAGGGGTATGTTGGATTTGATGCACGTTCCTTATTTTCAGTACAGAGTTTCTGTTTCATAAATGAAATATTGACAATCAAAGTGATGAATACAGGTATCCTCAAACAACGTATTATCACTCACAATGTACCTGAAAATTCTCATCCCCACGACGGCCAATAAATGCATCCCATGCTTCTTGGGATATCAGGTGCGCATAGACAATGGTTGGGTGCGGGTTTATTTTACCTTTAGAATATTTCAGGTGACATCTTGTTAAAATAGTACGAAAACCTCGATGAATCTTTCATGCAAGCCTTAGTACATAATCCTTGTGTGAGTCGTCTACTATAAATGTACTCTGCAAGAGATTGAGAAGAGTAAGACACTGTTTCATCATTTTATTTGCTAGTTAATTAAAGAAATAAATTCATAATGTTACCGTAATTTCTTCCCAGATCACAGCCTTCAACCCGGACACAACATGGTGGCATGAATCTATGTCAATCGGCACGCGTTGCAGAGTGAAAACTCCAATGTAACTGCTAAACATAGCCTTGTTGGGATTCACATGTTGGCCCCGTGCATTCCATCCGACTTCAAATTTGATGCCTTTGCTTTTCCCCTTAAGAATTTTGGCAAACACTGTCAAACTACGACGCACCTGTGATTTCTGCGACGTCGGTCCTTCATTCCCGACCATTTCATCGATATCAACATCATCTATATGTTCATCTACTATGATATCAACGGCATGTGCTGATGGTTGTTGGACCTCAACACTAAGAGAAGGAGCCGCAACAGCAAGAGCAGCAGGAGGAGCAGTAGGAGCACCAGGAGCCGCAGCAGTAAGAGTAGCAGCAGGAGCAGTAGGAGCACCAGGAGCCACAGCAGGAGGAGGAGTAGGAGCCACAGCAGTAGGAGTAGCAGGAGCCGCATCAGGAGCAACAGTAGCAGCAGCATTAGCTGCAGGAGCAGCAGGAGCAGCAGCAGCCGCAGCAGCAGCTGCTTGAGAGACTTGTTCAGTCTCAAGGTTAGGAGCACCAGAATGTGCAGAAGTCATTATCTGAAAAAGTGGTTGAACAGTTCATTCAAATTACATAAATTCTGTAATGATAATATAATAACATGAGATAACAAGATCTATATTACAAACAAAATATAACATGTTTACTGAACTCTCTTTATTTTTTTCAAAGGTTGAAGAGATTTGACACCTCTATCGACAATCCAAATCCCTTCATTGTGGTCTCCTCTAACATACAAAACATCATCTGCATTGGGACCGCTCCGAATTGATTGTGACGTACCACTAAAAGGATCGTCCTCAACTGAATTTTCATCGGAACCCTCAATAGTTTTGGACGATAACAGAACAATCGACCACTTTCAGTTTGCGGGATCTGGAACATAAAAAACTTGTACCGCTTGTGATGCCATTATAAACTGTTCGTCTTTGTACCCTTCTTTACTAAAATCAACTTTCACAAATCCCCATTCATCTATTTTAACACCACTATTGTTATCAATCCATTTGCATTGAAAAATCGGCAATTGAAATGTCGTATAATCCAACTCCCATATTAGTTTGATAATTCCAAAGTATGACATATTTGCATAAATTGGATTTCTATCCTTACTACCAGAAACATGCATCACTTCAGCCACTAGTGTAACTCCACTATTTTTCATGGTACCCTCTTCATCATTTTCATCCGTATAGAATGTATAACTATTAATTACATACCCACTGTAAGATAATACATACACACTTGGTCCAGCGGCTAGCCATCAAAGTCGTTCTGAAATTGAATTCGGATTTTCATCCAACTGCTTAAAAATATGGTCTTGAAACCATCCTATCAACTGGTGATTATGTGTATCTGCTAACCATTTTTGAGCCCTCGATGGATTCAACTGCCTAAGAATTTCTTTGTGAGTTTCAATATATGGAGCAACCTCCCAACTGTTATGCAAAACATAAAGATGAGCCTGCTCCCGATCTGTAATACTGATTGTTACAACTTCTCTTCCAGAAATTCCCTCACCCTCAATGCGTCCAGTGTGACGAGATTTCGGGAGACCAATGCTTTCCACATCAGATAGGTATTCAATACAAAATTCAATGGCTTCCTCAACAATATATCGCTCCACTATACAACCCTCTGGCCGACTTCGATTTTTGACATATCCTTTCAAAATATTCATATACCGTTCAACAGGATACATCCATCTATAGTGCATAGGACCACAAAGTCAAATCTCTCTCACCAAGTGAATCATCAAATGAACCATCATATCAAAGAATGTTGGCGGGAAGAACATTTCTAATTCACATAATATGATGAAAATTTCTTTTTC
Source organism: Viscum album (assembly GCA_963277665.1). Taxonomy (NCBI): domain Eukaryota; kingdom Viridiplantae; phylum Streptophyta; class Magnoliopsida; order Santalales; family Viscaceae; genus Viscum; species Viscum album. The sequence continues at coordinate 871,311,515 of OY728148.1, read as the reverse complement.
CATAGCTGGCAATTTCCCCGGGTCTAAAACTTTGCTACATATAGCTTTGAAAAAGAAACAATGTTTGGTTAACGTATGACGAACATTCTTGGGTAAAATGCAACGTAAAGCTATAGGAATTAGATCTTGCATCAAAACATGGCAATCATGTGATTTAAAACCTTTTAACTTCAAATCATTCATTGACACAATGTTCTTGAATTTTGATGAGTACCCCTCTGGAACCTTTACATCATTAAAGAAGTTGCAAAACTGATATCTCTCTGCCCTAGAAAGAGTATAAGCAGCAGGAGGAAGAAACATTCGATTTTCACCTTTCACGGGAGCCAACTCTTCTCGTATTCCCATGTCAACCATGTCCAACCTTTCCTTAATTCCATCTTTTGTTTTGCCAGGGGCATTTAGCAACGTTCCAATAACACTATCACATACATTTTTTTCCACATGCATCACATCAAGAAAATGTATGACGTACAAACAATTCCAGTATGGTAATTCAAAAAAATCTGATCTCTTTTTCCAACCGATTTTCGTAAGGTTTTTCGAAAATGGTTTACCAAAAACAGTGTTCATATCTTTTACTTTCTCAAACAGCTGATCACCTGTTAGTGGAGACGGTGTTGTGCGTTTCTCTGAACTTCCATTGAATGGTGTCGTCCAAGATCGGTACTTATGCCGACAAGGTAGAAATCTACGATGTCCTAGAAACACAGATTTCGATGAATGTTTCAACCTAATTGATTCTGTATCTTCTTCGCACACGGGACACCCTTGAGTTCCTATAATTCTATAGCCTGACAAATTTCCATAAGCAGGGAAATCATTTATTGTCCCATACAACATCGCTCTCAACGTGAAGTATTCACTTTTATAAGCATCATAAAACATTACACCTGAGTCCCACAATAACTTCAAATCCTCGATCAAAGGAGTCAGATAAACATCAATATCATTACCTGGTTGTTTTGGTCCTGATATAAGCATAGATAACATGATGAATTTTCGCTTCATGCATAACCAGGGTGGAAAGTTATAATTTAGCAACATAACAGGCCATGTACTATGAGTGCTGGTTTGAAAACCAAAAGGATTCACTCCATCTGTAGATAACGCAAGAGGAAGGTTTCCCGGATCTTTTCCAAATTCAGGATACTCATGATCAATTTTCTTCCATTGAGGAGAGTCGGCTGGATGACGTAATAACCCATCTTTATTTCTTTTATCTGCATGCCACGACAATTGTCTTGCAGTTTCTTTACTTCCATATAAACGCCTAAACCTTGGAATGATTGGAAAGTACCATACAACTTTCGTAGGATTGGATTTATCTTTCTTGTATCGAGAAGCACCACACTTTGGGCATTCTGTAAGTGATTTGTTCTCCTTTCGAAACAATATACAGTCTTTCGGGCAGGCATGTATTCTTTCAGAAATCATTCCCATCGAGCGTAGCATTCTTCTAGCTTCATATGTCCGGCTTGGGAGCTCATTATCATCCGGGAGCATGTCATTCAAGAGAGCAAGTAGTTCCGTAAAACTGACATCACTCCATCCATTGCCTGCTTTCAATTTATACAACTTCAGTACAGCTGACAATGTTGTATACTTAGTGCAAGCAGCATACAATGGCGTCTTTGCACAACTCTTTAACTTCTCAAACAATTTTGGGCAATCACGGGGTTCATCATGAATAGCCTTTTTCATTTCCTCAATACGATATTCATCATCATTGACATCTGTAATCACATCCTCCATACGGTCTTCTTCATTATCTATATTTTTATTCATATCTGACGATCCATAAAACGCAGTTTTATCCCAGCCAGTAGCTACATTCGCTTTTTCTCCGTGTTTATTCCAACATTTGTAACTCCGATCTATTCCGTGACATATCAAATGTTCTTCCAACTCCTCTGGAGTAAGTAGTATAGAATAACAACAATGTAAACACGGACAAAGGATTTGAGAAGGATCCTTTGTGTGATCCTTTGCAAACTTGATGAACTCTTTCACTCCGTTCTCGTACTCTATTGTTAAACGATTAGAATCCATCCAATCTTTATTCATCTTCATCCTATATGAATCTCAAATATTAGTATTTATGGTTCAAGTACACAAAAGAAGACTTCCAAATACAGTAGAAGTGAACCACTTCCTTGGAAGGAGATCAAGTAGTCTAACCTATAATCAAGATTCATAAAAATGAATATTAGATTCACTAAAAAGATGATTATCTATCACTCTATAAGGAGGATATAACAGGAGATAGAGGATTTCCAATCGATGAGAGATACCTTTATCAGAGAGAAACCAAACGCCTCCACTAGAGCTTCTATCTGATTTGTATAGGCACTCAGGATACAAAAACTATATTTAAAATGCATGTGAGATAAAGAACGAATAATTAAAATAAATAATCCATTATACAATTTAAAATTCATTATCATCTCTATTATGATTTGTATAGGCACTCAGGATTCATTCTAGAAGTGGTACAGGTTCCCCCATTAATCATGAGTGATAGAGGGAATAGTAGTTTTTGGATTACCTTTCTTGTTTTATACAATTTATGAAGAAATGACAAGGGTTGGAAGTGCCGAGTGTGTTTGACTTGAAAATAGTGGTTCAGTTGCAACACCCTCTGATGTTTTCTGTAGAGGGTGGACCCAAGGTAGATATGTTCTAAATTTAGTTCATCTAGAATATTCTAGATAACTTTTCTACTCCTTAGTATAATAGGGTAGTGTTGGTAGCGTATATGTTATGGGGGCCAACAATGATCTACTGTGATATTTAGTCTTGGGATGAGCATATGGAGGGAATGACTTGGAAGAAAATCTAGGATATGTTCATGGAGCACTTTTAACCTACGACATTGAGGAAATGAAAATATGATATGATATGTATTGAATAGATAGTGATGATGTAATTTTTGGTATTTAATCAATATCACATTGATTGTTACCGTAGATGAGTGACCGTCATGCCTCATAAGGGTAGAGCCCATGTCTTTTATGGAGAATGGGATATCTTGGTAGACCATGTAGGACCAGTTCTTCCACAACTAGGTGAGAACATAGACCAGTTTACGAACATAGACCATGTCTTTTATGGAGAATGGGATATCTTTGTATTTTTGATCTAGTTGACCAGCTGAGGGGTTCCATATTGTTCTCTAAGATTGATCTAAGGTTTGTTTATCATCATTTGAGGTTGAGAAATTCTGATATACTATAAACTAATTTTGAAATCATGTATAGTTTTGATGAATTCTTCATAATAAAATTTGTGTTGACGAATTCCCCATGGCATTTATTCTCTTGATGAGTTGAATATTTCACTTGTACCTAGACCAGATTGTAGTTGTTTTATGGATGACATATTGGTGTAATACCAAAATAATGATGATCATTCCCAACATCTGGACATCATCATGAGTACACTTAGAGAGAATCAGCTATACACAATCTATCTACATGAAAACATATACATCTTCTTCATAGATTGTTACCTTAAGGTGGAGGCCGAGGGCATTGCGGGTTGCGGAAGGCGGCCGCGGAGGGCGACCGAGGGTGGCCGAGTGAGGCGGAGGGCGGCAGAGGCGGCGGAGAGCGGCCGAGGGCAGCGGAGGGCGGCAGAGAATGGCGGCCGAGGGCGTTGCGGGCAGCTGAGGGCGGCATGCGGTGGAGGTCGGCCGAGGGTGTTGCGGGCAGCGGAGGACGGCGAGTATATCGAGGGAGGAAAGCTCCGGCGAAGCGAACACAGCAGCGGTATTCGGGAGAAGAGTAACAGGGTTACGGTTCCGCGAGAGCTTTAGCTGCGATAAAACGAGGGCACTGTGCGACCGAATTTATAAAAAAGTCGGCTAAGGTTTTATCAGCGCTAAAAAAGTGCTGATAGAGGCTACCTTTATCAGCGCTTTTTTAGCGCTGATAAAGATAATTTTTATCAGCGCTTTTTGAGCGCTGATAAAGGATACCCTATATCAGCGCTGAAATTTGAGCGCTGATAGAGGTGTTCTGTATCAGCGCTTTTTTAGCGCTTATATAGGCGAACCTTTATTAGCGCTTTTTGAGCACTGATAAAGACCAACTGTATCAGCGCTAAAATTTTAGCGCTGATACAGATCATATTTATCAGCGCTTTTCTAGCATTGATAAATATTACTATTATCAGCACTAAGAAAGCGCTGATAAAAATTAGCTTTTTCACCGCTGTAATTTTAGCGCTGATATAGGGTATCCTTTATCAGCGGTTTTGCTTAGCGCTGTTATAAGGGCGCGCTTCCCTTGCCCGTTTTTGTAGTAGTGCCTAGAGTTTCCAGTAAGACATGGAATTGACCCTCACGTCTGTAGATACCTTGGGAGGAGACTCAATAATCACACTTACGCCGACAGTATGGTCCGACCCTCGAGGTGAGAGTTTCAGTTGGAATCTCTTGGTGGCAGCATCGAGGCCTTACGATGTTGGTTTGAGTATGGACTGGGCAATCACAGTTCATACACAAAATGATGGTATTAGGCAAAAAGGTTGTGGTTTAACTACGACTTCGGGATGGGTTTTACTTGGTCGGAGAAAAGGAAACCCCATGCAGCATAGGATATACTCTTTCACAGGATGGTGCGACCGATCACTATTGAGTCGTTCAACCTTACCCTTGTGGCAGCAGTCGTTTGAGTTCCAGTTCTAACAGGAATTGGAGACCTCTAGTGTTCGAGGATGACGATCACATCCTTATACTGGTCTCACCTCAACAAGGTTTACAGAGATGTGGCCAAGGCGAAAAGTAATCTCTGAGGTTCAACAGACCATTCTATGTCCTCAGCTGGGTAGGCAAGGTGGTTTACCGCTTGACCCATCCACCTCAGTTGCACCAGGTGCACGGCGACTTCCTCGTATCTCAGCAGAGTAGATACTTGCTCGACCCTTCGCATATCATCGACCATGGGGAGCTGGACGATTTCGATGGGGTGACGTTCACGGATGTTCCTGTGGGGATCGAGGATCGACAGGGGTGGATCCTATGAGAATGGTCTATTCCTCGGGTGTGCTTTCACAGGAAGTACGGGAACCTCTAGGTGAGCACATTAGAGCGGGAGGCTCAGATTCATGCTCAGTACCACTTTTGTGACTGTAGTTTGTGTTAAAGCTTTACGAAGACGTATAGCCCAGAGGTGGGAGTAATGTAAAGACCCAGAAATTTCATGGGAAATTTTCTCTAAATTTTCTTTGAGATTTTTCAAGAATGCAGTTTTTGACGGCACCTGATTCCAAGGCCCGGTGTGCCCAGAATCATTTTCTGATGTTTAGCTCGGATACGTTCAGTGAACGAATGAGTGGGTTTTTCTAACTCTGAACCATTGCTCGGAATCGAATTTTGAGGGTACCGATGGAATCTCAGTGCCGATATTTTCTTAGAAACGCTTTTTTCGGAGTTACGTTTTCTCGGTTGTGGTTTTTAATTTTTGGGGGTTAAGTGAAGAAAATAAAATAAAGTGGTGCGACAACATTATTTTATTTCACATGAAGACACATAAAAACACTTAAAGCTGCTTATGCTGAGTTGAAGCGGATAGTGTGCAATCCAAAATATCCTACCCTCTTGGTAGGATATTTTTGAGGTGGGGCCCGCACGAGCCCCACCGTTTCTTTTACTCTAAATAACGCACCCGCAACCCCCCTCTTTAATGAATGTCAATTGTGCGTTTTTCTAGATAAGAAACGCCTCATTGATTGGAATGTTAACTCGTTACAATTAATTCATTTAAATAATTGTTCATTTCTTTTCTTTTGAATTTCAAACGTGTCATGTGCGTTAATAAAATAAGATTACTCTTATTTTATTTCTGTTGGAACTTGTGGCATGGAGAGAATTTGGAGGAAAGCGTTCTTCTTCTGCAAAGAACACGAAGAACGAGAAGAACATGAAGAATGCAAAGAACACTCCGACCTCTGATGAAGAACGCCAAAACCTCGGAGATTGACGATGCGACACCGTGTACCGCGACGTCAACGACGTTTCTTCCGCGATGGTTAATTCCGCGACGAATTCGCGTTCGACGACAATGCTTGAGGTAGGGAATTATGTTTGAGGATGATTGTATTCCCTTGTCTCTTTATTTCTAAAGAAAACAATGAACACGGATCAACTTATTACCTAGTTGATCTGCGAACTTTTTCCTTGCGGGTTGGGAATAATCTGTTGCGGGGAAAAAAACTGTTTTGGTTGATTCTCTTTTGTTCATGAAGTTTTCCTTGTTGTTCTTCGTATTTTGGGCCGCTTGTTACCAACTTAACGGGAGGAGGTTGGACCACATGAACATGGATGACTCTCCTCCCTCTTTGTTGTTTGATTCGTTACGGCATGGAAAAAGGCGGCATAGTGCAACGACAACATGCGGACACGAGAATGAACGCGGCTAAGAAGCGCAACGTCGTCGCGCCGCGTCGTTGAGGCCAAACGAAACTGCTGGCGGAGTCGGGGCCGCGGAGGCGATTTGAAGACCCCGTGGTTTGCTGTCGATGTACGGATCGACGATCGATGGTGAGGCGGGTCGTGAAGGCTTTTTGAAGGCTTGTAGCGAACGTCCGGTCTCGGCTCCTTTGGCGCGGCCGCTCGGCCAGCGTCGAGCCACACGGCCGGACCGCTAGGCCGGGTCGCGCCCAGACCGGGCCGGACCATGCCGGCTGGGCCGGGTCGCGCCTGTCCAGGTCAGACCCGTACCCGGGTCGGGTCGCCCCGGTTCAGGCCGACCCAAGGGGGTTGGGCCGGGTCGGTCCGAGCTCAGATCCCCCATTTTCGGACCTCTTCTCTCTATTGCCTGTATCTTGACCTACGGGCCTCCGATCAACGCGACGTCAGTGGAAATGCAATCCTTTGATCGAGATGGTCGTTTCGGTATTTCTCACTCATGGTTTTAGAGTACATTAGGTTTGGCCGGGTTGGTTCATTCACGAAACCAACAGGGCCCTCGGAGCAGAAACGCCTATATCTTGATCTCCGGATGCCCGATTGACATGCTGTCAACTTTGTTGAAATCCACTAAGTGAGACAGATCTTTTGAATTACTCCGCTCGTTGTTTGGATGCCGTCGGAGTGCGGTCGGGGTGGTTTTCTCATGAAACCAACTGGGCCCCTAGAACGAAAAAGCCAATAACTCACAGACCGGGCGTCCGATTGACGGGCCGTCTCTCTCGTTGAATTTCTCTTGATGAGATGGAACTTTTGGAATACATCGACAGAGGTTTGGATGAAGTTGGATAGTGGCAAGTTTGGATGGCACATGAATCCAACCGGGCCCCTAGAACGGAAAAGCTGATAACTTTCAGACCGGACGTCCGTTTGACGAACCGTCAGCGGCGTTGGTGATCATGTGTAGAAACGGTCCCTATGAGTATACCATATGAGAGTTTGGGGTACAGTTGAGTTATGGCCGGGTAGGTTTTCACATGAAACCAACCAGGCCCCAAGGACTAAAAGGCTAGTAACTCAAAGACTTGACATCTGATTGACACGTCGTCTCTTGCATTTAAACCCATGTGACGAGGAGGTCCTTTGAGATAATTCTTCGTGGAACTTTGTGATACTTGTAGTATCGACCAGAAGCATGTGGAGCGGACCCTCCTGGAGATGATCATGCGGAGTAAGGAGACTGTGTAGCCGGCTGAGACCTGACGACTTCTTGACCGATCGACTCGGTGTGTTTCAGATAGCCCAGTGGGGAGCACTTGGTTGTAGCGGCAGACCCACCGCGGAGGAGCGCTTGGTTGTAGCAGCAGACCCGCGGTACTCAATAGAATGAGTACCTCTGGTGGCTATGAGGGGGATCTCTTGGTTGTAGTGGCAGACCAACGGCGGAGGGGCGCTTGGTTGTAGTGGCAGACCCGCGGTACTCAACAGAAGGAGTACCTCTTGAGGCTATGAGGGGGAGCGCTTGGTTGTAGAGGCAGACCAATGGTGGGAAGTACTTGGTTGTAGCAGTAGGCCCATGGTAATCGACAGGAGGAGTACCTCAGCAGTCTTAGATTAGTGAGCAGTACCTCGAAGTCATGACAGGAACACTGTACACTCCAGAGACGGGGCTCTTTAGTAGTTACGGTTTCGATCATGAAAATCCTGGTTTTAGCTGAATCTTTGACCTTTGTGTTTACCTCATGAATGAGATGGGTAACTTAATAACATAGGTATATGAATGGGTATATACCTGGGTAGTGGTTATCCGTTGATTTCATAATCTTTGTGTTTCCTCATGATTGAGACGGGTTACTTGATAACTTAGGTGTTTGTATGGCATACACCTAAGTAGAGGTTAACTGTTGAGATCTTCTTTGTGGTTATCCATGATGGTTTAGTGAGGCCTTGAGGGTATCAGGGTCCCTACTGAGTATCGTTATACTCACCCCTGCATGGGCTATGTCTGCACCTCGTTGTGTTGGTTGCAGACGACGGGCAGTGCTGACGGAGGCCGAGTGTTCGATGACTGGACGGTACCCGGAGGTGGACAACATGACGAGTCAGTACCTGGCGGTGGACCACACGATGAGTTAGTATCCAGAGGTGGACTTCATGGCGAGATGACACTCAGAGGAGGTTGACGGGCGATAGGATTGTGGAGGCTATCTATACCTACCCTTCCGGTAGGATCCGAGTAGGACGACCCAAGAGCTTCTTCCTTTCTTCCAGCTGTTTGTCTTTTTTCTATTGTACTTTTGTTCAGTTGTAGCTATAATTTTTGTTCGGTTTGTATTCTGGCACATTTACTTTTCAGCACTTTCTTTTGTACTTAGTGTATTACTTCCGCTTTTACTCTGTGGTGTTTTGTTTACTTTTATCAAGGCAATGCCTTCCCAGTTATCGGGTTCTATGCCTTTGGTGCTAGTTGCCAGCCCCATGCCCATGGAAGGTGGACTTGGGGTAGTAACGGCACTGTCCCCAAATACGGGTCGTGACAATCTATGTGGCCAAACGTGTTTCATCATTTTGTGGATAGTATAACTCAATGAAATATTTTAAGTGGAATGGAGGTATTTTTGTATAAAATTATGTTAGTAGAGTTATTACATTGTGTATATATCTTAAACATGTAGTTTTTACATTTTATGGATTTTTCAAGACGGTTCATAACATGTATAATTACAAAGTTATATTAAAATGTTGGATTGTGTTTTATTTAAACTCCCAACATTTAGATGATGTGTAAATGATTTAATCCCTATGTAAATCTCTTACATAGTGATTTTGCAAAAACATTTAGTCAGTCAAATTTAAAAAACCCTAATGATGATTCAAATTATAGGCGACCAATGACTCTTTTCCATGTTTTTTCTGATTATTTTATACGAATATTTCTATATCTTGTAGTTATTGATCTATGGAGATCTGTGTTGATATAATGATAATTCATCCTTTAATGTCTATGTTTTATAATTGTTGGATATCAATTCCTATCTATCATACTGTCCATGTGATGTTAGACTATCCATAATGTTTCTAATGGGTCTTCATGAGTTTTCTTATTGTTGTTGTGTCATGGTGGATTTTGTATTTATAGAAGAGGAGATCATAGATATTTGATGTGGTATGTTCTTATTTAATGTTAATTAATGAATTTTTAGGTAGGGGATTCATTACATTAGTTATATTTTCATTAAATAAAAAATCGATAATTATATAGAACATTTAAATGATATTGAATTATTCAAATAACTTTTTCATCAAACTAATGGAATTGGATAGTTGTCACACGCCAATATGGTTTCTTTATCCTGTGATTGTGGTTTTCCATATGAAATTTTATATATTTTTGGATATACATAAGATTCTTTTTATTTTTTTTGATAGTGATAACAACATATATTATTGGTAATTTATTTAAATTAATTATTAAATGATAAATAAGTGGATTAATAAAAATTAAACAAGATACATGTGTGTATAGAAATGGTAAATGTAATTTTTAAAAAATAAAATTGTTGCAATTCCCATGTTTAATTGGAATTGATAAATAATATGATGCATGTTTAATTTTATTTATAGTTGAAATATAATATTAATTGGGAATGATAGTTATATTGTTTTTTTGATAAGAGTATAAACTATAAGAGCATTTATTTTATATGATAGCTTGTTATAGTATAAGGCCTTAGGGTAATCATAGTTAAACGCTATTAAATATGCATCATTTATTTTATGAAGGAATATTAATAGGTTGGGTGAAAAATGTTATTCATTTTTGTTTCATTCATGAGTTTACCATTTTCAAGAGACAGTTGTATTCCCTTGTTGAGGCCCCAATTTCCCTATTTATAGACTATTTGTACCTATGACATTGTGATCTACTATGGATGTGCGACTGTGGAATGACATTGGAAAATTTGATCATCTATGGTTATTTTGATATGGTTTTGGGAGGTATGGATGTTATTTGAGAATGGTATGGTTAATATTAGAGTGTTATTGTTATGTATGTGTAGGGAGTCTCATATGATAAGGTAGAAGATGATTCTGGAAATGGAAGGATGCATCAATATATTCATGTGGATTTTAGGGATTGCACAAGAGTTGATATAATAGGACAATTTAGGTATTACCCATTAAAGCTATTTTGAGATATATTATTCCCATTTATAAATCTACTAAATGGTTTATGGATTTGTTTATTTTTTAATATGAATTTCTTTCCCCACTACGTGAGGTAGCGAGATGTGATTTGTCACAAGTTTCCTCCTTGAGGTTGCATATGATTATGTTCCATGAATACATGAATATGTAAGGACAAAAATTATTATTTAATAAATTTTTTACACATGAGTTTGGTTGGTTGTGGAATATTTATTCAAAAATGATGTTAATAAAAAAATTGTATTGGATTCGATTATTCTTAGAGGTTGTGGAATTTAATTTGACGATTCATGTAATGTGGAAAAATGATAATGAATAGTAAATTATTAATTAGTTAAATAAAACCTAATAATGATAGAGAAAAATAATTAATGTAATGTATATATTTTATTTTCTTGTTTTTATAGAGGAAATATAATCTTAGTAATAGAAGATGTGGGTTTGAGTGGCTTAGAGGTGATTGAGTATAATAATATGTTATTCACATACTGAGACTATGTTATATATTATATCACTTATATTAATAGACTTTATATGATACCTAACCCATTCTAGTAAGGATAACATACATCAATATGACTCTAGGAATATTTTTTACCCAACATACTATTGGGATGACAGATGGCTGACTAGACCCCCCCTCTTTCACAGAAAACATACCTTGAATTTTAATTGTGTTATTATTCATAGTCGTTTAATATACATATTTATGTGTAAATGGGGATAATGGATTATTATAATAAAAACCATTTGTATTTACAAATATACTATTTTAACAATAATTATAGGAGTGAATTGTATAGGTAATGATGGCTTGAGGTACTTACTCGGTGTTTGGGTATTAATGGAATGATGTACAACACTCGAGGATTTACAATTATTCTCCAGCATGTCGTGGAATCATAAAACTAATTGGTTATAATATGATGATATGTGATTTTTAGGTCGTTTGACTCATAAGGTTCATGATATGGGTACTTTTTTAGGTTTCTTCTGGCTGATGAACATTTGGATAAAAGTGTCTCAAGATGTGTAATGTTTTGTCAATGTGGATAACCGGTGGGGAAGTAATTGATTGGTACCGTTGATATCTATTTTATTCTATGATATATACTCTATTATGTGAAAATTATTGATATATATACTTTTAGAGGATGGTAAATTTTGTGTACTTGTTTAGTTAATGAGTTAGTTTCAATGTTGTCTACTATGCCTTAGAATGATTTCATTATCATATAAATGAGAGACTACAAGGAGGATCTTATTGAGTATACAATTATGCTCAATATAGTTGTATATAAAATGATTACCCCATTAGTTAGGTAATGATAGTGATTAGGATGAATATTACTCACTTAGGATTTATCTATTGAAGTTTGGGATTTGTGGTTGGATTCTCTATTAATTTTTTATTTTTATAGTTTTCCTATCAGTTGTCTCAGTACTATAAGAAATTTCATTTACTAGTTAATGATTATTTATATTTATATATATATGATATGTTTTTGGTTTTTTTATAATTCAACTCTCTCTATATAACACATTTTTCTCATAGAGGATAATTCATACCATATAAATTATAACTATAGCCTCATTGTTTGTTACCAAACTTGGGCCTACTAGAGGTTGGTCTCAAATATACACCATCTCTGTCCCCTCACTGTATGATGTTTTTGGGGAGTGAGTGATGAAATAAATTAAATTAAAATATGTTTAAATGATATAACCTGTTAAATCATCATAAAATTTTCTTCAAATAATGGTTATGTATTCATTAACCGCCATACACTTTTATATTATGAAAAGTTAAACTATTATTTGTGTGTTGTGCAGATTACCTCCACCATGACTGATCATGGTTTTTTTCCATTTACATTGAATGATGGTTGTTCCAAGTAGGAAATGAAATATATTATCATAATAGTTGTAAAAAAATTCAACTCTATAATGATAAACCATATTAATCCTCTTTTTCTTCTTGGAAAATGAACTCCTTATTAATAAGTATATTTAAACTACAACCTCCATGAAACAATCGATTACTATTATTATTTTCATTATAATCATGAATATATTTTTATGAGAATTAAATTAATTAAAAAATAGAATAATATTATTAATATAATTTTTCAAAATATTCTATTTCGATGACCTATTAAAAATATAATCCATAAAACAAATTTGTATTCTCAAATATCCATAAGTTAATTATACAGAAAAAATATTATTCCATTATATTATATAAAAAAAGTATATGTTCTATTAATAAAATAACTATTTCACATTATAATATTTCAATGTAACAAATATTTTAAAAAAATAGGCTATATTGGTAATTATACTAAAATTATAGGACATCACAATCATATATTAATCTATTAATGATCTTTTGTGGGTTTGTTTAACAACCAACTGGGAAAATGATATAAATTAACATAATGGATGAAAATGGGAATTTAATTTCATACAATATATCATATAAATAATTTCATATTGAGGAATTTTTTTCTCTAGAATTTAAATTTAAAATATTATATATGATTAAAGAGAAAAATTGTAGATCAATAATAAGAAATAAAAAATTATCATTATAAAATTCATATTTATAGATTAAAACCATACAAAAAATCCCAAAATCTCACTCATGGATCTAATGATAACATTAAATTTTTCGAATTTATTTCAATGAATTTGACATAGTTTTCTACATCCAAAACATAAATCATATTATGGAAGTATAGGATCAACTATATTATCAAGAAAATTTGACGCTGATTGTTATAATTAAAATTGAAAAAAATATATTACCAATATAAATATCTGGGTTTTTAAATGATAATTTTACACACATAACAGAACTTTTATTATTGATTATTTTTTCATCGTTATCAGCATTAGAAAATGAATCAGGATATAATTCATTCAATATCAGTCTTTATAACATGGGTAAATTAAAACATAAAAAGTGTAATATCAAATTATTATTTTGACTAAACAAAATAATTGAAAATTATTTGTAATAAATAATCATAATAATTGAATAATTGTAATATGACACAATCAGAGTTCAGGAAAAAATTATAAATTAAATCATACCCATCATTATGTTAGTCATAAATCATGAATTATTTAATAAGTATTTAACAGAAGATGTTGTCTTAATAATCCATAATATTAAGCCATATGTTATCAATATTGATAAAATGAATAATTATAAATACATAAAAATCATACATTAAACATGTTGGTATCATGAGAAAAATTCTCTTTATAGAACCTTCTAAACACTTGTTAAAAATATTAGGTTCCTATTAAATATATTAGACATTCCCATTAGTAAAACCCTCTTTCATGTATATTATGATAAGAAACCTTTCCAATGAATTGGGGAAATTAATTGGAAACCCCATTTTATAAAATATATCATGAAAACATATTTATATATAGGTGAACCCATTATATATTCTATATAAGGATCAACTAGCACTATCTTAGAAAACTAATCATATAAGCTATAATGGCCTCACACATATCTATCTAGTAAAAACCATGATCATAGATAATTTGATTATATATTTAATGAAATAGTTCATTAATTTCACCATATATTCATAGAAATAAACAATATTTTTTCAGAACATGAATAACCCAATGGTAAAAAAGGGTTCAAGATTACCTTTTCGATACATATTTTACCAATTTAAAAAAAATTAATCCAATAGAACTTTTATAATGATTAAACTAGTGAAATAAAACTAGATATATTAAAATCTCTTTATAACATTATTAAATAGTATAAAATAATGGGTTATAAAACAATCAGTTTTTGACACGATTAACCAGTTTGAAAAAAATAGGTTCCACAAATATTACTTTTAACTAATAATAATTTATCCAGTAATTGAATGATGATATTATTATTAAAAAATATCAGAGTTAGATCTTTTTTTTCCAAAATGGTTGTGGATGTATATTATTTTAAATAAAAATAATATAGCATTAAAATATTTTTGAGTAAAATAAAATTTTTATTTATAATATAATATATTAAAATAATAATGAAAAAAATGATGGAAAATTATATAAAAAATAGTAGAAAAATAGAAATTTTGGTTCAATGAATATAATGATTCTTATGGAATGAAAGTCTATTAATTTTGTAGATATAAAACAATATTTAAAACATTTATTAAAAGGATTTCAAAATCTTCTCATTTAGAAAATGATATTAATTTCATTTCAATACCATTTAAAATATTTTTAAAAATGATGTAAAATAGATTGAGAGAACCATTTAATTTGTTAATGAACAATGATGAAATCATTTTAAAAATCTTTTATCTTATCGAGAAAGATAAATGTCAATAATTAATCAAAAGATATGTATCAGTTATTAAAAATCATGATATTTCTTTATTCAATATGGATAGAAATTGAAATAAAAATTTTAACCAAATTTATATCCATTATAGAATAAAAATATTTGGTTATGTAAAATATGATAACATTGTTTTCTCAAAACAAACCATCACCATTGAAAATATTTTAAATTAAATTAATCGTATGATTGATCATTTTGACTTCAATAATCATTTTAAATTAAAAGACCCATGAATGAATAAAATAAAATAAACATTAAATATCATTATCATAAGTATCTTTAAGACCTAACATGTCAAAATGTGTTTTATATAGACATAATAAATTATTATAGGTATTAATCCTTCCAAATGGCTTAATGAATTGAAATTTAGATGATGTCTCTTATATATTTGGTAACATGTGGTTTAAAATACCATGAAAAGGTAAAGATCAATAGAATTTTTCAATACAATTTATATTCATGAAAATTAAAATAAAAATACAATAATTTGTATTTATTACACAAAAAAATTATTAGTGCTTAATATTAATGTTGTCTCATAGATGTAAGTAGTGGGACGAGAAAACCCATAACTCAAGTTTAGATATTCCATGTATGATCTTAACTCATGTATAATAATATGAATGAAATTATGTCACTTGTTAATATCCATATACATGATTTATATCTTATAAAAAAATATTTTATTATTAATTAATTTATATTTGAATTTATAATCATATATGTCCACAAAGGGTGTTTTCATGATTTTTAGGTGATTATTTAAAAATAGATTAAGTGTGATTATCATTGTTAAAGAAAAGATTAATTATAAACATCTAGAATAATAATCAAGAATTTATTATATATTATTTTCAACATTTATAGTTTTAAACCCAATTAGAAACATTATTACTCATAATGAACATCATTACAATCAGGAAGACATTATTATATTTGTATACCTTGGTAACATTTCAAAATTTCAATGATCATTATTGAAATAATGTTGTAATTATATTAAAATTTTTCTTATTAAAATAATATCATTTATACCATTTTATTACATTAAATATAATAATATATATATCATTATTGTTTTTTAGGGATGAAAAAAAGAGAATCACATCGCTTTGTTGAGGGGGTAGTCCACATATACAAAAACCAAATTATCATTTTTTAGTGTAAGATAAAAAGAAAATTTTATTTTTTTTATTGATGTTTTCCATTAATATCATTGAAATTTCATTTATATTACATATTTTAAATACATTTTCCCATATTACCTCTCATAAAATAAATTAGTTAAAAAATTTCCTCATCATTTCATGAGGTAGAAATCCTTATTAGAAACAAAATATGTTATAATACCCCCAATTTAATGGAATAAAATAGGGTGAATGCGATATTATAACTATATGTTTTTAAATATAATAAAGATATAGTATATATATGTTATATACATCAATATAATATTCAATAAGAGGCAATAATATTAATTAAATAACATTTTTTTGTGAGGTAGTGGTCAGTCAAACACATGAATAATGACTTTTTATCCCATTGGATTGAAAATGAGTTGGATTCATTTTAATGAATTTACATAATAACATATCTGTATATTTGAGATACATTTATGCTATATATTAATTATTATTAATAATTCATGTAGGTACTATAATAAATAAAAATGTAATAGTTATTATTATTTTATATTCTTGAATCACCTATATAATATTATAACTACTGTTTTTATGGAAAAAATTTATGACCAAAATAATAAATTACATAAGGGGTGAGGTAATTTGACATTGACTTGGGTCTTTAATGTCATATCCAAAATTGTTTTATGATTTTAATATGAGATGATAGCGGGATGCCTTTTATAATTGAGGTTAGTGGAACACTTGTAATTTTTGAAATGTAAAATTGGTATCATCTCTTTTATGAAGAAAAAAGATAATACTATAGAATTACCAAGTCTTATACATGAAATGTTTCAAAAAAACCATATAAATATATTTTAAACTAGTTTTTTATCATTATAACCCTTTAATTTTTTGTTTAACAACGTGGTAAATCTTTTTTCACCTAAACACTAGTAAATATTTTATTTTCAGTTTCACTCTTCCTTATGATCAGACATTATTTTTACCATATTATATAATATATATTTATTTTATTATAAATATACTAGTATACATGATGATAACATGTTTATTCATGAAGTGTCGTTTTCAAGAGAAAGATGATATTATTTGACATATGTGGATAATAGAAATCATTGTTTGAATTTAAATTTAAATTTATTTATATATATTATATATTAAATCGAAATCATTCCTCATTATGTGTTTCTTTAATTAAATTAATGGTTGAATCCTGAATCACTTTAAAAAAAATTTCAAACAATTCATATTTTTTAAACCCAAAGACAAACTTATACTAAAAACAAATCAAAGTTAATAAAACATAAATTATATAGATTAAATATAATTAAATAATACCAATGATACATTAAATCATATTCCATATATAATTTGAAATTGAAATTTATTTTTTTATGGAAAATAATTGATATTTTGAAATAAATATATTTTTTTAGTATTCTACGAGAATTCAATATTTTCTGTAAAGTTAATAACATTAAACCAATTAAAATTTTAATAAGTTTATTTAATAATTTTATTTCATTTTACCTTTTACTTTTATAAAATATCTAAAAAAATATTTTTTTACTTTTTTCACAAATTTAAATGAAATCATTTTATATAAAAAATTATTTTTGATGAATACAATAACATTACATGATATTTTTTGATAATTTAATAAACTCTTGTTGATAATTTTTATTGTGTAGGAAATATATATATAATAAATTAATTAATATTATTCATACCAACATATTTAATGACTTTTTAAAATTTTAATATATTTCAAGGATCTGTTATACTTGTGGTAACTTGTTGAATACTATACAGAAAATTGGTTTTTATAAAATATGAGGTTTTTAAATCTTCTTTATTTTAATAAATTGAAAATTTTCAACAATATCTATATATTTTTAAAAATTATTTGGATATTTTTAAATAATATTGTTTTAAACTCAATTCGTAAACTATGGTTAACCAAAAATTCATAAAAAAAAGATTTAGGGAAGTACGAAGGTCCTCTAGAAAAACACATACTATGATTCCAATGAAGAGAACATAGGTCCTATGTGAAGACCTATAAATAGATGAAAAAATAATCCATATAATATTTTATGTAATTATTGTTACCATTATCAAATTTAAAGTGAAAAATAAAGATAATGTTTACAACCAAAAAATCATACACAAAATAGGTATGAAAAATATGATTGATTTGACATGAAATTATAGTAATAAGAATTTTTTTTTGTTTTTGGGATCCTTTTCATAGAATATAATTGTTCTATAACCATGTAGACACTATGGATAATGAAATATAAACACTTTATGAGTATAATTTCCATTCATTAATAAATTTCCACCATAGTATCTTCATTTTTTCGAAATGATGACTAATAGTTATTATTTTTCATCATTATTGAAGAATTGAAATAAAAATTTACTAACCATATAATGATAAAATGGATCACAAAACTATTTCACATTTCAATATAAGATTATTAAATACAAAATGGTTATAAAATTTAAGGATTTTTTTAAAATGAGTGAACTATCATATTATGATATAATTCATTCATATAGTTAATTAAATATAAATACCAAAAGTTCCAAAAAAATATTTCCTAAATAACCTAAAAAATAATCACATAGTTGACATAAATTATATCTCCTACATTTAATATTTATAATCCAAATATATATTAGTATTTTTATTTTAAATTATATTAAACAACTAGTCACCATATCACCTTTCAAAACAATGTTTATCTATATGAAAAAAATTTCCCCATTATTACATCAATATCCAAGATCATATAAACCAAATTGGTTAAAAATACCTTAAGAAATATTTAAAAAGAAATTAAATTCATAATTAACTCTAATACAAAAAATTAGTTATACTCTAAAATCGTTAAAATTTCTCCTAAAAAATTATATCATCACTTTAAGATCCCAATGGTTAAAACATCAAAGAAGTGTATAATAATATGAAATATAGACAATATTTAATCTTATTAATCATTTATGGAATCCATAAATATTTTTGAATCCTCATATGAAAACACTCTAAAATCCAAATTTATCTAAACCATTACTCTAAAACAAACTATAACAACTTTCAACCCAGACACAGATATTCATTACAACCATTATATTCCAAGTGTTATTTCCTAAAAAGGATACCCAATTTCACCCATCTTGAATTGGTAAAATTAGAGTGAAGTATTTTATGACATAAATAATAAACAAAATTTTATATTCATGTTTTTATATAAATATAAAAAATTATTATATAAAAAATAAATACATTTTAAAATGATCATTTTTCCCACATAAAAACACAATCTTATTTCACCAAAAAAAGAAATCATATATTTAAATACTTAATAAATATAATTAATTAAACATAATTATTCAAAACCTGTGGAAAAAAAACCATATCAGTTTTGAGGTTATATTATCTCAAAGGGTAATCAAAGTCATTAATTATTTTTTTGTGATTAATGAGTAGATGATGTTAATAAGAGTAAACAATTTAATTAAATTTCATAAGAAAATAATAATAAATATAACTGCCATATATATATAATCATCAATAATGAAATGTGGAATAATCATGAAACCATGTAGAATCTCATCTTAATAAATAATAAAGTAATGTGTGAAATTAATCTTGATTAAAGAAATAATTTTATATCTATTTCAAGAATAAATAAAACATTCTAATTTCATGGAATCATTAAATTTATAAACCATTTTAAACCCATGTCATAGATAACTAGAGAATAGTTAGACCAAAAAGATAAAACAATATTCTAGTCCCACCATATGTTTTATTATCACTACAATCATTACCCAATGTATTAGAGAACAATGTTGGTTTACACATATTACAAGCTATATTGGGATTAATAGATGATACCTAGGCCCAAAAAACATATAATATATATCGGTATAACCCAACATTACATAAGTCAACCAATTGTATAAGATAAAATGGAATAGCCCAATGATTTACAAAAAACCATTTATCATCTACAAATTCAATTTACCATTAATTAAATAGAGCATTCATTTCGATATAATACCATTGAAAAGTACATTATTCATTTTAAAAAATTTATAATCAACAGAAACGCAACGAATTCAATAAAAATATATTTGAAAAAATATTAATATATATAAAAGGAAAAGGTTCAATAAAAATATTTTTGAATCATAATTAAAAATTCAAAATTAAATGGTTTATATTATAATATATTTAAAACATGATTAACCATAGAAAATACAGGTATAACAATAATCTCATTAAAACATGATTAACTAGTTAGAAAATACAGTTTTATAAAAATATACTTGAAATAATTTTAATAAATTAATAAAATAATTAGGATGGTATCATTATAGAATATACTAATAGGATCGTGCGTAATAGTGAAGCTACTAGAATGGATGGGTGTAAATAACATTAAGTTATCATTTTAAACTATTTTCACAAAAATAACATTTTCATTTTCACATTCTATTTTATTTTTTTGTAATAATTATCATTAATAAAATTCATTCAGATAATCCTTGGATGAATTTAATGAAATGTTCAAAAAATAATGTTAATTTCTTAAGAAAAATCTATTATGTTTTTAAATGTAAATATTATACATGTATTTTAAAACATTTTATAAAATTAACTAAAAAGTAACCCATTTATAAAATGCTATGAAATTTGTATTATAATTTTTATATAAGTCCATATAGAGAGTTAAATATATTTATGAATAAATTTTTATATTAAATTAATTTTTTAAAACATTTTTTAAATAATGGATATAGTAGAAAGATTTACTTAGTTTTATAGAAAATTAATTATAGGTATCACTTACAAATTAATTTCATGGCCCTTTGTTAAAAAATGAGGTTCAAAATAAAAATAGAACAACATAAAATAATTTTTAATATGTATAGAATAAATATTATAGTTGAATAAAGTATTATTATATGATTTCACAAAAAGTAAAAATTAACGTAAATAGACCAAAATATAAATGAGATTATAAAATTATTACTTTTTTATTTATTAATATATTCATTTATAATCCAAATAAAATAATTACATGAAAACAGGTAAAATGTACTATAAATAATGGTTTTCATGATATTAAATTTCAAAAGTTGTATTAGAGTGACCTCATAGATTAATATTGGAATTTAAGATTACAATATTCCTCAATGATGTAAGTCACATAAAAAAATACATATTTTGTAATCAATGGATGAAAACACAATTTTTAGAGAGAAACATAAATGGATATGTAATACCAATTTTTTATCAGTAATGTAATATTAAAAATATATTCATTGGTACTATATACACTATAAAAGTGTGTAAATTTTAGAATATGGAGTATTCTTCAATTTAATAAAATGTGAGGCAAGAAAATCGTATCTGAGTTTCCAGAATATTCAATTAAATAATTTAAATAATCATTAATAAAATTATATTAACACATTTATTTACATTGAATTTTTTTCATTTTTTATCAATTCATAGTTAAATAAATTTTTTATCATGACATATTTTCATACCTAATTAGCATATTCCATGATTAGATATTTGAGGCTCTATTGTTTATTTGTTCAAAGCATCACCATTGTGTTCATCATGGAGGATTTTGTAATTATTTAAAAATATCTATAATGTGTAAACATGAAATAATTATATATAATATAATATTTTGTAATTTTATAATTAAACAAGATATATGGGGATAAAAATTATTTATTTTATAATTTTAGAGATGATAGGCGAAATAAATGTTTCCATTTTACAATGATAATTTTGGAATGAATGAATCGTATATTATTTCTTAAAAAATTGATATAAATTTTATAACATCTATATTATTTATCTAAATATAATAATATATATCATCTATATGATTTTGGGATGAAAAATAGATTTACATCATCACTTTATAAAGTAGTTAGTCCTCAAATATCAGAACGAAATATTAAATTATCATTATTAGAAAAAAATTGAAATATTATCTCATTAGAATGATGTATATTTCAGTAATATAATTATGATGTCTTCTATGTCACATATATTAGTTAATTTATTCTTTATTAACTTCTATGTAATCAGGTAGTGAAAATTGAATACCCTTTCTCTATTAGGCTGTAGTCCACTATTCACACGAGCAATGTTATCACTTCCCCAAAATAATATTAAATTAGAAGATGTATGTGATACAATAGATAAATTATTATATATTTTTTACAAATATCATATATATATATATATTATCTTTAATAAAAATAGAGAAATTGTGATGGTAAACAAATGTCATCCGTTCATGAGGAGGTATTTTTATTTAACATGAATGATTATTTTGTATCTAATTTTATGATAGAAGAGATGTATATAGTTTTTAAAATATTGAAAAAAATCCTATTATATGTTATATAATACTTTTATTTAATGAAAATAATTTAATATGTTTATAATTGGTTGTAAGAATAAATGAATAAAAAATGCATAATATGTTGTTTTACAACTTCTCAAACTTTCTCTCTTGGATTCTAAAAAATTTATTCCAAGAATGAAAAAATGAAAAATAAAAGGCTCACATGTTTTTTATATTGAATTTGTAAAGTTATTTTGAATGATATTTAAATATCCAATTGGTTTTGGTAGTGTGATTAATAGAGGTGAGTGGGTAATCGTTTATATGTTAAGGTAGTTACCCAATTGTAATTATTGAAAAAATGTCTAACCTGGTTTTTTAAAATAAAAAATTGTCATAAATATATAATTATTGAACCTTATACAACATTATCTAAACAAATGACATGAAAATATAATTTTGAAAAGATTTATGATAATTTTTATCCTTTACGTTTATGAATGACCCCTGGTAAAACTATTTTTACCATTACAGTAGTAAATAATTTTTACTGTTTACACTATTTAATTTAGTCAAAAAATTATTATACCATATTAAATAGTAAAATTTATAGTTTTTAAAATTAATATATACATTTTAATAATTTAAAATCATATATTTTAATAAATTTTTAAAAAATAAACATGTATTAATGAATAAATAGAATATTTTCATGAATTGTATTTTTGAATAAAATTACCATACTATTTTATCATTGTAACTAATAATTATATTTTTTTAATCTAATTTATTATTAAAAGATATAATAAAAATATGTGACATTTATATTATTCTTAAAAGGGGTTTTTTATTTATATAGAAAAGAGAAACATTATCCCTATTAAAATGGGTTTTTTATAATATCTTGTTTATAATGTAAAGGTAATCATAAAATAAAATACATGATGAATAGTTCTGAAAACCATTAATTGTAATAAATTTTAAAAAATTATAAATATTTTTTTTCAAATAAAATCGAAAACATATTGAAATATTTAATTTTCTAATGTTTTATATAAGAAATATAATTATTAGAAAATTTTTAGTTTTCACTATTAATTAAGATAAAAACATATTCAGAAAAATAAAAAAATTTCAACAAGTGTCAATTTTTTAATTTCAATTTAGTAACTGAAATAATTTTCATAAAATTAATTTTCATAAATAGAAAATTAATTATCCTAATTTTTTTTCATGATAATAAATAAATATATTGTTTATGTTATTTTGTTTTTACAATAATAAAATTATGATACAAAAGAATTATTGATTATTTACACAAAATTTGAAAATAATTATTATTAATTAGAATATATATATATATATATTTCATAGTGTTATCAATAATATGAATATCCACATATTTATAAGCATGGTTTTTATGATAATATATTATAAAGGAAGTTTAATCTCGGTTTTTCATGTCAAATAATTTATCAAAAATAGTTGTCCTATTTAGAATATTACAATGTTTCGTTGGGTCAAATTGAATGAAAATGTAATGTTTTAAATAAATATAAATAATAATCTCTAGATAATATTATGATCATTTAAGGAGGATAAATGAAAGGAGAATTTTTTTAAAAAATTTTATTTCGAAACAAATTCAAAACGATCATAATCACCCACACTCAATTATGAAAAAATGAAATATATGCATCACATTCATAGAAGAAATATTTTTATTTGATTCGTATAATATTTTAAGCCATTAATATTTTACGTAGAAAATTAATTAATTATTTAATGTATTTCATATTAGTTATTTGGTTATTCCAACTATGTTGTTATAATTATTAAGGGATCATTTGTCTCATTTTAATATATAGTCAACATATTTGATTTTCTACACTTTCATTTATTTTATATGATGTGTTTGCATCAATATTTTCATCATTTATATTTAATATATTTCATTTCATGATCCATAAATTTTAATTTCATGATAACCATATTATTACTACGTTACCATTATCATAGGTTTACTTAGAATCAAAATTCCCATTAATTGGGTTATTATTATTCATATTGAACAAATTTTATATATGTTTGTTATATTATTAAAATTGAAAATATTAAGTATTGATTTAATTTTTTACATTTATTTGAATTTCTACAAAATCATCTTCTAATATTTCCCATCAATCCTAAATTTTGACATCAATAATGGATATGTTTAACTAAATATTCCTTTCTTTCACATGTAATGTTATTCACAAAATAACATCATCTATGTAAAATAAATTTATATATTTCCTATTTTATATTGTATTTAGAATTTTATCATTAATGAATGATATCAATCTAAATCAATGATTCATTAAAAAGTAATTTCCATCACATTTAATAAATTGTTTAAATAAAAGATTTCATTTAATTTAAATTCATTTTTTTATTTAAGCATTCGTTTTGAAATTGTTTATATATACTTATTTTAATTTTAATGTATTTTTTCCCTTTTTACCTCTATATTTTTTTTCTATTTTCTGATGGATGTTTTACTAGCAGTTCTTCTTTGATTTAATTCAATAATTATATATCAAAATATTATAATTGTATTTTATACATTAAAAATAAAATGAATTATCTTCGAGGATATTATATTTGATAACAATTATTTGATTCGAATGATCTATTATTAATGTTTTGTTTTAAAAAAAATAATTTTATCCAATATTTTAAAATAACATTCCTGAATTATTAATATATTTTTTTATTAATCACATTAAATATTTTTTTAAATGATGTTTATGATTTAATTTTTTTTTCATATCATTGTTTTGAAATACGTATTTATTTTTAATGGTTATTCTAGTGAATATTTATTTTACTATAATTTTTTTTAAATATTTTCAATTTATATTATAAAACATGATGTTTAATCTTATATATTACTTCACTATTGAAGATATATAATAATATTTCCAACACACTAATATCTTATAATTTTTTTTTTCAAATCAACATAAATTTTCTAATTGATTGTGATACATGAAACTTGTATTTCCTATGAACAACAATATACTATTTATATTTTTATTTAAGATAACACGTTATAACCAAGAAAAAAAACATGGTTGTATTAATTTTAGTGACCAATTCATGAAACTAAATTATAATTTTTTAGATAATTAATATATAATGATAAATAAGTGATTAATTTATTAATCTCATTATAAATTTCAAAGGTTTTTCCCCTAAAACATTATTTTCATTTTTTATAGTTAATAATTATGATCTTTTTCCCAATATTTGAAAATAAATTTTAAAAATTTATATTCCATTTTTAAATCATCATTTCAATTTAATTTAATATGTTGTTTTTTTATAATTTTATATAGAGAATATTTTCCCAATAAATCATAAAAATATTATTTGTTCTTAAAGAATTTTCTTCTTTTTAAAAAAAATGACATGTCATATTTAGATTTAATGTCTATTAAAAACAATATATTGTTCATATGTGTTATATGAAAATTAATTTTCAGTCATTGGAATGATTAGTTGGATAAATTAATATATTAAAACTTGATATAGTTAAGAAAACATTTTCTCAGAAAACAAATGTTTCATCATGGATGTAGGTTTAATAATAATATAATGTCTCTCAGTTATTTTATTTTTATTTTTTAAAATTTATAAATTATTCAGAACTAGAATAAGTAATATTATACATTAATTAATCGTTAATCTATGTTCATAATTAATATTAATAAATGTAAACATTATGTATCATGATCAATGGAAGGATGTGTTTACTTGGGGTTAAACCAAATGACAAGTGTATGACTGAAACATAAACATTCCCAAATAAGATAGTAAGTATATATTTAAAAAATATAATTTCTCACATTGTAATATATATTAATTCAATAGAATTTGGATTTGTAATGTCCTTATTATTTTTGATTATTTAGAGAAATTTATAAGTGGTTTCAAAGTGTTTACTCTTCCACAATTATAAAATGGATTCTCCATTACTTTCTCTTTTACATATCCACTACATATTTTGGGTTTTCCAAAATTTTATTAAATTCATTACATACATCCCCACAAATATATAATAGATTTTTTTATTAATAATAAATCCTCTAAATTATTTATATATAAACCTAATTAGGTTCACTGAATAAGTGGTGTTATCCTTAACCATGAATTATTGTATTATTTCTTCTTAAACAACATTATATTTTTCTTCAATAAATGTGATATAATAGAATAATTATCTATGAAATTTTTATTATTTAATTATATTAGGTTCATTTCATTGTTAAATCACATATTCCATCATATGGGAAATGAAATTGTAGATCACATTTATGATGGATTACCAACTTGCTAATCGATGTCCTTTTTTATCAAATCCTTTCATGCATATATATATAATCAATTATTTATAATATTTTTATAATATTTTTCTATTTATTATATTTTTATAATTACATTATAACATCATTGTTCTTATCTTCCAATCCATTTGAATGTGATGACATTACTCATGACTGTTGGTGTGGACTACCACCTCCACTAAGTAATGTCATTAATTTTCATTTAATATTAAAATTGAAGGGAATAATGGTATATTTGATGAAATTATATGACATATAAAACCAAAAATTATTATGTAATGTTTAATTAATAACTACCTTTATCATGTTTTTTCCTATTACAAAATTGTAATAGTGTTAATAAATACGTATGTGTTATGAGCTCCCTGAATGATATACTCCATTTTTCAATATCTAACAATAATGGATGAATATAAATATTAATATAATAAAAATATATGATATTTATGTCTCAATTTACATTATGGAGTTGATAAATCCATAATCAATGTATATTATCCAAATTCTATATATTGAAAACTACCTGAAAATGAAAACAAATATTATTTAAAACAACAATAATATCAAATAGTTGTTAATATATTGTATATAAATGATTATGAGTAAATAATATATGTATTGATATATATTATTTTGGTCCTAGATTATATATATAATAAATAAATCATTTTATAATGACAGTTTGAATGTGATGTTTATAATTGAGACATGTGGTAAGGGATTTTAATATAACTTTTATTTCATGGAGAAACATTATATAATCAACACTTTTCTTATGTGTTGTATAAAATTACCATTTACTAATTTTATGATATTTATCTTCAATTTTATGGTTATATTAATATACATAGAAATATATTTTTTCAATTAAGATATTCATTGAAATATTACCAATGTTGTAAGGGTTTCATGTTACAATCTAATTGTTTGTTTGGATTATTTATGATTATGGATCCTACAATGAAATATAAATATCATGAAACTCATATAAATCCTTATGAAATTTATTATTTAATATCGTAAATTATTTCCATTAATTATGATATATTTATTAAAAAAAATTAGAAAATTTTTTTAATGAAAAATTTACTCTATTTCTTTCTTTGGTATAAATAAATAACTATTCTATTACCATGTTTCATTTTTAAGAAAACTAATATTATATTTTACTTATTTTGTAATTATTTTATCATACAATTATACCATTTAATTGATTTTAAAAAAATATTTTAAATGTTATTCTAGTCTTATTCTAAATGAGGAATTTTTAACATCTTACAGAAAATGTGAATGTTATCTCTATTTGAATATGAATAGAATGAATAGTGTTAAATTTCATTATGACCTCTAAATGATTTAATGCTTCATAAAATTTAAACATGGTTAATTTAAAAATAATAATTCATTTTTCATTTTATAAAATTTTTTATTTATAATATGTGAATGAAGATTTTATATGATATTTTCCATAGGAAATGTTGACAATGGTCATTTATAACAAGGTTACAACTATGATGACCACCATTGAGATTTA
Source organism: Viscum album (assembly GCA_963277665.1). Classification (NCBI taxonomy): domain Eukaryota; kingdom Viridiplantae; phylum Streptophyta; class Magnoliopsida; order Santalales; family Viscaceae; genus Viscum; species Viscum album. Next base: position 871,283,051 of record OY728148.1, on the reverse strand, counting down.
TGAATTTCTACTTATAAAATGATTTCATGATTTCATCCTTTTTATTTATCAATGGGTTTCTTATTATAATAAAACGTTGTTTTTGGATTCCTTTCCTTTTTCCTATGTTATTATATGGTGATATGATGACATTTATTTAAATCCAAATTTATTTTATTGGTTTATACTATGATGAAATCAGGATTAATCTAATATCCTTTAAATGATATATTATATGAGCTGAAAGGGTATATTAGAGGTTATCCCAAGCATAAATAATATTTCAATGTGTTTATATAAATCCCAAAGGGGGTATAATATAGGTTATAAGAATTACAATATAGGTACATAGGAAGTTATCCAAATCCAAAGAGGTTATTAAGTTATTATTGGGAATATATAACATTTTATTTTCTATTAATTTTTTTATTCAACAATTTTATTTTTTAGGAATATATAATTTTTTTCATGGATCAATTTTTTTATTCCATTTTGATTCAGGTATTATGAAAAACCCCGATTTATTTGATGGCACATGATTACGATAATAATTATTAAAGGTATATTTTTTAAAATTGTAGACATATGTTATGAAATACAATTTGTCAATATATTGTAAGGAGATCATTGATATCTCCCCCATTTTTCCTGATGGTGAATTTGAGTTCATATTTTGTATGATTTTAATAACCATGCTATAGATAATAGTATTATGTGTGATAAGTCATAGTAGGGATATCATAATGAAGATTATATATTAAAATAATTATTTTCAATAAATAAGACTTGGTTATATATCCATGTTTCCCAATACATAATATTTTTTAAACCCTAATCCTATTTTTTATAAAAATAAAGTGTATATTTATCTATTAAGTTGTAATATATATTTATGAAAATGGTTATTTTATATAATTTTTATTAGTGTCCATATATAGTAATACAATTTAACAGGGATAAGAAATATATAGTGGGAAACCACAAGATAAATCTATGATTATGTCTATATGTGGGAAAATATATTTGAACTTTCGTGAATGAAATGGTGAGTGGTTTCCATGAAATTACATCCTTGTGGGGATAATAATAGTTGACATGGATATATAATATACATTATTATGTATAATAAATCTTGAAAGGGTTAATTGGGATTTTACTTAATTATTACATGGTGCGTGACAATAGTTTAGACATCACAGCTGGTTTGAAACTATTTGGGTATTTTTTTTAATTCATAACATTATATGAACATTCATTGACTATTTTAATAAATAATTATCATGAATAGAAAAGGTAAAACCTAAGTCGAAATAAATTGAAAATATTTTGTCATTATTTTCATATCCTATAACAGATTATTCTTATTTTTGTGGTTCCATACTATTATTATTTTTTCATAAAATAAATATTTTAGTAGTTATATAGTGATGGAATCTATAAAACCATTATAGTGTTGAATGTGATTTATAATTAAATGATTATACACCCTATAATCCAATTGATTTGGGATATAAAATGAAAATTTTTGTCTGTATACACAACATTATCATTCTTTTATATCACATTGAACATATAACTAAAAAAATATGGGAACATTATTATTTTGAGTCCTTATTGAGGAATCAACAACCTCCATGTTATTGTTACACCAATCTACTATTTTACAATAAATGGATCAGTACCAATGAAATGATATTCTTCATTTACTGTAATGGGGATCTTGTAATGGACATATTGGGTAATAATCTTTTTTATTTTGATATGGATCAATAGAGGATTCTTATAAGTAATACAAGAAAATAAGATAAAATTGACTTGATAGATTGGGATTGGTTTCAGATATAATTTTTTCAATATAAATCTTCCTTATAATCATTATATGAAAATGGATATTTAGTTCCATGAGTTACTATAGACTTATTATGTATAATATTGAGAAAAAAAATTCAAGGCAATCAACATAAACATCATATATTATATTAAATATTAAATTTAAGAAGTCTATGTTACATTGTTGATTAAAAACAATTATATCAAAGGGTTTTGTGGATATGAAACCAAAATATCTATGATGTAATTGTTAAATTTACAATAAATGTTTAAATAGATATTGAGGTTACTCATACATTTAATGGTTTTGATAAGAAAAAAATATAAAATTAAAAGGAAACTCAGAAAACCATAGAGGTGAGTATATGATATTTATTTCATGCACTTAATGTTAATGGATAAATTAATGAAATTTAATTAAAAAATCTAGTAAATATTTTTATTATTGAATGTTATGTAATCAAGTGTTTGAATTCCTATTTCATATCATGATGTGAGACAATGGGATGAATATATTAAATTTTTCACATAACAAACCATCCACAATTTATGTTTTCAAATTAATACTATTGTGTAATTATGCTAAATGTTTAGAAAACTATATAGTTATCCATCTCTAGTTGTTTTGTGTGGTAATATTCTTTCTAAAAACTATATAGTATCCATCTAGTTAAATTTCAAAATATCATAGTATTGGTGTAGATTTTTCTATATAAACACACTAAAACTTCCATGTAAGTGAAGTCATTCTAATTATTATCAACAATCCTTTGATCAATTTGATGTGGATAATGAACATCAAATGTAATATTTATAATTATTTTTTCTTGATTCCAATTAAATTTTTTATTTTACTTAGTTTGTTATGGATAAACTAAATATCGATTTTAATCAATTTGATAGAGTGTTTATTAAAATAATTTATTATGAGTTTCAAAGTGTTCTCAAAAAATTTTATGTCGACTTATCAATAAAACACATAGATATTCAAAAACATATATCAATGACTCCCTATAGAAAAACATCAATTGAGATCTACAAATAGAGAAATAAACCTTATGGGAATCTTGTAAAAGGAATCATTTTTAAAAGTGTGTCACTATGGGGTAGACGAGTTCATTTTTTGAAATATAAATTTTGATCAATGAGACTCTACATTTATTCTATGTAATTATATAATATGACTATAAAAGAACAATCCATATCGATAACATAGATGATCAACTGATTAGAAATGAATAAATTCCAAAAATATAATTTTTTTTAAAATCATATATTATGGGAACAGAAAGACGATATACAGTAGACATCACTCTATAAAAGGAGTTGTCACTATGAACATATACTGATTATATTTGGTCTAACTAATAAACATTCTATCATTATGGATTTAATGAATAATGTATTAATATAATTTCATGAGTATATTGTATACATTAAATAATATATTCTTATATATTAACAATTTAATGAAGAGAATGATTATTACATTAGATTTATTTTGAAAAAAATATGGATAATTTGCATGAAAATTAAATAATGTCTATAATTCTCCAGTAAAATAATTATAGTTATGTGTTTATAATATCATGTGATGGTATATTATTGGATCCATCAAATATAGTCAATATAGAACATTGGTCCAGACCATCCACTATAACTTATAACATTATTTTTCTTCATTTTTATGGATAATATAATTGAATTTTGTATAATTTCTCTCAGTATTACAGTCCACTCACCATGTTTTCCCAAAATGAATTTAATTTACTATAGACATAAGAATATAAAGAAAATATACACAAACAAAATAAATGGTTAGTTAGTGCACTGGTGCAATAATTACCTCTTAGTGGAGAAGGTTTTCTTTCTATAATGCTGAATCAATAATGCGACTAGATTGATTTATCATGCATAATGTCGTGGGTATAACTTATTCCTCATCAATATTATTGGCCCCTGATAAAATTTACACAACTCTTAATTTGAATTTAGTTTTAGTGACATTTTGATTAACAACACGTAGGCATAAAAATTATATAGAGAGGAGTGAAATAAATAATAAATATAAAATGTTAAAGAATATATTCACATATAATTTTATGTATATATTATATAAATTATTTTTGAAGATGATGGTAGATTATGACTACTCAACACATTATCACTGAATGAATGAGAACAACGTGGCTGATAATTTGAGTGGAGATGATCATGCTAATAAATATACGATGAGGATCACAAGAGAGATGTCTTATATAGATATTTAAACGAAAAATATAGAACTATTGAAATATGTTTTGAAATATTATATTTAAAAATGGTATTCATTTTATTCATTTGACAATTGAAGAGTCATATATGGGTGATGTAGAGACACATTACAAGGTAATAAATAATATCAATTTTTACTAAGATTTTGATTTAATAATATGTTTCATAACCAATTTATGTGTCACAAATATAAAATTATTGAGGTATGTTTTATTGTAGGAATTCCATATTTCTTCATTCAAAAATTGTCCTTGATGTAAAAAAATGTATAGATATATGTATGTTTGTTTTTGTTTGTAAGATATGAATTTTGATATTGTAGAATATTTTTCTTGATTCATAGTATGTTATAATTATAAGGTTGAGAGACAATTTTTAATGGGGTTTTAGAACCATTACCCATACACGAATGAAAATTAAAAAAATATCACCGTGGATTTTATCATCAAACTCTCTAAAACATATAATGGGAATAATTATAATGAGAAATAGTTGATCAAATTATGATACTATAAAACAAAATTACTAATAAAGAAAAATTTTATCAGGATAATTATTAAATTAAATACATTACAAAATTTTTATGGTTTCATGGATTCCAAAATTCTTATATATATGATCGGTATATAGTATAACTTCTAAGATGTAATAAAGAAATCAATATTCATTAGATATGATGTTAATTTTCAGTAATATGTATCATCCTTATAAACATTTTCCTCTATAAAAAGCCATTATTACCATAGTATATGTGCTAAGGGATTATTATATTCATTTAAATTATTTTTAGGATCATAAACATCCTCCCGTCGATTTATCATTCAACATTATCATTTACTAATTATCTAGAATGGATCATTATTAATCCTAAATGGATAATCTATAGAATTCCAACAAGATCAGATGAAGATGGAAAAACAATGCCTTTTGGAAATGATATATCTGATGAAATTGGAGAGAAATATAAATTTATTTAGAAACCCCTGATGAAACCCCAAAAAACCAAAATAATTTCTGGCAGTCAATAATATTGTATAGTTTCTTATGTTGGTGATCTGTTGTTTCAAATAATTTCCCATTAGATGGTGGGTTTCATGTTTAGTAATAAATTATAAATATTCCTATAGAATATTTTCTCCATTTATATTATTGAGAAATTACAAAATATTGAATATTTTTTGTTCTTCAACCAAATAAACAACTGATCGTGATATTTCTATATATCTTCCATGAAGAAGTTAATTCTAGATTGATAAAATGTACTCAACTCATTGGTTATATTACATGAACATGATATTTCATATGATTAATAATAATCATATGGGTAAATATATATGTATCAAAACTAATCATGAAGAAAATATTTTCATGACCCCCTCCCCACAAAGATGTAGTAATGATAGGAGAGTGATGGTGACATCATGAGTTTAATGGCTAGAGGGCCCCAATTAGTCAATCACAATTTTGGTTATAATAAATATGCATATGGGATGAATTTTCCTATAATAGTAAAATACAAAAGAGATAGATAAGAAATTTCCAAAAAATAAACATGATCATACACAGGTATAATGACGTATCAATATCATAAATTAATTGTAATTCAATAATAAAAAACTAAAAGATAAAAAACTACCCATAAATGAAAATGAGATAGAGACCACATATCCCAAACTGATCCTATAAAACCGTAAGATAGTAATATCAATCGTGATCTATGACTTTATTTTTATTTCAATAAATTATTTTATATATACATTGTGTGAGAATTATGGTATACTTATATGAATCCCTTCATATAAAATATAATTCATGAATGCTAAAGAATAATGAACAATAGTGAGACTAATTCATTAGTTATATAGTTATATTATGTACCCATCCTCATTATATATACCTCTCAACATGTATTTAATACAAGATATAATATAATATAAAAATGAAACTTCATGATTACACTAATCCAAGTCACTAAATGGGTTACTGCTCTTCCCCAATGTTTCATGTTTGGATCCATCTATCCCTAAAAGTAACCCCCCTAAAAATCTTGAAGAGGTGTCAAAAGATGAACATAACACCTCAAATCATCACATAATTTGAATAAATCCATATATTTTTAAACATATTGTTTTTGAGATCCACCATATTCTATATGAGGTCTGTCATAAAACAACTATTATACCACAAGCCACCACATCATGCACTACCAGTAAGTATCTTATTCTTTTACAATGTATACATTTCATAGATATAGTAATTATTTGGATAATATATAATAAATTAAATGTTTCATAAAACCTGAATACCAACACCAACCACTTAACTTTTATATGGAAAAAACAATGGCCATGGATACAACAACACGTAATTGAAAAGATGTGAGAGTATTTCCATATGAGGTACTCATTCTTCCATCTTCCCAGTTGCATGTTGTGTGAAATATCCTCCTACATTCCATTATTTATAAATCACCTAAAAATGAGTGGTATAATGTATGATACCGCATATAATACAATACATAATATATATCACAACAAAACTATGTGTATAACCCATTCATAGATCAAACTATAAGTAATATTTATCAAACTCTCATATTCCACTATAAAGGATAAAAATCCTACAACCATAGAATAATTTAAAATTGATACATGATTTAATTAATGTCAATAAAATATTAACATTATGTTAAATTATTAATTATATGTAAATTATGAATTAACATTATTCCACATTTTGATATATTAATAATTAGACGCAATTCGTTTCTCTCTTGGAATAATCCAAACCGATACCATGGTTTATCAATATTATAATATTTTTATCATTTTCATTCCATAAATAGAAGACACATGGTTTATGAATTATTCATTCATTATTAATGTCATTATGTAATCATTTAATCCAAGAAAACAATCAAATTCAAAAACCAAATGTTAACATGAAACCACACACATCTAGAAAACTCAAGTAATGGGGAAATGAATGAAGATAAAACATGAAACCCATCCATTGAGCAGTAAAAATATTTAATGAGATCATACCAACTCCAAAAATCACATAAAATCATCAATCCAAACATCACCATATTCTATAATCATCTGTGTTATCCTAAACACCAACAAGCATGTCACATTGAATATCTTAATCATAGGGGTTAATTATTTCCCCATCCTCTAGGCCTTCTCACCATTATCACAACAACCATCCTGTGCTAATAAATAATATTATAATACAAAATATTATCGCATTACAATTGTAACTACCCTCACCATGTATAACAAGGACCATATCCGACTCACATTATATAAATTGAAAAAATAACACAAACTACTGTGAAATCATGTCCTTAAAATAAAGAATCCATACTTTACAGGAAAGTAAGATCTCATGGTTCCGTAAAAATAACTCATTAATAAAAAAATTGAAAATTTCAAGACCAAATAAATTATCATTGTCACTAAATTATTATTTATTATATCATGATTTAAAATATTAATTATTCATAGGTTCAAATATGTAAAACCATAGAAAACATGCTATATGAAACTATAAATAGAAAAACCTGATCTCTAAAATTAAAACAGTTTCAAAAATATCATAGATGTGACATTCCCAGTTTGTAAGAATTTTAATATCATGAACACACATTATCATTATCCTTGTTCTATAACCAATTAAACATCTCATGAATTTACCAACTATATTATACATGCATATATAAATCAATGTTATCAACATTAAATTATATAAAGAACATAATTATGAAATTAATCTCTTTTGATTTATTAAAATGTATAATTAAGTATTAATTAAGTATATATATTCTATATAAATTTCAATATTCTACTTGAAACATTAAGACATGATAACAAAGAAGAGTTTATTTATCACACTATCAAGACAAATAGGTGGAAACCGATTATAATGGTACAAAGAATCAATATGTGATTACTATCCAACTGATTAATATGGAAAAATTATTTATTATGTGAACTCTATTTCCATCCAATTGGATAAACCATTCTCAATTTATGACATCTAATAAAAAATGGGTATCCAATTAATTTTTTACCTCAAATGTGTCAACATTAATATTGCACAAATAGACTAATGTTGTGGATCCTAATCATCTAAAATGCATGATGTTTAATCCATCCAAGGATTCCAAGAAACAATACCCCCAAAAAAACCATCAACATTCAACTAAAATAGTTATGAAAAAAATACATAACGTGGAAAAAATATTAGGGGGAATAAATTGAATAAGATAAAACTTCAAAAAATAGTGGTAAAAATAAAATTTGATAACCTCATAGTGATGAACAAACCTATGGATCAATCCCCATTGAAGGAAACCCCAAATTCATTATAAAAGGCTCATAAAATATCCTAGACTAAATAAGGATGAATCTTTTTTATTATAATCACATGTTTTGCACATATCATAAATGCACTATATATAGTAATTGCATGTCATGCCTCGTCCCTCTGGGGCTCATGCTGTGACTACACCATGCCCACCTCCCATAGGCCAGTGGATGGAGACTAGCATGGAAAAGAGTATTTCCTAAAATAGAGAAGGCATTTCCATTATAACCTATGAACACGCACAACCAATCACATAACAACATATGAACCAAAGTAAAATGTATTAAAAAAAGAATTTTTAATGTAAGAGGGTAAAGAATAAAATTCCAATAGTAAAGGTACATGTACAACTAAGATTCAATAAAATATAAGAGATATAAAGATGTCTACTAGGTTGTCCTCTGAGGTTCCTTCCTAGTGGGTAGGTACAGTTCTGCTCCTTAGTGCTCCATGTCCTCTTGTCTTCTCTACATACTGAGATTTCGTATGGTCCACCTCGAGGCACCATCTAGTCCTATTATCCTCAGCCTTGATCAGAGTTGCCTTTCCTCTGCACCAAACATGAAAAGGTGGAGGTGAAGCCCATGTAGGAGGGAGTATATCATTACTCAGTAAGGACCCTGAGACCTTCAAGGTCACATAAATCCACAAATGATAAACCATAATAATATAAATTAGTGATAACCCTACTTAGGTATCTTTGAATACATAGACTAAACATATCAAATATTACCAATATGATACATCAGGAAACACATGGCCCAACTCCTTAGATAATGTAAAAATGTTCCACGAAGGAAAGATTACCACAAATGTAAGTACCACACTTGTATACCACAAAGAAAAAACTACAAAGGTAAGGACTGAGCTCACACCAGGTATATCTTAGGTATATATGTTGTGATGATTAGATGTATCTACTGAATCATATTACTCTGTTATGAGGTAGACCCATGAAGGATCCAAATTATAGACCCCGCATAGGATCCTAGTACATCGTTAGACACACATAAGATCCCAGTACATCATCATACCCATACAAATTTCTAGTAAATTGTTAGACACACACATGATCATAGTACATCCTCAGACCAACACACGATCCTAATACATTGTTAGACCCAAAGTGGATTCAAGTACATCATCAGACCCACACATGATCTTAGTACATCATTAGAGCCAGCTACAGGGTTCACGCACTATGCATTCTTGTCCATGTAAGGGTACACTCATCAAACTACTGGTTGATAAACCAACTACCACAACTTCCCGTGAAGAAGTATCTCAAAGGACCCCTATGTAATAGGGGTCTAAACTCAATAGATGGTGTGTCAATTGGACGACCGATCTATATGTTATTGGCATTTTAGTATGGAGGGCCCAGTTGGATTCTTGCATGATCTATCCCAACTGCAATCTATCTTTATCCAAATACCTTGTTCATTATACGAAAATGACCGCCTCACTCAAAGGTTATGGGCACTGTAGATGGTTCATCTAATGGATTCCCTGGGACAATGTTTTGGCCAAAATAACGTATAGGTTCAAAAATGGTCCGGGTCCGGTCCATCCTGGCAGGACTGAATCGACCCAACCTGGCCTAGGCCGAACCTCCCTGATTCATGTCAACTCGGCCCACTGGTTCTGTCCCGGCCCCCACGTGTAGGCTAGTCCTGCCAGCCTGGCATTACCACATGCAGGGGTGAATCGCGTGCCCCCATACTCAAACACCGAAAAGAAGAAGAAATTCAGTTGCCAGCAGCACGCGGGGCTCGTCGCAGGCCCCTCTTGGGCAAGCTCAGCAGGATGAACTGTTCGACACTTCGTCTGGCACATCATGAGCTGTCACCCCACGGCCGGATAAATGTCGGCCATGCTCCGCCATCCATTGCGACCCCTTGCTCTGATGGTGGTGCATTGTGTAATGCCCCTTACCGGTCGAACAAAAACTGATCAACCTCCATTTACCGACGCAGAACAAGCCACAACACTTGCTCACCGGGCGGTAGAGACGCGCTCCCCCGCCCCATCATGCGGTCAGCCTCGGCTAGGCACCAACCTTGCTTCGCCATTGCTGATGTGTCAGTTCCTTCTCCGGCAGCGCGGTTGCACTGCCGTCATCTTCATGGTTGGTCGTGTTTCTAGTCGCTACTATCGAGTTCCACTTGTTCCGACTTCTAGTACCAGAAGTCTTCATTATCCTTCATGAAGATTGAGAAAAATATTACAAAATATTTTTGGATTGGTAAGGCCATGTTCTTTTGGCCTGTAGCCTCCGCGTTAGATTTGTAGGAAGGGGCTCAATTATTTTTTGAATCATGATGAATTTTCAAGAACTGGTAAAGTGAAAATTTATTATGCCAAACCCTACCTTGATGGTTTTTTGACTTCGTGAGGAGGGAAGGATGAATAGTGGTTTGTCATTACTGAAGAGGTCCCACATTGGAGAATGTCAAAAGGAAGGATCTGAAGTTGTTGGTGAACGTCAGTGTTCATCATTAGAGGTGTGTTTTTCATTGGAGAAGAATAATCCCTCCAATGTTCTCCTACAATTTCCCTTTTCCCACACGTTCCCCAATTACACCAAAAATTAATTTCCACATATTAATGTAATTTTTATTAATTGAAAACAGTGTTTACCATTAATTAGGATGTTGTTGGTCTAATTAATTTAGTTTATACCAGAGGTCACCTCCCACATTATAGAGGGTGTTCATGATACGAGTGGGTCCCACCATTAAATTAAAATAGAATGTTTTAGTTCAGGTGGTCCCCATTTTCATAACTCCATGTAGTGAGGTTTCTAAAAAATAAAAATGATAATATTTTTTATTTTCTATTTTTCCACAAAAAATTGAAATACTATCATTTACCCTCTTCCTAATGCGGTTGAGTTGAGGGTCATATTATGTGATTACCGGGGATGCAAGTTCAATGGTGCCCTTAAATTTAAATTCTGAGCCCCCATTAAAAATATACAAGCACCTACTTTCATGTTTACTGAATATACCCAAAAAATGGTTCTGAAATTCATTCCAAGCACACCAGGCCTTAGAATCTTGCGTTGTCAATTTTCGCAGACTTATAAAATTGCCTTATAATTAAAAAAAATTACATGTAATTTTTTTATCTTTACATTCTCCCCACCTCAGGGCTTTAAATTCTCATAAGTCACAACTCATACTAAAGAAACAAGTGGGGGTACATAACACGTATCTGAGCCTCCCACTCCCATGTGTACTCTGGAAGGTTCCCGTGTTTATAGTGAAAATGAACTAGAGGTATTGAACATCCACAAAGGACATGCTCTTGTCGATCTTCAATCTCTATTGGGACCTTCGTAAAATTCTCCCCATCGTCGATGTCCAACTCACTGTGGTCGATGATGTTGGATGGGCCATGCATGTATCTCCTCATATGGGATATGTGGAAGATGTAGTGCACCCGGTGCAATAAAGGTCGAAGATCTATGTGGTAGGCCACCTCACCAACTCTGTTGAGGACATGGAAGGGTCCAATAAACCTTGGTGATAATATACCGCCCCAAACAAACCTCTGAAACCCCCAACGGGGTGAGACATGTAGAATGACATGGTCGCCATCCTAGAACTCCAGAAGTCTCTGTATCCTGTCAACATAAGACTTTTTCCGGATCTGTGCAATCTTCATCCACTCCTGGATGATCTAAACTATTTATGTGGTAGCACATATCATCTCTGGTCCTACGAGTGCAGACTACCATGGTTCAGTCCATCACAATGGTGATCTACATGGTCACCCATACAATGCCTCAATATGGGTCATCCCAATGGTGGAGTGATAATTATTGTTGTACGCAAACTCCACCAAAGGCATGTGATCCTCCCAACTATGTCGAAGTCCAGTACGCAAGCATGTAGCATGTTCTTGAGGGTCTGAATATTCTACTCAGTCTAGCCATCCATCTGGGGATGGAAGGTGATGATCAAACAATGATGTGTCCTGAAATACACCTACAACCCCTTCCATATCCGGTACATATAATGTGCATCATGATTGGAGACAATCATCAAGGGTAAACCATGTAGTTACACCGTCCCCTAGACATAGATGCATCTCATGCTCTCTACTGAAACAGTCTATCTGATCGTTAGGAAGTGGGCTGAATTGGTGAGTTTGTCGACGATCACTGAGATAGAATCATGAACATCATATGTATGTGGATGTCTTATCATGAAGTCCATGGAGATCCCATCCCACATCCACTATCGAACCTCTAAAGGGAACACTTAGCCTACTGATACCTGATGTTCCACTATCACTTGCTGACATGTGGGGCACAGAGAGGCCAAATATGCTACTTTTTCATCATTTTCAGCCACAAAATCTATCATCAGAGATCTTGGAACCTCTTCACCACTCTTGGATGTACTTCTAAATGGGATATGTGGAACTCTCTCAACACTTCCTCCCAAAGAGACACATTAACTATAGTACATCCTATGAAGAGGATTATGTGCTCCCAACCTTCAAAAAATCCATCAGTTGCATGTCATGTGGATATCTGAGCATGTCAAGCCTCGTTGTTAGTGTCCCCATGTTGTGCCTCCCTGACTTGCTAAAGTAGTGGGGAGTGACTGTATGAGACTGATGAAAAGTTGCTTCATCCCGATCCATAAGGGATATCTATAAAAGGCCAGTGGCTCTGTCACTTCACCTTGTAGCTATATACAATATCTCCTACATAGTGTATCTGAAAAAAATTTCCCCTTACCATGAGTATGGAATTTCTCAATGTCATAGTCCTGGAGGAACTCATGCCAACACCGATGTTTTATGTACAGGTCATTCTATGAGAATATATACATGATACTCTTCTGATCAAAGAAGATTCTAAAATGATCGCCCATCATGTAATGTCACCACATATTCATGGCAAAGACCACGATTGGTAAATTCATGTCATTAGTACTGTTGTTCTGTTCATGATGACTCAACTAATGAGAACCTTACATGATCACTTCTCGCTCCTACATCGGGAAACATCTATGCCCGGTCCCTTATGCATCAAAGTAGACCACATACTCTACGCACTCCTCTAGTAGCCTCAATATAGGGGTAGTTTATTGACTCTTCCTTCTCTCTTGTAAACACCACTGGAATCTCTTTGATCCCATGAAGGGTTTCCCCTTATTAGTGAACACTGATAAATGTGATGAAACTCTGAATAAATATGGTACAAATATCCGGTATTATCTGGACAAACCCCAGAAACTCTGTACCTCTATCACACTCCTGTGTGTCTCACTCTCAAGTACTACCTCAATCTTTTCTGGTTCCACTGCTACTCCAGCCTCCAATATGACATGTCCAAGAATGTGAACCTCTCGGATACAGAAATGGTGATTCGAGAGCTTAACATAAAGCAGGTGCTCTCAGAGTGTGTCCACAACTATCAGAAAATGACATACATGCTTCTCCTCTGTAACTGAGTAGATCAGAATGTTGTTGATGAATGCTAGTACAAAGCGATCAAGGTAAGGCTGAAAGATCCTATTAATGAGTCCCATGAACACTGTTGGGGGATTGGCCTGGCTGAATGGCATATCCAAGAACTTGTAGTTGTCGTACCGACATATGAATGCAATCATTGGAACATACTCATCTCAGACATTGAGTTAGTGATAGCCTGATCTGAGGTCTATCTATGAGAACCATTGTGCTCCCTTCAGCTGATCATAGAGGTCGTCAATCATCGGGAGTGGGTACATGTTATTTATAATCACCTGGTTCAAGAGCCAATAGCCAAAAAATTCCTAAAGATCCCATCTGCCTTATTGGCATACAAAATAGGTGCTTCCCAATGAGAAACACTGGGCCGAATGAATCTCATCCCCTGTAAGTCCTCTAACTGTACCTGCAACACAAAAAGCTCAGTAGGAGGAATGTGATACACTACTATAGAAATCAGTGTCATCCTGGGATAAAAGTAAATGTAAAATTCCACCTCTCGGTGAGTAGGTAGACCCAAAAACTCATAAAATAAAACATTCACGTACTGTTCCACCACCAAAGGATAGCTCAGACTCTCCACATAAACTGCTTCGAGGGTATGGCTAGTCCACTGATGAGTGATCGGCTGCACTCTCATTTGTGCATGTCCATACTATGCGGAAAAGACTCCTTTCTCACTTGTGAAGGTAAACATGGTCCCATCTGTGTGGAACTCCATACATTGTCCTTAATATTGTCAATATGAGCATTGAATATAGATAACCAATCCATACGCTAGATGACGTCATAAGGATTCGACGTTGGTACTTGGAGTTCCAAGAAATAGCTCCCACCTCTTAGAGTAACCTCACACTGTCGACACTAGAGTGTAATCATAAAATATACTCCCGTATGAGTATATAGTCATAAAATTTTTCGAATTGCTCCATCAGAATATCTGAGCTCTGAATGAGGGTTGTGGGAATATAATATTGAATGGAACTTTTTTCTATAAGTAATACATCTAAATTAGTGTATACATAGATCATACCTCTTGTCACCTCCGGAGCACCATGGTAATATGAATCAGCTGCCTGAAGCTTATCTCACCCTTTTCCGCTTACTACTTATGGTTGTGGTGGACTACATGGTGGTGGTGGCAGAAACACCTCAATTGTCTCCCACCACCAACTGCACGGCCAACTCCTCTACAGTGTCTACCTGCTCCATGTGGGCCTCCTTGGTCGAACCTCCTTCTCTACCTAGGTGGCCCTTGAACCATATTTTGATCCTCAGTAAAGAGTGTCAGATTGTCCTGAGCTATGTGACCCTACCCACCACATGTGGAACACTTATTGTTCCTAGAATGAATTTATCTATCTCTAGGACCCCTCACTACCGATCCTTAGTCATGCGGTCATCCACCTATAGGTCTGGTGCTCTTAGACCTCTATGACAACAATCTGATACTAACTATAGAAGACTCCGCAACATGAATTCTGGTGGTGGGTCTCATTGTTTGTGACTGCTCAGCAAGAAAACTCTTTATGTAGATGGATCTCTCTAACAACCCCTCCTACGCCAGGATACTGAGAGAAATCATCTAATACCTAACCTCCCACCTGAGTCCCTAACTCGATGGTTTCTTTACGGCATGAAGAGTGAAGGACAGACATTAGTTTGTCATTGATAAAGATTTCCAACATTAGAGATGGTTATGAGGATGGAGCCGAAGTCATTAGAGAACTTAGGTGTTCTTTATTGGAGAAGTGTTCTTTTTTTGGAGAAGTAGAATCCCTCTACTATTCTCTACAATTCCCCATTTCCAACACATTTTCCAATTCCACGAAAAATAAATATCCAACATATTAAATTATGTTTCAATAATTTATAAATAGAGTTTGTAATTAATTATGATGGTGTTGGAATAATTAATTTAGAGGATACCAGTGGTCACCTACCTCATTTAAACTGGAGTTAAAGAGTCAGGTGTATCCCAACCTTGAATTCAAATTGGGGGTTTTAGTTGTGGGGGTCCCCACCTCCATAACCCCATGTAGAGAGTATTAAAAAAAATAATAAAGTTAGTATTTTTATTTTTTATATACCTCCATGAAACTGTGATAAATTATCATTCACCCTCGACCTACTGCGGTCATGGTGAATGGCTCCTTAAGTGAATATCGGCGCTGCTAGTTCATCTGTGCCGTCAGATTTCAATTCTGACCACTTGTTCAAATGTTACAATTTCTTGTTCGAGCGTTTACTAAATGTACATGAAAAAATGTTCAGAAATTTATTTCGGGCACACCCAGCCTCAGAATCATGATCTGTCAATTTTCACAGACTCATAAAATTCCCATTGAAATAAAAAAGTTACATGGAATTTTTGGGTTTTTATATTACATGTTAAGTAATGCTTACATGTCATGTAATTATTGTGTCTTTGAGTTATTTGTAATATTTTCTCCTAATGGAATTTGAACTCATGTTTATAAAAATCATGAATCACCATTTGAACCATTATTACAACCTATAATATTTCCATAAATTAATAAAAATCACATTAATTGTCATTTATTATCCCATATTTTTTATTTCAATAAATGAAAATATCAATACTCCCTTGATGATCCTCTACGACAAATATCTACAAAAAATATTAAAAGGGTATGAAAACATGTATCCAGTTCCTTGTAGTATATACATCTAAATTAAATTACCTCCTCGAGAATTTAAAACCAAATATAAAGGGTAAATGGAATGTACTCTTTTTAATATCCACAGCTTGAGGTACCTCTAAATGAACACACTATATTAGGAGCTAAAAAACCTCATTAGGGGAACAACATAGTACCACACAAAATAAACAAACATCTTATAAATACTCAACATTGTTATACACAAATCAAATAAGAGAAAAGACACAATAAAATGTGGGAAACCATATCATAATCTAGAAATTTCAACATCAAAAAATTAAAGGTGTAATTATATAGGATCCAAACCTCAAACACCTCAAGGTTATTAGTAGCATCTACGACTCGCATTACTATGTATTATTCAACAAACCATCATGTATAAAAAAAATATGAACAAAGGGAATATAACAACCATACAACACCTTCTCCTTGTTGTCTAGAATATCCAGAGGTTGATCCTCAGAGGTCACATCATCTTCGCCATTGATATCACAAAAATCGATGAAATGGAATTAATTATGAAAATAATGATGGAGTTATATAAAAAAACATCATGTATCAACCTCTTGAAATGGAAATGTTCTATCTTATACCAAATAGATCCAATACATGAAAAACCTAACATGGCCCAAAAACATGGGATAATGTTTACACCCACCACCAACCCTTCACATCTTGTGATGATGATTCAATTATTGGTGGACATCCAAAACAAAATAATAATACACATGTATCCTTTGAGGATCAACATAGAATTTATGATGATCATGTTCTACATTTGGCATATTGGGAATTATATAAACAATCACTATTATATTCAATACCAATTCTAGTTGAGGATTTTATTTTATATGACCCCAGTCCACTAAAATAAGGAATCGAATGATCAGATGTAGAATTTTTCAAATTAAAATATACTAATTCTTGAGTATACAATATTATTTTATGAATAGTTGACCATGGTATGGTTCCTCGTCCACAGATTTCCAAATTAAAGGACACTAGGGTGCCACATTTCATCAGTAGTATTGATTTTGTGATATGTCATACAATCCTTCAATTGAATAAATAAAATCTTAAGGAATAAAGAAGAACCGAAGTCATTGTTGAGATCACATAACATCCAATATGTAAAACGATTATTCTAATTAGAGATGATCATCCCCAACTCCCCATGGTGTCACACAACCTCCCTTAAATATTTACTCTTCAAAACATCTACAAATATCAACTCCCAAATCAATATAAAGTGGGATAATTTTGTTATATGTTTAGAATTCACCCATATAAAATTATAGAATCTTTAATAACATGGTAATACAATATCAATGTATATAGAAATTTCTTCACACTACTATTTTGGAATATCTAATGGCTATAGAAAACCATCAATAGCATGGTTCATGGCCTTCATCCTCTACTTGAGCAAACATTGAAAACTAATATAAAAAATGACACCCACCAAATCAGGAAACCAAAACATAACTCTAAATGTTTATTACATAATTTTCATGCTTATATTTACCACCATTGTTGAACTTTGTAACTCACATATAAAGATATCACACATCCGGGATTGAAGAATAATAATTCCATAAAAAACACTTTGTAATGTCACTCCTTTGATCAAATGTCAAGGGAATCACACAAAAAACATGAAATATTCATGTCCCTATATCATGATTCCATGAAATGTTAATCCTATAACTTATGCACCAAATAGAACATCATTTTCATATAGAAATTAATATTCTATTCCACTTTCATCTATAATATCTGGATCTATCAATGCTTTCTCATCCATCACTCTCCTAGAATCTTATGATTCACAAATGACAAAACTATTTTTCCTTTGGATTAGTTCATCAGATAAAAACTTTCCCAGTGATGTAATATATTAATAATTAAACTAATAATAATGTAATAATTTCATTCAGTGACATTGACAAAATTGAATGTCTCACTGATATAAGACATACCTCAACCTCTTCTGGTCTGTAAAAACCTAAAAATGATCATTGATGAGGTAAGTCCATCAAAAATTCAATGAAAACATAATTTTTTTCAATTAAATATCTTTTCTAAAATATTTACACTCATGGTTTTGTATTTACGATGTTTTATAATTTGAAAATGTCCTCTAATACACCCAAACACAAACCAATCCAAGGCACAATGCTCCAATTAAACTTGTAACTAAATTCTTTTACTAAAAAAATAATAGACCACTAACAAAATTATACATTAAATACTCAGACCATAACATATAGTGACTCCCAATGTGTATATATTATGTCTCTTTTTATATATAATATATATAATAGAAAAAAATTTAGGCAACACTAAACTAAAAAGAACATTGATATACAGTAATATATAATTATTTTATCACAATAGTTATAAAATAGCCATTAAATTGTATAGATTCAATAGTATTAGAAAAATTATTGAAATTATATAACTAATTAAATGTTTTTACATTCATAAAAATTATTTTATAGTTATAATATATGAATAAATAGAAATAAATGCTTTACAAATATGCTATTTTATAACGACACTTTTACAGCCTTTTAAGGAAGAACTTGTTCCAAATTAATTTTTTACACTTTAATAATTTCATTCAATACAAATTAACATCATTATTATTATATTAATTAAAAAATAATCCATATGTTAAATTTTATTACTTTTCGGATAGTATTTATTTTCCTTTGAATAGTTAGAAATATTGCTCCTTTTATATGAATCATTTTTATTATAATTGATAGTATATTTATGTTTAGAATATTATCCTCACATTATAAAATTTAAATATATTTATGGAATCCTATGAATTATAATATTATATTATTATACCATAGAATATTTAAATGAATGACTAATATATTTTTTTTAAAATATGTGTAGATATTTTTATAAAATGTAAATTTAATTTAAAATAATATAATTAATAGAATTATTTGAAATAATTAATTTTTAAAAAATATATTTTGAAATTAATATCTTGATGTCCTAAAATTATAGTAATATTATATGTGACCTCATTTAATTATTGAATGTGTAATATAATTATATTTAATTTCAAAATTGGTATTTTCTAAGAAAAATATAATTTTAAACAACAAATAAAATATTCAAATTTTAAAAAATATTTCATTAATATGGAGATAAATTTTTATTGGTACTCATTCAAAAATATCTATAAATAATTTTTTGGATTTTCATTTTTTTTGAATTTTTGGTGAATAGTGAAATATTGAAGTTTAGAATATTTGACATTATAAGAAAATAAATTAATTGTTGTGTAATGGATATGTCATGGATTATGTTTTTTTTACCAAAATCTAGACTTAAAATTATATCCTTACATTATTTATTCACATGAATCAAAACTATTCATATTCATGATCCAAAATAA
The DNA here is from genome assembly GCA_963277665.1 of Viscum album. NCBI lineage: Eukaryota > Viridiplantae > Streptophyta > Magnoliopsida > Santalales > Viscaceae > Viscum > Viscum album. The sequence continues at coordinate 871,263,002 of OY728148.1, read as the reverse complement.
TAAACAAATGATTATAATATTCCAAAAACACCCATCTCCTCTTCTATAAATACCACCCTAACAACCTATTCTCGATACACCTCCTAATACTTGAATCAATAACATTTTCTTCCCAATTCATATATCAAAACCCTCTACATTTCTAGGATCTCTTGGTCTCAACCAAATAAAAAACACTAATTTCTTTAGGGAGGCTCTCAACGAGTTAATTCAAGTAGTAAATCATTTTCTATTCTCTATCAATTTAATTTAATTTATTTACATCTAATTATATCCTTACCTGTATTATAGAAATTAAAATTAAAAATATATTATCATATATTTATATACATATATATATTAACATATATATATTTATGTTACTTTCTTAATGTAAAATCAGCCATAAATCTATTTTTTAATTTCCCTTGATTCAAAAAATTAAAACATCATCTATGTGGTTCCTATTTAACTCCTCAGTGGATGACATGTTTTTCATTTATATTTACACCTTTTGGGTTATTCATAAAACCATTTTAATCTATAAAAATGATTATATATATATATATATATTAAATATTATATAATATAATAGAACAAGTATATATTCATGAAAATAATGGATGAAAAAAACTAGTTGGTGATGATTGAGAAAACGCCAAAATAATGTAAACAATAACCACTAATGTCTTATGTAATGATTCATCCTTCCAAAAAACAAAATAGCATATATAACAGTTTAAAATTTAGTATTATCCTCTATAAAATATTATTACAATTCCAGACAACAATTTAAACTATATATGATCTTTCATATGCGTATAAAAGTAAACAGATCCAGAAACCACAAAAATGAAATCTATGGAATATTAAAATTGTATTTTATAACTCACAAGAAGGGAATAAATAAAAAAATAGAATTATAATAAATTAAATAAATATATAAAAGATTATTAAATATTTAATTTATGTATTTAATAATATTATCTAGGATATTAATATCATGTGCAGAACACAATCTAAAAAAGGTTAGGTTTAGTTATATCAGCTTTATTTCTGTGAGATATGCATTATTCAACACTATTAATTTTGTGTCGTGTATGTTAACTAAAATTTGATGTATAATATCCTAAATCTATTTTACTTCAGGGTATAAAATGTCTCATTATATGATTATTAATTTTATGGGACATATGATTCAATTGATTACAATGTGGTAAGGGATTAACCCTTAACCTTATTTTTTCCATTAGATTATAGTTTTTATATCATTACCGCAATTTAATTATTATTTTTTAATATTTACATCATAAAAATTATATTTATGTAGATACCCAAGCATGACGTACATAGAAGTTACATTACATTTGCAGAATACTTAATACCTAACAAAAAGAGACACCCATGGAACGTAATAGTTAAGTGTCTTTGGAAACATTGAACATAATCTTATAATCAAGGTGAAAGATCTTCAACATATCCCATTAAGATCTTCCCCCTTTTTACCTAAAACCATTCATTATATCCTGGGGAAAAGAAATAGTAAAATGGGTGGGCTGAAATGCTCAGTACGGGTAAACATGGAGAACATAAAACAATCAATAAACATTTGAATGTAAAAACATGAATATAAAAAATCAAAATCCTATTTAATGACTTAAATAATGGTAGTACATAAGGCATAGATCACAAAAGCACATAAATAATGTTAAAATATCAATAGAATAAAACATATAATTGTGGAAAACCATTATGAAGATGATATTATTTCCATATTAGCCAAGGAATTGCTGCCAAGAACATCATGGTGGATAATGTCCATTAATGAACCAGGGTTTACTTGTCGTTCCCGCCCTGGATTACTGAACCAGATATACTTGCTATTTCCACCATGTCTATCTCATGAGATATTAATCTTCACCAAATTTATTGTCTGGATATATATGTCCCACCAATCTCATAATGAAATATTTATTTTGTGCTCCTAAAAATAATTATAAATCATTCATCATAACCTAATGAATAAAATCGGTTTGTGAAAAGTTGTTTCCTACATTTCATTGGAAATGGTATTCCAGTAGAAGCAGGACTTTGGGCTATAATTAAAGCAATCAGATATGCTACCCAATTTAAACGGCATCAATTATGGTTGGAGTATGACTCGACTACTGTTGTTCAAATTCTTCGTGATCGATCCAGAAATGTAAAATGAACGATCTTTCCTGACTGGATCGAATGTCTGCGGCTAGTGTAAGTACTCTCTCTTGAAGTAATGCATGTTTATCGTGAGTCCAATCGGGTTGGTGACGCTCTGTCCAAGAGAGCAATTTTTTAAGTTAGTTTGAATTGGTCCTGCGTTATGCCTTATTTTTGCAATGATCTTGTCCATGATGATATTTGTGGTAAGGGGTATACCCGTCATTCTTGATCAATATCGTGTCTCTTCTCTCCTGTGTACTTTTAATTTTGAATAATATATATTTATTAGGAGTAGGTCTTTGCCTGTCTCATATCATTTTGGGTAGGGATATTATACTTGAAACAAATCCAAATTAATGAATGTCATATTTGATGGAAAATAGTTTTGATAAAACATTTGAATTGAATTCATGAGGAAATTTTACTTTCTTCCTCAAATTCATTCTCATTTCACAAAATACCAAGAAATTATAAAAGAAAATGATTTCTTGTGAATATAAAAATTAATTCTTGTAGAGGATGCTTCATGAAAATTAATCGTTATGAAACTGTAAAAAACCATTCATGCCGTATAAGTTAAAAAAACATTCCCCATGTACTTTTTCTGAAAAAGTCAAAAATTACCTCATATGGTAATAAAAAGAAATATTCCTTCCCTACCTTGTGGTAAAATTAATAAAAGGGTAAAAATAACTTTGAACATACATGGAAAAATAATAAACATTTTATGAAATCATTTTGAGAATACATGTACATGGAAGATAAACACAACCCTCATAAATACTTATGAATAAACAATATTGGATAAGAATGAGATAATAATAATTATTCCTTGAATTATGTCTGATTTCATTTGTATGTGTATGATACTCTTATAGGGTGGGATTAAAAATATTTTTATCTTTTAACATATCCATAATAATATTTATAATTTCATATATGATTCACCAAGACATTATATTTCCCATTCATTTGTAAATTCCATGTTAAAGCGGGGTTTTAGGTAAATTTATTTCATTTATCATATGAGTGTTGACATTTAATTATTTTCATATTATTAAAAATATCATGAATAATTGAATCTAGAATGTAAAAAATTATTTATATATAATATATATTAAATATATATAATCGATCGATAAATGGAAAAACATACATCGTTCAAGGAGAAGTAGGTCGCATGTATGCATGAATGTTGTTTTCATTTCCATATTGAATTTATTGTAATTAACTAAATGAATAATGTATGTACACAAATCCAGTATCATAATTATGTCATATTTTTTCATGATTATTTGTTATATATACATTATATTAATTCATTAAAGGTTAATATGGAGAATGAATCTCATCGTGTCGTGGAGACGGTAATCTGTATGTACGCACAAGCGACAATAGCATTCCAAAAATTGTTGAATGGTATTGAAGTGTATTAAAAAATATCTCAGAATTAGTATCATGTTATAATAATCATATCTAGTTATTATTTCAATAGTTATACCCATATATGTATGTTTGTGGTGGAAAAAAAATTACACCACAGCGTGAAGACGGTATTCCGTATGTACGCACGCCCGACGATTTCGTTTTTCGTAGAATGGATAGAAGCTGAAATATGGTTGTTTCATATTTATAATAATATATATGTATATGAGTGATACTAATGTTATTAAATTATTATCAAAAAATAAAAGAACCGGATGTAGAAGAAGAAATAAATTTGAATGAATCGATAAGGGATATTACCTCATTTTTAATGTGCCTCTTATAATCCTTCTCTTAGGGCACTAATGATTTTATTTGAAGAAGACCAAGACCTCTAGTATGTTTCTTGGGAAGGGGGAATAGAAATTATAAGGGGTTGGTAGATATAGAAGGATAAAAATTGTGTGAGGAGGAGAGGGAAAGGTGCCCTTTTATAAGAGAAGAGAGGGGTACATTTAGAATCCTCAAAAATATTAATATATAATAAATTCAAACACCACATAAAAAAACTCCAAAACTGACTCATTTATATATGAGATGAGATAGGGTTGTTATCTCATCATCCAATGAAATTTATACATGTTACGTATTTATTTTAAACCTTATCAACATGATTTTTTTTATTTATTCCATATAATTTTTTTGTGGTAATATTATTCCAATTTTTAAATTGATATAAATAATTACTTATGTGTTGTTAATTGTCCATAATTATATAAATTATGAAATTTATGACCATAATATTTTCAATTTATAAATAATAATAAATTTGTGATTTTTAAACAATTTAATATTATTTTATTTTTTTAAAATAACAATACTGTAAATTTGGTCACTATTAATTTATTTGAATTTAAATAAAATACACACCGAGGATATATTCAAACCAAAATAATTACTAGATTCAAAACATATCATTTGTATCTATAAAATTCATGGAACACATTATATATTTCATATAATATTTATATTATTATTTTTAAAACCCTCTATTTGATATTTCAATCAAAAAAATTATTTATACATCACTATCGAGTCATCATTAATGATAATAATATAATATTTAAAAATTTTAAATATACTCACATGATGTTGATAATTTTTTTAAATTTTTTTTTGACATTTTATGTTCAAATTTTTAACAAGTATATCCCTAAATTGAATTTATTACACTTATATGATATAATAGTGTGACATGTTGTCACTTTCAATGTTCTTAATAATAATTACTTCATTTTCATAGTCAAAAGGCAATAAAATGAATCTATTCCGACCCTTATGTGATATTGGTCAAATTTTCTTCATCCAATAGAATTTTTACTGGCATTAGGGTAATTTTATAAAATCAATTTTACCCTTAATTACCTGATATACCTTTAACAGTAGTAAATAAAACTTACCATAGTTACTATTCATAATACCTAAAAATAAAAAATAGCCTATTAACATAATTTGGACCGGCTGATTAAAAATATGGAATCCATTTTTCCATAATCAATACTCAGATGTGGCAATATGTAATTTAAAATTAATCCGTTTGTTGAGAAAACGTGTTTTCACAGTTAAATCATTGCCAAAGATTGAAATATTTTTACCTATTAATTCAATGTAAAATTAATGATAATAAATTATATTATATAAAATTGTAATTATATATTCTATTTATAATTTAAAACCAATTAATATTATATTTTAACTATATTAATTATCTTGACAAAAAGTATTTTTAATTAAAATTTAGCATCTTTTTACTATTTATCAAAATATGAAAGTGAACAAGAAAATATTAAAAATTTTCCAAAGTAAATTCTTATACACTTATTGCAGTTAATAACATTATTTTTCATATTTATTTCTTAAAATTGAAAAAAACTATAATTAATTTGGATCCACCATCAAAAGGAGACAAACCTGCATTTTTTTAAAAATAGATTTTTTACCAGAAAATTTTATTTTTTTCCCCTACCATTTCTATATAATTTTTAAGATGATTTATAGTTTTATAAAATTAAAAATTTGGTTAATAATATTCATAATGACTAGTTTATAATAAAATTATTACAATATATCATTGTTTAGTGAAACTTGGTATTGTGTACAACACACGCTATTGAGTAAGGTCACTCTTGCGTGCAACACAAGCCAAGAATAGTGTTTGTGTATAATACAAGCTAATACAGTGTTTCATATAGCACAAGATAATCTTGGTGTAATGTAAAACACAAGACATTAATAAAATTAAAAATAATATTTCTCATAAAATCTCTGGGTGTTACAATTTATATGTTCCAAAATAATGTATCACGATCATTTTATTATTGTTTAATTGGGAAATATATTTTATATCATTCTTCCCTTTTCAATTATTCCATGAAATAATGATCAATTAATGTTATATTCTCAATTTCATGCCCATTTTCAAATGAACTCTTTTATCTATTTTAATCCCTAATTATTGTTATAAATTTACAATTCTTATTATTAAAAATAGCATCACTCTTTTATGATTTTATTTAAAAACATTTCATTCTCCAGAATAATTTCATTATATCAATTATCAAACATGCTATGATTATGACATCATATTACCCGCCTGATAACGATCATATGTTAGGTTTTCACATCATGTAGTATTCAATTTTTTCATCACATTTGTCCTTATTTTTATATCCCTTGATCCTTATACATATATTAGGATTACATAATGTAGGAAATTGTAAAAATATAAAATATATTAATTATAATTATTTTACAATAATTTTTATAATACTGATGTATTTAATAGAATACAACATTTATGCAAACAGTAAGTTGTACGTACAAATGAACGATGTTTTCTATTTTTATTTTCATATTGAAAGAAAGTATATAAATAAGATATGTATATATATTTATGTATATATATATATATATAAATATATAATTTTTGAATAAACATGAATATATATTATATATAATTTATGTTCATTAAAAAATACCTAATATATTCTATGTGGTGTGTGAACGAATCATATCTCCTTAAGGGGGTGGTTCACCGGACAACCTCAAATGAGATTATCATATTTACACCAAATAGAATGTAATAAGATTTGTTTTATAAAAAAATAATATTAAGGTAATACTAAATATACTATATTACATGTACAAATATAGTTTCCAATATAATGGATACCATGATTAGTGGTAAATGACAAATAAATAATCATTGTGTCGTGAAGTAGTGGTTCCCCAGACACAGAAATATTATGTTCAACATCCAATAGATGTAGGTGTGCGTATGTGTAAATAAGACCATTTTCATAAAACATACCTTTATAAAGAGTATAATGGTGTATTTACACAGGAATAAAAAAAATAGTGTCTATGGTATAAATAAATAGTATAAAGGAAAGTTGGTTGAGTGAAGATGTTACATATTAATCGGGTAATTAATTTTGGTTTGGGACAAAAGGATTCGTTGATATTTTTTCTACCCTAATTTAGGGTTCAAAGGCAAAGGGAGGTTTTTTGGGAGGCTACATGGGATTATATTGTACTAACATGAATGGTTTGAGAGGTTTGTGGAATATGTAGAGGTGCATGGCTTTTATAGAGAAGGAAAATGACCGACATGGAATTTTTAGAATAAAATTAGGTCTGAAAATGTTATTACATAAAAAAATATTACCAAACTAACCAAACTAAATAATGTAATATTTATGTATGATCTATATACATCCAATTGTTTTTGGTAAAGTGTATAGGACATTTGGGACCTTAATTCTAAGGCATAGTCCATAATTATGTTAATTTATCCACAACCACTGAGATTAATATTAATCTCTTTTAATTATCATTATGGTTAAAATTAACATTGTATTAAAAAATTTTTAGTATTATAATGAGTAAAATTGTTTATGTATAATTTTGTAAATTCTAATCACTAATGCGAATAAATTATGATTAGTGATAATCAGGCAGACCAGAAAAAATAACATGCTTTTAAAGTAGAAGTTAAAATGTTTGATAATATTTTATATGAGTTTCAAAGTTAAATTTATTTGAATGAATTAAAATATATTAATATATTTAAAATTCATCTAATATTACCTTAATACATTTTTATAATTTCATTTTTCAACAATATTTAATTAGAAAAACACTATTTCTCTAAAATGAAGTATTTTATGTATTCATCACAAAAGGATGTTTCTAATAAAAATAAAAAAATCACATGAAGATAATTTATATGTGATGAATTCCAAAATGAAATTTATTTTATCAAAAGAAATTTATAAATGTGCAATAAATTGATTTCACTTTTACAAGTAGTTCAATAGATAAACTGGTTTTTGTATACATAAAAACATATGTCAAGTCTGTTATAAAATATATTTATTTGTATAACCAATACGTTATAATTTTATTATTCAAATATTTAAAACAATAAAAAAGATATTATTTAGAAACAAAGTGTTGTGTTTATCATAATCCATGTCTGTGTTGTGTAGAACTTATTCCAAGTCGGTGTTGCATGTAACGTATTCTGAGTCAGTTCAATATTAATTGAATATTTTAATTAGCTCATTGCAAGATATCAATGACGATATAAATATATTATAAAAGGAACATAATAACATTGGGTTTTACATTTAACACTAGTTTAAATTAATTTGAACATTTAAATTTGTTACTTAGGTAAAAACAAGTTACAACACTTTTACATCATCATATACTCAAGTCCTCACATAGCATATTCAAAATAGCGATTTATCGAAAATAATTAGACCAATAGAGTGGTATTTTGTCATAGAATATTCTATAATTTGTCAATAATTTCCAATGTTTCTCCTCACAAAAATGATCATGATCCATCTGTATGGCCTTTTGAGTTCATACATGTGCTGTTCTAAGTATGTATATCCAAATGAGTGATACATAGAACACATCAGGGAATAAAGAGTGACTTAGAAGAGGCTCCCAAAAATATAATATCTTGATAAAATCTACAGTTTTAAAGGGTTCAACATATCAAGGTCTTAGTTTCCCATTCTTCTTGAATATCATAACTTTTCTCAATTATGTGATTTCAAAAATAACCTTTTACCATTATGAAAATGATAGATTACATAGATAGATGTCAACATAACTTTGTTACCAACATTGAATAGCCATTATATGATAATGAATGAATCTAACCATATCGACCAATGCTTTAGTGATCTCAGTCCTAAATAGAGTTCTTTATCTAACATCATATGAGCGTGTTGGACCGCTACATTTCTTCCCATATTGGTATTCATAATAGTCATACTGAATTTGTGAGTTAAATCTATTGTTTCATGAAAACTCAACTAGATAAAGGTATCAATCACAAACACTATTGAAATCTAGAGAACATGATCTCAAAATACTTTCTAGGGTTTGAAATGTCTTTTAAACTGAAAATATATTTGATGATGATGAGTAGTGTTGAATCTTAATTTATTATCACATGATTTATGAAGACTTCACCAGAACATGGTGGTAAAACTCAGATAACAATCATATATAATAAAATGATCTAATCCATGAAACCTTACAACTTTTATAATTAATATTATAGAAATTTGATGATGAGAAAAATATTTCTCTAATAGAAATTATGTGTGATGGATCAATAAGGGGATCATCAACAAACCATATATCCTTAATCCCTTTAACGGTTTGGGTAGTCCAATGAACATAATCCATAGTGATGTTCTCCCACTTACATTATGGTATCGGTAATGGATTTCACATCCCTTTATACATTTGTCTTTCATCCTTAACATTCTGGCATACCATACACTAAGATAAAACCCAACAATATCTTTCTTCAAGCCATCTCACCTAATGAATTATTTAATGTCCATATACAAATTTGTATATATAGGGAAAATATAGAATAATGAAACATGGATTCCTCTTACACTTCCATATTAAAAAATTTTATTTCATTAAAACATGAATAGTTCATAAACATTACCATTCCATCTTGATGATGGTTAAAATCTAGAAAATTGATAACCTTTTTTTCATCACTTCATCATGCTTATGCACCTCTTTCATCCTGATATTGATATAGTATTGAAAAATCATTTCAGAAAGATATGTTTTCCCCCTTCCATTTGGATTTCTGGATCAATCCTTTTCATATCATAAAATATTGGATCTTTTATTATGGTCATCATTAATAAGAAAGCATGATATTTCCTACTCAATGCATCGGCCTCCTTGTTCGCTTTCCCATGGTGTTAATTTATTTAGTAGTCATAATCCATTATCAAATATAACCATCTTATCTAAAGCAAGTTCATATCCTTTTATGTGATTATATATTTCATTCATTTATTATTGGTATATATAATACACTTTTAACCATAATGATTATTCCTCATAAACATTAACGCAATGATTACCACTACTAATTTCAAATCACGAGTTCAGTAATTTTTATCACAAATCGCAATATATCTGGAGGAATAGGATATAACCATGTTATTTTTATTAATAACACATCCCAATAATTTCATGTATTCATCAATATAAATTATTATCCATTATACCCTATATGGTAATGTATGAAAAAGTGCACGACCGAAACCTCTCTTTAGTTCCGTTAAATTTTCCTCACATTCAAAATACAAGAAGAAATTCAAACCCTTCTAAGATTATATTATCATAGAATTAGATAGTCCTGAGAAATTAGCCAAAAAACCATAGAAAATATCCTATTAAACCATGAATTCTATATATCTATGTCACCATTACTGGTCTAGGATTGCATTCAAAAGCCTCCTCTTTAATGAATCTACTGATAGATCAACTATTGAGATTATGTGACCCAAAAAAGAAACCCTTTGTAGCCAAAATTAAAATTATGTAAATTTTTTAAATAACATATCCATCCAAGGGGTCATCAGTACAATTATGAAATTATAATAATGATTTCAATGCTCTTTTAATATATAAGAATATCATCTATAATTACTGCAACAAATACATAGAGGATATATCTATTGACTATATTATGTTAATCCAGGAAGATAGTTGGGGAATTATTAAGAACAGATGGAATACCTATATATTAATTGTGACAATACCTTGTATAGAATGTCATCCTAGGTATATCCTCTTTCTTGACCCTCTATTTATAATATCTCAAAATAATAAAATTCTTTGCAAATAATTTAAATCCACACAGTTGATTAAAAAAGTTATCATTACGAGGAAGATTATACGTGTTCTTGATTGTGAAATTTTTCAACACCATATAATCAATAATGATTCCCATTAATCCATTCTTATTTTTCACATACAGAACTGGTAACCCTGATGTTCACACACTTTTCCTGATTAATTACTTATCAATTAATTCATGTATTTTCTTCATCAATTCCACCAACTCAATTAGGGACATTCTCTAATGATTCTATCATGTTGTATTGGAATTGAGTAGAAGTTCAATTGAGAACTCAATATCACATTTTGGAGGAAGACTAGGAAAATATTTTTGAAAGTCATCTAAAAAACCCCGAACAAGAGGCATATCATAATTGTAGAACTTCTCCCCAACCATTTGGGATAAACAACCCCTTTAAATGGGGAATAACATCTATATACTATATGAAATATCCACAAAGAGTTCATTATTATCGTCACAATGCTGCATTAACGTAAGAGGGTATGAAATATCAAACATAACATACATATCCTTCATAATTGGTATGTGATTAATGATAAGAAATCCAATACATGCCTATGATGACTTCAAATTCGAACAAAGGATCAGTGAAATGATTTTCAGTAAGCGCATTCCCATAAACATCAATGATATTGGACTCATAAACATGAGTTGAAATCATCATACTCTTATGATATATAAATTATGACACCCTCATTAATATATGACACCATATGATTATAATAGATTATTTATAGTCAATATAAGTTTAATTTAGTCAAAAATATTAACGAAGAGTTAATGAATTACAAAATCATAACCCTCTATGAGTGTCAAACCCATTGTACATCAATGCTCGTCTTCATGTACCAGATTTCCTTGACTAATCCCAAAAAACATATTTTCAGTGTTTTCACCCCGAGGTACATATGTGGATATGACACATCTACTTGTAATATCAATACATGGATGTTTTTCTTGGAAGCAAATCACCCTATCCTTCCCAAATTTCGTTGATATTTTCGAATACATTATATTATCCTTATACATATACTTTTACATTCCCTTAGGGTTCTCACTACGGTCTTATCATCAATGTTTTAAAATTTTAACAATGACTTTTCATTGATACCAATTATAGGGGACCTAACCTTGAAAAAATTAAAATTACATCACTTTTGTCAGAATACATAAACAGTATATAAAAAGATGTCAAAGGATCATAGTTGGTATAGTGACTTTAGAAACATGAAAACATAAACACTGGTACATGTGTGATCTAAATATTCTATGACATGGATCTTATTAACTAATATAATTCATAGGTGTATCAAATAAAGTACATATATTCCTAACAAAGGTGGAAGAAATGATAATAGGGGTGAGAAAAAATGATCTGAAAGTGTACAATGTTGTTACATATAAGCATAAACATGGTCATAATGGTATGGGACAGTGATCATGAAAATATAAGATTAAACAATGTATATCAACGATATTTTTTATTTGGTCCACTAGTTAAAATACCCTCAGAGGGGGGTGAGTCAAGGTAAGGTAGATTAATAAATTTTCCCTTTTGGATCTGGTTTAATTATTAGAAAAAAACTCAATTCTCTCTTCCTCTCATGGGAATATACATACATATATGAAATCATGAACATGACCTAGCTATTTTGACATGGTTTACCCTCACTGGGAAAAGTTTGAGGAGCATACAATGACAATATGACGATGTACAAAATTCACTAAAATTCATTACCAATAATGAGTACAATGTTTGGAAATGTATTTTATGCCTAGGCTGGCTTCCTTTATAATGTTTTGGGTCTTCTCACTACATTCCCAAGGTTCACTCATTATTCATATTTGTCTGGCTCAGTATTGGTGCAAAGGTTCATTGTCGTCTTCTCCCTTTTCCGATTGCTTTTGGAAAGGATTCCACTCCCAGTTCATAGACATGTAGTTTAATCATTGTTTATGGGCATCTAGGACATTTCATATGCTTGAATTTATGCATCCTAAACTATTTGTAGATTCTCTATTGATGTTCACTTTTCACATGCAGATAAATTCTACCTTCCTGAGTACTTCGAGGTACCAAAAAATACTTTCTCAAACTGATTTTAATTTCTTTCAAGCTTCCTAGAGAAAATCTTGAACTGTTCTCCTCCCCCACATACTCTGTAAAGGGTTTGGTATGTGAACTGGATGCTCTACAAGCTACTACATCTTGTGAGAACCTCCTCTATCTACAGATTTCCTACACCATAACTATCTTGTACCATGACCATGTACTGATTCTATGAACCTCCAAACCAAGTCATCCTCTATCCATAAATTGTCCATTGTTTGTGGAATGACTTCGCTTCCATCTACTGAAACTCTCCCTTCATGTACCACATTTGGAATTCACTCTGTAATGACATGAAACTTTTAAGAAATCATGTTTCCTAATTTTTTGTATTATTTTTTTATATATATACTCAACAAAAAATGATTCATTTGATAACATGAGTATAATTAAAATGACACCATTGGGTTTTGATTGTTATATGTCAATCGGTCAATATGACTGCTGGAAACTAAAAGTTTCGATTATTGCCTCTAAATACATGTGGTCTTGGTTAATTAATATAGAAAGAAGATTCGATGGCCTCACCCAGTAGCCTTGGACCGATCGAGGCCCATCTAACAGAACTTGGGAAGGAGGTAGCACCACTGCGATTTTCTATGGACCAAACCCAAGTCGATCATCATCGTGTGAAGCTAGAATGGAATCGCAATTGCGAGAAGTTAAAACTGATAGAAATTACTACTCGTGCGATGTTGTTCGAGCATCCCTTAGATTCTCTCACCTTAGTACATCTTACAGTTTGGTACTATGTAGGTGTGGTAAGGGGCAATGTAAGGAGACCGTAACTACCTTGTGTAATCATTTGTTTTAAATAAAAAATTTGATTTCTTCTTATGATGAAGATTATGAATTTTCAAATGTCCTGATAAATATAGTAGGCATAATTTTGGTGAATTTTAGAGAAAGGTTATTTTAAAAAAATGATTATGTAACCCTTAAGTAATTAAAAATCTGTAATTATTTTCAAAAAATGGTCTTATATAATTATGTTTATTACGAAATTTAGAGTCTAATAAGATCAACTTAATTGTTGATGAATAGTAAATTATGAATAGTGATTTTATTATTAGGATTAGTAATATGACCAAATGGAATATTAATCTCACATAAATGAAGTATTAATATAATCTAGTCACCTTTATTAGGTAATGTGATTCAATAAAATAGGTAAATAACTATTTCAGAAATTATTAGTCAAGTATCAGTTTTTCAGGTGAATAGTGATTTTTTAATTAAAAATTAAATAAAAAATATTTAGGAAATTATTTATATAAAATGGATTTGATTTTTGAACTTATAGCATCGATATTATGTTAAGGTAATTTTTTGGGATTTTTCTGAAAAAAATGAATTTTCGGTGATTAGTGTATTTATTTAAAATTTATATTAAAAATATATAGAAAATTATTTTTATAAAATGGAGTTTATTTTTGAAATTAGAGCATTGATATTTCGTTAAGGTGAAATTTTGGGATTATTCCGAGAATGTTGAATTTTTAGTGAATAGTAAAAATACAGTTTTAGGGCTTCGGTATGTTTAATGACGTTATAACTGCGTCATGATGATTTCATGAGATATGTTAAGGGATGGTAGAATAAAGGGGATGAATTATTGTATGATTTTTCCCATGTGGCCAATACCATGGTAAAATATCATGTGCAAGCCCATGGTTTTGCCAATACCACCAATGAGGTGTCCCTTGGCCATTAGTGCCTTGTCTCCTCACTTTCCCTATAAATTCAAGACATACTCTCATCCATTCGACTCCCAACACTCCCCAACTATGCTCTGGTCTTATTACCTCCCATGGAGTTCTCCAAAGGTGCCTCCAAGCCCTCAAGGTCCTAACCATTGAGTTTTAAGAGTTACGTTTTAAGGTAAGGTATCCGACCTCTCTCTTTCTTTTCAAGTAATCTCTTTTATTTCATTTATTTTATGCTCCATTCTCTTATGTTGAATGATGTTCTTTTATATTCATCATACTGACCTTTTCATGTTCATTTTATGAGAGACCCCCACTTGCTCTCACCATTTCATTTTAAGGATGTTAAAGTGGCGCCGTTAGGCTGCCAAATTTTTTAGGGATTCTTTCACCCTTCTCGTTTTCAATATCTACTTTCATGTCAATTCTTTCAAGTTTCTTTTTATTATGTTGGGGTATAATATCTAAATCTATCATACTGATATTTTATGTTCATATGATGAGAGACCCTATTTGTTCTCGTCAATTCATTTTTGTTGATGTTTAAGTGGCACCGTTAAGCTGCTGAATTTTTAAGGGATTTATTAAACTTTCTCATTTTTCAAAGTTCTACTTTCATGTTAAGTCTTTAAAGTTCCATTTTACAATGTTGGGTTATGATATATATATATATATAATTATGAACATTTATGTTCATATGAGGAGATAACCTATCTGATCTCATCAATTCATTCTTGTTGAAGTTTAAGTGGCGTCGTTAGGCTGCCAAATTTTTAAGGGATTCTTTAACCTTTATCAATTTTCAAAGTTCTACTTTCAAGTAATGTCTTTAAACATCCTTTTTATTATGTTGGGGTATCATCTCTATATCAAGAATACTGAAATTTTATGTTCATATGATAAGAGACCATATTTGATCTTGTGAAATAATTTTTGTTGAAGTTTAACTGATGCCATTAGGCTATCAAATTTTCAAAAGGGAAATCTAATTATTTTTCTTCCATTAATGTGCTTCATTTCATATGGTATGTCTTTAAATTTCATTACCATGTTCTTAAATCCTTCATATTCTGTTCCTGTACTGTTTTATGGGTCATTTATGAATGTTTGACCCATGTCCCCTCTCCTTTCAATGTTTTCTAAAACCCCGAAACATTGCTGTTATGCTGCAGAATTTCGGTATCAAAATGTCTCTCTTTTTATAAATTTCATTTATTTTATTAATTGAATACTCAAATATCTCTATTCTATAGGTTTATTCAAATATATACCATGTTTTTCTATTTTAAATTCATGGATTTACATATATGATACCCGCTTTCCCTTTCCATGGGTTTAAAGTGACATAAAGATCATGTCTTTAAGGCAGTTTTAAAACGTTATGATTATGAAATGAAACCCATTTCTTTTATGAAATATGGGGTTTTTATGAAATTATTGAGGATTCTATATGTGGCTCACATGATTATAAAGACATGTCGAGGGTGCACCCTGATAGCGCTCCAATGCATTGGGTAAAGACTTAATCTCTAGAGATGACCATTTAGACTGATACCTTGGTGAATAACCATGGTAATTTTTATTTTAACCTTGGGGATGGTCCTTGGTGAGACGGTAATGATTGTCAATATAAAATGTTGTAGCCAATTCTTCAAGTTATGAAATACGTTATTTTTATTATGATATGCCTCATGATTTCATTCTCATGCCTTAATGATCTTTTTCATGACATTGTTGATTTATCTCAAGTTCACATGTTAAATGTTTCCCCTTGTTTCCCTTACTGGGCCTTCTGCTCACCCTTTCATTTGATGTATGTCCCCAGATTTTGAGATGTCAGAATGAACCTAGGATGAACACTAGGATAATCCTTTCAAGTGTTTATGAAGAATGTTTTATGTTTTCATGTTTTAAGTTACTGGTTTCCAAGACACTAAAGCTTAAAGATCCTTGGTTTTGTAAAATTTAATGAATGTTTTTGTGATAAAAACATGGGATGCTATAGTTGGTAACAAAGGATGGTTTAGTTATTTTTGGAAATTAGGATATGAAAACTTTAGGAAGAACCCTATAGAAATGTTTAAATATAGGAAATATTCCTGGTATTTTGGTGAGTATCGAGTAAGGGGTATCCATGAAAATACATCTCTGTATGGATACGAGTAGGAAGAGGTGGATTTGGCACAGATGTACATAGGGGTAAAACCCGAAAACACCTCTTTGAGATAGAATCGATCGGGAACTAGTACACGACAATGGGCCTTACTGCACTCTTGGTTACGACACTCCTGGGGGATATGCTTTGGTAGATTCATAAGCTTATTATGAACCATTATTAAAGGAACAAAGATAACATAAAATAAAGATTCACATAAGAATATATGATCATGGATAACCTATATTGGAACCTAGGGAATCACAAGTTAGGGTATACATTTCTTCTACAAGTTATCCTTCAATGATATAAGTTCTTTTTTATTATTATTGGTTCTGTATTGAAGACCATAATTGTACTTTATTTTCATAGTTAATGGTTGGAAATGGAAGAAGATGTCCCAACAACCAATGTTATAGGAAATGTGACAATTTACATATTAATATGATAGATATGATTAGGGTATTAAAATATGATTAATATTTTGGAAGACGTTCACTATTTTGGGGACCCTATATGATTGAGGTAAATAGATTACTATGGTATTTTATTTGAGGAGTAAAGGATGACTTATATTTTGAAGAATTGATGAATTTAAGGTTGATTTATAGTAATCTGGTTTACTTATGGAAATGATTAACCTATCATGTATAAAATATGTTTAGGTTATCTACTCTTTTTATAAGATGTTAGGAGTGGTTGTTATTGTTTGGAGATGAATGATGAAGTTTATTTTGGAAGAATATGTTATCAAACCCTTCTTGTATTTGGGTTTCGAACTTAGTTTGGTTTATTTTGAGGAATTTTAAGGACAATTAATTATAGAATGGTCTATGATGAACTTTGGGTAGTACCGTGGAACATTGAAGATTGAAAGTAGTTTCCCTTCCTCTAGGGTTTCTTAATTTGGAAGATTAGTTTTATCTTACCCTTTATATATTTGGGATAATGTTTAAAGATATAAGAAATAGATAGTTAATCATTGGTGAATTAAGCGATTCTCTATAAGATGATTCCTGTGCTTTGATGAGACCAAGTAGTTTTGACTGCTCATCGTTTGGAGAAAATATTAATTATGGTAGAAATTTATTAAAGGATGAAACTCTATTTGATGGTAGGTATATTTCCCTATGTTTTATTCTATGTAGTAAATGAATTCCTTAAAACTATGACAAGGAACAGAAAACAAAAATGTTTTCTGTTAACATCTTTCTACTGGGAAATCAAATACCGTTTAACCCATCATAATTTTGTGATTTTATTTTTGTTAACTTTCTTTTAATAATGTTTTCAATCAGTCTCCTTCAGAATGCGACCCTTTGTTTTCTCCTCCATGTCCATGTTTTCATACATGGAATCCTAGTATGGGTTAACTCGAGTGACCTTTTTACTTCCCTTTCTTTATTTCAAAGTAATAGTTTTACGAACTCCTTTTCGGATGTGGGACATTCAATGAAATTTCAAAACACAATTTTAAAAATTGCGAGCACACAATTTCTTAAGGGGGGAAGATTGTAATGACCCAAAATTTTGAATAAGTCGTGTTTCCTAATTTTCTGAGTTATTTTATTTATATATATATATATACTCAATAAAATCTGTTTCATTTGATAATATTAGTATAATTAAAATGAGACCGTTGGTTTTTTACTGTTATATGGTCATTGGTCAATATTACTGCTGGAAACTAAACTTTTCGATTATTGTCTTTAAATACAAGTGATCTTGGTTATTTAATATAGAAAGAAGATTCGAGGGCCTCACCCAGTAGTCTTGAACGATCGAATCCCATCTAATAGAACATGGGAAGTATGTAGCACCACTGGGCTTTGCTCTGGACCAAACCCAAGCAGAACTTCATCGTGTGAAACTAGAACGGAATTGCCATTGCGAGAAGTTCAAACTGATAGAAATTAATACACGTGCGATATTGGCTGAGCCTCCCTCGGATTCTCTCACCTTAGCACACCTTACACTTAGGTCCTATGCTGGTGTGATAAGGGGCTTTGTAAGGAAACCATAACTGCCTTGTGTAATCCTTTGTTTTAAAAAAAAATTTAAATTTTTTCTTATGATGAAGTTTATGAATTTTCAAATGTCCTGATTAATATAGTATGCATTTTTTGGTGAATTTTAGAGAAAGGATATTTTAAAAATATGTTTATGTAAAACTTATGTAATAAAAAATGTGTAATGATTTTCAAAAAATGGCCTTCTACAATTATGTTCAGTACGAAATTTAGAGTCTAATAAGATCAACTTAATTTTTGATAAATAGTAAATAATGAATAGTTATTTTACGGTTAGGATTAGTAATGTGACCAAATGTATTAGTAATCTCACTTAAATAATGTATTAATATAATCTAGACACCTTGATTATGTATTCTGATTCAATAAAATAGGTAAATAACTATTTTAGAAATTATTAGTCATGTATCAGTTATTTTGGGTGAACAATGATTTTTTAATTAAAATTTAAATTAAAAATATTTAAAAATTATTTTTATAAAATGGATTTCATTTTTGAACTCAGAGCATCGATATTATGTTAAGGTATTTTTTTGACATTTTTCTGAAAAAAATGTATTTTCTGGGAATAGTGTATTTATTTAAAAATTAAATTAAAAATATTTAGAAAAATATTTTTATAAAATGGAGTTAATCTTTGAAATCAGTGAATTTATATTTCGTTAAGGAGATATTTTGGGATTTTTTTATAAATTTTAATTTTCAGTGAATAGTAAAAATACTGTATTAGGGCTTCGGTATGTTTAATGAAATTAAAACTTTGTCATGATGATTCCTTGAGATATTTTAAGGGATGGTAAGCTAAAGGGAATGAATTATTGTATGAGGTGTCCCAAGTGGCCAATACCATGGGAAAATACCATGGGCATGCCCATGGTTTTGCCAATACCACCAATGAGGTGTCCCTTGGCCATTAATGCCTTGTCCCCGCACATTCCCTATATATACCAAGATATCCTCTCATCCATTCGACTCAAAACTCTCCCCAAACTATGCTCTGGTCTCATTACCTCACAAGGAGTCCTCTCAAGGTTCCCCAATCTCTCAAGGTCCAAAACATTGATTTTTAAGAGTTACGTGTTATGGTAAGGGATCTGACCTCTCTCTTTCTTTTCAAGAAATCTATTTTATTTCATTTCATTTATGCTCTATGATAATATATTGAAGGATGATATTTTATATTCATATTACTTCCCTTTTAATGTTCATATTATGAGGGTCCCCCTCTTGCTCTCATAGTTTCATTTTTAGAATGTTAATGTGGCGTCGTTAGGCTGCCGAATTTTTAAGGGATTCTTTCACCCCTCTCGTTTTCAAGATCTACTTTCATATCAAATCTTTCAAGTTCCTTTTTATAATGATGGGGTATGATCTCTAAATCTATCATATTTATCTTTTATGTTCATATGATGTGTTACCGTATTTCATATCGTCAATTCATTTTTTTGAAGTTTAAGTGGCGCCGTTAGGCTGCCGAATTTTTATGGGAATCTTTAACCTTTTTTATTTTCAATGTTCTACTTTCATGTCAATTCTTTCAAGTTCCTTTTTATTATGTTGGTTTATTTCTATATATATCTTTCATACTGAACTTTTATGTTCATATTATTAGAGACCCTATTTTATCTCGTCAATTCATTTTTGTTGAAGTTTATGTGGCGTCGTTAGGCTTCCGAATTTTTAAGGGATTCTTTAACCTTTCACATTTTTCAAAGTTCTAATTTCATGTAAAATCATTCAAGTTAAATTTTATTATGTTGTGGAATTATCTATAAATCTATCATACTAAAAATTTATGTTCATATGATTAGAGAGCCTATTTTATATCTTCAAATCATTTTTGTTGAAGTTTAAGTGAGGTCGTTATGTTGCCGAATTTTCATAATAGAAATCTTATTTTTTTTCTTCCTTTCATGTTCTTCATTTCATATGTTATGTCTTTCCAATTTCATTACCATGTTCTTAAATCCTTAATATTATGTTCCTATACTATTTTATGGGTCATAATGAATTTTTATCCCTTTTCCCATCCCTTTTAAATGTTTTCTAAAACCCTGAAACATAGCCATTATGCTGCAGAATTTCTGTCTCAAAATGTCTCTCTCTTAGTCTAATGTTATTTTATTTTAATAAGTGAATACTGAAATATCTCTCTTATATAAGGGTATTCACATATATACCAAGTTTTTCTTTTTTAAATTCTGGTAATTACATACATGATACCCGCTTTCCCTTTCCGTGGGTTTAAAGTGACATAAAGATCATGTCTTTAAAACAGTTTTAAAACATTATGATTATGAAATGAAACCCATTTATTTTATGCTATATGTGTTGTTTTTGATCTTATTTATTATGATATATGTGTCTCACATGATAATAATGACATTTCAATGGTGCGACTTGATAGCACTCCAATGCATAGGGTAAAGACTTAATCTCTAGAGATGGCAATTTAGATTGATACCTTGGTGAAAGACCATGGTAATTTTTATTGACACCTTTGGGATGGAACTTGGTGAAACGGAAATTATTGTCAATATTAAATGTTGTAGACACATCTTCATGTTATGAAATATGTTATTTTTATTATGATAGGCCTCATGATTTCTTTCTCATGCCTTAAAGTTATTTTACATGACATTTTTGATGTATCTCAAGTTCACATGTTAAATGTTTCGGCTTGTTTCCCTTACTGGGCCATCTGCTCACCCTTTCTTTTGTTGTATGTCTCTAGATTATGAGAAGCAGTAATGAACCTATGATGAAAATGAGTAGAATCGTTTCAAGTGTTTAAGAAGAATGTTTCATGTTTTCATGTTTTAATTTCCTGTTTTCCAAGACAATAAACCTTAAAGATCCTCGATTTTGTAAAATGTAATGAATGTTTTTGTGATAAAAAGGCGGGATGCTATATACTCTCCCACGTACCGTATATTCCTCCTCCATGTAACGAGTCATAATCCAATATAACTTTGTCTTTAAATCATTCAGTGGAAATTCTATATGTAGACCACTCTAGCTATCAAAGGATTATCCCTCACAAACATCTTTTAGACTTCTCTGAAATCCCTGAAAAAAATATTTTATAATTATATTTTATTTTCAAAGAAACCAATGGGATTATCCTTTCTTATATAGGAAAAGATACATGCTTAATATTCTTAATTGAGATTCACCAAATCACCAATTTGGCCTGCCCCACCTACTGATCGTTTTGCCACCACAAACCAAAATCCACCCATATACCATTTTTCTTACCTGGTCAATATACTAAATTCATTCATATGTAGTTGATCTACTCTGTTGATGAATATAAATCCATGTACAACTCCTTCATCAACCAGAAACTGTTTCTGGTTTTGTGAACCACCTTTTCAAAGCATTCCTCCTACTCCACGTACAGTCCCTGTCAACTGTTCCACCTTAATAACTTGTCTACAGAAAAAACCAACCATTATCATTCGCAATCAACGGACATTGTCAAAAATCATAACCACACCAAAAATATACAGAGAGGACACCTTGGGATTTTTTTCCCAATAATCCCATATTTGAGTTTTTTGATAACTCTTCTCATAACAACACTACACATTTTGTAACCTAATCATAACCTCATACATCGTCAACCACCATTTAACTCATTCAATTAAGATAGTTATCAATGATTTACTCATCCCAAACTCTAAGCCTACATGAGAAATGATCAGTGTGAGAAAGAAAAGTAAATTATAATTTCATCAATCAATAAAATCATTCATGATTCCAATCTTTGATACCAAACTGATATTAATTGATGAGTGGCAGACGCCTTCTAACACCATTCTAATACTACTATTCAATTTTTATCCAAATCATCACCTATCATGATATATATTATTTGGTGGATCGCATCTAGAATTGTAATATTTGTTTCTTCCCGTATCTTATTACTCTTACAAATAGCTTAAGCACTTTTAAAACACCCCCTATCTCAATGCTTCACAAAACAACATCTCACCGCATCTTTTCTCCAACTAGAAGGCACACTTTCCCTCCATTTGTCAACGAACCCAAAAGGCATTTCAATGATGTCTGAAATAGGGTAAATAACATATAGCAACCAATTTTGGGAAGACACATCATACCTCAGGGAGAGGGGTCCCACATATACACTTGTTATGTGCATGAAGTCGACTAGACTTCCAGATCCATTTGTTGCCATTCAAATGATTCTTTTGGTAAGGCCTTTGTCAAAATTTCTATAACCAATTTTTCTATAGTCACATTATCTATCATCATAATCACTTTATCAACCTTCTTCTAGATAAAATGATATTATATTTCATTGTGCGTTTTCCTTGAGTGATGGATTGGATTTTTTTATGATTTATAAAACATCAATTATCACAATGGATTCTGATCAAAGATTTCAATTCAATTCCCATATCTTCATGTTTCTGCATCATCCATATAGTTTCATAGAATCTTTAGTTGCTTCAATGTATTCAGATTCTAAGGTGCTTAAAAATTGTAATATTTTTTCTTTATTATCCATTAAATGCACAACCCTTTATGAAAAAGGCACCTCCTTATTTTAAATTCTTATAATTTGCTGAAACTACCCAACCTGCCTCTGTAAATCCCAACAACCCTAGTTGAGATTTGTCATTATACATTATTCCAAAATCCATTGTTCACCTTGTTATAATACAGATTTCTTTTAACAGAAATCATGTGTCTCTCTTTTATATTTCTTTTATACCTCACTTCTTGGCATCTGTAAAACATAATATTTTGCCTTGTAACTATCTTGTACAAAAGACATCCAATGATTTCTCTACATTCAAGGATATAAACTGAAATTTCTTCATCATCCCATTATAGTTTCAACCAGGTAGAAAACATAGTCTTCATCTCTTTGGAATTATCTAATCTAATTTTTTTCAAAACATCCTTGGAATATATAGATTGACAAATAAAAGTGACATTTCCTCCATGTGTCACCTATAATACAAAGAAAATTTTAAATCACCAATTATCGACATTTTGAACTCGCTTTTCATGAATTCACGAAATTGCCTCCATGGAGCTTCATTTGATTAACCAAATATTATTTCATCAACATAAACTATATCTATCTTTCTTTTAAGGATTCCATTGTTAAAATATTGATTGTAATAAACTCCACCAAGCCAAAAACTAAGATTCTTTAGAAACTGATCAATACTTGAATATCATGATCATTGTTCTTACATCAAACCATATAAATCTTTCATTATCCAAGCTACTTTGTTGTCATATTCATGAATAAAAACCAATATGGTTACTCAATGTATACATTTTCTACCAGAACCACATTCAGAAAAGATTACATGACATCCATCTGGAAAACATTAAACTTTTGATGCACTATTATATCCAAAAATAACATAATTGTCTATTTCCTTATAATAGGTGAAACTTCCTCATCAACATCAATACCCTCTATCTTATAGTACACTTATTATGCAAGTCATGATTTTTTTGAACCACGACACCATCTTCATTCATTTTGTTATAAAATACCAATTTTTCCAAATGAAATTCTAATCTTCTGGTCATGAAAAAATTTCCCCTGTTTGATTCTTTCTATTTTGGTCAAGCTCTTCTTTCATTTCCTAATCCACATTCTCATCTCTAACTACCTCATTAAATCATTTAGTCTATTCTTGTTATATGTATGAATATTTTTATAGATACTTCATCTTTCTTATTTTAGATGGCCATATCTAATCACAAATTATGTTCTACCTTTCAATTTCAGCTCTTCATGCTGATCTATGGGAAGACATTGATTTATTTTTATCATGTGAGTCTTCATATAAATCAATCTTTGAAGCTGGAGCATCACATGTCTTCTTATCTGTTCATCAATATCCTTCTGAGTCTGATCAAGTATTTACTAAATATTCTTTTCATTTTCTACTATAGACACATCGGGATGTTCAAGTATATTTTCTAGATGTTTATTGAAGAATTTGTATTATTTTATTTTTGTATAGTAGCCAAATAAATCCCATCATCTCAATATGATTAAAAAAATCCTATGTTTCCCCTTAATGAGAATAAAACAATTACTCTTGAGTATTTAAAATTACTTTAGTGATGGATTTTTTCTGTACGATATCTCATTTGGAGTTTTCTCTTATTTTAGAAAATGTGAAAATCTATTTGACATGTATACTACAGAAATCACTAATTCTTGTTTTAAATCAAGACCATTTATTTCTGATGGGCAATTATACTCAAATATCATCTTATTTTTTAATTGTATGCTCTTATTTTCTGATGTCAGATCGAGAGTTGGTTGTTTCTCTTGATATTTAATTATTCATTGCAGACAAAATAAATCTTCTTCTAGATGATTGATACATTGGATTTGATCATTCCTAGTTTCAATCAAACTGTCAATTTCAATTTTATGTTCATCATTTTTGACTATGTACTCAACCACATTTTTGTAGCATTCTGGTACTGAAGACCACCGAATTTCAATTTCTTCATTTAGCAGGGAATTATCATCTTCTTTCTATTGCATAAATAGTTTGGTATTATGCATTTTTTTTATATATTCCTTCATTTTGGCTTAGAAATTATTTACCTTATCTTGGGAATTTTCTAATTCATCATGGAGATCAACTCTTCCTTCAATTTATACTTCTTCATTGTCACATTCTTCTGTTGTTAAATAATATCTTGGAACTGCCACCAATGAATCTACATTATGATCTTTACAGTCCTCCAACTCTTCTACCTCTGATTCCTATGAACATTCATCATCTCCAAAATCTTTTTCTTCTTTTTGAAGAACATTATCCTAGTACTTCTCCTCCCATTCTCATTTGTTGAATACATAGTTTAGGGAATTTCATCATTTTCTTAATTTTCATCATCAAACTTATTAAGACATTTTAATAAAAAACTAACAATCATACGTCATCAAAAGAATGAATATGGATGTTTACCATTGATCTATACTTTCCTATTTTTATGTTAGAGGATAGAAATGACATGACATCACAATATTATCTTCCTCTAAATAATTTACAAGGGGTATATTCTTCATGGACTTGAATGCCACATCCTATACCATCCCCATTTCCAATACATATTTTAAATCATTTCTTATTTCATATTCTACAAGTGTACTATGCAGGAATTCAATTGTCTGCTCTTTTGGGACATTGTCTTCCAATATTGAAACATTCAGATTGAACTGCATGGGATGCTTCTTTGAGATTTTTTTCACAATATTTATGTCATCATGGACTTCTCCAAGACCCTACATGTATTCCACAAAAATATGTATCTTATCGAAGAATGAATCAATAGTCTCATTGGGATTCATTATTTGATCCTCCAACTTGTAACATAGAAGAAAAAGGTTTTCTTCTCCGAATTTTGTGTCACCCAGATAAATGTAAAAAAAAATCTCACATTGCATGTGATGTTTTACAAGACATCACCATCTTGTAATTTTATTTTATAGGGATCCCCCTAAAACATTGATCCCTTTAGCATCAACATCCAATTCCCTTCTTTCATCTACTGATAAATCACCACTATTAATGTTAGTAGATATTCCATCAATTGCTTCAGTGAAGACATCCATAACAACTAATTGTAATTATTGATACATTCAATTCTTCCATAGATTAATATAATTTCCATCTAAGATCGGATTTCCTTTATGATTTATCACCTCCATTTAATCTTCTAAGATAGATCCACTAAAAATCAACCATTCACTCTGATACCAATTGTTAGGACCCCTAGATTGAATAACCTGATGGAGGGGTGGGGGTTAATCTGTGTATGGTAGATTAAAACACTGAATCTTTTGGATCATGATTAATTGTTAAAAAAACTCAATACTCTCTTATACACATTTAAATATAAAGACTGATATGAAATCATGCACACGACACAACAATTTTTACTTGGTTCACCCTCAATGGGATATGTACAAGCAGTATTCAATGAAAATTTGATAATGTATCAAATTCACTAAGGCTCAAAGGCAATTATGAATACATTTTTTGGGCTGGATCTTTTATACCTAGGCCCACTGCAATTACAAGGTTTAGGGTTTTCCCACTGCATTCCCAAGGGTCACTCCCTATTCCTCATTTTATAGCTCACTACAAGAGGAAAGGATTATCATATTTCTCTTCCTTTGCTCACTACTCAGGGAAATAAATCTACTTAAGGTTTATAGACATGTTGGTCAATCACAGTTTATGGAAATGTTCATTTACAAGAATTCTTGCATCCACAACTATAGAAAGATTCTCTATTGAAGATACTTTTTATCCCATAGATTAAGTCTACCTTACCGAGTACTATATGGTATAGTAAAATACTTTTACAAACTTATTTGGATCTAGAACATGATTCCCAGGGAAAATCATGATCTGTTCTTCTCCCCTGGGTACTGAGTACCAGGTTTATTACACGAACTGCATAATCTGTATGATGTTGCCTCTCCTACAAACCTCCTCCATCCATGGACTACCTCTGCTATCGCTATAACATACCTCTACAACATATCAATTCTGAAAACCACCACTATGAATCACCATCATTACTCACATTATTTTATATTAACGAACTACCCTCACATCCGTATACCAGAGGTCTCTATTAGTGTACCACATGCAGAATTCACTCTCTCGCATACTATAGATTCCTCCTCTACATACCAATTCATAAGTTGATGTATCATTCCAAATCAATTGTTTATCATAAATTCATCTTCACAAACCAATCTAGCCATCACAGGATTATCCCTCTCAAACATGCTTCAAACTTCTCTCAAATCCCATATCAAAAACATATTCTAATGTTATTTGATCTCCATAGTGACTTGTGGGTTTATCCATTCCAATATAGGAAACAATACACACTTAATACCCTAAATTAAGATTCACAAAACCTCAAATTCAACCTCTACCACCTATAGATATTTCGGCCACTGCGAACCGCAAGCCACTCGCGTACCATTTTTTTATATGGTCTATTTACTGCCTTAATTCTTAAACTATATATATCTTCAGTTGATAACAATCCATCCACGTACCACCCCTCCTTCCACGGTGAACTGTTTCTTGTTTTGAAAACCTCGTCAGCATACCATTCATGCTGCTTCATGTACTTTTGTCAAAAAATGGAACATGTTCCATCCAGTATAGAAAATGGTTCCCAATATTTTCTAATTTTCCTGAACATTCATCAAATCATGAAAACCTATTAATAAATAAGTCACTTTATAACACCAAAATATTCAATTTGAGGACCCAAAATTTGGCAAACACTACAAAACAATGCCACCTTAAAAACCTATCTTCGGAAAACACCAACCATTCTCATTTGCAGTTAGTTGACTTTGCCAACAACAACAACAACACCAATAAAATACCGAGAGGATTCTTTGGGGAATTTTTTTTCCAACATTGGTCATGAATCAAGGCCTAAATATTTGATGTTCATATACATGAATCAAATGGATGTAATGTACATAAGTCATGGAATCATATCATAGTTGTAAGACATGAAAATACGGAAACACATAAGTATATAATGATTCTATAGTATCCAATACAAAAATTACAAGACCATTGTAGTTAACAAAGACCTTTACAGAACCTAGTGAACTCTCATTCTATCCTTATATTACATAACCATGTAAACACTCATTCCATCACTATATTATTGAACCAAGTAAACCATCATTAAATCCATGTAATGTTGAACTGATTAGTCCCTCATTCCATTCATGTCTATCTAATTTGATATAAATCATTTCACAATTCATTGGAGAGAGATATATGTCCCACCCATCACATAATGAAATCGAACATACATGTGATAAAATATCATAATTTTTTTAAATCCCAGGAAATGAAATGGGTTTAACAAACATGAAAACATTTCATAACCTCTATAAAGGGACAGGTTTTATAATATCTTCATAAAAAACATAACCCATGAAAAAAATCGAGATTCAAAATCATATGATACATGAAATATAAACCGGTTTCATAACATAATTCCATCAAAACATAATCGATTGAAAGAAATAATATTAATTAAATACTTCAATAAATTTTCCATAATGGAATGAGACACACTAATGGAAGCTATATTATATTAAAAATAATTTTGAAATATAATTTAAAAATACATCATGAGGAAAATATAGATTCTTCATTGAAAATTTCTTTTTTTAACATAAAACTTTTTGAAAATAATTTTCATTAAACTCGTCATTTTAATATTAAAAATGAATCTATGAAAAAATTAGAAAAAAATCATTTTTATATGGAAATTATCATTATGTATATTTACAAATCATTTTTATAATATTTTTGAAAACATTTTTGAAAAAATTTATGAAAACTAAGTTTTTTTAATGCATTTATTTTTCGACCGAAGATAGAGATTGTCCGATTTCACTAGAAGAATTATCATATGTACGAAATGGTGTATAATGATACTAAAAAATTGGGATATCATGAACAAACATTGTATACTGAATCTCTATAATTATATTGAAAATTTTCATCAAATAAAGCATAAACATAAATATGTCAAAAAATGATAAGAATATACAAATAAATGCTTAAAATTTGTTACATGGGATCATACTCTCCATGTCTGAAAAATAAAATCACATGATGCTTAATAAATCAAGAATATAATGAGATTCATTATATAATATGTAAAATGGATGTATATAATCCACATAAAAAAGTTTAGGTACATAACAAAAAAAGAGTCTCAAAGAAGAAAATTTAGAGAAATTGTTTTATCATTTTGGTAAATTTTGATAGATAAATAACATTAAATAAGGATCATAGAATGGATATGTGAATAAACATGTATTTAGGTATAATATAAATATAATTAAACAATGGGAAGTAAATAGGTCAAACAAATGGAAATATTTTTGGACATAACATGAATCTCACATAAATTAAATGTGTGCTGAAATTCCCCATACCTTGTGTCTTTTCTATCTCTATAATTGTACTAGATTCTAATATAATTATGATAATTTTATTATTAATATATTAAAGAATGATATTATTATATTAATTATCATATATTATTTTATTAGGAATTTATATTATCCAATTTTTAACAATCAAATATAAAGGATTCAGTTCAGGTAATATTCTATTTGTTCGTCACATGGGTCTTAATTTGTTATATTGTTGTTCACTATAATTATATCATTATTCAAAAAAGTAGAAAATTATATAAATATCAGTAATATTAATTATAATTATTTTATAATAATATAACGAATAATATAGTATGGAATAGAATACACCAGTCCTAGAGACGGTAAACCGTACGTAAGCATGAACGTGGTTTTATGTTTTTATCATCATATTGAAAGAATCTATGTAAATGACATATGTATATATATATATATATATATATATATATATATAATTATTAATGTGGAATTAATATATCATATATATTTATTAAACCCAGCCCAAATACATTATATGTGGTGAGTAAACGAATCACATCTCTTTGATAGGATGGTAGTCCACACTTCCTCAAACGAGATTACCAAATAAACACCAAATGTGTGTTGTAAAATGAATATAGATTTATTAAAATATAATAAATATAATATAATACATATATAAATATATTTTTCATAATAATTTCCACCATGATTGGTGTTAATTATGAAATGGATAATCATCATTATGCGAGGTTATAGTTCCGCATACACGAAAAGAATACGTTCAAAATTCAAAAGATGGAGGTGGGTGTTTGTGTCTGTAATAATAATTACATAAAAAAATTATATTACACTAACGATACTAGTTTTTTCATTACATAAGGTAATAAATAGAGTATAGAGGGTGGATAAGGAAAATAGAGGAACAAAGCTTGAGAGAAGTCATTACCTCTTCATCTGGTACCTCATTTTGGTTTGTACCAAAATGAATACTTCAGATGGTTTCTTCCAATATGAATTATTTAGAGACAAATGGGAGGATTTTATATAGGATACATAGTCATTTCATGGAGGAACATACAAAATTATATAGGTTTTGGGAATTTGTAGTGGTGGTGGCCGATTATAGGGAAAGAAAATGACTCACATGTAATTTATAGAAATAAATAAGGTATCCATTTATTATTACAAAAAATTAACTTATGAAACCATCCAATGAAAATAATGAATTTTTATGTCCAAAATATGAAAATACAGAAGGTGTTTGGTACTATCTAGGTCATTCTTGCCCTTAATTTTAAGGAATAATCCCCATTTATGCTTAATTTGGACTTAAAATATGAGAATAATTTTAATAAATTTTACAATTTATTTTTGTAATATATTTACATAGACATATTATAATGAATTACA
This sequence comes from Viscum album, assembly GCA_963277665.1. Classification (NCBI taxonomy): domain Eukaryota; kingdom Viridiplantae; phylum Streptophyta; class Magnoliopsida; order Santalales; family Viscaceae; genus Viscum; species Viscum album. Next base: position 871,231,719 of record OY728148.1, on the reverse strand, counting down.
TTTTATATATAAATGTTTTAAATTCCAATAAAATAAGATAAAAAATAAATATCAGTGAGGATTCTGAAGATGAGACTACATAAAAGGGGTTTATTGTTGGAATATTTTCAAATGTATGCGTGGATTTTATATTTAGATTCAATGTACAGTTTATGTTATTGAAATAAATGTTATTAATATATATAATATTAAACTAATTTTATCTTAAAACTTATTTATAATCTAATTTAAAATTTAAAATTTATTATAAAAACACTTTTTTAAACTAAAAAGTAATGTTTTTTATTATTAATGAAAAAATGACGTTTCTCACAAAAAAATTATACCTAAGATAATTTTGACATTATATATCCCAAAATGATGTTTAATTTATAATATTTAATTTATAAATTTGTCTAAAATTACATACTTTATTATAAGCATTTCATTGGAGATAACAATGTTTTTAAATATAATAATTACTTTACTAAAAATCATATGTTTTATTTGTATAAAACAATTATATAAAATATTAAAAATATATTTATTACTACTTATATTACTATGTATAACTACTAGGTTATAAATATATTTTTTAAAACATTAAAACAATAAAAAAGATATTTCATAGAAACTCATTGTTACATGTATTGTACGTCGAGTTAGTGCGGTGTATAATGTATTCCAAGTCATTATTACAGGTAACGTACATAGAGTAAATTCCATTTGAAAATAATATTTTTATTATTAATGTCAAGGTTATAAATAAATATTTTATTTTATTTTGAAGGAACATGTCCAAAAAAATATAGGTGTTACATTTTATAACATTCATTTTCATAGACAATGATTTTTAAAATATTATATTATTAAAAATTCTATTGATTTTCCAATTTGATTTTTCCTTCCAGCATAAAAGGTGTCTTCTCAAATCATTGTTACTTCTATTATATATATTCATTTATCACTGCTTATTTTTAATGTCTGGTGAATTTATTATATTTTTATATATCATATCAGTATTCTTATTAATCTCTTGAAATTCTAGGTTTAAATTAATGATTCCTTAATACCTATTTTGATTTAATTGTATCCTAGTGTTATGGTACACATCTGAATGATTATAGGTTATTTTCCATTTCATGTCAAACATTTATTTCTTGTGTGTGGTGGATTTACTTCCCTTTCATATATAATATTGTGATTCATATTACTATTATTATATTGTATGTTTACTTTAATAATATTCCATCATATTTCATATGATTTAAAAATATTAAATGTGGCCGGTGGTGCATTGTAATTTAAAAAGAATATTTTCCACAAGACATTATCAATAATTATATATGAGTAATTTCGTCTATTTTTATGATTCAAAGAGGTATGGGACATATTGATTAAAAATATATTTTTTTTATACATATAAGGGATGAATTGGACATAATATGTGATGGATGAGGCATGTTGTAACACCTCTATGCATTAGTATTTCATGTGAGTCATACCAAATAGGAATCTAGATGAGGCCATACCCACTTATGTAGTCTTCTTTGTAGATAATTTAATTTTACATTTATGGTGTTTAGAATTACTAATTACAAAATTATGATATTATTAGTTGATAAATAATGCTACTATTTGAGCAGTATAATATCCATGGTGATATTTCATGTAATAATCTATATATAATCATTTATTCATCTTTTGTTCATGACATGTTATTCTCTAGGTTATGTGCTAATGGAACAGGTTTTTATTTTTTAAACATTCCTTGTTTTTTATATTAGAATACATTTTATTATCTACCCATGATGGGCATCTGATCTCACCTCATTATAATATTTTTTCCCCTTAGGGTGCGAAGATGTATATAATGATTGATTTTAATGGATAATCTAGGATTATAGATGCTTCTAATAAAGTTTCTATGATGAATTTAATATCATTATTTAATATAATTTTTTTCGTATCTAATTTTAAAAATACAATAACATATGGGGACATTTAGGATGTTTAATTTTTGTTTTTTATTTCAATGAAATAATGTATGTCATCAGATCCTGGCATATGGTTTGGTGTCTTCAAAATTTCAATTAGACATATTTTAGTTAAAAATTCAGAAAATATTTCTAAATGTTTTCATAATATAGAAAAAAAATAGTATGATATACATTGAAGATAATCATTAAATAAAATCCTATAATTTTGTTGAGGTTGATATTTTGAGAGACTTCCTTGTAAATACAACCCTATATAGGTTCTATAAGTAGATGTGGCTTTGGAAAATATGTACCGTGGGGTAACAACTCTAAAAGGGTTCATTGGGCCTAACTCGACCTAAAATGTTACACAACAATGATCCTTATTGTGCACCTAGTTTGAATCTCTTGGGGTATATTCGTAGTATAATTTAAATTTTCATGATAAAAAATTATGAAGGATTTAAATATATAACTTATGTTTAACTTAAGTTATTTTATAATGAAAATAATGTTTAATTATATATTATAAATTATTATCGTTTTTATCACTATTGATATTACTACTCACACTATGAATTCCTGTTTTTATTAACAAAAGGAATTTGACGGAGTCATGATAACATTGAACACGATGGAAACAGTTGTGGAAATGAGAAAATAATGGGATATTTACAAGATTCAATGTTATCATGTTCTTTTCAAATTTATTTTCATAAAATATTATTTACACATATACCATAAAATGATCCTAAACTCACAATAGAATAGAAGAATATAGTTTTCTATGATCTCTAGTGGTGGATATCATCTACTCAACATTGATCTATTTTCATCATACAAGAAATGTGGAAGGAGACACCTTAGAATGTGTCACAACCAGACAAAGAAATGATTTATTAGTGTGAAATGATGACATAAATAAAAAATAGAGATGGAAAAATTAAGAGTGTGATGGACAGAAATAAAAAATTCGAATAATATATTTATACACAATTTTCATAAATATGTGGAATCTAGGAATTACCCAAGTCAATATCATATTTTGTGGGACAAAATCTAAAACAAGGAAGAACCTTTAGGGAATCTAATTGATGAAGTATTTTTTCTTGTGGTTTTATTTAAAACATTTATTAAAAGTATATTTATAGATTTTCCATATTTTAATTATGTAAATATAATTTTAGGAGTTATATTAATATGGTTTTATAAAAATTTCAAATCGTCAGCCAGGTGACAACTCATCGCATTTTGAATGTAAACATGTTAGGACCCACAATGGAAGAGATAAACGAATGAAATTTCTACCACTATCCTATATGTTTTCCTCATTTGAATGAATATTTTTTTAATATTATGGATAATGTTTATTTTCATTTTAGATAAATTTATTTTAATTTGATTTATTTCTATTGGATCTGAAAATTAATTTGTGATTAATTTTATTTCTGTATATGCTGAATATTTTTTGGAATAATAGTATGATTATATTTTAGAAAAATATGATGTTATTGTGAGCATATGATGAATCAGGTTATTAATAGAAATTATTATAATATCATGTAGATTATGTGGTTAAGGAAATTATATATTTGGTATGAGATATTAAGATTGATTAATGTAATTCATAATAATGTATAATTAAATAATTCTTACGTTTGGATTTCAATCATTGGAGAGAATATTTTTATGAATGAGATTACTTGAGGAATGAACTGTGTCTAAATATTTGTATTACTATTGAATTTTTCAATCTATATTCATTTTCGTTATATAAATAATTATTCATTTTTTGGGAATTATATTATATATCCTAAAAATAATTATTTTGGTTAATATATAAACATATGAGAATTAGATAAATGTATTTTTGTTTATTTTGTTATCCATTTATGCTGATAATATTTCTTAAAGAATGAAAAAATAATATTCAACATTAATTTCTAGGAATAAAGAATGAATTTTAAAAATATATAATCACAATTAAAGGATCATATTTTTCATATAGTTTGGAGAGTAATAATGTAATTTTATTTTATCAGATTTTTATATACACATTGAATGATTCCCTCAACTGTGGGGGAAAAATTATTAAACCAAAAAAATTTCTTTTTTTTCTTTTTGAGAAATGATAGGTCTATCAACTGATCATTGCTTTATGGTTTTGTGATAGTTAACATTCTAATGACCATGATTCCTATTACCCTCTATCATAACATGACTGTTAGGTTCCTTCTTTATATCAAAATTTTCACTTTCAACTAATGATTTTCTACATTAACACCTAGTTTTTTTGTGACCATCACTTTTCCATTTCATATTTATCATGATTGTAGTTTATTAACCCTATTTCGGATATGAGCTTCCCATAAATTGTTTTTGAGTATCAATAAATGATTCCCTATATACAAATTAAAATTGAAAGGATATACTTGAATGGTGAATTGAAAACCCCGAGATTATATAGTATTGTTATTTTTTTTAACAATAATATCTTCAACAAAAAATGTCTCACACAACACTAATCTTAGATGAACAATGATATACAATTAAATGAAATTATGTTTTTTCGACCGTTATAACCATGCTTTTAAATTAGATGGAATTAATAGTATTACTTTTTTTTAAATTTATATATTTATCCAAATATTTTTACATTCATTAAAATTAATTTATAGGAATTATATAAAAATAAGTCCAATTATATGCATTAATAGTCATTATTTTTTGAAGGAGTTTTATTATCATTTAATGGAACAATTGTCTAAAAAAATTAAAATTTGTATATATTATATTGATCCAAATAAAATTAATTTAAAAATATAGTAATATTATAAATTTTAATATGACATAAAAATATCATTGATTATGTAAATAAATGTTTTATAATTTATTAATTAACTGTTTCTGTTTTGATAAAATGTATATTGTTATTTTAAATATTATAATTAATTTAAATAATTAATTAAAATTTATTTTCATAATATTAATTCAAAAAAATATTGTTTAATTTTATTTTGATTAAATTATAATTATATGAGACCTAAATAATTTTTTATATTTGTTATAAAATTAATTTTAATATTAAAACTAGAATATTCCATGTAAATGTTGGTTTTAATAAAAAATAAATTGATCAAATTTTGAAAATTAATATCATTAAATTGATTTAATTTTTTAAATTATTCTTATCAAAAAATATGTTGGGATAATTTTTGGGATTTTTCAAATGGTGTAGAATTTTTGGTGAATTTTGAAATACAGTAACATACAGTATTTATCATTATTAGTAAATAAATTAATTATTGAGTTATTATTGAGTCGTTGATGATTTTAGTAGATAAATTATAAAACTCACATGCTATATTTACTATATTTTGTTTTAGTAAGGAAAAATTTTACTAGCCTTGGGAGAAAATAATAATCTAATGATTAAAATTTCTAAAATCACCAATCTACTCCACTAAAAATACCACTGATAAAAACCTCATCTAAAAACATATAATTGTCTTTTAATCATTAAAATTATCACTTAATTCACACTCCAAAACATATTACCCTATTATAGGTGACCATGGTCACAAAAAAACCACCCAAAATAACATCTCTATGTAGGATCTCAAGGCCATAAATAAATAGGTAAATTGTTTTTCATTATGTTTTAATTTCATTAAATATTTTTTATTATTATTATATCATAAAATATTATTTAAAAATTATAATTTTATCTCCATTACCATGTATAAATTGGAATTTCATTATTTTAATGGAAAATACACTATCATATATCTTTCTATATCCCTTTTATTTGAAAAATTAAAACATCATCACTGAGGGGAAAATTTATCATCTTTGTGGATGATGTGTTTTCATTTTTCAATTATTCTTTTAATGAAGGTAATAAAACCATTTTTATTGTTAAGAAATAATATAATATATGTATTCAATTTTATATGATTATATTTAACTAGTATATATACATAATATTAATTAATGAAACAAAATTACATTGTCATGCTAGAAATACCATCAAATTAATCTAAATTGTTTTTACTAATTCACTATCAAATAATTAATCCTAACCATAAATAACCAAATCAAATATATAAAAATTTAATATTCCATAATATAATTAATAAAAATTATTTCAATTATAGATGAAAACATCAATTATACATGACATTCTTTATGCGCATAATATTAAACAAATATTGAAAACCATTAAAATGAACTCTCCGAAATGTTATACATGTATTTTAAAACTCATAAAAAATAATTAAACGATCATAATAATATTTTAAAAATTAAAATAAATTTAAAAACGGTTTTAAGTTAAATATTAAACATATTTAATCTTATTATTCATGGAATTAATATCTAATTATGAATAGATTTATACATAAGGTAATGGTTTTTTCATCTCACCTTTATTTCCCTGAGAAAATCTTTATTCACCACTATATATTATATGGTGTTTTTATACAAAACATTTATGTATAATATCATGAATATATATATATATTTAGAGAATTAAATTTTAAATTTAATTATTATTAAATAAATTCTGATTAGGATTCCATTCATTACAATGTTGTAATGGATTCTCCCCAAACCTCTATTTTCCATTCTGGTTAAACCTTCTATATCTTTACCCCAATGTAATTGTTCATTAAATTTATAACATATTATATATTTTGAATATATGTTTTAAAATCATGTATCTAGATCAATTTATTTTTCTTTTTTGGAGAAAAACATGTTTTAATAATCTTTTCATCTAAATTATTCTCTGTATGAAAGCATTAAGAAATGAAACTTTTCGTTTAATTACCGAATTTCAATAGCATCATATAATCTATTTTAATAAATCATTATTTTTCTAAAATAAAAAATGTTACCATGGTAAAAATTTATAATTGAAAAATGGTTTAATGATATCAAACTTAGCATTATTCTTTAAATTAAACTAAATATTTTCCTTAATCCGCAAGAAAATATTTAATTTTTAGTAGTTTATACAAACACTATTTTCATAATTTCACTTAATCTAGACATAATATATTCCTAAAATATATTATCATTATCCTTAAGATTTTTTTCTAGGTTATATAGATTATTAATAATGTTTTATGAAAAATATTATTTTCAAAAAAAATCATCATTCCAATGTAAAAGGGTTTTTCTGAAATAAATTTTATTTCATAGAGATAAATTCCATATTCACCACATATTCCATTTTGGAAGTCTTTTTAATTTTCGTTGATATTACTATCAGGATTATTTTTATTATGATTATATTCTACATTTCTTATAATTATTCCTTCATATGGATTATCTTTTAAATGTTGTAATGTGTTACATGACACATTAGAATGTTTACATATTATTTTCCTAACCTTACTCACCATTTATTCCTTGAGTGTGTGGTATATAATACTCTTTTATATATAATATCATGAGTCTTATTGTTATTTTTTTCAATTAAATTATTAATATAATTTTATTCCCTAAGAGGTATTATTATTTAAATGTTTTTATGTTTAATGGGACACTTTGGAATGTCTAAAAAATATATCCTGAATAATTTACCAATGGTTTTGTTAGTGTACAATATTCTATGAATATTATTGAAAGTGAAATGGGAAAAATTTGTTTGAAAATATATTATTATTATAGATATAAATAATTCATTGGACTTAGTATGTGACAGGCAGGGCCCACAATATCCTATTGATGTATCAGTAGGTATCACAAGACATATTTGATCAGGTTTTCACCAAGGACTTACCCATTTATGAAAATTATTGGATAAGGACATGGTGGTACATTTATCATTTTTTTAAATAGTAATTCCATAATTTAGATTATTTTTAATTAATAAATCATGTGATTATTAAATTAGTATAATATCTATGGTGATGACTTATTTGATTTTTTATTTGAAATTATTTATTTACCTTATATTCATACAAATTTATTATCAATATTATGTTCTAATAAAATGTTTTTTATTCAAACTTCCTTATTATTTATATTATCTTATACAATATTACATACCCTTCATGATCATACTATCTCAGCCCATTTTTAAATTGTATTTTTCCCAAGGATGTGAAGATATTTCTAATGAATGACATGAAAAGATATTCTTGTTGTTATGTATGTTTCCCTTGGAGTTTATATGGATCATTTCATTTCATTTTTAATTAAAAACATAATTTTTATCTGGATTTTTAATGATAAAAAAACTATTCGATACTTCAAGATGTGTCAACCATGTTTTTAATGAAAATTTAATAAATTAATGCACCATACCCAGGCTATTGGGGTCAACGCCTTTACACAAACACATATCTTTCTATAATTATTCATGATCCCTTTGGGTCAACGATGTAAGAGGAGTCACAACTAGAGATTAATTAGTTAAAACCCTCTTGTAATACCTTACACCAGTGTGTAATCTTAACTACACTACCAGTATCTTGGGATATTCCTAAGTCATAATGGAATATATCTTCAAAGGATCTACAACTTATCCCTTTTAGGAAAAAACAAAACCCAACTAATAAACATCCCAATCCCAGAACTCCCCCTTCAACAACACTCAGAATATCCACTCATGATGAGGAAATCCAAAACAATGACAAGTATAATACATGATCCTCCCCATACTAATAGTACACAATGATTTATTTGATGCAAACCATTAGAATATTATCATGGACCTCTCGGAAAACTGTGTTCTTCAAATCCATTAATGAAACTCAATCATTTATCAAAATGAGTGATATAACGATGAAATCATAGTTTCCAAAGAAACAATGTAATGCAATCTATTGAATATTTCCATCCATTAACCTCATATAATTATATCCAAACACCAAAAATTCAATGAACAATAATTATTTATTCATTTGATTTTATAAATAATTAATCCATGTATATATATTATGTTTCATTACTATCATATGGTTCATTTGATGATTATTGGTAGAAAGACACAACATATTATAGGGATTTTTTAAAATCAAAACCGGTTCACCTAATGGTGACAAAAATGGCCTAAATTACTTAACATCATTTGGTCATCGATATATACATGCATCTATCAAATCTATGAAAAATATATCATATATAGATACATCGAGATAGAATACTCACAAAGTTGTTTATTGTTTCTAAAATCATACATCTATCGAGGTGGTAATACAACCTCCTCATATTGATATACATCTAGGTAAACATCCACCTCTATTATAAATACTAAAATCCAAAGAATTAATGATATCAGTAATAACTCATTGATTAATTAGGATAAATACATATCAGACATATGACTTATCCAAAGGAATACCTCACCAACTATCCCAATTTAATCTCCATCATAATCATAATGAACAACCTTCAGTAAGAAGAAACCCACAATACACCATATCAAATACATTAAATCCATTATGTAGATGAATTCATATGGATATATCCAAAAATAGTAAATATATTCCCAAGAGAGGTATTTCTTTAGATATATTATACAATACAAAAATAATTCATAAAAGTCAGATTGAACTCAAACTAGTGTCATCAATTCTGAGGGAACTGGAAGCCTATCTACCTCGTTTTTCAATGAATAGTCATGGGTAGGAAATATAAATGAGTGTGTCTATCATGAATCAAAAAAAATAAAACCATGTAGAAAAACCACAATGGGTAACTCAAACAACATCGTAGACACATGGAGAATGAAATGAAAAAGTATATAGATTACTATTAACTAATCCATATCTATTTTGACTATTCAAATTACCAAATCCATTCATGTGTTCTGATATTTGAGGAAATAGATTTCCTTGGGGTTTCTCTATGTATCCAATTTACCTTCAAAAGATCATAAAATGATGCAACCTACTACTTCTTCATTGGAAGAAACTGCCTCAATAGAGGAACCTAATTCATAAAAACTTTTTTGTATTTGCTTATATTAAATTTCAAGATCCCATGTTACTGATGAACATGGCCTCCATAACAAATAATTGTGGTTAATCTCATGGAATAGGACTGAGAGCTACAACCACAAGAGAAATCAGTTGTTGAGTGATGGGGCATACCATTCGATAACAAAGAAATCATCAGTCCTTAAAACTAATAACCCCATAACATATATCTTCTTCATGAGGAATCATTATTGATCCCCTCTTATAATGTACTAGTTATTGACAATGTCCCATCGATCACATCATCTATATCCCTCTATTTGAGCTATATCTTCTTAAAAATATGGTGACCTAGAATTGGATCTCTGTTTAAGAAACAACCTATTAGTTTCATTCCATCCCCTCATCATCGGATAATATGACTGATGAATATCATATAGGGATCATAAAATAGATCAAATATTTTATCAAAAAACATCCCCTTTATAAGGTTAACAAGCTCTTAGTGACTGACCACATTAATGGATAATGAAATGAAATCATATCAAAATTATTCTTAGAACATATCCCATAAGTCATCCAACTCTTCTCAATACCTGAGTAATAATAACCACCACTACATTTTTGATCCATTGAAAATCATCATCACAATGAAACCTAGAGCCCTTTTTAATAACATATCGATATGAATGATATTACAACATCGGACAACCATCAATCTATGATTGAAACAAAAATTCAACCCTCCTACTTTTGCAAAAATATTCAATGAAACTCTGATATTATAATCTTTCATGTTTCATCATCTTTGACCTACACTATATGATGATCTACGAATAAATATTTATCAACTTGTTCAAGACAAACCTAATTAGGACTACAAAAAATATCCATTTGTATAAATATAATCAATCATTATTTATCACAATCTTAGAATACCTAATATTAAACAATAAATACTTCATTATTTTATCATTGTATTACAGTTTTAACCTATCTCAAGCCTACCCATCTCAATAAAAAAATAATGATTTATAACCCATTCATAGGACATCAAAATTATAATATTGTCACTCTCTTTAATATGATTAGTAGAAAATGGTCCATGAATAATATAACATAGGGGGCATACATACTAGTGATTAAATTGATATCCCATGTTTACAAACTCGACTAAACATAGCTGGCATGGTTTCCCTTCCATCCCATGATACAACACATGTGTCTAACTCCAAACTCCACCCTATCCCTCAACATAAATCATTGATACGAATCTATCAAACCCCCTCTACAAAAAGTCATTGCAATGGGGGAATGTATATCCTGACTATCTCAATCCTACCACTAGAAGGTCTTTGGTTGGAAACAATCATTGGGGGAATAATAAACAAGCATATGGGAATAATTTCCCTATAAGAGTAACTCACAAAAAATAGTGATAACAATTATACATAAAACAAAACATAATCACACCGATATGTATCTTAATCCAATTTCTATATAATAAATTTCATATTGAACTAAAAAATTAATGGGATACTATAAATAGGAAAAAAATGTAAGTACGAATGCGACCACGAAACACAAATAACTCATGCCAAACCACGATTGAGTAATTTCAATCTTAGTATCAAGCTAATCTGGCTGACATGAAATGTTTTATATATATATATAAATGTTAATAATAATTGTATATTTAGTATAATCCTCATGTTATTCACTATTGAAATTGATAATGAATGAATTATAAATCATAGTGGAGCAATGTGACACGAACTCATCACGTATACATGAATTATAGGTTCCCATCCGCACAATGGATATTCGTCACCCAGTATTATATACATCATAGATTATAATATAAAAATTAAACATCAAGGGTTCCCATATCCCACTCCCCTATTATTATTATACTATTCCTCAATGTATCATGTCTAAGACCATCTCAATCATAATGTTAGACTTCTCAATGAGATATAGGAATGGTATAACAACATGATACTCATTCATCACATACCCAAATCATCACATCATCCAACCGAAAATGTAATTTGTTGAAAAAAAAGTTTATGATATATACCAAAAACTATACAGTGTGTATCATAAATTAGGTATTATCCCATCATGAATCATGTCTGGTACACCATTTAGGAAACTGAATCCATCACCTCATATAAATGACAAACCTATAATAATACGTTGTACCATATATCTAGTAATATATTGTGTGTGAAATAACCAAAAGCCATTAATTACCTCTACAATCATTTATGGGAAAACTAACTATTATGCATACTAGAAGATATAACTTCTAATATAATCTATTAGTCAAAATTGGGTTTTCATCCATCCATACTCCCTTTATGATGGTGGGAACACACCATCCCAATGTTCTATTGGTGTGAGTTTCTCTAATCAACATGGGTGGGGTATCATGGGAAATAAAATATACTTATAACATATTTCATAACCACACTATGTTAATTACATTATTTCATACCTAGTTATTGGTAATAACAATTGAACTCCCTTCTACAAAAAATTAGACTAGATATCCTATAAACACACATGCATTTAAAAGATCTACATTAATTTCCTATTTTTTTAAAAAAAAAGGATACATTATTTAATATATTAACATTAATAAAAAATAGAAATTATACAACATTAACTTATATTATTTATCATTGTGATGTTCGTTACCTTCTTTGAAAATCGAAACCCATTTCGTGGTTTATCAGGATTTTCATCATTTATAGATTTTCAATCCTACAACACAGAATAATGGGTTTAGAAATCATTATTCATTATTAACATGAATCCATAATCAAGTAAAATATTAAAATTATCTTATGATACCACTAAGAGAAATAATGAAACCAAACACATCCATGTACCACATAAAAGTGTTGAATGGAGTGAAGATAAACAAGAAACTATGCCATCATCCATTAAATAGACAAAAAAGAGGGAAACATAACTCTTATTATAACATCAATGAGAACACTCAAATTCAACTCATTCTATCATATTTGGATCCATCAACGAAACCCAAATAAATATCATAATGAATATCACCATCAAAAGAATTAATATTTTGTACATCATTTGGGCCTCAATTCCCACAACACATTAATAATATCATGCCTAGCCATTACAGGATCATCCTTCTAAGACTCAACGAAAACAATTGGGCCACTACAGCCTAAATCTCACATGGAACATATCAATAGAACAATTAAAATCCATCATGGAAAAAAGTACATGAATTAGGTAAATATAATCCAAGATACAAAGAATAAAATTTTCACATGAAAATGATCTCTCAAGGCTCCAAGATAAGGCAGTCGACCTTTTAAAAAAATAGGGATCTCATGCCCCAATAATTATCTTAGTCCCACAACCAATTATTAATCAATATATAATTTGATGGATCATTATTCAGAGTTTACATTATGTGAATCAAAATTCATCAATATACAACAAGATATAAATTGAAAAACAAGATTTGTAAAATTAAACTAGTTTCATGAAACCGTGAGAACTGCCACAGTAAAATAAGAAGAATTTTATTTTCATAGCTATGAAATAGAACACTTCAGATTCATTAAAAAAATTTATATACACATGGAATATAAAATTATATCAAAAATAAAAATATTCAATAATTTTTTCCAAAAAAAATACATCAAACCCTAGATTACAACATTATTATCCTTTAATTTCAAAATATCTTAAATTAAAAATAAATTTCTTATTAAATTTATTTATTAATTTCAACATGTTTCTCCAAGAATTTATACATTATAATAATGTGTACCATTTATATAACAAATCTATAAAAATTATTGGAATCCCGCTCTAATGGTAAAAATCAATAACATTTTATCACTTTCTTATTAAAAATCGTGATTATATTATATGAGGTTATTTCAATTTCTACAAGTTGGGATAAAATAGCATCCATCTAAGATTTCACCTAATTAAATTTATATAAAATAAATCTCATACCATAAAAGAATAATTATTTTTTCACATGATAATGTACTACTATCGTAGTTCTTGATCATTTATCCCACATGAAGCTACATAAATCTGTGGATTTCAGAGTACAAGCATAGAAATAAGAAACCAATAAAACACCATATGAAATATTGAGAACAATCATCATCACATGAAAAGATTAATGGGAGTAAATAATTCTGAACAAGAATGAATGATAAGAATAATATGTATAAATGACCTTGGATCATCACAAATTGAAGATACAACCAAAGATCATTCACCATCAAAGGAATCCAAAATTACCTAAGAATTAGTTTTTCATATTTTCTATAGTATAGAGGGATATAAGTTTATTAAAAATCCAATGTTCTGATCATTTCATAAATGCACTACCAAGGGGATTTACATGGCCTATAATTCACAGACATCATGTAATAAAATAATTTTTAATTCCACTGAAATATTAACCACCATAAGTAATTTATCTTCATGTTAGTAAACATCATGAAGAACCTCTTGAACTATCCATAAAAAATATTGAAATGAACATACATGAATAAAAAACCCCTTTTTTGTTTTGGGTTATATGTTCATTTATCGATTAGATACTAAACCCCTCAAATCATACAATACGCCTACCCCAAAGACCATGACCTTCAAAAACATAAATCGGGTCACACTATATGGACCTGGGTATTTACAAATATTGATTAACGGAAAAAATTAGAATAGGCTATGTGCGAATCCGTGTTTTTTATAATTAAAAAGTTTTTTCTTTATTTATATATTTATGACATAGTTTTTTAGGGAGAAATTAATTTATTAATAGTGTTATAATATAGTACATTTAATGATTTTGAAACATAGATATTCCAAATAAATGTAATTTATATGAATCATGTGATGTTTGAAGGATTGGGATTTAATGAAACACAAAATACAAGTTGTACTATTATGAAGACATTATCATTATGATATAGGAATTATAGTTCATAAATTCAATAAAAACGACATCATATTATAAATAAATTATAATGGTTTTACATAAAAAAATTTATGGATTAATAAGATTATAATTTTTAAAATATAGGGCTAAAGACTCTTTTTATTATGAAATAAAATTCCACCTTTTAATCTAGGTAGAGGGAGACTAAATACATAACTCGATATCCCAAGTATAATTGTCCAAATAGAATGCCCTGAAGGCCCAATACAGTATCATGAATGCCTTATCCAGGATATTTCACCAAGCCTACAACATAATAGCATAATAAATTTGTATGGGGGAATTATTTTATTTATAAAACTATACTATGGATTAATTATTTTAGGTTTTACCACTCAAGATTCATCCCTACTATAGTAAGTATATAATATTTGGTATTTTGTTTATATTATCAAAAATATATATTTCTGATAAAATGATTTCTATTATATTTTTAAAAAAATTATTAAATTAATAGTTCTACACTTATAAAAAATTTAAATTTATAATAAAAATTACACAATTTTGTAAATAAATATGTCAAAATTACCATAGAGTGAATTTATGATTTTTTTGAATTAGTTAATTATTCAACAAATAATAATAAAAATTTATTTTACTAAAAGAATTATTATATTCAAATAACATTTCATGTTTAATTTTTTATTATTTTTTAGAACGAAAAATATATATATATAATATTTTATTAAAAATTAAATTTATTTCATTGAAATAATTTCCATATTAAATTTTCTTATATAATACATTCATACAAATGATATATTTTCATTGCATTTCTTATTTTTTTATCACTTTTTGGATTATTAATAATAAATTCCATCAATTTTTGAATTTTACATTATAAAACAGATATATTTCTTTTGTTTAAATAATTATTTAGTTAATTGGCTGATATAATTTATTTTGTTAATCATAAATTGTGTAAAAAAGAAGTCACAATAAAGGGTAAATGAAATTTACCTAGGGGTTGAATAAGTTATTATAGGTTTTTTTAATACTAATATGGTCTAAATCCCATTATAAAGACATATTACAACAAAATTTTATCCTTACATAGAATATCGTTTTATTTGGTATATTTTTTCATTAAAATAACTTTATCATTATTGATTCCATTTAGAAACAATCATGTGGTTTCTATGTGGGATGTGTACCCTAATTATAATTGAAAATCACTACACCTGACCACTCAAAAATTAAAAATCCTTTTGAATCATTTGAAACCAAAAAACACTATTTATTAACTCCCTCATCCTATTATGGGTGTGTAAATTTAAAAATGATACCTTAAATATAAGCTTTTATGTATAATTAGAAAGGGGATATGAGAAGAAGTTCTAATTTTTTAACCATGTGTTTTTATATATTTTATTTCCACAATATTTAATTAGTAATTATATATGATGATATAATAACATAGTAATATATCATATACCTTCATTTTATTATGATATTTTAATAACATACATTTATCTCATTCTCATTTGAATTGGAATCAAAATTATCCATCACATGTTAAGAGTATTATCTTCACTCACACTGATGCATTTCATTTTCCTTCACCACCTATAATATATGTATATAATTATGCATTTAACATATATAATCTTTATTTTATAATTATTTTTATACAAATATTATATCAAATCTATATTCATACCATTATATAATTTGTAAAACAATAACATTTTTTTATGTGTGGACTATTGCCTCGACAAAGTGATTTCATATGATGTTGATTTTATTTTTGATTTTTTATTGTAATAATTATATATTTAAATTATATATAAGATTTATAACATATAAAAATTATGTTAAAATTGTCTCTAAATATTTACCTTCCTTTTAATCCATTATATTTTGAAATGGAATCAATATTCTTTTGTTTGAATGATCAACCTTCTCCATTATAGGGGTAATCCATTTTTTATCTATACGTTATCTATAGCATAGAAATTTTTTTAAATTGAAATTAAGTGATAATTATATCTTTATTACCATTATAAATATAATAAACCCATAATAAAATAATAATGAAAAAAATAGTTTAATTGGAACATACACGAAAAAGAAGATGTGATTTTTCTTGAAATAGAGAATATAAAAATGAAATGTTAATAAAACAACGTTCAATGTTCATGGGTAAATAGTATATTGTTTGATATATGTGTATATATATATTAATTTAATTTATAAAAAACTAATATTTATTATACTATATGTTTAAATGTTTACAATAATTATGATACGTGAGGTTACTGATTTTAAACTCCAATTTATTTATATAAGACACATTACATATTAAAAATTTATTAATATAATGGGGAGTATATTACTCATGTGAATTATATTTTTATAATTATTAAAAAAATTATTTTGATTCAAATATTCATATATTTTTCATTCTTTTAATGAGATTATTATTATGGCGTTACAAATATAGATAAGGATTTATGTTATAATCAAATTTTGTATCCGAATTTTTTATAATTATGATTCTGATGATGTAATATTTTGAGTTAACTCGTAGGATACTCATGTATTATTTTCTACTATTGTTATTTCAAGTTAAAAGATGTTTATATTTCATTTTTATCTAATTATAAAAAATGATATGATGATATTTATTTTATGGAAAAATGATTTCATTTCACTCTTTAATCAAATTAACATTCTCATTTATAAAAATAATTCATAAACATGTTTTAATAAATATTTTTTTAATTATATACATTTAATTTTAGAATTAATATTTACCAATGTATGGATTATTTCAAAATCAATTTTGATGGAATTTCTTTTATTTGTATTGTACTTGTGAATTATATACATTAATATTAATTAAATAATTATTTCAACATGTAATTTAGGAATATATTTTTTTATAGTATTGAAAATTATATGATTTAGATTTTCCATTGTAATTTTAAATGGATATTTTTAGTGAAAATAATAATAATTTTCAATGAATTTTATAGATTTCAAATAATTTATTTCATATTAAAAATGTTAATTTTCTCAATTAATGTTAAATGTTATAGTTCAAAATAATTTTCTATTTTATATGGCATTCGTTGATGTTTTATATTTTTTGTGGAGAAATAATACATAGAAAAACCCATATTTTTTATGTTAATTTAAAATGATAATTACAAACATTTTATTATGGAAGTAGTTCCATTTCAATTGGTTATGTTATGATGAATTTATGAAAAAATTTAAAAAAGTCATTTCTTCCCCTTTGGTTATGGTATAATGAAATTAGTATGAAACTTGTTTATTTTTCACTAGTTTAGATATGATTAATATTTTTTATCATGTCAGACAGATCTATATATTTTTCATTATATGAAGGGTGGTAATATCAATATATATTAAACCAATATATTGGGTAATGATTAATGTTCTATGAGATTAAATGGTTCATGATATGTTGCTAAAATCACAAAATATTCTAAATTAGAGGATAGTACATGAATAAATGTGGGAACATGAGATGATATTGTTTGTGAAAGGTTCATATACATGTGTTTAATCCCATCCTATCATTTCATTATTTTCATTTTGTATAGCACTGATATAATATTTTCAATTCATTATTCAATGCCACAAATAAAATTCATCACTTAGTATTATATTCTCAGGTATCATGTCTTTATAATACATTCAAATTCATGAATGATTTAATGAGAATATTTATTCCATTACATAACATTATAAAAATTGATATGAAGTTTATTTATTTAAAAACGTAAACTCGGGTTCTGTTACCGTTATTGTTATGTTTTAGTTTTTTTATCATTTATATATGAATTATTTACCCTTATTGATAATCTGATCTCACCCATTAATATGTTTTATTATTTAAGCTCATAAGAATTGTATTGTTTATGATACATCTAAATAAGGTGTTATTTATAAAGAACATAGTGTTATCTGATATAGTGTAATTATGAACATGTTATATATATATATATATATATATATATATTTCTAATAGAATATACCATTTATGGTAATCATTCATGTTTTCATTATAGAATGAATTAATATTCATCTATTGAGATATAATATATATGATTGAAAATCCAATTTCACAATAGTTATTAATTTTTACAATCTATTTAGTCATTATTAATAAAATTATTATTTAAATAAAATATATTTTTTCTAACCTTTAATATTTATAAATTCATGTGAAATCAAGATATTCGGTTATTGAAATTTTTCTATAAACTGTTTATATGACAGGTGTATTGTTTTATAATCCCATATGAAAATTTTGGGAAAGTAATTTTTTATTCTATTTGTTTGATTCTGATCTGTTTATTATATTTTCTTATATTGAGACACATATATATATAATTACCAGATAGAAACTATATTTCTATATGACACTTTAGATAAAATTATATCTCATTATATAATAGTAAAATGAGAGGATTTAACTCAAAAAATGCTATATCAGATGATTGGATGCTATCCAAAGGGTTAGAGGATGATTTTTCTAAAACTATAGGCTATATTGGAGGATTCATTCAAATATAAATGTTACATAAGAATATTTAACACAATATAATGTTGTATTTATCCAAACAATGAATGTATAATTTATGATTTTTAATAAACCCAATTATAAATAGGATTATATATCCTATAGAAATCTGGTATAAATGATGATTTACTCCATAAAAATAATCACATGAGTGGGTTAATCCAAACCAACATGGGTTCTAGAATTATATGAACCCTATTATTTTATTAATAACATAATGGGTTTCTATTCCCATTATTTCCACACTTTTGTCCTTTTCATACTTGAATGATGTTCTATTATTTTATGATTTTTTTCATAATTTTGATATGATCACATGGCTCATGATTATTTATGAAATAAATTATTCTTATTTTATTCCAGAGATTTGGCTTGTGATTTTATTTTTTATCAACGTTTATTTTGGCTAAAACATTCATACGTATATTGATTTTTCCCACAGGTTAATATTATTATCAAGTATTATGTTTGATAGTTATCACAAATGTTATCTTCTACAATTAATTTGGGATAACCCATTTATTAATTTTATTTTACCAAGTATATGTATATGTTTTTAACTTATATGAGAAATATACGAGAGTCCAGTATTGTTAAATTGAGTACTATGTTTTTTGGATTTTGTAAACATAATCAGAAAGTCATCAGTCAGGCGCGCCTGCTCCCATAAAATATAATAAAAAATTAAATCACATGAATGAAGATCACGGGGAAGATCTATAGAGGTGAGTATAAAACACCCCATCATGATCAACTTGGGAATATAAATTACAATACTTAGGCCAAACAAAAGACCAACTCGAACTGACCTCTAAAATGGCTATCATTAAGAGGGAATCCGCAACTTGATTAGCCTCCCGATAAACATGAGTGACTTCCAGAGATAACTTCTATAAGCCAAAGACAGTTACCCCAGTCCAATAACATCTTCCATGGAACATTCTGTACTCGATCTTATTGATTTTTTCAACATAGTTACCTATTTAAATAGTATTCAATGAAAATATCCCAATGGTTCTCAATATTTTGTATGCTTATTGTGTAATTTAATACTACTATAAAATATTTGAAAGTATATCATGGATTACATAACATGATAAAAATGTTAATTATTAAATCAATTTGAATTCAAGAATGGTCCTTATAGGTATTATATAAGTCTCTATATATTTTATTATATGAGGCTTTCATTATTTTAATGGATAATTTTTTTATTTTTAGTAGCGTTTGTGAATATTAATAGAATCCCTTGGGGTATGACTAAGGGTAATTCCAATTTACTAGATAAAAAATTGATGGTTTTCTAATATTTAGGTTTGTTATTCTTTTATAAATTACATCTCTATATGTAAACTAGCAAGTTGATAAGTTTGTTGAACCAATACACCTACGATTATTAAATATGAAAATGTTTTATAATTGACTCAATATTTTGACTAGTTCTTGATGAGTGGGAATAAGAATGAAAACATGAAATGAAAATCCAATGGGATATGAATTTATGATTAAATTATATTTAAAAGCCTTTATGGAATATTTATTTCCAAAATACATTATGATATTATATTTGAAGTATGAGAGAACACAACAAAATAAGAAATAGGTAGATCTATCAGAGTTATTGGATGAACCAACTGTGAAATTTTTATAGTGGATGAGTTATAATCTGAAATTAATGATTCATTAAAGAATACATCTTTGGATAATAATTTCATATTCAATTGGTCATTTATAATAATTTTTTGGGTATTATCATAATAATGTTTTAATAGTACTAGGTTGAAATGTGTTCAATAAATAAAGCTAAAAATATTTTTTATCTAGAGATAACTCTAAATTATTAATTAATAATATAGTATATTTAATTGAATAAATATTTATTATATTATTTTTATGATGGAAGAACATGAGTCTACCAACAGATGTAATGTTTTGAATTTGATATCTTAATAAAATTAAATTATTATGATCATAGATATTGTAATTAGTGATTGAAATTTATCAGTTTTATTATATTTTATTTATAAATTTTTCTAAATTATGTGAATCATATAATTTCATTTATTATTTATTCATTAATGTATAAGAATAATATATTAACTAATATCAACATTATTTTAAACTGATTAAATGATATTGTCATATATATTGAGATAACTATTAGTGAACATATTATTGTGGTGCAGAAAAATATTAGCTTTAATATATTCATAATGTTAGGGTAATAATTTTTTGAACGATTTTGATTAATTTGATTTAGATAGATTCACTGTAATTGGAATTTATAATTAATTATATAAAAATTTGATCCACTATAGTTCTTATTATTACAATATTATTGTTTATATTGGGATATATATTTTTTATTGTGTGTGACCTTATGGATTACGGTCTGATAAAAATTTGGGTATAAAAAAGTGTAAATATTTCACAAAATATAATTTTTTCCAATGGTTCAAATTGATGGGTATTAAGATGTTTTACTAAAATTTATGTAATTGTGAATGCATGACTAGGGTATATACCAAAAAAGATACATGATTGTATGAATGATGATTTTTTTAGGAATAATGTTTTACATATTATACCCTAAGAGAGCATTATACATTTCGTATTATAATTTATATTTTTATTGTTCGATATTATATTAGTTCCATATATAAATTTATAAAAATGTAAAAATTAGAATTTTTATAATGGAAATTTTATATTGGGGGTATATTATAACATCCAATGTTTATATACACAGTAAATTAAAAATTACATTGATAGTTAGTGTGAAACAAAACACAGAACTGATGAAACACCACTATAGAATATGTAAGGAAATATAAAAAATATATATGGTTTATATAATCAATTGTAAATTAATATATAACAAATAAGTCAAATGAATATATATTTATATTTTCATTGAGTAATATGGAATCCTATCAATAAACCAAATTAGAAATTGATGGGAATTTTATTTTACATTAGAAAAATAAATCATCTGTATAAAAAAATATAATATATATACTAATTTTTTAAATTTAATATTTAATATTAAATTAATTATAAATCACTATTAAATAAGAATTATAACAATTCATGTATTGAAATGTTTATTTCTAAAAAGAGGAAATTTTTTGAATATTTTTATTCCATTTAAATTATGACAAATAAATATCATAATTTAATTTTTAAAAAAATACCATTTTATATTTATAAATTTTCTATTAGCTTGGGATTCATTGATGTGTTTCTTTCTAATAATATTTATTTTTAAATGAATTACCTGAATTAAATTTTAATTTGAAAACATAATCTTATTGAATATTATTTATATATATGTGTATATTGTAAATTCATGGAAAAAATAACTAAGACCAATTATATATTTTTCCAATCAATATATAAATTTAAATATATTATTTTATAATCACATATTTACTATTTTAAAACCTATTATATAGTACTCAACAAAATGATTTTATATCATTATATTTATTTTTAATTATATTTTTTCATTTTTAATATTTTTTTATCATAAAATAACTTGTAGAACTTGAATTAGTTAGTTAAAATGAAAAAATATATTCTATTTTATTTTTTAGAAAAATGGATAAATTTCAATGTTAAAATCTAGCTAGCACTATAAATCTAGAAATGGTAAATTCATGAATCTTAGATTAAATGAGTACAAACATATTTAAATCATATACGGAAATATATGTATAGTGACTTTCATAATCGTGTCACTTCTACTCTCCATTATTAATCTATTATCGAGCATCTTTTCATGAATGTGTTAGCACATTATTAAATTTAATTTTCTATTTACAATTATTTCATCTTTTTTCTATTATAAAATGATAACTCCTTTTTTCAAAGAACATAAAAACACTACATAGATAACAAAAATATCAAAAAAATCCAATCCAAAATCCTCTAATCATCCTTTATATTGTTATTTTATTCTCAAAATATAATTTATCAATTTTTTAACATCACTTGAAAAGAATATAGTCGTAAAATTGAGGTATTATTATATAAATTCAATTATAAGAACTTGTTATTTCTCAAGATAAAATTAACCATGAACAAAAGAAAATTAATATTATTAATATAATATTATTTTATTATAATGATTTTATATTAATTAATCAACATTAAAATTTCAATTATGAAATGTAATGAAGTCATTTTTGTGTTATGTGGGCTAATTACTCCATGATGCAACTACATTAATTGTTTATTACCTCTCTATAATTTTGGAACTAATATTTTTATTAATTTACAAGAATTATAATAATCAAATATTATATATTAACTAATTTTAAGAAATAAAAAAGAACTCCCTTTTTTAGTGGTAAAAATAATCATTCATGTGTTTGGTAGGAAAATAGCATTCATAGAATGATAAGTTTTACTTCTTCTTTTCATCACTATCATACGTATATTTTAATTAGAATGGGATTAATGTTAAAATATAATGTTAATAAATTTGAAGTGCCTAGATCAGTGTAAACCATTAAGAGGGGGAGGGGTGAATCCTTTAAATATTTTTTTAAATATATTATTTTCAATTAAACCTCTGTGGTTTTTTATATTATCAATCCACTCTTCTTGTGTCTCTCAACCTTACCTCTAATGCTATAATAAATATGAAGGCACTTAACACATGGTTTTATAAGGTTCTCTTCAAATACTTGCTCCTTGATGTGTTAGTTATTGTCCCCAAGGTAGATTCTCCTCTATAATTAGGATAATAATTAAAATGGTTGTTACAAAGTCCCACTGTATCTCTCCTGAGTCCCACATGAGGTTCTTTATACTTCTTTCCATAATGTCACTTGTGTCTCACTATCCTGCTTCTGAGTATCACTAAATTCTTTTCCTCCTCCACGAATTTCACATGGGTCTTCTAGCTCTCGTGTCTCGTGAGTAGCATCCTTCTTAATGTTATTTATTGGTTCACGGTAGATGATCATCTACTCTCTTCACACGTTCTTGCTGAATCAAACTTGCCTATGAATCTCTTCAAGGATCTTCAATGATCTTTGGTAAGGTATGTTGGCCTTGATCAATATTTCTAATCCCTTGAGTTGATCAATTCCCAGTCTCAACATTTCTCAGGAAATTTCTTCTTATTTAAATGAAAAAATGGCCTCACTAATATGTATGCCAGTGGTTCACACAACTTCGTAAATAATATAATATAAAAGAATGATCTTGAACAATATCATCATTTCCTATCTTCTTGTATTCTCAATTACTGAACACTTAGGTAAAATAGTGTCTTTAATTTAGTCTAGATTCTGTCTCAATTTGCATCTACTTCATACACAGATTACCTGAGATTCAATAACCATTTTATCTAGATATCTGATTTTCATATTCATTTGTGTAGTGTCTGAATTCACTAATACTTCTCCTTGATTTCTCAGAAATAATTTCATAGACTAATTTGATTATTCAAACATTAAGGATCAGCTCACTTTGCATTTTTTTCATTGTTCAAGATTCATGCATGATTTTCATGTCATTGTTTCTTCTTGTTTACACACATGAACTAACAATAATGATTCTTAATTTAAATGTATTAATGCGTGCTTGTGAATGCATGAATGCATGCACAATTATTTTATTATTTATTATGTGAAAACCCCAATGGGTGTGGTCTTTTAGAAACATGCACTTCCTATTGATTCCTTTTCCTTTTTCTTCTATCTTTTTGCTTCTCATCACACACACACTTTTTCTTTTAATATGGCTTCAATGTGTGTCATGTATATTTTTTCTTCAAACCCAAATTATTTTATTCCAAATCCATACTTTGTTCTTATACTCCTTGTTATCTCAATTAATGCATATAAATATATGTGAATCAGGCATGCATTCATCTTCCTCCACAAGGCACCTCAGGTAACTTCTTCTTGTCTAAGGGTAGTGTATATATACACTGTCATTTTACCATTCTCATGCAAAGGGTGTGATATTCACAATAAATGGATCCTACAAACACAATAATCTCTCTCTCTCTCTCTATATATATATATATTTAAAAAAGGTCTTCTTATTCTTCCTGAAAAAAGGAGGCAAGAGTTTTCCCTCTTTCACGGTTAGGGTGTACGATATTCTCCATCACAGAACATAGATGATCATGGTTCTATCATAGAAAGAGAAAAGGAAAGATGCTATTGCACCTACTACTTTACCAGGGGGCTACAGAACATAAATACACTACTAGGGTTTCGAAAACCTATCACGTTCTTATGGGAATTTTCCATAGGTGGTGCGAGTTCTTTAGCGAACTAGGGGGTTCGCGGTATGTCTCTTCGCACAAGGTATGTGTGGCTTCTTTCGCGAAACAATGGGTTCTCTCTTCTCCTTTTCACCAAGAATTCATTGGATTACTTCATGCATGAGATTTTAAGAAACATATTCTTTGCATAGAAAGGATACGTAGAAACCTTCTACCTTTGGAGAACTATAGGGTTCACGATTTCTCTGTTTCATTAGATAAATAGGAAAAACCTTTCATCGAGAATAGAAGAAACTTTTCTTTGGCTTTTGGATCCTCTATTTATAAGTTATAGTTCTTCCTCGATTCTTCTTCAACCCCCCATGGGATACACTTCAAATATTTATCGGAATATTCCGATATCATTTATTTTAATATATTAAAACCAATGAAAAACTTTTACGCATATCGTGGGATCTTATTTATTGTCTTAATCTTATTCTCGTTGATCAAATCATGTGTAATTGATATGGATCACATGAAACATATTTTATTAATGGTATGAGCTCTATGATATGGCCTCAGACATTCAGTTTATTCAACCACATTTTAATTATCTATCTCAATGCATGCATGAAACTCTTTATACATGCATGTATTCATTTGATCTGGACAATCACCATGCAAGATATTTGAGCTACAACGGTGGCCATAGTGATTATATAGGTGCTCGGCGCAAATACTAGTTCACATATGGTGTGGGATCTTTGTGGGATTTCCAAAGTTTGAAGATGACCTCAGTGCCTATCCTTGGCCATTAGATTAGCTCAGATCAACCACAGATGATAGATATTATAACACAAAATATGGGATGGAGCATGCAAGTAAGATCTGGTGAAGTATCAGATGAACGACGCAGATCATATCCATGTTTTTAAAATTGATCCCCAAATCGAAAGAAGTTGAGGTATTTTTACGAATTAATTTTCGATCAATGGTGGCTTCATATCAGATTACTTCAACTACCTCCACGGTGCATCCTCATACCTTTTTCACCATACGGGCGTGCTCTTAATGCCTATTCTACTACTCAGGTGCACACCTAGCACCCACTATGAATTCTTGCCCACAAGATTTGATCATTGTGAAGAACTTGTGGGCTAATACACGGCCCGCATGTGCCTCTGTAGCGCTTGACTCGATGCATTTCCCTTGGTCGTGGTAGACCCTCAGGTCCCACAAATGCCATGTGTGATGGCTTCATCTTTCCTTAAAAATTAGGGCCTAATTTTCTTTTCATAAATTCATAAACTATGTAGTTAGTAAAAAACCAAGTACTAATTCCTCTGTAAAATGCCAAACCATGCTTTTTCATTCAAATCCCATGCATGCCTCTTTTCATCTTCTTCAACATTGAGCATTATCAATTCCTTTCTATTAGATAATAAATTCCAAATGATCTTCAATATGTTTTTTTGTTCCAATCATGGATTATGCATGGATCATTTGTTAATACCTCATGCTTTAGGCCATAATGCCTGACATTCATTGTTGTAATGAGTGATGTGTTCTCTTTAAAACACATGTATGCTTCCTTGAGGACCAGTTCACACAATCATCTGAATTTTTTCAGAACCTTTTTCCAATGTTTTGTCATTATATATATATTATTTCTCCTAATGAAATTGATTATTTCATGGTATTATTGAATTATTATAACAATTGATCACCTTGATACATGTAATAGCATATTAGACAAGTACTAAAATTTTCAAATTTATATCATCTTGGATAATTGATCAATAGTAGAATTCAATGCATTGTATCAAAAACTATTCTCCACCAATTCACCAACTTCTTCAACAATACCATTCATTCACACGTTGACTTCTCATTGAAAAAAATGAAACTCTCATTCTCTTCAATCCATATTTAAAAAAAATTAAACTCTTATGCACTTCAATATCCACCTTTTTACTTTGTTGTCAATATCACATAAGCACAATTTTAATGGGTTAATAAGTGTGCCAATATTTTCTTCCCCTTATTAGAAACAAAATGAAATGTTGTTAGTGAGGTCACTTCAAGACATTTCCTTCTACCTTTGAATAATATATTTTTGAATTTTTTTTTAGAAATAGATGAGGTCACATGGTTCACTTGGAAAATATCCCTTATTAAATGAACTGTAAGTCTACTTGAGCTAACCCAATATATAAAACCAAAGAGATATTACCAAGGTTTTCAATTTTGATTGTAAATAGTAATAAATGTGAAATCATGCTCAAAATGTATCAAATATTATTCCAGGACGTTGAAAAAGATAATATTTATCAATGAAGTGATAAATCCTACACATGAATTACTAATCATATTAAAAAGTTCAATTTTAAATATACAAATCCTCATTTCATCCCATATTTTCATCAATCAAGCACTCACCCATAATTTATATGACACATACAATTAAGACAAAAGGATGTATGTGTTATTATAATAACTCAGTTTTATCTTTTTTAGATGATATGAATTTCAAGATATTTCATGAAATAATCCTTGATATAATCACCTTCACATATTGTCCCTCTTATGTGGGTGCACTCCCTATGAATT
Organism: Viscum album; assembly: GCA_963277665.1. Classification (NCBI taxonomy): domain Eukaryota; kingdom Viridiplantae; phylum Streptophyta; class Magnoliopsida; order Santalales; family Viscaceae; genus Viscum; species Viscum album. The sequence continues at coordinate 871,203,425 of OY728148.1, read as the reverse complement.
ACCTTGGTGGTGAATATCATCAGATAATATTGAAGATATGAAAGTTTATAATCTTCCACTAAGGTTTAGTTACCATAATTAACAAATCATGAATAATGGGATCAACTTTTAGTTCTCTAATTTTCTCATTAAAAATTCATTTTAAGAATGAACATCATCTGAAATTCCTATCAATGTACACAGACATGTATGAAAAATGTATAAAATAATGTGATGAAACACTTGTGAGATTCTTAATAGAAGAACTAGAGCTGAGAATTTTCTCTCAACCCAAGAACTCCTTTCCTTGTAGCTCTAATTTTTCTGGTACTCTTTAGGTTGATGTCTTCTATTTCTTTGGAATTTTTATTTTTAATTATTAGCCTAGATTCACTACATCCATTCACATTCAACATGTGTGGATTTTGTTTCCTCACTTCTGTTAGTAGTGAAGTTACATTTGGTGCATGTTATTTAATTTTATCCATTTTTTTGTTAGAACAGTTAAAAATTTATTTTTTGGATGTCCATCCTTCCCTCAAATTTTACACAGTAGTTTTGAGACATTTCAGTTATCAGGTGTTGATAGCCTCTCATGAAATTATAATTTTCATTCATGTGGAATGACCTATTTCCGTTTTGTCAATGTTTTTTCTAGTACATCATCTTATGATCTTATTATTTCTATAGTACATTAAAATTGATTAGTTGGGCTAACTAAACCATCATTCATACCATTTTATGATTTAGATCATCCACATAGTTTCATCATTTTCCTTAATTTAACTTTCTTAATCAAATTATTAATATTATTTTCAGGAATGTCTTCAGTCAGACCCATTTTATTCTAGATTGATTCTCTTTTTATTTTCATCTTTCGTCCATTTATTTTGATGGATTGTTTGAAGGGATCCATGTTATCTTCTTTCTTTCAATAGTATAATCCTCTTATAATGGTTTTTATGGAATTATTGGAATCCAGATTCATATTCTTCATAGGAATAATTTATTTCACTTGTTTCATGAATTATTTGTTTTTAATATTCTTAGTTGAATAATTTTTAAATTTATTTCCATTCTCCTACCTTTGTATTGTTATTTTATTTGTATCAACAAATTCATGAGTCATGAAATGACTAATAGTCACTAAGCATAATTATGACCACATCTGATGGAATAATCATTGATGTCCTCAAGATACTCAAATTTGTTCTTGGTAGACAAATTCTTCTTCAACTGTGTCTTATGCCTTTACATTGCGGGATGCATTAATTCTACAGATAAATTTTTCCTAAATTTATGCCATCCAATATTTTTATATGATGACAAATTATGCCATCAATTGTCATCCCGATTCCAAAACATCCAATAATACCAATAGTAGATAATAAATCTCATTATTTTTCTTGTAGTATTAGTCTGGCTAGATTCAGTTCATTGTTGTTTCTAGAATTATCTTACTATAATTGGAGGATACATTTGGATATTCTCTTATTAATTATTATAGTACCCACCCGTGATGATTTTATGGAAGTATTAATGTTTTTATCAATCTGCATCTTCCTAGTTTTTTTATTATTACTTGTACTTGTAGTTGAAGTGCATTAGTTGAAACAGATATAACATTGTTATGTGATACTGCCTTCTTTGATGATGTTTCCCATGGATTATAGGATGATCTGATGTTCCTTTGGTAATCACATTCCTCAATGAAAACATCATTGGAAACATCTCTTATTTCATCATATTGGGATGTTTCATCTTTGGGAGATTGCTGAATTTTTAATCTCACCTCTCATTCTATAAAATTCATAATGTGATATTTCTTATCATCCTAAAATGATCTCATATTCATTTTCCAATTATCCTTCAGTATTTTTATTTGTTATTCATGGAAATTTCTTAATTGTTTATAAAATATTTCATGCTCTTATAGCTTGTTGTCTTTGTCTTCAAGTGTTGTAGCTCTGAAAACCATAGAAACTTTATGAAACATTTAAAATGTATGGAATGCATCTAAAAACACAATATCAATAAATTAGTTCTCACAAACACTTCCCAGAAATTTTTTAATAACCTGATAATTAATATCATTGGAAATAGAAATTTTTTCTTCCATTTCCATCACTAGTTTTGTGAGAGTGTTGGATATGCCAACCATTTTAACCGATGATTTATCCATAGCATTATCTTCTTTTTCCAGATGCAATTTTTAATCTTGAATAACACAACTTATTATAGAAATGTGTATTTCCACTTCTCTTGGTACATTATTCATATGATCGTTGAGTATAGTATAAAAAACACTATTTGACTTATCATCATCATGGCTCATGAATCTTTCATCATAATAATAACAAGTATTGTCACATGTTTTAAAATTCATATTAACATTAGTAGAAGTTATCTCCCAATTAGTTGTATGTTTCTTCTTCATTTTCCTTGACTATTTATTCTTCCTATTTTTTTGATTCTTGGTAGAAATCTCCATTTGAGGATGCTCATTCATATCATCATATATGCATTTCATAAAGACTCCCTTTGATCTTTTAGAGGTTACCTTTCACTTTTACAATTAAAGTTCCGAGAACAGTCTGAGTAACTAATAGGGGGAGGGGTGAATCGGTGATCCCTTTAAATATAATTACTAATTGATTATTTTCAATCAAAACTCTATGAATGAATAAAGACTCGATCTACTCTTCTTTTATATCTCAGTCTTACAATGAATGATGATATAAATGTAAAAGCACCAAACACAAGGATTTACAATGTTCAGTCCGAATACATACTCCTTGTTGTGTTGGTTATTATCCCCAATATAGATTCTCTACTATAATATAGTTATTAATTACAATGGTTGATACAGAGTTCAATGATATCTCTATAGTCTCCCACAGGATATTCTTTATATCTCTTCCCACAATGTTACCAGAGTCCCACTAGCCTACTATAGAGTCTCACTGAAAACTTCCTCTCCTCCATAAATCTCACAGGGGTCTTCTACCTTTGGAGACACATGTGAATCTTTTTTCATTATGTTATTTAATTGTTAACTGTAGATGATATTCTTCTCTCTTCACATTGTCTTGCTGAATCACACTAGACAATGAATCTATTAAAGGATCTTCAATGAACTTTGGTAATGTATTTTCTCCCTTCTCTATATTTTTGATCACTTGAGTTGAACAGTTCTAAGTCTCAACAATACTCAGGAACATTATTCTACTTTTAATGATGACATGGCCTCACTAAGATGTGTGCCAATGGTGTACATGACTTCATAAATAATATAATAAGGTTGAATGATATTTCACAATATCAGCATTTTCTAGCTTCTTGGATTATCAATTACAGAACACAATGATAGAAGAACATCTCTAATTTATTCTGTCTTTAGTCTCAATTCACATCTATATCATGGATGGATTGCATGGGATCCAATAATTCATGTATCTGGATAACTCATTTTCTTCTTCTATTATGAAATGACTGACTTCACTAAGACTTCTCAATGTTTACTTTGCATGAATCCAATACAGTTATATGATTATTCAAACACATGAGATCCAGAATAATTTCATCATTTGAATTACTGGTGATTCATGAATGAGTTTCATGGAATTTCTTCTTCTTGTTTACACATGTTCACTGACAACCTTGATTCATCATTAATGTGTCTTCACGTGTGCATTTTCAGGCATGAATTCAGGAAAAATACTTTTCTTATTTATTATGTGAAAACATCAATGTGTGTTGTCTTTTATAATCACACTTTTCCACTTTATTCTTTTTCTGTTTTCTACTATCCTTTTGGATCTTATCACACACATGTGTTTTTTTAATTTGGCATAAATCTATGTCATGCATATTTGTTCTTCAAACACAAATTAATATAGTCCATTATTTTACATTGTTCTTACACTCTTGGGTATCTCAATTCATGCATATGCATGCATGTGCATAATGAATGCACTCTCCATCCTAAAAAAAGTGTGTTCGATCATTTCTTCCACTCTAAGGGTAGTTTATGTATACATTTTCATTTTCTTATTGTCAAAAAAATTGTGTGATCTTCACAAGATCTGAATCATACAATCACCAAATTATATATATATATATATATATGTGTGTATGTTTGTGTGTCATTTGATTGAATGGTCTTCTTCTACTTCATGTAAACCATATGCATGATTTCATCCACTTTCAAATGTGGGTGTGAGCGAGTATATTATTTAGAATGTGAAATGTTTGTGGTTCTATATTCAAATGAAAAAAACAAGGATTCAATTACACATGTTATTTTATATGTGGTCTATTCCTCACAATGATATCGTGAGGGATTAAATAACCTATAGCGTGCTTGTGAGATATTCACACAGGGGGTGCGATTTCATTCATGTACTATGGGTTTTGTGGTGATTATATTAAGTCAAGGGATGTGCGACTTCTTTTAAGAACCAATGGGTTCATTCTTCTCCTCCACAGAAGGGATGTACGAGACTCCTTCAGCCCATAGATGCACAGATACCTATTCTTATGTATTAATGAATTACGGAAACCTTATGACTTTTTTGAATTAGATGGGTTCACTGTTTCTATTTTTATTTAAATAAACATGAGAAAGTTTCATTGAAAATAGAATTACTTTATTCGGCTATGGGTCCTCTATTTATAATCAAGGGCTTTTCCGTGATTCTTCATCAAACCCCTTAGAGATGTGCTTCATGTCTTTAAATGAATAAGATGAGATCCTTGATTTTATTATTTTCAAAAAAGTGAAATGATTTTCCAAATCGCCTCAGATCTTCCTTCTTGACATATAATTATTCTTCTCAATGACCAGAACACGTTCTAGTCATAAGGATCACATGAAACATATTTTGTTGAAGGCTTGATCTCAATGACATGGCCTCACACCACCAGTTTCATCGGCCACATTAAAATTTTCTATCTCAACGAAAGCATGAAAATTTTAATTCTTTCTTGTATTCTATTCATCCGGGCAATCACCATGTATGATATTTTTGAACTCTAATGGTGGAAGGAGTGATGATATCATTTCTTGGATCAAATAGTGGTTCAGAGTTGGGGAGAGAAATTCAAGGGATATTTGAAAGTTGGTGATTACATCAGTGCCTATCATTGGTAGTTGGATTAGCTCGTATTGACAACAGATGATAAAGATTATTACATGGGAAGTGATACAGATCATGCAGCATAGATCATACATGGGATCATATGAATGGAATAGATCACATCCGTACTTTTAAAATGGATACCCTGAATGAAACAAGCCATGTTTTTCTTGTGGTTTAATTATCAATCCAAAGAGGATTCGACTTAGATTACATATCCTCCATATATAGTACTGCCCTGTACAATATTCACCATACGGGCACACTATTAGCACCCAATATGCTCCTTTGACTCACACCAATCACCAAATAATCATGATTTCATGCACATTATGATAATCATGTGTCACTTGTGGGATTATACACAGACCACATACACATATAGTGGGCTGGCATAGAGGCCTTCCCCATGGGCATGGTATACCCTTAGGTCCCACATATGCCTTGGGTGAGGGACTCAACTGGCCTTCTAGATTGGGACAAATGTTTTGGTAAATAAATATACTAATTAGTTAGTATACAAACCATGTATTAATTCACCCTTAAAATTAAAAACCATCCTTCTTCATTCAAATCTCAAGAATTACTCCTTTCTTCTTCTTCAACTTCAATCAATATCCATTCATTTATATTTAGATCATAAATTAAAAATGATCTTTAATATGTTGTTTTGATCCATTCATGGATGATGCGTGAATCATTTGATAATCCCTCATGAATTAATGAAAAATTCATATACATCGTTGCTGTAATGAGTAATGTGTTCTCTTTAAAACACATATCTAAATCCTTGATAATTAGCAAAAATAATCATCTGATTTTATTCATAACATTAATTCAATTAAGAGTCATTGGATGGATCTTTTTTCTCCTCATGAAATTGAGTATTGCATTATCTTGTTCAACTACTATAACAGTGTATCAACTTTATACAAGTTTAGGAACATAAGACCAGTTCTACAATTGTCATATTTATAACTTCATAGATAATTAATCAATTTTATCATTCAATTCTTTTCCTAAACAACATTTCTATAAGGCTTCACTAACTTCTTCATCAATACCATTCATTAACCATATTAACATCTCATTGAAAAACATTGAAATATATGTACACTTCAATCCATACTGACAATAAATTCAACTATTATTCACATAAAAATTATTAATGTTATGATATAAAAAATTTTAAAATATTTTAATTATATTATAAATAAAAAACCATAGTAAATCCAATATTTCAAATGAGGTCTCTTAAGATAAAAATGGATTCATTTTATAATGTAATAACTTATTATATGTAATTTTTATCTTCTAAATCATAAAACAAATAATATATATCTCTATTATACAATAAATTGTGTAATTATTCTACATGTATAATGACAAAAAAATCGATCACTTCAAAATAAACCATTAATTTTGTAATGTTCATGTTTTCATTAGTTTGATTACATACATTAAGAATGTCATAATTTAATATCATGGATGGATATTGGAATTTATATTATTTTAATGTATGATAATAAATTTAAATAATGTGGTTTTCTATATTATCATATAAATATAACTAATTATTAATGGAATATATTATTTGATCCCAAATAGTCAATGGAAAAATTATCATAAAATACTAATATTTTTTATTAATAAAAAAACACATAAATGTGATTATAAAATAATAAATAGTCCAAATAATAAATTACAATTCCATTTTTTTATTGGGATTATTGGATTTATATATGACTGAAAAAACACCCCTATTATGAAACTATTTTAAACAAACAATTTTAGTCACTCATAGTATTGAAAATAGATATTTATAGAAAAATAAAAAATATATGGAAAATTGTAAATAATGTATATAATAAGTATATTAACATGATTATGTTTTTGAAAAATGTGAATTGAAATCATATCCTTATAATATAAGAGTATAGTGTATGATCAACTAACCCAGAAATAATGGTAACAATTTAGTTTTCTCTTTTTCAAACCCTTGAGATATAATTAATATTCTGAAAAAACGTTTATTTATTATGTTTTAATCAATTATATTTTTTATTTATTTGTAATGAATATCATGCATTTCATGATATAAAAAGTAAAATTTGATATATCCATTTATATTATTTTATCACTATTCCATATGTGTTTTGGGAAACTCAATTCTCATTCATTGAGTTTTGAGTGTTTGTCTATATGTTAGGTCAATACTTGAACCACCATGGCACAAATAGTATAATAAATCTATGAGTGAAAACCCATGTATTATTTTAATAGTGGAAGGGGTAGAAAATACCATTTTGTAAGAATATCTCACAATTTGGAGGCAATGTACTATAATGCAATAAGAAACTCACACATCTATTAAAACCATTACAGTTCAAATAACATGTAAACTATTATATATAGGTTTTCAAAAAATCTAATACCACATGAGAGTATGTAAATGGTGATGAAATAGAGTCCTCATAATATAACACAACTATTGTAAGGATGAATTAACTGCAAATAGAATGGGGAAACTACTAAAAACCATCTCCAAGATATATTCATGTCATTCATTCCCAACTATGTTACACCTGCTTTTATCAATGTAAAATAGACATCAAAAGGCCTATAATATTCATATAGAATGACATGTTTTCAAAAAATTATTTTTAGTTGGGGTTCAAGATATAAATTAAAAAACCCTAAAATCTCCAAACACCAATCATCAAATAGGGATTCATATCTAAAACCCATATTAATGTATTTTAAACCATTTTACCAATATAGTCTCAATTGTAGAATCCATGTCCTAGAAAAATGATTACAATCACATCAAGTATAATAATTTTTCTCAACACTATATAATAATTCCCTTCTTATAAAACACACTCATTGGGTAATTTTGAAACTTATGGAACTCATCTAATATGTCATCCATAACAAAATTTCAATATTAATGTATGAAAGAATTAAGAGTGTTCATCTGAGATAAACAATTCAACAGAGTACACCACCTAATAATATATCTGATACAGATAAAAATCTTGCATATCACCCCATGGTATAATCATGGAAACATGAATCTCATATAAATACTGATCTATATAGGGTATCCAAAGCATTCAATGTTGGTTACATGAATCCTAGGATAACCTATTAAATTATCAGAGTAGGGATTCAATCCTAGGGCATACAAATGGATATCAACTCTCTTAATTCGTAGTGATATTATCAAAGATAATAATGAATATATGTCATTTCTAAACCATATATTTGAGGAGTTAGAAAACTATCATCTTATTATGGAATCATTCAAATGATTAAATGGTGACCATAGTGATGATATATAGGGACCTAAACAATCATGTATAGAGTTCATGATTTGAAAATTAGTTCACTCATTTTAATCCCTATTTGTATGTTCCTCCCCATATCCTATAGTATGAACGTTGGCCATTTTTTGTAAACCACCTAATTCTGAGAACATTTTCAGCATTAATGAATATATTCCTAAGAACAAACTAGTCGAAATACCATCTCAATGGTAAAATATTATATAAACAATATATTCAATTATGGGATATTTTTCTCTAATTGAAAATCTGGAGCCCTATAAAGGTCTCCACATGAAGTGTGATCTAATAAAATATTCCTTGAGTGATAATAATTTTATTAAAATCACATATAATAATATATATCATCTAATATAACTATTACCCTTGATCCATCAACTAATAACTCCCACAATTAATAAATATGTATATATCATACATCACCATTTTTGTGGATGGATTCAACCCACTCGATCATTAGATATCATTTTTCGTCAATTTTTTGGGGGTACATGATAGATTTGGCCAAAGAAATCACTTTAACATACAACACAATACTATTTTTCTTTTATGTCATGCCTCAAATACATCATATATAACAAAACAAAAAACAAAAATTAATCGATAAAAAAATGAATCAATCTCACCAAGAAAAGCATTCGATGATATTGTCAAATCGCTATCAAAATAGAATACTGAATATGAATGATAATGGAATTATGTGAGAAAATAGGAAGCATAAAAGTGAAATGTTGACCAACATTTGTCTTGTTAGGCCAATAAAACATTATTTTTGGATTAGTTAGAAAACATTTTGGATTCAAAATGATTATCAATGATTAAATCTTATAATTAGAAATATATAATCTAATGAACATAATTGATACCTTTAAAATTTTAAAAATAAATCATTTACATTATTTATGGAACCTAATGAATTGGTAAATAATTTAATTAAATCAAACACTATGACATATATCAGATAATTTATTAATGAAAAAAAGGTAATGTGGTGATATTTTGTGAGATAAGTAGGATTTTTTGCACTTGCCTCAATCATCCTTCCTCATTCCACCTCTTTGTTCATCAATAATGGTGTTTTTCACAATATTTTATCAGTAAAAAGTTGTCATTATCTTATGATAACCATATAAATTGTTGTGGAACATGTTAAAATACTAAAGGATTAAGGTTCATTGAATTTATTTTTTATAATTTACTTTAGAATTTTATTTTAATATTATATTTACTATATGTTTGAATAAAGTACCCAGAAAACAAGAGTAAATAAAATTTATTTCCTATCAAAATACCAATATTATTTATTTAACTAATGTTTCTCATTACCCATATGAGATTCTATTTTGGGGATATTATATTATATCTAAAAACAATCATTTTAATGATATATTATAATTTTTTTTTTCATATATCAATACTAAGGAACCATGGGGAAAAAAATTAGATTCATCATTCCATACACATATCATAATATAAAAAACTTCCATGTATTATATAGTGAAAAAAAATATTTTCATTTTCCACAATATTAGAAATATTTTTTTGATAAGAAAAATTATACAAAATAAAATGATGAAACTAAGATTTCTTATGTTTTCCCCACCCATATGTTCTATCCAATATTTTCTCTATGTTTTTAGGGATAAAAAAAAGGAATATTTCTAATGATGGTCCAAATCATTTATTCCCTTATGGGCACCAACCCAAAAAATAATATTACATCTTCATAGTATATATTTCCATGTACCATTAATTTCAATAGAGAAACCATGGGTATGCAATACAACGAGATGTTAAAAATCAAAATAAATGATTATAACTATAGTTTTAATGTAATGATTTATGAATCATTTCAAACAAATCACAATATCTTGAATGCTATAATGAATCTAAGAGAAGGATTTCAATAGTAGAAAAATATATATACTCCACAATGTGGTGAAAAGATAAAAATTACATGGTCGACCTAATGAAACATTGAAGGCATTAATTTTTTGTCAACATATAGATAATAATGGATCTAAACTATATATATCATACCAATTATAATCTAAAAAATATACATTATCACATTCACTGAATATTGATGAAATATAATTCTCTCTATAAGAACCATATATAATAATTGTGATATATAGGGTCTCATATATATGGTATTTAATATATTCCTAAATAATATAGAATGGTAAATATTATTATACCAAAGTATCACCATTTGTAGGTGGTAGTCCATGTTATCGATAAATTAAAAAATTTATGATAAAAACATTCCACATAGATCACGGATATTCTACTATATCTAGTCATCTATCTAGTTACTATATTCTATTTAAATATTCAACTACATCCCAATAGAATAATATAACACACTAAAAATCATGAAAAAATGCTATAATCATACTCTAAAACAATTAGTGATGTAACACCCAATCACATGACTATCTATTTCTTGTACATTTAAACAAATTCCATAATATAAATATACAATTAAATGGAAAGGAAGTGGGATGAAACAGTTATTTGGTCTATGTTAACAAAAACATGGTCATAAAATCATGTTATTCATGGAATTATAATAAAATTTACATAAAATTAAAATCCCACATCCACAATAGAACATCAATGCGTTGGGATAAACTATATAGTAATTGATGCTTGAAATTAATGTAATGTCATGCCAGGCAACGATTCATGATATTAGTACGACTTCACTTCATCAATGATATCCAAAAATTAATCTAAAAGATATAAAAATATATTAGATTCACGATTTATTGAAATTATGAGTTTATGAAACACCATAATTCCATCCAATAATAATGTGAATAGAACCATAATCTATTTTTTGAATACGATGATGTGATTTTTACATTTACTTAATTCATCAGAATATTCTATTGTGATAATTTTGTCACACAAGAACTCTCAATAGATATGTCATAATTATTAATCCATTAGGAACAAAAAAATATGAGGAACAAAATAATCATATTTAGATGTGAAACTACATACTCACCATCAAAAGTCATCATTTAGAAATCTATTTATCCTATTAAATTTTCCAACAATTATAAATAGTTTGTGCAGTTATCAGAATACACCAACATGTTCTGGTTATTTTACGTATAGATAATCTCAATATCATATAACCAAAAGTACTCAATCTGTCACCTCTTACATATATAGTGTTACCTTTTGATATAATATATAGCTATACATGTTTGGTTAGGATATATTACACTCTCACATATTATGATGTTACTAATTCATCATGGACAAAACTACTATTCTCTATAATAAATTTTGAAACCTATAATATTAATCATAAAATATTAGATTCTTCTAAAATATTAAATAAGACCATTCCTCTATATTATAATGTATCCAAACCCATATGTATAGTAATTTAATAATAACACATATGAAAAACTCAACTATTGTAGTATCAAAATTATAAAATTATTAATCCTTTTCAATATCACTATAAATTATTACAGTTAATTTCCATCCTTTTTTATGGTTTTCAATTATGGTTGAAGGTAGAGATATGTTATTCATTAAATGAGATATGGGGAATGAATCATTAATAATATCTATCAAAATATTGGACTATCAACACCAAAGTTAATCACTTTGGTGCCTCTCAAGAATTATTTAGCTAGATCCTTGTTGGGTCAGCCACATTTCCCTCCTTTGAGATGACATATCCCATTAAGTGTAATTATTAAATATATAATAGAAATTTTAAGACCATCCAATAAAGATGGTTTAACTAGTTTATACCAACGATCATTCGATTACATCACACATTTTCCTCCTATATCGTTGAGTACAAGAGGATTTCATAATTGATGTATATGAAAACCAGTCAATTATGTAATGAAAATTCAAATTTTTATTCCACAGAATTATTATGAATACTTCTCAATATCAATTTTCATTCACAATTTATCATTGTATGAACTATGAAATGATAATTTTAATTTTCCTATAATATCTACTAGAAAACATAGATGTTTGCATAAAATAGAGATTTTAATAATTAAGATCCACTTTTCAACACTGAACTAGTCTTAGAGGTCATTTATTGTCAAAATATTATAATAATTCATGAATGGTATATAATTATAGGAAATATAATTTATTAATAACCTCACCGTGTAATTTTCATAAATAAAAAATTACATTTTTGGTACAAAAGTGAGCACACTGGGCTAAACAAAGCTCTTACTTTGGAGATCATATAACTACACCATTAGCAGTCAAATATCAATAGTGAAAATAAAATATACATTCATTAAAATAATTGTGGTCAATGATAATAAATCTATTTATATTTCAGTATATTCATACATAAGTAAGAATGTTATATCCAAAATTAAGATTTCCTTGTACTATAACAAAATTATTGGAAAAAATGTTCCATTGAATATTCAAAAACAATATTCGTACTAGGAAACTGATTTATAATTTGTTAGATCCTCCCTCATATGATATTACAATTATATTTTTGAGTCTCCTTCTCTCCAATAAAGAAAATTAATTCCCTATTAGATTTGAGTCACCATATTATGTACTTTAAATTCTAAATCTATATGTGGACATTAGATAGATATTATATAAATTAGAAAATGTCAAAAGGCCTCATCGAAACTATTAAGAGATAGAATATCAATCTATCTCATCCATTTTTTAGTCACATAATCATATAAGTTGGTGATATCCAAATATATCGTACTAATATAATCTAATGAAAATAAATGAGATAATGTATGCAAAAGAATATTTGAGTATCAAACCAATAATGTGGCATGAAAAATTCTTCTTAAATTTGTGTCAATAAAAAAATCAAATATAACGTAGAAATAGATCATACAATGGAACATGAATGCATTATCTAGGTCATAATTTAAAGAATGTAACCTCATAAATGTAATTACATTTTATTTTATTTATTAATGTTTATCAAAATAACATTATATTATTAATTACTGTATAATAATTTTTTTTAAATATATTTTTTAAAAAATATTAACAAAAATTTAATAATTATTTATTATTATTTATTTAAATTTATATTTTTTATTATTTCTACTGAAAATTTAGCTTTGTGATGTCAAATATTAAAATTACGAATAATAAGTTAAAGACATTGTATAATGAAATATGTTTTGTTATTACACATTAATTACATTTTGAGTAGTTTTACCTTATCTTGTTTTTAAAATTATTTCTTTACACTCACACAACTAAAATATACCATTATTCATGTTGCGAGATTCATATATTAACCATATAGAAGTCGATTTAAACAGCTACCTAACATTTATTATATATTAGTTAGCTATATAAATCATCCAATATGTTATTAGACATTGAGTTTTAGTCTATCTAACCTTTATTCCCCATTTATTATATTCATATATCATATATAAAAAATATAAGTAACAAATACAAATCATGTTTGTTAACTTTATGTAACCTACACGTGTTTATGTTTACCATTATATAGATAGTTCATTTTGAGCATGATAGTTACTTTTAATGAACAATGTTTTCACACACACACACACACACATATATATATATATCACAACTTGATATATGAATATTAATTAAATAAAATATCAATCAATGTTAGAATAAATAAGAATAATAAAATTGAAAAAAAAATTACCCACTGAAAATAAGTAATTATAATCTCAAAATAATTTATTCATAAGAACAAAAAATCATTAAAATGTAATTACTAAAATAATATTTCATAACGGGGTAAAAGAATCATAGAAATGGGTGAGATTTGATGCTCGGTATGGTAAAACAGTGGATATATCAATGATCACATTAGCATAACATGTTAATGAGGTTGTAATAACGTGATATTAACAATATAAAATAAAACACTACATTTTATTTATCATAATATTTAGTCATTGGAAAATTAGATACTATTTAGAAGATATATATCACAAAATAATCAATGGACATGATATATAATAGAATGAAATTATCATATTGCATATGTTTGTGGAGTAAATATTACTATATAAAATCATTTCCTTAGTAGCATAGGATCCTTTACAACACTACAATGGTTGAATTGGATCACACCTCAAACAGTCATTATAGTCAACATTTACTCCCAATACTATCAAAGAGGAAATTGTCCCATATTGGACTACGTTGAATCATAATTCTAGTCCTTTTTATCTTGTAAGATATCTATATTAAACCAATTATAGGGAGGGTGAAATAGGTCCCACCAATAACAGAATAGAAATCACAAATATGTGTAAATCAAGGTCATGAAAAGGTCATTATATAATAATAAATGACTTCAAATGGGATTGAAATATAGTTTATCGATGTATAACATGTGTAAAACTAAAAAATTCATAAACATTTTGTCATTTCATCATATCATAACACCTGAAATAGTGACATGATTCATAGTCATTTTGTAATAAATAATTCCATCCATATAAATAATTTGGATTATATCCTTGTATTATATTATAATTAAATCGTAAGTGAAATTAGTGTTTTATAATTGAAAAATATAAATTAAATTAATGGATTATTAAATCATTTCAAAGGATTTAACCTTCAATTTTAAACAACTTATTTGAAGTATATAAATATTAAATAAATAAAATAGTTATTTTTTTTACAAAATCATGGATATATTTAATTAAATATTAAAATTACTGAGACTTCATATCATTGGAAAATTTCATTGATTTGATATAAATTAAAATAAAACCTTACTTTTACACTTTTTTAAATATAATGAAAAATTTTCTTTATACTGAAATAACTAATATTCTTCATTTGGTAAAAATTAAAAATTGATTAAAAATTAAATTAAACAATCACGTGAAAATAGTAATATTAATATGTAATAAACTTTTATAAAACATATAAATATAAGTAAATGCATTTTTTATCAAAGAGAGAAATAAATTCAATTTTACCTAAAATATTATTTTTGGCCCCTTAAAAACATAATGTGATGAAAAAAATGGAACCCATTTATTTCTTGAAATAACCATATTATATTAAAATTCATTTTCTACATTATTATAATATCATGATATTTCATCATAAAATACATAATCACAATCAATTTGGATAAAAAGTAATATTATAATATAAACCCCTAACAATAATGGTTACATTTGTATCATAATCCCATTGAAAGAAATATACATAAATAACTATTAAATTAAAATAATTTCAAAAGCACTTTTTAAAATAAATTCATAGGATGTATATACAACACACAATATAATCATGTTGTGTATATTGAATGTGTCACATAGGAAGAAAAGAGAGAGAAAATTCCATTTACTTTTATTAAACATCATTCATACTGATTGGAATACATTGTAGAAAATATATTTATACATATTGAATATATATCAATAATATATCCATAATAATTTTTACAATTCCATATACTATTTATATATATATATATATATTTATTAATCATTAATAATTAATTAATTAATTAATTAACATTATTGGGTGATGAGTTCATTATTATTCAGATAAATTTTGGTTGAGGGATTTTGGTCATTTTATATTCATCATTGATAAATAATTTCCACAATTTAGATAATAATAAAAATATAATATATATTAATTATATGTAAAATTATATTCATTTATAAATTTATATATATATATAATTGAACCACACCATTCATGGTTATGGAAGGTCATATGTTCACATGACTACATGTTTATTGTTTGATGAAATGATAGAATGTTTAATAACAAATCACCATTGAAAAATAATTTTTATATAATATATTTCTTATATATTCATAAAATATATACATATAAAGTCACATGTAATATAGAAATAAAAAATAACCACATTTCATCATAAATCTTGTAGTCCACACATATGAATGCCTGATATTATCATATTCACATGCATTGAACCGATTTAAATAAGATATTATATTAAAATTAATTGCCTATGATTTTTTCATATTTATAATATAAAAATATTTAACTCGTAATGATACCAATCAATAAATTTTGGTTGTTATAAATTTGTGGTATGACTTCAAGGAGACGTTAATATTTACTTATGAATGATGGCGTTTTCACTTCCCATTTTTTTGATTATATTTGACTAAAGTTGGAAACATAATTATAATAAAATTAAAATATTTTAATGATATCGATACTAATATTTTATTATCAATTAAACAAATTTTGATAAGGGATATGAACACATAAAACAAATTGATTGACTATGATGATTACATCTTTCCTAAAAAAGAAAATAAGTTATCCTCTCTAGGGAACTTGGGTTGGTCTCTTAGAAAGTATATCACATATAGAACATGTCTATGGAATTTTATAAAGGATTTGGGTACTGAATAGTTTGGTAATAAGGTAAATTTGTTGTGAAAGAAGAAATGTTGTTTTCCCAATTACAATATAGTAGACGGTATTTTTGTAATTTCATAAAATATTTAATTATTAAAAATTATTGTTTATTTTAAAAATTTTCAAAAATAGAAAATATTATAAGATAAATTGATTATGAGTCAAATTAATGTCATCCAACAAAATATTGACATGTTTGGATTCAATTTTCACCATTATCAACTTGATTTATCATTTCTTTAATCGTTTTTTCAATTGTGATGATATCAATGGTATTTATTATTTATGGGAAATTATAATCAAAATTAAAATTTATAATCAATTTATATGGACCGTGTCAGATTTTATCAACAATATAATAATCCTTTTTCTGATGTTATAATTCTTAGTAAATTAAAATAAATTATTATGATGTTATTTATTATAAAATAAAATTAATTTCACTTTTTTAAACTATTAGATTTAAAATAAAATTATTACAGAAATAAAAAATAAACTAAAAAACAATTAATCAAATCCACTATAATTATTTATATTTATCATAGAAAATAATTTAACACAATTATTCATTCATATTATTTAATTTTTTACATTTTCTAATTATTTCATACTATTTTTCTAATAATTAAATAATTATAGATTCAATGTTGAATTAAATTTCAAGTTAATTATTTCATAAATAATAATTAGAACAAAATTAAAACTATAAAACATTTATTAATATATAAAATTAATATTTATGACTTAAGGTATCCTATACATATATCTATATTTATAATATTATATTTATTAAAGGTGTGTTTTTCACCATTTTGGCTTTAAATTGATTTAAATATTTTAAATGATAAGTTCAGAAAATTTTTAAAAAGATTACATTTACTAAAATATTTGATAAAATGGATGAAATGTAACAATTAAATAAAATTATTGAACATTTTAGAGTGATTCCTTAGTTTATATCATTTCCTTTTTATCGTTAATAATCTGATTTATGATTTATCATGACAAAATAATTATTATTTTTACAAGTAATAATTGTAAAACAGAAGTGTGACCTATTATAAAAAATTTATTGACTTAATTACATTTTTTAATCAGATTTTATCATATTCAAATTATATATGTGTGATAAATAATTTTAAACTAAGTGTTTAAGAGATAACGAAGTCTGATTTTAATGAAAATAAAAATTTAAAAATAAAAACTAGTTTATTCAAATCACATTCACAGAAAAAATATTAAATTAATTTTAAGCCCATTTATATAATATTTAATATATATATATATACCATAAAAACATCTAAACAATAAATATTACTTAATTTTTTAGGATAAAAATACAGTTTTCTCAAAATAATTGATTTTTAGAAAAATATATTTCTTACTTTCAAATGATATTTTTAATTTTTAATTTCTAATTAATTGTCTCCAATGTAATTTAATAATACATATGTAACAATTATTTTTTATAATTTAATTTTTTATATTAAAACCTTCCACAAAATTTCTATGGGATAATTATAATTTTACAGTATCCTGGTGTTCATTTAAACTCATTGTTTACTATAACACAATCTATCGAAGAAAAAAATCATTATATCATGTTGCTTTCAATAATACCCCTTTAAAATTAGTTTATTCTTCCAAATAATTCATTAGTATATTTTCAAAATTAGGAAATAATAGTTTCATTACATCATTGTTTTCACATGTAACATCTTTAAATTATCATTTCTCTATTGAACATTAACAATATGAGTAGTCTTGTTCTGTAAAAATTTATCTCTATGATACAAGTTATAATATAATGATACTTATATGAATGATCATGATCTATTGTTAAATCCAATTAGTCTAGTACATTTTACGTACCTTTTATTTCAATCCTCGTGAGTTATATGAGGAACACATTATTAAGATGATGGAGTTTTGATTGATATGATATGAAATATGCTTCTATCCCTACTCAACCAAAAATCTAAAAACTAAAATAATAAGAATAAATAATATTTACCATATTATAGAATCTCGTCATTATCATATATTATTAAATTCTCATGAAAAGATCTCAATAACTTAAAATTATTTGTGACCCTATTTATTATATGCATACTTATTCTGTTAACTCTCAACTTACATGCTTTTCTATTGAATGGATCTAAGAAACACTATCATTTCCTTATCTACATGTGGTCCTAATATACATATATCCCACCATTAAAATCTCTCAATTATTGAGTTCAACAATTATTTCCATAGGTATAATACAAATAAGTGATTTCAGTTCTTGGTTGAATGCTACTATTGTATGAAAACTCTATAAGTTTATACTGTTGATTCCATCCACCGTTGAATTTAATAGAGAATTGTCTCAATAAATCCTACATGGAATGAATTTTTAACATATATTGATCATCCATAAAATAATAATTCATCATAATAAAACAATATTTCATTTATGTATCCCAATGTGGAAATCACTATAACATCAAGGTTAACCTCATAACCTGTTCAAATACAATAGGACACGATAATCCAATATACATTACCAAATAATATACATTCATTCATTATAAAAAATGAAATATTATCTAATGTAATGTAATTGTGATTACTTCTTAAGAATGTTTATAATAACCTTTATAAAATTATACCCTTTGGATGTTTTTGGGAGTTTAATGATAAAATACAGAATGATGTTTCTTCTTTTTCCTTTCAATCATGGGTAATGGTTAAACAAAACCATTAGAACTCAACCTCCCAAACATAACAAGTTGACATACCAAGAACCAATTACCATAATATAAAATACCACTCATTATCTTTTCCCACAAAAAATCTTATGTCAAATATATATAAATATTTGTGTTCCTGGTATGAACATAGTATAAAAATAGTGATCCTTTTCCAAAACACATTCATAGAATATTTTCCGCATACATAACAAACATGGTTACTTAACCATATAATTCAAAGCTAATTAATGTTAAAATATACAACATTTCATACTATCTTTGATAGATCAACATCAACATTCAATGAATTTTTAATCACCACATGTACATATTGTTGATTACACATTTGAGAAAGATAATATTTATACTATGAATGAAATATTTAAGATATATCATTTTCAAATATAGAAATAAAAGATCATTTTTTAACCCTACCATTGATAAAAAAATATCTTTTTAGCTTTGAAAATCCAACATATTTTATAATATTTCGTTGTTGTAATGTATTGAGTAGACACAATATTTATTTAGTTCTAACGTTATTTTCTTTAACATAATCAACATATTTTATGAGAAAATGTAATTCAATAATTTATTATTTTTATATATGTTTCAAATTTCACTATATGGATACTTGTTTTATATAATTAATTAAAAAATTATGGATAATAAATCTAAATAATGATTTGGGTAATTTTTTATGTAAATATTAATTTATTGCGATCCATAGTCTATCAAAAGATCATTATTCATGAGAATTCATCCAAATATATTATTCATTAGATAAATATATATTAAAAATACTTACCCAATACATTGTAATTTAATATCATTTTCATTTAATATATTTCCATTCATGTCTATGAAATTTTTATTCACATTCATATATTGAAAGGATCTTATATCCATTCAATGTAAAATTAGATTCATGGTTACATAGTCAATAGGAATTATTCATAATGACTCAAAAAATATGAATATATAAAAAAATTTGGGTCTCAATTACAATTTTTATTATAGGCCAACATTGAGTAACAATTGTCTCTGAAGATAGTAATGTTATTCCCTAATTCAAGATTATATAAACCAACAATGAATTTTATCGGTAAAAATATTCACAATTGATAATTTCTTCATAATGTATATTCTTCATCATTGTCTTTATCATATTCCTAAAACAATATTAATTATATTACATCATAACACCCCGACCATTGTAACCTGGAGTCTGTGCATTATTACATAACATTGGTACGATCACAAGGGATCATGTCCTATAAAACTGATCAATATAGTAGTCTTGGAATTACTAGATACAAACAGATGTTTTACAATAGATCATGATATACAAATAACAAAAACATTATTTACCATATTAACACACTTATATCTCTAATTATATCCCTACAGGTCATCCATAATATACTTCTTCACACCCTGGAGAAAAACATATAATGGGTTGACCTCAAATGATCAGTATTGATAAAAATATAGCAGAGACTTTCATAAAAAAGCATGAACATTTAAGACAATATATAAGACTATAACATAAGAAATTTAAAAATAAACATCAAAATAATGTGGAAAATATAAATCAAATAATTCCATTAACTTATTCCATTGGATATTATAGTAGTTGAATACTCACATGAGATATCAATAGCTAATTTCATAATGATGGAATGCATAATGTCATCCATCATAACCATATATTCATGGACTCATGCAGAAGATAAAAATATGAATTTTTCATGGCCTTGTTCCAATACACTAGTTTGTCTCGTGAGACATCTTGATGCATCTAGGAGCTATAGCGAGCCCCACCCGTCATTTACTATGTCCAATGCATTCCTTATATGAAAATATTGAAACATAACATAAACATTTGTATTATAAATTGAATACAAAATGTTAATACATAAACGATAAAGAATGAATGGTTTAAAAATAATACATCCACAGTCAAACATATCATATAACCATAAATACAATATGGGATATTGTATCATAATAAATTAACATCAAATAACTGTAAAATTCGTCAAACAACGATGACATATATTAAATTAGAACTATTTGAGAGAAATATCGCTTTCGATTTTGAAATCATTTATAAGACACATATTTATAAAAGAAAAAATTTATATTAATAATATACTTATAATATATTAAGGGAAGCATTGAAGGTTTTATTAAGGCGTAAAATAACCGCACTCGCTATATATGATAAAAAAAATTCTTATCTTAATTTTGTTAAAAAAAAGTCATAATGTACCATTTTTGAAAAACGATGGAATGATTCCTTCATAAAATATTTATAAAAATTTAAAAAAGGTATAAATTACATTAATCAATAATCTATGTCATAGTAAAAATGTTTTTAAATGCATTTTTAAGAAACATGGATGTGGATGATAATGATGTACCAGTAGATACTCAAGTATAAAAAAATTCTGATAATGAAGAGATTGTATAATTAACTCTTATCATAAAATTTTACATGATTGAGGGTATTTTACCCTCCATTATAATATTTAAATTATATTTATTTAATTATACAATTATAAAATAAATAAATATGATATCATATTTGATCTTCTAATATTGCTTTGTTAATAATAGTTTAGTAGTATCATGGTTTTGGATGTTTACTGATTTATTTTAAATTATATATTCTCTTAAGAATGTAATGTTTTTAGTGTATAATATGTGTTTTATTTATATAAAAAATGATATTATATTCTTAAATATAAAATTAACCATAAAATGAAAAGTATTCTTAAATGGTTATGATGGGGAATGAATTTTATTGTGTTTGTGGAGACGATAATCTGTAGGTATGCACGGGTGACAATATTATTCAATTGAAGGTGAAATAAACATAATTGGATGGTATATCATTTATAAAGAATCTCAAACTTGTTATATATATTATTTAGATCAGTTATACTCATTATTATCCCATCAAAATAATTAAGGGTTTGAATAACAAACTACACCACGACGGGGAGATGGTAAGCCGTACATACACATGTATGGTGAATTTTCATTAAATTGATGAATAGAATAATGAATATGGATGTACAATATTTATAATAAAAACACAATATATATATGGTACTGGAGGTATTATTCTTGTATTGAAGAAACAAAGAAATAGGAAGTGTAATAAGAAAAGAACTATGAAAGAGGCGGTGAAATTATTACCTCTTCTTTAGGTGTTTTCTTTTTTAGTTGATCAAAATGGCTCCATAAGTTGAAATTTTGAAAAAATTTAGTTCTGTATTTCAAATAAAATGTAGTTGGGAGGATATTTTAGAAAGGGTTGTCCAAGCCAAATGGAATTGGAGGTGTGGCTTGGGGAGAAGTGAAAGTACCATTTTATAAAAAATGTTATAGCCACTTTAGAAAAAGCCTGAAATATTATTATATTTTATAATTTTTTTCTATTTATAATAGATCCAAAATGACTTATTTATATGATAATGTGGGGATGGGTCTATTATTTCTAAAAAAATAGGTTGTATGCAAGTTATGTCACCATATTAACCGTATTGTTTAGAATTAACTCTTAGTTAAATTGTGTAACTTTAAAAATTTATTTTTGTATTATTATAACAACTAGTTAATAAATATACTATAAAAATTCAACAGAACACCAAGTGGTTAATTATTTAAATATATATACTTAATTATGTTCTTTGTCCAATCATTAGATTTTTTAGAATATTGTGTCAATTAATAATATAGTAATTATTTTAAAAATACATTTGTGTCGATTTTGACACTATTTGGTATTTGATTTTTGATAAAGTCCAATAAACTAGATTACATCAAATAAAATTAATTTAATCATCACTAACATGTAATATTGACATATAAATTTTTATTAATTCATCATACGTATCGATTTTAATTTCTTTTGATATTTTTATTACCATTTATTTTTATATTTCATTATTAATATAAATACTGCATCATCATTGTGTCATAATTAAATTTAATTATTTAATGTCTAAAATTTATAAATAATAAACCATTATATAGGAAATAGTTTTATATTTCTAGTGATTATTTATAGTCGAAATTATCTTTTGTGTAACCATATATAAATAATGTTTCAATTATTAAACTTTAAATTTAACACTTTTAACTCTTATTTATATAAAATAATATTAAATGTTCTAATCTAAGCCAAGTAGGTCAAAAGGATCATATATTATTACTAAGGTATATTTTGATCTAAATAAACATATCCAATATAATTATGAAATATATTATTTTAATTATTATATGATTTGATCATTGAATTACCCTATTTACTTTTAACCATGCTAAATAGAAGTCAAAAGTTACTATTCACCAAAACTAATTTCTTCTTATTGAACCACATTTTACATACTAATATCTAACGTTTATCTCAGATTTTAAAAATTCAATTTACAGAAGTGGTAAAATTACATTTTATGCAAATTTGAAAATTCGACTAGAATGTTGGTAAAAGACAGTAAAAAGATTAATAAAATTTTATATGTCAAGTATTATTATAAACTGAAATAAATGAATTACATTAAATTATTATATATGTATTATTAATCTATTTTTACTTAAAATAAATTTAAATAAAATAAAAATTATTTAAATTAAAAGTAGTTTTTAAAAAATAACGCATTAATTTTCACTATTCATATAAAATTGAATGTTTTGTGAAAAATACCTTAAATTCACCCTAAGATAATATTGATATTACAAACACAAAAATTAAGTTCATTTAAAAAAAATAAATTTATAAAATTTCAAAAAGTGGGTATTAGTATTAATAATGGCTACTTGTATTTGTGATGGTGTGTGAAATCTCCATGTTGCGTACAACGAAAGCTATTGCATTATTCAATGGAAAATGTATCGTGAAATCATGGGGTGTTATATTATTCCATCCTTCAAATAAATTTATCCACGAAATTTCTATAATTTTACTACATAAAATGATATGGATGGTTCTTCATTATAAGTTCCTCGGGTTCCCATGTGTCCGCTTCAATCTTTTGGTTTCTCTATAGAACTTTCACCAGTCGAGTTATACAATTTCTTAGCATTTGTTCTCTTGTATCAAGAATCATGATATGATCTACACAATAAGATAGACCGAGTTTCTGTTCTATTTCTTCATAGGTGAGTACATTCATTGTGTCCAAAATAAATTTTCTCAATAGTGATACATGGAACACATCATGAAATTTTGAGAGACTTGGGGGCATTTCCAAATGACGAGCAACAACTCTAATTCGATCTAGAATTTTGAAATTTCTGATATACATGAGACTCAATTTAACCTTCTTATGGAATTGTATAACACCCTTCCATTGAGATACCTTCATGAAAAAATCATATCCTATTTGAAATTCAAAATCCTTCCTTTGGTTATTAGCATAGCTCTTTTTCTTACTTTGATCTACTTTGATGTGGGTTTGTATAAACTTCACCATTTCCATTGTTACATCAACACGTTCATGTCCAATGTGTTTACTTTAACAAACACCATCCCAACATGTTGGTGTGAGACATAAGATTCCATATAAAACTCCATATGGTGCCATCAATATACTTGAATAAAATCTATTGTTATAAGAAAAGTCTACCAGAAATATATACTAATCACACATACCTTTAATGTAATGTGACCAAGATATCGACATGAATTCCGAGGTTTGAATAGCCCATTCTGATTTTCCATATGTTTGAGGGTGGTAGGCAGCGATTAAATGAAGTTTAGTATCCAAGGCCTTCTGAATACATTTCTAGAATCTTGATTTAAAACAAGGATCACGATCAGAATCAATTGATAGGGTTAATCCTTGAAGTCTTACAACATCATTAATATATATATATATATATAAATATATATTGACATTAGAGATGTAAATCTTCTCTTATAGCATGAAAATGTGCTATCTTGGCAAGACAGTCAACAATAACCCATATTGGGTCATTCCTTCTTGGAGTCTTTGGTAACCCCATGAAAAATTCCATTGTAATATCATCTCATTTCTACTCAGTTATGGGAAAATGATTCTTGATTTCTCCATGATATTGTCTTCTAGACTTATCATATTTACAAACAATACATCTAGACCCAAAATCAGTAATATCCCACGTAATTTTGTCCTAAAAAATTGATCCTTCACATATATATACATCATAGTTCTACAACGGTGTATAGAGAAATTGGAGCAATGAATATTATCCAACCATTCTATTTTTAAATCAGGTATACTTGGAACACAATTTCTCTCCCCAAATTCCATAATCCCATATTTACATATGGATTCAATCAATATCACATCATTCAAAACATTAATTTTCTTTGGAAACATTTCATCATCATTATGATAAATTTTTATCCTTTCTAGTATAGATGGTTTGGAAACCAATTGAAAAAGTATTGATGTTTCAACATCAATGATTATTCACATATCCATATTCAATAGATCCATGAAAATAAGATCCCTTTCTACTACCATCTTGTTCAAAACTCCATGATCATTTATGATCAAATCATTTTCCACATTTTTTCCTTCCCTGGGAGGTATTTTATAGTGAAATTATAATCCTTGAGTAGTTAATGCGGTCATCTTTGCCTCATGATGAGAAATTTTTGTGAGAAAATATACATCAAACTCTTGGGATGAGTATATATCTCACATTTTTCAACATAGAGATAGTTTCACTATATCTTCAAAGCAATGATTACAGCTCAACACACTAGATAATGAGTGGTATAGTTTTGTTCCTTAATCTATAACTATTGTGATATATAAAAAATTACTCTATCATTATGCATAACGAAATAATAAAGTCCTTTAGTTGAAGAATCTCAATAAATTAAAAAATCCATCATTACTCGATGTTAGATTCATGATAGGAGAAATGACTTATATTATTTTCAGTTCTTCAATACATTCTTCACACACTTTTCTCCAAGAAAATTTAATGCCCTTAAATGTGAGCTGAGTTAATGGGTTATCCATTCTGGTGAAATTTTGAATATAAATCCAATAATAACCTGCTAAACCAATAAAATTGTGTACCTAAATTATACTCATTTATGGTGGCCATTCTTGGATTTCCTTGGACTTATAAGGATCAAAAAAGATTCCATCATTAGTGATAATATATAAATTAAAATAAATCACATGAACCCAGGATTCACATATGCTAAACATCTCATTTAATTCATTGCATCTAAGGGTTTTTAATATAGTGCGCAAGTGATTTTCAAGATCTTCATATATATTTTTAGTAAACAATGATATCATCAATAAATACCACATTAATAACATCAAGATAGTCCTTGAAAACACAATTGATTGTATCTATAAAAATATAGGATGCAATAGTCAGTCTAAAAGGCCTTACTATAAACATGTAATGCTCGTACTAGGTTTAAAATACTACTTTCAGAATGTATTCCTTCTTCACACACAACCGATGATATCCAATTTTATGTTCAATCAATTAAAAATACTGATCTCGATGAATTTGGTCGACAAAAGCATCAATACGAGGTAGTGGATACTTGTTCATTATTTTTATATCATTAATCTCCATATAGTAAATGCACAACCTCATAGATCCATCAATCCTTGTAAAAAAAGGAACTGGGGTTCCCCATGGGGAAACACCAGGGAGAAAAAATCTCTTATTACTCAATTCCTCTTGTTTTTAATTTAGTTCCACTAATTCAACAATGTTCATTCTATAAGGGGTCTTTGATATTGGCCATGAACCATGGATTAAATCAATAGAAAACTCAATTTGTCATTCTAATAGATGTACAAGTAAATCCAATGTAAACACATCAACATATTCTTGCACAATATTTACATCTTCTTTTTGAACAATCTTTTCCTAACCCATAGTTAATTAATTCTCTTCCCCCATAATATTTGAATTTAGTATAGCTAGTGGGGGTGGATCTAGATAAGAATCTTGTGGTGACATTTATACTTTAATGATAAGGTACTCATTATCATCATTGAAAATTATAACCGCATTCTTCTAAAAATAAATAAATTAATAATTGTTATAAATACAATTCATTCCTATGATTATATAAAAATCAATAATATGTATGAAGATGAGATCAGAAGATAAAGAACACTTATATTCCATAATGGGAACTGATTTACAAAAAAAATTTGCAATGATACTTCTATACAGAGTTTTTACAGACAACTCCCTTGTTAAATTAATTTGGAAATATATTATTTTATTATAAAACTTGGATGATATGATACAATGTAATGATCTACAATCAAATAATTCATTGGATAAACTTGAGGAAAGCATTAAATTAAGTGACACCTCATCTTTCAGAGAATCAACCTCAGAAGTAGTTATTGTAAAAGCCTAGCCTTGCTTCCATTCCACTTTTTAGGTAATTTTCCAAATAGATTAAGACAATAACATGAATAATGCACCTTTTCTCTACAATTTTAGTATTCAACATTGATATGAAAATTATTTCCATTTCTATAACAAGCTTTATGGCATTTTCACAATAGTTGAAATAGACATCCATTCCCTTCAGACATGTACCAAAGTGTTTCTTCTCACATTAACTATAGGATGGATATTCAACATTTACCTTTTTCCCCTTATTTCCATTTAAAAAGTTATCAACAGATATATTCATCTCTTGTATTTCTTTAAAGTTGTAAGATAAAGATAATTTATTTTCTGCAATGATATCACATGAGACAATATATTCAGATGAGGAGAAGTATTATGAGTCTAATTCTCAATGGGAAATTGTTTTTATACAATCAAATAATTGATCTATCTTCCTCCTTTTGCTACATAAATAATATGCTACATGATTTGATAACCTTGTAAATTTAGCCTCATACTTGGCGACATTCTCATCCTCCTCTTGCCTCAGACTATGAAATTTTATTTCAATATCTGCTTGATGGTCACAATTAATGTATTTTTCGAAAAAATATAATTAAACTCCATCCATTTTATAATTGATAGTTCTTCATCCTTTTTGTGTCATAATTAATGACCACTATTGATCTGCATCTCCTATGACGCGATAAACATCCATGACAACTTTCCATTTTTCACTAATCCACAAAGTATAAAATATTTTTTCTAAGAAACTTATCCATTTTTCATCTAAAATTGGATTTGTAGTACTATTTAATGTTGGTAGTTGTTTACTAATGAAGTGTTCTAAAGTTGATCCTCCGCATTGTGGATCAGGGTTTTCATACGGGTAATGTTATTATATAAAACCTCTGTGAGTTGTCCCAGTATGGTAATAAGCTGGTCATAACAAGTTGTATCACCAGCTCCACTATAATTATCTTGACTATGAGGGAAAACCTACATGGATTACATGCATTGATTCAATTTCCATTTTGTTATCTATGCACCATTTCTATACAATGGAATACACTAGATTAGTTTTTGAATCGTAATACATAATTCCAAACTTGTAAAACACTTAACATAAATTGAACAATTTATTGATATAATCCATAATCATAAAAATGTTTTCATTGAAGTTGTATATACTCATAAATCCTTCATAATGGATTTTAAGGAAAATGCGAATAATTCTAAGCATATCCCTCGGGGGTGTCCTAACCAAGAGTGCAACGAGGCCCATTTTCGTGAACCAGGATACCCTGGGTCAAGACCAAAACACCTTGTCAACATTTTTACTCCTATATATATAAATTCTAGTGCCACCACTACAAGTCTGTATCTAGTCATGGATTTATATTATGGAAACCCCACAAAATATCTACATTACCAAAATTCTCGAAAGATATTCAATATTAATCCTAAATGATTATCTTAGGTTAATGATCTCTAATCAGATATTTTCTAAATATAGCTTTCATGGAATGTACTAAAATTTCTCTGATTCCAATAGTAATGCCCTTACACTAGTTACCCAATTTTAGTTCATTATTACACAACATTTTCATGATCACAAGGGATCATGTCTTGTAATATTGAGCATTTTAGTAGACTTGTAATTACTAGATACAAAAATACGTTTTACATTACATCGTGGAAAAAAACAACATAATTTTTTTATATTTTTAACACACTTATATCCCTTATCATTTCCCTACATGTAAACCATATAATACATCTTCTCATCCTAGGAAAATAAAAAATAGAATGGGGAGATCTCATATTATCAGTAAGGATAACAATATAGTGGAATCTTTCATAAATAAGAAAAAACATTTAATGAAATGTATAAGACTCAATCAAAAGCCTTTTAATCCTAAACATCAGAATAATATGGAAAATATAAATCAAATAATTCCATTTACTCATTGACTTGTATATTCTACTATCGAATAATCATAGGCAATATGAATATACAATTTCATAATGATGGAATTCATAATGTCAGACTTCAGAACCACATAGTCGATGCCTCGTGCCAAGACTACTTATATAATTTTTTCAAGTCCTTGTTACAAGACACTAGTTTGTCTCATGAAACCTATCAAATCATCGATGATAAAAAGTGGTTCCACTAGTCACTTACTATATCCAATGTTTTCCTTATTTTAAAATATTGAAACATAGCATACAAATTCATATTAAAACAAGCATATGAAATGTTAATACTTCAACAATAAACAATGAATGCTATAAAAATAACACATATATAGTAAAAAATATCACAAAACCTTTAATACAATATAGAATATTGTGTCATAATAAATAATCTTCAAATAAGGGTAAAATCTATCAATGGTTGTTGACATAGATGAAATCAAAACTATATGAGAAAAATATGTCTTTCTATTTTGAAATAATTTAAAAGTAAAATAATTATAAAAGAAAACATTTATTTTGAAACTATTATTATAATATTTTAATTAAATATTTTATGGTGTAAAAATGTCGTAAAATAGAAGCACCCTCCATATATGATAAAAAACCAACATTCCTTAATTTTGGCGAAAAGGTTGTGAAGTAAATTATTTGGAAAACGATTGAATGATTCCTTTATAAACATTTTATAAAAATTAAAAAAAAAGTTGTAATAGACTTTAAACCATATTCTATAAAATATTAAATATGTTTTGAAATAATTTTTTAAAAAACACATATATGGATGATAAAGAGGTCATAGTAGATACACATGTATAAACAAACTCAGATAATAAAAATATTGTAGAATTAACCCTTACAATGTACTTTTCTTTGATCGATGGTATGTTAAACTCTATTATAATATTTAAATAATTATTATTAAATTATAAAAGAACCAAATACGTAAATATAATAACATAATTATATTGTATACCTAAACATTATTTTCAACCAAAAATAATAATTATTCTAGAATAGTTATGATGGGAAATAAATTTCATCACGTTCGTGGAGACTGTAATTTGTATGTACACACGAGCGAAAATATAATTCTATTGAATGTGAAATAGTTTGTAATTGGATGGTATATAGTACATAAATAATCAATAACATTTTATCATTATTATTTACATCATATATAATCATTATTATAACCATCCAAACATTGAAGTGTTAGAATAACAAACTACACAAAGACGTGGAGATAGTAAGCTGTACGTATGCAACATTTGGTGACATGTCATTCATAAGATGGATTCAATAATGAATATGGTTGTAACATATTTATAATAAATTCACAGAGTGTATAAGGTGCTGTATTTATTATTTTGGTATGGAAACAACTAATAAATAAGAAGAGGAAGAAGAAAAGAATTTTGAAAAAAGTGGTGAAAATATTACCTCTTCTTTCGGTGTTTCCTTTTGAGTTGATCAAAAGGGATACATAGGTTTAATATATGATCAATTTAATTAATATACGATTAATTTAGGATAGTTGGGATTGTATTCGAGAATGGTTTGGCAGAGTCAAACGGCTTTGGGGATTTGGTATTGAGAGAAGGGGATGTACCCTTTTATAAGGGTGGTGCGGTTCACTTTATGAAATGTTTGAAATATTATATTCTTATACAATCATATTCGGTTTATAATGGATCCAAAAAAATTTATATCAATTATAAGGTGGGTATAGGTATAAAATATCTCATAAAATAGGTTTTAGGTAGGTTTAGGGCACCATATTAACATTATTGTTTAGATTTAACTCTTAGTTATATAGTTTCGATTATACCATGTATTCTTATATTATTACAATAAATTGTTAATAAATCTACAATAAATTGTCAAGAGATCCAAAGGTGGATCATTATTGATATA
Organism: Viscum album; assembly: GCA_963277665.1. Lineage (NCBI taxonomy): Eukaryota > Viridiplantae > Streptophyta > Magnoliopsida > Santalales > Viscaceae > Viscum > Viscum album. The sequence goes on along the minus strand of OY728148.1, from coordinate 871,171,529 downwards.
TATATCTATATATAATTCCATGGTCCATGAATTATATTTTTCAGAATATTATTTCCATCAATAATAAATTGTTTTAAAAAAAACTCATTTATGTCAATTTTGACACTATTTGGTATTTCATTTTTGATAAAATCCTATCACCTTGATTACATCGAATGAAATTTATTTAATCAACTTGAACATGTCATGTTAACCTATAAAATTATTGTAATTTTTTAGAAGTCTCAATTTACATATATTTGGTTATTTATAATATAAATTATTTTAAAATTCCATTTTTTAGGTAATTAATGCATCATCATTGTGTTATAATTAAATTTAATTATTTAATTTAAAAAAATTATAAATAAAATACCATTATATAGGAAATAATTTTATATTTATAATATATATTTATATTTGAATTTATCTTTTGTATAAACCTAATATTTTAAATTGTTTAGTTATTAATCTTTGAATTTAAGACTTTTAACTATTGATTAAATAAAATAATAATAAATGACCTAATATAATCCAAATGTGTAAAAAGGATCATATCTTATTCCTATGGTAGATTTTGGATGAAATAAACATATCCAATAGAATATGGACATATGTTAGTGTTATTATAATATGATTTTTCCATTAATTACCATATTTACTTTTAATTGTAGAAATAAAAGTCAAAAGTTTCTATTTTGAAAAAAAATATTTTCATCCTATTGAACAAAATTTTACTTACTGATATAAATTGTTTCTCTCAAATTTTTGAAATTAAATTCACAGAAGCAATAATATTTTTCTTTTTTGTAAATTTAAAAATAAAACTAGAATGTGGGTACGATAGAATAAAAGGTTCAATAAAAATTTATTTTTCTATCATTATTGTAAAATGACTATAATTAATTAAATTGAGCTTATATAGGTATTATTTATTTATTTTGACTTAAAATAAATTTAAATAAAATAAATAATTATTTAAATATTAAGTCATTCTGAAACAATATTAGAGTGTTTTTAACTATTCATACAAATTAAAAGTACTATAAAAAAAATCACCATAAGATAATTTTGATATTCCAAACCCAAAAATGAAGCCAAATTTTTAAAAACAAAATTCTTAAAATTTCAAAAAATGGGAATTACTATTCCTAATGGCTAGTTTTATTTTTCGTGGTGTGCTAAAACTCTAAGGTGTGTAAAGAACAATCTACTGCATTATTCAAATGGAAAAGTCATGTGGAATCTTGGGGTGTTAAATCCATTATCTTTTAATATATAGTAATATAAATTACAATGAATATCAAAATATAATCATTGTAAATATTAAATACTAATTCATTTATTATTAGGATATATGTGTTAAATTAGTTAGAGTAAATGGATCTCTATAAATTTATAGTGTTGATACCTTATTCATAATGGTTTCATGAGAATAACGATATTATTGACCTCAATTTATAATATAAATAATGATGGTAAATCATAAGAATACATTGAATTCCAAAAAGATGTTCAAAAAGGCATCAAAACTAGGGATATGATAGTTTTTATAAAAGTGATTTTGTTATGTTAACTGTATTCATGCATTGTCACATTGATCCATATTCATTTTAATAAAAATTAACTAGTTCAACCCATTGTAAAAAACATATACCAATGATTAACTTAAAAATATTCTCATAAAGTTACATGTTCAATAACAATAAATAAATCACCAATATTACATATAAACTCATTTAAATGGTTGCAAAAGCATATAATAAATCTATAGAGAAATGAACATAACTAGTATGTAGAAAACAATGATATTATTTTAAAAAAACATAAATCCAGCAAAAAATTTCAAAACTCATTGTTATTTAGTTACCCCCAATCATATAACATAAAACACCAATTTTAAATATGAATGAAAACTCATATAATGAATATTATTTTCATCATATGATCAATTTTTATATCTCATCGTTAGATTTTTATAATTTATTTCGAAATATAAAATGTGACATCCCTTCCTTAGATATTTATGTCATATTTCTATAGATATAGGTAATCATTCAACAAAATTACATCAAAAACAATTGAAAGGATGTTATAAAGTTAAGTAAATATCATAATAATAAAACATTTAAGATTTATAGAGATGGTATGTGATCATATGAACATTATGTGTATTCAATACTAATTTATCATCTAATAGATGAGGTTATTTAGAGATACCCATTGAAAAATATTTTATATAAAATAAAGGTTAGATCATTAATGAAATATTCATCAAATAATAGATTAGGGGGTTCATTATAACACATAGAAAAACATTTTAAAATAAAAGAGTAGTTAAATCAATTTTTATTCATATAGTGGGTGTTAAGAGTACATTTATCCATTCTATTAGCATAATGCACGTCATAAAGAGTGATAACTTTTCCATTCCTTCACTCTCTATGAGTAAATAGTTTCTAATGTGAATTATTTTCATTAAGCATCATATTAGGGAACATGTTGGAATAATTCAGATGAATTAATCATTTGAAACAATTTATTATGGGTGATTCATTATGACGATTTTTCCCCATGTTAACTTCATTATCTAAGTTATTATTGTCACAATGAAATAAATTTTTTTATGACCATTATTTACATCCATGCCACATTAACATAATAAATTATTTAAATTACATTCATGTTTATAACCACACATTGAAAATAATGGAATGATAATATCCTCATCTCCATTTTTAACATATTGATTTTAATTAAATCATTATTTTCATATCAAAACATTGAAAATGACAAGTAACCACTATATTAATTTTCAATTTTATGGAAATAAATTTAATATCAAAATATATTTTAATGTCCCTTATGTATAACTCCATCCATAGACTTGATTTTGAGAAACTAAATATTCATTCATCATTATATTCATGATGTAATTTAATAAATAAATTAATCATCCCAAGCCTTCTAAAATTTATGTCAAATGTGATAATGGATCAATTATTCTTATATTTCACCTCAAGGAATTAAATATTTATTTCATATTAACAATATAATGAATATATTTTTTGGTAAGATATTTTTAAATATTATATCACAATGTTGAGTCAATTACACTCAATTTTTTTCATATTATTGATTACATTCCACCATTGATATATTTATTCTTCAAAATTAAATTCATCCAATCATAATTTTCCATGATCAAAACACAAGAGAATGAAAATTATGATTCAAATGGTAATGATCTATTTCACAATAACATGTGATTAGTAGAAAAAATAATTGATATTTCTTTTCCCCATAATGGTGTCAATGTAACATAATTCCTTATATTTACCCTTTTGAAATTAGGTATGATTTATACAATAGAATATGTCTTTGAGAGTAAAAATAATATTATACATTCCATATCCAATTATAATTTATTTTTATAGAGGATATTCATTTTATTTTATGTATCATTCAACATTATTTGGATTAAATCGGTTTTATAACAGCCAATGATAAAATTAATATTTTGAGCAACATTAATCATAGTTGAGAATAATATAATAATGAAAAATAAATTATTGGTATTATAATTCATGAATCATTTATCTATGGAATAATAGATGTAACAGAGGTCATTCATGATAATTTCCAAAACATTGGTATTTTTTCTTTCATATTGATTTGTTCCTATGTCTATTTGTAATGTTTTCACAGCAATATATCCAAAGGTAAAATGAAATTTTTTATGATATAAAATATAATGTCCCATAAATTTTGTAAATAAATTTTTCAATTAATAGTATACTAATATTAAATACATAATGTAATAATCCAATACACAATCTGGTTGGTCTAGTTTTTATGGAATCATGGAAACATAAATAATTGGTTCATATAACTCTCCCAATATGTTCTTTAGAACTACCAAATTTCATAGAAAATTTATTCCAAAAAAATAGATTCATCAGAACATGTAGAAAAATGTAAGAATGTGTGACACAATTCTCAGTAGTGGTCAAAAACACAGATAATAATAACTAAATGAACATAATATGTGAAAAAAGTATTGATAACAAGATGTCCACATTATTAATCCACATAATACATAACATATATTTTAATCATGAGTCATTGAATTATGATTTATAGTTTGAAAGTCATGAATAATAATGTATTCAATGAACATTAACCATGATAGCATAACATTATCATATATAATATGTTTTTTAAGACACATAAATATAGAAAAAAAATTTATTAATATTTATGGAACAATCTAAAGTCATCAAAGTTGAATTGGTTTACTCCAAAAACCATAGTAACACACATGTTTCACTCCAAATAATATCATAATGGATATAGTCCCTTGGTATACATGGTTAACTACATATTCTAATCTTATTTATGAATTGAGATATTAGTATTTACCCCATGTATTTAAGAGAAATATTTTTCTAACACTTCACTTAATGATAATAATATATTTGTTTTCAATAAGATAACAAATATTTCACCATACTATCAAACATAAAAAAAATCGATTTCATAATCATTTCATTATTTCCTATCCAGTTGAAGATGAATGTTTTTCATAAAAATGTATTCATATCATAATATAATAACATATAGAAAAGAAACTAGTTTTAGAGAAATATTTTCATACAAATAAACCATGTATAAACAAAATAATAACATTATCAGGGAATCATATAACTAGTAATATATATGTGAAACCAAATGTTATCTTTTATGAGTAGAAATATTAGTAAAAAATTATTAAAATATTCATAAATAATATATTATTATAATATTATAATTAGAAATTTAAAATAAAAACGTTTGAATAATATTATAGAGAATGATTTATTTTAAATTTACAATGAAAAATATAATTAATTTTTCAATTAATCCAATATTCATGATGTTGGGAAATTATTTTCATGTTATATAAGTTAATATAACAATTCATTTTACAATTATTTAATAAATTTAAAATAATTCATTCATAAAATAGTAAATAAATACATTGAACCATTTTTTATAGTTTAATTCATTATATAAAATAAATGAAAATATTTGTAATAAGTGTAAAAGCCATATTTAAATAAATTCAAGAATACATGGTTGTAAAAGTAAATATTTTTTCAACCAATGTGTGAAATAAAACGAAATTTAAAAAATAGTCTTTAACATAAAAACTAAATGTGTTTAATGTGAAAAATAAATTTATTCACAAGAAATAACAAGAGGATAGTATAATTTAAATTCTTCATGTGTGGTAGATCATAACATTTCCTTATCATAAATGTATTTATAATCAATTTTGATACACAATGATTCTGTAACATAAAACTATTTCACATATTGTAACATTTCAATAATAATTACCAGAAAAAATAATTATATATGGACATATAAATTTATAATTTTCATATTAATAATATTTATATTAATTCACGGTATTCCCTAATACCACACAAAATAAACAAGTAGTGTATAAGGGATATGTCCAACAAAAATAATAATGAGAAGAGAATCTGATACCTTATGTTTGACTTCGTTTTATACATTATAATATAATCTATAATAATAATATAATTAATATAATAATAATAATGAAACATAATAAATTAGTTCAAATCAAATATTATTCCCATGAAACAATTTATCAAAATTTTATATAGAATTCTTCATTAAAATAATTGTTCTATGTAATTTATGCTATATCTTTTTTCCTATTTTTTGGTTCAATAGTTTTAGTAATTTTATTTTTATGATTGTTATATAATACTTATAAATTCCATAATATTAAAAATATGATTAATATAATATATATATATTTATTATTTTTTCAAATTCATTCCTAATTTTGGATATAGAAGAATGTAACACGCCATTAATGGAGAGGGTTGGCCATAGGTAGACATGAGAAATATAATAATTTTTTTACCAATGGATAGAGAAATATGTATAACAAATAACTTGTATATACTAATTATTATACTATATTTATCATATGAGTTATTTTAAAAAGTCCTTATTGTTATCCATTTAATTATAAGTGAACAAGGAATCCCATCGCTTCGTGGAGGTGGTTCTCCACTCCTACAGTCATTTAAAGTTATCATTTTCCATTAATATGGATTGTAATAAGGTAGTTTTTTTATTTTCATTAGAGAAAAAAAATTATTTTGAAATTATCATTTTTAAACATTAAACCCATAATAATAAACTACATAAAAATATTGTGATTACAAATCAAATATATCACTATATAGAGGAGATAGGGCAAACATATATATGAGCAATAGTGTCATGAATCTTTTGATGGAAATATAGTGAATAATTTTATTTTAATATTCATAAGAACATTTTATTTTGTTAATTATAATGGAAATATAATTTCATGAAGAAAAAAATACATTTGGAGGTGGTATGACATAATTAATAAGAAATAGATTAATTAAGTTGAACACCACTTATTCAAAATTACATATTTGGGTCTCTTATTAAGGGATATTAGGATTGAATTTGGGAAACATATGACATCTATAATGTCTCTATAGATGTTGTGGAGGTATTGTATAGGGGTTTTTTGAGCTACAACGCTCAATGAGGTGTTATGAGGAGAAAAGAGGGGTAATATTTTATAATTTATGTGAGAGTAATTTATTTGCATTAATTAAATGTTTAGTTAATATAGACATATTTTGATGTAAATATTTCCATAAATTGATTATAGATGAAGATAATATGATTATTTGTTGAAATAATCTCATAGAATTTAAGATGTCCAATGCTGGGTCACATGATTACCCATATATTAATAATTTGACACTTTGTTAAACAATTTGAACATTACATTTTTTAATCATTAATAAGATTAAGGGGTTTATATTTTTACCAAAAATTGAAAATAAATTATTATTATATCATGTTTTCTTTCATAAATAATTTAAAAATAACTTTTAAAAAGATAATTTTTTTTAGAAATTTTAAATTTTTTAATAAAATATAATATATAATGAAGAAATTATAATGTATATTTTGGAACGTATAAATTAGTTTTACATATAAAATGACATTATAATAATGAAAATAAAAATAAAATGCATCAAAACATTTATAATAAAAATTTTATTTCTGTAAAATTGATGAAAATATTGTCCCATTCAAATCAATGAAATTTTAAAACATTTAAAATCATTTATTTTTAACATTAATTGAATAATTCCTATATTAGTATTGTATAAGAATTTAAGGTAATTATTTATGCACTAGGTAATAAAAATAAATTATCTAGAGAAAATAACATAATATTTATTATAAATGGTTTCTTATGGCATAACACATCTTTTGATAATCAATATATTTAAAATATTATTGTTTTTAAAAAAGAGTGTAACTATTTGGTCTTTATATTAATTAAAATATTTTAAATGTCAGAATAATGTTCAAATTGAAAAAGCCCATTTATTAGAATTTTTTTATAATTATGTGTAATAAATAATAATCAAATTTAATTAAGGAAACATGTAAAATTATTATTTTATATTTTCAATTTTATTTTAATCCTTAATTATATAAATTTCCTTTAACTATTGTATGAAAATTTCTATTGTTACTATAACTAATGTCTAAAATTTAAAGAAAAATATTTCCCAAAATATAACCTCCTAATTAAAAATAAAATTATTGATACATAATATTCAATATCTATAACTATAATAAATTAATTTTTAAATAATTATAAAATTTGAGAAAATTAAAACTAATTTGAAAATTATATTTTTTTATAAAACATGTTCCATTAGCATATCATCCATTGAAAAATTATATAAAATAAATTTTAATGAATTTTATTTATCTTTATAAAAATATATTTAATTAAAATAATTAACTTATAATGATTAATATAATCTATTATGATAAAATTATATTTTTCGAATAAAAATATATTTTCAAAAAGATAGATATTTTAATAAAAAAAATTAATTTCAAATTAATATATACCCCAAGGAATATTTAACAATAATTTAACCTAAAAAATATCATAATTTAATTTTTTCACATTTTATAATAAAAACTCCAGGAAATAATAATAAACTAAAATTACAACATAGTCTATTTAGACTCAAGGTTTCTTATAATACAATCTATCAATGAAGAAAAATTCACAATATATATTGTTGTTCCTTAATGCACGATATGTTTTCTCTTTATTCGTCTATTATTATTGTCATTATTAAATTTATATTTCATTATTATTACCAATATGTAATGTTTTAAAAATTATACTTACAGTAAACAATTTATTTCAAATTATATATTATCACTACATAACAAGGATTATGACTATTATATATATATATATATATTATAACCTAGTCATTCTAAATAATTATGTTTCATGACATTTATTGTATTTTCATTTCATAATTTTGTTTCACAAGTATTTTACTTATATTAATCATTTAACTAATTATTTTTATTCAAATAGAATCAATGTGGAGAATTTTAATGTTTTTTAATCACAGTAATATAATTATAAATTTTTTTATTCATTCACACTTATATTGTCAATATAAAATCAAAATATTTAAAATATATTATTTTGAATTAATTTCATTGATGTTTTTATTTAAAAATTAATTTTTGATTCAAACTTTTATAGTTATACATGTTTTATAATATTTAATTTAACATATTTTAATATATATATTTTCACAATTTTAAAATGAAAAAAAAATTAATTGAAATTCAGAGTTTGGTAGTTTTGAAATATACAAGATTAATAGATTCCATTTTACTATTATTTTGGAAGATTTTTAAATCATTTATAACATGATAAAAAATAATTATTTAAAATTTCAATGTTTTTATATTAAAAATTATATATTTATTGATATTATATTTATCCCAATTGGTATCTCATTAATAATAAAAATTCATTAGTATTATATTATTTAATGGCCTAAATACATTCTTAGTTGTATTGAAAAACTTTTACTATATGGAAGTAATTTTTTATAGAAGTTATGATTTTTTTCAGTGTGTTGTAAAATAAATTTGTGTGTGTGATCTTGTTCCCCAAATTTTTCTTTATTTTATGAAAACAAGGGTAGGGGTAAATCTACATCAAATTCATTAACTATAATGAGGTGTTTTTAACCATACATGAAAACGACATTCTATGAGTCATAATTATATTTCAAGTCAATTATATTTTGGACTAATTAAAATCATTAAAATCATTATGTCATATCAATTGTGATGTATTTTTAAAATATAAATTACCCATATAAATGAAATCATTTTCTTAGTTTTTGACTCATAGATTCAAATATATTCATATATGGGGGAGATTCCCTCTATGTAAAGTCAGTTTGATTATGGGTTACGATAATACATTTCTATGGTAACAGTCACATATATTGTGACACTGAGAATATAATTTCATTCATGTAATTAGTTAGTGAATCCCCATAAAAATATAAGGTGTCTTGGATATTCTTCAATTTGAAAGTAGAAGTTTTTTTGGGTAATGATTTCCCTACAATAATAATATATTGAAAATGTATGTCTTGTTTAATTGAAATGATTAATTGTCCAAAAGGAAATAATTAGTCCAAAATACAATAAAAACCCATGGTATAATTATTTTATTTAAAATTACCTATTAAAATTATATTTTTCATTATCTATTTTAGTATATAATACGGCATATTCATCCACATTGAGTCATTCTTCCAACTTTTCTAATCTATAATTTTTTAATGGGACTCCCCTTAGATAATTTTTACTGTATATCGAGTAGTTATATATTAAAAGTTATTAATTTTTTTAATAGGACCTTTATTTGGGTGTCCTAACTTTGTTATTCATTTTCTTGATACCATAAATTAGTATCACTAGTATTCCATTTTATGTATTTTTAATTTACAACTATTATAATTTTATGATGATAACATGTTCCAAGAACTAAAAATATAGTGATGAGATTAATAAAATGATGGGAGTGAATTCTAATTATGGTTGGATTCCCCAAAAATCATTAAATATTGATTGAAGGTAACATAGTTAAATGAAATACAAATATTGAAGAGGACCATGAAATGTTCATATTTTCACAATATTGATCATTGATAACCCCTATGAAGAAAAATAATATTACTCCTATACACATTCTGAAATGGACAAAACTAAATTTTTCTTTTAGTTATATGATTATTTATATTTTTATACAACTCTCTTAAAATTAGTGCTTTTAGTCATGTATATTTTTTGTTATACATATCTGAATATGTGGAGTATTTTTATATTAACACATATTAAATCATAAATTATGAATTGTATCAAACATGGAATTATTATAGAGGAATAATAATATTAAAAATAAATACATATGTGAATGTATATGTAGGGACCCAAATCATGACGTACATGGACATTACATTAGTTTTGCGGAATACTTAGTACATAACAAACACCCACACACACAAGGACCGTAATAGTTTAGTGTCTTTGGAAACTCGGAATATAATCTTCTAATCGTGGTGAAAGATCTTCAAAATATCTCATAAAGATCTTCTTTTTTTTACCTAAAACCTTTCTTTATATCTGGGGGAAAATAAAACATAAAAGGGTGAGATCAAATGCTTAATAAGGGTAGAAAAAAGAAATATCAATCACATCATATTCATAAGAAGATAACATTTTGGAAATCTTAACATGAAAAAGAGATCATAATATTATAACATGGGATAAATCATAGTACTGAAATGTAATCCCAATAATCATAACATAAAACATGAAACTGTGTGGCATACACACATAATCATAGAGAATCATTTCTTATTAGTCAATACTCATTGCCAAGACTATCTTAGTGGACAATGTCCATTTCTGAACCGAGTTCACTCCTCGTTTCAGTCTTGTTTCACTGAACCGGTTTAACCTGTCATTCTAGCCATGTCTATATAATGAGATATAAAATCATTACCCAATGCATTGGAGGGAGATATAGGTCCCACCCATCTCATAATGATACCATTCTTATGTGTGCCACAAAATCATAAACCATATATCATAGCATAACCCATGTATTAAAAATGGGAATCCTAAACATCGGGACATAATAAAACAATTCATATAAGATAAAGGAATTCATATAAATAATCCCGTCACAACATAATCAAATCAATGTAACAATAGGGATAGAAACAGAACCCTTTATTATATTTGATGGAAAATAATTTTGATAAAACACTTGAACTCCATTCGTGAGGAAAATATCCTTTCTACTTCAAAAACACTTTCCCTTTCTTAACATGTCATACAATTATAAACTAAAGGAAGTTGATTATAAATATACTTTAACACTTGTAAAGGATGCTTCTTGTAAATAATTTTTTAAAAAATCCATTCATCCTGTATAAGTTAAAAAAACATTCTTCTCATACTTTTGTCGGAAAAGTCAAAAAGTACCTCGTACGAAAAATGTCAAAATATTCCTTTCATGTCTTTTACTGAAAACCCACCGAAGTGTAAAATAGGATTTAAACAATTGTAGGTGGATAGAAATAATATTACATATTGAGGAAACATGTATGTGGATGATAAAATACACCCTAGTAAATACCAAAGTATAAACAATCTTGGATAAAAATGAGATTGTCATACTTTCCCTTACCTTAGGTCTGATTAGCTTCGTAAGTGTCCAAACCTCCTGTATAATGATTTATATAATGTCATTGACTTATTCCAGAATCATAAACATTGTTATGATATAATATATGGTTCACTTATGGCATTATATTACCCGTTTTTTTGTAAATTTCATGTTAAAGAGTGTTTTGGGTAAAATTGTTTCATTTGTCATCCGTGTTTTGACTTGTAATTATTCATTTGATTACTTAGATAATGATTACATAATTCCATAATATAAAACATGATTTATATATAATATATTTTCAGAATATATATATATAATAGATCAGTAAATGGAAAGAAATACACCGTTCATAGAGACGGTAGACCATACGTATGCATGAACGCTATTTTCTTTTCCTTATCGAGTTGAATGGAATTAATAGATGACATACATATATAAACACATAAATCCAGTATCATTATTATTTCATATATTTCATGATTACTTATTATATATACATTATAATCATTCATGAATGGTTAACGTGCAGAATGAATCTCATCGCGTCGTGGAGATGGTAGTCCGTACGTTCGCACGAGCGATGATATCGTTCTCATGATCGTGGAATTGTATTGGAGTGTATGTATACTATTTCATAATCAATATCACTTTAAAATAATCATATATAGTTATTATTTACACCATTATACCCATCCAAGTAAGGTGGTGGTGGAAAATAGATTACACCACGGCGTCGAGATGGTATTCTGTATGTACGCACGTGCGGTGACTTCGTTTTCCATAGGATGGATAGATGATGAAATAAGGTAATTTAATAGTTATAATAACATATTATTATATCATTTATACTGATTTTATTACTTCATAATGAAACAACCTATGAAGAAGAAGTGTAAGAAGAAATAAATTTGAAATAATTGGTAACGGACATTACCTCTTATTTGAAGCGCCTCTTGGATATCTCCTTTTAGGGCACTAAAATTGGTCTTTGAGCGGGACCAGAACCTCTAGGGTGTTTTTATTGAAGTGGAGAAGATAATTTGGAAGGTTTTGGCTGAGTTTGAAGGCTCAAAGTTTTGTGATGAAGAGAGGGAGGAGGTGCCCTTTTATAAGGGAGGAGAGGGGCAACTTTGGAATTACTAAAAATATTATGTAATTATAAAGACAAATTCGGTTTTAAATTGATCAAAATTGATTTATTTAGAAAATAATATGGGGATGGGTAGAAATCCTTTAATACAATACAATTTTGACAAGTTTAGGTTCCTATTTTAACCTTATCATTTATATTTAACTTTAAGTTAGAAAATTTTACTTTTACCGTGTCTTTTTGTGTTCTTACACTATAAGGTTAATAAACATACTATAACAAGCCAAAAGAACCCCAAGTTGTTTATTATTAATATATATAACCTTATCTAAGTCATTTGGCCGAACCTTAGATTTTTAGAAATAAAATAACAACTAATAATATAATATTTGTTTTAAAAACTATTTTATGTCAATTTTGACACTATTTAGTAATTTATTTTTGTGAAAATCATAACAGACTAATTAGTTCAAATAAATTTAATTATATCAATACTAACATGTCATATTAAAGTATAAAACTAGTGTAATTTATAAAAAGTCTCAAATTTCATTTATTTTTGTATTTATAACATCAATTATGTCAATATTTCATTAATAAGATAATTACTGCATCATCTTGTGTCATAAATAAATTAAATTATTTAATGTCTAAAAATTAAAAATAAAATACCATTATGTAGGAAATCCTTTTATATTTCAAATGAAAATTTATAGTCGAATTAATCTTTTGTATAACCGCATATTAAAAATGATATACTTATTAAACATTGATTTTAACTATTTTAACCCTTCTTTAAATAAATTAATAATAAAAGTCCTAATCTAATCCAAGTGGGCCTAAATGGTTATATGTTATTCCTATGGTTGTTTTTGGTCGAATTACACATATAAAATAGAATTAGAACATGTTTTATGTTAATAATAATATCATTTTTACCTTTATTACCCTATTTACCTTTAACTGTGGTAAAAAAAAGTAAAATGTTACTATTCACCAAAAATTATTTTCATCTCATTGAACCATATTTTACTTACTGAAATCAACAGTGTCTCTCGGAGTTTTGAAATTCCACTCACAAAAGTGGTAAAATTATGTTTTATGAAAAAATCATTTTTTTTAACTACCACTTAGTGGTTTCACTATTCATCAAAAAATGTAAGTTTCCAGAAAAATACCAAAAATTTGGCCTAAGCTATATTTGATATTATGAACTGAAAAATGATGTCTATTTTACCAAATTCAATACATATTAGTTGAATTACTTAATTTAAAAATTAATTCCCGTCGTCAAAACATATAGTGTGTTTTTAAGAGATAATAACTATCAAAAGATTGACATTTGTTTATGTCTGGTTTAAATGTGAAATTACATCCAATGACAAACATTGTATTAAATTGTAAAAATATATTCTAAATATACATTAAAACCACTCAATTAAATAATTTATCACTATTAATTATTTCGATTCAAAAGGATGTTTTTAATTAATATTTAGTAATTTTCACTATTCATTAGAAAATGAAAGTTATCCGAAAAGTACAAAAATTTCACCCTAAGCTAATTTCAATATTCCGAATCCAAAAATGAAGTACATTTTGAAAAATAAAAATTATATAATTTCAAAAAGTGGTTATTACTATTCATAATGGCTAGTTTTAATAATATTTTAATAGCATATCATTGTTTAGCGAAACTCTGTATTGCGTACAACACACGCTATCGCGGAAGGTCACGCTTGCGTGTAATTCAAGCCAAGTCATTGTTGCGTGTTGTGCAAGAATCCTTCATTCTTTCTTATAACATAATCCAACTGTATTTCATTTATACATTGAATATATATATATATATATACTTACTATTGCGTAGAATAACTATTATCGAAATTGTGTGTAACACAATCCAACAATAGTGTTTCATATACTGCAAGATAATACGGTGTTGTTTATAGAGCAAGGTAATAATGGTGTAGCATAAAACACATGACATTAATGAAATTAAAATAATATTTTTCATTAAATCTCGGGGTGTTACATTCTAGCCCCCTTAAAATGAATTTCGCCCTTGAAATTCGTCGGAGATATAAATAGTTTGCTACTCAAAAGTTTGTTTAATAGAAACCCACATCGTAAAAAGAAATACCCGAACTTGGATTTAAAAACAAATGTATGAAATGTAACGGTTACCCAAATTAACTCATCACTGGGTTTCCACGTAGGAGAACATAGGTGAAAATATGGATATGGAAGAAAAATCTAACCATCAGGTTCTGATGGAGAGTGGTAGAGAACATGGCTATGAAATAGCCAACAATCACAAATCCATATATTTGTGATGATCTAAGGTACCATCTGATTCATCAGATATAAGGGCACTAGGACAACATTTTTGGTTTTCAAGATTATTTCCCTAATTTTGGGGAATTAAAATAAATACTTACATGATTTTGGTACAATTTCACTATTGTTCGTGCTTTGAACAATTTCCTCTTCATCTCTTAAAGAAATGAAGTTTAATTTGTCATTCATGAAGTGTTAATAGATCATGTGATATAATGATGGGTCATTCCATCTGTTTCAAACAAAAGGTTAGAGAAAGTTTTCAAATATACATAAGTCCATCTATGGTGAGGTTAATCGTATACGATTCCAAAAATGAACTTATACTTCATATATCATACCGCGTAATAAAATAAATCTAGTTTCTACTAACCAGGGACTTCATGTAGGCCAGTGGTAGGCAATAAAGGCCAGTCTCACTTCAGTTGTGGGTTCGATTCCCACAGCCTTGTCCGACGCGAGGGGATGTCGCCCGTCCATCAGGTTGTCCTTTTTATAAAGCTATATTACTATAACATCCCATCAATAATATCGAAAAAAAGTTCTATCCTAACTTATGTCCAACATTATCCATTCCAATATTTAGGAATATCTAATATACTTCGGTCCAAGCTCATATTATACAGAAAATGATTACTTGAAATGTCACATAATAATCACATGAATGACATCATTTATCCCCCATATATCATAAGATATATGTTGTTGGTCAAATTAAAAACATCTGAATACATTAATCATGTATTCTCTTGAAGAATGAATACCCATTAATTGAACCATAGTGAAAACATGAATGCAGTCAAAAGTTAACTCTTTCCACATACAAAAATCCAAAAATTATATATACTCAACCTATGATATAACATTCTCCTTATATCAGTCATGAGCTCAGGAATACGGTCAAACATATCATTTTCTCGTTTTCCTTTCATTATGCTCATATCAACTTTTTTTCCAAAAATATCTCAATCACATTCTATGGTTAACGATACCATTTAAAACCACAATAGTCCAATACATAAATATTCCAATATTCCACAATACTATATACAACATTATTTTGGAATCCCATTACATAAACACTTAATCATTCCACCACATCGTTGTCATATTAAACATCACCAATAGTGATCTCATGTGACCTCCCTATATCCTTTGACTTAAGTGGTTTCTCATGTCGATCATCACTAACCCTTGGATTAGGGAATTTATTAGCATAATGCCCCATTTCCTTGCACTTGAAGCATCGAAGTGTTGGTGGTACGTTCTCTGTAGTCTTTTCTTTATTCACATCATTAGAAACCCGTTTCCATTACATCGACACGCAGCTTCTCGATGACCTTATTTTCCACACATAAAGCATTTTATAGTCCCTTTAAGACAATCTCCACCATGAATCTTTCCACACATTGAGCATAAGGAAACATTCATCTTCTTTTCACCATTATTCTGATATTTCTCCTTGAACTCCATCTTTTGTTTCTTCTCAAAACTATGAGATGGATAAGTAACACCAACTTCCATTCATACCTTGATAGCACAACGTACAATTTCTTCATAGATACTGAAGTCTCTTATAGCTAATTCCCTTTGAATATTTGGTTTTAAGCCACTAAAGAATTGATCAACATTACATTCAGGTTGGATGATAAATCCATATGCATACCTTGGAAGCCTTTTAAAATTCTCTTCATATATACCAACAAATTCATCATCCTTTTGATTTAGTTCAAGAAACTCTTTCTCTATCATTGTGTGAAGAATACGAGGGAAGTACTTATTGAAAAATAAGTTCATGAACTAATCCCATTCCGTGGACTCAATTTCATCTTTTGGCCTCATATTCTTGATATGATTCCACCATCAATCAGCATCACCTTCCAAACGATACACTGCTAAGATTACTTTATCATGTTCAGAACATTGAATAACTAATAATATCTTTTCAGTAGTACTGATCCATTATTCAGCAACAAGTGGATCAGAAGACCCACTGAAAGATGGTGGACGTTGCCTCATGAAGGACTCAATAGAATATTGTTCTCTTCTCTGCTCATTTGGAAGTCCAGAATGATTCATAGCTTGTGTAAGTATAGCAATAAGATTTTTCACTCCATCTCCTATAACATTTGTTTGTTTTGGAGGAGAATCATTGCATTGTCCATTACATTGATCAACACGGTTCCTTCGGGTTCCAACCATCGTCTAAAACCCGAAAAGAATAGTGTGAGAGGTAAAAATAACACTTGTGAAATTAATATAATAATGGGGGAGTACCTTCAATATCTAAAATCTTAGGTTTAATTCTATTATGGTTAGCACAATTCTAGGACTATAACGTATACTTAACCTTAGGGACATCCCTATACATACCTTAGAAATATCTCTAGGGATCTCACTAAAGTTCTCGCATCGTAGTTTCCAAAGGTGGACTAATCCTTTCCTCTAATACCAACTGTAGGGACCCAAAGCTTGACGTACATGGACATTACATTACTTTTGCGGATTACATAGTAAATAACAAAAACACACACACATGGACCGTAATAGTTTAGTGTCTTTGGAATCTCGGAATATAATTGTCTAATTGTGGTGAAAGATCTTCAACATCTCCCATAAAGATATTATTTTTTTTACCTAAAACCTTTCTTTATATCCTGGGGAAAAGAAAACATAAAAGGGTGAGCTCAAATGCTCAGTAAGGGTAAACAAAAGAAATATCAATCACATCATATTCATAAGAACATAACATTTTGGAAATCTTAACCTGCAAAAGAGATCATTATATTATAACATTGGATAAATCATAGTAGTGAAATGTAATCCCAATAACCATAACATAAATCATGAAACTTTGTGTCATACACACATAATCATATATAATCATTTCTTATTTTTCAAGACTCATTTCCAAGACTATCTTTGTGGACAAACTCCATTTCTGAACCGAGTTCACTCCTCGTTTCAGTCCTGTTTCATTGAACCGGTTTAACCTGCCGTTCCATCCATGTCTATCTCATGAGATATAAAATCTTTACCCAATGCATTGGAGGGAGATATATGTCCCACCCATCTCATAATGATACCATTCTTATGTGTGCCACAAATTCATAAACCATGCATCATAGCATAACCCATGTAATAAAAATGGGAATCTTAAACATCGGGACATCATAAAACAATTCATATAAGATAAAGGAATTCATAAAAATAATTCCATCACAACATAATCAAATCAATGTAATAATAAGGATAGAAACAGAACACCTTATAATCTTAGATGGAAAATAATTTTGATAAAACACTTGAACTCCATTCTTGAGGAAAATATCCTTTCTACTTCAAAAACACTTTTCCTTTATTAACATGTCATACAATTCTAAACTAAAAAGAAGTTGATTAAAAATATTTTTGAAAACATGTAAAGGATGTTTCTTGGAAATAATTTTTTAAACATCAATTCATGCCGTATAAGTTAGAAAAACATTATTCTCGTACTTTTGTTAGAAAAGTCAAAAAGGACCTCGTACGAAAAACGTCAAAAGATTCTTTTCATATCTTTTACTAAAAACTCACTGAAAGGTAAAATAGGATTTAAAAAATTGTAGGTGGATGGAAATAATATTACATATTGAGTATACATGGATGTGGATGATAAAATACACCCCCGTAAATAACACAGTATATACAATCTCGGATAAAAATGAGACTGTGATATTTTCCCTTATCTTAGGTCCGATTTTCTTCGTAAGTGTCCAAACCTCCTGTATAATGTTTTAAATAATGTCATTGACTTATTCCAGAATCATAATCATTGTTATTATATAATATATGGTTCACTTATGGCTTTATATTACCCGTTCTTTTGTAAATTCCATGTTAAAGAGTGTTTTGGGTAAAATCGTTTCATTTGTCATCCGTGTTTTGACTTGTAATTATTCATATGATTACATAGATCATGATTACTAAATTCCAGAATATAAAACATGATTTATATATAATATATATTCAGAATATATATATATATATATATAATAGATCAGTAAATGGAATGAAATACACCGTTCATGGAGACGGTAGACCTTACGTACGCATGAACGTCATATTCTTTTCCTTATTTAGTTGAATGGAATTAAGTAGATGACATAAATATATATACACATAAATCCAGTATCATTATTATGTCATATATTTCATGATTACATATTATATATACTTTATAATCATTCGTGAATGGTTAACGTGGAGAATGAATCTCATCACATTGTGGAGACGGTAGTCCGTACGTACACACGAGCGATGATATCGTTCTCATGATCGTGGAATTATATTTGAGTGTATGTATACTATTTCATAATCAATATCACTTTACAATAATCATATATAGTTATTATGTACACCATTATACCCATCCAAGTAAGGTGGTGGTGGAAAATAGATTACACCACGGCGTGGAGACGATATTCTGTACGTACACACGCGCGGTGATTTCCTTTTCCGTAGGATGGATAGATGGTGAAATGAGGTTGTATCATACTTATAAAAAAATATCAGTATATGATTTATACTGATGTTATTACTTCATAATGAAACAACCTAAGAAGAAGAAGTGGAAGAAGAAATAAATTTGAAAGAATTGGTAACGGACATTACCTCTTCTTTGAAGCGCCTCTTTGAGATCTCCTTTTAGGGAACTAAAATTAGTCTTTGAGGAAGACCGGAACCTCTAAAATGTTTAAAGGGAAGTGGAGAGGAGAATTTGGCTGGGTTTGTCCGAGCTTTAAGGCACAACGTGGTGTGAGGAAGTGATGAAGTAGGTGCCCTTTTTTAAGGGAGGAGAGGGACACCTTTGGAATAACTAATAATATTATTTTATTATAAAGCCAAATTCGGTTTTAAATAGCTCCAAATTGATTTATTTCGAATCTAAGGTGGGGATGGGTCAAAATACCCTCATACAATAGAATTTAGTCAAGTTATGTTCCTATTTTAACCTTATAATTTATATTTAACTTTAAGTTAGATAATTTTACTTTTACCGTGTCTTTTTGTGTTCTTACACTCTAAGGTTAATAAACATATTATAACAAGACAAACGAACCCAAAGTTGTTTATTATTAAAATATAGAACCTTATCTAAGTCATTTGGCCGAACCTTAGATTTTTAGGAATAAAATAACAATTAATAATATAATATTTGTTTTAAAAGCTATTTTATGTCAATTTTGACACTATATAGTAATTGATTTTTTTGAAAATCATAAAAGGCTAATTAGATCGAAACACATTAATTATATCAATACTAACATGTCATATTAAGATACAAAATTTGTGGAATTCATAAAAAGTGTCAAATTACATTTGTTTTGGTATTTATAACATCACTTATGTCAATATTTCATTAATAAGATAATTATTGCATCATCTTGGTGTCATAAATAAATTAAATTATTTAATGTCTAAAAATTAAAAATAAAATACCATTATGTAGGAAATATTTTTATCTTTCTAATTTATATTTATAGTCGAATTTATTTAATGTATAACCGTATAGAAAAAATTATATACTTATTAAACTTTGATTTTAACTATTTTAACCCTTCTTTAAATAAATTAATAATAAATATCCTAATGTAATCCAAGTTGGCCTAAATGGTCATATGTTATTCCGAAGGTTGTTTTGGGTCGAATTACATTTATCCAATAGAATTAAGACATGTTTTAGGGTAATAATAATATAATTGTTACCCTTAATTACCCTATTTACTTTTAACGGTGGTAAAAAAAGTAAAAAGTTACTATTCAC
Source organism: Viscum album (assembly GCA_963277665.1). Lineage (NCBI taxonomy): Eukaryota > Viridiplantae > Streptophyta > Magnoliopsida > Santalales > Viscaceae > Viscum > Viscum album. The sequence goes on along the minus strand of OY728148.1, from coordinate 871,150,646 downwards.
CAAAAATTATTTTCATCTCATTGAACCACATTTTACTTACTGACATCTACCGTGTCTCTAGGATTTTTGAAATTCCACTCACAAAAGCGGTAAATTTATGTTTTACGAAAATTTCATTTTTTTTAACTACAACTTAGTGGTTTCACTATTCATCAAAAAATGAAAGTTTCCATAAAAATACAAAAAATTAGGCGCATGCTATATTTGATATTATGAACTGAAAAATGATGTCTATTTTACCAAATTCAAAACATATCAGTTTCATTACTTAATTTAAAAATTAATTCTCATCGTCATAACAAATAGTGTGTTCTTAAGAGATAACAACTATCAAAAGATTGACATTTGTTTATGTCTGGTTTAAATGTGAAATTAGATCCAATAACCAACATTGTATTAAATTGTAAAAATATATTCTAAATATACTTTAAAACCACTCAAATTAATAATTTATCACTGTTAATTATTTCTATTAAAAAGGTTGTTTTTAATTAAAATTTAGTAATTTTCACTAGTCATCAGAAAATGAAAGTTATCCGAAAAGTACCAAAATTTCACCCTAAGCTAATTTCGATATTCCGAATCCAAAAATGAAGTCCGTTTTGAAAAATAAAATTTAAAAAATTTCAAAATGTGGTTATTATTATTCATAACAGCTAGTTTTAATAATATTTTAATAGGATATCATTGTTTAGCGAAACTCGGTATTGCGTACAACACAAGCTATCGCGAAAGGTCGCGCTTGCGTGTAATGAAAGCCAAGTCAGGGTTGCGTGTTGTGCAAGAATCCTTCGTTTTTTTGTATAACATAATCCAACAATATTTCATTTATATATTGAATATATATATATATATATATACTCAATGTTGCGTAGAATAACTATTATCAAAATTGTGTGTTATACGATCCAAGAATAGTGTTGCGTTTACTGCAAGCTAATACGGTGTTGTGTATAGTGCAAGGTAATCTTGGTGTAGCATAATACACAAGACATTAATGAAATTAAAAGAATATTTTTCATAAAATCTCGGGGTGTTACAGTATAATATTTTTTCTACAATTTCAATTTTATAGTAAATGGAATTATTTCAATTAGATAAGTAATATAGAATAAATTTCATATTGATATAGTTCTATATGAACTACTAATGAATTGGAACACTATAAAAATGTCTTTTATTTAATGTATGCTCTTTATGGAGTACATATAATCTAAATAAATAATATCACAACACATATATTAACCTTTTATGAATTATATTTCAAAATAAAATTTTTAGAATAAAAGTATCACATTAAAATCTCAAATAAATGTTCTCTATACCTATTGAGAAATTGAATCATAGCCATGTGATAATGGATGAATGTGGAATATAGACAAATATTTTTATAAAATAACTATTATTCAAAAATAATTTACATGAAATGAAAGAAATTATATCACGAAAAATGTCATCAATATAATATGATTATTTTGACAAACCAAACCATACCCTCAGTTCCGAGATGAAATTAGACATAACCACATGTGTGCCTATCCATATAAGAGTGGTATCCGACTAACAATGAGGGTCTAATTACATCACCAAGGAAACTATACCTTCAATATCATGTCATATAATCAACAATTAATTATTAAAAGATAATAAATATTCAGAGTAATCATGTAGAAATTTAACGACAAACATTTCATAAAAGTAAAAGAAGATACAAATGTTGATAGAATTTCTAGAATGAAAAAACTAATGATATATAAATGATATTCAATGTCCCCCAGTGTCTGCCTTGGTCTACCACAACTCCATGCTGCACCTGCTCAGTCATGCACCCTTGGGCCCTTAACCATCAATGTGTCTCTCATATAATCTAGAATAACATAGAAATTCTCATTTGGGGTATAAATTAAAGACACATGGGACACTACCAATGAATCCTTGAATAGATTTACTGATATATACATGCATATTCCATAAAAATAATAAATGGTTGAAGATCATAAGAATACAATCTAAAATTGAGTGTTACTGCACTATCTATGATTCCAAAACCTAAACTATACCTACTTTTTATACATGTTGGAAGATAATTGAATGAGACCAAAGAAATAATCATACCCATATACAATGTCCTCCAGATGTTGTGGAGGTGATACCTAATACCATTTTTCCCTCAAGTCGATTGTGTTAGAGGGATCCTCTATACTAGATTAAATTGTACTTACCTTGACTTGGATTTCACATTATTAATGACACTTGGCATCAATAAATCCACAATCACACCCTCTAAACAATGGGATGATGTCCTCTTACCTTCACAATGTGCTCTGGTCCCTCATCATTATGGTTTCAATCAATCATTCTCTCTATTAGGGAATGAATTAGTGAAACTTTTCAACCGATCACAAATACCACTAACAAAAAACGAGGAATGATAATACATATATACTGGGAAAGCACACAAGTAGGAATAGAAAATCAACATGAGTATATTCCATCATAAACAAAAACATGTGATCATAACCAAACTTCTATAACAGCTCATATAAAATCACACATGGGATTACATGAGTTTTATTGCTTACAAACAAACACAAACTCATATGTGATCAACATCAAGCCTGAAAACAAGTTTAAATACGAGCCCACTATGGTAACGAACTTCCTAAATCAAAATTTACTATGATCTCTTATGTATTGTATTATAGTAATAGGTAACACATCAAAGTCTTGTGATAAAGACAAGTCAATGATAATGAAATTTCAATGGTTTCCTAGAATAAAAAAATCTGTTCTAATTCAGAAGGAAATTGAATATAACAAAGGATAAAATTTTCTATATCATGGATTATCGCTGGATTAGAATTTTAGGTCAATCCACACAATATTAAGAATTATCGCCAAGAATAATTATAAATCTCATTTAATAATTAATATTACGAAATTAATTTGAGAATAGATATGGTATTTTTGTAACTATTCCTTATAATATATAGATATATGTATATGTATGTGTGTATGTACATATCAAAATATATTTTGACAATGAAATTATAGTTTATTAAAAATTTAAATTTATCTAGTGATAAATTCTTCAATAACTGCAATGTTGTAATATCAGAAAAAATATCGATTGTTAATTATTTATAGATTATCCATAATAATTCAATTTTTAATCGCTCTAACAAACATTGATAAAATAATATATTCTAAAAAATTATACTATAATTTATCTTTTTTTCCAACATTTTCCTTTGATAATTTCATTGTTAAATTTCATTTGATAACATGATGTAATTATCAATGTTAATCTACAGAAATTTTCTATTTTATGATTCTTCGTATTTATCATTCCATAATTTTGATATAATTATTGTTATATAGTTCTAAATAGTTATCAATGATAATTTCACACAACTATTTTTAGTTAATTTAAATATTTACTGAACTATTATAATATTAAAAAAAACTAAAAATGTAAATTAACGGTTTAGAATTTTAGGATTTTCTTTTTTTTAATATCAAATATTTTTATTATTAACATGAAATATAGAATTAAATAGAAAAAATAATATAATATAATAAAATAAAAATAAAGAAACATAACTCACCCGAATGAGGAACACATTATAGAAAAACCATCACCTTAACAGATGAACATGCATGAGCCATGAAAAAATTGATCATTGGAAATTCACCAAATTTGTCCAAGGAGTCTCAAGGTAGCTTTATATTGACATAATCGACCATGAAATGAAACTATCACCATTGAAAAACTCAACTAGTATGTGTCCAATGTAAACATTAACACACCAATCATACTCAGATTCATCAAAAAATATTTGATGATGTCATTGATTTTCAATTAATAATGCATTTCTAAATTAATAATTGTATAAATGGTATTAAATTAGAAATTTGAAAAAACCTGATTAGTCAAAAATTGTGGTTCTCTATTTAAAATATGGATGAATTTTAAAGTTATGTTATTATTTTAATTTTTATAATAAAATTACTAAATAATTTAATTTAAAGAGAAGAATGAGAAAACACCCATTTCCCAAAAATGTTATACCACGTTTAAATTAAAAAAGGTTCTAAACCCAACAGTGGCCTTATATTTATAATATGGCTCAACGATTAGATAATATTAATGATTTATTATTTAATATTAGGAATGATTAATTAATTAAAAATAAAAATTCTTTCTATCACGAGTGTTCTATCAATGAATTCAATGCTATAATGTATTATACCTCATATATGGTAAACACCATGTTCTGGACAAAACAATTAACTCATATTTCACATCAAATTCACTATTTAAATGTTATTAATATATTTTAATAAATAATATAAAATAATAATGTAAATTATTTTTTCCTTGAATGAATTCCAAATGTATGATCCCTACAAATTTTATACCACATATAGCGTAAATAAAATATATTATGGACATAAAAATGGTCTCAAGTTTCATGTACAACAAATTGTTTTTGTGTTATTAAATTATTTTTTATAAATTTACCATACATAATATATTATATTTTATATTTTTAATTTATAATTTCTAAGTCATTGTTTTCCTCAGAATCTCATGAAAAATCAATTCCTATCTCCAAATAATATGCAATTTAATATTATATGTTTCTAACTGATTTTAATTCCATTAACATATTTATTGTGTTATTTTTCTGATAAATCAATTTTCCAAATTAATATATTTATATATTTTTGAAGGGATTTTTTATTATCATAGAAAAAATTAGGATAATACAATTATCCCCTCTACCAGCATCTCTTCTTCAGGTAGTAACTCTAAGAATATTAATATAGTCACTCCAAAAAATAATCATAACATCAAAATCATGTTTCTATATTATTTGGGGATTTGTCCATTATATGATTTAATACAGACTACTACTACCTTCATTCCAAACAACACCATCTTTCATTGATCTATGATCCACCCAAATGATCCTTGTATGATATTCACATATCTAGCTCAACTTCATCAAAATTTGTAAAGTCCCAAAGATTGATATACACGGAAGTTACATTACATTTTCAAAATACTTAATACATATAAAAAATAGACACCCATGGACCGTAATAGTATTGTGTCTTTGTAATCATTGAACATAATCTTACAATCATGGGGGAAGATCTTCAAGATTTCCCATAATGTTCTTCCCCATTTTTATCTTACCTATAACCAGTATATATATCCTAGGGAAAATAAAAAATAAAAATGGTGACCGAAAATTCATACTACATGTTAACATGGATAACATCCAATAATCCATAAAAATTTGAACATATAAAAAGGAATATAATACATTAGTGGTGATATAAATCTTGGCACTAAAATCTTTTTGGGAGTTTTTTTAAAGGTTCCATGGGAAATGTTTTCATCTAAATACATTTTTCTCAGTATCATTTATTTCGTATATAAGAATAAAAATCATGAATTTTATATGATGGAATATATATATATATCATATCTCTCCTCTATAAATCCTCGATCTGTGTAAGATTTATTATTTTTTGTTATTTACATTTTTTTAATTGGTATAACATTATATCTCTACAAATACATTTTTATAGGCCCTATGAGGAAGCTTTGGGTGATACTAGATAAATAAATTATCTAGCGGAGAAGAATAATTTTGGGATAGAGGTGTTCTTTGAAAAATATTTTTCAGAGGCACCAAAATGTTTACCCATTCATGTTTACATTATTGAACCTCAATGAAATAAATCTAATAATAATTCTCAATAGATTCATTTCAAAAGTAACATAAATTATATGTATCTATTGATCCCCAATAAGATTGGGATTAGTTAAAAATGATCTAGCTACATTCTAGTTCATGTAATTTTCTAATTAGATTATGTTAAATTGTTACACATTCAAGATGGAGGGGATTAAAATGTTTTGATAGTTCATAATTATGATTTTGACTAATACTTGTATCCTTGAAATGGTATAATTTATATTCTTATAAATTGATTAGTTTTTTTAGTGTAGGTGGTCTTGGAAATTTATATAGTGTTTATCAACCACCGTCAGTTGTGAAAAGTGAACCATTAAATGATTGAATATTTTAAAGACATCTTCATGATCAGAGTTCATACCAAATCATAGGCATCATATCTTATTATATTTATATTTAATATAGTGAATTGATGGGTGTTAGATTATGAATATTAAATCAATGTGTGCATGAGTTTTCTTTTTTAATAATGGAAATTCAATGAGTTCATTAATGGAAAAGGGAATTAATGAAGAGTCTTATAGTTTGTCTTTATGGTATAATTTTTCATGACCTCCTATAGTTCTAGGAAAAGGGCATATGACATGATTTCAATGAGTAATGGTAAGGAATTTGAATTGGGTTTTCATAGAGGTAACCACGATCTATAGTTTTTTGGACATTTAGGCATATTATAGAAGATTTTTAAATTATGTTACCACATATTCTATTTTAATTATGTGAAAGTAAAATTACTATGATCCAAATATATGCATCCCGATCTATGGTTTCATAGAAACATGACTCTAGGAAAATGATTCTTATTGAATTTGAAGTGTTTTTATAGGAAGTTTGTGCAGGTCAAATGATTTCTCCATGTGACATCCATATAGATTTATCTATTTTGAATAATTTTTTTGATACTGGTGAATGTCAATCTTTTATATCATCATTTTTTGTGTACTTCCCAGATATACCTATATATATTTTTTCTTATGTTATTGAGGTTAATAAAACCAAGATAATGAAGAGATAATTTGTTCTTCAAGGACATGCTTGTGTTTTCTCTTTTTCAGAGATTGAACATAACTGGTAATTTATGGGTTTCAATGTTGTATTGGAAGATTTATAATAAATCTATATTTTAATGTTATATTTTGTGGGTATACTCTAATACACCCTATAAGGTTTCTTATGTTACTTAGTGATAGTTGTATTTGATTTGTAGTATATTATATCATTATATACCTGCATTGTGAAGTGTAATTTTGATGTTTTATTTAAAAAATTAACTAAATTCTACGTGTGAAGAAATATGACCTATTTTCTTCAATTCTCAAAACATGTTTCATTCTTATTCATCTTTATATAATTCTCACATTGAGTATTGTTCCATATATATTTGTTACCTTGTTCTCAAAAAATATGTATTAGTTCTAATGATATAGAAAATTTGTGATGAAATAGTTAAATATATATTTGGTTTATCTATTAGAGAAAGTAATTATAAACATATGTGTGTAAAAAATTGTGGAACATGTTTTTTGTAAAGAAGGATGGGGAAAGACTTTTACTGTATATTGAATTTAAATATAAATGTAGTTTATGAAATGAAAATACATCCATTTCCTTGTATTTTTAATATTTTTTAATTGTTGCATGGGATAATTTTGATATCGAATATTAATATTCATTTTAGACATTTGTTATTGAAAATTAAACAATAATACATTCCATTTAACTCCATTAGTAGTAGTTATGTTCAAATTGATTATATTTTTATTCAAATTGGAATGACCAATGATCCAACTATATTTATGGATTTGTTGAACGTAATATACAATGAGGTCCTTGATTTGACAATGGTTATATTTCTGAATGATATTTCTGTTTACTACAACATCGAGTAAGATCCTTTTTTTCAAATAATAGAAGTCCTATAAATCTTGAGATATCATACAAAATATAGTAAGCATTAAAATTGTTCTATAATTATATATGAATTAAAATTTTCAGGATATTTTGTCTTTGAACAAGGAATAATACTAAATTATTAAAAGGGGATGGTTGTAATGAATTGTGAGGAACCACATATTTATTTTGAGAGACAAAATTTTAGGGGTTTATCAGGATTTCACTAATGGTTTGATAATGATTTCTCAATGATAGATTTTTCCAATGACTTCCCCCACTCAGAAGTGAGTGACGATCTTTTAAAATGATAAATAATAGTGTTATGTTGATTGTTTGAATCATATTTAAAATTATTCCCAATAATTGACTCTAGTAAAGGATGGACAGTACTATGTGGTTCTTTCTTATGATTAATTTTGTAGTTTGGGCTATGAACTAATATCGGGTGACCGTGTGGTATAGTATTGATCTATATGGAATTTTTTCATTAGACTTGTTATATCACCCATGATCATTAACTCACAACTATGATGTAATATCTCAATAGTTTGGGACATTATAATTTCTAAGAATAGATTATTATTAAATTGGAGAAAAATGATACAATTATCTCTTCTCCCATGAATATTTGAACCTCCAACATATGCATTGGTTGGATTACCTATAGTCATTTTATGTTTATATTTCCTATACATATGGTATATGAAATATCATTTCATATGATATGAGTATGAATCATCAAGCCCAAGACATGAAATAATAATTAGAAGTTTGGAACTCAAAGAATATTTTTCCTTAGTAGCACTTGGGAGCATAGAATTACTATTTCTAGTTTTCCATGTATTGTGTTTTGTTGGACTTCAATATTCTTGATAGGATTCATCAAAAACAGTAGCTTGATAATGCATTCCATATATTTAGAGATTCTAATTATGGTGGGGATACCTTATCCTAGTTGATGATCTATTTGGGGGATATCCTAGGTTTTCATGTCATAATTATTGAGACATTGGATATTCTAAATTCTATGATGGTGTATTTTTTTAATTTACAAGAGAGGTTTCACCCAAGCGTGAAAAATATATTCTATTTCATATATATACATTTTCTACTATCAATTTATGAGATGAGATGTCAATAATTTTTTATACCTTAGTACACCCTCCATAATGTAAACATTGATAATGAATGGCCTTTGGGAATGATTTAACAACAACTAATTCAAACATACAAGAGGGATGTAATCAACATATATGTTTTTGTAATACTTACACTTTCACCCTTAGGTATGGAATTTCTATGGTTTTTTATTGTCATGATGACCAAAACAATTCAATTTATTGTTATTCAAGAGACAAAAAATTTGAGGAAATTAGAAATATATATATTCATGATATTTTAAAATTTAACACAGTTTCTTCATCTATAGTCTCATATAGGTATCCTTGAGTTAATTATATTTTTCTATTGGGCTTGCACGAGGAACTACGGTCTAATATTAATTTAAAAATATAAAATTATCCAAATAAGGGTAGTCAAATAGACGGAGTTCTATAGATCTACATGGACATGTACCATTATAGATAATATGACTATGGTGGCATACATGAAATCAAATTTGGAATAATTTAGTTTACATATAATTACAATTTCCTGTCCACAATTAAGATAGGTTATTTTGATAAAATGTATGACCAATTGTAGAAATATATTGTGTTTTGGTTAGAGATTGGTGAAGATTATTTGGTTGTTCTGAGTTTGGTCCAATAGTCTATGGTGGATATTTATTCTATTCACCAATAAAAGATTGTGGAAGATATTTATAATACATCACCTAATGATCTTCATTATTTATTGGTGGAGTTTTTAGATAGTGAACATGGAATGATTAGAGTTTCACCTCTGATTGGTCACCGATGGCTGGGGAAACATGGATATATTTTTGCATTTTTTATCCTTTTAATAATTTATAGAAGAGAGGTAAAGTTTCTATCAATTAAAAACATATGACATGGTTGATATTAATCCACAATATGAATCATGTTTTGAGACATTTCAAGTACCTTTCTAATTGTTATTATTTTTTATCTATGTAATATGTTTAATTTGAGACAAATTTATCAATGAATTATACTATAGTTATAATGTTTTATTCTAATTAAAATGTACATTTTTATAGGAAAATAATATTGTTTAATGTGATATTGAAATAATTTTCTAATTAAATTGTGGTATGGGAGTGTGAGAAACTTGTGAATGTTTAGTGGCCTCATCTCTATGATATGAAATCGTATTTATATTATTTATAATGAAAAACTATGAAATTTTTTGGGAGGATGTGACATCATGTTACCTTCCTACTAGTACAACATGAAAATTTTATTGTTTTTACATTATTTGGGGTATGTTTTGGGTTATTTTATGTGATATTTAGAAAATTTTTGACCATTAAGGGGATGATCAAGTTTGGCATGATGTTTGGTAAAGTAGTATTTAATTTCCCATGAATATTGTTCCTAAGGATATTCAACATATATGGAGGAAATGGGTTTTCATAACCAAGAAAACTATCTCTACAATTTAGAATATTTGAATTGGTGGAGTTTTCATTGTTGGGACATAGTTAATGTAATTATTATTCTAATTTATTATCACCAAACAAAATCCTTTATAGGGTGGAAATTCAAATAACACAATTACTACTAAATATTACTCATCTATAGAAACACATTCACAAGGGATTTTAAACCATCGAATTAATAAATAATTAAGCGGTCCCAACTTAATTTTCATAACACCTACCCTTCATCCTAAATTAAATTTCCTTGATTTTTGAGGCTCTCAAGAAGATTCTATAGCTCTCCAACCACACCACACTATTGATCAAATCTTGGTTGATGTAATTTGATCTCATTTTTGTATGTTTATCATCAATCATGTTTTTTTATTTATATATGATCATCTCTATACATGTTATATTGATAGTTAATCATGAAACTGATGTACCAAATCATTTTTTTTGAAGGATCGTGATTCTAGGTTTTGTTTCATCACCTACAATATCTTTTTTATCATTAGTTATCATGTTTGAAGTGTTTTCTTCAAACATATGATTAATATTTGGTTTCTTCATAATAATTCTCCTTAAAATTTAATCCATTACTTTTATTATTAAATCATGATGTTTTTTTAAATAATATTAAATATATAGATTTGAGAATATAAGAATTATATTTTGAGATTTACCTGAAATTTATGAAAGTGGACCACATTCAAAGAAATTATAATTACTAGTAGATTTTGTGAAAATTGATGGCATGAATTGAAAAATATTTTCTAAAATTAATTTTATAATTTTATTTTTTGTAAATGGATTAATATGAATGATTATTTGAGAAAGGATAAATTTAGTGAAAATATTAATGTGATGTTGAAATTAAAAAAAATGTTGAAATCTCAATTAGAGGATTTTCATTTTGAATTAATTAGAAATTATCAATTTCCATTTACTGATTAGTAGTTTTAATTATATAAATTGGATCCCAAAATTAGTTGACGATTTACTTCCCTATATGGGTTTCATTAATGATAGGAAAATTGAATAACTAATATGGGATCCCTTGATGTAGTATATATTGTTTGCTGAATATATGTTCTTGAAACTAGGTAAATTTGTTTTCTCAAAATGTGCTCCCTTGATGGGGGAATTAATATGAGTAAAAAATATTAATATTTTGAAACATAACATATTATAATATATTTTAATTTTTCTTTGAAAATATCATAGAATTGTTTCTCCTAAAACGTTAATTTAATCATATTTCTGATATCTTACAAAATTTTATTTGAAAGAATTTTTTTAGAATATTACATTTAATATCCATTTAATTGTTTATTTATTTTGATATAATAATTTTATAATAGTAATTTTATTTTTTAATACTTGATGAGACCATACTGGTCCCTTTATCTATCATCCTACATTTTTCTTTAATTTTTTGTATGTTATCATTTTCTAGATCCATGAAAATAGAATATGCCACATAATGAATGCATATGCTCATGGTCATTACGCACCACATTAATGCAGGAGACCAGAGAAGATTTTATTCACTTGTTTAATGGGTTACATTATATTATATCTGGTAATATGTTCTATAAATTAATTATGTAAAATTTTTGGGTTATTTATCCTATTTTATCATGTATGTTATGTTATAGGAGTTTTAATCATATTGACATGTATCTGTTATCTTCCCCTATTTTCAGGAAAATTCATTCATAAAGATTTCTAGATATATGATAGGTTTTAGCCTCGAACCAATGGGTATCGTGAACAAAAATCATTCAATTTCATAGGTGGATAAGTTATAAATGTATAATTGTACGTGCATTGGTTTCTCCAAAAGTAGTATCAATGGTTTGATGTTGTGAATATATTTTGAGGCATTTACATATTTTTGTTATTCATATTGATATATAATATGATAATTTTGACATAAAATCTTTTTAAAAGTTATTTCCTCGATATATATCTACTTAATGGTCCATAAATCAGCATGGGTGTTGGTAAAAGTGAACATAAGGAGAAACATCATCTAATTATTGAATTATTCATACAATTTATTGGAGTTTTTTGAATTCAAAAATAATAATTGTGTTTTATTTAATAGATGTTATTTTATTTTTGATATATGTATCATAAATTTTTTGTAATCTTATTGATGATTTTCTTTTTAAATGTTGATGTTATATAGAATAATGCATATGAAATGTCATTTTAATAAGACCTATGAAGAATCTAATAGTTACCCACAATTAAGAATTATTTTTTTGACCACAATGCTATAGAGATACTAGATTATATAATTCATGATCCGGGATAGGCATAGTCACTCATTCTTGTTCATCTTCTATTTGTGGAACAATAATGAAAAAAATATACAAATCATGTTCAATGGTGTCCTTACAAGAAGCCACTATCTTTCCAAGGTGATAGTTATCCACATGAGGATGTGTATTTGTAAAAAAAGATTAATATTAATTTTTATTTATTTAAAATACATTATTTGGATGAGCTACATTATATCACCATCATGTTGGTGGGTATTATATTGAGATGGAGTGATTGGATGGTGATGTAGAAGATGCATGATATACTCTAGTAGAACGATATTAGATTAAAATTTAGTACTTTTAAAAATATATAACTTATAGTTTAGTAAATTTATAGAATTTTCATTGCCTTTAAAAGGTATAGAAGATAGATAGATAGTACATGAACCATTTTTTTGAGCTCCTAATGTTTTCTCCTGAGGTACAAAGAATTAAATGAATAAAAAAAATGTTATGTGAGTTATCATGATGACATATGATCTCATATTTTGAAATCTTTTATCAAATATTATGATGATTCTCTAGATTTAGCATTAATGTATAAATATACCTTTCTAATATGTCAGGGTTGATAACACTTACATTTTATCCAAATGATAGTTTAGTGAGCATCATCAATTCAAATAGTAATATTGATGAGGTGAAATGTGGATATTGGTAATTTGAATCCTTTAAACCTAGTAAAATTATTGTGATACTTCATATGAATATCTTCAATTGTGTCATATTTATGCATTAGAAATAGGATTTCGCTAATGTATCCTTGATTTGTAGATTTTGTGGTCATTCATGACACTTATAGGATTTATGATATATTTTTATACTCCACATTTATGTTTGAGATATCTAGAAACTAAATTTAATTAGTTTTAATTTTATGATTCATAATCAAAGGGGATATATAAATAAGAATGTATAACACTGATTATTCTTATAGAAGAATAGTCTCTAGAGTAACCTAATTTAGGTCCTGTAATAGTGATTGTTACTATCACATTAAAAACATTTTTAATGAGTTATTTTTTGATACTAAGTATTAAAACTAGTTTTTATTTATTTGTGTTGTGATCATGATTACTATTCCTATTTATATTTAATCATATAAGATTGATATTACTATGACCAATTTAATAAAGAGAGAAAATAATATTTAATGATCTTATATTTATTCTTTATCATAGTAGTAATATATCATGGATTTTATATTTCACCAAATTAATACTATCAATTTCATCCTTACAAATGTCTAGTTTAATACTTGTAATCTCATAATTGGAATTTTTCTGATGGGACTCTTTTACCGTACCTGATGTTATATGTTTTGTCTTCTAAAGATAATGTTATATGATGTCTTATAATAAGAGGAAATATTTTTTAGATTTGGGTAGGAGAATTTCATTGTCTTATTTTTCATGGATTGAGTATAATTGATTGATTTTCTCTCCCCATTAATCATTTTGTTTTCCAACATCATTCTTTTTTATTTTTTTGTTCTTCCACTAGTTAGATTGGTAGAGTTATCTATCGATTTAGTACATGGTAATCATAAAATATCTATTCAGTCATACACTATGAAACATGAATTTTTTTAATAGATAAAAAAATATATTGGATGGCGTATTTTAGAATGGTATTATATGGTAGAGTGTATAACCATGAGATGAACATATTCTATTTTCAAAAAATGAAAAATCTCATTTCATAATTGTTTATTAAAAAAACCCAACCGATTCTTTGTAAAATATAATTATATGTTATCATGGATTGGTAATTTTTTTAATATTTGATAAGGAAATAGGGCTCCTCAATGATTTTGTATCTGGTTATCAACATTTAATATTTAAAGAGTCTTAAATTAACAAGGATACCTTCAGATATTGGTTTTGTCACAATTAATATCATGTTATTCATTAAAAAAATACCAATTCACTTTTTAGTAAATAATGATATTTTTAATATAATTTTTTACGTGTTAATATATTTTTTAGGATGATATATTTTGGTGATATTTTCATTTACTCTAAAACTAAGAAGTATCATTTAAATAATCTAAGAGGATTCCTATAAACATTTATTCAGAACACAAAATAATTATGATTTCAAAATTTAATTTTTCTATATGAGATTTGAGGTTGAATGGTCATGTGGTATCAGATCATGGATACATAATAAATCTTATATATGGGAAGGATTTTATGATTTAGTAGAAACATCCTTATGTTTTTTTAGATATGATGATTTTGGGGATTTGTAGGGTATTACCATATGTATGTTAATTGTTTCTCAAATATGGACTCTCCAATGGCCTCCCTCACTACGAATGGAGTGATGTTATTTTGAATATAATAATGTCATATTTATTTTTAAATGTTGAAATTTATATTGAAATTGGAATAGTGTTGATCCATTAAGGGGATGGGAAACTTTCTATGGTGCATTGAGGTACATTATGATCAGGTTTTGGATGTGTTATTATGATGGTACATTATGATCAGGTTTTGGATGTGTTATGTAGGTTCTAATGATTTTCCATCATTAACATTTTAATGAATTGATTAACATTTATTCTGACCACAATTGTTTCAGTTATATGTTAAACCAGAAGGATTTTCACAGTAGATAATTGCGATTTCAAAATTTACTGCAACCCATGGTTTGGAAATTTAATTACTATCATTATGATAAAGAAACATCTGACCAAATCCTGTAATGAATCATCAGAATAGAGAAAGATGATGTGGTATTTTCCTCAATTTCACTTGTGAGAATTAAAAGAATAGTAATATGTTGTATTAGAATGTTTTTAGTTTACCTAACCACTAATAATTATGAATCTTCTGGAACAAACATGTGTTGAATAATTCTATATCCTTAAGGGTTATCATTATATGATACTGACCATCCGTGAGTTTACATTATAACTTTGTTAAATCCTTTGATTTCAGAAACGTGACAATGTGTGTATTGATATGAGGGAAGATTTGATGGTGTATTACCATAAATTCTAGTGCAATTGGACCCATTTACCACAAGGATGTTCTATGACATGCGATGATTATTCTAGTTTCCTAGAATGAGATTACATGTCAGTAAAATTTATTCTCACTACTACACCTACTAAGTGGTTATAGTCAATCACTAGAGAAAACAAATTTTTCATTATCCACATTGAGTCCCAACATGGATGTGGGGTGATATATCCTTGTAAATTTTGTATGGGATTCTAAATGAGCCTTTGGTACGAATAAAACGTGGATTTTGATTAATTATATAACAAATTAAGATAATTTTATAAACATTATAGATAATAATATTATTGATTATGTGTAAAATATCTCTGAAAAAAATATAATAAGATTGAATTGAGTTTTCTATACAATATAATCTATTAGGAATATTTGATTTACCTATCAAATCTATAGGGGCCTCCAGAATGCAGTAGGATATCAAGTGTTTTTAGCATAAAATAACAAAAAAAATATAGATGATCAGATTGAATGAGATAAAAAATCTTGGGGACTTGTTATCTACTGTAGTTCTAAACATTCATGGAACATGGAATGAAAACATTGTATTGTTATATTTTTATTAAAACAATAGTTACCATTTTCCAATTTTGATTTATCATCTTATCGGTGTGTATATATGTCATTGTAAATCTCTATTCAATTTGATGTAGGCTCATAGGGCTTCCATAGTTGGACAACGTATTATCAATTATATGATGGAAAATATTTAATTCATTCATCCATTAATGGTTATGAATGATAGCTTCAGTAATTTTATATTAATCATTATCCTCAACCATTTTTTTGTAGTTTCAGAGTTTGTTTTCTATTGAGTTTTTACACAGTATTTACTGAAATTTTTAGAAATAGGCAAATTATTTATTTAATTTCTTGTATTATTTTTTAATTATTGTGAAGTTGAGGAAATTGGATTACATTTTATAACATAAAATATTGTTTAATTTCATCTATAATATGTTAAATTATTAAATGGTTCAGAATAATCTTTCTGGACCATCATATATTCATAGATGCAAAAATCTTAATATTGATATTCATTTATCGATGACAAAGAATCCAGTCATTGTTATTGTTATTCTGAATAAGGTACATCATAAGAGGATAATTCGATTGGTATATCATAATATTTATAATTTATATGAGATGTGGGAGAATGATTCATCATGGATAGTGCAATAATTTCACTGATATGATATGTAATGTTATTTATATTATTCTTTGGTATATAAAGAGTTTGTTACACTGAGAACATAACATTCTATTATTCTATCATATTTCTATTTTTCATTAGTTTTGATTGTTGCTGGATTTTATTCTAGTGTAATTTTGAGAATTTTATATCATTATGTGTTGGTTCACTAATTTTACATTGTTATGGAAATGATTTATTTTTCCAAAGTATTAATGTAACAAATGTTGTGCCATAGGTATGGGTGAATGGATTTTAAGAATTTTTTTACCCCCTATGAATTACTACCTCCAAGATTTTATTCATTATTAGTTCATTATTAATGTAACTATACATTGAAATCATTGACTATAAAATACTATTCTTTGGAGGGAACATAGTTATGGTTCACATTTAATACTAACCATTCAACCCCTCAAGCAAACTTTTTACATAATATTTTAAAAAATGGATTTTTAATTAAACCTTATTCGAGCCCATATATGATTTCAATAACCGCACTATGACCAAAAGCAGTTCGCCCTTGTTTCAGAGGATATAAAGAGGATTTTATGGATCTCAAACTACTTCTCTTAGCATATAAAATTATGATTAATATTTTTATTATCTTTATGGTAATTTGGAATTATCTATTATGTTTTTCAACTGGTGTAATATTATTATAATTATATATTTAATTATATTTATGGATGTAATAAAATATTGGATTGATATTTATTATATGTTTTGTTTCTTGATCTCAATCACCTCATTCTTATTTAGTGACCACATATAGGTTATTCTCATATTCATTGTGATTAATGTTATGTTGTTCTATAAATTATTACCATTTATTTAAAACCATTAATTTATCAAATAAGATGAATTTTTTATATGAAATTAAAAAAACTATAGTTTATATGACTACAAATGGATTTTCATATTTTTTGGAATTAATGGAAAAAATTTCAATAAAACTAATTTTTTTGAGAGAATTATTGAAAACAAATTACTTGATCTGAAACAGATTTGATGAAATTTATTTGATGTTCTTACAGAAAGAAAACGTATCAAATTGAAAGATTATTTTAAACATAATGAATTTTATGAAAACAAATATTTGGGTTTGAAATGAAAAATTCATGTAGGTAACATAATTTGGGAAGTTAAAATTTTAATAAATTTGACATGTTATTTACAAATAATTATTTACTAGTTTAAATACACATAATTGCCTCTAATACTATGTTTTATATTGAATTCATAATATATGATAACCAAATGTGGTTTAGATTATCTCACTGTTAAGGGATGCCCTAATAGTGGGTAAATTTATTTCATGAATTGGGATATACTAATGGTGTATGTTTTGATTACCTGACTCATGTTCTCTTATGGGTATGCTAATAAGTGTTCCTATATATATATATACATATTTTTGTGTGTGTCTATGTGTATTTTAATTTATTATAATTTATTTTTCATTTATTTTTCATTCCAACTATTGTATTGAACCAAATTTTTAAAACTATGCATTTATTCCAATTTTGATATAAGTATCGTAATTTTATTAAAAATATTGTGTTCTTATAAAAAATTTGAAAATGGAATTTCCAAAACATTTTTTATTGATATTTGTAACTTAAATATTTTATTGATATATTATTTCTGTTAGAGCACGTAGTGAGACTCAACATGTTTGTTTATGTCATAGCATGCATTTTTCATCAGGAATCTGTAGATTTATATTTTTTATGTATGACTAAAGGTAAAGAATAACATGGAAGTGGTGATTTTTTTTGATCCTTATAACCTAGAGTGAAAGAGGTGATCATTGAATATTCTTTCCACATGTACAATTATATAGTGGTGATCAATGCATATCATTTGAAATGTAATATTCTAGGTTCATACACATGGTGATTGGGTATTCCGTTCAGACCATTTAAATGTTTACTCAACTATCATGTTACCAAGTTATATGACATGTTCATGATAGTTTGATGTTCCATTGTTATAGTCATTTTAGATTTTACTTATTTAAATAGATTCAATTTTTTATTTGGAATATTGGATTCTTGGTATAAATGTGTCTATGGAGTAACGAGGTTATTATCAAGGGTAGAGAACTGTTGGAGTGGGGTCAGTAGGTTTGTATCCCTAAACATGAAATTATTGTCATATTACTATATATTTCATGTTGTGCTATGGTATTTCACATCATGTACATTTCACAAGGTATATTTCATGAAATAGGTTCTCGACATATAGGTTTTATGCAAAATTTTATAGGTTCCCATTGTGAAAAAATTGGTTTTCATGAAAAGTGAAAGTTAGTTGGTAATAATTGAGATCTATTTGATACACAGAATGTAATAGAATTTCACACCCTATAATAAAAATGTTTATAGAGTTTTAGGGGATTAACTACTGATTTATTATTCACCAGTTTTAATCATTTCCCCTTCTCAACCTATAATCTATCTGTTGTCATTCTGGAGACATCTCACACTTCTGGAACGTTTTTTTATTGATCATTTTTATAGATGGGGTGGATTTCTTCTTATGAAGATTACATTAGGTTATTTCATAGCATTTATTTGGGGTGTTTTGTGTTCATATTTGTGATCATATAGTGTCTTATATCTATAAATTTATGTTTCTTTATGTGCATTGTCATTATAAGGCTATTCCTATAGTTTCCAATAATCATTGTCAAAGGAAACAATGTTCTTACTAGATTGTGGATGTTTTTTATATATAATTTGATAATTAAATAAAATGATTATAATTGTTATTAAATTCAATCAGTGTCTTCATTGATTTTATGGGATATCTATTTTTAATGGATTTTTTTGAATAGATTTTTTTTAAATTGTATTATCGAAGTGGGATGATATGTAATTGAGAATGGTTTATAACATTTGAAGAATTATTTTGAACATGTATTTTAAAATTTAAATCGTTAGTAACATAAGTTCCATAGGAAAGACACACTGGTTTTTTTAGTGTGTTTGTGGAACCACTTGGATGAAACATTTTTGTTATCTATGGTGTTTAGAAGGACTCAATATTTTTTTAATCAACACTATAACAATTTAGGATCTAGAGTTTTTATTATTTTTTACCCATATATTATTGACAAATATTTGATTAATTTTCATTTATGGTTATTTATCCTAGGGATGTATTTATCTAGTACTTTTTCTCACATATTTTATATGATATTCTATCACATGGCATCTGAAATTAGGTTATTTCATGTATCTATGTATACAAGCTTACATTATTAATCATAGATATGATGTACTATTTAAAACAGTTTTACATGTCTTTATTTTGGTTTGAAAATATGAATTTTTTTAGGAAAATTGATATTATAATGATTTACATATGAATTAGACTTATGAAAATTCCATGTAGAAATATTTTTCCTTAAAACACTAAATATATTAAATTATTATTATTAAATATTATATAGAATCATTTGTAGTATCGTACTTGAGTTTTTTCTTAAACATAATATTTTACATTAGTGTGTGTTTGGATGTTTTATTATTGGATTATTTTAAATAAATATATTATATTAGTATACCACCTTCTACATTGGACATTTAGTTCATTTATGGGTGGTTTATAGGTTTTAATAGGACTCATGGAGAGATGTTGTTAATAGGTAATTCATTCATTCTGATTTAACAGTTATGTTTTGAATTTTATGGAATTAGTTGTATATTTTTATTCCACATTGTACATTGTTTGTTTTTTTGTTTAATTATACTCAATTCATGTTCCATTTTCATTATTTTGATCAATATGTAATATTTGTCTCATGTGTATGGTTTCAATGTAATTATATGTTATTTGAAATAGTTGTATTAGTGGGACGGATAATCCTGATGTTTATTAACACATTTAATGTTTTGTAAGGTATCATAGTTCATGAAGTAGTAGGAATGTCAAAAAATATAGTTTGTGTGGATAAAGGGCATAGATTTATCATTTTCTTAACTAACATCGAGTAACCTTGTGTGTTCATGGAACATTAGCTGGTATGAGAATTGGGGTTTGGGTATGGTTAATGAACTATATGGGATTTTTATTTAAATTTAATTATTATTTTTTGTAATTATTTTATATGCATATATTTAATAAATTTCAATAAAATAAATTTTTTAAAAGAATTTATTTGAATTATGGGAGTATTCTCGAAAAAAATAAATTCTATCATGATGTAATAGGTGATTTTCATTCATTTTTTGATAATTACAATAACTAGTGCTCCTAAAAATTTTAGAGAGTAAGATATAGTGTGGATTCTTTTGGAAAATACTCAAATGAAAACTTCTTTGGTATAAGTTTTTATCCTGACTATTTAGACTCTGGGTCGAGTAGATATTAGGAACCCATGATGTATGGTGAATAATGGTGCTATGTTTACTAAAAATTATATACCCACCTCTTTAGATAAAACATATCATATGAATAAAAAGAGTTTAATGAAAAACTATTTAGTGTCTTCAATTTCATGAATAATCCTAAAGAATAAAAAGTTGGTATTTCCACATACATACTTTTGGGACCTATAAGAATTTACTGGGACTAGAGTTTTCAATATAAGATAACAGATTAAATTCATTAGGATTATTTTAATGAAATATTTAATCAGTAACTAAACTCTGATACATTACACACTATTAAGACAAAGGTGTTTATGACTTTATAGTAGGAGGCATACAATTATAGAATATTCTAATCCATATTTGAGTTGGTGAATCTAGAATTGGATATTTCTATGAATTATTACTTTATAGAAAGGAGGGGTGATTTGGGACTAAGGCATAATACTATTTATATCTTAACTCTCATGTTCCATCCTACCATTATAGAGGTACTTGCAAATGTGGAATTTTCATAGGCAAACGTATCTTGCATGACTGTTTTGGTTAAAGATTTAGGTTTTTCATCTATTTTAGAAGGATTATATTCATAACAGAAAATGAAATGTTTGAAAGTTTTGTTATTTTCCATATTAGTTTTAGTTTATTTTTCTAGAAAAACACATTATTTAAAACTATTGTTGTATATTTTATCACACTATTCCTAACTATAAATAGGCTCATAGGAATTTTCTTTCTTGTTGATTATTGTTCCATTTAAATAATTATGTGCAACTAATTCCTAATGAAGTATGGAATTATCCTCTCTCATAAATGATTCACTGGTATCTACCAATTCCTTCATGGGTGGTTTTTCAAATCATCAATCTTTAGGGGTGTTCATAGAGCTAATAATAGATTTCCTTTTACGACTGAGTATATGTAAGGAGAATCTAATGTACGGATATCTTAATTTATTTTTTTGTTGTTTTATTTGATATATATCATTATAGACACTCTTTATATATGTTATACTCATTATTTTATTTATTAAATTTTAATTGATGTTTTGGAATTACATTTGGAACATTTTTTATAGTTAATGAATGTTTCCACAACTTTGGGAAGGAGTTCCAAAGATGGTTACAAGTGTTCCATGTGTTGTGTGAGTATAGTTAACATTTAGATAGAATGGTATTCTTAGTTATTAAACATTAAGTCTTCAACCTGATTATAATCATTGATTTTATAATCAGTGTTATGATTTAGATAGTCTACTTTCACCACCAGTAGCAGTTCATGTTATTAGATGGGGCCACTAATTTAATTTATGGAGAGTAAGAATCTAGATCATAAAGTACACAGAATATTATACAAAATGATGGATTAATATCATTTTAATTTTATGATATTATTCTTGATACAGTTAACCCAAATTATGGAGTTCAACATCATGAAGTGGTGATTGTGCACCCAAAGGTATTTCTAGATTATTTTATATGTTTACCACCACCATAGAGGGTTTTTTTTACGATTAACATACTATTTGTAATGATGACCATTTACAATCCATATTATTTAATAAAACATGATTCGTGGGTGGAGTATATGGTTTAACTTTAATAAATTTAGTCTAACGTATTTATTTATCCTAACATGTCATAGTGGTTTATCCTCTTCCTCATTACTATGAAGTACATCAACTGTCGCATATTTTTCATTGACTATCGAATGTTAAATTGGGTGACCATTAAAAAAATAAAATTTCTATAGGATTGATGTATATTTTGAAAATCTCATATGAGAATGTTAGTTTTCTAAGATTTCATTCTGGTCAAGGATCTACTAGTTGATGTTCCGAGAAGAGTTTATCTCTATGGAAATGATTATAAACCCATATAGGAATTATTAGTTTCTACTTATACCATTGAGTCTAAATAAAGCTCTTGCATTGTTAATGAATACCATGAAATATATTTTTCATGAGTTTATTAGATAATTTTTTGTTGTCATCCTCGATGATATATTAGTGTAATCCATATAAAAATAGGAGCACAAGAACTATATTAATATCATTCTTTAAACATTAAAGGAACACAATCTATATGAAAATAGTTCCAAAAGGGAAATGTTGATCTAGGATATGAAATTAGTAGATAATGTGATATATGTCAGGGTCTAATAAATGGATCATAAAAAGGTAAAATATTTTGTTTCATTGATGAAGATTATTTTCTTATTTGAAGCTTCTTGGGTCAGGGAGGTTATTATATATGGTTTATTCTATATTTGTCAATGATTTCCTATTTGTTTACATCAATGAAAAAAACAGTTGTTATAATCAATCATAATTATTATACATTTATATTAACATAAAATTGAAGTATATTCATTACAACATATAATAAATCCATAATAGGAACATATATGTATATTGTCTTTAGAAACTCAGAAACAAAAACAATTGGTTGATAAATCATCTACATTGTATCCCACTTATTTCTTCATTACTAGAATACTTTTCAACATATCATACATAACGTTATTATTCATGACATATGGAAAAGAAACTTATTAATGGGTTATCTCGAATACATTGAAAGGGTAAACAAGGGAAATATCAATCATATCATGTTCATGAGACATAAGAACATAACATTTGGATGTATTATCATGTATATGAAATATAGAGATATCATGTCATGGAATAAAAGTTTATATGAATCTAATGATCATAATAAAAAAATAAAAAACAAAAAACATCATTTTTTGTGTCATATAGGTAAGCATATAATATCATTTTATATTCATCATGGCTCCTTGACAGGACCATCATATCAGACAATTTCGGTTACTAAACTGGGTTTATCTATGGTTCTAGACATGTATTACTTAACCAAATTAACTTATTGTACCAGACATGTCTATTTTATGAAATATAAATCATTATAAAATTATTTATTTGAATATATAGGTGCCACCAATCACAAAATGAAATAATTCTTAAAAGTTACATATAAACATAAAACATTCATCATATCATAACCTCGGTATCAAAAAATGGGTTTTATAAAAATCCTTCCATCATAATCCATATAAAATATTTGTATTTTTTAAATATAATTCCATCATCATCATATTATATTTAATTAATTATTATGGATATAAACATAACCCTATGTCATCTTAGATGGGAAGTAAATTTGATAAAATATATGAAATTATTTCTTGAGGAAAATATCATTTCATCTTTAAAAATGTATTATTTTCTAAGAATTCCATGAAATTTTGAATGAAAATAATTTAATTGAAAATAAACATGAAATATTTTAAAGTAATCATCATGGAATTAATTATAAATGAATGTGTAAAAATCTATTCATTCATTATATGTTAAAAACATTCCCCTTATATTTTTTCTGGAAAAGTCAAAATAATTCCTTGCATCAAATAACGACAAAATATTCTTTTCATACCAGTTTTTGAAAATTTAAAAATCTGTACAATTGAAATTAATAAATTGTATAATAATAGAAATAGTATTATATATTTATAGATCATATTTATTTGTGATTGATATACCTTAGGAAATAATTACATATAACCAATCTCAAATGAAAATGAGATTGAAAAATTATCCCTGACATTAGGTCTGATATCATATGTATGTAACTGAAAATCATGTATAATTATTTAAATAGTATTATTGACATATTAAATAATCAAAATCATTAGTATTATGTCATATATGATTATATAATCATTCCTTTATCAGCATCATTCCATTATCACTCGTTATTTGGATATTAACTACTTTATGTTCATAAGAATGTATTCTCATAGAACCTCATGTGAGACTTCTTAGGATATAGTTATATATTTTAAAAAATTATATGAGTATAATATATATCGTATTTAATCATTCCATTCATGTATATAATCACGTTCAAATGGAGACCATGTAGAATTAATCACATCAGATTTTGGAGATGGTAGGTCGTACGTATGTGCGACCAATGATGTCAATCACAAAATGGTTATATGGTATGTAATTAGACAATATATTTATTATAAAACATAATTATCATGTAATATTAATATTTAAATCCATTATAATCATGATTACCCATATCAAATTAATGTTTTGTTGAATAAAAAATTACACCGCATCGTTGAGATGTCATACTCTATTTTCACACACATGGTTATATTATTGTTAGTATGATGTATAAATAGAGGTATATTTGTTACCCATTATTATAATAACATATCAACATGTTGATTATACTGTATGTTTTATTAAATATGGAAAATACATAAGAAGTTGAAGTAGAATAAGAGAATAATTTTGAAAGAGGTGATATATCAATTACCTCTTTTTTGAGTAACATAATTTGATGTGAACAAGAAGAGTCCATTGGTTGGATTTATTCCCAAATTATGGACTCTATGATAGTTTTAGGTATTTTATGAGAGGAAATGAAAATGTTTTGATCATGAAAAAGGGCTTTACACACTTGATTAAAAGAGAAGGAGTGGTTACCTTTTAAAAGACAAGGGAGGAACACCTTTGGAAATACCAACACTGTTAAATGAATATAAATTAAATTTTGAATAAAAATAGAAAAAATTTGGATTATTTAAAAGATAAGATTATAAGGTGTCTAAATAATAACAAAAATATACTTTATACATGTTTTCCTTTTATTTAAAACCTTATAATTTTGATTTGTACATATTTACTATATTAAATTTTAAATGTGGTAATCACATCCTAATTATGTAATGGATATGAATATTTAATTATAATGATTAAATGGATGATAAATTGATAATTTATTACACTTTTAAACTTATAATTATAAAATTATAATTTATAAATATTTTTATGATTTGGAAATAATATAATAAATGTTATTATTCTATAATATCAGTAATGCAAATATTGACACAATTCATTTCATTGATTGTTAATAAAAAAGGAAGATACTATAAAATAGAACGAAACCATTTAATATTCTAAATATTTGTGATAATCACCTATAATGTTTTTGGGTAACATGAATTAATTTAAATTATATTTATTTTAATATTTTTAAGTTAATTTATTTAATGTTTCTATTAAAAAAATAAATCATGGGTCACTAATGAGTCATCTTTATTGGTAATTATTTAAGTTCTAAAAATAATTGTAACGCCCCGACCCCAGCTACCCGGAGCCGGTGCGTCACTTCGTAACATTGGCATGATCACAAAAGATCAAGTCTCGAAAGACCGATTAGTTTAATAGCCTTGGAAACACTAGATACATTCATAAGTCTTACATTGCATCATATAGTGAAAAACTAATAACAAAGTCTTCATACTCCACACTCATATCCTCTTCTGACTATCCCTGCAGGTCATTCCTAAAATACTTCTTTCACATCCTGGAAAATATTAAAACATTGAAAGGGGTGAGCTCAGATGCTCAGTAAGGATAACAATATAGTGGAAGCTTTCATCAATAAACATAAACATGTAAGGCAATGTATAACTAAAAAAAGCCTTTTAAACATGAACTTCAACATAATATGGAAAAAGTAAAATTAGATAATGTCATTCACTTCTTCACATGGATATTCTAATGGTCGAATAATCACATGCAATTTCCATAACCACTTTCATAATGACGGAATGCATAATACCAGAAATTCTGAAACATTTTGTCAAGGCCTTGGCCAAGACGTCTAAAATGATTAAGGCCTCATCCGAAACCATAAATCAAATTGGGAAAGGGCCTCGGGCAATTCCACATCTAGTTGTATCATGAGACCTACCGATGCATCTGGGCTCCACCCGTCACATGTTAAGTCCAATTCATTCCTCATATGAAAGGGATTAAACATATCATAAACCATAACATAATCATATCACATAAAACATGCATAAAGGAAACATAAAATTTCCACATTTAAATCACAAGATATCAATACATCACATTGATATACTAAAAATGCTTTCAAAACCATTTTCAATACCAAAATATAAGAAAGTTAAAATTTGTATTTATTTTTCATTAAAAAAATGATGGCTTGTAGAGGAAGCCGAAACTCAAATAATGGTCACGGCGGCGGAGAAGTCGTTGTTGCCGCATAAGTACGGAAAGAAAAACATTCCCTTTTTGTCGTTTAGTAAAACGCTTCGTATAAAAAAGACTCCTTTTGAATAAACGTAAAAGTCAAAGGGGTTTATACACAGTATAAAAGAAAGTTGTGTATAAAACCAAATATGCCTCAATGAAAGGGGATTGAGATGAATTCCTTAAAAAGATAATTTTTAAAATAAAATAGATCTATTATGTGTATTCAATATAGGTACACATAAAGAAAGTAAAAATACAAAATAGGACATAATAATATCATGACCTAATTTGAAAGTAGGAGATTTACCCAAGGAATGGAAGTTGGGTTAAGAAGTTCCCTTACCTTGTGTCCGACTTGATTAGACCGTTCTTTAACCTCATGAATAATAAACTAGAGTTAATATCTACCATTTTAAATTTAATTATCCTTTTTATATCACTTATTACAATGTTATGAACATTATGTAATTATTTAAGTTAATAACAGTCGTTCTGTCGATTTTTTGTACTTGAGTCAACAATAAACTTCTTATAATTACAAGTTGTTTATGTGGTAGAATATCTATTATATACAGAATTATATTCATGATTTAGATGTCATATATATCATATATATCCTGTATATACATTCATTTATAATATTACGTAACATTTAGAGGTAAAAATGAAATGCACTGTTCATGGAGACGGTAAGCCGTACGTACGCATGAACGCTACATTCATTTCTATTTCATATTTAATGGAAAAAAATCATAATTATATAAAGGTATAATATATTTCCAGTATAATATCATATATAATATCATTTACTCCATCCTTTATACATCCCACATATGGCATTAACGATTCACATCACTTTGAGGGGGCGGTAGTCCGCACTTCCTAAAATGAAATTATCGCGTTTACCCATAATGGAAATCATAAAGTATGCAATAAATGAGAACTAAAGAAGCATAAGTAAAACATAAACATATTATATATCATATATAAATATAGTGACATCTTAATGGCCACCTTTGAAGGTGTTATATGAGTGTTGAACAATCATCGTTTCGTGAGGCAGAAATTCACCATCCACAGAAACCGTATGTTCTTTAACCATTAGATGTAGGTGTGTGTAATTGTATCTCGAATCCTTCTTATAACAACATCCTAGTATATTGAGGATACTGGTGTTGTTACAAAAGAAATGAATAAAAAGAGTTTAGGGGGTTGGAGAAGAAAAATAAATCAAAACAACATTAGAGAAGACATTACCTCAAAATCGGGTAACTCTTTTTGATTTGAGCCAAAGGCTTCCTTGGGAAGAGTTCTACCCAAATTTAGGCTTCTAGGAGTAATAGGGGGAAGTTGGGAGAGTATTCGGGCAGAGGTTAGACGATCCAAATGGCTTGAAAGTGTGAATGAGGTGGTAGAGGTGGGGGCCTTTTATAAGAGTAGAGGAGGGGCACTTTTGGAAAGTAAGGAAATATTACATTATTATACAATGCTTTTAAGATTCTAAAGGTCCCACACTTATATAATTCGTGGATAAGGTGATAAGGGTTCTAAATATACCCATCCGATAGTCTTTGGACAAGTGTATTCCTTGTATTGTACATTATCATTTCATTTTATTAAAATCGTTAAATAATGAGGTCATCGCTGCATCATAATGATGTCATAAATAATTTAATTTATTTAATGTATATAAATTATAAAAAAATACTATGATGTAGGAAATATTTTTATCTTTCCAATTACTATTTATAGTAAAAAATATGACTTGTATAACCCCATGTAAAAATTGTTTTAGTAAAACATTTCATGTTTGTGTTATTTTTTACTTTAACATTAAATAAAAGGTATTTATATCATTTTCCAACTAATGTGGCTCCATGGGGTCCCCAAGATGACCCATGGATTTTCTTGGTCGGCCATGGCACATCCAATGAGGTTAGGACATGTATCAAGCTAATCTCATATTATTAAAACAATATTTTTACCTTAAACTACACTAATTACCTCTAATCGCGATTAAGAACTTAAAAGTTACTATTCGCCAAAAATTATTTTAATCTCATTGAACCAAATTTTACTTCTTAATGACAACCATGTATATCGGGTTTTTTAAAATCAAATCACAGAAGTGGTAATATTTCATTTAAATAAAAATCAGTTATTTAACTACCACTTAGTGGTTTCACTATTCATCAAAAATTGATGTTTTTCAGAACAATGCCAAAACTTCACCCTAAGATATAATTGATATTCCGAATTCAAATATGATGTATATTTTACAAAATTCAAAACATATAAGTTGCATTAATTAATTTTATAATTAATTCCCACTGTTACAACAAATAGCGTGTTTTTAAGAAACAATTTATATCAAAAGATTGGCAATTGTTTATGTCCAATTTCAATGTTAAATTAATTCTAATGACCACCATTGGATAAAATTGTAAAAATATATTCTAATTATACATTAAACCCACTAAATATTATAATTTATCACTATAAATTATTTTGATTAAAAAAGTTGTTTTTAAGTATTTTTCACTATTCATAAAAAATTAGAAGTTCTCAGAAAAATACCAAAAATTCAACATAGGCAAATTTCGATATTCCAAACCCAAAAATGATGTCCATTTTGAAATATAAAATTTCTATATTTTTAAAAAGTGGTTATTAATATTCATAACAACAACTTTGATTAGTCGCGGTGTTTTAGAACTCGAAGTTGCGTACAATGCAAGCTATTGCATTATTGAATGAGAAGTGTATTGTGGAAGCTCGGGGTGTTACATTCTCCCCTCTTTCAATAAATTGCGTCCTCGCAATTTGAAATTTTTCTTGTAAAATAAAAGGTTGAAAATAGAAAATACCTTTGTGGAAAACCCACATCGGAAATAAGATTAATAAAATTTAGCCTCAATAAGAGGGAAAGGGAAATTTAAAAGTCACCACCCAATTATGATCTCGATTAGGAGAACATTGGTGGCAATTAGAGACATATAATTGGAGGAAAAACATAAATATTTGTAGGGAGTGATTGAGGTCATCAATCACAATCAACTGTCAAATTGAGGGCCTCAAAGCCTTCAATCTATGTTGATTTAAAATATCATCAGTTCAACAAGACATAAGGTATTAGGATAACACATTTTTTTGTTTTAATATCCCTTTAATAATGTTTAAGAATTAATTTATTCATTGAATAAGAGATAGGTATATATATATTTATGCTTGACAATTAGAGTTTAAACCTTCAACTCATGTTTCACTCAAAAAGATAATAGAACTCAAAAATATTATACTTATCTTAATTGTATAAGGTTCCAAATGTTAACACATACCATTTAGATTAGTAAAATTATTTTTTAATAACCAGGGACTTCCTGTAGGCTAGTGGTAGGAAATAAAGGCATGTCACACTATGGTTGTGGGTTTGATTCCTGAAGCTTTGTCCGACGCGACGGGTTATGCCCCACCCTGCAGGTTGTCCTTTTCCTAAAACTATAGTATTATAATATTCCAAAAATAATCTTCATAAATTTTTTAACCATAAACAATACTATCCAAAGATCAACTTATTCCACTCCAACCTTTATAGTTATCCAAAATACCTCTGTCCAGACTTTCTCTAAAAGGTCTCTTAATTCAAAAATCAATTTATCAGATTCCCCAAACAAAATAAAGTTTCTCTTATTGTCACATAGTAATCATATTAAAACCTTACTGAAATCAAAAAGTACTGCAGTACAATCCTAATATATATATCACATTATTCTAATAACCAGAATATAATCCATGAGTCCAAAAGAATAAATACATTAATTATTCCGATTCAACTGTAGTAACAGCATAATATTGTCCTTGATCCCTTGTCCTTTTCTGAGGTAAGTTTCCCTAATTTTTAAGACATTAATTTTTATAATTCCCTATTTCCCTAAAATTGTAGCATTCAACATTGATAGCCACTTTCTTTCCCTTGCAATCACGCGCCTGGTGACCTTTTTTCTCCATATTTATAACAAACTCCCATTCCTTTTAGGCAAGTACCAGGGTGATTCTTCCCACAATTATCACATAATGGAAAATCCTTCTTTCCCTTTT
This sequence comes from Viscum album, assembly GCA_963277665.1. Classification (NCBI taxonomy): domain Eukaryota; kingdom Viridiplantae; phylum Streptophyta; class Magnoliopsida; order Santalales; family Viscaceae; genus Viscum; species Viscum album. Next base: position 871,119,285 of record OY728148.1, on the reverse strand, counting down.
CCCTTTATCTGTCTCTTGTTCCATCATTCTCTTCTTCTCTTGCTTTACATTGTTGTCATAAGACTTAGAGAATTCCTTTTCTGTCTTGATAGCACATGAGACAATATCTTCGTATGTTGAGAAAGATTGTGATACTAAAGCTCTACGGAGAAATGGTTTTATCCCATCAAAGAAATGATCAATCTTACCTCTTGGGTCACGTATATAATCTGCATCATACCCAGCCATCCTTGTAAAGTTGGCCTCATACTTTTCAACATTCTCATCCTCCTTTTGTCTCAGACTCAGAAATTACCTTTCAATATCTGCTCGATGATCAGGAGGAATGTATTTTTCTAAGAAATGCTCTTTGAACTCCCTCCATTCCATATTCGATAAGTCACCATCTTCCTTTGTATTTTGAATCAATGACCACCATTGATCGGCATCTCCAGTGAGGAGGTAAAATGCCATGATAACCTTCTCCCTTTCGCTACTCCCCAAGGCGTGGAATATTTTCTCTAAGGTGTTTATCCATTGCTCAGATACTAACGGATTTGTACCCCATTAAATGTTGGTGGTTTTTTCCTCATGAAGCGGTCTAACATTGATCCTCCATGTTGTGGATCAGGGTGATCCATACGAGTAAGGTTATTATTCATAACCTGAGTGAGTTGTCCCAGTATGGTAATAAGTCGATCAGCACCAGTTGTATCTCCAGATCCACAATAATTATCTTGAGCAGGAGGGCAATCCCTACACGGAGTGGGTGCATTGATACGGTTTCCATTCCTTCCACTAGGCGCCATTTCTAAACAATGGCATAAACTAGATTAGTTTAGGAAATAAAATACATAATTCCATATTTGTAAAACACTTTACATAATTTGAACTATTTATGGATATAATCGAAAATCATAAAAAGAAATGTTTTCTTTGAGGAAGTATATACTCATAACCCTTCATAGTGTTTTGTAAAGAAAATGAGAATTATCCTAAGCATATCCCCCGGGAGTGTCGTAACCAAGAGTGCAGCAAGGCCCGTTGTCGTGCACCAGTTCCCGTTCGAGTCTAGCTCAAAGCGGTCTTTTCGGGTTTTACCCCTAGGTACATCTGTGCCAGAGCGGCCTCTACCTTCTCGTATCCAGACAGAGATGTATTGCTCGGAAAACTCACAAAATCTCTATAATGCCAAAATTCTAGGAAGTGCTCCTATACTAATCCTTAAATTCTATCTTCGGGCTATGTGCTCTAATTAGAGTTTATCTAAATCCAGCTTCCAAGGTTAGTACTAAACTGCCTCTGATACCAACTATAACGCCCCGACCCCAGCTACCCAGAGTCTGTGCATTACTTCGTAACATTGACATGATCACAAAAGATCAAGTCTCGAAAGACCGATTAGTTTAGTATCCTTGGAAACACTAGATACATTCATAAGTCTTACATTGCATCATAAAGTGAAAAAATAATAACAAAGTCTTCATAGTCCACACTCATATCCTCTTCTAACTATCCCTGCAGGTCATTCCTAAAATACTTCTTTCACATCCTGGAAAATATTAAAACATTGAAAGGGGTGAGCTCAGATGCTCAGTAAGGATAACAATATAGAGGAAGCTTTCATCAATAAACATAAACATTTAAGGCAATTTATAACTAAAACAAAAGCCTTTTAAACATGAACTTCAACATAATATGGCAAAAGTAAAATGAGATAATGCCATTAACTTCTTCACATGGATATTCTACTGGTCGAATAATCACATTCAATATCCATAACCACTTTCATAACGATGGAATGCATAATGCCAGACATTCTGAAACACTTTGTCAAGGCCTCGGCCAAGACGTCTAAAATGATTAAGGCCTCGGCCAAAACCATAAATCAAATTGGGAAAGGGCCTAGGCCAATTCCACGTCTAGTTGTCTCATGAGACCTACCGATGCATCGAGGAGCTATAGAGGGCTCCACCCGTCACTTGTTAAGTCTAATGCATTCCTCATATGAATAGGTTTAAACATATCATAAACCATAACATAATCGTATCACATAAAACATGCATAAAGGAAACATAACATTTCCACATTTCAATCACAAGATATCAATACATCACATTGATATAATAAAAACACTTTCAAAACCATTTTCAATACCAAAATAAAAGAAAGTTATAACTTTGTATTTATTTTTCATTAAAAAAATGATGGCTTGTAGAGGAAGCCGAAACTCAAATAATGGTCACGGCGGCAGAGAGGTCGTTGTCGCCGCATAAGTACGGAAAGAAAAACAATCCCTTTTTGTCGTTTAGTAAAATGCTTTGTATAAAAAAGATTCCTTTTGAATAAACGTAAAAGTCAAAGGGGTTTATACACCGTATAAAAGAAAGTTGTGTATAAAACCAAATATCCCTCAGTGAAAGGGGATTGAGACGAAGTCCTTAAAAAGATAATTTTTAAAATAAAATATATCTATTATGTGTATTCACTATAGGTACACATAAAGAAAGTAAAAATACAAAATAGGAAATAATAATATCATGACCTAATTTGAGAGTAGGAGATTAACCCAAAGAATATAAGTTGGGTTAAGAAGTTCCCTTACCTTGTGTCTGACTTGATTTGACCATTCTTTAACCTCCTGAATAATTAAATAGAGTTAATATCTAACATTTTCAATTTCATTATCCTTTTTATATCACTTATTACAATGTTATGAATATTATGTAATTATTTAAGTTAATAACGGTCGTTTTGTCGATTTTTGGTACTTGAGTCAACAATAAACTTCTTATAATTACAAGTTGTTTATGTGGTAGAATATACATTATCTCCAGAATTATATTCATGATTTAGATGTCATATATATCATATATATCCAGTATATACATTCATTTATAATATTACGTAACATTTATAGGTAAAAATGAAATGCATCGTTCATGGAGACGGTAAGTCGTACGTACGCATGAACGCTACTTTCATTTCTATTTCATATTTAATGGAATGAAATCATAATTATATAAAGGTATAATATAGTTCCAGTATAATATCATATATAATATCATTTACTCCATCATTTATACATCCCACATATGGCATTAACGATTCACATCACTTTGAGGGGGCGGTAGTCCGCACTTCCTAAAATGAAATTTTCGCGTTTACCCATAATGGAAATCATAAAGTATGCAATAAATGAGAAATACAGATGCATAAGTGAAACATAAACATAATATATATCATATATAAATATAGTGACAACTTAATGGCCACCTTTTAAGGTGTTATATGAGTGTTGAACAATCATCGTTTCGTGAGGCAGAAATTCGCCATCCACAGAAACCGTATGTTCTTTAACCATTAGATGTAGGTGTGTGTAATTTTAGCTCGAATACTTCTTATAACAACATCCTAGTATATTGCGGATACTGGTGTTGTTACAAAATAAATTAATAAAAAGAGTTTAGGGGGTTGGAGAAGAAAAATAAATCAAAACAACATTAGAGAAGACATTACCTCAAAATCGGGTAACTCTTTTTGATTTGAGCCAAAGGCTTCCTTGGGAAGAGTTCTGCCCAAAGTGAGGCTTCTAGGAGTAATAGGGGGAAGGTGGGAGAGTATTTGGGCAGAGTTTGGCCGAGCCAAATGTCTTGAAAGTGTGAATGAGGTGGTAGAGGTGGGGGCCTTTTATAAGAGGAGAGGAGGGGCACTCTTGGAAAGTAAGGAAATTTACATTATTATACAATGATTTTCGTATTCTAAAGGTCCCACACTTATATAATTCGTGGCTAAGGTGATATGGGTTTTAAATCTACCCATCCAATAGTATTTGGACAAGTTTATGCCCTGTATTTTACATTATCTTTTCATTTTATTAAAATCGTTAAATAAAGAGGTCATCGCATCATCATAATGATGTCATAAATAATTTAATTTATTTAATGAATAAAAATTATAAAAAAATACTATGATGTAGGAAATCTTTTTATCTTTCCAATGAATATTTATAGTCAAAAATATGACTTGTATAACCCCATGTAAAAATTGTTTTAGTAAAACATTTCATGTTTGTGTCATTTTTTACTTTAACATTAAATAAAAGGTATTTATGTCATTTTCCAACTAAAGTGGCTCAATGGGGTCCCCAAGATGACCCATGTATTTTCATGGTCGGCGATGGCACATCCAATGAGGGTAGGACATGTGTCAAGCTAATCTCATATTATTAAAACATTATTTTTACCTTAAACTACACTAATTACCTCTAATCGCGATTAAGAACTTAAAAGTTACTATTCACCAAAAATTATTTTAATCTCATTGAACCACATTTTACTTCTTAATGACAACCATGTATATCATATTCTTGAAAATCAAATCATAGAAGTGGTAATATTTCATTTAAACGAAAAATCAGTTATTTAACTACCACTTAGTAGTTTCACTATTCATCAAAAATTGAAGTTTTTCAGAACAATGCCAAAATTTCACCCTAAGATATAATTGATATTCCGAATTCAAATATGATGTCTATTTTACAAAATTCCAAACATATAAGTTGCATTAATTAATTTTATAATTAATTCCCGCTGTCACAACAAATAGCGTGTTTTTAAGAAACAATTTATATCAAAAGATTGGCATTTGTTTATGTCCAACTTCAATGTTAAATTAATTCTAATGACCACCATTGGATAAAATTATAAAAATATATTCTAATTATAATTTAAAACCACTAAATAGTATAATTTATCACTATAAATTATTTTGATTAAAAAATTTGTTTTTAAGTATTTTTCACTATTCATAAAAAATTAGAAGTTCTCAGAAAAATACCAAAAATTCAACATAGGCTAATTTCGATATTACGAATCCAAAAATGAAGTCCATTTTGAAATATAAAATTTCTATATTTTAAAAAGGTGGTTATTAATATTCATAACGGCTACTTTGATTAGTCGCGGTGTTTTAGAACTCGAAGTTGCATACAATGCAAGCTATTGCATTATTGAATGAGAAGCGTATTGTTGAAGCTCGGGGTGTTACAATAATTATTTAATTTCTTTGATGTGGGTAATTATTTTATCATTCCAGTTTTTTCCAATAGTCGATGTCAACTCCAGATATTCCCTATATTAGAATTATTATACTGATATAATAAGAGAGTGTGAAATTTTGTCGCATTCATTGATTTTAATAATATTATTTTCATATTCACAGGAAACTGTCCATTAAGTGATTCCATATCATACCATAGATAATAATGGAAGAATTTAATCATCCAATTGGATTTTTATAGCGGTTATGATAAATTTATAATATTATGTTTACTTTTAATTTCTCGATCGAAATTTAAATGCAGTAAAACAAATTACTAATATTACTATTCATAATGTCCAAAAAATAATTTTACCTATTAACATTATTTGGACCCACATATTCCAAATATGGATTCAATTTTTCATAATTTTAAACACTCATGTTGAAGTAATTAAATTAAAAATAACCGCCTTTTGGAAATAAAGAAGATATTTTAAAATCTAAAACATTGCAAAAGACTGAAAAGTCGTTACATCTAGATTCAATGTAAAATTACTACCATTGACCAACATTATATTGAATAAAAAAATATAGTAATTTTATACATTAAAAATTTCAAAATTATAATTTAACGATATAAATTATTTTGGGGAAAAATTTAATTTTCACATTAAATGTATTGTTTTTTTACTATTCATCAAAACCTGAAAGATATCAGAAAAATATAAAAAATCTATCTAATATAAATTTTTATATCTTAATTTATAAGAAAATGTGTATTATGTTATGTGAAAAATTTTAATTTTTTAAAATATTAAACTAAAATGGGTTATCCATTTAATTGTTAAAAATTAAACTTTTAAAATAATATAGGTTTTTATATATCAATTTTAGTTTATTCGTACCCTATGACAATAAAATTAATTGTATGAATATCAAAAATAATTTATTATGTATGTAGCGCATATATATATATATATATATTTAATTTCATGACCAATAGTAATTAACTAAAAAATAAAAATATGAAATTGATTTATATTTTTTGAAAATAATTGATAGCCAATGAATTCATAATACATTTTTATTAGTTAGTAATACTTATTATTGATAACATAATGACTAGGATATAATGGAAATCTTATAATAAAATCATCACATTGTTTTTTTTGAACTCGTGATTTTGTGTAATGAAAGATAATAAAAAATTATATTTATATAAATAAACTATTTCATAAAAACATTTGGGTGTTTCATTCTACTCCATAAACTGAATGTCTCCCTCAAAATTCATCACATGAAAAAAAACAATGATGATTACTCTCCCGAAAAATTGCTCAAATTACAATGTAGCTTCTTTAAATTATTGTTTCCACCATAAAATGTTAACCAATAGAGTGGAATTGTATCGTAGAATGTTTTCTCTATGATCTATAATCACTATTTATTTTTCCACATTAATTTTTTTTCACTGGTACGACTTATGAGATTACTAATTTTTTATTATTAGGTAGGTAATTTAAAAGGACTGATACATGGATCACATCATGGACATGTTTGAGATTTGGTGAAAGATTCAAACGTAAGAAACCTTCCATACAAGATCGTGAATTTAATGAGGATTGATATACCTAGGGATATGCTTTTCATTCTTTCAAATTATCATTACACCCATCCTGGGATATATTCGTAGAAACAACTTATCACCCACTTCAAACTATGGTTTTTTCTTCAGTTGTCATTGTAAAATAATATTTGACTCTGATATGCTCTTATATGATGTTGAATTGGTCATACATTTTCTAAAATTTCATTAAAAAAATAACTTGAACAAATAACATTATTTCCCCATATTAATCCCCTCTTGTTTAATATGTACACATAATTCCATAAAGGGTTTCATATGGATCCATATTAATACTGGACTGAAAGCTATTGTTGTATGAAAATTCACCAAATGTAGGTGTTTATCCCAACCAAGTTTGAAATACATATAGAATGATCTCAACACGTCTTCTAGAGTTTAAAATGTCCTATCATGCTAACGGTACATACAATGGTGATTTGTAGTGCTAAAACATATCTCTATATCTAGGGTATGAAGAGGACTTTTCCAGAACATTGATGTAAATCTTGGATCAAGATCAAATAGAAATGAATGTGGTAATCCATTTTATCTTATAACATTCCTTAAAAATATCATGTCAAGCTGATAATGAGGGAAATCCACTAGAATAGCAATAAAGTGTGCCAAATTTCTAAATATATCAACTATATCATAGATAACACTATTTCCATGGGATATTTTGGGAAATAAGATGAAAATGATCATAGTGATGTTTTCAAACTTCTATTTAGGTATGGGTAATGGTTGTAACGTCCCCTAAATCTTCTTTATCTCAGCCTTAACTTAAGGAAAAATGAAGCATCAAGAGAGATATTCAGAAACATATATTTTGATGAAATATCACAAAGAGTGCTCTGTTAGATCCATGTCCATCTTTGTCATTCCTATATGAATAGGTTATGACGAACTATACGCCTCATCCAATATCTCCTTATTTAGTTATTTTATGGGAGGAATACAAACTTGATTAAAAAACTTTATTATTTCATCAAAATAAAGGTTAAATTGAGGAACATTTCTCCCCATATTTTATTGATCTACGTCATAATATTGTCCCTCCATAATCATCCCTTTTATGGATTTTTTAACAAATATCTAAAAAAGAAAAGATTTAACCCCTTTTTTAATATTTAATGATCTTTCTTTTGCATATACATAAATTTTACGTCCTCTTTTATCCTCATCAAGGAATTTAAATCATGCTCTTGTAGATATAAGAAATCTAAAACCATGTTTTCTTTCCCATGAAGTTAATGTATTTCGAAATCATAACCTTTAATCAAATCCATCCATTTTCATTGGCACATATTCAGATCTATTTGTGTGAAAATATTCATTAATCTTATATGGCCTGTATAAATATCACAACATCCAAAATAAAATTAATTCTTACATATATTTAATACAAAAATAACCACAACTAACACCAAATAATGAGTTGGGTAAAGTTTCTCATATATTTTCAACTATCGCATGGCATAAGCAACCACTAAATAATTTTTCATGAAAAAACTTCCCCACAACTTCTTAGATGCATCACTGATGATTACAAACCATTCTCTACTATAATGCATCGTGACCATAAGTTAACTAATTAAACATATTTTTAGATCTTTTGAATTCTCTTCAAATTCCTCCATCTATACAAACAGAACTCATTTCTGTGTCAACATGGTGAGTGGATTAGATAATCATGAAAATCTTTAACAAAACAAAGATAATATCCATCCCAACCAAGAAAAAACTAGATATCATTTTCCATTTTTTGGACATGTCAAAATTCAAGAAAATCCATTTTTTATGGATCCACATATATCCATTTTAATTAGATTTTGTGGCCCAAAAAAACATTATGAAGAATAAATTTATACTTCATATATTTGGCATAAATCTTATCCTTTCTCAGGGTCTTTAGTACAAGTATAAAAAAATCTCCATGTTCTTCCTTTATCATAAAATAGAATATAATGTCATCTAAAAATTCTACCAAAAACTAGTTATGATAGTTTGTAGAGTTTATATTCATTATATCCATAAATATTGCAAGGGAGCTAGTAAAACCAAAAGGCGTCACAAAAAATTTAGAGTTTTTGTACCTTGTACAGAATGCCAACATTGGTATATCCTACTTCATGAACATTAATTAATGATTTCAGCAATGATGACCAATCACCGAAATGTATTGAGATCTATGTTGTTGTTTGAATAATTCATCCATTCTTAGAAGAGGATATTTTTTTGAAAGTGATCTTGTTATGTTCTTGATAATCAATGCATATTCTCGTAGAACCATCCCTCTTCTTCAAATAGTGAACATGTCAACTCCAAGGTGTTCCCTTAGGGCATATGAATCCCTTAAAAATATTCCATGTTATTTGATTATTAAATTCCTTCAACTTAGTTGGTGCCACCATGTATGTTTTCATGGAAACAATCATCTGATATTTGTTCTATTGAAAACTCAACATCACAATTTGTAGGAAGAACTAGATATTACTCCATTAATACATCATCAAACTCCCATAAAATTAATTTATTCTTATTCATGTTTTTATCCCCAACAATTTGAGATATATAACCTTCATTTAAAGGAATCAATTCCCATCATATGGAATAAATTTCTACAGAAAGGTTATATTCATCATTCCTTAGATAGATGATCATAGATAGATCTAGAATATTAAATGAAACTACCCTTATATTCCAATTTATATGATATCCATATAGAGAAATCCAATACTTCCACAAGTAACATAAAACTACAATATATCAAGGATTAATTTATTTTCATGAAGCACATTCCCACAAACATAAACCGAAGATGATTTGGAAACATTTGACGTGATCACTATTCAATAAAGATTTTTCATAGTGAAATCAACATCTAATTTTTGAGGTAATAAATTGATACACATAGAAAATTATTTAGAATAGTTTTGGTGGATGTATAATGAATTAAATAAATTTTTATATTACTGTGGATGTAAAGGGTACCTTTGACTAGTTCATTATCATACTCCATGTTTCCAATTGAGATTTCATGTGACATTCAATTGTCCTGCACTTAAAATCTTGCTAGCATCGTTCATCATCAAAAAACCTTGGAATAAGGGATTGGGGAGCATAATTCCACATTTCCTTTCACATGTAATATTGATGTGTTTGAGGTTAATTATTTTTATCCTTTTCTCTATTCTCATTATTAGACATCATTTTCCAAGGAATAAATATTTAAATAATTGATGGCCTTATGTTCAATACATAAAACATCTAAAAGTACCTTAAATAATATTTCATTTAAATTTATTTCCACACATTAACCAAAAGTTAATACTCATCTTCTATTCAGTTTGGTCTTTATATTTTCCTTTGAATTAAATTTTTATCTTCTTATCAAATCCAAATGACTAGTCAGTTACTCTAATCATTGTATACTCCTTAAGATAACTTCAAATGTTTTCCTTGTAGATATTAATGTCCCTTATGGATATTAACCTTTATATACTTGATTTTAATCCACTAAATAATCAATAAAATTTACTCTCAAGATAGATAAAAATTTCTAATGCGTACATCATATAACTTTTAAAATATTCTTCATAGGTACCAACATATTCATCAACCTATTTTCACGTTCAAGGAACTCCTATTCCATTCTCTAATCCAGGATTTTATGGAATGTTATTATTGAAATATATGTTCTTGAAATAGTTTTATTCTATGAACCAATTTTTCATCTCTTTTCCTCGTATTCTTGATAATATTCAACTATTGATCATCTTCACCTTCCAAATGATAGACTGATAAGATAAATTTATTCTGCTTAGAACATTGATGAACTGAAAATTTCCTTGTAGTGGTGTTGATCCATTTTTCAACTACTGTTGGATCAAAATACCCACTAAAATAAAGTGGATGCTTCCTCATGAATGTCTCAACCAAATGTTTCACCCCTATTTCTTGTTTGGTAGACCTGCATGATTCATAGCTTTATAAAGTCGTATGAGAATAGATACAATATTTTCCATTCTTCCTACTATGAAATTGGGTTTCTCATGAGTAAAATCATTTCCTTGATCATCGCATGTAGAATTTTCTTGGTTATGTCAATTTCCAACCATTGACTAAAACAAAGATGAATTGTTTTTAAAATAATAATAATAACGAGAAAACCACATAATCAAGAATAAAATTTATATTACATAATCTTAATTTTAATCCTTTTATTATTATTTTTCGTTTATAAAACACTATGATTGTAACCAATAATTAGACATATCCTTACAGTTTTTACTAAGGCATTCTCATCATTGATTCCAAATGTTACTTATACATTTATATTGATACAATTTATAATAACTCATACTTTGCATATATTTATATTACATAAAATAAGAATTATATTCAATAAAACATATAATAAATAAATTATAGGATTTTATATGTATAGTGTCTTTAGAAACTGGGAAACATAAACAATTGGTTCCTGAAACATCTACAATGTCTCCCAATTATTTCTTCATAACTATACTTTTGTTTAGCATATATTTATTATTATCCTTCTTAATGTCCTAGGGAAAAGAATCATATGAATGTGTGATCTGAAATTCCTAGTAACAGTAATAAAGAGGAATATCAATAATATCATATTCATAAGATACATGTAAACTACATTTGGACATCTTATTCTGCATATAAAAATTAGGATATCATGTCATAGGATAAATGTTCATAAGAATATAATGAACATAATCCCAAAATTCAAAACATAAAACATGATATTTTTTGGAATAAACATTATTATATAAAATCATTTAGTATTATTCACGGATTATTTACAAGACCATCACAGTTGAAAAAATCCATTACTAAATATGTTTTAGTTTCTACTACAACAATGTGTTACTGAAATAGATTTACATTCCATTTTAGGCATATCTATCTTATGAAATATAAATCACTACCTAATGCATTGGAGTGAGATATATGTCTCACAAATCTCATAATGAAATCATTCATACATGTTCCACAAAAAAATGATTCATCATATCATATCCCGTGGAACAAAAAATTAGTTTCATAAACATCATTCCATTTTAATCCATATAAGATAAATGGATTTGAAAAACCAATCCATCATAAAAAATTAATAATAGGGACAAGAGAATAACAATATGCCATTCTAGATTGAGAATATTTTTGTTAAAATACATGAAATTATTTCAATTATATAATTACATTTCTTCTTCATATATGTTTTATTTTCTCAAAATGGCATGAAATTTTTAAGAAATTTATTTATTTGAAAAAAAAAATATTTAATAAGATGTTTCAAGGATAAAAGGTCTTTTGAAAGATAAAAAACCATTTATATCATATATGATAAAAAAAGTTCTTCGCATAATATAACGACCCATACTTTACACACATGGTTAATAATTAAAAATTGAAGCATACTTATTACAACACATAACAAAACCATCAAAGGACCGCATAGGTATAGTGTCTTTAGAAACTAGGAAACATAAAAAACTGGTTCATAAAGCATCTACAATGTCTCCTGTTTATTTCATCATATATATAATGCATTTTTGGCATATATTACTTAATACCCTTCTTCCTGACCTGGGGAAAGAATACATACAAAAGGATGATCTCAAATGATCAGTAAGGGTAAAAAAAGAAATATCAATTACATCAAATTCATAAGAACATAACATTTTGAAAATCTTATCCTGTAAAAGATATCATAATTTGATTACATGGGATAAATAATGGTAGTGAAATGTAATCCAAATAATCATAACATAAAATATGAAACATTGTGGCATACAAACATAATCATATAGAATCATTTCCTATTAGTCCAGACTCATTGCCATGACTATCTTAGTGGACAAAGTCCATTTCTGAACCGAGTTCACTCCTCGTTTCAGTCCTGTTTCACTGAACCGGTTTAACCTGCCATTAAAGCCATGTCTATCACATGAGATATAAAATCTTTACCCAATTAATTTGAGGGAGATATAAGTCCCACCCATCTCATAATGATACCATTCTAATGTGTGCCACAAAATCATAAACCATACATCATAACATAACCCATGTAATAAAAATGGGAATCTTAAACATCATGACATCATAAAACAATTCATATTAGATAAATGAATTCATAAAAATATTTCAATCACAAAATAATAAAATCAATGTAATAATAGGGATAGAAATAGAACCTTATATTATCATAGATAGAAAATAATTTTGATAAAACACTTGAACTCCATTCTTGAGGAAATATCCTTTCTACTTCAAAAACAATTTTCCTTTCTGAACATGTCATACAATTCTAAACTAATAGAAGTTGATTAAAAATAAACATGAAAAATTTTAAGGGAAGATTCTTGGAAATAATATTTTAAAAATCCATTCATGTCGTATAAGTTAAAAAAACATTCTTCTTGTACTTTTGTTGGAAAAGTCAAAAAGTACCTCAAATGAAAAACGACAAAACATTCCTTTCATATCTATTACTAAAAACTCACCGAAGGGTAAAATTGGATATAAAATATTGTATAAGGATATAAATATTACATATTGAGGAAACATGGATGTGGATGATAATATACACCCTAGTAAATACCAAAATATAAACAATCTCGGATAAAAATGAGATTGTGATATTTTCCCATACCTTAGGTCCGATTTGTTTCGTAAGTGTATGATACTCCTGTATAATGATTTAAATAATGTTATTGACTTATTCCAGAATCATAATTATTGCTATGATATCATATATGGTCATATTCTTAGCTTCTTATTAGTAATATTCCATTAGTACTTGTTATTCAAGTGTTTATTACTTTTTGTTCTTATGCGTGTTTTGTCGAATAAATTCTTATTCTTATCTTTAGGTTATAGATAAATCAATTAAAGAATGTTATTAGTGTAATATATATCATATTCATTCATTCAATTCATTTATATAATCATTATGAAATGAAGATCATGTAGAACGAGTCGCATCACATTGTGGAGACGGTATTCCGTACGTACACACGAGGGATGAGATCATTCCCAAGATCGTGGAATTGTATTGGAGTGTATGTATACTATTTCAGAATCAATATAACATTACAATAATCATATATAGTTATTATTTACACAATTATACCCATCCAAGGAAGGTGGTGGGAGAAAATAGATTACACCACGGCGTGGAGATAGTATTCTGTACGTATGCACATGCGGTGATTTCTTTTTCTCTAAGATGGATAGACGGTGAAATAGGGTTGTTTTATACTTATAATAACATAAAATTATATGAGTGATACTGATGATATTACTTCATAATGAAAAAACTAAAGAAGAAGAAGTGGAAGAATAAATAAAGATGAAAGAATCGGTAACAGGCATTACCTCTTCTTTGAAGCGACTCTTTGAGATATCCTATTAGGGCACTAACATTGGTCTTTGAAGAAGACCAGGACCTCTAAGATGTTTATAGGGATGTGGGGAAGTGAAATGGGCAGGTATTGGCAGAGCGTGAAGGCTCAAACTGGTGTGAGGAGGAGAGGGAGGAGGTGCCCTTTTATAAGGGAGGATAGGGGCGCCTTTGGAAATATAAGAAATATTAGTTTATATTAAATCTCAACCCCACATAAAAACCCCCAAAATGACTCATATCTAAATATTAGATGATATAGGGTTGTAATATCATCAACAAATAAAATTTAGACATGTTAAAAATTTATATTAAACATTATCAACTTGATTTATCCTCATTTATCAATTTAATTTTATTTGTGGTAATAATATTCTAAATTTTAAATTATTAACAATAATTAAATATGTGTTGTGAATTTTCCATAATTTGAAACATCATGAAATCATCAACCATGAAAATTTTAATTTATAAATTTAAAATATTTCTGTGATTTTCAAACAATTTTATAATATGTTATTTTTATAAAATAACAATAGTGTTAATTTTGACATTATTCATTTATTTGAATTTAAATAAAATATATACAGAAGATATGTTCAAACTAAAATATTTAATAGATTTATAAAATGTCATATTTGTCTATAAAATTAGTGGATCACATGAAAGAGTTAAAATAATATTTATTTTAATATTTTTAAAACCATTTATTTGATATTTTAATTAATAAAATAATTTCAACATCACTATTGTGTCATACATAATGATAATTATTTAATCCCTAAAAATTCTAAATAAATTCCTATGATGTAGATAATTTTATTATATTTCTAGATACTATTCATGTTTGATATTTCATTATGTTTATCACCGAATTAAAATTATTATACTTATTAGATTTAAGAAAGTGACATGTTGTCCCATTCTTTGGTTTTAATAATCATTAAATTATATTCATGGAAGAAAGACCATTAAATGAATCTAATCCGACCCTTAGGTGATATGGGTCGACCTTTAGTCTTCCAATAGGATTTTGGTAGGTGTTAGGGTAATTTTATAATCTTATTTTTATCTTTAATTACCAGAATTACCTTTAACTATGGTAAATAAAATTTACCGTAGTTACAATTTATAATGCCCAAAAAATAGTAGCCTATTAACATAATTTGGATCCACTGATACCAAATATGGAATCCATTTTTCCAAATTCACAATATATAAGTTTCAAGAATTAATTTAAAATAAATCCCGTTGTTAAGAAAACGGCTTTTAGAAGTTAAAACATTGCCAAAGATTGAAATGTTTTTACCTCTAAATTCAATGTGAAATTAATGACAAAGGAATACATTATACTAAATGGTAAAAACATATTCTATTTATACTTTAAAACCATTCAATATTATAATTTATCCATATAAATTATCTCAATGAAAAAAATTGTTTTTCATAAAAAATTAGCGTATTTTTACTATTCATCAAAATATGAAAGTTATCAGAAAAATATGAAAAATTTATCCAATGTAAATTTTTATACCCTGATTCAAAAGTAGAATTTTATTTTGTCAAATTGATCATATAAAAATGTAAAAAACTATATTTAATGTGGGTGTGCCATCAAACGACGGCAAAACTACATTTTTTAAAAATTACTTCTTTTATCCAAAAAATGATTTTTTTTCATACATCATTCTACAAAATGTATAAGTTGAATTAAAATTTTTTAAAACTCAAAAATCAGTTAATACTATTCATAACAGCTAGTTTTAATAATATTTTAATAGCATATCTTTGTTTAGTGAAACTCGGTATTGCGTACGACGCAAGCTATCGAGGAAGGCCACGATTGTGTGTAAAGAAAGCCAAGCTTGTGTTGTGTGTAGTGAAATATTCCTTTGATGATTTATATAAAAAAAAAATATTTCTCATAAAAGTCTCAGGTGTTACATTCTACCCCCCTTAAAATTAATTTCTCCCTCGAAATTCGTCACTTTGTAACAAACAGATGAAGATACCTTTCCATCATCATTTCCTCAACCTCTCATGTAGCTTCTTATAATTGGTGGTTCCTCCATAAAACAATCACCAAGCGAGTGGTCTTGTTTCGTAAGACATTTTCACTACGATCCAGAATCTTTATCGGTTGTTTTTCATAAGAAAGATGTTGTTCTAGAGGTACAACTTCTGATCTGAGTACATGTGAAGGATTAGGTATGTACTTTCTCAGGAGAGATACATGGAACACATTGTGAACTTGAGAGAGATTTGGTGGAAGCGCCAATCGGTAAGCTACCATCCCAACACGATCCATAATT
The DNA here is from genome assembly GCA_963277665.1 of Viscum album. Classification (NCBI taxonomy): domain Eukaryota; kingdom Viridiplantae; phylum Streptophyta; class Magnoliopsida; order Santalales; family Viscaceae; genus Viscum; species Viscum album. The sequence continues at coordinate 871,102,883 of OY728148.1, read as the reverse complement.
TCAAAAGGACCAATATATATAGGGCTCAACTTTCCCTTCTTTGCAAATCTCATGACCCTCTTCCAGGGAGATATTCATAAGAACACTCTATCACCCACATCAAACTCTAGGTCTTTTCATCAGTTGCCGGCATAACTTTTCTGTCGACTCTGAGCTGCTCTTATGTGTTGTTGAATATATCAGACTTTTTCTTCCATTTCATCAACGACGTCAGGTCATAATAGCTTTATTTCCCCAACTTCATCCCAGCAGGTTGGAGTCCTTCATTTATTTCCATAGAAAGCTTCTTAAATAGCCATCTGAATGCTGGTGTGAAAACTATTATTATAAGAAAATTACACCAAAGGTAGGTGTTGATCACAACCACCTTTTAAATCTATAGATCAAGCTCTCAACATATCTTCTATAGTTTGAATTGTCCTCTCAGAATGACCGTCTGTCTGAGGATGATAAGAAGTGCTGAAACTCAACTCTGTATCCAGAGTATGCTGAATATTTCGCCAGAACATTTACGAAAACCTTGGATCCCGATAAGATATAATAGAAAGTGGTACTCCATGAAATGTTACCACGTCCTTTACATATATCCTGGCAAGCTGATCCAGAGAGAAATCCTCTCTAATAGTAATGAAGTGTGCAGACTTTGTAAGACGATCAACTATGACCCAGATAGCACTATTTCCTTTGGATATTTTAGAAAGTCTAGTGACAAGGTCCATAGTGATGTTTCCCCATTTCCATTCAGGAATGGGTAATGGCTGTAACATCCCCTTAGACTTTTGTCTCTCAGATTTAACTTGCTGACAAACCAAGCCTCGAGAGACATATTCAACAACATCTCATTTCATGCCATCCCACCAGAAGTACTCTTTCAGATCCCTATACATCGTCGTGCTTCCCGAATTAATAGAGAAAGAAGAACTATGAGCCCCATCCAGCAGCTCCTTCTTTAATTCTGGGATGGGAGGAACAAAAAACTGATTCCTGAACATTATTATCCCATCATAATCAAGGTTGAATTCAGGTACATTTCTCACCTTATTTTGTAACTCTACATATTATTTCTGTGCCTCTTTAATCTTCACATGTATAGATGGTCGAACATTCATTTGAAAAAGATACAATTTTTCCCCTTCCATTATAATTCCAAGATCAATCCTTTTTAAATCCAAAATATTGGATCTTTTGTGATCCTCATCATGGATAATCTAGCATGGTCTTGTCGACTTAATGCATCTACCACTTTGTTTGCTTTCCCAGGGTGGTAAAGAATTGAGCAGTCGTAATCCGTAATAAGCTCCAACCATCTTCTTTGGCGCATATTCAGCTCCTTTTGTTTGAAAATATACTTTAAACGTTTATGATCAGTATAAATATCACACATTTCACCATAAAGATAATTCCTCCAAATCATTAATGCAATGATTACCGTAGCTAACTCCAAATCATGAGTTGGGAAATTTTGCTCATGGATTTTCAACTATCGTGAGTCATAAGCTATCACCATATCATTTTTCATGAGAACACATCCCAGTCCCTTCTTGGATGCATCACTGTAGATCACAAACCTTTCTCCACTGCAAGGTAGTGTGAGTATAGGTGCACTGGCTAACCTTCTTTTTATCTCTTTGAAATTTTCTTCACATTCCTCCATCAAAACAATCATAAAGCCTTTTAGAGTCAACTTTGTGAGTGGATTAGATAATCGTGAAAAATCTTTCACAAAACATCGATAATATCCCGACAAACCAAGAAATCTTCGGATCTCAGTTACTGTTGTTGGTCTCAACCATCTTTTGATAACCTCTGTTTTTAATGGATCCACAAATATCCCCTCTTTTGAGATTATGTAACCCAAAAATGTAACTTTATGAAGCCAAAATTCACACTTGGTAAATTTGGCATAAAGCTTCTCCTTTCTTAGGGTCTTTAATGCAATTATCAAGTGATCTTCATTTTCTTCCATGCTCTTTGAATAGACAATAATATCATCTATAAAGACTACCACAAACTGATCAAGATAGTCTCTAAAGACTATATTCATCATATCCATGAAGATAGCAGGGGGAATAGTAAGACCAAATGGCATCCCTATAAATTCATAACATCCATACCTTGTACGGAAAGCCGTCATTGGAATATCCTCCCTGTTGACCATTAATTGATGATACCCTGAACGAAGATCAATCTTGGAAAAGTATTGAGCTCCACGTAGTTGGTCAAATAGTTCATCCATGTGTGGGAGAGGATATTTGTTCATGATAGTGATCTTGTTAAGTTCTCGATAATCAATGCAGAGTCTCATTGATCCATCTTTCTTCTTAACAAACAGAACAGGTGCTCTCCAAGGTGACGCACTAGGTCGTATGAATTCTTTATCAAGATTCTCTTGGAGTTTCTTCTTCAATTCATGCAACTCAATTGGGTCCATTCTATAAGGTGTCTTTGAAATATGCAAAGCACCCAGTACGAGTTCTATTGAAAACTCAACTTCACGATTTGGTGAAAGACCTGGGAATTCCACTGGAAAGACATCATCAAATTCTCATACAATGGGAATATTATTAATAGTGATTTTCTCTACAACCATTTGAGATGAATAACATTCATTTAGTGGAATGAAGACCCATAAGATGGATGAAATTTCCTCTGGATGGTTATGTTCATCCTTGCATCGATAGATGATCATAGATTGATCTGGAATAAGAAATGTGACTTCCCTTCTATGGAAATTCATATGATCTCCATATAGAGAAAGCCAATCCATGCCACGAATCACATCATATTCCACTATAGGAAGGATCACAAGATTTGCAGGAATCACTTTCCCGCAAACTTCAATCGGTGAAGAATTGTAAACTTTTGATGCGACTGTTGTGCCATTAGGAGTTTTCACAACTAACTCAACATCTAATTGTTGAGGTAATACGGTGATACCCTTAGAAAATTCTTCAGAAATAAAAGAGTGGGTGGATCCATAATAAAATAAAACATTTTCTACTTTAGAGTGGATGGTAATTGTACCTCTCACCACTTCGTTGTCGTACTCCACATCGCCGATAGTAATTGCATGTGACTTTCCTTTTTCTTTGGCCTTAAAACTTTTTTGATGTCGATCATCATCATCAACCCTTGGATTTGGGCATTGATTGGCATAATGACCCATCTCCTTGCACTTGAAACATTTAAGTGTAGTAGGTTCATTATGTGTATCCCTTCCTCTATTTTCATCATTAGACATCTTCTTCACATTATTTCGACATTCAATTTCCCGATTAAATTATTTTCAACACTTATAACATTTGATTGTCCCCTTAAGACAATTTACTCCCTGTTTCTTTCCACACATTGAGCATAAGGGAAAACTCATCTTCATTTCAGTTTGGTCTTTATATTTTCCTCTGAATTCCATTTTCCTCTTCTTATCAAACCCATGTGACTGATGGGTTACACCAATCTCCATCTCATCCTTGAGATCACATCGAACAATTTCCTCATAGCTATTGAAGTCCCTTATGGCTAACGCCCTTTGAAGTCTTGGTTTTAATCCACCAAAGAATTGATCAATCATACTATCGTGTTGGATAATAATTCTGGAAGTGTACCTTGAATGTCTTGTAAAATTTTCTTCGTAGTTACAAAGAGATTCATCATCCTTTTTCTTCAGTTCAAGAAACTCCTTCTCCATATTTGTTCGAAGAATACGATGGAAATACTTATTGAAAAATAAGTTCTTGAAGTTGTCCCTTTCCATGGACTCAAATTAATCCCTTTTCATGGTATTCTTAATAAGATTCCACCATTGATCAGCATCACCTTCCAAACGATACACTGCTAAGATGACTTTATCATGTTCAGAACATTTAAGAACTAAAAATATCTTTTCAGTGGTACTGATCCATTGTTCAGCCACTAATGGACCTGAAGACCCGCTGAATGAAGGTGGAAACTTCCTCATGAAAGATTTGACAGAATGTTGCTCCTTCCATTGCTCATTTAGAAGTCCTCCATGATTCATAGCTTAAGAAAGTTTCATGAGCATGGCTACAAGATTTTGCATTCCATCTCCCATAATGTTTGGTTGCTCAGGGGGCAAATCATTGCATTGCCCGTCGCATTCCGCATTAAGACAGTTTCTTTGGGTTCAATCCATTGACTAAAACCAAGAGGAATAGTGTGAGAAACACTAATTATAATAGGAAAACCACATAATAAAGAATAAAATTTCACACTTAAGGTTTTATCATAGGTTGTTCATCGCCATTTCTAAAACACTAAGATTGTGTTCTATGCTTAGACATATCCTTAGGTTTCTTACTAAGGCTTTCACATCCTAGTTTCCAAAGATTGACTATAACCTCCCTCTGATACCAACTATAACGACCCATACTTTGCATACATGGTTAATACATCAAAATTGAAGCATACATATTAAAAAATATAACAAAACCATGAAAGGACCGTATGGGTATAGTTTCTTTAGAAACTGGGAAATATAAACAACTAGTTCATAAAGCATCTACATTGTCTCCCATTTATTTCATCAAATATTTAGTCCCTTTTTGGAATATCTTACTTAATACACATCTTCCTGACATGGGGAAATAAATAATACAAAAGGGTGAGCTCAAATGCTCAGTAAGGGTAATAAAAAAGAAATATCAATTACATCAAATTCATAAGAACATAACATTTTGAAAATCTTATCCTGCAAAAGAGATCATAATTTCATAACATGGGATAAATCATGGTAGTGAAATGTAATCCCAATAATAATAACATAAAACATGAAACATTGTGCCATACACCCATAATTATAGAGAATCATTTCTTGTTAGTCAAGACTCATTTCCAAGACTATGTTAGTGGACAAATCCCATTTCTGAACCCAGTTCACTCCTCGTTTCAGTCATGTTTCACTGAACCAGTTTAACCTTCCGTTCCAGCCATGTCTATCTCATGAGATATAAAATCTTTACCAAATGCATTGGAGGGAGATATAGGTCCCACCCATCTCATAATGATACAATTCTTATGTGTTCCAAAAAATCATAAACCATACATCATAGCATAACCCATGTAATAAAAATGGGAATCTTAAACATCATGACATCATAAAACAATTCATATAAGATAAAGGAATTCATAAAAATATTTCCATCACAACATAATAAAATCAATGTAATAATAGGGATAGAAATAGAACCCTATATTATCTTAGATGGAACATATTTTTGATAAAACACTTGAACTCCGTTCTTGAGGAAAATATCCTTTCTACTTCAAAAACACTTTTCCTTTCTAACATGTCATACAATTCTAAACTAAAATAAGTTGATTAAAAATAAACTTGAAAACTTGTAAGGGAATATTCTTTTAAATAATGTTTTAAAAATCCATTCATTTTGTATAAGTTAAAAAAACATTCTTCTCATACTTTTTTCGTAAAAGTCAAAAAGTACTTCGTACGAAAAACGAAAAAAGATTCCTTTCATATCTTTTACTAAAAACTCACTGAAGGGTAAAATTGTATATAAACTATTTTATAAGGATATAAATATTAATTATTTAGGAAACATGTATTTGGATGTTAAAATATTCCCCCAGTAAATACGAATGTATAAATAATCTCGGATAAAAATGAGATTGTGATATTTTACCTTACCATAGGTCTGATTTGCTTCGTAATTGTCTGAACCTCCTGTATAATGATTTAAATAATGTTATTGACTTATTACAGAATCATACTTATTGTTATGATATCATATATGGTCATATTCATAGCTTCTTATAAGTAATATTTCATTATTATTTGTTATTCAGGTGTTTATTACTTTTAGTTCTTATGCGTGTTTTTTCGAATAAATTATTATTATTTTCTCTAGGTTATAGATAACACATTTACAGAATGGTATTAGTGTAATATATATCATATTCATTCATTTGATTCATTTATATAATCATTATGAAATGAAGATCATGTAGAACGAGTCGCATCACATCGTGGAGACAATATTCCGTACATACGCAAGAGCGATGATATCGTTCCCATGATGGTGGAATTGTATTGGAGTGTATGTATACTATTTAAGAATCAATATCACATTAAAATAATCATATATAGTTATTATTTACACCATTATACCCATCCAAGTAAGGTGGTGGGGGAAAATAGATTACACAACGGCGTGGAGATGGTATTCTGTACGTATGCACGCGCGGTGATTTCATTTTCTGTAGGATGGATAGATGGTGAAATAGGGTTGTTTCATACTTATAATAACATATAATTATATGAGTGATAATAATGTTATTTCTTCTTAGTGAAACAACTAAAAACGAATAAGTGGAAGAAGAAATAAAGATGAAAGAATCAGAAACGGGCATTACCTCTTCTTTGAAGCGCCTCTTTGAGATCTCCTCTTAGGGCACTAGAATTGGTCTTTGAAGAAGAATAGGAACTCTAGGATGTTTCTGGGGAAGTTGGGAAGTGAAATGGGCCGGGATTGGCCGTGATTGAAGGCTAAAATTGGATTGAGGAGGAGAGGGAGGAGGTGCCCTTTTATAAGGGAGGAGAGGGGCACCTTTGGAAATATAAGAAATATTAGTTTATATTAAATCCCAACCCCACATAAAAACATCCAAAATGACTCGTATCTAAAGATTATATTAGATAGGTTTGTAATCGCATCAACCAATAAAATTTAGACATGTTAGGAATTTATTTTAAACATTATCAACTTGATTTATCCTTATTTATGAAATTAATTTGATTTGTGGTAATAATATTCTAAATTTTAAATTATTAACAATAATTACATATGTTTTGAAAATTTTCCATTATTTGAAACTTCATGACATTTTAGACCATGTAAATTTTAATTTATAAATTTTAAATATTTTTGTGATTTTCAAGCAATTTTATAATATGTAATTTTTATAAAATAACAATAGTGTCAATTTTGACACTATTCATTTTATTTGAATTTAAATAAAATATATACAGACAATAGGTTCAAAATAAAAGCATTAATAGATTTATAAAATGTCATATGTATCTAGAAACATAGTATTTCACATTAAATAGTTCATATAATATTTACTTTAATATTTTTAAAACCATTTATTTGATATTTTAATGAATAAAATAATTTCAACATCACTATTGTGTAATAATTAATTATAATTATTCAATCCCTTAAAAATTCTGAATAAATTCATATGATGTATATAATTGTATTAGCTTTCTGTAGACTATTCATGTTCAATGTTTCATTATGTTCATCACAAAATTAAAATTATTATACTTATAAGATTTAAGAAAGTGAATGTTGTCACATTCTTTGGTTTTAATAATAATTATATTATTTTCATGGAAAAAAGTCCATTAAATGAATCTAATCCGACCCTTAGGTGATATGGGTCGAAGTTCAGTCATTCAATAGGATTTTGGAAGGTGTTAGGGTAATTTTATAATCTTATATTTGCCCTTAATTACCCGATTTACCTTTAACTATGGTAAATAATATTTACCGTGGTTACTATTCATAATGCCCAAAAATAAAAAGTAGCCTATTAACATAATTTTCACCCACTGATTCCGAATATGGAATCAATTTTTACAAATTCAAAACATATAAGTTGCAGTAATTAATTTAAGATAAATCCCATTGTTAAGAAAATGGGTTTTAGAAGTTAAAACATTGCCTAAGATTGAAATGTTATCACCTATGAATTCAATGTGAAATTAATGCTAATGGAATACATTATATTAAATGGTAAAAATATATTCAATTTATACATTAAAACCATTCAATATTATAATTTATCCATATAAATTATCTCAATGAAAAAAGTTTTTTTTAATTAAAAATTACCGTATTTTTACTATTCATCAAAATATGAAAGTTATCAAAAATATATCAAAAATATATCCAAAGTAAATTTTTATACCCTAATTCAAAAGAAGAATTTTATTTTTTCATGTTGAACTTATAAACATGTCAAAAACTAGATTTAATGTTGAAGCACCATCAAAAGGCGGAAAAACTGCATTTTCTGAAAATTACTTCTTTTATCCAAAAAAATGATTTTGCTTTCATATCTCATTCTAGAAAATGTAACAGTTGAATTAAAATGTTATAAAATCCAAAATTCGTTTAATACTATTCATAACGGCTAGTTTTAATAATATTTCAATAGCATATCATTGTTTAGTGAAACTCGGTATTGCGTACGACGCAAGCTATCGAGGAAGGTCGTGGTTGCGTGTAAAGAAAGCCAAGATAGTGTTGTGTGTAGTGAAAGATTTCATTAATGATTTTTATAAAAACAAAATATTTCTCTTAAAAGTCTCGGGTGTTACACATAATTTTTCTAGAAAATAAAAATAAGTACCTTAAAAACAAATATACCCATGTAGTGGGATAATTATACATTAAAAAATTTTAGAATAATATATGTAGTGATACATATTTAGGGAACATGTATGTGGATGATAAATAAACCCAGGTAAATAATTATGTATAAACAATATCAGATGATAGTGAGATGGAAAAATTATACCTTATCATAGGTATGATATCCATTGTATGTATACTAACCTCTTGTATAATTATTTATATAATCTTATTTTACTATTCCAGAATCATAAAAACAAATTTAATATTATATTATATTATATTTTCATCTATTTATTAAAATCATTTCATTTTCACTCTTTCTTCAGATAATAACTAATTTTTTTTTATGCACGTTTTGCTTGATACATTCATTTTTCACATCTTAGGTTATAGTTATATAATTTACAGATTTAATTTAGAATAATATATGACATATTTATTCCTTCCATTAATATATATAATCATGGTGTAATGAATATCAAGTAGAATGAATCACATATCATCATGGAGTTTCTTCTCTGTACATACCCACTAGTGAAGATATCATTAACATATTGGAATAATTGTATAGAATTGGATGGTATATTAATTATATATAAAAATTACCATGTTGTATTAATTATTTAACATCCATTATAATCTTCATTATACCCATCTGAATAAAGTACTGCTGAATAGAAAATTACACAATAGTGTGGAGATGGTATGTCATACGTATGCACACTTCATGATATTATTATTTTTAGGGTGGATAAAGTGAGCTATAAGGTTATAAAATAATTTTAGTTACAAATAAACATGTTAAAAATTATTTATTTAATACGTTAGTATTGAATTCACATATTAATAGTGTTATAAGATGAAAGGAATTTTGAATGATGTGATAAAACACTAACCTCTTTTTTGAGTCTCTCTTTTTAATTTGCACAAAAGTTCTCTATAGGATTGATTTCAGACCAATGTGTGCCCTATAAAATGACACTAGAGACGTTTTGAAAGGATATAGTAAAGGTTAGGTAGAGAAAAGGGCTTTTTATTTGTGATTAAATGATATGGAGTGGTTGCGTTTTATAAGAAATGAGATTGGACCTTTGGGTGTACCAAAACTATTAAATTAATATAAATTAATATTCAAATCAAAATATCTCAAAACTACATTATCTAAAATATAAATTGAGTATGGGTCAAGATATTATCAACCATTTAACTTTATACATGTTTTTATTTTGTTTTAATCATTATAATTTTTATTTAACCTTATTTATTCTTCTTAATTTTAATTATCGTAATAAATTATAAATATTTAATTTCTACTAATATTTACTAAAATTGTGACAATTGACCATAAATGGATATTCTAGGACATTTTAGACCTTTTACTTTTTTTCTTCGAAAATGTTTAATATTTCATTAATTTTAAAATAATTTAATAAAATCGTATTTTTTTAAAATTACAATAGTGTCAATTTTGACTCTATTATTATTTTTTGTTTTAAATTAAATCCATAGAGAAGAAAACATCAAAATAAATTATTGAATATCATCCCAAAACTTCATTATATCCTCTGAAATTCTAGGATAACCATAATTAAATAAATTTATATTTCTGTAAATATTTTTTAAATCATTTATTTGATATTTATATTAATAAAATAATTTCTTGGTCACTATTTTATCATTTTCGATGGTAATTATATAATTTAAAAAAAATTATAACTAAATTTATATGATGCAGGTAATTATTTAAGATACCAGAGACTACCTATATTTTATGATATCTCTTATTTATCCCTATATTAGAAATAATATACATATATAAAAAGACATTGTGACATTTGGTCACATTAATTGATTTTAATAATATTAATATCATATTCCTGGGAAAGTAGCCATTAAGTGAATATATTTTTAAAAATATATTATGTGTTTAAAAAATTAACAGATAAAAAAATTATGGTCTTAATTTAATTGTATAATATTATTTTTAGCATTAATTACCAGATTTACCCATAACCACAAATAAAAAATTACTGAAGTTACTATTCATAATGGCCAAAAGGTAAAAGATTGAATCCACATAATTTGGACTCTCTCATTAAAAATATAGAAATAATTTTTAAATATTTCAAACATAGAAGACTCAATAATTAAATTAAAATTAATCCCATTTTTGATATATAGAATAAGATTTAAAAGATAAAACATTACGGAAGATTGAACTATTTTTAGATTTGTATTAAATGTAAAATTAAATATAATGAAATATATTATATTTAATGTTAAAATATATTATATTTATACCTAAGAAACTTTCAGTACTATAATTTATTATAACTATTTATTGACAGAAAATTCTTTTTACACAGAAAATTTAATGTACTTTTATTATTCGTCAAAACATTATATTTATCAAAAAATAACCAATGAAATTTATCTAAATTAAATTTCTATATACATATTTAAATATCATGTTTATATTTTTATATATAAATTATTATTTTTCCAAATCATAATTTAAAATGGGATTTCCTTTCAAAGGCATAAAATTTATACTTCAAAAAAATATAGGTTTTCTTAAATCAAATATTCTTTATTCATACCATATGATTACAATATCCACTTAATGAACATAAAAAATATTTTATGAAGTTTATATATATTTTTTAAATTTAATTATCAATAGTAAATCACTCAAAAAGATAGAAATATAATTGATTTATATTTTCCAAAAACAATAGAAAAATAATAAAGTCACAATGAAATTTAATATGGTAGTTACACTTATTCTTAATAACCTAGCTTTTAGGATATAACATCAATTTTATAGTAAGAGAGTCATAAGGTTCATTTAAAATCATGATATCGTGTGATGAATGTAATTGAAAAATTATAATTATTTAAAAATAATTCATAAAACGATCCAGGTGTTATAGTTGTTACGTTTAAATGGAATGGAAATATTGAGAGAAATGATTAAGAGTAAATTATGATGTTGATAATTTTTCTATTTTTGATTCCATTTGGACCCAATTTTGGGTATGAAAATTATATTATAGGTATCAGATATTTCATGATTTTTAGGGAAATAGGTGGTGTCGTATGGGCCAATCCTGTTTTTCCTTTTTATAAAAACTATTGTACCTTTCATATTGAGTTAACAATTGTTATCTATTCACACAAAATTGTGGCACCATTATCTATTTGGGGAGAATTTATATTTTATTTAGAATACAACACCTTAAAATATAATTTTACCTATATGAATCTAAACATGTGATATGGACTCTAGTTACAGTATCCTAAGAATTTTTATTTTAATACTTTTTACAATACAAGGTAGGGGAATGCAGTTGCTCTTTGTTTTAATAGAAAATTTTTGACACATTATATGATGGAATCAGATGATAAGTGGTATTTGATCTATTTTTTTATTTGAGGTTACCTTGAGAGGTGATGATTATTAGTGTACATGTGTTATAGTAATAAATAAAATATCGTTAATTGTTTTAGTGAATTTATCTAAAAATGGTGGTAGACACCGAGTACCACCAGTATTGTAAGAGTTATTGTGATTGGGAGACATAAGGTGAGTGGTTTTAGTCTCCTAATGATTTCCTTATCCATGTTAGGATGTTTGTGTTGTTATCCTTAAGTAAAGAGATGATAGAAATGGGAAACTAGTCTTAATGGATTGTGTTCCCTATGGATACCATGATCTAGGATGAATTGAGACGTCTTTATTAGTTATGGGTAATAGGTTGGTAGGCTATAGACTTTCTATATCTATGTTTAGTATGTTATATAATTATAATAGAACAACATTGATAATACAATTATTTTCATCCATTACCCATTCTGGTATGATAGTGGGATGATATTTCATTGGCTTTAATTATTGATTTTCCATAGACTCATTGTCAGAATTATTTGATTTGGCTGATCATTTAAAAAGTCATTAAATAAAAACATTTCATCCTTATTGAGGAAGTAATTAATGTGGAATAACTTGAGGATTTGTTTCATTGAGAGACTTTATGAAGACATGGGATTCCCACAAAGGTGGTCTTCCAGAATAAAAATAAGTTCACATCAATGATCTAGATTTTGTTTATTAATGGTGATCGGTTCCTAGATTAGATCGAGTGTGGAAACTAATCTATATATTTATTTAAAGACTTAAATGGGAATCTATGTTCTTAAGGTCATTCTTAGGGATTCTTGGTTTTATTTTTTTCAACATTGTTAAAAAAATTCCTTTAGTCATGTTTTCCTATATAATTTTTTATCAGGCCTCTATTATGATTGGGAATTTTGTGTAATTTAGAGGTTATACATGTAGATATCATTTCTTCTTGAATTATTGTGGAGAGAAGCCCATTTTTGTTCCATGTATTTTTCATGTAATGATGATGATGGTTCAGCTGATTCATAATAGATTGACCTGGAAACAGATTCATCAAAAATATTATTGACAATGTAATTTTTGGATTCCAGTTCCTATGAATAGTTATAATGTTTTGTAGAGTTTGAAATCATGTTGGAAATCATCAGTTCGGTATGTGGTTTATGATGGCCCTAATTTTTGTGGGGACCATTGATATCATTAGACAGTCATTGAAGGTGGTATATTAGCTTTTCTTACTATCTAGGTTTTTTCTATCAACAATGATTTTCATGTTTCTTAACATATGAGATATATAACAAATCCATCCCGTTTGATAGGATTTTAGGATTCTGATCTTCATACCACACCACGTTGGTTGATAATCTTGTTCAGATTTTGAATATTAGGGAGAATTTACTACTATGATAGATGATTCAACTTTTTTAGGTACATTAGTAGTTTTTTCTGGGTAACACCAAGTATGAGGGAGAGGGAATTATTTATGAGAATAAAGTGTCCTTATCATTTTTGTGTCACATGTAATTTGAAGAATTTCTGGGTGTAGAAAGAATTTACAATTCAAATATTGTAATATGAAGTTTTGATTATCAGATAATACGTATATTTTTTTTAATCATTCTTATTTGGTTATATTTTTATCTTTCATATGGAAATACATATTTCTATATAAAAATTCATATAATTTAATGGTTTTTTCTTCCATTTTATTAATAGAATCTATGTATAATGATTCCTAATACATTGTAGTGTTCCTCCCATGTTCTTATAATACAAATAGTGGGGAAATTTAATTTTTATGAATATTCATGTAGTTTCATAATATTTATGGGATATTACTTATTATGTGATGTTTTTAATTGCTATTTAATGTTATCTAGTAATATATTATGAATTAAGTGAAATGCATGAGTATTTTACACACCGTGTAATAGGTTAAAATTTTGTAATTTAAAAAAATAGGGGTTTTAATAAATAAGGGACAATTATTTTGGTGTATTATAGATTTATATATTATCTAGCATGTAATGGGATTAAAATATGTATAATCATCATGATTTGGAATTTTGGGGGTATCACAACATTTTTCTCATTCATTTATTTCCATCAATTCTACCTCTAGACCTATAAACTCTTAGGGGTAATTTAAGATACCTCTTACAGTTCTAGATAAATTTATTTGATGATTAATCATTACTGTTGAATCAGTTCATTTTTTAAGGTAATAATTCATTTTTGTTAATCATTATCTTAGTTTTTGTATGTTACTTTGTTTGAATGATTTATCAGATAGTGTTTCATATCGACCCATTTTAGTTTCTTGGTGTTTTTTTACTTTCGATGTCAGTTTCCATGGCTTCCAATCACCATTGTCAATTGTTGATATGATTATACGCGTTTGATTTATCTTTGTATATAAAGTATAAAAATTTATAAAATTTATATTTATTTTCACAAAATAAAATTATTTTAATAATTTTATTTTACATTATTTTTTAATATACTAATTGAATATGTAAATGTTTTTAAAAATATATTTTTTAAAACAAAATTATTTATTTGTAAATTGTTTTTTAAACAACAATGGGGATTAGGTTGGTAGAAAATATGTTTTATAAAATTGTGGACATGTTTTTTAATGTGTATTTTGAAAATTAGAACATTGGGAAGCTTTGGTGTGTTGAGAATGAGACACATGTAGCATTAGCATATGGGGATCTACTAGGAGGGTCCATTTGAGATATAGATAGACTATGGCATGAATAGATAATGGTTAGATTCAATGTTTGAATTTTTTGAAACTTAAGTTTCTAGAATTATTATGTGGGGATCTACTAGGAGGTATCTTTTATTAAATGATATATAGTACTATTAATATAACATAAAAATTTAATATTTTTGTATTGGGAATATAAATTGTTAATAATAAAACAAATTAATAATTTATTTACAAATCATTTAGATTTAAGGATTTTTTTTATAATTTTTAATTTTATATGAATGGACTTTTGAATCATTATTATTAGAAAATTTATAGAATATATAGTGGTATCGTACATGGATTTGATCTCAAACAATAATTTTTTCGATTAGGGTTTTGTAAATGTTTATTTAAGGATACAAGTAAACGAATTATAATCATGTAATCTGGTGTGTTATCCTTTGGTGTTTTCCAATAGAATGGAGTGGTTTGTGGGTAATTGTGTCTCACATGGATCCAACTTGATCTAACATTATTCAAAAAAATTGGTGTATCCTGTTTTTCATATATTTTATGGTTATTATTGTATCTTTTTCTTCCAAAGGGTAGTCTATTTTTATACCTCTTTCCTTATACTTATGACATGTTTCCTTTCATCATTTGCGTCACTATGTGATATCTACCATGGTTGTATAGTTTGGATAACCTATGATGGTATGTTATAAGACACATTTATTTTTTATGTAAAATTTAATGGGATACATTTAATAATAAATAATAATTTATTATACATTTATAAATAAATATGGTGTTACGGATGGTGTTATTTGAGATTATATTTTTTTGGGAAATAACTCATTTCAAATACATATTAAACACAAAACAAGACCATTCTCTAATTAATATTGTAGATAGATAATCTCCCAAATCACATTAATTCCTTATTAATTATTGTAACATGTAGTGGCCTTGGGAAAACCCAAAAAATGCTCCACCAATATCAAACATCTTATTCCACTATAAAAAAATACACCAAGACCAATTATATTCCTAGAATATATATTTCATTAAATATTTACATTTTATTTCTATTAATAGACAATATATTCATCCACGTAATTTTTAATTCCCAATAAAATAATATAATAATAAAATGATATAAAATTGTAACACCATTTATGGATAATGGAGGGATACAATTAAAATCATACAATAATACGATATTGAATTCCTTTGTGAGACTCAAACATCATACCTCCCTGTGACCATTCACGACGGCTACCTCTATGCTGGACACTTGGGGAATTAAATTTTATTATTATCTATTATAATCCCTCTAAATGTCAACACACATTCTATATATTAATATTTATATAAAATATACCTTTAGTTCACCAAAAAAAGACTATACAATATTTATTAAAAATCCCACAAACAATTTCCTTTTTTAATCACGTCATATAATTAATTCAAGAAAACATAATCCAAAATTTAATAAAACAACCATGTTAGATTTTTAAAATGATTTACTATTTGATAAAGGTGTCCATAGTATATAAATGGATGATTGGGATATTTTTAATAAAATTTTTATATATTTCTATTAGTTATTTTTATAGTTTTATATTACTAATTTTAAATACTATTTAAATGAACCATTAAAAAATTTAATATATATTATTTTTAAAAAATAATATTTAAAATTTTTAACAAAAAAAATTATTTATAGTTTATAATTTAAACTAAATGTAAAAAATTATATATATTCTTTATATTTTATATTTCCTTTTGTATAAATATAATAACATAATATTGAGTTATAATCATTAAATGAATTTCACATAATATTATCATTCAAGATGTTTTAAATGACAACTATTTTAACATCTAAACTATAAAAATTAGTGACATGGGCATATTATTAAATAATCCCAACATATAATCATGGAAATTGGTTCATTAAATATATTAATTAATACAATAATACTATAAATTGTAATAATATCAATGGAAATATAGTACATATATATATATATAATCATTATTATCATTACCCACCCTATCAAAATCTGACATAATATGCCAATGTTGATCTTAATGAAATAATATTACCCAAATAAAATATAATAATCCTCACATAAATAAAATAAAACTGAAAAAAATTACAATTATTGATTAAATAATATAAATAATCAAAACATGTATAAAAAATTTAAATCATTTGATTTATTAAATAAAAATAAAAATAAAAACATTTACATTACAAAACCTAAATTACTAAAATTGAAATATATTAAAAAAACCTGTAAAAATTAAAATGGTATTCACATTCATGAAAACAAAAATAAAATATATACATTAAATAAACCGAATTAATACGATTTATTTTAAAAAAACTAAAAAAAAGATGAATGTGATATATAAATATTGAATGGATCTATAAAATTTTCACTGAAACTAATTTTTTCCAGACATAATTGACACATAAAAAATTAAATTAAATAAATATTATAATAAAAACATTTAGTAATACAACTTTATGAAAAAAATCCAAATTTATCAATTTTGAGTGATTGATTCTATTTCGCATTGGATTTTTTAAATAAAAACTATTTATGTGAAATTTATTAGAATTGTTTTTTAATTTTAATTAATTAATTATTAAAATTATTTAATTATGTTCAAAAAGTCAGTTTTAATATATACTTATATAAAAAATTCAATGTCACACTATATTGTTGTAAATTAAAATGAAGCGGATGTACAACTATGATATTTTTATCTCAGTAGACAAACAAATAATGAATAAAGTGTTATAGATGAATATGACGAATTAATGAATATATAATTTATTTTAAACCATTCAAATTTTAATATATATTTTAGAACTAAATAATTTTAATATTTTATAAACATTTTTCTTTTTAAGGATGTCAAGAATAAAATATATAACATTAGGTAAAACATTCATTTACACTATTTATTTAGATATTATAACTAAGGGATATTATTCATTCAAATAGAGAAGAGTAAGTACCTATAATTTATTTTACCTCTTGATATTCCATTAACTCATCAAGTACCATCATGTTGGAAATGGATCATATAGAGTAAACAAAATTCATTAAGTGCTTAATGATTATAAAAAATATCCTTGGTGGAGTACAAACAATTTCATAATTACAATAAAAAATATATAAATGTTTTGATACATTATATCATAAAATCAATGACATACAAAATATTTTTTTGAAGTAAAAATTTCAATTTTGTGTCATTTATATGTTGAATCTGATGATGGGGATTCCTATCCAAATAGTGATTTGAATATTGAATCTATATTTTATGGTTTTAATCAAATAAATAATGATGGTGATGTTGATGGTGATGATGATTGTGATGATAATCATGGTACAAATGGATATGGTGGTAATGATTGATATATGTATTGTGATGATGATTGTATAATCATTGTTAGGGATGATAATGATGTAAATAAGGGTTATGAGATAAATGATGTCCACCCATCTATCTAAACAATTTTAATATATCACAATGTTTCTAAAATTATAATTATAATATATATTTTATTATTATTTTTCATTTTTGTTATTAACAAAACATCTCTAAAATTAAATATAAATTTGGTCATTAAAATTAATTTTTTGAAAAATTCAGTGCCTTAATTTCATTCTCAATTTTACTATATTGTTTGTAAGTTGACTGGAATTTGGGTGTTTGTGTTTTGGTAATTTTTTGGTTATGGACCAATATGTGTTGTTTTGGTGGCTTCATTAGAGAGGCATGATTATAAATATGGTTTTCTAAATCATTTGTATTGAATTTATACAAATTTATTTATATATCTGTTTGTTACATATAAATTCCATTTGATATATACCAATGGTTTGAAATAATATTTTGTTTTAGGTATCTACAAATGGTTCATAGATAACTCTTTTTGGGAATAATTTTTAATGGTTAAAAAAATGGTTTCTTAAACAAAACCAATTATTTCAAAACATTGGAATGCACAAAAATCTATATTAGTGCATTCATCCACATGTCACAAGTTCTTTGCCTATTAGATGTAGTTATATGGTATAAAATTCACTTAATCTTCTGTCAATGAGTGTTTGATGGGTTATTTCATGTCACACACTCTTTCTCGGTGATCATATAAAATTAATCAAATTTTATCTTCATTGATTCACATGAACATCTAGATTAAATAGATCACTCTATGATATATTAAATTAATTACTTTATATAACTGATTTACTAGATATCACTAATAATATATTTCTCTCACAAAAAATTTCCAAATTTAATATAATTGTAATATTACCTATTTTTTTATTATTTTCTTTTTGTAACTCAACATTTATTTTTGTGAGGAGATCATATCATATATATAAGTAATTTAGTTCAAGTAAGTGTAATTTTTAAATCATACTTGGGGATAAATATTTTCACCACACACTATTTGAAATAGCATACTAAATTTATCCATAAAAAATAATGATTAAATAACACCTATACTCATATATCGCCGTAGTGATGAAAAATTCACTATTCCATAATTACTGATAAGTAGAATCTTGTTCTATGGATTTGTAATATTCAATAAAATCAAGAATAAAAAATTATGTGCTGCTATTTTATATTATATATATATATATATATTTCATTACTGAAACATAATAAACATTGATTTCCTTTATCCAAATTTTTTGATTATGAAAATTCATTTTTTAAAATTTATATACCCCAATAATGTTGGGAAAGAATCAAAACTTTCATTATGTGGTCATTAAGATGATAGAAAGCAAACTTATACAGATAAAAACCATAATTGTTTTGTTCTCAAATTTCATTATGAACCTATATATATATATGATGTTTAATATTTATTCCAATTATTTTGGATGAATTTAATGAGGTGTTTATATTCCTCTTGAGGTTTTTGTGAAAATTCATCCCTGAAAATTGATTTTCTCTTTCAATGTTCACATTGACATATACAATGTATAAAAATAAAATTCTAAAATATCTATTTCTATTTCTTAAATGTAATATTTTCAATAATATTAGAATGAATAATAAAATGTTATCATAATTACATGTTCAAGAGAGTTATCATTGTGTATGCATATTATTCACAGAATGTTTGTAATGACAGGTATGAAATATTGATTAACTCATAGACTTCACAACAATTATTGATGCATAAAACCTTATGGATAATGTTAGAAATCAATTATATCATATTATTTCAATGGTGTCACATTGAATGATGCCTTTAAATAATCAAAATGACTCATATATATTCCCAGGTCCGTTTTGAATTTTAGTAACAAAGTGGATATATGTCATACATACCTATTATATATATTCAAATTTCAAGTCACCTATATTTATATAATTATTTCAACACAATTTATGTAATATCAAGGAATTATTAATCACTTAATGTAAACCAAAAAAAAATCCAATGACCATTATCATAGAATTTTATAATCTTGAGATTTTAAATAATTTTCATGGAATACTGCCACATTTGTATGATGATATCATTTTTCTGAATCATTGATCATTAGTTAAAATATTTGATATATTAATTATATATGTATCCCAATATATTGTAAAAATTATAATTAATTTCCAAATGTTCATTATCATAATATATTAGGGTTACGACTTGACTATAATATATATGAAACATTATATTGTCTTTATTTATATCAATGTATTAACAATAAATTTACCACTCAATATTAATATTTTTATATTTTTTAAAATATTATAATATAATTTTACACAATATTATAAATTTTTCACAACGATTTTCTAATACACTGATATTTTCTCATTTTTTTCTAAAAATAATTTAAATCTTCTATTACATTCATCATATTGAGAACCATGTTAAAAAACATTATAAATGATTAATATATTTTGATATGATAATTAATCCAATCCAATAAAAAAAATTTGAATAGGTATCTCTAAATTATTAATTTTCTTTTTTTTACATATATAAAATAAATTAATCAGCTGTCAATTTACTTGATTAAAAAATAATTGATTATAAAATTAATTTTTTATCAAATGAAATTATTATCACAAAATATTTTATCATAACATAATAAATTTACTACTATTGGTTATTTAATTTAATAATTTTTATATATTATATATTAAGTATTATTTTTTATATTTAATCAACTACTTTTTCTATTCCAAGGATAATAATTAATCTATAATTTTTTCCAAAAGAATTATTTATCTAAAATGGGTTTTCTTCCTATAGTTATTACAAAATTCATATTTTCCACGTTGAACAAAATAGAAAAATTGATTATATTTTTTAACATAATCATTGAAAAAATATATTATATTTATTTTTTGATATATTTTTAATATTGTAAATTTTTCTATGAAGAGTTTCAAAATAATTTTTTATATTAAAACCCAAATATTCATATCGTGCATTTAAAAATATGAATAATTTTTTAAACTGGTTTAAAAGTATAATTAGTTCATTTATATTATTGTTAATCAAATATAGATAATTATTGTCATTTTAATGACCATATTTTATAAAACAACTTTTTATAGTTTCGAAAGTATTTTTGATATAAACTATTTTTCCATCACATATCTGGTTTTTATTTTTATTAAAATTATTACACATATACACATTTATTTTCAAAAAGAATATATTTTTTAATTGTTATAAGTAATTATATATAATATGTTCCAAAAAATTATTTCATATAAGTAATATTTATAATAGTAAATAACAATTACCATAGTTACGGTTTAAACTTCTTTACCTATTGCTAAACTAAGAATAATTCACTAAATATTACATAAAAACAAAACAAAAATCATATTTTATTGAAATATTTTGACGTTATTGCATTAATGGTAATATAATGATCCATTTAGGATCATTTTTTGTCAAAAATTTTGGGATACATTTTCCTATCTGTAATTTAAATATTCTCATTTAGTACACATAAAAATTGGAAACACCTCTAATATCCACATAAAAGTAATAATATATTTATGGATCATCGTATACCATCCAAAATCCCATAAATTCATCCACAAAAGCATAAAAAATTCCTTATTTCAAATAGAAAACTCTATTCTGAATGATTTTGGTGATGATATATGGTGGGTGTATGATGATTATGTACCATTCATAATTATGTTTTTTTATTATATATCAATAATGAAAAATTCTTGTATTATGATATGATACACAAAATTTAAACCATATTAATATATTTTTTATGTTAATTTATTATTATATATTGATATCCTCTATTAAAAAATGGAAAAAGAAATAGTTGATCGCGTGTTATGTGTACTACACTACGTGAAGTAATGTAATTTTTTCCCTTCACCTCCTATCAGGTATAGATATTATTAGGTATTTAATATAAATATATAATAATTATAAAATAATTGAACTTATAAAATTATAATATCACATCTACGTTCTTATCATCCAATTTTTTGAAATATAAGAAACTCCATGTGTGTTAATGAAGAAAAAAACCTCCATAAAGTATTGTGATTTGGTATTCAATTTAGTATTTAATGGATAGCAATAAGGATAAATTTTATGAATATATATTATATTATTAATATTAATATGATTCATGAAATTTTAATTACAATCTACATTACTTGTATCCATGAATTGAGAAATTGAAATCAATGTTCTTGTGTTTTTATGGCCTACCATCTCTAGGAATAGTGTAATCCCATTTTATCTCTCTAAAATTAATGGATTAAAGTAAATATGTAGTATATATTTGTGTGCCTGTGTGTGTTCACATGTGTGTCCATGTGTGATATTAATATCATATTTTATATTTTTGAGATAATACTACCATTATTAATGTCAAAGCAATAAAACTATGGAACCAAATCATACATGATTGATATACCCAATATCACTCAAAACAGTGATTACAATAAATAATTCATAATATAAAAATGATAATGGTTATATGTATATCATATATGTTATCATATATAAGAATATGGTTTTCAAATAAATTAATACTAAACAAATATTTCATATAGATGATATCTGAATGTGTACCATGAAAATTGAAATGTAAGGTAATGGATTTCGCGTAACTATTTTATTTTTGGGAGATATATTCTATTAAAATATCTCATTTCTATTTTTGGAGGATATTTTTTAACCTATTTATATTTTACATAACGAATATCATAATTTTAGTTATATTTTATGTTTCAATATTAGGATAGTGAGTCTATTCTCTAAATACACTAATTTGATATGGTCCAAAGGAAAGTATTTGTTTAATTTATTGAATTTCTTAATAAAATATTACTATTTCTGTATGAAAATTATTTTTAATTAATACAGGTACAAGAGGGAAGGGTCAATTTATGTTTGGGACTAGTATTATAAAAATATTAGTTAAAAATTAAAGGATTGATCTACATTTATGTCTATGTATAAGAAAATATCATTGAATCTCTTTGAAGTGTAGAATGAGTGGTATCCATGAAATCCTATTCATTAACAGATAATAAAAGTGGATGTGTCTCTATTATATTTGTAAAAAACAAGTAATAAATTAAAAAGTTGAATAATTGTTTTAGCATGATCATATCCCAGTGAATTATAGTGGTTCTTCCTTCATACCTATATTGATAGTCCCTTGTGATATATTTTTGAAATTCAACAACGCATTATGAACCATCATGAAGGATTTGAATACATGATCACCATGAACGAATTAGGATATACCTAATGATTCATATATATAAAATAATGTGTTATGATTTATCCATCATAAAAATTATTTTTCTCTGTAAGGTAGTTTTCCACATTAATTAATATTACATACATTATACTTTTATATTTTAGTCACTGGTAGGAACCACAAAAAAAACTATGAAAAATTTGAATTTAAAAGTCAAGGTTATTATGAGTAAAAAAATTGGATGATAAGAGTACTGAAACTAATTTTGATTATTTATAATTTTTAAAAGTTTATATAATAATCAATATACACTATTACCAACATGTAGACAATAAAAATTGGAGAATATCGATTTCCCTCAGAGCTCAGGTTGTGGATACAATAGAGGAGTTAATATTTAATTGACTAAATTAATATAACGTTGGAAGCATAACACAATAAAATGTCTAAATGAAATGAGAATATTATTTTCACCTGGTGGTGAACAAGGGATAATATTAATAAATAAGAAATATAAAATTAAATTTCATGTTTATAGAAATCATTGAGAATAATGGTTTCTTCATGGAATTATAAATGATTGAATATATTATATATAGAAATTATTTTAATTAAAAAATTTTAATTCCTTGTAGATAATTTAAGGATGAGTATCAGGATGGTCACATGTGTAAGGTTTTTTTAGAAATGATAATGAAAAGGATGTAAAAGAAATATGAAAGGATTGAGTTATTTGGTATTAAATTATGAAACAAAATTAATGTAATAATAATGAAGGGGAATGTAATTAAAATAAATTCCATATAGTATCTAAAAATATAAGGAATAATTTATATTAATATTATGAATTATATGAATTTTTATTCCATTAGGCCTGAAAAGCAATCCTCATTTAATTATGTAATAGATTTTGTGTAAATTTTTCAATTCATAACCAAACAATAATATTTTTACTATCAAATGGATTGAATTCATGCCACTACTTCTTCACACAAATATTTCTATCAATTTGGAAATGTTATTTAAATTAAAAATTTATACATGTACCTTTATTTATGATTAAGGAATGGTGTTTTTAACCAACACTTATTAATATATGTCTTGTCAATATCATTATCCTTTTCTTTTTCTCTATTACTATATATTAATATTTTTGCATTAGTGTTCTATTTTATACCCATATTTTCATCTCCCATCTATATGATCCCCAATTTAAATCCAATTATGTAATATTATAGACGATCTTATCAATTTTATTTCTCACTGTTAATATGGAAATAATATTTAAACTTATTATGGTGTAGGTCTCTATGATGTGATTTTATAATTGGAATCTATAGATTATCCAGATCATGTTCAAATTTCACAGAATGATGTAAATACTATCATTATTATATATCCCCTTGTTATTTTATGTAATTTAATTTTTTTAATATACTAAAAATTTATGATAGAATATGTTACATGCAATAGTGAGTTTAAATGAAATAAAATATAATATTAAAATATCTAAACATGGCCATTTAAAAATAGATATTAAATTGGGGTGTGTGAATATGACTGACTGTATAATGAAATTATTTTTAAATAGAAATTTATAGAATATATTCTTTGTAAATAAATTGAGTATAAATGAAAATAAAACTTATTTATGGGTATGGTATTGTAGGACCCTGGGACACCCTGAGAGGGGAATGGTGAATCAGGGTGTCAATTTTGTCTTTTTAAGTAATAGATCTTGATCCCATGTTGGTAGGAACTTTTTAAACATGTATGATGAATATGAACAGAAATCAAACATTAAAATGTAGAGAGACGACACATCACTTTTGAAGTCCAACATTCACTCATAGACTAATCCCACTTTACCCCGAAGGTGTCATGATATCTTCCAGCTTTCGTGTAGCTCCGAAAAGGACCGGCATACAACAACCTCACCATGCACACTTCTCCAAGACCGGCACACATGTTTCAATAATAGTGCACAAGTCACTTTCGCAATCCATATTTGGTGCACAGGTAACACCAAATCACTTTCAAGACACTTCCTCCTTCAACTCCAAACTTGCGCAATTATGTACCTTTAACTCCCAACCCGCTTTGGTCGCGTAGCCATCAACCGGCACCTAGCCTCTACATGTACAACCCAAAAACCATTTGCGTGACTCAACCACTTACTCAACATGAGATCAAAAAGTCGATAAGTCTTGAACTTCATTACAAATGAGGAGTGGTGGTATTCAATTTCTAAGAAAACTGGACCCCCCGCATGGTGGCGCGTATGTATCCTCAGGGCACGCAGGTCTCGGCGTTCAGCTCCAACCTACCTAGCCTATGTCGCATAACTCACTTGCGCGACAAAACCAATACTACCGTGACCCTATTTCTTTTTCCATATTTTGAATTTCTGATCATGAAGAACAATAGGCTCATACATTTCAAAAAATCTTAGGCACCGACACGCGAGTTCCTTCTCGATGTGAAGGTCACTTGCACGACCCTACAATACTTGCTCAACCCTTATCCCTTTTCCATTTCTCCAAGTTATAATCTTAAAAAACACTAGGCGTACAAGTCATAATCTTGAACTGTATGATCTCTTTAGTAATAAAATACTTTCTACATGATTTTTTAATTATTATAGAGAGATATATATATTATATATTAAATAAAAAATTTAACTTTCATATAATATTCTTCCATAACATGAGATACGAACAAATCCAGTTTTATGTGTAATAACTATTCTCTTCATTAATTTTCTTTTGTTGAACTCATATAAATTATAAAAATTCTACAATTTAAGATAAATAAATTCAAAATAATTTATTTATTATTTTAAAAATCATGTCAAAAATATATTTGAGTAATTTTTTATATTTTCAGAAAAAATTAATTATATATATTAATAGTGAACAAATAATTCATTGATCTAAATAATTACGTTTAATTTATTTTTTTAAATTAACATACATCTTAAAATGGATTTAATGATAAAATAGATAGACTTAGTTTTTCATATTAAATTTTATGTATTTGGAGCTATTTTTCATATTTAATCTTGATATAAATAAATTTTTAACATTTGAATGTTTGCATTTTGAAATAAATTTTATTTTATCACATTTGAATGTATAATTTAAAATTAAATTATGCCACATATATATATAAATTTTAAAATATATATCACATATTTGAAATCAATATAATCATTATTATATTATATGTAAAATAAATTATTTTATAGTAATATATATTAAAAATAGTAAAAATTAACCATCACAGTTTAGGATAAAATAGGGTTACAATGGGGTTAAAACATTATATGGGTAAAAATAAAAATATAAAACATTTTCATCGATATTTTATTAGAATATTTTGAATTTTTTTAGCATCGTTCTATGAGTAACATTTGGGAAAACATTTTTATTTTCAAACAATAAAAATGTTCCCCCTCCTCTACTTATTAATGGGAACCCACTCTCCAAACAACATTACACCCAAAACATTTTGGATCGGAAAATTTGTACCAAAATATATTTTTTACATCCATCCACAAACCATGGAGCCCATTTATTTATAGATAAACTCACTTATAAAGTATATTAGTTCTACCATAAAGAGGATGTCTAAAAATAAGTATCATTTATAATAATTCCTTTTAATATTATTCCATAACCAGTGTCCATAAAATTATATTCAATTGTGTTGATATAATAATAAATTATCATTAATGTACTAAAAATTATTATTTTAATTAAATAACCTCTATGTATGTAATCTTACATTAAATGTAAATTTAAACCCCCATACAATTGTGTGGTAAACTATCACCGCACAAACTGATTTAAATCGTTTTTTGTTACTTCATTTCAAATACAAATAATTATAATGATTTAAAAGATTGATATTTTATTTATTAAATAATTTTAAATATAAAATTATAATATCACATATAAATTCATACATTACAATCTATTTCAAAATGATAACATCTCTCGAGTGTACGTATTAACTACTACCTCTATGATGCGTTGTGCTATTTTTTCATTTTATTTTGAAATTAATGTCCATAATTACATATTTATTTAATATATTTGATATATAAAATATAATAAAATATTAAAAAATGGTGAATTATTGTTATATTTTCATTCATTCAATTCACCGAGATATGTGACACACAATTCATGGGTACGTATAACCTATCGTCTCAAAGAACTATCTAATAAAATATTATTTCTACAAAATATATGTATTAATATAAATTTATGTAGAATATATATGTATATATATATTATTAATTTCATGCTAATTTTTTTATATAATGGTACCTATATCAATATTCATTGACTCAAACAACCAAAGAATAACATAATCGAAATATGAGGTATTTAAATCCCTAAAAACGATTTTAACAAGAAATTTGTAATTGAAAGTTGATAATTGAATATAAGTAAATAAAATGTGGTATTAAATATATGATTTTGAATCATATTTATAATTATAACTATAATTATCATATTTGTTTCCTTAACTTTTTACCATGTTCAATGGAAATTGATTCTTGTGACAAGGGATTTTAATTAACTATTTTATTTATATGAGAAAAATTCCATATTCGCCAATAGTTTCATTAGGGTGTTGTATATAATATTTTATGTAATTGTTATTTCATAATTATAATTATTTTATTATATTTAACATTTAATTTTCTATTATTCACTCATGTATATTAAAATACAATTGATACCTTTGTGGAAAGGGATATTCGGCTGTCATTTATTCAATTGTGACACATTCCATAATCACCACTTATTTATTTTATGTGGTTTATATACTATACGTTAATTTATATCATGATACATCCCATGATAATAATTTGTGTTTACATATCCATATAAGTTTCATTCATTTGAGGTACTTATGATTCAAAAAATACTGAGTTTATTGTTACAATCTAATTGAATATTCATAATGTATATTTTTAAGCATCATATGTTGAAATATTATGATCTAACTCCTAATAATTTCGGGAAATATACATCGAATTTTTTTATTTCTAGATAATTCATATTATCTATTATTTTAATTTATTTTTGTAAAAATTATACGTACTAATTTTTTTCAATAAAAATAGACATTACTATTAAGATATTGTTCATTCATGGAGGTGAAAAATTGTTTATTTTAACTAATATTTTTGTTAAAGGATTGGTACCCAATTGTATGGGGGTGCCTCAGGGGTTTCCAAAGGTATTAGTACATTAAATTATATTAAAATAGGATAAAATTTGGAAATTCATGGTCAAAACATGTTTAGTAAAAAAATTTCTCTTATATAGGGAAACTATGTGGCCATACTTACACTTAGACAGAGCATGGTTCATGGGAACTGCATGTTTTTTCAATCCAAGTATTTTTACAAGAATATTATCTTCTTAGGCATCCTATTATATTGAGGGAAAAAAATTTACCCCACAGTTGTCTATAACATGTGGGTTCCCCCAATAAGATCATGCTACCAGGCCACCTCTCTAACAGAGGTTGGTTCATTGGCACTAGATAGTATAATAATATGTGAAGGTTACTATAGAATATCTATTGACCTATACCCTGTTCTATTGATGTAACATCACATTTGGTGCATGGTTTTTCCTAATATGTGTCCAAATTTTGTTCCAATGGAAAAGTATAAATTTCTAATTTTTCCCTTTCGGGGTTAAAATTTTCCCCATAGAATTTTTCCCCACTGCACTGTCTCCTTCTTAGGTAATGAAATAGAACCCCCCCTCCTCACCTATTTTTTAATATCATTTTATTCATTATAACTTTTAGTTCCTTTTAGTTTGAATTGAGGATACAGCTATTCCATTGAACACATTTCCTCAAATTTTCTACAAGAGGGTTGGTCTGTGGTTTCTTATCCAATTAATGATCTAGACCCCTATTTTTATAGGGAGTTCATTTATCTTTGTGGTTGAGTCTGATATTGTTTTAATAATTTTATTTTCATTAAGAGATATAGTATCTTGAAGCATGTATTGTGTGGTCTTTCTGATTTTTAACTATGCTATTAACATTTAATATGTGTATTTGGTCATCCCAATGTTCTGAATATTAAATTATAATGTCCTTTTTTAAAGATAATAAACTAATACTTTAAATGATATTTTATTTCCATTAGGGTGTATTAAAGCACTAAAAATGATTATTAATGGCATGGGGGGTTCAGAACCTCAAAAGTTTAGTCTTGTAGTTACTGGTTTTATGTGAATCAGATTAGTGGTGGTCGATGGTAAAATATATCTAGGATAACGATGGGATTGATTCACATGATTGAAATTAATTAAAAGGGTATTTGTTGAGTAATTTTTCACAAAGTTGGTTCATCATAGGATGGAAAAAATATTTGTGGAATTAAGCTAAGTGGATAACTCAGTGGCTGTCTATTCAGAAAAATTTACTCGACTAGAATGGTATGCTGCAAATTTCATATGAGGCCTTCATAGTAAAATAAACCATTTTTACTCAGGATTAATGAAAATCTATCAAAGGTATTTTTCTTCTTTTGAGTTAAAATGTTATGAAAAACTCATTCGATGTGCGATGAATGTGGATATAGAGTTTTCCGATTATCAGGTGTTCATTAAAAAAACAAAATAAGAGGTTGAGGTGGAGGATGAAACCGAATAAATCTTTAAAAAATTCAGATGGTGATAAACTTATGTTTACAATTTGTGAAAAATGTGGTAAATATCATGCTATTGAATGTCTTTTAAATTCATTTAAGTGATACCAATGTGGTAAAATGGTAAAAAAGGCTCATAATTGCGCTGAAAAATATTATGTTAATGGTAAGACAAAAACTCATTTTCTATCAGTAAAATGTTTTAAGTGAAATAAAGTGGGTCATTATGTAAATGAGTTTCCAATTAAGAGATCATCTAAGCGAAATCTACCATACTATAATTATAAAGGATTGGTAATATCGTTTGGAACTTCATTATCAGATGTTGGGCCATCAAATGAAGTTTTATCTCGTACATTGTGTGTTTATTCAGTTTATGCCAAAGTGTTTTTTGATTCAAGACCTACATATTCGTCCATTTCGGAGAATTTTCTAGTAAATTGGGAATTCCATTTTGAGATATTCATCATGAACATATGATAAAAACACTAGGGGGAAAAATTTTACACAAAAATAATTTATAATAACCTTCATGTCCTTTTTTATAGAAGGAATCAACCTGAAAACCTTATTATTATTCTACTATTAGAGTTTGATGTTATTTTGGGCATCTATTGGCTTTTTTTATCATGTTAAGATTTTATATTGATCAAAAGTGGTTTCTTTTCTGAAATATATTCAGTTTGTGAACATGAATGAACCCTTACATTTGTTAACATATCCAGAAGTTGATACAGTATTAAAATATGGAAATGAATGTTACCTTTAAAATATTGTTGAAAAAAAATTAGATTAACGATGTACTAGTGGTAAATAAGTAAGTTGATGTTTTTTTGATGAGCATATATTTATTATACCTAATATAGAAGTTGAGTTTACTATTGACTTATTTCTCGATTCTAATCCGATTTCAAACTATGTTTTATTGAATGTCTCAAATTGAACTTTTATAGCTAAAGAAGCAATTAGAAAAGATATTTGATAACCGTTTCATTAGACCTAGAACAACACCATTGGGTGCTCTTATAATTATATTTTAAATAAGGATAGTTTAATGAGTCGTTGCATTGATTATAGAGCATTGAATATCATAATTGTTAAGAACAATGATCCTTTTCCTCATATCAATGATTTGTTAGACCAACTCAAAGGAGCTAGATATTTTTGATAATGAATTACTTGAGGTCAACGTTCCATCAATTGAAATTAAAGGAATCAAACATTCCGGAGACTGTCTTTCGTACAAGATATGGAAATTATGATTTTTTTTATGACATTTTGAGTAACCAATGCACCTACTGTATTAATGGATCTTGTGAATAGAATTTTCTATGAGTTCTTGGATAAGTTTGTGGTGGAGTTAATTTATGATATTTTGTTTTATTATAAAAGTAAATACAAACATGAATTTTATTTAAAGGTTTTCAAGACATCCTTAAATACAATGAAAATGATTGGGAAATTCAGCAAGTGTGAGTTTTGGTTATAAAAAATATCATTCCTTGGTTGTAATGTTTCAAAAAATGGAATAACTATTAATCCATAAAAAAACAATAGTTGTTAATTAATGGAAAAGACCCCCAAATATTACCATGATCTGTTTATTTAATGGTTTGGTAGGTTATTACTAATGTTTTTTTGAAAATTATTCACTGTTATCTATACCACTGACTACGTTTACTTGAAATGGTGTTAAGATCATTTGGACAAAAGAATGTGATGATTTTTTTCAAGAATTAAAAATAATATTAGTGAATGATTTTGGTTTGGAATTACCCTTCCATAATGGTGAGTCTGTTATCTATAGTGATGCTCTATTTAAAGGACTTGGTTGTGTCTTTATGAAGAATGATTAGGTAATTTATTATTCATCAAGTTCGTTGAAACATCAGGAGTTAAATTACCCTAAAAATTCATTGAAATTAGATGCATTTTCTTTTTCTTTGAAAACATTGATGCAACATTTTTATGGAGTAAGATGTTATATATATAATGAACAAAAATGTTTAAAGATTATATTAACTCATAAATAATTACACAAAAGATAGAGTAGATGATTGGAATTAATCAAGGAATATAATTGCACAATCAATTACCATACGAGAAAAGAAAAGAAAGTTGTTGATTCTTTGAGTCAAAAATGTAATTCCTCATTAACCATTCTATATTTAGAATGAGATAATTTGGTGTTTGATTTTATAAACATTGGAATAGATGTTCTTGGTGCAGAAATTTCTGTTGTTTTGCTTCAATTGATAGTGAAATCATCTCTATTAGACATAATTAAGAAAGTACAGAAAGAAGACCATGAGTTGAAGAAAAGAGATTAGGTGGTTTAGAAAGGGATGTTTCTAGATTTTAACATTGATAATGAATGGGTTTTGAGGTTTGGGAAGAGATTATGTGTGCCTTGTGATTCAAATATGATGGAAGAGTTATTATGTGAAGCTCATAGTTCTTCAATTTCATTTAATCGTAGAGGTACTAAGATGTATAGAGATCTTGGAGAGTGTTAGTCATGGGATAGAATGAAAAGAGATATTGATGACTTTACCTTGAAGTGTATGACATGTCAGTAGGTTAATGTTGACAGTTAGTTGCTGAAAGGGATGCTTTGGTCTTTACCGGTGCCAGAGGGGAAATGGGAAATTATATCTATGGAAATCATTTTGGTCTTCCCAAAGACACTTCGAAGTAATAATGCAATATGGGTTATTGTTTATCGATTGACTAAATATTCTCATTTACTTCCTATTTGAGATACTTTTTCTATATATCAAATTTATCTGTTTTATGTTAAAGAGATAGTCAAGTTGAATAATGTTACCCTTTCCATTGTATCTTATCATTAGGCCAGGTTTACATATAATATTTTTAAAGGACTTCATAAGTCATTAGTTAATTGATTAAATTTTAGTACAACTTTTCATCATCTATGAGATTTTTAGTCCAAAGGAACAATTCATACCATGGAAGAAATTCTACATGATTTTTCACTAGATTAACAAGGTTTATAAGATGAACATATTTCATAGATTGATTTTTCTTATAATTATAGTTTTTATACAAATATATATATGGATCCATTTCAGGAATCATATAGGAAACATTGTCCACATCCAGGTTTTTTGAATTAAGTGGGTGAAAGGAAATCGATGGGAACAGAATTGGTAGAAGAGATGGCACAAAAAGATTAGTTGATTAATAAGAAGATGAAAACAACATAGATCAGGCGGAAGAGTTATGCAGATTACCAGAGGACATATTTTCCTTTTAAGATAGGTTATGATGTCTTCCTCAAAGAATCTTTATGGAAATGTGTGATGTGTTTTGGTAAAAGGGAATGTTGAGTCTGAGGTTCAATGGACGTTATGATATACTATATAATGTTGGATTAGTTGTGTAACGTGTGGATAAACCTTCATGTTTATCCTATGTACACAATTTTATTCATGTTTCAATTTTGAGAAAGTGTATGTTGGATCCATCTCATGTTTTTAGTCAAAAGGTAGTTCTGTTGGAATATAATCTCCCTTATGATAAACAACCAGTCAATATTCCTGAAAATAGAGAGAAAGTGTTGTATAATAAGGTAATTAATTAGGTAATGGTTTTATGGAAAAACTATATGGTTAAGGAGGCGACATGGTAATCAGAAAATGTTATGAGGGATAAATATCCCCACATATTTGATAAGTGAATAAAAATTGTGAGGATGCAATTTACAAAAGGGTGAAGGATGTAACCTCTAAAGAAAATAATGTATACTAAATTTTCATATTTATTAATATTTTTGAATTAAATAATAATTTTATTTTAAATGGGATTCTATGTCCAATTGTGTACTAGATAAGCAACAACATGTTTCTTTGAAGTCTAATTTTACACACAATGTTGTGTCATACTGAAAAATAATAATATAATATTATTTTATGTGGCATATAATGCCTAGACGTTGTATTGGTATTAATGAACATATCTATATCAAATATTAATATACATGTTTGTAAACATATTTCCATTTATCCAATAAAATCTAGAAGCATAAAATGTGAATTAATGTAATTTTAATGATAAATACTCTCGTATTCTTTAAAAGATCTATTTACCAAATATTGATAGAGAACAATTTTTAAATCCCTTTTTAGTCACTTAAATTTTCTATGTGACAAAATAAAATTTTTCTATAGAATCAGAAAATAAAAATTTACATAGGGTAAATTTTAGTATTTTTCTGTTGAAATTCATTTTTAATGAATAGTGGGAAATACTGTATTTTAACTCAAAACTACATTTTAATATAATATATTTATATGGATAGATTATCATTTTAATTGGTTTTAAAGTGTAATTATATTATTTTTTTTACCATTTAATCCACTTTTGGTCATTGGAAGAAATTTCACATTGAAGATGGATATAAACAAGTGTCAATCTTTTGATAGTTATTATTTCTTAAAAACATTTTTTAACAATGGAAATTAATTTAAATTTAATTAATCCAAATTGAATGTTTTGAATTTTTTAAATTATACATCATTTTTTAATTCATAATATCAAATATATCTTAGGAGGAAATGTTTTTTGAGAGACATCAATTTTTGATTATAGTGAAAACTCCGAGTAATAGTCAAAAACATGACATCATTATGTAAATTAAATATTAACACATTTTTAAATTGAATATTAAAACCCTGCCATACATGGTTGATATTAGTAAGTAATGTGCGGTTAAATAAGATGAAAATAATTTTTGGTGAATAGTAACTTTTGACATTTATTAACCGTAGTTAAAGTAAATAGGGTAATTAAGGTAAAAATTATATTATAATAATATTAAACTACCCTGACATTTTATAAATTATATTGGATAATATATTTTTGACCATTGAAATCCTTGGGTTGATTTTGGGACCCCGTGGAGCCACTTATGAATGATAATGACACATTATATAAATTAATGTAATGTAATGGAAAAAATGACATAAGCATATATCTTTTAGTAAATCACTTCTTAAATGGTGTTATATATATCGTCTCTTCGACTATATATATTATGTTTAAAGATAAAAATATTTCAAACATTATGGTATTTTTTTATAATTTTTAGACATCAATTAAATAAAATTATTTATGACTCAACAATGATGCAGTGTTTACTTAATCAATGAA
Source organism: Viscum album (assembly GCA_963277665.1). NCBI lineage: Eukaryota > Viridiplantae > Streptophyta > Magnoliopsida > Santalales > Viscaceae > Viscum > Viscum album. The sequence goes on along the minus strand of OY728148.1, from coordinate 871,067,752 downwards.
TGAATTATAAAAATAAGTTTATAAAAAATAAACTACCATCCAAAACATGTTAAATTCTTATTAGATTATTTTATTTCATAAAATAGTCATCTTATCTTCACATTTAATAAGTTTTAGACCATTTCAAACCAAAAAAAAATTATATAATAAAATAAAATATTTAATGCTCTCTAAAAAGTACCACCCCCCTTATAAAAATCCCTCACCACTAACACTTTACTCACACCTATCAATCCCAATAGATCATCCATCATGTTCCCAAATAAGCTCTCAGGAACCTATATTCCAAATAAAAGCCTTACTTCATGCAGAAATAATATCAAAATATCATTTTTTTCAAACAAAATTGAGTTACCATATTTAAAGGTAAAAACTTCTCTTAAGTTTTTTAATTTTACTTCTCTAACCACTATACTATTTTTATTACTTTATTTTATAACAACACCAATATCCTAAATATAATAAGTTGTTTTTATGAGAATGACTCAAAATAAACTTAAACACACCTCCATCTAATAGTTAAAGAGCATATTGTTTTTGTGGATGGTGAACTACAATCTCACGAAACGATATCTAAATCATGAATATCATTCTATAGATAATTGGCTATTGAAAACATGAACATCTTGTATTTATAACAGTTTCATTTTTGACTCATGTAACAAATATCAACAAAATATCTGTTATAAACTTAAATAATTACATAATGTTTATAACATTGTAATATGTGATGATAAAGAATAATAAACATGAAAAATGTTATTATGCAAGAAGAAATTAAATTATGTTCATTAATCAGGAGATTATAGATCAAGTAGGTCAAATCGGACATGAGGTATGGTACGTTGTATCAATTTCCATTCATTGAGTAATATTTTTTTTATACATGACTTTATTTTATATAGTGTATAAACACCATTGAATTTTAATTTCATTATTCGTGAATTTTTTTTCTACGAAACATTTTACTAAACGTAAATAGTAATTTTTTTTAACATAAACGGCGATAGTAACCCTTTGCATTGCCTCGAGTATTATTTTATCATTTTCTTCTATAACAAGATATGATGTTTTTAAAAGTAAAATAAATACCATATACTGTTTTACATATTTTGGTTTCTAAAATGGTTTTGATATTATATTGTAATGTCAATATATTTAAATAATATACTGTGATTGAAATTGGGATCTTTTGTCATTCCTTTATATTTGGTTAATTTTTTATGAATATGTTAAGGATCTTTGGTATTGTATAAGAATACATGTGGTTCTGTGATAAACCAAGGGAAGGTGAGCCTAAGATATCTCTCCAATGCATTAGGTAACGTGACTAATGTAAACATGAATGTTTCTCGTAATAGATATTGGGAATATATTATAAGTTATATTATAAATGTAACTCCCTATTTAGCTGTGAAAGATATAATGTAAGTATGTTTTGAATGCCACAAGTTACATTTATGATTTAATATTTATAAGGGCTATTCATAAATCATATTATTTTATGAGGTTTGTTAAAAGGATTATATTTTGATGGAGTAATGTTTTATTTCTTTATTTTACAACCCTTACTGAGCATTTTAAGCGCATCCATTGTTTTGAAATGATTTTCATAGGACAAAATAATGAATAGTGACAATGATGGGATCATAGAAAATTCATGATGTCTAAAACATTGAACTAGGAATTACTCTCTTTTTCATGATTTTTTATTTTATGAAATAAATGGAAACTGAGTAGAAGTTCCTAATTTAAATTTTTTGAGATGTAATGAAATAGTTAAGGCCTAATAATCTAAAACACTAAATCTTAAAAAATCCTCAATGTGAATTATCCATTTAATTATTAATTATGAAATATTTTATGGTTGGGTCCTTATATTTACCCCCCTATATAATAGTTATAAAAATATTATTGGCATGAAATTGAACCACAATAATATTTATTGTATCATATATGATTCACTTATGAATTGAAATTATTGGTATACTTATTAGTTCCATGTTAAATCAATACTTAAGTTAATAATAGTAGTATTTATTATAGGGGTATTAACAGGTTATTCTAGATATTATTACATATATCAGGATTAAAAGACTTCTAGAAATTAAAAAATTATTTATATACCATATATACTCATTATAGAAATATATATTATAGATATATAAATTAAATAGAATACATTGTTCATGGAGATGGTTGGTTGTGCATACATACAAACATTGTTTCAATTTTCTTATTGAATTTAATTGAAGAAAGTAAATAAAATTTTTATATACATAAATCAAGTATAATTTCTATTTAATATATGTCATTCTAATTTATTATATATGCATAATAATCATTCTAGAATGGTTAACTTGTAAAATGAATCATATCATGTCGTGGAGACGGTAGGTCGTACGTAAGCACGAGCAACGATATCATTCAATTAATGGATAAATGGTATTTACAATGATTTTATATTAATTATAAAAAATTATCATTTTATATTCAATATTTATATCCATTATATGAATCATTATACAAATCTAATTAATGTATTTCTGAATATAAAATTACACCATGACGTGGAGATGGTAAGTTGCACGTACCAACACAAGGTAATACTGTTATTTGTAGGGTGGAAAAATGGAATTATAAGGCTGTATCATAATTAAAATAACATATAAGAATGTATTTTTTTCTTTATGTATTACTATTGAATGTAAAATTTTTTACAAGATGTAGTAGAAGAAGAAATAGATTTTGAATGAGGTTATAAAACAATTACCTCATTTAGACTATCTCTTTATGATTTGCTAAAAAGGTATCCATATGATGGATCTCATCCCAGATAGTTTTCTATAATATTATGTGAGGGATGTTAGTATAGGAAATGGGATGGTTTTGGCTGATAACAAATTCATTAATGTTTTTATTAAAATAGAAGGAGAAGTTCCATTTTATAATAGTGGTGAGGGGACGTTTAATAATGCCCTTAAATATTAATTATTATAAATTTATTTTTAGTTTAAAATTTTTTAAAACTAATTTATTAATAATATAAGATTATTATGGTTATAAATCCTCTTATTCAATATAATTTAAGTCAGTTTAGGTCACAAAAATAACATTATATTTAATAATTAACTGTTATTTAAAAACATTAACTCTTAAAATGAATTATTGTATTTTCATAATATATGTTTCCAATAGTCATTATAAAATTACAATAGAACCTCATGTGAATAAACAATTAAATTTTCATTATTATATAATTTAGTTGGTGGAATCATTGAATTTTAGGACTATTAAATCATATATTGAAGTATTATTTTTTTAAAAAACTCATTTATGTCAATTTTAGACTATTTATTAATATATTTTTCGTAATGTAATAAATACTTGATTTATTTGAAAATAAGATATTGACTCACCCTTAACATTCCAATTTCATCAAAAAAATCTTGGATGGCATCAAAATGATCAAATTAATTTTTTTTAATAATTATAATTTCATTTATTTTAATATATCATTAATTATATAATCAATGAATCATCATTATGTCGTAAATACATTTATTTATTTAGTGTCTAAAATTAAAAAATAAAATAAAATGATATATGAAATATTTTTATATTGTAATGACTATTTATAATCATAGAGATCAATTGTATAACCCCAACTTAAAATTGAATTAATAAAAACATACATGATTATGTTATATATCCCTTTCCATTAAATTAATTAGCATAACATGTCATTTGCATATCCATGTGATCTAAAATTTAAAATTTTACTAATTTTTTTTGGTCTATTAGGAATCATTAAATAGGATTAGGACTTGTGTTAGTGTAGTGTTATATTATTATAATATTATTTATCACCCTTTTTAAACCGATTTACCCTTAAACCATAGAAAATAAAAATAATTACTCAAGTTAATATTCATACTATCCAATAAAAAGGTAACAATTTACATAATTTGTCACATTTCATTCCTAAAACGGAATCTATTTTTATAAATTCTAAAAACCTAATTGGAATGAATTATTTTGAAATTTTTCCATTTTAAAAATCAGAAAGTAGGTTTTTAAGAAGCAAATACAATCCAAATATTGAGGTTAGTTTGTTTCAAATTTAAATTTGAAATTACATTAAATTACAAACATTGTAATAAATAATAAAAAAATAATCCAATTAAACATTAAAATCAATTAAAAATAATAATATAACAATATAAATAAATTAGAAGTAAATGTAGTATTCAATTAAAATGCATTATATTAAATAATCTCTTTTCATATAAATTTCATCGCCAAAAATAATAAATTTAAACCAATGTTAATATTGGTGAAATGATTCTATATAATATGTTTATTTTGTAAAACTGAACATAGAAGTTTTCATACACTTGATTTAAAAAATGATTTTCAGTAAAAGGTAGTATAACTTTGTAAAAGAAATATCACTTTTATTCAAAAACATTTATTTTTTCTTATATCATATATAAAACAAATAAACGCAATTTAAAACATTACATTAAAGATATTAAATATATATTTAATTAAAATAATCTATAAAGTGTTGTTTTTTAATTTATATAGTCACTTATTTTTGTTTAAATAGTTTTTTAGGAATATTATAATATTCATACCCAACATTATAATATCTAGGATAAAATATTTAGATATCCATTATATATATTCATTAGTGAAATTAATTATATCAAAAAAACATGAAATTGTGTGTATTAGAAGCAATGAAATGGTTTCTTATTCTATAAAAAAAATATGGTGTTTCTTATAGTACAAGATAATCATACTGTAGTGTAAAACATAAGACATAAAAGAAATTAAAAGAATCTATCTCATAAAATCTCAGGGTGTTACAAGGAATAACATAAAATTGATGATAAAAGTCATTAATAATGTTAATTTTTTAGATTTTATCTATTAACATAGTGTATTGACATATGGGAAGAATTTCAGTCATCCATCTGTAATGGACCTGATGAGTAATCTACTTGATGAATTATATAACATAAATTTTTACATAAACCACATCATCATCATTATTTTTATTTATTTATAGGAATATTTCAGGATGGATGTTATGTATTGAGGAATTTTGTAATATTGTTTTATGATCTTAGTGAATGATTTTGTAACATCTATATCATAACATCATAAGGGAAAAATTCATACACAATGTATGCCAATTTGGAATTGTGAAAATTTTATAATATAATATAACAATGGATAACCTCAAAAACCTTGGATGTTTGATTTCACATGTTCCAATTTTACTAGTCATACTAGGAATGTACATTAAATTGTAGTACTGGTGTAACTTTTGAGATTCAATTATAATAATCATTTTTTAATTATAAATAAAGTATAATATTTTAAAGATAGTCTTATTCAAGAATGTGAAGAAAAATTTAATTTTTAATAATATAAATTTATTTCCCTCAATATCATTGATGAATTCAACATGTCAATATTATCATATAATTATTTTGATTTTTTAGAATTTTTTTATTTGGATGGTGAATAGTTAATATAATTAATTTTACACAAACATCTTATTTAATGTTTTCAAAATGATTTTTTAGTAAAATGAAATTTAATAAAATATTTTTTAATGTATAAATATATATGAGGTATGAAATATATTATTTATAAAAAAGATGATATATTCAATACATGATTCATATTATATAAATATAATGAAATTTTTTATTAAATAAAAAAAATTAACTGTTATTTTCTCATAAATATATGTAATTCAATGATCATTTTAATTTTTTTGTTTGTATGAGATATAAATCTGAATTTAATTTATATAAACTTATTATTTCCATTATAATAAAATTACATTCCTTCTCTATAAAAACTAATTATGCTTAAAATAATTGTTTTATATAATATTGACTATCACCACATTATTTGGGATTGTATTAAGTATATTTTTACAACATATATAAGTAATTTAAATAAAATAGTTATTTTGAATTATAATTTCCTATTTATTAATGATTCTACATGCTTTTATTTTAATATTTAATATTGATAATGGAAAACAAATAAGTTTCATTGTAATGAGTTAAAATTTTGAAAAGGGTTAAATAAAATATTATAAGGATTTTATTTACAAAAATAAATAATTCATATTATATGAAAACATATGTATTCTATAACATATTATAATAAATATATTTTTAGTTAGAAATTAATATAATTTAGTCATTTGAAATTTTTCATATATTTTCACTCATTCTCTTGTCAAATACGACCACACTAATCCATTAAAAACAAATCATGTGCCATAAATATCATGCCTCAAGTACTACATTCCATTCATAATATCCCTCATCATTATTTGTATTTATTTTATGATGAAGTTATTTTCCTCTAAAGAGATAAGGTGTCAAATAATAGAGGTTATTTAATGATGGGGAACAACTCTTAACATGGTTCTCTAATTTTATATATTTATCTAATGATTTAAATTTTTAAATAATAATGTATATATAATATAATAAATATAGTTCATGTAATAACATTTTCTGATGTAAATTGGTTAACCATTATTCATCTCATTCTCTATAAAATGTGAAATGGAGGCATGTATTGTGCACCTGTGTACTGCCACTAAAAAAATGACGAGTTCCATTCTTTATTAACAACATTAATGGATATTTTTTTTTATATAGTGATTATATATGATATTAATGACACTATTATTTCTCTATAATAATAGTATATCATTTAAATTCATACCCTTCAACCTGTTATGATATTTTTATGTCACTCGATTGTACCTTTGGACACCCACCACTATAAAGTTATAAAATTAATTTTTTCACGTTAATTATTAATGAGTGATTATATAAATGTATATAATGATTACATAATATTATTATAAGATTATTTATATTGTTTATATTATTTTTTTATGACTATATAGCAATGAGAAAACTACGTAACTAAAACAAACATGAGAAGTACAATACTCCATACATAGAGATGATAAATTTAATAAGTAATTATTAATAAACTACTGTAAAAATATTATTATTTGACCATATATGTATTATATATTTTTTATATTATTCTACTATCTAATTATAATTAATTTAATTTATTATTTACTATTTCAATATAATTTATTGAAAAAATCAGATCTACTGTAATGATTACTTTAAAAATCACATCCTTATCTTCAATAATATATGATTATGTTTCTATTGAGGGAATTATAGATTCAATAAATCATAATCAAAATAAATTTACTTCTAAAATTTTATGATTTAGGGTTTTCAAATATTGATTCAATTTTTACCTTCTTCAGCTCTAATAAAAACAAAAACTATATTTCAATTTATTAATATTTTTTTCAATTCCATTAATTTTAATTTTATTCCCCATTCATATTTTAATTATAATTAGATAATTGATATTTTTATAACATATAGTTATTTTTAATATAATATGTGAACATATTTTTCTATTAAAATCTATAATGGAATATTCTATGTATTTTCTGAATTAGGTACTTATTACCAGTGCTGGAAAATAAATCATAGTATTAATGTCAAATACCTCAATGATTTATCCTATTATGATATCAATTATTTACATGTATGATTCCATAATAAGATTATGTGGTTTCTAATAATCTATTTTCAAATATTCTATAATTTTAATTATTTTCAGTGATGAAAATTTTAAATTAAAAGTTTGTTTTCCCCTATAAGAATTCCAATGATCATATTAATGTATTTTTATAAGTATAAATATCCTTTGAAAATCAATTATCATTTGATGGGATATAATATATTTTAAATTGTGACAATATGAGTTTGGTTTTATTAAAAAAAATATTATATATTTATTTATGAAAATATTGAAATTCCATAATATATATTTTTTAAAATAAATGCATATTTTCATTAAATATTGAATTTTACATACCTTATTATATATGATGAATGAAATGGAATTAGTATGTCATGACATATCTTCACCAAAAGGAGGGAAGGGTCAGCAGATTTCCTAACCCTTCCTTCTTCAAGTTGAAAGAGAGATAATAACCCAGGAAACCTGCCTTCAATATGTCCCGGAGTAGCGACCAGCGGAAAGGGTATAGACTCACTCACCAAATGGAAGGCATTTTCCATTTTCTTTTAGTAGGATGAAGAGATAAAATAGTAAGTCTCAAAACACCAAAAATAGAAGTTCAAGAAAATCCAAAACAACCATTCCCATATGAATGTTCCAATAGTAAATACCACAATGTACAAGTTGACTATGAGGATAGATTACCAAAGAAAGAAATGCAGCAACAACAACTGCCCCAAAGGTCCAAATTAGTATGGTCCCATGTGACCGCTGAAGTCCTCCTAGAAACCTGAATGAAGTTTTATATACGTAGGGTGAGCATACAAGTATACTCAGTAGGGAAAAACCTAAATCTCCCGTGCACAAGTACGGGAACGTACTAGAGTCCCGTTAGAAAAAGAGTAAACCAATCACCTAATAAGGTAAACTATCCACGCAAGCCTCACCAAGGCACACTTCCCAAATAATGCAAGAAAAGTAATGTATAGTAATTTCACATCGATGTTTGGGTACCCTGTGCCACTTTTCCACTGGTTATTGAAGACATCATATGCATCAAACCAATCCCTCCATTCTCACTGCAGTCCCACTCTGATACCCTGCCCGCACACACCAGGGACACAACCTCACCGCAGTCCCACTACCAAACCCTACCCACACACACATGGGCCACAACTGTCACACGTAACCATGCCTGGAAACAACTAGGCCAGAACAACCACCACCATGCCTGAAGACACATGGGCCTCATCCTGAAGATATGTGGGAAACCACCTGCCTGTACACACTTGGAATAACCAACAAACAACCCTGGCCGAAGATTCTTGGGCTAATAATGGACTTTAGGCCATCACAGCCTACTCGGAGATACTTGGGCTATCTGGGAAAGGGAGTAGAAAAGAGCTAATAACCAGCCACTAATGTAAGTGTTGGAAAAACCACCCTCCCCCATGAAATGGGGGTTTCCGGCACTATGTGCTCAACTTGGGTGGGTCGTGAATAAGAAACACAAAAAGTACAAGTATCTATATAGGTAACAAGCACTCTCCCATGTTTAAGATTTTCTTTAGCCTGCCTAAAGAACAAAAAAAGTACCATGCCAAGTCACAACTCACACTGAACCAAAACCCATTTCTCCTATCATCGTTTACATGTTCAATAATAATGTTTAGATAAGTTTCTCCACCTACTTGGGCAACTAGAAAATATAATCATAAGCCAAGGAAAGTGTACAATCAAACATCAACTTAAACATTCTCACTCGGTTATCTTGTAAAGTCACAACAACAAAGGGATAAGTGATATCCCTCGAATTACTGGATACAAAGGAAAACCCCCACGATACATCCCCATGTCCCCATGATCCAGGTGCCAATGGTTTCTCAAAAATAGAGGATCCCTTCCCAATTCGTGATATAATCAAGGTAACCACCCAGCCTTAAAGTCACAACCACTGGAAGCATAACAATAGTGGATTCCATCCCCACCCACATCACCCAACAATCAGCCCGTGAAAGAAGAACAATCAAACAACTACCACCAATGAAAAACAGTCCCATGCTAGTGTTTTCATATTTAAATGACTTAACACACTCCATGATTTCGACTTCACTATTCTTTAACTGGGGTTATCATAGGAGGTATTGATCCTGGTGCTTTCAAATTTATTTATACGGATTTACATAATTAACCATTTCTATTTACATGGAAAGGATTCACAACAACAATAAAATCCATTTAAAGATCACTAGAGGTAATGGTTCATTAGTGCACAGAGAAAGGAAACCAACATCCATGATTTTTAGTAGGTGTTAGCTCGAACAATTCAGAAACCATTTATCATGTAAGATCATAAAGCAAATAAGCATCAACGATCACCCCCCATCAATCTTTAGAATCCGTTTATTATCTTCATTAAGGTTCGGTCCATCCAATTCAACCAAATAAAAATCATGCCCACCCTACAAGATGCACAGAAAGGAGAGTCGAAGGTGAAACCCTACTTGTTGATCAACGATCGATGCTAAACCTCAGCATGGAACTCCACTGATAGTGATGCGGCTCGTTTGAAGGAAGGGTACTCCTAGAAAATGGTGATCAAGAAAAGAAGCTTAGGGAGAACCCTTAGGTTATAAAGGGTGAGATAAAGCACGCCCCAGGCCATTATGATATAGAGAAAAAAAGGACTCCAGACCGCGTACGACATGGGGTCATAGGTTGACCACGGAGTTGAGACACCCCACACGTCATTAATGGGTCATCACGACATAAACCGACACACATTTCAAAATCATTTAATCTAATAAGACACCATTTATGGGCGTTACTAGGCTATAAAACAATCTTATAAGGGGTCAAAATAGGTTTTTGTGCATAAAGGAGGTGCTACTGGGAAACCGTGAGGGTAGCTGAGAGCTACCGGTAGTCGAGGGCTACCGGTAGGTGTCATTGAGAAGGTGGGATGGGATTCTAGACCACCCAGAACACCTCAACATAATATTTTTTACTAAGTAATGGACCCCAAAACCTAGGCAATTACATCATATACTTCTCAAACTATTCTCACCCTCAAGAATATAAGACCAAACCATAAAGGAGAAGAGTGGGGTTCGAAAAACAACCCTCTAAAGATACTTCTTAGTGGAAAACACCTATGTTCGAATGCTGGAACAGAACCCCCCTACATCCAGAGTCACTTCCCCAAAAGCCACAAGTATTTACATTGTCCAACACATGAGTTAGAGATTCCCCTCCTACACACCAGGATTTTATCCGCTTTGGGTTGCACTGACTCACCCACATGGGTTTAATCACATTCACATTAATGCATCCATATTAGCTGTCAGGTTTCCCCATCATTCACATTGGTTCACACACACACAAAGAGTAGGGAATAAATCACATGCATCCCATATATATTAAATCACAAAGTACAACACCACAAGGATCGGAAAAAAACATAAAGTCAAAAAAGCTCTGGGTACTTAACGCGAAACTGGGCTTCCCGCTCCCATGTGCTCTCTTCGAACCCACCATGCCTCCACAACTCATTAACCATGGGGTTGGTTTGTCCCTGAATATCCTTCTCCGTACGATCCTCAATCCTGATTTATTGCTCTATCATGGTCGCATTGTCTTTGATATTAAACTCTCCCCAATCAATGATGTGGGAGCCGTCGTGTAGAGATTGAAGAAGCTGGGACACATGGAAGACGTCATGTATCCTCAGTAGTGGTGGTGTTAACGCTAGATGATAAGCCACTTCGCCGACCTGTCGCAACACTTCAAAGGGTCTGATGAACCTGGGTGAAATCTTACTCCCCTTTCCAAACCTTCGCTGTCCACGCCGAGGGGAGACCTTCAAGAACATGTGATCTCCAACCTCAAACTCCAAGGGCATCCTCCTAGTATCTTCATAGGACTTCTGTCTGTATTGGGATGGCTTCATCCTCTCTTGTATAAGCTGAACCTTCTCTATCAGGCACTGCACCACCTATGGGCCAAGAACACCTGTTTCCCAAACCTTAGTCCAGCACACTGGTGAGAAACTTGGCCTTCCATATAGGGCATCGAACAGATCCATTCCAATTGTAGAGTGATAGATATTATTGTAGGCGAACTCTACCAGAGTCATGTGTCACACTCATGATCCCCCAATGTCTAGAATACATGCCTGCAACATATCCTCTAATGTATGGATGGTGCGCTCTGTCTGCCCATCTGTCTGGGGTTGGAAAGCAGTGCTAAGGCCTAGATGGGTTCCATAAGAATGCTGAAAACACCTCCACACTCGTTAGGTAAAACGTGCATACCTGTCTGAGACTATGGAACACGTTACTCCGTGAAACCGCACTACCTCATCCACATACTTATGTGCTAGAGATTCCACTGCACTCGACCCCTTAATCGCAAGGAAGTGTGCCATATTCATCAAGCAGTCCACTATTACCCAGATGGCGTCACATCCCACTTGTATATTTGGTTGTCCGGTGACGAAATCCATCGAGATTTCATCCCACTTCCTCTCGGGAACATCTAAAGGTTGAAACAACCCGCCTGGAACACTGTGTTCTGCCATTACATGCTGACACACTAGGCACTTGGCCACAAAATCTTCCACTGCTCTCTTTAATCCTGGCCACCAAAGTGGTCTATCAAACCATGTTACATCTTAGAATCTACTGGGTGTACCGCTACGGGTGAGTTGTGGAACTCACTAAGAACCTTGTTGTACACCGCTTCAAGAAAAAACAGCTTTCCCTAGAAAAGCATCTGTTTTTGGCCATCCTTCGTCCATCCATCAGGAGCATTTCGCTGGTCAACTCAGTCATGCATCACTTCACACTCTGGGTCTCCCCACTGAGACTCCTGCACTTTCTGAAACAGAGATGACTGCACTGTCATCTGATACAGGCAATATCTACCGCTATCCATCCTTGCATCCAGGTGCAAGGTATCCAACTCCTCCATAACCATCCAGGCATTTGCTGACTCTCGGACCGCATCCATCTGGGACCTCCAGCTCAAGGCATCAGCCACTACATTTCCCTTCCCTGAAGTGTAGGAAATCTCAAAGTTGTAATCCTAGAGGAACTCTATCCACCTCAATTTCCGCAAGCTTAGGTCTTGCTGGGAGAAGATATACCTCATACTTTTGTGATGTGTGAATACCCCAAAGCATTCCCGAATGAGGTAATTTCTCCATAAAAATAGCGCAAAAATGACCACTGCAAGTTCCATGACATGGGTAGCATAATTACGCTCATGAGGACATAGCTACCTAGACCCAAGTAGTGCAGGAAATTTTTATTAAATTTCTTAAACATCATTATTGATTTAAATACCCAAAAAACCCATGAAACATGAGAACACAAGTCATTATGATGCATATACCGTTCCTAGGGTCTCTACCCTACAATCAGTGTGGCCTCACTTGGGAATTCGGTAGGTCCAGAGTCCTTGCATCGGATCACGGGGGGGCCCTAAAATCTAGTGTCCTAGTCGGTCTTACCTGGCCTAATTCACGCACCATGGTCACCCAACACTATAACCCCACCATCACCTGAAATCCTCACTATGCCTAACTCCAGACTCCATCCTATCTATCAAACCCAAACCTCCCCTCTGATATCATTCTGTCGCGACCCACCTTCACCAAAAGGAGGGACGGTTCAAGAGATTGTCACGCCCTTCCGTCTTCAAGCGGAAGGAGATATAATGACCACCGAAACCTACCTTCAATAGGTCCCGGAGTGGCGACCAATACCAAGTGAATAGAATCTCTCACCAAATGGTAGGAATTACCCTTTTTCTTTTAGTAGGAATGAGAGATAATATAGTAAGTCTCGCAACAACAAAACTAGAATTGAATGAAAAGCCAAAACAACAATTCCCTTATGAATGTTCCAAAAGTAAATACCACAATGTACAAAGTGACTACAAGGGTAAATTGCCAAAGAAAGAATGGAAGCAATTGCAACTGCCCCAAGGGTCCAAGCTAGTATGATCCCGCACGATCCCTGAAGTCCTCCTGGAAACATAAAAGCAGTTGTATATACGTAGGGTGAGCATACAAGTACACTCAGTAGGTAAAAACCTAATGCTCTCATGCATAAGTGGGGGAACATACTAGAGTCGCATGAGAAAAAGAGTAAACCAAACACCTAACATGGTAAACTATCCACCCAAGCCTCACCAAGGAACACTTCCCAAATAACGCAAGCCATGTAATGTATAGTAATAGCACATCGATGTTTGGGTGCCCCATGCCACTTTCCCACTGGTTATTGAAGACATCCTATGCATCGAACCAATCCTTCCATTCTTAACATAGTCCCACTACCAAACCCCGACCGCACACACTAGGGCTACAACTATCACAAGTAACCACACCGGCAAACACCTAGGCCAGAAAAACCACCGCCATGCCCGAAGACACCTGGGACTCATCCCGAAGATACATGGGAAACCACCTACCCACATACACCTAGGCTAACCACCACACAACTGTGCTCAATGATTCATGTGCTAATAACGGACTTCAGGCCATCATAGACTACCCGGAGATACAAAGGGCTATCCGGGAAAGGGAGCAGAAAAGAGCTTATAACCAGCCACTAATGGAAGTGTTGGGAAAAACACCCTCCCCCATGAAATGGGGGTGTTCGGCACTATGTTCTCATCTTGGGTGGGGAATGAATAAGAAACACAAAAACAACATGTATATATATATGTAACAAGAACTCTCCCATGTTTAGGTTTTTCTTCATCCAACCTAATGAACACAAACAATACCATTCCAAGTCCCAACTCACACCAAACCAAAACCCATTTTTCACATCCTGGTTTACACGTTCAATGTTAATTTTTAGATATGTTTCTGCACCTACATGGGCAAATAGCAAGTATAAGCATAAGCGAATGAAAGAGTATGGTCAAAAATCCACTAAAACATTCAAACCAGGTTCTCTTGTAAAGTAATAACAACAAAGGGATAAGTGAGATCCCTCGCATTACTAGAACCAAAGGAAAAACCCCATGATACAGCCCCATGTTCCCAAGATCCAAGAGCAAACATTTTCTCAATAATAGAGGATCCCTCCCCAATTCGTGATATAATCAAGGTAACCACCCGTCTATAAATTCACAACCACTAGAAGCATAACAACAGGGGATCCCATCCCCACCCATATCACCCAGAAATAGGACCTTGAAGGAAGAACAATAAAACCACTACCACCAAAGAAAAGTAGGCCCATGCCATTATTTTCAGTTTTAAAGGATTTAACACACTCCATGATTTCAAATTCACTGTGCTTTAACCGGGTTTATCATAGGAGTGATTGATCCTGATGAATTCAAAGTTATTTAGCCATATTTACATAATTAACCAATTTCATTTACATGGAAAGGGTTCACAACCACAATACAATCCATTTAAACATCACCAGATGTAAGGGTCCGTTAGTGCACAGAGAAATACCACCAATGACCATGATTTTTAGAAGGCGTAAGCCCACACAATTCAGAATTCATTTATCATGGAAGATCATAAAGCAAATCAGCATCATAAATCACATCCCTCCCCCTTCATTCTTTAGAATCTGTTAATTATCTTAATTAAGATTCATTCCATCCAATTCTATAGAATCAAAATCACGCCCACCCCGTAGGATGCACAGAAAGGAGAGTCGAATGTGAAACCCTCTTGTTGATCCACAATCGATGCTAAGACTTGGTGTGGAACTCTACGGATAGAGATACGACTCATCTGAATGAAGGGTACTCCTAGCACAGGGTGATAGAGAAAAGAAACCAAGGGATAACCCTTAGGTCATAATGGGTGAGATATAGCATGCCCCAGGCCGTTAAGATATAGAGAAAATAAGGAATCAATACAACGTGCGGCGTGGGGTTGTAGGTTTACCATGCAGTTGAGACACCCCACACGTCATTAATGGGTCCCCGCGGTTTAAACAGACGCACACCTCAAAATCATTTAATCTAATTAGACACCATTTATGGGTATTAATGGGATTTAAAAAAATCATAGAGGGGTTGAAATATGGTTTTGTGCAAAAAGTAGGTGCTACTGGAAAACAGTGAGTGTAGCTGAGAGCTACTCGTAGCTGGGAGATATCGGTAGTTGTGTGCTACCGGTAGCCCAACGCTACTGGTATCCTGGAGCTAGCAGTATCCCAGATCTACTGGTATCTAAGAGCTACTGGTAGCCCGGAGGTACTGGTAGCCGTGATCTACCAGTAGCCGAAGGCTACTGGAATCCGAGGCCCACCGGTTGGCTAGGCCTACCGGTATGCTGTGGCTACCGGTAGGAGTCATTGAGAAGGTGGGATGGCCTTCCAGACCACCCAGAACAACTCAACATCATATTTTTCACTAACTAATGGACCCCAAAACCCAGGCCGTTACATAGTACGTCATAATAGTGAACATTTATAGTACCTATATTAATTTTTATGTCTCATCAAACAATTCATTTTGGGTATTTTTTGTTTGACTTACATAATTATGTATGATGTTTTGTAATAAATCATAGAACAAATTATTATAATGTCAAAAATAAATTAATGTTTCATTGAAAAATGATTTTTTAGTACGAATGTTTTTATTTATATTTTTATATCATCCATAAATATATAATAATTATCATGAAAATGGTTATATTTAATAGTTTATTATATATTATCTCTATCAAATTATTTAGGATTTATTTTTAATATAAAAGATTCTGTTATTTGATTTTACATTATGTTATATTTTAGAAAATAAATTATAATTAGGGAAAATAAATTAAATTTTTCTATTATCCAGACTATATGATCCCAAATATTATGGGTATATAAATTTATTATTATATAATACTTGATAAACTAATAGATCCAACAACATTATTTTCATGGAAAACAAAAATAAATATATATTTTTCACAAAAAAAAATAAAATGTCTCATTAACACATTTAGTGAATATGAGTAACCATTCGAACATAATATTTAATATAACAAAAAAATTTTCACTAGTTTTCTTGGGGGAAGTAAAAAAAATATGGCCGAGAACATATTCTCTATAAAGGTTATCATATTGAACAATCGTTCATAAAATAAACATGGAACATGCGATTTTTCTCAAAAAAAAATATAATTCAATAATAAACATAAACTAATGGAATGATATATCTATGGAAAAAATGGAATTAGGGATAATAATATATAATTATATAATAATTATTGAAGGCTTAATGTTTTAATCCTATAAAAGATTTCATGTTCTGGTACCAACTCACGAACATTATTTGATAAGTGGTTCACATAAAATCCCATGTTTTTTTATACCATGATACTTATTTATGCATAAATAATCTTAAAAAATATGTTTCCTCTAGATCCCCTTATTAGGTAAAATTCAACATCAAAATATTCTTCGAGAATATTCATTCCATTCCATAAGGGAAAGATGAATGAATAAAAACATCTATATATATATTGATAATTATGAAAAACAAGTAATACCACATCTTGTATAATAATGTGGATATACAGTATATCACCCCTTAATAATCATAGAATAATTTATTTATCCTAAATGTTATAGGTAGTAACCTTATCAACAGAAAATAAATGTGTGGTTACTATCAAGGTGTGCATTCATGGTACAATTTTTTCGGGAATATGCGTGCAGATTGATTTAGTACTCAACCAAATACATTTATAATAATTACCCATTGGACTATTTGTTACATATCTATTTAACTCTTCACGTATCAATATAGGTTTGCTTTTTATGGAAACTATTAATAGTTTTACATTAAAAAAACATATTTTGGTTTTTCTACAATGTATATGATCTATTTTATAAATGGTTTTCATAACTTCTAAATAAAAAATATTATAAGGGACGGATAATAATATAATCATGATGATATGATGTATTCTATATGTACTATGATAATAGTGATCTATGTAAATTTATTCAGCATAATAAAATATATAGGTGGATAATATGGCATGAGTCTCGATGGATGAATATTCAAACAGAAAATCCCCCATATATGGAATGGGGAACAAATGAATAAAAACCAACAGAAATAGTGGGCTTATAATTGATGATTATATTCCATAAATTATTAATGAAAATATATAAATTATCAAAATGTATTTATATGATCCCCATACTAGAAATTATGTTTTTAATACCATGCATCTCTCTATGTGAATAATTTTTTAATTAAAAACACATACTTTTTATACTAAATTCAATTAATGTATATTAAACTCCTATATCTATAAAAAATATATTTTAATTAGTTAGTATATAACCATAATATTTTATATTATTATTTATAATCTTTATTAATTTCATTCTCTATATGAAATACACATATTTTCATCATCGGTTGCTCATTGTTTTGACATTTGTAATAACTGTCTAATAAGAGAGTATTTATTCTATATTCTATTTTAGTTAATAATAAAAAAGAAATTAATTTTAATTTTAGAAGGTTTTTATACATTTATATTATTATTGTAGTTCCTATCACAGGTGTTTCATTCATTTATCTTGGATATGAAATTGATGAAAAAGTTATTGTCTTTATTTATGTTGATATTAGAGTTTTTTCTAAATAGATATCTTAAATGATAAGAGAATAGCACAAGAATCAGAAAAAACATCATTTACATTTTTATGGTATATTAAACCTATTTTTATGTTCCAATAGTTATTTATGATATAAATTAATTATATTATTCATATTGGTTGTTAAATCGAACCAACCATAAACTTACTATACTTTAATAAATGATTACGAGGATTAATTTTATAAATGTAATTAAAATATAATAACATTTAATATATATAGTTTTTATTATATTATTATGTAATAATTAGGATGTAATGACAATAATAATTTATTTATATTAACATATATCTTAATTGGAAAAATTTATACATCCTTTTCATGATTATTTCAAACGATTTAGTGAATAACAATCATTGTCTGATAATATCAATAACAGTTTATAAACTTATTCATAAAATATCCGAACATGATTTCATTAACATCATATTTAATAATTAATCCATTCATGTTACAAATTATAAATGGGGGAGAATATGTAAATTTTATACTCATGGTGGAGGTAGTCCATAAAAACTCATGAAAATTAATTTATAATTACATTATTAATGTGATAGAAAAATGGAAATATATAATAAGGATAATATAGTTCCATTATAGTATATAAATGTTAATTATAACATTATATTAGTGTGACATGATCAAATTTTATTGAATTCAATTAAGTTGTTATGTTAAATAATTAATATTACACACACCGTGTATATGAATATTTCAAGTAATTTTCCGAGGAAATAAAGACCTTGTAGTGAATAATGGTGAATAAATGATTTGTAATATAGGATAGATTTCAATATGGTAAAAAATAACAATGTTTCATTGTTATCTTTGAAGTATGGGTTATTGTCTTACTGGTGTGGTTGTCACTATCATATAAATAATTGGAATTATAGTTTTTAGAGTAACCCATAATTTTTGAAAAATGTAAATTCAATTTAAAATTCTAAATTTCCAAAAAAATATAAATTGGGTGACATAATTGATTGTGAGTTGGAACATACACTATCCAACACTATTTAAACAACATTGTTTGTTGTAAAAATTTTATTTTTCCTTTAATTATTTTCAATATTTAGTTTTACCATAAAAATTTATTTTTTACATATTAATCCATATTAGAAAAAATTTTGTGACTTCAAATTTTACCTAAATTAATGGTACTAATTTAATGTTTGTGTAAAAAAAATTTAACTAACAATTTTATATGTCATAATTATCATATTTAATATAAACATATCTAATTGTGTAAAAATGGCTTCGAAAAAAAAAGTTATGAGGATTTATTTTATTATATAAAACAAAATAATCCTTAATTTTGATTTTAAATAATTATGTTGATTTATAAATAAAAATTTCTATTATTTGGAATTCATATTTATTCGAAAAATAATTCTCTAATAACAATACAAAGTAAAAATAAATGAAAGAAATTGATTTTTTATTGGTGTTATAATATAATTAGTTAAAAAAATTTGCAATTTGTAATATTATATTGTATTTTATAATTCATATTATTATACCCAATATTAATATTTTATTACGTAATATATTTTCAAAACTTATAGGTTAGTGTTATATAATTATTGTAAAGGCCTGAAACTCACATGTCCAATTAGTTTTGAAAATATAGTGTTGGAGGTGATTTTGGGAGTCATAGTGCGCCATTCTGAGATCTTTCTTGTCTTCAGTTTTTCAATATTGAATTATAGAAAGGTAGCTCACTGAATTGTGACTCACTAAGTGGTAGCTCACTGAAATGTGACTCATTGAACGGGGACGCACTGAATAGTAGATCATTGAATGGTGACTCTCCAAATGGTGACTCACAAAACTGTTTCTCACTGAACAGTAGCTCTACAAAAGGAGACATAAAAAATGGTAACTCTACTACAAGTGAATCGTATATGGTATCATAGGACAGTGACTCACCAAATGGTGAGTAAATTATTTTTAATCCAATTTCACCCCAATTATTTTATATTTGACATAAATAGAGCTTAAAATCGTGTTTGAGAATTTCTAATTTCATTTAAAAGGATATTAATTATATCTAAATATATTACTGCTCTTGAGACCTCTAAATGGTCAACCCTCATGGTTAAACTATGATTTGTATTTTATGTAGACTGAAATCGTCGCCCTACTTTTAGGATCTGTCATATTCATCGTGTGATATCCTCTCTTACATGAAACCTTCCATTCCCTCTTAGTGTGCCCAAAACCATTATTCACCCAATATTCACAATCCTATGATATATGATTAATATTATTTTACTCATATATTCCTTCATTCATATCTCTTGTTCATGTGTTTTGGTGCAAGGATGAATCATTGGTCACCTTTTGTTCATGGAAGGAATTCATTAGTCTCTTCTCTATGTGTGTATCATTCGTTGTGGGTATACCCATGTCGCTTATTGAACATAGTTGATACCTATTATTAATATTGTTATGATATAATATTCTTGTCAACTTATTCATAAATATGGGTAGGGAATATGATGTTATTTATTGTTTGTTTATTTTGTATCCTTGGTTTCTGATTATGGTGTGTTCTGGATACATGCCTTATGAAAATCAGGGGTGTTGGTGGTCCATATTTAGGCACACTAAATAGATTGTGAATAATTTTATTAAATATAAATATGATTAATCATGTATACCTTTGTAAATAAAAATGATTCCCCAGAATCGAACATTTTTTGTAATCACTCATGTTATTCATTGTTTAATTAAGAACCCTTATTGAATAAATATTAATACATATGGTTTGATGGTGTGGCTATGTTATCGGTTGGATTTGTATGGTATGGTTCGTTATGTGGGTTGTATTGTGATGATGTTGTTAGAATAGTTCTGGGTATATGGGAGGAAATAGTGGTGGGATCTCGTAGTCGGGTGGGTTATATGTGTGCAATGGTGCTAAATGTTTTGTGGTATTTATTGTGGTTAATGTCTAAAATATGTTATAGGAGGCATGATAGAATCTCATTTTGATAGATTTATTGACTGTGGAATTTATGAACATGTAGAGGAGTGGAAGTGCTCATAAGGTGGGTTATGGATATAAAGTTGTGTTGTACAGTGGGAATATAATCTGGTTGTGATGTTGAGTTAGTTGGGTATGGCTGTGGGTGGTAGTTTCCCTGGTAGGGTTGGAAGGATATATGTTAACCTATTAATACATAATGACATAATGTTATGTGATGGGGGAAGTTAATTTTTTCTGTGGATATTTGTGTGGTTTTTCATGTAGGGGTAAAAACATGAAACGTTTGTAACATCCCAATTAAGTAATGAATAATATATTTTATTATCTATGTCTATTTATGAATTATATAGTGTTTTAGAGGTTTAAAATGAGAATAAATACAATCTTAAGCATAGAATTCTTTAATATTTTTTAAAAGATTGTTTTACCACCTTATGATGGAAATCCATTTTTAAATCAAACATTTGACAATTTTATAATCTCTATTTGTCAAAATAAACAATTCATTACAATTGGGACATTGAAATTTACTTTAGATAAATTTTTGGTATTTTTTCTGACAATGTTCATTTTTTAATGAATAGTAAAAAATACTGCATTTTTCTTCAAAAATGCTTTTTCATCTTATTTAATCATATTGTTAGATTATATTTTTAATTATTTTTAACGTTAAATTATAATATATTTTTACCATTTAATCCAATGGTGTTCATTAGAATTGATTTCACTTTGGAATTGGGCATAAACAAGTGCCAAACTTTTCATAGATATTGTTTTAAAAAACCCTCTATTTGTTTTCACAACATAAATTATTTTTAAATTAATTATTGAAATTTCTGTGTTTGTAATTTGTAAAAATGGTTTCCATATTTGGAATCATAAGGTCCTAATTATGTAATTAATACTATTTTGTTTTTAGACATTATGAATTGTAACGACGGTAATTATCTTACTTTATTGTGATTAATTAGTAATCGGGTAGTTAAGGGTAATAAAATAATATAATAATACTAAAAAAAGACCACAACATGTGTCCTAATGCTAATTTTTGTGTCGTGGCCGACCATGGTATTCCTTGTTCCAAATGTAGGGATCCCATGAATTCACTTTTGGGTGATAGTGACACATTATCATTTTTTTAAAAGGAAAGTATAACCAAAGTATGTATCACCCAAGTAATACAATTGTAGATTTGTCTACATAAAAGATATATTGAACTATAAATAGTCATTGTAAATCTAAATATATTTCCTACATAATAGTTTTTTTTAAATTTTTAGTCATTAAATAAATTAATTTTTTTATGACATCATGATGATGCAGCGATTACCTCATTAATAAACCATTTAAATAAAATGGATAGATAATGTAAAATCTAAGACAGAAACCTCTGAAAAACCTATTGGATGAGTATATTTCCATCCTTATCACATTATCCTAGAAATATATCAATTTGGGACCATTAAAATCTGAAACTCATTTTAATATAATGTAACATTTTTTGACATTCCATGAGAGCCCCTCCTCCCTCTTATAAAAGGCCCCCACCTCTACCTCCTTACCCACACATCTCAATCCATTGGCTCGGAAAATATTTGATAATTTTATCTCTCCATCTCCCTCCCTTCATCATAGAAGCCCTACCTTAGCCAGAATGCTCTTCAATAAACCCTTTTGGGTCAAATCAAGAGGAGTTACCCAATTTAAAGATAATGTCTTCACTTGTGTTCTTTTGTTCTATTTTGCTTCTCCAACCCCATAAACTCTTTTTATTCCTTTATTTTTTAACAAAACCAGTATATTAAATATAATATAATGTTTTTATGAGAGTTATTCTAGCTACACATACACACACCTTTGGCTAATGGTTAGAGAACATACTGTTTTTATGGATAGTGAATTTCAGCCTCACGAAACGATGATTGTGCAATATTTTTTTAACAACATTCATGGAGGACATTAATATGTCACTATATTTATATATGATATATATTATGTTTATGTTTTCTTTATGCTTCTATATTTTTCATTAATGGCATACCTTTATGGTTTCCATTATGGGTAAACGCGATATCTTCATTTTAGGAAGTGCGGACTACCGCCCCCTCAAAGTGATTTGATTCGTTAATGACATATGTGGGATGTATAAATGGTGGAGTTAATGATATAATATATGATATTATACTGAACATATAATATAACTTTATATCATTATGATTTCACTTCATTAAATATGAAATAGAAATGAAAGTAGCGTTAATGTGTACGTACGACATACCGTCTCCTTGAACGGTGCATTTCATTTCTTACCCCTAGATGTTATGTAATATTATAAGTTCATGTATATACTGGATATATATGATATATATGATATCTACATTGTGAATATTGTTCTGGATATAATGGATATTTTAACACATGAACAACTTGTAATTATAAGGAGTTTATTTTTCACTCAAGTACCAATGATCGTCAAAATGACCTTTATTTACATAAATAATTACATAGATTTCATGACATGTTAATAAGTGATATTAATGGAATAATGAACTTGAAAAAGGTTCTAAATCAAGTAGTAATTAACTCAATATTATTATTCCTGAATTTAAGAACGATCGAGTCATGTCGGACATGAGGTATGGGACTTCGTCTCAATCTCCTATCACTGAGGCATATTTTGTTTTATACACAACCTTATTTAATATTCTGTATAAACCCCTTTTAATTTTATATTTATTCAAAAGGAATATTATTTATTTGAATCGTTTTACTAAACGACAAAAGTTAATGTTTTTTCGTATGTATGCGGCGACAACGACTTCTCTGCCACCGTGACCATTATTTGAGTTTCAGCTTCTTCTACAAGCCATAACATTTTTAAGTGAAAAGTAAATACCATGTTTTACTTTTTTTGGTTTTGAAAATGGTTTTGAAAATGTTTTTATTATATCAATGTGTTATTGATATCATGTGATTGAAATATAGAAATGTTATGTTTCCTTTATGCATGTTTTATGTGATATGATTATGTTATGGTTCTTGGACATTTTTTATGAAGACGGGAGGTTCCATGATAAACTAAGGGATGGTGAGCCAAATATAGGTCTCCAATGCATTGGGTAACGTGAAGGGGTTAAATGCTAAGGTTTCTCCAAAGTGATTTAGGGAATATACTATAATGGGTAATGCAAACTTAACCGTGAGGGTAACTCCCTACATAAGAATGTGATGAATGCCTCAAGTTACCTTTATGTCTTATGATTTCTATGGGTTATTCATGAATTGATGAAATATGTTAAAGTTCTTATGTTTTATTAGTAAAGTATGATTTCATTAATTCTTAAGTATACATGGACTAATGTTTTCATTGCGTATTTTTATATACCTTACTATGATTTTTATGCTCATCCAATGTTTTTGAAATGTTTTTCACATGTCAATGTAAGATTACATGATTTGATGATAGTGTCAAGGATGTTTCATTAAAGAATCCATGTTTTGTTTTAAATATGTACCCTTTGATGGGAAAGGTGAATATTGTCTTTAATGCAACCACCTTGTTTAAATGTTGAATGTAATGCCTGATTTCTGATCTAATTCTATAAAACTCTAATCCTAAAAAGATCCTACATGTGTAATCTTGTAATTACTCAATATTATGTAATGTTTAATGTTGGGGCCTTATAGTTGGTATCAATGGTCATATTAGATAATATTATGAGTTATAATTGTATTAAATGATTATCCAAAAATATTTTTTTATGGTCAAATTGAAATGATATTACATTTGAAGATTACCATGTTGCTTAATCTAAGAAATATTTTTTCACAATGGTTTTCCACAGAGGAAATTGGGAAGCAGTGCTAGGAAGTCATACAGAAGTAAATGACCTTCAGAATCAGCATCCTGAGATGGTCGGAATTGGAACTGAACATTTTGTTGCAGTAATGGCACAGTTGACTCAAGCGATAAATGATGGTGGTATCCATGCACAAGATCAGCCATATCAACTACATAAGACCATGTTAGTGGTGGACCATTTCATGAGGAAACATCACTCATCATTTAGAGGATCATCTTACCCTATGCTAGATGAAGGGTGGATTAAAGCACTAGAGAAGATTTTCGATGTCATTGGGTGTTCAGACAATCAAAAGGTTTGTCTTGCAATATACCGTTTGGATGGTGAAGCAGACCAGTGGTGGTCGATGGTTAAAAATATCTGGTACACTGATGAGATTGATGCTCTCAATTGGGATGAATTCAAAGGTATGTTTCTCGAGAAGTATTTTCCTATGGCTGTTCAAATTAGGATTGAAAAAAAATCATGGAATTGAGAAAATAGGACGACTCAGTGGCTTCGTATGAATAAAGGTTCACTCGATTGGAAAGTTATTCTCCAAATTTTATCTGTGACCTTGATAGTAAAATCAATCATTTTTACTCAGGATTAATGACAAAATATCAAAGGGCTTTTGCTTCTCATGAGTTTAAGAGTTATGAAAATCTTGTTCGATGTGCTAAGATGATGGAAATGGAGTTTATTGATAATCAAGTGTTCTATAAAAACCAGCATAATAATAGGATGAGGTGGCCGGAGAAAGGTAATTATTCCTCAAAAAGGTCTGATGGTAAGAAAACTAAGTTTCCAATTTGTGATAAATGCGGTAAAAGGCATGCTAGGGAATGTCTTCCGAATTCTGGAAAGTACTGCGGATGTGGTAAGAATAGACATAAGGCTCGTGATTGAACTAAAAAATATCAGGTTGATGGTAAGACCAAATTTTATTTATTGTTAGTGATTATTTCATGTGTAATGAGAAGGGTCATTATGAAAATGAGAGTTCGACAAAGAGATCAAATGATGGGCAGTAGTCAGACTACAAGAAAAAAGTAGTGGTGAAATCTTTTGCAACTACTTTAGCATATGTTAGGCCAAGAAATGAATTGGTATCAGGTACTTGATTTGTTTTCTATGATTATGCCTATGTGTTGTTTGATTCGGGGTCTACACATTCCTTCATCTCTAAAAACTTTTCTAGTAAATTGGGAATTTCATATCAAGAAATGACTCTTGAACATGTGGTAAAAACACCAGGGGGAAATGTTGATGCAAAAAGAATTTATAAGAGTCTTCTTATCATTATCCGTGGAAAGAACCTACTTGAAAAACTTATTGTTTTACCTATAGTTGAGTTTTATATTATCTGGGGTATGGATTGGTTCTCTATTTACAATACTAAGATTGATTGTACAACTAAAGAAGTTTCTTTTTAGAAATACATTCAGTTTGTGTACAAGAATGAACCCTTACTTTTGATAACATATCAAGAGGCTGAGAAACATGTAAAAGATAGAAATGAATGTTAACTTACACATATTATTGAATATAAAGGAACCATTCAGATTAATGATGTGCCAGTAGTAAATGAGTATCCTGATGTTTTTCCTGATGAGTTGTCTGGAATAATACCAGATCGGGAAGATGAATTTACTGTTGACCTAGTTCTTGATGATAAGCCAATTTCAAAACCCCCTTATCGAGTTGCTCAAATTGAACTTTTAGAGTTGAAGGATCAATTGCAATTTTTTTAGAGAAAGGTTTCATTAGACCTAGCACGTCACTATGGGGTGCTCCTATCTTATTTGTTAAAAAGAAATATGGTTCTACGAGAAATTTCATTGATTATAGTGCCTTGAATAAAATCACTGTTAAAAAAATATCATTTGCCTCATATCGATGATTTGTTTGATCAGCTCTAGGGAGATTAGTATTTTTCAATGATTGACTTGAGATCGGGGTACCATCAGTTGAAGGTAAAAGAAGAAGATGTTCCGAAGACTGCATTTCATACAAGATATGGCCATTATGAATTTGTAGTAATGCCTTTTGGGTTATGAAATGATCCTGCTGTATTCATGGACCTTATGAATATAATTTTCCATGAGATCTTGGATAAGTTTTTGGTTGTTTTCATTGATGATATTTTGTTGTTTTCTAAATGTAAAAAAGAGCATGAAAGTCTTTTAATTTTTATCTTGCAATCCTTAAAAGAAAAAAATTGTATGGGAAAATCAGATAGTGTGAGTTTAATTTGCAACAAATTTCATTCCCTGGGCAAATTGTTTATAAATATGGGATAACTGTTGATCCTACAAAAACAAATGTTGATGAAGAATATCCAATACCCATAAATTTAACTGATATTCGTTGTTTTCTTGGTTTTGTAAGCTTTTATTGAAGGCTTGTTAGAAATTTTTCACAGTTATCCTGTACAATGACTAAGCTAACTCAGAAGGGAGTTAATTTTATCTTGACAAAAGAATGTGATGATTGTTTTTAGGAGTTGAAAAGAAGAATGGTGAATGCTCCATTTTTGTAACTACCTTCCATGAATGGTGAGTTTGTTATCTTCAGTGTTGCTTCATTGAAAGAACATGATTGCATCCTAATATATAATGATCAGGTAATTGATTATACATCACGTCAGTTGAAAGCTAATGAGGTAAATTACCCTACACATGATTTGGAATTAGCTGTTGTTGTTTTCTCTTTAAAAATTTGGAGGAATCATTTGTATGGATTAAAGTGAGAAATATATATCTATCATAAATGTTTAGTGTATACATTCACATTGAAAGAACTGAACATGAGACAGAGGAGATGGATATAATTAATCAAGCATTATTATTGTACAATTCATTACCATCCCGGAAAAGAAAATAAAGTGGCTGATGCTTTGAGTCAAAAAGGTAATGCTTTATTAACAGTGTTGCATTTGGAACACGATACTTTGGTTAAGGATTTGATGAACATTCGCATAGCAGTTATTAGTGTAGGATGTTCTTCTATTTTGCTTCAAGTATCAGTGAAATCTTCTCTATCAGACAGAATTATGAAAGCACAGAAGCAAGACAACGAGTTCCAGAAAAGTTATAGCTGGTACAGAAGGGTATGTTTCCTGAATTCAACATGGGTAATGATTTTGTTTTGAGATTTGGGAAGATATTGTGATTTCCTTGTGATTCACAGTTTAATAGAGAGTTGTTATGCGAAGCACATAGTTCTCTTTTTTCAGTTCATCCAGGCGGTACTAAGATATATAGAGATTTTCGGGAGTATTACTGGTTGGATGGAATGAAAAGAGATATTTCTAATTTTACTGTGAAGTGTTTGACATGTCAATAGGTTAAAGTAGAGTGGCAGTTACCGATGGGGATGCTTCAGCCTTTACCAGTACCTGAGTGGAAATGGGAGAATATATCCATGGACTTCATTGTGGTATTCTCTAAGACACCTCGAGGTAATAATACAATCTAGGTTATTATTGATCGCTCTACTAAATGTGCCCATTTCCTTGCTATACGAGGAAATATTTCCCTACATAAACATTCTCGTTTGTATCTTAAAGAGATAGTCAGGTTACATGGAGTTCCCCTCTCCATTGTATCTGATTATGATCCCAGGTTTAATTCTATGTTTTGGAAAGGCCGTCAGAAGTCGTTCGGTACTGAAATAAATTTTAGTATAGCTTTTAATCCTCAATAAGATGGGCAGTAAGAATGAACAATTCGGACATTGGAGGATATGAAATGTGCTTGTTCGATGGATTATCAGGGAAGTTGGGACCAACATCTTTCTTTGGTTGAGTTATCTTATAATAACATTTTTAATTCCAGAATACAGATAGCACCATTTGAGGCATTATATGGGAAGTTGTGTTGAACGCCATCTTTTTGGGATGAAGTGGGTGAAATAAAGTTGATGGGACTGGAATTTGTATGAGAGTTAGTATAAAAATTTCAGCTGATATAGAGACACATAAGAATAGCTCATAGCAGGTAGAAAAGTTATGCGGACAACAGGAGGAAGGATCTCTTTTTTGAGGTAGGTGATCATGTCTTCCACAATGTTTCACCATAGAAAATTGTGATGAGATTTGGTAAGAATGCAAAGCTGAGTCGAAGGTTCATTGTGCCATATGAAATTCTTGAGAGAGTTAGATCAGTTACTTACCGAGTGGCATTACCTCCATGTTTATCTCAGGTACACGATGTTTTTCATGTTTCAATGTTAAGGAAGTACATGCCAGATCCATCTCATGTTTTGTGTCTAGAGGTAGTTTAGTTGAAAGAGAATCTATCATATGAGGAAAAAATGGTCGAGATTCTTGACCACAGGGAGCATGTCTTACGGAATAAATTGATTCATCATGTAATTGTTTTTTTGCAAAAACCACATGATTGAAGATGAAACATGGGAATCTGAAAATCCAATGAGGGATAAATACCCCCACTTATTAGATATGTAAATAAAGTGTGGGGACGCAATTTTCTAAAGGGGGGAGGATATAACATCCCATGTAAGTAATGAATATTATATTTTCTTATCTATGTCTATTTATGAATTAGATAATATTTTAGAGGTTTAAAATGAGAATAAATCACGTCTTATGTATATAATTCTCTTTTAATTTTTTAAATATTATTTTACCGCCTTTTAATGGAAAATAATTTTTAAATCAAACTTTTGACAATTTTATGAGATCTATTTGTCAAAATAAAGTTATTCATTATAATTTTAACATATAAATTTACATTGGATAAATTTTTGGTATTCTTCTGACAATGTTCATTTTTTAATGAATAGTGAAAAATACTGAATTTTACTTCAAAACTGCTTTTTCATCTGATTTAATTATATGGTTAGATTATTTTAATAATTGGTTTTAAAGAATAATTAGAATATATTTTTACCATTTAATCCAATGGTTTTCATTATATTTTATTTCACTTTGGAATTGGGCATAAACAAGTGAAAAACTATTCATATATATTGTTTAAAAAAAACCCACTATTGGTTTTCACAACGGGAATTATTTTTAAATTAATTATTTCAATTTCTGTGTTTGAAATTTGGAAAAATGGATTCCATATTTGTAATCATAAGTTCAAAATTATGTAATTAAGACTCTTTTATTTTTGGAAATTATGAATAGTAATGACGGTAATTATATTTAATTATCGTGATTAATTAGTAATCGGGTAGTTAAGGGTAATAAAATAATATCACAATAAAAAAAAATAACCCCAAAATGTGTCCTAATGCGACTGGTTGTATCATGGCCGACCATGGGATGTCTTGTGAAAAACATAGGGACCCCATGGAATCACTTTTGGGTGATAGTGATACTTTATCATTTTATGTTTTCAAAAAGAAAGTATAACCAAAGTATGTATCACCAAAGTAAAAAATATTAGTTTTGTCTACATAAATTAAATATTGGACTATAAATAGTCTTTGGAAATATAAAATGATTTCCTACATCATTTATATGTTTTTATAATTTTTAGACATTAAATAAATTTATTTTTTTATGACACCATGATGATGTATCGATTACCTCATTAATGAATGATTTAAATAAAATGAAATGATAATGTAAAATCTAAGACATGAACTGGTCAGAAACTTATTGGATGAGTATATTTAGAACCATTATCACCTTATCCTAGAAATATATCAATGTGGGACCTTTATAATTCGAAACACATTTTAATATAAAGTAACATTTCTTGACATTCCAAGAGTGCCCCTCCTACCTCATATAAAAGGTCCCCACCTCTACCTCCTTATCCACACCTCTCAAGACATTTTCTCGGCCAGGATATTATCCTTTTAACTCTCCACATCACTCCCTTCATCATAGAATCCTTACCATAGGCAGAAATCTCTTCAAGAAACCCTTTTTGTTCAAATTAAAAGGAGTTACCCGATTTAGTGGTAATGTCTTTACTTGTGTTCTTTGGTATTATTTTGCTTTTAGAACCCCCTAAACTCTTTTTATTACTTTCTTTTGTAACAGAACCAGTATATTAAATATAGTAATATGTTTTTATGAGAAGGATTCGAGCTACACATACACAAACACCTTCGTCTAATGGTTAAGGACATAATGTTTCTGTAGATGGTGAATTTCTATCTCACGAAATGATGATTGTTCAATATTATTTTAACACCTTTCATGGTGGCCATTAATATGTCACTATATTTATATATGATATATATTATTTTTATGTTTTCCTTATGCTTATGTATTTTTAATTTATGGCATACATTTATGGTTTCAATTATGGGTAAACGTGATATCTTCATTTTAAGAAATGAGGACTACCGCCCCCTCAAAGTTATTTGATTTGTTAATGCCATATGTGGGACTTATAAAATATGTAGTTAATGATATTATATATCATATTATACTGGAATTATAATATACCTTTATATAATTATGATTTCACTCCATTAAATACGAAATAGAAATGAAAGTAGCGTTCATGTGTACGTACAACTTACCGTCTCCATGAACAGTGAATTTCATTTCTTACCTATAAATGTAATGTATTATTATAAATGCATGTATATACTGGATATATATGATATATATGATATATATATCATGAATATAGTTTTGGATATAATGGATATTTTACCACATGAACAACTTGTAATTATAAGGAGTTTATTTTTGACTAAAGTACCAATGATCGAAAAAACGACCGTTGTTAACTTAAATAATTAAATAGTGTTAATAACATCGTAATAAGTTATATAAAAGGATTAATAATATTTAAAAATGTTCTTAAAAAATTATAAATTAACTCAAGATTATTATTCAGTAGATTAATGAACGATCGAGTCACCTCGGGCATGAGGTATAGGACTTCGTCTCAATCTACTTTCATTGAGGCATATTTTGTTTTATACACAACCTTATTTTATACAGTGTACAAATACCTTTAACATTTACATTTATTCAAAAGGGATATTTTTCATACGAAGCATTTTACTAAACGACAAAAGGGATGTTTTGTCCTACGATTGCAGCGACAACAACTTTCCCGCTTCCGTGACCATTATTTGAGTATCGGCTTCCTCTACAAACCATTACATATTTAAGTGAATAATAAATAACATGTTTTAATTTTCTTTTATTATGGTATTGAAAATTGTTTTGATAAAGTTTTTATTATATCAATGTGTTATTGATATCATGTGATTGAAATTTGGAAATGATATGTTTCCTTTATGCATGTTTTATGTGATATGATTATTTAATGGTTTTTGGGAATTCTTTATGAAGATGGGTGGTTTCGTGATAAAATAAGGATGGGTGAGCATGATATAGCTCTCTAATGCATTGGGTAACATGAAGGGGTTAAATGCTAAGGTTTCTCCGAAGAGATTTAGGGAATATACTATGATGGGTATTCCAATCGTAACCATGAGGGTTACTCCCTATGTAAGAATCATATGAATGTCTCAAGTTACATTTATGACTTATGATTTCTATGGGTTATTCATGATTTGATGAGGTCTATTAATGTGATTATGTTTTATGAGTAAAGAATGATTTCATTTATTCTTAATTATACATGGACTAATGTTTTCATTCTGTATTTTTATATACCTTACTGAGATTTTTATGCTCATCCCAAGATTTTGAAATGTTTTTCATAGGTCAAGGGAAAGGTACATGATGAGATGATAGTGTCAAGGAAGTGTCATGAAAGAATCCATATTTTGTTTTATATATGTTTCCTTTGATGGGAAAAGTGAATATTTTCTTTAATATAACCACCTTGTTTTAATGTGGAATGTAATGCATGATTTGTGATCTAATTATCTAAAACTATAAACCTAAAAAGATCCTCAATGTGTAATCTTGTAATAAATAAAGATTAAGTAATGTTTAAGGTTGGGTCCTTACAACATTTGTGTGAGCTGGCTTTTTATTGGGAAACCCATTGGTTGGGATGATTTTTTTACCTATATGTATAAACTTGTAGGTCACTGTGCTTTATATATGAAACCCTCCAATTTTGATCACTACTTTATTAACACCTCGATTGTTATAGTGGTGGTTGTTATTTACCAAAATTCTAGTTATACGATGGATGGATAGTTATTGGATCTTCTATGTTCCATATTTTAGGCATTGGTAGTGTATGACTCATTGGGTAGGTTGTGCGTAGTTGTGTGGCTCAGCTGTCTGCAGGAAAGATGTTCTTCCTAGGTCTCTTTGGATTGAGATGTGTTGTACTTTCCTAGGTTTCATCAGGATGAGGTTGTGTTTTTTAGACTTGTTGCATTTGGGTGGTATGTACTATGGTTGTGGACTATGTGTTTGAAGCTGGGATACGGTATTTGGCCCTGGAATGTGTGATCATGTTGTGACAATGGGTCGTGTAGAAGATAATGGTTTCTTCATGAAGTTCACCAATAGTAATGAGAACATAACCCATGGGATGGGGTGTGGGGAACACAAATATCAATGTGTATATTATTTTACATTAATTTAATTGTGTTATTTTGTGAGCATGCCATTCGGTGTTTTTTGGATATTATAGATTATTATTTGATTTTTATATTATGTTGTTTTTCTTATGTGGTCATTAGTAAGCTTATCCTACTTGTACATTAGTGACTTCAAATTTCCTACTTATTATAATTGTATTCTCACCCTGCATATATAAAACTATTTTCCGGTTTCTAAGGAGATTACGCAGGTCGTAACAGAACATTCTTTCTCAGGAATTAGGGACAGTCTCTATGTCATTGATTAGTTTTAGTTTGTTATTTACCCAAGATTTACGTTTTATTTCTTAGAAGTTTTAACATTATGCATTCTTGATTGATGTATTTTGTTTTCTATATATATATTTCATGGATTTGTTTGAGGTTGATATATCTTATCTCCTGATATAGTTTTCATTTAAAATGGTAATTCAACACATATTGTGTGAATATTTACAAACCATCTTTCATTGTTTCCACACTAGTTAAATTGGAGGTGGGACTTGGGTGGTCATTATCTATCATTAATCATGATAATGGAATGTATCGACATATTTTTATCCCTTCCCCTAGCAATTACAAGTTGGGTCATGACATAATGGTATGAGAGGTTAACGGTTGACTGACATGAAGGAGTTCTATTTTTGGCATAGCGAGTACTACATGGGATGGTATGATATAATGTTAGAAGATATTGGTACATGACATACTCCATATAAGACCATATTGGAAACACCATTTTTAATCCCCATGTGATCCAATGAAATGTCACTGAATTTAAAAAATGACCATGTGAGGCTACACTAATTGCATTGTAGAGACCCTGGGAAAGGTAACTGAATTATTATGACTTTTTTTTATTTTTATCCATTGGTGTGTTCTCTAATTTAATGATATTCCAAACTACCTGGGTCAGGATTTCCCAATATTCCTATTAGTTATGGCTCTTGTATGTAGCTAGTGCGTGCTTCGAGTAGTGGAGGCTCAGTAGGATGATCTGGTCGGCTGATGGATTGTTGGAGGAGTGGAGGAAGATGAACAATGGAACAAGACCCTTATTGCTTTCTAGTGAATGAATCTAGAGAAGTATGATAGTGGTATTCTAGGAATGGAGGTAGAGATTTGACTTTTGCGTCTTTCTATCACCTTCACCTTGAGTCGGGCTCTGAAAGAGTATTGGGATCCTCTAGTGGTTGTCCATATGAGGGGAGTAGCACATCAGTGGTGGAAATGTTTCTTCATGGATAAGAAGGAGACCAATGTTTCATGTTATGACTCTTAGAAGGAGTTATGAGCAGAATTCATCTCTTTGATAGAGATGTCTTTGAAGAGAAATGAGATACTCTCCCTTCAGTAGGGGAGTAAGTCAATAATGGAGTTGGGGATCAAATTCAATGATATACTATTTATTCATCCAGATCTCTTTTTGGATGAGGTTATTCAAGAAATACCCATAGTGGAGTCCCTCTTTCCTCCTTATCACTCAATGGTCACTCACTTCACCCTGCCGACATAATTAGAGTCACAAAAAAAAGGTTGAGGTAGTGGAAATGATGCACTTGCAAGTATGCCTACCATGATTGGGGATCCAACTGAGTTGTTCGAAGGGGAAGGATATCAGTATCAGGTCTCCAACATCATGACATTCATGGTTTCAGACAATGGGGGAGGTGACCTCAGTAGTATCTTCTCAGACCTTTTGGTCCTCTTCCATTTACCATAGTCTTGGGACCAACACGTTTTACAAGTGGGGACCACGGTCAACATCTATGTTAATTCCCCGTTAATGATATGGTTTCTTGTAGGTGGGTTTCTTCAACACCAACCATAGAATTAGTTTTAAGACATAATGTTTCAATATTAGATACAGTAGGCACCTGCTCCAGCAAGGGGAATAGGGAAAATAGTGGATGTACTTAGATATTTTTTTAGGGACCACGACATGGGTGTGGTTGTGTTGGTGGTCGAAAGCCAAGGGTCTTCAGATCTAGGTGTCGATATTTTCATGCAATAGAGGCAAGTGTTCTATTAGAGCCAATGATTGTTCAAGGTAGAACTAGGTTTATTCAGTACACTTTCGACTACATTGTTTGATTTTGGATCTTCAGACTCCTACATTGCACTCAGTCTGGCCCATGCTTTGGTGCTATACAAACAGAGTCTTTCTACTTCCCTGGTGTTGAGTATAATATTTGGAGTCCAGAAATTCTTGTTTGTTGTTTTTTTGGGATGTAGACAAATGTGGATGTTGTATCAGTCTAGTGGGATCCTATTTCAGTTATAGATGAAGTCGTACGTTGTCATATTTGGCATCGAATAGATGTTATATTTTCATTCTGTTATAGTTTTCTTCTGGATAAGTTTTATTTTTTCTCTATTGTGGATGGAATTCATTTACATTTTGTAGTCATGTGGATTTATTTGATTGAAGTTGACGTGTAGAGCATCTTACATTATTTTTTGGTTGAATATTCAGTGGATTCAGTGGATGCTGGGATGGTGGATGTTCCTAGAGTTTTTAGATATTTATTTGATGTTTTCCCGAGGAGGTGGTAACCGTACACCCTCATCGTGACATTGAATATGGGATAGAATTATGAACCGATACTTGTCTGGTTTTGATGGATCCTTATGTGATGGTTCCTTCTATGATGTCGATGTTCTGGATCCATATTGGTCATCTAAGGAGGAATGGATCCATCCATACAATTTTGTCTCCTTGGGGGGATCCATTCTTGTTCTTAATGAAGGAAGATGGTTGTTTGATGTTGTGGATAGATTACCGAAGGATGAATAGTGTAACTTCCAAGAACAATTACCCCCTCCCGAAGATAGATGATATTTTTTGCTAGTGAAAGGGAGAATGTGGATTTTCAAAGATAAATTTGTCATCTGGGTATCAACAGTTGAGGGTGATGGAGGGTGACATACTGATTATTTCTTTCAGATGTAGGTATGGCCACCGCCGGTTTCTATTCATGTTGTGTGGTGTTTCCAACACTCCAGCTATGTTCATGGGGCTCATGAACTCCATCCTCCATGAGTTCTTGGATAAGGTTTTCATCATTTTTATTGATGATATTTTGATCTAATCAAATTAAAGCGAGGATCAAATCGAGAACCATAGGACTACATTAGAGGTTATTCAATGAAACCAGCTATATAGAATGTTGACCACATGAATGTTATGAACATGGAAATCCACATCCTAGTAAATGAGATGTATTGACAAGGGATAAATGAGGTTTCATTGATGTTTGAGGCAGTTTATCATGTGAATCACCCATGTTTGTGGAATAGGCTCACATATTTCTTAAATTGATCAACTATAAATGGATATTGGGGCCTAATTTATCTCGAGTTGTAGCTATATTTATAGATTTGGAAATAAAGGGCCTCTCTATTTTGACAATAGAGAAGTGCCTGGTAGTGTTAAAAAATATGAAGGAATAGTGGATTAGTACTCGAGTGCTCAATTTTATAGATTAAGGTGTGATGATTAAGGTCTTATGTGACACTTTCATTCTAGTATTGGGATGGGTGATGATGAAAAAACAAGGAGTGATCTCTTATGTGTCTAGTTCATTGCATCCCCACAAAGGAAAGAATTCCACCCTTAATCTAGAGATAGAATTATTCATGTTTTCATTTATGTTGTGAAGACACTACGTAATTTGATAGTGCATTGTGGTCATCACAAATCATATGAGCTTGAGGTACATCTTCTTCCAATGAGATATTGACTTTTGATAGTTGAGGTGGATGTTGTTTCTCTAGGATTATTATTTATGAAAATGATACACTATAAGAAATTTGGATAATTTTAACAGATTATTTGAGCAAGAAGTTACAGGCCGAGGTAGTTTGGGTATCTACAATTGCAATGAGGGAGATAGACGCGTTGGATACACTGCAGATGGATACATGAATGGATAGGGATAGAGGATGCCTATTTAATATGAATTTGTAGTAATATATTAGTCATTTGGTGGAGGTTTTTAATTGGGGAGAATGGGAGGTAAAGGTAATGTGTGATAGTATTGACATGGGTGATGCTCTGGAGCGATGGTCATTGGATAGTTATAATCAAATGATGTAATATGAGATGTTGTATGGTCTAGTGTAAATGAATTTGGGAGTTATTCACAAGTTTTATACCTCTCCCTTATCTATAAATCCATTAGTTTATAAGATATACCATAGCATGGGAAAATAGTTTTCTAGACCTGGGATGAAGTTGGTTGTGGTGGAGTATGTAGAAAAACTCATAGTGTACTAGGAGATAAAGTATTTTGATTGTGTTCCACGTTATTTGTGGAAGACTGTAGAATTTATATAGTGGATATGGGATGACATCTTAATGGATTTCAACATAGGGAATCCCATAAATATGGGAGGTGATGATTCTATCTGGTAGTGGTGGATCAGCTGACAAAATCAGCTCACTTCATAATGATCATTGAGTGTAGGGAAATGGATAGCACGATGAGGAGGTATGTAGATGAGTTGTTGCCGCTGCATGGGGTTTCCGTATCCATCATCTTTGATCAGGATACGCATTTTACCTCACATGTATGGAGGGTATTCTATAATGATTTTGGCACTCAGTTATCTGTTTTCATTGTATTCCACCCTTAGAAGGATGGGAGGATGAAGCAGACCATCCAGGCATTGGAGGACATGTTACGAGCATGTGCTATAGAATTAGAAGGACTTTGGGTATGGAATTTTACCATGGTATAGTTATCTTAAAATAATAGTTATCACCCTACCATTGGAATGGATCTTTTTGATTTCTTTTATTTGTGGTTCTATTGTTCAGTCGTATGTTACATGGTGGTTCTAGAGACATTTGTTTTTGGTCCAGTGGTAGTGCAGATCAAGATGGAGAAGGACAACTCAGGCTTAAGATGATGAATGTAGCCCAAGGGAATCATAATTTATAATCTATTAATAAGGGGATTCCCTTGGAGTTTAACATGGGATACCACATGTTCTTGAAGGATTGACCCAGATGTGAGAAACCGAGGATCAGTAGGTGGAGCACTCTCTGTCCCCATTTCTGCGAACCACTAGAGGTGTCTGAATGACTTTTTGTGGTTCCATACCAACTGGAACTACAACCAAAATTGGAGATGGTCCACAAAGTATACCATATCTCCCAGTATTTTCAATATCTACATGATTACCCCATATCGTTTACTAGAGTGATTTGGATATCTAGGATGACACAACGTTCATCGAACAACAAGCATAGGTTCAAGATCATCCAAATAAGGTTAAGCCTGGATTAACCATTACCTTGTACTATATGTGTTGAAGGCATGATGGCCTTGAGGTGAGTACATAGGAGTGATAGGTGTGGATCCATGTCATGTACTCAGAGATGTTTTGATTATTAATTTTGTACTTTGATTTAAGTTATAATTCATGAACATAATTTTATATGAGTTGATTTTATTCCATATTATGTAATGTGGGAAAATGAGTATCGACATATGTGATGGGGATTACATGATCCTAATCATGACGAATTAATACGGATGTGACTAAACCAATGCAGGCTAGTTAGTGCTTCTCAAAGCGGATATAATCTTGACATGGATGATGTATTTCCCTATTCAATGTGTCCAGACAGACTATCATTTGAGGTTTAAGAGGTTTTATAGAGTAGTAGATTTCAGTTACGTGTCTATAGATGAAGATTATTCACTTAAAATTTATATCAAAACATGGTTGTTTATCATTGAGTTGTATCTTATTGTGTGGTTGTTCGGTCACCTCTTTCTTGTGGGTTAGGGTTTAAATTATCAGCTGTGAGAATAGTTTGAATAGTTTATGATGTAATGGCCTAGATATATCCAGTCAAATTATTTTGTAAAAATTTAGTGTTGGAGGTGTTTTGGGGTGTCTATGAGACTAATTCCCTGAGTGTTCTAGTTTTTTATTTTTCCCAAAGCAACTCACCGAACAATGACTCACCGAACGGTGAATCACCGAATTATGATCCACGGAATGGTGAATTATTAAATTATGGTACCCTTAAGGGTATCTCACGAATATTGACTCACCCAATTTTAGTGCACAAAAATATGAATCACTGAATGGTGGATCCATGAATGGTTACTCAATAAATGGTGCCTTGTTGAATGGTGACTCAATGAATGATTGACTCACTGAATGGTGTCTCAACAGATCATCTCTCATTGGACAATGACTCAAATAATTGTATATCTTTGAACAGTGTCTTGTAACTAATATCTCAAAATGGTGACTCACCCAACTGTGAGTAAATTTTATTTATTTATGGTTCACCCTTTTGTGTTTTAGTCGACGTAAATATTTTTTAGAACATTTTTTGAGTGGTTTTATGTGTGTTTCAAAGGATATTAATTATATATCAATATCATAATGCTCTTGAGACATAAAAATGCCCATGCCACATGGTGAATCCATGATCTGAATTTTATATAACATTATTTGGTGTTTATTGGGACAACCACCAATAAAAAATTAGTTCATTCATTTAATTTTTTTAATACTTATTTGTTTCCCTACATTAATAATTTTTTATTTTAGTGACGTAATAAGCTTTTATGACCTACATAATTTAACCATAAAAAATAACGTTATATGATATTTATTATAAATTATATTTCCACTTATTAGAAATTTTGATTTATAATTTTAAAAAACAAAAATACCACCTGTATTGGTAATTAATATTAAGATAATAACATATAACGAGAAAAAATCTACATTAACAGAAACCATGCTAAAAATGTTTATACTATTTTTGGATCAATATCTTAATTATATAAGATCAATCTGTATATAAATAGAAAATATTATATATTTATAAACATATAAAATTAAAATTTTAAAATACAGGCTTTTTAATAATTTTAATTCTATTAATAAGATATCATTTATCATAAAATACCATCAATTTCAATTTTTACACTATTTAAATAATATAATTTTTAAAATATGAAACGTATTATAAAATTCTAATATATCAGGTAAAAATATATTTAACATTAATCATATATATTAAAAAATACGGTAACCCAATAACTAATTTAAATTTTTTCACATTTAATATATATAATATCTATCTTTTTAATCAATTATTTACAAAATTATCGATGAATTGGAATTTATAAAAACATTTATAACAGTAAGTTAATATATTATAATTAGTGAAAAATTATCTTGATAATAATATACAATTTATATTAAAATTTTATGTATAACAGAAAATATAATTTTCCCCTCTATATCTAAGTTATTTATAAATTTTAAAGACAATAAAGGATCCTTTTTGACATTTCTAATTACTAAAAAAATTATATGGGCTACTACCACAAAAAAATGTCCTAATAACTAATAAAAATATATAAAAAATTCATAAGGTTCTATATATTTCAAAAAAAATTGGTGTTGGAAGTGTTTTGGAAAATATATACACTTCATATTCACTTTTTAATCCTTAAGTAAACTTGTTTTTACCATAACTACTTTAATT
This sequence comes from Viscum album, assembly GCA_963277665.1. NCBI lineage: Eukaryota > Viridiplantae > Streptophyta > Magnoliopsida > Santalales > Viscaceae > Viscum > Viscum album. Next base: position 871,026,612 of record OY728148.1, on the reverse strand, counting down.
AATATTTACTACATTCAATAGTCTATTTGAAAAAAATAAGTATATATTGTCATTATATACATATTATAATTGTTAATAACTTTTATATTCATTTTTTTAAATTCAATTCTATGATGTGGAAAAAGTATATATAATTCTCATCTTTTAAAGACGAAGTGAACGTGAGTTGTTAAACAGATAATGTTTAAATTTTATTATGGTTTTATATCTATATTGAAAATAAAAATATAAACCAAGGCATAAACATGAATAATATATTTATAATTGATCTATTATGAGATTAGATCAAATTAATATATATTAAATCATATATATGAATTAAAATGTAAAGGTCGTTTTCAAGTATAAGGTTGTATTTTTAACTATTCATCTTAAAAATGAAAATTTCTAAAAAATTTAAAAAAAACACCGTAAGATAATTTTGATATTATTAATTAATAAGTCAAGTTTATTTTGACAAAAAATATATAAAATGTTAAACTTTTTCTCTTGACATTGATTATTCATTAAAAATGTGCAAAAATGCCTATAGAAAATATAAATTGCTTTCTAAAAAATAAGAATTGTTATTAACATATGACTATAAAATCTATTTGATGAAAATAAAAAAATTTATTGATTATTTTTAACATATTAAAAATATATTAATTTCTTGAGATTTTATGATATCATTTATTCATAGTGTTTTATGTTCTGTAAACAAATAAAAGAGTTGTGTGTACTACATGCTTAACATGGTGTTGAAATTAAAGAATGCTTGAAAAAAACAGTATTTTTATTCTAAATAGAGAACATCTTTAAAAAAAGGGGTTTTCCATTCTATCAAACATAACAAAACTTTTTCTTATAAATATAATCATTATTTTAAAAGTTAAGTGTTTTATATTTGAAAATAATATTATTGAAAAACCATCATTGTAATAATGGTTAGTAGCACATCTTATTAATAATATTTAAAGGAAAAAATTATAGTCACCACAAAACTATGATTTTAAATAGGATTGTAGAAGTGAGAAGATAGGAATTGATGGAAGATATAAATATTATTTTCTGATGGATACTGATAAAAAATATATTCATTTGAACATTTTTATCAAAAATCCATCATCCCATGGTGTGAAAATTGTCATTGATATGATAAAAAATAATGAATATAGGACAAATTTTTATTATCATGAAATTTTTTATTTATTTGAGATATTATTTAACTCTAAAATCTAGTCCACTGTTTATCATAAATCAGTTGATAAATTTATATCCTATTGAACCTTCCATTTATTACCTTCAATGTCATTAAAATCATTTCAAAGGTAGTTTGTAGTGTTCAATTTCATTTCCCGAAACCCTCATCTATTTATAGAAAAAAAAAATTTCAAAATTAATATCATATTAAGTTTTATATTTCTTTTATACATGTGCTTTAGAAAATGATTCAATTTCTTCAAAACAACTTTTCTTGGTTTCCTTCATCATGTACACTCAAATCCTTTATTAAATAGTACTATAGTATAATACTTATATATATCATAATTAATATGAATAAGACATTATAAATAATATAATTTTACAACATAATTAATAGATACAAATACAGAAGTATATTAATCATTCCACTTTTGTTTTGTTAATAACATATGCCTGACCATGAAGATTTTATGATTATACGATATATTCCCTAGACTAATGTGGAATTTTTTTGTATAGTGCCTCATCTACATGCAGTTTTAACTCTAAAAAGAAGAAATTTTATTCTCCCCAATTCATTGTTTATCCTAGTGACCCTTTTCTCTACACTTATAACAAACTCTAAATCCTATTACTCATTTGATATGGTGATTATTTCAATAGTTTTCACATGTTGTAAAAACCATATTTCTCTACATCCATTTATATATTATTTTCTCTTCCATCAACTTCTTCTCATTCATTCATTTGATGTAATATGACTTTGATAGGTTATTATTGGTATTGATAGAACATAAAAAATATCATCATATGAAGAAATGTTTTGAGAAGCATGTTCCCTTCGAAGGCTTGGAAAAATCCTTATAATAAAGTGATCATTAATTCACTCCCTCTACCATATATAATATGTAGCATGTCTTTGTAACCATTTATATTTAGATTCATTCTCCACAACACATTATTCAGCCATTTATGTTAAACGAAGGATATTTCTCCTCATAATAGTTTATTTCCAACAAGAGAAATATTTGAAAGAGATTGTCTCCTAAAAAGATTTTAATACCATGAGATATATTACTAATTTCTCCCATGTTTTTAGATCGATTACAAACAATAATAGCCATGTTCATTGATAAAATACTTGGTATGTGTATCCTTTTCCTTTTAAAGACATCCCAATTCCCATCATATACTATCTATAGAATTAATCTATTTCTTATTATCCATTATTTCATTAGTCCAACAAAATTATGGGGGCCTCTAGAACATAATAAGATATAACATTAGATTATATAAATGTGGAATAGGTTTCTCAATTAAGGATAATTTATTTGTTTTGGCCTCATTAAAATTAACTAATATATCAATATCATTCTCAATTCTAATACCCACTATATCAGCATTCCATATAGGAAAGCCTCTACATTGTACAATAGCATTAGTATCATTCTTCATTAAAGGATAAATTTATAAAAAAAATTATATACTGGATTATGTCATAACATAATGTAACATATTGTATAATACCAGAAAAAGTGAAATAATCTTCATAAATTGGGAAAAAAATCATAACTAATATCGTAACAATAAAAAACATACTTATGTGAATATCATTATTATAACATTATTCACAATTTTTATAATGAAACTATAAATTTTATAAAAAATATCACCTAAGATTGTGAAACATTTGTGATGTAATTTCTATTTTTTTATAGTTATTGCTTGAGTTAGGCCATCGTCAACAGTTCAGACATGTTTTCCATAAGTACATATGTTCTAAAACCCAGAAAACATATATTATCTAGAAATATATGTATTACAAGAAAAACTACATTGTCTCTCTCATATCCAATAATAAAAGCTCTAATTATATAGATATCAATAAATAAAAACATATGGTTATATTGCCTAATCAATGTTTTCTAGATCTAGTTTCCAATGTTTCTACTAAACATCATGGGATACCAATTGTTACACACTGAGTGGAGAATCTTGGATATTGTGATTAAATTTGTTACATAAACATGATTAGAAGTAAACAAATACTAAAGGACTAAATTTTTTATTTTTTTCGAAAAAAGTTTATATTAGATTCTCAGAAAAAACAAGGAAATGAAAATATTTCATAAAAAATGTAAAACATTGGCATACTTGATGCTCATCTAAATGATCCATCTCCATAACATGGAATATAAAACAATATAAGGTTTAGATAAAATGATCAATAAGGGAAATTAAATAAGAAGTAATTATGAATAAATATAAATAAATAAACATGGAAAGTGAGATGTCTAAGAACCCATTCCATTTAAAGTACTTGACAAGGCATAATTAATATGGATTTTTCAAGAACAAAAACACATTCAATTTAATAAAAAAAATGAATAAAATTGATCAATAAATTTCCACACATGAAAATATCATAGAAAATTTTAATAATAACAGAAATATATATGATGTAATATCATCATTATTGGGAGTCAAATTTTAGAAAAATTCAAACTTTTATTGTCAAGACTATTCACAAGATGGTTAAGAGCTATAGGCAGAAACCCTTTTAATTCGACCAATTGTTTATATCATGTGAAAATATTATTTAATCGAGGGTAAATATTATGTATGAACACCACCCATCACTACCCATCAATAGAATCCCTCACATCGTGTAATTATTTTAATTAATATACAATATTCCTTATCATATATCCATATTGACTATAGAACACTTATTTAAAGATATTTTTCCACATAATCAAGTTTCCATAAAATTAATCACTAAATGAAAAAATGCATTATGATTTAGAAAATAATAATATCCATCACCATTGATTGAGATAATTTAGGTAAATTTTCAATAAATATTATTACAATAACATGATTATTGTATGATAAAGTTAAGAATCACAAAATAAAGTTCGATTGAATATATTTATTTTAAAGAAAGGAACAATAAATTTATACAAATTTAGTGAAATAATTGAAATTAAAACAAAAAATTCCATGAATTATGTTTTATGCATGATATTAAATGCAATTGAGGATGAATATACACAAATATAATTTGAATTGGGACTTAAGGATAGGCAATATTCTATAAAATGTAAATTTAAATGAAGTCCCTTATATTATGTTTCCTTTTAGGGGATAATAAATTAATGTAATGTATACAGGTTTTAATCAGGTTATTAATTTATAAAATAACTATAACAACATATATAAAATCATATGATAAATTCTGAATGTATCTTATTACATGTTTTAATTATTTTTACTATTTTGTGTGTTTATTCCCAATTATTTTATGTGTGTTTTAACTTGATAATTGGAATGACTATTAATTATATAACATTTTATCATATATAAAAAATAAAAATGATTTATATATCATATATAATAATTATATATTCCTTTATAACTATCCATAAAATTTGGAGGGGGAAATGAAATAAAGAATTTATGTAGATGGTAGGTTGTATGTACGCCGGAATACTACATCTATTTCATTCTCGTTTTTAAAATTAATGTGATATATATATGTTATAATTCTGGTATCATGTTGATATCTAATATGACTAATTTCTTTTATTTTAACCCCCTTTTAAAACATTCTATGTATATCGTGAATGAATCACATCGCTTTGTGGAAGTTGTAGTTTACACTTTCACAAACAAAGTTATCATATTACCAAAAAATAAAACATATTAAGTCATATGTTATATAATATCTAAAGAAAAATAACATAATTTTAAATATCATATATATCATATATAAAATATAAATACACCGTTATTTAAATCCAAGAATATTGTCAATAGAAGAATGAACTACATCAGTTTGAATGGTGGTAGTCCATTGTACACGCAAATGATGAATGTGTATCTCATTTGATTGATGTGTGTGAAATATTAGAATTAAATCATATAATAAAATAATTTCACTACATTGAATATATATATTATATTATAAAACTACCATATAAGAATAATTTAATTATTCGAGAAGTAAACAAATAAAAAGTTATCCTTGAAAATTGTTATCTTTTATTTAGGAAACACCTTTTGGTTTATACCAAAATATACCATTAGTTGGATTTATGCCCAAATACATGATTCTAGTAAGAGGTCAAGTATGTTGGGAAATTTGGTTTTATAGATTTTGTACATTCCAATTGGCTTTAGATGTTTGACCAAGTGGAATGGTGAATTTGTTTTTAATGTTGAGGAAAAGAGAGATTTTTTGATATTGCAAATGGTAAACAATTATATGATGTCTCTCAAACATCATGTTTGACAAAAATTGAAAAATATTGAATTAAAATTAATTTATGGTCTATGAATGACTCCAATATAAAAAAATTATGATTATGATTATAATTATGTTCATTAATATCTATGGTTCCCCACATTCATCATTTTCTTTTTTAATAAGAGAATTTGTTTTATAACATTACTAATTTAACAATCAATACAAAATTATATATATAATTTATAGAAATATAAAACTATGAATTCAAAAAAAATACATAATTTAAACAATAATATTCCCATCTGCATTGGAAATTAATTTTAACAGATGCACATATAATGTACAAAAAAAATTAATTTAACCATAACTATGCTAAAAATGATTTCAGAATTGAGGGGCCAATATCATTTTTATAAATGTTAAATTATTCAATAATTATCCTATAATTTATATTTATTAATATTTAAAAATAAATTTGAATGATAGTGTAATTTTAATAATTTTAATTATATTGAAATATTTGTTATTATAATATTACATTAATGCCAATTTTGACATTATATAATAAATTAAATTTTTATAATAAAAATAAAATAATTTTATAGAGATATATGAATTAAAAAAGTATTTAAAATGGTTTATTAATAAAATATATAAGGTAAAAAATTAATTCATTCAATTATCTTTAATGGTAAGGAAGGCTCCTTTTTTTGAATCATTTCATACTGAACATATTATATGGGTTCATTCTTGAACTTGTTTACCAATAATTAATAATGTTATAACCCAAGGTCATTAGGTATATATATGTGCATAAAATGGGTGTTGGATATGTTTTAGGTCATTAATAAACCTTATGATCTATGTTTAATCATTATGTACTATCATTTTTACCTTAATCAATATAATTAATTTTAACTTATTTTACCAATATATATCCTCAAAAAGTGTGTTTTTCTTATTATACAATAAACATTATAATTATTCCAACCATTTATATCAATTTTTTCTAAATTCCATTAACATAATTGGAAAATTTATATTAAAAGCTCATATAGACATGGCCAGAGATATGGTTTTCAATAAAAAAATGTTAACATGTTTATTTATATTTTTTATATGAATTTAATATAAAAATTACTTTAATGACATAAATAATATTAATATATTTATAATTATTCTATTTTGATTTCAAAAATTATTTAAAATATTATTTAACTTTATTAATTATTAAAAAAATGTTTTGATTCAATTGAATGTAATATTTTTCATTATTCATCGAGAAATAAAACATCTTTGGAGAATAACAAAAACTACATCGATGTTAATTTTTAATTTTTGAAAGGAAGATTTTAGGTTACTTTTTACATATAAAATTTATAAAATGAGAGCAAAATTATTTTTACAATTGCTGAACCATTAAATGGAAAAAAAAAAGAAAAATAATGACTTTTATGATTAAACAATTATTTTTCATTACCATATGTATATCAAATAACCATTATGAATGTCAAAAATATTATCTAGTATATTTAAAATATAAGCTATTTATTAACATATAAGGATAATATATCTGTTTCTAGATGTAGTGTTTTATGCTCTACTAGATAAAATCATTGTTGTGTTTAGTGCATGCTTATCTTTGTGTTATATATATAGAATGATAGAAAAAAATATTTTAAAATTATAATATTGTTATGTGTTGGGGGATACATTTGAATCCAAATATGTCTACTTGATCATAAAACTATAGATAATATTTATATTACATTATTTCTACAAGATACATATTTTCCCAAATGATCTAATAAATTAGATGTCTTATACAACCAGATATATTCATAAATTACATTTGAAAAAAATATTATACAATATGAAAACATAACAAGATACATATTATTCATTAAATATAGTATAAGAAAATAACACATGGTTATCTCCTATCTATTCGATGTAATAGAAAAATAATACGGTTGGTCTAAGATTCCAGGTTTGGAGAATTATATAATAGAAATTCTCATAATTTAAAAATAATATTATTGATATAGAATGAATAAATATATATCATTAATATATTACTTAGGAAAATATATTGAATTTGATATCCCTGAAAAATAATCAAAACATGAATTACAATATACATTAATCTCTTATTGATGGAATTCATAATGTCATAAAAAAATAATTTCATAAAGGACTTATTCCGTGACAAATTATTGTAACATGGAGATGTAAACCGCAATACCAAGACTATTTTATGTCATGTCATTTTTGGATTCATTAAGTTGTTATATTATTTTTCCCTTATCTCTCACATAAATATGTATAATTCACCCACCATACAATTCATCCAGACTATTAATACCATCCTCTAAGGAACCTATATATAATTAAATAAATAGCCATCTTTATAATCTGAAATTGGAAAAAAATAATTCCTTATTCAAAAGAATAATTATTTCTTATAGTACATCATTCCATCTTCATCATTAAATCTATGTGGTATGCTTAATGTAATATCCAGTTGACATGTTAAATATATTTTGAGGTGATGATGCAATCCATGTTTTGGTTTACCCATGAAATATAATTAATAGGTTTGATAGCATACATTGGTAGGATACCATTTAAGTGTAGGGGAAAAATAATTCATCCTTGTTCATAATGGGAATGTAAATATTCTAAAGAATATATTCATGGGGTCTGAAGACAGATTTCATATCATAGATATAATCATTATGAATTAGTATATGATTGATTTGATGCTCAACAATTCATTTTAGGGTTATAAAATAAATTTTAATCTATTACACATTTGAATGGAATTTCCACTATCCATACACAGTTTTATTTTCATTGAATATAAGCACAATTTTACATTTCCTAAAAAGAATGGGTTCCTAAAATAGAAAATATTTAGTTTTATAATGGTGTTGGTAACACTTGAATGAAAATAATATGTGGTAGGTCTAATTTTATTGAAATTTATAATCTTATACTTCATTATAAATATAATAACATTTCCCCAAGATATGGTGTGTTCCGCAAAAAAAATATACTTATTGAGTATAACATGAGTATCAAATAGTCTAAATTTTGGAATATCACCCTCAACGATGGATAATCTAATAACTAAGACAAATCCTACTAAATAATATTGATCCAATTTGATTATAAACCCAATGAGTAAAAAATATTCAGTATATTATGTAACATACGTATTTATCCTTATTGGCTTGAGATTGGGGGAGGATGGTCCCTGACCTTAAGCGATATCCCTATGATGCCAAAGGTAGAAAATAAATTCCAAATGGTTTCAATAAATTTTGTCGATGTAATACACTTTAAGATTAAAAAAATTAATCTAATGAAAACAAATGAAACAAACAACTACATAATGCATGATAAAAAGAACGAATAATCAATCGTTTATTTTTTATCAAATCCTACCAATGTTTTCTACAATGGATGTAAAAATGATAAATAAGATGAAAAGTAGAATATATCAAATAATACTCCAATACATCCAAAATATTCCATGCTTTAGAAGCTATATGATCCAACATCACCAAACAACCCACTTGTTATTAAATAGTTATAATCGTGTGATATATTACCTTTTCCCATGTCCCTATAGACGACATCTTAAAAAAAATTGACAATGTTGGGGTGAATACTAAAACATAGTTTGATTTACACAATAAATTCCTAACTAATTCCATTAGTATAGAATAGATAGAAACGATTATATATAATAATTTATATGAAAAAATTTAATACATTTTATATTGTAATATAATTATATCTAAAAATATTTTATATCTAAATATAAACATGATCCATGTCACCCTAATTTACTAAAAAAAGATATTTTTAATGATAAAACTGAAAAATAATTTCAATATATTTATCAATATACTTTTCATCCAAACTATTCCTTTCTACATATCCACATACCCCACCATGTGTCTACACTTGACCTCCCTATACTCGTGGGTGTTGAGTCAAAATTTGACTATGTTGTCACCTAGTGAACCATTTTGATAGTGGTATTCCAAAATCTTATCATTCCCGCAAATGATATATGACACACCTTACAAACATTTTTCCCTAATTCACATGAACAAAGACAATCATTATGTTTGAAATAAATGCCCAAACAACCATTTCCACCTTTCAATAAAACCATTTTTTATTTAAAATCATTAATGAAATTAATTCAAATGGATAATTCAACATAAATATCAATAAAATAATACCATTTATATTAAACATTTTGATTAATCCATTTACCAAAATTCAAGAAAAATAATCAATTTAAAATCAACATTTTAAAACCAACAAAACAACCTTTGTAAGAACACTTAATTCCCATGTTTCCACAAACCATCACTAAATAGGGTATTGAACAATCTTTAGACGACCAATTAATAATTAATTTCACAAAAAATAATAAATATTGAATCAATACAATTAGTTTTTTTGTAGAGGAGCTGAAGGGGATTCCACTTAACTCAATAGTTTTAGTGAATATGATAAACGACATGAAAATTGTCAAAAAAATAGGTTGAATATCCATGAACCATATTTAGTTGTCTTCCAATATCATCATCATGGCCAAATATAATCATATTTGGAATCAAGAATTTTTATTTACCACAAACAGAATTGTATATATGATACTGAGGAGATGGTAGAAATAGATCTCTAAAAAACGTCAAGAACAATGAAGAACGAACAATTACCACAAGGAATTATCATCAAATAACAAAGTGAATCCTTAAGATCACCTCTATATCGATGATATATACCTCTTTGATATCTGGGAAAGCAAATTCCAGAGTTAGTTCTGTATAAGAGGTAATATTAGACACTTAATGGCCTAAATGAGTCATATTCCCTTTTTTTGAGATTTATCATTGATCCTACTGAAGGTTTGTCACCTTGTTTTCTGAACGGTGTGATAAACATGTTTTAACCACTTTGTAAGGATGAACCTTACATGGTCACCTTGAATGGGCACCAAAATCATTCCACAGACACAATCATAAAATATTCAATCCATCTTCAAAGCGTATGGTTTATTTTAGGTTATTGAACGGATTGAAAAAACAATGCGCATCCGAAATACTTTCCCTTCACCCCTAAAACACAATTACAGTTTTAAAAACACTACCAAATATCCACTATATATTTTATATAAATAAAATGATAATTATAGGGTAATATACAATAATATTTTTGTTTTAACATATCCTCAAATTTTTTCTTTCTATCCTTAAAATGTAGAAAACCCTCGGGGTATTGAAAAAGTTATGACCATTACTAATTCATTTAATTCTCGTGTTCCCAAGCCTCTCCTAGATCATCTTCTTATTTTCACAAAAATCATACTAGACCAATTCTTTTTCAATGAAGACTTTATATTTATTATCCAAAATATGAAACCTGATGTGTACCAATAAATAATATGGATCTAAGTCAACATGATCCCATATGATCTCATAATGAGGATCAGGCTGATTACTTTTTAGAATAGATACATGGAACACATTATGCACTACACTAAAAGTAACATGCATTTCTATCCAATATTCCACCACTCCATCACATTATAGTATCTCAAAATGGAATATCTATCAATGAGGTAAATTTTAGTGCTTTGGAAAATGGTGATATCCAATCCTTAGAGAAATCGTTATGAACATATGATCACCCACGATGATTGATAATGACCATTGATGATGATCTGCATATTCTTTCTGATTACACTAATCCATACACTATCTATATTCTATCCAATAAATATTCTATATTATTTTTTAATAGGTCGTATACCAACTAGTTAAAGCACACCAAAATACACCCAAAAGAGTGTAGAAGGACATTAATGCCCATACAATGCTTTAAAAATTTCTATATGTAATGAGACCTAGTAGATGTTTTTATGCAAGAACTCCACCATTGGGACATGTTCTTACCATGTGCCACAAAAATCTGTTACATAAGCACACAAAATGTATTCCAATGTATTTATCTCTATTTAGGATTTCTCATCTATCTATGGATGATACAACATACCCATATTCAGCTGAGTATGAAGGGATTTATAAATGGATTTACTAAGAAAATATGTAAAACATAGATCTATGTCTGACAAAATTGAAAATGGAATACCCTGAATCCTCACCATTAAGTGGATATAGATTTTGGATGGCACCCCCAAGTAATATGTATCATGATTATAAATGAAATGAGTTGACATGGTAAGACAATTCACAATCACACATATAGAATTGTGATTGTAAATAGTTCTTGGGTGACTGATAACAAAATCCATTGATAATTTCTCCCATTTACAAATATGTATAGATATTTACTGTAACATACCTATTGGACACTAATTCAAGGCCATGAGTTTTTGACACATTAATCACTATTAAAAAAAATTCATCCACATTTTGGTTCAAACAATTACCCAGAAATATGCATTTGTATCCTTATATATCTTCATAATTCATGGAGGAACAACCCATCTCAAATGATGATAAGCACTGACATTTTTCTCCTGAAATTCCATTGGTACAACCATCTATTTCATGAGGAAAAAAACAAGATCTTATACTTCCACCATTATTAAATGGTCTCCCAACAATTGAGATTTGAACAAATAACCAAGCATTATGCATTAGATGTTCATGCCTATTTAACGATATTTTCCCGATCAGTAACCACATGAACTAAAAAAAAATCTACAACATCATCTCAGTTTTCATGATCCAGATGTGTTTCCACTAGGCCCATTATAAACTACCACTATTCTAAAGCTCATTTTCTAACTAAGTATATGACATCCATCTTGATGAATCCACCAGCGTTTTTCCTTTTTCCAATGTAAACATAAGGGACAGTTCAAACAACTAGAGTGACCATATCCATCTCATTTTCCTCATATTAAAATATCGTTATGATGAAATATGATTCATGATCTTATGATCTTTGAACTCTTTAATGTTCTCACCAATGAGATAATAATGTGATATCATCAAGTCATGGATGAATAAAGGTAACTTCGAATCATTTATTGGGTAATTATTCTAAAAAACTCTTTAAGTACATGATCCATAAACAACAATAAGATATCCTTTTTTTCAGAATTAATTCCATCCCTAATCTAAAATAAATAAAATACACCACATTCCAAAATCTAGATTCAATCTATATCATGATAGGTAATAATTAATGGTGGATATAAAACTTTTGAAAATATTTTTGGCTTTACTTATTTTATTGGAATATAATTTTCATCATTGTAAAATCTTCCTCAGTTAATGATAATCATGAGAAATCACAAAACAATTATAGATAATAAACAGTGAGAATGAGAATTATTGTTATCTAAAATATGTTCTTCTATAATTTCCATGAGATAATATCATCTCCCTTTTATGGATCCACTAAAATAATGGTTTCAGATATTATATTTCCATGAACGTGAACTTTTGTATGAAAAAATATCACTTTGATACATTTGAATTAAAAGCATGGTCTTCAAATTTGTCCAAAAATATCTTCAATTTTTGATAATGTTATGCTCTTATCCTTGAATACACCAATATGTCATATATAAACCCCACAAAAAATGAATCTGGATATATATGAAATTTTATTTAATCAAATAAATTGATACTATTGGTTAATTTTTAGGAACAGGAGGAATTAACCGATATTAATAATTGTCTTATCTACTTCTGAAATGATTTTCTAGAATATAATCCACCTAAACTATAAATTTCTCATATGATGATCACATGTATATTTTAGAGTACCACTATTATATCCCCTTTTGATCAAACATATAAAAAATTCATGGAAGTTTATACCTATTTTTTATCATAGATTGATTAAATATACGATTATTTACACTAGCCTTAGAGGCCCATCAACTTTCATAATGAACAATACTGGTTCTTCCCATAGATACATGCACAGCTGAATGAAACCCCTACTTTATAGATCTTCCAACTAAACATTCAACTTGATTAAATATGATCGTTCCATCAAATAATATGGAATATAAATATGAATTTTCCTTATAAAGAGATCAATCGTAAACTACACTTCCCTTATATGTTAAAATTGTGAGAACTACTTAGGAAAAACATCTTGAAATTAATCTAGGATTTATATAAAACTGTTACCATTTATATTTTCTTTGGATTCATTAGTTATTGCCGACAACTTATAATTGATCATCCCCAATGATGTTGCTAAGAAATCTATTTCACCTGTCGTTTCGACCATATATACTATAAAGAGAATCTCGATTCTATCCTCAGTCTTGATAATAACAATTATTCTATAATAAGTGATGTGATCCTAGATTGTTTTCAACCAATCCAAACCTATGAATATATCATGGAAATCCATCTCCAATACTGATAAGTCACATTTTAATTTGGTCCCATCAACAGTTATTGAACATGATCTATATAGAATGTCTTTACATTATCACTGACCAGTAGGTGATTGATTTTTTATCACAAAAGGAATCATTTAATGTTTTAATCATAGAAAAAAATTGAAAAAGGTGAAAAAAATGAATGTGATTACCTAGTGATATATAACACTTTCATAATGGTATAATTCACAATAATTGTACATTTCATCATTGATGGTCGAACCAAATCACCTAAAATTAAATAATTGGCTCTATAGGATTTATTAGTTTTATCACTCAACTCCTAGTTCCCCTACAAAGATTTCTCTAGGTGAGGAGTCATGGTATTCCTCGAATCTCCAAGGATATATTTTTCCTGCTGATGATACTGATTTTGTTTTCCCCACCTCATTGAATCATATGATGCTTGCGACAACTGATAATTTTCTCGAGCACTTGTACATGGTGCATTGTGAAAATACATGTAAATATCCCCCATTTGTTGTAATTTGTGTAATAATATAGCTGGTGATTTAAAATATTGCTACATGATATCAATGGAACAACATTGGAGTCATGTCGCATTGTTATTAGGTAATGGAGGATGGTTTATTGATCCAACTGTTTGATTCTGATTTCCACTCCCAACCTGGATGTAGGTTTCCCTCATCATTTAGCTCCCAGAATTAGAGTTCCCTCCATGTATCATATGTATCAATATAATTACTCCTCCCATATTATTAAGGTGTCTCTTTCGTACACTATCACTCTATTCATCTTTTTGGAATAGTTTGAAATTCATACCACGTCTATCATCGAGTAAATCTCCTCTATCTCCCTCGATTCGACGATGTGTTCCTTAAAGGACACACTAGATGAAATGATATAAAAAATGAACACTAAATTAATGAATTTATACACATAATCTATCATTGAGATATTTTTCATCATGATATTAAATTAGTTCATTATTATTTAAATCTTGATGTGGGATGATAAATGTTTTGTTGAAAAATTCCTCAAAACCCTTCTCACTAATACCTTGATAGACCTTATCTGACACCACTAGGACCCACCACTGGCATGAACGGTCCTTATCATATACATCATAATTATGAATTTTAGTTTTTTTTGTGATAATGTAATCGAAGAGACGATTTATACAATTCAGCCACACCTCTAAGAATTCGAGTTCAAAATACCCAGAAAGATGGGAGCAATATATTTTTAGAATTGTATGGAATGATCAACTTGACCTGGCTCATTTCTCAGATTCTATAGTTCCAAAGCTGGAAAATTTTGGGTGATACTCTAAAAAAACTATTGTTTCACATTTTGATCAGTTGAAACCACATTCTCAATATCTAATTTTTTTTCTTCCAACAATGCCAACTAGTTGTCATTTTCTAAACAAATCAATATAGTTCGTCAGTCTCTCTCTCTAGAAATAGATGGAAACAAATTTCAATTTCTATTACATGATCTGTCATGAAATTTTGTTCCAAAAAACAACATTTCCAATAATCAATAATTTTTTTCAATAATATTTTTAAATTAAAACCATTTTCAAAATCCCCCAATAAATATCTTTTCAAATACATTAATTTTAAATAAAAAGAACATTTTATCAAATATCAACATTGTTCTTAAAATAATATATCCTTACTCAAAATGAAATATAAAATTCTTTTGGTATGTCATTCCTATAAATCATATAATGCAAATCTCATTTGAAAACCCAAATACAATGAGAATATCAAAAGCTCTATGTGCATGAAAAACCCTTATAAACCCAACTCTCTTATAACACTAAGTTGATCATAATAAGGTTACATATGTTTTATATGATATATATTTCATGTCCATAAAATAATAATACATTCAATAATCATAACCTGAGGAATAAACATTAAGGAATTCCAAAATTTGGCCATGAAAATTGATGACTAATAGTTCCATAAGGAAGGAAAACGCATATAACAAATGTCTAAACAATATTTGGATTGAAAAAAATATACTATTTGTGACATCCCTCCTTCTCCTAATCGGCTTAAAAAAGGTTGGTGTAATCTTCTTAGCCTTAAGAAACATAACAGAGAAACCAATATATGGAAATAAATTCCGAGTGGCTTGAATACATTTGGGTTATGATTTACCCTTTAAGAATAAAATAGATAATCCAATAAATCCAAACCAAAATACCAATATATGATGCATGATAAAATGAAAAATAACTAAAATAATTATTTTATATAAAAACCCACCAATGTATACTATAAGGGAATCCAAAATAATTAAATAATTTAAAAATATATGATAACTAATAAAACTCCAAGATGAACACAAGACTCCATGCTCAACAATCCATCTGCTCTAACATCACCAAACTACCCAAATATCACGATGTAGTCCGAAATGTGTGATATATCACCTTTTTACATTTCTCCCTTGAATGAATGTGAAAAATAGTCAATGTGCTAGTGTAGATGTTAGTACTAAATCGTAGTATGTTTTACCCAATAACATCCGTACTAAAAAAATATGATATAAATGTCGGCAAATATTGTTTAAAAAACTTATATTAAAATATTCTATTTATTTTATAAAAATTATTAAAAAAACAAGAAATTTTTTTATCTAAATATAAATAGTTTTTGTGTCACCAAATGTTTCTATAAAATTTATTTTACATGAAAAAATCAAACACATTATGTGAATCCATTTATCAAGAACCATTTTGGAATAACCTTTCTAATCCACCTATCAACACATCCAACACAACATGTAACCTTGACATCCCAATACTCACGAGTGGCCAGTCATCCATACACTAAGATATCACCAGGTGAACCATTTTGACGTTGCGAGAGACATAAACCATATCTATCCCTCTAATGATGTGGGAGAATATGTGCACTTATCCTTCCTGAATGCACTTGAACACACACTTCCATTATAATGAAAAACAATTCCAATAGACATCCATTTCATCTTTTTCAATAAAATCATTATTTTATTGAAAACACATAAAAAATATAATTCTAATCAACCATCCTAAATACATTTTAATAAAATAATCCCATTTATTAAAATAATATTGATTAATTCCATTATCACCATTAATGATAAATCTTCATTTTAATATTATCATTTTCTGACCAACTGAAAAACTTTTGTGAGATCACCCAATTCCCATGTTTCCACAAACTGTCACTCAATATATTTTTCAACAATCATGAAACATACTATTCACAATTAATTTCAATGAAAATAATTAATTTTATGTCAATACTACCAGTTTTAGTAAGAGGAGTCAAGAGTATAGCCACCTACCATGAGTGTTTCAATGAGAATGATAAACAATGAGATAAACATCACAATATAGGTTGAATCTCCATGATCGCACCTTAGATATCTTCTCATATCATCATCAAGATTAAATAAAATCATATTTGGCATTCAAAACCTCTTATCATCCCACAACGGACATGGATCTTTGAAACCAAGAATATGGTCCAAATAGATCACAGAAAAATGTTAATAACGATTATGAATGACCACATACTACAATGAATCAATATATAATCCTCAATTGATTCATTAGATCACCTATGAATTGGCATCAGACATTATTTTTCCCATCGGTGAATAAAATATGGAGTTAGGGTAGCATAATATGTAAAATGATTCACATAAAGGGAAAACACATTAGATCCACATTTTGGGGTCTCTCGTTGACCCAATGTACGATTTAGTGAAATTTTTTGTTTAACTACGCTCAATCCATATGTTGTCCACTATATAAGGATGACCCATGCATGGTAACTTTGACCATCCACCATAACAATGTTCCAACCATGACAACTCGACTATCTCAGGAGAACCATTCCAATTTCAATGTTGAGACCTTCTCGTAGGTTTTTTCACGATTGTCACTAATAATGTAAAATCATAGAACTTTACCTTATCCCCGAAAGCATTGTTGAATTTATAAAAACACATTCAATCTTCACCTATATAATTTATATACATACAATCATAATGAATGGGTTACATAACAAATATTAGGGGTTTTTCATTTTACTTCTCAAATAAGTAGTATATAACTAATACAATTTAAATTAGATGCATTATATAGAATATTACATAAAGAGAGGAACATGAGTTGTAAAATCCATACATATTTTCCAAAATTCAATTTTTTTCATAATTCTACTATATAATAATCATTTATATTATAATGGGTTAATTAATATTTATTCCCATGTTATTTTTTTATTACTCGTTAAAAATAGTCATTTTCTATATGAATTATTCATCTCTTCCTCATCATGTGTATATAGTTCTTATCATTTATAATAGTTGAATAATAGTAGCATATTTACTAATTAATCATCCATTGATAATAATTACAAGTTAATTAATGTAAATTAATTTATTTGTTTGGATTTTTTTATTTTAAAAATCATTTCATTATTGTTTTCATCATTATCTATAAGGGAGAAATCAATATCATTCTAGTATCTAGGATTCCTGATGATCAATAACTATTTACATATATTTTTTATTATCTATTTTCAAAATATGTCAAAAATTACTATTTAATTATTTTACTATTTAATTAATTATAAAATAAATAATGTCACCATAGTAATTTAATATTTAAATTCATAGCATTGTTTGTGTATATGTTTAAACCATCTCATAAAGAAATATATGATAATTTACTAACTGATTTTGAGGTTGTATTGTTGTAATATATTTTTTATAGATGTATAATGATCATATACTATGTTTTTTGTTCTTTATTTCCCCTTCCTCGTTGGTTTGGGAAGGTGTTGTGATGCTACATCGATATATGAAACATTCACAATATGCTAAACACTGGAAATAAATATAATGGTCACAACAAATTTTGAAGGAATTATTTTCCCTTAGAATAAATCCATCCATAAAAATAATGAATAACCAACCTGTACTACATGATTCATGTATGCAAAGATAACTGTGGGAATACATTTCCAAGAGACAACCAACAACCAATCTCAAGAATAAAAATTCCCCTAAACTAGCAAAACAAGATTACTAGAATCCCAAAATCAGAGTATGAAGAAAATAAAAATGATCTTGACTAAAAGGAAACGTGACATGATCCATGGATACAAACCAATCTCCATGATCCAATCATCACTGTCACGAACCGCCTTCACCAAAAGGAAAGAAGGGTCAACAAATTTCCATTCCCTTCCTTATTTACGTTATAGGAGAGATAATGACCCCCGAAACCCACCTTCGATAGGTCCCGGAGTGGCGACTAGCACCAAGGGTATAGAATCACACACTAAATGGAAGGCATTACCCTTTTCCTTTTAAAAGGATCAGGAGATAGAATGGTAAATTCCAACAACACCAAAAAAGGAAAGTAAAAGTAAACCCAAGAACCATTCCCAATACATGTTACAAAAGTAAAAATCCACAAAGTATAAAATGACTATAAGGGTAAAGTACCAATGAAAGAAAAACAGCAACAACAACTGCCCCAACAGTCCGAGCTAGTATGGTCACGCACGATCCCAGAAGTCCTCCTCGAAACCTTAAAGCAGTTTTATATATACATACTGTGAGCATACAGGTATACATAGTAGGGAAAATCCAATGACTCTTGTGCACAAGTGGGGGGACGCACTAAAGTCCCATGAGAAAAAGAGTAAACCAATTACCTAAAAAGGTATACTATCCACCCAAGCCTCACCAAGGCACACTCCCTAAATAATGCAAGTCAAGTAATATATATAATAAGATCACATCAATGTTTGGGTACCACGCACCACATTACCACTAGTTACTGAAGACATCCTACTCCTCGAACCAATCCCAACATTCTCACCGCAGTCCCACTGCCACACCCACCCACACACACCTGGGCCACAACCTTACGCAGCCCCACTACCAAACCCTGCTCACACACACCTGGGCCACAACTGTCACACGTAACCACACCTGCAAACACCTAGGATAGAACGACCAATGCCACGCACAAAGACACCTAGGAAAGAAGATCCACTGCCATGCCCGAAGACACATGGTCCTCATCCCGAAGATACTTAAGAAACTACCTGCCCACACACACTTGGGCCATAACCACCACACAACCCCGCTCGAAGGTTCTTAGGATAATAATGGACCTCAGGCCATCACAGCATGTTCAAAGATACTTGGTATATCAAGGAAAGGGAGTATAAAAGGAGCTAATAACCAGCCACTAATAATAATGTTGGGAAAAACACCCTCCCCCAAGAAATGGGGGTGTTCGAAACTAAGTGCTAAACTTGGGTGGGTTGCGAATAAGAAACAAAAAACTAAAATTATATATATAGGTAACAAGCACTCCCCCATGTTTAGGTTTTCTAGAAAACCTGAGGAACACAAACAACACTCAATTCTGGGTCACAACTCATACCAAACGAAAATCCATTGTCCCATCATTGTTTTCATGTTTAGTAATGACGTTTAATTAAGTTCTTCACCAACATGGGCAACTAGTAAGCATAGGCACAAGTGCAGGAAAGCAAACAATCAATCATCAACAATATCACCCACACCCGGTTCTCTTGTAAATCCACATCAACCATAGGGAACCCTATGTTACAGCCCCATGCCCAATATCCATGGGAAAAAAGGGTTTTTCAACAATAGAGGATCTCACCCCAATTTTCACAACCACCGAGAGTATACTAATAGGGGATCCCATCCCCACCCACATCACCCTAAAAACGGCCTGTGAAAGAAGAAAAATCAAACTACTAACACCAAGAAAAGAAGGCCCATGCTGGTGTTTTTAGATTTATATGATTTAACACACTCCGTGATTACAATTTCTGTGAGCATTAACCGGGGTTATCACAGAAGGGAGTTGATCCTATTGCATTCAATTTTCTTAGCCTAATGTGAGTAATTAACTGATTTACTTTTCACAGCAGGAGTTCACAACTACAAAACAGGCCATCTAAAACATCATGAGGGGTTCATTAGTGCACAGAGAAAGACCACCAACAGACATGATTTTCAGTAGGCATAAGCCCGCACAATTCAGAAATCATAAAATTATGGATGATCATAAAACAGAGCAGCATCATCGATCAAAACCATCCCCTTTCATTAGAGTTCATTCATTATATTCATTAAGGTTTGGGTTTATCCAATTATATAGAAAACAAGCATGCCCACCACACATGATACACAAAAGGGAGAGATGAAGGAGAAAAATTCCCTACTTGTTATCAGCGATCGATACTAAGCCCGAGCGTGGTACTTCACAGATAGCGATGCGGCTCGTCCAAATGAACAGCTTCTCGTCTATATGAAGGGTACTCCAGCACAGGGTGATCGAGAAAAAAACCTAGGAGATCCATTTTAGTTAATAAAGGTTGGGTACGATTGAGATAAGAACGCAAAACTACGTAAGGTGCGGGGTCGTGGTTTGACCACGCGGCCCCACACGTTATTAATGGGATCGAGCGGTTTAAACCTATGCACACACTAGGTTAATTAATTAAATATTTAATTAAATTTATGGGAATTACCAGGCATTAAAACAAGCTTAAAGGGGTAAAAATAGGGTTTAAACCCAAATATGCGCAAAAAAGAACGCTACTGGAAAGACCCCGTGGGGGTAGGAAAGAGCCACTGGTAGACAGATCTATCGGTAGACAGAGCCACCGGTAGCTACAGCTACATGTAGACCGAGCTACCGGTAGATAGAGCTACCGATAGGAAGTGGCCTCCAGTAGACCGGGATATCAGTATGCCTGCTACCGGTATGTTAAGGCTACCGGTAGGCCTATCATTACACAAAATATCACCGAGATTCCCAGACCAGAAAACCCAACATGACATTTTCAAAAAGTAATGGACCGCAAAAACCCAAGCCATTACGGCAGATACCTCATAAATGATTCTCATCCTCAAGAATCAAAACAATCCAAAAGTAAAAAAGTGGGACCGAACAACCACCTCGAAAGATACCTTTTTGGAGTGAACATCATTGTAAACTAAGAACGCTTTCCTGTCAAGAACCAAGCAATATACCATGTCAAACTTCCAATGCATGTGGGTTGGGGAGTATAACAACTCATACATTAAATACATTATTATTACTTCAAAATTGAAGCACATTTATTAAAACATATAACAAAACCATGAATGGACTGTATAGGTATAGTGTCTTTAGAAACTAGGAAACATAAACAACTGGTTCATAAAGCGTATACATTGTCTCCCATTTATTTCATCTTATCTATAGTACCTTTTGGAATATCTTACTTAATAACCTTCTTCCTGACCTGTGGAAAGAAAACATACAAAATGGTGAGCTCAAATGCTCGGTAAGGGTAAACAAAAGAAATATCAATCACATCATATACATAAGAACATAACTTTTGTAAATCGTAACCTGCAAAAGAAATCATAATCTCATAACATGGGATAAATCATAGTAGTGAAATGTAATCCCAATAATTATAACATAAAATATAAAACATTGTGGCACACACACATAATCATAGAGAATCATTTCTTATTAGTCAAGGCTCATTTTCAAGACTATCTTTGTGGAAAAATTCCATTTCTGAATCGAGTTCACTCCTCGTTTCAGTCCTGTTTCACTGAACCGGTTTAACCTGATTTTCTAACCATGTCTATCTCATGAGATATAAAATCTTTACCCAATGAATTGGAGGGAGATATAGGTCCCACCCATCTCATAATGATACCATTCTTATGTGTGCCACAAAATCAAAAACCATACATCATAGCATAACTCATGTAATAAAAATGGGAATCTTAAACATCGTGACACCATAAAACAATTCATATAAGATAAAGGATTTCAAAAAAATATTTCCATAACAACATAATCAAATCCATGTAATAATAGGGATAGAAACAGAACCCTATATTATTATAGATGGAAAATAATTTTGATAAAACCCTTGAACTCCATTCTTGAGGAAAACATCCTTTCTACATCAAAAACACTTTTCATTTCTTAACATGTCATACAATTATAAACTAAAAGAAGTTGAATAAAAATAAAATTGAAAACCTGTAAAGTAATCTTCTTGGAAATAATGTTTTAAAAATCCATTCATGCCGTATAAGTTTAAAAAAACATTCTTCTCGTACACTTTTCGGAAAAGTCAAAAATTACCTCGTACGAAAAACGATAAAAGATTTCTTTCATATATTTACTAAAAACTCACCGAAGGGTAAAATTGGATATAAACTACTGTAGAAGGATATAAATATTAAATATTGAGGAAACATGGATGTGGATGATAAAATACACCCCAGTAAATACCAAAGTATAAATAATCTCGGATAAAAATGAGATTGTGATATTTTCCCTTACCTTAGGTCCGATTTTCTTCATAAGTGTCCGAACCTCCTGTATAATGATTTAAATAATGTTATTGACTTATTCCAAAATCATATTTATTTTTATGATATCATATATGGTCATATTCTTAGCTTCTTATTAGTAATATTTCTTTACTACTTGTTTATTCGGGTGTTTATTACTTTTTGTTCTTATGCGTGTTTTGTCGAATAAATTCTTATAATTTTTTTTGGGTTATAGATACATCATTTACATAATAGTATTAGTGTAATATATATCATATTTATTCACTCAATTCATTTATATAAACATTATGCAATGAAGATCATGTAGAACGAGTCACATCACATTGTGGAAACGGTATTCCGTACGTACGCACGAGCGATGATATCGTTCCCATGATCGTGGAATTGTATTGGAGTGTATGTATACTATTTCATAATCCATATGACTTTATAATAGTAATATATAGTCATTATTTACACCATTATAAACATCCATGTAAGGTGGTGGTGGAAAATAGATTACACCACGGCGTGGAGACGGTATTTTGTACGTACGCACGCGCAGTGATTTCGTTTTCTGTAGGATGGATAGATAGTGAAATAGGTTTGTCTCATAATTATAATAACATATCAGTATATGAGTGATACTGATGTAATTTCTTCATAATTAGACATCTAAAGAATAAGAAGTGTAAGAAGAAATAAAGTTGAAAGAATTGGTAATCAGACATTACCTCTTCTTTTAAGCGCCTCTTTGAGATCTCCTTTTAGGGCACTATAATTGGTCTTTGAAGAAGACAATGACCTCTAGGATGTCTCTAAGGAAGTAGAGGGGAGCATTTGGTAGGGTTTGGTCGATCTTGAAGGCTCAAAGTGGTGTGAGGAAGAGGGGGAGGAGGATCTCTTTTATAAGGGAGGATAAGGGCACCTTTGGAATAACTAAAACTATTATTTTATTATAAAGTAAAATTAGGTTTTAAAGAGCTCAAAATTGATTCATTTCTAAGAAAAGTTGGGGATGGGTAGAAATCCTCTCATACAACAGAATTTAGACAAGTTTAGGTTCCTATTTTAAACTTATCATTTAGATTTAACATTAAGTAAAATAATTTTAGTTTTACCGTGTCTTCTTGTGTTCTTATACTATAAGGTTAATAAACTTACTATAAGCAGCCAAACGAACTCCAAGATGTTTATTATTAATATATAAAACCATATCTAAGTAATATGGAAGAACCTTATATTTTTAAGAATACAATAACAATTACTAATATAATATTTGTTTTAAAAACTATTTTATGTCAATTTTGACACTATTTAGTAATTGATTTTTTTGAAAATAATAATTTAATGACTAGTTAGAAAAAAGTTAATTAAATCAATAATAACATGTCATATTAACCTATAAATTTAGTTTAATTCATAAAAAGTCTCAAAGTATATTTATTTTGGTTTTTATAACATCAATTATGTCAATATTTCATTAATAAGATAATTACTGCATCAACATTGTGTCATAAATAAATTAAATTATTTAAAGTCTAAAAATTACAAATTAAATATCATTATGTAGGAAATCTTGTTAGCTTTCTAATTAATATTTATAGTCGAATTTATCTCATTTATAAACCTATATTAAAAATGATATACTTATTAAACTTTGATTTTAACTATTTTAACCCTTCATTAAATAAATTAATAATAAATGTCCTAATCTAATACAAGTGGGCCTAAATGGTCATATTTTATTCCTAATGATGTTTATGGTCGAATTAAACTTATACAATAGAATTAAGACATGTTTTAGGGTAATAATAATATCATTTTTACCCTAAATTATCCTATTTACTTTTAACCGTGGTAAATAAAAGTAAAAAGTTACTATTCATCAAAAATTATTTTCATCTCATTGAACCACATATTACTTACTGAAATCAACCGTGTCGCTCAGATTTTTGAGATTCCACTCACCGAAGTGGTAAAATTAAGTTTTATGAAAAATTCAGTTTTTTAACTACCACATGTGGTTTCACTATTCATCAAAAATTGAAAGTTTTCAAAAAAATACCAAAATTTTACCCTAGGATAATTTCGATATTCCAAATCCAAAAATCAAGTCAATTTTAAAAAATAAAATTTATAAAATTTCAAAAAGTGGTTATTAATATTCATAACCGCTAGTTTTAATAATATTTTAATAGCATATTGTCATTTAGTGAAACTCGATATTGCGTACGATACAAGCTATCGAGGAAGGTCTTGATTGCGTGTAAAGCAAGATAAGAAAGTGATGTGTGTAGTGAAAGATTCCTTTGATGATTTATATGAAAACAAAATATTTCTCATAAAAGTATAGGGTGTTACAATCTACCCCCCTTAAAATGAATTTCTCCTCGAAATTAGTCACTTGGTAACAAACAAATGAGGATACCTCTCCCTCATCATAACCTCAAGCTCCAATGTAGCTTCTTCTAATTGGTGGTTCCTCCATAAAACTTTCACCAAGTGAGTGGTCTTGTTTCGTAAGACTTTTTCGCTATGATCCAGAATCTCTATTGACTGTTCTTCATAAAAAAGATCTTGCTCCAGCGGTATAACTTCTGAGCTGAGTACATGTGAAGTATCAGGTATGTACTTTCTCAGAAGAGATACATGGAACACATCATGAACTTGAGAGAGATTCGGTGGAATCGCGAATCGGTATGCTACCTTCCCAACACGATCCAATATTTCGAAAGGACCGATATACCTAGGGCTCAACTTTCCCTTCTTGCCAAATCTCATTACTCTCTTCCAAGGAGATATTCATAAGAACACTTTATCACCCACTTCAAAATCTAAGTATTTTCTTAGGTTTTCGGCATAACTTTTATGTCGACTCTGAGCTTCTCTTATGTGTTGTTGAATAGATCTGACCTTTTCTGCCATCTCATCAACAGGATCAGGTCCTAAAATATTTCTTTCTCCAACTTCATCTGAGCTAGTTGCAGTCCTTCATTTCTTTCCATAGAGGGATTTATAAGGAGCCATCTGAATACTAGAGTGAAAGTTATTATTATAAGAAAATTCTACCAAAGGTAGGTGTTGATCCCAACCACCTTTGAAATCCATAGAGAAACCTCTCAACATATCTTCTAGAGTTTGAATTGTTCTCTCAGACTGACTGTCTGTCTGAGGATGATAAGATGTGCTGAAACTCAACTCTGTATCCAGACTATGCTGAAGACTTCACCAGAACATTGAGCTAAACCTCAGATCCTGATCAGATATAATAGAAAGTGGTACTCCATACAATCATACCACTTTTCTCACGTATAACCTGGAAAGCTGATCCACAGATAAATCCTCTCTAATAGAAATGAAGTGTGAAGACTTTATAAGACGATCAACTATGACCCAGATAGCATTATTGCCTTAGGATGTTTTTGGAAGTCCTGTGACAAAGTCCATAGTGATGTTTTCCTATTTCCATTCGGGTATGGGTAATGGTTGTAACATCCCCGTAGACTTCTGTCTCTTAGCATTATCTTGCTGACAAACCAATCATCAAGAGACATATTCAGCAACATCTCTTTTCATGCCATCCCACCAGAAGTACACTTTCAGGTCCCTATACATCTTCCTGATTCTCGGATGAATAGAGAATGAAGAACTATGAGCCTCATCTAGTAGATCCTTCTTTAATGCTGGGCTGGGAGGAACAAAAACCTGATTCTGAAACATTATTATCCCATCACAATCAAGGTTGAATTAAGGAACATTTCTCACCTTATTTTTTGACTCGACATCTTCTTTCTCTACCTCTTTAATCCTCACATGTATAGATGGTTGAACATTCATTTTAGAAATATACGATTTCCCCCCTTCCATTATAATTCTAACATCCATCCTTTGTTAAACCATAAATATTAGATCTTTTGTGATCCTCATCATGGATAAACTGGCATGGTCCTGTTGACTTAATGCATCTGCCACCTTGTTTGCTTTCCCAGTGTGGTAATGAATTCAGCAGTCGTAATCCTTAATCAGCTCCAACCATCTTCTTTGGCGCATATTCATCTCCTTTTGTGTGAAAATATACTATAAACTTTTATGATCCATATAAATGTCACACCTTTCTCCATAAAGATAATTCCCCCAAATCTTTAATGCAATGATTACCGCAGCTAACTCCAAATCATGAGTTGGGTAATTTTTCTCATGTATTTTCAATTGTCGTGAGGAATAAGCTATCACCATATCATTTTTCATAAGAACACACCCCAATCCCTTCTTGGATTCATAACTGTAGATCACTAACCTTTATCCACTACAATGCAGTGTGAGCACCAGTGCACTAGATAACATTCTTTTCAACTCCTTGAAATTCTATTCAAATTCCTCTGTCCAAAAAAACATAACTCTTTTCCAATTCAACGTGGTGAGTGGATTAGATAATCATGAAAAATATTTCACAAAACATCAATAATATCCTGCCAAACCAAGAAAACTTCGGATCTTAGTTACTGTTGTTGGTCTTGACCATCTTTCGATAAACTCTATTTTTCTTGGATCAACAGATATCCCCTCCTTTGAGATTATGTGACCCAAAAATGAAACATTTTGAAGCCAAAATACACACTTGGTAAATTTGGCATAAAGCTTCTCCTTTCTCAGGGTCATCAATATAATTATCAATTGATCTTCATGTTCTTCCTTGTTCTTTGAATGGACAAGAATATCATCTATAAAGACTACCACAAACTGATCAAGATAGTCTCTAAGGACTCTATTCATCAGATCCATGAAGATAGAAGGGGCATTAGTACGACCAAATGGCATCACTATAAATTCATAGTGTCCATACCTTGAACGGAAAGCCTTCTTTGGTATATCCTCCCATTTGACCCTTAATTGATGTTACCCTGAACGAAGATCAAACTTGGAAAAGTATTGAGCTCCGCGTAGTTGGTCAAATAAGTCATCAATGCGTGGGAGAGGATATTTTATCTTGATAGTGATCTTGTTAAGTTCTCGATAATCAATGCAGAGTCTCATTGATCCAACTTTCTTCTTAACAAACAGAATAGTTTCTCCCCAAGGTGACACACTAGGGAGTTTGAACCCCTAATCCAGATTCTCTTAAAGTTTCTTCTTCAATTCCTGCAACTCAATTGGGGCCATTCTATAAGGTGTATTTGAAATGGTAAAACCACCGGGTACGAGTTCTATTGAAAACTGAACTTCACGATTTGGTGGAAGACCTGGTGATTCCTCTATAAATACATCGTCAATCTGGTGTAAAATGGGCATATTCTTAATCGTGAGTTTCTCACCAACCATTTGAGATAAATAACCTTTATTTAGTGGAATCAAGACCCATAAGATGGAAGACATTTCCACTGGATGGTTATGATCATCCTTTCATTGATAGATGATCATAGATTGATCTGGAATATGAAATGTGACTTCCCTTCTTTGGAAATTGATATGAGCTCCATATAAAGAAAGCCAATCCATGCAAAGAATCGCATTAAATTCCACTATAGGAAGGATCACAAGATTTGCAGGAAGCACTTTCCCACAAACTTCGATCAGAGAAGAATTATAAACTTTTGATGCGACCGTTGTGCCATTAGGGGTTGTCACAGCTATCTCAACATCTAATTGTTGAGGTAATACGGTCTTATCCTTAGAAAATTCATTAGAAATAAAAGAGTGGGTGGATCCAGAATCAAATAAAACATTTTGTAAGTTAGAGTGGATGCTAACCGTACCTTTCACCACATCGTTATCGTACTCCACAGCACTGATAGAAATTTCAAGTGACTTTCCTTTATCTTTAGCCTTAAGAGTTTGTTGATGTCGACCATCATCATCAACCCTTTGATTTGGGCATTGATTGGCATAATGCCCCATCTCCTTGAACTTGAAACATTGAAGTGTAGTAGGTTCATTATGTGTATCCCATCCTTTGTTTTCATCATTAGACATCTTCTTCCCATCATTGCGGCATTCAAATGCACTATGACCTTCCTTTCCACATTTGAAACATTTACTTGTCCCTTTAAGACAACTCCCTCCATGTTTATTTCCACACATTGAGAATAAGTCAAAGCCCATCTTCTTTTCACTGTTCTCTTTAGATTTTCCTTTGAATTCCATTTTCCTCTTCTTATTAAACCCATATGACTGATGGGTTACTCCAATCTCAATCTCGACTTTGAGAGCACATCGAACAATTTCCTCATTGCTATTGAAGTCCCTTATGGCTAATTCCCTTCGAAGACTTGGTTTTAAGCCACTAAAGAATCGATCGATCTTACTCTCAGTTTGGATAATAATACCAGAAGCGTACCTTGCAAGTCTTGTAAAATTTTCTTCATAGGTACCAACAGATTCATCATCATTTTGCTTTAATTCAAGAAACTCCTTCTCCATCTTTGTTTGGAGAATACGAGGGAAGTCCTTATTGAAAAATAAGTTCTTGAACTCGTCCCATTCCATAGACTCAATTTCATCCCTTGGCCTCGTATTCTTACTATGATTCCACCGTTGATCAGCATCACATTCCAAACGATACACTTCTAAGATGACTTTATCATGTTCAGAACATTGAAGAACTGAAAATATCTTTTCAGTAGTAATAATCCATTGTTCAGCAACTAATGGATCAGTAGACCCACTGAATGAAGGTGGACGTTGTCTCATGAAGGATTCAACAGAATGTTGCTCCTTCCTTTGCTCTTTTGGAGTCCTGTATGATTCATAGCTTGAGAAAGTTTTGTGAGCATGGCTACAAGATTTTGCATTCCATCTCCCATAACATTTGGTTGCTCAGGGGGATAATCATTACATTTCCCGTCGCATTCCGCATTAACATGGTTCCTTTGGGTTCCAGCCATTGACTAAATCCAAGAAGAATAGTGTGAGAAATACTAATTATAATAGGAAAACCACATAATCAAGAATAAAATTTCACACTTAAGGTCTTATCCTAGGTTATTCATGGAAATTTATAAAACACTAAGATTGTGTTCTATGCTTAGACGTATCCTTAGGGTTCTTACTAAGGCTCTCATATCCGAGTTTCCAAAGGTTGACTATAGCTTTCCACTGATACCAACTATAACGACCCATAATTTACATACATTGTTATTACTTCAGAATTGAAGCACATTTATTACAAAATATAACAAAACCAGGAAAGGACCGTATAGGTATAGTGTCTTTAGAAACTGGGAAACAAAAACAACTGGTTCATAATGCGTCTAAAATGTCTCCCATTTAAATCATCATATCTATAGTCCCTGTTGGCATATCTTTCTTAAAAACCTTATTCTTGACCTGGGGAAAGAAAACATACAAAAGGGTGAGCTCAAATTCTCAGTAAGGGTAAAAAAAAGAAATATCAATCACATCATATACATAAGAACATAACTTTTAGAAATCATAAACTGCAAAAGAAATCATAATCTCATAACATGGGATAAATCATAGTAGTGAAATGTAATCCCAATAATTATTACTTAAAACATGAAACATTGTGGAATACACACATAATCATAGAGAGTCATTTATTATTAGTCAAGGCTCATTTATAAGACTATCTTAGTGGACAAAGTCCATTTCTGAACCTAGTTCACTCTTCGTTTCAGTCCTGTTTCACTGAACCAGTTTAACCTATTGTTCCAGCCATGTCTATCTCATGAGATATAAAATCTTTACCCAATGAATTGGAGGGAGATATAGGTCCCACCATTCTCATAATGATACCATTCTTATGTGTGCCACAAAATCAGAAACCATACATCATATCATAACCCATGTAATAAAAATGGGAATCTTAAACATCGTGACATAATGAAACAATTTATATAAGATAAAGGAATTCATAAAAATATTTCCATCACAACATCATCAAATACATGTAATAATATGGATTGAAAAAGAACCCTATATTATCTTAGATGGAAAATAATTTTGATAAAACACTTGAACTCCTTCCTTGAGGAAAATATCCTTTCTACTTCAAAAACACTTTTCCTTTTTTAACAGGTCATACAATTCTAAACTAAAAGAAGTTGATTAAAAATAAACATGAAAACTTGTAAAGGAAGCTTCTTGGAAATAATTTTTTAAAAATTCATTCATGTCGTATAAGTTAAAAAAACATTCTTCTCGTACTTTTGTCGGAAAAGTCAAAAAGTACCTCGTACGAAAAACGACAACAGATTCCTTTCATATATTTACTAAAAACTCATCGAAGGTTAAAATTGGATATAAAATACTGTAGAAGGATATAAATATCACATATTGAGGAAACATGTATGTGGATGATAAAATACACCTCAGTAAATACCCAAGTATAAACAATCTCGGATAAAAATGAGATTGTGATATTTTCCATTACCTTAGGTCCGATTTTCATCGTAAGTGTCCTAACCTCCTGTATAATGATTTAAATAATGTTATTGACTTATTCCATAATAATACATATTTTTATGATATCATATATGTTCATATTCTTAGCTTCTTATTAGTAATATTTCATTACTACTTGTTTATTCGGGTGTTTATTACCTTTTGTTCTTATGCGTGTTTTGTCGAATAAATTATTATACTTATTTTTAGGTTATAGATACATCATTTACAGAATGGTATTAGTGTAATATATATCATATTTATTCACTCAATTAATTTATATAATCATTATGAAATGAAGATCATGTAGAACGAGTTGTGTCACATCGTGGAGACGGTATTCTGTACGTACGCACAAGCGATGATATCATTCCCATGATCGTGGAATTGTATTGGAGTGTATGTATACTATTTCAGAATAAATATATCTTTATAATAGTAATATTTAGTCATTATTTGAAGCATTATACCCATCCAAGTAAGGTGGTGGTGGAAAATAGATTACACCAGAGCGTGGAAACGGTATTCCGTACGTACGCACACGCGGTGATTTCTTTTTCCGTGGGATGGATAGATACTGAAATAGGGTTGTTTCATACTTATAATAACATATCAGTATATGATTGATACTTATGATATTACTTCATAATGAAACAACTAAATAATAATAAGTGGAAGATGAAATAAAGTTGAAAGAATTGATAATAAGACATTACCTCTTCTTTGAAGTGCCTTCTTGAGATCTCCTTTTAGGGCACTAAAATTGGTCTTTAAAGAAGACCAGGACCTCTAGGATGTCACTAAGGAAGTGGAGAGGAAAAATTGGCAGGGGTTGGCTGAGATTGAAGGCTCAATGTGGTGTAAGGAAGAGGGGGAGGAGGTTCCCTTTTATAAGGGAGGAGAGGGGCACCTTTGTAATAACTAAAACTATTATTTTATTATAAAGTCAAATTCGGTTTTAATTAAATCAAAATTGATTTATTTAGTAGATAAGGTGTGTATGGGTATAAATCCTCTAATCCAATAGAATTTAGGCAATTTTATGTTCCTATTTTAACCTTATCATTTAGATTTAACATTAAGTAAAATAATTTTCCATTTATCGTGTCTTCTTGTGTTGTTATACTATAAGGTTAATAAACTTACTATAAGAAGCCAAACGAACCCCAAGTTATTTATTATTAATATATAATACCTTATCTAAGTAATTTGGCCGAACTTTAGAATTTTAGGAATAAAATAACAATTACTAATATAATATTATTTTACAAACTATTTTATGTCAATTTTGACACTATTTAGTAATTGATTTTTCTGAAAATCATAACAGAATTATTAGTTCTAAAAAGGTTAATTAAATCAATACTAACATATCATATTAACCTATAAAATTAGTGGAATTAATGAAAAGGCTCATATTATATTTATTTGGGTATTTATAACATCAATTATGTCAATATTTCATTAATAAGATAATTACTGCATCATCTTTGCCTCATAAATAAATTAAATTATTTGATGTCTAAAAATAACAAATAAAATATCATTATTTAGGAAATCTTTTTATATTTCTAATTAATATTTATAGTCAAATTTATCTTATGTATAACTATATATTAAAAATTATATTCTTATTAAACTCTGATTTTAACTATTTTAACCCTTCTTTAAATAAATTAATAATAAATGTCCTAATCTAATACAAGTGGGCCTAAATGGTCATATTTTAATCCTAAGGTTGTATTTGGTCGAATTACACTTATCAAATAGAATTAAGGCATGTGTTTGTGTAATAATAATATAATGTTTACCCTTAATTACCAGATTTACTTTTAACCGTGGTAAATAAAAGTAAAAAGGTACTATTCACCAAAAATTATATTCATCTCATTGAAACAAATCTTACTTAATGACATCAACAGTGTCTCTTGTATTTTTGAGATTCCACTCACAGAAGTGGTAAAATTATGTTTTATGGAAAATTCAGTTTTTTAACTACCACTTAGTGGTTTCACTATTCATCAAAAATTGAAAGTTTTCAGAAAAATAACGAAATTTCACTTAGGCTAATTTTGATATTCTGAATCCAAAAATGAAGTCAATTTTGAAAAATAAAATTTATAAATTTTCAAAAAGTGGTTATAACTATTCACAACGGCTAGTTTTAATAATGTTTTAATAGGATATTGTTGTTTAGTGAAACTTGGTATTGCGTAAGACGGAAGCTATCGAGGAAGGTCGTGATTGCGTGTAAAGCAAGCCAAGCAAGTGATGTGTGTAGTGAAAGATTCCTTTGATGATTTATATAAAAACAAAATATTTTCATAAAAGTCTCGGGTATTACAGGGAGTCTCCTCTCCCATGTTAAGATATTATCCCTGTTGGGCGGCACTGACTCACCCACAAGGGTTTAATCGCATCCACCTTAATGCGTCTTGATTAGGGGTCGGGTTCTCTCCTCCCCGTAGCTAAGGATTTTCACACACATTTAGAGTAAATAAAACCATTATTTCATATCCAACAAAGTAAAATGTTCCACCACAAAATCTATAAACCGAACAGTACCAAACTCAAAACAACTCTAGGTACTGGGCACACATCTGTGCTTCCCTCTCCCACGTACTCTCCTCAATCACACAATGTCTCCATAACTCACAAACCAAGGGAATGGTTAACCCAAGAAGCACCTTCTCCTTGAGATCCTCGATCATCACTCGTATCTCCACAAAAGCCTTGCATCCTTGATGTCCAGCTCTCCCCAGCCAAGGAAGTGTGAATCATCATGCACATAACGAAAAAGATGGGACACATGGAAGACATCATGTATCCTCAGTAGTGGTGATGGGAATGCTAGCTGATAAGCCACTTTTCTGACACACAACAACTCTTCGAAGGGACCAATGAACCTGGGAGAAAGCTTACTCCCCATACTGAACCTATGTTGTCCATGCTGAGAGGAGACCTTCAAGAACACGTGGTCTCTAACCTCAAAATCCAATGGTCTCCTCCTGGTAACAGCATACGACTTCTGTCGGTCCTGGGCCGCCATCATCCTCCCCCGTATAAGCTGAACTTTCTCCGTTGTGCTCTGCACCACCTCCGGGGCAAGGATGCCCACCTCTCCGACTTCGGACCAACAAACAGGTGAGCGGCATGGCCTCCCATACAAGTCTTCAAATGGGGCCCTACCAATTGTAGAGTGATAGCTATTATTGATGGCGAACTCTACCAGAGGCAAGTGTCGCACCCATGATCCTCCTGAGTCCAGAACACATGCCCGCAGTATATTCTCCAAGGTCAGGATGGTGCGCTCTATCTGCCTATCTGTCTGGGGATGGAAAGTAGTTCTAAGACGCAGCTGGGTGCCAAAATCATGCTGCAATCCTATCCAGACTCGTCAGGTAAACTGTGCATCCCAATCCGAGACTATAGGCCTCCAAACTCCATGAAATAACTCCACCTCATCCAGATACCTTCGTGCGAAATCATCCACTACAATCAACTCCCTGATCGCCAGAAAGTGAGCCGATTTCATCAATCAGACCACTACCACCCAGATGGCATCGTATTCCCCTTGGACCATGGGTAGTCCCATGACGAAATCCACTGAGATTTCATCCCAATTCCACTCGGGAACATCTAGAGACCGCATTAGGCTACCTGTAACTCGGTGTTCATCCTTCACTTGCTGACACACTAAGCACTTTGCGACAAAATCTGCCACTACTCGCTTAACTCCGTGCCAACAAAACTGTTTCTTCAGTACCTTGTACATCCTGGAAACTCCAAGGTGTACCACTAGGGGTGAGTTGTGGAACTCACTGAGAACCTTTCTGCACATCACTTCTGGAACAAACAACCTTCCCTGGAAAAGCATCTGGTTCTGACCATCCTCTGTCCATCCTTCCGGAGCATTGCCCTAGTCAACTCGGTCACGCATCACTTCACACTCTGGGTCTCCCCACTGAGACTCCTCCACTTGCTGGAACAGAGAAGACTACACTATCATCTAATATAGGCAGCCTCTACCGCTATCCATACTCGCATCCAGGTGTAAGGCAGCCAACTCCTCCATTACATTCCAGGTGTCTGCCGACTCTCAAACAGCATCCTTCTGTGATCTCCTGCTCAAGGCATCAGCGAAAAAATTCCCCTTCCCTGAAGTGTAGGAGATGTCGAAGTCGTAATCCAGGAGGAACTCCATCCACCTTCGCTGCCACATGTTTAGGTCCAACGGGGAGAAGATATACCTCATTCTTTTATGATCTGTGAAGACCAAAAATAATTCTCTGATGATGTAGTGCCCCAATAACTTCAGTGCAAAAACGACCGATGCAAGCTCCAGGTCGTGGGTGGCATAATTACGCTCATGATGGTGTAGATGCTTAGACACATAAGAGATCACCCATTGTTGCTGCATCAACACAAATCCCAGACCTTGTCCTAAAGCATCATAGAACACCTCATAGGCCACCCATTCTTCTGGTAATCTCATCCCTGGGGCACTAACCAACTTCTCCAATAGATAGCTGAAGGCTGACTCGCACTGCTCACTCCACACGAAAACCGGGTCTTTCTTGGTCAAGGCTGTCAAAGGGGCTGCTAATCAGGAGAAGTTGGGTACGAACCTCCGATAGTAACCTGTATGACAGAGAAAACTATGGACCTCTGCCACATTATTGGGTGCTGCCCAAGAAACAACTGCCTCAACCTTTGATGGGTCCACTACTACTCCCTTCTCAGACACCACGTGCCCGAGGAAGTGCACTTCACATGTCCATAATTTACATTTCAAAAACTTCCCATAGATCTGGTGTTGTCGGAGGACCTCCAAAACTGTCCTCAGGTGCTCTGTATGGTTCTCCTCTGATCATGAATAGATCAGGATGTCGTCGATGAACACAACTACGAACTGATACATGTACTTCCGGACGATAGAGTTCATATGCCCCATCAACATAGCTGGGGCATTCGTAACACCGAAGGGCATGACTACGAACTCAAAGTGTCCATATCTGCAACTGAAGGCCATTTTCGGCATGTCACTCTCCTTTACCTTCAATAGGTGATACCCCGATAGCAGGTCAATCTTCGAGAACCACCATTCCCCTTTCAGCTGGTCGAAAAAATATTCTATCCTCAGAAGAGGATAGCGATTCTTGATCGTCACCTGGTTCAGCCTCATGTAGACTATAAAAAACATGAGACCAACATCTTCCTTCTTTGGGAACAATATTGGAGCACCCCACAATGATTCACTCGGTCGAACATAACCCCTCTTCATCAAATCATCAATCTGAATCTGCAACTCTCGTAGCTCCG
This sequence comes from Viscum album, assembly GCA_963277665.1. NCBI lineage: Eukaryota > Viridiplantae > Streptophyta > Magnoliopsida > Santalales > Viscaceae > Viscum > Viscum album. Next base: position 870,989,611 of record OY728148.1, on the reverse strand, counting down.
AAGGTTCCATCCGGTAAAGGGCCATTGAGATCGGTCGAGCGCCAAGATAGAAGTCTATCACAAACTCGATATCCCGTCAAGGGGGTAGAGTCATCACCTCATCAAGAATGACATCCATAAACTCATGATCAATCTCTGGCACCTCCACCATTTCAGCATCTACTGACTCTACTGACAGCTCAGCTAACAAGGATAGGAGGGGTTCCTCTCGTCTGCTGCGCTTCTGACTGCTCCGCTCACAGGTGAAGGTAATACGTCGGCCGCCCAAGTCTGAGAATACAACACTTCCTTGGAAGCAGTTGATGACGGAACACACAGATAATAGCTAGTTGATTCCTAGGATGACATTATATAGCCATATCTAAAGTAGAATAAGATTCCTAACCGACTAATGTGGCTCTATCATCAGTCTGCATCCTCGACAAACAAATAACATGTTGGTCTGAACTCCTACTGGTGTGCTCAGCACCATGGGCACTAGAAGTGTCTCGACATCTAGACCCAAGGAATGGGATAGACTGTTTGCAACAAAGGAGTGTGATGCTCTATTATCGAATAAGGAAAAAGGAAGGGTACTGAACAAACTGATTGTACGTCAAACAACCTCCGGCATAGCTGGAACTGCTGCCTCAACAGCGTGTAGCTGTCCACGCCCAGATCGTCTGCCCCATGGCTGTCAGCCACCTCCCCAAACATGACCCGGTCGAGGTCCCGGAGGAGTACCCTGAGGTCAGCCTTCTCCTCTTATGTCTACACTCGGAGGAGCGGTAGCTCCCTGTCCTTGCTGCTGCTGCTGGAATGGCCTGGCTGGAAGATGCTGCTGGGGTGGGTGCGGGGGCTGTCCTCCACCACCGTAATATACCTATTCAAGGCACTGACTCTAGAGACATCCAATGCTCCCATAGATGACGCATTGTGGTCCTGGTCCCGAAGGAAAAGGGCAAGGACTAGGGGATCGAAATTGAAACGGTTGCGGCCTGCTCCCTACTGGATGGAACCTGGAAGGTCCTGACGCTGGAGTCCTGGTACTGACGGCCTTCCCCTTCGATGGTCCTAGCTGGATCCCCTCTTGTGACACACCTCCTAGAGCGTGCATCCTCTCCACCACTTCAGCCTTCTTCTGGACCTCTAAGTATGTCGGCAGGGTAAAGGGGGTACTGCATACTGGAGGGAGGATCGGAGCGCCTCCTCCAAATGTATTGCCCGAGATTCCACATCGGGAAAGTGGTCCGAAGAAAAACCTAATAGGTCCTTGAACTTGATTCCTTGCTCCCTCACTGACATACTCCCTTGCTGGAGGGAGAGTAGCTCCTGTCTCTTTTCCTCCTTCATCGTTGAAGAGAGAAATTCCGCCTGGAACTCCCTCTCGATATCAATCCATGCCACCTCAGCCTCTCTCCTATCCTCCAGGTAAAGCATCCACCACTGTCGTACTTCTCCCCGCATCTGGCTAACGACCAGAGGAACCCAGTTCTCAATCTGAGCCCAGATCAAGCTGAAGGCTATCACCAGCTCCTCTAGCCAACCCTCTGTCTTCATATCAGAGGTGCTGCCCTCATACTTCTCGAGGGTCTGTCGCTGGGAGGCCTGATGTGTCTTCTGACATTGGTCATCCTCCTCATCTAGATCAGTTCCCTACCAATCGGCCAAGGTATTCTCTGAGGCATCGATCACCCGCACCAATCGTGGTCGCCTTCAAGGTTCCATAACTGCAAGGTAAACAAGGAATGCCTAAGCCCAAGTAGTGCATAATATTGTTTAAAACTTATTAAATTTTTATTTATTCTTAATTCCCAAAACACCCCAAAAACATGAGAACAGAAGTCATTATTATGCACATACCATTCCTAGGGTCTCTACCCTGCAATCATCATGGCCTCACATGGTCGTTTGGTAGGTCCAGAGTCCGTGCATCGGATCATGAGGGGCCCTAAAATCTTGTGTCCTAGCTGGTATTCCTTTGCATAATTCATGTACCAAGGTCACCCAACACGATTTCCCTACCATACCATGCAATCCTCATTGTGCCTAACTTCAGGCTCCATCCTATCTCTCAACCATACCTCTGATACCATTCTATCACAACCCGCCTTCACCAAAAGGAAAGAAGGTTCAGTAGATTGAGAAGCCCTTCCTTCATTATGTTGAAGGAGATATAATGACCCCCTAGACCCACCATCTATATGTCCCGGAGTGGAAACTAGCACCATTGGTATAGAATCACACACTAAATGGAAGGAACTATGATTTTACTTTTAATCGGATTGGTAGATAGAATGGTATATCCAAAAGACACCAAAAGCAGAAAGTAAAATTAAACCCAAGAACCATTCCCAATACATGTTAGAAAATTAAAAATCCACAATGTACAAAGTGGCTACATTGGTAAATTACTAAAGAAAGAAAAACAGCAACTGCAACTTCCACAAAGGACCGACCTAGTATGGTCCCGCGCGATCCCCGAACTCCTCCTGGAAACCTGAAAGTAGTTTTATATATACGTAGGGTGAGCATACAGGTATACTCAGTAGGGAAAATCCAATGAAACTTATGCCCAAGTGGGGGAACGCACTAATGTCCCATGAGAAAAACAGTAAACCAATCACCTAACAAGGTTAACTATCCACCCAAACCTCACCAGGGAACACTCCCCAAATAACGCAAGTCAAGTAATATATATAATAAGAGCACATTGATGTTTGGGTACCCCAAACCACTTTCCAACTAGTTATTGAAGACATCCAATGCCTCGAACCTATCCTGCATTCTCACCACAGTCCCACTGCCAAACCTGTGCGCACACAACTAGGCCACAACCTCACGCAGTCCCACTGCCAAACCTAACACACACACACCTGGGCCACAATTGTCACACGCAACCACGCCTGCAAACACCTAGGCCAGAACAACCACCTCCACGCCCGAAGACACCTGGGCTAGAAGATCCACTACCATGCCCGAAGATACCGAGGCCTCATCCCGATGATACTTTGGAAACTACCTGCTCGCACACACTTGGGCCATAACCACCACACAACCCCGCCTGAAGGTTCTTCTTCTAATAATGGACCTCAGGCCATCACAGACTACCCGAAGATACTTTGGCTATCCTAGAAAGGGATCAGAAAAGGATCTAATAACCAAGAACTAATAATAGTGTTGGAAAAAACACACTCCCCCATGAAATGGGGGTGTTCGACACTAACTGCTGAACTTGGGTGGGGCACGAATAAGAAACAAAAAACTACAAGTATATATATAGGTAACACAAAATCCCCCACGTTTAGGTTTTTCATCCTTCCTAAGGAACACAAACATCACTCAATTCTGGGTCACAAATCTTACGAAACGAAATCCCATTGTCCCATCCTTGTTTTCATGTTCAGTAATGATGTTTAATTAAGTTCTGCACCTACTTGGGAAACTAGTAATCATAGGCAAAAGTCCAGGAAAGAAAACAGTCAAGCATCAACCATATCACCCACACTCGGTTCTCTCGTAAAGCGACATCAACCAAAGAGAATCCTATGTTATATCCCCATGCCCAATATCCAGGGAGAAACAGGTTTCTAAACAACAGATGATCCCACCCCAATTTTCACAACCATAGAGAGTATAATAACAGGGGATCCCATCCCCACCCACATCACCCAGCAAACGACCCATGAAGGAAGAACAATAAGACCAAAACCACCAATAAAAGCAGGCCCATGGCGATATTTTCAGATTTATAAGATTTAACACACTCCATGATTATAATTTCTGTGTGCTTTAACCGGGTTTATCACAGAATGGATTTGATCCTAGTGCTTTCAATTTTGTTAGCCGAATGTATGTAATTAACCGATTTAATTTTCACAGCAGGAGTTCACAACTACAAAATATGTCATTTAAAACATCACGAGGGGTTCATTAGTGCACAGAGAAAGACCACAAATGGCCATTTTGTCAGTAGGCGTATGCCAGCACAATTCAGAAATCATAAAATTATGGAAGATCATAAAACAAAGCAGCAACATCGATCACAACCCTTCCCCTTCATTATATTTCATTCATTATCTTCATTAAGGTTCGGGTTTATCCAATTATACAGAAACAAAATCATGCCCAACCCACATGATACACAAAAGGGAGAGACAAAGGAGAAATATTCCCTACTTGTTATCAGCGCGTGGAACTTCATCGATAGAGATGCGGCTCGTCCGAACGAATACCTGCCCGTCTGAAAGAAGGGTACTCCAGCACAGTGTGATCATGAAAAGAAACTCAAGAGAACCCTTTTATTTTATAAAGGTCGGGGAATGTTGAGATATGAACGCAAAACCGCGTAAGGAGCGGGGTCGTGAGTTGACCACGCGACCCCACACGTTATTAAAGGGGTCGGGTGTTTTAAACCTATGAACACACCATTTTAATTAATTAAATATTTAATTAAATTTATGGGTGTTACTGGGCATTAAAACAAGTATAAAAGGGTCAAAATAGTGTTTAATACCCAATTTGTGCAAAAAGGAGCGCTACTGGAAAGACCCCGTGGGGGTAGGCGAGAGCCACCCGTAGCCGAGAGCTACCAGTGGCTGACAGCGACTAGTAGACCAATCTACCGGTTGGCTGCACCGACTGGTAGACCGAGTTACTGGTAGACAGAGCTACCGGTAGTTGCAGCTACCTGTAGACAGAGCTACCGGTAGGCCTACCGTTATGCCAAACTTCACCGAGATTCCCAGAATAGAAAACCCAACACAAAATTTTCAAAAAGTAATGGACCCCAAAAACCCGGGCCATTACAGTCACCATACTAGACATGCATTTCGTTGAACCTCAAGCATAATGAGATACATTGCACTTACATGTGTTCTGGAAAACATCATCTACAAAATCCCAAAAGTTCCAAAGCATTGGGGAGTAATAATACAACATAGGTTTTCCCAAAATAACATCACAACTAATTCCACTATGATAGGACAATTATTAAATTTTTATAAGTTAGTTTATATAAAACATCAAACCGTTCAACACATTTCCACAAATCCATATAGACCCTTACCAAGCCATTTTCACACAAATCCACACAATGAAAAGGAAATATAACATGCAGTCCACAATTAATTTTACCATCTCACATGATCATAACTATTACTTATTTCCTAGAAACATTAATATTTAAAACATAACCATAAATGATCACACCTTGAACCTGTTTTAACAATTTTAGTGGATCTTTCAATCCAATCTAGTTTACTAATTTCCCAATATAGTGGTACTTCCATCCCACTTATCATTGATAGTGGAATTCCATCCACTATCCGTCCCCTTTTTATATGGGTACTCCCTACCCACATCTGATCCATTTCAATCACATTCATTAAAACATAACCACCAAATGAGAATTTAAGATACCAAGGCCACAACATTATGAAAATATCAATTCCAACTAGAACAATCCCCAATGAACTTATCTATCCCACATAACATTCCAATAAAACTACCAATTTTATTGAATTCCATTTTAACATCCCATTTCCCGATATCAACCTAGTAATACGATTTAAAAATAAACTTTTTTAATTGTAATAATATGATCATTTCACCAAAAACAACCATTTTCCCAAAAATCCAAAAAACATCATAAAAACAAGCATTATTCAAATGAAATAATTGGAATCAAATTCAATAAAACCTAAATTATTTGGAAACAATGATTATTGTTCATGAAAATTCAAATCTATGGAAAATCAACTTACCTTTAGGATTGGTTAAAATCGACCAACTCACTGCTTTACCACAAATCTGAGTGAAATCTCCCCCAATAACACATTTGATCAATTTTTTTAGCATAAAAAAATCCCAAAACACATCATTTTTTGGAAACAACCCCCAATATATAGATGATACGGATGTAGATCAGGAAAAATGAGAGAGGGAGAACTATGTCCAAGGAAAACCAAGAATAATCCATGATGGAAATTATATCAGAATAGAATCACCATCACCATATCATGAAACCCCTTTGATTTTATTCCCAGAAGAATGGGTGAGCCCATATACCTCTTGAGAACCAAAATTCCCAAGAGAGGATAAATTCATGGATGAAATAAGAATTTTGTGGAAATATCACGTGGTATTGTATTAAAAATCAATCTTTTTAATTCTATGCATGGATAGCTCACAAGATTAGAGAAATTGGGTGCTAATCACGCTCTTACTACTATCTCGAAGGGAACCTTACATGTTATCCTCACAAGCCTAGAGAAACCATCCATAAACCATTCTTTTTCCACTATACTTCGTTTTATATTTATGAGTGTTTTCACTAGTTTCCCCTAACTGTGACTAAAATTTTCTCCTTTGAAAGTCTCTGAACATTTCCAAAACCATTCCAACTACTCAAAAACACTACCAATACACAATAAACACATCAAAAAAGAAAAAAATGTGTCACATATCTCAAGATTTTAGTTCTATATTTTCCTCACCACTGGTTATTCTATCCCAGGAATGTTGAGAAACATCACCTTTCCCATAGAGATCAGGTCATTACTCGACCCTATCTTTCTCCCAATCCCATGTATCATCGTGAATCTAACCATGATGCTACAAAACCAAAGCTAGAGTAATAATTTTACCGTGAAATACATTCTATTTCTTATTAAAAATACTTATTGTCACGACCATCAATGAAGTATCTAAATCTAACTCACGATAATCACATTGAATCATGTGGTTAGGATCTGGCAGATACTTTGTCAACTGAGAAGAATGAAATACATTATTCACTACTGTAAAACCATGGTGGGAAATCCTACCGATAATCCAGCTATCCAACCATCTCATGTATATCAAAATTACCATTATACCCTATAGATATCTAATCTATCTTTTCACATAGAGAATGTCCAATCCTTGGAGTGATTCTCAATAAACATATTATCACCCACTATGAATGACAAAGGTTGTCGATGTTGTACCAAAATTTTTTTTTTTACTTATCCCCAAATCAATACTCTCCTAATAAACATAACTTTATCTATTTTCTCTTGTGATGTATTTGAGCAGACAATGAAATATTAGTGTTTCCCTCCAAAAAACTATAAAACTACATGGAGCCTCATGCAATACATTAAATAGGGCCAGGTGTATCGAGGCTTGATAACTATTAATATATGAAAATTAGTCAAATGTTCTGTTTTCCTCACATAAAACACCAAAATACATTACAAAACTCTATAAGATATCTTCCATAGTTTGTATAATTCTATAGGATTTCTCATCTTCCTAAGGCTAAAATATTGTGGTCATTTTAAACTATGTCCCATTGAATTACTACAAGGATTTCAAAAAATGAGATGTGTACTATGGATATATGTCTTATATAATCGACACTAGAACACCAATCCTCTTTACCACATCACAAATATAAATTTTGGACAGATCCTCCATAGTATGAGATTTAGAAATTGGGATAGAGTGGGTTTAAATTGTGAGATGATCCACTATCACCCATATAACATCATAATTTTTTACCACTCATGTGAGACCTATAACAAAATCCATCACAATATTTTCCCAAATTCAAATACCGATATGTAAATATTGTAAAATACATTTCATCAACTAAAGTTCCACCTTGACTTACTGAAAATTCATGAAACTCAAAACAGACTCCTCCACATTCTTTTTCATACCAGTCCAACAAAACTTTTGTTTGATCAATTTAAACATTTTATGAATTTCAGGATAAATAACCAATCTAAAATGATGATAATCCCTGTGAATTTATTCCTTAAAATACATGGGTAAAACCCTCAAATTTCAAAAACAAAAAACTGAATTCCTATTTAGTTCCCAACCACCAATGGTATCTCCACTATTGAGTTTCGACCTGAATTCCATATTCTCAAAATCCAAGACATGTGCCTCATTAACCAATCCATGTATATCAGGAACCAATGTTACTGGAATGAATCCCACTCCTTCACCCCAGTCCTCACATTCCAGTAGTTGTTCATCAATGGATAACATCAAATGTGACTGATTCAATGATCTATTCACCACCTAAATATACATATTATTACATTGTGAATCCACCACCTAATATCTCATTCTAGTTTTATATCAAGTCAAAATACAATATATTGTGGTAATCCATCAATATCCATTACATCAAGTAAAAATATAATTTTGTGATAATTTTCCATAAAATCTTATCGTTAGTATACATCATGAATTGTTCACCAAAGAGATAATAATGCCACATTTTCAAATCATGAACCAAAACATCCAAAAAAAATATGTTTTTGGGTACTTCTTCTCAAGAACACTCACCAACCATGAACTATACACAACCACAGGAACCCCTTTCATGAGAACACAACAGAACCCTAATCCTAATGCATCACAATACACCACGTACCCTGTCCATGGCTCTAGAAGAACCTATATTGGAAAAGATATAAGAAAATCCTTAAGATATTTAAACCATTTATGACCCCACTCATTCCTTACAATTAGAACATTCATCTTTGTCAAATCTCTCATCGGCCAGGCTAATCATGATAATTCATGAAAAAATTATGATAATACCAAGTTCATCCAATGAATCTTCATATTTCGAAGACATTTCATGGAGGTTTCCATGAAATAATATCCTCAATAATTTTTCGATCAGTTGAAAACACCTTTCTCATAAATAATATAGACAAGGAACCAAACCTCATGTATTAAAGAATGGTACTTTGACAATTATTCATATAATGGATGATCTCTCATGATCCACAACACTATCAACATATGTTTCTAATTCTCCACCCTTCCCATGGAATACACTAATATATCATCCAAAAATAACACTACAAAAGAATCCGTATATTTACAAAATATCATATACATAAATGACTTGAAAACTTCTTGAACATTCTTCATAACAAAGGCAATAACCACACACTCATAATGGAAATACCATTTCTCAATGATAGATTCAGAATATCAACATTCCACACCCATAATTAATGATTTCCTAATTTTTTTCAATCATAGAGAAATATTGATCTCCCCTAAACTAATTGAAAAAATCATTAATTCTTATATGTGGATACCTGTTCTTTATCCTAACCTGATTAGGCCTATGATAATCAACACACAACTGCAATCTTACATGAAAAATTTTTACCAACTAAATCAGAACTACCCATGAAGATGTGCTAGGCAAAATGAATCCTTTAGTTTTTTAACTCCTACAACTTCACATTATATTCCCTAAATTCTGTTTGTTCCATCAAGTAATATGGATGTCAGATAGGACACGTACTCATAAAGAGATGAATCTAAATCTCTACTTATCTCATGGGTGGAATCCCTAAAAATTATTTGCAAAATACATCTTAAAAGTAGTAAAACTGCACTATAGAGATTGTATACTAAAATTCTACAATTAATTCCAATGAAAATTCCACTAAGTGGTATCATATAATTCCAATAGATGGATCCAACAATCCTATTACAAGTAAAATTTAATTCTTCTCCTCTCTAAAAAGATGTTTGATGCCATCATTCATTGTGAAACTAACCATTCTCTCATAATAGTTAATGTGGGAATTAAACATTTCTAAAAAATACTTTACCAGGTTTATATCATAATAATTCATCTCATGAAAAGAGAAATCCCAAATCATGTCAACACCATCTATAAATTTATAACATTCTCTATAATGAAAGGCTCGACACACTCTTTGACCCAGAAGGGTTTTATTTTTTAAAATGAAAGCATCATTTCCACTGTAAAACCCATCAAACTAATTGCATGAGAAGAAATAAAAGAATGTGAAGCACCTGTATCAAATAACTCATTCATCAAGGTATAATTTTAAAGAACCGTACCTCGCTTTGTGGATAGTAATGACTAATCATCAATAACCACTTGCTCAGGTCTAAACAATATCTTTCTTTCCACACTCTATTATTTATTTCCCAGGAGGGGATTCATTGTATTCTTGTAATTTCCATGATCAAATTTACTCCATTGAGGAGGGGTATGTTTTCCCCACATCTCATTAAGACCTAGAACACATAAAACCTCTAAGGAGTTTCACAAACACACAACCTAGGGGAATTGAAAAAAAACAAATGATACCCCAACTACTTATAGTTTTGACATTTCCAAGTTGTTTCATAAAATCAAACAAGATGTGGACAGTTAAGACACAATGAAAATATCCTTTCATAATCACAAGAATCAGCGGAGGATTCATTAATCAATCCATTAGACTCTGAGCCATACTCCCACACTTTAAATATGTTTCCCTATTCCACTACATCCCAACATTATAATTGATACCATTTTTTATATGTACCAACATGATTCCCCCAGCCATAGGCCCCTAAATATCCCTTTTAATCACAATTTATTTTTTCATCATTAACTTATATTATTTTATACATAAAACCGTTATTTTTTATTGAATTTATTTCTTCAAAAATTATACAAAAATACATACCTTCAACGATGTACTACCAGACACATCATGTTTATTCCACAATGAGTTCATAAACCTAACCACATATTATGATACCGAGATATTACCATGATTTAATTAAAATAAATCCATTGTGAAATGATTTTTTTACATTAGAAGGTTGAATTGATTGTTATAAAACTCTTAAAAACCATCCCATGTTATAAATTGGTCTTTTCCTGCTTGGACTGACAAATCCCTCCATTGACAGGCATGATCTTCCAATGTTTACATTTTTAGCCTCACCTTCAGTTTTTTAGATGTTCCATGGAATAAAAATATCATATTTAATATTTTAAACCATGCCTCTACCTTTTTTCGTTTGGAATCAGCCATAAATATGTGTAGATTTTACTTTTGAAACAAAACTTCTTGATCCATAAGATTTCTCTTGTATTATTTATTCCCACTTCCCACATTTTGGAATCCTAGCATAATACCCTGATCGTGATGCTGTTTCACTGAGGGATTAAGTAAAACCCCATTTTCAGCAGCCACCTTTGGTTGGACTTAATGACATATACCCATTTCCATTTCTATCAACACAAAAAACAATAAGTCTCGACCACTTAGCTTGAAAAAGATTATTTTTTTAATCAAATTAATTTAAAACTATCACATCCAATCCTTCCACAATTTCACATTTCCCTTGTTTTACCTATTTTGAAAAATCCATCAGGATTTGAAAATGTTTGCATTATAAAAATACCACAACAATCCAAATATAAAATGATCACATTTAAAAATAATTTCCATATTTTTCACAAATTCATATATCTATAAAACTACATAAATCATTATACAAATGAAATATGCATCATAGTGGGAATTCATTTCTACTAGGAATTCATGGCTCTTCCCATTGGCTACTCTCAAGACAATGTGATTTTAAAAGAATATAATACTCTCCAATGAACTTATATACCTAAATCACTAGTAACAAGAAGATAAACATAAAAGTAATAGTTATGTCCTTTTATGCTATACATATCAATTTATGACTATCCTACTCCCTACTACATGGCCTTAGGTGATGTTTCCAAGGTGCCAATGGTAAGAAGTAAATACCGATGGATTCTCTAATAGTTGGGGAATAATTTTTTGTTATAATAAAATAATCCAAACAAAAAAGGTATAAACAACCACAACTAAATGATTCATATCAATAATGTAATCCTTGATAATACACTACTAAGAGATAACCAATAACCAAAAACATCCATAATAATTCCCATAACCCAATAAAACTTGATCACATGAATCCCATAATCAAATTACTAGTAGGAATGTCAAAAATTAAGAGCAAAATGTTAACATGACATGCTCCATGGATACACACCATGATAAATGATCCATTAATCACCATAAATCTTAATCATCATGAAGAACCACTAATAACATTATATTCTTTATCATTACTTGTGTCTCAGAAAATGACACATCTATATGTGAAAAAGTGCCAATGCAGTGGTTGTGTACAAATAATCAGTATGTTTACACCAATTTACATCCCTACACATTGCACTAGGATAGAACATTTAGCAAATTTATATATGAAAACTTATATAAATAATAAAATAGATCAACTAAATTCTAGAGTCCCAACACACCCTTACAAATCCATTTTTCAACCAAATCCACACAATAAAAGGGATATGCAAAAAAATAGGCATTAATAAAATTAAACATATAAATTTCGAACAACCATTTTATATTTCACAGCCACATGAATATTCAGAACACATCCATGGAGTTTCACACACTGAATACCATGTAACAATCATGGCGGAACATCTCGTCCAAACATGTTTACTACATTCCCAATCTAGTCGTACTTCCCACCCATTTCTCATTGATGGTGGAGATTCAATACACTATCCATATAAATTTTAGAGTGTTACTCCCTATAAACTACCCAAAAATATTAATCATATCCATAAATAGTTAGCCAATAAATGATTATATATCATTCCAAGGAAAGAACATTTTGTAAAAAACCATTCCAACTCAAATAATCCCATGGAACTTATCTATGCCACATTCACTTACAGTAAAACATCCCATTTTATTGAATTTTAATTATATAAATAATGTCATAAATAATCCAAAGGAACCATTTTTAAAACCAGCATTTTTAAATTAGACAAAAAACATTTCATCGTAGTCACTCATTTTCCAAAACATCCAAAAACAAATAATAAAACGATATTACAAAAAGAATTTTCATATTATAATCACAAACAAATCCAATAAAACATATATTCATTGAAAACAATGATTCTAGTTATAGAATGATGTAGTATATTGTGAATCCACCTACCTTAGGGTTTCAGTGAAATTGAAAAACTCAAAACTACACATCAAATTCGTGTGAAATATCCACAAAACCACATTAAATCCAATTGGAAAACAACATAAATGTTATAACACAAAAGTATTGTAAAAAACACCTACATATATATATATATGTGATAGAATTTGAACTAGAGAACTGTTAGATAATGAGAAATATATCTTTGGGACACAAATAATGATCCAAGAGAGAATGCTTATCATTAGATAATCCCCCTCAGTACACCATGAAGCCCTTGGATTTTTATCAAAAATTAATAGGAGATTCCCTCTGACCCTTGGGAACCAATAATACTGCGGGAGGATCGAGATGGGTAAGAAATGTGAGATTTCAGGGAAATACACTGTAGTCCCGTTTTTGAAAAACAACTTTTTAATGTCGCACAAATTTAGAAATCCCTAATAGAAAAACTGTGTTTAATCAATCTCCTTCTGCTATCTGGAATGGAGACTCAAAAGATCTCTGTGAATAGTTAGAAAATCCATACAAAAATTTGAATCCCGATATCACATTTTGCATGGTTACCTGGGATTGTTGCATGATTTACCCTAACTCTGATAAAACTACATTCTTTCAATAATCCGTCAAACATTTTAAAAACCTTCCAATGTTCTTCCCAATATTACCAAACAACATTATACACATAAAAAAATATTTAAGGGCCACATAAATAAAATTTTGGGTTCTTTGTTTATAATGTGATATATTAGAATAATAATCTATCTAAAATAAGAATAAATGAATATGAACATTTAAATGAAAAAATTAATATATTCTTTCTATTGCATGATTATTTTAAATTATTAAATTAGTGACAAATTTTTTTTGATCATATCATTAATAGATAATTTATTATTTTATTAAAACCATAATTATATTATAAAAATAAATATTTCTCATTAATCCATAATTTTAACCATTATTAATTGATAGTGATGAAAAACAAATTCCATCGCTCTTAGTGGATATATTATATACATATACACATATAAACTCTTTTTTTCATTAATGTATTTTATTTAGGAATATAAAAATAAAATAAGAATAATAAAATAACAATAATGTATACTTATGTCAATAATATAATTATAATAATGTTTATATAAGAAATTTTATTGAAAATAAATAAGTAATATATCTATGTATTTGATAATAATCTCTTTTGGGACATCAATATCGCTTGTATTTATCAATATATATTAATGTTCTGTGATATCCAATAGTGGCCAAAACCATTCTAGCATGGTATTCTGTTCATGGATGAGTTATATGGGACAAAATAAATCATAAATTTTGATTATATAATTTTTTATGTGTGTTTGGAGAGTTACACTTTTATTACTATAGAGATGTGTTGTTTTGGGATTAACCCTTATATTTTAGAAACTTTAATGTTATAATTCAATTTTGAATGGTCATGATTTAGAATAAATATGAGGGAATTTTGATTATCAATTGAATATGACCTAATATACTCATTATTTAGAAATTTTTTTATCATTTTCATCTTTTTATTTTCCATTATAAATTTTTCCACAATTTAATTTTACCATGGTGATTTATTTCTTAAAAATGTAAATTTATTTAAATCAAATGAACTATATTTATCATTTTATTAATTTAATATTTATGATTTAAAATTTAAAAATAATTTTTTGAAACATAATTTACAAATGATTTGAATATTTATTTAGTTATAAACACACATAATCACATAAAAATAGATTTTATAAAAATAATGATCTTTTTATTTAAATAAACATATAACATAAAATTATCAAGGATTAAAATATTAATGACATAAATTTATTTATTATAAATAAAAAAATTGTTTGGGATTATTTAGAAATAATAAATAAAATTCTTATTTATATACATGATTTAATGAAAAGACCTGAAATAATATTTTTTTAATTAACAAATTTTTTTTCTATATATGTTATACATAAGATAATTATGTTAAAATAATATATTAAAATTATTAATATCATTGAATATATTCATATGATTATGATTAAATGATTTATTACCCATCTAGGTCATCATTTTATAATAATAATGTCATAAAATTTATAAATTTTAAAACAATTGTAGTTCATTGTTAATAATTAATATTTCCTAAAAACACTCTATAATATACTATACTAACATTCATATTGTGAATTAAATAATTATTTCATTTTGGTTAGTTAAACATTATTAAAAATAATTAAATATATTCATGTATTATGGATCTTTAAACATTCTATTGTTTGATAGTTCAAGATAAAGTCTTTACCTGCTACAGAAAGGTCTATTATATCACATACACTATCCCAATAATAATAAACTAATTGATCAATAAATATTTGATTTATTTTATTATATTAATATGTATAAAAATATTCATATGCTACATGATACAATATTTGGGTTATTATAGTCGGTATTAAAGGGAGATTAGTATAAACCATGCTAACTATATAAGAAAATATAAATTATAGAATATTTAAATATGAAATAAAATGAGGAAAAATATATATAAGTGATAATATCATAATGATTTGTTAATATAGATATTTTTTGGATTTCATAAAATATGTATCCCTTTTTTAATAATGGTGTGGAACATATGAACTTAAGGAAAAAACATAGAATGTAAAATATTTGTTATTAACATGATGATCATTTTTATATGTTGAGTGGGACCAAGAATACACAAATGTATAGACACTCCATAAGGATATAATTTGGTTTAGTAATATTCCCTTTATAAACAATTATGATTAATTTGGAAACATTCCTATGATTTAACTATATTCTAAAATATTTTAATCTTTTGATTTTAAAATTTTATATTGATAGTTATTCCATTTATATTAATTTTTAATAAATATTTCAAACCTAATATAATCATTTAATATTTATAAATATATTACATAATTTAGTGTATTAAATTTTAAGGAAATGTTACATTATTGAAGATATATAAATCATATTAATGAACTTAATATGCATCAGGATTTACATTATATGAAAAACAATAAATCTATAGTTGGTAAAAAAAATGGTCTATTTATATTTTTATTTCTGAAGTTGACTCATTTTAGGAGAAGAATCCATACCTATATAGAGTACCCTACTGAACCTCATTATGATGAATCAATGATATAACACCTAATGTTTATACAACATGAATTCTTAATTGGACTAAAAATCATTTTTAACTATGTGATGATTCATGTAAATGGTGCTTATATTTCTTAATCTATTAATTAAGATATTAGAGAAATATTCCCTATATTTTTTTTGAGTTTAATGGAGATATTTATGAATAGTGTGTTTTAATGAAAAATATAACAGAGTTAGATTAAGGTTTAAAATACTATCACTGGGATATTCCTTTTATGAAAACATTCTCATGAGCAATGATATAATATGAATAGTCCATTTCATAATGTATGGAATAAGGGACTTTAAAATATTTTTGAATTTTAAAAAAACATTACAATGGAAAAAACACATACATCAAATTTTGTACATATTCCATGGAATATGGTTTCTAATGTCATTGATGGGATAATGAATTTCCTTTGGTGAAAATTATTAACATAAAAAACTTTTATATGACAATATTTAATCTAGTGTGTTCAATATAGAGAAATAATTAAAAGAAACCTTGTTTGATCCAAGGAAAATAATAATATAAGCATGATTATGACAACTATAGAAATAGATATATTGAAAAAATGATATAAAGAAGGGTGTAAGATTCAACTTGTAATAATTGTGCATGTAAACACCTTGGAAAATGATTAATGTGAATTTGAGTTTTCATCATGTGTAGGTAATATTATTTCCCACTAATGACTTCTGGTGAAATATTGAATATACCAATGATCAATTCTTCAACATTACATAGATTAGGGAGTATATATATATATTAACATACACATTTTGGATTGAATGTGACTTAGAAAATTACAAATAAGAATGACCCAGATTAGATGATCTCTACAGTTGATTATGAAATTCCCAATTATATATTATCATGAATTTTGATCATAACCTCATGTTTAGCTATTTATTTATAATAATTTGAATTGTTGTGGTAATTTATAGGTTTAATATTTTCAATCAAAATTTGATATTTTTATCTAGCACATTTTATTTAGAATAATAAATTATTTTACAATGTTGAAAAATTAGGCTAAAAATTATGTGTTAGTTAGTTATAATAAAAACAAATCAACATGCACTATAATGAAAATTTGACCATTATCCCAAATATTAAAGTTTATGTAATCATTGTTTTGGATTCTCATTCAAATTATAATTTTAATATTAATTTCCATGAGAATTATATTAATGTTTTTGATAGAGATATAGAATTACTCATCTATAAAAGTGATATTAAATCAAAAAAAATAATGAAACAATCTACCTCATATATATATATCCATTAAAAAATAACAAAAGAAGATGATAAAACTACACCTATTAATGGAAAATGTGTATATTAAATTGATGATATACTTATTATGTTAGCATAAATTTATATGTTACATAATAAACAAAATCGAAATACACCTGAGAATAATGTAGACTTGTTAATTGATTTCATACCTGATGAAAAATTAATTTTTAATGACTCTATATAGGATGTCCATAATTTATTGAGAGAAATATAAAAATTGTGTGGAATCTCTTATCATTAGAGATGAAACCTCACTGCCTGATTTTTATCAAGATCCACCCCTAGTATATCTAATGATTATAATATTTGGAGAGGAATATAAGATAATATCATTGGGTGAGGAATGGAATAATAATATTCAAGCTATGTATATTATGCATGAATACATTGATGTATTCCCAAAGGATTTACCAAGACATCTTATAGAGTGGGAAGTTGAGTTCTCGATGGATTTATTTACTCGTGAAATATCTATATCAATGATTCCAAATATAATTTACACTTTGGAATTAGTGGAGCTAAAGAAACAACAAGAGGAATTTAGTGAAAAAATTATTTATTTAACCTAGTGATTCTAGATGTAGATCCCTTGTCCAATTATAACATGAAAGATGGATCCATGTGGATTCGCATTGATTATAGGGAAATCAGTGCTATTACAATAAATAGTAAGTATCCTCTACCCCAGATTGATGATTTCTTTGATCAACTTCATGTATATCAATACTTTTTGTTCATTGACCATTGATCTGGATATCATCAGCTGCGTGTGAGGAAGGAAGATATTCTTAAGACATCATTTTGATCTAGGTATGGTCGTTATGAGATTAAGGGGATGCCTTTTGGACTAACTAAGGACCCCACTATATTCATGGATTAAATAAAAACTGTTTCAAGTAATATATAGATAAATATTTGTGGTGTTCATTGATAATATCCCATTATACTCGAATATCTATGAAGACCATGAGAATCACTTGTGAAATATTCTGAAATATCCTAAAAAAATAAATTATATGGGAATTTTATAATGAATTAATTTTGGCTTCAATCAGTTTTTTTAGGGCCATATTTTCCCTAAGGATAGTATATTAGTTGATCCTTCGAAGATAAAGTCATTCCAATATTTTCCCACAACAACAAACATAACTAAGGTACACAATTTTATTGGCTTAGCAGGTTACTATCGATGATTCATTCAGAATATCTCCCAACTAGACAACATACTAACCATTCTCACACAAAAAAGGGGATTGGTTTTTATAAATTAATTAATGTACAAAATGATTTTAGTAATTGAAAAGAAGGCTTTTTAATGCTTTAATTTTCACTCTTCCATCTACAATTGAGTGATTTATGATATACAAAAATGTATCAAAGAATTGAATAGGTTGAGTCCTTATGAAAAATGATAATGTTATTTCTTATGCATCAATATAGTTGAATACTCAAGAGAAACATTATCCAACTCATGATATTGAGTTATAAGATGTAATCTTTGATATGAAAATATGGAGAAATTATCCCTATGGGGAAACATGATATATTTATATGGAACACAAGAGATTGAAATACATTTTCCCAAAAAAATAACTCAACATGAAGAAAATGAGATGTCTTGAGTTACTCAAAGAGTACAATTTTTCAACACACAACCACCCAATAAAGGAAAATAAGGTGGTAGATGCATCAAGTAAGAATGATCATGGACACTTGACCCAAATGAGGATTTAAAGGGATCATATAATCTTTGTTATATTAAATATGGATGTGGTAACTTTTCTGTAATTTGAAACATCTTTCGTCTTTGAAATTACTTCTAAACAATATTTATTAGATAAGAAAAAAATCTACCAATCTGATTATTAGAATCTACACAAGAAAATAAATGTTGTCAAGGATGGGAGATTGGTAGACATCATGTATGAAGATGTAGTTCTAAAATTTGGTATGAGGATATGCATTCTATGAGTACCTGATCAAAAAATGAAACTATTAGATGATGATTGTATCTCAAATTTCCTTATAATCCCATGTAGCACCATGATTTATATATATATTATGGAATATTATTGGTGGGACAATATGAAGCCAGGAATTGATAACAACGTCTCAAGTTGTCTATTTTGTCAACATTTGAAAAAAAAGAGACAACATCCCAGAGGAGTGATGCAACCACTACCTTCTATTATGTGGAAGTGGGATAACATTACAATGTATTTTGTCACTAGACTACTGAGGACACATTGAATGAATAATAAGATATTTGTAATTGTTTATCATCACAAAAAGATCAGTACATTTCCTTCCAATAAGTGAGTATTTACCACTTGAGAACCTCATATAACATTATTTTAATTAAGGCGCCAGACTTCATGGAGAACCTCAATTGATTTTGTCCAATCAAGATCTCCAGTTTACATCAAAATTCTGGAAAAGAATCCAGATGCATTGAATACTGAGCGTCGTTTGAGTACTACTTATCACCCCCAAACTGACGAAATGGGTATACGGACTATTAAAACTCTATAAGTCATGCTGAGATCATGATCTCTTGAATTCTATGGTATGTGGGTCCAATAATTTCCATTGGAGGAATTTTACAACAATAATAGTTTCCATTATAGTATTCAAATGGCTCAACATGAAGCATTATATGGTAAGAGATATCAAACTCCAGCTTGTTGGGATGATGTTTATGAGAGGAAACTTATAGTCCCAGAACATATTGAAGAGACCATGAAAAATTTGAAGACAATAAAAGACCATAATAATGCATCCCATGGTTGGGAAAAGAGTTATGTTGAAAACAAGAGAAATTATTTGGAATTACATGTTCGAGATCATGTCATTCTGAAATTATCTCCAAGGAAGGGATTATTAAGGTTCAGTAATAAAAGGAAACTGATCCTCAAGTACATCAGACTGTTTGTAATTCTAGAAAGAATTAGAGTTGTAGCTTACCATTTAGAAATGCCACTACGTCTCTCAAAAGTTCATTATGTGTTTCATGTGTCATTATTGAATAAAAACATGCCATATCTAATTCAGATAATCATCTATGATGAAATAGAAATAGAACTTGATTGGTCATATTGTGAATATCCTATCAGGATCCATGACATAAGGGAGAAGGTATTCAAATATCGAATGACTCATCTAGTAAAGGTTTTTTTAAAAACCATAACAAATAGGATGCAACATGGGAACCAAAGGATGTTATAAAGAAGAACTACCCAAATATTTCTGTTGGGCATTATAAATGAAAAATTTTGAGGATTAAATTTCTAAAGGAGGGAATAATGTAGCACCCCATTCATGTTATGGTATGTTTCTCTTAAAAACATTCTATTCATAGCCTATATTTCATAAAGCCCAGTGTTTCTTTGGAAAAACACTTGGTTATTTAGGATATATTCATAGACTAGCCATTGAACTTAAATATTCCACCTGTGTGTTTTGAATTTTGAAAATCTGACATGTAGAGTTGTTTTCAGGATGATATTTAGAGTTTGATATAATTAACATAATTATTAGTGAATAATGACCTTCTTTATAAACAGTAACCTGCACATCTAAATACTAAAATACCCTATTTAATAGTAATATGACTCTTATTAATGGTATCTATACACATGAATGTATTTAAATATTCAGGAAACATTAAAATAAAGATAAATATTTTAAATGTTAATATTTTTTATATTAAATTATGATTTTAAATAAATATTTAATTAATCATATATAGAAAATTAATTTTAAAAAATTGAGATAATTTTTGGAATCTAGATGTTAAAAAATGTTTATAGTGAATAATTGTTATTTTTGTAAAATATTTGAATTCTTGATGTGTCAAACCCATACCCGATGCTTTACTTAATTTTAATTATTTTTGGTCTCATTTTTGAACTGTGTTTTGAACCGGTTTTAAATTAAAAGAAAATCTCGTTTTTATACGAACGTGCGAGCATATGCGCACCCTGCACAGTTCCTAATTTTTGTTAAGGGATTGTTTGTTATCGAATTTGTTTTTTTTGTGACACGCAATCATGTGCGCGACCCCGCGCATGAGACCATGCGTGGTGTCTTCTCTCATTTAATAATTTTATTATTATTATTTTAGTTAATATTTCAATTAGGCTTAGAATATTAAATTATTGACATATTTATAAAATTGTTATTATTATTATTATTATTGGAGTTTATTAAAATTCTTCTTTTGTTCATTATTTTTTTTTGTTTATTTTATACTCTTTTCTTTTACCCCATTAGTTTATATATTATTAATTTCATTCTTTTATTATTATTATTATTATTATTATTATTTTTCTTTATTTTATTTTATTTTATTTATTTAATTTTTTTTTACCCTAACTCACTCTCTCCCCCTTCCCCTTACGCAGCCGAACCCCCCCTGCTCTCTTGCTCACGCCTCTCCCCCCCCCCCCCGTCGCACTACCCTTCTTCCCCCTAACCCTAGGCCTGAACCACCCTTCTCCTCGTCGGACCATCCCCTCCTCCCTCTCTGGCTGCCGCCCTCACCGCGCCTCCTCCCTCTCCGGCTGCTGCCCTCATCCCCCCCCCCCCCCCCCCCCCCCACGGTGACAATGCTCCGCCCACCCTCCCAGCCTCTTCTCCCGGCTCGCGACCTTACCCCATCCTCGACCCGTTCTCCCTGCCGACGCCTCCCCCTTCCGGCCACACCGGCTACTGACCGACGACCCACGCCGCCTCCTCCTCCTTTTCCAGAAAGTCACACTGCACCGCGTCACCCTCTTCCTTGCCGAACAGCCTACGAGCACGCCTCCCTTCGACAGTCGGTCCTTCTCACCGGCGTCCCCTCCTCTTGCTGGCGCGTTTTCCGGCGCCCTGCTTCTCTTCCCCGACACTACTTCCCTGTGGGTAAAACCTCCTCCTTCAATTTGTTGTTTTGTTTCTTATTCATTTGGGATATGGATTTGTGTTTGTCTTGTTTATGAGGTATATGTTTTGATTGTTTGATTTTAGTGATTATTTTGATCACCGTGTGGTGCAGTTATGCGGCGATTGATGTTTCACACTGATATTTGAAATTCCTCCATATTAGGTATGTGATTCTGCGTATAACCATTATTTGATGCATTAATTTGGGAGTTTAATTAATTCAGTTTGTTTATTTATTTATTTGCGAGATGCGAGTTTGATTCTTTTTGAGATTTTATTTTTCAATAGTATGTTGATGCAATATGTGTAAAATATTCGGTGCAAACCCATGTTGAGATGTTTATCAGCATTTTATAAATTGTGTATTTAATTTTTTAGGGTGTGCAAAGGGTGAAATTGGATGCCCAACACTAGTGTCCAGCCCGTGGGGATCGGGAACGCCGTTCGGGCCGTGTCACGGACCGGGTCGGGTGCCGAGTCGAATGATGATCCGGCCTGTTTCATGACAAAATGGTATCAGAGGTGCCCTTGTTATTTGGGGTGTCATGTAGCTTGGGGATTAGGTGTGTCGGGACTCGGGCGGTAGGTGCGGGAAGGACGTCATGAACCCTTGCTCGTCCCGAGACTCGAGTTTCTAGGGGTAGTTCGTGATTTGAATTTTCTTCTTTGGATTGGTATGTGTGGATGAGGGATGAAAAGGGATGTGATTTTGATGCTCGCTTGGAGCATGGCCTATTAAGCCATGTTACCGGGTTGGTGTAACCACTAGTCCCTTATTTTTGTATGTTTTAATGTGAGTTATGTTTCACCTTCGTTTTGGTTGGTGTGAGTAGACCTCAAAAATGAAAACGGATTTTTGTGAAGGTGGATTGAAACGGGAATGTGGTGTTAGAGTGGAAAAGTGGTTTTGAAATGGAAATTTTTTTCTTTTAACAAATGTGTGGTTTCAAAAGGGAAAAATGGGAGGTGTTTTGGAAGTTGTTTTGGAATCACAGTAACACTTTTTGGAATCTGAATTGGAAAATGTTTTGGAAATTGGAAATTTACTTCTTTGATGATTAGTTACTTTTTCAAATTGGTTGGGAATTTGTGCTTTGTGCTAAATGATCTGTTTTGAAAATGAGAAGTGTCTTGGATTGAACCTTGGTATTCCTATGAGTTATCACATACGTTGAGGTGCGCACATGGAATGTGGGGAAATTGGTGATGTGAGTGGATGTGTGCTTGAGCTAGCACATGGATATGTATGTGTGAGACTTCATGGGATACCAATGGTGGATATGTATGTTATTTTGTTTGCTGAAAAATGGTTTTCAAAATGGGTTTTTTCAAATGTTTAGAAAAGTGAGCAAGAAATTTTTTAGTGTTCTCTTTTCATGTTGGGTATTCCTTTTCGTGAGTTCTTGGTTTTGACGTACTGAATTCTGGTTGGAATAGTGATTTGAGTTTGAGCTTTTGTTTGTGATTGTGGTGTGGAATTTTGATTTATGATAACTTGTGATTCGGATTCGAGCCTCTTGTTTTGATTATGCTTCCCAGAAAAGTCCCAGAAGTTCCTAGTGATCCTATTCTAGTTGTTGGTTCTACCCAACACTTAGCAGAGTGGTGGAATTGAAATATTTTCGGATGTTGTCCAGCTACCATGGTGATCATGATCTATTGATGGTAGCAGACTAGCTTGGTGAAATCGTTGGTGTTTTCATATTATTGGAAACTCCCAAAGCTATGAGAATCCGCGCTAGTTTGAGTTCATTTGAGGGTTTAACTTTGGATTGGTGTAAGAGAAAATCCTAGCGTCGTTGCCTGATGGGATGTCTTGGAAGGTGTTTAAGACGACTCTCATCAGATGGTTTATACCCAAGGTAGTGAAGGCAAGGAAAGTGGCAGAACTTGTGGGTGTCTAGTAAGGCCAACGAGCAGTGAAGGCCTACGTGGGACATGCCAAGGGGTTGATTCCATTTTCTCCAGAGCTAGCGTCATGGGATCAGTTAATGTTTCTCTTGTGTGGGGTCTTCGTCTAGGGTTCCAGGACTATTTCTTTCTAGTGTTCGAGAATGTTTCCCATCTGGTTATGAGTGAGAATCGGAGGAACCTGTCTCAGACAAGTCTTCATGTCAATTACATCTTCGATTAGTTGGGCCACCCCCTTGTTTTCTTCTAGTGTTCCAGGTTTGTGTACTTTAAGTCTCCTTTTCATCATACTTCGAAGGCTTGACGTCAGTATGACAATTTGGGACAATTGGAGAGGTTCCACTAACAGAAGTCTTAGCATGAGTGTCGACCGAATGATGTCATCTCCTGAATGCGGGGCAGTAGATGCTTCAAGACATCAGAGCTCCAACCATAGGTCTCAGAGTGAATCTCTTCATGCAGTCAGGAATCGTTGGGTATGGAGCACCATGGTCTAACTTTTGAATTCAGTGCTAGAATAGGGATGGTCTAAATTCCTCCGTTGTAACCTTCTTATCTTTGAAGGTTCTATTTTGTTGTATGAGTCTTAAAGGTCTCCTTTTCTCTTTATAGTCTTTGTTCTTTGATCACCCCAATGTGGTTGTAAGAAGGCGTGGTGATCTCATATTTTTTTGTTATTCCAGTAGTTGTGCCTCTTCAAAAGTTCCCATTTTTGTTTTAGTACTTTCTCATTTTTGGGGATGCTCACCTCTTGTGGAAATGATGAGTAATGGTTAAGTTTGTCATTTGGTAGAATTATTCTCTGGGTTTTCTCATGTGTCAGTGGTTTCTTTTTTGGGATGGAAGTTCTCATGTCGGTTTATACTGGTTGGTTTAAGATGGTCAGTTCTTAAATGGTGGGGAGACCCACCACAGATCTTATCGCGCCTTCTTCGAGGTTTAGTCTATGCGGCGGTTCCTCTTGGATCATGTTAGTAGTTCCAGAGTTAGCCCATACTAAGAGTCTCAATATTGGTTGTGTTAGTTGGGTTCTTGTGGTGGGGAGAACCCTCCTCTTTTCCTGATGGTTCTCCTCTTCTTAGTTTCCCTCGGAGTTGGTCGGGTGTGACTGATGGAGTGAAAATTCATACCAAGTTCGTGATTTTTTTGGCCTCGTTCAATTTCAAGCTTGAGGTTGATTCCTCGTTTGACTGGGTGACTTTCTGGGGGCATAATGTTTTTATGGTGGAGAGAATTGTCACACCCCGACCCGATGCTTTACTTCATTTTAATTATTTTGGGTCTCGTTTTGAACTGTGTTTTGAACTGGTTTTAAATTAAATGAAAATCTCGTTTTTATACGAACGTGCGAGCGTATGCGTTCCCTGCACGGTTCCTAATTTTTTAAGGGATTGTTTGTTGTCGAATGTGTTGTTTTTGAGACACGCAACCATGCGCGTGGCCCCGCGCATGAGACAGTGCGCGGTGTCCGCTCTCAGTTAATAATTTTATTATTATTATTTTAGTTAATATTTCAATTAGTCTTAGAATATTAAATTATTGGCATATTTATAAAATTGTTATTATTATTACTATTAAAGATTATTAAAATTATTATTTTGTTCATTATTATTTGTTATTATTTTATTATTTTGTTTATTTTATACTCTTTTCTTTTATCCCCTTAGTTTATATGTTATTCATTTCTTTATTTTATTATTATAATTATTATTATTTGTTTTTTTATTTTATTTTATTTATATATTTTTTACCCTAACTCACTCTCTCCCCCTACCCCTTACGTGGCCGAACCCCCCCTTCTCTCTCGCTCACGCCCCCCCCCCCCCCCATCACGCTACCCTTCTTCCCCCTAACCCTACGACCACACCCCCCTTCTCCTCATCGGACCATCCCCTACTCCCTCTCCGGCCGCCACCCTCGACGTGCCTCCTCCCTCTCTGACTGCTGCCCTCTTCCCCCCCGGTGACCGTGCGCCACCCAGCCTCCCGGTCTCTTCTTCCGGCTCGCGACCCTACCCCCTCCTCGACCCTCTCTCCCTGCCGACGCCTCCCCCTTCCGGCCACACCAGCTAGCGACCGATGACCCACACCGCCTCCTCCTCCTTTTCCGGAAAGCAACACCGCACCGCGCCACCCTCTTCCTCGCCGGAAAGCCTACGTGCACGCCTCCCTTCGACAGCAGGTCCTTCTCACCGGCATCCCCTCCTCTTGATGGTGCATTTTCTGGCGCCCCGCTTCTCTTTCCCGACACTACATCCCTCTGGGTAAACCCCCCTCCTTCAATTTGTGGTTTTGTTTCTTATTCATTGGGGATATGGATTTGTGTTTGGCTTGTTTATGAGGTATATGTTTTGATTGTTTGAATTTAGTGGTTATTTTGATCACCGTGTGGTGCAGTTATGCGGCGATTGATGTTTCACACTGATATTTGAAATTCCTCCATATTAGGTATGTGATTCTGCGTATAACCATTATTTGATGCATTAATTTGGGAGTTTAATTAATTTAGTTTGTTAATTTTTTTTATTTGCGAGATGAGAGTTTCATTCTTTTTGAGATTTGATTTTTCAATAGTATGTTGATGCATTATGTGTACAAATTTCAGCGCAAACCCGTGTTGAGATGTTTATCAGCATTTTATATATTGTGTATTTAATTTGTTTGAGTGTGCAAAGGGTGAAATTGGTTGTATTTGATTTTTTATGTGCATTTATTTTGTTAGTAGTCTGTTTGTGAAATATGAGTGTGTGAATGTGTGAAAAAACTATGATGAACTATTTATTAGTGTTTAATTTAATGTTTTGATAGTTTTTTAAGACGTGCAAGGGATGCGGTTTGTGTTTTGACACGACGTTAAAATGCATTTTATCATAAAAGTGATTTTGGGTGATCTTTTGGTATTCAAAGTTAAGAGAAATGTTTTGAAACTTTTTAATAAATTATCTTAATAGTATTTTGAGTTTTAAAAGGGTTTTCTTTTACTGTGCAGTTGGTTTATTATGTTTTTCAAGGGCGTAATTTTTTGTTTTGACAAGTTAGTGGTGTGTGTTTGGCCTTATAAGAGATTTTTGGTTAGGTTTTTGGTGTTCAATGTCTTGTAATACAACATGGAGTGGTTTTATAAAATTTTTAAGTGGTTTATAAAATCTTTTAAAGTGTGTGTAACATGTTTGTATATTTTTTGGGTGAGAGTGTTTTCAAAAGTGGGTTTGAGCATACATATAAGTGTATATGTGTGTGGATATTGTTGTGACAATCATTGTAAGTGTTCAATTAATTGTTTCTGTAGTGAGAAATGTGTTTTTGTGGGTACTTGAGGTGCGTGGGTGCTGGAAAAGAATTTTTGATGGAAAGTGTACCACTCTGAGCATGCTAAAATGTTTTATAAATTGGTCAAATGTTTGATTATGTGTATGAATTAATTCATTAGATTATATGTGTAGTGTGTTGTACCTCGCTGCGATGATTTTGGGTCGCGGGTATCGAGGATCGCTGCTTGTACATGCATACGGTAAGACATGTATACAGATATTCCCTCATTGTGCATGTTCCCTCATGGCGCAGGGAATATGTGCAATGCACCTAGGGGTGTATATATGTAACACCCGAGACTTTTATGTTATATAAATCATCAAAGGAATCTTTTTCTACACAACACTTGCTTGGCTTGCTTTACACGCAATCACGACCTTCCTCGATAGCTTGCGTCGTACGCAATACGGAGTTTCACTAAACAACAATATGCTATTAAAACTAGCCGTTATGAATAGTAATAACCACTTTTAGAAATTTTATAAATTTTATTTTTCAAAATGGACTTCATTTTTTGACTCAGAATATCGAAATTAGCCTAGGGTGAAATTTTGGTATTTTTCTGAAAACATTCAATTTTTGATGAATAGTGAAACCACTAAGTGGTAGGTTAAAAACTGAATTTTGCATAAAACATAATTTTACCGCTTCTGTGAATGTAATTTCAAAAATCCGAGAGACACAGTTAATATCAAGGACTAAAATGTGGTTCAATGAGATGAAAATAATTTTTTGGTGAATAGTAACTTTTTACTATTTTTACCGCGGTTAATAGTAAATAGGGTAACTAAGGGTAAATATGATATTAATATTACCCTAACACATGTCCTAATTCTATGGGACAAGTGTTATTCGACCAAAAACAAACTTATGAATAAAATATAACCATTTAGGCCCACTTGGATTAGATTAGGACATTTATTATTAATTTATTTAAAGAAGGGTTAAAATAGTTAAAATCAAAGATTAATAAGTAAATCATTTTTAATATAGGGTTATACAAAGGATAAATTCTATTGTAAATATTCATTAGAAATCTAAAAAGATTTCCTACATGATGGTATTTTATTTGTAATTTTTAGACATCATATAATTTAATTTATATATGACACAAAGATGATGCAGTAATTATCTTATTAATGAAATATTGACATAATTAATAATATGAATACCAAAATAAATGTAATTTAAAACTTTTTATGAATTCCACTAATTTTCTAGGTTACTATGATATATTAATGTTGATTTAATAAACTTGGTTCGAACATATAATTCTGTTATGACTTTTACAAAAATCATATATCAAATAGTGTCAAAATTGACACAAAATAGTTTTTAAAAAAAATATTATATTATTAATTGTTATTCTATTCCTAAAAATCTAAGGTTCGGCCAAATGACTTATATAAGGATATATATATTAATAATAAACAATTTGGGGTTCGTTTGGCATGTTATAGTAAGTTTATTAACCATATAGTGAAAGAAAACAAAAACACACGGTAAAAGTTAAATTAATTAACTTAGAGTTAAATCTAATTGATAAGGTTAAAATAATACCCTAAACTTGTCTAAATCCTATTGGTTGATAGGATTTCGACCCATCCCCACTTTAGCTTCGAAATAAGTCCCTTTGGACCCATTATAAACTGATTTTGACTTTAATATAAAATAATATTTTGAGATATTCCTAAGGTGCCCCTCTCCTCCCTTATAAAAGGGCACCTCATCCCCCTCCTCCTCACACCAAATTGAGCACTCAAGCTCGGCCATCCCCTGCCATTTTCTCCTCTCCACTTCCCTAGAATAATCCTAGAGGTCCTGGTCTTCTCCAAAGACCAATCTTAGTTCCTTAAGTGGAGGATTCAAAGAGGCGTTCCAAAGAAGAGGTAATATCCATTACCGATCTTTTCAATTTCTTTCTTCTTCAACTTCTTCTTCTTTAGTTGTTTCATGATAAAGTAATAACATCAGTATTAATTAAATACTGATATGTTATTATAAATATGAAACAACCCTAATTCACCTTCTATCCATCCTACGGAAAAATGAAATCACCGCGCGTGCGTACGTACGGAATACCGTCTCCACGCCGTTGTGTAATCTATTTTCCACCATCACCATACAAGGATGGGTATAATGGTGTAATGAGTAACTATATATGATTATTATGAAGTAATATTTATACTTAAATAATATATATATACTCCAATACAATTCCACGATCATAGGAACGATATCATCACTCATGCGTACGTACGGAATACCGTCTCCACGATGTGATGCGACTCGTTCTACATGATCTTCATTTAATAATGATTATATAAATGAATTGAATGAATGAATATGGTATATACTACACTAATACCATTCTGTAAATGAATTACCTATAACCTAAAGATAAGAATAAGAATTTATTCGACAAAACAAGCATAAGAACAAAAAGTTATAAAGACCCAAGTAACAAGTAACAATGAAATATTACTAACAAGAAGCTAATAATACGACCATATATGATATCATATCATTATGTATGATTCTGGAATAAGTCAATAACATTATTTAAACCATTATACAGGAGCTTCGGACACGAACAAAGAAAATCGGACCTAAGGTAAGGGAAATATCACAATCTCATTTTTATCCGAGATTGTTTATTCGTAAGTATTTACTGGGGTGCATTTTATCATCCACATCCATGTTTTATCAATATGTAATATTATTTCCATCCACCTAAAATTGTTTAAATCCATTTTTTCCCTTCGTTGAGTTTTTAGTAATACGTATGAAAGGAATCTTTTGTCGTTTTTCGTACGAGGTACTTTTTGACTTTTCCGACAAAAGTACGAAGAATGTTTTTTTTAACTTATACGGCACGAACAGATTTCTACTATTTTATAAAGCCTTATTTTCATGAAGCTTCCTCTAAAATATTTCATGACTATTTTCAATAAAATCTCTTTCTTTTAAAATTGCATGATGTTTTGTGAAAAGAAATTGATTTTGAAGAAGAAATGATATTTTCCTCAAGAATTCAATTCAAGTGTTTTATCAAAATTATTTTCCATCTAAGATAATAAAGAGTTCTGTTTCTATCCATATTTTTACATTGATTTGACTATGTTGTGATGGAATTATGTTTATGAATTCCTTTATCTTATATGAATTGATTTATGATGTCATGATGTTTCAAGAATCCCATTTTTGTTACATGTGTTATGCGATGATGTATGTTTTATGATTATGTGGCACACATAAGAAAGGATTCATTATAAGATGGGTGGGACCTATATCTCCCTCCAATGCATTGGGTAATGATTTTATATCTCATGAGATAGACATGGCTGGAACGGAAGGTTATTTCGGTTCAGTGATACAGGACTGAAACGAGGAGTGAACTCGGTTCAGAAAGGGACTTTGTCCACTAAGATAGTCTTGGCAATGAGTCATGACTAACAAGATATGATTTTCCATGATTATGTGTGCATGACACAAAGTTTCAAGTTTTATGTTATGATTATGGGGATCTCATTTTCACTTCTATGATTTATTCCATGTTAAGATATTATGATCTTTTTTGCAGGTTTTGATTTTCATAAAGATATGATATGATTTTTATTTCCTTTATTTGCCCTTATTGAGCATTTGAGCTCACCCTTTAATGTTTTCTTTTCCCCAGGTCAGGAAGATGGATATTAAGTAGAATATGCTAAAAGGGACCCTAGATATGATGAAATAAATGGGAGACACTGTAGAAGATTTATGAACCAGTTGTTTATGTTTCCCAGTTTCTAAAGACACTATACCTATACGGTCCTTTGTGGTTTTGTCATATGTTGTAATAAGTGTGCTTCAATTTTGAAGTATTAACAATGTATGTAAAGTGTGGGTCGTTATAGTTGGTACCAGAGGAAAGGTATAGTCAACCTTTGGAAACTAGGATGTGAAAGCCTTAGTAAGAACCCTAAGGATAAGTCTAAGCATAGAACACAATCTTAGTGTTTTAGAAATGGCCTTGAATAACCTAGGATAATACCTTAAGCATGAAAATTTTATTCTTGAATTATGTGGTTTCCTATTATAATTAGTGTTTCTCACACTATTCTTCTTGGTTTTAGTCAATGGCTTGAACCCGAAGGAACCGTGTTAATGCGGAATGCGATGGGCAATGCAATGATTGTCCCCCTGAGCAACCAAACGATATGGGAGCTGGAATGCAAAATCTTGTAGCCATGCTCACACAACTTTCTCAAGCTATGAATCATGCAGGATTTCCAAACGAACAAAGGAGGGAGCAACATTCTGTTGAATCCTTCATGAGGCAGCGTCCACCATCTTTCAGTGGGTCTACTGATCCATTAGTTGCTGAACATTGGATTAGTACTACTGAAAAGATATTTTCAGTTCTTTAATGTTCTGAGCATGATAAAGTCATCCTAGCAGTGTATCGTTTGTAAGGAGATACGGATAAATGGTGGAATCTTGTTAAGAATACGAGGCAAAGGGATGAAATTGAGTCTATGGAATGGGATGAGTTCAAGAACTTATTTTTCAATAAGTACTTCCCTCGTATTCTCTGAACAAAGATGGAGAAAGAGTTCCTTGAACTGAAGCACAGGGATGATGAATCTGTTAGTACCTATGAAGCAAATTTTACAAGACTTGCAAGGTACGCTTCTGGTATTATTATCCAACCTGAGAGTAAGATCGATCGATTATTTAGTGGCATAAAACCAAGTCTTCGAAGGGCGTTAGCCATAAGGGACTTCAATAGCTACGAGGAAATCGTTCGATGTGCTCTCAAAGTCGAGATGGAGATTGGAGTAACCCATCAGTCAGATGGGTTTGATAAGAAGAGGAAGATGGAATTCAAAGAAAAATCTAAAGAGCACACTGAAAAGAAGATGAACTTTCCCTTATGCTCAAAGTGTGGAAAGAAACATGGAGGGAGTTGTCTTAAAGGGACAAGTAAATGTTTTAAATGTGTAAAGGAAGGTCATCGGGCATTTTAATGCCGTGATAATGGGAAGAAGATGTCTAATGATGAAAACAAAGGAAGGGATACACAGAATGAACCTACTACACTTCAATGTTTCAAGTGCAAGGAGATGGGGAATTATGCCAATCAATGCCCAAATCCAAGGGTTGATGATGATGGTCGACGTCAACAAAATCTTAAGGCTAAAGACAAAGGAAAGTCACATGCAATTTCTATCAGCGATGTGGAGTACGATAACGATGTGGTGAAAGGTACACTTACCATCCACTCTAAAGTAGCAAATGTTTTATTTGATTCTGGATCCACCCACTCTTTTATTTCTGAAAAATTTTCTAAGTGTATCACCGTATTACCTCAACAATTAGATGTTGAGTTAGCTGTGACAACACCTAATGGCACATCAATCGCATCAGAAGTTTATAATTCTTCTCCGATCGAAGTTTGTGGGAAAGTGCTTCCTGCAAATCTTGTGATCCTTCCTTTAGTGGAATTTGATGTGATTCTTGGCATGGATTGGCTTTCTCTACATGGAGCTCATATCGATTGCCAAAGAAGGGAAGTCACATTTCATATTTCAGATCAATCTACGATCGTCTATCAATGCAAGGATGAACATAACCTTCCAGTGGAAATTTCTTCCATCTTATGGGTATTGATTCAACTAAATGAAGGTTATTTATCTCAAATGGTTGTTGAGAAACTCACGATTAAGAATATTCCCATTGTACGGGAGTTTGATAATGTCTTTCCGGAGGAATTGCCGGGTCTTCCACCAAATCGTGAAGTTGAGTTTTCAATAGAACTCGTACCGGGTGCTTTTCCTATTTCAAATACACCTTATAGAATGGCCCCAATTGAGTTGCAGGAATTGAAGAAGAAACTCCAAGAGAATCTTGATAAGGGATTCATACGCCCTAGTGCGTCACCTTGGGGAGCACCTGTTCTATTTGTTAAGAAGAAAGATGGATCAATGAGACTCTGCATTGATTATCGAGAACTTAACAAGATCACTATCAAGAACAAATATCCTCTCCCACACATTGATGACTTATTTGACCAACTACTCGGAGCTCAATACTTTTCCAAGATTGATCTTCGTTCAGGGTATCATCAATTAAGGGTCAAAAGGGAGGATATACCAAAGACGTCTTTCCGTACAAGGTATGGACACTATGAATTTATAGTGATGCCATTTGGTCTTACTAATGCCCCTGCTATCTTCGTGGATCTAATGAATAGAGTCTTTAGAGACTATCTTGATCAATTTGTGGTAGTCTTTATAGACGATATTCTTGTCTATTCAAAGAGCAAGGAAGAGCATGAAGATCACTTGAGAATTATATTGAAGACCCTGAGAAAAGAGAAGCTTTATGCCAAATTTACCAAGTGTGAATTTTGTCTTCAAAAAGTTGCATTTTTGGGTCATATAATCTCAAAAGAGGGGATATCTGTGGATCCAGCGAAAACAGAGGTTATCGAAAGATGGTCAATACCAACAATAGTAACTGAGATCCGAAGTTTTCTTGGTTTGGCTAGTTATTATCGACGTTTTGTAAAAGATTTTTCATGATTATCTAATCCACTCACCAAGTTGACTCGGAAAGGAGTTAAGTTTGTCTGGACAGAGGAATGTGAAGAGAATTTCAAGGAGTTGAAAAGAAGGTTATCCAGTGCACCTGTGCTCACACTGCCTTGTAGTGGAGAAAGGTTTGTGATCTACAGTGATGCATCCAAGAAGGGATTGGGGTGTGTTCTTATGCAAAATGATAAGGTGATAGCTTATGCATCACGACAGTTGAAAATCCATGAGCAAAATTACCCAATACATGATTTGGAGTTGGGTGCGGTAATCTTTGCATTAAAGATTTGGAGGCATTACCTTTATGGTGAAAGGTGTGATATTTATACTGATCATAAAAGTTTAAAGTATATTTTCACACAAAAGGAGTTGAATATGCGTCAAAGAAGATGGTTGGAGCTGATTAAGGATTATGACTGCTCAATCCATTACCACCCTGGGAAAGCAAACAAGGTGGCATATGCATTAAGTCGACAAGACCATGCTAGTTTATCCATGATGAGGATCAAAAAAGATCCAATATTTATGGATTTACAAAGGATGGATCTTGGAATTATAATGGAAGGGGAAAAATCTTATCTTTCTCAAATGAATGTTCAACCATCTATACATGTGAAGATTAAAGAGGCACAGAAAGAAGATTTCGAGTTACAAAAGAAGGTGAGAAATGTTCCTGAAATCAACCTTGATTGTGATGGGATAATAATGTTCAGGAATCGGGTTTGCGTTCCTCCCATCCCCGAATTAAAGAATGAGCTGCTGGATGAGGCTCATAGTTCGTCATTCTATATTCATCCTAGAAGCACGAAGATGTATAGGGACCTGAAAGAGTACTTCTGGTGGGATGGCATGAAAAGAGATGTTGCTGAATATGTCTCTAGATGCTTGGTTTGTCAACAAGTTAAAGCTGAGAGACAGAAGTCTAAGAGGATGTTACAACCATTACCCATACCCGAATGGAAATGGGAAAACATCACAATGGACCTTGTCACAAGACTTCCTAAAACATCCAAAGGCAATAATTCTATCTGGGTCATAGTTGATCGTCTTACAAAGTCTGCACACTTCATTGCTTTTAGAGAGGATTTCTCTCTAGATCAGCTTGCCAGGATATATATAAAGGAAGTGGTAAGATTGCATGGAGTACCACTTTCTATTATATCTGATCGAGATCCGAGATTTACCTCGAAGTTCTGGCGAAGTCTTCAGCATACTCTGGATACAGAGTTGAGTTTCAGCACTGCTTATCATCCCCAGACAGACGGTCAGTCTGAGAGAACAATTCAAACCCTAGAAGATATGTTGAGAGCTTGCTCTATGGATTTCAAAGGAGGTTGGGATCAACACCTACCTTTGGTAGAATTTTCTTATAATAATAGCTTTCACTCCAGTATTCAGATGGCTCCTTATGAAGCTCTCTATGGAAAGAAATGCAGGACTCCAACTTGCTGGGATGAAGTTGGGGAAAGAAAGCTATTAGGACCTGATCTCGTTGATGAAATGGCAGAAAAGGTCAGATCTATTCAACAACACATAAGAGCAGCTCAGAGTCGACAGAAAAGTTATGCCGACAACCGAAGAAAAGACCTAGAGTTTGAAGTGGGTGATAAAGTGTTCTTACGAATATCTCCCTGGAAGAGGGTTATGAGATTTGGAAAGAAGGGGAAGTTGAGCCCTAGATATATCGGTCCTTTCAAAATACTGGATCGTGTTGGGAAGGTAGCTTACCGATTGGCGCTTCCACCGAATCTCTCTCAAGTTCACGATATGTTCCATGTATCTCTCCTGAGAATGTACATACCAGATCCTTCACATGTACTCAGCTTAGAAGTTGTACCGCTGGAGCAAGATCTTTCTTATGAAGAACAGCCGATAGAGATTCTGGATCGTAGCGAAAAAGTCCTACGAAACAAGACCACTCGCTTGGTGAAAGTTTTATGGAGAAACCACCAACCTGAAGAAGCTACATGGGAGCTTGAGGATATGATGAGGGAGAAGTATCCTCATTTGTTTGTTGCAAAGTGACGAATTTCGAGGGAGAAATTCTTTTTAAGGGGGGTAGAATGTAACACCCGAGACTTTTATGTTATATAAATCATCAAAGGAATCTTTTTCTACACAACACTTGCTTGGCTTGCTTTACACGCAATCACGACCTTCCTCGATAGCTTGCGTCGTACGCAATACCGAGTTTCACTAAACAACAATATGCTATTAAAACTAGCCGTTATGAATAGTAATAACCACTTTTTGAAATTTTATAAATTTTGTTTTTCAAAATGGACTTCATTTTTGGACTCAGAATATCGAAATTAGCCTAGGGTGAAATTTTGGTATTTTTCTGAAAACTTTCAATTTTTGATGAATAGTGAAACCACTAAGTGGTAGGTTAAAAACTGAATTTTGCATAAAACATAATTTTACCACTTCTGTGAATGGAATTTCAAAAATCCGAGAGACACGGTTAATATCAAGGACTAAAATGTGGTTCAATGAGATGAAAATAATTTTTTTGTGAATAGTAACTTTTTACTATTTTTACCGCGGTTAATAGTAAATAGGGTAACTAAGGGTAAATATGATATTAATATTACCCTACACACATGTCCTAATTATATTGGACAAGTGTAATTCGACCGAAAACAAACTTAGGAATAAAATATGACCATTTAGGCCCACTTGGATTAGATTAGGACATTTATTATTAATTTATTTAAAGAAGGGTTAAAATAGTTAAAATCAAAGTTTAATAAGTAAATCATTTTTAATATAGGGTTATACATAAGATAAATTCGATTGTAAATATTCATTAGAAAGCTAAAAAGATTTCCTACATGATGGTATTTTATTTGTAATTTTTAGACATCAAATAATTTAATTTATATATGACACAAAGATGATGCAGTAATTATCTTATTAATGAAATATTGACATAATTGATAATATAAATACCAAAATAAATGTAATTTAAGACTTTTAATGAATTCCACTAATTTCTTAGGTTACTATGATATATTAATGTTGATTTAATAAACTTGGTTCGAACATATAATTCTGTTATGACTTTTACAAAAATCATATATCAAATAGTGACAAAATTGACACAAAATAGTTTTTAAATAAAATATTATATTATTAATTGTTATTTTATTCCTAAAAATCTAAGGTTCGGCCAAATGACTTAGATAAGGATATATATATTAATAATAAACAATTTGGGGTTCGTTTGGCATATTATAGTAAGTGTATTAACCATATAGTGAAAGAAAACAAAAAGACACGGTAAAAGTTAAATTAATTAACTTAGAGTTAAATCTAATTTATAAGGTTAAAATAATACCCTAAACTTGTTTAAATCCTATTGGTTGATAGGATTTCGACCCATCCCCACTTTAGCTTCTAAATAAGACCCTTTGGAACCATTATAAACCGATTTTTACTTTAATAAAAAATAATATTTTGAGATATTCCTAAGGTGCCCCTCTCCTCCCTTATAAAAGGGCACCTCCTCCCCCTCCTCCTCACACCATATTGAGCACTCAAGCTCGGCCATCCCCTGCCATTTTCTCCTCTCCACTTCCCTAGAATAATCCTAGAGGTCCTGGTCTTCTCCAAAGACCAATCTTAGTTCCTTAAGTGGAGGATTCAAAGAGGCGTTCCAAAGAAGAGGTAATATCCATTACCGATCTTTTCAATTTCTTTCTTCTTCAACTTCTTCTTCTTTAGTTGTTTCATGATAAAGTAATAACATAAGTATTACTTACATACTGATATGTTATTATAAATATGAAACAACCCAAATTCACCTTCTATCCATCCTACGGAAAAATGAAATCACCGCGCGTGCGTACGTACGGAATACCGTCTCCACGCCGTGGTGTAATCTATTTTCCACCATCACCTTACAAGGATGGGTATAATGGTGTAATGAGTAACTATATATGATTATTATGAAGTAATATTGATACTTAAATAATATATATATACTCCAATACAATTCCACGATCATAGGAACGATATCATCACTCGTGCGTACGTACGGAATACCGTCTCCACGATGTCATGCGACTCGTTATACATGATCTTCATTTCATAATGATTATATAAATGAATTGAATGAATGAATATGGTATACACTACACTAATACCATTCTGTAAATGAATTACCTATAACCAAAAGATAAGAATAAGAATTTATTCGACAAAACAAGCATAAGAACAAAAAGTTATAAAGACCCAAGTAACAAGTAACAATGAAATATTACTAACAAGAAGCTAATAATATGACCATATATGATATCATATCAGTATGTATGATTCTGGAATAAGTCAATAACATTATTTAAACCATTATACAGGAGCTTCGGACACGAACAAAGCAAATCGGACCTAAGGTAAGGGAAATATCACAATCTCATTTTTATCCGAGATTGTTTATTCGTAAGTATTTACTGCGGTGCATTTTATCATCCACATCCATGTTTTATCAATATGTAATATTATTTCCATCCACCTAAAATTGTTTAAATCCATTTTTACCCTTCGGTGAGTTTTTAGTAATACGTATGAAAGGAATCTTTTGTCGTTTTTCGTACGAGGTAGTTTTTGACTTTTCCGAAAAAAGTACGAAGAATGTTTTTTTTAACTTATACGGCACGAACGGATTTCTACTGTTTTATAAAGCCTTATTTTCATGAAGCTTCCTCTAAAAGATTTCATGACTATTTTCAATAAAATCTGTTTCTTTTAAAATTGCATGATGTTTTGTGAAAAGAAATTTATTTTGAAGAAGAAAGGATATTTTCCTCAAGAATTCAATTCAAGTATTTTATCAAAATTATTTTCCATCTAAGATAATAAAGAGTTCTGTTTCTATCCATATTTTTACATTGATTTGACTATGTTGTGATGGAATTATGTTTATGAATTCCTTTATCTTATATGAATTGATTTATGATGTCATGATGTTTCAATAATCCCATTTTTGTTACATGTGTTATGCGATGATGTATGTTTTATGATTATGTGGCACACATAAGAAAGGATTCATTATAAGATGGGTGGGACCTATATCTCCTTCCAATGCATTGGGTAATGATTTTATATCTCATGAGATAGACATGGCTGGAACGGAAGGTTATTTCGGTTCAGTGATACAGGACTGAAACGATGAGTGAACTCGGTTCAGAAAGGGACTTTGTCCACTAAGATGGTCTTGGAAATGAGTCATGACTAACAAGAAATGATTTTCCATGATTATGTGTGCATGCCACAATGTTTCAAGTTTTATGTTATGATTATGGGGATCTCATTTTTACTTCTATGATTTATTCCATGTTAAGATATTATGATCTCTTTTGCAGGTTTTGATTTCCATAAAGATATGATATGATTTTTATTTCCTTTATTTTCCCTTGCTGAGCATTTGAGCTCACCCTTTTATGTTTTCTTTTCCTCAGGTCAGGAAGATAGATATTAAGTAGAATATGCTAAAAGGGACCCTAGATATGATGAAATAAATGGGAGACACTATAGAAGATTTATGAACCAGTTGTTTATGTTTCCCAGTTTGTAAAGACACTATACCTATACGGTCCTTTGTGGTTTTGTCATATGTTGTAATAAGTGTGCTTCAATTTTGAAGTATTAACAATGTATGTAATGTGTGGGTCGTTATAATATATATATATATATGTATAAATTCATGTACATGTATGTGCCAAGGATCAGTTTTAAGGTTCGTCTTCAAGCAGCGACATGTTGAGGTAGGTCCCCTATGCCTAAGTTTTTAATTTGATATTCATAATGGCGTGATTGTTTTAAAAATATGTTTTACACTCTGTTATATACACATGCTATGGAATTTTATTGTAGTTGCTTGAAACTATTATGTCTTGTATTGGAAAATTGAAATGTATTTCAATGTCCTTGGTCTTAAGTGACTTTTCTTGAAAAATTGATTTCTTAAGTGGTTTTGAATTGGTAAGGTGTACTTACAAAGGTGTTTGGCCTTTTGGTCGGTTGATTGAATAAGTGTTCCCTTTATGTAATTATACATGTTTGGAATCTTATTAATGTTTTATGAAATAGAAAAAAACATCTATTGAGGCCCGTTTGGCAGTTTAAGATTTGGTTTCTGAAAATAAAAAACCCCTTTTGAGTCATTCCCCTAAATTTGAAAATAAAATGTGATGCAAGTTTTTATGAGGGGTTTGTGATATATGTGCCTAGTGTAATGGGTTGTGCGTGATTGTGTGATGTATAGAGGGGGAATGCACTTAAGTAGGTGGAGCGCTGGTGAGAGGTTGTATGAGTTTTAGATAGAGAAAGTGTAATGTACTTGATTGATTGCTTGAAAACGAAAACTCAACAACATATTGAAATAGAGCAGAATGGGAAACCCGGGTATCTAGGTGGGTGACCAGGACTAGTACGCTAGATGACAGGGCAGGGGTTCTTCCCGGTTTGTCTAGCCTTATTGACGCAACAACACTAACTAAACGTATTAATTTCTCAGGGCCGTGGCCTTCTAAGCCACGTTTTATGAGGGTCGTGGCCCTCTAAGCCACGTTTTATGAGAGTCGTGGTCTTCTAAGCCACGTTTCACTGAGGTACGAGGTCTCTCGGTTCCCACTTGATTTAGCTACCTATAGGGATTACCCAACGTGCTCATTTGTGTCATGCTGCTTGTGATGTAACTTCCTTTTTTGTTGTTTCATACCTGATGTCTTGTTTGCAAAAAAACACATTTTATTCCAAACTGGTTTCATTTCATTTTAAAATGTTAATGCACGCTTGGAACCCATTTTGAAAATGTAGTAAGAGTGAAATGCTTTATTTGAAAACTCAAAATCATTACTTGAATTTGAAAAGAAGGGAAAACATTATTTTATTATAGCTTATTATCAAACTGGCATAGTTGGGTTTCTTAATAAAGGTGGAGGCATAGGACGTGGTTAATATTGGCTTTCCTACTGAGCATCTCAGTGCTCACACCTACTTTACTTTTCTATTGCAGGTTTCAGTCTTGGATCGCTTTTGGAATCTAGTGTGGTTGTCGTACCATGGTGATCCACGGGGTCACCGGAGGTATGTCACGTTTCATTGTTCATTCCTTTTTCCACTACCATGTGGTTCAGTTTATTTTCTTTTATTTATTTGCTAGTTCAGTTTATGTTTATTTATCTTTTTCATGGGCCTAACCATTCCCAACTGGTTTGTTTTGATGCCTGAAACTAGTTGCCAGCCCGTGGGGATCGGGAACAACCTTCGGGCCATGTCGCGGACCGGGTCGGGTGCCGAGTCGGATGACGATCCGTCCTGGTTCGTGACAAAATGGTATCAGAGGTGCCCTTGTTATTTGGGGTGTCAAGTATCTTGGTGATTAGGTGTGTCGGGACTCGAGATGTAGGTGCGGGAAGGACGTCAGGAACCCTTTCTCCTCCCGAGACTCAAGTTACAAGGGGTAGTTTGGGATTTGAATTTTCTTCTTTGGATTGGTATGTGTGGATGGGGGATGACAAGGGAAGTGATCCAATGTTACACGACGAGCCTGCATGGAGTAGCGACTCTTGTACAGCCCGAGTGCACGGTTCAAGATGCTTCCTGTGGTTGATGCTCGCTTGGAGAATGGCCTGCTAAGCCATGTTACCGGGTTGGTGTAACCACTAGTCCCTTATTTTTGGATGTTTTAATGTGATTTGTATTTAACCTTCTTTTTGGTTTTTATGAGTTGGCCTCCAAAATGAAAACGGATTTTTGTGAAGGTTGATTCAAATGGGAATGTGGTGTTAGAGTGGAAACGTGGTTTTGAAATGGAAATTGTTTTCTTTTAACGAATGAGTGTTTTCAAAAGGAAAAAATTGGAGGTGTTTTGGAAGTTCTTTTGGAATCTCAGTAACACTTTTTGGAATGTGAATTGGAAAATGTTTTGGAAATTGGAAATGTACTGCTTTGATGATAAGTTAATTTTTAAAATTGGTTGGGAATTTTTGCTTTATGCTGAATGATCTGTTTTGAAAATTAGAAGTGTCTTGGATTTACCCTTGGTATTCCTATGAGTGATCAAATACATTGAGGTGGGCACGTGGAATGTGAGGAAATTGGTGATGTGAGTGGATGGGTGCTTGAGCTAGCACATAGATATGTATGTGTGAGACTTTATGGGATACCAATGGTGGATATTTAAGTTGTTTTGTTTGCTGAAAAATGGTTTTCAAAAAGTGTTTTTTCAAATGTTTATAAAAGTGATCAAGAAATTGTTTAGTGTTCTCTTTTCTTGTTGGGTATTCCTTTTCGTGAGTTCTTGGTTTTTACGTACTGAATTGTGTTTGGATTAGTGATTTGAGTTTGAGCTTTTGTTTGTGATTGTTGTGTGGAATTTTGATTTATGATAACTTTTGATTCGGATTCATGCCTCTTATTTTGAGTATATGCTCAGAAAAGTCCTAGACGTTCCTAGTGAGCCTCTTCTAGTTGTTGGTTCTACCTAGACTCTTAGAAGAGTGGTGGAATTGAATTATTTTTGGTTGTTGTCCAGCTACCATGGTGATCGTGATCTATCGATGGTAGAAAACTAGCTTGGTGAAATCGTTGGTGTTTTCATATTATTGGAAACTCCCAAAGCTATGAGAGTATGTGCTGGTTTGAGTTCATTTGATGGTTCAACTTTGGATTGGTGTAAGAGAAAATCATAGCGTCGTTGCCTGATGGGATCTCTTGGAAGGTGTTTAAGATGACTCTCGTCAGATTGTTTATACCCAAGGGAGTAAAGGCAAGGAAAGTGATAGAACTAGTGGGTGTCGATTAAGGCCAATGAGCAGTGAAGGCCTACCTAGGACATGCCAAGGGTTTGATTCCATTTTCTCCAGAGGTAGCGTCGTGGGATCAGTTAATGTTTCTCTTGTGTGGGGTCTTCATCTAGGGTTCCAGGACCATTTCGTTCTGGTGTTCGGGAAGGTTTCCCATCCGGTGACGAGTGAGAATCAGAGGAACCTGTCTCAGACAAGTATTCATGTCGATTCCATCTTCGATTATTTGGTCCACACCTTGTTTTCTTCTAGTGTGCTCAGTTTGGGTACTTTATGTCACCTTGTCATCATCCTCCGAAGGCTTGCCTTCAGTATGGCAATTTGGGACAATTGGAGAGGTTCCGCTAACAGAATTTTCAGTAAGAGTGTCGACCGAAGGATGTCAGATCCTGACTGCGGGGCAGCAGATGCTTCAAGACATCAGAGCTCCAACCATAGGTCTCGGAGTGAATATCTTCACACAGTCAGGAATTGTTGGGTATGGGGAACCTTGGTCAAACTTTTGTCTTCAGTTCTAGAATAAGGACGGTCTAAATTCCTCTGTTGTAGCCTCCTCATCATTGAAGGTTCTATTTTGCTATAAGAGGCTTCAAGGTATCTTATTCTCTTTATAGTCTTTGTTCTTTGATCACCCCACTATGGTTGTAAGAAGGCATGGTGAGCTCGTCTTTTTTGGTAATTCCAGTAGTTGCGCCTCCTCAAATGTGCCCCTTTTTGTTTTAGTACTTTCTCATTTTTGGAGATGCTTACCTCTTGTGGAAATGATGAGTAATGGTTAAGTTTGTCATTTGGTAGAATTATTCTATGGAAATGATGAGTACTGGTTAAGTTTGCCATTTGGTAGATTCATGACATTCCTAAATTATTCTAAAATATATCCCTAAACTCTTCACCCACGTCCAATACCTTTTGGTCTCACCAAATGGAAAAGAACAAAAGACTTAAGGAGTTTCTCAATGAGGATTACTTAAGAGGTGATCCTCCCATCTTTTTTTCTTTCAATGCCTTTTACATGTTCAATTATTTTGTTCTCTCTTCTCACTTCACCTCATAAAAATTACATGATAATTCTAGTACCATACATGTACATTTGATTAATTATTCTAATGTAATATTTCATCATAATATCTATTTTTCACTTCCTTTTGTACTCTAAATTAAAACACCATCTAAGATGTGTTAATTCATCACAGTCATGGAAGACATGTTTTCAATTTGCTTTATTATATCCAAGACTGGTCATGAAACCTTTTCAATCATTGATCCAGATCATAATATATGTATTTTGTCTTGTTTAATGTTCTATAATCTTTACACACTCATAATATGGAATAATAATAAAAAACAAGTTCATTGTGCACAAAACCACCATGAAAAATCCAAGAATTTAACATTAACTCATCAAATGATTCATCCTCATGGTTTATATCCAAAATAATTATAAGATAATTTATATTAATTTAAGTTCACCAATAATATATATTAAAAATTCTGTATGTTTAACCACATTTCAAATGAACTTTCCCTCAATAATTCTAGTAAATGGATCCTGAAAACCAAAGAAGAAAATCCATCCAAAACAATAATATTTAAACTCTTAAACCCATAAAAAGGACATTAATGAACCTCATAGGGTTATACCATATGAATTAAATGTCGTTGATGTTTTGAAAATATTAATTAATGATGCTAAATTTGATTATTCAGGTCGTTAAGAATAAGCATGAACACCTTTG
Organism: Viscum album; assembly: GCA_963277665.1. Taxonomy (NCBI): domain Eukaryota; kingdom Viridiplantae; phylum Streptophyta; class Magnoliopsida; order Santalales; family Viscaceae; genus Viscum; species Viscum album. The sequence continues at coordinate 870,945,022 of OY728148.1, read as the reverse complement.
AGCATAAGGTAAGGGACCCTCTCTCTCACTTTTGTTCAAAAATTACCCCTATGTTATGACCTGTTATTTTTAATTCTTAATGATGGGGTATGTTTTTTCACTTCCCCCATTCTTTCCATATGATATATAAATAATTGGATACCCCTTTACCTCTAGTTAATCCCTCAAAAGAACACCTGTTACCCTGCAGAAATGTTTGTAAAGGGTTTTTCCACTCACTTTAATTTCATTGTGATTTCTATCATTCGTAACTTATTTCATGTATTCTTTATATGCGTACAACCATTTATTCATATAATATAATTATTGTTGTTATATTAATGGTATTAAAATATTCAATTGATGGTTATTATTTTTTGGTATTATTTTTCGAATGATTGTGTTGTGTTAAGAAACATTGTCATGATTTCCTTTTCGTTGTGACATACATTGTATTTTGCACCTAATAATCATTATTTTGTGTACCTACATCCCATTTGAGATCACAATTCAATTGAAATTATATTTATTTTAAATATCCATATTATTGTTTCATGAATATGCTTATTTTCTATATCTTATACCATTTTACATACGGTGTTTATTTGGAATGTTAAAGTGTAGATGAATCTATATACTATATTATATACATTTAATGTAATGGAATATTTCTCTTTTATTGAATATATGTATAATGAATTCACAAGACATGCAGTGAAAAGTGGGGCCTTCTATAGCCCCTCTATGCATCGATATGCCTTATGAAACAATCTGTTTGGCGACAAGCACATCATGTTTGTTTCAAAAAATTAGATGGGTTTCTTCCCATGTAACTAAAATTTTTTTACGGTACTATGGTATCATGTTCCAGATACATCACATCCAATTAATAATAATTCTATTTATTCATTATCAATTGTTAATATCCATGATTTTTTTTCACTGTGGTGAAATCTATAGTATCATGTACTATATTTTGTACCATTCCAATGTAAATTGAGTTACATATATGTATATAGTTTCTTCATGAATAGTAAATTGATCGTTCCTTTGATATATCATTCCTTCTAACCATGCCAATGTACTTAGTATTGCACTGAATCTGGTCTAGAGTTATTGGGGTGTTACTATTCAAAATGGATAACTATTGAAAATTAAAAGTAAAAAGGTATCTTTATTTCCATAAAATATTATTTATACAATTTTATATGCCATTTTAACTATAATAATCTTAATTTGACCCCATATATACAAATTTTCACTTAATTATATTATATATATTTTTAAATATTTAAATATTAATTCTGATCGACAATAAATTTTTCTTTATTAAAAAATATAAAAAACATCATTTAAATATATTAAAACCATTTTTCTAAAGTTGAACTATATAATTTATAAAATTTAACATAATCTAAAACCAACAATTTTTTCGAAAAAAATGTTTAAAAAAATGATTTTTCCAACTATGAGATGATATTTTATTAGCCATATGACATGTAATCAACATGATTTAGATTAGAATTTCTATATTCAGATATTTAATATAAACATATAATTTAAAATATGAAAATTTAAATATTATATTAATTAATTAGAATGGTGAATGATTATCCGAACAAAATTTTATTTCTAAAAAATTGTGCTTTTGACATTAAATATATTCAAATTAAAAAAAAATTATTGTTAGGATTCAATTATAAATAATAAATAAAAATTTTATTTAATAATACATTTTCATTGATTAAAACAAAATCAATTAATTGTTTGACAATAAAAGGTATAATTTTAATGAAAATAAAAAACGATATTTAAAATATATTCCATTATTAATATTCCATCAAAAATCTCCCATTGAAGGAATGGTTTTTAATTTCACCATATAATAATTTTTATGTGATCATTTCAAAATGATATTATTTTTAGAAAATAAAATTTATATAAGGGATATTAGTTGATTATATTTCTAAATATAAATTAAAAATAATACCATTATTTGAATTGTATTTATTTTGAATCATAAAATGTCTCCACTAATATTTTTGTTTATTTTTAATAAGAATTTATTAGAAAATTTGTAATTATGTGGACCAATGCATATATATTATTATTTTATTTGTTATTTATAATTGAGTCCAATTAATCAAATTTTTTAGAACTGTAAAATATTCATAGTATCCTACTAATTTTTTACGATTTATGTATTCAGTTATATAATATATTGAACATAAATCTATTAACTTGTAAGAATTTATTCCTTTGTATCAAAATAAATTAAAGAGAATTTATTTATTGCAATGAAATATAATATAAAATCTGAAGTTTTATTTGACCAACCATTAACAAATCACATCATTGTAATTTTATCCATTACATGGAAATCTATTGTTTTATGACTAGAAATTACATTATAGAAAACCCCATTGTATAAATTGTTAAAATCATTAAATTTATTTATGAAAAAACATACTATTATGTTCATTTATATTTACACATCACAAGGATTCAATTAAGTAGTTTGTTAGTGGGAATGATTACATGGAAGTAGAGTTAAATTAATTATAAAGAGTCACAGAGATAATTGATCACTAGAAAATTATTGTTCACGGGACTGTTAATATACATTAGACTATGAATGTTTTATAACTGAAAGTGAAATTTTATTAACATGATATTTGGGTAATTGGTGTTTTTTTCAATACCATTTCTACAAATTAGAGAATTTTGTTTCTAATATACTAATATAATGAGGTAGGTTTTTTTGATATCATTATATTTAATATGGATAATTTAATACTTTTGTTGTCATTTTATCAATTTCCACATCATTTCTCACTCAATGAAATGAATATATAAAATTTATTTTTATACCTATATCACAACTTTTTATTTAATATTTATAATAATATCCCTACATGTGTGAAAAGACATTTATTCTATTTCTAAATTCCAACCAAACCAAAACATCTTTCTCAAGATAATATAATAAATTAATCTATATCCATCAACTATAACTCCCAATGTCCAGCATGGTAATTATTCATCGAAATGTTTTATACAGAAAATTTTCATACTAAGTATTTCATAATGTATGATAGTGGTAGGTGATGGACCCTTATCACCCTTCGGTTGTGGGATGAATCATGACACCCTCAATGTATGTGTTGGTCTGCATACCTATATAATTAATTTCATTTTTAAGGTAAAAAATATTTAAATAATTCATATATAATACACAATAATCCGATGAATGTATTTATTAATCATCAAAAACACTTTAACAACTATATATTTCTATATATATTATTTGTTCAAAAAATAAAATGAACTTTACTTACTATTATAAACATAGGATCAATGATATTGAAAATGATAAATGTTACAAGTAAAACTAATAATATTCCCAAAGAATTATTGATCATATAATAATTAATTTTGATCATTAAGTTTACAAATTACTTCAATAATTGATACATCATCCCTAATTTTATTAATCATTATAACGTCCCATCACATAATACTACAAACTAGGCTGGTAAGTATTTGAACGTATGATGATTATTATGTAACTAGAATCATGATGGTATCATAAATATTTAGTAAATATTTTATTTTTAGAGATAATGTTCCAATAATAATTAAGGAATTATTAGATTATTCATGATATATATTAATAAATTACAGTTGATAGAAATAATCATAAAAAATAATTAATGAATCCCAATAAAAAAAATAGTTATTCCACTTTATATCAACATATTTCCTTTATTGGTATTTTTTTAAACATAAAATATATTTAATTTTCTCATATAATTAATATGATCCCCACATTTATGAAAAATTAGGTAAATTTTGATTCATTGGAATAAATTTATTTTTCTCAAAAACACTCTTCAATTTTCCTTATAAATTAATCTCTATATTCAATTATTATTTTTAAAAAATCATTTTTATGTAACATTAATATATTCTTCTTAGTTCCTCTATAAATTTAGTTTGTGATGGAAATGTAGCAAAATTCACCCATTGTCGTAATCACAAGATCTCTTAGAGGACTAAAACATTATCCTCTATCAGGATTCTTATCATAGGATAATGTTTAAATTGTTTCTAATATATCATGATAACATATTTGGAATTACTATAATATCCATATCTCGAGCCATAACAACATTTCATTGCTTATAATGAACATATTTTCTATCAGATTATATGTTAATATGATTTCTTGTTTTCCATCTAGTTAAAAACAATAAGAGAGTGGGAAACAATAATCATAATAGCAATACTATATTATCAATTACAGGATATTTAAATCCAGTAAAATAATATTTTATCAAATACATCATATTATTAAAATGTTTATTTAATTTTCATTATATATTCAAATACATCATTATGTATTGTAATGAAAATTTGTATTATCGTTAAAATATTCCTCATATATGGAAATACAGTGTATTAAATGGACCATTTTCCTATACCAAGTGAAGATCAATTCATAGATCAATGAAATATTTCCTAAATAATTAACCCTAGGTATTACTATTATCAAAAAAAATTCTTTTTTTATATACATATAATGATATATTACTATGAAAAGTATATAGACTCATTCTCACCAAAATGATAGGATATTCTTCAATACATATAATGAAACATTATAATAGTGTTATTTAAACTAATATATATATATATATATATTTGAAAATATTTATCCCAATTTTTCTATAAAACATGCATAAACCCTAACTATAAAAACTCAAACCCTAGTATGCAGAGTAAGTGGTCACATTATTACATTGGTTCTAAATTTAAGAGGTTATAACCTAAATTATTGAATAGTTTAGTTATCTTAATAAAATAGATACATACATGGGTCATTCATTACATTTGAAAAATTGATATAAATCATAATGAATATAAAATTGTTACACCCTTTAGGTCATAGAATTATTACATATTCATTTCCTTGGGAAAGAAAATGTTAAAGATGAGATCAGATACGTAGTAAGTGGTATATACAATTACTTAAATCGTGATTTTATAAATAATAAGAAGAAATGATATATTATGAAATGAAAACGCCTTTAAAATAATCAATAACTAGAAAATAATTATTAGATAATAAATAATCTTCATTGTAAAGTAAATAACTAAACAATCATACCATTTAATAAATTACCTGATAAGAAACGATTCAATTAATAATAACTATGAAATAATATCATGGATAAATATTAATAAATTAATCATGAATAAAAATGATATTTTTTGAATTATATTGTCTTATTTATCTATATAAAAAACTATTAATTTAATCTACAAGACAGTGTAAAACTATATGAAAACCCTTGATTAATTATACCTTTTTATTTCACCTCATGGGACTATCAGTGCATCGAGGGGATATATAATTAATTACCCAACTGGTACTACATGTCTATAATTTTCATCATATATAAATGATCTATTAAACTCATGAAAAATATTTATAATCAACAAATTTTCATATTGAATAATGAATAAAAAATATAAATAATTCAACATTATATCATATATCATTAAATGTAAGTCCTCATGTGAATAAAAATTATATATTATGTAATAATTATATAAATGATAAATAATATGATTGTTTATGAGAATTATAATATCTAATAGTCACAACAGAAGTAAATTATTAAAGTGAATGATTACGATAAAAATTTAATCCTGAAGAAAATTACAATACATTACCCATAAAAAATGTTCACAGCCCTTCAAATAAATTTTTAAGGACAATATCATTACAATATATCTCTACTATATTTTATATATATTAAATTGAATTTTTCTATTGTGAATTTATATTCCATAAAAAATTTATTAAAAAAATTGAGGATAATATCTTTTTTATAATTAAAAATCGTAAAAACTAAATATTTCTAGAATATTGTTAAAAAACATCATTAAAATGTTCTTCGAATCATGTGAATTAAAATAAAAATGATTTATAGGTCCTGATTGTTCGAATGATTTGTTCATATATCATATGATAACCTAAAATGACTTTTTTCTTTTTAGTATAAAAATTACGAATATATATTTCTTATTAAAGGAAAGTTATATTCCTTTTAAAAAAATTTAATAATAAACTCATGATAAAAATTTTCATTAATCTATTTAGTGATGTTTTTAACATAATTTCAAAAATTACATTTTTGGAAAAAAATTATTTTCATCATAATAAAAAAATGATATTGTGACTTATTTACTAAATTAGTCGATAATTATATCAACCGATGTGAGGAAAATTATACAATTACATGACATTAATTGGAATAATATGATGGGATATATATGAAATGGGATTATATTAATATTACCATATAATTTCATTCAACGTAAATTAAATCATAAACAATGTCGATTAAAATGAGATTAATTCATAAATTGTTACAATTTTGTTATATTTATAACATAAACCCCATGAAATATATAACATCAAATAATTAATTAAATGTCATGATTTGAATATATTCATGATATAACATATCAATTATGTAGTAGATACCCCTAATATTTAATGTGTTGATAATACCACATTTTTCTCAATGATGATGAAATTGCGAAAAAATCCCTTAAATTAATTATATTATTATGATTGGGAGTAAATAATAGATTTAAAATTTTTATGAGATATAAATCCACAAATAAAATCGATATAAGCCATAAAATAATCTATATTCAATAAAACCGTGAACTTATAATATCAATAACAATTAATAAATAATATCACATTCAAAAAATTATTTATGATATGAAATATCATACCCAATTGGTAAAATTAATTTCAAATAACCATAGTTGAAATAATTGAAATTAAAAATTAAGACTCAATGAATTATTAATTAATCATGATACTAAATAAAAAATTGTATTTTTGACACTATAGAAATGTAATTTGTTTCATATCAACAATATATGCCTCAATTTAAATAAATTGAGGTAGATTCCCTTACCATACAATTCCATTACACTGAACAAGATTTATCCAAATATATAATTTTTTATTCATTTTATTGATTTATAAAGGAATATAAATAATATTTATTATAAAATATATTTTCTTGTTATAAAAATTATTACCCATTTGTTAATTATAATTATTTACTACCATTATTTTAGATGTTAACAGATCTATTTTCCCATTCATGTTTACTCATTGATGTCATGGTTCTACTGTAGAATATATATATAGATCATCTAAATCATCAAATTAATTTTTTTAATATATTATTTATTCATTTCATAAATCATAAAAACATTCTTGAATGTTTTACATTGAAAATATATCTCATCTCTTCATGGAGATGGTAGTTCATATGTACGAATGAGATACGATATTATTCTCATATTGGGTTAATGTTTATGTAGGTGTAAGACATAATAATTTTCAATTGTCAATATCTTGTCATCCACATCAGAAATATTCATTATTAAAATCACTATAAATATCCATGCGATTTGGTGATTGAAAAAAATTACATCAATTCATAGGGTAGTAGTTTTTCATATACATGTGCATGAGATTTTTCTCACATTTCATAGAGTTGGAGATAGATAATTATTATAATATTAACATTGTATCATCCCATGAGATAGAAGATCCTATTTTGGATAAAAGTTTTTATGGGAACCTATGTTCTTATTTTGTGATGTTCATTATCAATGGAATATGAAAAATTATTTCATAGATATATTTTCCCAGTGATTTGTTCAGATAAATGGATTGATAGTGTGAATATGTGATGGGTGGTAGTTCTATATTATAAATGAGGGGCATGAGACATGTACATTTTTTTTAAAGATTAAATCATACTTAATTTGTTCTAAATTTTATAAGGATCCAAAATTGATCAGTATAAAACTATAGATTTTATGGGGATTACATCTGATAATAAAATATGTTTCATATTTTTTTAGGCTATTCTATTACTTATCATCTACGTTTCACATATGGTAAAACCATTTACCCAATAACAATGTAAATTTTTTCACAATTAATTATTTCAAAAATTTGGCTAGACAATTTTTTATAATATAAATATTTTCATTACAAATATGTAATCCATTTATTCAAATTCATCCATGTTGGGAAAAAATTCCTCAATACAAACTCTTGATATGTTTTGGGTGTGGTTGTGTTTGTTGAAATATCCAGGTGATATAAAATGATAATTTTTGGGGTTTGTTGAATACATGTTTTTAATGTCGCATGATTTCCTAGTGTTTTCCAAATGTTTGTCACTCCAAATCGGAAATTTGTTAGAATATTGGTGAGAGGAATCGATTATGGAAGAAGAATGAGAAGACTAGGAGATAGATTGTCTACCATGGCTAGGAAAAATACTTGGTCATGTACTAAGTAGAATGAAATGTACCTAGATGCTATTCACAGAACCAAAAAGGTACTCAGATGAGCGGATGTGCGGTACGCGGATATGCTGAAGTCGGTGGGGGACGTCAATCACATTTGAGAAAAGGTGATATATAGATCACACAGTAAAACCGTTTTTGGATGGATTTAGGTTCATAGTGTCTGATGATCGGTATGTGGTAGAGGCAAAAATCATGATTTGGTAAATCTTTATTTATCAGATTTAGAGGGTATCCATTCCTATATAAAAATTTATAATCCCACTGATTACTATGGAAATTGATCATCATTAGAAATCATATTTTTATAAGGGAATTTATTGAATGCTGAAAGTAGTTTGCGAAGGGAGGATCAGAAAGGTTGATGTGGTTTACGTGGAAGAAATTCTTCAGATGGTGTATGTGAGGTTTTTGAACCCACAAAGAAAATTCGGTAGGCAGAGGAGGAATATCTATTTCAAGAAAGTGGGTAGTTCTGCAAGTGGTATGCAGAGGTGATATTTGGTATGAAGAATCCATAAAAGCTCGCGAATGGGGAATAGTTCACGAATAAGAGAGATTTAGAACTGGAGGTTCGTAGAATCCGTATACGCAAAGATATGTAATCATGAAGGAAACGGTAGTATACAGACAAAGGGCGGTTAATTGTAGCAGTGACGGTACATGAAGATAGTGTCCCATGTAAAAAACCTACTACTTGGTATGAGGTGGTATTAGGTGGTTCATGTTTTTCATAGGATTTCAGTTAAAGCATCAATTCATTTTGAAAATGTATTTTTTGATTCCTAATACTTCTCAGGAAGGTGGAATTCATCTTTAGATGAAAAGGTAACATCAAATAAGCATCTATCTATAGTTGAGGATTCTATAATTTATGCATATTAAGGGACCTATATGTCCATAAAATTATTTTGACCTACAAGTCAATAAATAGTGAGTGGATACTTTTAAAAGAGTAGTGAGCCAATGAAGATGAAGGCAATGACCATTTCCACTGGTAGTGAGCCAGAGAAAGAGGCATAGGGAGTGAACCATAGGAATTCAGTGAGAAGACCATAATCCTTGTAAATGCACTGAGCCTTTGAATAGAAGATCTAGCCCGAAAATTGTACTCATTATTAGTCGTGAGTCAAAATAAACATGGTACATCAGCACATTGTCATTGTATGCTCCTCGTGTGTAGCCTATTTAGGGTGAACCAATTAAAAATATCTATCTCATGTGCATGATTTCATATCAATTCGTATATTTCTACAGGGGGAAGATAGAATTGTATTGTGTCTTACAATGAAATAAGATTAGAATGGGAAAATTTTTAATCTATCCTACCTTGATCCACCCCCCAGGGTATTAAACCTAGTGGACCTAACTAAGATCATATGTGGAAGAATTTAATTATAAAAAAATCCCACACACATGTATAAAATGTGGATTTCATGAAATTGTTTTTTCATTCATAATATGATTTTATATTAACTATAAGAATATTAATAATTATGATTTTTATTTTAATTACTATATTTATTTATATAATATATAAATTTATTTTAAATAATTCACATTTAATGAATTTTTAAAATAATTGAAATGAAATAACATTTTGAATTTAAAATTATTTATTATAGATTTCCTTTTTATGCATAAATATAAACATATATAAAATAATTTTTAAATATGATTTGGATACAAATAGTTATATTGTATATAATTAAATATTAATATTCATAAATTTAAATATATTTCAATTAATAATATGACTATTTGTATTATTAATTTAATGAAATGATATAACTGTTTTAAAAAATATAGATTTTCTTAATTATTGAAAAAAACCTATTTTATAAAATTGATAATATTTCAATTTAAGAAAATATTGATATGTTAATTAAAAAATTATTGTTATTTTAAGAATAAAAAATTTCAAAAGGTTTTTTATGTTTATTGTAATTCAATTCATAAAAAATAAAATAAAAAAAATCAATGACTATTTACTTTGAAGTATCAAATGAATTTATTAAATACATGAGTAGTTATTTTCTATGAATTTTCAATAATGTTGAATTTATCTGGACATATGTAACTTTATTCATTTATAGATAATCATATTTATAATTAATTGTTCATTGAATCAGTTATAACCATCATAGTTTTATAGTCCCTCATGGTTTGTTTAGGCTTAGTGTTTTGTGTTTTATATGATATCAACATTATATTCTTATTTTAAATTCATAGTGTATCATTTACCATAGACTACCAAATAGATATATTTTATTCCAAATAATTATATATTATTATTTCAAGGTATTATAACCTATATCAGCTAATCCATACACAAAACATTTCTTACCATCCATCTCCTTATATTTATTATTGGTATGATTAATATAATATCTTATATAGTAATACGGTGTAATAAATTGTTGTTTTTACAAATACAATATATAAATATAATATAATTTTATTCTCTTTATTTATTACTATACCTTCATCAATGATATTATATCCTGATTTATATAATGAAATAATTATATCACATATAATATCAAGCTATTATATTTACGACACAACCTTAATACATATCATTCTACAACAAATGTTGAACAATGAATTCAATATTTCAAACGAGTTGACAACCACCTAACCAAGTGATGCATTCCATTTTTAATCACCGACATTAATAGATGATTATTATGATGAAAAAAATGTTATATATGATATTTTTGAATATATTATTATTCATGAAATATTAAATATTACATAACATTATACACTATTACCCTTAAAAAGGATAATTTTTCTCATGGTTACCTATACTCTATCACCTCTACAAAGAGTAAAAATTAATTTTTTTGGTCCTTTATATATTAATGATTTCAAATAAAAATAAAATAAAAATATAGTTTATATACATATATATATAATTATTAATATTAGAGAGATAATGGGGAATTGATATGATTATCTAAAAAAACTACCAAACTGAAACATGTAAGAAAAATGAAATAAATAACACCAATAAAATAAAATTTGTAAAATAAATATAAAAAAATGACTATTGATATAGTGACCCAAAATTTTTATACAATACTATTGAATCATTTTAATGGAAAAAATATATTATTTTTACAGAACCAGGATCAAATGTTTTAGTTTCATGAATGAACTAGGAATATTGTAAAATTTTATAAAACAAAAAAACATTAATTTATTCATTATTATATAGCTTCTTATTTCCCATCACATTTTCTATAGTATAAGTAATCCAATAAATATATACCATAATAAAAGGAGTGAGTTAATAAAATATTATGAGGATAAATAATAAAATGAATCAATTTAAAATTGTGTGAAAATTATTGTCATAATCATAAAATAATAATATGATACCATAATATTCATGATATGAAAAATTATACAAATATATGGAATGTGTATGTATATAAAAATTAAACATTATTCCATTATTGTATAATACAACAAATTTTTTTTAACAAATATAACATCATGCTTACACATAACATATGTGAATAATCATAACATTATAACTATGGACAAAGATATAATTGTGTTAAATCATATTTAAACATATAAAATTTGATACATCACATACCCCAATGCACTGTATCACTATATAATTTTGGGTGCACCTCTCAGATCATAACATTTAAATTATCATTCAAGCTATATTAAACAATAATAATAATTAACATAAAATAAATTAATTAATGATAATAGATATAAATATAATTTTAAAAGGAATACATTAATGAATAAGCATTGGGGTTCCCAAAATAAAAAATAAAACAAAATAATTGGCATAAGAATCATCCATTGTGAGTGAAGAAGAAAAAATCTCAACAAATTAAATGATGTGTTTCTAGAAATAATTTTTCTTTTAAAATAATTTTCATTAATTGAATACTCTTAGAAACACATATATCCCATTAAATAAAATGTAGGAGAAATATATTATTTTTTAAGAATATTATAAGAACATTCAAATTGGAATTTGACTTGAGTGAGGAATAACATAAAGAAAATGTGTTGGGTTTGATAATTTTCTTTCCTTAGGTCTAAATTCATCCTTCTCTTTAATATCAGGGATAATCAAATTATATTCATCAATTCATAAATCCATATACTCATATAAATTAATTTTATTCAATATAATTTTATTAAGTTAATTTATATCCATTTTGATGTGATATAGTGTACAATTACATTATTTAAGAGTGTTACGTTTACAAGTTTTAATTATCAGTTTACTTATATACTTGTATGAAAGTTCTTGAAAATTTAGGATGATGTCACAGAATTAGATTGTTTTTTATTAATGAAGATCTATAATATTAAATGATCTTATATTTTATATTGATATGTTATGAAGATGAATAATAAGATAAAATAATAATGATAATCATTCTTTTTAATTTGGTATTTTTTATCTTTAAAAACTGGTTTTGTATTATTATTTAATATTACATTCATATGTTAGTTCCAAAATATAAAAATGATTATAAAAATAAATTTTACAATATTTTTTTAATATTTTAATTTTTTCCCCAAAATTATATTTGTTATAAAAAATTAAAACATGTGATCCTAAAAATACATAAACCAACAACTCATAGATAGTGTTTTTAATTTTTAGAATAAAATGTTGGGGAGAAGAGTTTTGATGACGGATTATTACATTAATATAATAAAACTATATTATTTACAGGATATTGGAGTTATCATTAAACATTCATGAGTTACGATAAATATAAAAGAAAAAAATAAATGAAATTAAAAAAAAGAAAAGATAAAGGTTTTTACTTCCCCAATTTTTCACCTTGAGACCCTCCATAAGTAAATTTGTTTTAATATTAAATTTAGAAAAAAATGTTATCTAATGGGGAATAAGGGATTGGGAATAGTATTTTGGAGAAATTAGATAAGATTAGATTAATGGATGGCGTGATAAGTAGATGAGGTTAGGGTATTTATTTATAAGGAAGAAGATATGTGGTTTTTTGAATATTTTAATCAATAGTTTATTATTATGGAACATTACTAGAAATTATATGAATTGTTTCAATAAATATATTAAAATAATGATGGAGGGTTGTATATTTTTGGCTTACATAATACAAAAATCATATATAACTCAGTAATTCACATTTTTCTTAAAGACCAAATATTGTTATTTTTTACTATTCATTATTATTCAACTATTTTAGAAAATTTCAAAAATTCTAAAAAATCCTTTTTTTACATTTAGAATAAAAAAATGTACTAATATTTTTTGAAAATAATTTTCTTAATATTATATTTTTAAATTTTATTTAAAATAAAAAAACATTGGAAATTATCGATAAAAAATTATAAATGAATGTATAATACATTGAAAGATTAGTTAAGGTATAATAATATTATCATAAAATATTAAGTCAAAAAACAATTAATATATGATTCTATTTATTTAAAATTTACATTATTTTAAATCATTATATTAATTATTAAATTAGAAAATAAAAATTTCTTGATTTCTAAATAAATAAAAACATAAATAAAAATTTTAAAAACATTTATATATGTATAATATCTTTTAATTTTATCATATAATCATTTTTAAGAAACACAAATTTTATTATTAATTTCATATATGACAGAATTATTATATTATAAGTATTATGATTCATATTGGATCTATTACTATTCCAAATTTCATGTAACATTTCAATAATTATGGTTTTCTTAAATTCTAGGAATTCATATTATTTTATTCATTCATCATTTATAATGATTTCATTATTATATGAATGTGATTGTATGTGATTTATACTATATATAATAATTATAAGAATGGATCATCCATTGATAAGATTCTTGTTTTTAAATTCATCCAACATTATTAAATTTCTAGCACGGTATTTTGTTCTATAAATATAGGTGAGTGTACATATCCTTAATTTATTTATATAGTTCCCATGTTTCCACTTAATACTTATGGTTCTAATATAGTAATTTGACTAGGTGAGTTGTCTTGTTGTGTATAGATTTATATCTACGGTCTAAGAACATTATCGGAAGCTCATCATGAGAGAGATCATTTTCAAGCTTTGACAACCATAGATTCAGTACATGCATGGGATATAGCATGTACTTCCATAAATTTTGTACATGATATAAATCTTGAATATGAGCCATCATAGATTAATATTCCTCTTGATATGCCACATCTCTACCTCAATCATGATTCTTGAAGGGGATAATTAACCTAGGAACTACATTTACATTAGTATTAAATCACATTATTGTATTACTTAGAGATAAAAAAGGAATACAATGTATCTAGCCCAGAAATATGGGTCTCGTCGATGAATTTCAGTAGGTCTCTTTCATTAATTTTGGGCTTTCTTGATGTGATACTGAACTTTTATCACATTTTCCACCATTTCATTGACCATTTCAGGTTTTCGAAAATTATATTAACTAATTTCATTCCTATAAACTAATGATCTATATCATTTAAAATAAATGGATTCATAAGGATCCATTTGGATTCTCAAGTAGAAAATTTTATTGTATGATAAATCATCTAAAGGATGATATTGGTTATATATTCCATTGAAGTACAGAGAACAAGATCATAGCATTTTTTCATTCGTATGAATACTCCACCCAGATTGGCCATTAATTTGAGGTTGATGGGACATTTTAATCCTCAACTCAGTGTTTAGTGTATTTTGGAGATGTTTTCTTAAAATATAGGTGATCTTAAAATCCCTATAAGATATAATTTATAGTGATAACTCATAAGTCCTTATTATTTCCTTAATTTATATCCATGCATATTGATTTAGTGTGTCATCCTCTTAAATTGTGATAAAGTGTACTGTCATTTTATGGCAATCCACAAAAAACCCATACACAGTTATTTCCTCTACATATAATTGGAAGTCCATTAAAAAATTACAGGGTGATTTTTTCTATTTCTATGTTTTTATGGATAATGATAGCCTCATCCTCATATAATTTTGGTCTTTATATTGTCACATTTGTACACATGAAGAACAATAATGTATATTCAATGATCTCCTTATTTGTATTGTCCCACCAATAATTCTATCTGATAACTCGATGCATATTTGTGATCTATGGGTCAATAGAGAATGTTGAGCTATGTGCATCACACATAAGGTCATTTATTATATCTGTATAGGATGTTCTACATATTCATGAGAAAAATCTCAAGACTGCTTCTTCAACAATTTTTAACTAAATAGATTATTCATTTTTAGTAGATTTCATCATTTTCGAGTATTCTTAATAATTTCAATGAGAATCCATTATTTTAAAAAATATGTATTGTTGTGAAATAATTTTTGAAAGGATTTATGTTTTTAAATAATTACTTATTTTCATGTCCATCATTTGTAAGAATATGCAGATTGGATCCTTCTCAAATAACATTATTGATTATGATGAAGGAGACATTGTAATTAAAGTGTCTTCCAAGATTTTTTTCTTTACTAGGTGGTAGTTGATTGAGAATTCTTACTCCATGAGGATATATAACCACACTCGTTGGTGAATATTAATTTTATCTTGATTGAATATATATTTAATTCTCTTCTTATCAGTATATATCTCAAACATCTCCCCATCGAGATAATTCTTCTATATTTTCAACCATTATATCCCAATCACTAACTGCAGATCATTTATAGGATATTTTTGCTAAATAATTTTTAAATTTAGTGATGATTAGGATGCAATGATAACATTTTCTATTAGTACACAACATAATCCCTAATTTCAACCATCACTACATCCCCAAATTTTTCCCCACTTGTTGGAAGTGTGAGTACTAGCATGTTGATAATACTTTCTTAAACTCTTTCAAAAAATCATTACATTCATAGGGCCCAAATTTGTTTTCTTCCATCCGAGTAATCATAGATTTTTGGATTTAAAATAAAATAGATTCTATTAAAAAATCAGTAAGGACCAAGTATTCTATGCGAACTACGAATCACTATTATATATGTTGGCCTATAATACTATTTGATTTTCTTTCTTGTATGATTCAAGAAATATTCCATTTATGTTGATATTGTCACGACCTGCCCTCAGGACCCGTTTTGTGACTTCCCCAAACCCGCCTCCCATAGGCCAGGGGCTGGCGACTGGCACCAAAGGCAAAAGTCCCAGAAAGAGGGGAAGGCATTGCCTTATAGAGTAAACAAACACAACAGAGTAAGCCAGTAGAAGTAAACACTAATTAAAACTGGGTACAATTGTATGTGTGGAAAGTAAATGGGCCAGAATACAAACCCAAACTGAAAGTAAAGTACAACTGGAAAGAATGTACAACCACTGAATGTGAAGCAGCAATGTCAAGCCGTCCACTGGAAGTCCCACCTGAAGGTTGGGTATAGATAGCCTGCTCAGCTCCTCGGGTCCAGCCGTCTGCTCTGTGTACGTCTCTCCTAGTGGTCCACCTCCTGGTACTGACCTGCTCTACAAGCCTCAACCAGAATCATCGATGTACGTCGTCTGCATCCAACACAACGTAGTGCAGGCATGGCCGGTGAAGGGGTGAGTATACGCTACTCAGTAGAGACCCCATGACCCCCTAAGGTCTCCCAGAATCCACAAAGGATAATCCACAAAGGAAAGATACAATCACGAAGTAACATCTAACACTACTTAGGTATATGCCCATAAATATTCCTAAGTCATCAATTCCAGTTTGGCTCTAACATTCATGCCCATGTTCGATCACATCCTCACAGGATAGTACAAACCAATCCACACAGGATAATCACAACACAATCCACATAGGAAAGAAAGTCAATAATATCAATGATAATGATTGAAAATAAAAACTCTGCTCACACAGGTATACATCATTTTTAACGAAAATGGATACGATCAGATGTAGTTACTGATTCATCTAGCAGGGACCCACGTAGGATACTAGACCAGCTAAGCTGTCGGACCCACGTAGGATACTACAACAGAGGTCAATAGGGTCAGACCCAAGTAGGATACAAGTATTGTAGTCATCACCGCCGAACCCATAGAAGATTCCAGTATGGTTGTCGTTGTCGTCGAACCCACAGAGGATTCCAGTACGAAAGTCTTAACCGTCGAACCCACGGAGGATTTAAGTGCAGTCGTCTCATCGAACCCACAGAGGATTCCAGTACGAAGGACATCACCGTCGAACCCACAGAGGATTCTAGTACGGTTGTCATCATTGCCGAACCCACGAAGGATTTTAGTATATTCGTCGTCATCGAACCCATGGAGGATTCTAGTACCAAGGTCTTCACCGTCGAACTCATAGCAGATTCCAGTACGGTTGTCATCAATGCCGAACCCACGAAGGATTTCTGTGCAGTCATCGTTGCAGCCAGCTCTAGTGTTCTCGCACATAGCACACTCATTTTTCGGGATTTTCCATTCCATGAGACAATGGTTTTGATACATCAACTAACACATATTCCGGAGTTGATATATCCCAATGTTCCGTCCCATCGATAGGAACACAACTCCACAGACGGCGCGTCAATCAGACGACCAGTCTGAGAGTTATTAGCCTTTTCGTCCTAGGGGCCCAGTTGGTTTCGGGTACGAACCAACCCGACCATATCTCAACTGTACCCCGAAATCATATAGGGTATACAAATAGGGACCGTTTCTCAACTTGATCACCAACACTGCTGACGGTTCGTCAAACGGACGCATGGTCTGAAAGTTAACGGCTTTTCCGTTCTAGGGACCCGGTTGGATTTTGGGTACAATCCAATCCGGCCACACACCAACTACGTAAAAAACTCAATAGGAGTAAGACAAAAGGTCCATATCACTAAGGGGAATCCAAAATAGTCTACAACAAGTCAATAGGACATCTGAAGCTCAAGTTATAGACGTTTCCACTCCAAGGGCTCGGTTGGTCTCGTGTTCGAACCAACCCGGCCATACCCAAAGTTCTCCAAAACCTTGAATGTAATATACCAAAAAGACCATCTCAATCCAAAGATCCCATCGCAACTGACGGTGCGTCGATCATAGGTCTGTATCCCATGTTATGTGTGTTTGAACGAAACTGCCCGAGAGTAGGGGGTTCGGGCCAGGCCCGACACCCCCCCCCCCCCCGGGTTGGCCCGAACTGGGTTGACCCGACCCACGACCGAGTCCTACCCGGCTGGTGTGGCCTAGCCCAGCTAACACAGCCTGGCCTGGCCAACACGACCAGGCCCGACGCGGGGGTCCAGCCTAGCGCGGGCGTGGCCCCTGTGGCCAACGAGGAGCGAGGGGTTACAACACCCCAGTTGAACGAACAGGCACGACGTAAGCCGCACCACCAAATCTGGAATGGATTCAACCATTCTGGTTCTACTTCCACCATCACGGCTCAACCGCGACGGTTTTCTCCGGCGGTGCGCCGCCTCCGCCTTCTGCGGACCACAGGACGTGCTCCGGTGGTCTGTTTCACCTGCCGTCTTCGCCAGCGGTCCTCTCGGGACCCGATCTTCACTGCGACAACTTTCAAACATCGTTGCGGTCTCGTCTCACCATCGCCATCAATCTTCACACCAACAACAAGCTGCTATGGGTTGTTGGGCCGTTTGTGTTCGGCCCGCTCCCTCTGCATTAGGTGTTATCCATTGAAAATCATTTTAACACAAGCTCTTAAACAATGATGAGGGTGTAATTTATTCAAAATAAATTATACAAACACCCTGAAATTATATACCAACGCACGAAGGTATAATTCACATAAAAACTATATACGAAAACCACCTACCTCAACAATGGTGTCGGAGGTCGGCGTCGTGGTAGAACAGCGTCGCGGAAGAACGGTATCGATTCCATCGATGTCGGAGGAAGAAAAATATTGTTTTTGATGTCGGTCTCGATGGTCTTCATCTTCTCCCTTGACGCGGAGGGAGAGAAAAGTTGTTTTTTGTTCTTCGTCGAGAGAGAACGTTCTTCTTCGTTGGAGGAAAACTCCCCCTCCCCTCCTTCTCCTACTTTGCTCTCCACCAAGGAATTAATCCCCCCAAAAATAATAGAGTTTGCTCTCTATTATTTTTATGGCACAAAACCCAAGATTCATCCCTCATAAAAGTGACAACACATGGATTAAATGTGGAGAGATGAATTCAAAATGATTTTAATTAAAAGGATGTATTAAGTCACTTCATTGATGGTGGAGTACTGGAATACATATTAAAACAAGTAATTCGAAGAGTTCAAGGGGGTTTCAAGGGAGTTTAAAAGGGGTACTGTTCATGTGGACCCTCAATCATTATCCTCCCTTTGGATATATAAAACCCCATGTAAATAAAATAATGTCACACACTATTTCAGTTAATTTATAAATGAAAACCCAAAAGTTAACTTCTACTCTCGACCAAACGTAATTGCGTTGATGGTCTTCATATGTGAATACTGGTGTCGTGAGTTAATCAGTGTCCTCGGATTTCAATTCTGATTTCCGGTTCAAAACATTGATAAACCCGCTCGTTTGTTCACTGAACGTACCTGAGCTAAACTTCAGGAAATTATTCCGGTCACACCGGGCCTCAGAATCAGGTGTTGTTCGAAGCCGTAGTCTCGTAAAATTACAATGAAATTAAGAAAAAATTTAGCTTGAAATTTATGGGTCTTTACATTACTCCTACCTCAGGGAATTACATCCCCGTAAATATATAACACAATCTTGGGAAACAAAAGTGGTACTGAGCACACAACTGAGCCTTCAACCCAAATGTTCTCTCCTGGAGGTTCCCATGCTGCCAGTGAAATTTCACATAGGGAATCAACTGTCCACGTAGGTCATGCTCCTGTCAATCATCATTCTCCACAAGAACATCTGTGAATGTCTCCCCACCATCGACATCCAACTCCCTGTGGTCGATTATGTGTGAAGGGTCATACATGTATCTCCATAGCTGAGAAACATGGCTGACATCGTGCACCTGGAGCAACGGAGGTGGAATTGTCAAGGTTAAACCACCTCGCCAACCCTGCTAAGGACCTATAAAGGTCCGTTGAACCTCGGTGATATCTCGATGCCTCAGCTGCATCTCCGTAAACCTAGTCGAGGTGAGATCCGTATAAGAACCTAGTCGCCATCCTCAAACTCTAGATTCCTCCATTTCCGGATTAGAACTGAAACTCAAAACTCCTATAGCCATGAGGGTAAGGTTGGCCAACCCAAGAGTGATCGGCTACACCCTCCTAAGCATGAATTAAATTGTGCTTCCTGGGGTTTCCTTTTCTCCAACTAAGGAAAACCCATATCGACGTCTGCCTAATACCATCAATTTTTGTATGAACTGTTATTGCCCAGTCCATACTCAAACTAATGTTGTAAGGCCTCGACGCTTTCACCAAGAGGATCCAACTGAAACTCTCACCTCAAGGGTCAGATCACATCGTCGGTGTAATTTTGATTATCGAGTCTCCTCTCATAGGTATCTCCAGATGTGAGGGTCAAGTCAACGGCTTAACCAGAAACTCTAGATCTGGGACATGATACATGGAATGAAGGGATGATAAATATCGATGTCTATTGCTACGGCAGCTAGCAGAAGACACAGTCTATTCACTGAATCATCCTTAGAGCCCTTTCGGTCGTACTCCTTGACTGCATGTAGCTACTCTTTCCCCTTCCCTCTAGCTCCCTGAGCCTATCGGGGATTACAAAGGTGGGTGGTTGCAACATGTCAAAATGTTCACCACCCCACGATGCTCTCCTAGATTTACTTCCACATCTGCTGCCCGACAGATTCATCTGTCCTTTTCACTTCCTCTACTTGAAACATTTTACACGCCCAAGTCTCCAAGACTGGCACCAGTTTCCTACTTTCCCACTGCTAACCTTCACTGACTGCATCTATTCAGCAAAATAATTCTCAACCAAAAAGGTTCTTTATAGTACCCTAGTATATGTTGGAATTCATATAGAAAATGTGCTGGCACAGATGTCCTTAAATATACCCCGCTCAGAAGTCTGAGCCCTGAAGCACCGATCACATCATATTCATCGAGTACCAAGAATAGTTTCGTACGCCCCAATGAATTCTCAGCTACTGACATGTCGTCCTGCCGAAGCTGTATAAGCTCTAGGAAACACTCAGCCACCACCTCAAGCCAGTCCTCAGAAGCCTGTGAGTCGGGCTCGCCTCATATCCTGAGGGGTATCTGATGCTGAAACATGTATAAGGCACTATTCCTACATGCGTCCTCTACTAGTACTGCCAGTTGTAACTGCTGACCAACAAGTAGTGATATAGCTGGCACACTACCTGAAGGTACTATCCCAGGCATCATTCCATGTACCGAAGCCTCCTGACTATGCGGACCAACCTCATGGTCACTCACTGGGAATCACCAGTAGTTTAGATTACCATATGCTCAAATAGATCTAAACTAGGTGTAAAACTCTAAAAATCGCCTCAATCCAATCCACTGCTTCCTGGGAATCTGACTCTCCTCGTAACCTCGGATCCCTCTGCTGCTGGAACTCGTGCAATGCTCTGTCAGCATGCATCGTCCACTAGTACGGCTGGTGGCATCTGCTACCTAACATGTGGTCGTGCTACTGGTATACCACCCTAAGGTGCCACCCCAGCAAGGGGGCCCTACACCGGAGCCTCGTCTCTCGGTGGGCCATCATCGTGCACTATCTCAGAATTCCAACTGACTGTCAGAGTGGAGACATCCTGAACAGATGCGACATGGTCAATAATTTATACCTGGTGAGCTGACCCAAAGTAATCACAATGAAAATTTTTGAATCACACATGCAATCAATGATTTCTTACACCGAGTCGGAAATCATAAGTCAGGGCCTGGTGTATGGATACATTGGCCGCCGCACCAACACTGGACTCCTTGGACTGATAACCACACTCAATACCCTTAACATTATTGCTTCACATAGACGAAAGATTAGAGTCCTGAGTTCTGTGGTAGAACTGAACTCCATTGATACCAATTTGTCACGACCCGCCCTCTGGACCCGTGCCGTGACTACCTCAAGCCCGCCTCCCGTAGCCCAGTGGCTGGAAACTAGCACCAAATGAATAAATCTAGAAAAATGGGGAAGGAATTGCCTTATAAAGTAAACAAACACAATAGAGTAAGCTATCTTAAGTAAACACTAAGTAAAAATGGGTACAATAGTAAATGCGGAAAGTAAATGGGCCAGAATACAATCCCAAACTGAAAGTAAAGTACAACTGGAAAGAAATTACAGCCACTGAAAGTAAAGCAGAAACGTCGAGCTGTCCACTGGATGTCCCACCTGAATGGTGGGGATAGAAAGCCTCCT
The DNA here is from genome assembly GCA_963277665.1 of Viscum album. NCBI lineage: Eukaryota > Viridiplantae > Streptophyta > Magnoliopsida > Santalales > Viscaceae > Viscum > Viscum album. The sequence goes on along the minus strand of OY728148.1, from coordinate 870,922,281 downwards.
CATCTCCTTGGGTCCAGCCTTCTGCTCTGTGTACGTGCCACCCAGTGGTCTACCTCTAGGTACCGACCTGCTCCACAAGCCTCAACCACGTTCAGTGATGTCCATCGTCTGCATCCAACACAACGTAGTGCGAGGATAGCCCATGTAGGAGTGATTATACGCTACTCAGTACGGACCCAGTGGCCCCAAAAGGTCTCCCAGAATCCACAAAGGATAGTCCATAAAGGAAAAATACAATCACGATGTAACGTCCAACAATACTTAGGTATATGGCCATACATATACCTAAGTCATAAATTCCAGTTTGGCTCCAACATCTGTGCCCATGTTTGATCACGTCCTCACAGAATATTACAAACCAATCCACACTAGAAATCACAACACAATCCACATAGGAAATCAAGTCAATCATATCAAAGATAATGATTGACAATCAGGACTCAGCTCAGACAGGTATACATCATTTGTATAGAAAAAGGAGATGATCAGATGTAGTTACTGATTCATCTAGAAGGGACCTAGATAGGATACTAGACCAACTAAGCTTTCGGACCCACATAGGATACTACAACATAGGTAAATACGGTCGGACCCACGTAGGATACAATTACTGTAGTCGTCACCGACGAACCCATGGAGGATTCTAGTACGGTTGTCGTCATCATCGATCCCATGGAGGATTCCGGTATGAAAGTCTTCACCATAGATCCCAAATAGGATTCCAGTATGGTTTTCATCACTGCCGACCCCACAGAGGATTTCTGTGCAGTTGTCTTCATCGAAGCCCCGAAGGATTCCAGTACGAAGGTCTTCACCTTCGAACCCACAAGAAGATTCCAGTATGGTTGTCATCACTGTCGAACCCATGGAGGATTTCAGTGTAGTCATCTTCATCAATCCCACGGAGGATTCCAGTACAATGTTATTCACCGTTGAACCCACAGAGGATTCCAGTACGGTTGTCGTCACTGCCGAACCCACAGAAGACTTCAGTGTCATCATCGTTGCATCCACCTCTAGGGTTCCCGCACACAACACGCTCGTTCTCTGGGAAGGTTCACTCCATGATCCAAGGGGATTGGTACATCAACTAGCACATATTCTGGAGTTGATTTATCCCAAAGTTCCATCTCGTCGATAAGAACTCAACTCGATAGATGGCGGTTCAATCGGACGCCCGGTCTGAGAGTTATTTGTATTTTCGTCCCAAGGGCCTGGTTGGTTTCGTGTACGAACCAACCCGACCGTATCACAACATTACCCCAAAATCACATAGGGTATACTCATATGGACTGTTTCTCAACGTTAACACCAATTCCGCTGACGGTTTTTCAAACGGACGTCTTGTATGAATGTTAACGGCTTTTCCGTTCCAGGGGCCAGGTTGGATTTCAGGTACAATCTTACCCGACCATACTCCAACAGCGTCCAAACCTCAAGTGGAGTATGTCAAAAGGTGCATCTCACTAAGATGAATCCAAAAAAGTCGACGGCATGTCAATTGGACATCTGGGAGCTCAAGTTATAGGATTTTCCACTCTGAGGGCCCGTTTGGTCTCGTGTTCGAACCAACCCGGCCATACCCAAAGTTCTTTGAAACCATGAGTGTAATATACTAAAATGACTGTCTCGATCAAAATATCTCATCGCAACTAACGATGCATCGATCAGTGGTACATATCCCACATTATGGGTGTTTCAACGAAATTTCCTGAGAATAGGGGGGTTTGGGCCCGACCTGACTAGGCCCGAACCCCCCCCCCCCCCCCCCCGGGTAGACCCGAACCGGGTCAACCCGAACTAGGTCCGGGTCCGGCCCGACCCAGCCAACACGGCCCGGGCTGGCATTGGGGTCCGGCCCAGCATTGGCGGCCCGACCTTGGATGGGCGGTCCGGCCCGGCACTGCCGGTCCGGCTAGCATGGTCGATTGGCCCGGCGCGGGCGTGGATCGTGTGACCAGCGAGGAGCGGGGGGTTACAACCCACCGGTTGAACGAACCAGCGTGACATAAGTCGCGGCGCTTAGGCCATTTCGGTCCTTCTTCCACCGCAGTGGCTCAGCCGCGATGGTTTGCTCCGGCGGTGCACCGCCGCCGTCTTCTGCGGACCACTGGACGCGCTCCAGTGGTCCGTTTCACCTGCAGCCTTTTCCAGCTGTCCTCCAAGGACCCGATCTTAACTGTAATGACTTTCAAACATCATTGTGGTCCCATATCACCATTTTCACCAATCTTCGCACCAACAACAAGCTGTGGAGGGTTGTTAGGCCGTGTTTGTTCAGCCCACACCCTCCGCGTTAGGTGTTATCCATTGAAAATCATTTTAACAGAAGCTCTTAATCATTGATGAGGGTATAATTTACTCAAAATAAATTATACAAACACCCTGCAATTTAATACCCACGCACAAGGGTATAATTTACAAAAAAACTATATTCGATAACCCCCTACCTCAACAACGATGACGGAGGTCGGCGTTGTAGAAGAACGGTATCGATTCCGTCGATGTCGGAGGAAGAAGAACATTGTCGTTGGTGTCGATCTCCACGGTCGGCGTCTTCTCCCATGACGCGGATGGAGAGAATAGTAGTTGGTCATTCATGGTTGGGAGAGAACGTTCTTCTTCATTGGAGGAAAAATCTACCTCCCCTCCTTCTCCTCCTTTGCTCTCCACCAAGGAAATAAGCCCCCCAAAAATAATAATGTTTTCTCTCTATTATTTTTATGGCACAATACCCAAGAGTCATCCCTCATAAAAGTGACAACAAATGGATTAAATGTGGAGAGATTAATTCAAAAATATATGAATTAAAAGAATTAATTAATTCACTTCATTGATGGTGGAGTGTTAGAAAACATATTATAACATGGAATTCCAAGAGTTCAAGGGGGTTTCAATGGAGTTTAAAAGGGGTAATGTTCGTGTGGGCCCCTCAAACATTATACTTCCCTTGGAGATATAAACAACCAAGTAAATAAAAAAATGTCACACACTATTTTATTTAATTTATAAAAGAAATCCCAAAAGTTAACTTCTTCTCTCCACCAAACACAATTGCGGTGAAGGTCTTCTTAAGAGAATATTGGCACCGCGAGTTCATCGGTGCCCTTGGATTTCAATTCCGACTTCCGGTTCAAAAGATAGCAAAACCCACTTGTTAGTTTACTGAACATACCCAGGATAAAATTCGGAAAATTATTCTGAGCACACTGGGCCTCAGAATCAGGTGTCGTCAGAAGCCACAGTATCGTAAAATTCAAAATAAATTAGGAAAAAAATTTCCTTGAAATTTCCGGGTCTATACAGATAAAATTATCATATAAGGATACATCCTACATCTATAAAACACATTTACTATAACTTTAATAAATTTTCTCCCTTCACAAGGTCTTAATAACAGTATTAACAATCACTTAATATTCCCCCTTTCTCAATGATTATATAAAAATATCATGGGTAAATAATACCAAATATATGTTCAGGTGATCTATAATGACTCTATTCATTAATTCCTTGAATATAACTTGAGAATTTGTGAGTAATAAGGGCATCAGTGTGAACACATGGTGTTCATACCTTCATGGAAAAGGAATACATGGAAATATAGTATTTCTTCATCATTAATTGATAATATACTGATTAAAGGTCCACCATAGAGAAATAATTTTCCTTACTCGATTTATCTAACAATAAATATATCATTATAATGGTATAATTTTCTATTTCCATGATTTTTTTAGATCACGTTAATCAATTCATAGGTTTATTGATTGATCATTCTTATTGTGGAAGAGATCTAGTGCACCCATTAGTGAAGCACTCGGGTGTATAAAACCCTTTTCTAGATTCTCTTCTAACTTATTCGTATGTTCCTATAACTTAATTTAGTTCTTATATAAGGTATCATTTATATAGGAAGAGATCTGGGATTAATTTCAATTGATAAATCAACATCACTATTAGGAAAAAGGACATGTGACACATCTGATAACACATCGTTGTATTCTATCATAATGGGAATACCGTCAAGCATGATTCTATCATTTTTCAAAATATATTGAAAAAGATATGATACCTAAATTGTAAATGATATCCACACATGCGACAATTTATCCAAAGGAGTTTCAACCGTCACCTTACACTTTTATTAATTAAAGGATGCCTCAGGTTGGGAATAGTGATACCCCATTCCCGATAGTCGATGTTGGATTTGTATACAGAATTCCAATAAATACCAAATAAATCATCAATATCCCCAATAAAATGTTATATAGAATTTTATGGGTGGTTTAGTACACAATCATTTACCGTGGAGAAGTAAAATACATTGGATGAAATAATTTATCCAATTTATATTATCACATATAACTCATCCTCTATATTTTTTGGTGGTGTATGATTTATTCTACCAAACATTTCAGATATAAAATAATGATTAGAAACAAAATCAAATAGTATATTTCATTTTATTTAATTAATAACCCTCATATATTTCACAACATAATTATTGGATTCTACATATACAATAGTAATGTAATATTCTATCCATTTATCATTTATATTTCGTGTCTGTTGGTACTGATTACACTTTTTTACTTGAGGGTCAACACCCTGGAAAGCATAGTTCCATTTTTCCCTATAGTTAAATCATTCAACCATAGGTTTTTCTCCCCATTATTACACAACATTTTATATATTCTTCATACTTCTTCACCATTGATGAACTTTGTGGCCTTCCCTCCCACCCATAGTAAATTTACCCATCCCTTTGAGGCAATTACTATAATGCTTACTAAAAAATATTTGACTTGTGATTGGAAGATATTTCATCCCACCATGTCATTAGATCATAATGAATGAACATCCATATTTATTTTCATAACACCATAGTCATTGTACCATTCTCTAAATTCCATCATCCATTTGAGAGAACATTTGACAACTTTACCATAACTCCCAATGTATAGAATTTCTAGAGCCATTTTAAGGAGTGGTTTTCAACAAAAAAATAATCTTTCATTAGAGACCTGAAGCTTGACATACATAGAAATTACATTACTTTTTCGGAATACTTAGTACATAACAAAAACATACACACATGGACCGTAATAGTTTAGTGTCTTTGGAAAATTGGAACACAATCTTCTAATCATGTTGAAAGATCTTCAACATCTCCCATAAATATCTTCCCATTTTTTTCCTTACCTAAAATCATTATTTTAATCCTGGGGGAAAATAAAACAAAAAAAGGGTGAGCTCAAATCCTTAGTAAGAGTAAGCATGGATAAAATAAAACATACCATATACATTTGATCTTAAAAAACATGAACATTAAAAATCATGACCAACGACATAAAACATGGAAGTACATAAGGCATAGATCATAATGGAAGATAAATCATGATAAAATAGAATGGGAATAAAACATGTAATTTTGGAATCCATTAAGCACATGTAATGATTTCCATAGTAGCCAAGGCATTGCTTCCAAGACCATCTTAGTGGACAAATTCCCATTCTGAATCGAGTTCACTCCTCTTTTCAGTTCCGTAACACTGAACTAGATTAACTTATCATTCCAGCCATGTCTATCTCATTAGATATAAAATCTTTACCCAATGAATTGGAGGGATATATAGGTCCCACCAATATCATAATGAAATCATTTTTACTTGTACCACAAAATAAACATACATCATTAATAATAACCCAATAAATAAAATGGGTTTCATAAACATCATCCCATCATCGCATAATCCATATAAACAAATGGATATCATTTCATAATAAGAAAAGTGAAACCATGGAAATCATAGAGTCATGATAATTGAAACATACACATGTTAAATAATGTCATCATAGATGAAAATGGTTTTGATAAAACACTTGAAATGAATTATTGAGGAAAATATCCTTTCTTCTTCAAAATCAATTTCATTTCACAAAACGTCATGCAATTATAAAAGAATAATATTTTTTTGAAAATAGTTATGAAATATTTTGTAGGAATCTTCATGAAAATAAGGCTTTATAAAACTGTAAAAATCATTTTATGTTGTATACGTTAAAAAAAATTATTCTCGTACTTTTTTCAGAAAAGTCAAAAAGTACCTAATAACATAAACAAAAGAAAGATTCCTTACATACCATGTAGTAAAAGTTAAAAATGGGTAAAAATGACTTTAAAAATACATGAATAAAATTTTATAAATCATGGACATGGATGATAGAAAAAACCCCAGTAAATACTTACGAATAAGCAATCTCGGATAAAAATGAGATTTGCACAATTATCCCTTACCTTAGGTCCGATATGCTTCGTTTGGATCTGAACCTCCTGTATAATGATTTAAATAATGTCTGTGACATATTACATAATCATATTCATTGTTATGATATCATATATGTTTCATTTGTGACTTTATATTACCCGTTCTTTTGATAATTCCATGTTAAAGTAGCGTTTTGGGTAAAATCATTTCATTTATCAGATGTGTTTCGACTTGTCGTTGTTGATATTATTACTTATATTCTGATTTAAATAATTCCAGAATGTAAAACATGATTTATATATAATATATATTGATCATATACATATATATTATAAGTCGATAAAAGGAATTAAATACACCGTTCATGGAGACGGTAGTCCGTACATACGCATGAATGCTGTTTTCGTTTCCTTATTGAATGGAATTATGTAGATGAAATATATATATATATATATATATATATATATGTATACATAAATCCAGTTGCTTCAATATGTCATATATTCCACTATTATTCATTATATATACCTTATAATCATTCATGAATGGTTAACATGGAGAGTGAATCTCATTGCATCGTGGAGACGGTAGTCCGTACGTACACACGAGTGATGATATCATTCCCATGATCGTGGAATTGTATTAAAATGTATGTATAATATTACAGAATCAATATCACTTTACAATAATCATATATATTTATTAATTTCACCCTTATACCCATCCATGTAAGGTGGTGGTGGAAAATAGATTACACCACGATGTGGAGACGGTATTCCGTACGTACGCATGCACAGTGATTTTGTTTTTCATAGGATTGATAGATGGTGAAATAGGGTTGTTTCAAACATATAATAACATATCAGTATATGAGTGATACTGATGTTATTACTTCTTAATTAATCAACCTAATAAGAATAAATGGAAAAAGAAATAAAGTTGAAAGAATCGGTAACGAACATTACCTCTTCTTTGAAGTGCCTTTTGAGACCTCCTCTTAGGGCACTAAAATTTGTCATTGAAGAAGACCAGGACCTCTAGGATGTTTCTAGGTAAGTTGAGAAGATAATTGGGCAGGGGTTGGCCGAACTTGAAGGCTCAAGGTGGTGTGAGGAAGAGACGGAGGATGTGTCCTTTTATAAGGGAGGAGAGGGGCACCTTTAAAATTCATAAAAATATTAATTTATAATAAATCTAACCCCACTTAAACACCTCCAAAAATGAGTCATATTAGAAGATTAGATGAGATATAGTTGTAATATCATCATCCAATCAAATTTATACATGTTTGGATCTTATTTTAAACCTTATCATTTTGATTTAACCTTATTTAATATATTTAAGTTTATTTGTGGAAATAAAATTCTAAATTTGAAATTATAACAAATAATTACTTATTTGTTGTGAATTTTCCATAATTGGATACTTTATAAAATTATAGACCATATAAATTTAAATTTATAATTTTAAAATATTTTTTTGATTTTTAAATAATTTTATAATATGTTATTTTTATAAAATAACAATATTGTTAATTTTGACACTATTAATTTATTTGAATTTAAATAAAATATATACAGAAGATATGTTTGAACTAAAAGCTGTAATAGATTCATAAAAGGTCATATGTATCTATTAAATTATTTTATCACATTATATAGTTCATATAATATTTATTTTATTATTTTTAAAAAAATTTATTTGGTTTATCTCTTAATAAACTAATGACTATAACATATTTGTATAATTTTTTAATATACTTATTTGTTGCAAAAAAATTAAAAATAAAATCACATGATGATGATTAATCTATTACCTTTCACAATAATACTTTTAATCGAATTTATCATCCAAAATTACAATATTTAAATTGTTATATTTATTAAATTATGAAGGTGACAACTTTGGAATCATTTAAAATAAAATAATATATGTGTCAAAATCATCTTAATAAGGATCCGAATGGTCAATAATTCGGCCAATGAATGATTAGGATTTATATATACACTAATAATAAGTTTTTTGTAGATTTTTGGTCCTTTTGATATGTATTAATATTTCAATAAAAAATATTATTGATTTTTCACTAAATAAATAATTTTTGCATCCCTATTGTGTCAAAATTAATGTTAATTATTTAATACCTAAAAATTATAAATAAATTTATATGATTTAGATAATTTATGCATCCCTACGGTAAATTTTATTTAGCCATCCAATTAAATTTTAGCATGTGTTAGTGTAATTTTATAATATTATATTTACCCTTAATTACCTGATTTACCTTTAACTATGGTAAATAAAATTTACCGTAGTTACTATTCATAATTCCCAAAAATAAAAAGTAGCTTATTAAAATAATTTGGACCCACTGATTAAAAATATGGAATCCATTTTTCCAAATTCAATATATAAAATTTGCAGAAATTAAATTAAAATTAATCATGTTGTCGAAAGAAAATGGATTTTTCTTTAAAACATTACAAAAGATTGAATTGATTTAACCTACGATTTTAATGTAAAATCAATGATAATGACATAAATTATATTAAATGGGAAAAATATATTCTATTTATACTTTAAAACCATTAAATATTATAATTTAACCATATAAATTATTGCGATGAAAAAAGTTGTTTTTAAATAAAATATAGCGTGTTTTTACTATTCATCAATATATGAATGTTACCAGAATAATATGAAAAATTTATCCAAAGTAAATTTTTATTTCTTGATTCCAAAGTAGAATTTTATTTTTTTAAATTGATCTTATAAACATGTAAAAAACTAGATTTAATGTAGGTGCACCATCAAAAGGCGGCAAAACTGCATTTCTTGAAAAATACTTATTTTACCCGAAAAAATTATTTTGTTCTTATACCATGTTCTAGAAAATGTGTAAGATGAATAATAATGTTATAAATTTCCAAATTTAGTTAATACTATTCATAACGGCTAGTTCATAATAATATTATAATAATATATCATTGTTTAGTAAAACCTGGTATTGCGTACAACACACGCTATCGAGGAAGGTCGCGATTGCGTGTAATGAAAGCCAAGTTAGGGTTGCGTGTTGTGCAAGAATCCTTCATTTTATTCTATAACAGAATCCAACCATATTTCATTTATACATTGAATATATATATATACACACTCAATGTTGCGTAGAATGACTACTATAAAACAAACATGAAATTGAGTGTCACACGGTCCAAGAATAGCGTTGTGTATACGGCAAGATAATACGGTGTTGTGTATAGTACAAGCTAAACATGGTGTGCTGTATAATAGAAGACATCAATGAAATTAAAAGAATATTTTTCATAAAATCGTGGGGTGTTACATTCTACCCCCTTAAAATTAATTTCGCCCTCGAAATTCGTCGGGGTTAAAAATCGTTTATTATTCATAGAAACCCACATCGTAAAAAAGAATTCTAAAACATAATTTTAAAAACTAAAGTATGAAATGAAATGATTACCCAATGTAACTCATCATTGGGTTTCCATATAAGAGAACATTGGTGAAAATATGTATATGGAAGAAAACTATAACAATCTTGTTCTGATGGAGAGTGGTAGAGAATATGGCTATGAAAAATCCAACAATCACAAAGCTATAGATTTGTGATGATCTAAGGTACCATCTAATTAATCGGATATAAGGGAACTAGGACAATATTTTTGGTTTTCAAGATCATTTCCCTAAAGTTGATGAATTAGAAGAAATACTTACATGATTTTGGTACAATATCACTGTTGTTCATGAATTGAACAATTTCCACTTCATCCCTTATAGAAATGAAGTTGAATTTGTTATTCGTGATGTGTTAGCAGATCATGTGATAGAATGATGAGTCATTCCTTCTGTTTCAAACAAAACGTTAGCTAAAGTTATAAGTCCATATTATGGTTAGATTAATCGTATATGGTTCCAAAAATGAACTTATACTTCATATATCATACCGCTTAATAAAATAAAACTAGTTTCTACTAACCAGGGACTTCCTATAGGCTAGTGGTAGGAGATAAAGGCCAGTCACACTTCAGTTTTGGGTTCGATTCCCACAGCCTTGTCCGACGCGATGGGCTGTTGCCCATCCTGCAGGATGTCCTTTTTTCTAAAACTATATTCCTATAACATTCGATCAATAATATCGAAAAAATTTCTATCATTAAACAATACTAACTTATGTCCAACATAATCCATTCCAATATTTAGGATTATCTAAAATACTTTGTTCCAAGCTCATAGTATAAAGAAAATGATTGCTTGAAATGTCACATAACAATCGTGTGACTGCCATCATTTATCCGCCATATATCATAAGATATATCTTTTTGGTCAAATTAAAAACATGTGAATACCTTAATCATGTATTCTCTTGAAGAATGAATACCCATTGAACCTTTGTGAAAACATGAATGCAGTTAAAAGTTAACACTTTCCACATACCAAAATCCTCAAAATTCTATATACTCAAACCATGATATCACATAGTCCTTATATCAATCATGAGCTCATGAATACAATCAAAAAACTCATTATCTTCTTATCCCTTCTTTATGTGCATATCATCTGCTTTCCAAATTATTTGTATCACTTTTAATGGTTACCGGTAACATAAAATTATTGAAAACCACAATATACTAATACAAAAATATTCTAATAAACCATAAAAGTAACTCAAAAACATTATTCCTGAATACCAATAAATAAGCACTTCAATCCATCTGCGTCAATGATTTTCCTGGAATAATTCCTTCCTTGATTTAGAAGTAACTTTTTAGGTCAGGGCATTGAGTTGGTTAATGCCCATGTTCTCCACAAATAAGACATTGAACTCAATAATAGTATGTCACTATATGACCCTTTTCTCCACATAGATAACATCTTCCCCTCCATTTGAGGTCTTCCTCAAGGTTCTTCTTCCCTTCTTTAGAAATCTTAATCTTCCTTTCTTTATACTCCTCCACATGCGAACATGCATAAAAGATTATCTTTCTCTTATTTGATGAATTAGGCATACCACTAAAATTCCACCTTGTTAATCATATATCGCGATGACTGATTTGGCATAATCACAATATCATTCTCTCAAAGAATTACACAATTTTGTTTCTCATAGTCACCAATTTGTCCATTGGATTCAATGTTAACAGAATTCCTTCTTGTTCCCTCCATTAACTAAAACACAAAAAGAATTCTGTGAGAGGCAAAAATCATGCTACAGAATACAACATAGAAAAGGGCGAGTACCCTAAATATCTAAAATCGTAGGTTAAATTAAAGATTGTTAACATAGTTTTAGGACTATATCCTATACGTATACTTAACCTTAGGGACATCCCTAGACATACCTTATAAATATATTTAGGGATCTCACTAACGTTTTCGCATCTTAGTTTCCAAAGTTTGACTAAACCTTTCCTCTAATACAAACTTTAGAGACCCAAAGCTTGACGTACATAGACATTTCATTACTTTTGCGGAATAGGTAGTACATAACAAAAACATACACACAAGGACTGTAATAGTTTAGTGTCTTTGGAAACCTGGAACACAATCTTCTAATCGTGGTGAAATATATTCAACATCTCCCATAAAGATCTTCCCATTTTTGTTTCCTTAGATAAAATCTTTCTTTTAATCCTGGGAGAAAAGAAAACATAAAAAGGGTGGGCTCAAATGATCAGTAAGGTTATGCATGGATAAAGTAAAACATTACATATACATTTGAACTTTAAAAAAACATGATCATTAAAAATCGTAAGCAACGACAAAAAACATGGAAGTACATAAGGCATTGATCATAATGGAACATAAATCATGATAAAATAGCATGGGAATAAAACATGTAATTTTGGAATCCATTAAGAACATGTAATTATTTCTATAGTAGCCAAGGCATTGCTGCCAAGACCATCTTAGTGGACAAAGTCCCATTCTGAATCGAGTTTACTCCTCTTTTCAGTCCTGTAACACTGAACCAGATCAACTTACCATTCCAGCCATGTCTATCTCATGAGATATACAATCTTTACCCAATGAATTGGATTGAGATATAGGTCCCACCCATCTCATAATGTAATCATTATTAGTTGTGCCACAAAATAAACATACATCATTCATAATAACCCAATAAATAAAATGGGTTTCATAAACATCATCCCATCATCACATAATCCATATAAAATAAGAGGATATAATTTCATAATATGAAAAGTGAAACCATGTAAATCGTAGAGTCATGATACATAAAACATAAACATGTTAAATAATGTCATCTTAGATGAAAATGGTTTTGTTAAAACATTTGAAATGAATTCTTGAGGAAAATATCCTTTCTTCTTCAGAATCAATTTCTTTTCACAAAACATCATGAAATTTTAAAAGAAGAATATTTTGTTGAAAATTGTCATGAAATCTTTTGTAGGATGCTTCATGAAAATAAGGCTTTATAATACCATAAAAATCCTTTCATGTCGTATACGTTAAAAAAACATTCTTCTCGTACTTTTGTCAGAAATGTCAAAAAGTACCTCATAACGTAAACAAAAGAAAGATTCCTTACATACCGTGTAGTAAAAGTAAAAAATGGGTAAAAAGGACCTTCAACATACATGAACACACTTTTATAAATCATGTACATGGATTATAGCAATAACCCCAGTAAATACATATGAATAAGAAATCTCGGATAAAAATGAGATTTGAACAATTATCCCTTACCTTAGGTCTGATATGCTTTGTATGGATCCGCACCTTATGTATAATGATGTAAATAATGTCATTGACTTATTAGATAATCATATTCAATGTTATTATATCATATATGTTTCACTTATGATTTTATATTACCCGTTCTTTTGTAAATTCCATTTTAAAGTAGCGTTTTGGGTAAAATCATTTCATTTATCGTATGTGTTTCGACTTGTCGTTGTTGATATTATTACTTATATCCTGATTTACATAATTCCAGATTTTAAAACATGATTTATATATAATATATATTCATCATATACATATATATTATAGGTTGATAAAAGGAATGAAATACACCATTCATGGAGACGGTAGTCCGTACGTACACATGAACGCTGTTTTCATTTCCTTATTGAATGGAATTAAGAACATGAAATATATATATATATATGTATACATAAATCTAGTAGCTTCATTATGTAATATATTTCATTATTATTCATTATATATACTTTATAATCATTCATGAATGGTTAACATGGAGAGTGAATCTCATCGCGTCGTGGAGACGGTAGTCCGTACGTATGCACGAGCGATGATATCATTCCAAAGATCTTGGAATTGTATTAAAGTGTATGTATAATATTAAAGAATAAATATCACTTTAAAATAATAATATATATTCATTACTTTCACCCTTATACCCATCCAAGTAAGGTGGTGGTGGAAAATAGAATACCCCACGGCGTGGAGACTGTATTCTGAACGTACGCACACGCAGTGATTTTGTTTTCCATAGGATGGATTGATGGTTAAATAGGGTTGTTTCATACATATAATAAAATTTCAGTATATGATTGATACTGACATTATTACTTCATAATGAAACAACCTAATAAGAATAAATGGAAGAAGAAATAAAGTTGAATGAATCGGTAACGAACATTACCTCTTCTTTGAAGCGCCTTTTGTGACCACCACTTAGGGCACTAAAATTGGTCATTGAAGAAGACCAGGACCACTATGATGTTTCTAGGGAAGTGGAGAAAAAAATTGGGCAGGGTTTTTCCGATCTTGAAAGCTCAATGTGGTGTGAGGAAGAGAGGGAGGAGGTGTCCTTTTATAAGGGAGGAGAAGGGAACCTTTGGAAGTCTTAAAAATAATAATTTATAATAAATATATTCCCAGATAAAAACCTCCAAAAATGACTCATATTCTATGATTAGATGCTATAAGGTTGTAATCTCATAAACCAATCAAATTTAGACTTGTTTGGATCTTATTTTACACCTTATCATTTTGATTTAACCTTATTTAATCTATTTATGTTTATTTATGGTAATAAAATTCTAAATTTTAAATTATAAAAAATAATTTCTTATTTGTTGTAAATTTTTCATAATTGGTTACTTTATAAAATTATAGACCATATAAATTTAAATGTATAATTTTTAAATATTTTTGTGATTTTTAAACAATTTTATAATATGTTATTTTTATAAAATAACAATAGTGTCAATTCTAACACTATTCATTTATTTGAATTTAAATAAAATATATACAGAAGATATGTTCGAACTAAAAGCTTTAATAGATTCATAAAAGGTCATATGTATCTATAAAATTAGTTTATCACATTAAATAGTTCATATAATATTTATTTTATTAATTTTAAAACCATTTATTTGGTTTATCTCTTAATAAAATAACTACTACAACATTTTTGTATAATTTTTTAATATAATTATTTGTTGCAAAAAAATTAAAAATAAAAACCTCTGATGAAGATAAATCTATTAACTTTCCTAATAATACTTTTAATCGAATGTATCATCTTAAAATCACAATATTTAAATTGTTATATTTATTAAATTATGAAGGTGACAACTTTGGCATCATTTAAAATAAAATAATATAAATGTCATAATCATCTTAATAAGGATCCAAATGGTAAATAATTCGGCCAGTGGATGATTATGGTTTATATATACACTAATAATATGTTTTGTGCAGATTTTTGGTCCTTTTGATATGTATTAATATTTCAATAAAAACTATATTATTGATTTTTCACTAAATAAATAATTTCTGCATCCCTATTGTGTCAAAATTAATGTCAATTATTTAATACCTAAAAATTATAAATAAATTTATATAATGTATATAATTTCATTAGATTTCTGGAGACTATTCATGTTCTTAGATTCATGAAGTATATCACTAAATTAAAATTAATATACTTATAACATTTAAGAGAGTGAAATGTTGTCACTTTCTTTGGTTTTAATAATAATTAAGTTATTTTGATGGACCTAAGTCCATTAAATGATGCTAATCCGACCCTTAGGTGATATGGGTCGACTTTTAGCCATCCAAAATAATTTTAGCATGTGTTAGGGTAATTTTATAATATTATATTTACCCTTAATTACCCAATTTACCTTTAAATATGGTAAATAAAATTTAACGTAGTTACTATTCATAATTTCCAAAAATAAAAAGTAGATTATTAACATAATTTGGACCCACTGATTCCAAATATGGAATCCATTTTTCAAAATTCAATATACAAAATTTGCAGAAATTAAATTAAAATTAATCCTGTTGTTGAAAAAAATGGGTTTTTCTTTAAAACATTGCAAAAGATTGAACTGATTTAACCTACGATTTTAATGTAAAATCAATGCTAATGAAATAAATTATATTAAATGGTAAAAATATATTCTATTTATACATTAAAACTATTAAAAATTATAATTTAACCATATAAATTATTGCAATGAAAAAAGTTGTTTTTAATTAAAATATAGCGTGTTTTTACTATTCATTAAATTATGAAAGTTACTAGAATAATATGAAAAATTTATCCAAAGTAAATTTTTATTTCTTGATTTCAAAGAAGAATTTTATTTTGTAAAATTGAACTTATAAACATGTAAAAAAACTAGATTTAATGTGGTTGTGCCATCAAAAGGCGACAAAACTGCATTTTTTGAAAAATACTTATTTTACCAGAAAAATTTATTTTGTTCTTATACCATGTTCGTGAAAATGTGTAAGATGAATAATAATGTTATAAAATTTAAAATTTAGATAATATTATTCATAATGTATAGTTCATAATAATATTATAATAATATATCGTTGTTTAGTAAAACCCGGTATTGCATACAACACACACTATCGAGGAAGGTCGCGATTGCGTGTAATGAAAGCCAAGTCAGGGTTGCGTGTTGTGAAAAAATCCTTTGTTGTTTTCTATAATAGAATCCAACCATATTTTCATTTATACATTGAATATATATATATATACACACACACTCAATGTTGCGTAGAATGACTTTATAAAACGAACATGAAATTGTGTGTAACACGATCCAAGAATAGCGTTGTGTATACTGAAAGCTAATACGGTGTTGTGTATAGTACAAGCTCAACATGGTATGATGTATAATAGAAGACATCAATGAAATTAAAATAATATTTTTCATAAAATCTCAGGGTGTTACACTTTCTATTTTTCTATAATTGATGATAATGAAACCATATGAGTTAATTTTTAGCCTTTTGAAATTTTATTTTTAATACATGATAGGATATCCTTTCTTAATATCAATTTATAAAAATTCGATCTCAATATTTCTATTAAGAGTATCTTGGAAATAGTGATTAAGAAATATTTTATCAATGTATTCCCACTCCATACATTCATTTTGATAATTTTTAATGGAATTATAAAGATGTTCCAACCATTTATTATCCTTATTATGTTAATAATAAGTTTCTAGGCTCATTGTCTACATATAAGATTATTGATTAATAGAAAACAACTTCTCCATTGTGTAAGCCCAGTATCCTTTTACTAGTGGATCATATATTATACTAAATGATTGTGGTAATTTATTTATATAAGACTCAAAAAAATAATTATTCCTCTTTGATGAATGATGAAG
Source organism: Viscum album (assembly GCA_963277665.1). Classification (NCBI taxonomy): domain Eukaryota; kingdom Viridiplantae; phylum Streptophyta; class Magnoliopsida; order Santalales; family Viscaceae; genus Viscum; species Viscum album. The sequence continues at coordinate 870,905,348 of OY728148.1, read as the reverse complement.
ATCCACATTATTATGGTTTTTATTCAAATCCTAAGACATCTGGGTAAGGATTTCCATGAAAATTGTAACTCCACCTCCTATGTCATTAGGGATGTCATTAATGAAATATCTTCATTGTCCCTCACATAGATTGTTTTCATGGTTTCTCTTAGTTCCAATCATTTTATAAATTAGAAAATGGTTGAAAAAACATAATTTAACTGGTTATTAATAATAATTTATTCCATTTTGTTATTATATCTAAAGAAATATCTTTTTAGATACTTATGAATATCATTTTAATAAACAAGGATTATGGGGTTCATAAAATTGATTTGTCTAAAAATAAATGTTTTTCCTAATGTCCTTTAAGTTTAATTAAAAATTTTAACTACACTATTATGAGAAACCATTTATAGAGACACATCATTCTCTTACATTACTATAACATCATTTTAGAAATAACCAATATAATAGTGTTTAAAAACCCAGATAACAACTTTTTCTCACTTGTGAAAATATGTATTGTTTATAACATTTACATAATAAGTCATAAAGAATATTTAATTAAGTATCTCTAGATTCTTATTGACCATTAAATTTCCTTTGTTATAGTTAATCACATACATATATATATAAAATAATGGGTTGATCTAAACACCCAGTAAATTGATAGATGACAACACGAATAAATTAACATAGGGTGAGCATAATCGTCATTATTATAACATAAGAAAATGATAATAATAATAATAATAATAGGAATCATTTGATAAATACATGGAATGTGGACATGAAAAAATATGTAACATCATGTCTTAGAGGTCAAATACCCCCATGTAGTTTTGATAAAAAGTAACATCATATTCACGTATAATGTATGTTCATATGGAAAGAATCATATTTTTGAAGAAATTTATCATTATTTTCATGAATATTTCACATTATCTCATGAGAAAGATCATATATGTCAATGTATTAGAGCACAAAATAACTCTCGGTGTATCCTTGATATTATAGCATTTATACAATCACATCGTCCACATGTTATGTATAAGAATTATTAACATAAAATATGTCCTTGAATGAGAATGGGTTTCATAAGAATTAATAAACCATAGTTTCAAGAATAATCATAGGATTCACCAAAATAAAAAATTAATAACATACATGGAATAAGAATCATTAACTGTGAGTGTGGAACAAATTTTCTCTAGAGAAGTGAATGATGTGTTTTTAGTAAGAAATGTTCTATTGGAAAAAAATTTATTTGTCAGTAAATCATAATTAAAAGATGTATATCGAAGAAAATAAATGGGATTTATATATAATTTATATTTTTTAAATATTAGAAGAATATACATAATGAATTATTTAATGAATGAGTAATAAACTAAAGGAATAAATTTGGGTTGATGAATACCCTTCTATTATGTCTGAATTATTTCATTATTTCTGTAACATGGATAATCAAATTAGATTTATTAATTAATAAATCCATAAACAATTATAAATGAATTGGTATATTATAATTTTATAAATTTATTTTATCTCCATTTGGATTTGATGCATTGTTCAATATCATTATTCGAGAATGTTCATTTTTATGGTTGTCATGATTTGTTAACTAGTATACATGTATGGACGTTCTTGAAAAATGAGGATAATTTTAAATAAAAGAGATTATTTGTTACTAATAAATATTCATATTACTATATTTTCTTATATATAAAATTAATATTTCATGAGTATTAATAATTAGATAAAATGTTTAATGATAATCATTTAAATTAATTTTGCAATTTTTTTGATCATCAAAAACTAATTTCATTATATAATTTTAATTATATATATATGTTACTTATAGAAGATAAAAATGTTTATAATATAAACATTACTATATGTTTCATCAATTATAATTTTTTTATGACCATATATTAAGGATGTATAGGAAAATGGAATCTTTTCATCTTTGAAGATGATAAATCAACACCCCACAATGGGTGTTTTCATTTTTTGAATAAAAGAGAGAGAAAAGGGGATTGATTAAATATTATTCTTGAAAGATTAAAAATTAAATGATATATAATATAATTTAGATTTTTTTCAACTTGGATGATAGTAGATGAGAATAGAATAAGGATATAAATTAAATAAAAAAGAAATTAAAATTAATGAAAGGGGATTTTAAATATTGAATTCATCTCCTTGAAAACATCCTTAAAAAAATAGGTATTGTTATTTCATTAACCCAAAAGGGACCTAGAAATGGGGGAGAGTATTTCAAATTATATCTCTTTAAAACTAAACACATGTATATTTTGTGATGATGTGAGTAGAAGAGGTGGCAATTAGTTGTATTTATTGGGGATGAGAGTGGTGTTTTTTAAATTTATTCAATAGTTAAATTTGTTTTCCCAAGACTATGAATACTTTCAACCATATGACTAAATATATTAATATAATGAATAATCTATATATTTTTTTCATTAAATTATCCATCCATAATGTATGAGTCAAGAATTCATGAATTTATTGAATACCATAAATTATTTTATTTTACTATTATCCAAAAATCAATTACTTGATATAAATACTAAAAATTCACCATAACCATTTTTTAATGTGAATAATTACACAATGAAATCTATTTTCTGAAAATAATTTTACAATTATGTTGAAATTAATTTTTAATTAAAATCATCATTTATAGGGAAAATATAGTTTTTAAAAAAAACTAATTTGATAAAAAATTTAAAAATTAATTAAGTTATTAAAAAATTATCTTATAGTAATTAGACAATGAAATATTAATTTATGATTCAATTTTATTAATATAATCAATGTTTTAAATTATTATTTTTGTAAAATTGTTTCAAAAAAACTTTTTAAAAATTCCCACAATTAATTAATATTTTTTATATAAATTATTTACATATACATTGATATAAATATAACGTATAAAAAATTATTTGATACAAAAATTATATTTATAATTTTATATACTATGTTACTATTCAATTTGATAGATTTCTCTTTCAAATGACCAAAATAATATTCGCAATGTCATGATTCAATTCCATATGGATATATTCCCTCTCTTTGAGAAATACCTCTTAATTCATTCATTCATCATTTATTAAGATTTTATTGTGTTCTATATTTGATTTAATGATATTTATACTATATATAATATTTATAAGAATAAATTTTCCCTTGAAAAGAACATAGATCGTTATAATTGAAATGATATATATTGATTATATATTAAATTATTTTTATATATATTATTTTTTAGATGTAAAATAAATTTTTATTTGTTATACATACTGGTTAGAGTAGAGTACTCAAGAGGGTGTGATTTGAGTATTTATAAATTTTTTTTTTTTTAAATTATTCTTAAAAAGCTCCCCAAAAGAAATAAATACAACCCAGTTAATCAATGTATTATGGTTATAAAAGTTTGGCTGTTTAGATAACTTCTTAGAAGATTGATTAATTCTCAGTAATCTTAATATCAGTTATTAATATTGTTTTTAAAGATCCTCTAATAATGAAAACAATTATAACATCATTATATGATTCACAATAAATCTAAATTTAGTGATTTATGAATTATACAAAAAAACAATGAAAAATAGTTTAAACAACAGAGCAAATATATAACTATTGGTTCAATCTTAATGAGAGACCCAATCCACTACACATGGTGATCACCTGCCACTAAGATGTTTATATTAATAAACTTGATCCACAACCTAGATTGGGGTAAACAATAGTACACATGCTTGTCTGGGTCACAAAACATCTTCAAATGTTCTTCGTGGGTAAAAACTAACAGGTCACAAAGGGACCTCTTCCACAATTATCAGGTGGGAGTAAAAAAATTTAAAAATATGAGAGAGGAATGATATCTTTTATCCTTCTGTTTAGAGCTTGAGATAGTGAGTGTTTTCATACAGACACAAACCCTCTGCGTGGAAGAAAAAAATAATACACAACATAGAAAAAATGATTAGATGTGGTTACAAGTTCTCTGAGCATTATTATACGCAGGAATAGACTTATAGGATGAATTATATATAGGAATTGAGTCCTCTTATGAGAAACATAGTATTGCAAGTCAGGAGATCTGGTTTCTAGTTAGATGTGGCTCATGTTCTTCATGGAGTTAATATTGTGAGGATGTGTCTGGATCCAATATATGGTATCATAGTGAATTCTTCATTTGATCATTGGATGTATTGATTTGAATGTTTCTATTCTTTTCTCAATAATGATTGGTCTTCTTCGTTATCACGGGATATTGTTTTTGGGCCACACTTCTCTTTTTAATCAGGGAGTTCATGTGTTGGTGCCGTCAAGATGCATGTATTCTATACCTCATATATAGTACTATTAGGTGATACATCTACAAATAAATATTAATTATGTCAGATCATATAAAAGACGAAAATAAGACCGTTAGAAGTTAAATTGAAAAATGAAAAAATAGATTGATGGACGGTGTCACAGTCAGTCTAGAAATGGTGTCTTCATGTAACGGTGTCTCCATGAAATGGTGTGTCATTATTTTCTTTTTGAGCAGTGATACTATTATGATTTGACATTTTTATAGAGATCAAGAACTAGTAGCACAAATGCGGTATACGGTCACAGAGTCTGGTTCTTAGTGTCTGGTCATGGTGTCTCGGTCATGGTATCTGGGTCAGGGTGTCTAGTCAACGTTTCTGTTCAACGAATATGGGTTATAGTGTATGGGTCCCGGTGTCTAGCTACTGTTTCTAGTCATGGTGTCTGGGACCTTGGCCATAAAAACATAATAGGTGGCAGACTAATAGTTTCTCAGAATTATCAATATATTTGTACACGGAATTAAAAGATGATATTCATATATTAGATTATACTTAATCATTTATCAATGAAATCCATTATAACACAACATAAAAATAGTTTACAATAATAAAAAATATCAGTTGAGATTTTGGATAGGTTTATATAAATCATAAATAGATCAACCATATTTATAGATGATTTGACAATGATTAAAATTGATAAACAAGGTTTAAACTATATATAATATTTGTGATCATTAAAACATGATTAAAACATGCATATTCCAACAATATTCCCCTTTTTGATGACCACAAATAATGTGAGTGAGATGTATATTAATAGGGAATGTGTCTCTACCTTAGTGTGCACGCCTCGCCCACTTTTTGGATTATCGGAAACATTATAAGAGTAAATAATAGAATAGATTAGAATAATTCACAATGCATAAGATGGAATAAAAGTTTAATTATAAAACAGTAAGAAGAAAAAATACTAAAAATATACCCATCAAAATATAGTCTTCACTTTTCCTCAGCATCGACTTTATTCTCTTTTCTCTTGGTAGAAAAATCACGAGATGCCACATTTGCAGATGTAGAAGTGGAGGAAGAATGTGAACCAACTGAAAGAGAAGGTAAAGGGAGTCCTTCAAAAACAGAGGGGGCTATTGTAGATGTAGTTGAAGACTGAGGAAATTGTTGGTCATGGATAATAGGTCTGAACTGACTGAGAGGTCGATAGATATAAATAATATTTTATGCATGGGAATGGGATCAAAAGGTAGGTAAACCAGGTCGCAAGGGTGAAATTGAAGGAGCCACAATAGAAGTTCTCTGAACATGAAGATAAGTCCATAGAATCTTGATTAATTAAACAATAATATCACCACCATAATGCATCGATTTCACCATGTTATCTTGGTTCTCCATGAATATGTACAGGAATAGAGAAGAATCATTGAGCTTCGAGACATGAGTATTGAAAGCATGATTGAATGGAGAGATTTTCATATTTTCTACCTCGTACATGATGTGGTTTTTCATATCATTATTGGAGATAATTCATTTGAAGTATAATTACAACTTCTTTGTAATTTCCTGTTGATCATCATTAGAAATCATGGAGTGAATTATCACCAAATCAAGAACTCTATCATTGTTCATGTAACCACATATTGAGATTCTTTGTCAAATCATCTTATCACAGACTGATGTTATTCATTAAAAAATATTTTGAACAGATCATTTTCCATGGAGGGTTAGGATGATTGTCTAGAGGGACTAGAATATGTAATAGATGATGTAAGATTCATAAGATTATTCATAACATTATAGAGACACCCCTTATACACATCATTAAACTTGTTAAGTCCAATAACAATCTCACACATCTCGTTAACAATTTTGTTGTCTATTTCAGCCACCTTGTCAGCCAAAGAAATAAGTTAAGGTTGAATCAGGTAGGCATCACACTATTGAAAATGACTACCAATATCCTTGATAGGATGAGCAATAGGTTCTAGTATTGAGTTAATCAATCTATTCCTTTATTCAACTATAGCTCTGAGAGACTTTACATTATCACTTAATTATTTGTTCTCAACACTGACTTCTTGAATTTTGTGAATCATATTTGGCTAATTCTGCGAAATTATATTCTATAATAACATGGGCAGCATCCATTTCACTAAATATTGGCATAGTTTTAGTTTGAGTATTCATGATCCTTTTAACCCCATCAAAAATGATAGATCCAATTGTTTTCAAATTATCCTAACTCACCATGTTTGTAGATTCTTCTGACGGTTCAAGGATAGAAGCTGAGAGAGGCTTAGGTTCTTTGGTAGCTATAACATCAAGAGGAGATACTTGTTTCAATTGAAACATTGTAGAAATATATATACCTTTATCTGAGCTTTCCTAATATTCACTCACATAAAAATATATATGAAATTTATACCATGTATCCATAGAGGTTGAATCAACTAGATTTGGAACATCAACACATTAAAAATGCAACTACATCTCTCATTCAACTTGTGCATCTTTCTCGGTACAATGAGATTTAGATCCTTGATCTAATTCCAATATTTCACCCCAATAGCATCACCTATTTCCATTCAATATAATTGAATGTCTTTCTCTATTCTCTCTTTAATAGATGGTATAATTTCAGGAACCACTTGTTCCTCTGGCTGTTCCCCAGGTACAAATTCTTTCCCACAAGAAATATCTTCTTATAAATTTTCTTCCATAACAACCTTTTCTTCTTCAACTAGAATGGATTTTTCTTAAGTGGCAGGTTCATCCAAATCAATAAACTCTTTAGGGATATGTATGTATCTCTTAGTAGTTTATTGGAGAACATGTTAACATTCTTTCTCATCTAGGGCAGTTTTTTCTATTGGTAAAAGAGCCTCTTCTTCAACTTATTTCTCAGAATAGTCCAGGATTTCATCTTGTTCCAAGACAAGATCAGAAATATCATTATGTCTTGTAGATTGTTCAATTGGGTTGAATATTTCATAGACCCTCTATGTAAGACCCAGAGCTTTTATGAGAAATGTTATTTTTAATTTCTTTGATTTTTTGTGTTTTACACCGAGATTAGCTTGCACTATACCATATTATCATGTAGTATATGGAAACACTATTATTTGCTTGTGTTGCACGCAGGAGCGACCTTCCACAATAGTTTTTCTTGTACGCTATACTGAGTTTCACTAAACAACGATATACTATGAACTAGCTATTATGAATATTATTAACCACATATTGAATTTCATAACAATATCATTAATCTTACACATATTCTAGAACATGGTATGAGAACAAAATAATTTTTTCAGGTAAATAAGTATTTTCCCCAAAATATAGTTTTGCAGAATTTTGATGGAGCACCAACATTAAATCTAGTTTTTGACACGTTTACGAGCTCAATTTGACAATATAAAATTATTAATTTCAATAATTATATAATTATTTAATTTGGATACTTTTTTAATATTTTTCTGTTAACTTCCATATTTTGATGAATGGTAAAAATACGATAATTTTTATTAAAAGAAACTTTTTTCATCAAGATAATTTATATTGATAAATTATAATATTTAATGGTTTCAAAGTAAAAATTGAATATTTTTTACAATTTAATATAATGTAAGTCATTTGCATTAATTTTTCACAGATTTCATAGGTAAAAACATTTCAATCATTTGAGGCGTTTTATCATTTAAAACCCATTCTTTCAACATCAGGATTAATTTTAAATTGAATAATAAAACTTTTGTGTATTGAATTTGGAAAAATGGATTCCATATTTGGAATATTTAGGTCCAGATTATGTTAATATGCAAATTTTTTTATTTATTATGAATTGTAACAACGATAAATTTTATTTACTACAGTTATAGGTAAATCAGAAAATAAAGGGTAAAAATAATATTATAAAATTACCCTAACACCTGCCAAAATTCTATTGGATGAATAAAAGTCGACACATATCATCTAAGGGTCATAACAGAATAATTCATGGACTTTTGACAATGGAAATGATGTAATTATTATTAAAACCAAAGAATGTAACACCGTGTCACGCTCTTATATCTTATATGGGTAATAATTTTAATTTTTTTATAAACATAAAAAAAATCAATCATAAATAGTACCCATAAATTTAATAAAAATATACACATCATGTGTATTGATTAAGTATTTTTAGGGATTATATAATTATCATTAATGATGATACTATAATGATGTATAAATTATTTTATTGATTGAAATATAAAATAAATGGGTTTAAAAATACTAAAATAAATATTTTATGAACAATTTAACGTGCTCCATGAATTTTATAGATATATATGACATTTTATGAATCTATTAAACATTTTTTTTGAATATATCCTCTGTCTGGATTTTGTTTAAATTAAAATAATTAAATAATGACAAATTTGACACTATTTTTATTTTATTAAAATAACATATTATTAAATTATTTAAAAATAAAAAAATTATTTTAAAATTATAAATTATATTTATATGTTCTAAAATGTCATAAATTATCCAATTATAGACAATTAAAAACATATAAGTAAATATATTTAACAATTTAAAATTTAGAATATTACCACCACGAATAAAATTAAATAGATTAAATAAGGATTAATGAAGTTAATAAGGTTTAAAATAAATTCCCAACATGTATAAATTTTATTGGATGATTATATTACATAACAACCTCATCTAATCTTAAAATATGATTCATTTTGAAGTTTTTAGGAGGGGTTTGAGTTTATTATAAATTTATATTTTATAGGTTTCCAAAAGTGCACATCTCCTATCTTATAAAAGTTCTCCTCCTTCCTCTCCTATTCAAAGAAATTTGATCCCTAAATCATTACCAAACCCTATCAATTTATCTTATCCAATTCCTTAGAAACATTCTAGACTTCAAAATCTTCTAAAAAAGCTAACTCTAGTGCCCTAAAAGGATGTTTAAAAGACGCACGTTGAGGAAGAGGTAATCTCTTATACCGATTCTTTCATGTTTATTTCTTCTTATATGTCTTCTTATATAGTTGTTTCATTATAAAGTAATAACATATATATCAATCATATAATGATATGTTATTATAAATATGTAACAACCCTATTCAACCTTCTACACATCCTAAAAAAATGAAATCACCGCAGGTGCGTATGTACAGAATATCGTCTGTATGATGTGGTGTAATCTGTTTTCCCACCACCACCATACATGGATTGTTATAATGGAGGAAATTATAACAATATATGATTATTATAACGTAGTAATTTTTCTATGATACTATATCATCAACTCAAATTCCATTCCATAATTATGGGAACGATATCATCGCTCATGCATACGCACTGATTACCATCTCCATGATGTAATTAGATTCATACTCCATGTTAACCATTCCAGAATGATTATAACGTATTTATAATAAGTAATCATGAAATATATGATATAATAATTCTATTGTATTTATGTATATATATATGTCATTTAATTCCATTAAATTAAATATGGAAAGGAAAACATCGTTCATGCGTACGTACGACCTACCATCTCCATAAACGGTGTATTTCATTTAATTTATCAATCTACTATATATATATATATTATAAATATATATTATATATAAATTCTTTTATATACTAGAATTAACTAAATCTTGATATTAGTAATAATATCTAGAACAACAAGTCCAAACACGTATGATAAATGAATCGATTTTAACCAAAATGCTACTTTAACATGGAATTAACAAAAGAACATGTAATATAAATCATAAGTGAATCATATATGATATCATAAATATGATTATGGTTCTTCTACAATTTATTAATATGTTTAAACCCACTATATAAATGTTTCAGACACATACATGAGAAATTGGTCCTAATGTAAGGGATAATTATTCCAATCTTGTTCTTATCTGAGATTGATTATTCTTAAGTATTTACTGGCATTATATTTATCATCCATGTCCTTGTTTTGTAAAAATGTTTTCAAAAAATGTTTACAATTCATCCAATAATGTTTAAATTCATTTTACCCTTTTTTTTACTTTTTCCACATTGTATGGAAGGAATCATTCTCTTGTTTACCATACGAGGTGGTTTTTGACTTTTCTAGCAAAAGTACGAGGAGACCATTTTTATAACTTATATAGCATGAAAGGATTTTTAGGGTTTCATAACTCTTTTAAATGAAGAATCCTCTACATGATTTCATGGTTAGTTAAAAAAATTATTTTCTTTTAAAATTGAATGATATTTTGATAATAGAAAATGATTTTGGAAAAGAAAAGATTTTTTCCTCAAAATTCATTTCATGTGTTTTATCCAAACTATTTTCCATTTAATATGAAATTTGTTAATATGGATATGCTTCATGTATAAATTTACTATTATCTACATGGTTTTATTTTGTTTATTATGAAATTATATCCATTGTTTTATATGGATTATGTTATGATGGGATGTTGTATATGAAACCAATTTTGTTCATTGGGTAATGATGAATTATTTGTGTTTATTTTCATGGACATGAAAGAATGATTTCATTATAATTTGGGTGGGACCTTTATTTTCCTCTAATGAATTGGGTAATGATTTATATCTCATGATATTATCATGGCTGGAATGGTAAGTAAATCTGGTTCAGTAATACAGGGCGGGGACGACAAGTAAAACCAGTTCAATAAAGGACTTGGTCCACTATGATGGTCTTAGAAGCAATGCCTATGGTACTATAGAAATCATATATTGTGCTTAATGGTTTTCCATAATTACATGTTTTATTTCCATGAAATTGTATCATGATTGTTGATCATTTATGATCTATGATATATTTAATGTAATGTTTTATTTCATTTCTCATGATTTTGATGTTTAAATTTTATGTTCATGTTTTTACACTCAAATAATTATGGATTATTTTATGTTCTCCATGTTTACCCTTTCTGAAAATTTGAGCTCGCCATTTTTATGTTTTCTTTTCCATATGATATAAATAATGGTTTTAGGTACGAAACATAAGGGGAAGAGCTTTATGGGAGATATTGAAGATTGTTCACCTTGATTAGAAGATTATGTTCCAAGTTTCCAAAAATATTAAACTACTATGGGGCTTGGGTGTTTGTTATTGTTATGTATTAAGTATTCCGAAAAAGTATTGTAACTTCCATATATGTTATGCCTTGGGTATCTATAGTTGATATTAGAGGAATGTTTTAGTTAACCTTTTGAAACTAGGATGCGAAATATTAAGTGGGATCCCAATAAATATTTCTATGTTATGACTATGTATGTTCCTAAGGTTAATTATAAGTATAGGTTAAAATCGTAGAATTATGATAATGATCATTATTAACCTAGGATTAATCCTAATATGCTATATATTGATAGTACTTCCCTTGATTATGTTTTTTCCTAGTATGATTTTTTCCTCTCACACTATTCTTTTTGGGTTTTAGATAATGGCTGGAACCTGAAAGAATCGTGTTAATGATCAATGCACCGGTAAATGCAATGACTGTCCTTATGAACAACCAAATGTTATGGGAAATGGATTAGAAAATATTATTCCTATAATAACACATGAAATGAATCATTATAAACTTCCAAATGATCAGAGAAAGTAACAATATTCTATTGAGTCCTTCATGAGGCAATTTCCACCTTCTTTCTGTGGGTCTTTTGGTCTAATTTTTTCTGAACAATTTATCAGTAGCATTGAAAATATATTTTTCATACTTTTCTGTTCAGTACATGAGAATTTAATTTTGGTTTATTACCTTATAGAAGTTGAAGAAAACTAGTGGTGGTATCTAATTAAGATTTTAGGTCCCCAAGATGAAATTGAATCCATAGAATAGGACGAGTTCAAGAAATTGTTTTTCAATAAGTACTTACCATGTATTCATTAAACTAATATAGAAATGGAGTTTCACGAGCATAAGAAAAAGCATGATGAATCTATTGGTATATACGAGGAATATTTTACAAGGCTTCAAAGGTATGCATCTACCTTTATCATCCATCATGATAGTAATGTTGATCAATTCTTCAGTGGATTAAAACCAAATCTTTGAAGGGAATTGGCGATAAGAGACGTCAGTAGATATGAATAAATTTTGCATTCGTCTATCAAGGTATAACTTAAAGTTGGTGATATATATCCATCTCATGGTTTTGACATGAAATGAAAGACAGAGTTCAAGGAAAAATCTCAAAACTATGTTTACCAGAAGCAAATGTTTCGTTATGCTCAATGTGTGGAAAGAACCATGGTGGAGATTTTCCTAAAGGGACTACAAAATGTTTTACATGTGGAAAAGAAGTCCATAGAGCAGTTGAGTGCCAATGTAATGGGAGAAAGGTATCTAATGATGTGTATAGAGAAAATACTATAGAGAACGCACAAGTATCACTTCAATGCAACAAGTGCAAGAAATGGGGCATTAAGCTAACCAATGCCCTGATCCAAGGGTAAATGATGATCAACATCAACAACCTCTTAAGGAAAAAGACAAAGGGATGTCACATAGAATCACTATCGGAGGTGTTGAATATAAAAAATAAGTGGTGTAATTATTAACTGTTTATGTAACAGGATTCAAAAATAGTGTCTTGGAATCTCATTTATAGTATCGTGGAATTTTGGAATATCTATGTCTTGGTTTACTGTGGTTTTCTAGAAGAATATAGTACTGGAAACCAGGAATAGTGATTGAAATATTTTAAGAACTAAGATTATATGTGCATAATAAAGGGTTGATGATAAAATAATATGTTTGATATTATTAATGAGCTCATGACTGATATAAGGACAAAGAGATATCATGATTTTAGTATATATATTTTTGGGATTTTGTATATGGAAATAGTTAACTTTTGAAAGAATTCATGTTTTCACTAATGTTCTATGGTAATTTATGTTTCACGAATACATGATTAAGGAATTCACATGTTTCAAATGTGACAAAAAAGATATATGTTATGATATATGGGGGATAAATGATGGTATTCACATGCTTGTTGAATGACCTTTCTAGTAATAGTTTTAGTTATACTGTGATTTTAGATAGAATTATTTTGGATAAGCCTAAAGGATGGAATGTATTAAGTTGGATATAAGATAGTATTTTTTAAGGAGCAAATTTTTATTATTATATTATTTCTGGAATGTTATAATGGTGTAGTTTTAGAAAAATGACAACCCATATGATGGGCGAAAACTCATCGAATTAGAATAGGATGCGGGAATTAAACCCCCAACCGAAGAGCAAAAGGCCTTTATAACCTACCAGTAGACAACAAGAAGTTCTTAGTTGTGATAAATTTGTTTTATTTTATTACGTGGTTTGATAGTTGAAGTGTATGTACATTTTTTGAATCAATTAATGTTAATCTCACCATAAATGGACGTATGTATATTTAGTAATTATGTTAACCAATGGTTGGAGAAATATGGAATAACCTATCATTATAATGCATTATCTGATAACATTTCAAGAATAAAAGTTCAACATCATTTAATTAAATATTAGATGATGTGGAAATTGTTCATAGAATAAGTAATGATGATTTTACATAGAAATGATCTAAGTATTTCTCCTTAAGAAAAAATTCATCAAAATTAGGGAAATGATATTGAAAACCAAAAATGTTGTCCTAGTACCCTCATATACGATGAATCAAATGGTACAATAGATCATCAAAAATTTAGGGCTTTTTTAATTTTGGAATTTTCATAGATATGTTCTCTATCACTCTCCATTAGAACTTGGTTGTTAGATTTCTCTCCCATATCCATATTTTCAACTATATTCTCTTATATGGAATCCCAGTTCTTAGTTAATTTGGGATACTATTAGGTTTATAACATTCATTTTTAAAATTTAGTTTTAGTATTCCTTTTTACAGTGGGGTTTTCTATAAATAATCTTTGAAGTAGTAAACCATTTATATCCCTTACAAAATTTGGGGACGAAATTCATTTAAAATGGGGTAGAATGTAACACCATGAGATTTTATGAGGAATATTATTTTTATTTTATTTGATATTTTGTGTTTTACACCTAGATTATATTTTTCTATACTCTATTATCTTTTATTATACACAAACACAATTCTTGGATTGTGTTGCACGCAAGTGAAACATTCCTCAATAGTGTATGTTGTACATATTACCGAGTTTCTCAAAACAACAGTATATTATGAACTAGACATTATAAATATTATTAACCAAATTTGGAATTTTATAATTATATCATTCAATTTACACATATTATAGAACATGGTATGAGAAAAAATAGATTTTTCAGGTAAAATAGATATTTTTCAAAAAAACACAGTTTTGGCTCCTTTTGATGGTGCACCCTCATTAAATCTTGTTTATGAAATGTTTATGAGTTCAATTTCAAAAAAAATGTTATTAATTTCAGTTATTATATAGAAATTTAATTTAGATAATTTTTTAATTTTTTTCTTTTAACTTTCATATTTTGATGAATAGTAAAAATAAGATTAATTTTAATTAAAAACAAATTTTTTCATCAAGATAATTTATATGGTTAAATTATATCATTGAATGGGTTTTATGTATAGATAAAATATATTATTACCATTTAATATAATTTAACTTATTATCATTAATTTTACACTGAATTTAAATGTAATGACATTTCAATCTTTTGCAGTGTTTTATCTTTTAAACCCCATTTTCTAAACCATGGGATTAATTTTAAATTAATTATTACCACTTATGTGTACTGAATTTTGAAAAATGGATTCAATATATTGAATCCTTAGGTCCAAATTATGTTAATATGCTACTTTTTATTTTTATACACTATGAATATTAACTATGGTAAATTTTATTTACCACAGTTAAGGGTAAATCATGAAATTAATGGTAAAAATAATATTGTAAAAGTACCCTAACACCTGCCAAAATACTATTGGATGAATACAAGTCGATCCATGTCTCCTAAGGGTCAGAATAGAATAATTTCATGGACTATTAACCATGAAAATGAAGTAATTATTATTAAAACCATTGAAAGTGACAACATGTCACTCTCTTATATTTCATAAGTGTAATAATTTTAATTTAGTGATAAACATCATAAAACATAAAACATAAATATTATACATACATATAATAAATTTTCCCACTTCATGTGGATTTATTTTAAATTTTAAGGGATAAATAATTATCATTAATGATGAAACAATAGTGATTTATAAATTATTTTATTCCTTGAAATATCAAATAAATGATATTAAAAATATTAAAATAAATATTATATGAACAATTTAATGCACTCCGCGAATTTTATAGATAAATATGAGATGATATGAATCTTCTAAATATTTTTGTTCTAATATATCCTCTATTTTAATTTTATTTAAATTCAAATAAAAGAACAATGAATAAATTGACACTATTGTTATTTAAGAAAATATCATATTCTTAAATTGTTTAAAAATGAAGATATTATTTAAAATTATTAATAGAAATTTATGTGGTCTAAAATTTCATATTGTTCCCAATTTTTGAAAATTCACAATACATATGTTATTATTTTTAACAAATTTACAATTTAAAATACTATAACAACAAATAAAATTAAATATATTAAATAAGGATAAGTGAAGTTAATAACGTTTAAAATAAATTCATAAAATGTATAAATTTTATTTTATGATGTTATTACAATTCTATCTTATCTTATCATCGAATATGAGTCATTTTGGAGGTTTTTAGGTGGGTTTGGAGTTTATTATAAATTAATATTTTGGAGGTTTCCAAAAGTCCCCCTCTCCTTTCGTATAAATGGGCACCTCCTCCATCCCCTATTCAGAACATTGTTTGCCTTCATTCTCGGCCAAACCCAGTACATTTTTATTCTCCACATCCCTAGTAACATAATAGTGGTCCTGGTCCTCTAAAAAGGCCAACTCTAGTGCCCTAAGAAGATGTTTAAAAGAGGCACGTTGAGGGAGAGGTAATATATTCTACCAATTCATTCATGTTTCTTTCTTCTTGTACATCCCCTTATTTATTTGCTTAATTATAAAGTAATAAAATTAGTATAAATAATATAATGATTTTTTATTATAGATATAAAACAAACTTATTTCACCTTCTACCAATCCTACAAAAAATGAAATCCCCACTCGTGCGTACGTACGGAATATCATCTCCACGGTGTGGTGTAATTTATTTTTTCACAACCACCTTACATTGATGGGTATAATGGTGGAAATAATAAATTTATATTATTACAATAAAATAATAATAATTATGATTTATTATATCATCCACACCAATTTCATTCAATAATTATGGGAATGATATCATCGATCGTGCGTACGTACCAATTTCCGTCTCCACGATGCGATGAGATTCATTCTGCATGTTAACCATTCACGAATGATTATAAAGTATATATAATAAGTAATCATGAAATATAATAAATAATAATTATACTTGATTTATATATATATATATATGTCATTTAATTCTATTCAATTTAATAAGGAAATAAAAACAACGTTCAAGCGTACATACGGCCTACCATATCCATGAATAGTGTATTTCATTTAACTTATCGATATAATATATTTATATATATGCTGAATCTATATTTTATATAAATCATTTTTTACATTCTGGGATTATGAAAATCATGATATATGTAATAATATCTTGAACAACACGTCCAAACACGTATGATAAATGAAACTATTTTACCCAAAATGATTCTTTAACATGGAATTGTCAAAAGAACGGGTAATATAAAGTCATAAGTGAATAATATATGTCATAAAAAGTATTATTATGGTTCTATTACAAATTAATAATATTTTTCAACCCATTATATATGAGTTTCAGATACATATGGATGAAATTGGACATAAGGTAAGGGATAATTATTCCAATCTCATTCCTATTTGAGATTGTTTATACGTATGTATTTAATACAGTAATGTTTATCATCCATGTCCATGTCTTCTAAATTTTTTTTCATAAAATGTATACTATCCATAAATGTATGTTTAAAATCAGTTATACTATTTTTTGACTTTTACCACATTTTATGGAAGGAATATTTCATTTTTTTACAATACGATGTACTTTTTGAATTTTCTGGGAAAAGTACGGGGATAACATTTTTTTAATTTATATGGGTTGAATGAATTTTTACAGTTTTATAATGCCTTATTTAAATGAATCTTCATCTAAATTATTTCATGGTTATTTTCAAAAAAAATATTTTTATTTAAAATAGATTTAAAATTTGATGATAGAAAATGATTTTGAAAAAAAAGGATGTTTTCCTCAAGAATTAATTTCAAGTGATTTATAAAAATTAAATTAAATCTACAATTACATTATTTAATATGAATGATTCATTTTTGATTTCCCTATTATTTACATTAATTTATTTTTTTTTATTTTGAAATTATATCCATTTTTTATATAGATTATGTTGTGATGTGATGACGTATATAAAACCCATTTTATTCGTTGGATTGTGATTGATGATTTATGTTTATTTTGTGGAACACAAAATAATGATTTCATTATGATATGGGTGTTTCCTATATATCCCTCCAATGAATTTTGTAAAGATTTATATCTCCTGAGATGAACATGGCTGGAATGGAATGTAAATCTGATTTAGTAATACAGGGCTGGAATGGAAAGTATACCAGGGTCAGTAGTGGACTTTTTCCACTATTATGGTCATGGAAGAAATGCATGGGCTACTATGTAAATCATTTCATGTTCATAATGGTTTTCCCTAATTACAAGTATTATTCCCATTTAATTTTATCATTATTAATGTTCTTTTATTAAATATTCCTTATGTAGTGTAATGTTTTTTTTTCATTGCTCATGATTTTGATGATTAAATTTTATGATCATGTTTTAAGATAAAGTGTTTATAGATTGTTATATGTTATCAATGATTACCCTTACTGAGCATTTGAGCTCAGCTATTTTATGTTTTCCTTTCCCCATGATATAAATAAATGTTTTAGGTAAGAAAACAAAAGGATAAAATCTTTATGGGACATGTTGCAGATCTTTAACCATGATTAAAAGATTATGTTCCATGTTTCCAATGACACTAAACTACCACAACCCTTGGGTGTCTGTTTTTGTTATGTATTAATTATTTCACAAAATTATTTTGGCGTCCATGTATCTCAAGCTTTGGGTCTCTACACTATCATTACCTTCCACCCATTCTTTTCAACTTGGATTCAAACTAATTTTCATTCTTTTGATTGTTACATTCGAAATTCAATATTTATAATCCTTAATGGCTTCTTCATCTGGTCTAACAAAATATTTTACATGAAGCACAGATGAAATTATCCGTGAGTAGAATATGGATGTTTACTTGGATATTATATTGATGAACTCACAAATATGGGGTATACCATTCTTTCATAGGTTGATCATATGTTAATTATTTATAATTTGTATCAAAATTGCATCCTAAAACATGTGTGTAGCAAAATCATCTGTGTGGGGTCCGCTCTGATTCTGAAATTTTTTTAACAAAAGTATGGATTCCCCATCTAGATTATTATTTATAGCTCTACTGTTTGTTGCATTTCTAGTAATGCTTCTATTGGCTTCCTCCAAAACAAATATCTCACTTGGAGGTGGATGACCTCTCTAGTATTTCTTAGTAATACCCTCATGAGATATCCATAGGCAATCAGCCCATAACCTCTAAGAAAAGGTACATCATTACCAATTTATCATTCCTCTCAAAACAATACAATGTCTTCAATCAAAAGATAATTTAAAAATCTATTAAAACTATGAAACATGTTTTGGGTAAATTGACCTCTCCTCATTTTTACCCAATATAGCATTCATTGTTCTTTTTGTACATTAAATAATAATTACCTACTAGACAACAACCACATATGAATAATTTCCCTTTTGGTACCACTATTTAATTCCCCAGGTTTGGATTCTACAGACCATCGGGTGTTAACTTCAGTGCTATATCCATCTACATCTTTTATCTATGCTTCTCAATAGTTGAGGTAGACGGGGGGTTCATTCTGGTAATTCAATGATAGTTGAAGAGATAGATGGAATGGTTGAAGAAAGGGTTACATTTTGAGAGATGATTGCCCGGGTAAAGAGTGGAGTGAAACATATTTAATTTTTATCATTTAGGGATTCCATGAAATGAAAAAATAAACACGTGGGAATGTAGAAATAAAATAATTAATTACTCTGATATGGGTTATAGTATGTAAATAAAATAACAACGCGTCATTAAGGTGTGACTAAGAAATAATTTTTCTGTGAGACCGGAACTGGATTTCTTGGTGAGATCGTAATAAGATTTCACAGAGAGACCATAACTGAAGGATTTAAAAATAGTGCCAATGTATTGTTTGAGATAGTATGTTCCATATAGAAACTGAGATATAGCAACTATGAGACAAAAACATGAAACAATAACTTTTAAGACAATAAAATATAGATATGTTTGTTTTAAATAGTAATATTACAAAAGTGACATGTGAAAAAATAAACTATTAAACAATATACGTACTACATAAGATTTATCATTCCCAACTCATGTATGATGTAATATATTATTCAGTAATATAATGATTCGTTGAAAATATCAGCGAGCTGATTTTATGTTCTAATTTATTCCAAAGTGATGTCAACATTTTTATATTGATCTCCCAAAAAGTGAGGTATTACATCAATTTTTTCCTCCTAGAGTGTGAAATATATTTTTTGGAGATTTTAATAGCATTATATTGTCACAATTTATAGTTACATTCCTAAATTGATATCGATAATCTAGTAATGTGTGTTTTATCTACAAAATTTGTGCAGTACAACTACCAGCAACTATGTTTTTAGCATCTTCATTAGATAATTACAGAATGTTTTGTTTCGTACTACACCATGATACAAGTGACATTCCTAAAAAGTGACATGTTCCAAAAGTGATTTTTATATCTAACATACAACCACTGAATTCTACATCAGAATAACTTACTAACTTAAATGATTACCCTCTAGGATAGAGTAGTCCTAGATTTGGTGTATTCTTGAGGTATTTGAAAATTATCATAATCAATTTTAAATGAGTATTCTTTATATTTTTTTATAATAAGCACACATACATACAGTACAAATATTTTCATGTTGGTTAGCAGTTAAATAATCTAATCTTCCAATCATTCCAATGTATGTGGTTTGATCAATATATTTTCCATCTTCATCAAGATCCAGTATACAAGAAGTACTCATTGTAGTGTCACTACAATTAGTTTTATCCAAGACAAAAAAATATAGAATATATCTTTTATATATGTTTATGATTTAAAATAATAAATTAATTATTTTGAATGAATTTATATCCAATAATGAAATTTATTTCACCAGTTAAACTCATTTAAAATTCATTTTTAATCATTTTAGAAAATTCAATACATAAAGAATTTTATTTAGGTCCAAATATAATGTCATCTATATAAATTTTAACTACAAAAAAATAATTTTAAATTCGTTTTATGAAAAGGGTAGGATCTGGTATTCCTTTTTTAAAACCTTTGGATATATGAAAAGTATATAATCTATCATACTAAGCTCTTTGATCTTGTTTTAAACAATATAATGCTTCTTATAATTTAAAAATATGATTTGGAAAAAGTGTATTTGAAAAACTAGGGGGTTTCTCAACTAAGTCACCTTGAGCTATATAAAAATTTAGGAATTCAGTTTTAACATCAAATTGATATAGGATGAAATTCAGATGTGCAGTACAAGAAAGAGTAATTATTATGGATTCAAGTCTAGCTACTTGTGAAAAGGTCTCCTCATAGTAAATTCCGTCTTCTTGACTATAGACTTGTTCAACCAATATAGGCATGTCTCTAACTATGTTACCAGATTCACCTATATTATTTCTATACACCCACGTAGTTCATATGATTAATTTTTCTTTTGGTTTGTCAACAAGTTTTGAAGCATTGTTCCTTTCAAACTGATTAAGCTCATCTTTCATAGAAATCACAGAAAATTCAGCATTGAAAGCATCATTAATGTTTTAGGTTCATGTTGTAACAAGAAGACTTGATGTTCAAACTGATTTCTAATAGAATCTCTATTTTGAGTTCCTTTATATAAGACTCCTACAATATCATCAAAATGATGATTCTTTAGAGTTCTAACATCTCTAGATAAATATGGTCTAGTGATTTTAGGTTCTTTAACAGGTTAGGGATCATTTTGACTAGAATTTAAGGAATTTTCAGAATTGGAAGATTTAATAGATTCCTTTACATGATGGTTAGAGGATTTTAAATTTATGACCATATTCAATACATCATCATCCATGTTTTCTAGATTTGTCTTAGTCTCATGGGGATCATTTTCATCAAATTTGACATGGAGAGATTCTTCTACACATTGGTATCTTTTGGTGAGCACTCTACATGCTTTACTAGAGATTGAATATTCTATAAAGATTCATTCATTACTAATAGATGTGAATTAGTCAAGATTTTCCTCAGTATTAAGGATATAGACTTTACAACTAAATAATTTGAAGTAGATTAATTTTGGTTTTCTACTATTACATAACTCTTATAGAGTTATTTGAAGAATAGTTCTAATAAACACTACTAATAATATAAATTATGTATTAATAGATTCAGAACATAAATAAATAGGTAATTTGAAGTGCCCAGATCAGTGTGAATCACTGAGAGGGGGAGGGGGTGAATTAGTGATCCCTTTAAACTTTTTACTAATTGATTCTTTATCAATTAAACCGCTATGGATAGTTAAAGCCTCGATCTACTCTTCTTGTATCTCTCGCCTTTCCACGAATGATTCAGTAAATGTAAAGGCACTGGACACAAGGATTTACAAGGTTCGGCACCAAAGGCCTACGTCCTTGCCATGTTGGTTATACGCCCCAACATGGTTTCCCCATTATAACCTATTAAAATTACAATGGTTGATACAGAGTCCCACTGTATCTCTCTTGAGTCCCACAGGAGGGTCTTTATACTGCGTCCCACAGTGTTACCAGAGTCCCACTGGCCTGCTCCAGAATCCCACTGAAGACTTCTTCCACCCTGAGTCTCACAGGGGGCTTCTCCTAGATCCTCGAGTCACATGAGTAGCTCTTCTTCACTTTATATTCTTCAAGTATCTTCAGCAGTCTGGGATAAAGACTGTTGGCCTTGCTCTGTACTTCTGATCACTTGAGTTGATCAGGTCTTCTCGTCTTGCTCAGGCTTTATCTCCTTCTTCTAAGGATGACCTGGCCTTCTCTCTTCAAGAAACATCAACAACCTCTGAAAACGTCTGTTGGTCTTGCTCAGCAACTTCTAATCACTTATGTTGATCAGGCTCTTCTCAATTACTGAATACTCAGAAAACTAATATCTTTAACTTCAGTCTGGCCTCAGTCTGACTTCATCACAACTTCATGCACTGAGTGCATGGCAACATTGTCTCTTCATGCACTGACTGCATGGCTTCTCAATATCTTCAATAACTTCTGATCTTGGACAACTCAAATGCACACAAGCTGGTTTGGCTTTGTTCACGTGTGCATGTGCATGCATGCAAGCATGCACTCCCCTTCTTCTCTTCCTTGGTGTGATAAACACTCAAAGAGTGTAATTTCTCCTTAAGCACACACACCTTCTTCACTCACGCACTTTGTTCAATTTGTTCACACACTTAATGTGTGTTATACTTTAGTGTGGATGTCCTCTTCTTTCTTCATCTAAATGTGTACACTTTGCACACACCTAGGTTCGACCTCTTCACTTTGCACACACAAGTTCTTCACATTGCACACACTTGATTTGGCCTCTCTCCTCTTCTTAAGGGTGTTCTTCAAATTGCATACACAAGGTGCAAGACTTCCTCATTTTGCACACACCCAAGGCTACGACCTTCTCCAATTCTTAAACACACAAAATGTGAGGTCTTCACTTTGCACACAAGGCACTAAGGCCTCGACCTTCCTCTTCACTTGCCACACACAACATGGTGTAGTTATCGGCCTCTCCTTCTTGCACACACCCAAGAATATGGACTTCACTTCTTTTAAGCACACACACAAGGCTCGGGTCATCCTCCTCTGATTTCACACACACACTAGGTGTGCCTTGTCTTCACCCGAACCACTACCGCAGGGGAGGCGTGCAAGTGGTGTTCCCTTCTTCTCTTCACAGCCGCACAAGGTGCACTGGCAAGGTGTGATGTGCAAGGGCCTCCTCCTCTTCTCAACCGCCGCGCAAGTGTGCATGGTGCAACACCGCGGGCTCCTTCCTCCTACCACACAAGTGTGCGGGCAGAGAGGGTTTCAAGAGACTCGAGCGCGCAAGTATGCAGCTCGTCTCCTTCCTGTCGCGCAAGGGGTGCACGCAGGGGACTTCCCTTCACCTATTTCGCACAAGGGATGCGCAAAAGGGACTTCGCGAAGCCAAAAATGGCTTCGGGCTTCTCTGCCGTTCAAGTGATGCGTGCAGGCTGTTCTTCGCAAAACATTGAGAGCTCTCACGGGACTTCGAAGTTTCAGCAAGCTTCCTCAAGGGCTCGACATCTCTTTATATAGGCAGAGGAATGCCTTTGATCATCCGCGTGATAATTTTTTGATCTCCTGAAGATTTCGGATCTTCATGATTTTTCAAATCTTGATTTTTCTATCCTGTTTCACCGCGGGTTCACTTCCTTTATTTTTACTCTACGTTCATGTGCATGGAACCGCATGCAACTCTCTGTTTAGTCCCAAACCATGCAAAGCAATAACATCATGTCCTCGGCACTTCGTTTGCCTCGTCCTTCTTCGAAAATATTCCAAACTTTGCATGCATGCCCATTTTCTCGCATGATCATGTTTGTTATGCTCAGACGATCTCAATGGTGTCTTCGGCTTGATAAATAGTGGCCGGGAGCTCAAGATCGGTGGTCGGAGACCTTCTGGTTCAGCAGGGGATGTCGGGTGGCCTTCGGCTGAGCTCGAGGAAGGAGACGCCTCGGAGCCGTCGGATTAGGCGATCAAATAATCTTCAATGTCCTGGATATGAACGGGAGCGGCGCGATGAGATGTGCGGCTGAGATCTAGCGCGCGATCAATCGTGCGGCCAGGATCCGCTCCTGGAGATTTTTCCGCGTCCCACATCGAAACGGCTCCCAGTTTCCACGCGGTTTATCAAATACTGCCTCCCTTCCAACGCTCAGTTGCACTTCTCCCCTCTCGGTGCCGCCCCTCAACGAGTTCTCTTAGCGGGCGCGCTCTTCCGCCCACCCCTGCCACTCGGGCGCGCTATGCGCTCCTCCGGGCGTGCCCCTGGCGTCTACACTGTGTCCTGCAGGTGCGCCCCTACCTCAAGGCTGCTGCCTTGGCCTTGAGGGTTCCTCATGGGCGTGGTGACCTTGAGTCCCACAAGAGCCTTGGGTGATGACCCTTGGCTGGCCTCCTTGGGGGTTCTCTTTTTTGCTTAAGTATAGAACAAGTACTTTGTTTAAAAACAAAGTAACAAGGTTCAAATTCCAAATGCCACTCCCTTCACTTCTTCATCATTTCTTCTTCAAATGGATTCCTCCTCTTCTTAATCATGTATTCAATATTTACGAATGGATGTCTCGAAGGTTCTTCTTCATCAACCGAGATCCTTAATCAAATAACTTCTTTAATGTTCTTAATTGACCTAATTAGAGATCATGTTGGATCATCTTCAATTAATCATGCTCTAAGAAATAGTACATGGAATTAATTAGCACCACTTCATCCACTTAGTGATTGTGGATGGATCACTTCATCTCCTCATGCATTGTGAAGACAATGCATGGTCTTCTAACATTATTATGACATTGTATCTAGTTGATACAAGTTCTTTGAACTTAAAGACCAGTTCAACAATCGTCAGATGTAATGATGATGCTCTATCATCATCCATTCTTCAAGTGATGTATCTTAGTATCATCTCGATACAAGTATTGAAACATTATGAACAGTTCTACAATCGTCTGATATGCATAGATAATGTTTCAACCACAACATCGTATGTCACATAATGAATCTCCTAAGTTACATGCATCTTAGTACCATGGCCATTCTCCTTTCCTCACCAACACCATCACATCCTTTGTCATTCACATCTTGAAATTCCTTGACATCCATTCATCTTATGACAACATCATGCCTCATTGACAACAAATGCAACACAGTGCACTTCATAATTCATATTCACAAAGCATGGTTCTACAAATATCTTTCAGAGTTCTATTTCTTCTTTCTATAACTCCATTCTGTTGAGGTGTTGTTGGTGTAGAGAAATTATGACTATATCAATTTTTTAGAAAAAGGATTCAAACTATTGATTTTTAAAATCATGTCAATGATCACTTCTTAAGGATTTTATTCTATATCCACTAATTATTTTATATAGTCTTGGAATATTTGGTTAAATAAGTACTGGATTCAATTTTGTGACCCAAAAATAAAGCACAACTATATCTAATGAATTCATCTACAAGTACATAAACACAGTGATTCCCATTTAAATTAGAAACTCTACATGGTCCAAATAAATCCATGTTAACAAATTATATATGTTGAGAAGTTGACACTTATTTTTTCATTTGAAGGAAATTTTAGGTTGCCTTTCCTTTCGAAAGTGATTACACAATTTATCATTTGGATTCTATTTTTTGGGTAGTTCATTTACTAATCATTGTCTAGTTAGATTTATATGAGAGTGAATATTACATTGTCCAAGTATTTTATTCCAAATACAGAAATATTTGTGAAATAAATATAAACATGAATGATTTTTAAAATTAAAGAATCTATTATAACTGTATATACATTTTCGTTTCTTAATGCAAAAAAATTAATTCATTTTATGAACTAAAATCATTACAAGAATCTTATTCATATTTAACATTAAATACCTCATCACATAGTTGTGAAATACTAAGAACATTATATTTTAATCAATCAAAAAAAATAGTTTGGGATTTAAAATTGAGTTAGAGTTACAGATTTGGCCAAGGCCAGAGATATTTTATTTGGCATTGTCACCAAAGGTGAAATGTCAACCATAAATTTTTATTAAATTTTTGAAGCATGTATAGTATCATATCATGTGTCTTGAACACTCAATGTCCAAGTAACATATGATTTTACAAGATATCTTTTTGAATATTTCTTACAAAATAGTCCAATAAAAATAGATTTTGGTGCCCATATTTGTTTGGGTCTAGTAATAATAGTGACTACTACTTTTGGAACCAACATATGCCTCATAGGTTTTCTATAAGAATTATGTAATGTGATTGAAAAATAAAATCAATTTGGTAAAAAAATTCTTCAAATAGTATATAGTGTATCATAAATTTAATTACCTAAATGTTTTCCAGAACTATGAGTAATGTTGTATATCCTAGACCTAGAGAGAAAATTAGTTCTTCAAAAATTTATTTTACCTAGTTGATAGCCAATGCCAGTGGTATATTTATGAGCAATCTGTTTACCTAGAATTTTTATGAATGTATCTTTGCGATTAGAAAACCATTATAGTTATCTTTTAAAATAATCATTAGATTACATTACTTCTTTATTTTATTTGATTAATTGAGCATTTTTATCTCTTTTTATGGTAAGTTAAAATTTAATATTTTAGGAATGACCATGTTGTTTCTTAAAAGATTTTTATTTAAATTTTACTTCATTACATGTCTCTTATGTATATTATAGGACTTAAACATTTCATTATTATTAATATTTTTAGAATCAATCTCACCTCCAGAGTAATATGAATTTTGTACAAGAGTTTCCAATGTTATTTCAGATGATTTTTTCATAAAAAATTATATTTTCTTGGTTGGCCTATTCATCATGTGAAGATGCTAAGTCACTTGAACTATCCTCAGAGGCACTCCATGTTTCCATCATTTCATTTGTATAATTTATGTCATTGTCCCCATAATTATTTTGTTACATGAGCTTTGTTAAATCATCATTTATATGTATCATTTTCTTACATTTGTATCATATTATATCATTAGACTTTTTACTTCATTTACAATATTTCTTCCATCTTAATTTTTATCATAACATCCCTTAATGTTATTCATTATATTAATTTTCTTCTTCTTTTAAAATCTCTTAATCTTACTGGCTAATTGATCCATCTATTGATCTCTATTAGGTGATGATTGATCACTGATGAAACATTATATACAGACTTCTAATTTCTTGTTTGTCTATGTGTTTAGTAGTGGTGGTCTTAAATGAAACATATTTTCTTTTGGGTTCATCCTCCTATTAATTGATTACTTTCATCTCCCCTTCATATATCATTACGTTCCCAATATTTTGTTTTAAATGTATCTTTCCTTTTGTCACAGGAATCTCTAATAGAGACAGAGGTTTCTCTCTATCTATCAGGCATACATATGAGAATCCTAATAATTTATTCTCTGGAAGTCACTTCTCTTCCAAGAAAAATAATTGTGTTGACAATTTCGTTGAACCTGATATACATTTCAAAATTAGACTCCTAATGTTTCATGTTAAAGTTATCATATTTAGTAATATATGTATTAAGTATTATTTCATTTACATGATAAGTTCCATCATGTGAAATAGTCAAAGTTTTCCTAGATTTCATGGGAAGTTTTACATTTAGAAATTATATTAAATTCCTCATCTCCTAATGTGAAATATAAAGTATTCATGGCTTTGAAATTGTTAATGTAGCCAGTATTTGTTGGCTCATCCTGAGTTATTTTATCTGTAGAAGGAATTTTTTAGTCAAATATTATTGTAGACCAGATTTCACTGCTCATACTATATGAATGACTTTTAATTTTAAAATTATATTGGGTATAATTGTATCTATTAAAAAATAGTGGTCTATTTGATGCAGCACCTTCTAGTCTATTATCCATAATAATGAAATAATTTGAAAGAGATAGACATTTATAATTAAAAAAATTATAGATCATTAAATTAGAACAAAAATAAGAATTGAATATGGTCAAAGATAGAGTCTTAATAGAAAAACAAATAGTCATCTGATACCAAATGTTGGTCGGAGTAGAGTACTCAAAATGAGGGGGGGTGAATTGATTATTTATATAAATATATTATTTGAATGGTAATATTAAAAATTTCCACAATAAAAATTAATATATCACAGTTAATTAATGCATAATGATTATGAATGCTTGTCTATTTAAATAACTTCTTATAAGAATGATTTATTATCAGTAATATTAATATCAGTTATTAATATTACTTTTGATGTTATTATAATAATGAAAAACAATTATAATGTCATTTAAAGATTACATATAAATGTAAAAAGTGATTTATGAATTATACAGTAAAATAATGAAAACTAATTTAAACAACACATTTTATATAAAAAATGTGGTTCAGCCTCATTCCAAGACCTAATCCACTCCAATTTGTGATCACCTTCTAACAATAAGTTTATACTAATAAACTTGATCTAGCACCCTAGATCGGGGTAAAAAATAGTACAAAGAAAATTTCTAGTCACACAACCTCTTCCACAGTTCTGCATTAGTAAAAACTATCATGTCACACAGGGAATTCTTCATCACTTATCGGTGGGAGTAAACAAATGTAAAAAATATGAGAGGAAGGATATCTTATATCATTCACTTTAGTGCAGTAGGTAATGCGTGTTTTTATATATACAAACACACACACATATACAAAGCTAAAAACAATATAAAACATATCAAAAATTATAACATGATGTTATAAGTGCTATGATTGTTATTCTATGAAGATCTGGACATCAAGGATGAAGTAGATGTAAGAATCAAATCCTCTTGTGGGAAACAGGGTATCAAAAGTCTGGTTCTCTAGTTTCCAGTTATATTTGGATCATGTTCTTCATGGATTTATTATTGATAACATGCACTCAACATTAATGTATGGTATAAAATTGAATAATTAATGTGTTCTTCAGATGTATTTAGTTGCATGTGTCTGTTCTTTTATGAAGAATGAACGTGCTTCTTCATTATTAGGTTCTACTGTTTCTAGGAGTTGATTATCTTTTTAATCATGGAGTGAATGTGTTGGAGCTGAATGGATGCATGTATTCTGCACCTTTTACCTCGTACTGTCAGGTGATATGTCTATAAATAAATATTTATTATGGAATTTCATATAAAAGACTCAAATATTACCATTAGAAATTAAATAGAAAAATGAAAAAACAGATTAAAGAACACCGTCACAATCAATCTGGAAATGGTGTCTTAATGAAACAGTGTCTCCATGAAATGGTGTCTCCGTGAAACAATGTTTTTTTATTTTCCTTTTGAGTGGTAAGGTAGTTTTGATTTCAAAGTTATATACAGATCAAGAACTGGTAGCATAAATGCGGTGTCTAGTCACAATGTATGGTTCTCAGTGTCTGGTCATGATTTCTAGGTCATGGTGTCTGGTCATGGTGTCTGGGTTACGATGTCTAGGTCACAATGTATGGTCACGGTGTCTCGTCACAGTGTTTGGGTCACGGTGTATAGGACATAGTGCGTGGTCACGGTCTAATGGTCATAGTGGCTGGGTCCTTTCCCATAAAAACATAATAAGTGGTAGACTCAGGTTTTCTCAGACATATCCAAATATCTACACATAGACATAATTGTTGATATTAATATAATGGATTTGACTTAATCAGTTATCAAGGAAATCCATTATAAAACAAATTAAATACAATTAGAAAAGTCAAACCTAACACTTCTGATTTTGGATAGGTTTATTTAAAGAAAAACATAAATCACCCATCTGTACACATGATTTGAGATAGGTAAAACATAATTAAATTTTTTTAAATAATTTAATCGATTTTTTATCATTAATACATGATTAAAACATGAGGAGTCCAACAATAGGTGATCATAAAATCATTTTGAATAAGGACATATTCAAGGTAATTATATACATTGAAATATCATCCTTATTCAAGACTATTTATGTTAAGGTTTTCATTAGTGTAATTCAATGATATTACTATTTTAATATAAATCTATAATCATATCACAATTATAATTTTATATATTTCACTTATCAGATCAATTAAAAAAAAACTGACACTCAAGTAGAACAAAATAATTTTTTAATTGAAAATCAGTATAGATTTCAATTAGTAGTTTAATATATTAACTTTTTTTTGAGATTTTATTTAAATTATTTTCAGTAAATTTCTTAAATTATAAAACTATTTGTTAAATTATTTTTACAATTTTTAATTTTTATTAATCTTTCATAACACTATTTTCCCATTTTTGAAATAGGGGGCCTTTTATAAATGGTGGGAATGATTTCATTTATTTTTCATTTAATGCACGAAAAAATTTTCCCAGTGGAATGAGAAATATCTCATTGGAATGATTTATTACATGATTCAAGTGTTCTTTTAAAAGAATTGGTTTTTCAAAATATTCATAAAAATATATACTTTTTTGTAAGTGATTTTAAAACGAAAAGGATAACTTACTCAAAATTTCATCAAGAGAAAATTTTAATGTATGATAATATATAGTTGTTTTTTATGAATCTTATACCATACTTTGCATATTGACTATTGATAAGATCCTCTATATTACTTTTTATATATTTTTATAATGTTTATTTATTTAATGGTGAAAACATTAACATTTTATATATCATTTCATCATTATTAATGTTTATAGTTGATAATTATTTAAATTATATATTATCCATTAATAATATAAATGAATTATGATTCTAAATTGTCAATAAAATATTGTTATAGTGTCTATATGTATCTATTGGTCTCCTCAAAAAATGTAGATTCAATATTTGTCATAAACCATACCTATTTTGAAATGATTTATTTACACAATTACTTGATTCTAATATTATAATGTCTATAATTATGCATTATATCATAATGAATGTATATTTTTACCCATTTATTCATTATGATACAATTAAATCCACTTATTAATCCACTTTTTTAATATTTTAATATTTTATTATTTTTTAAATTACCTTATTATTGATATATTTTAATCATATATATCATTTCATTATATAAATTATCATACTGAGAATATGAGATTTCAAATAATGTTGTTTTCCATTTCCTTGGAAATTTAGATGTGATCTATGTATTTTTAGGGTTTAAATAGATAAAAAATACTAAAAATAGAATGTTTTTTTGTTTTTAATGTTTTAATATATAATATTATAATCATATATTCATTATGTGTACTATAAATTTAAATTTATTATCCTATGTGTTGTGATCCATTATTTCTTTTGTAATTGTAGTAAAACTAAAATTTGTTATGGGTTACTAGAGAATTGATTTTATAAAGAGGACATATAACACTAACATTCATTAAATGAGAATAGTTAAAGAATTTATTTAACATCATGGGGATACAAATTAAATTTTATTCAATCATTAACCTTGTTTCACATTGATATTCTAGAAGACACTATTATGATATATTGACATGTAAAAATATTTGAGAACCACATATATTATCTTATCTTATGGGTAAAATGATTGGATTATTTAGGAATTAAATGAAATAATGGTATATTTTTCGCTTTAATTTTGATGTATGAGGGATTTCTTTCTCCCCTTTATAAAATTTTCATACCATAATAAAATTTATTCCTTAAAAGTTAAGGAAAATAATATGAATTGTATTGTAAAATATGTTGTACTATAACATGCTTGGTTGAAAATATAGAATAGAATCATGTAGTCCAAAAACCCATTGAGGAGCCAAGATTTAATGTAAAATATATTCATAATCATGTCAAACTAGTGTGAACTAAGAAAAATATTTACGATAATAATGAAACGAAGTATATATAATATCATGTCTGGGATTACATATTCATAATGGTTTCTCTATGAAAGGGGTAAAGATACTGAGTGAAAAGGTAATTTTAATTAGTAGATTCATTGGTACATTGGATGTTATAAATAAAATTGGAGTTGTGGCTTATCTATTGTATATTAAAATAGACCTCTAAAATGTAAATTAACTCTGAAATTATTTATTATTAAAGAAATACATATATGATAAAATTCACCTACTAGCCTAAGAGGGAATTTAATTAGAACCTAACATCGACAATAATATATATTATTTCTATATTTTATATAATATAGTAAATATATTGTATATTTGGACCACACTAAATTTGAATTTACATTGGAGAAATCACATACTACAAGTGAAATAATGGAAGCCTAAAGAGGGAATGAGAAATAATTTTTAGAATTTTCTTTATTATGTTACATATATGATAAAATTAAATATGTGGGGAACAATGTGAATTTTGAGATCCTAATATAGATTTATCAATCAATACCCAAACAATAATGACCACTACACATCCTATTTATTATCATGAGATTTTAAATAGATCAAAAATATTTAATATAATAATTTATACATTTTAGAATATTAATTTTTTAATTCAGATTTCTTTTTTGAGTTTTTAATATTAAATTTAGCTAAATCATTATTTTTTACATTGTTAAATAATAAATGTGTTTTCTTGAATAGTGAAATACACACCATTTATTAATAAAATCACATTTTTGGTAATCATAATGATATAATATTTATGTTAATATTTTTGAAAAAAATAATTTAAATTTCAAATTTAAAATCATTAATTTTATAATATAATGTTCAATCCAGAGAACTACATTTTACCTTTTAATATCTACGGGAAATGTGCTTCCTAATATAGACTATATCTGATCGATTCTATAAAAAATATTATTTGTTATAGATATAATTTTCTATTGCTTATTATGTAATTTAAATCTCTAGTATTTATTCTTATCCTAATAACATCCATAATATGAAATTATATACATGTGATTGGTATAATATCATTTTAATACATGACATGACTTTTAAAAAATATTGTTATTTGTGTTTTTATTAAATACATTAGATTTAATATTTACCTTATCTAGAGACAGAATCATGGAAACGAGATTCTATATTTATAATTTTACAATAAATTATAATTAAATTGTTGAGATTTATTTTTTTCATAATGAAATGAATTTATCATAAAAATATTTCATCAGAGTAAGTGATAAAATAGATTCCAATGGGGTTAAACTAAGAGAAAAAATGAAAATATCAATAAATAATTGAAAATATTATAAGATGAATGTATTTTAAATATAAATTATACCATATATGAAACTAGATTAAATTATACCCACATTCCATAAAGGAGAAATATATTATATATAAAATATCATAATTTTATAATGTTTTTGCTTATCTGTCTGATAAATAGGAAACTCATCAAATAATATATCCAAAACACATGAGAAACATATATAATTAATTAGATCATAAAATATCTTCCCCCGAAAAATTTTCATTATCTATTTGGTACTAGTCTCTCCAAATGAATAATCCTAGAATGTTGAAAGCATATAATAAAGGAACAGATCCAAGGGGGAGTTATATATATTCAAAATAAATTCGTTCAATTATAATTTCATCATATACCTTAGTGAAATCTATTATAATAATCTAAAAATATTTAAATTATTACTTAAAATAATCATAAATTTTATTATGTTCATGTAACAGATATTTTATTATTCAATTCTATTAAATTGATAATGAAATCATTGCTCAAACATACCTTGGTTAAACCATCTCCAGGAAGTGGCGTGATTCATTTTTCACCATCATCTTTCATTAATTTAAATACAATGAGATTTAATTATATCTATTTTTGTGTGTGTGATATTCATGAAATTATTATTATTCTAAAAATATATGATATTTCCTACCATTTTTTCCTTTGATCCACTGGAGAATCATAACATTAAACGTGTCTAAGAGTTTATTACTAACTTCATTAGTAGAGGATAAATCCAAATGATCATCCCTTATAGATGATAGTATTGGTGATCATTACGAAATGGTTTATATAATTTATGTAAGGCAACAAAAATGGATCACAATTGTAATTTATATTTTAATCTGAGTGATTGTATAGAATCATAAACAATAGTCAATGTTAAGATTCCTTGATGAATTGGGTATTATAGAAAATATAGACTTAATATGATATATCTTATTTTATTATATTAAAATTAAAATTGAATATGCCACTGAATTATTTGGATATGGAATTGTTTAGAGGGATTATATTGATGTAGATATATGCTCTAGTTTGATTGACATTTTTTTCCTATCCACACATTCATATGTGGTTACTGTAAGAAATTAGTATAAATGAACACCCTCTTTCTATTATTCAAATAATATTATTATTCATTCAATGTCATTATATATGTGTGGACTTATTTAATATAATTTTATGTTATGTGGTAATTCATTTTAGAAATACTAAAGCAAGGTAAATAAATGATATTACGAAGATTGTAAAAATTCATGATAAATCACTTGTTATAGGTCTTACAAAAACATTCTATTACAAATAAATTAAATACATATAGGGAGAAATCAAAAGATAATATGATATATGGAATCTATTTATAAAATAAATAAGGAATTTTACAATGATATTTATAGAACAATTCTTGAGTTGACAACATTTTAGAACGTCATGTTGGATAATAAAAAGATTTTATATTCCATAGTGATATTTATTCATATTTAGAATATTTTGGATAAGGTGAATATTATAGTAAGAACTCAAAATTACCTGAATATGGAAGCATATGGATGTAGTGGGGATGATAATACATTTTCATGCATTATAGGAGATGATGATATATGTGAGGATGTTAATGTTGTCCCCATGATGATTATTGTTTGTAGTGGATTAGACATTTCCATTCCATTCTACTGCTAAAATTTTCTAAATGAGGAGATATTGGAGGTCAAGGTGACTTATTCCAAACACTTATCCATATTTATAGTTCATTGAATAGTAATGTCAGTGAGATATATGTGAACAATGATGTCAGTGAGTCATATATCAGTGAGCCATTTTCTACTGTCAGTGAGTCATCTTTCGATGAGTCATATTAAAATAACGGTGAGTCATCTATTAGTGAGGTATATTCAAAATTAGGTGAGTCACATGTCGGTGAGTCATCATTAATTTTTAGTTAGTTGTATATCAGTGAGTCATCTTCAATTTTTAGTGTCGTTGAGTCGTATTTAACTATCTTTATCAGCCAGTATTCTTAACCTGTCAGTTTGTAATATTCATCTATCTATGATATGGAGTCATTTTTTGTCAATGAGCAATAAAAATCTATATATTTCAATGATTCATCTTTATCATTTAGTTTTGGTGAGTCATCTTCATCTATCATTCGTTGCTATAGCGTTTCTTGATCAACGTGTGAATAATGTTTCCATATTTCTACAGTTTCCCCAATTTAATTTTTTCATTGATGTTAAATGAATTCCAATCATTTCTTAAATGATTTAAGGCTTACTCAAATCCCATAACTTCTATATTAATTTTTTAGGGTCTGGGTGACTTTATCAGTCAAATTGATTAATATTTATGAGATATTCATTTAATGGAATATCTAAAGTGATGCTCTATTTAGATTTTCAAAAGGATGATGAGCATTCCTTTTTGTTCTTTCATTTTTTTCTTGGTATGAGGATCCCATAATCATTCGTTCTTATAGATATGTGAGATTTTGGTGTTGACCTTGGGTTGGGTTTTCCAAGGAGTTATTCATGTTGCATGCGCACTCCATATTTTGGTACATGCAACAAGTGTTGATCCATCTTGGATTGATGATAGGATCTATCCCTGTTGTGTTTGGTTCATCTAACTTTTTAATAATATTATAAATACCATTTTATAAAATGAGATCTACATGTTTCTAATTATGCCTTTGTGGGTATTGGGTGATGTGGTTTTGTCACAAATATCATCGGGTGGATGCAGTCGTTGTGGGAGAGGTGTTCACGATCCATTTTGTTGGTATGTTCTCAAACAATGAAATTCAAAAATATTTTGGTTTATGGGATTCATGGATTATCTAATCCATATTAGTGAAGCATCAATGTTATCATGTTTAATCCCACTATATCACAATGGAATTGACAAAATAAATAATAGATCCAAATTACTAGAAATGGTATTGATCATATGTTCTTACAATATACTATGATAACAGTTTGCCTATGGATATCATGGATAGAATTATATCTATGATTTTATTGTTTATAATCTCATTCGTAATATAAATTATTAATGAAGGTAATGTCTTGAGAAATTATAAACTAAATGGATAAATATAAGGAATCATGTTTAATGAATTTAGTTCATGTTATCATTCTTGGAAAAAAATGAAATGGATGTAGTTATGAATTTTTAATTTAGTAGGTTAGTTAAATATCAAATAATTAATTGGTTCTATGATAATGATAATTACTTGATGTGTTATGATTTACCCTTATGAATTTATATTCCATGCTCCTTATTCTATGGAGTTTTGACTGCTCATAGTGTGTGATGACTGAATAAATTATTTAGGGCCAAGAGACAGGTTGCCATTTTGATTGTTTCCTACTGCTAGTGTTGTGGGGTGATAATGGGAATGTGATCCAGGAGGTTTTTTGTGATATGTGTTGGTAGGGAGGCTCAATGTCAGTGGATATAGTTTAATCCTAGAGTGTCGAGATGTATCAGTTTATTCATATGTGTGTCGAGGAGTACATGGGAGACGATGAAAAGGTTTTTCAGCTAGGCTTAATCAATGTGTTTATTATTGGATTCTTATTTTTTTATTATCTTATATACTTTCACCCATAATTAAAGTATATGTTCATTCTTACCCTCCTACAAAAAAATGTATATAAATGTGAGGTAATCAATATGATTTTATTGTTTACCATCTTTAGGATGGATGTGTCTATGCTCAAGATATGGGTGGAAAAGAATCGATGGGTAGTTCATCTAGTCACCGTGTTGATCCCCTTATGATTGGTAGCATATAATTCATTCTTATAATCCATAGAATTATGTAAAAGTGATAATTTAATTAATTAATGTTTGTATATATCATGTTGACCAATTGTATTGGAGCACACCGTGATGCAATAATGAGGTTTTACCATTAATGTAATTGTCGATATGGTTTGTTATTCCTATAAGGCATTGAACATTGTTTTGATGCTAATGAAATGTAATGTGGAATTTATATTGATTAATTAATTGTTAATTAATTAATTAACATAAATTGAAAATGATAAATAATGGAAATGTATTCTAATGTAGCTCAATAATTGTTGTGTGCTTATAGGATACATAGTCTTGACAATGGTAGTTGGGTGTCCAATAGACGTTAGATTCATTTGATTCTATGATTATTTTATACCCATAGTTTGGATGTGAGATATATTATGTCCTATACATTTTTTGCTTCAATAAAATATTCCACCTTGTTGGGTACTACAACGAACACCCTGGGGATTTTGTGCCCTATGGGGGGGGGGGGGTGTTTTACCCATCATCCCAATTGAAGGATGGATGGTTGTGTACCCCATTTGTCCCAACTATCTTCTCTTAAATGTTAATTTTGATGGTTTCCAATTCAGTTTTTCCCCATATATGTGTGTAGAGGGTTATATTGGTTTGTAGTTATTCAAACACATATATTCTGGATATAGTTACACATGAAATACTATAGGTGTAACATGTATTGACTATAGTTTCTTGAGGATAATTACATGGTGTTTGGGATGTAATGTATTGAGGTATAATACAGACTATATGATACATGTAATGCGAGCTATGGTCACTCACATAAACTACATGGATATTATGGTTACATGGAAGTGGTAGTTTTCTTTTATGAGGTTCGTGTTGTGGTGCATCACCCATGTGTCTACAAGAATAGCTTTTTGGAGAGATATTATTATAACATGTGTTGCTGGGGAAAAGTAGAAAACTAGTCGAGAGATGTGGTGAGGTACCATTTATATTAATTATTATATTATATATTCATGAATTAGATTCTTGGTGAGATTATCCAGGGTGATGATAACAACACATTATACCTGTTTAGTAGATAAGTTAGCATCAATCATTTTTCACTATTCCTTTGAAAGCATTATTTACATTTTCATGAGAGGCTCCAAGTAGGATCCTACTACATATACTATTATACACAACATACATATACTAAAACTATATTTCAGTTCACTTGACACATGATAGAGGTCAGTCTAGCTAATACTAACTTTCAGTTGCATGAGCTATTCCGTCTTTGTGATCACTATCGTTTTACTATATTTGATCCACGCAGTTTCATCATTTTTGTGTAGTTGTTCTATCCTTAAATTATTATTGTGTAGTTTTTATTTTCATTTATATTGTAGTCTGAATAGCATTTTTTGGTTCCTTTCTTATCTATTTCTTTCACATGTCCCCTCATACAGGGAAATTCCTCCCATTTGTGAGTTTACTATACCCTCGGTGGTAGTCTCTAACTCGAGGCCTAATAGAGGTTGGACATGGGGGGTAACTATCACACTCTTTTCATTTCCAGTCTAGTATGGGTTTACATTGCAATGATGGGGTCATAAAATAGTGGTATCAACGCTATGGTTGAAGGATATGATGTAGTTCAAAGTTTAGAACATGCGAGGTTTCATGGGTTGGTCAGGAAACTCTATCACTCATGTTTAGAAAAGTATTTAAACACATAAATCCAATTGAGACACAGGTGTTGTGTTCCCCATGTGGTCTGACTTGTGAACCATTATGTATATAGGGTCTACTAAATGGGGTCATATTGGTTATATGGTAGAATCCTTAGAAATTATCATGCATCATTCATCCACGCGCCTATTTTTGAATGGGTAGATCATGGGATAAGTTGATATAAAATGAAAAAATGAAACCAATTAATTAATTAAATTTTAGTCTTCCATATTCCATGTTTATGATCTGTATTTGACTGTTATTTTTCCGAATGTCTCTAGGTTGACGTTCCCATTATGTTCGCAGAAAATATTTTTAGTAGGCTATGAGAAACTATCTCCATAGATTAGAGGTTGATGATGACGACTCTTGGAGGAGGAAACATTGGGATTTTAAATTCTTCATTTCATAGATGTAAAATTGATCTGTTTCAAACATAGTTACGGAATACATGTTGGAGGAGGTTGAGATAGCATTCAGTTTTATCAATTCTCGGAAGCAGAACTATTTGTTTCTGGTTGTGATGATGTTGTGAGGGTAAGAGAGGAAGTGTTAGTTTATGTTCCTCATGTATTTCAATGTATCATAGTCTCTTGGGAGGATTTCCACGGAATGATCATGGTCGGGTTTCATTCATCGACCATGAAGGATGCCAGTCGAATTGAACTTCTTACCCATCGACATGGGAGATCTAGTGTGAATGAGTGTTGAATACATTTCAGGAACATTTAATGATATTTTACTGACCTATTGGTGGATGTGTAGGTTATGTGGAAGAATTTTGAGAATTATTTTCATCCATATATTCAGCGCCAAGTCATCCCATTTACAATGAAGATGAATTTTCAGTTTAGGGTGAGGACAGAGGCCATAAAGAGGACTTTAACCAAAATATGATCTTTAAAAGAGGGGAGTCTTCATGATAACTCATGAAGTTGATCTATATTCTAGGGTTACTTTTTTCATGGAAGAATAGTTTCTCTTTAGCTTGGGTATGTCCCAACACTCAGTATCACATTTATATGTGGCATGTGTCTCTCAGAACTATTCTAATGTATCATATGGTTTTTCTTCTAATGAAGTGTTTTGTTATATATAGTGACAATGCCCAACGTTTCTAAGTTGTTATCATGTCTTAGTTGTTCCATCTTATGTTCCTCTAATCAGTAAGTTCTAGCCAAGGCTGCAACAATAGGTTTCACTAGCTTTGGATTATTAGAGAACATATGGGGCAGTAACAGTCCAACCCGTGGAAGCTCCCCTTCCCCAAAGAGCAGAGCATGGCGATGGTGGTGGTCTTTATCATGGTCATAAATTACATGGAGTGTGTCATGGTTTTATTCATTCATTAGTTTTTTCAGCTCGTGGAGATCAATATATAATTCGAGGTACCCTTTGTTTATTTTATACTTGGTTTTATGAATGGTCTGATTTAGGAGCGACACACTCTTTCATATCACCTACCCCAGTCCATGTCATGGGACTTGAGTTAGAGAGGCTTCCAATTGAATTAGTGTTGAATACTTCTGTTAGAGGTTAATCTAACATGTTTTGTGTTTGTAGAGACTATGAGCTAATGTTGGGGAAATAATACCATTTGGGTGATATCCTTTGATTATGAATACGAACATATAATTTCTTCTTAGGCATCGATTCTTTGAATTTTGTTGATGATAATGTGGATTTCATCAATATTTGTGAACTTTTCTTTTATTATAATGGAGATATAGTGGGGTTTTTTGTAGAGCTAGTATAAGGCCCCAGCCTTAAACCTTACTTAATCTTGAGTTATTACAATATTACACATTGAGGGTCTTTTCAGGTATAGAGTTTTAGAAAATTAGGACATAACTATTACATCTC
Source organism: Viscum album (assembly GCA_963277665.1). Classification (NCBI taxonomy): domain Eukaryota; kingdom Viridiplantae; phylum Streptophyta; class Magnoliopsida; order Santalales; family Viscaceae; genus Viscum; species Viscum album. The sequence goes on along the minus strand of OY728148.1, from coordinate 870,864,367 downwards.
AAAAGATTACAAAGCAGTCTCTTATACTAAATTTCCATAAAATGAAAACTCTTAAAAAATAAACATGTCTATTTCATGTTTTAGGTAGCATGACTTTCCCTTGATCCCATCCTTGACCCTATTCCACGCTAAGTCCTGTGAAAATCATTTCAAAAACTTGGGATGAGCATAAAAACTCAGTAAGGGATACACAAAGAATAAAAACTGTTAGTTTATCAAAACAAAAATTAAACCATTTATACATTAACAATGTAATACTTTTCACATTTATGAAGTAGTAAAAAGTCTTCACTGAATAAAATATGATTACTTACCTTTTTGTAACCAAAGGATTACCATAAAACCCATATAAAGAACAGATAAAATATATAAAGGTAACTTTGGACATAAACATACTTAAGTGGAATAACCATACGGTCGACTCCCACAAATATCACTTAATGGAATAGCCATACGGCCAATTTCCATACATACTTAATCGAATAGCCATACGGCCGACTTCCATACCCAATGCATTGGAAGTTATAACGTAACCACCCGTCCTGGTATTCACGGCACCACCCGTCATATGGATTATAATGTAACCACCCGTTAAAATGTCCATGTACCAATTTAAAATCATAAAACATAAAACCAATATAAAGGAATGATAACATTTCCGCATCACAATATATCATAATTGAATCCTTTATCAAAACCATTTTCAAAACCATTTAAACATTTAATAAAGAGATTGTGAATCAACGTGTCCCATATCACCTTGGAGCTTAAAATTTTAAACCACTAATGTCCATATAAATAAATCCTTAATAACATTTTGAAAACATGGATATTAATAAGAAAAAATAATTAAAACATTTAAAACGATATTTTGGATAAAGGGGTTTTACCAAAATTAGAGACACTTGAATACAATAATTGAGGAATAACATTTAGTCAGAACTTTATAATATCATGATAATAAATGGATTCATGATATAATACTCCAATGGACAGTATATACACCATATAAGTGTGAATTGGTGCATAACAACAATGAACCCTCAATAGAAATGTCAAATGTGATGAAATCCCTTATAAAGAAGGTATCATTAAATTAAGGACAAATCAATCTCAAAAATATGTGTGACAAATATAAATACACCCAATATAAGTGGATATTATGTGTAAAAAAATAAAAGGACATTCACAGATATTCAATGGATGACATATTCAATGACTACATGTTCAACCCAAAGAAATCGAAATTGGGTTAAAAAGTTCACTTGACAGCCTAACAGCATCACATCAACATGAGTTGATGAGAGATAAAAAGTGTATCTCATCACTTGGACATAAAATTTACATCAATAAGGATATATGAGAACATATATAAACATAACAATATGTAAATTAAACGACCCAACAAAAGAAGTCTTTTAAAAAAAGAGGAGAGTGAAAGGTTCCCTTACCGACTTGGGTATCTTTCAAAACATACACCCCATAAAAGAAGGACAATAGATCATTGATGTAAATACTCATAAATGAAATTATATTACACAAAGAGTAGAATAATGTGCATTACATACACCAATCAATGAAATTTGTGGAAAATGTAGCATAAATCTCACGGGAATAAAAGTGAGATGAAAAATCCCTTACGAAAACTCGGCAGCCTAACGGCGCCACATAAAACTTCCGAATATGGATCGATGAGATCAAATATGGTATCTCATCACATTAAAATAAAATTTACAGCAAGAGGAATATAAAATAACGTCCCCTATCATTACAAAGAGGAGCTTAAAAGAAGTGACATAAAGGAGAGTACTTACAAATAAAGGGAGAGGTTAGATCTCTTACGAAAGTTCGGCAGCCTAACGACGCCACTCAAAACATCCAAAATGGTTTGATGAGAGAGAATAGGGTCTCTCATCACATTAACATAAAAATTACAGTAAGTGTAATATAAACGATCATCCCAATAACAAGAAAGATGAGCTTTAAAAGGAATGACATAAAAGTGTGTACTTAAAAAGAAAGAGAGGAGTAGGATCCCTTACCTCGGGTCCGACTTGACTCGATCGTTCTTTAACGTCCTGAATAATAAACTTGAGTTGATTTATACTTCCTTAAGAACCTTTTTCAAGTTCATTATTCCTTTTTATATAACTTATTACCAAGTCATAAACATTATGTCATCATTTAAGTTAATAATATTTGTTTTGCTGATATTTTGGTTCTTAAGTCGAAAGTGGACTTCTTACAATTACATGTTGTTCATGTGGCCAAATGTTTATTATATCCAGAATTGTATTCATGATGTAGATATAATATATTTTATATATATCCAGTACATGCATGCATTTATAACATTACATAATCATTTGGAGGTAAGAAATGAAATGCACCGTTCATGGAGACGGTAAGCCGTACGTACGCATGAACGCTACTTTCATTTCTATTTCGTATTTTATAGAATGGAATAATAATGATATAAAGGTATATTATAATTCCAGTATAATATCATATATAATATAATAGTTCCATCCTTTATATGTCCCACATATGGTATTTAACGAATCAAATCACTTTGAGGGGGCGGTAGTCCGCACTTCCTTAAATGAAGATATCGCGTTTACCCATAATGGAAACAATAAAGGAAAGCCAAAGATAAAAAATACAGAAACTTAAGTAAAGAATAAGCATATTATATATCATATATAAAAATAGTGACATCATAATGGCCACCTTTGAAGGTGTTAGATGAGTATTGAACAATCATCGTTTCGGGAGGCAGAATTTCGCCATCCACGGAAACCGTATGTTCTTTAACCATTTGATGTAGTTGTGTGAGAGTGTAGCTCGAACAAATATCATAACAACATCCTAGTATATTGATGATACGGGTGTTGTTACAAAAGAAGTAAATAAAGAGAGTTTTGGGGGTTGGAGAAGAAAAATAAAACAAATGAACATGAGAGAATGAATTACCTTTAAAAGTGTAACTCCTTTTGATTTGAGCCTAAAGGCTTCCTTTGAAAGGATTCTGCCCAATGGTAATCCTCTAGGATGAGGAGAGGGATGTGGAGAGAGTAAATGGGCAGGGGTTGGACGATCCAAAGGCTTGAGGAGTGTGTGAAATGAGGTAGAGGTGGGGGCCTTTTATAAGAGGAGAGGAGGGGCACTTTTGGAATGTAAAGAAATATTACATTATTTGAAAATGTGTATCGGTTTTAAAAGGCCCCAGATTGATATAATTCGTGTATAAGGTGATAAGGTTTTGAAATCCACCCATCCAATTGGTTTTGTAAATGTGTAGTTCATAGATTTTGCATTATCTTTCTATTTTATTTAAATCGTCAAATAATGATGTCATCGCTGCATCATTATTATGTCATAAATAATTTATTTTATTTAATATCTAAATATTATAAAAAAAATTACTATGATGTAGGAAATATTTTTAGCTTTCCAATTACTATTTATAATCAAAATTTGTACTTGTGTAACCCCACTTAAAAACTGTTTTAGTAAAACACCTCATGTGTGTGTCAATTTTATTTTATCATTAAATAAAAATATATTAGTCATTTTCCAACTAATGTGGCTCCATGGGGTCCCCAAGTTGGCCCATGGCTTGTCTTGGTCGGTCATGACTCACCCAATAGGTGTAGGACAAGTGTCATGGTGTTTTCACATTCTTATAATATCATTTTTACCTTTAACTACTCTAATTACCTCTAATCGCGATTAAAAACTTAATAAGTTACTATTCACCAAAAAAAATATTTTTATCCCATTCAACCACATTTTACTTCTTAATAACAACCATGTATGTCGGATTTTTGAAAATCAAAACACAATGATGGAAAAATTTCATTTAAATGGAAAATCAGTTTTTATAAGTACCACTTAGTGGTTTCACTATTCATCAAAAATTGAAGTTTTTCAGAAAAATACCAAAACTTCACCCTAAGCTATATTTGATATTACAAATTCAAAAATGAATTCCATTTTACAAAATTGAAAACATATTAGTCACATTAATTAATTAAATAATTAATTCCCGCTGTCAGAGCAAATAGCGTGTTTTTATAAAATAATAAGTTTCAAAAGATTGACACTAGTTTAAGTCTGATTTCAAAGTGAAATTAATTCCAACGACCACTATTGGATTTAATGGAAAAAATATTTTCTAATTTAACTTTAAAAAAAATTCAAAATATTATCTAATCATATAAATAAATTATATTAAAAAGAGGTTTTGAATTAAAACACAACATTTTACACTATTCATTAAAAAAATGAACTTTATCGGAAAAATACCAAAAAATTACACAAAGTAAAATTTGATGTCCAGATTCTTAATAAGAGTTTTATTCGGTCCAAAATAATGTTTAAGAGTGAACAAAACTATATTTAATGACGGTTCAACATCAAAAGGTGATAAGTGAACCTTTAGTGAAAACAAGGGCATATACGCCTAAAATTGAATTTTTTCTGTATTTTAAGCCTTTATATTTTATTGGATAAATGTAAAAACATTTAAAAACATATATAGTCATATATTAGTAATTTATATCCATTCCAGCCATTACAACGGCTACATGTTAACTACCATTTAAAATAATATTATTTTATTATTAGAGTGCAACGTAAGATTCCCAAGTGACTCGTTGTTGCGTGTTGGGTACGCCATCGAGCATTGCATCCCCTTTAAAGTCATATTAATATTTTATTCACAAATATGGATAAATATGAAAATGTCATATTATTTATTTACCTGGGGTGTTACATCCTTCCCCCCTTTTGGGAATTGTGTCCTCGCAATTTTAAAAAAAATGGGCTTGGAAACATCCTTGAAAGTCCCACATCGGAACAAGAGTTGGTGAAAAAATGACTTTAAAATAAAGAAATATAAGCACAGAGGTCACCCGAGTTAACCCATACTAGGATTCCAAGTATGAAAACATGGACATGGAGGAGAAACAATAGGGTCATGTTCTGATGGAGAGTGATAGAAAACATGTTTAGGAGATAGTTAACCCTGAGAAAATCACAAACTTGTGATGGGTTAAACGGTGTTCGGTTCCCCAGTAGGAAAAGTTAATAGACAACATTTTTGTTTTAAGTTACTTTTTATTGAGGAATTTATTCATAAGGAAACATAATCACATATCATGTTGACTTTCAGCTTCTATTAGATTCCTTACACAAACTCATATTTTCTCCAAAAGGCGAGTATTTAGGAAGACTTGTTCACATTAAGAGTACTATAATAAACTTCTAGAGAATCACCTAATCCACAAAAGATAAATATATACATCCCATATCGTTAGACCTTAACCATAACCAAAACCAAAAAGGCTTGTACAAGATCAGATAATCCGGAAAAGGATAACCCATTAAAAAGAAAATCTATGCTTAATCTCCAAAATTTGCCCAACAAAACCCAAAGTTCAACGAGGACCATCCGATAAATAATTTGTCCATAAAATTATTCAAAGTAAACCAAAGTAAGATTGAAACACAAATATTTGAAAGATTTATTCACATAGTCTTCCAAGTTATATCGTAACATTTATCTCCAAACAACATCAGTTTCTCCTAAAGTCTCGTATTGAAAGTAATTAACCTAATCACATATCCTCCATGATAGGTTAATCATTTTCATAAATAACCCAAAATCAACTTACTCTTAATTCATAAAATCATATAACTAAAAAGAATCAGTCAAACTAACCAAGGACTTCACATAGTCCAGTGGTAGGCGATAAATACCAGTCGCACTTTGGTTGTGGGTTCGATTCCCGCAGCTTTGTCCGACGCGACGGGTTGTCACATAGTCTACGTGTTGTCCTTTTTCCAAAACTGTATAATTCTTAAATCATTCCCCAAAAATGTGATAAAATCTTCAAAGATGATCATAACATATTTTAACCTCAAGTTTATCTCATGCCTTTCATTTTCCATCATAACATATAGTAACCCATAATTACCTCAAAAGTAAGGATCATATAAACCCAAATGGTTCTTTATAACTAGGTCCACAAAAGAAAGGATAAATATTCCTTGAATAAAATTTCATATATTAAACATCAGGGTTACATATAATATAAAAAGTCTTCAAATGTAACCCCATCATCAAAAGAGACTTAATACTCTTAAGAATTTCACCATAACTCTTGAAGCCCTTATAGGTTGACATCTTACCCATTCAACATTCTTCATGATCCATTAACCATTCCTTTCCGACTTATTCCGAAATACCTCTTTCCTATAAACAAAATCATTAATCATATCCTATGATTCCAAAATAAGAAAACAATAGTCATGAAATAATACATACCTTTGTTTGGTCATTGTCAGTTTCTTCATCCTCAATCGGAATGGCATTAGGTAGTGGAAAACGAACATTTGTATGCTCTTGGTGACCCCATTCACGAAACTTCTTCATAGGACATGTGTTTGCATAATGACCATGCACACCACATTTAAAACATTCAATTGATCCCTCAGAAAGAACTTCTTTCCCTTTCCTCGAGTCAACTAGATGCTTCCTTTTTCCATGGCAGGTTCTTGCTTTATGACCTTCATTTCCACATCTATAGCATATTTCTGTCCCTTTGAAACATTTTCCTAGGTGTTTCTTTCCACATCTTTGACACATAGGTTTTTGAACACACTTACCTTTATGATTATTACCTGTAATTCCGTATGGATTTGTTTCTCACATACATGATGCCTTATAGAAATCACCAATGTTTAGGTGGTCAATCATAACTCCAGATAGTAGGTTGAGGATAAACATAAGAGTTCTCATTACAGCTCCCATATCATTCAGTTGCTCACTCAGAAAACTGTCACAGTTTCCTTCACATCCACTGTTACCTTGGTTCCTGATAGATCCAGCCATTTACTAAAACCAAAAAGGGTCAGTGTGAGTATAACAACAAAACCATCATGTACTAATGAGGAAGATAAACACTAAGATATTCTTACTCATTCACTTTATCTAAAACTAGGACTCTGTCTGAAATCCTAACCATTATGGTAATGTCACTTATGCTTAAAGAATACCCTAACCTCTAAAGTTATCTAAACCGACCTCTGATACCAACTATAAGGCCCCAGCCATAAACCTTACTTAATCTTGAGTTATTAAAAGATTACACATTGAGGATCTTTTCAGGTTTAGAGTTTTAGAAAATTAGGACATAACTATTACATCTCAAAAGATTACAAAGTAGTCTATTCTACTAAATTTCCATAAAATGAAAACTCCTAAAAAAGAAACATGTCTAATTTCATGTTTTTGGTAGCATGACTTTCCCTTGATCCCATCCTTGGCCCTATTCCACGCTAATTCCTATGAAAATCATTTCAAAAACCTGGGATGAGCATAAAAACTCAGTAAGGGATACACAATGAATAAAAACTGTTAGTTTATCAAAACAAAAGGTAAACCATGTATACTTTAACCAGGTAATACTTTTCACCTTTTTGAAGAAGTAAAAACTCTTCACTGAATAAAATATCATTACTTACCTTTCTGTAACCAAAGGATTACTATAAAACCCATATAAAGAACACATAACATATATAAAGGTAACTTTGGACATAAACATACTTAAGTGGAATAACCATACGGTCGACTCCCACACATATCACTTAATGGAATAGCCATACGGCTAATTTCCATACATACTTAATGGAATTGCCATACGGCCGACTTCCATACCCAATGCATTGGAGGTTATAACGTAACCACCCGTCCTGGTATTCACGGCACCACCCTTCATATGGTTTATAACGTAACCACCCGTTCAAATGTCCAAGTACCAATTTAAAATCATAAAACATAAAACCAATATAAAGGAATGATAAAATTTCTACATCACAATATATCATAATAGAATCATTTTTCAAAACCATTTTCAAAACCATTTAAAACATTTAATAAAGAGATTTTGAATCAAAGTGTCCCATACCACCTTGAAGCTTCAAATTTTAAACCACTAATATCCGTAAAAATAAATCCTTAAAAACATTTTGAAAACATGGATATTAATAAGAACAAATAATTAAAACATTTAAAATGATATTTTGGTTAAAGGGGTTTTACCAAAATTAGAGACACTTGAATACAATAATTGAGGAATAACATTTAGTCATAACTTTATAATATCATGAGAATAAATGCATTCATGATATAATACTACAAAGGAAAGTATATACACCATATAAGAGTGAATTGGTGCATAACAACAATGAACCCTCAATAGAAATGTCTAATGTGATGAAATCCCTTATAAAGAAGGTATCCTTAAATTAAGGACAAATCAATCTCAAAAATATGTGTGACAAATATAAATACACCCAATATAAGTGGATATTAAGTGTAAAACAATAAAAGTCCATTCCCACGTATTTAATGGATGACATATTCAATGACTACATATTCAACCCAAATAAATCGAAATTGGGTTAAAAAGTCCCCTTGACAGCCTAACGGCATCACATCAAAATGAGTTGATGAGAGATAAAAAGTGTATCTCATCACTTAGACATAAAATTCACATCAATAAGGATATATGAGAACATATCTCAACATAACAATATGTAAATTAAAATACCCAACAAAAGAAGTCTTTAAAAAAAGAGGAGGGTGAAAGGTTCCCTTACCGACTTGGGTATCTTTCAAAACATACACCCCATGAAAGAAGGACAATAGATCATTGATGTAAATACTCATAAAAGAAATTATATTACACAAAGAATAGAATAATGGGCAGTACATACACCACTCAATGGAATTTGTGGCAAATGTATCATAAATCTCACGGGAATAAAAGTGAGATGAAAAATCACTTACAAAAACTCGGCAGCCTAACGGCGCCACATAAAACTTCCGGATATGGATCGATGAGATCAAATATGGTATCTCATCACATTAAAATAAAATGTACAGAAAGAGGAATATAAAAGAACATCCCCCAACATTACAAAGATGAGCTTAAAAGAAGTGACATAAAGGAGAGTACTTAAAAAGAAAGGGAGAGTTTAGATCTATTACGAAAGTTCGGCATCCTAACGGTGCCACTCAAAACTTCCAAAATGGATTGATGAGAGAGAATAGGGTCTCTCATCACATTAACATAAAAATTACAGTATGTGTAATATAAAATATCATCCCAATAACAAGAATGATGAGCTTTAAAAGGAATGACATAAAAGTGTGTACTTAAAAAGAAAGAGAGGAGTAGGATCCCTTACCTCGGGTCCGACTTGACTCGATCGTTCTTTAACGTCCTGAATAATAAACTTGAGTTAATTTCTGCTTCCTTAAGAACCTTTTTCAGGTTCATCATTCCTTTTTATATCACTTATTACCAAGTCATAAACATTATGTCATCATTTAAGTTAATAATATTTGTTTTGCCGATATTTTGGTTCTTAAATCGAAAGTGGACTTCTTACAATTACATGTTGTTCGTGTGGAAAAATGTTTATTATATCCAGAATTGTATTCATGATTTAGATATAATATATGTCATATATATCCAGTACATGCATGAATTTATAACATTGCATAATCATTTGGAGGTAAGAAATGAAATGCACCTTTCATGGAGACGGTAAGCTGTACGCACGCATGAATGCTACTTTCATTTCTATTTCGTATTATATATAATGGAATAATAATTATATAAAGTTATATTATAATTCCAGTAAAATATCATATATAATATCATAGTTCCATCCTTTATACGTCCCACATATGGTATTTAACGAATCAAATCACTTTGAGGGGGCGGTAGTCCGCACTTCCTTAAATGAAGATATCGCGTTTACCCATAATGGAAACCATAAAGGTAAGCCACAAATAAAAAATACAGAAGCTTAAGTAAAGAATAAATATATTATATATCATATATAAAAATAGTGACATCATAATGGCCACATTTGAAGGTGTCAGATGAGTATTGAACAATCATCGTTTCGGGAGGCAGAATTTCGCCATCCACGGAAACCGTATGTTCATTAACCATTTGATGTAGTTGTGTGAGAGTGTAGCTCAAATAAATATTATAACAACATCCTAGTATATTGACGATACTGTTGTTGTTACAAAAGATGTAAATAAAGAGAGTTTTGGGGGCGGGAGAAGCAAAATAAAACAAATGAACATGAGAGAATCAATTACTTTTAAAAGTGTAACGCCTTTTGATTTGAGCCTAAAGGATTCCTTTGAAAGGATTATGCCCAAAGTTAATCCTCTAGGATGAGTAGAGGGATGTTTAGAGAGTAAATGGGCAGGGGTTGGAGATCCAAAGGCTTGAGGAGTGTGTGAAATGAGGTAGAGGTGGGGGCCTTTTATAAGAGGAGAGGAGGGGAACTTTTAGAAAGTAAAGAAATATTACTTTATTTGAAAATGTGTTTCGGTTTTAAAAGGCCCCACATTGATATAATTCGTGGATAAGGTAATAATATTTCTAAATCCATCCATCCAATTGTTTTTGGACATGTGTAGTTCATAGATTTTGCATTATCTTTCTATTTTATTTAAATCGTCAAATAATGATGTCATCGCTGCATCATTATTATGTCATAAATAATTTATTTTATTTAATGACTAAAAATTATAAAAAAAATTACTATGATGTAGTAAATCTTTTTAGCTTTCCAATTACTATTTATAATCAAAATTTGGACTTGTTTAACCCCACATAAAAACTGTTTTAGTAAAACACCTCATGTTTGTGTCATTTTAATTTTAACATTAAATAAAAATATATTATTTTCATTTTCCAACTAAAGTGGCTCCATGGGGTCCCCAAGTTGGCCCATGGCTTTTCTTGGTTGGAAATGAATCACCCAATAGGTGTAGGACAAGTTTCATGGTGTTTTCATATTCTTATAATAACATTTTTACCTTAAACTACACTAATTACCTCTAATCGCGATTAAAAACTTAATAAGTTACTATTCACCAAAAAAACATTTTTATCCCATTGAACCACATTTTACTTCTTAATGACAACCATGTATGTAGGATTTTTGAAAATCAAAACACAATGATGGAAAAATTTTATTTAAACGGAAAATCAGTTTTTATAAGTACCACTTAGTGGTTTCATTATTCATCAAAAATTGAAGTTTTTCAGAAAAATACCAAAACTTCACCCTAAGCTATATTTGTTATTCTGAATTCAAAAATGAAGTCCATTTTACAAAATTCAATACATATTAGTCACATTAATTAATTTAATAATTAATTCCCATTGTCAGAGCAAATAGCGTGTTTTTATAAAACAATAAGTATCAAAAGATTGACACTAGTTTATGTCTGATTTCAAAGTGAAATTAATTCCAACGACCACTATTGGATTTAATGGTAAAAATATTTTCTAATTTCACTTTAAAAACAATTCAAAATATTATCTAATAATATAAATAAATTATATTAAAAAGAGGTTTTGAATTAAAACACAACATTTTACACTATTCATTAAAAAAATGAACTTTATCGGAAAAATACCAAAAAATTACACAATGTAAAATTTGATGTCCCAATTCTTAATAATAGTTTTATTTGGTCCAAAATAATGTTTAAGAGTGAAAAAAACTATATTTAATGATGGTTCAACATCAAAATGTGATAAGTGAACCTTTAGTGAAAACTTGGGCATATACGCCAAAAATTGAATTCTTTCCATATTTTAAGCCATTATCTTTTATTGGATAAATGTAAAAACATTTAAAAACCTATATAGTCATATTTTAGTCATTTCTATCCATTCCCTCCATTACAACGGCTACATGTTAACTACCATTTAAAATAATATTATTTTATTATTAGAGTGCGACGTAAGATTCCCAAGAGACTCGTTGTTGCGTGTTGGGTAAGCCATCTAGCATTTCATCCCCTTTAAAGTCATATAAATATTTTATTCACAAATATGGATAAATATGAAAATGTCATATTCTTTATTTACCTGGGGTGTGACAGCTAGACCCTCAGATGGGTCGGAGGGTAGTTCTAGCCTTGACATCCATGATGGGTGAGTTGATGTTGGGTTTTTCAGTGGCTCATAAGTTGACATTTCACAGGGGTAAGAAACAGTAAATTGAAATCTTTCTAGAAGAGGATATATCATTACCTCATCTAAAAGAGATAGGGTTCAGGATGGATCTATAACCAAGGGATTCACCTATATCTATATCTTCATACATGATGGTGACATATGTGTTGAGGGAGCACCATATACAACTTGATGGTAAGTTACATTGTGGTTTTGTGTGGCCAAGTGTGTCATTATGGGGTGCTCATGTTTTGTTCATGAATAATAATGACAAAATTTTATGTTTTTGTAATGATCATCATTGCTTGAATAAATTGACAGTGAGGAATAATTAACTCCTTCAACAGATGAATGATTTATTTGCTCATATTAAGGGTTAATGTTGGATCTCAATGATTGAATTGTGGCCATGATATCACTAGATGTGTGTGAAGAATGAGGATATATTGGAGACTAATCTCTTTTATCATCATGGATATCATGTGTTATTTTTGATATCATTAAGTGGGAAAAATTCAATAGATGATTTCATGGGGTTAGAGAAAAGTGTGTTCCATGATAACTAGATATGTTCATGGTAGTCATCATCAAAATCATCATTGGGTATTTTGTGTCTGAGGAGGAGCACGAAGTTCATCTTCATTCCTTTTTTAGAGCTCTCCATCGATATCAATTGTTTATGATTTTTTCAAAATGTGATTTTTGCGCTCTATAAGTCCATTTCATTGGGTGTGTTCTATCCTAGAAGTGAGTAGTTGTGGATTTATTGATGATATAATTATTTTTGAATTTTGAAGCCCCCATGAAAGTGGAAGAGGTGCAATGATTATTTATTATTTCAATCTGTTATAGTAGGTTTATCATTGAGTTCTTTTGGGTTGTGTCTCTTTCTAAAGCGTTTACCTGGAAGGATAAGGAGTTCGTGAGGACTTATCAGTGTCCCTATGATTTTGAGTATCTAATGGAGAAGTTTGTTAGTTCTCCAGGTCTTTTTCTTCTAGAATAAGTATTTTAGTTTGACATTTGTAGTGATTCTCCACATTTGGGTTTAGGATTTGTTCTGATGCATCAAAGATCGGTCATTTTTATGGGTATCAGATGTTAATTCCCTATGAGTGTATCAATAGTTCCCATGAACATGTGTTGGAAAAGTGGTGTTTTACCAGATATTTTGGATACATTACCTCCTCAAAGAGATCTTTGTGGTCTTCGCTGAAAAAAACCTATGGTGTTATTTCTAAATGCGTGACTTAAAGTTGCGAAAACATCGAAGGATAAATTTCATTACAGGAGTATAAAAGAAAAATATCGTATACACTTAGTAATGAGAATGTTGAAGTCGATGCGAGGAGTAGGAAGTCTCATAGTGATTTAGTGTGTGAATCATGTGATTTGTGTAGAGTAATAGATGAACATTTGTCATTACATATAAATATTTGCAGATCATGGTGGTAGAGGTCGTCTTTCTTAGATTATGGTGTAGTCATATTTGGTAAGTAATTGGATGATTCCCAGTTTGGGGATCAAGAGGTGGAGGTCTTGAGGGACCGAGTTGTTTACAGTGAGGCACTAATGGTTTGTCTAAGGATGAAAAACCCCAGATTTAATTTTAGTAAATTATTTTTATTCCTTTGGTGATGCATGTGATGGTTATTAGAGAGTTACATAGTTATCCCTTAGAACTATATCACGGTGTAACAATGACATACCGATAATTGAGAAGTTAGTTTCAGTGTCCTGGGATAAAGTGTGTAGTTTTTGAGTTTTTGTCTCAATATTTTGTGTTCCATAAGCTAAAGGTTGTTCACCGTGATCTTAGTGGGTTGCAATATCCATAAGATATTCTTTACGGGATGTGTAAGGGAATCTCAATAGAAATTTTTACTAGAATACCGTGATAGTAGGTATTATATGGTGTTATATAGGTAGAATTGGATCATTTTATTAATCATCCATCTTCATAGAAATCTAGGAGTCCATATTATATGAGGGTTTTTCAAGGAATGATATCGAAAAGGTGGGGAGACCCCATGGGGTACCAATGAATATAATTTCTAATCTGGATCCATGTTTTACCTCCATGCTATAGAGAGGTCTCTAGCATTATTTCAGTTCTCAGTGATACCATAACACAACGTTTCATACCCAATTCGATGTTCAGACTAAGCAGACTATCCCAAATATTAAGGTCAATTTGGTCTTTTCTGTCATTCATATTGGAGGTTTATGGATGTGGATCTAACGCATGATGGATTTCAACTAAAAAATTGTTTACACTTCACCTTTGATATGTCTCTATTTTATTAATTGTATGTCCATCCTTTGTGTTATACATTATGATGGACAGGGGACATCGAGCCAGTAATTATCAGACCAGAACAGGGACAAAACATGATACATATGTTTTAGGTGATTTGTGAGAGGATGAAGGCTGTACAAGGTAATCAGATACACTATATTGAAAAATGGTGGAGAGCTTTGTATTTTTATTTTGGGGATCACATGTTTCTAAAGGTGACTCCACATTGTGGGAAATTTGGTTTGATCATAGAAGAATGCTTTCCATGGGCTTTGTTGGCCCTTTTATGGATTTGGATCGTGTTGGATTGGTGACATGTCAGGTAGCACTTATTTTTTAAATGAGAAAGATATATTATTTTCTTCAAATATTACAACTCCTTAATTATCTTCATGATGAGTATAACATCGTTAGTTGGGGAGAGATCTATGTTGACGATGATGCGAACTTCAAGAAAAAACCTGTAGAGATTCAAGACTACAAGGAGAATGTTATTCCTGGATTTTCTATTCCAAATTTTCTTATCTCGGGGAAACAAGGTGTTGTGGAGGAGAGTACTTGGGAACTTGGGTCTCAGATATGTTCTAAGTAGCCAATGTTATTTTATTTTTATCTCTTTTTTTGTAAAAATGATCATTTTTTGGTTTTAGACCTTTCTTGTTTATTAGTTGTATTTTATTCTTTCTTTTTGTGGATATCTTAATTTGAAGTGGTATCTCCATGGGAGAGTAGTTAGGAGCTTGATATTTTTTTCAAATGGTTTCATTTTGTTCATATAAAGATGTTTTTGAAATCCAACGGTAGTGATTTCCTTGAGATGTATCATGAAGAGTGGATTTTAGACCCTTTTCTATTTTCAATCAAGGTTGGATTTGGATTCTCTAGGATGAGAATGTTTTTGAGAGGTATCTAAAGTAATGGAATTGATAAATCTGTTCCATTCCTTTGTAGAAATCTAGTGTATGATTTATTCTATGTGGTCAAGGTGACTTATTCCAAAAAATTTATAATTTATAATTTTTTGAACCGTTTTTTAGTGAGGAAAATGTCAATATTCTTGTTCATGAGTCATTTATCTGTGAGTCATCTTCAACTATTACCGAGTCATCTATTGGTCATTCATATTCAAATATATATATAGTTGATTCAACTTAATCTATCAGTGTTAGTGAGTCATCTCCATCTGTCATTGTCAGTGATTCCGATTTATCTGTCATTGTTGTTTAGACGTCTTCATTTTTCAGTGTCACTGAGTCATCTTCATCTATCAGGGTCATTGAGTCATCTTCATCTTTTAGTGAGTCATCTTCATCTATCGGCATTAGTGAGTAAACATCATCTACAAATTTCATTGATTCTTCTTCATCTATCCATGATCCATCCTCATATGTTAGTGTCGATGAGTTCTATTCACCTGTCAATGTTGGTGATTCATCTTCATCTATCGGTATGTGGTACAATGTTTCTAGATCAACTAATTAATTGTGTTTCTAGCTTTTTATATTTTCCCCTATTTGAACTTTTTTTGTTAAATACATTGAATTCATTATTTTATGGAATATAAGGATTATTCAAATCACATATCTTCTATCTTCATTTTCCTGATGGTCTAGGTGCCTTTACTCAGTCAAATCACATTGCCATTATGATATTCTCCTTTAATGGAAAATATAAATCGGTGCTCCATTTATATTTTCAAAAGAAGGAGATAAATTCTAGCTTGTACTTCATCCTTTTTTGGTAGAAGGAACTATGAACCATTCAATTCTATGGATAAGTGAGAATTAGTTTTGCCTTGGATATGTAATTCCTTGGATTTCTTCATGATACCAGTGCACCCCCTATTTTGGTGCATGATTCAAATGTCGAACCATCTTCGATATAGTGAATTTTCAATCTCTATTTGTGTGTGTTATTTGATATATTTTATCCTTTTATGCTTTCTTTTATATAGAAAGTTTACTTCATGTTTCTAATATATAGTTTTAGGTGTTGGCTGATGCATTTTTGCAACAAAATTCTCATGTTGATGCAGTCATTGAGGGAGAGGTGATCTTGATCCATTATGTCGGTCTGATCTCGTGTAAAGAATACTAGAATGACTTTGAAGAATTTAATTCATTTATAATCTATTTTATTTAAATTTATTATTAGAGTTATATTGTTTTATCCCACTAGATAAAAATAGAAATAACATTATAAATAGTATAACTGTATTAAATGAATTTGTACTCATTGTTTGTGGTTACCTTATACTTTGATAGTAGATTCCTCTTTAATTTCTTGATAGGGTGGTATATATGAATTTATTGTTTTACATGTCATTATTGATGAAAATTGGTAAAAAAATCAGGTATTAATTATAATTTAATTGGTTAAATATAGAGGCATGGTGAATGAATCTGGTACTTGTTATTGTGTTTGGTGATAAATCAAATGGATGCAGTTATGCGTGTCTTATTGATTCGGTTAATTCAATATAGAATAATGAACTTGTAGTGCAATAAAGATAATTATTTTAAGGGTTCTTGAGTTAACTTTCTACATTTTGTGGTGACATTAAATAATATTTATAAAAGTGAGTTCATGTTGTGTGTGAAGGTTGAATTCCATGTGTAGGGCTAGGAGACTAGTTACTATGTTGACTGTTTTCAACTTCTTGTGTTATGGTCTGAGCCGGGGATGGTTGATAATGGAGGGTTTTTTTGATATGTGGCAGAAGGGAGGACCAATGTTTGTGGAATCAATTGATTATTATGGTGGAGAGATCTATCGGTTCATATATATGGTGTCGGGGAGGAAACTAGAGGTGATGAAAAGTATTAAAGATGGAATTACTTGATGTTTTTCATTTTGGATGATTATTTTTGATTATCTAAAGTACATTCCCCATAAAATAAGGAATCTGGTATTTATTAACCATTTCCAAAAAAATTTAATACATGTGTGTTATTCCACATGGCTTCTTTTTATAGATTCCCAATGATGTATGGGTCAATACTTCTGTTGTGGTTTGAAAAGTCTCAATGATTTGTTCATATACTCACAATGTTATTCCCCTGATGATTGGTAATATAGAATGATTTATTAAAATATTTGGAATAATTTAAATGTGATAATTCTACAAATAAATGAATTAATAAATTATGATAACCCATTGGGTTTGGATATTGCTGGGATGTAATGCTAAGGTTATAACTTTGAAGGAAATTAGACTTTGTTGGTTATACATTGGTGGAATGGAACATTTTTTTATGCTAATTAATTGTAATGTGGAATTGATAATGGTTAATTAGTGGTAAAATAATTTATTATACTAATTTCAAACTAATTAATTATGATAAATTAATCAAATTTATCTCTTTAAATACTTGTGTGATTATAGGATACCTAGTATTAGCAATGGAATCCAAGAGTTCGAGAGACGTTAGATGTTGTTAAGTCTGTGACTATGTTATTTACATAGTGTGATTGTGAGATATATTATATCATACAATATTTTTATCTATATTCCACTCCAACCTATTGGTTAGGAAAACTAACAACCCATGAATTCAGAACCTTGCGGGTTTTTCCCCAACATAATGATGGGAGAATACATGGATGATTACACCCTATGGCCCAACTCTCTTCTCATGGATGTTACTTGTTTTAGTAGGCACAATGGTTGGAATTAACCATATATGTGTGAAGAGGGATGAAATGGATTGTGGTTATTCACATACATATATTCTAGATGTATTCCTCTATGGACTACTATAGGTTTAAATTGTACTAGTTGTGATGGCTTGAGGATCCTTACTCAGTGTATGTGTTGTAACGGCTTGAGGTACAATTAACAATGTATGATACATGTAATGTTAGATATCATGGATCTATAAACAACATAGTTACCTTGGATACAAGGATGTGGTGGTTGTGATTCATTTGGTTCATGTTGTGGTGCTTCACCCAGGTATCTGCAGGAAAGCATTTTTTTGAGAGAAATTATAGAGACATGCAATGTTGGGAAAAAGTGGAAAACAGAAGGGTAAGTGATAGTGGGGTACCCATGATATTATATATTATATTATATACTCTTATATGTGATAATTGGTGAGAGTATACATGGTGTGTCTAGTGACATAGTATAATTATTTAGGTGATGAGTTCAATTCACTTATTGTTTACAGTGAATTAACATACTTTATTTAATATTGAAAAAGTGGCTTTAGGGATGATACTATAGAGTATATTATTATTATCACCCTACGTATATTTAAACTGTATATCATGTCACATGGAGAAGGTAAGAGGGAAAGCTGGTTACTACTATCTAGGGGTTGCAGGTGCTATTCAGACTTTATTGTCACTACTATTTTACTTTATATCAGTACATGTTGTCTCCCCTGTCAGTTGTAGTAGTTATTGAATGATATTACATAATCCTGCTTGGGTTTTTTTATATCATATTCTGAGTATGTTTTGTTTCATTTTTGTATTCTCTCTCTCTCTCTTTCACTAGTTTTCTCTTAATGGGAAATTTCTCCCATTTTTGAGGATACAATACCATCTGTACTAGTCCTCAACTAGGAGCTTACTAGATGAAGGACTCAGTGGACATTATCTCTCTCCTCTCATTACTGGCCTAGGAGTAGTAAACATTGTGAGGAGGGGGTCATGAAATTATGGTCGATGGAGGCAGTTCAAAATCATGAGGAAGGTAAAAAATCCTGATTATAGGGGTCGAAATTATTCTCATCAATGTTTGGGGACAATATCCCATGTAACATGATGTTTCTTCTAACATTTTTTTTGGTATATTATTTGTTTCTATCTAATACATTAATCATTTTTAGAACTTTTCTCATTATATTAATATTGGGGGCCTTAAGACTCCATGTACATATATTAATTTTATGTTCTTCCTATTATTAATGGAAATATATTTTAATTCTTAAGATTTATTTTTGGGGTTCTTATGCATTCATTCATTTATATCCCATTCTTCAACTCAAAACAATAAAAACATATTTATAACAAAATCCAACCAAATATCTCTATTATTTACATAAGTATTTTCCTGGAAATAAATTTTCTCCAAGAAAATATTTTTCAAGTTTTTATAAAATATTTGATTTTTTTAAAAAATATTCTTTGAGTTTATACATATACTTTTAAAATAATCGTAATGAAATCAACAAGTCATTTTCATTTTGTACATGTTGAGACTATTTTTAAATGTGGGAACCAAATGTTTTTAATAACATGAAAATTACTTATGATTCTATCCATGAAATGAAATATTTATTTTGATAAATATATTTATTGTAATTAGTGGGTTTAAAAATAAAATCATATTCCATTATTATAAGAATTTTTTTAAAAATATTATTTAGATAAAATATTAGTTCATCTTGTTTTAAATAGAAATTATAATGTAATTATAATATTTTATTTCATTGATTTCAACATACATTAAACATATGTATGATTCACTGTGGATATAATCAATTGATACCATAAAACATATTTTGTTTGATGGATAATGTTCATGTTGTTATAATTAATGAATGTCAAAATGGTTATCATTTTTTTCTCGTATATAAATATTATCTATTAAATTTATTTTATATTTTTTATTCCCTTTTTTCATATTATGAATGAATTTAGCATATTATGTTATGAATGGGTTTTGAAAATATACAATACCTCTTAGAAAAGGTTGGTCTCATGAGATAAAATATATTTAATATTTGGAATATGATCACCTTTTTATGTAATATTTTTTAGATGAATTAAATATTTGCATGATTCTGATGTATAACCTTTTGACTTTTATCACAGTGAAACCAATTTTTGTATGGACATGATATTACTTTTGGATATTTCTTCCATTTAAAAATTTCTCTTTTTTGGTATCAGTTATATGTTTTATTTTATTATTTTATATCTCATCCAAATGATTCATATCTTATTTATTCTATAATGGCTACAACTATAAAATATTTGTTACTAAGAATTTAACACCACTATTTAATATGTAATATTATTCATATAGTTGTGATATTAAGTGTTTCCATGAATATAATAGTTGAAAAAACAATGATACCACTTGAATATATTACTTAATTATATGATTTTTAATTTATCGTTAGAATCATATGTGGAAAAGTATGTTTAAAAATTAATTATTCTCTCTTTTCAGATGTGGTCTAATGTTTCAAATAGTAATGTTGGAATGTAACCATCTTCAATAGTTAATGTTTGTTTGTTTTATTTAACTATATCCCCTAGGATGATGTATTTTATATAATTATATTTTGAGATAAATGTGGGATTAATTACCTCAATATCTATTCTTTCATTTTTTCTCTCAGGAAATTCCTTATTTTAAATATTTAATTTCTTCCAAATTCTTTTGTTTTTTTCTCCCCCACAAGGGATGATGTCCTTTATCGACATCTTTTTTTATATGTTCCATTATGGAGTAAATGTAATATTATCACATAATATTAGGATTTTTATGGTTCTCATTTTTTTGGGCCTATTAAATTCAAATGATATTCTTATATAAATTGACAAAAAAATAATTTAGGTTATCATATTATGTGATTGTAGATAAGTATTAATGAAACATGGATTATAAAAAATATTATCTTCAATTGAATCTCATTATTTATTATCACTTCAGTTTTTTATATTTCTCAAACTATTTTTCTGTCATATATAATATACAATGCTTTTAATTTAATGGTCATATACTAAATTAAACTATATATTCAACCTCAAAAGGGACCATGATGTGTTATTATTTAAAACAATCATAATAACATAGTCCTTAAATTTCTATATTATAATTATATAAATTAACATATTAATCATATGTAATGTTAATAATCAATACAAATTTATTGATCAATTATTACTAAATAATAAAAATTTAGTAGATTATATTTTTATTATAAAAATACGACTTCTAATGATGTTTGTAATTTTTTTGACAGAATCTTAGAATTATTTTTTAAAAAATTTTAACTTGTAAATTTTATAAAAATTTCTATATTTCAAAAAAAATATACATAATTTATTTAATATGGTTTTCAAAATTAAAAAAATGGTTTATTTCCACATATTAATGAGCAATACATGTTTTTATTGGAAGATTTATTTTTTTCATGAATTTTTAATGTATCAATTTGTTTTAAATTAGTTCTAAATTAAAATTTTTTCATACAATATTTTCATAAATCCAATTAAATTAATTTTATTCAATTTTCAAGATTAATTTGGAAAAAAACCATTTTATACTTTTATATGCATTTTTTGGAAAACTTCTACTATATTTTTCGTTTTAATAATTAATTAATATCTACAAATTCTATAAATACAATCATAAAATTTTTACTCTATTTTTAAAATTAGGATTTACATATTTGGACAATTATACCCATTTAAGTTTTTTATTTTGAATTTTAACCATAGTAAATAATTTTTAACTAGGTAAGGGTAAATAATATAATTTGGGATATAAATAATATGATAATGACTGAAAATAACCCTAAAATATTTTTTAGGGTAATATTATGGGCCTATTTAATTTGAAATCATTCAATATTATAATATATGAAAACATATGCTATTTGGTAATGATTATGACCTTTTTACAATATAATATAAACAAATCTAAAAAAATGACATTCACTTTGTTTTATTATTTCTAATTGTTTTTCTATGGAAAAAATTTAAATGAACAAGTATAAAAGGTAATTTTAAACATAAATGATTCTAAATCATGTTAATTTATTTATTAAATATTGAAAAGATATAATTAATAATACTTATTTTACAAAACTGATGAAATATTTCATAAATTAATAGAAAAATAAAATAAAATATTTTATTGATATTATATGTAATTTAATTTGAATAAAAAATTGGGATACATAAATTTATATATAAATATAATATTATATAGGTATTATAAATTATTATATACTTATAACATTTATTTACTATTGTTTACACTTTCAAATTGAATTAATAGTGTCAAAATGAAAATAAAGTTATTTTTTGTAAAAATTTATTTACATAAAATATTTAAAACTCATAAAAATATTTCATAATAACAATTATGATGATATTTTATTATTAATTTCTTCCCATTTCTAATTATTTTCCAATTTTTACATTAAATTTATCCCCAATACCATTTAATATTTAAAAATCTTACACAATGATTATTTATATATTAGTTATCCCATCGGTTAATCGAAATGATAAGTATCATAATGATTAACATGTTAAAAAAATTGATTGTTATCTTACATACAAATATTTTTTATCTTTAAAAATGAATTTTTTGTACCATTTGAAAATTTATAGATACATATAATATTATAATATTGCAGTTAATTGTAATATTGAAAAAATTTATAATTTATAAAAAATAATTTTTTTAATCAATTTATGAATCCTATGAAACCAATAAAAAGAAATTTTTTTGAATGGATGAAAATATCATTAGTTTTACATTTTGTGTATTTTTTTATATTTAGTAACTATATTTACCTATAAAAAATTTTAAATTCAATATATCAATGCAATAATAAAAATGGTTAACATACATTTGAAACAAAATGAAAAAAGTGAATAAATCACTTAAACATTTCCAATATTTATAGAATTATATTATTTTTTTCTTAAACTAATAAAATCATTTAATTTAATAAATTTTATACCATTTTAACATGAATAATAATTAATATATTAATTACTTCCATGAATTCCCCTCCAGCCATTATAAAATAGAATCCCTATCATATTCTCATCACACTTAAAAATAAAAATAGTCAGGGTAGAAACTTCTGAAATACATTAATGAACTCCTCCATGGAAACTATTTAAACATAAATGAGTTCATCGTAAAAATATTCTTTGATTTCATTAAGTTTAAACATAATGAGATTTTATAAAAAGAAAATATAATTCTTAACTATGAATTTTCATTTTATTTATTCTTCCACAACAAACTAAAATTTATCAAAATTGATGATATTATAAAAATATAATCTTAAATTTCAGGATATTTTATTATATTAATGGAATAACCTATATCCATGTCAGCTACCATCAAATTGAAATGAAGCCATTATTCATGGATTGGATAGACTGCCTCCTATTGAACTGGTATAAATTGGTATTAATTACATATCGTATCTTATGGACATAATGATGTATTAAATAGAAATACATTAAATTTATGACATATTTATCATTCCCTGAATTTAATATATAATATATTTTATTTACTTTTTATCCATATAAAATTGATAATTCTGTACCTCTTTGAATGTGTATTCTGACCTCCATGAAACAATGTGGTTTTTTCATAACAACATCATCTATATTTAATATAAAATTTTATATTAATGGATAATATGTTAATATGATATAATTATGATTTTTAGAAAAATTTTCTACACATAAAATCATTCTATTATGTTTGATATTATATGGAAATATTACTAAAGCATATGTACGACCTAGAGTATCAATAATTATATCAGAATTCATTTTCCCTAATCTTATTTAATTATTTATTTTTTAACAAATAATTGATATCTAAAAATGATAAATATGTAAAAGCTAATCTGGTTATATGATTGAATGGAATCTTCTTTAGTAATAATTAATCTATCTAATTCTTATTGGGTATACGAACCAAAAATCATCAAAATAGATAATATTAAATAAACGGTTCGAGTGATTTTATTTAATAAGTTTCCAAATAATAAATATTAATAATGAAAATGAAAAAATTATTATTAATGCAAACAATTAAGATAATTTTTTTCCTATAGAATATAATGGAATTTAAATGATGGTTATGACTCGAAGAAAGGGATTTTATTTTAAAAATTATATTTTAATGTTTCCATTGTATATTATTTACCTCCATGACCATGTTATTATAAATCTTCAAATATCATTCTTATTTGTTATTTAAGGGATATTAATGTTCATTTATGGCCATAATTTTACAAAATAATTATATTTTTATATAATTTAATAATTATAAGGTTTTAGATAAGGGACTCTTTACTATAATATCATCCTTATTAAGGTTATAATGAATTATTTTCTTAATTTTTTTCACCCCTCCCAATATTCATAAAAATATTTGTTGTATATATTTTTATTGAATTTAATTAATTATTAATAAAATTTTAAAAATATTTTAACATTAATTCAATGTTTTTCCTATGAAATCATTTTACATAATTTTATATAATTTTCAATCTATTAGTAAAAAATAAATATGTAATTATTTTGCCAAAAATATGTAGTAAAATCATTTTTCATTCAACTATAACCATTTGTGATATTTTGTTTCTTTTACATTTCATAGTGTTAATTTCTATGAAAATGTAAATTTCCATTGATATGGCCATTTATATATGTAAATTTTATTCTTAAGAGAATGTGTATTTTGATAACCATAATTTTTTTAGTGTGGGATTAGTAATGTTTTAATGGAAATTGTATCGAAAATGTGAATGGATAAAATGTTTTATTCCAGAAATATCCATTAATAATACATTTTTATTATGGTTGATTCTGATATAGATCTTTATGATGGGTGAACCCAATATAGATCATGGTGAGTGTCTATATTGATATAGCTCATGATGATAAGTGGGACTATGTTGTGTTATCATGAATTGGGTAATGATTATGTTCTTAGGAAAATTATATTGGAGATAAAATTTTATGGATATTTTATTTTATAGGGTTTTTAGGGTTCTGTGATGATGATTTAATAAGGGGCCTACACTATATTCATATTCATTATAATGTATTTTTATGAAGATAATTTTATTTGAATATTTATTCCACTCAACTCTTTATAAGGTATATTATTCCATTTCAGTGTTAGATTTTTGTTTAATGATTTTTTTCATGGTAATGAAGATTTATTAGATATATGTATGATTATTATATTCCCCTATATTTTATTCTATAAAAATGATAAAAATCCATTTGTGGTATAGTGGGTTATTTTTTTATGTAATTAATAATATGAGCAGAACATTTATTTATGATAAGATAAAATAGTATTACATTGTATGTATTTTATAATGGAATATTGATTTCCCATATTCTTCTCATTTCCCATAATAAGATATTTTTTTATCCTCCCAAAAATAATAAATTCATTTCAATGAATATTCAAATAAATTTTTTTATAAGAGTACATTATAATAAATATGTATAATATATAAAAAATAACTGATATTTTATTTTATATGTTTATGGATATAGAAATTTTCAATAGAATATTCCCTCTTTTTCAACATTTATGTAATTGGAATTTATGTGGAATATTAATATTTTTGGAAGATTTTTTTCTTGGATGATGTATAATGAACCCTCAGTGTCAAAATGATGGTTTCTTAAAATTATTAAGCATCCTAATCACAATATTAGGACTCTTAAATTTAATTTATTATTTATATTAAAATAAAAATTCACTCGTAGGCTAGGCAGTAACAGGTTTTATATTGAAAGGTTACATGTATCAAACCCATAACCAATGGGAGAAATGAGTGTAATTCATTCTAATGGGCTGTATAATGTTTTCGTCTGAATGAAATAGTATTTCTATCTGAATGATTTGACAGATAATGAATATTTTTATTTTTCAGCCATCCATTAAATAATATAGTTGAATATGGTAATGGAATGTAATTTTTGTGATTAAGAAATTATTGATATTTTAAAATATTATCAATATTTTTCGAACCTAATATAATTATGATAAAAAAGTATTACTGAATTTTATATAAGAAATAAATATTATATTATATTTTTGATTAATATATGATTTAAATGTTAATATATAGTTATACTGGATATTTATTAAAATTAATATAATAATATTATTATTATATGGTTATAGAATATTATGTTTTTATTGTATAAATATAAGAGTGACTAATGTTTATTAGAGAAACAGGTAAAATTAATACATGAATAAAATATGATCAATTTCATATTATTTTTTCACTTTATCATGATCAATAATATTTTAATGACTATTAAATATAGTTATTAATCTAATGATGAATTTTAATCTTTGAGTATTATTTTTAATTCTTTAAAGATTAATGTTTCCATTATGTAAATAAAATTTTATTAATTTTGGGAATTAAATTAACATGGAATAAAAATTATTATTTAATATAATGACTACATATGAGAGAAATAATATTTTTAAATTTTTTTGGTTTTTATCCATTAGAACTTGTCAAATGTACCTTTGTCATGAAAAATGAATCTTGAATACTCATTATGCAGAAAAAAAAGATAATAATTTCATTAAAATTGATTAAATGGTGAAATTATATTTTTCAAGTATGCATAGATTATTTATATTCATAAAATATATGCTATGGAATTACTAAAATCAATTAAAAGTATAATTAATAAATAATTATATCATATTATATTAATTATATATTAATATATGGATTTATTCAGACTACCTTGTTTTAAAAATTGTTTGTCTTTAAATATCCAAGGATTATTCATTTCTTTTAATTAGTAACCTCTATATCACTCTGTCATTATTTATATTATACTATATTCCAAAATATCTCTATTTTCACTTCCAAAAAGTCATATTTAGAAATAAATTATTTTTATTCCTTATGGTCATCATATTTATCATTCTATCTTTTTAGAGGATGACTTAAAAATAATTTTTATGATTGAGGATTTCAAAAAAACTTATAAGGATAAAATATTTTTTACTATGATATCATTCATATTTTGATGAGTATATTTATTAATGGGATATGATTTAATATATAGATAATTTTGATGAAATTATATGATTGTTAGTGTAAAATCATCTAAACAGTAATCTTAAATGAATCAAAATATTTATTATTTAAACATGATAAATATTACAATAACATTATATTAGTTGGAATAAATAAGGTTAACAATTGTTTTTAAATATAAATGATTTCACTTGATAAAAAAATTTATTTATTATCATTTAAAAAACAAGGACCAAATTTTTATTATGTGATTTTGTTCTCATAAATTAATATTCACCAAAAAAATGTTTTTTATAATTGTGACATAATATAATAATTAATTTTTTGAATATATAAATAAAATTATTTTTATAAAAGAAGTCATTTTGAAATCCCAATATAATAATTTTCCTATAGAGAATTATGGGTCTTTTTATAACAATACATATTTTTGGTGAATATTGAAAGGTAGTTAATTTTGTTGACACTATTATTTATGTTTAAAGAAATTCAAAATATCAATTTATTTTTAATATGGTTTCAAGTTAATATTATATATGATATATTTTGTTTAAAATAATTATGTTCATTATAATCTATTTTAATTCAAATTTACTATAATTAATGTTTTTAATAACAAGTAATTATTCTGAAAGATTGTTTATATTTTTTTTAAATTTTAATCATTAATTTATTTATGAAATATCATGAAATTTAATCTATAAAAATGGGTTCCAAATTTGGAATCTGAATTAACATAATTTATTAAGAGGTTCCTTTAATTTTTTGTAAATTACAAATAGTAACTTTTATAATTAATTTTCTACTTAGTAATGTTATATGCCGAAATTTAGGGTAAAAATTTTATGAAATGGGATAAAATTTGACAATAAAAAATTCATTTATTTACTTTTATGATTTTATTTCATCCATAGTGATTCCATATTGAAATATATGAATTTTTTATGCCATTTTTTCATTATTTTTACCCCTATATTTTTTAACGAAAACTCAAAAAATTGTAATTCTTATTATTTTAAATATATAAAATTTTAAAATTATTTTATATTATGGATATTTTCGGTTATGAATTTATATTTAAAATATAACATACTTATTATTTTAAAAATTAATTATTTATTTTTTATTGTTGAAGAATTAACTTGATTTTTATACGACACTAACATAATTATTATTCAGTCAATTGAAAAATAAAATAAAATAAATAAAATATATAAAATGTAAAATACATAAAAATAAATATTTATCTCTAAGAATTTATTACATTAATTTAACATGATGGGGATGTGTGAAATGATTATATAATAATTATTTGGTTTTCATGTTTAATTCAATGTCATATTATATAAATAGTTTCAAAAATAAAATTAATCATATTTGATGTTAATTAATCATAAATTTTATTATTTAATTGTAGTAAAAAAATTGTAATTGATAATTATAATGATAACTACTAAAAAATTTCATTCCATTACAGTTTTTATTCCATGTTTTAACTCATAACTAGATATATAAAAGGTTATTATTCAAAAATTAATTAATATATTAAAAGACAATTTTTTTAAATTTGTTGTTACATGAAAAATAATGTTTAAAAGTATAACAAAATCAGATAATAAATTCTTAGATGTATATATTAATACTATAATAACAATATTATTTAATATAACTAATTTTTTAAACATTATTCATGAGCTAGAATCAAATACTACGATAATCTTTCATGTAATAAAAAAATTACATAAATATTACTTTAAATAAATAAAGATTCATTAAAAGATTTAAAAATTATAAAATTAATTTAATTCCACATTATAATTTAATATGAATAAAAATATCATTAATCATCCATATATGTGATATGTTTCCTTGTGTGTTGTATATATTGACCCAAAATGTGTAAAAAAATTATTCTTATTTCGTTATTGGTTGAAAGGTTTAGTGGAAGGATAAAAAAGCTAAATGTGAAAAAAACCTAAAAATTTACAATTTTTATTCTATTATTAAAGTGAAAACCATTAAAATATGATCATATAATTATAAAAAATTAGATCAATGTTAAAACTAAAATTAATTTATAATTATTTAATAGTTTAAGAAGGTATAATAATGACCTTACCATCATTATAAAATAGAACCCACTATCTGATTATTTTTACTAGTAAACTTTGTTTTATTTTGTCTAATAACTACACAACTATAATAATAAAATACCCCAAACGTCCTATAGTCCATGTTGTGATAATAAATCCAACCTAAGAAGCACTTATGTATAGTCCTAAATATTTTTCCTAAAAAAGAGGTATAGTTCTTAACTATGTATTTTCAATTTATTTCATTTTTTACCTTAATAAAATATTATTGAACAAAGATGAAATAAAAAAATAAGTATCATCTATATTCAATAACATTGTTATGTTAATTTAACAACATATATCATTCCAATCATCAATTAAATGGGAACTAATATCGTCTGTTTTGTTGTCACTATATTACCGCATGACTATCCAATGTAATTCTATAACCATAACCAACCCTCTCAGATGGAAAAATGATGAATATAATATAAATAATTGATATTAATGTTTTTTTATTATTAAAAATTAATATATCATTTATCTTATTATTGCTATATTTATTTAAACGTTATATCACCATTTGTCTGTGTGTTTTGAATACCAACCCCACAATATGATGCGATTCATTTTTCATCCACATATCATATGGATGATATAAATAACTCAATGTTGAATAATAATAATTTATTTGTTATAAAATTTTAATTATTTAAATATTAATTAATACTTACCTAATTTCCATTATGACCAAAGTAAATTGGAAATGTTAAACATGCGTGTATAAATCTCACCATCTTGATGATTGTAATGTTGGTCATTTTACATAACCATATTTCATGATTGGATTTAAACGAATAATTTATGTATGAATTTAAAATTAAATTATAATTATTACTATTTATATGATGAATATATGACCTAATTGACCTAATTAAAACTAACAACCCAATTTTTATAGATGGGATGAATTTCATTGAAATGTCATACATGAAAATAATTGATTAAATAATTGTATGTTACTAATTATTAAATAAAATAAATTTAAAAATTTTCATATAAAAGAAATCTTGTGTAATTAAATATCTTACATAAGTTTTTTAGGAAGGTAAATAACATAAATGACATCTCATCATTGAGGTGATAAACTTTTGTTTAAAACCATATTTTAATGTATCAATTCAAACACATTTTAGTCGATGTCCATGATATTCTCAATGTTTCATGGAATATACTATTTACTAATAAATGGATACAATGGTAAATTGTACATTATTTTACATTAGTCAATTGTTTTTCAATACATGTATTATCATTATGCTTTTATTTAAGGGACACATTACATTGACAAGTTTGTTTTAAAAAATTTAATGATTTATTTTCAAAATTCCCCTCTCCCATGGGAATATTGATAAAATAAATTTTTTTATGTAAATACATTTAAATAAATGTATTATAATGGAAATTATTTTTCTATATTGACATTATTTCAATGTACATGATGAAGAATATTTTAATGTATTTTGAAATATTTTTTTAAATTTATAAAAATGAAAAAATTATTGTTTTATTTTATCTCAAACAACATCAATAGATATTCAATCTACCATATACATTATTTTATATTTGTATTTATTTAAAAGAATCACTGTTTTAATCAATGAAAAAACCTCCTTCTCTTATTTTCTGTTTTTCCAATATGAAAATGTTATTTTTTAATAGAAATTCTATTGTGAAATCCAAAATTGTTTTTATAGGAGATTAAAATAGTGATTATGTGATATATGTCAAAAAATGGATGACTAAAATTTTATATTTATAATATAGTTCACATAAATTTTTTCTGATGACATAGGATCATAATAGATCTCATAATTATAGGTGATCTTGAGGTTTCTCTTCAATACTGGTGACCCCTATATAGCTCAAGGTGATGAGTGTTCCTTGATAGGGCACCAATTCATTAGGTAATGACTATTTTCTCTAGAGAATTACATAGGATGTCATATTTAATGCTTAATCCAATTTGTGGTTATTTTGTAACGGTTCTAGTAAGATAATGTTATAATTATCCAATAATATTTTACAATTTTTTTGATATAATTTGAATTGAAATTTTCTGATTCCAAAATGTATTAAATTGTTTTTTAGACGAATGAATATTTCCTTTTAATATAAAAGGTATTTTTCTAAAAATGAATTTCTTTTGTCTCAAAAATTCTGTGAATCCACCATGAATATTTTTATTTATTTTCGAAAGACCTATATTCTTCCATGTAATTTGTTTAAATTATATATAAATATTACGAGTTTGCAAAAATTGACAGCGCGTGATTCTAAGGGCCGGTGTTCCCGGAATGAATTTCTAAACATTTTTTAAGTATGTTTTGTAAAATCATATGTGGCATTTTGTATCTTCTATACTGATGTTTGGAATTGAAATTCATGGACACCATTGAACTTGTAACGCCGATATTTTCTTAATGAGACCTTCACCTCGACCGTAGTAGGTTGAGGGTGGAGGTTTTTTTTCAATTTTTTATCGGATAAGAAATATAAAATAAATAACATTTTTATTTTTCTTATTGAAACCTCCTTTTTCAATTTAATAGGTGGGGACAACACGAGGGTGGTCAGGCATTTAATGTTGGGCATTAAGTTCCCAGTTAGAATAGTTATGTAACCACATATTTAATTAATTAAAATGGTTCATTAAAACTAAATTAATTAATCAACTTGTTAATTAAGAGTTATTTTATTAACACTTCTAGAGGGAATTGAGGGTTGTTTTTTTCCTTGGTGAAAGGGATAAGAGGCCTTTGATAGAGAATCCTCCAACAAAGAACATTTGACAACAAAGAACATTCATTGGATCAGGAATAAAGATGACGCTCGAGCCCGAATCTGAAACCTGTTGTTGGAGTGATGGGCACCGATGTTGCCTTCATTGACTTCATCCTCTTCCTCACACCACCTCAAACTAGAAATCATGGTAGGGGTTTAATTTGAAGTATGATTAATTCTTTTTTGTGTATTCTTTATATACATGATTCTCAATGACGATGTCCAAAATAACATGGCCATTTATCTACACATTTACTATAATCCTTTTATTCATTATTCACGTGTTCTTTGTGTGTTATTCGACAACAAATAATTAAGCACTCTAAAACACAAATTTTTATTAATTGTGACATATGGATGTAGAGATCTCGACCCAATGATCGTGAATATGTGAACATCATAATTTTCTTTCTTGAAATGAAGCTACGATGGCTCTCGATAGAAGGTGGTTGTTAGCCCCTGGACGACCGCGTTGAAAGTGGGAGGCACACATCTGCGCCGCCAGAAGAGGTGGTCAGGACCTATTAGTTGTGGTGGAGTAGGGTTGGGGCAGGCACGCCGGCTGGTCACGTGGTGAAGTAGTGTCATTTGTCTACGCTGCCAGAGTGTGAGACTATAGCTGCAAGGATCTAGTGGATACTGAAGGCTGGCCGACACCTGGCTGACCATAGGTGGACAATGTTGCCATCGATCCACTAGAAAGAGAACCGAATGAGAATCTGTTTTATCGGGATTCACCGAGTAGGACCCGCTCCGGCAGGGCCTCTATGACAATATGCCAACCGGTCCAATAGAACATTCTGGAATCCAAGGGGGAGCCTCCCCACGGTGAGGCTTGGGTGGGACCTACCATAGTGGAACACACCCAGCCAGATATACCACACCATTCTTAGATGACCATACCCAACTGTGTCGGATGCACCGATCATACACCCCCCATCTAGGATGCGCCTAGTGGGCTGTATAGTGGTCCACCCTTGTGTTCCACCCCAGAGAGCTATTCCCACTGTGGTCTAGGTCACGCCTAACGGGCCGGGCCACCCCATTGAGGGATGGTCTGGACCGCGGACCAATGGGTCAGAACTGTGTTGGGCCAGGGAGACCTGAACTGGGTCGGTTCGGCCCAGGACAGGTTAGACTGTACATAGATACATGTTTTGGATTTATCTTGAGAACCGGTCGTCCGATTAATGAACTGTCTGTAGTGCCATAATTTTGGAATCCATACTTTTCTTTTTTGTATACTCCACCTGAGTTTTTTATAATGTTGAGTATCGACTGGTTAGATTAAACTAGAATCCAACAAGGTTCTCAGAACTAAAATCTTATCAACTTACGAATCTTGTGTCTGATTGACATGCTGTCAACTGAATTTGGTTCCAAATGATGTGGTTGACCTTTGGGATACATATTCATGTGAATTCATGGA
Source organism: Viscum album (assembly GCA_963277665.1). Lineage (NCBI taxonomy): Eukaryota > Viridiplantae > Streptophyta > Magnoliopsida > Santalales > Viscaceae > Viscum > Viscum album. Next base: position 870,830,825 of record OY728148.1, on the reverse strand, counting down.
AGATGAAGTATCAGCTGATGGATTGAGAATCATAACCACCTAGAATAAAGTGTGATTAGTGAAGGAACCCTATCGGTGGCTGTACTTGAGGAGTCTCTTGATCCTATGTTGTTCATCTTCAGATCTTGTGTGGGTCAGCGATCAACGATCTAGTGTGTGTTAGAACTAAAAAATATGGTGTGGGTCATCTCTATATCCTATGTGGGTCATCTTCAGATCCTACGTGGGTCATCTTCAACTGCATGTGTGTTGTCTTTTGATTCTGCATGGGACATCTTCGATACTTTGTGGGTCAGCAGCAATGGTTCTCAATGAAGTAAGATGATCTATCGACACAAATAATCATCCATACTTTCATACTTGTGGTATTATCGGTTTGAGCTGAATCTTTACCATTGTGGTATTCTTCTCTCTGGTGATACCATTGTGTTATTCATTGGAGTTTCATTACTATTATGGTACCTACCTTCATGGTGTTTCCTTCGTGGTATTCTTTCCTTCATGGAATAGTTGTGCTTTACCCAATGAGTTGGGCATTGTGTTGCCTCATAAATGGTATGGTTATATTGGATAACTTAGGTATATGTACGGGAATAATCCTATATAGGGTTGACTATTGATTCCATTATTTGGGGATTATCCATTATGGATTTTGAGAGACCTTTAGGGTCTCAGGGTCCCTACTGAGTATCATTATACACCACACTACATGGGTTATGCCCGCACCTTTTTGTTTATTTTGTGGATGACAGACATCGCAAACTTAGTACGAGGGTACCAGGACCAGAGGCTGCTCGAAGATGAATCGTTAGATGATATGTAACATAGAGATGACCGTTAGATAGATATACGTACCCTTCAAGTAGGATCCTTGGTGGATTTTCATAGGATTTTTTTTCAGTTTTACTTATACTTCCCAGTTTGGTTTTTATTACTTCCTCCTTTACATAATGTACACAACCTTTTACTAAATAGTTTACCTTATTCTTGTATCATTCAGTGTGCTTTTACTATGTGGTTTGCAAGTTAAAAAGTAAATTCCTTCCCAGTTTCAGGGATATACCTTCCAATTTCAATTATGTAGCACCTGGCCTCTAGAAGGTGGGCTTGGTGTTGTCACAGCATGGGAACTAGGGGACAGGTCGTGAGAAATTTGAATAAGATGAGTCATTTCTTTTAAAGAACTAGTACTCTGATCCTTACCGTCTGGAAATATTGTTATGTGTGATGTGTGTGGTTATCAATTTGGGGAATCCATTATTGTTTTGGAGACGGATATATCCATACACCAGGACCCAGAATTATGATATATGACATAGTGTACGGATACACTTATTGTGTATCGTTTTTTGAAATGTTTTATTTGTGATCTCATTGAGGCATCTCAAAAGGTATATCTTATAGACCGTGGCACACCTGTTTCATTCAGGATGCCTCCATGATGAAACCAGCTAGGGTTTTAGGTAGAGTACCTAATGATATCCCACCGAGCGATGAGTCTTCGTTGTAGGTCCCCACTTATGGCAGCTGTACTATCGGGTGGTGTACTGGCAGTACCACTACCCATTGGGTAGACAATACCACCATTCCTTGCAGTAAATGGTGCATGCCACATTAGCATGTTACTCGAGTTTTAGTGCTATGGGACACATATGATTCAAGGAGAGACCAATCCAGAGGTGGATGAGGATTGACTAGAAGTCGTGGTTATAGTTTTTTGACTGGTAAGGATAGCAACTGATCTCATGGAAATTCTAATTTCTATCCATTATAAGGCAGCAATGGCCAGATGGTGGAGCTCGATGCTCTTGGTTCACGACGAGTTCATTCTCATCTGGGTAAAATTCAAGAGCCTTTTAGTGTTAGTGTTCATCCTAGATACCTTAATCTCAGTTCGTATACATGAGATTATCCACTTGCAGCGGGGTGCATGTCAGTTGATCAGTATTTAGCGAGGTTCACTGACCTCTCACGCTACTCCACTGACATGGTGAGGGACCCATTCTTTAGGTCCCATTCCTTCTATCAAGGGATTACATGGGAGATGAGATATTATATGACTTCTATCAGTATCTCGACACATGCAGTGGTGTTATAGAGATAAGTCATAATAGAGAGGTTCTTTGTTGAGCTGTCACAAGAAGTGAGACCCACCACCAGACATCACCTAGTATAGTCATCTTCCTCTGGTAGCACACAGATGAGACAGAGGACTAAGAGGACCAAAACAATAGGTGGAATACCGTTGGATATATTAATGATTGTAAGGGGGATATCAAGATAGAGTAAGACAGGTGATGAGAAGGCAGTGTTACTCGTGCGGTGGAAAGGGTCACATGGCTCGTGACTTCCTGAAACGTCGTACAGATGACCAGTAGACTGTCAAGGGACTGCCTTGGCAGAGGCGAATATTCAATCAATGAGGTCTAAATGAAAGAGGTGGACCTGGTAGTGGAGCAGGATGTGCAACAGGTGGTGGGCGGCGATTTTTGTTTCAATCATCACCAGAACCAGGTGGTCCACACCAAACACGGGGAGTAGGTTGATAGGAATGAGCTCAGCATCAGGAAGCTGAGGCCTATGACCACGATGCTTTATAAATGATATGAGGTGTGAGTTTTTTCTACTCCACTCTAGCTACAGTACTTATAGAGACATGTACCCGTCAGTCATTAATTTCCATGGCCCTTGTTCGGAGCTTGAAGAATTCAGTGGGGTTTTTTGGCTCGATCCTAAGGGATAAACACTATTACAAGAGTGTATTCAATTATTACATACCCGTTCCAATAGTGTGAGAATAATCTAGGAGGCGAGAGATTCAATTGGGATCCTCTAGTAGTGGTTTTGAGGACTTATGATTTCTTCTCGGGTATGGAGTGGTTATCTAAATTCCATGTTTGGATCGCCTATATTAGGGGTAATGTGCAGTGTGTCTTTGAGGATGGGACAAGGTTTTGCTTCACCGGTGAGAAGGGAACCTTTGCAGCACATGATGGACTTACTCGGATGAGGCTGTTATAGATCACACATCAGATGGCTTGCCTTACCCTCAGAGTAGTTAATGTTCAGAGTCTGAGCTATCCTGTAATGGTGGACCAGTACGTCGATGTTTTCCATGATGATGTTCTATGTCTAACTCCTCAAAGAGAGGTGGAATTTTCCCTAGACTTGTACCCTTTGATGTCACTAGTATCTACACCAGCATATTGGATGGATCTTGCAGAGCATTAAGATTAGTGATTACAGTTGGAGGACTTGTAGAGAAAGGTGTTAATTAGGAACATTGTTTCTCCTTGATTAGACCCAATTTTGTTTTCCAAGAAGGTGGATGGGAGTATTATACTCTTTGTGGACTATTGATGCATAAACTAAGTGATCGTGAAGAAGAAGTACCCACTTCCGGAGATTGACAATCTCTTTGATCAGCTGAAGGGAGCATGATTGTTTTCAGAGATATACATTAGGTTAGGCTATCACCATCTCCGATTATGAGATGAGGATGTATATAAGATGGCTTTCATATGCAAGTATGGCCACTATGAGTTCTTGGTTATTCTATTCGGCATCACCAACGCCCCAACAGTGTTCATAGGTCTCATGAATAGTATCTTCCAATCATACCTCAATGGGTTTGTGGTAGTCTTCATCAAAGAAATCTGGATGTACTCAACTACAGAAACATAGTGTGCCTATAAAATGTAGGTAGTTATAGACACAATCATAGAGCACCGGATTTATATTATGCTCTCATAGTGCCAATTCGAGATACGAGAGGTCCACATTCTCAGACACAACATCTTGGATGATGGAGTTGCGTTGGATCCAGCAAATATCATGGTTGTGCTTTATTGGGAGCCACCCAGGAGTGTGATGGGGGTGCGGTGTTTTTTTGGTTTGGCCGGTTATTATAGGAGGTTTGTGCCTAACTTTTCCAGAGTTGTGACTCTGTTATCATTATTTACGAAGAAGGGGAAATCCTTTTTGTGGTAAGAGAGATGCCATCTGATTTTCGAGGAGCTGAGGTAGAGACTATAGAGTGCGTTGATCTTGTGGCTACTAGAGGAGGGCGTTGGGTATGTAGTATATTGCGACACATCATGGGGCGAGCATGGATGTTTCATTATGAAAGTTTTAGAAATGATCGTGTATAGTTCACTACTACTGAGACAACATGAGAATAACATTTCAACCCATGACCTGGAGTTTGTAGAAGTGTATTTTCCGTGATGATGTGGTGAAATTATTAGATTAGAGAATGTATTAATGTCTACTCCTATCACAAGAGTCTCATGTATATCCTCTCATAGAAAGACCTGAACATGAGTCAGCGGTGTTGGCTTGATATCCTCCAAGACTATGAATTCAAAATATTCTATACTAATGTGGAGGGGAATTAAGTAGCAGATGCATGAAGCATGGGATATGGTAAATAGTTTTTGAGTGAAGCAATGAAGCAGCTAGCTGCTTTGGTGGTATCCTACGTGGAATTAGATTGAGTAGCTTATCTTCAGTCTCTGACAGTCACTCCCCCACTCCTTTGGAAATATCATGACCCACAACTTGGAGACAATACCTATGAGGCTCGACGTGCTTAGATATCCATAGGTAATGTAACTAATAGATTTTATGAATGTGTGGAGAATGCCATCCTTTCCTGAGGGTGTAATATGGTACCAGTGGTGATTAGGAAGGATGTGTTGATGGAGTTCCATACACCACCTTTAGCGGTACATCCAGGAGTAGTTAAGATGTACAAGGACCTTCGGCATTAGCACTAGTGGTAGGGAATGTAGAAAGGAGTGGCAGAGTTTGTCTCACGGTGCCTCACTTATCAACATGTAAAGGTAGATTATCAGGATCCCATTGACTTAGTTCATCTACAAGAGGTTCTAGAGTAGAAGTGGGATAGAATTTTAATGGTATTAATGAAGGAACATCCACACATATCAAAGGGGAATTATTCGATCTGGGTGATCATTGACCGAATAAAAATATCATCCCCCTTCTTACCTATGAGAGTGTAGCGATCAGTAGATGGGTTGGGACGCCTCTACGTGTAGGATATTGTATTGCTTCATGGGGTTCCATCTAATATTTTCTCTAAACGTGATGCACATTTAAATTCCTAGAAATTTAAGGGGTTGCAGTAGGCATTCAGGACTCAGAATTGATTGATAACCGCCTTCCAACCTCAGTTAGATGGTCAGACAGAGCGAAACATTCAACCCCTTGAGGACATGCTGCGTGATTGCATCCTTGATTTCGACTGTTGCTGGGAGGATCACTTGCCTTTGGTTAATTTTTCATACTACAATAGTTATCACTACACTATCATTATGGAACCCTTCCAGGCATTGTACGGACGACCTTGATGATCGCCCATGTGATGGAATGACATTAGGGAGTCAGCACAGATGGGACCAGAGATGGTACACACTACCACGAATGAATTATAGATCATCCAGAAGTAGATAATGATCACACTTAGCAGATAGATGTATTAGGCTACCAGTGGATGAAAACCTCTAGAGTTCGCGGATGGTGACCATGACATTCTACGATTCTAACCTCAAAGTGGTTTGCTGATATTTGGCTGGGGTAGTAAGTTATCTCGAAAGTTTATCGGACCCTTTCATGTCCTTAGCAGAGTTGGTGAAGAGGCTTACCACTTATCTCTTCCACCTCAGTTGCACCAAGATCATGAGATCTTCCATGCATCACAGCTGAAAAAATATGTACATGACCCTTCACACGTCATAGACTAGGGGGAGCTTGACATCGATGATTGGGTTACATTTTCGGAGGCTCTAGTGGAGATTGAGGATCGATAAGAGAGATGCCTTCAGGGTGATCGATACGTCTACAACTTTTATGTTGGTAGCATGGAAACCTTCAGGAGAGCACATGGGAACACGAGGCTCAGATTCGTGCCCAAAACCACCACATGTTTCCCATGTTTGTGTCATATATTAAGAGGACACAAATTCATGATATGGGGATAATGTAAAACCCATAATTTTAATGTAATTTTTTTAATTATATGGAAATATTAGGAGTTAGAGAAAATTGATGGCACATTATTCCGAGGCCCTGTGTGCCGAAATGAATTTCCAAAATTATTTTTAGTAATATTCAGTAAACGTGCAAGTGATGTTATTTAGTTGTTTAACTGGTGCTCGAAATTTAAATCTGAGGAAACCTTTGAACTCAAAGTGACAATATTTACATAAGGAGACATTCACCTCGATGATAGAAGATCGAGGGTGGATTTTAGTTTTTTTTCTTTTTTCTAGGAGAAAAAAAATAAAAAAATAGTTTTTTCTTTTTCTTTTTGAACCCTCCTTTTCAAATTGTGGTGGTGTGGACCACACGAGGGTGGTTAGGCATTTGAGGCTAGGCATTAAATTCTTGGTTACATAAATTATTTAACTACAACTCTATTTAATTAATATCATTCATTAAAACTAAATTAATGAAACAACTTGTGAATTAAGTGTTATTTTATTAACTCTTCTTGAGGGAATTGATGGTTTCCTTCTATTAGAGAATGGGAGTAGAGGCCTTTTCTAGAGAATCTTCCCACGCAGAATGTCCTCCAACAAAAAACATTTCTCTTGATCAAGAATGATGATGATTCTCTTGCCCAGACCGGAAATTTGTTTCCAGAGAAATGGGCGTCGATGTCCCCTTCTCCATCTTCATCATCTTCCCCACACCACCTCCAAGAAGAAAATGATGTAGGGGGTTTAATTTGAAGTATGATTAAATCTACTTTTTTGATTCCTCATATACATGATTCTCAATAATGTTGTCAAAAAAAACATGTCCATCGACCAACATATTCACCATAACCATTTATATTCGTTCTTCTCACATTATTTATGCATTCTTCGTGTCGAAATAACTAAATGTGCAAAAAACACAATGTTTCATTGAGCGCAAAATATGGATACGGAGATATCGACCTAAGGATCGTGAATATGAGAATGTCATGATTTCCTGGCTTAGAATGATGCTGTGATGGATTGAATGGGAAGGTAGTTGCAAACACCCTGTAAGCTATGTTGAGGGAGGGTGTCGTGCATCTGTTCCGCCGAGAGAGGAGGTCTCTACCTGTATATCGCAACGAAGCAGGGTGGTGGCCAGCATGCCAGTCGATAGTGTGGAAAAGTGGAGAAGTGTGTCCACAACACCGAAGATGGAGAACACGGTCACTAGGACATGGCGTAGACCAGAGGGCTACCCGCACACAACAAGTCGTAGGTGGACAGCGGCGTCATCACATCATTTGATGGAGGACCAGCTGGGAATTCGGCGGGCCGTGAGGCACCGAGTAGGGCCAGCTCCGGTGGGTCCCGTGTGCGATCATGACAAATGGACCAATGGATCGTTCGAGAATCCAGGGCAGTGCCACACCCTAGTGAAGCTAGGGTGGGCCCTGCCATCATAGACTACACCCTATCAGGTGGACTAAAACCAACGAAGCGTGATGTGCCTTACTGGCCACACCCAGTAGGGCCACACCCTAGAGGGTCATGCCCAGAGGCATGTTTCCCCTTCGCGGGTCGGGATAGACCCAAGTCGGGCCATGTTAACCCAAACCGGGTCAGGTCATCACAGACTGGGTCAGACCGGACCAGGGTTCATCCCAATCGAGATATGACTTTTCCACATATCATTAGAACCAGACGTATGATTGACAAAGCGTCTATGGACCCAGAATCTAGGGATCGAGATGGTCCATTGGGTATACTCCACTTGACTGCTTCATAATGATGACGTACTACGAGGTTGAAACAAACACAAATCCAATAGAGCCCACAGAACTAAATGATTAATAATATACAGATTGAGAATCTGACTGATATGCCATCTATTTCATTGGGTTCCATATGACATGAACGACCATTGGGATACTTCTATATGGCATTTCATGGAAAATGAGTTATTGATCACCGCCTTGAGGAATAGAACCTCCCAAAATTAAGCGTGGTTAGTGCGGAAACCATATGGTTGGTTGTTCTTGTAGAGTCTTCAGATCCTATGTGGGTCATCTATGAATACTGTGTGAGTCGTCTCCAAATCCTATGTGCATCATCTTCGATCCTATGTGGGTCAGAAGAAATGATTCTCAACAAATTATGATGATCTAGTAATATAACTAATCATCCATACATTCGTACATAAGTTATACCTGGTGTGAGATGAGTCTTTATCATTGTGGTATTCTTATGTGTAGTGACACCTTTGTGGTATTCATTTGTGTGGCATTACCTTTGTGGTACTTACCTTCATTGAGTTACCATCATGGTATTCATTCCTTCGTGTATCAATCATTATTTGGGATAATGAGTTGGGCCGTGTATATCTTCATAAATGATATGGGTATACATGATCACATAGGTATATGTATGGGAATATAACTATGTTGGGTTGACTAATATTTTCATGTTTTTTGGATTATCCTATGCAGATTTTGAGAGACCTTCGGAGATATCGGGGTCCTTACTATGTATCATTATACTCACCCCTACACGGGCTATGCCCGCACCTTGTCGTGTCTTTTGTAGATGACATATAGCGTTGTCTGAGGATGATGGTACCAGGATCAGAGACTACTTGGAGGTGGACCGCTAGATGAGATGTACCATAGAGACAACCATTTGGGAGTTGTACCAACCATTCATGTAGGATACTTGGTGCGTGTTCACAACAGCTATTTTTAGTTTTACTTTTACTTTCAAATTGGGCTTCTTTTCTGAGCCCCTTTACTTACTATACACACCCTTTTACTATATAGTTTACCTTTTTCATGTATCTTGTTGTGTGCTATGACTATGTGGTTTTCATGTTAAAAAGTCAATTCCTTCCTAGTTTTAGGGATATTCCTTTCTAGTGCTAGTCACAAGCCTTAATCCTGCGGAAGGGGGGCTTGGGGTACTCACGGCACGAGCCCCAGTGGATAGGTCTTGATATCGTTATATTTTTTTATAATGAGATTTATGAATATCATTTAGAAATAAATATGATTTTTATGTGTTTGAAAATGATTATTTTACCTCAACATCAAATTATATTTATCAAAATCTCATTTATGCAGTAATAATTTATTAAAATGGACTAACATGTTTCATTATACTTATATTCTCCCATACTAATTTTTTTACATCATCCTAGGTATTATACTATTTTATCGTAGATTTTATTGATAAGTAGAAAGAAATAAGTTATATTGAAATGAATAATTAATTTTCATGAATATAAGTCATGTTTCAGTTTAATAAATAGTATTGTGAAGGAGATATTATGATGACATTTTCAACATGTTTTGTAATTGTTTTTATATATGATTTATAACCAAATTATGAGGGAATAAAAATCCTAAATTATTATTCCAATGTAATACAAAGAAATTTTGACATAAAACACAATCATATGTACTTTTTAATGCTGGGTCCATATTGAATGGGAGTCCTATTAAATTTACCTTCAATCTTATATTTTGTACTCTTGTTTAAATTTACAAAAGAAATCCACAATTTCTCTAATTTTTTATTTATTTCTTGTTCAATATTTTTATGAATTTCATATTTGGACCAATGTATTCTTATAATATATTAATGGGTATATCAAAATTCATTAATAAATTCTATGCATTTAGTTATGAAATCAATTGTCATCATATTTATACATAAACCTATTAATGTTGTATTATTCATAATATGAACAACCTATAAGAAATTATTTTCTCAATTCTCCAAGATTTTAGACATATCAATTAGTCTTATTAATCTTTTCAATATATTTTGATATTGTAAAAAATCACTAATCACACACCTGACTTCTTAAATGATTTTTGTTTCTATTTATTAAAAAAAACGTTGTCATTTATTTTGGTACATGTATAATATATTCCTTCTTCCTATTTATCACTATAAAAAGTCCCATATATGACCCCAACATTAAATCTATGACCTAAAAATAACAACTTAGATGATTTTATTTATATTGGGGAACATTCTCTAACAATTGATGAATTAATTTTTCGATTTTCACTAATTAAATAATTATGAAACAATAAAAAATTAACATGTTGTTAGATTGTTTAATTACCCAATGATACAATCTCCATGATCAACAAGTGGATCTATTATATAGTAACATATTGTAATTAATTGCATTATATTTAAATAAGAGAACATGTTTAATTTAAATATATGAACATCTGTTTTGTACTATTTTTTGTGGGTTTTTTTAAATATATGCATAAATCAATCGTTTATATGTTGATGGATCTTTTTTATATTTTATATATCCTATATTTAAATTTTTTCGAATTATAATAAATGTTTTTTTTGAAAAAAATCATTTATCCCTAACTGGTATATCTTGTGTTTTATTTACTATTATCCGAGATCATGATATTAGTTTTTCATTGGATGACTTAATTCTTTTATATTTACCTATATGATTCATCAAAAATATCTAACTCTTAATATAACTTTTTCTATATAGATTTATACATTCACTACACTAGACTTATCATCTTCATTCTAGTTGAAGATTATTCAATATCCCATATAGTAAAATAATTCTCATTTTATGGTTTTTTTCTTATCCTTAATTGATTACAAAAAAAATCCCATAATTTATTTAGTTATTAATCATATCCTATAATTATTTACTATAAATTATGTTAATTAAATATGATATATAAATCATTTTTATAGTATCCACAATATTTTAATCCATAATATTGAGGATTTTTATGTAAAAAATCATTATATTCATAGATTAATTCAACAAGTGTTATTTTTAAAACCTTAAAAAATATTAATTATACATTAATCTTTAGAAAAAAATAATCATTTATTCTGATGTGATATTGATGGTTATTTTTATTCCACATTTTATGGGATAACTACCAATAAACTATGTATTTTCATTAAAATAGTAAATAGTCTAGGGATGTGTACAAAGAAAGGGGAAGAGTATATAGATATATCAAATTGTGAATACTATTAAAATACTCTCATACAATGATCATACCATTATAAGGAAACTAATATACACTAGAATAAATTCAGATGTATATACTTAAAATGTCCCTCAATGCAATAAAATCATATAATTTATTTCCCTCCCTACATGTATGAATAAAATCTATAAGTTCATTGTTGAAAATCCCAGACAAATATATATAGTTTGAAAATATTCATGGAATTCCAAAATTCAGATAAATTATGGTTTATGTGATATTTTTGTCCATATCCACAACAGTGAAGTTAATATGTTTACTAGTCACATAAATCCATTCTTGTGAGCATCATCCACCCCTCGTGTTAGAGGGAATCATCAAGACAAAAATGTTATGGAAAAAATGAATCACATTTCCATGAGTATCACTAAATACCCCACCACCCCGCATTGGTCCCATAAAACATGATCCATCAGTGATAATTTTGACACCCCGATTGTGAGGAAACTAGTAGAACCAGTGTCCATAGAGTTCATGTGAAATTTATGACTGTAGAACCAAGTTGTGTATACACTAGGGGACGACTATACATTATTAATTACCATGATAAAGTAATGTAAATATCATTACCCAAATATATAATTCATTCCATGACATTAATAATTACACTAATAAGAACTATTATATTTGTGAGTACACAAATAATCTAATTCATGAGACACAATTAAACATTAGAGTATGTGTAATAATATATTGTGTACATTAATGCTCCTTATACTCCAAAATATATTTCTACTTCTCTAAAAATAATAACATTCCATATATTTTATAAATATTTTCTTCTTAAAATGATTTTCATCATGTATTTTTTGATCTCTAATTTCTATTGAAATATATGTTTTTTTACTATACATTCCTTGACTTCCATTTTGTTTTGGATGAAGCTATCAAAATCATGGTAGAATAAGGGGAAATATTTTTTATTAATTTTTTTATTTAATATAAAAAAAATTTAATCTTCATATATTATTTTTAAATAAATAGGGATTAAAAATAACTAACATTACAGGAGAAAAGTTAATATCATTCATAAAAATTTTAGGTCCAAAAGAATGATACAATGACACCTGGATTTGTGTAGATTATATGGACCCCATTATTATTGATTTTAATATTAATTTTTATGCATTAATATTTTTATATCCTAGCCAATATATTTTTTAAAAAAGGCGGTTCTAATAATTTGAACTCAAATGTCATATTTATATGGAATAAAATATTAACAATATTTCAAAACACATTGATTTTTACTCTATTAGATCTGTTTACTGAAAAAACTATTAATTTTTTTGTTTGAACCCATATAATAATTGAATTATCACAATTATATTATATTCATTACATGAACATTAGACTAGGTGAATAGTTTGGTGGGATTGTATCATAGTCATTCTATATGGAATTTATCATTGACATTATTAATCTCTAATATGTACATAAAAGTAGAAATATTTTTACAACATCTCAAAGTCATCAGCCTCTATTGGAATGTTCTTTTAATTTGCATCTTATTTATATGTAATATATTTATTTTCTAGATATATACATTAATTTATCCTAATAAAAAATTATTTGGACATCAAATTATCTTATTTTCTATTACAACAATCATTGCTTTTTCTTCACCCCTGAAACACAATGATCTTTAATCAGACGAGCTCTTACATCACAACATGTCCCGATAGAGATGATTACAAAAATAGAACAATGAATCTATATTTATTTCATACACAATAAATTATCATAAAATATCCTAGAACTACTAATTTTTTATTATTTATGAATAATGAATGATGGATTCAGTTGGTCTCACATTCATACATAAAAAATTATACTCTCTTTAAACATTATATCATATAATTTCCCAACATGAAAATTATATTATTATATCATAAAAAATTATAATTTATTGTCGTGTCACATGAAGTAAGTTTCCTATTTAATATTAGTAATATAATCAATTATAATTTGGAAACAATCATTACCTTACCCCAAGATATTTAATCCATCTCAGGGAATTTTTTCAAATCCACCATAAAACAATGCATTTTCTCCCCAATGTATATAAAATTCGACGACCATAATTTTTTTAAAAGCATATAAATAAATATTCCAAATACTAGAATAAAAGAAAAATAACAAAAAATTGCATAATAGAGTGATAAAAAATATAGATTCCCAATTGAATTATTCATTTTCAATGTTACATTGAATTAAAATTAAATTAATAAAAAATTATATAAATTCAAAGAATCCCACATATAATATATATATATATATATATTTACTTCATTTAAAAGTATCAATTATATATTCTGATTATCCTATCATTTATCCATCCATAAAATGTTTTTCCCTCAACCAGAATAAACATACATAGATTCTAAAAAAGAGTAATAATCACCATACAATGTTAATAAACCATCATAGAATGTATCATACATCCATATGAATAATAAATCATCCTTAAGAAGTGATTTATTAACCATTATTAAGTGATATTGTAAGACCATATTTTTTAGGATCTATTTTTATTTTGATAGATTAACACTTGCTGATATATTTCTTTTAAAATTACATAAAGATTAAATAATCCATGATATTCAATTTCAATATTATTATAAACGTGAATGTATTTGCCTAGATATTTGATTTACTAATAAAAAAGGTAAATAAATTAGGAAAAATATTTATTAACTTTATAATTAATAAAAAAATATATTTCTTCCAAGTAATTAAATAGTAAACAATAAATTATAAAAAATATATTCTTTAATGTTATATGATCAATTTTCCGTGTATTTTTTTATATTATGTTTTTTCAAAAATATTAAATTATTATTTTATATATATATATATATATATTTAATTTTCATGTGTTTATGTGCATGATAATTCAAAAATATATTTTCAATTTTCTACTTACATATATTAACATAGTTGATGGTAAAGAATGATATAAGTGAGGAAATTATTTTTTTCGAAATCATTTTTTATATTAATTTCAAATAACTATTTTAAATTGAAAATTGATGATAATTTTACTATAATATATAAAATTAAATATACATAAAATTAATTGAAATTCATAAAAATGTAATTTATAAAGAAATCCATTTTATGAATGAAAATGCATTTTTCAAGAAACTATTCTCATTGCATTTTTTTGAACTTATATAAAAATGAATTAGTTTAAAATAATGATATTTAAACTAATAAAATGACTTCATGATTTTTTTAATGTTTATAATTATTAATGTGGCCAATTTTATTTTTTACATTTTGAAATTCAACTGAGGAACGAATTGCTTACAAATTTTAAATTTCAGATGGTATAGTAAGGTTTCGAACAGAAAAGATAAAGGTTAAAATAAATTAAAAACATATTGAAATCATATTGGATAAATTTTTATTATCATATTTCATCAAATATTTTATCATAAGTAACTTTGGATCCACATTTCATTTAGATTCACATTATTATATTTTAATATTAATAGTAATTACAACTACAACACAACCTTCTCATTAGAAGTGGTACATCCTCATCAATCTATCAAGAACCCAATGATACTATATCCTATTACGTACATAAATAATAATCATAAAAAATTATTCCACTATTTATATAGGATATATATTTTATATTATATAGCTTTTTGAATTCACAAGGAGTAATCCATTGGTGTTTTCATTAAAATGAGGTATATAAATTTACAAACTAATTCATGGTTTCTCCACAATAAAAAACCTATAAATATTAAAGGAATATAATATGATGTTGACATATGATCCTCTAATATACTATGTGATGATATTTTAATGGTATAACAATATTATTTCGCATTTATATATAATGAAAATTAAAAACATATCCTATTAGTATGTATGTACTACAATATCCCTGAAGCGATTCATAAAATTATTCATCGTCATGTATCTTGGATTTTTATTTAGATTATTATAATAATTTTATAATATCATTATTAAATATTATATATTTCCTCAATATATTATATTATAAATATGTAATATCGAATTAATGGGTTTTTAAAATGTTTTGTATTATTTTTTAAATAATAAATTAATTTAAATGTTTTGTTAAGTATGATTGAATTTTATGCTGATGTTTTTAATATTTTTATCTTATACAAAGATATATCATGTGATTCAATCTTCTATAACCATGGTAATACATGTACTATAATTCAAATAATGGTATATAGTTCTAACAGTTTCTAACACCAAGGAAATACCTATGATCCAATATAGTCATTTATGATTTCATTAATCAATATAGAGGTACATAAGTTAAATCAAATGAACCAGTTCTAATGTAATTATAAATATATTTTCATGAATTTTATATTTTATCTAAAAATGGAAATGTTTCAAAATTTTGAATGGATGGAAGAAACACATTTTTAAAAGATACAGAACAACATGTGGTCTAAATAGTGACAGATGTAAAAATAAATATATATATAATTTTTTATATGTTAACATTAAAGAGGTATTAAAATGTTTTATAAATAATATCAGATAGAGTAAGTATTTATTCAATAAAAACTAGGGAATTTTTTTGAATAATTATTTAAATTTTTTATAATGTTATCAAATAGAAATCAAATCAAGTATAATGGGTTTAGGTAACATAGGTCCTTGAATAATTTAGGTGTAAAAAGAAGTTTATGTGGTATTATTACATCGGATCAAGTCTATCAAACAATGATGAAATTGTTATAGTTCACAATCCATTGATTCATCATGATATATTTTATATAATTTGTGATCATATAAATCATAAATATTCTTCATATTTATGGGAGTATGATTATTAGATGAACACAAAAAATAAATTTCATTAATATAATATGTTCAAAAATCATTATATCTAGTTTAATTTTTATGAAATGTTATGTTGAGTAGTAAATGTTGGAACAATTTTATGAAAATCAAACAAGTGTTCAAGATGTCAACAATATTATGAGATCTTGTAGTGGGAATATTTTATAGTCCATATTATTGAGAGACACACTGATTTCATAATACATAATATCAATAGGAAATCATCATAAAAACATTTTGCCACATGATATTCATAAAATATTTTTATAAATATTTTAAATACCATTAAAATTAAAATTATTATAAAAAAATGTACATTTCTATTTCATAGTGAGATATCTTTTGATTTAGTCACTTAAAACTAATGTTATTCATTTGTTGATGTTGGTTTCTAATTTTATACTTTTCATGATGCATCATGAATAAAATAGTTTTCTTTAGGAGAATACACTAACTAAAAGTTGAGAGACAATTTTCAAATGTTGTTAATAATTGATATGTAAGATTTATTTGGGATCTTATATTTACTCATAAGGGAACATTTATTAAAATTATATGGATGTAAAAGTCATATAATAAATGTATTCATATAAAAATTTGATAATACCATATTGATGTTTTAGAACTGCATGTATCGAACAATTAGGTCGATGAAGAGAAGATAGATATCTGATTAAAGGTATATATGAATTAATATAAGATATAATAAATTTTAATTGGTCAAATATACTAGAAATGGAATGTATTATAATGATATTATCAATAAATCGAGGGGGGTTATTTATAACAACATTGATAATTATTGCACGTTAATTCATGATTTGATAAATAAATGTACAAATAATATAAACCTAATGATAAATATTTGTACTGTATTTTTTAATTAATGATGTATCATAATACCGTGAACATGGGATAGAACAAAATTATTGAAAACTACCTTAACAGGTTTCTAAAAATCCATGACTTTTAAAACATCATGGGATTAAATGGCACATACATAATAAAAATGTAATCTATAACGCCCAATAAGGGAATAATAATTAAATATGGTAATAAATGATAGATAAATGGAAGATAAATGTAAAACAAAACAATTAATAACAATAAAACTAATTAATAACTCATGATATAACATGATAACATAATTTCAATATGGTAAAGGTAAAAACACTATAATAAAAAACAAAAAATAGGGAAAGGAATGAATTTAATAAATCATGATGAAAAAGTCCCGTAAATGAATATATTTTATTCTCTATCTGAACAAGATGTCTCATGGGACTTGAAATTACCCAATTTAATATAGTATAATAATATTTCTATTGCATCTATATCTTTTATTCCATTATCTTGCTCAAGTGTGCCAAAAACATTATACAATGTGGATTCAATCAAGATCATATTTTATTATAAGATAAAATAATATGGAATAAATAAATTCATTTCCCACATAAAAAATTATTAGTGTACAATGTTTAAACCCCATGGTTGTAAATGGTATGGTATTGAGTACATAATTTTTTTTTTCTATGGAAAATCTCATGGAATGTTCCGCAGTATAACGTAGTCTCATAAAAATATAAGAAAATGTATTGATAAATGAGAAAGAAATATCTCATATTTATACATAAAATGAGTAGTTATAGATAAATTTAATGATGTATCCCATCATTTAATGTTGGAAATTTAATTCATTAGATAAAGAAAGAAACTTTTATAAAGTTGACAATGATAATATCAATGACATGAGAGTGTGACTCCAAATGATCTTCTTGAGATATTGCTGGCACATTGGGAGAACTATTTAGAGATTGAGGAAGATTAAGGTTGTTCTGGAATTATTTTGAGTTTAAATAAGTGTGATTTTTTGTTTTTATTTATTGGATATGAGTGGGGATTTCTTTTTCATTTCAAAAACATATGTTTTTAGGTCTACAAAAAATAACCAAAATCACAAACCCGCCAATAGCTTCATCTTTTATTTCTTCAATAAAAGAGTGGTTTTTAATATTATATAAGGCCATTATAAGAACAAAATAAAATAATAACCCTGAATATTTTGAATTGATTCATACTCTTAAGGAAATTATTTTAAAATTGTATATTTTAATAATGATTTTTGAGGATTCAAAATATCTTTATAAAATTAAATAAATAATCATATAATTAAATTGTTTTTATAGGGAAAGATATAAATTTTTTTATATGATTTAAAGTTTATATTAAAATATGTTTGGTTCATTATTTTTTTATAATACACACCATATATTTATATAATATTTAATGTTATAACCGAAAATTTTTCTACCTCAAAAAGTTATGCAAATTTCACCATTGGATAATTTTTAAATTACAATTCCAAAAAAAATATTAATTTTATCTAAATAATTATCTAAATATATGAATTTTTACAATAATAAATTTATTATACATTAATTGAGAAATACATTTTTTTAACACAATAACTATTTTGAAGCCATTATAAAAATAGCATTTGAATTCATTAAAATTATATGATAATTTATATTAGATAAAATTTATTTAATAATACTAGATTACTATTTATTTCAAAAAATACATTATTTCATAAAATTAAATTAATTACTTGAATATTAAATTTACACAAAACCACTATTTTTATTTAATTGTATCAAAATAAAAAACATTATAAAAGTATAAATAGAAAGAAAGAATATATACATTATTCTATAAAATTAATGTATATAATTATATTTATATGTTTTTGATATATATAGATTTAATACACTATATAATATATAAGAGTGAGTTGTGTGATGTTTAGGCTTTTATGGGGTGGTTCAGTGTACATTGTTTCGGCCATGATCTTGATGAGCTTGAACCTCTCCAATAAATTGTTTCGATCAAGATTATATTATTTTATATCATATATGGAATGGTGTATAGAGAATGCTAGTGATTATATCTCCATAAAAGGCTCTGATAAATGGTATTCATAAGGTTTGATCGTATAAGTGATACCATCACTTCTGTTCTCTATGTCAATTAGATTTTTAAAACCCTATAGTCATACAATTCATGTGATCAGTTTTAAAAGAATATATTATCAACATACTAATGTTTAATGATAATTTAAATCTTATAATACATAATAAAACTAATGAATTCATTAATTTTCTATAACCATATTACATAATATTACATTTAATAAAATCACATCTGAATTTTATGAATAAAAATTCTGGTCGTTATAATCATTCCTCATTATGAAATTTTTCCAAAAGAAAATTAATTTCCCACACTGAATCATACAAGGGTAACAATATTTTATCCTATAATCTATTTCCCACATCACTTCTTCAATCAAAAAATTTCTATGCAAATATTTAACATTGTTCATTTTCTTATTTCAATGATGATTATTTATACCATTTAAGAATTTGCAATAGTATATATTCCTATAAGTGTTTATTTTCCAATGGAACTACCTAAGGATTTAGTACATTTAATGGGTATGTTGTTTACTTCTAAAATATGGAAACATTGAATACAAAATCTAATATAGATACGGTATGTTGAAGTGCTAGTCGATATTTCACCACTCTAATTCCATCCAGGATATCAAATGGGTTCATGCATCTTATAAAAAAATTTCCATTAATCCAAAATATAGTAAAATTATTTCACGGTGATATTTTGATTAAACCCATGTCTTTAATATTAATATATTTTTATCATTAATTACTTTCATCAAAGACCTTTTTTTTTAATCTAAGAATCCTTGATGTGCTGCTGAATAGAATTTCCCATTTTCAACATTTCTTCAATCATTTCAAGAGATATAAATTTCTGTTTGAAATAATCATCCTAGAATTTAGGTGTTTTATTTCACTATGCATAATGATATTAATAAGGATTCATTTGGATGTTTGAGTGGAAATAGTTATTGCATAAGAACTCAACGATAGGTAGATTTTGAACCAATCCTATTTTGAATTCAATTGAGAATGATATTAATATTTAATTGAGTTTCTAGGAACCCCACACATATTGGAAAAAAATTTCAGGTTGATATGTTTAGTGGATGTTCATCATAAAATTTAAAGAATTTTATATAATGGTCAAGAACATTTATGTAAATTGTTGATAAAAATTTTATGTGATTGGTAGTGTAGTTCCCTACAACCTCACAACCTCTCTAATGTTTATCATTTCATATTGATATTGTTATAATAACTCAAAAAAAATTATGTGATATGTATTATTAATAATTTCCAACACAAAACATATATAATTATTTATTATGGACACCATAGAAAAAATTCATGGTGATGTATTATCATTTTTATATATGTATGGGTAATTGTGTAATCAAGAAATTAGATTTTCCCCATTACTTATTCACATTCTGACATTCTATACTTCTTGGTTTATGTTTTTTCATATCTTTATTCATTATTCATATCAATAGTGATATTTGATATCATGATACATCATTGTGATTCTTATATTTATCGGGAATGTGGAACTACGTGCATCATCCAACAATAAATTCTATATCTCAAAATTTTTTGATACACATAGTCATGACTCTAATCTCACACTTGCATCATCATTAACATTGAACTCAATGGATTTCCATTTTCATATAGATTCTAATTTTTTCTAAATTCAAACATAATTCCATTGATTATTCTTTATCCAATATTAATGGAATGATTGTTCTTTTTATTGAAATGTTTGACATTTTATCCTTTGATTATTATTCCCATGTTATCCTTCCAAATTTTATGATGACTATATACTTATGAATTATCATCAACATTATGATTCTAGAATAAATTTGACCTAAATTTTCAAACACATTATTCAAATTAACCATATGGTAGTAGATTAATTAGTAATATCCCTTGGTCATCTCAAACCACCATCATCGGTTCATATTTATCTCTTTCTATGTGAATATATAATTTAGTTTTTTGGGGTCCATATATATTTCAAACTTTACCCTTATAGAAAATTCCATAATATATTCATAGATAAAATCTCTTTAGCTAACTCCAAACCACATGTTGGGTTTTCTTTTCATGATCATTTTATGGCCTTGAATAATATGATATTACTTTTTCATTCTAAATTAACACAAAAACCAATACCATATTAAATGAATTAATAAATACTAGAAAAAAGTATCTAATTGTTGGTAATTTGAAAAAATGGTCAGTGATAACCCTAGTTTTAAACTCCATATATTTATCTTAATATTCACTATTCCATGAAAACAAGACTCCACTTTTAGTTATCTTGGTTAGATGGTTTGAAACCCATAAGATATTTCCCACAAATATATGATAGTGCCCAACTAGTATATGGAATGTATGGATATATATCACACTTGTTGGCCTCAACTATCCTTAAATTTCAACATTTATTTAAGGGTAAATAGATATACCAGTTATTATGTAAATATTACCAATGAAATATACATCCTCGAAATATAAATATCATTTTTTTAAATTGCATAAATATTCTGCTTTCACTAGGTTTTTAGCATAGTGCAAGTAGCTTCCCGTGATCCACGTTTATTTTAGAGTATAATTGAATTTAATTTGTATATACTACTAAAAATTATATAATGTATTATATAAAGAAATTTTTTCTCAATTCCATGAATATTTATGGATCATTAGTTGGTCCAACAGGTATTACTATGAACATATTATCCATGTATGATGTTTGAAAAGTAGTCTTGCTAATGTCCTCTTTCTTCACACTGACATTGTTATATCCCAATCATATATCAAATTTGGTTTGGTATTGTGATCCATATAGATTATATAACAAGTCATAAATCCATGGAATATGATCCATATTCTTTATAATGATCATGTTCATCTAATAGTAATAAACTTAATGGGGTATGGATCAATCATTCGTCTCAGTAATGAGTACTGCTACACCCCTTGGTGAAGCACATGGGAAGATAAACCCTTTATAAAAAATCTCTTTTAGTGTTCTATTTTCCCCCTAAACATCCACAGAAGTAGTTCCATATGATTTATAGGATATTGGTAATTCACAAAGTATATTTTTTATTAAAAATTCAATCTATCAGGTAGGATAAATACTAGATAATTCATTAGGAATCACATCAACATATTTCTATTCAATGTGAATGTTTCAAATGTTTTTTTATTTCCATATATTTAATCATTTTAGATATACGTGGTTTCTTATTGTGAAATAATATAGATAATTTAGATATTGTTGCTATAGAATATTCATCAACCTTCTTCCACCTGTATAGAATCTGGGGTCAATTCAGGATATGGAGAGTGATTTAATTCACATGAAACTTTTTAATTTCACTATATGTAGAATTGAATTACATGCATAGAAATTCATAAAATTACATTGAAAATAAGTATGATAAAGATATAAAGGAATTTCATCCCGATAATTTTGAGTGTGGACTAGTTATATAATTGGGATGCAATTATTTACCAATTTATTAGTTTCCTCGACAAATTTACATCTATTAATGGTGGTGTTTTTAAATAGTTCTACTAAATGATCATGATATGAATGAATTTCTATCAGAATAAAAATCAAGTAAGATCATTATTATTTAATAAAAAAACCGTTCACCACTTCAATTTTTTGATCAACAATAGCAGTAGTGATGAAAAAATATCTACATTGATGCCCTATATGTTGTTGGTTGTCTCTGAATACACTTAGATTAGTGCATTAGATTGAAAAGTGCCTATATTCCATGTGATTTACCTAATTTTTAATGCATTGAGGTTTGGTTGGATCATTAATTTTATTATATCGCATTGTTAGATTTCTCCTTTTGGAAATCTCAATCTTGGTGTACATCCTATCCACACAATATGTATTTCCTCCTCCTTATGTAGTTTCAAGGGTTCTTTGTTCTAAACATTTAATAGATAAGATATTGAATATTCATGGAATTTTTAGTTTTCATCATCAAATATCCAGAATTTAAATCTACATTCCTTTTCCTTTACTTATGATAACCTTTAAATTTAATGATATCATTATTATCTTTGAGGTAAAATCAAACAATTTAATCCTAGCTATAAAATTTTTGTATTGATAGGGGTTTTCTAGGACTAGGTTTTTTCGCACCAAAAAACGTCCAACCAATAAAAAATAGTTAATGAAAAATATTGAGCTCTATCATCAAAATGTTTTCTAATATTCCCCATTAACTCAAAAATTTCATCAATTTTTTTATGGCCAATGAAATCCAATTCCATTTTATGATATAAATTAAAAGGAAAATATTTATACAAAAATTATAGATTTCATTCCAACCCCTCACTTTAACCACTTCACAATGATTTATATTTTTGATCAATATCCACCAGTGATTAGATTCTCCTTCCAAATGATATACATCAAATAAAGAAGTATTTTTTGGGTATATTGATGGATTTATAAGATCATTTAAGTGTACTTGATTCATTTCTATTCAATTAATTTATCAAGTGGTCTGTTGAAAGTCAAAGTCATTTTTCATATAAAGATCTCAATTATAGCTTGTTATTCATTAGGTTGGTATTTATGTTAATAAAATTCTAGGATTTTATTCATAACCTATGTCAGATGAGATAGTATCATAACAATGTTTATGATTTCTTCTACAATCCAGTTGGGCATCTCATTAGTGAAGTCATAAGATTTCCAATCCCATTGATGGTTTGACTGATTACTCATATTTCATTCCATTTTCATCAGTTAAGGGAAAATTAAGAATTCTATATTTTTTACAAATAAACACATAAACAGGAATCCAATGAGAATAAACTGATATTTTATATATTAATGTTAATTAATTATATAAGAATTTCATGGAATAAATATGTGTTATCCATGATCTATTTCCTAACATATTTTTTTATATGAGTTTTTATTCCTTTAATAATGTTTCATAATGATATTATTAATTTAAAAAAGAATATCCTTCAATATTGTCAGACTAGGTGTGAAGAAAGTCTCATTATCACCCATCAGTTCCTGATAATGTTCAGCTCAACACATTGTTTTTAGTCTTACCACTATGTAACTCTGTTCTAGAGACACATCCATTTTTAATATCCCGACATGGTTTATCTACTTGATAAACCATATATAGTATATTTTTTAAAATTTATATATGTTTTATTAGTTATTTTATTATTCTTATATATTTAACTATAGATTTTAAATCCTAGTCCAAAAATTAACCAATCCTTTCATTTGATATGAGTCATTAAAACACTTTTCATTATTAAACATTAATTTATGGTTTTTTATAATATTGCAAATAATAAAACATTGGAGAAACAAAATTATATTTTATTTGATAATTATTTTCATTGACCAATATCCTAATTATGGGATATAACAACTTTTTTTAATACATCATCTACATGCTTATGATATTTCCTAGATTTTAAAACGTCATTGGAAATCCTAGTTGCATACATAAGGAAGGGGAGAGTTATAAATGTTATTATGGGAATAAAAATGAATGATATAATAAATGATAGAAAATAGTAATATCAATAGGGAAGAATACTAGTTATAATAAAAAACATAGACAATAAGACATGATATACAAGGATAACATAAAGGGAACATTGGAACTGTGTAAAATACATAAAACAATTTGTCACAATCCTAGGTTAATGATTACTACTTTGAAAACATTATTGAGAAATTCTTATAAAGGAATAAATTTTAATCCTTCTCCCAACATGGCATATCATGATACTAAACATGACCCAACATATGGGATAACTATATAACTGTAGGTGCGCCTATCACTATAATTTTATTCTAATTCATATGTATTACACATAGATCATAATATATGTATTCATTAATAATGATATTAAATTTCATGATCAATTTTTTTTTGGAATAAATACATTTTAATAAAAAAAAATGTATGTATATGTGTATAAATGTGAATACCACTATTTTGGAATGGGCTTGTCATTCACTACGGAATTTTTTTGGCATTGAAAATTGTGGAAAAATTTTTACACCATAAAGGGATCCCCTTGAAATTCCCAAAATGAGTTGTTGAGAGATATATGAGTATCAAAGAATTATTAAATGATATTGACTGTAATATGGATATTTAAATTGAAAACATCCACATTATGAATTTGAAAAATAAGGAACATGACTATAAATAATCTTTATTAATGAAGAAAATTATAGGATCCATTACATCAGTATGTGACTTCAAATTCATGTAGAGAGATTATAACTAAACTGGGATTACTTTATAAGAATCTAGAGAGGCTAGCGAAGGGTATATATGTTATATATTATATTTTAGTAATGTTATGTGGGATACATGGTGATTTTATATAGGAAATGAGTTGTAAATACTTTTTTATTTGACAAACATAGGTTTTGAACTATATATAATAATATAAAAAATAAAATACATTCCTGGGTTTATTTTCATAAATACTACCAGATGGGAGTGTTTCCCATTATTTTATATGTCCAGGTTCCAAACATAACATTAAAATACCTTTTATTATGTTGAAGATAATTATCCTATTAAAGAACATAATTTGAAATATTAAAATATATTAATAGTTTTATAGGATGTAAAAATGCTTTATAATTTTTTTAAAATTAAACATTAATTAAAATTATTATAAAGGTAAATAATATAATTGTCCTTGTATACCCTATATAGTATTTATTACATTAAATTTTTTCTCATCATAATATAATAATATATAGTTTATTTATAATGAATTTAATTGAGTAACCAAAAAATAAATTACCTCAAAAATAATGAAAAAAACAATTTTGTATAATTTTGACATCATGATTCTTCAAATAATATTCATTTTATATAAATATTTTCTTAAATATTTTCAATTTAATTATTAATATAAAATTCAACATTATTTGATTGATGCTGGGTTTATGACAATAACAAATTTCAAACCATTTAAAAAATTACATTTGACTTCATAAAAATTAAATGATCATTGATATTATGCAAAAATTATTAATTAATATGATGATATTATTTATTTTGTAGAATATAATAATTAATAAAATAATATAACTTATTTTAATTTTAAAGGTTCCCAAAAATTCAATTTGGGTTTTATTATATAATAATTAAAATAAATAATAAAGAATAATTAATAATATGAAAATATATTCCGTATTCAGTAAAAAATAATTTAAATACATATAGTACTAGGGTATTCATACATATCCATTTTGTTGAAAAAATAATTCCCTTAGAGGGAGGTGAGTGATGGTGAGAATTTCATGGGGTGGTTCGGTGTAAATGGTTTAGGATGTGATCTCAATTTCCTTGAAGTTATCCCATAAAAAGTTTTTATGTATCATAAGTTGTTTTAAATCTTCTTATTCTCCGTCAAGTTTAATTCCCAATGATTCTATATCTCTCATAATATTAGTTAAATGTGATTTATAGGGTATTATCATTTAAATTAGGCCATCACATCCTTATTCTATGTCATTTGGATTTGTTAAAACCATAAATTTAAACTAATCATTTGATAACACATTAATTTCTATTTTATTTATGGTAATGACTGATAATTTCCATTTAAATATGATAAGATATGAGAAATACACATTTTTATTTAGTTTTTATAATAATATTACATAATAATACATTAAATTAAATAATAAGGGGGTGATTATTTCTAATACTTTGGGATATTACATGATTTTATTCATTAGAAAAATAATAAAAAATATTAACAGATTATTAAGGATCACTATATGTTGTAAAGAAAATAATTTTATATTATGAACTAGATGGATATTTCAAATACTATCATCAAATTAATATTTTATTGATTCTCTTTCAGACATATATATATATATATATATATTCTTCTTATCTTATTGTTGAAATTTTTATGAAGAAATATGTTTTTCAATTGACAAGATTAATCATTATGTTCCCAATCATTACATAATGGATCATAAATGATGTTTAATCATGTGTCATTTTTCTTATCTAAACAAATAATTTTTCATTTTATATATGGAATGTTGTAATTAGCTATATATTATATGTAACATCAATTCAACCATTGGGGATTTCATGTAATGGTTATTGTCAACCATTATGGGTGGGACCATCTCAATAATTTATGCAAAGATTAATATTCATTTAGATCCATGCTTTTGAGATTATTATTTATATATTATAGAGTTATGACTTTTTAAGGGTTTTAGGTGTATCTTATCATATAGTTCCTCAAGTTGAATCATAGAAGGTTCCATTATATTGTTATTATCATGAATAATCTCTACTCATGGAAAAGTAAGGTAATTCCATCCCTTATTGGATAGAACAATCACGGTTTGAATAAAATATACACTATATTATACTTATTTGTATCAAGGTAAATTCGGAAACAAATTTTTCATTTTCAATCATGAAAAAGGATTGTACAATAATAGTAACATATAAAATAAATCTTGATGTATATGGGAAATCCATAAATTATATTGTAATTTATTTTTTATACAAATAACTCAAAAGGTTATGGGTCTTAATACAGCTAATGAAACATGGAACTAACCATAATTCTTCATTGAGTGAAATATATATGTGATGAAATTATAGATATAAATCTATAATTACATGTTCTAATATATTAAAAACAAATATATTTAAACTATTTACGAGTACTTAACCAATTTTTATAATGTTTGAATCATCATCAATGTATTTATTTATGTATCTGATGATTTTATCATTTTTAAAATGTATACAATTTGGAATCTAAAATTTATTCCATATAACATATAGACTGTTTATTGTTTGATAAATTCCCTAACCCTATTTTTTCTTTTAAGGTAAGAAATACATTGAAAATAAAATAAATTATTATGGTAGAATTGTTCATTCAATCAATGTAAATGAAATTTTAGGACCTATAATATTAGTTAGTGGAAGTCATTTAGTTTTAATATATAATATTTTATGTTAAATAAGAGGAATGAATCATGTCTCTAATATCCCAAAAACATCAGATAGGGTAGGAAATACATGATGGAAAACTCCCCCATATTTTTGAGTTTGGATTAATTAGTAATTAATCTATAAGTTATCCTATGATATAAAATGCGTGTAATATAGAATATTCTGAAGGAAAATCATAGTGGAAGTATTGTTGAATCCATCACTAGGAGATATATATCCCACTCCTAGTAATAATTAAATTTATATACGAAAATAATGATTTATGTTGTGTCTAAAATTTTATCATTTATCATCTTCTAATTGTTAAGTGGATGAATAAAATCTGGAAAAAATCGTAACTATCTTTAAAATTTTGAGACAAATTAATATTCAAAAATTATTGGTGAGATGATGGAAAAAAACCAACAAATAATTTTAAGAAAAATTTGATATTGAGTAATTTCATGATAAAAAATACTATATAATTAAACCCTAAATTTATATAAATAATGATAGAAAATTAATATTATAAATTAATATATTCATTTAATGGAATATGTTGTATATATAGGATATTAATATCCCTAAAATAAAATGTATTTAACATGGAAATATGGTGGAATGCCACATATAGAAATTATAATAAGTTGAGGATTGTAAAAACATATTCATGATTCATGATTATGAATAAAAATTATCGAATATATGGAAAATTTTAATAATTCATTAGAGATAAAAATATAAGCATATCAATATAGTGAGAAAATTATTCTCATGAATTATGTGACATTTATACCCACTAAAAAATCCTTTTAATTAAAATAATCAAGGTGTTATAATAATAATTGGGAAAGAATTTACTAACACATTATTCCATAAAAAATAAGATAAATAAAATTTTAAAATTATATTTTTAATAATGATCCCCTTTTAAAGGATAACCAAATATTGAATGACTTCATCAATCCTAAGACACATTTTATATGAAAATAAATAACTTCTTTCCAATGAAAATTATTTTGATGATATTTTAATTTTTGTATATATGATATCATGGAAACTAAAATTTTAATCCAAGCATTTATCACATGGGATATTTTTAACAATTAAGTATAAATATTTTATTAAAATTTATTTATATTCATAAATTGTAGAATTAATGAATTGAAAACTCATCAAATGATAAAAATATTCAATTTCAAATTTCGTTTAATTTTCTAAAGGATGTATTTGGAATATAGGACCAATAATTTAAGTTTTATTAAGAATATATCATAAATAAATTATGATTATGTTCTTTTACTATAATAAAATTAGAGGATGGAATAACTAATGCTTTTTAAATTGATTTGTTTCTTGAGATAACTATAAAAGGATGAAAAAGAATAAATATTGGATTCATGATAATGGTTCTTCCTCAAATGTATGTTGTGGAATGTTGATAATTATTGATATTTCAGAATATGAAGGAGTATATAACTTTGTAAATAAATGGTTCCAAAAATCCAATGCTATAGGAACAACTAATATTGAATCTTAGAGACTGAAATCCATGGGAGTTTTAAATTTTAATGGGATAAAACACAACTTTATAATATTTATTATTATTTTATAATGGTTCCTAATATATAAAAAATGTTCTTTTATTACATTATAATTGAGTGATAAATATATTGATACTAATAGAGAAAAAACCATATGTTTTTTTCCATATTTGATATCATGTTCGATGTATTACATAACTATCAAGAAGAAAAATAAGGTGTGTAAAGGAAGTCATCAGAATCATTATAGAAAAGAATGATCACAATTTATTAGGTAGACCCTATTATAAATATATTACATTATACTTATATAAAATATATTACCATAAATACATGATTTAAAAGGAATATAGATAATTGAATATATATGAAACTTGTAGTCCATTCCCCTAGACCACAAGAGATCATTCACTCTAATCCTTTTCGGTTGATTATACATCCATCAATAGAAGAAAATTATTAATTTATTACATTCAATTATTATTTCAATCATATGGAAAATATAATATTCATGATACGTAAAACCATAAAAATATTTATGTTTAGATATTTAAGAATGAATTTATAAGGATAAATTTGTTCTTATATATTGAATATGAAAACTAAAAATAGAAATATAGTACATAAGAAACTAATTAAAGTACTATATAATGAGTCATAGAATCAAACAGAAATATAGTTCTCTATAAAATACTAAAATTTGATTGGGGTATTTAATATACGTGTTTATAATAAATTTGATGAATTATTTTAGCTAAATATATACTTTTTATGTCATTATTTAGATAAGTGGTATATATTTTTTGGTCAATTTAAAAACATAATTATGTTCTGAAGATATTTAAATTTTAATCCTTATGAGATGAGTGATAATAAAAAAATGTATAATATATTACAATGATTTTGTGAATTCTTTTTAATAAGTATCATGATTCT
Source organism: Viscum album (assembly GCA_963277665.1). NCBI lineage: Eukaryota > Viridiplantae > Streptophyta > Magnoliopsida > Santalales > Viscaceae > Viscum > Viscum album. Next base: position 870,800,473 of record OY728148.1, on the reverse strand, counting down.
TCTTTTACAACTGTTTCATGATAAGGAGCATGAAAATATTTTGAATGTTTACTCACCATATATACGATGATAAAAAATTTTGAACGTAAAATTTCATAATTTTATTATTTACTATAATATGAATGTTCCTAGAAATCAAAACAACAACAAAAAAGTTATTGATGGTGTTAAAAAAGAGACATTCAATATTTTAAATGATGATAATGAAATTGATTATAAACATTATAAGAAACATGTAAAAACTGATTTAGATGAATCATGAGATTAAGATAATAAAAAATATATCAATGAGCTTTTATGTTATAATGTATGTTGATTGTGAAAACATCATTGAAAATCAGTAAAAACTTATTTTTTTTAGAAGGAAATTCAGATTCCAATATCATACATCACTTATCTCACATATGTAACTTTAATCATTTTCAGATTCTATTGACCATATATAGTGTGTGGATGAAATTAAGGATGATTTGCATCTAGTTGAGAAATATAACACTCACAAAAAAGATACACAGAGTAATGGGAAATAATGGTATAGGGATAAATTATGTGTTTTGAATTCAACACAATAAAAGTTTTATAGTGTCAATAAATTAATATTTACATTTTTAATGGTTACTTATAATTGGAAGGCATTGAAAATGATGAATCATTTCAATTATTAAGGTACATTAAATAGTGATAATGTTCTTAGAAGTTACCGTATAACATTATTATAAATTATATCAGATGTATGACACATCATCATTCATAAATAGAATAATTGAATTAGAAACTTATATTTAAAAGCATTGTAGGTTAATAGTTTCTAAATATGTAAACATGGTGTCTAAATTGAAGAAATATTTTTATGGGTTAATATACTATCATGGATCATAGTACTCCAACCATGATAGATTAATGATGTATTTGATTATTTCTAAAGGCTATTTTGATTAAAATCTATTTATTAAATAAATATATTATGTACACTTATTAAAAAATTTATATATATCATATAATAGTTTTAAAAGAGAGGGAAAATTAATTTTGATGTATATTTTAAAAAAATAATGAAATTTTAATTCTCATAGAGTTAACAATAATCCATGGGATAAAAGTTCAAAAAATAAAACATATTAGAATATATTATATAAAAAATGATATGGGGTTGTTAACTAGTTTGGAATGGGAAAAATGATTGATGATTTTGTACCTTCCTCTTTTAATGTTATGGTGAGAATGGAAGGACTATGGAAATATATGAATTATAAAGTCCTAAAAATCATTATAAGATGTCTTTTATATCATTCAAATTCAATAGAGGACATTATATATGATATTACAAGGTATAAGATATATCTGAATAATACTATGGAATAACAGATGAATATAGAAATTGAATACTCATCTATATTAAAGGAACATCATCTTATGGTTTTTTTATAAAAAATTATTTTAGAAAAATTGTTGGTTAGAGTGATTCATATTATAATAGAGATAAATAATGATATAAAATATACATCTTGAGGACTATTAATATTTGGATAATAATTTGAGATTTATAAAAGTATGAAAAAATGTTATTTTACATTGAGTATAGGAGAATAATAATACATGTACACCACCCATGTTTTAATAAAAAATATATGAATTAAATGTTAAAAAAATATGTTTATAAGTTATTTTTTGAAAATCAATGGCGACTTTTTCATTATAAATTTTAAATTTATCAAACAAAAAAATTTAAAGCAATCATGAACAAATTAAAATGTTATTTGAATTATTTAATAAAATAAAATTTTATTGGTAGAGAGGTTTTTATTGATTATATGTCAATAATGTATCGGATTGATGACGTTTTCACTAACTAAATGGAGATATAACGATTTGATGAATAGATTTTTTAACAACATGTACAACCTCCACTAATAAAATCTAAAAGATTATATTTATGTTCACATAAAATTCTTTGGATTATTTTCTAAAAGGGAGGAAACTATAAATAATTTTAATATTGTTTAAATCATGTTCCAATATAAGACTGATACTTCTGTAATAATAAAAAAGGTTCAAGAAAAATATAGATGGGGAGGATATCATATCATTGAAAATATATTTCCTATAAACTTCAGATTGAATTCCAACATATACAATTTTTTATCAAGAAATATCATGTTAGGACATTCCTCATTAAAAATGATTTATTTTGATAAAGAAATATTAGAATATAGATATATAAAATAATTAGATGTTTTATTAAATATTTACATCAAAGAAAAATGAAATATTGATGAACTATTGATATGATTACTAAAATTATTATTATTTACATAAAACATATCCTATTGAATATTTTTAGATAGAAATTTGAGAAATTTTTGTTGATGTTTTAAATAATATTTTTCGTATGATGAAAAGTATAATGTGAATGATATTCTATAAAAATGATAAGAAACATTCTATATATAAGAACATATTATGTCGATATAATATTTCATAACATTATAATGATTATAATGATCCAATATTACATTTTAATCTATTTTAAAATGATTAAAATGATTAAAATTAAATCTTACTAACCAGACATGAAGTAATAAGATCTATTTTTATCAAAATACAATGTCAAGAAACAAATGTAATTGTTTCCAAATGACCGTGAATGTAAATCAAACATTTTTACCAAATGGTGAACATATAGAATTTGGATGATTGAGATAAATTTTATGTGTCGATAATCAATTTGTAGGTATTCTTGTTTCAGAGTTATTAAAGTGATATAGATATAATATTAGATAGAGTTAGGTTGTTGTAACCAGAAATAGAGGAAATTATTTTGTTTATGTATCATTAAGAGATTTAAAAAATGTTATTGGGTATTTTGTCACATAAGTACACTATTTTGATTCATTTAACATAACCTAATATCATTGATGTAAATTTATGATAATTTAGTATCAAAGAATATGATTAGGTATCTCATATTAAAATTCATGGGTCTGTGTTTATTTTCAAAACAACAATTATATTACATTTTTTGAGGATGTGTTCATATGGTCCATAAAACGATCATTCAATGGGTTGTAAAATGATTATTTGAAAATTAAATGGAATGAATTTCATTTTATGGAGATGTTGAGAAACTAATAGTGTAAATGAATATTTTTATAATGTTACATTGAGAAATAAAAGCTCGATCATGTTTACATAAATTATACAATCATTCAATATTTTATAAAATGGGTTATTATGAGAAGTTGTAACTAGAAAAAATATGTGAATCCATCATGTTGATAAATATATAAAATTAATTTAATATAATTATGTTAGTAAAAAATTACAAACTAATTTCAATATATTATATTATTTAGATAATTTCATAAACATTATAAACCACTTTAATATTATAATATTATGCCGGTCAATTGGAGAATGATATCAATATTATATCAAGATGGTTGAATATATTCCATTACATTTTGGATAATGTTGTTCGAATCAGTTTAAGGTTTTTGGTGATTTTGTGATGTTTTAGGAACATTCTAGAAATCTTATGAAGCATTCAATGAAAATTATTTGATCCAGATGTTGAAAATATGAGTTTTCATTTAGTAGGAATGTGTATTTGTATTCCTATATTATCCACAATGATATCACATATAACAATACAGTTCATTTAAATCTCATATCTGATATGTTCACACATATGAAATAGCTATAAAAGATTTTTTTTGAGTAGTGATAGTATTAAAATTAATTGATTGAAGAAAAGAGTATATATTTTAGAGTTATCATGATGAGGCATCAATTTGAGACATTAGCATGAATAATTAAAATGATTTCCTAAATATATGATTTAATAGATAAATATTCAAAACATATTTGGAGTTATCTTTTCTTTTTTTGATTGACCATGAAAAATAGGAAATTTTTTATTATCCACATAAGAAAATGTTTACCTATCAATGGTAGAAGGTGCACTAAATATATATAAATTAATATGTTAAAGGAAAAAATTATTGATGAGCATTGAGTGATATATTTATAATGTTTTCTTATTTTATATGGCCACAATGTTATAATAAATGATTTATAACTGGGAGGTGTTTAAATAATGTTTTATATTAGAAGATAGACATGATCTAAAGGGAGTTGACTCATTTTTAATATTTCTTATCTAGGTATTGAATCTGTCTAATTAGATTAAATGATTTTTTAATATTTTAATATAATTATTTTCAATGTATTTAAGATAGACTGTATGGAATATAAATATTGATTCATATTAGGTGAGAACATCACAAATCAAGTGGTCCATACATCACTTTACTTGTCATATCATATTTTTGAATAGTTTTGTTAAGGATAAATATTAGTACAATTCAATAGGGTAAATCTAGAGATAGTGAAATTATTATATTTAAGGACTTATTAAACCCCACATACCTTATCATAGTTTTTACTTATAGTGTGGATGTTCTTTCCTTTTTACCCTTCCATACTTTGGAAATTGATACCATGCTCTTGAATACGTGTTGACATCCACCACTACCATATGATATGTTTTTTACATTTATAATTTATAAGGATTGTAATAATGGATAATTTAATAAATATGTATGATATAAATAATATAATATTCATTGTATAAATTTGAATCATTATTTACCATTATATTTTCCCTTCTAATAAAAAGTGGAAACATCACTAGTGTGTACGTATAGACTATCATCTCAAAGAAGTGATTACTTTTTCATTCTTAAGAACTATATGTTTATGATTTTCTAATAGTAAATAGTTTAATAATATTATATTTTTGATATATTTTATGTTCTATTGATTATAAAACCTATACTATAGTGAATGTACATAATCAATCATACCATCACACTGATTGAAAACAAGTTAGTTTTTCCATGAATAATAATTCAACAATTTATTGTTAATAAATGGGTAATTAAAAATAATAAGGGATGAGGTATATTTTAATATATTTTTGTGTGAATTTATATTAATCTATTTCATTGATATATGGAAAAATGCTATATTCAATATTTAGTGATTTGAATTCATGTAAATAAATATTGGACTTGAGGTAATGGTTCATCATCTAAATATTGTTTCATTGAGACATGTTTCATTTTTTACAAATTTATTGTTATATCGTTTATATAATTTACCATTAATATTTAATATTGTTAATATCTGCCTATTATTATTATTTAATATTCAAGAAAATTCGCTTTCATTCAATAGGTTTATGATTGAAATTCACCAAAAGTAGTAAATGGTAAAATTCTATAAACTCTTTTTTTAGGATTAAATGTGACAAATTTATTTTCAGATATGTTATATGATAAAATTTTACTAATCATGTAATTAACCATGTTTTTAAACAAAATTAATGAAAATAAAATAAAATATGATGTTCTCATTTACATGACATAACATTTTACAAACCGATCATTGGATCTTATATTCATGAGATGCAACACATTGATGTGTTTTATGTAAGGAAATTAAATTAAAAAAAATTAAAAGTAAAAGTAAACATAATTATATCAAATAAATTGGAGATAGAAATAAATAAATCATTAATAAAATTGATATTAATATTAATAATAATATTATTACAATGATTAATATGATTTTTATCATTATTATTATTATTATTATTATTATTTTCTATTATTAATTATAAAATCCTAAAAGATGGGGTATCTCCCCTCTCCCCCTCCATTATATGAGATGTATCCCCCTTGGGAGGGTTCTTCAGCCAAGCCTGACTCACCCCTTCTTCGTGGACTTCTTCATATAGTATTTTCCCCTAGATCTCAAATCAGTTTCACAATTAATTCTTCATGGTATAACGTTTCATTCTTTCCTACTCCCTCGATTGGAAATTTTTCACTTTCCCTATTACCCAGTGATGTGATGCCATAACCTAGGGCTTTGGGGTCATTTGAATATGGGGTTTCTTCTAGTGTTAGGGAATGTGGTGGATCACCAATGATTCTTTTAGGAAAATTTTATGAACCACCACTATAATTGAAGTAGTTTAGAATATTCTAGCATGGTTTTCATAAATTTATGTTAGTATTTTCCACCGTTCCTGGATTTTAACAATTTTATTTACTGATTTTATAATTTTTGAAGTGATGGTAATTTTCCAAGCCTATGTTGGTCCATTATATGGTTTTTATTAGTTACTAGTATTGTATTTATAGAATTTGAGGTCTCATTGAAGGCATTCACTCATACACATATTTATGTATATATATATATATATATATATATATATCATCTTTGAACATATTCCCTCAAATATAGAAGAATATTTGCATTATATGAAGTCGTATATATATGACTTTATGTGCATGAATTTGTGGAGTGATCAACATCAATGTATTAAAGTACCGAGGGTTCATCATGGTATTATTTCGGAGGTAGGATATTAATAAATTTCCCCTTAAATTTATTAATACAATAATTAATTTAATTTCCATGTTTTTAGACAATAATTGGTGCTGTATTTTTTTTAATATTTTCTTATTTATGAGAATTTTGATCATTGAATGAAATATTTTGTTCTACAAAATTATTTTTTTGATAAACAAGGTATTAGTTTTATTATAAAACCATTCCAATGGATTTGATATATCTTTGAAATCATATAGTGATGATTTATGTTTTTGTGAATTATTTGGACACATTTTCTAGTAGTAATTTTTTTTATTTCATTGTTTTGAATATGAAATGTTTACAACATATAATGAAGATAGGTCCCTAAAAGGCTTACCCATTTAGAGATAAGTGTTATATGAACCCAGACATCTATTGAGTGACCCATTACGTCATATTAAATTATTTTTCATATTTTGATAGATTAAATTAAATATATATAAATAAAATGGATAACTAATGATGAGATTTACTCTTTATAATGACTTGAATGTTTTTAATTAATTTATTTAAACAATATTAGAGCTAGATTCCATTTAATGTGATAGTGGGGACTCTAGGTATTTTATGGTGGGGATTATAGAAATCACACATCGAAGGATGTGTAGCATAATGTACTAATTTATTATGTATTGTGGATACCTATCACATTATGAATACTTTTCCTGGGTATCTTGAGGTATTGATCCTAGGGAAAAAATAATGTGGGAAAGGCCCAATGCTTACAACAACATGATAATCAGTTAGACTGAGCTGAAATATGTACTTGATTTCCAATGGAAGAGTATATAAATATATGGGTTGTATGATGACTCAAGATTGATGTTATCAGATTTGGGGTTTGTGCATGTTTTTGTAGGCCTCGTGTCTTGGTGAACCAGTACTAAATTATTGAGTGTAGTATATAGGATTATATCATATTCATGTGGGATTGATGTATAGTCAGATGATTCATGAGGGGAGAATTTTAGTACTTCTTGGGGTGAGATTTAGATATATAAGTAAGTTTCCATATTTTTATGCTATTTTCATAAAATTCATCCTCGAAAAGAGAATCCTACCCAAAATTGGGGTATCTGTCACGATGAAGTATAATCTACCCACATACATAGATATGTGGTATAATATAAAGTTGGTATATTTTTATGGTATTCTTTAAGAGCCTGGTTAGAGTTTTGTTAATTTATTCATCACTAATTGTTTATTTTTATTCTTGTACTTTCCCATTACAAAACAATATATATCATGTTATTAATTGATCTAGACACCTTGTGTTCTATACTAAAAATATTATAATCACAAAACCTTCTAGGGCTTCATTGGATAGCCAAGTAGATCTTGTTGCTCACTGGTTTTTTGATTATTTTATTGTGATGTGTAGTGTACATGGTACCTATAGATCATAGGATTGGGATTTTTCTCAAGATACTCAAGAATTTAACTATTGGTTTTTTCTTTTCTTGTGTTATTTTTTACATATTATACCATTTTGTAACACCTTAAATTACATACATCATTATATGGAATTAATATTTTCCATTTTATTTTTATTCAGATATTATATTATCATTTTTATACTTGTCATTATAATTACAAAATTCAATACTGTTTATTTATTTTTTATTGTTATTATTATATTAATGTATGAATATGATCTAGAGGATATAGACTCCACATTGTGTCATATATATACTCTCGCTTCTAGATTTTTGACTCTCGAATATAGGGAGGCTCACTATAGTCTATGTGACCCATTGGTCCAGCCACCATTATAGAGGTGGGTCGGTCCTAGATATTAGAATGTAGTATCAGAGGGGTAGGTTTCTATTCCATTATTATTATATTTGGGGTTAGTATACATGATACTTGGAACATGTCATCTCTTGTTAAGTAGTTGTTTTTTGAACAAGACACCCCACATATAGAAAATTACAAATTTCCAATGGGTTAGATTATTGTTCATTATTATGTCTGTTATAGTTGATAGGATTTAACATTGATGGAATGGCTTAAATTTCACTTCTTTTTGAGTTAAGAGATAAACTGTATTTTACCTTTATCCTATTATGTAAAGTATGATTCATTTCAAGACTCATAATAAGATCACAGTAATGTACATTCCGTGTACATTACATGTTTTATAGATGTATACGTAGGTTTCTTGATAATTTTTTTGTATGATTTCAGTCATATACCAATCATGATTATATAAGATGATTAGAATTTTTATATGACATGTATCCTGACTAGTTATCAGACCTTCTCTATTTAGTATTTCATACATATGTTATTTCATCGTGTTTCTCTATGTTTACTACTTATAGTGGGAGGATTGTCTTTTTTAAATGAAATTGATGGCATCAGCTAAATGTAATAGGTTGCAATTAAATGGTTGGAAAATGAAAAGTGTAAAGTGTATGACCACTTTATAAATTAGTATATAGCCACCCATATTATTGGACTTTTGAACATGAGATTTTTGTATTATGAAATGGTTTTATGTGTAATGGCCACCAAAAATAAATATTAAATGAATTGGTTAACCATCAGAATTCGCATTTGGACTAAAGTATGTTATTTTGGGAATTTTTATTATGAGATAAAACTTAATGATTTTTTATTATTTTAATTGTTAAGAAACTTCTTTTTGGTTTCATGATAATAAAAGAGTTTATATTTTTTTGGATCCTCGTTGGTACCTTTATATGATAAAAATTCATTTATTTTGATAAATTTCCATATAAATACAAGATATCAATGAATGTATAATGAAAGAAATGGATATTTATATAACATGAATTTGTTTACTGTTGGGATTTTTCTAAAATAAATTGTGTAGTGTTTCTATTTTAAAAGAGTTCTTTTTTATTTAAATAAAATATATTTTATTTTTAAATATTTAAATATGGATTAATGTAGTGGTCTTAAAAATGGATCCCTAGGTGTTGTACTTTGTTGAAACCCTACTGAAATGGAATAATCAACTTTTATCATTCTGTTTCCTTGGAATGGAATCATGAGTGTTTTCTATAGTCCATCTTTCATTATATAAATGGCATATATTGTAATATTTTGAGTCTAGTTACTTCAACTAAGTGAAAAAATCACTATTGGGTGAAACATGTGATTCTGTAAGGTGCTAGCATGTGGTAGTTATCACCTTTAAAACATAATTCCATTTATAATTCCATGTGATTGAAATTCTTATTGGCATTTGGGTGTTGTTGTTCGTTGTAGAAATATAAATTTTCAATGAAACCAATGTTGAAATGGGTGTTCATTGTATCCATGATTTTATGTATGGTAGTGACTATAAAGAAATTATAATTTTTATCTAGATAGATATAACATGAAAATGGTTGGCCACTTCATCACTCACTTTACCTTTTATCGTTCACCAAAGATGAAACTATTTTTATTTTATCATTTTTGTTAATATTTGTATGGGAAAATAAGACTCTCTGTTATAATTGTTGTATGACACATCTACTACATGACTAAATAGTGATGATAGAATATTGATAGTATTCACAATGTTTCATGATGATTAATAAACCTCTAGGTACTCTTCATTTTTGTACATGGTACCCATCGAGTTTCTAAAAGGAATAATGAATTAGTTGTTTTGGGTGTAAATGTTGAGCCTTGTACTGTTGAGTTCATTCTCGGGACATATCCATGATATAATGACCTGAGCATTAAAAAGAATCAATTCATCCTAATTTTCATTATTAACTTCAATGATAGTAGTATTTTGACATGCATGTCAGTTTTTTTTGGTTTTAATGCCATATTCATGGATTTTGGTGTCACGACCCATCCTAGGGGCCTATTCCGTGACTACACCAAGCCCACCTTACATAGTCCAGGGGCTGGAAACTAGCACCAAAGGCGTAAATCCAGATAAAAGGGAAGGAATTGCCTTTATATAAGAAAACAAACACCACAATGTATTGAGGATAAAGAAAACACTATGAAAACTAAGTACAAAAGTATGTACTAGAAAGTAAATGGGACAGAATAAAAACCAAACTGAAAGCACAGTACAACGGAAAAGAAAGTACAACATCTGAAAAGTAAATAAGCAACCACCAAGTTGTCATCCGGAATTCCCACCTGAAGGATGGTTACAGATAGTCTTGTCGTCTCTTCGTTTCTGACCGTCCGCTCCGTATACGTCCCACCTGATAGTCCACCTCTGGGTACCGTCCCGCTCTATAAGCCTCAACCATGATACGCGTTGTCTGTCGTCTGTAACCCACACAATGTTTTGTGGGAATAGCCCATGCAGGGGTGAGTATACGATACACAGTAGGGACCCAGAGACCCCTGAAGGTCTCATATAATCCACAAAGGATAAACCACAATGGAAAGATACAAAAACAAAGTATCAACCAATTCTACTTAGGTATATGACCATACATATACCTAAGTCATCAATTCCGTCTCGACTCCAATACATGAGCCCATGTATAACCTAGTACATACAAGAATGAATAACTCAATCTTTATAGGAAAACACAACCCAATCCACATAGGAAAGATCAACCCTATACACACAGGAAAGCATGACAATCACATAAATGATACTGATGGAAAGTCAAGACTCAACTCACACAGGTTTACTACTCACGAAGAGAGGTGGAGATGATTATATGTCACCTCTGAATAATCTCCTCTTATGAACCCATGTAGGATCCAAATATAGAAGTCATCGCTGCCGAACCCACGTAGGATCCTAGTATAGTAACCATCATTTCCGAACCCACATTGGATCCAAGTATAGTCGTAATCGCTGCCAAACTAGCAGAGGGTCCAAGTACCGTCGTCCTCGCTGCTGGACCCACAGAGGATCCATGTACCGTCGTCATTGTCGTCGTGGTCGCATCTAGCTCTAGGGTTCCCGCACACAGCATACTCGATTCCGAGAGGGTTCTCTCCTCGAGTAGAAGGGTGGATACATCAACCATCATGAAGACCAGAGATGATGTATCCAGACATTCCATCCCACGCCACAGGGAAAAAATGAAGCAAAACCTGTCCATGAAATAGAGAGAATGATGACCAATTAATTTCCATAAAAGTACACAGCGTGTGGGTGTGATACACACACCGTGTCATCAGACATCAGGTACTGCCCATGTGAAAACGTCCCATGTCAAGGGACTGGTCATGTAAAAAGTAAGTACACGGCGTGTGGTATGGTTACATGTCGTGTCTTTAGTCCATGGGTACTGTCCGTGTACCACATCCCATGTCAAAGTGTTTTTCATGTAAAAAGTAAGTACACAGAGTGTGGTATGGTTACAGGCTGTGTCCAAACTTCTGGGGTCGGCTCCGTGTACGCTGGCCATGCCTGGCCGTGTGGTGCAGTACATGGCCTTGTACTCCACCCCATGTCCGTGTATTCCCAGAATACACAACGAGTTATAATGAAGTCTCTACTGCCATGGTGATGGTAGTACACATCCTGCCTCTTGGCCATGTGGTTCTGCCTATGTCTGTGTATCACCCAAATTACACGCCAATCCTCCCGAAGCCGCTTCTACAATTATATGGAGGAAGTACATTCCAAGCCTCTTGGCCGTGTGGTTCTACACGTGTCTGTGTATCTCCCATAATACATGTCATGTCCATTGATGTCTTCTCTGACAAACAGTGTAGACATTACACATCATGTGTCTAGAGTCACACGTCGTGTGTTAATTTTCTAATGTCCGACAAGGAAGCCACAATACACTTTTACTACATGGCGTGTTCTCCAGGAGTACAAACCATGATTCACCGCACATGAATGGCCAATGAACTCTACATATATTCACAAGAGCGGTGGAGGAAACGAACCATGTTCGTTTGGTCCGGTCCCTTCTGAATTAGTCCGATAACAATTGGTTTAAGAGGAACAAAAACATGGAAGGAAAACCAATCATTACTCAAACAAAACACACCCCTACCTAGAAAATAGTTGTTGAACAATGGGTGTCACAGAAAACAAAGTCGCGGGGTGAGGTTCTATAGACATTAATGGAGAGCGTCCGAGGAGAAATCGTCGTCTCCTTTTTTTCACGGAGAAGGGAAAAAGAGGCATGTCATCGTTCTTCATGGATTTGGCATTCTTTGACGAAGAGGATGAAGTTATTCGCAGAAGGAACTATAGCTCTCTTTCCCCAATATCTTCACACAACAACCAACCCCCCAAAATAAAATAAGACTTATCTTATTTTATTACTTCAAGCCATGCATTTCAATTTTAAAATTCAAACACATAACACAATTAATTGATAATGTGTGTTGGCATGATTAAAGACGAGAGAAGGGAGAGTTACACAAATAAAGGATAGAAATATTTAATGGGGAGTTTCCAAGTATTTATAATGTGAGTTCAAAGGGGTTATGGGTTATGGAATGTGAAAATATAGGTGCTCGTGTGGGCCCCATCTCCGTCATAACCACACATGGGATGTTGGGTGGTTGTGGGCCCCACAAACAACTTCCCATGAGAGAGTTTAACTTCCAAGGTTAATAAAATAAAATTTTACACAATTTTATTTACGTCTCACTTAAACCCAAATATTTAACTTCTTATCTCGGGTAAACGCATCAACGGTAAATGTCATCTTAAGAAAGTACCGGCGTTGCGAGTTCATCGGTGCTGTATGATTTTAATTCCGATCACCTGTTCAAAATATATAAAAACTTGCTCGTTTGTTCACTGAATGTACCCGAACTAATCTTCTGAAATTGATTTCTTGCACTCTGGGCCTCGGAATCTGGTTCTGTCAAAAACTGTGTACTCATAAAATCCCAATGAAATTATGAAAAAATATTCCTTGAAATTTATGGGTCTTTACATTACTCCCACCTCAGGGATTTAAATACCTGTAATGCTACATCATAAACTAGGGAAACAAATGAGGGTACTATGCATGCATCTGAGACTCCCGCTCCCATGTGCTCTCCTGGAGGATCCTGTGTAGGCACCTAATGCGCACTAGAAAAATCGACCATCCATGTAGGACCCACTTCTGTCGATCCTCGATCTCACTAGGACCTCCACAAAAGTTTCCTCGTCATCGATGTCCATCCCCCCGGGATCAATGATATCTGTTGGGTCGTCCACGTATCTTATCAGCTGCGATACGTGGAAAAGGTCGTGCACCCAGTGCAACTGAGGTGGAAGAGCCAGGCGATAAGCCACCTCGCCTATCCTACTGAGAACCTGGAATGGTCCGTTGAAGTGCGGAGATAACTTGCCTCCCCAACGAAATCTCTATAATCCACATCGTGGTGAGACTCGTAAGAAAATGTTTTCGCCATCCTCAAAATATAGTGGTCTCCCCCTCCTGTTAGCATTGGACTTCTGTCAGCTCTGAGAAGTCCTAATCTTCTCCAGGATGATCTAGACCTTCTCCATCGTGGCCTAGACCATCTCTGGTCCAACAAGTGATGATTACTTGGGGTCAGTCCAATACAGAGGTGACCTGCATGGTCGGCCATACAATTCCTCGAATGGTGCCATCCCAATGGTGGAGTGGTAGATGTTGTTGTACGCAAACTCCACCAAGGGTAGGTGATCCTACCAGCTTCTACCAAAGTCAAGGACACATGCACGGAGCATGTCCTAAAGAGTATGAATAGTCCTATACATCGGGTCATACATCTGAGGGTGAAAGGCGGTGCTCAAGCGTAGTTGCGTCCCAAATGCATCCTTAAACCCCTTCCAATGTCGGGAAGTAAATCAAGCATCTCGATTGGAGAGGATAGATGATTTCACACCATGAAGCCATACGATATCCTAAACGTAGAGGATTCCCATGCTCTCCACTGAGCCCTTCTCTCTGATGGGTAAGAAGTGGTCTGACATGGTGATTCGGTCGACAATCACCGAGATGGTGTTGTGTCCTCAAGATGTACGTGGATGTACGATCATGAAATCCAACGATATCCTATCCCACTTCCACTCTGGGACCTCTAAGGGCTATACCATGCCTACTAGTACATGGTGCTCCGACTTCACCTGTTGGTAGGTGAGGCATCGTAAAAAAAACTCTACCACAACATTTTTCAATCATGGCCACCATTGCTATCGTCTGAGGTCCTGGTACATCATCGATACACCAGGATGTATTACTAGAGGGGAAGTGTGAAACTTTTTCAGCACCTCCTCCCATAAATCAACCAGTACCAAGGTACATCCATTGGAAATGATGATGTGCTCTCCTCCTATAGAAAATCAATCAAGTGCATGTCCCGAGGATATCTGTGCACATCGCGTCTCACAGTCAACGTCTCTATGTTGTGCCTCTCTGACCCGATGATGTAGGGGAGGAGTGACTGTGAGTGACTATAGAAAGGCTTCTCCATCTCTATCCATGAAGGATATCTGTAATGTGACTAGCTGCTCTGTCGCCTCTCCAAGTAGTTGTATACACGACCTCTTACTGAGAGCATCAGCAACTACGTTCCCCTTCCCAAGAGTATAAACCATCTCCAAGTCATAATCCTGGGGAAATCGAGCCATTTCTGTTGTCTCAAGTTCAGGTATTTCTACAAGAAGATGTACCTGAGACTCTGGTGGTCAGAGTAGACAGTAAAGCGCTCACCCATCAGATAGTTCCACCACATATTCATGGCAAAGACCACTGCTACTAACTCTTGGTCATGGGTAGCGTAGTTTTTCCCATTCTTCCTCAACTATCGTGAATTGTAAGTGGTCACTGCCCGCTCCTGCATCAGGATACACTAGAGTTCGGTCCCTGATGCATCGCAATAAACTACGTACCCTATGCCCACCTCTGGTAGCCTCCAGATTGGTGCACTTGTCAATATCAGTCTCATCTCCTGGAAGCTGTGATAACATTTATCTGACCACACAAAGGGTTTCCGCTTCTTCAAATCTAAAAGTGGTGCTGCCACACGGGAGAAGTCTGGCACAAATCTCCGATAGTACCCATCTAGTCCTAGGAAACTCCGCACCATCTTCACACTCCTGGGTGGCTCCCAAGCTAGAACCGCCTCGATCTTCAGAGGATCCACCACAACTCCCGTCTCAGAGATGACATGCCCCAAAAGTGGACCTCATAAATCCTGAACTGACACTTTTAGACCATACAATAAAGCTGGTGCTCTCTAAGTGTGTACAATACAACCTGCATGTGGTAGGCATGCTCCTCCTCTAAAGTCTAGTAAATCAATATGTCTTCGATGAAGACTACGAAAAATAGATCAAGGTAAGGCTAGAAGATCCTGTTCATGAGACTCGTGAATACTGCTCGAGTGTTGGTTACTCTAAAAGGCATAACCAAGAACTCATAGTGGCCATACTGACACCTGAAGGCCATCTTCTGCACATCCTCATCTCGAACTCTGAGCTGATGATAGCCCTACCTAAGGTCTATCTTCAAGAACCAGCGTGCTTCCTTGAGCTGATCGAAGAGGTCGTCAATCCTCAGAAGTGGATACATGTTCTACATTGTCACCTGATTAAGGTGACGGTAATCAACACACAGTTTCAAGTTCCCATCCGCCTTCTTGGTGAACAAAATTGGGAAGCATAGGGTGAACCACTAGGTTGAATGAATCCCTTGCCCTGCAAGTCCTCCAGCTGTAACTATAGCTATCAAAGCTTAGCGGGAGCCATCCGATATGCTGGAGTATATATCGAGGCTATCCCAGGGTACAAGTAAATATAGAAGTCTACCTCTCTGTGAGGAGGTAGTCCTGGAACATTGTCACGAAAATCATCCTCATACTGATCCACCACAACAGAAAAACTCGGACTCCGCACATCAACCACTCCTAGGATGAGACTACCCAACTGATGAGTAATCGGCTGTCCTCCCCCCCGTGTGAGTACATTCTACAATGCAAAGGTTCCCTTATCGCCGGTGAAGGTGAACCTTCTCCCATCGTTGTGAAAACCTCACACCTTGATCCTAATATAGTCGATCTGAGAATGGACTGTAGATAACCAATCCAAGTACAAGATGATTTCGTAAGGCCTCAATGCTGCTACAAGAAGATCTCAGCTGAAGATCTAATCTCCTAGAGTATGCTCACATTGCCGGAACCAGTGCATAATCGTCGAGTATGCTCCCGTAGGAGTCTCTAGACGTAAGTATCGAGCCAACGGCTCCATCGGAATCTCCGAGCTCCGAACTAGGGAAACAACAATAAAATAATGACTCGCTCATGTGTGTATAATAACTACAACAATGGTGGAGTAGACACAGATAGTTCCTCGAATCATCTCAGGTGTGCCGTGGTCGTAGGCCTCCACTTCATGAAGATGAGCCTGCCTTTTTCCACCATCTCCCTGTGGTCGGGGTGGACCTCCTGGTGGTGGTGGTGGTAGAGAACCAAAGCGCCATCCACCACCTGCTGCTTGGATAGCTCCCCTACCTCTTCTGCCTACTCCCTATGGACTGCCATGGTTGAACCTATTCCTCTGCCTGGGTGTCCATTCAACCAACTGTTACTCCTATGCATGGCGGGTCAGGCACTCATGAGGCAGGTGGCCATACCTGCCACATGTATAGCACTATCTTCCTCTCGAATGACTGTCTCTACTGCATGTGCCCTGCACATCCAAACTAGTATCCTGAGGTCGCACACCTCATGGTCTGGTCCACTTGGACCTCTGTGACATATTTCTATTGTCGGCTACTGAAGACTCCGCCATATGTCACCCTGCGGTAGGCCTCGCTGCTAGCATATGATCAGCAAGGAAGATCTCCACAAGTAAGGCTCGTTCCAGTACTCCTTCCTACGTCGGATTGCTGAGGGAGATCATTGAAGCTACGATATCATGCCTAAATCCCTGCTCGAAGATCAGGGCCCGGAATAATGGGTCTCGTACCATGACCGTGGAGTAGCATGAGAGGTCGGTAAATCTCACCGATTACTGGGCTACTTTCATGCTGCCCTACCCTAGCTATAGTATCTCAAGAATGTGCACCGCATAGAGGGTGGATGAAACGAACTCTGAGAAGAAAGGGCTCTCAAAATCTGTCCAAAGTATTGATGCCTCTTCGTGCACCTGGAACATCAGGTTCCACCATCTACCTGCTGCTGCGTGCAGGAGACTCGTCGTAAGGATCACCATGAGGTCAGCTAGTGTCTCTACTAATATGAAGACTCGAACAATAGCCTCCAGCCAATCCTCGGATGTCTCAGGGTCTATCTCTCCACAGAACCTGGGTAGCCTCTAACACTGAAACTCATGCAGTGCACTCAGGCGACGTGCACTCTCAGCTTCTAGGGTTGGTGACATCGGTGGCTCGGTGGGTAGAGGTACCGCCATTGCCTCCACTGTAATGGGGACCGGCACCGAGGCCTCCTCTATCGGTGGACTACCATCTATTATAGAGCTCGTAACCCTAGATGGATGCCATTGTGGGGAAATATTGAACGAAACAGGTGCACCACGGTTAATACAGCATATATGGTGATTTGACTCAATGTAATCACATAGAAAACATTTGAAACAAAAATAAAATCAGTGTTTTCGAGAACTGAGTCGGAAATCATAGGTCAGTGTCCTGGTGTATGGACACGTCGGCCGCCACACCAACACTGGACTCCCTGGATTGATAACCACACTCAATACACTTAACACTATTGCTCCATACAGAAGAAATTATCAAAGTCCAGAGTTCTACTGTAGAACCGACTCCTCTGATACCAAATTTTCACGACCCGTCCTTAGGGCCCATGCCATGACTACCACAAACCCACCTTCAGTAGGCCAGGGGATGGCGACTATCACCAAAGACGTAAATCCCAATAAATGGGAAGGAATTACCTTTATATAAGAAAAAAACACCACAACGTGTGGAAGAGAATGAAGCACTAAGTAAAATGAGTAAAAATGTAAGGGCTAGAATGTAAATGGGCCAGAATAAAAACCCAACTGAAATTACAGCACAACTGAAAATAAATTACAACAGTTGAAAAGTAAAGCATCAACCACGAAGTCGTGTTCCGGAATTCCCACATGATGGATTGGTACAGATAGTCTCGTCGGCTCCTCAGGTCCGACCGTCCGCTCCATGTATGTCCTGCCTGATAGTCCACCTCAGGGTACCGTCCTACTCCATAAGCCTCAACCACGATTAGTGTTGTATGTCGTCTACAACCAACAAAACGTAGTGTTGGCATAGCCCGTGTAGGGGTGAGTATACGATACTCAGTAGGGACCCCGATACCCCCGAAGGTCTCCCAGAATCCACAAAGGATAAACCACAAAGAAAAGATAAAAACAAGAAGTATCAACCTACCCTACTTATGTATATGACCATACATATACCTAAGTCATAAATTCCATCTTGGCTCTAAGACATGATCCCAAGTACAAACCAGTCCACACAGAATAGCATAACCCAATCCACATAGGAAAACACAACCCAATCCACACAGGAAAGCACAACCCAATCCACACAAGAAATCATAAAAATCACATCAATGATAATGATTGAAAGTCAAGACTCAGCTCACACATGTTTACAACTCATGAAGATGGGTGGAGAAGATTAGATGTAACCTCTGAATCATCTCCTCTGTCGAACCCACATAGGATCCAAATATAGAAGTCATCACTGCCGAACCCACGTAGGATCCTAGTATAGTAACCATTATTGTCGAACCCACGTAGGACCCATGTACAGTCTTCATCGCTACCGAACCCTGGGAGGATCCATGTACAGTCATCCTCGATGCCGAACCCACAGAGGATCCAATTACAGTCGTCATCGTTGTCACAGTCCCAGCCACTTCTAGGGATCCCGCACACAACATACTCAATTCTGGGAGGGTCTACTCCTCGAGTCAAGGGGTGGATACATCAACTGTCACGAAGACCATAGATGATGTATCCTACCATTCCATCCCACACCATAGGGAAAAAACCAAGAAAAACTTGTCCAAGACATATAGAAAAAGATGACCAAGTCATTTCCCTAAAAGTACATGACATGTAGGTATTCTATTCACGCTTTGTCATCAGACACTGGGTACTGCCCATGTGAATATGGTCAATGTCATGGGATTGGTCAGGTAAAAATTATGTACACAACGTTAGGTACGGTGACACACCGTCTATTCAGTCCACAGGTACTGTACGTGTACCACATCCCATGTCGAGGGGTTGTTCTTGTAAAAATTAAGTACACGAAGTGTGGTATGGTTAAACGTCGTGTCCAAACATCTGTGGTCAGCTCCATGAATGCTGGCCATGCCTGGCCGTGTGGTGGAGTACCTGCCTGGGTACTCCACCCCGTGATCATGTATTCTTGGAATACACACCGAGGAATCACGAAGCTGCTACTGCCATGGTGAAGGTAGTACATGCTCTTCCTCTTGGCTGTGTGGTTCTTCCCATGTCTTTGTATCACGCAATTACACACCGAGCCTCGCGAAGCCACTTATGCCTTTCTATGGAAGAAGTACATGTCGTGCCACTTGGCCGTGTGGTTCTGCCTGTGTCTGTGTATCTCCCATATTAGACACCATGTACATCAATGTCTCCTCTGACAAACAGTGTGGAGAGTACACACTGTGTGTCAAGAGTCACATGTCGTGTGTCATTTATCTAACTTCCGACACAGAATCCACTGTACGCTTTTACTACATGGCATGTGATCTTAGAGGACACGTCGTGTATTTTGGAATTTTCCAGAAAACAACGCCTCTGGCCAGCACGCCTCCTGATGTGTTCTCTCTTCATTCTGATGATCCTATT
This sequence comes from Viscum album, assembly GCA_963277665.1. Lineage (NCBI taxonomy): Eukaryota > Viridiplantae > Streptophyta > Magnoliopsida > Santalales > Viscaceae > Viscum > Viscum album. The sequence continues at coordinate 870,780,291 of OY728148.1, read as the reverse complement.
TCTATGAAACTTCTTCTTCTAGGTCTCCCCGATGCTCTGAGGTCATTTACGATGTTTTCGGGCCTCCGATCGGCTCTGAAAACATAACATGATTCACCGTATATGAACGGCCGAAGAACTCCACATATATTCACAAGAATGGTGGAGGAATCAGACAGTTTTCGTTTGGTCTGGTCCCTTCCGTATTAGTCCGATAACAAGCGGTTTAAGACAAACAACAACATGGAAGGAAAATAGATCATTACTCAAACCAAACACACCCCTACCTCGAAGAAATTTGTCAAATGACGGTTTTCTCTGAAAACGACATCGCCATGTAAGGTTCTATAGACAATGACGGAGTATGTCTGAGGAGAAACCGGTGTCTCCCATTTTTGTCACAGAGAAGAGAAAAGGAGGCATGCCATCATTCTTCATGGATTTGAAATTCTTCGATGAAGAGGATGAAGTTCTTCTAGGAAGGAAATAGAGATCGTTTTCCCCAATATCTTCACAAAACAACCAACCTCCCAATATAAAATAATACTTATATTATTATATTACTTCAAGCCATGCATTTGAATTTCAAAATTCAATAACATAACTCACTTAATTGAATAAGCTTGTTGGCATGATTAAAGAGGAGAGTGGGGAAAGTTACCCAAATAAATGATAACAATATTTAATGGGGAGTTTCCAGGTATTTATCATGGGAGTTCAAAGGGGTTAAGGGTTATGGAATGTGAAAAGATGGGTGCTCGTGTAGGCCCCATCTCCCGCATAACCACACATGGGATGTTGGGTGGTTGTGGGACCCACCAAGAACATACCCTGAGAGTGTTTAACATCCAAGGTTAATGAAATAAAATTGTACACAATTTTATTTACTTCTCATTTAAACCCCAAAATTTAACTTCTTCTCTCGTGCAAATGCATCAATGGTAAAAGTCCTCATAAGAAAATACCGGCTCCAAGAGTTCATTGGTGCCCTCAGATTTGAATTCTGAGCACTGGTTCAAAAGAAATAAAAACATGCTTGTTCGTTCACTGAACGTACCTGAGCTAAACTTCGGAAATTGATTTCGGGCACTCCGGGCCTTGGAATCAGGTACCGTCCAAAACTGCGTACTCTTAAAATCACAAATAAATTAAGAAAAAAATTTCCTTCAAATTTATAGGTCTTTACAGTTTGTAAGTGTCACTCGAGGCATGTATCATGGTTGTTTCTAATATGCATATGATCTAGATTGATTTTTTGAGTCTGTATTATCTCATTTATTGATCATGAAGACATTAATAGGGTGTGGAGAATCACTTTAGTTCTAGTGTTAGTCATGTTTCCATTTATGTAAAAGGAACGCAACCAAATAGGGCCATTGTAAAATGGTCAGTTTTTTTCAAATACCTTTTATTCTTACAGCTTTTGAATCGTGAAAGTGGTTTCTCGGAATAATTATTTTAGGGTGGTTGGTGTTGCATGAAACCCTAGATAAATGATGTTGGTTGTGTGCAGACATCATATTTTATGATTTAATGATCACTATATTTATTGGGTGGTAATGGAATAATGATTAGATAATAATGATGTGTCAGAAGGTGAAGTTATGTTTCTTCTAATGTATCAACTATTAGTGCATTCAATTTTTTCCTATTAGAAATCAATAATTTCATCTTTTTCTAATCATCCTTGACAGATGATAATTTCCCCTATATTTAAATCATCCATGATTAACTAAGAGATCATTTGTCTTATCAGACACTATTTTTTTAATGTTTTTATACAGTTTGAGTGGTATCCCAATGGTTCACACAGAACACTTGGTTATAATCAATTATCAGTTAGACTTGACTGAACATTAGATTCTCGTTTTGTAATTCCTTAGAATAACATAGGTACATCATCATTTTCATCTGAAATTATCATGAAGACTCCGCCTCTTTGAACTCAGTCAATGATCTGATGTGTACATATTGTCATTGTACAAACATCTCATTCATAACCATGGATCATGGAAAAACATGGCGTAGTCACTTACACTCTACTAATATCAATATTAGGTATTCTCTTACATGTCATCGGGATTAGAGGTTATTATTTAATCAATGAACGTCACAGGAAGAATGGTATGGAATTCGATGGATGTATGTGTGGTGAATAAGTGATGCCTCTGATTAATTCATCCCAGTTTAGTTTTAAATGAACATGTTTCCTATTCTAGGATCCATTGATAAGAATCGGTCAAAGGGGATATACATGTTTTCTCTTATTATTTGATTTAAATGGTCATAAGGGGCCATTTTGAATCATGTTGTCATGATAGGTCTGGTGAGGTTTATTTGTTGACATTTTATTCCTAGAAAGCTAGTGATGCCAAATCTATTAGGATAATCTATAATTTGACTGTTTAATTTTGATGTACTCCCTTATATGACTTAAGAATTAATTCCCTCCATTTTATTTAATCAAATAACACATGGAGGGTCTCAAGAACTAATTGTGGAATTCATTCCAACGAAATTAGGATGGTGGAGGTATCATGAATTGGAATTGACCACCCCCATTTTAATGATTGGAAAATATGGTATTGAGCACCACAAGTTAGTTTTTTAAATTGGATGATTTCCCATGTCTCTAGCTAAATGGAAAGGATAAGTGTATTTTCACTATTTGGTTAAAAAAAGGTTCTATGATAATGATCATAATGGCTTAAATGCCTCATTCCTAATCAATAATCAAAGGTTCATTGGGTTTTTTTGAAACAAAATACATCCAAATGGGTGATACTTCTTCAAAAAAAGTATTTTTTGTAAAGTTTTTGTTGTCTGTGATAGATTAATAGGGATGATAATTTTGTAGATTGGGAGGTTATGACAACACATGTTTTTTAACCAGAATAAAAAAGACTGAAGAAATTTTAATTTTTTATTACTAGAAGTTTTGTTTTACAAATGATACATTAGATATTAATTTATAGTCTTGTAACCCTGAAATTATTTGTTTTTAATGAAATTAAATTGATTAAATTAAAATTAATATGATATTAAATTGAATTAAAATAAGTGGTTAATTAAAATAAATGTTATTATTAGTATGAATATGGTTATTTTTTTATTATTTATTATGAAACCCTCAATGAATGACCACTACCCTATCACCGTCCATTACTTTTGACACACACCCTATGATTCCCAATTAGCATGTGATGTACCCCTTTCTCACTGTATTCATTATGTAGTGACTTCCATCATATATCCCCTATTTTATCACTTGATTCATCATGTTATGGAAAAATCATCCTTGATCCTTTCTGGATTTGTAATTTTTCTCTTCTCCCGTTACTTGTTGATGTGTGGTTGAACCCTAGGGCTTTTGGGAAATCCTATTTTTGATTTTCATCATGCATTTGTGTGAGCAGTGCATCTCCCGTTACTCATTCATGTGTATTCTGGTAATAATTGGTGATTGATCAGTGGTTTGGATCATTTTGGTCGGGTCATGAACATCTTCCATTATATTTTTCCTACATTCATGTTTTTCTTAGTTTATCTTGGGGATTTTATAAATTTTAAAATTGTTGTAATTTTCTTTGGGTGCTTTGGTACGTTCCACAATGTTTTTGAGTTCGTAGTATTGTTTGTTGAGAATTTGAAGACTCTATGGAGGATTACACTCATATACATAGGTATATGTCCACATATATATATATATATATATATTCTTTGTACATATTCCCCCTATATAGGGGAATATGTGAAATAGAATAAGTGGTATGTATATATATGATAGTTCATGTGTGTATGTGTAGAGCATTCTTCTTCAATGTCATCATGTGATGATTGTTCAGACCAATCAACCACCTGAGGTAGGATCACATTCCCATTATGCTTTAATAATTAAATAAACTATTAAATTCAATTGATTATTAGAAATTAATTAATGCTATGTTTTTTTGGAATAAATTCTCTATTAATTAAAAAATGATCTTTGAAAGAAATTATAAGATATAATGAATGAATTTTTGATAAAAATATTCTGAGTTTTATAATAAATCTATTCTAACATAGGTGAATTGACTTCAAAAAGTCAGAGTGATGATTTACAATTTCTAAATTTATTAGCCAAAATGATTTGTGGTTCCCTATGTTTTGATATCATTGATTGGAATATTGAATTATTAGAACAGAACCATTATAGATTTCCTTCAATAGAGTACCCATTTTGTTGATAAGTTTTAAATGAACAAATATTACTCTTAAGATACACATTGTGCATTGTTTAATGAATTTTCATGTTTTTAAGGAATAAATAACATGTATTTAAATGAAATGTCTAATTCATGTTGTCTATCACTTATTGTAAAGAAATAAATTTTTTAATAAATTTATTTAAAGGATATTATATCCATTAGACATTAAATGTGCTAGTGAGGATGATGTGCCCTTGAAGAGGGAGGATTATAGAAATCACCTATCGATGGAAGAAGAGAATGATGCACTCATTATTAAGATGGTGTGGATACCTCTCCCATCAAGGAAACATTTCCTAGGGGATGCCTTAGGGGAGAGCCTAGGTAAATAAATCCAATGTGTGTTAGGAAAAAATTTAAAAATATAATGATCATGGGATAGACTAGTCCATCAAAAGTACTAAATTACAATGGGTTGAGAATATAATTATATGAGATGACTAAGGACTCTGAATTGGTGTCGAGGCCTCAGAGATTAGTGTACATTTTCAGACTGCCAGAGGGATAGTCTCACCTGAACTAATTAAAAGAGGGATGTGTATAAGATTATGTAGGATTCATAAGTGTTAGATGCATAATCACATATTGAATGATGGTGGGATTCTAGTTAATCCTGAGAGAGAGATTGTTGTTCTTCTGAGGGTAGTGGTTGTATGTTTATAGTATTTATTGAGTGATATATCCTCAGTTGGATAATATTCCAATCATTTTGGTGTTTCATATTAATGCATGAGGATCTACCGATAGACATAGATATATGGAATGGTGGATATATATGTATATCCTCACAATGTCCCTTAGGAACCCATGTGGGTAGTTATTTATTTATTAATAATTTTTTATTTATTTGTCTCCTGATATATATTTACTAATTTTAATAATATATCAAGTTATGGATTATTCTAAATACAATGGATTTTGGCCTACATATATTATTAGCTCCCTCCCTACACAGGTAACATTATGCACCAATGAATATATTATTTCTCATAGGCTTTGGATTTATTTCATTTATTGTATTGTGTACGTAGGAGCTAGGGAGCATATGACAGGGATCATTCACAAAATTCCAAAGGAGTTGACCATAGATATTTCTATTTTTTATCTTTTTTTAATACTTGTACCATGTAGTACCACATAACATTACGTATATCGTTATATAGAATTGGTGTTTGAAACATTATTTTTAATTTGATATTTTATTATTCTCCTGCTTCTTGTCACTATTATTAATGACTTCAATAATATTTTTTTTAATACAATTATATTATTGTGTGACTCAGATCAAGAGGGTATTTTCTCCCCAACACCCTGTTAATATACCCTTTCTACATTTTGGTAGCCTTGGTTTTATGTGGAGGCATTCTTGTGGACATATGACCTAGCGATCTGACCACTGTCTTAGAGGTGAGATATTTCAGGACGTTACAAAAAATTTAATATATTTAATTAATATATTGTTAATTTATTTTTATAATGATTTATTTACATTTACCAAATTTGGAAATTATAATTATCATGAATATGGTTTTATTAAAAATTTAATATTTTATTTTATAGGCTCTTGAATTTTTCTCCACTATAACCATATTATAATAAATGGTTACAGTTGTTTATATTAAAACAAAACTAGTTTAAATACTCTATATTTACTGAATTTTATTATCAATTAAATTTTTTAAATGAAATAATTTCTGTTTTTTTACCTATGAATAATTACAGAACTTTTACAGATGTTTGAAAATAATTTTCCCCTATCATGTATATGGAATGAATTTCATTTCATCTTTTAATTATAATTATTAATTTTCAATAATCATTTAAAATATTTTGTATTAGTTTTTATTTAATATATTATCACCATTTTGTGTAACATAAGTTTTTAATGATATTAAATGAAACAGATATTTTCCTAATTTTAAATTATATATTTAAATGCTATTTTAATGGTAAATTTAATAAATATTGACAAATTTTGAGTATTGTTTGTGTTCACTCTGATATAATTTTATATTAACACTCACATTATTTCTATTTATTTATTTTTATGATATTATAATGATTATCCAATGATACTAGTTATATTAATATGGATTAGTTATATAATAATAAAATCATTATGAATCTCATGAACTTTCTATGGGTAGTACTATACTGAATGTTTTTACTGTCTTATATAACTCATATGAATGGATTTAATTATGTAATTATTTTCTATATATTTATATATTAATATAATTAATTTTGTAAATAATTATATCTCCAGAAATTAATGAGGTGGAGTTGGGAAAAATGTAATTTAGTATTGGGTTTTTTCACTCTCGCAGTCATGGGTGTAAACTACCAATAGTGAAATGATTAATTTATTTGAGAACCCAATCCACTATTGAAAAATATATATTCTGATGGTTTTAATGGAAAACCATATTTGTGGAAATTGTTTTATTTGAATCTTTTTATTACACAGATATATCTCTTATGCATATAATATATATTAATTGATAATGACTAATTATTAATAAATACAGACTATTATAACATATATTATTATAAAAAAATCTTTATGTTAGAAATCATGACTAATGATCACTGACAGATTGGAAATGGATTTTTAACATTATGATCATGTTTCCATACACTTATGATTATCATAAAAACACTTATTTTCTATTATTGATATATTAAATGGTTACATTTTATTAGAATTTAATATCTGATATATTTATATTTTCATATTTCATGGATTTGAAGAATGGTTAGAGGAAGGTTCTTAAAATATTTGTTTAATGAAATATGAAATTTTGGAATAATGTCAAATATCATTTATGAGGTATGTTCAATATTTGTGAAATCACTAGGGATAACAAACCATTATTGTTTTTGGTGTGTACTATTATTGGATATATTAAATATTGATCAAAATTATATAATATTAATGTATCGAATTCATTTTTTATAATACTTTGAATTAAAAGGGAATTATTTGTTTTTTAGAAGTGTTGAAAAAAACATTTGTTAATACCCTACGGATAATTTTATGTTTATGATAAAAGACAAATGTTTTGAAAGTTAATGATTATATGGTTTCCTATAAATTAACTTCAATATAGAATAAACAAATTAGATGTATGATGTCGAAATAATTAAAATAGGGCCAATAAACTGTAAAATATTTGTTGTATATTATCATGATCATTATAGAGGGAATGGAAAATATACCCAAATATACACATAGATAAACACTCTCAAGGTATATTATTATTTAAATTAGTGTGTTCATTATTAACCATTATTATGAATGATATTAAATAATATATGTATAACATTGATATATAAATGTTATATAGGATGATCCTTTTGGGTCATGTGTTGAATGATGGTTCAATATAGTATGACATCATACAAATTATTTTCATATCAAATGATTTCTCAAACTAATTATTTATTCAATATTATAAAGATATGCATTTTGGTTTTATAGTGGATTTTAATACTGTACGATAATGTTTGGGTTGTGATAGGATTTCACAAATATTAATGAATTTTATTTGTTCATATATATATAAATTCAATTATACCATAAAAACTCACTATAAATGATACTTAATACCAAAAAATTATTAAACATTGGGTTCTACATAATAAATTATTACGGTAAGATGATCTTATGATTATTCTATATCTCCTCTATGATTGAATATTGTGGTAATGTATATCTTTTAAATCTTGTTATTATCTCTACAGTGAAATTTTATGAAATATTACTATTGTATTGAATCTATTTATATAGAACACATATAATCTTAGGAGAAATATAAGGTATAATTGAAATAGAAAATAAACCTATCATAATTTTTATGTTTCTAGATGAGAAATAAAATATAATAAAAATTATTTTTATTATAACTTCCCACTAAAAATTGATGTGGTTTACTTAATTTATATTTTTTGGGAGAATCTAAAAATTAAATATTTGGAGTATTAATATATATGGTGACTAGTTTTAAATATATAATAACTAAACAAATTTAAGTATTTATTTACAAATACTACATTGAGAATAATATAGGACAATTAGTTTTTTTGAATAAAATTATGAATTTTCAATAAAATATAACCATAGAAAGGTGATCATGGTTGTTGATACTACCTAATTAGAATACTATAATGTTTTAACATGATAAAAACTCATTAGGAGATATTACCTATGGATTTTAAGGATATTGATCTTGAAATCCATGAGAATGTGGATAAATCCTATCATTCATATATAATTGGTAAAACATCATTAAATGTAAATAATAATGTGTTTCTTGTTGATTATGTAAAATAGTTTAAAAATGAATGGATTTTTTATTATATGAATCATTTTTAAATGGAATTATAATGTTTTTTAAATTTAATTTGTTCATATCAATACATGGAAGGATGAAGGAGTTGTTAGATGAAGCTCATAGTTAATAATTTCCTAACTATCATATATCTATGATTTGATATATATATATATATATATATATAATTGTATTTTTTGGTAAAAAGTAATCCAAAATGAATTTTTAAAGTAAGTTCCTCTTTTAAAATTATTTTTCAAATATATAAATTAAGAAATAAATCTATATGGATGTTATAATAATTAACCATACTAGAAATAAATGTGCTAGCATCACTATAGTTTTAAAAATAGAAATCCTCAAAATATTAAAATGATGAAATTATATATGAGATTTAATCAACCACAATTTTATTTATGATGTTTTTCTACAGTCAAGGAATATGAAAAACTAGAGTATAAATATATAATACACCTTAATGAAATTTTATTGTTTTATGGAGTATCATATGTTATTGTTTTGGATTAAGATACATGGTTTACCATGATATTAAATAAAAGACATCAATATAAGTTCAATATAAAATTGAAAATTCTTAAAAAATGTCATCTTTATATATATTTCTTGTCAATGGGGACAATAAAAACATTAAATACATGTTGATATCTTGTTTAATAGATTTTAATATTTCTTCGGATCAACTACACCATCTAATCAAATTTTTATTAAATAATTGATTACACTCATGAAATAATATTGGTAAATATGAATATATCCATCATAAGAAGTGTATCACTAAAAATATATATGAGAATTGTTCAGAATGAAACATATATGGACCTTAGCTGGATGATAAAATGGAATAAATTGTTAGATTCATTGAATAATGCATTAGGGAAGCCATAATTGAACAGATAATTTAAAAAAATTATTAATAGTGATATCTATATGTCAAAGATATTTACATGTCTTCATATTAAAATATTTTTAGAAATGATTATATTATTCCCATAAAATTTAAATTTTAAATATGGATGTATCAAAAACATCCATATTATATATCATATATATATAGTTTCATATCACTTGGAGCTTCCACCAAATCTCGATCAATTTTATAATGAGTTTTATAGGAAGTATACAACTGATTATTCACTTCAAATGAAAAATATTATTGTAGAATTAGAGCATAAAATCTCATATTAGGATTAACCAAAAAAATATTCGATCATATGGATATTTTTATATAAACAATTATTTCTCACATAGATACATTACTCTAGAGGAATAATAGATTATTTGAAAAAACAATTGAGGAATCTACGTGGGAAATATAGTTATTACCAATGTTTGTGAATCCATTGTTGTTTGTATTAGAGTTATGGTATCATTGGGGAGACAATATTAAAAGGATGGTACAATGTAGCACAAATTATTTTATTATAAACTATTCAATAATAATATCAATGTGTCAAATATATTTTTCTACACTCAATTTTGAGAATTTATAAAAAATAAAATTCTGTTGAAATATTATTATTATATATTATTATTATTAAATATGTATTGGATTATAAATAATATATATTACTATATATATTATAAAATATTTGTTTACTTTTTTAATTTAAATAATATATATTTATGAAAAACGATGATAAAATTACTATACATTATATGTTAAAATAATATTTTCTGTTTTAAAATTCAATATTTTAATATATATAAATATATAATTTTTTTAGATATTATTATTAATGAAGACATAATAAATATAATTTTCATGAAATAATTTTTTCATATTATTTCTTGAATAATCATTTATACAATGATTTTTAGTGGGTTATAAATTATGATAAAATCATTTAATGGAGAAATTGTGTTTTTTTTGAGAAAATTCTATTATTTTTTGAAAATAATTTTATTTTATTAAAATAAATTATTAAATAATAATTAAATATTTTTAAATATTTGAAAATAATATATTTATTTATGTAATATACCATTCATCTAGTGGTTTTTATTGGTCATGGAATAAGAATTAATTTCTTTTTATGTATATAAATTATTTTTTTCTTTAAAGTGTTTTTATTTCATTTAATGAATTAATCTTTATTTTAGATTTTGATGTTATAGAATTATAATATAATATATGTATTACCATAATTATAATTATTATATTAATATATAATAATTATGTGGAATTATTTTTTTGTAGTCAATGATAATAACCAAAAAAATAGAATTTCAAAAGTTTAAAGGGTTAACAATGGGTTTGACATAATATATAAGGGTTAGAGAGAGCTAACACTATATAAAAGTCATAATTGGATGATTTTTTTTAATTCTTATAACATATTATATATATACATGATCTAATTTGGAACATATTTCCCATGAGGGTTACTTTTTTAAGGATTAAAATTCTTAGTAGTTATATTTATTCCACCAAAAAATTTTATAAAATCAAACCTACGCTCTTATCTTATCCACAAAACTATACCCCATTATCACAACCATTATCTACAAAAATACTCTATAAAACATCTTCCCAATCGTTCAACATGTTTTTGTTTTGATAAATTACTACATAAATAATTTATAATGTGTAACCCAAAGGAAGATTCTCTAATAAGAGTTCCATATTCATGTGGCCAATTTTAATGTTTCTTTATCCATTAATCTCACCCAAAACAATTATATCGATACCAAAAGGACGAAATCATTAACATTAATCTACATAAATATTGATAATTTAAAGTGAAATATATTTTTTATATCCATTAAATCTATTATAAAATTAAAAACATCGCGAATATGTGTGTACCAACAACCATATCCATGGAATGATGTATATTATTTTTAATCACAACCTATTTTTGATATTTTTATAGAATATTTTAGTATAATTAAATATATTTTATAAATGTTTTATGTTTTTTAAGTATTATGTTATATATAACATTTTACACTTCTATTAAAGGAGACAATATTTCTCATAGTTAATTATTAGATTCTAACTCTACCAAACAATGTGTTTTAATTTTATTAGCTCATTTCATTGTCAGTAAAAAATAATGAATTAATTAATATATAAGATATCTATCATAGAATAATTTTACTTAATACACGAGTTTCTATATTCCTATCATTCATTCCATAAATCTAAATGTAGAAAAATCACTTATGTATATGTGAAAAGTATTTTCTACAAGAAGTGATTTAATTCATTTTCATCACCACCAATTGTGAACAGTTACAAAAGTGTACATAATGAATAAATATGATATTAATAAATTTATTTTTATTAAAAGGATTAAAAAATACAAAAATAAGTTTGATAGACCAAAATCATCAAGTTGAAACTTTTATGAAAAAACATAGCAAATCAACCACACTATTTTTCTTACTAAAATATTATTAGTAAATTGTTACTAAGAAGATAAACATTTAGTATATTTTATCATTTTATAATATTTTTATAGAAAATATTTATAAAATATATATATTTATCATACAATATTTTTTAAGGCATATTAGGAAAAATGAGACAGCAGGTAAGAGACCTTCTTCTCAATGTTGTTTCATTGAGAAATTTTCATGTAATACAAGTACGTGGATTTAGAGTATAAGTATGTATAATAATAATTGGGAATAATATATAATTATTAACTATATATTTAAATAATGAAAATTTATATTAAATTTTTTTCAATCATCAAAATTAGGATGAAAATGTTTAAAAAACCATACATTTTTTTGGTATAATATTTTTTTAGAATTCTGTATGACAAATTTCCAATTAGGGAAATGATATTATAAATGTTATTTAATCCCAATATATTTTGTGCACCTATATTTATTTTTATATTCCTATGGATTTATTTTTAATTTCATGAATTTATACATAAAATTATCTTGGAAGTGTTTGTTTTGAAAATTAGACATAAATTCTCTTTTGTGTTCAGGAATAATTCTTTACCTTATCAATGTTGTTAAATATGTATTATCATGGTATTTATATATAAATTTATGTTCTAGGAATATTATTTTAACAAATTTTTTCCCTAAAAATTATTTAATGGATTCATTTATTTGGTCTTATATATGATATAATTTTTAATTTTTTCAAAAGTGTGATGTGAAAGTTAACTTTTAACATTTAATATAATTATGAAATTCAATAAAACCATCAATATTCATTAAAATGGTTATCCCATAACAAGTCACCCTATTTATATGAAACTTATTTAATTTCTCACAATATTATAAGAATTAATATTTTTTATTGACACCGAAAGAAAATTTTATCTTCATTTTTCAAGAAATTCTATATTTAACGTTTAATGACATTTATCAAGACATTCAACATTGTTTATCAATTTTTTTCATTACTGAGGGATATGGTCATTAAATAAAGTAAACTTATTTTATATACTTGTATAATTATTATGATGGGTCATGGAAAATTTACCTAAACCCATTTCTTTCACATGGGTTAATTTTGTTTTGATTAAATATTTATAAATCCAATTAAATTTGTATTTTTTATACTTTGATTATTTTTTTAATTATAAAGAATCAAAAAATTGTATTTATTTTATTATATTATGTTTTTTTATGAAATTATATATCCTACTTATATATTGGGTAATAGTTGATATATAAAGAGATAATATTAACTAGAATTGGGAGACAACACAATTCAATAGGGGGTTACGTTCATTATGATAAACATGGGAGTGAACCTCAACGATTGAAATGATAAAAATTAAATTGAACCCAATCCAATATTGTATAATTAACCCTAATATATTATTTTAAATGATCCATGACTAAAGATATGATTTATATATTATTGTTTTCCACAGTGTCGTGTCATGTGATTATGATATATTCAAGTAACCCATTATTGATTATTATTTATGATGAATAGTTTTGTATTATATATTTTGTTATGAAAAATTATTATTTAATGATTCCTAATTAAATATCTGTGAAATATTGGTTATGAGTTTTGTATGTTATGATCTTGGTCTGACATCCTTATTATTATCATATTATAATATTTGATCACTGATAGATATCTCATATGTTTAACCAAAATGAGAATATAACCTCACCCTTTCATATTATTACATTTAATACAGATATGATTAATGAATTTAGGTATGGTATTTATAAGAAGTGTTATATTGTAAAATTATTTTTCTATGGATGATTATGATCTGTCATGGATGAAATTGATTGTATAAATATGCTCCAAATACACTAAAATTGTATAGTTATAAGGTGTGTATTTTTATGATGTGTAAAAAAATTCTTCTACAATGATGTAATATTTATCTATGTCATACTAGGGTCACCTAAAGGTTCATCCTTATTATTTTCATATATAAATATACACATGAAATTTCATGGAATTATATATTTTATCAGTATATACTATCTTCCACTTATAATAGAATAAATTAACTCTACATTTTTTTATATGATCCAATATAATCTATTTTAATATATTTGAATATAGTCAATTCCATACTTCTTCCAATTTCATCCTTATAATGTTATCACATTTTAAAATTATAAGACACATCTCCAATGGAAGAATTTAGATTTATTTATTTTCTATTGTCATGTAATTAATGTTTTATTACTCATATTTTATTCCTAAATTAATCATACATAGTGTCTAATAATACATAAAAATAATAATAAATCATATAATGTAAAATGTGTCTCAATGAATGATTTGTAGATAAGTTCCCTATCAATCATATATATTCTCAACACCTTCGAGAAATTTAATCCATGAGTGCGATGAATTAGACATTTCTATTATATAAAAAACATTTATGTAACCAAACAATTTTGTATTAATGAATCTCTTCATAAATAATCTCAATACAATATTATACTCATTTAATCAATCCATTACATCATCCAAAAACAATTATTACCAAATTCATCATTTTCAAACAATGATGATTTGGATGGATTCCCACATTATTATACATCCACTATGAATTGAATAAGAATCAGTAGAAACTCATTACATTATAAAATAACCATAACAATTCATCACAACGTGTTTTTGACAATTCCATTTCCTGAAAAAAAAAAATTTCGTGGTTACCTTGAATAAAAATAACAACATCATTCACATATTAGGGTTTCTTCTTAAAATATATTTTGTATAAAATATCATCAAGAGTATATTATATTTTTAAATAGGTAACATATATATATTTAAACCAATTATATTTGAAAAAAAAATAACACAAGTTATTATATCAATACTTAGTTATTGTGATTTTTATAAAAATTATTGTATCCCTATTGAAATGATAGTTTTTATGCATGGTCATATAAAATGCAAATCATCATGGAATCTCGTACCATGTAAATATACAAGGAAATTAAATCCTCTTTGTTTATCATGAAGAATAAATTTTTATTATTTTATAGTTCAATGATTAAAATATTGGGAACACAACACTATAATATATTTTGAAACAATAAATTTATAGTTTTTAGTATATAAAGGTTTAAATAGTTGCCATATCCGGCATAAAAGGTATATATAAAAGTATATGATGTCCAAACTACATAATTATGTTATGAAATTTATTCCCTTACAAAAAATAATGAATAAAAGAAGGCAATTTTCCCAATTCTTTTGAGATATCAAAAGTGAAGAAATCACATACCACAAAAGATGACATATCATGGTTAAATAATTACCTTAGATAGAATAATCAAATCAGTAGATGTATATCCCTCTCTAATGGAAGATAATAAATAATTTTTCATCAGATACTATGAATATTATCCATTTATATAAAAAATTACATAGTGATAGGTACATCCCACTAATGATTTTATTAATAAATAATTGTGAAAAAATTCTTACCCCTAGAATTATTTATTTTAGAATTGAATTATATCCATTTCATTCATCATAATGGTTATGTATGTAATATGTTGAATTTTTTTTGGGAATCACTTCTATATATAATATGTATAACATGAATGGCAATGATCATAGTATATGATATGTATAAATTCTAAAAAATAAAAAATCAAATGGTTTTGGGAATAACATCTAGTTTTAAACCACCATGTCCATGATGGATGTATTGTGACCTCACGCACACCTCCTCGTATGTAAGAGGATTATAATATCTAGTTAGGGACTAAACATGATTGTGGGGAGACTATATCCTCTGTATCATTTTATCAATAATAAAAATAGGGAACAATAAAAAATAGAAAATAAATAATATGAGTAAATTCCAAAATGTAAATAATGATCAATATATAAATTGAGATCCTATAGTGGTCATCTTATCCAGAGTGTACATAATAGGAAGATATAATTCGTGTACCTAAATAAAAATCTACAGGGGACTCCAGTGTCTATCCCATTCTTCTATAGCTCCTTTATCCATCATTATAAAATCCACTATAGGGCCTTCTCTCTTCATCGGATATCTGGTCGTGAAATCTACAAGCACAAAGAAATTCCCCTAGACGGGTCTGAGTACATGACTCATAAGTACACCACTGATCCTTCTTTTCCATAAGTGTAATATATATATATATATATAACAATTTATAAAATTATGTATGTAAATTCTCATTAAAAATACATATGTCAAGTCAACATGCAATAACTAGGTTTCCATAAACCCGGTCCAACATCATTCATCTCATTTTAGGAACGAATTTGAAGAACACATGTGCCACCATCAAGGAAAAATTTCTCACTCCACCCATATGGAAGTTGTTACAAGAATACCACATAACATTTTGGGTAAAAATGTTGTATTCTTATCATTATAGTCACCCACTACACAAGTACTTATGTTTCCATGACCGATATTTTCTAGCAAGGCATTATGTTTTCCCCACTAATAGAGTATCCAATACACCTTTATGGATTTTAGTACTATATTAGGTTAGGTAGTTCGCCACTAGACCACATAACTCCCACCTTATAGGCTTCATATGTGCATCTCAAAATTCTTGAGCTAGACCCTTTTCTTTCCCCTCTAAAGTGGTATCCTCACCAACCATTAAGGATGTTAGGAACATGCCTGGTTGCGTAACATCACACACAAAAACTCATGTATCCCATAAATTATTTTTGTACCTTCTAGATACTCATTTTGAGTGCTCCTCTACATGGGTTTCCACAACCACCTTAAAGGTTTTTAGACTAGTTCGGGTTGAATAACCTCACACATCAAACCTCATGGATTTACATGAGTATCATGGTACCATCCACACAATTACATTGGATATGAAAAAAAAAGTGAAATATAAATGAATGATAAGTCACCCTACGATCATTTTCATGATAATAAAATATAAAAAAGTACACAAATGACAACTCGTACTCCCACATGCATATAAAAAAGTATTATCAACCAGATTACCATGGTACCTACAGAAAATTTAAAATTATTTTATACACATAGAAATATGTATCATATTGAGGAATATTAAGTCAATCCAAGATCAATGTATACATAATCCATCATAAAAATGTTTTCCCATAGGTACTCACAAACCCACTTACATCTTAATACCATCATGAGTTAAAGCATTATTATAGCACAAAATAATAACATCCTATATATACAAGCCCGATAAAGGTATAGAACCTACTACATCATGGATGTTTGAGTTTTATTTCATGTCTAAAAAGATTCTCTCGGCCCGAACCATGATCTCACCTAACCGTAAGACGAACATACAGCAACAAATCGCCACTGACATTAAAACTAGTATATTTATAATTTATTAATAATCACTATGAATCCAATGGATCCAATGATACATAAATATGATCAATATCAAAGGAGATGATAAGTGTGTAATTATATTAGATTAATAAAAAGTATAATAGAAATAGAGTATGATATATGGGAGGCATGAGAAATAATGATCTTTTTACCCATGACATGTAAACAACCCTGAATTCTATTTACAATACAACCTCACAAATTAATAACATTTATTATTCACATCAATATTTCTTAACCTAAAATTATTTTAATAGTAAAATGCTATAATCATATTTTGTACATTGTGGACTTACATTACGAGCACAATTATGATATAAAACATTGTTCATTAAATGACCACCTAAATTCAAGGTCCAAGATACCCACTAATGACAAACCAATTGTCACTGTTTGAATGAGTTATGACCAAAATAGTGTTTAAAAAAATAGAATATTATATCAAAACATAATAATAAGAAAAAAATTATTAATATAATTAACCACACATGTGAATTTATGGGAGATAAATAATAATACAACTATTATTATTTCACCCTGAAATAAATATCCTCCAAAGGAAAATTGTGATACCTAAATTTTCGGAATTAAATTACACATATAATTTCCATTTTAATTTATTGAAAAAAAATAATGATAGCAATATATTAAAAACATATTATGATTATTATTATTATTTATATTTCCCAATAAAAAATTAAAATTAAAAAAAATAGAAATTTCAATTCCTAAGAAAATTTATACCCCACAATGAGTAATGCCATTATTCCAGACTTAATAGTTATCAAAAATTTGTCAAACAATAAAAAATTAGTGACATATAAAATATTTATTAATTAAAAATAAGAATAAATAAAAAAATAAATATAAATTAGATTTTACCTCATTCAATTTTTCAAAATATCTGGTGAACAAAAAATTAATAACATGGTAGTGGTAAATCTCACATTTTAGACCTATATGTGGTCTCATATTTATCATTAAACACGTCGTCTTGGAGATATCAAATTATTTTAAAAAATAGTATAATAATGATTATAAAATAATTTATTCTCATATGTGAGACATCCAAATATCTGATGCTGAAAAATTTTGGAGTATACAAAGGGTAAACACTACATCCCAGACCTAACGATGGTCTTAGGTTTTTAATATGATAAACCAATTTGGAGTTATTAATAAATTTTTAAAAAATATTACCCATGTATTATATTATACTTATTATATTTATTCTTTATACACTATGAATTAATGGGATATAGAATATCACACTAAATAAGCATCTAAATATAAAAATATTAATTTGAATATTTCTTGTTTTAAAATTGTCATTTAACCATACATAAAATTCATAAAATATATTGTATGGAATTTTGTTTGATAAATTTTATTTTCACATAAAGCCCTTATAGATTATCAATGATAGTTTTTTGAATTTTTTTTAAAAAAACTCATGATATTAGATTTTGTAACATAATTAATTCTAGGATAATATCAACTAATAGTCATATTGTCTCTATCTATTACATCATTAGGTAATTAGAAAATGTATCCCATGGAATATGATGTGATATAAAATTAGTTATTTTATCGCATTCCTTTGGAACCATCATCCAATATATGAATATTGATCTAGGGATGTGACTACATAGGTGTAACTTTGATGACCTTCCCATAATAATATTACAACATAAAATAGTATTATAAATTAGTTATGAATGAAAAATTATGAAGAAAAAATAGGGTAATAATAAATTAAATGTAAATAAATGTCTCATATTGGTTTTTTGAAAACATTCCACACATTTGTTTATCAATTATGAATATATAAAAAACTAAATTACTACAATCCCATATGGGTGGGGAATAGTCTCTCAATAAATTCTTCATATATTTAAAAAAGAAGAAGAATACATCCTTAATGATTCATTCATGTAAATAATCAATATTACCGTATTGAATTATCATTTATCTTACTCATGGTAGGTTATGAGAATCTATACAATTTTCCTATATTTTCACTCCACTAAGGATATATCCCTCATATTATTATAGGGAATACTCATTGAAACATTAATATCATAATGTTTCCTTTAGTGGATATATATTCAATATAAAGAAAATATATATAGTCCATACTATAGACTTCATAACATAATATTACACTCTATGTCATGACCCGTCCTTAGGGCTCGTGTCGTGACTACCCCAAGCCCACCTTCCATAGGCCAGGGGCTGGCGACTAGCACCAAAGGCGTAAATCCCGATAACTGGAAGGTATTGAATTTATAAAACATAAACACATCCAACCAGAGAACAAGAGGATGTAATACAATATGTACAAAAGAATGTGATGGAATGTAAATGGGCCAGAATACAAACCCAACTGAAATGTATGGCTACAACTGAATTAATGTACAACAGAATAGACAAAAAGATGGAAGATAGAAGTCGTTCCTTGGTCGTCCACCTCGGATCCTACCAGAAGGGTAGGTACAGATAGCCTCCTCAATGCTCTCTCCCACCAACCTCCTCTGAGTACCGTCTCATCATGATGTCCACCTCCGGGTACTGACTCGCCATAAGGTCCACATCTGCACACTGTCCAGTCCTTCTACACTCATTCTCTATCAATGATGTCCGTCGTCTACATCCAACACAATGAGGTGTGGGCATAGCCCATGCCGGGGTGAGTATAACGATACTCATTAAGGTCCCCGATACCATCAAGGTATCACTAAATCCAACAAGAATATCTCCAAAAAAATATACAAACACGAAGTATCTACCAACTCTACATAGGTATATGCCCATACATATACCTAAGTCATCAATTCCAGTTCAACTCTAACTCACGAGTCCATGTACAACCCAGTCCACATAAAAATGCACAGCCCATTCAATATAAAAAATCACAAACAGTACAGATAGAAAATCACAACTAGTCCACACAAGAAATAACAACCCAGTCCACACAGGAAATCACAAACCAGTCCACACAAGAAATCATAACCAGTCCACCGAGGAAAAATCACAATTCAATCACATCGATAATGAATAATGAAAGTCAAGACTCATCTCACATAGGTATAAATCTCATGAAGTGGGGTGGATATGATTATATTTAGCCTCTGAATCTTCTCCTATTCCAAACCCATGTATCATACTAGTATAGAAATCATTGCAGTCGAACCCACATAGGATCCAAGTAGAGTAACAATCACTGCCGAAACCACAAAAGATCCATGTACAGTCTTCATCACTTCCAAAACCATGGAGGATCCGAGTACAGTCGTCCTCCCTTCCAAACCCACGTAGGATCCAAGTACAGTCATCGTCACTGCTGAACCCACAGAGGATCCAAGTATAGTCAGCCTCGCTATCACAGTCGCAGCCAGCTCTAGGGATCTTGCACACAGAACGCTTGATTCTGGGAGGGTCTTCTCCATGAGCCAATGGGTCGATACATCAATGGTCACGAAGTCCTACTAATAAGTATCTCAATGGACCGCATCATCAATGTTTTCTCAATGCAATAGACGGTGCATCTATCTGACGCTTTGTCTGTGAGTTATTAGCATTTTAGTCCTGGGGGCCCGGTTGGTTTTGTGTACTAACCAAGCCGACTGTATCTCAACTGTACCCCAAACTCTAACGGGGTATACTCAAAGGAACCGTTTCACAATGTGATCACCAATGTCATTGGCAGTTCTTCAAACGGACATCTGGTCTGAGATATATTAGTTTTTCCATTCGAGGGGACCGATTGGTTTATAAGCTAAACCAACTCGACCATACTCCAACTGCATCAAAAAATTAGGTGGAGTATGCAAAATGATCTGTCTCATCAAAATGAATCCAACATAGTCAACGACACATCAATCGGACGTCTGAACCTTAAGTTATGAGTGTTTCTTCTCTGAGGGCTCGGTTCGTTTCGTGTTAGATCCAAACCATCCATGCACAAAATTCTCCAAAAACATGAGTGTAATATACCGAAATGACCGCATGGATCCAAGGATTCTTACGCAACTGACTCTGCGTCGATCGGAGGTCCGTAGCCCATGATATGAGAGTTTAACTGAAGAGGATCCAAAAATAGGGGGTTTTGGCCCGGTTCGACCTGGCCCATTACCCCCTGGGTAGGGCTGATAGGGCCCAGCCCAGCACTGGCGGCCCGGTTTGGCCGGCGTGGTCCGGCCCGAGTGGCCAACACGGTTGGTCGCGTGGCTGGTCGACCTGGCGGGGTGGCGGCACCTAGTGGGTCCTGCCGTAGCCTCAGATTGGGCGGGTGTTACACCCCCCCCCCCAGTTTCTACGAACGGCCAGCCTTAATGGGCGGCCACTTGGATGACCGTGGGACCCCCCTTTGGTCCCGCCTCTTGATGGTGCCAGTGGCCGGCACGACCCACCACCCTTCATGATCTGCCTGGCCATAGGCCATAGCTTTCTTCCACCGACGTCCCACCCCGCTACCGCACCGCACCTCGACTGCGTCCCCTGAAGCTCCGACATGGCGCGACGACGCCGCACCCCTCCGCCGCAGCTCGGCTAGGCCATGGTCTGTCTTGAATTTGCATGGCATGACAGTGCCATGCCTTTGCGGCCACCCGACAATCATGCGTTGACGAACTGTTTGTGGTCAGCCCATTGTCAGATGGTTCTTTGCAAACGCCTATATCGTCCACAAACAACGAACTAGAGGGGAAGGGTTAGATCGTGTTCGTGCAGTCCAAGCCCTTCTTTATCAATATGATATCAAATGGCCAAACGAATCAAAGGAATTGGAGAACCATAATGCACTGTCTTTAAACCGTAACATAACAACCCCTACCATATGTCGTTCGTCATTCATCAGATATGTCGTGAGGAAGAGGTCAGAGTCAACATAGTTTGTTGCACTCACACCAAGAAACCGATCTGTGCTCATTCATCCGTGTCTCATCAGTGATGATGGAACCTAAATAATCTATGACGAAGAGGCGTCATTCTTCATGGGAGGAAGATGTTCTTCAATGATGTATAATGCTCTCTTCTCATCTAGAGGTTCCACGATATGATTTTCCAAACCCATATTAATATGAGACTTCCCCAACATTAATAGGCATTCTAAGTATTCAAAAAAATTCATACTCTATTATATATTAATTTGAGAGTTTGTTTTATTACTTTTTATAGGTTAGAAAATCAAAAGGAGTGAGAGGGGAGGAAGTGGAAAGGCTACATAAATGAAGAAGAGTATCATATTAATTCAAGGGGTGATTATGGGGGATGTTTATGAGAGTTAAAAGTAAGCTACGGGGATGTGTAAGGTTGGGACTCATGTGGGCCCCACCTCAAAAATATCCTCACATGGGTAGTTAGGTGCTTGTAGGTCCCACCCCAACTCCCCCATGTAGGATAAAACCTCCTTAGATATAAAAATAAATTTGTTCCACAATTTTATTCACTTCTCTTTTAAACAAAAAATATTAGCTTATCCTCCTATGCATACGCAACCACGGTAAATGTCCCCTAAAGTAATACTGGTGTTGCGCGATAATCGGTGCCCTTGGATTTCGATTTCGATCACTAATTCAAATGATTGAAATACCCGCTTTTTTTTCGCTGAACATACTTGAGCTAAACTTCTAATATTCATTCCGGGAACACCGGGCCTCAAAATCAATTTTCGTCAGAAGTCATAGACTCGTAAAATTCAAAAGAAATTTTGAAAAAAATTTCCCTGAAATTACGGAGTTTTACACTCTATCATTAAAATGAATAAAAATATATATCATAGAGTTCGATTATATATGTTAATTTTAATTGTCATGACCCATCCCCAGTGACCATGTCGTGACTACCCCAACCCTACCTTCTATATGCTAGGGCCTGGAAACTAGCACCGGAAAGGGAAATCCCTAAAACTATGAAGGCTTTTGCTTTAATCCCTATAAACTCACACAACCAAAAACATTGTAAGACACATGCACAATGTAAACTGTACAATAAAAAAACTTTCTACTGTATGTAAAGTGACCAGAATACATGCCCAACTAAAAAGAACAAGTTAAACTGAAAACAGATCTTGTAAACACCAGCCAAGGATCATACCTGTAGGGTAGGTACAACTCTCGAATGGTCATCTTTACGGTACGCCTCACCTATGGTACACCTATGAGCTGCCTCTAGTCATAGTACCCTCATCCTTGATCAAAATTGTCTGTCATCTCCAAAAGACACAACATGGTCTGGGAGTAGCCCGTGTAGGGGTGAGTATAACGATACATAGTAGAGACCCCGAGACCCCCTATTGTCTTTCCAAATCCCAAAGGATAAGCCAGAAAGTATGAAAACAATAGTCAACCATACATAATTATATTCCCATACATATACGTAAGTTCTCTATTACATCCATCTCATTCTTGAGGAAACACAAGGCCCCACTCTTTATCCAAAAGCACAACTGCTCAATGAAGGAAATATTACCACGAAGGTAACACCACAAAGGTAACACAACAAAAAAGAATAACAAATAGGTATCACCACAATGTAAAGTACCATGAAGGTAACAATAAAAAAAAATTACAAAATAGGCATAGAATAAACTCACTTCAAGTATTACAATAGCAAGGAAGTATAGAAGATTAGATGTATTGCTAGATCATTATAAATCATTGAGAAGCTTTGCTGTTGACCGACACATGATCGAAGATGAACCAAAGAGTATCTGAAAATGACCCACATAGGATCTCGAGATGAACAACTTAGGATCGGTATGCGCTGACCCACACAAGATCACTGAGTGATGACCCACACAAGATACTAAGATGACCCAAAAAGGATATGAAGATACATTATATTTAGCCAACCACAGAGTTCCCGCACTATGCATTCTTGATTCTAGGAGGTTCAAATCTTCATTTTATCGATCTATACTTCAACTATCACAAATTACCAAGAATATGTATCCGAAGGTCCGTCACTTCATAAGGTACCCAATGAAACTAATGATGCATCAATCAGACGTCTAGACATTATGTTATTAGAGTTTTATTTTAAGGGCCCAATTGGATTAGGGTTCGATCTAACCTAGACATTATCCAAATTTTTCCAACACTAATGTGTATTTTACCAAAAATACTATCTTGATACAAGTATTTATTCATTGCAAAAGATACATCAAACAGATGCACGGATCGCATTATATGGACAAAAAGAAGAAATTGGGTCTGAATGGGCATTGGTCCATCCTGGATGGGTTGGGTTGTGGTGGGACTAGGCTACGGTGGGTAGGCTAAAAAGCCCATGGTGGAAAGGAAGCCTGACCCATGGAGGGTAGGTGGACTAGCCAGTGGTGGGTAGCCCGTTGGGCATTCCAGTCTACCCAATCGTGGGCCTAAGGGTAGCACCCCCCCAACCCCTTCTATTTGGAATTATTAGCGATAGTGCCAATCAGCACTGCCAAGTCACTAGCATTATTTTAGGGGGTCCCACAGATCTGTTATGGCTAGTCAGTGCCCCATTTGGCTCTCCTCTTAGTGGTGCGATGACACTATTGTCCTCCCATGGTCAGTCGGGTGTCGGTCATCCTCTGGTGCACCACCATGTATAAGAATATATGACCACCTACTCATCCGGTAGCATATATGTGTGCCACTCTACATCCCCATGGCTAGCCGGCATGCTGGCCGCTGTCCTCCCACTATCGCAACCGACAAGCCCTTTCCTCCTTTGATTCAGGCAGTACGAGTACACACTGCCCTGGTTCAACGTGGGCCGTTGGGTGCCAGCCGCCACCTTCCTCTACCTTGGCTGATCGGTCATGTTCTCCTTCAGCGGTG
This sequence comes from Viscum album, assembly GCA_963277665.1. NCBI lineage: Eukaryota > Viridiplantae > Streptophyta > Magnoliopsida > Santalales > Viscaceae > Viscum > Viscum album. Next base: position 870,755,098 of record OY728148.1, on the reverse strand, counting down.
AAGTTTTGTCGCCACTGTTATCGCAGCCCACGAAGAACACTTCAACCAAAAATATGCCGAGGGATCGAGCGATGTTTTTTTGGCCCGCTCCCTCTGTGTTAGACCGATAGCATGCAGCTTCGAGAAGAACCTTTCATCATAAAACCACCAAGAACAAACATAAAGACACATCTACCTCACTTTCTCTATGGAGGTGGTGTGAGGAAGGAGATGAAGAGGACAAAGAGCTTTCGTCCTTTTCTCCTACAGTATGCTCCAACGTCTGGTCCACATTCTTGATCCAGAGGATGATCTTTGTTATAGGATATTTCGCCAAAGCACTCCCAAGACACCGCTTTCCAACTATTTTCCCCAACCATTAGAAAGTTATTGAGTCAACTAAATAAATTAAGATTATTAATTATACAATTAAATTTGGAAGATTAAATTTTTTGAAAAAACAAGTTTTTTCCCACATTAAAAGGCAATCGAGTTGTCCTCACTACCAAAAATTAAAATGGGAGGATTCAAATAAAAATAAAATTTATTGTATTATTTGTATTATTTTTTTAACTCTTTGACAAAAATACAAAAAAATAACTACCACCATATACCAACTGTGGTTGAGATGAAGGTCTACATAATTGAATATTGGCTCTATGATTTCAATGGTTTCCTCGGATTTCAAATACGGGCACCAGTTCAAAATGTTACAAAATCACCAATCACGCATTTACTAAACGTACCTAAAAATGTTTAGAATTAATTATGGGATCATTGGGCCTTGTAATCATGCACTGTCAATTTTCACAGACTAATTATATTTATATTAAAAAAAACATGAAAATCATGGTTCTTTACATTCTCTCCACCTCATGCTTTGCATCCCTGAAAGCTACAATACATACTAGGGAAACATGTGGGGGTAAAGAGTTCGAATCTGAGCCTCCTTCTCCCATGTGCTCTCTTGGAGGTTCCCATACTACCAATGAATGCGCACTAGAGGTATAGACTTCCCATGAAGGACTCGCTCCTGTAGATCCTCAATATCTACTGGAACCTCTGAAAATGAGTCCCCATCATCGATTTCCAGCTCTCCCCACTCAATGATGTGTGAGGATAATTTATTTATCTCCTGAGTTGGAATACAAGTAAAATTTCATGCACATGGTGAAACTATAGGGAATATCTAATAATTATGCCACCACGCCAACTCTACTATAGACCATAAAGGGTCTAATGATCCGTGGAGATAATATTCCAACCCAGACAAATCTATTCAAACCTCGTCATTGCGAGACTCATAGAAAGACATGATCACCATCCTCAAACTCAAGAGGTCTCAGTCTCCAGTCAACATAAGTCTTCTGCCTACTTTGTGCAGTCTTCATCTACTCCATGATGATCTTCACCTTCTCTATGGTAGCTTGTACCATCTCTTGTCCCATGAGTGCCGACTCCCCTAGGCCATTCCAGGACAATGGTAATTTTCAAGGTTGACTATAAAACACCTTTAATGGTTCCATACCAATGATTCAGTGGTATGTTTTGTTGTTTGAAAACTCCACCAATGGAAATTGATCCTCTTTTTAGTGGATGAAATCAAAGACCCAAGAATGCAACATTTCCTCAAGGGTTTGAATGGTCTGATATGCCTAACGTTTCTTCTGATGATGGAAGGCGGTGCTCAACCGATGTTGTGCCCAAGCGCCTCCTACAACCCCTTATATAGTTGAGAAATAAAAAATGAATCACGATCAGATACAACAATCAAAGGAACTCCATGATGTCATAAAATTTCATTCTTGTAGAGGTGTCCCAATCCCTATACCGAAACATTCTCTCTAATAGCTAGAAAGTGGGATGACTTGGTGAGTCGGTCAATGATCACCCAGATTGAATCATGTCCCTTGGACGTGCATGGAAGTCTTGTCACAATATCCATGGAGATTCCATCCCACTTCCACTCTAGAAACTCTAATTTCATATCTAAGCATGCTAGAACTTGAAGCACTTCCATTACATGCTGTCATGTGAGGCACCATGAGAGAAACATTTCCACTACATTCTTCATTCCTAGCAACAAGTGAAAATGCGGAATTTCATGGTACATCTTCACTGCTCTTGGATGTACCTCTAGGGTGGACATACGGAACCCTCTCAACACTTCCTCTCATATATCCATTGGTACCATAGTACATCCTCTGAAGAGGATGACGTGATCCCCACCTTCATTAAATCCATCAGGTGTCTGTCCTATGGATATTTGAGCATGTTGAGCCTTGTTGTCAGTGTCTCTAAGCTGTGCCTCCCTAACTAGCTGAAGGAGTGGGGGAGTGACTGTTAGAGACTATTGACAAGCTGATCCATCTCAATCCATGTAGGATATCTACAAAGTTGCTAGCTTCTCTGTCACCTCACTCAATAACTATATACCGGATCTCCTACTGGGTGAATCTGCTACTATGTTTCCCTTCCCATGAGAATAGACATTATTTAAGTCTTTGTCCGGCAGAACACATGCCAATTCCGCTATCTTGGGTTTAGATCCTTATGAGAGAAGATGTACATAATACTCTTGTGATTAGAGTATACTGTAAAATGTTCTCCTGTATTGAAATGTCACCCCATATTCCGGGATAAGACCATTGATTCTAATTCCAAGTCATGTGTAGTTTAGTTATACTCATATTGTCTCATAAATCAAGAACCATAGGTGATCACTGCTCTCTCCTGCATCAGGAAACATCCATGCCCAATCCCTGACACATCATAGTATACTATGTACCCAAAAACCTCCTCTAGTAACATGAAGATGGAGGAACTCTTTAGTCTCTACCACAGCTCCTTGAAACTCTACTGGAAATTTTTTGACCACAAGATGGGTTTCCCTATCTTTTTTATTGTTGATAATGGTTCTGAATCTATGTAAAAGTTAGGCACAAAACTTTGGAAGTAACTGGCCAATCCCAGGAAACTCCACAACTCTGTCACATTCCTAGGTTTCTCCCAAGCAAGCATAGCCTCAATCTTTACTGGATCCACCTCTACTCCATCCTATGAGACGATGTGTCCTAGAATGTGTTCCTCTCAGATACACAACTAGCACTTCAAGAGATCAACAAAAAGCTGAAGCTCTCGTAGTGTGTCGAGAACTATTTGAAGATGATAGGCATACTCCTCCTTTTTAGCAAAGAATATTAGGATGTCGTCTATGAGGAATTCTATAATGTGATTAAGGTATGGTTAGAATATCATGTTCATGAGTCCCATGAACACCGCATGGGATTTGTTCACATTGAATGGAATTACCAAGAACATATAGTAACCATACAAACAACTGAAGGTTGTTTTCCTCACATCCTTGTCTCATTCCCTGATCTGGTGATAGCCTGATCTACAGCCTATCTTTGAAAACCATTATGATCCCTTCAGATGAACAAAGATATCATCAATCTTCGAGAGTTGATACTTGTTATTAATGGTCACCTGGTTTGGGCGTCGATAGTCCACCCATACTATCAAATGCCCATTCTACTTCCTGGAAAACAAAATTGGGGTTTCCCAAGGAGAAAAACTAGACTTAATGAATCCCTTTCTCTTCAAGTCCTCCAATTGTACTCACAGCTCTCGAAGCTCCGCTGGATCCATTTGATATGATGGAGTATATATTGGTGTCGACTTAGGGTACAATTTAAAGTAAAAAACCACCTCTCTGTGAGAAGGTAGTCCCATAACAACTTTAGGGAAAACATCAGTGTACTGGTCCACCACTATAAAATATCCCCAAAACTCAACATCAATCGCTACGTGGTTAAGACAAGAAAACTGATGTGTAATCTGCTGAATCCACCTCCGGGTTAGTCCATCCCGCACTGCAAATGTTTCCTTCTTTCCAGTGATAGAAAACTTGGTCCAATCATCACGTAAACACTGCACATTTTTCCTAATATTGTAGATCTTAGCATGGACTGTAGATAACTATTCCATACCCAAGATGAAATCATAAGGCCTCAAATTTGCTACTAGAAGATCCCAGACGAAGCTCTCACCTCCTAAAGTAAGCTGACATTGCCTAAACCAATGTGTAATCATTTTCTCCTCTCCCATATGAACATCTAGCCATATCGATTGGGCCAACAGCTCCACCAGTATCTTGTAGCTCCGAATGAGGGTGGTGGAAATGAAAGATTGACTAACACATGTGCCTATATGTACTACAACTATGGTGAACCAGACATAGATCGTACCTCATATATTCTATGTAGAGCCTTGGTCATAGGTCTCAACTACCTGGTTCTATGCTCATCCATATCCACATGGTACCTATAGACTAGGTGGACAACCTAGAGTTAGTGGTTGTAGAACCTCGTATCACTGCCCACTGCCTAATGCATGGCCACATCCTCAGCCTTGTTTGCCTCCTACCTGTAGACCTACTCGATCAAATATTCCCCTCTTCCTAGGATGTCCATTGACCATCAGCTGGTTTTCTCTATGGTGGGTCGGAAAATTGCATGTCATATGAGCATACCCGCCCCACGAGTAAAATTGCCTGCTCCTCACATGTCCTGCTCTATCTCAAGAGCCTCTCAAAACTTCCCATGTATCTTGTGGTCATCCACCTGTAGGTATGTTGTTCTTGGACCTTTGAGTCATCTATCTACTACTAGCTACAAATAACTCTGTTATGTAACATCCAGTGGTGGATCATTCTGCTAGGGACTACTCAGCAAGGAAGCCCTCCAATAAGAGTGCACCCTCGAACACCCCTTCCTATGTTGGGATACTGAGATAAATCATCAATGCTATAATCTCCATTCTGATCTCCTTCTCAATGGTCTAGTCCCAGATAAATGGTCTCTCATTGTGTCACTAGAGTAGCACCAGAGGTCGGTCAACGTCGCTAGATAATGGGCCATGATCATGCTACCTTGAATTATGGGGAGATTCTCTTGTATAAGACCTAAATGTAAAATCACTGTGATGAACTCTTCCCAGAAAAGGCTCTCAAAGTCCACCCAGATGATAGTGAACTCATCATGAACATTAAGTATCAAGCATCACCATTTTCCTATTTCCGCCTGAAGAAGACTTGGGGAAATAATCACCCTGATATCTGATGGTATCCCTAATAGTCGAAAAACTCTAAACACAACCTCCATCAAGTCCCAATCAGCCTATGGATCAGTATCTCCCTAGAACATCAATGGCATCTTTCACTAAAACTCATGAAACGCGCTCAAGCAGCGTGCTCCCTCTACTATTAGGTGTGGTGGCATAGGCTACCCCAATGGGTAGCGGTGTTGCTGGTACACCACCTAATGATATAATTTTCATAAGGGGGACCTGCACAGAAGCTTCATTGATCGGTGAGATATCATCACATACTCTACGTGGAACCCTAGATAGATATCACCGTGGAGGCATCCTTAAAGAAATAGGTGTGCCACGATCAATATGTAATTGGTGGGGAGATGACTCAATGAGATCGCAATGAAAACTCTTTAAAACCCCAAATGTAATTATAGTTTTCATGCACTGAGTCTGAAATTAGAAGATAGGTTCATGGTGTATGGATACGTCAGCTTCCGTAAAAACACTTGACTCCCCAATCTGAATTTCACATTCATAATAATTAACACTATTTCTATAATGAAATGACCAGAGTCCTAGTTCTTCAGATGAACCAAATCCTTTGATACAAATACTTCATGACCCGTCCCCTGGGTTCCATTCTGTGAATACCCCATGCCCTCCATTCATAGGGAATGGACTGTAAACTAGCACCAGAATAGAATATACGTAAAACTGAGAAAAACATTCCTTTTTAACATGTAAACTCACACACCTAAGAACACAACAAGAATTGATCCCAAAGAAAATTGTATAGTAAAAAGATATTGTATAGTAAGATAAGGGGCCGGAATACAATCCTAATTAAAAATTACAAGTAAAATTGAAAACAGCTCATGTGAAAACCTGACATGTATCCTACCTGTAGGGTAGGTACAACTCTCAAAAGTTCGTCTGTATGGTACACCTCGTCTAATGTTCACCTCCGATCAGCCTCCCATCTGGGTTCCCTCATCCTTGTTCAACATTGTATGTCATCTATATAAGACACAATAAGGTCCAAGTGTACTTTATGAATGGGTGATTATAATGATACATAGTAGGGACCCTGAGACCCTTTAAGGTCACACAGAATCCACAAAGGATAATCCACAAAGAATGAAAACAATATTCAATCCTACTTAGGTATATTCCCATACATATACCTAAGTTATAAAGTATACCCATCTCATTCAAGAGGAATCAAAAGGCCCAAATCATTTTAAAAAATCACAATTCTTCCCCGAAGGAATGATTACAACGAAGGTTACACCACAAAGGTAAATACCACAAATGTACAACAACATAGATGAATACCACATAGGTATCACCACAAAGTTATGTACCACGATTTTATCACCACACAGAAATTACTAGAATTACAAAGGCTCAGCTCACAAAATTTATAATGTATGTAAAATGTATAGATGATTCGATGTTTTGTTATATCATCTTACTTGGTCGAGAAGATCTGTGTTAACCCACATAGGATTGAAGATGACTCGCACATGATCTAAAAATAACCCACACTAGATCTAGAGATGACCCACACAAGTTCTTTATGCACTTACCCACACAGGATCATTGATAACTGACCCAGATAAAATCTGAAGATGACCCACAAAGGATTTGAAGATTCATCACTTACATCCCGAGGGTTCCTGCACTAAGCATACTTGATTCTGGGAGGTTCCACTACTCAAGCCATTGGTCAATACATAAACTGTCATTAAGTCCCTTGAAGAAATTTACTAATTGACTTCCATGTCATAAGGGATCCAACGCAACTAACGATGCGTCTATCGAATGTCCGATATCTAAGTTATTAGCATTTCAGTTTTGAGGGCCCGGTCAGATTCAGGTTCGATCTAACCTGGACATTCACCAACATTATCCAAATCTTATGTGGAGCACACCAAAAGTACCATCTCGATCCAAGGATTATGGTGCCATAGATGATTTGTCAAACAGATGCTCGGTTCTCAAGATATGACCAAAAAGATGAAATTGTGTCCAGTTAGGCACGAGTGTGGTCCCACACGGTCGGACCGACCTAACCTAGACTGACCCAACCTGGTTCGGGTTGAACAGACCCGATCATGGTCTAGTTCATACTGGTCGGGCCATGTCCTGGCCCACGATGGGGCCTAGAACGACCCGGGGTGGGGGCGGCCTAGCTCATAGTGGGGTGTCGCCTGACCTGCGGTGGGTAGGCGGCACAACTGAGGGAATGTGTCCTATCCCACAGAAGGCAGGAGGCCCGTCCTACAGTGGGCAGCCCGTTGGGCAGCGAGGTTTACCCGAGATGGAGTTTAAGGGGAGAGCCCCCCATTCTGTTCATAATTCCATGTAGTAGCACCATTATGTTCTTTCAATTCACCTACGAGATCCGAGCGGATCCCACCGATCTGTTATGGTCAGCCAGTGCCCCGACCGACTCTCCTCCCAGCGGCATGACAATGCCACTATCCTCCCTCAGTCGGCCCGCTGCCGACCTCCCTCTGATGCATCACCGTGACTAAGCATCAGCGCACTCCCGGTCAACCAATGTCGCAGATGTACGCTGCCCTACCTCCATGTGGTCGGCTAACATGTCTCCCTCTTTCCACCCACCTCTGCAGCCGATGGTCTATGACCTCCTTCACTATCGGTGGCGCGTGTGCATGCCCCCGCATTTCCATATGGCCAGCCGGGTGTTGGCCGACACCTTTCGCCACCGTGGCCGCAGTCTCCTTCGGCGGTGCGGTTGCGCCACCACCATCATCACGACCCAAGAAGAAAGCATCAACAATAAATATGTGGCGGGATCAAGCCATGTTTTTGGGGCCCACATATTCTATGTGAGAACAATAGCATGCGTCTTCAAGAAGAATGAATCGATATTAAACTACGAAGATCAAACATAATCCTAACCTACCTTTTTACCTCATTGGAGGTGGAACGAGGAAAGAAATAAAGACGATGAAGAGATGACATCTATCACTCTTGCAATATAATCCAATTTCAGGTCCTCGTTCTTCATTTAGAGGATATTATTTATTAGAGGATATTTTTCAAAAGCTCTCTGAAGCCTTACTTTCCAACAATTTTTCCCATCCTCCAGAATGAAGAGTATCCAACTTAATAAGTTAAATTTATTAATTAAACAATTAAAGTTGGAAAATTAAATTGGGGGGAAAACCAAGAGTTTCCCTACATTAAAGAATAGTTTGGGTGGTCCCCACTACTAAGAAATAAATTGGGAGTTTTTGAATAAAAATGTTATTTTTTTTATTTTTATTTTAACTCTCCCACGAATATATGAAAAACAAACTTCTATCCTCGACCAACTGGGATTGAGGTGAAGGTATCCTTTAGCAAATATCAACACTACGGGTTCAATACTGTCCCTAGATTTCAATTCTAAGCCCCAGTTTTAAAGCTAGAAAACACTGCTAGCACTTTTACTATACTTGCCAAAATAAAATCAGAAATTCATTACGAGCTCAATGGGCGTCGGAATCATGCACCTTAAATTTTCACGGACTCGTAATATGTCCATATATTTAAAAAATAAATGAAAAATCTTGGGTCTTTACAATAATCTTATATAATATCCTTTATGAAAATTTCCCTTGTAAACACATTTAATTACATAATGGGGACCGAATTCACTCACATGTATAATGTAAAAAATAATTTATTAAATCCACATTATCATAGAAGGATAATGACTAATGATTCATATTATGGTGTTTAACATAGTATCACATAAACTTTAACTTATTAAATAGAAAAACATGAATAATTTATTTTAATATTTTAGAATCTCTCATGGGTGTAGAGATTGTATATCCATAATATCATGGAATCATTAATAAAAAATTATGAATTATCGGAATAATTACATAAAACAATATAAACCCTTATGAAAAACTCATAAACTTGATATTAACATATTCTATACTTGTTCATTAATAATAAATCATAATTCATGCATAAATGTCATTTTATCATATAAAATTTAATTTAATTTTTTAAATATACCATTTCTAATTTGTATATTTAATTTCAAAATAAATAATATATAATAAATGATAAATAATTCCGTATAAAATAAAATGAAATCACAACCACGAATTCCCTTGGGCACATAACTCCATTCACCCCATCCCAACATCACACCATCTATCTCCAATATAATAATATCAAAAACACATAATTCTAATTAATTTGAATATTATATTACAATTAATTTGGGAAAAATTTATTAGGAAGAGTAGTATCAATGGAGGAAAGAAAAATTAATCACACACACACACACACATATATATATATATATAATATTATGACATATTCACTATCAAATTATTTATTTTCACTTAATCTATTCAAAATTGCACCATGATTAAGTGAAATAAAAAAAATTACTTTAATAAAAAAACATTTTCGATGAAATGGAAGAAAGAGTGATGTAGAATGAATGTATGATAATTAACCATATTTGAATATTAAACTCATATTGATCCCACATTTCAGAGGTATCACCAACATAGAGTATTGGGGATCTATTGGGGTATCTAATACTAAAATAGACCGCCAAATACCAATTAGTTTAAAAATTATGAAAGGTTAGAATGAAAATTCTATATAATTATATTAAAAATGGATACATGGAAATCCACATACCAAGGGTAATATAGTAGCTAGGTGATTTTCCTAAGTAGAAATAATGTCCCACTAGCACCAAAAATTCAATTCCCATTACCAACAAATATGGTAACTAATGTGAGGTGACACAAGCATCACATATTTTAATATTGTAAAATTAAAATTAAATATGAATATTTAATATGTAATATAATATAATATTCCATGAAAAAATAAATTTTTAGTGACATAGATTATTATATACATAAATAAATAACATTATGAGTTATCATCAACATCTCCCTAAATGTTATTCTATGATATTATACATTATATTCCAAACCTGCTAAAAAATAAAAATAAACTCGGGAATGGAAACAAGAGAAAGTGTTATAATTAGATAATATTAATTGTACACATGGGAGATATCAATAAATGATCAAATGTTATAATATTTGGAGCATAAGGGTATGATGATATGGACCCCACATTTGAGAATCCAAACTAATAATTTATATATCATAATCATGATATTTGGCTTTGGCAGTTCATAATATATTAATAAAAAAAGAATAAATTATAATGATATAGGATATGAAATCATAATAATGATAACATTTCATAGAGAGTGTTATAAAAACTATGAAAAATAATAATTATTGATATATCATTTCATTGATATCCAGTGATACATTTTTATAATTTTAGGAATGGAAAGACAACAAGGGTTTCAAAATTTGGATTGAGATAACCTTGTTTTTTTCAAAAAACCACCATGAGATAATATATTAAACCATTTCTTAATCTCATATAATTATTTTTTTTCTAAAATAAATATTAAATAGAAAAAACCCAAGGATTTTGAGGTATAATTCATTGAGAAATTTATCATTATAATACCTCATATAATCTATTAAAATAAATAGTATTTTATTCCATTTAATGAGCTCATCAGTCATATTATACAACTGAAATAACATTCCTAATAATGGGGACTATATTAGATAACTTGTTGAGAAATTAAACATTGAAATGGATTAAATATGACAATGAAGAATAACAAATTTTTCATATGGAAGAATATGATATCATAAAAATTAATGATTTTGAATAATCTCATTGGATAATGAAATGAATATCATGGTATCAAATACTCCACCTTGAACTCTACTATACCATTTGGATTGAAGTGAACCATCTTTATTCCCATTCACATGCCATAAGGGGTGCTTCTATATTCACCTTTCCTATAAAAAATTCACGGATCATCTCCTTTATCGTCTCGTCATCCAATTACTTGTACATGTTGAACTACCCTGCCTTGTCTAAAAAAAATACACTAAGTTCTCTGCACTTGCCCTTCGGTGAATTTCGTGATGTAAATGTTGCAGGTTCGCCACCTACCTCAACATATTGGATGATAGTAATGACAACTAAGATCTTCTTGGTCAGGCACTTGTAGTCATTTTAGTCAATTATATAAAATGTATTGGTTTAGGGTTGGAGTTCTAAAACATCCCAATCATTGTTTGGGGATCCATTAGTATCCAAATATCATAAAATCATTGTAAGGATAATGTAATATATAACATTAAATAAGTATAAGTCAAGGAAAACTTTAAAAATTAAATTGTAGAAAAATACCCATCATGGACTATATTTACACCATAATCACATAAATAATGTCTCATGAGGAAAAAAATTCCCAATGCATTGGGTTTCATTCTAGGTTCGCCAATCCTAACATTATAATTCATATTTAATACACAACAAGGAACTAATAATAATGCATAATCATAATAACTCCATATAGAAATAAATAGATTAGATAATTTGGCCTCCATTCATAATAAAATGAACTTAAATAATAATTTCATAATGAATGATGAAATAAACATTTTTAATGTTATTATCTTAATAAATAATTATATGTTTCAAAATATTGTGTTTTTTTAATATATTCATGTAAAATAATAGATAATTGGGTATGGAAATGATATTTCAAATGGGTTATTATTGAATCAGTATATTACATTTGGATGATTTTTTAGCGATACCCTTTCAAATTAAAATGGAAAAAAAATTGGTATACCAAATTAATATTTTTATGAAATATTTAATGTGAATAAATAAATTAATTTATAAATACATCAATGTACTTGGAATATAATATTTTTAAAGAACTAGGGTTTATATTAAAGAATTTTTTTAGTGAAATGATTTTATGGTATGTATTACATCATAAATCAAATTGATAATAATTTATATATAATTAATTTAAATAAATAATTATAATTTTAAATATATTTAATCGAAAAATTACAAAGAGAATGATATTTAATGAAAATTCAAATCCCCTTTAGAAATGATGGGTTTTAGAGATCCATTAGCATATGTTCCAAATCATTCAACACAATATATTAATATCATAAATTATTCTATTAAGTTTATTATCTATTTAATCAAGAACCATTCGATATATACATTGTTTAATATCATATTTATATATTTAAATTTATGAATTTTAATGTCATGTAATGTTTCATGCCACTTTTTTATGGGCATTTGATTCATAGTTCATTGGTCGGTCTAGTTGTTTCTACATATGGATATTATTATAAAATGTTAATCCAACTCAAATTTTTTAATTATATGATAGGAATTTACTTCTAGAAATTTTATTATGCACATATATCTTTTAATGTTCCTTTATAAGGATAATTCACCTAGAATAATCATTATATTGTTAGTTCATTTTGAAGGAATTACAAACCATCAAATACTAGATTTTATTTATTTAAAATTATGATCATATATTCAATAAAAAATGAAATATGTTATAATATAATTGATAAAATCTTAAATCAAAAAATTAATATATTTATTATCTATAATGAATATGGTAATTGAAAATAAATGTACATCATCATCAAAGGTGGTGTGCTGATATAATATGGACATCCATTTATGAATGGGTTTAGATTAGAATAATAAAAGATGAATGTAATATATTTATTTACAACTACAAATATTACATTATCTATATGATTTTAGGGTTAAAATTCTATTCCCCATTTACGAAGTGAAGATAAAGTAGATAAATAAAATTAACTAAGAGAGGTTGTTTGAGAATATTACTTTTCAAATGATGTATTCTTGAAAAAAGACCATAATGCATGTGTAATTCTTCTATTGGTGATTATAAAATCACAAGGATATATTGTAAATAATTATTTATTCAATTATATATAAATTATATATTTTAGATGTCTTAAAATATTTTCGGAGAATAGAATGTGTTGGGTGGTGTTTATAAAGATTGGGGTGGGGAGTTTCTGAATTCTATAATCATTATTTTATAATTTTAGCTCAACATAACCTATATTGATTAATCATATGAATATAAATTTCAAATTTTAAATATTTTTTCAAAAAAATGGATATATAAATCATCCCTAGATCAATAAATAATTTATTTTTCTTATAATGATAAATATTTTATTTATTGTTATTATACAATCCCCAAAAAATAAACTATTTTTTTTAAAATAATAACCCAAATTAATTTTAAATGTGTATATTAATTAAAATTAACTGAATATTATGAACATAATTTTTAGATATGGTATAATTTATGTTCGAATAAAATTTTCATTTGACTGAATAATTCTAATTTCAATAATGTGATAGATTTATCGACCCTTTGAAAAACTACTATGATAAAAAATATTATCATTATAATAATAAATAATATTAAATTATAAAACCATTTTATGAAAATTAACATTTATTTAAAAAATTATAGAATTAATAAATATAAATAAAAAATATATGGTTAAAAAAAATTGTTCTCACAACCCAACCATCCATCATCGATAAATCTATTCATCTGACCCAATGGTTCTCTAATAAAACCATGGTTTCTTTAATATCACATAATATAATCTTTAGAATGAGGAAACTGATCAGACTAATGAAATTTCCTATATTCCAACATAATTTCCTTCACTTTATTCTTTCATCACTCACACACACCGTATGAAACATCCCAGAATTTCGCCCATCCTAATTATTACTATAGGAAAATAATGGTAAATTGTGATGTTTTAATAACAAAAGATTTTTAAATTGAAGGTGAAGCTAATAATTTAGGATAGTAAAATATATTATTTTAATTCACTATATTATAGGGGTGTTATATTATCCACCCCTTTAAATTACATCACCCTCATTATGGTACCCAATACTCAAACCCTAGTAGTGCCTCTGTATATATGGATCTGCATTTTCATTGATACCATTTGGAATGCCATGTCTATACCTGGGCCATTAATATAATAATATGACCCCATGGTTCTCCAGTAATACCTTTTTTCCTTCTAATTACATGATTAGTTATTACTCAATATGGTCTCTTATTAGACTATTGGATGTCTATATATGCTAGAACATATAATTTCACTACTTTTTTTAAAACCAACACATGCCTTGGGTAACAATGTAGATGTTCACCCATCTTGTGACGTTGATTATAAGGCCCCGTCCTTAAACCTTACTTAATATTGAATTAAATGAATAATTCACATTGAGGATATTTTCAGGTTTAGAGTTTTAGAGAATTAGAACATAACTATTACATCTCAAAAGAATACAAAGTAGACACTTCTACTAAGTTTACTTAATAGAAAAACTCTTAAAAAGAAACATGTCTAGTTCCATTTTTATATAGCATGACATTCCCTTGATCCCATTCTTGACCTTATTATAAATTAAGTCCTATGAAAAACATTTCAAAAAAACTTGGGGTGAGCATAAAAAGCTCAGTAAGGGATACACAAAGAATGAAAACTGTTAGTTTTTCAAGCATCAAGTAAACCATGTATACTCTATCAAAGTAATACCTTCACCTTCATGAAGTAGTAAAAACTCTTCACTAAATAAAGTATCATTACTTACCATTTTGTAACCAAAGGATTACCATAAAACCCATATAAAGAACACATAAAATATATAAAGGTAACTTGGGACATAAACATACTTAAGTGGAATAACCATATGGTCGACTTCCACACATATCACTTAATGGAATAGCCATACGGCCAATTTCCATACATACTTAATGGAACAGCCATACGGCCGACTTCTATACCCAATGCATTAGAGGTTATAACATAACCCCCCGTCCTGGAATTCATGGCACCACCCGTCATATGGGTTATCACGTAACCACCTGTTAAAATGTCCAAGTACCAATATAAAATCATAAATCATAAAACCAATATAAAGGAATGATAACATTTCCAAATTTCAATCACAATATATCATAAATATATTGACATAATAGAATCATTTATCAAAACCATTTTCAATACCAAAATACATAGAGTATATGGTATTTATTTTATTTTAAAAACATTACGGCTTGTTGAGGAAGCCAAAGACCAAATAATACTCGCGGCGGCGGAAAAGGTCGTTGTCACCGCGTACGTTAAAAGACACATTCCTTTTTGTCATTTTGTAAAACGCTTCATAGAAAAAGATTCCTTTTGTATAAAAGTAAAATTCAAAGGGGTTTATACACCGTTATAAAAGAAAGTTGTGTACAAAACGAAATATGTCTTAATTAAAGGAGATTGAGACAAAGTCCCTTACCTCGGGTCCGACTTGACTCGATCGTTCTTTAACGTCCTGAATAATAAACTTGAGTTAATTTCTACTTTATTAAGAACCTTTTTAAAGTTCATTATTCCTTTTATATCACTTATTTCCATGTTATAAACATTATGTAACCATTTAAGTTAATAATGTGTGTTTTTTTTGATATTTAGTTCTTAAGGCGAAAGTGGACTTCTTACAATTACATGTTGTTCGTGTGGTCAAGGGTTCTTTATATCTAGAATGACATTCCTGATCTGTATATCATATATATCATATATATCCAGCATATACATGTATTTATAATATTACATAATCATTTTGAGGTAAGAAATGAAATGCACCGTTCATGGAGATGGTAAGCCGTACGTACGCATGAACGCTACTTTCATTTCTAACTCATATTAATGGAAAGAAAACTAAATTAGAGGTATGTATATTTTAATTCCAGAATTATATTAATCATTTAGATGTAACATACATCATATATATCCAATAGTACATTACATTTTGGGATAAGAAACGAAATGCACCGTTCATGGAGACGGTAAGCCGTACGTATGCATGAACGCTACTTTCATTTCTATCTCATACTTTAATGGAATGAAATAATAATGATATAGAGGTATATTATAATTCCATTATAACATCATATATAATAACTTTAAATCCATACTTTACACGTCCCACATGTGGCATTAACGAATCACATCACTTTGAGGGGGCGGTAGTCTGCACTTCTTTAAATGAAGATATCGTGTTTACCCATAATGAAAACCATAAAGGTATTCTTAAAATAAAAAATACAGAAGCTTAAGGAAAACATAAACATATTCTATATCATATATAAATATAGTGGCATATTAATTTCCACCTTTGAAGGTGTTAAAACAATGTTGAACAATCATCGTTTCGGGGGGCAGAAATTCCGCATCCACAGAAACAATATGTTATTTAACCATTAGATGTAGGTGTGTGAAAGTGTAGCTCAAATACTTATTATAAAAACATTTTAGTATACTGAGGATACTGTAGTTGTTACAAAATAAAAGAATAAAAAGAGTTTAGGGGGTTGGAGAAGCAAAATAAAACAAAGGGACTCAAAAAAAAGACATTACCTTAAAATCGGGTAACTCTCCTTGGTTTGAGAACAAAGGCTTCCTTGGGAAGACTTCTGCCCAAAGTGAGGCTTCAATGAGTAATAGAGGGATTTGGAGAGCCAAAAGTGGTAGGGTTGGGCCGAGCCAAAGGCTTTGGGAGTGTGGGTATGGAGGTAGAGGTGGGGTCCTTTTATAAGAGGAGAGGAGGGGCACTTCTTGGAATGTAAAGAAAAGTCACATTATTTTAAAATGGTATTCGGATTTAAGAGGTACCAAATTGATGTATTTCGATGATATGGTGATAAGGGTTAGATATCCACTCATAAAATAGGTTTTGGACATGTTTAGATCTTAGATATTACATTATCATTCCATTTTATTTAAATCGTTAAATAATGAGGTCATCGTTGAATCATCATGATATCATAAATAATTTAATTTATACAATTTCTAAAAATTCTAAAATGAATACTATGATGTAGGAAATATTATTAGATTTCCAATGACAATTTATAGTCAAAAATCTAACTTGTATAACCCCATGTAAAAATTGTTTTAGTAAAACATCACATGTTTGTGTCATTTTTACTTTAACATTAAATAAAAAGTTATTTTTGTCATTTCCCAAACAAGTGGCTACATGGGGACCCCAAGTTGACCCATGGCTTGTCTTGGTCGGCCATGACACATCCAATAAGGGTAGGACATGTTTCATTCTCATCTCATATTATTAAAACATTATTTTTACCTTAAACTACACTAATTACCTCTAATTGCGATTAACAACTTAATAAGTTACTATTTACCAAAAAAATTATTTTAATCTCATTGAACCACATTTTACTTCTTAATGACAACCATGTATGTCTAATTTTTGAAATTCAAAACACAGAAGTTGTAAAATTTCACTTAAACGAAAAATCAGTTTTTATAAGTACCACTTAGTGGTTTCACTATTCATCAAAAATTGAAGTTTTTCAGAAAAATTCCAAAAATTCACCCTAAGCTATATTTAATAATCCGAATTCAAAAATTAAGCCCATTTTACAAAATTCACAACATATAAGTTGCATTAATTAATTTAATAATTAATTCTCGCTGTCAGACCAAATAGCATGTTTTTATGAAACAATAAGTATCAAAAGATTGACACTAGTTTAAGTCCGATTTCAAAGTGAAATTAATTCCAATGACAACTATTGGATTTAATGGTAAAAATATTTTCTAATTTCAGTTTAAAACCAATTAAAATGATATTATAATCATATAAATAAATTATATTTAAAAGTGGTTTTGAATTAAAATACAACATTTTACCCTATTCATTAAAAAATTAACTTTATCAGAAAGATACCAAAAATTCACACAATGTAAATTTTGATGTCCCGATTCTAAAGAAGAGTTATATTTGGTCCAATAGAATTTATAATATTGAAAAAAAACTATATTTAATGACGTTTCTCCATCAAAAGGTGATAAGTGGACCTTTCGTAAAAATTAGAGTATATAAGCCTAAACTTGAATTCTTTCCGTATTTTAAGCCTTTATCGTTTATTTGATAAATGTAAAAACATTAAAAAACATATATAATCATATTTTAGTTATTTATATCCATTCCTGCCAGTACAATAGCAACGTGTTAACTAACATTTAAAATAATATTATTTTATTACTAGTGTGCAACGTATGTTTTCAAAGAAACTCATCGTTGCATATCGAGTACGCAATCGAACGTATAAACCCATTTTAATTAAAATTAATATTTAATTCGTAAATATTAATAAATATGAAAATTATTTATTCTTTATTTACCTAGGATGTTACATCCTTCCCCCCTTTTGGGAATTGTGTCCTCGCAATTTTATTCACTTATCAAAATAAGTGGGGGTATTTATCCCTCATAGCATTTTCAGATTCTCACGTTGCCTCTTCAATCACATGGTTTTTTCAAAAAAACTTTACCTGATGAATCACCTTATTCCGTAACACCTGCTCCCTGTGGTCAAGAATCTTGACTGGTTGTTCTTCATAAGAGAGGTTCTCCTCCAACTGAACTACCTCTGGACTCAAAACATGAGTGGATTTGGCATATACTTCCTCAACATTGAAACATGAAAAACATTGTGTACATGAGATAAACCCGGAGGTAATGCCACTCTGTATGCAACTGATCCAACTCTCTCCAGAATTTCATATGGTCCAATGAACCTTGGACTCAGCTTTCCTTTATTACCAAACCGCATCACACTTTTCCATGGTGAGACTTTGAGAAAAACATGATCACCTACCTCGAAAGATAGATCCTTCCTCCGGTTATCCACATAACTCTTCTGTCTGCTCTGAGCTGTTTTCATGTGTTTTTGAATCAACTGAACTTTTTATGCCATCTCTTCTACCAATTCTGGTCCCATCAGCTTCCTTCCACCCACTTTATCCCAAAATGCTGGAGTTCGACACCACTTCCCATATAATGCCTCAAATGGTGCCATTTGTAGACTAGAATGAAAACTATTATTATAAGAAAACTCAACCAAGGAAAGATGTTGGTCCCAACTTCCCTGATAATCCATCGAACAAGATTTTAGCATATCCTCCAAGGTCTGAATTGTTCGTTCTGACTGCCCATCTGATTGAGGACGAAAAGCTTTACTAAAATTTGTTTCAGTACCCAACGACTTCTGAAGGCCTTCCCAAAAGATAGAAGTAAACCTGGGATCACGGTCAGATACAATGGAGAGTGGAACTCCATGTAACCTGAATATCTATTTAAGATACAAAAGGTAAATTTGATCTAGTGAAAAAGTATCTCGTATATCAAGGAAATTATCAGATTTAGTCAAGCTATCAACAAAAAACCAGATTGCATTATTACCTCGATATGTCCTCGGTAATCCCACAACAAAGTCCATGGATATGTTTTCCCATTTCCACTCTGGCACTGGTAAAGGCTGAAGCATCCCTTTAGGTAACTCCTGCTCTGCTTTAACCTGCTGACAAGTCAAACACTTCACAGTAAAATCAACAATATCTCTTTTCATTCCATCCCACCAGTAATACTCCCGCAGATTTCTATACATCTTAGTACTTCCAGGATGAACTAAAAACAGGGAACTATGAGCCTCACATAACAACTCATTCTTCAACTGTGAATCACAAGGCACACATAATCTCTTCCCAAACCTCAAAACACAATCATTATCAATGTTGAATTCAGGAAACTTACCTTTCTGAACCAGCTCTACCTTTTTCTGCTACTCACTGTCTTGCTTCTGTGCTTTATTGATTCTGTATGATAGAGAAGATTTCACTGATACCTGAAAAAAACAGAAGGACTTCCTGCACCAACAACTTCTATGCCAAAGTTCATCAAATCAAAAACCAAAGGATCTCATACCAAACGTAGCATGGTTAATGAAGCATTACTTTTTTCACTAAAAGCATCGTCCACTTTATTAGCTTTTACCGGATGGTAGTGAATTGTATAATCATAATCCTTGATTAATTCCATCCATCTCCTCTATCTCACGTTCAATTCTTTATGAGTGAATATATACTTTAAACTTTTGTGATCAGTATATATTTCACACTTTACTACATAAAAATGATGCCTCTAAATTTTTAAAGAAAAGACAACAGCCGCTAGATCCAAATCATGTGTAGGGTAATTTACCTAATGATTTTTCAACTAACGTGAAGCATAACCAATTACCTGATCATTCTGCATAAGGAAACAACCAAGTCCCTTCAACGAAACACCACTGTATATAACAAACTCACCATTCCTGGAAGGAAGTACCAAAACTGGAGCATTCACCAATCTTCTTTTCAACTCCTGAAAACAATCATCGCATTATTCTATCCAGATGAACTTAACACCCATACGAGTTAGCTTAGTCATTGGACTAGATAACAGTGAAAAATTTTCAACAAACCTTCAGTAGTAACCTGCCACACCAAGAAAACTACGGATCTCGGTTACATTTGAGGGTCTTGGCCATTCTTCAACAACTTTTGTTTAAGCAGGATCAACAGTTATGCCATCTTTTGAAACAAGGTGACCCAGGAAAGAAATTTTTTGTAACAAAAACTTACACTTTCTGAATTTTCCATGTAGTTTCTTTTCTTTTAAGGTTTTTAAGATAACCCTTAAATGAATTTCATGCTCCTATTTACTTTTATAAAACACCAAAATATCATTGATTAAAACAACCACAAACTTATCCAAGAACTCATGGAAAATTATATTCATAAGGTCCATGAATACAGTAGGTGCATTGGTTAACCCAAAAGGCATAACTACAAATTCATAATGGCTATATCTAGTACAGAACGTAGTCATCAAAACGTCTGCTTCTTTTACTTTCAACTGATGGTACCCCGACCTCAAGTCAATCTTTAAAAATTACTGAGCTCCTTGGAGCTGATCAAACAAATCATCGATATGAGGCAAATGATACTTGTTCTTAACAGTAATATTAATCAAGGCTCTATAATCAATGCAAAGTCTCATTGATCCATATTTGTTTTTAACAAACAAGACAGGAGCACCCCATGGTGATGTGCTAGGTCGAATGAAAACTTTATCTAATAACTCCGGAAATTGTTTCTTTAACTCTAAAAGTTCAACATGAGCCATTTGATAAGGGGGTTTTGAAATTTTCGTAGAATCAGGAACTAAGTCTACAATAAATTCAACTTCCCGATCATGAATAATACCAGGAAACTCATCTGGAAAAACATCAAAATACTCATTTACCACTGGCACATCATTAATCTGAACAGTTCCTTTATTTTCAACAATATGTTCAAGGTAACATTCATTTCCATATTTTACTAGTTTCACAACTTCTTGATATATTATCAAAATCAAGGGTTCATTCTTGTACACAAACTGAAAATCTTTCTGAAAAGAAACTATTTTAGCTCTGCAGTCAATCTTAGAATGATAAACAGAAAGCCAATACATGCCCAAAATAACATCAAACTCTACTAGAGGCAAAACAATAAGGGTTGCTGGTAGATTCCTTCCATACACAAGGATAAGAAGGTCCTTATAATTCCTTTTTGTCTCAACGTTCCCTTCGGGTGTTTTTTCTATAAGACCAGGGTTCATATCTGGAGATGGAATTTCCAATTTACTAGAAATCTTCTCAGAAATGAAGGAGTGTGTAGACACTAAATCAAACAACACATTGGCATAATCTGAACAACGAAACAGTGTACATGATACCACTTTATTCGATGGCCCAACATATGCTGAAGTTGTTGCAAAGGATTTCGCCACCGCTTTCTGCTTGTAGTCTGGCTGCATTCCCCCAGTTGAGTTCTTCAATAGAGACTCATTTGCATAATGACCCATTTCATTACACTTAAAACATCTTACCTTTGGCTTTTCATTGCCTTCTTGATCATCTTCCATACACTTACAAGCAATATGACCAGACTTACCACACTGAAAGCACTTACCAGACATGGATAAACATTCTCCAGGATGAATTTTACCACACTTCTCACAGGATGGATATTTTGTTTTCTTACCTCCTTGCGTCTTTGATGAATTCTTCCCCTTTGCCTTCCAACTAGACCTCTTATTCTGTTTTTTGTCATAGAACACCTGATCATTAGAAAACTCCATTTCCACCTTCTCCGCACATCGATCATGTTTTTCATAACTTTTGAACTCACGAGAAACTAAAGCCCTTCGATACTTTGGCTTTAACCCTGAGTAAAAACATTTTATTTTACTTTCAATATCTCGTATGAAGTTTGGAGTATACCTTGCCAATAGAGTGAACTTTGCTTCATAAGCAGCCACTGAATCATCCTCCTGCCTTAATTCTAGGAACTATTTTTCCATCCTAAGATGAACCACCTTAGGAAGATATTTCTCAATAAACATAACTTTGAATTTGTCCCATTGAAGATCCTCAATCTCATCATTATCCCTGATATTTTTCACCATCGACCACCACTGATCAGCTTCACCTTCGAAACGGTAAACAACAAGACTAACCTTTTAATGTTCTGAACACCCCATGACATCAAAAATTTTCTCCAGTGCTTTAGTCCACCCTTCAGCTTGAACAGGGTCAGATGATCCTCTGAATGATGGGGGATGTTGCCTCATGAAATGTTCCACCACTGACATGTTCCTCTGCGATTGATCTGGCTGATCTCGTGCATGGATACCACCACCATTTATAGCCTGAGTCAACTGTTCCATCATTGCAACAAACTGTTTAGTTCTGATTCCGACCATCTCAGGTTGCTGATTTGGAAGGTTGTCTTCCTCCTGATGTCGTCCCAACATAGCTGCTTTGTTTCCTCTGCGGAAAACCATTCTGATCACAGAAATATCTTAGGCGAAGCATCATGGTAATCTGTAAATGCTATATCACTTCAATCATATTATAATTTAACTCTTTTCTAATTCCTAATGTTGTCTAAACCATCCTCTGATACCAACTATAAGGCCCTGACCTTAAACCATACTTAATATTGAATTAAATGAATAATTCACATTGAGGATCTTTTCAGGTTTAGAGTTTTAGAGAATTAGAACATAACTATTACATCTCAAAAGATTACAAAGTAGACACTTCTACAAAGTTTCCATAATAAAAAAACACTCTTAAAAAGAAACATGTCTAGTTCCATGTTTTATATTGCAGGACATTCCCTTGATCCCATTCTTGACATTATTCCACATTAAGTCCTATGAAAAAAATTTCAAAAAAACTTGGGTTGAGTATAAAAAGCTCAGTAAGGGATACACAAAGAATGAAAACTTTTAGTTTTTCAAAAATCAAGTAATCCATGTATTCTCTATCAAAGTAATACCTTCACCTTCATGAAGTAGTAAAAACTCTTCACTGAATAAAGTATCATTACATACCTTTTTGTAACCAAAGGATTACCATAAAACCCATATACAGAACACATAACTTATATAAAGGTAACATGGGACATAAACATACTTAAGTGGAATAACCATACGGTCGACTTCCACACATATCACTTAATGGAATAGCTATACAACCAATTTCCATACATACTTAATGGAATATCCCTACGGCCGACATCCATACCCAATGCATTGGAGGTTATAACGTAACCACCCGTCCTGGTATTCACGGCACCACCCGTCATATGGTTTATCACGTAACCACCCGTTAAAATGTCCAAGTACCAATATAAAATATTAAAACATAAAACAAATATAAAGGAATGATAACATTTCCACATTTCAATCACAATATATCATATATATATTATCATAATAGAATCCTTTATCAAAACCATTTTCAATACCAAAATACATAAAAAGGTATATTGTTATTATTTTATTTTAATAACATTACGGCTTGTTCAGGATGCCAAAGACCAAATAATACTCGCGGCTGCGGAAAAGGTCGTTGTCACCGCGTACGTTAAAAGAAACAGTCCTTTTTGTCATTTTGTAAAACGCTTCATAGAAAAAGATTCCTTTTTTATAAAAGTAAAAGTAAAAGGGTTTTATACACCGTTATAAAATAATGTTGTGTATAAAACGAAATATGCCTCAATGAAAGGAGATTGAGACGAAGTCCCTTACCTCGGGTCCGACTTGACTCGATCGTTATTTAACATCCTGAATAATAAACTTGAGTAAATTTATAATTTATTAAGAACCTTTTTAAAGTTCATTATTCTTTTTATATCACTTACTACCATGTTATAAACATTATGTAACCATTTAAGTTAATTATGTTCGTTTTGTCGATATTTGGTTCTTAAATCGAAAGTGGACTTCTTACAGTTACATGTTGTTCGTGTGGTCAAAGGTTCTTTATATCCAGAATGATATTCCTGATCTGGATAGAATATATATAATATATATCCAGCATATAAATTTATTTATAATATTACATAATCATTTAGTGGTAAGAAATGAAATGCACCGTTCATGGAGACGGTAAGCCGTACGTACGCATGAACGCTACTTTCATTTCTAACTCATATTAATGGAAAGAAAAATAAATGAGAGGTATGTATATTTTAATTCCAGAATTATATTAATCATTTATATGTAACATACATCATATATATCCAATAGTACATTACATTTGGGGATAAGAAATGAAATGCACCGTTCATGGAGATGGTAAGCTGTACGTACGCATGAACGCTATTTTCATTTCTATATCATACTTTAATGGAACGAAATAATAATGATATAGAGGAATATTATAATTCTAGTATAACATCATATATAATAACTTAATATCCATCCTTTACACATCCCACATATGTCATTAACGAATCACATCACATTGAGGGGGCGGTTGTCCGCACTTCCTTAAATGAAGTTATCGTGTTTACCCATAATGGAAACCATAAAGGTATTCCCAAAATAAAAAATACATAAGCTTAAGGAAAACAAAAAAATATTATATATCATATATAAATATAGTGTCATCTTAATGGTCACCTTTGAAGGTGTTGAATGAATGTTGAACAATCATCGTTTCGGGAGGCAGAAATTCTCCATCCACGGAAACAGTATGTTCTTTAACCATTAGATGTAGGTGTGTGTAAGTGTATCTAGAATCCTTTTTATAAAAACATACTAGTATATTGAGGATACTGGAGTTTTTACAAAAGAAAAGAATAAAAATAGTTTAGGGGGTTGGAGAAGAAAAAAAAACAAAAGGACTCAAAAGAAGACATTACCTTAAAATCGGGTAACTCCCCTTGGTTTGAGATCAAAGGCTTCCTTGGGAAGACGTCTGCCCAATTTGAGGATTCAAGGAGTAATATAGGGATGTGGAGAGCCAAAATGGGCAGGGGTTGTCCGGTCCAAAGGCTTTGGGAGTGTGGGTAATGAGGTAGAGGTGGGGGCCTTTTATAAGAGGAGAGGAGGGGCACTTCATGGAAAGTAAAGAAAAGACACTTTATTTTAAAATGGTATTCGGATTTAAGAGGTCCCACATTGATGTATTTCAAGGATAATGTGATAAGGGATATAAATACACCCATTCAATAGGTTTTGGACATGTTTATGTATTATATATTACATTATCTTTCCATTTTATTTAAATCGTTAAATAATGAGGTCATCGCTGCATCATCATGATGTCATAACAAATTTAATTTATTTAATATCTAAAAATTATAAAATAAATAATATGATGTATTTAATTTTTTTATATTACCAATTACTAATTATAGTAAAAAATAGGACTTGTATAACCCCATGTAAAAATTGTTTTAGTAAAACATCTCATGTGTGTGTCATTTTTACTTTAACATTAAATAAAAAGTTATTTATGTCATTTCCCAACCAAATTGGATCCATGGGGTCCCCAAGTTGACCCATGGATTTTCTTGGTGGACATGACACATAAAATAATGGTAGGACATGTTTCAACCTCATCTCATATTATTAAAACATTATTTTTACCTTAAACTACATTAATTACCTCTAATCGCGATTAAAAACATAATAAGTTACTATTCACAAAAAAATTATATTAATCTCATTGAACCACATTTTACTTCTTAATGACAACCATGTATGTCGGATTTTTTAAATTCAAAACACAGAAGTGGTAAAATTTCATTTAAACGAAAAATCAGTTTTTATAAGTACCACTTAGTGGTTTCACTATTCATCAAAAATTGATGTTTTTCAGAAAAATACCAAAAATTCACCCTAAGCTATATTTGATATTATGATTTTAAAAATGAAGTCTATTTTAAAAAATTCACAGCATATAAGTTGCATTAAATTATTTAATAATTAATTCCGCTGTCAGAGAAAATAGCGTGTTTTTATGAAACAATAAGTATCAAAAGATTGACACTAGTTTAAGTCCGATTTCAATGTGAAATTAATTCCAATGGCCACTATTGGATTTAATGTTAAAAATATTTTCTAATTTCACATTAAAACTAATTCAAATTATAATATAATCATATAAATAAATTAGATTAAAAAGAGGTTTTGAATTAAAATACAACATTTTACACTATTCATTAAAAAATGAACTTTATCTGAAAGATACCAAATATTCACACAAAGTAAATTTTGATGTCCCGATTATAAAGAAGATTTATATTTGGTCCAATAAAATTTATAAGATTGAACAAAACTATATTTAATGACGGTTCGCCATCAAAAGGTGATCAGTGGACCTTTCGTAAAAATTAGAGTATATAACCCTAAAATTGAATTCTTTCCGTATATTAAGCCTTTATCTTTTATTGGATAAATGTAAAAACATTTAAAAACATATATAATCATATTTTAGTTATTTCTATCCATTCCCGGCAGTACAACGGCTACGTGTTAACTAATATTTAAAATAATATTATTTTATTACTAGTGCGCAACATATGTTTTCAAAGAAACTCATCATTGCGTATCGAGTACGCTATCGAACGTAGAAGCCCCTTTTAATTAAAATTAATATTCAATTCGTAAATATTAATAAATATGAAAATTCTTTATTCTTTGTTTACCTGGGATGTTACATTGATACCCCGGTGCCACCAACCATTTCCCTAATACATTTGATTGCATGACCATAGGTGTGCCTCTCCATACTCCATAGGTTTCTAGCATTTATTGAGGCTGTAATATCAATCATGTGGATACTATAGAATCTTTATCAATTATGAAAAATAATGGAAATAAATAAACTATAACCAATAGAATATAACACATAATAATAATTATATAATAAACATAAAAATCAGGATCACAAGATGAAATTATACTAACAAAAATATCTATAACTAAAAATTAGTTATATAATTCCTAATATGTGTCATATTACAAATAAAAGTCATTATATAATGAAATTGACAACACCTAAGAGAGTCACAATACCATGTCAAGTTCCCTCAACCATGAGGCATACTGACTCGGCCATCTAACATATTACCCTTCCCCTTATCATATCATGAAAACATGTAGTCTATTTTGGTACCAATTTGGATGCATGAGTTGCGCATGAGTAAAACTTATTTGGGATCCCTAAATCATTTCTAAAACAATACATAGTCATTAACATTGTATTCAGTTGTCTAAATAATAAAAATTAATAAATAATGTATGGTCATTAAATATATTCAATTATTACTTATTTACCAACATAAACCCTTAGGTTACTGTGGAAAACCAAACACTTAATACCTTCTTCATAACATTGCGAAGTCTGTAACATAATATATACATTATTAACAAATAATTATAAAAACAGGCTTTCATTATCCATTTCATTTCAAATTAAAATCACTTCTACTTGGAATGATAGTCCAGTTCCATAATTGTGGGTTACAACACCGTGTGTGTTGAGTCAAAAGTTCTCTTTTGACTTCTATATCATGTTTTTGAAATCACAAATTTCTTTTACTTTGTCCATCGTATCGTACTGACTCTGTCAATCGTATCGTACTGACTCTATAACTGGTATCGTAATGACTCTGTCAATCGTATAGTACTGACTCTGTCAATCATATCATACTGACTCTATCAATTGTATCATACTGACTTTGTCAATCGTATCGTACTGACTCTGTCAATTGTATCGTACTGACTTTTTCAATTGTATCGTATTGACTCTGTGACTCATACTTTCATTACTTTCTTGTTTTGGTACTTATTCAAAAACAAATGTTTTTATTATTCGTACTCATGTTTATCATCTTCATACGTCTTTTGTTTTAACCAATACGATGTCGTTGAGTTAGTTACAATCTAATGAAAAAGATGTCATGCTTTCTGTTTCAATATGACCAATATAATTCCAGGTTTCCATGTCCCTCCATGTTATTTAGAAAAATATGACCGTTGGAGGAAATGTGATTGTTGGAACCTGAGGCTTATAAATAGGATGTCATTTGATGTCAAGAAAGTTAATGCTGATACAACTGTGATACATTGCTTCTATCATGTTCTAGAGAGAGATGTTGTGACTTCTCTCATGCTTTGTGCATTGTGCATCCGATCATCATATCAAGGGCTTTCAAGTAATTGAAAGACAGAGGTGCCCATTACCTACAAAATCAAGGGCTATCGTTGATAGGCAGACGGACGATCCGATCATCGTATCGAGGTCTTTCTAGTAATTGAAAGTCACAAGTGCCGATTACCTACAAAATCGAGGGCTGCCGGGGATATACAGACAGACGGTCCGATCATCGTAACGAGGGCTGCCAGGGATAGGCATACGCACTTTCTGATCATCATATCAAGGGCTTCTGGGGATAGGCAGACATACATTCTGATCATCATATCGAGGGATTACCAAGGAGGTGGTAAGGCAAACCTCTTTTCCTAGGTGAAAAAATATCCCTTCTATTTGGGTCAAAAGAATTGTAATACTTTTACATTTCTGCTTCTTCTTGTATTAGAAAGGAATTTGTATTGTTTAATTTCTTCTTTTCATATTAAATTGTAATTATTTCAATTAGAATTATTCTATTACATTTTGTATTAATAGATTCTATACGCTTTATGGTAGAATCTCTCACACTTGTATTACTCTGATTATTTTATTCATCTTGAATACAATTACTTTACTTTTCTAATAGTATTACATTACATCATACCTTTTATATACAATAAAATTGTGGTTTTATGAATTGTATTAGTTTATGATCTTTTAAACTAATCTCTTACGTGTTTTAGCTCAAAGGTTTTTAAACCTACAATTCACCCCCTCTTGTATTGTTCCATCTAATATACATATATATCTAAATATTCGATCCAACAATTAGTATCATACGATGTTTCCACTGATTTGTATTACTTGTTCAATTTCTTTCAAACGTTCTTTTTAATTACTTACTACACTAACATGTGGAGTGGAAAAGGTTTCTGTTTTGTTAGATGGAAGGAATAAATATTGTGTCAATAGACAATCTAAATCCTTCTAGACCACCTATCATTGATGGGAATGATTATGTGTAATGGAGAAATCGTGTGAATACTTTTTTGATCAATACTGGTGTAGACAATTTTATTATGCTTACCGGAGGTTACAAAATTCCTGACAAAGAAGTCAGTACTTTCACTAATCAAGAGAAGCAAGAATATCAACTAAATTACAAGGTATGCATTACTTTATTATTCTCTATGACCAGGAATATATACAGTCAGATATCATCATGTGAAGTATCCAATTGTATTTGGAAGAAATTAGAAGACACTCATTTTGGTACATCCAAGGTAATAGAAACAAGAAGAGAAATGCTTTGAGCAGAGTATCATGGATTTTTTTTCCCTATGGAGAGCCTGTATGTAATGTGTAACAAAGGTTTATGACAATTGTCAATAGCTTACAATCCATGGTAGAATAAGGCCTTTATTATGAAGCTCTAGTAGATAATATTATGGATATAATGCCAAATCAATGGGAGTCAAAAAGGAGAGTTATTGATGAAAATAGAAAAGTTTCTCAGATTACTCTTGATGAACTATTTGGAACTCTTTTAAAGCATGAGAAATGAATGAAAAGAGATTCTAATTTCGACATGGAGAAGAATGGAAATCGGAGTGTAGCCTTTACATCTAAAGCTAAAACACCTGAAAGGATTACAATATCTAAAGGCAAGAAAGTTGTTTTATCAGAATCAAGTGATATTGATCACTCAGATATTGAGTTAGCAAATCTTGCTCGAAGGATGAACAAGATTGTGGGAAACAAAGAATTCCAATATAGATTAAAAAAGAAATATAAGAAGGATAAGAAATATTCAGAGGTAACTTGTTATGAAGTAAGAAAGTAGGTCATATAAGGCCTGATTATCCTTTACTTAAGGGAAAACAAACAAAGAAGAAACACTCTGAAAGAAACAAGAAATGGTACATTAATACAGAGAAAGTATTTAAAGAAAATGATACTTGGAGAACATGTGGTAGTGATTCTTCAGACAATTCTTCAGAATATGAGTCTTCAGGACAGAGAAATATTGGACTTATAGCCAGACTACTAATTGAAGATGAGTGCCTCATGGCCAAGGTAAACAGTGATGAAACTATTAAAAATGTCTTTTTAAATGAAAATTATACAGATAATAGATATTATGAATCTTCAAATGATAAATATTCATCATTAGAAGATGATATGTTGCCATCTTTTGATGAAATATAACGATTTTCTAAATTACTTGAAAATGAAAATTCTAAACTCAAGAAGAAGATTGAGAAAGAAAACTCTAGTATTTCAGTTTTAACTAAAGAAGTATCAGATCTTTCTTATGATCTTAATATGAAAACTTCTAATTTTGAAAATATTTTAAAAACCCTTGAGAAAGTCAAATCTGATAAGGATAAACTTTCTAAGGATCTAGGAAAATAACATTCGAAGAAAATTTTTTAGAGTTTAACTCTAACTCTAAATAAAAGGTATTGGAGGATAAAAACTTGGTTGTGAAATTAAAGTTAGAAATTTTTTCCTTGAAAAAGTGTTTGTCGAACTTTACCTATGGAAAAGAAAATTTTTGCAAAATGTATTCCCAAATCCGGCCTTTGAGAAATCGTTCTAGACTTGGTTATACTCATTCCAAACTTTTTTTTAGTAATAACTATTTTTTTCCACAAAAAACCACTTTTCGATCTAAGTGCCAATGTGGTGGACACTGTAAAAGATAGTGTTCTCTCAATAAAACACAATCTTTTGGATTTCATAAAGTTCATTTTGCTAAACAAATGTGGATTCCTAAAATTCTGTTATCTATACTCTCGGGATCCAAAAAAGTTTGGATTCAGAAAAACTAATTGTTTCTTTTTCACGAAAATGAGAAGTGTACAATCAAGAATATTTGGTACATGGATAGTGGTTGTTCTTGACACAATACGGGTAACAAAGATTTCATTGAAGTGGTTATCAAAACAAAAGGTGGAAAGGTCACCTTCAGAGATAATGCTGAAGGTACGATTGTTGGAATATTTAATATTGTTTCAAATGATTTGTTTGTAAAAGGAGATATTGTTTTACAATTCATCAGAAGGCAAGAACAACTTGCTAAAATTTTTACAAAACCATTACCTTCCGATAGATTGAGTTTATAAAACAGAAGCTATGAATGATTACATTAAAATTATCATTCATATCCACTTCCAATTTTAAATTTCTCCTATCATTAAAAACTCCACTTAGAATATGGGAGAACATTTCTTATTGTGTTTTCTATTTATCTTATGGTATGCATTTCTTTTGTCATATCTGTTCATTGTATTGAAATTTTTATCGTATTGACATTTTTATCATATTGACAGTTTTATCGTATTGACAGTTTTATCGTATTGACAGTTTTATCGTAATGACAGTTTTATCATATTGTCAGTTCATGGTAATAATTTTTATTTCGATCGTATCGTCAGATCATGGTTATGGCTTTTCCATCATATCATCAGATCATGGTAATGATTTTTTTCCATCGTATCATCATATCATGGTGATAAATTTCTTTTCCATCATATCTTCAGATCATGGTAATGAATTTCTTATCCATCGTATCGTCAGATCATGGTAATGAATTTATTTTCCATCGTTTTTTTAGAACATGGTAATGAATTTCTTCTCCATTGTATCATCAGATTATGGTAATGAATTTATTTTCCATCATATCCTCAGATCGTGGTGATGAATTTCTTTTCCATCGTATCATCAGATCGTGGTGATGAATTTCTCTTGCATTGTATCGTTAGATCATGGTAATGAATTTTGTTTCCATTTTATCGTCAGATCATGGTAATGAAATTATTTTCCATCGTATTGTCATATCATGGTAATGAATTTCTTTTCCATCGTATCATTAGATCATGGTAATGAATTTCATTTCCATCGTATCGTCAGATCATGGTAATGAATTTCTTTTCCCTCATATCGTCAGATTATGGTAATGAATTTCTTTTCCATCGTATCATCAGATCATGGTAATAAATTTCTTTTCCATTGTATCTTCTGATCATTGTAATGAATTTCATTTCCATCGGCATGACCATGGTAACAATATTATTTTCCATTAGTTTGTTAGTTCATGGCAATGACTTTCTTTCCCATCGGCATGATGATTGATAGTATTCTTTTTCTTTACGAACGATTGTGTTTTCTTTTGAACTCTACTAAATCCAAAAATTACCTTACGATCTCCAGCAGGTACATACTTTTCATTTTTTGTTCTTTTTCTTCTCTCTTTTTAATTCTAACCGTTGATTTCCTCTCTTATAATCTCAACTGTAGAAGATAAACAGTCACCCTTTTTCCATATTTAAATAGACCCCCCTCCCCAAACCCACACCGGTTTTTCAAGATTTGTGGCGAAGCCCTGCTCCACGGATTTAAGGCATCGTACGGTCGTTCAAGTGGCTTCACCTATATGTCTCAGTCCTCTACTAATACTCCCACTAAAATTTCTTCAATGACTATTACAGCGAATTAATATTTCATAGAATGGTGTCTCTTTCTGTCCATCTCATAAACTACCAGAGGAAGTTGGTACGTTTAACAAATAAAATGCTGAAAATTCTCTTTTTATTATAAATAATGAAAAGATTAAAGTATCTCATCTTTCTCCGGACAATAGATTTGGGACTCTTTGGATGCAATGTTTTCTTATCCTAAGGAAAGGAGATAGAAAAACTCTAAAAGTTTTTGATATTTTTATTCTGGACTATCTTGTAAATATGAGAAAAGTAAATCTCATGGGGTATGTTTTTAAAACTATCAAGAATGTCAAGAAAGGAGGAATTAAGACCCAACTGATTATGCATCCAGATATTCATACAGAATTATTTCTCGAGAGTATGATGTTTTGTAATATTCCTTTGAAAGGAAATCTTGTATATTTGAAGCCCTCCTATATTAGAAAAAGTAATTTAAAGAAGTTGAATGTTTGTTTTGACCCGAATTCAAAACTTTTTGTAAGAGATTTAGAAGCAGAATCGGCTCAGAATCAATCGACACCTATGCTAACCAAAGACAATCCTTCTATTGGTCTTACTCAAAAGTCTGATCTACAAACCAGCTCAAAGCCAAAGAAGAATCCAAAGTATAGTAAGGAGGTTGTATCCAAATAGATAAAGGATAAGGAACAAAGAAATGAAGGTGATCCAAAGTTTGGTCTTGACCCAGCTGAACCTTTTGAAGAAAGAATAAGGGAAGAGGAAACCCTTCAAGCTGAAAAGAAAAAGAAGACTGTTTTGAAAAGAAGGGCTCAAGACAATGATATTTCTAAAGTACTCACAATGGTTGAAGATGTTGGTGATCAACTAACAAAAGAAGTGAATCAAGAATCAATGATATAGAGTCTTCCAGAGAATGAAAAAGGAAAACATAGAATGGAAGAGATAGAGGAAGTTGAAGAAGAGGAAGGATATTTTCATTTAGAATTCCATCAGAGTTCGAAAAAGAGTAGAGAAGAATCTTATCAAAAGATGAGTTAATGTATTCAACAAGTTCCTCATGCCAATCAAGAAACTATTGAGACATATGAAACTCCAGACAAAATACCCCCCTAAGCAAAGAATGGTGCTCAATACTCTCATTCTGAAAAAGTAATTGTCATCAATGACAAAGTAGAAGAAGAAAGAATAGAGAAAGAAAAGGAAAATGGAAAATAACCAGTTGTTGACTCAAGCCGGTCAAATGAATTTCCTTCTTACGATGAGGATATTGATTCAGAACACACAATCTCTCTCAAGATGAGTGATGACATTGTTTATGTTTTAAGAAGGGTTGAAAAGACTATTCCTTACTTTCCTAGGCTGGAAGGGAAAATTGATTTTATTACTGATAATCAGAAAAAGAAGTTTTGTTCTGTAAGATAGATAAGAAAGAATGTTTTTTCAGTTGAAGCTGATTTGAAAGTTCATTCTGAAACATCGGCTTCTCATAAGAAGTCTTGCAACAGGATGAAATTTTTTTCATATAAATCAAAAAGCTCAGTAAATGACCATGAGATATCAATTGAAGATATAAGGAGGCTATCAAATGATATTTCAATTTCTTTGAATATGATTTAAAATGAAACCATTGAAAGGATGAATCAGGTAACTCATGGATATGATATTTCATCAGTAAAAGAATTGCAAGAGAGAATGAATTCTTTTTAGTCTGAATTCTCAAAGGTTTCATCTTTCAAAGATGAAATGGTTTTTTTGAAGAAACAAAATTTTTTGTTATCCAAAGATAACAAGAATCTGCAAGACAAAATTGATACCCTTGAAAAAGTAATTAGAGTCTAAGAGGAGACTATCATAAATCAAGATCAAATTTTTTCTGACCAATAAGAGCTTCTCAAATCTGAAGGTGATTCAATCTCTGAAGACATAAAATAAATCCAGAAGATGAAATTTGTTCTTCATGAGCTGATAAATAAGGAAAATAAAGGAGAAAACAAATGACTTTTGTATTTGTTTTTCTTTTCTAATGGAACTTTTCTTTTGTTTTTTAATGACTTTTTATGTTACTCTTCCTTTTTTCATGAAATTATTTTCTCTAATCCTTTCAGGCAATCCAAGGTTACTCCATTATTTTTGTATATCACATAGGGGGAGAAGGTTTCTCTAAGGTGGGGAATGTTTTACAAAGAGAGAATGTTTTGATCAAACAATTCTAAATCATGTAAAGTCTATGAATACAATCCTTAGGAAATTATATACCTCAGAGGGAGTTAGTTGTATTCATATTTATATTCAGAATAATTTCCAATAACTCAGGGGGAGATAACTATATCTTGTTGTCTTTACTTTTTGTTTTGTTCTTTCCAAAAAGGGGGAGATTCGTGAGTAAAAATTTCTCTTTTTACTTCTATATCATGTTTTGGAAATCACAAATGTCATTTACTTTATCAATCATATCGAACTAACTCTGTCATTCGTATCGTACTGAATCTGTCAATCGTATCGTACTAACTCTGTCACTTGTATCGTATTGACTCTATCAATCGTATCATACTAGCTCTGTGAATCGTATCATACTGACTCTGTAAATCGTATCATACTGACTCTGTCAATCATATTATACGAACACTGTCAATTGTATCGTACTAACTCTGTTAATCGTATCGTACTGACTCTGTGACTCATACATTCATTACTTTCTTGTTTTGGTACTTAATCAAAAAAAAAGGTTTTATATTATTCATACTCATTTTTATCATCTTTATACATATTTTGTTTAAACCAATACGATGTTGTTGATTTAGTTACAATCTAATCAAAACGATGTCGTGCTTTCGGTTTCAATATGACCGTTATAATGCCAGGTGTCAAAGTCTCTCTGAGTTTTTCAGAGAAATATGACCATTGGAGGAAATGTGACCATTGGAACCTGAGGCCTATAAATAGGAGGTCATTTGAAGCCAAGAAAGAGAATGATGATACAACTGTGATACATTGCTTCTATCAAATTCTAGAGAGATATGTTGTGACTTCTCTCATGATTTGTGCTTTGTGCGTCTGATCATCGTATTGAGGGCTTTCATGTAATTGATAAACAGAGTTTCCGATTACCTAAAAAATTGAGGGTTGTCGGGGATAGTTAGACAGACGTTCTGATCAACGTATCAAGTGATTTTATGTAATTGAAAGACAGAGGTGCCGATTAACTACAAAATCGAGGGCTGTCGGGGATAGGCAGATAGACGGTCCGATCATCGTATCGATGGCTGCCTGGGATAGGGAGACGGGCGTTCCGATCATCGTATCGAGGGCTTCCGGGATTAGGCATACAAATGCTCTGATCATCGTATCGAGGGTTTACCAAGGTGGTGGTAAGACATCCCTATTATCCAAGGTGAATGGATATCCCTTCTCTTTGGGTCAAAATAATTGTAATACATTTACATTTCCGCTGCTTCTTGTATTAGAAAGGAATTTTTATTGTTTCTTTTCTTCTTTACATATTCAATTGTAATTGTTTTAATTACAGTTATTCTATTACATTTTGTATAAATAGATTCTATATGATTTTTGGTAGAATCTCTCACACTTTTATTACACTGATTATTGTATTCATCTTGAATACAATTACATTACTTTTCTAATAGTATTACATTACATCATACCTATTATATTCAATACAATTGTGGTTGTATGAATTGTATTAGTTTAAGAACTTTTAGACTAATATCTTAAGTGTTTAAGCTCAATGGTTTTTAAACCTACAATTCAAACCCCTCTAGTATTGTTCCATCTAATATACATATACATCTACATATTCGATCCAACAGTGTGTAGAACCCCCCTATGTGTTTGGAGAATCATAAATGTCTCAAAATCCATTTATACATCACTCACATATAGTTATTTGGAGTATTAGTTAGTTTCGCATAGTTGTATATTAGTCAATCAAATATGGGTACTTGGAGATTCAGTCTATGCCACACACTAATATATTAGTCAATCACATATTATAATTTGGATCATATGTCTAGGTCCCACACACGTATTTAATTCAGTCACATATATCATCACATTTCACCCTATTGATGTCATTTAAAATATCATAACCATCATAGTTAAATACTATAATCATATGGAATAATATTAACAAATCACCGTGAAACCATTTTCCTTATATTTAAATAATATAACACATTATCCCATTAAGATCATGTAAACCAAATCATATTTCACATTATTAGTTACTTCAGAATAACCTTAATTGACAATATATAGAATCCCAATAGTTCATAAATTCCATAATAAAAATACTGTAGGAATTAATAATCAAACTATTTACTACTAATTTATCAATTCCAAATTTCATAAATTTAACCCAATTAATTATCACAAAGAATGTAAAATTAATAAATTCAACATTTGATTCAATTTTAAAATCCTGGAAATTTAATTTTCATAGTTATATACATATAATGAAATTAATACTATGGAATTTTCAATTTTGTCCACCAACCTCAATATTGAAATGACACAATCATTTATTAATAAAATTCCATATCATTTAATGTCTTATGTATATAGAAAACACATTCACTCGATTATTTTTATTATTCAGTTTAAATGATAATTATGTATCATTACCATTGATAATATATCCATTGAACAATGATCACACAACGAATATAAATTTAATGTTTTAGCAAATCCATTCAATACAGACAATGGGGAAGATCGCCACATCCAGTAGAATCAGGCCATACAAATCACATTTTTTAGAGCATGGGAGGGATGTATCATCACTGGACTTCACTCTTGACCATACCCAATTTGAGATTAAACTTGTTATGATTGAGCAGAATCACCTACTAGGGAAGTTCATGTTAATAGATATTACCACCCATGCGATGTTATCTGAACCACTGAAGGAGTCTTTCACCATCGCAAACCTTACCCTTACTTCATATATGATTGTTACAAGTGGGTTATATAATAATTTAGTAATTACATAATATGTAATCGCTTTTCATAAATAAAAGTCATATTCCACCAATTGCTTTATAAGAATTGTATTTCTTAAAAAATGGTAAATTTGATAAATTGATTTTATCGGGTAAAATGGTACTTCTGGGAAATATATTCATTATTTTCATTTAATGTAAAAAATTCCTATAAATGATGATTATATTAGTTTTTTATCTAAATATTATTAGGTAATATTATTGGTAAGAGATATATTCTTATACAATAAATCATAATGTGTATTTTTAATGAATTTATTATAATGAATTAATGAATTATTGAAACAATTAATATTTTAATAATCTACCCTTATCATATTAATTTTATAAAAAATAAATGTCATTATTTGTTTTTTAATGTAAAATGTAATTTCTGGTAATAATTAAAAATTCATTTTGTTAAAATCTATCACATTTCCGACAAGAGGATGTACTAATTTTAATATTTAAACTTTACATATTTAGAAATTTATTTAGATAAAATGAATAATTATTTTTGAATCATGATGTCAAAATTATCGAATGGTTATTTTCTCTTAAATTTAAGAGACAATTGATTTTTATGGTAATAAATAAATAATATATATTTATATAGCGTGTTTTATGATATAATAATGAACCAATAGTTGTTTAATAAATACCATAAAAGTGAGACACGAAAAAATATATTTATGATATTTAAATTCATGTGATCATGGATTTATTTGAATTATTTTGTAATAAATTAAAGAATTGTTGAAAATGAATAACATATTTTATGCCTTTATGTTCATTTCATTAATAATGTAAATCATATCCACCTAAGAAAGGATAATATTTTAATATAATTAGCCCATGGACTTATAAAATAATTTTTTACACTCATATTTGAAATAAACCATGGGATGTTTTGTGGTTTTGAATAATTAATTATATATAAACCAAAACCTATGTTTTTAACATATTAATGAATTCCCGTCTAATTTCCTATATAATCCAATACAAAATATGACTTATATCCACTAAAAATCATTATATCACATCCCTAGTGTGACCATCCCTATATAGAATCCTTCCATGGTGCCCACGATCTCATGAATCCCTTCTTCATGCTTTTGATGTCACACACTCAAGTAGGGGTTTCATTCTTTTCTCATTTTTATCCAAGCTACCTTATATTGTTACACCCTTTTATTTTCTATTAAAAATGTTTGGGTATGTTTTTTCACCTACCCCATACTGACCATATTATGTTTTACTGATGATAGACCATATTATCATTCATTAATCACTCCCATCTACACCTGTTACCATGCCAAAATTTCATAAAAGTTATTTCATTCTGGATCATTCTTCAAGTATCAATATTGTAATAGACATTCTATTTAAAAATTACTCATATTAGAACATGTATTTGTATGATAACCTTACATACAATTTCATTTCTAAATGACTAGATGCCTCTTTTTTCTATCATCAATCCATTTTATGAATCCCCATGTGATGTCATTATGCTCCTGACATTGCACAACAATTGTCCATGAAAAAATCATTGTGTAGTGAATACCATGACCATTTCCCTATCAAGGGTATTCACCATTACGCTCATATACTTGTTGATTTTATACAATCATATATTTATTCCACATTCTATTATCATGGAATAAATGATTCTGTTAAATGAATCCATGTTATTTGATATATGTGTCACACATAAGCATGATATTAAAATATGATCCATGATATCACTTTAATACATTGGGTAATTTTTAGTATCATGATATATCGTGTTTGGAAAAGGGTTTACTAGATTCCATTATATGATATTTTCCATCATTTTGAAACATGCGTATTCTTTATTTCTTTATGTTAATGATACAATGTTTGAAGTTGTTGTCACATTTCCATGTTATGATGACCATGCTATATCACACCTTTACATTAATGTTTCCAAAATTATCTATTGATATGTATATTTCGTAGAAAGTAATTTATTCTTTATGTTATTAAGTATTTACTCCCTTTATAGGCTTTATATCTCACCATTTTATTAGGTATGTATTCTGGTCATCACATGAAATGCTGATTATGAAGATATGTTGTAGTCATTTAAAAGAAGTTTTAAAAAAATGTTGAAATTTATGTCTTATATTTACATGTTATGTTCCTAATCCCCAAATACACTAAAGAATGTGATCTGTGGTGCTTTATTACATTCATTTTTATTTGATAAATCATTTTTATGTGTGTAATAGAGACTATGGTTTTTATAGTTGGTTTCCATGGAAATGTTTAGTTATTTTTGGGATTACGATATGAAAACACCAGTGAAATCAATAGTGATAAGACTATGTATATGAAAACATACCTAAATTTTGGTTGTTATATACTATGTGTTTTATCAGTAAAATGAATCCCTATTGGGATATGACTAAGTAGATGTATCTTTGGAACAAATGTATATAGGGGTAACACCTAAAAAACCACATTGAGATAGACTCAAATGAGAACTGATGCATGAAAATGGAACTTATTATAGTCTTGGTTTGAATATATGAGGGGATATGCTTTGGTAAATTCATAAGCATAGTACAATGTACTATTATGAGGAAAAAAAATGTAACTAAGAATATATTTTACGAAATATATCATGGATAACTTTTATTGAGTCCTCTAAATTCACATGTTTAGAAAATAAATATAATTTAGATGTTATCCCATTATTAATTGGATTCCTCTTTATGTGTTTTTTAGTAAAAATGAAAACCCATAATTTTTCCATTATTCTAGACAATGGATGATAATACGAGGACTCAGTATAACAAATGATTTGATGATAAATGTAATGAATATTATAATGAGAATCAAAATCCAATGGATACAGGAATCACAAACATTTTCATGATACTCTCTCATTAAACTAATTTTTTGAATAAAAACCTAAGACCGGAGGAACATTCAACCTCCCACCCAAACAATGAACAAGTTGCAATCAAGAACATTTGGATACAAATTTATTCTACTTTGAATGGATCATTCAATACCTTAATCTTGAAACAAAGGATCAATTAAATTTAGAGTATCATCTTCGTCCTTAAATGATACAAACAGGAGATGGTTCTTATGGATGCTTATCATATTGAGGGTGGAGCCTGTCAATGGTGTAAATTGATGAAAAATACATAGTCTGAAAAACATATCAAGATTATTGGGTGGATGGATTTCCATAAAATGACTTTCCATTAATATATCTATAGAACCTTAACTCATAAAATGTATAGATATTTCCATTCCCTCATGAAAATGTAAGACACATTTGTTAGGGTGTATGAAGAAAATGTTACTAAACTAGCATGATACGCCATTAGTTTTCTTCCTACTTCCAAATTCCAGGTTGATCGCTTCTTTGGTGGGATAAATCATAGCCTATGGAAATCCCAACCATTCGAAGAATTTAACATTGATGAGGATATTTTCTAATGTTACCTCATGTCAAGATATAGATTAAATACTCTCAAGGGTATCATGAGGGTAATATATAGGAAGTAGACTATAATTATGGTCATTTGATGGATAAATAAAATTGTTCTATGAAATTACAGCATCCCACTTACAAATAGTGTCTAAAGAAGTAGTCTGTAAATTGTTATAAGGGGAAGGGGAAATTATTTATATGCGGGAATGAAGGAAACATGTCTATCCATCACCGATATGAAAAATCCATTATAGTGATAGAGGAAAAGAACAATACATTTGATCCTAAATACATTGTTCAATGTTACAACAAATAATTGAACTAGGATAAATTTTAAACCAATTCCCTAAGCCAAGGGTTTTATTTGGAAACCAACAACCCCCAAGGTAATAAGGGAAAGCATTTTCAATAACTACCTCCAATAAAAATCCCAATAATGAAGTGGTGGTAAGTACAATAGTTATTTATTCAGGAATAGAAAACATATATTTGGATTTTGGTTCTATGCATTCATTTATATCCCAAATGTTTAGTAGGAAAAACCAAACATAACCAAAATGAATGGATGCATAAATGTATGTGAAAATGGTAAAATGGGAAATTTTTTCATCAAAAGAAAATAACTCATCCCCTATCACATTTTATTAATTTAATTTCATTTTGAACATCATAATAATTTCCCTGAATGTATTTTTATTAAATTTATGGAATGGATTTGATTACCCTATACAGTTCCAAAATAAATATTTTCAAGAGTGAAGTCACACAACATTTGGTCAATAGCCCCTCGATTCTATACATGTTCGTGGAGTATGAGGAATACACTTTAGAACCGTAATATCAATAATGGATATTACTTCCCTTTCATAATTCATATCATTATAATAAGATATATTCACAGGAAGGAACTATCATATAATAGGTTCCTAATCTGAGGGATTTCGCTAATGTTTTTTTAGGAATTGTCTCATATTTCTCCTAGAAATGATATTGAATTCATGATTGATCATATACATGTGTTATTTATAATATCCAAGACACTATATATAATGGTTGTTGTGGATATTGAATAGATCAGGAAATAAATATAGTAGAATATGGAAAAAGGATGTATACACCCAAGTGCTTCACTAGGGGGTTCAAAAGTCTACATTATCACGAAAAAGGAGGGGTGAAATCCCTATTGCGCCAATTATCATAAACTAAAAAATATCACAATAAAGAACAAGTTTCATTTTCCATTAATAGTCTAATTATTAAATCAGGTGAGTTGAGAACAATAATTCCCAATGGTGGATCTAATATTAGGATATAATCATGTAAGGGTGAATAATGAGGATATCCCTAATAATGTTTTTCGTACAAGGTATGGGAACTATGAATTCATACTAATTACTTTTGGACTTACTAATTCTCAATAAATATTCATGGACAATATGAATAATGTCTTTATATAATACATCGATAAATTTTTGTTTGTCTTTATAGACTATATTCTAATATAAAAAACAAATGATGAGAAAGTGGGGAATCTAATCATTGTACTAGGGACCTTGAGAAACAAGACACTCTATGAAAAGTAAATTAACTATGTGGTCAAGATTAGTGAAGTATAATTATTTTGTAATATCATAAAATATAATTGGATATTTTTGTATCCTTCCCAAAAAATATATTTATGGATATATGAGGCTGATATCTATGACGAATGTCCATAGATTACAAGAGAAAGACTGATATTATTGCTGTTTTTTTAGAAATTTATAATGATTATCAAACACTCTTACCAAGATAATCAGTAAGGGATTCATGTTTTCTTAAAATAATTAATGTTTATAATGATTTATGTAGTTGATGGAGATGATTATCACCACCCCTGATTTAACACAACCCTCAAGCAGGGAGCTTTTTATAATCTTCAGTGATGCATAGAAAATGGTTTGGGCTGCGTGTTGATGTGGAATGACAAAGACATTTTCTATTCCTCACGGATGTTGAAAATTCATTAGAAAACAATTCCACACACGATTTGGAGTTGGAAGTTTCAATATTTGAATTTAAAATATAGATTCATTATCTCTTTGTGGAAAAGTGTGAACTATGTACATATCAGAAAAATCTCAAATATATATTAAAATTAAATGAGAATAACATATACCAACGAAGATGGTTAGAGCTCGTTAAGGATTACGATGGCTTAATCCATTACATCCCTGGGGAAGTGAACAAGGATGAAGATGATATTTGTAATGAATCTTAAGGATTCCATCATTGATGATAATTGAAAAGGATACAATATTATTACTTTTGATGGATATTGTTATTGGAATCATAAGGAAGGGAAAACCATTATTACTTTCATAAATGATTTCTCAAACTTTTGTTTTATAAATGTTATAGTATTATCAAAAAGATGATTTTGGAATTAATAAGAATATTCAATCTATCAAATAATAGGAATCCTTTTGGATCGATATTAATGAAGAAGGAATTTTGAAATTTGGGTCAATTTTATGTGTTCCCTTGAATTCATA
The DNA here is from genome assembly GCA_963277665.1 of Viscum album. Classification (NCBI taxonomy): domain Eukaryota; kingdom Viridiplantae; phylum Streptophyta; class Magnoliopsida; order Santalales; family Viscaceae; genus Viscum; species Viscum album. Next base: position 870,711,215 of record OY728148.1, on the reverse strand, counting down.
TATAAAAAAGTACTTTTGAATTATGCATATAGTTCATATTTATCCATTCCCTAGGAAACACTTAGATGTATCGAGATATCTGAAAATATTATTGGAGGGATAACATGGGGAAAGATATTTTTATGTATACATCTATTTCCCTGGTATGTCATCATGTTAAGGATGGGTGACAGAAGTCTAAGGGGATGATGCAACCATTGAACATACCAAAATGGAAATGGGAAAACATCTCCGTGGAATTTGTTTGTAGACGTATGATGACATCCAATGGAAACAATGATATCATGGATTTTTTGAATCAGATTAAAAATATTTCAAACTTCATTGAAATTTGATATGATTTCTAATTGGAATAATTGGCACAGATATACATTAGAGAAATGGTAAGGTTTCATGTTGTACCAACATCAATTGAATTCAATTGAGATCCAATATTCACCTCTATGTTTAGGAAGTGTCTCTAACATGCTCTGAATACAAAGTGAAATTTAGTATGACTTATCATCCTCAAGCTGATGTCTAATCAGATCATACAATCCAAACACATGGAGAAATGTTGAGAGCATTATCCATGGACATTAAAGGGTTATGCAATCAACATCTTCATCTAGATGAGTTCTCTTACAACAATAGTTTCCACTCAAACATCTAAATATATATTTATAAATCCATTTATTGTAAGAGGTAATGAACACTAACCTTTTGGGATGAATTTGGGATGTGAGAACTTCTAGTTCTAGAAATGGTTGAATTAGTGGAGGATACTGTTAAGAATATGTAGAATCACATCAATGATGCTCATTGTCATCAAAAGTTCAATGATGACAACCATAGATAAGACCTAGAGTTTGATATTGGAGATATGGTTTTCCACCTCATATCTCCATGCGAGATTGTGATGAGATTTGGGAAAAATTAAAAACATAATCCAAGGTACATAAGCCCATTTATGATTCCTTATCACATCAAAGTAGTGGAATATCTACTACCACTCCCCTCAATCATGTCTCATGAAAATTATGTATTATATGTATTAATCTTTTGGAATTGTATACTTGTCCCATCACATATAGTCAATCCAGAGGTGGTACAATTAGAGAATGACATCTCTTATTAAGAGAATCTGATAAATATCTTCAATCATTGGGGATAATTTCTACGAAACAAGACAATGCCCTTCATAATTTTTTTGTGTAGAGACCACAAGTTTTAATAAACAACATGGTAAATGGAGAAAGGGATGAGGTAGAGGTTCCCATATCTATTTTAGTGTATGAAAAAGTCATTTAGAAGGTCATATTTCATAAGGGGGAAGGTTGTAATGACTTGATCATTTATAATTAAATTTATATTTCTTTTAATGTCTTATGGATATAGAAAGTACAATAATAATTTTTTTATTATTGGGTTAAAATGACCATTAGTTGTCCTTATAATTAATAATATAGTAGTTGAACAATGATCCCAGAACTAATATTAATGTATCATTTTAACAAATATTTTTGACACAAATAAGGGGAGGATGGCCTCATCGAGTAGACTTCGGTCGTACAATGCTCATTTTCCAGGGCTCAATAAGAAGGTAGTGTCACTGGGATTTACTCTTGACCAAACCCAATCTATGTTTCAACACATTATGGATGAAAAAAATTGCCTATGAGAGATGTTAATGTTAAAAAATATTACCACCTTTGCGATATTATCCAAGTCACCCAAGAGTCTTTCACCATCGCACACCATACAATTTGCTCTTATGTGGGTTTTATAAGGGTTTATGTAATAAGGTATGAGTTAATAATTTTTGATATATATATATATATATATATATAATTCTTATTCCATAGATTTCATTATGGGAATGTTATTTCTTGATAAAGTGATTAATTTGATAAATTTAGTTTTCAGGGAAAAATGCCGCCTTTTAGAAATATATTAATTATTGTGTTTTAATATTATAAAAACATTTCTTATAAATGATTATTTTAAGAGTTCCTTATCGGTAAATGATTAGGTAATTAGTTTGATAAGAGTTATATTTTTATATGATAAAATAGAATGTTTCTTTATAATGAATTTATTTTAATTAATTAATTATTGAAATAATTAATATTTTACTAAAATAATATTATCTAAGTAATTTTTCTAATAATTAATTACTATATTATATTTATGAAGTAAAATACATTTTTTATGAAGGTTTAAAAACTATTTTTTTCAAAGCTTGTTATGTTATTATCAAATGTTAGTTCTCATTATAAATGTGTAAAATCACATATTTAGAGAATTATTTAGATAAAAATAATATATTTTTTTTGGAATAAGTATGTCAAAATTATCTATTGTTGAATTTTCATAAGTTACTGAGATAGATAAATTTTTATGCAGAAAAGAAAAAATATATAAATATATAGTTTGTTTTATGACATCATAATGACCCAGTAGTGATCTAATAAATACCATAAAATTGATCGCCAAACACATATATTTCTTTAACATTAATATAATGTGATTTTAGATTTATTTGATTCATTTTGAAACACCTTATAAAATTCTCCATAATATTTACCATATTTTTTGATTTTATGTTTATTTCAGTTATAATGTGACTCTCCTCCACATAATCACGAATAATATTTTAATATAGTCTCTCCATGGGAACTTAACATAACAACTTCTAAATATATTGATCAAAAACCATGGGAAATACCCATGTAAGCGTATGTGGTTTTGAATATTTATTTACATATATTCCAAAACCTAGCTTTGAAAAATATTAATGAATACTCGTTCAATTTCCAATATAAACTCATATGTGATCCCTCCTCTTTTCACTAAAAATACATGGAGCATGTACCTACTCTATCCTCCCCTCTATATAATCCCCCATGGCTCCCCAATCTCTCAAGAATCCCCTATTCATTCTTTTGATGTCATAAAATTATATAAGGGTTTCCTTCCTCTCTCATTTTTATACATGTTTCCTTATATTATTACACCCATTTGATTTCAATTAAAAATGACATGGTATTTTTCTGTAAAACCCAAATAATATCTTTATTATGTATTAATGATGATAGACCCATTTATCTCTCAATAATCCCTCCCATGTACAGATGTTACAATGCCATTATTTTTTATGAGTTATTTCATTCCTCCTCATTCTTCAAGTTAGATTATTATATTACACCTTCTATTTACAAATTATTCATGTTCAGAAATGTATTTATATGATCCTCTTACATCCCATTTAATTTCTATATTATTATATTACCATTTTTCTTTCATTAACACATTTTATGAATCCCCATGTGATGTTGTTATGCTGGAAATATTGCACCGTGAATTTCCACGACAAAATAATCTTGTAGTGAATACCATGCCCATTTTTCTATTAAGGAAATTATCAATTATAAACATATACTTAATTATTCCATGTTATAATTTTAATGTTGTATCATGAATTTATATTAAATTTAATCAAAATTTCCATTGATATTTCTATTTCTTAACATGTATTTTATTTTTCATGTTATTCCTTACTTACTATCTTATTGGGTATTATTTATCACACTTTTATTATGTATGTACTCATGTTATCCCATGTAATGTTATGTTTGAAGGAATGTTGTTGTCTTGTAAAATTATTTTTTATTAAAGATGTGATATTTTATTTCATAAGTCATAATGTATTGTACTTAGGACCCAAAAACAATAGAAAACTTAAAATTCTAGGATTTATTATTTGAATTATTATGTTATAAATCATGTTAATATGTGTAATAAATACAAAGGTTGTTATACATATATATTACAAATAGTCCCCAGGGAGAATCCCTAATTGAAGAGAATAAATAAATATCATAAAGAATAATGAGATCTAGAATTATAACCTAGATCCAATATCAAAAATAAAAAGATATATTATACCTATATCATAACACATCACCAATAGATGAATCCAATATCATTTTTTTCTAATAAAAGAGAGTGGATAAAGAAAAATCTAATTGTGAAAACAACATATACCAAGTGTGGTGAAGATCAGCCAATCTGTTTGTTAACTCATTAATAATGGAGGTTTGATAACCTGTTAAATAATTAGGGATACTATAAATTTCAAAAGAATTATTCCTTTTCTGGGTGGGGGATAATATAGATTTATAGTGTGGTTTCCAAATTATTATTTCATGTTTTGAGGGATTAAATTTCCATGGAAATTGTATCATTTACATGGTGAAATTTTTTCACTAACCTTAATACAAAACATAAGAATTATCCAAGTGTGATACATAGTTACTCATGGGAGGATGCATGTATTGGAAAACAATGTTCCATCCATGTTAATTCCCTCTATTTAGAGTTCACGGATTTATGGACCGGGTGCACATTTTTTGAAAATCGTGTGCTAAACATACACTACCCATATTCCATCCAACATTTTCCAATTTCTTTATAAAACTCCCTATGGAAAATCAAACCGTGATTTACTACAAAATAGTACAATACATCTTATAAATGAGCCATTAAAATCTCGATAATAGGCCATGATTTTATAATCTCACACCTTATAATGAAACATCCTTGTGTAGAACTCCCGAACATATGTAAGATGCCAAGGTAAAAAGACTAGCCCAATAATCTCACATATTATCATCTCTCTACCACGATTCCTTTATAACAAAACATTGATTCCCCAAAATAAAAACTATCAACACTATATTCCCCCTAAACACTTACTCAGTAAGATCCATGAAACATATAATATTCTCTATAATGGACAAATTAGTCCTGAGATAAACATCATCCACATAGATCATATTTTAACTGTCAAGATGACACTGCTAAAGTTGTGACGCATGAAAAACATGGTTCAAAGATGTATACCCCTATGGAAGAGCTAATCAGCAGGACACCAACCTAATTATCACAAAAACCTCAAACATTCCTTCTAACATGGGATCTAACATTCCATTCTATTCAATCATATGGGTTTTGAATCACGGTGACACATAAATGAAAACAAAATTACCCTCTATAAACAATAGGGTTCATTAATGTTTGTCCGCATATGCAACACCCCTATCCCAAGTGCCTCAAGATGGGTATCTCTATATGGGATAACACATGGCCTGAAGCATTCCTACTTGTATGCTAGAGGTCAGTGACTAGAAGTGAGGTTCTATAAGACATATGGTGATTCTATACCCTCTTTTGTAGAGTAAACCACAATAGATAAAATATAAAATAAATGAATCTTCCTAGACAAACCATTGAACATGAATAAATAAACATCACCCAAACTAGGTACCAACCATAAATTGATGTTGATATCTAATTTCATGTTGTAAGAGTAAGTGGACAACCCAAAATAAAGGAAAAAAATGGAATCCCCAAGTGGTCTGGACTCTCCATCTAGAACCTCATCCATGAAAATACCTAATCCAAAACAACTCTAAAGCACTAGACCATATGCATTTACATGACCTACAACCATGAAATCTATTGGGGTACCCAACGATGACCTAATTTGGGTGTGTGTGCTAATCAGTAGGTACAAGTAATGATGTCTTCAAAATATCCAATCAAAAAAGACAGAGTAAGTAATTTTGAAATATAGATAATTAAATAAAGGATAAATTAAATTGAAATCAATAATTTTTGTTCCCTTAATGTAATTCTCCCTTAAATTCCAATTCAATAAATTTTAAATCGTCATCCACAATTCACCCTTTTTACATGTTAAATGGATATAAATGATCAATAGTCACATGGAATATGATAATAAATCATCCCTTATACCAATATAGAAACACATCAGAAATAAATATTATCCACTCCTCAAAGTCTCAGACTGTGTGGAATGAAACTGCTAGGGTAATATAACTCTCTTCGGGGCCTGCTTAATGTTGAGAATGAGTAAATGTTTACAATTTTTAATTTTCCTACATACTATAATTTGTAGTAGTATGTTGGTTGAACTCATAATGAAGATAAGTGACCAAATATTCTTTTTTAAATTTCCAAAACACCCATTAGTTTCAACAATGGGTGGATTATATATTTTCTAATATTTAATATTTAATTTTTATTTTATTTTTTAAAAATATGAGAAAACCATATTTTTACTGGGAGGAAAAACATTTCACTATGAAATGTTTAAACTAATGAAAAAATATGAACTAGATCCTAGATAAAATGACAAGGAGCTACAGAACATGTGAAATACTATGGAATTCTAAATTCTAGTTAATAAGGATAACATCTTCATTGATTATATTAGAAACACACCTCAATGAAAAAGGTGAATAATTTCCCTCGCTCGGTGGTTAAACAAAAATAATATCGAGTCATTGTGTTTTTTCACTCCAAAAAACAATCAATTAATATAAGAATTTGATAATGAAAATAGTTTTAATAAAACTCACCATAAAACCTAAATTTTTTATGAAATTAAATATCAGATAAATTCATTCAAAATAAATCTCCTTCAAGGATATTGATCTTTGAATTTGAAAACACTAAAGTGCGAACAATTAAACATTAAATCTGAATCAGTCTCACCGACTGATTCTTTTTTTGAAAAAATAACATTTTTTAATGAAATATAGATGATTAACTACTGTGATTTAACATTTCAATGATAAATTTGTTATCTTATGATCAAAATGATTACAAATAGTAAAAACAAATGATTACATAGTATATGAATTTAGAACAAAAGTTGGAGGAAGAAATATCAATGTGCTCCAGATCTCAAGGAATTTGTCTCCTATTCATGATAAATAAATGATCTAAACAGTTCTCTAACTACTATACACTCTTAGTATAATCATGAGAATTTTTTGAATGGTATGTATTCAAACCTCCCCTGTGTTTTATCCTCCTATTTTTAAATCTCTTATCTTTTACTGCAAGTCATTGACATTCTCCATCAACATCGATATTTCCTCCTCAATGTCAACCCAATCGTGCATTTTTTTGACACACTCATCATAATATCAGAACCCTTGTATCTATCTCTCCTATAGTTAGTTACGATGCACCAGGATATAATTTATGCTCTTTTTTTTATTTGCAAAAAAAGGAAAATGTAATACAGTTTTAACATAATAATAATAATTTAATTTAGATATTTATATAATTATGTAATCAATAAAAAATTTGGGTACAATTTAGATTTTTTATTTAATATTATAAATTATTATATTAATTTAATTATACATATTTATTATCATTTATAAATAATTTTTAATTAAACTATCTATTATTTAAATTTTTATAGTAATATTTATTTTTAATAACATTAAATATCTCTATATATGTTTTTATACATAATTACTTAATTTATTTAATATTATAATAATTGTTATCAATTTATTCATTATTTTAATAATTTATATTTAAATTAAATTATTAAGATTTTAATATAAAAAATAAATATTTGATTCATTCATTTTCATTAACTAATTAATATATCAATATTATATTTTTAAAATTTACTATTATTTATTTAGTTTAATTAATTACTTATCTTTATTTATCAATTTTGTTTTTATAATTATAATTATTTCACTTAAAATTTTCAATTATAATTACTAAATTTATTAAAGTAATGATTAATGTATTATTTTTAAAAATTAATTGATTATTTAAATATCATTTATAAGTTATTATTATAAATTAGGTATAATATATTTTATCTAATAAATTTTATTTATATATTATTTAGTTTTTATTATTTATTTATTTACTATAATTATTATATCATATATTTTTTATATTTTTTATTATTTCACCCCCTCAACAATCTATTCCTTCTACGTAAGGGGTATTTATGGTTCCTTATCTGATAAACCTCTCACAAAAGAAACTAATAATTCTACTCCACCTCAACTCCAGTAGTAGTGGCTGTAGCGGTCATGCTTGGCCTTAGAGAACAGTGGGTGGGTGTAGAAAAATCAGCACTTCTCATGAAGCATGATCTTAGTTTGACATAAATCTATGGCGCTGGATGAAGGCGTTGATTACTCCTTGAGTCAGCAAAACTAGAATAGGCATGTAATGGTAGTATGAGAAATATACCTGGAATCAGTGGAACACAATTTTTGGGACCTAACATTTTATCTACAATGATAAACATAAATCAATTAATTAAAAGAATTCAAAAGTAAAACATAACATAAAAAAAATAAAAAAAATTGATTAATTAAAAACAAAAAAACTAAAAACATAAACTAAAATTTAAAACTAAATAGACTAAGACAAATAAATTGACACTTAATTATTATTTAAATTGTAATTAAATATTTAAATTATGTAATTAAATTTTTAATTGTGATAACATAAATCAATAGGAATAGTTATTGTTTTATTTAATTATAACACAAAAGTTTAATATTAAATTTGAAATCAAATAATTAATTTAAAAAATATAATAAATTTATTTTTGGGATACGAAACATTGTATCACATACTCACTATTGATAATTTGCAATGAAAAAACAAACAGTGGGTAATCTGCCTTGAAAAAGTAATTATAACTAAATAACATGAATTGAACAAAAATATTAACAAAAATATTTCAATGTTGTTCTAATTTTTGAATAAAATTAATTAGTACATAAATAGAATAATTAAATTAACACAATAATAGAAAACAATAAATTCAAAAACTAATCTTAAAATTAGTAAAAAATATTTTGAACAGAATGCTAATTTGTTACTGGAATTACTCAAAAAATTAAACTAAAACGAATTATTTTATAAACCAAAATAAGATTTACTTTATAAATTTATAATTAATGTTAATTTTTATTTAAGGTAAAAAATTTAAAGAATTGTGTGTAATTACATAATTAAAAGATTAAATAATGTATACATTCTAATTTAATTAATTCATGATTCAATTAATATTTTGAAATATAATTAAAACATCAAAAATTAAATAGATAATTACAAAAATTAAACCATAAATAAAGATTTTACAAGATTAAAATACAAAATAAGTTATAAAAAATTAATTAATTTATAATGTAAATTATGATATTAAAGAATTGAAATTAAATAATCAAAAGTACAAATATAATTAATAATTTGATTATAAACATGGTAATAAGATGTATAAAAATCAATTAATTTTAAAGCCACATCAAATTTCCCTACATATAATCATGGATTTTACTCCATCAGTAACATGGTTTATTATATTTTGATAATCCAATGTGTGTGTTTTTATTAAACTAATATTAAAGAATGATAAATAATTAAGAATATGAAGATAGAAACTTTGTAGAAGGCTATTGAAATATAATGTTAACATGAATTCTTTTTAAAACCCTTATATTTACTTGGTTATTAAGTGAGAAAATAATCACAAACATCTTTGGATGTCATGACTCATATATGAACCAACCTAATGAATTTCTATAATTGAAATCTAAGTAATAATTTAATGATTGATTAAATTTTATTAGTATATTGAATTAAAAAAATATCAAAAGAAACATTATCCTTTAACTCTATCCTATAATCCAATAAAAATAATAAATGATAATTTTTTTTAAAAAAATTAAATCACTTTACTAATACAACCTAAATGGGTTTATAAAAATCAAATATCCATTTCTTCAACTTAAGTTCATTATTCCCCTTGTTCTAATGAAGTCATTTTTGTCCGTATAAACATTATTTAATTTTTCCCATCCATATTCATTGGGTAGTGTTTTGTGTATTACACATTTTCAAATTTTAAAAATGATTTAGTTAACATAAAAACACCCAATGCATAGAGTCTCAGAGATTCATCATGGGTCCCTGAATTCCCACTTTACTCTAGTTTCAAAATATCTATATAAATACCACTTACATTAGCTCGCTAAAGATATTCGTCATTTTTTTAATTGAATAGTTAGTGAGTCCCCTAAGAAAATGATAATACTTCTTGTTTATAATGTTATTATCTTAATTCCACAAAAAAGTATCCTATATCACTCTCAAAAATTATTCATAAACCTAATATTCATAAATGCACTATGAAATTTCACTAATAAGTCATTTTTGAACATAAAAATCATATTAAAATACACTCTTAACTAATAGTAAAACATTATCATTTGGAAAGATTTATTTGATGTTCAAGGTATTTTTTAAATAGTTTACATTTGTGAAATAATTTTGAAAACATTTTATAAAAATTAACAACATGTTTAAATAAGCAGTTTGAATTGATGGGATTACAATTAGGCATTGTTTTTCACAATTATAAATTAACCCCTATAAAAATTAAAACCAAACATTATCCCCAATGATGATTTAAATTATTAAGAATAACAATTTATACTTTTAAGGTTTAATTTTTTTATTCAATTTACTAGATTCAATAAACGCATCAAGGGTCACAATGTATTACAAAAAGAATATTTTCAACTAAATTATTATAATTAAATCGATTCTAAAAAATTTTCATAACCGTAAATGAAATTTTTTTTCAACACATTTCAAAAAAATCCATGTGAAACTAGTGGGTGCACATTGAATATGGTGAAAACATGTTCAGAAAATATGGTTCAAACAAATTTACAATTCAGTAGTAAAATGGCATTCTAATCATCATTAATAGATACAAGGAAAACATGTAGATAAAATGGTGTGTATGACCCCCCCCAAACACACACATGTTTAAAACATTTTCTGGTTCTAAAAACATTTTTTCACTAAATATTAAGAAAAAATATTATGAATTACTAATTTTGAAGATGAAAACACCTGAAACAAAATTTATATCATCCATGAAATGTAGAAGAATTTTCAAATAAGTTGACTTACCGAAATATTTCATTAATATACTTGAACAAGGAGTCATAATATCCAGCTAATTCATGTGTTCAAAATAATTCAATACAAAAATTAAATAAATGACTCACTAAAAATGCCAACAGTGAGTCATCATTGAGTGACTTCTCAACACCAGTGTATTGGAGGCTCATGTGGATCGTTGAATCAAGGAACCAATGTTATACTATGATGTATCAATGAATTTTTGTTCTTGTAATAAAGAGAAGACACATGAATGGTGAAAAAAAATTAGGGAACATACCAGTTTAATTTTTCCCATACATTATCTAATGTGGGAATTATGCTCCTCCAGTGACACTTCATCATACACCTTTATTACGAAAAAAAGAATTTAGAAGACCAAGAACAATATTGCTGAAGTAAATTCTTTTAAAATAGAGCACATAACAATTTAATCCAAAAATAAATATAAATATATCTTTAGGCAAATAATGAACCATATGTTGAATCGCATGAAGTACTGAGTTTTATGTCTAATTAGAAATTATCCAGAATATATTTTGAAACATAGGGAAGCAACCCAAATTTCATTCCATCCTTCAAAAAAACAGTTTAAATTGTTCACCAATTACTATAATAGGATTATTTTCCACTCTTACAGTCTAAAAAACTCCATTTATAAGCACCTTAACAATACTGAAAGGTCTATACAACTTGGATTTTAATTATCCATGATAGAGCTAAAATCTTTAATTAATGAGGTAGACATTTTTGTTGGTTTAAAATAATTGTTATATATTACAATATCATTAATGATTTTAGCTTCTACTTTTATATCCTAGAATTATCTTATGAGTATCTCCTTATCTTATAATTTTTACACAAATCAAGCAATCTCTTCTCACCAGCACTTTTCATGTAAATATTTGAGGCCTTAAATGCCAAATTCATCTTATGCTTCAAATCTAATGGATAATGATATAATTTACCAAATAAATGACTACATGAAGACATACCTATAGGGGTCATTTAATATGTTCTATATTCCCATAGTTCTTCATCTAATTTATGAAATATGTCTTTTGAATGAGATAAATTATTTTCAGTAATTTGATTCATCACCCTATGTGATATTCCCACCTATACACTAGATTATGGATTGGGATCAAGACCCATTTTATGGGTGTATTCATGATTTTCCATTAAATCCTTAAACATGATGTTTTTAAAATGAGTTTCATTTTATTTTGATAGGCTTTTGGTACATTAAATCAGGAAAATATATTTTTTTGGGGAACATAATTACAGGGTTGGTTGGATTGATGGGAAGAGATACTACCAAAACCCATATTGAAATATAATCCACCACCATAAGAATGTACTAATTCGCATGAGATGATGGGAATGGACCCGTGAAATCTATACCGTAGACATTAACAATTTCCAAATCTAAAATTACCATTTGGGTAAACTCATATTTCCTACCATCATTTCCTAACCATTGAAATATATCACTCAATAAAACACACCGTATAGAAAATTTGAATATATTGGTACGATAAAAACCATCTTGAAGGAACTTTTGAGATATCCTCCCACTACTATAGTGTCATCCCCTGGGTGAGGAGTGTAAACCATCCACAATAGGATGCATCTATTCTAATTTGAAATAGCTCTTCAGTATCCTATAAGCACATCACCTAAACAACAAAGGGTATTCTCAATAGTAATACTAGTTTTCTAAAATAAATTTATTCCTTTAGTTTTGTGAAATGTATATAGGGATTGATACTATATTCCATGAAATTATCATAGTATGCAAACAAGGAAGACTTTATAATAATGAAAATGAGTAACTTTTAATTAGGATGGGAATAGATTATCTCTTGTGGATGATCACAATGAGTTTGAGGAATCCTTGAAATATATTATGAAATAATGTTTTAATCTCCCTGCCTGTCTATAATATCCAAATTAAATTCTAATAACAAAAAAAATTATCTATTTAACCTACATTTGGATTCATTTATAGAATATAAATATTACAAGGAATAATATTCAGCAAAACTGATAACTTTTGATCCTAATAGGTACTACGGAAGCTTTTATAAAACAAAAAATGATGCCAACAACACCTTTTCACTAGTAGTATAGTTTCTTTAAGCCTCATATAGTATCCTTAAAGCATTTTATAACATATGCATCTTTTTATCTATCCCTTTTCATAAGAAATCTCCTACAACTGTATCATTATCATTACACATTAACTCAAAAAGGAAGTTTCAAATCAGATTCACTTATGATAGGTGATGAAGTGAGTTTATCCTTTAATAGATTAAAACATTTTATGTAGTTATGGTCAAAATAGTGTACATTGTTACTCATTAGTATCACATGTGCTTAATGATATTTGAGATGTATTTTAACAACCTCTGGTAGAAAGTAGAATTCCCTAGAAAAAATCTAACACTTGTTACATTTTCCAGATAGATATTATTTTTGAATTAATTCTAGTTTGGATGTGTCAAAATCTAAACCCCTCATGGATACATTATGTTCTAACATAGTCCCCTTAGTTACCATAAATTAACATTTTTCACAGTTAATAACTATGTATGTCTCTATGCACCGTGCTAAAAGCAATTATATATTTCTAAATAAAATATCAAAGGTAGTACTCAAAATAAAGAATTCATCCATGAAAATGTATTTGATTTTTTCAATAATAAAATAGAATATATCCATCATACACCATTGAAAGGTAGTAGGGGACCCACAAAACCTAAAGGGAATCCACTAGTAAGAAAAAAATCAAATGGGATATGTAATGGTAGTCTTATATTGATATTATAGGGCTACATGAATCTGGTTCTATCTAGAATAAACATCTACAAAATTGAGAAAATCATTCCATGCAAGGAACTATATCATTTGATCAATGAAGGGAATTAGAAAATGTTCTTTGATAGTGCATTAATTGATCTTCTTATATTCCATAAAAACTCTAAATTTGGTAGCCTTTCTAAGATTAATCCTTTCATTGATATCATTTTTTACAATCGTTAAACCACCTTTTTTAAAGAATACTAGGACTAGGTTGACCCAAGAACTGTCAGAGATAGTATTTAATATTCTAATGTCCAGTAATTTAATAACCACCTATCTAACAACCACCTTCACATTGTGACTAAATATTATTTTATATTCCACCATGGGCTAATGGTCTGTCTCCATAGTTATCTTATGCATATAGAATGATGGGATAATTCATGTAATGTAATATATGGCCCATACTACGGAATATTAGTTTTTTTTCATAACATTTAACAATTATTCCACATCATTATATTTATAATCAGAATAAAAAATAATGGATGATGGGAATTCTCACCCAAGAATGAAAATTTAAGATGTTTAAAAAGTGGGTTCAGTTCAAGAGTGGTTGTTTCTTTACTTGATGGATGATTCGTTGGCCAAGGATAACCATGATATTAAATATAACTCTTATATGTGTTTTCAAATGTTAAAATATTTTCAATTTGATGATTAGATTTAATGTTTCCTCACTACTTTCCATGGTGGGGTGCTCAGTCTCAATGAATTCAATATGCTCTCCCTCTACACCATAATTTTATTATAAGTTATTTAAATAGTTGTATCATATTCATGTTCACTAGATAAGTCTTTATATATTGACATTGATGAAATATCTCTAGTTACACCAAGAACAAGAAAATTCTCTTTTTTAATAACAGTTTTATGATTTTTATTTTGAGTACATTTCCTATATTATGAAAAACATTTTAGCTCCCAAATTGTTTTTTTTTCAGAAAATGATTCATTTTCAGACGAATAAAAATTTTCATATGAATACCAATGTTCAAGTAATTCTATATTAGAGCTGTTTTCAGATAATATTTTTCCTTTTTTATTTTTAATGATATTTTATTCATCAGGTTTCTCTAAAATTTTAATGATTAATTGACCTTGGAAACATCAATGACTATTCCATTAGTTGAAAATAAGGGCCTACCCAATATGACGGGTACCTGTTGGTCACATTACATATTTGAATCTAAGAAATCCATGGATAGAAAAAGCATCCCACCACCTACCAGTACCCTCCCCATAAGATTATTGAATGAATGGTCAGTTTGCTGTAGGATAACTGTAGTGGGTTGAAGATAACAGAATCTCAACTATTTGAATTGTGATTGTTGTAGAAGATTGATGCTAGAACCAATGTCACACAAAAAATTTAGATGACTAGAATTTCCTAATGTACTGGGTTTGAAAGATACCAAGATATTTGGGGTTGTGTGGGATTTTCTTTTGAATATAAACTATACAATATTAAGTGAGGCTATTGGTCAAAAATTATTGATGATACTTTTAATTAAATAAAATCATTTTAAATGATTTTATGTATGATGGAAATTGCATTAAATTTTTAATGAATTGTTTATTCACTTGGAGTGTGTTTAAAATCACAATTATCTAATGAAGTTCTGCCTTAATAATACTTTTAGGGTTCAATTTTTTAGGGAAATGGATGGGTGTGAAATAATTCTTAAGAACAATAGGCATAACCCTTAATTTTTTAGTAGTTTTTCCCTTTCTCGATTTAATGAATTTTCATGTTTGAGAATTTTCATAGACATTTTCAGATAATGATTTAGTATTATGAAAACATCTAGTTACAACAGCCCTGACATCATCTATGGGGTTTAGTTCAGTTGGGCATGTAAATATTCATTTATCACTATTAGTAAAGTCTCTAGCAATTTAGTCATGTTGATATTCCATGATTTCAATTCTACAATCATTTATAATTTTATCATATTCATATTGGTCATGATGTTTGTTCAATTAATTTCGTATAATTTCTTCTTCAGTGTCCATTATATTTAAATTTTTATCTTATTTTGAAATCACATTGCCCGAATAATTACCATGACCATTTAAAGACTCAGTCCTCTATTGGTTTAGAAAAAAAATCTAGGTTGTTTTTGATAAGCATGTGAAGTGGGATGTTTAATCAATCCTTGGAATTTCTATGAATTTTTTGAATGGTTCCTTAATATATGGTGTCCATGAGGATGTGGGAAGAGAGATTATGATTGGGACACTGCCTAAGAAAGACTGTAAATTTATTATAAGAGTCATTAAATGCTTCTCAATACTCTTGGTAAAAACATGCTATTATAGTTCATAATAGTTATTTATGTCATAGTGATAAAATATCATTATAAATGAATAACACACTTGGTCCCAATTATCAAATATTTTCTAATTAAGAATCAAGAACAGATTCAAAGAATTACCGTCAAGTAAAAAGGGAAACACTCACATTATATGTTCATTTTTTTAGATGCCTATAATAGGTAATAGGTGTATTGTATTCTAGAAATCATTAATGATTGATAAAAGGTAATCATTAGAGAGTCCATTGAAAGAATAAAATTGAGAAATGTTGGACTGTTTATGTTTATAGTTTCTACCTACACGTGAATGTCTAATTGGAGATGGATTTCTTGAAAGTTATGGAAGTTGAAACTACCTCATCTTAGTCGTATAATTATATTTTATATGTTCTTGGTGATGTTTATGTTCAGTATTAGATGCATAAACACTCTCTTTAATATATCCATTTTTATTTTTCTTGTTCTTTTTTAGAGTAGTTAAATGTTGATCTATTTCCATGTTCAAAGGCTCTAACCTATCAGTGGATGATCTAGTTCACATGAAACATGTAATAAAGGATTTGAGTTAATAGTAAACAATTCAATGTAGAGCACAATAGTAAAGAATAAAATGGTAAAAAATTAAATTTGTATTAATAAAAAAACTACATAGATAAGAAAATGTGCCATAACATAATTTATTGTTTTAATGCAGTTTTCAGCCATCAATTTTTTTTGATTTTTTAAATTATTTTTGTTGACTTTTTTAATGAAATTATGTCTCTCGAATAATTCCCTAGAAACAGTTCCAAGAACATGAGTCACTCTTTGAGGAAAACAATTCAATGCTTGAAATTTTTATACATTCTACTAACTACATTGAATAGTTACTTGTTGGGACGAACCCATGTGGAAGGTAAGTGAATGAATTTATTTTTCTATTGAAAACACCCACTAGGTTTAACAGTGTCTGGAGTATACATTTTTTTATTTTAATCAATTTTTTTTAATAAATATATGAGAAAACATTGTTTTGGCATGGTGGATAATCATTAAAATAAAAAATAATTAAAATAATGAAAAAAATATTTAACTAAGACACAGATGCATTGAATAAGGAACAACTGGTTAAGTGAAATACTCTAGAATTTAAAATAATGGTTAAAAATGATATCTTCCTCATATCTCATTATTAAATCACACCACAAATAAAAATATGAATAACTTCCCTCACTAGGAGATTCAACACACATAATATTGGTTATTGGAGTTCACCACTACAAAAATCAATCAGACTGCTTAATAATTTGAAAGAGAAAACTATTGGAATAAATATATCCATAAAACACCAATTGTTAATGACACTAAAAAACTAAAAAATTCAATTTAAATCAATCTCGTTGAATTATCTTGATGTTTTAATTTGAATAAATAGAGGTCTGAACAATTAAAAATAAAATCTTAATTAGTCATGCCGACTGATTCAAATTTCTTTAAAAGAAAATCATGTAAATAAATGTAGTTGATTATCCATTATGAATTAAATGTCCCGAGATAAATTTTGTTAGTCATTTAAAATATTGATTACAAACATTAATGACATTAGATTACATTGTACAAGAATTTATAATAAACGAGGGATGCATAAGTACTCTTGTGCCCTTGATTTTAAGGACTCTTTTATTTGGTGGTGATAAAAGGATGAAATATACTAGAAGCCTTCTTCTCACCTCTCCCAGTATTTTCATGAGAATGGTATGAGTGGTATGTGATAGAATCCTTCCTCTGCTGTTGCGTCCTACTTTTAAACCATATGCCTTCTATTAAAACTCACTAACATCCTCCACCGACTTCGATAAGTCCTCAATGTCACTGCACAGAAGCATTTATGTCTAAAATTTATTTCATAATAACATAACCCTTGAAACTAACAATTCTATTGTTAGATAGGATGCACCATGATGGAATTTCGGCTCCTGTATGTTTTTGGAAAATCGTGATCAAATTATAGAGTTTAAATATAATAAGAATAATTTCAATTATTTATTTATATTTTTATGAAAACAATAAAAATGTTAGAGTAAAATTTATCTTAATAATTTATTATTTTATATTATTATATTAATTAATTTATATTTTTTTGATTTTATTTTAAATTAATTTTTATTTAAATAAACTATTATTTTAGTTGTTTTATTTTATTACACTATTTTATTAACATTAAATATTTTTTTAATTGATATTATTTATAATTATTTAATTTCATTAATATTATTATATAATTTAAAAATTTATTTATATAGTTTATAATTCATAATTATATGAAATTATTTTTATTATAATTTAATATTAGTTTATTTTATTAACTACTTATTAATAATGAGTTAATATATCATTGTAATATTTTTAATCTGGATTATTATTTATTTAGTTGAATTATTTACCCGATTTTATTTATAAATTTTTTGTTATAATGATAATTATTCTATTTAGAAATATAAATTATAATTACTAATTTTTTATGTAAATATTAAAGTATTATTTATTTATCTTTATTACTTTATTCAAATTTTATTTATATGTTATATTTATTAATTATGTTTTATATATTTTATTTAATTAATTTGTTCTATATTTTAAGTCATTATTGTTATTTTTGTGTTTGTTATAATTATTATATCTTATTCTTCTTATTATTATTATTATTTATCATCTTTTCATTAATTCTTCCCCCAGAAGTATGTCTCATTTCTGCTGGGGGGGATTTTTCCTTCATTCATAGACAACCCTCAATCACCAAAAACTACAAAATTTGATCATCCTCACCTCTAATAGCACTGGAAATGGTGGTCAGGCTCAGCCTAGGTGAATATCGAGCATGTGTGCTGGTGGGTAGCAACTCCAGTGATAGTTTCTTCTACCCGGAGATTGAATTGGTGTCACGACCTGCAAACTTCAAAAGTAGTTAGCTCGGAAGGCCCTCATCCTCGTCAACTAGCGAATTCGGTGGGAGTCTTCAGATATAGTTGCTTCTGTTGATTCGATATCGAATAGTAGTGAAACCAGCGGTTCATGGGAAGCATGAACTTGATTTGGACTAAATTAGCAGTGCTGGTCCCTGGTGAGGATGTGTTCTATGTTCTTTGAGGACTTTTATAGGTGATTTCATCTTTATCTAGGATGATATGATGATGATATATTCTAGAGATGTGGTGTTATAGGTGCAGCTAGATTTTTTCATGATGGATGAAGGTCGGGGAGTTTTAGTGTGATAGATAAGATAAATGGGTAACAGGTGACTAAGAGGAGGATCAATGAGATGTCTCACTAATAGAAGATATGTGAGATAGAAATAAGTGTGGAACTGTGCATCAGTACATGAAAAATGGTGGAAGGCTTCAATAGGAGACACGATGTCTTATACGTGTTGCGTCAGTAGCAAAAAAAGCCACTGTTGGTGAGTGCATGAGAAACTGACGGGTATATGCATCGTTAGGTTGTGTTGTGGATGTGCCTTAATAAATCATTGAGTAATTGACAATGTAAAAGGTAGGTATCGATATGTTGTTCTCCCGATGTAGTGTTAGTGAGTTTCTCACTTAGTGACATAAAATTATATCTCCAAATACAAACATAAATCAATTAATTAAATTAATGTAAAACTAAAACATTAATTAACAAAATAAATAAATAATTAATGAATTAAAAACATAATCTGAAAACATAAACTAATGTAAAAAAATACATAGAGTAAAATAAATAAAATGATACTAGATTATTATTTAAAATGATATTAAACATTCAAATTAAATAATTAAATTAATAAATATAATAACATATATTAATAAAATTATTTAATTTTAAATTTATTAATAAAACAGAAGTTAATGATTAAAGTTAAAATAAAAGAAAAAAATTATTAATTATAAATAATTGATTTAAGGGATAGGGAATGGTGAGTCACATGTCCCTATTGAGAATCAGAAAAGGAAAAACAAACAATGTGTAATCTGTACAACTAAATAATTATAACTAAAGAACATATATTAAATTAAAACAATAACAACACAAATATTAATATTTTGACCTATTTTAAGTCTCAAATTAATACAAACGTAAAGAGTATAAACAAAAGGATGAAAAAATATAGTACAATAAATTCAAAAACAATAGTTAAAATTAATAAGAATATTCATAGAAAATATTTTTAGATAATTAGTTTATTTATATATTAATTAATGATATTAAATTAAGAGAATTTATTTCAAAAAAAAAATTATAACTTCTTAAATATATAATTACTGTTCATTTATAGTGAATTTAAAAAATATAAAGAGATAAATTTAACTATATATTAATATGATTAAATAATTGAAAATTTCAAAATTAATTACAATATGATAAAATTATTGTTTCAAAGAAGAATTAAATCATCAAATATTAATTACAAAATTATATAAGTAAACCCAAATTAAATATTTTAGAGTGTTAAATTATAAAAATAATATAATTTTTTTAATGTATTAATTTATATATAAACTTACAAAAGTGAATTAATTATTAATGTTTGAAAAAAGGATTAAAAACATAGTAATAAGATCCTGAGAAATCATGTTATCATAGAGCCACATCAGTCCCCTTCCCAAACTTCTACCTTAGAGGGTGTAGTTTAGATCCTTATCCATTCATGACCCATCTATGTAGAACCTCATGTCTATACCTCATTCTACCAAGCCTCATGCACATTCTTATTTATTCATTCCCCACACAAAACCACATTTCTACCAATCATTGAAAATATCATTAGTAATGTCACAAAAATAACAACTCAATTTAGAATAAATGGTATGCCACAATCAACATAAACATTCATCTATTATTACATATAACCATTTAACCTAATTCCCGTTCTACATGCCTAACACACTGAGTATATTTATTTAAAAATATTCTTCATTTACACATTCCCATTAATCTCATTTAAACAATAAACATATCCCCCCAAAAAATTCGATAGGCATTATAGAAAACTAGAATCATCTTCCCAAAAACATTTTATAATCATTAAATTAAATAATAAAAACATTTAATAAGGGATATTCTTAATCACAAGTCAATTTCAAACATTATATTTCTATTAAACTCATTTTTGAGTGTCATAGAATTCCATTGGTTTCAATAAATTCATCAGGTGCTCCAAGTATCCCACATGGATCATGGAAGACATGATTTTGTTTTTTATACCATAATTATATAAAATCTTGAAACCAACATAATTAACACATCAAGGAAACTAAAATACCATAACCCCACATGAATAAATCATTTTAAAAACCAAATTTATATTACTTTTATAGAAACTAAATCAAATCCAAAGATAAATGCAGTCATTATAGATACAATATATCTTTTCCCAAACAATCCTTAAATCTTCAACCCATATCTCACTAGAAAATAAGGGTTTTAGTGTTCTAGATGGAGATAATAGAATGATGCAAACCCTACACCAAAAAATAGAAAAAAAGGTATTACACAAACCCATGTCAATGATCTACACCCAATGACACTCCAAATGAATTATGATCAATGAAGAATCACCTCTAGGAATATTTGGTCACTATGGATGATCAATATGGCTAGGAATAGATGAAATGTGAGGATAATCAGGGGTGGTTATAATATCCAATAATGGAACTTTTTTATTTTTTGTCAACTTTTCAGGGGATTATAGTTTGACAAACACTTCGAAAACCATGTGCAAGTTACATTTCATTTAATCTAGGTATTATTATTACCTTGGTACACTGCATGGTTTAAATTATCTTGTGTCGACCATGTGTAATATCTCTCTGGAAGGCTGCATTATTACCAAGGAATTCTGCATGTTTTCCAAAACCTTGTGCCAATTGTGCACCTTGTACAGATTCAATCAGTTTTCCCATTTTCGAGGAACTAAGGCATTAGAACACCCCCAATACATGAAATACATACCGAAATCATTTAACTAACAAAATATCAGAGATTGATCCCAAAATTTAATTAGGGTCATACCCACACAAAATCTTGTATTTCACATCCTCCCACACTTATGAATGCTCCTCTGCGAGTCTCTCTTTTCAAGAATTAATTATTTTATAAAGATAATTTATTGGGCCATTGGGAACTCATATCCTAATCTTGATCCCAGGTTTCTTATTGAGCATTTGTATGTTTCTATAAAAAAAATAACTAAGGCTGCAATCTTTCCCCAAAATATATCCTCATTGTGGTCCACAATACTGACCAGATGCATCTCAAAGGATGCATCATCCTCCAACTCTACATTATCAATGTTTATCATGTGATATGAATCAGGGTGATACTACTAGACTTGTGAGGAATGAAAAACAATATGGATTCCACTATACCATTTTGGTAGATATAATTGGTAAGACACTGTTCTTATCTTCCCCACGATCGTGAATGGTCCCCCATACTTGGGTGCCAACATTCTCTATTTTCAAATTCAATAGTTACCCATCAATGGAGACAACTTAAAAACCCAAAAATATCGCATGATAAAACAAAGGAGTCTATGAAGCTGATTTTCATATGACTTCATCCTTCTCAAAGTTTTCTAAAAATGATTCAGAATAAATAAAACTACTCTGTTTTCTCTTACATAATACTCTGTCCCAACAGCTCAGATTTCCCAACATTTAACCAAAACCACATAGATATATATGGTATGGTATATGTTTATTAAAATTATTCCATATGAATCCTAGTTTGGACACTAATTTTGTAGACAAACTAAATGAGTGGAATGAGTTATTCCCAAGAAAAAATGAATTCAAAAACACAAGCACTCAATATATATTCATCTACCTGAATCATATGCTTTGACTTCTCATTCATTTATTTGTGATTATCCATACACATAAGAGCTTGTGTACCAAGAACCTTCTATAAACCTTTCCAGAAGAACGATGTGAAATATGGATCATGATTTTAAAA
This sequence comes from Viscum album, assembly GCA_963277665.1. Taxonomy (NCBI): domain Eukaryota; kingdom Viridiplantae; phylum Streptophyta; class Magnoliopsida; order Santalales; family Viscaceae; genus Viscum; species Viscum album. Next base: position 870,688,242 of record OY728148.1, on the reverse strand, counting down.
TATGGTTCTCGTTTCAATATGAATCCACACAATCTCTTGACCAAAAAATTCAAACAAATGATCAATTTTGAAGGCCTTCAAGAATGGTATGAAATCATACACTTGGTCATTCATCCAAAATATTCCCAAACTGCATCATTATTATGATGTTTACTCGAAATAATCCATACTAATTATATCATTATTTCATTCCACTTCCACTATAGAATTGGTAATGACTATAAAAAACCAATAGTGTGATGATAATGGACTTTAACATGTTTATTCGTATGGAATCATGCGACAAAATTGGAATCCTCTTTATTCATTTCCATCCACTAATAATTCCAATAAATAAAATTATACCTCTATGTCATACTGGGACACACTATCCACATTGATGCATGTAACTCTCATGTCAACTCATACCACATAATCACTAGTACAACCACAATCCCATGAACGTTGGCAATCCCATATTTATAAAAAACCTAAAAATATGGTGACTCCACACCATTAAGTAACTCGTTCCATTCTATACACTAAGGATCAACCAGCTCAATTTCATTAACCATGGTCAATCGTGCGGAATCAATTGGTACTGACACCATGGTTATTTTTCAACGCCTATCCAACTATGGCATGTGCATATTAACAAACAAGGCTATCATTTTTCACTCACCATTGGATTCATGAACCACCTATCATTGAGTCATATGGATCCATGAAATCACAAAATTATTCCCTTTTCTGGTCAGTATACTAGATCAAAGTTGATGAGTTGCTGGTACTCAATCTATATTAGCTACGAAAGAATAAAATCATGATGGGATAAAATGTCCATGAGACTTTTATGGTTAGTAAATTCCATAAACAACTATCCATACATGTAATTCCACCAACACGATAATGCTTAAACCACAATATCTAGATCAATGTCATGAATAGCGCAATTTTATACATGATGAATCAACTATTGTGACAAAAATGCTACAAAATGACCATCCTACATCAACACTTCCCCAATTCCAACATTGAAATAATCACAGAATAATGTGTACCATTTACCTTGATCGTGTATGATCAGCATCAGCCAGGTTGCCCAATGCTTCATCATCTCTTGAAAAACATTCTGACATGCCTATGACCACTCAAACATAACTCCCTTATTTGTTAAGAATAATAGTTGAAATTCTGAATAGGATAAATCCCTATTTAACCTTATTTAATGTCCATACAAAAAGTATAATATCTGAACATCTAAAAAACTCTTGGGAAAATCCCAAGACAACCGAAACTACCATTTCTATAGTTCCACCAACCTTCTTGTTGTAGAAATTATGTGCACCAATAAATTCAATATATGATTAAATAACTACCATTTTGATAGATTGGTGTAAATTAATAGATCTATTAATGTAACAAGAATGATTTCATGATGTTTTGAATGATTGTTATGTGTTCTTGAGTACACCAATATGTCAACAATAATGAATAATATTAACTATTCTAGATATATGTAAAATAACTGTTTCAATAAGGCCATGAAAACTTATAGTGCTTTGGTAAAACCTGAATGACATCACAACTAACTCATACAACTAGTACCTAATATAGAATGATGATTGTGTTTTTTCTGAAGATATCACCCTCAACTAATGGTATTCTAATCATAAATCAATCTTATGTCACACCATGGAACATCTCAATTGATCAAACAGTTCATCAATTCAAGGGATAGGTTATTCAAGATAAAAATACATCTAATTCATCTTTAGATAATCAAAACATATCCTTAAGGATTTTTTGGTCTTCTTATCAATTAGTACAAATTATCCATAAGGTAAAATAGTCATATTGATAAACCCATTACACTCCAACTTCTCTAACTGAATTTTATATTCATGATGTTCTATTGTTGCAGTTCTATATGGTGGAATAGAAACTGGCTCTTCCCCAAGTTTCAATTCAATCGTAAACTAAACATCTCTCTCAGGTGATTTCATTGAGAATTACTATAGAAAAACATACATAAACTGATCACAAAAATGTGGAAATACAGGTTTCCATTCCCCCTTCATCTAGAACATGGAATCCACATGAACTGTGAGTTCCTAAAAATATTTGGCAAATTGGCCACGTGTTCCCTACTCAAACATCCCACTCACCACAAAGAAAATAAGTGTTTCTCTTGAGATATATGAGTGTCACCAAATAGTAGAAATAATTGATATGGTATTTATAAAATATAAAACAATTTATACCTATATTTATGTCAAACTATGAAATCCCTAGGACAAAAAGGATCCACAATAATGATATCCCCTAACCTCTAAGGAAAAACATTTATGATATCTAGTATCAAAATTCTATGCCACTAATATAGAATCATGTGACATATCATCACACAAAAATTCCAAATTTTATCCCAATCAAACTACTAAATGAGAGGAAATAATATAATGTGTATAACATATATCAAATAACACACTAGAAACCATGAAATCAACAATAATCATTCCTAAAATGGTTGATGGTCATCATTCTCCACCTTAAGGTGTTGTTTGAACTAAATAAATATACCTACCCCTCTACCCAAGGAATTGACCTGAGTTCCCTACATTATACTATCTTGTGGGTATGGATGATCTCCATCCGGAGTTCAATATCCACAACTATTACTGATATGAATCCTAGAGATCTGACTCTCTACTTTTTACGGAGTCATAGACCCCCTTCCTACAATATAAATTTTCCATTAACATAAATCATTTCTCGACAACTATCTATTCCTATAAATCCTCATCACATGGGAAATATTTCCCCACTCTGGGCACTTGTACAGTGGTTGGGGACAATTAATGCGCATGTGAACAGACCTTTCAGACTTATTATAGAACCCTCTGTCCCCACCCTGAGAGGTTTAACCCCACTTCTGAATGCAATTAGAAATTCTACCTTGATAGAGATTCCAAAAGCTGTGCTTCCTTCTCCCAGAACATGCAATAATTTCTCACCTGAATGGCACAACAATTCCTTCACATGAAACTCCATTAATGTTGTCATATTAAATAAGGGCTTGATATTCTACCCCATAAAACCTATTCAGATGGGAAATTTTTACCAGGGACATGATCTTGTGTCTTATCCCATCCTGAAAACATTTTTCCACATCTTCCTCATCACTATACAATGTCAAAAAAATGTGTCTCAGACCAATTAAATGACTAGAATAACCAATTAAATGGCATTTTCCCTTCAGTAATGCTCATCAAATTTATATCCATATACTGCATCTATGATTCTGGAAAGAAGTGTTTGAGAAAATTCTCTATAAAATCATTCCACGTTATTACTTCAGCTTAAAACTTTTGAAACTTGATATACCACCAATGCTTTGCCTAACCTCAATACATATAAGCCCCTAACATAACTCATTTCTTGAGGCGAGTCTCCATATGATCAAGAATAGTATGTATAAACATTATCCAAAACACTAATACTTCTATACCGTACTATCTATTAATGGTTATAGGTTGTTATAGCTGAATCTATCTAGTCAACTCGAACATACTCGGTTCGACCAACCGTGGGTACCATTCAATCATCTACCTGAAATGATGAAATAACACAAAGCACTAATCTTCACAATTTTCCAAGATGACCACGTTCTACAAATACTCAATAAGTATAGTGTTCTCAGCAAGATCCTCATGTCTCCCAACCAGCATATGCCTTCATCGTGGAATTAATCTATAATTCCAACCATGGGCTTTATATCATGGGCCATAAATATTACACGATATAATATAAAAGGTTTATCACTATCCATAAAAAAATATATTTCTCATACATAAACCAAAATGGATTGAGAATACATGAAACACTACCCTTGACCATCCAGACCATGTTCACAGCAAACACAATGTAACTAACTCAAACCATTACAATGATTTCCTTATATACATTTCAAAACAGTAGCTATTTCACAAATTACTCCAACAATAATTTGATTCACATACATCCCATTATAAACCACATATATTGAATTTTTATTTATTATTTTATTTCCACTTCACTCCATTCGAATTATCTAATAATACTTCATTATAATTACTTTGATGAAAATCGAATAAATCCTACCCTTTATGATCCACACACCCATCTCGTGTGGGCATTCCATGATTCATGTATCCTATATACTAAGGTAAATATAATTATGCATTAATTAACAATACAATATTATTGTGGGAAGGATTAAAATATTATTAAATATTGAAATCACACCTCATATGCTTCACCCAAATGGTGAAATATCATAAACAATAAAATTGATTAACAAGTACAATAATTCCCACCTTTGGTGACTTGGGGTTTCCTTTATACTTCGGTCAGAAACATCCAAGAATGAGGTCATTCCAACAGACCGATAAATCACTATCCTAAATTCTAAATTCAAAAATTGTATGTCACAAAAAATAACTCTTCATATACACATTCTAATATCCCATACCTGGGTTCTAGTAAACTGGTTCCTCGAGTCGGGCTTTTAAATGATCACAAGTGTGTCTAACCATACGCCATAGGATTAAATCACACACTAAGTGTACAAGATTGATGTATGGAGATTATACCACCTTAATCAGAGTATACTAATGATGAAAAAATATATAATAATGACAACAAACAAGAAACCCCATTGAACATGAAAAAATAACCATATCCCAAACTAGGTTCAAACCACACCCAATGATAAATATGTTACGTCACACTACACTACCAAGTGTAAAAAATGAAAAATAAAGGTAAACTATAGAATCTATAAATTTTCATGTCTCTATGTCTAGATCCAAATCAACACAAATCCCAAATACATCTCAACTAATGAGAAATATCCTTTTTTATTTACCTAACCCGATACAATGAAATCTAATCGAGTACTCGATGACGACACGAGAATGGTGTGATTAAAACACTATAGCATCTACCAACAATATCGATAAAATATCCCTTCTACACAAACAGTACATGTGATTGAGAAATACATATTAGCAAAAAAAACTACAATTAAATTAGTTATTATAAATATCTTTTCCCCGATGATAATCCACTATTAAAATTAGATTCAATAAATATAACATCATTGTGCTTAATCCCCCTTGTCTTGTGTTTAATGGATTATGCTAATTCAACATTCACATGTCATATTGATATAAATAAAATATTATCTCAATATGTCAATACATCATGAAAACAACATTATTGTCACCTCAAAGCCCTGATATGGGTGGAAGGAAACTGTTAGAGGAATAGAAGTCTATCCCTACCAATAACTTATGTATTGAGGGGTGGACTTTATAGCCTATATCCCACTCAACCCCCTGTCATAGAACCACATGATTTTATATCACTATAAAAAATCATGTGCACATTGTTATTTATTTGTTAACCACACAAAACCACATTACGTCCAATTATACCCATTATCATTATTACTATAACAATAATAACCACTAAAATGGGAATATATTATCTACCACAAACCACGTATACAATAATCATTTATATGACATTACTATTTATCCCAATTCTTATTCACCATTCCTAACTCACAAATCATATTCATGTACAATCAGGGTTCAATGAAACATTCCCATTAATCCCATTTGACCCATATAAATGCCAAACAAAAGAACCCCTTATCTATTATATAGAATCTGATATATCTACAATAAACACTTACCTAAGCATTTTGTTAATGAATTTAAACATTCTATAATGGATCTACATAATTTCAAGTCAATTCCATACATTACCTTACATTTAACCACATTTTGGAGGGCATTAGCACCCCATGGGTGGCCCAAAATTGGTCAAGTCATCCTCTAAAGAATCCACTAGGATCAGGAGGGGGTAAAAATTGTTTTTTAGACACTCATAATAGATAATCCTTCAAAAAACATTATGATAGCATTAATGAAAGTAAAATAACATTATCCATCATGCATTAATATATGTAAAAACAAATCTATATAACTTGTAGACCACCAACCAAATATACATTGATGAAATTACTACTAATAGAAGACTTTGATCGCAATTTTACTACCCTTAAATCCTAAAACTGAATCTTAATTAAAAATATGTGATTTAGAGCATAAAATGTAGAAAAGACAATGATGAAAAACCTAATCCAAAAAAAAGATGAAATAGAGGGATTATACATAACTAAATCATTGATCTTCACCAAATGACACTACAAACAACATAGCATCAATAGAGAATAACCTATTGTAATCATGGGTATCTAGGTTTTGTCGCTAGGGTATATAAGAGAATAAATTGGAGGAAAATCAGGTGATTTTTTTAATCATATTAATAGAATTATTGTAAATTTTTGCAACATTATAGTGGAACACAGTTTACCTGTAAGGATTAAAAAACCATGAGAAAATCGGGAAAAATCCACTATCTAAGGAAGTTGGGTCATACTATTTCCTTGTTAGGCCACATGGTATGATAGACTGTGAAATGAATATATGTTCTGTTTTTAGATAAGAATACATTGTTACCTAAGAATTCTGCAATTTTTTTTAACCGTGCTCTAATCCTGAACCATTTATAAATTGGACCAATTCTACCATTTTCTATTTCTAGAACCATTGGATCACCACCAAGGCCCAAAATACTAATCATTAACTTATAATTAACCAAAATAAATATATTGAAACAAAAAATTATATACATTCATACGTCCAAGATGTCTGTGATCTTACACCATATGACATATATCTACATTAATCACAATCCATACACTAATGAATTAGTTGAACCTTCTCTAAAGGATCTAGAATAATACATGATCCCAACAACTCATACAGGAATTCCTCCATCCATCATAGAGTATACTTTTGAATCATATCAAAAACAGAATTATTTTTTTTCATTTTTATACTTACCTAATAATTGTTGTTATAGGATAACTCCCCAAATTCTAAGTGATTCTCCAAATACTGGACAAAGTATAGGAATCAAAATTGAATAATATATTTAAAAACATGAATAATATGTTTTGACTACCCATATGTATATGAATGGGATTCCAGAATCCTTAATACTACCATACTAAGTTCCTTATGCAAGACCTTCTTGAATCACGAAGTAAAACATGAGTCATAGTATGAAACTATACTTTCTGTCACCTCATACAGAAGGAATGTGTCACAATCCTACAAATAATTTAATTGATATACTATGAAAGCCTCCATAAATCCAATAAATGAACTACCTAAGTCAAATATTTTACAATAATCCAAATTTAATCAATATTCTGAAGCGTCTCGAGTGACTTTCCAAAAAATCCATGGTATCATTACCATATATAAATTCTCAAATATGAATAAGTTATTTTAAACCATCGGGATACTGATTCCCATTCATCACATGATAACTGGTGTAGAAACTTTTCATAACCACTTTTATCTACCTTTTCATTCCTTTATCCCAATGCTTCTGATGTAGGTCATGATACATTTTTGTCAAACCCGGATGTACAACCAACATTGAGGTATAGAATTCATCTATTATCTTATCCAGCATTATTATAGTAACGATAATTGAAATCTTGACATAGATGATCCAATATACATATTTAGTTCAATCATTATGTTATTCCCCTCCATCAAGTATTTTTCACATGGAAAATTATTCTAGATCATCATACTACATCTATGCAATATGACTGTAATCTGTATAATTCACCTAAAAAGATATGGTATATATATTTTATTAAGCATCTTGTTACACAACATTATTATCAACAATAAAAGTCTTTTTATTCAACTAATAACTAGACTCATGGACTGCATGAGTTTGATATCTATTTTTTAGAGCATCAACTACACTATTTCCAATCCCATGCTTATATTCTAGCTCAAAATAAAAAAAATCCTATATTCAATCCACCTACGTTGGTAGATTCAAATATTATTGGTAAAAGATACAATTATTGATCATTTTATCAATATAAATATAATACATTTTACCCCATAGTTAATTCCACCAACACATGAAATCATAATCCACATCTTCTAACTCATTTCCAGGCATTGGGTAGTTCTGTTCATGTTTCCTCAATAACCATGGAAAATATGCCACAACTTGATGCCCTTGAATAAAAAATGATCCTAGTACTATCATATTTATTTCCCAAAAAATCAAAAACAGATCACCTAAATTGTATATGATCATGACCATTGTAGTAATCAATTGCTTAGTCAGCTCATATAAATCATTCTATCATTCTCTCAACCATTTAGAATCTATTATGTTATTGGTCTGTCCCAAATAAGATGTTATGAAATTAATAAAATTAATAGATGAAAATAATAATCTAATAATCACATAAAACTATAGATATAAAAATCATTCATATAATGTTCCAAATAAACCACTTCATACAGCTTGTCTAGGACTATTGATTCACCTTCTTCAAAGATTATATGACCTATGATGTGTAACTAATCAATCCAAAATTGAAATATATTAATCTTTTCATATAGATAATGTTATCTCAATGAACTCATCACGATGTAATGAGGTTGGTAGTTATAATATATATTTATAGATTATAATAATATTTCCTCTATGAACATATCAAAAAACTAATCCAACAACAAGTGGAAAATTCTATTCATCAAGGTCACACACATTGCTGGACTATTCGTATGCCCGAATGGTATCACGACAAAATCCTATAGGCCACACATTTTTCAAAAATCATTACGAAATTTATCCGATATTTAATCTCTCAAATGATGATGCCTAGATCTCATGTCTTTCATTGGGAAGAAAAAATATCATCTCAACTAGTCAAATAGACAATAAATTTATAGTTGATCATATATGTTCATTATTTTCATATGCAAAAATATATGATAATTATAACAAAAGGCAAATGTAATTTAAACCCTCTTAGAGAATAATATCCTATATCAGTAATGCGACATACTGAGAGGGATTAAACCCTTATCCATCAAATCTTCTTGTGAATTCTTATGCTCTGGGAGATTTGTTTGTTCCATTCTGTATGGTGGAAGGGAAACTGGATTATCCTCTATCATGTTCTCAATCATAAATTCCACATATCATTATGTGGAATCCCTATTAAATAATCATGAAAGACATCCTAAAACAAACCCAAAATAGGTGGAATGAAATTATTTATTCTAGATTCTCCATACAACAATATAACAGTAACCTAGTTGGTGAGATCTCTTAGTTGCTGATGAAATGGGGAAAAACCACCCTCCGTGATATCCCAAACTCCACGGTGAATTTCATTTTATACCCTATGATATATAACGCCACTATATTTTGGTATCCCTTAATGTGAGATCTGTATTCCATAGGCAATTGTTTTCCTATGATTAGGTCAAATTCTAACATATTAAGGCTCTAAATATCCCAACTACAATGATTCTCCCCAATCATTTGAGATCACCTTTTCATAAAATTATTTCTCTCGATCGTACTCCCAACAGTCAATTGATCAACCTCAAAAAACTCAAAAACACCACTACCACAATCATCCCAATCAAAATTTTCATATATATAAAATAACATGAGGCTCCAGTAAAAAATTAACAAACAATGTTGTATAAAATCAATAAGAGTAGTAAATATAACTGATGATGGTATAGACTTTCTATCCACACTTGACAAAAAAAAACTACATGAAACCATTTTGACCCTATTCCATCTGATTCCATTTGATTCATATGAAATACACCACTCTACTAATATGGTCCATTAAACCTTGAATATAATCATCCACTTCCATGACCAAAACTTCTAGTAAAACTATAACTACAATATTGATATGGTGTAGAAGACCTCATTCATTTATGCTGGTTCTATCTAGAAACACCATTTCTAAATATTATCCATGAGTTCCATAGAACTACACTAGAATTTACATCCTACCACAGTCTCTGCTCTCTAATAATGTTAATGGGGAACTTACGATGAATCTTACCTAGCATACCATGCTACAGAAAAAATAGTCTACTATGATCTTATGTAATAGATCCTCCCCCTTGCTACTCTTCATTCCATTACTTTTAAAAAAAATTAATAATGAAACATACATGCCTTAAAATTATTACTTATTAACCATCCAAAATAAGCCATATATCCTCTATATGAATCCTCTATTAGGTTCCAATCATAAATGACAGCCTGATTAACCACCTCAATTTTTTTTCCAATATTTATTCACCTGGGACATAATTATTCATTTCATCCCACTTAGACATCATTTTTTCTCCAAAAAATCATCTCCTTCTTATGTTCGGGTAAAGATTTGAAAATATTAAAAGCGACCTGCGTAGACCATAAAAAACATAATCACATTTGTCAACATCATAATATTTCTCACTATCTGATACATATGATGATTAGGGTAAATGTTCTCCATGAACATCTCCAAGAATTCCTTCCACTCCTTTTTTTATAGACGTACATCCCGTGTATGAACATTTTCTAGTCGATTCACATATGTGTGTATCATAAAACCTATCATCTTGTATCTAATTTCATTATTAGTATCTATGTTATCACGTATATTCTTGACATATTTTATACTGAACTCAGCTACCTGATTATTACACTCCATAGATATAGTTAGTGGGTGTTACAATTGGTAATCTTGTGTTATGTTGGACATAATCTTGAAACCATCCTTTGTATTCTTTCAATAAACTATAAAAACATGAAATGATGTCATGGAACATCTCTCAAACATCCTCACCCATCACAATTGGTGCATTAGGTTCCACTGATGGTGGATCATTTCTAGCTAAAACCTCATATTGTTCTCTCAAATAATGTCTTCATAGATAAATATTTCTATAATTAAAAGAACATGTATCAGTACAAATTACACAATATTAAACAATTTAGATAATAAGGATTCAAAATAACCAATAATAATCCATTCCCCCAGACACTATTATATGATTAAAGATGTGATGATAACACTAATTATAACCATCTCTCATTATGGTCACTGAATAAATAGGGTAAAAAATCCACATTATTCATGTTTCAATTTAGTAATCCATTTATTCTGAAATTTTTTAAATTTCACATTCATATAAGGGAAATATTTCATTTGAACAAATAAATCCAAAATCATTATTTGAAATTCTTGCTAAAAATATCAATGTAACATAATAATCTAGATTTCCTAGAATGATTCATGCATAATCAACTCTCACACCATATTAGGCAATGAGTCAAATCTCTATAAATTTGAGATATAATAATCATATAAAATATCTCGTGCATCACCCATAGTGAAATAAACTACAAATGAAACAACACAAATCATATTACTACAATACCAACCTCAGTACATTGGTTTAATCCCAGACATCGGTTAACTACCACCATGCATAAGCCCATTTTCATGGTTCAAATCATACTATAATAATTTCTACCACTCCAATATAGTAATGATAAAAATTAAAGAAAAATCCATTGAAACAACATTGTATTTTCTCGACCAGGGTGCAACAAACCGATTCCCGGACCCAGTTGGTTAAATGATCTCAAGAGAACCTTCACATATGTTAGAGGTTTTTGACTAGTAGAGAGGTTATAAAATTAATAATTCGAATAATATAACATCTTTATTAATTTATCAAAATATTGTAAATAAATAATATAACCAACAACAAGAAAAATTTTATAACCCAAACTACCATGTTTAAATGATGAACCCATACAAAAAAAAATTTCCAAAATAAATTATATATATACCTTTAGAAGTATGTTTCAAGTGTAAAATTATTTAATGAAATAATAGAAACTGAAAACACCTAATAGAGTAACAATAAAATTTGTATTTCTCTCATACATGCTTCATCATGATTTGGCTATCTAACATCACCGTATTTACCTTATCATATCATGTAAACAAGATGTATATTTCTCTACTGATCATGATTCCATATTAGGTTATGAGTAAAACATAGTAGACCACTGCTAAAGGTGTCCAAAGAAATATCTAGTCAAAAATAGTGTATGAATTTATACAAATAATAAAACATTATCCCTAATGACATAATTTTACATATATTTATTTTTTATTTATTTAACCACACAAACCCCTAGTTACTAAGGACACCAAAATCACCAATACCTACTTTATTCTGTGCCTTATAGTAAATGATTAAAAATACTTAATAAAAAATTCATTACTCAACAAGGTGTTTAATTATCCCTTTTAATTAAATTTAATATCACAGTTACTTGGAACCAAAGTATAATGCCATAATTTTCATCCAACAACACCATATTGAGATCCTTGTGAGTATTCAAAGCATTAGTTCCTATCTCACACCTTGTATCCAAACAATCACATATGGAAATTTGTACCATCATTCCTTGTCCAACACTCATATACTTGTTAATCCCATATTGGTATTTAGAATATCATTTTGTGTCCCACGCTCCTATATCAGTTAAATAAATATGGGTATTTGGGGCATTAGTCCATGAGTCACAATCACTTTTCAATCAATTACACATATATAAAATATCTGGAATTCAGTAGGTATAATCATCATTAACCATCTTATCAAATTTCATAACATGGATACAATTTTAATTATCTATTAAATCTTAGTTAAATACTCTAATTACATGGATGATTATTAATAATTTACTATTAAATTGTTTTAAAATATTAAATTAAAGTCAAGTAATCAATTTTATATTTTCCAATTCTAATTAATTCATTATCAAATTAATTGACCAATTGAAAAAATATTAATATCACATATATTTTAAATAATTAATATATTATAGTAATTAATTAACCCAATGATTTATCAAACTCCTCCAATTCCAATTGAGAAAGATTTATCCCAATACATAATCACATTTAAATTAATTTAAATCAATTTCATATGTGATTCAATTACCAAACCATGGAAATTCGAATTTCATAATTAAATACATGTTATCTAATCTGTACTATAGTATCTTCAATTTACATAGGGTAACTTAATATAGTTAGAGAACATTCACCAAAAGAAATCACCATTTAAATAGGAACAACAAAAATAACAATGAAGAATGACATATAGAATAATTAAATATTTAATATATAAATATAATCCTGATCCATCAATCATATATATAATTACATCATGAATATTGGAAATCATGATCTTTTTATCTGGGAAGAGATATGAGGGATAGAGAAATATAATTTGGAAGAAACACATATCAAGAGAGGTACCAATATGTTATTGGGATAGTCAATTGATAAATAATAGGGGTCAAGTATTAGTGTAACTTGTTTGGTAGCCAATATAATTATTAGTAATTAGTTTATGTCTGAGTGCTGGTTATTAGGGATTAATACTGGTGGGTTCATGTCTTTTTAGGGTTTAAATATCTACATGCATGGTTACCTATTATAGTTGCATGATTTTCCCTAATAGTTCTCCTAACTGTGTTCCCCTTTTTAAAGGATTCCCAAGTTTCTATTATGATGGTTATTGGTTTTAAAAGCTTATCTATTCTAAAAAAATCCACTATATTTAGATTTTCATGGATTTCTGGAATGGTTTCTCATTTTGAGAATAACCCATGATGACTGTTCAATACCCATTTTCATTATAAACATCTGATATTTCACACCAAACCAACACATGGTAAAACGAAAACAAGATAAAATCAAAATAATGATAAAATAGTACCTTTACATGAGCCTAATAAATGTCCCAAAAATAATGGGATTATACACATCCTAATCACTAATCCAGACCATGCAAGATTAACTGTGGAGTTATAATCAGGGTGGATCTAGAAATGAAATTTGTGCCTTATTTACATGGATAGTAACATTAATCCTTTTAATTCTTTATTTGATAGTGGTGTAAAAATCTCTACCATTATAATTCACAGCCCCATAATTTTGGAACCCAAGCCTCAAACTGATTCATTACCTCTCCACATCTGGTATAATATTGTATCTAATACCGTTTTTTACAAACCTCGCATCCCCAAGCCATGATCCTAGTCATATGACCGCATGGTTCTCCTGTAATTCTTTTTTTCACTTCCTACCACACCATGAGAAACTAATGACTATCGTAAGTTATCATCCTAATGATTTTCCCATTGGATAACACAAGTTATTTTAGTGACTTTATCCTCCCTCACACTCATCATAAGAAATATCCTAGTAGGTCACCCATGTTGATCACTACTGCAGTCCAGAATATATAACTCTGTATTTCTAATAAGGTAATATTATGAAAATAGAGTACATATTTTTTGAAAAGGGTAGTAAAATTTATCATTTCATGTTTCCATTTTCAAGGGTTTTTATAATAACCATTGACACAGGTACCCGAACAGAAAATTTTACATACTCAAATTGTCTTCATGAACCCCACATCATGGAGAACAGATTTAGAGAATCAAAAAAACATGAGGAAAAATTTTCTATAATCCTAAACCAAATAAAATGTAATATATATATATATATTATATAATAAAAGAATAAATAATTATATTACACAACTGAGACCAAACTGTGGAAACCAAATAACTCAATATAAGAAGAAAATCGTCATATATATGTCCAATAAAAAAGCACTTATAAATAGGAAACCCAATAACATAATTTGATGACATAGGGAAACAACTTCCATCTCACCACTGTATACATAACATAGCCGATAGAAAACAATAGTACCTCACTATTGTTTCTTGCCTTACATTGCATTGATAGACATAACCAGGATTATGAACAACGAAAGGGGTACAAAGGATGTGAGATGAAAAGATCATGAGGGTCTCTGCTAGGTGTTCCATATCATTAATTTTAACAATAAAGAACCCCAATATTAAATAAAACAAGAAATGATAATATTTTAATGTATTAAATATAAAAATCATGTGAAAAGTTCACGTTCACATTTTCCATCAATTCCAAATAAATTTGTTTCAAAGAATATCACATCCATACATTAAATTATATAAATCTTGCTACAAAAACCAAAACATATATCACAAAACATTTAAAATTGATTATAGTACAACAAAACAATACAAGAAAAAATTATAATCATATTTAACATCCCACCATGGATCACATATATAAAAAAATTATTCATATCATACCATTTCATTTAAAAAATTTATTATCAAAATTATTATTAATTTGGTAAATGCCCAATATCTAGAGACAGAACCACCAAACTTAAATCATGGGATCACATATTTCCACAATGTATTAACCAATGAGATAATCACAGAAATAATTTTTTTTCCCTTGAACCAACCTAAATATATTTAAATTAATACAATTAAACAAAAGTGCTTTATTGATAAGAGGAATAAACACATACCTCAATATAAAAAACCAAAAATAGAACTACCACTACTGATAATGATCCCTTATATAAGATATCATAACATATCTAGAAATAAAAATTAAAAAATTTCACCATAGTTCAATGGATTTAATTATCCAATGAAACATCACTACCACGGTCAGATAAAAAATGAAGAAGTTATTCTTACTAACCTAATGAGATGAAATCAAACCATAATATTGGTAACTTGTTGAAAGAATAAATCTATCTGAATAGATAGTCGCAAGACATTAAAGATGGTCTTTATGGAGCCAGTTAATGTTGATGTGGACAAATTAATAAAAAAATCAGATGAGAAGCACCCTAAAATTAATAATCAAGACATTTAAAAAGTGTGTAACACCAGTTAACATCATGTTATCCTCATAACTCATACATTTCAAAAATATAAAGCTCTTACCTTGAAAAATGAACCATTTAAAATTATTGTACATGCAATCAATGAGTTATGTGTTGTACATTCACTCTATGTACGTGGTTAATGATATATATATTGCCAAAATCACATGTATTAATTATAATTAAATAGTTTTTATTTCTACTATAGTCTACAAAAACTATATATTCATACATAAATTACCCCAAATAAACTCGAGAATCAACCAAAATCTGATATAACCCAAAAATTCAGTAAGACATTTATACCCGTATACAATTAATTTAAACAATCATACAACCCTGAAAATTAGTTCAATTTATCCATAAAATGATCTACATCCTTATGAGTCCCAAAACACATCTAATTGAAGATGAAAATAATTAAAGAGTTGGTAATTGCATGAAAAATTGTAACATGTTGTAATAATTTGTTATTCCATTTTATAATTTATTATTACTTTTATATGGATATTAATATGTCTTCTTTTAACATTATAAGATACCAAAATATTACGTACACTTATATTGGTGATGATACAATTTTAACGTCAATGTTACTATTTTTAATTGTTTGATTTATTTCACCATGGTAATGATCTTATTTAATTGGTTATATTTTTATTCAAACGATCATATTATCAGTGGCCATATGGAGTCACAACAATATATAAATCGATCAGAAATCATTCATTCTTTTTACACATATATTTTAACTCAAGTCAATATATTTTCATTTAAAAAACATTTATTACATTATTAATACTTTTTTATTTCTGTTGTTTTATTCATCAATGTTATTACTCTTCTTGACCAAGGGGATGCAATGTTTCATATTATTGTGATATTATTTTTCTATTTCTACACTTATTTTAATACATTCAATTATAATAACCATATTTTGACCCTAAAAGTAATGTTTATATTCATAAATAATAATTCTAATGGTTTTATCATGTGGTACCTATGGATTATTTAATAATTTAAAACTATATAAGGCATAATTTTGTAATAATGAGGGATATTATAAAGTTATGGTTACTGTTCTATACATTACCCCCATTGACAAATTATCCCACTGAAATTTAATTTTAAAACTATTTTGAAATAGGAGTGGTAATTTAAATAATTTATCTACCTTTCATATCCATGTCACCTCATAAAATATAATGTTATATTATAGTAATTTTTCTTGGTTATTTTAATTTTTTACAAAAAACATTCCCATATGCTCTAATATCATCACCAACTACTCCCCATATGAGGAGATAGATTCTGGTTGTACCACCTCTAAATTATGGACATCTATTAGATATGGTATATTATTCCATAATAGGGATGAAATGAATACATCATGTACATGGTAAATGGGTTCTGGTAGTTCTAGTTGACAAGACTTATAATTTATGATATTGAGAATCTAAATAGGTTGGAGGTACCCTAGACATATAATTACATTAGTCACAAATCCCATTACTCTCTTCCATGGGGATTTTTTGAGGAAGAAATTATCTATCACCATAAAATCAATGTCTTTTAAAAAATTTTCATAATAAATAATATATCAAATAAAATCATAATTTATGTGAATATGAATTTAATTGGATATTTTTACAAACAATCAACAATACTAGGTCTTAGACCCTTATGTTCTCCAAAATAATCACATCAAAAATGTGTTTTACATCTCCAACTATAATGTGATTCATAAAGAACCATTTAAATTCATGAGTGTAAAATATGGTTATAAAATATAATTACACCAAGGAGGATCGTAATACATTCCCCTTTAGTGTCCATCAAAAATTATATAAACAATTATTAATGTTTCAAGATATACCAAATATATTTTAATTTATTTTATTAGTGAATATCTGTATTTGAGATAAAAGAACATATTAGATATGGATAGATAACTTTTTAGAACATTTAGTTAATTACCTAATATTGATCAGGTAATATCATTAATTGTTTTCACTTTCTCATATATACATCAATGATGTATATCCTATCATTTTGATTGATTGAGAAATCATATAAAATAGAAATCAAGAAATATGTTTTTATATGACTTTCCACCACAACCCATATAGCAAAATTTTCTCTTGATTTTTTTTGAGACCTTTGGGAAAGTCCACAGACATGCTTTCTCATTTCTATATAGGTATGAGTAATGTCTTCATTATCCTCTTGAAATTATTCCAATCGCCTTTCACATAATAAAAAACCATCCAAATTATTGTTTATACTTTGAAAAATTTCATAAAAAAGTGTCACCAATATTTCTTTTAGAAATATTGTTATATATATTCATTCTCTAAGGGTGGATTTAGAAGGCCAAGGTATGTGAATCATTCAAAAAATATTTATTATATTTTTACTTGATGGTACAAATTTTTTTGTCCCAATTATTAAAATTACTCTTCATCATGTTTGGACTCCTAGGATTTATGTTTTCATAAAAACCCCACCATATTGTATATTTCAACATCATCTGTTGGAAAATAATTTTATTCTCTATAAGGGATGGTTGAGATTTAAATAGATGAATAATGGTGTTCCTTTCAAAAAGAAGCCCATGTACATCATTTTTATCTCTATAATAATTGAGACATCATGAATTCCATTCATTTATATGGTTCATAGATCATTTTTACTTATAACATCTTCTATATTATTCTCCTTATTATAATGATTGTTGATTGAGAATTCATAGTTCATGATTAGCTATAACCAAATTTTCTTGATAAAATTAAGCTAATTTTTACTATTCATAAAATATAGATAAACCACCAATATTTTCTATTTGAATATTACTACATCCAACTTGATATAATTTTTTGTGCAGTTTCTCTAATGACTATTATTCTTCATTGAGGTGGGGAAATAAATTTTACATTCGTTATTTGTCAAAGATATACCCCATTGATTCATTTATCATGTAACACCAAAACAAATTCCCATTGGGGAGATTGTGAGAACTATTACCATGATAAGCCTATTTTAAAATTATTTGAATCCATTTTATCATTAATTAATCATGAAAATATAACTCCTTCAGTTTCATATTATCTCTAACATTATAAAATCACGAAAATATTTAAACAATTTATTATTAATACTCAATAGGTTCATGGAAAATATAGATATTTGTTAAATATATTTTTCTAATATTCTATTTGATTTCACTTTTATTATAAGGGTCTATAGATTTCCATTCATTAGTGATAATATAAGCCTAATATGATACGTCATCTTTAAAAAACACATATATAATCTTTCTTCAAGATATGTTTTCATTTCACAACATGTTTATCACAGTGTTAGAAGTTTCCCAATTCTCCACCATTGTTTTTATAGCATAATTGATTATAATCCATATTGAGTACAAATAATTTGTGATAGCTTTATATTCTATACATTATTTAAATACATTTTTAGGGAATTAATGAGTTTAAAGAAAATAACAATGAAAATATATTGTATATTCCGTATTTGAAGTGTAGTATGGGTAATGTTATCACCCATTACTTTTCATTAATGATGTCTAAAAAAATCCGTATGAACTCGATAGTCCCCATATATTTGGTAGAACCATTCTGAAATCCTTTTCAGTGATTTATTTCTTCATTTTAGAAGGATTTATGTTTTAAAATTAATAAATTTAGGGGGTCATTTACCTATTATTATTATTGAATAAAAACATAAACAGACACTATGGTGAATTAGTAATCCATATGAAACTCATGTATTGATTATATTGTAATCGCTTCATCTATTCTTCATACTCAGTAGTTGCCATTATTTATGATTCCTTAGATATTATTATATATCCATGATTATGTTTAATTGATAACATTCCTCTATGACTGGTGTATGGCCATGCAATTCATTAGGTAATATATTATTTTATCCCATTGTAATTATAATTACTTCAAACAGAAATACATCCATAGTCCCAATCATTTGAGTTATATATTCATAATAATAATGTAAAATTATCAATATATTATATGGTGATACAAAATAATATTCACACTTCAACATATTAATAAATGAAATCGATGGATAACATTATTTGAAATTATTTTTCATTGTCTCCACATATCTGATGTTTTCATTATATTAATACGTTTAATCCTTGGAAAATATAGCTCAAAACTCTAGTGAATGATATTGGAGATGATATTATGTGAATTATTTTGGACAATCATTGATCATTGAAGTGTTTTACAATTGGGATTAAATAATATCATGATTATTGTTCTTGGAGATATCTCAACATCCACATTTTAATGTGGTGTTTGAATAGTTATACTAAAATTATAGTACATTAAATAATTTTTATAAACGAAATAAAAATTTTCCATTACATTTCATTATTTAATTACTGTCATAACTATATCTAAATAATTTTTTGAATCTATGTCAATATTATTTGTATCATATTTCCTTACATGATCTATATGGTTCCAAGAATGTTTTCATTGATTTTCCCCCGAAAACATTGCTTAGGGTATTGGATAATAAATATATGTGTTCCATGTAGTTGACACATAATAATATAGGGTAACATTTTTTAAAAAATTTATATTCTTAAATCACAATATTGAGTTCATTCATCTCTTTTTTGAACTTAATTTACCAGTTCTTTTATTTTCATTTTTTTTTCATAATCTAGTTTTCTTGAGAATGTTGCTGATTTTCTACATCACAATTTTTGAGATATGGGATGATTTCAATCCTTTCTTGCATGGTATTAATATTTTTATCATCCCATATTGAAATTTATATAATTATTTTCATTTCATGTTCCACAATAACAATGAATGTAGCCATTATTCATACCAAGAATAAGGGCATAACAAAAACGGTCTTCATATAATTCAATTCCTGAAATAACTACACATTTTTGATTGAATCATGTTTAACCTACCATTTAAATGGTCCACATTAATTTTTTGTGTTGAAAATATGGCCCTAGGATTACTATAAAACCCTAATGATGTTTTTTAGTCTCCCTAATATACTCATCTTTCTTTTTCCTTAATTCATGTAATGAAATTTCCATTTTAAATTTTTTTTGGGAAAATATATTCCAAAAAATTACTTTCATGAAACCCCCATTCCATACAATCCATTTAAACATTAGATAGTCACTTAATGATCTTCATACACCATTGATCAACTTCCATTTAATGATTATTTACATCCATCGTGAATTTCACTTTTTTTAAACATCGAGGGATGAAAATCACTTAACATTATAGTAAATTCATTTTCGCATGTTAATTAGATCAGTATATCCACTAAATTTTAGGGGCCTATGTCACATAATTTAAATGAAAGACACATTATGAATCATATAATAAAGAGACTATTTCACAAAATAATGTTTTAATTATATCATTAATTATTTGATCTAGTAATACATGATATTCCTACCTCACACAACCATAAGGCCAGTATATACTTTTATATATTGATTACTAAACATTTCAGGGGATAATAATCTATCATTCAAATGAAAAAATTAATATTTCACTAAAATTTATAGTATCATAACAATATAGGGACGTTTAAATACTATTTGATATTTTTTATAGGTATTAATTAGGTGAATTTTGTGAGTGAAACAGTTTTCCTAAAAATATTAATGGGAAATTATAAATGATAGAAAATATATCATTGTAAATAATATTTTATTACTTTTAAATAATATAGTTTCTTTTAGTACTAAGACCCATTAATGAACCAATATTATTAAAATGTCTAGAAAATTTATAACAAGGACCATTTAGAGTTGTTACCTACTGTTGAAGTTTAGACAACATCATTTAAACACCACTATGTAATTTATACTCATGGTTCAGCTTGATAACTTTTGTGTTTTGAAGTTCCTTGCCTCTTGGAATTTTGATACCCATGTTTCCAAGTGAAATTTTATGCTTTGTAAGAATTTGATACTTTTGATTCTTTTTGATATTATTTTAGTGTGTGTGAGTTTTTTTAGAGCCATTTTAAATTTAAATTTTCTTGATTATTTATAGAGATTATTTTTTCCATCATTTATTATTATTTACTATAATGAATGTTTTAGGAATGGTTCCTTTTATTAATTAAAAATAGGTAAATGAAATTGAATTATAACTTAGGCACACTAATTTATGTTAAAATTAAAACTATTTACATTAGAGGAATAAAATATTAATTAATTGAAAATATTAATTATGATTCTATGAGATTCAATATATATAATCAAATGTAATGTTTCTTATTAATGTTCAAAAATAAAAATCTATTAATTTCCATAATAATGGGTTGATATTTTATTTTAAATTTTATATAGCATATCTCCTAGGAGTGTAAATCTTAATGTGAGACAATACTTCTCTTTCATGTACTGGTACATGATTGGGTTAACACAAAATGTTCACGTTTCATAAAAATTTCCACACGGTATAATTGGTCAGATGCGCATACACATATTACTTTTTAAAGGGATATAATTTACTAGAAACCACTCAATATATAAATCACAAAAAATTTCATTATTTCTTAATATAAATATAATTACTTACTAGGCTATAGTTAAATTATTCTTGTGTTAGTCCTCATTATTTACATTAAATATATGTAATACCAATTATAGTGTCCTTCTCTATTAAAACATTTAATTAAATGATTTGAATAATTAAAATCCAATAAATCAGCCTAATTTTTGTGAGGCATATATTTTTTGGAATATTATATTCATAATACATTAAAAAGAATCTAAAAAAATATTATCTTATTCTCTTAAATGGTATTATAAATCTCTCAAATCTTCTACAACTACATATGATTTTCTAGTGAAAACATTAAATAAAAGTGTGAACTATAAATCCAATAATATTGAGTAATCATATTAATGAGGTAAACCATGTGAGTCAAATGACATAACATGATACAATAAATGTGAATTATCATGAATAATAAAATGGTAGAATATAATAAAAATATAGATTCATAATATAATTGAATCACAGTAATGTGATATATATATATATACCATTACAAAATATTATGTCACAAACAATATCCATGATAACATCACTTTATTAATAAAGTCGTATAATGGATTTTTTTAGTCCATATTCCAATATATAATTTCTCATGAGGTAAAAAATTATACAATTAAGTTGATTACAATATAGGTGCTCCCATCATATTATGGACATGAATATGTGTTCAAAAAATGTAAATAAATCATTATAAATAATAATAATATCTGTACATTAAAATAAATGTGGATTATAATTTTTCTATATATCATAATGAATTTATGCAATATAAATATTCAAATCATAATATGAAACATAAAATATTGTGGATTATTATATCTATGTTCATATGTAGATGGATCAAAATAAAGTTTTTTCAGTAAACCATATTTATAAACATTAATGATCGAGTAATAGAAATTAAAATAAAAAACATGGATTCAATTAATTAGTTAATCATATTTAAAGAAAAATGTATTATATAAAATTTATTTATATGAAATGGGAATCTAATTTTCTTATACCAAAATTATTTCTTTGACTAGTGAATTTATTATTTGTAATAATGATTTTAAATGAATCTTTCATTAATTTATTAAAGGATATAAATTTTTCAATTAAACTGGATTGATTTTAAATATAGAATTAGAGAAATACACTTAATTAATGTATTAATCCATCAATGGAAGTGATAAAAAGAAATTTATATATTTATGAATCATATATAAATATTTTTAATGAAAATAATGTTATTAATTTTAGATATAAATTATGTGTTAGATATATTAAGGTTACATCACAACGCAAACAAGTGATTCGTAGAGAAACATTAACAAATGTTCTATAATAATTCATACATTTCATCTAATATCAAAAATAATTGAATTAAAAAAACTAATAACATAACTCATAAGCATTTAAATCCATTTTAAAAATATTATGTTCTTATATAACCATTTCATTGAGATATATTATCTAATTTTTCTATTCTGTGGGTGTTCCGTTCATGGATCGGTGGCGACATTGATTGTATTAATTATTTAGGTCCATGTGAAATGGTAATTAATGTATAAAATTGACAATACATAAATTTTAGATTAATAAAAAAATTATTATTACCTAATACACGTTTTTGTTCCATTTTTTGGGTCTATTTAAAAAGTAAAATAATTATATCGTTAGTTCGTTTTGGCATGTTTACTAACTATCATGAACTATGTGTGATTTATTTAATAATATAACTATATATTAATTATATAACCTAAATTTACAATAACATATGAATAATATTATTATTTTACCATAATAATACTATTATGAGTATCTTTGAATTCAATAATGGAAAATAGGTACTCATAATCCATTGAGGTGGTAAATAAGAATAATATAGAAAATGGAATAAACTATTGAATAATAATATATAAGAATAATGTTATTTTTTGATATTACATTATAAGGATATATTAATTTATATATATGATACATTAGTTACTATCTATTCATTGATGTGGGATATGAGGATATGGTAGAAGAGGAAAATATTTAAAAAGTATATTTTTTTATATTACCTCTAAAATGATGTCTCATTTATTAACTATTTATGGGGAATTAGAATTGTTATTTTTGATAGAAAATTTGATATATTACATTTGGAAGAGGATTGGATAAACATTTTATATAAATTGGTAGTGAAATAGGAGTAGCATGTGTGATAAGAAGGGGTTGTGAGGGGTGGTATTTACAAATGGATGAGATGACTTTCTTAAATATAATAATTAATAGTTTATTATTTTGGTTCAAGAAAACTATAATGGATGAATATTTTCATCCTATATAAAAAATATTGAATGTTATTTTCAACTAATGGGTTATTACATCATTAATTCCTCGAATATTCATCCATTTATCATAAAAAATTTTAATATCATATTTTTTCAAGTTTCACTATTCATAAAAATTATATTATTTCATAATATTATTAGAAATCAAATAAAACCATTTTGCGTTGGGTATAATCAAATAATTAATTATATTATATTAAAATAATTTACAATTTATTATTAATGTATTTTTATTGTTTTTTTGTTATAAAAGTAACAATTATAATATATTGATCAATGTTATTAAACCTTTAGAAAATATTTAATGTCATGTAAATTATAACTATAATTAAAATTTAAAAATTGAAATATAAGTTATGAAAATAAATATAATTTTATGTCATTATATTTTTTTAATTAAAATGAATATTAAACACATTTATTTTCGATAAATAGAAATAACTGCTTGGAAATTATTAAAGGATCTATTTACTAGTATCTTGCTAAAAATATATAATGTATTTCATTTTTACAATATAAATAAATATAATTTACACTTAATTGGATAGTGAAAATATTATAATATTCATGTTACTATACTTAATAGGTATATTTATATTACAATTGTCTAGTTTCTATTATAATTGATATATTAGAATTCAAAATGTTATATCATTAATGAACATATGGGGTCTCAATATTATATAAATATAGATAATTTCATTCATTATTAAATAAATTAATTTTTTTCAATGTAATATATTTTAAGATCCATATTAAAATTATTTTACTAATATTCTATTGCATTTTTATGTTGACTTCCATGAGTGTGGTCGATTTCAATGATCATGGAGATCTAAATTTAATTTTATTATTTTATGATTTTAAATTATTTATCAAATTATAATTCATTAAATTCCTAAGGAATCATTTCTTCTGAAAATATAATTGATAAATATATATTATAAAAATATATTTTATATTATCATGTGATTGATTTGAATTATATAAAATTATATTACTAAATATGACATAATAATATATTTTTAAGGTAAATTCCAATGAAATGATTATGGGTCATTATAGATAACCTCCAATTTTAAATCATTCAATAATAGGATAAAATCGCATTAAAATTTATTGATATAAAAAACTGTGAATCCAATTAATTTTATATTTAAAAGGGACCCAAATATCACCTAGAACCTTCATATATATGCCATAAAAACACGTGAACACTTATAATTTTATCATATGATAAAAGAAGTAACAGAAAATATGATTCATCAACATATCATTATCAAAATATAAAACCATAACTATAATTCATAAATAAATTATAATTATATCATATACCCAATGAATTATTGGCAATATCGACGGTTGTCTTGAAAAAAGGAATTATAAATAAAATATTATGAGTGAAATTATTAGGTAAAATTCAATTATAATTCTAAAATCCTGGATTTGAAAACTAAAAATTTATTAAATAATTATAGGAAAATTATATTTGGAATGAACCATGGATAATTTTAATGGATGATCAATGACATTGAATTGTAATAACGTAAGGGAAATAGTTATTTCAGGGAATCGTAAAATAATATTCCCCTAAATGATTCTATAAAATAAAATAGTACATAATTTAGAAAATGAATATATGAATAATATTAAAAAACAAATATAGTTAAACATGGTTATGGAATTTTTTAAATAATCATTTAGGAAATGTATTTTAAATATAATAGTTTTTATAAAACATTGAAAATAGGGGAAACATTCACATATTAGAATGAAAATAAGTCTGTTTTCCAGTAAAACGTTATGTCAAATTTTTTTAGTATATGGATCGAGTTAAATTAAAAAAAATAGTAATATATGTAAATATGTAGTATAAATGAATTAAAATTACACTTATTACATATTTTAAATATTTTTTCCACATTATATATTTATTCCCAAACAATACCCATTAATAAAATGACTACAATATTAATACCTAATTGGTTTTCGATGTTATGAGTTATAAGTCTCATGAAATAAATAATTATATATGAAAAATAAAATATCATTGAAATAAGTATATTAATTATTTAACATGACAATTGGTTTATATATACCATTTATAAAATATAATATTTATAAAATATAACATATTTCACAGTAACAAGAAAATAGATGATAAACCCTTACATATTTGTTATCAATAATATCCACAAACTATAGATATTATATTTAGAGTTTTTACAAAAATATCATAGACTAATATGTATCTATCATATAATATGTTATGG
The DNA here is from genome assembly GCA_963277665.1 of Viscum album. Classification (NCBI taxonomy): domain Eukaryota; kingdom Viridiplantae; phylum Streptophyta; class Magnoliopsida; order Santalales; family Viscaceae; genus Viscum; species Viscum album. The sequence continues at coordinate 870,661,273 of OY728148.1, read as the reverse complement.
GTAGTATATAATACTCATGAACATAAATATGTACAATAAATAAATAATTTATTAATTACATAATATTGAGATGAAGAATCCTTATATTATGTCAAACAATATTTACAAGTGCTTATAAACCACTATATGCAAAATTTAATTTTACACCAAATTTATAAATAAATGATAATAACTCAAATAATTACATAAATAGTTTACATATAAAATCATTTTTGTGAGTAATTAAATTTATAATTGTTATTTAAATCTTTGGTGTTTGCTACATCATTAAACATATAGGTTTTTATTTGGAAGTTATGGTCCATGAATCATGACCAAGGTTTTATTATATCCTGAAATATATTAATCTTATAAATATCTTATATATTTATTATATTCATGTTCATAAAAGTCAAAAATATTGTTGAATAAAACATATTTTCATCACATCATGTAGATATCAGTATGTACGTACGTACGGGTGGGGTTTAAATTGATCAATTATTGGAATGGAAAAAGATAAATAATTAATCACCTTTATAGTTATAGAAATGTATCATTAATATTATATATATATATTGTAAATCAATAATTATTCCAAAATTTTGATCTGTCAAGAGAAAAAGAATCAAATTTGTACATATATGTGGTAGTCCACACATTTTCATGTGGGATTCTATGATTTACATATGACATAAAGGATGTATAATATTTTTATCCAACAATCATAATAGTAATTCAGTATATCTATTATAAACGATTTGTTCGGTAATAATGGAGAAAATGATATATAGAATATAAAAATGTAAATAATATATGAAATAGTTGTGTATGATTATTACCTCTTCACAGAACGCCCACATTTCTATTATACCAAAATCTAATAATAAAGTATAAAAATGGTATAAAAACATATAGTATTTTGGTTTGTAATAATAGTGTTATTGGGGAAGGTTTGGGATGATATATAATTCTCATAAATTGTGAATAATATACAAGATAATGTTCCATTTTTTATGTGACTAAATGGAAAAATTATATTTACATAAAAAGATATAATATAATAAATTAATTTCTCATGTAAAATGTCCCACAATGGTCATGGACTCAAATAAAAATACTATAGGGTCTAAATAAAATCTTCTAATCATCATTTGAAATGTTCTTATTTCAGTACTAAATTTCCTTTTTCTTTTAACTTGTGCACACAACATTTTTATCCATAATAATTATGACACACATTTTAGTCTATAGAGGTCATATATTACATATAAGGTGATATCTAACTAAAAAATTTTCAATGGTTGAAATTTTAGACAAATTCTCAACTCCCATATCCAATTTTAGTAATTTATTAATTTTAATTAATTTATTAAAATATTTTTTTCCGCAAAAAATGAATAATGATTTTTCTACTGTTAATATCGTTTATATTTAAAAGAATTATGCATCAATGGAATTTATATATATAAATATTTAACAATATTTACAATTAATATATTCATATGAAATTATTTTTAAAACGACATAGTCAAAAAAATATTTCATATATTGTTTTATGATCATTTATTAGAATATTCTTATTATATAAACATTTTCATAGTCAACTTTGATTATTCATTTTATAAAAAATTAACGTTACTTAAAACCTCAAAATAAATAATACCTGTATTTATTTATGATTCAATACTCTTTTTATATTCACTAATTAAAATTTATATCTATCTGGAAAATATATAAGAGTAATTAAAACAATGATGCAGACATTTTGTATATATAATTTTATTAAAATAGTATATATATTCTATTCATAGGTTATTGTTAAGGAATTTGAAATATTTTACTATATAAGATTTATGTTTTGTGAAAATTCATGAAATGGGATAAATAAATCATTTATAAAGGATTCTAGGGATTATATTATTGTATTAATCAATTCTAATTGTTTTATTCAAATAGAGGTAAAAATTTTAACATTTTTTTCTAATAAATTTTAACTAAAAAGAGAATCCTTTTAAAATAATTTTTTTTAAAAAATAAAAATATGGATTAATATTTTAGACATTAAATTGCTATATTTTGAAATGTTAAATTTTAATATAAATGTCATTAACTTAATGAGAAACAATTTTTGAGAAATTAATTTTATGGATAAAAATGAACATATAAAATATAATGTATATTGATTTTTAATATGTAAATAATGAAGATATTAACATATCAAATAAATCTTCATTTAAATTTTTTCACTATTTAAAACATAACTGTACTTTTATATTTTTTTAATTAAATAAATGAAATATATTTTTAAAAAAAAATTATACTAGTCAGTATTCATAAAAAAATATATGTTATATGAACATACAAAGTAGTCATCATAATACATTACATTAATGTTGATCGCAATAATTATATCAAATTTCATGTAATATTTCTAAAATGTTATAAATTAACTATAATTTATAAGGAAAAAATAATTAAAACTATTTTTATATAATAGGTATTATTTATCCGAAAACCATTTCAAATTCAATATTTTTTTTTCAAATTTCAATTTAAGAAAACAATATTTAATAATGAGTGCAAACAATGGAAATTATATATTATATTTAGAAATATTTTAATTTAAATTCATATGATTAGTATTACAAGTCATCTAGTAAACTTTTTACCATAAAAATTTAAAATTATTCATTATCATCATAATCATTTTTGCACTACAATTTTCATTTTAGTTTTTAAATTAAATTACCTAAAATCAATGAATTTAATTTTATAAAATGTATTAAATATTTAGAATAATAATTACTAGTAATATGTAATTTAGTAAATTTTTATATATTTCATAGTAAAAAAACTAATAATTGTTTACAATGTTTAATGTCAAAATGAATTTATTAATCGTTAATCTAAATATATAATGATGAAAATAAGACAAACACATTCTTAATCCTCATTGAATGTTTATATTTTAATATTAAATTAATTGTAATATAATATTAATCAGATTGGGTACATTTTATCTATGAAATTTACCTAGTAATAGTTTAAACAATTAAAGCATTTCCAATTTTACACTCACCAAATTTATAACATGGTATCTCTTCCTCTCGCTTATTCACAAAAAATAATCCATTTATATAAAAAATATTTATTAATATTTTCTACCATATATTCTTATACATAATATATAGGTTTCTGGTTCCCAAAATACACAACATAGTGTACTTAATAAGTTATCTAAATGAGGTTTATATATGAGAAGGTAATGGTCAAAACCATACTCTTACATTTTTAATTATTATATTAGTACCACTAATAATATAATAATGATTTCGATATAGACCAATATTATCTCCCAAAAAAGTTTATTTTATTATAATTTTATAATAATATATATCCTTTTTAATTTCCTTCAAATTGGAAATAAAAATTTATTTTTGTGTACAACAGACTACCTCCTCATGAATCGATGTAAATTATTTCCCATAGCATGCCACATGTATAGAAATATTTTTAAAACTGATGAATATTTATGATACATATTAACTAATAATTTTTCATGGAATTTTATATATCACCCAATAGTTTTCTACTTTACCAATTAAGAAATTATAATGTTTTTTCCTGTGTAGGTTGTGCTACCGCATCCTTGAAGAGAAGCGACTCATTTTCCATTTCCAAGATCCATGACTGATTCTAATAAATGTATTGATTTGATAAATATTTTATTTGTAATATTTTTATCATTATTCAGAGGGTAAATATAAATATATGAATTACAACTATATCACCCTTCATGATAAAATTTGGAGATAAAAGTGTTCTTAAATACTTATATAATTATAAAAATGAATTACTGTGGATGAATGGGAGATATTGCTTTAAAATATGATTAAATATTCTATTATATAGATGAAACTTATTTAAATAATAATAATAATAAGATTAATAACAATATATATTATTATTAATTATGTTCAAGAATGTGGAAGCATGAGGTATAAGATTTCATCTCACTGAACCTGCCACTAAGAAATATTCATTTTTATGCACATAATTTTTTTTTATATTTATATATTAAATATTTTATTTTATTAATTGAATAAATATTTATTCATGATGAATAATGTTTGATTTATTTTTTTTAATATCATTTGTTTTAAATTTAAATTTTCTTAAGTGCAATTTTTTTTACAATAAAATTTTCTATGGCTTGCTTACATTTTTCGTTGATCAAATCATATAGTATAGTCTTCCAAAAAATAATATATTTTCATTTGAACTATAATTTTAAGGACTTCAATTCTATTATTATAACTTTTATAATGTTTTTAATTTTAATAAAAAGGGAACAAAATTTATTTAAAAAATCGCGTTATTTTTTTTCGTATTTGTTTTATTTTTCATCAATTTGCATATTTTTCTAAATAATTTTATAAAATTTATTTATTTTAAATGATAATGGTATAATACTGATATTTTTTTCCTATAATTAAAAATATAAATGGTTTTAATTAAATCGTTGTTAATTAATTGACATGATCAATTTTAATCTATCTTTACAAATATTCAAAAAAATATTTTTTATTGTATATAACATAAATATATTTTTCATAGACAAAATGTTTTTAGTTTATTTAGTTACCCCACATGATTTTGTGAAATGTTAATTTTTCAATTAAATCTATTCTTTTAGTAATTTTTGTTACACACACAAGTGTGTTTATGTTATGGTTCACGCAATACCGAGTTTAGAATAAATTACACATAACAACAAGTTTAAAATAAACATTACACACCAATATAATATTATTGTAAAACATGATAGTTATCAACTATATTTTGGAATTTCATTCTTGAATAAAATTACCTAAATTGGAAAAATTAAATTTTTTATGATGGTTTATATAAATAATTATTTTGGGACTATTTATATAGAAATTTAAATTATAAACATTTTTTTAATAATGGAAGTCTCTTTTTATATAATAATTATTAAGCACTAAAATTTATTTTATCTCAATAAATTAAATATATATATTTTGGAGAAATATATTTATGAAATTTATATGTTACATATTCAATGATATGTTTAATAATAATTTAATATGTTTCCAGGACATGTGGTAGGAATATATCCAATAAAACAATTAAATCCTTATTTTATAAAAATTATTGTTTTCAAATTAATCATAATTATTATGAAATTATTTTTAATTAGTTTTAGAATATTAATTTAAAAAAAATTATGTTATTATTAAAAAATTATCTATCGGTGCATTATAGTGATATTTTTGAGAAAATAAAATTTATGATGAGTAGTGAAAATATGGGTTCTTATAAAAAAATTTCATTTCATTTAAATCATATTAAAACCTAAAAATTTGTTAATATGATTTTCAAGATAAAATTAGTCTATTTATATATCTATAATATAAATATGGTAATATTAACCAATTTAATATTGTATTTGGATATAAAATCCTTAATCCTTTTGAACATATTCTCATGGAAGAAATATGTATCATCAAATATATGAGATGAAAATTATTTTAAATTATTGAACTTATATTGTAAGAAAGAATAAAAAATGGATTCTTTATTTATGATCAAAATAATTTATATTATCTAACAATTTTGATTTAATTTTTTAACTCAATTAATGGTAAAAATATAAAAAATTATTTATGATGATTAAGGTAAAAATGGGATTACATGAGAGGATAAACTAAATAGAGAATGTATCAGTTGATTAAAAATGTTTCCTACACACTTTTTAAGGCCATATATCAATCTTATCTCTTCTATGATCGCATATTTCCAACTTTTATGTTTTATTCCAATGTGAAATACATACAACACCTTTTACGTTTAAAAATGACATGTGTTCCACTCATCTAACATTAAAAGGCTGCCCAACCCTATCATATTCATAAATTCATAACCATTTGTATTGAAGAAGGAAATAATAAACAACATCATTTTATCAATATAATCTTCCAAAAATTCTTAGTTTTATGCATAAATCTTAACTAAGAATCCAATTGGAAGAAACTAAATGATGTTGTCATAAGAATATGTAACTTCTCAAACTTATCATTTTATTTTATTTTTACTCTAAAAAGTGAAATTATTATTAAAACATTAATATTTAAACCCCACAATATCATTTATAGATTTTATGTTAATTAAATAATTCAATTAATCTATTATTCAATAAAATGATATATTAAAATCATTATTTATTTGTACAATAGAATACCACCTCACAAAAATGATGTGTTTTGATTTCCATCATCGTCACTCATGAAATGAATAAATGGTGGATTTAATATGTATTTAATATATTTATGGTGATTGTTATACCAAATTAATTATAATATCTCCTCTACCTACATACATCCAAGCCTATTGGAAAAAAATAGTGTTATTCATGTTTATGATAAACTACCACCGCGTGAACAAATGGGATGTGATTTTAATTTTTTCTCCATGTATTGTAATAAAGAGACCTCAAAAAAAATATGTTATATTTGTAAGATAATTATAATGATGGAATTAACGTCCCACATATTCCACCTAACACTCTATATTAATGGAATTTGAAAATGTTTCTTGTTTATACAATAGACAACCGCCCTGTGAATCGATGTTATTCATTATTAACATACACTTTACAAGGAAGATAATAAAGATACGATTAAATAGAACGTATTATATATATATATATAATAAATTTAATGTAATGCTTATTTTATTTATTTTAACTTATCAGGAAAATCGATACATGAATCTTGCATATGTATGTCCTATTGTCTTTAGGAATCAGATATTTCATTTTATATCAAAAATATTTAATAATTAATATATAGTCATAGGAAATGAATATATATGATATTTATATCATTACTAAAAATTATTATATGATTTTACTATAATTTATATTCTTCGCGTGATAATTACAAATCATAATATATATGATAATCCATGTAACTATGACCAGAAATTTTATTTAAATTAATAATTGATAATAAACATGTAATAATAAGTCATAAGTAAATAAAATATAAATTTATATATTTAATTATGGAACTATAATATATATATATATAATTATATTATATTAATTGTATAGGATGTTACAATGTGTACTGATGATGTGGAGACTTATGGTAATGGATTACTAGTCTCTCTTTTATTTCTGGGAGACATATTCCAATTCTCCAATCATTGGTTTTGTGCAGAATATATACATATACATTAATATTTTATATCATGAATCTACATATTTTAATTACATTTAATTTTTTAATTATATGTTATTATTTATTAGGGATATCAATTATAAATATTTTAAAAGAGTTATGTGTTTTTCATCCCTATTTTTACTTTAGTGGGGAACCGACCAATTAAAAACCAATTTTTATGTGGTGTGTAACCAACCCATGAATTTATATTATTATTATTTACTTAATAATTTTTAATTTTAACTTCCATTTTTGTATCCCACTTTTATATGGTTTAGGATTAAAAAGATTCAAATACGGTATATGATTTTTGACTATATCATTCTTATTTTGCACATAAGTTTTGTTACACACATATCTTCATCAATAATGTATATATAACTCCCATTTTAAATGTTTTATAAATAATTTAATTTATTTCATGATATTAGAAGATAATTTTTATGATCTAAATTAATCGGTTATTTGATTCAAAAGGCAACATATTGGTAAGGCTTTCATGACACATCTCATCCTTTATTGGTATTGTTCATGATTATGCTTTAAATTATGAAATAGTATAATCAATATCTAAAAAAATGAATTTTATTCCCCCCATGTTTATGTGATGACAGAAAATTTCATTTGACGATTTTCTTATCTCTATGTAATCAAGAATACAAATGAATGTTTTTACAAATATTCATATTTATTCTATCTTTGGATAAGAATCCATTTTATTCTAAATTCACGTTTTATATAAATATTTTCAAATATGTTTTTAAACCTTTATATTTTTTGGAATGAATTTTTAAACATTACTTATTTTTTGACACTTTAATTTAAATTTATATTATTACATTTTTAAAAAAAATAAAGGATTTATTTTTACCAAATATTTTACGGAAAGCGATTGTTAATGTGTTGGACATGAAACTGTTTTTCCATATTCTTGAAAAAATATATTATTTAAGGATTTAATTATATTATCAAATATAATATTTAATGAAAATTACTTTTAAAATTATTTCTGTATTATAAAAGATTGAAAAATTAAATTTTATTTTACATAAGAAACTTATTTAAAATATAATAAAATATCCTATTATATGATTCAAAAATTATTTTTAATAAATGGATATATAAAATAATTTATGAATATGTAGTTTTAGAAATAAAAATTCTGTGAAATGATACATTTCTAATAAAATGGTCCACATCATCTATAGAAATAATTTTCCATATAAATTTACATATATTGATGTTAATTATATTTCATTGGGTATATTATACAAGGATACAATTTTAAATATTTATTTGAACGGTTTATGATTATGATTAAAATATTTCATTGAAATTCATTTCTATTCCCGAGGATATTATTTGACAACAATTTTATGAAACCTATTAAATCTTCAATTTTTTATTATTCAGTCATATGAGGTAATGATTATAGAACCTATTTCATTTTCACTTGATATGTTAGGATGAAATGAATATGAATCCTATTTGATTTAATTGGATCAGAAATATTGATTGGTTAATAACCTCCTGTAACATGAATCGATTATATAATGGGTAGTAAATATATATACCTCTGATTAATTTGGTAATGATTAATGTCACATGAGATGAAAGGGTATATGGGTGGATTCATCCATCCCGAAAGTGGGTACATGAGAGGAAATACCAAGCTCAGAAGAGGGAACATGATATGATATTCAAATCCCAATGTTGGTACATGGATTGTTATCCCAATCGTAACATTTTATGAATGTTTTGTGGGAAATCCTTGGCATTATATTATCTACATTATTTATGGTTCAAAAATCTTTCTCTTATTCCATTTATATGTTATTGTGGTACGTGTTTATTTATTTCATTAAATATAATATCTTATGAACATCTTTTACTTGTTCAATTACTCATTTTTATGATATTTTCTATGAATGGTATATTTTCAAATGTAATTCAAATTGTCACAAATCATTCTTCACAATATACACTGATATATTCATTGTTTACCATTATTGAGCAACTATGATAAACCATTATTATGTTTTAATTCCGTAATTTAAAAATAAAATATTTACTTAGGTTCTATCCATGAAGGTTAGATAATGGGATGATCATTTTTTCATACATTCATTATCTATCATGTAATAATATTTTAGTGTATTGTCCAAATACACTATGATTATAAGGTCTTTAGTTGGGGGGTTTTTGTACATTAATAAATATTAATATAAAACTATATTATACTTATAAATGTTATGCATGGGTCATTACATATTTAAAATCATATAAAAGTTATTAATGGCTTTAAAAATAACACTCATAAAGGAAAAAATATATTTGTTTTTTAAATCATTGTATATTGGTATAAAAAAAATTAATTTATTATAAACTTGATTGATAATTAGATGACAATCATTTAATTACCTTATTAATATTTTGGACATTTTCACTCTTTTGAGAAATTAAATTTTGTATTGTAGTTATTAATTGGAAATTACGATTACAATAAATACATATATTCATTTTATCATTAATATTCCTAATTCTAAATAATTTTTCAATTTAGACATATTGTTTTTAATAAAACCGAATTTTGATTAAATGGGGATATCGAAAATTTATTATTATTTAGAAAATATTTATATCAATTAATATAGAATATTATTTATGAATAAATTTTTTCATAAAATATATGTGAGAATTTATTGTAAAATATTTAATGGGTGGGGAAATAAATTAAATATCCCATAAATGTAAATATATAATTAATGTCAAAGAAAATATGAATAATATTATTAAATTCTATTTTTTTCATATTTAAACTGGTTTACAATATTTTTCGCTAAGGCCTCGATGATAAAAATATCATAATTTATTAGATCATGGTTTTAAAAATTATTCATATTATTATTTTAGAATTTAGTTATTATTATACATTGTACAAATTCCATAAATATTATTCATGGGTGAATTTCATGATGAATTTTTTTGACAAATCATTTATTTTCCAATATTTATTTATTATCAATTATTTACATTTAATAAATTGAATTGTTCATAATACATACTGAGAATTTTCTCTAATGTTTAGTTTTGGTACCATTCCCCTGATATAAATTAAATTCCCAGTGACAGTAACATAATTCACATAAAGGGAATTACGACGAAATCCCTAACTTGAGTGAAACTTGTCACGTATGACATTATCATGAGGAATAATACTCATTTTTAATTATTTATTTTATTGATAAATTTTATTCTGGATCATTTTTAGTTTAATTTAACATATTAAAATGTTATATACAATAATATAATCGATTCAGTTTATATTAGGGGTTTTGAAAAAAAAATCAGATCATGTGGTAAAAGAAATTACTTGACTATGGTCAAATAGATCTATTTTTTAATATATAATCAAAAATGATAACAAAATAATTATAATATTTATAAACAATTTATATGTTTTATAAAAACAATGTACATTTTTTTGATATATGAATTATGTAACTGTCACTGGGAATTTAATTTGTCTGTATGGATGATAAATTATTCCATTTTCCAGTGATCATTATAGAAAGAAGGCAAGTAACATTTATCCTTTAATTAGTAACATATAATCATAAATACCATATTATTTAATTATATATACTTATATATGTCATTATTATGAGGTGGTTATAAATAAATTATTCATATCTCTTCGAGGTGGGAGTATTCCTCACATCTATGAATGTTGTTATCATTTTTTAGTGAGTGAAAATGTAAGAAATAAAAAGATATATTTTATTTATGTAACAATATTTATTTCATTAATTTAAAATAATTTTAATATATATCACATCTATTAATTATAATTACCATTTTACCTTCTATGTAATGTTTTTTCGAAAAATGAATCATATCGCTTTGTGAGCTCATAGAACATAGTACATATGAGGGATGATATCACATATCCTATGTTACGGAACGTCAGAATTGTATATATTATATAATGACACATATTATACAATTATGTTATAAATTTAATATAGAATACATACTTCCATAATCATACCCAACCATGGGATATTGTAATGTAAATATGAATGCCATCGTTTGTGATGTTATAACCCACCGTACACAGGATTGATGATTTTGTATACCATTATATGGAAGAGGGTAATTTTATTGTTATTTATTACATTTAATTAATATAAATAAATTTATAATATTGTGGTTATTATATTATCATGGTTTAAAAATAATTTTTCAAGGTGGAGGAGTAAGTAAAACATCATCTCTCGTGGAGGAAGGTTTCATCCTCTTCAGGGATCCTGTTTAGTTTGCACCAAATGAATTACTAGATTGTATTTATACCAAAATTAATTCTTATGTAATGAGGGTAATTACTTTGGGATGTTATATTAGTAGTTAAGAAAAAAATTGGTTATATGGTTTGAATAAAATAGTAGACTGGGTAGCCTTTTATAAGTGGAGGAATTGACACACTAGGTATATTATAGAATAATTGAGTATTTCCACATTTTTTATATGAATAAACATGTCCAAAATGGACCATCATAAAACCAAATATTTTAAGGGTTGTATAAATGGCCATAAAATATTATTAGAGAGACTTATTGGTGAATTTTACATTTACCTTTTTTGATTAACCACTGATAGGCTAGCTTTTTACCTCAATTATTGTATTTCATTTTTATTGGTTTCACTACTTATTTTAATAAATTATATAATATAAATTATTATAAATTATAAATTATTTTGATTCCAAATATAAAATATATTTTCAAAATTTTATTATCAAAACCGAAAAAAAAATTAAATATTAACCATACATATGTGGCGAGATATCAAGGCTATTAATTGAGTTTTTTTACAGAAAAATTATTCTATATTTATTCTACTAATAAAAATTTCCATTTTATTAAAATAAATTAATATTTAATGAAATATAATATATAAATTTCATTTGTAACAATAATCATTATTTATTATTTTAATTAATATAACGAGAGATATATTATTCATTTTAAAATATGTTTTAGAAAAGCATTGATTTTAAAACCAAAAAATTATTATTCTAAAAAATTTATAAATTTTAATAAAAATATATTAATGTGATATAATATAACTAAATAACAGTAATGTTTCGTTAGATAATATTCAATAAATATTTACACTTTTAAATTACATAATTTATTAAAATGAATATTCAAATTTTTTAAAAAAATATAATATTTCAATATTAACTATAAATCATTTATTTATAAAGGTGAAAAAATTTCACCTAATTTAAATTCTAATATGATAATTTGAAAAATTTTATAAATTTTAATATATTTAAATATAATATTTATATTTTTATCATTTATATATAACCTATAAAAATTTTATTTAATCCAAACAACTTTTGTAGTGATTAAAAAATTAAAATGATTTTTATATTTAATATATATTTATAATTGATATTAATAAATATTATTATGATTTATTCTATAACTTAATTAGTTGTTAAATTATTTTCCACAATATTAAAATAAATCCTTGAGATTTTATTCAATTATTTAATAAGTAGTGTTATCATTCCCATGTCGTATATTTAGATTCACATAATGGACCTTCAATAATATGGATTTTCAATAAATCCTAGCCCTTTTGGATAAAATTATTACATTAAAATTGATCTAAATAGTCAATAATATGAATTTTTCCCTCATAAGAACTATTTTATTCCTAAAAAACTAATTTAAATCTCAATAAAAGGGATTAATCTAATAAAAACATCCCAAACACAATATCATAAAATACATTAGGATCCATAAATAAACATGGGGGAAAATATACTTATCTAGAAAATAAAAACATATTTGCCCAAGATTCTATTTGATTTAATGAACAACCTATTTTTCATCTATTTCATACCAAACACAAAAACAATTTCCATAGAGAAGCTTTGATAAATCATTTATCACTTACATCGAAAAAATCATCATTCCATTGGTTATATATGTAAACAGTATTTTCGATTCAAGATATATTCATATATTTATAAATAAGGTTCTCTATATCATCCAATTAACATACTAAATATGGTCCAATATAATTAAATTCTTTAATATGATCTTAAAATTAAGGTCACATAAGTGTATTTCTATATAGTTTCACAAATATTTACTTCTATATATATGATAAATTTTTTAAAAAAAATCCACTAAAGAAGGATTTTGATACCAAATTCCCTAAAAATAAATTTAGCATGAACAAATAAGGTGTTAGATGGTCTAAATATTATACTAATACCATCCATCATAATAAGGATGAAAATAATTACGAAAATTAAAGTCAATATAAATTGACTTATGAATTCTATACTAAAATTTAGATGTGAACATGTGATTATGGATTGATATAAACGAAATAGGAACATCATGAAACCTAAGTATATCCTCTAATAATAATCATAAAATTTTATCTGAATTAATTGTATCTCAAATGGGAATGAAATTTGATGATTTTGAACATTAAGAAAAAATAATCTATAATATACTATTACTTCATGATGTCTATGGAAATCTCACCACTAAATCAATTTATATGTTTTCTTATTTCACAATGTAACTAGTAATGGTTGAATCAACTCCTTTAGAAATTTTCATTCTACATTACATTTCTAAAAATTCAATCAATTCATGTTATTGTATGAAATATCACATTTCATTCAATGCATAAAATTATATTCAGGAAGGTATTTTTACATCTTAGTGCCTTCTGGATAAATGGAAAATAGAGGACTATGATTTTAATAGAAAATCACATTCCTTAACAGAGATTAAATAAGAACACATAAAAATTTTCAATGACAAAGTAATAACATATCCATCATTATTACCATAAAAAATACCATTCTTAATTAATTATATATTTTCAAAAGAATATTGATCATATATATATGATTAAAAATTTCATATATACAAATACACCTATATTGAAACATAAATTAAGTGGTTGTCCACACATCCAGAAATATATGGTTATTTTTTTCAATTAATTTAATAAAATTTAATGTTTTAAACATAACATAGTTAATATAGAATTATTTTGTACTCAAAGACACATTAACATACTTTTATTATCAATGATTGAAAAATAATTATGCATTTGTGGTCTTTTATTGGTTTCATACATCTTCTTTATCTATTTTTATTTATTTTTTATTTAATATATACATAAACCATTTGTGATAAATATATATATCACACTTTACACCATAAAAATAATCCATTGAAATTTTTAAAGAAAAAAAATGTTAAGTAGAAATCAGGTGAAGGGTAATTTAATTCATTTTATTTCAACTAATGGGAAGAATAATTAATTACCTAACCATTTTATACTAGGAAAAAACCATATCAATTAATCGTGGAATTATTGTAAATTAAATATTTTCCATTTCTTCAATGCATGGCAAAAACTAGAAAAATCACCAATATTAATTTTATATACAAAAAACAATCATCATATTCTTTTTTTGAGTGGAATTTAATTCTTTTTTATGTAATCTTGGTTAGTGGGCTAGAAAACTGAGAAAAGATTTCAACAAACATCAAATAGTAACCCGTTAATCTAGGAAAAATGTGAATCTATGTGATATTTGTTCTCTTGTACATTATTAAACATCTTTATAAATGGGTTCAATATTTATTTGATATTTATTCTTTAAAATTAATGAAATATTTCACCACATAAATTAATATTTATAAATATACAATAATATATGTTCATTTAATGTTTGAAAAAAACAAACAAGATTAATTCAAGATTAGAATATATATATAAATATAATCAACATAAGACACAACATATTGTTTTAAAAAAATTAGGAAAATATATATTTATAATTTCATTAAATTTAGATGGTGAATATGACAACCCAAAAAAACACGACTACAATCTCATATTTTCAATATTGACTCCCAATACCCATCCTTGAAATGTATACATTTCTCACTTTACACTATTAGTACCTTGTCCCAAGGTCGTTATTTGAAAAATATTGATATCCTTAAATATAATCATAAAATAATCTATATGATCCATATGATAATTTTTTCTAGTAGTATTTTTTCCAAGTCTCTATAATCAATGAAATGACTTATTAAAATACAATTATTTTTAACAAACAATAAATGATCACCACCTAGAGATGATATAGGTCGGATAAACAATTATATAATAACTATTGAGTTAGATTTTTCAATTATATAAATTTCACATCAGCTATTTAATAATGGGGTATTAATATAGGGTTTTCATTAATTACTAATCCAATAGTAATCTCATTCTTTTTATTACGAGTAACACTAAAAAATCATTCGAAAGATCATATATGTATGTTTTTCACTAATATCACATTAATAATATAAAATTTTTCTTTCATTCAAAATACATGATCAATGTATGATTCACTAGCACCTATAATAAATTTATCAACATTTAGGTTTGTTATCTAAATTTTGGAATCATTTAATAAAATATTTTTATCTCTCCAATATATCATTCCATTAAAAAGGAATGATAATCCATGCCCGAAATGATTTTAAACTATAATATATCTAGTTTATTAATATTTTAGTAATGACCATACCACTAAGATCATCCCAAATATTCCTATAAATTTTGGTTTCTTTATCACCTACGCCAGTATTTCTCATTAATATTTCTATGTCATTATCATTATGTGATATTCCCAATTTACTTACAAATTACCTAGAAATGAAATAATGCGAAGATTGATAGTCAAATTAGGATATAAGATAATTGAAATTTAAATGTAACATATTGTTATAACTTCATTTTATAAACAATAATCCATTATAGTATAAGAAAATGGATCTTCTCCAAAATTATGATTCCTATCATGATGATTTTCATTAATTGAAACATATCTGAGGTAAATATTAGCATAATGTCCCAAATCATTTAAGCCACATAATACTATAGTTTTATGGATATTATTTTCCACGTTTATTTTTTTACATGATTATTTTTCCAAAAATCACATGCCATATGGAATAAATTTCCACATTGGTTAGAGTTCCCTGATATTAGAAGTCCTTCGACATAGTTATTTTTATCATACAAACCATATAAGGGGAACAAAAATTTCTTACCTCATGATATCTCTATAGTATGATTAGTCATGAACATTTATATTAATCATTTATAAAATTGATCATCATGATGAACATAAGAGTCAGTAAACCACATCACAACAGTTTTAACACAAAAAACAAAATTTTCATAACATTTAAATTATCATATAACCAAATAAACTTTTAATCATGGTTTTAATACTATGTAAAATTTATTAATTTATTATCCAGTGTCCTGAATAATATACAACACATATATGCCAAATATTTTGATGTTTTAATCATTTATAGTTATAGATACTTCACATTATTTCCCAATTCTTAGACTTTTTTCCCATATCGAGATGAATAATTATTTGGATATCATGACCCCCTCCCCACAAAGTGTACCCCTCCTGGGCAGGCAATGTGAAAAGGGAGATAATGACCCCCGAGTCCCGCCTCTAGTAGGCCCCGGGTTGGTGACTAGCACCGAGGGTATAATAACATACAAATGGGAGGCATTACCCTCTAAGAGAATACATGCAGAAGAGAGAGATAGAATAGACTCCAATCAACTCCAACTTAGAACTAAGATATAAAAGGAAACCAAGTACATATATGAAATTTCATGCAAAAGTACTACAACTGAAAGGGGAAATAAAATTACCCAAAAGAAAGTAAAACTACAACGTCCACAAGCCCGAACAACTCCTCCTCCAACCGCAAGCTAGTAGTAACCAGCTTGATCTCCAACCTACTCCATGTGACCTGAAAAACAGTTTATATATACATACGGTGAGTATAACAGTATACTCAGTAGGATCCTCCCCAAGCCTCTCGTGCAAGAGTAAAGAAAGCATGCTAAAGCCTAGTGAACAACAAGTGAAACTAAGTCGTCACCTAAACAGGTATACTATGTTCCCAACCTCACCATGGCTACTCTCACCAAGTAACTCATACAAGAATATAGAATATAGTAATGAATATCAAGGGTACCCCGCTACTACTTCCCCACTGGTTTGCCGCTTTTCCCCAACGACATACGTCCTGTGCATCTCTCTCCAAAGGCTTTCCCGCAGACACCTGGGCTAAGCTCCACAATCTGCACCTCGTGCACCACAAAGGCTTGCCCGCAGACACCTAGTCGAAGCAACACACCGTCCTCACAACCAAAATTAACCAGGTAATTTCCGAGAGCCACCACAGCTCGCATAACGTGTATCATACATCAGGTATAATACCGCAATCCATTACAACCTATACACCGAGTAAGGATCCTCAAGCCATCATAGCCTATACACATTACACCTATAGTAGTCTATAGGATACTATATCCAGAATATATCCATGTGAATAACCACAAGCCATTACAGCCCTCTACACACAGATATAGGGTAACTAACCGCTGTGCCTCATGGCACAAGTATCTACCAAGAGAAGAGAGTGGGGCCGAAGGGGGTAGTCATCCATTCAACCTCCCAACAGAATGTTGGGGAATACACCCCCTAGGGCTCAGAATCCCCGGGGTGTCAGTTGCCCTTACCGATAGGGTAGAGTATCATATAGAAACACAAAAATTTCAGAATATATATGTAACTCACATCCACACTATGGGAATTACCTGGTCTTAGATACAACTACAGCTAACGTCTCTCAGACTCCAGGATGCTACTTCAAAGACAAGGTATCCTATAAGAACACAAACATTTGAAGAGCTTTATTAGATTACTCCATTATCATTTGATTAGTTCCATTGTACGTTAATTTAATTCTTTAAACATTAATTAAGAATGAACAATTCCACATTAAATTGAATTAGCATCACATTCAAAAACTACTTCTTTTTAGGTTTCACATCACCTTTAAATTCTAGTATCTCCATCCCCGTGGATTTTCACCATTTAATCAAACATTCATTACAGAATTAATTTTCCACATTCCCAGGCATTCTAGAAAAACATCCTATGCTTCTAAACACAAAGGAGGCTCAACACGGTGAATAGATATACTACCCGTCGAGTCTTTGCCGCCTATAGAAAGAGCATATACCCATTCTCCCTCGAGAGGCTAAACACGGAAAGCACGTGGCATAACCCGCGCGTCTTCGCCTCCTTCGGAAGAAGGGTAGAAATACCAGCTGCCTTGAGCAGTGGGGAAAAGAAAAGCAGTTTAACATTCAAGAAAACCCTAAGCAACCAGCAACCACATCCATCCCATTCCATCACCCCTGGTGTCCTCCCCGGCACCCACATGAATAAACTGATGCATATCGCCACTCAAGGCGTCATCCACTGCCATAACCACAAGGCCTCCATGCCTCAACATATCACAACAACCACCAAGGCTCACATCATAGCACAAGCAGCAGAAAAACGACAATCACAACCATGTGCCCTTGACCCTTTAGAAAACAAGAGGGTAACCCAGAACCCCTTTAGAAATTACCACATAATCTGTTCTTTAATCCATATTGAATTGGTAGATTTGTTATTCGTAGGTTCTAATCACAGATTCCTAATCTGCAAGCTATCACAATTAAATAACCATGCTTACTTCCCTAATTTGATTATCCTCAAATTAGAACAACTACAACAACGGAAAAAACCAGATTAATTTACATGCCTCTTTATCTTTAGCCAATTAATTAACAATTATTTCCGGCTTTAATTTCATTATCAATTTCTATCATGAACGAACAAAAAATCAAAGAAAACATAGATAACACTCTATCTAGAAAAACATGAGGCAACCGTTATCACGGTATAAAGAAACAACATGCGATCAACCAATTCTCTTAATCCAGTTCATGTATTTAATTTGGTCAATTTCATTGTGATCCAAACTGATAAATCATGCTAATTATACGATTGCACATATACAATTAGAGAAGCCATGAATCCCCTACCTCAAACAGTTCCTCACATTCTTTATCCACACAACAGATCACAATCCTCCCCTCGCGACAACTACATCCACAGGAGGATGCAGCGGTACGACCGTACCAACCAACCCCAATAAAACCCATTAGAATGTTGGAAATTACATGGTATAATTATGGGAAGGAGGATAGGAGAAGATCAACCTCAAAAGAATGATGATAAAACATACCTTATATCGAAGATTGATCGACACGGCTTGGTTGCATCCAAAACAGAGCAGATCCAATCCTAGGAGTAAAGATTGATTGTGAAACTCCTATAGAATGGATTGAATGATTTCGGTGCCTCTTAGTTGAGAAAAAAGGGAAAGAACAAGGGAGAATGATATCTCGTCCCTTTTTGAAGATTAAATGGGGTGACATTTTAAGATCCGGTTAATTCTCCATTAAAACCGGATCGCATTAACCCACGCGGTTTGACCAAGTAAAACATTCCATGCCTTAGGTATAATTAGTATAGGATTTATGGCTTTTTAAACGGCCTTAAGAGCCCTTAAAATAAGGCTTTAAATGTATTTTAAACCAAAGGAAACGTCAAAAGGGCAAAACTGTAGGATTCTGAATACACTGTTCACCCACTGTTACTGTACATGAAACCGATCTGTGAAACCAATCTGTCAGACCGATATGTGAAACCGATCTGTGAAACCGATCTTTCCCACCGATCTATTAAACTGATCTGTCAAACCGATCTGTGAAACCGATCTGTCACACCGATATGTGAAACCGATCTGTCAGACCGATCTGTGAAACCGATCTGTCAGACGGATCTGTGAAACCGATCTGTCGCACCGATCGGTGAAACCGATCTATCACACTGATCTTTGAAACGAATATGTCAGACCTATCTGTGAAACCGATCTGTCACACCGATCTGTAAAACTGATCTATCACACTGATCTGTGAAACCAATCTGTCTGACCGATCTGTGAAACCGATCTGTCACAGCGATCTGTGAAACCGATCTGTCAGACCGATCTGTGAAACCGATCTGTCAGACCGATCTGTGAAACCGATCTGTCAGACCGATCTGTGAAACCGATCTGTCACACCGATATGTGAAACTGATTTGTCAGACCGATCTGTGAAACCAATCTGTCACACCGATCTGTCACACCGATCTGTGAAACTGATCTGTCAGACCGATCTGTGAAACTGATCTGTCACACCGATCTGTGAAACTGATCTGTCACACCGATCTGTGAAACCGATCTCTCAGACCGATCTGTGAAACCGATCTGTCACACCGATCTGTGAAACCGATATGTCAGACTGATCTGTGAAACCGATCTGTCACTGTTCATAAAACTGGAAACACTGTTCACAGAATTGGAAAATTGGCAAAGTGTTGGGGATAAGTCCCCTTGACCTCCCGAACACCTCCAACACCAATATTCCACAAAGTAATGGACCACAGAGGTCTGGGCCATTACATTAGATACCTCTCAAAACATTCTCGTCCTCGAGAATTTAAAACCAACCCAAAAGAAAAGATTGGTCCGAACAACCAGCCCATAAGATACCTCTCAGGGGAAAACACACTATGAGTTGTTCGAAATCTGGAACAAAACTACGGCATCCGGGAGTATGGGAACAGACAATCCATACCCAAACATTTCATTCATAACATCAGATGAAAAGTACATAAATAAAACATGAAAGGTCTAACCAGAGAGGAAACATCATTACATGAAAGGAGGTAAACATTGAACAACTCTGGGTAGTGAGCACGTATCTGTGACTCACGCTCCCAGGTACACTCCTCCATGCCACCGTGTCACCACAAGACACGAACTAAGGGAATAGAATGCCCACACAACACCTTCTCCTTGTGGTCTTGGATCTCCACAGGTCGCTCCTCGAAGGTTGCATCATCATCAATATCGATCTCTCCCCAATCGATAACATGATATTCATCATGAAGATAACAATGAAGCTGTGATACATGGAAAACATCATGTATCCGACTCATCTGAGGGGGAAGTGCTACTCGATACGCCACAGCTCCCACACGAGCTAACACCTCAAAAGGCCCAACAAACCGGGGAGAATGCTTACTTCCACGACCAAACCTTCGCTGCCCACGACGGGGAGTCACCTTCAGAAACACATGATCCCCAACATTAAACACTAAGGGTCTCCTTCTTTGATCAACATATGATTTCTGACAATCCTGTGTTGTCTTCATCCTCTCACGAATCACCTGAACCATCTCTGTTGTATTCTATACTAGTTCTGGTCCGAGAGTTGCTGACTCTCTGACCCTAGTCCAGCATAACGGAGAACGGCATGGCCGGCCATACAAGGCTTCAAATGGTGCCATAACGATGGTAGAGTGAAAACTATTATTGTAAGTGAACTCTACCAAGGGTAAGTGCTTCATCCATGAACCTCCAAAATCAAGAACACAAGAGCGCAACATGTCTTCAAGAGTCTGGATGGTTCGCTCTGTCTGACCATCCGTTTGAGGATGAAAAGCAGTGTTAAGGCATAATTGAGATCCAAAAGCATGTTGGAGACCTCTCCACACCCTAGAGGTAAAATAAGGGTCTCGATCAGAAATGATCATCTTAGGATCTCCGTGAAGCCTCACCACCTCCTCCAGATACTGCCTCGACAAACCCTCCACTGAGCTCGACTCCTTGATTGCTATGAAGTGGGCTGATTTAGTTAAATGATCCACTACCACCCATATAGCATCATGTCCTCCAAGAGCTCGAGTTAAACCTGTAACATAGTCCATTGAGATGTCCTCCCACTTCCACTGAGGAATCTTTAATGGCTGGAGAAGACCACCAGGAACACGGTGTTCGGCCTTCACCCTCTGACAGACTAAACATCGAGACACAAACTCTAGTACTGCACGCTTCAGCCCAGGCCACCAAAACTGACTCCTTAAGGATCGGTACATCTTTGTCACACCAGGATGTATTGCTAAGGGTGAGCTATGGAACTCTCGGAGAACCGTCTCAGGAATCTCCAAGGGAACAAAAATCTTGCCATGATACAACACTCGGTGTTGTTCATCCTCCGACCAACCATCAGGGGCCTCTCCACAAACAACTCTGTCTCTCCAAACTTCCACCTCTGGATCACCCAACTGAGACTCTTCCACCTTCTACATCAGAGATGACTGCACCGTCATCTGGAAAAGACAACCTCTACCTCCAACCTCTTCCATATCAAGATGTAATGCTTACAGTTCCTCCATTACTCTCCAAGAATCACCGGATTCACGTACAGCATTACTACGTGACTTTCGGCTCAGCGCATCAGCAACAACATTTCCCTTCCCATGTGTATACGATATTTCAAAGTCGTATTCCTACAAGAACTCCATCAATAGACGCTGCAGCAAGTTCAAGTCCCGCTGAGAGAAAACATACCTCAAACTCTTATGATTGGTGAAAACCACAAAGCACTCGCCAATGAGGTAATGTCTCCGCAACTTCAGCGCAAACACCACAACTGCCAACTCAATATAATGGGTGGAATAGTTGTGTTCATGGGGATTCAATTGTCGGGACCCATAAGAAACAACTGACCTTTGTTGCATAAGTACACAGCCTAGCCCCAGATGTGACGCATCACAGAAGACGTCAAACTGGACTCCCTCAGCTGGAAGACAACGAACATGAGCACTTACTAACTTCTCCTTTAGATACTCGAATGCTTCCTGACACTGATCAGTCCACATGAATGCTTGATCCTTCCTGGTCAAATCTGTTATAGGAGTCACAACCCGTGAGAAATTCTCTATGAACCTTCTGTAATAGCCTGCGAGACCAAGGAAACTTCGCACCTCTGACACTGCCTTGGGGGCCACCCAAGACACTACTGCTTCTATCTTTGATGGATCCAGAGCTACTCCCTGTTGGGACACAACAAGCCCTAAGAAACGAACATCTCAAGCCCAGAACTCACACTTGGACAACTTCCCAAACAACTGATGTTGGCGAAGAACTCCCAAAACGGCTCGTAGATGCTCTGCATGCTCTTCTTCAGATGTGGAGTACCCAAGGATGTCATCGATGAAAACCACAACAAATATGTCCAGGAATTCATGGAATACAGCATTCATCAACCCCATGAAAACAGTTGTAGCATTTTTCATGCCCAATGGCATTACAACAAACTCATAATGCCCATGTCGGCAACAGAATGCAGTGTTTGGGATATCCTCATCCTTTACATGCATTTGATGATATCATGACCGCAAGTCGATCTTTGAGAACCAACTTGCACCCTTCAATTGATCAAATAAGTCATCAATCCATGGAAGAGGATAGAGGTTCTTTATTTTCACTTTGTTTAAGCGACAATAATCGACACACAACCTTAAAATGCCATTGGCCTTCTTCACGAACAAGACTGGTGCACCCCATGGAGACACACTTGGCCGAACAAAACTGCACTTCAACAGATCAACAAGCTGTATACGTAGCTCTCGTAACTCATAAGGGGCCATTCTATACAGAGACATAGAGATAGGAGACGCTCCTGGCTATAGCTTGATCCCAAACTCGATCTCTCGTCGAGGGGGTAATGCTACAACATCTTCGGGTAATACATCTGGGTACTCCCCCACAACCTTAAGAAACGCCAACTACTCAACCTCTGATGAACATAGCATCATCTCAGCCATCATGGATGATAAAGATGAAACCTGCCTATGACCCATCCGAGGATCTCGCTCACCAGCAAACACGACTGTTTCTCCATCTGCATCAAATAAAATGACCTTCTTCCTGAAGCAATCCACAATAGCCTCCACCGAATACAACCAATCCATGCCGATGATGACATCATATCGTTGTATTCGTAAACATAGGAAATCTCCCCAAGAGCGGTGTTGCCCCAACACTAGCTCACAATCTCTACATACTTCAAACAAGCTAGCTCAACCTCCAACTGGCGTAGTCAACGCCAAGGGAACTGGAAGCCTCTCTACCTCAAGTCCCAAAGTGTGGACAAGGGCATGGGATATAAAGGAGTGTGTCGCTCCTGAATCAAACAAGGCATACACCATGGTAGAAAACAAGCAAAGGGTACCTCGAATGACATCTGGCTCGCCTGGGGCTGGCAACGCTAGAGCATGAAGCTGAACACGACCACCTCCATGGCATCTCTGACCCTGATGACGACCAGCACCACGGCCACACTCTGCTCTCTGAGGACGGGGAGCGTCATGGGGTTGTCCTCTGCCTGCTCCATCTACCATCAGGTGATCTAAAGCTGGTGCAACCTGCTGCTGCTGCCTCAGCTAGAACTGCCTCAATGGAGGAACCTGGAGCGGAGCGCATGGTGCATGATAACTGATCTGAAAATTTGGGCACTCCCACTACTGATGACCACGACCAACACAAGAAAAACAAGTGCCTGATCCCTTGGCATAGGACAGAGAGTTGCTGCCACCAGAGAAACGAGATGGAAAGGGCTGGGACCTACCCCCAGGTGAACAGAAACTCTTCTGTCCTGAAAACTGGGAACCCCGGACCACAACTCTACTTCTTGAGGAATCATGACGATTCCCCTCTCGTGACGATCCAGTCCTGGCCAAAGTCCTCTCAACAACCTCTACCCTCGCCATCACCTCAAGATATGTCTTCAGCATAACTGGGGTGACCTGGAGCTGGATATCTGGAAGCAAAGCATCCACGAAATGCCTCGCCCTAGCCTCATCATCTGGTAACAGGTCTGAAGCATATCGTAGAAGGTTCCTGAAACGGATTCCAAACTCTCGAACACTAAAGCTCCCTTGTCGAAGGGTGAGAAGCTCATGGCGACTGGACGCCTTCGCAGTCAATGAAAGAAACTCAACTCTAAACCTATCTCAAAACTCCTCCCATGAGATCACTGACTCCTCATGATCCCCGAGGAACAAGAACCTCCACTGTCTCGCTGCTCCACGCAACATCTTCACAACCAAGGACACCCAGTGTTCCTTTCGAGCACGAATCGAACTGAAGCCTATCTCAACCTCCTCCAACCAGTCTTCTTTGATTGCATCTGAAACGGAGTCCTCATACTTCAGTAGACTCTGGCGCTGAAACTCTCAGAGTGTCTTCCTCTATGTGTTATCGTCGTCATCCTCTACCCGGCGGCGATCTGCTGGAACAGCCTGCTGGGCACCTTCTGCGCAAACCTGATGAGGACGTCGACCTGGAGCCATACCTGTAAAATAACAACCGTTATAGCTCTTAATCCTGGAATATGGAAGACTCAACATTAATTAATTAATTGTATTGTTTTATTAATTTTTTAGGTTACGTATCCCAAGGTCTACCCATTCAAACACAGGCACAAAGAAGAATGATTCATGATCATTTCCTAGGTATCTACCCCGCAACCAGTATCACTTTGTTTAGTAGCCATCGTAAACTTAAAGGTCCGTGCAACAGATCATAGGGGACCCTAAACGCCTATGTATTTTCCGGTCTCCAGTGTTTATCACACTTGATAAACATGAATGACACTATTGCCCTACCATCCCACACATCCTCACATGTTCCTAACTCCAAACTCCATCCTATCCCTCAACCAGACCTCTGATACCACTCTGTCACAACCCCCTCCCCACAAAGTGTACCCCTCCTGGGCCGGCAATATGAAAAGGGAGATAATGACCCTCGAGTCCCACCTCCAGTAGGCCCCGGGTTGGCGACTAGCACCGAGGGTATAATAACATACAAATGGGAGGCATTACCCTCTAAGAGAACACATGCAGAAGAGAGAGATAGAATAGACTCCAATCAACTCCAACTTAGAACTGAGATATAAAAGGAAACCAAGTACATATATGAAATTTCATGCAAAAGTACTACAACTGAAAGGGGAAACTAAAAGTACCCAAAAGAAAGTAAAACGACAGCGACCACAAGCCCAAACAGCTCCTCCTCCAACCGCAAGCTAGTAGTAACCAGCTTGATCTCCAACCTGCTCCAAGTGACCTGAAAATCAGTTTATATATACATAGGGTGAGTATAATAGTATACTCAGTAGGATCCTCCCCAAGCCTCTCATGCAAAAGTAATGAAATCATGCTAAAGCCCAGTGAACAACAAGTGAAACTAAATCGTCACCTAAACAGGTATACTATGTTCCCAACCTCACCATGGCTACTCTCAACAAGTAACGCATACAAGAATATAGTATATAGTAATGAATATCAAGGGTACCCCGCTACTACTTCCCCACTGGTTTGCCGCTTTCCCCAACGACATACATCCTGTTCATCTCTCTCCAAAGGCTTCCCCGCAGACACCTGGGCTAAGCTCCACAATCTGAACCTTGTGCACCACAAAGGCTTGCCCACAGACACCTGGGCAAAGAACCACACCATCCTCACAACAAAAAGTAACCAGGTAATTTCCGGGAGCCACCACAGCTCGCATAACGTGTAGCATACGTCGAGTATAATACCTCAAGCCATTACAGCCCATACTCCGAGTAAGGATCCTCAATCCATCATAGCCTATACACGTTACACCTATAGTTGTCCATAGGATACTATATCCAGAATATATGCGTGTGAATAACCAAAAGACATTACAGCCCTCTACACACATATATAGGGTAACTAACCGCTGTGCCTCATGGCACAAGTATCTACCAAGAGAAGAGAGCGGGGCCAAAGGGGGTAGTCAGCCATTAAACCTCCCATCAGAATGTTGGGGAAAACACCCCCCAGGGATCAGAATCCCTAAGGTGTCAGTTGACCTTACCGACAGAGTGGAGTAGCATATATAAACACAAAAAGTACAGAATATATATGTTACTCACATCCACACTATGGGAATTACTTAGTCTTAGATACAACTGTAGCTAACGTCTCTCAGACTCCAGGCTGGTACTTCAAAGACTAGGTATCCTATAAGCACACAAACATTTGAAGAGCTTTATTAGATTACTCCATTCTCATTTTATAAGTTCCACTGTACATTAATTTAGTTCTTTAAACATTAATTAATAATGAACAATTCCACAATAAACTGAATTAGCATCACATTCAAAAATAGCTCCTTTTTAGGTTTCACATCACCTTTAAATTCCAGTATCTCATCGCCATGGATTTTCACCATTTAATCAAACATTCATTACAGAATTACTTTTCCACATTCCTAGGCATTCTAGAAAAACATTCTATGCTTCTAAACACAAAAGTGGCTCAACACGGTGAATAGATATACTACCCATCGAGTCATTGCCGCCTATAGAAAGTGCATATACCCATTCTCCCTTGAGAGGCTAAACACGGAAAGCATGTGGAATACCCTACGCGTCTTCGCCTCCTTCGGATGAATGGTAGCAAGACCAGCTTCCTTGAGCAGTGGGGAAAAGTGAAGCAGATTAACATTCAAGAAAACCATAAGCAACCAGCAACAACATCCATCCCATTCCATCACCCCTGGTGTCCTCCCCGACACCCACATGCATAAACTGATGCATATCGCCACTCTAGGCGTCATCCGCTGCCATAACCACAAGGCCTCCGTGACTGAACATATCACAACAGCCACCCAGGCTCACATCACAGCATAAGCAGTATAAAAACAACAATCACAACCATGGGCCCTTGACCCTTTAGCAAACAAGAGGGTAACTCAGATTCCCTTTAGAAATTCCCACATAATCTGTTCTTTAATCCATATTGAATTGGCAGATTTCTTATTTATAGGTTCCAATCACAGATACCTAATCCACAAGCTGTCACAATTAAAAACCCATGCTTACTTCCCTAATTTTATTATCCTCAAATTAGAACAACTACAACAATGGAAATAACTAGATTAATTTATATGCCTCTTTATCTTTAGCCAATTAATTAAAAATTAATTCTGGCTTTATGTTCATTATCAATTTCTATCATGAACGAACAACAAATCAAAGAAAACATAGATAACTCTCTATCTAAAAAAACATGAGGCAATCGTTATCACAGTATAAAGAAACAACATGCGATCAACCAATTCTCTTAATTCGGTTCAAGTATTTAATTAGGTCAATTTCATTGTGATCCAATGGGATAAATCATGCTAATTCTACGATTGTACACATACACTTAGAGAAGCCATGAATCCCCTACCTCAAATAGTTCCTCACGTTCTTTATCCACACAACAAGTCACGATCCTCCCCTCGCGACAACTGCATCCACCGGAGGATGCCGCAGTACGATAGTACCAACCAACCCCAAGAAAACCCATTAGAATCTTGGAAATTACATGGTATAATTATGGGAAGGAGGACAGGAGAAGATAAACCCCAAAAGAACGATGATACAACATACCTTATATCGAAGATTGATCGACACAGCTCGGTTGCATCCAAAACAGAGCAGAACCAATCCTAGGAGTAAAGATTGATTGTGCAACTCCTATGGAAAGGATTAAAAGGTTCTAGTGCATCTTAGTTGAGAAAAAAGGGAAATAACAAGGGATAATGATATCTCGTCCCTTTTTGAATATTAAATGGGGCGACGGTTTAAGATCCGGTTAATTCTCCATTAAAACAGGATCACATTAACCCATGCGGTTTGACCAAGTTAGACATTCCAAGCCCTAGGAATAATTAATATAGGATTTATGGCTTTTTAAACGGCATTAAGAGCCCATAAATTAAGGAATTAAATGTATTTTACATCAAAGGAAACGTCAAAAGGGCAAAACTGTAGGAGTCTGGAAACACTGCTCACCCACTGTTACTGTACATGAAATCGATCTGTGAAACCGATCTGTCACACCGATCTGTGAAACTGATCTGTCAGACTGATCTGTGAAACCGATCTGTCAGACCGATCTGTGAAACCGATCTGTCGTACCGATCGGTGAAACTGATCTGTCACACCGATCTGTGAAACTGATCTGTTAGACCGATCTGTGACACTGATCTGTCGCACCGATCTGTGAAACTGATCTGTCAGACCGATCTGTGAAACTGATCTGTCACACCGATCTGTGAAACCGATCTGTCAAACCGATCTGTGAAACCGATCTGTCAGACCGATCTGTGAAACAGATCTGTGACACTGATCTGTCAGACCGATCTGTGAAACCGATCTGTCACACCAATCTGTGAAACCGATCTGTCACACCGATCTGTGAAACTGATCTGTCAGACCGATCTGTGAAACTGATCTGTCACACCGATCTGTGAAACTGATCTGTCACACCGATCTGTGAAACCGATCTGTCAGACTGATCTGTGAAACCGATCCGTCACACCGATCTATGATACCGATCTATCAGACCGATCTATGAAACTGATTTGTCATTGTTCATAAAACTGGAAACACTGTTCACAGAATTGGAAAATTGGAAAAGTGTTGGGGATAAGTCCCCTTGACCTCCCGGAACACCTCCAACACCAAAATTCCACAATGTAATGGAACAGAGAGGTCTGGGCCATTAAATTGGAAATATTTATGAAGGAAAATATACTAAAATGATTCAAATTACATGGAATTTGGATCATATTTCACGTAAATATTAATAACCATATGCCACAATCTATCAAATTTATATCTAAGTGATAAAAAATGATTTACTTTTTTACATTCCAAACATCCCATGAAATAAATATATTATCCAATTAATTGATCCATCCATTAGATTCCACTTGTTAAATGTTCCAAAAAGGATTGGTGGATGTATCTTATAGAAATTAACCATAATTTAGATGTTCCTTGGTTTTAGATTGTATTAATCACAAGTAAGGATAACACCACCATTAATATATATTTTTAACTGATCCATCACTTTAACAACTAATATATTTCAATTCTAAGAAAATAATGATGTTGGTTGGGAAATATCATTTTTTTCTAGGATTATTTTGGCTAAATCATCCCAATTTATATATGAAAAACCCATTCTTAAAAGACAAAAAATAGTTAAATAAAAATTATAATAATCAAATGTTATACCCAATTAAGTTGACCACATTGTTCAATAAATCATGGTAACTATATTCTCATTATTGTAATATATATATTTATGTAAAATTACTTATGAAAATTAAAAAAATTACATTCCATTAAAAACTAATAAATCATAAGATTATGTCATGAATTTTACTTTTTTTCACTTTTATGATCTTTTCAGTTTTAGAAATGTATTGTATTTATTTTATAAAATATATATAACAATTATAGATAATTTATTAAGGAAAAATATGTTAATTATCCATTAGTCAAACCATATAAAACTTTTAAATCTAACCAATATATAATTTTATGAATTCTCATCATGAATTACAACTTGAAATTGTCATTTCCTTTAAAAAAGTAAAAAAAAATTATAATAAAATTTTAAAAACATTCGATGGGTAGAGAAACCTTACTACGGGACATAAAAAATATGAAAACTATTGTTCCAGTGGAAAACATTAAAACCCACAAAACCCCTGACATATATAATATAAATATATTAAAAAAATGTGGTACAATAATTCATTTTAATATATCATATATTTTATATTTTAAAAAAAATTTCCATGAAAACTCATTGGAATGAATCGAATAGTCATGTAGGTATATTAGAATATCATCACATAGAACCCATACAATAGACATAAAATCCCCTAAAAATTTGAATCACCATATGGACAATGACCATTATAATGATTTAGAGAACATATTCATTACCCAATGACCTTATGTGCTATATAATAGTTCTAATAATTTAATAAATAACATTATCTCCAAGTTCTATATGGGTGAAAATATCATATATAATTTCTAATAATGATAACTTTAATAAAACATTTATCACTTGAAAAACACTTTTAAAATCATACGAAAATCATGTTTGGATATTTAAATATCATTTTAATTCAAAATATGATTTTATATATTAAATAAACATTTTTAAAAACAATTCAACAAAGAAATAAATAAATTAGAATGAAATATTTATATTTATTATAACACGGGAACATTCAGTGGTACCATGAAAAGAAATAATATTCATGGTGGTAGGAAAAGTTGTTTTCATTGTATACATTAAAAATATTATACTTAATTTGTCATTTTTCAAAACCTTCTATATAAAACACATAAATCATTAGTATTTGATAAATATAAAAAAAATTATATTATATTTTTTAATCATACAAGTACATATCAAATAATTTAATAAAACATTACTCATAATTGAAAGTGAGTATGATGGAGAACATTAATATTTGACTTAATTAGTAGAAAAGTACTATATCACACTATAAATATTTGAATCATAATCCCCACGGATTAGTAACATTAAAATATTATATAAAACAATAAGAGAGAAGTTTATTTCCTACCAAACCAAATGGGTTTCTATAAACACCAAATATATTAATAGAGGTGCATGAAATGAAAATATAAATAAATAAAATGTAATTGTGATGAACTCTGTTATCGTGAGTATGAAAATGGACTTATAAATTTATATTCCTGAATAGTAATCATTTGTTAAATATTTACATTATTGAGAAAAAATATCAATTATAGTATTAGAATAATGTTATTAATTATATTGAAATATAAAATTTAATAATTGACAAAGTTTATGCCTGATGTTTTTAACATATTCGGCTAATGTGTCAATATTGACATTTGTAGGCCGAATATGGTAATTGTGCACACTATTTAAACATAACCAAAAAATAATCATGATATAATAATCAGGTTTATAAATAAATTATATTTTTTATAAAATATTAGTTTTTTTTGAAATAATGTATTCTATGATCATTTAGACAATATGTCACTTATATGTGAGGATACTATTTACATATTTCAATGATCATAATTGAAGGAAGGAAAATAAAATTTATCATTTAAAAATTGTCATAGAATAATGAATACCATATAATTTAATTATATATATATTATTATTATTATTATGTACTGATGAAAAAGTGAATCCCAATTCATGGAGGAGGTGGTAGTCTACATGTCCACGAGTTTCATTATTATTTTTCTAGTGATTGAAATTGTACAAAATAGAAAAAAATATTGTATTAATAGAATAATATTTATTTTATGAAAATAATAAATATGTCATGTGTATCACATATATTCCTTATATTTTTCGTTATTACATTTCATATAAAGAATTATTGAAAAATGAATCACATTGCATCACATACCGGTAGTCTACAAAACACATGATGGACATTATCATATTCACTAAATTAATGAATTTAAAAAGGTATATATATGATAAAACGACTCCATGAGTGTAATTATGTTATAAATATATATAAACATTTATTCTCCACCATACCCAATCATGAGAGGTGGTATTGAAAAAATAAATGACATCGTTCCATGTGGCAGTCGTTTTTCGTTGACTAGAATAATTATTTCATGACCCATTTTATAGAAGTGGGAAACTTTTAGGTTATTACATTAACATATATAAATATATATATTATTTATTGTGGTCATTTTATAATCCTTTTTTTATAAATTTTATGGGGTGGATGAACAACGAAAACAAATACGCTTATTAATGAATGTTGACTCATTTATTTAGTTTTCATCTACAAGTTTTATACTAAATACTTCCTAGGTAGTATTTTTATGAAAATAATAATTCATGGATAGGTGTGTTTTCATGTGATTTGGAAAGTGGCCATCCTAACAAAAAAAGGTTTTATTATGTAATTATGTGTTATTAGGGGTTGTCCTTATATATGTAGTTTAATGGACACAAATGATATTTTGTAAAATAATTCAGTGATACCAAATTTTTCATATGCCACAATACAAAACATGGACCATTAATGAATCCTTTTTGTTTAATGGTTGAAATATTTCCATTCAATCATTTTTAGACAACTGTATAGTTCATTTTTTAAAATATACTTTTTTAAACCCCGCGTAAACCCATTAAAACCTTAAACACATTATTTATTTTTTACATTTTTCAACATTCACATTTTTCAAAATTATGTTAAAATTATTATAAATTAAAAATTTCTATAATATAATATAAATAATACCTTTTCCAAATTAATTCTCAAAATTGGTAAATTTTCATTTCATATTAATCTCTTAAACATGGAGAGACATTGGGTTATAAAAAAGTTATTTTTTCTGAAATTGATGATTTTATATTAACTATAAGTATAATAATTATTATTTAATAAATCTAGATTACTATTTAATAATATATAATTAAAAAATTTAATATATTAAATAACCATTAATTATTATATTAATTAACTAAAAGAGTGAAATAATATGCATCATGAAATAGTTTTAGAAAAACCTATTTTTAATCCCCAACAATAATTAGTATAAAAACAAATAAAAATATTATTTAAAATAAATTATTCTAATAAATTATATTTAATTAATAATTATATTATATTAAATCATATTAAAAACATATTTCATCTATTAAAATAAATAATTTCAAAAAATGAAATACTTTTTAAAAAAATTTATTATTTTTCATGGATAATTGAAAAATCATGATTTTTTGTAAAATACAAAAATATCAACCGATTTATATTTTGATATACTAGTCCCAATGATCAATATAATTTTAAAATTAAAACTATATTGTTTATGAAAAATCATTTAAAACGGATGTAATAAATTTATTAAATTTAAAATATTTCATTTCAGATAAATATGTATTTAATTGTTTTTAAATAATTTCAATATAAAAGACAAATTAATAAATAAGAATTTTATTTATACTATAGTTACATGTGTTTTTTAGTATTATACCCCTCTTATCTAGTGCTACATTTATAAATAAATGAGGTTCAATTTAAACCATTATTCGAAGAATCTAGGGAACCTAAGTAGAAGAGGCCATTAGAAAAACATAAAGATTATTTGAACAATAAAGATGTGTTTTAACATATAAAATATGTAGTTTTCAGGATTTGATCATCGAATAAAATTTTTATAATGTTTTATTTTTTAATGGATAATATACCTATATTATATTTCCCATGTTTTCAATAAAATTAAAAAATTTCCAAGATCCTTACGAATAGTTTTTTTTAATCTAAAATATGAGAGGAACCTCCTCATATATTTTTTAATTAGTTTTCAATATGAAAAATAAATGTTCGATATTTTTATGAATTATAAGCATACATATAGTTTAATTATATATTATCCATTATATGTATTATCATTTTGGGAATAATTCTAAAACATTTAATAAACAAAATAAAATTAAAAAATTATTGAATATGTTGAATTCCATAAAATTATTGTAGATACCTAACAGTCTAGATAATGTATATATTGATGTAGATTATATCATCTAAATGTTATTATTTGGATAAAATTGTATAATATTATACATATGAAAGGGTTATTAAAAAAATGTATGTATCTATTATTCCATAACACATTGTTGTATTTTTTGAATAGTTTCATGGATATACACTAGAACATGAAGTTGTTTTTTTTCATTTATTTAATAATTAATTAAATGAAAATATAAAAGGATCATTATAAAATATGAATTGAGTTATTATTGGAGTTGAATAAACAACTATAAATGTAATGTGATTAGGGATTTACATTCCTTATTTTTTCACCATGTAGAGCCCATATAAATTTCACATAGAAATATGTTGTATTTATAGTGATTTCTTTCATTTTAGGGAAATAAATGCTGTTATGATAATTTGCAATCATTATATGCCTTTCATTGATTAAATTTTCATTTAGATACAAAGATAAAAATAATATTAAAAGACATTACATCATACTGAGCACCATCAATTTTGAGAAATTATTCAAAATATTTCGAATTTGAAATTTTTAACATGGTTTATAAAATATGAGATTAAAATAACACAGTTTTTAATAAATAAATATAACACAATTTTTATGGATATAATTAATTGATTATTTAATTAATATGAAGAAATTTTTATAGATTATATATTAATTATATTATCAATTATTATAAAATATATCAAAGCAATGATAATAAATTCTATATCATTCATATGATTTTGTTAGGAATATATTTTTTGAAAAGGATTGAAATTTTTTATTTTGGTATTAAAAATTTATTTCACTGGACATTTTTTAATGGATCGAACCTTCCAGGTCCATAACATTGTCAAAATATTGTATTTTTCATGTTCTGGGAGTCATAAATAACTCAATTCAAGAGTTTTCAAAAATTAAATTTTTTTATTAGTAAGTCATGATGTCAGTATGTAATGGTGTTGGTAGGTAATGGATTCTGTAGTTTAGTTCATTTGTAGGTCAGGTTTTTGGTTAGTTAGGATGTTCATAGGTCAATGTGTTTGCAGGTTAGTGTGTTGGTAGTTTACGACATCGGTTGGTCATTCATTAGTGATTTCTATCAGTGAGTAACCTTAATGAATCGATTATAGAGGATCAAATCAGTGACTCATGTTAGTGAATAATGAATTTTATACTCACTATCAGTGACTCATATCGGTGACTCACCCATCAGTGAGTCATATACATCATTTTCGAGATTTCCCAGTTTCTCCCCTCTAATGTTTTATTTGATGTAAATCAAGTTTAAAACATTTTTTGAGTGTTTATAAATGTTTTTAAAATGATATTAATTATATATTTAATGTCCTAATTCTATTAGGACATTGGAATTATCAGAACACAAAATATTGACCAGGATCTAACTTTAATGGCCCTTGAAATGGATTCCATCCATTGATATAGGATCAGGATCTTCTAAGATGACATATTATCTTCCCAGTGGGATTATATTTTCTCTTGGGTAACTCAGAACCTTCCTTCCCCATGGAGTCCTATGTTGTTTTTGGTCTTTTGGATCCAGTCATTCTTGAATTCATTTGTACTTCTTGTACGACCCCTTGTTTTTTCCATAAGGAAGAGTTTTTAATCGTCTATTTTCTGATGTAAGAATTTCATAATCTCTCTTTTAATTGTTTATTATGCATGGTTGGTGTACTATTGTATCCTTGTGGTTAGGGGAGAAACGAATTTAACAAATATTAATATTGAATGAGGTGATGTTGATGACAATCATTGAATTTATTTTTTATCTTAGAACCCTATTTTGAATTTTATTGGTAGTATACTTATAAAAATCATGTCCATTGGTGGTATTTTAATTCACATGGGTGATGATATAAACATGTTTTTGATCATATATTGAATGGTTAAAAATATGAGCATCTTGTTCATCAGGTACACCTAGTAAATTAAATGTATTCCTGATTATTGATCATATTTTGTGATCAACCCATGAATTATGAATGATGAATTAAATAAAGGTGTCATTCAAATATTAATACACTCTTTTCATAGGAGTGGGTGTGTAATGTTTATTCTAATGTTCAGTTTTGGTACCTTGTGTGGGTTGTATGCTGCTATGGTTAGAAGCACAGTTGTGGGTTGAAGGGTGGACATTGTAGATTTTTTTATGGGTATGGTGTGATAGGTTTGTACAGTGAGGATACAATAATGGTGCTGCATTCCTTGGGTTTCATTTATGGTCCAGTATGGTAGGTGTAATGTAATATTTGTTCTCGAGGTTGTAGGTTATAGAATAGATGAACTTATTATTTAGTGGGACTACAATCTGGTAGAGTTATATTGTTTTTCTACATGTCGCTATTTTTATGTTGTGATATTTCAAAGGATGGTTTCAGAGGGATAATATTGAATAAGGGATGTGTTACCTAGAGTTGACCATTTTCATGAATATTCCTTGGGCTTTTGTGATGTCAGAGTGGTTTATGATGTTATTTTTCATGTACTGTGTTCGTAGTTTCATTGGTAGGTTTGGAATCAATATATATAGTAATTATTAATGGGAAATAATAATTGGTTTAATTAATTGACTTTGGTAATGAATTCAGTCTGTGGCTGGTTGTGTCGTTATGCATTAGTGTTGGAAACAAGGGTAGTTTTTTTTGTGGGATGGTTTTTTTTTTAAATATATATGTTGGGATGTGTGTTTGGTATCTATATTAAATGTAGTTACTTGTGATTTCTATATGAACCCCATACATGTTGAGAACTACATCTTGACAGCCCCATTGTTATTGGGGATGGTGTCCTTTCCCAACATCCCTATGGGATGATGGATGGTTGGTTATTGGGTTCTCTCTGATCCATCTTTTAATAATTTTTATCCCTAGACTCATCACGTTGGTTTTGATATGTTTTTGAGACCTTGCTGTTTATGGGGGAGGTTTTATTACTTGTTGTCTTTAGGATTTGATATGTTGTACATTCTGAGTTGTCCTCAGAATGAGGTTGTGGTTTTGTAACCTAGCTGTAATCAGGCAAGAAGGGTTGTGGTTGTGGCCTAGGATTGATGAGGAAGAATGTGGTGTGTGTCCCAGGTGGGTGTGGGAATGCTTTGGAAATGGGGCTTGTATTAGAGTATGGTATCATTATAACATTCATCATTAGGGATGAGCACTTAAATAGTTGGAAGTAGTGTGGGGCACCCTATCATTGACATTATTACAAATTTACTATATATGACTTGAATTATTTCGTGAGCGTGCCTTAGTGAGGGTGGGTGGATAGTGTACCGTGTTATGTTGTTAGTAATTTCATTTTTTTCACACATGGACATTAGTATTTTTCCACCACTTATGCACAAGAGACTTTGGATTTCCCAACTGTGTAGGTATGTATGCTCAATATATGTGTATAAAACAATTTTTAGGTTTAGAGATAGATTACATGGACTGTGTTGGACCTTACAAACCCAGGAATCAAGATTGTTTTATTGTTTCATTGTTCCTTAGTACTTTTAGTATTTACATTGGATATTTTCATTTCATTTCATGCAATTTTTCATTAATTATTCTTGTGTGATGGACTTTGGGTTCTTTTAAATATATGTATTAGATTTTTCTAAGGTTTGAATATCTAATATCCTTGTCTGGCTCCCAATAAAAATGGTAATTGAATCTAATGTGGTGATATTTTAATACACATAGTGATAGTCTCCACAACGGGGCCCAATGTAGGATGAAATCAGGGGTCATTATCCCTTTTTCATCTCTATGAATGATGGAAAAAACACATTCCCAACCATTTCCACAACATTAAAGAGTGGGGAGATGATAGAAGGGTATCTGAGTTGATTATAGATAGATATGATGGGGTTTGGAGTTAGGCCCAGTATGTATTTCATGGGATGGTAAGGAAACATTGTCAGGTAATCATGGTTTATGATATAATCCATGTAAGACCTAATATGACACGTGATGGTATGGACCCATTTGATTCGATTCATAGACTATGAGCATACTGAATGACAATGTGATACTATACTGTTTGTAGGGTAGAGATACTGATGAAGGTACATTCATCATGATAAATTATGATATTTATTGTTTTTTGATTTTTTATAGAAATTAAAATAGTAAATATGTCAAATGAATGCAAAATAAATTAAATACTACTCAGGATTTGGAGTTTTATATTTATTATTTAGCAATGGCACCCAGTTTTTTTCTATGAGCGGATATGGTGGTGGGGGATCAGCAGGCTAGTCTGACTATTCATAGGTGTTTTGATCCAGTAGAGGAAGAAAACCAGTTTCAAAGAATGTACCATTATTCCCAAAAACAGACTATAGGAATGTATGAGGGATGATACTTGGACATGGAGATATAGAGCTGACTCGAGGAGCATGATATCATCTTTTTTCCTTATTCATGGTCTGATGGATTGTTGTGTTCCTTTGGCACTTAATGAAATGTGGGGTGATGGTTGTTAGCGGTGGATTCTCTACGTAGGGTGGAATAATGAGAGTGATGCTTTGTGGGTTTATTTGGAGAAGGAGTTCCAAGTATAATTCCATTCATGGATCATGAAGGCTAAGAAGAGATAGGATCTACTCTTCATACAACATCGTAGTGTGTCGGTACAAGAACCGGCGATCAAGTTCCTAGATCTCCTTCACTTTCCTCTGGATCAATTTTTTGATGACTTTTCTTAGGTGGGATTTTTAGAGGAGGCACTATGCCCTTACCTTTAATAGGTAGTTACTCCCATTACATTTTCAACCTATCTATAACCCATGAATAATATTTAAATGATTAATACGGTGCAATAATTAGTTGGTATACTATGAGAGAGGAGACATTAGGGTTCTGCAAGGGGTAAGGATTACAATAGTAGGTCTCAGGTGTGAGGGCCTTTAAGGTTTTGGCTACTATGGATTTGACCATATTAGATTCAATTTTAACATTATGTTACACTTTCTATTACAAATGGATATGGATTGATGGGTTTATCATGTTGAAGTTGTAAGAACCTTTAGAGTAAGTTCCTAGTTCATGTTCTTTATGGTGGAGGTGGAAAGGTACAATGCCCACCTCACTATCAGTATCTAGTTGGGATGTTTCAGCAGCTGCGACTATAGGCCTCTTCTCCACCATAGGGAAACAGATCATGTAGATACCCCCATAAGGTCATTATATTGGGACCTCCACCATCTAGTGGTAGAGGATATGGTCAACAAGAAATGGGATAAGAACATGGGAATGGTCAGTTGAACACCACAATGTCAATAGTTCTAGTAGGGCCAGAGATCTTTTGAGGTTAAATAATCATATTTATTACTATTCTTTATACCTTGTCTGATTATAAATAATCACATTAATTTTTTCCAACCACTCAATAAAATGATTTGTGACTAGAAATAGAGAGAATTATCATGATCATGGTTCTACATACACTAGTCTAAAGTTAGACTAGATTTTTTTATTGTTTTCCAGTGATGTACAGAAATGTTGGGGCCACAATAGTCAAGTGGGGATGTCTTTATTCTATAGATGTATCCATAAGATGTCATACATGGAATCGACTCGTTTTTTCCATGAATTGTTTCATAAAATTATTCCGGAGGGGAGTCATCTTTTCAGACTTTCATAGCCAGCATGTAGCTTTCGTTAGTGAGTGGGGTTACTCTGTGGGTAGACAATGTATAGATCCTTTTCCTTCCTTGTTAGATAAGTTTTCAATATAATTGTTGGATTCTAATATAGTGGTGGTTTCTAGTTATTTTGGGGAGTAATTATATGTTTTTTTCAAAATGGAGTTGTGACTTTACTCCCTCGATATGAGGCTGACTATTAGATAGACTTACAAAGCAGTTCTAGTTCAATTCTGATGGATCCTTATCAGATGGTGACATATGAGTTGTGGATAGAAATTGATGATATTGTGAAGAAGGTATTTATCTATCCTAATGTGTCATTGTGGGGTGTTGTAGTCGTGTTTCCCAAGAAGGAAGATACTGGTCTGAGGATATCTACAGTTTACCGAAGGATGAAGCTAGTGAGAGTCCAGAACATTTTCCCACTCATGAGGATAAATTATATATTACACTAGATGAGGGAAACAAGTTGTACTTATAAAATCAATCTACACTCTGTGTAACCCTAGTAGAATGTAAAATATGGTGCATCCTAAAGACTATTTTTAGAAGTAGGTATGGTAACATTGAGTTTGTGGTTATTGTGTTTGGTGTTACGATTTCACAGACAATATTCATGGTTCTAATGAACATTGTCATTCATTAGCTCCTAGACTGTTTAATCATCATATTCACTGATGAAATTTTGATCCACTAGAAGTCATTGGAGGAACATACCAAGAATTTTATGACTATTATAGAGGTACTTTCATGACACCATCTCTACAAAGAATTATCCAAGTTAATCATTTGTACATTTGAGTTCCACTACCATGGATATGTGATTTATCATCAAGGTGTAGTAGTAGAACCATTGATGTACAAGGAATCTTGTTTATTGGGATGCACCAAATAAATTGACATAAGATCGCATTTTTCTCAATCTAGCAGGCTATTATGGGATATTTTTAACTGATTTCCATTGAGTAGCAGCTTAATTGATCACTTTTAATAGAAAATACTAAGATCTCATGTGGAGATAAATGTGTCATGAATATTTCACATATTTGAAGGGTATGTTTTTCAATTATCTGGTGATCAGGTATCCAGATAAAGGGTAGATGATCATAGTGTTTTGTGATGTTTCCCATCTATGAATGGGATGTGTGCTAATTAAACAATGTGGTGTGAACTATTATGGGTCTCGAAAGTTACTTACCCATGTTAATAAATGTGACCCCCATGATCTAGAGTTAGAGGCATTCACGATCGTGATTATGATTTTTCAACATTTCGTTATTGGGGAGATCATTCTTACTATCACATATTCTAATATTTGGAGGTATTTCTTTTTATATTCATACCTGAACATGCTATAGTGATGTTGGAAAGAGTTTCCCCATAATTTTTACAAAAATATATAATACAACATAGGAAAAGGGAATTTTATATCCAATTAATTGAGAAGAAATTCGTAGAGGGAGGTTGTCTGGGAATCTACATACAGTTGGAAGGTGATGGAGGATTTTGTAATGTTGAACATTGATTTAGGAATGGATGGGGATATTGTATTTATTGTTCATATAAATCTTTATTCATATCTGAGGAAGCATGTGGAGGATTCTTAGTGGGATAATAAGAGGAGTAGGTGAAGTGTGACCACATTTACCAAAGAAATGCTCAAAATGGATGCTAGGAATATAGTCAAAGTAAATTTTTGTTCTATGATAAGATATTTATTCTAGTGGGATTGTATTTGGTAGTTCTCTGTGAGTATTATATTTCTCCCCTAGAGGTACAACATGGAGTTTTCAATATGTATCATGGCCTGAGGGAATTTTTTTTCTGGACGAAAATGACGTTGGAATGTGCAGAGTTTGTAGAAATGTTACTAGTATCCCAGCAGGTGATGGATGTGCAATATGTTCCAAGAGGCTTGTTGAAACAACTAGATTTCCTCGATTTGATGTCGGATTACATCTTAATGGATTTTTTTGGTGGATTTTCCATATCTTAAGAAGGATGATATTTAATCTATGAAATAGTGAAATAAATGACAAAATCACCTCACTTTATTGAAATTAATAGGTCGGGAAGAATTGATGCCATAGCTCATTAATAATTGGTTGAGGTTCTGTGGATGCATTGAGTTCTGAGATATATTTTCTCAAATTGGAATTCACATTTTACATACAAATTATTGAGGGTATTGAAGTATTAATTTTACTATGATTTATGCATCAACACTATTTTATAACCTCTAGAAGATGGGAAGATAGATGGTCCATCTGGAAATTGGAGGACATCTGGTAGGCATGTGTCATTGATTTTGGTGGGTCTTGGGTGTGAATGATTTCATTGGTAGAGTTTTCATAAAAATACAACTAACACTCTATAATTGGAATGGATCTATTTTATGATTTATATGGATGGTCAGGTTGTTCACCTATATTCTAGACAGATATTGGGGAACCTATTTTTCTTTGACCCGACATTGTGAAGAGTATGACAGAGAAGGTACAACTTGTCCATGAGAGGATTAAAGCAGCACATGAATAGAACAAGTCAGATGCCAATTGTTGGAGAAGGCCCTTAGAGTTTCAGTTTGGGAACCACATGTTCATGAGGTTTTCTATTTAGCATGGGAAGCAGTGGTTTTGTCGGGGGAGAATTTCCTCTACCATGTTCTTCGAACCCATTTAGGTGTAAGGGAAATATCTTGAGGTGGAATATTAGTTTGCATTTCCAACGTAGTATTAGGGGATCCACAACATATTTCAGGTCTTAAATCTTCATCTCCATATTCATGATGACTCCCATGTCACTGACTAGAGAAAGATGTACATTGAGGGAGACATGACATTCATGGAGGGGCCAATGTAGATATAGGTTCAATGAGGGAAGGTACAATGTGGATGTTCCATTCATTTTTTTCACGTGTTATGGAGTCATGGTGTCCTATTTGAGAGTGCATGGGAATCAAGAATATCATATGAGTCCCTAGTACCCAGAGTTGTTTTATGTTTTACTTATATGATATTCGTAGATTATAGTTCTAGAACCTTCATTTCTATGGAAATAGTTGTTTCCTTATTTTGTAATGTGATATGAAGTCCTAAAATGTATAAGTTGTAGGTCATGATTCCAAAATGAGACACATTAATTGAGATTCAATTTGACACGTGCAAGAGTGTTAGTGATTCCCAATAAGGGTAGTATAATTACATGCATGAATGAAATCCATAATTCATGTTTTCACACCGTTGGTACTTTTGT
Organism: Viscum album; assembly: GCA_963277665.1. Lineage (NCBI taxonomy): Eukaryota > Viridiplantae > Streptophyta > Magnoliopsida > Santalales > Viscaceae > Viscum > Viscum album. Next base: position 870,617,830 of record OY728148.1, on the reverse strand, counting down.
GGGGTGTCTTGAAGATGATTTCATTAGTAGATGTGGGAGGAGGAGTTTGTATGATCTGACATTTCACAATATATTCCATAATATAGTGTTGGTTTATACTTGAGAGACATATTTTGGGGTGGTTGTTCGACCAATAATTTTTCATGTATTGGTTTTAAATTCACAAGGGATAGAATTATTTGATAGTTATTAGAAGTAATGGTCCATACATCTCATGTCAATTAAATTATAAAAATCCATTTTTGGGTTGTTCTAGGATGCAACAAAATCTATTTTCATGAGTTTTCCAAAAATCATATTTTTAAAAGGAATGTTTGGAAGTCAGTATGATAGGGGTCAGTATGTCAGGGAATTTGTAAGACATGAAATTTGTCAGATAGGTTATTAGTGGGTTAGGGTATTATATGGTCACATCATTGGTAGGTGATAGCTTTAGTTGGTCAGTATGTTTGTAGGTCATGACATTGGTTTTGTTGGGAGTCAGTATGTCAGTGTGTCAAAAGATCTAGGTGTTGGTAGAGCTGGGTGACTCATGTTTTTGTGTCATATCAGTGACTCATGTAGTTTAGTCACATTGGTGACTCTAACCATTGAGTCAGGTGTTGGTGACTCACTATCGTTGACTTGTTTCAGCGACTCAACCATCAGTGAGTATTTTTTTATCTTTTCTAGTTTTTCATATTTCATCCCTCTTGCATTTTCATTGATGTAAATATATTCTAAATCCTAGTTTGAGTATTTATAAAATAATATCAAAGGATATTCATTAAATATTTAATATGATAACACTCCAAGGACATTGAAATAGTGAGACATCATAATATTGACCAATTTCTGACAATAATGGACCCTGAAACTATTTTCATATGTTGATATAGGATACAAATCTATTAATCCAAGATAACCTCTTCCCATTGTGTTTCTTTTTTCTGTTTTCTCACCTACTTCCATCCTTCCCTAGCGATTCATCTATTGTTTTGTGGCCTTAGAATCCAGTTTTCTTTGATATCCTTCATGATGCCTCCATGAACTCTTGTTTTTTATGCAAGAGGGTGTTTCTGATCATCTATATTTCAAGGTAATAATTCCTTCATCACTCTTTTAATATTTTATCATGGTGGGTTAGTGTATGGAGGTATTCTTTTGGGTATGGTTTAAGCCAATTTAACTATGATAAATGATGTATAGGCTGCTGCTGATGATGATCGTTTTTAAATATTATCCTTGATCCCTACTATGAATCATATGGTTAGTATCCTTTTAAATATTACGGTCATTGGTGGAAATTTCTGGAGAAAGGGTGATGATTTATACTTATTTTTGAACCTATTTTTAATGTATAAATTTATAAATATAAGGTTAATCATGTACACCTTGTTACATAAATTGATTCCCCAAGATTAAACATGTGTTGTGATCAATCATAAATTATGAAAGTGTAATTAAATAATAGTTTTGGTAAAATGAAAATAGAAACTATTAGAATGGTGTAACTATGTGTTTTGTATGGATCACTTCGGTTTTAGTTCCATGTGTGGGTTTTATGGTGTTGTCTCTAGAATGATGTTTATCAGTGTAAGAGAGGAAAAGGTGGTTGGATCTCTTGGTATAGTGTGGTACATTTTTGAAGGGGTGGTATGATCTTTGTGGTGGTTTATATGGAATTTATTTATTTGGTGGTACGATAGGTGTAATCGAAACTCTAGTTGAGAGGTTATTGATAATGGAATGGATCAACTCGTTATGTAGTGTGGCTATAATTTGGATGATTGTTGTAGTTTTTATATATAATGACCCAAAAATTCCATTCAATTTTTTTAATTTATGCGAATTTTGCGAGTCTGCATTAATTAACGGTGCTTGATTCCGAGGTTCGGTGTTCCTGGAATGAGTTTCTGAAATTTTTTCTCTTGTACATTCAGTAAAAGTACGAGCTATTATTTGTAACTTTTGAACTGGTGCTCGGAATTAAAATCTGAGGGCACTGTTGAACTTGCAGTATAGGTATTCACTTAAGGATACCTTCACCTCGACTGTCATGGGTAAAAAGTGTAATATTTTTTAGTGTTTTTCATGAAGGAAAAAAATAAAATAAAAATGCATAACATTTTTATTTTCATTTGTTGAAACGTTCCATGTGGATGATTAAATGGTGGGGACCAGCTGTACTAAAACCTATCAACATAGGATATAGTGGTGGGGACCACCCGAGCCTAACCTCCCATGTTGGGTATGGTGGTGGAAACCACCCGATATTTTAAACCCCTTGAACCCCTTCAAACTCCCTCTTAATGGGGAGAAACCTATTGAGCTCCCCCACATAATTATGACAACTCTTCCCTTTAATTAACTAAGGAAACCCATCAATTAATTAATTAAGATACATAGAAATTATGACAACATACATAATAGATAAAATATTCTATTATGTGGGAAACCATTAATAATAGTGGAATTGTGGTGGGAAAAACTATTGGGATAAATCTATCCAACAAAGAAAGCCAATGAGGAACATCTCCAATGACAAACAAACCGATGATCGAAGAAACGTCGACATCACTGATGTCCGACTATCCCCAATGACACCGTCTTCATCCACACGGACACCATCAACAAACAATCGAGGTAGGGTTTCTTATTGAATTCATGAAATTCTACATTCATGGAAAGCAAGATGAACGTGGATCAAGCTAAACTATTGATCCTCAATTCGTATGAAATTGTAGAGTTTGACGATTCATGATTCGTGATTTTATTGAGATGCTTGATACCACCCTAACGTGGAGCGTGCGGGCCAAGAAAACATTGTCCGACCACTCTGTCATTCATCTTTTGTGTGTTCATCATGATGGTGTTGGCAACTGGTGTCGGTGTTTGGAATCAGTGGAACAAGAGAACGGCGTGCATAAGCACCACTGGTTGCGAAGAAGACAATGTCACCTCCCTATGACCACCGCGCTGCCTACGGCCCCACCGTTCGTGACCAACACAACCCTTCGGCTCTGTAGCCTTATGGCCTTGCAATCCCAGGTCTCCTGTGCTACCCCGAGAAACCTCGTTCCCCCCCACAGCCTCACCATCCCACGGAACCTTGTGCCGCCCCGTGACACACCGTGCCGCCCGGCGACCTTGGCATCCCACGACCTCGCTATCCCGCAGCACCCTATGCTGCCCTGCTACCTTCACTGCCCTATGGCCTCACCACCTACGGCACTCAACCTCCATGCATCCCCTCCGTGTCGACAACGACCACTCGGCACTGTCGCACGTCTATGTCGCGCCGCCCTGTGGGCTCACGGCCCTCACGACCTCTGCGCCGCACTTCGGCTTCACCGCCTTCATGTCCCCACGGCCTCTGCACCATCGGGCCTAGCCGCCTAGAATGAGCTGGACCACCCAGCGGGCCATGCCACAACAACAGTCATGTCGGACCCAGTGGGTGGGGCTGGGTTGGTCCGACGAGGTCGGACCTGACACAAACCCACTACGAACCATTTATGCTCTTTTGGCCATAGCATTGGCATCAGATGTCTGTTTGAAAACCCGTTAGTGGAGTTGGAAACTGTAGAGTGAGATGGTCTCTTTGAGTATACCCCACTGGTGTTTTTGATGATTTTGGATTACGGTCGGGTTTGATCGAGGAAAAATTAAATAGCCACTAGGGACTGAATGGATAATAACATACAAAACGAGCATCCGTTTGACACGCCTTCTATTGCGTTGATACCACTATCAAGAGTTGGTCCTTTGAGAAATGTCATATTGAAAAATCATTGTAGATGGACTATTGACCAGTGGCTTGAGGTGCAGACCCGCCCTGGGATGAGAAATCCATGTGCGGGAACCCAATAGCTGGATATAACGTGAATAATGAAGAGCGGTAATGTGTTGATAAACACAGTGCGATTTGGTGAGGGTCAGTACATAGCTATCATGAGTGGGTCAGCACCAAGCGATCCTCCGTGGGTTAAAACAGAGAGATCCAGTCTGGGTGAGCACCGAGCGATCCTGTGTTGGTCAGCACTGAGCGCTCTTATGTGGGTCATCCTCTCAACTGAGTAATATGGTTTAATAGTTAAATATAATCGTCTCTACAAATATACTTATGTTATACCTGGTCCGATATGAGTTTGAACCTGTGTGGTACTTCCCTTCGTGGTAATACATTGGTGTTATTCATTAGTGTGGAGTACTTGTGTGATGCATACCTTTGTGGTTTTCCTTCCTTTGTATCATAGTTGAGCTTTTGGATTTTGGATTGGACCATATGTTTTCTCATGATTGAGATGGGTATACATGAAAACATAGGTATATGTATGGACATATACCTATATAGGGTTAACAGTTGACATCATGCTTTGTTGATTATCCTGTGTCCATTTTGTGAGACCTTGAGGGTCTCACTATCCCTACAGAGTACCGTTATACTCACCCCTGCATGAACTATGCATTCATCATGTTGTGTATGGTGTAGAAGATGGACAACATTGATCGATTTTGAGGGTACTAGGACTGGACGGTTCTGGAGTTAGACTATACGATCGAGTATGTACATAGAGGAGACGGACGGACATGGAGTGTTGAGGAGGAGATCTATACCTACCCTTCATGTAGGAACCTCGGAAGATGACCCAATAACTATCTTTAGATATTTTTAGTTGTACTGGAATCTTTTTAGTTGGTCTTGTATTCCGACCCCTTTTACATACAACAATCTTTTTGGATATACATTTTACATCTATTCATATGTTAGTGTATGCTTGGTTGCGTGTTCTTATAGGTTATAAAGTCAATTCCTTATGAGTTTTATGGAATACTTCTTTGGAGCAAGTCGCTAGCCCCTAGCCTATGGAAGGCTGACATGGGGTAGTCACAACATGGGCCCTGGGGGATGGGTCATGAAAAATTAGTGTCATAGGAGTTGGTTATACCATAGAACAATGTTCTTTTATCTTTTCAACAACAATAATGTTATGTGTAGTGATTGTGGATATCATTTTACGGAATCCCCTGTCGGTACGACGGCCGACATATCCATAAACATGGTCCTTGACTTCTGATTTTTGACTTAGTGCATGAAAGCACTGATTGTGTGTGTGTCTTGAAGTGTTTTCTTTATGAACACTATGAGTTAGCTCAGAAGGTATAAATTATTAACTATGGAAAAACTATTTCATTTTAGGATTCCTCCACAGAGATAAATAACAAGGTTTCTCGATATAGTATGCAATGATTTCACACCGAGCAACGAGGCCTCGATGTAGGGCCCTCTTCTAGTAGAGGCAGCAGTGGAGGCACCAATGGTACCGTTACCCATTGGGCCACCAATTCCACCATCCCCAGTAGCATACGGTGCACACAACAAGAGTGTGTTGCATGAGTTACAGTGCTAGTAGCCACCCAGGTTCAGGGGAGAGATGGATCCACATGCATTTGAGGTTTGGATGGAGGCTTTAGTGAGTGTCTTTCGACTAGTATGGAAACATTCCAATCTCATGGTGATCCCTGTCCCCTATCATGTTCATCTAGCAGCAGACAGAAGGTAGAGATTGTTGCTCTAGGACCATGATGAGGTAGCAATTTTCTAGGCAGAGTTCGAGAGCCTGTTTCGGGCATATATTGTCCAAGCAAATCTTTGAATAGTGCGTGTACAAGAGCTTCATCATCTGTATTAGGGCAACATGACTGTGGCTCAGTACACAGCGAGGTTCACTGACCTCCCAAGATTCTCAATAGATATAGTGAGATACCCATTCTTTAGGTCCCAGACCTTCAGGTAGGGACTCACGCGGGATATCAGGGATTCGATGATCTCACATACCACCCCGACGTAGGCGAGGGTGTTAGAGAGTGCCCTCCAGGTGGAGAGTTTCAATGCTGAGCAGTCACCAACAACGAGACCACTACCAGTCATCATGTAGCAGAGACTTCATAGCTAGCAGCAGATAGATGACATAGAGGTCTAAAAGGACATGGCCTTCAGGTGTATGACCGTATGATTCAGGGTTAGTTCGGATGGGCACCCGATGCAAAGCTAGTCATGCCAGGTGCATGAATTGTTATGCATGCGGCGGGTAGGAACACATTACTCATGACTATCTGATATGTTGTATGGATGATCAGCATACCATCGAAGGACCTCCTAAACAGAGATAGAGATTCAAACGAGGAGGTATGCGGGGAGCTGGCAAACATGGTAGAAGAGGTAGCTATATAGCAGGTAGCGGGTGAATATTTGAGATGTTACTACCACCGCCACTAGGAGGTCCAACCCAACTATAGGGAGTAGGTGGACTAGGGATATCCCAACTCCAGGAAGCTGAGGCCTATGTCAAAGTGCTCCAGCGATGATACGAGTTATGATCTGTGTCTATCGCACCATAGATGTATTACTTATAGACATAGGTTCCCGTAATTCTTTTATCTCCACTTCACTTGTTCGATGTTCAGAGATTTTGATGAAGTTGTTGCCTTGATCCTTATTATTGGAGACTCTTACATGAGTGGATTCGACGATTTTTCACTAGTTTCGGCAGTGCGGGGGTAATCTTTGAGTCGAGAGATTTAGTTGGGATCTCCTAGTAGCAACATTGAGGCATTATGATGTCATCATTGGTGTGGAATAGTTATCTACATTCCATGCATAGAATGACTGTATTAGGCGCAATGTGTGTTATGTCCGCACGGATAGGACCGGGTTTACATTCACTGGTGAAAAGGGAATTATTGCAGCACATGACGGACATACGCGAAGGAGAGTGCAGCGGATCACTCACGAGTTGGCTAGCCTTCAATCAGAGAAGTTGATGTGAAGAGTCTGAGTTATTATGTATTGGTGGACCAGTACATATATTTCTTCCCTGATGATGTTTAGGGTCATCCTCTTGTATAGAGGTGTACATATACATTGATTTGTAGCCCTGGACGTCACCAATATCTACACCAACAAGTCAAATGGCTCCCATAGAGCTTCACAAGATGTGTTTACAACTAGAGGGCTTGCAGGGGAAGGGATTCATTATCCCATTGTATCTCCTTGGGAAGCTGTGATTCTATTTTTCATGATGGAAGAAGGGAGATTGAAGCTTTATGTTGACTATCAGAACCTTAACTAGGTGACCATGAAGAACAAGTACCCACATTTGAGGATTGATGACCAATTTTATCAGCTGAATGGAGCACAGTGGTTCTCGAGGATAGACCTCAGATCAGGCAACACCATCCCTGAGTACTGGATGAGGATGTTCATAAGACAACTTTCAGATGTCGGTACAAACACTACATGTTCATGGTTATTTCATTCAGTGTAAAAAATTCTCTAGTGGTGTTCATGGGACTCATGAACATGATCTTTCAACCATACGTTGATCACTTTGTAGTGGTCTTCATCGACAACAGTTTTACCTATTTGACTATTGAGAAGGAGCATACCTAGAATTTTCTGGTTGTACAGGACACACTCTGAGTGAACCAGAAAAATGGTAAGCTCACGAAGTTCCAGTTGTAGATCTGAGAGTTTCACTTTATGGGGCATGTCATATTGGTGGCTTGTGTTTCAGTAGATTCAGCGATGATTTATGGGGTACATGTTTTGGAGCCACTAAGGTGTGTGATGGTGGTACAATGCTTCATTGTATTGTCTAGATACTACTGTAGATTTGTGACAAATTTCTCTAATGATGCAGCACCACTATCAGTGTTAAAGAAGAAGAGAAATCCCTTCCTATGGTTTTAGTGATTCCAGAAGAGTTTTTAAGAGCTGGGCTAGAGGATAACTAGTGCCCCCTATCTTGAGGCTTCTAGTGGAGGGTGTAGGGAACGAACTCCACTACTACGCATCAGGTACTAGACTCAAAAGTTCCCTAATGCATGAGTAAGAAGATATCACATACGGTTTCAATATATGAGATAACATGAGAATGACTATCCTACCCACGACTTGGATTTATCAGCAGTGGTCTCTACATTGAATATGCGGTCACACTATTTTATGGGAGAACATTTTACAGTGTACTATGATTTCAAGATTCTTATGTATACCTTTTCTTAGAATGACCTAAACCTGAGACAACAACATTGGATTTAGTTCCTTCCAGGACTACGACTTTGAGATAGTCTATACTCTTGGGAAGGGGAACCTTTTATCTGATGGAATCTGTTGGAGATCTGGTATAACACTGTTAGGTGAGGCGAAATAGTAGCTGGTGGATTTGAGTATATCCATTGTTGATCGAGATGGTTAAAATTTTCTTCAGTATCTTATAGTCACTCCCCCATTTCATCAGCGAGTTAGGGAGGCGTGGGACAAGGACACTGACTGCGAGACATGACATTCTTAAATATCACCAGGACAAGCACCCGATTGATTTTATGAAATTGGGTAGCACATCATCTTCTTGACAGAACGTACCATGTTACTAGTGTCTCTTCGTAAGGATGTGATGAGGGTGTTTTACACATCCCCTCTAGCAGTACATCTAAGAGTGGTGATGATGTACCAGTATCTCCAAAGACCACACTGGGGGCTAGGAATGAATAAAGAAGTAGCAGAGTTTGTCTCTCGGTGCCTCACTTGTCTGCAAGTGAAGTCATAGTATCAAGTACCAGTAGAGTTGGTTCAACATTTATAGGTTCTAGATTGGAAGAATGATGGGATATCCATGGACTTCGAGATAGGACGCCATCATACATGTTGGGGTCATGACTTGATTCAGGTGATTGTCAACCAAATCACTATGTCGGCCCACATCTTACCGATCAGAGAGCAGGGTTCGTTAGAGAGCTTGTCTCTCCTTTTTTTGTAGAAGATTGTGAGACTACATAGAGTACCCTCGATTATTGCCTCCGATCGTGATACATGTTTAAATCCCTTCTTTGGAAGGAGTTGTAGAAGTATTTACGGACACAACATTGTTTGAGCACCACATTTAATCCTTAGACAGATGGAAAGACTGACTGGACTATTCAGACCCTCGAGGACATGTTGCGTGATTGTGTCCTTACATAGGATATAGTTGGGAGGAACACATACCTTTGGTAGAGCATTCATACAGAAATAGCTATCACTCCACCATTGGGATGGATCATTTTGAGGAATTGTTCATGCAACTTTGCCAATCACCTTTGTGCTGGACTGACCAAGGGGTGTCAGCACTAGTGGGAGACGAGATGCTACGAGCTGCCACCGAGAATGTGAAGATAATCCAGGTGCACATGAATACTACATATAACAGGAAGAAGTTATGCTAATAGGAGACAGAGTCCTCTACTTTTTGAGGATGGAGACCACGTCTTTCTATAGGTATCACCACGACACTGTTTGTAGAGAATTGGTCAGCATAGAAAGTTATATTAGAGTTTTATCAGACCCTTTCTGGTCCTTAGAAGAGTTGGCGAGGTGGATTATAGCCTAGATCTACCACCTCTGTTGCACAACTGCACAACTTTTTCCACATATCCCATCTGAGGATATATGTGAACGACCCTTATCAAATCATCAACCATGGTGAGATGGACGTCGATGATGGGGAAACATTTACAGAGGTTCCAGTAGAGATTTAGGATTAACAAGACATCGTCATTCGTGGGTGGTTGATACCTCTAGTGTGCATTCAATGAAAGAATTGGTACCTCTAGGAGAGAACATGGGAGATGGAGTCTTAGATTTGTTCTTAGAACCCCCACTTGTTATCCTATTTTGGAGTTGTGTATTGTGGGGAAGCAAAGCCCTGAGGTGGGGAAATTTTAAAGACCCGGAATTTCCTTGTAATTTTTTTAATATATGGGAATTTTGTGAGTCCGTGAAAATTGAAATGGCATGATTCTGAGGCCCGGTATACCTGGAATTAATTTTTAACTTTTTTGGGTATGTTAATTAAACGTACGAGAAGGTTTTTGTATCTTTTAAACTGACGCTCAAAATTGAAATATGAGGGAAAATATGAACCAGCATCGCCTGTATTTTCTTATGGAGACCTTCACCTCAACCGAGGTGGGCTACAAGTAAAAGTTAGATTTTATTTGTGAAAGAATAATATAAAATATAAATCTGTATAAATTTTATTTCTTTTGTGAAACCTTCCATATGGATATTTTAATGGTGGGGACTACTTATACTAAAACCTATCAACATAGGATATGGTGGTGGGGACCACCCGAGCATGACATCCCATGTGGTTTGTAGTGTTGCGGAACACCTGAGATTTTAAACCACTTGAATCGCTTTGAACTCACTCTTAATGGGTAGAAACACCTTGAGATCCCCAAATATTTCTGCCAACTCTCCCCATTAATTAATTATTCCAACACATAAATTAATTAATTAAGATATATAAAGATTATGCCAACAAAGATAATAGATAACTTATTTATAATGTGGGATACCTTTCATTTTAGTGTAATTGGGGATAAAAGGACTATTGGGATGAAGCTCTCCAATGAAGAATGTCAATGAGGAACGTCTCCAATGATGAACGAACTGAGGAATGAGGAAATGCCGATAAAACCGACATCTGACAATCCCAAATGATAACATATCCTTCCTCACAGCCTCTTTCAATGAACCATTGAGGTAGGGATTTGTTATCGAATTCATGAAATTCCGCATTCTTGTAAGGCATGGTGAAGAGGGATCATCCTAATTGTGTTAATCCATGATTCATATGAAATTATAGAGTCTGACGATTCTTGATTCATGATTTTTTTAGGCTCTTTCTACCACCCTAATGGGTTGGGTGAGTGCAAAATAATCATTGCCCAACCCCTCCATCGTTATTATTTTGTGTGTTCTTCGTGATGGTGATGGTGACCCATTTACGCTATTTTGACCATAACATTGGCACCATACATCAGATTAATGAACCATTGGAAACAGTGAAAACCTTGGTGAAAGACGATACTTTAGAGTATAACACATGGGTGTTTTGGACAAATTTTCAGTGCGGTCAGGTTGGATAGATCATGATTCCTAATGATCCCACGAGACTAAAAGGCTAATAACGTACATATTAGTTGTCTGTTTGATGCATCATCTATTTTGTTGAAACCCCTATGATGTTGTTGTACTTTGAGATATATCACTGATAAAATTGATGGATGTTGGAGTATTGACCAGTCGATTGAGGAGAATACCCTCCTAGAGATGATAAAACCTAGTGCGGGAACCGAGTAGCTGGATTTGATGTGAACAATGAAGAGAGATCATGTGTGGGTCAGCACCGAGCGATCTAGTGTGGGTCAGATCTTAGAAATCTTGTGTGTGTTAGCACCAAGAAATCTTGTGTGGGTTAGCACTGGGCAATCCTGTGTGGGTCATCATCGAGAGATCCTGTGTGGGTATACCTCTTAATAAAGTATGTCAATTCAGTAGTAATATCTATTTTTATCTACTTTTATACATAGGAAATATCTGGTGTTAGCTATGTTCATACATGTGTGCTGCGTTCCTTAAAAGTAATTCCATTGTTATATTCATCAGTTTGGCATACCAGTGTGGTACATACAATTGTTGGTTTCCTTCCTTTGGGGAATAGTTGAGTTTTGGGCTTTTGGGTTCGACCCAATGATTACTCAGGATTGAGATGGGTATACTTGATAACTTAGGTGTGTTTATGGGAATATACCTAAGTAGGGTTGATAGATGACTTCATTCATTGTGGTTTATCATTTTTGGATTTTGTGAGACCTTGAGGGTCTCAGGATCACTACTGAGTATCATTATACTCAATCTTATAGGGGATATTCCTACACCTTGTTGTGTTTGGTGCAGATGAAGAACAACTTCGATCGAGGTTGTGGGTACCAGGAATGGACAGTGTTTGTGGTAAACCATACGGTGAGTCGGTACATGGAGGAGACAGACAGAATTGGATTGATAAGGAGGCAATATGTACACACCTTTTATGTAGGAACCTCAGAGGAAAGCCCAATAGTTGTCTTTCACCTTATTCAGTTGTATTTTTACCATTTTTGTTGGGCCTGTATTCTGGTATCTATTATATACAACAATCTTTTAGGGTATACAGTTTACTTGTGTTTGTATCTTACTGTAAGATTGGTTGCATGTCTTTTCAGGTTATAAAGTCAATGCCTTCCCAGTTGTTGAGAATATTCCTATCGTTATAGTCACCATAACCTAGCCTATGGAAGGCGGGGTTGGAGTATTCATGACATGGTCCCTGGAGGATGGGTCATGATATTCTAGATGTGGTGATTTTCAGGTAGCAGGCCTGAGAAGGATGGTTTTTGGGGAGTAATTTCGATAAAATATGGTTTTACATTGTGTGGTCCATTGTCCTATAGTTTCCATATAATTTTTTGTAGTGTGTGTGGCTTATGATGTTACTTGTGGTGTGATGTGTTTGGTATTTTCCCCAATAGCGATAGAATACATAAAAATATGAATTTTTATTACATAAAGTTAATTTGTTAAATAAACAAACTACAGTTTTGAGTTAATTCTATGTCTGGATGTGTGGTTATGTATTAGTACTGTATGAAATAAATGTTTTGGGTTGAATGTTATTTTATTTTGAAAACCCATATGTTGGGATGATTTTTTTTCTATATATAAATATATATATAGTTCCTTATGATTACTATATACACCCCACCTATGATAGGAATTAGGTTATGAACACCCCCATTGATATGGGGGAGGGTGTCTTTTCCCAACATCCTAATGGGAGGATGGATGGATGGTCATTATATCTTTTTTATGCCCTATTCTTGGCATTGGTAGCCAAGTATACTTCAAGAAGGAATTCATATAGTTGTGAGGCCAAGGTGTCTATTGATGAGGTGTTCTTACCAGTTGTATTCGGGTTGAGATATGTTATACATTCATTGTAGTCTTATGGATTAGTTTGTGGTTTTGTGGTCCAGGTTTCTATGGGATGTATGTGATGTGGTTGCAGCCTAATTAGTTTTAACTAGGATGTGGTTCGTATCCTTAGAGTGTGAAGTTAGGATATGGTAGTTGTGATCGTGGGAGTGTGTGGTCGCATCAGGACATTCTCCGTTAAAGATGAGCAGTTAACCAGTGTGAAGTGGTATGGGGTACCCCATCATCTATGTCATTAGTACATTAATTTACTTGACTTGTGTCATTTTGTGAAAGTGCCTTGGTTAGGCATTGGCAGATAGTGTACCTTGTTATGTTATTTTGTTTTTTTTATTTTATCACATGGATATAAGTATGGTTCCCCCAATTGTGCTAAAAAGACTTTATCTTTTCATTAAAAAATATACTTGTATTCTCAGCCTACATATATAAAACATTTTTTTGGTTTCTTGGGAGATTTCAACGACTTTGTGGGACCTTACAAGCTCAGGCTTCAGGATAGTTCTTATGTCTCTTTTGAGATTTGTCCTTTTGGTATTGAAATTAAATTATTTCATTCTATTTATAATATTATTACATTAAACATTCATGTGGAGGTGGATTTTGAATTATTTTATATATGTATTGGATTTTCATTGAGTTTAATAAATCTTATCTCCGGTCTATAGTTAATAAAAAAATTTAATGCATAAAATTTTATGAAAGTTCTATACCCCTTGGTGATGGTCTCCAACCCTGAGCCTAATTTATGGGGAATCAGGTGGTCACTATCTTGTATTCATCTAGAAGAAGGATGTTCATTGCATATTTCATTCCCTTCCCTCATCTTGAAGAAGGAGGGCCATGGCCCAAATTTTCTCAAATAATTCATTCTCAGTTATTAATGTGAAAATTAAATCTACCAAAGAATTACCCACACACAAAAACCATACTATGGTGCATAGTTGTATATTTATTGTAGGTTATTATAAATGATTTGTTCAAAACTATCACTAATTTTTTAACTCATTAATGAATAATACATATATGTTGGTTAAGTACAGATTGATAATTAAACATCATGAGTGATTTTAAGAACCAACAAAAATATTGGTCAATGATATGATTTTCACTAAAAAACCATGAAATATAGTATTTTTTATAATATAGTGATACATAAAATAAGATACATGTTTAAAACCATAAAATAATAAAATAATAACATTATATTAGATATCTTGTAGAACACACATCCTTGGGTCAAAATGAATCATAATATATTATATCATTATAAAATATACGTTAAATTAGAATTTAAAAATACTAATACATAAATCATAAATATTATAAAATAAAAACATATTAAAAAATCATTTTTTCCTTTGATTAGAAATAAAATTTTAATAATTTAAAATAAAAATAATTTATTTCATAGAAATTAGTTTTCTAAAATATGATTTAGTCATGTAATGTGATCATTATATAAAATAAATGTTTTACATATTTTATAGATTATTTTGATAAAATGAACATCATTTTTCAAATCATAATAATTAAATTTATTAATGATAGTTTTTATATTTTTATTAAATGTTACATTTTTAGATGAATACTGAAAATAAAGTCATTTATTGAAAACATCTTTTCCATTTAAATAAATTGAAATATTGAATTTTTATATGTATTATTTTTAATGTAAAATTAGTTCAAATAAATTAATTTTTTTTTAATTTCTTTCAATTTAATTAATTCAATTTTTAATTTTAATGTTAAAACCCTCTATATAGAGTAATTTTTTTTTTGGAAAACCACTTTTTTATTGCATATGAATGTATAATTTTCAATTGGATTCTTGAACGGAGGTGAAATGAATTTTTTATAATGGATTCAGAATTTTTGAAAATAATAAGGTATTTTAACTAAAACACTATACAAATTAATTACCAAAATAAATTTCGAAAAAAGAAAAAATCAATTATCATTTCTAAGGTCAAAATACAGTCACTAATGGTTAGACTAAAAATATAACTGTTAAAATGACAATATGCTTATCAAAACTATTTTAATGGAAATATTTCAACCATATCATACAATATATTTGATAATAAACTATTTTAAACCCGTTTTAAATGTGAAAAATGTTCACACACCTTTTTCTATTAAAAAACAATGACCGTGGAACTCTCCTAACTTATCAAAGGCCATAAACTCTCAAATCAGTTGTAAAGAATAAAATAAATAAATTTAATAATGAACCTTACCATAACTGATAAAAAATACCAAAACCTTATCATATAATATTTTTTATTCTAATGATATATTATGGACAACAAATGGGTTTTCCCAAAAAACTGGTCTGTTAAGAGGTAAAATTTTGATATATAGATTTTTGAATAATTTATTATTATCCATTCATAAAATATTCTTCATTTATTATTATATAATAAATTGAAAATAAAAAATATAATAATAATTTGTTACATTATTTTAATGACTTATTTTCATGTCTTATTCCCTCATCTAATAATTAATAATGTCACTCATATTTATACAAGACATTTACCTCACAAAACTATGTAACATATTTCTCATTAATACATCTCTTGATTGGGTGTTATTATTGAAATAATGTATAATATATATATATATCATATTTCTACAAATATATTTCTTATATCATTAATATGCAATTAATTACAATTATATTTGAGATACGATAATGTCACTTTTTTGTACGGCAAACAGAAACATCACAATATGAGGTGCATTAATTTTCAACAATTATATACATGGAAGGTAATAAGTTTAATAATAATAAATATATATCATATAAAATATTTAATTATTATTAATTATTTATTAATAATTAATGAATGATATTTTTAATTTTACTTCATACCTTTTCACTCACTGAATTATAATAACATCATTCGTGTATGTGTGGAGAACAACCTTCGTGAAGTGATGTGAATATATCGTCATCACCACACATCATGAAATGTATATAATTATTATAAAATATTAATATATCATTTATGATATTACAATAATTTTGTGAATTTAATTTTTTTTTTACCATTTTTTCATTTCGACCATTGAAAAATGGGAATATCAATAATGCCTACGTAAGGCCAACCATCTCCATTATCACGACATGCTTAATTTCTTATAACCATAATTACATATTTGAAATAAAAGTATATTTTATTTATAAATATTAAAAATATGTAATCATTATAATTTTTTTACTATAGATCAAAATATTATTTACAAGAACCGAAACATTCCTGACAAATCTGAAATGAGAAATTAGGGAAATTATGGCCCAAAAATGAGAAAATAATTTATAATAATAAAATAATTTCATTATATATTATAAAAGGATCATATATTATTTTATAATTATCAATATGGTTATTTCTTAATATAATAAGAATATCAAAACAACTATATAAGAGGATAAATATAGTTTAGCAAAAAAAAGTTTGAGGCAAGGGGTATTGTCTCAATTTCATTATATTAAAGAATATTGTAATTTTATGCACCTAATATAATTTATAGGTTGTTTATACTCCCAATTATACTTAAAATATAACGATTATATAATAAATAATTGTACATGATGTTTCTATTTTAATTATTTCACCCAAGGGGTTCTAACATGAAAATTAATATGTGGTAATGAATTTCATAATTTTTTTTCATTTTTTTAAATTAATACATCATTATCTTGGATATTGTATTATAATATTTTTAATTATATTAAATAATATTATATTGTACTTAAAAATTTTATTATTTCACTAAAATTTGAGGAACATAATGGATTCATTGGTGAATTCTCAATACAACGTTATGATCTTTGTAATGTTTTATTTCAATGAATTAGTTTATTCAAAATTCTTTATCGTAAAATTTTATTGAATATTTTTAATTAATTATTTTTTAATAAATCCATATCATTTTCATCATTATTGTCCATTCATTATTTTTTAATTTCATAATATAAAATTTTCAATATTTTTTATTTATTATATAATTGAATGCATTATTAGTAAAATACTAATTCATTTCTCACTTTATTTTATTTTTTTCATTCAAAAATAATATTTTAAAAAAATTAATGAAACTTTAAAATTATATATTCATTAATTTTTTATAGATTTTAATTTTTTTTTTCAGAAAAATTGAAGGAATATAAATTTCATTTTCCCAAAATAGCAATGACTGATTTTACTAAAAAAGTGATATGAATATAAATTTAATTTGTACACAACATAAAATATTTCAAACAATAATTACTGATCAATGATTTTACAAATCCATTATTTTTTTCAATGGTTATACATGGTGAATGATATTTTCAATATTTTTTTACATTTTCTAAAAAAATCAACGTATCAAATTCTAACATTATATTGAATGTTTTTAAGGCTCAATCTAGGAAATTTTAATTGAAAAAAGAAAAAAATCAATTATTTTACATATACGCAATTTTGGATATGTTATATTGATACCATCCTAATAAATTTTATTTATTTTTTCTTATAATTTCAAATATCTATTGTGTTTTAATTAATTTTATTGATATATTTTTTAGTAATTTTCTTTTGATTGAAGTAATAACATTCATGTGATTACAGGACATGAAATTTTCCCTATGTATCAATGTAATTTTTTAGGGACATATTTATTCCTTAAGATGTATATAATCATTATATATGGTGGTTTAAATTTGAAATTATTTTTTTATATCATAAAATATTGATAAATCCATATTATTAACTCAAAACATATGTTTAATGATAATTAAAAATGTTCACGTATTAAATTATTGACTGTAAATTTCATCAATTCTTTGATAATGTAGTGGTATGTGTGGTCTGGAATTATATAGCCCCTTGATATATTATTAAAATCATAAACCAAATTATTTACTTACAAATAAAATTGGTTTCATATAATTTTAAAAAGACTTGTGAATGTTCTTGATTTGTAGGTATCATGTTTATGATTCATGATATCTATGAATTAATCATTTATTTTATTAAAAACAAATATATAATTATCTATGAAAATTTTCCAATTATATTATCTAGGGATGATTTAAATTCACAATTTGTTGTTAAAATGGAATTTTCTTTCAGTTATTTATAATTTATAATTTATTATCTCTTATATATTACTAATAGACAATATATTTCAATGGATTTTGTGTTAAATTATTTTAACATTACATATTTATTACTCATATTAATATATGATAGAATCCACATTATATTAGATTTAGTAAGATATTGAGATTACTTTTATTTTATTTCTTTTCCTAGGAATCAATAAATTATAATTTAATTTATATGAATGTATATACTTGAGGGAATAAAATTATTATAAAATAATAATGCTATAATTTGTGGGTTCCCATGTAATATGAGAATGATATTTTTATCTAGTTTATCATGAATGGTAATCTATTATGTCCTGTGAGATACATTTTTATATATCTTTTGATAATGTAATATTACTAGACACCAGTTCCATGTATCTGGGGTCAGAGTTACTACAATTATTATCAGATATATTTCGGTATAAACGTTTAGAAATATATTTAATAAAAAAATGATTACGGAAAATAATATTTCGTTAAACATTGTGGATAAGTATGGAAGAAAATGCTAATGTTCTGGTATGGTATATATTAATTAGTGTTTTTATAAAATAATTTTAATTATTAATACTAAATATAGATGTGGATCTATCGTAGATATTTTTATGGGTAATGAATCTAAATTTTTTGAATCGAGATCAACAAAATTATCACCCATTACATGACAATCAGCCTTATTTGAAACACTTTGGTGATATTCTTAGGATAATTCACATTTTATCTAGAAAAAATTATTAAGGATTTAAATAGATATTGATAATGTATGATATTGGGGAATTATATGTTGTGTTATATTGGAATGAATGTGTCATGATTTAAATATACTATACATTATAATCGAATTTTCACATAATGATTATTTTTTCTCAAAGTATGTTATATGACTATATTCAAGGGACAAAACCCAAATGAATGATGTTTTTATTGAATGAAAATAATTATGTTTCCACTAGGATAAAAAATGGGATAATAAAGGTGTCTAATTATATCATCATAATTCCTAATCATTTATTCCAAAATATGATTAGCATTGTATACTATTACCAACCCGCATACTCATCATAAAGAGAATAATGGTGTTTTCTAGGATCTCGAGATGACTAGACCAAGGATAAAAGAATTTTTAACATTCATATGGTGAAAAATATTGAAACATTCACCCATGAATGTGTCCCAAAGGATGAAAAAATTCATTATATTTGGAAAAGTGTCGAATAAAGAAAGCATTTTTGAGGAAAAATGAAGAGTTTGATTGTAGAGACCTGAAGCCTGACGTACATAGACTTTACATTACTTTTGCGGAATACTTAGTACATAACAAAAACACACACACACAAGGATCGTAATAGTTTAGTGTCTTTGGAAACTCAGAACGTAATCTTCTAATCGTGGTGAAAGATCTTCAATATGTCCCATAAAGATCTTCTTTTTTTACCTAAAACCTTTTTTATATCCTGGGGAAAAGAAAACATAAAAGGGTGAGCTCAAATTCTCAGTAAGGGTAAACAAAAGAAATATCAATCACATCATATACACAAGCACATAACTTTTGGAAATCTTAACCTGCAAAAGAGATCATAATTTCATAACATGGGGTAAATCATGGTAGTGAAATGTAATCACAATAATCATAACTTAAAACATGAAACTTTGTGGAATTCACAAATAATCATAGAGAATCATTTCTTGTTAGTCAAGACTCATTTCCAAGACTATCTTAGTGGACAATGTCCCTTTCTGAATCGAGTAACCCTCGTTTCAGTCATGTTTCACTGAACCGGTATAACCTACCGTTCCAGCCCTGTCTATCTCATGAGATATAAAATCTTTACCCAATGCATTGGAGGGAGATATAGGTCCCACCCATCTCATAATGATACCATTCGTATGTGTGCCACAAAATCATAAACCATACATCATAGCATAACCCATGAAATAAAATGGGATTCTTAAACATCATGCCATCATAACATAATCCATAAACAACTGATATCATTTCATCATAAGAAAATTGAAACCATTTAAATCATAGAGGCATTTTACTTGAAACATACACATATGAAATAATTTCATCTTAGATGAAAAATAGTTTTGACAAAACACTTGAAATGAATTTTTGAGGAAAATATCCTTTCTTCTTTAAAATCATTTTCTTTTCACAAAATTCAATGCAATTTTAAAAAATAAGGGTTTTTGTTGAAAATAATCAAGAAATCTTGTAGAGGAATATTCTTGAAAATGAGGCATTATGAAACCGTAAAAATCCTTTCACGCCGTATAAGTTAAAAAAAATATTCTTCGTACTTTTATCGAAAAAGTCAAAAAAGTACCTCGTACGAAAAATGACAAAAGATTCCTTTCATATCTTTTACTAAAAACTCACCGAAGGGTAAAATTGGATTTAAACAATTGTAGGTGGATGGAAATAATATTACATATTGAGGAAATATGGATGTGGATGATAAAATACACCCCAGTAAATACTACAGTATAAACAATCTCGGATAAAAATGAGATTGTGATATTTCCCTTACCTTAGGTCCGATTTGCTTTTTACGTGTCCGAAGCTCTTGTATAATGATTTAAATCATGTTATTGACTTATTCCAGAATCATATTAATTGTTATTGTATCATATATGGTCCACTTATGAATTCATATTACCCGTTCTTTTGTAAATTCATGTTAAAGTAGCGTTTTGGGTAAAATCGTCTCATTTGTCGTTCATGTTTTTAGCTTGTAATTATTCATATGATTACTTAGATCATGATTACTTAATTCCAGAATATAAAACATGATTTATATATATATATATATTCAGAATATACATATATAATAAATTAGTAAATGGAACGAAATACACCGTTCATGGAGACGGTAGTCCGTACATACGCATGAACGCTGTTTTCGTTTCCTTATTGAATTGAATGGAATTAAGTAAGTGACATACATATAAATAATTCAAGTATCATTATTACGTCATATATTTCATTATTACTTATTATATATACTTTATAATCATTCATGAATGGTTAATCATTGAGAATGAATCTCATCGCGTCGTGGAGACGGTAGTCCGTACGTACGCACGAGCGACGATATCGTTCACATGGTCATGGAATTGTGTTGAATTGTATGTATACTATTTCAGTATCAATATAAATTTATAATAATAATATATTGTTACTCATTACACCTTTATACCCATCCAATTAAGGTGGTGGAGGAAAATACACCACGACGTGGAGACGGTATTCCGTACGTACGCACGCGCGGTGAAGTGGAGAAGGGATTTTGGCAGAGTTTGGTCGAGCTTGAGTGCTCAAATTGGTGTGAGGAGGAGGGGGAGGAGGTACCCTTTTATAAGGGAGGAGAGGGGCACCTTAGGAATACCTCAAAATATTATTTTATATTAATGTAAAAATCGGTTTATAATGGTTCCAAAGGGTCTTATTTCGAAGCTAAAGTGGGGATGGGTCGAAATCCTATCATACAATAGGATTTAGACATGTTTAGGGTATTATTTTAACCTTATCAATTAGATTTAACTCTAAGTTAAATAATTTAACTTTTACTGTGTCTTTTTGTTTTCTTTCATTATATGGTCAATACACTTACTATAACATGCCAAAAGAACCCCAAATTGTTTATTATTAATATATATATCCTTATCTATGTCATTTGGCCGATCCTTAGATTTTTAGGAATAAAATAACAATTAATAATATAATATTTGATTTAAAAACTATTTTGTGTCAATTTTGAAACTATTTGATATATGATTTTTGTGAAAGTCATAACAGAATTATATGTTCGAAACAAGTTGTTTAAATCAACTCTAATATATCATATTAAACTAGAAAATTAGTTAAGTTCATAAGAAGTCTCAAATTACATTAATTTAAGCATTTATAACATCAATTATGTTAATATTTCCTTAAAAGGGTAATTACTGCATCATCGTTGGGTCATAAATAAATTAATTTATTTAAAGTCTAAAAAATTATAAATAAAATATCATTATGTAGGAAATCTTTTTAGATTTCTAATGAATATTTATAGTCGAATTTATCTTATTTATAACCCCATATTAAAAATGATTTACTTATTAAACTTTGATTTTAACTATTTTAACCCTTCTTTAAATAAATTAATAATAAATGTCCTAATCTAACCCAAGTGGGCCTAAATGGTCATATTTTATTCCTAAGTTTGTTTTTGGTCGAATTAAACTTATCCAATAGAATTTGGACATGTGTTAGGGTAATAGTAATATCATTTTTACCCTTAGTTACACTATTTACTATTAACCGCGGTAAAAAAACTAAAAAGTTACTATTCACCAAAAAATTATTTTTATCTCATTGAACCACATTTTACATACTGATATCAACTGTGTCTGCCAGATTTTTGAAATTCCATTTATAGAAGCGGTAAAATTATGTTTTATGCAAAATTCAGTTTTTAACCTACCACTTAGTGGTTTCACTATTCATCAAAAATTGAAAGTTTTCAGAATAATACCAAAATTTCACCCTAGGCTAATTTCGGTATTCCGAATCCAAAAATGAAGTCCATTTTGAAAAATAAAATTAATAAAATTTCAAAAAGTGGTTATTATTATTCATAACGGCTAGTTTTAATAATATTTTAATAGCATATCGTTGTTTAGTGAAACTCGGTATTGCGTACGACGCAAGCTATTGAGGAAGGTCGTGATTGCGTGTAATGCAAGGCAAGTCAAGTATGCATGTTGTGCAAGCTCCTTTTGGTGTAGCATACAACACACGACATTAGTGAAATAAAATATCGGGCTGTTACATTCTACCCCCCTTAAAATGAATTTCGCCCTCGAAATTCGTCGATGTTATAAATGGTTTACTATTCGAAAGTTTCTTTAATAGAAACACACATCGTAAAAAGGAATACCAAATCTTGGCATTAAAAACTAATGTATGAAATGTAACAATTACCCAAATAAACTAATCACTGGGTTTCCAAATAGGTGAAAATATGGATATGGAAGAGAAATCTTACCATCATGTTCTGATGGAGAGTGGTAGAGAACATGGCTATGGAAAATCCAGTAATCACAAATCCATAAATTTGTGACAATCTAAGGTACCATCTGATTCATCAGGTATAATATCACTAGGACAACATTTTTGGTTTTCAAGATCATTTCCCTAAAGTTGAAAATTTGAATTAGAATAAATACTTTCTTTATTTTGGTACAATCTCACTGTTGTTCATGCCTTGAACAATTTCCACTTCATCTCTTAAATAAATGAAGTTGAATTTGTTATTCGTGAAGTGTTAGTATGACAGGTCATTCCATCTGTCTCAAACAAAAGGTTAGAAAAAATTATAAGTCGATCTATAGTGAGATTAATCACATATGGTTCCTAGAATGGACTTATACTTCATATATCATACTGCTTAATATAATAAAACTAGTTTCTACTAAACTGGGACTTCCTGTAGGCCAGTGGTAGGCGATAAAGGCCTGTCGCACTTTGGTTGTGGGTTCGATTCCCACAGCCTTGTCCGAAGCGATGGGCTGTCGCCCGTCTTGCAGGTTGTCCTTTTTCTAAAACTACATTACTATAACATCCCATCAATATTATCGAAAAAAAACTTTTATCCTTAAACAATACTCACCTATTTCCAACATAATCCATTTCAATCTTTAGGCTTATCCATAATACTGCAGTCCACTCTCATAACATAGTGAAAACGATTACCAGAGATTTAATACCATCGTTGAACCTCATATATCATAAGATATGTTTTGTTGGTCACATTCCAAACATTCAAAGTCCTTAATCATGTATTCTCTTGAATACCCATTGAACCTTAGTGAAATCTTGAATGTAGTTAAAAGTGAACACTTTCCACATACCAAAATCCTCAAAATTCTATATACTCAAACCATGATATCACTTAGTCCTTATATCAATCATGAGCTCATGAATACTGTTAAACATTTCGTTTTCTCGTTTTCCCTTCATTGTGCGCGTAATATCTTAATCACTTTGAATACCATAGTAGACCAATACATAAATATTCCAATAATCCATGATACAACATTATTTTGGAATCCCATTACATAAACACTTAATCATTCCACCACATCGTTATCATATTCAACATCGCCAATAGTGATCGCATGTGACATCCCTTTGTCCTTTGCCTTAAGCGGTTGCTCATGTCGATCATCACTAACCCTTGGATTAGGGCATTTATTAGCATAATGCCCCATTTCCTTGCACGTGAAGCATTGAAGTGTTGGTGGTGCGTTCTCTGCAGTGTTTGCTTTATTCACATCATTAGAAACCCTTTTTCCATTACTTCGACACTCAGCTGCTCGATGACCTTCTTTTCTACACTTAAAACATTTTCTAGTCCCTTTAAGACAATCTCCACCATGATTCTTTCCACACATTGTGCATAAGGAAACATTCATCATCTTTTCACCATTATTCTGAGATTTCTCCTTGAACTCCATCTTTCGTTTCTTGTCAAAACCATGAGATTGATATGTAACACCAACTTCCATTTCTACCTTGATAGCACAACACACAATTTCTTCATAGCTACTGAAGTCTCTTATAGCTAATGCCCTTCGAAGACTTGGTTTTAAGCCACTGAAAAATCGATCAACTTTACATTCAGGTTGGATGATAATGCCAGATTCATACCTTGCAAGTCTTGTAAAATTCGCTTCATATATACCAACAGATTCATCATCCTTTTGATTTAGTTCAAGAAACTCCTTCTCCATCTTTGTTCGAAGAATACGGGGGAAGTACTTACTGAAAAATAAGTTCTTGAACTCTTCCCATTCCATGGACTCAATTTCATCCCTTTGCCTCGTATTCTTAATAAGATTCCACCATTGATCAGCATCACCTTCCAAACGATACACTGCTAAGAAGACTTTATCATGTTCAGAACATTGAAGAACTGAAAATATCTTTTCAGTGGTACTGATCCATTGTTCAGCAACAAGTGGATCAAGAGACCCAATGAAAGAAGGTGGATGTTGCCTCATGAAGGACTCAACAGAATATTGTTCCCTTCTCTTCTCATTTGGAAGTCCAGAATGATTCATATATTGTGTAAGTATAACAATAATATTTTGCACTCCATCTCCCATAACATTTTTTTGCTCAGGAGGGCAATCATTGCATTGTCCATTGCATTGACCAACACGGTTCCTTCGGGTTCCAGCCATCGTCTTAAACCCAAAAAGAATAGTGTGAGAGGAAAAAATCATGCTAGGGAAAACAACATAATAAAGGGGGAGTACCTTCAATATCTAACATCTTAGGTTAAATTCTAAGATCGTTACCATAGTTCTAGGACTATATCTAATATGTATACTTATCCTTAGGGACATCCCTAGACATACCTTAGAAATATCTCTAGGGATCTCACTAACGTTCTCACATCCTTGTTTCCAAAGGTTGACTAAACCTTTCCTCTGATACCAACTGTAGAGACCTGAAGCATGACGTACATAGACTTTACATTACTTTGGCGGAATACTTAGTACATAACAAAAACACACACACACAAGGATCGTAATAGTTTAGTGTCTTTGGAAACTCGGAACGTAATCTTCTAATCGTGGTGAAAGATCTTCAATATCTCCCATAAATATCTTCTTTTATTTTTACCTAAAACATTTCTTTATATCCTGGGGAAAATAAAACATAAAAGGGTGAGCTCAACTGCTCAGTAAGGGTAAACAAAAGAAATATCAATCACATCATATACACAAGCACATAACTTTTGGAAATCTTAACCTGCAAAAGAGATCATAATTTCATAACATGGGGTAAATCATGGTAGTGAAATGTAATCACAATAATCATAACTTAAAACATGAAACTTTGTGGCATTCACACATAATCATAGAGAATCATTTCTTGTTAATCAAGACTCATTGCCAAGACTATCTTAGTGGACAAAGTCCCTTTCTGAATCGAGTAACCCTCGTTTCAGTCCTGTTTCACTGAACCGGTATAACCTACCGTTCTAGCCCTGTCTATCTCATGAGATATAAAATCTTTACCCAATGAATTGGAGGGAGATATAGGTCCCACCCATCTCATAATGATACCATTCTTATGTGTGCCACAAAATCATAAACCATACATTATAGCATAACCCATGAAATAAAATGGGATTCTTAAACATCATGCCATCATAACATAATCCATAAACAACTGATATCATTTCATCATAAGAAAATTGAAACCATTTAAATCATAGAGGCATTTTACTTGAAACATACACATATGAAATAATGTCATCTTATACGAAAAATAGTTTTGACAAAACACTTGAAATGAATTCTTGAGGAAAATATCCTTTCTTCTTTAAAATCATTTTTATTTCACAAAATTCAATGCAATTTTAAAAAATAAGGGTTTTTGTTGAAAATAATCATGCAATCTTGAAGAGGAAGCTTCTTGAAAATGAGGCATTATGAAACCGTAAAAATCCGTTCACGCCTTATAAGTTAAAAAAACATTCTTCGTACTTTTGTCGAAAAAGTCAAAAAAGTACCTCGTACGAAAAACGACAAAAGATTCCTTTCATATCTTTTACTAAAAACTCACCGAAGGGTAAAATTGGATTTAAAAAATTGTAGGTGGATTGAAATAATATTACATATTGAGGAAATATGGATGAGGATGATAAAATACACCCCAGTAAATACTAAAGTATAATCAATCTAGGATAAAAATGAGATTGTGATATTTCCCTTACCTTAGGTCCGATTTGCTTTGTACGTGTCCAAAGCTCCTGTATAATGATTTAAATCATGTTATTGACTTATTCCAGAATCGTATTCATTGTTATTGTATCATATATGGTCCACTTATGACTTCATATTACCCGTTCTTTTGTAAATTCATGTTAAAGTAGCGTTTTCGGTAAAATCGTCTCATTTGTCGTTCGTGTTTTTAGCTTGTAATTATTCATATGATTACTTAGATCATGATTACTTAATTCCAGAATATAAAACATGATTTATATATATATATATATATTCAGAATGTACATATATAATAAATTAGTAAATGGAAAGAAATACACCGTTCATGGAGACGGTAGTCCGTACGTACGCATTAACGCTGTTTTCATTTCCTTATTGAATTGAATGGAATTAAGTAGATGACATACATATAAATAATTCCAGTATCATTATTACGTCATATATTTCATTATTACTTATTATATATACTTTATAATCATTCATGAATGATTAATCATTGAGAATGAATCTCATCGCGTCGTGGAGACGGTTGTCCGTACGTACGCACGAGCGACGATATCGTTCCCATGGTCGTGGAATTGTGTTAAGTGTATGTATACTATTTCAGTATCAATATAACTTTATAATAATCATATATAGTTACTCATTACACCTTTATAAGCATCCAATTAAGGTGGTGGCGGAAAATACACCACGGCGTGGAGACGGTATTCCGTACGTACGCACGCGCGGTGATTTCCTTTTTCCGTAGGATGGATAGAAGGTTAATTAGAGTTGTTTCATATTTATAATAACATATCAGTATATAAGAAATACTGATGTTATTACTTTATCATGAAACAACTAAAGAAGAAGAAGTTGAAGAAGAAAGAAATTGAAAAGATCGGTAATGGATATTACCTCTTCTTTGGAACGCTTCTTTGAATCCTCTACTTAGGTAACTAAGATTGGTCTTTGAAGAAGACCGGGACCTCTAGAATTATTCTAGGGAAGTGGAGAAGGGTTTTTGGCAGGGGTTGGCCGAGCTTGAGTGCTCAAATTGGTGTGAGGGGTAGGGGGAGTAGGTACCCTTTTATAAGGGAGGAGAGGGGCACCTCAGGAATATCTCAAAATATTATTTTATATTAATGTCAAAATCGGTTTATAATGGTTCCAAAGGGTCTTATTTCGAAGCTAAAGTGGGGATGGGTCGAAATGCTATCATCCAATAGGATTTAGACAAGTTTAGGGTATTATTTTAACCTTATCAATTAGATTTAACTCTAAGTTAAATAATTTAACTTTTACCGTGTCTTTTTGTTTTCTTTCATTATATGGTTAATACACTTACTATAACATGCCAAACGAACCCCAAATTGTTTATTACTAATATATATATTCTTATATAAGTCATTTTGCCGAACCGTAGATTTTTAGGAATAAAATAACAATTAATAATATAATATTTGATTTAAAAACTATTTTGTTTCAATTTTGACACTATTTGATATATGATTTTTGTGAAAGTCATAACAGAATTATATGTTCGAACCAAGTTTATTAAAGCAACAATAATATATCATATTGACCTATAAAATTATTTTAATTCATAAAAAGTCTCAAATTACATTCATTTGAGCATTTATAACATCAATTATGTTAATATTTCCTTAAAAGGGTAATTACTGCATCATCGTTGTGTCATAAATAAATTAATTTATTTTAAGTCTAAAAAATTATAAATAAAATAAAATTATGTAGGAAATCTTTTTAGCTTTCTAATTAATATTTATAGTCGAATTTATCTTATGTATAACCCCATATTAAAAATGATTTACTTATTAAACTTTGATTTTAACTATTTTAACCCTTCTTTAAATAAATTAATAATAAATGTCCTAATCTAACCCAAGTGGGCCTAAATGGTCCTATTTTATTCTTAAGTTTGTTTTTGGTCGAATTAAACTTATCCAATAGAATTAGGACATGTGTTAGGGTAATAGTAATATCATTTTTACCCTTAGTTACCCTATTTACTATTAACCGCGATAAAAAAAGTAAAAAGTTACTATTCACCAAAAAATTATTTTTATCTCATTGAACAACATTTTACTTACTGATATAAACCGTGTCTGTCGGATTTTCGAAATTCCATTTACAGAAGCGGTAAAATTATGTTTTATGCAAAATTCAGTTTTTAACCTACCACTTAGTGGTTTCACTATTCATCAAAAATTGAAAGTTTTCAGAAAAACACCAAAATTTCACCCTAGGCTTATTTCGGTATTCCGAATCCAAAAATGAAGTCCATTTTGAGAAATAAAATTTATAAAATTTCAAAAAGTGGTTATTATTATTCATAACGGCTAGTTTTAATAATATTTTAATAGCATATCGTTGTTTAGTGAAACTCGGTATTGCGTACGACGCAAGCTATCGAGGAAGGTCGCAATTGCGTGTAATGCAAGGCAAGTCAAGGATGCGTGTTGTGCAAGCTCCTTTTGGTGTAGCATACAACACAAGACATTAGTGAAATAAAATCTCGGGTTGTTACATTGATGTCGGGAAATAAATATCACAATGGGGATACATTTATAGTTAGTTTTATTAAACATGTGTCACCTAAGAATAATTTGACTTAATTACCACTTTTACAAGATGACCAATAAATCATAGATCGTATTTTTTTTTAAAATAGTGTATAAATTTATGAATTTCAATTTAGAAATTAATTTTTAGATGAATTTTTTTACCTATAGAATTTGGATGATAAGAAAAATAAAGAAAATAAGGACTATGTTAAATATTATAGACATATAAATATTTATTAACTCAATATTTATAGATATTATCATGGGTTATGAGTTTAATTTTGATCCTTAGTTCAAATTCATAAACACCCCATTTTATTTTTTATGTGATGTGAGTTTAAAAAGATTAAGGATACCATTTTTGGAATGAATTTATGTGAATAAAAAAAATAGTATATATTTCAGTGCATAATTATTTATGGGAGAATTTATTTACATTTTAATGGAATAAATTTAAGTTTATTAGTAATTATTAGGGATAAAAGTATATTTTTGAAATAATTACAGGGTATTATACTTTTTTAGTTCATCAGGAATTTTTTATTATTATTTTTGAAATAGGAGAGCTCGATGAATTTGGAAATTATATAGGGAATGAAACAATAATATAATGCGGATATGTTTATAACACCCACATTTGGAAAATGTGATGTTATAGTTAAAATTAATTTTTTATATAGATGATTTGTAGAATAAATATCAATGATAATCATGTGATATTAATTTTTAGTTTCATGGATTAATATATCATATTAAATAATTGTGGTATACATATTTGATTTGGAACATATTTACGGTCATTTAGAATGTATTTTCACTCGTCTATTAATATTATGATCCATTAAAAGTGTATTTTTTTGACTTAGTATTAAAATATTCATTATTGGATATTTATTTCATAGAGTAAGTTAGAAATATAAATTTGATTGAAGCACACATATTGAAAAAAAATTATTTTTTAATTGAAATGTATCATGTAAATATTTTTCACTACATATAAAAATATTATAAGAATTCTTAAAAATTAGAAAATATATCTCGAAAAAATGTTATCTCATATCATTCATTTCATAAGAATCAAATATTATTTTAAAGATTTATAGATTTATGATTTTGAGGTCTTTAACCTTCCATTGATATATCATGTTCTTGAATCCAATGGTCTCTATCACTATCTATAGTAAATTAAATTTATCATTAATGACCATATATTTTCTATCCACCAATATTGTCCTACTTAGAAAACTAGTTAAGCGTATTTCTATGTGACATGTGTACTTCTATTTCCTTATTTTTTAAATTGATATTTTATTAACCTTTTTAATGATGTAGGTTTACAAAAAAGTAATTTTCAAATATAAAATAATTAATTTCATTCATAGTGAAGAAATTGGGATGAGGAAATTTATTTATATTTGAGAGAATGTTACACTAAAAAATCAACAATAATAACATTTTATTAGATAGATTCTACAACATGAAACCCTAGTCCATCATAAAAAATAATATAGAAAACCATTGTAACATATAAACTAAAATCGCTGGTATGAATAATTTCAAATAAATTTAATAAAATTATATTCTTTAAAAATGAAAAATTTTATGATTTATCTATTCATTAAAAAGAAAATAATAATCATTTAAAATGAAACAAAATGTGTTCAGAAAAATTGTATTTTTTATATAAAACAATTTAGTTTCACATTGTTCACATAATTTAAAATCATATTTAAAAATTATAGAAAACCAAATTTATAAAAATAAATTTATTTTATAATCTTAATATAAAAAATATAGTATAGTGATTTGTTTGTATTTTTATACATAATTAATGTTTTCATTAATATTAAAATACACACACACACGTATATATATATATATGAAAAAATTCTCTAAATATGAATAATTTATATAAATAATAATATATTAAATGACATTTAAATTAAAAATACTTTAATTTGTTTAGTTTTTTTAATTTATTCCATTGGAATAATATTCATTTTGATTGTTGATATTAAAACCATATATACTTATTATAATTTTATATTGGAAACTAGATATTTGGTCGCATCCCTATGTATAATTTCAAATATTATTAAACTAATTCAATGAATTGAATTTTAAAAAATCAATATGTATTTATAATTACTAAAACATATATTATCTTATAAGTTAACTATAATTTTTGAGAAAAATAAATAGTGCGAGATCTGAAAATTATTTACAGTGTTTATGGATAAATGGACTTACTAAGGGGATAAACTAAAATGATATAGAATAAAATAATCTAAAAATAGATAAAAAAATTTGTTTTATGAAAATATTTAGTACATATAAGTAATAAGAGAACATAATAATCTATATTGGTATATATTTTCTTCTAAAAATGATGGTAAGTTTTTTTGTTTGAAAATTTATATAGTAGGCCACTCACGTAACATATACAAGGACACAACCTCTACACTCTTATTTACAAAATCATACAATTTTGGTTCTGAAAATAATTCCTAAATTCACTATAAAATTAAATAGTTCATCATAAAAACCATGGATTCTTCAAAAATTCAATCGATTAAAATTATTGTTATAATTTCAAAGTGGTGGTCTGATAAAAGGTAATATCCATTATAATGTGAGGTTTTTTTATTTATTAATCTGACTATCTCAAATACCGTTCATTTATGAATATATAATATTTCATGTAATATTTATATACCATAATTATATTATGATAATGTTATGATATATATCTATATGTTCATCTATCGAAGGTAAATAATAACATAACACTTTTGTTTGGTGGACTACCATCTCGTAAACTAGTGTGACACGTTTTATGTCAACATATATATCATTTTGGAATGATGATTGATATATAGTATATATATATTGGATATTTTTTTCCTATTTATATAATGATGAAATTATATCATATAAATTCTCTATTACATTGTATTTCATAGGCATCATGATAACGTTTTTCAATTGTATGACAGACTATAGCTGCATGATGTGATGTTGTTTAGTTTTCCGTAATACATTACATGGGATGTAATAATTGTAATGGTAATAAAAATATATGACATAACAGAATTAATATTATATTAATGACTTATTTATCATTATTAAATTATAATTTATTATATAATTTATTTCCTTTTCCCTCAATAGATGACGATAACATCTCATTTGTACGTGTGGACTACGACATTTATGAAGTGATGTGACTCTCTATTCATCACCTAACCCCAGAAAAAAATATAAAATAATATTAAATAATATTTTTTTTTGAGTTTTTGATAATATAATATGTATTAAAAAAATAAAATATTACTTATCCCCTTCCCATAATCATCATTGAAAAGAGGAATATTTATATATATATATATATATATATATATGTATGGTCGCATGTCTCCATCATCATAACTTATTTCATTCCATGAAAAAAACATTCATTACTAGTATTAAAATTAATTTTTTATGTAAAAATATTATAAATATTTCATTATTAATAATCTATAATGATGGGAAGATTTCATATTCACATGAATATGAACATTTATTACAAACAACAAATGAAAAAAGAATTGAATTACCTCTTTAAACAATGAAAATAATGAATTTTAAAAAATGAAAGGGTGATAAAATATTATAAAAGGATCATATATGATATTATAAATATTAATATTTTTAAGGAATATGTTAATAATATATTCAAAACTACTATATATGAGTTTAAACTACTTTTAACTAAAATGAAGTATGAGGTAACATACATCGTCTCAATTTTACTTCATTAAAACATGTTATATTGTGATGAACTTAATATCATTTATATCACGTATATGAATCACATTTTAAAATTATACATATCATTTCAAAATGATTCAGTATAATATATATATAAATTTCAATCATTAAATCCAATGATAATTGATAGGAAATCACGAATTAGTAATGAATTTCATAACTTCATTTATTTTAACCAAGATTAATATCTTTTTCATTATCTTTGACATTCTATGAATATTTGTGTAATTAATAGTCATTATATTATTTTCAATTTTAAATTTATTTATAAATAATACATTTTTATAAAAAATTGGTTGATAGACTTACTATCAATTCTATGTTATGATAATCGGAAATGTTTAGTTCAGGTTTTCTCATAAATGAGAATTTTTTATAGTTGTGTTCATTATAAATTAAACTATTTAATAATTTTATAATAACTTATATAAATTTTATTATATTATGGTTATGTATAAATAATTCAAGTGATTTTAAAATTTTTAAACTATTTCTAACATTAAATAATTGAGAATTTTTTACAAAAAAATCTCACATCACTTCTTCTTTCATTGAAAAATCATTTTCATCATTTTTTTAGAAAATAAAAATTGTTCTTAACATCATTAAAAAATATTTATTGTTTTAAATTTGAAACAAGAATTAATTTATTTCAAAATTAATTTTAATATCATATTAATTCCATTTTATATAAATGATTTAATGGGTTTTTCCAAAACAAATTTGAATGGAATATTTATTTTACTGTGTCAAAAATGTCCATAATTTTCTATAATCATTATAACTAAATGATTTAATAATTACATTAAATCTATAATTGTTTATAATAAATGAAATGAGTTTTAAATATGTTTTCTGAATAATTAGTTTTCATAGTTAATTAATGTATTATAGTTTTTTTACACAATATTTATTATAAATATAATTTTATTATATTTAAATTCATTAATAATAAAAACATATGACATTACCAACCTTTAATATTGATAGGTTGTATAAATGAAATTATAATTAATTCAATCTATCATTTATGGTAAATTTTAAAGTGAAAATATTTACATTCAAATTTATGATATATTTTCCTAGTCTTTAACTTTCAATTGAAGTATACACATTCCTTTTATCTCAATAAATATAATTTATCCTAAATATTGTTATTATTTTTCATCGATATGTTGATTTCATAAATAGGAAATCATTTTTATATATAGAGTTCAAAACTAAATGATATTATTTTGTATGGGGAAATATTCATAAATATTTATTCTTTACTCAATAAAGGTCCATTATGATATGAAATATTTTTGATGAATTTAAAAAATTATTCAATATATGATGGATGGTTTGGAAATTTAGTGATGGTGGGTCCCATAATTATATATCCCCTTGATGCGTTAACATTTTTTATATCGAATAAAAAATATAGAGTTAAAATGGTATTTACATTTAGTTCTAAAAAATCATCTAAATTCTATTTACGGTATATATATCTCAAACTTGATAACATGACATCATGAAATTAAGCATTATCTTCATGAATAATTATTTTTTAATTATTATACATGTGATATTGACATTGATATTAACATAAGATGTATCCCATTCTCTTTTTATTTATTAAATAGGGTGATTCTCAGTTATATACATATCCATAATGATTATAACATGATTATTAATCATATTCAATTTATATTTATAGAATCTATGTTTAAATAATTACCAAAATTTTTTTTAATCTTATTGATTCATGATAGCCTCTTCTATTTATACCCCTTGATATTATTTAGATTTTCCTTATTTTGTATCCTTTCACTGGAAGTAATTATGTTTTATTATATTGATATGAAATGATATGACATAGGGAATAATGATAATGTCAAAAATTATTATTATTTTTGTTTATCAAATGACACATGGGTGTAATACCCCCAGATTTTGTGAAATATATATTTTTCTAATTAGTTATATCATTGTGATATTTTAATTTCTAGTGAAAATTGAAAATAAATTTTTTATATCTATAATGTATGATTATATTTAATTATACACAACACCAAGCTATCATGGTCAATAATAAACATAATTTGAAATGTGATCTACCTGGAACAATGAGGATAACACACATTACATGTATGAAGGAATTTCCTCAATGGCCTACATAAAACTTGAGGTAGAGTGTTTCTAAACAATAATATTTTATTAAAAATATTGTTAATTAATATAATAGGATATAATATTAACAATAATTTTAGTATTATTAATTTGATTAAATAACGTTTAAAAATACATGGTTGAATTCATTTGTAACAAATTAATTAGAAACAAATATAAGAACTAATGAAATGTAAATGAAAATATTATTATTATTATTTATTTTACCCTTATAAAATAAATTAATTATAATTAAATTGTGGTATTAATTTAATATATATGTTATATATTCAATAAAATACTTTTCTATATTCATCCAACAAGACTTATTGATATTAAATAAAACAAAACCAAAATTTATACAAAAATATATTCTTTTATTAAGGAATTGTTACCACCCTTTAATGGTGAACAATTTGAAAATTTATTATTTTTAAAATTTATAGACATAACATGTAAAAACAAATATTATATATGAAATAAATACATATGAATTTAGATGGGCTATATTTTTCATATTTTCTGATGATGTTTCATTTTTATAATGAATAGTGAAAATACTATATTTTAGTTGAAAAATAGATTTTTAAAAAATATATTTGGGTGGTAATATTATATTTTGAATTTGTTTAAAATTTTAAAATGATATTTCTATTACCAATTAATCCAATTTACGTTATAATATCCAATTTCACTTTGAAATTGGCTATAAAAATATATAAAAACAATTATAAATTTTTCTTAAAAACACACATTGTCGTCATGTTAGTGGGACTAACTGTAAAAAAATATCATCAACATCTATGATTTCAATTTGAAAAATATATAAGATATTTATATTAACCACTATATATAATGTATAATTAGATAAATTTAAATTTTTATAAAGAAAATTATTAGGGAAAGTAATTAATATTACACACATTCAATAATTTAAAATAAAACATAAATAAGGATTAATATTTCAATTTATGACCAAAAAAAGACATAGAAAAATTTTGAGGAGCCATTTTATAGCCATATGTAGACTATGAAATAACTCGAATCTAAATTTTTTTCATTTTTGTAACCCCTTAATGTGTGAAAATTTGTGTATGGGATCCATTTTTGAAAATATTATAAGAGTTCACCTCCTCTATAATAAAAATTCCTCTAATACATCAATTATTTACACATACTAAACTAAATAGATTTAGTAAATATGTACTCAAATATACCAAAAAAAATCCATTTATTTCATCTAGAATAATATAATTTTTTGAAATCATTCCAAGGAAGCCCTTTGTTGAAAACTAAAAGGAGTTACCAGATTAAGAGGTATCACCCTCCCTCGAGCTCATTTATTTTATTTTATTTCTCCAAAAAATCTATTATTCTCTTTCCAAGATTTTATAACAATACTATTATAATAATTATACTAGTATATTAATACTTAAAATTTTATACATACACATACACATACCTCTATGTAGTGGGCACTGAACATATTGTTCTCGTGTATAGTGAACTACTGCCTAAAAATCGATGATTTTATAATTTTTAATTACCTCCTTCCATAGTGGGAATTATGAGGGAATATAAATTTATATATAATATATATGATATTTATAAGGTATTTAATTTTATTCAATTTTTTGTAACCTAAATAATCATACTTTTAATTTTTTCTTAATATGATAATTATGTTTGAGGAAGTGTGGACTACCGCAACTCAAAGCGATGTGATTAATTCAAAAACTACACGTAATATATTAAGTACGTGATAAATAAAAATATATCATATATATGATAGGATTATTATATAATAATAATGATATATATATATTTATATACATAAATATAATTTATGTATATTTCTCAATACGAAAATTAAACAGAAATAATGTCCATGAAAACGTAAGTCCTAAATTATCCAAGAAGAGCATATAAAATTTCATACATAAATAATACAAATATTATAGTAATAGAAATATAAGGAATAAAAATTAATTTTTTATCATGTTTTACATTATGGAAATCATTATTTAAGTATAATGAGTAAAGATATAAATAATTTATATACATTAAAAGAATGAAGAAGATAATTATTTAATTGAATCCTTAACATAGAATTTTTAACAGAATGCTAAGATAAATTCATAATAAAACAATACATGGTTTTAAATATAATATTATTTTTCTAGTATAAATATATAATAAATTTATATTTACCACACATGAGTTTTAATTTATAATAATGATATTAAATACAAAATGGAATGGAATTTAATTTCACCCATTATTACCATGAGATACAATCCTTATTCACAACTCACATTTATTATTTTGTGTAAAATCTTCCCTTCTAAATTTTAAATAATGAATTGTCATGTTATCATGATATTATAAGAATTATTGAAGATCATTTTCTTACATTGGTAGTATGATTCCATGTTATCAAGTTGTAAGAGTCTATTTAAACACTCTCGACGTTTATCGATATATTATTTAGTATTCATTGATTAATTAAATATCATGATCCATATCAAAATCGAACCAATTAATTATCATCTATATGATTTTACATGACTTATTCATCTTTTATTACCACATTTATACTCATCGGTACCTTGTATAACTATGAAAATGGTTTATTTAAAATCATAATATATTTATCCACTCAGTCACAAAATTATGTTTTTTCAAATCCATGATTTTAATAAAATAATTTCATGAAATGTTTTTCTTTTTTCATATGATGTTAATGGAAATTTTTCCCATGTTTTATATTCTATGGTCATAGGAGTAATCTTGTTGTAATTTTCTTATGAATCAACATTTATAATAATTTATGGTAAAATAATGGATTGTTCAACATGTACAGACTTACCACCATTGTGAATATCACATCCTTGAAGAATCCATTATACATTTTGAGGTTAAATATAAAATCTAACAATATTCATAATATTATTTAAATTTATTGTTTTATGGAGTTTTTTAATATAAATTTTTTTCATAACTATTTTGTGGTATTCTTAATGATTTCGTTAATGGATTTAGAAGACTTTTTCTTGGAAAATGGTTTACAGAATTTTTTATGGTTGAAAAATGTTTTAATAATTTTAATGAATTATTAATTTTTTTTTAAAAAATAGTTTTCTAAAAAAAATTCAAGTCATTACTTATAATTTTTCATTATTATTTTCATGTAAATGAGATTAAAATTATATTATGTTTTTAATTTTAATTTTTCAATGAATATATTATATTTTCCTCACGATGATTGTTTAAAACATATTTCAAAATTATTTAGCATCTAATATGACATCTACTATTGCTACTCATACCTTTATGAGGATGTTAGTCAATGTTTTCATTCGTATTTATTTTATGAATGGTTAATTTTTACATGAAATGATTATTAAGAGTACTATTTCTATTTAATAGGTTATATACTTTTGAAACATTCTTATTTTCTTGAGAGGTGATTATGAGTCCTCGATATATTCCATAGGTGATTATTTTTTTAAATATTCATGATTCCTATGACATTTCATGGTTTATGAAATAATTATATTTTATATTAATGTGGGACTCGAATATAAGAATATTTTTGTCTTTGGATGGATCTATATATCCCTCTAACACGTTCGTTAATTATGGAAGAATAATTAATATATATTTTATTAGTGAACCTGATTTCAAGTTCACAATGTTCTCCTTGAACCTGATTATATATTAACAATGTTATTAATGGACATGGTTACATGTTTTTATGTTTATCCATGAACTAGTTTACATGTTCAAAATATTATGAGAGAACCATATTACATGTTCACAATGTTATGGGTGGACCTAGTTACATGTCCATATGTTTATGCATGAACCTAATTATGTGTTCACCATGTTATCAATGATCATGATTTCATGTTCATTATGTTATTCATGGAACATTATTCATGTTTTTAAGGTTATGTGTAAACAATATTAGATGTTTATAATCTTATGCATATACCAATTTGCATCTGCATAAGTTGATGAGGGGTCCTTATTTCATGTCCTTGACATAATGAGTGAACTTATTTTAAATATACATGTTCACAACATTGTAAACCAATGCACATGCATATAATTTTAATTCATACACCAATGTTATTATTTTGAGACTTACTCTCTTAATTATCATATGATCTATATCTTATGAACATACAATATTTAGTATGATATCTAATATAGACGGTATTATCTTCAGATGATATTCTCATGTTCCAAACCCCTTTGTTCATCCTATGTTTATAATATTCTTTGATTGACCCATAATTAGAATATTAGTTCACCCTTTTCTTATGTTTCCTTATACTAGGTTATGAAGAATGGTTTCATATATAATTACTAAAGGTGTAGTCTAATATTGAAGATTTTTAAGATCATTAAACATGATAGAAGATTTTGTTCCCATGTTTCCAAATACACTAAACTATTACGATCCTTAGGAATATATTTTTTGTAATGTATTGTTTATTAATTTAAAAAGATGTAATATCCATGAATATATTAAACATACATCACTTTAATTTTTTTAATGGAATGTTTTATCGTCATTTGGAAATTTGGATTAGAAAACCAGAGTGATATCTATAAGGTAATTTCCAAGAATACTTATAGGGATATATATAAGGATAAGTCTAAGGATAAGGAAAATTATATGAAAATGTCAATGTATTTTAGTAAAAGATAAAAAGTTTTGATTATTGGAAATACATACCTATCTGGATAATACATGTTGTTGTAGATCTGTAATAGTTGTACATATTAGTAAAAAATGTAACTAGATTTATGGGCATAACATAGGGTAATATGGTACACAACAATAAGACTTGTTGTACAGATGGTTTTCCACTCACAGAGGATATTACCTGGAAATTCAAAAACACATCATGAACCATTATAAAATATTTAAATAGTTTCTGGACATGAATTACATAAGATAAACCTATGGTTTTTTAGATTCATCATATATGATACATGATTTAAGTACCCTATAAGAAATTTTCATTATTATATTGTATCCCAATAAGTTAATTTTTTCTCACACTATGATTTCTATTTTTATTCAATATATAGAAATAGAATAAATATTATTATAATTTAATCTTTCAGATATGGAAGGTATGGTAATTATATGAGTAGATATCCCAAGTAGAAATCCCAAAAGGTGAATAGGGAATCTGGTACTAGTTTTGGTTACAATCAGGTATATAAAGTTACCACAAATTAAATAAGAATAGTATCTAATGCTTTTTACAATTTTTTTTTCAATAAAGAATGATTATATTAAGGATTAGGAACATGAATATGTGATTCACATTTGAAATTATTGGAGAGAGGTATTAAGGATTAAGTTGATGAGGTATAAGTAACAATTAACGATTAATTTGAGATGAATGTAGTATTTTTTTGGAAATATAGTGATTATGTTTGATGAATCATGAAATATAATAGTAGTTTCACTATAATTTTTCATTAAATATTGAAATGGACTTGATTAATAGTGATGAATACAGTGAAATGTGAATTAATAAAAAGGTTATTTTTTTTGAAGTTATCCATTATTTAATAAATAAATTGATTAAATTATGTCTTGATAAATATATAATGGATATGAATAAAAAAATTGAAAATAACAAATTAAAATGGAATAGAATATTTAAAAATTGGTATATGTCATTACATATGATTTTGAAAAATTATTGATTTTATGGAATATATCTTGCAATACATGGAATAAGGAATTAATGATTTTTCAGTAAGTATTTATATTAATTTAGGCTCTTACCCAGTGTTAAATGGATACATTATGATGGTATTCACATGTCTACAATGTTACAACCATGTGGGACTTTTTATTAATGTGGGATCAATGTTAAACTTATTTCCTGACATACTTACTAAGGATATGGATTTACATAATTTTTAAGGGATATAAGGAGAACTATTTCGGAAAATAATAAGTATGGAAGAAGTACTTATATATTAAGATTTTATTTAAACCGGCGGTTAAAGGGATCCTTATAGATTAACATTATTCCAAGGATTTCCATCAAATTTATTTTTTTAATGTTTGTTTGTATATTATTTTAAAAGGACATCCTATTTTTTGGGTGAGAACGAGTAAAATCTAGTAATGTTAGGGGTCTTGATCCCATATCCTAATGATGAAAATGGATTCAAACCTACAACTGGCCTACGCAATGTCCTGGTAAATGTGTAATTATTTTTAGTGAATAAATATTAGTGACTAACTAGAAGTGTTACTTTTAATGATTATAGATTTACATATTTACCATATTGATTTTAAAGAATATGTTGAGACAAATAGTTATATTATTCATTATTTTATTTGACATAGAACCTGGTAATAGCATGTGGAAGTATATCATGAATCAATGATAATTAATGGACAATAATTTCATGATTTAATGGATGAATTAGAAATAGAAAAATGAAAATATAAATAATGAAAAAAATAGCAATATAGCATGTATGTATATTTACATATTTTCATAGTCAATAATATAAATAATCAATGTTGGGAAACTGATAATTATTTTCCTAATACATTAATACTTGTTCAATATGTGGACTTTATATCATCAATTTTTTATGTAATTGAGGACTTAATAATTTAGTGAACATTAATATATTTATAATTGACGACCACAATAGCTCCCAATAAAGATTGATACATATCCTCTATGTTTAATCATCACTCTAGACCAATGTGATCCTATGATGAATCATTTTTATATATTACAATGGGTAACTATTATGGTTCCATCATTACATTTTTATGATATATTTTAGTATTAATTTTTCCAATGTGAGTTTCAATGAATGAAACATTAATTTGTTTCCCTATTGATAATATAAGGACCCAGCCTTAAAACATTACATAATATTGAATTAAATGAACAATTGTCATTGAGGATCTATTCAGATTTAGAGTTATAGAGATTTAGGTCATAACATTTACATAAAAACATGAATATTACATGTAGAAAATTCTACTCAGTATCCATTTTTTCATAAAATAAAATCTCTTGAATAAGAGTCATGTCTAGTTCTAGGTTTTAGAGAGCATGAATTTTCCTTCATCCCATCCTTGACATTAATTATCTGAAGGTCATGTGAAAAACATTTAAAAACATTGGATAAGCATTAAAAGCTCAGTAAGGGATATAAAACAATGAATGAAAACATTAGTTCATCATTTCATTTATAACATAATATTTTTTACATACGTCATGAAATCATAAGATTTATTAATAACACATCAAAATCAAAAATCCTAAAGGTAAATTGTGGCATTCATATCGTACATACATTGTATCTATCACAACTAAGTAGGGAGTTACATTTATAATACCCATCACAGTATATTCCCTAAATCTCTTAGGAGAAACAATCATGTTTACCTCTTTCACATTACACAATGCATTGGAGAACTATCTCTTGGTCACCTACCCGAGGATTATAATGGTACCACACATATACGTAACGATTCCCATGAAATATAACATATTCATACCACATAAAACAAAAATAAAGGGAAGATAACATTTATACATTTCAATGAAAATATATCATTTAAAAATATTGACATAAAAAAATTTATTACCAAACCATTTTAAATACCAAAATACATAAAATAGTATTGGATATTTATTTTCCTTTAAAAAACATTATGGCTTGTTAAGGAAACAAATGATCAAATAATACTCGTGGTGGCAGAAAGGTCGTTGTCACCACTTACATTAAAAGAAAGAATATTTTTTTTCGTTTAGTAAAATTTTTTATAGATAAAACTTTCATTTTGAATGAAAGTAAAATTCAAAGGTCTTTATACAGCGTATAAAAGAAATTCATGTATTAAAAAAATACGCCTCAATGAAAAGAGATTGGGATGAAGTCCCTTACATCGTGTCCGACTTGACTCGTTCATTCATTAATCTCCAGAATAATAAACTAAAGTATATTTATTCATTCTTAAGTACCTTTTTCAAGTTTATTATTCTTTTATATCACTTATTACCATGTTATAATCATTATGTAATTATTGTATATAATATTGGTTGTTTTGTTGATATTTGGTACTTAAGGAAAAAATTAACAGTTTATAATAACAATTCATCCGTGCAGTCAATATTCTGTTATATACAGAGTGATATTATTGACTTAGATATTATATAAATCATATATATCTAGTATATACATGTTTTTATAATAGTATATAACATTTTAGAGATAATAAATGA
This sequence comes from Viscum album, assembly GCA_963277665.1. Taxonomy (NCBI): domain Eukaryota; kingdom Viridiplantae; phylum Streptophyta; class Magnoliopsida; order Santalales; family Viscaceae; genus Viscum; species Viscum album. Next base: position 870,574,222 of record OY728148.1, on the reverse strand, counting down.
AATGCATCGGCCATGGAGACGACAACGTGTACATATGTATGAGCACTACTTTCATTTCTATTTTTTACATTAATATAATTAAAACATAATTATACATAGTTATATTATAATCAAATTACAATATAATATATGAAATAATTAACTCTATCCTTTATATGTCCCACATATGTAATTAATGATTAATATAACTTTATGGGGGCGGTAGTCCTCCCTTCCTCGAATGAATTTTTCTCATTTAACATTTTGGGAACCATAAATGTAGGATATAAATGTAAAATACAGAAACATAAATAATACATAAACATAATATATATCATATATAAATACATTTCCATCTTAATGGCTACCGTTATAGGGAGTAGGATATAATCAAACAATCATCGTTTCGTGAGGCGTTTTTTTCAATCCACAAAAACAGTATGTTCTTCACCCATTAAATGGAGGTGTGTGTAAGTGTAGTTAGAATACATCTAATAAGAACATCCTAGTATGTTGAGGATTATGGTGTTTTCAGAAATTAAGGAAATAAAAATAGTTTAGGGGTTAGAAAAGTTGTAAAAACGAAAAAAATGTTAAAAGGAACAGTTACCATTAATTTCGGTAACTCCCTTTGGTTTAAACCAAAAGGACATATTGAAATAACTTATTCCTAAGGTAAGGCTTTTAAGGGGAGTATAGGGATATTTAGAGCTTGTTTTAGTATTTTTTGGACAATCAAAGGGGTTTTATTAGTGCAAGTAATGAGTAATAATTGAGGGATTTTTTTAAGAGGGAGGGGGGTTCTTTTGAAATGTGTGAAAATATTATTTTATTATATAATGATAGTTGATTTATAAAGGACAAAAACTAATATTAGTTAAAGATAAGATAAATTATGGTCAAAATAAAATCATCCAATAAGAATTAGAATGGTTTTGGATATTGTTTTAATATTTATAATATTATTTATTTGTATCATTTACAATTGAGGTAAGTACTACATCATTATTGTGTCATAAATAATTTATTTTATTTGATGACTAAAAATTAAAAAAAAATACCTAGATATAAAAAATAATTTTATCTTTCTGATTAATATACATAGTCAAAATGATAACTTATATAACCCCATTTAAAAGTTTATTTACAAAAATATATTTGAGTTTGTAATTTTTGCCTTTATAGTACGTTAATTAAAAGAAAGTGTCATTATCACTCATAAGTGGATACATGGGCACCCACAATCGACCCAAAGTATATCATGGTCTTAAATGACTCAACCAATAATGTTAGGACAAGGGTTAAGGTTATTTTGTATATTTTATTTTTTTTACCTTCAATTACCATATTTAACTTTAATCCAGGTAAATAAAAGTCATAAGTTACTATTTACCAAAAAATTATTTTCATCTTATGGAATCACATTTTACTTTATAATAACAACCATGTATGACAATGTTTTGAAATTCAATTCATATAAGTGGAAAATTTTCATTTAAGTGAAAATGTCAGTTTTTTAACTACTACGAAGTTGTTTCACTATACATCAAAAATTGTAGTTTTTCAAAAAAATACCAAAAAATTCACCTAATATATATTTGATATTAAAAATTAAAAATTATTTATATTTTACCAAATTCAAATCATATATGTTGCATTAATTAATTTAAAATCAATTCCTATTTTCATCATAAATAGCGTGTTTTTAGGAAATAATAAATATCAAAATATTGACACTTATTTATGTCCAACTTAATTGTGAAATTAATTGCAATGACCAAAATTGGATTAAACTATACCAATATATTGTAATTAAACATTCATACTAATTATAAATATAATCTACCCATATAAATAAATAAGATTAAAAAGAACTTCTGAATTAAAATACATTATTTATTAATATTCATTAAAAATGAACTTTATCATAAATAATATTACCCAAAGTAAAATTTGATTTCCCACATCTAAAGAAATATTTTATTTTGTCAAATAGAACATATAAAAAAGACTAAAACTATATTTAAATAGTTTTCTCCATCAAATGGCAGTAAATCGTCCTTTTAGTGAATATTACAGTAATTATTTTTAGAATTAGATTCATTCATATTTTAAGCCCCCAATTTTTATTGGATAAATGTAAACACATTTAACAAACATTTATAATCATATTGTAGTTAGTTATATTAATTCCAACCAATACAATGGTTAGGTGTTAACTACCATTTAAAATAATAAAATTATATTGATGGTGTGAAATGTAAGATTTCAAAAAACCTGTTGTTGCGTATCAGGTAAGACATCAAAAATAGCATCCCATTAAATTTATAATTAATATTCAATTAAAAAATATCAAAAAATATAATAATTTATATTCATTATTTATATGGGATGTTACATCGAAAATAGCTTCCCCATTTGGAAATTTTTTCCTCGCAATTTTTTTCACATATCAAATAAATGGGGGTATTTATCCCTCACAAAATTTATAGATTCCCACATTGCCTATTCAACTATATTGCTATTCCAATAAACAATTACGTAGTGAATTACCATATTCTGCAACACTAGATCTATATGGTAAAGAATCTGGACTGGTTGTACTTCCAAAGAAAGATTATCTTCCAACTGAACTACCTCTTGGATGAAAAATTTAGATGGATCTAGTATATATATTTTCAACATTTAAAAAAGAAAATAATTATGTACCTGGGATAAAATATGAGGTAATTCCACTATGTATGCAACTAATCCAACTCACCCAATGATTTCATAAGGTACAATGAACCACAAACTAAATTTTCCCTTTTACCAAAATGAATCACACTTTTCCATTGAGAAACATTTAGAAAACATGATCACCTACCTCAAGAGAGAGATCATTACACCGGTTATATGCATAACGTTTCTTCCTACATTAAGCTATTCTCATTTCTTATGAATCAACTGAACCATTTCCTCCATCTCTTATACCAATTCTGGTCCTATCAGCTTCCAGTCACATACTTCTTCCATAAATGATGGTGTCAGACAACGATTTCCATATAATTCCTCATATTGATACATCTTTATACAAGAATGAAAAATATTATTGTAAAAAAATTCAACCAAAAAATATGTTGGTCCCAACTTCCCTAGTAATCCAGTGAACAAGCACGTAGGATATCGCTCAAGGTCTGAATTGTTCATTTTGATTGCTCATCTAATTGTGGTTGAAAACATGTTATAAAATTTAATTCAGTATCCAATGACTTTTTATGGCCTTTCCAAACGTTAGACGTGAACCTAGGATCACGATCTGATACAATTGAGAAGGGAACTTCTAGAATCCTGGTTATCTCATTAACAGACAACATAGAAATATGATCTCGAGACTAAGTAACTCTAATAGGTTGTAAATGAGCTGATTTAGTAAACCAATAAATAATAACATAGATTGCATTATTACCTCAATATGTATTTGGTAATCCCACGACAATGTCCATGGATATATTTTACTATTTCTACTATAGAACTGGTAAAGAATGAAGCATCCCTTCTGGTAACTACTTCTCTGCTTTAACCTACTGAAACACTTCACAAAAAAATAAACAGTATCTCTTTATCCCATAAAACCATTAATAATCACAAAGATCTCTGTACAACTTAGTACTGCTAGGATAAACTGAAAACAGAGTACTATGACATTCACATAAAAAATCATTCATCAACTGTGAAATACAAGGCACACATAATCTCTTCCCAATCCTCAAAAAACAATCATTATCAATGTTAAATTCAAGAAACTTACCCTTCTGAACCAACTCTACCATTTTCTGCAACTCACTTTCTTTATTATGCACTTCTTTTATTCTATAAAATAGAGATGATTTTAGTAACACCTGAAACAAAAAAGAATAATTTCCTGCATGAACAACTTCTTGGCCAAAGTTCAAGAAATCAAAAACCAATATATCTCATTACAAATCTAGCTTAGTTAATAAAGCATATCATTTTTGACTCAACACATCAACTACTTTATTTTCATTTCCTAGATGGTAAAGGATTATGAAATCACAATCCTTGATTAATTCCAACCATCACCTCTGTCTCATATTCAATTCTTTCATAGTGAATATATACTTCCAACATTTTTGGTTAGTATATATTTCTCATTTTACTATATACAAACGATGCCTCCAAACATATAAATCAAAAAACAACAGTAGCTAATTCCAAATCATTTGTATAGTAATTTAAATCATTAGGTTTCAACTGACATGAAGCATAAACAATTACCTAATCATTATGCATAAGGAAACAACCATGTTTTTTCAACGAAGAATCAATGTAGATAAAAAACTCACCATTTCTGGATGGAAGTTCCAAAACTAGAGCATCCACTAATCTTCTTTTCAATTATTGATAACAATAATTATATTCTTCAGTCGAAATGAAATTAACACATTTTCAAGTTAACATAGTCCTTGGACTTGATAACAGTATAAAATTATCAACACAACTCTTGTAATAACCTACAAAAGCAAGAAAACTAAGAATCTCAGTTATATTTGTCGGACATGGCCATTCATCGACAACTATTGTTTTAGTAGGTTCAATAGTTTTGAAATTTTTTAAAAAAATGTGACCAAAGAAAGAAATATGTTGAAACCAAAACTCACACATAATGAATTTCCCTAATAGTTTATTTTCTTTTATGGTTTACATGACAACACATAAATTACATTCATGTTCCTCTTTACTTTGGGAATAATCCAAAAAGTAATTAATGAACACAACCAAAATTTATCACCTATGTCAACTAATCAATCACTATAACAAAATATTCAGATCCAATTAATAATAACATGGGTTTCTTATTTTGAAGGCCATTTCCATCTGTATGTCTTGCCATCACAACTTCCTTGTTTCCTCTATGAAAAAAAATTCTGAACACAAAAATATTTTATGCCAAGCAACATCGTAATCTATAAATTCAATATCATTTAAATCATAAATTAAGCTAAAACTAATTTATAGATATTAATTTAACTATATTATAACATCTAAATTTATCTAAACCGACCTATAATAAAAACTATAAAGACCTGACCCTAAAAAAATTACATAATATTGAATTAAATGTATAATTCACATTGAATATATTTTCAGTTATATAGATGTATAAGGTTATGTAATAATATTTGCATAACAAAATGAATATTATACGTACAAAATTCTACTCAGTATCCATTTTTACAAAAACGAAAAACTCTTTAAAAACATAGTCATATCTAGTTCCATGTTTTAGATAGAATGACATTTCCTTGATCCCATCCCTGAACCTATTCAAAATTATTTCTTGTGAAAAAACATTTCAAAACCATGGATGAGCATGAAAAATCACAGTAAGGGTTATAAAACAAATAATGAAAACATTATGTCATCATTGCATACATATCATAAACTATTTAACATAACTCATAATGTTATATGATATAAGAATAACAGATAGATAACATGAATCATAATGGTACCTTTTGTCATTAATATTCTACTTACATTTTATCTATCACAACTATATATGGTGTTACATTTGGAATACCCATGAAAGTATATTAAATGTATCTCTTGGGAGACACATTCACGTTTACCTATGTTATTTTACCCGGTGGATTAGAGAGATATCTCGGGCTCACCCACTAAAGGATTATCACTGAACCACTCGTATATGTAATAATTTCCAAGATACATTACATATTCGTAACATGTAATAAAATCATTAAGAGAATATAAAATTTCAACACATAAATCACAATATATAATTTAAATTTCTCATCATAAAAAATCCAGTATCAAAACCATTTTCAATATCAAAATACATAAAAGAGTATAGGATATTTATTTTCCATTAAAAAACATTGTGGCTTGTTACAGAAGCTGATAATCAAATAATACTCATGGCGGTGGAAAGGTCATTGTCAATAATACGTTAAATGAAAAATTCTCTTTTGACATTTAGTAAAACTCTTCACAGAGAAAAGATTCCTTTTGAATAAATGAAAATGTTAGAGGATTTTATACATTGTATAAATGAAAGTCGTGTATTAAAACAAAATATTCCTCAATAAAAGATGATTGAGACAAAGTCCCTTACCTCGTGCCCGACATGACCCATTCGTTCTTTAATGTCCTGAATAATAAACTAAAGGTAATTTATACATTATTAAGAACCTTTTTTATGTTTATTATTTCTTTTATATCACTTATTAATATGTTGTAAAAATTATGTAATCATTTTTTTAAAAATGGTTGTTTTGTTGATATTTGGTACATGAGTCAAAATTAGACACTTTATAATTACATGTTTTCCATGTGGTCAATAGTACATTACCCTAAAATTATATTTATGATTTATTTATTATATACATCATATATATCCAGTATATATGTATATATAATAGTATATAACAATTTAGAGATAATAAATGAAATGAACCATTTATGGATACGATAAGATGTACATACGCATGAACACTAATTTTTATTCTATTTCATACATTAATGGAATTAAAACATAATGATACATAGTTATATTATAATTCAAGTATAATATCATATATAATATCATTAACTATATCATTTACATGTCCCACATATGTCATTAACGAGACATATCATTTTGAGGGGGCGGTAGTCCGCAATTCCTCAAATGAAATTATCGCATTTACCAATTACGGAAACCATAAAGGTAGGATATAAATGTAATATAAAGATTCATAAAGAAAAAAAAACCTAATATATAACATATATAAATACAGTTCCATATTAATTTCCACCATGATAGGGTGTAGGAGATAATCGAACAATCCTCATTTCGTGAGGTGTTAGTTTTCCATCAAAAGAAACCGTATGTTATTCCCCCATTAGATAGAAGCTTGTGTAAGTGTAGTTCAAATTATTCTCATAAAAAAATCCTAGTATATTTATTATAATGTTGGTTTTATAAAATAATTGAGTAAAAATACTTTAGGGTTTGGAGAAGTAAAATTAATGAAAATAAGTTAAGAGGAACTATTTCTTTTAATTTGGGTAACTTCCTTTGGTTTGAATAAAAACGAACTCATGAAGTTCCTTATGCCTAAGGTAAGGATTCTAGGAGGATGGGAGGGATATTTATATCTTATTTGGTTAAGGGTTGGATAATCCCAGGGGAGTTAGAGTTGTGAGGAATGTGTTAATAAGTGAGGGATTTTTCTAAGAGGGAGGAGGGGCTCTTTAGAAAAGTTTGAAAATATTATTTTATTATATAATGATATTCAGATTCTAAAGTTTAAAAAATAATATTAGTTGAAGATAAGAAGAATAATGGTAAAAATAAAGTCATAATACAAGGATTGAAAATTATTTGGATATTGATTTAATATTTATAATCATAATTATTTAAATAATTTATTAATGGGGTAAATACTGAATCATTATTGTGTCATAAATTAATTTAATTTATATCATGTCTAAAAATTATAATAAAAATATCAAGATATAAGAAATCATTGTATAATTCTAGTGAATATATATATTCAAAATTATAACTTATATAACTCCATATAATATTTGATTTACTAAAAGATGTTTGTGTTTGTCATCTTTTCCTTTACATTAAGATAATTAAAATAAAGTGTCATTACCACTCATAACTGTTTCCATGGGGTCCCAAAATCAACTCAAATATGTTCATGGTCGTAAATGACTCAATAAATAATTTTAATACAACTGTTAAGTTAATTTTTTATATTATAAATTTCTTTTACCTTATATTACACTATTTACATTCAACCGTGTTAAAGAAATGTCAAAAGTTATTATTCACAAAAAATTATTTTCATCTTATTGAATAAAATGTCACATTCTAATAAAAAAAATGTATGTAGGATTTTTGAAGATAAATTCATCAAATCAGTAAAATTCCAATTAATTGAAAAAAATTAGTTATTTAACAACTACTAAATGCTTTCACTATACATCAAAAATTAAATTTTTTCAGAAAAATATATAAAAATCAGCCTAACCTATATTTGATATTAGAAATTTAAAAATGGTGTATTTTTTAAAAAATTAAAAACATATAAGTGGAATTAAATAATATAAAATTAACTCATGTTGTCCAAACAAATAGTGTGTTTTTAAGAAATAATAACTTTAATCAGATTGGCACTAGTTTATGTCCAATTTAAATGTGAAAATAATTCCAATAAAATATATTTGATTAAATGGTAAATATATATTATAATTAAACTTTAAAAATAATTAAAAATTTATTATAAAAATATAAATAAATTATACTATAAATCATTTTTGAATTAAAATACAATATTTTTCACAATTCATTAAAAATGAACTTTATTAGAAAAATACAAAAAATGTACCAAAACTAAATATTGAAATTCCAAATATAAAGAAAAATTATATATTTTTAAATAGAACATATGAATTTTAACAAAACTAGATTTAAAGAGGGTTCACCCTCAAAAGGCTGTAAATCGACCTTTTAGTGAATATTAGAGTATTTGTTCTTAAAATTAAATTCATAAATATATTAATCCCCTAACATTTTTTGGATAAATATAAAAACATTTTTCAAACATGTATAATAATATTTTAGTTAGTTCTATTCATTCCCACCAATATAATGGTTAATCTTTAACTACCATTGAAAGTAATAATATTATATTGTTAATGTGAAACGTATGAATTCAAAGAAATTAGTCGTTATGTATCACGAAAGCCATCAAACATAGATTCCACTTTAAAGTGATATTAATATTTAATTCAAACATATTAATAAAAAAATTTATTAGTCTTTATTTACATGGGATGTTATAGATAACCTAGAAAATTTTTGATTGCCAAATTCCTTTTAAGGTTGGTAGATTATAAAACCCATAGATTTTGTGAAATATTTTTTTGAATTTATTATATCTTTTTAGTATTTGAAATTTCATGCATCACTGAAAACTATTTTACGTATATTAAATCACTATGATTTATTTTTGTAATATAGAATATTAACTTATCTTGAACGATATGCAACATAAATTTTAACATGCTATATATAGATCACCGATGTAAGTATACAATACTCACAAGAATATCTTTCCTCGATGGATTATGTAACACACAAGATAGAGTGTTACCAAACTATAATATATAATTAAAAGAGTTATATTTGATATAATAGGTTATAATCATTGAATTTTTATGTTGATGTATAGTATTCACTAACCTCATAAAATATGTGGTTGAAATCATTACTTTTATATTAATTAGAAAAGAATATACGAACCAACTGAATATAAAATATTTTTATTATTTTTATTATAAGATGATTTACCCTAATAAATTATATTAATTATAATTATTTATGGATTTTAATATATTTTATATGTTATATATTCAATAAAATATTTTTTATATTCATCAAATAATCTTGGTAGACATAAGATAAAAATATTCCCAATTCTAGGATAAAAACCCAATATTTCTTTATTCATGCATTTTTACCACCTTCTAATGGTGATCCCATTTTAAATTAATAATTAAAAATTTTATTTATTTAATAAGTAAAAAATAAAAATAATATTTTAAATAGGATTATAATAATTAGGTTAGGGAAAATATTTTAATTATTTCTATGATGTTTTTTATTTTAATGAATAGTGGAATATAATAAATATTAGTTCTAAATTAATTTTTCATCTAATTTACTTATAAATATATATTAAATTTTATATATTTACAACTATTTAATAGATAATATTTTTTAAAATTAATTATATTTAGGATATTTTATAAAATTTTACATTGAAATTTTTCATAAAAATGAAGAAATCATTTTATCATTGTTATATTCAACACCGAAGTGTCGTCCCGTCATCGGTTTTAAATTTTAATCAACTTCTAAGACATATGATATTTCAATTTGGGAAAACCTTTTAGATATTTGGAATCAAAATAATTTATATATTTTAATAGGGTAAAATAATTTATTATCAAAATTATTAGTATATGTAATTAATATTCATTACATGGATTAATGTAAAATTAAGCTTAGCTAAGGTCTAAACCTAAAATATAGAACCCAAAACTAAATAGAATCATTTCTATTATTTGTTTAATGTACATATTTGGACCCCATACTTCATTGTATCAAATTTCACCCTTTATTGGATCTAATGGGGATGTGAAAAACATGTATGGAATTCCTTTGTCAAAGTATTACAAGAGTTACACTCCTCCTCCACTATAAATAGCATCCTCTCATGCACTTTTTATGTCACTCAAAACCACATTTGTTCTCCCGAAATATAAAAAAAATTTTAATTTACTTACCCCCTCCATTCTTGTATCCTCCCGTCTGTAAAAAATATTTATATGAAATATTTTTTGTAAAAAATAAAAATTGTTATCAAATTAATGAGTAACACCCTCCCTTAAGTTTATTTCTATTAAATTATTTCTCCACCATCACAGTTATTCATATTTTATGATTATATAAAAAAAACCATATCAAAAATATTATAGTATTTATATGATCTTTTTTAGACCTACATTTACATAAACCTCCATCCAATGGGTAATGAACATAATGATTACGTGTACTGAGAACTACCACAACACAAAATAATGATTGTTTAATTTTTCCATTACTACCTTCCAAGGTAGTCATTATGATGGAAACTCTATTTAAATATAATATTTAAGATATTTTTCATTTCTTTTATTTTCTATAATTTTTTTATAATACATTTCTTTATACATTACATTTTATTAATATTGTAATTAAATTTGAGGAAGTGTGGACTATCATCCACTCAATGGGATGTGATTCATTCACACACTAAAAAAAATGTTTTAATGATATGTTCAGTGATCATATATGATATATATGATTTCATATGGATATATTAATAATGATATATATACATATATATTTAATGTCTGTTTATTTATGATCATTTTCTCCATATGAAAATTAAATGGAAAAACATTCATGCGTACATAAAGCATTTCATCATTATAAACATTGAATTACATTTCAAACATATATATTATATTGATTATTACAAAAAAACATATACATAATATAACTGATATTTATATCATGGTTTACAATATGGAAATCAATATATATGTATAACTACCAAGGATATAACCAATTAAGACACATGCGATGATCAAAGAAGATATTACCAGAAGTGAAACCTTAACATAGAATTGTTACAAAGTGGGTAACATAATGTCACAATAAAAACATATAAGTTATTATATATAATAATAATTTTTTATGATGTATGAATAATAAATTTATATATATAAAAAATAATGACTGAACCATTATGAAGTGATTCAAGACATAAGGTAATGGATTTTCATCTCACCTTTTATTATCATGTAATACATGCCTTGTTCACCACTAACTTTTATTTTGTGGTTTATACACTTCACTTTGATAAATTATATCCAGAATATTATTTTATTCATGATATTATAATATTCTTTAAATATCATTATCTTACAAGAGAAGTATGATTCCATGGTACTAGGTGGTAAGAGTCTATTGAAACAATCACATCATTTATTGATATTGTATATGATTATGTTTAAATTGATGGAATCTCATGATCCATATCTAAATAATGTGCATGGATTATATTTTCCTATAGGTTTCAATGATATTTTCATGTATTATTACCATTTTTTACACTCTTTGTTACATAAGATTACAAAGTAATTTTTTTAAATAAAAAAGGACCATATTTATTCTCTCAGTTAGAAATATGTGTTCATTCAAAACCATGATTTCTAAACATTATGTTAAAAAATGATTTTTATTTATCATATTATGTTAATATAAATTGTTACCCATGTTTTACCTTATAATATATTAGAATGAATCTTCATGTAATTTCCCTATCAAGGCACTTTTCAGAACATTTATAGTTAAAAAATTAATGATCGACATATACGGGCTTACCCCCATTGCAACTATAATTTCTGTGTATATTATGTTGTATGTTTACATATTTAATATAACGGAAAATTCTTTTATTAATATTATTGATGTTTAATTTTTTTATTATTGTTTTCAATGAAAATGGTTGAGTAATTTTTTATTCTATTATTTCATATATTATTTTTTTAAAAATTTGAAGGATATTTTCAAATAAAAATGATTTAAACATTGTTATATATTTATGAATTATTTTAATTATTTTCTTGCATTAATTATATGATTTCCAATAAAAGGGTATCCAAAATGTAATCAGAACATTATTTATAATTTTTATTTTTATTTATAGGGAAATGGTTTTCAAAAGTATTTATTTATTATTAATAAGTATTCTTATAAGAAAGATTAGTTTACATAAGAAGTGTTTTTAAATGATTGTTCACAAGTATTTTCTATCTATAAAGACATATTTTTGTTCTAATAAATCCTTTCTAGTGAAATTTGTCACTTCTCCAATTCATATTATTTCTATGAATGATTATTTTTTTGTAATGTGTTATGTTTGTGAATCTTTTTTATCTATCATGGTTTATCGGCTATTGAACCTCCTTCTTTTCAAGGGTGGTAATTATATTACCTAATTATTTTCCATAGGTATGGATATGAATAAATTATCAAAATTCCTATATCATATCAAGTGTTATGATATCATTATTGTATATAATTTTCTAGAAACTATATTTATGATTATCTATGTATTTAGTTCGATATATATTTTTTTCAATGAATTAGATAATGATAGATGACTCATGCATATATTTTTTATGTGTGAACCTAATTTTATATTCAAAATTATATTCCAGAACCTAAATATATGTTAAAAATTTTATGGATATATGTGGTTTATTTCCCATAATATAATGTGTTAACAAAATTAAAACTTCACAATGTTATGAGTGAAAAATATTTCATGTTCACATCTTTATGAATAAACCAAGAATAATGTCTTTATGTTTATTCGTGAAGGTGATTAAATGTTCAAAATGTTATGTGTAAACCTGATTACTTGTTCAAAATATTATGTTTGTACCTGGGTTCTGGTCCATATGTTTATTTGTAAACATTATTTCATGTTCAAAATGGTATGAATTGACTTGGATTCATTAAAAAAACATGATATAAGTGACATATTTGAAGTCATTTACTTAATGAGGTAACACATTTAAAATTATATGTGTTCACAATGTCATAAAAATTTGTGCATGATAAAAATTCTCTGTCTTATTCCTATGTTATGATTTCATTACTTATTCTCTTAATTCATTAGTGACTCGTGTATTGTGAACATCCAATATTTATTATGATATCTAATATGCAGGGTACGATCGTCATATATTACGTTAAATTTCAACAACCATTTACACTTGTTATCCTTACACACTTCCTTTATTTAACATTATTGTGTATCTTATATCACCTGATTCTTATGTTTCTATTCCCCAATTAATGAGGAAATGATTTATGTAGAAATACTAAATTTGGAGACATTTATTGGAGATGTTAAAAATCTTTCACAAAGATATAAAATGGTGTTCTTATGATTCAAAATACAAGAATCATTTATGGTCATCAGGCACATATTTTTTTTAATGAAATGAATATTCATAAAAAATGATTTTATTTCCTTTTATGTCAATATGATGTCTTTATAGTGGGAATATTAAATATATATATATATATATAAGAAACCATGACTACCAAAACATATTTTTTAATTCATGTTACAATTTCTCATATCTATTGATAATGTCATAAAGTCAAAAAATTTCTTCTGGTTTCTGGTGTTGGGGTTATTAAAACATTGCTACGTCTATATGAAGAATTATAAATATATTTACTATGAATCAATAAAGCTAATGTCACATTAATACTATTATAGAACTGATGATATTGATTTGAAAACCACAATATTTTGGTTTTTGAGATATGAAAGAATCATCTAAATTACAGAATTTGTGATAATACATAAATCATGATAGTATATAAGAACGATTATCACACAATGAACTCAACATGAGAATAAAAATTGTATGAGATACTCTAGGATTATGTTTTATCAATACACTTACATTTATAGAAAGAATATATAGAATATGCTTCATTGAGAATAAAATATCTTTGGGTTTTGGCCAAAATGTTTATTAACATAGATCATATGTCAACATATCATGTAAATATTGATATTATATTTAATAAAGAGAAATATCTCTCCATTTTTCAATGATTTCCAACCACCTTTTTTCAAAACAAAAAAATGGCATTGGTTAGACAATCAATATCTCAAAAATATATTTAGCTATGTGAATAAAATGATATTTAATGGGATTTAATATAAAGATGGTATTGTAATATTTCAATTGAGGATATATGTTCTATCAATACCTGAGATGAAAATGGAATTATTAAATGATTCTCATTTTTTAATTTTAATAATACACCATTGTAGCCCAATGATATATATGGAATTGAAAGAAAAAAATTTTATGGGATAAGACAAAAATAATAATTTCTAATTATTTCATTCATTAATAGTTTTCAATGGTTGATAGACGACTGATAGCAAATAAATTGATTCATGGAAAGTCAACAAGTTACTCTATGAAAATGGGATGATATTTCTACATATTTTCATACCTTATTACCAATGAACTATATAATGTGTATAGAAATATTTTGTATTTTTATCACCATATGAAATTTAAAATATTACTCCATATAATATATGATTTACTACACGAGTTACTTGATGTAATGTATATAAATTATGTTGTAACACTTCATAGTTTACCACCATAAATTTATAATGATTCATCTTCATTATTTACATTTAATTTATGATAAACTGATCATATATTTCATGATATAGAAATCCATTTTAACACATCCTATAGTCCTCAAATGTATGGATAGTTGGAAAATACTATTCAATCATTAAAATATACGATGAGATAATTATCTCATGATATTATATGTATGAGAGTATAGTATTTCCCTTTATAATTTTATTACATTACAAATATATTTCATTGGTTTATTCAAATTGAAATTTATAGCCATTATATGTTAAGAGATGTCATACTGATTCATCTTCGAATTACATTAGAGAATGTCAGCTTGTATTCCAATAAATTATTTTGGGGAAAATGATGAACGTAATGATTATTTAAAATAATATTAATTTTCCTAAATTAAGGAATAACATTATATCTAATAATAGAAACAAGAATTTTTAATTTCATGTTAGATTTCTTGTTTTTTGTATTTGTCATATTGTATGAGTGTTATAATGTTCAGTATGATTTGAAATTATTCCTATGTACATTGAACATTCAAAAGTCATGTAATCGAATAATGATGTGTCTTATGATTTAAAAATACCCCATGCCTCTATAATATACATGGTTTTTTATATATCTCTTTGTTTAGGGAGAATATGACAAACCTAGTGTAAGACATTACCTATGATGAAACTGAATTATTATTAAATAATTAATTCGGTCAAGGGTATATCTTGTTCATGATAGTTGGGAAAAATTATATTATAATTTATTGAAAAATCAATTAATATTACATTGTGGAAATAATAAAGAATGAGAAAAATATGGTAACATGTGGATGTTGTTAAGAAGAACCAAAATCATAATTTGAAAAGTAATATGCATGAAAAATCCAATGAATAAATTTTTTATGGAGTGAATAATGTAATAACTGAGATTCAATTATAATTTTTGAAAAGATTTTTTTATATGAATAAAATACAATAATCATATTTTATTTTTTTGGAACAACCATTGTCATTTTTTTATGAATATTGATTTTGAACATACATGGTCCAAATTAACTGATAATAAATTATTTAAAATTTTGATATGAGATAATATTTTACGAATAATTAAAAATTATGTATTAAACCATGTATAGTTTTTTATAATAATATGTTAAAATAATTAAAATTATCTATGTATAACCCAGAAATTTTATAGAAATTATGAAAATATCATTTTGATGTATAATGAGATATTTTTTTGAAAATAATTTTTCATTGTGTAACAGAAATACAATTTTATTAAATAAAATAAAAATTAATAATTAAAATATTTACCGTCTATTATAGATCCTAAATATTAAATTATTATGTTAAATCTATTTAATCCAAAATAATATTTATATATTTAATTTATGAATTTTTATTATTTAAAAATTCATTGTCGTGACAAACCTTTGTCATGACATTTTTTAGGTTTATTTTTAAATTAGATTCTTTTACATCCACAAATATTAATTGAGAAAAAGGATTAAATATTACTAATCATCATATATAAAATTATATAATATTTAATTTTTTTCAAAATTAAATGATAAAATAGTAAAAATTTGTTACCATAGTTATAGTCTTACTACATTTACCTGGTGTAAATCTAATGATATATTTGATAAAATGATTTAATACTTTATAAATAACGTATTTATTGGTTTATATATAATTTATAATTATCTCATTAAAATATGAGTCAGTTATGTGCCATTTTTCTCGAAAAGTGACTTAATTGTGTGGAAAAACATTTAAAATATACTATTGATCCACTCACTTATGTTATAAGAGGGTTCCTCCTACTCTCATATATTCACTTCCTTATATACATTTAACAATTCTAAAAAAATTTATACATATCTCCCTAAAATAATTCACCAAATTATATGGGTTCATTTCATCAATAAGAAAATATATAAGGTCTTTACTAAGAGATACAAAGGATGTATCTCTAAGAGATGGTAATGGTCATTACCAAGTTATTTAAATTATATTTTAATATTACTACTTTCAATTATTTCATAAATATTCAAGTGAATTTAAAAATTATATATGATATATTTATATGTAATTGGGTTAATTTATAATCTTTATAAACATCCCAATCCATTAAATGGCATCAAAACTGTCACTCTTATGTTCAACGAACAACCACCTTAAATATATATATAATATATTTATCTAAATACCTCTTATGGATAGTCATAATGATAGTAATAATGAATATATATGATATTAATTCCATAACATTTTCTCTTTAAATTTAATATATCATATAATTTAATTCCCTTTACCACATAAAATATGAATTAACATCTGGTATGAACATAACCTACCATCATCAAGATAAAACAGAATTTATCATCCATGTAGACCAATTAAGAATGATTATAAAAACAATATAAAATATAAATATGAAATATTTAACATAAAAATAAATATTTTTAAAATTTAACTATAACATATGAAAAAGATAAATAATATCTGTTATGAATTATTCAAGAGAAAACTAAGCATTAAACACATGATTTAAATATAATAATGAAATAATATTGTGAAACAAGTGAAAATCTGTTATAAGTGGATAATACTTCATATTATAAATTGGAAAATGGATATTTTAAATTAATAATTTTTTTTAAATATTAGTTATGAGGTTATTTTTTGTTCAGCAAAGTGGAAGCTTCATGTAGTGGGCTTTGTATAAATTTTCACTTAATTGTAAAATATTTTTTATAATAAACATGATTAATTAATTTTTTTAAAAATAAATTACCATTTAAGTATTTAAAATTACTATATAATTTTAATAATTATTAGTATAGTTTGTATTAAATTTTAATCATTTATGGGGTTACTAATTTATTGTTACCATATAGGTAATAATATAATTAAAAATCACATTTTTATGATTTCTTATATTCTTTGTTTAATGGATATTGGGATATATCATTCATAATGATAATATACTTTCTTATTGTCTTGATATTTTATATGTTTACTTATTTTATAAAAACAATTCCACTATATTTTTTTAATCGTGATAATAATGATTAAAATAAAGTCAAATCCTATTTATCTATTTGTTAGAGTATATGTATCTTTCGTGACCATAATTGTAAAAAAATTAATAATCTCATTATTATATTATTAAATTTCATAAAAAATACACATATTTCATCATTAAATGTTTTAAAATTTATTATATTCATTATATATTTTTAATGTATCATATTTTTATATTATACAATTTTATAAGTAGTTTAGATTTTTAATGAATATGTCTTGAATAGATATTCACCCATCCAAAAATAATCCGAGTGTATTTCTATTTTTCTTCAAGGTTTTATTGGATTAATATATTAATATATTTAATAAAAACAGATTTTACTAATTCAAAAACAATATGATATATTGTCAAAATTAAATGAATTATTTTTCACCATAAATGTCAAAATAATTTTAGTCAGTAATTTTATCGAAACTAAATTTTTTGTCATTGAAATTCTATTGCAATATTCATATTTTTTTCATTTAATATTACACATTTCATATCTCTAATATATCCATGTTAATTTTTCCTGGAATATGTATTATCCCTTAAACATACACCATTTGTAAAAATGTCATTTTATTATAAATGTTATTAGATCGAATCTTTTAATCAACAAATTCTCTTTCTTTTTCACAATATGAATATTTACTAATAGTTAATTTGGTGTACAGATATAATTTATAATTCCATAAATATAGGTTGTATTAGAAATGTAATGATGGTTCGTTCCGGATATTATAGAGTAGCTCAATGCATCGATGTTTATAATTTGAAAAACTAGTAATATTTCATTATTAAATTGATTTTTTATGTATACCAACTCATAGTACAAAATTTTAGTTATTATGACTTGGTGGTCAATAAATAATGATTTCCAAAATCAATATTTACAACATTATTGATTTTATTTATTTATAATTTCTATAATATTATTCATATCACTATTTCCTTAATATTATCCCTAGATTCATTTTGTAATCCTGAAGTTGATTAAATGTAATTTGGTTAAATTATATATCACACCATAATTTGCAATAATAATATACTTTTGATGTATCTAATTTTTTATAAAACCTATTTCAATATGAAACTAACACTTATTTTTTTCTTTAACAAATATATGAATTGATAATTTTTGAATGCGGTAAAAAATGAATAAGACTTATAGTAATTGTGATTTTATTTTTTAATTAAAATTTTAAATGGGAAGCAGTTTTGTACCAAGATCATCAATAATACTATAATTGTTTATCATTGGTTATGTGATCCCTTATATATTTTTCCAATGTAATAAATTTGACATGGTTCTATGTTACCAGAGGTGTGGTTTCCAAAAATTAAAGGATACCATTAACATTTTTAGTAAAACTTCTATAAAAACATGTTGGGAAAATTAATAAAACATTCAAAGTAATCATAATAATATAAACTAAATCATTGTTATAAATTATAGTAAAACTCATTTATTAATTGTAATTAAATTATATATAACATAGTAAATCGTTTTAAAAAAAGTTAATAGATTAATAACAAATGGTAAAAATCAATAATTTTATCCACCAGTAACATTATTTTGAAATTTTTAGAACATATTAAAATAATAATGAAAATAAATAATAAAATATTTAGTAATTTTAATAGGGTATGATAATAAATGTGATATATTATTGATTAATCGCGTAGTTTCACCATAAGAAATTGAGTAAAAAAATAATTTTTAATAGATACTTTTCAACATGAAACACATACCTCATTGATAACATTTATTCATAAGTCCAAAGATCTGAATAAATTAAAATGAAATTATAAATACCAATAAAAATGATATTCATAAAAAAAAATATAAATGTGCAATTAGATACACCTCATTCAATAAGATATTTGAGTAACCCGAAATATATGATAATGAATGCAATTGGATATTATAAACCCATTTAACGATGTTCAAATTTGAATCAAAACATGATGTACTAAAGAATCATATAAACTAAGGGGGAAGGGTATTGAATTAATTGTTCACTTTTTATGAGTGTCAGAACATCAAGAATCATTACCTTATAAACATTTAAGATTTATTTCCATATTAGTTTTTAATAATACGGATGCATGGAAACATAGTAAATTAAGTAAAGAAGATAAGATGTACACGGCTCAGCCTTAGTGTGAGAACATACATCCTTGACATAACCACAATTGTGTGTCTATATAAATTGACTATTAGGATGTTGTAAATACAAATTGCGAAAATTAAAATTAGACACCTTCTATTTACCAATTGGAATGATTAAACCGACTCTTATTAATTTAAAATGTTTCTTACAAAATAATTGAGACAAAAAATGTACGGTTTGTATAATTTTTTCCAAAACTTTTCATGGGTCTGATATTCATGAGTCTAATGGACATTATTCGGATTAACCATGTCTAATTTACTCAATATTATCTATTGAATATAATTATACCTTTCTTAATATGTTCCATATGAAACATTACTTTTTATCTGGTTAACAGTACATGAACATTTCAGAAACATATAAAAACATAATTCGAAATTCTAATGTTATATGAATTCAGTCTGATGGGCTTAGGTCAATGAAAAATTGATTAATCTATAAAACTCAAAATCATCTCAACTTCTCAAAATGACATTCCTTAGTCTGGTAAACAAAAAATTATGTAGTTATACCTTCAGCTAAGATATCAGTCTATAATGAAAAACACATCAATAATAATTCAACACTCTTAAATTTCGGAGCTCAGGAAAAGGTATAACATTTGAAAGGTGTATGCTTTTAAATATAGATGAATCCTAAAAGAAAAGGCCTGAAAATAGAAAATATATTGTCACAATCTCAAATTTAAAAAATTAATAACTTCTACATTTAATAGGAATCATTGACTTATTCAAACCTTCTCATGATTTCTCTTAGAGTTACCTTATTGAACATAATATATTTTCATCAGTCTAATAAATTTTTTATCTTCAATATTATGTAGCTTTATTATGTTTTAAATTCCTCACCAAATGTTAATATTTCAATCGTTAGGTAATTATGATATTAATTTATATATCTTCTTGTAATAATTAACATGCTTTGCATATGAATTATGAGTGTCACTTATCAAATGATTTCAATCATGACAACTCCATTTTTTTATATTCATGTAGACAAAAATATTTTAAAATATTCCATTATTATATAAACCAGTTCTTGGTTTTATTTATTGGAATCGTTATATTTGATCAATCTGATGTTATAAATATGATGTTTCTATAAGTGTGAGTAATTTCTTCGATGAATCGATACATATTTTTTGCCTCATTGATCAACCTTACCAGATTCATTCTCAACAAATTCCATTAAATAATGGAAATGGAAATAAGATGGAATTATTATTATGATTTTATATATCCATTCATGAATCTAATTAGAATCAGTGAAATTCTTTAATCTTAACTAGATTTATAGATTTATCTTTGGAAAAAATTACCCCATCGTACTTATGGATCTAAGATATTGTCCTTAGGTTTCTGATACTAATAAAATCTTCATGATTCCTCGTTTTCAAAAGAAAAATTTTCATGATAGAATTATTGATATGTGAGAACATCATGACTTGAAATTCCTTATCTGATTTATCTTAAAGTGTATAAAAATTTATTAATTCCTGATTTCTGAGTCATGTTTCAAAAAAAACAAAAACATTAAGAATTTATCACTTTTCAAATTGTAACATTCAAACAGACACCGTGCATAATTTATATTGATCTTCATGTCTTTGGTTATAATATTTATGAAGGGTTTTTTTAACGACATCATCTTTATTAATGTATCTATATCTAGTGTTTCACTGCCAAAAATCCGGAGTACAATAACCTATATCTGAATTTTTTTCTTAAACATAAAACATTTCTCTCCATATGTGTTTGGATTTAGAAACTACCTTCTATAATACAAAAACTAAATATGATGGAGTGGTTCTAATCCTATATAAAAAATTTTTTACAAAAAAATAGTCATAAAACAATACAGAATAATTTTTAACAAAAAAACATCATAAAGATTATCCAATCACCCCGAATGGATGGTTTTACTACACTCATTAACCTATTTTTCCACTCTCATAAATTATTTCATGAATAAAATTTTGTAAAAAACTCATTTTTATTTTGACATTTACGAAAATAAAGGCTTTCTAAAATGAGGGTGTCAGGACACAACAATACTATATAAATTACCTTTTTATGGAATTCCATCCCTCGATGACAATATTTCTTTCATCCGTGTAGATATAAACTCCCCCACAATATTATTTTTTAATATCTATTTTATTTTTCTCTCCCAAAATTTTTAATAACCAAAGATTCAGATTCATTATATAAAATTATAAAAAACATCATTAAAATTAAAAAAAATGGTAAATAATCACACCCATTTTCAACATAATCCAAAAAATACTATGGTATATTTTTATGTAATTTAAGAAGTCATTGGAGGAGTATGAACATGTAGTTGAAAAATCAATTAATGAAAAACTTCATTTAGAATTTACTTATTGAATATATCAAAAATTTGATACATTTTGAGATATATTCAAAAAAAATACCTCATGATGAAAATTTTACTTTTCTAATGTGAAAAATTATATAAATGTGTTTCGATCTCAAATTGTGCAAAATATTTTAGAAGGATAGATTGCACTCTAATTATTACAATATATCACTAATCATTTAGAAACATTTACATTCAAATCATATAGATAAACAATAATCTATAATATTAGAGTAAAATATTGAGCAGCCAAAACATATTATGATTCTTATAAGATCAAATCTATTGATATTTATTTATTAATATTTTAGTTACAAAATATTAATTTATGGAAAATCATTTTCTCAAGGTAGATTTTATATCATTAAATTTTTTTGCACAATAGGAATCCATATAACCATGAAACATAAATTCATTATTTACATTATATAACAACCAATGTGAAGCTATTAATTTGATATATCCTATTATTCTATTTTCTACAATCATATGTGAATTTTTATGATTAATTTGATACATGGAACACAAAGAAACATCATAACCAATATGAGGCCTCAATGATGAAATATAAAGCATACTTTCTACAATCATAAAAATGTAATTATGATTCAACATTTTTCTAGTATAATATTTAATCACCATTTTGATTATTGGTATATAATTAGAACTATATTTATAAACTTCCATCCCAAAAAACATTAATAATAACCTGGAATAATTTTTAGACAAGAAAATTTATTTTTATTTTTATTTAACATGTATGACAAGAAATGAAGTTAATCATACCAACATAGAAATTTAAAAATTAATACTAATTAATTAAAAAAATTAATGACATTTTATTTAGCCCGAAAAAAATGTATATCATCCATATAAAAAATTTTAATTAGAGTTATAATGTCAAATAATTTAACATATACAGAGTTATAAACCCATACATTAGAAACATCATACATTCTCAAATATAAATAATGTTTCGAATTATAAGAAATTGGGGCTTGTTTTAACCAATTAAATAATTTATTCATTATACAATCCTTCTTTTCATCATTATCAAGTTGAAAACTAGATGGTTGTTCAATGTAAACTTATTCATCAATCACAATGTTTTAAAAAATTCATTATTTCTATCTATTAATACATGTTATTTAAATGTGTGGGAACTTATTGAAATATTATAATACTATTTAAACTCAAAAAAGAAGAAATATTTCATTAAAATCCACACATTCTACATTTTCATAACATTAAAAACAATTCTTGTTTTTTTTCTTAAAACATATATCTCTTATTCAATTTCTTTATAAAAAGCCACTTTGTTCTGAAAAAATTTTTATTTTATATCCATGGAATAAGATCCCATGTTTCATATATCTCAATATGATCTATGCCTTAATTCATTGCATACAGACAATATTTTTGTTTAAGAGATTTTGAAACTAATTCAGGTTGAACGTTTGATATAAGTGATATTTAATTCTCAAACATCAATTTTCTTTTATTCTTTACTAGTGACTTATAATTTTCAATAATCATTAAAAACACAATTTGTTTTTGTAATGTATTAAAATGAATTATTATATTCCTATAGAAATTTCCCAATCACAGGACTCATATCATTCTCAGTAAGGTTGTTTTTACTTAAATTCAATGTCATTGGAAATCTTTAATTTATCTTCCTCAAGATTCCCAAAAACATTCCATAATGAATTTTGAATTTCCATTACATTGAAATCATGTGAGGCCAAAAACCATTGTATTTGTTTGTTCTAATAATCAAAATTTCTTCTATAGGGCCAATAACCATAAAAGTTCTTCATTGGCTATGTCATCAAAAGATACCATATGTAGATTTTTTTTATGTATTCATGGTCTTCAAAAAACATTGAAGTACTTAAATGATGGAATTTTATTATAAAACATTTAATAAAATGTAATTTTGGATTATAGTATCTTCAAATATCTTATATAAATATACACAATAGTACTAAAAGATTTTCTCTACTTAAAAATTGAAATTTTGTATTCAACTAACAAGATTCTTCCCATTTCCACCAAACATATATTCATTAATTCTACTAATCCATTTTTATAGAGTGTATTGATAACTATAAATATGTTCAATACCATGAATAATTAAAAAATATTAAAAAGTATTTCTTTTTTATTCATTAAAATTTATAATTATAAATGTATTTATATAATCCACCATTTCTATGTGGAAATAATTTCTAATAATATAGAACATTTACACAGCCTCTGACTAGTGTTTTAGGAATATGATTTTTGTCATCTAAGTGAAATAATAAATAATTCTTATAATGTAAAAATGTCATTTTTTGGACTGATTTATTATTATGTCACATAAAATGGATTAAATATGTTTATGATCACTCGGAGAATTATTATCAAATCCCTGATTACTTTTTTTATTCATCTTCCCATTATGAAATATAATTCAAATATCTCTATTTTTTCTATTAAATTCTGAGATATAGAAGACAAGAACTATTTTAGATGTCCTGTTCATGTCTTCCATACAATAGAATGCAAGTTTCAATGAATTTTTTTTTTCATGTTCATCACAAAAGTAATAGTATTTACTGAACACTGCAATTCATAAAATAGTTCTATAAGTTTTCTATCCTTTTTTGATATATTATTTATCATTCACACTTTTTATTTATTTTAATATTTTCAAAAAAAAATTAAATCATCATA
The DNA here is from genome assembly GCA_963277665.1 of Viscum album. Classification (NCBI taxonomy): domain Eukaryota; kingdom Viridiplantae; phylum Streptophyta; class Magnoliopsida; order Santalales; family Viscaceae; genus Viscum; species Viscum album. The sequence goes on along the minus strand of OY728148.1, from coordinate 870,549,053 downwards.
GTATAGTATTATTTTAAGTATTTTATGTTTTCTCCCATCAATAAATAACACCTCTTTAGATTTTTTACATTTCCTAATCAATATCTTCTGTGGATATTCCTTGGATTTTTAAAAAACTATACTGACTAAATAAAACTCAACCTCTATCATTATTATAATTATGTTTCATGGTTTTTATATCACTTTCATATGTGATGAATAAAAACTATAAGGAGTCATTTTTTTCACTACTTGATTTTTGAGAATTCTCAAAAACAAAATCTATTTCTTCTTGTTTTATATTTCTCAATACCTTTTATTTTTTACAATAAGAAACATGATCTATAAGGACTTTTATACATATTTCAAATTATTGATGAGCCTAACCACATCTTGAAAAAAAATATTCTATTTGTTCAAATTTATTTTTTTGGAAGGTTTCTATCGTCTTGTTTTTTTATTCTTAATCATCTTGTGGGTTATAAATGTTACAAATCCTTCTTCCACAATTACTTTAAATTGTTTCCAAAATTTCATCTTGGAAGTCACATTTAATAAAACAATTATAAAACCTCTACCATAGATTCCACAACACCATAAATAGTCATAAAAGCTTGATTTCATACTTAATAAAGATCATTATTTGTAGAAACGTTATTTAGAATGATAAATTAATAATATTTTAACAATTTATAGACATGAAACATCATTCTAAATGAGTGTGTTCTCATATTTTGTAGAAAAAATAGGATTCTCACATGCTTCTTCAACCACATTAGTCACAATAATTTTTCTAGAACATGAAATGTTATACATATCAAATGACCATTATTTTTCATGGGTCCATATTTCTCTTGATTCTTTAATAAACCATTCTCAAAAACATTATAATTCTCATATTTTAAATCCTATTCCTTATTATAATATTCATTTTTCTACTGTAATTTAATTTCACAATAAAAATATATTTATTTATTTTTTACTGTTTTCTTTGATAACTTCCATCTTTTAATTGTGATCTTCTTCCTCAATTCCATTTTAAAAAAATATATAATTTATAACAGAAGATAACCATAATTTATTCTTCTTTATTCTTGATGGAATATTTTTTGACAACATAAATTTCATCAAATTAATTCATCATTAGGTGGATTTATTTAGCAACAATTATTTTTTTCTCAAGTAATATATCATGTTCTATTTTTATTGATATTATATATATGAATCATTACCACGGATGACACTATATAATTGTTCATTTATTTGATCTATATTTTAATTGAAGGTTATGATTTGTTTTACAATTTCCATTTGATGAATTATTTTTAGTTGGGTTGGATTCAACATTATTGCTTAATAATATTAATTAATACCCAGTGAAACTATTCATATATTTTTTAAATGCACTTTCTTCTTTAGAAATAATGATTATCTTAATATATTGAGTTCTTTCATTAGAATTATCTCGAAATTTTCCATTATTTTATTTGGTACAATTAAAAGAAATGTTTTTTATTACTCTATCCTCAAAAAAGATTATAGTTTGTTTCCCATATAATTTCCTCTTAATATTTTATAGTCATTAAGTATAATAGATGTGTTTTTTCATTAAAATCAACATTCACGTTTTCTTCATAGTCTCATGTATAAGTATTTTATAGCTCAATTAAATTAATGAATCTCATGGATCAAAAAAAACATCATTTTTTCATCTATTTATAGATTTTAGATTTCATAATTTCTTATGAAACAATAATTTTATCAAATTCAACAAGAGATAATTCCTCCTTATCTTCTAAATATGATGTTTTAGAATCAAGATTGATTAAAAAGTCTTTCACATGTTTTATCATAATTTATTTTTTCCATGAATTTATTAAAACTTATGGTAATTCAAATGATTTCTTATACTCTATGAAAACAGTCATCAGGAGTTTCATCATCTCACATCTTTGTGTCATCATACATACTAAATGAGATTTGTATATTTTCATCTATAAATTTAGAAATCCATTTAGAAATTATTTATAGATTTTCTGATATACTATTTGTTGTTTTGAGTTACATTACCTTCATAAAAAAATTACAATATAAAAATAAGTGTAATATTTTTGTATATTCAAACAACATTGATATTTATATTATAAAAATTCTCATAGGGGATTCTTAATCAATAGGTGGTGACCATATTGTATCATTATAAATATCTTCCAACCTAAGATGTTATATATTAGGAATCACCTAATTTTTCTATCCATAATAATATTTTCCATAAAATTTAGGAACTCCTCATCTATTGATATATGGAGATTATCTATGATAATGATTCAAGAAGGGATTAATTACATTAAACAACTTAATTATTCTAAATGATCAAAAAAAAATTAAATGGATATGAGTAAATTAGTTTTTACGTTTTTGTGTTTGAGTAATTTTAGAATCATAAGCCCTATAACCTATTAATATTGATTTTATTATCATTTTATTTGTAAATACTCTGGTATGAATATGTAGTAATGAAGGTAAAAATGGCATTATTTAAAATTATAAGCCTCAATGTGAGAACCTAAATCTTTTCAATAACCACTCACATGGGTCTATAAAAATTCACTATTATGAATAATTGAATAAAAAATGATCCAAATAATTTTAGTGACTTTTTATTTAAATAGTGGAATTATTATACCAAATCCCACCAATTTACAGAGTTTCATAGAAATTTAATTTAATCAAAAAAATAATAAATGATTTTTAAAATTTTACTCACAAAAGATTATGGACACGATGACCATTAGTGTGATGGCCTCCAGTCTTATGAAACTATTGTTATTAACTCAGTCTAATCAAATGAATGTGATGCTCAATTTATTAATATGATTCTTAAGAATTTTTATATTCAGTACTGATCACCTGACTTTTACCTTTCATAAACATCTTAAAAAACAATCTAAACATCCCCAATCCAATGGACCCAGTGTGATGCACTAGGTATCAATAAAAAATTATCAAACTCTTCTCAAGTTGAAAATAGAATCTTTTTATTTCTAGTAATTAAACCAAAAGGTAGTACAAAATTATTTTATGACCTAATTACAAAAATAAAATATGTGAATGAAATAATCATTTATCCACCTTTCACACAACAATTAAATATTATAAAATGTGATATAAATTTTTATATATTTATAGGAGAGTCAAAACGAAAACATAGGAAAATACAAAAAAAAATTCCCACTTACTCAAATTTGAAAAAAATTAAAAAACCCTCACATTTAAACATAATCATTTAATTTTTCAATCCTTCAAAAGTTTCCATCATGAGTATTCTTCATGAAAAAAATATCATTTATTCTATATAATAAAATTACTCAAATTTAGTCTGATGTGACTTAATTATGATAGATCTTCCCATTTTCATGTTATATCACATTATTCATATCCCTAGGATTTGATATTCTTCCTCCTCATATTGATATTTTATTCCTTAGAAAAAAACATATTTGTGTCTCGACCCCTCTAATTAAAAAATTGAACATTCTAATTATTTATTATTTGTTACTAAATAATATTTTAAATATTAACTTTTTCATCATAAATAATATCCATTTTATAGATCATTATCAATATATATGATCACTCCAATGTTATAAATCTGATGTTTTAATTTGTGTGAGGCATTAATTTGATGAATCAAAAACACATACTGATCCAATTGATATTCTATATTACATTCAATTTGTATAAAATCATCAAAATGAATTAATTCTCATTTGGATGGAATAAATGTTAGGATGTTCTAAAGTTGATGACAACTCAACCTAGAAAATATGATATTCTATTAAAATATTCACCCCTACACATTCAGACATCTTACAAACTATCAAGTATGATACAAACATATCCATTCTTTTGGGTCAACATTTTATGAACTGACACAATATTTAATATTAATATTTTTTATAAGTATTTTATCATGAAATGTTTTGGGATTTATGATAACATGATGATTTGAAACGCATCATGTTATTTATTTTAGAATGTATGAAAACATTAAAACTTATTACTTCACAATATTATTTTAAAAACATTTATCAATATTAAAATATAATTACATAGAATATTCATTATTTATTATGGGAAAAATTCTTCTAGATGTTGATCATTATGTCAATGGTTCTATTTCCAATGATTCATGTGATCAAAACATTTACCTTTTTAATTACAGAAGCCACTAGGGATAATCAGTGAAAAAATCCTATGTTCTTAATTCGATGTCATGAAAACAAATTTATTAATGATAAAACATTTATCTCAAATTTTTTTTGAATTATTATTATACCAATTTCTTAATAAAAATCATTCTGATGTAGTAAATACAATCCTAAATAACAAATATTATTTTACAAAGAGGTTAGTTTCCAACAAATACAAAAAACATTTTTTATAAAAAAACATCACAATGGTTCTTGAAAACCACATGGATGAATTAAACTTAATTATATAATTATATAAAACTATATAATAAGGACAAATAATATAAAATTTCATGTGGATGTATATAATCCTTTTTAACATAATTCTTTGTATTACATCAATCATACCTCAATGAATGAACACTGAAAAAATGTATCATTACATTGTGATTCATATTCATCAAAATGTGTGTTACCGCCACGATAAATACGTTTATATTTGTTATATATCTACAAAAGAAAAAAAATTAATTACTATGATAGTATATATTGTTTTATTTTATCATTTTTTTGCTTTGTAATAAAAATTAATTTACTAATATTATCATTAAGGTTGTAAACTACAAAATTTTCTTTCTATGTTTTCTTTCTATATTTAAGGACCTTGAAATTGATTATGTTTAAATAATAAACACATTTTTAACAGTGAAATGTGTATTATATATATTCATTATATTCACATTATTTATAAATTCATATAAATGGGTGATATATAATTAATTGCATCAATACGTAGGGTTGATAACCTCTATCTACAGATGATTGATGTTTCAAAGTATCAATTTATGGAACTAACATCATATAAATTAAGAATAACTATTAAATAAAAAAGTATCATAGATTTACTATATAGTTTATAAATACATTATTATAACCACCCATATGATGCGGTACTGGAAACTGATTGACATCACAATTTTGAGGCAGATGTCCACTTGAACTCTAGAGCATTTCATTAATTTCAAATTTTTTAAAAAAATAATGGAAAATATTTTATCTATATTCAATAAAATAGATAAGTACATTTACAATACTATAATATTTAAGTTTGGATTGATATACTTTATTTAGATGAATTAGTCTAGAAAATAAACCATTAATCTATCGTGTAAGACAATTATCAATTTATTATGTGTTCTCTTATTATATACAACTTATAACTCAAAATAATTATCTTTGGAAAATTCTAGAACCTCTAAAAAATTAGGAGGAAAATAATACGTTATCATTTTTAGTATTTATAGACCAAGTATTCTATAATATTTAGAATAAGATTGTAGAGGAGGTGTTATTTTATAAATGAGGGGAAAGACACCCATTGAATTACTAAAATTATGTAATTATATATAATTTAATTATCATGTAAAATTAATTAAATTTACATGGATTAGAATATAAATATTAAACGGTACAAATATTACCATATAATAAAATTTTATATATCTTTTCATTTTAAACAATATTAGTTTGTTTAACCCTCTAATTAATCCTTTTAAGTACCAAACAAGAAATCTAATTTTTAATTTAAGGATTCAAAATTTACATTAAAATTGACAATAATCTAAAATATTGATCATGTTTGACATTTATGTCTTTTTATAATTAAGTATCTAAAATTTTAATATTTTTTTAATTATAAATAAGACCGAGAAATAATTTCATTCAAAAAAATTCATTATTGTATTTTGGGCTCTATACATTTAATATGTACATAATGTAATGAATTCATAAATTATTGTATAATATAAAATAATTTTTATTAATTTTTAATTTATACTTACCATGTACATTTTTTGAATCCCAAAACTTCTCAAAATCATATTAATATAAATTTTTTAAAATAGTTTAATATATTTTTTATTATGTTTTCAAAATCATTGAGTCAAAATTGAAGAAATATTAACCATAATTATACAATAAAAATATCATTTTACAAAAAATTAATACAAGATATTGTTTTGTACTTCCTTGAAACAAGTGTTCTAGTTTTAATAATAACTATTTATAGGTAGTTTCCATTGGATTTATTTATGGAACTAGACACATCCAATATTTCATTATCCAAAGGGGTCATACATTATAAAAGTAAGTGTTAGACATTTTTGAACATTATGATATATAAGAACATTTATTGGTCAAGAGGATGGGATTGGGGACTCATCACACCCTTTTGGGGGGAATTATTGTCTACCCCAGAATTCTATATGTAAATTTGCGATATTTTCATGAATCATTATTCATTAACCATGTATATAATAAGTATACCTTGGAATTTTTATTCACTTATTAACATTTGTAAAATTCATAATCATCAGTATGAATTCAGGATTCATAATTAATAGAAACATCTTTGTCTATTCGAGGTTGTCCATTAATGGTATCCTCTAATATACTGATTAGATATTCTTTTAATCATTTTTTGTCATAATATTGGTTTTTAAGCCACTATGTGGGGACTCATTAATTTATTATCATCTAGGGAGATGATGGTTTGTATTTATATTGGGATCATCCTCATAGAATGAGCTACCTACATATTCTTGTGAAAGGAATCAGAACCCTTGTAGCTCAATGCTGCTTAACTGGACTCAGCACACCTTTTAAGGTCATATGATAAGGTCCTCTTAGAAAAATATGCTTGGTCAATACATAGTGTGGGACATATGTTGATTCATCCCTAAGAACATGGAAAGGATATGGGTTTCCATGTAGGATTAGATCATATTGGGAATATGGACAAAGGATAACAGGGTAGACTAATAGTGTTGGGTTTTAACCTCAGAGAGGCTTCCTAGGCATCCCATAAAAATGGGAATCAAAGCCCACGTAGTTTGATATGTCTCATAAGAGAGTTTGGTCCTTTGAGAGAGATGAGTTTGGGATTACTTCGTGAAAAAAATTCCTTTATGATTTGTGGTTTTATTTTGGGATTATTCTTAAGGAGGATGCCCAATGAGCTCGGGCCTTTAGACAAATTCCTAAGTATCCTAGTTATGGTTGGAATCAGAGTTCCCGTAGTTCCTTACAATGAGTTCTTTTGCTCATATTTTAACCATAATGTATCTCTAAGACCATGTGAGTTATTCTTGGTGTGATAAACAAGGGGATGTGAATGATTCAACAATGACACTTCACACTTTTCCTCCTCAGAAAACAGAAGAGGCCGCATCAACCATGGAAGAGTGTGAGGTGATGAGCCTTCCCAATATTATATTTACATTGGATCACTGTCCAATGTAAGGAGGAAGGGATGAAGATGAGGGGACATACATCAGGATGGATGACCTAATATTTATCTTGGTAGAAAATAAATATTTCTACTTTTCCTCATGTAAAACTAAGTGTGAACTATACCTTCTATACTAGATATCTGAGGTTATAGGTCACTATTTTGAGAAAAGATATGCCAAGACCCAACCCTCCTCCAAAAAAAGATCATCCTATAACTATTTTTGGTAGAATGGTCAATGGACTATGGATATAAAATCCCCCATACATTCCATGAATCCTTACCCCATTTTTAATACTATTTGGGAAACCTCTAATTGCAAAAATAATCACCCAAATAAGATGAAACACTGATGTGACATTCCCAAAGGTTTTATTTTCCATGAGGTTTTGGTGGAGGTCTCAATATAATCCCATTTAGAAAATGGATACAATGAAGAGGAATAATATACATGAATGGCTAAAGAAGGATTAATTTCCTGTAGACTAATGAGAGTGACGCAAATAAGTGAATAAAAGAGCGGCGCCGAAGTAGAGAAGGGAACACAAGTAAGGTTGCTTAAGTACACTTGGGCAACCTGATGATCACTTAAGTGACAAAAATCCTGTATCGTAATACTTGGGTGAGACATTTCCCATGCCGTAAAAAGTATTCACAGTTGATCAAAGAAGTGGGACGCTCAATATCTTTAGAAAGGATTGGGAGGGGAACACATTTTTTTTACCTATGTAGGTTGGGCGCTTTAGGCATACACGTGATATGGTTTTAAAAACTAAAAGGACTTATGTCCAATGATCCTCTCTCAAATCCTTCACTTAAGGTGTTAAAAATATTACATAAAATATTTCGGATGACTACGGAGAAGTAATGGGGATAACATAGCATCAATTGGGCTTCATGGAAATTCATGCACACAAATGGGGGCCCAATGGTCTATTTATAAGCAAATAAATGACCTTGGGTTAAAATAAGTTGGGTGAGCATGTAGGCTACACGACATATAGGGGCACTCAAGTGAGTTTCATGACATCTTGGTGGGTTCACATACCTTGCATGCCTATGGTGTTTTGGCTTGACTAAGGGGACACCTTTTTGAATTTTCCAAAATTATACTTTAAATTAGCATCAGCACGGTGGCACACAAGTGTTTTCATTCAAGTACCTTGGGAACCTCTTTCAGGACATAGCCAAATGATTTCTCCATACCACTGGGCATGTTCCCTTGTAACCCTTCTTAGCCTTAGAACTGTGCTATGGTCCCGTATCTTCGGGCCGGTGCCTTCGTTACCATCACTGACCTACATGAAAAATGTACTGTCACCCCGCAAACGTTTCAAGCCTTATTGAGGAAACATTGAGTCTCGGCACATGGAAATACATATTTAATTATGAAGAAGTATATGCAACACATTTCATGGTCACTACCGATACAAATAAAAAATTTTCAATATTCGTAACATATTTTTTATCCATCTGATAACATATTTGATAAATCAAAACAAATGTGAAGTCATTTTAATCACTTTCATTAAATAAAATAAACTATGTTTTCTATGGAAGATGAAATGAATTTCAAATTTATTTTTCTAGGATGGATATGGTCAAACATCACACATATAAAAATATAAGCAAATTTTTTAGAAACATTTACTCCAATATTTCGTAGATTTTATCTTATTTTAAATCTTTAACCCATATTGAGATTTCAAACATTAGCATAGATAATATTCATATTGAATAAAATTCTAGTGGAAAATATAAAATATTAAATATATAACAAAAAATGTTATATATTTTTTTAAAATCTATTTAAAGAAGATTTTAGATCAATTTAAATATTTATAAATAAATATTAAATAATAATTATTTTAAGAGAAATGTGTTTTTTTGGATAAAAATGAACCACACACAAAAATAATGTAAACATTTGATTAGTATATAGATAATTTAGTATATCTAATAAATAAATAATTATTACTTAATTTAATTAAAAATTTGATGGTACAATTAAATTTATTAATTTAATTACATGAATTGTCAAATTTACAAAAATTGATATTTGTCATTATTTTTATATAAATTTGGCTGTTAATAAAAATCCAAAAAATTCAGCAAAATATAATATTTCAATGATAATATAATAGATGATATTAATGTTCATGTATAATTTTTTTAAATTTTTAAAAAATTATTTAAAATTTTCATGCATTAAATTTAATAAAAAATATACCAAAAATGTATTTTTAAGAAATAAATTAAATTAGAGAAAATTGGTTAATTTTTTTTAGATAATAAATAGATTTAATATATATATATATATATCATGTTTCTATTCTTTTTCTAACATGAATTTAATATTTATGTTCTAAAGTTCAAAATTAATTGAATATATTATTTTTGTAATATCAAAATTATATTAAGAAATGATGTTTCATGTTGGGAATCTTATAGTGTATATAAATAAAATCATGATTTTATTTGTTTTTATATAGTGTATCTTTATTTCCACAATACTATACCTTTAGAAAACACTAACCCCTTGAAACAATTCATGAAGCCTCTTCCACCAAAAGAAAAATCTTATCAAAATTTACTTCATCATTTCAAAATGTAACGCCCCGACCCTAGTTACCCAGAGTCGGTGCATTATTACATAACATTGGCATGATCATGAGAAAGATCAAGTCTCGAAAGACCGATTAGTTTAGTAGCCTTGGAATAACTAGATATATCCATAAATTTTTACATTACATCATAAAAAAAACATCTTGTCTTCATATCCCCTCATACTATCCCTGCAGGTCATTCATAAATTACTTCTTCATAATCCTGAAAAAAAAATAAAACATTGAAAGGGGTGAGCTCGGATGCTCAGTAAGGATAACATTATAGTAGAAGCTTTCATAAATAATCATAAACACTTAAGGCAATTTATAACTAAAACAAAAGCCTTTGAAACTTGAACTTTCAACATGGTATGGCATAAATAAAATGAAATAATTCCATTTACTTACTCACATGGATATTCTACTAGTTGAATGATCACATGCAATATGAATAACCACTTTCATAATGATGGAATGCATAATTCCAGACTATCATAACCACATAGCCAAGGCCTCGTGCCAAGACTACAAATAAGATTTTGCCAAGGCCTTTTGCCAAGACACTAGTTTGTCTCATGAGACCTACCGATGCATCGTGGAGCTATAGCGGGCTCCACCCGTCACTTATTAAGTCCAATGCATTCCTCATATGAATAGGTTTAAACATAACATAAACATTCGTATTAAAACTAGCATACGAAATGTCAATTATTTAACCACAAACCATGAATGGTATAAAAATAGAACATCCACAGTCAAATATAACTCATTTGATACAATATGGAAGATTGTATTGTATCACATTAACCTCAATCATTAATAATGAAGGATGTTGACATAGATGAAAATAATCATCAAAACTATTTGAGGGAAATATCCCCATTTTCTTGAAAACATTTAAAAGTCACACTATTTGTCAAGAAGCCATTTAAAAATAGATTTTTGAATCAAAGTGTCCCATACCACATTGAAACCTTTTAAAAGGATTTTTAATTTCTAAACTTTAATGTCCATATAAATAAATCCTTAAAACCATTTTTAAAACATGGACATTAATGAGAAAGATTTAGATGAATAAGTCTTTAAAACATTTTAAAATGGTATTTTAGTTAGAGATTCTAACCAAAAGAGAGACACTTGAATGAAAATAATTGAGGTAATAAAAACTTTGTAATATCATGAGAATAAAGGGAATTCATGACATACTATGTCAAAGTACATTATATACACCACATAAATGTGATTTGGTGTATATCAACAAAGAAGTCTCAATGGAATGTAAGTTGAGATGAAATCTCTCATAAAGGCCATATCCTTAAGTTAAGGATAAATCAACAACATAATTACGTGTGAAAAATATAAATACACTAAATATGATTGGATATTCAGTGTAAAACAATCAAAGTATATTCACACATATTCCTGTAAAAACAACACCAACGAATTGGATGTTTAACTCAACAAATGGTGAAAGAGTTAAAATTACTCTTATCAAATTCATATCAATGACTTGAGAATTTTCAATGGAGTGATTATGTGTATCAAAAGTATATCCACAGGAAGGGGAGTGGAAATTATGACATAATAAAATGAATAGTGATTCCACACATAATTTTGGGGTAATATAATCAATGAAATATGCGTAAAGCCAAAAGAGTGGAAATTGAAATCTCAAATTCCCTTATTGATTAGGTAACTTAAGAAACAAACACCCATGAAAGAAAGGTCATACCATGATGATGTAAATACCCATAAAATAAAGTATATTACACAATGAATACAATCATGGGTAGTACACATACACCACATGCAATAATTAAGTGGTGATCAATGGAATTCTCACGGAATTAAAAGTGAGACAAGAAACCCCTTACCACGTTAATCAACTGAGTCACATGGACAAAAGTTAATAACCACCAAATGATTTACAGAATAACATGAATATAAAGTGAATCATGATAATATATATCAAATGGAAGTACACAATACACCACTTTCAATAATTTAGTAGCGAACAATGGAAATCTCACGGAATTGAAAGTGAGATAAGAGAATCCCTTACTTTGTACATTTTCCTTGGACGATGGTAGGTTTACCTCCTGTATAATGGTGAAATAATTGTTATTGAATAATACAAGAATCAGTTACTTTAATATGATATCATATATGATCTTTTAACATTGATTTGTTAATAATATCTTAGAATTATCGTCATTTCAGGTGTTAACGTGTTCATTTTACTTTATATTCTTTGTTATGTGAGCCATATTCGTTATTAATGGGATGTATATAATTCATATCCAGAATGATATCAAGTCCTTAAACATCATTTTTAAATCATCAAATGATAATTATACTTGAATTGATACGATGGAGAATGAATCTCATCGCGTTCGTGGAGACGGTAGTCCGTACGTACGCACGAATGCTACTTCCATTTAATTTTTATTTTAAAAGAATCGAATCCAAATGATACATAGGTATATTACTATTCCAGTAAAATATAATATTCTATATATGTTACTTATGTTCATTAACACCATCCTTTATACGTTCCATGTGTGGTATGAACGAGTCATATAATTTTAAGGGGGCGGTAGTCCGCACTTCCTCAAATGAAATTATCGTATGTATATACAACATGAAACGAATAATTTTATGAAATAAAATGGAATTACAGAAGCTTATATATAAAATATATATCATTAATATCATATTTAATTACAGTGCCATCCTAATGGCCACCATGAGAGGCGGTAAGATGTATTTGAACAATCATCGTTTCGTGAGGCGTTAGTTTTCCATCCACAGAAACATTATGTTCATCATCCATTAGATGGTGTTGTGTGAATGTGTAGTTTGAGTCCTTCTTATAACAACATCCTAGTATATTGTGGATACTGGTGTTGTTACAAAAGAAAGGAAATAAAAAGAGTTTGGGGGTTGGAGAAGCAAAATAATTGAAAATAATTTAAGAGAAAATGTTACCTTTAATTTAGGTTACTCACTTTGGTTGGAACCAAAGGACTTCTTGAAATGCTTTCTGCCTAAGGGGAAGCTTCAAGGAGGAGGAGAGGGATGTGGGGAGCTTATTTGGGCAGAGTTTTGACAAGCCAAGTGGCTTGAGAGGTGTGAGGAATGAGTAGAAGTGGTCTCCTTTTATAAGGGAGAGGAGGGGCTCTTTAGGAAAGAGTGAAAGTATTACTTTATAATATAATTATATTCGGTTTATAATGGTCCAAAAATAATTGAGGTCGAAGATAATATGACTCATATTCTAAATAACATCAACCAATAAGAATTGGATAGGTTTTAGTTAATATTGTAATCATTATAATCTTATTTATTTAAATGATTTATTAATGAGGTAAACATTGCATCATTATTGTGTCATTAATAATTTAAATTATATGATGTCTAAAAATTATAAATAAAATATCATTATGTAGTAAATATTTTTAGCTTTCTAATGAATATTTATAATCGAAAATCAAACTTGTATAAACCTATGTAAAAATTGTTCTTTTAAAAGATGTAATCTTATGCCATTTTTGTATTCATTTTAACTTAATTAAAATAATGTGTCATTATCACTTACAAGTGGATCAATGGGGTCCCAAAATTGACCCAAAGATGCCCATGGTCGACCATGTATCAACCAATAGGGTTAAGACACGTTTTAGGGTAATTTAGTATTATTATAATATTATTTTTTAACCCTTATTTACCGGATTTACCCTTAACCATGGTAAATAAAATATTTACCGCAGTAATTATTCAAAATGTCTAAAAATAAAAGTCACCTATTTACACAATTTGAACATCCTGATTCCAAATATGGAATCCATTTTTCTAAATTCAAAACCCAGAAGTGGCAGAAATTAATTTAAAATTAATTCCCGCTGTCAAAACAAAAAGCGTGTTTTTAAGAGATAATAACTATCAAAAGATTGACACTTGTTTATGTTCTGTTTAATTGTAAAATTATGTCCAATGACCAAAATTATATTAAATGGTACAAATATATTCTAAATATACTTTAAAACCACTCAAATTCATAATTTATCACTATTAATTATTTTGATTAAAAAAGTTGTTTTTAATTAAAATTTAGTAATTTTTACTATTCATCAAAATATGATAGTTATCCGAAAAGTACCAAAATTTCACCTTAGGATAAATTTGATATTCCAAATCCAAAAATGAAGTCCATTTTGAAATATAAAATATATATAATTTCAAAAAATTAAGTATTACTATTCATAACAGCTAGTTTGATCGGTTGTGGTTTGTGTTAAAACTCGAAGTTGCGTACAACACACGCTACTGTTTTATTCAAAGGAAAGCGTACCGTGGAAGCTTGGGATGTTTTATTTTAAATTTTTTGATGTCCCCATTTAGTCAAAAAGTTTAAAATATTTTATTTAAAAAGGGTTCACTATTAAAAGTTGGTAAAACTACAATACTGAAGATGAATTTGTTCTTACATTATGTCTAAGAAACTCATAATATGGATTCTAAAATTATAAGGATTATATAAAGTTTAAAATTTAGTTAATACTATTCATAAACTTTTTTTTGAACGGCTTGTTTGGTAAGTCATGGTGCGCTTGAACTCGGTGTTGCGTGTAGTGTAAGTTATTGAATTATTTTGAAGAAATAACACACTATGAAATCTTGGGGTGTTACATTCTCCCCTCCTTCAATAAATTGCGTCCTCGCAATTTGAAATTGTTCTTCGAAAATAAAAGGTTGAAAATAGAAAATATATTTGTGGGAAAACCCACATCGGAAATTTGTTTACTAAAATTTAGTCTTAATATGAGGAAAAGAGAAATGAAAGGGTCACCACCAAATTATGATCTCGATTAGGAGAACATTGGTGGCAATTAGAGACATATAATTAGAGGAAAAACGTAAATATTTATAGGTAGTGGTTGAGGTCATCAATCACAAACAAGTATAAAATTGAGGTCCTTAAACTCATCAATCTATGATGATTTGAAGTACCATCGGTTCAACAAAATATAGGGTATTGGGATCACACATTTTTGACATTTCAAAATATCTTAGTTGAAATCCCACATCGAAAAATGAATTAATGAGGCCTCTATTTAAAATAAAGAGTGGAAAGTATGATGATTACCGAAAATAACACATACTAGGGTTCCATGTAGGAAAATATGGATATGGAGGAGAAATCTAACCATCAATTATCTAATGGAGAGTGGTAGAGAACATGGCTATGAAAAGGCCAACCATCCCAAAGCCATAAATTAGTGATGATTTAAGGTACCATCTAGGACAACATTTTTTTTTAAAGTTACTTTACATAAGGAAGAGGAATTCATTTATGATATTGACTAAGAACATTAGGAGATATACTTAAATTTTAAGTAGATTTTCATTCATTAATAAATTTCCACCACTAAATAAATTTTTTTTAAACGATGAGTATTCAAGAAGACTTGGTCACACTGGAAGAGATAGAATAAACTTCTATAGAATCACATGATCAATGCAGGATAAACCATATATTTACATTGTCTTTGAAGATTAATCAAAACCAAAATGGTTAGTGAATGATCTAATGATCCCCCAAAAGGATATTCATTGAGATAAATATGCACTAATCTTAATTTCTAAAATTAAACCAACAATACCCCAAAGTTAAATAGATACCATTCAATAACCAATTGTCCTTAAAATCCTTTAATATAATCCAAACTAATATTGAAACCCAAAACATAGAAGAATTTGATTATGTAGACTCCCATTTTACATTGTATCTCCAAATGACATCAAATACTCTTAAAGTCACATACTTAAAAGTAATTAACATCATCACATATTCTCTGTTATAGGTTAATCATTTCCATAAATAACCCAAATCACTATAAATCAACAATAAAAATGTAGATTAAAATCCACCATTACTCTACAAATGAAACCTCATTGTATTCTATTTTCCTTGGGCATATAGTGTTCCTAACAAAACGAACATCTTCCAAAATAACATTTATCACTTAATCACCAAATCATTTTCCTATACCAAGGGTATTCATTTGATAAGACATAAGAACCCAAATCATCTTATTATTGATCAATAAAATCATTTAACAAAAAAAATAGTCATACTAACCAGGGACTTCACGTAGTCCAGTGGTAGGCGATAAATCTCAATCGCACTTTGGTTGTGGGTTCGATTCCCACAGCTTTGTCCGATGCGACGGGTTGTCACACGGTGTATGTGTTGTCCTTTTTCAAAAACTATATTCTATAATATTACCAAAATGAGATAAATTTTTCAAAATAACATAATTTAACCACAAATGTTATATCATACTTTGCATTTTCATCCAAAATTATAATAACTTATCATTTTCTCAAACCCCAATGATCATATAAAACCAAATGGTTATTTATACCTATATCCACAAGAGAAGAGACAATTATTCCTCAAATATCATTCTCACATGGCATACTGAGGGGTTACAAATACAAGAGAAAATTATTCCAAAGTAAACCCATTAACAAGGAGTGCTAATAATTTTTAAATTTTTCTCCAACCATTTATTTCCACATAGCTTCTTCTTTGAGCAAGAAAATATCCTATAAAATAGGACATTCACTCCGGTAATGGCCAGGTCCCCTACATTTACGGCAAATGACTGTAAATGGACTCTTGGGACCATTTTTATCTTCTTCCATAGTACTCTTCATTTTTCTTCGGCAATTATTCACTTTATGTCCTTCCTTCCCGCACGTAAAACATTTCGTTGTCCCATTGAGACACTTTCCTGGGTGTCTCTTTCCACAATTCCTGCATGATGAAAATTGAGTTTTCTTTTCTCCATGGTCTCCATTTCTGGAGATCTTATCATTTATCACCTTTCTCTTCCTTGTTGAGTCTGGGAGTTGGTTAATATATATGTTGTTGATCATATTGTTGGAAACTGATTTGGCATAAAGACGATATCTTTTACTCCTATCAACATTCCATTTTGTTGCTCATTTCCACCACCGTTCCCACCTTGTACATCATTCTCAAAGTCACTATGACTTCCTTGGAATCCAGCCATTGACTAAAACCAGAAAGCATTGTGTGAGTAATAGTAGTCGTAAAATCATTTAGAGATTAAAATGTAACCATATTCTCAATTTGAAACATATTAGGATTAACCAAGGTCATTTACTCTCATCTTATGTATATATTACTTAAATCGGTTTGTAAAGAAAATGTAAATTATCCTAAGCATATCCCCCGGGAGTGTCGTAACCAAGAGTGCAGCAAGGCCCGTTGTCGTGCACCAGTTCCCGTTCGAGTCTAGCTCAAAGCGGTGTTTTCGGGTTTTACCCCTAGGTACATCTGTGCCAGAGCCGCCTCTACCTGCTCGTATCCAGACAGGGATGTATTGCTCGGGAAACTCACAAAATCTCTACAATACCAAAATTCTAGGAAGTTCTTTTATACTAATCCTCAAAGTTCATCTTAGGTCTACGTGCTCTAATCAGAGTTTATCTAAATCTAGCTACCAAGGTTTGTACTAAACTTCCTCTGATACCAACTGTAACGCCCCGACCCCAGCTACCCAGAGTCGGTGCATTACTTCGTAACATTGGCATGATCACAAGAAAGATCAAATCTCGAAAGACCTATTGGTTTAGTAGCCTTGGAAACACTAGATATATCCATAAATTTTTACATTACATCATAAAAAAACATCTTGTCTTCATATCCCCTCATACTATCCCTGCAGGTCATTCAAAAATTACTTCTTCATAATCATGGAAAAAAAATAAAACATTGAAAGGGGTGAGCTCGGATGCTCAGTAAGGATAACATTATAGCAGAAGCTTTCATAAATAATCATAAACACTTAAGGCAATTTATAACTAAAACAAAAGCCATTGAAACATGAACTTTCAACATGGTATGGCATAAATAAAATGAAATAATGCCATTTACTTCCTCACATGGATATTCTACTAGTTGAATGATCACATGCAATATCAATAACCACTTTCATAATGATGGAATGCATAATTCCAGACTATCATAACCACATAGCCAAGGCCTCGTGCCAAGACTACAAATAAGATTTTGTCAAGGCCTTGTGCCAAGACACTAGTTTGTCTCATGAGACCTACCGATGCATCGAGGAGCTATAGCGGGCTCCACCCGTCACTTATTAAGTCCAATGCATTCCTCATATGAATAGGTTTAAACATAACATAAACATTCATATTAAAACTAGCATACGAAATGTCAATACTTTAACCAGAAACCATGAATGGTATAAAAATAGAACATCCACAGTCAAATATAACTCATTTGATACAATATGGAATATTGTATTGTATCACATTAACCTCAATCATGAATAATGAAGGATGTTGACATAGATGAAAATAATCATCAAAACTATTTGAGGGAAATATCCCCCTTTTCTTGAAAACATTTAAAAGTCACACTATTTGTCAAGAAGCCATTTAAAAATAGATTTTTTAATCAAAGTGTCCCATACAACTTTGAAACCTTTTAAAAGGATTTTTAATTTCTAAACTTTAATGTCCATATAAATAAATCCTTAAAACCATTTTTAAAACATGGACATTAATGAGAAAGATTTAGATGAATAAGTCTTTAAAACATTTAAAAATGGTATTTTAGTTAGAGATTCTAACCAAAAGAGAGACACTTGAATGAAAATAATTGAGGTAATCAAAACTTTGTAATATCATGAGAATAAAGGGAATTCATGACATACTATGTCAAAGTACATTATATACACCACATAAAAGTGATTTGTTGTATATCAACAAAGAAGTCTCAATGGAATGTAAGTTGAGATGAAATCTCTCATAAAGGCCATATCCTTAGGTTAAGGATAAATCAACAACATAATTATGTGTGAAAAATATAAATACACTAAATATGATTGGATATTCAGTGTAAAACAATCAAAGTATATTCACACATATTCCTGTAAAAACAACACCAACGAATTGGATGTTTAACTCAACAAATGGTGAAAGAGTTAAAATTACTCTTATCAAATTCATATCAATGACTTGAGAATTTTCAATGGAGTGATTATGTGTATCAAAAGTATATCCACAGGAAGGGGAGTTGAAATTATGACATAATCAAATGAATAGTGATTCCACACATAATCTTGGGGTAATATAATCAATGAAATATGCGGAAAGCCAAAAGGGTGGAAATTGAAATCTCAAATTCCCTTATTGATTAGGTAAATTAAGAAACAAACACCCATGAAAGAAAGGTCATACCATGTTGATGTAAATACCCATAAAATAAAGTATATTACACAATGAATACAATCATGGGTAGTACACATACACCACATGCAATAATTAAGTGGTGATCAATGGAATTCTCACGGAATTAAAAGTGAGACAAGAAACCCCTTACCACGTTAATCAACTGAGTCGCATGGCCAAAAGTTAATAACCACCAAATGATTTACAGAATAACATGAATATAAAGTGAATCATGATAATATATATCAAATGGAAGTACACAATACACCACTTTCAATAATTTAGTAGCGAACAATGGAAATCTCACGGAATTGAAAGTGAGATAAGAGAATCCCTTACTTTGTACTTTTTCCTTGGTCAATGGTAGTTTTACCTCCTGTATAATGGTGAAATAATTGTTATTGAATAATACAAGAATCAGTTACTTTAATATGATATCATATATGATCTTTTATCATTGATTTGTTAATAATATCTTAGAATTATCGTCATTTCAGGTGTTAACGGGTTTATTTTACTTTATATTCTTTGTTATGTGAGCCATATTCGTTATTAATGGGATGTATATTATTCATATCCAGAATGGTATCAAGTCCTTAAACATCATTTTTAAATTATCAAATGATAATTATACTTGAATGGATACGATGGAGAATGAATCTCATCGCGTTCGTGGAGACGGTAGTCCGTACATACGCACGAATGCTACTTCCATTTAATTTTTATTTTAAAAGAATCGAATCCAAATGATACATAGGTATATTACTATTCCAGTAAAATATAATATTCTATATATGTTACTTAAGTTCATTAACACCATCCTTTATACGTTCCATGTGTGGTATGAACGAGTCATATCATTTTAAGGGGGCGGTAGTCCGCACTTCCTCAAATGAAATTATCGTATGTATATACAACATGAAACGAATAATTGTATGAAATAAAATGGAATTACAGAAGCATATATATAAAATATATATCATTAATATCATATTTAATTACAGTTCCATCCTAATGGCCACCATGAGAGGCGGTAAGATGTATTTGAATAATCATCGTTTCGTGAGGCGTTAGTTTGCCATCCACAGAAACATTATGTTCATCATCCATTAGATGGAGTATTGTGAATGTGTAGTTTGAGTACTTCTTATAACAACATCCTAGTATATTTTGGATACTTGTGTTGTTACAAAAGAAAGGAAATAAAAAGAGTTTGGGGGTTGGAGAAGCAAAATAATTGAAAATAATTTAAGAGAAAATGTTACCTTTAATTTAGGTAACTCACTTTGGTTGGAACCAAAGGACTTTTTGAAATGCTTTCTGCATAAGGGGAAGCTTCAAGGAGGAGGAGAGGGATGTGGGGAGCTTAGTTGGGCAGAGTTTGGACGAGACAAGTGGCTTGAGAGGTGTGAGGAATGAGTAGAAGTGGTCTCCTTTTATAAGGGAGAGGAGGGGCTCTTTAGGAAAGAGTGAAAGTATTACTTTATAATATAATTATATTCGGTTTATAATGGTCCAAAAATAATTGAGGTCGAAGATAAGATGACTAATATTCTAAATAACATCAACCAATAAGAATTGGACAGGTTTTAGTTAATATTTTAATCATTATAATCTTATTTATTTAAATGATTTATTAATGAGGTAAACATTGCATAATTATTGTGTCATTAATAATTTAAATTATTTGATGTATAAAAATTATAAATAAAATATCATTATGTAGGAAATATTTTTATCTTTCTATTGAATATTTATAATCGATAATCCAACATGTATAACCCTATGTAAAAATTGTTCTTTTAAAAGATGTAATCTTATGCCATTTTTGTATTCATTTTAACTTAATTAAAATAATGTGTCATTATCACTTACAAGTGGATCAATGGGGTCCCAAAATTGACCCAAAGATTCCCATGGTCGATCATGTATCAACCAATAGGGTTAAGACACGTTTTAGGGTAATTTAGTATTATTATAATATTATTGTTTAACCCTTATTTACCGGATTTACCCTTAACCATGGTAAATAAAATATTTACCGCAGTAATTATTCAAAATGTCTAAAAATAAAAGTCACCTATTTACACAATTTGAACATCATGATTCCAAATATGGAATCCATTTTTCTAAATTCAAAACACAGAAGTGGCAGAAATTAATTTAAAATTAGTTCCCGCTGTCAAAACAAAAAGCGTGTTTTTAAGAGATAATAACTATCAAAAGATTGACACTTGTTTATGTTCGGTTTAATTGTAAAATTATGTCCAATGACCAAAATTATATTAAATGGTAAAAATATATTCTAAATATACTTTAAAACCACTCAAATTCATAATTTATCACTATTAATTATTTTGATTAAAAAGGTTGTTTTTAATTAAAATTTAGTAATTTTTACTATTCATCAAAATATGAAAGTTATCCGAAAAGTACCAAAATTTCACCTTAGGCTAAATTTGATATTCCGAATCCAAAAATGAAGTCCATTTTGAAATATAAAATATATATAATTTCAAAAAATTAAGTATTAATATTCATAACGGCTAGTTTGATCGGTTGTGGTGTGTGTTAAAACTCGAAGTTGCGTACAACACACGCTACTGTTTTATTCAAAGGAAAGCGTACCGTGGAAGTTTGAGATGTTTTATTTTAAATTTTTTGATGTCCCCATTTAGTCAAAAAGTTTAAAATATTTTATTTAAAAAGGGTTCACTATTAAAAGTTGGTAAAACTACAATACTGAAGATGAATTTGTTCTTACATTATGTCTAAGAAACTCATAATATGGATTCTAAAATTATAAGGATTATATAATGTTTAAAATTTTTTTAATACTATTCATAACCTTTTTTTTGAACGGCTTGTTTGGTAAGTCATGGTTCGCTTGAACTCGGTGTTGCGTGTAGTGCAAGTTATTGAATTATTTTGAAGAAATAACACACTATGAAATCTTGGGGTGTTACACAAAATCATATTCAATTTAAATTTGTATATTATAATTACAAAAACCAGTCAAACCAAATGTTTGAAACTCATGGGAACCGATCATTATCTTGTTTATATGGAAAATACATATATGGGGTGTAACAAAGTCTCTATTATAACCCTTATCAATGTTATGGAGTTTCCACATCATAAATTTGTAATGATTATCTCTCTTTAAAACCTATTTCATAGCCAAAATATATACCTATCATTTCTACAATCATTTTAAAAACATAAAAAACGTTTTAATCTTCCCAATAAATGAGATTACTCATAAACTATCTTAGATAACATATTTTACTATTATTAAATGATTTCAAGGGAATAATATCTTAAAAACATGCCTACAAAAAAGATACTATATTAAATACCTCAAAGTATCAATTAGTCATTTAAAACATGCTGGCCCAAAAACAACAATGTTGTTTAATATAAAAAATTATATAATTATACATCCCCTCCCTTAACATTCATGGATTCACAAGGAATTTCTTCTACAAATCAATTGTCTGTATTTTTTATAAATATGACCACTATTTTCCAAATATTGGACCCAATATCCAATTAAAAACCCTATCACTCTTTAGTATATAATGAATCAAAATTCATTTATATGTTAAAATTGGTTGAATACTCCCTGTATATAAATCCATATTAATGAAAAAATAGTCAGTATAATTCTCCAATTATTTCTAATGAGTGACAATTAACATTGAAACCCTATTCATTTACAAACAATATCAGAATTTATGCTCTCATAAAAACCATATAATATTATATATAATCTACTATTATTTCATATCCAACATTAAAACCCTGCCATAACTAGTATATGATCCACATATTCATCTCTTTCACCCCTCCTATGTCAACCTGGTCTGGCACTCATGACCCAGTCTTTATTTGGTGTGTTGGTCTTTTAAAGTTGGGTTGGGATTGAGGTAGTGGGTGTAGTGGTGTTATGGGTTTAATGGAGTTGTAGTTTCTTCCATTGGTATGTCATTAACATTAAAATTTTCCTCTTAAAATTTCTCTACTTTCTTTTCAAAACATCTTTGTTTTTGTTCTTCATACCCAATTCATGATTTAGTCATTTTCATTGGATGAATATTTGTTGGTTTTTGGTTATTCAAATCCAAATCATGGCGTTTCTGGAAGGTTGGATTCTCTAAGTGTTTCATCCAAGATTCCAATGGTTATTCTTATGATTTTGTCTCATGGTCTATAAATTTTATCTCCTCCATGATTATACATTACACATGAAGAATCTACACTATCCTCATATTCATTATCACCATTCTAGGTTGGTGTGGTGTAGTAGATATTCTCAGGGTTTTGGAATGTTGTTGTTTGAGAAATGGTCGGTGATTCATGAGGTACAACCTAGATGATGCTTGGCATGCATATCCATGTATGGTGTATCAAAATTTCACTACAATTTCCCCTATTAATGAACTACTCGTATAGTTGGATATTCTTGATGGATGAGGTTCTCTATTCATTGTTTTTTGTTCACAATTAGGATGTTGGATTTTAATTCATTAGGTTTTTGGTTAATAGCAATGATGTAGGTGGGACTTGGTCAGGTTTTTTCAGAAATGGCATTGGATTGACGATAAAAATGATTCATTTATATGGTGTGAAGATCAAGGAGTCCATCATCCCATAATTATTATTACATGTGTTGATGTTGAAATGATTTTGGAATTTTAATATGTTGGTGTAATGTGTTTCGTCCTGCTTGATTTTTTTTTATGGTGTATTAAACATTATATTGGTAGATGATATGAATTTTCCTCTCATCTGTAAAATTATATTTTATTTATAAAATGAAAAAATGATATTTTTAATAGATGTGGTACGACTCATATTTTGAATCCATATTAGTGGTTATCTATCTAGTAATTGTTGAAACATAAAATAACACATCACTAACAAATCTAATCATCTAAAAGCTTCTACAAAAGGATAAATCAAGAAGAAACCCCAATGGTTACCAAATCATATAATATTCCATATATAATCATATATTATTGGTTTTCAACATACATATTATTATGGGTATAAATACCTATAAAACCTTATGTGCCTCAATATTATAAAAAATTATTCCATAAATGATCACACTATAAGCGTGATTTCTTAAATCGATCACCATTATTTTACCAATATAAAAAATGTCAAAAAATAAACATTGTCCCATAAAAAATAATTAAATGATTTAATGTGAGTATTTCATATAACCTATATTATGTTAATTAGAAAAAATAATATCATCCATCCATAAAACATAAATATAAATCCACAATTTGAAACACTACTATGTAAACTGGTTATCAAGAAGTAATTACATAATTCAATTCACAAACACAAATTCCCACATAACCTTGATAGTTCACATAACACATTCTCAATTAGGTCATGTCACACAATGTTCATTTTTCTTATGTAAAAACATAACTAACTAATAATTCAATTTTTAACACAGGTATTGATGAAAAAAATATCCTCAATTGAAATTTAAAAATATCATATTCACAGTTAATGTCATTTAATATCCCATCATTCACATAAATAAATATATTTTGGAGATTATTATCATAGAGATTAAAACATTTTATCATTCTTAAAAATGATGGTTGGAAATCATTGGAAAATGGAGTGATTTTTCTCCTTAATAAATATATTCTCAATATTTACATCATTAAGTATATATGATCCATTTTAATCATCATTTTGGACAAAACAACAAAATATTTTCTTCAAAATGAATCCTATTCCTTATATTCCTTCTATAAAAGGTAGTAAATTGACAAATCCTAATTTTGGAGAATCTCATAAAATTTTCATAGCATCATTTTGAGTTAATTATCATAAAAGTGGTATTATATAATTTTATGATTTATGTATTGTCACATATTCTATAATTGAGATAATTTCTCCATATCTAAAAAAATATTATGACATCAAAATCAGGAACATCGGTAAAATACTTATTTTAATGTGACTATAACTTCACTGATTCAATGGTAATATCCAATATTATTTGTGAATTATTTTTATATGGAAACTAATTTCTCTATTTATATGGAATTTATAACAGGAAGAAACTTATTTGGTGGATATTTTTTTGGTGTATTTGTTAGACATGGTGTTTATGGTGGCTAGATATGGAATCCCAAAGGTGGCTGATTTTCGGGTAGATTTTTTTCTTAGAATTTTCAGAAAAATAATATTATTCTTTTAATAATTATTGTAGTATTATTTATCCAATGTATAATTGTATGAAGGATACTATTACTATTATATTTGTGGACAATATTTCCAATGGATGCATTTTTTATGAAGGATTCAAAGGGAATTATGGATAGTGTCATTGTTACTAAATGTTTGCAGGTTCTATATGATGTTTCCTTAGATGATGTGTCTTTTAATTATGCAAATGGGTATTTCTATAAAGAAGAAAAAGCATAAGGAGGTGAAAATTACAGGATTATTAATATAGTAGAGTGTGGACCAATGGTATCTAGAGTAAGGATGTATGCCCTTGGATGTACATGAATCATAACATACCCTATAGATCTACCATAGTTATAGGGATGTAGAAATAATTTGTAAAAATATTAAATAATAGTTTATTTGTTTTTAATTCTATAAAATAATGTGTAGTTCTTGTTGTATCATTTTATTCCTTTTGTAAATAGGTACCCATAAGTATCCTTGTGTCTTTCATGTTAGTTGTTGATAGACAACATTGAGTTGAATTTCGACTTCCTAATGTTTGGGATTAATATCCTAAAATTGATTAATAAAATTTATTAGATGATAAATTTTATAGAAAACATACACTGTTATCATCTATTATATATTTTTATTCTCACGATAGTGTCACTATTTTTTTAGGTTGTGTGCAATTTTTTCTGTGTGAAATAATTGTATATTGTTCTTTGTTCTAGAGAAATATCATATTAGTTATTATAGATGTTCATTAATGATTTTTTTCCATGTTTAATTACCATACATACTATGGTGGTGTATTTATATCTGCATATATTTATAGGTTTTTTATTTGTATATTGCAATATAGGGGGTTGAGTTTTCCAGTTTTCGGCTACTTGGTATAGTTCCCATTTAAATTCCAAGTAATCATATGCAACCAAATATGTCACAATAATATATGGTCAATATTTTAAAACATGTGGATTATATATTTATTATTCCAAAGGTGACACCATGGGATTCGTATATCCTGTTTTTAAGAAGGCTTATGATAGACTTGTAGATATTTTTAGTTATTCAAATATATTCCTAGTTGTCCATTAATAAAATGTATCACATTAATAGGAATTATGATCCCTTTATTTATCTCATAATGGATTTTTGGATTTCAATTAATACATTAATTGATAGATCGAATATGGATATACCAAAGACATCCTTTAGAATTAATTATGGGAATTTATGATTTTCTATATAGGGTTTCTGGTCTCACAAAGTATCCTATGAAATTTATTGAATTGATGTAATTGATGAAATATATCAGTCATTAATTCTTGGAAATTTTTTATTTTTTGTGAAAGATATTTTTTTAGTCTATTTTAGAGTGGGAACACATGAATTAAATTGGATGCCATCCAAAGATCCTTGTATGAACATCATTTGGATGGTAATAATTTTATATGGGATGTAGGGATACAATAATTGAAGTTTCTTGGAAATAATATACATAAGGGAGAATATCAGTGGAACTGGAAATGATACAAGAACATATTTCATATGAGTGGCCAAGAAATATATTTTAGATCACAATATTTTTTGGGTTTGATGGTAATTATAAGAAGTTCATTCAATAGTTCTCTATGATTAAACACTTATAGATAAATTGAAACTCTTATTGTGTAATTTTTTAATTGAAGTATAAATTTTAGATAAATGTTTATTATGTAAATTTTATGGCCACATCATCACCATTTTTGAATCTTTCAGAACTAGGTTCATGTTATGGTGTGTTTTGATGTATGGGAAACAAGTGGTGGCCACTACCTCTCACCTATTATCCTCTCATTAGATGAAAAACCATAACTTGGATATTAATTTAGTTCATGTTATGTATGGACTCAATTAATATAATCTATATATTTTTTTGGAACTATTTACAATTTCTTTTGGTCACAAAAACCTAAAATATATCTTCACATATGGTGACATGACCAGACCCCATTCCACATGGTTGAGTATCGTCACTCTTTTTATTTTGGTATTTATTATAATCCTTGTATAGATAATTTGGTCACAATGAATTAACCATAATATTAACAACTCTTATAGTTAATGAATTAGTGTAAGAGTGGTCTATACTGAGTTTTTTCATTGATATGGCCATGGGGATGGAGGAAGGTGATGAAAAAGTGTTATTAGAATCAATGAGTGTTACTCATCATTTTACAGGTAGGTATAGATTAATAAGGTACTATACATAGTGTACCATTGTTTTATTGAAATAATAAAATGTGGGGAGAAATCGGTTGATTGTTCTTGGCCTCCCGATGGATCATTATGTTAAGAATGTAGGTTTTTTTCTATTTTCATGATAAAGGTGTTAATGTAAAAAGGAAACCATTCATGTTGGTTCATAAAACAATGGTTTATTATAATGTACCATACATTGAGACAACAGTATTACTGGTTGGGTGTATGGTGGACAATATTATATTTCATTTTATGATTCCTTTCGTTTCAATGAATAAAAGAGGAAAATCATAGTCCAATGAGATTATTGAAACCCTTACCCATTCTTAAATAGTTTTCAAATGACATTTATATAGACATTATCTTTGGATTATAATGAAATCTTGGTAGGATAGTCTAATTTTTAGTGATCCGTGATAGACTAAAAAAATCAATTCATTTTCTTCTTATCAAGGTGAAGAAAATTTTTTCATATATTATACAACTGTATGTTGAGTTGACTATGATATTTCATGTCGATTCCTCTATAAATATCACTAAGAAGGACCCCTATTTACTCTTAATTCATAAAGGGTTTCTTCGAGGATATTTGTACTTAGTTGAAATTATACATCACATAAAAGCTATATATGTACAGAAAGACATAATTAGTTATTCGGTTCCTTCATATTACAATCCATGCTTTTATGTTCAAATATAGTGAGTCATAGAAAAATATTTTTCTATTTAATGAGTTATCAAATAATAATTTTTTTTAGGTATCATTTATAATGGCCCCTTTTGCAGTATTTTATGGGAGCCCTTGTATATCTCTATTTTGTATAGATTTGGGAGTGTTTACACTTTTTGGGAAATATCGTATTTGAGAAATAATAATGAAGATGTAGTTTACCAGAAGATATCCACCATAACACAGAGTCATTATAAATAAAATGTGGACTGTTATTGTTTTCTGATGTATTTTTTATTTGTGGATTGGTGTTTTCCATACAATATAACCATAATTGTGAAATCATCAGATAGATTAGAATGGTATCCTGGAAACATAGATAATTTTCTGATTTTATATTATTGGATTAATTAAAATAGTTGTGTATTATTTTTTCAAAAATAATAATTTGACATAGATTCATTATTTATTTCATTTTCCTAGTAGATGAATTATTAACCATATCCTTCCCATGTAACTAAATAATAGGATGCTAAAATTGACACTGACACCACTTTTTTAGAGTTAAAAGATAAAAATTTTGATCTCCATGATAAGATTATATACTGTTTAATAGTTCGAATAATCAATATAATATTGTATTTAATATGGAATATATATGAGATGTGGGAGCTAATATTGTAGAAGAGGTAGGAGTGAAAATATATTATTTATATTATTGGATGAATAAAAGTCTCTATTGATGTAAATTAATAGCTTTGACCTTTTATTTTCTTTACCTGGTGTGTTTTTTTTGTTTTTTTTTCTATGGCGTCATTATTCCCATCAATGTTATTACTATTATCTTGTTTACATGTCCCTAAATCCTCAAAACCATTTACGGTTAGGTTCTAATTATTCATTGGAGAGTTAGTATAGTGACAGTGGATTTAGCTATGGGGATCTTTCTCTTGGTGTTTTATGTTGTGATTTTTCATTCATGCGGCAGAGATTCAATTTCTATTATGGTGGTGGATCATTAATTCTAACAAGATCTTGATCTTCAACTTCTCTCATTCAGACCATCCCACATATTTTTATCTGGTGTTTTGGCCTTCCAGCTTCAAGAAAAACATTGGTTTAGATGTAATCCTAAGGATCAGTGAAGTGTTGTGTTATACTAGTGTTGTGTAAAGGATCGACATGACATATTGGTTATTGGGAGGTGTGAGGGATGTGGTGGGGTTTAGCAGCCCAATTATTTTTTGTTATTGATGTCCTTCTGTAGTTTTTTCATATATTTCCTTCTATTTTATTGATGTATTACATTTTTTCTAGCATATTCCATCAATAGTATACCCCTTAGTCTTGTTACCTCTTTTGTTTCTCTGTTTGTATGATTATCACATAATTAAAATGTGAATGTAAATAATAAAGTAAAAACAATACTAGGTTGGGGAAATCTAAAATAAAATAATATCAATTTTAATTATAAATTTATGCTTACTAGGATTTTAGGTATTTATTTTTTTATAAGAGTTTCCGGAAGACCTGGGTTGTAAACTTCTACCAAGAAATATTGAACCCTGGAATATTAATCATGAGTTGAATACAGAACATGGTATATTTAATGAGTTGGTTTAATACATGAATTACCAGTGGGAATGAGCTTGAAAAATAGTACATTATTTGAAAAATTAATATGTGATTATTATTTTTAGGTCAGGAAATCATAGATTAGTATAATTTAACTATAATAGATTTATTAAAAAGTATAATTGTATATTGGATAACTCAAACCATGAATTTGGGATTTTTGATTTAAATACATAGGGTATGATATAATTTATAGGATGTTAATTTCACTCCTCATTTATTATTCATATTAGGATTCTTTTCATATACCATGCATCATTTAGTTGCATTGTGTGTTATTTTACATCATCCATATCACCTTGTTAGTGTTTTATCTCTAGAACAGTGTATGTACATCTATATAGTAAGATGAATTTTGGATTATTCATTTCCATTAGTTAGGAACAAGGTTTTTGTAGCGTTTTATAATTATTCTATGACTATAATTTGTTATCTATTAATCTGTTGATTTTTTCTCTTATTCTTTATTATTCAAGGACTCAATATCTCATTTCTAATTTCTATTTTTAACGGAATATAGGATTCAAAATTAATTCTATTAGGTGTCAATGAAATGGATTAATTAATGAAATATTTATGTTCTTATGAATTCTGTGGGTTAATTCAATGAAAGAGATTCATTATTTTACCATTTTCGTCTTATTTGAAGAGGTGCATTATTTTTACTAGATTATCATTAAAAAAATTGCAATGATTGGTTATTGATAAAGTTACTCATGGTTTTTTTGGTTTTAATATATCTTTTCCATGACATATTATAGAAATAATTTTATTTAAAAATCAATTATTAAATTTTATATTCATTTTTAAATTGATATTTTAAAAACAAAACACAAAGGATAACCATGTTTTGTAGGAAAAACAATATTAAACTCATTTTATATGCAATTCAACAAGAGGATTCTGGTCTCATTACTGCATTTAATTATATTAGATGATATATTGGTTGGATACACCATAATTCTAGATTGGTTATATTCATTCATTTATAGTATGTATTCCCATAGTCTTGATCCCAAAAGGTTTTATTTTTTCATTTATGATTTTTTTATCACTTGAAATAATTATCATAAATATTTTCTCACATTCATATAAAATGATTTTTAATTTCCCAGGTGATTATAGAATAATTATTTTTCATATTTATTAATATTAATGAATTATATAGTAAATTTATATTATAAATGATGTCATGACTAATAGCATACCTAACATACAACAATGGGTGTTTCTGAGAATTTACGATGCACACAAGACTTAGTTATACAGAAATATATTTATTATTAATATTCTTATATTAATATATAGTTATTTAAAAGCCATTATATTGAATAGAATAAATAATATTAACTAAATTAAAAAAAAATAGTCTACATGGGTTTATACAAATATTAATTGTTTATAAAATTAATAAGAAATGTAAATGAAAACCAATTGAATATTTAGGATGTGTTACTATGAAAACAAATTTAAGTGTGAATAATTGTGTTTATAGAATAATTAAATAATTTTTTTGTATTATATTAATGATATATAATTTAAATATGATGTTTAGAATTCATCTTATATGTTTTATTGAAATGATATAAGAATAAATTCACTTTTATAAATAAAGAGTTCTTTTCAAAAATGGACTTTTAACCACCTTTTGATTGAGAACCCATTAAATTTTTTGTATTTTATCTTTTATAAAATATTATTGTCTAAATAATCCACTTAAAATTATGTGGCACAAAAAATGTTACATTGGTTTATTTTTTGTATTTTATGCTAATATTTATTTTTATACGAATTGTGAAAAACACAATATTTTATTTTAAATATTATTTTATATAATTACTTGATATAATTAGATTCAACTATTAGTTTTTTTATAAGAGTAATTATATTAAATCTATATTATTTAAAATAATTTAGCTAATTGGACTCAATTTCATGTTGAATGGTACTAAACAATGAATGTGAACTACTGAACGTTATACTTAAAAACCCTTGTTTCTCATTCCGATTATTGGATTAATATTAAATTCAATTTTTCATATTATATGATTGATTTTTCAAAAATTAATACACATGGATGAACTCTATATTAAATTTTTTCGAGAATGATCAATCTAATTTTTGGTGAATATTAACTTTAGTATTTCTTTTACCATGTTTAAAGTTAATATGGAAATAAAAGGTAAAATTATAATTATAATATTTTAAACATACACTAAAACAATTAAAAATAATTATTTATTTCTTATTAAAGTAAATGTACATCCTCGGGGTGAAATTGTGACATTTGGAATCCACTTGGTTGTGATTATGAAATTTATGACATTTAATTTAAAGTAAAAGAAAATATGTCAAAATAATATTTTATTAAAAAAAATATTAATATGGGGTTATATATGTCACATATTTTACAATTAATTCGTCATATAAATATAATATTATTACCTATAGCATGGAAATTTATTAATAATGTTTAGGAAAGAAATAATTAAATTAAATAGTGATATAGTGATGATGTAGTTATTGTTTTATATAAGAAAGAATCAAATAAATTATAAAATTAAAATAAATATAATTTGAAATATTCCATTCCATAAATGATGTATATGGATTAATATGACATTTTAATATTGTATTAATGTTGTTTTCACAATTTAATTGATTTGTTATGGGGTTTTATAGAAGTTATGAAATGAATAGTGTCACTAGTGGAATAATTCATAACATAAATTATAAAATATTAAATTGAGTGATATTAAATTAATAAAATTCAAATGATAAAAATAAGATATATTAAGATAAAAATTTAATTAATTTCTCCAAAATTTTTCATTTTTAATGATTTGGTTATTATATAATTCCTCTATTTGTAAATTACAAGATAAAATGGAAAGAGTTAAAAGTTATTGAAACAAAAATATAAGGATAAAAAACTACTATAACAATGGTATTTTTCATTATATGATTTTATTTCCATCCCATAATATTCTTATCTTGTAACTAAAAGATTTTTCACCCATTTGGAATTGAAATTTAATGTAATTAATTTAATACTTGTAATATATCCATATGTTCCAATCCCCTCTCCTATAAAAAGGATCACATTCATCTCCATTACTCACACATAAAAATCATTTGGTTTGGAAAATATAAGACCAAAGCCAATATTTATTACCCTATGCACATTCTTGAGTCCTTATTTCATTTATAACTCCCCTCTTAGAGGTGGTAATGTGATAAGAAATGTGATCATCTCGAGGAAAGGTTATGATATTATTTATGTGTTTATATTTTGTTTCTTCTTCCATTTCCATAAAAGTATATTCATCCTTGATCATATAATAAATCTAGAAACCTCCATATACTTAGTTGTTATTATGTCAAAATCATCACATAAATCAATCTTCATTTCCATTAAATGGGAAAGGAATTAATCATTCGTGAGTACATGTGAACTATCACCTCTGTGAATCTATAAAATTTGTTTTCGGTAACCATATCCCATTACTAGTTTTAATATTGTTATTTTTGATAACAGTTGATATTAACGAAACATTAATCATTTTATTATAATAATATATCAATTATTTTATTTTTTCCATGGAAATAAAAATGATATTGTCATTCGGGTGTAGCTGTGAACTATCACCTCCATTAAGCCATGTGACTATTTTACCTTAATTATATCACAGGAATGATATATATTATTATATTTAAATTATTAATATGATATTAATTTTTTTATTCATTAAATGTAATATAATACCGACACTATATCTGTAACGATCAATGTAAAATATAAGCCATTACTCATGCATACGTACGACCTGCCATCTATATGAATATAATGTTGTTCATTGTTCATACAATAAAAATTGGTTTGACTCAAATGTATAATTTATGTATAAAAGTTACTATTATGTCATTAATTATTTTATTGATATTATTTAATTAATGAACACATGGACTACTGACATCTTGACATGTTTATTTTTTACTCATGTATCCAATATCGACAAATCATCAAATATGGACATTGATTATCCAAAAAATGTGGAGAATATTAATTGGAAATATATATATTATTCATGTTCATTGTTTTCCACAAACACCATTTTCTTTCATTTTATAATTTTAATGTAAAATCAGATTATGATTGCAATTCCTTCTTAAAATGCACTATAACATGGTATTTTTTTGAACACCTCCTAAAACTCAATTTATCTTTATTTTATTTTTATATTTTATTTTCAGATCCTCCATTTCTTAATTAAAAATTCATGATTTTTGAATCCATGATGATTCTAATTAAATACCACCAAAGTTAGCCATAAATCAACAACAATATGGGGAATGCAAAATGGACAACATCCCAATAAAGAGACTGTAGCGACCACGATACAAGACCAATAATTCTGAAAATAGAACATAAGAGAAGGGAAATCATGGGAAACTTTTAATCCCATAGTGAAAATAGCTAATTCAGAGTTTTGAATGGAGTTTTAATCAGCCCAATTTGGAGACAAATTTCTACACCATATTATGCGGCGTTGAAAAATAGACCTCAAATTTAATCATATCTGGAAAACCATAAACTATTTTCTGCTGAATGATTACATGATATCAGGGCACATCTATATCATTATTTTTTTAATATATGGATAACCATATTTTGAAACTATATATGCTCATTTGAACGTATTTGTCGAGTCATGCATGTTTTCTCAAATTGCTAAAGAGGATTTTCATCAAATCTACCCCTTATAATAACCTATGATAATATCTTCTAATAAATTTGATTCACTTATGTAACGTAGTTTTTTCATAATCCTATCTAAAATAAACCCAATTATGGCCACTTAATAGACAAAATAATTCCATAGAATGTGTGTGTCTATAGTTTTCTTCCTAGGTATATAAAGGATCGTCAACCTAGGCTAATCTAGATTTGACCACTCAACCCTAAATACATCAGCAAATTTGTCCACGCCAAATTTGGCGCCATTTATGAGGACTGAATTAATTCATCTCAACCCACATTATATTATCCGACATTTCTTATATTCTCATCCAAAATCTATTATCTTTTCCCTTTCTCATTGTTTCCTTTTAGAGCATGTCTTTCTACACTAAAGTCCAATAAAACCATCTATTTATGGGGGATAGTAGAAGGGTTGGGGAGTCAAGTACACCAAGGGAAATATATTAATTAGATCCTAATATTCATAATTCTATAACATCAAATTTTGATACCATTTAAATGTAAGGACTTTAAAGAAACTAACTCATAATACTACGTGGGAACCAAAATAGAAATCCGAAAGAGGTTTCCCCAAACATGGGCAATGCAGTCAATGAAACCATGAATGACTATCTCACATCATCATGGTCCAACGCCCCCTCGATTATTAGACACAATTCTATAGTAGATGATACCTATATATTTAAACTCCATGCCATAAACAACCTTCCCGTATTCCATGGAACGAGGTCTGAGATGCCCTACCATCACATTAAAGAGTTCAATGACATTGTAGAAACAATGAGTCCCGCACATATTTTAAAATCATCTTATGAAGTGGAAATTTAATTTTTCATTAATCGATCAAGCTAAAAATTCGGAAAAATATTTTGGACCATCATCCATCAGCTCTTGGGACCAATTACATATATAATTCTACATAAAATACATTCTCCAATACAAAACAATCGGACATAAAAAGAGAATCAATTTTTTAAAAAAAATATAAGGATAGAAATTATATGAAATATGGGAGAGGTTCAAAGACACCACAGTAATGGTTCAACTCCATGGTTTTTTATTCATGAACGAGTGAGAATTTTCCATGACAGGTTGGGCCAAGTGAAAAAACATTTCATTAACATGATGTGTAATGGTACCTCTAAAAAAATCCCCAAACGATGCAAACGAGTATCTAGAAAGCCTTTATGATTAAATATGATCATGACCTAAATCACCTTAATATGATAAGACAACAAAATCTGGTGTAATTAATACACCTAGGGAGGTGGAAAACATTAGGGTGAAACATTCTGTACCCACTAGGAAGGATAAAGAGATAGTCCTTAAAAAATCCATGAAAACCAAAATGTAGACCCTATTTTCACAATTTGTGACAAACATGACCACAAAGATGAAAACATCCCAACCATTCCATAAATCAATGATGTTATTCTAGGAAGAACACCTACTTAATTCAATGCCCTAATCTTTCAAAAACCCCAATACCAAAACACATTCAACCCAAGGTATAATGACCACCCCTGATTCTGCTAGAAAGATAATCAACAACCTAGACAACTACAAGGACAAACCCCATACCCTAAATTGGATTTTATAATCTATAACCAATTCCAACCACAACCAGTAATATACAAACATCCTCCAGACCAATACCAACAACCCATCCAACAACCAAAGTAACCTCTGGGGATAAACCAACAAACACATGACCCCTAACAATATGTCCCTCTACAAATCCTTGAAAATTTATTTAAACAAATGTATAAAATGAACTCAGAAGTATATTACCTTAAACATGAATTACAAACTATAAAAACTCAAAAGGAAACCATGACTTACCAGGTGGTACCATCCCTATCATTAAGGGGAGAGTATATTTGAACTAAAAAACACATGAAAAACTAAAGGTTCCGACAATATTAAGAAGTGTATAATAAATAGACAAACCTAAGAAAATAATTCAGAAACCATTAAAGTTTATGAAATACAATAAAATGAAGAATAACCACCCAAAAATTCTGAAAACCCATATAAGAATGTGAATGAAACAACTCTTCAACAAACAATCCCAAAACCTACTCCATTTCTTCAACGCATGAGGGGGAAAACCATTCATGAATTGAATGAAACATTGAGGGAAATATTCTAAAAAGTCATGTTTATTATTCGTCTCCTTTATTCCAATCAAACCATCCCTGAAAAATCAAAATACCTTAAGGACCTTTCCATAATTAAAACGAAATTCTCACATAAGAACCATGTCCTTCTGGCAGCAAATGTTAGAAAAAAATCCAAGGAACCATTCCAATAATGATAAATGACTCATGATGTCCTTACGTCAATGGTGAACTAGTAGAGAACAATGTTGTCAAAGCCTTGTATGTCCTAGGTGCTAGTGTTAATCTCATTCCCTATACTGTGTACTACCAGTTAGGCTTGGAAGAGATCTTACCCAAATATGTCACACTTCAACTTGCTGATCGTAGCATTAGGGATCTAAAGGGGATTTTAAAGGATGTTTAGATAAAATTAGAAAACTACATCTACCATGCACTCTTAATTTTCCTTGACCACAATACAAACATAGAAACAAGGAACAAACCATAATTAACCTTGGTTGTCCCTTATTTACAACAATCAACTCTGTTATCTGAGTCCAAATGGAAAAATGATCATCACCTTTGGAAACATGATTCTAGGATTGAATATTTACAATGCTTAGTATAAAATTGGGATTTATTAAGAGGTATATGAGATTAATTGGATTAGTAGTACTATTAGTGAATTAGAGGAACATCAAGTGATTACTGAAGGATGTTTATGTCAAGGAGAGATGATTTTCTTTGTTCACAAGAGGGAATTTTGTCTCCATGGATTGAATCTCTTTCAGATACCTGTATTGATGATTTTATCAAAAAACTAATCTGTGATACCATAGGTGAAATCTATAACATTTAT
The DNA here is from genome assembly GCA_963277665.1 of Viscum album. Classification (NCBI taxonomy): domain Eukaryota; kingdom Viridiplantae; phylum Streptophyta; class Magnoliopsida; order Santalales; family Viscaceae; genus Viscum; species Viscum album. The sequence goes on along the minus strand of OY728148.1, from coordinate 870,511,213 downwards.
TCCATACCCATTCATGAATCTAATATAGATAATTTAGTGGATAAAAATTTTGTTTACAAATAACCAATTCTGTCAAGAAATCTTGAAAATCAAACCGAGTTCAATAAAAAGTCCCATCCTTCCATGGAATGTGATAACCAATATGGTCTCAAATTTAAGGTCCTAAATTCATCACTCATGTACGAATTATTAGAGGAATATCGTGCCTTTCTTATTTTCATTTGATCCTCTATTGAATTCAACCAAGAGACAGTACTTCTAGATGTCCGAAAAAAACATAAGAATGAAATTGGATGTACTATTTATGATATTGCTGGGATTATCCCACTCATTAAATCAAATATGATTGTTCTTGAATCAGAATCCATACCATATTGTCAACCTCCGCAGAGATTCAATAATAATTTTAGGGATAATGTAAGTAAATAACATCTAATTTTTTTGAAATCACGTATCATCTTCCTCATTGTATAGATTGAGTGGGTAAGCCCAATTTATGTTGTCTAAATGTATTTTGGAATAATTATGATAACCAATGAGGATGGTCAACTTCCCCCAAAAAGGTTCAGTTGTGGATGGAGTGTCTGTATTTACTATAGGAAGCTCAACAATAATACCAAGAATGTCCATTTCCTCTATCCCTTTATTGATCATGTCATCAAGTGAGTGGTGGTTCATCAATTTTATTTCATCTGAGATTCATTATCAACGTATAATAAAATCAAGTTCTCTTTATAGGATCACGTAAAAACAACTATCACATGTCCATTCAGCTCTTTTTTCCTTCAAGCTCATGCCCTTGGTGTTATGCCACTAGTATGTTTTAATGGTGTATGATGGGAATAATCTGAGTCGTGGTAGGGGATTGTTTATAAGTATTCATAGATGACTTATCCATATTTGGGAAATCTTTTGAGGGATGCCATATGAATGTTGAATAACTTTTTCATGATGTGGGGTTAATAATCTCATCCTATATTATGAAAATTTTCATTTCATAGTGAATGAATGACTTATTCTTGTCCATATAGTATATGGAAGAGGGATTGAAGTTGATAAAGATAACGTCGATATAATTTTTCTCCTTCCCTATCAAAAAAATATTCAATAATTAAGGTACTTATTAGGGAATACATGTTTCTATAGTACATTTATTTGGAATCTCAACTCTATTTCCCAACCACTTTGTGATCTATTAGTGAAATATGATCCAATTTTATGGGACAAAAATCTATGAGGAATCATTATTTAAACTCATGTCATATCTTCTCTCTCAACCTATCATGCAATATCTAAATTGGAATCATCATTTTGATCTCATATGGGAAGTGAGTGACTTCAATATAGGATTAATATTAGGAAAAATGTGTGAGAAAACTCTATGTGTAAATTCGTATACAAGAAAATAATTAAATTATGCACAAATCAACTACACCACCACCAAGAAAGAGTTGATTGATGCTCTGTTTGTCTTATTGTAATTTAAGTCCTGTATTTTAAGATCACCCATAACTGTATTCACCAACCATTCATCCCTGAAATAACTTTTCCAAAAACTAGATGCCAAGGATTGATTGATTAGGTGGGTCTTTAATATTTAAGAGTTTTATTTAACTATTAATAATAGATAGGGTTTCGAAAATTTTGTAGCTAATCCCATCTCTTGAATGTAATTCAAAGACAACTCACACCACCTTTATGTCAATAATTTATTTCTCGATGAGAAAATCTATTTTGTGAGTGATTTCACATATTATGATGACGTAGAAAACCATTTGGTGATTAGTGACATTATATAATTCCTCAAGACCTAATATAAGAAGATTTTCATTTACAATGTCAAAAAATTTGTGTTTGATGATCCGTACATCTAAACGTTTTTCCCTAATAAAATCATTATGGGATGTGTTTCTGAGACTAAACAAGAGTCCATTCTAAACTTTTGTTAGGAAGAGTCATGTGGAGGCCTATTTTCCACATGAAAACTCACTGAAAGGGTCCCCCAAAGTGGTTTCTATTGTAATAATCTCGCTAGGGATTACTTTAAATTATACAAAACATATCCTCAATGTCCGTAATTAATATCAATTACCAAAATGAATCAAATTCCCCTCAATCCCTTTATTGACGTTGACATTTTTTATTGATGGGGAATTAATATCATGGGACCCTTCCCAAACACAAGGTGATACCTCTTCATTCTCTTAGTTGTTTATTATGTCTAGAATAGGTTAAGGCCATTCCCACCAAGTCTAATGACCATCATATTGTGATTCAATTTCTGAAAGGGAACACATTTTCTAAATTTGGAATTCTTAAGACTATAATTAGAGATTGAAGAAACCATTTTTAAAATAGCCCATTCTCATCACTAATGTCAAAGTATTGGTTTTTCTATAATTTTTCCACTGCATACCATCTTCAAACAAATGATAAAGCTGAATTAGATAATATATAGATTAAATATATTATTGAAAAAACTATCAATACCACTAGGAATGATTGGTATGAGAAACTTTATGGTTATATATGGGAATATAATACTACATTTAAAACCATCATAGTCATGTTGTCATATTGGTCGGTTTAATGAAAAATGTTCCATTTACATGATGAAATTGACCATAAGGTATATTGGAAAATCAAAAAAAATGAATTTCAACATTTTTTGGTAGAGGAAAAGAGGATATTAGATCTTAATGAACATAAGGAAATTTGGATAGGGGATTATGAAAATTCAAGGATATATAAATCTAGAGATCAAGACTATTAATATAGGAATCTAATATTTAAATAGTTTGAACATGGAAAATGTGTTCTCTTTTAGATTATTGAACTTAATTTACATGCACGAAAGATAAGGTCATGATGGTAAGGTCTATTCATAGTGAAACATGTGTACCCCCATGGGGATATTGATATCCAGGATCCCACCAGTGGACACATTTTCAATTTCAATCGTCATTGGTTAAAACCATTCATTTAATAATTTAATAAACTGAAAACAATGGCTCAGTTAGTAGATCTGACATATGAACAAGAAAAAAATTGATAGATTTGGGATCCATGTCAGGATAACAACATTAAACAAAAGATATAAATTTGATATTTAAAAAATTACTTAATTAATAAACTTTGATTATGATAGTACCTTAGACTACAGATATGTTCTTCTATTATGTTTTTGGATGGTTATTAAAGGTGAGCGCCATATGTATCTCAGTCACATGGTGTGATCATTGAGTGATACCTAGCTATGGAATTTAAAAAGAAGACAATGTATCATTATTTTATTTTATTTTTTCTATATAATGGTTGAACGAAAAATGAAAAATAATAATAATAATAATAAATTAATTTTTTAATTAATTAATTGAAAATTAAAAGGGAATGTTATAGGTCATGGGGAAACCCCTCTCACAACAGATGAATTTGTGGGGAATCAAACTCATTATCGAAGAGAGACTGGGGCATGCACATACCAATGACCTAAATCTTATATTGCTTCTATATTCTGAATTTTTTTATATTTACTTATATTTTATTTTCTTATTATATATATAAACATATATATATATTGATTTTTTTTCATTTTTTCTTTTCCTACTACGGAACACTAGGAGTGGCATGGATATCGAAGGACTAAATTGGATCATAAAAAGCTTCAAATTCAACTACCAAGTGACTCCATTACATGATCCACATTTTCAATTTCCATTCTGAACTCCCTTTATCTACCTATACCCCCTTCTAAAATTTTATTTCATCAAACATTGGGGACTTTATTATTTTATGTTGGGGGTGAAAAGAAAAAATAAATTACTCTTTTGTGCATAAAATAATTTGTGGAATGAAAATTTTCATTAAACATGAACATGATAATACACATTGAAAACATAGAAGCTGAATATTAAATAAATTAGCATTCCTTGATTTTGATTTTAATCCATGTATAATTTAATGTGTATTTATTTTGGAATGTATGGATTTCTAATGTGATATTTTATCATTTATATTTTCATCCAAATAAAAAAATTATCACAACATATGTTCATTTGGGTTATGGGGTTCTAGTTTATATTCATGGGGTCCCCTAAATATATATCGTCTATTTGATTATCAATTTAGTTTTAACATTTGTATTCAATAAAAAATCAATAAATTTTCACGTTGTGAAATGAAATGACTTAATGCATAGATTTCAGCACTTGGAGATTGTGACTCCATAGTTTTCTGGACAAAAGATAGTAATTTTATCTCTAATTGGGATAATTTGACATTGTTTTTGACTGATTTAGCTTTATATGATGCCCGAGTAAATGTTCTTTACATGGTTCCCTATATTCATTGATCCTGGGAGTAATCAACAATGTGTCGCTAAATGCGTTGACTCTTTTTAGTGCAATTATAGTTACCATGGAGAAATTGAAAAAAATAATATACTATAATTTTTTTTATAATCATATTTATATGGAAATGTTATTTCACCTGGAGCTTACATCATTTCCTTCTTGAATAAATAAGAACCCCATTGTATTCTATGATACACAACACATCGTGATTCATGATTTTAATTTTCTGAAATATGGTGTTAAATTGGAACATTGGAATGGGAATGGGCTTGGGATATGCTTATTAATCTATGATTTATTAATATATTTTGATGAGACTCATGATTTTTTGGTATAAGGGTTTTTGGTGATCATTTTGAATTAATTTTTTTTTTAAAATGGAATTTGAATTTCATGTTTTTGAGATATAACTTTGCTCGGGACAAGGAATACGCATGATGGGGGTGTGATAAGACATTGAATGAAGAAAATATTCATTTTTAATTTATATATATATATTATTATTTTTTTATTATTATTCATAAATACCATTTCAGTTCATTTTATTATTTGAACATTATTTCACATTATTATTGTAATTCCCTCTTAAAATTCCATATTACATGGTATTTTATTTGAACACCTAATAAATTTAAAAATTATCATTATTTTATATTCCTATTTTAGTTTAATGGCTCTATTATATAAGGAACATTAAATTTTTTTAGCACTTTAATACATACACTAGAAGACCACTAAATGTTTCCTTTAATCAAAAAAATTCTGGGAAATGTAAACTGGAAAACGTCCCAATAAAGAAGATTGTAAAAGGCATGATACAAGCCCAATAATTATAAAAATTGATCTGAAGTTAGGAGAAATATATGGAAACATTTCTTCCATTAATTACAAGAGATAATTCAGTTTTTTAAATAGAGTTTCATGTAGCCCAATTTGGAAATAAAATTCCAGGACGGATTATGTGACCCAAAAACAGACGACATATTTAATCATATATCGCATACCATAGACAATTATGGTATGAATTTTTACATGATATTAGGGGACATACATATATTTTTTAATGTACCACCATTAGTCTTCCATCTAGATTATAGTTTGAAGACATCTTTCTAAGAATGTATGTGGGCTTAGATATCTTGTCAATGGTGGTAAAATCAACTCTCCCTTTAACTCTCCTCCAACTTATGGCCTCCAAAATAAATTTAATAGACTTTTAATATTATAGGATCTACCCAAGGTTTCATAAATGACTATTTAAGGAATTGTTTGTGGAGTATCTAGGCATCTTTTGTGATTTATTTCACTGTAATTTTATGCATCCAATTTTCCTTTGTATTGTTCTTCCTCAGTTTTAAGTTATTCAAATAACCATAGTTTTTTATAAAACAAATTCTTCTTATAATTTTATATTCTTATTATTAACAAATTTATACCATTTCTTCGTGGTGTGAATTTATTCACACCTAACATAGTGAGATTTATCACACAACAGTATAGTGATTTTTACTTTGTTTTTGTTTTTCACCTTCTATTTCTCTTTCATGAGTCTACTTCCCACTTCCATTAAGATAATCAGATAAATTGAGGAATAAATCACATATTGGTTGATCCAAGTGAGTAGAAATGGTTGTTTTAGATGTTACATATCATTAAATTAATCTCTAGACACTTCTTTGAAATGATATTTTTGTTTGATGGTTTTCAAACAAGTTCACCCTTATTGATTTTTATAGCCACACACTTCAAGTGATAATAAAAAACATTACCTTGGAAATCTCATAAACATGATCTTACAAATGTATATGTTATATGTATTAGAGTGTGTTGGTATGAACTAGTATGTGATGAAGTTTGATGATCTCCTCTAATGAAATCATATCAAATATAAGAAATTGAAATTAATAATGAGGAATTTCATCAAATCAACCCCTTATAAGAACATAAGATCATACCTTATCATAATTTGGATTTACATAAGTAACTAAGTATTTTATTAAACCAATATAAAAGCAACTCAATTTTATCCCCATAATAGCCAAAATATATTTTTATAATGTGCATTTCTATAGAAATCTTCTCAGGTTTCTAAACAATCGAAAACCCCAACTACTCTATATTTGACCGCTTAACACCTAAAAACATGGGCTAATTTGGGTAACAAAAAACATAAATATTTATTTAAATATTATAACATTGTAATAAGGGATATTAAATTAATAAAAATGTAAAAAAGTTTATGAATATTATAAAAAGTATCATATGTTTATTATTGAGTAATAACAAGGAACATACGTGAGGAATCAAACTCCATGTAAGGGACTTCGTCGCAATCTCCATTAATTGAGGAATAATTTTTTGTTATTCACCACCTTTTCTTTTATGGTGAATAATCATTGACATTAACTTTTAATTCATTACATTGTATTCATGAAGAGTGTTTTTAAATGATTCATTTTAATTTATTTTCAAAAAAAGGAATGTTTTTGTTTTAATGAATATAGTGACAACGTCAAATCCGATGTAGTGAATGTTATTTAATATTTCTCTTCCCCTATTAGAAGTAATTTTTTAATGAAAAGAAATCTTTTATTACATGTTTGAGTGTTTTGGAATTGATTTTTTGGATTTTAATGGATTTACTTTTTCTATATGTTGAAATTATTTCTTGTTATTAAAAATTTTATTTCATGACAGAAATGTTGATAAGGGAAATTTTTTGTTAGTTATGATGATATAATGGAACGTAGACATTTGATGGGTGGTTGTTTGATAAACAACATACAATTTGTTATCTGATAATCAAAATATGTTTGGTTTCATGAAATCCCACATATGGTTGGTTTTGTTATAACAACCAATGAATTGGATATGGAATTTGGTCATGTTGTATTCCATATTTAAGAGTGATATTTATAGAAGTCGGCTGTTTAGTTTTCAATTTAACTGTGATTATATGAAAAGTTACCTTTATATGTTTTATGATATTTCTATTATTATCATAGTAATATTATTATTATTTAATGGTTAATAAACTAATTTTTCTTAAAGGTGAAAAGTATTACCTTATGATAAATAATTCATAGTTTACATGATTCCACAAGGCTAAAAAATTTACTACATGGTATATCCCTTAGTAATTTATTTCTATCTTCCCAAGTGCTTAAATGTTTTTATAAAGGACTTAAAGGAGAATATAGTCATGGTTGGGATCAAGTAAAAATTATTATTTTTAAACATGAAACAAAATAATGATAATTTTAAAAAAATTTGTTATATGAAAAAAATGATTATTGAGTAGGATTTCCTACTTTGTAAAATTTATGTTGTTAGGTATGATATATTAAAAAATTATCTAAATATCTAAACCTTAAAATTTCCACAATTTTTATTAATGTAAAATTCATCATTTAACTCATGAAAATGTAATTACTAAGGTTATATCCTTATAGTTGTTCTTAATTGGAAGGTTTAAGAAACATTTAGTATAAGAAGTTTTGGTTAAACATATGGTATGTTTATATATCTATTATTTTAGTTCAATCATTATTTATATATCATTTTCAATTCAAGGAATTTAGGTTAAAAATGGAAGAAGGATGATATCAAAGAACATTCATATCTCTTCCAGATGACTTTATTTCTATAATTATTGAAAATTCATTTTCATATGATTTTGATATAATTATAACATATAACTCATTTTCTATATGTTTTTAGGTATTTAAAACACCTTAACAGGACATCGATATTTTCATGGATCATGTGTTATTTTTAATCTAATTATATTTTCTCAATATTCTCATATTTTTATAAAGGTTAATTTATCAATCCATTTTCAAATATTATTCCTCATCATATGATTTTGAATAATAATAGGATTTTGAAAACTATTCTAAAGAGGCTGACCTTTGAAAAAACTATATATACATAATTTTAAAATATATTATTTCCTCACATAATTATGTTATTTTCAAAGTATTATTGATTTAATGTTTCAAGTCAAACTCGATTATAATAGTATATAAAAATTATTTTTTGTTAGATGTTTTGAAATTATATCTCTAACAAGATTATTCTCCATTTTTATTTTTATGTGTATGCCCATATAACTAATGTTTTAATTAGTGTATTATAATAATGGATGGAAGTGTTTTATAAGAATCTATAAATCATTTTTCAATACATCGACCATCTATATACATGATCAAAATAGTGATGAAAGCCAGTGGAAACAAATATCAAGGTACAATGTGTTATCTTTTGGGTATAGTTATATTAAATCATATTGATGTGAAATTAAAAAATGTCAATATATATAATATAACATGAATAAATAGTTAATGAATTTATGATTTGGGATTAAAATGAGTTGTATAAGACATTATTTGGTGTAAAAAATTATTTTGGATATTTTTATGAGTTTTATAGAGATGGAAACCCTGCAAGATGGGTGAAAACCCATCGCATCTGACAATGTCAGGAGGAACAAACCCACAACAAAAGGTAAATAAAGGTGAATCCCCTCACACTAGCCTATGTGAATCCCTGAGTTAGAATGAATTTTTATTTTTGTTAATAGAATTTATGTAAGATGAATTTGATTATTTTTGGAAGTTATGTTTTATCTTTGGAATATCATTAGTATTTGAAAGTTACTTTTGTTTATTATGTAATAAATATTATTTTGGAAGATGTTATCTATTTTGAGAAAATTAAATTTTTTATGTAAATAGAATTTAAGGTGATTTTAAAATTGGTTTGATTGATGCATTACGTTTTATATTAATATAATATTTTTTTATTGTAGAGTTATGGAGAATTAGTTTATCTATGAAAATTATTTACATATCATAGATAATATGTGATAAGATTTTTTTTTGGTATGACGATATAGTATTCTAGGATATGTTTAAACACTTAACTCCAAACAACATAAGAATTTTTTATGGTATGATTCATTAAGAAAATTTATGTTGTTTGGAGTTAAGTTTTTAAACATATCCTAGAATACTATGTGGTCATATATTTCAAAATTTTTTACTTTAATCATAGTTTAGATAAGTTGATAAATTTTAAGGAATTATATATCATGAAATTTAAAAGTAAAAAAATTTGATATTAAAGTTGAATTTTTTATTTTAATTGTAGCATTCCATCATCCTATGTGTTATTATTTTTTGATAATTTTTCTACTTATACTAATTATATTAGTTTTGGACAACATTTTAAAAATATAAAAATATTTATTTAATCTTTTATGAACAATTTGATTCTATTTTAGTTTATTCTGATGAAACATTCATTAAAAATTCCACTTAAATACTGATCATTTAGGGAAAAATATTATTTTATTATGGAATTCAATTAATAGATGAATCTCTACTTGTCAAATAAGTATATTTTCTTATGTAATTATTCTAAATATTAAAATAATTACATAAATATATGAAAATTGTAACATAATAAAAATATTATATCTTTCATTTTAAATAAATGAAATGGAAGACCGTTTATCCCATCTCAAGTTTGTGGTTTTCTGATTTTTAACATTCTCTTGATCATGTTTTCTATGACAATCAATGAGAAAATTATGGTTAGTTTTCATTCTATATCAATGTTTTCCAATATGGAATCCTAGAATGTGATATCTTGGGTGAAATTTTTACTAAAATTTCATTCTTTTAATGTGGATGAAATATTGTCTATTTTACCGATGTGGGATTTCAATGAAGCTATTTTGAAAAGTGGAACCATAATTAAAGGACCCAAATTTAAAATTCTGAGGGAAAATTTCTACGAGGGGGGGGGGATATAACACAATTTTTATTTATAGAATAATAATTTATCTTATTTCATAATATTTATAAATAATATATTAATTTTATATTAAAATGGATGATAGGTTTGATAGCGTACCTGATAAAAAAATGTGTTTTATGAAAATATCGTGTTTTTCAAAAGTTTATGTTATACTAAAAAGTAATATATTAATATTATTATTATTTTAAGTCGTATTAATGACATAGATGATAGAATGGATGGAATTAAAAATATTAACTAAATTATGGATTGTTTTATAAATTTTTATATAATGATTCATATGGTAGAAAATTAAATAAAAATTTAAATAAAAACTAATTTAATATTAAGGATGTGCTTTTCTGAAAGTGCAATTTAAGTGTGACTAATTGTGTTTATAAAATTATTAAATCACCCTTGATGGATTATATTAATGAAATATAAATAAAATATGATTTTTAAAAGTTATCATATATGTACTCGAGGCATGATATAAGAAGAAATTCAATTTTATGAATACATAGGATTTTTTTGAAAAGAAAGTTTTACCAACTTTTTATGGATAACACTTTTTAAATCTAGTTTTTTTTTTCAATTTTATATGTTAAATTTTTTAAAATAGAATTCTTATATAGATTTTAGACATAAAAATTTACATTGGAAGAATTTTTGTTATTTTTCTGATAATGTTTTTTTTAATGAATAGTGAAAACACAACATTTTTATTGAGAACTGCTTTTTCATGTAATATATTTATATTGATTTATTGAAAATTTAATTAGATTTAATGTTGAATTGTGTTATTTGTTTTTATGAATTAATCCAATAAATTTTATTATAATTAATTTAATAATTAATTTGAAAATAATTACTAGGTAGACATTTAAACATCTTACAAGAAAACATGTTGTCTCATTACGACAATGAAATTAAATTTAATCTAAATATTACCACATATGTGTATTTAATTTTTAAATATTGACATGCATAGTGGTACTGATTGTAAATTTTTTTTCCAATATGATCTAAATAAATTTGGATGAATATTAACATTAGTATTTTATTTATAATGGTTAATGTTAAATATTCTAATTTAAGATAAAAATAATATTATAATACTAAAAAATTACAATAAAACAAGTTTGAATTTTAAAATTTAAGTTAATATCACCTATTAAAATACATGGGATAAAATTGGGACATTTGAAAGCCATTGGGCTGGAATTATGAAAATAATAAAATTAAATTTAATGTAATGGAGATGATGTTATAATAATGTATCTTCTTAATAATTTTTTTTAAATAACATTATATATGTGATATCAATGAATATAGATATTAATTTCAAAATGGAGAAATATTAACTACATCATTGTAATGTATTTATAAATTTTTAATATAATTAATTAAATTAAATAGTGGAACAATGATGATGCACTCATTGATTTTTAAAGAATGAATAAAATTAAAAACATTAATAGTTTAAAAAACATAATTTTAAATATTTGACACTGTCCAAAAATTATATAAATGAAAATAGAGTGTTCAGATTGGCTTAATTCATTTTTTTGAAGGAACCATGTTGTTATGATTTTTTAGAAATTTCATATTATGAACCCACTATGGTATGTCTAATTATTATTACTTTATGAAAGTCCTCATGTTCTTTTTTATATCGATATAATTTACATTTAAACTATATCACGTGTTTTCTCTTACTGGGCCTTATACTCAACCATTACTTTGATGCATGACTCAATGTTCTGAGATAAAATTATTGTATATAGGATTAACATTTCATGATTCTTTTCAATGGCATTAAAATAATGTTTTATGTTTTCAAGTATTATGGATTTTTATCCATGACAGTATACTTTAATGATCCTTTTATTGCAAAAATAAAATGAAAATAAATGTAATAAAAAGTAGGGATGATATATTTTTCATAATGTGATGATTATTATTTCATTATAATAGTAAGAAAATATTGAAAAAAATAATAATAATGAATAATATTAACTATATATTCCATAACAAGTACTATAACACATGTAACAATGTCCAACAACCTCTTAAACTTGTACTCGAATGGATCTTACACAAAAAAAGAATAAAAAATATACAAGTATAATCATTAATAATATTTTAAAAAAATTAAATAACATGAATTAATAATAATAGAAATTATATGAGTGTGTATATATGTTTGTGTTTATATAAATAGAATAATAGTACCATTCATAAATATTATCATTTGTAATTATGACTATTGGTCAATATTACTATTGTGAATTTTGGCTATTTTGTTGTGTAAGGATAAAAAGACAAACCACTCGGATCAGTATATATTAATTGTAATAAGGACTAAAAATTATTATATATCGTATTTTTAATTTATTTTACGTAAAAGAATATCCCATATGATTTCAGTTTATTGGATATTGGGAAGTAGGTAACATCACAATGGTTATCCCTTCACTAATAAAAATCAAAACCCCAACATGTGTCATGGGAGATAAAATGATTATAAGAGAGTTGAATTTTAGTGGTTATCCCCCCATAAAATAATTTTTGTTTGTAAAAAACACCATCATAGAACAACTATTTCAAACCATACCATAATGGTATATTATGGTGTAATTATGTGTTACGTTTCCTAGGGATGAGTGTTATTATAATGTAAATTATTAATAAAATTATACAAACGTTTACACAATTACATTATTTTTAAAGAATTTATCAACAGGATATAAATGGTATTATGTAGGTTGTAAGAGGACAAACTTTTTAAATTACATTACATATTTTATATCCAGATATCCATATTATTCAATGGTAGAAATTTGGTAATTTTTTTAAATATTAAAACTTGGTATCATTGGTGGATAAGGGAAAATAAAGTAAATATTATGTATATGACATAATATTTATTGAGGAATGAAAATTGCATCTATGTATCTAAAAATTCTTTAGTTTTTACACTAAACACTATTTTATGTTATTAATTATTTATGAGGATAATAATGGTTATTGTGGGGAACTATGGGATAATTTAATATTATAATAATTAAAAAAATTCTATTAAATGTCACTCACCACAACTATAAATTTCCACCATATTATAAAATTATTACACTCCCTATTAAATTTAATATTTTTATTTCCTTCAAAATTATCCTATTCCATTAATATAACTTCATTTATAGTTATATTTTTTGAATCTATTTATATGTTTATATTAATGAAACTCGTGATAAGTGAGGTTATATTCTTCTACCTCTTAATTTCATATTATAATTTATTAATTTATAATAAAATATGAATTTAAATTTTTTATTATAATGTGATATTAACCAATGTTACTATTAACCTATTTATCTAATATCATCAAAATAATTCATAAAGACCTAATTTTATAATCTTTTTGGAAGCTTATACTATTTCTATGTAAGGGGTGATTCTCCCTCCCTATAAAATTTTTATTTACCAAACATTAATCAAATCCATTTTAATGTTATTTTCATTTTCCAATTATTGAGATGATTGATTTTATGTTCCACTCATAATACATCTAAAACATGATATTTTTCTCTTCATAATCATTATTCCCAACACATTTTTCATTGCATTACCAAAAACTCTTGAAATCTAAATAAATTATGTATCTTGGATGAGTAAAAAGTATTTGATTTTCAGTGATAATACATCACTATCTATAAAATAAAACATCAATTGGATTTTCATAAATTAATCTTGGTTTAATAATATAGAAAAAAATTCTTTGATAATATTGATCACCATCCTACTGCATGACAAATTCACTCGTACTACACTCTTAGTATGACCCTGTCTGGGATATTATAAAGATAATTTTAATAATTTTAAAAACAATTATATTTAATATTTGGGGTGTATTTTATGTTATTATTTTGTCCATTACCATTGAATATAAAATTTTTATATGAAACTAAAAGAACATAATCCTTATAAGTACACATTAGCATTTCAATTTATTAATATGTAGTTTTCAGGGATTTTAAAATATTTTGAGTCCTTAAATACTCATTATATTTGTTAAAATAATTCAAAATTATATTATCACTAATAAAATGACTTGGGTAATAATTTTTTGATCTATATTGTATATATTTACATATAGTAAGATCATGTATAATATAATACATTGGTAAAATTTTCAAAATATTTATATATTATAATAATTTTTAATTATTCCAGGAATTTGTTATATTCATTTTTCATAAGATGCAATAAATTATTCTCTTATATGATTTATAAGGCCTATAAGTATATTTCCCCATAGTGTAATGGTAGGGACCCTAGATTAAATAATATAGGTTAATGGTTGTGTTCTTAAATGTTATATATAATGTATGAGAACTAGTCCTTGAAACTATTGTTATGATGAATGACATTATTAAATTCTATATTAAATTTTTTTTGTTATCTAGTTTATTATTCATTTTAAATTATTCAATGGATCACACATATGGAATCATTTTTATTTCATAATTTGTACTCATTATGTTGAATATGACACATTTATAATTTTATATCATGCCATGTAAGTTTTTCAATTATATTGAATTTATGAACAATATCATTACATTTATACAATTTCTCTAGGTAATGAAGTGGAAAAATGAGATTCAATTGTGGACAATAATTTTCAATGAATACATTTACTATTATGTTATAAAATGTAATGTAATTTATATAGCTATCATATGAAAATTAACCCCGATCCTTTTAATTTCATATGTTGAATGAGTTTTTTCAAATGATAAGAAACAAACCGCTTCTTGGAAGCCAAGGATTGATGATTTACAGTTTGTATTAAAAAATAGTCCATTGGAAAAAATATAAACTATAATTAGTAATACATTGGTAAATATCATATATTTTATTATTAGAAAATTTATAAATATAAGTTTAGAATTTATTTTGTAGTATACTTTATAATTATCTATAAAGTTATATTCATTGATGATGAAATTAATTTTTCATAAGGGACCCTACAGGTGTAATTGGAAAATAGACCCATAACCAAGAAAATTTAGATGAATATAAAAATATACAGGATAAATCCATACATATTTTAGTAAGTAAAATAATTTCTAATCCAGTTAAATTATATAATATTATAAGATTTATCTTTTTCATCATGGAGATACAATTTAATCCTCAATAGGGATCAAAAGTATTTTAAAATTTTCCCCTAGTCCCTACATTTAGTTCACCCTGTAAAACTATGGAGGAAAAATATTGGTATATTTTATTAAATAAAATATGTTGGTTATTTTTTAGGGTCTATGATGGAGAATAGAATTATGCTTTGGCATCATATAATAGGTGATGATGACATTTATTAGATCATAATTCAAAAAACTAATAAAATTATGATATTGACAGAATATTATTGAATGAACTAAAATTAAATTTTCTAAAAAAATATATTGGTGAAGAAAAAAATTTATATATATAATGGAAAATATTTTACATAATTCAAAAATAAAATAATTTAGAAGGGGAATATGAGGATAGTTTTACATGGATATCTAGGCATGTTTTGGATAATCTCTGAAATCTTAAATGGACGATTTATTTCATTGTTCATGGTCAAAATATAAAGATTTTAATTTCCTAGGTATCTAAATATTTCTTAATATATAAATAAATAGTAACACGTTAAATCACGAATGTAGAATAGTTCCCATAATATTTTTCTTATAATGGAAGGCTATAAAATTACATTATTTTTTTCATTATGTGGAAATAAATCATTGTAAGGAATATATATTATTTGTAATGTTACTTATTGTTAATATTGATGGTAATAATATAAGGAAGCATTTTATGAGGATTTGGTATCTATCTAAAATTTTCAGGAAAGGGACATCTAGCTAATAAATGAAAAGGGTTAGGGAAGAATAAAATATCAAAATCATTAACTATAATGGGATGTGGAAATTTTCTATTAAATAACTTATTTTCTAAGGTAATAATACATATAAGAGGCCAATGAAAATTTTTCAACAATATATTATTAAAAATTAATATATCAAATATCAAAATGATATAATACAAGGAATTATGGTTATAAATTTAATGTTAGATAGTAAAAAATTTCATTAAGGATCAAAACATTCTATCATATCATGTATGTATTTAACAAATATTGAGTCACCCCATTCCAAAAAAAAGAATAATTTATCCTTAAGAATGTTGAATTTTAATTCAAATTGCACAATAATAAACTCTTATTATCATATAATATATCATCCCCGGTAAATATAGAATATTACTTTTTCATATTCATTAATATTTTTGTATAATATATTAATATTACATTATATGGAATGCTATTCTCGATGGCGTACTCAATACACAACAACGAGTTTCTTTGAAATCATACATTGCACTATAATAATAAAATAATATTATTTTAAATGGTAGTCACCTCTTAGCCATTGTAATGGAAAAGAATTCAATTTTAACCATAAATACTCTATTATTCCCTAAAAGGCCGATTTATCACCTTTTGATGGAGAACCCTCTATAAAAATAGTTTTGGTCACTCTTATACATTCTATTGGACAAAATAAAATCTTTTTTAGAATATGGACATCAAAATTTACTTTGTGAATGATTTTGTTATTTTTCCAAAAAAGTTCATTTTTAATTTATAAGTGTAAAATGTTTTATTTTAATTCAAAAAAAAATTTAATATAATTTATTTATATTATTATATTATCATTTTAATTATATTTAAAGTGAAATTTTAATATATTTTTAACATTTAATCTTATTGTGGTCATTAGAAATCATTTCACAATGAAATAGGACTTAAACAAGTGTCAATCTTTTGATATATTTTGTTTTTTAAAAACATGCTATCTGTTTTGAAACAGGAATTAATTATTAAATTGTTTAATGAAACTTATATATATTTTAAAATTTTAAAAATAGACATAATTTTTTTATTCAGATTATCAAATATAGCTTAGGGGGGATATTTGGTATTTTTCTGAAAAACATCATTTTTTGATAAATAGTGAAACCACTAAGTGGTAGTTAAAAACTGATTTTTCAGTTAAATAAAATTTTACCACCTATATGATTTGAATTTCCAAAAAAAAACATACATGGTTGTCATTAGGATGTAAATTGTTTTTTAATGTAATGAAAATACTTTTTTTAATAGTATCTTTTATGTTTTATTAATCGCGATTACTTTTATTTAGTGTTATTTAAGGTAAATATAATATATTAATAATATGAAATGACCTTGACACATTTCCTACAATTATTAAACGTGTCATGGACGACCAAGACAATATTTGGGTCAACTTGGGGACCCCATGGAGCCACTTGGGTAATAAAATGACATTAATATGTTTTTATTTAAAGTAAAAATAAAAATGTCACAAACATGTATTATTTTACTAAAAGACATTTTACATGGTGTTATACAAGTAATTTTTTTTTACTATAAAAATTAATTATAAATATAAAAATATTTCCTACATAATAGTATTTTTTTTATAATTTTTAGACATTATATAAATTATTTTATTTATGACACCATGATGAGGCAGTGATTACCTCATTAATGAACGATTTAAATAAATTGAAAAGATATTGTAAAATATAAGACATAAACTTGTCAAAAAGCTATTGTATGGGTTCATTTAAAAGAATTATCACCTTATCCTTGAAAAATATAATTTTGGGACCTTTGATATCAAAAAATCATTTTCTAATAAAGTCACCTTTCAGGACTTTCCAAGACTGCCCCTCCTCCTTCTTATAAAAGGCCCACACCTATACCACCCTACCCACACCTCTCAAGCCCATGGAACTTTCAACCAATTCACATATTGTCTCTCCACATCCCTATATTACTCCTAGAATCCTCGCATTGGGAATAATTCTATCCAAGGAAGACTTTGAGCTCCAATGAAAATGAGTTATCCGATATGAAGGTAATGTCTTCTCTTATATTCTTTTGTTTATTTTTCTTCTACAACCCCCTAAACTCTTTTTATTACATTATTTTGTAAGAAAAACAGTATATTAAATATTCTATGATTCTGTTATGAGTAGGATTAGAGCTACACTCATACACACCTACATCTAATGGTTAAAGAGAATACTGTTTCTGTGGGTGGCGAATTACTGCCTCACAAAACGATGATTGATCAATATTCCTTTAACACCTATCAGGGTGGCCATTAAGATGTCACTGTATATATATTTATGATATATAAATTATGTTTACTTATTCCTTATGCTTCTTTATTTTTCATTTATGCCATACAATTATGGTTTCTATAATGGGTAAATGCGATAATTTCATTTTAGGAAGTGTGGACTACCTTCCCCTCAAAGTGATTTGAATCGTTAATGCCATATGTGGGATGTGTAAAGGATGGATTTAATGATGTTATATATTATATTCTAATTAAATTATAATATACCTATGTATAATTAATTTTTTCATTCCATTAAATTATGAAATAGAAATTAATTTAGTGTTCATGTGTACATATGACTTACTGTCTGCATGAACGGTACCTTTCATTTCTTATCTTCAAATGTTATGTAATATTATTAGTACATATATGTAATTGATATATATCTCATGTATTATATCTAAATTATTGATATCATTCTATAATTATAATATATATATCTCTAATTTAGTTTTAATTCAATAATTATGACAAAGAAATTAAAGTAGCGTTCATGCGTCCATATGGCATACGGTCTCCATGAACGGTACATTTTATTTTTTATCTCTAATTTTTATTGAAGAGTATAAAATTAATATATCCTGGATATATGTTATATTTAAATCATTAATACTATTATAGAGATGATGTACCTATAACTACATGGAAAATTCTTTTCCAACAAGATCAATTTTGACTCATGTACTGAACATCGACAAAAACATCTCATATAAACTCACATTATTAACCAATTATTAAAACATTATCATATGTGTTATGAACTGAATAATAATATTTAAAGTAGGTCCTTAAGAAATTATATATTGACCAAAATTTATTATTCAGGAATATAAATAAACTGACAATACAAGTCGGACTTGAGGTAAGATATCCTACCTCTCTCTTTCTTTTTATGTACTCTCTTTTATGTCACTTATTCTAAGATCCTATTTATTATGTTGGGGGATATTATTTTATATTACTATTAGTTTAAATTTTATGTTTATATGATGAAAGACCCTATCTTATTTCATCAATCCATTTTTTTATGTTTTAAGGGACCTCGTTTGGCTACCGAGTTTTCGTAAGGGATTTTTCATCTACCAATTATTCCCATGAGCTTTATGCTACATTTTCCACTAATTCCTTTGAGTGGTGTATGTACTAAAAATTATTCTACTCTTTGTGTAATATAATTTCATTTTTGTATATTTACATAAACGTTGTATAGTCCTTCTTTCATGGGGTGTACATTTCGAAAGTTACCCAAATCGTTAAGGGAACCATTCACCCTCCTCTTTTTAAAAGACTTATTTTGTTATGTCTTTAAATTTACATCTTATTATGTTGGGATATGTTTTTATATATACTTATTGATGTGATTTTTTTCCAAGTGATGATATACCAATTTCTCTCTCATCAACTCATTTTTTGAATTTTAATGTGATGTCGTTAGGCTGTCGAATTTTTTCAATGGAACATCTTAACTCAAATTCAATTCATTGGGTTAAACTTTTACTCCTTGAATATGTCATTCTATGAATATGTGGGAATGAATCTGGTTGTTTTACACTTAATATCCTCTTATATTGGGTTTATTTTTATTTCTCACACATAATTATATATTTTATTTATCTTTAATCACAGGATACCGTCTTTGTAAGGGACTTCATCTCAATCTCCTTTCATTGAGGAATATTTTGTTCTAATACAATAATTTCTTTTATACAATATATAAAAAACCTTTTAATTTAAATATCATTAACATGGGTTATTTTTCTATGAATCGATTTACTAAACGACAAAAAGGAATATTTATTTTAACGTATGCGGTGACAATGACATTTTCTACTGCCGTGTGTATTATTTGGTCTTTGGATTCCTCAACAAGTCGTAATGTTTTTAAAATGGAATAAATACCATATAATATTTTATATATTTTGGTATTAAAAATTTATTTTATAATTGATTTGTTATGTCAATATATTTAAGTGATATATTGTGATCGAAATGTGGAAATGTTTTGTTTCCATTATATTTGTTTTATGTCTTATGATTTTATAATGGTACTTGGAAAATTGACGGGTGGTTATGTGATAAACTATATTATGGGTGGTGTCGTGAATACTAAGATGGGTGGATACGTTATAACCTCCAATACCATGGGTATGGTAGTCATCTGTATGGCTATTCCATATAGTGATATGTGTGGAAGTCGACCGTATGGTTATTCCATTTATGTATGTTTATGTCCCAAGTTATCTTTATATGTTATGTGTTCTTTATATGGTTTTATGGTAATATTTTGGTTACAAAAATGTAAGTAATAATCTTTTATTCATCTAAGAGTATTTACTACTTCATTAAGATGAAATGTAATACTTTTATAAAGTATTTATGGTTTACATTATGTTTTGAAAAACTAACATTTTTCCATCATTGTGTATCCCTTACTGAGATTTTTATACTCACCCTATGTTTTTGGGAAATGTTTTTCACAGGACATAATGTTGACTATGGTCATGGATGGGATCATGGAAAAGTCATGCTATCTTAAACATGGAACTAGACATGACTCTTTTTTTTATGAGTTCATGTTTTTTATAAAATGGAATCTTTATAGAAGTGTCTACTATGTAATATTTTGAGATGTAATTGTTATGATCTAATTCTCTAAAACTATAAACCTGAAAAGATCCTCTATATGAATTATTCATTTAATTCATGATTATGTAATGTTTAAATGTTGGGTCCTTACATTTGGTATTCGAGGTCGGTTTAGATAACTTTAGAGGTTAGAGTGTTGTTTAGGCATAAGTGACATGTTTTGTATAACCACAATGGGTAGTATATTAGATGGAGTCTTTGTTTTTTTGAATGTTAGATTTACTTTGATATAACATGGATAAATATATCATTTTGTTTTTCTTCCTCATTATTATATAATGATTTTACTGATATGCCCACACTGACATTTTTTGTTTTAGTAAATGGCTGGAACTAGAAGGCACCAACGTATCAGGGGATGTGAAGGAAACTTTGATAGTTTTCATAGAGAGAAACTAAATGATATGGGAGCAGCAATGATAACTCTTGTGTTTATCCTCAACCAACTATCTGGAGTCATGATTGACCACCTAATCCTTGGTTATTTTTATAAGGCAACATATATGCGAGAAACAAATCCCTACGGAAGTTCAGGTAGTAATCCTAAAGGTAAGTGTGTTCAAAAACCTATGTCTCAAAGATGTGTAAGGAAACACCAAGGAAAATGTTTCAAAGGGATAGGAATATGCTATAGATGTGGAAATGAAGTTAATAAAGCAAGAACATTCCATGGAAAAAGGAAGCATCCAGTTGACTCGAGGAAAGTGATGGAAGTTCTTTAAGAGGGATCAATTGAATGTTTTAAATGTGGTGATCATGGTCATTATGAAAACACATGTCCTATGAAAAACGTTTTGGGAATGGAATCACCATGATCGTAAAAATATACGTTTACAAATACCTAATGCCATTCCGATTGAGGATGAAGAAACAGACAATGACCAATCAATGGTATGTATTAATTCTTAACATATGTTTTCCTATTTTGGAATCTTAGGATGTGATTCATGATTTTGATTGTAGGAATGAAGTATTATAGAATAATTAGGAAAGGAATGGTTAATGGTTCATGAAGAATGTTGAATTAGTAAGAAGTCAACATATAATGGATTCAAGAGTTATGGTAGATTTTAGGATGGTGAAATTATTAAATGTATTACGTCTCTTTTGATGACGAGGTTACATTAGAAGAATTTTTATTGAATGTGTAACCCGGATGTTTGATATATGACAATTTTATTCAATGAATGGTTATCTGTTCTTTTGTGGACATAGTTATAAAGAACCATTTGGGTTTATATGATCCTTACATTTTAGGTAATTATGGGTTACTATATGTTATGACGGAAAATGAAAGGCAAGAGATAAAATTGTGGTTATATTATGTTATGGTTTTTTTAGGATTTTATATCTTTTTGGAAAATGTTTTGAGAATTATATAGTTTTGGAAAAAGGAAAACATGTAGTCTGTTTGACAACCCATCACGTCGGACAAAGCTATGGGAATCGAACCCACAACCAAAGTGCGAGTGGTATTTATCACATACCACTGGAATACGTGAAGTCCCTAGTCAATATGAAAAATTATTTTTGGTTATATAATATTATGATTCATGAATAAGTTGATTTTGGATTATCTAGTAAAATATTGTCCTATCATGGAGGATATATGATTAGGTTAATTACATTTCAATATGATACTTTAAGAGAAACTAGTGTTATTTGAAGATAAATGTTAATTATTTCTTTTGAAGACTATGTGATTAAATCCTTCAAATATTTGGGTTTCAATATTTGTTTGGTTTACATTGAATAATTTTATCGACAAATTGTTTATCGAATGGTCTTCATTGAACTTCGGGTTATGTTGGACAAATTTTGGAGATTAAGAATAGATTATCTTTTTATAAACGATTATACTTCTGTGGATTATCTGATCTTGTTCTAACAATTTTTGTTTTGGATAAGGTCTAAATACATGGGAAATATATAGTTCTATTTTGTGGATTAGGTGATTCTATATATGTTGATTATAACGCTCTTAATGTGAACATGTCATCCTAAATACTCGACTTTTAGAGAAAAAAATGAGTTTGTGTAAGAAATATAAAAAGAGATGAATGTCTAAATGACAATAATGTATGTTTCCTTATGATTTAGTTATGCTCATAAATAAATTTTTCAATGAGATGTAACTTAAAACTAAAATGCTATCTGTTAACCTTTCCTACTGGGGAATCAAATCCCATTTAACCCATCAGACGTTTGTGATTTTCTAGTGGTTATCATTCTCCTAAACATGTTTCTATCACTCTCCATCAGAACATAACCCATTTTTTTCATCCATATCCATGATTTTATGGAATCAGTGTACCTGTTGTCTTGGGTGACCTTGGTACTTTTCTTTCATTCGTTTAAAGTGATAGTTTAACTTACTCCTTTTCTGATGTGGGGCTTTCAGTGATGTTTCCATGCCCAATTTTAAAATTATGAGGACGCAATTCCCAAAAGGGTGGAAGGATGTAACATATCTCGTAAATAAACAATATTTATTTTTCATATTTATTAATATTTGTCAGTAAAATATTAATATTACTTTAATGGGAATGTTATGCTCGATGGCGTACCCAATATGCAAAAACGAGTTTCTTTGAAAACTTACATTACACTCTAATAATAAAATAATATTATTTTAAATGGTAGTTAACGCCTATATGTTTTAATGGTGGGAATGAACAGAACTAACTAAAAAATGAATATATATGTTTTCAAATATTTTTACTTTAATCCAATAAAATATAAAGACTAAAACAAGAATAGAATTCAATTTTAATCATAAATAATCTAATATTCACTAAAATGTTGATTTATCGCCTTTTGATGGTGACCCTCATTAAAAATAGTTTTGGTCACTATTATACATTTTATTGGACCAAATAAAGTCTTACTTTAGAATCAGGACATCAAAATTTACTAGGTGTATGATTTAGTTATTTTTTCGATAAAGTTCAATTTCAATGAATAAGTGAAAAATGTTTTATTTTAATTCAAAACCTCTTTTTAATCTAATTTATTTATATTATTAGATTATCTTTTTAATTGGTTTTAATGTGCAATTAGAATATATTTTTTCCATTTAATCCAACGGTTTTCTATGTAATTAATTTCACTTTCAAATTGGACTTAAACTAGTGTCAATCTTCTGATATATTTTGTTTTTTAAAAACACAATATTTCTTTTGACAATGGGAATTAATTATTAAATTGATTAATGAAACTTATATGTTTTGAATTTTTCAGAAAAAACATAATTTTTGAATTCAGAATATCAAATTTATCTTCGGGGTAATTTTTGGTGTTTTTCTGAAAAACATCAATTTTTTATGAATAGTGAAACCACTAAGTGGTAGTTAATAAAAAAATTTTCATTTAAAATAAATTTTACCACCTCTGTGATTTTAATTTCAAAAATATGACATACATGTTTGTCATTATGATGTAAAATTTGGTTCAATGGGATGAAAATATTTGTGGTGAATAGTAACTTTTATGTTTTATTAATCGCGATTAAATGTAATTAGTGTAATTTAAGGAAAAGATAATGTTATAATAATAATAAATGACCATGAAAAATTTCCTACAACTATTGGATGAGTCATGGAAGACCAATAAAATCCATGGGTCAACATGGGGACCCCATGGAGCCACTTGGGTTAGAAAATAACATTAATAACTATTTATTTAAAGTTAAAATAAAAATGTCCCAAACATGTATTTTTTACTAAAACAATTTTTACATGTGGTTATTCAAGTCATATTCTTTAATATAAATATTATTTGGAAATCTAAAATTATTTCCTACATCATATTATTTTTTTTAATTTTTTGCACATTAAATAAATTTATTTATTTATGAATCCATTATGATGCAGTTATTACCTCATTAATGAAAAACTTAAATAAAATGAAAAGATAATGTAATATCTAAGACATAAAATAGAAAAAAACCTATTGGATGGGTGTATTTATAACCCTTATCACCTAATACTTGAAATATATAGTTGTGGGACATTTGATATCCAAAAATCATTTTACAATAAAGTAACTTTTCAAGACTTTCCAAGAGTTCCCCTCCTCCCTCTTATAAAAGGCCCTCACCACTACCTCCTTAATCACACATCTCAAGCCCTTGGCTAATCCAACCTCTGCTCATATTGTCTCTACACATCCATATCTTACTCCTAGAAGCCTCACTTTGGACAGAAGTCTTTATAAGGAAGCCTATGAGCTCAAATTAAAAAGAGTTATCTGATTTGAAGGTAATGTCTTCACTTATATTCTTTTGTTTTATTTTCCTTCTCCAACCCCCTAAAATATTTTTATTCCATAATTTTGTAACAACAACAGTATATTAAAAATACTAGGATTTTATTTGTATGAGGATTCGAGATACACTCATTCAAACCTCCATCTAATGGATAAAGAACATATTGTTTCTGTGAGTGGTGAATTACAGCCTCACGAAACAATGATTGTCCAATCCTCTTTTTACATCTCTCATGGTGTCCATTAATATGTCAATATGTTTATATATGATATATAAATTATGTTTTAGTATTATTTATGCTTCTGTATTTTTCATTTTTTACATACATTTATGGTTTTCATAATGTGTAAACGTGATAATTTCATTTTATAAATTGCGGACTACCGCCCCTCAAAGTAATTAGAATATTTAATGCCATATGTGGGATGTATAAAGGATGGATTTAATGATGGGATATATTATATTATACTGTAATTATAATATACCTATTTATCATTTTTTTCATTCCATTAATGTATTAAATAGAAATGAAAGTAGGGTTCATGCGTACATACGACTTACCATCTCCATGAACGGTACGTTTCATTTCTTATCTCCAAATGTTATGTACTATTATAAGTGCATATATGTAATGGATATATATGGCATATATTACATCTAAATGATGGATATCATTCTGGAATTATAATATATATATATCACTTTTTTTAGTTTAAATTCCATTAATATGACAAAGAAATTAATGTAGCGTTCATGCGTATGTACGACCTACCGTCTCCATGATCGGTGCATTCCATTTTTATCTCCAAATGTTATGGAATACTAAAAAATGCATTTTTTAGTGGATATATATTATATTTAAATAATTAATAATATTTTGGAGAAAATGTACATATAACTAGGTGGAAAATTATTTTCCAACAAGTTCAATTTTGACTCATGTACCGAAATCGAGAAAAATGTCAGATATGAACTCACATTATTAACCAATTATTATAACATTATCATATGTGATATTAACTGAATAATAATCTTTAAAAGAGGTCCTTAAGAAATTAGAAATTGACCAATGTTTATTATTCAGAAATATAAATAAACGAACATGACGAGTCAGACTTGAGGTAAGGGATCTAATCTCTCTCTTTCTTTTGAAGTACTCTGTTTTATGTCACTTCTTCTAAGATCCTCTTTTTATGTAGGGGATTGTTATTTTATATTCATATTACTGTAAATTTTATTATAATATGATGAGAGACCCTATTTTATTTCATCAATCCATTTTTTTTATGTTTTAATTGGCTCTGTTAGGCTGCCGAGTTTTCATAAGTCATTTTTCATCTCACTATTATTACCATGAGGTTTATGCTACATTTTCCACTATTTACTTTTACTGGTGTATGTACTAAAACTTATTCTACACTTTGTGTAATATAATTTCATTTATGGGTGTTAACATAAACTTTTTATAGTTCTTCTTTCATAGGGTGTACGTTTCAAAAGTTACCTAAATCAATAAGGGAACCTTTCAAACTCCTCTTTTTAAAAGACTTCTTTTGTTATGTATTTTAATTTACATCTGATTATGTTGTGATATGTTCTTATATATCCTTATTTATGTAAATTTTATTTCCAAGTTATGATATACCATTTTATCTCTCATCAACTCATTTTCTAAATTTTAATGTGACGTCGTTAGGCTGTGGAATTTTTGCAAGGGAACTTCATAACTCAATTTCAATTATTTGGGTTAAACTCATACTCCATGAATATGTCATTCTTTGAATATGTGAGAATTAATCTGGTTGTTTTACAATTAATATCCACTTATATTGGGTGTATTTTTATATTTCACACAAAAGTATGTATTTGATTTATCCTTAATCTAAGGATATCGTCTTTATAAGGGACATCGTCTCAATCTCTTTTCATTGAGGCATATTTTGTTCTAATACAAGTCTTTATTTTATACTATGTATAAATCACCATTGAATTTTCATTTCATTCAATGGGAATATTTTTCTACGAAGCGTTTTACTAAACGAAAAAAAGTAATGTTTATTTTAACGTACGCGGTGACAACGACCTTTTCCTCTGCTACGGGTATTATTTGGTTATTGGATTCCTCAACAAGCTGTAATGTTTTTAAAATGAAATAAATAAAATATAATCTTTTATGAATTTTGGTATTGAAAATGATTTTTATAATCAATTTGTTATGTCAATATATTTAAGTGATAAATTGTGATCATAATGGGGAAATGTTTTCTTTCCATTATATTTGTTTTATGTATTATGATTTTATAATGGTACTTGGACATTTGACGGGTGGTTATGTGATAAAACATTTGATGTGTGGTGTTGTGAATACCCAAATAGGTGGTTACATTATAACCTCCAATGTATTCGGTATGGAATTCAACTGTATGGCTATTCCATATAGTGATATGTGTGGAAGTCGACCGTATGGTTATTTTATTTAAGTATGTTTATGTACCAAGGAAACTTTATATGTTATGTGTTCTTTATATATGTTTTATGGTAATCATTTTGTTACAAATGGGTATGTAATGATATTTTATTCAGTGAATAGTATTTACTAATTTTTTATTGTGAAAAGTATTACGTTGATAAAGCATTAATGGTTTACTTGATGTTTTGAAAAACTAACAGTTTTCATACTTTGTGTATCACTTACTGAGCTTTTTATGCTCACCACAAGTTTTTATTAAATTTTTTTCACTGGAAATAATTTTGAATAGGGTAAAGGATGGGATCAATGAAAAGTCTTGTCATCTTAAACATGGAACTATAATGACTCTTTTTTTAAGAGTTCATGTTTTGTAAAAAAATGAAACATTGTAGAAGTGTCTACTGTGAAATCTTTTGAGATGTAGTAGTTATGATCTAATTATCTAAAACTCTAAACCTAAAATATAATCTATGTGAATTATTAATTTAATTCATTATTATGTAATGTTTTATGGCTGGTTCCTTACTTATAGGGTAGAATGGGTGATACTTTATATACAATATAATTAAAATAAATATATAGAATTTTTATATAGTATTATTAAGGTTTTTCTCTAATTAACAATAATAAATATATAGTAAATATTATAAAAATATATTTAATATATGTATAAATGGATTTAAATATTTTAGGAGAGACTTCATTCCTTGATTCTTGACATGATCAACCACTAGTAACTAAACATAGTCAAAATATCTAGGTGTTTATTGATTTAATTTAATCTATGATAGATACTTTTTTAATAGAATAGAGGATGTAATATACTTGTGATAATATTTTTAGGTATTTCATGATTTATTACATGAATTACCACTAATACAGAAGATTAATTTCTAATTGATCTCATCTATGGTGTAATGTCTTTTTTTAAGATAACATATAAGATTAATCCAATTGAGTTTCATGATTTGTAGAATAATAATAAATATATATTTAATAAATTTTTTATTTTTCAATGTGTTTAAATATAGTAAAAGTTTGTGTTATTTATAAAGGATATGTATTGGAAAATTAAAAAATGAACTGATTATTGAATGGAAAATGGAATTATAATAAATTAAAAATGTAAATTCTCTCTTATTGATGAAATATTTGATAAAATTAAATTGCATTATTTATTTGAAATGAATGATTAGTATTGTGGATTCCACGATTTAATATACAATTAGTGTATAAAAAACTAACTTTCATATTGGATATCATCATTTTTATTTCAAAATAATAAAATTTCGGTTTCCAAATTATCCATCAATTTTATAGATTATATATATAAAGAATTTAATAAATAAATTTATAATTTTTTCGTTGTACAAATCAATTAAATTATTATACACTCTATGTGATTTTAGGACTATGATTATAATTTAGATATTGTTCTTCGTTTATTAATAATAATAGAGATATTTTTTATAATCCAAAATTGTGAAATTCGGAATCAAAATGATTCTTCACATAGTCAATTTTTACAATTGATGGTAAATCTATTGACACATAGATGAATATTTACAAATTTTAAGGGTGACTAACTACCATCATAATATAGATATGAAGTTTTACTGGATTATATTGATAGAATTTTAAATTTATTAAAAACATTTCATGACTTGAATATTTATTTATTGTGATAACATGTCGGGGGGTATCTTTCACATGGAAAAAGAAATATGAAGATAGTTTTCACTAATTAATGGTGATATATATAGAAACCCAATCATTTCATACATAAATATTACATCCTATTTAAAAAAAATTGAATATATAATATTATCATAAATTATATTATTATAATGTCTTATGGTCTTTGGAAACATGGATACACAAAAAATAAGTCAATAATAGATCTATTTTGTCTCTGACTAGATGTATTTCATCAATACAACTCCAATACATATTATCCCTTAAAAATTATTTACAATGTGGTTTCATGGGTTTTTTCTCAAGGAGGATACATTATTAGATTTCAAATTATCAAATTATATATTTTTTAAACGTTGTTAAATGAAAATATTAAGGATTTTAAATGGGATAAAAATGTTAAATTATATAAAATGATGACAAAACTCAAATCCTATATTTGAGAATATAAATCAAATGTATGCTGGAGAGAAATGAAAAAACTAATGAATGTAGTAGTGGAAAATCATGGACCATAAGACACTCCATTTTTCATTTATAGGAATTTATTTCCAATTTAATTATCTAATGTAGGAGTCAACACCTCAGTTTATACATAATATTTACTAAAAACTATAATTTTGCCTCACTTGAGTGTTTATATCCTCCTATGAAATTTATTCAATTACCAAATACCCTTGAGGAATAAAACCAAATTTAACTTATTCATCTCAATTGGGAAACCACATCCAAATATATTCAAAGAAAGGGATAATAATTTTAATTCCATAAAATAATAAAACACATAGGAATATATATATTACATTGAATCAAATAATCAAATATTCCTCCATTAATAATGATAAAAATATTAATATTAATTCCAAAATATAAATGTTCACAGTATAGAAAACAAACTCAAAGGGGTTTAATCCTTAGATCTCTACTTTCCATAACCTCTTTTATATTATACCTTATGTTCATTATTATAACTAATATAAATCTAAATATATATAACATTTTTAGTAAAATATAAACCATTATAAATCAAACTATATAATGAAATTTAATGATAAGGTGAATATAAAGAGAAAACATGTAGCTGGGTGCTATATTGAATATGTATCGACAATGTTTTCTCCAATTTGGACGTATAACCATCCAATACAATTTGAGTTTTATTCATAAATATTTTTTTATATAGATTTATATTTCTCCATAAAAAATAAGTGTATATATATTTATGGGAAAAACTTATATGTTATTTACTAAGGTGGATAGTTTATGTCTGATGTTACTCTTCAACATATATTGTTTTCTAATGCTCTAATACTAACATTAGTGAGAAATTTATTCTTGGTATTTATAATAGAGGTTAATAATTGAGTCCTATATTATTGTAAGGATGAATAATCTTTTTTTACACTTGTTGGGTGAGTTTTGACTCATTTATTAAATGATATTAAATTATACCAAAATATTTACATTCCAAGGTGAATGATTTTTAGGACCTATGATGGTAGATTTGGGAACATTTAAATGTTTTAAAATATTCACTCAAATATTGATGGATTATAATAAAAATATTATGACCATTTTCTTCATATAAATAACATTATTCCTAAAATAAAAAATGGGTGAATATCATTTAAAATTCATGAATTACGGTCTCTTCAAAATTTATCCAAAAATACCATAGATTTATAAAATAATACAAGTTAATAGGAAATTAAAAAAAATTGGTTTAAATAATTTATATAAACATGTAAAATATCTCACATATCATCTCTCTCAAATACCCTAATCATATTACATTGAATCTAAGAAAAGAGAGAAATCAAAATAATTTTCCAATGAAAATTTAAAACCTGTCAATGAAAGTATCAAAATAAAAACCATGGAACCAAAATAATGATTCCACATAAATAGAAAAAATATTAAACTGTTCATCATTTTAATTCATTATATTACCATTAATGAAATTTAACCATGAAATTTTTTTCCAACCTTATTATATTTATTTCTATCAACATAAGGTTTCATTTTTAAACAAATATTTTCTCATTAAAAATTTGAAGTGAATATATAGTACTAAAAAAATTTACATATCCAAAAAATTTGATCTGAGAAAAATTTATTATAATGAATAATTTTCAAGGATTTTCTATGTATTATGATTCATGGGATTAAAATGAATAAACGTCGGATCCCGAATATGGTTGGATTGGATCTTTTTTAATAGAAAATTAATGATCATAGTTGTCACTCAAGTATGGTATCCTCCTTAACATTTTTGGAATAAAATCATGTCTAAAACCATGATAATATATTTTAAATACAAGACCAACAATATTTCACCATTAAAAATTATAAACATCTTTTATTCTTTATGGAATTCCTCTGATAGGGACACATTTCATCTCAGGGGAGCTAATTAAACTACAAATCCATTTCTTTTGAGAGATAGATCTGGGAAAGAATATTAGGAAATCACATTCAAGTAGAATTAAATTATCTTAAAAATTATAATATCAACCAAAACAGAGAACAATTCATGAAGTAATCCACAATTTATCTTCCCCCCAAAAATAAGATCAAATAAAACATGTGTTTCTACTTCTATTATACTTATAATGGGAAAATTGATTGTAACGTGGATAACCTATTGGGATATAATTGGATTCATGGACCTAATAAATATAAAATTATTAGTAAATGACCAATTAAAATAGATTCAAATGAAAAATGGTCTCTAAAATCCAAGGAGATGACTCAACCATTTTAAAAGAAGCTTCCATGAAGCTCAATGAATTTTACAAAAAAATGTAATGTTCTAGATAAAAATAAAGGTTTTTTTCTCTATAGAATGTAGGGTAATGTGAATATGACGAGAAATTGGTACATATTTCCCACAAACATGTGAATTTTTGGAATTTCATAGCATTCATGGATTTAAATTTGGGGTTATATTTTTTTTTTCAAGATTTTCCAAAGATTAATTCAAGAACAAAGCACACCTTAACAATCATTTAATATTAATTACATTAATCATATTGTTTATTATGATAAAAATAATTTTAAAAATCAAAAAAGAAATTATATTGAATCTCAAATGTTTTTAACGTAAAATTTTGTATCAAATATACATATATTATAAATAATAAAAACAAAATACTAATTTATTGTGGGTGAACCCCGCCAAATATTTTTAAGAATGTACTTATTGTGCATGGTTTATATTAAATATGAAAATCATGAAGATATTAAATGAAAAAAAAACAAGTGGAGAGGAATTAAACAACCTAGTTTTTACTGATCATTATAAACCACCAGCTAGCCTCCGAGACTCTGAAACGTGGAATCCTATATGAAATAAAAAATATATAGTCAAACATTTTTTAAATCTGTGAAAAAAACTAAAATAAAGGATATGTTAAAGGATAGATGAATGAATCTATAAAATAGTTCAAGGATTTCAGATCCCCTATTTAGGTAGTTCCAAATGATCATCCCAAATATAATTGTTGGTATAGTTTCTCCCACATTTACAACCAAAAAAATTATACAATATTCTTCAACTCAGACATACTACATAAGCTCTTAAGGACATATTTCTTCAGGTCCCCCCCCCCCAATAATTTTATGTATTGATAATGTAGTGAAAATGTGAAAAAAAATTTAGTGAAATTTCACATGAATTTAACCTCAATAATTACCTCCAATATTTGTTTAATTTCAATATGTTTGTGTTTCTCATCTTCAATTTCATCATCAAAAATTAATTATTCAATAAAAATTATCTCAATACCACCATCCTAATGTATACTATTGTACTCAAATAGAGAGATTGTAATTTCATAAAATTTCAAACATGGAAAAATATTCATCTACAAAATTAGTCATCTCAAAAGAAATTGGAGAAACATATACATAGGAAGATGTATTTGGGAAGTTACAATCATATTATTCATGAAATTATATATCAAAATTTGATAAATATCCACCTAGGAATCTATTGTTCCCAATATATTTGATAGTTAATAATAGTTTAATAGAGTTTAATAATAAGCTTATGATCCTCCAAATTCTATTAAAAAACTAATGTATAATTTTTATCTTCTCTTTTACTCATAGATTCGTACAATGTTTTTAAATTTTCTATCTCCAAACTAGTTATTTACCCTAAATTCTCATTTTCCTAAAATATTTAATATTTTTTTACAATGAAATTTGATGCCCAAAAGTAATGAAAATAGAGAATCCGTGAGAATTTATTCCGAAAAAAATAAATTTAGTAATTTAAAATTTGTTTTTTTTCTCCTCCCAAAAGGATTCACCAACAACAATAGTTCATTGGATCTGATTTTCTATTTCTTAATCCTATTTTTTCTCTTTTAGTTATACCAATTCATTTAATTAAATTGAATTAATTAATATTTATTTCCTTACTAATTGAATATATATTTTTGATTCAACACATTATTTTGATTCTTATTGTGGGTATTTTTTGAGAATTCAAATTTAATAATATAATTATGACCAGTATCCTCATTTTTTTAATCATTCAAATAATTACAATAATAACTATGAAAATAATTTTTTTCAGGTTTTTTAAAACCCTATATTAGTGATTAAAATCTATTAAATACAAAAAAAATCAAAAAAGTGAGGAAAACTTCATGGAATGTTCATGAAATTGACACTTTTAAGAACTCGGTTCTTATCATTGAGGTACTAGTTTCTTCCTTTCTCTTTTCCTTAAGTGTTTTTGAGAATATATGGAAAAGGGGGGAAATCTTAATTTTTGGAAATTCACGCCGTGTACTTTTTCCA
Source organism: Viscum album (assembly GCA_963277665.1). Classification (NCBI taxonomy): domain Eukaryota; kingdom Viridiplantae; phylum Streptophyta; class Magnoliopsida; order Santalales; family Viscaceae; genus Viscum; species Viscum album. Next base: position 870,476,896 of record OY728148.1, on the reverse strand, counting down.
CACGCCATGCACTCTTGGATGCGTGGGATGGGTACACGGGGTGTGTGGCCATGTTATTGATGAAGAGTGTAGGAACCAACTACACGCCATATAGTGGTTCCTCACATGTCGTGTAGTCAGTCGGTAGGCCAAAAAAGTAAGGCGGTGGAGCAGTCTCCAGCTGGGCAACAGTACACATCGTGTACTCAAGAGTACATGTTGTGTACTCATGTTAACAGATGAATAGTATAGCAGTGCCTCAGGGGGAATAGTTAAATAAAGGGAGTACACGCCGTGTAATTGGAAGGACACACCATGTACTTTGTGTTTTCACTTAAAAAACAGGCAGTAGCCTCCCCTGTCATAGGGAATTCTTAGAACTAGAGGAAGGAGCGGGAGTGGATGGCCGAACTTTGAAAATCCTCCTAGTGTTCGTCTGGAATCTGTTTCCACCTCGGAAGATATCATTAGAACCGCACGGGTAATCCATCTCTTCTCCTGGAGTGTTCCATACCAAAGCTTTCCCTAGAAAGATTTATTTGAGGTTAAGTGAGATTCATTCTTCATGAGAACTACATCATTCTTGGGTATTTCTTGGATCAGCGTTCGTGTATTGCACTCGTTGGAATATAAGGTAGGTGCCTTGGTGTTTAGTTTTCCAACTGCATAGTCTTTTGTGCATTTTTGAGCCCCGAACAGATTTTGGGGTGTTGTGTGGCTGAGGATGTGGCTATTTTTAACGACCTAGAATTGTATAGGTAATTGAATAAATTGTAAAACTGCTATTTGGGATCATTGCATGGATCTGGAACCACCCTAGGGGTGTGTTCCACTGTTTAGTCGTTCGGCCAGGATACCCGAAGGTATGCCTTTGAAGTAGTAATTGTAAAATTTCATTGAGTGGAATTTATTGTTACTGCTTGTTTACCTATTGGGCAAGGCAAGGTTACCAATTTGTCATGATGGTGTTGTTGTGATTTGTTTGTGGGAACTACACTGTTTAGCCTGAGGGTTGTAGTTATTTCGCCTGAGGTTAACCTTTCGTGCCTGAGGGCTTGACATTTGTGCCTAAGGGTGACACTTTCTATAACTAAGGGAAAATTATGTTATACCTGAGGGATATACATGCGGATTGGATTCTGCTTACATGGTGGTAAGGTTTTGTTTGTCTAAGGACATGGACTGTTTACTTAGAAATGCACTGCAGTGATTTCTAATATTTAATGGATTAAATGAATAATAAAATGGAAATTTAATTGTTATGTTAGTTACTTACAGAACTGCTTACTTTATAGTATTTTACTATTTCACACTGTTGTGGCATGCTTACACGCAGTTGGGGACGAGCCTATGGTGGGTGCTACTGGGAAATTTTTCCCACACCCTATTTGGATCATTTTTCGTCCCAAACAGATTACATTGTTGTAGGTGTGGATAAGGGAAATATTCCTTATACAGGAGCATGATTGCTGCTGAGGAGTAGGAGGGAATGGGACCGAGCCTAGGCTCGCGATGCGGCTGCCAGCTATTTTGCTTTGTTTCGCTATACTCTTCTTTTGGTTGTACTGTATTGATGTATAATATCATCTGGTTGTTTTTATAGAACATGATACATGTAGCATCATTATTTATATACAGTTGGTTATATCCACTGTTGTGTTTACTTCAGTTGTGTATGTTGTACTGCTTCCGCTGTTCGTTGTATGTTTTATTTTTTATTCTGATGCGCTACACTTTGACAAATGAGGGCATAGTTTCCCCACTATAGGACCTGGTCCCACGCTGCCAGTCGGCAGCCTCTGGCATTTGGGGAAATGTGTTTGAGGTCATGTGGCGAACGGGGTTTAGGGAACCTGTCGCGTGGCACCCAATACTAGGATGTTACAAAGTGGTATCAGAGGTTTCTTTTCATTGACATACTATTTGGAGTCTTAGTCAGGGATAGGACGAACATTAGTTGAAAATAAGTTATGCCCAGGCATAGCTAACTCGTGTATAGTGAAAGGGAAGTCTACCTCATATTTTTAAATTTTTTTGATTTTTCAAATTTTACAGTTTGTATGTTTTCACCATTGGGTGAAGAACTTGAGATTGTGTTGCTATAATATATTTTTGGGTTCTATATAGTTGCAACCTGATAAGATGAGGGTATTCCATCTCATGCATCATATAGGGATATTCTAGACATCAGATACCAGGCATAGTTTCTATGCCATGTGGTTGCATTAGAAATTTCATGTCGTTGTGATAGTAGTTGTGCCAGAAAAACATGATGTTGTGACAGCTGCTTGATAAATACCTTCTATTTGATTGGGTATTTTGTGTAATCATGTTTATTGAATGAACTCCACACATTGGTTTTTGGGGAGTATGGGCCCCCATTTTCCAGAATATGGCAGATCATTGACTATTTATTTTGTTATAACACAGATAAGATGTCGAACTTTTATTCGTGGGGAGTATGGGCCCTCACGGGTCGGAATTTGACACTTAGGAGATGATTTTCTATATTTTTTGGGACTTGGGGAAGATTATGAGGTATACTGTCTGGAAACCAAGTATAAACGCCATGTAGTATTTTAAACATGCTGTGTATGGGCTTCTGTTTGGGAAGAAAAATGATCTTTTGGAGTACACTCCGTGTACACAGAGTACATGCCTTGTAGTCTCTTCACGTTTCATAAACCGTGTAGGAGGAGGCACAGGTTAATGGAAGGCTTGGGTAAAACATGCAGTGTGCAGAATATACACGCCTTGTAGTGTTGACCTAGAGTCCGGCCGTGTAACTCACAACACAGGTCGATGAACTCCTGTAGATAACACGTCGTGTTAATAATGAACACATCATGTCAATAATGAACACGTGGTGTAGTGTGACCTGGGGGCACGATCGTGTAACTAAAAACATGGTTCAGTGTCACCATTCCTTGAACACGCCGTGTACCTATGGAAAATGTCGTGTAGTCTTGTCCAAGGACAGACCGTGTGGACATAGCCATGTGGATGGAAAATGGGGTGGTGAACACACCGTGTACGGGTGTAACATGCAGTGAAGTATCAAGCCGAGTAGTCGGCCGTGTCACAAGCGACACAGGAAGTTGGAAATAACACCATACACACCGTGTAGATCATATACACGCCGTGTAGTTTTGTTCAAAAGGAAGCCGTGTGGATTAGCCATGAAGAAGTACCCGGGCAGTGGAAGGGAAGTCATGTACATGCCGTGTAGTTAGTATACTTGCCATGTAGTCTTATTTTGAAAATTTGTAATGCCTTATTTCTCCAATTCCCTATTGGGTTTCTTCATTTTCAGTCTTTGATAATCTTGAATCTAAGGCCTGCTTTTGACCTTGTAGTGTCATACCGCCTAGAAGACCGTGCGTTGTTCGCCAGGAGAGCGGCAATGATTATACTCTGGAGATGGTGGTCCATGGGCTACCAGTGGATCCTCCAATAGAGCCAAATGAGGCACCAGCTGCTATACCAGACACAGTTGCGGAGGCATTGTTCCGTGAGGGCTTTATGCGGTTCATGCAGACCTTTCAGGGAGCACCGTAGGCTGCCATATTTATGGCCGAGCTGACTCGTATTTTCTAGTAGTATCATCCACCTACGTTTTCAGGGGATGGAGGACCGTAGGCTATAGAGTCTTGGATGGGGTCGATGAACACTATTTTCAACCATCTGGAGACGCCTCCAGGGCAGAGGGTCAATCTTGCGACTTATATGCTGCGTGATTCTTCCATGATGTGGTGGGATGTTACCACCCAGTCAGAGCTTCACAAGGACATGGCGTGGGTGATTTTTCAGGTAGTCTCCTATGACTTCTTCATTCCCACAATGCCTAGGGAAGACAGAGCTCGTGTGTTTATGAATCTGTAGCAGGGCGCTATGTTGGTGATGGACTATTCTACTCGCTTCAATGAGCTTCAGCGCTTTTCACCCGTGCTGGTGGGTGATGGGGCACTGAGGGCCAGACGTTTTAAGGATGGTCTTCGTTATGACATCCGAGCAATGGTAAATGTTTTTAGGTTGCCTACTATACATGCTATTGTGAACCAGGAGCTGATTACCGAGAGGAACCTGTGTTAAGCTAGAGGTGTGGGAAGGGGTGGTTCAGCAACAGTTACTGGTACTATTTCTGTTGGAAATAGGAAGAGACAGATGGACTTCTCTCAGGGCGTCAGTACCAGCCAGTGAGTTTTTTTAGGTGTCCTAGTGAGGTGGTACCAGTGTGGTAGAGAGGGGCACAAGATTCCTCAGTGTCCATGAGACCTAGTGGAGTGTTGAGCTTGCAGCATGATGGGTTATCTATAGAGATTTTGCAAGGAGTTTCTACCGGTGCCTAGTGAGAGGGGTTTTGTACAGACTCCGTGTGCGGGACCAGGAATAATGGCTTCTTACCCATCAGGGAACTGGAGTACGTCAGGGTGTGTAGTTAGAGATGGTGGTCGTGGTTGTGGTAGCCATACACTAGGATCCCAGAGGCATCGGGTGAGAGAGGATAGGGTATCCATGCTGTGTCCCTGGGCCGCGACACTGGGCAGGCATATGCATTGCAACATATCTAGCAGGAGCAGGATCTCGTACCTTCTACAGTCAGATGTACTATCCTAGTAGCTTCTATTTTATCTTCAGTACTTTTCGATATGGGTTCTACACATAGTTTTATATCTGTACCCATAGTGGAGAGCATTGGGCTTTCTGTCTCTACTTGTTCTGAGATCATGATGCTAGACACTACGTTGAGGACTAGGGCAGCTGGTGTGCATCAGTGTAAGGAGTGCCCCCTTGAGGTTGGTGGGTGTCACTTTCCTTGGGACCTATATGTCTTAGAGAAGAAAAGATATGATGTCATTCTCAAGATGGACTGGTTGGTTCCCTTTCGTGCCTTTGTAGACTGCTATCGTTGCAGGGTGAGTTTCATGTCACTAGAGGGCGGAGAGTTTCTAGAAAAGGGTGAGTGGGATGTTCAGGCAAGTCGAGCTGGACCAGAGCATCGTGGCTGAGGTGGAGTCACAACCCAGATTTCGAGCTTATATCAAGATGATCAGGGGACTTGTCAGATGGATTTCCTCCTAGTGGTTGATTGTTTCAGGGATGTCTTCTTGGGAGTCTTTTCAGGTCTACCCCCGGAGTGTGAGGTGGATTTATCTATTGATCTTGTTCTAGGAGCAACACCGGTGTCCATTCCTCCTTATATGATGGCCACGCCTATGTTTTAGGAGCTCAAGAGGTAGTTAAAGGGGTTACAGGCAAAGGGGTTCATCTGACCCAATACTTCTCAATGGGGATCACCAGTCCTTTTTGCGAAGATGTCGGACGGTACCGTCAGACTCTGTGTGGATTATCGGAAGCTGAACTAGTTGACGGTTAAGAACCGATATCCCTTATCGAGGATTGATGATCTGTTTGATCAACTTCATGTTGCACGAGTGTTCTTGAAGAATGACTTGAGATCAGGATATCATCAGCTGCACGATAGACTATCTGATGTACCTCTCACATCTTTCAAGAGAATGTATGTTCTATACGAGTGTACGGTTATACCGTTCGGACACACGAATGCTCCAATGATTTTCATGTCTCTCATGAATCGAGTGTTCCATCCTTATCTGGACTCTTTTTTGGTAGTATTAGTAGACAATATCTTGGTGTACTCTTGCACTCGACATGACCATGCCACCCATCTTGAGATCGTATTGAGTACACTGAGAGAAAATCATCTATATTCTAATCTCTAAAAGTGAAACTTTTGGATGGACCATATTCACTTCCTGAGTCATGTCATCTCAGAGGCAGGTGTTTCAGTAGTCCTTGAAAAGGTTAAGGGAGTAGTTTCCTGGGAACAACCTAAGATTGTTTTCGAGATACAGTGTTTCTTGGGGCTGGCTAGATACTACATGCGTTTCATAAAGGACTTCTCTCATATAGCAGCACCATTGACGGGTTTGAATAAGAAGGGTGTGAAGGTTTTTTGGTCGGAAGCTTGTGAGACAGTCTTTCAGGACCTGAAAGGTAGTTTAACATCAGCACTGATCCTGATATTCCCTGAGCAGGGGAAGAGCTATACAGTTTACTGTGATGCATCAAGTATTGAGCGGGGAGCAGTGTTTATTCATGGCGATCGAGTTGTTGTGTACGAGTCTCGGCAATTGAGGGAACATGAGAGGAATTACCCAACTCATAATCTCAATTTGGCAGAAGTTGTGCGTGTGTTGTGCTGTTGGAGACATTATCTACTAGGAGATCATTTTGTGTTTTCACCAACCACAATAACCTCAAGTATATCATTACTTAGCGTACCTGAATCTGAGGCAGAGAAGGTGGGTTGAATACCTTTAGTACTTCGATTTTGAGCTTACCTGTACACCTGGTAAAGGTAATGCAGTAGCTGATGCATTGAGCATGAAGACTCAGATACAGTGAGTGCAGGAGGCCAGTGTCGAGTGGAAGCTCAAGGATTTGATCTATGAGATGCATCTAGAGGTGCACGATAGTCAGGGGCAGTCTTATCCTTCCTCTTTAGCTGTGAATTCTACCCTCCTGGATAGAGTGAGGATGAGACAAATATCTGATTCAGAAGGCCTAGTTCTACGGGAGTCAGAGGCAAGTGAGGAACCTCTTCCTGGTTGGACAATAGGCGATGATGAGGTTTTGCGTTTCCATCGACGAGTGTGGGTTCCAGGGGATATACGTGACGAGCATATGTGACAGTTTCATTCTTCAGCTTGGGCAGTTCAACCTGGGGTTACCAAGATGTACCGAGACATGAGACGTCAGAACTGGTGGATGGGTATGAAGAGAGATGTAGCTGGTTATGTTACTAGATGTTCCACCTATCTGTAGGTGAAGGTGGAGCATCAGAGACCAGCCAAACTTTTACAGTAGTTACCCATTCTAGATTAGAAATGGGATGCTGTCTCTATGGAATTCATGACAGGGTTGTCGAGGATGCATCGAGGCAATGACGTCATGTGGGTTTTTGTGGACAGACTCACGAAGGTCGCTCACTTCATGCTGATCAAGGAGACCTTCGGTGTTGATGATCTCAGATGGATTTATATCCGAGAGGCCGTACGTCCTTATGGAGTCCCTCGTTCTATCGTTTCATATCGGGACTCCCGCTTTACGTCACATTTCTGGAATAGTCTTCAGAGGGAACTGGGTACATAGGTGCTTCTGAGCACAACATACCACCCTCAGATAGATGGCAAGTCAGAGTGTACCGTACAGGTACTGGAGGACATGTTGTGATCATGAGTCTTAGACTTTGGGGGCTCTTGGTAGAACCATATACCCTTGGTAGAGTTAAACTATAACAATAGCTTTCATGAGACTATTGAGATGGCACCATATGAGGCATTATACGGTACATTTTTCTGATCACCATTATGCTGGTTAGAGGCTGGTGACGCTACTTTGCTGGGACCACGTCTCGTGCCGAAGACTTTTGAGAAGGTCCAGTTGATTCAGAAGCAGATGGATACCGCACAGTCTCGTCAGAATTCATATGTCGATCACCGTAGATGACATTTGGAGTTCGTGGTCTGGAATCAGGTTTTCTTGCCTGTTTCGCCGAGGCTGGGACACATGTGGATTAGGAGACAGGGTAAGATTTCACCAATGTATGTGGGGTCATTCGAGATTCTGGAGAGATTTGGGCTGGTTTCCTATCAGTTGCGGTTGCTGCAGCGGTACCGAGCCATGCACGATGTCTTCCACGTATCTCAGTTTTGTCCCTATCATTCATACTCTTCACAGTTGTGGCCAGAGGAGGTTGAGCTGGGGGCAGATGCATCCTTGGAGGATCATCCAATCCCTATCTATCACATGGTCACGAAGGTTCTCTATGGTTGGTCAATTCCTATTGTACGAGTGCAATGGCAGCATGGCTGAGTGCAGGACGAGACCTGGGAGCGGGAGGCCGATGTACGTACACATTGGCCGGAGTTTGTCACGGATATATCTTCACCACCCTTGGAAGGGAAATTCAGGGACAAATTTCTATAAGGGGTGAGGTTTGTAAGAACCCAGTTCTTATATTTGAGGTATGGGTTTCTTCCTTTCTCTTTTCCTTAGGTGTTTTTGAGAATATATGGAAAAGGGGAAAATCTGAATTTTTGTAAGTACACACCGTGTACTTTTTCGACACGCCTTGTACTCTTGGCCTTGTGGGATGGGTACACGGGGTGTGTTTCTATGCCGAGGATGAAGAGTGTAGGAAACAACTACATGTCGTGTAGTGGTTCCATCCACACCGTGTAGTCAGTCGGTAGGCCAAAATATTAAAGAGGTGGAGAAGCCGCTAGCTAGGTGATAGTACACACCGTGTACTCAAGAGTACATGTCGTGTAGTCATGTCGACGGATGTACAGTGTGGTGGTGCCACTGGGGAATAGTTAAATGAAGGGAGTACATGCCGTGTACTTTGGTTTTTCACGTAAAACTGGAAATAGCCTCCCCTATTCATAGGGAAGGCTTAGAATCAGAGGAAGAAGCGGGAGGGGACGTCATAACCTTTGAAAATCCATCAGGTGTTCGTCTAGAGTCCGTTTCCGCCTCGGACCATCTCGTTGGAACCACACGGGTAAGACCTCTCTTCTCCTAGAGTTTTCCTTAATAATTCTTTCCCCAGAAAGAGTTATTTGAGGTTATGAGAGTTTCTTTCTTTGTCATATCTACATCATTCTTGGGTGTTTCTTGGATCGGTGTTCGTGTATAGCGCTCGTGGGCATATAAGGTCGGTGTCTTGGTGTTTTGTTTTCCAACCGTTGTGTGTTTTTTGCATTTTTGTTCCATGAACCCATGTTGAGGTGTCATGTGGCTGAGGCCATGGACATTTTTAATGACCTAGAACTATATAAGTAATTGAATAAATTGTAAAACTACTGTTTGGGATCGTTGCTTGGATCCGGAACCACCCCAGGAGTGTGTTCCCCTATTTAGCCATTTTTCCAGGATACCCATGGGTCTTCCTTCAATGTAGTAATTGTAGAATTTCCTTGAGAGGAATTTCTTGTTAATTCTTGTTTAACTGTTTGGCATATCCCGATTACCTGTTTGGCATGAGGGAGTTATTGTGATTACCTTGTGGGCACTACACTGTTTAGCCTGAGGGATGTAGTTATTTCGCATGAGGGAAACCATTGGTGCCTGAGGGATTGACTTCTGTGCCTGAGAGTGACACTTTATTTGACTGAGGGAAAATTTTGTTATGCCGGAGAGCTATTCCAGCTGGTTGGATTTTTCTTACATGAGGGTAAGGTTTTGTTTGTCAGAGGACGTGGACTATTTACTTAGAAATGAACTGTGTTGATTTCTAATATTTAATTGATAAAATGAATAATAAAATGGAAATTTAATTGTATGTTAGTTACTTAGATTACTACTTTATTTATTGCATTTTAATATTTCACATTATTGTGGCATTCTTACACGCAGTTGGGCATGAGCCTTTGGTGGGTGACTACTGGGATATTTTTTCACACCCTGTTTGGGTCACGATTTTCGACCTAAAGAGATTACATTGCTGCAGGTGTGGATAGGGGAAGGAGTCCTAATACAGGGACATGATTGATGCTGAAGAGTATTAGGGCATGGGACCGAGCCTAGGCTCATGATGCCGCTGCTAGCTGTTTTGATTTTTTTCGTTGTACTCTAATTTTGGTTGTACTGTATTGATGTATAACATGTTCTGGCTATTTCATAGAACTTAAGACATGTAGCATCAATATTTATATACTGTTGGTTATATCCACTAATGTGTTTACATTATTTGAGTATATTTTACTGATTCTGCTGTTAGTTGTATGTTTTATTTTGTATTTCGACGCGCTACACTTTGAAAAATGAGGGTATAGTTTCCCCACTATCAGACCTAGGCCCTCGCTCCTAGTCGACAACCTTTGGAATTTGGGGAAATGCTCTTGAGGTCACATGGAGAACCGGGTTTGGGGAACACATAGCGTGGCACTCGGAAATGGGACATTAAAACACTAGTATTTCCATTTTTTTAACTCTAGTTAATATTTTTTCTCTCAAAAGGGCAATACATTGTTGGCCATAGGGTTTACTCACAATAAGGATAAAAGTTTTGTTGTCTAACATTCACTTTGTTAACTTTTTTGTTAATGGTAAAACTAAATTTGAAATTTGAAATTATTTAAATGATTTTAAAATAAATACATCAAGTTAGAACTATAATCATGTGTTATATATTAATAAACAGAATCCAGATGGATAGAAAATGAGAAACTAATGAATCCCATTGTTAAAGAACATTGATTGTCAGACACTCACTTTTTCATTTTCAACAATTAATATCCAATTAAATTTTCAAATTTATATCATATTTCTTCATGGAATACACATATATTGACAAAAAAACCATTACAAGATCTCAAATTAGGGTTTTTTCCTCTTATGAATGTGATACCATTACACACAATTACCTTCAAGAAAAAAATACAAATTAAACATGTTATAATCAATGGGGATACATGTCCCAAATAAGTTTAAAAACATGAAAATTTTATTATAGTTATAAGTTTACAAAAAATTATAGAATAATATTGATGAAAGTGAAAAAAATAATCATTCAACCTTCAGTCAATAAATTGTTTTAGAATAATTCAAAAGATAAATGTTAACAATGAAGAAAAAAACACACAAGGGTTGTGTCCTAGGTTCTCTAGTACCCATTAATTCATGGATTATAGTCCATAATTAATTAATTACCATCAATATAACTCAACTACTCCACATTAACATAATTAAAACAACACCCTCCATCAATAAAACCATCTCATTGAATAAAATTATTATGAGAACATAAAGAGAAAGTAGGTAGTCATGGTGTTGTCCAAAATATTTTTCCAAATGTTTTTTTAATTTTAGACTAATATTTAGCCAACTCAAGCAATTTTTTATTCATAAGTGTTGTTTGAATGACTTTCCTCTATCTTCATAAAAATATTAAAATATTTGGATTCTTTTATAAAATTTTATTAATTAATTACCAAGATGAATAGTTTCTACCTGAAGTGAATGTTCAACATTATCAATTCTCATGAACACAAAAAACATCATAAAGTACAAATTTATGTATGTTATTTATCATCAAGATTCTTATTTGGGTTATATAACTTTTTTCATGTTTCATGTGCTCATTGAGACACATGTAGTCAGGGTAATTACTCATTTATTGAAGGATATTCTTTTCTTAGAAAAAATATTTTTTTAAGAGAATGGTATTTTGGCCTTGAGATGGATGACTAAGATCATGGTCCAATTAAAACATAATTATCCCTTGAGAAAAAGTCTCTAATTTGTTTTATATTTGGATTATTATAAAAAAAATAGGGACAAAACAACAAAGTGATGAAAAACGTTTCAAATTAAATAATTAGGGAATTCCCATAATTTAGATGAAAATAACACAGAATTCAAAAAATGAAGAACTTTCTTATAATATAACATATTAGTTTGTTGAAAATAAATTATATACACTTTATAAATATATAAAATTCCATCTATATCTTCCCCACACCTAGTGCTTTGCAAAATGATTCGTTATTGGACATATCATACACATTTTATTATCCATATTCTAGGGAGGTTACACAAAATAAATTATTGCCTTATATTCTAAGAAAGGATGAAAAGGGGAGATATAAATTATCATTTATGTATAACATGTGACTATTTATATGACAAAAAGGTGTAAAAATTTTATTAACATAGCTAAAATTTCATAGACTGTAATGGAGACACAAATAAAATAGAATGGAAGATCATTGGGAATAAATCTTTAAGGAATGAAGGAACATGAGTCATGATAAAATAAAATTTTGATTAGACATAAGTATTTATAATATAGATAACAATAGAAAACTATTTCCTTAGTCATGAATTATTTACAATACTATAATATTGGATTTTTTCAGTCCTTCTACTATTATATCCAAACTAAATTAGTTACATTCCCTATTTTAGTCATTATAATCTGAAGAGACACCCAAATTTTACAAATTCATTTTAAGGAAGTATAATTTACAACCAAAAAATATCATAATGAAAATAAAATATTTGTCTGATACAAGATAATAAAATTATTATTATATCATAATTCATGGAATAAAAATTTTTAGTATAAACATTTGAACTAATCATTATTATTTAATATTCGAATAATAAATGAGTTTCAAAAAAATACTTTCATCTTAAAAATAATTACATAAAATGTATAATGATGGAATCATTAGAGTATATCCTCAATAACGATTATCTAACATAAAATTATTTTATATTGTATAAAAAATTATTGAAAATATCATAGACAATAGTACATATGGAAAATAATCTTTTAACATTGAAATTATTTTTTTAAAATATTTAAAAAATATTAATTTATTGAATATAAATTATTTAAAAACATATTTTTAAAATTTATAGGTATATTCAAAGCATTGATTTGTTATGATGGTTTTAAATTTTCCTTCATTTTTTATATGTGAATACAATGATTCCAATCACATTTCTAGTACAAGCCATAATTAAGTCATTCTAAAGAGGCAAGAAGTAAAAACATTAAAAAATTATCTAAAAATTATATAATGGGTAAAATTAAATTTTTTAAATAAAATTAAAATATTTAAATAAATATTCATTAATTATTTTTAAATTTTATATATAGAATAATTTTTTTTTGTTTAAGAAAAAAATAGATATGATTTTTCTAAAAATAATTCATTTTATATCGTGAGTTCTTAAATAGTGGAAGATTATAAAAAAAATTATATTTTCCAAAAAAGAAAATGTGGAGTTGAAAATTTATTGATTTTAGGAAATAATAAAAAAAATTTATCATAAGTACATAACTATAAACAATCTCAATAAAAAATAGACTGTTTTCTAAATCCCTTACATTACGTTCCACTTACATTGTAAATTACTTATAATGATGTATAATTACATAAAATTTAGTGCACATTTTTATAATATCCAATTAAAAATTATAATTCAAATAATATCAAATTAAATCATTTCAAAATCAATATATTAAAAAAAATTATAAATGTATTCATTTTCTAGTGTTAACTAGTTCATTTTCATAAAAATTTTAATTTATTAGTTTTAATCAATTTATATTGGCGATGGTAATGTAATCTCAGAATTATTAATTTTGATATTTATAAACAAAACTATAATTATATATTTATTTATTTATTAATTTATATTTGTGTTCATTAATTAAAATTACTGGATTACGTAAAAGAAATTACATTGATTATTGAGATAATAGGTCGTAATTATACTTGAATGTTAATAATATTTTTGGATGGATGGAATGTAATAATGTTAAATACAAAATGAAAATATGTAGAATTATTATTATAATATATATTTATATATCCTATTTGTATATCATATAAAGATATTAAATACATCATAATAAATATTCGATGAATGTGGTGATGAAAAATGAATATTATCTCTACATAGATGTGGTAGTCCCCTTATATTCATAAATAATATTTTAATAGACCATTTAATGTTATTGTTGGTGAATAATAAATATTGAATAATAATGACATCATTTTTTATATAATATGTACTGAATTTATTATTTTATAATCAATACAACAAAATATAATCAAGGTAGTTGATGGAATATCTTAAATGAGGTCACATTGGATAATTATATCTTCTTTGGTAGGCATACTCAAGATCCTTTCATATGTAAAATTATAATGGTCATTTGGGATGACCAAAAAATCTATATTAGGAAGAGGTATGTTTATTGGATTAATTTATATGGTATGGAAAATCTAGATATACCAAAATGTGTTGGGAAAAGAGGATTAGTTGGGCCCATTTATAATTGTAGAGGAACACACTCGAAGTTAATTTACCAAATGTAGTGTCTCCAAAAATAAATATTTTTTTATATAATGATGATAATTATAAATAATGAAATAAGATAATATATAGTTACTGTTATGTTTAGTTATAGAGCTAATATATATGTTTTATCCACTCATTAATCCTTTTGAACAATACTCTAAATCAATGTTTATTAAAATTTAAGGGTAAATAATGTCACCATAATAGTAAATGATACCCATTAATGGAATATTTTTAAAATTATTAATATTATACCAATATAATTTCCAAATAAATTAATTTTTACTTTAAAGCTTTTAATAATATATTTTTAATTATTAAAAATCAAGAATTTCATTTTTAGAAGTAGCCTTTTACATATATGTTAGTCTCATAGATATAGTAATAGAAACTGAAAGTAAACCATTAAAAATAAGATTTTTTTATATTTATTTAAAAAAATAGAATATATGAATTCATTAAATTTTTATTTATTTTAATATATTTATAATAATTTTATTTACATTTCAATTAACTGAATAGATTTTGTGTCATCTATGTGTAACAATTTTTTATAATTATTAAACCACTCAAAAATTATAAAATATTTATGTAATAATAATATATTTAAATTTTTATACAATAATTTTCAACACAACATACCCTCTTTTTATATTAATGTAAATCATTAATATTATTATTGTCATGATAATGAAATTTTGTAACCATCATTTAAATTAAGTAATATAAAGGCCATTCACAATGAAAAATGGAAACAAATTTATATTTTTTGAACCATATATGGACATTAATGAATTAAAATATTCATGTAAGAAAATTTAATGGGTTAGAGAAATATTTCACCTTATCCATATGTTTTACCCTTATTTTACGGATCTTAACATTAATGATATCATTAGTATAAATAGGGATGGTATTCGTAATGACTTAAAATAAAAGTATAATATATTTAAATTTTTACCATCTCAATTAGAAATATGGAATCTATTATTCATGATTCAATTAAAATGAGTGGAATAATTTTCTGTAATAAAAATGTCAAAAACACAATGTTAATACCCTGAACTGAGTTTATTGGAGTGAGTGGTTTATTTATTAATTTGGCATAATATACAAGGAATAAGATCATAAAGGACTAAATATTTTAGTAGTATTCTTAATATATATATATATGAATTATTTATAGATTATATTTAGAAACACAATGTACAACATAAATAATTTATGGTGAGAATAGAATTATTATTATTTATTATCCATACATAAAAATCATTGTACAACTAATGGATTCCTAGAGAAGAGAGAAAAAATATAATTGGGCTCAATTTCTCATTATTTTTACCTCCTCCAATGGCCCGAAGGCCTTCATTTTTTATTGATTTTTCTTAATCCACCTTTCAAGGGGTGTGGTGGAACCCTTACAAAGCCCGTAGGAGTAAGTATTACATAGCCCGTAGACCTTATAGAATTCATTTCCTATAGGCTTCAAACATTTCATACAACCCAGCCAAACTACTTGGAAATTTTCCTCCTCAGCATCTTCATCATGATATCAGCTCTCCACCTTCGCATGGCTATTCGTCTAGGAATTCCCATGAATTCACAATCTTCTCTTGATGGAAGGTTCCATAACCTATCATTCTTGCAATCCGTTTAGCATATGTTGTGGTGAAATATCCTTAATCATCCTCTTTCTAGAGCTTTGTTCCTTGTAGGTTGTCTGGATTGCATCTAGACTTATGGTGGCCCAAATACATTGAGGTGGCCCAAAGGCCTTGCTGACCTAATGTTATGGTTTTCCGAAGGCCTTACAGGACTCAAGGAACAAATCGGTGGCCTGAAGGCCCAAACACGGGCATATCCCCACCTGCTACAGTGACAAATAGTTCCTGCTACAGTTCCCACTACAGTACCTCTTACAGTACTACACAGATCCCGCTACAGTACCTGCTACAGTACTGCTACATTAATACAATATTAACATGGAAAATCTACCTATGATGTTATAATTAATATATAATCACTAAAAATATGGAATGTAATATAAATTAAACACATTGAATTTAATAATACATATAAATAATATGGAAATGATGAATAATTATTAATTAATTACTTATAAATAAAATTATAATAATGAATCATAAACATGTATATTATAGTAATCGAACAATCACATGGAATATAAATAAAATCTCTTATAAAGGTGGAATTCATAATGTGTGTAATTATATATATATTATTTATTATTTTACTAAGAAACTATTTTAATCGGTTTATGCCTCAGCCAATACATGAAATTGATTGTCTAATGAGACATATAATTGCATTAAGGGGATTTAGTGAGCCCCACCAATCACATACCATGTCTAATTAATTATTCATTTTGAATTGGTTGGACATTATCCGAATACAAACTCATATTTAAATCTAAATTAAGAAAATTTTTATATTCCTTAGTCAAATGAACAAAATTTATAAACCCTCTACAGTAATATATTTAATGTATCAATATATCACATCCACAATCAATCAAATCATAAAAATTTCAAAACATGAACATGGATGAAATAAATAAATAAAATCCCTTTTTATCATATATATATATATATATATATATATTAAAAGGATTATGTAATTGATGAATATAAATACAATATAAAGATCCATAATAACATTTTGAGTAAAATATCCATTAAAATTGGAAATTTAAAATTTAGAAAACAATTTTCACTAAACAACATGAAAATAAATTACATTGAAAATATCAAGTAAATAGTTTTTTAAACAATAGGTGGTCATTATGTCTTACAAATACATTCATGTTATACACTTTAATATAATTATTTGTTTCATATTTTCAGTAAAATCCAAATGATAATTATTTTGAAAAATTGAATCTTATTTTAATAAATTATAATAATTTGAGAAATAATTTATTTAATAATTCATTATATAGAAGATAATTGTTTTAGAACATCGTAAAAATTAATCATTTTTATGAAGAAGAAAAATTATCAAGATGTGATTAATGAAATATTTTATTAGAAGGAATTTATCAATCGGTTTAAGCACTAAATATCGGAAAAATAGTAATATTACCTGATAAAGATAATGAATAAAAATATTATAATATATATATATATATATTTCAATATGATAATAGAGAATAATTATCCCATGGGAGATGTATACAAAAATAATAAAAAATAATTATGAAATTTTAAATTGATTCCTTGCCTTTTATATAATCGGATGAATCATAAAACACCCGGAAAGAAAATATATATGTAAATTTTCTATATCCTTAGAATAAATAAATAAATTATATAACATGTATAGAGGGTATTAAGTAGACCATTAGAAATATTATAGATGGAAAACATCAAAATGCACCACAATGAAATGAAATTGTGATGATGTCTTAAACACATATTCTAAAATTTATATGACCATTATTGAAATGTCCCTATTTTGTATCTCCTATATAAATAATCATAAAACAAATGGAAATTTAAATATTATTAATAAAATTCATTTCAAACATAATCATATCATTAAAAAATCAATGATATCAATATTTTTCTCAATTAATCAAAATTGGGTATTGAAATATAATACCTTGCACATTCCATTTGTTTAATGTAATTTAACATGAAATTTAATTGATAAATTAATGTTACTAATTTATTAAGAAATTACTATTAATATTTATTCTAACATACATGATCCCATTATATCATCTTATCACTTGTTTGTTAATATTATTTTTAATTACCCTTATTTTGTGTGTTAATTGCCTTATTTTCACCTAAATGTTTTTCCATGGAAGTATATGTTCTAACATACATGATCCCATTAGAACTGATATCATTATCATAATGGTGAATGGGTAGGAATATGATGATATACTAATTTTATAGAATCAATATCATGTAATATATCTTATAAATATTTATAATTTCTATAATTACGACAACCCTGTAATGTAGTTATAAAAAATTTAACACCACTAAGTTGAGATGGAAAATTGTATATACACACAAGAGGTGTTTTTGTTTTTCAGGGGATGTATAAAATGGGAAAAATGATTGTAACATATTCAAAATAAAATTCTAGAATATATATTAAAATAAATTTACTTCTATATGAGGGAAAATATAAGAGTGGGTTATAGAAGAATAAATACACATAGAATATTCGGTAATGATGAATAACCCTTATTCGGTGAACATCCATTTGACCATTTATTAGGGGATCTAGGGTTGATATTTTGAAAGAAAAGGAATCTATAGAATAAGGATATGGATTCTGGTAATATAAATTGTATGTATTTGGTTTATCTATTGAGATAAATGTGGTGTAATGAATTAAATGACTGGGATCTATTTAATTATTATGCTATGATATATGATATAAACGGAATAATAAACATTAAAATAGTTCTAAAAAATTTAAATAATTAACTTGTGTTAATTTTTTATGATTACAATGAACATACTCAATGAATCTGACAAAAGGTAATGGTTTTTTTTCAATATCAATTCATTGAGATTTTTATTGATGATACAAACCTTAATTATTCTATATTGTGCACAAACATCCCCAAAGACACATTCAATCATTAATTTATTTATTATAATGTTATTTAACGTTCTGTTAATTTTTATTGTTTATGGGTATTATTATGTAAATGTTCGATGTTGTATGGGATTCACTGAATGTTTTAGTGTTTAATTATCATATATTTTCTCCAGGTCAATATACATGATATATTTTTTATATATTTATTATTGTGGATATAAAATGAACATAATGAACAGTCTCTTTCAATAGTTAATTTCATTCAATGGTTTTTAAAAGTAATATTTTTACATGTTTTATATTTAATGTTTTGAAAAATGACAAAACCAATGTTATTTTATTATACACATAGAGAATATCATATCTTCCAACAAATGAATTAATTGATATATGGATTTAACTATAATATTTTCGGTTTTAAAATGGTTAACAAACACATTTATTCCATTTTTCGGTATTTTGATGTGGAAAATTATTTTTAAAATGTATTTCTGATTTTAATGTCTTGAAATGATTTATTTTACATTGTCATTTTATTGGTCCTTATGTGATAATCCAAGGATGGGAGGTAATGTTATATCCACCAACATATTGGGTATGTGATTCTCCCTTATGTATATTCTATTTAAAAAGTGACACGTATAGAAGGAAACCGTATTTTTATTCATTTTTATATTAATTATTTCCCAATTTACCTACATATAAAATATATGTTTTATGATTATTTTTTATGATAATAATTTTTTAAGAAAATTATTATAATGATCATTTTTAACTAATTTATTCTTTTCATGGAAAAAGTTTTTTATTCTATTTTAATGAAATTTTTTATAGGTTATTACTAGACTAATCATTTGGTTTCATTATGTCCCTTACTAATAATATTCTCTTATCCAATGTATAAAAATGTTTTTCAAAGGGCATAATGAATTGTAATGTATAAGAGTATCTCATTATAATATAATTGAAGATGACTTCTGAAAATTAATATTGATTTTTTAATAGGGCTTCATTTGTTTGAAATGGTGGATTCTTAGTATTTTAGTCCACATGAAATTAAAGAGATTGTATGAGATAGTTTTTACTCATTATCTAACACTAAAAATTGAAGATATCGTCGAATGATAATTATATTTCAAATATATAAAAAAATTTAGTTTTGAAGGCCTAGTTCTTATAGAAATGAACACCTACCACATAGTCCTTATTAGAATTGTATTCACTAAAAAGGGTAAAATTTTAAAAAGCATTAAATATCCTAATAAAAAATTAAATATTTATATAATATTTCATCAGGGAACTATATACACCTCATTAAATAATTCATAATCTTAATATCATTATATTCCTCAATAAAAGGAAATTTAGAAGAATCTACCTTGGACATATCATATCATTAATGTTTGCATCAATCAAATGAATTAATTAATTTTATCTAATATAAATCCAAATAAATTAAGTGAAATTTAAACATAATATAATTATAAGTCATTTACCATATAATCATATCATGATAATATAAATGAAACAGAAGCATAACAAAATAAATGAAAACGGAGTAAAGAAATCTCTTACCATATGCTTTCTGTTAGTTGAATGTTATTTATATTCCAAAATAATTGTTTTATGAATGTAAATACTTTATAAAAATCCATTTCAATAATTATTATAATATATTTGATCATATTAAATCAAAATATCAAAAAAAATTCATTATTACCATTATTTTGGATTGTAATTTCCTTGTTTTATAATGTAAATTTTGTCATGATAGTCTTGTTAATATTATAGAGGATATAGATAAATGATATAAAAAGTTAATTTATTGTCATAATAAAAAAAATCATCAAATATAGATTTATAAAATTTATTTAATGTTGAACATGGGAAATGAATCACATCATGTCGTGTTGACATCAAGCCATACGTACGCCCGAGCGATGACATAGTTCTATTATTGGTGAGTTGGTAATGAAATGAATGATATATTTATTTACCTGAATCAATATCAAATAAAATTTAACATATATATTTATCATTAATATCTTTTTAACCATCCATGTTATTTTGTGATGAAGAAAAAAATTATTTCAATACATAAAGATGACAAGTTGTACGTACTCACATACTGTGATTTTTTCAAAAAATGGATAAAAGGTAGAATATGGTTGTCCCAAATGAAAAAAAATGAATATAAAAAATAAAATAAATTTTTCTTTAACATGGATAAAAAACATGTTGAGTATTTATAATAAGAAATTAACTGATAGTAGTATGCAAAGTCATTTCCCCCTTCTTCTACAGACTTGAATTAGTTATCATCTTATTGGATCTAGAGACGATCGTTTGGATGGTCTATAACATATATATCATGTATGTGGTTTTTATAAAGGATATAAAAGTTTTTTTATAAGGATATATGGATCCATGTGGTGTAATTAATTTAGGGAATGTTGATCTTTCATAATTTATGTTAGGGGAACTTTAATAATTTTTTGAAATATTAATATCATATAAATCAATTTTCAATTACATAACGAACAAAACATACTAATTTCTAATATAATATTAATTTGTGTCTAAATCCTTAAATATAATAAAAATTGAAATGTAGTTTGAATATGTTTATATCCTTATCTATGGGGTTTAACGATTATTTAATTCCATTTAGACATACAATATTAATAATGTTCCTTAAACATTGAGAGTTAATATAGTAATAATAAAATATCAAACAACCCGTAAATGGATAATATGTGAAATTATAAGAATTATACTTCTATTTTGTATAAATATATTATTTTTATTAATTTTACATCATTTAAAAAAATATCATTTATTTTAAAAAATAATAATGTTAATTTTTACACATTATATTATATTGGATTTTAAAAATATAAATACAACTACATAACAAGAAAAAAATATTTTCATAAGTCCAAAATATGTCAATGATAAATATTGAATTAATATAATACATGAGTAATCTAAAATTAAATTTATTTTATTATTTATATAAGCATTTATTTTATTAATTAATTAATTGATTAATTATTGCATTAGTGTCCTATAAGATTTTAAAGCTATTTAATATTGAATAAAAATTTATAATAAAATATCAAAGAGATGATAATTCTATAAGATTTCAATATAAAATTAATATATAATGATATCTTCTAGATAAATATATATTAAAAATCAATTATATATGAAAATTATGAATGTGACATCCTTGACTATTCATTAAATAAAACATTATAAAAATCCTAATCTCATTAAAAAGTACATAAATGGTCATTTAACTAAATCATAAAATCATATTGAGAAGAATAGACATCCAAAAAAAAGTTGGAATATTTTAAGTTCATATTAAAGTCATAATTATTATATTTCTAATTAAAATGACAAAATTTAATGTTTAGAGTGTGAAAAAATCACTATCTTTACAAAAGGAAAATTGATTTTCTTGAAAAATATATTATTAAGCCCACAAAATATAATTACAGGAAAATTTGTCATAAATATTATTAAAATAAAATTAATTATATTATTCATAAATTAAAATATATTATTTTATATTGGGGTTATAATAAAATAGTATTGTTAATATTTATCTAAAGAAATTCTATGTTTTATAAAATTCGAGGATTTTACAATTCAATAGGAAATCACACTTTTTTATAAACATTATAAACAATTCATAATTTGATATTTTTAATATGATGTTTTAAACAATTTTTTAGAACAATAAAGTAAATTTGAAATAATTTTCATAAATTTATTACAAATATTTACACCTTAAAAGTAAGAAGTCATTTTTTGAAAAAAAAATTATATTGATAATTACTATTTCAAATCCATATAAATATGATACTTCTTAGATGAATAAAAAATATTCCTTTTGGGATTAATCTAACATATACATATTTATGTAGATACTTTTTTGGACATAGACATGGGTCCTCGACCATATAATTATAAAACATTAAATGCAGAACTCATGGAGGTTTCACTCCATTTTTAAAATTATATATCATCATTAAAAACATATTTAATACTAACATTGATATTTCACCGTACAATAACATTTTAAAAGATAATATTTTCCAAAATCCTTTAATATTTCAATGTATATATTTTGAAAAAAAATACGAGATCTTTTTTTATTTCAAACATTGATAGGCAATCATGATCCTTTTAACACATAGTATCATCCACAATTACTATATTTCCAATATGGTAGTGTATTAATAATTCATAATCATTAATAAACCACTACCATATTCTTTGATCAATAATATAATCTTTATAAATGAATATTTATATTCAACATATATGATAGGTATCCATATATCACATATTTTCCTATATAGTATATTTTGTTATCTGAATAATGGAAAATTTACTGTAGTTAAATAGAAATCATAATTTGGAAATTATTCCCACAACATTAAACATTATGTTCAATTAGATAAAACACTAACATTATACAAAGTGACACTGACAATGAATTCATTGTTGAATCATTATTGGTCACAAACACTTCTCTAATACATATACCTATCAAAACAATTATATTTACAAACATCCTTCATTACGGTATTAAGTACAACCCTAATTAATAATTATGTAGTCTATTTAAATTGGAATATACAAGAATATAATCTGAAAGTACTATAAAAGAGTGATCAAGATAATAAATAATAAATCTATTTAACAAATCCATCAATGTATCTAGGAACATAATAATACCATATTAGAATAAAATTAAATTTATAGTGCCACACCTCATACAGAATTTTTTGTTTTTATTCACTTTGTACCCACAATTTATCAAATATAAATATTATATTAATATCAGAATAATATTTAGATCCTAATAACCGGTTAATCAAATCACCATTATGGGGAAGATGATAATTATTATCCATTTTGATCATGACATGTTCCAGATATCAAATACAGAGTCACATTAATCTATATTTATGTATAATGAAAAAAGATGGCATAATAAATAGATTAATATTTTAATAAATGTCCCTTCTGAATTTAATCTCATGTTTTCTTCATTAATTTTGTAAAATAAACAAGGAATATTTTATAAGGAGTCTTTAAAATATAGATTTTTGGAGTTATGAATTCTATAGGAAACTAAACATTGAAAATTATGTATTAAATAAGAATATTTTACAAAAATACATCAAAATACTATCCTTACATATTCTTATATTGTATTTTGTGTTCATCACCAACCATATTTGTTAATACCCCCATTTAATATGAATAAAGAAAAATATAATCGATGATCATTCCATTTTATGTAAATATTTATAATTAGTCTAATTGATGTTCATAATTTTGTTAAGAATATAAAACATTGATTCATTTTCATAGAATTGTTTTGGTAATAATTTAATGGAATATGATACTTTCATAATATAGCATTAAAAGATGTATATAATTAATAATGATTTTTTGACGAAGAAAATTCCATGAAACATATAAACTTGACTAATTATAACAATTATATTCGTTCACCAATACATTGACAATTTGTTGACTTAACGAAACATATAATCATTATGAATATTAATGTACATTCCCAATTTCATTTTACAATATAAGGGAATTCACAATTACATTCTAAAATAAGATACATCAATTTTTTCCTAGTTCTTGACTCCACCTCAACTATATCATGTTTTCTTCAGTCCTAGAAAATTAAAAAAAATTATATTGAGAATAAAACATCATAATAGAAAACCATATATTATATACCTTACCATAAAAATATGATAATTTTTTATACATAAATTTGTCCATATAGTTACTGTTAAATATTTCTCGTCATAGTTTCCCAACATTAATGAACTTTTC
This sequence comes from Viscum album, assembly GCA_963277665.1. Lineage (NCBI taxonomy): Eukaryota > Viridiplantae > Streptophyta > Magnoliopsida > Santalales > Viscaceae > Viscum > Viscum album. Next base: position 870,452,548 of record OY728148.1, on the reverse strand, counting down.
TATAATATAGCCTATTAAAACATATACTCTTCATACATTATTACAACAGATTATTAGTTTAATAATCCATACAATACCTTATGATCCATTCCATCAAGATATATGTTTAGTTTGATTGGGTTTAAGGATATCAACCCCATTTGGTCATAAGTGATTTAAATTATCTCTCACATATTTGTTACGAACTATCAGTATTTGGAAACATATCACAGACAACATTTATCCTCATTCCAAGGCTAAGGGGTGAATAAAAAAGGGGGATAATATACTCACAGTAAATATAAGAATGGGAAATAAAAAATGTAATATAACATGTAAAATATAGATATTTGAAATTGTTGGAATACTATTTCAATTACTTACCCATTAATTCTTAAAATTATTTAGGGTTAATGGAATTATGATTGAATTTTTTTTAAAATTAAACCTATAATAAATTGAAGAATAGAATCCACTATTTTATAACATTGACATAAGATATATGTTGTCGGGATAAAATATATATTTATAATTATTTCCTTTTAAATGTATTATTTAAAATTCTATCAACGTATATTGGTATCACACCCATTCTGTCGTATCCTTATCTAATGAAAAATCTAAAAAATATTTTACTAGATAGAGTCCCTTAATGAAATTGGCTATGTCCACATGATAGTCTTTATTTTCTCATGATATATTATTATATTCCCAATTATTAATAGGGATATATATATATTTATATCCCCACCTATCAAATAATGAAAACAAAAAATTTATATTCCATAAGATGACAAAACATTTATCATATTATTTCATATGGAAAAGAAATATATATCATAATCATTTTGATATTTCTTCATAGTATGACCCCTAAGAAATAAATGAGAACCATAAGAATATTTTCATTATAATAATAACCCATCTAGAGAAATAATACATGTTGTATGCTTGATCATATCAAAATTATAGATTATGTTCCTATAGAATATCACTTCATAGATAAAAAACAATTTTGGATCACTTGGAATGTTTTATGTTGAAAATAACCATTTTGCAATTAAATAAATTATTTTAAATAAGTTAAAAAAATTAAAGATAAAATTCTAATTGTATAGTACATTTTTAATATGTGATGTACTAATTAGTTTTTTGAGAAGTTAATATTGTTGGGAATAATCATTCATAATCTCTTTGTTAATATAATTATTCCATTCAGATTTCATATAAAAATAAAAAGTACACCAATCAATATATAACATGATGATTAATTTGAAAAAAAATTTATCATATAATTCATGGTATATTGTTACATTACCTAATTATATTATAATATTAACAACATTTTGGATATTTACTAAATCATGTATTACATAAAAAATGATGTATGATCGAAGTGATCAATAAATCAAGTTTTCATTAAAAATATTTTAAACTTATTTTTAAATTGTATTGATATTAGAATGAAAGGGAAAATATTTATTATGCAAATGTAATCATCTAATAAAAAAATCAGGGTATAATTGGTAAATGGTTGATAAAATTTCATCATTATAATCAGGAACATAAAAAATATAAACAGTGAGATTGTAAAAAACCCTCTCACCAAATGATCCATATAAATTAACAAGTTTCTAAAAACAATTATAATAAATTATAATTTATTATAATTATATAGAAATTTAAATTTCATAATTTAAATTTCATAAATTATCGAATTTTAACATTTCAAGAAACAATTATAATTTTTCCTTATTAGAATCATCATTTTTGGAAGTTACATATTTTATTTTTCATCATAATTCATGTTTAGTCATTCTGGTAAATAAATTTTAAAAATGGTTGAATCATATCGATGATATTTTCACTATTTAAATTTCATATAAATTATTAATATATATATTTCTATCAATAAAAATGTTATAAGAAAAAAATGAATGACATCAGTCATAAAGATGATTGGGTATACACAATAATAAATGTGGTTTCAATTTTTGATGTTTAAAATTTACTTAAGATAAAGAATAAAAAATTATATAATCCTTATTTTATCATAAATTTTACATATAAACATTCAATATATCATAATAATCCTCTTTGAAATATATTTTGTAAAACGAATTTAATCTCTACGGAGTTTTGGCAATACACATGTAATCACGATCGATACATTCACATCCCATGTGTTATAAAAAATGATTAATATTGATTTATAATGTTTTAAATAATATTTCTATATATTTTCGATACATAATTCAAAATTTAATGATGAATTCCATAGACTTTAATAATTGACAACAATAAATAAATTGAAAACGTATGGATATGTTGGTTACCTCTTCTTAGGTAGGCCCCCTTTTAGTAATGTCGTATGGACCCTTGGATTATATATTAATGTATATAATAACCTATAATTAGTTTTTATGAGGTTTAAAGGAAAATATTTATGGGTTTGGTGGAGTTAGATGGCTCAAATGGTGTGAATAAAGGAGGATAAGAGGTCCCATATTATAAGTGTTGAATTGGTTACTCTATTAATTAATTAATTTAATAAATTAATATAAATTCATTTTTAGTTAAATTTGGCTCCAATTTGATATATTTTTCTTATATATTAATTATTAGTCAACAAAATATCATTTAATAATATTTAACATTATATCCATGAACCAGATCTTCCGGATTCACTATAAAAACATGCTATATTATTTTCATAAAAGATAATAGAAAACTATACATCACATTATACATAAGTGGAAATTTTCTAGTCTATGTTTTTGAGGATTATAATAACCATACATTAACATTTACAATATAAAAAATTTATATAATTCATTTTTACCTAGCTTCTTATTGACCATTGAAAACTTCTTTGTACATATAATGACGTGAAGATATACATAGAATATGGTAGAGCTAATATCCCTATTAAAGGATATATTTGAACAATATATCTATTATTGAGCTCAAAAATATCATAAGAAAAGGATAATGAACCTGATATGATGCATTTATAAATAAATTGAAATGCGACAATTCAAAAAAAAAATAAGACATCATGTCTTAGTTTTTAACTACCACACAATGAGATGAAAAAAAACTAGCATCATGTAAACACATATTTTTAGATAAGCTCATGAGATTCATCACAATAACAAATTAATTGGAGCTCCGTAAAATTCTATGTGAACCAGACACATCATTACATTCATATTGAGCTATATAATTTCAGGTGCACTCGTCACATCATAAAATATACATTATCATGCATGCCGCATAAAACATTTGAAAATAATAAACATTAAACAAGACATGGAAATTAATGGGTTTCGAATCATAAATAATAAATTCAAAAAAATTTGCCTCCCAAACTAAAAATGGGATACATTTCTTGAAATAGAACAATCAATGATTGGTGAAGTGGAAAAAATCATTGAGAAGTAAACAAGATGATTTTTATTTGTATGAAGAGTTATTTTGGGAAAAAATTTGGGTTTTGATAAACCCAATTATAAAACATTAATATCATATAATTGGAATTATGGGGATAGGTAGATGATTCTTAAGGAATATCCATTCTGAAAATGAGTTGAAATATGGAAAAGACAAAATATAAGAGGTAGGTTCGAGAATTTCCCCTTATATTGTATCTGAATTATGTGATCACATTAATGTCTTAAATAACCACATTATATTCATTAATTAACATATTTAGAACATTTTATATTGTAATATTATTCATTTGGGTTTTTTAAGTTCATTTATGGGCATCTGTATGAGTTATATTGTTTAAATTCATTGTTCGGGAACGTTTGTTATTATAGTTTTCTCAAACAGTTCACATGTATTCAAAAATGAAAGTACAATTAAAACAAGGATAAAAATCCAGAATTTTAATTATATGTTATTGAAGATTTTTTATAACTAAAAAATATTATATATATATATATATATTTATATTTATAATATACCAGGACAATGAATCGTTCGATAAGAATTTAATGATGATCCTTTGGGTTAATTCAGGCATTTTCTCTACCACAATGAACTTGTTTGTTTAATCATTTTGTATAATATACATAAGTTAGTTCTAGAACAATAAAAGGATATAATAAATGTAACATAATTCAATTCAACCATAAATATTTCTCATTACTCTATCTGATGGTTTTATAGGAAAATGAAACCATGTCGTTCTTGAAGGTGATAAATTAACACCTAATGAACAATGTTTTCCTTTCTAAAATAAAAAATAACTACATAAGGGGGAGGATGATAAATGTTTCCATTGGTATAAAAAAACTCTATTATATGTATGATACTAGAGTTACTAAACAATTCTGATGAATATAGGTGGTCAAATATTAAGAAAAGGACATGAAATTAAAAATATATATATAAAAGAGAGATAGGGGAATTACCCCATGAATCCTCATTAAGGGACCATTTATTGGTCTTTTTATGAGACCAATATATCTAGGTTGTGGTGGAGGTGATAGAGAATATGTATGGTTATAGTTTAGTAAAGGCATATAACATGAGATGTGTGATTAAATGAGGGTGTTAAGGGTGGTATATATAGTGGATGGGAGAGGGGTTTTCCCAATATTATATTCATTAATTTATTATTTCTCCACTATAAAAGTAATATTGAATATTACATGACCGTGAATATGAATATGTTTTTGTGAGTTTGAACCAATTGGGATTACATTAGTAGAAAAACGTCTATGACCCTATAATTAATGTATTAATCTTATTTTGTAAATTATAGTATTTCATTATTCAATAAAATCAATATTTCATAAAAACCCCAAAAATTGACCCTAACCATTTTTCGATATATATAATCCAAAAATTATCTCCATTATATCAAAATAATATTTGAAACATTATTAATATAATTTTTAAATATAATCATTATTTAAATGAAAAATAAAATTTCAAAATTTAAACTAATTTTCTATCAGTTTGAATAATTATGTAAGGCCTATTAAAATAATATTAAAATCGTAAAAAATTACTTATTTATGTATACATTTAATGATAATAAATATTTATTATATTTTTTAAATTAATCATAAATTAGAAAATATAAATGTATATATTACAAAAAACAAACATGTAATCAATAATATTTAAAATATTTATATACGTATATTATGACATAATTATATCGTATTGACATATATAAGTTTGATAAATTTAATTTTTAAATTCCTTGGTGAATATACTTTTAATAAGGGTACATTACTATTCATCATTTCCATGTTTCTATTTATAGGGGTATATTACTATTCATTTGGGTCAATTTACTATTCAAAAGGGTACATTAAGATTAATAAGGTCCATGTTACTTTTAATAAGTGTACATTACTCTTCATAATGGTCATTTTACAATTCATAAATGTATGTTACTATTCATAAGGTTGGGATACTAATCACTAAAAATTATGTTTGCTCTATCAGACTTCAAAAAACATACTGATCGCAATTGTGTATGTTAGTTTTTCAATATTCAAAACACAGAAGTCTAAAAACTACGTTTAATGGTTAGTTTACAAAGGTAAAATAGTATTTATTAATTCATTTAATCTCAATGTTTTTCCTTTTACTGTCCCTAGATTGAACAATAAAAAATTTTACGATGGGTTTTAAAAAATTTATATTATTTATTACCACAAGCTAAAAATTGTGATCATTGTCTTCTAATCATATTTTATATACATTAAGTGTCATGGCTATTACCATTACGATATATGATACCAAAAAAAGTTGATTGGTAAAAATTTGAAACTATATCCCATTGAAATGGATGAATATATTATTTTTTTGAAATTTAAATTATATAATAAGAACATATTTATTATAAAATATCAATAATTTCATTTTTGGAATTATAAATTAAATTTGCTAGAAATGTGTAAAGGGAATTAGAATATAAACCTTTTAAAAAATCATAATTTTTTCATTTAACTAATACATTTATTCAATGCAATTAATACTCTAGATTTTTTAAATTTTTATTTTTAAAAGCATTTATTATATATTACTTTTAATTCATTAAAAATTATATCGGTGATATATAAGAATTTAAAGTTTTTACTCAGTACCTAAAAAATCTAAAAATTTACATGAAAAACATTAATTCTCTCTAAACATACTTTTAGAGCTAGAATTATCTTCTTTTTCTCCTTATGCAAAAATTGTAGACATATTAATGTCAATATACTAATATAGTAAATTTATTTATTATTTAAATAAAAAAAATCAATAATAATTAAAATGGTACTGATTTTTCATATTATAGAATCCTGGTAAAAAATGTCTTATGACACCAAATCTAACAAGATGAAGTCTACATTATGATAAATTTTAAATACTAATCTTAACTTTTGAACCATATTTTAAAAATTTTACCAATTCTCAGATAAAAAAAATTACCAACATTTATATTCTTAAATAATAAAAATAATACTTACCAAATTAAAAAAATAACATCCAACTAATTCCAATTATATAATCAATTATTTAATATTCAATTAATATTTTGGTATAGTATAATTTAAAGTTCATCTATTAAATTGCGATGAAATCAAATTTTTTATAATAAATATTTTTATGAATTATATAATATTTTATACCCCAATACAACCCACAATTATATCAAATACCCATTAATGTAATATTAAAAAACATAATAAACTAAATATACTTTTAAATCAATTAAGAAATAATTTTTTAAAATAAAATATACTAAAGGACATTTTTCAAAAAAAATTATTATTTTTCAAAAGTCAACAAAAATAAATATATTCATGAAATTATTAAAAAATGACTTTATGAAAATTATGAAATTATAATATCAAAAATTTTGTTTTTAAGTACATATTCACAATTTTATATATATTTGTTTTTTTAGTTTCTAACAAAATTAATTATTAAGGAAAAATGTATTTTTAAATCATATGGTGACATTATGAAAAGGTGATTACGTAATTATAAATATATTTTATATAAAGAATAACATTATACAAGATATTCATTGTGTGTTTATTAATTTTCCTTATTCCAATTTATTTAATATTTTATAATGTTATAATATATAATGGTTTATTTGGATTCGGTGTGCATGTATCATATCGTATTGAAGAAATTAAATGTATTTGATGATAAATATGTGAAAAATTCCTACAGTGTTACCAGATGGATGAATTCTCATGTATTGACTCTTGATTTGAGAAATAATTGATTTATTATTAATAGTGATTCATCAAGGAATTTTTATGGATGATTGGTAATGAAAAATATTAGATTCATGGCCAACATATCCAAATAGTTAAACACCAGTATGATTAACTATCCAAGAAATAAATTTGAAATAGATGAAATAGTATTTTATATGATTAACTGAATTCATTAACACTTAGTACTGATATGTAATATATCCCAAATCCTCAATATTGTGTAGTAAATATTTTCAAGAAATCATTTATTATGAAGATTATAATATTTATGGTTGCCTCAAACATTTTTAAAGAGTTATTCATTATCATCTCCATATAGAAAATGATGGGTTAGATGATCTGAGTAGAAAATACCAAATAACCATATCAATGTTATGCATAATGAGTGGTCCAATTATAAAAGATATTCTAATTATAGTCTTAGATATAACAATGGAATGTGATGCATTAGTCTTATTCAATGTATTCAGATAAATATATTTAAATTAGAGGATTATTGAATATAAACATCGTGTTGAATGTATATCATAGAAAATATAATATTTCATGAATATGAGGTTATTAGAGTTCATCATTAGTAATGAAATATATTTTAAATTAGGATGATATTATGACTCCCATGTATACCCTATTTGGAAATTTATTGTTAGATGATGTTCGTAGATTAAAATTATTCATACTCCTTGAACAAACAGAAACATACCGTAATATCCAGGATCACATATACTGTGATAATACGAATATATAAATTTTGGATTTTACATAATGATATATAAGTATATTATAAATGAATAATGAGTGCATACACCCTAAATTAGTAATGAATCATATACCTATATCATAAGAGAAGTGATATAATATTTCATTGGTTTTCATCATAGGGAATCCTAATATATCTACGGTGAAAATTATATATGGATCATTTTTTATAATCTCACAAAGTTAAAACCATTCCCTTCAATTTGAGAAGACATTTTTATGTCCTATATTGAATGGCTGTATAAAAATTATGTTACTAGATTTAATTCTATACCCCTATCAATATTATATGATCAAGAAAAAATGATCCACTAAATTGAAATGTACCTAATCCTAGTGTTGCCCAAAGGTACCTCGTACCCGATTGGCCACATGTCCTCATGTGTATTTCCCTGAATCCTAGAGGCTTTTGGGTATAAGTGGAGGCATTATGTGTGATAGTTAGGAAACTATTTCATCACTTCCAGAGGAAACATAGTGGAAACAAATAGTAAACAATAGTGGAAGTAGGAGTACAAAAAACAGTAAAAATTGGATGAATAAAAGTAAATCAAACCAAAGACTCAATATATATATTTACATGTATATATATTATTAATGGAATATGTATTTAAGAAAAAAATCCAACAATCACAATGCTGAAAATAAATATAGAAACCAATTTAAAAAAGGTAAACTCCAACAACATCGCAAGCCTCAGCTTGGTCCCATGCTCTCTAACTCTATCAACAATCACTTACCTGATGAGGAATGGATATTTACCTTTTCTATAATTGCATCCATATAATCTGTTTGGGTCCAAAATAATGACCTAAATTGTGTGAGATGAATCATTGAAGACATATAACAAAATATATGTATCTAAATGTCACCTAATTTATATATAAGGTAGTTGAAAAAATGATGAAATAAACTAGGAAATACACAATGTAATCAATCCTACAGTTTCCAATTACATTTTTTTACATTTATTATTCATCAATTGAATCATGAAGGCTTAGGATATAGACAAGAATATTTGACCTCCAATGTAATAGTAACAAAACTGATGTCTTAGAATTCCATCTAAACAATCAAGTAAGAGTGATCCAAGATTGTGATTTGGCATGGAAGACACATCATGATCATAAAATCATTTATAAAAACCCTATAGGGAATCTGTCATGGTCTAATCCTTGTGGATTAACACAATACCAATTTATTAAAATAATGTCCCTATGGGAATCTGAAAAGGTCTAACTCCTTTTGTCGAACATTGCACTAATTATATACAAACGACCACCTACGATGCTCTCACGGTAAATACCCCTTTGTCAACACAGAATCAATAAATTATAATTTACCACATGGGAAGCTCTCACGCTATAATCCACTAGGTTGATGACCACCTGGTAACACTCTCATTCAATACCCCTAGGACAACATAATAGTAAAACATACAAAAATGACCCTACCTCAGGAATATATCAAAGTGAAATTCCTATTTGTCCAACATTGAAAATTCATATCGGGGGAATCTCTTTTCATCATTAACTCAATCATAACAATGTAAGTAATGAAAAACAAGGAAATCCTTCCAATAATCCTAGACCTAACAACCTTAATTAGACTTTCAAGGGAATAACACCCATGTGGTAATCTGTAACAATTTATCTAACCTTATCAACAATAAAAAAACATTTAACCAATCTATCAAACCATAGTAGGTAAAAAATATGGTTAAATTTAAAATCATAAAATTCCCTAATTAGGTGTTTGTGGCACAATTAGTGTATATAATCCAAAGATGAACAATAAAAGGAACAAATCACCTACCAAGATGTCATATTATAAATATACATGATCTTCAACATTTGAATCACCCTAAAATAACATATATCTACATGAAAGTTAAAAACACACATTCTGGATGGGTTCGATGTTCATCGGTTGTTTTGTCTCTCTCCTTTACGAACCAAAGGGAGAAGAATATGTTTACAATATAAGAAGTTTCCATGTTCTAATTTATCATATAAATATACTAGTACATGGTGTGTTCAATAAATGTACGTGATGTGTAGTGGCCTTCATTTTACCACGCCTTATGTAGTCTACCTGGTCATCACATAGACATGTACTCATCCATTACATGACCAGTACACAACTGTATGTGGCTATTGAGTATACATTTTGTACATAGAAAAACACCATTCATTCATTTTTCACCATTAAGAACCCAAAATCATGTCCCATACCTGAAATAAAGATCCAGGTTCATAGAAACATCCACCCTCAAATAAATTTGTCCCCGGATTTTCCTTCCAAGGGTGGTGAAGAAGAAACTACAATGAACTCTATCCAATGTGACAATACATTATCCTCCCTCTCCCATGTCTCATCCCATACTGTTTCATGCTTCTATAGCACCCATACCAAAGGAAATGACTGGCCATGGTGATCCTCAGAGTTGCAATAGAAAATCAATATAGAGTGCTCTCCTAAGGATGAATGCACCACCATATCAACCTCCTCTAGTTAAAAAATGTGATACATATCTTAAAAGTAACATCATAATTGAGAAATGTGAAAGATGTTGTGCATAGCTCATTGCCTCTAAGGTAACTAAAATGGAAAGTTAACTGGCTTGACTCCCTCTAAAACCCCAAATGGCTCGACATATCTCGATGAAAGCTTTAACTATCTCATAGTAGTCATGTTTCCCAACATCGATGTGACATGTTATAAAACATGATCTCCGAACTCGAACTCTAGAGGTTGTATCTGTTTATCAGCATCTGGTTTTTCGCGATTTAATGCAGTATACATCCTCTTATGAGTTAACTCCGCCTAATCAGTGGTACCCTGGACAAGTTGATGTCCCTGCATAGAATCCTCACCTGCCTCAAGCCAACATAGGGAAGATTGACAAGACCTACCATACAAATCCTCATAAGGATCCATCTGAATAGTTTCCTAAAAACTGTTACAGTGGTATAACTCTACTAGGGATATGTCTCTCCACTAATATAACCTGATATACATGATTTAGGCTCTAATAATTTCTTCTATGAAATTAATTTTTCACTCAAACTGGCTATCTCTCTGGGGACTGAAATATGTATTCAAAAGTACATGTGTTCCCAAATCCCTCTATAGTCCCAAACTGACACGAGAAGTAAACTGGGCATTCCTATCTAAATTGATAGAGTACAAAACCCCATAAAAACACAATATCACTCATATGTATAACCTTCTATGATCATCCACATGGATGGATTCCTTGATCGGTGGGAAAGGTGAAACCTTCATGAGTTTTTAAAAAAAACACATAAAACATCATTTCCTTGAGGCGACCTTGGAAAACCCATCATAGAATCCATAACAACATCATTCCATATCCACTCGGGAATAGGTAACTATTATAATAATCATGTTATTAATTGATGCTTTGCCTTTACCAGATGGTACAAGGAAAACCTCATAGAAAAACCAGCTACATAATTCATTATTATTCGAATCAAATACTGAAGATGTACATATCTATACATCATAGTGATACCTAGATGATCATCCCAAAAAGAGGAATGAATATCTTGCTACAGCTTCATGATCATGTCTAATAACACCCATACATGACCATGAAATCAAAAAACCTCACCCACACCTATATTAAACTATGTAGTAGGGACCTCACCCGACAGACTCTCCCATAGGACATGGCCTTCGAAATTCAGTAGGTGCGTCTGTCTCACTTGATCCAGAAGAGTTGTGGTAACATCTATATAAGAATGAAATATCATCACCTATCTCTCATCCACATATTAATGGATCTCAAATGACATAACCATATGCTTCTATACACTAATGGCCTCCTTATCTAAAAATATCAAAGTCTTCCGTCTCAATGCATCAACCAATGTGTTGCCTTTTTCAAGCATGTAGGAAAGCTCATGTCAGAAGACAAAAGGTACTCCACCCACCTTTTAGTCTCAAATTTAGATAACGGTATGTAATGATATACTTGAGGATTTTTTGGTCTTTGTAGAACAAAAAACACTCTCCAAAATGATAGTGTCTCCAATAGCACAAAGCATTCACAACTACATCCAACCCGAGTTTTAATGTTGGGTAATTTCTCTCATTTTGCCTAAACTGCCGAGACCTGTATGCAATGAATGAATACCCTGGAAAAGTACAACCCCCAACCCAATACTTGATTCATCTCAAAAAATGGTTTAACACTTTCCAAAAATCTTGAAAATTCAAGATCAATGCTGAATTCAATATCCATTTTGTCTTCTGAAAGGATTAATTTTAGAAATATATCCACAAGAACATCTAACCCTTATTATTCAGGCCCATCAATAGCACTTCCAGGTATTAAATGATTGGTATAAAGTTATATTTGTAACCATCCATCCTTAGAAAACATCATACCTCAAATAAATTATTTGGGTACTCCCAAAAAACTACCGTTCTCACATTCTTTGGGACTACTTATACACTTTTCTCTAAGATGACATGCCATAAAAGTGAATCTGGTCCATATAATTGTTGAATTTTGAGAGATTAGAATATAACTAATGCTCTCACATAGTTTTCAGTATGATATCAAAAGGGTATGCATGTTCATATAGAGTGTGATAGCATACCAATATATCTTAATTAAGACTACCACAACAGAATCCAAATAATGATTGAACACTCAGTTAATTTGTGCCATGAAAACTATCTACGAGTTTATGAGACCGAATGACATTACAAAATAATAGAATAGAACATACCTTCTCCTAAATATTGTATGAGGTATATATGATGTCATAATGCACAAATTATGGTAATAGAATCTCCAGTCAATCTTCGAGAACACCTGGGATCCATTAAGTTAATGAAAAAAATCATCATTCTCTAGAAACGGATAACAGTTTGTGACTATAAAATGGTTCATCTTCCTATAATCCACAAAAATTATGAGGGTACCATGCACATTCATCATAAAAAGGATATTCCAAACCCCAGAAGAAGTATCGGGTCAGATGAAACCATTTTCATGGAACTCCTCTAACTGCTTATTGAGCTCCTGTAACTATGATGTAGTCATCCTATATTGTGGAATGGACAATGGTTCTTCTCCTTGAACAATCCTAATAGATAAATATACTTCTTTATTTAGAGATACAAATTAAAAGCCCTTTTTAAATTAATCCCTAAAATGACCCACCATTGAATTAAATTCCATATGTGAAGATCCCTGGTCATCCAAATATAAACTAGAAATTGGGCTATAATTCCACCCAACCCATGATGGTCAGGCCCTGCTCTGCCCAGCTGGATATCTCATTTTCCATTTGTAGAAATTATCTACCCTCTAGTGACCTAAAACACACCCTGCAATGATAGCAGTCAATAATGTTTTTAAAGGAGAGAAATTAGTAAATTTCGAGAATGAAATGGAAACTAGTCATATCTAAGGAAAAGTGGTACGATAAGAAGTGACACCCACCGAACTTAAGAGGGCACTTCATTCACTGACATGGAAAAGATATAATAGTCCATAGAAGATTTTATATATTCAGAAAATCATTAAAAGTTAATATCTAGAGCCCAATGATCTCCATAATGGATCATGTATAATACAATGGGTATCCCCTATATCAAAAAGAGATGAAGCTGAAACTGCAAAAACTAGAATTGTACCTCAAACTATAGTGGTTTTGGTGTCCTTATCTTACAGTTTTTATTCCATTACAAATTTATGACTTGTTCTGTGGCCATGCGACCCTACCTGGCTACCCTTAGAAGGTCCCCCATATTTTGGGTAATAACCAATCATCTGACTACCACAACCACAACCACCTCCTCATCTTGATATGCTTGATAAACACTAGTTCCCTGACTATTGGGAAATAGGTGGTGATCCTTCTAAATATATAGTCCTAAAAAATCCACTCTCACTTGATAATAGTTGGGAGATCTAGAAAAAACAATGAAGAAGTCCAATATTTCTGCATTACAATCACTCATCTGTGTCACTCGGACACGAAGGTCTCTTATGCCTACTCCTTTCACACTGGAAGAATATAAATTTACTACCTTAAGAAATATCACATAAAATTTACCTGTGATGCTTCATGCTTTAATTTGGAGGATTATCGACCTTGGATGCTGAACCACCATGGTTCACCGCTCCAAACTCCCTCAGATTGAGTTCGATAATCAGGTCTTGGTTTACTATAACAGTCACCGAAATCACCCAGGAAACAGTCACCTGTGATTTGATATTGTTCTTGATACCATCCTCAAACCAGCTATCCAGTGATAACATTTCACATCACAAAATAGGTGTGAATCATTGAAGCTCTATGATGTTACTAGAGTAATCCATCACATAAAGTGAACCTTGCTCCAAATGGATGAACTCGAGTGCTCAGTCGGGCCTCAGCATCTCGAGGAAGAATTAATCATAGATAGTCCTCTAAAAATCTTCCCATGACATATCCCAATGATATAATTCCTTTGTGATAACATCCCACCATCTCTTTGTAGAATCATGTATCCTGTTGGTTGAGAGATTCATCATCCTCACTGGATGAATCTATTGATGCATGAGGATTGAAATAATGGACGTCAACAATTACTCTACCACTTGTTTACCTCTTTCCCCGATAAAAGTGGTAGGATGAGACTATTAGAAAATGCATGTCTACTCCACCATAGTTTCTCAAGGATGTGGTGCTCCAAAAAAAGTATGCATAATCCTCATAATGATTTCCATAATTTGTACATTAGTGCCTATGCTCGTTATAACTGTTGGTTCCAAGAATGGAATGATGAGAGGATTTACTGGTAGTCCAAAATCTATCATTTTTTGTGTTTGATCAGTGCCATGTACCTGGCGTACAACCATAGGATGTGTCGGTAAGATGAATTTTCAAGGTCAAGTGAACACCTTAGTTTATGATTATCAAGGATGACAACATAGAAGGGAAATAATAGAGTAAGAGAAGTAAAAGGTTCAATTTTTACAAAAGATGGTGACTTGGCATGTAGAACCACTACACCATGTGTTTCTTTAATCATTGTGATAGGTTTTTACCTCTTCCATCATGGTTTTTTAACACCCCATACACATTTTTCATTCGTTTCGAGACATGGCATGTACTTGAATATTCCCTCCTGCCAAAGTACTTCTACATGGCTAGAACTACTCAACTCTACTAGTGTAACAATACGATGAATGAACACTTTAGAAACGACATGTACTCAAAAGTTCTATCCCCCCTTCCATTAGTTACACATCCAGATAGAAGCTCGACTACCTCATAATGTCTACAACTCATGGTTCATCCACCCGAGTCACTTGTCACACAGTCGGATACATGGTCATTTCCAACACGACAAGTACTCCTAGTACTCTTCATGTTCTACCAAAATATTATTGAACCCTGTGTACCTTCTAACACAGTCAGCCATAGGATAATGAATTACAAGTAATGTACATATGGTAAATGGTTTGTATATAAGAAAATCCTATTCACCCAGAATAGAATACTAGATGTCATGTTTTTGTAACATCACACACCATATTGTTTGGGTTTCTGAATAGTAATTTGTTGAAACAACTCTAAACCCTCAAAAATATAGAATATTTTCTAATTCTGGGGAATTTTAGACCTATGAGATCCCATACTCCCTGTGAATGAAAATTTTTCATCCTATTTCACATCATTAAATGAATGAATTTATTAAAATTTCAAACATGATTCACAAATTTTTTATCTAAGAGGGCCCATAACACCCGGGGGACTAAAGCATGTAGTTTATCCATATTAAATTTAATATATATTAATAACCTATCTAAATATAATGTATTTTATTATGGAATCTTTTGCAACAACTTTCATATATGTGACAACATCTATCATAATAGCATGAAATCATTAATGATCTCTAAATGGAATGGAAAGAATACATGGAATGTGATTTATAACAAGTATATATATGATGCATGATATGGAATACCCTCATCCCATCGGGTTTCAATGAAATAAAACCATAATGATATCAATGATAACAACTTAATACTTGTAGATCACCCATTGGCTAAATCAATCAACTGTAAAAATTGGAAAACTTGAAAAATTGTAATATTTGAGGTTACTATGATTTTCAATGTACACGTGTTAGCTACTCCTCAGAAAATATTACTACCACCTACCCATTATTTCTTATCCAAGACTATTTTCAGCAAAAAATAAGACAAATCAGAAAAGAAAACCCCTCTGATAACACTTTTTATTGTCTATATCATGTTACCTCCCAATGGTCCCCCAGGCCCGATTGGTCACATTTCATCAAGCACATTTTCTAAATGCTAAAGGATTGAAAATAGATGTTATGGCCTTTTTGTGATAGTGTGGAAACTATACCCTCACTGGAAGAGTAAACAACACAAGAAAAAATATTGAACAGTAGCTGGTGCACTATTACCAAAAAAACTAAATAGCGGAAGATTGAATTTAAATTCATGAGAGACCTCAAAATATATATATGATAAATAGATTATATATCTAAGAAAATATCCAAACAAATTACATTAATGGAAGGAAATAAAGAAACTGAATAAAAAAAAACAAGTAAACACCAGTAGCATTGCATGCCTCATCTTGGGACAATGATCTCCAAATATAACAACAACCATGTACATGATGAAGAAGGGTGATTTCCCTTATCTATTCCTATATTAATTTAATATGAATGGGTCCAAAATCATGACCCAAACAAGGTGTTAGGAAAAAACCAATAGACAATCACCAATAGATCTGTGCCCAAATGTCAATGAGTGTATATAATAGGTAATATGAATAATGATGTAACAAAATAAGAATTACTAAAATTAAAAATCCTAGAGTTTTAAATTATATTCAATTATATATATTATTCATCCTTTAAATTATAATGTCTCAGGATCTTTCCTAATCTCTATATTCTCTCGTGTAATATTAACAAAATAGATGACTCAGAATACCATCTAAAAAATCATGTAAGACCAATACATGATTTTTCTTTGGCTTGGTAAAATCATTATAATCATTCATAAACAACCCTCTAGGAAATATCTTATAGTTTAATCCCTTTGGTTTAACACAACACCAATTCATTAAAATAAAAACCTTATGGGAAGCTCTCATGGTCTAAACTGTTTAGTATAACATAGCACTAATCATTTGAAAATAACCACCTCGGTAGCTCTAATGATTAATACCCCTTGGTCAACATAGAATTATTAAATTAAAAATTACCACATGGGTATCTCTCATGGTCTAAACCCCTGGGCCGATGGACACATGGAATCTATCTTAGTAAATACCACTAGGTCCTCATAAAAGTAAAACATACATAAATTACCATACCTTAGGAAGTTGTCACCTTCATATTCACCATGTACAAACATTCATCATTCATATCAAAGGCATCTAATATAATCATTAACTCAATCACAAAAAATTAGTGAATGGAAAACATAGAAATCCAAATTGGAATTGTATACTAATCGGCCTCTGAATTAGTATAGAATTATGTAGATCTACAAAATGGTGAAAACTCCCAAGCACGGCTAACTCATGAGAGAGGAGGAATCTGGATGAAAGGATATATTGTTTTGAGAACTCACCAACAGGATTTCAATGTACCTGATGGATTCTGAATCGGATCTCACCTAGAGATTTGGGAGTGGTTCAATGTTCTATTGTAGTCCCATCACAATCATGTATGAACCATTAAGAGAAGCATATATTTTCAATAATAATACCTGACCCCAATATGATTTATCAAATAAATTAAAAGTAAACAGAGTGTTAATTAAATGTACACACCATGTAGTGGCCTTAACCGTCCCATGACTTTAGTGGACTTCCAGTTCATCACCTGACCATGTACTCATCTGTTACATGGCTACTATGTAGTATTACATAGCAAGAATTTACACATCACGTACTCAAAAGTACATGACATGTACATAGAAAGCCCCATTTTCTCATTTTTTTTTCCTAAAAAACAACCTATTATCAAGATCCATACCTAAAATGAGGATCCACGTTCTTACATAAATTATTTGGGTAAATCATGGAAATGATTATATAAATATTACTCTTAGTAGAACATATAAACCCATTAAAGATGGCTAGTTTTAACAGAGAAAGATGAAATTAGAGGAATTATTATAGTCATTAAATAATAACAAAATGTTATTATATGATTAGTATTTTCCACTTTTTATGTATTATTACAAATAAAATTATAATTATAGAATTATTATTGTAACTATTGAATACATTTAATTGATAATTTGTTGAAATTTTGTATTATGGTATGAAATTATATTAATTAAGAATTTAGTTAATTAATTTTAGATAAAAATAATGAGATTGTATGGTACATATATAATTATATCATAAATTATAAATGTTTATATAAATATTATCATTATAATTTTATGAAGGATTATAAACTCAAATTTGGGGACTTTTTATTATTCATGATATCTACATGGAAATGGGTTATAGAAATTTGAAAAAAAATTACTTTCTTCAGTTATATATTATCCCATTTGCAATTTTAAACTCTATTAGAGTAGTGAAATATTTATTTTACATGACACAAAATCAATTTGAGCTTCATGTTTTCATCCATATGTCACCATTAAAGATGTTTATCATGGGCCCTACAAAAATTAAATATTTTGATCATGTTTAGTCTGATTAATACACATCATATAAATAATTTTCTATTAAACATCAGAAAATAATAAAATGTGAAATGAAATTTGGAAATTGTAATAGTGATGGTTATCTAGAAGATTTAACACCCGGAAGAGTCAACATAGGATCTGGATGTTTCTATGAATAATCTTAACCACGTTTACTTAAATATTGGTTTACAATTTTCCAGAATATTTTTTTAAGGTAGGATATTATAACATAGAAAATTATTTAATTATAAATAAAACATTAATCTTGATAGTTATTCATAATTAGTATAATATTACTTAAGATAATTAGTACAACAGTTGTTTATATAAGGAAAAATTTATTTAAATTTATAAAAAATTAAAATTAAAAAATTATGACATATAAAAATGGGTGAAAACATTGGAATATTGTCAATAATATAATCTTATACAACAAATAATATGATGTATTAGAGAAACAAAGTACTGAAAAAACGTAGTAACATTAAATTTGAATTCATGAATGAAATTATGGGATTATAATAAGGGACTTAGATGATTTTTTTTATATACAAAAAAATATATTTTTTGGTCAATATGGAAATTAGAAATTATGATTATTGTTCCATATTTCCAATTTTAATTATGACTATTCAGAATTTAGTAATCGTAGAATAATCATTATGTCCAGTCCAATCGACCATTAGTATCATCCATTATGATGTTAATTTATATGATATTATTAAAGAGTTTTAATTTAAATGGTCTCCCTTGACTAACCAAAATATGAGGAAAATCATTTAATGTCGGCACAGATCATCCTGTAAGAGAATATCATGTTAGTAGGGATAACCAACTTGTAAATTTAGATTAAACAACCACTTGAATGTAAAACTATTTAAAACCGAACCCTAAAGGAATAATTTGGTATGATTAATTATTAGGTATCTACAGGTTGGGATTTGTTATAATTTAAATTCAATAATAATTTAATATATTGTTTAAACTTATATATATTTTTCAATGAAAGATAAAAAAATATATGAAAGATATAATATATGAAATTATAAAATGAATTCTATAAAATTCACTACATATACAGAATCAATATTTTAAATTTATACAAGTTTTCAAATTTGGTAATTTATAAATAAAATATTTAAATAGAAAAAAAATGTTTGAGTATAGTGAAATATGATAAATAAATAATATGAAAAACTAAATTTTTATAACTATGATTAATTTTTCCAAGGTAGTTATATTTCACTATTTATGTTAATATCCACTATATTGGGTCATTAAGGGTTATATTGGTGTAAAATGGAAATATTTGAGGTCTTAGGGGTTATATAATAACAAAATAATTAATATCATTTTTTATGAAATTCTATTAACGAAATCATTAAATTAACAGTATTATTATAATTATTACCCAAGAAAATTTATATTCACTCTTAACATATAAATATCTAAGAATATCTCCCAAATATCACACTTCATAATTTAATATAATTCATGGATCTACGCTAAGTTTATAATATATGAAGCACATTGTAGGTATTAGTTCCTAATTCATACTTCTCATTTAATTTAGAATTTCATTTTGTTAATCACATTAAATTATTATTCAGTATGATTCCATTTTATGAATGCCTGTTATTATAACCCTTTTGAACTATTATCATGTGATCCTTTCCCACACCCCATGCAATATACCCCTTTTGTATGCCATTATTATGAAAAAGTAAGGGTCAATTTATATCATGGTATAATTTCTATGAATTTTACCATTCTTGTAACCATTTTACAAAAAACAATTATTATCACATCCTCATATTGATGTCATAACATGTTCCATTATTATAGAAACTAACCTAATTGAGCATTATATTATGTTACATTACACACAATTCATAATTTTTTTCTGAAAAATTTAATGGGGAAGAATAGATCTTGTAAATTAGCTATATAAAATGTGCCTGATTTTCCATGGTAATAATTAAATTCATGAAAATTTAAATTCAGAGTAGTTTTATAAAATGTGAATCTTGGTAAAATATCCATATAATTAGTTGGTTGGTTATATACTGATAATAATTCTTGTTCATGGTTAGTAGGGGATTACTTCATTCATTTTTTTATACTCTTATATGGAACATTATAAATAATTATCACTCATTTTATAATCTGAAAAATAAAATTTATATGATATATATATATATATATGTTCCTTTTGATTCCTAATATTGTGAATAAAATTTCCAAAACACTTTTAAAATATATAATATTGTCATTTACACTTGCACTATAATTTCATTGAAATAATTTGTTTGGGGAAATATTGGAAATATTAAAATACAAAATTATTGATTATATTTATTGGGGGAATAATGAATACATTTTTAATAATTCATTATGTAAAGAAATATATTTCAGTACTATATAATTAATTTATTTGTATATTAATATAATTTTAGATAAGTCCCATTGGGAAAATGTATCATGTATCTTTATGTAGTTAAACTAATAACATTGGGAACATTATATCCTATAATCCAAAGGTATTTAATGAAATGAAGTGGAGTTTTTTGTGATGGGTGGGGAAAAAATATGTATATCCACTAAATGATGTTCCAGTTCAAATGAGAAAAAAATATTAGGTATTTGGAACGTAGTGTAAAATTAATTACAATCTCTTATGATAAGGCGTTGATGAATTTATTATATGTTTATATACATGAAATTCCATGTATATGAAAATATTTTTGGTACATGTAATTCTAAATTTAACTTTATTCCAGATATTACACATATGAGTTCAATTTTGATGAATGATTTTTTCTTTGGATTTTTTATAACATATTATAATTATTATTTTATACTATACATTTTACCTTTCAAATCATGTATGATTACATTAGATAAAATGTTTCCCAATTTCCCTATGTATAAATTATTATAAAATGTCTCACCTATGATTGAATAATGTTATAAAGACATGTAAAATTGTTTTTTACTATTGTAACATTATGACTGAAGTATTTTGATAAAAACTAAACCATAATTCAGGAAATTTATTTTATTTTTCAATGATCTACATGTAATAAATTTCTCACAAGCATAAGGAAATTCGGGTTATGTGTGTCACATGATCATATCCTGTTATGAATTTGATCCCAAGATTTAGGAATCATTGAAATAATTGTTATTAAATTACTAATTATATAACCATGTTAGAGTAATGTGGTAGGAATTATCATAGTGAATATAAAAAACATAATTTCATGATAATTAATAATTAATATATGAAATTAAAAGAAGTAGAAAATAAATATACTTTCACAAAGCCAAAGTAATATATTTTCTATTCACAGATGACCTCCACATGCATAACCAATTTCAATATATATATATATATATATGATGAATAAATCACTTAATTGAATCGTTACTAATTGGGAAGTAACAAAAACCCTATATAATAGTCTAATAAAAAAATACGATAAAGACATATCACTAATAACTCTCTCTAGTCTTGTTTGAACAAAACAATATATAATTCTAACACCGCTCAGACACAAGTGAATAAGTGAGACTTTTTGTTGTATATGTGGTAATACAATGAAGAAGTTAAATCTATCAGGGTTTTTTAGACCATAATTATAAACACATTAATATCACCTCTCAACCTTTAGTAGAATTGAAAATATAGTTTTAAAAAAGAATGCATGACTTATTGTGTCCCTAATTAAACATATTTTCTCTTAATTATTTAATATTAATACTTTATATTATGATTACTTCACTTATATTTCAATTGTACACCAATATAATATATGTATAAGTAAGAAAAACCACATTAATTTTCCATATATCAATTCATAACTCAGGAGATTCACAATTTTCAATTTAGTGTAACAATAAATAAACCATAATTAAATATAATGATCATAATTAGTTAATTATTAGAAACATTTTAGTATGATGGGTTATCATAGATGTATATTCCATAGAAAACACATAATGGAAAATGTGAATGATTTAATCAAATTTAAGATCAACCAGACATTGGCACTCAGACAACATAATAAATATTTCATGGTGTAATTCGTATTCTCTAATGAATTGTATGGATCATGTACTAACAATGAAATTTACCAACTATAACCCTGTGGTCAACAAATTTTAATTTCACTGAAACTCAATCTGGTTTCCCTATCCATAATTGGGTCGTAAAAGAAACTACCTCATTTAACATACAATTTATTTAAATTCAAATCATTTATAAATAATTAATTTATTGAGCTCCATAATTAATGAAAATTGATACTTAGTGGAACAACCTATATTCTGATTTAACATTGATAAAATATAAAATTTTTGGGTGATAATAACTCTCTAAAATACCCCAAGTATAATAAATAAATTTTCCTAACACATAATGTCATTTTATCCATCAAAATTACATTGTTTTTAGGAAAATTATTTAATAAATAATGAAGAATATATCCTGATGGGAAACCATGAGAATCCACATAGGAAAATTCACGTAAGAGCTCTTTATTTTATGTCTAACCAATGTCCCATAATTCAAATAAAACTAAAAATTTACCATGTTAATTCAACATCAAGAAAAATTTCCCATTATTTAAAATCAATAAAACATTTAATGAAACTATAGATGATCCAATACAGATGAATTAAAAAATTTATTATCAAACAATGTCAAAATGCTATAAAAAGTATTTTGGAGAATCAATGTGGATATGTGGGGAACCATGAAAATCATTATCATTAAATTTAAAAACAAACTATAAATATTAAATGGTTAATAAGATATAGATGTGATTGGAATTTGTGTATTATCACTAAAATTAAAATATTGACCGAAGGAAAATCATGATCCAAATAAACATACATCTTCCATCCAGATACACATAGGGTAACTAATGATACCAAATGACGTTCATGGTCACTCGGTACAACAATTAACATATTACACCATGGATACAAAACACTAAAATATAGTATAGTCAATCATATAATAAGAAACATATTGAGGATCATATCCTCTATAATTTTAATTTTGACAATTATAGCATATTTATAATTATAATTTAATATATAAATAAAAAACAAACTTCTAAAGGCATTTGAACCCAATATCCTTGGTTTCCACTAATATGATTAATTGGGATGTGTTATTCTACATGAAACATTTAAATAATTAAAATTGTGCTTAGCCCAACTAGATTTAAAAATTATCAAATATTCAATTGGTTGTGTTTGTATATGCTGTATTTCAATAGATTCAGTAATTGTTTTGTAATCCACAAACATAGTAAAGTGTAGACTACACATTTTTTAGAATTATATACTCATCATGATATATTTGAAATTTGATAATTTATACCCAAAATTTTACTATAAAAGATTAATTTATGAGATAATCATAAAACTTTTATTATAACATATTAAATAATATATCATTATAATAAACTATCAATTACCTCTGGTGTCTACCTTTATAATGATACAATAAATTTTGTGGATATTAATTTCATTTTATGTACTCATACCTTGTATTAAATATAAATAGAATGAAAATGAATGAAAAGACATAACGAGGAACCAAAATGTTTGACCATATTCCTTATCTAGTTGGATATACACTTATATGGTTAAATGTTACTCATTTCTAGAGACCAAGATCATGAAATCAATAATATCAATACACAATCCCCAGTTACCGTGGCATTATTGTAAGTCATAAATAGGGGTAGATAACTATCTACCCAATAGACTCTAACCTCTGTAAATTAATTAAATAAAATAATCTATATAAATTTATTTTATACAAATCATTAATTTATTTTCCATTATTATATATATATTTTAATGAGGTGCCAAAATTATAGTCCCAAAAATCCAAAAAAAATTGGGGAACACAAATTATGCTTCATGTCTAACGT
This sequence comes from Viscum album, assembly GCA_963277665.1. Classification (NCBI taxonomy): domain Eukaryota; kingdom Viridiplantae; phylum Streptophyta; class Magnoliopsida; order Santalales; family Viscaceae; genus Viscum; species Viscum album. The sequence continues at coordinate 870,427,883 of OY728148.1, read as the reverse complement.
TCAATTCAAATTTTTTATATCTTGTGAACCTGATTTAACATGCAATATATTTATTTATATAGTAGAAAATATTATAGAATCATGGGTATATAAACATCACATAATGATAAATTTTAAAAGAATAATTAAATTTTTGGTCAATCACACAATAGTAGTGGGACCACATTTCACATGTTTTATGAGGTAATGAAAAATAATATTAAAGAATAAAAAACAATTTCTTATAATAGAGTATACACCATAATTAAAATCATCAACCATATAAAATAATTGAGGAATCCCAGTTATATGTCATTGTATATTACTAAAAAACATGGTTTTGTTCCAGTATCAACATACAATTAAAATAATTTAAAGTCATATATATATATATATATTATGATAAACTATATAATTATTCTATAAGGAATAGAAGGGGAATAATATACTGGGACATAAAATATTTAAATTTTAAAAAAAAATTCATGGAAAATAACTTCAGGAAGTCCCCATGTATGCAATATTAAAAATCAATACAATCAATAAATATTAATAAAAATATAAATTATTTTATTTTTTAGAATTTTTTAGTAAATGGTGAATCATTTTACCAAAATGGAAACTACATTAAACATCATGGGTCTACTATCATTGATACACATCAACACATTTTCTCCAAATATCCCATAATTTGTGTAAAAATTGCACCACGATACAATGGAATAAAAAAATTAGTGTTGCAAATTATAAATCATTTATTGATCGATTATTGTGGTCAATTTTACCTTTTCATCAAATAAAATGGCCCTTGTAAACTAATTAAATAGAAGAATGAAATGAGAGATGAATAGATCCATGACCATCTCTCACATACTCAATTAAAAGTCCCTAAATATATAAAATAGTTTTAAATATGTGACATGTATAGAAAGAAAAATAAAACCCCATTTTTAAAAATGTATCAATGTAATATTTGGTAAACTTTAAACATTTAATGGAAAAAAAATCACTCACTAGGTACCCTATAGACCCCACAAAGGGACATATTTACTCTGTATAAAAATTATTTTATTCTATTATACCTAAAAATCACTAAAGTATTTTATTTTTATTGTCCTACTACTAATTACCAACTAGAACCACCCCTATCACATTTGGTGTATTATTGTAAATGAAAATTAACAGAATGATTTAAAAATGAAAATTAACCCTAATTTAGACAAACATTAGAGGGAATAATACACGTTTTTTACTTTTAGGAATATATGTGTGTTGTTACACGACACATAAAATAAATTAAGATAAATGGAATAAAACTAAATGTTTATGAAACATTATATAAATTTAAATGAGTCATGCAATTATTTTTTGTGTGTATGTAAATGGATATTTTTATATTCCATAGAGTATAAAATTGAGACATATAATAGACAACATGTATCTAGGTATATAATATTTGTGACCCATGTCTCTCTATAATATATACACACTATGCTATATTCTGGGAGTCAATATATAGAATACTACTTTACAAATACTGACTTATCATACATAACATGTATTTATTTGTAACTTGAGGTATATTTCATGAAAAACCATGAAATATATTCTATTCATGTTAATTTGATTCAAGTTGGTCCAAAATGTTTTAGTTTCTATACAAATTTAAAATAAAAAATATGATACTATTGATGTTAGTTCATGTCGTGTGAAATAATATATAATGTATAACGTACCTAACAACATCAACATCATTTAACAAATTATTTATAAAAAATGTGATTTGTTGTGACACTAGAGATATAGGTAGTGTTTCCTCCTTTTACATTTCATGTGGATTACTTGAATTAATTAATTGATTATTTTTTTATAGGGTCTCACAGGAAAAAATAGACCCCTCAAAAAAGATCATGGTGACATAGATACCTTAATAGGAACATAGATATTGTATCTTATTCTTCCTATATCATGTAAAATGTTATGTTTAATGAGATTATGATACATTGAAATAATTTGTATTCCCATACTATATCATATAATTAACCACAAATCTAAGTATTGAGAGGGATATATAATATAAAATAGGTTGTTACTACATAATAAATTATTTCATAAAATGTGGATGAAAAGAAATAGATCAAATATTGGGAGTGATTAATCAAAATTACCACATTGTGATTCACAGCCTCAAAATTGATATTAAATAGACCAATACTCTCAATATTTTATTTATTTCAACAAAAAATAAGTATTTAAACTAGAAACTATATACTAATAGTTTTATATATGATTCTCTTAAAACATCGGTCTAGGGTTCCAAAATATGATAAGGATATTTGATATTATTCTTTTTAAATTCATATTGTAAATGAAATTAATATAGTTTGAGAGACTAATTACAATTTCTATTCCAATGTTTCTATTAAAAAATCATTTAATGTTTTTCAAAATATGAATAATAATGAAACGAGGTACTTTCATTATATATGGAAATAATTTTCCCAACATGAGGTTCATAAATGTAATGAATAAGTATATTTTTAATACAAATACAATCAAAGAGAAGTTTTTTTAATGTTTTTATTATTAATTATGAAAAATAAATCATCAATGGACCCTTTTATGGTTTTTAACCCCATGTCATCAAATACAGTAGTGTATTAAAAGAGTTCACAATGATTTCTTATATACTAATAAATGCAAGATTGTAATTATTATAAGTGTTAAATGTCTCTGAAACTAAATATAATTTATATGATGTGGTAAATTTTGAAAACTAAAATTATTAAATGTGTAAGAAAGTTGTTTTCAACCACATATATGTTGATTGATCAAGGGATAATTAGTTAAGTGAAGTTTCTTTCCCTAATTATATATGATTCAATTTATCTAATTATGACATCAGGGAAACCCAGAATTTGAAAATTATGAATAAATCCAATAACATGAATGATTTTCTATTATAATAACAATGATGTTTGAAAATAAATGTTACTTACAATGAAATTATATCAAATATATAAAATGCTAGTGAAATATGTAGGATTCACCCTGTGTGATGAAATTAGAAATCTAGAAACACATCAATGTATACTTACAGTGATTTAAATTCATACATTTTATGAAACACATTTCTTATGAATTGTATATATATATATATATAATATAATCATATTATTTATTTCAAAAATGATAGGGAAACAAAATATTTTTTTAGAAATTTATGAGGAATGTGTTCAAATGTATGATGCATCACATTTATTCATATGTATGTGATGTGTAAGAAGATACACTTTGTATGTATAATCCTACAATTGGAAGGAATGTTTTGGATTTTTATACATCAACATCATCTTGGGTACCTATTATTATATTTATAAACATTAATTAACATTATGATTATAAATATTAATTTATGATTGATTATATGATAAAATATTAATTAATATACACGTTGATTTTTCATTAAATTTTAATCTCATATATTCTTGGAAAAATTAAAAGTGACGATGTCAGTGCTCATGGATGTTACATGAATTTTATATCAAGATATTGATATATTATTGATCATGATTAAAATTTATGAATTAAATGAGACTCTATTAATTGTGTTTTTAGAAATACATATCTCATGGGATTTCTTGATAATATATATATTCAATAGATAAATATTTTATAAATTGATATAAGATGATAGATATTAAAAATTAAGATATATTAAATAAAAAGGAATTAATTTTTAATAATATTATTGGAATATAGATATGATATAAAATTTTTTGTAATTTGATTGAAGGATTCTATGAGGGGGAATATGTTTTGGAATTTATTTTTTACATAAGGTAATAGGAATACAAATTCTCACTTGAATCAAGAATTGATAAATTCAATTCCCACCTAATAATGTATGATATAATATTAACTAATTTATTACTAGTGAAAAATAATAGTGATATATTTTTATATTTTTCAATAATATTAAGTTATAGAATATTGATGCACTATAATTAGTGGAATAAAATAATTTATTAGGAAGATTACTATATATAATATAAGATTTTTGTGTTCCATATGTGATTGGGAACACATATTATACATTTTATGAAGGTTGCAAACTGAGAGGGTTGTTTTGAAATCTATAAATATTGTTGGAACAAATCATTTCAAATGGATATTTAAATATTGAAACAACATGATTAACCCCACCACCATCTCATTTTATTAATCCTGTTTTTGATTTATTATTGGCATAAATTTTGAATGCTCCCAATGAATGTTTTCCCACATTATATATGTTAATGAATTTATCAATGATAAATGTGTTCTTATTTTTCTTGACAGTATTTTTTTAACAATGAAATTAAATAATGAAACAACACTTTTGATCCTTGGTAATGGTTTTTTATATCAATTAAATGTATTATATATTGAAAATATTAGATATCTCATGAAAATAACATTGACATCACCTTTAGATTTATGTTGATTCAGATGAAAAAGATCATCATGAGCATATTAATTGAATCATGTATCCATGCAGGTGTAATTATAGAATTCCACAAAAAATTTAATAGAACAACTATACCATCTAGTAATGTTATTCATGTAATTGATATGAAATGTATAATATACAATTTTATATGTATAATTGTTTAATTATTACAAAAAATAATGAAAATTTTGTGTTTATTGATTTGGATTAAATCTATATAGAATGGATTCGCAGAATTTGAGAGATCATTGTTGAAAAAAATGTTAAAATATTCTCAAGAATATCAGAATCATGATTTAAGGTAATGGTATTAATAGATAATGATAATGATATAAAATATTTTATGATAGAAAACTTATATATCCCTCTAATTATATTTGTGTTATGGAAAAATTATACTCAGTCTTCATTAACAAAGATAATTCTGGTTGTATCATTCAAATGAATGATAAAAAAACATTCTATGAAGATATTAATAATTATATATTATAAATTGTCAGGTTTATAATATAATTTAATCGTATAAAATGGAAAAATGAACATAAAATGTAATATTTTATATGAATGATTTTGTATTAACAATATGATTGCTCCAATTGATGTGTTTCTTATGAAATATAATTATGATGAAAAATAAAATTCACCTGAAAAAATCATTATAGGGTAAAAAGATAAATAGAAATAGTATGTAAAATGTTCCCAAAATAATTACTTATTTACTTAATAATATTATCATTTCGATGAAATGTTTTTTAATATTGATGATAACATTAGTGATTATAAAAAAGAAGTAGATATGGTCATTTTATACCAAAAAATTTTATATACCAATAATGATTATTATTATTGAATTCATGGAAGAGTTTACCACAAAGATAATTTAAAATAAATTCATGATTAAATTAACAGGTGGAGGAAAATACAAGGAAATATAACCGATTAAACCAAAATAGAAAAATTATATGAAATAAAATTAAGTGGAAAACATAGAATAAAATAAAAAATATTGATCTTGTTAATAAAATCATATACTCATGGAATAAAAGAACACACTTGTGTGTGATAATAAAATATGTTAATATTTCAAATATGAAATTTATTATAAAAACACATAAAAACGGATACATACGATATGTATTCAAAAAAATATATATAATGATTATTGAAAATATTTTACAAAAACATATGTTGTACAAAAAATATATAAACTATATATATAGTGACACGTCCTATATACCTATAAAGTATATTAATAGATATTCCAATTTCCCCAAGGGAATTATTTAATCCATTTTTCTAGAGACTACAATCACAATTCTAATTATAATGTTATTTAATAATTAATTTTTATTTTTAAAATTAAATATTATTTGTATGATCCTATTGGAAATAAATCATTAATAGCCTATACATTAGAATATCCAAAGATAATTCAAAATACAAATATTATAATCATATCATGAAAATGTGTAAATATAAATTGTTGCACATTGAAATGATATAAATGAGTTATATTTCATCAAAACAGAAAAAACTAATGTACATAAAGATATAATTTCCAATCCAGTCATCAAATACATTAAAAAACCTGAAACATGTAATATATTTAGAGCATTCTCCACCAAACGTGATTTTTTATCCCATAATGATTTGTAAGTGACGTAAAAAAATTTATAAAATTAATAATAAAAACATATTATTCAGTTATAAGTGAAAAATATTTTAAATTATATATCTAAATTAAATTTCAATCCCATGAGGGATAACCATGAATTTTGAGAGAATCAATAAATTTTATGGAATGACCAATAGTTTCAAAAAAACAAACTGATATATGATTGTATTCATGAACATTTAAGGATATTTATATAGAAAATAAAAATATATATATTTCACATCTATAATTCATAGTACTAATAATTGGATAAATAATAATTAAAAAATATGCTTCTAATAGTAAAATGTTGATACTATTTATACCAATCCAAGAAAATAAACTATATCTCAAATTAACAAAAATTAACATTCATCATGTACAGTAAAACATTCATTAATCCATTCTAGTCATTTATATTTAATTTATTTCTACCATAATAGATTTTTACATCATTCCTATCTCACTATGTCCATCAATTTATTATAGAAGTGTACGAACACATATTTATATATATATATATTTGTGTGTGTTTGTGTTTGTGTGTATTGATATATTGATGTTTGTCTATATAAATATCATCCATTGGATTCCACTTATTATTCTAGGATAAAAATATTATTTTTATTAAAAAATATATACCATCTTCACCTAGGATGGAACTCTCCTAATTTGGAGAAAATATAAATTCATATATAGACTATCAAGAACTAATATTGTTTTTTTTTCTATATGATTTATTATTTATATGTATATATGTTGTTATATACATACATAATTTTATTTAGTCCCATTTATATAATTCAAATAAATATATGGTGTTGGATGGAATTGTGTGAGAAATATGGGGGGATAGGAATGGAATAGAAAGCATGCCTAAAGATATAGAGGGATTAACTAATGGTGTTTCACAACCCTTAGTTGAAATTTGTGGGGAATTAGGATTTGAAGAACAATTTTATTAAACATTTGGAGATAAAAATGAAAATGTTGGGTATTATTCTTTCAATTACTATTCATTGAAATAAATTTAAATACACGATTATGTAAAAATTTATCTAATTATAAATAGAAAATCTAAAAAATGTACACATGAAAAATATTTTCTAAAATTTAAGATATCTCAAAACAAATACTTTATTTATCATAGGTAAATCGGTTAAGGACTGTATTATGTGAAATATACCCACACAATAATCTTGTTAAATAGAAAATGGCATGGAGAGAAAAAATAATGGGGATTTTTTAATCTAATGTTTTAAGAATATATAATTTTAATTTAGAATAGGGCATGACAATTTAGATACCTACCTATTTTTAGTTAAAAAATAGGATTCGTAATGTTTTAGAATATTAATTACAAGATAAACATGATTTTTATTTGGTTTTCAATTTACTTGAATCAGATAATGTTAAAAATGAGAATGTTATATTTTTTTAATTGAGAATGTCATTAATATTATTTCAACCAACTTAATGTTTTCATTTTGGGTGTTGATAAGAAAATTTATACCATTGATAAATTTTTTAAGTTTCGAAGTTTCTTTATTAGAAAAATTAGAAATTTAATTCATATAAATCATAATTGTGAAATCTATGGCTTGATATAGATTTATTGTAACGACAAATCAAAGAAATCGTTTATTTTTTTATTTTTTATTGGATGTTCTTAATGGTATTTTAATGTTTTCATTCATGTGATAGTATTCATTGTACTAATAAAGTATCTATTCTTTTATAAATATATGAAATTTGTATCAATATCATAGTTACATTATATGTTTGAAGGAATAGTGTTTACCTATATTTATATCATCATGTGAATGTATTATGTTTTTCATTTGTGTGAATATAGTGGGGAATGATCATTATACAATTATATTAAACCCAATGATAACCCATTATTTTAAATAAGTAACAATATAAAAGAAAAGTATAAAGTGTGCTATTCAATTGAATAAAAATTTATTATGTTAGAAAAAAATGTTATAATATCATTAAATTAGACAAACTCTATATAATATTATAAAATAACTATTTAAAAACAACATACAAACCTACTAACATATAAATTGTTATGATCTATATAAACGAATCATTTTGAAAAATGGAAATCATAATTCAAAAAATTATTATAAAATATAAATAATTCATTTTGTAAAATCATGATGATATTTATCCAATTAAAAAAATAATATATTACAATTTAGAGGTCTCAATAATTCTTCTACGTGAAATAATAAATTTTAGATGAAATAATAAATCATTATTTAATCCCATGAAATATTCCATATAAATAATCATACATGGAATTTACAACAGTGTTAGAAATATTATTTGGGAACGTAATTCAGATCATGATAAGGAAACTGTGGTTGAGTTCTTAAAATTTCCATAGAATAACCAATAATGATATATTAAAAATATATAGAGTCCATCGGTTTTAATCATGTAAATCCAATTTCCTTTAATTATGTATAGGACTTGAAAAAAGATTCAAAATATAATATTATTTAATTTAATACATTTATTTAAATTTTATTTATATTCAATGAAACATCCTCATTTATAAATTATAATTTAAAAACACTTTTGTTAAACATTTATATGTATTATGGTGTTAAAATTTAATTTTATAATAATTTTTTCTTTGTGAAATTAATAAATAATAAAATTCAAGAATAAATATTTGTAATATTCTATGGATTATTTTTGTTGATTGGTGCTTAGTTAACATGGTATTACACGGGTCATGGAGCCTCGGTGTTGATTAGAAAAAAATAATATTTATAAATTATTCATGCACATGCATGATTTTTCAAAAAAATTATATATCTCTCAAACAGTGTCTCTTATTGAATATTTGAGATTTTTGATTGGTCTAAAATGCATGTTGTTACCTAGGAATGAGATAAGTTTTAAATGCATTAGGTGTATGGAAACTATACATGTAATAATACCCTTTTATTTTTAATTAATTAATTATTTTATTTTATATAATAAATAGTTAATATCTCTCAAACAGTGCACTATTTGAAAAATATTTCAAACCATTTGATCTGAGATGAGGGGTTTACCATTGGTTGTGTATAATATTTGTGAGTGTTGAATGTTTGACCAGATCATAGGTGAGGATAATTTATTTGATATTTGAATTATTTTTGGTTAGTTAAATAAAAACATTAATAATAATATGTTATTAACATATTATTATTAATATTATTTTTTATTAATAAAAAAATGTTATATTCATGTTCAATTAAAATTTCTTAATTAATGAATAACATGTTTCAAATGGGTGGATAATTTTTGTGGGGTTTGGTAAAATATTATTAATTTTCCTTCATAAATTCTATTTTGAGGTATACTTATTTACATAATAATTTTAATGGATTTTATTGATTGAACAATTCAATGTGAAAATTGTGAAATATATTTAAAAATAAAAATATTAAATTATTATTATTATTATTATTATTAATTTTAAAGAATAGTATTATTGAATTCGTGTAGATATATTGGTTAGATATATATATTTCATTGTGTGTAGATTTGTATATTGATATTCATAGGTGTATATATGTTTTTGTTAGATATATATATTGAAACATTAATTTATCTGACATTAAAATATATTAAATTTGTTATTAAATATATATTAGATACATATAATGAAAACCAAGAATTTATGGGAGGATATTGGTTTAAATAATAAATTCAAATAAATATTATATATGGAATTTTGAATAATTTATAACCATATTAATATAGGATTGGGTTTGTAAAAATGTGAGTTGGGTAGATTTTAAAGAGGAAATACTTATGGAATGTTGAGAGAGAAGAAAAATTAAAAATGAAGATGAATTTTTAAAATAATTATAACCAGTTTTTTGGGGGTGGTATGTGGAGCATTCAATGGATCTCATGCCCCACTCTTATCTCATTCACTTTATCATCTCCCTCTCTCATCTATTATATATTTTTATCCTCCAAACATCAATCCTACATAACTTCTCTCAAATTGTTCGTATTGATACGTAGACAGTGTCATTTAGTTCATTTCGATGCATATAATTGTAATAATTTTTTATGAATGAAATAAGGTTCCTATGGTGAATTTAATGTCAGAAGTCAACCCTCATCGTTAGTTATAATTGTAAAAAGGTTGGATATTCATTGCAATATGACATGTTTTATATAGGTTACTTTCATGATTTCTGAAGTCTATCTAGCCTAGCCAAATATTATGTGTAGGATGTCATTAAATTTTGGGTAAGTATTATATGTTATATGGGAATGATTATTGGTATGCGTGTGTAGCCTAAGGTTAGACCAATGTTTCAGAATCTCTTGAAATTATCAAATGGTATAAAAAATCATTAAGATGATTTTTGGTGTGTGTGTGTGTATCCCAATGTGAATCTTATATGGAGTATGCTCAAAACATAGTTAATAGTTTTATTATGATAAACTAGTATTATATTATGTCACGTGTGTCTACCCTGTGATGTTGATATTTTATTTTTGATCACATAATTTTTTCATGTGTGTGTAAGACATAAAATGTTCTTGTTTTTCATTCATATGGATTTTAAAAGAATTATCATTTCTTCTATTGATGTGATTTTGTTCAATCAAGTGAATTTGAACCATATATAAAGTTATTTTGAATTCACCAGTTGAGCCTGGAGGGTAAAGATATTAGGTTAGCATATGATATGTGACACATGCATGAGACTATCATCAGAGATGGATGTTCCAGACATGGTTCAGCTACTATTATTACTAATATTATTAGTGGAATGTGTCACGTAATTATGAAAATAAATATTGAATGGATGATCTTGATATGGTTCTTCAAGAAATATTTCACACATGTTTGGTCGATCTACTCAAAATAGATGTTCCAGACTTGGGTAGATATGTAATTGGATTATCACTTCTAGTGAAATTTGTGAATTTAATGGGTATATCCACTTGAGGGGGAAATGTGTTAGGATAGTTTCTGATGTTTCATATTGATTTGTTCTAATAAAGGTATTTTTTCCAGACATGGTGTCGAAATAGTTTAAATGGTCAATGAGGAACCATCATTTTCTTGGTACTTTCATGATATATTTTTCATATATTTTCCATATTTATATTATTGTAAAATACAAGTATATTTTATTCTGTGATTTTAATGGTTATGGGTTGTATACTACTAAATCTTATACTCACACACTACTCAGTCATTAGAATGTTCCTTAAGATATCATGCTTAGCGATCTGGTGAAGGGTAAGGGACCGGTGGTGGATGGTCGAGAAGGTGAAGCATGAGTATGTGGTCATTATTTGATGGAGTCCAAATGTGGATTTTTTTCCTTTACATATTAAATTAACTTGTACTTGAGACCCTTGTGTTGATTCAATTGTTGTATCATGTATACCTTCTTTCAGTTTCATCATGAATTACTCTTATTAATTTTTTTAATATCTTAATGATGTAATCTTTTCTCAGTCACATAACATGACTCATAGGGTATAGTCTCCCTATAGTTCCACTAGACACTCACAACTCTAGTCATCATCCTCTTTCATATGTAAAGTAATACATGAGTTCATGTTGTATCCAACCAAAAATTATGATTTGGGTTGGGATGTTACATGTAAAATCTTCTACCCATATATATAATTTTTAATAAAGATCTTATTTATAAAAATAATTCATGGAACCCACTTTGTTAAAGAAACTAATATTACAAAATAACAACACCTAGTTTTGGAATATGTTTTTTTGTAATATTGAATTAAAATTTTGAAATATTGATTACCTTTGAAAACATGTTATGAAAAATCATTTAATTAGAGGATGAGTTTTAATAATTATTATTATTATGAAATTTTATTTTAAAATAAGGTTTCTTTTTAATGCATCATTATCCTTGGACACTATAAAAATGATATTCCTTATAATATATTCAAGAAAAAGGTAAAAAATAAACGATTTGGATTATTTTATTAAATAAAATCCACTCACATAATTAATATATCCACCAAGTCATATTTGATTCCCGAACATATCCATGGGGTTTCTGTGGTTTTTATATTTTATTCCATCATGGATTATGATGATCTAGGGGATTCAATTTTTGAGAACACCATAATGACTCTATTAAAACTATTTTATGGCTATAAAATTATGAAAAAAATATAATATCTATAATAATTTTATTTATATTCATAATATCTTGTCTTTAAGGTCATAAGTGAACCACCAATGGAGCCATTATAAAATCATTTAATGACAATTGAATTTTGAGAATATTTTCAGCAATTTTGATACCGTTGGCGCCAAAATCAATTCCTTGGAAAAAATTATAGTAGGTGAATACAAAATTAAAGTAAAAGTGTATAATTCACGAAGATACATCCCAAATACCTCTAGCACAGTGGTTGGAGCAATTATAAAATCTCCTCTAATATTTTTGTAGATGAAAATATGGGTTGAATCCATAACTCCAAAAAAACATGACAGATGATGAAGGTCTATATGACTTCTATGGATGGAGTGATGGTCACCATGGAATCTTCGAGAACGTTTAGGGAAGAAGGTATCTTATGAGATAGTTGTAGAGGGAGTGATAGTTAGCTATTCAATACCATGAAACCTAACAGAGCCTGGATCTGATTAAAGAGCGTGAATTTCATTTTCGCGCACCTTCAGACCATCACACCCCATGATTCCTATAAATAATCAGTTCTATCCAATATAAAGGGAGACCTTGACCATTCACATCCAAAATTCCCATGTCTTGATGGATTTATAATTGTGTGAACTAACTCGGAAAATGAATCATATGAAGTACATGGGACTTGTGAAATCCTTTTCCCCATGATCAATATGACTTCCACTTTGTAGAGGGATTCCCTTTGTAAATAACACGGTCCATCATAAAGGAAGGATACCCAATTGGGTACTACAGACTATGAAAAGAACCCAGACTTCATGAAACATTGTCCATGAACATTTGAACTCCTTGATTAGGTTGGTTCACTATGGCCTAATATCTAATGAGATCTATGAGGACCTATGTTCTATGACGAAATTTCTTCTATGAGCCTCTATGCTCTTGCAAAGACATGTGCTTTGTGATCATCTATTTATTACATTCCCTTTTTATTTTCATATCCCCTCTCTACAAGGCATCATCCATTGTCAACCACTCTACCTTGTGGCCTTCCAAGCATGTAAAAAGTTATTTCAGTGTCCCTTGAGTAGTTCTCTGTGATGTGTTACTCATCCTCATGCTTCTTTAGCTAGACATTCTAACGGATATTTCATATTTTCATAGACACAATAAGGTTGACACCCAAATGGATCGCCCCACAACCATGTTACCACATGGAATTGCTTCTTCCTTCCCACTTCTAGGTGCAGGTTTGATCACATCTAGTATGTCGTAGGGGTGAGTAGTGAATCATCATCATACAAGTTGCTGAACATAAAACTAAAAAGAATCAATATTAAAAACAAATGATGTTAACATTTATCATTGCATGTGTGGAAGGTCCGAGAGGATCTAATAGGGCATATGTACCAGCACCCTTTTTCTCTCTCTTCCCCAGTAAGATTTGTCACAATGAGAACCTCAGGCCGCCCTTATGTAATCGCCGCCACACCATGATCGGTTTCTCCCTATATTACTGACATGGAATGACTCCATCCTCCAATGTAATGAAATCCTTCTCATATTGTTGGATAACCTCATCAGGTTTCCCTCATGGATTAATTCACAATCTCCCTTTCCTAGGGACGCTTAGCAGGAATAAGCCCATGCTTCTCCATTGAACAGCTAACCATTCTTTTTACCATTTTTCCTCTTTGGTCTTCTAACCATGTGTGATACTGAATCTACTCTTATTTAGTTAGTAATTCACAACATGACCACTATTTCTACTATTTCTTCTTGTTTCTCACACTAATAATGACTCTTGTGAGCATAGAGAGAACAATGAAAATTACATCCACTTTGAGATACCTTAGTGTGTATGCCACATGAATATTTATCCAAACAAAATAGATGTTGTTAATCGACCATTTCATGAAATGTACATAGGAATCCTCCTCTAGTTTAAAGCCTATTATCATATACCCATGTGGTTTCATATCGGTTCACTACCATCCCACATTACGTTAAACTGCATGATCCTTAAAATATGTGGGTTTTGATCACCTTCAGGTATGTTAGAAGTCTCTTTGAGGATAAACCACAATCAATGGTATACTATGGTTATTCCATACAGGGAATACTCTTGACATGAAATCTTCCATTTTTGGTACACATCACAATGAATCTAACTCAATGAGGTGATTTTATCCACTCATTCAGGCCATTTTCTTCTCTATAATCACAGACCATACATTATATCTTTCTAATAAGATAACCATGAATAAGACCCACACACAACCCAAAATCCTAAAACCAATTCTGCACCCCCTGAGACAGGTTGTTAACCTAGCGTAATATCCAAGCATGTATTCGTGTTTTTTTATAGTGTACTCCCTGATTCTATTCTGACTCTTCCTAAACTACATGGACATTGATCTTTTCCATTTTTGATCATGGTATGTAATAATCCTATATAAGTATGAATCCCATCTCTCATGTCTTATACTGGTCTCTCTTTTAAGCCTTTGTGTTTTCCATGATAAGGATTCATCTCGGAGGTTCCACTTCCTTCGGGTCCCATCCATGCATCCATTCTAATGGGTCCCCCCCTCCTTGGGGACATCACAGCATTCCAGAACAACATGGATATTGATTCACTTCAACAAATAAATATAGGAATCATGACTGAGGTTCATGACCAATGCCATCATATTTACATCGGTCCCCATATCTATTCATTCTATACCCCGACACATCAACCATGTCCATCCTGATTTTACATGGTCCACCACATCACATTGTAATCATGCCATCCATATGGGAAGCTATACATTTTAAATCCTCACACAACCAATTTCCCTTTTCCAATCTCAGTCTACAAAACATGATTAAGTCCCTACAAGTTCACGGGTTGTATTCCATCATGTTCATCCCATATCCAAGCCTTTCCCTTTCAATATTCATGGTTTTTTATCACTTTTTGGGTATATAGGAAACATTGTTGAGATGAAACTCTTGTTAAAGGTAATCCTTGGTGTCCCCTTTACTAGGAACTGATAATCATCTAGTACACCCATTGAGGTGTCCAAAGAAACCGTCATGGTGTGAAATCATCCCTTTAAGGGAAAATCAAACCTGGGTCCACTATTTTTGGGTGCTCTGATTTATCCATCATATAAAACATCCATGTTCCCTCTCATAGGGATGTACCAATCTTATCCACTCTCATCGGTGTTATGATTATTCTAATATTTCATTTCTAGAGGTTAAGCTCCTTAAATACCCCATATTAATCACGGGAAGATGAGGAGATCCTCATACACATGCCACTAGAAATATATAACCCACATTCAATGATGGAATCCTCTTACATCTATGCCATGGATAAGCCATATCATTATGTAAAAAAATTAAGGTGTACCAGTGTTTTCGCATCCATACATTTCAGTGATTCCAAACATGACTACTCCCATGACTGGAGGTTGCTTTGCTGACACAACCCAAAGGAATTTCCTAACATAATCATTGTAATTATTGGGAATCCATAAATATATGGTAGTGGGATTAATTTCATGAACAAAAAATAAATCATTAATAGAGACCCCAAATAAGCAACAAATATTGAGGATAAATTTCTTTAAAGAAAGGATGACATCCAATCATACATTTTTGATCAAGGAAAAAACATCTATGATGAAATCACAAATGATTCCTACCTATGGAATGTCGGATTATAGGGAAATAACTACACATCCCTGAGAAATAGATCAATGTCCTAGTGTTAGCGTAAGAATCATAAATTGTGAACCTGATGTAAGTTTATTCTCCTCAGCATAGGGATTATTAGAATTCATACATTGTAAGAAAAGTGTGCTACTAGATCTAGTTATCTGGTGCCAGGTACCACCTATTGAGTCAATAATGCTTTTCCTTATGACTATTCCATTTCTTCATAGTTACAGGAGATTGTTGAGTCAATAAGGTTTCCTTATAACATTACCATTCATTCTCATTTTGAAACTCACAAACACCTTATCTCAAAGAAAATATCATTTTACCCTATGTTTTACTTCTATTGTAAAAAAATTTCCATCCCCAAGGAAATTTATCCTTACCATGTTTTTATTATTCATATCATAATTTTTCAAACTATAAAATGTGATTTGTAACCAAAATATCAGAATCTTATAAATACATATATATTAAGAATTCATTTTTAGTATCCTAATTCTGAATATGAATTCTAATTACTATGTATTCTGAGTTCAGACACTGAATTCTAAATACGAATTCTTGTTATGAACACTTCCATGTTCTGACTCCATGTTCTCTTAAAATAGACTCTGAACTCTTATGATTTTTGACTCTGAATTCTCATGAACTCTGACTCTAAACTTTGTATGTTATTTTTCAGAATTCTTATGAATCTGTATTCTAACATTCCTTAAAATTTAGACTCTTGAATTCTATTGAGTTTAGGTTCCGATTTCCAAGACAACAGAATCTGAATATCATTGTATTATAGACTCCGAATTAATATTTGGATAAACTCCAAAATATCATTTTCATACATTCCTAATATTGTGTTTTAGTTGTGTAATGATATTTTTTCTTACAATTGTTTTTGTTATAAAATAATTTTGTACTTTCAGTTACAAACTAACCATTTTTTGAGTGACACTTGTATACGTCCATATAAAATTGTAGGAAAAATATGACAGTTGGAGGAGGGAACCAACCATTGAAGTCGTGCCTATAAATATAAGCTCATTTGAAAGAGCTCCATATTGTTCTAAGACTCTAGAGATTACATGTTGTTGAAGTGATTTCTAGAGTGAGACTCTCACTTATTTGTGTGTATTGAACGCCTCTTTTGGATTTGATTTCTGTGACTCTGAATGTTGCTGAGTAGATTCTAGGGATTCTAGGGATAAGATGACAGAGGATCCGACTACCTTGAAGTTGAGGGCTTCCTTATTGAAGAAGATAGAGGTGCCAACTACCTTATAGTTGAGGGCTTGTGGGGATAGCAATACAGACATCGATCTTCACATCGAGGGCTTACCCTGGTGTGGGTAAGACAAACCTTCCTAAAAGTATAGATCAAGAGACCTTTATCCATGATTATAGAATACCATTCTCTTTGTGTTAAAATATTTTTAATTTTTTACTTGTTTTTTTACAAGTTTTTCGCTGGATTTTATTTTGAGGAAATTATAAATATATTATACTTCCTTATACTTATACTATGAATTAGTGATATTATATATTCTTTAATGTAGAATCATTATCATTTTAAACATTCAATATGTTTCTTTTTTTTGAACCATATTTCTAGATTCACTTTCTCAGAATAATATTTCCGGATCCGAGCAAGTGAGTAGAACTAGAGGGTTTGTAAATTACATTGTTTAACATTATTAAAAATAACAATATTTAAATGTTCAACCGAATTTTTAAAAGTATACAATTCACAACCCCCTCTTGTATTCTGAGCATCACAAGATACTTTATTCAGTATCTCTATTATTTTAGTCCTACATTTGGTATTATATAGTATATCATACTCAAACATACCAACTCAACAATTAGTATCAGAGGAGGTGACCTTGAATCTTCAAAAAATATTATAATTGGCTTCAGAATTTTGGTTCAATATGAATTATTATCATGATTATATTAAGAATAGAAATATTCTTCTTATCTTATTTTAAGAATCATATATTCCAAAATCCTAATGTTCATATTAATATTTTTATTAGAGATAATCTAGTTTTATTTTCCTTGCTAAGGAATATGTTGCTTTATTACAAACTTTTTTTTATAACTAGTTTTTGCGGATTTTTTTTAGAGGGAAGGAATAAATGTTGGTTCCATTGAAAACATAAAGTTATAATACCACCTATTTTTTGTGGGAATGATTATGAATATTGGATAGATCGCATGACGACATTCATTATCAATACTGGAGTTGATAATTTTGTTATGCTTCGTAGAGGTTATAAAATTCCTTACAAGGATGTTAGTACCTTCTCTAATCAATAAAATACTGAATATCAGCTGTATTATAAGGTAAAAAATACATTTCTTTGTTCCATGACTATAAATATATACAGCTAGTAATCTTTTTGTATAGTTGCAATCAGTATCAGGAAGAAACATCAAGTCACACATTTTGGTACTTCTGAAGTTATTGAAACTCGAAGACCCATGCTCGTAGCTGAATATCAGTGTTTCTACTTTCCTTATGGAGATCCCATATATAAGGTGCAACAAAGATTCGAGACTATTGTAAATAGTTTACAATCCATGGGATAAAAAGGACTGGATGATGAAGATCTTGTTGATACGATCATAGACATAATGCCCAATGGGTGTGAATCTAAGAGGACTGCTATTGAAGATAACAGAAAGGTAACTCAGATTATTCCTGATGAACTCTTTAGATATTTTCATCAACATGTGACCAGAAATAAGTGTTATACTAATAAGGTTAAAAAGATGAATGTTAATAGAAACATTTCTTTTACTACAACTTCAAATCATATGAAATCCATGAACCCTAAGAGAGTTACTAGATCTAATTCTAAGAAGGTTTTTATTCAATCCGAATGTAGGGAAAGTGAAACCTCCGAGAATGAATATGCCAATCTTGCTCGATGGATGAAGAAGATTATTGGACAGAAGAATATTCAATACAGATATAAAAAAAATAATGAAAAGATAAGAATGATTCATAATTCACTGGTTATGAATCTAAGAGAGTTGGACATATAAGACCTGATTATCCTATGATAATGATAAAAACAATTAATGGAAAATCATTCTGAAATAAACCGAAATAAGTACTAAAAATCTAAGGATAAGAATTTTTGGAAATTGAAGGAAATCTGAATGTTTAGTGGTGGTGATTCTTCAAATGAATCTACAGATTATAGATCTTCTGGAAAGAAGAATATTGGTCTAATAGCAATACTACATATTGAAAATATTTGATTAATTGAAATGGTACAAAATGCTGAATCAATGAACAATGTTTCTTTAAATGAAAATTAGAGTAATAATAGTAAATTTTATAATTCTTCTGATAAATAATCCTCTTCTGATGAAGATGATACATTACCATCCTATGAAAAAATTTATAGGTTTTCCAAACTCCTTGAGATCACAAACTCAAAAATAATGAAAATACATGAAAAAGAAAAATCTTGGAATACTATTATTACTAAGAAAATAACATATCATTATAATGATATTGATAACAAAATTATTGATTTTGAAAATATTTCAAAAATTCTAGAGGAAGTAAATTCTGAGAAGAATAAAATTTCTAAAGATCATGAAAAAGTAATTTCTAAGAAAAATGTTTTCAGGCTAAACTCTAGTTATAATTAAAAAATATTAGAAGAAAATAGAATGGATATCAAACTAAAATATAAAATTTATTCCTTATGGAAGTGTTTTTCAAACATTACATTAGGTAAATAAAATTTTGATAAAATGTATTCTCAAATCTGAGCTCAAAGGAATAGTTCCGGTTTTGGTTATACGTGTTCCAAATCAAATGTTAGTAACAATTATTTTGTTCCAAAAAGTGTTCCTTTCAACAATAACTGTTAGTGTGGTGGAAATTGGGAAAACATGTGTTCCTTAAATAAAAATTAATCTTTGGGATTTTGTAAAAAAAAAATTCTTATGAAAATGTGGGTGCAAAATATTTTTCCATCTGAAACTTCTGAATCCATAAATGTTTGGATTCAGAAAATATAACACTTATGTTTTCAGGAAAATAGATTTAGTACCAACAAAAAGACATGGTACACGGATAGTGGATGTTCCTGACATATGAATGGTAACAAAAACTATTTTGAAAAGATTATCAAGATGAATGGTGGAAAAGTAACTTTCATAGATAATACTCAAGGAGAAATTATTGGTATAGGTAACATCGTTCTTCTTGGAAAAAAATTAATTTTGATTTTATTATTTGTTATGGGTCTTATTCACAACCTCATTAGCATAACTCAATTATGTGTTGACAGATACATTGTGAATTTTAGAAATGACAAGTGATTAGTACACAATTCCTAGTAAGAGTTTGTTGTTTCTGCTCATAGGCAAGAGAATGTATACACACTAAACCTAAAAGACCTTAAGATCCAAGATCAACCTTGACATAGTGCAATAAAGGATAAATCTTGTTTATGTCATATAAGGTTAGGACACTGTATCCTTAGGAACATATGAAAAAGTTCTTTGAAAAGATTAGTTAAGGATCTACCAGTGCATAGATTTGATTATTCAAAAGTTTGTAACCCTTGTAAATATAGAAAGAATCATAAATCATGTTTTAAATCAACCTGTGAAGTCTCAACTACTGATGCATTATAGTTAGTGCAAATGGATCTCTTTGGTCCTACACAAACTAGAGGAATTCGAGGCAAGTATTATTTATTTGTTTTAGTTAATGATTACACTAGATTTACGTGGGTCTATTTTCTATCAATGAAGTATAAAGCCCTCTTGTATTTTAAATTATTTAGGGCCCATGTTAAAAATGAGAAAAACATTCCATTGAAAACTATTCATAGTGATCATGGTGTAGAATATCAAAATTATGATTTTTAAAATTTTTGTAGTAAAAAAGAAATTACTCACAATTTCTCAGCACCAAGAACACTTGAACAGAAGAGTGTTGTTGATATAAGAAATAGAATTCTTCAAAATATAACAAGAACCATGTTGGGTGAATATTATTAACAAGACATTTTTAGGTAGAAGATGTAATTACTGCTTGTTATACTATAAATTGAGTTTTGATTAGACCTTTTCTTAATAAAAAACATTATGAGTTATGGAATGGTATAAAACATATACTTTCCTACTTCAATGTTTTTGGTTGAGAAGTATTCATTCTAAATACCAAGGTTAAAATACACAAATTCACACCAAAATAAGATGGAAGAATTTTCTTAGGCTAATCCACAACTTCTAAGGCTTATAGAGTTTTCTATAAAAACACTTGCATTGTTGAAGAGACAGTACATGTGAAATTTGATGAAACTAATCCTTTTTTAAATAAACTCAACCTACATATTTGGATGTGTTTTCAAAAACTGATTATCAACCTTCGTTATAAGATCCCTATGATATGGAAAATATCTAAGAAGATGTTTCTGAAGCATTTACCACTGAATATTTTCTACCCTACGTTGGTGAACATATTTTACCAAACCCAAATCAGGTGTCTCTCAAGAATCATCCCAGTGATAGTATCATTGTTGATATGAATCAACCTCTAAGGACTAGAAGATCCTTAGTAAAAAGAAGAATAACATCTACCATTTCTTTCCCAATTATAACCAAAAGCACTAATTAAACTTTAGGTGATGCTAATTGGATAAAATCAATGTAAGATGAGATAAACAAATTTGAAAGGAATAAATCCTAGATCTTGGTTGAAAGACCTAATGAAACTTTAGTTATTGGAGTAAAATGGGATTTCATAAATGAGTATGATGAAAATGGAATCATAGTAAGAAATAATGCTAGATTAGTTTCTAAAATCTATAATCAACAAGAGGGAATAGACTATAAAGAAACCTATGATCTAGTATCTAGACATAAATCTATGCTTATCCGACTTGCATTTATAGCATTCATCAATTTCAAACATTTTCAAATGGACGTGAAATGTTCATTTCATAACTTTTATGTTCAAGAGGAAGTTTTTACTGAACAACCTCCTAGTTTTGAAGATAAAAAACATCTTGATCATGTTTTTAAACATACCAAAGAATTGCATGGACTTAAGAGAGCCCCACGAGCCAGATATGATGGACTTACAGGATTTTAGCATAAAAATAATTATGTTATGGTAAATATAGATCTAATCCATTTTATAAAGAAAGATATGAAAAAAAAATTATTGTTAAAATTTACGTTGATGACATTATATTTTGTTAAACTTAGAAAATTTTAATTGATTCATTTGCAGATTTAATGAAATATGATTTTGAAATTATTATAATGGATGAGTTAACAATTTTCCTTGGTTTTCAAATTTCTCAAAAACCAGAAGGAATCTATATATCCGAACATAAGTAAATAAATATATTTGTAAAAAGTATACATATCATAACACTAAGAGTATAAGTACTCTTATCGGTACCTCACACACACTTGATATTGATAAAGCTGGGAAACCATTAGTTCAATAAACTTTTAGAGGTATGATAAGAAGTTTACATTACTTGACAGCTAGTCATCCAGACATAATGTTTTCATTATGATTATATGCATGATATCAATCTAATATTGAGGAATCTCATTCAAAGGCAGTGAAAAACAATTTCACTTCTTAATGGAAACCATGGATTTAGGACTCTTATATAATTCTAGAAATAGTATTGATTTAAAATGTTTTTTAATTGCTGATTTTGGTGGTTGTAGAATGGATAGAAAGTGTACATATGGAACCTATCATATTATAAGAGATTCATTAGTTTCATGGTCATGAAATAAGCAACACTCAGTAGCACCTTCCACTGATGAAGCTGAATATGTAGCAGTTGGAAGTAGTTGTGCTCAAGTGTTGTGGATGCCACACACACTCACAGTCTATGGTATGAGTTTTACCAAAACAAAAATTTCATGTGATAATACAAGTTCCATTTCCCTTAGTAAAAATTATTCACATCACTCTAGTAAAAATAACATAGATATTAGGCATCTTATTCTTATAAATAATTCACTTAAAGGAGATATCATTCTCCAATTTATCAGAACAAAATGCCAACATGCTGATATTTTCATAAAATATTTACCCTATGATAGATTTGAATACATTAAACAGAAGTTAAGAATGATAAACATAATGTAATCTTCCTTGTTAACATTATTTTGACACTATTCTCCTTACAGTAATAGTCTCCTTTTCATAGGGGGAGTACATTTTCATGATGGTTATTCATGTTTTTCATACTGAATATTTTCATGTTTTTCATAATGAAGTTTTTCATGTTTTTCATAATGTTGTTTTTCATGTTTTTTATAATGATGTTTTTCATGTTTTTCGTAATGAATTATTTCATGTTTTTCGTACTAATTTTTTTCGTAATTAAAATATTCAAAATGGAAATTTGAGTAATGGAGGTTTTCGTAGTTGTTTTTTTTCTAATGTTCTTCTAAAGGAATATTAAATATTATGAATAATCCTCCTGTAAATCCTAATGTTATGTTTCCTTTCTTGAGTTTTCATAATCATTATTTACAAGATGGTAGTTACATTTTTTTAAAATCCTCTGACTCTATTTTCCTTAAATCTGAATGTTTTCTTTTAAAACCTCAAATGGTCATATCCTAACAAATTTTCCTTAGGGCTATCATTTCATACATGAGATCTGATCAGAAGCATTTTTAGTCATTGGATTGCCTTTGTAAGATGAACTGTCGCATCAATGCCTACAAAAAGTATCCCTGAAGGGTTGTACCACATCTATTTCAAGCCATTAGGTGCTGATGCTCTACCCCCCTTTAAAAATGTCGTTATGAACATTTCAAAAGTTCTTAACTCTGATTTTTTGGTGAATTTCGTTCACAAGAGATGTCAAACTTTAAGTCAATTATGAATTGGTAGATTTACAGGGTGTGATTGGTACATCCGAACTTCTTCAACCAGTACGATTCTATTATTTCAAAGAATATCTGGCTTAATGGATGGGAAAGTGTTTGTATATCAAATCCAGGAGCTCCAGATGTAGTATATCTGGATATGTTTGTGGGATTTTATGAATCAGTTTGTTTTTTCATGGAAGATGGCAGAGAAAAATTATCCTTCAAAAGCTATGGAAAAACGTTTTCCCTTCCATATACCAAGGCTGATAGAATGGTATGGATATCTTATGAA
Organism: Viscum album; assembly: GCA_963277665.1. Taxonomy (NCBI): domain Eukaryota; kingdom Viridiplantae; phylum Streptophyta; class Magnoliopsida; order Santalales; family Viscaceae; genus Viscum; species Viscum album. The sequence continues at coordinate 870,403,698 of OY728148.1, read as the reverse complement.
GCAGAATCTGAGTTCTATTCCCAAAAATTTCCAGATAATCAAGGAAGTTTTATCAAAGTAAATGATATGGAGTTTCTTGGTCATATATATGTCAAAACTCCAAAAATTGATCATTTGTCTACAAGCAATCAGATCCTTCAGTTTTTGGTTCAGGGATTCATAATTCTGAGAAAAGGAGATAACGACACCTAAAAAAAGAGCAAAACGTAAATTCATGAATTTCTGGTAAATTTGAGGAAGATCAACCTGATGTTTCATATTCTCATTATGATAGAAAATATCAAGTATGGAAATCTGAAAGCTCATACTATAATGTACTCGGCTATTCTTTCTAAACTAATAGTTCAGTGCCTTGAGTCCATCCTGATCCCTTGCAATTCCAAGATGAAGAGTAGTAATGTTATGTTAGAAAGCGATGTCACTCTAAATTGAATGATTATTGGGTTCTCTAAAGATTCTTATGAATTCAATGAACTCCCATAATAGGAAGAAAACGTTGTTTCGAAGAAGGAAGAATCTTCTAAATCATCAAAAATTGATGGAAAGAAAATTAAATTCAAGGATGTAGAAGTTGAAGGTGAAACACCTATAGATAAGTAAGATCAAACTGCAACTCCAAAGACCGGGAAGCATAAAGCCTATATAGATGAGGTTGTTGAAAATTTAGTGGGAGGATTATAAAAACAAGATGGAAGGGGAGCCACAGTTTGGACAAGATCCTGCTAAGGCCAAGGTATTAAATGAAAATACTGCTGAAGATCATGAGAATCAAGACAATGAGAAGAAGAAAAAGTGGAAGATGTCAGAGGATGAGATTTTCCCATCCCTTTTGAGGGACATTGATATGGCATCCGAGAATATCCCGGTACCAAAAACGTTTTTCGTAGAACCTATAACTGAGGCACTGGGGAAGAAATTTCACAGTCCCAAAATGTACTTGAAAAGTTTTTGGAAGAAATGGAAGCTTTGGATGAAGTACATGAAGCTGAAATAAGTGATGATACAACTGATCTAATAAAGCATGTTAAATAATTTCATGATAAGGAGAGTCCATCCAAAAAAATTTCAATCCATACATCTCAATCTGAATCTTCCAATCTTTCTACAACTATATTTGATGAGAAGGATGAAAAGGAAGTGAACAAATTATCTGAGGAAGAGATTCATAATCATGGCTTCCTTCATTCAGAAGATATTGAAGTAGGAGTTGATAAGGAAAAATTTTATGAAGATTGAATTGTTCAGTTGATTGAATGTGAGCATGAGTCTCTAGATGAAGAAGCTGTTCTGAGATATGACAAAGGAAAACAAGTGATTGCTAGTACACCTACCAAAGTTGTTTTAAAGAAAAGATAAGCTGGTGGATCTTCAAAGAAGAAGATTGTTGAGCTAGATAAAGAAACATCACTATGGAAAGTGTCAGATTCGGAATCATCAGCTCTCAGACAGGATTTGATCATTCAATCACTATAGAAGCTTGTTGACACAATTCCGATCTTCCCATCCATTATCCCCAGATGTAAGATGCTCCAACATTGCATAAATCAAAAAATTGAATTCTGTATCCATGGTAATGGATAGGTTTTTAAATATTGAATCTAATTACAAGAACTTATTTATCAACTACAATGCCCATAGAAATTTTTTAACAAAGTGGTATGCTGGACAAATAATATAGTTTAATAATTGAGAGAGCATGATAAGATTCAAGATGATTTTAAAGAATCTTTTGATTCTGAATATAAAAAAAACCAAGGATCTCATAACTAGCTTGGAGTAAAAGCTAATCCTTAACAGAATACTCGGATTTAGGAGGTCAAGGATCTGAATGGGAAGTTGTACTCTGTTGCTCAAAGTTGGAAGAGAGAAAGGGATCTTCATATTGAGATTGAATAGAAGATATAGAATAATAAGACTTGTTAGGGTTTTAGGAAGAGGCACTAAAGGCTCAGAATGATTGGATCAAAGCCTTAGAAAAGAAAATAGAGGAAGATCACAAGGATCTAAAGAACTTGAAAACCATATTGAAGAATTCGATACCCATGGAAAAGGAAAAAAATATATCCAATATAATGTTTTTCTGTATTTTATATCCTTGTACAAATTCTTCCAATATTTACTGAAATATTGGTTGCTCATTTTTTTTCCTGATTTGTACTAATATTTCATGTACTAATTTCTTTTCAATTACCTCAAAAGTTTTTAGAAAATCACAAAGGGTTAGAAAGGAAAACTAATGCTAAGTAATGAAAAAATATCCCTATGTAAGGGGGAGTTTTTCTAAGAGTGAGTATTCTTAAAGAGATTTCCATACTCAAGACAATGAAAAATCTCATTCCATAAATCTAGTATACGATCTTTAGTGTTCCAAATTATAAGGGGGAGTTAGTCGTATTCACTTTTGTCAATGTGAAAAGGGAGATAAGTTTTATTTCAAAGTCTAGAAAATTTTTGCCTATGACCATTTATTCTTTTTCATAATGATGTTTTTGATTTCCAAAAATGGGGAGATTGTTGAGTCAATAAGGATTTCCTAATGACATTTTTATTTCTTCGTTCTTAGGGGAGATTGTGGAGTAAAAAAGTTTTCCATATGAATTTACCATTCATTTTTGTTTTGAAAATCACAAACACCTTATCTCAATGAAAATCTCATTTTACCCTGTGTTTTACTTCTATAAGAAAAAATTCACATCCCCTAGGAAATTTATCATTACCAATTTTTTATTGTTCATTTCATAATTTTTCCAGGTATAAAATTTATTTTGTAACCAAAACCTCAGAATCATATAAATACCTATATATGAAGCGTTCTGTTTTAGGATCCGAGTACTGAATACGAATTTTGGTTATAAATGTTTTTTAGTTCTAACAATGAATTATGAATATGAATTCTGGTTATGAACACTTCCGATTTCTGACTCCGAGTTCCTTGAATACAGTCTCTGAACTCTTATGAGTTCTAACTCCGAATTCCCATGAACTCTGACTCAAAACATCATATGTTCTGGTTCTAAATTCTTTTGAATTGAGATTCTGAATTTCCATGAAATTCAGACTCCAGAATTCATTATAGTTTAGGTTCTAAATTCCTAGAAAATAGAATCTGAATATCCTTGTATTATAGACTCTGAATTCATTTTTGGTTATAATCCGAACTTTCATATACTTACTTCCGAATATTGGCTTTTCGTTTTGTTACCATATTTTTTATTACACTATTTTTTGTTATAAAATTATGTTGTTCTTTCGGTTACTAACTAACCGTTGTTTGAGTGTCACTTGTATAGGTCCATATAAAATTATAGGAAAAATATGGCCATTGGAGGAGGGATACAACCTTTGAATCCATTCCTATAAATATGAGCACATTTGAAAGAGCTATATACTGTTATAAGACTCTAGAGATTACATACACTTGAAGTGATTTCTAGAGAGAGACTCTCACTTATTTGTTCACATTGAACTTCTTGTTCAAATTTTCTTTCTGTGACTTCGAATGTTGCTTAGTAGATTCGAGTGATTCTGGGGATAGGAAGACAGAGGTACCGACTACCATGATGTTGATGGATTCCTTGCTGAGGAAGATAGATGTGCCAACTACCTTGTAGTTGAGAGCTTGCTGGGATATCAAGACAGACTCCGAACATTGTATAGAGTGCTTACCCTGGTGTGGGTAAGACAGACCATCATGAAAATATAAATTAATATACCTTTATCCAATGTTGTTGGATATCCTTCTTTTTTGGTTAAAAGATTTACTACTTGTTACTTCTTTTGTTACATGTTTTCCGATGCATTTTATTTGTTGAGGATAGTATAACTATCTTATACTTCCTTATACTTATACTTTTACATAGTGAGATTTTATACGCTTAAAGATTTATTCATTATCATTCTAATCTATCATTATGTTTCATTTTCTGGAAACTTCTTTCTGGATTCACTTTCACAAAATCAATTTTCCAGATTCTATTAAGTGTGTAGAACTAGAGGTTTTCTGAATTACTTTGTTTAAACATGTTATACATAACTATGTTTAAAAGTTCCAAAGGAATTTTTAAAAGTATACAATTCAACCCCATCTTGTATTCTGAGCATCTCTAGATACTTTATTTAGTATCTCTATTATTTTGATCCTACAATTGGTATCATAGAATATAGAATACACAAATATATCATCTCAACACCACCATTAAAATAGATGGCATGCGGTGAAACTCAATAGGATTTGGGGCAGTTAATTGTTGGGAATCCTTGTCTATGATAGTGTCTATGTAGATATATCATTCAATCCATGGATGATAGAATGGTTTCGGGTAATTGGGCATCACTTTCTTAATATCCATACTGATGGATGAATTTTCATTATTTGCAGGACCCACGCTACAACTACCAGAAACTAATCACATCTTCCCATGGATTTATGGCTAAGGTAAATTCAAACACAGAAGTCCAACAAGACTTCATCTTTACACAGTAATATTTTTTGACAATAACTATCAGGTTCCCACACCCAATATCACCCTTATAATTTATTCAAATGAGGTGATTAATACACATTCCCATCGATATGAACTTGAGGGTGTTATCCTGACAAGAGATATGGCCCATCAAGACTCGGAGGCCATTGTGTCCTGTTAATGATGATACCACTAGGGGACTCATGGGGTGCCTCTACTCCACATTAATACCTTCACCAACTTATGGAGGCTATCCTTAAAGTGCTATTATGATTTACTACTTTATTAGAACAATGTATGGGATGCCCTAGCCCTAGTATCTATGACTTCAACCAAGTCTCCACCATGGAAGGCTCCCACCTGGCCTCATCAGTGTTGTTGGATAGTCCCATATACTGAGGTTCATGTGGTCCATAACATTTCACAACCATCTCAAGAGAACCAACTTCAATGTGGAGTACAATATCAAGAATGCATCTTCTAGGGGCCATCATCTTCCATGACTTATATGGACCGAGTCACCACTGGATTATTCTATTGGCAACCATATGTTGTTATTGATAAGGGGAAGTTAACTATCCCAGAGTAGAAGCCCATCCTTGCCTAGCTCAGGGTGAGGCACCAGCCACCCCAAAAGAATGATGAGTTGACTCCTCCGGTCACTAGGGAATCCAGCAAACATCATGGGGTGACCATTGATGATGATGTTCAGTATAGAGGTAATCCATATACTATCCCCAGACCGAGTGGACGTCCTCCCTAATCTCACATCTAGCATGGATATCCTCCCCATGCTACCATTATTAGATTTTTTAGAGTTCCTACACAAATTTTTGATGCTCATAATGAAGGTCGTACCCATTCCCTTTTTTAGAAATAATAATTTCCCTTAAAACTAGGTTATCAATGAAAATATCCTCATTACAATGTCACATAAGGGAATAGAGGTTATCCCAAAGTTCTCACTAACTCTAGAGGAGTTCCTTCCAACTTCATTGATGTTCATCACAATGGTAATTCTTTTATCCAATATGGTCAGTCTGAAGGGGCTCCTCATACCCAAGTTACCAGAGTTGGCCGAAGAAAAATTACACCCCATGAAACAAACAACTACCAAGGGTTTCCTCCCTATGTGCTTAACATCTCTAGTAAGGGCCCTCCCCACTCCATAACAATCAATAATGGAGGTCCTGCCCATGGTCCATTTTGAATTTTCCCAAGTGCTCCTTGTACCCTGGTTTCTCCAAGCAAGGGTCCACCTTAGGTTATATTCAAAATATATTCCGGTTCCCCTTGAACCTCATCTAATAAAATTGTAGGTCCTCCCAAGGTCAATTATGTACCCTACATTGTATAATATCCCTGATGTAGAAGGGCGGGTCCTCACATATAAAAGAACGATCCTGAGAAACCACATTTTATAATAAACCTTGTCCAGGATTTATAATCCATAGAGGAGTACGATTTTATGATGCAACCTTCATCACATCCTCTATGTCTTGAATTTGGGAAGAAAATATGAATATCATCTTTTCATTATTTGTAAATTGATATGCACAAGATCCCTAAGGCCCTATGAAGATAAATATAGGTGGAAAAAGATTTGGCTTGTTTGCAGTGCATGTCCATGCAATCATCATTATCGCCAACATGATTGTTCTCCACCTCAATAAGAGATCGCAATGATTTGTTCTTCTGACAAATAAATGATGAGAAACAGTGTGAACCACTTCCAATGACTGAATCCACTTCTCAAGATTCATTTGTCATTATTCCGTCTTATAGAGTTGTGTTGGTGTAATCAATACATTCTCTAGGAATGTAGCTAATGATGTAGTAGATTATCAGAACATACCATGTAATCTCCATTGACCATCCTACTGCTTCAATATTTCATATAAGTTATGTTACCAATCCCTCATTCGCCCCCAATAAATGAATGGGGAAATCAAGTAATGGATCCCAAGTCATATTTGAGATGTTTTTGGAAAATTTTTGTAGTGGACCATTTCTTTGAGATATTCTGGACAATTATATCTGAATGCTTCAAAATTCTAGATTACTTCACCTGGGATGATGTCTTTTTCCTTCTCCAAACTCTAGATATGACACATTTCCATCTCTATCATCATCAGTTAGAATACCAAAAAATCTAGGAACACATTTACAACATTGGACTAAAGTGTTGCCTAGATTATTTGACTACACCACCTGTTACATAGATCCTTGAAATGTTTGGTTATCAATAGACCATCCAGAAATGATGCATTCAAAGATTTACAGTAATATTTGGAGTTATTCAGGGGGATTTCAATGATGTCCAAAACCCATGGTTACATTCATTATAATGCCCTATATTTTAGTTAAATCTATCATCAACACGGTTCACCTGGTGAAATCGAGGATATTCCTTCAAACATCATAATAGGGAAAATGATCAGTCTTTAGATATTACCATATGGGGAAATAGAATAGGTCATAGACAATATTGAAATCCAAATGGGTTATTATACCAACCGAAAGACCCAAAAGGTGTCCACACGCTCCAAAAGAGAACCTTACTTGGCATTCCTACACCATCTGAGCCACTACCTCTTAGTCAACACCCAACAAAGGGTAAAGAGCATGAAAGAACAATCATACCCCCTAACCAATCTAGATCAGTCCATAAGATGGTGGATGGTCAGGAAACAGTGGCATTTTACCAACAGCTCACTGAACATAAAAATATTGTTGATGAGATCATGAACGAGCATGTTGAAGATCGGTGGCATGATTATAGTAAACCTTGATTGGGGCATCAAGGGTATGAAAAGGTAAAACTTCCTCCTAGTGAGTTTCATCCTAGTGATCTTACATCTCTACCCATATAGACAGGTTATAAGATAGTGTTTAGGGAAAGGGTCTGCATTAAGTGTCAAAAAATCCACCATATCTATGCAACGACCTGCCTGAGGACCGAGCTCTGGTTCCACCTGCTGCTTCACATGCTCCACCTGCCATTCCCCGTATTCCAAAAGTGGCCCGATAGGTGAATAATGTTTCTCCTCGGGTAATTAATCTAATATATCCTCAATCCACTGGACCTACTTGCCACATTGAAGATCCTTCCAACAAATTGGTGTTTGGGGATCCTCATCAAGAAAGTAATCCTCTCCATGGTGATATTCATGATGCTCTTATAGGTCAACTCATGGATTTGTAAACATGACATGTGTAATTAAAACCTGATAGAAAACCATATCTGGAATGGGTGGATTATATTGCAACCAAGCCGAGTTTTATAAATCCTACCTCTCCATTTTCAATGTGATGGTCGATCAAGTGTTTCACTAGGACCACATTATTTCAAGGTGTGGATCCATGTTGGAAACTATAGCAAAAAATTATGCTTCTAATCTCTAGAGTTTTATACAAATTTTTGAGGGGAAATGTTATTCCTATTACAAACAGTAACCCATTGGGTTAATTTCTTTTTGGTAATATCTTCTCATGCAGTTTTACTTCCTATTCAGTTACACCATACAGAAAACTAGTATCATAGATCACTTAATGTGATATTGAAGGACATTTTGGAAATTTGATGAATTTTTTACTAGGTGGAAGGGCCTCACATATTCAGTTGATATGCCTCTAACTAAGGAATAACTCATAATGATGTATTTTTGGAACTCGAATACTGGACGTTTCCCTTATCTCAACATTGATAACATTCGAGTGGGTTATTGGATTTCTATGAAAAAGCTGAATGTTAAGATGTAACCATGAAAAAAGCCATAAATCACATTTTCCCCCTTATATATCACAAAATAAGATAATTCAAGGCCAATAATGATGTTGTGGAAAAAATAGTGGCCCTGATGTAGTTGGAATTATTACCCATACAACCACCTCTACTACCTCACTAAGGCCCACCACCTCATATGCATCCTTCTTCTTAGCAACTCCCACATCAGAATCGAAAGACTCCCCCATGTAACACATCACCACCTTCTAGGAGATATAATTAGGTTCCACCTCCTTGTCAGTCTCATCCCACCCCTATTTAGGGTTTGGATCCCATAGATCCTTCCCTAGATAAGAGGAACTAGACCTACTCTTTTAATGAGGTTCGTGTTCGTAATTATATATGATGTACCTTGGACTAATTAATCCTGAGGATGCATGAATAAAATATGTCCAAATAGGCAAATATTACTGATAACCCCAATCATATTCCCAATCATCGGTTCCTTCATTACACACTCAATCAGTTCTATGTGTTTAAAGACTCGCTCAAATACCAGGTCAATAATAGCATTATTAGATTGGGTTATCCCTGGCACATGTGAAATGTGTGTATATAATTCCTAACAGCAACAACGAGGGTGAATAGAAATAGTTTTATAATAGCTAGACTCTAAATTATGATGATTGGATGGGTCACATAGTAGTAACATTTGTGAATTTTATGTCCATGCATGTTTATATTTCCATGATCCTTTACAAGTCGCTAAAATCCCAATAGCTATTACCTCTACATCAACATATCAACTATAATTCTCTCAGGGTAATAAGCACTGATTATGAAAGGTAATGTAATTCCCTCCTCTTATACCAAATCCAGCCCATAATCTCGGAGATTTCATTCCCCCCTCATGATGGGGATATCCCCCCGAATCTGTCTAACAATAGGGGATTCTTTATGTGATGATCAGGTGTGTGATTCAGTCCATACCATTGAACTTCTATCCCCTAAAATTGTTCTTGATGATGATGAGTGCCAAGTGGATCCTCCTACTATCCCAAGTTTTCATTTCATAGAGGATTTATTGGGCATGTGAATCATCAGAAAAAATTGTTCAGTGCTTAATCCAGGTCGTGCATGCTATCGATATCTGATAGCAAGCCCAACCCATAACATTGCACAAGTAGCTTTCTCTTCTCATTTCATCATATTTTCCTCATCCTCTATTTGTACTTCATGATATTAAAGGGAAACCCTGACCATATTAAGATCACCCATGTTTTGATGTGTATGGTTCTCATTCTTTTGTCTATCATTCCATAGTCACTCTAAGCAGTTTGACTATTGAGCAGCGAGACATTCCCGAAACCAGCCATAATATGCATGTTTGACCACCAATTCCCTTCATACCTCCATATGTTGAGCGACCCCTTGTCAATATAAGTGTATGATTGTTATTTAAGTGATATATCATCAAGAATCATCATATAATTACTGCCCTAATTTAATTCCTTAAGGCTCTCCAATTGTCATAAGATAAGCATGAATCACCCTAGAGGCAATAAGAAGGCCACTCTTATTTTAAAGTTAGGTCGAACCTGGAGTATCCTTCTATTCTAAGATAGTCAAACTAGAAGAGTGTTAGGACATTACTTCATTATCAAGAGAATTTGATTGTTCTCATATATGTGGTAACATCAACCCCTCATACATCATTGTCAAATTAAATGGTGTAGAAGTCCTGCATTATAATTTTTGGCCTAGTATCTAGGATCAATCAAATCCTAACTTGGAAACTCTACAAGACGGGGAAGTCTAAACCATATTTTAGTCCCTCTGACCTAAAGATTCAAGATTATGGTAGGATGGAATATATGTAGGATGTCACAATACACCCGAAGAACTAGTTCAGTGCCATAGTTTTCATCACTGAGTTCTTGGTTGTCTCACATGACACTGCATACAATGAATTAATGGGTAGACCCTGGAACCACCTTCAAATGGAAGTCCCTTCCTCATATCACTAATACCATAAGTAATTTCTATCGATGGAGTATGATTATGCTATGGTGATGTGTCTCCATTTTCAACAAATTATACGGCTACCTAGATACTGAAAACTACAAAATAATGGATGAGTAGGTTCAAGACAATGTGGTTTAACACACTACTATTGTGGATGACCCATAGATATACATGGATGATTCTACATCCAACTGAATCTTTAGTTGGAAGCCACAACCCCAGACATGGGGAATTTTTTTTTGTCTTGAGGATGAAGGGGAAGTACATTCCCAAATCTATTAATGCTCAAAGATCAAATAATATTCCTAAAAAAATCAGGTTGGGGTGACCCTATAGCCACCTACCCCTATGATGTATTTATATGTATACCCACTAGAAAAAGAAATTTTTCATTCATTATTTTTTCATCAGGCTGGGATAAACTAACACAACCCAACACACAACTATTATATTGACATTATCAAACATATCCCATTAGGTAGATAGCTGGGTGGAATCGGGTCAACATTGTCCATCACCATGGATTCAAATGTACCTAGGTCTCTAGGCATGGATTCCTTCTCCACTCAATCCTACAGTAGTGTCCCGTCTGGATCACCAAATTGAGAAGTGTTTATTTTTATTGGTGATCCTCTCATCATGGATGATGATGATGATTTGGAAGATACTCCTCCCGAATTCGAAGAGGGTCTCTCCAGTATGTTTGATGTCACGGTATAGGTGACCCATAGTACTGAGACAAATATGTAGACAATACAGATTAGCCCAGACATGACTGCAGAAGAGAAGCATCAATATGTGGATTTCATGAAAATGCATCGAGATTTATATCTCTGGATCAATGAAGAGATTCGAATACTAGATCTTCATGTCGTAGTCTAACTCCTTGGACTCCTGATAAACCATCACGAGTTTAAAAAATCTAATATAAAGTTTCATTACTCTCATGGACCATGGTCGAGGCTACGAATGATAAGCTCGTCAAAGCCAACATCTTCATGGAGGTCCAGTACTAAAGATGATTACCCAACAATGTGCCCATGAAGATGAAGAATGGACAGATCAGAGTTATCTTTGACTTAATTGTTCTCAACCACACCTATACGAAGGATTATTTTCATCTTCCTATGACTGAACTATTGGTTAAAGATACAGCTTGGTTCTAGTCTCTCTATTGCATGGAGGGGGTATTGGGGATATAATCAAATCCGGATAGCCTCTGAGGATGCAGATTCTTATATCTTCAGAGAATCACAAGGTACTTTCTACTACTATGTAATGCCTCTCTATCTAGAGATTTCATATTCCACCAATGCGTGTGACATGTACCACATATTCAAGATGGTCCTTGTGAAATTTGTGGAATGCTATGTGTAAAATATGGTTGATAAATATTTCCTAAATTAGAACCATCATAGTGATCTTGAATATGAGTTTGGATTCCACCATTCCCACAATCAAAATATAATCTCCTTGATGTGTTCATTTGGGGTTATATATGGAAATTTTATCAAGTTCTTTGATAGATACAGTGGCATTGAGATCGATCTGATGAATATTAGGGCTATCAACCCGATGCCTCTACTGGGAAACCTTTTTGAACACTGATATTTTCAAGGCCACTAAGTCACTATATGATGATTCATCACAAATCACATTGGATTGTTTAATACCATTTCTGATCTCATGATGAAAGGTTTATTTTATTAATTGGATGACGAGTTCCATACATATTTTCTAGAAATCATGATGTATCTTCTACAACCTCATGTTTTGATGCCATCTATCTGTAGAAATATGTGGGTCCAATATTTTACCACCCTAGATTGATATCTAAAATCCCTCATTGCCCAGAAGAACAATGAAGTGACAGATAATAGTTTTTATTATCTCAGTTGAATGATTTTTGATACAAACAATGATATTCCTTTAACGATAAGAGATGCCTTGTGTTGGTTCTCAAAGTGCAGAAAATACTAAATTACATGTAGCACCATGAGATACAGCTATTGTCTTTAGTGGATCTAGGGAAGTGCACTTATAAATTCCCCATACTGATACACCATTTAGCTTAGTGGGCATTAATCCTTCAACATTTCAATGTAAAGATTGTTCACCTGAAGGATATAAAATGAAAGTTGTTGGAATAATTACATTACATCCATACATCCCTCACAGGGTAATCTCTCATCCATGATTTCTGAAATGAGTAAATCCCCATAATGGAACATGTCATGACCTGTTGGATAATACACATTGATGTTTTTTTGTACAACCAAACAGATAGAAGGCTCAATGATCTCATGAAAAATAGGGTTGGCCTAGATATTTTGTTCACCATACCTACACATGATGTCTTTCCCTATTCATTCCTATTGGCAGAAGGCATCACCATCAACAACGTATTGTATCATGATCTCATCACTAGCCTCTAGCTGAAACGTGAGATTGATGCGACTCATCTTCATGTAAAGGGGGTTCCAAGTTAGTCATCAAAAAAAACAATGGTGACTATGTTGTTATGAAACCAGATCTAACAACATTGTTATAGAACACATTATAGATAATGACCCATTTCCCTTCCCTACAATAGATCACTCATGATCCCTGATCGTAGAATGGTCGATCCAATAACTTAGACAGACTTGTAAACTCACATTACGTGAATGACCTTGATAATCTGACCATTAATGTGGAGAATGTGACATTAATCAATCTTATCACTATGTAAGATGATGAAAACTAATAGGTATGTTGTTTTACCACTAGTGTTTCCACATTAGGACCCTCAGGTCCTCCTGTTGTGGTTGATGAATCACCCGGTTTGAAAACACGTTTCATTGAGTTCCTTCAAAAGGGTGATCTATAGATAGAAAGATCCCAACATGAATTAATACATATACATGCAGTATAGAGCACCCTCTGGATTGGTCCCATCCTTTTGTAGATCTGCTATACCCATGGGTTAATTAGAGTTCTCCTCCACTGCATTGAAGGATAAGAGTTTCAAAATGTTATGCTGGAATTTCGAGAGGTTCCTTGGCAGCTCATCAAGAAGGGATGAAGTATCTCCCTGGATCCAATGGTTGGGATAATTTTTCCCCACCATGATCCATGAATGCATCAGGTTCATAAAAATGTTTCATGTGTGTATGATCCATGTTAATGTTGGTCATATGATTCCAAAGCCCCCTCATACCACCATTTACACTTATCCCTTTGCAGTATGGGGACTCGATGTCCTCGGGACATATCAATTAGTAAAAAATATTCATTTTATGATCATATTGATTGTTACAAATTTCTTTTTAATTTTGGAAGATGAAATTTTGCTCAATGATGCCAAGGCATTTTTTATAATTGACATCTGGAACTCCAATACCATCATCTTATTTAGTGTCCCACATGTTGTCCTCACTAAAAATGAAACCATTTTCATGGGATCCAAATTGATAAAATTTTATGGAAAGTAAAATATATGTTCTAATAATACCTATCAATATCATGTGCATGATGATGGGTTGATTGAGTCATTTATAAAAACCCTCTCAAGAAATATACAAGAATATTTTTGGTCAGAACATGAAAAGTAATCCAGAAAAGCTAGCCAAAACATATTGTGAGTTTATATTTCCTACTGTATTGAAAAAATGAAGAGTTATCCACAAATATTCAGTAACCCTTACTACACACATCTGTATAGGTTCAACAGAAATCTGACAGATTAGAGGAAGTATTTATGGCTGAACTTGAAACCCTTGATGAAAAAAGGCTCAAAGCCTTGCACAATATAGAGATGCATCAGAACAAGATTGTAACATCCTGAGTAAGTAATGAATAATATACTTTCTTATCTATGTCTATTTATGAATTAGTTAGTGTTTTAGAGGTTTAAAATGAGAATAAATCAAATCTTAAGCATGGAATAATCTAATATTTTTTAAAAGATTGTTTTACCGCCTTTTGATGGAAAACTATTTCTAAATCAAATTTTTGAGAATTTTATAAGCTCTATGTGTCATAATAAACATATTAATTAGAATTGGGACATTTAAATTCACATTTTATAATGTTTTGGTATTTTTATTACAATGATCATTTTTTAATGAATATTGAATAATACTGAATTTTACTTCAAAACTGATTTTTCATCTAATTTAATTATATGGTTAGATTACCATTATAATTGGTTTTAAAGTGTAATTAGAATATATTTTTATCATTTAATCCAATTTTGGTCATTTTACTTAGTTTAAATTTGGAATTGGGCATAAACAAGTGCCAAACTTTTCATAGATATTGTTTAAAAAAACCCTCATTTTTGTTTTGACAACGGGAATTATTTTTAAATTAATTCTTGAAATTTCTGTGTTTGGAATTTAGTAAAATGGATTCCATATTTGGAATCAGAAGGTCTAAATTATGTAATTAATAATATTTTGTTTTTTGACATTATGAATAGTAATGATGGTAATTATCTTTAATTATCGCGATTAATTAGTAATTGGGTAGTTAAGGATAATAAAATAATATCATAGTAATAAAAAATGACCACAAAATGTGTCTTAATGATACTGGTTGTGTCATGTCCGACCATGGTATTCCTTGTTCCAATCTTAGAGACCCCAGGGAATCACTTTTGGGTGATAGTGACACTTTATCATTTTATTTTTAAAGAAAGGAGAATATCACAAAAGCATGTAACACCTAAGTAAAAAAATTTTAATTTTTTTTACATAAATGATATCTTGGACTATAAATAGTCATTGTAAAGCTAAAAATATTTCCTATATCATAGTATATTGTTCATAAATTTTAGACATTATATAAATTAATTTATTTATGACACCATGATGATGCAGCGATTACCTAATTAATGAATGATTTAAATAAAATTAAAAGATAATGTAAAATCTTAGAGATTCACTTTTCAAAAACCTATTTGATGAGTATATATCGAACCCTTATCACCTTATCCTCAAAATATATCAATTTGGAACTTTTATAATCTGAAAATCATTATAATTTAAAGTAACATTTCTTGACTTTCTAAAAGTGCCCCCCCCTCTTATAAAAGGCCCCTAACTCTACCTCCTTACCCACACATCTCAAGCCATTGGATGGGCCAATATCTACTAATTTTTTCTCTCCACATCCCACTCTTCATCATAGTAGCCTTACCTTAGGCAGAAATCTCTTCAAGAAACCCTGTTGGTTCAACCCAAGTGGAGTTACCCGATTTAATGGTAATGTCTTCTCTAATGTTATTTTGTTTTATTTTTATTCTCCAACCCCCTAAACTCTTTTTATTCCATTATTTTGTAAAAAAACTGTATATTTAATATATAATTATGTTGTTATGATAATTATTCTTACTACACTTACACACACCACCATCTAATCATCATAGAACATATTGTTTCTGTGGATGGCGAATTTCTGTCTCACAAAATGATGATTTTTCAATATTCTTTTAACACCTATAATGGTGGCCATTAAGATGTCACTCTATTTATATATGATATATATTATGTTTATATTTTCTTTAAGCTTCTGTGTTTTTCATTTTGGCATACCTTTATGGTTTCCATTATGGGTAAACATGATATCTTCATTTTAGGAAGTGCGGACTACCTCCCCCTCAAAAGTGATTTGATTCGTTAATGCCATATGTGAGACGTATAAAGGATGGAGTTAATAATATTATATATGATATTTTATGTAATTATAATATACCTCTATATCATTATGATTTCAGTCCATTAAATATGAAATATAAATGAATGTAGCGTTCATGCGTACGTACGACTTACCGTCTCCATGAACAGTGCATTTCATTTCTTACCTCTAAATGTTATGTAATTTTATAAATGAATGTATATAATAGATATATATGAAATATTTGATATATAAATCATGAATATAATTCTGGATATAATGGATATTTTTCAACATTAAAAACTTGTAATTATAATAAGTTTATTTTTGACTCAAGTACCAAAGATCGACAAAACAACCGTTATTAACTTAAATAATTACATAATGTTCATAACATGTTAATAAGTGATATATAAGGAATAATGAACTTGGAAAAAGTTATTGAGCAAGTATAAATTATCTCTAGTTTATTATTCAGGTGATTAAATAATGATTGAGTCAATTAGAACACGAGGTAAGGGACTTCGTCTCAATCTCCTTTAATTGAGGTATATTTTATTTTATACAAAAAATTATTTTATACAGTGTATAAACCCCTTGAATTTTACATTTATTAAAAAGGAATATTTTTTATATGATGCCTTTTACTAAATGAAAAATGGAAATGTTTTTGTCGTATGTATGCGGCGACAACGACTTCTCTGCCGCTATGACCATTATTTGAGTTTCAACTTCCTCTACAAATCGTAACTTTTTACCATGTTTTACTTTTCTTTTATTTTGTTATTGAAAATGGTTTTGATAATGTTTTTATAATAACATTGTGTTTTTGATATCTTGTTATTGAAATGTGAAAATTTTATTTATCTTTTATGATTTTTTTAAGTTTTGTTATTATGTTATAGTTGTTGGGCATTATTTTGGAAGACGGGTGGTTTCGTGATAAATTATGGGTGGGTGAGCCCGATAGAGCTGTCCAATTAATTGGGTAACACGAAGTGGTTAAAGGCTAAGGTTTCTCCTAAGAGATTAAAAGAATATACTAGGATGGGTATTCCAAACGTAACCATTAGGATTACTCCCTACGTAAGAAGATTTCCTCAAGATACCTTTATGTCATATGATTTCTATGAGTTATTCGTGATTTGATAAGGTATGTTAATGTGCTTATGTTTTATGAGTAAAAAATGATTTCATTGATTCTTATGTATACATGGATTAATGTTTTCATTCCGTATTTTTATATCCCTTACTGAGCTTATTATGATCATCCCATGTTTTTGAAATTTTTTTCATAGGTCAAGGGAAAGGTACATGATTTGATGATAGTTCCACATAAGTGTTATGAAAGAATCCATGTTTTGTATTAAATTTTTTTCCTTTGATGGGAGAAGTAAATATTGTCTTTAATGTAACCACCTTGTTTAATTGTGGAATGTAATGCATGATTTATGATCTAATTTTCTAAAACTCTAATCCTGAAAAGATCCTCAATGTGTAATCTTGTAATAACTCAAGATTAAGTAATGCTTAATGCTAGGGCATATAGTTGGTATCATATGTCAGTTTAGAAAACATTAGGAGTTATAATTATATTAAATGATTATCCAAAAATATTTTTTTATGGTCAAATTGAAATGATATAGCATTTGAAGATTACCATGTTGCTTCATCTAAGACATGTTTATTCAGAATGGTTTTTCGTAGAGGAACCAGTGAACCAGGGCTAGGAAGGCATACAAAATGAAATGACCTTACGAATCAGCATCCTGATATGGTCAGAATTGGAACTGAATAGTTTTTTGTAGTAATGTCGTAGTTGACTCAAGTGATAAATGGTGGTGGTATCCATGAACGAGATCATCCAGAGCAACCAAAAAATAACATGTCATTGGTGGAATATTTAATGCGGAAACATCCCCCATAATTCAGATGATCATCTGACCCTGTGCTATATGAAGGGTGGATTAAATCATTGGATACGATTTTATATGTCATGGGGTGTTTATACAATCAAAAGGTTAGTCTTGAAATATACCGTTTGGAGGGTGAAGCATATCAGTGGTGGTCGATGGTTAAAAATATAAGGGATGCTGATGAGATTTATACTCTCGACTGAGATGAATTCAAAGGTATATTTATTGAGAAGTATTTTTCTAAGGTTGTTCGACATAGGATAAAAAAAATTCTTGGAATTGAGTCAAGAGGAGGACTTAGTGGATGCTTATGAAAAAAGGTTCACTCGATTGGCAAGCTATGCTCAAAATTTTATCCGAGACATTGATAGTAAAATAAATTGTTTTTACTCTAGATTAATGTCAAAATATCGAAGGGCATGAGCTTCTCATGAGTTAAAGAGTTATGAAAATCTTGTTCTATGTGCTAAGAATGTGGAAATGGATTTTGTCGATGATCAAGTGTTCTATAACAACCAACAGAAAAAGAGACCAAGGTGGCAGGAGAAAGGGAATAATTCTTCCAAAATGTCTGATGGTAAGAAAACTAAGTTTCCAGTTTCTGATAAATGTTGTAAAAGGCATGATGGGGAATGTCTTTTGAATTCTGGAAAGTGCTACCGATGTGGTAAGATGGGACATAGGGATCGTGATTGCACTATAAAATATCAGGGTGATGGTAAGACCAAATTTGATTTACAGCTAGTGAAATGTTTCACGTGTAATGAGATGGGTCATTATGCAAATGAGTGTTTGACAAAGAGCTCATATGATGGGAAGCAGTAAGACTACATGAAAAAGATAGTGGTGAAATGCATTGAAACTACTTCAGTAGATATTGGGCCAGCAAATGAAGTGGAATCAGTTACATTGTTTGTTTCTTCAGATTATGCAAGTGTGTTGTTTGATTTGGAGTCTACATATTCTTTTATCTCTAAAAAATTTCCAAGTAAATTGGGAATTCCATCTCATGAAATGACTCATGAACTTGTGGTAAAAACACCTGGGGGAAATGTTGAGGAAAAAATAATTTATAAGAGTCTTCCTGCCCTTATCCGTGGAAAAACCTACTTGCAAACTTTATTTTTTTTACCTCTATTAGAGTTTGATGTTATCATGGATATGGATTGGCTCTCTGTTTATCGTGAAAATATTTATTGTAGATATAATGAAGATTCATTTTAGATGGAATTTAAGTTTGGGTACAATAATGAACCCTTACTGTTGAAAACATATCAAGAGGCTGAGAAACATGTAAAAGATGGAATTGAGTGTTACCTTGCACAAATTATTGAAAACAATAGAACCGTTCAGATTAACGATGTGCCAGTGGTAAATGAGTATCCTGATGTATTTTCTTGATTAGTTTCCTGGAAGAATACATAATCGGGAAGATGAATTTACTATTGACTTAGTTCCTGATGATAATCCAATTTCAAAACCCCGTTATCGAATGGCTCAAATTAAACTTTTAGAGTTGAAGGTGCAATTGGAAGATTTTTTAGAGAAAGGTTTCATTCGACCTAGAAAATCACAATGGGGTGCTCTTGTCTTATTTGTTAAAAATAAATATGGTTCTATGAGACATTTCATTGATTATAGATCCTTGAATAACATCTCTATTACGAACAAATATCCTTTTCCTCATATCGATGACTTGTTTGATCAGCTCTAGGGAGATAAGTATTTTTCAAAGATTGACGTGAGATCGGGGTACCATCAGTTGAAAGTAAAGGAATCAGATATTCCGAAGACTGTGTTTCATACAAGATATGGCCATTATGAATTTGTAGTAATGCCTTTTGGTCTAACCAATGCACCTGCTGAATTCATGGACCTTATGAATAGAATTTTCCATGATTTATTTGATATGATTGTGTTTGTTTTTGTTGATGATATTTTGGTATTTTATAAATGTAAAGAGAAGCATGAATTTCATTTAAGGGTTATTTTTCAATTCTTAAAAGAAAAGAAATAGTATGGTAAATTCAAAAAGTATGAGTTTTGGTTGCAGAAAATTTCATTCCTTGGTCATATTGTTTCTAAAGATGGAATAACTATTGATCCAACAAAAAAAGGTTATTGAAGAATGTCCAAGACCCACAAATATAACATAGATTCATTGCTTTCTTGGTTTGGAAGGCTATTACCAATGGTTTCTTAAAAAGTTTCACGGTTATCTATTCCAATGACTAGGCTAACTCAGAGGGGTGTTATGTTTATCTTGACAAAAAAATGTAATGATTGTTTTCAGGAATTGAAAAGAATATTGGTGAATGATCGAGTTTTGGAACTACCTTCCAAGAATGGTGAGTTTTTTATCTACAGTGATGCTTCATTGAAAGGAAATGGTTTCATCCTAATGAAGAATGATCAGGTAATTGATTATGTTTCACGTTATTTGAAAACTCATAAGGTAAATTACCTTACACATGATTTGGAATTAGCTGCTATTGTTTTCACTTTAAAAATTTTGAGGCATCATTTTTATTGAGTAATGTTTGAAATAAATATCGATCACAAAAGTTTAAAGTATATTTTCACTCAGAAATAACTGAACATGAGATAGAGGATATGACTGTAATTAATCAAGGATTATGATTGTACAATTCATTACCATCCAGTAAAAGAAAATAATATGGCTGATTCATTGAGTCGAAAAAGTAATGTTTCATAAAAAAATTTACGTTTGGAATGTGATCCATTGGTTAAGGATTTGATGAAATTTGGCATAGAAGTTATTGATGCAGGATGTTCTTCTGTTTTGATTCAGGTATCAGTGAAATCATCCCTATCAGATAGAATTAAGCAAGCACATAAGGAAGATACTGAGTTGTAGAAAAAGGTAGAGCTGGTTCAGAAGGCTAAGTTTCATGAATTCAACATTGATAATGATTGTGTTTTGAGATTTGTGAAGAGATTTTGTGTGCCGTGTTATTCACAGTTGAAGAGAGATATGTTATGTGAAGCTCATAGTTCTCTTTTTTCTTTTCATCCTGGCAGTACTAAGATGTATAGAGTTCTTCTAGAGTGTTACTGGTGGGATGAAATTAAAAGTGATATTGTTCATTTTACTTTGAAGTGTTTGAATTATCAACAGGTTAAAGCAGAGCAGCAGTTACCAATGGTGATTCATCAGCCTTTATGAGTACCAGAGTGGAAATATGAGAATATATCCATGGACATCATTGTTGGATTTCCTAAGACACCACTAAGTAATAATGAAATTTGGGTTATTGTTGATCCCTTGAATAAATATGCTCATTTCCTTGCTATACGAGATAATTTTTCTCTAGATCGACTTTCTCGTTTGTATATTAAAGAGATATCAGGTTACATAGAGCTCCCCTCTCCATTGTATCTGATCGTGATCCCATGTTTCGTTCTAAATTTTTGAAATGCCTTCAGCAGTCGTTGGGTACTGAATTAAATTTTAGTACAGCTTTTCATCCTCAATCAGATGGTATGTCAGAACGAACAATTCAGAATTTAGAGGATATGCTATGTGCTTGTTCGATGGATTATCATGGAATTTGGGACCAACATATTTCTTTGGTTGAGTTTTCTTAGAATAACAGTTTTCATTCCAGTATATAGATGGCACCATTTGAGAAATTATATGGGAAGCGGTGTCGAACTCCATATTTTTGGGATGAAGTGGATGAATGGAAGTTGATGGGATAGAAATTGGTAGAAGAGTTGGCAGAAAAAGTTCATCTGATATAGAGACACATGAGAACAACAAATAGTAGGCAGAAAAGTTATGAGAACAATAGGAGGAAGTATCTCTCTTTTGAGGAAGGTGATCATGTTTTTCACAAAGTTTCACGATGGAAAATTGTGATGTGATTTGGTATGAAAGTAATGTTGAGTCCAAGGATCATTAGACCATATGAAATTATAGAAAGAGTTGGATCAGTTGAATACCAAGTGGCTTTACCTCCGAGCTTATCTCAGGTACACAATGTTTTTCATGTTTCAATGTTAAGGAAGTACATGACCGATCCATCTCATGTTTTGAGTATAGAGGTAGTTTAGGTTGAAGAGAATCTATCTTGTGAGGAACTACCTATCCAGATTCTTGACCAGAGGGAGCTATTGTTACAGAATAAGTTGATTCATCATGTTATGGTTTTGTGAAAAAACGACATGATTTAATAGGCAATGTGGGAATCTGAAAAAATCAATGAGAGATAAACACCCCCACTTATTCGATAAGTAAATAAATTGTGTGGACGTTATTTTCTAAAGGGAGGAAGGATGTGACATCCCACGTAAGTAATGAATAATATATTTTTTATCTATGTATATTTATGAATTATATAGTGTTTTAGAGGTTAAAAATTATAATTAATCCAATCTTAAGCCTAGAATTCTCTAATATTTTTTAAAAGATTGTTTTACCGCCTTTTGATAGAAAACCAATTTTAAATTAATCTTTTGAAAATTTATTAAGCACTATTTTTCAAAATAAACTTGTTCATTAGAATTGGGACATTTAAATTTACTTTGGATAAAGTTTTGGTATTTTTCTGATAATGTTCATATTTTAATGAATAGTGAAAAATAATGCATTTTACTTCAAAACTGCTTTTTCATCTAACTTAATTATATGGATAGATTATATATATATAATTGTTTTTAAAGTGTAATTAGAATTTATTTTTACCATTTAATCCAATGGTGGTAATTATAATTAGTTTCACTTTGGAATTTGGCATAAACAAGTGCAAAACTTTTCATAGATATTATTTAAAAAAAAACACGCTATTTGTTTGGACAACGGGAATTATTTTTATATTATTTATTGAAATTTCTGTGTTTGAGATTTGGTAAAATTGATTCCATATTTGGAATCATAAGGTCCAAATTATGTAATTAATACCCTTTTGTTTTTTGGACATAATGAATAGTAATGAAGGTAATTATCTTTAATTATCTTGATTAATTAGTAATCGGGTAGTTAAGGATAATAAAATAATATCATAATAATAACAAATGACCCCAACGTGGGTCCAAATGTTATTGGTTTTGTCATGGACGACCATGGTATTCCTTGTTGCAAACATAGGGATTCCATGGAATCACTTTTGGGTGATAGTGACACTTTATCATTTTTAAGAAAGGAGAATATCACAAAAGTATATAACACCTAAGTAAAACAATTTTAATATTTCCGATATAAATTATCATATGGACTATAAATAGTCATTGGAAATAAAAATATATTTCCTATATCATAGTATTTTTTTTAATTTTTAGACATTAAATAAATTAATTAATTTATGACACCATGATGATGCAGCAGTTACCTCATTAATGAACGATTTAATAAAATGAAAAGATAATGTAAAATCACAGACATACACTTGTAAAAAACCTATTTTATGGGTATATTTCGAACCCTTATCACATTATACTCGAAATATTTCATTTTGGGACCATTAAAATCTGAAACTCAATTTAATATAAAGAAACATTTCTTGACCTTCCAAGAGTGCCACTCCTCCCTCTTATAAAAGGCCCCCACTTCTAACTCCTTACCCACACATCTAAAGCCATTGTATTGGGAAATATCTGATCATTTTATCTCTCCACATCCCACTCTTCATCATATATACATTACCTTAGTCATAAATCTCTTCAAGAAACCCTTTTGGTTCAAACCAAGAGGAGTTACCCGATTTAAAGGTACTGACTTCTCTAATGTTCTTTTGTTTTATTTTCATTCTGCAACCCCGTAAACTATTTTTATTACATTATTTTGTAACAAAAATAGTATCTTCAATATACTGTGATGTTTTTATGAGATGTATTCGAGCTTCACTTACACACACCTCTGTCTAATGGCTAATGATCATACTGTATCTGTGGATGGAAAATTTCTATCTCACGAAATGATTATTGTTCAATCTTCTTTTAACATCTTTAATTGTGGCCATTTAGATTTACTCTATTTATATATGATATATATTATGTTTTTGTTTTCCTTATGCTTCTTTATTTTTCATTTATTGATTACCTTTATGGATTCCATTATGGGTAAATGCGATATCTTCATTTTAGGAAGTGCGGACTACCGCCTCCTCAAAAGTGATTTGATTCATTAATTCCATATGTGGGATGTATAAAGGATGGAGTTAATGATATTATATATGATATTATACTCGAATTATAATATACCTCTATATAATTATTATTTCATTCCATTAAATACGAAATAGAAATGAAACTACCATTCATGCATACGTACGTCTTTCCATCTCCATGAACGGTGCATTTCATTTCTTTCCTATAAATGTTATGTAATATTATAAATTCATGTATATACTAGATATATATGATGTATATGATATCTACATCATTAATATAATTCTGGATATAATGGATATTTTACCACATGAACAACTTGTATTTATAAGTTGTTTATTTTTGACTCAACTACCAATGATCGACTAAACAACAGTTATTAACTTAAATAATTACATAATGTTTATAACATGGTAATAAGTGATATAAAAATAATAATGAACTTGAAAAAGGTTCCTAATCAAGTATATATTAACAGTATTTTATTATTCAGGAGATTAAAGAATGATCGAGTCATGTCTGATATGATGTAAGGGACTTCGTCACAATCTCTTTTCATTGAGGCATATTTTTTTTTACACACAAATTTCTTTTATACTGTGTATAAACCCCTTTTACATTTAAATTAATTCAAAAGGAATATTTTTTGTACGATGTTTTTTACTGAATGACAAAATTTATTTTTGTTGCTGTACGCATGCGGAGACAATGACTACTCCGCCTCCGGGACCATTATTTGAGTTTCAGCTTCTTCTACAAGCCATAACATTTTACCATGTTTGACTATTCATTTATTTTGGAATTGAAAATGGTTTTGATATTTTTTTTATTATATAAATGTGTTTATGATATCTTGTGATTGAAATGTGGAAATTTTATGTTAATTTATGCATGTTTTAAGTGTTATGATTATATTATAGTTCTTGGGCATTATTTATGATGACAGGTGGTTATGTGATAAACTACCGGTGGGTGAGCCCGATATAACTCTCCAATGAATTGGGTAATGTGAAGGGGTTAAACGCTATGGTTTCTATGATGTTATTTAGGGAATATACTGTGATGGGTATTCCAAACGTAACCATGAGGGTTACTCACTACGTAAAAATGTTATGAATGCATCAAGTTACCTTTATGTCATATGATATCTATGAGTTTTCACGATTTGATGAGGTATGTTAAAGTGATTATGTTTTATGAGTAAAATATGATTTCATTGATTCTTATGTATACATGTACTAATATATTCATTCCATATTTTTATATCCCTTACTGAGCTTTTAATGCTCATCCCATATTTTTGAAATGTTTTTCACAGTACAGGGGAAGGGTGCATGATGGGATGATAGTTTCAAGGAAGGGTCATAAAAGAATCCATGTTATGTTTTAAATATGTTTCCTTTATTGGGAAAAGTAAATATTTTTATTAATGTAACTACTTTGTTTAAATGTGGAATGTAATGCATTAATTATAATCTAATTCTCTAAAACTCTAAACCTGAAAAGATCCTCAATGTGTAATCTTGTAATAACTCAAGATTAAGTAATGTTTAAGGCTTGGGCCTTATAAAAATATCTATAGTATTCAATAAGTTAATTAATCTCCATTCATTCCTTCAAGGTGACATGGTATTGGCTCTGAGAACAAAAATGATACACAGTAGGAAGCATCCAATGACTGTGCGTATATGGGAGGTACATTACATCATTCATATGGTTTAACGAAACGATGCATACAACATAGTCACTATTTTTTGTGAGCATATTACTCATCCCACCAATTAAAAACTCCTCTTGTAGTATTTCATATAGTAATACCTACTCTTTTATTTTCCACATGACATTATAATGTCTGATACAACTATACTGAAGGAAAAAAATGACCCATAACTCACCCCAAATGATGATAAAATAGAAAATGTTCTGATTTCAATGACCATAAACTAAGATCCCAACCATCCTGCTGGACATTAATCTAAAAATACACTCCACGGTCTGAGAACTATGACCCTTAAATAATATATCTCTCATCCAAACCCTATGACAATGAAATATATTTCATAGTCCTAAATTACATTAAATTGTTTCATATTGTCCACAGGATGCTAAAAATCATGGGTCAGTCCTGTCATTCATCCTTAAAAGGTGAAACTATCATCCTGGTTGTATGATGAAAAAAAGGAACCAAATTGTGGTGTCTTATCCTAAGAGGGGATCACAATTTGATTTGGTAATTAACCAATATATTTTCCGAGTCCTGCATACAACATGATTCCTACAGCGACACCGGGACTCCTCATCCTGGGTTTGTTGCTCAAAAAAATGGGGGAGAGAAGGAAAAACAAGATACAGAAATGTTTATTATTCCCATGCATGGGTCAGTACCGCATGATGGATCCTCAATATCATTTTGTGGCATGATTATAATCCTCATTGGATGTGTATGAATTCCCAAACATCTCTTTATAGGGTCCCATCCCATTCTCCACAAATCATCTATTTTGTTTGTTCTCTTGTCCCTGCACCTTCTAGGACTTCATGGTGCAGTATGAGGCCTCTTTGGTCCTCATTTTCGCGGGGTCTGCAATAGACATACAACATTACTCCCATAGAAACTATACATTATCCACCTCACCATACCATTATAAAATACACCTCATTCAATATCTATGTATATATTGATTCTCATACATATGGCATACATAAGAATGCCCAATCATTTATTCATCGAGTCCATCCCAGGTTCATATATACATTCTCTCATCCCCTTAGCTGGATTTCTCTCCTTGAATTGTTAATGGTATTCCATATGGTACTTCCTTTTCCCCATTCAAATCAAGCTACATTTCCTCTCCACACATGTTCCCCTTTTTAGATACCTCTACTTCATCTTCCTCTCCATGCAATGTGAAACTGCATTACGTTGAAGAACATTTATGGAATGATTCCCAACCTCAGAGGATACATAATAATTCCTAGAAATTTTTCCTTTGGGTTGATCCTGAGGTCCCTTTACCTTTTCATCCCTTTTGGTCCTACCCTATGTTTTAAAATCTACGACATTAATATAAGATATACTATTTCTATACTGCATGATGTTAATGTACATGAGTATTTCCATGCATCAGGATTACTGTTCATATTTCCCTTCATCATCTTTCACATGCGAAAGGACCCCCTAGTAGTTTGGCATCAAACCACCTTAGCTTACCTACTGTTTCTGGCCAATCTCCAAGAGGATTTCAAGAGACAATCTGATACAATTCCTGCATAGTGAATATGGTCAGTGGTATACTGTCAATTGTTTATTCCTAGTTTAGACAACATGATATGGATAAAATTGTGTGAACATTGTAAGATCATTAAATCCTTAATGAATGACTTTAAAACATGTGGAATCTCCAGAATGACATATGTCTTGATTTATACCCTAATATTATGCATAGGAAAACCCAACTGTTATGTTTTCGGGTCCATCTTCATGTTTCACTATCTATTGTTCCCCCATAAGAGAACATGGTTTGATGATTCCTCTATTTTAATAATTAATGTTTTGTTTGCATAAACATGGAAATGTAACTCCCTAAAGAATTACCAATTCTTATTATGTCCTCAACGTTGGAGATTAATATGCAAGACATTCAAGAACTATGTGTTTCTTGATTCCAATACATATGGGATAGGTAAAAGCACCCGAACATCTCTAGGTCCATCCCCATGTTCTGTATACATTTTGGCACCTTGGAAAAATATATCTTCTAGAAGTGCATGGTGTGATGTGACTTATTTTTCATCATTCTTGTAGATCATACAACTACAACATCACTTATCCACTTCGAAGTTCTCATC
Organism: Viscum album; assembly: GCA_963277665.1. NCBI lineage: Eukaryota > Viridiplantae > Streptophyta > Magnoliopsida > Santalales > Viscaceae > Viscum > Viscum album. The sequence continues at coordinate 870,375,931 of OY728148.1, read as the reverse complement.
TTACATCTTCATCCTAGCCTCATGGCGTTAAACTTCACAGCCTTTCCAGAACTACATTTGGATTGATTCACATCCTTATGGGATATATAGGAATGGCCAAAACCATTGCCTTTGGGGCCAACCCGGTAAATATTTATATCATCTTGGGTTTTAATATGGGTTTTTTTCTCTTAAATGGAAGAATATGGTGTGATGTGGACTTCTTTTTCATCATTTACATCAAGTATACAATATCCACACAATGTGCCCCTCCCTATATAACATACTCTTTTCCATTAACTTCCTCATTGTATGGAGTTTAACAATATGTAATTACTAGAACTATATATGGATTGATTCTCATCCTAATGGGATATGTAGGAACACACAAACAATTAGCCTTTGGGTCAACCCTAGCTATCTTGATCTTTTACAGCCCTTTGGCCTAAGGTTTCCCCTTCGGACTTCATACGGTGTGGTGTGTACAACGTTTTTCATCATCATGTTAGGTATAATTTATCATGACATATGCATTCCCGTTATATCATAATACATTACAATCACATCCTCACCACATGAAATTATACAAAATGGCATTCAAGAACATTTTAAGATTGCATTCATGCCCTCGCATTATATATAATAACTTCTGAAAATTTTTTCATTGGGTCCAACCCTAGGTTCATTAATATATTTTTTGCATTTTCCTCCACTCACCTTCTAAACTCATCTAAACTTAATTGGACCCCTGAACACTTTTTATTCCCTATCAAAATTCTCAGATTCCCAATGGTTTAGGACATAGATTATTGGATTTTGTAAGGACATTATTTCATCAATTAACATGCTTCACATATCCTTTTATTTTTTGGGATTTTACCAATTTTTACCTTTGAAGGGGTCACTTAGATGGTATGGATTCTTGGAAATATGGCTCACTGACTACATTTGGCCAATATCCTGGATGATTTTTAATGACATTTTAATACAGTTCCAAATATAGGAAATTTGGTCAATGGTAGACCCTCACATGTTTTTCTGATCCAATGTCACATGATATGGATGTTGTGTTTTTTATACAGTCAACCATTATCCTCAATCAATATTGTACTGTGATTATTCACAAAATATTGGTCAAATGATTCATATCCCTTTTGTACTCCATCATTTTCAAGTAGAATTTTGAAACCCTTGGTGTTATCCCTCCCGACACTATTACACATTAGGATGACAAATCAATGTCCTAAGGTAATGTATGACACCACACTCTATCCCCAATCATAATATTCCCTGTGTCTTAATGATATTATAGACCGTTTTTTCCCACACCAAACCTTGTTCATATTTTATTAGGTATATGGATATGGTTTCTCCCAACATTGAAGAACAACACTTCTCTTGGTCTGAGCACAATGACCATAAACAATGATTTGGTACATAATTATCATACAATGTTAAACTATATATTCTTCATTTAGGTTTTGGATTGATAACTACCAAGCCATATGATGAATTTTTTTGATGACATTATCTCAATAAAATTGGACTTTTTCCATGCCATGATTAATAAATACATGTGGCTTGAATCTAATCCTAGTGGTATATGTAGAGACGCTTGTGCACATTGCATTTAGGTTTAGCAACAGATTTACGAACCTTGTGAAAAAACGTTTTTTTGTGTCTTTATCATTTCATCTCTGAATGGTGTGATATCATATATATTTATTTTTTCTAACCCCTTTGGGTCTTCCACATGGTGATACACTATGCAAATCCTAACCTAAGTGTTCAACCATTATGACCATAATATTGGAACCTCTATCGCAAAGTCCATCCATCGTGACATTGAACCATTTTTATTCTATCAGATGTATGTGGTGTGGTGTGAACAACTTTATCCTCATTCACATTGGGCTTTCAATAAACACATTACATACCTCCATTAATATCTCTTCATAATTCATCCATACTACATGATGATAAACTACACAGGCATGTCCCACACAACTGACATTAAACTAGACACTTTATAGTCCAAGCTCTACAACCATAAGCTTGTATTCTTCCCATCTATGTTATCAAAATGATAAACATAAAAACAAATACCATATTCCACATTAAAATAGGATATTTCTTCCTTTTGGTATTATATGGCCACAGAAAACATCAATAACTATCTGTCACTTGATTCCTATCCTTATGGGTTATGTAGTGATGCCCAGACATGCTTTTTGTGGTCCAATTGCATCTTCATTCACCTCCATATCCCTTCATGCATGGGTTCTCCCCGATGTATGTTTTGTGGTGGTGACTTCTTCATTCCTCATTCATGTCAGGTTTATAATTGTCGTTATATGTACATTCATTTAGATTACCACTCTTTATGCTCATCCTTCAGGATATTTAGACTGTATGGTTAATTTTTATTCTTTGCACATTCCTTCATATGGGATTCCATTATCTTTCACATCCAAAGTGTAACACCCCAAGAGATTAAAAATAAATTTAATATAGAACGCAGGAAACAATGAGTCTTTAAAAACCACAAATTCGTTGTAACCTATCCATTAAACATAAATTTTTCATCTCTATGATTTCAATTTAGAAAATCTGATATACACAGTTATGATCTGTAACATATTTAGAGTCTAATGGAATTAACCTAGTTTTCTGTGAATAGTAATCTAACCATATGAATAGTAACCCACCCTTATGAATAATAACATTACCTTATAAATAGTAAAATGAATCTTATGAATGGTATCCTTACCCATGAATGTATAAATAAATTTAGGAACCCTAAAAATAAATATGAATCATTTACGTGTTTATATTTTTCGGTCAAATAATTATTTTAATTAAATATTTATTTAATCATATTTAGAAAATTATTTTTTAAAAATGGACTTTTTTTATTGTACACGTCAAAAAATTGATTGGGTGAATTTTTGTATTTTTATAAAATACAATATTTTTTATGAATAGTGAAATACCATAAATCACTAAATTAGAAAAATGCACTAATTACATAGTCATGTATGATGTTATACTGATTTAAAACCAATTTATTCGGATTTAAATGATTAAATTATTATTCTAGGTCATGGAAGAATCTCAATTCCTTATCTTGTGGATAAATGATAAATTAATGAATATAATATAGTGAAATCCCCCTCCACTCCACTATATAAACCTCCCCTCACCACCTCTTTCTCCCACACCACTGAAGCATCATGATTTGCCTATTTTCTAAAAAATAATCTTCCCAAGAATTATACCCATGTTCAAGAAAAATTGGTCTCACCAAAAGGCAAAAAACAATGGCCTTAAAGAGTTTCTCACGGAGAGTACTCAAGTGGTGAACATCTCTTCTATTTTCATTCAATTTCTTTTACAAAGTTCTGTTCTTTGGTTCTCTATTCTCACCCCCATCATTTAAATTCCTTGATAATTATAGTACCTTACATGTACTAGATTATAAATAGGTTACTATAATATTTCATCATAATCTCTCTTTTCCCCCTCCTTTTATAAAATGAATGCAAACACCATCTGAGATGAGTTAATTTATCACACTAAAAAATAATAGGTTTTCAATTTTCATTACTATTTTCAATACATGCCATTAAACCATTTCAATTGATGAAATAGACCATTGTATAGGTATTTTATATTTTTAGTGATCTTCAATCCTTACACACTCATAATATGGAATAATAATTCAAACAAAATTTATTGCGCACAAAACCGCCATGCCAAAACCAAGCCTTTATTAGCTCATCGAATGAGTCATCCTTATGGTATGTAACCAAAATAATTATAAAATCATTTATATCTCTTTAATGTCAGGGATAATTTATATTAATAATTATTGATTTTTAACCACATTTCATACACACATCCATTAATGAATATAGTTAAACAATCGCAAAAACCAAAGAAGAAAGTGCTTCCAAAACAATAAAATTGAATCACTTAAAACAATCCAAAATGCTATTAATTAACATAATAAGGTTATAACATATCCATTACATGATGTTTAGGTACTTTAAATATTAATTAATGAATCTAACATTGAATATTTAGGATGTTAAGGACAATTAATAACACCTTCAAGCATAAGGTAAGGGATTCTCTCTCTCAATTTTGTTCAAGAAAGCCCCCTATGTTGTGCTATTTTATTTTTAATACCTAATAATGAGGTATGTTTTATTACCTCCCTCATACTTCGATAATGATATAAAAATAATGTGATAATCTTATACCTCTCATTACGACCTCACAAGTACACTCGTTTCAATGCTGAAATGTTTGTAAGGGGTTTTCTCATATCACTGTAAATTCTATTGGATTTCCATTGTTCGCCTGTTATTTATTATATATGGTATAGGTGTACTTAAATTTCATATATATTATCATTGTTCTCTTTATATTCATGGAATTATATGATTCATTTGGTGGTTATATAATTTTGGTCATATGACTCAATTGATTAGAACATTGTAACGATATTTTCCTCTATTTTCACTTCATTGTGACTTGATTAGTATTGTAAACCTAATTTTTCTTGTGTGGTGTACCTACTAACCATTTTAGATTGCATTTAAATTGAAAATATATTAAATTTTAATTTCAATATTCTCATATCATATATATGATTATTTTCTAAGCCTTATACCATTTTAGATAAAATATTTATTTTCAATGTTGTTTGAACTGTGGATATATTGAGTAATTCATATTCTCTATTCTATACGGATAATGAAAAGGAATATTTATCTTGTTTTGAATATATATATATAATGAATTATTTGGACATGAAGTAGTGGTAGGGGCCCGCAACAGCCCCTCATTGCCTCTATAGGTCTCATGAGACAAATCAATTGGCGACTAACCCTTCGATTTGGTTTAAAAAAATCATACGGGTTCCTACCCACAGAACAAAACCATTTTATTTTATTATGTTATCATGTGAAATATACATGAAATCAAATTAATATGAAATTTCTATATTCATTATTATTTATTATTGTCCATGAGGTTTTCACTAGGTCAAAATCAATGGATGGAGTTTCATTATTAGTTTATTAATTTCGTGAGTTTTTCATTTATTCATCATGCCATATTGATTATGTCAATTTTTTTACAATTCAGTTATTATTTATTCATGTTTCCACTGTTTTTTACATTTAATTTGAATTTGAGCACACCCCTTTTATTGTTTACCTTCAACAGCTGATGAAGAATTGATCATTTATTGTCATCTTCTAGATGTAGGTTTTAGTTTTTTTATGTATTTTATTTTGTAAACTTTTAAACATAATTTGAGTTACATCTATCTATCATGTTTCATAAAGAATACTAAACTGATTGTTCCATTGGGATTTTCATTCCTTAAATCCATTAAAATATGATAGGTAATGCACCAACTACAATCTAGAGGGTCCGGGTTTTAGAGTTGGTATCAGAGGAAGTTTATTATCAAACATAAATACTATATTAGAAAACATATATTAGGGAAAAACATATGGTTTTATTTGAGAAAAAACATAAAAGATCATACCAGTATTTTGTTTAAGTAAAAGATTATGTGGATCGTTCTAGAAAATATATCTATGTATTGATACGAGAAAGTAGATGTGGCTCTTTCTCAGATGTACCTAAGAGTAAAAGCTCTGATAACGATTTTTGGGCTTGACCTGGGGAATCCTTGTTCACAACAACAGACATTGCTGCACTCTTGGTTACGACACTCCAGGGGTATATTCTTAGGATAATTCATATTTTCTTTTAAATCTATTATGAAGGATTGAAATGTAAATTATTCCTCAGAGAAACCATATTTATGAGATTAGTTATGCATAGAATTTCAATCTATGTTAAGTTATTTTCTATTTTAGTTTCAAAAACTACTATAGGGTAATCCATTATTTATAAATGGAGCATAATTAAATAAGCAGAATCAATACTCGTAGAAAAAATTAGGGATTATGAGTTTTCATTAAATATATAGTCAGTCTATCTAGCTATTATTTAAGTTATTGCCATGTTTTATAACTCTTTAGATCAAGTAATGTTAATTACAAATGGAAGGAGGAGGATATCAAATGACATTTCTATCCATTCTTTGATGACATTCTTGTAATAATTACTAACAATTCATGTCATGATAATTCAGAAACATTTTCTAACATACCACTCATTACCAGGTAATTTTTTGAGATATCAAACTCCTCCTCTATACCTCGATACCATCATGGATCATGGGTTGTATTTAGTCAGATATTATTTTCTTAATATTCTAATATTTTCAACAAAGGTAAATATTACCCAATAATTTTAAACTATTTTACCTTATCCCAATATTTTGAAGCATTTTATGATTTTGAAAACGGTGTTGAATAAGGAGACCCTTATGCAACTTATTTATATTTTCATTTGAAAGATAATCTTTCTTCACATACTTATGGAATTTTTGAAAGACCATTGATTGAAATTATCAACTCTAATTTAGTCAAAATATTTTTTTTAAATATTTTTTTATCAAATGATTTGATATTATATGTAATATATAAATATTTTCACAAACTATTTTTCTCTAAACACCCGTATGTCCCATGTTTTACATGGTGTATCTGGATGAAGGAAAAATATGATTTTGAAGGATACCTAAATAGTTTTTGCAATGCATGGACCTTATATTTATGTGATCAATATAATGATGAAATCAGATAGACACCATGATCATGTTACCATTGTAACAACCCAATATCTCATAGTACGTTATCTCATTAATGTAATTTAATAGCATGTGCTACACGTAAAACTAAGTTCAAGCACACCACATCTTACCAAACTAGCCATTCAAAAGAAGTTATGAATAGTATTAACTTAATTTTTAATTTTATATTATCATTATAATTTTAGATTCCATATTATGAGTTTCTTAGACTTAATATAAGAAAGAATTCATTTTTTAGATAAATGTATTATTTTTTAAAATATAATTTTGTCGCCTTTTAATGAAGAACCCTTTTTAAATAAAATATTTGAATCATTTAAAAACTAAATTTTACAAAATAAACTTCTTTTTTAGAATCGAGACATAAAAATTTAGTTTTTATAAATTTTTGGCATTTTTTTGATAAAATTAGTATTTGGGTGAACAGTGAAAAATACTAAATTTTAACTGAAGACAACTTTTTTAATCAAAATAATTTATAGTGGTCAACTATACATATTAATGGTTTGGAATAATAATTATATTATATTTTTTCCATTAAATCCAATTTTGGTAATTGGATGTAATTTCACTTTGAAATTCCTCATTAAAAAGTGTCAGTCTTTTGGCTGTTATTATTTCATAAAATTATGTTTTTTGGTTATGACAACATGAATTAATTTTAAATTAATAAATTAATTTTCTATTTTTATGAATTTGGAAAAATAGACTACATTTCTGAATTCAGAATATCAAAATTAGCTTAGGGAGAATTTTGTTTTATGTTTCTAAAATCTTTCAAATTTTGATGAATAGTGAAAAACACTGTGTTATTGGTTAAAACTGACTTTTCATTTAAATAATTATATTTTTTATTTAAATTTTTTTAGGTCAAAATATATTCATAATACCAATATATGTTCAATGTAATTCATTGGAGTCATTTTGTAATAATATTAGATATATAAAATTTTATTGAACATTTCACCGTCTTGTACCCACTTCCTATCAGAATTTGTAAATTCACATAAAACATGATTTTACCGCTTCATTGAGTGGAATTTTAAAATTATAAAATAAATAGTTGATATTAGTATGTAAAATATGGTTCAATAAGATTAAATAATTTTTGCTGAATAGTAACTTTTTAATTTTTTTTACAACAGTTAAAAGTAAATAGGTTAATTAAGGGTATAAATGATATTATTATTACCCTAACACATGTCTTAATTCTATTGGATATGTATAAATCGACCAAATAATACCTTCAGAATAAAATATGATACTTTAGATCCACATGTATTAGATTAGGACATTTATTATTATTTTATTTAAAGGAGAGTTAAAAGGGTTAAAATAAATGTTTAATAACTAAAACATTTTTAATATAGGGTTATACAAAAGGTAAATTCTACTATAAATATTATTGATAAAGATAAAAATCTTTCCTACATGGTGTATTTTTATTTATAAATTGTAAATATTATATAATTAATCTTATTTATGACACAATAATAATGTATTAATTATCGTATTAATGAAAAATTAAAATCCTTGATATTATGAATATATGAATGAATTTAATTTAAGACATTTTATGACTTAAAATAACATTTAGGTTAATTTGACATGTTATGGTCGGTTAGATGAATTATGTTCGATGTAATAATGCAGTTATGAATTTATAAAAAACAAAATACCAAATAGTGTCAAAATTGACATAAAAGAGTTTAAAAAATAATATATTATTAATAAATCTTATATTCCTAAAAATATTATGAACGTCAAAAAGACTTATATAATGATATTTGTATCATTAATTAACCACTTGGGGTTCGATTGTATTTTTATAGTATGTTTAGTAACCGTATAATATAAAAATTCAAAGAGACTTGGTAAATGTCAAACTATTTTACTAAGAGTTAAGTCTAAAAGATGAAGTTAATATAGTAACACAAACCTATCTAAAACCTATTGTTTGAGTGTTTTTCGACCTATCTCCACCTTATCCATTAAATAATTCATTTTGAATCCATTATAAACCAAACATTATTTTATTAAAAAATAACATTTCTAACTTTTCTAAGGTGCCCCTCACCCCTCTTATAAATTGGAACTCCCCCTTATCTCTAATTCAAACATTCAGAGCCATTTGGATCCATCCTTTTCCAAAATACCCTCTCAATATTCCTACCTTAATACAAGAGGCCTTACATTAGTCAAAAATCCATCCTATGGATCCCTTTTAACAAATTGAAATGAAGAACCTCAAGAAGAGGTAAATATTTCACCACCTCCTTCAAGTTCATTTCTTCTTCCACTTTGTCTTTCTTTGGTGATTCCATTATAAAATAACAACTCTTGTAACTTCTATATATTTTTAATGATATTATAAATATGGTACAACCATATTCATTATTATATACATCCTTTGAATGACATGTCACCACACATGCATACGTATAGCTTACCGTCTCCATGTCTTGGCGTAATTGTTATTCAATACATTGTTATTTGGATTGGTATAATAATGAAGTCTAATTGATGTAAATTAAAAATATAACAGGATAATGATTCTTTATATATGATATACCATCCAATTATGTATTATTTTAATATCAAAATAATTATATTGTCGCTCATGCGTACGTACGGATTACCGTCTCCAAGAACACAATTAGATTCATTCCCCATCGTTTCCATTCAAGACTAATTTTCATTAGATGAATAAATATAATGTTTAAATATGTAATAACATTCTCAAATATGAATAAGATACATCCAATATATTAAAAACATTACTTACGTAATAGATCAGATAGAGGGAAAAAATTAGTTAACACCCAAAACAACGATAGTAATAAGATATTATTAACAAGGAAATATTAAAAGATAATATATGATATAATATTAATCTATATGATTCCTATATAATTTAATAAAAATTATTTCTCCATTATACAGGTGTCTAACATAACCTCAACAAAGGAAGAGTAGAAGGTTATGGTTAATTCCTCAATCTCAATATTATCAGAGATTGGTTATGTGAAATTATTTACTGGGAAATTATTATCATCCATGTTCATTTTTCATAAAAAATATTTCAAAATTAAAATTTTAAGGATTTTTGAAGGGTACACTTTGTCCACATCAGAATTCTAAAATTTTTAATGATTTATCTTTCTAATATTTTATTAATTTCATTCTTTTCAAAATGGTTTTTATGTATTTATTTATATGGACATTAATGTTTTGAAATAATAATTATTTTCAAATGTTTCAAAGTGGTATGGTATACTTTTATTCAAAAATCACTTTTAAATGACCTCCTTTATTAATGGGTTGCATTTAAATTATTCACAAAAAAACATATTTTTTTCAAAGGTTTTTAATGATAATTTTCAACTATGACAACATATTTTTTGGATATTATTCTTGATTAATGTTGATTTATTGTAAATAAAATCTCCAATATTGTATTTAATGAGATATGATACAGTTGACTTTGAATGTGCTATTTTTATACCATTCATGTTTTATGGTTAATGTATTGACATTTCGTATGCTAGATTTAATTTGGATGTTTATGTTATGTTTCATCATTTTTATATGATGAATTCTTTGGACTTAGTAAGTGATGGTTGGAGCCCGCTATAGCTCTTCGATACATTGAAAGGTCTCATAAGACAAACTACTGTCTTGGCATAAGAACTTGATAAAAATTTAATTTTCATTCTATGCATGAGGCCTTGAATATGTGGTAATGATGTCTAGCATTAGGCATTCCCTGATTGTGAAATTAATTATTAACATGTGATAATTAAACTAGTAGAATATCAATGTGCATGTTTATATGGTAATGTTTGATTTATTTGTTCCTTATTAGGTTAATTTTTATTTGTAAAAATGGTGTTGTTTTCATCACACATCTTGCCTTAAATGTTTATAGCTTCTACAAAATTATTTACCCTTACTTGGCATCTGAGATCATGCATTTTTTATGTTTTATTTTCACAGGATATGAAGACAAGTATTATGATTGATATGTATGGTTAATCTAAAGGGAATAATTGCATTCTCAAAGAACTATCTATGTTGTGTTTTATTTTGTAATGTGTAATGTAACATTCATATATGCAATCTATTTTCCAAGAATGCTAAACCGATCGGTCCTTCGGGACTAGATTCCTTGTAATCAGGCCAATATATTCAAATAATGCACCGGTTCTGGGGAACTGGGGTCGGGGCGTTATAGTTTGTATCAGAGGAAGATTAATAATAACCATGGAAACTAGATTTAGATAAATTCTTATTAGAGAACATTACTATAAGATAGAAATTGAATATAAGTATAGAAGAACTTCATAAAATTTTGGTAGTGTAGAGATTTTGTTAGTCTTCCAAGCATATACAACATTGTCTGGATACGAACAAGTAGATGCAGCTCTAGCACACATGTACCTTGGGCTAAAACATGAAAACACTACTCCGAACTAGACTCAAATGGGAACTGGTGCACGACAATGAGCCTTGTTGCACTATTGGTTAGGACACTCCCGTGGGTATGCTTTCGATAATTCTAATTTTATTTAAATATAATTATGAATGATTTATGAGTATATTCCTCCTCAAATATTTTTTTATGATTATAGAGTCTATTGATAAACAGTTCAATTTATGTTAAATATTTTAAATGTTTGGAATTTTTCATTGCAATTCATAAACTGACCTAGTGTATGACATTGTATAGAAATGCGCCTAGTAGAAGGAATGTGAAATCCATCAATATGTATGATCTAAAGAGTAATAAGTATCATATCTGTCATGGTATTAAGCCAACATTTAGAAGGAAAATATTTTCTGATATATTCTCAACATATGAATAAATAATATCATTTGTTAATAATACAAGTTAATAATTATCTGAGTCCTATGGCTTTGAAGGGAAGAAAGAGAAGAAAAGAATGGAAGAGAGAAATAGAGATAAATGGAAGAAGGAAAAGAATGATTTTTTCATATGTGATAACTGTGGAAAGAATCACCTTGGTAAATACTTGAAAGAATGGGAGTTTGTTATAAATGTAGAGAAAAATGACACTATGAACGTGACTTCAAGGGTAAGAAAAAATGTTTGAAATGTAAAATGCCTCATCTTCAAGGCATTGGGAAAAAACGCAAATCATTTTCCCAGTCATCAGAGTATACCTTAAATGATTCTATTGGATAATAATAAAGTTATGATACTACCTCAGATGAAGAGAAATGACTACTATTATTATGTTGTTATTATAGAATAATTTAATTTGACTGATGTATCAATAATATACTAGTTATATGAATTATGGAGATAAATAAGGATTGTGTTACAGTACTATATTATGGTGGATTTGGGATTATATGGTTCTATGAAAAGTGGATTAACAGTAAGATACACATTTGGGAAAAATACTTGGTTGGATGACATTTAATCCTTCATATGGTCCTGGTAATGATGTAGTAATTTTGAAAAAATATATGGTTGATTTGGATAAATTATATTGTATATTCTTGACTTCCTTGAAACTGATTAATAGTTTGTTTATGTCATCGTTGATGGAATATTAAAAAAAATTATATAAGGAATATATCTAGTATTCTATAAAGAATTAGGGGGCATGAATGTAATCATTATGGTTTTATGGTAATTCAGGTTTTTACCATGATATATGATGAAGTTGTTCACATGTTATTACAGGAAAAAATGGATCTTCTTTATTTTTAACTTCCTACTAAATTTTGGATTGTGAGTTTTGATAGAAGAATATTGGATAAGTATCAATATTGGAATGGATAAATTTTGAAATTGGATACAATTGTTAAGGTTATTTTTCTATTATCATAAAAAGGACAACCCAGATGTCGGGCGACAACTAGTCACGTTTGGCAAGGCTGTAATACTTGAACCTGCTACTGAACTGTGACAAGGGTGCATCACCTACCACTGGCCTGTGTGATGTCCTGGATTGTATATTGTAGTTTATTTATTAAAAGTTCTAATAGGTAAATTATAAATTCATTATTTTTGGAACCCTGTACATTTAGGATAAATATAATATATATTTTGAAATATTTTGGAGTTAAAGATGAGATTGTAGTAGGAATTAGTTAAATGATGTAACTCTATTTATCAAGTATATATATTTTATTCCCTATTATACTATGTCTATTAATTATTAAACAATAGTTGATGGACTTCCTCTCAATATCCATTCATTTAAGCATATATAGATTTATAAACAACTTTCTTTTATATACTGTATAAAAACCTTCGACTTTTCATTTCATGGGGAATAATTCTAGGAAGCGTTCTACTAAACGAAAAAAAAGAAATGTTTTTTTAAATTAAGTGGTGATAATGACCTTTAGGCTGCCGCGGGTTTTATTTGATCATTGGGTTTCATAATAAGCCAATTTTTTTAAAGAAAAGAAAATAAATACCATATATTATTTTGATTTATTTTGGTATTGAAAATGGTTTTGACAATGGATTTTATATGTCAATTCTTTTAATGGTATATTGTGATTGATATCCTCATTCACTTTCTATAAATATTTACATTTATCCTCTAATTATGTGTCTCTAATTTCCTCCAATGTTATCCTAATCTAGATTAAAATATGTGGTGACATTGTCATTTCCCTTTCTCTCTTATTAAGACTAAATTTTATTATCTGAATTTCCAATGTGGTTTTTCCACTATGCTATTTATCTAAATTTAACATTTTATTTTCTAAAAACAATTTGAAATTTTCAGGATGCAACTTATTGTAGGAGGGGAGAATGTAACACCCCAATATCCCATAGTATGTTATCACATTAATGTAATTTAATACCTTGAGCGAGAAGTAACACTGAGTTTAAGCGCACAACGACTTACTAAACTAGTCTTTAAAAAGTGTTTATAAATAATATTAACTTAATTTGGAATTTTATATAATCCTTATAAATTTGGAATCCAATATTTAATACTTTTATATATTAAATTTTACAAAATAAACTTCTTATTTAGAATTAGTGTATTGAAATTTAGTTTAGATAAAAAAAATTGTGATAAGATTCATATTTGGATTAATATAAAAAAATATAAAATTTTAGCAGAAAACATATTCTGAAATCAAAATAATTAATACTGTTCAAATATACATATTAATGGTTTGGAAGTATAATTAGATTATATTTTTACCATTTAATCTAATGTAGATCATTGGAATTAATTTCACATTGAAATTGGTCTTAAACAAGTCTCAATATTTTGGTAGTTATTAATTCATAAAAATACGCTTTTGGGATATGACAACGAGAATAAATTTTAAATAAACAAATGAAATTTCAATGAATGGAATTTCGTAAAAGATACTTCATTTCAAAATTTGGAATATCCTAATTATCATAGGGTGAATTATTGATATGTTTAAGAAAACTTTTAATTTTTGATGAATTTTGAAAAACACTACATAGTTGGTTAAAACTGCATTTTCCTTTAAATAAATATTTATTTTTTTTAATTTGTTTTTAAAACATTGATACATAATATCTATAAATTTTTAATGTAATTATTTGTAATCATTTTGTAATAATATTATATATATATTATTTTATTGAACTTTTCATCGTATTTTACCCACCACCTCAGGGAATTTTCAAATTAACATAAAACCAAATTTTACCACTTATGTGAGTGAAATTTCAAAAATTCGAGAGACACGATTGATATCAGTAAGTAATATGTGGTTCAATAAGATGAAAATAATTTTTGGTGAATAGTTATTTTTTACTTTTATTTACCAAGGATAAAAGTAAATAGGGTATTTAAGGGTAAAAATTACATTATTATTACTCTATCACATGTCCTAATTCTATTTTCTTAGTATAATTTGATGAAAATTAACATTAGGAATAAAACAAAGAACCTTTAGGATCTCTTGGATTAGATTTGGACATTTATTATTATTTTATTTAAGTATGTCTTAAAAGAGTTAAAATCAATGTTTATTAACTAAAACATTTTTAATATAGGGTTTTACATAAGATAATATAGACTATAAATATTAATTAGACATATGAAAATATTTCATTCATAATGGTATTTTATTTATACTTTTTAGAAATTATATAATTTAATTTAGTTATGACACAATGATGATATAGTAATTATGGTATTTATGAAATATTTAAATAATTTATATTATAAATATCCAAATAAGTGTAATTTGAGACTTTTTATGAGTTCCACTAATTTTAAAGGTTAATATTACATGTTAGGGTATGTTAAATGTATTTATTTTCATGTAATAATGCTGTTATGAATTTAGAAAAAACTAAATAACAAACACTGTCAAAATTGACATAAAACAGTTTTTAAAATAAATATAATAATATTAATAGATATTATATTCCTAAAAATCTAAGTATTGACAAGAAGACTTATATATAGATATTTTTATCATTAATGACCCACATGGGGTTCGCATGGAAGTAAATAATATGTTTATTAACTATATATTATAAAAATAATAAGAATCTTGGTAAGTGGAAAACTATTTAAATACTAGTTAAATCTAAAAGATAAAGTAAATATAGTGACCCAAACCTGTCTAAAACCTATTGGTTAAGTGGTTTTAGACCCATAACCACCTTATCCTTTAAATAATTTATTTTGAAGAAATTATAACCTGAATATTATTTTATTATAAAATAATATTTCTAGCGTTTCCTAAGGTTCCCCTCACCCCTCTTATAAAAGGTCACTACCCCTTCTCTCTAATTAATACCTTCAAAGCCATTTTTCATGGACAATAATTGAAATAATACCATTTCAATTGTCCTCCATTCATCCAAGAGGCCTTACATTAGTATGAAAGTCATCCTACGGAGCCCTTTTGATCAAATGAAAAGGAAGAACCCAAAGAAGAGGTAAATATTTCATCACCTCTTTTTTAGTTCCTTTTTTCTTCCAATTCTTATTTATTAGTTATTTCCATTGGAAAATAATAAATCAGGTATCTTATTTATAATGTGATGTTATTATAAATATGGTGAAACTGTATTCATTATTCTATCCATCCTTTGAATGGAATGTCACTATATGTGCGTACGTATTGCTTACCGTCTCCACGTCGGGGTGTAATTGTTATTCAATACATTATTATTTGGATGGGTATAATAATTATGTGAAATTGATGTAAATAATAAATATAACATGATAATGATTCTTTATATATGATATACCATCCAATTATATATTATTTTAAGTTCAAAATAATGATAGTGTTGCTCATGACTATGTATTGATTTCCACCTCCACGAACGCAATGAGATTAATTCTCCACCGTATCCATTCAAGACCAATTTTCATTATATGATTAAATATAATGTTTATAGACTTAATATCATTCTAAATATGAATAAAATGTTATCTATACATTGAAAACATTACTTAAGTAACATTTCTTATATAGAAAAACAAATAACATAACACTCGAAAAAACGATAATATTAAGATATTATTAACAAAGAAATATTAAAAGATTATATATGATATCATATTATTGTTTATGATTATTCTATAATTTAATAAAAATTATGACAACACTATACAGGAGGTTAACATACCCTCGACCAAGGAAAAGTAACAGGTAAGGGTAAATTACTCAATCTCATTATTATCCGAGATTGTTTTTGTGTAAGTATTTACTAGGAAATTTTTATCATCCATGTCCATTTTTCATAAAAATGATTTCAAAATGAATATTTTAAGGATTTGTGAAAGGTACTATTTATCAAGTTCATAATTTTAATGGTTTCAAAGATTTATCTTTTTAAATCTATTTAATTAATATCCATGTTTTCAAAATGGTTTTTTGTATTTATTTATATGGACATGAATGTATTGAAATAATAATTATATTCAAAAGTTTTAATGATGTATGGGACACATTGAATCAAAAATATCTTTTAAATGAATTCCTTCATAAATGTGATACATTTAATTTATTTCACAAAAAAGTATATTTTTCTTAAATTCTTTTAATGATTATTTTCAACTATGTCAACATCCATTTTTGGATATTATTATTGATTGAGGTTGATTTATTATAAATAAAATATTCAATATTGTATTGAATTAGCTGTGATATGTTTGACTATGAATGTGCTTTTTTATACCATTCATGGTTTATAGTTAATGTATTGAAATTTGATATGATAGTTTTTATACAAATGATTATGTTTTGTTCCAACATTTTCATTTGAGGAATTCAGTGGACGTAGTAAGTTATGGATGGAGATATATCTCCTCGATGCGTCGATAGGTCTCATGAGACTAACATTTGACTTAGCACAAGGTCTTGATAGAAATTTTATTTGTAGTCTTGGCATGAGGCCTTGACTATGTGGTAATGATGTCTGGCATTAGGTATTCCATCATTGTGTTATTACATGTGATTATTCGACTAGTAGAATATACATGTGCATGTTTATATGGTAATGATTGGTTTACTTTTTCCATATTATGTTCATGTTTATGATTAAAAAGGCATTTGTTTTTATCACACATCCTGCCTTAAATGTTTATAGCTTCTGATAAAATATTTATCCTTACTGGGAATCTGAGCTTTCCCCTTTCTTATGTTTTATTTTTCCAGGATTCAAAGAATTGTATTATGATTGATATTTAGGGTTAAGCTAATGGGAATAATGGTGTTCCCAAAGAACTATCTATACTGTGTTTTATGTCATAATGTGTAATGTAACATTCATGTATGTAATCTTTTTTCATGAATGCTTAATTGATCAGTCATTTGGGAATTTATTCATTGTAATAATTCCAAAGTATTAAAATAATGCATCGGCTCTGGTTAACTTGTGTCGTGGTGTTACAACCCATAATTTTTTTTATAAGTAAATAAAATTGCGAGGATGCAATTTCCAGAAGGTGGAGATAATGTAACAACCCAATAATTTAAAAATTAATTTAATATATAATTCATGAAACACCGAGTCTCTATAAATCACCATTTAGTTATAACATATCCATTAAGATAAAAGTTTCCCGTTATGTGATTTGAAATTTGAAAATCTAACATACACGGTTGCGATCATTATGTAATTTAGTGTTTGATGGAATTAACATATTTTTTGGTGAATAGTATCCTACAATTATGAATAAATCCTACACTTATATACAATAACCTACCATAATGAATAGTAACATATAGTTATGAATAATAATATGACTCTTATAAATGGTTTCTATTCCCATGAAAGTTTAAATAAATTTAGGCACCTTAAAAATGAAGACGAATAATTTAAGTGTTTATATATTATGATTAAATCATGTTTTTAAATAATTATTTAATTAATAATAATTAGAAAAATATTTTTGAAAAATGTATTTCATTTTTTGATTTTACTCATCAAAAAATGGTTACGGTGAATTTTTGGTATTTTTCTGAAATACATGAATTTTTATGAATAGTGAAATACCATATTTTACAAAATATGCTAAATAGACTAATTATAGAGTCATGCATGATGTTCTGCTAATGTAAGCCCAATTAAATCCTATATACATGATTTAATTACTATTCATGGTCATTAAAGACTCTTTATTCCTTGTTTTGTGGAGAAATAATAAATTAATGAATATAATTCAGAGAAATACCCACTCCCCTCCACTATATAAACAACCCTCAACCCCTATTACTCCCACTTCACTCAAGCTTCAAAACTCGACTAAACAAAGTAAAATACTTTTTCCAAGATATATAACCACATCCAGGACCTTCTCGACTCAACTAAAGGCAAAAAAGAAAGTCCTTAAAGAGTTTCTCAATGGGGTGTACTAAAGAGGGGAACCTCTCTTCTATTTTCTTTCAATTTCTTTTACAAAGTTCCATTATATTGGCATATCCTATCACCTCCCATCATAAAATTTACATGATAATTCTATTACCTTACATGTACTGGACTTTCATTATGGTAATGGAATATTTCATTATAATATCCCTTTTCCCCCTCCTTTTATACAATGAATGCAAAACCATCTTTGATGAGTTAATTTATCACACTCAAGGAATAAGGCTTTTCGAATTTCATTAATATCAAAAATACGGGTCATGAAACACTTTCAATGGTTGAAACATATCATAATATATTTATTTTATATTTTTTTAATGCTTTTGAATCCTTACACACACATAATATGCAATAATAAAACAAAAACTTTTATTGCGCACAAAACCACTGATGCAAATACAGAAATTTTTTAACTTATCGAAAGATTCATTCATATGGTATATAACCAGAATAATTAATAGGTCATTTATAAATATTTAATGTCAATAATATTTTATATTAACAACTCTGGTTGTTTATCCACATTTCAAACAAACATCCATTCAAGAATACAAGTACATGGATCATGAAACCCCAAGAAGAAAGTGCCACCAAAACAATAATATTGAATCTCTTAAACCCATAAAAAAGGACATTAATGAACCTAATATGTTTATAAAATATCAATTAAATTTTGATAAGGTTCTGTTATAATTTTTTAATAATGCTAAATATGATCATTCGGGTCGTTAAAAAAAAGAACACCATCAACCATAAGGTAAGGGATTATCTCTCCAACTATTGTTTCTGAATCCCCCTAATGTTTTCCTTTTAAATTTTTAATTACTAATTATGGGGTCTGTTGTTTCACCTCGTCCATACTTCTATTATGAAATATAAACAAAGGGATACCTATTTACTTATCATTAACCCCTTAGAAGAACACTTTTTACTATACCGAAATGTTTACAAGGGGTTTTCTCAACTTACTTTCAATTCTAAGGGATTTCCATTGTTCACCACATATTTCTTATATGTGGTATAGTTGTACTTTAATATGATATATATTATCGTGATTCAATTTATATTCATGTTATTATGTTATTTATTTGGTTTTTATTAACATTTGGTCATATGAGTCAATTGATTACAACATGGTAACAAACATTGTCTGTATTTTAACATTATTGAGATTAGTTTAGTATTTTGAACATAATATTTCTTATGTTGTGTACATACTACCCATTTAATATCACATTTCATTTGAAATTATATTCCATTTAATTTTCCATATTCTCATATTCGAGATATGATTATTGTCTAAGCTGTATACCACTATATATATGGTATTTATTCTGAATGTTGTTTTGACTGTGGAAATAGTGATGAATATGTATTCTATATTCTATACAGATAATGAAAAGGAATATTAATATTATGTTGAATCTATTTATAATTAATTTTATGTACATGAGGTAGGATGAGGGGCTTGCTGCAACCCCTGGATGCATCAGTTGTTCTCATGAGGAAAATCTGTTGGCGACAAACCTTCGAGTTTTTTTTAAAAAAAATGTGTTCTTACCCACAGAACTAATCAATTTCTACGGTATTACATTAACATGTTACAGATACATGATTTAGAAATAATTATCATCCTATTTATTCATTATCAGTTATAAATATTTAAGATGTTTTCACTATAAAAAAAAATCAATGGATGCAGTTTCACTCTCAATTTATTAATGGCATGAGATTTTCATTTATTCACCATGGAATATTGATTATGTCAAATATTTTACAATTATGTTATTATATATGAAGGATTATGATATTTTTAACCCTTACTATGAATTTTATCTCACCCCTTTCATTGTTTACATTCTATAGGTGATGAAGAGGAGATCATTTATTATGTTCTTGTCGACACAGTTTTTAGTTTTTGTTATGAATTGTATTTTTTAACCTTTTCAATGTAATATGAGTTAAGTCTATGTATCTATAATCTTCAAGACTACTAATCTAAATGTTAATTTGGGATTTTCATTCCTTATAGCCATGCCAATATAAAAAGTAATTCACCGGCTCCAGTCTATAGGGGTTTAGGTGTTACAAAAAGGGAACACCTAATGGCATGGATTCTAGGATTAGGTTCCCTCTAACCATCCTAGGCCAACACCCTAAAATAACATATTTTTTTTGATACAAGTCCCTCATCAAAAATATGGTTAGTATTCAACCCTCATTTGTTTTCTCCCATCCCAGATAACACAAAATGGATGCTCTGTTTCGAACATGGACATTAGTTATCCTTTAATGTCATGATACTATCATTATTTCCCAAAAAATAGATTCTTTGAATCACATGTTTGTTTTCTATTTACATTTTATTAATACTCAAAAAACATTGGTATTGTAACTCTTCACATTTTCCCACGTCGAGTAGGAATGTTGGTTAGTCATGGATTTTCCCCATCTTACATTTACTTTCCACCATTTTATGCACTAATTATACATGGAAGGCCTAAAAAATAACTTTTATTTTTTACCCTAAGAATAAACCATGTAGGATTAGAGGTTTAGGTTAGTTAATATCAATTAATGAGATTTTTTGACCCATTAGTCCTTACATACATCCTTAAACTATGACACTATCATCATCACTACATGACTTTAAATTGTTCAGAATAAAAATAAATTTGTATCGATAGAATCCTATACATGAATAATACATAGAGACAATCAGTCACATAATCCCTCAGTCTAACAACATAATGGTAAAATCTCTTTCTTGGCCTTTTCTACCCTAAAATCACTTTTATGAATATGATGTTTATTGCATACCTCTCTATTCCCCATTCACATTATGTTATGAACCAAACCACACATTTCCACTTTGTGGTACCCATGTCCTTGATAAATGAATTTTAAATGTGGCCCTAACCTGAACATGTTTATGATGCTCCATTATAATTATGGGATGCTTAATATTCCTTAAAAGATATTATTTTCAACATTAGAAATGGTCTCTAACCATAGAGTGCTCAATTACTCCATTTTTCTTGATTCACTTCCCAATGAGATACATGGCAATGCGTAGAAATATTGCCACGATCCTAGCCCCATGACAATTAATGTTCCAGGTTCTATTACAAAAATAATGATATATACTCTATAACTATAAACTAGGGGTTCTATGTCCATGTAATATGACATTAATCTATTGGGAATGGACCAGATAGTATGACCATAAACTATGTGCAAGATCCTGATCATATGACGTGAAACTATTTTAGGCCTCATCTGCATAGTATAATGGTAAAATGTATTCTTATCATCCCCATTTACATTATGTAAAACATCAGACAACATTAGGTCCTCTCTAGTGTGGTCCCTCCCAGATGTATGCTTGATGTCGAATCAGAAACATATGCTCACCGATTCATTTTCTTCATGGTTGCCTAATTCAAACTGTGTTGGACTAAATTTGAAAATCCAATCAAAATACACAATGCATTGCATTCCCGTAATTCATATCAACACCCTCTTTCACATCCATATGGACATGTAAAAATAATAAATGGTCATCCTTTCAGATCACCTATAATTTAGGGACTATATTTTGTAGGATATTGAACGATATTTCACATTATCCTTCATGTTTTCATATACATTCAGTAGATGATCCTTGATTATTTTACCCCATTTCTAGATTAAACGATACTGATACTAATTTTTTAAATATGATAAACATTTTTCCTCTATCATTTTTACACCTCTAATTATGTTTTGAATTTTTAGTGTTGTGATTCAAATTTCTCATTCACCTTTGTTTGGATTGATTCTAACACCCAAGGTGTTATCCTGCCGATATACTAAGGAATGATGGGAATGGTAATTAGGCTACATAGATAATCCTATTATCATGTTTCCACCTCTCTATTGATACCAAATATATCAAATGATCATCTGAGCCCTGAATAACTGATAGTTAATTAGAACTCTAAAAAAAATGTGAATAATTATGTAATCATCCTTTGATTCTCTCATTGTGCAATACCCACATGATCTTAAGGATTGATCACTGGTTATTTCACATGTTCTTATTATGATGAAATAATTAAAGTAAATAGGAAACAATATATCCATGCATGAACATAATATAAAAAAACAACCATGAATATAAATTTGTGAGTTTATGGAAATTATAATGCCCATGGATTGGCCCCTCCAATGGATGGATTGACCTCCTTAATATAGAGTTTCATCTCCACCTCTCTTTCTTTGTGGAATCCAGAATTTACCATTATATTGCAAGCTCCCTCTCATACTCATTGATTGTGGGGAACGGTTCTATAGACCTAATCAATGCAAGATCCCTCATACCTTGGACGTTGGTCATTTCATGAAATTGTTTCCCTATATTCCCATTGAAATCTTATAAAAAAGTCTAAACTTACGATATAAACATTATTTGGATATTAATGAGTGAGTATCACACATTTAGATATAATACTATGTGCTTAAAATCCCATTAGACCACCAGAAGCCTCTGGATGTTGACAAAATTCTTCAATTTCCATCCTATATTAAGGCTACATGAATACTCTCAGACCCTTTTGACAAGGTATTCACATATGACCATGTGAGGGAACCATGAATCTAATCTTCTAGGACATCATTCATGTAACATCAGGTGAATTATTCTAACATAGCTTACAAACTCTATTAAAAGATTTTTTTTAATAAAGTGCTTGATCAATTTCCACAGCTAGCTGTGGACAGCCTTGTTATCTTCATCATTAAAAGTAGTCACATCCTTGTCCTCCGGGGGAACTAGTTCATATGATTGGAAATCCTTCATATTATTGGTATAATGATCATCTTCTGGTGTCCTCTCAGGAAGGCTCGGTTCCTCATCATGTGGTTGGTCTTCATCATTGGATTACACATCAATGGTTTTCAATTCATTCTCACAATTAAAAACATCCGCGGTTATAAATTCCATGATTTGTTCCTTTCAATCCGACATTCCCCTCAATATTGGAGTTTCAGGATCCCCAACCCTCATTTCCCATATGGCCCATACTATTTGATGAATTGTTATGTCAAAACAATATAATTATAATGGGACAATCACAATATACAATAATTATTAATTTTGTGAAGGAGAGGACATACATAGGTCCAATAATGGGTCACATTCTCTCAAGAAATTGTTATGAATATACAAGGACGTGCCCCACATATATGGTCTGGAACACTCAAACTCTAGGAGAAACACCCTATGTGTCATAACCATGTTAGATTTTGTAATCACCATTGTCCCAAGTATAGGTCATGAGGCTGCACTCATGGTCATATAGGAAGGGTCTCGAGATTGAGGCTCTCATTCACAAAACAAAATCCATCTCAGAAACTAGTGAAACCTGGGTATGTTACATAGTAGAGAAATTTATAATGTACCTCATGAGTTTCTACAATCACATCCATCTCAGAGGCCACTACCTATTGTTTCCTCAAAGTGCTCCCCCGGTCAGCCT
Source organism: Viscum album (assembly GCA_963277665.1). Taxonomy (NCBI): domain Eukaryota; kingdom Viridiplantae; phylum Streptophyta; class Magnoliopsida; order Santalales; family Viscaceae; genus Viscum; species Viscum album. The sequence goes on along the minus strand of OY728148.1, from coordinate 870,351,816 downwards.
CTTCTCCATAGGAGGACCCCATATATTCTATTGGTAAAGGAAACACTCCCTTATCTCAGTGGAAGATGTTTGTGGTGGGATATTTGAGCATGTAGTACATTCACCTGATCAATTATAGGATATATAATAACCTGATAATGCATGATGTCATCAATCATTGTGATATGTTTTTTTCCACTTCCTCTTGAGACATAGAAACGCTATCCTCAGCATGTCAAATCTCTTACAGATATATCACATGACGATTTAAGAGATCCCACATTTAGGAAGGATGGTGAAATTTTTTGTTAACATCCCAGTTGTCCGTGGACTTTATTAATAAAACATCTATATGCATATATATATGGTGAGGCCGATTCTCAATTTCTTATGTGGGTATCCTATAGAAAACTTTGGCTGGACTTCTTCTCTTCTCTACCACCTCAGGTGGGGCCACTGGTTCTATTTTGACTACTTGCACTCCACTGAGGGTAGGCCTTTGGATTATTGGACCTTCAAAAACCCTACCACAGATATGTGCATCGGCTTGGCAACCATGATAGGTTCATTACACTTTATAACATTCATCTCGAGTTTGAGGGTGAACCCCATCATTAGCTTGAATGGTTTTTAACCTTAGCATCTCTACTGGGTATGCTACTTCCCAGCTCCAGAAATATTAATTGACCGACTCATAGGTAGTAGTTGGTAGTGGCAGTTCATTCTTTATTTTTTCATCCTCTCACATGAACATGATCCACACCTGCCTCATAAAACATGGATTATTCTCATGGTGTACTCCATGCTATACTTTTGGGGTTATCTTATGCAAGAACTGGAACTTCCCTACAACATATGGTTGAATGTATGGATCACATATAGGCTCACGGTCTACCTGTGCTACCAGAACTCCACCACAGAAATCATTGATATAAGATTGATTCTCATTATTTCCCTATATGTCATCATTGATTACACATGTTAGAAATAAAAATGGATGGATGTTGTATTAATCCTCTATCCAGACTGTGTTCAACATGAGTGGTGGAGTCATCGTGGACCGATGGCTCCCCAATGAATTCAGGATGGTTATTCTGAAGTATAATCTTAGAGGAGAAATAGGGTTCTAAAATTCCTAGATTCCCATCTGTTCTGATGTCCATCCATACAGAAAAATGAGTGGTTTTCACACCCTATGTGTCTTAATTCTATCATTGATGTGCTAAAATACCTCGTATATTTAGTAAAGTAATAGTATCCCTAGGGTAACTTGATGTCTAATCACTAGAATGGATTCCATAATGAATGTGCACTATCACACACCAATGATTGTGTCTCAGTTTAGAAACATCCATCCAAAGTTTGGTATAATGATATACACAACCACCTTAACCACTAGTTGGTGCTCATTATTGACATAGTACCCCATAGTTTCCATTGGCGTCCCATAAAGACTCACTAGTAGGAATACTCTTTACTAAATTTGCCTCCATTTGTATAAGTGGAAGGCCTAACTGGTAGCTTACATTGTGCCTCATCCCTTTTAGTGGAATAATTTGGATTAATGTTTATGAAAAGATGAAACCACAACTTGAAATGGTTGTCCCTTACAAAATTCTTGTCCTCTTCTGGAACCATATCCATCAGTGCCTTTTCAATCCATGGATTAATCCACTGATCCTCTTATGTGTTGTTCTCATGGGGGATCCCATCATACATCGCCCATATAATTTGAATCCCTAATATATTATGATGATCCTATAGGCTAATTCTGACCAACCAGCAGTGAATATGAAAATTGATGGTCATCAATGACCACATGCACAACAACTTTGTAATTATTTTTTCTACTTTTAAATGTGTAAATGGGGGCCCACATAGCTTCATACAACACTATTTATTTCATATCCACCATGAATTTTTTTAATGATGCACAAACCCAGTAATCAAAGGCCGAGTCATCCGTGATGTTTCTTCCTTGGATCAGGTCCTAATAGTCAGTCTAACCCATTTCTGGGTTACCCAATGCCTCTTTCATAATTATACTATACTATGGGGTAGATACAATAGGCTTTATCACATTCCCATCAATGTAATTAACATGTTTATTCCGGACGAAAACATTAACATGCATGTGTTACTCCCATGAATAGCCAGAAGTAGCCATGAATCACTTGTGTTTGCATGGTGTTATCCTGAACCAACAATATGGCTCATCTCTACATGCCTCAGGGATGAAAACTTCTTCCCTTAAACAAAATCCACATAGTTGTATTTTTTTTCGTGGGTTGTTTTTTTTCTTTTTGACAGGACATCCATTAGGGATTTTTGATTTGAATTGAGTTGCACATTTTCTATGATTCCCAGATTATTTTCCATCTCTTCCCTTTAGGATGCATCCAAAAGGACCTCCTGATCATCTTCTTTGTTCTACATTCAATTTTTTTTTGTTATTTTCCTCACAATCTACAGATCATGTTCACAGAGCTCAGTCGTAGAGATCATTTTCAGAGTCCTCAAAGAGTACTCATTTGAAAACACTGCTCATAAATCCATTAGTCTTATAGTCTATAGACTAAATTCATGGTGAAAATAATCCAAGGATATTTGTATAGCTATTTATTAATTATAGTTTGTAAGACAGTGGTCCGTGAAATCTAGTTCACAACATGCATTCATGGAGTGTGCAGAGATTGAAAATTTTGATTGCCCAAGCATGTGAGAATAGAGATATGAAAGGAAAATAGAAGGTTCATACTATTATATTTTTTTGAAAAGTCCTCTAATTTTGGTAGTGTTCTTAGATATGGTAATTTTTACGGCATTCTCAAACTGCACACTGCCTACCTTCATCACTATCTGGATTCAAATTACCATATCATAACATTCCTAAATTTTAGTGATATAAAGACATATCCAGACATGTTTTTTAACTAGAATCCTATTATGTCGGGGTGGGGGAATTTTATGCTACTAATATCCATTACTTGGAAGAAATAACTTAATAACATGGAAATAATGAAAAATGTCTTACTATATAATGACACTCTATTCACTATGATGAACAATGATCTCTGAGCTAGTGATCTTGGTAAATCCCTGTGCACTTAGAATATCAATTCTATACAATCCCATGTGCTCTATGATGCCATATACTTTGAAATACATTTTACATTGTAAATACCCTCTTTGTGAGGCCCCTTTATTTACGATTCCCTTTTATGTGTGTCCCTATAGGCTTGTAGAAAGTTATATCAAAGTCCCTCAAGAAGTGACCCATGTTGTGTTTCATTTCTACATGATTCTTCACATATGCACAATAATGTATATTACTTTATTACATAGAGACGCTAGCATAGACCCCCTAATGGATCACCGAAGAACCATGTTACCACAATTCATTTTTTCTTCCTTCTCACCACCATGCACTAGTCGGTCCACATAATTTAAGTCCTAGGGGTGAAGGTTAATCCCCATCATCCAAGATACTAGACATAATACATACAAGAAACAATGTATTCAAATCATGACATTAAACTATGATATCTACTAGTGTGGTAGTTATGAGAGGATCCGAGAGGTGATAAGTACAAATTCCCTCCATCTCTGTCCTTCCCTCTTGACATTTTCACCATGCGCACATCGGGTGGCCCATTCATAATCCTTGAACCACCATTATAGGTTGATCTATGTATGATTCATATGTAATGATTCCGTCCTTTAATAGAATAGATTCCTTCTCGTATAGCCAGACACCCTCTTCTATATTCCCTCCTGGAGTACTTCCCAATCTCCCTCTCCCAGGGCTGGTAACCACGCAGAAGCCCCTAATTCCTTGTTGGGATGCTAACCACCTTTATTTCCATGATCCCTCCTTAAAAAGATTAAAATGTGTATTCCCCACTCTAGTCTTCTGTGGACAAATTTCATGACACAATCTTCAGTTATATTGGGGCCTCTTGTTTCTCACATTGAGATTCACTATAGTTATATTAGTGTGAATATTGATCGGACCATCCACTTTATGATTCCTCAGTGTGTAATCCCCATGTAACATTTTCTAAACTACATTTATTTTTCCCCATTCCCTTTTCATGAATGGTACATATGAATCACACCCATGGTTCATTTCCATCTTCTCTCTTTCATGATAATTTCACATCGGTTCACATCATTCTTGCATGACGTCAAACTACATGATACCAAAACTATGTAGGATTAGATACCTTAAAGTATTTAGGAAGACAATTCTAGGTTCAATACCAACCAATGGTAATCCCTAGTGATCCCTCCGGGTGGTACGATCCTAATGGGACATCATTGCTTCTTGGGAAGCAACACCATTGATCCACCTTCCTCGAGTGTTTTGATCAACCCATCCAGGACATTGTCCTTTCGATACACCCAGACCACACTTCCTATCATTATGGGAACCTAACCATGTATAATACCCAATATAAATCTACACTACTTGGTCAATGAGTGTCCCTATTGCAAAAGGATTTTAACCATGTGTAATCCAGAAGAATTTCATCAAATATGTTTCCTTTGTATACTCCCAGATTATATGTTTCCTCTTTCAAAACTACATGGGATTTGATCTATTACATTTTTTAGAAAGGTGTGTTGGAATCATCATGAATTTTCATGAAAATTTCCAAGACCCATATCATTCATTCCCTTGAGCCTTTATGTTTTAGGAAGATCAGGACCCATCCTCGATATTACACTTCCTTTGTGTCACATCCATGCATCCATTCTCACAATCCGCCTTCTCCAGTAACTCATCACCCCATTCTAGAACTAAATAGACATTGATTCCCTAATATGGGGATACATAGGAATCCTTCATGATATTAAAAAAACACTATAATCCTCACATTGGTCCCCATATCCATTTATTCTATTCACATACACTTCATCCATGTTCATCCTAATTTTATATGGGCCACCACATCCCGATGAAATCATGCCACCCATATGGGATGTTGACCATGTGTAATCCCCATCCATCTCAGTACTCATTGCATAATCTTGGATACTAACCATTCTTATGTCTCAATAATTTCTCGGGTTTTTTTCATTTATGTGAACCGTGATTCTATGTCTTACCAACCCAAGCAATGTTGTTTTTTATCCCGTTTTGGGTACGTATAAAACCTTCTTGATTTATAATCCCAGTAAATGGTAAACATTATTGTCCCCTTTATTGGGTCCCAATGATCTGCTGGTACACCGGTTAAGGGGTCCAGATCAACTATAACGGTGTGATGTTTTACCATTATGGGACACAACACCCTCTGTTGTCATTTTTGGGAATTCTAATCCAACCATTTGGTAAACCTTACATGTTTTCTATACTATGGATATACACATCTAATCTACTCTCATCAGTGCTCTGATCAATTTAATCCATATTTTCTAGACATTAAACTCATGGCATACAACAAGTTAAACATGGGAAGACAAGAAAACCTCATAAATTAATATTTAGAATAGGATACAATACATTGGATGTGGGATGCCTCAGGATTCCTACCCCTAGAGAATCCCTATCATAAGGGAAATAATTCTATGTGTACTAATGTTTTACAGTCCAGACACACCATCAATGCCCAACATGGCTCCTCCCATGAATGACGATTGCTTCTATTACACGGGCCCTTGGAATGTCCTAATATATGGAGTGTAGGTAACTAGAATCCACAATGATATGGAACTGAGAAGAATTTCACTAACAATGAATTTATATGTAAGGGGACCTGAACTAGGAAGCAAATTTCTTGGATAAATCCCTGGAAGGAGAGGACGACATCCCATCATCCAATTTTGATCAAGGAGAAAATGTCCCTAAAAAAGTGAGGGATGCCTCCCACCATTGGAAATAAATAGTTGGGGAATGTAGCTACATGTCCTCGATAGATGGATGTTTACCCCAATGAATGTGTTGGAAAATGTTACCAAAAAAACAATGAATACTATTTTAATAAACTAATGTAATCATCAATTATGAAAATCAATGAATATAGTAAAATAACTACAAATTAGTAATTATTAAATATCTATAAATAAATAGTAAATTTTAATCAATCTAAATTTTGATAATATATAAATTTAATCATAACTAGTTATGTTTATAATTTTTTAAAAAAATATAAATTAATCAAATATTCTTTTGAAAATTTTCAAATCAATATGTTTAATATTTTTAAAGGAATTATAATTGAATCCAACACAAAGGCATACACATATAATAAATAAATTGATTGAAATGACCTACAAATATCTAATATTAGTAATATAAAACCCCATTATCACATTGATACTCCAATAAATCAATTAAACTAAATTTATTGAATGAAGGTACCCATTATAATAGTAAATATTATTGAAAAATAGAAAATTACAAGGGTAATACAGTGTGATTATATCATATAATACATATAGAGATAGAAAAATCAAAAACCCAAAAAAATTCCCAAACATTACTATACTCTCCAAAAAGAACATTGGTAATCTATACCATGGCCCCCATCCATAAAAAACGAATTAAGGAAGATAAACCATTCATATAGTTTTTAACTACTAAAATTGGATACCCCGTAAATGTTTTTGAATCTAATCATAAAATAATAGATTTGTACATGAATCCTCAAATTCATATAGTTGATGTTATAAAAATAATTAGGAAGAAGAGGGGAATATATTTTTCAATTATCGTTGAATTAGTTATTAATGTATGATATAGATTCACCCTAAAAATACATGTATGAAGAATGGTGGAGAGGGGTCTATGAGGAGACTAATGAAAGACTCTTATATAGTTTGAGGTGAATGAATTTGAATGTAAAAGAGCAAGAGGATAAAATTAGTTCATAGAAATGTAATTAATATAGAATTTAAATGGAACATAATTAATATCCTATCATGTAAACATATTAATGCCCATAGTTACTCATTATCATTATCAGGACAACCTAGGATAAAATTAGATTTATTATTGACTAGTTGGATTCAACCAGATAATTTTTTTCACATATAAATGTACATTGTAGGCTACAACTATTTATTAGTATAAAATAACTCTAAACCCAAATTCAATCTAATAACTAATATAAAAAAACGTATGAACTCTTTTAAATAAAACATTTTCAAATATAATAATCAATATAGTAGAGATCCACCCAATCAGATCTTGAACATAAAACTAACCATGGATAGAAAAGTCAATAATTTTTATAAATAATCGTAGTGATACTTGAATCACTTTAATTGAAACATATATGTTTACAATATTACCTATGTTTTTATATCATAGAGAAAACATGCCTCATATACTATTTTCCCTAAAAATAAACTTCTATGAGAAACTATATTGATAAATACAGAAATCGTAGATGAAAACAAAATATAATATAGTAATGATATATCAATTAAACATTAAATTATCTTCTCATAAAATCATTTAAAAATTTGTATGATTAAATATATTTTTATATACTATATCACATCATCAATCTATATGAATCAATTATTAATAAATTATATAAATATATATGTAACATATAATCTATGATCAATTCATCCCTATCACACTAACTATTAACAAAAATGGAATGGAATAATTTTGGGTCCATAACAAATATATAGGCAGAAGTTTAATAAATAAATAAAATGAAACAACACTTGTTTAACCTAGAATAATAATTGCAATATTTTTATATAATCATAATTTTTCTACTGATGTGATAAATTATTATTTACTCGAAATTATAATATGAATTATTGTAAATTTGTTTATTAATATAAAAAATATATTGTTTTAAAAACAATAAAATCATATATATTGGATGAATATAACTCGATAATGGCCAAATATTGTATTTTGAATATATATATTGTCACCATTATATCATATTCTAAAAATAGAATGGAACAGAATAGATTTTATAGGAATATATATATACATATATCATGATTTATATAATAATGACATTGATAAAAAATTGTTATATTGACTTCATGGGTCTTGATATTATTCTAAACACCCAATAAAATCATTTATGATGTCTTATAGTGGTTTAATTATAAAATGACCATAAAACCAGCAACATCAAATTATATAGTCAATGATAATTTCATTAAAAAACATAATTCATCATTAATTTAGAAATATAATAATTTAATTAAGAAATATATATCATAATTAATTTCTATGTGTACTATATAGAATATTATTCGAATAACATAATTAAAAATTGTACATAACTATATGAATATATTTTAAAATTTCTGTAATACTGTGATTCATATTTTTCATATTTTATATCACTATCTTAACATATGTTTGATCCCTAAGGGCCACTATGTGTCGTTCTACAACTATTATTATTCTTTAATGTCACACTATAAAGGGATAATAATTTATGTAACTTAATCCTTATATTTTATGGAACATTATAACAATGTTATGTTAATATCATACATATATATTAATGTAATCACATTTTCATAGGATGAATTCTGTTATAAAATAATATCTAATATGAAAAATAAATAAATGATATTAAAAATATTAATTAATAAATTATTAATTATAACAAAAAGGATACTATTAATAAGTAAATAATATTAATTACTTGTATGTTGAGAAATTAATATAATATTTAAAGTGGTCAAATAAAATTATAATACAAAATGATGAATAATAAAATGGAAAACAAAATGTTGAATTAATTATTAATATATAACTGATAAATAAATTAATTGTCAAATTGATAATAAGGATAATGATTTTAGCAATTATTCACAGATGAAATCATGAATATAAGTCAAAATGAATCTAACTTCCAATAATTATTTATCCCATAGTAATGAACATGATGTAAAAAATCATAGTCATTGAATAATCTTTTAAAATTACATATCCACTAATCATAGATCATTACTCTATGTGAATACCATTGAAATAAAAATAATTCGTAGTGGATATATTTCAAAATTAAATAGATTTCAATATTATCATATAAACATGGATAAAAAAACTATATTCTCATTCAAAATGGTGAATTACATGAAATTATTTCACATTTAGTAGCTTTTTTTAGTTTATGTCTGTCTAAAATAGAACACCCATATTCTAAGCATGGATAACAATTTGATAACATATATTTTATGATGGAAACATTTAAAAGAAAATATTATAGGTTGTTTGGTCAGTCATAATGGTAATATTTTTTATTCCATGAATATCATTTATATTTATATTAATGAATCGATCGACATCATTATATGTAATTGGATAATAATTTTAAATAAAAAATTATATGTTTATCTTTCTGAAAGAGTTTTGATAGTTTATAATAAATTTTATGATGTATTTCATTACATCTAGTTCAGTGGGGGATTCAAAAAACATGTTCTCATGTATTAGTAAGTAGAACACTACAACCAATTAGGGTCCCACATTTCAAAACTATAATTTGAAGAATTTTTTTAGAAGGAAATTATCAATTAAATATTTTATGGATTAAAGGTGTTTTAGTTGTCTAAGTAAGGTTTACATTCCATTTCCATTATGAAATATCATGGTGGATCCTCTAAAATTAGTGTAGTTAGGAACGACTGTGATGAGCCTTGTACTATTGAGATGGTTAGTAATATTCTTCCTTATACCTCTTCATTTGTAGAATAACTAAATACTAAGGAATATTCTACAATATGGTTTTATAGGTAGGACTCACTACAATAAAATTTAGTGAACACTATGAGAGTGGGCTATTAAATTGAAAAGGCCAATATTTTAGGAAATAGATTAAACATATATTTAATGGTTGCAAAAAAATGTTTATTTACATTGATGAATTTTTGGATTCCAATTAGAAAAATTCCCTAAATGATAACATATAATTTTTTGGGTAATTTTATAAATATAATAAGGTCTCCAATTTGGAATCCCCCTTCATACCTATAGGTTTTAGAAAAATCTGTCTTGGTTGAAGATCCTCCTATATCACTTTTTCATCCCCTCATTCATATCATTCAATATTAATGTTCATGATATGTTTGTTTAAATTATTTTATCAGTGATTATTCCAGTTTCTACATTGTGTCCAATCCTAATGATTCTATGATTTTTGATCAACCTTACGAATGCTTTAGTGATAAAATTGAAAAATATCTACATGAATCATATTATATAATGGGGACTCTATGACATTATTATATAGGTTGTATTGTATGTGGATATTCATTAAATAATTCATCACTATCGTTAATCTATGTTTCATCAGGATTATTTTTAATTTTTTTCGTTATTTTAGAGAGATATTTTTCATTTATTTGTTTGTTTAAATTTTCCCATTTTTATTAACTTGAGATTAGTGTTGAGAGTGGACCATTTAATTTTTTCCATGATTTTGGATCACATATTATATTTAGTGATTTTTGGGTAAATTATGGGGATTTTAATTATCAATTGAAAATTGTTATTTATTAATCTATTTTTATATAAGTTTAAGATAATTTCCCATATACATATAAGAGATCTGTATAAACATGTTATCAAATTAATGATCAATGTTTGAGTAATATTTAATTTTATTTATGATAATTATTTTCCATAATGTCCTATTATAATTTATTTCAATAATTATAATCATCTCCCTTCTTAATCTATGACTTTTTTGATGTGACCAAATAATTTGTATTTCCTTCCACAATAAAAAATTCATCATATACCACAAAAAATTATAAATTGTTCCATGGGGGTATCATAGTCAAATATGTTTCAGTTGAAAATTATATGGATATCTTGGAAGTATTCATGAATTTCAATGAATAAGGTTATTCCTTTAACTACTTGATATTTTAAATAGGGAATAAAATAATTTGATTTTATTATGGATATAGAATTATTTAATAAATCATATTCAAAATAATATTTAAAAATAGGCAATAATTTTTCTCAAAATATTTCACACAGTATTCCTAGATAAATTCCTAGTGTCTTTTTGATAGAATGTGATTCAATTGTTTAATGGTTTTAAAGGGGTTTTAACTGGGTTTATAATGGATAAATTCAAAGGGTTCATACATGATTGATGGATGACCTTATGTGAAGTCCATAGTGATAAAATAACTATGAACTCATGAAAATATGATGACCTTATGAGGTTGGGATATATTAACCCCTTTTAATTATTTATTTATTTTAACTATGTTATATATCATTAAGGCAAATTATATAGTGAAAGTTTAAAATCTTGAGGCATGACTATTCCATGACTGTAGTAGAGTTTTTTGAAATTTAATTAGTTTGATATGATTTTATGTGTTTGTGACGACTATGAAAATCATTAATGATAACATTTGTGTTGAAATATGATGCATGACTATAATTGGGTTAGAATTAATGGTATGATATGTGATTTATTGGGAAGCTATGACTTGTTATTTGTGTCTTGTGGAAATATTCATGACATACATTGAGTGAAATGGGATATCAATAGTACTTTTTATACCTATTGAATTAGGATGGACAAGAATGTGTAATGGTCCAGACCTCCTCGATCCATTCCTATCTAAATATTTAGTGTTTGTGCTTTTCTAAGAGGAAAATGTAACTTATTTCAACACCCTACCAAAATTTCTAGTTTCAGTAATCTTTTTCCCATTACGGTATCTCGTTCCAATGGTATGTTATTCCAACAATAGATTTCTTCGCCTATAGCTCATTCCAATAGTATATCATTCCAATATTATCTGGATCCAATGGTATCTCATTCCAATAGTAGCTAATTCAAAATGTAGCGTGTTCCAATGGTATCTCATTATAATGGTAGATCATTCCAATGGCATCTCATTCCAATGGTTTCTCAGTCCAATGTTAGAACGTTCAAATGGATGTTAATTTCAAAGGTCGATCATTCCAAATAAAATTCATTCCAATGATGACTTGAAAATGTTGAATTTCCGAATGGTAGCTCACAAATCGATGCCCCATCCAACGGTGACTCATCAATTGGTGACTAAACCAATGGAAACTCTTCTAACAGTGACTCATCCTTTGTTGAATTTTGACCCATGTTTCTAGCTTTCTAAAGTTTCTCCGCTTTTCCATTCTCATTGTGTAAAATTGTTTTCCAATCCTTGTTTAAAGGGATTTAATGAAAATTCATATCTCATAACCCTTATCTATTTTCTCTAAGTTTTCTGGGAGCCATTACATTGTCAAATGCATAAAATTGACTCTATATGAACTATATATAAAATCTAAACCATACCATAAACAATCTATCTGTTTAAATTTTCAAATTGGATAACATATCTTCCACTCCCATTTTTTCTTTATTTTTTTACTTCATACATGAAACCTGGTGTAATTTTTCTTAGAAGAGTTGTTCCATCGAACTATAATCCTTGTATCGTGTTACATTGGAGTTTCCTACTGTATGCATACCCCATGTTTTGGTGAAACCAATATGTATTGATTAGTCATTGATATAAGTTATTTTATATGTCAATTATTTTGGGTTCCTCAATATATTTCCTCTTGTTTCATCATTCCATGTGATGGCGTGTGATCTATATGTTTCTAATGAAGATTTATTATTTATTGGTTAACAAGGTGGTTTTAATGAATCCTCAAGAAAATCCAGTCTTTTTAGGAGAGCTTACAATGATCTATCATATTGGATTGTTATCATGCAATGAAAGTGAAGACCATTTAAGGTAGTGGATTCCATACTTCTCTATTTTTTTTGTATTATCATAGAGTTAACATGATTATGTTTTTAGGATCATAATTAAATTGACATTATAATATATTAAACTAGATTAATTAATTGGTATTGATCATATACTGTTGTTTTATACTGTAATAATGTTATATCTATTGATTTTATAGATATTGTGCTACCTATACAATTATTTTCTTCATGTCTTCCTTGAATAAAATTGTTAATGAACATAAGGTAATAATTAATTGATAGTTAATTGGATAAATTTCAACAAAAGAATATTTAATGAATATGGAAAGGGTTGTTTCTTGGATTTCTTGTAGTAGTCACTAATGAATAATGATTCATTAAATTGAATATGTATTAATAGCATGGACTATAATACAAGATAATTCCTTTGTAGTGTATGATATTCCCTCCTTTTAAAGGCCACGTTCCTTATGCTTTGGGGATCTGAGAGCTCATACAATGTGGTAGATATTTTCCTCGCTTTGGGTTTGAGATCTGATTGCTATGTTTGTTTCATACTAGTTGTGTGTGATGATAGTATATGATAAATTTCATCATATGTATGTAGTGGTATGTTGGGGTAGGGAAGGGCAATGGTTTGGTGGTAGTTGATACCTAGTGGGGAAAAAATCATCGGTTTAATCATGGGGGTGTCTGGGTGGACGTTAGGGATGATGGAACATGCTAGTGTGAGGCTTACTTGTTGATTTGGAAGTTGGATGGTTGTGGAATTTATTTTTTTTATATTTTTAACTTCCCACACTACTTGAGGTAGCCGTTTTAACATACTCTCCTACCAAAAGTGGTAGATATGAATGGGGTCAGCCATGTTTGTTCTGTCTATAGCTTCTCATGGATGGATTAGTGTGTGCTTTTATTATAGTTGGAAGTGACTCTACGTGTATCTCATCTACTCAATGTGTTGATCCCCTTGTGCTTGGTATCTTATAATTTTTTTCCTATAATACCTAGAAATATAGAAGTACGCACTGTGTTAATGCTATAAAAAAATGAGTGATTTTTATGCCATGGGTTTGGAGCATCCTAGGATGTAATACTATGCATATATGTTGTTGAGAATCCATGGACTCAATTTTTTTAATCTTTTATTGGAAATGATCTTTATTGGAATGCTAATGTAAATAATTGTGGAAAATAATGATGGATCAAAAAAAATTATCAAATTAATTAGCATAATATAAAATTGATGGAAATGGATAATGTAATTTAATGAATATCTTAAAATGGTTGTTTTCTTTTAAGATATCTTGTCTTAGTAATTGAAACATTCAGTACAAGATAAAGTAGATATATTTTAGTATAATATTATGTGTTTCCCAAAGCATGGTTGTGATCTTTAATATATCATGTACTATTCTGTTTCAATATGCTTCTCTAGATTTTTGGTTTGGGCACTGAGTTCCCTTAGTATTCGTATCGAAGGGGGGGGGGGGGGGGGTTGACAAAATATTTGAGGGAGGATGGATTGATAACTGTCTCCTTTGACCCCACACTCTTGTCTTCGTAGTTACTTATGCTGGTATACCCAGTGGTTAGTTTCCCCATATAAATGTGAAGAGGGTTGTAATGGCTTGTGGTTATTTCATGTACATGTATTCTGGACATAGTTTCCTTTGTACTACTATAGGCGTGACATGTATGTGATGTGATGTTTTGCGAATCCTTACTATGTGTATGGGTTGTAATGGTATGAGGTATAATACATGATGTTTGACACAAACTATGAAAGTTTCCACGGATCCTAGAAACTACCTGGTTACTGTTGACTATGTGAACGTGGTGGTTTCTTTCCACTTGGTGTATATTGAAACACCCCACCACAACATCTTTGGATTGAGGAGGCGGTGAGGGTTACATGGCCTTAAGAGACATTACCTAGGCGCCAAAGGTGGGCAATAAATGTCGAGGGCTTCGAGAAAAAATTTTGGAACGATTTTCCATTAAGAAAAAGAACCATCCTAACCATCCACTAAATGCCTCTATATCATTCTTGTCGACAAAACGTTCAAGAATGTAATACCAAAGGACAAAGTTGAAACACAATACATACCAAAACCAATACAATCCAACACGATATAATAGTACTATGTGGACCCATGTACAAGAGACAAAAAATAATCCAAGACACATTCCACGACTCTACCCCAAGCTCCATTCTCCAAGAACCACTACATATCCCAAGCATTACCATGATCCACTAGAAATAAGAAGCTTTACATTTACCTATGTTTCAAAATACAACATCTTCAATATAACCAAAGTGCCAAAGCAGGGGGTGAGTAAAACTATTCTGTAGGATTTCCCCAAATTATTTCCCTACACGTGCCACTAGGATAAAACTGTTAGCACATTTATATAGAACATATATATAAAGAAAAACCAAGTAACCAATTTATTAAAATCCAAACATGCCATAATCAAAACACGCAACACATGGAAGCCAAATCATCCATGCCACACATGGAAACCAATTAAACCATGCCACAATATAATGACCATTTTCTTATTTCACTCACAAGCCCCATCTAGAAACATCACCAGTAAAGAACACAAAAAACTATGGGGGTACTTCCCGTCCAACCTATTCATTACCAATCCACTCAAGTGGTACATCCCGACCACTCTCTATTGATGGTCGCCCATCCATCCACTGTCAATCCCATTTTTATAATGGTACTTTCCACCCAATTGCTATTAATAGTGGCCCTTCCATCCACTATCCTTACCATTTTAATTATGGTACTTCCCTCCCACTTCAACAAAATATTCAAATAATCCATAACACTCAACAAACTAATAAGCAAAAAGCACCAATGTCGTACAATAAGCACAAAACCAATTTTAACACATGCCCATTATCTCCAATAAATCACCGATTTATTAAAACCAACCTTTAATTGTTTTCCATGCCAAACAACATTTCAATTATACATATTTACTGAAGTCTATTTTTTATCAACCATTTTTTTGAAAATCAGCCACTAAAAATTTTATAAGAAACATTTTAAAATCACATAATAAGGCCCATTTAGCAATAATAACCCATTTCCCCAAAATTTCCCAAATTAACACCAAATATATTTCCAAACAGATTTTCACATCATTATCACAATTAATTTAAAGAAAACTATTTAATTGTAACCAAAAATCACTCATTCTAACCATGTGGAGTCGAGAGAGAAGCCACCTCCCTTTTGTGTTCCAATGAAATCGACTAACAACTTACCACACCTCCACAAATCTAATGAACACACCACCCAAATCACTCTATATCCCCTTACCTAACATCCCAAATTCTTAAAATTAGCAACCAGGGCATCCAAAAACCTAGCTCTACAGACAATGTGTTTAGATCTAGAAAAATGATAGATAGATAGAGAGATGTAGATCTAGAGGAAAACACAATGAAACAAAAAGGAGAGGCTTACCTGGTAGAAAACACCTTCAAAACACCTTGAAACCCCTTCTATTAGCTTCAAAAATGTGTGTGTGAGTCCCTCTAACCGTTGAGAATGGAAAATACCAAGTGAGGCCCGAGTGAGAGAATATTGGGAGTGAAATAGATCAAGGACAATGGTTCCTGAATTTAAAAACCTCATTCTTTAAGTGGTCGCACGGTTAGTCTACATAGTTTGACAAACTGTGTGCTAACCCTGTATACAACACTTTCTCGGAAGGAGGGGTCCACACTATTGCATCACACATTTTGGAAAACCTTGCACAGGCCGTGCGAAGCCTACTCCTTCCCCCCTACACAGTTACTTGGAGAACCACACGATTTCCCCAAACCGTGCTCTAACCGTGTTCCCTATGAATAGCCTCTAACTTATTCTATACCATTCCAAACACTCCAATCATATTCCCAACTCATCTAATGCACTTTAGAAACACATAAAAAATCATAAGCAAAGGCTACATACCTTAAACCAGGGGTTCAATATTCTCCCCACCATTTTACTTTCCGTTCTCAGAAATTAATGAACCCACCATTTTCTGAAAGAGCTCAGGCCATTGCTTGACCATCTCATTCTTCCACACTAAATTCTCCTCTTAGATCAGGCCATGCTGTTGCAAAACCTATAACAGACAGATTTTTTTACCCAGCAATACATTCTTTTTCCAATCCACAACCCACAATGGCATGTATAACAATGAAGTTTCCGACACTATCTCAACATGATCCCATCGAATAACATGGACCAAAGCTGGTTGATAATTATTCAACTACGACACTTGAAACACATTGTGCACTACACTGAACATTGGTGTCAATGTCATATTGTAAGACACATCACCATCCCACTCAAGAATATCAAAAGGTCTAATATATCTTGGAGATAACATTCCCTATTTCCCAAACCGACAATGTCCCATCTAAGGAGAGATCCTCAAGAAGACATGATCACTCAACTCGAATGACAACGATTGTCGATGATGATCCTCATATGATTTCTGATGACTTTTAGACGTCTATATTACCTTATTGATTAAATTGATCTTTTCTGTAGTCTCATGGACATGGCTCAGTCCAACAATCCAGGAATCATCTGTTTCCACCCAGCATAGTAGAGAACGACACTACCACCCATACAACGCTTCAAAAAGAGCCATATGTATGGATAACTAATAACTTTTGTTGTATGAGAACTCAAATAATGAAAAGTGATCCTCCCAGGAGCCTCCAAAATCCATCACGCAAGCCGACAACATATCCTCCAAAGTTTTTATTGTCCTCTCAGATTGACCATCCATCTGAGTGGGATACATCATACTCATGGTCAACATAGTTTCAAGGGTTTTCTATAAGGACTTTTAGAAACGAGATGTAAACATCATATCTCTATGTGATACGATAGACACTTGAACATCATGTCTCTTTACCACCTCTCGGATATTGATATTGGACATAACCACTAAGGTATGAGATTCACAAATTAAAATTAAATGGGTCGAATTTGTTCGCCTATCCACTATCAACCAAATGGAATTTTATTTTTTGATCATTCTTGGGAGACCTATGACAAAATAAATTGCAATTTTCTCCTACTTCCAAATATGGATTGCTGAAGACTACAAGATTTATATGGGCCTCTAATGCTCTGCCTTAACCTTCTAGAAAGTCAAGCATCTCGGAAAAAACTTAGCCACTATTCATTTCGTACAATCCCACCAGAACTACGCTTTCAACAATTTATAAATTTTATAAAATCCAGGATGAATAGACAACTTGGAATGATGATATGCGCTGAGAATATTTTCCTGACAAGCAACTGGTACAATCATCCTATTGTGAAAACACTAATATGAATCTTCATTCAGTTACAAACATGCAATGGTCCCCACACCATTTAGTTTCGACCTCATGGTCACAATCATAGAATCAGAAATTTTTGCCTCTTTAATTAGGGAAACCATGTCAAGAATCATAAAAAAACATACAGAAGACCAATCTATCACCCTTGTCCTCACATTACAACCACATGTCAGCTATAACAAACAACAACTGCCACTAGTTTGATTCATGTTTCACCACATGAGCATATGATTTTTTACATAAGGCATTTGCCAAAAAATTTCCCTTACTCTGTGTTTACATCAAGTCAAAATCAAACATCTGGAGATATTCCATAAATAATATCCAATTCCTCAAGTTCAAGTCCATTTGTGAGAAAAGGTTCTTAAAGAACTTATGATAAGAGTATACTGTGAATTTCTCACTGAAGAGATAATGACGCCACACTTTCAAATCGTGGACCACTTCTTCCAATTCTGAATCATGAGTTATGTAGTTCTTCTTAGGTACCCTCAACTGTCATGAGTCATATGATACCACAAGATTATCTTGCATGACAAAACACACCAACTTTGATCCTAATGAATCATAATAAACCACATACCCTTTTATTGGTTGTTGAAACACTAATATTTTTGTTGATGTAAGGATACCCTTTAGTTCTTTATAACACTACTAAAACTATTCATTCCACCGGAATGGAACATTCTTTCTTTCCACAATGGTCATCGTTGAATCCAAACGTGAAAAATCACGAACAAAATTCTGATAATACCAAGCTAGATCGAATAAACTTTGTACCTAAATCGCATTATTTATAGGTTTCCACAAGATAAAAGCCCCTATATTCTCTGAATCCATTGAAACACACATTTTAGAAATCATGTGTCCATGAAAACAGAATTCCAGTACTGAAAAGTCACACATTGATAATCTGGCATACAACCGATGATTCCTCAAGATCCCCATCATTGTCTCCAAGTGCTGCTCATGCTCAATAGTTTTCATTGAATACACCAGAATATCATCTACAAACACCACCACAAATAAATCTATATATCTATAAAATATCTGATTCATCAATTCCATGAACACCATAGGCACAATAGACAGACCAAAGGGCATAAAAACATATTCATAATGGCCATATATACTTTTGAAATCTTTTTTAGGAATATCATCTTTCCTCAACCACAATTTATGATATCTCAAACTCAGGTCGATCTTGGAGAACCATTGTGATCCTATCAATTGGTCGAACAAATAATCAATTCATGGATGTTGATACCATTCCCTTATCATAACTTGGATAAGTATATGATAATCAAAACTGAGCCCCAATGTTCTATATGCCATTATCCCAAATAACACTAGCGCTGCCCACAGGTACGTTCTAGGCCGGATAAACCCTTGGTTGTCTAACTCTTCCAACTAGACTTTCAATTCCCACAATTCAGTAGGCGCCATTTGGTAATATGGAAGTGAGATAGGACTGGTCCGTAGAAGGAGATCAATCGTAAAATCCAGATCTCTTATTGGAGGTAACCCAGATAATCTTTTTGGAAAAAAAATCCATGAATGGATCAACCATTGCCGGAATAACACTCCTCACAACACCCTCTACCGATTCCAATGACAACACCACCAACTTATATGATAACTTTCCCACTGTTTGTGTCATCCATACAATTGCATCTTGACTTTAATGGCTCTATCTTCTAAATATATATCTAATTCCATCGTATATAATAAAATCCATTGTTCACACATTACAGTTGATGTGGGACTTAAACGCCACCAGCCAATCCATTTCAAGGATTATATCATACCCATCCATATCAAGAACAGAAAAATTCCACATTAACTAATCTACTCCCAAAACGATACAACATGCTCTACACAATATGGCTCGACATTCTCTTCAACCCATATGAGTTTGATGTTTCAAAACTGAAGGCATAATTTCTACCCTTAAACCCAGCTACTCAACAACACGTGCAGCAATAAAAAAGTGTGAATCACCCGTATCAAACAACACTTGCTTCAAGGTAGCTTTAAAATAATAGTTCCTCGAACTGTGGATGGTCCTGACTAATCATCCACCACAACCTTCTCAGCTCTGAAGAACGCCTTGGTTGCCACACTCTGCTCTTTATTTCCCTGCTGAGGAGTTGTGGTGTTCCGAGAATCACCATGATTGACTTTACTCTACTGATGAGGGGTACGCTGCTGTCCCCATCCCATCAAAGAATACAATTTCTATGATCCATGAGGAGTGTCACACACACCCAACCTCATAGTATTGCTACAATAGTGCTGTATATTCCCCAACTGCATGAAATTGTGACATGGTCAAGGTTGTGTCCAAAATTCCCGCTTGATATGTGTTGTAGAGCCACACTGAAGACATACAGGTTTCCTATGGGGAATTTGAGGATGATTAACTGAGCCTACAATCAGATTATGGGCCATACTCCAACCCTTGGAATAAGTGTCCCTCATCCGATTGAACCAGACATTAGAGTTCCTACTATTCCCCATGGGTACCATGATGCTTCCTCCGCCCGGAGTTCCCAACAGATCCCACTCAGCCACCGATGCTCGATTCACCATCTCTGTGTAATCATTGATAATGAACACATATATTTTTGAAGAGATCACTTGGATTAACCCCACATCAATGATACCATCCTTCAATGAAATGATACCCTCCACCTTGGGTGAAAACTGCACAAATCTTATAAACATAGCTGCATACTCTGTCATAGATATATGCTCTTGCTTTAGACTGATGAAATAAGTTGGGTTATGAATTTTTCATGTATGTGTGTAGAATTGTTTATTAAGCAATTCCTCATAGCCTTACCTTGTCATACCCTAGTCCGTTCTCTCTTGGAATACCAACTCCCACCACTGATGAGCAAGATACTCTTGCATATACTTTGCTAGCTTTACATTCATCTCTACCGACATCCCCGTGAAGATGAAAATTCTGTTCACTCTGTACAGCCACACCTCTACCCATTCCAGTTCTGAATCACCCAAAGATCGGTGGATCTTTCTTCTGAAACTGAGCCACATAATAAAAATTATTTTGATCTTCCACTATATTCACACTTCCCATAGCTTGGAAATCTTTCGCTATGATCTGTACTAACTGTTGGTTCACCTAGGGCTCAAGTGCAACCACGTTCTCATCAGCGACATCTAGTTGGTCTCTATGATTCCTACCGAGTTCCCTTTCTATAAAAAAACATCCCTGAGTCTCACTTTCATAGACATCAAGAATTCCCATTTCAAATCGCATTACACAACTCTATCACAATGGGTCATTCCAACTTTCCATATTTTCCTTGTCTCTCCATTTTCCAAAATCAAACCATATTAAAAATACTGAATTTATTAACATTAAAAATTCACACATTTAAAAATCCATATCTTAATTCAGACATTTATCTTCATACCCAATGTAATATGCATCCTAAAAGGATGTCATTTCTATAATATATGTCATGCACATCTCATTGGATACACCCACGACAATGAGATTATCAATGCCTAGAAGTTTCTCCAAAACACTTATGTTCCCATCTTAATTGAAACATGATGTTCCAGATAACAGTGTTAGCTACATCTCTTTTATTCTATACATTCCAAGTTGAAAAATTCATATATCTTGTTACCATCCTGACTCAAGAAATATACCACAATCAATGTCAAATCCAAATCCAAGAATCTACTCCAAAGGACCGAACAAGATGATATCACTTGTAACACCCTGCCCCTACCTCATTGTCTTGAGGAGGTGTTGAGGGTTACTTGGCCTTATGGGATGTTCCCAAGGTTCCAATGGTTGGAAATTAATTCCATGGGAATTGATAACAAATTAGGGAATGATTTTCCCTTATGAAAAAGAACCAACCAAACCATACATTAAGAGCCACTATATGATGGATGTCAATTAAACATTCATGCATGTATTCCCAAAGGATAAAAAAGTCGATCCACAATACAACCCAAAACCAATACAATCAAACATGATATCAGAGTACTATGTGTAAGACTAAACAAGTGTCCCAAAATAAACCAAGACACATTACCTGACTCCACCCCATGCTCAATGCTCGAAGAACCACCACATCTCCCATGCTTCACCACGAACCACTAGTAATGAGATGTGTTACCCATACCAATGTCTCGTAATATGACATTTTTAAAAGAACATTATTGCCAAAGAATGGTTGAGTATAACTACTAAATAGGATTTCCCCAAATGACATCCCTACACAGGCCACTAGGATAAAATGTTAGTACATTTATATAACATGTTTTATATAAAGAAAAACATAGCTACTAATTATTTATAAGCCAAAAATGACATAATTGAAACATCCCACATAAGGAATCAAAATAAACCATGCCATGAAAGGAAGCAAATTCAACCATTACACAAGCCTATTACAGTTTTCATATTTCACTCACAAGCCCCATATACAAACAAAACCAACAAAGTGCAGAACAATCCATGGTGGCACTTCCCGTCCAACCCATTCATTACAAATCCAATGATGTGGTACTTACTTCCCACATTCTATTGATGGTGTCCCTTCCATCCACTATCCATCCCATTTTTTTAGTGGTACCTCCCGCCCACTTGTTTTTGATTGTGGCCCTTCTGTCCACTATCTATCACATTTTTATAGTCGTAATTCTCAACCGCATCCACAAAACAATAATACAAGCCATAACACTAAATAGACCAACATGAACAAAGCATAGTGTCTATAAAAATAGCACACAACCATTTTCAACACATTCCAATTTACTTCAATAAATCACCCATTTATTGAAAACACCCATTAATTTTTTTCCATGCCAATAAAAATTTCAATTAAACATCTTTACTAAAAACCATTTTTCATCTACCATATTTTTTTTGATAATCATCCACTAACGATTTTAAAATCAACATTTTAAAATCACATATTAAGACCCCTTTAGCAATAATAACCTATTTTCCTCATAATCCCCCAAATCATCACCAAATAGATTTCCAACGAGATTTTAATTTCATTATCACAATAAATTTAAATCAAACTATTTAATTGTAACAAAAAACTAATCATTTTAACTAAGTGGGGTCTAGAGATATTCCACCTACATTCAGGGTTCTGAGGAAATCGATCCACAAGATACCGCATCTCCTCAAATCTGGAGAATGCACCGTCGAAATCACACTATATCCCCTTACCTAACATACACAAGTCATAAAATCATCACCTAAGGCAACCACAACCCTATATCTATGCACAAAAAATCTAGATATATAATACTGAGAGAGAAATAGATGTAGATCTTTGGGAAAACACAAAGAAACCGAGATAAGAGACTTACATAAGAGAAAACACCTTAAAACCACCTTGAAACCGATTTTATATGCTTAAAAAATGTGTGGGGGAGTCCCTCCCACCCTTGAGAACCGAAAATCGCAAGTGAGGCTCTTTTGGGAGTAGATTGGTAGTGAAATATGCCATCCTTGAAGAAGCCCACATTTTAAAAACCCTTTCTTAATGTGGTAGCACTGTTAGTCTTCCATGTTTGACAAACTGTGGGTAAACCATCCATATTCAATTGTCTCAAGAGGAGGGGTCCACATGAATACCTCTCATGGTTTGACAAATCATGCATAGGCCGTGAAAATCCTACTACCTCCCAGAAACAGTTTTCTTGAGAAACTAAATGGTTTCCCCTAACCATGCTCAAATCGTGCTTTCTAAGAAAAGCTTCCAACTTATTCCAAACCATTCAAAACTCTCCAATCCTATTCTCAAATCCTCCCATTCAGTTTAAACACACATAAAAAAATTAATAATCAAATGATAAATACCTCAAACGAAGGGTTCTACACATACGGTGGTGATTCACAGAGGTGTCTTTGGGATAGCCTTTTAGAGAGACATACAAAAGATGCATGCCTTTGAGGAAAATATGAAAATTAGTGGGGAATTGTTGGTAGGGTACCCATAACATTTTTTATTATAGTATAAACTCTTTTTTAATATATTGTTGAGAGTAGCCATGGTGAGTCTGGGAATATAGTTTTCATGTTTATGTGACTAGTTAGATTCACTAGTTATTAACTGTTATTTTTCTTCATTAATTACATTTTTACTAGAGGATCTGGGGAGGATCATGTATAGTATAATATTATACTCAAACTAAATTATATATATTATTTTCATGATAGTGGGAGAAGTTTGGAGATCCATCATGAATTAATTTTCTTATGGTTTTGTAGGAGATGTTTGGGCTTTTTGGACACTATTGTTTTTTTCTTTTACTACATGATGTTTTTTATTTTGGTTTTAGTATTTCAATAATTAAATTACATAAGTTCACTTCAGTTTCTTTTACTTTTTAGTTTGAGTAGGAATTGGTTGGTGTCCATATCGTATTTCCCTTCTACATGTGTTCTCTTAAAGGTTAATGTCTCCCATTTTTGTGTTTAATATATCCTTATTGCTAGTCACCAACCCATGTCTTACATAATATGGGACTTGGGAGTCACTATCTAACCTGTCATATTGCCTTCCCTGGATGGGTACATTTTTTGTGGATGGGGGCATGAAAAAAAAATTATTTGAAAGTGACATCATTTCAGATAGTTGTGATATTTTTAGAATTGATGACACTCAACCCTATAACATTTGGGATTCTATAGGACATGGTGTTACTCCAAAACATAATTATTTGGTGACTGGTCAAGATTCAATATAACACCCCACCCTGAATCTTTTGGTATTTGAATAATTTTTTTAAATAACTTACATAGGTTCTTCATATATAGGGACTACTATGGTTGAGATGAATCGTCATCCTTATTGAATTTTTGTAATGTTGGAATCATCTGGTGGATTCTTAAGAAGGTTAACACAATATAACTTGACTTCTAATCATGTATGTATATTGTGTGAAATTTTTTCTAGGTGGAGGTTTTTAAAATGCGTCACCAAATTACATATATATATATATTACATGTACATACATTTTTTAAAGTAGAATACTATATTAATGTCGCATTAGGGATTCCAATGGGGTCATTGGACTTCCCATACCCATTTATGAAATATTTATTTTGATTTTAATGTAATAAATTATTGATCTTAGAGAATAGGTACTCACAAAACAGAGAAAAATGGTTCATTTGTAGTGTGCAATGGATTTTATGTATTTTAAATTATGATTATGTTCCATGTATTTATCTTTATACTGTTCATAGTAATTTTTATGTATATCTAATTGGTTGTTATCCATTAATTTCATTATATGTGATTTTTTTATTGTTTATATCTTTGTAATGATTACATTAATCATATGTAATGTTTTAATTCATTGTATTCTTGATATATATATCCCTCTTGTCTCACATATATGTCCTTAGATAATTTGGGAATGTAAAATATATGTATAGGTCCTACCAAATTATCGTCGTATTAGGGAATGGATAACTTTGTTTATTATTGATCACATAGAATTCCAATATTACACAACAAATTTCCCTATTTATCTTTTCGTTAAAAATATCTACTTTGTTGGATATCTTATCCCACTTGCCAAAATGAAATAAAAAATAAGTGTTATATTAAAAAAATTTAGAATTAGATTAATAATAGTAATAACCCTCTTGAAAAAAAATTATATTCTATATTTAGTATTTCATACATTAAAAGAATATATATTTAATATGATTTAATATTAAAAATAATTCTTTAATAAAAAATTATTATTTTCGAAGTATTTTATACTTATTCTAAATTAATTACATTTTTTATTTTTAATATATTATTAAATGAAAAAATTTATTAACATTCATTAAGTTATTAATTGTTTTGAAATTATTTTAAGATATAATAAAAGGTTCAATTTATTTTTATTGTATTTAAATTATATTTGGTATTTTCATTTAAAATCATAATATAAATTTTAATATTATAAATTTTCAAAAATGAATATTTATTTATTTATTTTTTGAGGATAATAATCTCAAATTATATAATTTTCCATAAATTTACGTTTATATAGAAATTAGGGTGAATTGAGAGAAATTATGATTTTGAAAATACAATCACAATTTGGGAAAACATATTATTAAAAGATGGATTTTTGTTTTTTGAAATGTATAATAACAACAAGGTTCCGGTGAAACCATAAACACTGCACCTTATCATGGTTGTCGGAACCTAACCCAACAAATACCACCAGTTGCCCCACAAACACATTGTACCCACCATGGGGCCCAACCATGTTCTTGAACAGGTCATATGACTACTAACAGTACCAATGTGCCAACACATGTTTTTTCTAATATTCTTTGTCCTCACTCACACACACCCGGGTAATGATTCTAGAAGTTCACACATCCTGATCACTACTAAAACCCAAGCACAATCAACAGAGGGTTTTTAATCAGGAAGGCACCCGAAAGGGAAGGTGAACCTTGTGGACATGAGACATATCATATTTACATTTAACAAATTTTTATTCTCATTGTTACATTCACACCACCCCCCTCTATAAAGAAAATAAACCTCATTGTGGGCCCCACATCTCAACCCCAGCAGTGCACCACACATAAGGCTGGGTACCACCTTTGATACCAAATGTCACAAGTGTGTCTCTGTGATCGTACAGACATCCCACATTAACATGACCACTGGGTTCTAGCCCTCCAGTAACCACCCATCACCCCTTAGACATGTGGTCCCCTCCATGGGGTCCACCCATGTGCCCGAATGGGTCATGTGACTAATGAAAGTCACAACATGCAATTATAAGTCATTTCTAGTATTATTTGTCCTCTCCCACACACACCCTGGGAAACTTCCCAGAAGGTCACCAATCATGATCACTACTCCAATCCAAAAACATTTTATTGTGCGGTTCTAATCAGGTAGGGTCTCAAAATGGATGTTTCACCTTTTTGACATGATTCATATCATTTAGTCATTTAACCCTTTATCATTCTGGGGTGTTATATATTTTTTCAATTGATAATATATTTTTATGAATTAAAATATTACATTTATAAATACAATGAAATAATTATAAATCCCATCTTCATCATTTTAAAAAATAATGTAATATATTTTACCCTGATAAAAAATATTTTTGGTTTATTTATTTTAACTATGAATCCACAATGTAAAATTGTGTTTTTGATTATTTATATAGAAACATTTATATTATATGTTTATTTAAATAAAAATTAATATAACTGAAAATAACTTTTAGATTTATAATCATCATTATTCTTAAGAATAAAAATTTAATATTCATTAAAATGTATTGTATGCATTTTTCCTACTAAAATTAAAAATATTTTATCATTTAATAAAAAATTTAAATTAAAAATTTATTTCTAATTACTAATAATAAGGATAAAACTATACAACAAATATTAAGAATATTTTGGGAAAAATATAAATTTATATAGTGAAAAATTATTTATCCTCTTTAAATATTAAATATATTAAATTTCAAAAATGTATAAGTAAAACTCATCATTTTTCTATAAAAACATTGGAAAAAAATATACATAGTCCCATTTAATTTTATCCATCCATATACTTATTTATTAATCATTTTTTGGATTAATATGACCACTCAATAGTAAATTTTATTTTTATATTATATAAAAAATATTAATCATCCCCCATATAAAATAAATTATCACCACATGAATTGTCTCCAGACACCATACACATTCTATTTAAACTAACTATATACAGACAAACCACTATAATTATAATAAAATTTAATTGATCTTGTGGAATTATAAAAAATCCATCTATTTCACTCTTAAGGGAATTTTCAAAAAATCTATTCTAATGAGAAACATATATTTATCAATTAATTCCTTTTAATTCCATTTAATAAATTTATTATAAATCATAATTAAAATATAGTCATCCAATGTTGAAAATATTCAATTTTTATCAAATGTATATGAAAATTTTATTTTGTATGTGTAATTACTATTTTTTACATTCATTTAAAAAAAACTAAAAAATAACACTGCCTCTTGTGTTAAAATTTGGATACAACCTCCAGATATGACAAAATTTATTTATCAAAACTGAATTATATCGATTGTTCAAAAATAACATTTAATTAATAAATATTATCATTAATACATTGTTAATATACATAAAATAATAAAAATCAATACATAATATATAGTAAATGTGAAACATAGATTTACCCATGTGTATATGTTAACTATATCATTCATAATGAATCATTTTAATTTTAAATTTTAAATTTTCCTTTTAATATAAATATATTAAAATCATACTTACCAACATTAAAATTTAAATTCAATGGTATTATATTTAATTTATATTTTCTTCCTTCCTAATTTATATTAATATTAATATTAATATCTCATTGATTATAATAAGTTCGTCTTTGGGTTGATTCATCCATCCACATGAATAATTGAATAAATATTTATCCTAGTTGCCTATGAATACATAAAAAATATTATTACTATAAATACTTTAAAAACAATATTTGGTTTTCTATTCTTGCTTAAATGTTAAATATTTAAAATATTATAAATATAACATCATTACTTAATTAAAATTTAATGAATGTTGCTTAATATTATTTTTAATTGATTTATTAGTGAAACATATTTTTAATAAATATTGAACATTATAATTAATATAGAAAAAATATATTAATTTTCTAAAAATTATAGAAAATGATAAATGTGTTTAAAATGTATATTGATCAACATTATCATTAAAATCATTCTAATAAAAAATATCATCATGTAAAGAAAATAATGACTCATTAAAAAGTAATATATAAAAATTATGAATAATAATAATTCTTAAAAAATATTTGGATATTAATAGTTTTCTAAAATACTTTATAGAAATAGTAATGTTATATAACAGTTGTCTAGATCATGTTTTTCAAATTTGGAAAAAAATTAATGATGAATCATATTAATTTTATTTCTGTGAGAAATGTTCTTTTTATTCCACTAATAACATTTAAATTTTTTCGCGACTATAATAGGGAATGTTATATCTGCTTTTATATATTATTCATAAAATTTTTCTATTTATTTCATTTTATCCTTTTTATATCTTTTCAATTTATAAATTTCATAAGTCATATTGGTTTTTCATGAATCATGTAATAGACCATCCTGGGTCAACCAAACAATGCATTAGATCCATCCAAGCCATGGAATGGTAATGCAATACTAAAAGAAAAAATCATGTATATAACATATCAAATAATAAAACCGAAGAAATATTAAGATGAAAATGACACAATATGATCCATAACAACCTCTCTAAATCATATTAACACATAATTATGAATTAAATAGGACCAAAAAAATCATGTGACCCATAATCCCCATCAATACACCATAATATATTGACAGATCCAACATAGGATCGAACATGCATAACTATTATCGTTACATTACTTGTATCCTACAAAGAAACCACTATGACATACCTTTGGAAAAAATAATGTGGTGGGATAACCACGTGAATAATATACCACCACATAGTTTATACATGTTCATATTCATTAAATGTATTATTTGTAGATTTAAAAAAAATTTACAATGAAGATAAAAACCCCTTTATAGATTATTTTATTGTTTCATTTTCCTAAAATTATTTCATATTGTAAAAATAATAATATGAAAAAAAAATTAGTTACAAAAAATTTAAATCATATCCTACTATCAATAGGTAATAAATAAAAAACATACCCATTAAATTCCATATTATGTGAAGTGTTGTGATACCACCTCATATAAAACATATATAAAAAATCATTATTAAAAAACAATATGATAAATAAATATAAATGGAAAAGACGGTCATATTGGTTCATATCCTATAAAAAAATATATAATACCCTTGTAAGTTCCTAATTTTTTATAACATTTGATACAAACAATATCGATTCCTAACACATTCATTTGATATCCAAAAATAGTTTCCTTCTAGATTTTTCATTCAATCTAAAGCTACCTGTGTCTCCATAAAAACACAACCATCATTCATAAGGAGATAATTTTCAAAATAAAATTTGATTACATTCTCCAAAATTTATAACACATTTAATAAAAATATATAATATTTTTGGTGTTTGAAAATACATTTGAAGAAAAATAAATATTGTTTTCAATTAAAACCCACTTTTTGAAAACATTTATCATTCAATGAATATTATTGAAACCACATATAACATCATATCAAATAACAAACCAATGGAATTTATCAAGAATAAATATAAAATTATTAAAGAAACCATTTATATATAATTACATTCCAATAACTATTATAGGAGAATCTTCCTTCTAGAATCGCGATTGGGAACCATGAGAACAACCTTATAATGGAAAAGAATTGCATAAATTATAAATGATAAATATATTAGAGTATATGATAAAATATATGAAACCTAATCATTTTTATAGCAGTAATAATGAATAAATAAAATATTAACATGATATAACACGTACCTGGAGGGAAACACCACACCAAAAACAAAGATATGTCTTTAAGACATTAAATCTATTAAAGAAAGAGTAGACAACATGTAACCAATTTACATAGTGTGTAATAAACTAGAATACTACCGAAAGTTAATGATTAACAAATATCAAAAAAATCCACTTTGAGCATTATATTCCCATAGATATAACTGCAATAAGTAATTTCTATAATTATTAATGGAATCTATAATTAAAAAAAAACAATCCTCAAACATTTGGTCATTATCCAAAAAATGGATCTCTATCAATGAGATGCCCATAAACACAAATAAATAAGGAATATAAACAAATAATAAACCAGTAAGTACAATAAAAGAATAATTTTGTATTGCAATATCTCTATCATAGGTTTTTTATTCACTATAATGACATCATACCATTGTAATAATATAAATTTAATTCTTATAACACCTCATCAAAGATTCCTTAACCTCTATATTTTTTATATCATGTAGGCAATGACTATGTATTTATTCAAGAGGAATCATTTTAAATGAATTTAATTACCCTAAGTGATCCATAAATTCTATTCTTTTCCCAATTTAGGAGGGTTTATTCTGAAGAAAAATATTTTATCATGAAATAAAATGGGAAGGATCTGGTATATACCTCCTCGGTAAGGAAACCTGAAATTTGTCATAGATAGAAGTCTAACCAATTGATCATTCCAACTGATAGGCCACTATTCATAGTCATCCCATAATATGAATGGTCCATAAAAACCTAAGTTACAACATACCCTCTATAACCAATAATCGATTTCCCATGCAATGTGAAAATCTATGAAAACCCCAGTCACTAATCATTAATTTGTGAAGATAAAGATGATAGTCCACATAATTTTTATGATGTCTATATTTATTGACCAATAAAATTACCTTCTTCTGCATAATCTCAATTATATCCTAAATGAGATAGTGACTAACTAAACAACACTCCCCCCATGATTCCTATCATAAGGTATATCAATATGGATGATCATAAAATGCCTCAATTGAAGCATCATAATCAAGGAATGATAAATATTTTGGTAGGAAAACATGATCATAGGGAAATAATTTGTTCCATGATCCTCCAAAATCATGATCACAATATCGAATCATATCATCAAGATCATTGATAACCATACCTTGTTTTCCATTGATTTTTCAAAGATTGGAAATTTAAAATGTTATCCTCTTACCCGTCACCTCATGAAAACGTTTCCATAACCAAGAGGTTATCCTTTCTTCACAACCAAATTTAATAGTAATAGGAACCTTTTAATGTATAAAAATATTTTAGATATATTAGTCCCTATGCTATTTTACATTCATCATCTCCAATAAATTGGTAAATTCTCTAATTTCATAACATGATCAATGAATTACTAAACCACACCATTCTCAAAATTACACTATGGAATACCAATTATGATATCTCAGGAAATTTAATCCCACTTCTATAAAATAATGGGTAATGTATGCATCAAACTATAAAGTTTATATAATTTATACATAATTTACACCCAAAAAAAATTCCTTGATAAAAAATCCATATCATGTCACCTCATTCTCCCCCAACAATACTAATGACTCATATCATTATGCATATTGATAGCCCCATGTTATGAAGACCTCCAAGACTCATGTCAACGATCTTATAACTACCACCAAAAAGAAAAAAACTACTAATGTACCACAAAAGCATAATGTGCACTAGGGGAACGAGACCACTCAATAATGGACTCCCAATTAGTCAGGTATTCACTAATGTGTTGGAACACAATGTATGCCACCTGACCATGAAAATATCTATAATAAATAGATGATTGAACTTTCTTCAAATTTAAGAAAACTTTTCATCAAACATATACAACTCTATTTCAAATTTCATTTAAAAAACACATCATTGACCTCATCAAATCAAATAAAACTTTCTGGTGATAACATGTATTTCACACAACATAATAGTTAATATGGTAACTATAAAATGGGAAATAACCATAAATTGATATTTGATAATAGTACCAATCTTATCACAATCATCTGTAAGAATTTTTTTTTAAATTTTGTTTCATTTTAAAAAATAATTTTTATTTTAAAATATCATTAATGTCAATTAAAAGACTATATATTATGTGATTTTTAAACATAACATTTAATGAAGATTAATTCAATGAGATTAATATTCTACTTCAATTACATATAAAATAAATCTATATATTTCACGTAGGACTTAAATTATTTCAAATTGTATTAATTTTATGATTTTTAATATCCTTTAATTAATAATAATTTAAATTAATGAATTATTTCATCATCATTGTGTATGATTTTAAGGTAATTAAATATTTTTAAAAATTTAAAAGTAAATTTCCTTGATGAAAATAAACTTTTCTTATTTCCAAATACTATTTATAGTCATATATTTATCCTATTTAACCCTATACAAAAAATGATATATTAAATAATACATTAGTATTACATCATTATATTTTATTTAAAATAACATATTATATCATATTTAATGACATCCAAGTGGCTATAAGATGTCATAAAATCTAAAAAATAATTATCTTGGATTAAAATAATTAATTAAAGAAAATAAGGATAAGTATTATGGTAATTGGATAATATTTATAAAATTATTCGTAAGCTAAATTACCTGATTTATTCATAATGTTTTTGATAAAATGATTCTATTTTTATTTTCCTAAAAAAAGAATTTATAAAACAAATTAAATTATAATATCAAATTTGGAATCCATTTTTATGAATTCAAAAAAATAGATTCTGTAGAATGTAACTAAGAAATAACCCAAAAAACGGGACGAAACAAATGATTTAAAGTGAAAGTGTTCAAATGTTCCAAACATTTATATATCCAACATCAATGTGAAATTGATTCCATTAACCAAATATTTAATAAAATATATAATATTGATCAAATGTTAAATTCAAAATATAAATATAAATGAACTATAAAAAATTTTTAGATAGAAATGATTTTTTCCTTAAAATTCAATGCTTTTTTGCTATTAATCAATACATGATGCTTTATCATAAAATAAAAAAAATGAACAATAGAATATTTTTATATTAATTTTTCCTAAAATTAGATTATTTATTCAAATATAATTTATTAAAATTTAAAAAAAATTAAATGATGTGCGCCATCTATTGGTGTAAAAACTACCTTTTTAGAAAAATACATCATTTTTTAGTAAAATTGTATTTATTCAAATAATATATCTAGAAAACATATATGATGAATTTTGGAAATTATATTTATTATATTAGAAATGTAATTAATATAATATAACAATATTTATTTATTTATTTATTTATTTATTTGTATAAAATAAAAATGTGATCAATTATATATATGTTTAGAAAATATTATACTTTTATTTTAAGGTGGGATTTATTTTTATTTTTATATATTTGGTAAAATAATAATATATATATACATATATATATATGTTAATATAACCCATATTTCCAGATATCAATTAATCATTTTTATATACACTAACACCCATCTTATGGTTGTAGCATAAAAATATTTAGTTGTTGATTTAGGCTTATTTTGGAGTATCATGTTGTATATTGAACATACATATTCATTCATTAAATAATGAGATATTATATCCTCCCAAAAATGTTAATTAATTTAGTCCCCAAAATTAGAAATAATTATATAACACTCTGGGTTTTCTTTTCAAAATATCGTTGATGACATCCCACATCAAAATAAGGATTAATGAGACTTCTACATTTGAATAGTGAGAAGTATAAAAGAATTAAGAGACAATACTCACTATGTTTTCATGTAGGATAACCCCAACATGGAAGAGAAAAATAACTATCTTGTTCTAATAGAGTGTGATAGAGAACATGGTAATGAAAAATTTAACAAAAAAACATAAATTTTTCATGGGTTAAAATATCATTTTCTTATCAGTAAGAATAGAAAATGAATAACATTTTTTGATCAAAATACTTTTCATATATATGATAAATTATTTTAAAATATAATAACATAATGAATTATAAATACTTCATATATTTTAATTTTATTCGAAAAAATTCATCCTCATAAAACTCTCATAACTAAGATGTACATCCATCAAAATTACATTATTCATCATAAATTATATAAATTATTTTAAATACCTGAATATTAAATGACATATTTTAATTCTATGGAATTATTAAGAGTGTTTGAAAATTGACGGGGCATGATTTTGTGGCACAGGGTACCTGGAACAAATTTGTGAACTTTTTTTAAGTATGATCTGAAAACGCGTGAGTGAAATTTTCTAAATTTGGAAACGGTGATATGATCAAAAA
Source organism: Viscum album (assembly GCA_963277665.1). Taxonomy (NCBI): domain Eukaryota; kingdom Viridiplantae; phylum Streptophyta; class Magnoliopsida; order Santalales; family Viscaceae; genus Viscum; species Viscum album. The sequence continues at coordinate 870,316,845 of OY728148.1, read as the reverse complement.
TCCAAGTGCACTATTGAATCCATAGGACCAGGATTCCCTTAAGTGATTATTCACTTTAGTCGTAGTAGGTATGGAGAAAAAGATGGGTTTTGGACATTTAAAAAAATAAATAAAATAACATTGTTATTTTATTTTATTTCATTCTTTTCCTCCAACAGACAAACGACATTGTGGACCCTTCGATGTGGCAAGCCATTAACCGTATTGACCATTAAAGTCGTATTTAATCACATTGTTAGATTTTCAGAGGGTTCTTATTAATGAACCATCATATATTTTATAAGAATTAGATACCCTCCCCCTCTGTTATTTTAATGGAGGATGGGGAGAGGTGTCAGAACTTCTCCACAAAGCAATGAATCTCTAATAATGTGTCATGATACTAAATTCTTGGAGGACAGAGCTGATTGTAGATATCCATGATGAGCGACATCAAAACCCCGAACCGAAGATCGACGATCGAGAGATGTCATTTCAGGCTAGTTGCAGGGGATGGTGAACACCGACCCAATTCTCAATTGTGGGTGTTTCACAAATTCTCTAGAGGTAGGGTTTAATAATAATTTCATTTTCAAGAGTTATTTGATTCCTTCAAAACCTCTTGTTATCAAACTATCATGGAGGGAAGATGCCAAACAAACAAGGCACAATCCCATCTCTACTATTGTAATTTTTTAAATTCTATATGAGAAAATCTTTGAGATGAATGAAACCCAATTTTGAGGTTCTATAAGAAAGAATAACGTACCAAGGGGATCTAAAAAACATTCAGATGAAAAAATGGGCCATTGGAGTTCCCTCGGTGACTTATAGAAGGCTGTCAGTGTGGCATTACCAGTGACCGATGCAAGTGGGGACCAAGGTGGTGGCCTACACCTGACGTCCATGAAGGAGGAGGTGGTGAACCCTTTCTGTCTGGGGAACCGGATGTGGTATGTCAGTCATGGTGGTCAAATGAGACGGTCGTCAAACCATCCAGATGTGGAACCCGAGGGCGGTGCGACCAGCGTGTCACAAGGGGAGCCGCAACTCCAATGTTGTCATGATAGGACCCGCAATGGGTCCCATGGTGACTTGGAAGGGCAGTTAGGTGGTTTCATTTCCCATTACAAATGGGGGGGATCATCTCCCATGCCAGCTCGAGCAGACCCCGTCCAGCAAGCCATGTGTGAAAATGGCCCGTACTCTGCTACAAGCCAGGCCACACTGGCCATCGGGCCATACCCCACTATGGCATGGGCTGGGAGAGCCCAATGGGCCGGGCTGCACGAGCCCCAAAGAACACCACATTTGTGATCCAATCCACATTTCTTTGTGGGCATTGTCAGATGGTGGACTAGAAGTCCAAGCCCTCGGCGACCCAACCCTATAAGGTCGGACACGACCCAGGACCAACTAGTCATTGAAACACTTACAGGGACCTATCATGAGATCTAGAAGTCTATTTTATGAACCATATTTGGTACACAGAACCTTGGAGCGATATAGTTCTTTTTGGAATACTACACATGTGTTTTGGAGATAGTTGGAGTATGACTATGTTAGATCAAAACAGAATCCAACCGAGCCCCAGAAAAAAACACATTTAACTCAAAGACGAGGCATCCAATAGATGTGCCATCTATTAAATTGGAATTCTAAAAACATAGTGGTCCTTTGGGTTACATATTTTTGTATCTTATTAGTGGTTGCAATATGACCAACATCTCGATAGAAGATTCTATGGAACTCAAGTGCACCAGGTGCGAGAATCCTGTGGAAGGCTGTAATTTGAAGGAAGAACATTGACCCCATGTGGGTCAACATATATCAATTCTGTAAGGGTTAGAATCTATCCAATCATGTGTGGGTTAGCACTCATCGATCTTGTGTGGGTTAGTGCATACCAATCCTTTGTGGGTCATATCCTTTGTGGGTCAGCATGGGTTATTACCTATCGATCATGTGTGGGTCTGCAGTAGTTATTCTTAATAGAATAAGATGATCAATCCTTATAAAAAGTCATATGTATTTTTTTATATAAGTTATATTCGAGTGTTAGATTATTCTTTTACCTTTGTGGTACTTAGATCTTTGAGGTGTAACCTGTGTGGTACTTCTATCTCAATGGTGTTACATGTATGGTATTTCTTCCTTTGTGGTGTTGTCTTCCTGGTGTTTCGTGTGTTATAATTCTACCTTCATGGTGTTACCTGTGTGGTACTTATAACATTGTGTTTCTGTCTTTGTGGTGTTTCCTTTTTGGTACTTCTATCATAGTGGTGTTACCTTTGTGGTATTTTTTCCTCATGTAAATGATGGTAGATCTATATAACATAAAAATATGTATGGGAATATACCTAAGTAGAGGTGTTTTCTTGCATTGTTTTTTTTCATTGTGGAACTCATGGAGACCTATGGGGGTCTCGGGGTCCCAACTGAGTATTTTAATAATTACCCCTGCATGGGATATGTCTACACCTTGCTGTAGCTTGTGAATATGATGGATAACATTGATCTAGGATGAGGGAACTATAACTGGAAGGTGCTGGGGGTGGAATATTTGACATGGCATGTCCTAGTGACTAACGTTCGTGAGTTGTACCTACCCATCTGGTAGGATCCTCATTGGATGATCCAAGAGCTGTTTTGTACATTTCAGTTATTTTTTACTTTTTAGTTGTACATGTACTTTTTAGTTGGTCTTGTATTCCTCCCCCATTACATTCATCACAATTTTTCAATAGCACTTTACTATGTGGTTGAATTTTATTTCCATCTAGTCCATGTGATTGTACATGTTTATAGGAAATTCCTTCCTATTAAAGGGATATGACTTTCCAGTGCTTGTGGCCAGCCCTTGGCCTACGGAAGGTTGTCTTGGGGTAGTCACAACATGGTCCCCGGGGAAAAGGTCATGAGAAAGTGGTATCAAAGGATTCAGTTTTATTGAAGAACCAGGGAGCTAATCTATTCTATGTGGAAATAGTGTTATGTTTTATGGTGTGGTTTTCAGTTTGGGGAAGCATCTGTCATTGCGGCAGAGGACGTATCCATAAACTAGGACCTTGACTTTTGGTTTCCTTCTAATTGCTCCAAAATAGTAATAACATGTTTTTAGAAAAGTTTCTCTTATTTTATCTTCAAGTAAGCTCACAAGGTATAACATAATGACGATGGCACAAATGTTATCATTCAACTTGCCTCCACGTATACTTCCAGCTAGGTTTCCTATGAGAGTACATTATGATGGAACACCGAGCGACAATGCCTCTATATAGGGCCCTCTTATGGTGTTAGCACCTTCGGGTGGTGTCCCAATAGCACAACTGCTCATTGGGAAGCTGTTTCCACTAGCCCCACTAGCATAGGAAGCATGCCGACTTATCACTTATCAGATGTTCTAGAGGTAAAGGCCATCGAGGAAACGAGGTGAGACGGACCCGCAGGAGGCTGAGTATTGGTTGGAGGCTATAGTCTGAGTTTTCTGCTTGGTAGGGACAACATCTAACATTATGGGGACCTTATTAGCCATTATTTTATGATGCAGTAGTAGGGAGATGGTGGATCATGATGCTCCAGATACATGATTAGGTGACCCCTATCTTTGTATTCTTCAAGATCCCTTACATGAAATATTTCATCCTAGTGACCTTATGCTCTGTGTGTATACATGTGTTGCTACACATATACTAGGGAAGCATGACTATGGCCTAGTACTCATTGAGGTTAAAAAATATCCCCTAATATATATTCAACATGGTAAGATACCCTTTATTCAGTGACTAGACCTTTGAGAATGATCTCTGGAAATAGATTAGAGCATCGATGATATCACTCAGCATTCTGACGCAAGATAGGGTGCTTGAGCGAGCAGTTTCGGTGGAGAGCTTCATGGTTGAGAAGGAAACGATAGCCAGAGACACCACCAAACATCAGGTAGTAGAGTCATCTATTTTAGGTAGTATATGGATGACATAGGGTCCCATGTATCCTAGACCTTCTGGTGGAGGACCTCAGGATACAGGGTTGGTGGTGTGGGGATCACAGGATTAAGGAGGACAGATTAGGAGCATGAAGTGCTACTCATGCAGCGGGTATGGTGACATGGCATGCGACTGCCCAAACAACCATTTAGATGACCAAAAAATGCTTTATTGACTACCGATACATAGTTATATATTTGATCAGGGAGGTTTTCAGAAATTATGTGAACATGGAAGAGGATATGTACATGAATTAGGTGGTGGTGGCGATTCTAGGTTCTACTTCCACCGCCTCCAGGTGGTCCACCCCGACCACAGGGAGTAGGTTGATTGGGGGGAGCTCAGAACAAGGAAGCGGAGGCCTATGACCACAACACTATAGAGATTATTAGGTGTTCAATCCGTGTTTTCTCCACATTAGCTGTAGTTCTTATAGACACAGGTTCCATTCACTCTTTTATTTCCACATCCAACCTTCGGAGCTCAGAGATTATGGTGGTTCCATTGGCTTGATTCTTATGGAAAAGACTCCTACGGGAAAATATTCAATTAATAAACATTGGTTACGGTAGTATGATATTATACTAGAAGGAATGATCTTCGGATGGGATCTTCTAGTAGGGGCTTCGAGGCTTTACAATGTCATAATGGGTATTGACTAGTTGTAAAAATTCCATGCCAAGATTGACTATATTAGGAACAATTTATTGTGTGTTCAGAAGGATGGGACCATCTTTTCCTTCACTAGTGAGAAGGGAAACATTGCAGCACATGGTGGACTTACCCAGAGAAGGGTTCAGCCAATCACACATTAGTTGGATAACCTTACCCTTAGGGTAGAAGATGTTGAGTGTCTGAGCTATCCTGTTATGTTGGACCAGTTTGTCTTTGTCATTCTTGATGTTGTTCCATTACTACCTACACAAAGAGAGGTAGAATGTCACATTAACATGTACCCCAAAGATCATCATAATCTAAACCAGTAAATCATATGGCTCACACAAATTATCCTGATTTACTGGTACAGTTGTAGGACTTGTAGAGAAAGGGGTTCATAAGGCCTATCTTTTCTCTATGGGAAGCCCTAGTTTTGTTCGACAAGAAGGAAGATGGGAGTTTGAGACTCTCTGTGGACTATCATCCCATGGACCAATTGATCGTGAATAAAATGTATCCACTTCCAATTATATATGAAATTTTTTATAATATAAAGGGATATCATTAGTTTTGGGTGATAGACCTCATATCTGGCTATCATCGACTAAAGTGATGAGAATAGTATGTGCAGAAGATGAACATCAGATATTGGTATGGACACAATGTGTTCTTGTTTATTCCATTCAACATAACCAATTCCCCTGTAATGTTCATGGTACTCATGACCAGGAACTTCCTTCCATTCCATGATTGCCTTGTTGGGGTCTTCATCAACGACCTACTGATTTACTCAGCATCATAGGAGGAGCAAGCCTATCATTTGTAGATAGTTATTGATAAACTCTGAAAGCACCATCTTTTTGGTAATCTCTCGATGTGCCATTTATGGATACGATAAGTCCACATTCTGGGTCATATTTTTATGGAGACTAAAGTTGTAGTGGTTCTAGTGATGATATAGGTTGTACTTTCTAGGGATCCACCCAAAAGTGTCATCGAGGTGCGTAGTTTCTTGGGGTTAGCTGGATAATACTGGAGATTCATGCCTATCTTTTCAAGAGTTTCTGCACCCTTTACCACATTGAAAAATAAGTGTTAGCACTTTGTATGGATGGAGAGATGCTAACATAGATTTATGTAGATAAGGCAGAGATTAAAGAGTGCCCCCATCTTGAGGATATCAAAAGAGGGAGTTGGTTATATAGTTAACTAAAACGCTTCAGAGACTGGACTTTGATGTGTCCTGATGCTGGTGAGAGCAGTGATCACTTATGCTTGTCAACATCTAAGACAACATGATAAGAAAAAAGATACCCGTGACCAGAAGTTAGTAGCAGTAGTCTTTGACTTAAAGATGGGGCGACATTACTTGATGGTGAAAATTTTACAATCCACTCTTAACATAAGAGTCTCGGGTATATCTTCTCTCATAAGTACATTAACATGAGACTACATCGATGGCTAGAGTTCCTCCAGGTCTATGAAATTGATATAGTCTATACTCCTGGGAAGGGGAATGTGGTCGCAGATGCACATAGCTGGAGGTCTGGTCTACAGTTGCTGAGTGAAGAGAGAGAGAAGCTAACCATATTGTAGGTATCATTTTTGGATAGATATGTATAATCATTCCTTTAGTCTATGATAGTACCTCCCGAACTCCTTCAGTGAGATGGGGAGGTGAATCTTGGGAACATTGATTATGAGGAATGACATGCTCTGATATCCTCAGGACAAGAAGCTGATGGATTTTTCTGAAGGTGGGGAGCATGTCATCCTATTCAGAGGATGTACCATGGTACCTGTGGGGCAACTTGAGGTGGGTTTGAGGGAGTTCCACACATTCCCTCTAGAAGTACATCATGTTGCGGATAAGTTGTTCCACGACATCCGTCTTCAGTACTGGTGGCCAGGGATAAAGAAAGTTGTGGTGGAGTTTGTTCCTCAATGCTTCACATGTCCAAATGTGAAGGCTAGGAATCGGGTTCCAATTGGCTTAGCACAACCACTGGAGGTGCCAGAGTGCAAATGGGATGGAATCTCCATCAAATTTGTGATAGGGAAACCACTTTTTTTTGGGAACATTATTGTATCTTGGTGATCATTGACTGACTCACCATGTTAGCCCACTTCCTACCTATATAAGAACAAGGATTAGTATTGGGCTTGGGATGCCTCTATGTACTAGAGATTGTGTGACTTTATGGGGTGCCATCGACGATCATCTCTGACCCTGATGCACATTTCACATACCTGTTATTGAAGGAACTTCAGGAGATGTTCGAGACCCCACAATGTTTAAGCACCACCTTTCATCCTCAAATGGATGGTCAGACAGAGTGGACCATACATACATTAGATAAAATGCTTTCTTCTTGTGTCCTAGATTTTGGTCGTAGTTGGGATGATAACTTTTCATGGTAGAGTTTGCATACAAAAAAAGTTATCACTCCCCCATCGGTATGGCACCATTCAAGGCCTAATAAAGATGACATTCCAGATCACCTATATACATGATGGTCCTATGGGAGTTAGCACTTACGGGTCGAGAGTTGGCACAAGCTACTATTGAGAAGGTAAAAATCATCCAGAAGCGGATGAAAACTATGAAGACAAAAAAAAGTCTTATACTAATAGGAGATAGGGATCATTGGAGTTCTAGGATGGGTACCACATATTTCTATGAGTCTCCCCTATATATTGACTACAAGGATTTGGACGAGGCGCCAAACTCTCAACGAGGATTGTCAGACAATTTTTGATACATCAGAGGATTGTCAAGGTTGCATACCACTTTTCACTTCCACCGTGGTTAGAGAGGGTGCACAACATCTTCCACATATCCTAGCTGAGGAGATACATGAATCACCCATATCACATCATCGGCCTCAGTGAGATGGAAATTGATGGGGGGTGATGATTATAGTAGTTCCATTATAGATTGTGGATCGAAAGGATATAGTCCTTCATGTGCGGCTAATACCTCTTGTTCATGTTCATTGGCAGCACAAGAACCTATAAAAGAGAACATTGGAACAGGAGTCTCATATTCTTTCTTCATACCCCCATTTGTTTTATTAGTCTATATTGGGGATTATGGGGATGAAAATCCCTACGGTGGGAAGAATGTAAAGATCCAGATTTTTTTTGTAATTTTTTATTATTATAATAAATTATGAAGAGTATGCAAAAATTGATAGCAGGTGATTCTGAGGCTCAGTGTGACAAGAATTAATTTCTGAACCTTTGGTAATGTACGTTCAATAAACGCACGAGTGGCATTTTATAACATTTGTTCCAGTGCTCAGAATAAAAATACAAGGGCACCATTGAATCGGTAGTGCCAAGAATCACATTATGGAGGATTCACTACGACCACAATAGGTTTGGTGAAAAAGTTATCTTTTATAATTTTAAAATAATACATATAATGACTTTTTTATTTTATTTTAGAACATTATTTTCCTCCAATGCACAAGCGGTAGCATGGGACCAACGTTGGGTCAAGCCATTAAAAGGAATGACCATTCAAATCATATGTAACGTCATCATTAGAATTTAAGAAGGTTCCTATTAATGAACCTCCATAAATTCTACGATCGTTAGTCAACCTCCATTGTAATATTTATATAGATATTGGGGAGAGGTGTCGACACTACATCACTATGAACTGAAGTGCAGGTAATGTGCTGTGATGCCAAACAATTGGAGGATAGAGATGGGTTCGACCAGCATTTACAAGCGACACTGAAACCCTGAACCAATGATCCTCAATCAAGTGACGACATGGATACTAGTTTTGGGGGATGTCGACACCAACCCACATCCTCAATCTCAATAATTTATACTACATTCTTAAGGTAGGTTATAATAATGATTAATTTTCATGATTTATTTGAATCCTTCCGATCCACATCTTATCAACCTAATGAAAAGGGTACATGCCAAACGAACAAGGCCAGGTCCCTTTCCCTAGTTGGAATTATGGTCATTCATCTCGGGTGAATATTCAGGATGAAAGAAACCCATTTTTTGATGGGCTAGAAATGATTGTGATGTACCAGGAGGTTCAACGACAGCATTGGAAGCTAAACCGGCCAAAAGAGTTCACCCGGTTACTCACGGAAGGCTGCTGGCATGGCGGTAATGGAAACCAATGCTAGTGAGGACCATGACGGTGGTTGGAACCAACAAGCTGTGAGGGAGGAGGCGGAACACATGCGATGTCGGAGAACCTTCTGCGACTCATCAAACGCAACAGTCAGAAGAGGAGGCCGACACACTGGCCATCCATGTAAGTGGAGGTCACTGCGACCAACACATCTTTATAGGAGTCACGGCTCCGACGCCATGACGGTGGGACCCACAGGTGGTCCTGAAGTAACATGGATGCACCCTTAGGCACTACCGCTTTGCATTCTTGGGGCGTGGGGGATCCCCTCTTGTGCTAGCTTGAAATGACCCTGCCCAGTGGGCCATGCTCTACTGCGATCTAGCCTACACAGGCCAGCGGGATGCACCACACTGTGGGACCGGCTGCAAGTTCCTAGTTTGTCATGCTTCTGCGAGCCGGGTGCCGCGAGCCGGGTCACGCGAGCCCAGCGAGCTACCCCCTTTACAGGCCAGGACATGCTCCCTTGCGGGCCAGCCCAGACCACATCCTTATGGGTTGATCCTTCCATGGTTCGGCCTAATTGGGTCAGTCCCCTACTAGGTTAGGTCGGTCCGACCTGGTCGGATCGGACCTAGGCCTAACCAAACCTAGAAACAATTAAAGGGAAATATCACAAGAAATAAACATCTATTTGATGAACAGTTTGCGATGCTTGGACCCTTGGAGTGAGACGGTCATTTTGATATAATACAATGGAGTTTTGGAGATAGTTGTTGTATGACTGGGTTGGATTGATCCTGAATACAACCATGCCCTCAGAACTAAAACACTTATAAATCATAGACCAAGCGTCAAATTGACACATCATCTGTTGCATTGGAACCCTTAAAACATATAGATCCTTTGGATAAAATCATTTTGTAGATTAGTGGAATTCAAGGTATAATAAACAAATCAAGGGTACATTCGACAGAACACAAGCGCATAGGGTGCGAGGAATCCTGTGGCATGCTATAATGTAATGGAAGAACATTGATCCTATGTGGATCAAAATATATCGATCCTATGTGGGTCTGCATTTATTATATACTATGTGGCTCAGCACTCAGAAATATTGTGTGGGTCTACACATATTGATCATTTGTGGGATAGATACTATGTGGGTCAGTGTGGGTTATTACATATTGATCCTATGTTGGTTAGAAGTAGTGCTTCTTAGAATAATAAGATGATTTAGCCATATGAATAATCGTCAGTATTTCTGTAATTATGTAATACCTAAGTGTTAGCTGAGTCTATTTCCATTGTGTTACTTCTAACTTCGTGGTGTTACCTGTGTAGTGCTTCTATCTTCGTGGTGTAACTTGTGTGGAATTTTTACATTTGTGGTGTTGTCTTCGTGGTGTTACATGTGTCATACTTCTACCTTTTTGGTGTTACCATTATAGTAATTCTACCTTTTTAGTGTTGTCTTCATGGGGTTATCTGAGTTGTACTTCTACCTTATTGGTATTACCTTTGTGGTATTTTTACCTCATGTATGAGATGGGTTAATTTTGATTACTTTGGTAAATTTATGTGCATATACCTAAGTAGATTTATTTTATTTCATTGTGGTTTCTACTTGGTGGAACACTATGATACCTACAGGGGTCTCGGGGACCCTACTCTGTATCGTTATACTCAGCCCTGCAAGGGCTGCGCCCACACATTATTGTATATTGTGTTGACGACACATATAATTGATCAATATTATGGAAACCAGGACTAGACAGTACCGAAGGTTGACCATTTGGCAAGATGTGATGTAGGTAGTACTATTCATTAGTTGTGCCTAACCATCGGGTATGATGCCCGATGGATAATCCTAGAGTTGTTTATTACATTTCAGCTTTTTTTCTTTTAAATTGTACATATACTTTTCCATTGGGATTATATTCCATCCCCTTTACTTTCAACAAACTTTTACTACACCAGTTTACTACATGGTTGCATCTTGTTGCATTCTCGTCTGTGTGTTTGTACATGTTTAAAAAAAATACCTTCCTATTATTGGGAAATGACTTTCCGATGCTAGTCGCTATCCCCTGGCCTATGGAAAAAGGGATTGGGGTAGTCACTTCATGGGCCTCAGGGAATGAGCCAAGAAAAAATATAATGGATATAAATACCTTAAAACTTAGGTACACATGTGAAGTCATACATTGTATTAAAAAAATATTTACATAAACATGAAACCAATAAAAAAAATTAAAAAATTCTATAATAAAATATCATCAGATAACTTAATACCTCTGAAGTGGGGACTATAATCATGAACTTATGGTTAATTGTTGATAAAAACCGGTGCTCCTTAGATCTTTCTTAACTTCACTAAATGTCTAATAATCAATTACAAGATATGAAAAATATTTTCCCACCCCTTGTTTTATCATGATTATTTACTCCTTGAGTATGTATCTTTAGACACATAATTTAATAATATGGAAACTCATTGAAAGTAAATCATCTTACTCTTGACTTGATATCTATTTTCTAATTATTAGATTTTCCAGGACACTTTTTCTTGCAGTCATGAACTATGTGATAAAACATACTACACATGTAAAAAATTCAAGATCCTAAAATATATTAACCAAAATTTAGTTCACCCCACATGGAACAATATTTAGTCTTACATCTATAATTTTTAGTTATTTTATTATATATTTACTACCACCATGAATTTTTATTACTCTTGTAATATTGTAAAGGAGAAGTGTTCGAAAACTCAATTTCAACATTCTCAATACAATAATTCAAATTTTCTGCACATTTAAATTATCAACATTCCAATCACTTCATATAATAGTTTACAATATTGAGTAAAATATATTAATTTTAATATTAATGTATCTAATGGTGTCTTGATCATACATGGAAAATATTGTGATGTTTTCTGCATATCATGATATAATATAATCAATTATTTTATCAATTATAATAATTTTTTCTCCATTCTAATCTCAAAAATAGCTGGGAAATATATCTAAAAGAATATATTCTGAAATGTTTATAATTCCATAACATCAATAATATCTTTAGTTGTGGTATTCATAAAAAAATAACACCATTAATTAAAATAACATTCTAAATGATAGATGAAATGAATAACATATCCATGTTATGACCATCTGTTGACTTGAAATATTTTTCTAGGGTATTGATCTATCCTTTAGTAACCACTGGTTTAGATGATCCATTAAATTATTGGTGATGTTTCCACATTAAATTATCTACTATAGAACCGGTCCATCATGGTACATTAGTTTCATACCTATAATTAATACCATGACTTTTAATAGTTTTTTTCAACTAATATTTCATTAGAACAAACTTTTTTTCCAATTTCAGGAAATTCAGGATGATGGTATGTAAGGAAATTCTCTTAAATGTGTATCAGACTATATATTTCTTGTTTACTCAATGGAAAAAAATTATAAAATAGAAATTTTACATAAATAAATAGTATAATATTAAAATTATGCATCATTTTAACTTATCCTTAAAAATCCTCTATATAAAATTTATTAAAACTATACTAACCATTAAAACTATCTAAATCATACTTTTATACCAAAAATATGAACCCTACCATAAACATTATATAATATAGAAATTTTGATATAGAATTAATATTTCAAGATATTTTTAGTTTAGAGTTTATAGAATTTGGATGGACTCCTAAAATTTAATCACATAGATAATAAGTGGACTCTTTTCCTCAGTATCCATTTTTTCCACAAAACAAAACACTGTAAAATAATACATGGTTTTTTTATAGGATATAACATCCCAATATTAATCATCTTCTCAACCATGAACCAAATAACTATTTAACCATATAAAAAACATTTTAATACATGGGATAAGGACAAAAATATCAGTATGGGAAATAAAAGTTATGAAATCCATTAGTATAGTGAAAAAAATAAAACTCATTTAACGTCATTTGAGTGAATGAAAAAAAATTCACATAAATATAATAAACATGGTTTTACTAAAAATAATTAATTGAAATTGAATGGAACTAAAAATAATTTATTTCAATTAAATCATTATATAAATAAAACAATTTGAAAACCCTTTCAATTGGGATAACCATAATACTATCTTCCAATACTCTTTTTACCCAATGAATTAGAGATATATAATGGGGATTGAAAATGGTATAAGATATATTGGAATAACATTTAAACCATAACAGAGATCAAATCTTCATAAATGCTATAAAATATTACCCATTTCTCATGATATAAAATGGGGCTCAACCGTACATATAAGCTAGAACAAGGGACCCTTGTGATATAATTGGCCAGAACCATTCGTGTATGTTTTTTCAGGATCACTCGTTTTAAATAATTTTCATGTAACATTTCAGGAATAAAACAATTTCATCAAAAAACCATAAAAACTAATTACTTCTAATATGAAAACACCTTCGTATCAAAATACCATTTTATTTTAAGAATACATTAACAATTAGAAAATACCCAAACAGTTAAATATCTATTTCTAATTAATGAAATATTTAATATTTAAAAGTATTCACAAAATAATATAATGGATTGAAAGGGTAGAAAAGTCATTGCGTCCCCAAATATTATGAATATTACAATCCTTTAATCATTTTTGAAAACGTTCCACATAAAACATGTAAAATTATCAATTTGAAATAATTTTAATGAAATTAATAATTTATATGAAATGCAATTTTTAATCATTTTATATCTTTATAAATGAACATATTAAATAATTTCAATAGTATTTAATTAGAGGAAAATATTTAGAAATTATATCTGATATGATTTAAAAATATACTATCTAATCAAAATTTCTCATACCACATTGAAATAATTGAATCATAAGATCCATGAATGAATAACATTTAAAAACATTAAATAAAATGTTATAAATAATTTCAGGATGTGATATGATAGAAGGGATTTATATAAATCTTATAAAATATGGTGGGTTTATAACATCTAAATATACATAAATGAAAGGATATTTAGAAAACGACCATTATCTTTAGTATGAATAGTTCGGTGCATTCTTTATTTTCTTCTTTCTCGGACAACATCCTTTTCTAATAGCTTAATAAAACTAATGATGGTGTTATTCACAACAAATATCTACAAAATGTGTAGAAAAATAATAAGAAAGAATTTTGGTAGAAAATTATCAAACCAAATATGATTTGAATAATAAATAATATAGATGAATATATTCCATCTTATAAGAGTGTGGAGGTTAACTCTTGAAATTTTTCAGAATTTTAAATTAATATATATTAATTTCTTATTAAATTATGAGTCAAACGTATTAATTTAAAATATAAGGTGAAAATGGTTTAAAATAAATTCACATAGTTATAATTATGAATATTTTTCTTATTTTATCACCCATATATTTTTTTCATTAACCCGTATGTAATCTCTTTTATTCTTCCCATGATAACATTTCATTTTACTACTTAAAAGTTTATATAGTTACTATAAAATAAAAATATGACCATAAATGGATTATTGATGATATATCAAATTATATCACAATAATTTGGACTAAATTTAGTTTATTATGAATTTTATATCATTGATTAAAATAATATTTATTTTTAAATATCATTAATTAAAATTTTGAAACAATTCATTAAATAGCTTTTCCAAAATAGGATAAAAAATATCTAAATATAAACCAATTATGCTAACACATATCTAACTTTTCGAAGAAATATATAATTTGTCTGGAAGAAATTAATTATTTCAAATTTGTACTATTTTAATATTTTCAATAAATATTATTTGATATATCCTATCATTATTCCATTAATCAATCATCATTATGAATTCCATTATGGCCATTATTTATTTACTAAAAAAATATAAAAAAATTGCATGATCAATATAAAAAATTTATATATATAAATAATATATATATTCAATGATATCTTTATATTACAAAATATTAATAATTATATAGTTATTATAACATATGTATGACATCATTGAAATTTATTTGAAATAAAATACAATAAAGGGAATAATTAAATCCTAGTGGATCCAAGAGGTCATAAAATCAGATAAGGAATAATCTTGGATGAAAATAACTCTGATGATAAAATTAGGACAAGTTTTAAAGTTATTTTATAATATTTATAATATTATTTTTACAATTAATTAAATGATTTTTCTTTAACCATAGTAATGAAAAAATTACTAACAACACTATTCAATTTCCACAAAAATAAATGGGTCTTATAAAATAAATTTATTTCTTCATATTATATATACTCAACAATTTATCAATATTCAAAAAATATAGTTTTCATAAATAAATGAAAAATTAATTCCATATATGGGTCTAAACAAATTTTTAATGTAAAAATGTTCAAAAGTTCACAATGTTAATATGCTAAATATCAATTTGAAATTATTTCCAACAACAAACATTGAAATAAAAGTTATAAATAGAAATAATTATATACAAAAAAATATAATTTAACAATAAAATATTTTGATGAAAAAATTTATCCATTTAAATATAAGTATATTTCACTATTCATCAAAACACTCAACATTATTATAAAAAAAACAAAAAATACAACCAAATTAGATTTTTTTTATTATGCTTTCAAATAATTTGATTACTTTTTTAATATAACTTATAAATATTTATCAAAGTGAATTTAATATAAATTTTCCATCAAAATTATGCAAAACTATAATTTTTTAAAAATAAATCTGTTTTGAGTAATTTTTTTTTGTTTTTATATCATATATAAATACATATATGATTAAATTTAAATATGACATTGAACATATAATAAATATTCTTAATGTTAAAAATAATGCTTGATTTTATTATTTATTTTTATATATCAAACTACTCCATATATATAATGTTTTTGAGAATATCATATCGTATTATTTTAAAAATCATATTTTTTATTTATAATTTTTTGCTTCAAAAATTAATTATATATAAATGTTTAAACCATTTTTTCATAATTAATTTAATCAAATTCATAAAAATTATTATAATTGATAGTTTATAAGGTCAATATAATTTTTTTAAAAAGGAAATACGATGTTTGATAGCGTTCATGATACAATACATAAATTTTAAATGAATAAATTTTTATTGTTATTTAAATGTGGTCATTATAAAATAGTTGTTAGAGTGGAAGGAATAAAAACTATTAAATTAAAAAAACAAAACATGTTTTAAAAAATTATTTATAAATAATTATATTATGACCAATAAATTATAAATTAAATAATACATATTCGAAAATGAATGGTTGTATTTTTTAAAAAACTATTTAAATATTCATATGTGTGTTTAGTTGAATAAATTTTAAAAAAATTAATTTTTTTGAGTATATTAATGATATATATATATATAATTTAATTTAATTTTAAACATTAATTATATCAGTTTTATATAGACGATATAAGAAAAAAAATATTACATATAATATGACTTTTTTTAAAAAAAATTCTGCATTAAAAGATTTTAATGGTGAATCTATTATAAATTTTATTTTTATAATATTTATAAATTATATTTGAAAAATTAAACTACTAATTTATATATAGTCAATCACAATTTAATTTTTATGATATTATTGTATTTTTCTGAGAACATTCATATTGTGATGAATATTGAATAATAAAAAATATTTGTTCCAAACATCTTTTTCACCAAATTTATTTATTTAGTTAAATAATGGGTTTAAAAAATTGAATCTATAGATAAATAATTTTTTTATCAATTAATATAATTTAAGAACTTTGAGTCAATTTCACCTTGAAAATGTATAGAACAACTTTGTGAACATTTGAACATTTTTACTTTAAAAACATGTTTTCCTAATCCTTAAATTGGATTATTTCTAAATTAATTTCATAAAATCCTATGCATTAAATAAATAAAAAACATAAATACATTTAAATACTATGATATTTAATATATAATATGATCAAAATTAATTTTTAAAAATATTTATAATAATATTATTAGTTATTTTTATTTCCACTATTGAAGGTAAATCAGATAATTAAGCTTAAAAATAATGTTATAAATTACCCTAATTTTTTTTAATTCATTGGATGAGTTTAGTGATACATAAAAGAATAATTAAGAAAAATATAAAATTTTTAATCTAATTGAATTATTTACAAAATTTGTAATTTCTTATTTAATGAAAAGGAAATTTGGACACAGTCATGTTTTTTACAAGTAAATTAACATTAATACGGGTTAATATAATTTATATTTTTGATTATAAATATTATCTACAAATTTAAAAAACCATGTTTCATTATATATATTTTTTATTCTTTTTAGTAATGAAATAATTAATTCATATGGTGACATAATGTTGATGCAATAATTTCATTCATTGACGGAAGAATCAAATAAATTACATTAAAAATACTAAACTAAATAAAATTTAATATAAATTAAGTCATAAATCGGATTTATGGATTTATTTAACTTTTTTTAAAATATATTATGGCTTTTTATAATAAATAATGTTATTATGATATTTTTAAAAGTAGTAAAATGATTAATGTTTCCATTGACATAATTGATATCTTGAAATAAATATTAATTTAATAAAATATATAGAAATTATATAAACATAAAATTCCAAAATATAATTTCTATATGACCCAAAATAAAATATATGACTCATTTATTAGTTTTTCTTTATGTTATTATAATTATAATAACTAGGAATGTGTAAATTACATGATAATAAAGTAATTGTTAAAAGGGTAAAATAAGGGTTGATCCAAAAAATGATGATTACAAAAATTGTCAAAACATATTTAATTTTTTTTTTGATGAAATGTACTAAAAAAATAATCATATATTAGAATTAAATCACTTGTTATCCATTTCTAATATAATATTAATTTATATTTATTTAATATATTGAATAATTTTAAGACTGTTCCACCCATATCTTATAAAAAGGATTTCATTATTCTCTTTTTTTCTATCAAAAAACCAATTATTTATAATATGATCTATCCAAGAGAATTAATATAAAACCATATAAAATTATATATGATTTATTACAGTAATAAAAACCTTCTTGAGTTATTAAGGTGATAATCAATGGGGATTGCCCAATAAAGAGGTATCGTTTTTAATTAACAATATCTATTATATTTATTCTCCAAGATCCTTAAAATAGTCTTCACCCATAATGAAATAATAATGCTAGTATAATAAACATGATTATATGTTATTATATTTATATCATCACCAATATTCCTCCACACCTCCCTGAAATGGAAATTAATTAATCGTACATGCATATGTGTGGACAATCACATCCCCAAACCAATATAATTACATTTCCATCACCGTAACCAAATACTTATGGGGATGGAATTAATGTTTATATATGATTTTAATGAAATAATAATAATTAAAAGTAAAAAATATATCAATATTATTATCCATTCCATGACCATTAAAATGATAACATTTTCAAGGCGTACTTGTGAACTATCACCAACATGAAGGGTTGTGATTCATTCGTAATAACGACATCACATTGATAATATATTTTTGTATATTTAAGGTATTAATATTATATAAATTATATTATGATCATTTTAGAAATATTAAATAATACTAACCTTATAATATCTAATTATTTAGGGAATAATGTTTTTTCAAATTAATTTAATCTTTTTGATATTTTTCATTAAACACAATATTGAAAATATTATATTTTGTACTAAATTAATAGGTTTTGATTGAGATATGAACAAAATAAATTTAATAGTAAAATACATGAATCATATGTTCTATATTTTTCTTCACATAACATCAATTTTATATTTTGTTACACACATTAATGACTTTCATCGATGGCTTGCATAACACGAATGACCAATTTTTACAAAACAATATTATATTATTATAATAATATTATTTAAAAAACATGATATAACATATATATTAAATTAATAGATATTAATTGAATTATATTATTTATAAAAAATTATTTTTTACACAAATATATCCTAAATTCATATCTTATAATTAAATTATAAATGAATATGGCAACAAATTTAATATAAAAGAGAAATATTATTATTTTTAAAGTCACAATGTAGTTTTATCATAATAAATCAACTTAATAAAAATTATTGTCTGAAATTAATATATTATATGTGTTATATATTAAATAAAATATTTTTTATATTGATCTGATCGATTTTATATGCATAAAATAAGAACAAACCCAATTTTATGGATAATTTTTTTTATAAATGTTGTATTAATGCATTTAAATGGATAATCCAATTAAAGTATTTGTTTGGGAATTGAAATATTTAATATGTACAAATAAATATCATATTTATAAGTTAAACATAAAAATTACATTAGGATAATTCTTTGGTATTTTTATATTAGTGTTCATTATAATTGAAAATATAAAAATACTGGATTTTAATTTAAAAAATATTTTTAATTTAATTTATATATAAGAATAAATGAAATTTAAAATTGACTTAAAATTATAATTATTAAATTATTTTATCAATTAATCCTATTTTGGTCATTTTAATGAATTTAACAATGAAATTGGTTATAAAAACATTGAAATATTTTAATAGTTTTTACTTTAAAAACACATAGTGTCATCTCGTAAGTGATATTAATATGAAATAAATTTCCCTGAATTCTATGATTGGAAGTTGGAATAATGGATTCAATATTTTAAATTAAAATTATATATAATTATTAATAATTTCAACTTAGATTTTGACCAAAATGATTAGTGAATGTAATTAAAATTAATTAATCAAATATGGTAAAATTAAGCTTGATTAAGGACTAACCCTTAAATTTAAGATTTCAAAGACTTTAAAATTTTCAAATAGAAATTGTCTGTCCATATTAAAATCCTATACTCCCTCGTATCATCTTATTTACACTATTTTATACATGTAAAATATGAAAACATTCTTGGTATTCACTTTTTAAACATTTACTGGAATGTCACACATCCCTAATATAAAAAGGCCACATATCGTCCATCTTCATAACACCTCTTAGGAACCTTGGTCACCCAAACTCATCTAAAAAAGAGTCATACCATCCCTAAATTCCACTAATAATCTTATACTTAATTATAAAGTCTTCTAGGGAAGCCTTTTGGAACACACCAAATGGTGTTCCCCAATTAAGAGTTGACACCTTCTCTTGTGCTTCTTTCATTTATTTTCCATATCCAACCCATCCAGTTTTTTTATTATATGAATATATAATAAATAAAACATATAAAAAATTATATCTTTATTATATTTTTTCCCTAATATTATAAACACCCTCATATAATTGGTTACAAACATACTGGTTTATGTGTATTGTGAACTTCTACCTCACGAAACAATGATGGTTCAATTTATCTTACCACCTATCCTGGATGATATAATGAATGACACTATATATATATATATATTAATATATTTATTATTCCTTTATTATTATTTATAACTTATAAAATGTATATCATTTTTTACTTTCCATTTTGTGTATATAAGATAATTTCGTTTGAGGAAGTGTGGACTACCACCTCAAAGAGATGTGATTCATTCACACACTAAATAAAATGTATTAAGTATGGATTTATGGAAAATATATGTTATATATATCATTATAATTATACTATAATGATATTATATAAAAATCACCATATATTTATTTTTCATTCATTCTTCATATACTATAATAAAACAAGAAACAATATTCATGTATATGTATGGATTACCATCTCCCTTAATGATGTATTAAATTTCCTACATCTATATTAAATCAATTTTTATAATAAATATATATTGTATATAAATTATATTTATATCATATTTACATTATAGAATCATGATATAATTGTAAGGACCAATGACATATTAAATTAAGTCACATTCGAAGAACAAAGAAAATATTATCTGATGTGAAAACATAACGTTGGACAGTTAAAAAAAGGTATTATAAAGATATATTAAAACCATATATGGTATGAAATATAATAATAAGGTTATATAAAATATTTATAATAAGTTTATATTTATTATATAGGTGGTCTAAAGGAGTATGATATTACTTTAGACACATGTTAATGGGAATTCGTCTCACTTTTTAATTACGTGAGGTACATGCTTTATTCAACATCTACTCCGTTTACGTCGTGTGTATAGTGTGCATGGATGTAATCATTGATTCTTATTTTTAATTTAATCTGTACTTATAAATTAATTATATGACTTTTATTTTATCGTTATTATGTTTTAATAGTCACTAAACCATTAAAATAGTTTTTTTGTATATTATCCTTCTTTGAGTATTATGTTTTATTATATGGCTAAATTTGTTTTGAGGTGTGTATAAATACAATTTAAAATATATATCATTAATATATATCATTTAATTTTATTATATTAATTATTTTATTTTATTTTATTTTATGGATAACATGATCCCACATTACCATGTAATAAGTGTATATTGAAATAATGTCATCGCTTTTCAATATTGGTTATTTTTATTATATCTTTTGATGAAACATTATGAAACATATCTCCATAAATTCATGAATTTTTCCCCTATAGTTATCTATTATTTATTCCTATATTGGAATCATATTTATACTCTTTGATATATAATATATTTATGAATGTGTTATCCCGAAAGCCTGACTTTACCCTCTCTTAAGACGTAAATATATATTTTCTAAAAATTAACCAATTAATACTATACTATTACTCTATAATAATTAATAAAAATTTCCCTCTTTTAGTTTTTTGACAATAGTTTTAAAGGAATCACCATGTCACATTATGGACAAGGAATTTTTCCATCCTTTCTATTATGAAAAAGGAATGTCTTCAGCCTCCTAAAAAATGTATAGTTTTATCCACCATCATGTCTTTGTGTCTTTGTTTTTATTATCAAAATGTGTATTTATAAAAAACTATTTTAATAAAAAAAAATTAAGGAATTTTTTTCAACAAAATTTAATTTCATTCAAATATTTTTAACTAAAAGGGTTTTTAACACATTTTAATCTTTTATTATATGTTTTAAATGTGTCTTCAAATAGAATTTTCTTCTAAATGTTTTGATTTATTTTTTTCAATATATTCAAAAAAAGGTTTTCAAATTTGTTTCAGTCATTCATTTAATGTTTTAAATATATATTGAAAGAATATGATTTTCAAAATTGATTTATTCTTTAAATATAATTATTCCATGAAGAATGGTTACTTTCCACAAGAAATGTGTTCAAAATATATCACTATGTTATTTTACATATAATATTATATCTGTTGATGTTATTAAATCCATTCATGTAAATTACTCAATGGTTTAATTAAAATTATTTCTTAAATGGTTTATGTTTTTAAGGAATAATAATCATGACACCTATTTCTATTCCACATTTAATACAATTTTTAGACCCACTTATTTTCAAAATATATTCTCCAATGAATTGGTAATGAAATCTATATATTTATCACAGGCTATGATGAGATAAAATGTTAATGAAAACCATTTAATTTTGTGGGCTATGATTTGATGTGTATATAAATAATGAATTTTTATACATTATTACATGATGAATTTTTTATTATATTTTCGATCATGTATGAATGATTATATTATGACATGGATCAGAAATATATATATTAATAATTCATTGGGTAATGATGGATGATTCATGAGTAAAAAAGTTATGCGTAAACCTTATTATATATTCATAATATTATTAATAGACCCAGTTGCATGTTCATATGGCTTAGTGTGAACCTAATTACAAGATCATAATATTATGTCTGAACCATATTCCATGTTCACAATGTAATGCATGTACATGTTTTAATGTGAATGATTTTTTCAATGAACCTAATTACATATTAAATATGTTAAGTATAAAGCAGAATACATGTTTACAATGTTATATATGGACTTGTTTTTATTTCAATAATGATAATATTAATACCAATTACATGTTAACAATGTTATTCAGGGACATAGTTTCATGTACATACGGTTATGTGTGAAACTGATTACAGGTTCACAATATTATGCATGGACCATCATGCATGTCTATTTGTTGTTAGAGGGACTAATTTCATATACTTTACATAATTATTGATACTTTTTCAACTTATATATGTTTACAGTGTTATAAAGCTGCGTGAATGCCACATATCCCATTTTTTTTTTGAAATTTAATTCTCTGATGACCTATGTTCTATATTATAATATAATCTATATATTAAGAATATTCGATGGTTATTATAATATCTTATATTGTTGGTATAATCTATATACTTTATAATCAAGTTACATACCCATTGTTCCTTGATATTCTAATGATTTTCCATTATTTACAAATACTATGAATTAGATATGAACACTTTATTATTGTTACTTTACATAGTTTATATGGAAATTTTTTATGTAGGATTAAAAATGATGGAGATATTTTTGGGAGATATTTAAGATCCTTTACCATGAAAGTAGATTTAGTTTCCATGTTCAAATGAAAATAAAATATTACAGTCCTTAGGCATTTATTATTTTCATGTATTTAATATTCATCTAAAATGATGTAATATCCATGCATGTTAAGTCTGGTTTTCTATAGATGGTATCAAAAAAATCATTTAGTCAACCATTGGAAACAATGATGAATTTTTTTTGATATCCCAAAGTAAATTTATAATGATGTTTGTAGTTATGTATCTATTGATAAGTATATGAATGAGTTATCATATATGAAAATTTCATGGAATTATAGTAAATGATAGAGCGTTTGTTTCATTGATTTATATCCTAGTTTGGATACTACATGTTTATATATAATTTGAAAAAATTCTAATAGGGGAAACAACTATGACAAGATATTATGGGACTAGCATATGATAACCCAGGACACGACCACAAGAATTTCTACACACCTAGTTTGACACTCTCGATGATATAATTTGGGAATTCAAAAACACTTTTCGATACATCATGGAGGATTTAAATATATGATGTAATTGAATAACCTATGATTAACCTTGGGATAAAAATATTATGGAAGGTTAAATAATTTTCAACCCTATATGTAGTATTTCATGATAATATCGAATCGAAATATGATAAATGTTTCTACCAGTTTGATTTCATGTTTTATTCAGTGAATATAATGAGAAGGATCATGGTTAAATTTTCATTTTTAAAAAATGGAATACATAGGAAATATTTGAATTTATTTCCAATGTAAATATATTACAAATAGAATATGGATGTTAGTATGAGTATTGGTTATAAATCATAGGATAATGTGACCCTAAATGCCATATGAAAGTTATCCGATTTTATTCTACAATGTTATTCATTAAACAATAAAATCAAGATTATATTGAGGTGGATGAATATTTAGAACGATTCATAGTTTAGGAAATATGTATTAATTAATATATTGATGAATCTTGAGTAATTATTTAAGAATGTTTTTTATTATTAAAGTATTAATGTTTTGGAGTTAATATATTATGTTATAGGAGTCATGAAATTTATAAGTATTTTACTTATGATATATTATTATAGAGTGAAAAAGATATGTTGAATGGTGATTTTATAGAAATGTTATTTTTTTATTGAGGGAAGGAAACCCTTAATAAGTTCCTAATGTTTTGAAAATTATCCTTGGATAAATATATGTTGGAAATGAATAATTATTTTATATGGTATAGAAAACCCATAAATTGGTTATTGACAGTGTGTTCTATACCATCAAGGATGATGATTAAAAATTCATGGATTTAAAAGATATATCCAGTAATCATTGGAGTAATGATTCATTCATGTTTTTTAAAAGAATTTATGGTAATTCTGGTTGTTACCATGTTTCAATGGAATATATGAAAATGGTATTCACAAGTTTGAAATGCGAAAACCTAGTGAAACTTTGTGATATAACGACCATCAATGTTTATAATATTTCATGACATTATTTTTATAGACTTTTATATAAATATTTCCAAAGGGATATAAGGTTATGTTGTTATATAAATTCTAAATTAATCATTAGAGGAATTCAGTATGATTAAATTTTTATCTCTCCATATAACAAGTTATGACTTCTGGATTCCATTTATAAATAATTTGTGTTGATGAAAACTAATGGTGAATTAATTGAATTATTATGTATATCTCAATTTTTTAGTGCATCAGGAATGAACATGTTTGCTTCCTTTTTAGCAAAATAGGTGTCGGGGTTCAATGAAAAACATAATGTGACGTTTTCATGATATCATACATGTATAAAATGTAATTTAGTTTCATCAAAATTATGAAAAGATTCTAAAATCTAAAAAATTTATCCTAGTACCTATATTTTGTAGTGAATACGATTATCATTCAATTCAACAAGGATTTAGGGATTTATGATTATTATCTTTCTCCTAACCTTGATCTCTATTATTATACATCAAAACTTGATAGATATATTTTTCTTCCATGTACATGTTTTCACTTCACAACTATGATCCCCAATTTGGAAACCTAGTTATATGTCATTATGGGTAACCGTTATGGTTCTGAAATTCAATTTTTATGTTATATTTAATATTCTTTTTTCTGATATTAGTTTATATTAATAAAAAATTGATGTGTTATCCCTTTTATAAAACAGATGTATTTTGAGGGTGAAATTCATTTTAATGGGGGGTATAATATTTAATCCTATGATTTTGAGAATAATAGTTTTCGAATTAGTTTAATATTTTTGATATTTTTCATTTCAATAAACAATGAAAAATTTATTATTTTGTATTTAAAAACTATGTCTGGCTTCCATTATATGCAAAAAAACCTTTGTATTACACAACACAGAACATAAATATTCTTTTCTCATAAATGGAAAATATGGGATATCTTTTGTTTCATGTAACAATGAAATTCTTTTCTGTTTATCATAACACAAAAGATCGGTTTTTACTGAACAATAATATATCATTAATAACTTATTATTTCAATTAATAATATATAATTTGGAAATTAAATTAGGTTTTTTTAATAAAATTAAATAATTTAAAAATGTATATTTTTTACTAAAATATAAGATAAATTCATAGCATACTTGCTAATTAGAAATGAATTTGAGAACATATAGAATATAAAAGAAAATATTTTGAATTTTATAGTCAAAAAGATTTTTAACCTATTGAACTATATTAATTAAAATTATGTGTTGATATTAAAGTTATATTTATCTTATGAATGAAATAAAATATTTTTTTATTCATCAAATTGATTCGATAGACATAATATAAGAAGAAACCTAATGTTATAAATAAAAAATTATTTTTTTACAAAGGCTTTTTTTCACCTTTAAATAGAGGAACCATTTGGAATAATATATTTTTGAACTATTATAGATTGAATATATCAAAATAAATTTCAAATTTAGAACAAAATAATATATATTAGTTCTGGTTAAATATTTTGTAATTTTTCTACAGGTGTTCATTTATAATAAATAGTTAAAAATGCTAGATTTTAATTCAAAAATGATTTTTCATTATATTATTTTATATATTTAATTAGTATTTTAATTATGATAAAAATTTTAATTATATAATAATTTTATCAATTAACCAAACTAATTTCAATGGAACCAATTTCAGATTGAAATAGAATATAAAAATTTAGCAATCTTTTGATCATTCAAAATTTATAACATGTAGTGTCGTCCACTTAGTGAGATTAACTTGAAAATTATTTATTATACTATAGTTATTTGAATTCATAAAAATGGATTACATATTTTAGTTCTGAAGACCATATATTTTTTAATAAGGTCAACATATATTCTCACAAAAAATGTTGGTTAATGCATTTAAAATAAATGACATCAATTATGGTATAATTTAGCAAAACTAAGGACTAACCATAATTTTAAGACAAAAATTGACCTATAAAATCAGAAAATATCCATTTTATGGCCATATATAGACTATTTAATTTCAGGGATATACATTGATACATTATTGGATCCATTTTCAATATAAAAAACCTGGGTAATATTCTCTATTTAAATATTTATAACAGTGCCACTCATATTGAACTAAAAAGAGGCCACATATTCTCTAACTTCCTTATACCTATCACGCCCCTTAGATATTTTAAACGCTACTAATAGAAGCTCCCAGAATTTATACCTTCTGTCTAGGAGCCTTTTACAGGAAATAATGTATTACATGGATGCTGTTTGGTACACACAAAAATAAGTTACCGGATTTAGAGGTAATCCTTCTTTCAAGCTCCTTTCTTTTATTTTCTCCCACCAAACATTAAATCTATTTATTTAATGAATTTATAACACCAATAAAATATAAAAAATACTCATATATTTTTATTCATAGGGTTTGACCAACAATTACACATACCTCTATCTAATGTGTAACGAATATACTGTTTATGTGTACAGTGCACTTCTACCTAACAAAACAATGATTGTTCAATTTTACTTACTGCCTCTCATGGTGGTCATTATGATGGAAAATATATTTATATATACATATAATATAATTTATTTATTATTACTTTAACCTAATATATTCTTTTTACAACACATATCTTTTTTTAATTTCTATTTGATTTAAATATGATTGTTTCTTTTGAGGAAGTGTAGACTACTGCCCCTCAACGTGTTGTGATTTTTCACACACTATATGGAATGTATTAAGGATGTTTACAGTGAAAATATATGACATATTTAAACATAAAATTAAATTTTATTATATTATATAAATCTATCTATATATTCCATTTTCCTTCTTTCTTTCAATACGACAATAATAACAAAAACAACATTCATGCATACATACAGCATTCCATCGCTATGAACGATTTACTCTATAACATACATATATTGTGCATATATTATTTTAATAAAACTAAAATCAATATATCTTATATTTATATCATTTTTTATATCACATGATCAAGATATAAGTCTAAGAACCAATGATATATCAAAATAAGACACATACAAATAACAATGAAAATATTATCTGAAGTGAAACCGTAACATAGAAAAGTTATCAATAAGTTAATAAATAGTCATAATCAAACCATATTTTTTTTAGATATTAGAAAATGGATATATAAAATATGTTTAATAAAATTATTTTTATCATAAATGTGGTTTGAATGATTATTAAGAGAGTCAATACAATATGTAAGGGGATTTCATTTCACATTTTATTTTCTTGTGATAGGTTCTTTATTAACTATTGATGCATTTTTGGTGGTCTGTATACTACTCATGGATGTAATCAAGGATTATATAATTCATATTTTTTGATGTTTAAAAATCCATTCATTGTACTTTAATTCAAGTGAATTATGTTTCAAAAGCTACCAAATCTATAAAATATATTTGTCTCAAATTTTCTTCTTTTAGAATCAAGTTTTTTAACACACCTAAATAAGTTTTGAGGTGTCAAATCATCTATTTTCATGATATATATTGAATATAAATATTTTCATGATATTCTAATATCAATGTAATTTCTATTTCATTGGTGGATATCATAATCCTATAATACTAATTAATAAGATATTTTTGAAACAATTTCATAGATTTTCAAGATTGTATATATTTATAATTATGTTGATGATGTATTATGACACATCTATTAGGAAATTCATGAAATTTATAACCCTATGGTTATTAATGTTAAATAAATGCATTAGTATCGTAAATATGCTCTTGGGTACATAAGAGTGCTAAGAAAGTGTTTTCTTAAAAGCTTGACTTTACCCTCTATTCGGTTATAAATATTTGTTTTTTAGAAGGGTTAAAAGACTATTATAACATTATACAATAATCCTCATATGTTATATTTACCAATTTTATAATTTACCAATCTATTCAATACTAAATTATTTTCTTTTTCTGAACAAGGTATTTTTTGTAATCTTTTAACCCGAAAAAAGGAATGTTGTTTTACATCATACAACATGTAAGGATTATCATACGACCATGTATTTGACATGATTTTTTTTAATAGTATAATTTTCTATAAATTGTTTGTATAAGTATTATAATAAATTTTTGTTTCAAAAGAAATTCAATTTTTTTAATATATTTTCATCTAAAAAGGTTATCAAAACGTTTTCAATATTTCCTATTATATTATCAATGGGTATTCAAAGAAAAATGTTTTCCAAATGATTTGAATGTTATATTATATGTCTTTAAGGAAAAATATTTCCAAAATGATTTAACCATTGATTTATATGTTTTCAAATTGTTTTCAATGAAAATGGATTTGAAAAATGTTATAGACAACAAAAAGAAATCTTCATCGTTGAAATGATCTTATCCTCCATAAATGTATTAAAAATATAACTCCATGTAATTTTATATCAATGATATCATTGGATGATGTTAATTAATACCATATTGAAAATTATCCAATGGATCCATTTATATTCATTATTAAATGTTTTATGTATTATAGGAATAATTCATATGACACCTGTTTCTCCTCCACTATTTATAGGATTTTAAAACCTAGTTATTTTAACGGGTTATGAATTGATTTAATAATTATGAAACCTGTCTATTTTACTTGAGATATGATGTGATTAAATGATAATGATACACATTTCATTTTATGGTATATGATTTGATGTTTATAAAACAAATGACTTTTATGGTTCCTGATATAATGATTGATTAATGATATTTTGGCACATGTTTGAATGATTTTCTAATTATATAGGTGGTAAATATATCTCCCTTTAATTAATTGGGCAAGGATGGATGATTCATTAGTATAAATGTAATGCATGAACCTATTTCCAAGTTCACAATTTTATTCATGGAATTAGATCCAGGTCCAACAGTTTTTTCATGAACCTATCTACATTTTCATTATGTTATTAGTAAAACATGTTACATGTTTACAATGTCATTTATGGAACTAGTTTCATGTACCTACATTTTTGTGCGAACCTAATTACATGTTCTCAATGTTATGAATTCATCGGAATACATGTTAAAATCATTTTTCATGGACATGGTTTCATGCCCCCAATATTATTCATGAACTTGATTACATGTTCATAATTTTCTCAATAGAAATTGATTTGTGTCTATAAGGTTATGAGTGAACATAGTTACATGTTCACAATGTTATGCATTAACCATTTTTTCTTATGTTGATGTGGTGGCCTGATTTCATGTTCTTAACATAAAGAGTGAACTTATTTATGCGTATATATGTTTACAATATTATAAACCAATTTTAAATCCACAAATCCCATATCATAATCTTATTTAATTATTTTATGAAAAATTCCCTTAAATCGAAAACTACCTATGTCTTATGAAATACCAATATTTATTGTGATATTTAATATATAGCTTATGTAGTTCAAAAATTAATTTCTTTTTCAATACTCTTTTGTTTTTGTTATTATTATATATTTATTTTATTTATACTTACTGAGCATCTGATATATTACAATTACTATGTTTCCTTTTCTAATGTTATAAAGATAGGTTTTAGGTAGAACTACTAAAGGTGGAGAACTTTATAAAAGATGACGAAGATCTTTCACCAGAATAGATGATTTTTTTCCATGATTCCAAATAAAATAAACTAAAATGATCTACATGCTTGTATTTTGTTAATGTACTCTTTATACATCTAAAATAATGTAATATACTTTTATGTTATTCCCAGGTCTCTATAAAATTTTGATCCATAATGATCATTCAATAATAAAATGTTTACTCCCGCATATGTACTACCAACCACCACAAGGATTATAACGTTGTTAATTATTCATAATCATACATAATTGGTTTGATTTAAAAATATAATTTATAGATAATAGTGACTATTATGTTATGTACATTATATTGGAGATGATTGACTAATAAAAAAATTATGGTAGACATCATACCAAATTCATTTTGGACACGGTACTGAATATCATAAATAACTCCTGACATGAACATAATTATTTAAGAAAGATTTATTAATTGTTAATAAGTTATATTAAATAGATGATAAATTATAAAAAAGATCTAAATCATGTAAATAAATAAAATTTATTTATTAATTATAAAGATGATGGTTTTACATATAGATTCAAACTCAAGGTAATGGATTTCTTCTCATCCTCCTTTCGGTGAGGCATTTATTAATGAACTACAAAATTTTTATTTTATAATATGTATATATTTTTATTATAAATTTTATATCTATATTTTTTGAACATTAATTTTATTTAATTTTTTCAGAAATTTATTATTCCATGTAGATTATTTTTTAAATATTCAAAGCCCTATGTGACACATTGATTGTTGAAATATTTAATTATCAAATTTATTTCTATATGTAAACATTATTAATATTATTTTAATAATTTATCTATAAGTATGTAAAATAATTATATAGGTATTTTTATGTGTATTTTGAATTGAAATAAAATATTTCCAAAAATAAAACATTTTATGTTTTTTATCTGGAACATTTTGACAATAGACAAAAATAATGTTATATTCATATCGTATATGTTGAAAGTGAAATTTTCACCATTATCACTATTATTTTATTATCACATTCTTATGAATGATTTCATATTTCATTAAATTAGTAACCATAGTTTTGTTTTTATGTTTTTTGGTATTGAAAATTCCGTTTAAATGAAACTCATGTTTTTGTATTAAAAATGGGTTCTTGAAAGAAAATTGTATTTTAATCCCAATTTTTTTGATATGGTATAAGAAGTGTTTTTAAAAGGTTTTATGAAGAACATGATTTTATTAATGATATGGTACTTAATAGTTATAAGATATGGGTGAGATTGATAAAGCTTATAAATGGGGTGTCTTACATAGCACTAGGAAATCCCATTATATGTTAACATGTGTTGCCCCAGATAGCACTGGGAAAGCCCAATATATCTTAATATGTCATGGACAAAATACCACCAGGTAAACCATTAATTACATAATTAGATGTAATCAGTATTGTTATTCCAATTAAATAGGGTTTTAATAGTGTTTAGATATATGATGAACTAATTCACCTAAAAGATTTTTAATTTCATACTATGGGTTTTAATGTTTTCATTATGAAAAATATGTTTCTGTTTCTATGTGAAATAAATTTATTTAATATAGTAAAAGAAAAATTCATATAATGGTAACTGTTATATAAGGTTTCATGTTTTTAACAATGTATCGGTTTCCAATCGTTTTATATTACATATAGATATTTTTTCTTAATAAATTATTTTATAAGGTTTTTTCATATGGATTATGAAATATTTATTTAAAGGATTAGATCAAGGGAAAATAGTGATGATATATTGGTGAACTAAATCACGATTTAATTAAAACTAATTTTATTTTAAAAAAATGGATACCGAGTATAGGTGTAGAATTTTAATCTATGAGTATAATATGTAATATTTTTACCAAATATTCTTAAACTGTAAAATGAAAGTATCATAAAATGTGAATTATAGTTTAGAAACAGTAAAATATATCATGGTTAAGGCTTAGTATTTATAATTACAATCACAAGAATTTTTTAGAAAACTTTATATATTTGTATTTTTTATAAGAGCTCTAGATATCCTCATGGGTTTATAAATTGAAAAATTATCATTAGTTCAATTTCATAGAACCCATTATTGATGATTTAATTTATGAAATTTTATGGTGACATATATTATTATGGGAGACACTAATTTTTTAGTTAATTATGGTATATTACTTTTTAGTATGAAAAATGAATGGTATGAGAAAAAATTAAATTTAAAACATGATTTGGTTATTTTATAACAATTTATTCCATTATAGTAATGTTATAGTAATTATATTATTTTATAAAATTAAAACCTATAGGATGGGTGAAAACCATTGATGTCTGGAATGGTTTTTGAAATTTAACCAACAACTGAATTTTGAGAGTTATTTATTATATATCATTTTCCTCTGTGATGTCCTCAGTTAGTATAACTTTTTATTTTAACATAAACAATTTTATGCAAAATTATTAAATTTATTTTTGAAAAAAAATTATCATATTGGAAAAGTGATTTGTAGATGAAGTGATGATTGATATTTCAGAATACATTCAATATTTTGGGAAAATTTTATTATCAAGGTAATCTAAATTATATTGAATTTTATGTGATAATTAAAGATTGATTTTTATTTTGGATGAAGATATGATTTTATAGTAGACCTATGGTGATTAGTGAATCAAATAGAATATATTGGATATTATATTATTTTGGAAATTATATTTTTAGAAGGATACATTAAAAGTGATTGATTTTATTTTCAGATAAATTATATAAATTTTCATAGAAGACTATGTGATAAATCCTTATGAATTTTTCTTTTCAATCATAGTTAAAATATTGTATATAAATTTTAAGTATAGTTCTTTGTTAAATAGAATATATTGAGCATTAGGTATTACTATTTAATCTATTAGATTAATGTTGTTTTAATCAGAAAATAAATTATAATTTTTGGGTTATTTTATTAACATTTACTAAAATGTTTAAATTTTTTAATTTTTAAAGACAAGAGAAATAGATCGTTATTCTTTTCAGTTATATAGCTTCTTTATAATTTGATTATAGTGCATCATGTGTTAAATAATTATCTTGAATACTAATCTCTCGAAAACACATACGAGTTTTTTTTGAGGAATTTGATGAAATATTGAATATATACTGGTCATGTATGTATATTTACTTATTTTTTTATTATAATATATTATATATTTTATCAAATATATGAATATTATTTTTAAATTAAAAATAATACTATATTACTTTTCTTTATATGAAATCAATGACCTTTTAACCCATGGAAGATTTAAGGTTTGTTTGTTGTTAAATTTATCATGAACAAGTTATCTATCAATATCCATAAAAATATGGTTTTTTGTTTTCTCTTACATGCCATGGTTTTTCTATATGGAAACCCAGTATGTGTTATGTCAGGTTACCTTTCTAATTTCTTTATTTTAATGTGGAAGTTTTATTTTTTCAAATGTGGAATTAAATTATTGGTTTTTTAAATGTAAAATATATTTTTTCTTATATTGTGTACAAATTGTGAGGAAAATATCCATTAAAGGGAATGGGGAGAGAATGAAACATGCCATTTTTTAATAGGAAACATGATGTTCTTTAGCATTCATTATACAGCACATATAGTTTAAATGAACTATTAAATAGTATTATATAAATTTAATCATTATAATAGTCATTAGAATGTTTGGAATTAATAGTATAAAAGGAATTATGAAAATATGGGAAATAAATGTATTTATAATTATATATTTAGGGACAAAGAAATTATAATATTATGAAATCCCTTTTGAACATAAAATAATTCTTTGCCTAAAAAACAATATAAATATGCACAGGTGTTTTTATTAAACGTAAATTAGAAAATCAACATTTTTGGAATATATTAATATATATATATATATATATATTTATTTTTATTAATTTTTAAAATTAATATTATTTGTTTTTTAGAATTGGTATATGAACAAATACAATTTTAGGTAAAACAATTGTATTTAAAAAATGATGTTTTCAGATTTTGAGGGAGAACCAATAGGAAACCATTTTATTTAAATATTAATAAATTATATTAGAAAAATTAAGCATCATATTTATAATATTAGTATGAAAAGTAAATTTGGTTCAATTTTATTTATTTATGTAATGAACATTTATATTTTGATAAATAATGATTAATATGTAATACTTGTTCAAAAAAATCATAATATCTATTTCTATACATAAATTATGTTTTTTAATTAATTAAAAAGTAAAATGAAGTCATCTTTTTATTAATTAATCTAGTTTATTCCATACGAATAAATTTAATTTTTAAATTGGTGATAAACAAATTGTGAGCTTTTGAACGTTTTACATTAAAAACTTGTCTTCTCGATCCATCAACGAAATTTTTTTATTTAATTTTTTACATTGATTAATTTTTATTTTAAAAATTAGACATAAAAATTATAATTATTTTTATTTTTTTGATATAATAAAATCAACATAAGTTTTCAGAAATATGAATATAAAATTTAGTATTTATTTTATACAATGGTTATTTTTAAATTCCCTAATGAAGGGGAAAATTTTATAAATTACAATACCACCTATTCTAATTTCATTTTAAAATTTAATTGAAAAAAAATAATAAATGGAAAAAAATAAAATTTTAAGCCACTATTATGAAATGAGGTCATTTAAAATATTATATTTAAAGAGAAGGAATTTTTTTCAAATTCAAAATTTTAACAAGAAAATTAATTTTAATAGGGATTTTTGTAATGGTAATTTTCTAATAACAATTTTGTGTAGTGAGATAATTTTTTTAGTAAATCATGGTATATGATTCAGAAAATTTACGAAAGAAATTATTTAATTAAATGGTGACATAATGATGATGCCGTAATTGTATCCTTACTAGAGAAATATAACGAAAGATATAAAAGATATCAAAATAATATTATTTAATATAATTTAATAATAAAATAAAATTATGGATAGATTTTAAATTTTTGGGATTATTTAATATCATTTTTTTATTTTCCATGTTGCAATGTTATTTTTAAAATTTTATTTGACGAATAGTGTAAAAATTGATATAATTGATATCTAAAAATATAATATTTTAATAATTGTTATAGAAATTAAGAATATATTAGAATCAAAAAAATAATTTCGATATGTCCTAAAATTTTATACATGACTCATTAATGGGTAT
The DNA here is from genome assembly GCA_963277665.1 of Viscum album. Taxonomy (NCBI): domain Eukaryota; kingdom Viridiplantae; phylum Streptophyta; class Magnoliopsida; order Santalales; family Viscaceae; genus Viscum; species Viscum album. The sequence continues at coordinate 870,281,198 of OY728148.1, read as the reverse complement.
TTTTTCTTATTATGATAATTATATTATCCTTTAATGTGTATATGATTCGATAACATTGCATGAGTTAAAAAGGTATAATAAGGGTTAAAACTCATAATGAATAGAAAATAGTCTAAACATATAAAAAATTGATTCTATGATGTTTATTATATCCATTTTTATAATATATTCTAAATAATTATCATTCGATCCATTTTTATTAGGAAAATAATTTTTCATAATTTAAAATTTTGAAGAATTCAAAGAGGCCCCATAAACTCTTCTATAAATGGTCACACATTCTTCTATATTCGTAAAATTTAAAAACATATTTTCATTAAAGAAGATATGACCAAATAAATTTCTACAATACCTCCATACATTCTAGAGGCCTTAGTTTTGGAATAACACCCTCCATATGATTGTTAAGGAGATAATCAAATTGGATTTCTGGAAGAAGACATATTGTTTTTAATTTAGAGTTTCAATTTTTCATATGCTACCACCTCATTCAAGTATTTTCCAGACATGTTGAAATAATATATCCAGTATTATCAATACAATGAGACGTTATTATGATAATATCATAACATAAATCCATCTCCTCATCAATAAAATGGGAAAATAATTAATCATTTGATCGTACGAGTTAATTATCTCCTCGACGAACTGATATAATTTGTTTTCCATCACTATCTCCCAAACATGATTATATGATCAAAATTAATGTTCATATATTATATTCTGGTCATATTATTTGTTATAATTTAATAATATATTTATTATTTTATTACATTTGATGCACATTAAAAAGATAACGTTGTTTGTGTGTAAGTGTGAACTATAACATCTAAGAATGGATGTGATTCATTTTTAATCACCACATCACATGGGTAACAATTTTTTATATTAAAATGATTAATATGATATTATTTATAGTAATATCATTCTATAAATTTTAAATAATAATAACTTTCTTTCAATAATTATCCATAAAAATTGAATTTTCATTCATGTGTACGTACAACCTTCCATCTTTTTTGTTTTAAATGTATTTATTTTTCATAACCACACACACATATATATAGATATAAAAGTATAATTGATATATATATGATATTGTTATGTTATATATATTATTCATGACCTACCATAATAATGACAAACTTTAACAACATACATAATACCAAAATCTTTTTTAACTCATGTACCAAATATTCTCAAAACATCCGACTAGAGAATAAATAATTTTGAATCTTTTATAATATAATAATGACTGATATTAATGGAATAATATCCATTTATAAATTTTCAATCATTTATATAATTAGCATAAGTATATGTTAGAATAATTCGGACACACAAAGGGGTGTGAATTGAATTCATGTTATTTTTTTTAAACGAATGCATGAAATGTTTAACTGTTTTTATCATTTGAAAGACTTATCAAAATGTTATTAGTTCTCAGTTAAAATTGTATGGATTATTATTTTAAAATTTTTAATCGACATATTGAATAAAATTATAATATATACACTATTTATGATTAACAATCTATGTAAAGAAAAGTTTTCCTCCACAAATATATATTTTTGTGAGAACAAGTATTTGACAGAAATATATATTTGAAATAAAATGTTCAGTCTCAATATGATATGAAATCCTCTCCACATGGTGATTGACTTATATTTTGTAGTATATATAAATAAATTATGATCTACACCCTATATTCGAGTACACAATAATTTAAATAACTATTTATGAAAAAATCAACCTCTTCCACTGTTTAATAAATTTGTATAGTCAAAATATGCTATGTATGGACTTCATACTCTATGATCTATGGGAGTAAAATATATAGAATTTTTCATGTGAATTAAATAGTTTATCTTCAAGTTTTTATAGTATAATGTATGTTTTTTTAAACAGAGGCACAAACATAGATTTTAATTTAAAAATATTTTGAAAATAGATAAAAAATAATGACAAAATATTTAAAAGGGACTGTGTGATTCGAAATGAAACTTTAAACACTTTGAATATATCTGGAATTGAATCTCTAGTCTACTCCTAGAAATATACATAATGTAAAAGTGTCTTTAGAGGTTATATATTCTCTTTCAAATGAGGTATTTATGTGCTATATGAGTTCTCCTCATTTCTATGTTTTTTGAAACAAAGTGTTGTATGGATTTTTTCCCAACAATATCATCTTGTTTTCATAGTTTTTAGTTCTATATTTTTTCATTGGTGGATTATATGCTACAATCCCCCCTTTTATTCATTCTTACTAGATATTCCCTTTATACACTACATCCAATATGAAGGATTTTGTTGACTGATTCTAGGTATCTCCTACCACATACTAGAGTCTGAAATCACTTTATATAAATTATAAAAAAGATAGATAATGTCATTAAAATAATAAAAAGTACTATGTTATAAAAATATAACCATTAAATATATATATATTTGAATTTAAATGTCAATATTATAATTGATGTTGTCTCTAAAAGGATCCTTAGGAATGGTAGGATTGCAACTGTGTCTTCGAAATAGTGAATTACGCAATTAGGAATAGTGAGAAAAGAATTGATAACTCATGATTATTAGTTCATCGTGATTGTAGGTATTTCTAACTATAGGTCTAATTGAATGTGACTCTTGCTATTAGTATATCATATTTGTAACTGATTTATAGTGAAAATTATGAATCAATTGATAAGTCATTCTACTAGTAGGTTAATGCAATAATAGATTAGTGAATTGGTAGCTTGAGTAATGGTGTCTCATTATTTTCTAGAATTCAATATTTTTGTTGAAAATTGGACAATTAACTGTGAGACATATTATTGATAAGTACATGTTAATCATATCTCATTCATGTACATTTTTCTATCTTTAGTAGGATGTCTAACAGTGATTCTACATTAATTGTGACTCATAATTAATCATATATTGGAATCCCGTATTATTATAAAAAATATTCTTTGAATATATTAAGATAATATACAAATATTCTTAAACATAATTTAATGTAATTTAACAAAATTAAGAATTAATTTTTAGAATTAAAAACAAAGGAAGGAAAAAATATCCCCATGTTTTGTGATAAAAATTCATGGTATTAATAATCCATTCATAATTATTGAGGTAAAAAATATATATTCTCCTTAAATTGTCATACCGATCATGAGAATGTAAATTATAGGTTAATCAAAATCAAATAAAATTATATTCTATTACATATTTCTCCCCCTTCAGCTACTATCAAAATGTGAATAAAAAATGATAAAATACATATAATAGTGGAAAAGATATAATTTATTTCATGTCAAAAGTAAGTACATTGGATATGAAAATTCCAAAAAAATTCATCCCCATAAAAGATCATCCTAGAATAAATTCTTCCTCATTGAAGGTTTATTTACAACTTCTATCTTATAATTGGAAGAAAAATATCACATTAGAGAAAAATTAGGTATAAAAGGAGATGAGGTATAGAGTTAATGATTGAGAACACTAAAAGTCACGGTATGGGTGAGACCATGACTAGATGAGGTAGGGAATATATGTTCCATAACGATCACATGACTTAGATGAATAAGATTTAGAGCAAGATAGATGGGAAATAGTTGAAGGGTTGTAGTTAGAGTAGTAGAAAGGTTTTAATTATAACATCTTTGAATGGAAGAAAAATAGATCAGTAGTTGGATCGTTATTGAGGTTCTCAGTTACAGTTGTAATAATTATTTTTTCTGAAACTATAATGGATGTACTCTATACATGAAGGTATGGATTAAAATGATTGATGAAATCAATTATTATGTATCTTATTTTATCTATTACGATGGAAAACTAATTTTTTTCTCCATAGAGAGATGAAGTGCATGAGTGAACTCCTCAAGTTGATTTATTTTTTCCTTGAAATCACATGTAAAAATAGTATCGTCATATTTTCAACCATATATTTTCAATTATTGTCCAAAAAATAATTTGTATAAAACATTATAAATCAAAAAAAAAATCTATATTTGTTATTTCTTCCATAGAATTTACACTGTTTTATGTAAAACCATACCATATCATGGACTTGGTAAATATAATATTTTATTTTTCTTACTCTCTCCTAATATAATGTACCAATCATAACCCGAAGCTCTACTCTTATCATAGATCTGATCAAATCACTATCAAATTTTATATCCGGAGTATAAAAGGATGAAGCTTAATTTACTGGATCATTAACTACTGATCTCAAAATAGATATATCAATATTTTAAAAAGGAGTATCATTCTCAGAAGATGTATCTAAAGAAATTTGGAAAATTTTCAATTGATGATATATAATCCGATGACCTAACATTGAAAATAGAATTGACTACAGCCATCTCATCACATAATCTTTTTTTCCATCTTCACTTCCAAAACATCATAAACTATCTAATGGTGAATATATAATTACATTACATATAATATTATAGTAACATAAATTTAACTAGGAAATTTTATAGGTTTTTGTTGAGGTTAGATAATTTCATATATAAACGATCACAAATCCTATTTAATTACATTGGAGTCACTATAACTAACAATGTCAGTAGTCACTGGTGGAACTATTGGAGAAGAAGCTGTAGTATATTACACCATTGTATATTATTCAACATGGGAATCTGATCATGACCAACTCCTTTAATTATAGTTCTCTATTTATAATATTCCTCATCATCTAAATTAGGATAATCCAAGCCTACTGTGATATAACTATGATTCCTCTCTAATTCATCAACTGGTATTTAATCCTTAGGAGATATAGTGTCAACTCAAAATCTCTACGACTATTTCTCCTCTGCAATAGTTCCTTCCTTTTATAACATACACTTTTTCCTACACTTGAATAACATGAAAATCTTACTCTACAAAAATCGAGTCTGAATCCATATAAAATTCCACAACCTTTTTATTTTCTACTAAATAAGTTTCACCCAATATTGATAGTCATCCACAAGGACATTGATCTTCAAAAATACGATCAGGTTGTCCCCTATATTTACTACTTTCCCCTATTTCCTCATCATTTTAATTTTTATATCATTCATCTTATTCTTCAAATTCATCTTTATTATCTTTATTCTATACCTCTTTATCCCTTTATTGTTCAACATCCTCTTCAAAATAATTATTATTATCATAATATTGTTCACTCCCACTTCTACATTCACTGTCAACATCTTTATATTCCACTTTCTACTCAACTGAATCATCATCTAGGAGAGGTTGTTTGATAGGATGCCTTTTTAGAGGACAATGTGATGAAAAATTTATTCTTGGTGGTCTTTTTTCAATATCATGATGGATCTTATAATCAGTAAGAGATCCAATTTTATTATCTAAATTGTATACCTATTCTTCTTGATATGAGTACTATTCCACTCATCCTATCCTAAACCCAGGTCATTCATATCTTACAGCCTTTAAGGATGTTGAAAACAATAAAACTTTTCATAAATGTTTTTATTATCTGAAACACACTGCCTCTCCAATGGATTCATATTACTTCTCATTATTATGAATATGTATTTGGTAATGATTAAACAATCACAATAAGTCACAGAATCATATCCTTCATTTATAACTCTATAAGTGTTTAGCATTGCGGAAATTAGATGCGAATAAAATAGGGAATTTTACATGGTTTTAATTTTAATCAAATTAATCATGTGGACCATGATCTGCATATAATATTCTTGTGTCCATATTATATTAGATATCAAAAATAAACATCTTGATAATTAGTGGATGAAAAGTCCCCTTTCATAGGTCATTGTTGATGTTGTATAATCATAGATAAATTCATTTATTCACCACCCAATTATTTTTTTACTGATCTTATTGGGATTCCATCAAAATTCAAATTGTTTTGGGATATTTCAAATCTGAAAATATCACTTAGAGGATGAGGAAATCCTTGATAATAACAAAAAAATTACTTAATGAGGCGCCTTCAATAATTCATCCCACTTCTTAGAGGAAAAGGAAATCAGACTTCCATCTATTCTAGACATAATACATACTATATTATTTAATTCATGAATAAACTCGGAATACATATAAAACTCATGCACTAGTTTTGGATAGAGAGGCCCATAGTTATTTGGGAATCAATCCAACTAGACTTCTTCTATCAGTACTTTCAAAAAGAGAGTTTCTTGACAACAACCATTTTATATGCAATTCCATATCTAGAATGAATATTCTATTGAAATGATACCTCTTAACAAGATTTCTTAATTGGATCACTTAATTAAACCTTTTTCATATTCGGGGGATGAGTGTCCAGATATGTCTCAATGATACTCTTCACTTGATCCATTGCGAATGATTTAAATGCTTGGTTTAAATGATGAAGGTATTGGTGGTGTGGGGGACAACTGTTAGGTTTAGGGAGTACATTGAGTATTTAATGATATGGATCAGTTTGATATTTATCACATATAGATTTTAGAATCATATAATAATAAATGTGGAATAAAATAAAATGAAATAAATGAAGATAAATTTTTAGTTGGATAAAGAAAAATGACAAAGTAAATAAAAATGTTATGTCAAAACGGTGAGTTATAATGGTGATTTTTCATCAGATTGACCCAATAAAAATTTACCAATCGTGAATCATTAATTGGGACTCATAAATTGTGATTAATCCATGATGAGTCATCAATTGTTATTCATCAATGTTGAGTCATCATATATTTAGTTGTAAATGGTGATTCATAAACATAGACTCATCAATATTGAGTCTTAATCGAAGAATCATCTTAAAGTGAGTCAACAACCAATGATTCATCAATGGGGAGTCATTAAATAGTGACTCATAAATGGTGAGTCCCTAAAAAAGGATCATCACTATATCTCGTCTAATGCTGCTAATTTTATCATAATTTTGAGGCTTTGAAAAATATCATCATGTTGACATTCATTGAAAATGAAAGTGTTATATCACCTTTTTTGATGAGGACCCTTTAAAATGTGTTTTATTACCTAAATATAATATTTCTATGAATTGAAAACTAGATTCATAGAAATTTTAATAGCACTTATGTGGCACATTTTATTGGGGAAATCCAAAATTGATATCCACAATCTAGTAATGTGTGTTTCATCTATAAAATTTGAGCACAACATCTAATTGTAGAATTTTATTCAACTTCATAAGTAGATAGTGAAACATAATTATGATTCAGACTATACTGCAAAACAATATTCTTTCCTAAAATGTGACATGTTCCGGAGTTATTTTTATCTATTGAGAACCCACCAAAATCATTATGATAATAACATACCATTTCAAATAGTTTTACTCTAGTATATATGCATAAAAAGTAATTTTTATATTTTAGGTGTTGGGATATTATTTTAAAAGCATGGATATGTGATTAATTATGAATTTCTTGAAAATGAGAACACATACAGACACTCAAGATAATATAAATTCAGTTAGAAATTACGTAATGATGACATCTAATCATACCTCTATAATTTTTTTGATCCACTAATTTTACATCATCATTAAGAACCAATTTATAGGTGGTACTCATAATAGTATCACTACTTTTAGTTCTATCTATATTAAATCATTTCATTATATCATTAGTATTTTTTCATTGATTAAAAATAATTCTTTCCTTATTTTGAGAATTTTGAAATCCCTAAATGAGTTTGATTTCACCCATTAAACTAATTTCGAAGTAAAATATTCATCATCTTTTAAAAATAAACAATTAAATAATTTTTTTAAGACACAAAAATAATATCATCAACATATATTTGAAAAAATAAAACATATTTATATATTATTTTTATTAGAATAGTTGGATTAACTATACCATTATAATAATAATTATAATTTAAAAAAGTCATAATCCAATCATACCAAGCTCTTGGATAATATTTTAAATAATAAAAATATTCATTTAATTTAAAATCATGATTTTGAAAATGAATACTTTTAAAACTGTTGGGTTTTTAAAATACCATCTCCAAATATATATCCATTTTGGAATTCCATTTTGACATCCGTTGGAAAAATATTAAAAATAAGACGTGATTCATACGATAACAATATTATTATGGATTCAATTCAAGCCTTAGTTTCATATGTTTCATTATAGTATATTCCTTCCTCTTAACTATAACCTTGTTAAACTAGTCTAGAAATATTTATGACAATTGTACATGTATCAACCATATTGTTTCTAAACACCGACATAGTGCCTATTATCAAGTATCATTTGGGTATGTCAAAAAATATCCATACATTGTTTATTTTAAAATAATTTAATTCTTCATGCATAGTAGTTATATAAAATTCAATATTGATTTAATAATTGATGATTTTAGGGTCATGCAATGATATAATGTCTTCATGTTTAAACAAGGGTCTTATAGAAGCTCTAGTATATTCTACTTTGTCTATGTCTCCAAGTAAAACTTCTAATGGTTGGTTTATAAGGCTTATAATTGACCTTGAAAATGAAGGACTGGTATCTTTGGGTTTATATACATATTTGGGTTCATTTTGTTAATAATATGGAGATATTGTAGAATCAGGTTTTGTTAGTTGTTAGACAACAAAATTAAAAGGATTGAGAATTATGTTAAGAGAGGACAAGTTGCCCTCCAGATTTTCTATGTAGTTTTTGGACCCAGTTGGATCTGTTAAATATATCATTACAAATAATGATTCTTCTACACTCTTGGTTCCCATATTTATAACTCTATTGGATTGAAAAGATATTGCATATCCATGGAAAATATATTCATCAAAATTGGTAAAAAAAGTCAAGATTTTATTTTTTTATTGAGAATAAATAACTTTCAACTAATACATTTTAAGTAATTAACCGTGGTTTTCTATTATTCCACAAATCATATAGTGTCTTCTTTATAACATGTCTGGTTGAAAAATTATTGTATAAGTTACATGTTTTGTTCACAATATTTTCCCAATAATAACTAGGTAGTTCATATTCATTATAAATTTTATATGCTATCTCTTGTCTAATTATATTTCTCCTTTCTATAACTCTATTATTATTGGGAGTACTAAGAGCATATAATTTTGACTATATCCACTTTTCATCGAAAAATATTAAAATTCCTGATTTTGAAACTCACAAATGTGGTAACATGTTATTTTTTATTCTATATCGACATATGTTTTCTACATATCTAGCATAATTGAGGAAATAATAAAAATACTCACTATTTTGAGCCAAAAAGAAGGTCTATGTCTAACTAGAAATTTCATCCACATGAATATTCAAATAGAGTTCCCATTTAAACATGAAACTCTAAAAAGGCCAAACAAATATATATGAACCAATTCAAGTGGTTGAGAATTTAATAATGAATTATTTGGTTTGAAATATATATTTTTTATTTTTCTTTTTGAATCAGATTATAGATTTTACAATTTTGATAATATAGGTTAGGTAAATAATTTAATAATACATTTCAATTAACATTAATAAGAGGTTGAATGTTACAGTAACCCAATATTGTATTCTAGATCCAAGAATCCTTATAAAAGGCACTCATGACTTAAAAATTTTGTGTGACTAAAAATAAATATTTACATAATATAAATTTTCACTTCTAAAGGATGTAAGTGTAGGAACCCGGGACACCCTGAGAGGGGAGGGGTGAATCAGGGTGGAAACTTTTTCTTCTTTTAGTTGTGGATCTTGTTCCCACCTTGGAAGGAACTACTTAAACCTGTATGATGGATATGATTAGCAATTAAACATTCACATGCAGAGAGATGACACAGCTATATTTACTTGGTTCACCACTAAGGGCTACGTCCAAAGAGCATACGCTGACAGGTTGTCGGTCGTACCTAAATCCACTATGCTTCACTAGCTGCAAATTACAAATGTTCGGGTACAGACACTCAGTCCCAGGCTCACTGCCTTTACAATTGTTCAGGGATAGCTCACTACGTCCCTCGGGTCACTCCCGTTGACTCCCCTGGCTCACTTCCGTTGGTGAAGTCCCACTCAGTTTATAGATGTGAAGGTCTATTCAATGAATGTTCATTGATGTTCTTTGTCTCCTGTTCAGAATGAGACATTGCTTGCATCAGGGTTCAGAGTTGATGCTCTTTATAGTTCAATCTTTCTTCTTTAGTGCAATGAATGAATGCACTAGATCCCCTTGTCTTCGTTTGCCTAAATCACAATCACTTATGTGATTGCTCAATAAATGATTATCATCTTACTCGGCATTCGTCAGAATCAATTCACCATGTATGCATGATATCATGCATGTATCATTTATATTTCTTCTTCAATCTTACTTTCCACTGAAAGTATCAGACAATCATTCAGTTCTCGTGCTGCTCCAGAAAGGCGGGCGTGCTTCAACAATATTTGGCTCTCCTTTTCAATCCCGGTGCGCAAGTCTCCATCTGGCGCGCAAGTCTTAGGCACGCAAGTATAACCTGACGCACAAGTTTCTCCAAAGCACCTGTGCGACTCTGCCTTCTTGAACTTCAAACCTATGCGACTCACTTCCTTTTTTGCCCAAATCACCTGGGGCGCTCAACCATCTGTCGGCGCGCAACCTCTACTTGCGCGACCCAACTACCACTTGCGTGGTTCAACCACCTGCGCGACGAGATCTCGAACAATCTCAATGTCTTGATCTCCGTGAGAAATGAGGAGGAGTGGTCCAGTATTTAAAGGCAAACTGGACCCCCTGTGCGGCGGCACGCAAGTCATCCATCGGCGCGCAAGTCTCGGCCCCTACTAGGCACTTGCACGATCAACATCCTAACTTGCGCGAACATGTTGCCTTTGCCAAATTTGGATCTTCTGATCTCGAAAAACCATAGGCGCGCAAGTTATAATACATTCAAGGCGTCGGCGCACAAGTCTCTTCCCAACACATTATTAACCTGTGAAACCTCACCAAAACATGCGCGACCCTTATCACTTTTCGATATTTTGATGCTCTGATATTCAAAAACATATGGCGCACATGTTTCCTATCATCCAAGGGTATGGCGCGCAAGACACTTTTAAAAAATCACTCTTCTTCATTTGTAGATTTTGAGGCCATGAAATTTGGCAAACACAGGAAAACAGTGCCACCTTGTATCTACTCTTTTTGTACCACCTCCATATCATCCATTCCTTTGTCGATGTTCTTGAAACAAACATAGATCGTTGACCACAACTCTTGAACTCGACATGTCACCATGGAATCTCCTTTGTCAACAAATTTGTATGTCGTTTGTTTGCTTTGTCGACAAGCACGATCACCTCAACAACACTTCTTCTTGGTGATTTGTATCCTTCAGCAACTCTTTTGATTTTATCACAAACTCCACTATTGGGATATGTATTCTTTGAAGAAACAGCTTTAGTACCATTATCTTCTGATAAAATGTGATTTTCATGGCCATCTCATAATTTCAATCTCTGCATGGCCATCTTAGAAGTCAAATCATTAGCACATTGACTTCTTCATCAACTGTCATGATCAACTTCATGCAACGCATGTGATTCAATCCGTCAAGAAGTCTCTAGCATGGATCTCATGCAATCATGAGTAATTTCATGGTCTTCATCCAAAAACCTCATTCTTATTTAATCATCCTCGAATAGATTACTCCTCACATTCTTCATTGTTGTAAACAATGTATCACCATTGACACATGTTCATTGAACATAAGATCAGCACAACAGTCATCTGAATCACCACTCCTCTACTTCATTAGAGTACATCATGATATTCTTCATTTTGATCTGCATTGACAACTATTGACAACAAATACAACCTTATACACAAAGTGGTTCCAACAATCTCCCCCTTTGTATTTTGTTTTCAATACCTTCTACATCTTCTGAAATGAATCTTTCAATGTCAAAATGAGAATCTTCTCAGAAAATCAACGTTTCTTTTCATTTAACTTTCTCTCCCCCTTATTGACAAGAAATAAATATCATATGGTTGGGAGGGTATCAATCCTCACTTATTCAATGTTTCATTAATCATTTCACTCTAAGTCTACATGAGCAAAGCTCGATGTAGAAAACAAGAAGATTTGATTATGTCAACAAGGCTGTTTGTAATCCACAGATCATGATACCAACATGAGATGATAACTCATGTATCTTGTCTTCAAGGTTTAACCACTTTAATTACAGGTAGAAGAAGATCAACTGTGATATGTAATAACCATCCTGAAACTCCTGCACTCACATCATCAAACAGATCAAAAGCATTCAAGTGCAATTGGCAGGATAAGTGACCTTGGGGCACATCCATTCTTCTTACTTCACTGATCAATTCAGTTACTCCCCCTTTGTATAGTGATCTTTGATTTGAGAAAACAAGGGATAGAGATTGAGAAATGGCATACCTTCTCCATTGACATGTTATTCAAGAAATTCACAGAGTAACTTCTTTTGAGTCTAGTTGGAGTTGATATTGATTGAAACAATGATTATGGAAGCTTCTTCATTATTCTTCCCCCTCAAGGGAAACACTCCTCCTAATCATCATCAAGAGTGATCCTTCATCATCATAATCTTTGATCATCAATTGAAGAATACACTAAGGATGGAAACATCTTTATCTTGTCTATCAAGAGTTGACAGCATTCACTACTCCTCAGGTTCTCCCCCTGAGAGCATGCTTCACCTTCAATTCCTTGCATTATTAGCACAAATACAATACACAAATGATTACGGGAATGAGGTGGTTCCTTCTTGCTTCATTAATATGACATTCTTGGATGAGGTTCTTTTCTCATCCAATTTCCTCTGTTTACTCCAGTCATCATGCCTGCACATTGGAACATATGTTCTGACATATGTCGGTGTGCCATGGCTCTGTTAACATTCTCTTCTTCTTTGTGTGGATAATTTTTCTCCTTAGTAGCCATCATGAATGATACATTCTTACTCCTCATAAAGACTGCTTCTTGCTCTGGTATTAAGGTTAGGCAACCTTTTGCAATGTGACCAGATTTCATGAATCTATCACACAGAACATCTTTGACACGTGTGTTTCTCTTTGTTTGCAAACTCTCCTGCACTGTGTCTTCATCATGTGAAAGTTTTCCTTTTCCTTTGTCACCAGCCTTGGGCTTCTCATCTTCAAGTTTCCTAATTATTTTCAAATCTTATGGCCAGATGACCAATACGTCATTTGGAACTTTTGCAGTTGGTTTAGGTCTTCCACATGGGTTCATCCGAGATTCATCCCACTTAGTGTTTCTTTTGGATGAATAACCCTTCAATTTCATGGATCTAAAATCCTGGGTCTTCTCAGATTCCCTACATGAGATCTTCTTGGGGAAATGTGTGTTCACAACATTCTTCTGATTTTTCCCAAAGGTATATGCTTCATTCTTTGATGGAATCAGAGGTCTTCTTTTCTTTTCAACAGTGAAAGTATGTTGATATGGACATGTGCCTACATTGTGACCGCTGCCGTTGCATACATCACAGATGTTATCAAGAATTCCAAATCTGTTTGCAGTAAACAGATGCTTCTGGACCTACTGATGTTGCTACTTTTTCTTTGGCTTACTTCCCTTTGATATAGGCATTCTCTGTGTTTTTCCATGTATGGTATTATAATGACAATCTAGTGCACAGTGCCCAAATCTGTTTCAACACCAACATTGACCCACAAATCATTTCTTCTTTGTGTCTTCTGTATTAAGTTGTTGGGCCATCTGCTTAATCTTTTGTGCTCTATATGAGGAACCCACTTCCTCCTTTTTCTTCCCATCCACCCTAGCCATGGTGTTAGGTTTCTTCTTCTCACCTTTCCTCATCCATACTTGATTAGAACTTTTCTTCCCACCTACACAGATTGTAGGAGTGTATTCTGAAATATGAGTACAAGATGGTTTGGACGGTACCTTCACTTTCTCACTTTCTTGTGATAGATCAAAGAGTGAAGTCATGATCTTATTATCACATGTTGGAGGTATTTTGACAATAGAATCCTCCAGTGAGAATTGAGTACCAGCAGCAACTGATTCTTGATGTGGATAATCAAGAGTTGTCATAATCTTCTTATCACATGTTGGAGGCATTTCAGCTTTAGACTCCTCCAAAGAACATTGAGTGCAAGCATCACTCATTTCATTCTTTTGTGAAGTCTCAATATGTGAGTTCTCAATCTTGGTCAACTGAGCATCCAATCATTGACCCACAATATTGAGGATGATCTTCTGATCTTCAATCGTGATCATCTTCTCTTCACAAGTCTTCTTCAACCTTTCAACCTCATCTTCATGCATCTTATCTTTGTTTTGTAACAAAGATTCATGTTCCCTGAATTTAATGGAAGTTTCTTCCAAACAAAAATTCTTGACTTCATTGCTCTTCTTCAGATCAGCTTCAAGTGCATGGATCCTTTCTTTTAAAGTCTTATTGACTTCCCCTTCGTCTTCAAAGACTTTCACCAGTTTGATGAGCTTTATACTTTCCATAACTTTTCTTTCCAACCCCTTTTCCATATTGTCAGCTTCCCTTTCTAATCGATTGATCTCAACCTGAATATATTGGAATAGGCTACAAATAATAGCAACCATTTCTTCTGGAATATCATGCAGATATGTTCTGATTTTTTCCTGAAAGCTTGAATTAGGGGTATCATCCTTTCCTCTGGATGCGTTCTGAGCCACCTGATTGATACTTTCCAAGCCTAATGTTTCTTCATTATTGGAATGGCATGTAGAACAAGACACTACATCTTCTTTGGATGTGGGGGACTTCTTCATCATCTTCTTCTCTTTATTTTTCCTATTTGTCAATGTCTTGGTGGATATAGATTTCTGCTCAAAAATAACTGTGTCATTATCAAGACTGCTCTTCATTGTTGACTCTAGGAAAGAAACTCAAATCCTCTTCTCAATAGAATTACTGGAGAATATCCAACATACGTTAACCTCCCTCTGATACAACTTGTAGGACCCCGGGACACCCTGAGAGGGGAGGGGTGAATCAGGGTGGCAACTTTTTCTTCTTTTAGTTGTGGATCTTGTTCCCACATTGGTAGGAACTACTTAAACTTGTATGATGGATATGATATTCAATTAAACATTCACATGCAGAGAGATGACACAGTTATTTTTACTTGGTTCACCACTAAGGGCTACGTCCAAGGAGCATACGCCGACAGGTTGTCGGTCATACCTAAATCCACTATGCTTCACTAGCTGTGGATTACAAATGTTCGGGTAAAGACACTCTGTCCCAGGCTCAATGCCTTTACAATTGTTCAGGGATAGCTCACTGCGTCCCTTGGGTCACTCCCATTGACTCCCCCTGGCACACTGCCGTTGGTGAAGTCCCACTCAGTATATAGACGTGATGGTCTCTTCAATGAATGTGCATTGATGTTCTTTATCTCTTGTTCAGCATGAGACTTTGCTTGCATCAGGGTTCAGAGTTGATGCTCATTATAGTTTTGTCTTTCTTATTTAGTGCAATGACTTAATGCACTAGATCCCCTTGTCTTCGTTTTCCTGAATCACAATCACTTATGTAATTGCTCAATAAATGATGATCATCTTACTCGGCATTCGTCAGAATCAATTCACTATGTATGCATGAGATCATGCATGTATCATTTAGATTTCTTCTTCAATCTTACTTTCCACCGAAAGTATCAGACATTCATTCAGTTCTCGTGCAGCTCCAGAAAGGCGGGCGTGCTTCAACAATATTTGGCTCTCCTTTTCATGCCCGGCCCGCAAGTCTCCATCTGGAGCGCAAGTCTTAGGCGTGCAAGTATAACCTGGCACGCATGTGTCTCCAAAGCACCTACGCGACTCTGCCTTCTTGAACTTCAAACCTTCGCGACTCACTTCCTTCCTTGCCCAAATCACTTGGGGCGCTCAACCATCAGTCGGTGCGCAACATCTACTTGCGCGACCCAACCACCACTTGCGCGGTTCAACCACCTGCGCGACGAGAGCTCGAACAATCTCATAGTCTTGAGCTCCGTGAGAAATGAGGAGGGGTGGTCCAGTATTTATAGGCACACTGGACCCCCTGCGTGGCGGGGCGCAAGTCATCCATCGGTGCGCAAGTCTCGGCCCCTACTAGGCACTTGCGCGATCAACATACAAACATGCGCGAACATCTTGCCTTTTCCAAATTTGGATCTTCTGATGTCGAAAAACCATAGGCGCGCAAGTTATAATGCATTCAAGGCATCTGCGTGCAAGTCTCTTCCCGACACATAATTCACCTGCCCAACCTCCCCAAAACTTGCACGACCCTTATCACATTTCCATATTTTGATGCTCTGATCTTCAAAAACATATGGCTCGCAAGTTTCCTATCCTCCAAGGGTATGGCGCGCAAGACACTTTTAAAAAATAACTCTTCTTCATTTGTTGATTTTGAGGCCCTGAAATTTGGCAAACACTGGAAAACAGTGCCACCTTGTATCTACTCTTTTTGTACCGCCTCCAGATCATACATTCCTCTGTCGATGTTCTTGAAACAAACATAGATCGTTGACCACAACTCTTGAACTCGACATGTCACCATGGAATATCCTTTGTCAACAAATTTGTATGTCGTTTGTTTGCTTTGTCGACAAGCACGATCACCTCAACAACACTTCTTCTTGGTGATTTGTATCCTACAGCAACTCTTTTGATTTTATCACAAAATCCACTATTGGGATATGTATTCTTTGAAGGAACAGCTTTAGTACCATTATCTTCATATACAATGTGATTTGCATGGCCATCTCATAATTTCAATCTCAGCATGGCCATCTCAGAAGTCAACTCATTAGCACATTGTCTTCTTCATCAGTTGTCATGATCAACTTCATGCAAAGCATGTGATTCAATCCGTCAAGAAGTCTCTAGAATGGATCTCATGAAATCATGAGTAATTGCACGGTCTTCATCCAAAAACCTCATTCTTCTTTAATCATCCTCGAATGGATTACTCCTCACATTCTTCATTGTTGTAAATAATGTATCTCCTTTGACACATGTTCTTTAAACTTAAGATCAGCACAACAATCATCTGAATCACCACTCCTCTACTTCATTAGAGTACTTCATGATATTCTTCATTTTGATTTGCAATGACAACTATTGACAACAAATACAACCATATACACAAAGTGCTTCCAACAGTAAAGACTAAATCATTCTTAAAAATTGAAAACATTAGAAAAATAGTTTTAATATTTATCATGAAGGACATTATCACATTACTCTTAAATTATAAGTAGATTGTACATATGGATATAATATAAATTATATTCATAGTAGTCCCTTGTCAGGTTTATTGAACACCTATTCTCCATGTACCATAAGTTCATAAAATAAGTATTCATAGATAATTTATACAAATAAAATTATCCAAGAAAGGACACGGGTACCCAGAAATTCTTGGGTCCCTTATTATTAATAAATAATGCTTTAAGAATCCACATTTTTATTATGGGTTAGATGAATAATCTTTATAATGTTTTATAATTATAAGATACTTTATTAAAGAAATAAATAAATGGATTAAAAGAGTTTACAATGATGGAACTTGTAGAAAAAATTTCAGAACTAGCCATAAAACTGAATCATACAAAATTGGATATAATGTAATTTTTATCAAAATTGCATTTCCTATGTTGATATCCAATTCCATTAGTAAATCTAGGAGCAACCTATTTTCCATGAATTTGAGTTATGTTATTGATACCATTTGTAGATTTATTTAAATAATTTTTTTCTCATTATAAATATTGCATTCTATATTCTCATGGAGGGGTGGAGAGTTATTTTTACTTTATATAGTGATTTTAAACATAATTGTAGAATAAAGAACATGTTGTTTCTTGAGAGATTTATTTTTATCTTTCATATCATTGATTGTATCCTAAAATTTATTACCACATTCAAACATTACCTATTTGGTTATAGTTTCAGAAATATGCTATTCATATTAATAATTAGAAAAATAAGAGTTATGTGATAGATACACTATGGTAACCTCATATGTGTTTGTCATGAAATAGATGTTGGATTTGTTAGTATTTTCATCATTAGATGATTCTAATTAACTCGAACTATCTTTATATGAATTTCAGGTAGCATTCATTTCCTTTTTCTAATTTATATCATTATCATCATATTTCATCTTATACTTTAGTATTGGATAGTCAACCATCACTTTTCCACTTTACATTCATTCATAGAAGGCTATCTCATTAGTAATATCACCTATTTTCCATCCTTATATTGAGTTACCATTGTTTTCATACATTAACCATTAGCTAGGTTTTATAAATATCTCATATATCTATAAAATTTATTAAATATCTTGTTTATTTTATCCCTTTCCTCATCACTATCAGTCGTTGAATCTTCATTGCTGAAACTTATAGTAGGAACATTAATTTTATACCATTTTTAATTTAGTGGTTTTGAAATCCAATAAATTTATTTTTGGTTCATCATCTTTTTATTTAATGACCTTTAATTATTCAACAATAATCATAATATTACATATAATTACATAACTGGAAACATACATATATCATTGGATTATCTTAGTGATAATGATGTTCCTCTGCAATTTACTAGATATCATTTGTGAAGCCTCATGATTTGATCATTGGTATCAACTGTATTTCACAAAGTATTCATCGTAATGAAAATTTCATGAACCTGAGTTACATATAAATAACAAGTTTTTGAGGATTCTTTTAGAATTTATCATATTTAATGTTATATGAATTAAGCCACATTTCATTATCATTTGTGTTTTTTGTAATAGCCCAGACCTCTCTGGTCCATTATATTGTAAAAATGTTGTATTAGAGGTGTTCCAGGAGGTCAAGGTGACTTATCCACAAAACTTTGCCAAATTCCAGTTCTGTGAACATTGTTTCCCATTTTATGAATAGTATCGGTAGGTGAACAATGTTTCTATCGGTGATGTTCAGTGAACAATTTTTCTATTGGTGAGGTCCAGTGAACAGTGTTTCTATCAGTGAGAATCTATCGGTAGACGTGAACAATGTTTCTATTGGTGACCTTATATCTGTAGACTTGAACAGTTTTTCTATCGGTGAGGTTCAATGAACAATGTTTCTATCAGTGCACTTCTATCGGTGGACTTCTATCGATAGTCTTGAACAATGTTTCTATCAGTGAGGTTCTATCGGTGACCATCTATCGGTAGACTTGAACAGTGTTTCTATCAGTGATCTTCTATCGATGACCTTCTATCGGTAGACTTGAACAAGGTTTCTATCAGTGATATTCTTTCAGTGAACTTCTATTGGTAGACATTTATAGTATTTCCAGATCGGTAGACTTGTACAGTGTTTCCAGATCTGTAGACTTGCCTTTGCCAAATTTTGAGTATGAGAACAGTGTTTATAGATTCCTACAGTTTTCCCCTTTTGAAATTTCCTTTGATATTAAATACATTTAAATCCTTATTTTTTAGACTCTAAGGCCGATTCAAAGGCCATAAATGCTATATTAATTATCCTTATAGCTTGAGATGTTTTTACATGGTCAACTGCTTGGGTTAATGCGATCTTTTTTTAATGGAGAATTAACCGGATCTTAAACCGTCGCCTCCTTAAATATTAAAAAAGGTACGAGATATCATTATCCCTTATTCTTACTCATTTTTCTCATCTATGAGATGCTAGAACCTTTCAATAATTCTAGTAGGAGTTTCACAATCAAACCCTACTCCTCTGATTGGTTCCGCTCTGTTTTGTATGCAACTGAGCTGTGTCAAGAAATCTTCCATATAAGTTATTTTTTATCGATGTTCTTTTGGGGATCATCTTCTCTGTTTCTCCCTTAAAAATTATACCATTTATTCTCCATGTTTCTAATGGATTTTTTCTTTGGGTTTGTGTGGTGATGTCATATCGTGGCATCCTTCAGTGGATGCAGTCGTCCGGAGAGGAGGATTGTGACCCGTTGTGTGGATAAATAACGTCAAGAATATTTGAGGTAGGGGATTCATGGATTCTGTTTTCTTTTACATGAAACTATATCATTAGCATGTTTTAGCCCTTTAGATCCCAATGAAATTGACCTAATTATATATTTGAACCGGATAAAGAAATTTTTATCGCTTGTAAGTTATTACCTCATGTTTTTCTAGATAGTTATATTTATTTTCTTTCTTTTCTTAGCTGTTTGTTCTTGATGGAAATTGATAAACAATGTAAATCCTAAATTAATTGAAAATTAATTTGATAAAGATAAAGAGGCATGTAAATGAATCTTGTTGTTTCCATTGTGTAGTTTTTCTAAATTTGATGCTAATCAAATTGGAATAGTAAGCATGTTAAATCTTCTATGATAGCTTACTGATTAGTTTTCTTGGAATTGAAACCTACAAATTGAATCTGTTAATTCAAGATGGATTAAAGAACTGGTTGATTGATAAAAGATAACTCCTGGTAGGGTTCTTAGTTAACCTCTTGTTCGTAAGGTCGAGTGCCTTGTGCTTTAGATCCATGAGTGTTCATTTTGTATGAAGGCCAGATGCCTTGTTAAAGGGAAAATATCCCATTTTTTTGTGATGATTATTTTATTGCTTTTTGTGCTGTTATGTGAGCATGGATGGATTTTGTGATCTGTGGAGGCATGGAGGCCTTGTGGTTGTGGCGGCAGATGATGCCTAGAGTGGCGAGATGCATCGGTTTATGCACGTGGGTGTCAGGGAGGACACCAGGGATGATGGAATGGGATGGATGTGGTTGTTGGATGTTTGGTGGTTTGATTGGTTATTTATCTCCTTTACTATTCCCCACTGCTCAAGGAAGCTGTCTTTGCTTACCCTTCGTCTGAAAGAGGCTAATACACACGGGGTATGCCACGTGCTTTTCATGTTTAGCCTCTCGAGGGAGAATGGGTCTACACACTTTCCATAGGCGGCCAGGACTCGATGGGTAGTATAACTACTCACCGTGTTGAGCCCCCTTTTGGTTAGTAGCATATATTGATTTTCTAGAATGCTTGGGAATATGGAAAAGTAATTCTATAATGATTGTTTGAATAAATGATGTTAACCCATGGTGTTGGAGATGCTGGAACATAATGATGAGGCTGTAACATTTAAAAGGAGCAGTTGTTTTTTAATATGATTCCAATTTAGTTTTTTGAGTATGTGTTCATGGTTAATTAATGTTGGAAGAATTAATTAACATACAGTGAAATTGATAAAATGGGAATGACGTAATCTAATAAATCCTTTAAATGGTTGTACACTTATAGGATACCTAGTCATAGAAGTGGCAGCCTGGAGTCTGAGAGACGTTAGCTGCAGTTGTGTCTAAGACTAGGTTATGCCCATATTGTGTTTCTGGGTATTATATATTCTGTAATTTTTGTGTTTCTATATGCTACTCCACCCTTTTAGAAAGAGAAACTGACACCACAGGGATTGTGATCCCTGGGTGGGTGTTTTCCCCAACATTCCAGTGGGTGGACGAATGGCTGACTACCCCCTTTGGCCCCGCTCTCTTATCTTGGTAGATACTAGTGCCTTTGTCACAATGGTTAGTATTCCCCATATATGTGTGTAGAGGGATGTAATGTCTTGTGGTTATTTCACAAACATATATTCTGGATATAGTATCCTATGGACTATTATTGGTGTGACGTCAATAGGTTGTGATGGCTTGAGGATCTTCACTCGGCATATGGGCTGCGATGGCTTGAGGTATAATACCCGACGTATGATACACACTATACGGGCTATGTTGGCTCCTAGAGAATACCTGGTTACTTTTGGTTGTGGGGATGGTTTGGTTCTTCACCCAGGTGTCTGCGGGCAAGCCTTTGTGGTGCACGAGGTGCAGATTGTGGAGCTTAGGCGAGGTGTCTGCGGGAAAGCCTTTGGAGAGAGATTCACGGGACGTATGTCATTGCAGAAAAGTGGAAAACCAGTGGGGAAGTTGTAGCGGGGTACCCTTGATATTTATTACTACATGCTATATTATTGTATACGTTACTTGGTGAGAGTATACATGGTGAGGTTGGGAACTTAGTATACATGTTTAGGTGATGAGTTAGTTTCAGTTGTTGTTCACTGTGCATTAGCATCCTTTCTTTATTTTGCATGAGAGGATTTGGGGAGGATCTTACTGAGTATACTTTCATACTCACCATAAATATATATAAATTGTTTTTTGGTTCACTTGGAGCAGGTTGGAGATCAATCTGGTTACTACTAGCTTGTGGTTGCAAGAGCTGTTTGGGCTTGTGGTCACTGTTGTTTTCTCTTTCCTTTGGGTACTTGTAGTTTTCCCCCTTTATGTTGTAGTAATTTTGCATGGAATTTCATATATGTACTTGGATTTATTTTATATTTCGTTTCTGAGTTGGATTTGGTTGATGTCTATCTTATATCTCTCTTCTGCATATGTTCTCTTAGAGGTAAATGCCTCCCATTTGTGTGTTTATTATACCCTCGATGATAGTCTCCAACCTAGGGCCTACTGGAGGTGGGACTCAGGGCTCACTGTCTCTCTTCTTACATTTTAAACCCAGTAGGGGTACACATTGTGGGGAGGGGGTCGTGATAGAGTGGTATTAGAGGTCTGGTTGGGGTATAGGATGGAGTTTTGAGTTATTCATTGGTGAGGTTGCATGAGATGGTAGGGAAACAATGTCATTCATGTTTAGAAAGTGGGGTAAACACTGGAGACCAGCAGAGATATAGGCATTTAGGGCCCCCTATGATCTGTTGGACGGATCATTAAGTTTACAATGGCTACTAAATTAGGTGATACTAGTTGCACGTTAGAGACCTAAGAAAGGAACATACATCATTCTTATTTTTGCATGTTTTTGAATGGGTATTCCTTGAGATAGGTTAACCTAAAATGAATAATAGAAAACAATAAATTAATTAATGTTGAATTTTCCATATTCCTAGTTTAGGTGCTCTAATAGTTTTTTATTTTACAGGTATGGCTCTAGGTTGACGTCCTCATCAGGTTTGTGTAGAAAATGTCCAAGAGGCTATTCCAGCAGTGCACAGCAGGGTAGAGGTTGACGACGATGACACATGGAGGAAGACACTTCGAGAGTTTTAGTGACAGAGTCAGTAGAAGTACGAGGGCTCTGTTTTAGATGCAGTCACAGACGACTGGTTGGAGGAGGTCGAGATCAGATTTTGTTCGATTCGTGTTCATAAAGAGCACTTTATGTCCATAGATGTGACAATGCTATGTGGAACAACATGGTAGTGGTGGCTCTTTTTCCTCGTGTATCGTGAGGAGTCGACAATCTCATTGGTGGAGTTTTGAGAAATGTTCAGATTTGAGTTCCTTTAATCGACTATGAAGGCGTATAGTCATCCGGAGTTTCTTACCCTTTGACAGGGAGCTCCAGTGATCGAGAGTTTGAAATTCATTTCAGGAACCTTTTACGATATGCTTCATACCTATTACGAGATGAGGAGGCCAGGGCGAGCCATTTTCAGTCGGCTTTGCGCCCAGAGATCCAGCGCCAGGTCACCCCATTTATGTTGAAGACATATCTTGTGGTGCTGGCGACGGTAGAGGTTGTTGAGTGGCCTTTGGCCCGGACCGGATCATCACGATAGGGGAATTGACATGATTCCCCATGAGGCAGAGCTTTAGTCCGGGGTTCCTGGTTTTCAGGGCAGAAGAGTTTCCATTTACCAAGGGGTAGGTCCCAACCCTTCCATCTCGTTTCTCCAGAGGCAGCAAC
The DNA here is from genome assembly GCA_963277665.1 of Viscum album. Lineage (NCBI taxonomy): Eukaryota > Viridiplantae > Streptophyta > Magnoliopsida > Santalales > Viscaceae > Viscum > Viscum album. Next base: position 870,257,443 of record OY728148.1, on the reverse strand, counting down.
TCTTAGACTTATTCCAAGAGACCAAGGGATTGTTTTACTTATGGTGGAAATGGTCATCAGTAGTAAGAGTTCTCGACTATTTAGAGCAGTCATCGTGCACCGGGCACTCCACTCCAGGTTCCTCTGTTGAGGCCGTTCTAGCCGAGGCAGCAGCAGTAGGTTGCACCAGCTTTAGATCACCAGAGGGGTGATGTGGCAGTCAGAGGACAGACCCATGATGCTTCCCATCCACATAGAGCAGAGTGCGGCCATGGTGGTGGTCATCATCAGTGTCAGAGAGTCTGTGGAGGAGTTTATGGTCAGCTTCAGGCTCTAGAGTTGCCAACTCCAGGTGATCCATATGTCATCCGAGGAACCCTTTTCCATTTTTCTACCTTTGTGTATGCCTTGTTTGATTCAGGACCAACATACTCCTTCATATCACCTACCCATGTCCATGGTTTGGGACTTTAGGTATAGAGGCTTCCAGTTCCCTTGCGTTGACTACGCAAGTTGGAGGTCGAGCCGACTTGTTTGATGTCTGTAAAGATTGTGAGCTAGTGTTGGGGCAGCACCGCTCTTGGGGAGATTTCTAATGTTTACGAATACAACCATATAATTTCATCATCGACATGGATTGGTTGTATTCATTGCATGATAATTTGGATATCTAAATGAATAAGGTCATTTTCTTTGATGGAGATGGAGAGAAAGTGGTGTTTGTTGGTGAGCGAGATCCTCGGATGGGTCATAGGCACATTCCATCCTTCTCATCCATTATGGATGAGTTGATGATGAGTTCTTCAATGGTTAAGCAGTTAGAGTTTCATAGGGTCATAGAGGAGTACCCTGAGGTATTTCCTGAAGAGGATATAGAATTACCCCCTCGATGAGAGATCGACATGGTGATCAAGCTATAGCTAGGAGAGTCTCATATCTCTATGTCTCCGTATAGGATGTCCACTTCTGAGTTACGAGAGCTACATATACAGCTTTATGGTCTGTTGCAGTGTGGTTTTGTGAGGCCAAGTGTGTCACCGTTGGGTGCACCAGTTATGTTTGTGAAAAAGGTTGACAGTAGTTTGCAGTGGTGCATCGATTATCATCACTTAAACAAAGTGACAATAAATAACTGCTATCCTCTCCCGTGGATTGATGAATTATTCGATCAACAGATGGGTGCAATTTGTTTCTCAATGATCAACATCCTGTCAGGATATCATCAGATGCATGTAAATGATGAGGATATCCTGAAGACTGCTTTCTGTTGTCATCATGGGAATTATGAGTTCGTTGTAATGTCATTCAGTGTGACGAATTATCCAGCTCTGTTTATGGGATTGATGAATGTTTTTCTTCCGTGAGTTCCTGGACAAGTTTGTGGTGGTCTTCATCGACGAAATCCTTGTGTACGTCACATCTAAAGAGGAGCATGCAGAGTATCTACAAGCAGTTTTGGGAGTTCTTCGTCAACATCAACTATTTGTGAAGGTGTCGAAGTGTGAGTTTTGGGATCGAGAAGTTTGTTTCATGGGGCGTGTTGTGTCCCAGTAGGGAGTATTCATGGATCCATCGAAGATATAGGCAGTGATGTCTTGGGTGGGCCCCAAGACAGTATCAGAGTTGCGAAGTTTCCTTGGTCTTGTAGGCTACTATAAGAGATTCATCGCCAATTCCTCCCGAGTTGTGACTCCTATGACAGCTTTGACCATGAAGGATCATGAATTCATTTGGGCTGACCAGTGTCAGGTATCTTTTGAGTATCTAAAGGAGAAGTTAGTAAGTTCTCTAGTTCTTTGTCTTCCAGTTGAGAGAGTTCAGTTTGATGTTTTATGCGACGATTCAAATCTGGGGCTAGGTTGTGTTCTAATGAAGCAGAGGTCAGTCATTTCTTATGGTTCTCGACAATTGTGTCCCCATGAACATAACTATTCCACCCATGATCTAGAGTTGGAATCCGTGGTGTTTTTGCTGAAGTTGTGGATACATTACCTCAGTGGTGAGTGCTTTGTGGTTTTCATTGATCATAAGAGTTCGAGGTATGTTTTCTCCCAACATGACATGAACATTTGGCAGTGTCGGTGGATGGAGTTCTTGTAGGAATAAGACATTGAAATATTGGATACACCTATAAAAGGTAATGTTGTAACTGATGAACTGAGCCTAAAGTCACATAATGATGATGTGCGTGAATCTGTTGACTCATAGAGAGTGATGGAAGAGCTATAAGGTTTTCATCTTGATATGGGAGAAGTTGGGGGTAGAGGTTGTCTTTTCTAGATGATAGTGTAGTCATCCCTGATGCAGAAGGTGGAAGAGTATCAGTTGGGTGATCTAGAGGTGGAAGTTTGGAGAGATAGAGTTGGTTGTGGTGAGGCCTATGATGGTTGGTCATAGGATGAACAACACCGAGTGTTGTATCATGGAAGGATTTTTATTCCCTTTGAGATGCATGAGATGGTTATCAAAGAGTTCCACAGTTCACCTTTAACAGTACATCCTGGTGTGACAAAGATGTATCGATCCTTAAGGAGTCAGTTTTGGTGGCATGGGATGAAGTGTGCAGTTGTAGAGTTTCTGTCTCGATGTTTAGTGTGCCAGAAGCTGAAGGTCGATCACCGCGTTCCCGGTGGACTTCTCCATCCATTAGATATTCCTCAGTGGAAGTGGGAGGACATAAAAATGGACTTTGATAAATTTTTACCTCGAGCTCTGGGAGGACATGATGCTTTTTGGGTGGTATTGGATCATTTGACAAAATCTACCCATTTCATAGCGATCAAGGAGTCGAGCTCAGTGGAAGTTTTGTCAACGCAGTATCTAGAAGAGGTGGTGAGACTTCATGGAGTCCCTAGGACGATCATTTCTGATCGAGATCCTTTTTTTACCACCAGGGTGTGGAGGGGTCTCCAACATGCTTTCTGTTTTCAACTAATCCTTAGAACTACTTTTCAACCTCTAACGGATGGTCAGACAGAGAGAACCATCCAGATTCTTGACGAAATGTTGCGCTCTTTTGTTCTTGACTTTGGAGGTTCATGGATGAGGCACCAACCCTTGGTGGAGTTTTCCTAAAATAATAGTTTTCAATCTACCATTGGTATGGCTCCATTTGAAGCCGTGTATAGTCGGCCTTGCCGTTCTCCATTTTTCCGAACTTGGGTCGAAGAGTCAAAAATTCTCAGATAGAAACTAGAGCAGAATACGACAGAGATGGTTCAGGTGATACGTCAGAGGATGAAGACAGAGCAAGTTTATCAGAAATCAAATGTTGATCAAAGAAGGAGACACTTAGTGTTTAATGTTGGGGATCATGTTTTTCTGAAGTTGAATCCCAATCGCGGGCAGCGATGGTTTGGACATGGAAATAATATTTCTCATTGGTTTGTTGGGCCTTTCGAGGTGTTAGCTCATGTTGGAGATGTGGCATATCGAGTAGCACATCCCCCTCAGATGAGTCAGATACATGATGTTTTCCATGTATCACAGCTCCGTAGTTATCTTCACGATGAATCTCATGTTATCGATTGGGGAGAGATTGATATTGATGATGATTCAACCTTCGAGGAGAGACCTATGGAGATCCAAGACTGCAATGAGAAGGTGTTGTGTGGGTGTTATATCCCCTTAGTTCATGTCTTGTGGCGACACGGTGGCATAGAGGAGAGTACCTTCGAGCGTGAGTCACATATACGTGCTCAGTACCCAGAGTAGTTTAATGATCAACTCCTTTCATGTAATGAAGTTTCCTTCGTGGTTTGACCATTCATGTTTTATTTATAAACAACTGTTGTTCCTTTTTATTGCTTGCTCTCTTTTGAGAGGTATCTCAACGGGTGGTTGTTCGGGCCCCGTTCATTTTTTCTCTTTAGATTGATTTTTAATTCTCGGGGAAGATAATGTTTTGAGATGTATCTGATGTAATGTACTGGACCTCTCTTGTCCATTACATTGTAAAAATGTGGTGTTGGAGGTGTTCTAGGTGGTCAAGGTGACATATCCCCAACACATTTCCAAATTTCCAGTTCTGTGAACAGTGTTTCCAGTTTTATGAACAGTATTGGTAGGTGAATAGTGTTTCTACCGGTGAGGTTCAGTAAAAAATGTTTCTATTGGGTAGGTTCAGTGAACAGTGTTTCTATCGGTGAGCTTCTATCAGTGGACTTCTATCGCTAGACATGAACTTTGTTTCTATCTGTGAGGTTCTATCGATGACCTTCTATCGGCAGACATGAATACTGTTTCTATCAGTGATCTTCAGTGAACAGTGTATCTATCTATGATCTTCTATCAGTGGACTTCTATTTGTAGACTTGAACAATGTTTCTATCGGTGAGGTTCTATCAGTGACCTTCTATTGGTAGACTTGAACAGCGTTTCTATCGATGAACTTCTAACGGTAGATGTGAAGAGTGTTTCTATCGGCGAGCTTCTATCGATGACCTTATATCGGTAGACTTGTACAGTGTTTCCAGATCGGTAGACTTGTACAGTTTTTCCAGATCGGTAGACTTTCCTTTGCCAAATTATGAGTATGTGAACAGTGTATCAATCATCCTATTGTTTTGCCCCTTTTGTCATTTCCTATGACGTAAAATACATTTATCGCCTTTTTTTAAAGACTCCAAGGCTGATTCAAAGGCCATAAATCATATATTAATTATCCCTATAGCTCGTGATGTTTTTACATGGTCAAACTACGTGGGATAATGCGATCTTTTTTGTATGCAACCGAGCTGTGTCGGGCAATCTTCCATATGAGTTATGTTTTATCGATGTACCTTTGGAGATCATCTTCTATGTTTCTCTCATCCATATTATACAATATAATCTCCATGTTTCTAATGGTTTTTTTCTTGGGGTTTGGTTGGTGTTGTCATACCGGGGCATCCTCTGGTGGATGCAGTTGTCCAGAGAGGAGGATTGTGACCCGTTGTGTGGATAAAGAACGTCAAGAACTGTGGATGTAGAGGATTCGTTGATTCTCTTTTCTTTTACATAAAACTGTATCATTAGCATGTTTTTGCCCTTTGGATCATAATAAAATTGATCTAATTAAAATTTTGAACCGGATAAAGAAATTGTTAGCGCTTGTATGTTACTGCCTCATGTTTTTCTAGATAGTGTGATATATATGCCTGCTTTTCTTAGCTGATTGTTCTTGATGTAAATTGATAAAGAAAGTAATGCCGAAATTAATTGATAATTAATTGGATAATGAAAAAGAGGCATGTAAATTAATCTGGATGTTACTGTTGTTGTATTTGTTTTAAATTTGATGCTAATCAGATTGGCATAGTAAGAATGTTAAATCTTATGTGATATCTTACTAATTAATTTTCCCGAAATTGGAACCTACAAATTGAATCTGTTAATTCAAGAGGGATTATAGAACTATTTGGTTGATAAATGATAATGCCTAGTAAGGTTCTTAGTTACCCTCTTGTTTTTAAGTCCGAGTGCCTTGTTATTTAGAGCCATGAGTGCTCATTTTGTATGAAGGTTGGATGCCTTCTTAAATGGCCAAGAGCCCATTTGTTGTCACCTTTTTTCCCTACTGCATGTGCTATGATGTGAGCCTAGATGTCTGTTGTGAAATGTGGAGGCAGGGAGGCCTTGTGGTTGTGGGAGCGGATGATGCATAGAGTGGCGAGATGCATCGTTTTATAAATTTGGGTGTCAGGGAGGACACCTAGGACGATGGAATGGTATGGATGTGGTTTTTGGATGTCTTTGGTTTGATTGGTTATTTATCTGTTTTACATTTCCCCACTGCTCAAGGTAGCTAGTTTTGGTAACCCATCTCTTGAAAGAGGCGAAGACATGCAGGGTATGCCCCGTGCTTTCTGTGTTTAGCCTCTCGAGGGAGAATGGCTCTATGCTCTTGCCATAGGCGGTAACGACTTGATGGGTAGTATAACTACTCACCGTGTTGAGACCCCTTGTGTTTATAAGCATAGATTTCTTTTCTAGAATGCTTCGGAGTATTGGAAAGTAATTCTATAATGAATTTTTGAATAAATGATGTTATCCCATGGGGTTGGAGATACTGGAACATAATGATGAGGCTGTAACTTTTTTAAAGGAACAGTTGTTTTTGAATATGATGCCAATTCAGTTTTTTGAGGTTTTGTTCATGGTAAATTAATGTTTCATGAATTAAATAACATAATGTAAAATTGATAAAATGGGAATGAAGTAATATAATAGAGCCCTTAAATTATTGTATTCTTATAGGATACCTAGTCTTAGAAGAGGAAGCCTGGAGTCCGAGAGACATTAGCTGCAGTTGTGTCTATGACTAGGTTATACCCATAGTGTGGTTGTGAGTATTATATATTCAGTACTTTTTGTGTTTCTATATGCTACTCCACCCTGTCAGTAAGGGAAACTGACACCCCGGGGATTCTGATCCCTGGGGGGTGTTTTTCCCAACATTCCGGTGGGAGGAAGAATGGATGACTACCCCCTTTGGCCCCACTCTCTTCTCTTGGTAGATAATAGTGCCTTTGGCACAACGGTTAGTTTTCCCCATATATGTGTGTAGAGGGCCATAATGGCTTGTGGTTATTTCACACAAACATATTCTGGATATAGTATCCTATGGACTACTGTAGGTGTAACGTGTATAGGCATTAATGGCTTGAGGATCCTTACTCAGCGTATGTGATGTGATGGATAGAGGTATAATACCCAACGTATGATACAAGTTATGTGGGTAGTGGTGGATCCCAGAACATACCTCGATACTTGTGGTTGTGGGGATGGTTTGGTGCTTCACCATGGTGTATGCGGGCATGCCTTTTTGGTGCATGAGGTGCAGATTGGGGAGCTTATCCCTGGTGTCTATGGGCAAGCCTTTGGAGATAGATGGACATGTCGTATGTCATTGGGGAAAAGTGGCAAACCAGTTGGGATGTAATAGCGTGGTACCCTTGATATTCATTACTATATGTTATATTTTATATGCGTTACTTGGTGAGAGTATCCATGGTGAGGTTGGGAGAATAGTATACCTGTTTAGGTGATGAGTTAGTTTCAATTGCTGTTCATTGTGCTTTAGCATGCTTTCTTTACTTTTGCATGAGAGGATTTGGAGATGATCATACAGAGTGTACTGTTATACTCATCCTACGTATATATAAACTGATTTCAGGTCACTTGGAGTTGGTTGGAGATCAAGCTGGTTACTAGTAGCTTGTGGTTTCAGTAACTGTTCGGTCTTATGGTCGCGGTTGTTTTTCATTTCTTTTGGGTACTTGTAGTTTTCCCCTTTTAGTTGTAGTACTTTTGCATGGCATTTCATTTATGTAATTGGGTTTCTTTTATATTTCAATTCTGAGTTGGAGTTGGTTAAAGTCTATCTTATCTCTCTCTTCTACATGTGTTCTCTTAGAGGGTAATACCTCCCATTTATGTGTTTGTTATACCCTCGGTGCTACTCTCTAACCCGTGGCCTACTGGAGGATGGACTCGGGGGTCATTATCTCTCTTCTCACTTTTCTGACCCAGGAGGGGTACACTTTGTGGGGAGGGGTTTTGATAGTTTCTTTATGCGAAACATATAATGTATATCATATTTCCAAATTTGTTTTACGTGTAGAAATCATCTTAAATTCATAATCAAATGTCAAAAAATAGAAGTCATTCATAGAATTGAAATTATTTTTATAGGCTTTCAGAGTGGAGTCATTCCATGTATTTCTATATGTACTTAGAATCTTATATTCATCTATGAATGAAGACCATATTTTGAAAACCATAATTTCTAAATGATTTTTCAATTTTAATTTCTATTGACCATAATTAATTCCATTAAAATAAGTAGGCATGTTTGTTGCTTCACCATCCTATATATTTTCTATGTTAAATATATAAAAACGTTTATTAATTGACAATTTTTTTTTAAAATGCTCAAAATATTGTGATCATTAAAACATAAATAAAACAATAGTTTAAAATATTTTAAAATGTTCCAAACATTAGAACACATTATGTAAGAATACAATAGATACCAAATGTTGTTCATGGTAGTACATTCAAGAGCGGGCTGAATTGAGTTCCTATAAAAATTTATGTCACAATTATTTATTGAAAAGTTAACCAATTTAAAATAAAAAATATCATTGATAAACAATGTAGTAGATTTATAATTTTTTTTAATTCTAAAATTCTTCTAAAATGGTGAATATTAAATAGTTAAAACAATACGGATTATTATTTAAACATTTGAATTTAATCCAATAAATAAAATTATTATATAAACACAATATAAGATTAACTGTCAATGTATAGACATGTTTTTTCTATAAATAGATAAAATAGTTAAAAAACATTGATGGAAACAATATAATTAAAGAAATTCAATCTCAAGAAGTACTTTAATCATTTCCACTTGGTGCTCAACCCCCACCAAGTAGTTTATATAAATAATCAATGATCAAAATCCCTGATAAGGGAATAAAACAATATAAAAAACTGTCAACATCCACTGTAGGTCTTCTACTATTTTTTGTTAATGGAAATTCAAAACAGGTTGTGTCAGGAACTCATCTACAGTTATCCATGGGATTGAAATTTGTAGATATTTTTTGGGGAGATATCTGTATATATTATAGTTTTAATAGGATATTGTGTCTTTTTATTAATCATATACACAATTATTTCTCATAATATATAAAATAGTTTACAAAATGACATAAAATAATATTAAATGAGTTAGATGTCTTTTTGTGATTTCCATTATAGCTTGAAACTCGTAGAAGATGTCTTGAAATGCATATGGATTAGACTCACAAAAACATACAACAATACCGAGGGTTGTGATATTTTCTATCATATATTTCCTGTTTGGTATTGATGTATTAGACGAGTTCTTCTCCATTCTAAATTGTTTTCTCCAATGGGTTCCCCAAATTTTGTTTGTAGTAGTATATTTATGATTTCATAGTATAAAGATCTCAATTCTTTCTATGGTTCATGATCTTTATCAAAACCTATTTTTGATCAATTTTATCAGATAATCCATTTATACAATAAAACATAAAACAATCATGTTTTATATTTTTTCATGGTACCACGTACATTGTACTAGATTCTAACACCACTTTGAACATTTTATATACAGAACATAAAAAATTATTAATATAGTTAACAGTACTTTGTTTGAAAAATATGACCATTAAAAATACATTTTATTTCACATATCAAAGTAGGAATTTATGGTGTCTCTAAAAAGTGTCTTAGGAATTGTGGTTCAGGAATGCTGTCTCATATATCATGAAATATGCTATATAGAATAGTGGGACATGCATTAGTGAATTAGGATTGGTAGGTCATTCTGATGGTAGGTCTTTCAGAGGGTGACTTATGTTTTCAAAAACTCATACCAGTAACTCATACATAGGTAAACTTCAAATTCCATCGAAATGCCATTTTTTGGTACGTTGATGCAATGTTGACTCATTAAATTGGTAGCTTGGGTGGCCGTGTCTCATCCATTGTGAGAATTCAATATTTTTACAAAGGGATAGATAACTAATAGTGAGACATATTATCAGTAATTCCATGTCAGAAGTAGATTATACTTCTATATTTTTCTAACATCAATAGGATGGCCAACAGTGAGTCCACCTTAACAGTGTCTCATATCTAGTCAAATGTTGGAAAATTGTGTTATGATGCTAAATATAAACTGAATAAATTAATATTATAACAAAAAAATGAGTGAAAATAATAAATCATAATTTAATTTAATTATTATTGATTTTTAGCATTAAAGATAGTGGAGTCCAAGCTATTATTAGATACGAAAATAAATATGCTAGTAATGAGTCAAACTCATAGTACGATATTGTGTCTCAATATCCATTCATTGAGACATATAATGATGATTTAAAAATTTATTATTTTTAAATTTTATATACTACCAAAAAGGAATTTTTATCGATATTATTTATATATTCTTCTTATTTAATGTTTTGGTAAATATATTATTTCTTGGATATTATTATTAAAATGTTCAAAGTGGTATGGGACACTTTGAATGTTTCAATTTTTTAATATAAACACTTTTTCTCCACGTAAATATTTGTGATATTAATTTAAAAATTTAATTATATTTATTTAAAATTATTATAAAGGACTTGTCAGGGATTTTTTTAAATTCATTCAATGGTTATCCAAAGAATTTTTTTACATGTTTTTATATGCACAATGTTGATAAATGAGAAAAATTGTTCTATTTTTACCCAATATGGATACAATTACATTTCATCCTCCATGTTCATTATTTTATTTTTATATTAATTTTAATGATTTCCTATTTCTATTATTGATACAACCTATTTATTTTTTGAGTTATTTTGTAATTGAATATGTGTTTCAATAAAAATACTATTTTGGTATTAAAAATGGGATTTTCAAAGAAAATGATATTTTAATCAGAATGTGTTTATATTTGGGATTACATTAAATTTAAAAATCATTTGAAAATTAAATTTTTTATTAATGATATCATACCTAAGAATTATATCAAATGTGTGATCCTTATATAGATTATAAATTGTGTTTCCCAGATAGTGTCAGGAAATCTAGTTAAATATTTACAAGGGGTGGTGGAAATATTTTAGGGAAATATAATCATAGAAAGGGTGGAACAGATAAAACCATGTAAGAATGTAATATATTAGTTGGAATACATCCATATTGTTATTCCAATTTAATGTGTTTTGAATGGGTTTTATTTATATTATTCTATATGACTCATAATGATGTTATGATTTTATGCTATGAGATTTGTTTTTTTTTTCTTTAAGAATCATTTTTTTCTATTATTCATGTGGACATTTCTTATTTCAGATACTCAGATAACATTTAAGATAGATGTAAAAGATATATATATTTTCATATTTTACAAATCTAATGGGTTACTTTGTTTTTTTATTCTGTTCTGATAGTTTGTTCTTGCCCCATATTTTAAATTGATTTTCATAGGGTTTAATGAATATTTGGATCAAGGATGATACAAATAGAAAATTGTAGAGATATTTAAAAAAAAGAATCATGTTTTATTATAATGATTATTATATTTTGAAAAATTGGATATCAAGTATATGTATCAACTTTTAATTTATGGGTCTACATGGTAATATTTTATCCAAATTCTCAAAACTATAAATTTAAGAGTTCATCAAATGTTAATTCTAGTTTAGAACGACCATAAAATGTAATGTTTACATTCATGTACTTATAATAATGGTAAATTAATAGTAGTTTTTCCACATTTAATCATCTTATGGTGTATAATATACTATTTCTAACCTAGGCTTTATTACATAAAAAAAGTATGTTATAACAAGTGTATGTGGTTCTATAACTGATGTAGATAGGATTAATACATCAAAAAACTATATTCATATTGACTCAATCTAGAACAATTTCATGAAAATGGGCCTTTCTACATTAATGTATCAAAACAACCGAGGTATATTATTTTGAAATTCACTAAATCATTACAAACCATCATGAATTATTTAAATATATAATGAATATAAATGATCTAATGTAATAGTAAGGTGTAATATATTAAATATGATTTATGATTTTGGAATATTTCTATGTTATTTCTCATGAATATGTTGTTTCCACAATGATTTGTTTTTATAAAACTATGTTCTTAGTTCTATCCAATTGAGGTAACTGGAAGCTTCTTATTTAAAAGAGATTTATATAGACAGTTTTTTATGAGAATCTATATGGGATGATGACTGGAGTAATGGATTTTGTTTTTATTTGTAATTTGTTTTCCTGAAACATGTTTTACAATGTATACCTTATGTAAAAGATATTATAAAAGAACATAAAGAAACAATTATAAGCCCAATGAACATAAAGAAGAAATTATAAAAGAGATTAGGTAATGGAAACCAATAAGGAATGAAGATTATTTTTCATATATATCATGAATTTTATAATAATAACAAATGGAAATATCTGAAATTAATTATAATATGTCATCTATGTGATGATTGTGGTCATATTGTAAGTAATTAGTTAGAATAAATTTGGAGTTTAGTTAATAATATGGATGGGGATATTGGTCTCCTTAATGTATTATCCATTGTTGGATTTCTTATGTGTGAAATGCAATGTAATTATTAAAATAATTATCTTATGAAAAAATATCATGTATGAAATCATAATGGATTTATGATAATTGGATTTAATACTGATGATGAAGAGACCATGAATGAAAAATGAATGGTAATTATTTTTCTAGTATTATTTTCATTTAGCATGATTAAATTGTGTTCAATTTATTTTATTAAATTATTCATGTTTAATTTTTTAAGAAAGGGGTATTAAGAAAAAATACGATGAATACTAGTGTTTTTGAGAAGGAAGTGCGGTAATTGAGGTGGATATGTTTTTGGATTCAACATTTTAGAATTATATAAGGATATTTCGCTATAACATTTCCTTAAGTATTTGAATTAATATTTTGATTGATGTTTAGGTTTCAAAAAAGTGATTTAATATAACATAAATATTTTTATTATGTGATGGAACCCCATAATATTCCAAACAATATGATAAAATAGTGATAAGATTATAAAAATTGATGATTTATTATCCAAAATTAAATTAAATGTATCAATGATCTTATAACTGATAATGATTTTTTGAAATTTTTTTTATCATTGGTAGGTTTTACAAAATTATTATATATATTTATTTTATTAAATAATTTTTGGAATTATTCGTAGAATAAGGAATAATTGTTCTTTTCATTGAGGATATATGGTAACTCAAGTTATAACTAGGTTTGAAGAGAATACATGATAAAGGGGTTAACTAGTTTGGAATGTGATGATAAAAATATAATTAATGATATATGGGTGATTAATGATATTTTTTTTGAGAAATTCAGTCACCTTCAATCTCATGTTTTGGGGTTAAATATTTTGGAAGTATCACAATGCTTACCATTTATAGAATGGTTTATGATGAACAGTGGACGATCCTTCAAAAATTTGTGTATTATTTCCCCATACTAATATTTATGAATGACATGTGATGATAAATTTTTTCTTACGATAAATAATGATACGTGTAATGGACTATAATTTTATTTGTGACTATTATGATTGTTAAGAGTAATACATTTTTTATAACAAACCAAACTTTTATAATTAATATTACCCTACATATTTAATTAAATGAAATTTGAAAAAATATGGAGATAGAAGGCACATGGACTTCCTTGGTTTTATTATATCCAATTAAATTAAAAATTGTTATTCATAATTACCACTAATAATATATCTTTTGAAAAATGATCACATAATATTTATAAATATATTTTGTGAACAATTCAATTGACATAGAAAAATTATGTGATGATTTCAAATCATAGGACCATACAATATGAAGCACATTTATCTAAGATTATGATGGGTATTTCATCATTGGGATTTCCCTCAAACAATTATAGTATGATATCCAAAAAAATTAATCATGATCCAAACTATTTATGAGAGACATTAAGGATCATCAGGATAATGGAAAAAACCATATACATCGAATGACCCCATGAAAGACTCACCATCACACACCATACCCTTAGGAAATTTTTTGGATTATTAATGGGAAATGTGTCAATCCTCCATCAATATGAATATATATATATATATATTTCAAAATAATTAATGTTACATTTAAGGATAATATTATCTTTATAAGTAATTTTTATTTTCAACCATAAAACAGATATTCTATTTTTCAAAATATTCAAATTCAATTAATGAATTTATTTTGATGAATTAAAAGGAATTTTGATTTAAAATATATTTAATTTAAAGATAATTATATAATATTTTTTAAATATAAATTACCTTATTATAATAATGAATTCCAATATAGTTTTATAAGGCTTAGAATAGAATTATGGTAAAAAACCACAAAATTTATTAACAAATGTCAATTTTATTTTTAATGAAAAATAAACACTTACCTAGATAATTATTTTGGTAAAATAAATATTTTTTTGGAATCAGTACTTTAAAATTATCCAATAAGTATTTATTCATACTTTTATGAGATAATCCATTTTTTTGCAGAAATTATACATAGTTTATATATATAATGTGTATTATGATATCTTAATGACCCAAAATGATATAATAAATACTATAATTGGTTTATAAGACCGAATATATGTTTATAATTTCATATAATGAAATATTATGTTTCTTTAATAAATTTTATAAAACCATTATGATCATCCAAAACATATGATGTGTTTTAAGTTATTGAAATTATAACATGAATGACAGGGCTCACATATACATCATCAAGGTTATTATTTTAATAATATAGAAACCATTCAGAATAAATCATAAAAAGAAACCACTATTTGATTTAATTTATGTGGATAACCATGAAAAGGATTTTTGATTTGTTTATTTTATGAAATAGTGTCCAAAAACTATATTTGTGAAATGGTAATGAATTCACTAATTGTTTTCATTATAAACCCCACATCACTTATTTCTCTTCACTAAAAAATTTAATCACATCCTTTATCATAAATCATATATCTATATCCCTCCCAAGGATCCCCCAAGATCTCAAGAATCTCCTCCCAAGTATTTTGGGTCACCCTCTCAAGGTAATGGAACCTCTTTTCTCCTCTTTATTCAAGATTCATCTTAATATTAAGAATTTTATATTAATTTTATAATGTTAAGATATTTTAATAAATATACCCCATTCTATATATTTAATTTTTAAAATGTTATATTCTCTAATAAATCTCATCAATTACTCCTCTAAACAATCATACAAGAACATTATACTGTGGAAATTTCACTAGGATTTTCCATTCGAAACAATTGTGTAGTGAATACCCATACCCATTTCCTATAAAGTGTGTTCACATATATTATCATAAATTTCATTACTATGGACATAAAAAATGTTATTAAAAACATTAATGTTTAATAATATTTGATGTCGAATATATATATCTTGTACGGTCTATGTTTAACACTTAATTATGACATGAAAATTAATGTGATTGGTGTGCCTAGAATTATATTTCACTCTAATGAATTGGGTAATTTTATAATTTCATGAGACATTAGAAAATGGAATATAATGTGAACCTAAAATATAATGGTACGTTTACCATAATTACGTCTTTGTAGTTAGACATTAACATTATTTATGATGTTTTGTTTTATGTTGTTTTCACAATTACAATAAGGCCTTTATGTTATCTTGATATATAAAATCTTATTATCAATTTAAATGATTTTCCCATATTTTAGAACCCAATGGTATTTATATTATCTAATATATATTAATTTCATCATGTAATTCCATGTCCATTCCCTTATTATGCTTTATATATATCTCCTTTCACATAAATGTCGTTAGGTTATCCATTTTTTTTAAGTATTATGGAATAATATGAGCATGTCAAAGAAGAATTAAATAATGTTGTTCTATTTGATGTTTTTTTGTTAGGTGATGTGGCTAATTCCCAGTGACAGTAGTGTTCTAAATAGTTATAGTTTTATTATTTGTAATCTTTTATAATAAATAATGCATTATTGTATAATACTGAGATGGGTTTTCATATTTGGATTCAATGGAAATGGTTAGTTATTTTTTTATTTGGATTAAAAAACTCTATAAAAGTAATTATTTACAATAGTTAGTATGATAAAAAATTTATTAATTTGAGGTAAAATATATAGTATGTTGTTTATCAAAAAAAATCATCAACCCATCAATGCAAAAAATCGATGTTTTTCTATAAATAATATACATAATGGTAAAATTGAAAACCCCCTCCTTGAGCTATACTCAAATGGTAACTGTTATATTCCAACATGCCTTGGTTCATACTAGGATTGACATCCCGGGGGATATGCATTGGTAAATTTAAAATCGCATTATGAACAACTAGTAAGGGAAAAAATTTCTTCATGAAATTATGTTACAAAATATATAATGGATAACATTGATTAAATCCTTGAAATTCATATGTTTTGAAAATATATTGCATTTTTATGTTAACACATTAATGAAATTGGAATATCATTTTATGATTTTCTTAATAATCATGGATAATTATTAATTTTTTATATCCAATGAAAAAAATTTAGAGGAATCTAGTGAACAACTGATCTAAAGATAAATGTGTTGAATTCCAAAACAAGATTACTAAACAGATGGGTGTGGGAATAGAAAACATTGTAACGTTTCTATCTCTAATAAATAATTTTTTAATAGAATACAAGATTTTTAGGAGCACCCAAATCCCCCTATAAGAAATAAACCTAAAATTTATATAGTTATGTGAAAAATTACAATATATTTTAAAAGATCATATTATCCTCCAATCACTAAACAGTGGATAAAATCCATTGAGAAAGTATGATCATCAATAATTTTGTTGATCAAGAGAATGTTCTACTAGTTGTTTGTTGTATCAACATAGAATATGATTAGTTGTAGATATTGGTCAATAGTATGAAGTGTAAAGAAAAGATCAATGCGATGATGTTGAAGTAATATAGAATAAAATTTGATAAATATTCTCTTATCCCTCTATGAGTGAAAATGAAATGGCATTTCTTTACCCAAATGAAAATGGATGAAAACAGTATGCACCTCTATGATTCAAACACAACAAGGAATTCAGTATATGCCTCCGTCATTTTCATTACCCACAACAACATGGTTTATAACTTCTTTGGTGGGATAAAACATATTCTACGAAAAACCCTATGTGTCCGAGAATGTCATAGCAGTGAAAAATGTTTATAATGTTTTATCATTGTCAAAATGGGAATAGGGTAATATCATGTATTATAGAAGGATAAAAAGATAAATTTACATTTTAATTATCTTCATATGATGAATAAATATAATGAATATATGAAATTTTATCATCAATGTTGTCAATAGTGTTTAGTAGACCATATGGAGAATTTTTGTAATGAAATGAAAAATTATGTTAGGTGTATGGAGGTGGGACACCTATCATGTGATTTCTGACAGTAGAAACCCACTAATACGATGTTGAATAATAATTATTAGGTTAACCATTAGGGAATTTTTTTTTTCAATTCTAAGGAATAATGGATCATTTCAATCCAATGAATTAAATAAATGGGTTTCAAAGACAAACAAAACCTTCCATGGAAATAAGGGTGATGGATTCCATGAAAACCACTAAGGTGGAACCAAAATATGGTGTGGTGGTAGGTACTCTAGTCATTCATTCGTGATTAGATAAAATTGTATCTTAATTCTAGTTCCAAACACTCTTTTGTATGACACATGTTTATAAAAGTATTTAACCACCACCACAAATCAAGGAGCTAGGGTTTTCATTGAAAATTGAAAATAGTGTAATTATTTTATTGAAATTATATTACACTAACCCTGAAAATATTAGTGGGATATAAATATAATATGACCTTGTTATACAACCTATATTTAAATTGTATCAAATTATTGGTATGGATTAATTTTTCCTATATAGATCCATTATACAGTTTTTCAGGAAGGAAATCATTCTCATTGTCATTAATTGACCCTCAATTCTATACATGTGCACAGAAGAGGATGATGAATTATTAGAAATAAAATCCCAATTAGGGATATTATTTAAATATTAGAAATAATATAAATGTTAAGTGATTTATTCAATGGAAAGTATCATCCTGGTGAAAAATCCCTTTATGCTGGAACATGATGTGGTGTTTTTCGAAGAATACGATGGTCACCCTCATTGATGTGAGATTGTATTCCAAATCATTCTTGTACATGGGTTGTTTCCATTATGAAATACTCTTTATAGAATGTATGTTATAGAACATGAGGAGTCTAGGAAAGTACTATATGAAAATCTAGGTAATGGGTTCATAATCCCATGTGATTAACCTTGGGGTTACCAGTCCACTTTTTCAAGAAGAAGGATCAGTCAATGCACCTCTACATTAATTGTAGTTAACTATTAAAGAATATGGGAAGAGAAAGAATCATCTACCACAAATTTATTGTTTTTTAGATCTACTATATCAATTATAATACATCTTAATGTTGATCATCATTCTATATATTATATACTAACTTTAAGGAGTGTATATAAAATATGTCATTCTAAACATTTTTCAGTCACATGTTCTCCATTTCAATTTCATTATAACTAACAGTTGCTCCAAAATCCTCATTTATGTTTTAAATAGATTATTTAGTGATTTCCATGACATTTGTTTCATATGATTTTTAGAATACATTCTAATGTACTCCAAAATCAAGGTATTCAATGAGGATCTACTAATATATGTGATAAAGACCATACATAAGGAGAATCATTATGAAAGTTAAAAATTTGTGTTTTCTATTTAATATAGCCTCCTTCATAGAAATTTTATCATAACAAATTGGTTATCTATTGGCCAATTAGTGATAGAAGAAACTGAAGGATGGTTGTGGCCAACATTTATGACTTATATCTATATCTTCCATGTATTTTTTGGGTACTATAGTCCATATGTGAGAAATTTACTAGAATGATAAACCATATTTCTATTATAACAAGTAAGAGAATCCTAATATATTAAAATATATAATGTTAATTTTATTCATTGATTTTGAAAATGAGGACTATCACCAAATCATCACTAACACTACCCATAAGTAGGGAATCATTTATTGCATTCACAAATGCATTGATGAATTGATTGGTTAAAGTGTCAATGATAAATGGAAAAGTTGATATATAATAAATAAAGTAATTTTATTTTCTATTAATAGATCTTCTAAATAAATGATTTAGAGTCTTGAGTATTAGTCATTTCATTGTTTATTTAGTGGAATTTTCTATTTGGGGATATGGGTGAAATACATAATCATCATGAAACACTAGGTATATATTCATATAAAATGAGATGAATATGTCCCAAAAAATGGTTATACCTTTTCACATAATTTTAATACACAATGAAAATTCATCCTATTATTGAAATTATGTTGCAGATGATCTATGCGGAATGGATCTGAAAATTTTATCAATGATGAGAACTTAGAAGGGTTTGATATTATTATATTTGAAAAGGATTGACATTGAAATCATCAAAAAGGAAACATCATCAACATATTTTAATTTTTTTGGTCAACCATATTTTCTAAAAAAATAGTAGATGATCAAAGAGATGATATATGAATTTAGAAAATAGTGGAAACTATAAAAATAGGGAAATTTATAAACGTAAATGTTTATGAAGAAGGAGTTGTGATATTTGTTTCAAAACTATGTGTACCATAAAATCCTATCTAAAAGAATTATTTTTAGGATAATACACATAGATCAACAAACTCAATACATCTATGAATAAAAAATAAGTATCCTGATATTCAAGAAAACAATTTATGAAATAATATGAATTATGAGATCGCATAATATGCATAAATAGTTTCTATATGTCCTCAAGAGGAGGAAAAAATTAAAAATCTAAGGGTATGATGAAAACATTACCTAAACCTACATGGAAATGAAAAAACACCACTATGTACTCTTTCATTGGTATTGTAAAGATTTAAAAAGGAAATAATATTATATGGGTTTTGGTGGATCATATTATATAAATTTCCCTTTATAGAAATTAGAGAGTACTTCTCACTCGATCAACTTTCAAGGATATAAATTAGAGAAGTGGTGACATTTTATGAAACGACATTATCGATTGTATCTGATTAAGATGAATTATTAATATCCAGTTTCATGAATTTTATCCTTAATAAAATATATAATAATTTGAACATCATCATGAATGATCAACCCAAAAATGATGTAAATTATGATATGACTATCCACACACATGATCACATGTTGGTAGAATATTCAATTTATATCATTGTAGAAAGAGATCAACATCCCCTTGTGTTCGAGTTCTCAAACAATAACTCATTACATTCAATCATAAAAATTAATTTATATTAAAACATTCATTGGATGAGGTCTATAATAACTACTTGATGGGATTAATTTGGGGAATAAAAACTCGTAGGACCTAAAATGGTTGAGGAAATGGTGGAAAATTTCATAACTATTCAGAAACACATCAAGGTTACTCCGATTTAAAAAAAAGTTGATACTAAAAATAATCATAGAGTCCAACATTTTGTGGTTGGAGACCATGTATTAAACGTTATATATCCATGTAGGTAATTAATGAGAATTAAGATAAAGTGAAAGCTCACTCAAATATAAATCGATCCCACTGAGATAATTTATTACATTAGAGTGGTTGCCTCTCATACAGAACTCCCTATTTACATATCTGGAATACATGATGTGTTCATTGTATAAATATTGATGAAATATATATCAGATCCCTCACATGTACTCAATATACAGGTGGTAGCATTGAACAATAATATTTCCTATGAGAAGTAATCAATAAAGATCTCAGATTGTAGAGATAATTTTAAATAAAATATGAAAATGCACCTAGAAAAGGTGTTGTGGAGAAAAAAAAGTATTATGATGAATTGTACTATTAGTATAAATATAGGATTTTGAAAATTCAAATTGAGACAAAAAAAAGTTATGGACTCAACTAGTAGGATTGTACTTATTGGACCCATTCATTATACAATCTATGGTGCATAGAATCACTAAAATATTCCTTGGACAATCCCAAGACAAGATCTAGCATATTTTGAATGATCAAAACATTATATGGGAGATAATCTGTCTCATCAAGATCAGAACCAAAACCGTGTACACTGAACCACCCAATGAAAGTATCACCATAACACACCATACTATATGGATTCTTTTGGGTTTATTAAATTGTAATGTATCAATTCACAAATAATATGAATATGTATATATTAATTTCAAATATAATATCCATAATATTTACTTATTATAGTTACTTTATAAATGATATTTGATTTTGTTACATTAATTTTATTACTTTTTGGTAATATTACAATTTAATTTAAGAATTTATTTTTATTAATTAATTATTTCAGATTTGAATATAATATATAATTTAAATATAATTTTTTAGATATATATATTATTATATATCATCATAAAATTATTATTAAGTCAAATGGTTTTTTATTAGGCTTCAATTACATTTTCTATCAGGAAACGATCATTTATTAATAAATGTCAATTCTATTTTAAAACGGAATATTAAAATTTACTGAAAATTAATTATTAAATTAATATTATTTTTGGAATCATAATTTCAAAATTATCTAATGGTTAATTTTTTATAATTCTATAATATAATCATATTTTCAGGAAATTTAAATACGGTATAAATATATTTTGTGTAATATGACATCCTAATGACCATAAAATGATGCAATAAATATTATAACAGGAATCCACGAAAAAATATATAATTATTAGTAATAATAATTTATTAATATGTTTTTTATTAATTTTTAATAATCCATTATGAATCATCAAAAATCCTATAATATATTTTAATGTTTTAAAATATTTTCATTAAGGGAAAGACTCAGATTCAAATTTGTGAAGAAATTATTTTAATAATTTCTTACCCAATTTAATTAAAATAATTAAAAATATACTATTTAGATGATACCATTGGGAATTCCCTTAGTATGTTTTGGGTTTTTGTTATTTTATTTTATAGAGGCCAAATCTTATGTTTGAGAAATGATAAATAATTATCCACCCATTTTATATATAAACTAGGAAATGATCAGATTTTTCTAGAATCAAAACCCTTATAGAATGTCTTTAATCTACCACACAACCATATATTCCTCAAAAGGTTCACCCAAGCTATCATGATACTCTTCTCATACATTTGGAATCACCCTCTCAATGTTAGAGGTCCTCTCCTTCTCAACCTTATTCAAATATCCCCATTATCTTGTATATTTTATTATTTTATACAAATGTTGCGATATATTTTAACATAACCCCATTAATTTCCATTTTACAATAAAATAATTATAGAACCCATTAAATCTAATAATGCTCTGCCATGATCATTTATACTCTATCGTTATGCTATAAAAATATCATAACGATCTTCCATGAAAAACATGTGTGTAGTGAATTCTCATTCCAATTTCATATCAATTTTGTTAGTTGTAATGAACTTGTAATCAAATATTGGGTACATAAATGTATTTTTTATCCAGTCCTTGATCTTGTAATCAAATATGATGAATAATTTAGCAGTTTTGTGTGATCTAGGTGACATAAATATGCCTGAGAATTAATTGAAAGTCATAGGTGGACCCGAAATTTCATAGCACTCTAATGCATTGGTTAACATTTTAGTCTCGTGAGACCTCATGAAAGAGATTAGTGACTGTACTTAAACATTCATAATAATTTTACCCTCATGATATATTTTAATTTATCCCGGAATAATTATTACAAAGAATGGTTTTTTCTATATTTCCCATGTTTTCATTACGTTATCATGTTATATCATGTATTATTATTAATTTAAATTATTATAACTCTTTTTATTCCCCATTTATATATCTATTTTTTAACATTTATTATAATTTTCATTTTATGCCTTGTTTTTCGCTTACTAGGTTCTATAAGTTGCACCTTTTATATGTATGTCACCAGTTTATCCCATGTAGTTTTATGAATTAATGAATAATATGATCATGTTAAGAATTTTTTCAATAATGTGGTTGTATAGTATGGTTTATGTTATTATGTAAATAACCTAATTCACAAATACAATATACTTATCAATATTACTTGTTGGATTATGTGTAATATTGTTTAATAAATTCTAAAGACCTGTAACCATTGATTCCGAGGCCCATAGTGCCACAAAACTGAAATATGAAGGCCAGAGTGTCCTAATTCAATTTCTAATGTTTTGTTTTCGTACGTTCAGTAATGGTATGAGTGGTTTTTTATAACATTTCAACCAGTGCATGGAATTGAAATCTGAGGTAACCATTGAACTTACAGCGCCAGTATTCTCTTAATGAGACATTCACCTCGACGGAAGTGGGTCAAGAATAAAAGATAGTTTTTGGGTTTTACATGGAAAATAATAAAATAATATGAACTGCACTTTATTTTTTTTATTGAGCCACGTTGTGGAAGTTTGAGGTGGAGTCCACCTGAACTAAACCTCTTTGTTGGAGTTGATGTTTGGGGACCACCCGACCATAACCTCCCATGAGAGTTTATGGTGGTGGAGACCACCAATACCTAACGTCCCATGAGAGTTTATGCTCTGAGGACCACCCGTGACTAAACACCGCTAATAATTGTGAGAGAGGAAAACATTTCAACTCCCCTCATTAATGAAGTAGAGGCTCTCCACCCCCCTACTTTAATGGTGTCAACCCTTCCTCTCTTTTAATTATAAGAACCTCATTAATTAATATAGTGCTGCCAACTTAATTAAACAACACATTTTGAATTCGTTGGCCAATGAATTCATTGATTTTATAATCTAATATTATTTTCTACCTTTTATTATGTGAATTGATGATTTTAATATATATTCTATTGTCATTCTTTGCTTCATTATTGTGAACAAGTTGCTATCACCCTAAATGCAGAAGCATGTGGACCAAATATATGTGGTCTGACCCCTCCACTGATATTATTTGTGATGTTATTCGGCATGGAAATGATGTGACAAAGGAAATGGAGGCAACCTGCACTACCACCATGACACTCTGGTGCCCCAGGATAAACTGCATTGCCATCCAGCTTCTAAGCCATGCCACCTTCTGCCCTCGGAGCCGCCCCGGCCATGCTGCTCGCCGGCTGCACCACTCATCGACTGAACCTGCCGAGTAGCGCTCTGCTCCGACCGCACCTTGCCCCGGATCCCAGCCATCACGCCTCTTGTTCCCCTTGCAACATCCATCCAAAACCTGATCAAGCAGGATTTCGTGCTCTCCATGCTCCCCGTGGCTCTACCATCCACGCACCTCAAATGCCTTATGCACCACATTCCCTCAATGTCCGAATCAGCAAGCCATACTCTGTGCACCCCACGCACCTCGTAGCTCCGTCGTCCCCACACCCTCACGCCACCCTTTGGGCCTAGTCGTTCCCAATGGACCAAACCTCCCTTACATCGACACGCGGCCGATTCACTCCATCGCAACCGGTTTGTGCTCTCGTAGCCCGCACGACCTCTCAGGTCATACTGGGATGGGTACAATCGGTCGAGCCGAACCTAACGAGCCGGCCCACCAAACGGGTGATCCCGCTTGACAATGTGGCCCACCATAAAAGTTCAGCCAAACCCAATGGGCCAGGCTGGGTTGACCCAAGCTGGGTCGGCCCAGAATGGGTCGGGTCGGGTCGGACCGGACCC
The DNA here is from genome assembly GCA_963277665.1 of Viscum album. Classification (NCBI taxonomy): domain Eukaryota; kingdom Viridiplantae; phylum Streptophyta; class Magnoliopsida; order Santalales; family Viscaceae; genus Viscum; species Viscum album. The sequence continues at coordinate 870,233,069 of OY728148.1, read as the reverse complement.
AAGCCCAATACGACCCTTTACATTCTTTTGACCATATCATTGGCAATGGACGTCTGTTTTATGAACTGTCAGTGGCCCTGGTAATCATGGAGAACCAGTATTCCTTTCATTATACCCCACTATAATTTAGGGTATTGTTGAAAAATGGACAGGTTTGAATTGCACATGAATCCAACTGGGCCCCTGGGACTAAAAGCCTAATAACTCATAGGTCGGACATCCTATTGATGCATTGTCTATTTAGTTGACACCTCTATGATGTGGAGGACCCTTGAGATACTTATTTTAGAGACATCATGAATGTTTGAGTATCGACTAGTAGCTCGAGAAGAGGATCTTTCTAGAGAGGTGCAGATAGAGAACGGAGACCTAGTAGCTGGTTGAAACATGAAGATTGCTTACCGATTGAATTGGAGTGTCTCGACTATCCCAGTGTGGTGTTATTAGTTGTGGTGGTAGACCCACAGTGTAGAAGTTCTGGGTTGTGATGGCAGACCCGCGTAACTCGACACGAGGAGTACATCTGCAGACTCTTAGGAAGTGCAGCTAGTTTTAGTGGCAGAACCACATTGGGGAGCACCATGGTGATGAAGCAGATCCACGATACTCGACAGGAGGAGTACCACAATAATCCAAGGTTAGTGTTAAGTGCCTTGGTTTTACGTAAGGTCCACTGTACTCAATAAAGGAAGAGTTCTCCAGTAGGCATGGTTTCGATAATGTGAATAAAAATCCTAGTTGAGCTATGTCAGTAACTTTTTTGTATTTTTCATGATTGAGATGGATTATATGATAACATAGGTATATGTATGGGCATATATCTATATGGTAATATCTTTTTATTTCATATTTTCTGATCCTTGTTGGTTTTTGTGAGACCTGGAGGGTCTCGGGGTCCTACTGAGTATCTTTATACTCACTCCTGCATGGGCTATGCCAGCACCACATTGTGTTGGATGCAGATGAAGGAAAATGTGAAGTGAGGCTGAGATTACCAATACTAGATAGTACCCCGAAGGTGAACCATATGGCGAGATGGTACATAGAGGATACAGACAGACGTGGAGTGCTGAGTGGGCGATTTTTAGGTAGGAACCTCGTAGGATGTCCAAGTGGCAATTTTTCCTATTTCCACAGTTGTACTTGTTCTTTCATTTTCTTGTACTCTCCAGTTGGGCTTCAATTATGGCCCCTTATTACTTACTATATTCAATTATTGGTTATTAAATTTACTCGTGATCATATCTGCTATGTTTATTTACATGTTATAAAAGAAATATCGTGCATGATTAAGGGAATTATGCTTTTACTGCTAGTCTTTATCCCCTGGACTATAAAAGGCGGGTTAGGGGATTCACAGGACGGGTCTTGGGGGACGGGTCCTAAATAATTGGAATCAAAGGAGTCAGTTCTACAACAATACATAGTATTCTAATATTTCTTATCTATGATGTAATAGTGTTAAGAGTAGTGAGTGTGTTTCTCATTTCATGGAGTCCAGTGTTGGTGCGGTGGACAACGTATCCATACACCAGGACCCTGACTTCTGATTTCTTACTCAGTGTACAAAAAATATGATTGCGTGCGTGTTTTCAAAAGTTTTCTTTAATTCAGCTCAATTAGGTCAGCTCAATAGGTATAATCTTTTGACATTGTCGCATTTGTTTCTTCTAGGATTCCTCCCCATGGACAACCATCTAGAGTGCCGAGAGTTGTATTCAAAAATAGCCAAACAAGAGATGAGGAATCAGTACAGTGCCCTTTTCTAGTGGATCCACCAGTGGTACCACATCTCGTTGGGTCACCGATGCCACCCGCCCTAGTAGTAGACAATGCAAGCTGCTTGAGCTTGTTGCATGAGGTGCAACTCTAAAGTCCACCCAGGTTTAGGGGAGAGACGAAACCACAAGTGTATGAGGATTAGTACGAGGTTGTGGTGAGAGTTTTCCTACTAGTACGGACACAGAAAGTCCTCATAGTGATTCTTGCTACTATCATTCTACAGGAAGTAGTGGGCATATGGTGGAGCATGATGCTCCAAATTCATGATGAGATTATGATTCTATGGGCAGACATCGAGAGCCTGTTTCGGGCAGAGTATGTCCCAAACTACTCTTCGCGTAGTGTGCATACATGAGCTATTTCATCTGTAACAGGGCAACATGAATGTAACTCAGAACATAGTGAGGTTCAAAAACCATTCACGCAACTCCACTGATATGGTACGAGATGCATTCTTCAAGGTCCGAACCTTTTAGTAGAGACATAGGCGGGAGATCAGGGCTTCAATGATCTCACTCTGAATCCCGATGCATGTAGAGGTTTTAGAGAGAACCCTCATAGTGGAGAGTTTCATTGATGATTAATCTCCAGTAGCGAGGTCCACCGCCAGTCCACATGTAGTGGAGTATTCTACAACTGGAAACATATAGATGTCGTAGAGTTCCAAGTGGACTAGACGTACCGGTGGACGACCTCATGACTCATTATAGGTTTTGCAGGGCACCCGGAGTAGAGACATACATGCTAGGAGCGGTACACGGTTCAAATGTGGTGTTCTGGGTCACATGGATTGTGACTGCCAGACCCTCCATTCGGATGATCATCAGATGGTCGAAATACCACCCAAGCAGAGACATAGATTCAATCGAGGTGGTCTGTAGGGAGTAGGCAGACATGGTAGAGGAGCTGGACATGTAGCTGGCGGTGAACAATGTTTTCAGGTGCAACCACCACCACCACCAGGAGGTCAACCCCGACTGCAAGAAGCAGGTGGATAGATGAGAGCTCAACTCCAAGAAGTTGAGTTCTAGGATCACGGAACTCCAGAAATTACACAATGTACAATTTTTTTCAATTCCACCTAAGCTGCAGTTCTTATATACATAGGTTTCAATCACTCTTTAATTCACACTGCCCTCGTTCGAGGATCAGAGATTCAGATTGAGCCATTGGCTCGATCCATATGGCTGAGGACTCCTACAGGAGCAGATTCATCAATTACACACTAGTTCCGGTAGTGTGAGATTACTCTAGGAGGCAACAGCTTCAACTGGAATTTCCTTCTAGTGGCCTCGACGCCTTATGATGTCATCTTGAGTATGGATAGGTTATCTATATTCCATGGTAAGATAGAATATATTCGGCGCAATGCGTGGTGTGTCTTCACGGATGGGACCAGGTTTACCTTCACCGGCAAGAAGGGATCCATTATTGTGCATGATGGACATTCCTGGAAGAGAGTGATGATGATAACTCATCAATTGGTTCACATACCCTCAGATTAGTTGATGTGGAGATTCCGAGCTATCCTACATTGGTGGACCAGTACGCGGATGTTTTCCCTGATGATGTCCCTAGTCTACCTCCTCGTAGAGAGAAGGACATTTACATTGACCTATACCTTAGGATGACACCGATTTCAACACCAGTATATTGGATGGATCTCGCAGAGCTTCTTGAGATGTGGGGATAGCTAGTGCACTTTCAAGGGAATGGATTCATTTGGCCGTGTGTTTCTCCCAATGCAGTCCCGATTTTGTTCGCTAAGCAGGCTGATGGGAGCATGAGGCTTTGTGTTGACTATCGGAGCCTGAACCTCGTGACCATGAAGAACAATTACCCACTCCCAAGGATTGACAACCTCTTTGATCATTTGTAGGGAGCAAGGTGGTTCTCGAAGATGGGAATCAGATCAGGCTATCACCAGCTCAGATTACGAGATGAGAATGTGCAGAAGGCAACCTTCAGGTGTCGGAACAACCACTACGAGTTATTGGTTATGCATTTAGGCATAACCAATGCTCCAGTAGTGTTCATGGTACTCATGAACATGCTTTTACAGCCTTACCTTGATCTCTTTGTCATAGACTTCATCGACGATATTCCGATCTACTCGACTAATGAGGAGGAGGATACCTACAATTTGTGGGTAGTATTGGACACACTCCAACATCACAGTATTAATGGTTTTCTCCCGAATTTCTAGTTCTGGATCCGAGAGGTCCACATACTAGGACATTTCATATTTTATGCTGGAGTTTCATTAGATATATTGATGTTTGAGGCGGTACATGCGTTGGATCCACACAATAGTGTGATGGATGTACGAAGTTTCCTAGGTTGGGATGCATACTACCGGTGAATTTTGGCAGATTTCTCCAGAGTTATAGCACCACTACCAGCCTTGAAGAAAAAATGTAAACCATTTGGGTGGTCAGATAAATTCCAGCAGAGCTTTCATGAGTTGTGGTAGAGGCTGAATAGTACCCCTATCATGAGGCTTTTAGAGGATGGTGTTGGGTACGTAGTCTACTACGATGCATTAGGGACTGAAAATAGATGTATACTGATTCATTAGTGAGTAGTTATCACATAGGGTTCTCATTATCTGAGAAATTATGAGAAGAACTACGCTAACCATGACTTGGAGTTAGCATTAGTGGACATCACTAATAAGATGTGGCGATAGTATATGATGGGAGAACATTTTATCATGTACTCTAATAACAAGAGTATCAGGTATATCTTCTCTCAAAAGGACATAAAACTGAGGCAGTGATGTTTTCAGGAGTTCATCCAGGACTATCACATCGAGATAGTCTATACTCCTGGGAAGGGGAACATTCTTGCAGATGCACTCAATAAGAGAACTAGAATACACATACTAGGTGATGTGACAGAGAAACTGGATAATTTATAGACATCTTTTTTGGATTGAGATGGACCAGTATTCCATTAGTCTGTTACGGTCACCCCTCCACTTCTTCAGCGAGTCTGGGATGTGCAGCATGGAAACACTAACATCGAGAGATGATGTGCTTAGATATCCAATGACAGGAACCTGATGGGTTTTTTGAATGTGGGGAGTACATCTTCCTTTTCAGAGAATTTACTATGGAACCAGTGTCACTTAAAGAAGAATTGTTGAGGGTTTCCTCACATCCTCTCTAGAGGTACATCCAGGAGTGGAGAATATGTACCAAGGTCTCCAACCATAGAACTGTTGGTCGGGAATGATGAAAGCAGTTGCAGAATTTCTCTCTCACTTCTTCTCTTGTGAGCATGTAAAGCCTGATCATCAGGTACCTGCAGGATTGGTTTAGCCTTTAGAGGTCACAGTGTGGATGTGGGATGGGATATACATGGATTTAGTGATAGGAAATCCATGTACATATATATTAAATGACATGATTTGGGTGATCATTGACCGACTCACCACGTCGGGACACTTCTAATCGATCGGAGATCAGGGTTCAGAAGAGTGCTTTGGACACATATATATGAAGGATATTGTGCGGTGACATGGAGTACCTTCTTCAGTTTTCTTTTATTATGATGCATGATTTTCTTCCCATCTATTTAAGTGGTTGTACGATGATTTCGGGACATAGCATCATTTGAGGACCACCTATCATCCTCAGACAGACGACCCGACTGAGTGAGCCATTCAAACCCTCAAGGACATGTAGCGTGATTTTGTTCTTGACATCCGTCCTAGCTGGGAGGATCAATTTACTTTGTTGGATATTACATACAAAAAAACTATCACTCCACCATTGGGATGTAACCATTCAAGGCATTATATGAGTGAACATGAAGGTCACTTTTGTGTTGGACTGACCTAGGGGAGTTAGCACTACTGGGACCATATATAGTATTTGATACTAATAAGAGGTGTCGATCATTTAGGAGTGGATGAAGACTAAACATAGTAGGAAGATTTCTTCTGGTGAAAGGAGACAGAGACCTCTAGAGTTCAAGGATGGCGACCACGTCATTCAACGGGTCTCATCTCGATGAGGTCTACAGAGATTTAGCTAAGGTGGAAATTTATCTATGAGATTCATCGGAAATTTTTATGTCCTCATGAGAGATGGAGAGGTGGCATACTGCTTAGCTCTTCCATATCAGTCGAATTGGGTTCACGATTTTTTTCACAGATCCTAGCTGAGGAGATACATGCACGAACCTTCTCACATCATTGTCCATGGTGAGCTAGATGTCGACTATGGGGAGACCATTAATGTTTTTCTAGTAGAGATTGATGATCTACGTGATTTGGTCCTTCATGGACGATCTATACATTTGGTGTGCATTTGCTGGCAGTATGGGCACCTCCAAGAAAGCACATGGGAGTGGTAGGATTAGATTTGTGCTCAGTCCCCCCGCATGTTCCCTTAGTTATGAGTTGTATCTTACGGGGACAAAAAGCCCTGTGGTGGTGAGAAAGTAATGACCCAGGATTTAAATGTAATTTTTTTAATTAAATTGGTATTTTAAGAGTCCATAAAACTTGAAGATGCATGATTCTAAGGCCCAGAGTGCCTGGAATACATTTCTGAAATTTTTTTTGGGATAGTTCTATAAACGTACAAGTGGGTTTTTATAACATTTGAACTGGTTCTCGCAATTGAAATCCGAGGGCACCATTGAACTTTCAGTGCCAGTATTCGCTTAAGGAGACATTCACCACGACGGTAGTGGGTCGAGAATAAAATAAAGTATTTGGGTTTTTCATGTAAAATATTAAAATTAAATGAACCACACATTATTTAATTATTGAGCCACCATGTGGAAGATGGTGGTGGGGTCCACCAGAATTGATCCTCCTTGTGGGAGTTGATGTGTGGGGGCCACCTGACCAAATCATCCCATGAGAGGTTATAGTGGTGGAGCCCAACTAATCCTAAACTCCTACGAGGGGTTAGGATGTGGGGACCACCCGGAACTAAACCCACCCAATAATGGTGGGAGAGGAAATCCATTAAACTCCCCTCTTTAATAAGGGAGAGACTCTCCACCCTCCTCCTTTAATGTTGAAAACCATTCCTCTCTTTAAATTGTGCCAACCACATGAATTACTTAAGTGGAGTCAACTTAATTAATTCACCCATTTTGAATTATTATGCCAATGACATAATATATATTATTATATAATATTCTTGGCTACCTTTTATTTTTTGGAAATGGTGGAAGGAGATTTTGGGAGAAAATATCTCACCAACAAAGTACAGAAAATGCTTTCTTCCAATGAAGAACACCAGTAAAGAGTGTATCTGACTGCTCCCTCAGAAGAACCTTGCGGAATCAACAGATGTGGTATGTCTTCGACGACTGACCCTCCATCCTCATCGTCGTTAATGAATCGACGCATGAGATCGGGATTAGAAGTGTGCGGTGGATGGGATGAACGACCGTAACTCCGTCTTCTTCCCCGTGACTCTGTCAATGAACAACGAACATAGGTAGGGGATTAATTTTATTTATGTATGATATTATTCCCTTGATACTTTTTTTCCAAAATAGACAATGCGGTCCAACATTTTATCAAGCTGATTGATGGATGTTTTTTCTTTTTGGGTTGAGAATATTTTTGTTAATGAGGGATTATGGGAATTGATGTTTTTACGATATCTTCCATGCTCGTTCTTTGCATCATTCTTGTGATCCTATTGCTATCACCCTAATTGCAGAAGGGTGTAGACCAAAACAACGTGGTCCGACCCCTCTGTCAATCTTCTTTGTGAAGTTCTTTGGCTGGGAGATGGGGAAACGAAGACGATGAGGGAAACCTGTGCCGCCCCTACGACGCTCTAGCGACACAGGATAAACTGCACCTCCCTCTGGCTTCCAAGCCACCCCAGTTATGCTGCCCCCCGACCGCGCCACTCATCAGCCGCACCGGCGGAGCCGCGCTTCCCTCCAGCTTCTGTGCTGCCCTGGGCACACTGGCCGCCAGTCACGCATTCCATCGGCCGAACCAGATGAGCTTCTATGTGCCCCGGCCGCACTGCACCCTGGATCCTGGCTATCGTAACTCCTGCATATCCTGTGCCACTCACAACATCCTCCTAGGCCCCATATCCCAGAAGTCGCACCTGCCATGCCTCCTAATCCCATTGTTATGTCCTCCCAAGTGTCGGCAGACTAGTAAACCACAAGCTCTGCATGCTCCCCACGCCCCGCGCGCCCCACAGCTCTTCTTTCCATGCGTCCATCGGGCATAGTCGCGCCGTCCGGGCCGAAATGCCCTCACGCTGACCCGTGGCCGGTCTGCACCCTCATGACTTATCCTCACTCATGAGGCCCACTGAGCTGGGCGTAGGGTGTGGCCTGAACCTAATGGTCCCTCCCACCTAACATGTTGGGACAAGCCCAACAGGTCACATTGGGGAAACCCAGACTAGGTCGGGCCGGGTCAGTCTATCTAGGTCGGACCAGACAGGGGCCCACTATGACCCTTTACTTTTGTTTGGCCATATTGTAGGCCCTGTGTGTCCATTTGACAAACCGTCAGCAGTCTTGGTAATCTGGGAGCACAAGGGTCCCTTTGAGTGTACCCCACTAGAATTTAGGGTATTGTTGATATACAGTCAGTTTGGATTGCACACGAATCAAACTGGGCCCTGGGACTAAAAGGATAATTACTCACAGAAGGGGTGTCTGATTGACGCGCGGTCTATTCCGTTGAAACCTATATGACGTCAAATACCTTTGAGATAATTTTCGTGGGTTTTGTGGACGTTGTAGTATAGCAAAGAAGCTTGTTGAGTGGATCCTTCTAGAGATGAGAAGACAAAGTGCATAGACCTAAGAGCTGGCTGAAACATGATGACTGCTAGCCAATTGACTCGAAGTTACACATCTTGTCTAGTGGGGAGAAACTGGTCATGGTAGCAGACCCGCAGCGGAGGAGCACCTAGTTGGGGTGGAAGACCTGTGGTACTTGACAGGAGGAGTACCTCTGCAGGCTATTAGGGGGAGTGCTTAGTTTTGGCGGCAGACCCACATTGGGGAGGGCCTTGGTGACGCATCAGACCCACAGTACTTGACATGAGCAGTATCTCAGTAGTCCAAGGTTAGTGGGAATCACCTTGGTGTCGCGGTAATCCCATTTTACTCGACATTGGAGGAGTTTTGTAGTAGCAGTGGTTTCGATAATGTGAATAAAAATCCTGGTTTAGCTGAGTTAGTAACTTTTTTCCTCATTATTGAGAAATATTATTTGATAACATAGGTATATATATATAAAAATATCTAATTGAGGTTATCAATTGATTTCATACTTTGTGATTGATCATTGTTGGATTTTGTGAGACCTTGAGGATCTCGAGGTCCATATTAGTTATCGTTATACTCACCCCTACATGGGTTATGCCTGCACCTTGTTGTGTTGGATGCAGAAAATAGACAACATTGACTAAGGATGAGAATAATAGGACTAGACGATACCCGAAGTTGGACTTTATGGTGTGATAGTAAATGGAGGAAACAAAAATACATGGAGTGATAAGGGGGCGATCTGTAACTACCATGCACGTAGGAACCTCAGAGCATAACCCAGTTGCTGTTTTCTTATTTCCTCTATTATACTTTTACATTCAGTTACTTGTACTCTCTAGTTGGGCTTGTATTTTGGCCCCATTTTACTTACTGTACTCACTTGTTGGTTATTTAGTTTACTCGTGATCATATCTACTATGTGTGTTTACATCTTATAAAGGAAATTCCTTCAATGTTTTATAGAATTACACCTTTGGTACTAGTCCCCAGCCCCTGGCCTATAGAAGGCGGGCTTGGGGTAGTCACAACATAGGCCCCGAGTGATGGGTCAGGACACAAATCATTAATTATTGTGTAATATAGATATGGATTTTCATAATTTTCACCTTTATTTTTTTTAAGAGATAGAGTGGAAATTGATTAGTGTATAAATAAAGGGTGAAATTTTTATTATTTACTTAATTATTCCATGTATTAATTTTTTTTTGAAATAAAATGTTTTCTTGTTATAATCGATTTTTAAAATAGAAATGATCTTTTTAAGACAGTTTGGTTTATTGATTTCTTAACTTTAATATTCTCTTTACATCGTTCGATATCACCCTCCCTTAGAATTTATGTGTTATTTTTCTATTCTATTTTTATGTTTTCATATCCCACCTAAGTAATTCAATATGAAATCCTGGTAATGATGTACATTGTATTACAATTATGACACATCATGTAATCAACATAGCATAAGTACACTATAAAAAATCCCACCTGTTTACTAATTAACATATTTTTAATAGTACGAAACATGGTCAAGTTAAATTTCATGTAAAAAATCATTAGATGAATCCTATTATTAGAGACTATCTGGTGAAAATTACATTACATTTATTTTATTTATATGGACAGTAGTTAAATAGGATTACCGAAAAATGAGCATGTTTACTGATACAAAATTAAAAACAACACTCTCTGAAATATGTGAACATATAAAGAACAATTATTTTTATTTTAGATATCAATTCCTATTATCCATTAATTAAAATAATAACTAATACAAAAATGATAGGTTATTTTACATAAGAAAGGATCTCCATCCACATGAAGCCCTCAAATTCACCTAGAAATTGATGATAAACATTGAGTAAATTTTGAAGTACCAAAAAAGAATAATTTGATGTTAAAAACCATTCTATGTAAATGAACCCTAAAAACGAATTTGAGTATATTTTTATGTAAATGGTATTGTGATGATCCTGACCCCAATATCCTCTATATACATGTTCCAAACCTAATTTAGAAAATACGAAAACTATGTTTCTCATCCACATGGTCTGGAGAGAAGAGCCCAATCATTAACAATTTCGGAATGATTTTTCATTACATAATTTCGAGAACAATACATAAATATATATACAGAACCGAACTGTGGATTAAATGATGAAAACATATATCAAAATAGACACAGGATAATAGAATTGATAAAATATAAATGATAGAAAAATAATCTCCAAGTGATCCATATAATATCAAAGGATGAATAAATAATAATAGCTATAGAAATATTTTCTATGTGATAGTGTAGAGAAGCTCTTATCATCTCGAAATCCATTGACACCATAGAATCTGTTATAAAACCATATCATCTCAGGATATCACATATCCTTTCTCTGTATCAAACTACTTAAAAAATTTATGAACCATTGAGGAGGTGTTTAATGTGTGATATAATATGCTTAGTAGGTTCCAAAATAGTTATTCCATAACAATTTTTAGAACTATAATACCTGAATTTTCATTTATATGAAAAAAATGGAATGATATACAGTTTATCAAATTTCTACAAATAGCAATACAAAATGTATCACCTATATAAAAATAGCCGAATAATATGATAAATAAGTTTAAATTAATTTCATATACATATATCAAAAATAATATATCTAATAATACCAAATCATGTGTTACATATCATATGATATATAGGGAAGTGGAGCTATTATAGTAAGAAAAAAAATCCAGATGAATTGCCCAATAGAATTCAGAAAATAACACCAATGAATATAATAGATTAGGATACATATGACTCTCATACGTGATATAGAAAATTGTATTCCTGAATTCCTAATAGAAATTCATCATTTCAAAAGAGTATATAAATACCCTAGAATGTGAACCCCTCAATAGGTCTAACAAGGTTCTAAATCAAAAGGCTTATAGTGTATAAGAACACACCATGAATGAACTTACAAACAATTGATGAGGAATATTACTACACATTATAAATTTAACCTAAGGCTTCACATGTGATATATTTTCCAAACTATTTTATCAAAAAAATTAGAATACAATTCATTGAAAACCATTTAACATTTCAATAAAAAGAAATTACCAATTTCCAAAAAACAACTAAACACAATATTTTATCTAAAACCTATTCATGTAAATCCTGTGAATTCCATTATATAAAAATTATCAAAACCAATGAAATGAAATTCTCCAAAATAGGCACGATTTGTGGCCACCTACCTCAAAATTTAGGAATCACAAAACATCAATGAGTTCCACCAAAAACAAATAATAGAAATCCCACTCTAGATGCCTTAAAACCCATCCTCAATTCTCATAGTTGATTAAATTTAACAATAAATGATCAAAAAAGAAGATATATATTAAATAAATTAAAGAATTCACACAGAACACACCACAAATAAAAATTAACTGACCCATATAAAAAAACATATCATTGATTAAGAAGGAAAAAATAAGAATCATAAACAAGTTTCAACCGATCTTATAACAAAACATAATAATTATAAAAAAATAAATGAAAACAATGAAGAAGATATATTATTACTCATTCTGAGAGAATCCACTCAAAAATTGCAGATAAAATACTGGATTATTTGTTCCTAAGGGAGATGAGTTCTTAGGGAATTATTATATTTTAAAATAGATAAGAATTATAGATGAATAATAAATTAAATTATCAGATAATACCACTAATATACAACCTTGTGTGTCATAAAAAACATGTAATCCCATTAGATATTGTGTAATCAATGTGTCTACATATTCTGAAAAACCCCATGTCATTATTATTAGATAAATAATTTTTAATATTACAATTAGAGTAATCATTAAAACATGTATAAATATTCCCACTTTGTATTCACCACACATGTTCTTCTTAGAATATAATACATTTTATATAATATAATTAAATAGTGTGAAATTGAGTAATAGATAGTGAATACATCATATTTGAGTATAAAATTCTAATCCACTTATTATATATCATGAACAAGAAGAGAAACCCATAAATAAATTACATGTTTATAAATACTCTTTATTAACTAATCAATAATTTTCCCATAACATTAGGTTATCTTCTCAAGAAAATGATCTCCATACCCGGAATGCCCACGATGAAATCAATTAAAGATTAAAATCTATAAATACAGGAGAACAACCCAACATATGTGAAAAAATATGTTAAATATTTTCTCAATATGACTTTCGATACTCAAGATGTCTTGTGGTATAATGAAGTTAGGTTAATATGTGAGGTCCTTTATCCATCGTCTACAGACAACCCTTCGAAGTCTTATGAATATTTGATCTATGTCAAAATAACATTCTAAAAATGGATCCATATTATAACAAAATTCCACCACATTTGAGATAATGATATCTTCTGGTTTCTCTATAATAGAATCATCGTGATCTAACTGAATTTCTTTCAGACCATTTATGTGAGATGGATTCAGATGGTATTTCTTTACCATTGATATGTGTAACATGTCATGAATTAATTTCATCTAAACTAGAAATTCAATCTAATAAACATCATTACCAAGACACTTTGTTACCTAAAACAAGATAATATATCTCACAAAAAACATGCCCTTTATTCAAAAACTATGATAACCCAACATAGTATAATCATTCAAAAATTCATTTCCATATATGGAAAACAATAATACTCAATTATACTGATCATCATAATATTTAGGTTGAAATTTTATTTTAAAAAATAACTATATATATCATGAATCATTTAGGAAATTCCCTGAACCTAACTTGGTACCACTCAATACGATTCACCCATATTTGTGCAACAAAGAGGCGACATACATGGGAATTAGTACAAATACATGTATGAATCCCACTTTTTAAATAATAATTAGTTTTATAATAAAATATAACTAGACCTTTTTTATAGAAAATTATCTAACTAAATCCATGTCAATAAATAAAGAACATATCCTTCATAATATGAATTGAATCCTTCACCATAATGTGTTTTTTAGGTGATATTTTGTAATCAGTAAGACCTAAATTTATATGTCATCCTAGATACTCTTCAATAACATTGATCTAAACCTAGTATTTATATCTAAAAAATGGAACCCTATGTATCCTAACATTTTCAAGAATATACATCTTACCAAAATCATCCATATTAGTAATGTGTCTTGTCAGATTAAAATAATATGAGGTTTTCAATAGTTCTACCACCAACCAGATAGCATTCCATCCATGAGGAGTATGTGGTAATATGAAAATAACATATATGAATACCATTTAACATTGTTAAATTAGAACAACATTATTATGATCCAATCCAGAAATATTTAGATGAATTGCATTTATATGTTGGCATGTGTGATATTAGGACATGAAATATGAAATTCCATGCTTCAAACAAAGACAACATGATCATTGTCACAGTTCATAATACATCACTAATTTTCTTGGATGACCAACCATGGAATAAAAAAGGAAATTAAAAATAACAAATCTCCTTGATGATATATTGATAAATAAGAACTCCCCTAAATCAAAAATACAATTTGTTTACAGATACAGACTCGAAAAAATCTCCCCACCATAAAGGTTATCTCAAAATCCTCTGAAATAATCGTCATACAACCATATCATTAAAATAGAATCATGTATAAATTATGATAATTTAACAATGGTTATATTCATACATAAGAAATATTCATGAGAATCCATTTGAAAATAAAGATACTCCATATAATAATCCACTACATTGCTAGTTCCAAAATACTATGGGATGGAACACTCATTCTAGGAGTGCATACAATGAAATTCCCCTTCTCTAGGTTGTAAAATATGTTGTATTAAAATTTATAAATCTATTCCACTGATCATATATATATGATATTCAATCCTTTATGAGGAATGAAATATATCATAATGAAATAATCAAAAAGTAATATGAACCTCTCCCCAAAAAGAAACTGATTCTTACACTTACGTGAATGAATAATAAATGAATGATCTAAATCATTACTGGGATAATTATTATCATATGGTAATTGATGATGGGAGTTTTATGATAAGAATGATTATATTTTATGATCATAGATTCCAAATAATTTCCAGATGCATAATATGAAAACCATATAACACATAACGAGATTAGGTTATATCAAACTAAGAGCTGATGTAAGAAGTATTTTCGAATCATTTAAAGATGAATGAAACATTTCATCCCATATGAATTTCTTCCATTTTACTTTATGATAATTCACATGTCACTCCATCATTAAAATATCATTTATGATCCATATATATTTTCTAAAATGACAAAAGTGTCTCTAAATGTAAATTAAACTTCATGGACCATACAATGAAATGACAATGACTACCATATTTATATATTTTGTTGTTATTTGCTCAAAAATCATTTTCCTCGTGAATTTAAATTGTTGATTATATAAATCTCTTTAGGGAATCCTTCCACATAAAGGTTGAATCCTAATAATTTCTCAAACAAAACACAAATGTTTTTGTTGTTAAGTATCATCCCTCGATTAATCTAAAATATCATCACTGAACACTACTAAAAATGTTTCAAGATACTGAATGAATATCTAATTCATAAAATCCATGAGAATGGCAGAAGCATTAGTCAGAAAAAATGGAATCACTTAATATTTGTAATGGAAATACATAGTCCATAAATCTGTCCATTGTATTTATGAATCATGAACTATTAGATGATGATAACATAGACAAAGGTAAGTCAACAAAAACCTCAATCCTACTTCAACAGGACAAACAACTCATCCACACAATCTAAAAGGATACTTTTTTTAACTGTTCCATATTTAAAATTCTAATTCTACACAAAATCATATTGAACATTTTACATTATTGGTAATGAGAACTAGTGCTTCCCCATGTCAAATATGAGAGATAATCCACTCCATATCTTATCATAAAAATTATTCATTTAAAAATTCTACTTCATTGGTTCCATATATTATTAATGTGTCAGTATCTACTATATACCACAAATCATTTAAATTGCATAGTCTAGAACCCTTTATTGTGAAAATTGGGTGAAATTATATGGAAAAACCTTATGAAAATACAAAATGAAAGTTACAAGATCATTAATAGAATTAAACTCATTCGGATCAACTGTTTCTATAAGAAAACAACCTCTTTATCTTTGTGCGTTTTGATATTTCACAACTAAACCTCAAATACAACTCTCCTAAAAAGAACAATGATCATTAATCGAACTCATGATCTAAAACAGGATAATGGTAAAAAATAAACCTCAACATATTGAGTGAGAAGACAATCTATATTGATAATTATGCTAAATAAATCCACATCAAGAATAAATAAAATTGCATTCTAACTATGCATCAGCTATAGATAGTAGACAATAAGCTCAATAAAAACCCTTCTCTTTATAATCCTATGAATTATCACTAACTCCATCAAAATTTACATTATCTCTATTGGATTTTTTATAATGTAAATCAAAGGGTATTGTATAAATCGGTTGGAATACCTATTGTACAATAAAAAAACATTATGATGTATAAAATAATGATGGTACCTATCACTATTAGTTGACCCACACTTCTACTGAAAATTAATCTACATCTTTATAGTGATTCAATATAGAGGCTTGAGGATAGAGATATATAATCTTTAATGCATCTGAATGACCCAGAATATCATGTGAGAAAAAAAAACTAACCATATCGATGTCTAGACATAGCCTAACAGAAGCATTGTAACTACCATAACATACAAATATATTTAAAAAATTTGAAGTCGAAGGAAAATAATTACTTGTTTTCTAAACATTGTTCAATGATAGAAAGTCATAAGCATATGAATACACATTTCTAGGGGTTCCAAAAAGGACGAATCTAAAAATCAACCTCCAATACTTCTATAATGATTGTGCATCTTATACTTTTTCATTGGTGAGATATTCATACATATACTAAGTGGAAGATGTGGAAAAGTATATCTAATATTTCATACAATATTTATATCTTCCACATTATATTTTTACACTATCATCACATAGATCATAATTTTTATTTTAAATACAAGTGTTATAATATAAAATCACAAACCATGAAGGTACTTATGATGGATTAGTTTTTCAATAGAAAGAACCTATGGTGAAAGAAAGTCATGTTAGAAAAGATATGGGAGTAAGAAAACAAAAAATATTATCCCTTGAGTAAGTAAATAAAATCCAATAACTTGTACATAATTAGTGATACAAGAAACAAACATTGGATTAAGATAGCGTTGAATCCCTTTTATTACATTCCCATATTCTTAAATGATTGTACAATAGATTTTTACTAATGCTTATCAAGTATCTCAAGCCTAAACTCCACATAATTTATAGTGTCCCTCTCAAATTTATACTGGAAGATGAAAATGTGATCAATAATTCCAAAAAATCTTACTCTTTATCAATTTATTTTATACACAATAGGGATGGTGTCATCTTATACAATAACTCCCTTGACCAATATAGGTATCCAATATCTCAAGGTTATATCTTCATGATTGTATTATGGAATTTATGTACATTCTACTAAATATCATGAACTCCCCATATGATTGACTCAATATAAGTATACAACATAAAAATATTCCCACAACATGAATCAGATACAACCCAATGTGGAACTCTATGAACACATCTCTAAGGAATAATATTCTAAAATGAATGAAAATAAAATTTTCAAAAAATAGATTAAAATATATTCAAACCAAAATACTACATGGATGATGTAATTTAAAGATAATGAACTCATAATAGATGACAGAAATCCCACAATACCATGGTTACATGAGTCACATCATAGAAATAAAAAACTAGGTACCCACTGAAATATAAAAATCATGTATAGAAATTCCTATCTATAGTCATCAAATAATCCAAATATATGGACTCTTGAGAAAAAACTACAATTTAATACTAAGCAAATATGAGGAAGATAAATAGATCACTCACACATGGTGGTATGGAAACATGGCAGCTGATTTTATAGCATATATGGTAACCAAAAATCAATGTATTACCTATTACCTAAAAATATACTCTTTTAATCAAGAGGGGATAATTTTTTTGTTAATGGTTTTCTAGAATTGTAGTCCTTTAAACAACAGTGATGTTTTTTATATACCCCATGTTGTTTAAAAATAAATAAAATTCTAGTTTTCAGTCACCTTCCAAAAGGGCGTTCTCGATCCCCACAATATGGATAATAGTTCTGTGGAATCATAAAAAAATTTGGGAATGATTTTACAAAATCATAACTTGAAAAAATTATTTATATAAATATAATGATTGAAATTTTAGATGAAACTATCAACACTTATTTTATTAGATAAATTTAAAAATAGATGAAATGAAAATAAAATGTATGAAAAAAATATCCAAGAGACAAGTAAGATTTCAAGGGATAATAAAACTAAAACATTTAAAATAGTTGTCACTGTATGATGGTTTGGGAAACTCTCACCATCTCAACATCTCTAATACATGGACACAAATGTCAAAAACCATCACTGCATCATTTTATGATAGTCCCATTACATTCCTCAAAATACATAATATGTGTTAACACCCTAAAGAGGTGCATAAGTTGTTAGATAATGGGAAAAAATAGCTACCACATAGATCTTCGATAATAAGCCTCTTTATAATTATCAATTCATGATTACATTTATATAAAACAATTCTTGATATATCATTTGACCATTTTCTATCAAATTCATAGAAAAATATTTAATTACAAATTTTACCTCATTTCTAAATAAATTATATAAATTATATATAAATATTTTCATGTATATATATATATCAAATTAAATATATCAATAACAAATAATGATTGTATTACTTATCATATCAAATTATTGGATACAAAAGTAAAATATTATGAGCCAAAACCGATTAAAATCTACCAAAACTATAAGTAACATCACATCAATGATTAAAAAATATCATGATAGATAGAAAATCATACCTAACATAGATAATCACTTTAATAGAATCCTTATACATATGAATTGAGTCCAATGTGTAGAGGAAAACCCAAGAATATAATCCCTCAATAGTTATAAAATTTACATAGAACAAAAGCAAATTGTAGCTGAGAAACACCCAATGAATGAACCACATTACAGTGGAATTTTAACATTACCACACCATCCAACTATTTACCAAAGTATTCCCACATTGACAATTTTCTATACCATTTCATAAAACTAGTTTATAATTTAATGTATTTAATTCCAATTCATTAATCCATTCAAGGTAAATTGAATACCAGTTTTTATTTAAAAATGTAGTGGGAAATAATATTTTGTCATGAACCCATTTCCACACACACAAATCAAACCATAAAATAATGTAATTTCATTTATTGAAACTATTTATTAAAACCAATTAAACTGAGTTAACCATAACATGATAGAGGTAGATCAACCTACGTCAATACTTAGGTTTCACGTGATTGCAATGATATCCAACAACAAGGAAAAATAAAAAAGCCACAACATAAGACCATAACCAAAACACAAATAAATTAATTGATTCAATTTAAAAAAATGGTCAGTGATGAAGGTATATATTAAGGGAATCAAATAACATCCACCTACGTCACTATAACAAATTTGGATGTGACCCATTAAAATAATATAGGATGTATCAACATGAAAATAAAATAATGAAAACCAAAAATAAATATATATGAAATTGTATTGAAATGGAACTACCGTGTTCATAGTTTATGAATAAAAAATATAATTACTCACTTAGAGAGACAACATTTATAACATTGATGATCAATTACTGAACAAATTAATCTGGGTTGAGAGAATGTTCCCAAAGTTTTTTTGGAGTTCTTAGAGATCTAGCCATATGAGGGTTGTCACTATGTAATAAAACATATCATTATTTCATAAACATTTAATCCAACCTCAAGAGAAATACATGCCTTGTATTTACTTTACACATCATGTAAACCACAAGGTCCATATTTTTTGAAAATCAAATATTCATTTTTATTGGAAACATAACTTTCAACATTATATGTTATCTATTCATTACATGTCAAATAATATTTCATGTTGTGTATTTAGATCAATTATTCAATATGTAAAATAATAAATGGAATGAGAAGCTATTACTTTGTATGTAAACCCATGTCAAACAGTAAAAAAAACATTTTAGCAGAATTATTAGAATTGCATCATGAATTTAGTGAACTTCAGGACAACCCCATAATTCTATTACACATTTATTATTAGGCTCTAATAAGAAACCAAACATACATCCTTGAACATTGAGTCATTTCCCAAAGAACATTCTTTCTATATTAGGGAGACCCAAAATGCACCTAATGAAAGGGGAAATGATGTAATGTGAATGGAAATAGCTGAATGATGGTAGTGATATCATAATTACGAAGGCCCATTATTTCATTTCAATTTCATTGATTGATTTTTTTCTTTATATTTTTTTTGATGTTCAGAATAATGGACAATATCTCAAAATAAGATATTTCACCTCCACTCATTTTTGTCACACATTACAATAGTGTTTTAATATTATGTATTTAATTAAAAAAAATATTAATTTATAGTAATATAAAAAATTATTTGTACCATTCTTAAAAATAATGATTTATTATCCTCTTTATAATCAACGCAATTTAATAGTATTTTAAAATTTTAATATTTATACTTAATATTTTATCATCCACATGGATATTTGTATAAAAATTATATTAATTACATATAAATGAAAATTATGTTTAGAATAACAAAAATTAAAAAAAATTATATCAAATTATGGAAAATAACAGTTAAATGATACCACTGGTTTAATAATATATTACTATTCTATCAATATTTTGTAATAATTATTTTATTGTTTAATTTATTTTTATAGTCATATTCATTTCAAATATTCCAATAAATTTTAATTATGGATATCAAAATTTATTTCAAAATTATTCATTTAAATTGAAAGGGAATCATTTTTTGTTACATGTATTTTTTTTT
The DNA here is from genome assembly GCA_963277665.1 of Viscum album. Taxonomy (NCBI): domain Eukaryota; kingdom Viridiplantae; phylum Streptophyta; class Magnoliopsida; order Santalales; family Viscaceae; genus Viscum; species Viscum album. The sequence continues at coordinate 870,212,414 of OY728148.1, read as the reverse complement.
AAAATAAAATTATTTATATTCAAAGGTTTTTTAAAAAAATTATGCAAGGTGTTCTTAGTGTTTCTATTTATTTGAAAATTACATTTTTAACAAATCATTTTTTTATAATTTTATTAGATATTGTTTAATAATTTTATTATCTAGTATTAAATTTTTTAGAATGTTTAATTAATTTTGATTACATGGATTAATATATAGATATTTCAAAAAAATTATACATTTGATATATCTTATTTTCACGATGATGTATTACATAATTTGAAAATATAATTTTCTATGTATGTAAACATCCATTGATATTAATTATGATACATTTTAGATGTTTTCTGATGACAAAACACTTTCTCTTTCTCTAGATGGATTATGATTTTATTTATTTTTGAATGATCTAATGATGAATATGACCTTATATTGGTTTAATGATGTAATGATGAAATGTTGATTTTTTATTCTTTATTGAATATGTATTATTTTTTTGGCTCTGGTAACTATGAGTGATAGTTTATTTACAATAAATCCATCAGATGGTTTCATTTTGATAATTATATTTCTTCTTACAAGGTAGAAAATTTTTATTGATAAAAAATTGGTTAAACTATTATAATGTAAGGTATTTTTCTAACATCTCAAGCATCAAACATTGGTCTATTAAATCATTAAGATATTTTTGGAATGTTATATCCCAATAATGAATTATTTTTTTCCATATATTGCCCTCAATAATGTAGTTTTTTATGATATTTTTGATTCATAATAGTAAATCTATTGTTTTTTTCAAAAAAAAAATAGACGAAATTTTGTTTCATTAATAAATTATGAGTAAAAAATATATATTATCTACATAATGTTAGGGAATGGATGAATTTTTTCAATATACTATAATTTATATATTCTTATTCAATAATTTATTACTAGAATATGATTGCAAGATAATAGAAATTATTATTTATACTTATTGTATTTTTCATTATAGATCATGTTTATTTTCAAATTCTTGTATATAATTGGACATTATTTTTTATATTATATTACATGTTATTTAATTATGAATTTTCAAAAATCCACATTTTTTTCGTTTTCATTTTAATAATATATGTATCAATGGAAATATTTTCCCATAATTTTATGGCCACAGCCTTGGTGACTTGTTGTATAAAGTTTTATTTTCTAAAAATATGATCCCACCCCTTTATTCAGTTTCTATTCACTATGGTATGATATTAGTATTTCATAACTATAATTGGGAAGGGGGTATACAAAATATTTATTTTGGAGATATATTCACAAGCATCTAAAAAAATATTCTTATATAACTTATCCTAAAAGATAATTATCCTTATATTATGTTGTGCATTTGTTTTGTCTGAGACTATATGTTTATCTTATTTAATATTTGTTAAATATTTTTAATTTAAGCATGTGTTATCCCATTTTTGTATGATATATTATGTTGGAATTATTTATTTTTTAAACTATATATTGGGGTGTAAGAAAGGGGAAATTATATTTACTTCAAATATTTTTTATAAGGCCCCAGCCTTAAACCTTACTTAATCTTGAGTTATTACAAGATTACACATTGAGGATCTTTTCGGGTTTAGAGTTATAGAGAATTAGATCATAAAACTTGCATTACATTCCACATATAAACAAAGTGGTTACATAAAGATAGTATTCTTCATTCCCATCAATGGAAACACATTTAAAATAAAACATGGATTATTTCTTGACACATCCTTGACTCTATCATCTTATATTGTTCCTTTCCCTTGACCTGTGAAAAACATTTCAAAAACATGGGATGAGAATAAAAACTCAGTATGGGTTATAAAAAAAACATGGAAAGGAAACATGAGTTCATATATACATAAGAATGAAATCATACTTTACCCATAAAACATAGGCACTTTAACATACCTCATAAAATCATGAATAAATCATAGAAATCATAAGACATAAAGGTAACTTGAGGCATTCATAACATTCTTATGTAGGGAGTAACCCTCTTGGTTACGTTTGGAATACCCATCACAATGTATTCCCTAAAATCACTTCGGAGAAACCTTAACGTTTCACTCCTTCGCGTTACCCAATGCATTTGAGAGCTATAACGGGCTCACCCGCCCTTAGTTTATCACGGAACCACCAGTCTTCATAATAATGCCCAAGAACCATAACATAATCATATCACATAAAACATGCATAAAGGAAACATAAAATTTCCACATTTCAATCATGAGATATCAATACAACACATTGATATAAAAACATTATGAAAACCATTTTCAATAGTAAAATTAAAGAAAAGTAAAACATGGTATTTATCATTCTTTTAAAAGAAGGTATGGTTTGTAGAGGAAGCCGAAACTCAAATAACGGTCACGACGGCGGAGAAGTCGTTGTCGCCGCATACGTACGACGAAAACATTCCCTTTTGTCGTTTAGTAAACGCTTTGTATAAAAAATATTCCTTTTGAATAAACGTAAAAGTCAAAGGCGTTTATACACCGTATAAATGAAAGTTGTGTATAAAATAAAATATGCCTCAATGAAAGGAGATTGAGACGAAGTCCCATACCTCGTATCTGACTTGACCCGACCATTCTTTAATCTCCTGAATAATAAACATGAGTTAATCTCTACTTGATTATGAATCTTTTTCAAGTTCATTATTCCTTTTATACCATGTTATGAACATCATGTAATCAGTTAAGTTAATAATGTTCACTTTGTCGGTATTTGGTTCTTAAGTCAAAAATAGACTTCTTACACTTACATGTTGTTAATTTGGTCAAAGGTTCATTATATACAGAATGGTATTCATGATTTAGATATCATATATGTCATATATATCCAGTACATACTTGAATTTATAATATTACATAATCATTTAGAGGTAAGAAATGAAATGCACCGTTCATGGAGACGGTAAGCCGAACGTACGCATGAACGCTACATTCATTTCTATTTCGTATTTTATAGAATGGAATCATAATGATATAAAGGTCTATTATAATTCCAGTATAATATCATATATAATATCATAGTTCCATCCTTTATATTTCCCACATATGGTTTTTAACAAATAAAATCACTTTGAGGGGGCGGTAGTCCGCACTTCCTAAAATGAAGATATCGTGTTTACCCATAATGGAATCCATAAAGGAATGCCCAAAATTAAACAAAAACAGAAACAGAAACATATTATATATCAAATATAAAAATAGTGACATCATAATGGCCACCTTTTAAGGTGTTAAATGAGTGTTGAACAATCATCGTTTCGGGAGGCAGAATTTCTCCATCCACGGAAAACGTATGTTCTTTAACCATTTGATGTAGTTGTGTGAGAGGGTAGCTAAAATAAATCTTATAAAAACATCCTAGTATATTGAAGATACTGGTTTTGTTACAAAAGAAGTAAATAAAAAGAGTTTAGGGGGGTTGGAGAAGCAAAATAAAACAAATGAACATGAGAGAATGAATTACCTTTAAAAGTGTAACTCCTTTTGATTTGAGTCTAAAGGAATCCTTTTAAAGGATTCTGCCCAAAGGGAATCCTCTAGGATGAGGCGAGGGATGTGGAGAGAGTAAATGGGCAGGGTTTGGCCGAGACAAAGGCTTGAGTAGTGTGTGAAATGAGGTAGAGGTGGGGGCCTTTTATAAGAGAAGAGGAGGGGCACTTTTGGAAAGTAAAGAAATATTACTTTATTTGAAAATGTGTTTCGGTTTCAAAAGGTCCCACATTGATATAATTCGTGGATAAGGTGATAAGGCTTCGAAATACACTCATCCAATAAGTTTTGGACATGTGTAGTTCGTAGGTTTTACATTATCTTTCCATTTTATTTAAATCGGCAAATAATGATGTCATCGCTGCATCATTATTATGTCATAAATAATTTAATTTATTTAATGTCTAAAAATCATAAAACAAATACTATGATGTAGGAAATCTTTTTAGCTTTCCAATGACTATTTATAATCAAAAATATGATCTTTATAACCCAATGTAAAAATTGTTTTCGTAAAACATCTCTTGTTTGTGTCATTTTTACTTTAACATTTAATAAAAAGTTATATAGGTCATTTCCAAACCAAAGTGTCTCAATGGGGTCCAAAAGTTGACCCATGGCTTGTCTTGGTCGGTACTTACACAACCAATAAGGTTTGGACATGTGTCTAGGTCATTTCATATTATTAAAGCATTATTTATACCTTAAACTACCCTAATTACCACTAATCGCGATTAAGAACTTAATAAGTTACTATTCACCCAAAAATTATTATAATCTCATTGAACCACATTTTACTTCTTAATGACAACCATGTATGTAAGATTTTACAAATTCAATACACATTAGTGGTAAACTTTCATTTAACTGAAAAATCAGTTTGCTTGATTACCACTTAGTGGTTTCACTATTCATCAAAAATTGAAGTTTTTCAGAAAATTACCAAAAATTCACCCTAAGATATATTTGATATTCTGAATTCAAAAATGATGTCTATTTTGAAAAATTCAAATCATATAAGTCACATTAATTAATTTAATAATTAATTCCCGCTGCCAGAGAAAATAGCGTGTTTTTACAAAACAATAAGTATCAAAAGATTGATACTAGTTTAAGTCCAATTTCAAAGTGAAATTGATTCCAATGACCACCATTGGATTAAATGGTAAAAATATATTCATATTACACATTAATACCAACTCAAAATATAATCTAATCATATAAATATATTAGATTAAAACGCAGTTTTGATGTAAAATGCAGTATTTTTCACTATTCATTAAAAAATGAACATTGTTAGAAAAATACCAAAAATTCACACAAAGTAAATTTTGATGTCCCAATCATAAATAATAAGCTTATTTTGACAAACATAGTTTATAAAATTGTCAAAATATAGATTCAAAAATGGTTTGCCATCAAAAGGCACTAAAACAATCTTTTAAGAATATTAGTGTATTCCATGCATAAGATTGTATTTATTTTCATTTTAAGCCTCTATAACACTATCTTAATCATTAATAGACATAGATAAAAATATCTATTATTCATTAATTACTTGGGATGTTACATTTTTTATCCTTGTTGTAGTTATTTTTTAAAATGGATGACTGGTCTTTTTTAAAACCCCCTTGGATTTGCCTAATTATTCGGTATAATGTGCATTAATTTCTAAATAATTGATATTTTGGTTTATTTAATGTGTAAACTATTACTACATAAAATAGTTAAATATATACACACTAGAACAAATTTACCATGTGGTATTGATAATAAAACGGTCCTTTTTTATATTAACACAATCATCACGTGTTGCATAAAAATATTTATAACTAATCTCATGGTTTGAAAATACTGATGGATATTATTGATTAATTAACATAATATTTATTATCTCTTTTGAAGGATCTTAATATAGTTAGATGACATTAATTAATTGTAAAATAACCTTCATCAAAACTGATTATATAAATGGGGTTATTTTTTATACAATTCATTCAAATTCCAAATGAATATATAACTGATTGAAATAAATGTTTTATTTTAAAAAATAAATTATTAATTATTTTTCAAATTCATATTCTCATTTTATATGATAGTATAATTTAAATGTAATATATCTTATTTTTTTAGGAATAGGGTCATGAAAATGAATCTATGAATGACATGTCACTATAAAATATTAAATTGTAATATTTTTCATAAATATCTTCTTAGTCAAACATAGTAATAAAATATTTTTATATCATTAGAAATAATATCTTGTGTCATTCTGATATTATATATACCATTACAATTTCTCAACATTGTTTATTAGAACATTGAGAAATAAATTTATTTAACATGGGATAGTGTAACGAACATGAATTATACTATATATATATATTTTAAAAAAAATATATAATGATTTATTTATCATTATAAATACACAAAACTGATGTAAAATGTAAAAAATACGGTACAATAATATTATTAAAAAATATTTATGAATAATAAAACCACCAGTTTGTAAACCTATATAACTCAATATGAATTTTTATATTAAATGGATGATTAATTAATATAAATAAACATTAAAATTTATTTTACCATGATAATAACTGTTTTATTTATTATCTATGTTATACTAATAAAATAAAATTTCAATATTGAATATTTTATCACATATTATGTTATTTATTATCATTTCATAAAGTATATATTTTTATAATACGTGATTTAAAATATTTTATAAAATAATTTCATGAATACTATTTTTTTCATTATATGACAAAAATTCAAATATAGTTTTTTCAACTTATTTTGAATTTTATTTTTCAATAAAAAAATATAATTGTTTTGAAAATGAAATCACATTAATTAAATTTTCATTATTTAATTATGAAATCATGTTTTAGGAAAGTTTTATTATATAAATAATATTAAAATAATAAAATATGAATTTAAAAATAAATGGATTAATTTTTATAAGCCAAATTTATAATATTGAAAACATAAATAATAATTTAGTGCATTAAATTTGTTTTAGACAAATCATTATAGTGTGATTTATAAAGGGGATTTTGGGTGTTAAAATTTTTTGAAAGAAAACAAATAATATTTTTTTAAAAAAAATACCAACTAATTTTGAAGAAAAAATGTAAATTTTGATTTAAAACTAGATTTCAGTAATAAAAATAAACCCTCTAAAAATGATACTTATATGTTATCGATAATAATATTAAAATAAATTTTTATCAAGCATAGAAATTTTATTTCAAAAAGTAGATTACATTTTTGGAAAAATGAATAAAACATTATGTTGTGATATTATTTTTTATTTGTATTTAATGTAAATAACTTATGTAAAAATCAACTATCACAATAAGAAAAAAAATTAAAATTGAAAAATATATGAGTAATGGGCAAGGAATCATGTAACCATTGAATGGTGAAATGACATTTTTTATTATTATATAAATTCCACGCATCTCAATCATAATATGTTTAATTACCCAACACATATGTTTATATATAAACCCACATAAAATCAATTAAAATCATCGAAAATTAATCCTCAACCTAATAATACGTTCTTATAGGATTTAAAATTTCAAAAATAACTCCTCCCAATTCGTTTATACAATTTTCAAAGGCCCTCTTCTATTGATTATGGTAATATTTTCAATAACAAAATTTTCATTCAATTTCATTATTTCATAATTTACATTATATGATTATAATCCTACCATGTGGAAATAATCATAAATGTAAAATATTTCAAATTAAATTTTATTATCTTTATGGGATATTCATTTCCTCTATCATAAAAACAATTTGGAAAATGAGTACATTTATTATGATATGTGAGAACTATCACCTCTATAAATAAATTGACCTATTTGTTGTAGGTGGAATATATGATTTATTCAAATCAGATATTTAATGAATAAATATTATATTTAATATTATATCAATGCAAAAAATTATAAAAATTCTAATTATTATATAATAAATAAATACATTGGTTATGTTCACTTTCAGATTGACAACCACAACTCTAGTAAAGTAGATATAATGGATCCATAATTACATTGATATAATATGATATAGATCAAATAAAAAAATGACATATTAGTTTAATTGATATGATGATTTAGATTCAAACATGAATCTCATTTTTTATTGAAAATAAAATATAAATCAAAGGATATGAAACATTATTTCATACACGATATAATTGACAATATCCTTCTTCATATCCCCAATAAATGGAAAAATAAAGGTTGAGATTAAATGATTAGCCATTGTTATATAAATTAGAATCTATACTTGCTAAATAATAATTAATTAATATTAAAATGTAAATATATGAAATCAAATAACATTTAATCGATAACAATATCATGATATACGTCCATATATAATATGAATGTAGAAATCGGATGGATAAAAAAAATTTCTAATGAAGGACATTTTTCTTATTGGATATCACAATCTCATACATAATTATATATTTACAATCATATCCATGTTCTAATATGGTTTATTTTATGGTTAGTTAAATAATAATATCCTCTTTAATAAAATTTATATAATATTTTGTCTCATAAGACATGTATAAGTAAATATAATCATAATAATGTGAATATTTTATAATAATTTTTTGACCCAAAAACTAATAAAAGATTAAAGTTTAATAAATATAAATCTCAAATATATTATTTTTAATAAAATAAATTATATTATAAAAATTAATATAATATATAGGAAAAATAGAAAAATATGATTCAATTATATATTTTACATAGTAAAATCATTTGAATCATAAAAAAATAAAAAATTTGTGTAAAATTGTTTTGATAGTGTAAAAATCTGTTAATGTTGTATATGATGAGGATACTTTTTTATATCTAAAAAAAATATGATCACATTATAAAAATTAAACATATTCAATTGAAACCATGTGATATGTCAATTTTAAAAATAATTATCTTCATAAATCATTCTGATAAATGAAAATATTTTTGTAAATATTTTTTTAAAATCATTCATTCATGAAAAATATTCACAATCATAATTGGTAATAACAACGTCTTTTTATGAATGAAGTTATCTGATTAATTTATCTGAAAAATAAGAAAATATATTTAATTATAAAATAATATAATTAACCCTAAATACGAAACAAATATATATGGAGTTTATATAGGATATATTATAAAAACCCTTTAATAAAAATAAATATAATATAATATAATTTTTAATGAAAAATAAATTAATATAACATTGGAATAATTCAAACAGTTACCTCATAAATAATTAAAAATTAATAGAAACATTAATAATCATTTAATAATATATTTTCATGATATTTAAATATAATTTTCATGTATATTCACTAAATAAAACTAAAAAGGTTCATAACACAAAATATGTCTAATGTGAATCAAACATTAGAAAAAATTAATTACATTGATCATTTCATGGGAATGAAATTTAATTTTTTTTTTGATTAAGGGTATAAAATCTATATCCACCTAAAAAAAGATGATATATATCATAAAATAATCAATCTTTATTCTACACATAATCAGGTATTCAAATAATCATTAAAGGACTTTTATAACTCAATGGATTAAAATTGTGTATTTAACCCCCTATACTCTTGATTAAAATTAGATTAGAATAGATTTTAATCTAAGGATTAATAAATTTATATTAATTATAAAAACATGAAAATGTATATATATATAAATACAAAGTATATTATCCACTTGTATTATGTTATCATGTTTTTATAAATAAAAATTTATTTTTATAATTATTTCGGGACTTAAATTCATCATTTTTCATGTATATTTTAATTTTTATGTCTTGGTAGTTTATCATGATCATTTTTTTATTACAATCATAAATTAAATAATTATGTAAAATTATATAGTATTCATTATATAATTAATTAATTGAATCCATGAGGAATGTACATGAAAAATGGAATCATGTCTCTTCATCGAGATAATAGGTCGTACGTACACCTAAGAGATGCTATAAAAGAGTTAATAGAGGAATGAAAAGGTAGTATATTCCTTATTATACTTAAAAATTAATAATTATCTCATATGTACCATATATATATATATATTCATTAATTATATCATTAGGATTATCCATGTTTGATGGTAGTGGAAGAAAATTTACAACGGTCCATGAGGTGGTTGTGTACCTTACACATGGGTTGTGGTTTTGTTTCAAATTTGATTGGGAACGTGGATGATAAATGTTATTCTATAAAAATATTAAAATATAATTCATATGTTTATAATTTTAGGTTATACATCCTGGGTTTTGATATATTTGGTGGTGTTAAATGAAGACAAAAAAATAAAAGTTCTCAATAAATATAATTACCTCTTCTCTAAAATATCTCCTTAATGTCTCTAATTAAGGGACATATAGATGATATTATTTGAGGAAAATTACCTCCATGAAATTTATTAAAAATTTATAAGACTTGTTTTTATGTTTTATTCATTATATTTCTCTTTAGTGGATGTATAGAGGTGTGGGGAGGATGCTCCTCTTTATGTTAATGAAAGGGTAGTTGTTGATGTTAATATTTTTAATATAACAAATAATATTTCATATAAATATATAACAATGTGTAGAAAATTTATATAAATTATAGAATATTTTTTAAATACCTCCAAAACTTAATATTTTTATTTTTTATGTTTTATTTTAAATCTAGTAGTTTTGTTAAACCCCTTATTAAAAAATTTACCTTTACTACCTTAATAAGTTTTTTCAATCATAATTTGTTATAATATTATGTATTATGTCAAAATGTTCTTATAAATTTAATTTTAATTATATTTTCATCCATATTTTATCAAATATTCATTTTTATCAAAAATTATAAATTTGTATCAATTTAATATTATTTTCATGAAATGTCATTAATTCAATTTTTAAAAATATTCATATAATTATACATTAATAACATCATGAAAAAATTTATATTATAATATAAAAATAATTATCGTTATTAATTTATTATTATTATTATTAAGAGTCTTCCTAAAATATAATTAGAAAAAAAAATTTGATTAATTTTATTATTATTATTTAATTTTATTTTTTCACTACATTTTTCTAAATTATGTCAGTGTTGCATACATGTATATTGAGATATTATATAAAATAAAAAGTTAAAAAATTAAAATCAAAAATAATTTAATTAATTTCAAGATTATATTTTATATTCTTTTAATATTTGTATTTACCCACCTCTTTTTATTTAAAAGAAATTTTATGCGTAATTTTATTGTTTCATGCTTTGTGCAGGAATTGGATAAACAATTTTATAAGTAACATGTTATATGACAAAAAATCAATTCAAATACATATAAAAAACACAATATTTAATATATACTAATTATGTTGATCAATGACTTCATATGTTTCAATTATTATCAATATGGCACAAATGTTTACTTTCTGAATGTTGCGAAAGCACAACATCACCATTGAAAGAGAATTTATTATTTATCGTGAAATAATTTATAATTTAATTATTTTGATTTTTTCATGATATTTATTTTTTATTATCATAAATTATTAAATAAAATTTTAAATTTTTATATCATATCTATTTCTGATGATATAATAATAGATTCAGTGTTACTTGAAACCTCTATCTTTTAAAATTCACCTTAAAAATAACATCATGAGAAAAATATACAAAATTAATCATTGAATAAATGTCAATTTATAAAATATAAAATTATCCATATTTTATCATGATTAAATCCCACATGTTAATAATTTTTAATTCAATAAATTTTTAAATGAAATGTCAATTTCAAAAAAATACTTTTTTAATCACAATAATGAACATAAATATTAATCGGATAACAATTTTACTCTTATGCACTCAAATAAGTAAATTTTAAAATAAATATGATTATATTAATTTAATATAATATTAAAATGATTATATTTAATTCCAAACCATTTAAAATAATTTATTTTCAATATTTTATGTTTTCTACTCCTCAATGAAAACAAATATTTTCAGAAAGACCCAAAATTGAACTATATTTTTTACATGTTGACATAAAAATAATATAACATGTACATAATTGTATTTCCAGAGACACATTTGGTTCATTTATAGAATTTTTTTTTCAAAAAACTATATCTATGAATATGGATTTAATTAAAAATAAAATTCCATACTATATATTCATGTTACTCGATTACATCCCACTCCATGGAAAAATATAAATAATTTTCTATTTTAAATTTTATATATATTAAAAATAACAATTAAATTAACTCAAAAACATAAAAATACTAAATAATATATCTACCAATGTATAATAATGATATAATACCAAATCCATCACATTCTTAACAATAATCACTAGTTGATTAGGGGTTGTAATGTTTTTGTTTTAGTTTTCCCTCATACATGAATATTGATATATATATATATATATATATTTATTACTAATTAACATAGATTAATAATTTTTTTTCTTATAATACATGAATGTCCAAATATAACTTGGGATATGGTTAAGATATTTTTATATAAATAATTTTATAATAAATATAATATTACACTGTAACACCATGAGATGTTTTTTTGATATGTTTTTTTAATATCTTTGATGACATCTATTGTACACTACACCAAGATTTGATTGTACTACACACAACACTCTATTAGCTTGTAGTATACGCAACACTATTCTTGGATCGTGTTACACACAATTTCATGTTTGTTTTGAATAAATTATTCTACACAACATTATGTATAGGTTTTGTTTAATGTATGAATGAAATAAGATTTGGTTATGTTATATGCAACCCCAAAGGGAGCTTTCACTACATGCAACCCTGACGTGGAATTCATTACACACAATCGCATCCTTCCTTGATAGCATGTGCAGTACACAATACGAGGTTTCACAAAACAACAATATGTTATTAAAATATTAAAAAAACTAGCCATTATGAATAGTAATACCCACTTTTTGAAATTTTATAAATTTTATCATTCAAAATTAACTTCATTTTTGGATTCGGGATATCAAAATTAGCTTAGGGGGAATTTTTGGTATTTTTTTGAAAACATTAAATTTTTAATGAATAGTGAAAACCCTCAGTTATTGGTTAAAACCATATTTTTATTTAAATAATAATTTATTTTATTTAAATTTATTTTAGGTAAAAATAGATAAATATTACCTATATAATTTCAATGTCATTCAATGGAGTTATTTTATAATAATTTTAGATATATAAAACTTTTATTGAACTTTTTACCGTCTTTTACCCACCTCCTTGGAGCATTTGTAAATTTGTATAAAACACAATTATACCTCTTCTGTGAGTTTAATTTAAAAAATCTGAGAGACACTGTTTATATCAGTAAATAATGTGTGGTTCATTGATATGAAAATAATTTTTGGTGAATAGTAACTTTTAACTTTAATTTACCATGATTAAAAGTAAATAGGGTAATTAAGGGTAAAAATGATAATATTATTACCCTAAAACATGTCATATTACTATTTTATAAGCATAATTAGAGCAAAAAAAACATTAGGAATAAAATATTACCCTTAGGTAAACATGGATTAGATTAGGACATTTATTGTTATTTGATTTAAAGAATAGTTAAAATAGTTAAAATCAATGTTTAATAAATAAATAAAAATTAATATAGGGTAATAAATAAGATAAATTCGACTATAAATATTCATAAGAAAGCTGAAATTATATCCTACATATTTTTATATTATTTATCATTTTTAGACATTAAATAATTTAATTTAATTATGAAACGATAATGTTGTAGTAATTACCTTATTAAAAAAACATTAACATAATTGATATCATAAAAACCCAAATAAAGTTAATTTGAGACTTTTTAAGAATTACACTAGCTTTATAGGTTAATATAACAAATTAGCGTTTGATAGATGATTTTTTAAATAAGAAAACTATTATGAACATAGAAAAAACAAAATACCAAATAGTGTCAAAATTGACATAAAAGATATTTTAAAACAAATATTTTATTATTAATTGATATAATGGTCTCAAAAATATATGGTTATTTCAATAGACATATATAATAACATATATGACATTAATGAACCAACCGGGGTTCTATTGACTGTTTATAGTATATTTATTAACCATATAGTATTAGAATACAAGAAGAAACGGTAAATGTTAAATTATTTAACATAGAGTTAAATCTAAATGATAAGGTTAAAATGGTAACCTAAACATGTCTAAAACATTTTGGTTGAGAAAAAATCGACCCATACCCACACTATCATCAAAATATGTCACTTTGAATCCATTATAAACCGAATATGAATATATTATAAAATAATATTTTAAGATTTTCCTAAGGTTCCCCACACCACTTTTATAAAAGGGCACCCCACTTCTCTCTAATTCACACCTAAAAATCCATTTTTATCGTCCAAAAATTTCTCAAATACCCTCTCAACTATCCAACCTTCATCCTAGAGTCCTTCCTTTAGTCATAATTACATCCTATGAAGCCATTTTGATCAAATAAAATGAAATAACCTGAGGAAGAGGTAAATATCGCACCACCTATTTCAAGTTCCTTTCTATTCCACATACACTTTCTTTGTTGATTCAATTTTAAAATAATAATTCCAATATATTATATATTCTGTGATGTTATTAAAAAACATCTTAACCATATTAGAAATTTTATCCATCCTATGAATGAAAAAGTCACCACATGTGCATACGTACGTCTTTCTGTCTCCACAACATGGTGTAGTTTGTTATTCAAACATTTCATCATTTGGATTTGTAAAATAATGAGTATAAATGATATAATTAATAAATATAACAAAATTATGATTCTTTATATATATGATATACCATCCAACTATATATGATTTTAATATCCAAAGAATGATATTGTCGCTCGTGCGTATGTACGGACTACCGTCTCCTAGAACGTGTTGAGATTCATTCTCCATATTAACCATTCAAGAGTGATTATAAAGTATATATAATAAATAATAATTGAATATATGAAATAATAATGATATAGTATTTATGTACATAAAATTTTCATTTACTTATTCATATTCTATTCCATAAGGAAACAAACACAACATTCAAGCGTACGTACGACCTACCGTCTCCCTAAACGATGTATTTCCTTATATTTATTGATCTATCATATATATTTATTTGATGAATATATATTATATATGAATAATGTTTTTAACTTTCTAATTAAGTAATTTTTATATAAGTAATAATATCAAGAACAACAAGTCGGAACACATACAATAAATGAAATGATTTTACCCAAAACGCTGCATTAACATGGAATTTAAAAAAGAACGTGTAATATAATGTCATAAGTGAATCATATATAATATCATAAAAATTATTATGGTTATATAAAATGTTAATAATATTTTTAAAACATCTATATATGTGATTCGGAAATGTATGGAAGAAATTTGACCTAATGTAAGGGATAATTTTGCAAATCTCATTTTTATCCGAGATTGCTTATATGTAAGTATTTATTGGGGTTATGATTATCGTCTGTGTCCATGTTTTCTAAAAATGTTTACTATTATTACATGTTTTTTTAAAGTCATTTTTACTCAATGTTGACTATTTTCCACATTGTATAGAAGGAATTTTTCCTTTGGTTACCATATAAGGTACTTTTTGACTTTTCCGTTAAAAGTATGAGGAGAATGTTTTTTTTATTTATATGACATGAACGAAATTTTATGGTTTCATAATGCCTAATTTTAATAATTTTTTCATGATTATTTTCAACAAAAACCTTTTATTTTAATATTCAATGGCATTTTGTTAAAAGAACGTTATTTTGATGAAGAAAATAAATTTTCTTCAAAAATTCATTTCATATGTTTTATCAAAACTATTTTCATCTAAGATGACATTATTTATCATTTTAATGTTTTAAGTATAATATCTCTATTATTTAAGTTGTTTTATTTTTATTATGATTAAATTAAATCCATTTGTTTTATATGGATTATGTCACATTGAGAAGATGATTATGAAACCCATTTTATTCATTGGGTTTTCAGGAATGATTTATGTTTATTTTGTGGCACAGGTAAAATGATTTCATTATGAGAATGGTGGTACATATATATTCCTCTAATGCATTGGGTAATGATTTATATCCCATGTTATAGACATGGATAGAACGACAAGTTAATCTGGTTCTGTGATACAAGACTGGAACAAGGAGTGAAATCGATTTAGTAAGGGACTTTGACCACTACGATAGTCTGGGTAGCAATTCCTTTGCCACTATTTAAATCATATAATGTGCTTAATGGTTTTCTAAAACTACATGTTTTATTAACATTATATTTTATCATGATTAATGTTTGTTATGATCTATGCCTTATGTACATCCATGATTTATGTCATTGATCAAGATATTGATGTTTTATGATCATGTTTTAACGTTAAAATGATTGTGGATTGATTTTATGTTCTCCATGTTTACCCTTACTATATATTTGAGCTTACCATTTTAATGTTTTTATTTCACTATAATATAAATAAAGGTTTTAGGTAAGAAAAAATGGGGTATATATCTATGGGAGATGTTGAAGATCTTTGTCCTTGATTAGAATATTATGTTCTGAGTTTCCAAAGACACTAAACTAATACTATATTTCGGCATTAGTTTTTTTCATGTATTAAGTATTCTGAAAAAGTTATGTAATGTCAATGTATGTCAAGCTATGGGTCTCTACAGTTGGTATCATAGAAAATTTTTAGTTATCCTTTGCAAAATAGGATCCAAATACTTTAGTGAGATCCCTAGAGATAATTTTAAGGTATGACAAGGGATGTCTCTAAGGTGCAGTATAACAATAAGATATGGTCCTAGAATGATGTTGACGATCATGAATAACATAGGGTGAACCTAAGGTGTCATGAATTAATGAATTTGTGATAAGTTATACATCCCATAAGTGTAATTTTATGATTATGTGGTTCCTTGTTAGTTTAACTATTTCTTACACTCTGGGTTCTAGTTTTAGTTAATGGATGGAAGGAGAAGGAATTAGGTTAACATTGATTCCAATTGAAATATTTGTGACTATAATCAACAAAATTGTAAAATTCCTCAATGGAAAGATATTATGGTTATGCAGAATCAGTCATTGTGATATATGATTAACATGGGTAACTTTAGTTGTATTCCTATGTCATTAAATAAGAGGAAGATGGATTTTTATGCAAGTTTTCATGGTGAGGATCATAGAGAAAGTATGATTGAGAATTCAAATGAAGTGAAGAAGAACCGTCACGAATACATCAAACAGAGGAACAAATGTTATCTGGGTGGGGAGAAGGTTCATAGAGTGACAGAATGTTATGACGTTCATTGTCCAATTTGTGGAGAACATGGGAATTTCCCAACTCAATGACATGACCAAAGAGGATACTACTAAATGAAGGAAGGACTCATTCCATGACAATCATTGAAGAGGAAATATTGAAGTGTTTATGTATTTTTATTCAATAATAATGTTTTTTAGGTACTTTTACTATATAATGGAATATCTATGTATTGGTCCATTGTGGTTTTCCATAAGGATATGGTACCAGTAACCATGAAAAGTGATTGAAATATATCTCGAAAGGAGATGATATGTGCATAATGAATGGATAAGAATAAAATAATATGGTTTATAGTATTTATGAGATCATGATTGAGATAAGGACAATGTGATATCATGGTTTCAGTATATAGAATTTTTGGGATTTTGGTATGCGGAAAGAGTTAAATTTTGATAGCATTCATGTTTTCACTGAGGTATTATGGTAATACATGTTTCAAAAGAAGGTATGATTATGGAAATCACATGACTGGAATATGACCAAAAATATATATCTTGTTATATGTGAGGAATAAATGATGGTATTCACGTTCTTGTAACATGTATTTTTTACTAATCATTCAAATTATACTATGAGTTTGGAAGGAAGTATGTTGGATAAATATTAAGGTTGGAATGGATTATGTTGAACATCAGATTGTTTTTTAAGGCTAAAACATTTTTTCAATTTTATTTCTTGAATGTTTTAATAGTATAGTTTAAGAAAAATGAAATCCTGTAGAACGGGCAACAACCTGTCGTGTCGGACAAGATTGCGGGAATCAAATCCACAACAGAAGTGAGATATGCCTTCATCGCCTACCACTGGCCAACATGAAGTCCCTGTTTAGTATAAATTAGTTTAATTTTATTAAGTGTTATTATATATTATGTATAAGTTCATTTTATGACCATATAAGATTAATATCACCATAGATGGACTAATGTGTATTTAATTAATTTTTCTAACCTTTTTTTTAAGATAGATGGAATAACCTATCATTATAACGCATGATTTGCTAACATTTAATGAAGGAAAAATTAAACTTCATTTCGTTAATAGATGATGTGGAAATTATTCATGTAATGACCAATGATGATATTGTACCAAAATCAATTAAGTATTTATTATAATTCCATTTTTTTCAACTTTGGGGAAATGATCTTGAAAACCAAAAACGTTTTTCAATATGGTACCTTAGATCATCAAAAAGTTATGGCTTTGTGATTGTTCACTTTTTCATATCCATGTTCTCCACCACTCTCCATCAGAACATGATGGTCAGATTTCTCTTCCATATCCATATTTTCACTTAGGTTCTCCTATGTGGAAAACCAGTGATGAGTTAATTTTGGTAACTGTTACGTTTCATACTTCACTTTTTAAAATTAATTTTTAACATTCCTGTTACGATGTGAGTTTCTATGAGTAAAACTTTCAAGTAGTAAATGATTTATAACCATGACAAATTTCAAGGGAGAAATTCATTTTAAGGGGGGTAGAATGTAACACCCTGATATGTTTTGTGATATGTTCTTTTTAATTCCATTGATGTATTTTATTGTACACTACACAAAAATTAGCTGGTACTATACGCTACACTATATTAGCATGCAATATACCCAACACTATTCTTGGCTCGTTTTACACAAAATTTCAAGTTCATTTTCTATAAATTATTCTACGCAACATTATTTATTGATTTCGTTTAATGTATAAATGAAATAAGATTTGATTATGTTATGCATAACACCAAAGTGAGATTTCACTAGATGTAGCCCTGACTTGGCTCGCATTATATGCAATCACGACCTTCCTTGATTGCGTGTGTAGTACACAATACTGGGTTTCACTAAACAACAATATGTTATTAAAATATTATATAAAATAGTCATTATGAATAGTAATACACACTTTTTGATATTTTATAAATTTTATCTTTCAAAATGGAATTCATTTTTGGATTCAGAATATCGAAATTAGACTAGAGTGAATTTTTGGTATTATTCTAAAAACATTCAATTTTTGATGAATAGTGAAAACACTCAGTTATTAGTTAAAACAGACTTTTTATTTAAATAATAATTTATTTTATTTAAATTTATTTTAGGTCAAAATAAAAACCTAATACACATATATGTTTAATGTATTTCATTGCAGTTATTTTATAATAATGTTTGATATATAAAAATTTTATTGAACTTTTTACAATCTTTTAATCACCTCTTAGGATCGTTTGCAAATTTAAATGAAACATAATTATACAGATTCCATGAGTTGAATTTCAAAAATCCATGAGACATGGTTTATATCAGTATTTTAGGTGTGGTTCAATGAAATGAAAATAATCTTTTGTGAGTTTTAACTTTTACCTTTTATTTACCACGGTTAAAAGTAAATAGGGCGATTAAGAGTAAAAACGATATTATTATTACCTTAACACATGTCCTAATTATATTGGATAAGTGTAATTAGACCATAAATAACCATAAGAACAAAATATTACCCTTTAGGACAACTTGAATTATAT
This sequence comes from Viscum album, assembly GCA_963277665.1. Classification (NCBI taxonomy): domain Eukaryota; kingdom Viridiplantae; phylum Streptophyta; class Magnoliopsida; order Santalales; family Viscaceae; genus Viscum; species Viscum album. The sequence continues at coordinate 870,192,920 of OY728148.1, read as the reverse complement.
TAGTACATTTATTATTATTTTATTAAAAGAATTGTTCAAATAGTTAAAATCAAAGTTTAATAAAAAACATTTTTAATATATTGTTATAAATAAGATAAATGACACTACAAATATTCATTAAAAATATAAGAATGTTTCATACATAATTTTTATTTATTTATTATTTTTATACATTAAATAATATAATTTATTTACGACAAAATGATGATGAATTAATTACCTTATTAATGAAATATTCACATAATGGATATTATAAATACCTAAATAAATGTAATTTGATAATTTTAATGAATTAAACTAATTTTTTAGGTTAATATAACATAATAGGGTTGGTTATGTGAATTTTTTTCTATGTAATAATGCAGTAATGAATTTAGAAAAAACAAAATACCAAATAGTGTCAAAATTGACATAAAAGAGTTTTTGACACGAATATGATATTATTAATTGATGTAATGGACCTAAAAATATAAAGTACCACAAAAATACTTATATCATAATATATTTGAAATTTATGAACCAATTGGGGTTCAAATGGCAGTTTATTGTATGTTTATTAACAATATAGTGTATGAATACAAGAAGACATGTTAAAAGTTAAATTATTTAACTTTGAGTTAAATCTAAATGATAAGGTATTAATTGTAACCTAAACTTGTCAAAAACCTATTGGTTGAAATTATTTCGACCCATACCCATGATAAACTATAAATAAGTCACTTTTGAGCCATTATTAACCAAATATGGATTTATTATAAAATAATATTTTATGTTTTTTCCTAAGGTACACCTCACCTCTCTTATAAAAAGGCACTCCCCTTCTCTATAATTCACACCTCCAAAGACATGTGGCACTAACAATCCCTCCCCAAATACCCCCTTAACTATCCTCAATTCATCATTTAATCCTTCCTATAGTCCTAAATCCATCCTAAAGTTCTCTTTTGGTCAAATCAAAATAATGAACCCGAATAAGAGATAATTTCTCACCAACTATTTCAAGTTATTTTCTTATTCCACTTAATCCTTCATTGTTTTTTCCATTCTAAAATAATAACTCCAGTATCTTCTATATACTGATATGTTATTATAAAAATTTTACAACCATATTAGTTATTTTATCCTTCCTATTAATGAAAAATTCACCACACATCCGTACGTACGGCTTTTCGTCTCAATGTCGTGGTGTAGTTCGTTATTCAAAAATTTCATCATTTGGATGGGTAGAATATTGAGTATAAATGATATAAGTAATAAATATAACATTTTTATTATTATTTATATGTGATATAACAACCAGTTATATTTTATTTTAATAGCAAAAGAATGATATTGTCGCTTGTGCGTAAGTACAGACTACCGTCTCCACGAACGCGATGAGAGTCATTATCCATGTTTACCATTAAAGAGTGATTATAATGTATATATAATAAATAATAATTGATTATATGACATAATAATGATACTGTATTTATATATAAATATGTTTCATTTACTTAATTCCATTCAATTCATTAATGAAACGAAAACAGCATTCATGCGTACGTACGACCTATTGTCTGAATGAGTTGTATATTTACTTCTATATATCGATCTATCATATATATTTATATTCTGAATATATATTATATATAAATCATGTTTTACATTTTGGAAGTATGTAAATCAGGATATAAGTAATAATATCAATGAAAATAAGTTAAAACATGTACGATAAATGAAACAATTTTACCCAAAACGCTGCTTTAACATCTAATTTACAAAAGAATGGGTAATATAAAGTCATAAGTTAATCATATATGATATAATAAATATTATTATAGTTATTTAACAAGTTAATAATATGTTTAAACCCACTATACATTAGTTTCGGACACGTACGGAAGAAATAAGACCTTAGGTAAGGGATACTTATGCAAATCTCATTTTTATTTGATGATTGCTTATATGTTAGTATTTACTGGGGTTATTTTTATCATACATGTCCATGTTTTCTAAAAATGTTTTCATAAAATGTTTACTATTCATACAAGTATTTTTAATCTAATTTATACACTTTTTTATCTTTTTACAACATTGTATGGAAAGAATATTTCATTTGGTTACCATATAAAGTACTTTTTGACATTTCTATTAAAAGTACAAGGAGAATGTTTTTTTAACTAATACTACATGAAATGATTTTTACAGATTCATAATGCCTAATTTTCATGATGTTTTGATGATTATTTTATATAAAATAATTTTATTTTAACAGTGAATGGCATTTTGTTAAGAGAAAAATATTTTGAAGAAGAAAGTATATTTTCCTCAAGAATTCATTTCATCTGTTTTATCAAAACTATTTTCCATCTAAGATGACATTATTAGAATTTTTATGTTTCAAGTATAATTTCTCTATTATTTAAATGGTTTTATTTTTATTATGATGAAATGATAACTAATTGTTTTATATGGAATATGTCACGATGAGATAATGTTTATGAAACCCATTTTATTATTTGGGTTATGCTTAATGATTAATGATTATTTTGTGGCACAAGTAAGAATTATTTCATTATGAGATAGGTGGGACCTATATCTCCCGCCAATGCATTGGGTATGGATTTATATCTCCCGAGATAGACATGGCTAGTTTGGAAATTTAATCTGGTTTAGCGATGCAGGACTGGAATGAGGGGTGTACTAGATTCAGTAAGGGACATTGTCTATTATGATGGTCTTGGAAGCAATGCCTTGGCTACTATGGAAATCATATCATGTGCTTAATGTTTTTCCATAGTTACATGTTTTATTCCCATGCTATTTTATCATGATTAATGTTCCATTAGAATCTATTTCTTATGTAATGCCATGATTTATGTCATTGCTCTTGATTTTGATGTTTTATGTTCATGTTTTTACGTTCAAATGTTTATCGATGGATTTTATGTTTTCCATGTTCACCGTTACAGATAATTTTAGCTCACCATTTTTATGTTTTTTTCACAGGATATAAATAACGGTTTTTGGTAAAAAAAAATGGGAAGATATTTATGGGGGATGTTGAAGATCATTAACTATGATTAGAATATTATGTTTCGAGTTTCTAAAGACACTAAACTAATACGGTCTTTGGGCTTCGGTTTTTTTCATGTTTATGTATTCCATAAAATTAATGTAATGTCTATGTACGTCATGCTATGTGTCTCTAAAGTTGGTATCAGAAAAAAGGTTTAGTTAACCATTGGAAACTATGATCCGAAAACTTTAGTGATATCTCTAGAGATATTTCTAAGGTATGTCTATGGATGTCCCTAAGGATTAGTATAGCTATTAGTTAATGTACTAGAATTATGTTAACTATCAGGAATAGACTAGGATGAACCTATGGATTCCTGAATTAAATAATGTGTGATATGTTAGACATTCCATAAGTGACAATTTATGATTATGTGGTTCGTTTTTATTTTAAATGTTTCTTACACATTTGTTTCTGGTTTTATTCATTGGGGGGAATGAGAATGAATTTGGTTAACATTGATTCCCAAGGAAAAATTGGTAAATATGATCAAAAAATGTGTAATTCCTAGAAATAATGATATTATGATTATGTCGAATCAGTCATCATGATATATGATTAACAAGGTGAACTTTTTTTGTATTCATAATTCATAAAATAAGAGGAAGAGAGGCTTTTATGTATGTTCTAATGGAGAAGAGCATAGGGAAAATGATTGAGATTTATAAAGAAGGGAAGAAGAACCATTATGAATACATAAAATGGAGGAGATGATGTTATCTGTGTGGGGAGACGGGTTATAGAGTGAGATACTGTTATAGAGTGCAATGTCTTATCTATGGAGAACATGGGCATTACCCAACTCAATGGCCTGACCTAATAGGGTACTTCTAAATCAAGGGAGGAATTATTCCTTGACAATCATTGAAGTACATGGATTGATGTTTTTGTGTGTTGGTATTCATGAATAATGATGTTGACGTACTGTTATGGTATATTGAAATATCTATGTATTGGTCCATTATGGTTTTCAATAAGAATATGGTACTAGTAACCATGAAAAGTGATTGAAATAAATTTGGAATGCAGATGATACGCGCATAATGAAAGAATAAGAAGAAAATAATATGTTTTATAGTATTCACGAGCTCATGATTGAGATATGGACAATGCGATATCATGGTTTGAGTACATAGGATTTTTGGGATTTTTGTATGTGGATAGAGTTAACTTTTGATAGCATTCATGTTTTCAATAATTTTCTATGGAAATACATGTTTCAAAAGAATACATTATTAAGGAAATAAAATTTTTGGAATTTGACCAACAAGATATATCTTGTGATATATGGGGAGTAAATAATGGTATTCACGTTCTTGTTATATGAACTTTTTAGTAATGGTTCTCCTTATACTATGTGTTTGGAAAGAAGTATTTTTCATAAGTATTAAGGTTGGAATTGATTAATTTGAACATCAGATAGTATTGTCTATGTCTAGAACTATTTTCCAGTTTTATTTTTAGAATTTTATAATAGTATAGTTTAAGTAAAGGTACAACGTGCAAAAAGGGCAACAACCTATCGTGTCGGACAAGGTTGCTTGAATCAAACCCACAACAGAAGTGTGACAGGCCTTTATCGCCAACCACTAGCCTACAGGAAGTCCCAGGTTAGTAAAAATTAGTATTATTTTATTAAGTGGTATGATATAGGATGTATAAGTATATTTTAGGAACCATGTATGATTACTCTCACCATATATGGACATATGTATATTTAATAACTTTTGCAAACATTTTGTTTCAGACAGATGGTATAACTTATCATTCTATCACATGATCTTCTAAAACATTGCGAAAGCCAAATTCCACTTCATTTTTTGAGAGATGATGTGGAAATTGATCAAGGAATGAGAAACGGTGAGATTTTACCAAAATAAATTAAGTATTTATTAAAATTCAGAATTTTTCTCAACATTAGGGAAATGATCATGAAAACCAAAAATGTTGTCCTAGATGGTACCATAGATCATCACAAATTTATGGATTTATGATTGTTGGCTTTTTCATAGCCATGTTCTCTAACACTCTCCATCAGAACTTGATGGTTAGATTTCTCATACATTTCCATATTTTCAATTATGTTCTCCTATGTGGAAACATTGTGATGAGTTAATTTGGGTAACAATTACATTTCATACAACACTTATTAAAATTATGTCTTAGTATTCCTTTTTGGATGTGGGTTTCTATGAATAAAACAGTCAGGTAGAAAGCGATTTATAACCCCGGCGAATTTCGAGGGAGATATTAATTTTAAGGGGGGTAGAATGTAACAACTGGATATTTTATGTGATATGATCTTTTTAATTTCATTCATGTATTCTATTGCACACAATGCCATGACTATCTTTTACAATACACAACACTGTATTAGCTTGTAGTATATGCAACACTATTATTGTGTTGGGTTAGACACAATTTCAAGTTCGTTTTGTTGAAATTATTATACATAACATTAATTATATATTTTGTTTAATGTATAAATGAAATAAGTTTTTAATATGTTATATGCAACACCAACGTGAGCCTTCACTACACAAAGCCCTGACCTAGCTTTCATTACACATAATCATGATCTTCCTCGATAAGGTGTGTAGTACGCAATACCGGGTTTCACTAAACAATGATATATTATTAAAATATTATATAACCTAGCCGTTATGAATATTAATACCCACTTTTTAAAATTTTATAAATTTTATCATTCAAAATGGACTTTATTTTTCGATTTGGAATATCGAAATTAGCCTAGGGTGATTTTTTGTTATTTTCTTAAAAACCTTAAATTTTTAAAGAATTTTGAAAACACTCAGTCATTGGTTAAAACCGAATTTCATTTAAATATTAATTTATTTTATTTAAATTTATTTTAGGTCAAAATAGATACAACATACCTATATAAGTTTAATGTAATTCATTAGAGTTATTTTATAATAATTTTAGATATATAAAAATTTTATTGAACTTTTTACCGTTTTTCACCTACCTCATAATAGCATTTGAAAATTTACATAAAAATTAATTTTACCGATTATGTGAGTTTAATTTTAAAAATCCGAGAGACATGGTTTTTATCAGTAAGTAAGGTGTAGTTCAATTAGGTGAAATTAATTTTCGGTGAATAGTAATTTCTATCTTTTATTTACAACGGTTAAACGTAAATAGGGTAATTAAGGGTAAATTTGATATTATTATTAACCTAACACATGTCCTAATTCCATTGGATAAGTGTAATTAGACCATAAACATCCTTAGGTATAAAATATTACCCTTTAGGTTGACTTGGATAAGATTATGACTTTTATTATTATTTTATCTAAAGAATAGTGAAAATAGTTAAAATCAATGTTTAATAACTAAAACATTTTTTATATAGGGTTATACCAAAAAAAATTGACTATAAATATTCTTTAGAAATAAAAAATGATTTCATTCATAATGGTATTTTATTTATGATTTTCAGACATTATATAATATAATTTATTTATGACAGAATGGTGATGCCGTAATTAATTTGTTATTGAAATATTTACATTAGTGATATTATAAATAACCAAATAAATGTAATCTGAGACTTTTATTGAATTAAACTAATTTTATAGGTTAATATAAAATATTAGTGTTGGTTATATGAATTTTTTTGTAAGTAATAAAACTGTTATGAATTAATAAAAAACAAAATACCAAATAGTGTCAAAATTTATATAAAAGAGTTTTCAAAACAAATATTATATTTTTAATTGATATAATGGTCATAAAAATCTACGGTTCAGACAAAAGACTTATATAACAATATATATGACATTAATGTACCAATTTGGGTTCTATTGGTAGTTTATTTAATGTTTATTACCCGTACAATGTAAGAATACAATAAGATGCGCTAAAAGATAAATTATTTTACTTACAGTTAAATGTAAATGATGATGTTAAAATGGTAACCTAATGTTGTATAAAACCTATTAGTTGAGATGATTTCTTCCAATAAATATTCTATCCTAGAAATAAGTCACTCTTGATCCATTATAAACTAAATAGGAATTTATTAGAAATTCATATTTTATGTCATTTCTAAGGTACCCCTCACCTCTCTTATAAAAGGGAACTCCCCCTTCTCTCTATTTCACACTGCTAAAGCCATTTTGATTAGGAAAACCATTTCAAAATACCCTCTAAACTTTCCTAAATTTATCCTATAGGCCTTACTTTAGTCATAAAGCCATCCTTTGGAGCCCTTTTCATCAAATCAAAAGTAAGAACCCGAAGAAGTGGTAAATATCTCACCAACTATTTCAAGTTCCTTTATTTCTACACTTCCTCCTTCATTGTTGTTTCAATTATAAAATAATAACTCCAATATATTCTATATTCTATCATGTTATTATAAAAATTTTATAACCATATTATTTATTTTATCCATAATATTATTGAAAAATTCACCAAACGTGTAAACGTACGGCTTACCGTCTCCACGTCGTGGTGTAGTTTGTAATTCAAGTATTTCATCATTTTGATCGGTAGAATAATGAGTATAAATGAAATAAATAATAAATATAACATTATGATGATTTTTTATATATGATATACCATCCAATTATATACGATTTTAATATCAAAATAATGATATTGTCGCTCATGCATACATACAGACGACTGTCTCCACGAACGTGATGAGATTCATTCTCCACATTAAGCATTCAAGAGTGATTATAAATTATATATAATAAATAATAATTGAAGATATGAAATAATAATGATACTGTATTTATGTACATATATTTTTCATTTACTTAATTCTATTTAGTTCAATAAGGAATCATAATCAATGTTCATTCGTACGTACGGTCTACTGTCTCCATGAACGGTGTATTTTTTCCATTTATCGATCTATCATATATATTTATTTGATTAATATATATTATATATAAATCATGTTTTAAATTTAGGTATTATGTAAATAAGGATATTTGTAATAATATCATGAACAACATGTCGATACACGTACAATAAATAAAATGATTTTACCCAAGACGCTGCTTTAACATAGAATTTACAAAAGAACAGTTAATATAATGTAATAAGTGAATAATATATGATATCAAAAATATTATTATGGTTATGTAATATGTTAATAATATATTTCAATCCACTATACAAGAGTTTCGTACATGTACAGAAGAAATTGGACCTATGGTATGGGATAATTTTTCAAATCTCATTTTTATCCGAGATTGCTTATATGAAACTATTTATTGGTGTTATGTTTATCATCATGGTCCATGTTTTCTGAAAATGTTTTCATGAAATATTTACTATTCATACTTGTATGGTAAAATTCATTTTTACCCTTTTTTGACGTTTTAAAACATTTTATAGGAGGAATCCTCCCTTTGGTTACCGTATAAATTACTTTTTGACTTTCCATTAACAATATGAGGAGAATGTTTTTTTAACTTATACAGCATTAACAGATTTTTACGGATTCATAAAGACTTATTTCTATGATTTTTTCATGATTAATTTCAACAAAATCCTTTTCCTTTAATATTGAATGGCTTTTCAGGAAAAGAAATTGATTTTGAAGTAGAAAGTATATTTTCCTCAAGAATTCATTTCATGTGTTTTATCAAAACTATTTTCCATCTAAGATGACATTATTTAGAATGTTTGTATTTCCATTATAATGTCTATATAATTCATATGGTTTTATTTTTATTATGAGGAAATTATATCAATTTGTTTTATATTGATTATATCACGATGAGATGATGTTTATGAAACCCATTTAATTATTTGGGTAATGGTGAGTGATTTATGATTATTTTGTGGCACAAGTAATAATGATTTCATTATGAGATGGGTTGGACCTATATCCCCCTGCAATTAATTGGGTAAAGATTTATATCTCATTAGATATAAAATGCTGGAACGACATGTTAATCTGGTTTAGCGATACAAGACTGGAACGAGGGGTGAACTCAATTCAGTAAGGGACTTTGAGCACTATGATGGTCATGGTGGCAATGACTAGGAAAATATGTAAATAATATCATGTGCTTAATGGTTTTCCATAATTACATGTTTTATTCAAATTCTATTTTATCATGATTAATGTCTCTTTATGATATATTCCTTATTTACTGCCAATATTTATATTATTGCTCAAGATTTTGATGTTTTATTTTCATGTTATTACGTTCAAATGTTTATGGATTAAGTTTATATTCTCCATGTTTACCCTTACTGAGAATTTGATCATACCCTTTTTATTTTTTCATTTCCGCAGGATATAAATAAAGTTTTTAGGTAAGAAAACAAAAGGGGAAGATATATATGGGATATGTTGAAGATCGTTCACCATGATTAGAATATTATTTTCTGAGTTTCCAAAGACACTAAACTAATACAGTATTTGGGTGTCTCTTTTTTTCATGTATTAAGTATTCCGTAAAAGTAATGTATTGTGTATGTATGATAAGATATGTGTATTTACAAACACTATGTTAATTTAGGTTTTAAATATATGTTAATTATAAATATTTAATTTATGTACTATAACTAATATAATAATTGAATGTTCTTAATGAATTATATATAATCATAAAAATTAAAAAATTATATAAATTTTTTAAAATTTAATCATTTATATAAAAATTATTAGGGTCATCATAGATTTTAAAATATATTAGTCAAATAATCATTATTACAACATTTGAAAATGAAAATATGTGACCAAATTATGATAGATTTCAAAAAATTAAAATTAAAAAGAGTTATATAAATAAATAAGGTTCTTAAATAGCATATGATGATAGTTTTTATTACTATACATTGGTTTATAGTGCAATTGACTAAGCAAGAACACAATGTAATGGTATCTCATTAGAATTTCTTTTTTTCATGGAATGTTTTCTTTCACTTAAATTATTTAAAATGATGTTTATAGATAATAAGGGTCATATAAATACATGTATTAACTTTAATTAATTATATTTCTAGGAAAAAATTTATCCTTCTCCTTCAAGGTGAATATATCTTAAAGTTTCAAAATTAGAAACAATTTCTCTTGGATAAACATATTTTCTTCAATAACAATGCTTCCCCACTAACTAATGTTTTATTAGATGAATTTATTCTATTATTTTCTATATTATAAGTATTTTGATCTATAATTATTGAATAATCATAATGATTTATTTCATTCATAATATTTTATTATTTTTATAAAGAAAAATTATATTTAATATTTATGTTACACTTTTTTGAATAATTATCTTCATTTTTATATATAGTATCATGAATTATTATATAAAAACATTTATTATTTATTTAAATTTCAATATTACATTGTATCTTCTTTCAAAAAATCAAATTATATGTTTTTCAATAAATGTGTTTTAAAATTCTAAACTGATTATTTTTTTATTAAATATTTCCCTTGACATCTTCCTATTCACAACCCTTCTTTAGTTTTAAATCATACCGTTTTTATTATTCAATTTTAATTTAAATAATTCAGAATGTTTTAATCTCCTAGTGAAATGAATTAATTCTTATTGTGGACTGTAACATCATCATTTTCAAACAGGGTAAAACCATTAATAAATAACATCTATATTTATATTCATTATTAGAGTATTATTTAAGAACAATAAATTCTGTTTTTTAAATTTTCTATTAAATTTTTACTAATTCATTAAGATTTTTAAATTTGATTGAAATATTGTTAGATATTTATTAATTAAATTATTTAGTTTTTTTGTAAAATCTATAATTTTAATCTCTTATTTTGAAGAAATCATCAATTATCTTATTTCTTAAAATATAATATTTTTTTGAAACATATTCAAATAACATTTTTAAAACAAATTTTTTTAAATAATTATTCATTATATTTTTAAATTAATAATAATGTATTTTATTATATATTTATTAAAAACACTAAATAAATCTAAAAATGTTGTTTTTTTTATTATTTAAATAAATTTATTCCATAATCTCAAAAAGATATGTTACATGGATTTCAATTTAATTTTATTTTTCTTATGAGACACTTGGTATATGGTCTTATGAAACTATAAAACTTTTTTCTCACAGTGGCTTTAATGATTGTTTTTTATTTTTGTTTTTATGGAACACTTTTATATCCAATGGGTTAACTATATTATGAGGAAATGTTTAATGTTTTTAAGTTTAAACCTAACGTTAGTCACTTGATGATAGATTTTATGATACTCAACAAGTATAATATACATGAGATCATGTCCATGAAAATTGAATTTTATAATAATATTGTGTGAATAGATTCATTTCTGATTTAAAAAATAAAATTAAAAAACTTAATATATCAAATTTTTTTATATTAATTAAATTTCTATTATATCATTCGAAAAAATAATATATAATTTCTTTGAATCCAATGGAATGGAAACCATAATTGTGGGGGGAGCTAAAATTCATTTTAGGAGAAGAAATTTAACATAATGTTTAATTGGATAAATGAAACATAGATAATAAATAATAAATAAAAAATATATAAAAATTATGTTATAATATTTATCATAAAATTGAAATATATATATATATATAAATAATCCCATTGATAAAAGTAACTAGAATATTAATTATAGAATAAATAATTTTGGAAATAGTAGTAATACTTTTATGTCCCTGATCCAATAAAACATAATTAAATATGTAATTTGTTAGAAAAATACCCAAAATTGTTTGTCTAATAAGACCTACCAATGAATTAATGGATTATATTAGTCTCTTATCATCACTCACTAGGTATAATTCATAAATTTTATAAAAATTATTTTCTTATAATTGAATACATAATCAGTATGAACATTTATATTAAAAAATAATCATATTAAATGATACCATTTTCTCTTATAAATCTATAGTGAAACATGATCATTAGTCATCTATAGTAACATGGATAATTCAATAATTAGATTATAACCTTGAAAATTATAATATTCATAAAAAAAATATCAAAATTTATAAAAGGACATTCAAATTTCTGTGAAATATTTCTTTAGGAAAGTACCATATTCATTTTGAAATAATTTTTATAATATCAACAATTTTAAAAAATCATCAAAATAAAATTTAATTTAGAATGATCCTTGTACTTATATAATAAAAAATTCCATGAATTTTATAGTCTATTTATATGGAAGAGTTTTTCATGTGGTATATGTTATGAATATAATATATCCCTACATTTAGTAAAAATTACTTCATTCGAAAAAACAAAACATGATATATCTGTTTATAAAATATAATATAAATTTAATTTTGGAAAAAAAATTTAATAAAAGATAATATTCCAATATTATTAAAAATTATAATAATTTAAAAGACATTATGGAAGTATTAAAAAGATTTCTAATAGAATAGAAAAAAATAATTTCAGTTTCTATAGGAAAATGTTTTTCATACTTTTGTGTAATTTGGTGATGGATATTAATATTAAATAATTTAATATGAATATTTAAAAAAGAAAAATTAAATAAATAACTTTTTTCAAAGATATTTCATATGAAATTTATGAATATATATTTCGAATACAAAAATGAGATCATAACAAATAACCCTTAATTTTGCTCATTATTTTTTCATAATTACATTTTACCTTTTAAATAATAAAATAAAATAAATTATAAATATCATTGGGGAAACCTTAATGTTTTCCTCCGTAATGTTACCCAATACATTAGAGAGCTCACATGGGCTGACCCACCCTCATTTTATCATGGAACCACCAATATAAATGTACAATTCCAAAGAACCATAACATAATTATAAAAAATGAACATGAATAAAGGAAAAATAAAATTTACACATAGCAATCATAAGTAATATATTAAATATACTGATATAATAAACCCTTATCATATCTATTTCTAATACCAAAATACCAAATATAGAATATAATATTTAATTTTTATTTTAAAAACATTACGACTGGTAGTGGAATCCAGATATTAAATAATGCTCATGGTGGTGGAAAATAAATTGCCATTCAATATGTAAAAACCATTAATTTTTTCAATTAGTAAAATTATATGTGAAATAAGATTCATTTTCAAAATTGTTGAATGAAAAAAGTCAATGCGGTTAATTCTACACAGTATAAAAGAATGTCATATACAAATAAAAATTTTCTTAATGAATGGAGTTTGAGACGGAGTCCCTTATAATGATCATATCATTAGATTTGGATAAATCAATGAAATTATAATATCTGAAGAATATAAATACACCTAATATATGTGGTTATTCACTTTAAAAAATCCTTGTAGATTATCATAGATTCTTGAAAAAAACATAACCAATGACATATATATCTTACTTAATAAATAAATATGGAGTTAAATTTTCCCTTATAAAGATCATTTTGTTAATAAAATACATCGTTTATAGTTATTCACTATAAATACAAATAAATCAAGTATAAATACAATATTTTATATACAAAGTTATATCATCCATAATCATATCATGACATAATGAAGAAGTTGAATATTTTACCAAAGAATTTAAATTGAGTTAAGAAGTACTCTTACGATGTTCGTATAGATGATGAATGAAATTATAAATTGGGTTATTATGTGTATAAACAATATGTACCAAAAAATGGAGGAGGGTATTAATAAATATATAAATAAATAAATGTTCCATACATAATCTGGGAAAAATATAATCAACAATTTATGCTTAAAAACCAATGAGTGAAAATTGAGTTTTCAAATTCCCATACACCGAATCCAACATATCTTTTTTATTCATTAAATTAATTAATAATATACTTAAGTAAATTTTTACATCCCTTGGAATATTTTTAATGTTTATTATTATTTTTATATCACTTATTAACACTTTATAACTATTACATTATTTTTTTGGTTTATATAGTTTGTTTTGTAGATATTCAGTACTTGAGTCGAAAAAGATTTTTTTTGATGTAAATTTTCCATGTTATCAATAGTCCATCATATCCAGAATAGAATACATGATTTAAATATCATATATAACTTGTATATATTTATTTTTAATATCCCATTACATTTTTAGATAATAAATTAAATGCACCGTACATGGAGACGACATGTTGTACGTATGTAAGAACGCTACATTCATTTCTTTATCATATTAAAAAAGGGAAAAAATGATAAATAGTTTTATTATAATTCTAGGATAATATCTAGGTCATAAAAGTCACATATTTTCACTAATGACATCTTCTATATGTTCCATATATGGAACGAATGTGTATTTCACTTTGAGGGGGTAGTAGTCTAAATTACCTCAAACAAATTACAGTATTTAAAAATTATAAAAATCATAAAGGAATGTTGTAAATAAAAATTACAGAAGCATATAGTCAATATAAATAAAACATATATAATATTTATTCATTCCATTCAAATATATTATTGTTTTTAATGAAGATCTTGTAAAATTAATCACATTGCATCATGGATACGGTTAGTCGTATGTACGTATAAGAAATTATATCATTCATTTAATGGATAAAGGTATCGAATTGGATGGTAAATTAATTATACAAAATAATTATAATATTATATTAATTATATTAATCCATTATACTCATTATTTTACCCTTGCAAATTAATAAGAGTTGAATAACAAATTACACCATAGCGTGGAGACACTAAGGCATAAGCACAGACACATGGTGATATTGTTATTATTAGGATGTATAAAATGAGGTATAAGGTTTTTCAATAATTATAACAACATATTAGAATATAGAATATACTATATTTAATACATTGGTATAGAAACTACATAAGAAGATGAATTATAATAATTAATGAATTTTGAAAGATGTGATGAAACAAATACCACATTATCGAGATTCTAGTTTTTATATTCACAATAGATATCATTAGGATGAATTTTTTCCAAAATTATGGTTCTTATGTGAAATAGATGGGTGTCGGGAGATTATTTTAGCATTTTCATGACAATATATGGTGTTTGAGAGGTGTGAGTAAGTGGCTATGGGTGGTGGTCTTTTATAAGAGGGAAGGGGGTTCTTTAGAACTCTCTTGAAATATTATATTATTAAAAAACTATATTCTAATTATAAGATTCCAAAAGTAATTATATTAGAGGATATTATTAGTATGGGTAAAAATCATCTCACCCAATATCTTTTAGACATGTTTAGGTCATAAAAGTATCCTTATCTTTTAGCATTAACCATTTTTATAAGACATTAACTCTTATCATGTTTTCTTGTACCATTATAATATATGGTCACAATAGATACTATTTATTTCCAATAGAAACAAAAGTGGATGATTAATGAAATTTGAAACATTATATAAGTAAGTTGGAAAAATTATATATTTTTAGGATTTTTAAATCATTTAATAAAATGGTAATTTTATTAAAAATAATTTATGTCAATTTTGACACTATTTAGAAAATTATTTTTGTTACAGTCATAACAACTATATTTATTCGAAAAAGAAGAATTTACTCAAAACTAATATTTCATATTAATCCAAAAAATTTATTTATGATATAAATATATTAAAATTACATTTATTTTAATATTTAAAAATCATTTATTTGAATGTTTAACAAATTAGGTAATCATTGTATCATAATTGTGTCAAAATTAATTTTATTTATTTTATGTCTAAAATTTTCAAATAAAATACAAGTATATAAGAATTTTTTTCACCTTATAATTAATTTTTATATTCAATTATTCTAAAAATATAACACTATATTATTTTTTTTAATAAAATATACTTGTTTATGTTATATTTCCATATTATTTAAATTAAATATTATAAATTTTTATTTTCACAAAGAAGTGGATCTCAAATGGAAAAGGATCATCCTATGGGTGATCATGGTCAGACATATCTCATAAAATAGGATTAGGATATGCTTGTGTGTAGTTTTATATTATTATAATAATATTTTTATCCTTACTTATGTGATTTTACTTTTAACCATATATAATAAATTTAATTACTATAGTTACTATTCATAATGTCAAAAAATAAAAGGTGCATATTTAAATAATTTTGACCTTATTATTCCAAATTTGGAATCCATTTTGAGAAATTCAGAACACATAAATTTTAATAATTAATGTAATATTAATTCTCATTATCGAAACCAAAATGTGTATTTTTTAAATAGTAAAAACTATCAAAATATTTACATGTGTTTTTCTCCAATTAAACTGTGAAATTGCTTTCAATGACCATAAACGGATTAAACAATAATATAATAATCCAATTAAACAATAAAATAAATTAAAACTATAATCTATATATATAAATAAATTATATGAAAATGCAGTTTTGAAATAAAATCTAGTATTTTCACTATTCATTAAAATGAATTTTATCAGACAAATAAAAAATGTAAATTTGGACTTCCAAATTCTAAAGAAGAATTTTTTTTAATCAAATAGAATATATAAATGTAAATTTTTATTGAAAAAATAGGTCACTATCAAAATGTGTTAAAATGACATTAAAAAAAATAGCGTATTTTGTTTTTAAAATTGGATTCATTTTCTTTTTAAACCTCTTAAAATCAATGGATAAATTTATAAGTATTTAATTTTTTTAAATTCATAATATTGTTAATTTAGTTAATTCTTTCAAATATAATTACTAGAAATTAACTGAAATTTAGTGTAGAAATGTTATTGTTGTATTATTGTTTTTATAACTCACTGTTGTGTGCAATGTATGATTTCAGAGAAACCTGTTGTTGGATGTCGAGAAGGATATTGTACATTATATCTCTGATAAAGTGAAATTAATATTAAACTAAAAAATATTAATAGATTGAAAATATATTTTTCTATAAATATGTAGGATGTTACATCATTCCCCCATTTTTGAAATTGCATCCACACAATTTTAAAATTGGACTCAAAAACATCATAGAAAATCCCATATTGAAAATAGTGTACATAAATCTAAAAAATTAAAAGAAATAAATATAGGTAAAAAGGTCACTCAATATAATGCATACAAGTATTGAATGTATTAATTCATGGATTTGAAATAGAAAACTATCCATCATGTTTTGATGTAGAGTTATACAAATAATGATCAATACAAAATTAACAACCCGGATACCATAAACATATGATGAGTTAAATGATATTTTATTTCCTAGTATTAAAAGAAAATTGAAAATGTTATTTTAATATATTTTTAATAAATTTGAGAAATTTATTTATGTGCTTCACTACGAAAATAAGGAAACATACTTACAAAATTTGTGACATTATTGAATTCATATTTTTATGACACAATAGAAATATTCTCGTCATCATCTAATTATGTTCCATCATGTATATGAATTTCAATTGAATTATTTAATTTATTAGAAAATTTATCAACTTTATTTAATAGTGAATCATTTTCTTCAACTTATAACATTATTAACATCATATAAACTATTTAAATTCAGTTATTCTATGCTTTAGTACAAACCTGTATTTTTAAAATGATGGAGATACAATTAATGTGTTCCATACGAATCAACTCTAAACCATGGTAAAATGAGAACATTAAATTTTATAATAAAATAAAATATAAAATTATGTAAATCAAATTACTAGGATATGGATTAATACTAATTAAATATGAAATACCAAATGTTATTGGAAATTCACATTATGTGGGAGGTGAATCGATGTGGATAAAAGTTTCAAAATTATATTCTAATTTAATTCCACCAATATAATTTAAACCTCTATATCACTTGTAATGATTGGATATGTTAATTATATACTTATCAAACAATATATGAAATCCAGTTAACTGATGGTAATAAATAAAAGCTCTTTTACAATGATCAATCCTATCAGTGGTTTCTAAATCATGAATGGTAATTGATGATTTTGAGAAATATATTTTATCATTAATGTGTTTCGTATTTTCTCTGAAGTGGATACCTTGGGACATTTTCTATTCAAAAAAGGAATGATATACCTCATCATGGACACCTGAAATTTCAATAATAAATGTAAAATTACATTAATGAATATTATATATTTGTCCAGGTTATTAAAAATGAGTAAAATGAATCCTTGACCATTTTCAATCAATAAACCAAAAAAATAAATATATTAATATATTTTTTTAATATTTTTTCATCATTATTTTATTTATGATTCAATATTAATATGAACCAAATTTTCATTTTATTTATTTTGTGTTATAATATCACTTTATAAGATCTCCCTCCTCATCTTCAAGAATTACGATTGCTAGTATTTAATTAGAAGATGTGCATACCCAAAATCCATCTTCTCAACAATTCACTATTATCTTAAAAGAGATAAAAACAATCCCCCATATATTTTTGAAACATAAAACAAAAAACCCTATTATAGAAATGAACATAAATCATCCATAGTAAATTTAAATGGAAAATAATTATAATAAGTTCACATAATACTCACATAGTTATTTATAATATGATTATCCTTAAACAACTTTTATATATTTCGAACAACACTAGAAACCATTCTAAATTGAAATTTAATAAGTCATATTTGATTATATGATATAAGGGAATGATATGAAATCTCTTCACACTATTATTATCCTCCTTATCAATTCACGTGATTAGTATAATTACTAAAATCCCTTACCAAATATTTCCTCTATAGCTAAATGTATCTTAATGTTCCTTTATTATTAATCATTCATATATATATATATATATAACACACAAATGTTATCTATTTTAAAAATATATAAACAACATGATATTCATAAGTTGGATATTGTATAACATTTTAATCAAAAATCATGTCTCCCACTCGATCATGGACAAAAATTAATGATCTGTATGTATTTATATATAATATCCTAGACTATTCAATTAGTGATATTTTATATTAATTATATTTTAATTACCCTTCTATATTGTATTTTTTACGAATTTTTCATTATATTTGTTATGATAAAAAATATAATAATATTTTTCACTCCTAAAGCTATAATTTTGTTTATGATTTCATTTTTTCCAACATGAGGAATCAATTGTATGAAATTTAATGTCACAAATTCTAAATAAATAAGAACATGTAAATAAAAAATTCCTAATAATATCTTCTTTATCCTCATGAGGGTCTTAAATATTCTTATAGAATACTTTTTAGTACATTTAGGTTCATTTATAACATTCATATTACTCAATATACCATAGTGGATTTAATCATTTTCCAATTTTCCACTCTATAATATCTTGCATATAAATTTTGATATTTTATATACTCTAAAACCATCCAAATTATCAATATACTTGAATATAATAATATAAAATTCTCCCATAGAACAATTCAATATACCCACTATATAATATATTCCATATCCATCAAATATTTAATTAATTGCTATATATTCATTTAATCAACTTATTAAATCTAATATCTCATCATATATATATTTTTATATTTATATAAATGAGGTCCCTATGATAATCAACAAAAATATTCTATGTATCACAAAGTAAAAAAATATGATTTTTTTAGTTCATTATAATAATACATTATTAGAGATTCTTCTTACAATATAATGTATCTCAAAATATTTTATAAATTATAGAAATATATAATATCATATAAACACTTCTTCAAATATTTCTTAAAAAATATTTTAGCATATAAATAATTTTATTTTACAATCACAATTACATTCCCATGCTTTATCAACTCATTCTTCAATGTTTCCATTAATTAATACATCATCCAATTGATGTACTCATGGTATTAGATTAGAGTCAAGGAATGATAATTAAAAGATGTGTTCTGACATTAATTTATTGAAATATATACTAAATTATTTTAGTATCTAGCTAAATGAAATAATAAAAAATATAATTCATAAAGTGATTTAAATTTATATAAGAACATTACATATGTTATCATAGTGTTATTAGAGAAGTAATCATTGGATACAATTTTATGATAACATCATTCAACTAATCTATGAACACTGAGATTATATATCTTCATCACAATGTTCTCTATCACTAGAATGAGTTTTTGGAATATATTATGGAATATATAAACTCTTCTCAGTTATAGAAAATATATAATTATCTCATATGCCAATTTAAGATCATGTAGCCCAATTTTCAATTTAAAATTAATTAATAATGGGGGTTTTAAAAACCTAAAATAGTCATATGATCATCATATATTACTATATATTTACCATTATCATCATTAGAATATTTGAAACCAACAACAAATACAACTACAAAAATTACATTAAATTATGGAACTATAAGGTTCGTGTGAAATGTTTTATGATCTTAGAATTTTAAATTTAATTATAACTATATTTCAAGGGATAAGTGTTATAAATTGACCTGTAGTTGTTTACTCGAATATTTTTACAATTTTATTAGATATTATTTCATGGTTTGATCTATGGATATTTAAATTATGGGAGATGTAGGTTTCATAATAGGATGTACATGTAAATTTCGATTATAGTGAACTGAAATAGATTAAATATTCGATATATTTATATAATTTATATGAGTTTAATATTATAATCTATTTTTGATATAAGTGATCTATATTCTAATATAATCCATATTAAAATAAAATTGAAGCTATCATGGTAACTCTAAAAATATATTTATAATTATTTGTAACATGTTTATATTAAAATATATTTTTTATGCTTATAGCAATATTAATAGATTTTCGATGACATAATATACTAGAACATTAATGTAGGAAATGATTTATATGTATATCTATTATGTATTGTAATAAATTAAGATATATAAAATAACAATATCATCATTAGTGTTTGGCATGGAATATCATTTTATCGTGATATTTAATGTCTTTTGGACAATACTATGATCCTATCCAAAATTATTCCAGTTGAGAATCCACACCTGATTGTATTTGGTAATCTATATATGATTTCAATAGTAAATGGTTTTATTTAAATCTAGAAGTGTACATATATTGATGTTATTTTGGTTTCCAAACATTACATTCTTAACACAATATGTTTTTCATTGTAAGTCCATAAGAAACCTACCATGATTATTGGGTTTAAATGATATGAATCTGGTATAATTCATTATTTGGTATCTATGGGGAATATCTTGACATAAGGATATATTGTATATTTTATTATATACAAAATAGTATAATAGTCATGTGTTATAATTATTTTATGATATTATTAAAAAAAATTAATTTATAATACTACGAATGTTATAATCCCCTCTTATATTTGAGTTATAAAAATATTTAATCACAATATAATAATAACTATATAATGTAAAATTATGGTTTTTTATTTGGTAGACAATTTTTAATGGAGAGAACATCATCACACCAGATGTAATCTTTACATTGAGGAAACTGGGGACACTCTTCCTGTGACAAAATCATATCATGTAGGTAATACAGTAGGTTATATAAATATATGATAACTTGATTTATATAGGTAAAAATTATTAATAAGTAAAGTAAATGGTTAACGATTATTATTAAATATAGAACCAAGTGTATAATCCCATTATTATTGTGATTCCAATGTGATATTATCAACTAAATGATTTCACTGTGATAATCACATAAACATCAAACATATAATGTCTTGTCATTGAGAATGGGATATTCAGGATGTTTTCCAGAACATTTAACATAATGTTAACATTTTTTGAACACATTCTCATTTTCAAATGAGTTTACATGACATAAAATACAAATATTAAAAAATTAAAAAATGACTAACCAATTATGAATATAGATTATTATTTATAATAAAATTATTTAGTCAAAAATAAGTAGCTTACATAAATGGGTTTTGTGTATTTTCATTATTTTATACAAAAAATAGTGAGAAAATGTAGAATACCTAGATAATATAAGTGATATGTTTTAGTGCCTAATATTATTTCAACATCGTTATTTTAAAAAATTATTATATAATTTTACTAATAAAATTATTATGAAGATAATTGAATTTTTTCATTACACTAAATTATGATATTTCAACTATAAAAGATAATATGTATTTTAAATTACATTTTTAATATTTTCCAATGACAGTGTAATGGAAGGGATTAGTAAGTAATGTCATGAATTTACTAATCAACAATACTTTTATTATTTAACATTAATATATCATTGTTTCAATTTAATATTATGTAGAGGGTAATGTAATTTTTTTAAAAATATAATCTTGAGCTCAATTTTTATATTGAATATTATATATTTTTAATATATTTATGGTCATATTGTATTGAAAATGTGGGTTTTAAGGTCATATATGTTTTTTGAAATGTGTATTATGACTACATTCATATTAAATTGACCATATTTGAGATGGAATATCCCATTATATGGGACAAATTATTCCAATGTGAATGATGAAAAGAATACTATAAATTATATTAGGATATATGTAATGATATTACATGAGTGGAATTTATTGACCATTAAATTTTCAAACAAATAAAAGTGGGGGAGACATGCATATAATTTTGGGTTCTTTTTTATGGTCCATTTTCCCCTGATAAATTCCATTCAATGTAAAATACAATTGTTCTTGTCTATATTACAGTATGGGTTGAATTACCATGATGCTTAAAATAAGAATAACCCTGGTATTAGAATCATTTTAACAATCATAATGTATGTTTCTTAAATCCATACCCAATTCTATAAAATATATATTATACATTAATTTCATATGATTATAACCTTACTGGGTTTTCATGGACCATTTTATGTATTTAGAAACTAGATGGAAGAAAATTATATTTTATTAATAGTTTTGTCTCTGGGATTATGTGTTTAGAATAATCAATAATTGATTAAATCCAAGATAATTATTGGAAATGGGTAGTGAGTATATTTTATATGTATTTACATAAACTATTATAGGGGATATTGGTATCATTATATAGAAAATTATAATATTAATTAACAGACATATAAATGAATATAATTATTATTTTATATAGATATATGACCCTTATTGGAATCCTATGATCAATTTGAAAATATATAATATTTTATTGTTTGGAAGATATGATAATAAGTGGGTTTTTGGATATAGTAATCGAATTTTATCCAGCATGAATGGTTTTGGGAACCATGTGTGCTTAAGTAGTTGGTATAGGTTTACAGTACACCTATAAAGACCCAGAATTCCCATGGATTTTTTTTATTTTTTTTTATTTTTATATACATGGTAAGTTCATGAGTTTGCAGTTTCTGACGGAACCTGAGTCCGAGTCCTAGTGTGCCCGGAATCAATTTCTGATGTTTTGTTAAACATTAAATAATGCGCTTAAAGAGTTTTCCAGAAAAAGTGATATAACTCTTAAATGGTTACTCATATAAGAAATATGAGGGCCCCATTGGGCTCAAGATGGCAGGTCTACCATTGGTGCGACTTAAATTTAGTAGGTGCGGGAATCCTGTGAAAAAATCCAAAAAATTGTATAACTGTAAATAAAATAATTAAAAAAACTATTTTATTTTTCAAATGATTATAACTTACAAATGGTAGCTCGGATTAAATATCTGATTCCACATCTTAACTTGTGAGTGCATTCATTATTTAAGCAGATACTAAATTTGGCTGGCACACGCCAACAGAAAAAGTTTGTTTTTTGATGAAAATAAAATAATTAAGTGACAATTATTTTATTGTAAAATTCATTACATCTAAACTATGAGTTGGATTAAAATTCCGAGAGTACCGTTGGGTTATTTGGGGCGTGTTTCACCTATTATGAGCCTAACCTCGACCGGATTGATTTGAGGGTGACTTATAATAATTTTCCAAACTTTTTCGGGTACGTTCAGTAATCTTACGTTCGAGATTTTATATCATTTAGACCGGTGCTCGGAATTTAAATCTGAGGGAACCATTGAATTCACAGCATCGGTATTTACTTATTGATACCTTCACTGCAGTTTCATTCTGGCGAGTTTGGAATTTAGTTTATGGATTTTTATTTAGAAAATAATAATAAAATAAAGTACAACACTTTATTTTATTTTGAAGCTTCCATGTGTTGTAAGTTCGAACCTACCTTTGGGGATTAGTGGTGGGACCGCCACACCCTATCATCTCATTGGAGGATGATGGGGGTGGGGACCACCCGAACATTATAACCTCCCGTGAGAGGTTATGACATGGGGTCACCATGGGGCTTAACCCCCAATTTAATGGGGAGGGCTAGGAAACCTCACAACCCTCTCAATTAATGTTGTGTGTCAACATAAAATTAATTGTTGTCAATTAATTATTGTGTCAACGTGAAATTAAATGTTGTTTGTCAACATAAAATTGAAGCTATCAATTAACTTTATGTGTCAACATAAAATTAATTATTGTCAATTAATCTTATGCGCAAATGCTTTTTAATTCACATGACCCCCTTTTTTTAATTTAAGTAATCGCATCGTTGGAATTTAGGAAGATTCCTAATAAATGGACCTTCATAAATTCCATGATGGTTACATACCTCTCCCCCACTCATATATATAGGGATCATGGGAGGAGGATTTGGGATGGCTTCACCAAGCGACAATGCACTGGTAAAGTGACGCGACGCCCAACACTTAGTGGATTCAGCTTTCTCCGATGAAGAACGTGAAGACGCCGTTGACGAAAAATTCTTCCTTGGATTCTTCCTCGGAACCCCCATCATACGTGGATCTCTTTGATGACCCTTATTCCCTCCTCTTTGTCGTCAAAGGACCGAATCCTGAGCACGGATGTGGAAGCATATGGTGAACGATGACAACATCGTCTTCCCCCACAACGATCCAACCCCCATCGATTAAAAAGGTAGGGGTGTTTTTTAAGTTGTTTAAAGCTTTATCTTATCTCGTAAAATCAACATCTTGAGCCTCTTTATATCATTATAATGTGGAGGGTTCGGGCCGCATGAATACAACCCAACTCCTCCGCAACCTTAATTATTTCAGACCCTTGGACCGACGACGACGTAACAACAGCATGGAAATGTGGTGATGGCGACATAACTGCGGCATGGCAATGTGGAAACAACAACGTAAATGGTGAATAGAGGTTGTGCTTCTCACGACCTCTGTGACCCCCACCGTCGATCATGAGGTGCCCGACCGGCCAACCCGGTTCTCCCTGACGCGTGCCCTGGCCAAAACCACGGCTAGCCCGGCCCACTAACACCCTGCCTGCATGCCCCTCGCACTGCTGGTGTGCCACGCACCTTCTTGGCTCCCTCGGGGCGCCCAAGCCACCCTCCCGGATCCCACACGGCGCCGGGGCCACCCTCCAGGCACCCACCCGGAACCCCGGCCACCCTTCTGGTGCCTGCCCGGCCCCCTGGCTGCCCTCCCGGTGCCTGCCCGGTGCCCCCGGTGCCCAGGCTGCCTGCCCGTTGCCCCCCCCCCCCCCCCGGCGCCTGCCTAACACCCCATGACATCTCCCTAGCACCTCATTGGTGGCCCAGTTCACCCCGTTCCCTTCCTGGTACACCTGTGGCATGCCCGTTCCACAAGCGGCCCGCCGTTGGCCTCTTAGACTGAGCCTCCTCAGCCACTCCCCTCGAGGCACCGGCCGAACATGCCACTTCCCTTTGGGTCGAGTCCCCCATGTGGTGACTTTGGCCTAAATTTTCCACACAGTCTGCAGGGCCGGGCCCAACAGAGTGAGCCAAACATAGCGGGATGACCCGCACAATCAGTAGATTCTGACCGGGCAATTCTGATTGTGTCATCCCAAACTGGGTCGACCCATGCTGGTGTGGGCCGCGTCGGTCCGAACTGGTCGGACCAGACCCGGGCCCACTTTTGACACTTTGCTTGTGTTGGCCATATCTTTGGAAACAAACATATATTTGACGAACTGTCGGCGGTTCTTGTAATCTTTTTGAGAAATGTTCCCTTCAGTAATACCCCATGGTAATTTGGGGCACATTCGAGATACAGTCGGGTTGGATCGTAAACAAAACCAACCAGGACCGTAGGACATAAAAGCTAATAACTCACTGACCAGACATTCGATTGAAACACAATCTATTGCGTTGAGACCCCTATGATGTGGTGGAACATTGAGATACTTCTTCATGGGGCTTCGTGACACATGGTGTATCGGTTTGTAGATCATGGATCAGACCCTCCTAGAGACGAGCGAGTAGGCTACAGAGTCCTAGAAGTTGGTTGATTACTGATTACTACTTTTCTGATTCATTCGGAGTGACTTGACTTGTCCAGCGGGGAGCGCTACTGTGTGAGGCGGAAGACCCATGGCGGAGGAGCGAAACTATGTGAGGCGGAATACCTGCGGTTCTCGACAGGTGGAGTACCTCTGTAGGCTATTAGAGGGAGGGGTATTGTGTGAGGTGGCAGACCCATGGCGGGGAGCACTATTGTGTGAGGTAGGAGACCCGCAGTACACGACATGAGGAGTACCTCTACAGTCTATGATTAGTGAGTAGCACCTCTAAGTCGCAATAGTACTATTGTGCTCGACAGAGGTGGAGTTATTTATTAGCCTTGTTTTCAGGAAAAAAATCCTGGTTTGAGCTGAGTTATTTACCTTTGTGTTTTTACACATGTTTGAGATTGGTTACCTAAAAACATAGGTATATGTATGGTAATATACCTATGTAATGGTTATCCGTTGATTTCATACTTTTTGTTTTATCCTTGTTGAATTTTGTGATACCTTAAGGGTCTTAGAGTTCATACTGAGTATCGTTATACTCACCCCTACATGGGCAATGCTAGCATGTCGTTGTGTTGGATGTAGACGATGGAAAGTGCTGACCGAGGTGGAGTTTATGAGGACTGGACAGTACACAGAGGTGGGCCTCATGACGAGATGACAACTGAAGGAGACGGGAAAATGTGGAGCGTTGAGGAGGCTATCTGTACCTACCCTTCAAGTAGGATATGTAATGGACGATCCAGGAGATACTAGAAACCTTCATGTTGTTTCTCTATTAGTTGTACTTATTTTTTCTTTTCCATGTACTTTATAGTTGGGCTTTTATTCTGGCGCCTTTTACTTTCCAGCACTTCTTCTGTATATAGTTTTGTTAGTTTTTGTTTCCGCTTGTACTCTGGTTATGTGTTCACGTTTTATAAAGGAAATTACTTCTCAGTTTTTAAGAAATATTCCTTTGGTGCAAGTCTATAACCCCTAGCCTATGGAAGGCGGGCTTTGGGTAGTCATGATATGGGCCTCAAGGGGCGGGTCGTGACAAATTTGTATCAAAGGAGTCGGTTCTACTGTGGAACATTGGACTTTGATATTTCTTTTCTATGAAACAATAGTGTTAAGGGTACTGAGTGTGGTATTTAGTTCAGGGAGTCCAGTGTTGATGTGTCAGCTGACATATTCGTACACCAGGACACTAACTACTAATATCTAACTCAGTACTCAAAAAAACTGATTGCATGTGTGTTTTAAAAAGTGTTTCTTTAAGTCATCTCAAACTAGTTCAACGCACCAGGTATAAATTTTGACAGTGTAGATTCTGTTGCGGATTCCTCTATGCATACAGCCAGTTAGAGTTCCATGGAAGTACACGATGATGGCCCACCGAGTGACGAGGCTCCGGTGTAGGGCCCTCTTACTATGTTGGAACCTTCAGGTGGTGTACCATAAGCACCACCACCCATTTGACAGAAGATTCCACTAGCCACATTGGCAGACTGTGAATGCCGACTGAGCATGTTGCATGAGTTCCAGCGGCAAAGGTCTCCAATGTTTCAAGGTGAGACAGTTTCCCGGGAAGAAGTGGTTTATCATAGCTACTACACTTTTTCAGTGAGTAGCCATAACGATGGTATTCTTAGTGATGAGGTTTCAGTTCTTGCATAATTTTCCGAGATTATTCATTCAGGTAGTGTGTCAGCTATATCACTGCCTATTGGTCAATAGTTTCAACTGGTGTTACCGGTTGATGAAACATGTAGGCTTATAGCCTTACACGTGTTTCAGCATCAGATACCCCTTAGGTTCCGAGGTGAGCCCAACATAAAGGCTGCAGAGGACTTGCCTGATGAGGTAGTTAAGAGTTCTCTAGAACTTCTACATCTTTGTCATGAGGACATTTCGATAGCTAAGTATTCATCGAGGTGTACAGATCGTTCTGGAATTCAATTAATATGATACGATCAGTGCTTTGGAGCATGGACCTCTGTGTGAGATGTGTTTAGGTACATCCGAGCCATAACTTTTTTTTTCTCTATGCATTCCTACCTATGTTAGGAAGCTAGAAATTACCTTTCTGGTTGAATGTTATTTGGATGAATGGATACAGCAAGATAATGTTAATAGTGGGGAAGTACGAAATTGCTACCAGTCATAGCGATTTGGGCGTGCTAGATATTTCAGGGAGAGGATGTGACATGGATAGATGAATCTATAGGGTAGCATACATTGAAGCAGAGCTCTAAGATCAGCATGAGTTTGTGTACATTTTGACATGTTTCAACAACCAACCCTTTGTAGTCCCCTCCAGGCTCTGGGAGCTACAGGGCAGGGGAAGAGAGTAGCTGCATGCGGTGAAGGAGTGGGACTAAAGGGATCTATGAATGTATCTAGGTAAGGTCAGTGTCTACTACTAGTTGCAGTAACAATAGAGATAGGTACCAATCATTCCTTCTTCCACAAATCTTGTCCCAGAGCTAGAGTTTCCAGTTAAACCATTGGCTTGACCCTCAAGTCTGGAGATACCATTGGGAGGAGACTCTGTAATCACACTTACGCCGATGGTGTGATCTGACCCTAGAGGTAAGAGTTTCAGTTAGGACCTCTTGGGGGCAGCATCGAGGCATTACAATTTTTGTTTGGGATTGGACATGACATCCACAATTCACACTCAGATTGATTGTATTAGGCAAAGAGGATGTGTTATATCTACAACGTTGAGATGAGTTTTTCTGTATTCAACAAAAAAGGAAAACCAGATAGTATAGGTTAATCTCATGATTATGAGGGTGTACCTGATCACTCTTGAGTCATCCATTCTTACCCTCAAAGCATCAAATGTTTTCAGTTTCTGGTTCCTGCAATACTATGACATCGAGAAATTCTATACTCCTGGGAAGTGTAAATGTTGTTGTGGATTCTCTCAGTATGAGATTTGGTATTCAACTACTAGGAGGTGCATCAGAGCAGCTAGGTTCCTCATATATATCCTTTGTGGATAGAGATGGATAATCCTATCTACTGTCTCTTACAGTCACTCTCCCTCTTCTTCAGTGAGTTAGGGAGGCGTAGCATGGAGACAATAACATCAAGACATGACGTGCTCAGATATCCATATAGAAGAAACCTGATGGATTTTATGAAGTTAGGGAGCACGTCATATTCATCAGAGGACATAACATGGTAACAGTTTCACTTTAGGAGGAGATGTTGAGGGAGTTCAACACTTCCCCACTAGCAGTACATCTAGGAGTGGTGAAGATATACTATGACTTTCGACGGCAACATTGGTGGCCAGGTATGAATAAGGTTGTAGAAGATTTTGTCTCGTGGTGCCTAACATGTCAGCAAGTGAAGGAAAAGTACCAGGTACCAGCATGCTTGGTTCAGCCGTTAGAGGTCCCGAAGTGGACGTGGAATGGGATATTCATTGACTTTGTGAGGATTAGTCCACACACCTATAGGGGACATGACTCTAATTGGGTGATCTTCGATCGCATCACTAGGTCGGCCCACCTCCTACCAATCAGTGATGGTACGAGATACCATGCAGAAGGTGTAGATCATCTAGGAGCTGATAAAGACTGTACAGAGTAGACAAAGTCCTATGCTGATAGGAGATGGAGAACAATGGAGTTCGAGGATAGTGAAAAATTCTTTCTATGGGTCTCAACTTAATGAAGTCTGTGGAGATTTGGCTGAGGCAGCATGTTATCACCGCATTTCATCGGACCTTTCCATTCCTCAGTAGAGTATGTGAGGTGGATTAACACTTTTCACTTCTACCTCTATTGCATTAGGTCCTGTGTAGATTGTTGATTCCTATGGTGCATGTTCGCTGGTAGCACGAGAACCTCCAAGAGAGCACAAGGGAGATAGAGGCTCAGATGCATGCGCAATAACACCTTTTTTCCCTTAGAGTGCATTATATCTTACGAGGACGTAAAGCCATGAGGTGGGGTGAATGTAATGTCCCAGAATTCCCTTAAAAAAATATTTATTTTTTTTATTTTTATATACATGGGAATTTTACGAGTCTGCAATTTCTGACGGCGCCTGATTCTGAGGCTCGGTGTGCCCGAAATCAATTTCGGATGTTTTGTTAAGCTTTAATTAATGTGTGTAAGTAGTTTTCCTAAAAAAGCGGAAGAAATGTTAAAAGGTTACTCGGATCAGAAATCTGAGGGCATCGTTGCACTCAGGATGGTGGGTTTACCCTATCCGCGACTTATGTTCTGTCGGTGCGGGCCTCCTGTGAAAAATGGAAAAAATGACATAACCTTAATAAAATAATTAAATAAATTATTTTATTTTTCAAATGCTTATAACTCCCAAATGATATCTCATATTAAAAATACCAGTGAAGTGCTGAACTCATGAGGGAATTCATTATTTAAGCAGATAATAAATTTTACCAGCGTGGTCTAGTAGAAAAAGTTAGTTTTTGGCCACAAATAAAATAATTAAGTGACAATTATTTTTTTTGTAAAATTTATAACTTCTAAACGGTGAGTCAGATAAAAAATATGAAAGTACAGTTGGGTTTTTTGGGGCATGTTTCTCCTAGTAAAATCCTAACCTCGACTAGCGCGAGTTGAGGGTGACTGATAATAATTTTCTGAACTTTTTTTCATGTACATTCCGTAAACGTACATTCGGGGTATTATATCATTTCAAACGGTGCTCGGAATTGAAATCTGAGGGCACCAATGAACTCAAAGCATCAATAATTACATAGTTAGACCTTCACCGCAGTTGCATTCTGACAAGTTTGGATGTTAATTTTTGGCCTTTTATTAAATAAAATAATAATAAAATAAAGTTCAACACTTTCTTTTCCTTTTAAGCTTCCATGTGTTTGAAGTTGGAACCTCCCTTTGGGGGTCGGTGGTGGGACCACCACACCATAACCTCCCATGGAAGGATTATTGGGGTGGGTACCACCCGATCCGCATAACCTCCCGCGAGAGGTTATGACGTGTGGTCTACATGGGAATTAACCCCCCATTTAATGGGATGGGAGAGGAAACCTCACAACCCTCTCAATTAATGCAGTGTGTCAACATAAAATTAATTATTGTCACTTAATTTATTTTTAAACTTGAAATTAAATGTTTTGTGTCAAAATAAAACTAAATCTATCAATTAATTTTATTTTGCAACATAAAATTATTTTCTATCAGTTAATTTTATGCACGAACTCATTTTATTTCGGTTCTCCCCCCAATTTATTAATTTCAGTAACACCATCGTTGGAATTTAGGAAGGTTCCTAATAAATGAACCCTCATAAATTCCACATTGATTACATACCTCTCCGACACTCCTATATATAGGGAGTTTGGGAGGAGGATTTGGGACGGCTTCACCAAGCGATGATGTTCTGGTAAACTGACACGACGCCCAAAACTTGAGGGATTATGCTTCCTCCGATGAAGAACGTGGAGACGCCGACGACGAAAAATTATTCCTTGGCTTCTTCCTCGGAACCCCCCCATCTGACGTGGGATCTATTTGACAACCCTTCTTCCTTACTCTTCATCGTCAATGGACCGATGGACGAGCTCGGAAGTGGAAGCGTATGGCGAATGACGACAACATCGTCTTCCCCCATGACGAACCAATTCCCGTCGATTCAAATGGTAGGGTTGTGTTTTATGTTTTTTAAAGTTTTATCATCTCTCGTTAAATCAACTTCTTGATCCCCTTATTATCGTTCTAACGTGGAGGGTTCGGGCCGCACGAACATGGCCCGACCCCTATGCAACCATTATGCTTTTGGAAACCTTGGATCGATGATGACGTAACAATGGCAGGGTAATGTGGCGACGACGATGTAACAATGGAATGTCAATGTGGCGATGACTATGTAAACGAAGAATAAGGGTTGTTCTTCCCGCGACCTCCGTGAACCCCGCCGCTAGTAGTTCGGAACCCGACTAGCCTCCCCATGTGCTGCACGACGAGTGTCTCGGCCAAAACCACGCCCATCTTAGCCTGCAGGCACCCTCCCCGTGCGCCCTGCGCACTGCCGGCCTGCCCCACTCCTACCCGACGCTCTCCTGGCACCTGCCCGGCACCTAGGCCGGCCTCCCAGCACCTGCACGGCGCCCTGGCCGCCCTCCCAGTGCCTTCTTGGTGCCCCAACCACCCTCCCGGTGCCTTCACAGTTCCCGATTTTCCGTCTAGGTGCCTGCTCAGTGCCTCAGACCCCTGATCGATACCTAGGCCATCTGCCCGGCGCCCCCCTAGTGGTTGCACGACACCCCGAGTCTTCTTCCCAGTGCCCGGCCAGCTGCTTGACACGCCCCGCCCCCTTCCCGATACACCCGCGGCGTACCCGCACCCCATGCTTCTAGCTGTTGTCCTATAGGTCCATGCCGCCCAGGCCGGGACCCTCACGGCGCCATCAAAACCTGCCACTGGCCTTCAGGCTGAGTCGCCCAAGTGGATACTTCAGCCCGAATTGTCCATCCAGTCCCCTAGGCCGGGCCAAGAAGACATGGCCAAACATAGTGGGTTGACCCGCCCAATGGGCCGAGTCAGACCCATCAAGTCTGACCGGGTCAACCCAGACCATGTCGACCCCGTCTGGGGTGGTCCGCGTCAGTCTGACAGGGTCAGACCAGACCCGGACCAACTTTTGACCCTTTGCTTGCGTCGGTCATATATTTAGCACCAGACGTCCATTTGATGAACCGTCAGTGGCGTTGGTAATGTTTTTGAGAAACGGTCCCTCCAAAAATACTCCATGGGATTTTAGGGCACAGTTGAGATACGGTCGAGTTGGTTCATACACGAATCCAACCGATCACCCGGGACAAAAAAATTCCAATAACTCACAAACCGTGCATCTGATTGACGCGCCCTCTATTGCATTGAGACCCCTATGACATGGAGGACATTTGAGATGCTTATTCATGGGACATCATGAATCTTGGAGTATCGGCTTGTAGCTCATGGAGAAGACCCTCCCGGAGACGATCGTGTTGGATACGGAGACCTATAAGCTGGTTGAAACCTGATGACTGCTAGTCCGATTCATTTGGGGTGAATTGATTAACCCAGTGGGGAGGGATACTATGTGAGGTGGTAGAACCATGGAGAAGGAGTGCTACTATGTGAGGCAGAAGTCCTGCAGTACTCAAAAAGAGGAGTACCTCTGTATGATATTTGGAGGAGCGCTACTGTGTGAGGCAGTAGACCCATGGTGGTGAGCGCTACTATGTGAGGCGACATATCCGCGATACTCGATAGGAGGAGTACCTCAACAATCTATGGTTAGTGAGTAGCACCACAAAGTCATGATAGTACTACTGTGCTTGAAAGAGGAGTATTTATCCTGCAGTCATTGTTTCATGCATAAAAATCCTTGTTTGAGCTGAGTTAGTGACCATTGTGTTTTTCCTTGTGATTTAGATGGGTTACTTTACAACTTTGGAATATGTATAGGCTTATACCTATGTAAAGGTTATCTGTTGATTTCATACATTGGAATTTATCCTTTATGGATTTTGTGAGACCCAAAGGGTCTTAGGGTCCCTACTGAGTATCATTATACTCACTCCTAAACGTGCTATGCCCGCACCTCATTGTGTTGGATGCAGACGACGGACAACGCTGACTGAGGCGGAGGGTACGAGGACTGGACAGAACCCGGAGGTGGACCTCACAACAAGATGGTACCCAAAGGAGACAGATGAACTTGGAGTGTTGAGGATGCTATTTGTACCAACCCATCAGGTAGGATCCATGGTGGACGATCTAGGAGATGCTAGACACCTTCAAGATGTTTGTCTTTAGTTTTACATGTTTTTTCTTTTCCTTTTACTTTACAGTAGGGCTTGTATTCTGGTCCATTTTTACATTCTAGGACTTCTTTTGTATATAGATTTTCCATGTGTTGGATTCTACTTGTACTTGGGTTGTGTGTTCAGATTTTATAAAGGCAATTCCTTACCAGTTTTAGGGAAATAAGACTTCGGTTCTAGTCTCCAGCACCTGGCCTATGGAAGGCGGGCTTGGGGTAGTCATGTTACGGGCCTCGGGGGACGGCTCCTGACAACAACTAATGTTTTAAAATTTTATTTCCCTGACCATGAACCATGAAAATAGTTCTATGCTAAATAAGAATTCAATGATGGTCTTAAAAAATTTTATAGACCTACTTCCTCTATTTTCAATCATCGAAATTGTCAATTAACCTATATACACAATTATGAAATATTGTCTATATGATTTTAAAATAATTTTCATTTTTTTAATAAAACAATTGACCACATCTATATAATTCAACCATTTAATCACATCACCCATACATTTATTGGTATATGAATATATATGTACTTAAAAAAATTATAATGTTCATAGAGGAACAAAATGGCGGGAATAGGTTTTCCAATGGGAATTATTTTCCACTTAGTTATGAGGGAAACCATATACAAATGAAACACCCGAAAACACATGTATATGTTCTAAACAAACTTATAATAGTGGGTTATGGATAAACATGGGTATAGGTGTAAACTATATACATGGTTTATTATATAATTGTGGTTATACATTTGGAGCCACACCCTATGTCAACATGTTTTGGAGATATGTGTGTAGTGGGGTGACCTAAAACCAGTGTTTTTCCAAAATATGGGTATACGGTTTCCCAGCATATTTCCATTAAAATATTCAATCGTGCATTGACATAGGAAATACATTCCTAAATTATTCCAAAAGCAGTATTATTGGTATTCATGTGGCCTTTATGTATAATTTTTCCCATATTAAAACTATTTCCATGTATTACCAAAAATGTGGATATATTGTCTGATAAAAACCCAATACACATGGTTATTGGAAAATCAGGGGTATTGGGGTGACCTATATAAATAGTTTCATGAAATATCATTTCTCTATCAATTTTTCCAAGTAGTTTTCAGCAAATGGTATTATATAATATTCTCTCTACCACTCTATTTAAATCACAAAGAAAATTTACATAGAGGGAAACTACAATGATATTCAATGGATTTTCAAACCTCAAAATTAGGGAATTGAGTTGAAGATTAATCAATTAAATTTGTATAATAGGATAATATATATATATATATATATATTAAACTCTTGTAATGTTCCAATTACATTATTTATTGTCGTTTGAGATAGATATTATATTAAATCTCACATGAAGTTTTTTGAGGGATCAACTAAAAATGTGGATATCATTTAAATCAAAATATTAAATATTTTAATATTTGAGGATATAATTACATTACAAAATGACTTTTATAACTATATAAATAATTAAGGGGGCTATATCATGATCATATTTTTCCAAATTTTGCTCCATGTAGTATATGGAGACCCAATATTGACCGTTACATATAGTTTTTTTGTCAAATTAGATATTCAATACACTATAAATTCTAGTTTAGAGTGACAAGGTTCATGTTTCATTTAGATTATTGTCGTAAAATAGGTTTATTGTTTGTCGTCATTTATTTTTTTTCTTAAATGACATTATTTTTAATGTATGTAATTCAACAAGCTTAATTTATTTTACTATTTGAATGAATCTTAAACTTGATTCATGTGTTTTGATATTGTTAATCACTATTTTTCCAACATTTATGTTATTCTAGGGAAAATATTAGATTAAAATATTTAATTACTAATACATCTAATATTAGTTTTTACGGTTAAAATTGGGCGGACATTTCAAAACTTATTCCCCAGTTCTAATGATTTTTGAATATATAATATAATTAATATCCAATGGGGATATCAATTATATATGATATTGGTCTGGTATATAATAGTATACCTTGTTCCATATATCATTGAGAGCTTCCAAATAAATATTATAAAATAAAATATTTCATACCACACCTACTAATTAAATGGTTGATGTATTGAATTTATTATGGATTTTTTTTGTCAAATAAGTAATCATGTTTTGAATTCAATCTATAATAATTATTATATTAAATTTTTTAATGTATAATAAATTATGGCAAGGTTAGTAATTTAAATGTTATTTCATGTATTACAACCCAGGGGTCCAATTCCAGGTGGTGGTGGATCAATTAATTTTTTTACATGGGTTATTACTCATTAAGGAAGAGATATTCATTATTTTTCCTTCCTTTAATATGATGAAAACATTTTTAACCTTATTTGTAACATATTCCTTTAATATAATGTGAACATTTATGAATATGATATATGCGATCTAATTCCATAATCTTGATCAAATTTTGGGCATGAAATGATTGAATTAATGACCGTGAAATTGATATAGACAGACCTTGAATACAATAATTTAAATTTTATGGTTTATTAGTGGAGTTAAACAAATTATGCGTGCGGTTGAATACAATCATAATGAATGGATGATTAAAAAAATCATTCCCAAGACATTTTTTGGGTAGTTCACTATATAGAGGACTAAAATAGTATGAAATTGGTATTTTACCTCATAAAAGTCAACCTTGATGACTGCTAGTGTTGTTTATAATCAAATTGATAGAATATTATGTGCTAATTAAGGAAATAGTAGAAATTTTCAAGAATATTATAGTTTCTTTTGGATTATATCCTATAATATCATAATAAAAAAAATTTAAATATATATTTTTTATTTTAAATTTGTTGCACAATTCTTCATTTAATATAGACCTAAATTAAAAAAAATAATAGGAAAATGATGTGACAAAAAATATTTCATACATAATGTAGTGATTAGTAAAAGATTATAGATATACTTGTGGTGATCCAGGTTACACAATCTCCCATAACAACCAGGAACAAACTCATTTAATGTTTCTTATAGTAGAATTGTAAATCTAAGGACTCTCTAGAAAATAGTGATATATTAATGAAATATTTAGAATAATTTCATGAGGTATATTCATGTTAATTGGAATCATTTTGTGAATCATCAGTGTAATCCTTGAATGATACCTTGTTATCTAGAAAATATTTTATTATTTCATAAAATTTAACTAGCTCAATGAACATTCTCTTCACATTGAAAATAGTGAAATATGTGTGTTTACATAAGAAAATTTTTTAGTGGGACATGTTTTCATGGATGATTCATGTTATAAGTTTTAAATTTTGGAAAAATAAATTATTATATTGGTAAATTCTAATGATCCACTTTTTTTAAATAATTTAATTTTTTATAACCCATAGAAAATGATAATTTCATTTTGAAAATTCCTTTTTTTTCTTCTCATTAGGAGATTATTTTACATAATTCAATGTTTCCCTATTTCCCCACTCTAAAAAAATAATCAAATATTGGTGATATTATAATTATTCATTTAGTTGTGATAGGGATATCATTTACTAGAACTGTTTCCCTTTGTACTCATCACTAAATAGGAGATCAATTGGTCTAATTGTATCAAACTATTCTCCTCTTATGGGGAGGATATCAATTTTCATGAGGGTTACTTTTTTATCCATTATTTATGATGTTTTCATATTTTAAGATAACATTGGCCATACTAATACGTGAATATCGTGCGGGGGGAGGATGATCTCCATAAGTGTTCCAATTGTGATGAATTTTATATATGATTCTATATTGACAATTTTGTTTCTTTTATAACGGGGTTAAAATTTGGTGAGAAATTTTCTATTAATTCTCATACTATGACGATGAAATCATTTATTATGGTGGTGGTCATTGGAATATGTCAAGTGATGTAGATCATGTGTTGTGTGATTTTGGGGAATGGTTTAAAACATCTCATAAAGATTATATATGATGGGAAGGTGGCCATTGTTGTTCCCATAATTTGAGGGATATAATTTTAGGTAATTTTTAATATTCTCTTAAGTATGGGTAACTATTTTTTTATTAATATCTTAAAAATATTTAAAATCCATTGGAAATATTCTATCAATTTTTTTATATAATAATTATTATCGTTCTTGGAAGTTTATGATGTATATATTGTTTTTATCTAAGTTGTGGTGAGAATTGAGGTCATCATTGGTTGATTTAGTCATTAAATATTGGTTTAGGGAACTTGATTCAGTGTCATCATCAAACAACTATCATTAACCTTCAATATTGGAAAATCCTCTATACCCATAGTATTGGGAAACATTGTGGGTATAGGTCCCACTATACAAATGGTTTTATCAAAACCATGTGTAGAGTTGCCTGTTTGATCCTATACCCAATGATGTGGGAAAATCGTGGGAATAGTTGTCTCTTTCGAACCTATACCAATGGTTTTCCCAAAACTGTCAGTATAGAGCTTAGTTAAAAACCATTACCAATGGTTCTTTTGGAAAACCATGGGTAAATGTTTCAACAAAAAACACTATATCCATGGTTTTATAGAACTCTGTGTTTAGGTTTCATGTATGAATAGGAGAAGAAAAAATTTTGGCCAGAAAAACATTATACGGATCTTCTCCCTCTTATACCCATGCTTTCAATTAATATATCTCTGAAAATGTAGATTTATATTAACCTAATATAATAATGGTAGTTGGTTAGGTGTGGTATGGTCATATACGAAGTTGGGGATCAAAACATGGGGTATGAATATATTTCTAATAATAACAATTTATATTAATATAATTATATAAATGTTTTTAAATATTAGTATACCTTCATTAGCAAGAGTGGCTATGCTCTTACTGTTTGAAGAGAAGGACACATGTTTGAAACTCTATTTCACGGTTTTCCATAAGGATGGATCAAATTAATATATTTACATAAATTTAAATATAAATGTGTGTTGTTGAACAAGTATTGGTGGCTTGGTTAGGGGTATTGGCATACCAGTCCGCGTGATCAAATCTCACCACCCTGTTTTTTATAATTCACATGTTTATATTTATATATTTATCTAAATACAGATATATATATATATATATTGCAATGATAAATTGTATCTGTGATGATATACATTGAGATTGAGATGCTTATTGTGGGATCTAAATTCATTTCCATCATTCGATATAATATTTATACATATGGTAATATAATCATGGGTAAATTGTTATGACATAGTGGAATGTTGGTATAAAACTATGGAATGGTGGGAAAAAGATATACTTATGGACATGGAGCTACCCTGATGAAATTACTCAATTTCTTATGGATCACAAAATCATTGTTATAAGATATATACACGGTTTTGGGGGCTATACTGATGGTTTTGAACAATAGGTATATGTCATTTTTTCTAGTAGTGCTTATAATATTTTCAATTTGCATTAATTTGAAGCTATATGAATTCTATTGATATATTGAGACACAAAAATGTGTATTCATAAATTGTTCTATAAAATATTTCATGATCATTATTTAATAT
Source organism: Viscum album (assembly GCA_963277665.1). Classification (NCBI taxonomy): domain Eukaryota; kingdom Viridiplantae; phylum Streptophyta; class Magnoliopsida; order Santalales; family Viscaceae; genus Viscum; species Viscum album. Next base: position 870,153,283 of record OY728148.1, on the reverse strand, counting down.
TTTTAAATAAGAATATTCTACTGAAAATAATTATAGGATTATGGGATAAAATATATATTAGTGATTGTAATTATTTGGGTGATCATATATCTGTGCTTCAACATTCTTCTTGTTCCCTATTTTGATGACAGTGTTAATTTGATAAAGTTTATATCTAGAATTGTATGAAATCAACATTTTAAATGTAATATTACTTTTTTTCATATATCCAATTTCATATCTCCTCGAAAATTTTATAGAGATTGTGTCAAATACTATTTTTAATTTACATGATATTTTTTTTTTGAATGGTAAATTTTTCAAATATCATACCTCATATAACTAAATAAAACTTCATAAAAAATTATATGTATATCATATCATGGAATCATTTTGTGAAATTACAGTGGCGGAGCCAACCAAGCAGAACAAAAGCAGTGAAAAATTATATCAATATTCCAAGAAGAAAAAGTAAAAATAGTATTTTTATCAATGTCATAAAAGATACATCCATCCAAGAAGAACAAAAGTAATGAAAAATTAAATCAATATTCCAAGAAGAAAAATTAAAAATATTATTTTTATCATTGTTTAGGATACACTTATCCGGATGATTAATAGCAGCCTTAATAATGGTGTTATTTCTCAGTATCGGTGTAGGTAGGGTTCTTCTCCAGTTTCTCATCTCATGTTTGTAGATGACACTATAATATTCATGAACGCTTCAATCAGATCTTTGAGGGGATTAAACAGAGTTTTGGATGAGTATTTCCATTCGAATTGTCAGAGGATTAATAAGAACAAAAGATATTTTTATCTTTCAAGTAGCTGTACTCCTGGTCAGATATCAACTGTTGGACATATTTTGGATACGTAGAAATGGAATTTCCCATGGATTATCTGGGAGCACGTATTTCTTCTTGGGGACCTAGAATAAGTGATTTTTATTATTTGATAAATAATGTAATGGCTCGGGTTCTCAATTGGAAAAATATATACTTATCCTTTGGCGGAAGAATAACATTGATAAATAGTGTGCTTCTGGCCACCCCTATTCATTCTCTCTCTTATGTCAAGGTTCAAAAGGTAGTGATCAAGAACATTGATATAATTTTAGCCAATTTCATATGGGATAGTAAAGTTTAGGGTAAGAGGCGTTAGGTGTAATGGGGCAGGATGGCTCGTCTGGTGCAAGAAGGTTGAAAAAACATTCATAGTCTTAAGGATAGTCTTACTTGAATGCGTGAAAAACTCGCATTGAATTTTATGTAAGATCGCATGTAATGGGTAAAAACAATGCATCGAAATTTTGTGGGTGATAGGATTGTTTTGAACAGGCATGCCTCTCCATTCGGGCCAGGCATTAGTTTGATAATTGAATCTCATGGTCCTTTTGTTTTCTAGATTGTTGGGAAGGGAAATATTTTTTTGGCATCACAATTGGAGTGGGGTAAATATTGGGAATCCGGGTTGTCCTGCTCCAAATATCGCCTCCAGGGAGGCCAGTCAATTCCCTATTTTCACTCATGCTATTTTGGACAGTGAAAAACAAACCCTTTTCAACCCCATAGAGTTATCCTCACACCAGGATAAGTGAGTATTTACTCTATCACCTTCTGGTTTTTTCACAAGAAATGATTATCGATGAACCATGCATATGCAAGAGATAGTTATTGCATGGAATGACTCCCTCTGGGTTAAATATATACCCACAATGTATAATTTTCTGGTCTGGAATATTTGAAATGCTGTTTTTTCCAAAGATGAGAATTTTAAACATTGTGGGATTTAAATTTCCTTTAGATGTGTTTGTTGTACTAATCATAAAGAAGAAAGCTAGGATCATCTGTTCTTTGATAGTGAGTGGGGTCATGCGGTGTGGGAGTATTTTGGAGAGTTCACTACAATATCCTATCCAACCATGGATGACCAAACTTTTCTTGATCACTGGTATCATGGCCCAGCAGTGAGAGGCATTGAAAGTGTGGCTCGTACAATTATCCTTCATGCCGGCTACTGTTGTTTATGGCAGGGAAGAAATAAATTGATCTATGAGGAATTGGTTTCTTACAGATGGTATATTATCTCCATCATCATAATTATCCTCATGGATATCATCAAGTCTTTAGGTAGATGGATGGAGGCACCTTTTCTGTAGCAATTAATTTTAGATTCCCAGATTTCGTCTAAGTAGTTCGATCAACATTTGGGTAAATATGTGTGATGGAATCCCCCTTCAAGTGGTTTGAAACGTACTTGTGATTTCTTGTGTGTTGATGTTTTGATTCATGGGGGTGGTGTTGTACGTGATAGTTGGTGTTCTATCTCTCTGGATTTCTTTTCGAGCATGGACATGTTAACTAACTTCATGTCGAGGCAATCGCCTTGCTCATAGGGATGGCCATTTGAAAACAAAGGAATTTGGAGATTAATGAAGCTGAAATGGATTCTATGCTCTGGCATAATGCGATTCATGGGAAGGGTATTATTCCTTGGTCGATATTGTATTTCATTAGAAAATGTCGGGGCATAATTGTTGGAGATATAAAAGTTTCTCATAAATGGCGGGAGGGTAATAAAGCTGCGGACTACCTTTCTTCGATGGAATATTGGAGTATGGAGTGTTTATTTTTTCATGACATGTATAGTTTGAAACTGGAGGGTGTTAACATACATAGAGGATACACCCTCAGTCATCACTATTTTAGGCCCCCATGATCCTCTTTTTTTTTCAGATCTGCCCTTGTAGATCTTTTTTCCTTGTACGTTTTCCTTGTTATTCGTAAAAAAATATGATGATGACGATGAAGGGGTGGATCCATGTGTAATTATTATCGCGAAAATACTATATAAAAATATCAATTATGTTTTTATGGGGAATATATATAACTATATTTAGGGTCTTTGATCACTGGGGAAAAAACTATTTTCATCTTCATTGATCCACATTATCCTCATACGAGGCATGGTTGCGGAATGTTGGTGTTTAGTAGAAAATGCATGGAAAATGGAGTAATTCACATCTTGAAAAGATACATTATATTAATGGTGGTTTATTTCTTCTGTACACCCAATTAAAATTTTAATTTTTTTTGTTTTTAAATAATAAATGTGAAACATTTTGTGTGTGTAAATTGTACACTTATAAATTCATTTAGTGAAATGATATTAAACATCGTATAAATCTCCTATTTTGTAAATATTTAAGTAATGAATCCTCTTAGGTTTTCCCCAAACCCTATTATATTCATCTCCTCCCACAATCATTACTAGTGACCCATTACTCCATCCTTTAGTGATTTGAAATTACTTAAATGAGAATCAATCCTTATCTTTCTTTCTTGGATATATAGTGATCAATTTTAGTTTCTACTTTTATTAATTATGGTTATTACTCCATTACATCCCTTACTCAACTTTTTATTCTTTTTATGTGATGGATGATGGCCTCCCATGTTTTTAATGGAGGTTTTAATAAATTTTTTATTATACAGTATTTAAACAACATTCTTGTAGGGAAATAGTTCATATTGTTGTGGTGATTAAGAACCACAATGTTAGTCAATTATTGTACAAAGAACATGTATTCCATTTAGGTTGGGGATTTAATTACCCCCTTTAATTTAAATGAAATTTTAAATGGAATAATAATTATCCATTATTTATGGAACATAATTAGCATAATAATTTTTAACTTCTTATATAAAATTATTAATATTTCATGTTGGTAAAATTGATTCTTTTAACATTTAATGAGGTTTTTCTCATAATTTATCTTTTAGTGTGATATTTATGTTGTATAATTTGGTAGCATGTTCTCATGTGTCGAGTAGAAAGTTGAAATTGGTATAGTTTATAATGACAGAGTTAAATTTTAATTAATAATCTTATTTAAATAATGAATTTTCGTTATTGTAATCAACTTTTTGATTTATTTTAAAAAAACAAATTTATGAAATATGAATTTTCAATTGTATATGTGGTTATCCATATGACTAATGTAATTGATAAATAATGTAAATAATTTTTATTATTGGTGATATTAATAAAAAAGTTCTGTTAATTGATAATGGTATTTATATTGGTTTTTTAAACCAAAAAAATTATTGAGATCATATTTTGACACTTATATCTTATTATATATTGATTCATTAGGATTCCCATAGTTGTAAATCATAAAAAAAATATTCAGTCAAGTAAATTTGGGATAAAAACCATTTCTGGGAGTCAAATACTTTTTTAGGGAAAAAGATTCAAATTTCATTAACATGGTAGAGTTAATTATTTGGGATCCCTGAGAGTGTGTTTGGATGAGAATGATGAATGCCTTTTTTGAGAATATTTCCCCTATTGATTTCTTTTCTGTTCCAAATAATTGTTGTGATGTTTTATAGATATGATCTTAATGTTATATGTGTGGTATTTCTAAAGTAATATGGGTTTGGGTGTCCAAGATCTTAGGAGAGTCTTGTATATATATGCTATGGATGGATGATATGTTATATGTGTGTGGAGTCCAAGATGTTTATGTTGCAGTTAATTTCTATATCAAAAATATATAGGAGTATATTCTCATTGGTTCCTAGGATGGAATAATAGGTTATTTAATATGGAAAATATTTAATTACATGTTGATGAAATGTAAAGAGCCATTATTTTCAATTATGAATCTATTTAGTTCCCATTATCTAGTTTTCATATTTTATAATCATTCAATTTTTCACTAATTAAGGGAATTGAATTTTCATGGATTCACATATCCCCTTGGCGGGGTCATATCATGGTTTTCATAGTGTGTATTGATAGGTAATGATAGTTTTAATGAATAATTAATTCAAATCCTAATGGTTTGGTTGATTATGGAATGTATATTCTTAAAATGCATCAATCTTTCTAAATAAATGTTTTAGTTTGGATTATTCCCAATGGTCCTAGAATTTAAGATGATGAATTAAATAATGAAATTTAATATAATGTGTAATAATTTAAATTGGTATTTAATGTTTTATTTTTAAATTAACAAAAATTAATTATATAAAATAAAAGAATAAATAACTGTAGTTATTTCATAAATGCTCGTGTTCTTATTACGTATATTGTCTTTGAATTCAGAACCTTACATCTGAACGATGTTATCTGTATTTGTGTCTATGAGTAAATTATGATTATAGTGTGGTTGTGAGCTATATAATATCATGAAGATTCTATGATTCCATATCCTCACTCACCCATTTATGTTAGGGAAGAATAATACTAGTGGACTCTAGTAGTGCATATTACCCCATCATTGAAGTGAGATTATGGATGGTTGACTACCCCATATGGTCCCACTATCTTCTCTTGGTAGTTACGTGTTCTTATGTGAACATTGGATAGTTTTCTAGTATATGTATGCCCTTGGATACACTATCTTGTTCTCATTACCAAAAAATGTATTTCTAGATATAGTATCCCATGAATAATGATAGGTATGACTTGTATAGGATATGATGGATTGAGGTACTTACTCATTGTATGGGATGTAATGGCATGAGGTATAACACCCTAAGATGGAAATATTTAATATAGGAAATGCGGGATGATAAAAACTATATATATACTATATTGATTTGTGAGATGAAATATTGTGGTCATGTGATGAACAAGGTGAATGTTTTATTGTCTTTCCCATAAGTTTTAGGGATGGATAACTTTTGGAGATAGATGGATCGGGATGGTTGATGATGGGGAATAGAGTAAAACCATTGAAGATGTGGAAGTGGTGAACCCTAATGTTTCATTGTTATATAATTTTTTCACTTTTAGAAGATACATGGTTAGATTTATCTATGGTAATTCTAGAAACCTAGTATGCTTATTAAATTGAGGAGTTAATTTAATTATTTTTTCTATTCCATAGAATAAATAATTTATTTTTTAAAAATTGGATATGAGGAGTATCTAATAGATTATACTGTTATGATCACTCTATGTATATATAATCTATATTTTATGTCATATTGAAAATGTTATAGATCAGGGTAGATAAATCTAGAGTTGGGGTTTACTGGAACTATTTGGGATTCATGGTCGCTATCATATATACCTTATAGTACTTATTGTTTCCATTTCAGTTATTTCAGTTCTATATGAAATTTCATGTTTAAACATTTTATTTTAACATATATTTATTTCGAATAAGTTTTGGATTGGTTTATACTTATTATATATCCCATCTACATGATTCTCATTGATTGTAACTCCTCCTATGTGATTGTTTATTATAACCTTGGTGTTATTCACCAACTCCAACCCTAATAGAGGAGGGACATAGGAAGTATCCATTTCTCTTACATTATTTTTGTATCATTTGGGTATGATTTTGTGAAAAATTTTAATCAAAGTATTAGGTTTGAGGTACATTATGATGTTCCTATTTAAGAACATGTAAGGATTCATTATTTGGTAGGGGAATAGTGTTAGATATGTATAATATGTGATGTAAAATCTTGAGACGGACTAAGAGGCCAATATTTAACGTCCCCAATTATTTTAATTTAATACCATTATGATTAATGAGCATACAGAATGAAATTAAATTGGTCATATGGCATATAACTAGGCAAGGATCATGCATCATTGTTCATTTCACCTTTATTAGAAATGTATAGAACTTAATATATGATAAAACCTAAGTGGCATTATAAAATAATTATAAATTAATATTAATTATTATATATTCAATTCTATGTAGTTATAAATGATTTTTTTTCTTGTAGATATGAATCAAGTTCTATGTCCATTATAGGTTAGCTTTGAATACATTCATCATTATGTGACAACATATCTCTATATGGTATAATTCAGTAGTGGGAAAACATGGTTGATGGAAGTAAGAGTGTTATTATGAAAGATTCTATATAATTATGTGTTCTTCATTTCTTATTCAATCACTGTATAATCTTGGGAGGAATTTGAATTTTCTTTCAGATCAATCTGTTTATAGATATAGAACTAGGGTTCATTAGATTTGAAAATACTGTGTGTGACAACAATGTTGTTCTAGTTCATTTTCTCCTTGGATTTTAATGGGTTATTTTACTAATTGAAGAAGTTAATGTACTAGTATAGTGTTGAGTGTATATATTTTTCTGTGATGGTTTCCAATTGTAGGATCTACTTAACCATTAATAGAGGATCCCCAGTGTGCGAGAGTTCAAAATCTATATTATGATCTTTTTTATATATACTTCTAACCTGATTCTATATGAGGAGGTTTTGTAAAATGATTTTGAGTATTCTTTATGTGTATAGATATAGCTTGTGGTCAACCAGTTTTTGATGAATATATATCACAAGTTGATTGAAAGAGTAATTTTTTTTGAGTACACTAGCTAGAACAAGATCATCATGATTGTAGAGTCTTTATAATATCCCCATAATGTTGGGTTGCGTTGTAGTGTTCACAAATTTCAAGAAATAATGATTTTTCAGTTAGATGATTGAATGTCATATGCTTCCCCATCTCATTTTGATGGGGTTGGTGGCTCTCAATCGTATCCAAAAGGATCGGGTCCATTTATTATTCTAATGGATGAGTTGATTAACATCGATATTTCCTAAACTTTTTATGAAATCATCATGTTGTTGGTGTTCTACATTAGTTTCCATCATTTCAAACATTTATGCCAAGGTAAACGTACTAGGGTGGTCTGGATTGGGATCAATAAATAGGAGATAATGTTGAAATAGAGTATCTAATAGAAGACTATAGTCCTCATAGTATAGATCACTGAATTGGAGGTGTTCATCGACAATGTCACAGAAAATATGTAGTAGTTCATATTAAAAATTATTATTTATTGGTACCAAATATAGTTGTGTGATACATTTATCCATATTCCTTTTTTATTGTTTTCTACATGGTTGTGTTCCTTATTTTATTCAATACTGACACACTCATTTATATCACCTACAACAATCAATTTTTTTTGAGTTGTTGTAGGGAGGAATCAAGATTAATTGGAATTGACTATTCCGTCTAGAGTTTCTGATGGATTTTATAATGTATGTAGACAATGCGATATAGTTTTTGGTAGCATGGTTGTTATGTAGATTTCCAATGTTTTTCCATACACCCATGTGACATCATGAACAACGTATATATTTTTTATTCTATATAGTTTATCATGGATTTATTCTTGTGGAAGGTTATGTTTTATGATGATAGAGAGAAAATGATGCTTGTTTTAGTTCAAGACTCATGGATGGGTTATAGGCATGATTTTTCCTCATCTTGACTAATGTCCAATATGATGCTGATTTCATCAGAGGATCAGTAGTCGTGTTTTCCCAAGGATAAGTAAGAGTTTTTGTTTAATTTCAAGATTTGTTTCTAGTATTACCCCATCAACATAAGATCTAATTTTTGATTGATCAGTAGATAGGTGTGTAACCTATCATGACATCTCCGCATATGATTTCCCCATCTATGTTTTTGAGTGTACATATAGATGTCAATGATCTATTCTAGTTGTATTTTTTCTATTGAGAGTTTGATCATAGAGGATACGCGTTTCGTTTGTGAATGAAGATGATAGTATTTTGTGCCTTTTAATTATATTTTATATTATAAAAATGATGAACTAAAGAACCTCTCTAATAATATGTGGATTAAGGATTTATATTACTAGATTAAGGGGGAAACATGGTTCCCAAATATTTATTTTCCATTTGGATATCATCAGATAAATGTGAAGGATTAAGATATTCAAATGAATATATTAAATATTTTTCATGGGTATTATAAGTTCGTTGTGATTTTTTGTGTGATTTTTATTGATTATGATCATGGGGATGAAGGATGATGTTTTCATAATGATCATGGATTAGTTCATGATGGTTTTAATTGATGGACTTCTTATGTACTACACATATAAGGATGAGTATGCAGAGTATCTACTGGCAGTTTTGGGAGTAAATTTTTAATGAAATTCTTTTTAGATGTTGTAAATGTTATTTTTCTAGGGTAAAAAATGATCATTTTATAGAGGATGTGGTGTCATGTAAGGGAGTAGTTGTGGATCCTACAATAATATAGGTATTTATTTCATAGGCATACCCTATGATATTGGAATAAGTGTTGTGAATCCATGTTCCTATAGTTGATTAAGGTGGATTAGAAGACAATTTTACATGATTTGAAACTCACCATACACCTTAAATTAGAAGGAATATATTTTTTTATTGGATGAAATGTGTTAGGAATATTTTTAGTACCTGATAATGATGTTGGTATCCACTATAGTAATATGATTTCTTGTAGAATTATTTCAATTTGAGGATTTTTTAATGCTTATCATATTGTTTTTGGTTGTGTGCTCATGTCGGAAAGATCAATTGATTATTATGTGTATAAATTTTTTCCCCAAGAGCGTAACAAATCCAATGACTACCTTGAGTCTGTATATGTGAGATTTTATTTGGTATTGTAGTTGAATTACTTCATTAGTGAGTGTTTTGTGGAATTTAATGAAAATAATATCATGAGGTATGTATTGTAAAATAAAGAAATCATCTTTCATCAACATTAGACAATATAATTATTTTAGTATTATGACTTCTATATTTAACATAATTCATGTCAAGAATAATATTATTGTTGATGTGAGGAAAAGGATGTCACAAATTGTTGTGGTGTAAGAATCAGTGGATTTCTAATTAGTGATGGAAAACATTTATGGTTGTATCATGTTATGGGTGATTTTGGAATAATATGTTTTACTATCTTGATGATAGTGAATTAATAATTTATATTGTTTGTTTATGATTCATAATTGGGTGATTATGAGGTAGATGTCTGGAAGGACAAAGTTGTTTTTGGTGATTTCTATAACAGTTGGTCTGACGATGGAAAACACCAAGTGTTATTCAATTCAATGCTTCTCATTACATCGATGATTTGTGAGTAATTTATTTAAGAGTAATATTATAGGTGTTTTTTGGTACATGCTTATGTTAAACTATTTTACTAAGATTTTAGATTAGAGTTTCTATGGGTTTTCTTGATTCATGCTGTTAAAGGGTTTTTTTCATGATGGATTTTCTTCTAAAAGGTGATTATGTAGCACCGTGTTCTTGGTGGATTTCTCTAGACATTAAAAATGGCATAATAAAATTGGTATTAAATCATTATGGACTTCATTATTAGTTCTCCTTGATCTCAGGGATTCTATTATTTTATATAGATGAAAATTGATAATTTTATGAAACCATCCACCTTTATCGAGATCAGGTAGTTGAGATTAGATGTGGTTTTTTCATGTACGTATATATTGGTGGTGGGGAGACACCACAATGAATCAGAGAGGATCATTTCTAATAAAGATTTTTATTTTTTCTCTAGGGTGGGGAGATATCTCTAGAATTCATTTGTTTCCCTGTTATGACATAAAACTGCTTTTTGTATTCCATGCAAAAGTCAGATAGTGTAGAGAAACCATTATTATGAATTTTTTCAGTTATTTATAAATATTTGGAGGTACATGGATGAGTAACCTACCCATTATCAATTTTACATTAAATTATTGTTTACACTCTAATTTCTTTTATTGTTATTTGAATATTTATATGGCTGATATTTCTTTTATTTGTTGTGCTAGTCCAGGGTTAGATAGGTAGAAACTCTTCAACTAATACTGGTACAAAATACAAGATAAATGCATCAAGTAATTTAACGGAGGATGAAATAATTAATTAATGGATCACCATAATTCAATTTTATTCTTAGGATATGACCAATGTAGTATTATTTTTGATATCACATATTATAGATGGATGTTCCTATTCATAAAAAATGAATGTTTGGTTGTGGGGGTAATATTTGTCTCAGTATTTTTGGAATTTTATAGTGTCCAATCCTGTGAGATTCAGGGTGTATCACTTATCACTTTCCTTAATGATGATCTACATAGAAATTCTTTTTGACATGTAACATATGTATTGTTCTATTAATTTTATCTCTCATTTAATCAATTGTGCATCGATACATTTTTAATATGATTTTTTGCTATGAGTTAAATATGGAGATCCATAACTTATATAATATGATTATTCATGGGTGTGTCATTCATTTAGTTTATGTCTTATTGTGGAACATTGGCATGAATGATAGTACCTATGAAATTGGGTCCCAAATTCCTGCTAAGAACACAGAGATAATTTATGTTCATCAATCCTCTAATAATGATTTATTATTATGGATGGTAACTGTTCTAGTTTATGAGATGATTTTATATTATTTCATGTTGTGGCTCTAATATCATTTGATAGGTATCTCCCCCTATAGAATGTTCAGAAGATGGTTGTTGTCATTATATGTTTTTTTTCTTGAACCCTTTGAATGAGTTGGAAAATCTCTTAAGAATGTGAGATCTTTTAGAGGTGTCTCATATGTCGACTATTTACATAACCCCATTTCATTCCTTATATTATTATTTTTATTGAAACTACAGTATGAGAATTTTATGAGATTGATCTAATTTATGGGTCATGGTTAATGTGTGATGACCATTTTTAATGCTTTAGTTGCTCATGATTTTTGGAGAAGTGATAGATGTTATTTTTAGGGGATTCATTGAAAATAGATGGATATAGGGAAGATTCACATCATTTTATGTTACATTACATGAAAAGGATGATCCTCCCTTATGTATGTCTGGTCCATGAAGGGTATATTTCTATAGTTAAATAATAAAAGGGTGAACCTTTTTAAGAAACAACATAACCTTCATAGTTGCACGTCATTAAATGGGGTAACACATCATATAAACATCGTTTATAGGGAATCATAAATTGGTATAATCGACCTTGGTTTCCAAAAACCATACTTCCCACAGTTCCTCCCTCTATTATTCTAGGAGTCCCAAAGCACCTCTCCTTATCGTTAAAATACAACTTTCACATTAATCAATCTGTGGTATTATGCCTTCAACTTGTGGTGATACACGATGTGTTTTAACTTTTCTTCATTCGATTTATCTTTCATTCAGTCACTTGTTTCACCCATTATTCATTCAATGAGATAGAGGATGACATCCCGTTTTCTAATTGGGGTTTTCTTGTTTTTTATTGTTAGTTAATTTTTACTATGAAATCATTGGAGGGATGCTGTTCTGATAAGCGATTTGATCAAGATATGCAACTTTCGTAAATTCATGTGAAATTAATGATAACTCTATTATGGCGAGGGATTTGTTGAATCTATTTTATTTAAGAGAAATCATAAAATGATCATGTTTTTTACCTTTTTAGGTAAATAAAATTAATTTAATTATATTAAACTATATTGAATAAAGTTGTTTATCAACGATGTTTGAGATGTTATTATTGTATTCCATGATAGATGTTTACCTTAGGATTATCTAGACAGCCTGAATTCTAGGTTTTATACTTTTGTAGCATGTTATGATGTTATATTATAATATTAATGTTTTATAATAATATAAATATGATATTTATTGATAATTTATTGTGTTTTAAAATCAAGTGGCATGGTTGTAATTTTATGGTTGATGAAATTTGGTAATGGAAAATTTTATGAAATGTTCAAGCTTATTATAAATGTGATCCTCCATAGGAAAACAAAAATTCATAAATATTGTAATTAATTTTAATTATATTCTTTAACAATTTAAAATCAATGTTAACTATGAATGGTACATCACTAAGTTGATGAAACCAGAATCAAAAATTGAGAGCTTTTTATTTAATTGACAACATGTTATTAAATTATTCTTCTTGTTTCTTATAGATGGAACTTATAAATAAGGAATTTTTTAATTATATATCGAATAATAACTGGTTTTATGATAAATATATTTAAATATGGCATGATTTAATTATTTTTCTGAGAATCCATAGTTCTTTCTTTCAATCCCTATGATATTTTTTTAATGATAATGAAAAATGCCTTGTTTTTCGGGACTATTATCACTATTGATTTCTTGTTTTTTCATCCTTCATTTTCTGATGTTAGCTAGTATAAGACCATTCATTTGAGCCTAGTATCCATGATTTGATATATGTCGTGAAGGTTCGAATGTGATATGATCCTATTATGACGGAGGCTAGGATAACTGATGTGTTATGTGGGTGGGAGGACTATATGATATTGATGTAGTAGATGTCTGTGATGGGGATAAAAATCTCTATGATCATGTGGGTATATTGGATTGTAAGAAAGATGATGGTATTTATAAAATATTGGATAACCTATTTATAAGAATCTAGGAAATTGTATTATCACTTAAGATTCTGTTTAATGGTCAAATGTTGGGATTCTTAATATTCAGTATTACATTCACCACTATATGAGGTAAATGTAAGTTCTTGGTTGTGTGATTCCTCTTAGTGGAAGGATATGATGGTTTTCCTAGAGTGACTAAATATGTAATGATTCTAAAATTGAAAAAAAATAAAATCCTAGGGGATGGATGATTTTTGAATGAAAATTCATAATTGTTGTTAATTTGGATAAACGATGGACTTGATTTGTATTATCCTTGGAGTGCATGGGCTTTCATCTGATGAATAATGTAATTACATTTTATATACTATGGGAAAACATTATTGTTTAATTAATTTTTGATGAATTAAATAGTGTAAGTAAATTATCCAATGAAATGAAGTAATTAATTTGGATCTTTCACATATTCTTGTATGTTAGTAGGATATCCTATCTGATCAATGAATTTTGGGAGTCTCATTTATGTTATCTTTTATTTAATTTATCACTAGGTTATTAATATAGTGTGGATGTTAGATATATTATATCATTTATATTCTGTCATTTTACATTCTAACCCACCCATGTTGGTTAATGAAAATTAAACCAGTGTACATTTTGAAGGATCTTTCCCCAATATCCTAATGTGATTTTGTATTTTTATCTACTCATTTGGGTTGTACCATCTTCTCTTAGAAGATACTTATGATGGTATGCATGGATGTTAGTTTTTCTGTATATGTGTGTAGAGGTCTATTATGTCTTTTTATTATTTGACACACATGTATTATAGAATATAGTATTCAAATGAATATTATAAATATGTAATTCATAATCAGTGATGGATAGAGGAACATATATGGTGTATGGGTTGTAATATATTAATGTATAATACGTGATGTTTGATATACAACTTACTTGATGTGTTGATTAAATAAAATTAATTGGTTAATATATGAATCTGTGATATTGGATGATGTGGTTATTTGATATATGAGGTTCATTTTTGGATACCTTACCCCGATCTTTTGTGGATGTCTTTCTCTGGGAGACAGAGGGAATATGACACGGTACATTGGGAAGAGCATCAAACTAGTGGGGAAGCACGATTATGCACCATTTTTTATTATATTATTAGAATATATGAACAATTTTATGGGATAGTTGGTGATAGATATAAATGGTTGGTTTGGGAATATTGTAAATATTTTTATTAAATGAGTTAGTTTATAAAAAAATTGTTCTTTAGAATGAATTATTTATCCTTTTCATGAGATTCTCTATAGATTACCATTTATGAATAGTTTTATTCTGAAAACACAGACACACACACACACAGATATATATATATTTTTAGTTCTGTTATGGAATTATTTTGATCAGGATAAATATAAGAAGATTGGGGTTCTACAGGAGCTGTTTAGGCTTCATGTCAACTTTTTTCATTACCTATTTGCTACTTATAGCTTTCCTTTTTGTTGTTTTAATACTATTTGAGACTGTTTCTTTTTTAATGGGATTTAATTAAATATATATATATATATATCAATGTAATTGTTTTTTGGGTTATTATTATAAACATTATCTTCAATATGTATCTCATATATGGTAATTCCTCCAAAATGAAATTTTATTATACCATCAACACTAATCACCAACTGGGATCATAGAGGATGCGAAACTTGGGATGTCCCCAACTATATCCACTCATTGCAATATATATTTGTGGAGGGTTTCATGTAATAAATTTCAAATTAAAATATTTCCTTGATGATTTACTTCTTCTAATATAAAATTATATCACTAATTATGATTGTAGATGTCAGGGTTGGCTGTATTCATGAATATTGAGAAAAATTTATAGTTTAATTATTGAAAATTATTGTAAAATCCAATGTAAATAAAGAATAATACTTTTGAATTTTAATTAATATTTTTAAATTAAATATTTATTTTATTTTAAAGGTGATGCTATGTTCGATATCGTACCCAATACGCAATAGCGGGTGTCTTTGAAATCTTACGTTGTACACTAATAATATAATATTATTATTTTAAATGGTAGTTAACACCTAAAATTGCATCATCGTTAATGAATAGAACAATCTAAAATATGAATATGCATTTTCGTTGAATATTTTTACATTTATCCAAAAATATTTAAAGGCTTAAAATAATTAAAGAATTTCATTTTAAGCATAAATAATCTAATATTAACTAAAAGGTCGATTTACTGCCTTTTCATGGAGAACACTCATTAAATATTTTTTTTGTCACTTTTATATGGTTTATTTATCAAAATAAAATTATTCTTTATTATCAGGACACAAAAATTAACATTGGATTAATTTTTGTAATTTTTCAGAAAATGTTGATTTTATAATCAATAGTGAAAAATATTGTATTTTCATTCAAAAGTTCATTTAAATATTATTTAATTATATGGTTATATTATATTTTTATTTGGTTAAATTATAATTAGAATATATTTTTACCATTTAATATAATTTTTTTCTTTGGAAGTAATTTCCTTTTTAAATTTGACAACAACAAATTACAATCATTTCGTAGTTATTATTTCATAAAAACAAGCTATTTCTATTAATAGCGGTAATTAATTTTAAATTAGTTTCTATCAATTCAGTGTTTTGAATTTGAAAAAATAGATTCCATATTTAGAATTGGTTTTTCAAAATTGATTAAATAGGTTAAATTTCTTTTCACAAATTTTAGATATTTACTTCAGTAAATATTTTATTTACCATGATTAAAGGGTAAATATAGTACATTAGGGTATAATATATTATTATAATAATATTAATTTACCCTAAAATTTGTTCTAATCTTAATGGATGATACATAGCTGACCATGGGAATCCTTGGGTTGAATTTGGGACCTAATGGGGCCACATGGGAGTACTAATGACAATATATCTTAATTAATTGAAAGTTAAGACAAAAATGTCAAAAAGATATTTTTTTTAGTAAATAAATTTTTTCATGAGGTTATATAATTAATTTTTTGACTATATATATTCATTGGAAAGATAAAAATATTTCCTAAATCATGGTATTTTTTTATAATTTTTGGACATCAAATAAATTAAATTATTTATTACAAAATAATGAAGCAATATTTACAAATGATATAAAGAAATTAGATTATAAATTTTTAAAAAATATCAAAAACATATCCCATTATTAATGGATTATATTATTTCTATAATGAGTCATCCTAAAAATGATTTTATTAAATAGTTGACCTTTTGAAACTGATGATGATGTTATAATAATATAATTGTTTAAGACTTTTCTAAAGAGCCCCTCCTCTACCTTATAAAAATTCATCACTTATAACTCATTAATAACACTTCTTCAACCCTTTGGATCATCAAAACTCTTCTCTAATAAGATCCAAATATCCCTCTATTAATCCTAGATGACTATCCTTAGGCAGAAATCAGCTTAAGAAACCCATTTGGTTCTAACCAAGGGGAGTTACTCAATTTAAAGGTAATGTCTCCTCCTAAGTTATTTTGTTTTATTTTACTTCTCTAACCCCATAAAATCATTTTATTCCATTATTTTTTAACAATACTAGTTTCTTCACTATTCTATGTTTTTTATGATAATTATTCTAACTACACTTACACACGCCTCCATGTAATGGGTAAAGAACATATTGTTTCCGTAGATGGAAAACTAACGTCTCATGAAACGATGATTGTTCAATTTTCTCCAACTGCCTCTCATGGAGGCCATTAAAATGGAACGGTGAATATAAATGATATATATTATGTTTATGATTTCTTTAATTTTATTTATTTTCCATTTATATCATACCTTTTTGGTTTCCATTATAGGTTAAAGTGATAATTTCATTTGAGGAAGTACGAACTTCCTCCCCCTCAAAGTGATATGACTTGTTCATACCATATGTGGTACGTATAAAGGATAGAGTTAGTGATATTATATATGATAAAATATACGAATTATAAAATAATTATGTATCATTAGGTTTTTATTCCATTAAAATATTAAATTGGAATGAAAGTTGCGTTCATGCGTACGTACGGCTTACTGTCTCCATGAATGGTGCATTTCATTTCTTACCTCCAAATGTTACATACTATTATAAATTCATGTATATAATGGAAATATATGATATATATGATATCTAAATTATCAATTTAATTCTGGATATATTTTACTTTTGACCATCTGAACAACATGTAATTAGAAGAAGTCTATTTTTTACTGAAGTACAATATATTGACAGAATAACCGTTATTAACTTAAATGACTACCTAATGTATATAACATGGTAATGTTTTATATAAATTGAATAAATAACTAGAAAACGGATGTTAAACAAGTATAAATTAAATTTCATTTGTTATTCCGGAAATTAAAGAACAAACGGGTCAATTCAGACACAAGGTATGGGAACTTCTTAAACCAATTACCATTATTTGGGTTGATCATATCGTTAATATTAATTTAATTATTTAATTTATAAAATACATTATTTTATATGTAGTATAAATCTTTTTGAATTTTATTTCAAATTATTCTATTCTCTATAATGTGTTTTACTATATGACAAAAACTACATTTCTTTTTAACGTACATGATGATAATGACCTTTCTGCCGCTGTGAATACTATTTTATCATTGGCATCCTTAACAGGTTGTAGTGATTTAATAACATAAATAAATACCAAATACTATTTTACATATTTTTGTTTTGAAAATGTTTTTTTTAAATGGATTTCTTATTTCAATATCGTGAAATGATTTCTTGTGATCGAAAATGAAAGGTTATTAATGAAATGTTTGTATTAGCAATACTTTATGTGTTATGATTTTATTTGATTGGTGGTGTCATGATAAAATATGACGTGTGGTTTTGTTATATCCTCCAATGCATTGGGAATGGTAGTCAGCCCTATGGTTATTCCATTTAGAGTTATTTTTAGAAGATTACAGTATGGTTATTCAATTTATTTATCTTTATGTCCAATGTTACCTTTATATGTTATGTGTTCATAGTATGGGATTTATGGTAACATTTTGGTTTCAAAAAGGGTAAGCAATGATCTTTTATTCATTGAATAGTATTTACTAATTCATAAATGTGAAAGGTATTACTTATGATAATGTATCCATGGTTTACTTTTTTTTTTGATAAAATAACATTTTTCCTTCTTTGTGTATCCATTACTGAGATTTTTATGCTCATCCCATGTTTTTGAAATGTTTTCCCTAGGAAAGAATGTGGAATAGGGTAAAAGATGGGATCATGGAAAAGTCATGATATCTAAAACATGGAACTAGACATGAATATTCATTCAAAGAGTTTATATTTTGTGGATAAAAATGGAAACTGAGTTGAACTATCAACTTTTTCATATTTTGAGATGTAACTATTATGTCCAAATTCTCTAAAACTCGAAACCTAAAGAGATCGTCTATCTGAATTATTTATTTAATTCAATATTATGTAATGTTTTAAGGCTGTGACCTTATATTTTTTATCAATGGTCTATTTAGAATACATTATGAGTTAGGGTGTTGTTAAATTAATTTCCATAAATTAATGTATGATAATATTGAAATGATATTGCATTTATAGATTACCATGTTGGTTTTTCTAAGATATTTTTGTGTTCATAATGGTTTTTGGCATAGGAAACTGGGTAGATATGTTGGGACGATAGCAGAAGGAAGGAAACACTCCAAATCAAGAACCTGAGATTGTAAAGATCAGAACTAAGAAGTTTATGGGAGTGATTTCATAGTTGACTCGTGATATAAATAGTGGTGGTGTCCATACACCAGATCAGCTAGATGGACCACAAAGGAAGATGTCAGCTGTATAGCATTTTATGAGGCAACATCCGCCAAAATTCAGAGGATCATTTGACCCTATGATAGTATAATGGTGGATTAAATCATTGGAAATTTTATTGATGTCATGGGGTGTTCATAACACTAATAGGTTAGTCTTGTTGTTTACCGATTTAATGGTGAAGCATATTAGTGTTGCTGAATGGTGAAAAATATCAGGGATAGTGAAGAGATTTATGCCCTTGATTGGTTTTAATTCAAAGGTATGTTCCTTGATAAATAATTTTGTATGGTTTTTCAACTTATGATGGACAAAAAATTCCTATAATTGAGGCATGGTGATGACTTAGTGGCTACTTATGAAGTAATGTTCACTCGACTAGTAAGGTATGCACCAAATTTCATCTGAGATCTTATTAGTAAGATACATCAATTCTACTCAATCAGAAGACGCTATATTGAAGTTAATTATCCTCTCGTGAGTTAAAAATTAATGAAAATCTTTTTCAATTTGGGGAGAGGGTGGAAATAGAGTTTTTCAATGATTAAGTGTTCTTTGTCAAATAATATAATAAGAGGTCTAGTTGGCATGTAAAGGGAAAAAATAAATCAATGATACCTGGAGGTAAGAAAACTAAATATATATCTTGTGATAAGTGTGGTAAAATGTATCCTGGAGAATGTTTATCCATGTCTGAAAAGTTCTTCTGGTGTGGTAAGTCTGGTCATATTGCTCGTACTTGTAAGGAACATGATCAAGCAGGCAATGGAAATCCAACAGTAAGATGTTTTAAGTGTAATGAAATAGGTCTTTATGAAAACTAGTGTCCGAATAAGAACTCAAGTAATGGAAATATTCTAGACTACAAGAAGAAACGAGTGGTGAAATCCCTTGCAACTACTTCAGTAGATGTTGGTCCATCGGATGAAGTAGTATTAGGTACACTATTTGATTGTTTAGATTATGCTAATGTGTTGTCTAATTCAGGGAGTAAACATTCATTCATTTCAAATAATTTTTCTAGTAAATTGCAGATTCTATCTCAATATATTAATCTTGATCTTATGGTAAAAACAACATGGGGAAACATTGAGACAAAAATAAATTATAAGAACATTCTTTTCCTTTTTTTGTGGAATGTATCAACCTAAAAATATTATTGTATTGCCTCTAGTAGAGTTTAATGTTTTATTTAGCATGGATTGGCTATCATTTTTTCATGCTATGATATAATTCAAAGATATATAGTTTTATTTTTTGAATGATTTTAAGTTTTTATATAAGAATTAACCCTTACTTTTTATAACATACAAGGAAGCTGAGAAACTAGTAAAATATTGAAATGAATTTTACCTTATACATATTTTTGAAAATAATGGGATGCATTGAGATTAATGATGTTCCAGTCATAAATGACTACCTTGATGTTTTCCCTGATGAGTTTCCTGATATTATACCAGATCATGAAGTTGAATTTATTTTTGGCTTAGTTTCGGATGTTAAACCAATTTCAAAATCCTCTTATCGAATAGCTCAAATTAAACTTTTAGAGTTAAGGAGGCAATTACAGTAGTTATTATATAAAGTTTTCATTAGTTCTAGCACATCACTATAGGGTGATACAACCTTATTTATTCAAAAAGGATGGTTCAATGAGACTTTTTATTGACTATAGAGAATTGAATAGCATCACTATTAAAAACAAGTATCATTTTCTTCATATCGATGATTTGATTGATCAACTCCAGAAAGCTTAGTATTTTTCAATGAGTGATCTGAGGTTGGGGTACCATCAGTTGAAATTAAAGGAAGAAGACATTCCAAAGACCACTTTTCGTAATAGATATGGAAAATATGAATTTTTATTTAAGACTTTTGGGTTAACAAATGTACCTACTGTATTCATGGATCTTAGGAATAGAATTTTCCATTTGTTCTTGGATAATATTGTGGTTGGGTTCATTTATGATATTTTTGTTTTTTATAGAAGTAATGGGGAGCATGAATGTAATTTAAGGGTTGTCTTGAAAAACATAAAAGAAAGAAAATTTATGACAAATTCATCATGTTTGAGTTTGGGTTACAAAAAATTTCATTCTTGGGACACATTGCTTCCAATAATTTCATAACAGTTGATCATCCTAAAACAAAAGTTTTTGATGAATGGAAATTACCCACAAATATAACTGAGATCTGTAGTTTTAATGGTTTGGCATGTTATTACTAGAGGTTTGTTAAAAATATTTCACCATTATCTAGTGTAATGACTAAATTAACATGAAAGGGTGTTATGTTCATCTGGACAGATGAATTTGATGATTGTTTTGAAGAATTGAAAAGATGATTGGTGAATGCTCCAGTTTTAAAACTACCTTATAGAAACATGAGTTTTTTATCTAAAGTAATTATTCATTGAAAGGACTTGGTTGTGCCCTTATGAAGAACGATCGGTCAATTTCATATTCCTCCTGACAGTTGAAACCTCATGAGTTAAATTAACCTAAACATGATTTGGAATTATCTACTGTTGTTTTTTCTTTAAAAACATTGAATAATAATTTTTATGGAGTAAATTGTGAAATATATAATGATCACAAACACATAAAGTATATATTCACTCAAAATGAATTGAACATGAGAGAGAGGAGTTGACTGGAATTAATCACATATTATGATTGTACAATTAATTACCATTCAGGAAAAGATAATAAACTGGATGTTACTTTGAGTCGAAAATGTAATGATTCATTAACCACACTATGTTTGAAACAAGATAATTTCATTTTTGATTTGATGAACTTTGGAATAAATGTTTTTGGTTCAAAAATTCTTCTATTTTGTTTGTGGTGCTAGTGGAATCTTCTATCTGAGATAGAAATAAGCTTCTGAAAAAGGGAGACAGTGAGTTGTAGAAAAAGGTAGTGTTGTTTCATAAGGGTATGTTTCATAAATTAAACATTGATAATAATTGTTTTTTGAGGTTTGGGAAAATATTATGTGTTCCTTGTGAATCGCATTTGAAGAATGAGTTGTTATGTGAAACGCATATTTCCCCATTTTCAGTTCATCTTGACAGTACTAAGATTTATAGAGATCTTCAAGAGTATTAGTGGTGGGGTTGAATAAAAAGAGATATAATTGATTTTACTATGAAGTGTTTGACTTGTCATCTGGTTATAGTAGAGAGGAAGTTACTGAAAGGGATGCTTCAGTATTTACTTGTTCCATAGTAGAAATGGGAAAATATATCCATGGACTTCATTGTGGGATTACCAAAGACATCTAGTGGTAACAAAGAAATCTGGGTTATTTTTGATCGATTGATTAAATATATTCATTTCCTTCCAATTCAAATTACTTTTCTTGTAGATCAAATTTCACAATTTTACATTAAAGAGGTAGTTAGGTTGCATCGGGTTCCCATCTCTATTGAATATGAACATGATCCCCTGATTAATTCTAACATTTGGAATGTCCTTCAGAAGTCATTGGGTACTGAATTAAATTTTAGTACAACTTTTAATCCTCAATCAGATTGGAATTTAGAATGAACTATTCAGACATTGGAGGACATGCTACGAGCTTGTTCACTAGATTACCATGGAATTTGGGACCAACATATTATTTTGGTTGAATTTTCCTATAATAACATTTTTCATTCCAATATACAGATTTCTCTATTTGAGGAATAATATTGAAAGCATTGTAGAACATTATCTTTTTGAGATGAAGTAGGTAAACGAAAGATGATGGGACCAGAATTGGTAGAAGATATGGTAGAAGAAGATCAGTTGATTTAGAAGAACATGAGAATAGCTAAGAGCAGGCAGAAAAGTTATGCAGATAACTGGAGGAAATATCTATCATTCGAGGTAGGTGATCATGTCTTTCTCAATTTTTTTCCATGGAAATGTGTGATTTTTTTTTTGTAAAAATGGAAAGTTGAGTCCAAGGTTCATTGGACCGTATGAAATCATTAAGATTGAATTAGAAGTTGCGTACAGAGTGTCTATACCACCAAGTTTATCTCAGTTACACAATGTTTTTCATGTTTCAATGTTGATAAATAATATTCCAGATCAATCTCATGTTTTGAGCCTATAGGTAGTTTAGTTGTAAGAGAATCTCTCTTATGAGGAACAACCAGTCCATATTTTTGACCATAGAGAGAATGTTTTGCGGAATAATGTAATTTTTTTGGTAAAGTTTTTGTGGAAAACCCATATGGTTTAAGAGGAAACGTGGAAATCTGAAAATTTTATGAGTGATAAATACCCCAACAAATTTTATAAGTGAATAAAAATTGAGAGGACACAATTCCCAAAATTGGAGAAGGATGTAAGATCCCATGTAAACAAAGAATAATATATTTGAATGTTAGTTAATATTTTTAAGTTAATTATATATTTTAATTTAAAGGGGATTCTATATTTAACAGTGTTCCCAATACACAATAGTTGGTTTTTCAAAATCATACGTTGCACACTAATTATATAATATTATTATATTAAATGGTAGTTACCACCTAGCCATTATATCTGTGGGAATGAATAGAACTAATGTAAATATAATTATACTTTTTTTTGAACTTATAAATTTATCCAATAAATGTTAGAGGCTTAAAATTAGTAAAGAATTCTATTTTAAGCATAAATACACTAAAATCAACTAAAAGGTTGATTTACAACCTTTTAATGGAGGAGCTTTTTTAAATCTAGTTTTTTTTAATTTTATATGTGCTATTTGAAAAAATAAAATTCTTCTTTAGAATCCGGACACCAAAATTTACTTTGGATGAAATTTTGGTACTTTTCTGATAATGATCATTTTTTATTGAATAGTGAAAAATACTGTATTTTAATTCAAACGTGCCTTCTATTATAATTTATTTATATGGTTATATTAAATTATTAATTGTTTTTAACGTATAGTTACAATATTTTTTTACCATTTATTCTATTCTTGGTTGTTTTAAGTAATTTCATTTTAAAATCTGACATAAACAAGTGTTTATCCTTTGATAGTTATTATTTCTTAAAAAAGCACTATTTGTTTGAATAGCGGGAATTAATTTTAATTTAATTTCATCCAATTTTGTGTTTTGAATTTGAAAAAATGGATTCCATATTTTGAATCAATATTTTGAAATTGTGTAAAAAAGTAACATTTATTTTTAGACATTTTAAATATTTTCTTCAGAAAATATATTTTTTACCTTGATTAAGGGGTAAATATAGTAAATACGGGAAAAATATAACATTATAATAGTACTAAATTACCCCAAAATGTGTTATAATCGTATTTTTTGATACATAGGCGACCCTAGGCATCATGGGGTTGAATTTGGGACCCATGAAGCTACATGATAGTAATAATGACCCTATATATTAATTAATTTAATGCAAAGACAAAAATGACATAAACAAATATTTTTAAGTAAATATATTTTTAAATGTGGTTATATAAGTAATAATTTCAACTATAAATATTATTTGGAGAGTTAAAAAAATTCCTACATCATGTTATTTGTTTTATAATTATTGTACATCAAATAAATAAAATTATTTATGACAAAATAATGATGCAATAAATACATCATTAATAAATGATTTAAATAAATATGATTATATATATTAAAACAATATTCAAAACCTGTAAAATTCTTATTGGATTATTTTATTTCTCCCATGGGTCATCTTAATATCGATTTTAATGAATATTTTACCTTTTGAAACCGAATTTGAGGTTATAATAAAATAATTGTTTCAATCGTTCCAAAAAAGTCCCTCGTCTCCCTTATAAAGCTCCCTCATTTCAAACTCATTCATCACACGTTTCATGAATTTTTCTCGTCCATCCTCTTCTTTAATAAGCTTCCATGATCCTTCTCTCTAACCTAGAAGCCTTACCATATGAGGAAATCATTTTAGAAAACCCGATTGGTTCAAACCAATGGGAGTTATTCAATTTAAAGGTAATGTCTCATCTTAAGTTCATTTGTATTATTTTACATCAACAACCCCATAAACTCTTTTTGTTACATTATTTGTAACTACAACAGTATCATCAATATACTTGGATTTCATTATGATATGTATTCAATATAAACTTACACACATCTCCATCTAATGGGTAAAGAACATACTATTTCAGTGGATGGAAAACTAACGCCAAACGAAATGATGATTGTTCATTTAACTCCTACCACCTTTCGTGGTTTCCATTATGATGAACTATGATTATATATAATATAAACTATTTTTATGTTTCTTTTATGCTTCTTGATTTTAAATTTATTGAATACTTTTATGGTTTCTTTAACAGCATGAGATTTTATAAGGATTATTCTTTTTAATTTCATTGATGTCTTGTGTTGTACACTACACCAAGATTACCTTGTTTTATACGCAACACTTCATTAGCTTGCAGTATATGCAACAATATTCTTGGATTGTGCTACACACAATTTCAAGTTTGTTTGATAGTAGTTATTCTATGCAACATTGAGTGTATATATATATTCAATGTACAAATGAAATATGGTTGGATTCTGTTATACAAAACAACGAATGAGTCTTTCAAAACACGCAACCCTAACTTGGCTTACATTTCACGCAATCGCGACCTTCCCCAATAGCGTGTGTTTTATGTAATACCGAGTTTCACTAAATAAAGATATGCTATTAAAATATTATATAAACTAGTCGTTATGAATAGTAATACCCAATTTTTGTAATTATAAAAAAAATTTCAATCAAAATGGACTTCATTTTTTGATTTGGAATATTGAAATTATCTTAGGGTGAATTTTTTGTATTTTTCCTGAAAACTTTCAATTTTGGATGAATAGTGAAAATAATGGGTTACTATTTAAAAACTGAATTTTTATTTAAATATTTATTTATTTTATTTAAATTTATTTTAGGTCAAAATTGATACATAATACCTATATAAGTTCAATTAAATTCATTGGAGTCATTTTATAATAATTTTCGATATATAAAAATTTTATTAAACTTTTCACCCTCTTTTACCTAACTCCTAGGAGCTTTTTGCAAACTTACATAAAACATAAATTTACCGATTCAATGAGTGGAATTTAAAAAAACAGAGAGACATGATTAATTTCAATGACTAAAATCTGGTTCCATGATATGAAAATAATTTTTTGTGAATAATATCTTTTTAATTTTATTTATCACAGTTAAAAGTAAATAGGGTAATTAAGGGTAAAAATGATATTATTATTACCCTAACACGTGTCATAATTCTATTTTATAAGTTTAATTAGACCAAAAACAACCTTAGGAATAAAATATGACCATTTAGGTCCATTTGGAATAGATTAGGACACTTATTATTATTTTATTTAAAGATTAGTTAAAACAGCTAAAATCAATGTTTAATAATTTAAACATATTTAATATAGGGTTATACATAAATTAAATTCGACTATAAATATTAATTAGAAATATAAAAATATTTCCTACATAATGGTATTTTATTTATAATTTTTATATATTATATAATTTAATTTATTTATGAAACAATGATGATTCATTAATTACCTTATTAATGAATGTTTAACATAATTGATGTTATAAATAACCAAATAAATATAATTCGAGACTTTTTATGAATTAAACTAATTTTATAGGTAAATATTACATGTTTCTATCATTTTAATTAACTTTTTTTAACTATTCACATTGTTATGATTTTCACAAAAATCAATTACCAAATAGTGTCAAAATTGATATAAATTAGTTTTTAAAACAAATATTATATTATTAATTGTTATTATATTCCTAAAAATCTAAGGATTGGCTATGATACTTATATCATGATAGATGTATCATTAATGGACAACTTGGGGGTCTCTTGGATTTATATGGTATGTTTAATAACTATATAATATAAAAATACCATGTGACACGGTAAAGGTCAATCTAATTTTATAATAGTAAAAACTATAATATAAGGTTCATATAATGACCCAAACCTGTCTAAAATTTATTGGTTGAGGGGATTTTGACCCATCCCCAATTTACCTTCCAAATAAATCATTTTGGAGCTATTATATACTAAATATGACTTTATTATAAAATAATATTTTGAATTTTTCTAAAGGTGCCCCTCTCCTCCCTTATAAAAAGGGCACCCCTTCTCTCTTCTCATCACACCCTTTTGACATTGTATCATAGCCAAACCCTGACCATTTCTCTTCTCCACTTCCCTATCAACATTTTAGAGGTTCTGGTCTTCTCAAAAGACCAACTCTACTTCATTAAGAAGAAGCTTAAATGAGGTACATCGAAGAAGAGGTAATCTCTTCTTCCGATTTTCTCAAGTTTCTTTCTTCTTATACATATTCTTATTTATTTGTCCCATAATAATGTAATAAATTATGTATTACATATATATTGATATGTTATTATAAATATGAAACAACCCTATTTCACCTTCTATCCATCCTACGGAAAATGAAATCACTGCACGTGCGTACGTACAGAATACCATCTCCACACCGTGGTGTAATCTGTTTTCGACCACCACTGTACTTGGATAGGTATAATAGTGTAAATAAATAACAATATATGATTATTAGAAAGTGATATTTATTTGGAAATATTATACATACACTTCAATACAATTCCATGATCATGGGAATGATATAATCACTCATGCGTACGTACGGACTACCGTCTCCATGACGCGATGAGATTTATTCTCCATGTTAACCATTCATGAATGTTTATAAAGTATATATAATGAATAATAATGATATATTACATAATAATGATAATGGATTTATATAAATATATGTATCTCATCTACTTAATTCCATTCAATTCAATAAGGAAACGGAAACAGCGTTCATGCGTACGTACAACCTACCGTCTCCTTGAACGATGTATTTAATTCCATTTATCGATCTATCATATATATTTATATTCTGAATATATATTATATATAAATCATGTGTTACATTCTGTAATTATGTAAATTAGGATATAAATAATAATATCAATAACAACAAGTTGCAACTCCTACGACAAATGAAACGATTTTACCCAAAACGGTGCTTTAACATGGAATTTACAAAAGACCGGTTAATATAGAGTCATAGGTGAACCGTATATGATATCATAACAATGAATATGATTCTGTAATAAGTCAATGTCATTATTTAAATCATTGTACAAGAGTTTTGGAAAAATATGAAGGATATCAGACATAAGGTAAGGGATAACTAATCCAATCTCTTTCTTATCCAAGATTGTTATTCATATGTATTTACTGGGGAAATTGATATCACCCATGCCCTTGTTTTGTAAAAATGTTTTCATGTATTTTTAAAGTCCTTTTTACACATTTTTTTAATTTTATCACATGATATGAAAAGAATCTTACCTTTCGATACCACACGAGGAACTTTTTCACTTTTCTGAAAAAGGTATGGGGACAATGTTATTTTTAACTTATATGGCGCGAACAGATTTTTACAGTTTCATAACACCTCATTTTCTTGAAGCTTCCTCAATAATATTGCATGATTATTTAAAAAAAACATTTTCTTTTAAATTTTCATGGAATTTTGGGAAAAGAAAATGATTTTGAAGAAGAAAGGATATTTTTCTCATGAATTCATTTCAAGTGTTTTATCAAAACTATTTTCAATTTAAAATGACAATATTTAATATGATTCTGTTTGAAGTATAATGTCTCCATTATTTATATGGTTTGATTCTTCTTTTGATTAAATGATATCCCTTTTTTATATAGATTATGTTATGATGGTGTGATGTTTAAGAATCCCATTTTATTACATGTGTTATTCTATGATGTATGATTTATTATTTTGTGGAACACGGAAGAATGATTACATTATAAGATGGGTGGGACCTATATCTCCCTCCAATGAATTGGGGAAAGATTTATATCTCATGCGATATACATGGCTGGAACGGTAAGTTAATCTGGTTTAGTGATGCAGGACTAGAACAAGGAGTGAACTTGATTCAGAAAGGGAATTTGTCCACTAATATGGTCTTGGCAGCAATTCCTTGGATACTATGGAAATCATAAAAAGTTCCGAATGTTTTCTACAATTACATGATTTATTCACATGATATTTTATCATGATTGATGTTCCATTATGATACATTCCTTATGTATTTCGAAGATTTAGGTCCTAGCTCATGATTTTGATGTTTAAAAATTATGTTAATGTTTTTAAGTTACAGTGTATATGGTTTGTTTTATTATCTCCATTCTTACCCTTATTGAGAATTTGATCTCACCCTTTATATGTTTTTTCTCCCCAGGATTTCAAGGAAGGTTTTCTGTAAGAAAAAACAAAAGGGGAAGATATTTATGAGAGATGTTGAAAATCATTCACCATGATTAGAAGATTATATTACAAGTTTCCAAAGACACTAAACTATTACAGTCCTTGTGGGTTTGTTTTTGTTATATATTAATTATTCCCCTAAATTAATGTAATGTTTATGTACATCATGCTTTGGGTTTCTATAGTTGGTATCAGAGGATAGGTTTAGTTAACCATTGGAAACTAGGATGCGAAAAATTTAGTGAGATCCCTAGAGATATGTTAAGATATGGCTAGGGAAGTCCCTATGGTTTATTATACGTATAGGTTATAGTCCTAGAATAAAAAAATTATATTGGAATTAAACCTATGATGTTACATATCAAAGGTACTCCCCCTTTATTATGTTGTTCTCCCTAGCATGATTTTTGCCTCTCAAACTATTCATTTTGGGCTTTAGACGATGGATGGAACCCGAAGGAACAATGTTGATCAATATAATGTACAATGAAGTGATTGTCCTCTTGAACAAACCAATGTTATGGGAGATGGAGTGAAAAATATTACCTCTATACTTACACAAGAAATGAATCATTTTTTACTTCCAAATGAGATGAGAAGGGAACAATATTCTATTGATTCCTTTATGAGGAAACGTCCACCTTCTTTCACTGGGTCTTCTGATCCACTTGTTGCTGACAAATGGATTAGTACAAATGAAAATATATTTTCCATACTTCGCTGTACGGAACATGACAAAGTCATTCTGGCTATTTACCGTTTAGAAGTTGAAGAAGATCAATGGTGTACTCTATTTAAGAATACGAGGCCCTGAGATGAAATTGAATCCATGGAATGGGATGAGTTCAAGAACTTATTTTTCAATAAGTACTTCTCTCATATTATTAGAACAAATATAGAAAGGGTTTCATTGATCTTAAGAAAATGGATGACGAATCTGCAGGTATATATGAAGAAAATTTTACATGGCTTGCAAGGTATGCATCTAGCTTTATCATCCAGCATGAAAGTAAATCTGACTGATTCTTCTGTGGCTTAAAACCAAGTCTTTGAAGGGCATTAGCAATAAGACACGTCAGTATCTATGAATAAATTGTGTGTTGTGATATCAAGGTAAAAATGTAACTTGGTGTTACATATCCATCTCATGGATTGGACAGGAAACAAAAGATGGAGTTCAAGGATAAATCTTATAATAATGGTGAAAAGAAGATAAATTTTTCTTTAAGCTCAATGTGTGGAAGGAAGCATGGTGTAGATTGTCTTAAAGGGACTAGAAAATGTTTTAAGTGTGGAAATGAAGGTCATCGAGAAGCTGAGTGTCGAAGTAATGGAAAAAGGGTTGCTAATGATGTAAATAAAGAAAAGACTGTAGAGAACACACCACCAACACTTCAATGCTTCAAGTGGAAGGAAATGGGGCATTATGCTAATCAATTCCCTAATCCAAGGGTTAAAGATGATCAATGTGAGAAACCTATTAAGGAAAAGGATAATGGGAAGTCACATGTGATCACTATTTGTGATTTTTAGTATGAAAATGATGTTGTGTAATGATTATATTTTTATGTAATGTGATTTCAAAATAGTATCACGGAACCTCATTTATGGTATCATGGATTTTTGGAATATCTATGTATTGGTTTTCAATAATTATATGTTATCGGTAACCATGAAAAGTGATTGAAATATTTTTGGAACGAAGATGATATGCACATAATGATGGGATAAAGAGAAAATGAAATGACCTCATGACTAATATAATGGTTTAAGTATATATAAATTTTGGGATTTTGGCATGTGGAAAGAGTTAACTTTTGACAGAATTCATGATTTCACTAAGGTTCAATGGGTATTCAATTTTCAAGAGGATAAATGATTAATATATTCACCTGTTTGGAATGTGACAAACAAGATATATCGTATGATATATAGGGGAAAAATTATGGTATTCATATGCTTGTTTGATGACATTTCTAGTAATTGTTCTCTTTATATTATAATATTGGATAGAAGTATTTTAGATATGCCTAAAATCAGAATGGATTATTTTGGACATAAGTTAGTATTGTTTAAGGATATAATTTTTTTGATATTATTGATGGAATGTTATAATAATGTAGTGTTAAAAAAAGGACAACATGCAGGATGGGAAACAACCCGTCATGTCAGATAAGGCTATGGGAATCGAACCCATAACCTTAGTGTGACATGCCTTTATTTCCTACTACTGGCCTATAGGCAGTCCCTGGTTAGTAGAAACTATTTTTATTAAGCATTACGATAGATGAAGTATAAGTCCATTTTTGGAATCATATACGAATAACCTCACCATATATGGAATTATGTATATTTGATAACTTTTTCTAACCTTTTGATTGAGACATATGGAATGACCCATCATTCTATCACATGATCTGCTAACACTTCATTAATGAAAAATTCAACATCATTTCTTTAATTGATGATGTGCAAATTGTACATGTAATGAACAACAATGAGATTATACCGAAATAAAGTAAATATTTCTTCAATTTCAAAATTTTCAACTTTAGGAACATGATCTTGAAAACCAAAAATGTTGTCCTAGTGCCCTTATATCCGAAATCAGATGGTACCTTAGATCATAAAAAGTTTATGGCTTTGTGATTGTTATATTTCTAATATCCATGTTCTATACCAATCTCTATCAGAACATGATGGATAAAGTTTTCATCCATATCCATATTTTCACATATGTTCTCTCATGTGGAAACCCAGTGATTAGTTAATTTGGGTAACCGTTACATTTCATAATTTAGTTTTTAAATTTCAGTTTTGGTATTCCTTTTTAAGATGTGGGTTTATATGAGAGAAACTTTCAAGTAGTAAACCATTTATAACCCCGACGAATTTCAAGGGAGATATTCATTTAAAATGTGGTTTAATGTAACAACCAAAGATTTTATGAGGATTATTCTTTTTAATTTCATTGATGTCTTGTGTTGTACGCTACACCAAGATTATCTTGCACTATATGCTTCACCGTATTAGCTTTCAGTATATGCAACACTATTCTTGGATTGTGTTACACACAATTTCAAGTTCGTTTGATAGTAGTCATTCTACGAAACATTGAGTGCGTGTATATATATATATATTAAATGTATAAATGAAATATGGTTGGATTATGTTATACGAAACAACGAATTAGTCTTTCATAACACACAACCATGACTTGGCTTACATTACACGCAATCGCGACCTTCCAAGATAGCATGTGTTGTACGCAATACTGAGTTTCACTAAACAAAGATATGCTATTAAAATATTATATAAACTAGCTATTATGAATAATATTACCCAATTTTTAGAATTTTAAAAATTTTATATTTCAAAATGGACTTTATGTAACGCCCCGACCCCAGCTACTCGGAGCCGGTGCGTTACTTCGTAACATTGGCATGATCACAAAAGATCAAGTCTCGAAAGACCGATAAATTTAGTAGCCTTGGAAACACTAGATACATTCATAAATGTTACATTACATCATAAAGTGAAAAACTAATAACAAAGTCTTCCTAGTCCACACTAATATCCTCTTCTGACTATCCCTGCAGGTCATTTATAAAATACTTCTTCACATCCTAGAAAATATTAAAACATTGAAAGGGGTGAGCTCAGATGCTCAGTAAGGATAACAATATTGTGGAAGCTTTGATAAATATTCATTAATATTTAAGGCAATGTATAACTAAAACAAAAGCATTTTAAACATGAACTTCAACATAATATGGAAAAAGTAAAATGAGATAATGCCATTTAGTTATTCACATGGATATTCTACTGGTCGAATGATCACATGCAATATCAATAACCAATTTCATAATGATGGAATGCAAAATGCCAGAATATCATAACCACACAGCCAAGGCCTCGTGCCAAGACCACAAATAAGATTTTGTCAAGGCCTCGTGCCAAGACACTAGTTTGTCTCACGACACCTGCCGATGCATCGAGGAGCTATAGCGGGCTCCACCCATCACTTATTAAGTCCATTGCATTCCTCATATGAATAGGATTAAACATATCATAAACCATAACATAATCGTATCACATAAAACATGCATAAAGGAAACATAACATTTCCACATTTCAATCACAAGATATCAATACAACACATTGATATAATAAAAACGCTTTCAAAACCATTTTCAATACCAAAATAAAAGAAAGTTAAAACTTTGTATTTATTTTTCATTAAAAAATGATGGCTTGTAGAGGGAGCCAAAACTCAAATAATGGTCACGGCGGCGGAGAAGTCATTGTCGCCGCATAATTACAGAAAGAAAAACATTCCCTTTTTGTCATTTAGTAAAACACTTCATATAAAAAATATTCCTATTGAATAAACGTAAAATTCAAAGGGGTTTATACACCGTATAAAAGAAAGTTGTGTATAAAACAAAATATGCCTCAATGAAAGGAGATTGAGATGAAGTCCCATACAAAGATCATATTTAAAATAAAATAGATCTATTATATGTATTCACTATAAGTACACATAAAGAAAGTACAAATACAAGATAGGACATAATAATATCATGACATAATTTGAAAGTATGAGATTAACCCAACGAATGGTAATTGGGTTAAGAAGTTTCCTTACCTCACGACTGACTTGACTCTACCGTTCTTTAGCCTCCTAAATAATAAATTAAAGTTAATATATACCTTATTAAGAACCATTTTCAATTTCATTATCCTTTTTATATTACTTATTACAATGATATTATGTAATTATTTAAGTTAATAACAATCGTTTTGTCGATCTTTGGTACTTGAGTCAAAAATAAACTTCTTATAATTACAAGTTGTTCATGTGGTGAAATATACATTATATCAAGAATTATATTCATGATGTAGATATAATATATATGATATATATCCAGCATATACATTCATTCATAATGTCACGTAACATTTAGAGGTAAGAAATGAAATGCACAGTTCATGGAGACGGTAAGCCTTACGTACGCATGAACGCTACTTTTGTTTCTATTTCGTATTTAATGGAATGAAATCATAATGATATAAATTTATAATATAATTACAGTATAATATAGTGTATAATAAAATTTAATCCATCCTTTATACATCCCACATATGGAATTAACGATTCAAATCACTTTGAGGGGGCGCTAGTCCGCACTTCCTAAATTGAAATTATCGCGTTTTACCCATAATGGAAATCATAAAGTATGCCATAAATGAGAAATACAGAAGAATAAGTAAAACATAAACATATTTTATATCATATATAAATATAGTGACATCTTAATGGCCACCTTTGAAGGTGTTATATGATTGTTGAACAATCATTGTTTCGTGAGGCAGAAATTCACCATCCACAGAAACCGTATGTTCTTTAACCATTATATGTAGGTGTGTGTAAGTGTAGCTAGAATACTTCTTATAACAACATCCTAGTATATTTAGGATACTTTTTTTGTTAAAAAAGAAATGAATAAAATGATTTTTGGGGGTTTCAGAAGAAAAATAAAACAAAACAACGTTAGAGAAGATACTACCTCAAAATCGGGTAACTCTTTTTGATTTGAGCCAAAGGCTTCCTTGGGAAGATTTCTTCCCAAAGTGAGGTTTCTAGGAGTAAGGGAGGGATGTTGGGAGAGTATTTGGGCAGAGTTTGGCCGAGCCAAATGGCTTGATGGTGTGAATAAGGTGGGAGTGGTGGGGGCCTTTTATAAGTGGAGAGGAGGGGCACTTTTGGAAAGTAATGAAAAGTCACTTTATTATAAAATGAGTTTCGGATTTTAGAGGTCCCACACTTATATAATTCGTGGATAAGGTGATAAGGGTTCGAAATATCCTCATCCAATAGGATTTGGACAAGTGTAAGCCTTGGATTTTGCATTATCTTCTCATTTTATTTAAATCGGTAAATAATGAGTTCATCGCTGCATCATAATTATGTCATTAATAATTTAATTTATTTAATGACTAAAAATTATAAAAAAAAACCATGATGTAGGAAATCGTTTTAGCTTTCTAATGAATATTTATAGTCAAAATTTGGACTTGTTTAACTCCACTTAAAACTGTTTTAGTAAAACAACTCATGTTTGTGTCAATTTAATTTTAACATTAAATAAATATATATTAATGTCATTTTCCAACGAAAGTGGCTCCATGGGGTCCCCAAGTTGACCCATGGGTTTTCTTGGTCGGCTATGACTCATCAAATAAGAGTAGGACAAGTTTCAAGCTCATATCATATTATTAAAAAATTATTTTTACATTAAACTACACTAATTACCTGTAATCGTGATTAAGAACTTAAAAGTTACTATTCACCAAAAAAATTATTTTAATCTCATTGAACCACATTTTACTTATTAATGAAAACCATTTATGTCGTATTTTTGAAAATCAAATCACAGAAGTGGTAATATATCATTTAAAGGAAAAATCAGTTATTTAACTACCACTTAGTGGTTTCACTATTCATCAAAAATTGAAGTTTTTCAGAACAATACCAAAATTTCACCCTAAGCAATAATTGATATTCCGAATTAAAAAATGATGTCTATTTTAAAAAATTCAAAACATATAAGTTGCATTAATTAATTTTATAATTAATTCCCGCTGTCACAACAAATAGCGTGTTTTTAAGAAACAATTTATATCAAAATATTGGCAATTGTTTATGTCCAATTTCAATGTTAAATTAATTCTAATGACCACCATTGGATAAAATGGTAAAAATGTATTATAATTATACTTTAAAACCACTAAATAGTATAATTTATCACTATAAATAATTTTGATTAAAAAAGTTGTTTTTAAGTAATTTTCACTATTCATAAAAAATTGGAAGTTCTCAGAAAATTACAAAAAATTCAACTTTGGATAATTTCGATATTACGAATACAAAAATGAAGTCCATTTTTAAATATAAAATTTCTATAATTTTAAAAATTAGTTATTACTATTCATAACGGCTACTTTGATTAGTCGTGGTGTTTTAGAACTCGAAGTTGTGTACAATGCAAGCTATTGCATTATTGAATGAGAAGCGTATCGTGGAAGCTTGTGGTGTTACATTCTAACCTCCTTCAATAAATTGCATCCTCGCAATTTGAAAATTTTCTTTGAAAATAAAAGGTCAAAAAGAGAAAATACCTTTGAGGAAACCCACATCGAAAATAAGGTTAATAAATATATAACATTAAAAGAAAGCAAGATAAGTACAAAGGTCACCCGATATCGCCCATTATAGGATTCTATGAAAATATGGATATGGAGGAGAAACAATCCATCAAGGTCTGATGGAGAGTTATAGAAAACAGGATTAGGAGAAAGTTTAACTACAAGAAAATCACAAACTTGTGATTAGTTAAACGGTCACTGAATCCACAGTTGGAAAAGTTAACCGACAACATTTTTGTTTTAAGTTACCTTTTATAATGTTGAGGAATTTATTTAGGAGATTTACTAAGAACGTAAGGGACTATACATAC
Source organism: Viscum album (assembly GCA_963277665.1). Taxonomy (NCBI): domain Eukaryota; kingdom Viridiplantae; phylum Streptophyta; class Magnoliopsida; order Santalales; family Viscaceae; genus Viscum; species Viscum album. The sequence goes on along the minus strand of OY728148.1, from coordinate 870,116,315 downwards.
TTGTTATGTATACATTCATTCGTTAATAAATTTTTACCACAAACCCATCTTTTACTCCAAATGGTAACGGAACTCAAAAATATTCTTTTTATCCTAATTGTATAAGGTTCCAAATATTAACACATACCTTTTAGATTAGTAAAACTATTTTGTAATAACCAGGGACTTCCTGTAGGCTAGTGGTAGGAAATAAAGGCTTGTCGCACTATGGTTGTGGGTTCGATTCCTGCAGCTTTGTCTGACGCGATGTGTTATTCCCCACCCTGCAGGTTGTCCATTTCCTAAAACTATAGTATTATACTATTCCAAAAATAATCTTCAGAAATGCTTTAACCTTAAAAAATACTATCCATGGTTCAACATAATCCATTCCATCCTTAATAGTTATCCAAAATACCTCCATCCTGTCTTTCTCAAAAAGGTCTCTAAATTCCAAAATCAATTGTAACATCAGATTCCCCAAACAAAGTAAAGTTTCTCTTAATGTCAAATACTAAAAATATGATTACCTTCATCATATTAAAACCTTACTGAAATCAAAAAGTACTGCAGTACAATCCTTATATATATATGTCACATTATTCTAACAACCAGAATATAATCCATGAGTCCAAAAGCACCAATACATTAATTATTCTGCTTCAACTGTAGTAACAGCATAAGATTGGCCTTGATCCCTTGGACTTTTCTGATGTAATTTTCCCTAACGCTTAGTACATTCATTTTCATAATGCCCAATTTCCCTACAATTGTAGCATTCAACTTTGACAGCCTCTTTCTTTCCCTTGCAATCACGAGCCTGGTGACCCTTTTCTCCACATTTATAACAAACTCACATTCCTTTTAGGCAAGTACCAGGGTGATTCTTCCCAAAATTATCACATAATGGAAAATCCTTCTTTCCCTTTTTCCCTTTATCTGTCTTTTGTTCCACCGTTCTCTTCTTATCTTACCTTACTTTGTTATCATAAGACTTAGAGAATTCATTTTCTGTCTTGATAGCACATGAGACAATATCTTCGTATGATGAGAAGGATTGTGATACTAAAGCTCGACGGAGAAATGGTTTTAACCCATCAAAGAAATGATCAATCTTACTCCTTGGGTTATGTATATAATCGGCAGCATTCCTCGCTATCCTTGTAAAGTTAGCCTCATACTTTGCAACATTTTCATCCTCCTTTTGTCTCAGACTCAGAAATTGCCTTTCCATATCTGCTCTATGGTCACGAGGAAAGTATTTTTCAAAGAAAATCTCTTTGAACTCCCTCCATTCCATATTTGATACGTCATCATCTTGCTTTGTGTTTTGAATCGGCGACCACCACTGATCGACATCTCCAATGAGGCGGTAAACTTCCATGACAACCTTCTCCCTTTCGCTACTCCCCAAGGCATGGAATATTTTCTCTAAGGAATTTATCCATTGCTCAACTACTATAAGATTTGTACTCCATTTGAAGGTTGGTGGTTGTTGCCTCATGAAGCGGTCTAACATTGATCCTCCACATTGCGGATCAGGGTGCTCCATACGAGTAAGGTTATTATTCATAACCTGCGTGAGTTGTCCCAGTACGGTGAGAAGCTGATCAGCACCAGTTGTATCACTAGGTCCACCATAATTATCTTGAGCAGGAGGGAAATCCCTACATGGAGTGCATGCATTGATATGGTTTCCATTCCTTCCACTAGGTGCCATTTCTAAACAATGGCATAAACTAGATTAGTTTATGAAATAAAATACATAATTCCATATATGTAAAATACTTTACATAAATTGAACTATTTATGGATATAATCCATAAAAATGTTTTCTTTGAGGAAGTATAGACTCATAACCCTTCATAGTGGTTTATAAAGAAAATGAGAATTATCCAAAGCATATCCCCTGGGAGTGTCGTAACGAAGAGTGCAGCAAGGCCCGTTGTCGTGCACCAGTTCCCGTTTGAGTCTAGCTCAAAGCGGTGTTTTCGGGTTTTACCCCTAGGTACATCTGTGCCAGAGCTGCCTTACCTGCTCGTATCCAGACAGGGATGTATTGCTCGGAAAACTCATAACATCTCTATAATACCAAAATTCTAGGAAGTTCTTCTATACTAATCCTCAAAGTCTATCTTCGGGCTATGTGCTCTAATCAGAGTTTATCTAAATCTATCTTCCAAGGTTAGTACTAAACTACCTCTGATACCAACTATAATGCCCCAACCCCAGCTACCCGGAGCCGGTGCGTTACTTCGTAACTTTGGAATGATCACAAAAGATCAAGTATCGAAAGACCGATTAGTTTAGTAGCCTTAGAAACACTAGATAAATTCATAAATGTTACATTACATCATAAAGTGAAAAACTAATAACAAAGTCTTCATAGTCCACACTCATATCCTCTTCTGACTATTCCTGCAGGTCATTTATAAAATACTTCTTCACATCCTGGAAAATATTAAAACATTGAAAGGGGTGAGCTCAGATGCTCAGTAAGGATAACAATATTGCGGAAGCTTTGATAAATATTCATTAACATTTAAGGCAATGTATAACTAAAACAAAAGCCTTTTAAACATGAACTTCAACATAATATGGAAAAAGTAAAATGATATAATTCCATTTACTTATTCACATGGATATTCTACTGGTCGAATGATCACATGCAATATCAATAACCACTTTCATAATGATGGAATGCATAATGCCAGACTATCATAACCACGTAGCCAAGGCCTCGTGCCAAGACCACAAATAAGATTTTGTCAAGGCATCGTGCCAAGACACTAGTTTGTCTCATGAGATCTGCCGATGCATGGAGGAGCTATAGCGGGCACCACCCGTCACTTATTAAGTCCAATGCATTCCTCATATTAATAGGTTTAAACATATCATAAACCAGAACATAATCATATCACATAAAACATGCATAAAGGAAACATAAAATTTCCACATTTCAATCACAAGATATCAATACAACACATTGATATAATAAAAACACTTTCAAAACCATTTTCAATACCAAAATAAAAGAAAGTTAAAACTTTGTGTTTATTTTTCATTAAAAAAATGATGGCTTGTAGAGGAAGCCGAAACTCAAATAATGGTCACTGCGGTGGAGAAGTCGTTGTCGCCGCATAAGTACGGAAAGAAAAACATTCCCTTTTTGTCGTTTAGTAAAACACTTCGTATAAAAATATTCCTTTTGAATAAACGTAAAAGTCAAAGCGGTTTATACACCGTATAAAAGAAAGTTGTGTATAAAACAAAAAAAGCCTCAATGAAAGGAGATTGAGATGAATTCCCATACAAAGATCATTTTTAAAATAAAATAGATCTATTATGTGTATTCACTATAAGTACACATAAAGAAAGTACAAATACAAGATATGACATAATAATATCATGACATAATTTGAAAGTAGGAGATTAACCCAAAGAATGGTAACTGGGTTAAGAAGTTCCCTTACCTCGTGTCTGACTTGACTCAACCATTCTTTAACCTCCTGAATAATAAACTAAAGATAATATATACCTTATTAACAACCATTTTCAATGTCATTATCCTTTTTATATCACTTATTAAAATGATATTATGTAATTATTTAAGTTAATAACGGTCGTTTTGTCGATCTTTGGTACTTGAGTCAAAAATAAACATCTTATAATTACAAGTTGTTCATGTGGTGAAATATCTATTATATCCAGAATTATATTCATGATTTATATATCATATATATGATATATATCCAGTATATACATTCATTCATAATGTCACGTAACATTTAGAGGTAAGAAATGAAATGCACCGTTCATAGAGACGGTAAGTCGTACGTACACATGAACGCTACTTTCATTTCTATTTCATATTTAATGGAATGAAATCATAATGATATAAATTTATAATATAATTACAGTATAATATAGTGTATAATACCATTTAATCCATCCTTTATACATCCCACATATGGCATTAACGATTCAAATCACATTGAGGGGGCGGTAGTCCGCACTTCCTAAAATGAAATTATCGCGTTTTACCCATAATGGAAATCATAAAGTATGCCATAAATGAGAAATAAAGAAGCATAAGTAAAACCTAAACATATTTTATATCATATATAAATATATTGATATCTTAATGGCCACCTTTGAAAGTGTTATATGAGTGTTGAACAATCATCGTTTCGTGAGGCAGAAATTCACCATCCACAGAAACCGTATGTTCTTTAACCATTAGATGAAGGTGTGTGTAAGTGTATCTCGAATACTTCTTATAACAACATCCTAGTATATTGAGGATACTGGTTTTGTTACAAAAGAAATTAATAAAAAGATTTTATGGGGTTGGATAAGAAAAATAAAACAAAACAACGTTAGAGAATACATTACCTCAAAATCGGGTAACTCTTTTTGATTTGAGCCAAAGGATTCCTTGGGAAGCGTTCTGCCCAAAGTGAGGCTTCTAGGAGTAAGGTAGGGATGTTGGGAGAGTATTTGGGCAGAGTTTGGCCGAGCCAAATGGCTTGATGGTGTGAATAAGGTGGGAGTGGTGGGGGCCTTTTATAAGTGGAGAGGAGGGGCACTTTTGGAAAGTAATGAAAAGTTACTTTATTATAAAATGAGTTTCGGATTTTAGAGGTCCCAAACATATATAATTAGTGTATAAGGTGATAAGGGTTCGAAATATCCTCATCCAATATGATTTGGACAAGTGTAAGCATTGGATTTTGCATTATCTTCTCATTTTATTTAAATCGTTAAATAATGAGGTCATCGCTGCATCACAATGATGTCATAAATAATTTAATTTATATAATGTCTAAAAATTAAAAAAAATACTATGATGTAGGAAATCTTTTTATCTTTATAATGAATATTCATAGTCAAAATTTGGACTTTTTTAACCCCACTTAAAAACTGTTTTAGTAAAACAACTCATGTTTGTGTCAATTTAATTTTAACTTTAAATAAATATATATTAATGTCATTTTCCAACCAAAGTGGCTGCATGGGGTCCCCAAGTTGACCCATGGGTTTTATTGGTCTTCCATGACCCATCCAATAGGAGTAGGACAAGTTTAAAGCTCATATCATATTATTAAAACATTGTTTTTAGATTAAACTACACTAATTACCTTTAATCGCGATTAAGAACTTGAAAGTTACTATTCACCAAAAAATTATTTTAATCTCATTGAACCACATTTTACTTCATAATGACAACCATGTATGTCGGATTTTTGAAAATCAAATCATAGAAGTGGTAATATTTCATTTAAACGAAAAATCAGTTATTTAACTACCACTTAGTGGTTTCATTATTTATCAAAAATTGAAGTTTTTCAGAAAAATGCCAAAATTTCACCCTAAGCTATAATTCATATTCCGAATTCAAAAATGATGTCTATTTTACAAAATTCCAAACATATAAGTTGCATTAATTAATTTTATAATTAATTCCCGCTGTCACAACAAATATTGTGTTTCTAAGAAACAATTTACATCAAAAGATTGGCAATTGTTTATGTCCAATTTCAATGTTAAATTAATTCTAATGACCACCATTGGATAAAATGGTAAAAATATATTCTAATTATACTTTAAAACCAGTAAATAGTATAATTTATCACTATAAATTATTTTTATTAAAAAAAGTTGTTTTTAAGTAATTTTCACTATTCATAAAAAATTGGAAGTTCTCAGAAAATTACAAAAAATTCAACATTGGAAAATTTCGATATTATGAATACAAAAATGAAGTCCATTTTGAAATATAAAATTTCTATAATTTTAAAAAGTTGTTATTACTATTCATAACGGCTATATTGATTAGTCGCGGTGTTTTAGAACTCGAAGTTGCGTACAATGCAAGCTATTGCATTATTGAATGAGAAGCGTATCGTGGAAGCTCGGGGTGTTACACTTTATTTTTGGATTTAGAATATCGAAATTAGCCTAGTGGGAATTTTTGGTATTTTTCTGAAAACTTTCAATTTTTGATGAATAGTGAAAATACTGGGTTACTATTTAAAAACAGACTTTTTATTTAAATATTTATTTATTTTATTTAAATTTATTTTAGTTCAAAATTGATACATAATACTTATATAAGTTTAATTTAATTCATTGGAGTCATTTTATAATGATTTTCGATATATAAAAATTTTATTGAACATTTCACCGTCTTTTACCAACCTCCTATGAGCTTTTTGCAAACATACATAAAACATAATTTTACAACATCTTTGAGTGGAATTTCAAATATCCGCGAGACATGGATAATATCAAGGACTAAAATGTGGTTCCATGGGATGAAAATAATTTTTGGCGAATAGTATCTTTTTACTATTATTTACCACGGTTAAAAGTAAATAGTGAAATTAAGGGAAAAATGATATTATTATTACCCTAAAACATGTCCTAATTCTATTGGATAAGTGTAAATCGACCTAAAACAACCTTAAAAATAAATTATGACCATTTAGGTCTACATGGATTATAATATGACACTTATTATTATTTTATTTAAAGAATAGTTTAAATAGTTAAAATCAATGTTAAATAACTAAAACATTTTTAATATAGGATTATAAATAAGATATATTCAACTATAAATAATAATTAGAAAGATAAAAATATTTCCTATATAATGGTATTTTATATATAATTTTTATACATTAAATAATTTAATTTATTTATGAAACAATGATGATGAATTAGTTACCTTATTAATGAAATATTAGAAATAATTGATGTTATAAATACCCAAATAAATGTAATTTGAGACTTTTTATGAATTAAAATAATATTATAGGTTAATATGACTTGTTATTATTTTTTTAATAACTTTTATCTAACTAGTCATGTTGTTATGATTTTCACAAAAATAAATTACCAAATAGTGACAAAATTGACATAAAATAGTTTTTAAAACAAATATTATATTATTAATTGTTATTATATACCTAAAAATCTATTGTTGGGCCATTATACTTATATCATGATATTTGTATCATTAATAGACCACTTGGGGCTCATTTTTATTTATATGGTATGTTTATTAAATATATAATATAAAAATACAAAGTGACATGGTAAATGTCAATCTAATTAACTAAGAGTTAAAACTAAAATATAAGGTTAATATAATGACCCAATCCTGTATAAAATCTATTTATTGAGAGTATTTCAACCCATACCCACTTTAGTTTCGAAAGAAATCATTTTGGAGCTATTATAAACCGAATTTTACTTTATTATAAAATAATATTTTGAATTTTTCGAAAGGTGCCCCTCTCCTCCCTTATAAAAAGGGGACCACTTCCCTCGTTTCATCACACACTTTTATCCATGATGCTCAGCCAACCCCTAACCATTTCTTTTCTCCACTTCCCTAGAAACATGCTAGAGGTTCTGGTCATCTCAAAATACTAACTCTACTTCCTTAAGAGGAAACATAAAGGAGGTGTGTCGAAGAAGAGGTAATCTCTTATTCCGATTTTCACATGTTTCTTTATTCTTCTACTTCTTTTTCATTATTTGTATAATTATTAAGTAATAACATAAGTATTAATTATATACTGATATGTTATTGTAAATATGAAACAACCCAATTTCAGAACATATCCATCCTACAGAAAATGAAATCACCGCGTGTGCGTACGTACGGAATACTGTTTCCACGCCGTGGTGTAATCTGTTTTCGACCACCACCTTACTTGGATGGGTATAATGGTGTAAATAAATAATTATATATGATTATATTAAATTTATTTTGATTCTAAAATATTATACATACACTTCAATAACATTCCACGATCATTGGAATGATATCATCACTCGTGCGTATGTACGGACTACCGTCTCCATGATACGAAGAGATTCATTCTCCATGTTAACCATTCATGAATGATTATAAAGTATATATAATGAATAATAATGAAATATATGACTCAATAATGATACTGGATTTATGTATGTATATATATATAGATATATATATGTCTGTCATCTACTTAATTTCCTTCAATTCAATAAGGAAACGAAAACAACGTTCATGCGTACGTACGGCCTACCCTCTTCATAAACGGTGTATTTTATTCCATTTATCAATATATCATATATATTTATATTCTGAATATATATTTTATATAAATCATGTTTTACATTATGGAATTATGTAAATCATGATATAAATAATAATATCAAGAACAACAAGTCGAAACTCGTACGATAAATGAAACGATTTTACCCAAAATGGTGCTTTAAGATAGAGTTTACAAACGAACGGGTAATATAAAGTCATAAGTGACCCATATATGCTATCATAACAATGAATATGATTCTATAATAAGTAAATTAAACTATTTAAATTAGTATATAAGAGGTTTGGAAACAAACGAAGCATATCAGACATAAGATAAGGGATAACTATTCCAATCTTGTTCTTATCCAAGATTGTTATTCGTAAGTGTTTACTGGGGTTATTGTTATCATCCATTCCCTTGTTTTCTAAAAAAATTTCATTTATTGTTAAAGTCCTTTTTGCACATTTTTGAATTTTACCACATGTTAGTAATGGAATATTACTTTTGTTTACCAAACGAAGAAACTTTTTGACTTTTCCGACAAAAGTTTGAGGAGAATAATATTTTTAACCTATATGGCGTGAACAAATATTAACGGTTTCAAAACGCCTCATTTTCATGAAGATTCCTCTACACTATTGCATGGTTATTTTCAAAAAACCCCATTTCTTTTAAAATTGCATGGAACTTTGTGAAAATAATATGATTTTGAAGAAGAAAGTATATTTTCCTCAAAAATTCATTTCAACTGTTTTTTCAAAACTATTTTCCTTCTAAAATGAAATTATTTAATATGATTATGTTTCATGTATAATGTCTTTATTATTTACATGGTTTGATTATTCTTAAGATAAAATGATATCCATTTTTTATATAGATTATGTTAGGATGGCATGATGTTTTAAAATCTCATTCTATTACATGGGTTATGCTATGATGTATGATTTATGATTTTGTGGAACACGAAAGAATGATTACATTATAAGATGGGTGGGACCTATATCTCCATCCAATGCATTGGTTAAGGATTTATATCTCATGAGATAGACATGGATGGATTGGTAAGTTAATCTGGTTTAGTAATATAGGACTGGAATGAGGAGTGAACTCGATTCAGAAAGGGACATTGTCCGCTAAGATTGTATTGGCAGCAATGCCTTTGAAACTATGGAAATCACAACAAGTGAGGAATGGTTGGCACAATTACATGATTTATTCCCATGCTATTTTATCATGATTGATGTTCCATTATGATACATACCATACGTACTTCCATGATTTATGTCTTTGCTCATGATTTTGATGTTTAAACATTATATTCATGTTTTTAAGTTCAAATGTATATGGTTTGTTTTATTTTCTCCATGGTTACCCTTACTGATCATTTGAGGTCACCCTTTATATGTTTTCTTTTCCCCAAGATTTCAAGAATGTTTTTAGGTAAGAAATTAAAAGGGGAAGATCATTATGGGAGATGTTGAAGATCTTTCACCCTGATTAGAAGATTTTATTCCGAGTTTCCAAAGACACTAAACTATTACGGTCCTTGTGTGTTTGTTTTTTTATTTATTAAGTATTCTGCAAAAGTAAATTAATTTTTATGTATGTCAAGCTTTGGGTCTCTACAGTTTCTGTAATGCATAAACACGACAATTTCTATTGTGGAAGTGTGGGATACCGTCCCCTCAAAGTGATATGACTCATTCACACCATACATGTTACGTAAAAATGATAGATTTAATGATATTATATATTAAAATATTCTAAAATTATAATATATCTATGTATCATTATGTTTTAATTCCATTAAAATATGAAATAGAAATGAATGTAGCGTTCATTCATACGTACGACTTGTCGTCTCCCTGAACGATGCAATTCATTTCTTTCCTCCAATTTTTATGTACTATTATAAATACATGTATATACGGGATATATATGATATATATGATATCTAAATAATTAATATCATTCTGGATATATTGAAATTTTGACCATATGAACAAAATGTAATTAGAAGAAGCCAATTTTTTACTCAAGTACCAAATAATGACAAAATAACTGTTATTAATATATAAGATTACCTAATGTTTATAACATGGTAATAAGTGATAAAATTGAATTATTAACTTAAAAATGTGTTTAAATCAAGTGTAAATTAAGTTGAGTTAATTATTAATGAAATTAAATAACGAATAGTTCAAGTCAGACATAAGGTAAGGGAACTTTTTAACCTAATTACCATTCATTAGGTTGATCTTATCTTTCTTATTTATTCCATTCCTTAATTTATACATGACATAATTTTATATAGTGTATAAACCCTTTTTTACTTTTATTCAAAAGGAATATTTTCACTATGAATATTTTTACTAAACAAATTTTTTTTTTTATTTTTAACCTATGTGATGACAACACCCTTTCCGTCGCCGTAAGTATTATTTGATATTTGGCTTCCTTAACAATTCGTAATGTTTTAAAAAGGTAAATAAATACCAAATAATATTTTACATATTTTTTTATTAAAAATGGTTTTTGAAATGGATTGATTATTTCAATGTCATGAAATGATTTCTTCTGACTTAAAATGAAATTTAATTAGTGAAATGTTTGTATTTGCAATAATTTGTGTGCTATGATTTTATTTGATAGTTTGTTATGTGATAAATCAAATGAAAGGTGAAGATGTGATAAACAGGGATTATTGGTTATGTTATAACCTCCAATTCTTTTGGTTTGGAAGTCATCCGTATGGCTATTACATTTAGTGATATGTGTGGATGTTGATCATATGGTCATTCTATTTAACTATGTTAATGTCCCAAGATAACTGTATATGTTATGTGTTCTTTGTTTGGGTTTTATGGTAATATTTTCATTAAAAATGCATAACCAATGATCTTTAATTCATTGAATATTATTTACTACTTCATAAAGGTGAAAATTATTACTTATGATAAAGTATTTATTGATTTGATATTTTTTTGAAAAGATAACAGGTTTCCTTCTTTCTGTATCTCTTACTGAGATTTTTTTGCTCAACCCATGTTTTTGAAATAATTTTCACATGACATAAATTGGAATATGGTCAAGGATGGGATTATGAAAGAGTCATGTTATCTAAAACATGGAACTGGACGTGACACTTTTTAAAAAAAATTATATACTGTGAAAAAAATGAAAACTAAGTAGAAGTGTATACTTCTTCATCTTTTGAGATGTAACAGTTATGTCTTAATTCTTTAAAACTATAATCATGAAAAGATCCTCAATGTGAAATATTCTTTAATTTAATATTATGTAATTTTATATGCCTAGGTCCTTATAATTATTGTCTTATATTAGAATCAATACAAATGTAAATTTACTATTCTAAATATATACTTTAAATTTAATAGTAAAATATGATATTTGTAATAGTTCTATATCAATAAATTTTGTTGTTCCAAACATCAGGAACATTTAGAATAAAAATTTTGGATTAGGATTTAGGAGATCTCTTAATATTATTATAGAAAAAATTTTCTAGTTCAAGATTGAATATCATGATATAAAACCATCCAATTGTGTTGATGACATTACCTATGGTTTTATAAGTGAAATGTGGACATTAATGAAAACTATAAATGTAATAAGTGAATATAGTGAATTCATACAATAACACTATTATATACAACAATAATAATTAATTACCAAACCCAAGGTGGAATTATAGAAATTTTTTTAATGTATTTTGATAATTGTGTGAGTTAGACATATATTCAATTCATGGAGTATCTATAACCAAGAATGGATCCATGAAATATATTCTTCTATAAATATTACATCTATAAATTCAAGAATTTTACGATGTAAATGCTTCACATATATTCAATTATATCTTTTATTATCCCATAGATTGTTCAGTAGTATAATAATATTATTATTTATTAATACATGTTGTTTTGAATAGTTATGATTAATCACTTCTTATTTTCATTAATCTATTTTTGTGGAATACACCTAAAATACAACTATAATTTCATAACCTTCAATAAAATCATATTTGGATTTCAATATTTCAATCAATATTTATTAATTTCACTAATCCAAAAAATGAATCATTGATTCATTTGTAATAGCTACTACAATAATTTTGGAATAATATACAATAATAATTAATATATGAATTGATTGAATTATTAAACATACACATGAATTCTGTGTTGGTTTTACAAAATTTGAGATACGTGTACATTGGTTTTTCTCGACACATCCTTATCGTGTAATCAACTATATATTAGTTATTGTGGGACACCACAAAAATGAACTATACTTCAGAAAATATTTTGTGACAATATTGATAGCTCTATTAAAGAAGTTTCAATTTCATAAACTTATAGATAATTAAGATTCATAGTAATAATTATCTAGAATTAGTCCTATAAAATTATTTTTTAGAAGCTATAGGCCATTAAATATTTTATTGATCCATGAAATTAACATTATTTTGAGTTTAAATAATTATGTCTCCCTAGAATGTTATACATACTAGTTCCAATGTAATGATGACTAGTGATATTGTAACTTCAACTAAACCATAACAGGAAATTTGGATCATGTGGTCATGGTGATGAGGTCCCGAGACAATTTCCACTAAAATCATTTTCTCATTGGTTATAATAAGGTTGTGTACAAAATACTCCTCATATTCCAATTATGATGTGATTATAGGAACTGATTCACATTAATGATAGACTATCAAGGTTATTAAATGTTTAGGAATGAACATTCTATCCATATATATTATTTTAACATACATATAACCTTTATGTACAAAACTCATTTACATATTCTATAGTTCTTCCTTGAATTTGGATAATCCAATAGTATAGATAATACATCATTACATCATTTTTAGTATTATAATATAGGTGATCGATGGGTGATATATTATATTCATTCCACAAAAATTATAATATCTGTAGTAATGATAGAGGAGTAAAAATCTATTGTTTTCATTCAGTGGTTCATGGAAACAATAATTTCTTTCAAAAATCCATAAGATGATATGAGGTTCCTAATTCTTCAGGTTGTTTGAAGAAAAAATGTTACTATTATATTGAATAACATCTAAAGGAAGGCCACAATTTTAGTATTAATTTAAAACATTCATTTACATTACGTACATAAATAATTTAATTCTCATTGTTTTACTATTTTTTTATAATATCTTTAATTTTTTTATCATTTCAATTATTTCAGGTCATATGAATACAAAAAAAAATTAAATTGTGGGATTACACTTAATAGAATAAGGTTTGGATTTTGGACACACTTATTTAAAGGGGGATTAAAGTCACTTTATCCCATGAAAATTCTCAATGAATAGTTTAAAGACCCTTACTAATTTACTTCTTGTTTATGACAGTAAATCTTGACAACATACATATTATAGATGAAAATATTTTTTGAGTAATATAATAAATTTATTGTTATATTGGACTTTTGGGATTATATTTAATATCTAAAAAAATTAATTACATACACTATCATATATAGATATTTAGGAAAGATAAATATGAATTTAATTCCTACAAAGGATGTGTTATGAACCAATGAGAAAAATTAACATTATTGTGATAAAATTATTTGGCCCATGAATTTGTCCTACATTGTATCTATGTTAACTAATTGATAAACAATTTATATCTGTAAAATTTAGTTTTTTAAATATTTAGTTTATTTTTCAATATTAATTTTTTATCCTTTTATGAACATATATAATTTACCTCATCAATTTAGGTTCATGGTAGATAGATATGATTATATGGTGTGATTTTCGATAAATGATGTTATGTGTGAGTGAGATGGTTATATCACTTTCCGGATTACTGTCGTATATAATCAATATTTATTAATTACTAAAATCCTTGAGAAAAATCAGGAATCATTTAATTTTTTGATAAATGGTATAAAATATAATCAAGAGGTGTTTTGATGATACAGTTTGGAAAAAATAATTAAATTGATTGATGAAACCATTCCAAGGGTCACAATATAAGTAATTTTTATAGTCAATCTGACAAATCAAGAATCATGGATTTTTTTAAAAAAGTGACGTATATCAACTCATTGATATTGTAAAAACTTAAATGTGGATATTGATATTTTTTTCATATATCCTAATTTTATTATTAGGTATTATTTGACATAACATATCATACCTAAAAGAGATGGGTAACTATGTGGTGAAAATAGTGATTCGGTAGAAAAATAATTCATGGCTATTTTGTGTCACTCATTGGGATAATATGTGTTTTTATTCAAATTTATGGGGGTAGGATACCATGTTGTTTCACCTAAGTCACCTTTTGAGGGATAAATATTTTTGACACTAAAAGATGATTCAGTCTATTTTTATTGCATAGGAGTTATGGAATTATAAATTTCATCATAAATATGGTCAAAACCCAAATTCATTAAATCATATTTAGAAACTCCAATTAATATAAATAAAGGAAACACATTTCAGTAAATCATTATTTGGGTGGATTAAAAAAAGTATTTTAGAGAGGATCAGCATGATGATGTCCATTGGTTTAGAAGATGACATGGAACATTATAATCCATTTCAAAAAAGTATAGTTTATTATTTATTTTATATGAAATACAAAACATATCCTCTTATTAATTGTATGAAACCACATACAATAATCATTGTACCCATGTGTGTCCCTATGTTTTTCTGGATTCATATGGGAATAAAAAAAATTCATTTGGTAATGCATGAAACTAATTATATGGGTACAGACAACTATGTTTCACAGAATATGTGTTTATGTATTGTAGAATTGAAATTATGTGTATTCAATCTGGTTACATGAATTTACATTGCCCCTCATGAAAGATGTTTTTTTCACAGAAAATGGTGACTATGTTTATTGTACAATGTTTTACTCATTATCAAGGTATTGTTTATCAAATAACTATAATTTAATTATAATTATAAAAATTGGTGATATTTTATTAATGAATCCATTATTTCTCCTTCATCTATCAAATAAATACATGTTAAAATATCCAAACGTCTATAAATAATAATTTTTTTTATTTTTTTCTATGTCTAAATTCATCATAAAATTCCATTTAATGTCATGGAAAATATCCCCTTAACAAATCATGATATAAATAAACAAGTCCATCTTTTTATTTCCCACCACCAGGAATATTTTATTAGAATAATATTTTTTGAGATTATATAAAATCTATTGTGATATATTAAATAAAAAATGAAAATTACATATCTATATAACTCATATAGTGTGATACTGAAACATATTATACTCAACCCATGTTGTGTATTTTTTTATCATATGAAGCTCATAAAAGAGTAATGTCCACTATAATTTGGTTTCCTATAGTAACTTAACAGAACACAATAATCATAAGGAACCCATCACCTTTAATTTTTATGATCTCAATATATTTAATAATAAATTTAATATAACATTTATTTTCAATTTTAATATATAATTATAAATAAATACATTAATATTTATCCCTTTTTCCCAATTTAAAATATTCTTTAAGGGAAAATGTCAATTTCGGAAGGAACAATATGATATTTTATATAACTAAATTAAATCTTGTAACAATAGTTAATCAATAGATACCTCTTTCATACCACAATTTACCATACTAATGTAATTAATTTTCCCATATTACATTAAATATAATTTAAATATTAAATTTCATTAATGAACTATGTTTCAGTCACATAGCCACGCTCATATTTTATATGATTATATTCTTCTGGGTTGTATGAGAATTTTACGAAACAAAAAATGATCATACTAGAATTCATTATATTTATATCTTTTATTTCTTTTTTATTCTACACAAACATATTTTTCCTTAGTTGAATGATTAAATAACGATTTTAAACATATATATATATCACTATATTTCAATAAATATTTACAATTTGTAAATATTTTTTGTACACAATAATTAATTTAAAATAAAATTTGATGGAGATAATCCATAATACAATGATTTTTTATAAAATTATTTTAAAAAGATAAAATTAATAGTTATATATTGGTTGTTATTCTAAAACAAATTATTAATATAATAAATATTAATTATTCATAAACATTCAAGGGATTGATAATTTTTTGTGTTATGTGTATTGAAATAATATTAATTTTATAACTGTAATATAAAATATTGATCATAAATATGATGATATATGTAACAATAATATGATATTCCCAATGATATTGTCAATATAATTAATAATAAAATACATTATATATATTTAATAACCCAAAAATAATGGATATAAACCTTGAGAACCAATATGATAAAAATTTCATATTCATATTCATACTTAGAAAACATTAAATCCCTAGTAAGCTCATTAAAACCTATAGTAGTGTTTTAGAACATTATAAGCGATAAAATGTGGAATTAAATTTCCCCATTCCTACTATAATTATTTTCATACACAATAAAAGATTCAATAAATAACTATTGATTCTTTAAAATAACTCCTATAAACTATATACATATTATAGTATTCATAGTAATTTCATAATTTGTAATAGGTTTTAACTAAAATATCATTATTTTCTATTATGTAATAATTTATTAGGAATTTTGTTTTCTATTTTTATATCCCATGAATTGGTTAATAGAAAAAATAGCATTGGGTTTTTAGTTACAATATCACGTATTTATATTATATTCTAATGAAACCAAAATCACAAAAAAAAACCTCAAGTGAATGAAAATTATTTCAAAATAACTTATATATCTATTTAAATAATTTTAATATCATAATTATGAAACATTTATTTTATCTCAGAATAATATCACATTTTTTAATATATACATATTTTAATAACATTATCCTTAATTATCCAATGTTAAAATTGAATAAAGATAAAACTATATTATGATTAATAATATAAATCCATTTCCCAAAAATGATTCACGATTTAACTGAACGATATAAATTTATAAATATATAATATAACAATTCAATAATTATATAATGACTAAGATTATTAATTAATACATCTTATTGATAATAAATAAATAAATTATAATCTTTCTAATAGTAGTTAAATAAATGCATGAAATTTTTTTAGAAATTAATATCCCTTATTATTATGATTCTATAAAATAAAATTTAACTTTGCTAAATACTAGAGATATTTTAATTACTAATTCCATATGATTATTCCATGAAATTGAGCCCACTTAAAAAAATTCAAAAATATTAAATCAAATAAGAATAAAATAAAACAATTTATAATTTTTTCTCATTTCCCAAAACTAAAATGTTATACTTCCATTATAGAATTGGAATATATTCAACATACTTTATTATGTATATTAAAAATATCCCAAAACATTTATCTCACATAGTACCTAACATTGACATACCTAATTAAATACAATACATCGTATCTTGATGGAATGGAATCTTACAATATGGTTAACTCAAATTCCTTGTATTAGAAAATATAAGTGATATTAATCAATTATTAAATATAATAAAATTTATGAAACAAGTTTTCATAAAATGTTTATAAAATTTTATCATCATATAAAATCTGTCAATGATCATTAATCATTATTCATGGAACATGGACTTTTAATACAGAAATACATAAGTTAGAAGAGTATACAATCATCAATAACCATCCATGGGCCATGGAATCGTTTCATGATCATAAGTAAAATTATTTTTTATATAAGTAACCATATAATATTGTTTCCTTGGTTAATGAAAATACAAAATACTATCATAGTGGACAAATACACATAGTTGATTATGTTCCCTCATTATTCCATTATTTAATTTGTTATGGATTTTTACCACGCATATCATAGTTGGGAGAGTTCTTAACTAAACATAGTTCACACCCCATTCCATCACATGAAATCTAATGAGATACCTACTGTATCTCAATTTATTAATGGTCCATATAGATTTTTCTAACCATAAAATAATAAAAACTATACAAAACAATTCGGAAATATCATAAAATATTCACCAATTCGTCATTTAATAAACAATGTAAATGAATTATTCTCCATAAATATTTCATTATAACAGATATAATCGACTGAAAAATTGGGTTATAATAAATATTTATAAACACAACATCATTATTAACATTGATAAAAGGTATGTACATGTTATCATTATTAAATATTTCTATATAATCATAATAAAATAAAGTTTGATTAAATTTATAAGAAATTATTATAAATGTGAAATTAAATATTTTATTTGAAAATTAAAAAATTGATATTTTTTCAATATAATAAAGAAATCATGTTTCATTGAATTTTTAATGAACATTTTTATGTGGAAAAATTGGAACACATAGAGAATGATTTAAATAAATATATGATCATGGTAATTAGAAAATATAATAATTTTATAACCATTCAACCAATGATTTCTTTTAGAAAATCCATAAAATCATACTTATATCCTTTGAAGACCAAATATTTTAAAAAAATTATTTAATATATTGAGATGAAAAAGAAATATGGTTGAATAATAAATAAATAAAGCATTTATTTAAATAAAATAACATTCATTAAAAAATATAAATATTAATATCAATTATAAAAAATTTTATACAATAATTAGTAATTAGTTCAATTTAAAAAAAATACAACATTTTTATGTACTAAATAGAGGAAATGTTATTTTAATACATGAAAATTACAAGAATAAAAAGTGTAGATACAAATAGTAGGCATTTATTGTATATGGACTATGTAATATCAATATTGAAATATTTCAGATGCATAATCATGAAAACAAATGAGATTGTATCATTTACCTTTACATATTTGTAAATATTA
This sequence comes from Viscum album, assembly GCA_963277665.1. Lineage (NCBI taxonomy): Eukaryota > Viridiplantae > Streptophyta > Magnoliopsida > Santalales > Viscaceae > Viscum > Viscum album. The sequence continues at coordinate 870,097,368 of OY728148.1, read as the reverse complement.
TAATGAAAATACAGATTATAGATATATTGTAAAATGAAACAATAAATACAAATATTATAAGATAATTATTTATTTAATTTGAAAAATTAATATTTAATAACCAATATATATACAAATAGATGCATATATGATTCTTGTTAGTAATAAATTTACATTAAGACATGTAATTCAACATATGTGTTCAAACATATAATATAGTTAATATATATTTATTATAAATGTATTCCAAAATCATATTTATAAATATACTAAAATATATATTTTATAACTGCCACCCTCTAAAGGTATCCCACTGGTAGAAACAAAATTAAGATAATGATACTTGATGCCCACCTCTAATTGGCCATGGGTTGACGATTATCATCAACAGTATTAATATCATAAAAAGGGAAGGAATTGCAATCTATTAATATTCAAGGAATAATTTATTAGATCATACAATAAAAAAAATATTTCATGTAATAAACTAAAAATAAATCCCAATACATGATATGATGTAATTTATAATGGTATATGACAACAACTTCAAATAATACATGATAGTGTCCTCATAGAACCAATAGATCCTATAAAATTCCAGAAACTAATAATTTCTCTCATGTTCACCAAATATAACATGTTTACAAGAAAAAAAGATTACAAATACATATAGTCAGGATAAGAGGAATAGTCATAAGGATCCTTTTAATATCTACTAGGGCAGTATATGATTGAATATAATTGATGCTCGAGGAGTAAAAATAGAAACTAAATTATTACATACAATTATTCTATTCTATTTATAGACTCACTAGGGTTCACTATAAATGAAATTCATTCATGTAATTTTATAAAAAAATTTATAATATCATTATATTATTCCCCGAATCAAATCCATATTTTTATTTCCTCTCTTTCTCGATGCTATAGTTTATAAATTCATCCCACTCAAAAAACATACCAAACCATATATAAAGAGGATATAAATTCCTCTAATGGGACTCATTCATCACATTATCTCATCAGGTAAAATTCCCCACATGCATCACATTATCCGAAAATATCATGCCACATCATGAAACATCAACTGACTATGTTTCATAATTAACCACATCATTTATGTCAAGCATTATTCCCTAATCCATCATATACATCAAACAATAGATATATATATAAATCCCCAAATACTCTATCCAATGAATAATATTTTCCAAATAAACCAAATACAAATAAATCATTCTAAATACATATATATTTAATATAAACAACTATACATACTAGATGAAAATATTATTAGGATATGTGGATGGAACCGAACGGTATTGTAATGTAGTCATTCGAAACGAAACTATGATGTTGGGGAATCCATCTAATCAGATTACACTATGTATCTGTATCCTTACCAGCATGGGTTTTTTCACATATGATATTTGATAGCATACATGATATATTTAAATCCCAAAACCAAAAAATGTTAAGATACAATGTAATTGCTTATAACTCCCTAGAATATTCCATTACTGAAACGTGATATTTTAGTTGTTCTAGGAGGATAATGATGACTTATCCCCAACACTTTACCCAATTTATGAAATGGTGAGGCATAAATACAATCATTTCTTCTTCCTAATTTCCAAACCTGTGAGTCTAAATGATGTAATTTCCTTTTTAAAATAGCAATAATAGTTAGTATAAATAGTTTATTTTACTTTGTTAAATATTGAAAATTGGCGATTTATAAATAGTGTCATTTTCATTTCCAAATTTTCAAAAATGGTGATTAAAAAATGGTTTCATTTCAATTCCCATATTTCTAAAAATGTTGTCCGAAATGGTGTCATTTCCTTTTCCAAAATTCAAAAATGGTGATTCCGAAATGGTTTAATTTCCTTTTCTATGTTTATTAAATGTCGATTCAGAAACAATGTAATTTCTTTTTCAAAATATCCAATATAGTGAGTCTGAAATAGTTTCATTTCCATTTCCATATTCCCAAATGATGAGTCAGACATGGTGATTTTTTTATGTTGAGTTGGAAACGATATGTTAGAAATGGTGATTCAGAAATGGAGTTCCAAAAAATGGTGTAATTTTCTTTTGAACATATCAATAATGTTGTCATGAAATATGTATCTAAATCACCGTCATTTTCTTTTTCAATGGTTTAGTTTTTGTAGATCTCTCTATTTTCCTAGTTTTGACATCATTATTTGACATAAAGTGCATTCAAGGGCTTGTTTTAATGGATTTAAGGCTTATTAAATTCCCATAACATCAATATTATAATATTTATGGTCTCAAGTGTCTTTACTCAATCACGTGCATAATTATTATAGATCGTTTTTTAATGGAAAATATAGCGTGTATTAAATAATAAAATTTGTTAAATATCTTAAAGGTGCATTATATCATCCACTAAATTTATTATTTCTTTTTCATTCTCTAGTAAGGATACCAATTTTTTTCCCTCATAATATTTGTAATATTGAATTGTGATCCTTGGATCGTTTTCCATAATGTTTTTCCTATTTCATGAACACCCCTTATTCTATTGGAATCAGGAATTTTCAAACCATCATTTATATAAGTTATGTTTGAAAACTGTTCAATTTGGTTCCTAGATATGTTTCATCCCATTTATTAATTTCATTATTATGGATTGTTTTATATATGTTCTTAATAGAGATTCAATTTTTTTTGCATGTTGTGGTGGTGTATCTATATCGTCAGGTAGATATAGTCTTCCAAAAGGGGTGATTGTGACCCATATTGTTTCCATGTTCTCATGCTAATATCATAGGAAAAATTTTGAGGTTGGGGATTCATGGATTATCTATTATATTTTAAATCTAGTAGTAGAGTTATCATGTTTTATTGCAGTGGGTCATAATGGATTTGACAAAATAAAAATATAAGCTGGGTTAAAGGATTAGTTATTATCATATTTTGTTGCCAATTATTTTTCTTGATAGTTTGATATATATTCCCTTCTATATAGCATGTTTTTATTAAGGAAAATTGGTACATAATGTAAAATGGGATTAATTATTAATTAATTATCCCAAGAAAAAATGTCATGTAAATGAATTGGGTTTTTAAATAAAAGTGGTGACATGAATTGGTCACCCAATTCATGCCCCAAGGTAATTTTTTAAAGAAAAAATTTAATAGTACAAACATGAGTTGAAATTAATTTAAACTAACCAAGGTTTTTAGAATTATAAATAATGAAACACCAGGGAAAATCCAGAAAATTCATGAGAATCAATATTTAAAGGGGACTCCACCAATTCATATAGTATGAAGGGAAGACAACACCTCTACATCAGTGGATTTTGGTTCTTGAATGTAGTCCCCATAGAACATCAGACAGAATGAAATTAGTTGTAGTGATACCTCATCCTGAGTCTGGTTGGAGCTGTACATCAGAACATCTATGCAACTTTTCTTCTTTATCAATATGATAATCATCTCTCACACTATAATATAGGTCTGACTATTAGAAAAAATGATACCAGAACATGTACTTGATACAATAAACCATCATTAAGAGTAGAAAACTAGAATATGATTGGTTCAAAAAGCAGTTGGTGTGTCAACCAACAACACAATATCATCATCCAACTAAAGAACATGTAGTAGTAAAAAATCAAGAAAAGATATATCCATGTTTACTCTACAACCAAAAAGAAAAACATCCTCAAATATAAAATTCAATCTTTAGTCAGAAATAGATAAATAAAATATGCATACTATAGAAAAGATCTATCAAAGCTAGTTGCATTTAGCACATTGAATGTGCATAATTTGTAGTGAAAAGATATTTTGATAATGGAGTAGTACAATGAATTAAACCAAGTTCGAAGTGTCTCTATCTATATCAGTGAGATAATCAAATGATAAAAACATCATGGAACACTGTGAACTCAGACTAAAAATAACAAACATATCATATAAATTAGGGAGTTTTATTAGGATCCTGCAAAAAACTATTAATCAAATTGATGAATATGTGAATTTCTAAATGATTTGATTGATAAAATAGAAGCATGTTGATGATTTTTTATTAATTTTTTTCTTACTACTTGTTAAATTAATTTTATATTTCTTGTATTTTAGGTTGATGACCATTTTGACCTACAATTAATGAATCAGTTAACTCAAAATAGATGAATTAACCAGTTGTTTGAAAAAACATAATTCTTTATTGGGTTCCCAGTTACCATATTTCTTATAAGGCAGAGTTCCATATACATTGAATCCATGAGATCTCATTGTGTGTGAAGGCAGGGTGCCTTGTTTGGGGCCAAGACCATAGATTATATGATCTTTGTTTGGTCCAACTTCTGTTTTGATCCTGGATGGTTGTTGTGATTTATGGGGTTGGTAGGCCCTATTATTGTGGAATTAGTTGTATCCTAGAGTGGTTAGATGAATCAGTTTATAGATATGGGTGTAGGGGAGGGCACACAAAATAATGAATCAATTTAGATGTAAATTTTTGAGGCTTATAGAATCTTGTGGATTTTTTTTCATCCTTACCTACCCCACTGCATGAGGTAGATGGTCATCTATACCCTCCATGGAAAAGATGTGATGAAACAATGGGTATTCCACATTCTTTATGTGTTTATATTATTTAATATGGATGAGTCATTTGTCCTACTATTGTTTGTGACGACTAGATGGGTAGTTCATCTAGATATAGTGTTGAGCCCATTATATTTGGTATCATGTATTGATTTCAAAAAATATGTGGAATTATGGAAATGGGATAATGATGTAAAATAAATTATCCAATAAATTATGTTAATCCAAGGGGTTGGAAATTGGTGGAATTAAATGACGAGGTTAAAATTTAAATAAAACGTGAATATTATTTGGAATGATAATGAAATGTAGTGTGGAATGATACTAGTTAATTAATGGTTAATTAATTAATTAATATAATTTGATAATGATAAAAATGGATAATATAATATAATGTAGCTCTTTAAATGGCTTTGTGATTATTTGTTACTTATTCATAGCAGTGAAAGCTTAGAGTCTAAGAGATGTTAGCTGTAGTTGAGTCTAATACTCAGCTATGGTCATATTGTTGTTGTTATATATAGTATATTATAAATATTTTTTCATTTATATACGCTACTATACAATGTCAGTCAAGGATAGTGGAACCCCAATTATTCTGATACATAGATGGTGTTTTCCCCGACATTATGGTGGGTGTATTGATGGATGACTACCCCATTGGACACGCTCTATTATCATGGTAGATATTGTAGTTGTGGGAACATCAGTTAAATTCCCCAATATATATGTGTAGATGGATGTAATGTATTTTGGTTATTTATAAACATATATTATGGATATAGTTTCTAATGGAATACAATATGTTTAATGTTTATAGGTTGTGATGTCTTTAGGGTACTTACTCATTGAATGGGATATAATGTTTTATGGAATAATACCACACATAAGAAAAATGATATGTGAGTTGTGGTGTCTCCTAGGAAATGCATGGTTACATTGGTGTATTTATTATGAGTCATGAGGTTCATGTTGGGTGGGTATGTCCAGGTATCTACGAGAAACCCATTATGGAGATAAATTCTTAGGACATGTGACATTGTGGGAAAGAAGAAAAATAGATGGGAAGTGGTAGCGGGGTACCCGTTATATTATTTTTATATAATATAATATTTTATTCTTTACATGTTGAGAGTATCCATGGTGACACTGGGAATATTGTATATCTTTTTAGGTGATGAGTAAGTTTTACCTTTTGTTAAATATACATTAGCATGAAATATTTACATTTCCACAAGAGGCTTCATGGAGGATACTTCTGAGAATAAAATTATACTCAACTTGTATATATATGTTAACAACTTTTCATGTAACTTGGTGAAGGTTGGAGATCATACTGGTTACTACTAACGTGGAGTTCGGAGAGGTGCTCAGGGTTCGTGGTTGGTGTCATTTAACATTCTATTGGTACTTGCAGTTTTCTGTATCATTTTTTATAGTTCTTATATGACATTACATATTTGTAAATGGTATTTTTTTTATATTTTAGTCTAAGATGGAGTTGGCTGGTGACTATCTTATCTTTCTATTTCACATGTGTTCTATTATAGTGTAATACCTCTCAGTTTTGTGTTTATTATACCCTCTATGATAGTTTCCATCTCGGGGACTACTGGAGGCGAGACACGAGAGTCATTATCACCATTCTCACACTTCTGTCCCATGAGGGGTACACATTGTGGGTAAGAGTCATTATAGAGTGGTATAAGTGGTCTTGATTTAGGGTAGACTACTAATTGGTTATTGTAATATGTGATGTTTCATTAGTTGGTTGGGAAATAATGTCATTCTTGTTTTGGATGTTATTTAAAAATTATAGACCAGCTGAGATACAAGTTTTTAGGATCCCCTATAATCTAATTCAAGGATCATTACGTTTGTAGTGGCTACAAAATGTGGTGATACTAGTATCTGGGAAGAGACATAGGAATGGAGAACACATTATTCTTCCTTATTCCTGTGCTTGAAGGGTTATACATTCGGGTAGGTTATCCTATAATGAATAAAATAAAATAATTAATTAATTAATATTGAGACTTCAATATCCCAGGTTTAAGAAATATGAATGTTTTCTCTTATGTAGGTATGGAAATAGGTCAACATCATTTTATGGTTTCATCACAAGATGTCTAATAGAATATTCCAGCAGATCACCATGATGTTGAGGTCAGCCAAGACGACACTTGGAGGAGGACACCCAAGGGATACAAATCCATAATCTATAGAAGTAATAGGGATCTATTTCAGATGAGGTGATGTGGGACTATTTGGAGGAGGTTGAGATAGCCTTCATTTTGACCCATGCCCTAAAAGAGCATTATCTATCATTGGATGTGACGATACTCCATGTGGATGTGAGGAAATAGTGGAAATTTTTCATTAGGGATCATGAGGAGTCATCAATATCTTTGAAGATGTTCCTAGAGAAGTTGATAGTCATGTTTCTTTCTTAAACCATGAATCCATCTAGCTTCCAAGAGTTGTATACCCTTCGATTGGAGAGCTCTAGTGTGCAAGAGTTTGGATTAAATTTTAGGAAAATTTTATGGTATCCCTCTGACATATTTCCAAATGAAGATGCTATGTTGAGGAATCTCAAGGAGTATTTTTTTCGTTGGAACTAGTGATGAGTCACCACATTTATGATAACGACATATCAAGAGGTTTTGGTTGGGAAAGATTTCATCGAGAGAACATTATCCAGAACTAGATCATTTATAGAGAGGAGTTGTCAGGATTCCTCATGAATCAAAATTGTGGCTTGGGGTTCTTGGTTTTTTTGGACGAAGAGGTTTTTTGGGTCAGGGGTAGTTCCCCACACAAAACATCTATTTTCTCTGGGGGTGGAGGCTCTCATGTATATTCAACGTATAATGCACTTATTTTTCATGTACAGGATGAGGTCATCAGTAGAGTGAGTCCACAAACATTTAGAATGGTCAACGTTCACCAGTTTTTCTACACTACGGTCATCCATTGAGGTAGCTCCTGTGGACATAAAAGCAGTCAGTTGCACTATCTGTGGATTAGTAGAGAATATATGGGATAGGAAGAAAACAACCCCGTGAAACAGCCTGACCTAAGATAGAAGAGCGCAACCATGGTGGTCATCATTATAAATGTTATAGAGTCTATCGAGAAGGTCGGGTTAAGCTTCATTCTTTAGAATTTATAGTACTAGTTGAGATGGACATCATTTTTGGTACCCGTTTCTTTTTTTCTAATTGGATGTATATATAGATTTATTCTAGAGTGACACAATCATTCATATACCTTGCTGATTTCCATTCTTTGGGACACGAGGTAGAGATTCATCTAGTTCCCATGGTGGTGACTAAAGTAGTTTGAGGTCATGATAACTTGTTTTATGTTTATAGAGAGAGTGATTTATTGATGGGGAAGCACCACTCATGTGGTGATTTAATATGTTTAAAAAATAATAATATATTGACATCATCATCAATAAATATTTATATTTGGTTTAGGCTATTGTGGATTGTTTCAAGAGGAATGTGTTGTTCTATGATGTTGATGGAGAGACAACAATGTTTTTTTTTCAGGGAGACCCCTTGATGGTATAGAACCATGTTTTATCCTTTTCATATTTAATGGGTGAGATAATTATTAGTTCATCATAGGATCAATTTTCAATGTTTCCCAGGGTCATGGATATTTACCCTAATATCTTCCTATAAGAGGTTGTAGCATTAACCCCTCAATGGGAGATCGAGTTCACGATAGAGCTACAACGAGGCGTGTCTCAAATCTCTATGAATCCATATAGGATGTATAATTATGTGTAGAAGGGGATGGGTATAAAACTTAATGGTCAAATGTAATGTGGTTTTCTTCTTCTGAGTGTGTTTCCATGGGGTGCACGTGGTGGGTTTGAGAATATCTTCAATGGATTTTTTTGTGTCAATTATCAACACATAATGGAATTTATAGTGTAAAACAGCTATCATCTTCATCATATTGACGATTTAATCGATCAATGGAAGGGTTCATGTTGGTTATTAATGATCTATTTGTGGTGTGGGTTTCACAAGATTTGTGTAATGGATTAGGATATCCCATAGAGTTATTTTTTTAGTCATAAGATTTATGATCTCTTGGTGATGTCTTTTGGTGAGACAAATGATCTAGCTATGTTCATGGGATTGATTAATACTGTGCTTTGTGAGTTCTTGGATACATTTATAGTGCTTTTACTCAGCTATATCCATGTGTACTAAATTTCTATGGAGGAACATGCAGAGCATATGTGATCCATCTTAGGTGATTTTTATCGAAATAATCTATTTTGTAATGTAAATGAAGTGTGATATTTTGGCTTGAAAATTCTATTTCTTGGGTAAATTGTATCCCAGAAGGGAGTAGATGTGGATCTGTTGAAGATAAAAGCAGTTGTGTCTTGGGATTCTCCCTAGAAAGTGTTTGAGGTGCAAGGATTCCTTGTTCTCGTAGGCTATTATAGGAGGATCCTAGATTACTTCCCTCATTTTGTGACTCATCTAACTTTATGGATATTTAAGGATCGAGAATTCATTTTGATGGATCAGTGTTAGGAAATATTCTTATATCTAAAGGAGAAGATGATCAGTGTCCTAGTTCATTGTCTTCCAGCATTGGGGGTAAATTTGATGTTTTTTCGATTGATTGTGTCTAGGGTTAGGATGATTTCTGATTCATCAATGATGATTCATTTCTTATGGGTCATGGTAGTTCAATCCCCAAGAGTGAAAATATGATACCCATGATCTTCAGTTGCTGGAAATTGTGTATTCTCAGAAGTTATGGAGGCATTACCTCATCATCGAGTTCATTGTGGTTTTTTCCATCATAAGCACAATATGTATGATTTATCCCATCAATAATTGACGTTGCTATAGAGTCACCTGATTGAGTACTTACAGGGTTGTCACATTGATATATCTTATACAACTGGTAATAGTAATATTTTTTCCGACTCACTCAGTAGGAAGACACTTAGTGATGTCGTGCATGAATCTGGAAATTCGTGGAATATTTTTGAAGAACATTCAATGTTATATATGGATATACGGGATATTGGTGGGCATAGGTTTTATTTTCTTAATGATGGTACAATCATATCTTGTGCAGCTGGTAGAAGAGTCCTAGTTTGGGTATCTTGATGTGGAGGTCTGAAAAGGATGAATTTAAAGGTGAGGCCCCTAATAGATGGTTTTGGTATAAAAGACACCGTGTTTTTTAAAAAGGATGTATTTTTTCCCATTAGTGACATGTGATATGGTTCTTCGGGATTTCCATAGTAATCGTTTAGTGGTTTGTCCTAGTGTGAATTTGATGCTCTGAACCATGAGGATTCATTTTTGGTGTCTTTGGATGAAGCATGCATTAATATAGTTTCTATCATGAGGATTAGTTTGTTTTTGTAGATATTTATTGGTTATGAGATGGATTAATCTTATTTTATGTGTGCCTTAATCCATTTTTAGAGCTATCTCTTGAGAGAGAGTGTTTAGGTACTGGTTTTTGTTTCCTTATGATTTCTCTTTGTTTCATTGAGGAAAAGGTTATTATCTTTTTAGTGGTGAGATCCTTTAGAGGTATCAATAAGTGTAGTTGTTTGAAAACCTTATTTTTTCAATTTACTCTATCGGTTGGTGTTAGATTCTCAAGGATGATAATGTTTAGTTAGGTATCTATTCTAATGGAATAGACCTCTCTAGTTCAATCAATTGCTAAAATGTTGTTTATTAAGTGTTTTCGGAGGCCATGATGACTTATCCCAAACAAATTGCCAAATTTTAAAAATGTTGAGTCCGAAATAGAGTTATTTCATCTGCAAAATTTCCAAAATGGTGATTAAGAGATTATGTCATTTTGGTTTCCAAATTTATAAAATTTCGAGTCATAAAAGGTTTCATTTCCTTTACTAATTTTCCAAAATTATGAGTCATATACAATGGAATTTCCATTTCCAAATTTCCAAAATGGTTAGTCAGAAATGCTGAAATTTCCTTTTCCAAATTTCCAAAATGGATAGATATAAGTGATGTCATTTCCTTTTACAAATTTATAAAATTATGTGTTATAAATGGTGTCATTTCGTTTTCCATGATTCCAAAATAGTGAGTATAAAATAATGTCATTTACTTTTCTAAATATCTAAAATGTTATGTTATAAATAGTGTCAATTACTGTTATAAGTTTGTAATTTTGTGATTCAAAAAAGGTGAGTTAGAAATAGTGAGTCAAAAACAGAGAGTCAGAAATGATGAGTTATGAATGGTGAGTTAGAAACTGTTTCATTTTCCATTCCAAATTTATTAAATAGTGCAATGAATAATGTATCTAGAATGGTGTCATTTCATTAGTCAATTTTTTAATTTTATCTATAATTCCTAGTTCTATTATTTTTGACTTCGTTCATTGATGAAAAATTATTCAAGGCCTTTATTATGGGATTTAATACCTATTCCAATCCAATAAATCCTATTTCAATATTCATTTGGGATCGGGAAACGTAACTCAATAAAATTCTTGATCCTTGATAAATCTGATCTTAATGGATAATCCAGTTGATTGTTAAGTGTATCTCTATTAAATATTCAAAAAATATGAGATATAATTCACCCCTATGTCTTCCTTATTGTTCTTTCATTGTATGATATGATAAGAGTTCATTCTCCCATAAGAGTCATGGGATCAAATTTTGATACCTGGATCGTTTCCCAGGGAGTTTTTCATACTTTTTGTACAAAGACTATTCCGGTGAAATATGTAATTATTGATAAATATTTAATATAATATTTGTTCTATATATATTTTTATAGGTTCTTGTATGGGTTTCATCATATTTACATAATGAATTATTATGGAATGTTTTATTTAGTTTCCATATAGAGAATCTCGAGTTGTTGGTTTTGTGGTTATGTCTTTTCTTCCTCATAAAGATTTAATCCTAATGGATAGGTGATCGTGACGCACTATATGGGACTAGTTTTATTAAAATAACGTTTGTGACAATTGGAGGTAAGGGATTCATGGCCTCTTTGATATATTTTATGAGCAGAGTTAATATTAGCATATTTTATCACACTAGATCACATTGGAAGATACATAATTAATATATGAACATGATTTAATGAATTAGTATCGATAGTATGTTATTACCACTAATTATTTTAGATATTGTGTTAACTATGAATTTCTATTTATAATGTTGGACTTAAGGGAATTTAGTAATGAAGGTAGACTGGGATTAATTATAAATTTATTAGAAAAAGTAACAGATTCATGTAAATGAATAATGTTGTTATTGAAAATTTCATGTTAATAAAATTGATGTAGATATGAAGGTTTAACATGATTGATTGATAAACCTAAAGCATGTTGATGTATGATTGTTAAAGGAATGTTATATTAATTGTTTAATTAATTTAGGAAATCTTTTTAATGGTTCCCATAGGTGGAACCTACAAATAATGAATCGATTACTTCAAGGTGGCTGAAAGAACTCATTTTTTGATAAATGATAATGCATTATTGCATTTTGATTTACCCTATTTCATGATTGTCATAGTGCATCTTACAATGGAGTCATGATACCTCCCTGGGTGTGAATTTTGGATCAATTTCATGGGTAAAAGAGCCTATTTGTTATGATATTTCATTCCTACAGCTTATTCTATGAGCTCATATGTATGTCATGATATGTTTGGAAAAGAGGATGAGTGGTTGTGGCTATAGATGATTCCTAGTGTTATGAGATGCATCAATTTATGCATGTTGTTGTTGGGGTGGACACTAAAGATGATGAAATGAGTTTCATGTGAACGTTGGATGATTGTTTAATCGTTGTTTTTATTTATATACATTACCATCCCGACTTCCTATGGTGGATGACCTTTTATATCCTCCATCCCAAAAAGGTGAATAAGTATGGGGTCTGCCACACGATTTTTGTTTTTTGTTCTCTAGGTTGAATGGGTATATGTTTTTTCTATAGGGGGTGAATACTCCACATGTAGTCATCTACTCACCGTGTTGAGCTCCTTCTTTTTGGTATCTTCGAATGTTTTCTTCGAATACAAAGAATTGTATAGAAGTGATAATGTTGTTAGATAAATGATTGAATATATGATGTTAACCCCAGGGGTTAGAGTTTCGGGGAATGTAATGATGAGGATACAATTTAAAGGAAATGTGGATCTTGGTTAGAATGGTAATGATATTTAATGTCAAATTAAAATTGTTAATAAATTCATTAAAATTTATTTAATTTAATGTGAAACTGATAAAATTCTATAATTTAATATAATGTTTCTATTTAAATGGTTGTGTGCATATATAATACCTAGTTTTAGTAGTGAAATACAGGAATCTGAGAGGTGTTAGCTTCAATTGAGTCTAAGTCTATTTTATTACCATATATTTGTTTTTATCTATATAATATTTTATAATTTTTTGTTCTTATATGGTACTCCACCCTTTAGGTTTGGGAAACAGACCCCCAAGGATCTTGAACCGTGGGGGTCCTTTCCCTAATATTTTGGAGGGAGGATAGTTGGTCAACTACCCCCATTAGACCCACTATCATATATAGAAATTTAGGAAAGATAAGTATGAATTTAATTCCTACCAAGGATGTGTTATGAACCAATGAGAAAAATTAACATTATTGTGATAAAATTATTTGGCCCATGAATTTGTCCTACAATGTATCTATGTTAACTAATTGATAAACAATTTATATCTGTAAAATTTAGTTTTTTAAATATTTAGTTTATTTTTCAATATTAATTTTTTATCCTTTTATGAACATATATAATTTACCTCATCAATTTAGTTTCATGGTAGATAGATATGATTATATGGTGTGATTTTCGATAAATGATGTTATGTGTGAGTGAGATGGTTATATCACTTTCCGGATTACTCTCGTATATAATCATTATTTATTAATTACTAAAATCCGTGAGAAAAATCAGGAATCATTTGATTTTTTGATACATGGTATAAAATATAATCAAGAGGTGTTTTGATGATACAGTTTGGAAAAAATAATTAAATTGATTGATGAAACCATTCCAAGGGTCACAATATAAGGAATTTTTATAGTCAATCTGTCAAATCAAGAATCATGGATTTTTTTTAAAAAAGTGACGTATATCAACTCATTGATATTGTAAAAACTTAAATGTGGATATTGATATTTTTTTAATATATCCTCATTTTATTATTTGGTATTAATTGACATAACATGTCATACCTAAAAGAGATTGGTAACTATGTGGTGAAAATAGTGATTCGGTAGAAAAATAATTCATGGCTATTTTGTGTCACTCATTGGGATAATATGTGTTTTTATTCAAATTTATTGGGGTAGGATGCCATGTTGTTTCACCTAAGTCACCTTTTGAGGGATAAATATTTTTGACACTAAAAGATGATTCAGTCTATTTTTATTGCATATGAGTTATGGAATTATAAATTTCATCATAAATATGGTCAAAACCCAAATTCATTACATCATATGTAGAAACTCCAATTAATATAAAGAAAAGAAACACATTTCAGTAAATCATTATTTGGGTGTATTAAAAAATTATTTTAGAGAGGATCAGCATGATGATGTCCATTGGTTTAGAAGACGACATGGAACATTATAATCCATTTCAAAAAAGTATAGTTTATTGTTTATTTTATATGAAATACAAATCATATCATCTTATTAATTGTATGAAACCACATACAATAATCATTGTACCCATGTGTGTCCCTATGTTTGTCTGGATTCATATGGGAATAAAAAAAATTCATTTGGTAATGCATGAAACTAATTATATGGGTACAGACAACTATGTTTCACAGAAGATGTGTTTATGTATTATAGAATAGAAATTATGTGTATTCAATCTGGTTACATGAATTTACATTTCCCCTCATGAAAGATGTTTTTTTCACAGAAAATGGTGACTATGTTTATTGTACAATGTTTTTCTCATTATAAAGGTATTTTTTATCAAATAACTATAATTTAATTATAATTATAAAAATGTGTGATATTTTATTAATGAATCCATTATTTCTCCTTCATCTATAAAATAAATACATTTTAAAATATCCACACGTCTATAAATAATAATTTTTTAATTTTTTTCTATGTCTAAATTCATCATAAAATTCCATTTAATGTCATGGAAAATATCCCCTTAACAAATCATGATATAAATAAACATGTCCATGTTTTTATTTCCGACCACCAAGAATATTTTATTAGAATAATATTTTTTGAGATTATATAACATCTATTGTGATATATTAAATAGAAAATGAAAATTACATATCTATATAACTCATATAGTGTGATACTGAAACATATTATACTCAACCCATGTTGTGTATTTTTTTATCATATGAAGCTCGTAAAAGAGTAATGTCCACTATAATTTGGTTTCCTATAGTAACTTAACAGAACACAATAATCATAAGGAACCCATCACCTTTAATTTTTATGATCTCTATATATTTAATAAGAAATTTAATATAACATTTATTTTCAATTTTAATATATAATTATAAATAAATACATTAATATTTATCCCTTTTTCCCATTTTAAAATATTCTTTAACGGAAAATGTCAATTTCGGAAGGAACAATATGATATTTTATATAACTAAATTAAATCCTGTAACAATAGTTAATCAATAGATACCTCTTTCATACGACAATTTACCATATTAATGTAATTAATTTTCCCATATTACATTAAATATAATTTAAATATTCAATTTCATTAAGGAACTATGTTTCAGTCACATAGCCACGCTCATATTTTATATGATTATATTCATCTGGGTTGTATGAGAATTTTACGAAACAAAAATTGATCATACTAGAATTCTTTATATTTATATCTTTTATTTCTTTTTTATTATACACAAACATATTTTACCTTAGTTGAATGATTAAATAACGATTTTAAACATATTTATATATCACTATATTTCAATAAAGATTTACAATTTGTAAATAATTTTTGTACACAATAATTAATTTAAAATAAAATTTGATGGAGATAATCCCTAATACAATGATTTTTGATAAAATTATTTTAAAAAGTTAAAATTAATAGTTATATATTGGTTGTTATTCTAAAAAAATTATTTATATAATAAATATTAATTCTTCATAAACATTCAAGGGATTGACAATTTTTTGTGTTATGTGTATTGAAATAATATTAATTTTATAACTATAATATAAAATATTGATCATAAATATGATGATATATGTTACAATAATATGTTATTCCCAATGATATTGTCAATATAATTAATACGAAAATACATTATATATATTTAATAACCCAAAAATAATGGATATAAACCTTGAGAACCAATATTCTAAAAATTTCATATTCATATTAATACTTAGAAAAAATTCAATCCCTAGTAAGCTCATTAAAACCTATAGTAGTGTTTTAGAACATTATAAGCGATAAAATGTGGAATTAAATTTCCCCATTCCTACTATAATTATTTTCATACACAATAAAAGATTCAATAAATAACTATTTATTCTTTAAAATAACTCCAAAAAACTATATACATATTATAGTATTCATAGTAATTTCATAATTTGTAATAGGTTTTAACTAAAATATCATTATTTTTTATTCTGTAATAATTTGTTCGGAATTTTGTTTTCTATTTTTATATCCCATGAATTGGTTAATAGAAAAAATAGCATTGGGTTTTTAGTTACAATATCACGTATTTATATTATATTCTAATGAAACCAAAATCACAAAAAAAAAACCCTCAAGTGAATGAAAATTATTTCAAAATAACTTATATATCTATTTAAATAATTTTAATATCATAATTATGAAACATTTATTTTATCTCAGAATAATATCACATTTTTTTTATAAATACATATTTTAATAACATTATCCTTATTTATCCAATGTTAAAATTGAATAAAGATAAAACTATATTATGATTAATAATATAAAACCATATCCCAAAAATGATTCACGATTTAACTGAACGATATAAATTTATAAAAATATAATATAACAATTCAATAATTCTATAATGACTAACATTATTAATTAATACATCTTATTGATAATAAATAAATAAATTATAATCTTTCTAATAATAGTTAAATAAATGCATGAAATTTTTTTAGAAATTAATATCCCTTATTATTATGATTCTATAAAATAAAATTTAACTTTGCTATATACTAGAGATATTTTAATTACTAATTCCATATGATTATTCCATGAAATTGAGCCCACTTAAAAAAATTCGAAAATATTAAATCAATTATGAATAAAATAAAACAATTTATAATTTTTTCTCATTTCCCAAAACTAAAATGTTATACTTCCATTATAGAATTGGAATATATTCAACATACTTTATTATGTATATTAAAAATATCCCAAAACATTGATCTCACATAGTTCCTAACATTGACATACCTAATTAAATACAATACATCATAGCTTGATGGATTGGAATCTTACAATATGGTTAACTCAAATTCCTTGTATTAGAAAATATAAGTGATATTAATCAATTATTAAATATAAAAAAATTTATGAAACAAGTTTTCATAAAATGTTTATAAAATTTTATCATCATATAAAATCTGTCAACGATCATTAATCATTATTCATGGAACATGGATTTTTAATACAGAAACACATAAGTGAGAAGAGTATAGAATCATCAATAACCATCCATTGGCCATGGAATCTTTTCATGATCATAAGTAAAATTATTTTTTATATAAGTAACTATATAATATTGTTTCCTTGGTTAATGAAAATACAAAATACTATCATAGTGGACAAATACACATAGTTGATTATGTTCCCTCATTATTCCATTATTTAATTTGTTATGGATTTTTACCACACATATCATAGTTGGGAGAGTTCTTAACTAAAAATAGTTCACACCCCATTCCATCACATGAAATCTAATGAGATACCTACTGTATCTCAATTTATTAATGGTCCATATAAATTTTTCTAACCATAAAATAATAAAAACTATACAAAACAATTCGGAAATATCATAAAATATTCACCAATTCGTCATTTAATAAACAATGTAAATGAATTATTCTTCATAAATATTTCATTATTACAGATATAATCGACTGAAAAATTGGGTTATAATAAATATTTATAAACACAACATCATTATTAACATAGATAAAAGGTATGTACATGTTATCATTATTAAATATTTCTATATAATCATAATAAAATAAAGTTTGATGAAATTTATAAGAAATTATTATAAATGTGAATTTAAATATTTTATTTGAAAATTAAAAAATTGATATTTTTTCAATATAATAAAGAAATCATGTTTCACTGAATTTTTAATGAACATTTTTATGTGGAAAAATTGGAACACATAGAGAATGATTTAAATAAATATATGATCATGGTAATTAGAAAATATAATAATTTTATAACCATTCAACCAATGATTTCTTTTAGAAATCCATAAAATCATACTTATATCCTTTGAAGACCAAATATTTTAAAATAATTATTTAATATATTGAGATGAAAAAGAAATATGGTTGAATAATAAATAAATAAAGTATTGATTTAAATAAAATAACATTCATTAAAAAAATATAAATATTAATATCATTTATAAAAAAATTTATACAATAATTAGTAATTAGTTCAATTTAAAAATAATACAACAATTATATGTACTAAATAGAGGAAATGTTATTTTAATACATGAAAATTACAAGAATAAAAACTGTATATACAAATAATAGGAATTTATTGTATATGGACTATGTAATATCAATATTGAAATATTTCAGATGCATAATCATGAAAACAAATGAGATTGTATCATTTACCTTTACATATTTGTAAATATTTTAATGAAAATACCCATTATAGATATATTGTAAAATGAAACAATAAATACAAAGATTATAAGATAATTATTTATTTAATTTGAAAAATTAATATTTAATAACCAATATATATACAAATAGATGCATATATGATTCTTGTCTGTAATAAATTTACATTAAGACATGTAATTCCACATATGTGTTCAAATATATACTATAGTTAATATATATTTATTATAAATGTATTCCAAAATCATATTTATAAATATACTAAAATATATATTTTATAACTGCCACCCTCTAAAGGTATCCCACTGGTAGAAACAAAATTAAGATAATGATACATGATGCCCACCTCTAATTGTCCATGGGTTGACGATTTTCATCAACAGTATTTATATCATAAAAAGGGAAGGAATTGCAATCTATTAATATTCAAGGAATAATTTATTAGATCATACAATAAAAAAAAATTTCATGTAATAAACTAAAAATAAATCCCAATACATGATATGATGTAATTTATAATGGTATATGACAACAACTTCAAATAATACATGATAGTGTCCTCATAGAACCAATAGATCCTATAAAATTCCAGAAACTAATAATTTCTCTCATGTTCACCAAATATAACATGTTTATAAGAAAAAAAGATTACAAATACATATAGTCAGGATTAGAGGAATAGTCATAAGGATCCTTTTAATATCTACTAGGGCAGTATATGATTGAATATAATTGATGCTCGAGGAGTAAAAATAGAAACTAAATTATTACATACAATTATTCTATTCTATTTATAGACTCACTAGTGTTCACTATAAATGAAATTCATTCATGTAATTTTATAACAAATTTTATAATATCATTATATTATTCCCCGAATCAAATCCATATTTTTATTTCCTCTCTTTCTCGATGCTATTGTTTATAAATTCATCCCACTCAAAAAACATACCAAACCATATATAAAGAGGATATAAATTCCTCTAATGGGCCTCATTCATCACATTATCTCATCAGGTAAAATTCCCCACATGCATCACATTATCCGAAAATATCATGCCACATCATGAAACATCAACTGACTGGGTTTCATAATTAACCACATCATTTATGTCAAGCATTATTCCCTAATCCATCATATACATCAAATAATAGATATATATATAAATCCCCAAATACTCTATCCAATGAATAATATTTTCCAAATATACCAAATACAAATAAATCATTCTAAATACATATATATTTAATATAAACAACTATACATACTAGATGAAAATATTATTAGGATATGTGGATGGAACCGAACGGTATTGTAATGTAGTCATTCGAAACGAAACCATGATGTTGGGGAATCCATCCAATCAGATTACACTATGTATCTGTATCCTTACCATCATGGGTTTTTTCACATATGATATTTGATAGCATACATGATATATTTAAATCCCAAAACCAAACAATGTTAAGATACAATGTAATTGCTTAGAACTCTCTGGAATATTCCATTACTGAAACGTGATATTTTAGTTGTTCTAGGAGGATAATGATGACTTATCCCCAACACTTTACCAAATTTATGAAATGGTGAGGCATAAATACTATCATTTCCTCTTCCTAATTTCCAAACTTGTGAGTCTAAATGATGTAATTTCCTTTTTAAAATAGCAATAATAGTTAGTATAAATAGTTTATTTTACTTTGTTAAATATTCAAAAATGGCGATTTATAAATAGTGTCATTTTCATTTCCAAATTTTCAAAAATGGTGATTAAAAAATGGTTTCATTTCAATTCCCATCTTTCCAAAAATTTTGTCCGAAATGGTGTCATTTCCTTTGCCAAAATTCAAAAATGGTGATTCCGAAATGGTTTAATTTCCTTTTCTATGTTTATAAAATGTCGATTCAGAAACAATGTAATTTCATTTTAAAAATATCCAATATAGTGAGTCTGAAATAGTTTCATTTCCATTTCCATATTCCCAAATGATGAGTCAGACATGGTGATTTTTTTATGTGGAGTTGGAAACGGTATGTTAGAAATGGTGATTCATAAATGGAGTTCCAAAAAATGGTGTAATTTTCTTTTGAACATATCAATAATGTTGTCATGAAATATGTATCTAAATCACCGTCATTTTCTTTTTCAATGATTTAGTTTTTGTAGATCTCTCTATTTTCCTATTTTTGACATCATTCTTTGACATAAAGTGCATTCAAGGGCTTGTTTTAATAGATTTAAGGCTTATTAAATTCCCATAACATCAATATTATAATATTTATGGTCTCAAGTGTCTTTACTCAATCAAGTGCATAATTATTATAGATCATTTTTAATGGAAAATATAGCGTGTATTAAACAATAAAATTTGTTAAATATCTTAAAGGTGCATTATATCATCCACTAAATTTATTATTTCCTTTTCATTCTCTAGTAAGGATACCAATGTTTTCCCTCATAAAATTTGTAATATTTAATTGAGATCCTTTGATCCTTTTCCATAATGTTTTTCCTACTTCATGAACACCCCTTATTCTATTGGAATCAGGAATTTTCAAACCATCATTTATATAAGTTATGTTTGAAAACTATTCAATTTGGTTCCTAGATATGTTTCATCCCATTTATTAATTTCATTATTATGGATTTTTTTATATATATTCTTAATAGAGATTCAATTTTTTTTGCTTTTTGTGGTGATGTATCTATATCGTCAGGTAGATATAGTCTTCCAAAAGGGGTGATTGTGACCCATATTGTTTCCATGTTCTCATGCTAATATCATAGAAAAACTTTTGAGGTTGGGGATTCATGGATTATCTATTATATTTTAAATTTAGTAGTAGAGTTATCATGTTTTATTGTAGTGGGTCATAATGGATTTGACAAAATAAATATATGAACTGGGTTAAAGGATTAGTTATTATCATATATTGTTGGCAATTATTTTTCTTGATAGTTTGATATCTATTCCCTTCTATATAGTATGTTTTTATTAAGGAAAATTGGTACATAATGTAAAATGGGATTAATTATTAATTAATTATCCTAAGAAAAAATGTCATGTAAATGAATTGGGTTTTTTAATAAAAGTGGTGACATGAATTGGTCACCCAATTCATTCCCCAAGGTAATTTTTTAAACAAAAAAATTAATAGTACAAACATGAGGTGAAATTAATTTAAACTAACCAAGATTTTTAGAATTATAAATAATGAAACACCAGGGAAAATCTAGAAAATTCATGAGAATAAATATTTCAAGGGGACTCCACCAATTCATCTAGTATGAAGGGAAGACAACACCTCCACATCAGCGGATTTTGGTTATTGAATGTTGTCCCCAAAGAACATCAGACAGAATGAAATTAGTTGTAGTGATACCTCATCCTGAGTCTGGTTGGAGCTGTACATCAGAAAATCTATGCAACTTTTCTTCTTTATCAATATGATAATCATCTCTCACACTATAATATAGGTGTGACTAATAGAAAAAATGATACCAGAACATGTACTTGATACACTAAACCGTCATTAAGAGTAGAAAACTAGAATATGATTGGTTCAAAAAGCAGTTGGTGTGTCAACCAACAACACAATATCATCATCCAACTAAAGAACATGTAGTAGTAAAAAATAAAGAAAAGATATATCCATGTTTACTCTACAACCAAAAAGAAAAACATCCTCAAATATAAAATTAAATATTTAGTCAGAAATAGATAATTAAAATATGCATACTATAGAAAAGATCTATCAAAGCTAGTTTCATTTAGCACCTTGAATGTGCATAATTTGTAGTGAAAAGATATTTTGATAATGGAGTAGTACAATGAATTGAACCAAGTTCTAAGTGTCTCTATCTAGATCAGTGAGAGCATCAAATGATAAAAACATCACGGAACACTGTGAACTCAGACTAAAAATAACAAACATATCATATAAAATTTGGGAGTTTTATTAGGATCCTGCAAAAAACTATTAATCAAATTGATGCATATGTGAATTTCTAAATGATTTGATTGATAAAATAGAAGCATGTTGATGATTTTTTTTTAAATTTTTTTCTAACTACTTGTAAAATTAATTTTATATTTCTTGTTTTTTAGGTTGATGACCATTTTGACCTACAATTAATGAATCAGTTAACTCAAAATAGATGAATTAACCAGTTGTTTGATAAAACATAATTCTTTATTGGGTTCCCAGTTACCATATTTCTTGTAAGGCAGAGTTCCATATACATTGAATCCATGAGATCTCATTGTGTGTGAAGGCATGGTTCCTTGTTTGGGGCCAAGACCCTAGATTATATGATCTTTGTTTGGTCAAACTTCTGTTTTGATCCTGGATGGTTGTTGTGATTTATGGGGTTGGTAGGCCCTATTAGTGTGGCATTAGTTGTATCCTATAGTGGTTAGATGAATCAGTTTATAGATGTGGGTGTAGGGGAGGACACAGAAAATAATGAATCAATTTAGATGTAAATTTTTGAGGCTTATAAAATCTTGTGGATTTTTTTTCATCCTTACCTACCCCACTGCATGAGGTAGATGGTCATGTCTACCCTCCATGAAAAAGAGGTGATGAAACAATGGGTATTCCACATTCTTTCTGTGTTTATATTATTTAAGATGGATGAGTCATTTGTCCTACTATTGTTGGTGATGACTAGATGGGTAGTTCATCTAGATACACTGTTGATCCCATTATATTTGGTATCATGTATTGATTTCAAAAAATATGTGGAATTATGGAAATGGGATAATGATGTAATATAAATTATCCAATAAATTATGTTAATCCAAGGGGTAGGAAATTGGTGGAATTAAATGACGAGGTTACAATTTAAATAAAACGTGAATATTATTTGGAATGATAATGAAATGTAGTGTGGAATGATACTAGTTAATTAATGGTTAATTAATTAATTAATATAATTTGATAATGATAAAAATGGATAATATAATATAATGTAGCTCTTTAAATGGATTTGTGATTATTTGTTACTTATTCATAGCAGTGAAAGCTTAGAGTCTAAGAGATGTTAGCTGTAGTTGAGTCTAATACGCAGCTATGGTCATATTGTTGTTGTTATATATAGTATATTATATATATTTTTTCATTTATATACGCTACTATACAATGTCAGTCAAGGATAGTGGAACCCCAATTATTCTGATACATAGAGGGTGTTTTCCCCGACATTATCGTGGGTGTATTGATGGATGACTACCCCATTGGACACGCTCTATTATCATGGTAGATATTGTAGTTGTGGGAACATCAGTTAAATTCCCCAATATATATGTGTAGATGGATGTAATGGATTTTGGTTATTTATAAACATATATTATGGATATAGTTTCTAATGGAATACAATATGTTTAATGTTTATAGGTTGTGATGTCTTTAGGGTACTTACTCATTGTATGGGATATAATGTTTTATGGAATAATACCAGATATAAGAAAAATGATATGTGAGTTGTGGTGTCTCATATAAAATACATGGTTACATTGGTGTATTTATTATGAGTCATGAGGTTCATGTTGGGTGGGTATGTCTAGGTATCTACGGGAAACCCATTATGGAGATAAATTCTTAGGACATGTGACATTGTGGGAAAGAAGAAAAATAGCTGGGAAGTGGTAGCGGGGTACCCGTTTTATTATTTTTTATAATATAATATTTTATTCTTTACATGTTGAGAGTATCCATGGTGACATTGGGAATATTGTATATCTTTTTAGGTGATGAGTAAGTTTTACCTTTTGTTAAATATACATTAGCATGAAATATTTACATTTCCACAAGAGGCTTCATGGAGGATCCTTCTGAGAATAAAATTATACTCAACTTGTATATATATGTTAACAACTTTTCATGTAACTTGGTGAAGGTTGGAGATCATACTGGTTACTACTAACGTGGAGTTCGGAGAGGTGGTCAGGGTTCGTGGTTGGTGTCATTTAACATTCTATTGGTACTTGCAGTTTTTTGTATCATTTTTTATAGTTCTTATATGACATTACATATTTGTAAATGGTATTCGTTTATATTTTACTCTAATATGGAGTTGGCTGGTGACTATCTTATCTTTCTATTTCACATGTGTTCTATTAGAGTGTAATACCTCTCAGTTTTGTGTTTATTATACCCTCTATGATAGTTTCCATCTCGGGGACTACTGGAGGCGAGACACGAGAGTCATTATCACCGTTCTCACACTTCTGTCCCAGGAGGGGTACACATTGTGGGTAAGAGTCATTATAGAGTGGTATAAGTGGTCTTGTTTTATGGTAGACTACTAATTGGTTATTTTAATATGTGAGGTTTCATTAGTTGGTTGGGAAATAATGTCAGTCTTGTTTTGGATGTTATTTAAAAATTAGAGACCAGCTGAGATACAAGTTTTTAGGATCCCCTATAATCTAATTCAAGGATCATTACGTTTGTAGTGGCTACAAAATGTGGTGATACTAGTTTCTGGGAAGAGACATAGGAATGGAGAACACATTATTCTTCCTTATTCCTGTGTTTGAAGGGTTATACATTCGGGTAGGTTATCCTATAATGAATAAAATAAAATAATTAATTAATTAATATTGAGACTTCAATATCCCAGGTTTAAGAAATATGAATGTTTTCTCTTTTGTAGGTATGGAAATAGGTCAACATCATTTTATGGTTTCATCACAAGATGTCTAATAGAATGTTCAAGCAGATCACCATGATGTTGAGGTCAGCCAAGACGACACTTGGAGGAGGACACCCAAGGGATAAAAATCCATAATCTATAGAAGTAATAGGGCTCCATTTCAGATGAGGTGATGTGGGACTATTTAGAGGAGGTTGAGATAGCCTTCATTTTGACCCATGCCCTAAAAGAGCATTATCTATCATTGGATGTGACGATACTCCATGTAGATGTGAGGAAATAGTGGAAATTTTTCCTTAGGGATCATGAGGAGTCATCAATATCTTTGAAGATGTTCCTAGAGAAGTTGATAGTCATGTTTCTTTCTTAAACCATGAAGCCATCTAGCTTCCAAGAGTTGTATACCCTTCGACTGGGGAGCTCTAGTGTGCAAGAGTTTGGATTAAATTTTAGGAAAATTTTATGGTATCCATCTGAAATTTTTCCAAATGAAGATGCTATGTTGAGGAATCTCAAGGAGGATTTTTTTCGTTGGAACTAGAGATGAGTCACCACATTTATGATAACGACATATCAAGAGGTTTTGGTTGTGAAAGATTTCATCGAGAGAACATTATCCAGAACTAGATAATTTAAAGAGGGGAGTTGTCAGCATTCCTCATGAATCAAAATTGTGGCTTGGGGTTCTTGGTTTTTTTGGACGAAGAGGTTTTTTGGGTCAGGGGTAGTTCCCCACACAAAACATCTATTTTCTCTGGGGGTGGAGGCTCTCATGTATATTCAAGGTATAATGCACTTATTTTTCATGTACAGGATGAGGTCATCAGTAGAGTGAGTCCACAAACATTTAGAATGGTCAACATTCACCAGTTTTTCTACGCTAGGGTCATCCATTGAGGTAGCTCCAGCGGACATAAAAGCAGTCAGTTGCACTATCTATGGATTAGTAGAGAAAATATGGGATAGGAAGAAAACAACCCCGTGAAACAGCCTGACCTAAGATAGAATAGCGCAACCATGGTGCTCATCATCATAAATGTTATAGAGTCTATCGAGAAGGTCGGGTTAAGCTTCATTCTTTAGAATTTATAGTACTAGTCGAGATGTACATCGTTTTTGGTACCAGTTTCTTTTTTTTCTAATTGGATGTATGTATAGATTTATTCTGGAGTGACACAGTCATTCATATACCTTGATGATTTCCATTCTTTGGGACACGAGGTAGAGATTCATCTAGTTCCCATGGTGGTGACTACAGTAGTTGGAGGTCATGATAACTTGTTTTATGTTTATAGAGAGAGTGATTTATTGATGGGGAAGCACCACTCATGTGGTGATTTCATATGTTTAAAAAACAATAATATATTGACATCATCATCATGGAATATTTATATTTGGTGTAGGCTATTTTGGATTGTTTCAAGAGGAATGTGTTGTTCTATGATGTTGATGGAGAGACAACAATGTTTTTTTTTCAGGGAGACCCTTGGATGGTATAGAACCATGTTTTATCCTTTTCATATTTAATGGGTGATATAATTATTAGTTCATCATAGGATCAATTTTCAATGTCTCCCAGGGTCATGGATGTTTACCCTAATATCTTCCTATAAGAGGTTGTAGCATTACCCCCTCAATGGGAGATCGAGTTCACGATAGAGCTACAACGAGGCGTGTCTCAAATATCTATGAATCCATATAGGATGGATAATTATTTGTAGAAGGGGATGGGTATAAAACTTGATGGTCATATGTAATGTGGTTTTCTTCTTCTGAGTGTGTTTCCATGGGGTGCACGTGGTGGGTTTGAGAATATCTTCAATGGATTTTTTTGTGTCAATTATTAACACATAATGGAATTTATAGTGTAAAACGGCTATCATCTTCATCATATTGACGATTTAATCGATCAACGGAAGGGTTCATGTTGGTTATTAATGATCTATTTGTGGTGTGGGTTTCACAAGATTTGTGTAATGGATTAGGATATCCCATAGAGTTATTTTTTTAGTCATAAGATTTATGAGCTCTTGGTGATGTCTTTTGGTGAGACAAATGATCTAGCCATGTCCATGGTATTTATTAATATTGTGCTTTGTAAGTTCTTGGATACATTTATAGTGCTTTTACTCAGCTATATCCATGTGTACTAAATGTCTATGGAGGAACATGCAGAGCATATGTGATCCATCTGAGGTGATTTTTATCGAAATAATTTATTTTTTTAATGTAAATGATGTGTGATATTTTGGCTTGAAAATTCTATTTCTTGGGTACATTGTATCCCAGAAGGGAGTAGATGTGGATCTGTTGATGATAAAAGCAGTTGTGTCTTGGGATTCTCCCTAGAAAGTGTTTGAGGTGCAAGGATTCCTTGTTCTCGTAGGCTATTATAGGAGGATCCTAGATTACTTCCCTCATTTTGTGACTCATCTAACTTTATTGATATTGAAGGTTCGAGAATTCATTTTGATGGATCAGTGTTAGGAAATATTTTTATATCTAAAGGAGAAGATGATCAGTGTCCAAGCTCATTGTCTTCCAGCATTGGGGGTAAATTTGATGTTTTTTTCGATTGATTGTGTCTAGGGTTAGGCTGATTTCTGATTCATCAAAGATGATTCATTTCTTATGGGTCATGGTAGTTTAATCCCCAAGAATGAAAATATGATACCCAAGATCTTCAGTTGCTGGAAATTGTGTATTCTCAGAAGTTATGGAGGAATTACCTCATCATCGAGTTCATTGTGGTTTTTTTCCATCATAAGCACAATATGTATGATCTATCCCATCCAGAATTGATGTTGCTATAGAGTCACCTGATTGAGTACTTACAGGGTTGTCACATTGATATATCATATACAACTGGTAATAGTAATATTTTTTCCGATTCACTCAGTAGGAAGTCACATAGTGATGTCGTGCATGAATCTGGAGATTCATGGAATATTTTTAAAGAACATTCAATATTATATATGGATATAGGGGATGTTGGTGGGCATAGGTTGTATTTTCCTAATGATGGTACAATCATATCTTGTGCAGCTGGTAGAAGAGTACAAGTTTGGGTATCTTGATGTGGAGGTCTGAAAAGGCTGAATTTAAAGGTGAGGCCTCTAATTGATGGTTTTGGTATAAAAGACACCGTGTTTTGTAAAAATGATGTATTTTTTTTCCATTAGTGACATGTGATATGCTTCTTCGGGATTTCCATAGTAATCCATTGGTGGTTTGTCCTAGTGTGAATTTGATGCTCTGAACCATGAGGATTCATTTTTGGTGTCTTTGGATGAAGCATGCAGTTATATGGTTTCTATCATGAGGATTAGTTTGTTTTTTAGATATTTATTGGTTATGAGATGGATTAATCTTATTTCAGGTGTGCATTAATCCATTTTTAGAGGTATCTCTTGAGAGAGAGTGTTTAGGTATTGGTTTTTGTTTCTTTATGGTTTCTCTTTATTTCATTGAGGAAAAGGTTATTATCTTTTTAGTGGTGAGATCCTTTAGAGGTATCAATAAGGCTAGTTGTTTGAAAACCTTATTTTTTCAATTTACTCTATCGGTTGGTGTTAGATTCTCAAGGACGAGAATGTTTAGTTAGGTATCTATTCTAATGGAACAGACCTCTCTAGTTCAATCAATTTCTAAAATGTTGTTTATTAAGTGTTTTCAAAGGCCATGATGACTTATCCCAAACAAATTTCCAAATTTAAAAAATGGTGAGTCCGAAATAGAGTTATTTCATCTGCAAAATTTCCGAAATGGTGATTGAGAGATTATGTCATTTTGGTTTCTAAATTTCTAAAATTTCGAGTCATAAAAGGTTTCATTTCCTTTACTAATTTTCCAAAATTATGAGTCATATACAATGGAATTTCCATTTCCAAATTTCCAAAATGGTTAGTCAGAAATGCTGAAATTGCCTTTTCCAAATTTCCAAAATGGATAGATATAAGTGATGTCATTTCCTTTTACAAATTTATAAAATTATGTGTTATAAATGGTGTCATTTCGTTTTCCATGATTCCAAAATAGTGAGTCTAAAATAGTGTCATTTACTTTTCCAAATATCTAAAATGTTATGTTATAAATAGTGTCAATTCCTTTTATAAGTTTGTAATTTTTTGATTCAAAAAAGTTGAGTTAGAAATAGTGAGTCAAAAACAGAGAGTCAGAAATGATGAGTTATGAATGGTGAGTTAGAAACTGTTTCATTTTCCTTTCTAAATTTATTAAATAGTGCGATGAATAATGTATCTAGAATGGTGTCATTTCATTAGTCAATTTTTTAATTTTATCTATAATTCCTAGTTCTATTATTTTTTACTTCGTTCATTGATGAAAAATTATTCAAGGCCTTTATTATGGGATTTAATACCTATTCCAATCCAATAAATCCTCTCTCAATATTCATTTGGGATCGGGAAATGTAACTCAATAAAATTCTTGATCCTTGATAAATCTGATCTTAATGGATAATCCAGTTGATTGTTAAGTGTATCTCTATTAAATATTCAAAAAAATATGAGATATAATTCACCCCTATGTCTTCCTTATTGTTCTTTCATTGTATGATATGATAAGAGTTTATTCTCCCGTATGAGTTATGGGATCAAATTTTGATACCTGGATCGTTTCCCAGGGAGTTTTTCATACTTTTTGTACAAAGACTATTCCGGTGAAATATGTAATTATTGATAAATATTTAATATAATATTTGTTCTATATATATTTATACAGGTTCTTGTATGGGTTTTATCATATTTCTATAATGAATTATTATGGAATGTTTTATTTAGTTTCCATATAGAGAATATTGATTTGTTGGTTTTGTGGTCATGTCTTTTCTTCCTCAGAAAGATTTAGTCCTAATGGAGAGGTGATCATGACGCACTATGTGGGACTAGTTTTATTAAAATAACGTTTGTGAGAATTGGAGGTAAGGGATTCATGGCCTCTTTGATATATTTTATGAGCAGAGTTAATATTAGCATATTTTATCACACTAGATCACATTGGAAGATACATAATTAATATATGAACATGATTTAATGAATTAGTATCGATAGTATGTTATTACCACTAGTTATTTTAGATATTGTGTTAACTATGAATTTCTATTTAGAATGTTGGACTAAAGGGAATTTAGTAATGACGGTAGAATGGGATTAATTATAAATTTATTAGAAAAAGTAACAAATTCATGTAAATGAATAATGTTGTTATTGAAAATTTCATGTTAATAAAATTGATGTAGATATGAAGGTTTAACATGATTGATTGATAAACCTAAAGCATGTTGATGTATGATTGTTAAAGGAATGTTATATTAATTTTTTAATTAATTTAGGAAATCTTTTTAATGGTTCCCATAGGTGGAACCTACAAATAATGAATTGATTACTTCAAGGTGGCTGAAAGAAATCATTTTTTTATAAAAGATAATGCATTATTGCATTTTGATTTACCCTATTTTATGATTTTCAAAGTGCCTCTTACAATGGAGTCATGATACCTCCCTGGGTGTGAATTTTGGATCAATTTCATGGGTAAAAGAGCCTAGTTGTTATGATATTTCATTCCTACAGCTTATTCTATGAGCTCAGATGTATGTCATGATATGTTTGGAAAAGAGGATGAGTGGTTGTGGCTATAGATGATTCCTAGTGTTATGAGATGCATCAATTTATGCATGTTTTTGTTGGGGTGGACACTAAAGATGATGAAATGAGTTTCATGTGAACGTTGGATGATTGTTTAATCGTTGTTTTTATTTATATACATTACCATCCCCACTTCCTATGGTGGATGACCTTTTTTATCCTCCATCCCAAAAAGGTGAATAAGTATGGGGTCTGCCACACGATTTTTGTGTTTTGTTCTCTAGGTTGAATGGGTATATGTTTTTTCTATAGGGGGTGAATACTCCACATGTAGTCATCTAATCACCGTGTTGAGCTCCTTCTTTTTGGTATCTTAGAATGTTTTCTTCGAATACAAAGAATTGTATAGAAGTGATAATGTTGTTAGATAAATGATTGAATATATGATGTTAACCCCAGGGGTTAGAGTTTTGGGGAATGTAATGATGAGGATACAATTTAAAGGAAATGTGGATCTTGGTTAGAATGGTAATGATATTTAATGTCAAATGAAAATTGTTAATAAATTCATTAAAATTTATTTAATTTAATGTGACACTGATAAAATTCTATAATTTAATATAATGTTTCTATTTAAATGGTTGTGTGCATATATGATACCTAGTTTTAGTAGTGAAATACAGGAATCTGAGAGGTGTTAGCTTCAATTGAGTCTAAGACTATTTTATTACCATATATTTGTTTTTATCTATATAATATTTTATAATTTTTTGTTCCTATATGGTACTCCACCCTTTAGGTTTGGGAAACAGACCCCCAAGGATCTTGAACCGTGGGGGTCCTTTCCCTAATATTTTGGAGGGAGGATAGTTGGCCAACTACCCCCATTGGACCCACTATCTTTGCATGATAATTATTGTTTTGGTAGTAATGTTATTTAGTTGTTCCCATATCTATGTGTATTGGGATGTAATGGCTTGTTGTTATTCCAACACATATATTCAAGATATAGTATTTTTATGGACTGCTAAAGGCGTAACATGTATAGGCTATGATTTCATGTGGATCCTTATCGATAGTATGTTCTATAATGGCCTATGTTATAATAATCATCCTAGTATAATATATATGGGAGTTTTGGTGGATTTTGGAAACAACCAGAATACTTCAGTTACATGGGTGTTGTGGTTTTGTTTCATGCAGTGCATGTTGTGGTTAAAAATCCAGGATTCTACAGGCAATCCTTTTTTGGAGAGAGATGCATGGGACTTGAAACGTCTAGGAAAAGTATAAAACTAGTGGAGAAGTGGAATAGGGGTACCCATGATATTATGATAATATTATATACTCTTATATGTGATACATGGTGAATTTAGCCATGGTGAGGTTGGGAATACAGTATACATGTTTTGGTGACGAGTTAGTTTCACTTCTTGTTCATAATGCTTTAGAATGTATTCATTAATTTTGAATGAGAATCTCCAAGGAGGATATTACTGAGTGTACTATTATACACACCCTGTTTATATATATATAAAATTATTGTCTCTTTGATTATGTAGGAGATCCGGATGATTAGTAATAGCTTTGAGTTGGGGGCGATGTTCGGGCTTCATGGATGATGTCGTTTTAGTTTATTTTGGTACATCAAGTTTTCCATTTTAGTTGTATTAGTTATTGATTGAAATTAGATATGTGTACATAGGATTACTTTTCATTTAGAATTTCTGAGTTGGATTTGGGTGTTGTATGTACTATCTCTCTCTTTCTCATGTGTTCCCTTAGAGGGTAATGCCTCCCGATTGTGTCTTTACTATAACACCGGTGCCAGTAACTGATATAGGGCCTACTAGATGTGGGTGTTGGGTGTTATTATCCACCTTATCACATTATTTTCCAAATAGGGGTACACATTGTGCGGAGGGGGTCTTTTAATACAACATGTGAGATCCATATTTTACTAATAATTCATAGGACTCCTAACTGCAATAACCATGTTATAGGTATCAAATAAACATACTAGATTAATTTTAAATATTAAATAATTTTTTAAACAATAATTAATATTATTCCATTTACATTTCCATGATTAAATTTATAATATTACAATCTATGTGTCTATAACACAATTATATAGTTACATTATTTATTAATGTTACATTATCACAATTAAGTAGTAAAAACAATCCCCATTATTTATTATTCAAAATTTATTTAAATGGAAATTTTGATATGCTTGGAATCAAAAAATTTTATCACATTAAAATTACATCATATGAAATAAGATAAAACTGCTTCCCATATTCAAAAAATAGTTATATTAATGAATGTTATCCTTGGCCATCAAGAATAAATTAAGAAAAAAGAAATCATCAAGGAGGAAGCCCCACAATGATATAATTCAAAAAAAAACCTAATGTCATATGCAACACTCACACACATTATATCATATCTAAAATACCATTCCACCATATTCATAATCATCACCAACATCATGTTCTATTTTTATCATTAATAGAACTATGTTCTATAATCATAACCAATGGAATCTATACCCATTAATCACCATGTATTCTAAACACAATAGTTTATAATTCAAAAATATTTGGACTCTCTATCAAAAAATAATATTTAAATTTATAATGTATTGTATACATATGACATTAAAAAAACAACGGCCAATTTAAAAAATAATTTCCCACCTTTATCAAACAATATTAGGATTGCTTGACTATATAAAAGGGATTTAACTAATCATCCATTTTTAGTATCTATATTTATTTAACTAGATATTAATTAATAAAATGTATATATGGATCTTATAAAGTTCAAAATTAATGGCCTTTTAAATTTATTTGATGTTCCACCCACATATTCTATTTCATAAATGGAAAAATATATATTGTAATCATTTCAACATGCATATTTTATTATAAAAAAAACTCTACCCACATAATGTTTTTATATAGTTTCCATTAATATCTTCCATTCATAAAAATTATAAAAATAAATAAAATATTATCAAGTCAATCCTGATGTAAATTGTATAAATATAATATGATTTAATCTACCAATAATTTCAAACAATAAAAATAATATTTCCTCGGGTGATTATATTTTCATTTATATTTTTCATTAATATAATGATATAATAGACTATAAGAATGAATACATTTATACACATGAGATAATACCAATTTAAAAAGTAAAACTATTATGATCACATATTAAGATATTAATTTTAATTTTATTATATATAGAAATAAATAATATTAATGTGAAATATTTTCTATACTTCAATAGGTTATAATTTTTATTTTATTAAATAATTATTAGACATTGTAATGTATTTAACTCTTTATCTCTCATAGATAATTTATAGAATACTCATAACTAATAAATTAATTAGGAAATTTATTTATCATTCGTTAAATAATCATAAAATTATCTATTAAACCCAAAATATACAATTAAATTTTATTCATTAAGAACTACAAACAACAATATTATGTGATGATAATTCTATAAATATGGTAATGATTCAAAAAAACAATGTACTAACTATAATAACAATTATCTACATCATTAAAAAAAACTTCACACTTCAATATTTAAATATAATTTCATGATTATATAATTCTATATTATAAAAATATATAAGCTATTATATTTCAATTATTTCAATGTATTATTTTTCAATTTAACCATTGGAATTTCAATATTATAATGAAATATTCCATTATCTCATTATATTGATGATTTTATTTGATTATGGTTAATATATTCTATTTATAAAGATTGATATAAAAAAAATTTAATTTTTGAAAAACATATTATAAATAATAGATATTTTCATATCACAAACCTCGTTGATGATAGAAACATTATGGTATCAATTCAAAAAAGTGGGGAAACATAAAAAGGATAAGAAATTATAAAAGTGATCTAAATGGATTGCTAATGTCTTACAGGTCTTCGAAGATATATTTTTGTAAAAAAAATTATTTTAATGTCAGGGGAGTCAATTTAGGTACATAAATCCAATTTTATGACTCAGTGATATCTATATATGGGTATTAATGAAACACAATCAAATTTATTTTTTTGGTCCCCATTTTATTTGATTTTAAATATAACCATCAATGTGATAAAATTAAACTAATTAAAAACAATAATAAATGATTTTTATCAACTAAAAACAGTCAAAAAAATTATTTTATAATATAACAATAATTTAATAGGGGTTTCTGTGGTTTTGTATCAAACATGGAAAAGAAATATAAAAATATGGGAAAAATTAAATACCAATAAAAAAATATGTACCTCTATATAAAAAAATATTATGTATATTATCATGGATATATAAATTCATTCCTTAACATAATGAGTGTATAAAAAATAAATATAGGCTATCTTCACATGGAAAACCACTTTTAAATAAAGGTAATTACATTATCCTTTAAGAAGATAAACAAATCAAACGGTATTGATATATAGCCAAATATAAATAGGTGTTATAAAAACAAATCCTTTTGGAAATATTATGTAACATTATATATGCTTCTGAATATGATCTCTTTTTTTACAAATGATTTGGAAATAAACCATCACCATTACGCAACCCTATAAAAACTGAGATACCTTTATAGAGAATCATTATAATGAGTAATGATAATAATAACCATATTATATTTTAATTTTATATTTTAAAAATTATATAATTATCATATGAAGTATATATTATCAATTTTAAAATCCAAAAACCCCACAAATTTATTAAATATACATTAACATTTTAGAAATTGATTGTCACTTTTATCACATATGACATTGAAAATATATCAAATATTTGAAATCCCATTTTATACACACATATTGATTAACAAAAAAGAATAATGAGGCTTCAATAATTTTAAAATTAACTTATGAACCACTATGAAACCAATCATGACAATGGATTATGAATATTTGAGTCATTTACATTAGAAACGTGAAAAAGAATTATCATCCTTGTGAATTGAAGGAAAATTAGAATAAATATAGGAATATTTATAAAAAAAATTACCTCACTAAATGTAACATTTTAATTAAGATGATGTATTTGTATTGTATAAAAAAAGAGTGACATAGAATATTTCATTGAAAAAGATTAAAAAACATTCATAAAAATCATAATGAAGATAAATATCAAACAGTAACAAGGCCACATAGATATCCATAACCAACTATATTTGAAATACATAACTCTCAATTAATTAGATAAAAATAAAAATATAGAAGGTACCACCTTCTATATTAGTAATATCCCATAAATTTTAAAAAAAGAAAAAATCATTTGGGGGAAAACATAAGGATATGATATTTTTAAGACAATTTACATTTCCATGATATCAAATGAAAATACAAAAATGCTATAACTCATTTTCCATTATAGAAAATAAAATTTAAATTATTTAGAAAATTTTATTAGTAACATATCATGAATAAAACTTTTTAATGATGACATTATAATTTAATACAAATATTTGATATGATATATTCCATTATTCATATTTTTTTAATGATATGTATTTTACACATAAATACCATGTTAGTGGGATTTCTTATATATTGGCCACATACCACAGCATTTCAAATTAAAACATGTCAAATTAAAAATAATTCCACTGAAAATATTTTCTAATATTATTACATATGAAATTTATGTAGTTTAATAAATCATTATTTTTAATGTTAAATTTAATTGTACTTTTAAAAAAAATTAAATACAATTTTTATACCATATTATTATTTTAAAAATTACATTCAACTCATTTTGAAAAACATATTTAGGATAAAAATGATGTTTACAAAAATAATAGTTATGGATTATATTATAATTGTTTTCACATAATTAACCTTATGAATTGTGTCTAAAGTAATATCATCACACCCCCTAATGAAAAATTCGATGATTATCTTACTCGAGTGGGATATTTTTCAAAAAAAAATCCATACCTATCAATAAAACATTGTGATCAATAATTTTTCCACTGAATAATTATGATATAGTAAAAACACACCATGTATGATATCTACCATTTAATATTTTACATTTATTTATCAATTTATCTTTATTAATGTTACTAATCACTCACTTAATCATTTAAAATTTAATATCAATATACTTAAGAAAAAATATAACATTTCCAAAAATTAAAAAATATAAATTTTAGATGAATATAATTTATAAATCATAAAAAGAAATATTCTTTTTTATAAAATATTACATATTGGGTACATGAATATGAAAAATGTATATATATTTATCACATAATATAAATTTTAAAATAGGTTCTTTCTAATAGTTTCAAATTTATAATGTGTCAACAAAAATAATCCATCAACCTTTATAAGTACTTATATCGTTGTTATTGAGCTTCCATAAGTATAAAAATTAAAAACACCCATGAATTGCACCTTGATATTTTCATCATTGTCTGACACTAACAAACACATAATATTTTATAACACATCAATAAATATAACGAAATTATTTGAAATGATTCTGATTTATTAATACTTTTCTGGCCATATCACACATTACCAATACATGATAAATCCATTTTGGGTATGTTTTTCTATCATTAATCAAACATGACATAAATATTTTCTAAAAAAACCACACCATAAAAGGATATTTTTTCCAAAAAATGTGGGGCATTAATATACAATTGAAGGAAATATATTTATGTTATGAATTTAACATTCTATTTTCCTTGATTTTGGGCCCACATGACATTGAATGTTCGATGAGTATATTAACTAAAATTGAATACATAAAATTACCCATCCCCCTATACCAAATATTAATTTCATCGACTATGGGATATGTGTATATGATTATTATTATGAAAAAAACACATCCCCCAAATAGAAAAACATCTTAAGGGGAAAGTAAATTATAACCCCTCCCTTAAGAGAATATATGTGATTGGGGACAGACTAACAGAATGATATTAAAATTGTTAATGAATCTAATACCTCAGACCAAATCATCATAAAATCACCAGACATGAGGAATGATTTAGACAAACCAACTATAATGTAATTTATATTTTTTAAATAAAATGAATTTCTGATGTAATATAAATGAACATGGATCATGGATTTATTATTTTTGAATTAATTGTGAAATCAAAGGGGATTCATTGTATTCATTCGAATGAAATTGGATTAAAAAAATATAATAAAAATAGTCACTCCCTTGAATTGGTTATAAATTTATTGAATTCAATATCAGTTGGAAAATCTAAATACATCTACACACTCATATTAGGGATGATTATTTTTTATCATACTCAGAAATAATAATACAAGCTAAGAGAGTGGTAAAATGGTGTCTTTATATATTTATTCATCAATAACTATGATGATTGGAAATAAATATTACAAATAACCTCTAATATATTGATTCCCTACTGATATTCATTGGGAACCATATAAAATTATGCCACATATTTTATATATATTAATATCAAACAAGAACTTTGTGTAACTACATAGACTTGGACATGTCTTCTTATAATATGTCGAAGGAATCCAGATTAAAATTTAATCTCTCTGAATTAACAATCATACAAGATTCAAATTTAGTATTAATTAATTATTTTCTATTTCATAATATTTTTATATTTTGACATCAATGATTTAATTTATTTTTAGAAAAATCAATTTTATGATTATATTATTAATCCCATCAATATTTTTTCTTTTTGTCTTCTTCTTGAGTGATCAACATGAACTAATTCGATTCTTTATAATATCACATGATTACACATACATTTCTGGATAATATGTGACTCAACATATAATACCACATTAAAAATAAATATATACAGAATTGAATCAGACATCATCACATAATTTATAAATATTCATATTAATAACATTTGGGCATTAAAAATTTATCATGATTTATTAGTGAATAATTATTAATGTCAAGGCCTCAATATTAAAAAATCCCAGTCAGCCTAGATAATTTTCTAACACTCATTCATGTCATATCATATTGATCATACTCATGCAACATTATCAATATTATATTCAACATCCGATGATGTTAAGAATAACATAAACAGAACCCCATTCACAATTACATCCTCAAGTACCCCCACCCTTTACATATCACGTATTCCAACCACATCATTATATCAATCAATAATATCACGTTTCTAAAACTAAAAGTCATACATTCATATTAGTTATATTAAACTTATATATCATCAAATAAAACTATGAAAAAATTAATATTGAAATTCTAGATATTTTCATACTATATCTTGCTCACATCGGAAAAATTAAATGATTTATAAAATTATTTAATTTTTATAACAATATAAAATTTACCATTATATTTTCAATCAAAAATAGGAACTTTATATTACTAAATTTATATGGGGAATCATATTTAATTAATTTGTAATATCACCACAAGATATTTTTTTATAAATCACAAAAAATAGAAATTATTAATTAACCATTCTTCCATGGTTATAAACAATGCATCAGTAGATTCATATTTTAATATAATATCTAATAATTTTGGAATCATTCTAATGAATATCAATTGAAAATTATATATCTTTAGATCATGTGATTTTAAATATAAATTATTTCAAAAAAAATTAAATACTCCCACATGCTTTATTATTTCCTTTTGATGAATTTTTTTATTATTATGCGATAATAACTAGTATGAATGATTAATTTTATAGGAATGTGACAATACTCATTAGAAAAATAATTTTATTAACATCATATATGAAAATATATATATCAATTTAATAACATACATAATTATTGAATGACAATAATAAATATTATTTATGTATTTGTAACATCTTTTTATGCAATCATTTTGAATTTATCAAATGTAAATTAAGCATTTCCATGAAATTTTCATTATCAATCTCTTGGGAATTTTTTTGTATTATTATTATTACTAAATAACATGATTTTATTTTTTCTCACTCATATGATAATCATACATATTTTCATGGCACACAATATAATTATACAAAATATATATTTTATAATAGTAAGTGACTATAGAATATGATGATCAATATAAAGAGAAAAAAATGCGTCAAAATAATTTAAAAAAATTTTAAAAATTATTAATTATTTGTAACATGCAATAAAAATTTCACTCATATTATTATTTTATATTAATTTAAATATGAGATAATTAATTATATTAATAATAATAAAATGATAATATATAATTAATAATTCACTATATTAATTTCATCATTATCAAAATTTAATTTCTATATTTCCATTAAATATCCCATAAATTTATTATTTATTAGATATTTAATAAATATGGTTAATTTCACTAATCTAATTGGAAGAGCCTAAAAAATATTAAATTCAATATTTCAGTGTAAAAAATCAGGGGATGTTTTAGATCTTGATCTTCAGGGAAGGTACATATATTGGATAATCATCATAGAGGATATAGATTACATGAATATGTCGGGAACTCACAAATGAATATCAGATGATTTGATGATGACCTGAATAACTCGGATTTTAATTTATTCATCACCCAAACTCATGGGAAATAATGGAAGACTAAAATTATTCAATGATTATAATTTTTATTATTTAGATATATCAATATGTGGATATTACATAAACTCTATCAAATTCAATTTAATTCGACATTTAAAATTAATTTGACATAAAACCTGGTTATTATCCAATAAATTTTTTTAGGATTTTAAATAATATTAAATGAGTCAATATAAATCCATAAAATTATTTCATCCTTTAAAAATAATTGAAAAATATTCCACATTATTATAGATCTAATGGTGGATCAAAGAAAAAAAATATGGGGAATGTACATTCAGAGAGAATTATACAATGTTCATTGTAAGTGTAATATAACATACCTTTACATAGAAATGAAATTCTTGAAAACCCCATTATAGGAATTTAAAATTACTCAAAAATGATGTGTGTCCTTACTAAAATCCTTTAAAAACCACAATTTTCAAAAAGGTGTTTTCATTTCTTTTTATATAATGGATGAAATCCATGGTTTCCCAAATTTAACGTAATAATAATTGGTTCTACAATTATTTTTTCATTAGGAAAAATTCATATTCTTAATAATGCATTTGAATATAGTCCCTTAAAATTAAAAAAATTACAGAAAAATATATATAATATTCTTCTAATAAAAACATAAGTCACCTATGCATAGAATCATTGTTGTGTCTTAGCGTGAGTATTACAATAATAAATAATAAATATTTATTTCCAAATACCTATAAATAATGGGAAAATGTAGTATTATAAATTCTGGAATCCTAAAAATCCATCTATAATAATATTTTATATTTATAAACAAGAAAAATAATTTCCCATATAAACTTTTTTATCATTAAAATGAATTCGATAATTTTAAATACCATTCATGACCAATATAATAAATAAGGGTAAAATAAAAATAAATTTCATTATTTATGATATAACTTATAAAAAATATGAAATCATAGAATGAAAATGAAAGTCTCTTAAATATTTTATACCTTTAAAATAAAATTTGAATATAATTTTATATTTCTATTTAATTAAAAATTTATTATTAAAACCATTATCCAAATGAAAAATTTTCTTTTTCCATGCATGTTTCAGACCAATTATTATGGTCTATAAACAATTTATTGTGGAATCATCTACAAAAAAATCTTTTTAAGGACAAAAATATAATATTTATTTATTATGTAATGTTTTAAAATAATAAATATTTGTTAATAGTGAACAATGAGATACATATCTTCACATATGTTATAGATCTTACATATACATGAGTGATGTTTGAAATTTTCATTGGAATGAAGGAATAAAATATGAATAATAATTCCTTTTTTTTGAACCAAAATATATCATACATAATTAATAACCTCTTTGAAAAAACAATTAAATATTAAATTATATATATTTATTTAATATATTAATATTAAAAGTACTTGTATCATAGATATAAAAATTTATACACATCGTATATTGTAGGTGGTACTCCACAAATAAGTTAAGTCAATGTAATAAAATTATAATACATTGAAGGGTAACTATAAATTTAATATATTATATTTATAAAAAAATATTTTTTTCATAATGATCATTAAAATCCATTAAATTCACCTTTATAACCCACTTGACTGAAAATGATCAAAAAATCAATACATTGATTCTCAAATATGGTTTTATATATATATGAATCAGAGATATATTAAATACCCCTTAGACATGTAATAGATAATGATGATTTTAAAATTAACATACTAACATTATTATATAATAATTATACTAATATTATAATTATAGAATAGTTATAAAATAATATAATTTTGTTTTGGTGAAAAAATTTAAAATGGTTAGAAAGAAAAATAAAACGTTTTGAGGAATGATCTATTTCAATATTGCATAAGCCTAATCAATATGGAAATTTGTGAATAAAAAACCCTCTTAGATTAGAAGAGTATGGTTTCAATTGTATTATAATATACATTGGATGAGTGGTAGAGAAAAAATTTGGTGGATAAGAGAGGATAGGAGGTGTTACATTCATGTATAGGGGAGTAGAACATATTAAATTATGATGAATATTAAAAAATAATACGGTCCAACTCCATGTAATGTGTAACTATTTCAATAATGACATTATATTAAATGAAATTGGATCATAATTAACAAATAAAAATTTAATTAATAAAATATTTACATTATTTTGTTAGTTTATAATTAATTGAACCACTATTGAACACTTTTAATATTTACCAAAGTAATGAATTTTTACATCAATAACTATTAATAATGACATAAAATAATACACATATCATTAATAATTGTGTATACGGTGATTGTAAATATGAAAAATATTTTATGAGACACAATTAGATTAACTGTATGACATTATATTTAAAATAATTTCAAAAAAGTGAGAGAAAATTGATTTATATTATGGAATTTTTAAGAATGAAAAAATATTTATATTTCATTCATGTCTAAATATGTTAGTAGAATTATACTATATATGATAGAAGAAATTATCTGTATCATAATATATAATTATTTTTCAATGTTAACTAATTATATTTTGTAAGATTATATACACTTATGCCTTAAAAAATAGATCATTAAAAAATATATCTTTTTTACATTTGGATGCATTAATGATAATTTCTACAAAATTTATAATTAATGAATCAATGAATATTAAATTTTCAAATTCAATAATAATATATGTCATAAAGTTCATATATCATTAGTGATAATGATACATATTAAGTAATGTATTGACCTGGATCCAATAATTTGGTGAATTTAGTTGGGTCACAACGAGGGTTCTTGCAAACCACCCACACAACAGAGGCTGAAGAGATGAAACAAGGGCCTAATGTCTAATAGTAGGGAAACTATTCTATCACATTAGAGTAATAAAACAATGGAAATAAATACATACCATCCTTATTATAATTATTAATACCTTGTAATAAATAAATATAATAATGATTAAATTGGAACTGGGGTACAATGACGTATTAAAACGTCATCACATATATATAACATTGATCAACCACAAGGATGGAAATACATACACATGAGTTAGTAGAATAAATAGAAATAATGTACCACAATCTATTAATTACACATTTTATGATAAATGCCTAATATCAACAAATATGTCTAGGAAATATGGATCGATCATTCCCATCAATAACTAACTTGTGCCCGCAATCAAGAGAATTTCTTATTAGTTTCCCAAATACATTGGCATCTCAAAAAGGGTTTGAGTATTAATAGTTAGTTGGGAACCGCCATTGAGGTCTCGTTCAAAGCTAGTAATATGATATGTATGTGTATGAGCAACACACAATTATAAAAAGAAGAATATAATTACAAGTAGCTGCTAAAAGTAAAAGGAAAAAGTCAACAGATGACACATAGTTCAGTGATACAAATTTTTTAGCGTAATTTTCACTATATAGAATTATATATATGCAAATATATATTTATATATCACCATAAATATATACCTAAACAAAATATACCATATAAATTTTTACAATTATGGTATTAAAACCAAAATAACTCAAACCATATGAGATTTGTATATCAATGATCTAGTCAACTAGACATTGTGAAAAAGAGAATTAATGTAGATGTTTTTCCACCA
The DNA here is from genome assembly GCA_963277665.1 of Viscum album. Classification (NCBI taxonomy): domain Eukaryota; kingdom Viridiplantae; phylum Streptophyta; class Magnoliopsida; order Santalales; family Viscaceae; genus Viscum; species Viscum album. The sequence goes on along the minus strand of OY728148.1, from coordinate 870,053,382 downwards.
AATAGATGTATAATAAACATCATCATTTAGAATGTAATCCTGACAGAAAATACATAATTTATAAATCCTTGAAAAGTATCAGAGTAAGACACATCACGATAAGGGATTCAAGAGTATCCCTAGGTTCATGCATACTATCCTCAATTCTCTATAATGAAGAATTGTTTTACTGACATGAAATCCTATATGGATGAAATTGAATATATTATGAACTATTATGGATGTATCAAAAATAATACCTAAGAGGTATATGACATAGGTAAATTGACGAAGTCATGAAATTTATGCCCACGGTGCCCAACAGTAAAAAATAATTATTTAATTCACATAATATGTGTATTCCCCATGGTAATAACAAGGGAGACCTATATATGGATATATGAATATATAAAAATGTTTAAGGTGATATTCCTCGACCTTCCTCATTAGATATATAAATTAAATAATCATATCTAGTGGTCATAGTTTCTATTCATCGATCACCTAGAGTTTGTTATACCATAATTAATAACAATTAGATGACGTTTGATTCATACATCGATCCCCAAGCTGGTTCCATAATTTAAATAATTTTACATTTAAGTCATTGGTTCTATTATTCAGTCCCCTAGTGTGATCCATTGCCTTAATTAATATGTACCGTACCTTAATGCAATGGGTTCTATATGTTCATATGAATTTGATGACATATACAGGTTCACAACAAACATAATTATGGATTATAAAATAGATTCCAATAATAAAGCTTTTGATCCCTATCACGTAATGAATAAAGTCATGATAATCTACAAAAAACCATAGAGAAACTTTACAAAATGTTTCAGAATCATCAATAAATTGGACATATAATAAACTAAAATAGAGGGTGGTTGAATTCCTATCCCACCAAAAAACATGTACATCCTTTCTATCATAAAAGTTATAGTATAGGTTATTTGTGACACATCCTACCACCAATAACAAGAACCATGGCGTAAAAGTGTAGGGTCTATCAATCATTGAAGAACCTACATGGTCACCATGGTCAGCTCTCATGAGAGGAATCCTACCTATATTTGTAGGGTTATCATGTAAATTCAGTCATCCCTATTAGAATCCTTAATCTCAAAACATAACATTGGGAATCCATATGGGTCCTCAAAATGATTATGAAAAAGGATAGGTCCTATATGGGATCCTATAAGACAAATTATATATGGAGGAAGCCTATAAGCAAACTTTGAATTTAGTTGGAATTCAGAATGATACTAGATTAAATGGGATTATAGTTACCACAAGCGATGATCTATTCAATTTCCTAATTAACTTATTGATTTTTATTGTTCATTGGAATAAATCTATTTAGGGTTCTGTTCTGTCAAAAAATAATTAATGCATAAACCAAATATATAAAAATTCATAAATACTATAGGGAATTAATAGTAAACTATATACCTATCTGTAGTATTCCATTTTATTTCAACATGTTGGAAGTATCTCCCATGTCATGTCCATGATTTACCGAGTCATGTTTAGTCCTATATCAAAACAAGAACATCATGATTTATTAATTATAAAAAATTTATAATTAATTAATAATAAAAATATATATATATATAAAAATAAAACACACAATATTTAAAATGTTAATATATCTCAATAGAGAACTGATTGACATTTATACCCCACAACGACAACCTAGCATTCCCCAATAAAATGGGGTACAACTAAAACATCGAATATGGTAATATCTATATGCAACGACATCAAAATTTCCCCCCCAAGTAAACTAAAATAATTTTGGAATTATAATTCGTTATGGAGACATACATTAATGTATTTGAATGTGAAAAAGTGAAGATACCCAATTTTGTTACCTTTTTCCATAGAATAGAAAAAACCCAAACATAACTATCTTTTTTTTAAATGGTTGGGAACAAAGCCTCAATTTATTATATAATGCTATGGACTCTTTAATATGTGTAGTGGGAGACCCATTACATAGCCCAAAGGCACAATGCCATGTCACCTGAATATAAGGCTTGAAATCCCATTTTTTCCAAAGGAACCCTTAGTAAACAATACTACTATAGTACCTGCGCCACTACAGTTCATGATATAGTACCACAATCACTACATTACCTAATACTGTGCCTCCACCACTATAGTGCCACCACTAATATAATATTTTTACAGAACCCAGAATTGTATCCCTGTTCGAATTTGATCATGGGTGTTTTGGATGCCAAATAAAAGTTGTACCACTTGGGTACAGGATCATTGGCACCAAATATAACTATCTACTTCCACCATGCTCTAGTATAATCAGGATAGAAATCATTAATTTGGTAGAAAAATGTTCAATGATGAATGAATTATTGTTAATATAGGATCACTGATTCAATAAATTTCTAAGAGGATTACACTGCTGATTGTGTTGACAAAAACACTGCGAATAAGGGAAAAGTCTCATGTTGGAAAAATGGAAGAGAGATGTGTGCTTTTTCGGTCATGTGAGATATGTGTTATGAAAATTTTTGGATTCCATAATAAATACTATATGGGAATTTTATAATTTCTAATTAATCATAAGGACTCAATATTTGGATTTATGGTTAGATAAACTGTAAAACGACCTTGTAATTAGTTTATTCAACGAAAAAAACCCCTCGCATGAGAAAAGAGCAAGATAAAAAAAACATTCACTAACCATGTGAAATGTCACTTTTGAAAAAACATTTAACACGTTTGTATTTTTCACATCGGTTCTATATAATCGGCTTGCAAAGGTATAAAATTTTATTTTTCATGTCATTTGTAAAATAACCGGCATGACAAATCGATGGGAATCAATTTATTACGTCGGTTATATATTAACTGATGTGGTAAATACTGAGATCAGCTTTATCACATTGGTTATTTTATAACCAATATGATATATCGAATCTCAGTGCTCTATCACGTTAGTTATAAAATAACTAATGTTATAAAACTAATCATGGTTGTTTATCATGTAGGTTATCAAAAAAACCGATGTGATAATGCTCCATTTAATATAATATGACTAGTGTGATAAAGTTTCTATAACAACTTTTATTTAATAAAAAATTCATAAAAATTAAAATAAATAGATTCCCACCACATTTATTAAATAACTGACGTGATAAATCATTTAAATGATTTATCCCACCCCTTAATCAGTCATTCTGTTTTCATTGATCAAGTGACCTGTGAGTCATCATTGTCATAAGGAAAACCTAGAAATGATTCTTCAAAGTCCTGCCCTCCAGACTTGATTTTCCTATATCATTCTACATATTTATTATCCTCAGATCTATAAGGCGTACTATCTACAGTCAAGTAAGCCTCACAAGGATCAGTTTTAGTTTTTATTTTTTGCGATGCCAAAAAATAAAATTTTGTGTTGTTATTATTCTTTATTCTTGTGATCATGGTAAGATTTATAGCGTTCATTTATAAATTATAAAATATGATCTAGTAAAATATAACTAAAGAAGTTATATCATGCAATTTAATGTTATTTTTGTGTTCTATCATGCGTGTGTTCATGTATAAGTGGTTCTATGGGGGTGGGGGTTGTGCAAGTGGGTGGGGGTGTCTAGGGGTGGTGGGTTGTTCAAGTGGGTGTGGGTGTCTTGGGAGTATCAAAGGGGATGTGGTGGTTTCTAAGGGTGTAGGTGTTGTGCAAGTGGTTAGAGGTTTCCAAGGGGTTGGGGAGGGGGTCCATGGGGTGACAGGGGCTATCCAAGGGGGGTATTGGTGTCCAGGGGTGGGGTGTCTAGGGGGTGAGTGGGTTGTCCCAGGGGTTGGGGTGTCAGAGGGTGGGGTGTCCATGGGGGGGGGGTTGTCCAGAGGGATGTGGGGCTTCCTAGGGGGTGGGGTTTCCCAGAGGGTTGGGGCTATCCAGGGGGTAGGGGCTGTTCAGAGGGGGGGGGGGGTTGTCTAAGGGGTTGGGGTGTCCAAGGTGTGGGGTGGTGTCTATGAGGGTGGGCGTATCCTAGGTGTGGGGGTGGTGTCTAGATGGAGAGTGGGCAATCCAAGGGGGTATAGGTTGTCCAGGGGTGTGGGGGTGTCCATGGGGTGGGGGTGTAGCTGTCCAATGTGTTGGGGGGCTGTCCCATGGGTGGGGGTTAGTCCAAGGGGGTGGTGGTGTCTAGTGGGTGTCCATGGGATTGGGGGTGGTGTCCTGGGGGAGGGGGGGGTCCTTTTTTAAGTGGTGGGGTGTCTAGGGTGTGGGTTGCTTCTAGGGGTGATGGGACTATGCAGAGTGGTGGGGGTGTCCAGGGTGTGATGGAGTGTCCATGGGGTGTCCCATGGGGTAGGGGGTGGGGGTGGTGTCCAGGGGGAATGGGGATTTCCAATAGGGTAGGGGTGTCCCGGGGGTGGGGGTGGTGTTTAGGGGGTGTGGGGACTGGCCAGGTGGAGGGGTGTGTCTAGAGGTGTGTCTAAGTGGGTAGGAGGTGGTGGTGGTGTCCAGGTGGTGGGGTGTCTAGGGGGTTGGGCTGGTGTCCAATAGGGTGAGTGGGCTATCCAAGTGGGTCAGGGGTGTCTATGGGGTGGGGGTGTATAGAGGGTGCATCCTACCTTTGTCCAGTGCCCATGTTCTTTAAAAATGTATTATTTACCATTTACCCTATTTAATTTTAACACCAAAACGCCATTCCTCTCCCATTTGGAACATGAAACCCTAGGAGTATCTTCTTCCTCTTCTCCATGCCTCTCACCTCCTTCAAATGGTGATTCCAAGTGTATTCTACATGATTGGGGGTGATTTTTACCTATAATATCCTCATTCTCCCTCTCCATCTTTCCTATTAATTATTCTTCTTCTTTATTATTTTCTTTGGTCTTTGGTACATGAATCATTATTTCAAAATTTAGGGTTTTTTCTTTTTATAGATCTTCTTGGTATTCGTTGCGCATTTGGACCTTCTTGATGCCATTTTGAGTTGTCATCATTAAAGGCGTCTTAGATTGAGGTAGGTTTTCAAATGTATTAGCCTTTAAATTTAAGCATTGTTGATTTTGTGATATTTATACCATAATTTAATGTTTGTTAAAAATATATAATTTTTGAATGTTTTCTTGTATTAAATCAAGTTTTCTTCTCATTGAATTAGATTTTGTGGAATTATTTTAAATAGCTTTGCACAACAAGTAATTGATTAAAATCTTGGTTGGCCTTTATAATATAACAACCCACACTTTACATACATTGTTAATACTTCAAAATTGAAGCACACTTATTACAACATATGACAAAACCACAAAGGACCGTATAGGTATAGTGTCTTTAAAAACTGGGAAACATAAACAACTGGTTCATAAATCTTCTACAGTGTCTCCCATTTATTTCATCATATCTAGGGTCCCTTTTAGCATATTCTACTTAATATCCATCTTCCTGACCTGGGGAAAAGAAAACATAAAAGGGTGAGCTCAAATGCTCAGCAAGGGAAAATAAAGGAAATAAAAATCATATCATATCTTTATGAAAATCAAAACCTGCAAAAGAGATCATAATATCTTAACATGGAATAAATCATAGAAGTGAAAATGAGATCCCCATAATCATAACATAAAACTTGAAACTTTGTGGCATGCACACATAATCATGGAAAATCATTTCTTGTTAGTCACGACTCATTGGCAAGACTATCTTAGTGGACAAAGTCCCTTTCTGAACCGAGTTCACTCCTCGTTTCAGTCCTGTATCACTGAACCGAAATAACCTTCCGTTCCAGCCATGTCTATCTCATGAGATATAAAATCATTACCCAATGCATTGGAGGGAGATATAGGTCCCACCCATCTTATAATGAATCCTTTCTTATGTGTGCCACATAATCATAAAACATACATCATCGCATAACACATGTAACAAAAATGTGATTCTTGAAACATCATGACATCATAAATCAATTCATATAAGATAAAGGAATTCATAAACATAATTCCATCACAACATAGTCAAATCAATGTAAAAATATGGATAGAAACATAACTCTTTATTATCTTAGATGGAAAATAATTTTGATAAAACACTTGAATTTAATTCTTGAGGAAAATATCCTTTCTTCTTCAAAATCAATTTCTTTTCACAAAACATCATGCAATTTTAAAAGAAAGATATTTTATTGAAAATAGTCATGAAATATTTTAGAGGAAGCTTCATGAAAATAAGGCTTTATAAAACAGTAGAAATCTGTTCGTGCCGTATAAGTTAAAAAAAACATTCTTCGTACTTTTGTCGGAAAAGTCAAAAAGTACCTCGTACGAAAAACGACAAAAGATTCCTTTCATACGTATTACTAAAAACTCACCGAAGGGTAAAAATGGATTTAAACAATTTTAGGTGGATGGAAATAATATTACATATTGATAAAACATGGATGTGGATGATAAAATGCACCCCAGTAAATACTTACGAATAAACAATCTCGGATAAAAATGAGATTGTGATATTTCCCTTACCTTAGGTCCGATTTGCTTTGTTCATGTCTGAAGCTCCTGTATAATGGTTTAAATAATGTTATTGACTTATTCCAGAATCATACATACTGATATGATATCATATATGGTCATATTGTTAGCTTCTTGTTAGTAATATTTCATTGTTACTTGTTACTTGGGTCTTTATAACTTTTTGTTCTTATGCTTGTTTTGTCGAATAAATTCTTATTATTATCTTTAGGTTATAGGTAATTCATTTAAAGAATGGTATTAGTGTAGTATATACCATATTCATTCATTCAATTCATTTATATAATCATTATGAAATGAAGATCATGTAGAACGAGTCGCATCACATCGTGGAGACGGTATTCCGTACGTACGCACGAGTGATTATATCGTTCCTATGATCGTGGAATTGTATTGGAGTATATATATATTATTTCAGTATCAATATTACTTCATAATAATCATATATAGTTACTCATTACACCATTATACCCATCCTTGTAAGGTGATGGTGGAAAATAGATTACACCACGGCGTGGAGACGGTATTCCGTACGTACGCACGCGCGGTGATTTCATTTTTCCGTAGGATGGATAGAAGGTGAATTAGGGTTGTTTCATATTTATAATAACATATCAGTATGTAAGTAATACTGATGTTATTACTTTATCATGAAACAACTAAAGAAGAAGAAGTTGGAGAAGAAAGAAATTGAAAAGATCGGTAATGGATATTACCTCTTCTTTGGAACGCCTCTTTGAATCCTCCACTTAAGGAACTAAGATTGGTCTTTGGAGAAGACCAGGACCTCTAGGATTATTCTAGGGAAGTGGAGAGGAGAAAATGGCAGGGGATGGCCGAGCTTGAGTGCTCAATTTGGTGTGAGGAGGAGGGGGAGGAGGTGCCCTTTTATAAGGGAGGAGAGGGGCACCTTAAGAATATCTCAAAATATTATTTTATATTAAAGTCAAAATCGGTTTATAATGGTTCCAAAGGGTCTTATTTCGAAGATAAAGTGGGGATGGGTCGAAATCCTATCCACCAATAGGATTTAGACAAGTTTAGGGTATTATTTTAACCTTATCAATTAGATTTAACTCTAAGTTAATTAATTTAACTTTTACCGTGTATTTTTGTTTTCTTTCACTATATGGTTAATACACTTAATATAACATGCCAAACGAACCCCAATTTGTTTATTATTAATATATATATCCTTATCCAAGTCATTTGGCCGAACCTTAGATTTTTAGGAATAAAATAACAATTAATAATATAATATTTTATTTAAAAACTATTTTGTGTCAATTTTGACACTATTTGATATATGATTTTTGTGAAAGTCATAACAGAATTATATGTTCGAACCAAGTTTATTAAATAAACATTAATATATCATAGTAACCTAGAAAATTAGTGGAATTCATAAAAAGTCTTAAATTACATTTATTTTGGTATTTATATTATCAATTATATCAATATTTCATTAATAAGATAATTACTGCATCATCATTGTGTCATATATAAATTAAATTATTTGATTTCTAAAAATTACAAATAAAATACCATCATGTAGGAAATCTTTTTATCTTTCTAATGAATATTAACAATCTAATTTATCGTATGTATAACCCTATATTAAAAATGATTTACTTATTAAACATTGATTTTAACTATTTTAACCCTTCTTTAAATAAATTAATAATAAATGTCCTAATCTAATCCAAGTGGGCCTAAATGGTCATATTTTATTCCTAAGTTTGTTTTTGGTCGAATTACACTTTTCCAATAGAATTAGGACATGTGTTAGGGTAATATTAATATCATATTTACCCTTAGTTACCCTATTTACTATTAACCGCGGTAAAAATAGTAAAAAGTTACTATTCACCAAAAAATTATTTTCATCTCATTGAACCACATTTTAGTCCTTGATATTAACTGTGTCTCTCGGATTTTTGAAATTCCATTCACAGAAGCGGTAAAATTAAGTTTTATGCAAAATTCAGTTTTTAACCTACCACTTAGTGGTTTCACTATTCATCAAAAATTGAAAGTTTTCAGAAAAATACCAAAATTTCACCCTAGGCTAATTTCGATATTCTGAGTCCAAAAATGAAGTCCATTTTGAAAAATAAAATTTATAAAATTTCAAAAAGTGGTTATTACTATTCATAACGGCTAGTTTTAATAGCATATTATTGTTTAGTGAAACTCGGTATTGCGTACGACGCAAGCTATCGAGGAAGGTCGCGATTGCGTGTAAAGCAAGCCAAGCAAGTGTTGTTTAGAAAAAGATTTCTTTGATGATTTATATAACATAAAAGTCTCGGGTGTTACATTCTACCCCCCTTAAAAAGAATTTCTCCCTCGAAATTCGTCACTTTGCAACAAACAAATGAGGATACTTCTCCCTCATCATATCCTCAAGCTCCCATGTAGCTTCTTCAAGTTGGTGGTTTCTCCATAAAACATTCACCAAGCGAGTGGTCTTGTTTCGTAGGACTTTTTCGCTACGATCCAGAATCTCTATCGGTTGTTCTTCATAAGAAAGATCTTGCTCCAGCGGTAAAACTTCTGAGCTGAGTACATGTGAAGGATCTGGTATGTACATTCTCAGGAGAGATACATGGAACACATCGGGAACTTGAGAGAGATTCGGTGGAAGCGCCAATCGGTAAGCTACCTTCCCAACACGATCCAGTATTTCGAAAGGACCGATATATCTAGGGCTCAACTTCCCCTTCTTTCCAAATCTCATAACCCTCTTCCAGGGAGATATTCGTAAGAACACTTTATCACCCACTTCAAACTCTAGGTCTTTTCTTCGGTTGTCGGCATAACTTTTCTGTCGACTCTGAGCTGCTCTTATGTGTTGTTGAATAGATCTGACCTTTTCTGCCATTTCATCAACGAGATTAGGTCCTAATAGCTTTTTTTCCCCAACTTCATCCCAGCAAGATGGAGTCCTGCATTTCTTTCCATAGAGAGCTTCATAAGGAGCCATCTGAATACTGGAGTGAAAGCTATTATTATAAGAAAATTCTACCAAAGTTAGGTGTTGATCCCAACCTCCTTTGAAATCCATTGAGCAAGCTCTCAACATATCTTCTAGGGTTTGAATTGTTCTCTCAGACTGACCGTATGTCTGGGGATGATAAGCAGTGCTGAAACTCAACTCTGTATCCAGAGTATGCTGAAGACTTCGCCAGAACTTCGAGGTAAATCTCGGATCTCGATCAGATATAATAGAAAGTGGTACTCCATGCAATCTTACCACTTCCTTTATATATATCCTGGCAAGCTGATCTAGAGAGAAATCCTCTCTAATAGCAATGAAGTGTGCAGACTTTGTAAGACGATCAACTATGGCCCAGATAACATTATTGCCTTTGGATGTTTTAGGAAGTCCTGTGACAAAGTCCATAGTGATGTTTTCCCATTTCCATTCGGGTATGGGTAATGGTTGTAACATCCCCTTAGACTTCTGTCTCTCAGCTTTAACTTGTTGACAAACCAAGCATCGAGAGACATATTCTGCAACATCTCTTTTCATGCCATCCCACCAGAAGTACTCTTTCAGGTCCCTATACATATTCGTGCTTCCAGGATGAATAGAGAATGACGAACTATGAGCCTCATCCAGCAGCTCATTCTTTAATTCGGGGATGGGAGGAACGCAAACCCGATTCCTGAACTTTATTATCCCATCACAATCAAGGTTGATTTCAGGAACATTTCTCACCTTCTTTTGTAACTCGACATCTTCTTTCTGTGCCTCTTTAATCTTCACATGTATAGATGGTTGAACATTCATTTGAGAAAGATAAGATTTTTCCCCTTCCATTATAATTCCATGATCCATCCTTTGTAAATCCATAAATATTGGATCTTTTGTGATCCTCTTCATGGATAAACTAGCATGGTCTTGTCGACTTAATGCATCTACCACCTTGTTTTCTTTCCCAGGGTGGTAATGGATTGAGCAGTCATAATCCTTAATCAGCTCCAACCATCTTCTTTGACGCATATTCAACTCCTTTTGTGTGAAAATATACTTTAAACTTTTATGATCAGTATAAATATCACACCTTTCACCATAAAGGTAATGCCTCCTAATCTTTAATGCAAAGATTTCTGCAGCCAACTCCAAATCATGTGTTGGGTAATTTTGCTCATGGATTTTCAACTGTCGTGAGGCATAAGTTATCACCTTATCATTTTGCATAAGAACACACCCCAATCCCTTCTTGGATGCTTCACTGTAGATCACAAACCTTTCTCCACTACAAGGCAGTGTGAGCACCGGTGCACTGGATAACCTTCTTTTCAACTCCTTGAAATTCTCTTCACATTCCTCTGTCCAGACAAACTTAACTCCTTTCCGAGTCAACTTGGTGAGTGGATTAGATAATCGTGAAAAATCTTTTACAAAACTTCGATAATAACCAGCCAAACCAAGAAAACATCGGATCTCAGTTACTGTTGTTGGTCTTGACCATCTTTCGATAACCTCTGTTTTTGTTGGATCCACATATATCCCCTCTTTTGAGATTATATGACCCAAAAATGCAACTTTTTGAAGCCAAAATTCACACTTGGTAAATTTGGCATAAAGCTTCTCTTTTCTCAGGGTCTTCAATATAATTCTCAAGTGATCTTCATGCTCTTCCTTGCTCTTTGAATAGACAAGAATATCGTCTATAAAGACTACCACAAATTGATCAAGATAGTCTCTAAAGACTCTATTCATTAGATCCATGAAGATAGCAGGGGCATTAGTAAGACCAAATGGCATCACTATAAATTTATAGTGTCCATACCTTGTACGGAAAGCTGTCTTTGGTATATCCTCCCTTTTGACCCTTAATTGATGATACCCTGAACGAAGATCAATCTTGGAAAAGTATTGAGCTCCGCGTAGTTGGTCAAATAAGTCATCAATGCGTGGGAGAGGATATTTTTTCTTGATAGTGATCTTGTTAAGTTCTCGATAATCAATGCAGAGTCTCATTGATCCATCTTTCTTCTTAACAAATAGAACAGGTGCTCCCCAAGGTGACGCACTAGGGCGTATGAATCCCTTATCAAGATTCTCTTGGAGTTGCTTCTTCAATTCCTGCAACTCAATTGGGGCCATTCTATAAGGTGTCTTTGAAATAGGCAAAGCACCCGGTACGAGTTCTATTGAAAACTCAACTTCACGATTTGGTGGAAGACCCGGAAATTCCTCCGGAAAGACATCATCAAACTCCCGTACAATGGGCATATTCTTAATCGTGAGTTTCTCACCAACCATTTGAGATAAATAACCTTCATTTAGTGGAATCAATACCCATAAGATGGAAGAAATTTCCACTGGAAGGTTATGTTCATCCTTGCATTGATAGACGATCGTAGATTGATCTGAAATATGAAATGTGACTTCCCTTCATTGGCAATCGATATGAGCTCCATGTAGAGAAAGCCAATCCATGCCAAGAATCACATCAAATTCCACTAAAGGAAGGATCACAAGATTTTCAGGAAGCACTTTCCCACAAACTTCGATCGGAGAAGAATTATAAACTTCTGATGCGATTGATGTTCCATTAGGTGTTGTCACAGCTAACTCAACATCTAATTGTTGTGGTAATACGGTGATACCCTTAGAAAATTTTTCAGAAATAAAAGAGTGGGTGGATCCAGAATCAAATAAAACATTTGCTTCTTTAGAGTGGATGGTAAGTGTACCTTTCACCACATCGTTATCGTACTCCACATCGCTGATAGAAATTGCATGTGACTTTCCTTTGTCTTTAGCCTTAAGATTTTGTTGACGTCGACCATCATCATCAACCCTTGGATTTGGGCATTGATTGGCATAATGCCCCATCTCCTTGCACTTGAAACATTGAAGTGTAGTAGGTTCATTCTGTGTATCCCTTCCTTTGTTTGCATCATTAGACATCTTCTTCCCATTATCACGGCATTCAAATGCCCGATGACCTTCCTTTCCACATTTAAAACATTTACTTGTCCCTTTAAGACAACTCCCTCCATGTTTCTTTCCACACTTTGATCATAAGGGAAAGTTCATCTTCTTTTCAGTGTGCTCTTTAGATTTTTCTTTGAATTCCATCTTCCTCTTCTTATCAAACCCATGTGACTGATGGGTTACTCCAATCTCCATCTCGACTTTGAGAGCACATAGAACGATTTCCTCGTAGCTATTGAAGTCCCTTATGGCTAACGCCCTTCGAAGACTTGGTTTTAAGACACTAAAGAATCGATCGATCTTACTCTCAGGTTGGATAATAATACCAGAAGCGTACCTTGCAAGTCTTGTAAAATTTTCTTCATAGGTACTAACAGATTCATCATCCCTTTGCTTCAGTTCAAGGAACTCTTTCTCCATCTTTGTTCGGAGAATACGAGGGAAGTACTTATTGAAAAATAAGTTCTTGAACTCGTCCCATTCCATAGACTCAATTTCATCCCTTTGCCTCGTATTCTTAACAAGATTCCACCATTGATCCGCATCTCCTTCCAAACGATACACTGCTAGGATGACTTTATCATGCTCAGAACATTGAAGAACTGAAAATATCTTTTCAGTAGTACTAATCCATTGTTCAGCAACTAATGGATCAGTAGACCCGCTGAAAGATGGTGGACGCTGCCTCATGAAGGATTCAACAGAATGTTGCTCCCTCCTTTGTTCGTTTGGAAATCCTGCATGATTCATAGCTTGAGAAATTTGTGTGAGCATGGCTACAAGATTTTGCATTCCAGCTCCCATATCGTTTGGTTGCTCAGGGGGACAATCATTGCATTGCCCATCGCATTCCGCATTAACATGGTTCCTTCGGGTTCCAGCCATTGACTAAAACCAAGAAGAATAGTGTGAGCAACACTAATTATAATAGGAAACCACATAATTCAAGAATAAAATTTTCATGCTTAAGGTCTTATCCAAGGTTATTCAAGGCCATTTCTAAAACACTAAGATTGTGTTCTATGCTTAGACTTATCCTTAGGGTTATTACTAAGGCTTTCACATCCTAGTTTCTAAAGGTTGACTATACCTTTCCTCTGATACCAACTATAACGACCCACACTTTACATACATTATTAATACTTCAAAATTGAAGCACACTTATTACAACATATGACAAAACCACAAAGGACCGTATAGGTATAGTGTCTTTAGAAACTGGGAAACATAAACAACTGGTTCATAAATCTTCTACAGTGTCTCCCATTTATTTCATCATATCTAGGGTCCCTTTTAGCATATTCTACTTAATATCCATCTTCCTGACATGGGGAAAAGAAAACATAAAAGGGTGAGCTCAAATGCTCAGCAAGGGCAAATAAAGGAAATAAAAATCATATCATATCTTTATGAAAATCAAAACCTGCAAAAGAGATCATAATATCTTAACATGGAATAAATCATAGAAGTGAAAATGAGATCCCCATAATCATAACATAAAACTTGAAACTTTGTGGCATGCACACATAATCATGGATAATCATTTCTTGTTAGTCATGACTCATTGCCAAGACTACCTTAGTGGACAAAGTCCATTTCTGAACCGAGTTCACTCCTCGTTTAAGTCCTGTATCACTGAACCGAAATAACCTTCTGTTCTAGCCATGTCTATCTCATGAGATATAAAATCATTACCCAATGCATTGGAGGGAGATATAGGTCCCACCCATCTTATAATGAATCCTTTCTTATGTGTGCCACATAATCATAAAACATACATCATAGCATACCACATGTAACAAAAATGGGATTCTTGAAACATCATGACATCATAAATCAATTCATATAAGATAAAGGAATTCATAAACATAGTTCCATCACAACATAGTCAAATCAATGTAAAAATATGGATAGAAACAGAACTCTTTATTATCTTAGATGGAAAATAATTTTGATAAAACACTTGAATTGAATTCTTGAGGAAAATATCCTTTCTTCTTCAAAATCAATTTCTTTTCACAAAACATCATGCAATTTTAAAAGAAAGAGATTTTATTGAAAATAGTCATGAAATCTTTTAGAGGAAGATTCATGAAAATAAGGCTTTATAAAACAGTAGAAATCCGTTCGTGCCGTATAAGTTAAAAAAACATTCTTCGTACTTTTGTCGGAAAAGTCAAAAAGTACCTCGTACGAAAAACGACAAAAGATTCCTTTCATACGTATTACTAAAAAATCACCGAAGGGTAAAAATGGATTTAAACAATTTTAGGTCGATGGAAATAATATTACATATTGATAAAACATGGATGTGGATGATAAAATGCACCCCAGTAAATACTTACGAATAAACAATCTCGGATAAAAATGAGATTGTGATATTTCCCTTACCTTAGGTCCGATTTGCTTTGTTCGTGTCCGAAGCTCCTGTATAATGGTTTAAATAATGTTATTGACTTATTCCAGAATCATACATACTGATATGATATCATATATGGTCATATTATTAGCTTCTTGTTAGTAATATTTCATTGTTACTTGTTACTTGGGTCTTTATAACTTTTTGTTCTTATGCTTGTTTTGTCGAATAAATTCTTATTCTTATCTTTAGGTTATAGGTAATTCATTTACAGAATGGTATTAGTGTAGTATTTACCTTATTCATTCATTCAATTCATTTATATAATCATTATGAAATGAAGATCATGTATAACGAGTCGCATCACATCGTGGAGACGGTATTCCGTACGTACGCACGAGTGATGATATCGTTCCTATGATCGTGGAATTGTATTGGAGTATATATATATTATTTCAGTATCAATATTACTTCATAATAATCATATATAGTTACTCATTACACCATTATACCCATCCTTGTAAGGTGATGGTGGAAAATAGATTACACCATGGCGTGGAGACGGTATTCCGTACGTACGCACGCGCGGTGATTTCATTTTTCCGTAGGATGGATAGAAGGTGAATTAGGGTTGTTTCATATTTATAATAACATATCAGTATGTAAGTAATACTGATGTTATTACTTTATCATGAAACAACTATAGAAGAAGAAGTTGAAGAAGAAAGAAATTGAAAAGATCGGTAATGGATATTACCTCTTCTTTGGAACGCCTCTTTGAATCCTCCACTTAAGGAACTAAGATTGGTCTTTGGAGAATACCAGGACCTCTAGGATTATTCTAGGGAAGTGGAGAGGAGAAAATGGCAGGGTATGGCCGATCTTGAGTGCTCAATTTGGTGTGAGGAGGAGGGGGAGGAGGTGCCCTTTTATAAGGGAGGAGAGGGGCACCTTAGGAATATCTCAAAATATTATTTTATATTAAAGTCAAAATCGGTTTATAATGGTTCCAAAGGGTCTTATTTCGAAGAAAAAGTGGGGATGGGTCGACATCCTATCAACCAATAGGATTTAGACATGTTTAGGGTATTATTTTAACCTTATCAATTAGATTTAACTCTAAGTTAATTAATTTAACTTTTACCGTGTCTTTTTGTTTTCTTTCACTATATGGTTAATACACTTACTATAACATGCCAAAAGAACCCCAATTTGTTTATTATTAATATATATATCCTTATCCAAGTCATTTGGCCGAACCTTAGATTTTTAGGAATAAAATAACAATTAATAATATAATATTTTATTTAAAAACTATTTTGTGTCAATTTTGACACTATTTGATATATGATTTTTGTGAAAGTCATAACAGAATTATATGTTCGAACCAAGTTTATTAAATCACCATTAATATATCATAGTAACCTAGAAAATTAGTGGAATTCATAAAAAGTCTTAAATTACATTTATTTTGGTATTTATATTATCAATTATGTCAATATTTCATTAATAAGATAATTACTGCATCATCTTTGTGTCATATATAAATTAAATTATTTGATGTCCAAAAATTACAAATAAAATACCATCATGTAGGAAATCTGTTTAGCTTTCTAATGAATATTTACAATCGAATTTATCTTATGTATAACCCTATATTAAAAATTATTTACTTATTAAACTTTGATTTTAACTATTTTAACCCTTCTTTAAATAAATTAATAATAAATGTCCTAATCTAATCCAAGTGGGCCTAAATGGTCATATTTTATTCCTAAGTTTGTTTTTGGTCGAATTACACTTGTCCAATAGAATTAGGACATGTGTTAGGATAATATTAATATCATATTTACCCTTAGTTACCCTATTTACTATTAACCGCGGTAAAAATAGTAAAAAGTTACTATTCACCAAAAAAGTATTTGCATCTCATTGAACCACATTTTAGTCCTTGATATTAACCGTGTCTCTCGGATTTTTGAAATTCCATTCACAGAAGCGGTAAAATTAAGTTTTATGCAAAATTCAGTTTTTAACCTACCACTTAGTGGTTTCACTATTCATCAAAAATTGAATGTTTTCAGAAAAATACCAAAATTTCACCCTAGGCTAATTTCGATATTCTGAGTCCAAAAATGAAGTCCATTTTGAAAAATAAAATTTATAAAATTTCAAAAAGTGGTTATTACTTTTCATAACGGCTAGTTTTAATAGAATATTGTTGTTTAGTGAAACTCGGTATTGCGTACGACGCAAGCTATCGAGGAAGGTCGTGATTGCGTGTAAAGCAATCCAAGCAAGTGTTGTGTAGAAAAATATTCCTTTGATGATTTATATAACATAAAAGTCTCGAGTGTTACATATAATCAGTTTATGAATTCCAAATGATGTTGTGATTTTTCAAATGTGTTCCAAATATTTCATGGATTCTTAAATGGTGTGTTTGGATACTTTTTAAAATGTTTTTCATATAATAGAATGCTTCTAACCTCGTTAGAACTTTTATAAAGTGGGTGTTCTTTGAAAAACCCTCCTTGGAATGTGTCTCTTTCATTATCATTATTAAAGGAAATGTTAATGTCATTGGTATGGGACTCCCATTGTGCATTTATGTTCCGAAGACAAGGGAACATCCTTGGAGTGGTGTTCTGAGGTGATTCTTGTGGGTTTGTGGAATATTTGTGTCTTTTTTGTATTTATTATATATGTATGTTCATTTGATACTCCTTGGATCACCCCCAATTTAGACATAAAATGATAACCTAGAAATTATATTCGATTATTCGAGAATGATTGCTGAACTAGTTTATGATTATGTTCTGGCTAATTATCCCTCATTATAAAAATGCTCTGCTTTGGGGAAGGTTACCCTCGTGCGTTAAGGCTGTTTGACTACATGTGTATTTCCCTAAGGATTGAATAGGTTATAATATGTTATATATTTCCATAAATCTCTTAGGTATTACCATATTCTCTGACACATGTTTATTCGTACAAAATAATCTAGGTGCCTCATCTACTATAGTTATATGAATAATGCTTACCCATTTCCCTCATTATGTCATCATTAATTATTCTCACTAATTATGGTTTGTCTCTTTAGAAAAATTGAATGATTGGTATTAAATGTTTTGATGGGGATTATTTTTAAAAAAACATTGTTTATTTTCCTGTATTTCGAACTAGCAAGAAATGAAATCTATTATTTAAATGAAATTCATAGGGACATCCCCTACCCCCTAGACACCCCCTTCCCCCTTGGACACCCTAGATAACCCCTACCCCCGTGGATAGTCTTTACCACCTTTGAAAGGCACCACTACCCCCCTGGATAGGCCCTAACACATTGGACACCACTTAATATATATATATATATATATATATCCAAACGGTTTCATTGAAAACCATAGAATATTTTATCTTCATCTATTTTGTACCAATAGGTTCTATAGAATCGTTTGAATATGGCTATTGCAACGACCATCATGCCAATGGTGTGTGCAAATTTTGGGGTATTCTATCCAAATTGTTTCAGGGGCTATCCCAATGATTTCAAATCATTGGGATATATGTAATTTTAAGTAGTGAATGTATACATATTTTAATATTTACACTTTATATATTTTTATGGAAGGGTGAATTTGGTATTAAGTTGCATCAGTATGTATTCTTTGTGTACCTTAAAAATAATTGATCCAAGGTATATTTAAAATTGTTATATCTAACTATATATTCTTTTTAAAATAAATTTCATGCATTTTTTATTAAAATACACATTGATTTTTTTTATATTTCAAAGTATTTTTACATTAAAATTATGACATTTTTCATATAAATATATATTTGTCTTATCTTAACATGATATATAATTTTGCTATTTTTAATAGGTAATAATGAGTCGAAGTTGGATTACGTAACATCGAATGAGAAATGAATATGAGGAAGGTGTTGAGGAATTTTTGGATTTTTTTAAACAAAATGTTCTATGAAGTGGAGTTTTTTTATGTCTGTTTCTAAAATGATTGAATATGAAGATGTTGAAAAGTAGAGAGATCAAAGATCATCTGATTTTTCATGGTTTTAATATGAGTTACAACCCTTGGATTTTTGCATGGTTAAACTAGTCAAATTGTCAGATCTATTGATGATAATGATTGGACGGATGGTAACTCTGATGGAATTGAAGAAATGTTCTATGATATTGTAGCAGAACAAATTGAGATAGAACCGACAATTGAAGGTCTATATGGTGATTCTGAAAAACCATTGTATCATGGCTCTATAGATTGTATGGTTTTTTCAGTGGTGTTAATATTGATTAATCTGAAGGCGAAACATGGATGGAGTGACAGATGTTTTTAGAGCTACTACAATTGTTGAAATAAATTCTTCCCAAAGTCAATGATCATTCAGATTCACATTATAAGGACAGGAAAATATTATTCCTGATGGGATTGGGATATAATAAAATACATGCTTGTCCAAATGACTATATGATATATCGGAAGGAATATGATTTTCTATTAGAGTTTATTTAATGTGGGACATCACGATAAAATTTGAAAGAAAAATCACATTCTGATGTAGATATTACAAATATCCCATCCAAGGTATTTTTTATCTTCATATAATTCATAATTTCATATGTTTACTTTTCTAATTCCCATGATGAAAAAAAGGTTATGATGGCATGAAAATGAGCGGATATGTGATGGAAAAATACGTCAACTAGTGGATTGTCTAGAAATTATGAAAATTGATGAGAATTATCCTACATTTGAACATGAAATTATAAATTTTAGACTCGGGTTGTTGATTCATGCTCAAATTTACCCAATATATGAAGTGAGAATGATCTTTGTAGTATATCTTGGGTTGTCAAATCCACTGAGGCCTAAGAAGATACCTAAGATTCCCAACATATGAGATGGATTTTTTGATATTAATTTTCCAAGAGTTGGTTGATTTTAGATATTTTTAAATTATATATAATAGATTTATGTTAATTAATATTAAGATAAAGTGTTGATCCGAGGTTATCGCTCAGGGTGGATTGGATGATGTACTTTTTTAATGATTTCGATTTCATTAACTCAAGAAGGATTAATTCAATGAATTCAAACTAACCTCATCACCTACAAGTTAAACACCTTCACAAACACATGTTAATCACCTTTAAACTTATACGATCATTTCCCTGATCACTGAAAGGTAAATAATATTTTTATCACATAAAAGTGGGGTTATTAAATTCTATATAGAAGAGGAAGAGATAAAATCATTGAATAAAAGAAACTCAAATAAAGGAAATAAATAAACATTTAGAGAGTGAGAAATAAAATTCAATCCAGCCCCTTTATATATTCTTAGATCAGCATATTAATGATGTATCCCTCTATTGAATACTTGTTTTCAATTAATGTGGGATGTAAATTTACGAGGATTGAATCGAAAAAGTAAAAACAAAAACCAAAATCCATCACTCCATCGTTGTGGGATAAATCTCACAAATTTTGGTGTGAATAAATTCATTCTTTTAGGAAATGGATTCAATGTGATATCTGGAAGATCATAGCAAGAGTAAAGTAATAACATTTATTAATAAAATTTGATTAATTTAACAACTTACATGAGAAGGAAATGTGATTACCAACACAAAGAGGAAACATAACACTTCAATGAAACCAAGCATAAAAAAGGATTACAAATTTCTAAAACACTACATTAAATAGGCATTTTGAGATCCTTGTGTCGATTCCCCAATAGTTCAAATCATCCAACTTGATTATGGTAGGCCTAGGGTGGTGGAATGTATGGGAGAGAATACTTATTTATACTTGACTCGAAGTGGCAGCCGACTAGAATCCACTGAACAGAAGCACCATGATGGCCTTATATATTTATGAATTAGAGTGGTCCATATAAGAAAAAAATTGAATCTCTATGTTTCTACTAGATCACTATAAAATTTCATCCCAAATGAATTTGTTTTTTAGATATATGATAAAATTGGTGGGCTGTTTTTCCAGGCTGCAAAATCAGGTCCAAAATGTTTCTCTAAATTGGGATGACTAAATCACCACAATACAGACCTAATTAACACTAGATCCTGAATATTTTATGTTCCTATATATGTGTTATATTATCACACCGAATTTGGGTTTCATTGGGTCTGTATTTTGGGCCCCATATTCCCATCAGTGGGATGATGTCTAATCTACCATCTCCAAAACAAATTCCATTCATCGCCAAATATCCCTATCATCCGTTACGAATCCTTCATTGATACATGATTGAAAAATGATTATATTTAAATTTAGATCTATTTCATAGAATTCCAAATTAAAATTGGGAAAATTAAATTCCTTAAAATCATTTGAATCATTGGGTCTAAATTGGTGAACATTAGGCATGAATTGCATAAATGATGAGAATGGATGTTCAAAAATAAATTTAATAACCTAGTACCATAAGATAGAAAATGGATATTTAATACCATTAAAATTTAATGAACATATGTATTTTTATAAAATAATCACACCTCAAACATGATATTTTCTAGTCACAAGAAAAATGTATCTCAATAATATGAAATTTGAATTCCCTTTTCCAAAAACATATTAATACAAAATGATCACCAAAACCCATTATTGTAAACAATTATGAAACCCATAAAAATATTTTAATACATTATATTTTAATAAGTAGATCCCAAACCGAATCTCATTCTTTTGTTCTAATTCAACGCCATATTTCATCCAATATCAATTAGGAGTGGTGATGTGTTGTGTATTTCATTATACATGGCAGTTCATATTTATTCAAGTGGGAAATGATGGAAGCACTGTGTGAAATGAAATTTCAATATTAAGATGAGTATTAATTTTTTTATAGTTTTTCTCCCAATTTTTTCATGGTAATTGATGTTGCACTCAAAAGAGTCAACCCCTATAGTGAGACATTTTCGATGAATCCAAGGCTCAATGACCTTAGTGAACCATGTAAATCCCACATAATCGACCATCATCTTATGTTAACGTAGTCCAAAAAAATAAAATTACCAAAAATATAAATAAAAGTAATATCTATAGACCAGAAAAATATGATGTCATGATCTCCATGTACTGAAAGCCACACATGAAGTCATTTCCCTGAACTATGCGCAAATTTATTGTTTTTTAATTATTTTAAATACTCATATTAAAACTAAAATGATCACCAAAACATTGTTATTTATTTGGGGTACCCCATGAACTCAAACTGATACCCCACTACCCATATGACGTGTGTTATGATTGTTTTTTGGATGAAATTAAAAAACATGAAATATCACATTAGATAGCCACACATTAAGAATTCTTTGAAAATGAAATATAAATTGATTAAAATCAGAATCAGGGCATGATAAATTATTTTTTATACACGTTGAATAAATACAATGTCTATTATCAAGTTCTAGGGTAATGAAGTTTTTCCTTCTAATAAGGCACACATTTTTTCAAATCATTCATTTTTTTACATAAAAGAAATTTTTTTATCTCCCCCCAACATATAATAACACTATCCAAAGTGTTTAAATCAATGAAAATTTAGAACGGGGTAGAGGTATAGAATGAGAGTTCAAAACGTGAATTGAAAATGAGGATCATTGAATGAAGTAACATGGTGGTTGATGTTGAATTTCTTTCTACTCCCTTTTAATCCCTTGATCTCCATGTCACTCTAAGAATTCCCTAGTGGAAGAAGAAAAAAACTATATATATAGTTATATATATTTATTCATATAATAAACAAGTAAAATATAAGTATATATACAAAAATTAAAAAATTAAAATGCACCATAAGTTGTAGGTTAGTGGTAAGCTCGCGCCCCTCTTTCCCGTAGTTCCTGAGTTTGAGTCCGCGTGACTTTACCAGTTCTGACGGGGTTTTCCCCATGACCTATGATGTTTCATTTTAATTTTTTTTTAATCCTAAAAACATATAAAAATAAAATTAACTAATGATACATTGTCTTATTTTTAAATTTATAGTTAATGTATTACTCAAGGATCACACAACGTGACATTGATGAATATGGCGCTCCTATTTCATACCCATTCATACTCATAATAGAAGAAATAGTCAACATTCTATTTTTTTTGTCATTTTTAAATATAAAAAAGATTCATTAATCCTATTAAAAATATAAAGTTTATTAATACAAAAAAATGACTGGAAACTTGAAAACCATGGGTTTCCTCCCATGCATCCCTTTATTTAACGTCATTAGCTCGACATGGACCACTAATTGATTAATTATTCTTGTCATCTATGGTTGGTTAACACATGTCATCATGAAATTCATGTTTTTTTAATGGCTCTATAAATGGTTTGACACTATTACCATTAACTTTAAATGTTCAACCATTGATGGGATCTTGAATTTTAACAGCCCCTTGGGGGTACACCTTATGCAATATGTATAGACCTAACCATCTAGACCTCAATATTTCTGGGTGTAAATGAATTATAGAACAATAAAAAATTAAACATTTACACAGTAAAATGTGTTTGGTTTTAATATTTATAGATTTTTAGGCTTGTAATTTATCTTTATTGATCATTGAATTTTCCTAAGATTCCATCCTATGTTCCTCAAGTTCATTGAGATATAATTTCCTTTTTTTGGACAATGAGAGGTATTTATTCATCTTCTTAATTTACCAAAAATAATTATGTTCTATCTCATCTGAAAAATGTCTTTCTTTACCATAAACTAACCTGTATGGGGAAATTCCTAAAACGGGTTTATACGTGGTTCGAAATGCCCAAAAGTGCATTTAATTGTTTTGTTGACCATTTTTTCCTAGATAGATTAACAATTTTCTCAAGAATTTGTTTGAATTATCTATTCGATTACTCATCTTGACCATTGGTCAATGGTTGGTAAGTAGTGGACAATATGTGAGAAATTCCATACTTTTCCCAGAGTGATGAGAATGGAAAATTGCAAAAATGTGGTCAACATTCACTAACTATAGCCATAGAAATTAAAAATCTTGAGAATATTTTTTCATTTAGAAATATTATCATAGTTTTAGGATCATTGGATTTTTTTTGGAATTTCCTCAACCAATTTTGAGACATAATAAAATGCTAATAGAATGTATAGATATCTCCTAGAGTTTGGGAAGGGACCCATGAAATCAATTCCAAAATATTCAAAGATATCAAACCACTAAGTTGAGAGTGATTGGCATTAGATTCCTTTCTGTGATGGACCCTGCATGTTAACACCTAGGAAAACATTAGAAAAATTTGTAGGAGTCCCTTTAAGGGTTGGGTTAGAAAATACCACACTGAAGAATACTAGAAGATGTTTTATTATAGTAAATGTGACCTCCACATGCCTCACTATGATAGAATTAAAGGATGGAATCTTGATCAGATTTTTGGACACACCTCATAATGACTTGGTCAGGGTAGAACATATAGATGTATGGATCATCAAACACGTAGTGCCTAACATCCTAAATGAATTTTTTTGAGCTTGAGACCCTATGAATTTTGGAATGACTCATGTAACTATGAATTTGGCTATGTCAGCATACCAAGGTCAGTCAGTCACAATGTATAACTATCCATTAAATAATTAATCAGATAGAAAAAAGTGATTTGATTTGTTTTTTTATTAAATCCTAGACAGATAATCAGATAAATAATTTTCAAGACCCTTATTATCCTTGATTGAGAGGTTAAATTATTTTAAGAGAATGACCCACCTAATGAGTCTCGCATTAGCATATTGTTTTTTGAAGTGGTGTTTTATTGCATAATGGTCATTGAACACAGTGATGGGGGATCCTAAGAGGTAGGACCTAAAAATCTCTAAGGAAAACACAACATAAAGTAAATCCCTTTCACTGGTGGTGTAGTTGATTTTGGAATCATTTACATATTTTCTTTAATAAGAAATGACATAAAGAGTTTTATCACAACATTGTCCTAACAATGATCCTACAAAAAGTTCACTGGAATCACACATATGTTTAAATGGAGGGTTCCAATTTAGAGATTTTGTAATGGGAGGAAAGGTGAGAGAGGATTTGACAGCTGATAATGAACCCTCGCAACTTTCTATATAATCAAATGGTGCATCCTTTACTATAAGCCTTCGAAGGGGACGATAGATTAAACTAAATTATTTGTTGAATCTTATATATAAATCAGTATGTGCTAATAATGAGATCACATCCTTAACAGTTCTGGGTGATGGAAGGTGATAAATGATTTCAACCTTTTCCTTATCAACTTCAATCCCCCTACCCTAGACTATATGGCCAAGGACTAATCACTATTTAACAATGAAATGGAATTTTTGTCAGTTTAGGACAAAATTGGTTTCTTCACATTTGTAAATAAATCTCTCCACATACCTATGAAATCCCTCAAATGTATCCCCAAAGACAGAGAAGTCATACATGAAGACCTCAAGAAAATACCCTACCATGTCTCAGAATATTCCCAACATGCACCGCTAGAATGTTCCAGAGGGTTTTGCATAACCCGAAGGTCATGCGTTTGAAAGAAAATGTGCCGAATGGACATGTGAATGTATTCTTCCCTTGATCCTCTAGGGAAACACCAATTTTATTAAACCTCAAGTAACCATATAAGAAATATTAGAAGGCATGACCTTCCAACCTCTCAATGATTAGGTCAATGAATGTTAAGGGGAAATGTTCATACATGGTGAATGAGTTTGGATTCCTGTAGTCATTGCAGACTGTCCATCCACTACTCACCCTAGTTAGAAGAATTTGTCCATGCATATTGGTTATCACTTTGATTCATACCTTCTTGGGAACCACTTGGATTGGACTTCCCCACTCCCTCTCATCTACATGATATATGATACCAACTTTTTACAATTTTCCAATGTTCTTTTCTTACTACTTCCATGTGATTTTGGATGGATTCGCTGTTGGGGTTGACATCGTGGCTTTGAATCAGATTCCAGAACAATCCTATGAGTCCCAATAAGTGTGAAAATCCCAGGAATCTCAGACAGGGACCATCCAATGGATTTCTTTTGATTCCTAAGGAATTATAGAAGCATACTCTCATGATTGGCATCAATATAAGAATAAATGACAATAGGATGTGTTTGATTGTCCTCTATGAAGGAATAATTGATTGCAGTAGGATGTTTCATCAATTCATGATCATGATGGTTCAAAATTTCAGTAGAATATTTGGACATGGGATCGAGATCAATTTTGTTTCCTAGAGTTTTATATAGTATTGATTCCTCACATTTAGAAGTTTCAGCTACTATTTTGGATTGATCAGATTTAGGGATGGAATTTAGAGTGATCTCTATGAAAGTGGTTTTGTGAATGGTTTCACTAATTTTTGGACCTAAGACTTCATAAGAAGAGAAATTTGAAAATGATTCAAGCTAAGGAGGTAAACATCCTTCATATGAATAAATGAATTCAATATCATCCTAACTAAAATATCCATCAAATATTCATTGATTTTTATGGATTAATTATCAATTATTCCTATCATGTTTACTTCATGAAAGTCCTCTTCATCCCCTATTTATGAACATTCATTATAGATGATCATGTCTAGACTCATGTTTCCAATGTTGATGGTCATGTTCCCATTTTAGACTCTAATGATAGAGTTTATTTTTTCATGGAAAGGACGACTAAGGATGATTGGGGTTTGTTCCTTATTTCCTAATATTGGCTGGTTTTCATGTACAATTAATTCTATAGGGTAGATGATGTTTTCCACCATTTCTGTAATGTCCTTTAAAAACTGCTTTGGAACTATAATGCTAGGATCATTAATTTGAAGGGTTCCAAATATGGTTTGGAGTTCTTCTAGGCCTAACTAGTAGTACACATCATAGGGTATGAGATTTACACTAGCACCTAGGTCCCACAAGTCCTTAAGAAATGCTTTCTCTCATAGTTCAAAATTTATTTAAGGGCAACCCGGGTCTTCAACATAGGTGGAATGGTCCCTTGATTGGTGGTACTCACACAAGTATCCAAAAGGACCTCATTTTCTTGTTAAAATTTTCATTT
This sequence comes from Viscum album, assembly GCA_963277665.1. Classification (NCBI taxonomy): domain Eukaryota; kingdom Viridiplantae; phylum Streptophyta; class Magnoliopsida; order Santalales; family Viscaceae; genus Viscum; species Viscum album. The sequence goes on along the minus strand of OY728148.1, from coordinate 870,026,498 downwards.
AATTGTGCATAGGTACTTAATTTTTTTTAGTATGTTTGATTGGTTTAATGACATCGAGAATGGAAATTTTCAACTTGACCTTTGAGAATATTTCACTCAATGATTCACTCAATTTAGGCTTGGTTTTCTCCCTCATGCATTATGGAAATGGTGCAGGATGTGGGTTGTTTATTAAAGAGTTGTTTATTTGACATTGTTATTATTTTTCCCAATTTGATAGCATAGTTCAATTGAATTTCCACTAGTTTTTGAAGATTTACATGGTTTTATAATTATTTGTTCATGTTTTCCAACTGATTTCCCAATTCTCAATACTATCACAACCTTTAGTTCTTCATGTGTTGTTTGAGTGAAACATTAATCTCTCTATAATTTTGAGGATGGTATTTCTTGCCTAGGCATGGGTGCCTTTATAGTTTGGATGGTTTGATGTTCTTTTTAAATTAAACAGACATCTGAGTTTGTCCTTTCTGTTTTTATGCATAGTTGTTCTAGTAGGATTTACTGATCAGTTTTGGTTGGTTATTTAAAAGATTGGTTTATCCCAGTGGGATATTTTTGAGGTGGGATGTTTTGATGAAAATAGACTTGTGGCTATTGGAATTGGATCGTTTGGGCTTTGAAATAGTTATGGGTTTTGTATTTATAATGGGGTAATTATTTTTTCCCTGTGGTTGGCTAGGTTGTTTGTTACCTTTATAGCGGAATCCTGGGTGGTTATTATACCATTGGTTGATGTTGTTTTAGTATTGAGGCTATTGAAATTTCAAAAAATTTACTTCCACTAGGGGTCCTCCTAAAATAACATCCTTGATGGATGGAATGGTTGGAAACATGTTTGTCTTATGGTCATGTTTGTCACAAATTGTGCAAACAGGTTCAATAGTTTGGATTTCATGGACATTACTAAGGTGTATCACTTCATCCTTCCTATAGAGGTCTTTGAGTTTAACCCTATGGATTTCCTCTTATCTAGGTGTATTAATTCTAGTAGTTCATTGTGGATTTTTAAAATAAGGTAAATTTCCCTTTATTTGGTTGTGTTTTTTAAGTATTTATAGATACTCATAAGAATCATATCGGGATTTGTTTTTTAAAGTTCCATTACACATCATGTCAATGAATTGTATATTCCCTAGGCCCCACCCTTCATAAAAAATACTAACTTGTTCAGGTATAGAAAAACCATTACGTTAAACCCTGTTTAGGGTACCTTAGAACCTCTCCCATGTTTTATATAATGACTCACCTTCATTTTCAAAAAATTTATGGATTATATTTTTAACTACAATTCATTTGTTGTGAAGAAAGTATTTTATATAGAATTCGCTTTGTAATTGGTCCTAAGCGTTGATGGATGATGGTCTCAAATTTTTTATCCAATTTTTAGCTTGATCCTTTAAATAAAATGGATATATCCTCATGTTATCTGATTCTAGTTTATGTTGGGGACACATTGTATCTATAATGTCATTGAACTCCTTGACGTGAATATAGGGCATCTCAAACTCTATTCCATGGAAAATGAGAAGATGTTTTAGGACATGAGGTTTAAAGTTGATTTTGTAATATCAAATGGAATTTTGTCTAATGCATGAAGGGGAATTTGTCTAGGAAGTTGTGAGGTAGTCATTCATGATTTTATCGACTACATTCCCCATATTTGGGGCTAGCTCATTTGGATTTCCATTTTGGTTCTAACCCTAGTTTAAGAGTTGGTTTCATTGAAGACCTTCTTTTAAAATGAGCACAATTTCTGACTCTGGTGAATTATGAATATTAGGATATAATGGAAATAGTTTCCTTGGGGTACTTGACTCCCCAACCCAAGGACTATCCACCCTAACATGATGGGTTGATTCATCACGAGTGTAGGCAGACATGTCCCAAAAGAAAAAAAGCAAGATAGGGAAAATATAAATGAATTGGGTGAGAATAGAAGAATTTGGGTAAATAAAAAAGGTTTTGGTCTAAGGTACTAAATTGGTCCTGTAACGACCCAAAGTTTCATTAATAGAAAATCCCTCTTGATCCAGTTAAGTGTTTCTTTATGAAAAATGTTTTTATAAGATGTCAACTTCTTTAGTTTTACGTTAAGATTTGTGACCGTTACTTTTATAGTCATTGAACAGTGATCCTCTTAGTAGTATAAATATAAGGCTTTAACGAACCCATTTCTACTCAGACAAAGGAAGCGATGGCCTCATCCAGTAGAATTGCCCCTTACGAAGCCCATTTGTCAGAGCTCGGAAAAGAGGTGGCATCTTTGGGCTTTGCCCTTGACCAAGCCCAAGCTGATCTTCATCAAGTCAAGCTCGAACGTGATCGTCTACGGGAAAAGTGGAAGTTGATTGAAATTACCACTCGAGCGATGTTATCTGAGCCACCCCAAGAGTCTATCACCATCGCACACCTTACCCTTAGGTCTTATATGGCAATTTTAAGGAGTTATTTAACAAATAATTAGCACCATGTTCATGTACATTATTTTTGTATATAATAATGAATATAATTTCTAGTCATTTTTGATATATTGTAATTAGTTTTTAAAGTACAAATGGTGTTTTTAGTTTTTATTTAATTAAGAATTATATTTTATTAAAATAAAGGATTTTTGAATTAAATAATATTTTAATAAAATATTATTATTAATATTACATTAATTTTTATTAAATATAAATGATCTTATAATTTTATGAATGCAATTAAATTTTTTATTAAGGTTTGAAAGCCATTTCTGTCAAAACCCATGAATTTTTTTTATAAATGTCAGTTATTGTTTTAAAAGTGAAAATTTACATATTTAGAAAATTATTTAGATAAAGTAAATATTATTTTAGTAATCAGGACATCGAAATTATCCAATGGTGAATTTTTCATAATTTTCTGAGACAGTCAAATTTTTGGGTAAAAATTAAATACCATTTAAATATATAATGTGTTTTATTACATCATAATGACCCAATGGTGATGTAATAAAATACCATAATCCTTATGTTCGGCCAATATGTGTTTTATCATTAAAATAATGAGTTTTTTGGGTTTTTTGACTTACTTTTCAAAGCATTAATGGAGCCCTCCAGACTTATTCAAAACTTTTCCTTTTTAAATTAATTTCCATGGGAGTGTGACTCACCTCCACATAAGAAACCCTAAATTTTTTAATAAGTTCGGACCTTGGGCTTGTAAAATATTGTTTTCCTCTTTCCTTTTCCAGAAACCATGGGCAAATATTGTAGATACTCGAAGCTTTACCTACATGAACATTACATTAATTATGCGGAATACTTAGTACATAACAAATACACACACACAAGGATCGTAATAGTTTAGTGTCTTTGGAAACTTGGAATATAATCTTCTAATCGTGGTGAAAGATCTTCAACATCTACTATTAAGATCTTCCCTTTTTTTTACTTGAAACCTTTCTTTATATCCTGGGGAAAAGAAAACATAATAGGGTGAGCTCAAATGCTCAGTAAGGGTAAAAAAAGAAATATCAATCACATCATATACATAAGCACATAACTTTTGGAAATCATAACCTGCAAAAGTGATCATAATTTCATAACATGGGATAAATCATGGCAGTGAAATGTAATCACAATAATCATAACATAAAACATGAAACTTTGTGGCATACACACATAATCATAGATAATCATTTCTTGTTAGTCAAGACTCATTGACAAGACTATCTTAGTGGACAAAGTCCCTTTCTGAACCGAGTCACCCTCGTTCCAGTCCTGTTTCACTTAACCGGTATAACCTACCATTCCAGCCCTATCTATCTCATGAGATATAAAATCATTACCCAATGCATTGTGGGGAGATATAGGTCCCACCCATCTCATAATGATACCACTCTTATGTGTGCCACAAAATAATAAAGCATACATCATTGCATAACCCATGTAGTAAGAATGGGATTCTTAAACAACATAACATCATAAAACAATTAATATAAGATAAAGGAATTCATAAAAATATAATTCCATCACAAAATAATCAAATCAATGTAATAATAGAGATAAAAACAGAAACCTTTATTATCTTAGATGGAATATAATTTTGATAAAACACTTGAACTCCATTCTTGAGGAAAATATCCTTTCTTCTCCAAAAACACTTCTCATTTCTTAACATGTCGTACAATTATAAACTAAAAGAAGTTGATTAAAAATAAACGTGAGAAATTGTAAAGGAATCTTGTTGTAAATAATGTTTTAAAAATCCATTCATACCGTATAAGTTAAAAAAGACATTCTTCTCGTACTTTTGTCGGAAAGGTCAAAAAGTACCTCGTACGAAAAACGACAAAAGATTCCTTTCATATCTTTTACTAAAAAACTCACCGAAGGGTAAAAATGGATTTAAACTATTTTATATGGATGGAAATAATATTACATATTTAGGAAACATGGATGTGGATGATAAAATACACACCAGTAAATACCAAAGTATAAACAATCTCGGATAAAAATGAGATTGTGATATTTCCCTTACCTTAAGTCCGAATTGCTTTGTAAGTGTCCGAACCTCCAATATAATGATTTAAATAATTTTATTTACTTATTCCAGATTCATACTTATTTTTATGATATCATATATGGTCATATTCTTAGCTTCTTAGTAGTAATATTTCATTGCTACTTGTTATTCGGGTGTTTATAACTTTTTGTTCTTATGCGTGTTTTGTCAAATAAATTCTTATTATTCTATTTAGGTTATAGATACCTTATATCCAGAATGGTATTAGTGTAACATATATCATATTTATTCATTCAATTCATTTATATAATTACTTTGTAATGATGATCATGTAGAACGAGTCGCATCACATCGTGGAGACGGTATTCCGTACGTACGCACGAGCGATGATATTGTTCCCATGATCGTGGAATTGTATTTAAGTAAATTTATACTATTTCAGTATCAATATAACTTTATAATAATAATATATAGTTACTCATTACACCATTATACCCATCCTTGTAAGGTGACGGTGGAAAATAGATTACACCACGGCGTGGTGAGGGTATTCCGTACGTACGCACGCGCGGTGATTTCATTTTTCCGTAGGATTGATAGAAGCTGAATTAGGGTTGTTTCATATTTATAATAACATATCAGTATTTAAGTAATACTGATGTTATTACTTTATCATGAAACAAAAAAATAATAAGAAGTTCAAGAAGAAAGAAATTGAAAAGATCGGTAATGGATATTACTTCTTCTTTTAAACAACTCTTTGAATCCTCCACTTAGGGAACTATGATTGGTCTTTGAAGAAGACCAGGACCTCTAGGATTATTCTAGGGAAGTGGAGAAGGGATTTTGGTAGGGTTTTACCGCGCTTGAGTGCTCAAATTGGTGCGAGGAGGAGGGGGAGGAGGTGCCCTTTTATAAGGGGGGAGAGGGGCACCTTAGGAATATCTCAAAATATTATTTTATATAAAAGTCAAAATCGGTTTATAATGGTTCCAAAGGGACTTATTTCGAAGGTAAAGTGGGTATGGGTCGAAATAATATCAACCAATAGGATTTAGACAAGTTTAGGTTCCTATTTTAACCTTATCATTTAGATTTAACAATAAGTTAAATAATTTTACTTTTACGTGTCTTTTTGTGTTCTTATACTATAAGGTTAATAAACATACTATATCAAGTCAAACGAACCCCAAGTTGTTTATTATTAATATATATAACATTATATAAGTCATTTGGCCGAACCTTAGATTTTTAGGAATAAAATAACAATTAATAATATAATATTTTTTAGAAACACTATTTTATGTCAATTTTGACACTATTTAGAAATTGATTTTTGTGAAAATCATAACAGAATGATAAGTTCGAAAAAAGTTAATTAAATCAATACTAACATGTCCTATTAACCTATAAAATTATTGGAATTCATAAAATGTCTCAAATTATACTTTTTTAGGTATTTATAATATCAATTATTCGATTTGTTTCACTATTATGGTAATTACTGCATCATCATTGTGTCATACATAAATTAAATTATTTAAAGTCTAAAAATTACAAATAAAATACAATTATGTAGGAAATATTTTTAGATTTATAATGAATATTTATAGTCGAATTTATCTTATGTATAACCCCATATTAAAAATTATTTAGTTATTAAACTTTGATTTTAACTATTTTAACCCTTCTTTAAATAAATTTATACTAAATGTCCTAATCTAATCCAAGTGGGCCTAAATGGTCATATTTTATACCTAAGTTTGTTTTTGGTCTAATTACACTTTTCCAATAGAATTAGGACATGTTTTAGGGTAATAATAATATCATTTTTACCCTTAATTACCCTATTTACTTTTAACCGTGGTAAAAAAAAGTAAAAAGTTACTATTCACCAAAAATTATTTTCATCTCATTGAACCACTTTTTACTTACTGACATCAACCGTGTCTCTCATATTTTTGAAATTCTAATCACAGAAGCGTTAAAATTATGTTTTATGAAAAATTCAGTTTTTTTAACTACCACTTAGTAGTTTCACTATTCATTAAAAATTGATGTTTTTCAAAACAATGCCAAAATTTCATCCTAATCTATATTTCATATTCCGAATTCAAAAATGAAGTCTATTTTACAAAATTCATATCATAGAAGTTGCATTAATTAATTTTATAATTAAATCCCGCTGTTAAAACAAATAGCGTGTTTTTACGAAACAATATCTATCAAAAGATTGACACTTTTTATGTCTGGTTTAAATGTGAAATTACATCCAATGACCAACATTGTATTAAATTGTAAAAATATATTCTAAATATACTTTAAAACCACTAAAATTAATAATTTATCACTATTAATTATTTTTATTGAAAAATTTGTTTTTAACTAAAATTTAGTAATTTTCACTATTCATCAAAATATGAAAGTTATCCGAAAGGTACCAAAATTTCACCTTAGGCTAAATTCGATACTACGAATCCAAAAATGAAGTCAATTTTGAGAGCTAAGATTTCTAAATTTTTAAAATGTTGTTATTACTATTCATAACGGCTAGTTGTAATAATATTTTAATAGCATATCATTGTTTAGTGAAACTCGGTATTGCGTACTACACACGCTATCGTGGAAGGTCGTGATTGTGTCTAATGCAAGGAAAGTCAAGGATGTGTGTTGTGCAAACTCGTTTTGGTGTAGCGTACAACACAAGACATTAATAAAATTAAAAAGAATATTTTTCATAAAATCTTCAGCTGTTACATTCTACCCCCCTTAAAATGAATTTCTCCCTCGAAATTCGTCGGGGTTATAAATGGTTTACTACTTGAAAGTTTCTTTAATAGAAACCCACATCGTAAAAAGGAATACCAAAACCAATTTTTAAAAACAAATGTATGAAACGTAACGGTTACCCAAATATACTAATCACTGTGTTTCCACATAGGTGAAAATATGGATATGGAAGAGAAATCTAACCATCATGTTCTGAGGGAGAGTGGTAGATAACATGGCTATGGAAAATCTAGCAATCACAAAGACATAAATTTGTGACAATATATGGTACCATCTGATTAATCAGATATAAGAGCACTAGAACAAAATTTTTGGTTTTCAAGATCATTTCCCTAAAGTTAAAGAATTTGAATTAGAATAAATAATTACTTTATTTTGGTACAATCTCACTGTTGTTTGTGCCTTGAACAATTTCCACTTCATCTCTTAAATAAATGAAGTTGAATTTTTTTTGTGAAGTGTTAGCAGATCATGTTATAGAATGACAGGTCATTCCATCTGTCTCAAACAAAAGGTTAGAAAAAGTTATATACATAAGTCGATCTATAGTGAGATTAATCATATATGGTTTCTAAAATGGATGTATACTTCATATATCATACTGCTTAATATAATAAAACTAGTTTCTACTAAACAGGGACTTCCTGTAGGCCAGTGGTAGGCGATAAAGGCTAGTCGCACTTCGGTTGTGGGTTCGATTCCCACAGCCTTGTCCGACGCGATGGGCTGTCGCCCGTCCTGCAGGTTGTCCTTTTTATAAAGCTATATTACTATAACATCCCATCAATAATATCGAAAAAAGATCTATCCTAACTTATGTCCAACATAATCTATTACAATCATTAGGATTATCTAAAATACTTCGGTCCATGCTCATAGTATAAAGAAAATGATTACTTGAAATTTCCTCAACCAAGCATGTGAATACCATCATTTATCCCCCATATATCTTGTTGGTCACATTCCAATCATGTGAATACCTTAATCATGTATTCTCTTGAAAAATTAATACCTATTAAACCTTTGTGAAAACATGAATTCTGTCAAAAGTTAACTCTTACCACATACCAAATTCCAAAAACTCTATATACTCAATCCATGATATAAACATCTCCTTATATCAGTCATGAGCTCATGAATACTATCAAACAATTAATTTTCTCCTTATCCCTTCATTATGCGCATATCATCTTCATTCCAAAAATATCTGAATAACCTTTCATGGATACTGGTAGCATTAATCACACACTTTCAAAACTCAAGGAAAGACAAAAATGTAACAATCCTTAGATGTCTCTTTATTCCATAGTACCATGAGATTCTTAATACAACATTACACTTGATAAACATGTAATCATTCCACTACCTTCTTAAACCATTGACTGAGCTTCCACAATTCTTTCATCTCACATATCATTTGTAGTCTCTTCATCGTCATCAACATAAATACTTCCCATACGACCATACTGATTCTCTTCAAGAGACTTTCCCTTAGGGAATTGGTTTGCATAATGCCCGTACATTCCACATTTAAAACATTTAACCATTTTTGATGTCGTAACAATATCATTATCCTCATCCATGGTGTTAAATAAACCTTTTCCTTTGCACTTACTTGCTTTGTGTCCTTTTTTTTCCACACCCAAAGCATCTTCCGGTTCCTTTGAAACATTCTCCTTGATGCCTCTTCCCACATGATTTACATAGGGGAATTTGAACTTTCTTTCCTATATGATCATCATGAAACTCCATCTTTCTCTAATTAGCCGAGTCAGGAAACTTACCAAATTTACTTTATTGATCATATTATGAGATTGTTGATTTGGCATAATAATGATGTTTGGAATTCCAAATCCCATTTCATTATGAATAATATCATTCCATTGTCCATCATATCCTCCATTATCATGAATCATCTTGTTTCCAGCCATTTTCTAAAACCCAAAAAAGAATATTGTGAGAGGCAAAAATCATGCTAGGGAAAACAACATAATAAAGGTGGAGTATCCTCAATATCTAACATCATAGGTTAAATTCTATGATCGTTACCGTAGTTCTAGGATTGTATCCTATACGTATACTTATCCTTAGGGACATCCCTAGACATACCTTATAAATATCTCTAGGGATCTCACTAAAGTTCTTGCATCCTAGTTTCCAAAGGTTGACTAAACCTTTCCTCTGATACCAACTGTAGAGACCCGAAGCATTACGTACATGAAGATTACATTAATTATGCGGAATACTTAGTACATAACAAATACACACACACAAGGATCATAATAGTTTAGTGTCTTTGGAAACTCGGAATATAATATTCTAATCGTGGTGAAAGATCATCAACATTTCCTATTAAGATCATCCCTTTTTTACCTAAAACCTTTCTTTATATCCTGGGGAAAAGAAAACATAAAAGGGTGAGCTCAAATACTCATTAAGGGTAAAAAAAAGAAATATCAATCACATCATATACATAAGCACATAACTTTTGGAAATCATAACCTCCAAAAGAGATCAAAATTTCATAACATGGGACAAATCATGATAGTGAAATGTAATCACAATAATCATAACATAAAACATGAAACTTTTTGGCATACACACATAATCATAGAGAATCATTTCTTGTTAGTCAAGACTCATTTCCAAAACTATGTTAGTGGACAAAGTCCCTTTCTGAACCGAGTCACCCTCGTTCTAGTCATGTTTCACTGAACCGGTATAACCTACCATTCTAGCCCTATCTATCTCATGAGATATAAAATCATTACCCAATGCATTGGGGGGAGATATAGGTCCCACCCATCTCATAATGATACCATTCTTATGTGTTCCACAAAATAATAAAGCATACATCATTGCATAACACATGTAGTAAGATTGGGATTCTTAAACAACATGACATCATAAAACAATTCATATAAGATAAAGGAATTCATAAAATTATAATTTCATCACAACATAATCAAATCATTGTAATAATAGAGATAAAAGCATAACCCTTTATTATCTTATATGGAAAATAATTTTGATGAAACACTTGAACTCCATTCTTGAGGAAAATATCCTTTCTTCTTCAAAAACACTTCTCCTTTCTTAACATGTCGTACAATTATAAACTAAAGGAAGTTGATTAAAAATAAACATGAAAAATTGTAAAGGAATCTTGTTGGAAATAATGTTTTAAAAATCCATTCATGCCGTATAAGTTAAAAAAACATTCTTCTCGTACTTTTGTCGGAAAAGTCAAAAAGTACCTCGTATGAAAAGCGACAAAAGATTCCTTTCATATCTTTTACTAAAAAACTCACCAAAGGGTAAAATTAGATTTAAACAATGGTAGATGGATGGAAATAATATTAAATATTGAGGAAACATGGATGTGGATGATAAAATACACCCTAGTAAATACCAAAGTATAAACAATCGCAGATAAAATTGAGATTGTGATATTTCCCTTACCTTAAGTCCGACTTGCTTTGTAAGTGTCTGAACCTCCTTTATAATGATTTAAATAATTTTATTTACTTATTACAGAATAATAATTATTTTTTATTATATCATATATTGTCATATTCTTAGATTCTTAGTAGTAATATTTCATTGCTACTTGATATTCGGGTGTTTATAACTTTTTGTTCTTATGCGTGTTTTGTCGAATAAATTCTTATTTTTCTATTTAGGTTATAGATACCTTATATCCAGAATGGTATTAGTGTAACATATATCATATTTATTCATTCAATTCATTTATATAATTACTATTTAATGATGATCATGTAGAACGAGTCACATCACATCGTGGAGACGGTATTCCGTACGTACGCATGGGCGATGATATTGTTCCCATGATCGTGGAATTGTATTTAAGTGTATTTATACTATTTCAGTACCAATATAACTTTATAATAATTATATATAGTTAATCATTACACCATTATACCCATCCTTGTAAGGTGATGGTGGAAAATAGATTACACCACGGCGTGGAGACGGTATTCCGTACGTACGCACGCGCGGTGATTTCATTTTTCCGTAGGATGGATAGAAGGTGTATTAGGGTTGTTTCAGATTTATAATAACATATCAGTATGTAAGTAATACTTATGTTATTACTTTATCCTGAAACAAATAAAGATGAAGAAGTTGAAGAAGAACGAAATTGAAAAGATCGGTAATGGATATTACCTATTCTTTTAAACACCTCTTTGAATCCTCCACATAGGGAACTAAGATTGGACATTGAAGAAGACCAGGACCTATAGGATTATTCTAGGGAAGTGGAGAAGGTATTTTGGCAGGGGTTTTCCGAGCTTGAGTGCTCAAATTGGTGTGAGGAGAAGTGGGAGGAGGTGCCCTTTTATAAGGGAGGAGAGGGGCACCTTAGGAATATCTCAAAATATTATTTTATATTAAAGTCAAAATCAGTTTATAATGGTTCCAAAGGGTCTTATTTAGAAGGTAAAGTGGGTATGGGTCGAAACCCTATCAACCAATAGGATTTAGACAAGTTTAGGTTCTTATTTTAACCTTATCATTTAGATTTAACATTAAGTTAAAAAAATTTACTTTTACCATGTCTTTTTGTGTTCTTATACTATAAGGTTAATAAAATTACTATATCAAGCCAAACGAACCCCAAGTTGTTTATTATTAATATATATAACCTTATCTAAGTCATTTGGCCGAACATTAGATTTTTAGGAATAAAATAACAATTAATAATATAATATTTGTTTTAAAAACTATTTTATGTCAATTTTGACACTATTTAGAAATTGATTTTTGTGAAAATCATAACAGAATGATAAGTTCGAACAGAGTTAATTAAATCAATACTGACATGTCATATTAACCTAGAAAATTATTGTAATTCATAAAATGTCTCAAATTATACTTATTTAGGTATTTATAATATCAATTATTCTATGTGGTTCACTATTATGGTAATTACTGCATCATCATTGTGTCATACATAAATTAAATTATTTAAAGTCTAAAAATTACAAATAAAATACAATTATTTAGGAAACCTTTTTAGATTTCTAATGAATATTTATAGTCTAATTTATCTTATGTATAACCCCATATTAAAAATTATTTAGTTATTAAACATTGATTTTAACTATTTTAACCCTTCTTTAAATAAATTAATACTAAATGTCCTAATCTAATCCAAGTGGGCCAAAATGGTCATATTTTATTCCTAAGTTTGTTTTTGGTCTAATTACACTTGTCCAATAGAATTAGGACATGTGTTAGGGTAATAATAATATCATTTTTACCCTTAATTACCCTATTTACTTTTAACCGTGGTTAAAAAAAAGTAAAAAGTTACTAATCACCAAAAAAGTATTTTCATCTCATTGAACCACATTTTACATATTGAAATCAACCGTGTCTCTCGGATTTTTGAAATTCCACTCACAGAAGCGGTAAAATTATGTTTTATGTAAAATTCAGTTTTTTTAACTACCACTTAGTAGTTTCACTATTCATCAAAAATTGATGTTTTTCAGAACAATGCCAAAATTTCATCCTAAGCTATATTTCATATTCCAAATTCAAAAATGAAGTCTATTTTACCAAATTCATATCATAGAAGTTGCATTAATTAATTTTATAATTAAATCCCGCTGTTAAAACAAATAGTGTGTTTTTAAGAAACAATATCTATCAAAAGATTGACACTTATTATGCCTGGTTTAAATGTGTAATTACATCCAAAGACCAACATTGTATTAAATTGTAAAAATATATTCTAAATATACTTTAAAACAACTCAAATTAATAATTTATAACTATTAATTATCTCGATTGAAAAAGTTGTTTTTAACTAAAATTTAGTAATTTTCACTATTCATCAAAATATGAAAGTTATCCGAAAAGTACCAAAATTTCACCTTAGGCTAAATTCGATACTATGAATCCAAAAATGAAGTCCATTTTGAGAGTTAAAATTTCTAAAATTTTAAAAGGTGGTTATTACTATTTATAACGGCTAGTTATAATAATATTTTAATAGCATATCGTTGTTTAGTGAAACTCGGTATTGCGTACTACACACACTATCGAGGAAGGTCGTGATTGCGTGTAATGCAAGGCAAGTCAAGGATGTCTGTTGTGCAAGCTCCTTTTGGTGTAGCGTACAACAGAAGACATTAATAAAATTAAAAAGAATATTTTTCATAAAATCTCTGGCTGTTACAAATACCATGGGATGGTTTGTGGTTTGGATTATTTTAATATAAGGGGTCCCAAACCTAAATAATAAAGAATTCCCTCACCTTTCCTATATAAACCCACCCAAGATCCCACATCCTCCTCACTCAAAGCCCTTGGAGTTCATCCAACCTCTGCCCTACTCTCTCTATAATCCTCTCAAGGTTCCCCAAGCTCCCAAGAAGCCTCTCACAAGCCTCTCTCTAGCCTTTGGAAGCACACTTCCAAGTAAGGGGTTTTCTTCTTATCTTGTTTTTGTCATTTTTCTTTAAGTTGTATTTCCCTTTTAATTTCAATTATGAATGTTGGGGTATGGTTTTTCACCTCTCCCATACTGCCCTCATATTGTTTGAATGATGGGATACCCCTTTCTCTCTCATTAAAAGCCTCCCATGTACACCCGTTACTATGCCGAAATTCCGAAAGAAACCTTTTTCTCCTCTTTTATATTCAAGCAATGATTTTGTATCATGAATCTAAATTCCTTTTCAATTGTTGGGAAATGTATCTATATGACCTCCTTACTGTCCATAACATGTAAATATGATGAGGAACCCCTTCTCTCTCGTCAACCTTTTTTATGAATTCTTATGTCACGCCGTTACGCTGCCGAAATCACACCGATTTTCTATGCCAATATCATTGTATAGTGAATACCATGCCCATTTCTCCATCAAGGGTATTCACCTTTCTGCACATTTACTTATTGATTATAATGTTTCATGTATGAATTCTACATTCCTTTATCGTGGAATAAATGATTATGTTTTATGAATCCATGTATTATGATCCATGTGGCACACTTATGCATGAAATGAAATGTTTAAGAAGGGTGCACCCTTTATAGAGCTTCAATGCATTGGGTAAAGTATAGTATCATGATACATCATGTGCAATGAGTTTTGACTCATGCTAATTCAAGTACAACAAGGGTTTACTCGTGCTTCATGTGCAATGTGGGTTTACTCATGCTCCATGTGCAATGAGCCTTGGCTCATGCTAATTCAATGTTAAGTGTTTTTGCCACATTTCCATGTTATGGTTATCATGCTTTATCATGCCATTATGTTCATGTTACTCTAATTCTCTATTGATGTTCCTATTTCCTAACATGTATTATACTCCTCATGTTATTCATTGTGTACTCCCTTACAGGGCTTTATAGATCACCCTTTTCTTATGCATGTCCTCAGGTTATCCCATGCAATGCTAAGTACGAAGGAATGTAGTGGTCATGTAAAAGATGTTTTCAATAAATATGATGTATTTCATGTTTAAAGTTTTTATGTAATGATCCTAAGCCCCAAATACACTAAACCTCTTGATCTTCTTTGTTGTATCAAGTGAAGTTTTATGTAATAAAGCATGTTTAAGTTGTAATAAAAAGCAGGGTTGTCACAGTTGGTATCAGAGGATAGGTTTAGTTATTTTTGGGACTAGGAATTCCTAGTAAAGCCTTAGATACAAGACTAAGAATAATAAAAACATCCCAATGTTTTGGTAAATACTAAGTAAGTGGTTTATAAAACAAATAAATCCATGTCTGGGTACGAGCAGGTAGAGGTGGCTCTGGTACAGATGTATCGTAGGGGTAAAACCAGAAAACACCACATTGAGCTAGACTCTAACAGGAACTGGTGCACGAAAACAGGCCTTGCTGCACTCTTGTTTACGACACTACTGAGGGATATGTTTTGATAAATTCACAATCTTAGTATGAACCCTTATTAAGGGAAAAATACCTTTAAGAATATATGTTCGAAGGAAGATCATGAAAAGCCTGGATGGAATCCAATAGACTCATGAGTTAAAGAGATTAAAGTTTATTTATAAGTCATCAACTTTTGTCTTTGGATTACCCTTTATGTGTTACCCCTAAGTTTCCTTTTATTCCATCCAATGGCCGGTAATAGGAGGACTCGGGCTAACAACCGTTGTGAAGATCAGTGTGATGATTGTAATAATGAGATGCCCATTCCAATGGGAGCGGGAATCGCGAACATTGTCACACTTCTCTCTCAGCTAACTCAAGTTTTGAATAAAAACACAAGTCAAGATGAACGATCAACCCCCCCCCCCCCCCCCCCGAGGAAAGAACAAGTCGCTATCGAGAGCTTTATGAGACAAATGCCTCCTACTTTTAGTGGATCATCTGATCCCACGATCGATGAGCAATGGATCAACTCCATTGAAAAGATCTTCTCTATCCCTCAATGTTCTGGACAAGTGAAGGATCTCCTGGCAGCTTATCGTATGGAGGGTGAATCTGATCAATGGTGGACGTTGATCAAAAATATGAAGCATGAGGAGGAGATCGAGGCATTGGAATGGAAGGAATTCCGGAAGATGTTTTTTGATAAATATTTTCTGCGCACCCTCCGTCTTAAGATGGAAAGGGACTTCCTTTCCCTCAATCAGAAAGATGAAGAATCTGTGGGAGCGTACGAGGAAAACTTCACAAGGCTTTCACGATACGCTTCCGGCTTTTTCGTTACCCCTGAATGCATGGTTGACCACTTATTTGGTTGGATGAAGCCTAGCTTGCAGAAAGCATTAGCGATCCGTGACTTCGACAGCTATGAGGAAATTGTCCAATGTGCCCTCAAGGTTGAAATGGAGATCGGAGAATCATAGGGGTATCATGGGGATAAGAAGCAGAAGGTGGAATTCAATGATGGTGGTCCGATGGATAAATCCAACGGTGCAAAGAAGTTCTAGAAACCCACTTGCCAAAAGTGCAGAAAGAAGCACGCTGGAAATTGCCTTAGGGGGACGAGAAAATTATTTAGGTGTGGAAGAGAAGGGAACCTAGCTATTAACTATCGACATGAAGGAGCCGCGGCTGTGACAGAGGAGAGGAACGCTCCGTTTGAACCTCAACGCATTGTTCAATGCTACAAATGCAGAGAACCGGGACATTTTTCAAATCATTTCCCTAATCCAAGGGTTATCAGAGGCAACCAACAACCTCCAAGACAGCAAGGAAGAACTTTTTCCATCACTTCTGCCGAAGTGAACCACGACAAAGAAGTGGTGAAAGGTACACTAGTTATTCATTCAGGAATAGAGAACGTACTTTTTGATTCAGGTTCTACGCATTGTTTTATATCTCGAATGTTTAGTAGAACAATCCCAGCACCACCACAAATCTTGGAAGTAATGATGTCGGTGAGTATGACAAATGGGGCAATCATTGCATCCCATGAATATAAGTCCTCCCCTGTTATAATCTGTGGATTGAATTTCTTGGCAAACCTCGTCATACTCCCTTTGGTGGAATTTGATGCAATTCGTGGAATGGATTGGCTTTCCTTATATAGAGCCAACATAAATTGTCGGGGGAGGGAAATCACACTCCCTATGGAGAATCGTCCCCCGATTCGTTACAAGTGTCAGGAGGAAGATGAATCTCTTTTAGCTCCATCATCTCAATCATGGATATTACTGCCTTATGAGCATGCATATCTGCCTCAGATGATTGAGTCCATGGAAGAAACCACCCTTGAAGAAATGCCTATTGTGAGGGAATTCGCTGAAGTATTTCCTGAGGAACTTCCTGGTCTTCCTCCAAGAAGTGAGGTTGAGTTCTCAATTGAACATATACCCGGGGCGCTACTAATATCCAAGAATCCATATTGAATGGCTATTGTTGAGCTTGAAGAGCTGAAGAAACAACTACAGGAGAATCTGGATAAAGGGTTTATACGCCCAAGTGCATCACCATGGGGTGCACCAGTCCTCTTCGTCAAGAAGAAGGATGGGTCAATGCGGCTTTGCATCGATTATCGTGAACTTAACAAAATCATGATAAAGAACAAGTATCCTATCCCAAGAATCGATGACTTGTTTGATCTGCTACGTGGAGCACAATACTTCTCCAAGGTGGACTTGCAGTCGGGATATTATCACGTAAGGGTGAAGAAGGAAGATATCCCCAAGACTGCTTTTCGTACAAGGTACGGGCACTATGAATTCATAGTAATGCCTTTCGGACTCACCAATGCTCCATCAATATTCATGGACTTGATGAATATAGTCTTTAGGGATTACCTAGACAAATTTGTGGTAGTCTTTATAGATGATATTCTAATATACTACAAAACCTAGGAGGACCACGAGGAGCATTTAAGAATTGTACTGGAGACTTTGTGAAAGGAGAAGCTTTATGCCAAGTACAGCAAGTGTCAGTTCTGGTTGAAGGAGGTCTCATTCTTGGGCCATATCATCACAAGCAATGGGATATCTGTGGACCCCTCCAAAACAGATGCAATTGAGGGATGGCAGAGGCCAACATCGGTAACTGATATCCGCAGCTTCTTGGGGTTAGCTGGATATTATCGACGATTTGTGAGAAATTTCTCACGATTGTACAACCCTCTTACCAAGATAACTATAATGGGAGTAAAGTTTTCTTGGAGTGATGACTGTGAAGAAAGCTTCAAGGAGTTGAAAAGGAGGCTTATCACTCCACCCGTTCTCACATTACCCACAAGTGGGGAGGTTTTTTGGTTATTCAGTGATGCTTCGAAGAAGGGATTAGGATGTGTGCTGATGCAGAATGATAAAGTGATATCCTATGCCTTAAGGCAGTTGAAAATCCTAGAGATAAACTATCCAACGCATGATCTGGAGTTGGCGGCGGGGATCTTTGCCTTGAAAATCGGGCGGCATTATCTCTATGGAGAGAATTGTGAGAAATATGCTGACTACAAGAGTCTTAAATATATATTCACACAGAAAGAGCTTAATATGCGCTAGAGAAGATGGATAGATCTCATCAAGGATTATGATTGTTCAATACATTACCACCCTGGGAAATCAAACAAGGTGGAAGATGCCCTAAGTAGAAAGGATCCAGCGATTCTATCAATGATGAGAATTGAGAAGGATCCAATCTTCTTAGACTTAATGAAGATGGATGTGGGAATCATAAAGAAGGGAACATCATCAATACTTTCACAAATGATTGCTCAACCATCTCTTTTGGAAAGGTTAAAGGATGATCAGAAGGATGATACAGGAATCCAAGAAAAAGTGGAAGCTATCAAAAAGAGAATATCCTCAGAGTTTAATGTTAATGAAGAAGGAATTGTGCGGTTTGGGAAGAGACTATATGTTCTATCAAGTTCGGAGCAGAAGAAGGAACTTTTGGATGATGCACATAGTTCAAATTTCTCTATTCACCCAGGGAGCACAAAGATGTATCGAGATCTCCGAGAAAACTTTTGGTGGGATAATATGAAGAAGGAGATCGCTGAATATACATCAAAGTGCCTGGTGTGTCAGCAAGTGAAGGCAGAGTGGCATAAGTCTAAGGGGATGATGCAACCATTGCCCATACCAGAATGGAAATGGGAGAACATCACCATGGACTTTGTCACCGGACTTCCAAGGAAATCCAAAGGCAACAATGCAATCTGGGTTGTTATGGATCGTCTTACAAAGACTGAACACTTCATTGCTATTCGAGAGGATTTCTCTTTGGATCAACTGGCACGGATATATATCAGGGATGTGGTACGGTTGCATGGAGTACCACTATCTATTGTTTCTCACCGTGATCCATGATTTACCTCTAAGTTTTGGAAGAGTCTTCAACATGCTCTGAATACTGAACTGAACTTCAGTATGGCCTATCATCCTCAATCTGATGGCCAATCCGAGCGGACTATCCAAACACTTGAGGATATTTTGAGAGCATACTCAATGGAATTTAAAGGAGGATGGGATCAGCATCTTCCTCTGGTTGAGTTCTCTTATAATAATAGTTTCCACTCAAGCATCCAAATGGCACCATATGAAGCCCTGTATGGGAAAAGGTGTAGAACACCTGCATGTTGGGATGAGGTCGGTGAACATAAGCTGCTTGGACCAGAAATGGTCGAAGAAATAGTGGAGAAGGTGAAAACCATTCAGCAGCATATCAAGGAATCCCAAAGTCGACAGAAGAGTTATGCAGATAATCATCGACGAGACCTTGAGTTTAAAGTTACAGACATGGTGTTTTTACGCATATATCCGTGGAATAAGGTCATGAGGTTTGGAAAGAAAGGGAAGTTAAGTCCAATGTACATCGGCGCCTTCGAGATTCTTGATCGTGTTGGGGCTGTGGCCTATCGACTAGAACTTCCACCTACAATGGCCAATGTTCATGATGTCTTTCATGTATCCCTCTTAAGGAATTACATACCGGAAACATCACATGTACTCTCTTATGAGGTGGTACAATTGGAAGATGATCTTTCTTACGAGGAGCAACCAGTGAAGATCTTAGATCGTAGAGAAAAAGTTCTACGAAATAATACAATGCCCCTCGTCAAGGTGTTGTGGAGAAACAACAAGTTTGAAGAAGCAACTTGGGAGTCAGATGATACGATGAAGCTGAGTTACCCACATTTGATTTAGTGTGGGAAGAGGAAAATTTCGTGGGCGAAATTTCTTAAGGGGGGAATATTGTAATGACCCAAAGTTTCATTAATAGAAAATCCCTCTTGATCCAGTTAAGTGTTTGTTTATGAAAAATGTTTTTATAAGATGTCAGCTTCCATAGTTTTACGTTAAGATTTGTGACCGTTACTTTTATAGTTGTTGAACAGTGATCATCTGAGTGTTATAAATATAAGGCTTTAACGAACCCATTTCAACTCAGAAAAAGTAAGCAATGGCCTCATCCAGTAGACTTTCCCCTTACGAAGCCCATTTGTCAGAGCTTGGAAAAGAGGTGGCGTCTTTGGGCTTTGCCCTTGACCAAGCCCAAGCTGAGCTTCATCAAGTCAAGCTCAAACATGATCGTCTACGGGAAAACTGGAAATTGATCGAAATTACAACTCGAGCGATGTTATTTGAGCCACCCCAAGAGTCTTTCACCATCGCACACCTTACCATTAGGTCTTATGTGGCTATTTTAAGGGTTTATGTAACAAATAAGTATCACCATGTTCATGTACATTATTTTTGTATATAATAATGAATACAATTTCTAGTCATTTTTGATATATTGTAATTTGTTTTTAAAGTAAAATGGTGTTTTTAGTTATTATTTAATTAAGAATTATATTTTATTAAATTAAAGGATTTTTGAGTTAAATAATATTTTAATAAAATATTATTATTAATATTACATTAATTTTTATTAAATATAAATGATCTTATAATTTTATGAATGCAATTAAAATTTTTATTAAGGTTTGAAATCCATTTCTGTCAAAACCCGTGATTTTTTTTATAAATGTCGGTTTTTATTTTAAAATTAAAAATTTACATATTTATAAAATTATTTAGATAAAATAAATATTATTTTTGGAATCAGGACGTCGAAATTATCCAACGGTGAATTTTTCATAATTTTCTGAGACAGTCAAATTTGTGGGTAAAAATTAAATACCATTTAAATATATAATGTGTTTTATGACATCAGAATGACCCAATGGTGATGTAATAAAATACCATAATCCTTATGTTCGGCCAATATGTGTTTTATCATTAAAATAATGAGTTTTTTGGGTTTTCTTGACTTACTTTTCAAAGCATTAATGGAGCCCTCAAGACTTATTCAACACTTTTCCCTTTTAAATTAATTTCCATGGGAGTGTGACGCACCTCCACATAAGCAACCCTAATTTTTTTAAAAAATTTCGGACCTTGGCCTTGTAAAATATTTTTTTCCTCTTTCTTTTTCTAGAAACCATGGGAAAATACAATGGTATGGTTTGTGGTTTGTATTATTTTAATATAAGGGGTCCCAAACCAAAATAATAAAGAATTCCCTCACCTTTCCTATATAAACCCATCAGAGCTCCCAATTCCTCCTCACTCAAAGCCCTTGGAGTTCGTCAAACCTATGCCCTACTCTCTCTATAATCCTTTCAAGGTGCCCCAAGCTCCCGAGAATCCTCTCACAAGCCTCTCTCTATCCTTTGGAAGCACACTTCCAAGTAAGGGGTTTTCTTCCTTTCTCATTTTTGTCATTTTTTTTAAGTTGTATTTCCCTTTTAATTTCAATTATGAATGTTGGAATATGGTTTATAACCTCTCCCATACTGCCCTCTTATTTTTTGAATTATGGGATACCCCTTTCTATCTCATTAAAACCCTCCCATGTACACCCGTTAATATGCCGAAATTCCGAAAGAAACCTTTTTCTCCTCTTTTATATTCAAGCAATACTTTTGTATCATGAATCTAAATTCCTTTTCAATTGTTGGGACATGTATCTATATTACCTCCTTACTATCCATTACAGGTAAATATGATGAGGAACCCCTTTCTCTCTCATCAACCATTTTTTTATGAATTCTTATGTCACGCTGTTACACTGCCGAAATCACACCGATTTTCTAAGCCAATATCATTGTGTAGTGAATACCATGCCCATTTCTCCATCAAGGGTATTCACCTTTATGCACATTTATATATTGATTATAAAGTTTCATGTATGAATTCCAGATTCATTTATCATGGAATAAATGATTATGTTTTATGAATCCATGTTTTATGATCCATGTGGCACACTTAAACATGAAATGAAATTTTTAAGAAGGGTGCTCCCTTTATAGAGCTCCAATGCATTGGGTAATGTATAGTATCATGATATTTCATGTGCAATGAGTGTTGACTCATTCTAATTCAAGTGAAATGAGGGTTTACTCGTGCTTCAAGTGCAATGAGGGTTTACTCATGCTCCATGTGAAATGAGCCTTGGCTCATGCTAATTCAATGTTAAGTGTTGTTGCCACATTTCCATGTTATGGTTATCATGCTTTATCATGCCTTTATGTTCATGTTACTCTAATTCTCTATTGATGTTCCTATTTCCTAACATGTATTGTACTCCTCATGTTATTCATTGTGTACTCCCTTACTGAGCTTTATAGCTCACCCTTTTCTTATGCATGTCCTCAGGTTATCCCATGCAATGCTATGTACGAAGGAATGTAGTGGTCATGTAAAGGAAGTTTTCAATAAAGATGATGTATTTCAAGTTTAATGTTTTTATGTAATGATCCGAAGCGCCAGATACACTAAACCTCTCGATCTTCTTTGTTGTATCAAGTGATGTTTTATGTAATAAAGCATGTATAAGTTGTAATAAAAATCAAGGTTGTCACAGGTCCCCAAGAACGATGCCAATATTTTATTAAAACTCAAATTTACCCCAGGGATGATGGTTAAAAGGTCCTTGGAGTCTTTCTTGGGTTGTTGAATCAATTTAGACCTAAGAAGATAACTAATATACACAACCTATTAGATGGATTATTGGCTATTATGTTGCCAAATTTGGGTTGATTTCAGATGGGATAAAATTATCAATAACTTATTTATGTTAATTCAGATTATGATAATAAGTTGATCCATGTTTATCTCTTGGGGTCGATTGGATGAATTCCTTTTTTAAAGATTTTAATTTCATTAACTCGAGAAGGAATCAATCAATGAATTCAAACTAACCTCATAAACTACTAGTTAATCACCTTAAAAAACACATAAAAATAACCTATACACTTGTGGGATCAATTTCATGTGAACTCCAAGGTAAAGGATATTTTTAGAATATAAAAGTGGGATGATTATATTCAATATGGATGAGGAAGAGAGAAAATCATTGAATAAAAGAAACTCAAATGAATGAAATTAAAAAAAATTTATAAAGTGAGAGAAAACAATAAATATAGACCCTCTCTCATCCCATGTATCAACCCATAATAGATTTATCCCTCTAATGAAGGCATGTCATCATTGAAAGGGGGAAGTTGACTTCCAAGGGTGGAATTGAAGAAGTAAAAATAGCAAAAAAAAAATAGACCACTCCATCGTTGTGTGATAAATCTCATGAAGTATGGTGTCAATAAAAACATACTTTTAAGAAATGGTATAAATGTGATATTTAGAAAAAAAAATAAGAGTAATGGACGAACATTAATTAAGAAACTAAGTTGAATTGAATAACATGCATGAGAAAGAAATCTGAATACAAACACAAAGCGACAGCCTAACACTACATTGAAACAAAGCACAAAGATGATTAAATACTTCAATAAAACGTATTTAAATAAGAATTTGGTGATCCTTTGGTTGGAATTACAACAGTAAGAAGCATCCCACTTTATTATGGTAGTCCTATGGTGGTGTAATGTAAGGGAGAGTGGACATCACTGTCATTGACTCAAATTGGTAGCAAGTTTACATCCACCGAACAAACGTGAATCTATGTACTTATAGATGGCCAAATTAGAGTGGGGAATATAAGACAAAAGTGATGTTACAGATGTATCCTAGATCTTGGTAAAATTTCATGTTAAATGAATTTTTGTTTTATGAGATATTATTAAATTTTTGGAATGTTTTTCTGGGCCGCAGAATCAGGCCCAAAATTTATTCTCTATCTTGGGCCAACTGCATCACCACAATGGGGACCAAATTAGCTCTAGATCCTTTATAATTATATGTTTCTCTATCTGTCTTCATTCATCCCATGAAATTTGGGATTCATTATGACTTTATTGTTGGCCCCAAAGTCTCATTAATGGGATGGTATCCAATCATCCTTCTCCAGAATTGTTTCTTTTTTAGTGCCAAATATCCCCATCATCAGATATGAATCCTCCATTGATCCATAAATTAAAAATGATCATATTAAAGTGTATATCCATTTATGAAAATACATTATTAAAATATGGATAATAAAATTCCTTAAAATCAGATAAATTGTTGTGCCTAAATTGGTGTACATTAGGCATGAAGTGCAAAAATAAGAAGAATGGATTTTCAGAATTAAAATCCACTAACTCAGGACCATAAGATAAAAATGGATATTTAATAACATTAAAATGTAATTAAGATATGTATTTTTATTTTCTAATTATTTTTTCATAGATAGAAAGAATCCATACCAAACCCTCAGTATCACACATAGTTCATGGCCTATTTTATTGGTAATTTACAACCTCTCTCATGATGTTTGTATGAAGTGAAAATATGTCAGGTTGAGTTCAATGATCTCTTTTTTGAAGCAACACAGAAGTGATATTGATTTTTCTTGTCACAATTTATTGATTATTTGAATCTTTTATGGGAGGATGGTATTAGGGTGTATGATTCATATAAAAAGGAATATCTTCAACTGCATGCAGTGCTTATGTTCACTATAAATGACATCACAATATATGAAAATTTTCCTAGATATAATGTTAAGGGGCATAAATCATGTCCCATTTGGGAACAATAGACTTTGTATTGTCAATTACATCATGGGAGGAAAACAGTGAACATGGGTCATCAAATGTTTTTTCATATGGATTACTCTTATAGAAGACTAATAAGTGAATTAAATGGAACACAAGAATTTTATATTGCTCCAAAACCATTATCCCATGATGTTTATTTTTAGAGGGAGTAAAAGAATAATGTGACATTGGGAAAGACACAAAAATCTAGTAATGAAATACGTATTTGAAAAAAAGGTCAATATTTTTTGAACTACCATATTGAATATATCATGAAGTGAAACATAATATTTATGTCATGCATGTGGAGAAGAATATCTGAGATAGTTTGATTGGAACATTTCTATATATTAAAGGAAAGACAATATATGGGTTCAAAGAAATATTATACATACTATCAATGGGAATACATTTGGTGTTTTCTCCCACATATAATGGAATATGAACTTTTCATCTCCGAATGTGTCATACATTATCCAAGAGGGAGAAAATTAGCATTTTTCTGTGACTTCATGATATCAATGTGACACTAGTTTTTCCTCAAATGTAAATTTTTTTTTCTCTTTGAATGATTTGAAGATGATAGTTATGAAATATCATGATTTTTATGTCATAATGCAACAAATTATAAAAGTTTCATTTTGTGGAATATTTCCCATCCATGTCAGAAAGACTATAATGTAGTTTTGTTGTTCTTTAAAGTCAATTTTTAATAAGGTGATTGATGTGAATGATTTTAAATTTTTGGAAAAGAATGAAATTTCAATACATTTTCAATTAGAAATATATTTTCCTCCAAAGTTTTATGATATTATGGTGCAATTAATGAATCATCTAGTTGGAGAAATAGAGCATTGTGAACCTGTATATATTCATTGGATGTATCCTTTTGAAAGGTATATGAAAATATTTAAGGGGTATGCTAAGAATACATATTGATCTGAAGCCTCCATTATTGAAAAGTATATTTATGAGGAGGTTTCCAAGTTTTTATGAGCTACGTGGATGCGGATGAGCATATAGGTTTTCCTCCATATCGCCATGAATAAGTTAATAATGAGGGAATGGGGATTCGGGGCATAAAAGTCAAATTTCTTTTAACTAAACAGATGAAAAATATAGAACTATACATATCAAATAACATAGCTAAGGCTCAACAGTATATCACATTCCATATTAATGAGTGAAAACAATGTCATTCAAAGAAGAATGTAATGTGGATTTTGAATGAGCATAAAAAAATATTGTCATTATTTAAAAATACCTTGCTTGGTAGATTAGATGTATCAGAGACATAAAGATATTTAGTGGGAGGTCCATGTTTAAATGTAATAACATTGCCTACTTATGACATTAATGACTATACATGTCATACAAAAGCTCAAGAAAAAAAAAGTCCAGTTAAGAATAGTGGTGTATTAGTGTTTGAATAAGTAATGCATTTTTTTGTGTTCAAATGACAAAAACCCCATTTCTGCATCAACCATAGATTATATAGTCATTGAATAAATATGGGAGGTTGATTAATTTAAAATTAATGTTCTTGTTTTTAAATAAAAATGGTTTATCAGTAACAATAGTGTCATACACGTTGAATTTGGAATGATAGTTTTTAATCATAATAGATTGGAAGACACAATAGATTCTTTTATATTGGCAACACATAATAAACAGATTTTCTATGTAGTTCATCAATCAGATATGCAGTGTTATGCTGTTTTAAAAGGAAAAAACAATATGTTGGTGAGGATCATCTTGATAAAGATTCATATTTATGTGAGATCACTACTTCCATGGAAATATTATCAGATCATAATGATGGGAATTTTGAAGACATGGTTTGTGCCATAAGGAGAGATCACGATGAAGGAATTTGGTAAAAAATCCATTTGTACATTCCCAATATTATAGGTAACATATGGTTATTTCTTATTTAGATTTATTATTTTCATAAAATTATAGATAATATAAATTGTTTCTTTATTAAAATGTGTATTAAAATCATATGTAAAAGTTTCTGTTCATTTTAATTTTGATTAGTTTAGTTTATCATGATTACCATTATGTAAATTATATATATTATTTTTGTTGAATGACAATTACATTACCATTTTTACCTTGTTTACAATGTTTACCATGTCTACCATGATTACCATGTTTATCATGTTCACCATGTTTACCATGTTTACCTATGTTTAACTTGCATACCATAATAACCATGTTTACTATTATGTAACATAGTTCAATTTTCCATTTTATGTTTAAATAATTATTGTAGTATATGAATTTTTATATTTCTGAACTAATGTTTTTTTATTTGAAGGATAATGAAGGATCAATTAGTCAATTAACCACATGATTCTAAAGATGAGCATAATGATCATACCTCTGGGGAAGAACATTCACATGCTCTTCTTGATGATCCCAAGTCTTCCTCATGTGCTCCCATAATGACAAAGAAGAGTTCAAGAGTTGATAAACATGGGTACCGAAATTTATCAAAATTATCACTTTCTAGTATGCATGAACAGAGGATATTCATTGAGTTTTATTAGAATGATATCCCTAGAGGTACAAATGAAAATATTTTAAATGTTTTGTATTAAATCAGGGTAAGAGAAAAGTAAGAATTTTGTATGATTATTAGAGAATTGTGGACAAAAAGATAATATATCAGTTGTGGGAAATGATTTTGGTTAGATATTTTGATATTATTGTAATATTCGTTAAATTCTACTAGTATAACATGTTCTATATATTCTTTATCAGATGGAATTGGATATTACTGACACTAGAGGAGTCCGGAAGAAATGCTTATTAATAGTTGATATGAGATTGAGGGATTCCAAATCAACCCTCACATATGATTTCATATTTGGTCATAGAAGTCATGACATTCCATTTCATATATAACCTTTTATAGTTGATGAGTCATGGACATTATTTTTTTAATGAAGAAGAAAGGATTCATTTTCAGAAAGGGTATTGTAAATATTTATATGATTTATTATATAAGTGATATTATTAATGTTTTGTTAATGATTTATTATTCTTAATTTATAGAAAAAAGAACATATCATCATGATATCCATTCCAAAAAATGTATACCCTCATAGTTTATCTCGGGGTGGGTATACATTATTGGAAGAAAAAATGATGGCGGAAAAATTAAAAAAATGGAGAGCTGAGTCTTCTAGCTAACGAGAGGTTCCCCTCTATCCCCTCCTTATAGACATGAAAAATGGAAGAGATCTCAGATGGGAAAAAGGGGAAATACTTTTAGAGGATTCGACAATTATATCTAAGAGTATTATAAGATATTTATTTTATTTACTTATTTTAAATATATTCTTTATATAATTTGAATAATTAATGAAATGTTAAATTAATTAATACAAATTTTATTGAAGAGAAGAGCTCACATGGGGCATTTACAGCTGATGAGAGTCAAGATAATTTATCAGAAACATTGGGAAATCCCGAACATCCAGGTAGTATATGAGGATATCCAATGGGTGTATCGATTAGAAAAGTGATTCCATGTTCTTCAACTTCTTCTATTGTGGCTGTTTATAAAAAAAATATAATCATTGGAGGCTGATGTTCATAATATTAATGCGGAGATGGAGGAAAATATTCAAGCATCGGTATAGTCACTATTTGTAGGCATGTGAAGACAATTTCAAAGTGTAGCTCCCACTCCTCCACCTCACCCTACACACCCCACTATGTTTTCTCCACCTCCTCAAGTAGATCCCACTCCCCCACCTCAGCCTGCGAGCCTCATTTTTTATCCTACTCCTCCATCACATCTCTCTTCTTTTTGTGAGTTTTGTTTTTATGATCCTCAATATCATATAGTTTAATATGGGTTGGTATATTGTATATGAGATATAGTTCATCATCAACATTTTATAGTAGAGCGTTGTAGGTTCACTATACATGATATCATAGATATATCTTCTCGAGTAACATTACCT
Source organism: Viscum album (assembly GCA_963277665.1). Taxonomy (NCBI): domain Eukaryota; kingdom Viridiplantae; phylum Streptophyta; class Magnoliopsida; order Santalales; family Viscaceae; genus Viscum; species Viscum album. The sequence continues at coordinate 869,997,793 of OY728148.1, read as the reverse complement.
ACAGACGAGGTGATGACAGTTGGACGAAGTATCGACAATTTTTTAATTTTGTCATTCAAACATATGAAACTCAATAGCATAGAGGTATATGTGTTATATGTTATATCATATTTTTTATTAATGTTGTTTTCACATTATAAATATAAGAAAATTTTCTATTTATTTATACAAAAATACATCGAAGGTAATTTAATATTATATAGACAATAACAATGAAAAATGACTATGACATCAGAGATAGATCCTACTAGTCTTGACAAATTAACCAGTTCTTCAAATTTCTTGGAGGATCATTATGTGTTTCTGATGGAAGCTCATATTTTTGGACATGCAATAAATTATGGGATTCTGAAAAATGACACAATGGATCTTGTTACTAGAGATATGTTGGGCATCAACATGGTGAAATATTTTCTCATGTAAGTCTTAAAACCTTTTCCATCTGATATATTTATTAAAAAATAAATAATTAAGATCCTTTTTTATTAGGTATCATTATAAAAGGTGTGTGGAGAATGAGAGGATAGTTCTATATGGAATCATGGAACAACATTTTATTTCTGCAGAAGCACATGCATTGGATGAGGTACAAAGAATGATTTATATTGATGAAATATATGAATAGAAAATAATCACGTAATTTTGGGTGATTACTTTTTGTTAGTGGTATGAAACACATCTCTAGAAAATAATTCATATTCATTTATCATTGAAAAATAGTAACCTGAAATTTTCTTTCATTAGTGATCATTGATTGTTTGGTGTTTTTTTCAATCGGAGAAAACACATTATTGGATATGCTCTAGCAATGGAGATTTGTGGGATAGTATTTCGAATATGTTGGAAAAGCAAGTTTTACATTCTTAATTGTTTTATATATTATAATGAATTATCGATTTATCTGATTTATATTATTTTATAATAGGGAATGGGTATAATATTGAAAAAAAAAACACAATGAAAAAGAGTGACAATATCAAATATTTTAATGTAAAGGTAAATATCCATTTATAATTTTTACTTTTTGATGTTTCACAAAAAAATAATATTTTGAATTTACTCGCAGTAAAACATAATTGTCAAGATCAATAAGCCATCGTTTAATGTGGATAATATATGTTAAGATTTATGTATGAAATAATTACAATTAGAACACTTGTTCACTTTGACCTGGTAAGATTTAATTTTAAACATTTCTATAATATTTCATTTGATTTATTTATGATACAAGTTAACTAATATCTTATTACCTTGTAGTTATTTGATTACCCTCAAACCTACAATTCTCATGATTTCAAACACTTACAATTGGAATTGTAATATTATTTTACATGTTTAATTGGATTTTGGTTTTTTTCTAGTGTAAAATGTAATTTTGAATATTTTCATTATAATTATGTATTTGGTAGTCATTATGGTTGTATTTAGGTTTTTTTAGTTAAAATTGTATGTTTTTAATGTTTTATATGTGAATGTTTAATTTTGTTATACTTATATTATTGGTCTAGTTCCAATGGTTTTTCTGGTATGGATTCTGGTCATGGGGGGGGGGGGTCTAGGGTGTCTATGAGGGTGAGAGAGTGTCCAGAAGGGTGGGAGGGATATCTAGGGGAGTGGGGGGATCTCCCGAGGGGTCAAGGGGTGTGAGGGGTGTCCAGCGTAGTGGGGGGGGGGGGTTCTATGGGAGTGGGGGGCTATCTAGTGGGGTGGTGGTGTCAGGGGTGTCAATGATGGTGGAAGGATGTCCAGGAGGGTGGGAGGGATGCCCATGGGAGTGGGGTTTTCCCAAAAGGGGTGGGGGTGTCTAGTGAGGTGTGTGTGGGGGAAGGGGGTTCTATGGGTGTTGGAGGGATGTCTAGTGGGGTGGGTGTCAAGGCTGTCTATGGGGGTGGGAGCGTGTCCCGGAAGGTGGAGGGCTAGCCAGGGGGTAAGGGTTGTCCAAGAGGTTGGGGGGGATGTCTATGGTATCCAGGGGTGTGGGGTGTCCACTGGGGGGGTCAGGGGTGTGGGAGGGTTGTCATGTATGTGGGGGGGTGTCCGGGGTGTCCATGGTGGTGTGACGGTGTCCACGAGGGTGGCAGCTATCTAGGATGGCGCGGGGGGGGGGGGGGATGTCTAGGGGTGTAAGGGGTTTTGTGTGTGTTGGGGGGGGGGGGGTGTCTAGTGGGGTGGGGGTTCTAGGGGAGTGGGGTGGGGACTATCTAGGTGTGTTGGGGTGTCCAAGGACACCATGGGGGTGGGAGTGTGTCTAGGAGGGTGGGAGGGCTATCCCGGGGAGTGGGGATGTCCAGGACTGGTGGGGAGGGGGATGTCTTGTCATGCAGGTGGGGTTCGGGGTGTGGGAGGGAAGTATAGTTGTGTGAGTTGTGGCCAAGGTGTCTATGGTGGTTTGATAGTGTCTTGGATGGTGGATGAATGTCTAGGGAGTGGGGGCTTTCTAGGAGGGGGGGTCTTGGGGTGTGGGGTGTTGTCCAGTGGGGTGGGTGGGGAGTTCCTGGGGTGTCCAAGTGGGTGGGAGTGTGTCGAGGTGGGTGGGAATATCTAGTGGGGTGGGGGTTTCCAGGGGCATGTGGGGGTGTCCAATGGGGTGGGGGGATCTAGTGGTGTGGGAGGCTATACAGGAGGGTGTGGGCTATCCAGGAGGGTGGGGGGATGTCCAGGGGGTGTCTAGTGGTGTGTGTGTGTGTGGGGGGGGTGTCTAGTGGGGTGGGGGTTTCCAGGGGAGTAGGGGGATGTCTAGTGGAGTGGGGTAGGGGGTGTCCATGGTGTCCATGGGGTGTGGGTGGGTTTCTAATAGGGTGGGGGGGCTATTATGGGGAGTGGGGGATGTCTAGGATGTGTCTATGTGTCTATGGGGTGGGGGATTCCAAGGGTGTGGGAGGAATCTCCCATGGTGTGGGGTGCCTAGGGTGTCCATGGGGGTAGGATGTTTTCTAAGAGGGTGGAGGGATGTATAGGGGAGTGGGTATAGTCTAGGAGGGGTTTTGTGGGGGGTTGTCCAGGGGTGTGGGGGTGTCAAGTTGGGGCGGGGGGGTTCACTGGTGTGGGAGGGTTTTCCAGTGGGGAGGGGGAGTCCGGGGTGTAAATGGGGGTGGGTGGGTGTCTAGAAGGGTGGGGATGTCCAGGAGGGTGGGGGTGGGGGGTTTCTAGGCACCTTCCATGGTTGTGGGGGTGTCTAGTTGGTTGGTGGGGTTTCCATGGGATTTTGGGGCTGTCTGGTGGGGTGGGGGGTCTAGGGTGTCCATGAGGGGGGGGGGGGTGCCCAGAAGGGTGGGATGGTTGTCTAGGTTAGTGGGTGTGTCCGGGGTGTCCCTGGTGGTGGAAGGGTGTCGAGGAGGGTTGGGGCTATTTAGGAGGGTGGGGTGCTATCTAGGGGTGTGGGTGTGTCCAATGGGGTGGGGTGGGTGTTTCATGGGTGTGCAAGGGTTTTTTAGTGGGGTGGGATAGTTTTTTTCTAGCTTAGATCTAGATTTGTTTAGTTTTTGTTTTGTTTCTGTATTTCTTTTGTAGGGAATAGTTGTGGTTGAATGATTTTATTAAAAAAAATTGGTTTTTACATCAGTTATTTTATAAACGACCTAAAAAATATATGTTTATGGGTTTAAATGAAGGTTATTCGAAATTAGACGTAACAAATTCATGGGAATACGTTTTACATCGGTTATTTCATAATTGACGTAATAAATGGGAAAAAAATATTTTCTCTGTCAGTTATCTAATAACCAACATAATAAATGTAATTACATTTTTTTGCATCCGTTATTGAATAACTGACGTAGTATATATATAAATATTCGTGTAGGTTATTATTTAAACGATATGAAAAAACCTTGGAAGAATAGTTTATAATGTTGGTTATCAACATAACTAACATGATAAACTCTTCAGAGGTGCAGTTTATTATATAAGTTATTCTAAAACAGACATGAAAATGCAGATATCACATATGTTTTTTTAAACTTCCGTAATAAATCACGACACTAAACCATTTTCCATGTTGATTTCTGATGAATCCACCTGAAAAATGCTTCAGATTATTATTTTTTACATCAGTTGTAAAATAACCGTCATAAAAAACAATTTTTATAATTTATCCTTTTATAATGTCAGCCAAAATCCGATGTAAAAAATATCAAGTAACCACCGTAAACAATGTTTTATGTACAAGTGTGTCTGAAAGAAATTTCATAATCTTACTGGATATTCTGATCATGTTATATGATATTCCTAGCCCATAAAACATTAGAAATTTTGTTACATGGTTTGGACACATAAGTACCACTAACAATGTTCCAATATTGTTCCCCTACTGCGCTTTTCCCAAAACTGTAGTTTTGGTTCCCAATACATCAGTGCAATCCCAAAACCACAATGATAAGTACCATGAACAATTCAATAGCTATTAAAATTATTTATATTAATTCCATCATTCTTAATTCAAGATTATTTATCAATATTTTTCACAACCAATACATTTAAAATCAAATTTCGTCATAAAAATTCATGCATGAAAAAACATGGAATCTTATAGTCTATGCAACTTAAAAATACTCATCCACGATATACTTAGGGTCAAATGAAACAATCATCTAACCAAGGTATGTTTGGTATTGTTTTCATAATAGTCTAATTTTATTATCATAAACATAATACGCTTACAAATATAATTTAAAAAATTTGGTACCTAAGATATCAAATCAAACGATAATACCCAAATAATAAATTATACAATATGATGGATATTTATAAAGACTATCTAACCAAATAAATGATGATTTTACCACACTTCCTTCATCTTGAAAATGGAACTACCCACTATGGGTACTAATATACTACTACATAAACTGACCCACAACCCACTAAATTTTAGACTCTCTTACTGAAACATGATCTGAGTGTCCTACTAACACTTCAGATAGGTTTATAAAATTATATGTGATGGGATGACCCTCATTGTTAGATTTTATCATAATGGTTGATCTCTCAACCACTAATCATTAAAATATCATGTGAAATATTCCTTAAAAATTCTATACTGACCCTCATACTATAATTATCTCATCGTAACGGTGCACTTATTGTTTTACCCTATTGACAAAGCCAATCAACTATGGGGATTTCATGTTGAACTAAATTAATTTTATTACATAAATGATTTCGTGGCCCCAACAACTAATGATTTATCATAAATAAATTTCATTATCCTTATCCAATTTCATAATTAAGTTATTCAATGTACACACATTAAAAACCATACCCAAACTCTGGTGACATCACCTAATAAGATAGCAGCAAAAAAAATCTTAGTCCTGTTATTGAACATTGTCTGATGGAAACCCAATCTACAAAAAAAAATTGTTTAAAAGATATGCATGACTTATTGCCCACATCTAAATTTAAACATAATTCATAATAAATATATACTCCTAATTTTCTTATATTAACTATCCTATATGTTTTATTTATCAAATGGCATATTATTTCCAAAAAAATCATCATATGATCAGTCTCATTAATTTTAATACATGAGAAATTCCCTCCAATCAATCAATTTACATGCCCAATCTAAGATCTTCAATAACATTGAATGGAAGAAATTATTAACCAATCATAACACACCAAGCCCACGTCCACTTTAAGAAATAAAAATCATCATTGATAGTAACCATATCATCCTTGAGTGTCGACTCACAACAACTAATAACCACTGATTACAATATACCAATAATAGTTTCCAAGTCAAATTCATAATTTTAACTAATTAGGAGGGTCACCATCCTAAAATGTAAAATTGTGTTATCCCAACCATACAGTTTACCTTTTATCACCCCTTGCGTGAATCCACAATATGTTAAATAAATAGGGATGAAAAAAATTTAAACACAATAATCTTGGTATATAATTAACTTGCTCTTAGAATAGTCAAAAAATGTCTTTAAATGGGGAATGATAATATCAAAATAATTTTACACTATTTTTCCATCAAAAAGACATTTTTCCATTACAATCCATGATCACATAAAAAAAGGTTATGTGTGTTGTTAGCCCATAACTGATAAAATGTCTTTGGAAAATTTATTTAGATGCCTATAAGGGTTCAAACCGATCAAAATACCAAATTTATTTTAAATATCTCAAATAAAATGAAGGGACATTTTTTCATTTTAACAAAACCATCAGAGAAACTATGTGCACAAAATGTTTTGGAGGGAATAATTCCTCATCTAACCAAAATAAAACTATAAATTTATTATTTAATAAATTACACATAGAATAATAATGTACCATTACTACCTAAATCACACATGAGTTATTAATCTTCTACGAAAACCATTATGACCATTATACACAACACGTCGAACGATACAATAATTAATATCCATTAGATGTACTCTACATAAGAATTATCTTTACAGCTTCCATGATTCCTATAATGAATTCCTATTAGATTTTATATTTATATTTACAATAATATAAAATTGATATAATATATTTAATAATAGAGAAAATACTAATTAATTATGGAAGGATCCTTTAAAGTCATTCTTACAAAATCTTGTCATGAAAAAAATATCAAAAAGTGCCTTTTGAAAATTAAAAGGTATCAACATAACACAAAACTAGATCACCAACCATGCACCGGTATGAAGAAGATCATAGAAAAAGTCACATCATAAAAGGTAATCAAAAAATCTAGTCCAACATTGCTCATAGGTTTCACCCTATGAATAGAAAACATCAACCAACAATGGTGTGATCCAAATATATGTGTCCCTATGTCTCCCAAATATCCCAACTAACCAATTGTAATAAAATAATATCAAGTTATAACTTAATAGACAAAAATATATAACATATACAATGGATTTAAGGATAAAATTGATTTATGAGGGTAATAGCTATTAAGAATCACCATACAATGTCCTCGATACTCACTATTAATCCTAATAAGTAATTGATCACTACTTCTAATGACATAATGTAGTATTGAATGATGTTATATCAGTAATTGGGACTTTAATCATAGTAATACAACATCAATTATCTAGTTAATTATATACTATTAGATATCCATATCCATCAAATTATAGGCCCCATCTAGATAACCATAAGTTACGTTCTTTCAATATTAATTTCATTCAATGTTATAAATGAAAAAATATATAGATTTTTATTAGATCATTAGATATTAGAAACTCAGAAAAAACCCACACAATAAAATCATCACATGCGAATCATATGGCTTATAGAAATTTTGTGTTCAATGTTCCTCTCAATATTTAGTACCGTGTCATCAACCTCTACATCAAACATTAAAATGTAGATCAACATAACCTTCAATTAAATGTAAATATAAACATGTCATCTCAATTTAGTATGATGCGCCAGTAAATTATGAATGAATACTATTTTTAATTTTTCCCAGACATATTAAACAACCAGACTCTATCATTAATAAAATCACACTCTAGAATTCCTATAAAATGTGGGCCCTACATTTCAAATATGATGTAAGATACAACTTTTGTATTTGTTCTCCTTGAGTCACTATAAATCAATATCCTAATAAAAACATCACAATACATAGAAATATATAATATATAATATTATTGACACAATATTTCTGTTAATAAAATAAAAATTAATATAAAAATATAGAATATCATATCAGAACTACAATACTATATCCTTGTAATCCTATAAATCAAACGAGAACTTGTTTTTTGGAAGCACAAATTTGATGTATAACACAGTTTCTGGAAAATTTCAATCACCCATATGTAAAATTTCCAAAATAATAGTATAAAAAACATGACCAACATATCTAACAGTTTTCATTGAATTAACTAGGATTCCACTAATCTAGTTCCCTAAGATGATTCCCCATGAGGCCTCAATCATGATTCCCCACTAACCATATCATGTCATCAAGAAGAGAGTCATTGGGGGTTGATGGGGGGGGGATGGATTATCCCATTGAGAGTATAAAAATAATTTAAATAATAATATAACAAACATATTAGTATTAGAAATAGTTTTAATGAAATAATTACAACTAATATGAAATATTAAATGAGATACAATAAAGTAAAAAATTGATATCTTATAAATAAATCACTAATCACCCATTATGATGGATTGACATATATACTATTAAAAATATAAAACCTAAAAAAATTAAATTGGTATATGAAAAAATTAATCCCATACCAAATACATGATCTCCACATAAATATTAGAGTCATCTATATTTATCATCCATAACATAATCCGAACATGTTCCATCAATAATGTATATACCATTTGAGGTTACCCAATTCTATGGTATCCCAATAAATTTTTTATTAAAAAACATAGTAGAGAACCACCAAAATAGTTTCTTATATTTTCATTAATAAAAATTATATTTCCATGAATTAGTTCTCAAGATATAAATAATTATAATAGTTAAACAAAAAATTTAATATAAAAAGAAAAAGTCAAAAAATGATCCTTGGGTATGTATTCCCAATTTCCTGGAAGAAAACACATCAAATAGAATAATATAAATTAATTTATATCTACATATACAACAAAATATATTGATATTAATTTTATAACATACACATTCATAAAAGAATTGATGTAAATGATAAATACCTCAAAACATTGTATATCTAGACATACATGAACTGGTCAACTGGACTTCAAGAAATATGGCATTGATATGGATTTAGTACCACTCAATACATGAATCATTATGTTGATAGTATATTAAAACAATTCTTAATAAATTATTCATCCATATATGGTAAATCATCGTAAAAAACTATGTCACCATAGAGGGATACAATTCCTAGCCATTGGTTCACCAGTAATTCCCTCCAATCACAATAATGGATGATTCCATGAAACTATGGACAATAATATATAGATGATACTACATTAGTACTGGCCTATGATGAATATATCATTTATTATACATATGGAGTTCCTATCCTAGGGAATTTAATCAAAGATAAATATTTTTGTCTGTTGATGTCATCCTTTGAAAACTCAGAATAATATATACCTACTAGATCCATGTGATAATGAAATAACTAGTGTGACTTCTATTCAGAGATATGAATGTATAAAAAGTCATTGTTTCCATATATTAGCATTTTTTATCAATGGAACAACATAAATAATATTACCTATGTGTCTTATATTGTATACATTGATCCCCACGTAAGTGATATACCATAAATAATCAAAACTAGTGGCTGAGGGTTGTATAAATCGATCCCCTATTTACTACCATATAGAAAATAATAATACTAAGACATATTAAGTAGAAAAACTCAACACATGATATATATATATAATGTTTTTCAATTGTATTAATACCATTATGCAATATGATTCGTACCTTTATAAGAATTCAATTCCGTAATGAGATTTCATACATCCATTAATGAGTCTTAGAATCTATATCCTAATATGTACCAATATGAATAAAAATATTTTACAACATCACATTAAGATAATAGTTTATAATCATGGAATCCCTTTTAGAAAACAGAACAACGTCAATAAAAATGGAGTTATAGAATACTGGAATGTGTTGGTGGTCAAATTCTTTTCCCACCACTACTACCATAACCCATCAGGTGTAAAAATTCTATAAAACATATAGAAAGAACCTGATAAAATATATATACATTGATATTAAATACAAGAACAGGGTCAGTCCATCATTTAGGAACCACTTGGTCCCCCCATTCAGTTCTCAGGCGAGGCTTCCTACTCAGGATCCTCGAGTCCGATAACTAAACAGAGGAATCATGCATTGAATCCTCAATGTCAAAACACAATTCAGGGATTTACTTCAAGGGTTATCACAAGGATTATGATAAAGGATGAATCCACCAAGGTTTCTCCAATGATATGTGGTATATTGAGTAATCCAATCAATGATTCTAAACATTAGTGATAATCTGAAGCATGAAGAAAATGGTCATGGGATATTTGTGATCTCTTGTGTCTATTGAATAAATTAAAAAGTCAAGTAATTTAATATAAGGATTATTTTGATTAAATATATATAGGGGGTGTAACAATAAAATAAATGAAACATTATACACATATGACATGAACAGGCATAAATACTCTATGGAAGGCATAAAAGACCACCTACCATTTTCTAGTATTTAATTTGTTTTCTGAATAATAGAAATATCTACTAATGAATATCCATTCACAAGTGAGACTTGTCAATTATTTTCTCACAACCATCAAATAAGAATTAATTTTTTTAAAAAATAATATAATTAACTAATAAAACCAATTATATATATAAATGAAAAGACACATAATTATAAATGGGAACAATGGTAAAAAACTTATTAGTTATGATAACAATACCATACAAGAAGCATATTGCAAGAAAATAAGAACTGGTACAAAAACAACCTCAAATATTAATAAATCCATAAAAAAAAGTACCAGAATAACTAAAGAATCCAATTAAAATAATTTAACCTTTATAAATTCACATTGGTGGCATACCGTGATGAATCTGCACATAGGGAAATGTAGATTTCATCTCAGGATACCCTCTTTATTAGAAGATATAAATCATTAACCATGGTACATGATTAAAAAAGTCTATCATAGATTCCCAAAAAATTTAACAAATATTAGAAACATTGGTAATTATTATAATGAAGAGACACTTGTTCAGAGAATTTTTTTTACGGTGGTTAGTTTTTATTTTTTTCGTCGGATTTCTGCTGATTTTATTAAATGAGATGTAATAAATATTGTTTTTTATCAATGTTATTTTAAAACCTATGTAAAAACCAACAATCCGAAGTGTTTTTCAGGTCTATTCATAAAAACCCAGCGTGGAAAATGCTTCATAGTTTGGATTTATTAATAAGGATTTAAAAAATATGATGTGTTATATACATTTTTACATCTATTTTAGATTAATTGACGTAATAAAAATGCCTCTGAAGAGTTTATCACATCGGTTGTGTTAATAATAGATATTATAAACCGATCTGCTAAGTGTTTTTATGATTGTTTAAATAATAACCGACATGGAAAAATATATACTATGTTGGTTTCTAAATAGCTAATGCATAAACCTATTTCATTACATTTATGATGTCAGTTACCAAATAACCGATGTAAAACCCAATTCTCGTTACATTTATTTAATCGGTTATGAAATAACCAATGTTAAAACCCATAAACATGCTTTTGTTATGTTGGTGATAAAATAACTAATATGAAAACCATTTTTTTAATGAAATTGTTCAACCAAAACAATATATTTCAAAAGAAAACCTGAAATAAACCAAAACTGAAAAAATCTAGACATAAACATGACCAAAACTAGCCCACCCCACTAGACAACCATCCCATAACCCTGAACCCCCCCCCCCCCACAACCCATTGAAAACCCCCACACCCCTGGATATCCCCCACCCTCCTGGAAAGCCGACACCCTCTTGTACACCCTCCCACCCAATGGACACCATGGAACCCCCCCCCCCCCACTCCCCTGGAAAACCCTCCCACCATCTTAGACACTCTCCCACCACCATGGACACCATAGACACCCCCATACCACTAGACCACTGCCACTCCCATGGAAACCTCCCACCCCACTGGACACCCCCACAGCCCTAGACACCCCCCTGGACAACCCCCACCCACCCGGACAACCCCCACCCTCTTGGATACCATCCCACCTACATGGACACCCCAGACACCCCCACCCAATTGGACATCCCTCCCACACCCCTGAACCCCCCCCCCCCCCACCCCAATTAGACACCCCCACACCCCTGTACACCCCTTGGATATCCCCCACCCCTCTTGGACAGCTCCCCACTCCCTTGGACATCCCTCCACCCTTCTGGACACCCTCCCACCCCCATAGACCCCCAGACACCCCCACCCCACTAGACATCCCTCCCACACCCCAGGAAACCCCCACCCAAATGGAAAACCCCAACTCCTCTTGGAAAGACCCCACTCCCATGGATATCCCTCCCACCCTCTTGGACACCCTCTTGCCCCCATGGACACCCTGGACACCCCCACCCAACTCGAAACCCCCCCCCCCCCCAACCCCCACTCCCCTGGAAACACCCACCCCATTGAACACCCCCACAACCCTGAACACACCCCTAAACAGCCCCCACACCCTCCTGGAAATCCCCCACCATCTAAGACACCCTCCCACCCCCATTGAAACATCGAACACCCCCACTAACACACACACCACTGGATAAACCTTCCACATCCATGGATACCCCCACCACACTGGACACCCCCACACCCCTGTATACCCATGGACAACCCCCCACCCATAGATAGCCCAGACTCCCCTAGATAACCCTCCCCCTCCTCGACACCATCCCACCACTATTCAAACCCTAGGCACCCCACCCCACTAGACACCCCTCCCACAACCCTAGAATCCCCCACCCCACTAGGCAACACCCCCACTCTTCTGGATAACCCCCCAGTCCCCTGGATAGCCCTACCACCCTTTTGGACACCCTCCCACCCCCATAGAAACCCTGAACAAACCAACACACTTGAACTACCACAATCCCCTTGAACCCCCCCCAACCACTCCAGTAGACACCACCACACCACAGGACATCCCCTAGAGTTCCCCCACCCTCTTTGACATCCCTACACCCTCCTGGACACCCTTCCACCACTATGGACACCTCAGACACCCCCAAACCACTAGAAAAATCTCCCAAACGCATCAACGCCCCACAGCAATAAACACCCCCAAACCCCAGGATACACCTGGACATCTCCCCCCCCACCATACCTAGATAGTTGCCAACTCCCATGGACATCCATCCACCCTCATAGACACCCTCCCACCCGATGGACACCCTAGACACCCCACCCCACTGAACAACCCTCCCACAAAGCTAAAAACCCCCAAACCACTGAACAACCACCCCCACCTCTACTGGAGTGCTCTCACTCCCCTGGACATCCCTCTAACACTCCTAGACACCCTCCAATCCCCATGGACACCCCTATATACCCCTAAACATCTAGAAAATCCCCACTCCCCAGGAAAACCCCCACCCCATTGGACACCCCCACACCCCTAGACACTCCCTGGACAACTCCACACCCACTGGGAAAACCCACCCTCCTGGACACCCTCCCACCCCCATGGACACCCCAAACACCCCACACCACTTGACAACCCTCCGATAACCCTGGAAACCCTCCCACACCAATAGACACCCCTAAAAACTTAAATACCCCTGGATAGCCCCCCCCCCCCCCCCCAATACCCCTCTACTAGTGGACTTCCCCCCACTCCCCTAGACAACCCTCCACCATATTAGACTCCCTCCCACCCCCATGGAAACCATAGACACCCCCACCCCCAACTAGACTACCCTTACACGCATATAGAAACCCCCACCCCACTGGGCAACACCCACCCCTTCTGGATAACCCCACACTCCCCTGGATAGCCCTCCCACCCTCCTGGACACCTGCTCTTCCTCCAAGACACCCTAACACCCACATAAAAACCCCCAAAACCCTTGACTACCCCCCCCCCACGCCCAAAGAACACCTCCACCCCACCAGACACCCCCCTCCAGGACAAACCCACCCTCCAGGAGACCCTCCCACCCCCATGGACACCCCAAACAACCCCACCCCATTGGACAACCTTCCAACAACACTGGACCCCCCACCCCATTGGACACCCCTACACCCCTAGATACCCTCGAGACATCCCCCACCACTTCTAGATAGCACCCCACTACCATGGAATGCACTCCACACTCATTGAAGCCCTCCCACCCCCATGCACAACATGGAGACCCCCACCCAACAGGACAACACTCTCACACCCCTGAAACCCCCACCATATAGGATAGCTCCCCACTCCTAATGGACAACCCCACTCACATAGACAGCCCTCCCACCCTCTTAGACACATTCACACCACCATGTAAACCCTATGTACCCCCACTCCACTAGAAACCCCAACACCCTTGGACACCCCCTGGACAGCCCCCACCATCCTGGATAGCCCCCACCGTCCTGGGCACCCTCCCACCCCCATGGACACCCCGAACACCCCCATCGCACTGGATAACCCTACCAAACCCCTAGAACCACGACCCCATAGGACACCCCACCCCCTCACCCCTGGATACCCTTGGACAGCCCCCTCCCATTTTGGACAGACCCCACTCCCCTAAAGAACCCTCCACCCTCCGAGACACTCTCCCACCACCATGGACACCTTGAACACCCCCAACCCACTAGATAACCCTCACAGACCCTTGGAAAACCCCCACTTATCCTTGACAGCCCCACTCACCAGAAAATCCATATCACCATCCTTCACACCCTCACCCCCCCATGGACACCCTGGACACCCCACCCAACTGGACATCCCCCCACTCCCCTGGATACCCCCACACCACTGGACAACCCCATACCCCTGGACACCCCCTAGATTGCCCCAAACACCCCTGGAAATCCCTCCCACCCTCCGGGACACCCTCCCACTATCGTGGTCAACATGGACCCCCCCCCCCCCCCAAGACATGAATCTATACCAGAAACACCATCAGAACAGGACCAAAACAATAAATACAACAAAATTAATCATTCACATATATAACATTAGAAACAAACATTGTCACCTAAAAAACCTAAATCCATCCGAAACAACTACCTAATACAAAATTGTAATGATAATATTCAAAATTACATTTTACACAACACATAAACTAAAATCCAATCAAACCTGTAAAATAATATGCCCATTACACTTGTAAGTGTTGGTAATATTGAGTACTGTTGGGTTGAGGTCCATCAAATAACTAAAAAGTAAAAGGATAGTAGTTAACATGTATAATAAATAAATCAAATGAAATATTATGGTAATGGATAAAAAGAAAATATTACAAGGTAAAAGTTCACAAGTGTTCCGTTTTTAATCATTTTATACAAAAATATTAACATATAATATCTGCATTCGACAACCACTTTTTGTTCATGAAAATTATGTTTAAATGAGTGTAAATTCAAAATAATATTATTATCTAAAACATCCAAATGTACAAATTATAAATTTATATTTACCTCTACTTTTAGATATTTGATCCTGGAACTCCATTTCTTTTTGTTTTGTCAAAAGTAGACCCATTCCCTATTAGAAAATAATACGAATGGGATAAATTTAAAATTATTTATAATATATAAAACTATTAAGAAATTGAATCTTACATTTCCATAATATTCTTAAAACATTCCAGCACATTTCCATGGATAAATAATATCCAATAATGATTTTTCTCCCTTGGTAAAAAAACACCTAACATCCAATTATCACTGATATAAGAAAATTTAAGGATTTTAGGTTTTTATGATAAAAAATAATGAACTTTTTTCTATAGATAGGTTTCCTACCTCTCAGAAATAAGAATCATCGAACATTATATTATTATATACTATTCAAGTCTTTTAGTAATATAAAGCATTTTTTATTCCCCATCCATTGCATGTGCATCAGGGGAAATAAAATGTGGGTCCATGAATCTATATAAACCTGCCCACTCATTATTCTCACAAATGTTTTAAAGATAAATAAGGAAAAATATACATATGTATACATTTTTAATAAATATAATGCCTAGAAATGGTGTTAAGACATAAATTGAAAAAAAATTCCCCACAATTATCCCCAAATTATTTCCAATAACTGAAATAATTTTTCAAAATCCCCACATTTCTTGCATGTCAAAAAACATGACCTTCTATTGGGAAAACATAATGATCCAAAAAAATTGATTATATTGAAAATGTGTCCAAACTACATGAATTTGACTCTGATTTCATAGAAATTTGTCTTTGTTATTGTCTATACAACATTTCTTTACCATTGAAGTATTCCTATAAAAATAACAACAAAAATATATTAGTTTTCAAATGTTAAAACAACATTAATAAAAATATAAAATAAAATATATAAAATGGATACATCTATGTAAATGAGTTGTAGAAGTCTCGATGGGCAAATAAAAAAATGAATGATACAATATCCAACTATCGTCACTACATCTGTAGGAAATGGTACTCAAGATGATGTATCTATAATATCCTGTATAGTGACCCAATGATACGCTACCTATAATTGTTGATGATGAACTATATCAATTATACAATATAACAACCCATATGTAACTATATTATGTTGAGTATTATCAACATACAACTCGTAATAAGTAGGAAGCTACGGTGGAGGTGTAGGATAAAAATGGGGTTCGCAGGCTGAGATGGGGTAGTGGGAACTACTGGCGGAGGTGGAGGATAAATAATGGGGTCTGTAGGTGGAGGTAGAGGAGTGGGAGATTCCTTCTGAAATTTTATTTTCTTTTCTATAATCATAGACTATACCGATGGTCTAATCTTTTCCTCCATCATTACATTAATATTATGAACATCAGCCCCCAAGGATTCAATTTTTTCATAAACACCCTCAACGGAAGAAGTTGGAGAATGTGGAAAAACATTTCATAAAGATACTCCCATCATATATCCTTATACATGACCAATATGTTTGGGCTTTCCAAATTCTATAGAGAAAATATCTTGCCTCCCAAAAGCTTTAAAGGCCCCGTGTGAGCACTACCATTCAAGATATTTCTGTATTAATTAATTGATCATTCTTTAAAGATTCACATTATATAATGAATATTGTTAACATAAATAAATAATATAAATATCTTATTATCCTCTCAGCTATGATTCTCAAATCTTCTCAACGGTATTGCCTCTTTTTTTCCAATCTGAGCTCTCTTCCATTCTCATGTCTAGATACCAATGGTGGTGGCAAATCCTCTCTAGAGCTTAAAGACTCATCTATAGGTTTTTGTAAATTTTCTACCTTCATTTTTTTCTTCTAATATTGTACACCCTCCGAAAGATAAACTACTAGGGTATACATTATTTTGATAATATCACTTAATGAGATGTCCACGTTTTCTATAAATTAATAATAAGAAATAATTAACAAAACAATAATAAGATCATTCGTATAATAAAGCATATTAAATTTTACATTGCCCTTACCAAAAATGAATCTTTTCATCTACATTCAACAAACTGTGTTCATATCTCATCATCAATGAAAGTATAAATATGAAATGGATTTTCATGACTCCTATGACCAAAAATTAAATCACATGTGAGGGTTTATTTGAAATAAATCAATATCCTAGGAGAAATTGATAATCATTTCCTCTTAACTCCTATAGTGTTAGGAATATCAAATTTTATCTAATAATGATGTGGTAAATCATATTATATTATAAACATTTAATGAATTGGCAAAAAATGGTTAAATATCTTTTCCAAAATCGTCACCCAGAACTAAGATATTATCTCTTTGTCTACACTTCTACAATCATCATACAAAATTTTTATTTTTCTCTTACCCAGAGTTGATACAAAAATTTTAAAATCTTTTGCATTTGGACCTCTAGGAATATTATTCTCATCAAACTCAATGTCTATCCTCTAGTATTTTGTACAGGCAAGTAATAATTTTGGTAAATTTGTGAACCCATGTTTACTAACTCTTGAAATCTTTTTTGTCATTATGGGATCACAAGATAATGATTGGGGAACATCAAGGGGTGATTGTGAATCATTTTCCCAGATGTATGATCATTATGTTCATCTCCATGATCAAGTGGTTGATCAACAGATTGATCTATCATTATCCTTAAAATAAAAAAACATTAGTTCAAAAATATTCAAATTCAAATACTACATTACTAATATAAATTGAAAATGAAAAATTGAACAAAGTTACATAATAGTAAACAAGGTTAATATGGTCATAATGTTTAATAGTGGTAAACATGGAAAACATGGTAGTGTAATTGTCATTCAAAAATATCAATAAATATATATGTTACATAAAGGTAAATTATGATAAACTATTTGTTAACATGGTAAACATGGTAGAAATGTTAAACAAGGTAAAAATGGTAAACATGGTAAACATAGTAAATTAACTGCCATTCAACAAAAAAAATTGATATATAATTTATGCAATGGTAAACATGATAAACTAAAAAAATTAGAATTAAAAAACGTCTACATATTTATATTAATAGGCATTTTAATAATTGAAGAATCACAATATCTAACATTTTATGAATATTTAAAATGTTTACAAGAAATAAACATATGTTACATGTAATATTAGGAATGTATAAATGGATTGTTTTCCCAATTTACATCATAATGATTGTTCTTTATTCCACAAACCATGTCTTCAACATTCTCATCATTATGTTATTCTCATATTACCATTAAAGTAGGGATCTCATATATATTAGTATGTTCATCAAATTTATCCTCACGAACATATTGTTTTCCCTTATAAAACAACATACCAACACATATCTGATTGATCATCTATATAGAAAATATGTTTTGTATTTTTTTCCATTATAAAATAATATGATGTTTCTTCAAATCTATTCAGATTAACAACATTCATTCCAAATTCATCATGCATAACCCTTTTTTAACCGATAAACCATTTACAGTTAAATAAATGAATTTTAATTTTAATGTAATTAACCCACCATGTTTCATCAATGACTCTATAATATGAAAAAACATAATCATTTTATTTGTTGTATTAATACCCTTAAACATGGGAACATTTTATAAATATAAAAAAATTCATTAAATATAAATATATTATCACGTATATTCTTAGTGTCTATAAAGTCTTATTTTATTATTGAAATATTAAAAAAAATACATTACAATACCCTTGGCATTAAGTTGATATTTTCCTATTATTCCAATTTTTTATTAATTCACACGAAGTACTCATCATCACCAATATGAAACACTTATAAATATTATATTAATAAGAAAATATTATTTATAAACAATGGAAAATTGTTTATGTCCATATAGATTATTATATATAGACATCAGTTTGTGAATTGAAAAAAATAATATATCCTAAATCAGTTGATTAATGGCATAAATTAATTTTAATTGATAATTATTTTAGTTAATTTGAAGGGAGATAAGATAATGATCCTAATTAATATTAAAAATATTATTTATAATATATTTTAAATATCTATAGTATAGAATAAATATGAATCTTAAGCATGAATAATATTTTCAATTATTATTAGGGAAAAAATATTAATTGGCTGTCAAAAATTTTTATCATTGAATATATTATAAATAATTTTAAAGGTGTGTATTTCAATTTTATTTATATTCTGGTAGTAAGTTATATATTCCATGGAATTTCAATCTTATTCTATTATTATGGACATGTAATGAGTCTAAAATCCTAAATCTATAACTGAGCATCTACTGTTAGTGAAGATGACATATCAACCATTATAGCATGCACAACCTTTCTCTATATAACAAATATATCATAGTGTTGAGATATTTTATCTTTCAATGATGAATCTGAATCAATATAATTGTTATAATATCACATTGGGGGAAATGATGATGCTACCCTAGAGGGTGGAGTGTTGGAAAGCATGAAACCAATAGAGGAGTTACATCAATGCTCTGTGATGGAAGTCATAACGATTCTGTGATGATTCGTCAATGATTGTTATTAGGTGATCATTTTATAGAAACACTTTTAAATAGAGGGATATGGATTTGGTTTTTCTCAATATATGGAAATAAACATGAAGATTGATGATTCTAGGGTTTCTAGGTAATGATGGTGCTAGTATTGAGGAATCCTCCATTCTAGGATATAGAGGTGATTATTATAGATCCATGTACTATGTGTTTCATTATAAATAAATTGTTAGGAGACAAACGAACATCAAGTAATCATGTGGGATGTATAATAAGATTAATAATATAAAATTTTATTTATAATATTGAAAAAATTTACGTCAGTGAATTTTAAGACATTATATTCACAATATTCATATATTTCTCAAGTTAACCAAAATATATATAACACTACTGGAAATGGTGGTTTTCCCCAAAGATATATATAAATGGTTTTATGAAACCATTTGTGTAATGTAAAAAATCCACATTTGCCAATGGTTTTCTCAAACCAATGGAAAATGTGATATAATAGTTAATATTTCCCAATGGATTGAAAGAACCATTGGGAATTATTCAGTCATCTTACATATAAAAATGATATTAATAAACTGTTGGTAAAGAGA